>OY728146.1:1108569379-1118569379 GCA_963277665.1 Viscum album
GGGAAAAAAACTATACAAACGGTTTTGAACTGTTGGTAAAATAATTAGTACTTTGTAAACCAACTGTTATAAACCATTGTTATATATTCATTCCAACGGTTCAAGGTAACCATTTGGAAGCTGTGATTTTTGGAATCATATACAAACTGTTAATTAGAAACTACTTGTATATATCAATCCCTATGCCATACATACCAACGGTTTTTCACACCGTTGGCATATTGTATACCAATGGTTTTCCATTCAATATCAATGGTTTTTACCCATATTTATAGTTTAACATTCCAGTATAGATTATGTTATGTAATGAATATTCCTCTAATAACTTGTAATTTGTTTTTGGAAAAGTATGGGTTTTTAAATTTTGTTTTATAAAAAGGATTATAAACCATTGGGCACTAGGATAAGGAACCCTTAGTGTGAACCCATAGAATAATTCTCTGGATAAAGGGATGTATTATGTTATTTTGAATAATAGTGTGTTCTTTTTCAATCCAAAACATCCCAATTTTGATTCAATTAGTGGTTTTATTATTTTAACAGATGATTCAGGGGTAATAACCTATAATTTTAATGGCAAATATATCTCGACCATCAATATTGTTCTTAGGGACTATTCCCATACTACTCAACTGGATTGATGCCATCAGTGTATATTCTTGGGTAAATTCACATAATAATTAGGAAGAAGTATATAGGTTTTATATATATAATAACCATGATTGATATTGGATAAATCTATGGTGTTAATATTTTAAAATCATATGAATTATTTTTCATGATGAATCACTCAGATAAATGATGGCCTTACGTAATGCTAAAAATTTTGGTTTTAAAAAAGTATTGAATTTAGAATAATGTATTACAGGTAGTTTTATATAAACTCAAATATTTATATATCTTATTTCATATTAGTTATAATAATTAAACATTATCATGATATATTAATAAGAATTTAAATTCCAATCATCAATGATTAGATTTTGAATTATCTATGAAAACCACTAATGGTATGATCAAAACATATCATGCATATATTTATTTTTTGATTGATTTTTTGGGGAATGTGTTTCCTAAAAATATTTTTATTATCCCTCTAGTGGAATTTGATGTTTTCTTTTCTTTGGAGTGGATTACATAAATCCCTAAAAAAATTGAGGGTGGATGTCATGTTCCATATTAACCAATATATGATCCCCTATTAGTGTGATGATAAATATTAAATTACAATGAAAATTTAACTAGTCATGTATTAATTTATTAAAATTAATAATTAGTGTATATCTCAAATGGTATGGATTAAAATCAACATCGATTATATTCTAATTTCGTTGGAGTTTTTTACAATTATTCATGAGGATTTTCCTTACCTTCCACTAAAAAATGAATTTGATTTCTTAATTAAACTCATATTTAGTACAACCCAAATTTAAAATACTCTGTATGTAATTTACCTGATTGGGTTATAATAATTAATTATGAAACACCAATTAAATATTAAAAAAGGATTTATTAATCCATGTTTTTTACTATAAGGAGGTCCAATTACTTTTGGATAATAATAATGATGAATCAATGGAACTTTGTATTTAATATTATGAGCACAACATGATTATAGTCAAGAGTGAGTATCACATACCTACTATTCATGGATTTTAATATCAACTGTGAGTGATCAATAATTTTTCATGATTTATTTTCATTTTTGATATCCTAAATTCGGCGTCTTGAAGTTGGATATACCAAATACATCATTCTTTTCAATGTATATACACTATCAAGATTTATTTATTCTATTTGTTCTTAATAATACCAATGATATCTTCTTGTATTTAATAAATATAGTCTTTAGATGTTACCAGGATCAGTTTTTTATTTTCTTTATATATAATAAAAATATAAATTAAATTAGAAAGGATGTGTATTAAAATCACTTGAGAAACAGACAAAACACCATGTGGAAGGAGAATTTGTATGAAATTTTTTAAAATGTTTAATTTTGAAACAAAAGTATGATATTTAGGGTATAAAATCCCCATCATGGTTATAACAGTGGATCTATCAATGAATGGTGTTGTTGAATATTTTCCAATATCTACCACTATAGATAAAAGCTGTATTGTTTTTTATTTTTACAGGTTATTATTGATGCTTTTTGGAACATTTATAAAACTTATATAGTCCACAATATATGTAAAAAGGGATGATATCCAAGAAGAAATGATTGGATGAATTTAAGGATAATTACATGGATTTGAAGTGGTGTTTAACTAATACACCTATTCTTACAAAAATAAATATATAATATTTTTTTTGACCATAAGTGGTGTGTCGACGAATAGACAAGGATTCATACTCATACAAAATGATTTTCTTATAGATTATTTCTAATGAAAATCAATGTTTCATGATAAAAACTAACCAAATCATGTGTTGGAGTTATCTGTTATAATTTCTGTATTTATGATATAAATATTTTTTCTCTATAGAAAAAAGAGTGAGTAATATATTCATTATAAAGATTAATGTTTATATTAAATAATAAAAACCTTAATATGAACCCAATAAGATGGTTGGAGTGGATTAATTATTATGACTAATCAATAAATTAAAACCATAGGAAGTAATAGAAGGTGTAAAATGATTTTATTCGAATGGATCAATCATGTTTATCTATCGAATGGATCATTAAATATATATTATTTATTTATTCTCATACTAAGGATCAAAACAACATGATGGAAGGGGATAATCCTATATTTAACAAATTAGATTCATCAATTTGACCAAGTTATTCTTAAAGAGGCACATATAAAAGATTAATTTCAACATAAAAATATGAGAAATTCTCCTATGTCTATCATTGAATTGGATGGAATAATAATATAAGGACCCTAATCATTATTACATAGTAAAACATGACTTATTACATAAAATTTCACTTAACACTACTCTGAGGATCGATACGTCTAGTGTCCTGGAGAATTTGGACCATAACATAAAAACATACAACATAAAAAACAACAACATTATTGAAAAATTCTTTTATATGGCCACAACATTGCTTCAAACCTAGCATTCCATGGGATAACAAGAGGACATGAATAAGAAAATGGTAAGATATAAATCTCTATTAGGTATGAAAAAGGCTTAACATGATGAATATATTACATGTTAGGAAATAGTCATATCAATTGGTCAAAAGATAAACATGAATATGAAAGAATGGTATTACATGATTTTCCTAACATGGATATGTGGAAACTACATTTAACATGATATTAGCATGAGCCAAGGCTCATTACACTTGAAGTAAGAGTAAACCCCCATTTCACTTGAATTATAATGAGTAAACCCTAATTTCACATAAATTAGAATGATTAAACTGTCATTTCACTTGACATATAATGATACTAATCTTTACTAAATGCATTTGATCACTATCATGGCACATAGTTTATAAACATTTCATTTAATGAATAAGTGTGCTACCTGGATCATAGAATATGGATTCATTAAACATCATAATTATTACACATATAGGAGATGTGGAACACATAAATTTATGTCATAAATCAACAAGTACATGTGCATAAAGGTGAATAAACTAGATAGAGACATTGGTATGGTATTCAATTACATAATACTTTTGGCTTGGGAAATTTTTGTGTAACTTCGGCAGCATAACGACAACAAAGAGATATCGTAAAATGGGTTTTTTAGAGAGAAAGGGGTGTCTCATAACGTATAAAAAAATTTATTACAAGGGGGTCATGGAACATAATATCTCAACATATGTAATTGAATTTAGATGTATAATATAAAATAATTTATTTAATTTAAATGAGAAGAGATAAATTCCTTACAGAATTTTAGCATGGTAACAATTGTACATGGGGAGGGGAAGTTCATGTGGGTTGCGCCTACGGGTCATGTATTGGGAATGGTAAGCCTCTGGGCCTTCGGGTCATGTATTTCAAGTCATTCGAACCCTGTGCCTTGGGCCTATGGGTTATGTACGGGTTCCCCTTAATCCCATAAAAGGGAGATTATCCATAATAAAAGGAAAAAGAGGCCTTCCAGCTATTCAGGGGTTAAAAAACATGTGTACATGGGATGAATTAATGACAGAGAAAGAGGCATTTCATCATTAAATGATAAGGAGTGATGTATGGGGGAGATGTGAAATCAATACCCAACATTTGTAAATGAAAACAATAGGCTATAACAACATAAATAAATTACAAAAAAACGAGAAATAAAGAAATCACTTAATAGGATGTGTGATCCCAAAGTCATGGGAGAGGTTTCTAGGGATCTTGGGGTGCCTTTGGAGGATTATAGAGAAACGAGGTTCGAGTTTAGTCAAAATAGAAATGTTTTCATTGAATATGAATGGGAGATTTAGTGGGCTTATCTTGTAAATGAGAGATAATTATTAATTATTTAGCTTTTGGACACTACACATTAAACTAATCAAAACCACAAACCGAGCCATGGATTTTCCAATGTTTTTTGTTACATTGGAGTGGAAGACCATAGTTTTAACATCCAATGGAAAAAATTATAAAATATTATGCTTGCTTATGTGGAGGTGAGTCACACTCATAAGGAAATCAATTTAATTTGTTATAATATTTTATAAGTCTAGGGGGGTCCACTAAGACACCAAAAAATTAATAAAACACTTCAAAAATCACATTAATTTAAAAGTAACATATTTATTGGAAAAAATACAATTTATAGTATTTTATTAAATAACAATTCGGACATTTTGATGTAATAAAAGACATTATATGTTTGAACCAAATTTAATTTTTACCCAAAAATTTGACTGACTATGAAAATTATGAAAACTTCATCATTTTTTAATTTCGACATCATGAATCGAAAAATGATATTCATTTTATCTATATAATTATCTAAATTTTTTAATTTTAACTTTAAAATAAAAACCGTCATTTAATGAAAATTCTTGCATTTTGATAAACTTTTCCTTCAAAGTATAATAAAAATTTTATTAGTATTCATAAATATTATACATTTATCCATATTTAATAAAAGTAAATAAGATATAAAATTACATTAAAATGATATTTTATTAGAATATCCATTAACTAATCAAAAATAAATTTCAAAATTGAATATTAAAAAGAAATACTATTTGATAATTAAAACCCATTTACAATGTAACAATAATAAAATGAGTGTATATTATTTATTTAATAAAAAACTAATTCACATAATCATAGTTCTAGGGCCTCATTACATAACCCCTTATTACACTTGCATATGACCTAAGTGTATTGTGTGCATTAGTTTCAGACTCTTGGGGTGGCTCGGATAACATCGCTAGGGGGAAATCTCTATTAACTTCCACTTCTCCTGTAGGATGTTCCCTTCAAACATAATGTGTTGAAGCATGGCTTGGGCTAGGTCAACAGAAAAGCCTAGTGATTCTACATCTTTTCTGAGCTCCAAAAAATGGGCTTCGTATGGAGTAATTCCGCAGGATGAGGCCAATGATTCCATTGGCTGAGTAAATTGGATTCTTTAAAACACTATATTTATATTAATCATGTTATCAGTGTTCAGTGACTATATTATCAATGATAAAAATTCATAATGGTATTTTAAATTGCAAAAAAATAAAACAAATAAAGTGAATATATATTATATAACCATTTTACATAACAATACATTTAATTAGATCCAGATGAATTATCATTAATAAATGATTAGGTCGTTACAATTTTCCCCCTTAAGAAATTCCACACCTAAAATTTCTTTTTCCCACAGTAAAAATGATGACGGTAAATCTTCTTCATTAGTTCCTCTGATTACCATGTTTCCACAACACGAATTTGGTTTCCCCACAACACATTGATGAGGAGAATTGTCATATTTTTTATAACTTTTTCTCTACGATCTAAAATCTTCTTCGGTTTCTCTTCATAGGAGATGTCACTATCCAATGGTACCACATCTGGATTCAGTACATGAAATTGGTTAGGTATGCAGTTCATCAAGTGTGATATATGGAATACATCTTTTATTTGATACGGGTTTGGTGGGAGTCCTAGTCAACATGAAACTTCGCTAATGTGATAAATGATCTCAAAATGGCCTATGTAGCTCAGACTTAGCTTTCCCTTATTCCCATATATCATAACTCTTTTCCATGGTTATATGAGTAGGAATACCATGTAATGACCCAAACATTAATTAATGGAAATTTCCCTTGATCAAATTAATTTGACTTATTATGGTTATATAAAATGTGAAATTCATTGGTTTTATGTTTCTTGATTTTAAAATACAATTATGAATTGTTACCATTTCTAATATAGTTATTGAATAGTGATCATATGATTAGTATAAATATAGTTATTTAACAAATCCAATTTACTTAGACAATGGAAGTGATGGCCTCATCCAGTAGACATACCCCATACGAATCCCATTTTTTAGGTCTCTTAAAGAAGGTGGTGTCATTGGGATTCGCTCTTGGCCAAGCCCTAGCCGAGCTTGAATATGTTATGCTTGAGAGGAACCGACTATGAGAGAAGTATAAGTTAATAGATATTACCACCCATGCAATGTTATACGAGCCTCCCCAAGAGTCTTTTCCCATCGAAAAACGTACTATTCGGTCTTATGTGTGTGTTAAAAGGGTATAGTTAACAAGACCATAGCATTATGACTATATACATTATTTTTGTATAATGAATATGCAATCATTTTATTATTGATACTTTGTAAATAGTTTTTAATGCAGAAATAATATTTTTATTTTATATTTAACTAAGAAATATATTTTGATTAATTAATGTATTTTTTAGTTAACTAATATTTTAATAATATATTATTGTTATTAAATTACTTTTTTTTAATGATCATATAATTTTATGAATGCAATTGTAATATTTATTAAGGGTTGAATGCAATTTTTATCAAAACCCATGAATTCTTGATAAATTTAGGTTTTTATTTTAAAAATATAAATTCACCTATTTAAAAAATTATTTAGATAAAATGAATATTATTTTTCTAATTATGAGGTTGAAATTATCCAACAGTTAATTTTTCATTATTTTCTAAGACAGTCGAAGTTTTTGGTAAAAATTAAGTACCATTTAAATATATACTGTGTTTTATGACATCTTAATGACCCAATAGTGATGTAATAAAATACTATAAACATTATGTCCGACGAATATATGTTTTACCATTAATATAATGTGATTTTGGGTTTGTTTTATTTATTCTACAAAGGTTTAGTGGACCCTTCAATGCTTATAAAACATTTATCCTTTTTAAATTGTTTTCCTTTAGCGTGCAACTCACCTCCACATAAGAAACACTATTATTTATAAAAGTTAGGACATTGGAATTATAAAATATTGTTTTCAAATACCCTTTTGCAAAAACAATGGTCTAGTTTGTGGTTTTGATTGGTTTAATGTGATTTGTCCCAAACCTAAATAATAAATAATTCCCTATCCTTTCCTATATAAACCCACCCAAGCTCCCAATTCCTATTCACTCAATGCCTTTGGCATCTGACCAACCCCTTACCTCCTATCTCTAGACTCCTCACAATGATCTCAGATCTCCCAATAGTCCTCTCTCAAGCCTATCCCTAGCTTTTGGATTTCACTTCCAAGTAAGGGATTTATTCCTTTCACTTTTTGTCCAATGTTCATTAAGTTGTTATTCCATTTTCTGTTCAATTAAAAATGTTTGGGTATGATTTGGAACCAACCCCATACTTTCATCTTTATTTGGATAATGGGAGACCCCTTTCTCTCTCATTAACGTATCCAATGTACAGTCGTTACCATGCCGAACTTCCTTGAGGGGTTTTTCTCTCCTCTTCTACATCCAATTAATTATTTTGTATTATTCATCTAATTTCCATTACGATTGTTAGGACATATATCAATATTTCCCCCTTACTGTCCATTTCAAGTGAATAGGATGAGACACCATTTTAACTCACATAAACCATTTTTACGAATCCTTACGTCACACCATTATGCTGGAGAAATCGCATTGCGTTTTTCCAAGCCAAGATCATTGTGTAGTGAATACCATACCCCTGTCTCTATCAAGCGTATTCAACTTTTTACACATATACATTTTGAATGGTACTTTCAAGTATTTGTTCAACATTATTTAATCATGTAATAACTTGTGAAGTTGATTGATTCCATGTTATATGTTCCATGTGGCACACTTGTGCTTAAAATTAAATGTCTAAGAAGGGTGCACCCAGATATCGCTCCAACGCATTAGGTAAAGTATGGTATCACGATACATCATGTGAAATAGCTGTTGACTCATTATAATTAAACTACAATGAGGTTTTACTCGTGCTTCTTGTGCAATGAGGGATTACTCATGCTCTATGTGCAATGAGCCTTGGCTCATGTTAATTCTATGTTAAGTGTTGTTTCCACATTTCCATTTTATGATTATCTTGCTTTATCATGCCTTTATGTTCATGTTTCTTTTATGATCCATTGATATTTATATTGTCTAAGATGTATTGTATTCCTCATTTTATTCAATGTTTATTCCCTTACTAGGCTTTATATCTCACCATTTTCTTATGCATGTCCTCATGTTATCCAATGCAATTCTAAGTACGAGGGAATGTAGTGGTCATGAAAAGGATGTTTTCAATAATGATGTTGTATGTCATGTTGTAAGTTGTTATGTAGTGATCCTAATCCCCAAAGACACTATACCTCTCGATATTCCTTATTGTATATAGTTAATCGTTTATGAAAAAAATCATGTTTATTGTTTGTAATAAAATTTGGGTTCTTATATAGTATGTTCATTACATCAATGTCTAGGTCTCATAGAAAATTATCAGTATATCTCTTTTGTCAACTATGAGCAGTATTAATGTGATGCTGAATAGACTTAACCTTCTCCATAATTTTTTTGGCCTTTTCTGGAACTAGGAGATTTCACTCCCCAACTTCATCCCAACATGTCATTGTTACTCACCTCTTCACAAAAAGGTATTCCTAAGGATCCATTTGGATGATTTAGTGGAAATTGTTTTTATAATAGAACTCAAACAGAGGAAGATGTTGATCCCATCTTCCGTGGAAGTTAATTGAGAATGCTCTCAATATGCCTTCAATTGTTTGGATAGTTTGATCATATTATTTATCAGTTTGAGAAGGTAAAGTCACACTAATGTTCAGCTCAGTATTCAGAGAATGTTTGAGACTCTTCCAGAACATAGAGGAGAATCTTGGATCTCAATCGGATACAGTCGATAGTGGAGATTCTTGCAACCTTAACATTTCTCTAATGTATTCTATGTCAGTTGGTCTAATGATTAATCCTCAAAAATAGCAATGATGTGTGTAGTATTTGTAATACAATCGATAAAAACTCAATTTACATTAATTCCTTTGAATGTTTTTAGATGTCTGGTGAAAAATTCCCTGGTGGTGTTATCCCATTTACATGTCGGTATGGATAAAGGATACATCATCCCCTTATATTTATTCCTCTCAAGATTCACATGATGACATACCATTCACATTTATGTATGATTAGAAATATTCTTCTTCATGTTATCCCACAAATTATTCTCTTAGATATCACGATACATCTTTATGTTTCCTGGGTGAATGTTGAAATTCAAAAAAATTTCATCATCTAAAATTTTATTCCTTTACTCCAGATTTGATAGAACACATAATCTTTTACCAAATCTCAAAATTTATTTTTCATTGACATTTATCTTCAATGATTTTCATTTTCTGATAGTTACCACATGTTTTTGAATTCCCTCATCATCCATTCGATCATCCTTTAACCTTTCAAAAAGATATGGTAGATCAATCATTTGTGAAAAGCTTTATGATGATCCATTATTTATGATTACAATGTCCATATTCATCAAATCTAAGAAGATTGGATCCATTTCAATTCACATTAATGAAAGAGTTTCTCGATCCCTTCAACATAGTGAAACTACCTCCTTGTTCCCTTTCCCTGGATGGTAGTGAATTGATCAGTCATAGTCTTTGATCATCTATAACCGTATTTATTAACCCGTATTTATCTCTTTATATGTGAATATATACTTTAGGCTGTTGTTATCCTTAAATATTTTACACTTCTCCCCAATTTTTTAACATCATCTAAATTTTAAAGTGAATATTTCTACAGAAAACTCTATATCATGTGTTGGATAGTTTTTCTCAAGAAATTTCAATTTCCTTGAATCATAGGCAATGAATATTACATTTTTCATCAACACACATCCAATTCCCTTATTTTATGAATCAATGAATACCAAATAGAGTTTTCCACTTGTGGTTAGTGTGAGTACGGGTGCAGTGATAGGCCTCCTTTTAAACTCCTTGAAGCACTCTTCGCATTCATCGCTCCATGAAAGCATGACTCCCTTCTGAGTACTCTTAGTAAGTGGTTTTTACAATACTGAGAAATTTCTCAGAAATCAGAAATAATATCCTACTAACCCCATGAAGCTAGGCATATCCGTTACCGATGTCGGCCTCGACTATCCCTCAGTAGTAGCTGTCTTGGAGATATCTACATATATCCCATTGTTTGTGATGATATGACCCAATAATGAGACCTCTATCAACCAGAACTCCAACATTCTATACTTTTCATAGATCTTCTCCTTTCGCATGGTCTCTAGTACAATTCATATATTCTCTGCATGCTCCTCCTTAGTTTTGGTGCATATTAGAATATCATCCTGAAATACTACCACAAATTTTTTGAGGTAATCTATAATGACTCTATTCATCTTTTCCATGAACATTACCGAATCATTATCGAGTCCTAAAGGAATTAATTTCAATTCATAGTTCCCATATCATGTACAAAATGTTGTCTTGGGGATATATTTCTTCTTCACCTTTACATGGTAATATATTAATTGGAAACCCACCATGGGGAAGTATTGTGCTCTACGTAGCTGATAGTACATGTCATTAATTCATGTAAGAGGATAATTGTTCGTTATTTTTATTTTTTGAGCTCAAAACAAACAATGCAAAGGCACATTGACCCATCCTTATTCACGATGAAGAGGACATGTGCCACACATAGTGATGCACTTTGGAATATAAACCCTTTATCTGAATTCTCATGTAGTTGTTTGTTTAGATCTTCAAGCTCCATAATGGCAATTCTTTATTGTGCCTTCTATATTGGAAATGCCACAGTTATAAGATAATTTGATAATTCAACATCTAATCATGATGGAAAATCGGGATATTCATCTGGAAGTACTTTAGTGAATTCTGTCACAATAGGCATGTCTTTGCGGATGGTTTCTTTCATAGAATCAATCATATAATAATGATACATGTGGTCATAGGAAAATAATATCCATTCTTGATATGATGTTGATAAAGAATATTCATCCTCATCCTTGAAAATCTATATAATATGGGGTTGATTCACTATATGGAGACTGATTTCCCTCCTAAATCAATTTATTTTGGTTCTATATAGAGAAATCCAATCCATGAAGAAAAATTGCATCAAATTCCACCATAGGTAGTATGCGAGGTTCCCTGGGAATTTCAGTCAACAAATTGTGATAAGGGAGGAGTTTTATTCATGGGATGAAATGATTTCCCATTTTCTGTTATATTGTCATCTCTACTTCCATAATTTGTGGTGGTGTTGGGATAGTTCTATTAATGTTTTGGGATATCAAAGAATGTTTAGAACCAAAATAAAAAAGTATGTTATCTATTCTTGAATGAATAACTTGATTACTTTAAAATCATCATTTTCAATAATTTATTTGATGGTACTGATGGAATGATCTCTCACTTGCTGCATTGGAGGTTGTTGGTTGCCTCTGAAAACCCATTTCTTAGGGAACTGGTTTTCAAAGTGCTCGTGTTCATTGTAATTGTATTAATGAACAATGCATCAAGGGTCGAACGAAACATACCTCTCCTCTATCGCAGTAGAGGGTTTTTCTTATTGGTAGTTAATGTCATGTTTCCCTTATCTTCCACACCTAATGCATTTCCTCATCCCCATCAGGAAATTTCTATGGTGTTTATTTCTACATCTTTGGAAAGTGGGTGTTGGAATTTCACAGAACTGTTGGATTTATCCATTAGACCCCCAGAATTAATGTTCACATTCTACATCTTATCCCCATGATACCGTTGAGATTCTCGGATCACCATTTTGACTTTGAGGTCACATCATACAATTTCCTCACAGTTATTGAAGTCATGAATATCTAGGGCTTTCCAAAGTATTGTTTTTATCCAACAAAAGAAGGGGTCAACTTTACATTCGGGCATAAATACAAAGCCAGAGAAATATAGTGAAATCGTTGTGATGTTTTCCTTGTATGCTCCGAAGGACTCAACATCTTTTTTCACAAGTTCAAGCAAGTCCCTTCCCATGATATGTTGGAAGTGCGGGGAAAATATTTATCAAAATAGATTTTTTTTTTGAAATCCATCCATTCCAATTCCTAGATCTCATTAATTATCTTTGCATTTTTAATCAATGTCCACCATTTATCCGCTTTAAACTCCATATGATAATAAGTTACAATAACCTTCCCTTGTTCAGAACATAGAAATTTGGAGAAGACCATTTCAATTAAGTTGATCCTTTGTTTAGCAACTGGGGGAACAGAGGATCGATTTAATGTAGGAGGCCTTTTCCTCATAATGATCTTGATTTAAACATGTTCTTTCTTGGGGGGGGGGGGGTGAGGTTGATGATCCTCTTAACCCTTTATTCTATTCGGAACATGATTTAACTAATAGAGCATCCGGATAAAGTTTGTGATTACCGCTCCGATCAGATTGGGCATCTCATTAGAACAATCATCACATTGATCTCAACATTAGTTGTTATCACGAGTCCTCATATTACTGGCCATTGGCTAGAATAAAAGAAATGTTAGGTGTAACACATAAAGGGGAATCCAAATACCAAAATGGATAACTTATATATTACATTTATCTTCATTAAATATGTATTTATAGGCTTCAATATATGTTATACAAGATCTACTTCCCATCATATAATCCTAGGGGCATTTGATTATTCCATTAATAATGTTTCATACTAAGCTTATGAATTTTCCAAAGAATATCTTCCCAGAGTGTCGAACCAAGAATGAAGCAAGGCCCATTTTCGTGCACCAGTTTCAGTTTGGGCCTACCTCAAAGTGGTGTTTTTGGTTTTTACCCCTAGATACCTCCATGCTAGAGACTTTTCTACTTGTTTTTATCCAGAAAGTGATATTTTTTTGATAAACCCCATATATAACTAAACATATCCCCTAATACCAACAATAATAACCCTTCTCTTTATTACACACTAAAACATTATTTATTTCATAAAAATTTACAGAAGACAACATCGAGGATCGAGAGGTCTAGTGTCTTGGGAAATTAGGAACATTACATAATAACATAGAACATAATACACAACAAAATTATTGAAATATTCTTTTACATTACCAGAACATACCATCGCACTTAGCATTGCATGGGTTAATCTGAGGACATGCACAAGAAAAGGGCGAGCTATAAAGCATAATGAGGGAGTAAAAATGGAATAACATGATAAATATAGTACATTTTACGCTATATAAATATCAATGGAGCACAAAAGAAACATGAAAATAAATGCGCGTTATATCATGATTATTATAACACAGAAATTTGGAAACAACTTTAATATGATATTAGTATGGGCCAAGGTTCATTTCACATATGGAACAAATAAACACTCATTTCACTAGAATTATCCTGAGTAAAATATAATTTCACTTGTATTATCATGATTAAACCTTCATTGTGTTAGATGTATCATGATACCAATCTTTAACCAATACATTGGAGTGCTATTATTGAAGTCCCTATATAAACAATTCATTTCATTAATAAATGTGCCACATAGATCATAAAACATGGATTCATTAAAGATCATAATTTATTACATTAATAAGATAGGTAGATTACATAAATGTAATTTCTAAATAACAAATTACATTTTAATATAGGTGAATACCCTTGATATAGAAATGGGTATGGTATTCACTTACAGGATGATTTTGGAATGGGAAATTTTTGTGTAACTTCGGTGGCATAACAAAGTAAAATAGTAATCATAAAATGGTTTGATGAAAGATAAAGGGGTATCTCAACATTTAGTAATTTTATGGACCATATAGAGGTCATGTAACTTTATATCTCAACATATGTAATGTAATTTAGATGCATAAGAAAAAATAATTCCTTGAATTTAAGGGAGAAAAGTGAAATTCCTTAACAAATTTTGACATGGTAACAGATGTACATGGGAGGAATTAATGAGGGAGAAAGAGGTATCTCATAATTCAAACATAAAGAGGGACAAATGGGGGAGGTGTGAAATCAAACAACAACATTTGAAAATGATAAAAAATGTTATAACAACATAAATAAATTTGGAAAAAAACGAGAAAGTAAGAAATCTCTTAATTGAATGTGTGATACCAATGTCTTGGGAGAGGCTTAATGGAGGTTTATTGCGATATTGGGGAACCTTGGGAGGATTATAGAGATATGAGAGTAGAGTTTGGACGAGTTTGAAAGGTTTTGAGTGAATAGGAATGTGAGATTGAGGGGGTTTATATATAAAAAGGGATGGAATTATTTATTATTTAGGTTTTGAACACTACAAATAAGACTATTAAAAAAATCAGACTAAAACATGGGGTTTACATATGTTTTTTTCAAAAGGAGAGTGGGAAAAAATTATTTTATAAGTCCAATGGCCAAAAATATTAAAATATTTGGCTTTCTTATGCAGATGTGAGTCGCTCTCTTAATAAAATAATTTTAAAATGTTAAAATATATTATAAGTATGGGAGGGTCCACTATGCCACTACAAAATTAAAAAAACTGAAAATTAGATAATTTTAATGGTATTACATATATTGGAAGAAAATAAATTTTATAGTATTTTATTATAACAGTATTGGGTCATTATGATTTCATAAAACACAATAAATATTTAAACGATAATTAATTTTTACCGAAAAATTTGATTCTCATAAAATTATAGAAAATTCACCATTTGATAATTTGGACGTACTGAATCCAAAATTGTAATAAATTTTATCTAAAAAAATTTCCAAATATGTGATTTTTTTAAATTAAAACAAAAACTGATATTTGTCGAAAATTCATTGGGTTTGAAAAAAAAAGCTTTCAATATTGAATAAAAATTACAATTGTATTCATAAAAAATATAGGATAATTTATATTTAATAAAATTTATTTAAATATAATATTTTATTGAAATATTATTTAATTTATAAATCCATTAATTCATCAAAATAGATTTATCAATTGAATATTAACTAAAAATACTTTTTTGGGATTTAAAACCCATTTACAATGTAACAATAATAAAATGAATGTATATTCGTTATTCTATAAAAAACTAATTCACATAATCATAATGATATGGTCTTATTACATAACCCCTTATAAAACCTGCATAAGAACTATGTGTAATGTGTGTGGTATTGAAGGACTCTTGGGGTGGCTTTTCTAACATCACTCAGGTCATAATATCTATTAATTTCCACTTCTCTCATAGGTGGTTCCGTTTAAGCTTATATTGTTCAAGCTCAGCATGGGCTTGGTCAAGAGAAAAGTCGAATGATGCTACATACTTTTTGAGCTTTGAAAAAATGGTCTTCTAATAGAGATTTTCTATTGGATGATGCCATACCATTCTTTTCTGAGTAAATTGGATTTTTTAAAGCCCTATATTTATACTAATCAAGTTATCACTATTAAACATCTATATTAGAAATGATAATAATTCGTAATGGTATTTTAAAGTCCAAAAACATGAAACCACGAAGGTTTACATGTCTTATATAACCATTTAACATAACAATACATTTAATTAGATCAAGATGAATTTTCATTAATAAAAGTATGGGTTGTTAGAGATAAACCTTATGACCCATATATGATTCCCATTAAAATCATACATGAAGAAGGATCCATTTTATCAATCACATTGTTCAACATTCTCTATATATCCTAGATGTACGATGTTGTATGATGACCAAAAATATATTTATTGTGTGACTACAAAGGGATAGACTTTACCATGTATGTAATTCAGTTCTTGGTATGTCATAATATTCTAGTTGAGAGACACATGTATAATGTTATTTCACAACCCTTACACATACCAATTGGAAATGGGAAAACAACACTACTTGTTTTTTCATTGTACTCCCTAAATAATCTATTGTCTATATTTCTATTTTGATAATATTAAATCACCTTATAAATACTGAAAACTTAATTTTTACTATAGAATATTTCTCACTTGATCACATTTCTAGAATATACATTATGAAAGTTATAATTTTTCATTCAGTATCACATTTTAATGTATCTAATCCATATCTGAGGTATACATTGATGTTCCTGTGATGTTTTTAGAAGGGTCATGATATGTAGTTGTGTTTCCACACTAAATATCATCCTAAAATATATGTTAAATCAATAACTACTATTACAATCCTAGAGTATATGTTAATATCTTTTTTATATATTTCAACAGTGGTTGGAATCTATAACTACATATTTTTTAAATTTATTTTAAAAAAATATATATCCAATTAGAATGTTGATGGAACTTCATAAATCCATTTTTATAAAAAAATTATAAAATAATAAATTTATGGGATTGAGTTATAGAAATAATTCTATTGGGATGTATGATATATGAGGAAATCGTAGAAAAATTCAAACCCATTTAACAACACATTAAAGAATCCTAGAGTTTAAAAAAATTGTTTCAATAATCATCATTGATAAATTGAAATAAAAGTTGTTGGAAATGTGTTTATGTGAATTTATTTAGGGTATAATGTTATGATATTTAAAAATAAGGGAATAAGGGTCCCTATGTTTATTTTACCCTTTCAAATTATTGATCAATTATTAATTCCATATTATCATTTGATGCTTCACCGATCATCTCATAATTTCATAATGTGATGTATGTATCTATCTTGAGGATTTACTTAAATGCTCTTTGACATTTACTAATCAGTTTGGTCATATCACTCGATAATTATCTTTTTATGAAGAAAATATTATATAAATCATGACTCATAATGATAAACTACTATGTAAAAATACTATTAATGTGGTTAAATTTATTTGGAGGAGTTAAAATTTTCATGAATCATCATAGTAACCCAAGTGTGTGGTGAAACCAAATATCCTCATTTTTATGTAATTGAGTGAAGGAATTAACATGAAGTAATTAATTTTAAGCGGTATAACAAGCAACGCCTATATATTTTATGATATATTCACGTCCAAGGAAAATTAATTTTCTAAATAGCTTGTTATAAATGAATCCCTAGAATAAAATTAACTGAAATAGAGTACACTATTATAATGAATCCTTTAAATTGATGTGTTTGAATAATAATAAAAATATTATTAAATATTTGTGGTTTAAACATTTATAAAATAAATCCATTTGTTATTAATTTATTATAAATTATTATAAAATTTATTTATAAGTAAAATATAACTTTCATAGAGACAGTATTTATATAAGTTAGATATTTGTTACCACTATAACATAAATTTAACAATATTAGAAAATTATTTTAATTAAATTTATATATTATATATTAATAAACAAGTACATTCATTCCAATAATATTTTTTATAGGCCTGAAATAATTATATATCATGTCTCATACATAAACTGTATGTTTTTCTCAGAAAACGATTTTCAATGTGTTTTTCACTCTTATTTTAAAATCAATTTCTACTAAAAAAAGAAATTGATCCATGAAATAGGTAATCAATTTTTTGAACGTGGATTATAAAATTTGATAATATGGATCCTTTTTTGTCAATATTAATAGTAACCATAACACATTTTGGTCACGTAAATATGGGTAAAATAAGTAAAATAGTGTTACCATATTAGGATCTAGATTCGAAATTTATCTTACTCTTGAATCCATCCTATTGGATGAATGGATTTCCTCCATTTCCATTCATATCTCAAATATAAGGCCACATAATTACATATTTCTCTAAATATGACATTTATAATAATTTATGAAAACAATAAATACAAAATGTCTCTCTTTTGACATTAATATCACTAAAATTTTAATATGAGGATAATTAAAAGGTAATTTCAGTTCAAAATGACTATTTAAATGATATTTTATTTTATTTTCATATTAATTTATTTATAACTTTTAATTATTTAATAATTAAAGTAAAAAATCATGAATCTCTAATAGAGTATTTATTTAATTGATAAAAATATTAAACAAATGATTGTAAAAATATTAAATATAATACACCATAAGTGAATTATCAAGTTCTACTAATGTTATATTTATATAAAATACATCTTAGGTTTCTATTTACATATTAATTCTTAATTCCATCTTTTCATGGTTTCTTTGAGTCATATTAAATGAATTATTCCAAAATTAATATTTAATAAATTTTATTAATAAATATAATTTATTTAATTATTTTTAATTAATATAAATATTTGAGTCCTCAAATTTAATTTAATATGGATTAAAATTTATTTCATTTTCCATTTTTATAAAAATTTTCCATTTATGGTAACATTCATCATCTTTTATGACCTAAATAGTTGTTAACATGGTTATGGTAAAAAAAATTTAACAATGGGGTAATAAAAAAGATAAAGATTACAATGAATCCAAAATCCTATATAAAATTAACTAAATTATTTTTTTCTACCTTATTCACTTCTTCTTCAAATACATATCCATTTATAATAATTTCGATAGATAATGACTCTAATATATTTTAAGGTATTATGAAATTCCATGTCTGTCTTATCTATCCCTTATAAAAAAATACATAATTTGTCTTAATTATTTCCCATTGTAAAATATTTCTATAAAACACAATTTAATAGTTGATATAAACATCTATATACATGTTCGATAGGTTCTGGTCTCTTGAAAAGACAATCCATATGGTTCTAATATAGAGGTTAACAGGATTTATTTAAAAGAAGTGGTAATCACCATAACTGATCACTTTCATTTATGCCATATATTAAATCATAGAATAATTTAGAATTTATCATAAAATAACATATTAAGTATCCAAAATATTTTATAAATTTATAATAATTATTAAACCTTTCTATTGGCATTATTTTTCTTGTAATGGGAAGTGAAATTCTCTCTCTTGCATATGTATGACATCATGTATCAAAATTGTGATAAAAAACATTTTTCATCCCTAAATATTATGGATCGATAATATGATAGATTTAATTTTTATATAATATATTGAAAACATATTATTATTTTATAATGATAATATCATATCTACCTGTATACCTTTCAATATTTTTGGAAAGGATAATGTCACTCGTGCGTATTTGTTGATTACCACTTCCACGAAGCGATGTGATTCATTTTTCATATCTGGATTACATGGATGGTAATAATGATGTATTTTATGGATATATCATTTTTCAATATAACTGTTTAAACTGACTATGTATTTCCCCTTTCATATGAGGAATTAATTTCCTTAGTATTTGATTCTGAAGGCCTTCTATAGCCCCTCTACACCTTGGTAGGTCTCATAAGAAAAATTATCTTGGGTATTTAGACTTGAGCATACCCATTTATGTATGAATTATTTGTACGATACCTTGATTGTATTTTTATGTTTTCTTAAATTAAGAATTCTCTTAATCTAATAAAAATTATTTATTTAAATGTGATAATATGATTTGTTATAATATTCATGGAAAAGTATCATGATTATGTTATTATTTTTTTAATTATTTTGGAATCAAATTATTCCTACCATATTATTCATCACTCTATTATTATTTATTAAATTACATGTGTTTCAGTTATATTGCATTCCATACTAATTATTTCTTATTTTGTCATAATAGATTTATTTTTAATCATAAAAATATTTTTAATTATAGATCACCCATTCCATATTCATCCATTAACCATGATGCCATGAATTTTATGATGATTTATATTAAGGAATATTAAATAGGGAATAATTTTGATATGATTCGAAATTAAACAATTTATATTCTTTTTTCAATTGTAATATAAATTCTTTGTATATATGTTTTTTAAGAGATAAACTATTTTATAGTTAGGATGATGTCCCATGAATCATTCACCAATGAAATAAATAGACTATATAAGTGAGATACTATGGTCAAGGCCATTGGAGTTATTTTCAGAGCATCTATAGTATAAATCAAGGGAACATGATTTAGAACACATATATTACTGATCATAACTATAATACTAAATTCTAGGATAATTCTATGTATATGATAACATTATAATGTCTTAGTAATGTAATTAATCTTTTAATTTCATTGATATACATCCCAAACAAGAAACAAAACTTAATGTGGATCCAATATATTTCTACCATAATGAAATAACCACAAAACGTCAGTATTCAGATATTACTCTATCTTCACATATTGTACAGAAATGGGTATTACTACACACCTAGTTTAACACTCCCAATGGATATGATTTTGTTAATTCATATTTTCATTACAAATAATTATGATGAGGCTAAATGTATTTTTATTATTTAAAAAAGTTCAATAGAAATAGTGTTCTTGATTATGAAATTATTTATGAATTAATTTTATAATTTTTGTTTTTTTCTTTCCTAGTTGTTTGATTATAAATTATGTTTTATATGTTTATGATATAATATACTGTATTTAATAATTTATAAATTGTTCTTAGTGGAAGGAATAGAACAAATTATCAATTTGTGTAATCCAAATAGGTATTGACCAACTGGAAATGATAATGAAGCTAGAGATGGAGTTGTAGTAGGAAAAATTCAAATTATATCTATATTTGGCATGTTAACTAAGCTATTTCTTAATTTCCATTCCCTTATAAAGTATCACAATAATAATCATTATGATTTAACAATGTTAGAATGTATCATGCATCAACATACACCATCATTCTATAGAATCATAAATTTACTTAAAGATTAATAATTTATAACTTAAATAGAATATATAATTCTAATTTAGGTTATTAATAAAGGGTTTTAGGTTTTCAGGTAATTCAATAATCTATAAGGAGATTCATATCAATTATATTCATTAATTCAAAAAACTATTTCTAAATAAGATATATTAAACATAATGTGGAAATATTTTAAGTTACACTACATTGAAAAATATTTCCCTTGCATGTAACATGAAGACGTGGAGAGGAAATTCCTGAATCTAAGCAAATAAGATTACAAAAATGTTTCTATGTATGAATCAAAATTTATATATTTACCAAGGAATGGTGTGGATGATGTACACAATCCTTATAGAAAGATTGACTATTTCAATTGATGTATTAATAAAATCAATCTAATGTAACTATTATCCTAATCATTATCACCATATAAGGACATAGTATAATGTGTTCTCATGAAAAAGAATGATTTGTTATTGTATTATTGATTTTAATAAAGAAATTGAAGATTAGTGATATAGAAAAAATAGGATTAGAGGAATAACGGTAATAATGTGTATTCAATAGGTGATAAATGTGGAAAGAAACACATTGGTACTTGATTAGAGGTAAATTTATTTTTCATCAAGGGTGTAGGAAAAGGCTATAAATAATACAAAAATAAGGGTATGAATTAATACACTAATATTCAGTGTTTAAATATTAAGAATATGGGGACCTATTGAAATGGATACCCTTGGAATCAAGCTTATATACCTCAGAAGAACAATATAGATCAAAGAAAATCTTATATTGTTAACACAACCAAACTGGACTGATTAATATTTAATTCTATCTTAAATAAATAAATCGATTGAATAATTTATTTAAAATATATATTCTTATTACAATAACCATTAAATTTGTAAGGATTAATCTACATCAATTTTTTAAAGATTCAAAAAGATATATTTAATGGTACTGATGACTATGAAATGTTATTTAGTAGAATGTGGTTTATTTTTTTTAAAAATTGATTGAGGTATGATAACCCTTATAATGTTCAGAATGAAGTGACAATAATTACAATGATATAATTATCAATGTGTACTGATGAAATAATATTATAAAAAAATGTCAATACAAGCATCTTATAGTACAAAGTGATGCTATAAAAATGAAATTTGAACATAACAACAAAAAAAGATTCTTGATAGACCAAAACCATCCACTATGTCCCAAATCACCCCCAGATGGTCACCCTAGAGAAAAGCACAAGTAATAA
Organism: Viscum album; assembly: GCA_963277665.1. Classification (NCBI taxonomy): domain Eukaryota; kingdom Viridiplantae; phylum Streptophyta; class Magnoliopsida; order Santalales; family Viscaceae; genus Viscum; species Viscum album. The sequence continues at coordinate 1,108,591,745 of OY728146.1, forward strand.
TGAGATAATGAGCACCTAATATATGATCATGATGTTATACAACAAAAAAATATACAAGTAGATAATGAAGAATAAATCACTAAAGGATTCCGCAATTTATTATATGAAGTAACTTTATATGTTATGTAAACTTTTCAAAATAAAAATAAAAATAAAAATAATATTATTCCTACTTATAAATATTTTCATAAAGATATAAAATTCATTTATACATACAAAATTGTAAAACAATCAATATCACAATTTAAAAACTAATAATTTTCATGAAACTAATTGAAAACCATTTCAGAAGATAATTTTTTATAATCAATAATATATTATTATATGAACATGATATCAATAGTTCTAAATTAGTCAATAAAATATGTTCAAAGTTCATTATAATAATATATATTTAAATTAAGAGATGTAACCAACCAAGAAAAAATCATTAGTGCCAATTAGTGATAGCAGCCACTATCATGTAGCGATTCTTAAGAATATGGATTTCATGGGTCCACCCTAGGTATGATAGTAATTCCACCATAGACTATCAAATATAAAATATTCTCATCGAATTTTAGAGGGTACATATAGTCTCACATGTATCATGAAGAAAAATTATACTCACCTCTTTCCTGGAAACACATCTATATTTGGAACCATTCATGTACCCCATGGATCAACTAGATTGGGTGTGAGTCTTATAATTTAGTATGTACTTGGTCACCCCATATAAATATCTCAGTTTATTTTAATAGTTAAATAAGGGAGTGGGAAAATCATGTTATTAGGATCACACAAAGATCATTCTCGATATTAATCATGGTATCATGAACTAAAATAACATCTCACTCCCATTCCAAGCTCCCTCATAGTAAATAAACCACTTTTCAACAACCAAAAATGGGATTTACAAGAATAAATAATGTTACATTAATGGATTATCATAATATTGTATCATCAAAAAGTTATTATCGAGTCATCAAGAATCATTAAAAAAATTAAAAACTATTTATATAATTCAATAATAAAATGCGTAATCATATATACTTCTTTTCAAAAATCATTATCACATTTCTAACATGCCCTTTAAAAAAATTATTTATCTAAAGGAACTTTAATTTATTAAAATTATGTTTCATTTTTTTCTAAGACTATATTATTACATTTCAAAATATGGGTTTACATCCTCATTTCATGTGAATAAAACACACATTTCAAGTCACCCATGATAAGCTATTTTAAAAACATGGGGGGATCATTCAAATATGGCTATTAGTAAATAAAAAAGTATATTGATGAAATATGTTAATAAATAATCATATAATTAAACCAATTTCATTAAAATCATTTCATTTCATTTTAAGAACAAAAAAGAATGCCAATTGCCTCAAATTTACAAAATAATCAATAAAATGTTATTGTAAAACAAAAAAAATTATGCAACTCAACAATTTATAAAAAGGTTAGAGAGATCAATATAATTTAAATTAAATTTATTCCATGTTCAATTCAAATAGTATAGTGTGAAAGAAGATTTGAAAATCAATTTCATGGGAAACAATCAAGACACATGTTTTATAAACTAATAATCACATTTAATTGAATTCTTAAGAAATTATGAATGACAATATTAGTAAAATCATAAAAAAAGCAAACATGGAAATATGTAATACAACTATAAAGAATCCAAAATCAGTATCCTTCTATGGAGATCAATATACCTATGAATATGGATCTAAATAGATGAGAGAAAAAGACCATTGATACACAATTACACATAAATAAAAATGACCAATAAAACATAAATTTATTGTAAAACTTTTGAATAATGAATAAATATAAAAATAGATATCCAAGGATGATAGGGAAATAACATACTGTTAGAGGACCATTGATTTTATCATCACATAGATTCACCAACAATGAGGTGAGGATATTCTATAATACTCTTGAGTTCTCAAAAAAGATAATGGATCGACTTATGTTTTAGTAAGGGTTATTTGGTTTAATTATGGGGCTTTTAGGATTCTGTTTAATACTTTATGCAAATCAAATACAATTACCATATTTCCCTAGATTAGTTCACATTTTTGGTATTAACTGGGCCTCAAAATCAAAGGAACTAGAAGAGATGCATGGTTATAGTGCCTGGTTAGTTTTACCATGTGCCACATCTGTGACCCTTTCTAGGATACTGGAAAATAATTCTTCTTTTGGCTGCATGGAAATTTTTACCAAGCGACCACTATGTGCCCCTACCTAGGATATATGAAATTGTTACACAATTTGGAAAATTTAGTTTTCATATGTTGTGCCAACATGAAAATTTCAAAAATCAATCAAACAACATTGAAAATCATATGAAATGTCTCAAGAATAGACTGAATCAAAGGATACTCAAATCAATCGAAAAAACAACAAAAATAAATTCATATTTTGTTACAACCTTTTCACCATAATATATTATATCCTTAAAATTCATCCATACATAATAATAAATATGATGACATAAGAGGAACTCCCCCACTAATCATATGATGTGGAAGTTCGATAGCTTTGATAAGTGACACACCCAAAGGCTATTAATAAACACACAATAAGAATATCACCATAGCAGGATTGTCCTGTACCTCTAAACTAGTGAAAGACTAGAGACCATGAATAGTTCACCAAATCATTTATGGATTCATGAAAATGAGGTTACAATTCGAAAACAACTCTACATTAAATTATATAAGATACTACAACCACTAATCAACATGAAAATATAAGGGTCGACACAAAAAACCATAATGGAATGGCACATTAAACCAACACTTGATTTCCAGAAGAAACATTATTCTCTAGGATTATCTATTATCATACACACATAAACAAGGAATTGAAATGACATACATTTCTAACCCTGATATGTACTCGATTAAAAACAAGACTTTTCACCACTTATCCTCACATATAGGTGAAGTCATCAAATAAAATTCCATCACCTATGGGTGCTTGTTCCATTAAGAAATATCATCATACTTATTAGCTAACTACTTTCCCAAAGGATTAAAATGTACCACCAGAAATACCTCATATATAATAGTGAGTGTGTAACATGTCACTACAATCTCAATAGGTATATCATCCATCACATCAAATTTGTTATTTTAACACCAATGAAAAATTGTAAAATACAAATAACAAAAATTCATGAACATCCCATGGAATCTTAGAAAGATATTCCACTATATCCCTAGGATCTTAAATAACATCGTACAAAAATAATTCTCCAAAATTAAGAGTGGGAATCCACAAGGAATTACGATATATTTCAAAATAAAACAAAACCATCCACATGATTAAAAAATAGTTTAAAACAAATAATCAAAAAAATATCTTCAAAAATCCACCAAGATATCTAAAATAAATTATTTCAAAAAAAACAAGCCAGAACATTGAAAAAATGAAGTAGTTTCTTATCTGATGTCTAAAATTACACTAAGTATAATCATCATCCACATTTGGAAACTAGTAGTTGATATCACCTCTACTACATGAAAATATTCACCAAAATCCTAATTGTTAGAGTCTTATATGTTGATGTATCTACATCCCCTTTAGTCAAGAGATGAAGTTCTAGAAAAAAAATTCTGTTTAAAGTATACCAATATATAGAACCTTTTATTGTGATCTAAACAACCTCTCCATCCACAATACTTAGGGTATTTAGAATAATACCTCTTAAAATAACAATAAAATCAAATCTAGAAACATGTGGGAGATTTTATTTCCCTGAGGAGGTTTTCTATGATCAACCATGAGAACACAATTCATCCCTTCTTATCCTTTCACTAGGTCTCCATAAGCTATGACATCCATCTTGAGTAGGTCCTCATATGTGGTCAACTAAGATGTATATAGAGTAGTCAAATGTTATAGGTAAACCCCTTTATTAAAACAATAAACCTTACATATATAATTACAAATATGATCTAGTAAGAAACGTATCAAATTTTAGAATTGTTTTCATACATAGAAACAATTCAATAATCTTGTCTAAAACACCAGAACAAGGAAATGTTATCATTATTCCCATTCCCATGATAATGTCATCAAATGAAAAATATTTTAAAGAATTTACAATAATTTAATTTTTATATATGTATATTAATCACAATATATTACCAATCTTGGTCAAGTCCGATAAATCATGAGTTTATATACATGACCTTCAGAGCATAATCTTTCATTAAAGAATATAAAATCTCATAATCATCTTCAATCTACAATAATACCTCCAGAAAACTGTATTAATATCTATAATAAGGTGGATGAAAATAAAATAAATCAATGTTGGGGTTCAAAATATATAAGGTATATGAATCCACCAATTGATATGAAGGATGCATAGAGTAATCACCAATAAGTTCCACTTCTAGAAGGTGTGAAGGATTACTCTAAAAATTGGATCAACGAATGAACATTTCTCATTCATGAAAATATTCATGGATTATATTTCTCTCATCATAAATCAAAAAATTCATACACTCAGTCATACAATATAACCAATAACTAGTTATGGGAAAGCCTAAATAATTCAAATAATCCATAAAAACATTTTAAATAGTATCATTTGTTTTAAAACATGAATGATGTATCTAGTATTCAAATCAATTATCATTAATTTAAATTGAGAGATTTTGATATTAATTCATGAAAATTTGAAAACCCCTTTTCCAGAACATGGATAATATTCCATGGTTTCCAAAAAAAACCATATTTTCCTTATAAAAAAACAGTTATTCATTCAAACCCTTTATCAAAATTATTATTTCTAAAAAACATATTTATCACATCAAATAAGATTATTTAAAAATATGTTTTTTTTCAAACCAATAATTTCATAAGAAAAAATAATTTGGAATTTAATTTTTTTTTTCATGTGAATAATTAAACATGTTTTAAGGAAAAAAATTAGTTTCAACCCTGGATTTTAAATCGTCAACATGGAATTAATGTTGAAACAACCAAACATGTTCATGGAAAAAACAAAAACATAATCCTCCTAAATGAACGCAAACAAGTAATGTTACATAGAACCAAATAAAAAAAGGATTAATCTATTGAATTGTGTTATAACTATACATGCCTTGGTTATATTGGTTGGTAAACCACCCACAAACATCACTACTATTATGGGATGGATTTAGAATAGTCACATTGATTCCTCACAATATACGAGGCCAATCAAACATGGTAAAAATATGTAAAACCATACATTAGGGTTTCAATACTCATAATACATTACTAAAACAATAATATTCCTCCTAAAATATATATCTAATTTTTCATTTGGAAACAAATTACTAATAATAATTTCTTACGTCCCCACAACTCAACTAGCTCAAGTCTCATCAAGAAGTAGTGGAGATCAAGAACCTATACTATAAATGCCACTTGAGTCTCCAAATATTAAAAATACCCTTTTACCATAATTGAAACCAAAATATATATTCATTTTCATGGAGAATTGATTATTTTATAGGTCACGAATCGTTTAATACTAGTTGTGAGGAATGGATGCATAGTACCATATAAAATGATATCTGAGTTGATTGTACAGTAATCCAAATTGTATATCCGAACTGCATAGTTCATCAACACAAACTTGTTAAACCTGAAATAACCATTAAAAATAATTTTTTAAAACAGATATTACGAAAATCAAAGAACAACATTGAAAAAAAATAAGATAAAAAATCATTACATTGAGATTACAGTATATGGAGGAATTATAGAAACTAAAATTCGAACAAAACAACCAAAACATGTGTACTATTGGGCCACAACCAACAAGAATGATTCAAATTAAACACACCTGTTCACCATAGAAAGAATCCATATTAGATGATGAGAGAATTATCACCTGATATAAGATCATGAAGTATACAATCACCAAATGGTATAAGGATGTTGTGATATATAATTCCTATTATAATTCCACCAATTATTTTATGAAAATACTTCATAGAAAAGTAAAATATTATAAAATATGTATAAAATAAAGTGAATATGATACTTAGTATTACCAAATTGGTTTATATATATCAAAATAATTTATAAATACACACCCACACAATATTTCAATTCACCATTGAATGACTAAAAATTTCCCAAAAATATTTGAATCCCCTTTTTCAAGATGATGTTGGGTAATTATGATCGGGTGGTATATACATCTAATATCAATTGTTTTACAGGTGTCAATATAAAATAGTTCATTTGAATATTAAGAATATATAAATATATAAATATATTTAATAATAAAATAATGGAATCTGTGGTGCTATTTAGTGACAATGAATGTTGTCATGTTTCGAGTATCATATATATGGATGTAATGGGGTTAACCTAGGAAATATTATCAGTTCACCATATACTAGCTAATAAAAAATCATATCATCTAATCGTTGGGCTTACATCTGGTGTCAATGTCCTTAAAAACCCAATTCCCTATAATCTATCTTTCCTGAATACATATCCATATCCAAAATAATTCATGTTCTCTTTGGATTCACTAAATGAGCATTGAGTCTGATAATGAATTATATAACTATTTCATCCCATATAACTATTTTGGATACCTTGGATAGATAAAAAAATTTATTGGGATGATCATGTTATGAGGATGACAAGTGGATCTATATCAATATTAATCTTGATCTTATTACATCAAAAAACTTTTCACTCTCACCATGAACTCCTTCGATGTAAATATTCCCTTCTTCGACACTCACCAATGGGATTTATAAGAATCAAGAATGTTACCTTAAGGTATTATCACAAGAGTGGATCACCCTAAATTTTTAATGGGGATTCTGAGAATAAACAACTATATTTAGAAAATTATTATAAATATCCATTAAAAAGGGTAATAATACTTTTTTCCTTTCACAAATAATTAGTATACTGAAAAAAATCGCTAAAATTATTATTTATTTAAAATAAAACCAAAATCATTTAATGGATGTTATAAAAAAATATAAAATGTTTTATAGAAAATTAAAGACATCACATTACACCCTATTTCCATGTCAATAATTAACTCATTCAAAATCTCCCATGATCACCTAATTTAAGGAAAATAGTTTAATCATTAAAAAAAGGGTCTTGGTAATTTAATAAAATAATTAACACTATTTATAAAACATCTAATACTTTTACTCTTTTAATTAAAATCGTAGAATTTCATATTAGAAACAAATACCCAAGAAAAATACCATTTTTTAAGGATCCTTCACTGGTTCTTTGAAATACAACTACACAATCATAAAATTCAATAATTATATAATTAAATAAAATGGGGTTCAGTTCATGATAATTTGCAATAAATTCATTCCATTTTCTATTAAAATAAGAAGAGGGTCAATGTATTTTTTAAAAAGAATTTTGAGGAAAACAATAATAATACATATTCTATAAATTAAAAAATATTCACCAATTAATTATCAGGAAAAAATAGATAATGATAAAAAAGTAAAATCCTAGAAACATCAATTTGAAAATATAGAATCCAACAGTAATAAAATTAAAATGTATTTTCTTTCATTTAGAACACTAGATATGGGAAGATAGAACTCAATAAAAGAGATAAGATAAAATAAATAAAAAATTCCATATCAATAATTCATATTATAATAAAACACCTATAAATAATAACATCTATTAATAATGAATCAATATAAGAAGATAGATCAATGTGTAAGAGTATAAGAACTTAACCGAATATGATCACTTCATCGATAAAAACATTAATCTTCCATGACAAGTGGTTGGGATAGCCAAAATTCCAAAAGAGTGAAAAGAATCTAATAGATCAAATTGTGTTTCAGTGGTAATAGTTTATGATTAAATAAGGGGAATGTTTTTAAGGATTTTCATTAAGACATTTGGGAATTAAATACCATTCAAATGATTTCCTAGGGTATGTCACTTGGTTATTACTAACCAAGATCTTATCTATGCACCCTGAAAATGATCCACTAGAAGCACTACATGGGTTGGATACATTTTTATATTAACTATGAACCAACCCTAAAATCCATTCTATGATTACAGAAATGGTTACATGGTTTTGATGCATAGTTTTTATCATTATCCTTCAACCATTAACCCCAATAAAGGATACAAGAATGTGTTGTGTGGTTTATGGTAATGGTTTTTCGAACTCTTCTACAACTGTGAAAAGGATTAGAAATATTCCAAACTATCTGAAAAATCCCCATAAATAACTTCAAAAGTTTTTTGATCAATAAATTCATAAATAATTGTGTGGAAACACCTAAAATAACGTAATTTGACATTATAGTTAGTGTCCTTAATGTTTATGATATAATTGATGCATTTAATTTTTTTTGAAATATAGAATGTATTAGTTATTATCATAATTTATTTAAATAACAATGAGAAAATTTATTTTGTAATCATGCATATTTTCATTAAGGATTTATATTAATTCATGTTATTATTATTTTTAGAGAATATAAGATGAAGGTATTGAAATTTATTTTATTTGACATTATAAAATACTTTATGTTATTTAATGACGAATTCATAATAAAATATTTTATAATATTTTTATCTAAATTTTGTTACACGTATTTTTGAGGATAAATTAGGTTAAATATTTAATGAATGAATCTAGTAAAACTTTTTGGTGTGCTATTGAGGTTTTTTTGATAAATTATTTATATTGGAAAACATGTTTGAACCATTTTTTATTTGGTAAATATTTAGAGGCATTTGAAAAATATTATCATCCATTCATGGAATATCTGATAAATTAAATTATTTATTATTACATTATGCATATAATTCATCTTGGATTATAATTTTTTTGGAGTGTGAAATTATGTTGAAGCTGATCAAAGAACATCAAAAGAATGAAAATGGGATTAAAAATATATGAAGTTACATTTCATGGTTTTTGACATTATTATAGAAAAATAATCTATAAAAAATTGAAAAAAAATATATATAAATAAAAATTGATTATATTTAACAATATTATGGATGAATCATATTTACTTGTTCACACCTCATATAACACACCCGAAGATATTGGGAATTTTTTTTCAAATAAAATTAATATTTTTGATACTTTTCATCTCATGAAACACTAAATACAGGTTTTTTAAATTATATATTTTTTATTTTGTTTTCATACACTACACTCAGGAATTACAATAGCTTCTTCTATATGAATCACCAACATGTCTTGTGTTACACACAACTCTAAATTTCTAAAAAATGTCATTTTATTATTATAATTATTTAATGAAGATAATTTTATCCTATATGGTAAAAATAGTAAAATATGCAGCAATAAAAAATTTCAAATATTATTTAAAATTATTTTATATAAGTAAATGATATTGAATAAAACCCTACAATATTGGTGAAGCCGTTGTATGTTTGAAAATATTATTTTCTCAATTTAACTGCATTTTAATTCCTTCTATAAATTATATTAAATTTATAATAAGACACTGTTAGATAAATAATTTTTTTAAAATATACTTCATTTTTTAATTAATAATTTTAAAAATTAGATTGTAGTTTATTTTTTGTTTTATTATGTGGCATAACATTTTTGGTGTATATTAACAAAATTCTGAATATTAATTGCAATAATTTTTTAATCCATTTTTTTAAATAGAAAATGTATATTTTATGTTGGTTTTATTGTAAAATGAGATAATTTATACATATATTATTCTAATTTAGTTCATTGTAATCAATTTTATATTGAATTTTTCTATAAAATATAAATTAACTTTTGAATCATATCTCTATCAAATCTATCATTCTCACCACATCTATCATATTATAATTAAACAGAATTATACCCATTTAGTGTATTAAATTCCAACATATATTGACATACAAAGTGATAATAAGTATAATATTTATATTATAATTATATAAACATATTTTTTGACCATAAAAATTAAGGAATGTTATTAAAATTTCATACCTTGATTATGGTAAATTTAATCTTGTATGTAACTAAACCTTAATCAAAAGGGCCCAAATGACCTATATTATTATCGAACAACCATTTTCTATCCATATTTATACCACAACCATTCCATTATTGAGTTTGGTTTGTTTTTTATTATTATTTTATTTAAAAACATTTGAACTCCTAACTTGTTTTAAAAAATTCAATTGTGTCCCCATCATACTCTATAAAAGGACACAACTTATCCCCCTTCATCACACCAACCGTGAAACATAATTTAAAAAATATATAACAAATTAAATTTCCAACATCCCTCCCTTCCTCTTTGAATCGTCTCATTTTTGGATAAATCCAACCAAATAAACCCTTTGTTTAAATCCGAAAGGACATACCCATAAAATAAGTAACATCGTTCCTCAAACTCCTTTATTTTTATTCATTATCAACTTAAACCATTATTATTATTCAATGGTAACATAATAACCCCAATATCCTCTATATACTTATATTCTATTAATATAGTGGTTATATCTACACTTTCACAAACATCAATCCAATAGGTTACAAACTTATCATTATTGTGTACAATTAATTACCTCCTCGCGAAATGATATTCTTAATTTTACATTTACCACCTCTCATTGATTGGATATATGATGGAATATATATTTTTATATTATTTATATTATATTCATGATTTAATTAAATGTATATAGTTATTATGTAAATCATACCTCCATGTATTCTATTTTTAATAAATACGACAACTTCTTTTTTGGACATGTAGACTACGACCTTCTCAAAGTGATATTATTCATTCACACATTGAATGGAATGAATTTCAGATATTTTTAGTAAAATTATATGATATATATTATTTTTATTATTACTTTAGGATTCCTGAATTATTATATAATTTATACCTTTAACACTTAAATTTTTGTAAATATGATCACTTCGTTTGTGGATGTGTGGACTACCACATCCTCAAAGAGATGTGATTCATTCACACCTTACATTGATTGTGTTAATAATGGGTATAATAAATATATTTAATATACATGAATAAATAATTATAATTGAAAGATATTATTTAAATATATATATAAGTATATTTCATTTCCTTTCTTTTTCTCAAGTTGACAATAAAATGGATATAACATTCATGCATATATACAACCTATATATTATATGAATGGTCTATTTAATTTGATATTTATATGAATTATGCATTACTGTAATTATTTATATAATTAATATATATGATATATAAGTCATGTTTTTAATTTTTATATAAGTAAATCATGATTTGTTTTATAGGATAAAAAAACAACTCAAAACACGTACGATAAACAATATAATTATTACTAACACCATTACTTTAACATGGTATTGTAAATAAAAGGTAACATAAAATCATAAATGAATCATATATGGTATCTGAAATTATAATATACATATGTTTAATATTTATTATAAAAATATATGCATTATACAAGATGTTTTGATGTGTACAAATACAGTTATGACAATAGATAAGGGAATTTCATCTTACTTTTTATTTCCCGTAGATAAATATCGTATTCCATATACATTTCATTTGTGTGGTTCATATAAATTCAATGAATTTATTATATTATTCTTATACAAAAAATTATATCTATTCACATGTACATTTTATGATATTTATTTAAAGGGTTTTGTGTCAAAAATATTTCTAGATCTGTAATGTAGTTTTGTGTCTATTTTTCTTCTTTGAGACACCTACCAAGTTATGGTAATATATTTTTCTATGATGTGTGTTTAATAATATTGAAATGTTATATCATTAATATCCTTATTTTCATTATATTATAATATTCATTTTGTGTTATATTTTCAATGGTTTTATGATTTATAATTACCAATGGGGTAATGGTTTATAACTTCAATCATATCATAATTCAATATTTTCTATGATTATTATTCCTTTGATTAAATATTATCATATATCTCATAATAAATATAATATTTTTTCTTATCATAGAAATACAAATATAATTTTCATGTAATGGTACAATTTTTCCACTCCTTTGTAATTATGATAATTCTGAAAAAATGAAAATATTTCATTATTTATCCTTTCATATAGAAATATGAGTTCTTTAGAAACAATTTTTTATAAATAAAAGTTTTTAAATTTTTTTTACAATTTTAAATTGAATATTAAATAAAATTGTTACGAATCGATTCCCCTTTTAAAAAAAAATAAAATTTAATCTTAGTTTTTCTTTTTGGTCATAGAAATTTTATTTTATTTTAAGCTACATAAGGAGTTTTCGGTGTGTAGGGAATTAATTGTCCTCATGATAATCATTTCCATAAAAATAAATTGAAATATAACATGTTTATTCATTTAAAATTTAATTTTGTTCCTAATATTATTGAAACTATTTTATTTATAAATGGTTTTTAAGGAAAAATATTTTTAAATAGGGTTTTAATTTATTTTCAATGATTCGATGTTATTTTTTGGAATGATTTTCTTTAAATAAAAATACATCAATGATCACAATATTTGATAATATTTTCAAAAATAATGGTTTTCACCATTTGGTTAACATTACATTAAAAATTTCATGCATAGTTGTTTCAATAATATTTTGAATCTTCAATTGTAATTTTTCAAACTGATTTTAAATAAAATATGTATCCAATATTAAATTTGTTTTCAATATATTTATTAAATTTGGAACCTGTATTTTTTCTAAGATATTAATAAAATTAAATTATAAATTATTCTATATAGGAAATTGATTTTCATAACTGTTTTATGAAAAAAAATCTAAGAAAGGATATTATCCTTATGAAATATTTATTTTGAGCATTGAAAATCCTTATACACTAAGGTTGTCATCCATTTTTATAGTTTAAGATTTATTGGCTATGTGATGCAATAATACCATAAATATTATTCAATTAGTCATTTATGTTTTAATTTCATTGATTTTCTCAATTCCATTTCCCTTCCATGTAATATATGATTTTGAGACACCGTTCTTTTTTCAGGTAATACATTATTGAAATGATTAAGAAACCGATCTATTAATAATAAATTATGATCTAATGAAATTTCAATGATACCCATTTCAGTTCATGGGTAATGATATGATGTTAATGGAACCCATCTAGTTTTATGGGTCATGATATGATCAATATTTTATTATCATAGAATACTTAAATGAATGATTTCATTATATGATATATGAAACTTATATATCCCTATAATGAATTGGGTAAATAGTTATATCTCACAAGCTAATAATAAGATTCATGTTGATGGGATTGATCTATTGTGGAAGATGGGGGAAATTGATCCACTATGGTAGGATGGGGAAACAAAATCCACTATGGGATGATGGGGTATCCAAATAACATACATGGAATGTACATTGACTAGTGATGGTGGGGTGACCCTCTCAGTCATTGTAGTTACCATGAAAATGAAATATATATGAACTATATCAACTATGGGACAATGGGGAAACCCAATCCACATGGGTAATATGAGAAAACAAATCTATTATAAGGAATGGATGGTAAATAGGGTTGGTGGTGTGCTCGGTATAGTAATTTTAGTCCCATTAAGTTCCATAAAATGTTCTTACAATGAATTTTGACTTATATAGAATGATATTACATGTTTATTTATATGCCCTAATTCCATAGGTTATTCTTATTTTGTACATTCATGTATTTTTCTCACGATTTTCATATGATTATTTTTTATGAACTAATAATATTCATTACAAAATTCATGTTTATGATCATTTATGTTTATGGTATGAATTTCAACTAATTATGGTCCTGTTATCAAGACATTATTATTATTTTTATAATAACATATCTCCCTTGTTTACCCATAATGAAATTCTACGATATAACCTTTTATTGTTTTATTCCCTTGTTTTGAAGACATGTTTCATTTCTGATATTTCAATGAGTGTTTCTATTATTGGATAACCATGTTGGAGAAAATTTTTCTCACTCTTGTACCAATGTTTATATTTTATATTATTCTAAAGGAACTAAACTAATATGGTCATTGGGAATATATTTTATGTAGTTGTTTATGTATTCTACAAAAATGATATAATTTCCATATGTTAAGAATATTTTTTTAATTAGTATCAGTTATATGTATTATTCATCCTTTGGAATCTTGTGAGGGATAATGTTTGTGAGATACCAAGGTATAATTCAAAAGGTATTTCTGGATAGTCCAATAAGGATAGTTTTAAATACGAGTTAATGTTTAATAAAAATTCCCTATAATTTTGGAAAAAGATGAAGAAATTGGTTTCATATAATTTCATCATAATTTGGATAATTCAACTTGATTTGGGTCTAGATAATATGTACCAAAGGTTAAAAATATAACTAGGTGTGTAAGGTCTAACTTTAGCATAACCTAGTACACAAAATGGGCCTTGCTACATAGTTGTTTTCACACTGCTATAATTATTCTTCTGATTATTTATGTTTCTACTATAATATGTGTTTCAAACCCTCTGATTTCTAGTTTTATTCACTTATGATAACTATATGTAACTTGGTAAATTTTGGATGTTTTAGATGAATAATGTATGAGCATGATGAAAATAAATTTCCTATAATGAAATATCATAAAGAGAATCAAAATTTTCCACAAGAAATGGTTGTACTTCTGTAGATGAATATATCTCAAATGAAATGTGAAAGTGATGGTATGTTCTTATAGTAGTATTTATATTAAATTTAAGAATCATGATTGGATTTAGGAGGAATTACTTTAAGAAATTATTCATATTTCATATTCATTGAAATGGGTATTAAGGGATAATATCATAAATCCGTAAAAATGAATTATTATTAATGTTGTAATTATTTAGGTGTACATATTTTTTAATTAAATTATAATGTTATAATAAGCATGAAAAATATTATTATTTTCATTGTATGTTTTATATTTTGAATTGAAAATGACATATATAATGGTTTTGATGATATTGAAAATTGATTTAGTGCAAATGTGATATTATGAAATATGAGATGTTAACCCTTAATAAGTTCAATATGTTAAGGCAATTTTGTTTATCTTATATAACGAGAAGATTGATTTGGATAATGTAAATTTTATAGTTTCTATTCCCTCAATAATGAAAAGTATTTGTTTAAAAAATTGTATATTCAATCAAGGATTATGTTTATAACATCTTGGATTTATAGAATAAATCCAGTAATATTTGGAGTAAGGAATCATGCATGTTATCCATATGTATTTATGGTAATTCATGTTGTTACCATATTTCAAGAGTATATACGATAAAGGTAATTACATGTTTCGAATTTCAAATCCAATATTTACCTTATGATATATGTTAGATAAATGTCTATCATATTTCCTGACATTCATTATAATGCTTGCAATTTTCATATTCTGAAATGGTTATAAGTTTAAGCATCAATAGAAGGTTTTTTTGCTAAAATTTTGATATGTTTCTATTGAATAAACTATTATATCACCGTATGGGGATTTATGAAAATTGGATAATTTGTGATTTTCTTTTGTTTAGATAAAAAGATATGAAATTAATTGGCATTCAATTCATGGATATCAATATTTTTTAATTATTTTATAAATACAATTTCACCTTCACCACTAGGAATTACATTTGATGTGGATGTTCATCAAGGCCCAATAATGGGTAATGTCGTCCGGAAATCATATAGGTATAACTTATCATGAAAATTATAAAACCTTAGGAAAAATATCAAGAAATAGTTTTTTTCAAATACATAAATTTTTTTAAACAAATTTCATTTTTAAAAATCATAGATTTATGAATTTGGGACCCATAACTTTTAATTGATCGGTCAATTTTTCATGATTGATGACCTCAATAAATCTCATTAAATATTTAGGATTTTTCTCAATGTCCATGTTTTCACATCCCACTGATGTTCTCCAATGTGGAAACCTAGATATGTGTTACTTTGGATATTCATTATGTTTCCAAAATTATTTATTAATGGATATTTTTGTATTGATTTTTTATGATATTGGTTTTGATTAATCTAATAGTTAATTATTAAAAATTCAATAATCAAGAAAAATTTTGAGGTAGAAATTCATTTTAAGGGGGTAGAATGTATCACCACATTATTTTTTATTTGTTCAAAATTAATTTAATATTTTTTATGTTTTACATTCCCTGAAACACATAATATAGTTTTTAAAAGTTAAATTTTAACATTTTTTCTTCTACAAAACATAAAAGACTTATATAAGATTCTGCTACATGTAACACTAAAATCAATTGATTTTCATGCAATATTTTCTTTCTACAAAATATATATTTATTATTATAATATTTTAAATGATTTAGTTATAACCAATAAATTAAACATAGGAATATGAATTTAAAAAAATAATTTTCAAATATTATTTCATTCTTTATATTAATAAACAATATTGATAATAAATTATGTAATATTGGACGTCTTTATATGTATTAAAATACTATTTCTCAAATAAACTGATTTTCATATCCATATACGAATGATAAGAAAAATACTTTTACACAAAAATAGTAATTTAATTTGATAACATAATTTGTTTTTCAATCCAGAATGTCCAAATTACATTAAGGTGAATTTTGGGGATTTTTCTATGAAACATCATGTTTTTTGAAAAGTAAAATAACACTGAAATTAACATCAAAATGGCCTTTCCATATAATTTATTTTTAAAGGTAAATTGTATTTAATGATTTTTAATGTAGAAATATATTCATTATAAATATATTAGTGTAATTGAGGACATTGGAATAATTTTTATGTATACATTATATATATAATCTTAATAAATATTTCAATATTCCCCCTTTAAGAAATTGATTTTACACCATGTCTATAGGATTAACATTAATATAAATTTTTCACTATTGTGAATTGAATTTTCCAAAAAATAAATGCAATTTTTGGTCATTATAATATTTATATTATAATAATATCAAATAATTTTTTTTTTCAAAATATTTGTGAAACTAATTAAAATTAGATATCATGATGAAGGAAAAACAGGCTCAAGAAGAGATTAATCCTTAAACATAAGGTCCCAAAGGATCTATAAAGATGTAAAAAACCCATTTGATGGAAATAAATATTTTGTTATTGAGTTTTTCTAGGTTTTAAGGATTTTTTCGGTAAATAAATGCGTGCATAAAACTTTCTTTATAAAATTACATGTGTGTACTATCAATTCCATATAGAGTCCCACCACATCTCCCCCTTATTCACAACTATTAATGCACTAATGTTAGGACAATATCTACCCAATCCAATTTTCAGTATCACTACCTTCCTCCCTGAATCCATTTATTGGCCAGAAACCTAACCAAGGAATACCATTGGTGAAAACCAAAAGGACTTTCATAAAAAAGAGGTTACATCCTTCTCAAAATCCATTACATTATTTAATTACTAATCCAATAAAATCACCTTATTTGATTCATATATTATAAATAAATTTACTAAATATACATAAATATTTTAATCTATGTTTTCAACCAAAAACATGCACACACTTCCATTTAATAGGTACATACCTAAACATTGTTTGTGTCCGGTGAACTACTATATCACGAAATGATATTGATCTTTTTACCATTACCACCTATCAAGGCAATGAATTATGATGGAAACCATTTTTTATATGATATATATGATATTTAAGATGTATTTATACTTAATAATTTATTACATACATCCTAAAATCATACACTATATTTTTTATAAATATGATAACTTCGTTTTTGGACATGTTGACTACCACCTCCTCATAGAGATGTAATTCATTCACACATTGAATGGATTGTATTAGGGATTATTTTAGTAAAATTATAAGATATATATAATTTTACAAATTCATTCATTATTATAGTATTATTAAATAACAAATACCTATATACATTCCATTTTGTGTAAATATAATAACTTTGTTAGGGGGCATGTGGACTATCCCCTCCTCAATGTGATCTGATTCGTTCACACATTAAATTGAATGTATTAAAGATAGTGTAATAAAAATTATATATAATAAATGAAAAAAATATGTTGTAATTATATTATACATATATATATTAATATATCTCATTTACATAAATTAATTCAATTCGATAAGAAACAGAAGCAGCGTGCATGCGTACATATGACATATCGTCTCCATGAACGGTGTATTTCATTTAATATTTTTATATTTGATAGATGAATATAAATATTTATATAATAAATATATGTGATATATAAAAAATTTTTAAACTCTAGAAATAATTAAATTCTCATTTATGTAAGAGGACCAAGAATAAAAAGTTAAAAAATTTATGATAAATAAAGCGTTATTACCCAAAGCATTACTTTATCATGGAAATGTTAACAAACGGGTAATATAAAGTAACACGTGAAAAATATATGGTATTTTATAGAATAATATTATACCATAGAAAATGAATAATAATCATGAATTCATTATACAGATGGTTTTATTGTGTACAATGAAATTCATACCTTAGGGTAAGGGAATTACATCTCACTTTTTATTTACATGTGATAAATGTCTTATTTTCCACTAATTTATGTTTTTTGTTGTGTATAATACCTATGGATATATTCAATTATTATTATAAATAAATTTTTCTATATTATAATATCCATGTTATTATCTTTCTATCATGTTATTTTTTTTCAAAAGTTACCAATTCGATAGAGTAGTTTAGTCTCAATTTTCGTTTGAGATGCATGCCACATTATGCCCAATTATTTTTCAATGTGGTGTATATAATCCATTTATTTTTAATATAATGAATATCAGTATTTTCAAGACAGGTTAAGCTTCAATTAATTATCTTGTTTCCATTGTGTTAAAATTTAATTTTACCATATCTGTAATGTTTTATAGGTTCAATATCATCTTCTATAGATATTATTTATAATTATGCATACATTGATGAAATATATTGGTCAATATATAAATAAGTCTAAATAATTTTATTACAGTTACTATAATTAGGTTATATGAAATTAATTTTCTAGTAAAATCTTCTATTGTATTTAAAATAATTAAGAATACATTTTTATGTAAATATAAAATTATGCCTATTTTCCATTGGAATTATTTGTTCTATAAAAATCATGTTTTATACAAAAAGTTTTTAATTTTTTTAATATTATACAATTATTCTTAAAGAACCATTTTCCCATTTATTACCATTTTACAAAATAGTTTTAAAATTAATCTTCTTATCATTTTCTGTTTAATAATCTTTTCTAAACATTTATGTTACAAAGGAATGTTCATCATTTTTGTACTTAACCCCCTTCATCATCATAGTTTTCATGATTCAATATTTGAATGTTTACATGGTTATTTTTTGTAAATAAATACATTTCTAATATTATACATTTTTATTAAAATGTTTTCATATGAAATGGTTATTCAATTTTTTTTGTTTCAATATTTTTTAATTGATTTTAAAATATTACTTTATATGTTTTTAAAGAACATTTTTCAATGAAAAGGATTTCAATCTTTACATGATTTCATTTTATTTTCAAATAAAACATATAATAAAAAAATTCAAAAAAATTATAATTTTGATTGAGAATGGTTTCAAAATATTTGTATTCTTCCTTTATCTATTTTCAAGGAAATATTAAAATAAAAAGATATCCTAAATTATTTATGTTTTAAAAAAGTTATTCAAAGAGGAAATAATATTTTACACAATAAATATTTTTTAAAAAATTAAATAATAATTTATAATAAAAGGAATTTCAAAATGGTATTCATAAAAATATTTTCAATGAATTGTTGTTTTTCATTAATAAATTTTATCGCATGGTATTTAAAAAACAATCTCCATAATATATGTATTCCTTTGTTATAAGTTCATATTTAATGGGTAGGTGATCCATGAATACCATTCATATTCTATCATTAATGGGTTTTGTTTTAATAAAATGATGTTTATAAATCTAATTTCACTTTCACAAGATACAAGATTTTAAATATAAGCTATTTTCAATGGTTATGATTTGATGAAATGGTTGTGAAACCAATATATTTTCCCTAGGTTATAATATGATGAAATGTAAATTATTCCCATTTCATTTCATGGGTAATGATTTGATGTTTATTAAACCCATATCTTTTTATTGGTCTTGATATCGTGAAAGTTTTATTATCTTGTTTAACATGTATCTGTGATTTAATTATGTGACATGTGGGACTAATATCTCTCTCTACTTAATTGAGTAAATATTTATATCTCATGAGAAAATGATGTGATTCAAGTATATGGGCTTGATCAAATGTGGAAGATGGAGAACCCTGATCCACTATGGGAAGATAGGGAAACATGTTCCCTAATAATGAAAGGAATGTGACCTGGTATTATAATGACCTGGCCCTATTTACCCAAAGTATGTGCATTATTATATAACATTGGAATTTCCACAATTGATAAAGTCTCTACATACCGATTAGTTTTGTTTCCTAGGAAGTAGTAGATACATATATATGTTTTAAATTACATTATGAATTAAAAAAACAACATTGTGTCCCCTAGAAATACACTGATATCCTTTTCTTCACATACTAGGAAAAAGAAAATAAAAGAAATGGGTGAGCTCAGATGCTCAGTTTTGATAAGAATATAGAAAAATAACCATAAGAAAACATAAACATTTAAGGCAATGTATAAGAATAAAATATAAGCCTTTGAAACTTCATCTTCAGCATAATATATAAAAGAAACATAAAATAAATCCATTTACATATTCACATTGATATTCTACTAGTCAAATAATAACATGTAATATCAATAGCTAATTTAATAATGATGGAATAGATAATTCCGGATATCATAACCACATAGTCGAAGCCTCATACCAATGCTAGAAATAAGATTTTTCAATGCCCTATTTCAGGACACTAGTTTGTCTCATAAGATCTAACGATGCATTGAGGAGGTATAATGGTATCCACCTGTGACTTACTAAGTCCAATGCATTCCTCATGTGAAAAGGTTGAACCTTAACATAAGCATTCATATTAAAACTAGAATACGAGATGTTAATAAATTAACCATAAACCATAAATGTTATAAAAATAACAAATACACAACAAAAAATATCACAAAACATTCAATATAATATGGAATATTGTATCATAAAAAAGATCTACTTTAAACAAGTGTAAAATCCATCAAATTATGTGGACATAGATAAAATCAATACCATTTGATATGAATATTTTTTTCTATTTTGAAATCAATTAAAAGTCAGGTAATTTTAAAAGAAAACAATTATTTTGAAAAGAATATTATAATATTGTAAGGGAATCATAGAAGTTGTTATAATGGAGGAAAATAACCTCACCCTCTATATATGTTAAAAAACATTCTTACCTTAATTTCTTGAAAAGATAATAAAGTAACATGTTTTGAAAACAATGAAAAGGTTCATTTCAAAACATTTTATGAAGTTTCAAACATGGGTATAAATGATTTTAACCCATATTCTAGGAAATAGAAAATATGTCTTGAAATAAATTTTTAGGAAACACAGATGTTGATGATTAATTATTCATTGTAGATACTTTTGTATAATCAACCACAATTAAATAAAGAGATTATAAAATTAACACAAACCTTGTACTTTTACATAGTCCGTGGTTCGTTAACCTCCATTATAATGTTGAAATAATTTTTATTAAACTATTCAAGAACCACATACATAAATATGATATCATATATGATCATTTAATACTATTTTGTTAATGATATTGCAGAAGTATCATTGTTTCGGGTGTTAGTTGAGTTTTTTTCCTTTATACGTTTGGTTATGTATGTCATGTTTTTTATGGATTATATGTATTGGATTCATATCCCGAATTATATTAAGTTCATAAACGTGATTTTTAATCATAAAATTAAAATTATTCTTCAATGTTTAGGATGGGGAATGAAATTTCATCTCGTCGAGGAGACTGAAAGTCATACGTACACACGAGAAATAATATCATTCTATTGATGGTAAAATTGTATGTAATTGGATGTTATATTACAATACAGAATTATTATCATTTCATATTTATTATTTACATAATTTATACTCATTATTATACCCATCCAAATAATGATGTGTTTAATAACAAACTACACCACGAAGTGGGACGATAAGTCGTACGCACGCACATATGGTGACTATGTCATTAATAGGATCAATATAATAAAAAATATGTATGTAACAAATTTATAATAACATCAAAATATATATAAGATACTAGTGTTATTATTTTTGTATGGAAAAAACAATGAATGTGGAAGTGGGAGAAGTGAACTTTGAAAGAGGTGATAAAATTATTACCTCTTCTTCGGGTGCTTCTTTTTTGATTTCTTCCAAAGGGATACATAGGTTGGATTTATGATAAAATTAATCCCTCTATGTTGAATTCACGACAGTTGGTAAGATATTTGAGTAGTGTTTGGATGAAGGAAATGGATTTGGAGTGTGATTTTGAGACATGGGTAAGTACCCATTTATTAGAGAGATGAGGGTCAGTTTATGAAAAGCTTGAAATGTTATTTTATTATAATATAATTTTCTATTCATAATAGAAAAAATGGATTTATTTCTCAGATAAGGTGGGTATGTATCAAAATACTCTCAACCAATAGGTTTTAGGCAATTTCATGTCATAATATTACCCGTATATTTTAGAATTATCATTTAGTTAAATAATTTCTCTTTTACAATGTCTTCTGTATTTTTATATTACATGGTTAATAAACATTATATAAAATTCTAGGATAATCCCAAGTGTTTACGTAATGTCATATATATGATTATATAAGTCCTTTTTCTGAACCTTAGATTTTTTGGAATATTAAATTACTTAATAATATAGCATTTGTTTTAAACACTCATTTATGTCAATTTTGACACTATTTATTATTTTGTTTTTATGAAAGTCCAAAAAAACATAATTACTAAAAAAATAATAAAATGATTCAACCCTAACATGACATATAAACCTATAAAATTCATTTAATGCATCAAAAGTATAAATTTACATTTATTTTAATATTTATAATATCAATTATTTTAATCATTCATTAATACAGTAATTACGACATCATTATTTTATCCTAAATAAAATTAATTATATAATATCTAAAAATTATAAATAAAATACCTTGATGTAGGAAATATATTTATCTTCCTAATGAAAATTTATAGTCTAATTTATCTTATTTATAACTCTATATTACAAATGTTTTAGTTATTAAACATTGAATTTAACTCTTTTAACTCTTCTTTAAATAAAATAATAATAAATGTTCTAATCTAATCTAAGATGATCAAAGAAGAACATATTTTATTCATATGGTTTATTTTGGTCAAAACACACTTATATAATAGAATTAAGACATGTTTTAGTGAAAATATAATTTCAGTTTTACCTTTAATTACCCTATTTACTTTAATCATGGTAAATACTATTCAAAACATACTATTCACCAGAAATTATATTCATCCTATTGAACCAAATTTTACATATTGATGTCATCCGTGTCTCTCAGATTTTTTAAATTTAATTCACATAAGTGGTAAAATTATATTTTATTTAAATTTGCAACTGTGCCCAGATGGTGGGTAACAGACATTAAAAAAGAACAATATATTATATATCTTATATTGTAATAAAATTACTCCAATGAATTACATTGAACTAATATAGGTATTATTTATCAATTTTGACTTAAATAAATAAATAAAAATAATAGTTATTTAAATAAAAGGTCATTTTTATGTATTGTGTAGTAATTTTAACTACTCATCAAAAAATGAATCATTTCTGAAAAATACCAAAAATTATACCTATGATATTTTTTATTAAAAATCAAAAAATGATGTCTATTTTACTAAATTAAATTTTTATGTCTGTCTAATATTAATGTATTTATTGTTCACAAAAGGACATACAAAGTAGTTCTTTTATGAAAATATTTGATCTAAATATATAACTATTTTCAAAAAATATACATTTCATTATAAATATGTTTTATTTATGTGAAAACATTAAAAAAATAATAATTTATTTTTTACTATTCATAACACAATATTTAATTGACAAATAAATATTTCTTTTAAATAATTATAATACTAATGTGTTGTTTCGCAGAAACTCAATCTTGCATACAACGCATGCCAAGTCGGTGTTGCGTGCAATATAAGCTAGTGACTTACATTATATATATAACATACTATGAAATATTGGGATGTTACATTCTCCCCTCCTTTAATATATTGCGTCATCATATTTTTAAATTGTTCTTGAAATATAATGGGTTAATAATATAAATAATCTTTTTTGGAAAACCCACATAGAAAATAGGGTTAATAAATCTTTTCATAATAAGGGGATAGGTAAATGAAAAAGTCACCACAAAATTATGATTTTGAACTAGAGAACATTGGTGG
The DNA here is from genome assembly GCA_963277665.1 of Viscum album. Classification (NCBI taxonomy): domain Eukaryota; kingdom Viridiplantae; phylum Streptophyta; class Magnoliopsida; order Santalales; family Viscaceae; genus Viscum; species Viscum album. Next base: position 1,108,616,304 of record OY728146.1, read on the forward strand.
AAATTTGAGACACATAATTAGAGGAAAACATTAATATCAATAGGGAGTGACTAAGGTCATCAATCACAAACCAGTGAATAAGATATAGAAATTTGAGAGCTTCAAACTCATAAATCAATGATGACTTAAAATATCATTGGTTCATCATAACATATGTTATTAGGATAACACATTTTTTGTTTTAATATCCAATCCCTAAAGTTTATGAATTAATTTCATTATATAATAAAATAAATACATGACATTTATAGTTCCATCCTTTAACTAATTTCAACCACAAACTCATCTTCCACTCCAAAAGATAATAAAACTCTAAAATATTATATTTATCTTAATCATATAGGGTTTAAAAAAATGAATTTATAATTCATTTATATGATTATTAAAAAAATAAATTATACAAACCAGTATATTACATTGGCCAGTGGTAGGTGATGCACCCTTGTCAACCTTTGGTTAAGGATTCAAGTCTCACGTCCTTACTAGACGCGACAGGTTGTCGCCCAACCTTCAGGTTGTCCCTTTTATAAAAAACAATCCAAAAAAAACCTTAAGGAATGTTTTAACATTAAACCATAGCATATAATGTCCAACATAATCCATTCCAATCATTAGAGTTATCCAAAATACATGTGTCCAAACTCATAGTCCAAAAAATTGTAAGGAACGTCAACATAACGTAATGAAGATCGCTTTTTTCCACACAATAACATGTGAGTACCTTTATCATGAATTATCCTCAAACATGGAAACACCTTGAATTATCATAAAACCTTATTGATTATGTTCATGCACCGTTATATTTTATTGAATACTAGATATATTCCTTATATAATTTTTTTTAATACTCCAACAATGATTGAATAAACAAACCATTAATCAGTTCCAAGGTAATCAAGAATATCCAATATAATTTATCCAAATCAACCATCTCTTATTACAAAATCACTACCTTAGTATGTAACACCCCAGGTAAATAAAGAATATGACATTTTCATATTTATCCATATTTGTGAATAAAATATTGATATGAATTTAAAGGGGACGCTATGCTCGATGGCGTACCCAACACGCAACAACGAGTTTCTTAGTAATCTTACGTTGCACTCTAATAATAAAATAATATTATTTTAAATGGTAGTTAACATGTAGCCGTTGTAATGGCGGGAATGGATAGAAATAACTAAAATATGATTATATATGTTTTTAAATGTTTTTACATTTATCCAATAAAGGATAGAGGCTTAAAATACAGAAAGAATTCAATTTTAGGCGTATATACCCCAGTTTTTCACTAAAGGTTCACTTATCACCTTTTGATGTTGAACCATCATTAAATATTGTTTTGTTCACTCTTAAACATTCTTTTTGGACCAAATAAAACTCTTATTAAGAATCGGGACATCAAAATTAACTTTGTGTAAATTTTTTGTATCTTTCCGATAAAGTTCATTTTTTAAAATGAATTGTGTAAAATGTTGTATTTTAATTGAAAACCTCTTTTTAATCTAATTTATTTATATGATTAGATTATATTTTTGATAGGGTTTAAAGTGAAATTAGAATATATTTTTACCATTAAATCCAATAGTGGTCGTTGGAATTAATTTCACTTTGAAATCGGACTTAAAATAATGTCAATCTTTTGATACTTATTGTTTCATAAAAACACGCTATTTGCTCTGATAGCGGGAATTAATTATTAAATTAATTAATGCAACTTATATGTTTTAAATTTTGTAAAATGGACTTCATTTTTGAATTTATAATATCAAATATAGCTTAGGGTGAATTTTTTGGATTTTTCTGAAAAACATCAATTTTTCATGAATAGTGACACCACTAAGTGGTACATATAAAAACTGATTTTTCCGTTTAAATGAAATTTTTCCATCATTGTGTTTTAAATTTCAAAAATCCAACATACAAGGTTATCATTAATAAGTAAAATGTGGTTCAATGGGATAAAAATAATTTTTTGGTGAATAGTAACTTATTAAGTTTTTAATCGCGATTAGAGGTAATTAGTGTAGTTTAAGGTAAAAATAATGTTTTAATAATATGAAATGAACTTGACACATGTCCTAACCTCATTGGATGTGTAATTTCCGACCATGAAAAGCCATGGGTCAACTTGGGAACCCCATGGAGCCACTTTTTTTGGGAAATGACATAAATAACTTTTTATTTAATGTAAAAGTAAAAAAGACACACACATGATATGTTTTACTAAAACAATTTTTAAGTGGGGTTATACAAGTCAGAGTTTTATTATAAATATTCATTGGAAAGATAAAAAGCTTTCCTACATAATAGTAATTTTTTATAATTTTTAGAGATTAAATAAATTAAATTATTTATGACATCATAATGATGCAGCGATGACATCATTATCCGACGATTTAAATAAAATGAGAAGATAATGTAAACTCTATGACCTACACATGTCAAAAACTTATTGTATGGGTGGATTTCGAACCCTTATCACCTTATCCTCGAATTATATCAATGTGGGACCTTTTAAAACCGAAACACATTTTCAAATAAAGTAATATTTCTTACTTTCCAAAAGTGCCCCTCCTCTCCTCTTATAAAAGGCCCCCATCTCTACCTCATTTCACACACTCCTCAAGCCTTTTTCTCGGCCAAACCCTGCCCATTTACTCTCTCCACATCCCTCTCATCATCCTAGAGGATTCCCTTTGGGCAGAATCCTTTAAAAGGAAGCCTTTATGCTCAAATCAAAAAGAGTTACACTTTTAAAGGTAATTCATTCTCTCATGTTCATTTGTTTTATTTTGCTTCTCTAACCCCCTAAAATCTTTTTATTTACTTCTTTTGTAACAGAACTAGTATCTTCAATTTACTAGGATGTTGTTATAAGATTTATTCGAGATAAACTCTCACACAACTACATAAAATGGTTAAAGAACATACGGTTTCCGTGGATTGCGAAATTCTGCCTCCCGAAACGATGATTGTTCAATACTCATTTAACACCTTCAAAGGTGGCCAAAATGATGTCACTATTTTTATATATAATATATAATATGTTTATGTTTTACTTATACTTCTGTATTTTTCATTTGTGTCTTACCTTTATGGCTTCCATTATGGGTAAACGCGATATCTTCATTTTAGGAAGTGCGGACTACCGCCCCCTCAAAGTGATGTGATTCGTTAATGCCATGTGTGGGACGTATAAAGGATTAATTTAATGTTATTATATATGATGTTATACTGGAATTATTATATACCTCTATATCATTATTATTTCTTTTCATTAAAGTATGAGATAGAAATGAAAGTAGCGTTCATGCGTACGTACGGCTTACCGTCTCCATGAATGGTGCATTTCATTTCTTATCCCCAAATGTAATGTACTATTATAAGTACATGTATATAATGGATATATATGATGAATGATACATCTAAATTATGAATATAATTCTGTAATTAAATTATAAATACCTCTCATTTAGTATTAATTCCATTAATATGACAAAGAAATGAAAGTAGCGTTCATGCGTACGTACGGCTTACCGTCTCCATGAACGGGGCATTTCATTTCTTACCTATAAATGATTATGTAATATTATAAATACATGTATATGATGGATATATATGATATATATGATATCCAAATCCGGAATGTCATTTTGGATATAAAGAACCTTTGACCACACGAACAACATGTAATTGTAAGAAGTCCACTTTCGACTTAAGAACCAAATATCGGCAAAAACAATATTATTAACTTAAATGATTACATAATGTTTATGACATGGTATTAAGTGATATAAAAAGAATAATGAACTTGAAAAAGGTTCTTAAGCAAGTAGAAATTAACTCAAGTTTATTATTCAGGAGATTAAAGAACGGTCGGGTCGAGTCGGATACAAGGTAAGGGATCCTACTCCTCTCTTTCTTTTTAAGTAAACACTTTTATGTCATTCCTTTTAAAGCACATATTTCTTGTTATTGGGATGATCTTTTATATTAAACATACTGTAATTTATATGTTCATGTGATGAGAGACCATATTCTCTCTCATCAATCCATTTTGGATGTTTTGAGTGGCGTCGTTATGCTGCCGAACTTTCGTAAGAGATCTAACCTCTCTCTTTCTTTTTAAGTACTCTCCTTTATGTCACTTCTTTTGAGATCCTATTTGTAATGTTGGGGGATGTTATTTTATATTACAATTGCTGTACATTTGATTTTAATGTGATTAGATACCCTATTTGATCTCATCAATCCATATTCGGAAGTTTTATGTCGCGCCGTTAGGCTGCCGAGTTTTCGTAAGGGATTTTTCATCTCACTTTTATTCCCGTGAGATTTATGCTACATTTGCCACAAGTTCCATTGAGTGGTGTATTTACTGACCATTATTCTACTCTTTGTGTAATATAATTTCATTTATGAGTATTTACATCAATGATCTATTGTCCTTCTTTCATGGGGTGTATGTTTTGAAAGATACCCAAGTTGGTAAGGGAACCTTTCACCCTCCTCTTTTTTAAAAGACTTCTTTTGTTGGGTCTTTTAATCTACATATTATTATGCTGGGATATGTTCTCATATATCCTTATTGATTTAAATTTTATGTCCAATTGATGAGATACACTTTTAATCTCTCATCAACTCGTTTTGATGTGATGCTGTTAGGCTGTCAAGGGAACTTTTTAACCCAATTTCGATTTCTTTGGGTTCAACATGTAGTCATTGAATATGTCATCCATTGAATATGTGTGAATGAAATTTTATTGTTTTACAATTAATAACCACTTATATTGTGTGTATTTATATTTTACACACATTTTTTTGAGATTGATTTGTCCTTAATTTAAGGATACCTTCTTTATAAGGGATTTCATCACATTTGACATTTCAATTGAGGGTTCGTTGTTGTTATGCACCAATTCACTCTTATATGGTGTATATACTGTCATTTGGAGTATTATATCATGAATCCATTTATTCTCATGATATTATAAAGTTCATACTAAATGTTATTCCTCAATTATTGTATTCAAGTGTCTCTAATTTTGGTAAGACCCCTTTAACCAAAATATCGCTTTAAATGTTTTAATTATTTGTTATTATTAATATCCATGTTCTCAAAATGGTTTTAAGGATTTATTTATATGGATATTAATGGTTTAAAATTTTAAGCTTCAAGGTGGTATGAGACACTTTTATTCAAAAATCTCTTTATTAAATGTTTTAAATGGTTTTGGAAATGGTTTCTTTTTGAATGGATTCATTATTTCAATATACTAAACTGTTATATTGTGATTGAAATGTGGGAATGTTATGTTTCCTTTATTCATGTTTTATGTGATACATTTATGTTATGGTTCTTGGGCATTGTTATGAAAACGGGTGGTTCCGTGATAAACTAAGGGCGGGTGAGCCCGATATAGCTCTCCAATGCATTGGGTAACGCGAAGGAGTGAACCGTTAAGGTTTATCCGAAGAGATTTAGGGAATATACTGTGATGGGTATTCCAAACGTAACCAAGAGGGTTACTCCCTACGTAAGAATGTTATAAATTCCTCAAGTTACCTTTATGTCATATGTTTTCTAGGATTTTATGAGGTATGTTAAAGTTCCTATGTTTTATGGGTAATGTATGATTTCATTCTTATGTATACATGTACTCATGATTCCTTTACATATTTTTATATCCCCTACTGTGCTTTTTATGCTCATCCCAAGTTTTTGAAATGTTTTTCACAGGTCAAGGGAAGGGTACATGATGTGATGACAGTGTCAAGGATGTGTCAAGAAAGAATCCATGTTTTATTTTAAATATGTTTACGTTGATGGGAAGAATGAATACTGGCTTTCATGTTACCACTTTGTCTAAATATGGAATGTAATGAAAGTTTCATGATCTAATTCTCTAAAAATCTAAACTTGAAAAGATCCTCAATGTGTAATATTGTAATAACTCAAGATTAAGTAAGGTTTAAGGCTGGGGCCTTATAGTTGGTATCAAAGGTAAGTTTAGATAACTTTAGAGGTTAGGGTATTCTTTAAGCATAAGTGACATTACCATAATGGTTAGGATTTCAGAAAGAGTCCTAGTTTTAGATAAAGTGAATGAGTAAGTGTATCTTAGTGTTTACCTTCCTCATTAGTACATGATGGTTTTGTTGATATACTCACACTGACATTTCTATTTTTAGTGAATGGATGGATCTAGCTGGCACCAAAGAGAAAACAGGTTTGAAGGAAACTGTGGTGGTTCTCTGATTAAGATACTAGATAAAATGGAGGATTCAATGAGGAATCTCATGGTTGTTCTAAACCAATTATCAAGGAGTCATGATCAACCACTTCAACCTTGGTGAGTTATCTAATGAATCATTACGAGATGGCCAACTCAATGTGGAAATTCAGGTAATAATTATTAAGGTAACCATTAGAGTTTATATGATCCTTACTTTTGAGGTAATTATGGGTTATTATATGATATGCTTGAAAATGAAAAGCATGAGATAAACTGGCGGTTAAAATATGTTATGATCATTTTTAATGATTTTATCTCTTTTTGTGGAATGATTTAAGAATTATATAGTTTTGGAAAAAGGACAACACGCAGACCGTGTGACATCTGGTCGTGTCGGACAAAGCTGTGGGAATCGAACCCACAACCAAAGTGCGACTGGTATTTATCGCCTACCACTGGACTACGTGAAGTCCCTGGTCAGTTTGACTGATTCTTTATTTTTAAGAGTAAGTTGATTTTGGTTTATTTATGAAAATGATTAACCTATCATAGAGGATATGTGATTAGGTTAATTAATTTTCAATACGAGACTTTAGGAGCAACTGATGTTGTTTGGAGATAAATGTTAAGATTTAACTTGGAAGACTATGTGACTAAATCCTTCAAATATTTGGGTTTCAATCTTATATTGGTTTACTTTGAAGAATTTTATGGACAAATTGTTTATCTAATGGTCTTCATTGAACTTTGGGTTTTGTTTGACAAATTTTGGAGATTATGAATAGATTTTCTTTTTATAAAGGGTTATCCTTTTCTGGATTATCTAATCTTGTACTAACCTTTTGGTTTTGGTTTTGGTTAAAGCCTAAAGAAATTGGAAGTATATAGTTCTCTTTTGTGTATTAGGTGATTCTCTAGAAGTTGATTATAGTACTCTTAATGCGAACAAGTCTCCCTAAATACTCATCTTTTGGAAAAAAATATGAGTTTGATTAAAGAATCTAGTATAAGTTGAAAGTCTACATTATAAGTGATTATGTTTCCTTATGAATAAATTCCTCAATAAAAAGTAACTTAAAGCAAAAATGTTGTCTATTAACGTTTCCTACTGGGGAATCGAATACCGTTTAACCCATCACAAGTTTTTGATTTTCTTGTGGTTAACTTTCTATTAAACATGTTTTATATCACTCTCCATCAAAACATGACCCTTTGTTTTTTCCTCCATGTACATATTTTCATACTTGGAATCCTAGTATGGGTTAACTCAAGTGACCTCTATGCTTATCTTTCTTTATTTTAAAGTAATTGTTTTACCGACTCTTTTTCAGATGTGGGACTTTAAAGGATGTTTTCAAGCTCAATTTTAAAAATTGCGAGGACGCAATTCCCAAAAGGGGGGAGGGATGTAACACCCCAGGTAAATAAAGAATATGAAATTTTCATATTTATCTATATTTGTGAATAAAATATTGATATTAATTTAAAGGGGACGCTATGCTCGATGGCGTACCGAACATGCAACAATGAGTTTCTTGGTAATCTTATGTTGCACTCTAATAATAAAATAATATTATTTTAAATGGTAGTTAACATGTAGCCGTTGTAATGGCGATAATGGATAGAAATAACTAAAATATGATTATATATGTTTTTAAATGTTTTTAAATTTATCCAATAAAGGATAGAGGCTTAAAATACGGAAAGAATCCAATTTTAGGCGTATATACCCTAGTTTTTCACTAAAGGTTCACTTATCACCTTTTGATGTTGAACCATCATTAAATATAGTTTTTTTCACTATTAAACATTCTTTTGAACCAAATAAAACTCTTATTAAGAATCGGGACATCAAAATTAACATTGTGTAAATTTTTGGTATCTTTCCGATAAAGTTCATTTTTTTAATGAATAGTGTAAAATGTTGTTTTTTAATTCAAAACCTCTTTTTAATCTAATTTATTTATATGATTAGATTATCTTTTTAATTGGGTATAAAGTGAAATTAGAATACATTTTTACCATTAAATCAAATAGTGGTCATTGGAATTAATTTCACTTTGAAATCGGACTTAAACTAGTGTCAATATTTTGATACTTATTGTTTCATAAAAACACGCTATTTGCTCTGAGAGCGGGAATTAATTATTAAATTAATTAATGAAACTTATATGTTGTGAATTTTGTAAAATGGACTTCATTTTTGAATTCAGAATATCAAATATAGCTTAGGGTGAATTTTTGGGATTTTTCTGAAAAACATCAATTTTTGATGAATAGTGACACCACTAAGTGGTACTTATAAAAACTGATTTTTCCGTTTAAATGAAATTTTTTCATCATTTTGTTTTGAATTTAAAAAATACTACATACATGGTTTTCATTAAGAAGTAAAATGTGGTTCAATGGGATACAAGTAATTTTTTGGTGAATAGTAACTTATTACGTTTTTAATCGCGATTAGAGGTAATTAGTGTAGTTTAAGATAAAAATAATGTTTTAATAATATGAAATGAAATTGACACATGTATTAACCTCATTGGATGTGTAATGTCCCACCAACACAAGCCATGGGTCAACTTGGGGAACCCATGAAGCCACTTTGGTTGGGAAATGACATAAATAACTTTTTATTTAATGTAAAAGTAAAAATGACACAAACATGATATGTTTTACCTAAACAATTTTTAAGTGGGGTTATACAAGTCAGATGTTTTATTATAAATATTCATTGGAAATCTAAAAATATTTCCTACATCATAGTAATTTTTTTATAATTTTTAGACATTGAATAAATTAAATTATTTATGACATCATAATGATGCAGCGATGACATCATTATCTGACGATTTAAATAAAATGAGAAGATAATGTAAAATCTATGACCTACACATGTCAAAAACATATTGTATGGGAGGATTTCGAACCCTTATCACCTTATCCATGAATTATATCAATGTGGGACCTTTTAAAACCGAAACACATTTTCAAATAAAGTAGTATTTCTTACTTTACAAAAGTGCCCCTCCTCTCCTCTTATAAAAGGCCCCCACCTCTACCTCATTTCACACACTCCTCAAGCCTTTTGCCTGTCCAACCCCTGCCCATTTACTCTCTCAACATCCCTCTCATCATCCTAGAGGATTCCCTTTGGGAAGAATCCTTTCAAAAGAATCCTTTAGGCTCAAATCAAAAGGAGTTACACTTTTAAAGGTAATTCATTCTCTCATGTTCATTTGTTTTATTTTGCTTCTCCAACCCCCTAAACTCTTTTTATTTACTTCTTTTGTAACAACAACAGTATCCTAAATATACTAGGATGTTGTTATAAGATTTATTCGAGCTACACTCTCACACAACTACATCAAATGGTTAAAGAACATACGGTTTCCGTGGATGTCGAAATTCTGCCTCCCGAAACGATGATTGTTCAATACTCATTTAACACCTTCAATGGTGGCCATTATGATGTCACTATTTTTATATATAATATATAATTTGTTTATGTTTTACTTATACTTCTGTATTTTTCATTTTTGTCTTACCTTTATGGATTCCATTGTGGGTATCCGCGATATCTTCATTTTAGGAAGTGCGGACTACCGCCCCCTCAAAGTGATGTGATTCGTTAATGCCATACGTGGGACGTATAAAGGATGAATTTAATGTCATTATATATGATGTTATACATTAATTATTATATACCTCTATATCAATATTATTTCTATCCATTAAAGTGTGATATTGAAATGAAAGTATTGTTCATGCGTACGTACGGCTTACCGTCTCCATGAACGGTGCATTTCATTTCTTATCCCCAAATGTAATGTACAATTATAAGTACATGTATATAATGGATATATATGATGAATTATACATTTAAATTATGAATATTATTCTGTAATTAAAATATACATACCTCTCATTTAGTTTTAATTCCATTAATATGACAATGAAATGAATGTAGCGTTCATGCGTACGTACGGCTTACCGTCTCCATGAACGGTGCATTTCATTTCTTACCTCTAAATGATTGTGTAATATTATAAATACATGTATATTCTGGATATATATGATATATATGATATCCAAATCAGGAATATCATTCTGGATATAATGAACCTTTGACCACACGAACAACATGTAATTGTAAGAAGTCCACTATCGACTTAAGAACCAAATATCGGAAAAACAAATATTATTAACTAAAATGATTACATAATGTTTATGACATGGTATTAAGTGATATAAAAGAAATAATGAACATGAAAATGGTTCTTAAGCAAGTAGAAATTAACTCAAGTTTATTATTCAGGAGATTATAGAACGGTCGGGTCGAGTCGGATACAAGGTAAGGGATCCTACTCCTCTCTTTCTTTTTAAGTACACACTTTTATGTCATTCCTTTTAAAGCTCATCTTTTTTGTTATTGGGAAGATCATTTATATTAGACATACTGTAATTTTTATGTTCATGTGATGAGAGACCCTATTCTCTCTCATCAATCCATTTTGGAAGTTTTGAGTGGCGCCGTTAGGCTGCCGAACATTCGTAAGAGATCTAATCTCTCTCTTTCTTTTTAAGTACTCTCCTTTATGTCACTTCTTTTAAGCTCCTATTTGTAAAGTTGGGGGATGTTCTTTTATATTACTCTATCTTTAAATTTGATTGTAATGTGATGAGATACCCTATTTGATCTCATAAATCAATATTCGGAAGTTTTATGTGGCGTCGTTAGGCTGCCGAGTTTTCGTAAGGGAATTTTCATCTCACTTTTATTCCCGTGAGATTTATGCTACATTTGCCACAAATTCCATTGAGTGGTGTATGTACTGCCCATTATTCTACTATTTTTGTAATATAATTTCATTTATGAGTATTTACATCAATGATCTATTGTCCTTCTTTCATGGGGTGTATGTTTTGAAAGATACCCAAGTAGGTAAGGGAACCTTTCACCCTCCTCTTTTTTAAAAGACTTCTTTTGTTGGGTCTTTTAATCTACATATTTTTATGTTGGGATATGTTCTAATATATCCTTATTGATGTAAATTTTATGTCCAAGTGATGAGATACACTTTTTTTCTCTCATCAACTCATTTTGATGTGATGTCGTTAGGCTGTCAAGGGACGTTTTTAACCCAATTTTGATTTCTTTGGGTTCAACATGTAGTCATTGAATATGTCATCCATTGAATATGTGTGAATGAAATTTTATTGTTTTACACTTAATATCCACTTATATTGGGTGTATTTATATTTTCCACACATATTTTTGAGATTTATTTGTCGTTAATTTAAGGATACCTTCTTTATAAGGGATTTCATCACATTTGACATTTCTATTGAGGGTTCGTTGTTGTTATGCACCAATTCACTCTTATATGGTGTATATACTATCCTTTGGAGTATTATATCATGAATCCATTTATTCTCATGATATTATAAAGTTCTGACTAAATGTTATTCCTCAATTATTGTATTCAAGTGTCTCTAATTTTGGTAAGACCCCTTTAACCAAAATATCGCTTTAAATGTTTTAATTATTTGTTATTATTAATATCCATGTTTTCAAAATGGTTTTAAGGATTTATTTATATGGATATTAATGGATTAAAATTTTAAGATTCAAGGTGGTATATGACACTTTGATTCAAAAATCTCTTTATTAAATGTTTTAAATGGTTTTGGAAATGGTTTCTTTTTGAATGGATTCATTATTTCAATATACTAAAATGTTATATTGTGATTGAAATGTGGGAATGTTATGTTTCCTTTATGCATGTTTTATGTGATACATTTATGTTATGGTTCTTGGGAATTGTTATGAAAATGGGTGGTTCCGTGATAAACTAAGGGCGGTTGAGCCCGATATAGCTCTCCAATGCATTGGGTAACGTGAAGGAGTGAAACGTTAAGGTTTCTCCGAAGAGATTTAGGGAATATACTGTGATGGGTATTCCAAACGTAACCAAGAGGGTTACTACCTACGTAAGAATGTTATGAATGCCTCATGTTACCTTTATGTCATATGATTTCTATGATTTTATGAGGTATGTTAAAGTGCCTATGTTTTATGGGTAAAGTATGATTTCATTCTTATGTATACATGTACTCATGATTCCTTTCCATATTATTATATCCCTTACTGAGCTTTTTATGCTCATCCCAAGTTTTTGAAATGTTTTTCACAGGTCAAGGAAAGGGTACATGATGTGATGACAGTATCAAGGATGTGTCAAGAAAGAATCCATGTTTTATTTTAAATATGTTTCCTTTGACGGGAAGAATGAATACTGTCTTTCATGTTACCACTTTGTCTAAATATGGAATATAATGCAAGTTTCATGATCTAATTCACTAAAACTCTAAACCTGAAAAGATCCTCAATGTGTAATCTTTTAATAACTCAAGATTAAGTAAGGTTTAAGGCTGGGGCCTTATACAGTATCAGTACAATATTAAGGTTTATCTTTCCACCAACGTTGTAATTTCCCAAAAAATTAACTTGTTTTTGAGTTACTTTTCTTAGTACCATATAATCACAAATCTTCAATGAAATTGTACGACAGTACATTGCTTATTTATTTATATAATTAATATAACCAATACATAGTTGATACAACACTAAAATGACATATTTAATTAATAAAAAAATGCTAACAATAATTATTCCTCTTCATCAGTGGTAATATCATAACATGATTTTTATCCAAGATACTAATTTTCTGTACGCTCTGATGATTGGGAAATTGATTCATGAAGTGTCCCAACTCTTTTCAAATAAAGCATTGGACATTTCAAACCTTTTTATTACCCTATCAATCACGTATATGGTGTAATATTTCTCCAAACATATAAAAAACTCATATTAACTACATGAATTTACCAAGGTGATTCTTTCCAAAGTGATCATATATGGGAAAATACTTTTTCCCCTTCTTCCCATTATCCATCTTTATCTCGATTATCATTTTCTTCTCTAGAATCCCTTCGAAGAAAAAGGAATCATATAATTCCTTATATATCATGTTAACAAATTATATTATTTCTATATATGATGAGAATACATGAGAGACTATTTCCCTTCTAAATCTTGGATTAAGACCATGCGTGATATGATCTTTCTAACTCTTTGGATCATGAGTGTTGTTGGAGTTATCATTCCTTGTATTGGGTTCCATTTCTAAACAATTTCATACACTATGTTAGTTTATAAATACCAATTCATAGTTACAATTATTTAAAATACCAAATTTAAAATGAAAAGTTTTTGCATAAAATTCATCATCATAAAAAAAATATGTTTCCTTTGAAGATGTATTTACTCATAAATCATTCATAGTGGCTTGTAAAGAAAATTTGAAATATCCTACGCATATCCACTAATAGTATCAAAACCAATAGATCCGTAAATCCCGTATTAATGTACCAGTTCCCATTTGAGACTACTCAATGTGGTGTTTTTGGGGTTGCACCATAGATACATCTGTGCTAGAGCCGCCTCTACATACTTATATCCAGACTAGGATGTATTGATTAGAAAATTAAAAAAATCTATACATTACTCTGATTATAGAAATATCATCTATAACAATACTCAAAATATATATTAGGGTAATGTTCTCTAATTAGAGTTTTTCTAAATCTAGTTTCCAAGGATTGTACTAAACTTCTCTAATTCAAACATTAACTCAATGACCCTAGATTCCAAGTGTCGGTGCATTATTACATATCATAGGATAGATTACAAGAGATCATGTCTTGAAAGACTAATTAGTTTAGTAGCCTTATAAGTAGTAGATACATACATTAGTATTATATTGCTTTATAAAATAAAAAAACAACATTGTGTCCTCTTTGAACACACTCATGTCATTTGGCCTATCCCTATAGGTTAATTATAACATAATTCTATGCATTATAGGAAAAAAACTATAATAAAGGGATGAGATAAAATTCTCAGTAAGGGTAACAATATAGTTGAAACTATCATAAGAAAACATAGACATTTAAGGAAATGTATAAGACTAAAACACGAGACTTTTAAACTTATTTTTAGTATAATATGTAAAAGATAGAACAAATAATTTCATTTACATATTCACATGGATATTCTACTAGTTGAATAATAATATGTAATATCAATAGTTAATTTCATAATGATGCAATGCATAATGTCATACATAAAAACCACATAGTCAATGAATCATTCCAAGACTACAAATAAGATTTTGTCAAGGCCTTTTTCCAATAAACTTGTTTGTCTCTTGGGACCTACTGATGCATCAAACTGCAATAGCGGGCTCCACCCATCAATTATAAGTCCAATGCATCCCACATATGAAATGTTTGAAACATAACATAAAAAATCGTATTAAAACTAGGATATAAAATTTTCATAACATAACCATAATCCATGATTGGTATAAAAATAACACATCCATAGTCAAAAACATCACTAAACCATCCATAAATTCTAGAATATTGTATCATAATAAATCAAATTCAAACTAGTGTAAAATCTATCAATGGATGTTGACATATATGAAATCAAAACTACTTGATAAAAATATCTCTTTTTATTTTGAATACATTTAAAAGTCCTGTAATTATAATATATAACACTTATTTTGAAAATAATCTTATAATCTTGTAAGGGAATCTTATAAGGTGTTATAATGAAGGAAAATAGCTTCTCCCACCGTATAAGTTAAAAAAACATTCTTACCTTAATTTTTCGAAAAGGTTATAATGTACCTTGTTTGGAAAACAACGAAAATATTCCATTCAAAACATTTTTGAAAAAGTAAAACAAGTTTATAAATGACTTTAAAACGTGTTATAGGAAGTATCAAACATATTTGAAGTAAATTTTTATGAAACATAGATGTGGATGATAAAGTAGTCCTAATAGATACTTATGTATAAACATCCTCAGTTAAATAATGAAATTATAAAATTAACCCTTACCTAGTAATTTTTATTAAGTTGAGGGTATGTTAACCTCTTGTATAATAGTGTAATAATATTTATTAAATTACACAAGAACCACAAACATAAATATGATATCATATATGATATTCTAATATTGTTTTGTTAATGATATATCACTAGTATCATTGTTTCTGGTGTTAACTGAATCATTTTCTTTTATATGTTTTGTTACTTATTTCATATTTGTTATGGATAAGATGTATTTGATTCATATTAATATTGATATTAAGTTCTAAAACATTATTTGTAATCGTAAAATGAAAATTATTCTTGAATGGTTACGACGGGGAGAAAATTTTCATCACATTGTGGAGACGGTAAGCCATACGTATGCATGAGAGGCAATATCATTGTATTGATGGTGAAATTGTATGTAATTGGATAGTATATTGCATATACATAATCCTAAAATGTTATATTTATTAATTATATCAATTATACTCATTATTATACCCATCTAAAAAATAAAGTGTTGAATAACAAACTATTGCACGACGTGGAGACAGTAAGCCGTACATACGCATGTATGCTGAATTTTTCATTTATAGGATGGATAGAATAATGAATATGGTTTTACTATATTTATAATAACATCACATTATGTAGAATTTACTGGACTAATTATTTTGGTATGAAAACAAAAAATAAATAGGATAATTAGGGAGGATTTATGATCAAATTAAGGCCTATAGGTTGAATTTATGGTAGTTGGGAATATATTTTATCAGGGGTTGGCCAAGACAAATGGAATTGGTGGTGTTATTTTGAGAGAAGAGGAAGTACCCTTTTATAAGAGAGGTGAGGGTAACTTTAGTAAATGCTGGAAATATTATTTTATAATAAAATAATTTACCATTTATAATTGCTCAAAATGGGTTTATTTAAAACATAAGGTCGTTATGGGTGGAATCCCTCTAAACCAATAGGTTTTATAAAACTTTAGGTCACCATTTTAAACTTATCTCTTAGGTTTAACTCTTAGTTTAATAGTTTAACTTTTACAATGCCTTCTTTTATTTGTATATTACATGGTTAAAAAACTTACTATAAAAATCCAAGAGAAACCCTAGTGGTTCATTAATGACATATCTACAATTATATAAGTCCTTTGGATGAACCTTAAAATTTTCGTAATATTAAATAATTTTATAATATAGTATTTGTTTTATAAACCCATTTATGTCAATTTGGAAACTATTTAGTATTTTGTTTTTGAGAAAGTTAGAAAAATTGATTACATCGAAAAAAATATATCGAATCGACCCTAAGATTCTTTATTTACCTATATAAATAATGGAATGCATCAAAACCCCCAATTTACATTTATTTTTATATTTATAATATCAATTATTTTAATCCTTCGTTAATAAGGTAATTATTGTATCATAATTGTGTCATAAATAAATTTATTTATATAATGTCTAAAAATTATTAATAAAATAACATGATGTATAAAATCCATTTAAATTTCTAATGAATATTTAGAGTCAAATTTATCTTATATACAACCATAAAATAAAAACTGTTTATTTATTAAACGTTGAATTAAACACTTTTAACTCTTCCTTAAATAAAATAATAATAAATGTTCTAATAAAAAAGAAGTGGAACAAATGGGATTATATTTTATTCCAAAGGAATATTATGGTTTAAAACACCTATCTAATAGAATTTGGACATGTGTTAGGGTAAATAAAATTTCAATTTTACCTTTAATTACCATATTTACTTTTAAACATGGTAAATAAAATTCAAAAGTTACTATTCACAGAAAATTGTTTTTATCCTATATAACCAAATTTTACATACTGATGTCTACTGTGACTCAGTGATTTTTGAAATTTATTTCATATAATATATAAAATTACGTTTTTGGAAAATTCGAAAATGTTCTTATAAGGTAGATAAAAGACTTTAAAAAATTCAATAAAATTTTTATATATAATCTTATTGTTAAATGACTACATTGAATTACATTATTCTAATATATGTATTATTTATCTATTTTTTATATAAATAAATTTAAATAAAAATAAATATTGTTTCAAAAAAGGTCGATTTTTATGTAGTATGTAGTATTTTTCACAAATTTTCTTAAAAATTGAAAGATTTCAAAAAAATACCAAAAAGTCACCCTAAGATAATATGGATATTCCAAATCAAAAAATGATGTCTATTTTACCAAATTGAATTTTTTGGAGTGTCTAATAATAATTTTATTATTGTTCAAAAAAGGAAAAAAAATGTAGTTCATTTAAGAAAATAGTTTTTCTAAATATATAACTATTTTAACCAAAAATATACATTTCATTATAAATATGTTTTTAATATGTGAAATAAAATTATAAATAAAAATAACAATTTATTTATTTACAATACATATCCCAATATTTAATTGATTTATAAATATATCGTTTAAATAATTTTAATACTAATGTGTTATTTCGCTGAAACTCAATCTTTTGTACAATGCAAGCCGTGTCAGTGTTGTTTGTAGTATTAGATATTGTCTTAATTTATTGATATAAATTATTATGAAATATTGGGGTGTTACATGGATGGTGGAGTGTCCCAACATGTAGGTGTAGTCACCATGATGATAGAAGATGGGGAAACCTGGGCTACAATGGGATGATGGGGAAAAATCATCCCGTATATGAAGATGGGGTAACCTGATCCCCAATTAGGAAATTATTTTACTAGGGATGGTGGTGCATCCCTCTATGTAGTTTTACTCCCATTTATGTGGCATTATACGTTCTATCAATGCATCTTGACATGTAGGGAATGATATTACATTTTTATTTTTATTCTACAATTCCATTACATATTCTTATGTTGTGTTGTCTTTATTTATGCTATTTAATCTGTTATGGTTCATGTCTTATGATGTATTAATATTTATTCCATGATTTTTGTTTATGGGCTTTGACATGAATTATATAATATTCTAAAGATTATAATCTCATTTTTTTGACCCTTGTGCTCATGTTTATGAATGCATATCTCCCTTGTTTACCCTTACTGGTCATCTGAGCTCACCAATTTTATTGTTTTGTTCCCCTGGTTATAAGGATATATATCATTTATGATATTCTAAGAGGGTTTACAGTCATTGAGAACCTATAAATAGATAATATAGCTCATTCATATACAATTTTTCTTTCATTTATATGATTCCAAAGGGACTAAACTAATACAATATTTGGGTGTCTATTTTTGTAATATTTTATTTTTTCTGAAAAGGATCTTCTGAGTTTCCTAGTATTGAAGTTAATAATACGAATTCGATATCGGACACAATTAAGCCTCCAAATATTCCTATGGTGGATTATCTTATCCACCTGGATTTTTTTCATCCTACATCCTGGAAGCCAACCGTTGAATAATGGGAACCAGATGAAGTAGTGGGTGTGATGAAGAATTTCTCTGAGGTGGTCAAATCGGTTGCAAATCCCTCATTTACTGAAATTGGCCATCCACCCCTAGAATAATAATCAATAAAGGAAGCATTTCTCATGTATCAACTAATCATGAGTCAGATGAAAAAAGCGTTCACTTGTGTGTACATTCGTTAATAGTGACGGTCATGGATCCGAAATGTGAGAGGATCTACAAATTCATGAACCTCATGTAGAATTTATGCTATATGTAGTTTCATTGATTGGAATTCAAATACTATGTGAAGGTGTTACTATCACCTAGTATTCCCTTTATATGATTTGAAATGAATGAAATGGCCTCTTGGGTCTCTATCCTTGTGGCATAGTTTCCTCAGAGTCCAGAAGTGGGATAGGAACATTGACTCAGACATGATTTGGAATACACATGTGAAGGTAGGGATTCATATCTTAAAATAATATTTCTTTTATTGGAATCCAAATATATTATTGTATATTGTTTTTCCTTTGGGGAATTACATATGTATGGGAATGAAAAAAGAAAATCCTTGGTTTGGAAACTATTCTAGATTTCATGTGGATGTTGATATGTAAGAACGCTTGTGGAACAAGTATTTCTAACTAAGATTAATAAAAGTGTCAATTTTTTGATTCAATATTATTTGATGAAAAAATTATACAAGAAATATTAATTTGTTTTCCATCTCTCTCAATATTACATTAAGAGAAATGAGTGTTATTTTTGTTATATGAAGGGGAATGATATATTAATTGTCGATAGAGAAAGGGAAAAGATTTTAATCCAGTTCCTATCTGAAATAGATAAGATCTCGCAAGTACTTATAATGTTGTTTAGCTATTAGATGATGCAGTGGATAAGGAATATGGGAAACCTACCCACATGGACACTTCTCATACTCATGTTACCTTGATTCTAGAGGTCTCCTCTTAAGGAAATGCATTGAATGTAGTTGTATATCTTCATGATGATATGAGTACTGAGTGGTCCACCCAACTAGAGGGAAAAAATTTCCCTGTAGAACCCTACAATAATGTTTTGTGTTCTGAGAGTGATCAGTTCCAAGATCCACTTAATTATCGGTCATAGGAGATAGTTACATATTTAAATATTATGTAGCAACTCAATAAGGCTACTTTAGAAGCATTAGATGCTTTATAGGATGTTTCCACTTTAGGAGATTTGGATGTAAAAACTATTTCACCCAACCTAAATGCATAACCTCTCTAGAAGGTGCCAATTGTGAGGGACTTCTTGCACACTGTGACACCAGGTTCCATTTTAACTCCTTATCTAGATGTGTGGGATGAAAATGACTTTTTGTAGGTTCATTATCCATATGATGTTGCAGTTTCACACAGTGATGGATCCTCTTCTCTTATGCTCGGAAAAACTTGGCTAGAGCAATCCATAATGGAAATATTACCTATTTCTCTGGAAATGGGAACACTCAATGATCAGAATAATAAAATGATACATCAGGACCTTTCTGCTACACACAACGATCTAGATAGGGAATATATACTTTTTTTGTCCCTAGGATTTCTTGCAAGAAGAAATATAAGGATGATAATCTCATCCTAAGCACTCTGTGAACAATTTTACACCCTTTTGTAGTGTATTCGGGTCTAATGATGTCCGGGATTGTGAGACGTCTACCATCACAACTAATCCAGTGGATGATAAAGTATCACCAGCTTGAAATATAAGTAAGATAGAGGATTGGGTAGTTACCCCAAATACATGAACATTTTAGAACAAATGTGGAATGGGAAGGATCATGTGACCACTGATAAGCAAGGTGTACATGAAATAAGGTGTAAAACCCTCCATCAATTAGGAATCATTATTGGAATTATCAAGGGCCAGAGAACCACCTAATGGGAATGGCCCTAAGACATTTTGTTTTGTCCTACTATCCAATTCTTATAGAAATTCCTAATCCTAATAACATTTTTTTTAATTGTACAAAATTTTAATGGGACTCACTTGGATACTAATGTGTCTCCCAAAACACCCATTATACTAATATAGATCATTTGTGGGTCCTTAGGCATGATACCATTCAAATCAACTCTTTCTTAAAGCAATCTTATAATGTTTTATCCTCTTGTAATGTGGTTGGGTGTGACATATCCTTCTCATTTTTTTAGGTTTTCACTTCATATATTAGGATAAGGGAGTTGTAGGGTGAGATAAATGTTATCTCTAAAGGCATGAATAACAAATGGGCTGCTTTAGGAGACTTTATTATTTTTCTTAGGAAAGATGAGAAAAATAGTGATAAAATCAATTTCATTGCTTAATTTTAATTTTCCTCTTGGCTTGATCATAGTAACATTGTTGAGGTCCTAGTGGCGGAGGATTATTTCACATGGAGTCACTACTTGTTGAATGGTAGATAGGAAAGTAACATGTATAGTGGATTTGTTCTGTTGGATGATCAAAGTGCTACTTGTGGAGTTTCCATATTTACTCTCCCAAAGCATCATTCTGACAATATTCCTATTATTTAGGACATGTATACTCATTTGGTGATGTCAAATCCACTTCAAATTAGATTTAATAATGGGTGTCTTGTTATTCCTCGTTATTGGGAACTTGTGTGATGGCCATGTAAAATTGATATTGTTAGTTGTCCTAACAGTATAGTTGCAAGTTAATTGAAACACATTAAATAGATACTAAAAATATGGAACAAAAATTTGTTCTCTAGGATGGATTTGGAAATTAGAAATGTTGAGGAAAAACTTTCATGTAGCCAACTCAAGAATCTACATCAATGTTCCCATTATTGGGATGAGTTTGGGGTACAAAATAAGTTGGATAGTCTCTAAACTTCTAATAGAAGGCTAGATAAAAATCAACTATAGGTCAGGTGGATTTTGGATGGGGACATAAATACAATGCTATTTCTTAGATTACATAGGTAGAAGAGGTCCAGAGTATGACATAAGGAAATGAGGATAAATGAAAAACTCTACACCTCTGATAATGAGATTTCTCATGATGTTGTAGAGTACTTCATTGGATTGTACTCTGATAATGAGCTAATTCATACTCATAAAATGGTGGGGAATAACAATCATTTAATTGGTGAACATCAGAAATAGTTTCTCAGTAGAACTCCACATATTGAGGAATTCAAAGAGTCCTTATTCTCACTCAACATGGAGAGTAAAACCGTCCCTGAGAAATTTAAGAAAAACTTTTACATGTTTAATATTATGTTTTTTAAGATAATGTTACTCATGAAGTCATATATTTTTTTGACAATTCTTTTAAACAACAAAGGATGAACTCTTACTACATTGGAGAGATTCTAAAGATGTAAAATGTACTCGATATCAAAGATGAATTGATTATAGATCTCAGGAACACATTCCCCAAGATCATTAAAAATTATATTATGAACATGATGGGTCCAATAGTTCATATATTCATTACCCCAAACCAATTTGGATTTGTATAGGTGATAAATATTCAAAATTCGCTTTTAGATCTTCATATGGTATAAATTTAATGTGGAATAAATAAAAATATGTAAAATTTTGGCTCAATATTGACATATCTAAATAAATTCATACTCTGAAGTGTAAATTTCTTCATAAATTACATGGGAAATATATATTTTTTGAGAAATTTATAATGATCATTAAAATAATTATCCACTCCTCTGGGCTGCCGTTCTTATCAATGGGATGCCCATAGGCTTCTTCTATATCTCAGGAGTTGTGAGATAGGGTGATCTGCTCTCAAGAACTCTATTTTCCATCACTTAAGATTACATTAGCAGGTGAATTATTTGAATTAATCAAATTGGTTTCTACAAGAAGATTTAAATGGGGAAGGATGATTTTGTTCCCTCACATTTTCTTTAAACAGATGTCAATTTTTTGTTTGGAATAGCCTCAAAAAATACCCTCCCTTCTATAAAGTATCTTCATAATGATTTTTAGGATATTTCTAAGTATCCTATTAGTTGGGGTTAATCGTTCATGGTCTTTAGGGGTGTTACTTCATTTGGAATGTGAAATTTAATAACACAACTACTTCGAGATTTTGGGGTCCTCTACCATTCAATTTTCCTATTGTTCCTTTATTTTGGGGAAAGGTGAAAAGAAAATACTTGGAGTGAATAAATACAAGTATTATTATATGATGGAAGTGTGTAAGGGGAAAGTAATTTCCTAGGATGGAAGGGTTTTTCTTGTTCATTACGTTAGGAAATTAAGGTTTGTTTCTCTTTATCAATTTCATGAAGGCCAATGGGTCTTATTAAGGAGCCTTAATGTTTGGTTTGGAACTCTTTATAGACTGTATCATTTCATGAAATGAAACTGACTATTCTTTCATGGAAGTACTTCACTAAACCAATGGATTTTGGGGGCCTTGGGATTAATGATCTATGAGTCTTTAATTAAGCCCCTATAAAAAATTTATATAGGGATTGCTCTCAAATGCTGCAAATGGTTAATTTTTTTAAAATACATAAAGGGAGACTAATTTATGGATAAATATTTTATCTATACTTATCAACATATCCCTCTATAAATTAGCCTTTCAATACAGTCATGTGTGACTCTAAATGGTTTTTTAGTGGGGGTCCAATCATAATAGTTTTATAATGAATGGATGGATTATCCATTTCTTGATAACATGAGTACTCAACTTCTTAATATACATTGGTTGATAAATGATTTCTTAGTTCATCTTCAAGTCTCTAATAGGATACACACATCACATGTTGAACATTAAATAAAAACATACACCTTTATAAAATGTGATACTCTTATATGTAAACTGAATGGTGTTGGCCACTTTATCGCCTTGGATTTATATAGAATAAAATTTGGGGGTACTTCTTAACAACCATCATAGTTTCTTTTAATCCACACTAATTTCATTCTTCCATCCTGATTTTTTCTCATCTAGAGGATCTGGGAAAAATTCATTCCCACTTAGGATCTACTAAAACGGACTGGTCTTTAGCTTGCCTTTAAATATATCTTATGTCGAATTGCTGAAAAAAATATACATCATGTATTCCTCTCATGTAGATTTCATCAGGACATATGGGAGTATATTGGTTCCCTGTTCGGCCTGAAAATTGAAATAGGTGTTCCACTGCATTTTTTCATTTACTCATTAGGAAATGTTGAATGCAACATGCAGGTTCATGACCTACTATTAGCAGGTGCCTCGATTCTTTGTTCTGCTATATGTAGAGCCCAAAACCATATGATTTTTTTATGAAAAGAACTCCACTCCATATTTATGAATGCTTTCAGTTCATCGAGAACTTAATGATGTAGCTATGGTTCAAATATGAATCCTGAATTAATCCATGAATAACCCAATAATCATTCACATCATGGGTTTTTAAAGTTGGCTAGGAACACCAAAAAAATGTTCATATACATCTGGTGTATACATCCATTTATCCCCTATCTCACTATGAACATTGATGGGTATCCTCTGGCACACCGAGACAATCTACTTGTGGAGGTGTCTTTCAAACTCACCATCTCTTTGTGAAGGGGTACTTCTATTATTACATTAGTGTTGGGGTTGTGTATGATGTTTTACTCTAGGCGATGATACATTTAGTTGGACATGTTGTTCGGTATATGTAGAAATGATTATGGATGAAATATAACTCATAAATTGGTTTGCTTTCCCTAAGAACAAGATCAAAGAATGTACATTGGAGCCTATAACATTGTTGGATTTAATTCTTGGATAAGGTTTCCTGGACTAATTTATGGTTCTCCAATGCATAATGGGAGGACAATAATGTGGTTGATGTACTATTAAAGAAATTTATTATGGAAATGACTATGTTGTGGTCATTCATGGCCCTAGTCTTTTATGCCCAAATTTTGGAGGCTGACATGCGTGAAAACAATTCACTCCTATATTTTCAATAACCCCATGTAACACTTGCCTCTTATTTCTTTTTTATATCCATTCTCTGTAGGACCGGTTTCCACCAGATCCTTGATATTTGGGAATTTATTCTTAAAAAGTAATGTAATATTTAAGTACATTATGACTAGTTTATTTTATATGACATCTGATCGAAGTATTAGTTAACCATTGGAAACTAGTGCGATAAAAAATTTGCGAGACACCTAGGGATATTTCTAACAATATGCCTAGTAATGTTACTATGGATAAGTATAAGGATTTGTTAATATTTAGTAAAACTTTCTTGTATTAGGGAAAAATATAGAGTGAGGGGTTTCCTAGAATTATTTTTCTATCTAGATACTACAAGTAGATGTGGATGGGGAAAATATAAACATAGGGGTAAAAAGTATGACACAGTGTGTTGAGCATGACTCGAACATAACAATGTACATAGTAGTGGGTCTTGATCCAAATCTAGTTAGGCATAAATAATGGATATGATTTCGGAAGTGACAAACACATTATGAACCAACATGAAATTTTAAAATAGAATATGATTATGAATAACCAAGGATAAATATATGGATTCCTAGATTAATGATGTATTTATCATTATTTATACATTCCATATGTAATTTTTATGATTATGTTGGTTTCTATTATGATATGTGTTTCTCACCCTATTCTTCCTTGTTCTATTCAATAGTTTTAACTAAAATGAATTGTGTTAACATTGGTTGTTCCATATATCAAATGTATAGGAATAATTATAATAAATTTCCAAAGCAGAAATATCATGAAGTGAATAAAGAATTTCCATGAGTATTGGTTATACTACTGAAGATAATGTGATAAAAAATGAAATGTGAACATTATGGTTGTTATTAAAGAATTGTTTATATTAAAAATAATTGGAATTATTAGATTGAGGGTGAAGTACTTTATGATATCAATAATATTTAATATTATTGGAAATGGAAATTGAGGGAAAAGATGATTAATCCTGAGAAATTGTATATGAAAAAAAATGTATGATTTAAGTAGAAATTTTTAGATTTAAAATATTATGTTATTCAAATCATGAAATATATAATCATTTTCAGTATATATTTTTATTACAGTTTGAAAAGGATTTGTTGAATGCAGTTGAAGATGTTGAAAAGTGATTTTTTATAGTGATGATATTTTGAAATAAGTGATGTTAATCCATAATTTTTTCAAGATGTTTACATAATTGTTTTTATCATGGATAATGATATTATTTATTTGGAAAATTTATTTTTAAAATATTTATGTCCTCAAATATTATAAATGATTCATTGCAAAAGTTTTCAACGAAATATTGGATGATGTTTCCAACTTATTCAACTCACATAATATATCTAGTAATATTTGGAATAAGAAAAAATTCCTGTTTTATAAAAATAATTATTGTAAATAATGTTATTATCATGTTTCAAGATAATTTAGGATTAGGGTATTAACATATTTGGAATGTGACAACCAATAACTACCTTCTTATATATGGGTGATCAATGTTAGAATGATTTCATGACCTTCTGTATAATGATTTGGATTTTAATCATCCCGAAGGATTATAAGGTCAACCATTTATAGAATTGTTTACATTAAACGTAATATAACGAATTAGGGATTACTGTACTGTCTCTCCATATGAGGATTAATATATTTTTTGTAACATGGGAAAACCTTTTTTGAGATAAAAATGGATGGATTGACCTTTATTTCAATTCATGTACATTATAATAAATTAATGATTTATTAAACAAAAAAAAATTATTTTCATTGAATGAGAGATTAATTGGAAGTATATCAATCGAAAATAAGGTGTAATATTGTTTTGAAATCATATAAGTATATCATTTTATGAAAATTCTTCATCATTTGGAAAAATAGTCTTAAAATAAAATTATGTCATCATAGCCTAATATCTGGTGGACCGATGGCCTTTTATGTCATCATAATTTTATGAATATAAGGTACTCAACTATTAATTTATCATTCACCGATTTTTTATTCATAACCTCAATCACTACCTATAATTATTTATGATATTCCACCAAGTCTATGTTTTTACTTCCCCCATGTGTTCTCCTCTATGGAAACCTAGGTACGTGTCACATTGGGTAACCATTTGGAATCCATTGTTCTTATTTAATGGAAGTTTTAGTATTCATTTTTATGTTGTGTTTTTCTATGAATTTATAATTCAATGATTAATCCTTTGATATCCTAGATGAATTTGGGGGTGAAATTCACATTAATGATGGTAAAATGTAACATTAAAATATTTTGTTAATTTTTTTTCTAATTTATTTAATAATTTTGATATTTTTAATTTCACAGAACACTGAAAAATAAGTTAATTATATTTAATCACTATTTTTTTATGTACACTACATGCAGAACTTATTTTATCTTGTTATATATGCAACACTAACATAGATTGCATTAAATGAAATATAGAGATTCAATGATACAATTTATTTAAATTATTTAAAATAGATATTTATAACCCACTCCCTATGCATAGAAATATGAATAAAAATTAAAAAAATTAAATATTATTTAAATTTAATATATAAATATATAATACTGATACTAATACATTTAATATTTTTAAATTCATTATATGTTTGAAAAAATTATTTCCTCAAATGGACTGATTTTTTATGTCTTTATATGAATAGAAATAAAATTTATTTTAGAAAATATATTATATTTCGTTTGATAAAATAAATATCAGGTTGTAATTCATAATTTCCAAACAATCATAGAGTGATTTTTTGGGACTTTTACAGAAACCACATTTATGGGAGAATTGTAAAATATACTAAAATTTAATTCCATAATACATTTTCATAAAATTTATTTTTATAGTTGAATTATATTTTATGTAGGTTTTAAAGATATTATAGATATATTATAAATATATTAGTCCAATATATGTCAATAGAATCATTTTCTTGTTGAATTTAGATATAAAACCTTAATAAACATTTTAGAATTATCTCTTCAAAAAGCACTTCTTTATGACATCTACATGATTGTAATTTAACATAGAAATAAATCTTATGTGAGTTGAATTAATAAAATTGGAAATGCATAGATGTAAAAATAATAATATTTATTATTTAATTAGAGAAAATAAATTTTTTTTACATTTTTTTACTGAATTTAATTTATATTAATTACAATGATTAAGGTAAAATTACGAGTAATAAGGGAATAAATCATATGAATAAGAGACTAAATGAGTTGTCTAATTGTAATAAAACCATATTCATTCTTTATATTAGCCATAAACATTAATTTATTGAATTCAGTTTTCTTTATTCTTTTGTTATGTAATAGTGAGGGTACACCTAACTTGTTTCGAGAAATTCCACGTATATCCACTCCCTCCATTAAAAAGGCCACCACATCCCCCATTATTCACACCACTCTAGCCACTAATGTTAAGAAAATACATACCAAATTACATTCCCAAATTACCTTACCTAATCCTTGAATCCTCAATTTTGGATAAAATTCATTCAAATAAATGCTTTTGATCAATCCAAAATGAGTTCCCACATATGAGGTATCATCCTTCCTCAAGCTCCATTCATTTATTTTCATTCTACACCTTCTTAATTATTCTTAATCCAAGATCATAAAAAAACATCAGTACCCTATATATAAATATATGTGGTCAATGTAAGGGTTCTACCTTCACATTCACTCACTTCCATCTAATAGGTAATCAACTTATCATTCTTATGTTTGATTAATTATCGCCTCACGAAACGATGTTCTTCATTTTACCATTACCATATATCAGGGTTGGTAATTATGATTAAAACAGATTTTTTATATGATATATATGATATTTATGACATATTTATAGTTATTTAGTCTTTATATACAAACTATATCTATTCAATCCATTTTTCAAATATGTTATCTTTTTTTGTGGATGTCTGGACTTCTACCTCCACAAAAAGATTTGATTAATTCACATATGGAATGGAATGTATTAAGGTTGTTTTTAGAAAAATTAAATGATATATATTATATTTATAATTAAATTATGATTATGGAGTTATTATTTAACACATAGCATAAAACTATCCATTTTTTAAATATGATAACTTTATTTGTGAACTTGTGAACTACCACATCCTCAATGATATTTGATTAATTCACACATTTTCATGGAAAATTTTATGTGTGGATTTAGTAAAAACATATAAAATACATGAAATAATAATTCAAATATAATTATATTATGCCAATATATATATAAATATATTTCTTTTACTTTATTTCATTCAATTCGATAATAAAACGGAATTTGTGTTCATCCTTACGTATAACCTAATGCCTCCAGGAATGGTGTAATTTGTTTAATATTTCTATACATTAGATATTAGTATAAATATTTATATAATTAATAAATATTTTTATAAATATAATTTTTAGTCCTATAATATGTAAAAAATTATCTATATCATAGGATCATGAATAACATGTCAAAACACATATGATAAACAATGTTGTTTTTACATGAAACATTACCATAAAATGGAATTATTAATAAATTGGTAATGTAAAGTCAAAATGGAATAATATTTGGTATTTAATATAATAATATGGTTCAGTTGAATATGTATAATAATCATATACTTATTATATATAAGGTTTGAACATTTGTGATAAAATTCAAGACTTAAGGTAAGGGAATTTCTTATCACTTTTTATATTCATAATATAAATATCTTATTCCAACTCATTTCATTTTGGTGGTGCTTATAATTCCAATGGATTTATTCTATTATTATTATACAAAAATTTAAGGGTATTAAAATATGTATATTTTTATATTTATGTAATGGTATTTCATGTCTCAAAAGTTATGAAACTGGTAGCATTGTTTTATCTTTATGATCCTTCTTTGAGACAGAAGCCATGTATGCACCTATATTTTTTATAAGGATTATATAATAACACTGACTTGTTATTTCATGAATATATTTATTTTGATGAGAGTTTATGCCTCAATAATTTTATTTCATTCCATTTTACTGAGATATAGTGATAATAATGTGGGGATGGTTTCTAAATTCAATCTCATCATTTATTAATATTGTTTATGATTGTGATTATATTAATGAAATATTATGATCAACCTATCAATCCCACTCATGAAATTTATTATCCTATGGATATGAATTTTATATCCAATTAATGGAAATATTTTTCAAATATTTTTTACCTAAGGTAATATATAATTTTTTTTTAAATATGAATTTAATTATCCCTTCATTCAGAAATCTATGTTCATTAAAAACTGTTCATTATAAATAAGGATTTAAAAAATGTTTTAATATTCTCCAATGATGTATAAAATAAAATTTACCAATAAATTACCTTTTAAAAAATGGTTTTAATAGAAATATTATTTTCATTTTCTATTCAAGGATCATTTTTCAACATTTATATTATAAAAGGAATGATCGATATATAGGGACTTAGCCACCGCCATGAATGTTATTTCTTGGAGGCTTATCTTGAATTTTTATATTGTTACTTTTATAGAATAAGTTTTTCCCTTATATTTTGGATTTTTTTTATTTTAGAAATGGTTACCATATAAAATGGTTACTTAAAAAATAAATTTTTTAAAAGTGATTTAAATTATTTCAATATTCCCTTTATATAATTTCAAAAAAATTATTAAATTAAAAGTATTTCAATGATATGATGCTTTCAATGTGTTTTCAAATAATTTTTTTTCAAAATATTTTCATGATTCTTTTATATGTCTTCAACAAATTTTTTTTCATATTTTTCCTTCAAAAATCAATTATATGTTATCTAACCTATTTTAAAAGAAAATAATTATCATAATACTGTTTTCAAGCCATATATAAATATGGAGAGGATATTTTACTAATAAAATTTCTCAAATGAAATTATTAATATTTATTTATAATAATAATATTTTGAAAATATTTTAATAAATATATTTTAAATAATTCATGTTTATTAAGAGAAGATTAATGTGATATTTAAGTATCCTTCTCCATCTATATTGGCATCTATTGTTAGAGATTAATTTTTATTTGGTACATGATATAAGAATACTTTTCATATTCCTTATTGAATGGTTTATGTATTCATAGAACATGTTTATGACATATTTTTTCTTCCACATGTTATATTCTTTTGAAACATGATTCTTTTTAGGGGTTATGCTTCGATGATATTATTGTGAATCTTATATCTTTTCCCTAGGTTATAATGTGGTAAAATGGTTATCAAAACCATTTCATTTAATGGGTTACGTTATGATGTCTATGAAAACCATATCTTTTCATGGGTTATGATATGATAAATGTTTAATTATCTTTTGGTATATATATATGATGGATATTATTGTTTGACAGGTGGGGCCTATGTCTCCATACAATGAATTGAACAATGATTTATATATCATGATCGAATTATAGGATTCAAGTCAAAAATATTGATGCAATTTTAAATATAGGGAATCATGATCCACAATGGGATTATGGTAAAACCTGATCCCAAACATTATAAGTGCTTTGACTGGGGATGGTGGGGTGTCTCGACAAGTTGTTGTAGTCACTATTAAGATGAAAAATAGGTAACACCAATCCACTATAAATATGGGTAAACCATATCCATTATAATTAAAGTACTAAAAGTTTGGGTGGTGGTGTGTCTCTCCTTGTATGTTTAGTCCTCGGGAATAGACTTGATAAGTTCTAGCAATGTGTCACTAATTATAGGGAATGATATTACATATTTATGTGTATTCCACAATTCATGATATTATTAACATGTTGTGATTTCATGGATTATTCAGTTTATTAACCTATAATTTTTTACGTATTAACTATTAATATTTCTTCCATGAACCAGGTTTATAATATCTTATATGTAGGATTTTTAAATTTAATGACTATGATCACATTCTCATAACCTTTTTCTCATGTTCATTCTTACATATCAATAATTTTTACCCTTATAGAGAATATGAGATTACCCCATTCATTGTTTCTCTAACCATATTATAATTATATATTTCATGAATGATATTTCCAAGAGGTATTAATGTCTTAGAGAACATAGTGTAAAATAATGTTGATGACTCATTAGTAAGTGTTCAAATTTCCATGTTTCCAGTTGCTCCTAACTAACATGGTGTTTGGATATATCTTTGTGTAATTTCATATTTATTACAAAAAAATGATTTAATGTTCATATATTTAAATAATTATTTTCTATATCATTTTTTATGATTGTTTTTTTTATATTTCTCTGGATCATTCACATTATTTAGTTCAATAATCTCAATCACTTTTAATAGTTATTTATGCACTTCTTCCATGTCCAAATAAATTTTTCTTATTATGTCTCCGATTAATGTGTTAATAAAAATAAAAATATTATTATTATTTCAAAATATTTAAGATACATATTTTTATCTATTTTTATATGGTTTTTCTCTTCAAAATGAATTTTAAAATGTCAATACCTTGTTTATCAAGAACAAAATCAAATTATGACAATGAAATTTATTGAAGGTTGAATGATTGTAACACACAGATACAATGAGATGTATTTATGAAAATCAAATTAATCCTCTTAGAAAAACATAGATGAATTCATGACCTATATATTTAAATAACAGTATAATGTGAGATATTATATACGACATTTATCATAGAGCTTAAGTGACTAGGAAAATATATTTTTCATATTTGGCCAAAATAAAAAAGATTTAAAAATAATTGGTTTTATTATAACTAAATAAATTATGAAAAATCTATTGTATATAAATGCATAAAATAAATTCAATACATAAAAAGTGGTTTGAAATTAAAATAAAAACATATGATTATGAAGTAAATATTTCTATGAAAAAATAATATTGTTGTGCATTGTTTTTTTATATATATGAACTAATTTCATCACTATTTTTGAATGATTGAAATTATTAATATATATTATATATTATTTAAAAAATTTAAATAATAATCTAATAATATTTCTAAGCATGATATATGAATAAAAATTGTTTTTTTGTAAAAACTAACCATTTTCCTTCAAAGAAGTGATGTGTAGAATTTTGTGAACTTATTTTAAAATTAAAATTTAAACATTTTAAAAAATAAATATTGAAATTAAAAATCATTTTTCTTATAATAATGTCAATATTACCTTATATAACTTTTTTAGAATTTTCTCAAATGTTTCTATTTTTCTATTTAGTGAATGTTTTTTTATATTTTTGAAAACTAACATTTCAATTGAAGAATTTTATAAGATATATTTTGATTAATTGTTTTAAAAAATAAAATTAGTTTAATTATAATATAAATAATTATTTGTTTATAAGAATGTATTTGATTAATTGTTTTAGAAAAACGTTAATGCATTGGAAAAAAATTTCTTATTGTGTTTGGGTGTTTAATTTTCATGTAAATTATTCCACTTATATGAATCAAATTTGAAAAAATGGATTATTAATTTTTAATAATAATAAATTAAAAACTATAAATTTTTAAAACATATTTTTTCCATAAATAATAGTGATGAAATGAAAAATCTATTATTGTTGTTAATGGTATAAAATTGATTACTATGGGGTAAACTATAAATATAAAGGATTAAAAGACAGAAAACATGAGAAGTTACATTTTTATAACCATATTTACCCTATATATAATATAAGAATTTGAAATAATCTAATTGGGGACATTTTTAATATAAAAAAAATGTAATAATACCTTATTTTTCTAAAGAATTCAATGTGTGTCCTTACCACTACATATAAAAATGAACCCCTCTCATCTCCAATTAAAATATAAAATTCACTTTGGATTTGAAAATTCATATCAAAATATCATCCAAACATCCCTCCCCAAGCCTGAGTGTCCTTTTATTGATCATAAAACCAATATAAGATGGTTTTACAAATAAACCAAAAAAATTTGTCTGAAAAATATGTATAATTCATGAAAACACATTTTCATTTTATTTATGACATTGAATCTTTAAAATATTAATAAATAATGATAAGTTAATAAACATATTATATTCCATATAATTATATGTAATTATTTAATTTATGACATATATTCATCTCCCTTTTCATCAAATGGTAAATGAAACTGCCGATCATATTTA
Source organism: Viscum album (assembly GCA_963277665.1). Lineage (NCBI taxonomy): Eukaryota > Viridiplantae > Streptophyta > Magnoliopsida > Santalales > Viscaceae > Viscum > Viscum album. The sequence continues at coordinate 1,108,650,098 of OY728146.1, forward strand.
TGGAAGATTAATACCTTATGAACTTATGAAACTCTTTGTCCATCACGAACTATACTAGATATATATAATTATGGATGAAATATATATAAATATAATTATATTTATTACATAAATTACCATCTATAATTATAAAAACATAATAACCTTTTTTCCTTCCAACCTATTGGAAAAATGACAATATTACTCATGTGTACATGTGGATTACTGACTCTATGAAGTGATTATAAACATTATTAACATAATAATGAGATGGATTGTAATAAGGATATAATTAATGAATAAATATGATATAATAATGATTATATAAATTTAAAATATTATTTTTCTCTCTTTAATTCTATCATATAGTAAAATGAAAACACTATTCTTGTGCATGTATGTTAGACAGGCTCGATGAAGTGTATAACACTTTTATTCTACCTTTAAATGTCATGGAATATTATGAATACAAATATAATTAATATATAAGAAATTTTATATATTTTTAATCATTTTTAATATTTTTTAACCATTATAAAAGTATAAAGAAAACAATGTAATAATCCGAAAATTCTGTATATAATTAAGAAATTATCACCCTGAATTGTGATTTTTAAAAATAAATATTAATAAATCAGTGATAAATATTTTTAACAAAAAATTAAAAGTTCTGACATATTTATTATTATGGATAATTAGTATATTAATAAATTATATATATTTATTACAATGGAGTTTGTAATAATGATAATTTTAATCAAACCAAGTTAATTTTTCTCATCTCACTTTTACTTCTATGAGACATATTTATGTCCACAACTTATTTAATTTATGTGGTGTATATACTATATTTTTTTTATGTTACATCATTAATATATTAATCTTGATGAAATTTAATGTTAAATTTGATGTTATTTCATTCATGTTGTTAATGATTCAATAGTTAATAATATGGTAAGGGTTTATTTTGAAATATCATCCCTATTCGAGATTTTTTTATAAGTATCCCTTTAGGGAATAATTTTATATTTCAATCATAAGACAAATTCATATACTTATAATTCAGTTGTTCATGTAATTTTCAAATAATATTACAATTTTTTCCTCTTTGGAATCTAAAAATTCTTAAAAATTGTTTTCATGAAATGATGACTTTTTTCTTAGTTTAGTTGAATATCATTTATCAGAAATTTCCATTTTTTTAATAAAATTAATAAATTATTTACAAATTATAATTTTTTGAAATGAAACTTCTTTTAATTTTTTCGAATGATATAAATTATAGTTTACTAAAAAAGATTGAATGGAATTTCTTTAAACTTATATGATATGTTTTTGATATCCCACTAACATGAACACTCTTTTATTTGAATCATTATTTACAAGATAATAAGTATATTTTTTAATAAAATAATTTTCCTTATATTTTGGATATTATTTTTTTTAAATGTGTTTTAAAACTAAAATGTGTAATTTATTCATGAATGTTTTAATCACATTTTTATGGTATTATTATTTATCTATATTAATAAATCTTATTTTATACTATCCCCTATTGGGAATATGTTATAAAAATATCATCATTATTATTTTTCAATATAGTTGACATTATTTTTTGTATCAGATGTATTATTTTCATACCATTGTCCATATTACTCATGATTTATGGGGAGTATGTTTATTGATTGGGGAAAGTATCAACATTACCATTTTATTATAAAAATATAAATGATTATATATATTATATAGATTTATTTAGTAAATTAGTATCAAATTTTATGGTCATTTTCAATATATATGTTTAAATTGATTTTTATTCTCACCGGTAATATGAGGAATGCATAGGTATTAATATACTATGGGTAGTTACCACTATAAACCCTTGATGCATCAGTAGGTACAGTGGGACAAATTTGCATAGTTTGTTGGCCACAGAAACACCTAATTATGTAATATGTCTTCAGATGGGTCAATAATGGTATGATAATGATGTCTGACATTATTATTTCTCACATTATGATAATAGTTATGGATGTCCATGTTATTGTTTGATTACTTAAAATATTCTGCATGTGTATCATTCTTGTGTGATACTTTAAATGGAATTATTTTGATCCTTAGTTATTCCTTCCATTTTATTATAAAATTTAATGATGATTATTATATAGAATTATATTCATTTGTTTAACTTCTATTTTTATTATTCGTTATTTATTTATAGTAGTTTGAATTCTATACACATTGTAATGAGTAATATCATTCATCCCATTAAAGTAATTCTATCCCAAAAATGAAAATATGTTTATTATGATTGATATTCATTAATATGAGAAAGGATAAAATAGTGATATCAAATTATATTCTATTCCCTAAGTAATTTATTGAAAATTAGATTAAACTTCACATATATTTCTAGTTTTCCATGTCAAATAATCTATTATGTTTTTTGGATGTGATCAGTTATATCTTGAACCAATCTATTGATTTAAACACTCTGTTAGGGCTACTATTGTTAGATTATTTAATATTTTTATCATATAAATTTAAGCAATAATATAGGGAACTCAATTTTGAAAAAAAATTATATCACTTTGATATCCCTTGAGGATTATTTTATATATACTATAATATCCTATTATTTTGGTAAATGATATGTTATACTTATATCCTTTTAATAGATGCTTTAATAGATACAAAAGGTAAATTTAGATATAGAATAGTTGTACCTAGGAGAAATAACACTGAAAATAGTGCACTGGTCATTGACTAAATCTATACTTGGTGCATGATAATGGGATTCACTGAACACCTTGTATCACACACCTATGAGATATACCAGCCTTAATTACAATTTTATTTAAACACCATTAGTAATGGTTTGAAACTACACTTATTAGTTGACAACACTTCCATTCAAATCATTTCATGATTATGAGATTATCTATGTATTAATTATTCTATTTATATTATGTATTTCACTATATTTTGGATTATACATTTTGTTTAAAAATGTTTTGATTTAATCCACTGTATTCCAATTTCTAGAAATGTTTCATTGTAGATGGGATATATTCCATACCAATGTTAATATTCCATGTAGGGATATCCCTAATTGTAATTATAATAAAGCTAGAGCATATAATTAAATTTGAACATGTCAAATTATAGATATATTGGGGTTACGGACTCTTGTTATCTCTAATAACCTTTCTCATATGGATAAACCTAATGATCCAAAATGTGATGAAACATTTATAGACATTATTATTCATCAGAAACCATATATTGATTCATTATAATAAAAATCAACATATAGATTATCATTGGATATGTTTATTATAGAAAAAATGTCTATCTTTAGAAAATATTGAGAGGGATATGGGTTTTCTGGATTTTTATATTATGTTTGAAGATGTTGGTCAATAATGGTAAATGATCCAAAACAATATGTTTTAAGATATCATAAAAACATTAAGAGATGTATTTTAATGTACACCTCTGGGAAAAATATTTTCATTGGTGCAACGAGCAAATATGGAGAGAAAATTATTAAGTCTTGAAAGAGAATAGTAAATTATTTCTATGTGTGATAAAAACAATACGATGTCATCAATTCAATATAGAGACTAATGATGTAATCCAAAGAGTAAGATTGAATATTTTTATGGGCTAAAGGTAATCCATCTATGGGGAGCAGTCTCATAAATTTTATCATCATATGCTGACATAATATAATGTTATATAAATAATTATAAGTAATTATAAAATAATAATGGATTCTATGTGAAGAAAGAGAGGAATAGATAAGAATAGAAAATGTTTGTTATGGGAATAATGGAAATAATGATACACCAACATGTGAAAATTATGGAAATATTCTCCATATTACATTTTAATGGATATGATAGTTTTCGTTATTGAGTGAAAGAACATAATGAACATTAATTTAAGGATATGAATGAAACCACTAATGTTTCATATTTCAAATATATGAAGATGAAAAATGTTAGAAATGAATTCCAAAATAATCAATACAGTATGTGTCTATAGAATTTAAGGTATAAAAGATAATCTTCTGATATTAATACATCCAATCTAGAATGATTAAAATATATGTGAATTTGGATTCAAGAATTGTGTTGTAGAAATTTTTGATCAATAATATTATAAAAACAAGAACCATGAAATTTAAGAGGATTTTAATACAGCATTATTTTAATTTAGATTTTAAAACTGATTTTAATGTAATATTTGACCATGAATCATGATTCAATGACATGTTTGTATATTTGGAAAACATAGGATTTTTAAAATATTGATCTTAATATGTGATGGATGATTAGTTAATAATAAAATATATATCCTTATGATGTGTTACTGATGACCTTGAAATTTGTTAGTGATTTAATGTTTTATGTTATATTTTATATATTTTATTATATTTATTTATTTTTTGAATACATTTCATAATCCAATAATTTTTTATGTAATAATGATATAAATAATTACTGGATCCATGAATGGTTTCATTATGGTATTATAGTAATTCAATTTATTAAAGTGTTTTAAGAGAATATTTGATCAAGGTACTGACATTTTTAAAATGTGAAATTATGAGGAACTCAATGTTATTTTTGGATATTTCTTTTTCAAATAGTACATATTATGATAAATAAATAGTTTTTAGATAAACATTATAGGATTTGTATAGTTAACTATTTATTTAATGGATTTACTATAACTATGGGTGTACTGTTTAAGTTTAATTGATTAATGTGGTATATGGGATATGTTGTGATAACAGTTTTTGTTTCGGTAAATACTTATATATAGATGAAAATATTTTCGAAAATATTATAGATCATAAGATTTATTTAATGTTATTTTGATTTAATAAGGAATTAAAAATCTTCTTGTGTGTTAATTTGATGATGTATAAAAAAAGTAAACATTTATTAAAGCATAACCAAAGGATGAAAATGAGCTTAAAATTTGTCAGGTATGTATATTACTTTTATTCCCTATTATATTATAAAAATAAAACCTCAAAATTAGGAAAAGGATATTGATGATGAAATATTATTCATTTACAATTTTTATGAATCAAATTGACATTTCAAACCACATTATTTTAATGTTTTTTGTTTGTTACCTTACTCTTGATCAGTCACTTTCGTATGATCAATAATCACTATCACTCTTCATAAATCATTACAAATTTCATGCACGTCCAACTAATGTTCTCTGAATAAGAAACTGAGTTATTTTAAATTCAATATTTTCATTTTATTTAACATTCTAATTTTTTTTGAGTATAATTTATTAAATAATCTATGATGTGTATTTTCTATAGAAGTTATTTTGAAATGTACAATTCCTTTTTTCAAGAGAATGTCTAAATTCTGAGGATTAAATATAACAAAGTAAAAAATGAATATAATAACTCACTATTCTATGATATATTTATTAAGAATAAATTTACCCTCTTTTATATCATGGGATATACATAACCACAATATTTTGAAAGCATAAAATTATTTTAAATAGAGTATATGATATACCCCACTGGTTTTATATTACCGTTGAAAAAAATTATTTAAATATAAACTTTTTAACATATCTGTTAAAATGTATGGTTTTAGTAGGAATAAAAAAATTGTGAAACATATATTTTTCCAAGTGTAACAAATAAATTCAATAGCTATCACTTGATTATAAATAAAATAAGTTTCAAATTAAATGAAAATTGTTTCATAAAAATATTTCTATGCATGTAGACAATTTTTATATTAATATATTAATTTAAACACTATTAGTGAATAATTTAAATGTAATTAATATAATAAATATTCAATCAAATTTTTTTTATTCATGTAATTTTTTTTAATTGACTGTTGAGAGTAAAAAAATTTTACATTTAATAAATTGTGTTTCTAAAGCGGTTCTTTCACGTTTTGTGAAGAAATTTTAAAATTAAAAATTACAAATAATAAAATCTTCTTTAAAAAAATATAATCACAATATAAAATAGTTATTTGAAAATTAACTTTTTGTGAATTTCTATGAATTCTTTGAAATGTATAATTTTTTCAATGAATATTGATAATATAATGGTTTTTATTGAGAACACACTATCATTTGAAGAATTTGGAATTTTATATTTTATTAAAAAAAAATTATAATTAGTTTAAATATATTATAATTAGTCTAGTTTTTTGTTTTTAATAAATAATATATTCAATATTTTTATAAAATCTTTTATACAATTGAATCATTTTTTATTGGAAAACTATTGGCTTCATTACGTATGTAGCATTCATTTAAATTTAAAATTAAACACTTATATGAAATTAATTACTGAAAATTGAATCCACTTTTGGAATAATAAAAATAAATATAATATAATGTGGTCATCATAATAGTTTTCTCAACTTTAATATTAAATATAGTCAAAATTATTTGTCTTGGTTGTGGGTAAAACTTGTATATATGTGGTTAAACTGAGAAGATAACTATTAAAATGACCTAAATATTTTTCCTATTTATGTTTTATTCCTCCATTTAGTATTTATTTCATCTGAGGTTACATAATGATCCATTTTTGTTCCCTTTGACATTTATAAAATATTGATACAAATTATTCTTTTCAAAATTTCCATGTGTATCCTTTCCCCTACATATAAATAAACACCACTCTCATATCACTTCCACACTTCCAAATCCTTTCGGAAAATAGTATAAGGGAACATATATGTTATATAAAATATCCCCATATACTAGAGTCATTTCTTATCATAAAAACAATCATGGAAGGATTTAGATACATCATAAATAGGTTGTCTGAAGAAGAGGTATAGATATTATCCATGGGTTTTCATATTATTTATCCCCTTAACTTCTAAAAATATGCATAAAATATGATAAAATAATAAGACCATTATCTACCATATTCATATATGATATTTTATATATTAAATGACATATAACCATATCATTTTCCATCATATGGTAAAAAATATATCGTTATTGTGTATAATGAACTACTACCTCAAAAACCGATGTTACTTGTTTTGTATCACCACCACTCATGGATGGATATAATGGTGGATTTAATTTAAATATATATAAACTTAATTTATTAAATTATTATTATTTTTTAATAATAATAAAACATATACCTTCTAACCATCCAATTTACTGGGAAATGATAAAACGAGTCATGTGTATATGTGGACTATTGCCTCTATGAATCAATGTGAAACATTTTCATATTATTTTTAAATAGATGGTAATAAATAAATATTTAATAAATATAAATGATACATATGATATAATAACTATTTTTGAATAGTGAAATACCTTTATTTCTTACATGAATAAAAATAATAAAATAGTCATCATGCGTACATACGACCTATAATCTCTATAAACATTGTAACTTATTATTCTACCTATGAAATTTAGGGAATATTAGGTATACATATATAATGAATATATATTATATTTATCTCATTGGTAAAAATATATATAATATGTTACTATGGTCAAATAATAGGTACTAAACCTTCTAAACCAAAACATATATGAAAATTGAAGTAATTATCAAAGAGAATAATTTTTTCTATAAAAATAAATTCATAAATTACTGATTAAAAGTAAAAATAAAAATAAAATAATGAATGATATATATTATTATGGTTCTATAAGGTATTTAAAATAACTATATATTTATTATATATGAGGGTCGAAGACATACATAGGATACTAGACCATAGTTGAAGGTTTCTCATATTACATTAACATAAATGATACATATGCCATATTCAACACATATTTAATTTTTTTCAGGTATATATATCACATTTTATGTGTTATATCATGAGTCTAATTATCGTCATCATATTGAGTGTTTTATTTTAGGTTATTGTTTTCAAGGGGTTATGATTTAATAGTTTAAAAAGTGTTATGTATATATTCAAATATATCATTATTATTCAAGATTATTTCATTCATAAGTGTAACATTGGAGATTTATAAGATATTTGTAACATGAAAAATATAATACATTATATTATTAGTACACTTTTAATTTTCATGTAATAGTTCAATTTTCCTTAATTCAGTAGTTAAAATTATTGTGAAAATGTTCTTTGAAAATGATAACTGTATTTCTCACATTAATCAAATGTCTTTTTATATACATATCCGGGTTATCTAAAAAATTAAATAATATTTTTAACATTTTGAAAATTTTATGTCAATTAATTTTTTATAATTTGTTAAATTTTTAGGGAAAATAACAATTTTATAATATTTTCATTTTCTGAAAAATTTATTAATATCCATTATACAATAGCATGAAATGTTTTTTTGATAGATAATTCACATAAAAATTTCCCACCATCCAAAAAACTCATTATTTTTTCTGATTTAATTAAAATCTAATAATGTTTTATTTAAAGAAAATAGTTTCCCTAATAATCAGGAAATTTTTATTTATCAAATTTGATTTTGAAATGGGAAAGGGCATTTTCTATTATAATGTTTTAAATGATAGTTTTTTATTTCTATTCATAAATAATAATAAAAACTTATAACTCATCATCCAATAAGAATTTGTTATAATTGTAAATTCATTATAATATTCCTCAATTTTTTATGATTAGTTTTTATAAGATGCAAAATTTTGATTCCATTCACCTTATTACTCTTTATGGTTAATGATTATGTTTATTTATTGGGGAATTTATTAAAATTGTTATGTTTGTTTTCATACATTCATTCTTCCCATGATTGTGTTTATTTATTTGGTATGTTATTTAATTTATTATTTTTCCCATATGAATATTTATATTGATTTTTTATCACGATTCATATGTGGAGTGCATTGGAAATTGTTTTTAATGGCTAGGTATCACTATATCCCCTAGTTGCATCAGAAGTAATATTGCGGAAAACTAGATTGTTTTTTATAAGTACATACCAATTAATGTATAATATCTTGGAATAAACCATTGAAAGTATGGTTATGATTTTTAACATTATTAATTATTCTATATTGATATTAGTCAATGACCTCCTCGAGATTACTCTATCATATAGAATATTTAGGGAGAAGATTAAAATTTATGTGATTATTTATATGGAATTGTTTTTATCACCAGCTATCATTGTGGAATCATTAATCGTACTAATGTTATTTATTTAATATAATTTGATTCTATTATTTATTATTTCATATTGATTATATATTTTTTCACATATCATTCATTGTACACATTTACATATTAGGTACTAGAGATCCCCACCTTTATATGTTTCCATTCTGTATTACTCCAATATGTTTATTATGACTGATATGAAGCGATATAGAACATATAATAATGTAATAATAAATGAAATTTTTATTTTTATTTTTTATTTTTTTGAAATTCACTTTGAATTTCATGTGTATATATGGTATTCCCAGAATACTAAACTATACAAACCTCAACATGGTCTTACATTAATCTAGATCATATATAATAAATTAATAACTAACTCCGAGAAACTATGGTAATAGTTTTTACAATTATGGAATCATAAATGTTATTATAAATATTTATATTATTTTTTTATATAAGTATAACTAATTTATATTTATTATTCGAGATAATAGAGAACAATCATTGCATGTGGAACTATTGGTAAGGGTTAGTCATCTCAAATTGTTTTTATTGATACATATCTTAAGTTATATACCTATATTATCTTTTTATGTGTAAATAACACCCTTTGACATTTTATGTCATTAAATTATTTATAACCATTATATTTATAGATTTAGATGAATTTTTTATAGGTAATTTAATGCAATATATACCAATATTGTTTGGGTTTAATTACAATCTCATTATTTATCACCAATGTTCATGATTCTACTTATAATGATGAGATATCATGATCAACCTTTATTGGTTCTTATGATTTTTACCTATCCCCTTGTTATTTCGTTGTAATAATATTTATTTACTTTCATTTTTCTCTCTTTTTGTACTCATGACACTAAAAGAATGGTTTTTAGGAAAATCCACAATATTTCTCCATTCGGTCTGAAACCTATTTTCATCCATATCAATATTTTTTGAAATATTTAGAAATATTTTATATTTTAATGTTGATATATATAAATTATAAATTAATTTTATTCAATAAATTTTATAGAAATATTTTAATTTTATTTTCATCAATGATGAAATTCTTTGATGTTACTTACACACTAATTGTATTATGACCCCACACTACCATCCACATTCAATATTTGGATGGATTTTGATGATTATGATTTATAAGTGATTAAATTAAACCCATTTATTTTCCCCTTGTTAATTATGTTAGGTAAATTGTTTATTTTACATAGTTTCTAATGTAATGAAAATTTGAAATATTTATAAAAATAGTTTTCTTTTTATGGGATATGATATAATGAGTGGTTTATGATAATGTGGAACACATATAGATGATTTTAATTATGTAATATGTGGGATGAGTATTATTTATCCCTATAATGTATTGGGTAATGAGGTATACTTGTGAGATAAACATGAAATTAATGTGAATTGTATCCAATTAAGTAATGTTCATTATCAATAATCATTTTCATTGTTATGAAATATTACTACTACGATGTATGTGGCAGTGAAACCAATCAATTATTATTTTCTTGGATTTAATCTCTAATTACTTTTGAAATTATTTTCTATTCTTATTTTTAGGGAAAAATAATCTCTAATTATAATTTTATTCTCTAATGGATTATATTCTTTGATTATATTGATAGTAATATCTAATGAACAATCTGGATTTATTCTATGACTAGTGATTGTTGTCAATGATATGCAGGGGTGGTTTTATAATGTATTTCTCATTTTCTCATACTATTATAATCATGTTAGTTTATATGATCATTGATATGTAAAATGTTTAGAAATTTTGAGTATCTGAGATCACCCTTTCCTATAATATATTTCCCTTAGATTTGAAGAAATACATTAATTATGATATTTCTAAAAATCGTTCTCTTGGTTGTAAATTATTAAAATATTATTTAGTTAACTTATAATATAATTGTTTATGTATCGATGTTATTAACTATATATATCCTATATGATTCAGCTCTATATCATAATGTTATGTAATGAATATTCATCTCATATGATGTAATATAATTGTATGAAATGTAGGGGTCACTAGATTGTGTATTATTTGATTGTTTAGTTACCCATTATAACAAGTCATTATAATAGCTTAGTGATAAACCTTATAATAATACTTAGTCGAGGATAAAATTTTTTATATTGAGGTAATAAAAGGTGTGTGGTATTCCAAGTGAAACATCTGTATCGAGATATTAAATGTAGATTTGGTTTTAAAATAGATGATCTTTGGGATGATAAAACTAAAACCTACTAGTTGAGTATAACATACTCAAATTAGAAGAAAATAAGTAGATGAATGAATAAAAATAATGAAAAAATTATTGATATTTTTTTCATAAAGTGGATTGAATAAATTCGATAAAGAGTTGAAATAGTAACCAATGAAATAGTTCCTTAGTCTATTCAAGAGGAAGAATAATTTACAATTTAACTAAAAGAACGTTCTTCTACGGTTTATAAACACATTTTTCATTTATAAGTGAATATTAGGTTATATTATTGAATAAAAAACCAGCCTAAATATGTTCAAACAAATTTTGAGATTGTTCCAAAAAAACTCTTGAATTCTTCTACTAAGAGAGAATGAAAAGTTACAAATTTTTTTTAATAAAGAATTATATATTAAATATATTGCAACATAAATAACTATTTACATATCCTCTCAATATAAATATTATTTTGATGTAATTTTTTTGAAAAAATAAGACACATCAAAAGAAAATGATCAAAAAACTACAACAAAATAATGTGAAAATCTAGGATTGGTCAATATGTATATATTATCCATATATCACAAAACCATTTTGGGGAAACAGTATAATATCCTTAACATTCTGAACTACTATATCTGTCCATTAACAGTTGTTAATGAAATTATATTATTGGATTACATGACTATCTAAAAAATGAATAATATTAAGACGAATTATTCCAGTAATGGGAATAAAATTGCTTAATTAAATTATAAAAAATATTTGTGAAAAAAATGGAAGGATAAAATATAATTATGTGGAAGTGGGTTTTATTGAAAATCAATAATCTATATAAAAAAAGTTGATATATGGTTTCTGAATGGGGAAGCATTGAAAGGAATAAAAGGGGAATAAAATATCTAATCATTATGTATGAAATGTATTATCAAGTGGATCAATAAATCTAATAGTGACATCATTTATTTTTATGAAAAATTATAAGGAATTAAAAAAATTTATATTCTGAAAATTTCTATCATCGAAACAATATGATGTTGCCGAAATTTAATAGAATTTAATAAGAAGAAATCACTGAAAATATAACCATATGTTTAAAATTAAGGAAATCGAAGATGATTCGTGAATTATAAGAAAAATTCACAAATATTACTAATGATACATAGTGGGAATCATGTTTGAAGAGTTAGTTGTGAATATGTAATATGATGTGAGAAAATTACAATGTACTATGAGGATTTCAATGTGATTAATGTAATCCTAAAAATGTTATCAAGTAAAGGATTAATTTTTTGAACTCATTAATGTTTTTCATAACAAAAAAAATCAATAGTATGTTTTTTGAATATTTTCCCCTATATGTATTTATGTATGTCATTCATTATTTTTTTATTAATTACATTTTTATATAATTTTGATGTATATATTCCTTAAATTTATTTTATGAATTCTTCAAATCATATTGATTAATAGAATTTATTCCCTAAAATTTCATGTAACACATTCTACCAAATAAATCCTTTTTAAAATTAAAAGTTGGAAATGGAAAAAAATAACTTTTATGGAGAATATATGAAAATGTATAGAATGGGAAATATTATGGTATTAGAAAAAGTGATATTTTAAAAAAATTGGAAAAAATTTTATGTTTTTAATAATAAGGGGAATATTTCAGGATTATTTAAGAAGGTGGGAGTATATATATTAAAATTTTTGAAATCAAATTTTATAATTTAAACATATGTTTAGTTACATTTAAAAATGTTGGTATTATTTTTTATAAATTTTAACATTAATACATTACAACCTCATTTATGAAAATCACAATCTACTTGTGTATAATTTTATTCATTGTAGATAATTCTAAATCCCATGTTCCTAACAAGATTTTGTAGATATTTTTTTATTGGACAATGAATACCCTTTTCAAAGGATGGAAAATTCTTATAAGATATACATAAACTTTTTATATAAATCAAATGAATAAAAAGATACCTAGATAAATTTATATGAATTATTTATGTTGATGTAAAATAATGTATCATTATATGAAGATCCTATAATAATACCAAAATTTGATTATTGTATGGAGGCATGCATGATTTCTACATGAACATTTATAAATACATCAAATTTAACAACATAATAAATTCAATTAGATATAGATTTTCAATTTCACCAAGAATAAATTAAATGCATTGTAATTATTTTATATCATTATGACTATTAAATAGAGATACTATGATGAATATTCCAAATGTATATGGTGCTCATACGATGTCCCCACAAAAACCTTTAAATTATGTGGAATATTAACATTGGGGGTGATTGTATAAATAAAGATTCATTTTAGAAATAAGACATTTCATTATTTAAAATATAATGTTTCTATGAGTTCATTGTAATATTATTTTACTTCACTATACTAAATTTTAACTTTTCTAGTGTCATTTTCATTGGGAATACATTTAGGGATTACATAAAAAAATTACTTCAGGGAATATTTTTTAATTATTTAATCTAATATTGTTTGATCAAGTACGTCTATTCTAAAGGAATACAATGGTAATTATGACCATCTAATTGATAGTTTCCAGATCTAAAAAAAATAGACAATTTATTTGATCTTTTTATTAATAACGATGATGGTTAAGTGATACAAACAGTTACAATAAGGCAAATTTCATGGATACCAACAGTCTAGTAAATTAATCATTAACACTGATGGAATAATTGTGGTTATCTTCCTATAAATGAATTTTTATTTTTTTACATATATATTACAATATTTATTATTAATTGTTTGTACATTTACATAGTTACATCTTTCTTTTATTAGGATTCATTATATATTTATTAGGAAAAAGACTCTTAATATAATTATTATGTGCAGAAAAATGAATCTTTAACCATAATATATTCTTATATAGTTTGTAAAACATATATTTTTAATTTAAAAATATAGACTTTTTCCTACCTATTATACTAAATATAGACTATTTTGATGATGTTAATCTATCATGTGGATATATAGTTATATTATATGACTATACCGTTAGTGAGAAAGTGTTTGAAGGAACTTACTTTATGGAAATTTATTTATAAAATATTATTATATAACCATATCATTATAGAGAATAATATGATGAGTATTTTTATGTTATGATTGAGGTTTGATTCATTCTGTCCCATAAATAATAGGGTAGTTAGCGAGACATGGTATGACCCCTAAACCCAAGTATTTAATTAAGGTTCATGATCTTTTGATTGATGTGAATGTTCTCCAACATAATGAAAAACATGTACCATTTGGTTAAATGTTGTCCATGATAACACACAATGAATATATATTCATTCTTATATTTATTAAAGTGTTTTTTATTTTCATTACATATTAATACACAAGGATATTATGGAATATATTAGGGAATAAGGATAAACCCTACTGAGAAGTATTTATCCAACCCTATATGGTCATCTGAGTGTCCATGGAGACTATATGATTTTTATACATGTGTGAGATTAGGTTTTGAAGTGTAATGAACTAGAGTAACTTGACATGGATTTGAAGATGAGTTAGATATGTGGTTTTGGAACGATAGATTAACATCATTTATTATTTAATAGTTTTTTATTTTGAATATGATATCTTCTTAATGGGTGATTTTTTGGTTGTTTTATTGTATGTGTACATTTACATTTGTTCAATACCAATGTGTTAATTATTATGTAAAAACTAATTAACAACTATATATTTTTTAACATCTTTTTATAGTAATTCTATTGATGGCATTGATTCCCAAACATATGATTTAGGTCCCAATATCAAGACATTAAACACGGATATATACGGGTATATTTGTGAGGAAATATGGATTCATGGCTATGATATAGTGGATTGATTATAGTAGGGAAGCTACAATGTTTTAATATATAATATTTTATATTGTATAATTATTTGATGAATAGTATATGGATATTAGTTTCATTAGAAGATGTGGCGGGCCTCATACAAGTGATCCATGAACACCATTTAATTAGGATGTCTTGGTTATCAGGGTTACAAGTTTTTTACTCTTAATTTTCATTTTTTATTTTGATATATATATTCACATGTGATATTTTGGTATTTATTAATATATAGTTTTTTTAATTTTACCATAATAAAAAGGGTAGTTAGTTCATGCTTTATATATGGAATAAATGGTTCACCTGAAAATTTTATATTCTATGTGTTTTAACATGATGATTAAAGATGTAACAATTTTATTACATGTATATAAAAATTTATATATTATTTTGTAATATAGTGTTTTGGTGGAATTCATCTCATTTAGATAGTTGTAGTTTTGATGAATAGTCTTATGGATTTTATCCTAGTAACTTCTGTATTAATGGTCATAAAAATAATGAGATAATGATATGTATAGAAAACCTTTTTGGTTTGTTCAGGAATTACACACATCAGTGATGGTTTGGATTATGAGACATATTTCAGTGAGATGGTTTGTAATAGGAAATCATTTCAATTATGATTTTGGTACCCCATACAAGGTGGATGGAATCCAAGTCATATTCCATTCTATTTTAGTATATAAATCACTTATAGTTTTTTAATTATTGGTATTGTGTTTGGATTTAGGGATTCGATAGATTCTGAGACATATAAGTTGGTGGTATATTTTTGTTATGCTATTGTATAGTGTACAAATATAGTCACATATTAGTTGGTTTGTTATTGGGTTAAGTCAAACCATTTTTGAATGATTTTTATTGGGAACGAGACCGTTTGTTTTAACTTTGTATGTGTTCTATTATTTCAGAATGTTGGGAAACAATAAATAATAATTATTTTCTCAAGATGATATTGTCAAGTGGGGGATGCATAGTTGGATTTTTAGTTATGCGGACCAATTCATTATTACCGATTACCCATTGGAGTGTGAGTTGTAATATAGAAATAGGTATTACAAAAGTGTGAAACTGTTTTTCTGGATGATAATGAGTTTTATTAAGGATATAAAAATAATCATATGTTTCTCATGGGGACAAATGTACATTAAAGAATGAGAGTGAGTGTTTTCAAGGATTTTTTTTGTATTACATTCTATGAGGTAAGGAATGTGTCCATTGTTTATGTGGGGTTAACATTTTT
Source organism: Viscum album (assembly GCA_963277665.1). Classification (NCBI taxonomy): domain Eukaryota; kingdom Viridiplantae; phylum Streptophyta; class Magnoliopsida; order Santalales; family Viscaceae; genus Viscum; species Viscum album. Next base: position 1,108,666,639 of record OY728146.1, read on the forward strand.
TAAAGATAATCATTGAGTGGTCCATATATCACCAATTAATGAATTATATTATTTATAGGGTCACCTAATGGACTTATTAGTGAATTTATTATGGTCACTGCCATGGTTCCCATGTTCATAGGCAAGGGTCCTGGATCTTTAGTGGGTCTCAAATATAGGGGTAACACTTAGTATTACATCACCATGGTGAGTGCATTGATAATTATAGGAATATATTCATGTTGTTTAGATTAAAATGGAACATATTTACTTTTTGATAATAACATACATTATAGATGATTCATAGTAACATTACATAGTTCATCCGAGAATATTCTATAGGATAGTTTTATGGGATGGGATCGATGTCACTTGAGAAGAAAGTCACATATGTGTTTCTAGAATCTTTTTGGATTTCACTCAAGTAGTTTCCAATTGGATTCTATCTGGGAGATTAAATCATGGTATTATTTAGGGTTTTACCCTTATAGAATTTTAATTTTCGAAGATATTTTGGATTATATTGCTGATAAGATGGGAACAAGTTGTGATTTGTTATTCTGTGTCAAAACTCATTTATAATAGATAATTTCTTGTATAGTATTTATGTTCAATAAGATATGTGGCATGTTCATTATATATTTTATGTTTTTTTATGTTACAAATATATATACACATATTGTGGAAATTATTGAATCATTCATGTGTGTGTGACTGTTTAATTAAACTAATATTGTACTAAGAAGTGTACAATGGTCGATGATTGATATAACATTGGGATATATGTGAGATGATAGAGTTAAATATTATTATATGATTGTTTAAAAAATTATTATATGTTCATATGTGGTGTCATATATAATCTATATTTAATTATTATCAATTAGATGATATTTAGTGAGCTCCATGAGCATGTTGGATCATTGATGGGTTGGTTCTCATGGGTGGAGTATGATGACAAATTTTTATTTGTTGAGGTTGTAACTATTAAAATAAATTTATTGTTTGTTTTTAACATTTATGTGGTTTCTTGAATTATATCATAAATATTTTGTGAAATAATGCTTCATGATTAGGTTAAGAGATGATGAGTTAGTGGGCGAGGGTGAATAATGTTTTTTGGAAAGATGATATAGAGGTGTTTTTATTGGTGTAATTTATTATAATTTTTTGTAATCTAGTGGAAAAACCCTTGGTTTCATTTTATCATGTTCAATGGACGAATATCGATGATGAGACTAGTACATTTAGGGAATGGTTTTTGAATCTGGCTTTAGTGTGAGGGCAGTTGGGTTATTTAGAATGCTAATCAGTATTGTGAATGGGGAGTGATACTGGAATCTAGTATTTGTATGTGAATTAATGATTTAGTTTTTAATTTTATTAGGGATGAGATGTTTTTTCCAGGAAGTACACATTGACACATGAAAGTATAGGTCATTTCATTCTATAGAAATTTTAATTTTTAATTCTAGATTTGTTGTTGTTTTGATAATTGATATATGGATCCAGATTCATAGGGGTTGAACATCAGAACAAAATGTTTTTTTATGTTTTTAGAGGCACATGATGTTTTTTATGTGCCTAGTATAAAATTGTAACATGGTTAATGAAAATTTATTACTGAATTTTATTTGTAGAAGAATTATCACATAATAATTGCTGAAGGTCATATGAGGATGAATGGTTAATGAGAAATCATGTCATGGATTGGTGGGAAACCGTGGATTAAATTAAATGGGTCACTCCAGGATTAATGGAACTCAATGTGTTTCATATTCTATTTTGTATTATAATTATTTTAAGTAAATTATTATATAGATATAACAATATTTTTAGGGGGTTTATTTCGCATCATTATCAAGGGTTTTACAATAGCACCCTAACCCTTATGTGTTATCTGAGAAAATTAAAATATTTCATTTATTTATTTTGGAATTAAATAGACTATCATTTTGTGATTCATTGGTCATTTTATTATGTATTTCCATTTGGAATTCCTCACATCCTGGATCACACGAGCTAATCTTAGAGCATAAATCATCTTTTCATTGAGGTTCAAGGTCTTACCATAATGTATTTGGATGTGGATTCTTTGACTATATCAGAGTGGTGTACCACCCCAAGACAAAAGTGGTCAAACCATAATAAGTCCCCTGATGGTTTTGTTCACATTTTATAGATATGTGTTATAGTATATGTGAAATATATGAAAGTGGAACATAAATTTATTCTTAGAGTGACATAGTGGAATAACCCTTACAAATTTATTAAAAAGGAGTAGACCTGTCAATTCTCTTGGATGGAGTTTGATATTTTTCCCAAAGAATCATATTATACCAAATCCTTGATGATGGAGATGTTTCACATCATATATATAGGTTATACTGGGAGGATGAATACACTATAGTATCTTTGTTTTCAATAATAAAAGAAATACTCGATGAGTGTTGATTTATTATTCAATATTGGATTTGATTCTCTAAATAAATAAAATATTTATAATGAAATATTTTATTGTGGTGGATTAAGGTTGAGGCTTAATATTGGTATGCTCTTCGATTAGACATGGAAGATCTTATATGGGGATCCAAAGAGAATGAATGTGATTTCCACACAAATATTTAAGAATGTGGTCAAATTAATATCAAACCCCATGTTTTTTCATGAATAAAAAATAATGAATAAAAGAAAATGTGGGTTTTGATAAAAGGGAATGGAGATGAAATCCAAAAAAACAAAATATAAATGAAGAATTGGGGCCTCTTATAGATTGGTAATGTGAACCATTTTAGTTTGGGTATTTATAGATCACCCATGGACTATGTCTTTATAGAGTAAAATATACCGGTTTAGTTAATGAGTGGATTAGGGTTAGTATTTTCCATAGAGTTGTAAAATGAATAGACTATGTTTTGTTCTTAGGCATTTTTGGGATAGAATAAAAGGCATAGGTGTATCAATGGTATGTAAAATGGAAAACAATCTCACGTTTGATGAGGAATACCCCCTTGATAGAGTATTGTATTTTTGGAGGGTGTCATCAAAATTTTTATCCTTCAAGGAATATAATGAGGTTTCGGGGAGGATAAATTCTTGGTAATTGGATTGAGAGTTCTAGAATCAGATGTATGAGATGAAAACTATTCAGTATTTATATAATTTATGGATGATTTGGAATAGAGTCTTGATTTATTGATTGCATTCTAAATATTGGTCCCATGTGAAAAATAAGGCGAGGAGTATAGGAAGGAAATAGTTTATAGAGACTGCGCTCAGTTTAGGTAACTCCATAGATTCCATTCTTGGTCATATAGGAAGTCTATTGAGATATCAAGGATTTGAATTTATTACTTGTATGCTCATGATTACAATATCTTGTGAGGAATGATAGATGCAATTAATTCTAGTGGAATGTGTGGATAACCAAGTGATAGAGTTAGGAATGGTATCATGGTTATAAATATAGATTATTTTGTTGTCATGTTTATTGTTAAGTTCATGTACATAATTATATATGTTATTAACGATGTAATAAGAAATGAATGTATGAACTACCCTTCACGTGAGGGGACGGTATAGGTCTTTATGAGTGTCTTACAGGTTGTAAGAGGATGTGGTTGGGAATTTTATTAAATCAATGGGTATAATATCATCTTGAATGGGAGTTATTTGTATTGTGATGTGAGTACTCGCCCTGTTTATGAGGATGGATATTAATATTTTACACAAGACCTCAATAAGTTTAATTGTGCGGTTTTTCAATGTGATATGGGACCCTATTAATAATTATAATATATTTAGATCCCATGATTGATGTAAATAGACATTACATTACTTTTTTAGAATACATAATAAATGACATAAACATATTCCCAAAGACATTATTAGTTTAGATACTTTGAATCCTAGAACATAATATTCTAAATTAGTGAATTATCATCAATATATCATATAAATATCTTCCCTATTTTCCACCTATAACCTTTTTTTATTTACTAGGAAAAAGAAAACCTAAAAAGGATTAGCTCAAATTCTCAGTAATGGTAAACATTGAGATCATAAAAAAACAATGAACATAAAGATTAAATATCAAAATCATGAGTCAAAAACTAAATTGTAGTAGTTCGTAATGCATAAATCATAAATTAACATGAACAAGATATCATATAATTTACATAAAACATAGAATTTTGGAAAAAAATAATCTCATAATATGATTTCTTTAGTTTCTAAGGCATTGCTTCCAAGACCAATATTGTGGACAAAGACTGTTACTCAACTGGGATTACTTATCGTTCCAACCATGATTCTCCCAATAGATAAAAATATTTCACCAATGCATTGTAGGGTAATATAGGTCCCACCCATCTCATAATGAAATAATTCTTACATGTTCCATAGAGACATAAATCGTTCACTATAGCATAACCCTTGGAATAAAATGGTTTTCTTAAACATCATTCCATCATAACATAATCCATACAAGATAAACAGATTTCATAAAAATAATTCCATCAAAAATGAAATCATAAATATTTAATTATAGGTAAATAAACATAACCCTGTGTCATATTATATGGAATATAATTTTGATAAAACACTTGAGCTTAATTCTTGATGAAAATATCCTTTTTTCTTTAAAAACATTTCCTTTTCTCCAAATGTCATGTGATTTTGTAAAAAATAATTTAGATGAAAATAAAAAATGAAATATTTTTTTGGAATATTTTTTTAAAATAATGGGTCATTAAACTGTAAAAATCTATTCATTTAATATAATTTTAAAAAAACATTCTTTTCATACACTTTCTATAAAATTCAAAATGTACCTCTAATTGAAAATTAATAAAATATTCATTCCATATCCTTAAATAAAAATTCCCCAATTGGTAAATTTGACTTTAAATAATTATATAATAATATAAATAATATAAAATTATTTTAGAAACATGGATGTGGATGATAAATATATCCTAGTAAGTACATACAAATAAACAATCTTTGATAAAAATGAATTTAAAAGATACCACTTACTTTAGGTCTTTTATGCTTCTTATGTATCCAATCCTCCTGTATAATGATTTAAGTAATGTAAGTTATTTATTCCATAATCATATTAATTTTTATGATAACATTTAGGATCATATTTTAATCTTTTTTTTAGTAACATTTCATTCATACTCGTTATTTTGGTATTAACATCTTTATGTTCTCATGCGTGTTTTGTCGGATAAGTTCTTATTCCTTTTTATATGAAATATTCATATCAATGAAATAATGTTATATGTAATATTTATTCATTAAATTAATATATATAATCATTAATTTAGGATGATTATGTATAACAAAGCACATCACACCGTGGTGAAGGTAAGCCGAACGTATGCACAAGCTATGATATCACTCCTATAATTGTTGAATAGTATTCAATTGTATTGTGTATAATATCTCAGAATAAATATCATTTTATATTAATAATATATATATATATATATATATATTAATTCTATCATTTCACTCATCCATGTAAGGTTGTGGTAAAAAACAGCTTACACTACAACGTGGAGATGGTATGTCGTGCGTACGCACGAGTGCTAATTTCATTTTTCATAGGATGGTTAGAAGGTGGAATATGGTTGTTTTATAATCATAATAACATCAAAATTTATAATTAATACCGTATTTATTACTTTATAATGAATGGAATAATGAGGTGAAAGTAGAAAGAGAAAGAAGTTTGAAAAAATCGTTAAATGATATTATGTCTTCTTCGACATGCCTCCTCTAAATATCCACTTAGAGCACTAGAGTTGGTCATTGAATAGTACCACGACCTCTATAATTCTTCTATGTGATTTTATAATGGAATGGGTAGGGTATGTTCGAACTAGAAGGCTGAAGAATAATTGACCATCTGATGGAGAAAGTACACTTTTATAATTGAGGTGAGGGGAATGTTTAGAAGCCTCAAAATTATTAATATATAAAAAATTGAAAAGTAAAACGAAATACATAGAAAATGAGATATATTCAATGTTAAGATATTATAAAATTTATATATCATCAAAAAGTAAAATTTAGACATGTTTTTATTTCAATTTCAAAATTATAATTTTAATTGACAATAAGTTATTCTATTTAATTTCATTTAAGATAATGAATGTTTCGATATATATAGGGTGTAATATTTACTTATTTTATTTCAATTATTATATAAATGAATATTTCAGAACATTTAATACCATATAATAATTATTCAATATTTTATTACAAATATATATTATTTTTAATTAATATTACAAAATATTATTTTAACAAAATAACAATTATTTCAATTTTGACACTATACATTTCATGGATTTATAGAAATATCATGATAATGTGTTATGCTTAAACAAAATTTTCTTTATATCAATAATAGGTCAATTTTATCTATAATAATCAATGGACTAATTCATTATCCCAAATTATATTTATTTTAATATTTTTAATAACATTTATTTGATAACATATTTATTAAAATATTCACAACATCAATATTGTGTAATAAATTAATTTACATATCTATAGACTAAAAATTTAAAATAAAATAATATGATGAAAATAAATTTAGTTTATTTCATTGTAATATATGTAGTCTAATTCATATTCTAGAAAATCCAGGATTAAAAATGTTATCTTTATTAAAGTATGAATGTGATTACTTTTTCATCACTTTAAATAAAATAATATAAAGGTAATAATCTATTATATAAGGCACCAAATGGTCACTATATTGACCACTGGATGATTATGGTTGATATATACTCGACCAATGAGATTTGGTCATGGTTTTGGACATTTTTAGCGTAATTTGGATTTTAATAAAAATTGATTCGTTTATTCCTCATCAAATAACTATTTTTAAAAATCATTAAATAATAATAAATTATGGTAACTATTTATTTCCTAAAAATAAAAAATAAATTACTATTATATAGGAAATTATTTTATCCTTCTATGGACTACCTATTTTTGAATATATCACTTGGTTCAATATATTTAAATTTTTGTATTTATTAGAAATATGAGTTTAAAATTTTATATCCTTCAATGGTTTTATTAATATCTATGTAATTTTAATTAATATGTTGAAATTAAATGACTGTATTTCAAACCAAATATATAAATATTATAATTTTATTCAATTATTGTGATTTCGGTAGGTTTTAGGTTTATTTTATCGTCTTTATCATATTATTAGTTACCATAATTTACCTGATTTACATTTAACTATGGAAAATAAAACTTTCCGTAGTTAGTATTCATAATATCCAAAAATAAAAGTAAAATATTAACATAGTTTAGACCAACTGATTCCAAATATGGAATCCATTTTCCTTAATTCAAAACACAGAATTGGCAGAAATTACTTAAAAACTAATTCCCATTGTCAAAACTAAAAAATGGGTTTTTTAAGAAGTAATAACATATAATACGATTATCATGTGTTTATGTCCAATTTAAATGTTAAATTAATTCCAATGATAAAAATGGGATTGAAATATAATAACATAATCCAAATAAATTTTAAAACCAATAAAAAATATAATCTTACTGTATAAATAAATTAGATGAAAATACAGTTTGGAATTATAATGCAGTATTTTTCACAAGTCATTAAATTTTGAATTTTATCAGAAAAAATACATAAAAATCACAAAAAGTATTGTTTTTGTACCTTTTTCAAATATGAAGTTTATTTTTTTCAAATTTAGCTTATAAAAGTGTCAAAAACTATATTTAAAATGGATACTCCATCAAAAGTCTATAAAACATCATTTTTTTAAAAATACTTATTTTATCCAAGAAAATTTTATTTTTATCGTATAACATGTTCTAGAAAATACGTAGGATGAATGATAATGTTGTATGAAATTAAAAATGCGGTTAATACTATTCATAGAAGCTAGTTTATATCCCACTAAATTATAAAATTTTAATAATATATCATTGTTTAGTGTAGCTTCGTATTTTGTATAATGCATGCTATCGAGGAAGGTCACTCTTGTGTGTAACATATACCAAGTTAGTGTTTTTTGTATTATAATAATACTTTGTTGTTTTTTATAACATAATCCAAACATAATTCATTTATACATTGAAAAAATCTATTCTCAGTGTTTCATGAAATGAATTCTATCAAAACAACATAAAATTGTGTATAACACAACAAATGAACAATTTTGTGTATACTGCATGCTAATATAGTGTTGTGTATAGGGAAATATAATCTTGTTGTATCTTAAAACACAAGACATCAATGACATTAAAATAATCTATCTCATTAAATCTCTAGGTGTTAAATTCAACCCCCTAAAAATAAATTTCTACCATGAAAATTCTTCGAGTTTATAAAGGGTTTGCTATATGAATGTTTCTTTCATAAGAATGCACATTGTAAAAATTGATACTAAAAAGTTATTTTAAAAAATAATGTTAGAAACCTAGTGGTTACAAAAATTAACTCATCAATTGGTTTCAACAAAGGGGAACATAGGTGGGAAGTGATAACATAGATATAGAAAAGAAATCTACCCATCATGTTCTGATGGAATGTTTAAGAGAATAAGGTTTAGAGAATGTTATATACCATAAATATATGATGATTTATGGGACCACATGATTCATTATATAATAAGGTACTAGGATATAATTTTTGGTTATCATGGTCATCTTCATAATGTTGAATAAATTTTCAATAGAATAAATACAAACTAGATTTTTGTACAATCTCACCACTATTCGGGTCTTGAAAACATTCCACTTCATATTTTATTTATATAAATGAAATGGTATTTTTCAATATTGATGTATTATAAGATCATGTGATAGAATGTTAGGACATTAAATCTATCTCAAAAAAAGGATGGAACAAGTTATCAAATATGTATAAGTCCACATACACTGGGATAATACATTAATCTAACAAACATTAATAGGAATATAAATTATACTATCCATAAATGGATAACATTAAAATCCTTCAAAAATTTAATATATAATATTTAGAAATAGGTGAACTAAATTGACTTAAAATTTGTCTCCTATTTCTCACAATTAACTTCTTGGATGTCACATTCCAAAAATTTAAATACTGTAATCATATATTCTCTTGAAATTTTTTATGAATATAAATTACCATAGAACCCTAGTGAAAACATGCATTATATAAAAAATAACTCCTTACTCACACCAAAAATAAAAAAATCATATACTCAAACCATGATATCACATTGTCATTGTATCAGTCAAGAGGTGGTTAATACTTTCAAATATCTCATTATCTCATTATCCCATATTTATATTCATATCATGTTCTTTCCAAAAAATATTTTTATCACTTTTCATGGTTTTCAATACCATATACTTATGGAAACACACAATCGAACAATACATATATATTCAAATATTCCATAATACCATTAACTAGATTCTACATCACTATTTTATTATCTCATAACATAAACAGTTAATTATTCCACCACTTCATTGTCAAACTTAACAACGTCAATAGTGGTTGCATGTGAATTTACTTTGACATTGGATTTAAGAAGTTGTTGACATTGATAACAATCATTAACCCATATATATGGGCATTGGTTATCATAACTCCTCAGTTACTTGATCGTTTAACATTGAAGTGTTGGTTATGTGTTCTCTATAGTCTTCTCTCTATTCACATCATTAACATATTTTTTCCCTTTATGTTGACACTCAACTACTCTATGACATTATATTTCACACATGAAACATTTTATAGTTATTTTAATACAATCTCCACCATGATTCTTTCCCCACTTTGAGAATAATGAATCATTCATCTTAATTTCACCGTTATTTTGAGATTTTACCTTGCACTCCATCTTTCATTTCTTATCAAAACAAAAATATGGATTTGTAACACAAACTTCCATTTCTACCTTTCTATAGCAACACAAAATATATTCAAAAATACTAAAGTCTCTTATAAGTAATGACATTCAAATAATCAGTTTTAATCTACAGAATAATCAATCAATTTTACTTTTAGGTTAGATGATAAATCCAGATGCATACCTTGCATGTCATGTAAAATTAACCTCATATGTACCAACAGATTAATCATCCTTTTTCTAAATCTCAAAGAACTTATTTTCCATCTTTTTTCAAAGAATACGAGGGAATTGCTTATTGAAAAACTTGTTGATGAACTCATCCCATTCAATGGATTCAATTTCATATTACTGACTGATATCCATGATTAGAGTCCACCATTGGTCTGCTTCACCTTCTAGTTGATAAATAACCAAAAATACATTTTCATGTTCCGGACATTGATGGTTAGAAAATATCTTTTCAATGGTACTAATCTATTTTCCAACAACAAGTGGAATAAGAGACCCAATGAATAAATGTGTACATTTCATTATGAAGGACTCTATAGAATGTAGTTCCCATATATGATAATTTGTAAGTCCATAATGATTCATAGGTTGTGTTATTTTACTAATAAGATTTTTCATTCCATATCCCATTACAATTGGTTGTTCAGGATTATCACAAACTAACCTAGGTCGACCCTGAACCGGTCCCCTGAGAAGATCCACAACATGGTCTGAGGGCCATTCTCGATTCTCCTAGGATGGTGGCAAGCTCCAGGGAATCGATAGAGATAATGGGAATGGTTTCTCCCAATAAAAATATATAAAATCCTAAGAAATAATAAAGAGTAGATCAGAATAAATAAACCAAATAAAACAACTAAATATGAAGTGATGGAAGTAAAAAACAACTTAATGGGGAAACACTATCTCCGTGTGACCTTGTGGGTCACTCCCCGACACATGACCGAATGTCTCCCATGTAGAATACACATGCTAGAACCTGCACATGGACTAAAAATAGAGAAGAACTGTAGGCATGAATAATAATAAAATGTAGGCAAGCCCAATATATTGTTTCCCAATTTATTAAATATTAAATTAAGAAACATAAATTCTATGTTTGAACTAAAATATAATAAATTATGCATTTCGTCAGATTATTCTTTAAAAAATTACAAACCATTTCCCTTAATAATTTTTAAAAAACCAGATTCTACTCTTTAGTGTTACCATGGTATTTAAAGGGGAAATTGAGGATTTCATTTAAAAACTGTCCTAAAGAGTTTAAAGACATCTTCCTTTGAAAAAAATATTTGCATAGGAGTTAAAAAACCAAAACCCCACCTTACATGAAAAACACCACTCAATGGTATCAATGAAGTCATATAGATTGGGCAATGTAAATAGGTATGAAAATATCTCAACAACAATTCAAAAGCTAAAAGACATTAGACATAGGAATCCCTAGGCTATTGGGAATAATCTGGTTGAGAATAACACTTATGACCCCATCTATAGTAGCATGCCACATATGATGAAATATAAATCTCCATATTCTCAGCCACCCTTTCTCAAGATAGGTTGAGGTAAAATCCCATAAAAATGAATGTGAACATATCAGGATAATATGAGACACTAGTCAGAACCATAACCTACTAGTATAGTACTCATCTAAGATAATTCTCTCAATATTCCGTGTTTGTATGTCATAAGTTTAAAATGATGTGAGCCAACAGATGTCGTCGAGTATCCAATCACAAACTATATTTATAATAATAATTCCTAGAAGGACTCACCCTGGGTCTGCCCAAAGACGACTCTCAAGCCATTATGTCAAGAGATGCCAAGGGTTCCGAACCAAGATAACCATATAATGGAACCCAATGATTCCATACCGAGGACATGCCAACCATCCAATACCAACGAGGCATGAGGATCATCCATGGGGGTTTAATGAAAAACTCATTAAATCATTTTTTATAGTTGCCAAATGGGCCCTTAAACACTATTTACAAAACCCAATTTTATCAAAGGAACAATTTTCCACATTCCCAAAAGAGGTGTAAACACATCATTTAACACATACAAAAATTGATAAATCTATTTTTAATTTAGTTATATTACACATTCAACACCCAACAATTTTTAATAAAATTCAACAATATAAAAAAAACATAATAGACACTTTTTTAAAATCCAAACCACTTGGTAAACCACCGAAAAAAATGAAAATACTATTCCAAATGCTGCAGATATAATTGATAGCCCCCAAAATTTATTTTGCATCCAAATTTACTCCTAAAATTCAAACAGGAATTTTATAATGAACCGAACACATGAAATATTTATTTAAAACAATTTCAATTTAACAATCAACAAATTATGAACACCAATTTTCATGCCATACTTTTATTTAAATTGATAAACCATAATTTTTAAATTTACAAACAATATGTTTAAAAAATCCAGTACTCACAACTCAACAAAAAACATCACCCATTCAAAATATTTTTTTAAAAAACCCAGAAACACTAATTTCCATATTTCTCACTACGCTAATAATTTAATAAATGTCTGAATAATTTATAAAACACCAACAAGAGTAATAACAAGGTTCTAAATCAAAACGCACACAATTTTTTTTAAAAATAAAACATAAAAATTAATAGAACAATAAAACAATATCATAACAGATCTCAAATGTTGACAACATAACAAAAAACAAACCAAAAGGTTGCACCAAATATATTTAACATGTATACGATGTGTGAAAAACATAGAATTTGAGTTTCTTAAATTAAAAAGGGCCACTGTAAGGGAATTCCTACCTCATAACCGAAACACGAATACAAAAAAAACTAAGAACCTATGTGTAATCTTGTTCACACATCAAACGCATGCTCTAGAAGCTGAATCTAAATCAACACTACCAAAATTAACAAAAAAATGTACGCAATATCTAATTGAAAAGAAGAAGAATAGAAGATTAAAATAAAATAAACAAAATTCTATACCGACGGGATATAAATGCACTGGAAGAGGGAATTAATTACTGATGGAGGGTCGCTGGAGGCAGAGCATGCTGGAGAAATGGTCTTTGGGGTTTTCAAGTCAACCAGATAGGCCACGACCGCTGGTGGATGTCATCTAAATGAGAAGGGAGTTAGGTGTGCCGACTGGGATGGTTGTGCATCGAGAAGGAGGGGTCGACCGAGATAAGGGAGTGTTGTCGTGAATGGAGGACGGTGTGACCATAGGTAGATATGGGAGGAGTTCCTAGGTGCGCTGATCAAGATTAGGCAGGGATGACGCCTAGGTGCACTGAACAGGAGGTAACCTGGGGGTCCACGCTGGAAAGACAAGAGGATGTGGTGCACCAAAAAGAAGAGGGTTATGGGCTTGATTGGGGTGTTGTGGCTTGCTGCAAGGGGAGAAGTAATAAAGGGAGTGGATGGGAGGAGTAGGACCACGTCCGCGCTACTACACACTGAGATGAGGGAAACACGGGTTTGTTGCTAAGTAGGACGAGGTGCTCTATAGGGACCACTCTGTAATGTAAGAGGGGTCGGGGTCTGTGAGGCACCACACACACAACAACAAAAACATGGGGACTATTTGTAAAGAAAGTTGGGGGAAAACCCCAGGAAAAAAATAAATATAATAATATTGAAAATAAGAACTAAAATAAAAAACATTCTATACATATAATAATAATAATTCTAGAAATAATTATAATAGCTATAATACTAATAATAATAATAATAATCATCATCATCATCATAATTAATAAAATTAATATAACAAAAGTATTCATATTATTTCAATAATAATATAATTAGTAAAACAATAAAAATTTTAAATAAAGTAACAATTAATGCACATTTTAAATACAAAACCTTTTTTTCTCAATTTTTTGAAGAGGAATGGGATGCCCAGTCACCCGGGATGAGATACATGGGGTTTACCAAATGGGTTATTCTTTTTCACCCAACGACGTCGACTCAAAAAGTTCACTTTTTAACCTTAGCTCAAAACTTTCATCTGGGACTCAACACGAACTCCATCAAAAATTATTTACGGTGAAAAATTTAATAAAATAAAATAATCAAATAGGTAGAGGTGTCACAATTATCCCCACCATAATGATCTATATCATTATAAGTCCACAACACAATCCAGCTAATTGATCAACACATAAGGATTCCACATGAACAGGATCCAACCTCTTAACCAAAGGGAATTACATTGACCAACAATAGGACTCAACCTCATTTCCCGGAATAGATCACCAGCAGAGGGGAGGTTTGAGCAGACTCCCCACTATAATAATTCAACAAGCATTCGATAATGACATAATAGAATACCCAAAAGAGTCACGGTGGGTCTTCCCAACATAAACAACCAACCTAAAAGTGGACATGTGTAAATCCATCTTCAACCAGAGATGGGCCTTACCCTAGTGAAAATGAATACATAAAGAACATATAAAACATTCAATCAGTTCCAAATAGGATAAGAACTGAACCAAAACTCTAAATAAAAAATACCCACACACTATCGTCTTGGAGGGAGGGCCCACGTATTGGAACAATGAAACTACGACGGAAAACTACTCATGACTCACCACACCAGGATGAACACAAACCAAAGCCATGAAGGATTCACATGGGTGGTCCACGCCAAGTCACTGATCCAAAACTTGTATCCAAAATGGAAAATTTACTAACATTGTGTGAGGTATAAGTCCATCACACTTCTTGTGACATGTGAAAATTAAAAATAGACAAATAAAGCAGAACATAAATGTTTAAATTATCTCACCACTTGATAGAGGCACAACCATAACCAAGCTCTTTAAAATCCCCCAAGGGTTTCTGACTACACATAGACGTCACTCTAAAGTCATTTGGCTAGATCTCAGATGGATGAATTATCTTATACCGTGCATTCAGGTTATGATAATCCTAATAGGAATCATACATGTTTTGATTTGACAAATTAAAGGACATAATTTTGAAATAAAAACCATGCTGTCATTGAAAAATAGAGTTAATCAAATACCCATGACATTACCATACATTTGAAAACCCAAAACAACATTTATACACAGGAAAAGATAACATATCCCTTACCCTATAAGGAATCCTACATAAGAAACTTCACACAAACACCCCAAAAAAATCACTTTTGAGAACATCCCCTGTGACACTTTCTAGGAATTCCCACACAGAATCACTGCAACTAACCAAGAAATCTATTGGGAAAACATTATTAATTGAGTTTTATTTGTATTCAATAAGGACATTGAATGACAATGATGGTTAAAGACATTGTCCTAAGTGAAATGTAGAATAAAAATCAGATGATTGATGCATTGATCTTGAACGTTCACTGAACTTGTATCATGTTTGATACAATGTTAACAACATCAAAGTAGATACCTTTTAAGGATGGGTAATGTATATTAGATTTGTTAATTACAAATGAAAATAAGGATAAAGAAGTTTGAGGAAGAATCTTGGACATTAGCGTGGTCATGCATGAGGATGGTGTTGTGTTTAATGATGGCCATGCCTTTTTGTGCACTCTCGGTTTCACACCATGTATTTTTTTATGTGGATCACATTAAAAATGGGGCAATCCCATGAGCTTGTTACCCCAGCCTCAACCCATGGAACATTAGGGACCACATGAGGTAGACCGTGCCCATGGGGAAGCAAAGGTAGAGCCCACCCGTAAGAGGCCCATGTGGGATATGTATAAGCCCCAGGATGTTCCCAGTGGACTCTAATTGTGCACCCTGATGTTTAGGGTTATTGATTGAAAAAATGACCCTCTCCCACATCTCCGTTTTAATGTGTTAGAACATTTTAAAAATGTGGATATAATCTTTGCTACTCATCTCATCCCGCATCTCAGTCAACCATCTGATTAGTCGTGGCATTCGATATCTCAAATCTTATTCGCTCATCTAATCTCATGCCGCATGAATTTGAATCATGGCCTTTGGATCATCTCGCGAAATTCGATCCAGCCCATGCCATCGGCTTCAACCACTAGACACCGCTGCCACCCACCAACGACACTACACTCACTGGAGAAGAAGCACTATCACTATGGATGACCTCTTATAATCATAGAAAGATAATTTCAGCATCATAAGGGCTACTAGATCAAACCAAGACCATGCATGCAATCTACGTCTTTCATTCATTAAAAGTCTCAAATAAGAAGAATCAAACGTGGAAAATGGGGTTTCCAAGGCCATGTAGGTTCGAGTGAGATTCATGATTGAGAATTTTTCACGCGATCTTGACTACATGCATGAAGATAGGATCCCACATTGAAAATGAAAAAAATCACAGATTTCATCATATCTTTAGCCAGATGTTTGAATATTTTTAAAACATCAGAAATCCCATGCATTCAAACTAAAATCTCTGCAGCCTCTCACACGATTTGTTAACATGGAAGAGGAAATTCATTCTCTTGTAAAAGTAGGTTCCCGAGAAGAATAATTTTCCTACTCCCACATATTCAAGACCTCTTGTTTAGAAAAAACAAGCATCTCCCTATGCACCATTTCGTGAAGAGAAACAAGGATTCCTGCAAGAATTCTTCTCTGTGAAGAAGTATTCCCTCGAGACTTTGATTAGTGATACACACACTTGAACATCTTTGTGAAGAACCAGCACCTATGAACACCAGATAGGTTTTCTAAAAACCAATTGTGTGTTTCGTGAGGATGTTCCCATGGGTACACCACTGGTAAAACCACACCCTTTTTGTACTCTCAGAAAGAGAATGAACCATTCTCCTTATGCACAATGAATAATTATGACTCCCATGGATGTCCCAAAGGTGAGCACCATCCTATTTGAAACTTTATCCAACTGTTTTTAGGTGTTTGAGTTTTAGTGAAGAAGGAAGGGAAGTAAGTGTCACATGTACCCATGTACATGGTTTGAAGAAAGCAAAAGGCCTTGAGTAGTTTGTTTAAGGAGAAGCTCGCACAAGAATAGGGTTCACCCTTTTAGGATTAATGATTAGTATATATAAACCTATGTAAACACCCTAACAATGTTCAAGAGAATAAATAAAAAGTTAGCGAAGAATATGTCAGGTGTGTGTGCTTAAATAAACTTCATCCATTTAAATAATCACCCAATATGAATATAAAAGGAGATCATGTGTATTTTACAAATTAGGGTTCTCACACAAAACAAATAAGTGGTGAGTTCATGCATATATGCATGAATATGCACATGTTAAGTCACCCAAATAAAGAACCTAAAAAAAGTGTGTGTGCATGTGTAAAGAAGAAGAAGAAAGTAGTTGGAGAATGGTTAAACATAAATTTTATCAAGAAGAAAAGATTTGAATATGATGATGCGAAGTAAACTGATCCTCACTACATGAATAGTCACATTATTGTATGCGATTTTATCTAATGAAAGAAAAATATTTGTGCAGTCTGTTGTTGCACTAAGAAGTGGAAAGTAGAAGAAGTAGTGCAGATGGTTTTTCACCAGAAATGAAAAGGAGAGTTGCTTGCATACTTCTTTTCAAGAAACCAAGTGAAGATCACTGAAAAATATCAAGAGCAGAAACAACATTATTCAAGTAGGAAAAATATTATCCTCCTATGTATTATAATGAACCAACAAGTGTAAGGGAATATCATACTTGTTCCAAGATGTAATAGGATTAACTCCAATCCCCCTCCAAACTATAGGGACCCATACTGATTAGAGGATTATTTTCTTAGTCAACCATTGTAATACCATAATAAATTATAATATATAATCCCTTAACAAACCATTCCCATGTATTGAAAGGATGTAGTGTCATGACCCAACCCTACCCAGGCTCGAGCAACAACTACCCCAAGCCTGCCTCCATAGGCCAGGGGCTGGCGACCAGTGCCAAAGGTATAATAACTCGGGGAGACCTTTTCCTAGGTACCTGTACACACACACACAACACACTCAATGCAAAAGTGCTGAGTAAAAGAGAAGGCATGTAAGGAAAAGGGTAACTGCTATATATATACCACAAATGTGGATCGACCTCTAAACAGTACAAGTAAAGTGCTGAAAAGGAAAAAGGGGCAAAACACGTGCCCAACCGGAAAAGGTGCCACAACCCAGAAATAGGTAAACAAAAGAAATAGCTGATGGGACTCCCGCCTGGAACCCAGCTACGACCACCGCACGCGGTCCAAGCTCCCAAGATCATATGCTCCATTGAAGTCACGCTCCAACTGTCCGCCATTTGTAAGGGCACACCATGTGTGGGAAAATCCCATGCAGGGGTGAGTATAATAATACTCAGTAGGATACCCAGAAGGCTCAAGGTAGAAACAAAGGAGGTACTGAAGGGTGTGCAGTAAAGAAAACAGGGAAAAGTAAAGGAGTACAACTGAAAGTGCAGTAAAGAGTACAATAGAGAGTCCAGCTCAACCCAACAAGAGGATAGAAGTTAGTCTCGTCCAGACACAAGGAGTTGGAAATGGTGATAAGATGAACTTCCCATTGAGTCTTCACTACCTATAGTAGGAGAGTAGACTCGCCCAACCACAAGAAGTTAGACACGGAAAGCACATGGCATACCCCGAGCGTCTTCACCTCTAAGGGAAGGAGAGTAACCGAACCCAAGAAGTGGGTATTGGAACAAGTTATATATATATATCCTTATGCTCAATCAAGAATCCCGAAAAACGTCATAAGGGGATCTCCATCCTATAGCTCAGCCCAAGAAAACGTGTAGCCAACAGACCCAGAAGAAAACACCATCGATGCCCAGCTTCCCGCACACCTACACCAAACTACAAGTCAAGGGGATCAAACCACCGTACCTCGACACTATCTGCTTTGGGCGGCACTGACTCACTCACAAAGTTTTAGATCACGTCACAAGAACGTGTCTCTGTGGGGAATGCGCCCCTCGTACTTGAGAGTTCTAGGGAAAGTCAAACCACACCTTGTCACTGCCCTGCAGTTGAGAGGTCTTCTCAAAGTCAAAGTCGTTTTATCACTGACCCGTACAACCAAGGGTCCCGCTCTGGTAATCACAGAGAAAAGCCACAGACTAGCCTAGTAGAAAGGATTGAGTCTGGAATATCAACGGGTGTCCCACTGCCCAGCCCTGCTGGAGTGTAATTCATAATATATCATACAGCGACCCACTTCCCAGCCCCTTAGGAGGGTAGACCATAAAACACCATTAGGCGACCCACTGCCCAGACCTGCTGGAGGGTAGACCTTAATACACAATCAGGTGACCCACTGCCCAAACCCCGCTGGAGGGTAGACCGTAACACACCATCAGGCAACCCACTATCCAGCCCCGCTGGAGGGTAGACCTTAATACACCGTCAAGCAACCCACTACCCAGCCCCGCTGGAGAGTAGACCTTAATACACCATCAGGCAACCCACTAACCAGCCCCGCTGGAGGTTAGACCTTAATACGCCATCAGGCGACACACTACCTAGCCCCGTTGGAGGGTAGACCTGGAATAAGTCGACAGGCGACCCACTGCCCAGCCTTGCTGGAGGGTAGACCTAGAACTAGACGACGGGAGACCCACTGCCCAACCTTGCTGAAGGGTTGACCCTAAGAGGTCGTCAGGTAACCCAGTACCCAGCCTTTACTGGAGGGTAGTCCCTAAGTGCATCGGGTGACCCACTGCCCAGTCTCTACTGGAGGGTAAACCCGAAGAGCGTCGGGTGACCCACTGCCCAGTCTCTGCTAGAGGGTAACCCCTAGAAGTCCGTGAGCAACCCACTGCATAGCCCTGCTGAAGGGTAAACCTAATGAAGTTGATGAGTAACCCACTGCCCAGCCCTGCTGGAGGGTAAAACTCATAAATGCCCATGCCATCTCTACTGGAGGGTACAACACTGGCCAACCGAACACATAGTGGGTATCGCACAACTACCCAACTCCAGAACAACTCACCCAAAAGGGGTTCAGTGCCTGTTCCATCACTGGGTGTCACTAGCACCACTACCGGCCGATCCATTGATAACTAAACCAGGGGAGACCATTCAACCATGCTGGTCATACAAACGAGCACAAAGCTAGGAAAAAAACTCAACCCTGATAGTCAAAAAAACAAGCACAGAGGGACCCTCTACGTCGCGAGAGGTCATAGTACGTAAAGCAGAACCCTACATGCATGTGGGGACCACACAAGATGTGGCCCCATATCAACCCCAACCAAGCGTACAAACGTCTCAGGCACAAACCACACGTACCTCCAAGTGCTCTCGTATACTCCCAGAGAATACCTCAATTTCATCCCAAGGGCTATCGTGCACACGACACCCAACGTCAACGCGAAGGTGTGACGTAACATCTCCAACTCAAAGGCCCAGGCACGACCAACCACATCTTATGAAACATTTACCTCACTCTCCCAAGAGTGCATGGTCACACGCCAAGGGTCTGCTACAAACACGGTAGAAGGACCACCACCGAGGCACCTTTCATACTCCACATTTTATAAGATCATGTATGATGCTCCGCTCGCCTGAATAGATTACACTGTGGTAATCCTCACGGAAAAACACGCGACATCGACTACATACTCGCCCCAAACGGTCAACTGGTGAAAAATGTATTATTCACCGTAACCAACCAGTGTGGGGCCCAACCCAAGATCCCGAAACTGAACAAACGGATCACACCACTACGATCCCCTTGAAAAAACACACGGGATTGACTAGTCAATCGCTCAAAACGGACACCCGGTGAAAAATGTACTATTCACTATAGCCAGCCTGGGTGGGACCCGCACCACGATCCCAAAAAGGTCAGGCGAACTGCGCCATCGTGATGATCTCGGAAAAACACGTCAAAAGGCCTGCTCACTTGAGTGAAACAGATATCCGGAGAAAAAGATGCATTCCGGTGCACCACACACGAGCGGCGCCACGTGGGACCCACATCCCAGTACTAAAACACAACGAACGGATCGCACCGTTGCGATCCTCTAGAAAAAGTACACAAGATGTACTATTCACTTGTTCGAAATGAACACCCGGTGATAAAGATGGAAACATCACCGTCGACGCCCAAACAGCCCTCATGGTCCCCGCACCATCGTGTTGAATTAGGGCGGGCCAATTGCACCATTGCACTCCCCACGAAAAAACATCCAGAATCGACTACTCACACACCCCGAACGGACGCCCAGTGAGAATGTCGCTAACGCTGCTCGTAGCTCAAAAGACGGGTTGTGGGGCCCGCACCTCAACTTTGGCCTCTACACCTGGAACCAGCCTGGAAAGCTTGACCTCGGTTTCAGGGTTCCAATTCCACTGACGACGCTCAAAACGGACGTCGGATGTGTCCGCGCTGCTCAAAACAATAATTTGGGAAAAATGCTCGTCCACTAAATGACAGGACGTGCCTCCGCGGCCCCTCGTTTCGGGAATTAAAAATTCCCAAAACCATCTCAAAAATTCCTCCTCGACGTCAGGTCTGCGCCGCCGCAGACGGTGCGCAAAACGGACGTTCGTAGCGAAAGTTACGTGCGTCGGAAAGCTGAGGGCCAAAGCCCCTAGGGCCGGACCGGCCGGGACCAGCCTGGACCGGCCTGGACCGGCTGCTCCGACCGGCCTGGTCCGGCCCGCGGCCTAGCCGATCTGGCCGGCTGTGGACCAGTGGTCCATAGGCAGACCGGCCACGAGGGGCCAGTCGCGCCAGCCGCGTGAAGACCCGCCTTCGACGGGTCTTGTTCCCCCGCGGGGTCACGCGCTGCGACCCCGAGTCTGCGAGTCAACCGGCCGGCTCTTCCGCTCCGCGCCACGCGAAGCCGCCGCGGCCAAGGACTCGCCGCCGCGCCGAAGGCCACCTGGAGCCACTTCCTGGAGCTCCACCATGCCCGCTCGCCGGACCGCCATCCCAGAAACGCTGCGCCGCCGCCTGAACCTCCCCGGACCGCCGGAAAACCCCAAGAACTCTCAAAATTCCCATAAACTTCGCCGGACGGCTGTGACCTCCTCGTAACTAGGATTTCAATTCCAAAAGATGTGATGGAAAGATAAAATTATATAATACGGGTCCATGGGATTTTTTCTAACATTGAACAGCAAATAGATGCATAAAATTGAACTCAAATGGAGGTTCGGAAATAAAAACGCAATAAAAACCTCCTACCTCGCTGGGCTTCGCCCAGAGCTTCACGTCAATCTGCCAGCATCACCACACCTTGTCGGAGTCTCCTCACTAGACATGGAGGAGGAGAGGGGAGGGGTTTCTCCAGGTGGTTGAATTGGGAGGAAGGGGAGGAGGGGAGAGTTTAAATAAATAAACTCTTTAATTAAAAGTACCGACCCCTAAAACACTTGCGTCCAAACCCTCTTGCGCGGTAAAGATTAAGCTCCCCTAGGGTAAACACCACCTCCCAAGAACAACGGTTGTCCTGTAATTTTAATCTGAGACCCCGTTCGAATGTTATTAAACCTAGCGCCTGAGGCCGCCAAATTACGAAAACGCCCCCGGGAACATTTTTCACAGAATGCCCGCGCCGACGAAACTTATACCTCTCCTAGGGTAAACGGTACATTCGGAACTCAACGGTGCCCTCGGTTTTCCAGTCCGACCATCGTTTAGGAGATACTTGAGTTTAGCCATTAAACGAATAAATTTATTTATTTATTTATCCGTTTAACGTTCCAGGAGCGGGCAAGGGCTCCAAACATCCTGTGCCGACAAGTTTTATGTCGTTCCTAGAGTAAACACCCCATTCCGGACCCATTCGTACACTCAGATCTCTAATCTGAAAGACCATTTAGATGTTATCGAATTTATTTGGTGTTTCCATTGTGAACACACTAAAAATTTAATTCCGGCCACTCTGGGGCTCGGAATCGCACGTCATCTGAAGGCGCTGTTCTGGAATATCATCAAGAATATTCCAACGTCTTTCACAGCAATAACCGAGTTTTTAAATCATCCCCTACTTCAATATTTTCGTCCCCGAAAATCAAAACAAGGGAGCAACACAGGGTACTAAGCCCACACCTGGCTTTACCATACCCAGAAGAACCCACACACAGCTCTGTGTCACCGCACACAGACCAAAGGATTGATCAGTTCACACGAGGTCGGCCCTTTCCGATGTCGTGCACCCAGACTAGACTTTGGGTTAGGGCAAGGTGGTAGGGAACCTCATGATCCCTTCACACTGTCTCAAATGGCCCGACGGCTCTCGGGGGTAGCTCACCTCCCCGACCAAACCTCCACATCGCACGCCGCGACTGGAATCACCGCCAGTACCGGGAACAAGGCTCAGTGATTCCCTCCATCAGAATATCCATATGGTGAAACAACCAAGGATATCTGTTCACGCAAGATTTCACAGTCGATGTCTCTCAACCAAGACTCTCTTACATGCTTCGAGAGCGACAGAGTCATCACCATCGACTAATGAAAAAGTTCCTACGCCTTTTATAATACCAACACAGGGATACACCGACACCCCGCGCCACCCTGGCATCAACTTAAGCCAGGACCTGGGAGAAAAAAATTTCACACGCAGAGTCTAACAATTCTACTCCAAGAAGTAGAAGAGTCGCAAGGGGTACCTCTCATCATCCCATGATCTGCAGGATCGTAGACATCCAAGATTCGTGGTTGTTTGTGGTCCTAATTGTCAGCTCCTGGAGCCTGACGTGGACCACCTCGTGGTGATGGGAAGACCTCGTAATGTCGTCCACCACCTCCAGCTCCTCCCGCTCCTCTGCTAGCTACACCTCTCTGGGCACTACTCCGATCACGGCGCTGCCTCTGCCGTGGTGGTGCGCTTGCTGCCTTCCCGATGCTCTCAGCAACTCAGGTTGGGAAGTCTCATGCCAAGTGACCTCGCCCATCACAAGCATAGAACTGACTCTCCTTGGGCTGCACTGGTGCCCTCCGGTGCCACTGTGGTGTACGACCACGCCCCTGAGTCCAGTCGTCAGAAAGCCACATGCGTCGAGGTTCTGCTTGCCGATGCCCAGTAGCTGCGACAGACGTCTCGGATCCAACATGCCTGCTGCCACCACCAACTCTAGAATATGATAGGAAGTTGTCTGTCACCAGCACTTACTCTAGAAACCCGACATATGTGTAAATGCCCAAGGGTACTATGACAACATGAATCTCTCGGTGGAGACCCTGCTCAAACTTCCACGCTCGAAGGTTGTCGCCATGGACCATGTCTGGGTAGAAGCATGCACGGTCTGCAAACTAGCCACGTACTCAGCCACCGTCATCCCTCCCTACTGAAACTGAAGGAGCTTATGATTTCGAATGGACTGCAAGCAGGAGGGGAAAACTACTCATGAAATAACGACTATAATTCTCCTCATGAAAGCGATGACTCTTCAAGAAACCGAGTCACCAGACTCCACCAATGCCAAGCTTCTCCACAAAAAAATTCGGCCACCAAAGCCACCACAAGATCTGCCGGCATCTGTACAAGCCTTAAAAGGCGAACCACTACCTTGAGCCAAACCTCTGCTGCCTGAGGGTCTAGCTCACCACTGAACCTCAGCGGTCTCTGCCGCTGGAACTCATGGAGCACGCTCAACCAGTGCTCAAACTCAGCCAGCTCTGCTGAAGCTGTCTACTGCTCAACATGTGGGGGTGTTTCTACCGTCCTACCTGGAGAAGGTGGCTTGCATGATGGGTCCTGTACCGTGGCCTCGTAGCTCAAAGGGTCTTCGTCACAAACCAAAGATGGTATCCTGGATGGCTGTCTTCGCAGAGACATCCTGAAATTTATCAAGGAGTGTCGCGGTCAGATGAGCATATATGTATAAACCAATAACAACAATGATGGGGTGCTGACTCAAAAAGGACAGTCAAGACTCAGTCCTATGTGATGTACAAACAAATTTTCCCAGCAACAAGTTTCTCGGCATGCCGAGTCTACAAGAGGGTTATCAAGGTCCCTGTGAATGGATACGTCGGCCGTCGCACCATCACTGGACTCCCTGGCCAGAGATCCGCTCTTGAGACATGTTAACACTGTTGCCCTAGATTCCAACCAATTCCTCTTTTAGGGAGGTCCGCACAACGTCCCATGGAATGAACCACCTCTGATACCAATTTGTCACGACCCAACCCTACCCGGGATCGAGCCACAACTATCCCAAGCCCGCCTCCATTGGCCAGCGGCTGGCGACTAGCACCGAAGGCACAATAACTCGGGGAGGCCTTTGCCTAGGTACCTGTACACAGACACATATCACACACAATTAAAAAGTGCAGAGTAAAATAAAAGACAAGTAAAGAAAATGGAAGCTGCTATATATATACCACAAATGTGCATCGTCCTCTAAACAGTACAACTAAAGTGCTGGAAAAGAAAATGGGGAAAAACACGTGCCCAACCAGAAAAGGTGCCACAACCCGACAACAGGTAAACAAAAGAAACAGGTGACGGTTCTCCTGCCAGGAACCCGGCTACGACCACTGCATGTTGTCCATGCTACCAAGATCCTATGCTCCACTGAAGTCACGCTCCACCTGTCTATCGTCTTCAAGGGCACACCAAGTGCGGGAAAAGCCCAAGCTGGGGTGAGTATAAGAATACTCATTAGGATACCCCAAAGGCTCGAGGGATAAAAAAAAGAGGTACTGAAGGGTGAGAAGTATAGAGAATAGGGAAAATTAAAGGAGTACAACCGAAAGTTCATGAAAGAGTACAATAGAGTGTCCATCTCAACCCAACAAGAGGAGAAAAGGTAGTCTCGTCAAGACAAAAGGAGCTGGAAATGGTGAGAAGATGAACATACCATCGAGTCTTCTCTACCTATAGCAGGAGAGTAGACTCGTCCAACCACGATAAACAAGACAAAGAAAGCATCTGGCATACCCCGCACGTCTTTGCCTCTCAGGGAATGAGAGTAACCGAACCCAAGAAGTGGGTACTATAACAAGGTATATAAATATCCTTATGCTTAATCAAGATTCCCGAACAACGTCGTAAGGGGATCTTCGTCCCGTATATCAGCCCAAAAAAATGAGTATCCAACAGTCCCAGAAGAAAACACCATCGATGCCCAGCATCCCACACGCCTGCCCTAAACTACATGTCAAGGGGCTCAATCCACCGCACATCGACACTATCTGCTTTGGGTGGCACTGACTCGCCCGCACGGTTTTAGATCGCGTCACAAGAACGCGTCTCTATGGGGAATGCGCCCCTCATACTTGAGAGTTCTAGGGAAAGTCAAACCACACCTCGTCACTACCCTGCAGTCGATAGGTCTTCTCAGAGTCAAAGTCGTTCCATCACTGACCCGTACAACCAAGGGTCCACCTCCGGTAATCACGGAGGAGAGCCACAGACTAGCCTAGTAGAAAGGATTGAGTCTGGAATATCAACGGGTGTCCCACTTCCCAACCCTGCTAGAGGGTAATTCAAAATATATCATCCGGAGACCAACTGCCCAGCCCCGCTGGAGGGTAGACCTTAATACACAATCAGGCGACCCACTGCCCATCCCCGCTGGAGGGTAGACCTTAATACACCATCAGCAGACCCACTGCCCAGCCTCGCTGGAGGGTAGACCTTAATACACCATCAGGTGACCCACTGCCAAGCCCCACTGGAGGGTAGACCTTAATACACAATCAGGCGACCCACTTCCCAGCCCCGCTAGAAGGTAGACCTTAATACACCATCAGGCGACCCACTACCCAACCCCGCTGGAGGGTAGATATTAATACACCATTAGGCGACCCACTGCCTAGCCCCGCTGGAGGGTAGACCTGGAATAAATTGATAGGGGACCCACTTCCCAGCCTTGCTGGAGGGTAGACCTTGAACTAGACGACGGGCGACCCACTACCCAACCTTACTGAAGGGTATACTCTAAGAGGTCGTTGGGTGACCCACTACCCAGTCTTTACTGGAGGGTAGACTCTAAGTGCGTCGGATGACCCACTACCCAGTCTCTACTGGAGGGTAAACCCTAAGAGCGTCGGGTGACTCACTGCCAAGTCTCTGATAGAGGGTAAACCTTAGAAGTCAGTGAGCAACCCACTGCCCAGCACTGCTGGAGGGTAAACCTGAAGAATTCAATGAGTAACCCACTGCCCATACTCGCTAGAGTGTAAAACTCAGAACTGCCCTACCCATATCTACTGGAGGGTACAACACTGGCTAACCAAACACATAGTGGGTATCGCGCAACCACACAACTCTAGAACAACTCACCCAAAAGGGGTTCAGCGCCTGTTCCATCACTGGGTGTCACTAGCACCGCTACTGGCTGATCCATCGAGAAGGAAACCAGGGGGAGACCACTCAACCCTACTGGTCAAACAAACGAGCATAGGGCCCGGGGAAAAACTCCACCCTACTAGTCAAACAAATGAGCGCAGAGGGACCCTCTACGTCACTATAGGAAAAAGTATGTAAAGCAGAACCTGGCACGCACGTGGGGCCCACACAACGTGTGGCCCCATCTCAACCCCAACCAAGCATATAAACGTCTTAGGTACAAACCACACGTACCTCCATGAGCTCCCGTATACTCCCAGAGTATACCTTATTTTCAGCCTAGGGGCTATAAAGAACACGACACCCAACGTCAATGTGATGGCATGAGATAACATCTCCAACTCAAAGGCCCAGGCACGACCGACCACATCGTATGAAACATTTACATCACTCTCCCAAGAGTGCGCGATCACACGCCAAGGGTCCACTACAAACACATTAGAAGGACGACCACATGGGCACCTATCATACTCCACATTTGATAATATTGTGTATGAGGCTCCGCTCGCCTGAACAGATTACACCGTTGTAATCCTCGCAGAAAAACACGCCAGATCGACAACTTAATCACCCCAAACGGTCAACTGATGCAAAAGTGACTATTCACCATAACCAACCCCTTTGGGGCCCACCCCAAGATCCCAAAACTGAACAAACGGATCACACCACTACGATCCCTGTGAAAAAACACATGGGATTGACTACTCGATCACCCAAAACGGACACCCGGTGAAAAATGTACTTTTCACCGTAGCCATCCCGGGGGGGACCCGCACCATGATCCCAAAAAAGGTCGGGTGAACTGCGCCATCACGATGCTCTTGGAAAAACATGTCAAAATGACTGCTCACTTGATTGAAACAGATATACAGAGAAAAAGATGCATTCCGGCACACCGCACATGAGCGGTGCCATGTGGGACCCGCATCCCGGCCCCGATACTCAATGGACGGATCGCACCGTTGCGATCCTCTCGAAAAAGTAGACAAGATGGACTATTCACTTGTCCAAAACGGACACCCAGTGATAAAGATGGAAAAATCATCGTCGACGCCCAAACGGCCCTCGTGGGCCCCACACCATCATGCCAAACTTGGGTGGGCAGATTGCACCATTTCAATCCCCTCAGAAAAACATCCAAAATTGACTACTCACATGCCCCGAACGGACGCCCGATGAGAAAGTCGCTAACACTGCTCGTAGCTCAAAAGATGGGTCATGGGACCCATGCCTCAACTTCGGCCTCCACGCCTAAAACCACCTTGGAATGCTCCGCCTCGGTTCCAGGGTTCCAACGCCACTGACGACACTCAAAACGGACGTCGGGTGTGTCTGTCCCGCTCAAAACAAAAATTCCGAAAAAAGGCTCATCCACTTAGAGACACGTCGCGCCTCCGCAGCGCCTCGTTTAAGGAATTAAAAATTCCCGAAACCATATCAAAATGTCCGTCTCGACGTCAGGTCCGCACCGCCACAGACGGCGTTCAAAACGGATGCCCGTGGCCAATGTTACGGGCGTTGGAAAACTGAGGGGCAAAGCCCCTTGGGCTGGACTGGCCGGTCCCTGCCGGTCCGCCCCGCTTGGGCTGGCTCGCAGCGCTGGCCCGCGGCCTAGCCGAGCGGGCCTGCTGTGGACCTGTGGTCCACGCGCAGACTGGCCACGAGGGGCCGGGCACGCCAGCAGCGTGAAGACCCGCCTTCGGCGGGTCTTGTACACCCGCGAGGTCGCGTGCTGCGACCCCGAGTCCACGTGTTAACCGCCCGGCACAGCCCGCCCGCTCTTCCGCTCCGCGCCGCGCGAAGCTGCCACGGCTGAGGACTCGCCGCTGCGCCAAAGGTCGCTCGGAGCCACTGCTTGGAGCTCCGTTATTCCTGCTCGCCGGATCACCGTCCCAGAAACGCCGCACCGCCGCTTGAACCTCTTCGGACCGCCGAAAAACCCCCAGAACTCCCAAAATTCCTATAAACTTTGCCGGACCGATGCGGCCTCCTCGTAACTCAGATTTCAATTCCGAAAGATGCGACGGGAAGAAAAAATTGTAAACTACACGTCCATGGGATTTTTTAGAAGGTTTAATAGCAAATTGATGCAGAAAATTGAACTCAAATGGAGGTTTGGAAATAAAAACGCAACAAAAACCTCCTTCCTCACTGGGCTTCGCCCAGAGCGTCGCGTCGATCAGCTGGCATCACCGAACCTTGCCGGAGATGGAGGAGGAGAGGTGAGGGGTTATTCCATGGGGTTCAATGGGGAGGAAGGGGAGGAGGGGATAGTTTAAATAAATATACTCTTTAATTAAAAGTCCTGACCCCTAAAACACCTGCGTCCAAACCCTCTGGTGCGGTCAAGATTACGCTCCCCCCTAGGGTAAACACCATCTCCCGAGCACAACGGCAGTCTCTGAATTTTAATCCGAGACCCCGTTCGAATGTTATTAAACTTAGCGCTCGAGGCCGCCAAATTACGAAAACGCCCCAGGGGCCATTTTTCACTGACGTCCCGCGCCTGCGAAAATTATACCTCTCCTAGGGTAAACGGTACATTCCGAACTCAACGGTGCCCTCAGTTTTCCAATCTATTCCACCGTTTATGAGATACTTGAGTTTAACCATTAAACGAATTAGTTAATTAATTAATTTATCTGTTTAACGTTCTGGGGTCGGGCGAGGGGTCCAAACATCCCGCGCCAACATGTTTTATGTCATTCCTAGGGTAAACACCCTATTCCGGACCCATACGTACACTCGGATCTCTGATCTGAAGCACCGTTTAGAAGTTATCAGGTTTATTTTTCATTTCTAGTGTGAACGCAATGAAAATTTAATTCCGGCCACTCTGGGGCTCGGAATCACATGCCGTCTGAAGGCGCTGTTCTGGAATATCATCAAGAATATTCCAAAGTCATTCACAGCAAAAACCAGGTTCTTACATGCATATTCTCATATTGAGTGGTGAACCTTGAAAAAATATCATGATCACATTTTTACTGTATTCTATTATTTCATGCAACAAGGAAAAGAGATTAATAGAATCAAGATCCTACAAAGTCATGAGGTACATGGGTAAAAAGTCTGAATTGGTTTAAATAGTCCCCAACACTGATTAACCCCCCTCTATGTGTCAGGTATATCCCAATTTATTTCACTCAATTTGTATCAAAGGGAGGTTCACCACTATTGTATTATTTATAGTTAAATTATTCTCTTTTGATGGTTTGAGTTTCTTTCCAATGTTATCAATGAATTGCACTTTCATTGAATATTCAATTATCTCTGAATAGAAAGTTATATATAAAATGACCATGATAAATAGAAAAAAGGAGGAGAAGAGAAAGTTGAAGAATAAGCCCATCCTATATGAGGAAGATGAAGATTTGGTTCTCCATATCTGACTAAAAATGAAGACACACTAGACATGGAATGTAATAAGAAGGTGGATCAAATATCCACCAAGAAGATGGATAACCTTCTTATATCAACTGCTCATGAGGTATGTGTTAGAACATTTAGAAATTATTCTCATGAAGAAAATGATAGCTCAAGTGGTGATGATCAGTCTATAACATATCAAAAAATATTAGTAGATAGATTAAAAATGATTCTTCATGGTATCCCAAAAGAAATCACATCGCTGGTTTGTGGAGTATTTTCAATGCATACAGGAAAATATCACTCAGATAGAAGAAGAAACAGATGTTTTTGAGAAAGTTTTATAAATTTTTTTGAAATGTTTAATACTTTCTAGACATGTTGGAGCTTTTGATGCAAAAAATAGGGAATTTTAAATAAGTTCTTCCACATGGATAAAATATGTTGAAGTAAAAGTGGGAGTCAATAAGACACAAGAAGAGAAGATACATGCACATTAAGATGAGCTAAAAAATCAATGAAGTCAAGATGTTATATTTGGGTGAATACTACAAACATATCAATGAACAAGACTCTTTCTTACAAAAAATGTAAAAATGCATGAAGATGAAGATGAAAGGTTAAATAAGTCTTGTGAAGATAAGATGACTTTGATTGAAGAACAAGAATTCCTACTCAATATGAGATGTCTAGAATTTAAGCTCGGTATACAAATCTTGAGAAGTCACATATTGAGTCTCCAAAAAAGAAGGAAACAGTAACTACCAGAACTCAATGTTCATTGGATGATTCTACTATCAAAATACCACCAACATGTGATAAGAATACCCCAACATAACTCATTGATCTATCATAATCAACTGAGAATGTAAAGGAATCATCCATACCAACTTGTACTTATGTTTTTAAAATTGCTTCCATAAAAATTATGGGTTGGAAGAAAAATTATAAACAAGTATAGATGAAGAAGAATGAGAAGAAACTTACCACTATGGATATGGTAGATAGGTGAATGATTGGGGAAGATATCTCCCCACCGAAAGCAGAATATACTAAGAAAAATTATTCATCACCATTATAAAGTTGATGAATAGAAGTCAAGGATTGTTGGTCAATGCTGTTGTTGTGATAGATTTTAGCATTGTTCATTGGATTTTTGGTAAAATACCTTAAATGTAAAAGCACAAAGAAATCCCATATCAAGGGTGAGAATTTAAGAAAAGAAGAAGCAACATCCACATATCCAGAATCATCTCTATACTGCAAAAATATTTTCAATGTTAGATAACATTTGTGATGTAGGTAATATGAGTGGAAGATCACATGAGCTGTCAAAGAATGAAAAGGCATACTTTTAAAGTAGTCAAAATAATGTTGGAAAAGAAAACACTCGCAAGAATACTCTAAGGAAGAATGATTAGAAGACCATGTATTGTAAGTACATGAATTAGATGGTTAGTACATCCAAAATAACTTCAAGGAATGATGAAACTCAAAAGTATCCATGTATAATATCCCATCTTGATTCCTCAGACCATATTGACATATTGGTGGTCTGGGCCAAATATTTGGAAGGAATGAGAACATTGCAATATGCATAGGCTAAGGATAGTGCTAAAAGGGAAAGGAAAGATTATAAATGAAGGCAAAGAAGTTTTTTGAGTATGGTGAAACAAGGATAGTAACTCTATTAGAATATACTTTGAATTTACTCCAATCCAACAAGAATTCCTCAAGAAGATGAAAGTTTCACTAAGAGATTACAATGCTTTAAAATCTCTTAAATAAAGAAGACTCATCAAAAATGAAATGTAATATGTACTATGATTGTCACAATAATATCCAACATTGCATATTAGTTTTGAAAGTGAAAATAATGGAGCATCTTGGATGATAAAAGCATGTTAACCATATTGTTCACATTTATTGAGAAATGATGATATGCCTTATTCCCTTAATTATTTGTGTATTTTTTTCTTTTCATATAGGGAATTTATGGTGAGGAAATATATCCATGGGAGAACCTAGGATTAAATGATTAGAAGTGTTCACTTGAGGGGGAGACACTTGAAGAAGAATCCAGAGTCATTATCTCAATTAGTAACAACATTATTTGGTATAAAATTCAATAACTCTGGAGATTGTCTGAAAATCATGTCATTTGAAAAGGTATGTCATTTCTCAATCTCTGATCCATGGTTACTGAAAATAAATATTATTTTTTTAATGGGGAGTAACTTAATCACTCAGAGACATAATAAGAACAAATGTGTTACATTGAAACTTATCTGGCCTATTACACCTGAATGGTTTTGATCCATATGCTGATGTGAGTGCAAGAGTTTCAGGTTTATTATTTCATATCACACTTATTATGCTAATCCTATAATGAAAGTGGAAACCCCATGAATAATGTTCACAAGTTCTCATCACTTACGGTGTCATATTCAGAGGGTAATGGACAACTATGTTGTCTAAATCAAATCATCTTGTTTTCGACACCGTGTATTGCTCAAGTAGGCATAGAGTGAAATGATTTATGTCACATTTCTTATGTTTGAAATGATACCCTATCTGCCATGAAATCTTTATTTCTTTTAAATAAGGTATATATAAGTGAAATGAATGTTTTAGAGAGATAAATAAGTGAAGACTCACATTTATACATTCATTTATTAGAAAGAAATTGGATTTTTTCTAAAAAATACAAAGTGGGAGATTATTGGGACCACATTAGTAATTTAGTTTTATTTATATTAAATGAGGTTAATGAATGTCAATGATGGTTAAAGACACAAACCTAAGGGAAATGGAGAATAAATAATCAGACGATTGATTCACTGATCTTGAATTTTCAAAGAACTTGTATCATGTGTGATATAATGTTTACAACATTGAAGTCGCAAAATTTTAAAGATGATTGAACTAATTTGGATTTGATAATTCAAAAAGTAATGAAGGAATATTTTTTATGATGAAGATCTTGGACTTTATGGTGGCCTTGAATTAAGTTAGCGTTGTGTTAAATGATGGCCATTCATGTTTGTGTATACTCTATTTCATAACATGTATTTTATTTATGTGTCTCACATAAAAAATGGGTCCATCCTGTGAGCTAGCTACTCCATCCTCAACCTGAGTCACATGCCAGAACATAGGGTGTCTACCACACCCATGGGGATGTTAAGGTAGTGCCAGCCCGCAAGTGGTGCATGAGGGCCGTGTTTAAGCCTCATGAAATTCATAGTGGGAGCTAAGTTCATGCTAGAGGTGGCAAAGTGGGTGCTAAGTTTGCGCTAGTAGAGAACGAGTGTGGGCGACACCAAAGTGGGAGAGGAGAATTATGAACCGATGTTGGAGGGAGTTAATTGATATATTTCACCTCTCCCACATCTTTTTTTTGATGTGGGACAACATTTTTAAAATGTGGATGTAATCTCAACCGCTCATCTAATCTCGCATCTCAGTTGACCGTCCGATCAGCTGCAACATTCAATCACCCAAATCTTCACTGATCATCTAGTTTTAAACTGATTTAATTTGAACTAGGGTCGTCCGATTCTCCTATGTCATTTGATCCATCCCACATCATTGTATTCAACCTCTCGACACTGCTTCCACCCACAAGCAACACTATGCTCAGCAGAGAATAAACCTGATCAACATGGATGACCTTTGACTGTATAAGAAATATCTTTTCGGCACCATGAAAGCTGCCGGATCGAACCAAGACTATGCATGCAATATACGACATGTATTCTTGTGAAGTCTCGAAGAAGAATGATCAGTTGAGGTAAAAAAAAATTCTAAGGAAACATAGGTTCAATTAAGATTAATACATGAGAATTGTGCACACAATATTGACTCCATGCTTGAAGATAGGATCCCACGTTTAAAATGAATCAAATTGGAGATCTCATCATATCTTCATTAGTTGGTTTGAATATTTTCAAAACCTTGAAAATCCCGAGAATTCAAACTGTGATCCTTATAGCCTCTCACATGGTTTGTGAACACAGAAGACGAACTTCCCTCGCCTATAAAGGGAGTATCAAATGACGAATAATGTTGCTTCTCCCACATATTCGAGAGCTCTTGTTTTGAAAAATAGAGCATCTCCCTATATACAATATCATAAAGAGAAACCAAGAGTTCATCGAGCTTTATTCTCTATGGAGAAGTGTTCCATCAAGACATTGATAGGTGATACTCACCCTCAAACAACATTTCAAAGAACCACCACCATTGAGAACCTAATAGGTTTTTTAAAAACTCTCAATGTGTTTCATGGGGATGTTCCAATGGGATCACAACTGGTGAAACTACACCCTTTTTGTACTCTATGAGACAAAAACAAACGTGCTCCTTATGCATGAAGAAGAACCATGAATCTTATAGCCATTCCAAAGGTGAGATCCCTCCTGTTTGAACCTTTATCCCATTGTTTACAAGGGTTCATGTTTTATTGAAGATGGAAGGGTGATACGTGTTGGATGTACCCTTGTACATGTTTTGAAGAATGATAGAGGCCTTGAGTAGTTGGTTGAAGGATAATCATGCAAAAGAAAAAGGGATAACCCATTTGAATTTGTTGATTCACACATATAAACCTAAGGAAACACCTTAACTATTTGAATGAGAAGAAAAGAAGATGAAGAGAAGAAGAGGTTAAGTGTGTGTGTGCATAAAGAAACTTCACCAATTTAATGAATAACACTAGATAAATAGAAGGGGAGATCATGTGTGTTATACTCATTAAGGTTCTCACACAAGAGGAAAAATAGGTGAGGTCATTCTAACATTCATGAACACGAACATGTGAATTCAATAAAATAAATAACACAAAAAAGTTTGTGCATGAGTGTGAAGTATACAAAAAACAAAGGGAAGAATAGTTCAATCAAAATGTATACAAGAAGAAAATAATTGAATCTAATGATTCTATGTATGATAATCATCACTACTTGAATTATCACATTGTGCTATGTGACTTTAGCTAAAGAAAAAAAATAAGATAAGTGAAATCAATTGTTATACTAAGAAGAGGAATGTAAAAGAAGTAGTAAAGTTGGTTTTTCAATATAGTTTCTTTTTCCCTGCATTGCAAACAAAAAAGTGAAGAGCATTAAAGAAGATAAAGAGTATAACCTACCTTATTTATGAAGGAATAGGGCTGTCATCAGATGCAGTATAATTAACCAACAAGTGTATGGGTATATCCGACTTGTTGGAAGTTTGAAGTGGATTATCTCCCTTCCCCCCTTCATTGTGTAGGGGCCCACACTAACTATAGGTTTGTTTTCCTAGTCAACCACTATAATATAATATCACATTATTGTGGAGAATCCACAAACTGGTCATTCACCTACATACAAAGGATATAGCCACGCTTATTGAGGAGTGAACCTTGTAAAAATATTGTGTGCATATTTTTACTGATTTCTATTATTGCATGCGATAGGGAAAAGAGAATAAATGAATCATGATAATAATAGGTCAAGAGGTATAGGGATGAAAAGTTGGAGTTGATTTAAAAATTCCTCAACACCGATTCACCTCCCCCCTTCTCATTGTTAGTTATATTCCAAACTAGTCATCTCAGCATTCAAAACATGAAATAACTTTTGAGAATATTTACACAACTACTTTTTGTGAACCAAATTTACACACTGATAACACATGAGGATATCTCACTCAGAAGTGGTTAATGAAAGATCTCAAGGACTTTTGATTCCACGAATGGCTCCATAAACTTTCTATGGCTTCCTTATCTTCTTTCCAGAATCATCACCACAACTTCTGGGAATTAATGAAGGGAGGACTAATTTGAGAACTCCCATTATAAAAACATCTACTTGAAAGGCTTGAATCTACTCATTGGAAAATTAATTTAGGTCGGACATCGACACATTCAACCACATATCGGGATGGAGACCAACCGTGAAATTCCTTGTCTTCGTGGTGTCATCTCTGGCATACCCAGAATCATAAGGTACTGTAATTATAATGCACTAGAATTACTCCCACACCGATCAATCAACTTGCTGCAAAAAACACATATCCATCCCCTTTCTCCCCCTTTCATTCTCAAAGAAATACTGATGAATGAAAAAATCCTGGAAAAACTCTTATGTATTCTCTTGATGGGTGTTGTTCCAAGAAACTGACATCCAGCACATCCATGGTAAACCTTCAAGCATGAAGGTTGAAAATATGACCTTCAATGACTCATGAAACTCCATATGGATAAATTCTCTTTCAATAATCCACATCCAATACACCACTACGGAAGGGTATTCTTGACTTTATAAGGGAGGTTGACCTAGCTTCTGAAACTGAAGCATAAAATCTTTAGGATGATCAATCGCACTACCATCACTCATTGACAATTCAAGGGGGGAAACCACTAGAAAATAAAAGTCCAGATCCCAATCAGGGCCAACACAATAAATAAAATCCTAAAGATAAAACACCACTTTCCTGAAAATATATAAAAACAAGAAAATAAGCAATAATAAAATCAAAAAATTACATTTTGAAAACATATTTAATTTAAAGCTTTCATGGTGGATTAAAACCACTCCATTGGTATTCTTTAAAGTCTCACTGAAATGCATGTTTCTATTCCACCATAGGCATCCATCCACCATACAAGACATCTGTTCATATTTCAACCTACCACTATGCATGTGAGCATGCACCGTAACACCACGCCCAAAAAGAAACAATATCATTTTTGAAAAATAAACCACTCAACCCATTTATTTTAAAACAATCCACAAATTAAACATGTTGTTTCAAACAACCATTTTTTTAAAACCAATTTTTCATATTCAAGTAACTTCTAGAAGTCAGAGAAACCCAAAACAACTCAAAAATGGAACTAGAATTAGTGGGTGACTTGTCCATATGGTTGGAGGCCGTATTCCAAATGCTCTATGGACAAAGAGAGACATTTTGGACCATGGCCTTAGCGCCACATGGATTTCCAGGAGATGCAGGCTCATGAGAACTATTGAACCAACTCCCCTTGTCTTATCCCAATCACAAAACATTCCATATAACCCAAAAAAAACTAATTAAATTGTACTTCCCCTACAAACCTGAGGATCAGAATGAGCAAGAGTTCGAGACGCTTTTCCTGCACCTACCCCTCGAGTCCCTATAATCCCACTCCATCTACCTTTACATTCCAAATAACAAATGGTGCTTTGAAAATCATGTTCCTCTAAGAGACAACTTACTCTGATACAATTTTTTCACGAACCAACCCTGGTCAACCCTGAACCGGTCACCCAAGTTGATCTGCGACAAGGGCTGAGAGGCATTCCCGATCTTCTCGAGCTGACGGCATGTGCCAGGGAATCAACAGAGAATATGGGAACGAGTTCTCCCAATATAGATTAAAAAATATGAAGATATAATAAATTGAATCATAGAATAAATAATCTAAATAAAACAACTAAATAAGAACAGATGGAAATTAAAGAAAACTAAATTGGAAAATGCTATCTTTGTGTGACCTCACGGGTTACTCCCCAACTCACGACCGAACGACTCCCCAGGAGAATGCACACTTGTTGGAACCTGTACATAGACTAAAAATAGAAAATAATTACAGGAGTGAGTATTAAAACATAGTAGGCTAGCCAGATATACTATTTCCCAATGCACTACCTTTAAAATTAAGAAACATCATATCTATGTTAGATCTAAATTATATTAATGAATTCATTACTATAGTTTTTATTTAAAAACACAGTAAAATCCATTTCCAATAATCATTTAAAAAAATTCTAAACATAAGTATTACCATGATATTTCAAAGGGAAATTGATGATTTCATTTAAAACCTTCACTAAAGAGTATAAACACATCTAACTTTGAAAAAAAATCATAAGAGTTTGAAAACCAAAACCACATTTTCAATGAAAAAACCCTCACAAGAGTAGCAAGGCAGTCATATATCAAGGGTTATGTTAATAGGAATGCAAGTATATCAACAATAGTTCAAACCGATATTAGCCATTAGATATAGGATAACTCGAGAGATGAAGAATAATCTAGATGACACTAGAACCTATGACCCCATCTATAGTAGCATTCCACATAAGATTAAACCTAATGCTCCA
The DNA here is from genome assembly GCA_963277665.1 of Viscum album. Classification (NCBI taxonomy): domain Eukaryota; kingdom Viridiplantae; phylum Streptophyta; class Magnoliopsida; order Santalales; family Viscaceae; genus Viscum; species Viscum album. Next base: position 1,108,705,313 of record OY728146.1, read on the forward strand.
TACACTCAGCCACCATTTCTCAATACGGGATAAGGGAAAATCCCATAGCAATGAAACCAAACATATTTTCCTTCTATTGGAAACTAATCAGTACTATAACATACAAGTGAAGTACTCTTATGAGACAATTCACTTAATATGCCATGTTTGTATGTCACAAGTATAAAAGTAGGTGAGCAAACAGATGTTGCTGAGCATGAAATCACTCCATATATTTATAAAAATAATTCAAATAAGGACTCACCCAGAGTCTCTCCAAAGATGAATCTCATGCCTTAAAGTCAAGATATACCCAGGATTCTCCCCTAATGGAACAGTATAATGGAACCCGGGGATTCCATAATGTGGAAATTCCAACCACCCCATTTTAATGAGGCATGATTAACATCCAAATGGGTTTCATGAAAAACACTTTTTACATCATGTTTTTTCAATGTGGCCAAATGAGCACTTAAACTAAATTAAAAAAACCCACTTTTATCATAGGTACAATTTCCTCATTTCCAAAGGAGGTGTAAACACATTAATTATCAGATCCAAATATCTTATAAAATAATTTTTAATATAGTTAGGTCACACAATCACTATCCAGCCATTTTTAATAAAATTTCAAAACATGATAACACAAAATACACACATTTGTAGAACCCAATCCACCTGGGAAACCATATAATGACTTGAAAGCATTGTTCTACATACTGTAGATACATTTTTAAACCCCAAAAATTTATTTCACAACACACGTTACACCAAAAATCCAAACTGGAATTTTATAAATAACACAAGACATGAAATGTTGAATAAAAAAATTTGAATTTAACAATAAAAAAAACTATGGACATTAATTTTCATTCCATATTTTTATTTAAATTGACAAAAAAAAAATTTTAATCTTTATAAGCCATGTTCATAAAACACTCGGTATTCAAAACTTGGCCAAACACACCATCCATTCCAAATCTATTTTTTTGTAATAAAACACACCCTATTAAGACTAATTTCCATATTACGCACTACCCGAATAATTTAATAATTGTCAGAGTAATTTATAAAATATCAAAAATATGAATAAAAAGGTTCTACATCAAAAGACTTCCAATTTTACCCAAAAAAACTACATTAAAATTTACTACGCAATAAGACCATATCAACCAATATTTCAAACATCGACTGCATACCTTACAACTAGACCAAAAATTGCACCAAAAATATTTAACATGTATAAAAAGTGTGAAAACATAAATATAGAGTTTTTTAAATTAATAAGGGTGATTTAAAGGGATTTCCTACCTCTAAACCTAATAGTGAATACAATGAAATCTCAGAACCAGTGCGAGATCTCGTTGGAAGATCAACTGAATGCTCCTAAGGCTGGTTCTAACCCAACTCTACAAAAAAGACATAAAATGAAAGCAATATCAATCTGAAACAATGGAAAAACTATAATAAAATAAAATAAACAAATTGGTATACTCACAGGGAGATAAAAGTGTCCAAATAGGAATGTTGCAAATGAAGGAGGGTCGTCGGGGGTTGAGCGTGCCATAGAAAATGGCGCTGCATGTTTCAGGTCGTCCGCAAAGGCCGCGACAACTAGAGGAGGTCAACCAAAGGAGTAGGAAGGTGGGTATGCTGGCTAGGTAGCTTCCCATTGAGTAGGAGGGGCATGCCATGATAATGGATTACTGATGCGAAAAGAGGCTGGGTCGGCCGAAGGTTACAACGGGAGGGGTGCATAGGTGCGCTGAGCATCAGGAAGTCCCAGACAACGCCTATGTGTGATTCTCAAGAGGAAGGCCAGGGGGTCGATGCCGGATCAACATGAGGAGGAGGTGCACAGGCCGGAAGGGGGCTCCTAGTTGGAGTGGTTCATTTTTGATGTTATGCGAGGGGATAACCAGGAGAGGGAGCAGCTGGTAGGAGCAAGGATGCGTACGGGCTGTTGCGCATTGAGTAGAAGGAGACGAGGTGTGCCCCTGAATAGTAGGTGGTACGCCAAAGGTATTGGAGTGTAATTCTGTAGGGGTCAGTGTGTGGGTCGTGCCAAACACGGATAATTCTCTTTGGGTTTTAGAAAAATAAAAATTCGGGAAAGGGGACTAGGGTTCCGGTAATTTTAAAAATGGTTCTTGGAGGTGTGAATTCCATTCACACATCATTCACTGCGGAAGGATGTGTCAAATTCATTCACGCATCATTTCCCCCGCTGAAGATGCATGAACAGGGTTCACGCATCCTTCAACTTGTCTGTGAATGACACATGAATAGCATTCACATATCCTTCGCTGCAGAGGGATGTGTGAATGCCATTCACACATCTGCGCCGTGATAGGGACGCATGAATGGTGTTCACACATCCCACTGAGTCTATAAAATGAGGGGTATCCCCCTTCAAAACCCATTTTTTTCCTCTGGAATTTGTTGCGAAGCCCTGCAGAAATTCATTCTCAACAAACATTTGCTGCTTTTATAGAGGTAAAATTTCTATTTAACATTTTAATTCCTTTAATTGAGTTTATTTATTTAATTTTTATATTTAATTATGTCTATGATTTATTTATTTCATTTTTTATTCATGATGTGTAATGTTTTGAATGACTTAATTTTCTGTATTTTGAATGTTTTGTGTGATTTAATTTTTTGAATGTATGTTGTATGAATATTGAATGTTTTATGTTATGTCTAAAATGTTGAATGTTTAGGAGAAGTAATTTATCTTAGAGAAGTTTATTTTAATGCATGGTTTTGAGGTAAGTGTAAATAATATTAATTTTATTTACTAGTAATAATATTTTTAATCAGTAAAGTAAAAAATATATTTATTTATATTTTGAAAAGTAGAAGAATGGGCAAAAAACATTACAATTTCATAAAATTTAAAATAACAAAAGTGTTTATTATGTCAATCTCAATTATATTAGTTATAATAAATTTTAATAATATTATTATTAATTATATATATATATACACATGATGTTAAATTTTTGGACTAGAGGTGTAGTATTTAATAAACATTTCATTTAGTAATAGATAAAGTTATATAATATGGATAATATAATAATTATACCAAAAAAAGGTATGAGTGTTGACTAATCATGAGATTTTTGACCATGAATAATTAAAATTGCATGTTTTATTTTGTGTATGTGGTTATTCAATTTGAAATAATTTTATTTTTTCCACATTGATGACCTGCGAGTCATCTCTCAGTAAATGTAAGGACCTGCGTTTCCGATTAACAAAATTTATGTATTTCATAACCCTAGACCCCCTCACATGCATGTGAGTAAATTTGTAATTAAAAGATAGACGTCCCTGAAGAGGTTTCCCCGAACAGGCTTCCCTAAATAGGTGTCAACGAAAAGGTATTTGAGAACTCATTTGAGAGGAGGCATTGTTGTATGATAGGAGATTAGCGGTTGCTGAAATATTTGATAATAGAGACAGGAGTCCACCCATAGGTTGTGGTTAGTTTATCAGATAATGATAAACTAATCATAATTCCCAAGATCAAGTCATGATTATATATTCATAAGTAATTAAAATTTATGAAACATTATATTAAATTTTCTTTTTTGATAATATCACAATCATTATACCTTAACAGTGATAAATCAATGCATAAAAAATTCTCAAGATAATCAATTATTCAAAAAAAATTAAATAATTTAAAATTTTAATGTATTATATAATATTTTTAAAATTATTTATTATAGGTAATTATGTCTGCTCAAATATATTGCAATGGTGAGGTAATTTATACTGAGCATGGTTTTAGATACAGTGTGCCACATGCCATAGTGGTAAATCTCCATGGTTGTATGACATTGGATTCAGTTCATAATAAGATATATAGTCAGTTAAAACTGAGGGCTGAACAAGCAATCACTTCAATTAAATTCTGACATCATTAATATCCTAAGCATCTATGGCACAACGAGTACCCTATAGTTGATGAAGAGGATTGGATGGAGGATTCTTCGTTATTCAGGAAATTGGGTATTAATGTTTTGATGGAATCACTTGTTGTTATTGCTGATATTGATGTGGTGAAAATAATTACTACAGAACCATGATTTTGTGAGCTCTTTAGATGTCGGTCCTTCACAACAGTCTTATTCATTGCCTCCTCCTCATATGACCCCCGTTGAAGAATGTTATGAAGAAGATGATCAAAATTTAAAAGGAAATTTAGATGAAATCCCTTTCTGTGCTGATATAGTGCATAAAATTTTATCTATGGAAGAAGAATCTGGGGAGCCATCTGGAAATGATGTGGTTGGGAATTAACCTTCTGAGGTTCCATTGAGAGATAGAAATCAACAACATCCACCAATTAGTTGTAATCAACCTTCAGTTTTGAGTTCCTTTGTTGAAGGAATGTCTCTTGAACAACATATTGATTGGGATGTCATTACACCAGCTTCTGAATTACCTTGCAATAAAGGGAATAGGCCTGCATCAAATGATAATACCATATATGTTGATCAGGAGTTCCAAAGTAAATTGGCCATGAAAAATGTGATAAATAAATACCACATTGAGCAACATTTCAAATTTGTGGTTGATGAGTCAAAGAAGACCAAATATCTGAGTCATTGTGAAAATATGGGTTAGAATGTAAATTTCAATTAAGAGAAATATTTGATAAATATTATGGATGTTGGAAGATAACCAAATTAGAAGGCCGACACACTTGTCTGCATCCCAACTTGGCACAAGATCACTCTTCCCTTGATTCTGTGTTTATTTCTACTGTTATTTGTGAGATGATACTAACATGTCAGGATGTTCCTGTTTCCCTTATTTAGGAACGAATTCAATAGTTGTATAACTATAAGATATCATACAACAAATCGTGGAATGAAAAATACAAAACCATTGTAAAAGTGCATGGTGATTGGGATGAGTCTTATGAGATGTTGCCACAACTTATGGAATTGTTTTCTGTTAACAATCATATTGATTATCATTTTGGCAGTGTTGGGTATGTATCCTAGAATCATCAAGTTGATCGGTCCAATGTGATGTTCAATAGGCTCTTTTGGGCATTCAGAACATGCATTGCTACCTTTCCCTATTGTAAACAGTTTATTCAGGTAGATGGGACATTCTTTTCTGGAAAGTATACAGGTGTTATACTCATTGCTTCCACACAAGATGGTTATCGTGCTCCTCTTCCAATTGCTTTTTCTATTGTTGAAAAAAGAAAATTATGAATGTTGGAGATATTTTTCGGCATGTTTACGTGTTCATGTCACACAAAAACAAGGTGTGTGTCTGATATCTGATCACCATCGAGTGATTATAGAGGTCGTGAGTAGTGATGGGGTTTCTTGGATTGAGAAAAATGCTTATCATCCTTATTGCATTAGACATATTGCAAGTAATGTGTATAAGCATTTTAGAGATGAGGACATAAAGAAGGTGATCCTCAAGTTGGGTAAGGTTTTCTAAACATTAATTTTTTAACAAAATTTAATATCCATTTTAATACATTATTATCTTATGGTTTCAGAATATGAACCCCAACAAGAAAGGTTTGATCGATGTCTTGAAGAGATTAAAACTGTTAATGAGGAGGTATATGAATATATGATGAAAATTTCAAATGAAAAATGATAATTAGCATACGATGGTGGCATGAGATATGGGAATATGACCACTAATGTAGTGGAGTACATAAATGGAGTCCTCAACAGTGTGCACACACTCCCAATCATAGGGTTAGTGCAGGAGACATTTTTTAGATGTGTTCAATACATTGTTGACTGGTCCCAAATTGCCTAACAGAGGATGGAAAATGGATTTCTTTTTTACTCAGCATTTTCAAAGTGATATTGAACGGATACAAAATGATGCTTCAAGATGGAATTTTAAAGGATTTGATAGGGAAAAGAGGAGCTTTAGGGTAAGACAATGCTACGACCACGGTACATGCACTTCTGATGGAGTTTTTGTCGTGAGGTTGGGAAAAAGGTACTATGATTTTGGTAGCTTTTAGGTATTGAGATATCCATGTGTACATGTTATCACATATTTCTCTTTGGTAAATATATCATGGGATCCATATGTTGACCCGGTGTATCACATGAGCACTTTAGTTAACAGTTATAGTGCTTCATGGATTCCTGTGGGTGACTTCCATTTTATCTCATTGCCTGCTGATCAACCGACCATCATCCCTGATATTTCTTGGTTTTCATAAGTTGGTTTTGGTTTCAATTATGATTTTGTCAATGTCTGTCATTTTTAAAATTATTGGTTTCATGCTACTAGGTTGTGGCCCTGAGGAAGACTGAAGTCAACTCACATCAGAAATGGGATGGATTGGCCTCATAAACAAGGAGGGATAATACGATGCAGTATTTTTCATGAAGAAGGACATACTCGTAAGAGATGTCCCCAAGTTGCAGGATAGAGTTCCACATCTTTTAATTCATGATCGAGTCTGTGTACCGTATCATTAATATGTATATGTTGTTTCGTAAGTTAATGTTTCATTATTGAATCCTTTTATTTCCGACCTACTCCATTTTTTAGATGTTTGAATTTTGGTTTGTCTCATTTTTTTCTTTTATCATAAAGAATTTTTTGAAAATAAAACTATTTCAGTTTTTCTCATTTTTGAATTTGTGATTATAGGTCCCAAGTAGTCTCCTCTAGGATACCATATACCCACAAAACATTATTTTGGTTTTCCTCATTTTTTAATTTCTATAGACATGTGTTGAAATCCATCAAGACATCATACAACATCCACTTGGGGAAACCAGTGGTTGAAACAATGCCCCAAGATAATGGTTCTGAACCATCACCTATAGAAACACTATGCATTTCACCACAAACTCCACCACATCCAATTACATCAAAGAATATTTTATCATAATATGATACAAAAGTAATGATACCACAAACACATCTACCACATTTGTCTCAAGCTCATATCTAATTGGGAAAGGATGTACCTAAAACTCTTCTTTTCATTGAAGACAAAAAACTGCCCCCCAATGAGGTAATTATAGCACAAAAACATTTTATTTCTGTTCAAGTCCATCAATGGAGCCTAAACACAAGTGAAATCGGGTACAAATATCTTTTAATATCCTACTAGATCAAGAAAAGGTCTTATATCGTCAACATTTTCGAGTGATTCCCAAGAAAAAATCGCTTCGAACATCAATAGGTCCACTGCTACACCATATTGGGAAACCACATTCCCATGTACATGCACTTCTCTTGTCCAAAACATGCACTTGGATAACTTTTCATAAATATGGTAGTGTTGATAGACTTAAAAAAATATTTTCAGATTCTAGGCATGATCCTCCATTGGCATTGTATAATTATAGATATCATCAATGAATAATATGGTTTCCTATGAACAACCTCATACATGTTTTTCATCCCCACTACTTTATTTTCTAAGTTATTTTTCTTATTGTAGATTTTTTATAACTAAAAGTTTAAATTTTTTGGATTTTATCATAAATAATTCTATGATACTAAAACAACTAAAAAAACCATACAAAAATGAATATATCACGCTTCCACATCTTCAATGCTGGGTTTTCATCATTTCTGCTTTATTTTATAACTTATTTTGCTTGTTGTAGATTTTTTTAAAATAAATGTTTACAATTTTTATTCAACTAACTATTAAAAAGTAATGATGATATCATGTGTGCAGATGGATGGTTTTCCATTCCATACATCATAGGCTACTCATGTATCACAACTGATTTTAGAGGGAGGTCTGATTCATCCCTTGAGTGTACATAGATCTCACCATTTCCATCATACCGCACCACCTCCCGCTATCGTCCCCCATCATCGTCGAGCTGGATTCAATGGAGTTTTGATGTGCGACTTCACATTTTTTTATCATCATCTCATTGCAACACTTGTATAGATATGGAGGCCAGAGTCGCATACATTCCATTTTAGAGAGGGGGATGACTATTACATTATAGGATGTGGCTATTATGTTGGGCCTCCCTATCTACGGACATGCTCTGACAGGCCGAGTTCCATCAGATTTGCCTAAGCTTGTTCATAGACTACTAGGCATAGAGGTCTAAGATGATGGAAAGACCATCATCATTGGTAGATTGTAGATGCCTTGGTTATACCAGTACTTCACACATTTACCAGATGATAATGATGACACCACCGTGCTGCGATTTTCATGTGCATATATTTTGAGGCTGATAGGTGGAACACTTTTTTTGACCACATTACTACTTTTGTGCACCTGATGTATTTATCTATTTTGGAGGATTTGAACCAGGCAGGCAGGTATAGCTGGGGGTATTCCTACCTAGCATAAACATTCAGGGCCTTAGGCAGTGTATGTCGCATCGATAAGATGCAGATCACAGGATGCATAGTTCTTTTGAATATGTGGGTATGGGAGCACATCCCCCGTTTAGCTCCACAATCCCTTGATCCATTACCCATTGATATTGTAGCAGAGGCTCCATGTGGACATTGGTATATTATTAATTCCTTATATTATCTAACTTAATTGTTTATGATTCTATTATGAAATTTAAAAAGAAAAATGTTATCTATAGGTGGAGTCAGGCAGATCAAAATTTAGATTCTCCCAGACAAGATGTTCATGCCTACAGACTTCTGTTAGACATCATTCGACCATACCATGTATGTGATTATTATTTATATTGATAAATATTTATTCTTTACTTAACATCTATTCATTTATTAATTTATTATTCAATTTTTTAGATTACATGGATGCCATATACAGATGTTGTCCTTCAGAGTATGTCATCGTAATGTACAACGATGCTTTCTATTGGCTCCTATAGGGTTCCACTGATTCATTTTCATATAGTCGAGTGGCATCAGACGGATAGGGTAATGAGCCAGTTTGGATTCCTTCAGCCAGTTCCTGACCCACCTAGTTAGTTGGATTCATTGCATTCCTAGAAGATGTCAGGGAAGAGGGATTTTGATTAGAGGAGCTACCGTGCCATATATGTTGCGTTATGGGAGAAATGACTATAGTCCTAGTTACGAGGGGTAGGGACATTATGTTTTCATATGACAGATCAGATGGATTATGCAGGCTAGTACATCAGGTCCTCGGTCAAATTTCTGACATGGCACGGATGAGGCTTTCATTAGTTGGTATGCATTCTTCCTTCCACTATTCAACATATTTTTTATTCATATTAGTTAAAAACAGAATTCTTTTCACAGGATGCTCGTATTTTTTTTCTACATGATATGTCTGATCCTGTGTAGAGAGCTTCCTTTGACCCTATATATTTTCACACCCTTGTGGAACAGCTGCTTACGTCGATGGACGAGATTTATCATGACATTTTCTTTGATCCACCACATATTTCAGAGGCCATAGATCCCTTTGAGCCACACATAGATTTTACTGGGGGTGATGACCCTGTTATGGATGATGTTGTTCCAAATGAGGAGTATGTTCAGCTTTCTCGGCCACATGATATTGTTCCACTAAAGGAGGGTGTTCAACATGATCAGTCTGATGCTCCTCCAGCTTCTTAGGCACAACCAAAAGTACTTACAGATGATTACTAGATTGAGTTTGATTCTTTATTGCAGTCATACATATTAGAGAAGCCATATACTTCCTATGTTGGTGAGGGTTCCAGCAAGATTCCACTATCCTTAGATGTGGAACAGGGGTACAGGCGGTGAGACTGTATATCCACCGCCTGACACACAAAAGGATGTGGAGGTGGATGTCGATGAGGATGCACAGCATATTCCATAGCAAATAAATAGATAGACACGGCGTGAGCGCATCCAGTATACGCCTGGCTTTGGGACAGAGGATCATCCACACCAAAGGTGTAGATTAGGTTGATATTTGATTTATTATACATTTTGTATGTGTCTTATTGTTATCATTTATATACTTCTATTCTTTTTTAAAAGTGTCATACTATTATCAAATTATCTACCAATATATATATGTATAATAAATAATATGATTAAATTAATTAATAAAAAATAATTATATTAATTATTTTGAAGTCAAATTGATTCTAGATGAAAAGATGCATGAAATTTAAGAAATCATGAAAAATATTATTTATCTCAATGATTTAAAATTAGACATAAATCCTAGAATATCATGGAACACGATTATTTTTTTAGAAAAATTAAATTGAATGAAGAATAATTTGAATGAATAATGGATATTTTTGAAGAGTGGATGATTATGATTGAAGATCAGAATATGTACAATATGAATTAGAAGTTCATTTAGATAATTTTGGGAAGATATATATTCAGACTTTATAAAAGGAAACAATTTCTACTGGTACACAATCATCACTAGAGGATTATACAATTAAAATACATCCATAATGTCATAAAATTATGGATATTATGAAAAATATTGAATTCATATTCTTCTGGAATAAGAAACAACCCTTAAGAGTGTTAATATTGCACCATCCATGAAAAATAATAATGGAAACAAATCGACACAACAATGCTAATGTAATGTGAAGGGATCTCTTCTAAACAAAATAAATTGGAACAAATGTTCCCATGTACAATAAAGAATACTATCGAAACAATAAAAAATACATTGATAAGGAAGATGGTAATCATTTATGAATTTTATGGATATATGTTAGCATATTGAAGACAATTAATATAAAAAAAATATCATCATGGATAGATCATGTTTTTCTATCCTGAACAGTAAGTATTGAAGAAGATAATCCTTGATGAAGTTATATAAGTTTTCAAATCTCGACATTCACTAGCCTAAGATAGATTCTAGTGTATTATCTATATTAGAACATCTTGAAAACCATTATTGGAAAAATTAACCAATATAAAGATGTTTATGAGTGTTTCCCTTGAGGGGGAGATAAATGAAGAAATATGAAATTACTTTCAGAATTAATATATTAATAAGAATCAATCTTATTTATTGTAGAATGTTCCTGATGATCCTGTTATAAAAAGAGGAATGTTTTTTTAAATCCCTCTTCCTTTGTTAACAAAAAAATAAACTATTCATTAGTTAACTTTTCATTATAGTTGAATGCATGGGTTGATTTTTTTACAATCATTTACATCAGGTCCACTATTTCCTAATGATCTCCAACAAGTTTAGTTTATGGAGACAAAAATTCCTAATGGATCTTATATCAATGATTTATGGACCTACACTCCAAAGGTAAGTGTTCACTTGGTAACTTTTCCATTGACACTTAGCAAATAACATTGGTTGAGTGGATGATAATTCTAGCTCATCGCACCGTTTTGGGCTGAACTATTCCTATTCTCAGACTCTCTTATAGATATAAGATATGTTCATGAATACTTGGTTCATTCCCAAGTGTATAAATTAAGGATAACCTTGACATAATGACCAATCATTGGTATGCATGGGTTTGGAATCATTAGTATGTAATTGAGGTTCTCTGTCAATGGATAAATCTATATGTATTCGAGGTTCACCATCAATGTATTATTTTGTGGATGGATAAGTTATTTCATGGGTCATGGAAATATAAGAGATATGTTCCTGGTCAAAGTATATTGTGGGACTTATAACAAGGATCTTAAGAAACCCAATATAGATATGTTCTCCTGGGTATATGTAACCCTACTAGGAATGTTTCCCATATAACATATGGAAGGTCTTGGATGTTGGTTTTGGACCTCATGTAGGCTTCTGACATATCCTAGTTAGCTGGGAATGAAAGCCCACATAGTTTAATGGTTGATATGTATAAGTCCCATGATGGTGGTATACGCTATATATGAGGCCCATTTTAGATTTGGGGCTTACATTAATGGAGAAGGTTCATTTAATGTTGGGGATTATTTAGGGAAGTTTCCCATTTGAGGGGTTCAGGATCATGGGTATGTCATGATCACCACTGACCTATAATCTCACGCGATTCATGATCAGTGTGTGAAATAATAGAAAGAAATAGATCTGAAGATTGTGTGACTGTCCTATCTCTTGATGTATGGTTCTAGATCCCAAAGGGAGAGAGAACGAGATTTGAGTGTTCATGTATTCTATTTTGTTTTCATATCCTATGTATACATAGGTGATGAAATATCCATATATGTCTTAGGAAGAGGTGAATAGGAGAAATAGCCTGACCTCCTACAAGAAAGAATAATATATTACGTGAGGAGGGGTGCCCAAAAATTGATTCTGGGGGGGGAGGAATGTTCATCACCAATCCTCATTTAAGGGAAAGGCCAGTGGTTCCCCTCAATCCCCAGAATGGGGAGGTTTACATGAGGACCCCAAGGTCGGGACCCGTGTTACCAAGTAAATGTAAAATTGAAAACAATTTCATAGTTCCACCTTTCTATGGAGGTTATACACGAGAATGCACTTACCATAGGTATGAAAACTCAATAGGGGACACAGATGTGCCTGATGGTCTTATCATACATGTAAGGTGGCTTTGGAAGAGGCCATAGCCTAAAGATGTTGGAATGGTTCATGGAGTGGAGAACATGTGAATGATGACATGACAAAAGTGGAATGTTTTTAGCTCTCTATGGGATGCATGAACGCCGTTCATGCATCCCTCCTCTCGGATGGATGCGTGGACGCCGTTCATGCATCCAAGACCCATTTTTAATATTAACAGAACCCTTATCCCCTTTCGACACATTTTATTTTTGAAAAACCCAAAAAAATTATCTTACAACACACACACACAATATAAGAAAGTGTAATAATTTGAGAGAGAGTAGGGGGGAATCCCTTAAATGAAAAAAAATAATTATAATAATTGAAAATAAAATATAAAATAAAAACTATTCTAAACAACTAAAAGTAATTATTCTAAAAATAATAATAATAGTAATAATAATAATAATCATCATCATTATAGTAAAAAGAATAATAAGAATAATTATTAATAAAGTAAAAAAATATTAGTACATAAATATTACTTCAAAAGTAATAAAATTATTATCACTATAGAAATTTTTAGCGACACAACAACTATTGCATGCTTTAAATTCAAAATCAGTTTATCTCAATTTTTTGGAGATGAAAATGATGTGCAGTTACCTAGGTAGAGCCTCACGATGATTGCAAAATGTGCTCCGCTCATGTGCATAATGACATCGACTCATAATGTGGACTTTTAAACCTAGGATCATATATTTCATCTAACACTCTACCTAGTCCCCAAAAAATTATTTAAGGCCAAATATATAATAAAATAAAATAAACAGAGAGGTCTTGGTGTGACAATTCTCCCCACCACAATGCTTTCTGTCCCTGCAATGCCACAACATCATCCATCCAATAGATCAAAACCTATGGATTCCACACAAACATGATCTAACCTCTTCACCCAAGGACATTCCATCAACCACCAATGGGACTCAAACCCAATGCCCGAATCAGATCACCAACAGAGGTCATGTCTAATTATACTCCCGATCATTATAATTAAATGGGAATTTGATAACTACTTAATATAAAACCCAAAAAGACACATGGTGGGTATCCCCACCATAAAGAAAAATCCTTAAAGTGAAAAAGTGGAAATCCAACTTAAACCTAAACCAGGTCATACCCCAGTTAAAATAAATACTGCAAGACCATTTAAACCATTCAATCCCATACAAAAGGGATAAGAGTTGGACTGAAACTATGAACGAATGAAAAATAATCACCCCATGGGATGGGAGGGAGGGTGTAAGGATGGGATCAATGAAACTATAATGGGAAAATTCTCACGACACACCACTTCAAGATGGACACAAACCGAAGCCGCGACTAATTCACAGGGGTGGTCCACACCACGACACTAATTAGAAAATCGTATCCAAATAGGAAAAATCACTGACATTGTCTGTGGGATAAGTCCATCACGCTCCTTGCGACAATAGAAAATTTACATAGACAGAGAAGACACAAAATAAATTCTTAAACAGTCTTACCACACGATAGATGTAAAAACATAACCAATCTCCTTAAAAAACCTTTGGGGTTCCTAACTATGTGTCAGATTCACTCCAGGTCCTTTTGGATATTGATCTGATGGATGAAGCATCATCTACCTCATAGTCATGTTATGATAATCATAATAATAAATATACATATTTTTTTTTAAAAAAATATGAAATTATAGAATTTTGAAATGAAAACCATACTGACATGGAAAACCAAAGTTAATCAAAGGACCAAGACATTACCATATATTTCTAAACCCAAAAAACATATGTACACCTAAAATTATAATATATATCTTACACTGGAAGGAAACATACAGAGGAAACTTCAAAGAAACCCTACCACACATCAATTTTGTGAAATTTCCCCACGACACTTTCTAGAAATGCCCTGATTGAATCGCCTCAAGGGACTCAGGCACCCATACGCCTGGAAGGGCATCCGATAATTTGTACAAGATAGATTTTTGTGACCCATCTTCCATAATGATAACACACAAGGAACTCTCATGCCGAATAGGTTAATGAATGATCTCGAGGGTTTTTGATTTCATGACGTTCTCTATAAACAATAAATCACTTTAGCACCTCATTTCCATAATCCTCACCAAAACTCATTGGAAATGAAAAATGGAGGACTACGTTGAGAAATCTCATCATCATAGATCTGACATGAAAAAATTGCCTCATCACATCGATAAAATATATCTTGTTGGATGACAACACTATTGACTGAAGATCGGTAGGAAAACCCACCTTGAAACGTTATGCCTTCCTGCAGTCATCTGTGGCATTCCATGAATCATAAATTAGATGATCCACAAAGTAATGGAAATACTCCAACAAAAAACATTAACCCTAATGAAGACAACACATCTTCATCCCCTTTCTCTCCCTTTCCTTCTCATAGAAATACGGATGAATGAAAAAAAATCCATGAATGAATCCTATGTAATCTCTTGATGTGGATTGTTCTGAGACACCGACTTGATCCACATCCATGGTGAATATTCAATCGTGAAGGTATAAACTATACATTTGACGAATCAGGAAACTCAATAAGGTTAAAGTCCCTTTCATTCTTCTGCATCCACTCCTCCTCCATGGAAGGGCCTACTAGACCATAAAAGAGATGTGGATCTAGATTCAGAAACTCAAGCATAAAATCCTTAGTATGATCAATCACTCTATGATCACCAATTGAAGCTTCAAGGGGGAAACTGATAGATAGAGAAAAGTCAAGAAACCTAGCATAACTAACTCAAAAAATTAAATCCTCAATATCAAACATTGCATAGGTGAAAAGCTATAAATATAAGAAAACAGGCCATCGTAACATCAAAATAATCATTTTTTAAAACATATTTAATTTAAAACAAACATGGTGGGTTAAACCCTCACTATTAGTATTCTTTAGGGTCTAACTCACATGAATGATTCTATGCCACCTCGAGCATCCATCCACTATACCATACATCTGTTCATATTTCATCCAACCACTATGCATGTGGGTACCCACAGAAACACCATGTCAAAAACTAAAAAAACAAATTTTCCAAAAATAAGTCATTCATCCAATATTCTATTAAAACAATACACATATTAAACATGTTATTTTAAACAACCATTCTTTAGAAATAATTTTTTTTATGATTTAGGCAACATTCAGAAGTCAGTAGAAACCCAAAACAACTCATAAAGGGAAATAGAATCGGTCAGGGACTTGACCATATGAATGGAAGTCATATTCCAAACATGTCACCGAGAATGATAGCTTTATAGGATAATGCCGCTAGCTCCACATGGATTTTTAGGTCATGTGGGATCATGAGAACTATTAGCCCAATACCCCTTGTCATATCCCAACCACAATACATTCCATAAATAACCTAGGAAACTAATTAAACCATACATACCATGGAAACCTAAGCATCAGAACAAGCAGGAGTTCATGATGCTCTTCTAGAACCTACTCCGTGAGTCCTGACAATCCTACTTCATATAACTTGACATCCTAAATAAAAATGTTCTCTCAGAAAAGAGAGGTCTGCTAAGATCTAACTTGCTCTAATTCTATTATGTCACAAACCAAACCAGGTTGACCATGATGTTATAACCCAAGTCGATCCACGTCAAGGCAAGAGAGACATTCCCGATCCTCCGTGGCATGCAGAAAGCACCAGTGCATCGACAGAGATGATGAGAATGATTTCCCCTAATACAAATAAATAAAAGAAGAATAAATAATTTTGAGTAGCTTAGAATAATTAATCCAAATAAAATGACTAATACATGGTCTGATGGAAATAAAAACTAACCGAACATGGTAACACAATCTCTGTGTTACCCCGTGGGTCACTCACAACTCATGACTGAATATCACCCAAGGTGAACTCACCAATGTTGGAACCCAGATCAAGAATAAAAATAGAAAAGAACTATAGGAATGAATATTAAAACTCATTAGGCTAGCACAATATTCTATTTCCCAATGGATTACATTTAAAATTTAGTAACATTAATTCTATGTTTGAACTACAATATATTATTTTGTGAATTACAACAATTTTTACTTAAAAACAAATTATGAGACATTTACCTAACTCATTTGAATAAAATATATTCAATCCTTAAGTGTAACCACACTATTACAATGGGAAAGTGATGATTTCATTTAAATCCCAAAATAAAGAGTTTAATCACATTTTTTTGAAAAAAAATACTTTTCATAGGAGTTAGAAGACCAAAACCGTACCTTCCATGAAAAACACCACTCAATAGTACCATGGTAGTCATATATAATGGGAAATGTAAATAGGTATGCAAGTATCTCAACAATAGTTCAAATAGCTAAAATACACTAGACATAGGCTAACCAAAGAGATCTATAATTATCCAGATAACACTAATACTTGTGACCCCATCTATAGTAGCATGCCACATATGATGAAATCAAATGCTCCATATGCTCAGCGACCCTTTCTCAGGACATGCTGAGGGAAAATATCATAGCAATGAAGCCAAACATGTTTGCCTACTATGGACCACTGGTCAGTACCATAACTTACCAGTGGAGTACTCTTCTCAGAAAATTCTCTGAATATGCAGGTTCATATATCGCAATCATAATAGGAGGTGAGCCAATAGACTCCGATAAGTATCAAATCACAACCAATATTTATAATAATAATTCACTGTAGGACTCACCCAAAGTCTCCCCATGAATTACTCTCATTCCTTAATGTCAAGAGATACCAAGGGTTTCCAATCAATGGAACCGTATAATCGAACCTAGTGATTCCATTCTGAGGACATCCCAACCATCCCTTGTCAACGAGGCATGAGGAACATCCACATGGGTTTTATGACAACAGCTTTACATCATTTTATTCAAAGTGTCCTAATGGGCCCTTAAACACTATTTACAAAACCCACTTTTATCAATGGTAAAATTTAAAAATTCATAAATGAGGTGTAAACACACCATTTAATACATCCAAAAATTGATAAAACTATTTTTTAATATAGTTATATTACACACTCATGACATGGAATTTTTTAATAAAATTCCAAAACATGCTAAAACACAATACACACTTTTATAAAATATGAACCACTTGAGAAACCATAGAAAGAACTGAAAGCATTGTTCTCCATGCTGCTGATACATTTGTAAACCCCAAAAATTTAGTTTACATCACACATTACTCCTAAAATCCAATGGAGCATTTTATAAAGAACAAAAGGCATTAAATGTTAAATAAAACTATTTCAATTTAACCGTCAACAAATTATGAACACCAATTTCCATGCCATACTTTTATTTAAATTGTTAAACGTTTTTTTAAACATTATAAACCATGTGTTTAAAACAATCGGTATTCACAACCCGACAAAGCTCAACACGAATACAAAATCAATTTCTTTAAAAATAAAACACACTCCGGAAACACAAATATCTATATTTAATACAACCCAAACAATTTAATAAATGTATAAGTATTTTATAACGCCCCAACAAGATGCATAACAAGATTTTACCTCAAAACACACCCAAGATTTAAAAAAAATACTAAATTAAAATTAACTCCACAATAAGACCATATCAAACAAGATTTCAAACATCAACCACATACCAAAAAACTGACCAAAAGATTACAAAAAAATATTTAACATGTATATTATGTGTGAAAAACATAGAATTAGAGTTTCTTAAATTAAAAAGGGAGAGTGCAAGAAAATTCATGCCATGAAACTGAAGCATGACTATAAAGAAAACTCGGAACAGGTGCGAGATCTCATTAAAACCTCAACCACATGCTCCAGTAGCTGAATCAAACCCAAAACAACCAAAACGTACAAAAATGAATGTAGTCTCTTACCAAAACAAAACGAAAAAAAATAAAATAAAATAAATAAAATGGTATTCCATTGGGGGATAAATGCACAAGTAAAGGGAAGTTGCAACTAAAGGAGTGTCATCGGAGGATAAGCGTGCAAGATAAAGGGTTGCAGGGGGTTTTAGGTCAGCCGGAGAGGTTGCATCCACTGGAGGAGGCCTGACATAAGAGTAAGGAGGTGCGTGTTCCGGTTGGGGCTGCTGCACACTCAGTGTGAGGGGCCAGCTAGGATAAGGTAGTGCTGTTGTAAATAGAGGTAGGGATGGCACCTATATGCATTGAGCAAAAGGAAGGTCAGGGGGTAGGGGGGTCTATTCCCTAACGTCCACAGGATGAGGTGCACTGGAAAGAAGAGGGAGCATGGCTAGAGTGGGGTGCTAGGGCGCACAGCAAGGGGAGAAGCAGGAGTGGGAGCGGCTAGGAGGTGAATGGCCACATCCGGTCTGTTGTGCACTAAGAAGAAGGTGAAGGAGTGTGCCACTATGCAGGACAGGGCACACTAGAGGTATTGTGATAGAAAGAAGGTGTGGTCATGGTTTGGGTTTCGCCACACACACAAAAAAACTGAGGGGGACTAATTAGAGATAGTAGGGGAAAACCCCTAGAAAGAAAAAATAATAATAATAAAATTTAAAATAAATAATAAAATAAAAATTATTCGACACAAATAATAATAATAATAATTCTAGAAAAATAATAATAGAAATAATAAGAAGAATAATAGTAATATTATTAGTAAGTAGAATAATAAGAAGAGTTATAAACAAATGAAAATAAAAAAAATTATTCCTATTATTTCACTATTATTAAATTATTAACACGATAGAAATATAAAATGCACAATAATTATTGGGCATATTAAATACAAAATATTTTTATCTAAATTTTTTAAAGACGGACAGGATGTGAAATTAGCCAGGAGGAGCCACACGGGGTGTCAAAAATGCACTCTACTCATGTGCCCCATAATAATGACTCAAAAAGAAAACTTTTTATATTATTCACAAAATTTCGTTTGGGACTCAACCCGAAAACCATCAAAAATTATTTAAGGCCAAATAAATATTAAATTAAAATATACTCATAGGCTGGGGTCCGATAATTCTTCCCACTATAATACTTTTCGTACTTGGAAATCTATAACACCATCTAACCGAATGATAAACACCAAATGATTCCACACAAAAATTATCAAACCTATTTACCCAAGGATATTCTATAGACAACCAATGAGACTCAACCTCATTGCATGAAACAGATCACCTAGAGAGGGGAGGTCTGAGCGGACTCCCCACCATAAGGATTAAACTAGAATTTGATGATGACATAATATAAAACCCAAAGAGACTCACGGTGGGTCTCCCCACCATAAATAACCAACCTAAAATCTTCCCAGTAGAAATCCAACTTGAACCCAAACATGGAATTTCCAGATTTAAAAATAATACAACATGTACATTTCAACTATTTACTCCCATATAAAATGGATATGAGATGAAATGAAACTCTGTAGGTACTAAAATACCTCACCCCATGAGCGGAGAGGCAGGGCCTATGGATTGGATCAATGAACAAAAGACAGAAAACTACTCATGACCCACCACATCGGGATGGACACAAACCAAAGACGAAACTGATTCACTTGGGTGTTATTCACCATGAGACTGATCAAAAACTCATATCCAAGAAGGCACAATTATTGACATTGCGTGATGGAAAATCCCATCACACCCCTTGTGACAAGAGGAAATTGAAAATGATAGAGAAACCACTACAAAAATGATAAAATTGTATCACCACCTGATAGAGGAACAACATTAACCAATATCATTAATATTCCTCTGCAGTTCCTGACTACGTGTCAGCTTCACTCCATGGCCTTTTGGATAGAACTCTAATAGATGAAGCATCTTCTCCCTCGCAGTCAGGATCTGATAATCCTAATTATAAACATACATATATTGTTTTGACAAATAAAATGGAAAAATTTTGAAATGAAAGACAAACATGCATTGAAAACCAAAGTTCATCAAATACCCACAACATTCCCATTCATTTCAAAACACAAAACAATATTTATACACCTAAAATGATAAGGGAAAATTTATACTATAAGGAATCCTATAAAATAATCTTCAATCAAAAAACCAGCAACACATTGCCTTTGAGAACATCCCCCACTGCAATTTATAGAAATAGCCTAGAAGAATCTCCACAAGAGAGCTAGGCGTCCAAAATCTTGGTGGGTATTTGGTGAATTTATACAAGGAAAATTTTTGTGACATAGATTTTTTCAATGATGAAAAATGAGGTTCTCCTGATTATAAGAGGATGATGAAATATCTCAAGGACTTTTAATTCCATGAATTTCCCTATCAACATTCAATTGCTTCCACACCTCATTGTCAGAATCATCACCACTACTCATTGGAATTGAAATAGGCATGATTATGTCAAGAACTCCAATAATCAAAGCTTCCTTATATGTGGCATACCCTGAATCATATGGGACTAGCTCCACAAAGCACTGAATATACCTAGACACTGATCCATCACACTACTACAGACAACACATCATCGTCCCCTTTCTCAGACATTCCTTCTCAATGAAATACTAATTAATGAACAAATCCTTGGAAAACAATCATGTAAGATCTTGATGGGTCTTGTTCAAAGACACTAACATCCACCACATCCACGGTGAACCTTAATACTTGATGGTTTCAAACCTGACCTTCAATGACTCGGGAAACTGAAAGAGGTTAATGTATCATTAAATATTCCGCATCCACTCATCCAACACTAATGGTATACTAGACCATATAAGAGAGGTTGAAATATCTTCTTATACCCATGAATTAAATCATTAGGCTGATAAATCTCACTATGACCACTTATCAAAGTTTCAATGGGGCAACCACAGGACAAGAATAAAAAATAACCCAATCAAGACCATATTAATAAATAATATCCTCATGATCAAACATCGCATAGGTGAAAATATCTAAACAAAAGAAACAAAGATATCATCACATCAAAACATTAAATATTAAAAAAATATTTAATTTAAAATAATCTAGGTGGGTTTAACCCTTTACATTAATATTCTTTAGAGTCTAAGTCACATGCAAGTTTCTCTGCGACCTCGGGCATCCATCCACTATACCAGACATCTGTTCATATTCCGACATAACACTATGCATGTGAGAACCCACATGAACACCATGTCCAAAATGAAACAACTTCATTTTCTAAAAATAAGTCATATATCCAATTTCTTTTAAAACAATACAATAAATAAACATCTCATTTCAAACAAACATTTTTATAAAATGTATTTTTCTGATTCAGACAACTTTATGAAGATAGAGGAAAGCCAAACAAACTCAAAAATGAATCTACTATCAGTGGGGGACTTGACCATATGGTTAGTGGCCATATTCCAAACACATCACCGAAATAGAGAGCCTTTTAAGACCATGCCCCTAGATTCAGATGGATTTTCAGGCTGTGTGGGCTCATGAAGAATATTATACCAACTCCCATTGTGGTATCCCAATCACAAAACTTTCCATAAAAACAAAATAAAACTAATTAAAAAATCTATCCCATGGAAACTCGAGGATCCGAATGAGAAAGAGTTTGTGACGCTCTTCCCACCCATATTCCTTGACTCCCGCCAATCTTACTACATGTACCTTGATATCCTAAATAAGAAAGGACACTCTGAAAAGTAAGGTATTCTAAGAGACGACCTGCTCTAATACCATTTTGTCACAAACCAACCTAGGTCGACCCCGAACTGGTCACCCGATCCAATCCCTGGCAAGCCCCGAGAGGCGTTCCCGATCCTCCCGAGTTGGCGGTAAGAACCAGTGCATCGACAGAGATGATGGAAAAATTTTCTCCCATTACAAATAAATAAGATAATAAGGTATAATAAATAGCATCTCTGAATAAAAAAAATAACTAATCATGAATCTATGGAAAAAACTAACTGAACCTGAAAAGACTATCTCTGTGTGACCTCACAGATCACTCCCCAACTCACGACCGAACTTCGCCCAAAAAGAACTCTCCCAAGATGGATCCTGCACAAGGTCTAAAAATAAAAATGAACTATAGCTGTGAGTATTGAAACACTATTTTATAGCCCAATATACTATTTCCCAATGCACTATCTTTAAAATTAAGGCACGTAAATACCATATTTGAACTACTATATATTTTAAAGTATGAATTTCTACAGTTTTTTAAAAAAAAACATAGAATTTCCATTAATCATTTGAAAAACACCAGATTATATCCTTATCTGTTAACATGTTGTTTCAAACGGAATGTGAGAATTTTATTTAAAACCTTCACTAATGAGTTTAAACACATCTTTTGAAATAAAAATTCACATGAGTTAGAAAGAAAAAACTGAAATTACATAAAAAACACCACTCAATAGTAACAAGGAAGTCATATAGCAAGGTACATGTAAATAGGTATTAAAGTATCTCAACAATAGTTTAAACAGCTAAAAGCCACTAGACATAGGCGAACTCGGGATGTCAAGAATAATCTAGAAGACACTAATACCTGCGACTGCATCTACATTTCCATGCCACATACGATGAAATATAATGGTCTATATGCTCTGTCTCCCTTTATTAGGACATGCTGGGAGAAAATCCTATCGCAATGAACCTAAACATATCCACCTACTACAAGCCATTGGTCAGCATAATAACCTACCAGTGAAGTAGTCATATCAAACAATTATCTCAATATTCCAGGTTCTAATGATGCAATTATAAAATAAGGTGAGCCAAAAAATTGCGACGAGCATGAAATGACAGCCTATATTTTTAAAAATAATTTATAGAAGGACTTACCCTGAGTCTCTCAAAGGATGACTCTAATTACTTATAGTCCAGAGTTACCAAGGGTTCCCAACTGAGGGAACCATATAATGGAACCCATGGTTTCTATACTGATATCATACTAACCATTCAATGTCAATGAGGCATGAGGAATATCCATATGGGTTTTATAACAAACACATTGCATATTTCTTTTTCAAAGTGGTCAAACTGTCCCTTAATCACTACTTAAAAAACCCAATATTATCAAAGGTAAAATTTACACATTTCTAAAAGTTATGTAAACACATAATTTATCACTTCTAAACACTGGTATAATTATTTTTAATATATTTAGATTACCCACTCAAGACCCAACCATTTTTAATAAATGGAAAAAACATGCTAAAACAGAATACACACTTTTGTAAAATTTAAAACACTTGGGAAACCAAAAAAATAACTAACAATTATTCTCACCGCTGATACATTTGTAAACCCCAACAATTTATTTTACATCACACTTTACTACTAAAATCCAAAAAATCATTTTATAGTGAACACAATGCATGAAATATTGAATAAAAAATTTCAATTTAACACTCAACAAATTATAAACACCAATTTTCATGCCATAGTTTTATTTAAATTGTTAAACCGTGTTTTTAAACATTACAAACCCTGTGTGTAAAACACCTGGTATTCACAATTTCACAAAACACACCACCCATTCGGAATCTATTTTTTAAATAATAATTTTAATATTCCCACTACCCAAATAATTTAAAAAATTTCTGATTAATTTATATAATACCAACAAAAGGTAAAACAAGGTTCTACATCAAAACACACTAAATTTGACACAGAAATACTACTTTAAAATTAACTGAACAATAAGTCCATATCAAACAGGACATCATACATCAACCGCATAACAAAAAACTAAAAAAAAAGGCTGCACCAAAAATATTTAACAAGTATACAAAGTGAGAAAGCCTAGAATTAAGGTTTCTTAAATTAAAAAGGGCATGTGAAAGGGAATTCCTACCTAGAAACCAAAGCGTGGGGATAACCAAACTCAAAACTGGTGTAAGATCTAGTTCTAACTTAAACTGTACACTCCATAAGCTAAATCCAATCCAAATCTACCAAAAATGAACAAAAAAATATATGCTATCTATAATTGAACCAAAGGAAAAAACAAGAATAAAAGAAAATAAACAAAACAGTATACTTACTGGGAGAAAAATGATCCGGTAGAGGGATGTTGCAATCAAACGTGGGTCATCAGAGGCTGGTAATGCCATAGAAAAGAGAATTGGGGGTTTGGGTTTGCTAGAGAGGTGGCGACCACAGGAGGAGGTCATCCAAAGGAGTAGACAAGTGGGTTTTCCAAAAGGGGATTCTATGCACCGAGCAGGAGGGATGGACTGGGATAAGGGAGTGTAGCTACGAACGGTGGTTGGGGTGGCTGAAGGTAGCGATGTGAGGGGTGCATAATTGCATTGATCATGAGGATGGTCGATATGACTGATGGGTGCACTGGGCAAGAGGAAGGTCGGGGGGTGGGTTGGGGGTCGACAGCAGAATGGAAGGAGGAGGCGGCACAGTTTCATGATAAGGGATTCAAGACGAAGTGGGGTGCTAGGGAGCACAACAAGGGGAGAATCAAGAGAGGGAGTGACTAGGAGGAGAAGGACCACATCTGCGCTACTGCGTGCTGAGAAGAAGGTGATGGGGTGCACTACTGATCATGATGGGGTGTTCTAGAGGTATCATTCCAGAATTCAAGAGGGGTCAGGGTCTGGGTCATGGCACACACACAAACAAGAAAAATAAGAGGGGCGACTAATTAGAGATAGAGTAACAGGAAAACCCCTCGAAAGAAATAACAATAATAATAATATTGAAAATATATCATAAAATAAAAAACTTTCTACACAACTAATAATAATAATAATAAAAATAATTTTAACTCTAATAATAATTGTAATAATAATAATAATAATAATAAGAATAAGAATAAGAATAAGAATAAGAATTATTATTATTATTATAATATTTATAATAAATAAAATTAAAATAATAAAAGTATTTATATTATTTAAATAGTAATAAAATTATTGACATAATAAATATTTTAAATGGAACTACCATTAATGAACATTTCGAATAAAAAATATTTTTATCTCAATTGGCCAATGATGAACGGGATGGGAAGTTACATGGGCAGAGCCATGCATGGTTTCCAAAATGTGCTCCACTCATTTCTCTAATGAAGTCAACTCAAAAAAATAGTTTTTAATCTATGCTAAAAAATTTCATCCAGGACTCAACTCGAAACCAAAAAAAATATTTAAGGACATAGAATAAATAAAATAAAACAAACCCATAGGTCGGTGTGTGACAATTATCCTCACCAAAATTCTTTCCATCCACGAAAAACCACGACACCATCTAGCCGATCGATCAATAATAAAGGATTACACACAAAGGCGATCCTAGATCATAACCCAATGACATTCCTTCGACCTCCAATAGGATACAACCTCATTGCCCAAAATAGATCACCAGTGGAAGAGATTTCTTAATGGACTCCCTGCCATAATAATTCAACTCGAATTCGATAATGACTTCAAAGAAAACCCAAAGAGAGGTGTGACCCCCACCATAATGAACCAACCTAAAAGTGTCCATGTGGAAATCCTACTTGAATCCGAATGGGGCTTACCACAGTTAAAAGGAATACAAAAAGAACATTAAAACCTTTCAATATCTTACTAATGGTATAAGAGCATAATGTAAACATTACATGAACCAAAAAAACCTCAACCCATGGGTGGGGAGGGAGATCCCAATGATTGGATCAATGAAACTATGACAGACAACTACTCATGACTCACCACTTCGGGGTGGACACAGAACATACCGCAACTGATTCACATGGGTGGTCCACTCTAGGACACTGGTCGGAAACTCGTATCCCAAAAGGAACAATTAATGAATTTGTGTGTGGGATAACCCCATCGCACTACTTGTTACTAGAGGAAATTTTCAGTGACATAGAATAAACAACTGAAACTAAAAAACTTCACCTCTGCAAGATAGAGGAAAAACATTAACCAGACTCTTGAAAATTCCTCCGGGGTTCCTAACTTTGCACAGGCTTCTGTCAAAGGCCTTTTGGATGGAGATATGATGGATGAAGTTTCTTCTGCCTCATAGTTATGTCCATATAATCCAAATAACGAACATTTATCTTATGATTTGAAAAATTAAAAGACATAATTTTGAAATGAAAACCACAATGGCATTGAAAAAAAATGTTCATCAATGACCCAAAAAATTCGCATGTATTTGAGAACCCAAAACAATATATGTACACCTGAAATAATAAGAGACCCCTTAAATTAGAAGGAAACCTAATCAATAAACTTCAAAAAAACCCTACAATACATTACTTTTGAGAACTTCCCCGAAAACACTTTCTAGAAATGCCCTGAAAAAATAAACATATGTGACCCATGAGTCCACACACCTAGGAAGGATTCATAACTTTTTTACACAAAATATTTTTTAACCTGATTTTCCACACTGTTAACACAAGAGGACCTCTATCTCCAAAGATGCTGATGAAAGATCTCAAGGCGTTTTGATTACACGACTTTCTCCATCAACTTTCAATCACTTCCTCATGTCCTTGCCATAATCCTCAGCACTAATCAATGGAATTAAATGAGGGAGGACAACATCCCGTACTCCCATCATCACAGCATTGTTATGAAAAGAATGCCTCACCACATCGGGAAACAAAGTTAGGTTGGACACTAACACCTTTGATTGTAGATCAGGAAGATGACCCTCCTCGAAACGTAGAGCCTTGGTTGATTCATATGTGGCATACCATAAATCATAAGGGACTAAATCAACAAGGAAATATAAATACCTCAACATTAATCAATCACCCTGCTGAAGACAACACATCTCTATCCCCTTTATCACCCTTTCGTTATTTTATAAATATTGATGAATAAAAAAATCCTTGAAAAATACTCATGTATGCTCTTGATGGGGCTTTTTCCGAGACACTAACTTCCACCACATCCATGGTGAACATTCAAGCATTATGGTTTCACACTTGAACATCAACACCTTGGGCAAAAAAACAGGGTTAATGTCTTTTTCAATCACACATATCCACTCCTCTCCCACAGATGGGTCTTAATGACCATAAAAGAGAGGTGGATCTAGCTTTAGGAACTCAATCATAATATTGTTAGGTTTATCAATCACACTTCGATCAACGAACAAAGCTTCAAGGGAGAAACTGATGGACAAGAAAAGTCAAGAACCTATTCTGGGCCAACTTAACAAATAAAATACTCAATATCAAACACAACATTTGCGAAAAGATCTAAACATATGAAAACAAACTATCATAACATAAAACCTTTCCTTTTTGAAAAACTATTTTATTTAAAAAAAATTTGGTTTGATAAACCCTCACAATTTGTGTTCTTTAGAGTCTCACTCATGTTCATATTTCTGTGCCACCTCAGAAATCTATCAACCATACTAGACATTCGTTCATATTCCAACCTACCTCTATGCATTTGATCAGCCATTAGAACACCAAGGACAAAATGAAAAAACTTCATTTTCCAAAAATAAATCATTCATCACATTTATTTAAAAACAATCCAAAAATGAAACATATCATTTCAAACAACCAATTTCATTTCAAAGACAATTTCTCTTATTCAGGAAAGTTCAAAAAGTCAGAAGAAACCAAAAAAAACTCAAAAGGTAACTTTTATCAGTGGGTGACTTGATGATATGGTTTCCAGGAAAATGCCAAAGACGTCACCAACAAAGATATCCTTTTATGACCATTCTCCTAGCTCCACCCGACTTGCCAGGCCATGCGGTCTCACAAGGATATTTAGCCCAACTCTCTTTGTCATATCCCATTCACATAACATTCCATAAAAATCTAATGAATCTTATTAAACTGGAATTCCCATGGATTCCGTAGGATCAGAATGAGGAAGAATTCATGATGTTCTTCTCCCACCTACACCTAGTGTCTAGAAAATCTTACTCCATCTTCCTTGAATTTCGAAAATAACAGTGGGATCCCGAAAAGGATGGAAAACATTGTTGAAATGAGTTATATACTTCAGTCATTTAATACTTGATCATTATGGGGTGTTACATTCACCCCCCATTTTAATGCACAACCTCATCATAGTGGGCCCTACATCTCATCCAAGGTAGTGAACCGCACATAAGGCTGGGTTCTTCCTTTAATACCAAATGTAACTACCGGGCCCTAGTGACAGAACATACACCGCATATTAAATATGGTCATCGGGTCCTGGCCTTCCAGGTACAACTAGTTTCCCTGCCGACATGTGGTCCCAACCTTAGGGCCTACCCATGTGCCCGACCGGGTCATATGTCCAATGATAGTCCCCACAGGCCAACACATGTCTTTTTTAGTGTTCTTTTGTCCTCACTCACACACACCCTAGGGAAAATCAGATAAGTTAACCCATCTAGATTACTAATCCATGTCAAGAGCACTTAACTTTGGAGTTTTAATCAGGTAGGATCCGTAAATGGAAGTCTCACCTTATTGACATGAGTTATATCATTTAGTCATTTCACCCTTTATCATTAAGGGGTGTTATAAGGAGAAAATTAATTGCATTTCCTAGTACATTTATCAATAAAACATTTCCTTTGGGTTCCAACCATTGTCTAAAACCCATAAAAAAGTGTGAGAGGCAAAAATCATACTGGGAAAACATGTAACACCCCAAGATTCCATGGAACACTTTCCTTTGAATAATATAGTAGTGTGTGTTTTACGCAACTTTGAGTTCTAACGCATACACCACAACCAGTCAAACTAGTCATTATGAATAGTAATACCAACTTTTTGAAATATTATAAATTGTATCTCTCCAAATAGACTTCATTTTTGGATTTCGAATATCAAAACTAGCCTAGGGTGAAATTTTGTTATTTTTCTGAAAACATGCAGTTTTTGATGAATAGTAAAAAACACTGAGTTATAGTTTAAAACCAAATTTTTATTAAAATAATTATTTATTTTTTTTAAATTTAATTAAGGTCAAAATAGATACATAATAGATATATAAGATCAATTTAATTCATTGGAGTTAGTTTAGAATAATTTTAGATATATAAAAAGTTTATTGAACTTTTTCACCGTATTTTATCCACCTCCTAGGAGAATTTAGAAATTCACATAAAACATAATTTTACCATTTCATTGAATGGAATTTAAACAATTTGAGATTCATGGTTAATATCAAGGATTAAAATTTAGTTCAATGTGATGAAAATTATTTTTGGTGAATAGTAACTTTTTACTTTTATTTACCACGGTTAAAAGTAAATAGGGTAATTAATGGTAAAAATGATATTAATATTACCATAACACATGTCCTAATTCTATTGGAAAAGTGTATCACGACCAAAAACAACTTTAGGAATAATATATTATCATTTAGGTCTACTTGGATTAGATTACGACATTTATTATTATTTAATTCAAAGAAGAGTTAAAATAGTTAAAATAAACATTTAATAAAAAAAACATTTTTAATATAGGTTTATACATAAGCTAAATTCGATTGTAAATAATAATTATAAAGATAAAAATATTTACTACATAATGGTATTTTATTTATAATTTTTAGACATTAAATCATTTAATTTATTTATGACACAATGATGATGCGGTAATTACCTAATTAATGAAATATTAAAATAATTGATAGTATAAATATCAAAATAAATGTAATTAGAGACTTTTAATGAGTTACACTAATTTTATAGGTTACTATGACATATTATTATTGATTATATAAATTTTTTTCGAAGTAATAATGTTGTTTTGAGTTTATCAAAAACAAATTATCCAATAGTGTCGAAATTGACATAAAAGAGTTTTTAAAACAAATATTATATTATTAATTTATATTCAATTCCTAAAAATCTAAGGTTCGGCCAAGATACTTATATCATGATAGGTGTATCTTTTATAGACCACATGGGGATCACTTGAAGGTATATAGAAAGTTTATCAACTATATAATATAAAAATACAAAGTGACATGGTAAGTGTCAAACTAATTAACTAAGAGTTAAAACTAAAATATAAGGTTAATATAATGACCCAAACCTATATAAATTATATTCGTTGAGTGGTTTTCGACCCATCCCCACCATAAACTTTAAATAATATTCTTTGGAGGCATTAGAAACCGAATATGTATTTATTATAAAATAATATTTCTAGGTTTTTCAGAGGTTCCCCTCACCCCTCTTATAAAAGGGAAGTCCCCCTTCTCACTAATTCACACATTAAAAGCCTTTTGGCTCAGCAAAACAATGCCCAAATACTCTCTAAAATTCCCTAAATTAATCTTACAGGCCTTAGTTTGATCATAAATCAAACCTAAGGAGCCTTTTGATCAAATCAAAAGGAAGAACACGAAGAAGAGGTAATGTTTTCACCACCCTCTTTCAAGTTCCTTTCTTCAGCAATTTCTTATTTCATTGTTATTCCCATTATAAAATAATAACTTCAGTATCTTATATATACTATGATGTTATTATAAATATGGTATAACCATATTCAGTATTCTATCCATCCTTTGAATGAAATGTCACCAGACGTGCGTACGTACGACTTACCGTCTCCACGTCGTGGTGTAGTTGTTATTCAATAAATTATTATTTTGATGGGTATAATAATTATGTGTAATTCATGTAAAAAATAAATATAACATTATAATGATTATTTATATAGGATGTACAATCAAATTCTATATTATTTTAATATCAAAAGAATGATATTGTTGCTCGTGCGTACGTACGGAATACCGTCTCCACGAACGCGATGAGATTCATTCTACGTCATATCCATTCAACTATATTTATCATTTGATGATTATAAATAATGTTTAAGGACTTGATATAATTCTAGATATGAATAAGATACAACCTATCCATAAAAACACAGCTTCTATAACAAAAAATATACGAGTAAGTTGACACTCGAAACGACGATAATACAAAATTATTATTAACAAATCAATGTTAAAAGATCATATAAGATATCATATTAATGTATCTGATTCTTGTAGAATTTAATAACAATTATTTCACCATTATAATGGAGGTTAACCTACCCCCATCCAAGGAAAAGTAAAAGGTAAGGGTTTATTTCACAATCTCTTCATTATCCGAGGTTGTTTGTACGTGATTATCTACTGGGACCTCTTTATCATCCACATACTTGTTTCTTAAAAATGTATTCCAAAACATTTTTACTATTTACTAGACAATGGGTTAAATTCATTTATACCATTTTCTGACTTTTATAAAATGTTTTGAAAGGAATCTTTCTGTCATTTTCCAAACAAGGTCCTTTTTAACCTTTTCAAGAAAATTAAGGTAAGAATGTTTTTTTAACTTATACGGTGGGTGCGGCTATTTTATGCCATTATAAAATCGCCGAATAATCCCTTACAATCTTATAAGAATATTTTCAAAGTAAATGTTTTATTTAAAAATTATCTGACTTTTAAATGATTTTTTTAAAAAAAGAGATATTCCTCTCAAATAGTTTTGATATCATCTATGTCAACATCTTTTGATGGATTTTAAGCTTATTTGAATGTGATTTATTATGATACAAATCTGTTATATTTTATTTATGGTTTTGTGATATGTTTGAATGTGGATGTGTTATTTTTATACCCTTAATTGTTTATGGTGAATGTATTGACATTTCATATGCTAGTTTTAATATGAATGTTTATGTTATGTTTAAAGCTGTTCATATGAAGAATGCATTGGACAGAGTATGTGACGGGTGGAGCCCTATATATCTCATCAATGCATCGGTAGGTCTTATGAGACAAACTAGTGTCTTGGTAGAAGGCCCTGGAAAAATCTTATTTGTAGTCTTGGCACGAGTCCTTGGCTTTGTGGTTATTATAGTCTGGCATTATGCATTCAATCATTATGAAAGTGGTTATTGATATTGAATGTGATTATATGACTAGTATAATATCCATGTGAATAAGTAAATTGAATTATTTCATTTGATATTTTCCATATTATTTTGAAGTTCCTGTTTACAATACATTTGTTTTAGTTATACATTTCCTTAAATGTTTATCCTTATTTATAAAAGTTTCCGCAATATTGTTATCCTTACTGGGAATTTAAACTCACACCATTCTATGTTTTATTTTTCCCAAGATGTGAAGAAGTATTTTATGAATGATCTGCAGGGATAGTATAAGGGTTTATGAGTGTGGAGTCAATATGTTGTTGTAGTTTTCAATTTATTATGTAATTTAATCTTTATGAATGTATCTAGTGTTTCCAAGACTACTAAACTAATCGGTCTTTCAAGACATTATCTTTCTTGTGATCATTCCAATGTTATATAATAATGCACCAACACTGGGTAACTAGGGTTGGGGCATTACAGTTGGTATCAGAGAAGTTTAGTACAAACCTTGGAAGCTAGATTTAGATAAACTCTAATTAGATAACACAGATTTAAGACGGACTTTGAGGATTTGTATAGAAGAACTTCCTAGAATTTTGGTATTGTAGAGATTTTGTGAGTTTTCCGAGAAATACATCCCTATATAGATACGAGCAGCTAGAGGCGGCTCTGGCACAGATGTACCTAGGGGTAAAAACTGAAAACACCACTTTGAACAAGACTCGAACGGGAACTGGTGCACGACAACAAGCCTTGCTGCACTCTTGTTTATGAAACTCCCGGGGGATATTCTTAGGATAACTCTTATTTTATTTACAACTCATTATGAAGGGTTTATGAGTATATACATCCTCAAAGAATTTTTTTTATGATTATGGATTTTATCCATATATTGTTCAATTTATGTTAAGTATTTTATAAGTATGGAATTATGTATTTTGATTCAAAAACTGATATAGTTTTTTCCATTGATTAGAAATGGCACTCAGGGGAAGAAATGGAAATCGTATCAATGCATGCACTCCAGGTAGGGATTTCCCTCCTGCTCAAGATAATTATAGTGGAGCGGGTGATGCAACTGGTGCTGATCAACTAATCACCATACTAGGATAACTCACTCAGGTTATGAATAATAACCTTACCCGTATGGACCACCCTGACCCACAACGCGGAGGATCAATGTTAGATTGCTTCATGAGGCAAAAACCACCAATATTCAATGGGAGTACAAATCCATTAGTAACTGAGCAATGGATAAGTTCCCTAGAGATAATATTTCATGCTATTGGGAGTAGTGAAAGGGAAAAAGTTGTCATGGTAGTTTATCACCTCACTAGATATGCTGATCAATGGTGGTCATTGATTCAAAACCTGAAGGAAGATGATGAAGTATAAAATATGGAATGGAGGGAGTTCAAATATCTATTTTTAGAATAATACTTTTCTCGTGACCAATGGGCAGATATGGAAAGGCAATTTCTGAGTTTGAGACAAAAGGAGGATGAGAATGTCACAATGTATGAGGATAAATTTACGAGGTTAGAATGGTATGCTGGAGATTATATACGTAACCCAAGAAGTAAGATTGATCATTTCTTTGATGGGTTAAAACCATTACTCCATCGAGAATTAGTCTCACAATCCTTCACGTCATAATAAGACATTGTCTCATGTGATATCAAGACACAAAAGGAATTATCTAAGTCTTATGACTTTAAAGAAAAGCAAGAGAAGAAGAGATCTACTGATAAATCTGGGAATGGAAATAAGGGGAAGAAGGGAAAAGTTGAATATCCATCCTATAGTAAATTTGGGAAGAAACACCCCGGTACATGATTATAAGGAATGGGAGTCTATTATATGTGTGGTGAAAAAGTCCACCAAGCTTGTGATTGCAAGGGGAAGAAGGAAGCTATCGATGTCTAATGCTACAATTATTGGGAGATGAGAAATTATGCAAATAAATGTCCTCAACATCAGGGGAACTTACCTAATAAAAGGCCAAGGGTTCAAGGCCAAGCTTATGCTATCACTACTGCGGAGTTAGAAGCTCTGAAAGATGTGGTGGCAGGTAATTTAATGGTTTCCTCATGTTTATCAAATGCATTATTTGATTCTGGATCATTGCATTGTTTCATATATTCCCAGTTTTATAAGAAAATTAAATATTTCCAATTTTATTTAACAAGGTAGTTGTTAGTTAAAACTCATAAGGGAAGTATCATTGCAACAAAGTTTTCTGAAATAGTCCCCATTAGAGCACATAAATGTTCTTTATCCACTGTTCTCATCGTCATACCTATGATTGAGTTTGATATAATCCTTGGTATGGATTGGATTTCGGTCCATGATGTGAATATTTATTGTAAGAAGAAAGAGGTTACGATTTTTGATGATGATGATAAAGAACACATTATCTTTAGAGCAGAATCTTCACCCACTAATTTGTATCTAGATCCACCCCAATAGCTAAAGTAAATTCACTTATTGGGGATGAAGAGAATGAAATGAATGTGGGTGAGGAAATTAATGATCAAATAGAGGATGTACCTACTGTGAAGGAATATGTAGATGTGTTTCCGGAAGATCTAACTAGACATCCTCTAGAATGAGAAGTTGAATTTTCCATTGATTTAATTCCTGGTTCAAGTCCTATATCGAAGACCTATTATAGAATGTCTAGTGTCGAAATAGTTGAACTAAATAAACAACTAGAGGAATTGAGTAATAAGGGATTTATTCTCCCAGCCGTTTCTCCATGGGGATTCCATGTTCATTTTGTTAAAAAGAAAGATGGATCTATGAGGTTATTTATCAACAACAGGGAGATCAATGTTATAACAATAAAAAACAAGTATCCCCTACCTCGCATTGATAATTTATTTGACCAACTTCATGGAGCTCAATACTTTTAAAATATTGACCTTTGATTTGGATACCATATGTTGTGTGTGAAGAAGGAAGGCATTCCGATGAAAACATTTCGAAAAAGGTACGTGCATTATGAGTTTACGGTAATGCCTTTTGGGCTGACTGATGCACCCTCTGTATTCATGGATCTAATGAATAAAGATTTCAAGGAATAGCTCGATTATTTTGTGGTGGTATTTATTGATGATATCTTGGTATACTCCAAAATCTACGAAGAGAATGAAAATCAATTGCACATTATCCTGAGGACTCTGAGAAGACATGAATTAAATGCGAAGTTTAGCAAGTATGAATTATGGCTTAAAGAGATTTCTTTTCATGTCAATAATGTCTATAAATATGGAATATCTGTTGATCCTTCTAAGATCAAGGAAATCCATGACTGGCCAGCACCTACGAGTATAATTGAGGTATGCAGTTTTATTGGTTTAGCAGGTTATTATCAACGTTTCATTCAGAATTTTGCCCGATTGGCTAATCTATTAATAAAGCTCACACGTAAGGGGGTTAAATTTGTTTGGACAAAAGAGTGTGAAGAATGTTTTGAGGAACTGAAGGGAATATTAGTCAATGCTCATATATTGACTCTACCATTGGGGAATGATGAGTTCGTTATTTATAGTGATGCATCGAAGAATGGATTTGGTTGTGTCCTCATGCAGAATGATATTGTTATTTCCAATGTATCACGACAGTTGAAAATTCATGAGAAGAACAATCCTACTCATTATCTCGAGTTAGCAGTTATGATCTTTTCTTTGATGATATGGAGGCACTACCTCTATGGTAAAAAATTTGAGATTTATACTGATCACAAGAGTTTGAAGTATATTTTCTCACAAAAAGAACTCAACATGAGGCAAAGGAGATGGCTAGAAGTTCTCAAGGATAATTATTGTACAATACACTACCACCCGAGGAAGGCAAATAAGGTGGAAGATGCTTTGAGAAGAAAATATCTTGGAGTTTTGAACAATATGAGAATTGAAAGGGATCCAATTATCATGGATCTAGTGAAGATGGATATGGGAATAACCATAGAAGGTGAAACATCAATGCTTTTTCAAATGGTTGCCAAACCATATTTACTAGAAAGGATTAAGAGTTCTCAGACCGATGATGAAAAATTTCAAAAGAAGATTAAAGCTGTGAATGATGGGAGATTGAATGACTTTGGTTATGAAGATGGAATTTTGAAATTTTGGAAGAGACTCTGGGTTCCCAATATAACTGATCTAAAAAGGGAATTATTGGATGATGATCATAGTTCCAATTTCTCTATACACCATGGGAGCACGAAAATGTATAAAGACTTGAAGGATCATTTTCGGGTGGACAACATGAAGAGGGAGATTACTAATTTTTTATCAAGATGTATGGTTTGTCAACAAGTGATAGCTAGAAGGCAACAGCCTGGAGGAGTCAAGTAACCTCTTCCCATACCGGAGTGGAAATGGGACAATATTACGATGGACTTTGTTATGGGGCTACCAAAGACTCCTAGAAGGAATGATGCAATATGGTTTATTGTTTATCGTCTTACCATGTAAGCACATTTTCTTGCTATAAGAGAAGATCTACCACTGGAACGACTAGTAGGACTATATATTAATGAAGTGGTGAGACTTCATGGAGCATCCCTATCGATTGTTTCTGATCATGATCCCCATTTTACTTCAAGATTCTGGAAGAGTCTTCAGAAATCCATGGATACTGAACTTCGATTGAGCACTGCCTACCTCCCTCAAACATATAGAAAATCAGAACGAACTATTCAAACCTTATAAGAAATGTTGAGATCCTACTCTCTTGACTTTCAGGGTATGTGGAATCAATATTTATCTCAGGTAGAATTTTCCTATAAAAATTGCTTCTATTCGAGTATTCAAATGGCACCATATGAAGCGTTATACAGAAAGAGATGTCACACACCAACCTGTTGGGATGAAATTGGTGAACAAAAACTTGTAGTCCCAAAACTGGTGGAGGAAACAATGGAAAAGGTAAAGGTAATCCAAAACCACATCAAAGAAGCTCAAAGTAGGCAGAAGAGCTATACTGATAACTGAAGGAAGGCTTTGAAATTTTAGGTAGGTGATCATGTTTTCTTGATGGTATCTCCATGTAAGGGACTTATACGTTTCGGTAAGAAGGGTAAATTGAGTCCTAGGTACATCAGACCATTTAAAATTCTAGAAAGAATTGGGGTTGTATCTTACCATTTGGAAATGACGCCATGTCTCTCCAAAGTTCACGATGTGTTGTACATATCACTATTAAGGAAATACATGCCTACCCTAACACATGTACTCACCAATGAGTAATTAGAACTGGAACCCGATCTGTCTTTTTGCAAAGAGCCCATCAGGATTCTTGATAAGAGAGAACAAGTACTGAGAAATCGGACGACTCGTCTGGTAAAAGTTTTGTGGAGAAACTATAAGATCGAAGAGGCAACGTGGGAACCTGAGGAACTTATGATGAAGCACCACCCTAGTCTCTTCATGTGGTAGTATTCTAGAAATTTCGAGGACGAAATTATTTTAAGGAGGGGATAATGTAACATACCAAGCTTCCATGGTACGCTTTCCTTTGAATAATGCAGTAGTGTGTGTTGTACCCAACTTCGAGTTCAAACACACACACCACAACCAATCAAACTAGCCATTATGAATAGTACTACCCTCTTTTTGAAATTTTATAAATTTTATCATTCAAAATGAAATTCATTTTTGGATTTGGAATATCAAAATTAGCCGAGGGTAAAATTTTGGTTTTTTTCTAAAAACTATCAATTTTTTATGAATAGTGAAAAAAACACTGAGTTGTAGTTTAAAACCAAATTTTTAATTAAATAATTATTTATTTTACTTAAATTTAATTAAGGTCAAAATAGATACATATTACCAATATAATTTCAATGTAATTAATTGTAGTTCGTTTAGAATAATTTTAGATATATAAAAATTTTATTGAACTTTTTCACCGTATTTTACCCACCTCCTAGGAGAATTTGGAAATTCACATAAAACAGAAGTTTACAGCTTTTGTGAATGTAATTTCAAAAATCCGAGATACACGGTTAATATCAAGGAGTAAAATTTGGTTCAATGAGATGAAAAT
Organism: Viscum album; assembly: GCA_963277665.1. Taxonomy (NCBI): domain Eukaryota; kingdom Viridiplantae; phylum Streptophyta; class Magnoliopsida; order Santalales; family Viscaceae; genus Viscum; species Viscum album. The sequence continues at coordinate 1,108,743,640 of OY728146.1, forward strand.
AATTTATGGTGAATAGTAACTTTTTACTTTTATTTACCACGGTAAAAAGTAAATAGGGAAATTATGGGTAAATATGATTTTAATATTAACCTAACACTTTTCCTGATTCTATTGGAAAAGTATATCTAGACCAAAAACAATCTCATTAATAATATATTGTCATTTAGGTCCACTTGGATTGGATTAGTACATTTATTATTATTTAATTCAAAGAAGAGTTAAAAGAGTAAAAATCGATGTTTATTTACTAAAAAATTATTAATATAGGGTTATTCATAAGATAAATTCTATTTTAAATATTCATTAGAAAGATAAAAATATTTCCTATATAATGGTATTTTATTTATAATTTTTCGACCTTAAATAAGATAATTTAATTTTGACACAATGGTGATGCAGTAATTACCTAATTAATGAAATATTAAAATACTTGATATTATAAATATCAAAATAATTGTAATTTGAGACTTTTTATGGATTCCACTAATTTTATAGGTTAATATGACATATTATTATTTATTATATAAATCTATTTCGAAGTAATAATTTTTTTATGAATTTATCAAAAAACAAAATACCCAATATTGTCAAAATTGACAAAAAAGAGTTTAAAAAAAATATTATATTATTAATTTATATTCAATTCCTAAAAATCTATGGTTCATCAAAGAGACTTATATCATGATAGGTGTATCATTAATGGAACCCATTAGGGTCTCTTGGAGGTATATAGTTTGTTTATTAACTATATTATATAAAAATAAAAAGTGACATGGTAAGTGTCAAACTAATTGACTAAGAGATAAAACTAAACTATAAGGATAATATAATATCCCAAACCTATCTAAATTATATTGGTTGAGTGGTTTTTTACCCATACACACTTTAAAATTTAAATAATCCACTTTAGAGCCATTAGAAACCGAATATGAATTTATTATAAAATAATATTTCTAGCTTTTCCAAAGGTGTCCCTCACCCCTCTTATAAAAGGGCATCCCCCTTCTCTCTAATTCACACATTAAAAGCCTTTTGGATCGGCCAAAACCTACCAAAATACTATCTTAGCTTCCCCAAATTCAACCTAGAGGCCTTATTTTGATCAGAAAGCCAACCTATGGAGCCCTTTTGATCAAATCAAAAAGAAGAACCTGAAGAAGAGGTAATGTTTTCAGCACCCTCTTTCAAGTTCCTTTCTTCATCAACTTCTTCTTTCTTTGTTATTCCCATTATAAAATAATAACTCCTGTATCTTATATATACCATGATGTTATTATAAATATGGTACAACCATATTCAGTATTTTATCCATCTTTTGAATGATATGTCACCATACGTGCGTACGTACGACTTACCATCTCCACATCGTAGTATAATTGTTATTCAATAAATTATTATTTGGATGGGTATAATAATGATGTCTAAATCATGTAAATAATAAATATAACATGATAATGATTCTGTATATATGATATACCATCCAATTATATATTATTTTAATATTAAAACAATGATATTGTCACTCGTGCGTACGTACGGACTACCGTCTCCACGAACGCGATGTGATTCATTCTCCATATATCCATTCAAGTATAATTATCATTTGATGATTAAAAATAATGTATAAGTACTTGATATCATTTTAGATATTAAAAAGATACAACTTATCCATAACAAACATGGCTTATGTAACAAAACATATACGAGTAAGTAAACACCTGAAATGACGATAATACTAAGATATTATTAACAAAGAAATGATAAAAAATCATATATGATATCATATTAATATATATGATTCTTGTATAATTTAATAACAATTAGTTCACCATTATATAATAGGTTAACCTACCCTATTCAAGGAAATGTACAAGGTAAGGGTTTATTTCATAATGTCTTCATTATTTGAGGTTTTTTATACATGATTATCTACTGGGACCTCTTTATCATCCACATCCATGTTTCTTAAGAATGTATTCCAAATTTTTTTTACTATTTACTAGATAATGGGTAAAAGTCATTTATACCCTTGTTTGCCTTTTATAAAATGGTTTGAAAGTAATCTTTCCTTCATTTTCCTAACAAGTTACTTTTTAACCTTTTTGAAAAAATTAAGGTAAGAATGTTTTTTTAACTTATACGGTGAGTGTGGCTATTTTACGCCATTATAAAATCGTCGAAGAATACTTTACAAGATTATAAGAATATTTTCAAAGTACATGTTTTATTTTATAATTATGTGGCTTTTAAATGATTTAAAAAAATTGATATTCCTCTCAAATAGTTTTGATTTCATCTATATCAACATCTATTGATGGATTTTAAGCTTATTTGAATGTGATTTATTTTGATACAAAACTTCTATATTGTATTGATGGTTTTGTGATATGATTGAATGTGGATGTGTTATTTTTATACCATTCATGGTATATGGTGAATGTATTGACATTTTGTATGCTAGTTTTTATACGAATGTTTATGTTAAGTTTAAACCTATTCATAATAGGAATGCTTTGGAATTAATATGTGATGTGTGGAGCCCGCTATATCTCCTCGATGAATCGGTAGGTCTAATGAGACAAACTAGTGTCTTGACACAAGACTTTGACAAAATACTATTTGTAGTCTTGGCACGAGGCCTTGCATATGTGGTTATGATAGTCTGGCATTATGCATTCCATCAATATGAAAGTTGTTATTGATATTGCATGTGATTATTCGATTAGTAGAATATCCATGTGAATAAGTAAATGAAATTATTTCATTTGATCATTTCTATATTATTCTGAAGTTCAAGTTTAAATGGCTTTTGTTTTAGGTATACATTGCCTTAAATGTTTATGCTTATTTATAAAAGATTTATCTATACTGTTATCATTACTAGGCATTTGAGCTCACCCTTTTCTATGTTTTATTTTTCCCAGGATGTGAAGAAGTATTTTATGAATGACCTACAGGGATAGTATAAGGGGTTATGAGTGTGGAGTCAAGATGTTGTTTTAGTTTTCAATTTATGATGTAATGTAAACTATATGAATTTATCTAGTGTTTCCAACACTACTAAACCAATCGGTCTTTAGAGAATTGATCTTTCTTGTGATCATGCCAATGTTATGTAATAATGCACCGAATCTGGGTAACTGAGGTCGAGCCATTACAAAACAACACAATCAAGGGGGTTTACATTAAATATATGAAATCATCGGTATAATCCTAGTTTATTCATGATCATTACCATAATTACTTGTTTCTAAACTATAGTTAGACTTATCATTTGTAACATCCCTAGAAATACCTTAGAAATATATCTAGGGATATTAGAAAAGATTTCACATCCTGGTTTCCAAAGATGACTAAAACTTCACACTGATACAAATTGTAGAAAAAAAGACTTAATGTACATAAACATTGAATTACATTTTCAAAATGCTTAAATAATGAAAAAATAGATTCCCAAATACCTTATATGTTTAGAGTCTATGGAAACATGTAATATAATTTTCTATCATAGTAAACAATATTCAAAATATCCCATAATGATCTTCCAATTTTTACCTGAAAACTTTCTTTATATCTTGGGGAAACGAAAATATAAAAAGTATGAGCTCAAATGATCGGTATGGGTAAACATCGAGAACATAGAAAAAACCATGAACATAAAATTTAAATATCAAAACCACGAGTCATAAGATAAATCATGGTATTTTGTAAGGCATACATCATAAATGAACATGACCATGTCAAGATTTCATTAACATAAAACATTGAACTATGGCAGACAAATAAGATTGCAATTTTTTTTACATAGTAGCCCATGCATTGCTTACAAGACCATTATAGTAAAAAAAGTCATTTACTGAACAAGGATTACTTGTTATTCCAACCATGTTTATCTCATGAGATATAAATCATTACACAATAAATTGGACAAAAATATAACTCCCACCTATATCATATTGGAATCTTTCTTTCATGTTCCTCAAAAACATTAATCATTTATCATAGCATAACCCGTGAAATAAAATTGGTTTCTTTGACATCATTCCATCATAACATAATCCATAAAAAATAATTGGATTTCATAAAAATAATTCCATCATAAAAAAATTAAATTAATGTAATAATAGGGATAGAACATAACAATATGTCATCTTATATAGAATTTTTTTGATAAACCACTTAAGCTTAATTCCATAGGAAAATATCCCTTTCTCTTCAAAAATTCTTTATTTTCTCAAAATGACATGTAATTATAGTATAATATAAATAGTTGAAAATAAATTTGAAATATTGTAAAGGAAGATTATGGAAATTAAGGCATCATGAAACTGTACAAATCCATTCTATATTTATAAGTTTTAAAAAATTATTCCTATACTATTTCCGAAAAAGTAAAAAAGTACATCATATGGAAGATGAAAGAAATATTCCTTCCATAACATTAAATAAAACGTCACCAATGGGTAAATTTGAATTTAAATATTTTTATATTAATATAAATAATACTATATATTTATTTGAATCGTGGAAGTGGATTGTAAATATACCTCGGTAAATACTTACGAATAAACACTCTTAGATAAAAAAAGATTTGCAAAGTTATCCCTTACCATATTTTTTATAATATTTTTATATTTTCAAAATTCATTTATAATAATTTAAATAATGTTAATGATTTTTTCATGAATCATAATCATTTTTATGATAAAATTTATGAACATATTTTCATCCGTTTGTTAGCAACATTTCATTATTAGCTGTTATTAAAGTGTTGACTTCTTTATGTTATCAAGATTGTTTTTTTGGAAAAGTTATTATTACCCTTTTATGTTATATTTATATCATTTAAATCATTTTATATATCAAATTTATTTATTAAATTCATTTATATATTCATTCTTTAATGAATATTATGTATAATGATCCACATCGCATCGTGGATATGGTAAGTCGTACGTACACACAAGCGACGATATTGTTCCCTTAATTATTGAATGGTATTTAAGTGAATATTTTATTGTATATAAGAATAAATATAAAATTATATTAATAATATGTTTGTTTATTTTTTCCGTAATTATAAAATTCCATGTAAGGCGGTGGTGAAAAACAGATTACACAATGACGTTGAGACGGTAAATCATACGTACACATCAATGGTGATTTAATTTTTCATAGGATTTGTAGAAGATATAATATTGTCACTTAATAATAATAATAACCTCTATATATGTATTTACTACTCTAGTTATTAATTTATAATTAATAACTCATGAGGTGGATATATAATAATAAATATGTTTGATAGAATCAGTAAATTATATTACTCTTCTCCAACATGCCACCACAAAATATCCTCTTAGAACATTAGATTTTGTCTTTAAAGAATAGAAGAACATATAAAACGTTTCTAGTGAAGTTAATAATAGATATTGGAAGGGTATGTTCGAGTTTGAAGGAACAAAATGAAGTGAATATTTGAGGGAGCATGTGCCATTTTATAATTGTGTTGAGGGGAACTTTTAGAAACCTAAAAAATATTAATTTATAAAAATTAGAAAAATAAATCCAAATACCTAAAAAATGAGATATATTCGAAGATAAGTTATGTTAATATTGAAATATTGTAAACCAATAAAATATAGAAAAGTTTTTCTGTCAATTTAAACATTATCATTTTAATTGACAATTATTTATTCTATTTAATTTTAATTATGATAAAAAATGTTTCAACATTAAAAGGGTAAAATATTAACTTATTTGATTTCAATTAAACCATGATTGAATAATTTACATCATTTTATACAATATAATTATTATTATCAATTTTTTTAATTTTTTTACTATTTTTAAATACATTTATAAAACATTATTGTAACAAAATAACAACTGTGTCAATTTTGACACTGTTAATTTCATTGAATTTTATAAATATCTTTATAATGTGTTATCAACAAAAAATCATTTTATTATATCACTAATGGGGAAAGGTCATATATATAATTCATTGAAAAAATTAATTATCCCAAATTATATTTATTTTAATATTTTTGATACCATTTATTTGATATCTTCTATATTAAAATATTGACAACAACAATATTATGTAATTAAATAATATAATAATTTGTAGAATAAAAATTTAAAATAAAATACTATTATGAGAAAAAATTTACTATATTTTATAATAATATAAGTAGTCTAAATTACCTTCTATAAAATCCAATATTATAGAAGTTATTTTTATTACTGTTTGAATGTGTCAACTTTAACATTACATTAAATAAAATAATATAAAGGTCATAATCATATATATAAGGCTCTAAATGGTCGCTAAATTGAACTTTTTATGAGTATGTTTTATATATACTCGACCAATATGATTTGGTCATGTTTTTGGTAATGTTTTCGGTTATTATGATTATAATAAAAAAAATTCATTGATTTCTCATCATTTAATTTATTTTTTACATCATCAAAGAATAAGACATTATGGTGACTATTTATTTTTTATAAATTAAAATTAAATATCCATTATGTAGGAAATTATTTTATCTTTATATGGAATATTTATTTTCAATGATATCACCTGGTTATACTTATATTAAAATTATTATACTTACATGAAATGTGAGTTTGACATTATGTCACTTTCATTGGATTTATTAATATCTTAGTCATTTTCGTTGTCCAGTGGAAATTATATGATTATTTTTTGTAAAAAATATGTTAATAGTATAATTTTATTCATATAATGGTATTTTTTTAGGTTTTGGGATAATTTTATTGTCCTTATCATATTATTAGTTACCATAATATACCAGATTTACCTATAACTGTGGTAAATAAAAATTAATGTTGTTACTATTAATAATATCCAAAAATAAAACGAATATATTAATATAATTTTTACCCACTATTTTCAAATATGGAACAAAAATTTTATAATTCAAAATACATAATTGGAACAAATTTTTTAAAATTAATTACCGTTGTCAAAACCTAAATGAAGGGGTTTTAATAATTAAAAACTTATTATAAGATTGTCATTTGTTTATGTCCAGTTTTAATCTGAAATTTATTCCAGTCGCCAAAATGTGATTAAATAATAAAAAATAATAAAATTAAACATTAAAACCAATTATAAATATAATATATCTTTATAAATAAATTAGATGAAAATGTGGTTTTGAATTAAAATACTGTATTTTTCACTATTCCTCAAAATTTGAATTTTATCAAAAAATACAAATAATTAAACAAAAGTAAATTTTTATTTCATCATTCCAATTAAGAAGTCTATTTTGTCAAATTTAACTTATAAAAGTGTCAAAACCATGATTTAAAAAGGGGGCACTAGTAAATGGAAGTAAAAATGCATTTTTTGAAAAATATTTCATTTATCTGAATAAATTTAATTTGTTCTTATATCATGTTCTATATAAAACATAATATTAATGATAATGTAATATAAAATTAAAATTTTGGTTAATATTATTCAGAAAGTCTATTTATTATCCAATTAAATAATAATATTTTTATAGTATATCGTTGTTTAGTGAAACTCGGTATTGCGTACACTGAAAGCTATCGAGGAAGATTGCTCTTGCGTGTAATGAAATCCAAGTCTGTTTTGTGTGTAGTTAAAGCATCATTTTTAGTTGTGTATAATATAGCAAAAACATATTTCACATATACACTGAAAAAAATCTATACTCAGTGTTGCGTGAAATAAATTATATAAAAAGAACTTGAAATATTGTGTTACACAAGCCAAGAATAGTGTTCAGTATAATGCATGCTAATACATTGTTGTATATAGTACAAGCTAATCATGTTGTAGTTTAAAATATAAGATATAAAATAAATCAAAAGAATACATCAAATAAAATATTGGGGTTTTACAATATAGTATATTGAATTTGGATGTATGTTTCTACCATATATCCTCACCTTATATTGGTGAGTGATTCCATGGTCCACCCTATGTCATTGGTAGTCAGTCTAATGTGAGGATATATGAATACATTATAACACCTCTCCTTGTTTTAATGTTTAAATAACATACTTCCTTTATTTATTGGGTGTTAGTCTAAAATATAGATACACTAATATACTATAAATAATTATCCAAAAATAGATGTTTTCAGATTGGAATCCACTAATTGATAGGTTATTTTTCAAGGACATTTATATACATATTCACTATATATACAAAACATGAGTGAGGTGGTTTTAGCTTGAATCTCATTGAGTGAGAATGATATTTTCCAAGATATGGTTATGGGACCCTAGTCCATGTTTTAGGGTATATTCAAAGACATGGTTTTTGGGATGTGAGGATTAGTACGGGCCCTACACTAAATAAGATAGTAGTGGTTGAGACTTAATTAGAAACCCGACCTTGTGTATTCTATCATGGTTCATCATTTATGGTATTGTGTTATTATTATCTAGTATAGACAAATGTAGTTATGGTTGGGTTTCATTATAACCTCATTATAACCTATTGACTTGACCAGAATAATTTTTTCTAGTAAAATACATTTTATTATTTTAATAAATTATTCGCATTAACAAGATGGTGTATTTTATGGGAAAATAGGAAAACCATTCCATAATGTATTTTTTACATCTATAATGGTAACCTTAGCATATGAAAGGAACTTATTTTTACTAAATAAGTATGAGAAAAGGATTTATAGTTGATCATGTTATAGAACCTAGATTGGGATTTGAATAAGGGATTGTGATAAGGATAATATTATTTTGGATCCTCCTTATGCATTTTTTCTATTATTTATATTTTATTCATATGGTGGGGGGTTTATTGGGATTTATTACTTTATAATTGTATTTACATTTTTTATTGTATGATATGTGTTTGATCTATGTATACATTGACAATAAACAAAATATTTTTTCTTGAATATATGTTAATTATTTATTTTAATGATAATAAGGGAATATTTTACCGAATGTATTATTTAGCCACTCATTGCTAGTCTATATCCTATAGTGTGTAGGGAGGTGAAGATGATTTTATGTGTAACTCTAGATATTAAAATATAAATTTTTGTTATGGAATTTTAATTATGCCTTAAAATAAGTAGTCCAATATTTTCTTATATATAGTGTAATTTATAAAAAAAGTGTTTTATTTATATGTTAACTAAGACTTTTTAAACAACTATTCTAATGTTAAAATATGAAAATTTTATTTTTTAATTAATTTATGGACATGAATAATTATTTAAATAGTTTTTATATGAATATGTATGTTTCAAATTTTCTTTAAATTGGACTCCATAAGTTTAATATTATAAATTATACATGAAACCACTGTAAATTGGTTATTAAGAGATTTTATTTCCAATGAATAATGTCACAGGATTTATTAAATATGAATATATAATTACCATCAGAATATTTTTAAAATCATATTTTGTATTAATGTTTTTGTAATAAAACTATTAGAATTAGACATTGATTTATGAAATATGTTTATGTATCTTTAAAAAATCATGGATTTTTAAAAAAATAGAGTATTATTGTTTTTTTTGTAAATTCTGAATAAAATGAGAGTAAATGTAATTTTAATTATAATTAATTTATCGGTTTGGATTTTACAATAGGAACATAACGGTAGTATGGAAACCCTTATGTATTTTTTTTAAAGAATAATTAAAATGGTTTCTGATTTATTTTTATGAAAATTTTAGTTGGAAATTTGATTATTTTTTATATTGGTTAATTATTTCAATTACCCTATAAAAATGAAAAAAATAATATATCACTTATGTTTTAAAAGGATATATATGTTTGATTAATTTTTATTGATTATTTTATTAGGGCATATATTTTAGTATATAGAATGATTCATTTTTAATTATAATTTCTATTTTCATATCATGTTTTAATTTAAAATTCATAAGGTATTGTTTTTTATAACACACATGGGTTTAAATTAAGAAAATAATGCATGAACCATGACATATATTCCAAAATATATATGAAAGTAATTATATTGATTAATTTTGAATGATAATATTTAATTTTTAATTTTTGGTGGTTAAAAAAATTTAAATTATGTTGTTTATGATATTTTAAATTTAAATGTTTTATAAAAAGGGGATAAAGAAATATTACTCAATTTTGTATTCCAAAAAAAAATTCTCTAGGAAAAATATTAGTGCCTGAATCATCTTACTAATGTTAAGGAATAAATACATAATTTTTTTCTTGTCAACAACCTTTATAATGAATGATATTAATTATTTAATTTTTATAGAGTCTGTTTTACCTAAATTAAATTGAAACAATGATTTTTTAATGGTTATTTTATAGTTTTTTCTCAATGAACATCCATACCTATATTTTTAATAGAACATATTTCATGTTTGGTGTAAGCTCCAATGACATGGAAAAGAGATTGTGTAATGTGAAATATTCCTAGAAACATGTATTTTGATCTCTATTTACAATAGAAACTATATTATTCCGTATTTATTGAAGAGCAATGGATAAAAATTATGGAAAGACTCTGTAATTATTTTTTATAATAGATACACAATTTTCAATGTTTAGTGTAAATTTTAGAGCAATTGATAATGAAATATTTTATTAGTTTTGGTTTTATACAGTGTTGAAAATATAGAAGTTAATGAATTTTTTGAAATGAATTATTATTTTAATACTATATTTTTGTTATATTAATGCATGATTTTGAGTGATTTTAAATTAAATATTTGTTACATAGTGACTACCAAATGAAATTAATGTGTGTCATTAAGCCACAATTTTATGATATATGGTAATTATGTATATTGGGGGGGACCTATAAAGATTAGGATGTTTTTTGATTCTTTTATTCTCCTTGGTTTCGTTTTTGATGTTGTTCTGAAAAAAAATTTATTTTTACAATCGGAATCATGATGTGGGTTGGTAATAAATTTTTTAAATTGCTAGGTCATTCATATTTAAAATTTATTTGAGACATGAAAGGTATATCTAATAAAAATTTATATGGACTAAAAGTGGTCTGTATTAGAGAATTTTGTCATCCGACATTATATTTTAGATAATATTTTTTCTATTGATATTTTTTATGATTTGGTAAGGTTTTTTTAGAAAAATATATGTTTCATGGTCGGTGAGATTTCATAGTGAACATTCCTGGGGGACATGTGATATCATAGTTGACGTAATAAGTCATTTTTTATTGATGCATGGTCCCAATGAAAAATAAAATCATTATTATCATGGAATTAACAAATCTATTTGAATTTCATGCCCCTACATTAAAATACTTGTTAGAATATAATATTTGACTATTATTATGTTTTTTAGGTGTTTAATATTTTGTTGTAGTTATTTAATATTATTTACAATGTTTGAACTATGTTCGTGTTGAAAATATATGTATATATATGTGTCATATATATTTTTTCAATTAATATTATAATATATATATATATATATATATATATATTATGTCAATATTTATTATCTTATACGATGATAATAAAGTTCCCAATTGGGTATTTAAAATGTGGTATGAAAAGATATAATTTTTTATCATAAAGGATTCTATATATTCTATTTTTATTATTATATATATAAGTACACTATTATTTCATAAATTTGATATGTTAAAGTGGAATCCCATTAGAAAACCCAACCAAAATAAAGACACCTAATAAATCATTTTACAAAAATATCAATTTTATTGACCCCATTATCGAATATAAATTTTTATACTATTCATCATATCCAGAGCAATGGAAACGTGAGAAATTGTGACCTTATATGCTCATTTAGGTTTAAATAATGTGTGATTCCAATCACATATAACAGTTATGAATAATATAGACATGTGGTTTTTCCAAACATAGTAATGGTGAATAAATAAAACAAAAGGAAATCATATCCAATGAAATGTGAAAAAATTAATATAGGATAATATATTTTTGTAAAAATATTATTGAAGCGATGGAATATTAAAACATGAGATAATAATCATGATCCATAAAACATAACATGGGAATGTGGTATATAAATAAATTATAAAATATTTTCATAATACAATTATAACTGTTAAATCAAAAATCCTAGAGTGTATTGGGTTCACTCCATATTCCCATAAATAGTATGAATTGGGTTAACACTTGAGAATCATAAAAAAATTTATTGTTTTCACTCAATAGTCCTAAAAATTATATTTTGAGATAAATATAGATTTACTATATTCATGGGAAAATATATTAGAGCAAACTATCACATAATATAAATCATACTAATTTCTTCTATAATATCATGAAAAAATTCATAAATCAACTGTGATGTAAATAAAACATGAGAACGAACCATTTTTATAAAATATTATACATTGAAGAAATATATCAATCAAAGAAAAATGGATTACATAATTAAAACATATCCCAGGTTAATTATTATAATAAATAATTTATATTTATATAAATTAAACACACATTATAATAAAAATAATAATATAATTTTAAAAAAGATGAAATAACTCTTTTATATTTTAATAATAATATTTTTTGTTAAAATAATCTAAAAATCAATGGTTCTAAAACTTTTATATAAAAATAAATGAAAATTAACTTAAATAACCATGGTATCAAGGAATGTATTATTGTTAATAAAACGTTATCTTATCAGTGGTAGAATAATACCATTGTAAAACATAAAATAAGTGAGGAAAAATATTTTTTTTCAGAATTTTGTAATTAAAATAAACAATTAATTGAAATTTAAAATAATTACTCAAAGAATATATGATAAGACATATAAAACAACAATTAAACATTTTAGAGATTTTGGAAATTAAATAAAATGATTCTAGCTAAGATGAAGAGATAAATCCAACTCCACATACAATTATAATTTCATGTGAAATATTAAACAATGAGGATATAAATGATAATAATATCTTAAATCACCAAAAATATAATGTTTATAACAAAATAGAATTTAATTTGGAGATAAATAACATAAATTTTCTTCTTAGGGAAATATTTTCATTGACTATACCAATTAAAAATTTAGATTTGAAATTAAACCCTTACCTTTACACCATACTACATAAAAACTAATATATCTCACTGTATAATAATTATATACATCATAATAACATATTTTAACACATTATTCACATATAAAAAACCATTATAAAATTAAATTATAATCACTTCATTCACCTATATTAATTTTTTATCGGTTATTTTCATCATCAAATGTTTATTATTACTATTATTTTATAAAATTTCCATAATAGTGATGTCGATCATAATTAATTAATAAAAATTTCAACATTAATATATTCTTATAAGAATTATAATTGTTTTGTTGAAATTATATATGTTGTTTCATGATAATTTAATGGAAGTTATGGGTGTGGTTCGTAATAATGGAATTCATAATGGCCATGCATCATGTAATTTACAAATAACAATGAGTTGTTTTATAATGACCATTAATTATTTTCCATTATTTTATGACCATATTCATAATAGAACATACTCATTATATACTTATATTACCTTTTTTAGTTTCCTATCATTTCTTATCATTTGAAAATATTAAAATTGAATAGCATCATTCATGTAATTTGTTAAACATACCCAAACTAGAACTTTTTATAATAACAATTTATTTAATGTATAGTATTATATCATAGTAATTTCATTTTTATATAAGAATAATGATATAAATATAGAATATTTTTACTGATATGTTATATTTTTAGTATTTGTAGATGAGATGTTAATTGAAAAATATTTCAAAGAACAAGAAATATTAATTAATTGTCTAGTTCTAGAATTTTATTCCATCATAATGATGGATTTCAGCCTCCCCATATCCAGATTCTAAATAGTTTTCATTAATACATTAGTAGTTATAATTTATAGATGTATTAAATATAAATATAATGATATGTGTTGTTGTTTTATTTTCTTAGGTGGCCTTTTTGTATATGAAAATGAACGATAATATTTGGAAACATAAGTTTAGAGAATCGTAGAGATTTAATCACATGGATATTTGTTGAGTTAGTTAGGAAAATGTTATATATATATATATATATATATATTAAACCATAAAAATAAAAAATATGTTTAAAATTTATAAACATATAATTAATTATTTAAAATTTCAACTATGTTAATTTACCCACATTTACACCATTTTACATCTTTTAATTATTTAACATGAAAAAAAATATTTTTTAAACAATAAATGTGTTTCTACATAAACAATTTAAAATTGATTATTTATAATATAGAATCAATTTAATATCATTTAAATTAAAAATCCTCGAAATAATATTTTAATAAAATAAAGTGTATAAAAATTTTGACTTTTATTATTGTTTATTTTTAAACCATAAATAAAAATACTATTTTTGTATGTAATTACTAATAAAAACCCGATTACTACTTCAATTTTAAATATAAAAATTTGTGTATCAAATTTCACAGTCTTGTTTACAAAATTTAGTTTTAAATAAAAATATTTATTTTTTAATGAATCTTTATTCTTTAAAACAGAATTATTAATTTTTTATTCATTATGATTTCATTATAATTTAATAGATTGCATTTATCTATTTTTATAAATACATATTTTAATTAAATAAATCAACTTAACTAAACTGATTTAAATAAAATTAAAATTTATATAAAATAATTTTTCTTTGAATAAAAGATATTTGAGAGATAAATATATAATTTTTATTACATTAAAATTTTATTTTTATTACATTTATTAAATGTAAATTTTATTTTTTTTAAAAATAAATTTTATCCACTTTTAATATATTATATATAAATATTGGATATATATATACCAATATCATATCATGTTTAATGACTTTATATCCTATAATTGTATATACAATGACTTTATAATTATCATATTTACTATTTTCACCACTATGTATAACCTTTCATACTTCTCAAAGAATCATTCATATATTCTTAAAATATTCTTAAAAAAGTTATATTTTATATTTTATTTCTTTTCCATAATTATATAGTTTTAGAAAGTTTTGTTATCACTAATGAAAACAATGAGGTTGTTGTTTTCATTTTTACAGTCATTTTATTTACAATAACTTTTATTCCGGGTGTAATTTTCATAGGGATTTATCCCATTTATTCCTCATAAAGTATTATTATTTATCATGGTTTTCTATAATATTTTGGAACTAAATTTTTTTATTTTTTCACCTTATATTGATGTTATATATAATTATGTATACTCAATATATTTGTGGAATGAAAAAATGGGGTGTTAAATTCAACCACCCTTAAGAACATTTCACCATTGAAAACCCATTTCATAGATAAAAATTGATGATTGTACATTTTCCTCATTATATCATTGAGTTCCCTCATTTCATCAACAAGATAATGAATCCTCCAAAAAAATTAGAAAAAAAATTCATTCCTTTTATAAAAAACTGTATCTCTAGGATCTAAATTCTCCACTAGTTAATTCGTATAAGAGGGATCATGTAATAGGTATACATAAATTAATTTTCATATAAATGATAGTATATGTATATAATCTATCAATAGTGATAAATATATCCCATGGGTGAATTTTGAGTGTTTTCGTAGAGTCATAAGTAAAAAATTTACCTTCACCACAATATCAATTATTTTGAAGGTTTCACTATATCTAGAGATCAACATTAACAATTTCTGGTATTTCATTACCCTAATAATAGAAAAATTTAATAGAATCAATTTTATATAAATAACTTATTAAATTATCAGTGTAACTCTTTTATAAAATTTAGTGAAAAAAATAATTTCCAAATAAATTCCATTCTTCTACTATATCCCAATAAGTTTTTATTCTTCGATGCTACCCATATGGATCATCATTTGGATCCATTTTCTTTCTCGAGTGGAAATTTCTGTCATATAAACACTCTAATAGAGGAATTATTTTATCACAACCTCCCATGAAAATTATTTTTTATGTCCTCAACATAAATTCTGTAGTTTGAATTTCCCATTAATATAGAAAATTTGTTTTTAAATGGTAACTATTTTTAAATATCAATATTTTTTCAATTATTATTAGATATTATCTAGAATATATTATAATAAATCAAATTTCCATCACATACACTTTTATTTGGATCTCTATATATCCTTAACATATGCTTTAAGTATAACATGGAATGTTGACCGAGTGATATATCATCTTGAATTGAAAAGATTTTTGGTGACATAATATATTGATAATAAGGAACAAAAAATGGAATTATAACCATTATCATTCTTTGGAATAACTATGATTAAATTTATGTCGATGTTCACAAATAATTATACATGTATGTATTGTGAATTCATCATCCTCTTTGAATTTTTGCAGAAGATGTAGAATTTTTGGAAAACCAATAAGTGAGATATATATGCTATAATATCCTTCTCTATATTGTCACAATAATTATTATCCTCCAGATATCAATATGATGTTATTATTTAAGGATGGATAAATAATAAAGAATTATGTTCCTCATCCAATAACTAATTTATTATATATTTTTATGGGACATGTATTAAATATGACAAATCTTATTAAATTTCTATACTCAAATTTCATCTCATGAATATTTATTACATTATTTAGAATATCTATTAACCTTTTATGTGTTTCTTTGATCATCATATAGAGGAATGGTTGAGCAATTAATTGTAAAATATGTTTTTTTAAAATTTTGGGGTCGAAGCCACAATTTATTATTTAAATCAAAGACCTCTTTAGACTGGACAGGGGGTGACCCATTACATAACCCGAAGGCCCAAGGCCAAATGGCCTGAATACAAAGCATGAAAGCCCATTTTTTGGCCCAAAGGACCCCTCGGTGAACAGTTGTGCTAAAGTACCCGCGCTACTACAGTACATAATATAGTAACCGCCACCGCTACAGTACCTGCTACAGTCCCTCCGCCGCTACAGTGTCGCCGCTGCTACAGTTCCACGGCTGCTACAGTACTGCTACAGTACCCTGCTACATCACTGCTACAGTGCCCTGCTACAGTACCCCCGGAAATTCACCCCTGCCCGGATTTGATCCCGATTCTTTTGCATTAGGTAGTGTTACTTTTATTATTCATTCATTGTCCACCTTTTTCATTTTCCTATAAAGGCAACATTATGACTAATTATAGTCCATGATCATCTACTACAATACCATTTGATCAAATTTCAACTCCTTCAATTTGATTTTATACTTTAAACTCTTGTGATTAGTAAATATATCACACATTTATAGATCAAATGACTACATATATTTAACAGAATTATTATCATTTCTATTTCAAATTCATTACTTGGTTAATTTTATTTTTTCCCATTTATTTAACGTGATAAATAATCCAAAAAAATTAATATTTTATAATGGAATATTTATTTCCATTATTTGTAACATTACTAGATATCACAAAACCATATACACTCTTGGTTAGTGTGGGTGGAGTTTTATTAACCAGCCATATCATAAGTAACCTAATCGTTTATTCAAATCCATATAATATTATATGATTTAATCAAATCTATATTTACATTATAAGTTGATTTTTTAATTTTAATATCTTTTTTCACAAAAACATTTGTATAATGCCGATATAATAAAATTTTGGATCTCTATTATAGATTCATGTTTAAGTTATTCTTCAATAAAATCCATATTATGAGTGACCATATATATACACCCTATTTTCTGATTATGTGACTCATGTGTTATAATTTATATATTAATAATTAAAAATTTCTATATTATAAATAAAAATTCACCTTTCCTGTAAAGACCAAGAAATTTCCAGGGAATTTTTTTTAAATTTCATTGGAATTTTACGAGTCGGTGGCCTCTGAAGGCACTTGATACTGAGGCCCGGTGTGCCCAGAATCAATTTCTAATGTTTAGCTAAGGTACGTTCAGTAAAACAACAAGCGGGATTTTCTATCCTTTGAGCCAATGCCCAGAATTGAAATCTGAGGGCACCAATGAACTCTTAGTGCCGGTAATTGCTTAAAGGGACTTTTACCCCAGTGGCTTTTTAAGCGGGCTGAGAATTATTATTTTGGGAATTAGTTAAAAATAAATAAAACTATCAAAACAATTTTATTTTATAACATTGGAAGTTAAACCCTCCCATGGAAAGTGTTTGGTGGTTCCCACATGAACCCCAACCTTTCATCTCCTATAACCATCATTAAACTCCCAAAATTACTCCCTTAAACAACCCCTCCCCATTAAACACCCTTTTTTAATGTTGAAAACTTTTCCATAATTTATGAGTTCTTCCACCTCTTCTTCCTCTCTTTAATTAATTTCCAACACATTCATTTAATTAATTCAACCCCTTCAATTAATTAATGATGTTGTTTGAATTTTGAATTTTAAATTTCCGTGTGTTAATAAAATAATAGGATGAGCCTATTATTTTATTTTTGGGAGGCAATCGTTGTGTTATGGAGAATTGGAAGAGCTCTTGAGTTTTTGGAAGAACACCGACCCTACGACAAAGAACGACCTCTTCTTCGATGAAGGATGCTGGTTCCATGAAGAATGAATGACGCGCCATCCTCTCTTTTCTCCGCAAAAATTGAGGAGACGACGCTTCCTCCTCGGACGCACTCCGACATCACCTATAAATCCTTTCCCCATGATGCTGTTATCCTCAACTATGACGAACAAACCATAATCGAGGTAGGGGTTAAGTTCAATATTAATGGATTAAAATTGTGCATCGGTTCGATGTTGTATAATCTTGTTTGTCTGACCTATTGCTATCGCATAACGCAGATGGCACGGGCTGAACAAACATGGACTGACAACCCTCCGTTTGATCATGTTTATTGATGGAATTGGCGATCGGAGGTGGAACACGGAAGAGGTCGGCAACGCAAGGGCTGTCGTCATTCATGCTATGAAAAAGCCGAGGCCAAGTGAGTTGCAGCAGAGGAAGAACGACGTCATCACGTCGTGCTGGTAATGCAGAGCCGTGACTAGCATAGGTCGTGGTAGAGGGAGCTGGCGCCATTGCGCCTGATGTGCAGTGGGAACCCTGACCCATTTTGCGGGCCGCTTTGGTCGATGAACCGGCCGGCCGGGTCGAGCCTAACCATGGTGCTTGGAGGGCGCCGCGCTGAAGAAGCCTGCGGCCCACAGTGAGGGCCGCATGCGCCCGAAGGCTGGCCGGCCTAACCGGCCAGTTTTGGAGGGTGGCGCCGCTTGGCGGCGCCTGTTCATGCAACCAGGGGTCGCACCACCACCTCGGACCGCTCAGCCACTTGGCTGAGCCAACTGTGCCACGCGCCCAGTTGGGCCGCGCCCCGCCGGGCCAGGACTCACCACTTCAGGCCAGGCTACGCCACTCTGGCCAGGCCATGCGACTCAGCGGCCCAGTTCGACCCCATTGTCGGGTCGTACCCTCCAAAACCAAGTCAACCCGACCTGTCAGCCCACCTGGCATAACGAGTCGAACACGTTTTCACTTAAACATGAATAACTTGAGGACCACACATCTTATCGATGCACCGTAAGTGGAACTGGGACCCTCGCGACGAGGTGGTGCTTTTTCGATACTCTATGTGTGTTTTGGATGACTTTGGAAAAATGGCCGGATTTGGATGTAATATAATTCCATCCGAGCCCTCGGAGCGGAAACGCTTATAACATGATGATCGGACGTCCGATTGATATGTTGTCAACTATGTTGGATTCCTTTTGATGAGATGGTTCTATTGGCATACTTCACCTGAGGTTTGGATGTAGATGGAGCATAACCGTGTTGGATTTTACCCAAAGTCCAACCGGGCACTAGGAACAGAATGGATATTAACTCACAGATCGAGCGTTCGATTGATGCATCGTCTGTTGCGCTGAGACCCCTACGACGAGTCGGTCCTTACGGAAATTAATTTCGAATTAATTTAAAATAAATTATAATATAAATATGAAAAAATATACTTCATTTTTAAATTATAATATTATTATATCATTTTGGGATGATTTGTAATTTTTGTAAAAAAAATTATGAAGAGTGAAAAGTATACAATTTAAACTTATTAAAGAATTATTATTTAATAAACTTATATTATGAAAATATATATTAATTTATTTTAAACTAAAATTTGTTCAATTATATATCAATAAATTATATTTATATCATAAGTATCATTTCCATAATTGAATTTTATAAGAAATGATAATAAATGTTTGAAAATTTTCTCTTTGAATAACCTTTATTATGACCACATATGTGGGATTAATTTTTAAATAATAATTCCAATTATATATAATGAATTAAAAAATTATGGATTACATGTTTTTGATAATTATATTATAATTGTTTTTATTTTATAAACGTGATTTTTGAACAAAATAAATAGTAAAACTAGAAAAAATAAATTACTACGTTTATGGTAAAAATAGGTTTACCATGAGATAAATGAAAGATGGAACTACTTAAAATGACTTACCAATTTGTAAATAATCCATAATCTGATCTTTTTTCGTACCTTACGACCAAATTATCTATTTTTAAAAGTTTTCAGGACACATTTGCATGACTGTTTCCTATATAATATGTTATGTAGAGAAAGAGAAAAAAGGAAGCCTCGTTGTTGTTAATAAATATAATGCTTGGGAAAATGGGAAAAATCAGTTATTAATATTATTTTAATATATAAATCGATTTTTTAAAATAATTTTCATTAAAATTTATTTGATGAAATAATTAATTTAAATTATTATGAAACAACAATGCATTTATTAATTAGCTATCAACTATTGAAAATCAATTATAAATAATATTAAAATGATGTAAATTGAATTTATTTTTTCGTTCGATTATTTTTTTTAATATATTATTTTATACAAATTTTATCCAAATTTTTTCAAATTAGATCATTTTCATGAAATATTTTAAATGAAGAAATGAATAATGGGAAAATTTACATTAATAAAATTTTATACTAAATTATATTATATTGACTAACTAAATATTTCCAATATTAATATATCTTGACAAGTTATTTTTAATTATTAAAAAATATATTATGTAGTGCATTCATAGACTAATTTTTCATTTATCATGAATATATTGGCTCTGAAATTGTAAAAACATTCTTATCATGATTTAATTTAATTCAGTGCATTTACATGTCACATGTACTTATGTTAAAATAAATTTTCAAACATGTTGGATTTATAATTTAGAAAAAATAAATAATATATAGAATCGTTGGGTTGAATTTATTTGTTATGAATTGTTTTATTTTGGGATAATAGTACAATTTACCTAGGATAATAATTCTATTTACCATAGTGAAAAAACACAATGGTAAAACTAATGAATCTTATAAGTTAAGGAACAAAATGATTGAAACGTTTTCACGATTTTATTGTCAATGTTGTTTCTATATAATATCATCCCTACACACTTTTAATTGTCAATTTTTGATCCACTTGGGATAAGACATTCCTCTCAAAACTAAAAATGTTTTGGTGTTTACAAAAATTCCACTACTCCTAAACTATAAATGGGCACAAACTCCCCCCATTTCATCACACATCTCAATATATTTGATCATCCTAAATCCTCCCAAATAAATTTTCCAATTCAATACTCCCATACTAGACTATTCATTTTTTGAATTCATCCAACCTGTGAATGATTTTGTGCAGAAATAAGGAGGATACCAGAAGGAGATACAAAAATATTCAACATGAACTTTTATGTAATATATTTCTCCTCCTCCATAAATTATATTTTAACAACAATTATATAATAACCTCATTATATTCTATATAATGGGATGTTTTTATAATATAATAATGACCCAAAAACATCTCCAACTTCATAAAATTGGTTATGAAATCATAATTGTTGGGTATGATGATGGATATAATGTATATATATGGTATTTATAGCTTATATATATATATGGATTAATTGTATGGAATTAATCATTTTAATTTCCATTTCTTGTGGGATTTGATAATGTCACTCATATGTTTGATGAACTACTGCATCATGAAACAATGTGATTTCTCTTTCACTAACTCTTTATACGGAATATGATAAGGTTAATGATAAAGAATACATGTGATATATATGAGATAATAATTATATTAATTACCAATATATCATTCTATAATGATAACATATTGAATTTATTTAAATACCTTTCCACTCAATTAATGATGATAACAACGTTTGAGTACTTGTGAACTGTCAACTTCACAAAGCTATGTGACTCTATTTTTGACACCAAAACACATAGATGACATATATAATAATATAATATGGAATATGTGATATTATTAGCACTATTTAATGATAATATACTATATACATCCCTTCTATAATGATCGTCAATAAATTGAACGTGACTTATACGTACGTATGACCTACAATCTCCATGATTTTAACATGCATCATTTTTCATAACCATATTATAAAATTGGTTTCAAAAGTATAAATAATGAATAAATATGTTAATTATTTCATGATTATTATTAAAGATATGATATTACTCTATAATATATACAATAACCAGATCGCTCATAATGGAACCTTAATGAGAAAATAAGGCAGTTGACACCCAAAAAAATACAATAATGAATTATTATTAATAAAGATTTGGTAGGATAATATAAAAGGATAATATGTGTTATTTTCAATATTATGATAGTATTTTTGTAATTATATTACATTTTTAGAGCCACTATATAATATTTTAATGATCATTCAACCAAAATAAAGTGTGGGGTAATTGATTTCATCCCAATTTAAATTATGTTAAGACATATTTTTTTGTTATAAAACAAATTGCTTTTTGTGGGGTATATACTATCCCTTTGACATGTAATATCATGATTCATTAATAATTCATGCTATATTATGTTTTAATTTTAATCACCTCATTCAAGGGTATTTTAATTTAATATCATAATGAGGTAAAAGTTATTTTATAATATAACTATTTTTTGTGATTGGTAACATTATTTTACAGTCATCACCTTATTATGATGATTTTTCATTGGTCTATTCATTTTTTATTAATATATGTATTGTAATTAAATTGATATATTTATTTCATAAAAAATATATAATATTTCCATATGATGTATACTACTATTTTTATTTAATTAACTGGTGATGTATTGATAAATATGTATCATTTACTCAATATGGATATGTGATTATAAGGCTCACATTTTTTGAATTAAATCGATTATTTAATATATTTTAATGATTTTAACATGAGTTAAACAAGTGGCTTCACATGTCTGTATGATATATAGAAATCCCCTTGATGAATCTATATGTATCTTGAGAAAAAATCAGTTGGTCGGACCCTATGAGTTTTTATACAATAGTTTTAAACTGTCTTGGAAAAGATCACACTAGTAGAGATATAGTTTTCCAAATCATATCTGTTTGTATGAAATATGATTAAAATTTATTTTGAAATATCTTTATGGTATATTTATCTTCTTCCTGATATATGATGTATAATAATTTGGAATTCTCTTCTTTAATATTTAATTTATTAGTTTCCAAAATATATTCCTAATGATGTTTTATTTATATTCTTTTTGGGATCACTTTATTTATTAAATGGAAGTTGTTTTCAATTATATTCTTTGAATTATTGCTTATTAATTATCTAATTATAATATTCAGGTTATCTATTAAATAAATTATGTTTTTAGTCACATAATATTCCATGTTCATTCTTCATTATTGATTTTTTATATCTTCCAATATACATAACCCATAAAGATAATTTGTGCATAATATTATTTTTTACTTTTTGTTGGAAGCAATGAATTTGTAACATACCGGTTCCGGAAGCCACCAAGAGGTGCCCCGTGCTCGCTCCGCCACATGACCTCAAGTGCATTTCCCCAAACGCCAGAGGCTGGCGACTAGCAACACATGCCTTCGTATGATATTGGGAAACTATGCCCTCATTAGGTAAGGTATACAATGAAAAGAAATTAACAGTAAATAGCGGAAGCAGTAAACAATAACAACAACTAAAACCAAAAAGTAGAAGCAATGAATATAGAGTAATGATGATAATTATGTAGCAGGTACAAGTATCTAAATAATGAAAAAAACACAACAACTTGCTGAATTACAAGTAAAAACAACGTACTAAAATAACAGCAACTCATACAGTATCACAAGCCTAAGCTTGGTCCCTTTCTCTCCAGCTTCAAGAAATCAAGTACTGGAAGAAGAAGGGCGCTTTCCCTTATCTATTCCCGCAACAAAAAAGTCTACTTGTGCCCAAAATCATGGCCCAAATAGGGTGTGAGAGAAAATCCCAATAGGCAATCACCCAAAGAACTATGCCTAACAGTCAATGAATACATGACAAGTAAATGTTCAGGAAGCCGTAAATAGAAAAGAACACAACAGCTACAATCCACATTTCTAGTATATAAAGTACCCAATTAAACAACCAAAAACAAGTAGAAAATAGTTAACCCTCTGGGTAGCTCTCACAGCCTAACACATATGGTTCAACCTACAAGTACTAGAAACCTTCTAGGAGGCACACACAGTCTCACCCCTCTTGTTCAGCTATGAGAAGACTTTCTGATGATTCAGTCACCATAAATTCCCCCTGTAGTCTCTTATCATACTAAAGGATCTCTGGGGAATCACTCAACATCTCATTCCCCTTGTAGTCCATGTCGAGGAACTACAGACTCTATGTGGAAGCACTCATTGTCAATTCCCCCTATGGTTTCACATTGTATTAAAAGACATTCTGGAGAATCCCTTACGTCCATTCCCCCTATGGTCTACTACACTAGGTTCTCATAGTCCTGTGTGAAATAAACATGCTCAGTGTGCGCATATCATCCCATGTAAACCTCATGAACTACTTGGCTATCATTCTAAGGCACAAAAACATAACAGTATAATAGCCCTACTATCCTACAACTAGGCATGGCAACTGGAAAACTCCTAACAAGAAAAACATGCATAGAGAAGCACACAGATACAACATAAATTATACAATTTTACAAGCCATGATCTCGACTCAAGAAATCAAGCAAAGAAGATGAACAATAGGGGAAAAACAGGGAACCCACAATTCCCCACCCAAGAGAATTGGTGGAATTTTCACAAAATATTCACAGACATCCTACAGAAAGGCAAAAAACACCTATATGGATACTAGGAGATCAAAATAATTGAGCCATGCATATTGAAACTCGTTAAAACGATGATGATATATAAGAACACACAAAAATTTCAACCAATGATAACTTTAGAATGAAGAGAAATTGGTAAACAAGGCTCTAAGAGAAGGGAGTAATCACTGATGCGATTCCAACGCAATCGACGTTGATAGAAACGGAGAACAGACGGAGGAACGGTGGCTAGGAGAAGATCTGTGGTCGAACGGGTCGCTCTTAGATGAAGAAGTTGGAGAAGATGATGTTTTCCTCGATTAGGCGTAACCCCGGTCCGTTTAATGAAAATAAAGAAAGTACATGGAGTTTACTTTTATAGTACACTGCGTGTACTAGGTCTATCTGTACTATGCCAAAATTGGCCTCCACGTCACCCCTACACACTGTGTGTGTGGCCTAGACATGGCCAGTACACGACTTCGAGCGGAAAATGAGTACACTACATGTACTTAAATTTCCAACAACTTTATTTTTCTCAAAAACTCCAGATTAAGGAAGGACATTACTAAAATGAAGATCTTGGTTCTTACAAACGTCCCCCCTTAAATAAATTCATCTCCAAATTTCCTTAGAGAGGCATAGAAGGAGAAACACCGAAAATCTCCGACCTCTATGATCGAACCTCAACCTCCCTCTCCCATGACTCGTCCTGTACTTGCCCATCCTACCATAGCACTTGTACTAGAGGAACAGACCGGCCTCAGAGAACCTTCGTACTGCGATCGACAATCTGGATAGGATGCTCCTCAAATGATGCATCCACATTGATCTCAACTTCATCAGGCTCAAAGACATTAGACAAGTCCGAAAGGTAATGTCAGAGCTAAGAAACATGGAAGATTTCGTGCATGTCCTGGTACCTCTTAGGTAACTGAAGCCTATAGGCAACCGTCCCATATCTCTTCAACACCCCAAATGGCCCAATATAACACGTTAAAATCTTACCCTGTCTCTGAATCCTCTTGTTTCCCAGCCTTGGTGTGACACACAGGAAAACCTGATCCCCGACCTCAAACTCCAGAGGTCATCTCCGCTGATCATCATAATACTTATACCAAGACCATGCTATAGCCATCCTCTTCCGAATCAACTCTATCTACTCGGATGTCTCCTGAACAAGAAAAGGTCTGAGCATAGCTTCTTCTCCAACCTCTAGCCAGCATAAGGGTGATCGGCATGGCCTACCATAGAAAGCCTTGTAAGGTGTCATCTGAATAGTCTCCTGAAAATTGATGTTGTAGGAGAACTCCAAAAAAGGAATATGCTTCTCCCAAGAACCGTAAAAGTATAGAATGAAAGCTTTGATAATATCTTCCAGCACCTAGATCATATGCTCGGACTGGCCATCTATCTAGGGATGGTATGCTGTTCTCATAATTACATTTGTACCCAATTCCTTCTGAATCCCCTGCCAAAACCGAGACGTCAAGTGCGCATCCCTGTCTGAAAAAATGGAGTGTGGAACCCCATGTAGATATACAATCTCTCGGATGTAAAACCGTTATAGATCATCAACACTGAAGGTCTCCTTGATCGGTAAGAAGTGAGCAAACTTCATAAGCCTATCGACGACAACCCAAATGTCATTGTTACCTCAGGGCGACCATGGAAACCATGTCACGAAGTCCATCGCGATATCATTCCACTTCCACTCCGGAATGGATAACTATTGTAAAAGGCCTGCTAGTCGTTGATGCACCGCCTTCACCTTTTGACAAGTAGAACATCTCATGACGCAACCAGCAACATCTCTCTTCATACCTAGCCACCAAAACCGGCGATGAAGATCCTGATACATCTTGGTGATGCCTGGATGAACTGCCCAAACTGAGAAATGAAAATCCCACATGAGCTTCTCGTGTATGTCTACTAGCACCAATACGCCTCCTTGGAAATGAAAGATCTCATCCTCGCCCACTATCCATCCAGGAAGAGGGCCCTCTGCTAACACACTCTCCCACCGGACTAAGCCTTCTGAGTCTGGTAGCTGCCTCATCCGTACCTGATCAAGAAGCTTAGAGGTAACAGCTACAGAAGATAGGTAAGTCTGTTCATGTATGTCGTGCACCTCCAGATGCATCTCGGAGAACAGAGCCATCAGCTTCCACTCACTAATGGCCTCCTGATCTTCAGGAATTTTAGTTCTCATACTCAACGCATTTTCCACATCATTTCCCTTCCCTGGCATATCGGAGAGATCGAAGTCGAATGACTGAAGATACTTGACCCACATGCGCTATCTCAGATTCAGATCCCACTAAGTGAAGACATACTTGAGACACTTGTGGTCGGTGAAAACCAAAAAGGGATCTCCCATAAGGTAATGTCTCCAATAGCATAAGGCATGAACAATTGGTTCCAATTCCAGATCGTGTGTCAGGTAGTTCTTCTCATGTGGCATCAACTACCGAGACCCGTATGCAATGACTCCTTATCCCTGCAAAAGCACAACGCCCTGCCCGATACCTGAAGCATCACAATAAATAGTGTATCTCTGACCTGGATCTACCAAGACTAGTATCGGTGTAGTCATTTTCTTTCCCTTCAACTCCTAAAAGGCGGACTCACAATAATCCGACCATAAGAACATCACCCCCTTCTTAATTAGACCTGTCAAAGGTGCGTATAGGCATGAAAAGTATTGAATGAAGTGTCTGTAGTATCCAGCCAGCCCTAAGAAAATCCGCACCTCAAAAAATTTCTTCGAATCCTCCCAGGAAACTATAGTTCTCACTTTCTCTGGGTCCACTAATACTCCTACCTCTGAGATGATGTGACTGAAAACTGAATCTGATCCATCCAGTAGTGGAACTTTGAGAGTTTATCATAATTTTGATGCTCATTATGTGTACTCAAAATGATCTAAAGATGGGTATAATGGTCGTGTTGGGTGTGAGAGTACACCAAGATGTCTTCCATGAAGACCACGATGAAGGAATCCAAGTAAGTATGGAACACTCGGTTCATCAGTGACATGAAAACTGCTGGATCATTCGTGAGACCAAAATCATTAATGCATAATTTTAGAGACTGTACCTGCTTTTAAATGTTGTCAGAGGTATATCTGATGGTCTAACACTCAACAAATGATAACCTGACCTCAAATTGATCTTCGAGAACAACCGGTCTCCTAGAAGCTGATTGAAAAGGTCATCAATCCTAGTCATGGGATACCGGTTCTTGACCGTCAATTGGTTCAGCTTCTGATAATCCACATAGAGCCTAAGGGTATTGTCTTCCTTCTTTGAAAATAGGACAGGCGAACCCCAAGGCTATGTACTGGGTCAGATGAAACCCTATTCCTTCAACTCCTCCAACAACTTATTGATCTCCAGCAACTCAGGTGTAGCCATCCTATAAGGAGGAATAGACACTGGTGCCGCTCCTAGCATAAGCTCAATCGAGAATTCTACCTCACACTCTAGAGGAAAACCTAAAACTTCCTCTGGAAAGACATCCCTAAAACAATCCACCACTGGAGGAAAGTCCCACTATGAAGTCCCCTGGTCATCTAGATAAAGACTAACAATTTGGGTCGTCACCCTTCCTAGCGCAAGATGCTCGAGTCCGGCTCGAATCACTTGAACATCCCATTCAACTCTATGAAGAAATGATTCACCCTCTGGTGATATAAAACTCACCCTACGGTGATAACAGTAAAATAATGCCTAGAAGGGAACCAACCAGTCCATCCTGAGAATGAAATCATAACCTGTCATCTCTAGGAGGTAGAGATCCCAAAATAAATGATACCCTGCAACCTCAAGAGGGAACTCTCTAAACTGACGTACACTAGATGTCCTTGTCCCCAAATGGGTGTCTAGTGTCCACGATTTTTTATAAGAAAAGATACAGAACCCAAGGCTCTCAACGACAATAATAGAGTTAAAGCTATGCATAACACCAATATCGAAAAGAGTTCAATAGAAAATCGAGGCTACTAAAATCATACCTCGAACGGTTGAAGGTCCGGGATCCTTCTCCTGGAAGGTCTGTTCAACGGCGAAAGAATGACCTGCACCACGGCCATGCGCCCCTGGTTGACCACAAGGAGATGATCCACCCTGCAGACGCTGAACTACTAGTGGTTTAACTCCACAAACTCGAACTCTACCTCATCTTGAACATCCGAACGAACTCTAGTTCTTCGACAGGTGAGAAAATGGTGGTTCTTCTCCTGAACACGGAGCATTGAAGAACTCCCATCACTAGATACTAGTGAGAAAACCTAGCAGAAACGCAAAAGGTGACACATCTTGCTGCACGATTGGCACTCCACGGGGTCTCTCTGACACTATGGCCTCGTGTTCCCTTACCTGCCACACTGGTCGCACATCACTTGGCTTCCTGAAGATGCATCTCTCTTAATCGGATCACCGTGCATAGACTCCCTAACACACTTCTTGATTTCATCTGGAAGAAAACTATCTCCAGAAGTAAAACCGGCTTGGCTCGCAGCTCCAGAGTCTCTCAGATTGCGCTCTGCAATCAGTTCCAGGTTGACGATGGAAGTGATGTATGTTTACTGGAAGAGAATCACCTATGAGCAGATTTCCCTCCTGATACCATCCTCAAACTTCCTTGCTAAGAACATCCCATCACCACCTCGGAGGAGTGTGAAATGCTATAGCTCAGTGAAACGAGAGGAGTAATCTATAACAGAAAGAGTACCATTCTCTATGCTCATGAAAACATGGGCTCGGTCGGCCCTCAGTGTCTCCGAGTAGAAGTAGTCCTAAAAGACGCACATAAACTTCTCCCAAGCCATATCCTGCTGATGACCCTTTTTTGAGATCACGTCCCACCACCTCTTGGTGGAGTCTCATAGAATATACGTAGAAATAATGACCCACCTTTCTAGAGGCATCTCCAAATGCTCAAAGATGGGAAACATGGCTTCCATCCATGACTATGCAGCTTGAGGTCCTCCTTCCCCCGAGAAAGAGGGAGGATGATGCTGCTGGAAAACCCACGTCAAGTCGGCCATGGTCGCGGTAGGAGGCGGTGCTCCCTGAAATGTCTTCATAATCTTCATAAAACCTTCCTTGAACTGCGCATCAGCGCCTAAAACTGGTATGACAGCCAGTGCCATGGTTGGCCTGGCCGGAGGATCGGCAGGAAGTCCCTGATCAGCCATATCTGGCATCAGATCACTGCCTGAAAACTGACATACAATTGGAGGACGTCTTGGAGGCATAACTCTGAAAGGTCAAAAGCATACCTTAGATTATAAAAACAAGGACATAGGAAAAATGAGTACAAAAAGAAATCAGGATAAGGAAACACACAATATTTACAAAAAACACTACATTGTGTGTATAAAATCTACACGGCGTGTACTTAACTCTATTTCCCTGCTAGTGTCTCCATGCATGGCTAACCCACATGGTCTACTTAAACTAAGACTACATGGTGTGTTCAGAACAAAAACGACATGTACTTGAAGATTTTTCCCGACCCGTGTTGTTGGCAACAAGGCCAAGTACACGACTGACCCTTACATGGCGTGTTTTGAACAAACATGACGTGTATGGAAGAAGATAACACAGACCGTGTTTCTTGTTACATGGTTGGGTACCTAGAACAAGACTACACAACATATTTCTATCCAAAACGGCATGTTCTAATCGAGCTTCCATGGCCCGTGTTGTTAGTTACACAGCCGGGTACACGCTCACTACTAAACGGTGTGTACCTACCGTACAAGGTGGGTTCCTGAAAATTTTCACAACCTGTGTTTCTACTCACATAGTCAAGGACACAGTTCAAAACTACACGGCATGTATATATAAAGTACATGTCGTGTATTCTGGGTTTTTCTAGGTAGTAGCTCTAAAACTGCATCGAAGACCAGAAAACACTGAAACTAAGGCATGATGATGCCAAAATTCTGATATTTGAGGTCCCATACTCACCGCGAATCAAATTTTGGAATCAAATACAATCATATACAAAGAAAAAAACGTCAATGATCCACCAATTTCTGATTCAAGAGGGCCCATAACACCTCCAGAACCAAAATTTAGCGTTCATTCATACAAAGTACAATTCAAACAATCAACTATCAGCAGTAGATATTCTACCAAATCATCTATCACAACAACATGCATAATCTCCACATGGTCTATCACAACAACATGCAATTGCTAATGCACCCTAGATGGCATGGCAAGAATGCATGGCTTGCGATTTCTAACAGGTGCCTATATGATGCATGAGATGGCATACCCTCATCTCATCGGGTTGTGAAAGAAATAGAACTAGAATAATAACAACAAAAACACAAGTCCTGTGAATCACTCTAGGAGAAATCATATCAACAGTAAAATCTCAAAACAAGAAAACTTCAATAATCGAGGTAGTATGGCTTTCCCTTGTACACAGGTTAACTACTCCCAAGCATAGCTTAACATAAAGTAACAAATTCATCATATCCCTATCTAAAGGCTCCAAACAATATATCTATTGAAAAGAATCTCTATGATACCACTTTATAACGTCCCGGTTCCAGAAGCCACTAAGAGGTGCCCCGTGCCCGATCCGCCAAATGACCTCAAGTGCATTTCCCCAAACGCCAGAGGCATCCGACTAGCAGCGACGACCTTGGTAAGTTATTAGGGGAACTATTCCTTCATTTTGTAAGGTATACAATGAAAATAAATTAACAGTAAATAGCGGAAGCAGTAAACATTAACAACAACTGAAACCAAACAGCGGAATCAATGAATATATAGTAATGATGATAATGATGCAGCTGGTACAAGTATCTAAAGAATGCAACAAACACAAAAACATGATGAAATACAAGGAAAAATAATGTAATAAAATAACAACAACTCATGCAGCATCACAAGCCTATGCTTGGTACCTTTCTCTCTAGCTCTAAGAAATAAAGTACCAGAAGTCGAAGGGCACTTGCCCTTATCTATTTCGGTAACAAAAAAATCTTCTTGATCCCAAAAGCATGGCCGAAACAGGGTGTGAGATAAAATCCCTGTAGCCAATCACCCAATGATCTGGGCCTAACAGTCAATTAATACAAGGCATGTAAAAGTATAGGAAGCAGTAAACATAAAATCACATAGCATCTACAATACATAGTTCTAGCATATAAAGTACACAAGTAAACAACTAACAACAAGAAGAAAACAGGTAACCCTGTGGGTAGCTCTCACAGCCTAACCCCTATGGTTCAAACTACATGTACTAGAAACCCTCTATGAGGCACACACAGTCTCACCCCTCTAGTTCAGCTAAGAGTAGTATTTCTCAGGAAGCATGCACCGTCAATTCCCCCTGTAGTCTCGTATCATATTAAGGGATCTCTGGGGAAGCACTCAATGTCTCATTCCCCATGTGGCCAATGTCAATGAACTATAGACTCTCTTAGGAAGTACTCATCATCAATTCCCCCTATGGTCTCACGTCATATTAAAAGACACTCTGGAGAAGCCCTTACATCCGTTATCCCTATGGTATCCTACACTAGGTTCTCACAGTCTTGTGTGAAATAAATATGCTTAGAGTGCATGTATCATCCCAAGTAAACCTCAAGAACTACTTGGATATCATTCTAAGGCACACCAGCATAACAGTAAAATAGCCCCACTATCCTACAACTAGGCATGGAAACTGGAAAATGCCTAATAAGAAAAACATGCAGGGAGAAGCACAAGGATACACCATAAATTATAAAATTTTACAAGCAATTATCTCTACTCAAGCAATCAATCAAAGAAGACAAAAATCATGGAAAAATAGGAAACCCAAAATTCCCCTCCCAAGGGAATTGGTGGAATTTACAGAAACTATTCACAGAATTCCTACGGAAAGGCACAACCCACCTACCTGGATACTAGGAGATCAAAATAATTGTTCCACATAGATTGATTCTCCTCAAAATGGTGAATATATAAGAAAAAACACAAAAAGTTCAACCGATGATAAATTGAGAAAGAATAGAAATTGGTAAATAAGGATCTAAGAGAAGGGATGAATCACAGTAGCAGTTCCAATGCAATTGACGATGACCAAAACAGGGAACAGATAGAGGAATGGTGTCTTGGAGAAGATTTGTGGTCGTATGGGTCGCTCTCAGACGAAGAAGCTAGAAAAGAAGACGTTTTCCTTGATTAGGTGAGACCCCGGTCTGTTTAATGAAAAAAATTACATGGAATGTACTTTTTGAGTACACAGCGTGTATTAGGACTATCAGTACACTGCCAAAATCAGACTCCACGTCACCCCTATAGATAGTGTGTGTGGCTCAGACACTGCCAGTACACGACTTCAAGCGGAAAAAGAGTACACATCGTGTACTCATAAAGTACACAGTGTGTACTTCAAAAATTTCCAGAAACATTATTTTTCTCAAAAACTCTAGAAAATGGAAGGACATACCTAAAGCGAAGATCTGGTTTCTTATAGAATTGAACAATGTTTGATATGCAAAGATATTCTAGGGGATAATTATATCCTAAATTATGTTTTAATTTTTTTTAAATATAGTTAATTAGTTAGTTCTGTATCTAGTTTTGCGAGACTATGAAACTCTACAGTCCTTTGGGATGCGATTTCTCATATCTTATAGTTATGTAATAAATATGAAATTGTCTTTGTGTTTCTGGAGTCTCAGAGATTAAAAGTCTCTTCACCTTTTTGTTCTATATTTTATTATGTTTGTTATTTTTTTCAAATGTACCATGATGTTCAATAAAATTTCAGGACCTATTCTAACAAATGTCAACATGCAATTATGTAGTCCTCTAATTTATTAAACATTGTAATTGTCATTTTATTATAGAAGGAATTTCGTTTATATTAGTTAATTTAAAAAATTCCTAAAATATTTTAACACTTTTATTTCATTTATTCCTTTAAATATTCGTATCTTCCTCATAGTCATCATATTTCTTACATAGAAAATTTATTAAGAAGTAACAAATTCCACAAAAATTAAATAATTTTATTTAGTGTGTACTATAACATCCCATTATAGATCTAAAAACTAAATCTTAAAACTTTATTTGGTTTCCCCATTTCCTTAATTTGATGGGATTGATATGGAATTGGTAAGATAACTATGATGATGAAGTCACATATATGTGGGATTATTTATACTTTAACTACTATTTTTTTGCACTCTTCTGGATGATTACACACCATGTAATTTTATTATAGGAAAAGCAGTGAAAAGTTTCACGTTGTGAAGGGTACAGATCATGAAAATAACTTTCAGGTCAAGAATGTTTTAATGATATTTTCTCAAATAATAGGTAAATCTTTTAGTGAAAAAATCATCACATTTAGATGTTTACCAAAATCAACTATTTCGTGATGTGTATTAGTATTAAACATCATGTAATACCTGAAGTATTGAATCTAAATAGAATGTGTGGCTAGTATTTTCTTTTTCAATCCACTCTGGTTTCTCATTCCTCAAACTATGGCCTTCCACAAGAAATCTGGGATTTTTCCAACCATTTAGGATTATCTTGTATAGATTTCATTGATCATTTCATTGGTGGATTTGATTTTGTGTAATCTTTCTCCCTCATTCCCTTTCATTATCTTTAATCCTCTCTTGGGTTTTCAAAAAAAAAATCACAGAATTGATTAAAATATGTTCTATTATACTATATCTCTTCTATAGGTATTATATCGAGGTTCTATACACTTTTTCCCATTGATGAGTGTTTTCTTGAGTGTTGTCTTTGGTATAACTGTAGGTGGTTTCATCATGTATGGACACCTTTTTTATCCATGAATTGAATGTTTTATTTAAATTATTGAATTAAATTCAATTTATTGAACATACTTTCAATTGATTTGATAAATCCCAATTCCATATAATTTGGTGATTTGGAATTGTTTTGACATAAGAAGTTTGGGAAACCCGGATTTTATTGAATTGGGGTGTGTTTATAGAAATTAGTCAATTTAAAATCGTTTACATAAATTATGGATTTGATGGAAATAATTTTAATTGAATTTTAGATTTAATTTATTTAAATTTATTTTGTAAAAAATTTTAATTTGGTTTGAATGGATTTCATACTTGTTAAAATTAATTAAAATGTTTTTATAGAAACCTAGTGGTTTTATCACGTGAAAGTGGAATGTTTTTTTTATTAAAAACCATTTTGGATTTAAAAAGAAAATTTTCATTTTTATATGTTTGAATGGGATTTAAATATTTTTTAAAATGGAAGAAATAAATTTCTCATCATTGATAATGTAAGAGAACATGCAAGAATTTTATAGTCAGTGTGTTATTTGGACACGTTCTATTCTAATACAATGTTTTAAAAAAAAATTCAGTTGGTCACATCCCTAGTGGGATTGTGATGATTCACCTTTGGTTAGTGTCATGGGGAAATATGTATACCCATATTTCTATGATTACATAGAGATTGAGGATTCCTATAGTTGTAAATACTATCATACATTTTGAAAGATGCCCATGTTTCTTTCTTGTTATTTATAATTGATATATCCATGTATTAAAATGATGAAAAACTAAAATAAATGGATTATTAATTTATATATATTTATATATATATTTATATTTTAAGAAACTTTTTTAGAATGACTCCATGTTTTATAATACAATTTCATAATTTATTTTCCATCATTTGAACTATAAAACATGATTTTTATAAATATGATATAAATTTCAGAAAGTGATTAAATTTAAATTTAAAATCATTCTTTTGGTTAATATAATTTTGGAAATAGATATTGAATCCTTAGTGTGACCCTACGGGGATTTATTTCTCACACACTGCTTGTTCCTTTCAGTGATTCTAGATTACCTCCTTCCCGGATTGAGCTAGGGGAAATGATCACTTAGAGGAGGTTATGACTATTGAACTTTTGACATGGTGAGTCATATCCTTAGAGACATGGTAGTTTTTTATTTATTTTGGTACTTGGGTTATATTACATTGGAATTTTATGCCTTTTAATATTCTGGTACATTACTCATAGTAGATCTTCCTTTGTTATGCATACTATCTTATTTATTTTTCATCCGCTATAGATGTTGGTAAATTTGTTCCCACGTGCATATTATATCATAAAAATTGTTATTCACCTATTTATGTGGATTGAAAATACACTTTGGTCTATGTTAGGGCTGACTCAGTTATCAGGTTACAAGGGTAACCGAGCTGGTTTATGACAATGTGGTATTAGAGTGGGGTTTTGAGATTTTTCTTAGAGTCAGTATGAATTTTTGAATTATTATCAGGATATAATAGGTAGTTGTAATTGAGTGA
This sequence comes from Viscum album, assembly GCA_963277665.1. Classification (NCBI taxonomy): domain Eukaryota; kingdom Viridiplantae; phylum Streptophyta; class Magnoliopsida; order Santalales; family Viscaceae; genus Viscum; species Viscum album. The sequence goes on from OY728146.1 coordinate 1,108,780,192, forward strand.
CTAGATAGCTCTCACTGCAATGAACCTCAGGCCTCTTGTGGTGGTTAGGGAAGGAAGTCTTTTGAATTAGTTCCAGTCCAATCCTGATTCTGATTTGTATACAGTGGAATTCAAATACGTTTGATCTATCTATTAGGAATGACATCCATTGTTTCAAAATATTAGTGTTAATATAATGTCTTTAAAAATGTCTTTTGATGTTTTATAGAATCATCCTTCTAGAATACATGCATATTGCATTGAAGAGGATGTTACTACAAAATTGCAGTGAGCAAATCCTCTAGTGGACCCAAATATAGTTATGGTGATTTTGGGAACTGTCCTAGCTATGGGAGGGAAACCACCTCCATTACCAATTAAAGATCTATCTATTAATCATAAAGTGATATTTTCCAAAATTGTTCTAAATATTTCCTTCACTAGAAGTCCCATGTTTTTAAGGGCTCCACTAGTCCTCAAAATGGTGAGGAATGGATTGGTATGATATAATTTCAATTTGTATTGATAGACGCCCCATATTTGATCAAGGAGAAGTGTAAAACCATCATACTTGAGGGACCAAGAAAGATATGGTAGGACCCAATATTGAGAAAAGAACCTGATAGATTGTATTTCAAACACTTAATGTTTTTTTCTACTGACCAGTACTATCCAATGTCAATGTTGCTGGCCAGAGCTGTAGAATTTTTTAATATTGAGTAGGCTGAAAAAATGTAAAAGAATATTCAAATCACTTTTCTAATCTAGTGTATTTTCACCACATATTGTATATATTGTAGGGTGAAGTATCAACCGTTAAATTTGGTATGTCAATCAGATATTCGTCATCAAGTTATCCTGCTAATACTACCCACCTATGTTGATGTGATGGACATGGAGATAATGGTCGAGATGGACCTGGCTGGCAAGTTTGGGTTATTGGGATTATCTTTCTCTCCAAGTGGTAGTGTGGTTTCCTTTATGTGAAAGAAGAAGCATGATTATTCTAATGGAAATTATAGACCAAAAGAACATTATATATCTCCTATAGATCTAATAGTTAGCCTTTTTATTTTCTACTGGAGTGGAATTCTAGTACTTTCTAGTATGATTTTCACTAAGGCACCCATGAACTGTTTCACTTACATACATTCATGAAACACAATGAGACCCTACCATACCATTTCTTCTATGAGTAGTGGACTAATATCATTAGATCCCCCTAAAAATGTGGTGAAATCAGATGTTTCATGTATAAATAGGTTCTACCCAGATGAATCTGAATCGATACTAATTCACACAGTGGAAGAGTTTCCAAAGGAAGAAGAAATAGGTCTAATAGATATGAGATGTATCATTACTATATATTTATCATTAGTGTCATCTCTATTTGATATTGGAGCATATCACTAATTTATTTCATCCTAAATTGTTAATATACTTAATCATCCAATGGATCTTTTATCTTGTATAATTGATATTATTATCACCCGTGTTATGAAGAGAGAGCAGGGTCTCTGTAGTACTACATGTGTCTTCTCTTAATTTGAGTTCAATATTTCTTGGAGATATTAAGTTCTCAACATAAAATATATTGATGTAATCTCCAATATGGATTTGCACACTCCCAATAAATTTTAAATTTATTATTATCTTTTACGGGCCTACCATACGACACCGAGTGATGTGCCTCATGCCATTAAAAAAGAATTGAACCGAAGGTCTAGTAGAGCCATACCCTCTTATTCATAGTTGGGAAAATTAATATAAGAGTTTTTTTTATATTGGGTAGTATTCCATGAGTGGGGATCTCTATCTAGTCATTGTTTTTTCCCAATATATTTCTTTTGGATTTCTATGTTTTTTCACTAGTGAGGGAGGTTGAGTTTTCTATTGACTTAATGCCTGGTACTCAACCAATTTTAGTTACCTATTACCGCATGTGACCAGCTGAACTAAAAATGATAAAGTTCAAGTAGGAAAATTTATTCGATAAACTCTTTATACAACCAAGTGTGTCACGTTGGGCGGAACTATTTATCTTCACTGAGAGGGTTGATGGTTCACTTTTCTTATGTGTTGATTATCAAAATCTCAGTCAAGATATGGTAATAAAAAAATATCTTCTTTCACAGATTGATTATATGTTTGTTCAGTAGAAATTGGTGAAGTGGTTTTCAAATATCAACCATTGATCATGTTACAATCAGTTGATGATAAACAAATATGACATTATAAAAACTAGATTTGGGAGAAGGTATGAGCATTATGAGTACCTTTTTTCCTTTTGGTCTAAAAACTTCTACCATGGTTTTCATAGAATTAATGAATAGAATTATCCCCAAGTATATAGATACCATTGTGGTAGTATTTGTGGATAAAATAGTTATTTACTCCATGATTTATGGGATCATGTGTATCATCTATGAATAGTTATGAGTCTACTGAGAAATCAATGACTTGATAAAAACCTTTCGAAGTGTGATTTATGGATTTGAGAGGTGAAATTAATGGGGCACATAGTGTCTAAAAAATTTATAATAGTTTATTCAGAGAAGGATAAGGCTTTTATGACATGGGAAGAACCATGAAATGAATTCACAATAGAATGATTCATGGGCTTACCAGGATATTATCAAAGGGTCATGAATGACATCTTGATGGTTGCTTCCTCGTTTAAGACTCTAACTCAGAAGTGGTGAAGTTTTAATGGAATGATAAGTGGTAGAGTTATTTTGTTGAGATGTTTTTTTCACTACTACACTATTGTTAACTCTTGCAGAGGTTGATCCTGGCTATATAGTCTTTAATGATGCATTGGGTTCAGTCAAAGGTTATGCTCTTAGGAATGGTGATCAGGTAGTTCATAATAGATCTCGTTAGATTATGTCACACGAGATGAATTATCTTACCCATGACATTTAACATGAGGTTGTGACGTACATGCTTAAGAGTTGGTTTAATTGACATTATGGAGAATGGTTTTCCGTGTTCTAAAAAAATATTTCTTTAAATATTCCCTAAAAAAGATTTGAATCATTTCTAGAGGTTTTGGTTGGAGTACCAATAATATTTCAACATTTAATTTTCCTATAACATGGGGAAATGGAATTTCATTGAAAATGAATTGTGTAGGAAACATATAACCCAGTTGGTGAAAGAATATTCAGGAAAACATAATTTTTTGGCATCTTTGTGTTGATTCATATTGGAGTTCTTGAGATATGGAATTATGTTTCATTAGCCATCATTCAGTTGATTCCCTTTCTTCTCAAGATGATTCTTTAGGACCAAGATATCGATGATGAAATCCATAGTATTACAGACTCTATTTATTGGGGGTAAAAAATGGACCATTCGTCATTATCAAAAGAATGTGTTCTTGGATAACGAGATTTCTTTTTTGTGACTTTCGCGTGAATGAAATATGTGAAGGAGGATTATCAAAATTTTCATTTGGGTGTCCACACTAAAACCACTACAATATTTTATCATAAGCGGTAGAAGTTATAGACTCCTGGTATGATACATGACTTTTCAGAGTTTGTTTCTCATTGTTATACATGATAGTAGGTGATGAATGAGCAGTAGAAACTAACGGGTTTACATCAGCCACTTCTAGTCCCTAAATGGAAGTGTGGTGATGAATCTATGGATTTTGTGATTTTTTTGTTTATACATATAGAAATAAGGATGTGATATAGGTTTTGTTCGATATGCTAAACACATATTATCACATTATACCCACTTGAGATTCAACCAATGTTGAAGACTTTAGATATCTCAATTTGGAATAGATTTTTTTCCATGGAGTTACATCTAGTATAGTACTTGATTGGGATCCTCAGATTACTTTATATTTTCTATGTGTCCTTGAGGAGGCACGGCGAACTCAGGATCATCGTTAAATGACCTTAAATGAAAATTTGTATGACCAGATAGAGATATCTATACATTTTCCTGAATATATTCGTTGCACCTGTGTTTTTGATTGTGTTCGGGATTATGATGATCGACTAGGTATAGTTGCATTTTTATCACAATAGATACCTATCAACATTCCGATTGGAATCATTTGAGTCCTTTTATTGTAATCCTTGTAAATCTCTATTGATTTGGATGGAGATTGGTGAATGTTACATGGTTGGATCATGTTTGGTGCACGATACGACATTAATGATTCTGTAATTTTTCATAGAATATTCACATTACAATATCAATATAAGTTTTATATTGATCATTGTTATATACCATTGGTGGTCACAGTTGTTGATGAGTTGTTCTTGAATGTTTCTCCCCGATTGGGACGTCGATGGCTTGGGAGGAAACAAAAACATTCTCCTCATTCTGTGGGACCTTTTGTGGTTGTTGAATATATGGGAAATGTTACATTACATCTAGAATTTCTATCCCAGATGGAATCGATACATATTGTGTCCCATGTCCACAAATGATAAATAATCTCTTTGTTCCATCTCCCGATTTGAGATGGAGTGATTTGGAGAATGATCGTAATTTATATTTGACTAAGAAACTAGGGAATAATTATGATTTTGAGACCAATGTACTTTGTGTAAGGATGATACATTTGGTTCATTTTTCATAATATCATCGTTTTGATGGACATGACAAGTGGGGACACGATGCACTAATTAGAGAGGAGTGGCCTCATATATTTAGCATGGAAGCCTTGTTATAAGCTTTTTGGGGATATAATTTTTCAAAGGATGGGATATTGTAACATCTCATTCCTGATAAATAGATGCATCCTTAACATTGTAATATTTTCTCCTTTACATAAACTAGATAGTATTGTGAAGGAATATAGATGATCCTTGTGAAAGAGAAGTCATATACTTTTTGGAGTGTTTCTGCATTAAATAGATTTTTCTAAAGATTTCCTGAGTATTACATGCCCTATAACTAAGTTTCATTCCATATAATAGTATAAGAGGAAATGTCTTGAAAGGCATGACGTTGTAATGGGTACATGTTTTGAAAATCCATTTCACATTGTGAATGATTTTATAGATCATTTTTAACTTAGATCAATGGAATATAATGAAAAAATGTGTGTGTTTCTATATTTATAAAACTCATTTATTTCATGATTTGTATTGGTATTACATGTCATGTAATACACCAAATGTGGTTTTTAAATAGGCTGTGTGGATGGTCATATATTTCTAGGTCCTCTATAGTTTAATCTACCTCATCCTAAGGCCTTAACTAGGAAATCATGGAGCATTCCAACCCTTATTGATCATCTGGTTTGGTATTCGATTATCATTGTGTTGGCCGTGTGGATTCCAGATAATATTTCTATCTAATTTATTTTCATTGTCTATTTATCATACCATTAGTTTTCAATAAATTATTATGTAATTGATGGACATATATCCCATTTTTTCATATCACACCTCTAGTTTGGGGATTGAGGTGTTCTACACAATTATTCTCATTGATGGCTATCATTACGAGTGTTGTTTTTTTAGAGAGAGGTAGGTTGTTTTGTCCCTTATGGCCAGATTTTTTTACCATGGATTTCATAGTCTATTTATGTTTCATAATTATATTAAATTTCTCAAACATGATTTACATTTTTTTTATAATACCAAATTACTGTTGAGAGATTTAGAATGGTTTTGGAATTGAAAATTTGGAAACCCCATAACTCCATTGAATTGTTTTGTGTCAATGGAAATTGGATAATGTAAAATTTCTACATTAAATTATGGATTTTATATAAACTATTTCAATTTAATTTCTGAATTTAATTGTGTATATAAATTGTGAAAAATTGTAGAATTGAATTTAAATTGTTTTTAAACATCTAAAAATGGCATAAAATGTTTTTATAGAATGGATGTGGTTTTATCTTATGAAATATGCATGTTTTTTTATTAAAAAAAAGTTTGGAATTAAATGTAAAGTTTACATTTTGAAATGTGAGAGTGGGTTATATTATATATTAAGTTGTATTAAATTAAATTTCTTATCATTGATTATGTAATAGCACATGAAAAACATTGGTAGTTGGTGAGTTATTTAGACACATTCTATGCTATTACAATGTCATAAACCAAACATGTAGTGGGTCCCATCTACTATGGGATGTTGATGACTCAACATTGGCCGATGTTAGTGGGATGTTTGTATACAAAAATTACTGAGATCACTTAGAGTGTTCATATTCCTATAGCAAGAAATTCTACTGTATCTTTTAGAAGATGTCCATTTGGAAGACTTATTATTTATGCTTGAGAAGTAAATGTATTCCAATGTTCTATAACTTGTATAAAATAATTTTTAATTTATATAAACAATTTTATATAAATGTTTCATTTCTAGAAAATTTTTAGAAATTTTCCAAAATTTGTGAAGCCATTGCTTGATGTATTTTTCATAATTTGTGCTTTATAGCATTATTTGACTAAATATGATCTAAAATTTAAAACCTATTTACTTTTAAAATTAAAATTCTTATTTTGGTTATTATATATTTTTAAAATTATTTTGAATACTGGGTTAGACCCTACTGTGTTTTTTATCTCACATCCTACTTGTTTCTTAGAGTGTTTATAGATTATCTCCTTTTAGGTTTGTGTAAGGGGATTTTATCAAATGGAGGTGGATCAAGCAGTTGAACTTTCTATTTGGTGAGTTATGTTCATAGGGAATTGTGAACTTTTTTAATGACCCAATCATGATATATGAGGACATTGCATTTTTGTAGAATACATAATACATGATACAAATAGACACCCAAATACAGTATTATTTTAGTGCCTTTGGATACTAGAAAACCTAACATCAAGTTCATAAATCATTTAAATCATCCCTTGATTTATCATTAATATCTATAAACCCATTTTGACACATCTTAATTATAATACTTCTTCAAATCATGGGGGAAATGAAACATGAAAAGGGTTGAGCTCTAATTCTCGGTAAGGATAAGAATATAGAATATTATAAAAAACATCAACATAATAATGTAAAAACTTGAAAAAAACATTTGAAAAAACCCACAATAGTTAACATATACCAAAATATTGAGTGATGAAACAAATACTTTTAGTTCATAAGGAAAAAATCATAATGGAATTTAAAACAACGATAAAATAACACTGGAATAAAACATTGGTTTTTTGAATAAAAATTAGCACATAAAATTATTTCCAGAGTATCCAATGCATTTCTTCCAATACCATCATTGTGAAAATGGCCATTAATAAATTGGGTTTACTTGATGTTCGAGAAAATTGTTACTAAATCAAATTTACTTATCGTTATAACTGTATATTACTGAACCGTATATACTTTCATTCATATCATGTTAATCTCATTAGATATAAATCATTACCCAATGCATTAGACAGAGATATAGGTATCATCCATCTCATAATTAAATCATTAATTCTTTTTCCACAAAAACATAAACCATTCATCATTGAACAACCCAATAAACAAAATGGGATTCTTAAACATCATTATATCATAACAAAATCCATATAAAATATCATTCCATCATTAACACATCCAAATCATTATAATAATAGGGTTTAAACATAACCAATTATATGTGCATCATCTTAGATGGAAAATAATTTTGACAAAACACTCTAGCTTAATTAGTGGGAATGTATTATATCTTCATTAAAAATGTATTATTTTTATAATATGTCATGGAATTTTAAAAGAGGATAATTTAATTAATAATAAACATTAAATTGTGTAATGAAATATTGATGGAAATAATGAGTTATGAAGGTGTAAAAATCAATTCATGTCGTGTAAGATAAAAAAAATTCTCCTCACACTTTTAATGAAAAATATAATAGTAACATCTTATCACAAAATTCCAATAGAATCATTTCATACCGTTTAATAAAAATTTACCAATGGGAAAAATTGCCTTTAATCAATATTTAAAGAAAAAATATAATATTCCATATTTAGGAAACATGGATTTGGATGATAAATATACCCCAATAATTACCTATGTATAAATAATCTAAAATAATAATGTGATTGTGAAATTAACCCTTTAACAAAGCTCTGACATGCTTAATATGTATCTGAACCTCCTATATAATTATTTAAATTATTTAATTGAAATAATCCGTAATCATTATAATTTTTATGATATCATATATGATCATATTATAATCTATTTTTTAGTAACATTTCATTGTCACCCATTATTTTGATATAAAGTGATTCATGTTCTTATGCATGTTTTTTCAGATTATATCATCTTCCACTTCTGTAGTTATAGTTATATTATTCATAGAATGATATTAGTAATATATATATATATATATATCATATTTATTAATTCCATTCATGTATATAGTAATGGTTTAACAAAGATCTTGTACAATGAATTGCATCCCACCATAGAGAAGTTAGGCCGTAAGTACGCATGAGCAATGATATCATTCACAAAATGTTTAAATGGTATAGAATTTGATGGTATATTAATTATAAAGAATAATTATAATATTTTTTTAATTATTTAAATCCATCATACTACTTATTATACCCATCCTAATTATGTATTGTTGAATACCAAATTACACCACGATGTGGAGATGGTAAGTCATACGTACACACACATCGTGATATTGTTATTCGTAGGATGGATATAATGGGCTATATAGTTATACCATTATTATAATAATATTTCATAATATATAATATAATACATTTATTAATTTAGTATGGAAAGATCCTAAGAATATTATGTAGGAAATGAAATGAATTTTGAATGAGGTGATAAAAAATTACATATATTTCAAGTATATCATTTTAATTTCAAGAAAAGGTCTCTATATGATAGATTTCTACCCAAATTGTGTCCTTTAGGATAAATTGAGGGATTCTTTGAGAGTAAGTGGGAGGGATTTGGATGAGAAAAACGAATTTATAGGTTCTTTTAAATGATAAGTAGAGGTTCCCTTTTATTAGAGAGGGGAGGAGCACTTTTGGGAATAAACACACTATTAAATTAATATAAACTAATTTTGAAATTATAATGTCTTTAAAGTAGATTATTTACAATATAGGATGACTATGTGTCAAAATCCTCTCAAAAAATATAATTTATACATGTATTGATTTTATTTTAATAAATACATTTTTTATATAACCTTAGTTAAAATATATAATTTTAATTATCATAATTATATTATAAATATTAAATGCTAATAAATATATAATTATGTGTTTTTAATTGTCCATAATTAGATATTTTATGAGATATTCGACATTTTAATTTTCAATTTTCAATTTTTAAAAAGATTTTTTATTTTCCAATAATTTAATAATAAATAATTTATATAAAATATCAATAGTTTCAATTTTCACACTATTCATTAATTTGACATTAAATAAAATACACACAAAAAATAAATTAAAAAAATATTTAATATACTCATAACATGTCATAGTGACCTTAAAAAGTAGTGGATCACATTAATTACTTGGAATTATATTTCTTTTAATATTTTCAAATCCATTTATTTGATATTTATATTATTAATATGAATTCTACATAATTATTTTTTCATCATTAATTGTAATTATTTAATCTCTATAAATTATAAATAAATTCACATGATTCATTTAATTTCATTATGTTTTCTATAATATTAATGTTCAATATTTTATCATATTTATCACTACATTAAAATTATTATACTTAAAAGAGATAAGATAGTGAAATATGGTCAATTTATTTTGGTTTATTTATAATTACATGACATTCAAGTAAAAAGTCCATTAAATGAATCAATTCCAACAATTAGTTGAAAATTTATTACATTAATTTTTTAAATAAGATTTTGGTAGGTGTTAGGGTAATTTTATTATCATAATCCTATTGTTTGTTATTATATTTTACCTAATTTACCTGTAACTATGGTAAATAAAAATTATTGTTTTTAATATTAATAATATCTTAAAAAAAAGAAACCAATTAAAATACATGGATGAACTGATTCCAAATATAGAATCCATTTTTGAAAAATAAAAACATAGAATTTGAATAAATAAATTAAATTTTTTTCCCGTTGTCAAAATCAGAGAGCAGGTTTTTATGAAGTAAAAGTTGTTAAAATATTTACATGTGTTTATATGCAAATTCAATGTGAAATTAATTCCAAAGAAAAAATTTTGTTTACATTATCAAAACATAATCCAATTACACTTTAATAAAAATTAAAAAGATAATATAATTATATAAATAAATTATATGACAATAAATATTGGAATTAAAATACAATATTTTTCATTATTCAATAAAATATGAATATAATCAGAAAAATACCAAAATTTAAACCAAAGTAAATTTTTTTCACCCTCTTCAAAATAAGAATATTATTATGTCAAATATAGCTTATATAATTTAAAAAATATATATTTAAAAATAGTAATCCATAAAAATATACTAAAACGATATTTTTTTAATATACATATTTTATTCAACAAATAGAATTTGTTCATATATCGTATATAGAAAACATATAAAATGTATTTTAAAAAATTAAATTCAATATATTTCCTATATATATCACTAATAAAATCCATATATGATAATTTTATTATTTCGTAGACTCAATTATTTTAATTTAATAGTTTTTTAGAAGGAAGATAATATTATTTATACATTCCGTTATAAATACTAGGTTATAATATTTAGTTATCACATATATATAGCCTTATTTGAAATCAATTATATCAAATGAACACGAAAGTATGTGTAACAGAACCCAATAATAATGTTATGTATACTACAAGTAAATTATGTGTTTTGTATAGTGCAATCTATCTTTCTATAGCATAAAAAACAAGACATCAATTAAATGAAAAGGATTTTATCTCATAAAATATTGTGGTGTCACATTATACCGCCCTAAAAGTGAACTCCACCCACAAATACTCCGTGGTTCTAAGAGGATAAGTAATTGAAAGTTTCTTCCATATAATCCAACGTTGTAAAAAGGAATACAAAATGTTTATCCTAAAAAGAAATGTTAGATATATTACAGTTACCTAAACTAACTCATCACTGGGTTTCCAAATATGAGAACATTAATTGGAATTGAAAACATGGATATGGATGGAAAATCTAACTATCATGTTATGATGTATAATGATAGAGAAAATGGTTTGGACAATGTTAACAACCATAAAACCAAAAATTTGAAATGATTTAATGGACCATAAGATCCATCAGATAATACGGCACTAAGATAACATTTTATGTTTTCTTGATACATTCCCTAATGTTGAAGAATGTTCCATAATAATAAATACATACTTTATTTGGGAATAATATCACTGTTGTGTATGCCCTAAAATATTTCCACTTTATATATTATTTAAATAAATGAATTTGAATTAGTCATTCTTGAAGTGTTAGCAGATCATGAGATATAATAACAGGTCATTCTATGTGTTTCAAAAAAAGGTTAGCATAGGTAGTCAAGTATGCATAAGTCCACCTATAGAGAGAAAATAAATTAATCTAACAAACATCTACTATAGTATAATGTATATAATCCAAAAATTAATAACCTTACAATCCATCAAAAAACTAAAAATCTACAACCTTAGAAAGAGGTGAACTTTTTCAACAACGAATTTGTATCCAATATATAATTAAGGAGTTCTTGGTTGTCACATTCCTTGCATGTGATTACCTTAGTCATGTATTCTATTAAAACATCATAATAACACGAATTTCAATTGATCCTTAGTGAAAACATGCATTCTATAAAAATGGACTCTTTCCTCACACAAAAAATACAAAAATTCTATATACTCAAACCATGATATAACATTGTCCATATATCAGTCAATAGGTCATTAATACTATAAAAAATATCATTATCTTTTTATCGCTTCATTAAACACATATAATTTGATTTCTAAAAATATTTCAATCACTTTTTATGGTTACCAGTACCATATACTTATGGAAAAAACACAATGGATAAATACATAGATATTCCAATACATAATAATACTATAAATGAGATTATTTAACACAATTTTTGGAATCTCATTACATAAACACTTGATCATTAGACCCCTTTGTTTTCATACTCAACATGACCCATAATGAGAATAAGTGATTCTTATTTATCTTTGGACATTATAGGTTGTTGAAATAGATTATCATCCATAACCCTTAGATTAGGGCATTGTTTAGCCTAATTTTCATTTCAATTTTAGATTTGAAGTCTGTATGGTGTGTTCTATGTAGTCTTTTCTCAATTCACATAATTAAAAACCTGTTCACCATTAATTTGGAATTAAACTACTAAATGAACATATATTTCACACTTAAGACATTTTACAGTACTTTTAATACAATATGAACTATGCTTATTTCCACAATTTGTGAACAACGAAACCATCATCTTTTGTTCCCCATTTTTGTGATATTTTCCTTGCAACATCATATTTCGTTTCTTGTTAAAAAAATGAGATTGATATGTAACTCCAACAAACTTTTATACCTGGATAGAACAATGCACAATTTATTCACATATACTAATGTATCTTATAGAAAATTAACTTATAAAAGTTGGTTTTAAGCCACTAAAGAATCATTCAACTTTACTACCAGGCTAGATGATAAAGAAAGAATCATACATTCAATGCCTTGTAAAATTTGACTCGTACATATCAAAGATATAATCATCCTTTTTCTCGATCCCAATGAACTCCTCTTCAATATTTTCTCAAATAATATGAGGAATGTACTTATTAAAAATTAATCTCTTGAAATAATCCCATTCAATGGATTCAATTTCATATTTCTGGCTTGTGTTCTTGATTAGAGTCCACCACATTTCTGCTTCACCTTCTAAACGATAAAAATAAAGAATATCTTTTTCATCTTTCTAATAACAAATAGAGGAAAAGATATTTTCAATGGTACTAATCTATTATTTTGTATCAAGTGGATCATAGGAACCACTAAAATAAGGTGTATGTTGCCTCGTGAAGTACTCAATAGAATGTTTTTCCCTTCTGTACTCATTTGGAACTCCAGAATGATTCATATCATTTGTATGTATAGAAATCAGGTGTTTAATTCCATTTCTATTAAAATTTGGTTATTCAGGAGGAAAATAATTTCATTTATAATTGAATTAATCATTAACATAGTTCATTTGGGTTCATACATTGTCTAAATCCTAAATGGACTATTGTGAGAGGATAAAATCATACTAGGTAAACAACATAACCAAGTTGGAGTACATTAAATCTCGAAAATATTGGGATTAATGTTTGTTTATTCATGATTGATACCATATTTCTGGGACTGTAACAAATATCTTTACATACCATTAGTGACATCCCTAGACATAACATAGAAATATCTCTATGGATCTTAGTAATGTTTTCACATCCTAGTTTTCCAAGGTTAACTAATTTCTCACTCAAATACAAACTCCAACAACCCAATAATTATAAACATGGACATTACAATTATTTTTAGGAATACATAATACAAGAAACAAATAGTTACTCAAATTCAATATTAGATTTTTTCCATTGGAAACCAGAAAACATATAAACGGTTTCATAAAACATCTATATCATCTCATATTTTATACTTCTTAACTAGAACCCCTTTTGACACATCTTACTTAATACCCTTCTTCAAATCCTGGAGGAAAAGGAACAAGGAAAGGGGTGAGATCAAATGATCAGTAAGTGTAAGCATGGAAAATATCATATAAAATATAAACATAAGAATTTAAAAACATGAACATACATTTTGAAAAAAACATACCACATTTAACATATACCAAAATTATGAGTCATGAAATCAATCTTGGTAGTTCTTAATGATGAAATAATAATGGAATCATGAATCATGAAACAATTACATTGGAATAAAACATGGAATTTTGTAAAATAAAAAATGACAATATTTTATTTCCTTATTATCTAAGGAAATGCATCTAAGACCTTCATGGTGGACAAAGTCCATTATTAAATTAGGATCACATATCATTCTAGCCATGTATTATTGAAATGGATTTACTTGCAGTTCCATCCCTATATAACTAAATTGTATTTACATTACTTTCTATCCATTTATATTTCATGAGATATAAATCTTATCCCAATTCATTTTTGGGAGATCGTGGTCCCACCCATCTCATAGTGAAATCATTCATTCATGTTCCTTAAAAACATAAATCAATCATCATAACATAACCCAATATATAAAATAGGATTCTTAAAAATCATTCTATCATAACATAATCCATATAAAATATCATTCCATCATTAACATGACAAAATCAAAGTAACAACTAGGGATATAAACATAACCCTCTTTAATGAGCATCAACTTGGATGGAAACTAATTTTGATAATACACTCGAATATAATTCTTGATGAAAATATCCTTTAATTTTCAAAAACATTTTCTTTTATTGAAATTCCATGAAATTTTAAATAAAGAAGAATTTAGATGAAAATGAACTTGAAATCTTATACTAAGTGATTCCTAGAAATAATGCGTTATGTAGACCAAAACATCTGTCTATGTTTTGTAAGTTAAAAAATATTCTCCTTGTACTTTTACTGGATAAATCATAATGAACCTCATTTTGAAAAATAACAAAAGATTTAATTCATTCCATTTAATAAATATTTTGCAATGAGTAAAACAGAATTTATAAATGATTATAAGATTAAAAATAATATTACATATTTAGGAAACAAGGACATGGATGATAATTATACTCTAGTAAATACTTACATATAAATATTATTAAATAATATTGAGATTGTGAAATTATCCCTTACCTTAGGTGTGATATGCATCGTATGTATCCAAAACACATATATAATTATTTAAATTATTTTATTTACTTATTCCAGAATCATATTTAGTTTTATTATATCATATATAATCATATTATTTTCCGTTTGTTAGTAACATTTCATTGTCACATGTTATTCAGATATTATGTAATTTATGATCTTATGAATGTTTTTTTGGATATGATAATATTCCAGTTATTTGGATATAGTTATATAATTTACATAATTATAATAGAAAAATAAAAGACATATTTAATTATTCAATTCATGTACATAATAGTTGTTTAATGAATATTATGTAGAATGATACACATCGAATCTTGGAGACGTTTGGTCGTACATACACAGGAGCGACGATGTCATTCACATAATGGTTAAACAATATTGAATTGTATGGTATATTAATTATAAATAATAATAATAATGTTATATTAAATATTTAAATACATATTAATCATCATAATAACCAACCAAATTATGTATTGTTGAATAAAAAATTACACCACTGTGTGGAGACGATAATCCATACGTACGATCACACTCATGGTGATATTGTTATTCATAGGATGGATAAAAGGAGGTATAATGTTGTCCCTTAATTATAATAACATATCAAAATATAGAATATAATAGATTTATTACATTATCATGGATTAAACCAAATAATACAAAGTAGAATAAGAAAATAATTTTGAATGAGGTGATAAAACAATAACCTCCTTTTCAACTATCTCCTTTTCATTTGCACAAATGGTCTCCAAAAGATGGATTTAATCACAATGTGTGGACTATTGGAAAATGTCAGGGATTTTGGGAGAGGAAATGGTTAGGGTTTTTTTGAAAAAAAATATATTTATAGGTTTGATTAATAGGGAAGAGGAGCATCCCGTCTATAAGAGGGAGGAGGGGCACTTTTGAAAATACTGCAATTAATAAATTAAAATAAATTAATTCTCAAATAAAAATACCTCCAAAGTGGATTATTTAGAATATAAGATGAGGATGGGTCAAAATCCTCTAACATTATAAAATTTAGACATGTTTTGATTTTATTTTGAACCTAATCATTTTGATTTATCCTTATTTAATATATTTAATTTTAATTGTGCAAATATTATTCTAAATAATAAATGGTTATAAATATTTACTTATGTGTTTTTAATTGTCAATAATTGGAAAATGAATGACATTTTAGACCTTATGATTTTAAATTTATAATTTAAAAATAATTTTATGATATTTAAATATTATAATAATATATTATTTATATAAAATATCAATATTTTCAGCATTTATAGTATTCATTTATTTGAAAAAAAATCCAAAATAAGAAAAATTTGATCAAAAATATTTAATAAACTTAAATAATTTCATAGTCACCAATAGAATTCTAGGTGAACATTAATTAGTTCATATAATATTTCTTTTAATATATTTAAAATAATTAATTATATATTTCTATTAATAAAATGATTTCTTTATCACTATTGTAACTTCGTTTATAGTAACAATATAATCTCTAAAAATTATAAATAAAAATAAATTATGTATATAAATTCATTATCATTATGGGGATAATTTCTGTTCAATGTTTTGTCTTTTTTATCACTACATTAAAATTATTATTATTATAAGAGATAATAGAGTGACACGTTTTCACTTTCATTGGTTTTAATTGTAATTACATCACTTTCATGGAAAAAATTCCCTTAAATGAATCAATTACGAATATTATGTGATAATGGTCATCTTTAATTCATGCAATACGATTTTCAAAGGTGTTATGGTAATTTTATTATCTTTATTATATTGTTTGTTACCCTAATTAACATAATTTACTTTTAACTTTGGAAAACAAAAATTACCGTAGTTACAAATCATAAAACCCAAAAAAGTAAACTTTTAACATAATATAGACCCACTGATTCCAAATATGGAATAAAATTTGCAGTATTCTAATCAAACAATTTTCATTAATTAATTTAACATTTATTCTCATTGTTAAAACTAGGAATCATGTTTTTGAGAAGAAAAAAGTATTAAAATATTGACATGTGTTTATGTCCAATTTAAATGTGATATTATTTCCAATAACCAAAGATGGATTAAATAAGAAAAAAATAATTCAATTACATTTGAAATTTAATTATAAATATGATATAACTATATAAATAAATTAGATTAAAAGGTAGTTTTGAATTAAAACGCAGTATTTTTTACTATTAATTAAAATATGAATTTCATCAGAAAAATACAAAAAATTCAACCAAGGAAAATTTTGATATACCAATTCCAACGAATACGTTTATCATGTCAATTAGAAGTTATAAAATATACAAAATCTAGATTTTAAATGGTTTTTCCATATGAAGGTTGTAAAAATACATTTTTTAAAATACATATATTATCGTAAAATTTAATTTTTTTATATAATATGTGGAAAAAATATGACATGAATTTAAAACATTTAATTGAATATATTAAATATATATTTCACTAATAAAACACATAATGAGTGAATTTATTATTTTATAGACTCACTTATTTCCATTTAAACAATTTTTTAGAGAGAATTTAACAGTATTCATACCCACCAATATAATGACTATGTTATAATATTTAGTTATCACATATATTTAGTCTTATATATAATTAATTATATCAAAATTATATGAAATTTTTTTATCACTAACCAAAATTAGTGGTTTATATACTGCAATGTAATACGTTATTGCCTATAGTGGAAGCTAAACTTGGTGTGGCATAGAACACCAGACATCAATGAAATTAAAAAGAATCTATATCATCAAATCTCGAGGATTTAAAATTTTCCTCGGTTTTGGTACTTGGTTTATTGTAATTTTTGATTTTATTACTTTCTTATATTCTATTATATTCCTTTAAGTGGAGCTTCCTTTATTATACATATTGTATATTTTGTTTCTCTTCCACTATGTTTTGTCGAAATTTCATTCCAATAAGCATTTTGTGCGTTTCCAATTGATAGTATCCATCCTTTTTGGATTGAGAACGCCTTTAGATAAATGTTAGGGATGACTCATTTATTGATTCACATGGGAATATGGGATAGATCATGACATATACCATTATACTAACAATTTTCATTTTAAAATATATTGTGGGATAAGATCAACAACCCTTTTATACTATTCATAATTGTATACCTCATGTTCTAAATCAATAAATCATTCATGTTATTGTACATTGATCTTATTAGTTTACATTGATTTTAATTCCAAATCCTTTTTGATAATATTATTAAACATCAATCATTTCTTAAAATCATTGAAAAATTGTTATTTTTTAATTTAATAATAGATAAATAATATTTCGTTACAATTTAGAAACATTAGAATCAATCATATTTGTGATGTTTCTAATCTATTTCTTAATAATAGTAGAATATTTTAATATATTGATGAATTAATAATTGTTTTTCATTTTTTATTCACTATTATGAAGAATTAATCAATTTTTATTATTTATTCTCACATCATCAATCATACTTTTCAATATATTCATATTTTCCTTACATTTCATTTTCATTCCCTTCAAATATGCATTCTAGTTTTCATTAAATATCCATTATTTCCTGATGTTTTATAACTAGTTCATATAAATTGTTTAATAATTACATAGTACATATATTCAATTAATTCTCTTCAACTGCTCTATTTATTTTTTCATTTAAAATCACGGGAGGATCATTAAAAACCAATCAAAATCCAAAAGTATCTTAATTATCAAATTTTATAAAATTTTAATGAAAACATAGAATCAATATATTATTACATCCATGATAAATTATATCCATTGAATATATCGAAACCTCTACTATATAATGATTTTAGACTCCCCAGTATTAACAAAAAAAATTATATTTTATAGTGTACCTTGGATTCTATGATACACATTTATGTGCCCAGGAATAAGATGGATCGTTGAGAAAGTTTGTCAAATTAGAGTTTCTTATTGATAATTAAATTTAAATTCAAATTATGAACATTTATATTTGTTGTAACACACATCTAAAATTATTTATGACACCCACATATATTTTTAGGGGAAGATATATAATCACATGAAATATTGAATTTTTAATGGAATCTATCCCATTGTGGGTGATTAAACACTAAAGTGTTATGTGTTTATAAGAGATATATATTTTCTTTGAATCGATAAATATTACAATTGATATGGGGCATTATTATATTTTACCCAAAAATGTTTACCATTACATATATCTCTTGAAATCATATAACACTATTTCACACCATTTGAAAATGCTAAAAATAAATATTAATGGAAAAAATCACATAAACTATAGTATTATTATATTAAAAATAAATCTTTCATCGAACGTTTAGAATAATAAGAATTAACACCTTTTTGAAAACAAAAAATACAGAATATAATTCTATTGAACAAAAAAAACTAGATCGTTAGCACACAATATCTCATTTCTATGATATTTCACAACATCATTTCATCACCCACTAATCAATGTTTTTTAGCGATAACCCTCATTTTCTAACTCAATAGATATTATTGAACATGTAGGTCATATTCTCTTAATTAGTACTCTCAAACAGCTATCACCAAAAGAAAAAGAATTGAACATTTATATATCCATCTATACACATTTTTTTTTGATAATATGAGATTAGGGATTTGAAATGATAACATAGAAAAAGATTCATTCAACCATATTCAATACAACTAAAAAAATCAGAGACCATATTTTGGAAATACTCATTAAAAATTGACATTAAATATATTCAATGATTATGAAAAAATATCATCAAATTTAAATATTAATCTTTTTGATTTTTTATATTCATGTATATGGGAATTTTTTTCAAACTAACATGGATATTATATAAATGATATATGAAATGACTCTATTTTTTTAACTATTTTAGTTAATTAACATCCATGAAAATAATATTATACTAGCATGGACTTTATTTCTCTTTTGGTGTTGATTTTTCCTCTAACTATGTATATATTCTAACATATAGATCGTATAAATTCTTTATCTATTTCTGATTCAAGGTATGAATACATCTATAAAATTCATTTCACCTTTATTAGAATATAAAATAATTTTCTGACTAAAAACATATCATTACATACCTCATGTGCTTAAAATTTTCTTCTTTCATCACACTAACACAATTTAATAAGTTTTTATTAATGAATCTCATGATATTATAGAAAAAAATCATATTTATAATAACAAATATTATTATTTGAAAACTTATTTATCATCAAATATACGCATTTTTTAGATATTAATTTATCAATTTCAATTTCCAAATATACTACTAGACATTCCTTTAATACATAAAATACTATTAGGGTCCCTAATATTTATTTTATCATGAGGTGACCCAAGCATTACATAAATACATGTTACATCATTTATAATTATTAATCATTACATATAATAATTAATCTCACCCCAAAATATATAGGATTTGCTTCAATGGAAAAAAGGTACAAAATAAACATACGTTACAACATTTTTTACATGTACTGAAAAGATTCAACTCTTTCTATAAACTGTTAGACACATCATACAATAAACTCCCCACCATAAATTGGGGTATGGAAACATTATAATGGATGAGCTCATATTATTAGTAAGGGAAAACATAGGTAGTGTTAGTAAGATATCCATATAGAATATAAGATGTGCTTTTGTTTATGAAAATGTAATAAATGTGAATATTTATAAAATAAGAGAATGATATCCAACAATATTGAAATCCTATAACTTGAGTCAATCCTTTAGTATTTATTAAAATAAAATATATGAGTATAAAAATTGATAGAACATGATTTTGTAGTCATGAGCTATATAAAAATAATATAGGTAAAATAATATTGAATATAAACAAGAATAGAAATAAAAAATTTCACAGTTCACCCATTGAAATTCACATTCGAATGGACTGACCTATCCACTTGGTCATAATATAGTAAACATTAGTTAAGAAACCATGGATCATAACCTTTCTTTACTATGGATAACAACTCATGTTGTATCCTGATATAATGAGATTCAAAAACATACCCAATGAATTTGAGTACTCTAACTAACTCATCGATCACATAATGAGAAACCATGCATCTAGGATTCTCATGATTATAAAAATCAATATTAATTCTATCAATTATTAATTATTACATAAAATTTGTATCATGAAAACATCTAGAGGAAATTTCCATAATCCAACCATTGAAAAAATGTAGATGGTATTATTAGAGAATAACCCCGGCAAGGTTTAAGAAACAATAAAAGATATTAATATAGATGATAACCATTATATAGAATAATTATGAAATTTATTTGGATGACAATAAAGAGTATTAATTACTATTGATATATTTTATATGAAATGAATATAATTTTAAATGATCTGGGAAAAAATACCATTGACAGTACTGGAAAAATAAAATTGGATTTGTTTTTGGAAAAATGATGAAAGATATGGGAAATTGAGTTAATATAAAATATATCTAATCAAGTGATTTTTTAGCATTTGTAAATAATTTAAATCCTTTATAAAATGAATAAGACAGATAAATTGTGATGAATAATTTTAAAAAAACTACTTTAAGTCAGTGGATGAATGAACTAACATTAAGAAGTCATTGAGGTGTAAAAGGGATAGTATGAAGTTAATATAATTTTAATGGAATACAGAAGAATTATTTCCGACTAGAAAGAATAGTTATGGTCAAACATAATTTATTATTGTATTTCAACTGAAATAGGATCCATCAACAAGAAAATTGAAGGAATACATAATAATAAAGGAAATAACTGAAAGATAATTTTTTTATATATATAAAAAATTAATCAATTTTTATAATAAAAAATTATTCCTATAAAATCATTAATTCAGTTTGTGATTAAAATTAAATCCATGGCTTTAATCTGAGTATCAATCAAATCGCAATATAATAAATTATTATAAATATATTAATCATAAAAATTTATTCTATAACATTCTTTATATATATTAATTTTTATAGAAATCGATTAGAATATTTATTTATATAAATATTTGTTTATTATTTTTTATTTTCATCATTTTATGTTTGTAATAGTCATTATTCTGTATAAGTTTCATAATGGTCAGGTCATGATCCTTTATTTGACACTAATTTCACCATTACCAGACTATTTTATATGTCAAAATAATCGGGGTTTATTTATATGTGTATTTCCATGATCATTTTATTTATTATATTGGTATGGGTATTGTGTTTGGAATAGAGGAAAGAAAATGTTTTTAGAAATATATTGATAACCCCAACTTTAATTACGATGATCTTTATTATTTATTGAATCCGTTAAAAATAATATTAATGATATGCCTTACTATATGATATAAGATTTTTTACTATTAATTTATTTATATTTAATTTTTGTGGAACTAGTGATGTTGGAATAGTATTGTTCATATATGAGGTTGAACGAACTGAAATAATATTTTGTTATTCTAATTAATGATCAAAATTTTAATGATATATAATGGGAAAAAAAATTCAAATAAATACGGTGATCTTAATATATCAATAGTATAGTTGATACTTATATTTATAAATACTTATTAAGATAATGTAAATTAAATTGTTAGAAAATATCATATACAATTGATAAGTTCACTACATCCTTACACGAGCACCTTCCCAATGAAAGATATTTCATTCTATTTTTGACTCAAAAGCTACAAATTGTTGGTAAAATATTTGGTAGAGGAAAAACGAACAATTATTATATATGGAATCTAATGGTTTGATTAATTTTTTATGGGTAACAGAAGAGTCCTTTTAAAGGCATGTTTGGAGTGACATTTCCTCAAATACATAGTTTCAAAAGTGTATGGTTTTCATTTTAAATGGAATGTTGTTATAGTCAGAAATAAATATGGATAAAAGACTTGAATCCCCAATAAACAGTTTAGATATATAGTTTTTTGATATTTTATGTCATTATTTCTTAGTTATTACTCTTTCACCTTATTTTACCTTTACCTTGGTAACTCAATTTTTCCTTGATGACTCTATTTTTCTTCCCAAAAATGAAATTCAACTATTAAACTATTTTTTATCTGATGATTAAATATTTTGACATCATTTAATTAAATTAAATTTCTATGTTTGTGGAATAAAATTTCGATTGAACTATTTATATATATATAATAAGAAATTTGTTTCAAATTTTTTATTAATATACTTCCTTTTAATAATGAACTAAATGAGTATTAATATATATGTTAAAAATTAAATTGTATTCATAATTTATAAGTATTAAATTATAATAATTGAGTTGAAATTCATAATATTTACAAAATAGCGTACAAATATTATGGATTAAAGTAAATTAATGTTAATGACATCATATTAAAATAAAAATTTCATACTCTCATTGATTATTGGATTACATTAATATTAAAATTATTCTATATTTTTTTTAAATGCAAAAAATAAATTTTATATAATAATATTTATTATAAATATAACAATAATTTCAACAAAAAAATAAGTTTTTATAATATTGTGTTTTAATAAATTGTTATATTATTATATAAATATTTTATATTTTCAAAATATAATATTATATATTAAAAACACAAAAATTGGATACACTTAACGAACATATATCCAATAAAAATATTTCCGACAACTATATTTCCTATAGCCAAAATTTCAATAACCATATATATTATGGTACATTATTATTTTTATATATATCCTTACACAAATTAATAATACAATTATTTCTATTTTTTACATATATCCCAACATTTTTATTAAATTCTTAATTATATTATTTATTTCCAAGGATCCATTCATAGTTTTTATCTTCATGGGAAGCCATTATAATAATGATTGCATATTTAGGGTGTTTTTATTTAATTTTAGATTATTTATAATTTTATTTTTATTAATTTTTTATCGAATATAAATTTAATACTGTATTAATAATTATCTTGGATTACTATAAATTATCTTAATAAAATATTACATTGTTAATTTTTGTTCAATATTTAATATGAAACAATATACTGGTCATAATAGTTATTTTAATAAAATAGATAGTTAAATTGAGTGGTGTTAGGTTCTACCCACAATAATGAATTTCACCCTCCAAATTTAGTTACTCTAATGTGAAAAATGATGTTATTCTACCTCATTACATCTTCATATTCCCAAGTAACTCCCTTATAAAATGTCATTCCACCATATTACTTCAACATGATGGGGCTCATTTTTATTGTTCATAATGTTAATGATGTCGTAATTCATTTAGTTGATCCTCGTTAGAGTGTTCATGTTGCACTTATACTCATTTGACACCAACACCAGTGAAGGGTCAAGTATTTAATTATAAATAGTTATTCAAGGAACACATTATGAACATGTGAGCAGTTTAATCAAATTCTAGCATGGTAGGATTCTATTCACGTAAGATCATGTTTTTATATTGGATGATGTATATACAGATAATCATCCCATTTTTCTACATGATTATGATTCTCTCCAATTATTACCACCACATCAATACATTGTATATAACTTCATACTCCATAAAATATCTCATAATCCACAATCCTATATTCTGTACCGAAATCATAAAAATTATATTTCCATATTTTTTGCAGATAATTGGACCAATTTTTTTTCACTAAAACCATGTAACATAAAAAGATAAAATTGGATCACTTATAACCTCATTAAAAATTTTTGTTTATAGTTACATAAAAATAGGACAAAATCATACACAAACAAATCATATCAATTTAAATGATCATTTCTCACTGCTAACAATACGTTCCATTTCATCATTAATACATACTAATTATCCATATGAAATCCCCTCTACACATAACATGTTCAACATCATTATTTAACGACCAGGGATAATTGAAAAATATGAATGGGGATCCCAAATTCTCAGTAAGGGCAATTAAAATTATTATAAATTTAAGTTCATCACAGCAAATAAGAATATAATAACTGTATATAGACCTAATCTGAGTGTATAAGTGAATAATAAAATAACTCATACCCATAAATACTTTGATCAGAAAATATGAAAACATGGAAAAGGAAAAGTCATTATAATCAATAATCATGATGCATGTCATATCAAACATGATCAAATAAGATATCATAAAACTAAATCATTCATAGATAAAACATATTTTTATCATGGAATACCATCTCATAGAACCCCTATAGTACCCATACAGTAAAAATACATATCCATTATAATTAAAAGAACAATACAGATGACTTATAATAAAATTATATAGAGAAAATAACAATTACCCAATGCTTTGGAACTCAATCTAGGTCACCTATCATATAACCAATATCGGGCCCACTTGGCACTATCTGTGTGCACCAATCATATATTCTATAATGGGCTCACCCAACAGTATTTTGGTGCACACATTATTTTCAATATCTATGAAAAAATAATGACTAATTCATAGAGATCTATCATTTAATAATAAATTTTTTAAACATCCTTTTTATTCAAAATATTATTAACCATTTCAAAAGAAACAGATTATATAAAAATACCTTTGAAACATGATTAACACTTGGGAATGAAATGATTTAAAAAACCTCTTCGAAAAAATATTAATCCATCCAGATAAATATTGAGGATCATATAATTAGAAATACTTCTTAAGTGATTTATAAGTAAAAAAGAATTTTTGTTGATTATAATTATTTTAAATAGTATTAAAATATCATTAATGTAATTTTGAATAAAATACCCCCATGTTTGCAAAATATCTTTTTAAAACATGACCCATTTTAAAAACACGTTACACTGAAAATGACCTACCAATATTATAATGGAATATTTTAGAAGAAATTTATAATATTTCCAATTTCAAAAAACCCTTAGGACTTGAAAAAAAAATTTAAAAAAATTTTGAATACATATTATGAAAACATTATTTTGAAAGAACATAGATTTCTGACTAAATAGTGAAATGAAAAAAGATATTAATTAAAAAACTTTTTCTAAAATTTCAAGAACCATAGATTTTAAAAAATAGAAAAATTATGTGTATTTATCATGAATTACAATTGTATAAGATAATTCATGATAATTATGAGATTTCAACATCATATACATAGTGATACACAATGATGATACCGTTGAGGTGGCACTAGAGTGGTAAAGCATAAAATCCTACATCCAACCAGGGGTAGAATCCAAAAAGGACCTATGGTGGATTTATATCATATTCATAATTCCTGTAGGCGGTGATGTATTCAGCTTGAATTTAGTGATGTTATCAGGATACATTCCTAGTGATGTAGACATGATGATGTGGTCATGATGTTGAACTAGGCCTTCATGCCATGTTTAAGGGACCCTTGTTATTGGGAATATTGGATATGAAATGGATCTCTATATTTCCATTTATGAATTGGTATTTTCTTTCATCGGAAAAATTGGCTCTTAACAGATTTATTTTTTAAAAAATACCGAATCTTAATAACTGACAACATTATAATGAAATACTATTTCCTCTTCTGTTACATTGAATCGTAATCACAAAGAGGAAGACCATTAAATATAACTTATAATATCCTAAAAAATAAATACCTTCATGGTATAGAAAATAAAATGGGGAATATAGTCACCTTATAAAATAAAATAGCTGTTTAACACAACAAATGTCTTAAAAAATTGTTGTGATAAAGAAAACCATGCCGCTATAGTAACATTCAATCCATAAAACCAATGAAAAGGATATCATCATTTAGATATTTATATTCCAATAAATTTATTTATAGTAATTGTAAAATAAATTCATTGATATTATATATTCTACAGAATAAATATAATTTGGGAACATTACATATATGTTAACGAAAGAATTGTGGTATGAGAAAACCCATTACCTTATTATTCATTTTGGTCAAAAAATAATTAAACTCAGACATAGTGGTTTTAACCATGTCATTAACATATTTAATAAAAATTTTAAAATTTTAAATATCATATATTTTTTTCTAATAACATTATTAAATCATTGATTAAAAATTACATGACAAAGTTCCTTTTGTAGTAATAATATCATGGTTTTCGATTAATGTTTTGACTTGCTATTTTTGGCCTGATTAAAAAAATAATTTATGCATAATATAAGTAATAAAAGAAATTAAATAAATTTAAATATATTTATTATGTATATATTAAAATTAATCTATAAAATTTATGGATAGAATATGAAATTCACCCATAATGGAGACAAAAGGTCATGCATATAGATGGTTGTTGTCTCCAGTTTTACATCATATTGAAGGAAAGAAAAGTAAGGGATATATACAAATAAATATTTTTAAATTATAAGTACAATATACTTTTTAGTTCATATATTTTACATATTATTATTAGACTCATCATTAGTTAATTATATGTAAAGCTTTAATAAATCACATCACATCACAAGGCGGTAGTCTTCCATACACGTGAATGACGTTATCATATTTCTAAAAAATGTAATGCCTGAATTTATGTGGATTATAATAATTTCAGAATAATAATAAAATGATATATATCATATATATATATATATAATATTCAAAAATCATTTTAATCATTATTACCAACTATGAAAGGTGGTAATTTAAAACTGGATGAAATCGGTTCATAAGGCAGTAGTCCACCTAACACACGACCAATAATTTATTCACCCATTTGATTAAAGTGCGTTTAGTTTTAGGATATAACGTTAAAATAAAAAATAACCCATTATATGTAAGATATTGATCTTATTATATTAGTTTAAAATAAACGTAATTTTTAGAGGTTTAGAGAGAATTAAATAAAAATATTTCTAGATGAACATTTATACATCTACTGGTATCATCCTAATGTTTTCACTAAAACATTGAATGCGTTGATTTATGAAAAAATTAGGTATTCTTGGATTAGTAGAGGGAATTTTTTATTCTATTTATTGTATGATCTTGGACATCATGTAGGTGTGTTATTTTTTATATTTTTGATTGTATACCTTAAAGATTGATAATTAAAAGATTACCAAGTGTTTGAGCAAGCCTGGGGGTGTTCCAGTGGTTTAGTAGATGAAAGAGAGTCAAATAGTACCATCTTATTCATTTTTCATTATTAGTGAAATATTATTTTGTACCATGCATTGGGTGATGCCAAACCATGATTCCTTAGACCGAGACCATTTTCATTATTGGCACACGGTTTAACAAACCATGTGAAATCCTCATGTAACTGTGATAGATAGACCCTCATGGATAGTGGAATGTTCATGGTTTTTGTATCGTTTGGAAATACATAGAAATCATTAAAAAAGGTGGTTGTACAACTTTTCTCCATCATGATTTTAAGGACCTCACTCGATTTTCCCCCCATTTATCCTCTATCAACCCTAATGATAAACCAGTTTAACCGAAGCTTCCCAATAATGGATATACATTGATTCTAGTCCATTTTGAGTTCTTCTGGATGTCAATAAAATCCATGGGTAGGTACAATATTCCTCCTTCTTCTCTTTTCCAGAATAAGTTTTTTATTTTCTCTCATCTTTTTATGAAGCTCAGGAACCATATTTTTCAATAGAATTTATGGCTGGTCTTGAAATTTTTTTAAACCTGTATCTAAGGCTATTATTTGGAGTTCTCTAATACTCCTATTTTATGTTGGTTTTCCCTAAGTTATATACCCTAGTTTTATTAATTATTTGTGTATGTGAGATGTTTTATTGGTACTTTTTTAGGCTTCAAATGATTAATTTAGTTTGATTTGGTAAAATAGGAATGTAGATGATGAATTGAATTCCTCAAAATCCATGTGGGATGTGTCGAGATTGACCTTACTGATATAGGTCCACCCATGGGTTGTTCTGATAATCCCACACATGGAAAATTTAAATAATAAGTATAGAGTTTACTAATAAGTACGAGGATCTCCGGATAAAAGTGATGACAGTTTTAGTTTGTCTTTAAATGAGAAATAATTGTATTTATATCTAGTACATGGAATTTTCAAATGAGGTTGATTAGAAAAATATTACTATGGGTTACATGACCTTAAGTAGATGGGTTAATTATATTGTGACATTTAATTGAAATTTTTAAATGGGTTTAACATTTTTTATTGATATATTATGTTAAAATGTTTTAATGTATAAGGATTATGGATTTTTTATATTTAGATATTGTGTAATTTTGTTTTATAATTTGATTGATTACTGTATGTGAAAGATTTGGAATTTGAATTTATTTTTTTGTAGTGTGGTATATGTGGTAAATAGTTGAAAAATCATATCTATAAGTCTTGGATAGAAAGGGATCCAATGATGCTCAAAACCCATAGTTGGATTTGAGAGAGGTTATAAACCCCTCTGTTGTTGTTGGATCGACTTATGCTTGAAAACTATGAGTCTGGATGGACAGAAGCTCTAAATATTGAGACATTTATTGGATCCACTGATGCTTGATATCCACGGGCATGGTAGGAAATATGCACTAATTCCCACCACTAGAATGCATGGGTTACTGTGACAAAATGTTGCCATAATACCATAAAGGTAGCATTGAATGAAACATCCTAGACTTATGATAAATGATAAGTGTGATGTTATTATATTATAAAATGTTACCTAAGGGAGATAGGGATCATGACACATTTAATTATGTATGGTAATTGATTACATTGATACATTGTGTAAATTATATTTGTGTCTAACCCATGTATCATGGGTGTTAGGTGAACATGGTAATGATGGTAGTTTAAGTGCTGAAATAACAATAAAGAAGAGAATGGTTATGAGTATATTTTTAACTAATGTCACCCATGTTTTGTTTTTTTTTTCATTTCCTTTTATTTAATTATTTTATTAAAAGTATTTTTAAATTTTATATTTTTTATACATTGTCTATGGTTCCCTACTACATTGTACTCACACCAAATTCGATCTGCATTGGGTACCTGAGCAGATTACATGGTTGCAGGTGAGGACAAGGGAATGGCCCGATGCTAGTGAGCTGATTTGGTTATGGTTGATCAAGGATGAGGATACATAAATATAGTTAGGACCTCTTGGGTATTTTACTATTTTTTTTATTTGTTGTTTTTCACATAGGAACTTTTATCCTGACATTTATTTTTTACATTTTTAGTTGTGTCTTTTACCCTATATTGGGAAATGGTTTATTATGTGTTTTTCTTATTTGTATTCATTTTTTTTCTATTTTTTCATTATCTTTGGATGTGTCTCACAATAGTAAAGAGGGTATAGTCTCCCCTGGTAACTAATTTTACAATCATCGCTTGTCGGAAACATCTTTCATATGTTAAGGTCTACTTATGTTCATGGGATGTCTCAACTCGGGGAACAATTTAGTGCCTCCTAGTTCTAGGGTGTTATATTTGAGAAGGTTTTTTATGTTCCAATAAGAATAATATGTGTTATTAATTGGGGAGAGTTTGTGCAGTTTTATAGTGGAGGAGGAGTGGGATATTTGTAAATACTGAAATGAATTCACTCGTGGGGGTCAATTTACCTCATCTGGCTCCAATAGTGATGATTAATGTCGGGTAGTTATTTAATGGTCATGGAAAATATCCACCATAAAAATGAAAATAGGTTTTAAACACTTTTTCCTTAAGTCTAATGTTTCCTTATTTTTTTCATTTTGGTTTTTCATTAAGTTAAATAGTTTTCAACCCAAAGAAGATTATCCATTTAGAATAAATAAAAGTGGAATTATTATAAAATTAAGAAGAAATTATTATAAAAATTAAAAGAAATTTTATCAAATGAAAATGTTATGTTTTTTAAATTAACTTTAAGAGAAGATCATATAGAGAATGAAAACGCTTCCTTGAACTTAACAATTCTAGAAGAGATTTTTATAATTTATTATTAAATATATTCATTATTAAATAATAAATAGTCTATTAATGAACCATATATGATATATATTTATATTTATAAATCCTTTAAAATGTCATAGGATTTTTTGAAATTATTAATGAATTAATTTTATATCATTTATTATAAAATTGAAATAAAGTCAATGTAGACATTTTTCATTCAATTGGAAATAAAAATAATAAATACAATGATATAGTTTGAGTAAAATATTTTCAATCTTTCCTATCATGATATATTCATATTAAAATAAATGGAAAATTGTAATTGTTTATATTTACCACACATTTATTTTATTTAACTATTCAGTAAATAATATATGAATTAGAATTTTTTACTAATTTAATATAATTATATAAACTATATATATTAAATATTAATTATTTTAATAAAAATAACTCATTAATATACAATAAATATATTTATAACATAACCCATGTTGTTTTTCCAAACCCCCAGAGTCTTATTGTATTTTATTCGATGAAAGGTACATTTTTTCCTTTTTCGATATTTAACTTATTATATGGAACAATTTCAAGAATAATGTGATCTAAAAACTCATATATTTAATCAGTATTTCTATAATGGTTTAAATATAAATAGAAAATGGCTGGTCAAAAAATTTCTTTTATTTTTTACACCTTATATTCTATGTTTAACCACTATTTCAACACATTTGTTACATAATCATTATAACTAATATTAACAATTTTAAAAAATCATTATGGAAAAAAATATATTTAGAATTATAGATAATATGAATTATTATAAATATAAATATGTAATCCATTTTTCCAAATCCAATTAAATTTACTGGAAAATTTTAATTAAATATTAATCTTACAAGCCTTGGGAAACAATAAGTTTTTAAGAAGATTGATTTAAAAAAAGATTCTATATGAACTCAATAAAAAATGATTATAATTGTATAAAATTAAAATAATATTTAATGAAATATAATATATAAATTTCTTTGAAATGATTTTTTTATATGATTATTTTAATTTATTTATTCGAGAAAATTATTCTTCTTAAAATATTTTTTAGAAAACCCCATTTGAAACACACAAAAAAACGTATTAGAAAAAAAATAAAAGTTTGACTAAAACTAAAATAAATATATTTAAAAAATAAATATTATAACTTTAAAAATATTTAAAACATGTTTTCAATTTTAAATTAATTTAATTTTTTAATATTTACTTCTTTTTAAAATGTTCTATATTTTTCAATATTCATTGAAAAATAAATATTTCCTATGAAATAACAGTATTTCAATAAAAAAATTTCATATTATTATTTTAAAAACGAACATAATTAAATAAAATAATAATTTTAAATATTACAAAAATATATGTCAAATTTGATTTCTTGAAATTAAATAATTATTATTTTTGATGAAATCATATTTTCAGGGAAAAAAATAATTTTAGAAATAATGAAATCATTATTAAATATTAATTTATGAATAATTAATATGTATTGGTAAATTTTTTTCAATACATATTTATATATTTAATAATTTAGTTAATATTTTTCATATCCACCAATTTAATGTTTATGTGATAATAGTAATATATATTACTTCTTTTTTAAGTTCAATGTTGTGTGTTGAACAAGATATCAAACATAAAAATGTCATGTATGTGTGTAAAACAATATAATATGATGGTTGATTATTATTAAAGAAAAAGTATTCTTACCTTTTTTTCAAATATAATTTCCTTATTTTAAAATATCATGGTGTTACATCCTCCCCCCACTACAATAATCTTTTTATATATAATTTGACCATTATCTAAATACTCAAAGGACATAAATTTTAAAATACATTTTTTGAAACTAACATCTTAAAAAAGGGTTAACCAAACATACCAATAATAATATAAAAATGGAATTATAATTTTTATATGTAATAACACAGAACTGGGTTTCCAAATATGAATCATATGTTCTAATATTGGAAATGTGTAAATATTTAAAGATTGATTGATATCGTTAATCAAAAATAGGTGAATGATCAATGGAAAATAATGGGCCAACATACATAAATATGCGATGACTGAAATATCCATTGGTTAATCATAAATTATGTTACTAGGATTTATTAACATCATTTTCCACGAGTTATAGAAATATCTTAATATCTAGACCAAGAGAATATATAAATATATATAATTGATTAGTATGATTTCATAATTTTTCAATTTCTACAAAATTTGAATAATTTTGTCTAAAAAATGTGTATTCAATATAAATTTTATTATGCATCAATCAAAAAAATAAAATTTTAATAGCTTCATAACTGGTAAGTGAGATAAATATATTCCTCCTATCATTAGACATTAACCGAAACCAAAATTCCTAGAATATTGTAAGATAATTCCAAAAATAAAGAAAACAACATCTAATAACATTATCATATAAATTAAATAATAATACCTATATTTTAATCAAAAAATTCCATAAAAATGAGTCCTTGATATTATTCAAGCAGTTCATGACTAATATAATAACAAATGATTAAAGATTATAAAATTATATTTTCCTCAAAGATAAGTCAACCATTATGAGAAAAAATTAAATCTTATCGGATACTAAAATAAACATATTCTATACCTATAAAGATTTAATAACAACCAATGCATCTCATAGGTCAGTGGTAGGAGATACACCCCTGTCTCCGTTCAGTGGTGGTTTGAAGCTCTGTGGACTTTTCAGATGCAACATGTTTTTCACATCGTCTTCAGGTTGTCCCCATTTTTTTCTTTAAACATAAAAACATTGATCACTAAGTTACATTTTATGTTTATGATAGGAGTTGAAAATTCAGAAACTCAATAAAACTTATCTAAAATTGTCATCAATCTCTTTAAGATACCATCACTTAATACCTTAATAGAGTGTCTTAGACTATTAACTTATGATAATCCATAATATTATATAACTATGATGGTATCCATATGTATTAATATAAACTCATGTGAAAATATATTAATCTACAATGTTATATAAATGGACATTGGATACCATTTTTTACCTACCTTAACCATTAATCTTAGATTCAGTGTTAAATTCATAAACATTACATTTTTAGCTTTGATGTCGATAATTGAATCCGAGTTTGTTATCCAATCCCCACAACATAAAGAGAAATAATAGGAATATTATTACATATAAGACCTTTTAGTTTTTTTTTGATAATTAGTCAAAAAATCCTATATAAAAAATTCACAGTACTTTATATGAGAATTTCTCCCACTTAACCCAACATTTCTTTTACACATTAATACATTATCGTTATGTATATGAAATCTATTATAAACATAAATCATTCGACCTCATTCTTTAAAACTCAAGGAATGGAAACATAATAATGGTAAGCTAAAATTCTAATTAGGGTTATATATATGAATAGGAAATTTAATGTGATCAGTGAGCATAAAGTGTGCATAAAGGTATGATTACATAATTAGAGTGCATGAGAGGATCATAAAAGAAATAATACCCATCAATACCTAGATCATGAAATATGAAAACATGGAAAATTAAAGAATAATCAAAATAAATAATTAGTATCCATGTGATATAATTCATGATCAAATGACTTAATATAGCCCCTTAGAAATCATAAAACAATGCATACTAGTTTATTGGAGCATCATCCCATAGAACATTTTCAGAACCCTTATAGAACACATAAAATGGGAACAACCATATAGAAATCATTCAATATGTTTCCTTAGATAAATTAATTATTACCAAATGAAGTGGAGTTTTATAAGGTTTCACACATCTAATACTCAATAACAGGTTCACCGAGAACTATCTAAGTTCACTAATCATATAAGCTATAATGGTCTCACCCAACAAAATTGGGGTTCACTGGTCATTTATAATGTCTGTAAAACAGATAATAAATAATAAAAATATAGATTTCATATCATTATAACATATTTAAAAAACATTATTATTTAAAAAAATTATAAAACAATGGAAAAGAAACCTATTCTATAACAATCTATTTGAAACATGATTAACCTATAGAAAATAAAAGGGTTTCATATAATATATTTGAAAAAATAATAATCCATTCTAAGAAAGAATGAGGTTAACATAATCAAAAAAATATCACCATTAGAGAGTAAGAAAAATTGGGTTATTGAATATGGTGAATCTAAATACAATTAAATGATCATTAAATAAAAGTTTATGAAATAACATTTTTATTGGATAATATATTTAAAAAAATAAATTACATTAAAAAATTTTATTTGAAAATAATATTTATTTCATATAATGGGTGATTTTAAAAATATCAAAACCATTTATTTAGAAAAGAAATAAAATTAAAAAAAATAAATCATTTTAGAAAACATTTTTTTAAAACATTATTTT
Source organism: Viscum album (assembly GCA_963277665.1). NCBI lineage: Eukaryota > Viridiplantae > Streptophyta > Magnoliopsida > Santalales > Viscaceae > Viscum > Viscum album. The sequence goes on from OY728146.1 coordinate 1,108,815,417, forward strand.
AAAATAACAATGATTTAAAATTTAAGAGTGAAATGATGTATGGTGTGTGTAAAAAAATTTCTCCAAAATTTAAATCATCATGGAGTGGTAAAAATTTACAATTATTTTTATTTTTCATGAAAAAAAGTATATAATAAAATTTGTGAAAATTATATGATGTAGCCATGGGATGCTTAATCATACACAATCTCGTTAACCAATGAGATTGTAAAAAATAACTCTTATAAATTGTGAACCACTGAATTGTAATACCCATGATGGAATCAAATTAAAGGAAACATATAATTTCAAGAAGAATAATAATATTCATGATAAAAAATTACAAAATGGGCAGTACATACATCTTATAAAAGGATATAGGTGTATTACATAACAATTATCTAAAAGAAGAAAATTTGTGGCAACAATACCTTACCATTTTTGTGACATTGAAACTATAAACCCCATAAAATAGAGATCATTGTATGTATATTTAAATCCCCATAAATTTATGTATAATAATATTGGAATAATGTATCGGGAAATATATACAATACCCAATAAAATTCAGTGTTGAATATGGCATATATCTTATAGAGATAAAAGTGAGACGAGAAAAGCCCATACATCATGGTTAATTTTTTGGAAAATGATTTAACCTTATTAATAGAGGGTATAAACATGTTATTAATATTATTATTGAACCATATTAATATTTTTAATTTCATATATTTCATTATTATGGCCTTTTATTACCAATTTATTAATAATTCCATGTTAAAATTATATTTAGGGTAATAAATGTATTGATTTCATATATGTTTTTGATTTGATATTTTTTAGTCTTATTAATTAAAGAATAGTTTCATAATCTTTAAAAAGTAAAATATGATATAAATATCATATATATTCAGTATATATTAATTTTTTTAAACCATGAAATTTAGTGACATAAAATTAAATACATCGTTCATATAGGTGATAGACTTTTCATATGCATGAATGGTGTTTCCATTTTCATGTCATATTGAAAGAAATATTTTAAAATAATATATTAGTATATTTATATATTATAATTACAATATATTTCTTATTTCATATATATATAATATATTTATTAAACTAATCATCAACACATTTCATGTATCATTTGAATGAATCACATCGCTTCCTAAAGCTGTAGTCCGTCATACATAAAAATTAATTTATCATATTTCCTCAAAAAGGAAAAATGGTTTTATGTGTTATATTAACATCAAAAAATAATAATAACATCATAGATATCATATATATATATATATATGAACAATATTTCAATCATTATTCCCTTACATGAAATATTGTAATAGAAAATATAATGTTATATGATCATGAAGCGGTTGTCCAGCATACACAAGAACATTACATCTTCGTCAATTAGCCTAAATATATTTTCACATAAACCATGAAATATATTCATTTTTCTCAAAATAATTCTTATGGGATAAGAGGGAATTTTAGAAGTGATTTGGTAGGGTTTTTGAAGATAAAATAGAATATAGGGCGTGAAGACATGGGGAGTGTGAGTGGATTTTTTATTGAAGGAGGAGTGTAATTCTTCTAAATACTCAAAATTATTCTCTATTGTTTGGTAAATGTAACCTTATGTGAATATGATATTCATAATTAATGTTATAGATGTATTAATTTTCTAATAAAAATCTCTACCACAAAAATAATCACATGTTTTTTACATTTTTTTAATAACGCCTATGTTTCTTTATTTATTTTCATTACTAATTTTTCAATAAAGTAACTAGTTTTCAATAATAAGTAAATTATCCATTAGGAATAAATTAATTTGATAAATATTATAAAATATTGAATCAGTGATTTTAAAAATTTTATTTAAATTTATAAAATGAAAATATAATGTTTTTTTGAAAATTAAATTTATGGGAGGTTCATGTAATACAAGAAAACATCGCTATTACCTTAACATTGTTAACAATGTTATTCACTATTTAGGGGTCAATATATTCATTATGAAAGATTAATGGATCCATGAAATGACCAAACATGATATAAATTATAATATAATAATTATTTTCTTGAAAAATGGATTTTATCAATTTTAATTTTATTAATTAAAAATTATTTATTATAAAATATCATTATTCCCAATTTTGACATTATCTTTTTAGTTTGAATTTTTAAAAATAAATGAAATGATTTAATTTGAAGATAATTTTCTTATAACTATTTATAATGCTATATTCATCTAAAAAACCAAGTAACAAAATTATTTATTACATTAACCTCACTTTCAATATTTTCGTTTTTGTTATACTCATTTAACTTATAACTTAATATTTAATACATTTTCATTTTTATTGTAAATATAATAATTATATCATCTATTAAAATTAATGAGAAATTATTAGGAAAATAAAAAATATTGTATCTTCCAAAATAATATTTATAACTGAACTTATGTAGTTTTTTACATCCCCCAAATCATAATACCGAATTAAAGGAAGAATGGTATATTTTTATTTTTTTTCTTTAATTAAATAATTATATGGGAAATATTAATGGAAATATTTCAGAAAAAAACTAATTAATTAAGATACTATGGTGAAGATGGTATAAATATGTACTAGGAATGGTTTCTTATGTCTGTTTTATTTTTACATCTTATATTCTAATATTATCCACTAAATAAACTATATTTTTCCTTAATAACTATTATTAATATTAACTATTTTCACAAATAATTTCGGTAAAAACAGTTTCAAAAATATTATATTATTTTAATAATTACTAATACAGATATTTAATCCATTTTTACATATTCCATTGAGGTAAATGGTTAATTTTAATTTAATACTAATCATGAAGACGCGACTAGACAATTGGATTTTTAGAAGGGTATTTGTTTAAAAAGTTTATTCTATATTAATTCAATGAATTATAATTATTGTATAAAACAAAATTAATCATAAATTATATATAATCTATACCATTCATTTAAAACATTTATCATTCGGTGTTATTTTATTTAATTAATATTGCGAAACAATAAGCATTCGAAAACTATTTTTAGAAAAAAAAAATTTAAACCTAAAAACAAACATATATAGAAAACAATATAAGTATTATTAAAACATAAGTAGATAGAGATAAATATAAAGTTGAATAATTTAAAATATCTTTAAAACACATAGGTTCATTTAAATTAATTAATTTATTGAAAAGGAAATCCTTTTTACAAAAATTGTTATTTTTATCTATTCAATGAAAAATAATTATTTTTAGGGAAATCCAAAAATTATACCCAAAGAAAGTAATGATATTCAAAGTATAAAAGTGAAAATAATTTTATAAAATAAACTATCTAAATGTTCAGAACTTTTTTTATAATAATACTATCCTTACAGATACTAAAAATCATTATTAGAGAAAACATATTTTTGAAAATAAAATCACATTAATAAAAGCATATTGATTATTAAAAAAATTTCAATAATTTATATTTATTAACACCTTTATGTATATATATATATATATAATTAATTAGTTCATATAATTAATACCCAACAATTTAATGGCTTGGTTAATGATAATATCTATCATGGGTCCTTTATGTTAGGTGTTCATTGTTGAATACGCTATTGAACAAAAAAAATCATAGTGTTGTGTGTAACACATGGTAAACTGAGTATTGATTGTAACAAAAAATAATCACAGTGTTTTGTTAAATTTAATATATCAAATATAATTTTATTCTTTTAAAATATTATGGTTTAACACTCAAGATTTTTTAATTAAATTTTATCATACTGTTGAATGGTTTGATTTTTTTCCAAAATTTCTTGAGAATGATAAATTTCAAAATTATTATTCTATCCAAATTTTTCACATGTTCTTGGAGTGATACACCAGTCCCCGTAAAGATCCTCATACTGGGACATTTTAATATTAGAGTTTTAATAATATTGATACGAGTAGTAAAATAGGGATGGTGTTGATCTCAACGACCCATTTAATCCCATTTATATGATATAAGAACATACAATAAAGATAAACTGATATTTTTATAATGACCATTAGATTGGGTATGATAATATGTGTTAAATATTATCCATTTATACAATTATTTATGATGAAATATATATAACATTGAGGTAAAAATTGGATATTGATGATATTCTATTTAGATTATCCATAACATCATCATAACCACTAACTTAATGTATATATTTACGTTTTTATGAGGTATTATAAGAAAATTGGTGGGTGGATCTGAGGCTGATTTTTTAAAATTTTATACTTTAGTATATTAAACCCCAAAAAATTAGTTGACTTTAATCCTTATCAACTATTAGTAAATGGAAGAGCATGGAGAAATATAATAATAAAAATGGAAAAAATGATTTATATGTTTTGTCCTCAGTGTGAGAGACTACATCAATTCCATAGACACTCTGCTAAATATATGGAAGTTCACTAGTATGATTCCACCCCAATTAGACACCTTCAATCTCCATATATGAATGATAATGTCTAATCAAATTAGTTTAAAAAAATTATTAGTAAAATTTGAGAAACAAAATAGATTGTTGTAAAAAAAATTCATCTCCATGAGGATTCATCTAGAAACATGTATTTATGTAGCTAAGTCTGATGACCCTATGTTTAATACACCACTTTTAAATATTTATATATAAAAAATATATATTATAGTTGATTAACTATATATAAACATTTTTAAACAATTATCAAATACATAGTGAGATATTTTTCATACCAATAACCATATATCCAATCATATTAAATATCACTAGTATAATCATATAATAAAAACATTATGTCAAAAACACTTCTCTAACATGATACAAAATTTGTTGAAAAACTCACATGTGATTGAAATTTGTTAAAGAAACAACATTTATGATTAGGTGAATCATGCTAAGTACAATTTTAAATTGATTGTATATTTCTAGGTTCTCCTATGTTAGTAATGGTAGAGATATAAATTATTGACTTTCTCACCCACATTCAAAATCATCGATGTTCTTAGTGATTTGTGTGCTATTTAAAATGATTCAACTCTTATAGACTCTTTTTATGTCTTCTCAAAACATCAAGAATCATATATGATATTTTTAAATTCTAAATCATTATTTTAAAAAATAGTATACTGAAAATGATTCATCTGTCTGATATTCTTGAACAACTTAAAAAACATTCAACTATCAACTCAATCTTTGTTAAAGCTCTATGTTGTAATTTCACATTCAAAACATGATAGATTAAAAATACGTATATAAATAATTTTACCTTGAACCAATTTAAATAAAAAACTCAAATTCACATGGCTATGTTCTTATCGCAATTTAAAAAAACACAAATCATTATCTCCTAAAAACAAAACAATCATAACGTCTCACTCTAAATCTCTAATACAGGTGAAAATGGTTGACTGCATTGTCGAAACATCAATGAGATTTAAAATCTTGAAACATCTACCACATATAAATATCTAAATATTCTTAAATCTCCATTATTATTATTTATCTATCAATAAATTCTACATTTTGATCTTACAGACTCTTATGGACACAAAATATGACAACTTGTTTGTGTTAAAAAGCACATATGATAGATCAGAATCATCAACTCATCTAAAGAATTATCCCCATATTTCTTAGAAAAAAAATATTTCTAAACTCAAAAAATATATAGTTAAATTATATAAGAATACTGTATATATATAACTCTTCTTACAACTTATTCATCTAATAAACATATACAGTAAACCAAATTTAAATATCTCATGTCATCACATTTATTAAGTTTCCTCTCTACAATGTTCATAAAATATCTCTTTTCGATAGACTATTATCAACATCTGGTCTAATAGGCCATTTTAGGAAACCAATAAATTATAAAAATATCATCATCATATATGGTTATCATAATTTTTCTGAACATTAATAAATTTCACAAAAATATGACTCCAGTCATCGGATACAATTTTCACACCATGCATCTCAGTCTTATTATAAAAATTAATAAAACCTAGGACCATAGTACAATGGGTTATTCCTTTCTTCAATGTCTAATATCATTATATTAGTCATGTTCTTTAGAACATTAATATTATAAAATAATCATATGGATAAATTTTTAATGTTCTATAAATTTCTATCAACAACATTCAAACATATTTTTTTCAAAAACATTGGAATTTTCAACAAAAAATTAAAATTAAAGACTAAATCTTATGGATCATCTTATATCAAATTTTAAAAAACACATTACATTTCTTGAAATACATCATACTACAATTTTTTTGTCAAATTCAAAAAACATATATTTAACATGATTTTTTTTAAAATAGATAAATTCAACAAAAATCAATGAAAACCACAGAGAAGGTATCTAATTTACCCATATTGATATGTTAAAAAATATCATTATATTCTTTTTCAACTAATCATATTTCATATCTAAAACCATTCAAACTCATTCTTAGTAAAACAAATATGTATTTAACATGTTACAAAAACCTATCATTTCTCAAAAGATAGTATCCTGACACCACACTATTATATAATATAATGTTTGGAATGAAATTACATCAACTGATATTATTAAAATTTGATTCCATTTAAAGATAACTTCACCATCAGTTTTAAATTTTCCCCTCAATTTTCTATCCCTACCCTCATTATGGGGTAAGAACATGGCTTGTCTTTTAGGTGGGAATGAGAAACAATATCCTGTGCATGGCTCCAACTTATGGTAATCTATTTGTGTCCTTCCAATTCTTCACCCAGACTCGAAATGGATCATTAGTGAGGGGATAATTTAGTTATGGCTTCATATATGGGATGGCGAAGTGATAGGATACCCTGGTTTCCCTACCCCCGTAATTTACGTCAATGAGGAGAGCCTCCATCCTATATTCATCAGGTTAGTTATGGACAAAAAAACAGTAATTGCTCTTTGGTCTCATTACCACCAAATCGAAGGCAGATCACAGTGTATTCACTCTATCTTCATCAGGGAGCTTCAATTGGAGAAGATTTGACCTACTATTAAATACATATGCTTAAAGAGAGAGATGTGACTATGTAGTGTGGTGTAATAGAATCCCCTAAAAATATATCTTCCAAACATTAATAATTATAAATCACGCTATTCCTTTGGATACGAATATCAAAAGGCTAAGCATAAGCATGGAATTATGTTTCCACTATTTTCGAAGTAAAAGGGAGGGAAGCACACAACACATCTTCTTTGAAGGTTAATGGGAATGGGATGTGTGGAGATTTTTTTGTGATTTTACTACTTACCTCTCTTGGGACCCTCATGATTCATCATTCTTAGAGTGATGGTTTGAGGGAATTGACAATGTAAGACCAGAAAGAATGGAAACATCAGTTATCTTCAATGCAGGGTGCTGGGCTCTGTGGAAAGTAGGGAACTTGGAATGGTACAATGGGCTTCCCTCGTCAGGGAGATCAATCATTGTGAGAACATGGATGTTATTGGAAGATTGGGTGAATGCCCTTAACAATTGGAATGGTTGTCCCTCACTACCACCCCTGCAAGATACCTCCACCGCAACAACCACCTGCTCTACGACTCAGGGGAATTGGGTGAGATTGATCCCTCCATCAGATGGAATCAAATTAAAAATAGATTGGTGTTTCTTTTTGAGTGTCATTCGTAGAGGAGGACTTATGAGGGACTATAGTGGAAATGTTGTTTTGGCCTTCAAGACTCACTACGGCAATAGAAACCCCATTCAGAGGAAATGCGAGTTCTAACTGGTATCTACCTTTTCATGCAATAGAATATTATACAATCTCAGGTAGAAACCAAATCTATGGTTTTTTCATGACTCTTTGCATGAGAAAGGTCCCACATTGTGGTCATTTTCAGACACTATTATGAAGTGAAAAGCTCTCATTGACAACATTATAAAGGTCAGACATACATGGGGGAGGGGAACAATGTAGTGGAACATCATGCCTCCCAGGATGATCAAAAATTCAAAGACACCATTCTCAGTGGCATCTCAATCTTAAATCATGAAGCAAGTAATCATATTTGCGGGGATTCCCTTGGTCTACATTACTATAGGCATCCTTAGGCATGAGAGATACATTATCCTTTCTCTCTTAAAGGAGTAAAAATAATAAATGATGATGATACATTCCACTATGTGTTCACGAAAATATGATTTGACACTTATTTTGATTCATCCATACAAAACATCTTTAACAATTCCCTCATATCCATTTTTTTAGAAAAAAAAATGTTTTTTTATATTTATTGAAATTTTAAACCACGAAAGATTGTTAATTCCCCCCAAAATACAAAATTAATAATTTCTCTCAATATCTAAATAAATATCATAGTAATATGTTCTTCAATCATTATAAAATATTATAACATTAATATGCACAATTAAAAATATGGTGTTTTAGATTTATAATTTCTAATAAAATTTTACATAAAACACTATTGTAGAAAAAAATTTCTTTTACCAAATAACATTCACGTTTTCATTACTAAGAATATAGAGAATGTGTTTACATATAAAATGATTTAATCTATTTAATATCATTTATCCAATCATTATACTGTACAAAACCACAGATTTGTTAAATTTTAACATATTCAATATCAAAATAAAAAAAATTGAAATTTCATACATCTGATACACTTTATTATTTTGATTTGAACCCAATTGTAGATGTATTATAATTATTAATAATTTTCCAATATGGGAATGGTTAGTTAAAACTTTCCACCTTCCACCTATGTATTTCCTTTGAAATCAATTATTTCATTATTTCATGAAAATTATCCATGTTTATTAATTTTGTTTATGAACACCCATTTTGTTCCAATTTTTTTCCCTGGATGTGGAACATGTTCCCATGTTTTGTTTTTTTCATCGTGATCCAGGTTTTCATATATCATGCAAACACAACAATTAAGGATAACTAATTATAAAAAATGTTTTTTTGTTAATATGTGAAATAGCGCAATAGTGATTATATAATTTCATCCTAATTGTTTTGTAAACTATATCATTATGATTCCCAATAATTTTTTTTCTCAATTTTTTTTTAAAATGTAGTTAATAAAAAATTTTGTTCTCTCACAATATTATCATCATCAAATGTGTCTTCTGGATCATTAAAAATATTTTTTTGACTCAAATTCACATTTTTTAAAAGTATTCAGTATATATTCCTCATAATTTTTATCATTTATTGTAAATGAATTTTTTTTAGTAACATTAAACTCATATTAAAATAGAAAATTTTGTAAATGATTTTCCCAAAATTTATAACTAATTTTTTTCAGTGAATGTCAGATGAAATTTTATTATTAAACGTTATCATCTAAATTTCCATGATCTAGATTATTTTAAAAAACATTGTCTTCTAAAAACAATTATATAATATAATAATGTATTTATATTATACCACATTTTATTGGAATTCATGTTAGAATCCAGCCTCAATAGAAATATATTTTTTCATGTAAAATTTTACTATCTGTTTCCCTCTAATAAAATTTGGAATGGTTATATTCTGCTAATATACTTTACCCAATTCCAACCAACCAACTTTTTTTCCATTAAAAATATAATTTTTCGTTATAGTATTGAGTACTCTAACTTTTTTAACAGTTATTTAAATACTAATTTAATTAATTTCATGAGAATTGATTTTAATTACCAGTTCTCAACATCATTAATTCAACAACTCTCTCTCTCTTGGATTCTACTATAAAAACTATGAAAATTTTTAATACCTATAACATTTTCTACAAAAAATGATGTTTGTATTATGATTAAGATTATAAATTAATGTGATAAAGTAAACATTTTCACTTTAATTGTTAACTTGAACTTCCTTATATTACAACTTCTTATAGAGATCATTAATAATAATCCCATCTTCTCAAATTGTCTATTCGTAACTTAATGTCTCGAGGATGTATTCGTAATCATGTTTTATAATGTGATTTCCACCTTCAAATTATTTTCCAATATTTTTCTTTATCATTCTAATTTCATTCTGGATAGATCATTTTTTATCAATATACATAGAAAATTATAATCAGTGTTGATACTCTTGGTATGATTCTCCACCTCCTTCATATTCATTATTGGGAGAATCATCTATTTTCTCAGATTTCTCAATGTATTTTTTGACCATTTATGAAAATTCATCAAATGAATAATTATTTTCAATTGAGTAAAATTTTTCTTCCTTATTCTTTATAAATAATTTTCTAGGTGAACTAATAATTTCAACCGAAGTACATATTTTCATTCTAGGAATCCTTTATAAACAACATCCACTGAGTTTTTTTTCAAACTGATCATCAAATTAATTATTAATTTTGGGGAAACACCAAAAAAATTACTGACTATGATACATTATAAACATTTATGAATTTTAATTCCCCTATAAACCCCTCTTATCTATGATAGTTATTAGATATAAGAACATTTTTTTACTTCAACTCCTCATACTCTATATCGTAAGATTCAAAATGATCATCATCATCAACATATTAAATATTAATATTTCTCATATCTTCAAAATCCTTTTCAACATTTAAATTATTTTATAACATTATTTAATTTATTATTTCATAAGAAAAAATAATTTTATGATGTTTATCAATAGATAGAAAATCATTGTCCTCTTAAGTAGAAATTTTATAAATTAAATTATCTAGAATATTTATCACGAATTTATTCAAAATTAACAATCCTTCCAAGACATTTATGAAACCTATAACATTAAATAATAAATCATTAACTGTAGTGAAGTACACAGAAATAGTTCATTATGTTTCACTCATATATCTTCATGCATGTTACAAAATATTGGTATAATATCTAACATCTCTCGAGCACATATTTCGAAAATACACGGATGCCTATCCCATATAATGTTTTCTAAAATTGATATGCATCACAGTTAGGTAATAATGTTCGAATATGAACATAATAATCAATTTTATATACTTTCCATCGAATTCTCTTATTAGTAATACTCATTAGTGTATATTTTTAAAAATATCGATAACCAATTGTAGCACTATCAAAAACTTATAGGAAAGGTGATAAATGATATAGAAAAAACATAAATAATAACAAGTTTTACAATAAAATGTTGAACTCGATTAATTTGTAAAAACTATAAATTTTCGATGATATGAATTCAATAAGGGAACCTTCCCTCTCATACCAACTAAAATTAAAAAGGATCATAGAACAACTGAGGTAGAGGGGTTGAATCAGATGTTTCATTTTTTCAATTATGTAATTAGTAATTATAACCCGAGAAACATATTATAATTTTTTCCTTTATAATGATTATTTTGATCATGTGCATGGAGTAATAGAATTATAATTAATGTAAACATGATTTATAATGTTCTTCCTTAATGTGAGAACATATATCCATTCCATTGCCACTACTGTAGGTCTATTGAAATTCTTTATTTTGATGAACCAATTTTAAATTGTGTCAAATCTTGTTACACACCACCTATATATCGATCGGAATGATTATAAAAAGACCCGTTAATTTAGAAAACAATTATTAAAAAAAGTCTCGCAAAAAAATAAATTTAATAATGAATATTTTTTCTTTATGAGGATTTGTCCGGATACTCAATGCGATGAAACTAAATCTGATGACCCTCAACCCAATAAATACATTTTAAATATTAACCTCAACCAATCATTATATTTATATTTGTGAATAAACTATATTTATTTGAAGCTATTTTCAGATATTTAATAATCAATTTCTCATACTAAATACCCTATTCCTATAAATAAAAATAATCACCAATATGATCTTTGGTTGCAAACCCTATATTGGACACACTTCTTCCAGACATATCAAATTTGTTTGGGAATATCACATATGATAGAAATTTTATAGACTAATAACTTTTTTATAAGCTGAATATTGTTAAGAGAAATTTTATATTGTACCTATATTTATATCTACTCCCAAAATAGAAATGATGGGAAACTGATATATCTACCCTATCACCTGAGTCCAACTAAAAAATTTATAATTCATTTGATCAAAACTTTTAGCATTTAATTATTTCTCAACTCTTATATCAAGTTATTGAAAATTCAAAAATACTCAAAACTCATCACTATTTTGAAAACGATAATCTGGAAAGGTTCGTATAGATAATAGTACATATCTATGGTCTAATTGAACCATATGAATCACATTCAACCCTCATCTTGCAAATTATAAAATATCTATAGTGAAATTTCATGTCTAAAAAAATTCATTATTTATAAATCTCAAAAAAATATGATAACATTTCCATCTTATCAACATATATGTATGAACAAAATTAAATATCTTAATCCATCACATTTATTCCGCTGATCATCTTCAATGATTATAGCATATCATTTACTAATAGAACATTATCTGAAACTGGCTAGATGAATCGGTAAATGTATATCCTCTAGAATATTTCTATCTTATATATCAAATGACAATAAACATTGTAAAATCATAGAAATTCAGAAAAAATGATACTTCTGGGCCTAGCACACCTCAGTCTGATGATCTACATCTTGAAATCATTGGACTAATGAACTACAACATCACCATTTCATAAAAAACGATTATACTAATATTTTTCATGATATTGATAAATCTAGGATCAATAATGAATAATATCATTGTCTTCATATAGTTCAACAAAATCCCATCATAAACATCCAAACTCACTTCATTTAAAAAACTTCTGTCTTTCAAACTTATCTTTAACCCAATGAACTTGGTCTAATGGATTTCCTGATCACTAACATTGAAAAAAAATCAAAACATATAAAAAACTATAAAAGATCATCTTTTAAACAGCCAACACTATTTATTTTACCTGATTTTTAAAAACATTCTATTATAAAAATATAGTGGTCAATAAAAACAAAACAGTGAAAACATTGTAGAACATATTCAACTGGAATATTGACCAATTGATAAATATTTTTTATTTTAAATGATATTTAATTATTTGGAAAGGTGATAAACCAAAAAATTATAATATATCCTTTAAAATTCATGGAATGTCACAACATTAAATCCATGGTGATGATCTACCACATTAATACATGTATTTTTAATGATGTTATCATCCCATTCAATTTTTTATGTTCAAATATTACATACTAGAATACCAAGCATTGATATACAGACTGGTAATCTAAATAATTATATTTTAATATAACAAATTATTATTGTGATATTTATAAATCATTATACTTATAGAATGGTTAGACAAAATGAACTATTTGAATCATCTAACATATCCATATAAAATTAGTGTTTTGGTGGAACACATATATTTTCCCAAATATTTTAATTACAACATAGTTAAAGTCAAACTTTGGTAAAATGATTAAGATCATATATTAATCAAAGAGGAATGTTTTTAAATGAAATGTTAACTTCAACTTCCTTTGATGCCAAATTATTATAGATATCATTAATCATCATCTAATCTTCAAGAATACTATATTTGTTATATAATGTATCTTGGATTCACTATTAATCATGTTTTATAATATGATTTTCACCTTAAAATGATATTCAACTTTATTTTTTTACTGATATATTTTCATTCTGGATAGATGATTGTTTATCCAGAAACATATAGATGTATAATCAGTGTTGATAATAATTATATTATTATCCACCTTCTTCAAATTCACTTTTGGTGAGTCCTCTATTTTCCCAGCTTTTTTAATGAATGTATTGATGTTTAATAAGCATTATATATATGAAGAATTTTTTATAGTTGATTCAGATTCATCATATTTATTATTTACAGATACCTTTTCCAAGTGAAATTATTCTTTCAACTGAAGTACATATTTTTAATCTTCGAATCCTTTCCAAACAACATCCACCGATGATTTTTTCAAACTAATCTTTTAAATAACCATCATTTTTATGGAAATACATAAAAATTACCGAACTATTCCACAATCTAAACATTTATGAATATTTTTTCCTCTATACACCCCCTATCACTGATAGCTCTTGGAGGTAAAATACTTTATTTTATAATTCAACTCCTCATCCTTCAAATCATAGGATTCACAATGAACTTAATTTTTAACATAATAAATATTCATATTTCTCATATCTTAAAAATAATTTTCATCATTAGAATTATATAATAAACTAGTTTATTTTAGTATTTCAAAAGAAACAAGAATGTAATGATGTTCATCAAGAGATAAATTATCATTATCTTCTTAAGCGAAAATTTTAGAAATAAAATTTTCTGGAAAATTTATAATGAGTTTCTTCAAAATTGTTGATTCTTAAAAGTCATATAGAATAAATATATCATTAAATAAAACATCATTAACTCTAGTGAAGTCCAAAACAATAGTTTTTTTCAGTTTCATTCATATATCTTCATGAATGATAATAAATAGTTGTAGAATCTCTTACTTAGCTTTAGCCTATCCATAGGAAAAACATTCATGCCTATACCATATAATGTTTTATAAAATTGAGATGCATAACATTTAAATAATAATGTTCTAATAGAGACACCAGAATATATTTTCTATCTTTTCCATCAACTTATCTTATTAATTAAACTCATAAGTGTATCTTTTTTGAAAGACCAATAAACAATTATAGCAGTATAAAAACATAGAGGACAAGTGGAAAATGATATAGAATCATCATAAGTAATAATAATATTTTTTACTAAAAGGTGAAACTCAAAAAAAATTAATATATATATATATTTTTGATGTTAATCATTCAACAAGGGAACCATCCCTCTTATACCAAATAAAATTGAAAAGTATTATTGAACAACTAAAGTAGGTGGTTGAATACTTATTTAATTTTATTAAATTTCATAATTAGTAAATTTATCCCTATAAATTTATTTATTTTTTTATAAATAATATTTAGTACGATCATGTTCATGTAGTAGTAGAATTGTAATTAATGTCAACATGAATTATAATGTTCTTCCTTAGTGTGAGAACCTACATTCATGCCACAACCACTACTGTGAATCTATTGATATTCATTATTACGAATAACTGAATATAAATTAGGTCAAAACATGTTAAAAATCACCTATTTATCAATAGGAATGATTATACAATGACCCCATAGTTTACAAAACATTTCATAAAAAAATTTCTGGGAGAAAATAATATTTAATAATGAATATTTTTTCCTTATGAGGACTCATCCGGATACTCTACGCGATGTAAAAAAATATTAGGAGCCTAAAACCAATACATACGTTCTAAATATTCACCTCAATAAATATTTATATTTTCTTTATTAATAAATTATATTCCCTTTGAGACTATAAAAAATTATTTATTTAACTATTTCTCATACTAATAACCCTATTGTTATAAATAAAAATAAACAGCATTCTTATCATTAGTTCAAGAACCCTATATTGGAAAAACATCTTCCAAACATAAAATTTTTGGTTAGGAAAATCACATATAACACCAATTATATAGAGTAATAACATTTAGACATGGGTAAACAGTGATTAGAAACATTTTACATTGTACCTGTATTTATATGTGCTCTTGAAATTATAATTGTGGGAAACTAATATATATTCCCAGTCACTTGATTCAAAATAAAAAAGTTATCATTAATTTGATCTATATTTTAAGAATTTAATATATTCTCAACTCTTATATCAGGTTTATGAAAATTTATGAATCCTAAAAAATTTTCTCTAATTTGAAAACCATAGTCTGGAAATGGTCATACGGAAAACACTACATATATATAGTCTAATTAATCCTCTTGAATAACAGTCAACCATCAGCTCACACATTATAAAAGATCTATCAAAAAATTTCAGTTCTAAATAAATCAGTTAGTTATAAATCTCAAACTCTTATGACAACATTTCCATCTGATCAACATCTATGAATGAGCAACATTAATCATATTAATTAGTAAAATTTATTCAGATGATCATATTCAATGATTATAATATATCATTTACTGAAGGAACGTTATCTGAAACGAGTTAGATGAATCCATAAATGCTACTCATATAATGATTGGTATATATATCTCATATGATAATTATCATTTCAAACTCTTTGAAATTTAGAAAAAAAGATACTTCTAGGCCCAGTTCATCTCAGGCCAACAATCTGCATATTGAAAAGTAGGGACGGAATAACTACAACATCACCGTTTCTTAAAAAAACTATTATCCTAATATATTTCATGATGTTGATAAATTTATGATCAATAATGAATCATCTGACTGTCATTGTATATATCTACATATTCCCATCATCATCCTCTAAACTCACTTCATTTCCACAACATCTGGCTTTCCAAATAACTTCAATTCAATGGACTTGGTCTAATAGAATATCTGATAACTAAATTTGAAAGAAATTCACGAAATTTAGAAAATTCTCAAAGATCACATTATAAATTACCAACAATATTTCTTTTACCTGATTTTTAGAAACAATCCATTATAAAAAGATAGTTGTACAGAAAAAAACATTGAAAACGTCACAGAAAATATTCAACGAGAATGTTGGTTGAGTGATAAATAATCATTATTTTAAATGATATTTAAGGATTCAGAAAGTTGAAAAACAAATAAAAATATTATATATCCTTCAAAATTCATTGCATATCACAAGATGAAATCTATATTGATGATCAAGTACATTAATACATTTATTTGTATTGTTCTTATCATCCAGTTCAATTTTTAATGTTCAAATATTTCTTACCAGAATACCAATCATTGATATACATACTTATTAGTTTATATCATTATATTTTATAATAGTAAATTATTATTGAGATCTATATAAATTTTTATACTTATATAATTGATAGAAAATGAAGAACTATGTGGATCATCTAACATATACATATAAAATAGGTGTTTCTATGGAACACCTATATGATCTATAATATTGTAATTACATCATAGTTAAAGTCAAACTTTGGAAAACTATCTACATTTTTTGTTACTCCCTATTAACCTTTTTCTCTTCCATTTACTATACATGGGTGGATGGTTGAGAATTAATTTTTGAATGATATTATTTATCACCTTATCTATTGCTTTCAGAGATCAGAAATTCCAAATTCATGAGTATTCTGCTTCTTCCAGTCATTTTCATGAATAAAATAACATGGTACTTATTTAATATATCATCAAAGATATAATTTTCATTCATAGGGTGGTAATGTATTATTAAGTCATGGTACTTTATCAACTCATGAAATATTTTTTATAGCATGTTTATCTCCTTCTATGTGAATGGATATTTTATGACGTTATGATTATTATATAATTCACACTGCACACCACAATGTAAATTAGATTATATCTTCAATTAATTTTTTTCATCTAAACTATCAAAATAACACATCTGAAAATGATTCTCATCAATTATTAATCAATATCAGCCATAGAATACCGCTAGGGTGTTTTTCATGAGGAAACATCACAATACCTTCCTTGAAGAATCACTATATATTAATAAAAATTATTCATCATCAAGTATTTTGAATATATGTGTAGTGGTAAAACTTATCTATAGATACATAAAACATTCATTTCATTCATCAATTTATCAAATGAAAACACTTTTCCATGTTAACCATTTTAATGGATTTGACAATTGTAAGGAATTGTTTACAATCTGTCGATAGTATTTAGTAAATCAAAGAAAACAATGGATCTAATTTTTATAGTTTGGTCTAAGAAATTCCCCGATCAAAATATTATATGATGTATCCATATATATACCATTCCTTGTGAAAACATAACCCATGAATGAAACATTCTACAGAATGAATTTTCACTTATAAATTTTTTATATAAACTATCTAACCTAAATGATGTTATCAAAATACTATAATTATCATTATACACTACCTTTCAAATCAAATATATTATAATGTAATATATAAATTATAATATAGATGGATTGAGATAATATTTGAAGAAACTACAAATCCATTACCAGAATGTGGTAGGGGAAATAGTTAGTCTTAGAAGAGACAATGTGAATTCACGGTGAAAATAACTATCAGAGAATCCTATATTGGTTTCATGCTCTATTTTCAATATAAATTTATGATTTATAGATCTAATATAGATCATTTTGAAGTTTTGAAAACCTTAGAGATTATTGATCAAGTGATCAATATAGTGTATAAAATAGTTATTTAGGATCATGATTTTTCTAAATTTATGAAAATTAAGTAATGATACATTTATTTATCAATATTTTTAAAAACTATGAATTTATTTCACCATGGTAATTAACATTAGGATGTAAAAACTTTTAAATATTATCATTTATATTATAATTTAAATATTTTATTATAATATTTGGAATTGTATAAGAAGTCTTTGTTATAGGAATAACACAATGTATGAGCTCTGTGGAATTCAAAACCACATGATTTGATGGAATACAAAGAAAATAGACATAACAAATGATGATGTATTAAATTAAAAATGGAATAAACACATTATTTAGTTTCTGCACCCTCAATTGAGTTAAATACACCACCCCCAATGAATGGGTATTATTCCTATATAATGATTGTACTTTAAAATGGAGTTCATGGTCATACTTACTACACATGGTGATCCTAGGTTGATTCATGACATTAAATTAGACTTCATTATACCAAATATTAATAAGGATTATTTTCAGGGATTACTAATCCATTTCCAATTCAGTTATAATTTTAATAAATGGAGAATAATAATATTTCAAGGGTTATATTTACCAAAAATAATATTCAAATAGAATTTATAGACTATAAATGAAATCATTATAACACTAGAAATTCTAAATGATAATTCAAAATCAATGAGTTGGGGTTGTGAGTTAATACCCATATAATATTTTATAATGGGTAAATGAGTTTTTATAACTATAATAATAAAAAATTTATCATCATTCTATAGATTATGTGTGTCACTTTCACCAATACATTTTCATGGTCCATTTATGAAGTTGTAATTGCTTTGGTTTTATAATTATCCATTGTTATTATGGGTTTCTAATATTAAGTTTCATAACTATCCTTTATAGGGGTTTATGATTAGTATAATTCCTATAATCATTATATTTGAATCCTTTTTATAGGTTTGGTGCATTTGACTGATCTCTCCCTCAATCCATTTCATTAATTAGACTCTTAAAATATCATTATCATTCATATTCCTAGTGGATATCCTTTACACACATGATTCATTTACAAATTCCACTAAGACGAATTACATTATAGATATTACCATGTTTTTCACATAAACACAGATTAATTTTCCTTTTTCCATGGGATTTATAAATCGATATTCTCCAAACTGAATTTTTTATCTTCTTCCACAACTCTGAGAAAAGTTATAGTCACCAATCTCTATTTCTACCGTGAGATAAGATAATAAAATTTCATCAAATCGATAAAATTATAAAACCAAATACTCTATTCAAATACTTTATTTTTGACAACTAATGAAATGTTCATGATATATACTAAAACTAGAGGCACATGCCACACATATTGTGATGTTTTCTTTAATGGTACCTCTAGATTCATCTTAATTTTGTTGAAACTCAAAAATCAATCCCTTGAATTTCAATTGAATTATTGTAGTAAAATATTTAGTTTATAATAAAATTTATAGACCTCAAATTCTATAGATACAACTTCCATGAATAATGACATATTTTTATTAAGACTACACCATTGTATTTCATCACCTTTGAAAATATAAACTTCTACGATAACATTTTCTACTATGAGAATGTGAAAATATAGAATATATTTTATATTTTGACAATACATTACATAAAAATATGTAGTTTATTAGACCCAATGAAGTATGATTGATGTTGTTAAATTAAGAATTCAGTGCCTATTTAATTATTATAAAATTTTAGATTTTTTCCTTATTAATGATATATTCGGAGATTGATAAATAATGGTGATATATAATTATAGATTATTTTCTGAAAAACACCACATTCAGTTTATCTCTTGGATAATCATTTCATTCTCTATCCTATTCATGTATAACTCAATTCCTCGTAGTTTTATACATTGACTAAAAACCAAAAAGGAAAGACTAATCATTAATATCCATATTAATAAATTATAAGATAACGTATACCAATCCTAATGGGGAAAAATTAATACACATACCTTTCAATATATGATGGTTTACGATCTTCGTACTTAACATTATGCAAAATAAATTTCCCAGGTTCTATCCAATTTTCACTCAGAACATAATCATAATGTGAAACTAAACCCAACTTTGATACCACTATAGGTGACTCAATCATTTCTAACCAACCAATTTCCTAATTTCTCTTGATTAATCATTACAAATAGAAAAAATGACACCCTAAAACATATTCATAATGTTCTTAGTGATCGGATACACAAAAGAATTTCTTACACTTTTTTCAACATCTTACACAAATAATAATATCATATATTTCCCTTTTATGCATAGGAATCAACACCTATTTTCCATAAATTGGGTAATTTAATAATCATAAATGGTGACTTCATCATTACTATGTGTAAATTAAAGAGGAAACAATCCATGACTATAATTGAATATAATATCATCATGTGATAATTGTAATATAATCTACGTACAATATTAAAATAGAAGAGAATTATAACAAAAATAATCCAATATTATAAATCATGAGTTACAAAATAAGGATTTATCATTATAGAAAACATCACTAATAAGAGTTTGAAAACATAATTTGATAGTCATGAGTTATTAAATCATAATAATGGATCACAATTTTGGAAACAATTTCATATAAATCATAACATATGACCAGACTAACCACATAGCCTTAATATCATAATGGACTAGGATAAACCCCTTCCCAAAACATACAACACATGGACTAACATCCCACATCCCACAACAATTTTTGGAAATTGGATAACCATCTATTTATAATGTCATTCTTATTAGATATAAGAAATTTACCTAATGAATTGGAGGGATATAACTGACCCACCCATTACACAATGATTAAGAAAACATATGTGTTCCAAGTGAGCACGAAACCTTTTTTAATTCAAACATATAATAATTAATTCTTGAAAAATGTTTTATATAATAATTCATATGATGTGATCATAATCAATTTATAGAGATATGATGGAATATATCATTATAGAATAACCCTCATGAAGGGTAAGAATCATTATAGGATGATGAAATAGAAAAAAATATATCATAAAATCAACAAAAACTACATGGAAAATAAGAAGAAATATCATTTATATTGGATATATTTTATTTCAAATCTATTTATTTTTTATTGAAATGTGAATTGAAATTTATTTGGGAAACTAAAAAAACGGTGGGGGTATTTTGAAAATAAATTTGAAAAGGTAATAAATTAAATTAATTCCTATGTAAGTTTTTTAAACTATATATTTCTTTCGAAGTTGTATAAATAAATTCAATGTCATCAGAAAATCACTCATGTCGAAAATATCGTGGCATATATTTCTAACATTTTGAAATTAAATCAAAGAAATATTAAAATTAAATTAATAAATAAATGAATCAAATATTTGGGAAATAAAAAGAAATCATAAAGAAAATATGTATTGGTGGAGAATGATTCACATTAAGAAACATAATTTCTAGACAGTATTCTTTTATGAGAATTATTTACAATAAATTTAGAAGAAAATAGAGTGAAAACATTAAAAATGATTTTCAAACCCATGAATAACTATTATAGAATACAATTAATCTGTTTTATATAGAAATTTTAATTAATTTATTCAAAAAATTGTTAAAACATAGACATTAAAAATTACAAATTATGATTTAAAAACACTTATCATTACTCTTAGAATCCACTAAAGTTCTCCAAAATACTGTACAATAAATATAATCATTATATTAAATAATTTCTAAAAAGTTATTCATGTGTGTTTCCATTTAAATAATTTTATTATACTCATTCATTATTGTTATATTTGTTAGATATTGTTTCTTTCTATCATCAAATATTAGTGATATTGATTATTTCATTGAAGTTTTATAGTTGTGATATATCTCCACATTCAATAACATAATGTCAATTACTCCCAGATTATTCATGGTACTATAATAATTTTTTTTGAATTCATTTTTCATTCCCATTTTTATATGATGGATGGTACATGTTTGGGTTACGAGAATAGAATACATGATGAAATTGTTTTTATAAATTTACTAAAAAAATATAAGTTATATTATAATGATCATTCGTTTTTATTAACATTACCAAATCACATTCATAAAATATATTACTATGTGATAGAATATATTATCGATATTTATGTATGGATATTTAATAATGGTTTAAATTGTGATGTTTATATTGCATCATTCATGGTGGTTATTGATCCGAAACAAAAAAAACATGATATAATAATGAATGATTAAGAGATAATGGTTATATAATATTAATATAATTTTCACATATCATAAGTGATTTAAACATAAAATAACTATAGTAGAAAATTATATTTATATATAGTGTAGATATAACATTAATTAAAATTTAAATAGAACTGCATAGATACATGCATGATGAATTCATACCCTCTCAACATGGGTTCTTTTAGAATGACGGATCGAGGATTCATTCATCAAAGTAGAAGATGCTCAATGTGTATAAAGAATTTTGGAGATTCAAAATTGGGAAGTTTTGTTGAGTGAAAATAATTATTTGAATGATTTTGAAAGGGTAAATGTGGTGCTTAATCTAATGGAGCGTCATGAGTGGTATTTTTGTAAATATTAATTTCATTATATTTTTGTTTTTCATTTTATATAGAAACTGAATTAAAATGAAAAACAGCCGATATAAATCCGTAAACAACTAAAAAAATTACTAATTAGAGTTCATCACAATTTATTTTTTTATAACACTGTTTACCCCTTTTATAATAGTTTAAATTTATAATGTTATCTCAATTTTTATCATGGTAAATTATATTTATGAATAAAACGAAAAAATAACTATTTAAATAACATTCATACGATTATCAAAATATTCAGACCAATTTAATTTAATTAAATATCTCAATATTATAAAATAATAATTTTATTGAAAAAATATTATATGTATTTGTATAGAAAAAAATTGATTGGAATAAAAATGACATTGAAAACATTAGTTATTCTTAATCATATTTCATATCATTAAATAATTAATTTATATTCGTCATTTTAAAATGAACAACTAAATTTATTATCATAATATTACATAATACATAAAAATGATCTTTTAAAACGTTAAATCATTACATTAAAATAATTTTATCCTTATTTAATTAAAAATAATTAATCATATTCTATTTAATTTTATTAGTACAATGGTATTAAAATAATTATTTTAATTGTATAAATATGTAAAATAGATATTTCATAATAGTAATAATAATAATAAAATAAAATTAATGACAAATAAACATTAAAAAATCATATTTTTATTAATTATTATGTTTCTATTTCATTATTAAATATTTTTATATTTTATTATTTTTAATTACAACACCTGTCCATTATAAATAACTAACGAACATATATAGAATGAAAATATTTATAATGTCTATAGATCCAATATCCATTTCTATATAGACCATATTTATAATTAATTATTTTTTATCATAAGTTTTTCTAGAGAATCATCATAAAATTTATTGTAGTTTCTTTTAGTTTGGTATTTTTTATGAAACAATATTGTCAAAAGTTTATTTATTTAATGTAAAAATTTAAAATTAAATCATTCTATTTTTTATGAAAATTTCTACTTCACCTTCTAGGAAAACTCAATATTTCTCTTATATCACTTTAAACATTTGGATTATCTATGAATCCATAAGTAATATAAAATATTTTTTATGTTAATTACATTTGAAAATTAATAACGCGTCATATGAGTTATCATTTGACCATTATAGTTAGATTGGTCTGTATTTCTCTCCTATCTATCTCATATTATAGATTCCCTCCAGCACAACATTAGTAGCTCAACTTTTTTTATGAACTTCATAATGTATAACATATTCATTATTTATGACACAACCTTTAATTATTTTTCATATCTCTAACTCAATATGTAACATTATAATAAACATTCTTTTATGGCTAAATAGATCTTAGACGTCCTCCAAATGTAAGGAGTATGTCTTATACTATAACAAAAATACAGAGTGACTCATGTGTGTATAAACCATTTTCAAAAATAAACATCTCAATAACATCCAAATCCATCACAACAAATTTAGGACTACTAAAAAATAAAGAAACACATATCCCTTCATCAACAACACATCACCCAAACATATAAATTTATTCATGTATTTAATTTCAATATTTGAGAAATGGGTGACTTATAAATATGAAAAAGAGCCACCATGGATCATATTAACTTAATGTATTCATATTAAATAAAAATCCATAATTAATTATTTATAAAAATAATTATCCTATATATAGATGAAAATAATTACAATACATTCAAAAATTACACAGTTTACTCAAACAATAAAATTATTATCAAATAAATTATCTTAATTTATATTATAATTGAATATATGTATTAAAGAAGAAAATTATTGTTTTTAAAAAATTAAATGATAGAATGAATTTTATTTCCTAGAGGAATCTGTAAATTAAATTTTTATTTTTATTTTTAACATACTACTGTTTAAAGAACTGGTATTGTGAAATGGGTTTATTTCCCTATCCCCATACCTCTCCTTCTCTTCTCCATTAAATAATAAAGAAGAAGGATACATGAGTGAAATTTCAACATTCTCCCAGAATGGAGATTGATCCATTGTATATATTTATTACCTTCTTTCATTTTATTTCTCCTATTTTTCTTCTTTCCATTTTATTATTCTTTTACTCCATCATGTTTCTACAAAAAAAAATTCCTTACAATTATGTTTCACAATATCTATTTGAATGTTTCGAAAATCATAAGTAATTATTTATTGGGAGCAATTAAATCGCTCTATATGTTACCCCACAACATTAGAGATTCAACAATGAATATATGGATCGTTATTAAGTTTTTATATTTTTAGGATTTGAAGTAATATTTAATTTCTTATTATTTAAATATCCATTTTTTAATAATAATTCATCATGTTAACAATTACCGTATTATAATATTAATACCTACTAAAAATTGTTAACCAGAACTGAAATAAATGAAGATTTTTATTTTTTCCATTATTTGTTAAAATATATGTTCTTACATATTAAATTTCATGTTTTAAATAATATTAATAGTGCATATATTGTCTATAATCATTTATGGATAATTATAAAATCTATTTCATTACATTTCACTCTATTAATGGGAAAATAATTATTTTAAATGTATATAATCACTATGATATAAAATGAATCACACCATGTGTTTTTGTAAAATGCATACATAATTATTCAATGTATTCAATGGAATTATATGATTTGGATTAAATAATGCAATTAATAAAAGCCTATTGAATTTATTTTATGGAGTAAATTTAAGGAAAACATATTATTTTATTCTTGAAAATTTATTATTACATTTATTCAGGAATTTTCTATAATTACTCATATTTTTGTAAGTATTAAATATTTATTGATATTTTGTATTGACGAGGTATATATATATATATTTAAGAGTGTTTTAATGGATTATGATTAATTAGTTGATCTATTTATATTATATTGATAATTAAATGCGGATAACACGTGTTCATACATGGGTTCCTAGGATATTTACCATACTATATTATTAGGCCGCACTCTTAAGGATATGATACTCAATATGAGACCCACTTGGAACCTACTCAACCTATATTTAAACTATATTTGGTCCCCTTGTTAGCCTCCTTCTAGTGGTCTTCCATTTACATATAGTATTATCATATGAGTCACACTAGAATCATTTCCACACAATTAAATTCTTATATGTTGTTGATTATGGTTATGGATATAATTTTTATAACTATTTTAAGTAACCATTTACTGGATTCTAGATGTACACTCTGATTATTTTTGTAAATTTACTTTTTTCACTACCCGCTTTCACCAAAGGGAGGGAAGGGTTAGCAGATTGCCCAACTCTTCCTTCTTTATGTTGAAGAAGTGATAATGACCCCTGAAACGAACCTTCAATAGGTCCCGAAGTGGTGACTACCACCAAGGGTATTGAATCACACACAATATGGAAGGCATTACCCATTTTATTTTAATAGGATTGAGAGATAAGGTAGAAACCCCAACAAAACCCAAGATGAAATTAAAGCTAAAGCCAAAAGTAAACCATTCCCATATGCATGTTCAAAATTACGGGATACATGCGACAAAAACTCCGAATGTAAAGTACCAAAAAAATAAAATGAAAACAGCAATTGCCCCAAGGTCCGAGCTAGTACGGTCCTGTATGATCCCTAAAGTCCTCCTGGAAACCTGGAAACAGTTTTATATACATAGGGTGAGCATACAAGTACACTCAATAGGTAAAACCAAAGACTCTCATGCACAAGTGGGGATACATTATAATGCCCTATGGAAAAGGTGATAACCAAACACCAAAAAAGGAAAATCTATCCACCCAACCCTCACCAAGGCACGCTCCCCAAAAAACACAAATCATGTAACATATAGTAATAGCACATCGATATTTGGGTATCCCGTACCGCTTTACCACTGGATATTGAAGACATCCAACTCATCGAACCAATCCTGCCATTCTCATCACAGTCCCACTACCATACCCCGCACGAACACACCTGGGCCACAACTGCCATCCCGCCCGCAGAATCCTTAGCCACAAGAGATATCCCGCCCGAAGACACCAAGGCCAAAACAATCTCACGTAACCATTCTCGCAAACACATAGGCCAGAACAACCACTGCCACTCCCGAAGACACCTGGTCCAGAAAGCTACCATCACGGCTATAGACACCTGGGCCTCATCCCGAAGATACTTAAGAAACAACCACCCCGTAAAAACCTAGGCCAACCACCACAACTACCCCACCCAAAGATTAGTGGGATAATAATGGAGCTCATACTATCACAGACTTTATAAAGAGTCTTGGGCTATCTTGGAAAGAGAGAAGAAATGGAGCTAATAACTAGCCACTCATAGGAGTGTTGTGAAAAACACCATCCCCATGAAATAGGGTGTTCGGCAGTAAGTGCTCAACTTGGGTGGGGGAGAATAAAAAACATAAAAGATACATATATATGTATAGGTAACAAATAGTCATCCAATCCTTGGGGTTCCAAAACCTAACCACAAACATCATTGTTACTATTCATTCTTAAAAGAAGTCACATCACTCACGAACAAGTCACAGATCATTCCGAAACTAATTCCTGTTTAAGCTATTCTTGCTTCCATGTTCATGTAATCTCATTTAAATAATGTTCTTCACTACATGGAAACTAACATCTTAAGCATAAACCAAGGGAAATGGTTACATCCAACAACAATTTATGCATTCACATCTGGTACTCTTGCATAGTCACAACAATAAATGGATAAGTGAGATCCCTTGAAGTACTGGAACCAAGGGAAAACCCTGAGATACAACCAAATGTTCCCAAAATCCAGGGGCCAATGATTTCTCAACAACATAGGATTCCACCCCAATTCGTGATATAAGCAGAGTATCCACACAACCTCAAATTCAAAACCAGCTAAAGTACAACAACATGGGATCCCATCCCCACCCGTATCACTCCAGCAATCGGCCCATGAAAGAAACAACCAAACCGTCACCACTAGTACAAGGAAGGCCCATGCATGTATTTTCAGATTTTAAAAGATTTAACACACTACATGGTTTCAATTTCAATGTATTTTAACAGGGTTTATCACAGAAAAGGGTTGATCCTAGTGCTTTCAATTTATTTAAATGAGTATATGTAACTAAAAAATTCCATGTTACGGTTATTTAATCATCCATGAGCACCATGGTTCAATAGTGTATAGAGAAAGGCCATCAATGACCAGGACATTCAGTGAGCATAGGCCTGTACAATTCACAACACATAACAACATAAAAATAGTATATCAGAACATCGGTCACACCCCCCTTCATTCTTTAAAGGTGTATTCATTATCTACATTAAGTTAGGAATCATCAATTTCCACAGAGAAAAAAGCATGCCCATGCCACATGATACACCGAAGGAGAGACGAACGATAAAATAAATACTTGATTGATCAACGGTCAATGGCTTTCTCCACACGCTAGAAAAAGGGGATGCACATCTTTTAGGGATCCAACACAGGTGCACCACATTCATCAGGAACAAAGGACTTGAACACACACAGATGAGGAGACTAGCTATATAAGGCCCCATCCTTAAACCTTACTTAATCTTGAGTTATTACAAGATTACACGTTGAGGATCTTTTCAGGTTTAGAGTTTTAGAGAATTAGATCATGAAACTTGCATTACATTCCACATTTAAACAAAGTGGTTACATAAAAGATAGTATTCATTCTTCCCATCAACGAAAACATATTTAAAATAAAACATGGATTCTTTCTTGAAACATCCTTGACACTATCATCACATCATGTACCTTTCCCATGACCTGTGAAAAACATTTAAAAAACATGGGAGGAGCAGAAAAAGCTCAGAAAGGGTTATAAAAATATGGAAAGGAAACATGAGTTCATATATACATAATAATGAAATAATACATTACCCATAAAACATAGGCACTTTAACATACCTCATCAAATCATGAATAAATCATAGAATTCATAAGACATAAAAGTAACATGAGGAATTCATAAAATTTTTACGTAAGGAGTAACCCTCTTGGTTACTTTTGGAATACCCATCACATTATATTCCCAAAATCTCTTCATAGAAACCATAACGTTTCACTCCTTCGTGTTACCCAATGAATTGGAGAGCTATATCGGGCTCACCCGCCCTTAGTTTATCCCGAAACCACCCGTTTTCATAACAATTCCCAAGAACCATAACATAAATGTATCACATAAAACATTCATAAAGGAAATATAACATTTCCACATTTCAATCACAATAGAACATTTTAGAATATTGAAATAATTAATCCATTAAAAAAACCATTTTCAAAACCATTTAAAACATTTAATAAAGAGATTTTTGAATCAAAGTGTCCCATACCACCTTGAAGATTTTAACATTTTAAACCATTAATATCCATATAAATAAATCCTTAAAACCATTTTGAAAACATGGATATTAATAAGAATAAATCATTAAAACATTTAAAGCGATATTTTGGTTAAAGGGTTTTTACCAAAATTAGAGACACTTGAATACAACAATTGAGGAATAACATTTAATCAGAACTTTATAATAGCATGAGAATAAATGGATTCATGATATAATATTCCAAAGGACAGTATATACACCATATAAGAGTGAATTGGTGCATATCAACAATGAAGTCTCAATAGAGATGTAAAATGTGATGAAATCCCTTATAAAGGAGGTATCCTTAAATTAAGGATAAATCAATCTCAAAATTATGTGTGACAAATATAAATACACCCAATATAATTAGATAATAATTTTAAAACAATAAAAGTTCATTCACACATATTCAAATGATGACATATTCAATAACAACATGTTGAACCCAAAGAAATCGAAATTGGGTTAAAAAGTTCCCTTTGTAAAATTCGACAGCCTAACGACGTCACATAAAAAATTTAGAAAATGAGTTGATGAGAGATAAAAAGGGAATCTCATAACTTGGACATAAAATTTACATCAATAAGGATATAGAATAACATATCCCAACATAATAGTATGTGAATTAAAATACATAACAAACGAAGTCTTTTTAAAAAGAGGAGGGTGAAAGGTTCCCTTACGGACTTGGGTAACTCTCGAAAAGTACACCCCATTGAAGTAGTGTCATACAATGAATATGTAAATACCAATAAATGGAATTATATTAAAAAAGGAGTGTAATAATGGGCATTACATAAACCAATCAAAAGAAATTGTGGAAAATGTAGCATAAATCTCACGGGAATAAAAGTGAGATGAAAAATCTCTTACGAAAACTCGGCAGCCTAACGGCGCCACTTAAAACATCCCAAAATGGATTGATGAGATAAAATAGGGTATCTCATCACATTAAAATAAAATGTACAGCAAGAGGAATATAAAATAATATCCCCCATCATAACAAAGAGGAGCTTAAAAGAAGTGACATAAAGGAGTGTACTTAAAGAGAAAGAGAGAGGTTAGATCTCTTACGAAAATTCGGCAGCCTAACGACGCCACTGAATACTTCCAAAATGGTTTGATTAGAGAGAATAGGGTCTCTCATCACATGAACATAAAAACTAAAGTAATTTTAATATAAAATAACATCCCAATAACAATAAATATGATTTTTAGAGGGAATGACATAAGAGAGTGTACTTAAAAAGAAAGAGAGGAGTAAGATCCCTTACCTCAAGTCCAACTTGTCTTGTTCGTTTATTTATATTTCTGAATAATAAACATTGGTCAATTAATAATTTCCTAATTACCTCCTTTGAGAGATTATTATTTAGTTCATATCACATATTATAATGTTATAATAATTGTTTAATAATGTCAGTTCATATCAGACGTTTTTGCCGATGTTTGGGACATGAGTCAAAAATGAACTTGTTTGAAAAAAGATTTTCCATGTAGTTATAAGTAAATAATTTACAGAATAGTATTAATGCTTAAAATATCATATATATCCATTAAATATTCATTACATACTATTACACATCATTTGGAGATAAAAAATGAAAAGCACCGTTTATTGAGATGGTAGGTCGTACGTACGCATGAACACTACTTTAAGTTTTTGTCATATTAATGGAATTAAAACAAAATGAGAGAGATACATATATATTATAATTCCATAATGATATCCATAATTTTGATGTAATATATTACATATATATACATTATATATATGTACTTATAGTATTACATAACATTTTGAGATAAGAAATGAAATGTACCATTCATGGATACGGTAAGCCGTACGTACGCATGAATGCTACTTCCATTTCTATTTCATATTTAATGGAATTAAAACATAATGATACATAATAGTATTTTAATTCCAGTATGGTATCATATATAATGTAATTAAATATATCCTTTATACGTACCACATATGGTATTAATGAATCAAATCACTTTAGGGGGCGGTAGTCCGCACTTCCTTAAATGAAGATATCGCGTTTACCCATAATGGAAACCATAAAGGTATGCCCAAAATGAAAAAATACAGAAGCTTAAGGAAATAATAAACATATTATATATCATATATAATATAGTTTCATCTTAATGGCTACCTTTTAAGGTGTTAAAATAATGTTGAACAATCATCGTTTCGGGAGGTCGAAATTCGCCATCCACAGAAACAGTATGTTCTTTAACCATTAGATGTAGGTGTATGAAAGTGTAGCTCGAATAATTATTATAAAAACATCCTAGTATATTGATTATACTGTATTTGTTACAAATGTAATTAATAAAAAGAGTTTAGGGGGTTGGAGAAGCAAAATAAAACAAGAGGACTCAAGTGAGGACATTACCTTAAAATCGGGTAACTCCCTTTGGTTTGAGCTCAAAGGCTTCATTGGGAAGACTTATGCCCAATGTGGGGATTCAAGGAGTAATATAGGGAATTGGAGAGACAAAATGGGCAGAAGTTGGCCGAGCCAAAGGCTTTGGGAGTGTGGGTAAGAAGGTAGGGGTTGGGGCCTTTTATAAGAGGAGAGGTGGGGCACTCTTGTAAAGTTACAAAATGTTACTTTATTTTCAAATGATTTTCGGATTTTAAAGGTCCCAAATTGATGTATTTATAGGATAAGGTGATAAGGGTTCTAAATACACTCATCCAATAGGTTTTGGACATATGTAGGTCTTAGATATTACATTATCTTAGCATTTTATTTAAATCGTTAAATAATGAGGTAATCGTTGTATCATCATGATGTCATAAATAATTTAATTTTTATAATGTCTAAAAATTATTAAAAAAATAATATTATGTAGGAAATCTTTTTATATTTCATGTGAATGTTTATAGTCAAAAATATGATTGGTATAACCCCATGTAAATTTTTTTTTAGTAAAACATTTCATGTTTGTCTCATTTTTACTTTAACTTTAAATAAAAAGATATTAATGCCATTTTCCAACCAAAGTGGCTTCATGGGGTCCCCAAGTTGACCCATGGGTTGTCTTGGTCGGCCATGACACATAAAATGTGGTTAGGACATGGTTCATGTTCATTTAATATTATTAAAACATTATCTTTACGTTAAACTACACTAATTACCTATAATCGCGATTAAAAACTTAATAAGTTACTATTCACCAAAAAATTATTTTTATCCCATTGAACCACATTTTACATCTTAATAAAAACCATGTATGTCGGATTTTTGAAATTCAAAACACAAAGATGGAAAAATATAATTTAAACGGAAAAATCAGTTTTTATGAGTACCACTTAGTGGTTTCACTATTCATCAAAAATTGATGTTTTTCAGAAAAATCCCAAAAATTCACCATATGATATATTTGATATTCAGAATTCAAAAATGAATTATATTTTACAAAATTCAAAACATATAAGTCACATTAATTAATTTAATAATTAATTTCCGCTGTCAGATCAAATAGCGTGTTTTTATGAAACAATAAGTATCAAAAGATTGACACTATTTATGTCTGATTTCAAAGTGAAATTAATTCCAACGACCACTATTGGATTTAACGGAAAAAATATATTCTAATTTCACTTTAAAACCAATTCAAAAGATAATCTAATCATATAAATAAATTAGATTAAAAAGAGGTTTTGAATTAAAATACAATACATTACACTTCATTAAAAAATGAACTTTATCAGAAAGATACCAAAAATTTACACAAAGTAAATTTTGATGTCTCAATTCTTAAGAAGAGTTTTATTTGGTCCAAAATGATGTATAAGAGTGCATAAAAACTATATTTAATGACTGTTCTCCATCAAAAGGCGATAAGTGAACCTTTAGTGAAAACTAGGGCATATACGCCTAAAATTGAATTCTTTCCGTATCTTATGCATTTATCATTTATTGGATAAATGTAAAAACACTTAAAACCATATATAATCATATTTTAGTTATTTATATCCATTCCCGCCAATACAACGGCTACATGTTAACTACCATTTAAAATAATATTATTTTATTATTAGAGTGCAACGTAAGATTCCCAAGAAACTCGTTGTTGCGTGTTGGGTACGCCATCGAGCATAGCTTCCCCTTTAAAGTCATATTAATAATTTATTCACAAATATGGATAAATATGAAAATGACATATTCTTTATTTACTTGGGGTGTTACATCCTTCCCCCCTTTTGGGAATTGCGTCCTTGAAATTTTTAAAAATGAGCATGGAAACATCCTTGAAAGTACCACATCGGACAAGAGTCGGTAAAACAATAACTTTAAAATAAAGGAAGATAAGTACAAAGGTCACCCGAGTTAACCCATATGTAGAAAAACATGGAAATGGAATAAAAAGCAAAGGGTCATGTTCTTGAGGGAGAGTGATAGTAAACATGTCTATGAGAAAGTTAACCATAAGAAAATCACAAACTTGTGATGGGTTAAACAGTATACGATTCCCCAATAGGAAAAGTTAATAGAAAATATTTTTGTTTTAAGTTAATTTTTATTGAGGAATTTATTCATAAGGAAACATAATCACTTATCATGTTGACTTTCAACTTTTACTAGATTCCTTAATCAAACTCATATTTTTTTTCCAAAAGATGAGTATTTAGGGAGACTTGTTCTCATTAAGAGTACTATAATCAACTTCTATAGAATCACCTAATCCACCAAAGAGAAATATATACATCCCATGTCTTTGGGCATTAACCAAAACCAAAACCAAAAATGTTAGTACAAGGTCAGATAATCCAGAAAAGGATAACCCATTAAAAAGAAAATCTACGCTTAATCTCCAAAATTTGTCCAACACAACCCAAAGTTCATTGAGGACCATCTGATAAACAATTTGTCCATAAAATTCTTCAAAGTAAACCAATATAAGATTGAAACCCAAATGTTGAAGGATTTAGTCACATAGTCTTCCAAGTTAAATCGTAACATTTATCTCCAAACAACATCAGTTGCTCCTAAAGTCTTGTATTGAAAATTAATTAACCTAATCACATATCCTCCATGATAGGTTAATAATTTTCATAAATTAACCCAAAATCAACTTACTCTTAATTCATAAAATCATATAACTAAAAAGAATCAGTCAAACTAACCAGGGACTTCACGTAGTCCAGTGGTAGGCGATAAATACCAGTCGCACTTTGGTTGTGGGTTCGATTCCCGCAGCTTTGTCCGACGCGACGGGTTGTCACACGGTCTACGTGTTGTCCTTTTTACAAAACTATATAATTCTTAAATCATTCCCCAAAAAGAGATAAAATCCTCAAAAATTATCATAACATATTTTACCCTCACATTTATCTAATGCCTTTCATTTTCCAGTATATCATATAATAACCCATAATTACCTCAAAATTAAGGATCATATAAACTCTAATGGTTACCTTAATAATTTTTACCTGAACTTCCACATCGATTGGTCATCTCGTACATGATTCATTACAGAACATACCAAGGTTCATGTGGTTGATCATGACTCCTTGATATTTGGTTTAGAACAACAACGATTTTCCTCATTGAATCCTCCATTTTATCTAGTATCTTAATCAGAGAACCACCACAGTTTCCTTCAAACCTGTTGTCTCTTTGGTGCCTGCTTGATCCATCCATTCACTAAAAACAGAAATGTCAGTGTGAGTATATCAACAAAACCGTCATGTACTAATGAGGAAGGCAAACACTAAGATATACTTACTCATTCACTTTATCTAAAACTAGTACTCTTTCTGAAATCTTAACCATTAGGGTAATGTCACTTATGCTTAAAGAATACCCTAACCTCTAAAGTTATCTAAACCGACCTTTGATACCAACTATAAGGCCCCAGCCTTAAACCTTACTTAATCATGAGTTATTACAATATTACACATTGAGGATATTTTCAGGTTTAGAGTTTTAGAGAATTAGATCATGAAACTTGCATTACATTCCACATTTAAACAAAGTGGTTACATAAAAGATATTATTCATTCTTCCGATCAACGGAAACATATTTAAAATAAAACATGGATTCTTACTTGACACATCTTTGACACTATCATCACATCATGTACCTTTCACTTGACCTGTGAAAAAAATTTCAAAAACATGGGATGAGCATAAAAAGCTCAGTAAGGGTTATAAAAATATGGAAAGGAAACATGAGTTCGTATATACATAAGAATGAAATAATACTTTACCCATAAAACATAAGCACATTAACATACCTCCTCAAATCATGAATAAATCATAGAAGTCATGAGACATAAAAGTAACTTGAGGCATTCATAAAATTCTTACATAGGGAGTAACCCTCTTGGTTACGTTTGGAATACCCATCACAGTATATTCCCTAAATCTCTTCGGAGAAACCTTAACTTTTCATTCCTTCGCGTTACCCAATGCATTGGAGAGCTATATCGGGCTCACTCGCCCTTAGTTTATCACGGAACCACCCGTTTTCATAACAATTCCCAAGAACCATAACATAAATGTATCACAAAAAACATGCATAAAGGAAATATAACATTTCCACATTTCAATCACAATATAACATTTTAGGATATTGAAATAATGAATCCATTAAAAAAACCATTTTCAAAACCATTTAAAACATTTAATTAAGAGATTTTTGAATCAAAGTATCCCATACCACCTTGAATATTTGAACATTTTAAACCATTAATATCCATATAAATAAATCCTTAAAACCATTTTGAAAACATGGATATTAATAAGAACAAATCATTAAAACATTTAAAGAGATATTTTGGTTAAAGGTTTGTTACCAAAATTAGAGACACTTGAATACAACAATTGAGGAATAAAATTTAATCAGAACATTATAATAGCATGAGAATAAATGGATTCATGATATAATATTACAAAGGACAGTATATACACCATATAACAGTGAATTGGTGCATATCAACAATGAAGTCTCAATAGAGATGTAAAATGTGATGAAATCCCTTATAAAGAAGGTATCCTTAAATTAAGGATAAATCAATCTCAAAATTATGTGTGACAAATATAAATACACCCAAAATAATTGGATATTAAGTGTAAAACAATAAAAGTCTATTCACACATATTCAAACGATGAAATATTCAATAACAACATGTTGAACCAAAAGAAATTGAAATTGGGTTAAAAAGTTCCCTTGGTAAAATTCGACAGCCTAACAGCGTCACATCAAAAATTCCTAAAATGAGTTGATGAAAGATAGAAAAGGGAATCTCATAACTTGGACATAAAATTAACATCAATAAGGATATAGAAGAACATATCCCACCATAATAGTATGTGAATTATAAGACATAACAAACGAAGTCATTTTAAAAGGAGGAGGGTGAAAGGTTCCCTTACCGACTTGGGTAACTCTCGAAATATACACCCCATTGAAGAAGTGTCATACAATGAATATGTAAATACCCAAAAATGGAATTATATTACAAAAGGAGTGTAATAATGGGCAGTACATAAACCACTCAAAATAAATTGTGGCAAATGTAGCATAAATCTCACGGGAATAAAAGTGAGATGAAAAATCTCTTACGAAAACTTGGCAGCCTAACGACGCCACTTAAAACTTCCAAAAATGGATTGATGAGATCAAATAGGTTATCTCATCACATTAAAATAAAATTTAAAGAAAGAGGAATATAAAATAACATCCCCCATCATAACAAATAGGAGCTTAAAAGATGTGACATAAAGGAGAGTACTTAAAGAGAAAGAGAGAGGTTAGATCTCATACGAAAATTCAGCAGCCTAACAGCGCCACTCAAAACATCCAAAATGGATTGATGAGCGATAATAGGGTCTCTCATCACATGATCATAAAAATTAAATTTATTTTAATATAAAATAACATCCCCATAACAAGAAAGATGATCTTTAGAGGGAATGACATAAAAGAGTGTACATAAAAAGATAGAGAGAAGTAAGATCCCTTACCTCAAGTCCAACTTGTCTTGTTCGTTTCATTATATTCCAAAATAATAAACATTGGTCAATTAATAATTGCCTAAGTACCTACTTTATAGATTATTATTCAGTTCTTTTCACATATTATAATGTTATAATAATTGTTTAATAATGTTAGTTCATATCATACGTTTATGCTGATGTTTGGTACATGAGTCAAAAATGAACTTGTTTGAAAAAAGATTGCCCATGTAGTTATAAGTAAATAATTTCTAGAATAATATTAATGATTAAAATATCATATATATCCAGTAAATATTCGTTTCATACTATCCCATATCATTTGGAGATAAAAAATGAAAAGCACCGTTCATGGAGACGGTAGGCTGTACGTACGCATTAACGCTACTTTCATTTTTTGTCATATTAAGGGAATTAAAAAAATGAGAGAGATATATATATATATGTTATAATTCCAGAATGATATCCATAATTTTGATGTAATATATTACAAATATATCCATTATATAAATGTACTTATAGTATTACATAACATTTTGAGATATGAAATGAAATGTACCGTTCATGGAGACGGTAAGCCGTACGTACGCATGAACACTTCATCCATTTTTATTTCATATTTAATGGAATTAAAACATAATGATACATAATAGTATTTTAATTACAGTATGGTATCATATATAATATCATTAAATATATTTTTTATATGTACCACATATGGTATTAACGAATCAAATCACTTTGAGGGGGCGGTAGTCCGCACTTCCTTAAATGAAGATATCGCGTTTACCCATAATGGAAACCATAATGGTATGTCCAAAATGAAAAAATAAAGAAGCTTAAGTAAATCATAAACATATTATATATCATATATAAATATAGTGTCATCTTAATGTCCACCTTTGAAGGTGTTAAAAGAATGTTGAACAATCATCGTTTCGGGAGGCCGAAATTCACCATCCATGGAAACAGTATGTTCTTTAAACATTAGATGTAGGTTTGTGAAAGTGTAGCTCGAATACTTCTTAAAACAACATCATAGTATATTTATGATACTTTATTTGTTACAAAAGAAATTAATAAAAAGAGTTTAGGGGGTTGAAGAAGCATAATAAAACAAAAGGACTCAAGTGAAGACATTACCTTAAAATCGGGTAACTCCCTTTGGTTTGAGCTCAAAGGCTTCCTTGGGAAGATGTAAGCCCAAAGTGAGGCTTCAAGGAGTAATATATGGAATTGGAGAGACGAAATGGGAAGAGGTTGGCAGAGCCAAAAGCTTTGGGAGTGTGAGTAAGGAGGTAGGGGTGGGGGCCTTTTATAAGAGGAGAGGAGGGGCACTCTTGTAAAGTTACAAAATGTTACTTTATTTTCAAAATATTTTCGGATTTTAAAGGTCCCAAATTGATGTGTTTCGAGGATATGGTGATAAAGGTTCGAAATACACTCATCCAATAGGTTTTCGACATATGTAGCTCTTAGATATTACATTATATTTCCATTTTTTTAAATCGTTAAATAATGAGGTCATCGTCGCATCATCATGATGTCATAAATAATTTAATTTTTTTAATGTCTAAAAATTATAAAAAAAATACTATGATGTAGGAAATCTGTTTAGATTTCCAGTGAATATTTATAGTCAAAAATCAGATTTGTATAACCCCATGTAAAAATTGTTTTAGTAAAACATTTCATGTTTGTCACATTTTTACTTTAACTTTAAATAAAAAGATATTAATGTCATTTTCCAACCAAAGTGGCTTCATGGGGTCCCCAAGATGACCCATGGGTGTTCTTGGTCGTCCATGACACATAAAATGAGGTTAGGACATGTTTCATGTTCATTTCATATTATTAAAACATTATTTTTACCTTAAACTACACTAATTACCTCTAATCGCGATTAAAAACTTAATAAGTTACTATTCACCAAAAAATTATTTTTATCCCATTGAACCACATTTTACATCTTAATGAAAACCATGTATTTTGGATTTTTGAAATTCAAAACAAAAAGATGGCAAAATTTAATTTAAACGGAAAAATCAGTTTTTATAAGTACCACTTAGTGGTTTCACTATTCTTAAAAAATTGAAGTTTTATAGAAAAATCCCAAACATTCACCCTAAGATATATTTGATATTCCGAATTCAAAAAATGAAGTATATTTTACAAAATTCAAAACATATAAGTCACATTAATTAATTTAATAATTAATTCCTGCTGTCAGATCAAATAGCGTGTTTTTATGAAACAATAAGTATCAAAAGATTGACACTAGTTTAAGTCTAATTTCAAAGTGAAACTAATTCCAACGACCACTATTGGATTTATTGGAAAAATTATATTCTAATTTCACTTTAAAACCAATTCAAAAGATAATCTAATCATATAAATAAATTAGATTAAAAAGATGTTTTGAATTAAAATACAACATTTTACACTTCATTAAAAAATGAACTTTATCAGAAAGATACCAAAAATTTACACAAATTAAATATTGATGTATCCATTCTTAAGAAGAGTTTTATTTGGTCCAAAAGGATGTATAAGAGTGCATAAAAACTATATTTAATGACGGTTCTCCATCAAAAGGTGATAAGTAAACGTTTAGTGAAAACTAGGGCATATACGCCTAAAATTGAATTCTTTCCATATATTATGCCTTTATCATTTATTGGATAAATGTAAAAACACTTAAAACCATATATAATCATATTTTAGTTATTTATATCCATTCCCGCCAATACAACGGCTACATGTTAACTACCATTTAAAATAATATTATTTTATTATTAGAGTGCAACGTAAGATTCCCAAGAAACTCGTTGTTGTGTGTTTGGTACGCCATCGATCATAGCATCCCCTTTAAAGTCATATTAATAATTTATTCCCAAATATGGATAAATATGAAAATGGCATATTCTTTATTTACTTGGGGTGTTACATCCTTCTCCCCTTTTTGGAATTGCGTCCTTGCAATTTTTAAAATTGATCTTGGAAACATCCTTGAAAGTCCCACATCGGAACAAGAGTCGGTAAAACAATAACTTTAAAATAAAGGAAGATAAGTACAGATGTCACCCGAGTTAACCCATATGTAGAAAAACATGGAAATGGAATAAAAAGCAAAGGGTCATGTTCTTGAGGGAGAGTGATAGTAAACATGTCTATCAGAATGGTAACCATAAGAAAATCACAAACATGTGATGAGTTAAATGGTATACGATTCCCCAATAGGAAAAGTTAATAGACAACATTTTTGTTTTAAGTTACTTTTTATTGAGGAATTTATTCATAAGGAAACATAATCACTTATCATGTTGACTTTCAACTTTTACTAGATTCCTTAATCAAACTCATATTTTCTTCCAAAAGATGAGTATTTAGGGAGACTTGTTCGCATTAAGAGTACTATAATCAACTTCTATAGAATCACCTAATCCACCAAAGAGAAATATATACATCCCATGTATTTGGGCTTTAACCAAAACCAAAACCAAAAAGGTTAGTACAAGGTCAGATAATCCAGAAAAGGATAACCCATTAAAAAGAAAATCTACGCTTAATCTCCAAAATTTGTCCAACACAACCCAAAGTTCAACGAGGACCATCCGATAAAATATTTGTCCATAAAATTATACAAAGTAAACCAATCTAAGATTGAAACCCAAATGTTGAAGGATTTAGTCACATAGTCTTCCAAGTTAAATCGTAACATTTATCTCCAAACAACATCAGTTTCTCCTAAAGTCTCGTATTGAAAATAAATTAACCTAATCACATATCCTCCATGATAGGTTAATCATTTTCATAAATAACCCCAAATCAACTTACTCTTAATTCATAAAATCATATAACTAAAAAGAATCAGTCAAAATAACCAGGGACTTCACGTAGTCCAGTGGTAGGCGATAAATACCAGTCGCACTTTGGTTGTGGGTTCGATTCCCGCAGCTTTGTCCGACGCGACGGGTTGTCACACGGTCTATGTGTTGTCCTTTTTTCAAAACTATATAATTCTTAAATCATTCCCCAAAAAGAGATAAAATCATAAAAAATGATCATAACATATTTTACACTCACGTTTATCTAATGCCTTTCATTTTCCAGCATATCATATAATAACCCATAATTACCTCAAAAGTAAGGATCATATAAACTCTAATGGTTACCTTAATAATTTTTACTTGAACTTCCACATCGATTGGTCATCTCGTACATGATTCATTACAGAACATACCAAGGTTCAAGTGGTTGATCATGACTCCTTGATATTTGGTTTAGAACAACCACGATTTTCCTCATTGAATCCTCCATTTTATCTAGTATCTTAATCAGAGAACCACCACAGTTTCCTTCAAACCT
This sequence comes from Viscum album, assembly GCA_963277665.1. Classification (NCBI taxonomy): domain Eukaryota; kingdom Viridiplantae; phylum Streptophyta; class Magnoliopsida; order Santalales; family Viscaceae; genus Viscum; species Viscum album. The sequence goes on from OY728146.1 coordinate 1,108,857,100, forward strand.
GTTGTCTCTTTGGTGCCTGCTTGATCCATCCATTCACTAAAAACAGAAATGTCAGTGTGAGTATATCAACAAAACCATCATGTATTAATGAGGAAGGCAAACACTATGATATACTTACTCATTCACTTTATCTAAAACTAGGACTCTTTCTGAAATCCTAACCATTATGGTAGTGTCACTTATGCTTAAAGAATACCCTAACCTCTAAAGATATCTAAACCGACCTTTGATACCAACTATAAGGCCCCAGCCTTAAACCTTACTTAATCTTGAGTTATTACAAGATTACATGTTGAGGATATTTTCAGGATTAAAGTTTTAGAGAATTAGATCATGGAACTTGCATTACATTCCACATTTAAACAATGTGGTTACATAAAATATATTATTCATTCTTCCCATCAACGGAAACATATTTAAAATAAAACATGGATTCTTTCTTGAAACATCCTTGACACTATTATCACATCATGTACCTTTCCCTTGACCTGTGAAAAACATTTCAAAAACATGGGATGAGCATAAAATGCTCAGTAAGGGTTATAAAAATATGTAAAGGAAACATGAGATCATATATACATAATAATGAAATAATTCTTTACCCATAAAATATAGGCACTTTAACATACCTCATCAAATCGTGAATAAATCATAGAAGTCATAAGACATAAAAGTAACTTGATGCATTCATAAAATTCTTACGTAGGGATTAACCCTCTTGGTTATGTTTGGAATACCCATCACAGTATATTCCCTAAATCTCTTCGGAGAAACATTAACGTTTCACTCTTTCTTGTTACCCAACGCATTGGAGAGTTATATCGGGCTCACTCGCCCTTAGTTTATCACGGAACCACCCGTTTTCATAACAATGCCCAAGAACCATAACATAAATGTATCACATAAAACATTCATAAAAGAAATATAACATTTCCACATTTCAATCACAATATAACATTTTAGGATATTGAAATAATGAATCCATTAAAAAACCATTTTCAAAACCATTTAAAACATTTAATAAAGAGATTTTTGAATCTAAGTGTCCCATACCACCTTGAAGACTTTATCATTTTAAACCACTAATATCCATATAAATAAATCCTTAAAACCATTTTGAAAACATGGATATTAATAAGAACCAATCATTAAAACATTTAAAGCGATATTTTGGTTAAAGGGTTTTTACCAAAATTAGAGACACTTGAATACCACAATTGAGGAATAACATTTAATCAGAACATTATAATATCATGATAATAAATGGATTCATGATATAATATTACAAAGGACATTATATACACCATATATGAGTGAATTGGTGCATGTCAACAATGAAGTCTCAATAGAGATGTAAAAGGTGATGAAATCCCTTATAAAGAAGGTATCCTTAAATTAAGGATAAATCAATCTCAAAATTATGTGTGACAAATATAAATACACCAAATATAATTGGATATTAAGTTTAAAACAATAAAAGTTCATTCACACATATTCAAAGGATGACATATTCAATAACAACATGTTGAACCCAAAGAAATCGAAATTGGGTTAAAAAGTTCCCTTGGTAAAATTCGACAGCCTAACGGTGTCACATCAAAAATTTAGAAAATGAGTTAATGAGAGATAAAAAGGGAATCTCATAACATGGACATAAAATTTACATAAATCAGGATATAGAAGAACATATCCCAACATAATAGTATGTGAATTAAAATACATAACAAACGAAGTCTTTTTAAAAAGAGGAGGGTGAAAGGTTCCTTTACCGACTTGGGTAACTCGCGAAAAGTACACCCCATTGAAGAAGTGTCATAAAATGAATATTTATATACACATTAATGGAATTATATTACAAAATGAGTGTAATAATAGACAGTACATAAAACACTCAAATGAAATTGTGGCAAATGTAGCACAAATCTCACGGGAATAAAATTGAGATGAAAAATCTCTTACGAAAACTAGGCAGCCTAACAGCGCCACTTAAAACTTCCAAAAATGGATTGATGAGATCAAATAGGGTATCTCATCACATTAAAATAAAATGTACAGCATGAGGAATATAAAATAGAATCCCCCATCATTACATAGAGGAGCTAAAAAGAAGTGACATAAAGGAGAGTACTTAAAGAGAAAGAGAGAGGTTAGATCTCTTACGAAAATTCGGTAGCCTAACGGCGCCACTCAAAACCAAAAAAATGGATTGATGAGAGATAATATGGTCTCTCATAACATGAACATAAAAATTACAGTAATTTTAATATAAAATAACATCCCTATACCAAGAAAGATGATATTTTGAGAGAATGACATAAAAGAGTGTACTTAAAAAGAAAGAGAGGTGTAAGATCCCTTACCTCATGTCCAACTTGTCTTGTTCGTTTCTTTATATTCCTGAATAATAAACTTTGTTCAATTAATAATTGCCTAAGTACCTACTTTATATATTATTATTCAGTTCATATCACATATTATAATGTTATAATAATTGTTTAATAATGTTAGTTCATATCAGACATTTTTGCAAATGTTTGGTACATGAGTCAAAAATGAACTTGTTTGAAAAAAGATTGCCCATGTAGTTATAAGTAAATAATTTCCAAAATAGTATTAATGATTAAAATATCATATATATCCAGTAAATATTCATTTCATACTATTCCATATCATTTTTAGATAAAAAATGAAAACCACCGTTCATGGAGATGGTAGGCCGTACGTACGCAAGAACTCTACTTTCATTTTTTGTCATATTAATGGAATTAAAACAAAATGAGAGAGATATATATATGTTATAATTCCAGAATTATATCCATAATTTTTATGTAATATATTACTTATATATACATTATATAAATGTACTTATATTATTACATAACATTTTGATATAAGAAATGAAATATACCGTTCATGGAGATGGTAAGCCGTACGTACGCATGAACGCTACTTTCATTTCTATTTCATATTTAATGGAATTAAAACATAATGATACATAATATTATTTTAATTCCAGTACGGTATCATATATAATATCATTAAATATATCCTTTATACGTACCACATATGGTATTAACGAATCAAATCACTTTGAGGGGGCGGTAGTCCGCACTTCCTTAAATAAAGATATCGCGTTTACCCATAATGGAAACCAAAAATGTATGCCCAAAATGAAAAAATACAGAAGCTTAATGAAATCATAAACATATTATATATCATATATAAATATAGTGTCATATTAATGGACACCTTTGAAGGTGTTAAAAGAATGTTGAACAATCATCGTTTCGGGAGGCCGAAATTCGCCATCCAGGGAAACAGTATGTTCTTTAACCATTAGATGTAGGTGTGTGAAAGTGTATCTCGAATACTTCTTATAAAAACATCCTAGTATATTTATTATACTGGATTTTTTACAAAAGAAATTAATAAAAAGAGTTTAGGGGGTTGGAGAGGCAAAATAAAACAAAAGGACTCAACTGAAGACATTACCTTAAAATAGGGTAACTCCCTTTGGTTTGAGCTCAAAGGCTTCCTTGGGTAGACTTATTCCCAAAGTGAGGCTTCAAGGAGTAATAGAGGGAATTGGAGAGACAAAATGGGCAGAGTTTGGCCGAGCCAAAGGATTTGGGAGTGTTGGTAAGGAGGTAGGGGTGGGGGCCTTTTATAAGAGGAGAGGAGGGGCACTCTTGTAAAGTTACAAAATGTTACTTTATTTTCAAAAGATTTTCGGATTTTAAAGGTCCCAAATTTATGTATTTCCAGGATAAGGTGATAAGGGTTCGAAATACACTCATCCAATAGGTTTTTTACATATTTAGGTCTTATAAATAACATTATCTTTCCATTTTATTTAAATCATTAAATAATGAGGTCATCATTGCATCATCGTGATGTCATAAATAATTTAATTTATTTAATGTCTAAAAATTATAAAAAAAATACTATGATGTAGGAAATATTTTTAGCATTCTAGTGAAAATTTATAGTCAAAAATATTATTTGTATAACCCCATGTAAAAATTGTTTTAGTAAAACATTTCATGTTTGTCTCATTTTTACTTTAACTTTAAATAAATAGATATTAATGTCATTTTCCAACTAAAGTGGATTCATGGGGTCCTCAAGTTTACCCATGGGTTGTCTTGGTCGGCCATGAAACATAAAATGAGGTTAGGACATGTGTCATGTTCATTTCATATTATTAAAACATTATTTTTACCTTAATCTACACTAATTACCTCTAATCACGATTAAAAACTTAATAAGTTAATATTCACCAAAAAATTATTTTTATCTTATTGAACCAAATTTTACATCTTAATGAAAACCATGTATGTAGGATTTTTTAAATTCAAAACACAAAGATGGAAAAATTTAATTTAAACGGAAAAATTAGTTTTTATAAGTACCACTTAGTGGTTTCACTATTAATCAAAAATTGAAGTTTTTCAGAAAAATCCCAAAAATTCACCCTAAGATATATTTAAAATTCTGAATTAAAAAATAAATTATATTTTACAAAATTAAAAACATATAAGTCACATTATATAATTCAATAATTAATTCCCGCTGTCAGATCAAATAGCGTGTTTTTATGAAACAATAAGTATCAAAAGATTGACAATAGTTTAAGTCTGATTTCAAAGTGAAATTAATTCCAACGACCACTATTGGATTTAATGGTAAAAATATATTCTAATTTCATTTTAAAACAAATTCAAAAGATAATCAAATCATATAAATAAATTAGATTAAAAAGAGGTTTTGAATTAAAATACAACATTTTACACTATTCATTAAAAAATGAACTTTATCATAATGATACCAAAAATTTACACAAAGTAAATTTTGATGTCCCAATTCTTAAGAATAGTTTTATTTTTTCCAAAAGGATGTATAAGAGTGAAAAAAACTATATTCAATGACGGTTCTCCATCAAAAGGCGATAAGTGAGCCTTTAGTGAAAACTACGGCATATGCACCTAAAATTGAATTCCTTCCGTATTTTATGCCTTTATCATTTATTGGATAAATGTAAAAACATTTAAAAACATATATAATCATATATTAGTTATTTATATCCATTCCTGCCAATAAAACAACTATATGTTAACTACCATTTAAAATAATATTATTTTATTATTAGAGTGCAACGTAAGATTCCCAAGAAACTCGTTGTTGCGTGTTGGGTACGCCATCGAGCATAGCGTCCCCTTTAAAGTCATATTAATATTTTATTCACAAATATGGATAAATATGAAAATTTCATATTCATTATTTACCAGGGGTGTTAGAAGCTAAGAGGAAGGTGAAGAAAAATCCATCGTGATAAATAAATGAGATCCCAATGTTACGAGATAATAAATTTGAACACCTTGGAAGTCGAATCGTGGTTATTCCATGTGGTTGGGTGGTTACACACCATTGGGTTAATTTCTATTTAGACGAGAGGTTTCTCTGTATTTTTAGATATTAATTATGGGCCTAAAAACGTACTTGAAACACTTCAAAAGGTTAGGAGGCCTAAAAGTGGCATTACGAGATAGACTGTAGAAGGAAATCCCAACAAGGCTGGATAACACCGATTGGTTGTACCGACAGGTCACACCCATCGGTCGAACCGAACGAGTTGTGACCCCTTAGGATCCTAGAATTTGGAAAAGGGATGGATCCTGAGGGTCTGGTCCATTACATCAGTTACCTCTCAAACTATTCTCACCATCGATAATCCATAACCAGACCAAAAGGAAAGAGGGGGGGGGGGGGTCTGAACAACCACCCCGAAAGATACCTCTCAGGAGTGAACCTCTCTGACACAGGAACAACTTATATCTTGAACAATCACAGATATCCTACCTGTCATTTCCCTGTGAAACCACGTAAAACAAAATACTAATCCATCCGTCCATGTGGGAGAGGGGTTTGCCTTCCTCTGTGTTAAGATACTATCCACTTTGGGCAGCACTGAATCACCTGCACAGGTTTAGGCGCATCCACTTTAATGCTTCCTCACTAGGAATTAGGTCCTCCCCTCTCCATCCTTTAGGAAACTTCATACACATTCACAAGAAAAAGGAGACTGCACATCCCATAGTCAACAAGGTAACGCATTAAATAGAAAACAAGTACTGACAATAAATGATAAAACTGAAAAAACTCTGGGTACTGGGCACGCATCTGCGCTTCCCTCTCCCTTGTACTCTCCTCAAGCCCACCATGACTCGATAACACGCAAACCAATAGAATAGTTCATCCACGAAGCACCTTCTCCTCACAAGCCTCGATCATCACTGTCCATTCCATGAAGGTTGCATCGTCTTCGATATCTGGCTCTCTGAAGTCGAGGATGTGCGAATCTTCGTGCAGATACCGATGAGGCTGGGACACATGGAAGATATCGTGAACCCTTTGTAGCGGTGGTGGCAACGCTAGATGATAAGACATTTCACCGACCCGCTGCAACACTTTGAAGGGGCCGATGAACCTGGAACGGAGCTTACTTCCCCTTCTGAACCTCTATTGTCCATGCTGAGGGGAGACCTTCAAGAACACGTGGTCCCCGACCTCGAATTACAAGGGTCTCCTCCTATCATCGGCATATGAATTCTTTTGGTCCTGAGCCATCTTCATCCTATCTCGTATAAGGTCCACCTTCTCCGTTGTGCTCTATACCACCTCTGGGCCAAGAACACCTGCCTCCCTGGCTTCTGTCTAGCACATGGGTGAACGACATGACCTCCCGTACGAAGCTTTGAATAGCGCCATGACAATGGTATAGTGGTAGTTATTGTGGTAGGAAAACTCTACCATAGGAAAGTGTAACACCCATGAATCTCCGAAGTCCAGGGTGCATACTCGTAGCATATCTTCCATGGTTTGGATGGTGCGCTCTGTCTGCCCATCTGTATGGGGGTGGAAGGAAGTGCTAAGGCGCATGTGGGTGCCAAAACCATGCTTCATACCCCTCCAGATTCGTGAGGTAAATCGTGCATCCCTATCCATGACTATGGACCTCAGAACTCCATGAAACAGCGCCACCTTGTCCACATACCTTCTTGCTATATCGTCCACCGCACTCGACTCCCTGATCACCAAAAAGTGATCCGATTTCATAAATCAGTCTACTAATACCCAGATGTTGTCATAGCCTCCTTGAACCTTGGGTAGCCCCATGATTAAATCCATCGAGATTTCATCGCACTTCCACTCGGGGCATCTAAAGGTTGCAAAAAACCACCTAGAACATGGTGTTCTGCCTTCACCTGCTGACACACTAGGAACTTGGCCACAAATTCTGCCCTTGACCACTTTACCACAGGCCACAAAAAATATCCCCTCATACCCTGTTACATCTTGGAAACTCTTGGATTCTTTCCCAAAAAAAGCATCATGTTCTGACCATCCTCTGTCCACCCTTCAAGAGCATCGCCTTGGCTAATCTGGTCGCACATCACATAACTCTCTAGGTATCCCCACTGAGACTCTTCCACCTGAATTAACATAGAAGACTATACTTTCATCTGATATAGGCACCCTTTCCACTATCCATCATCGCATCCAGGTTTTGGGCAGCTAACTCCTCCATCGCCCTCCAAGAGTCTGCCGACTCTCAGACCGCATCCCTCTGTGACCTTCTGCTTAAGGAATCATCCACCACGTTTCCTCTCCCAGAGGTGTATGAAATCTCGAAATCATAATCCTAGAGGAACTCCATCCACCTTCACTGTCGTAGGATTAGGTCTTCTTGGGAGAAGATATATTTCAAGCTCTTGGGATTGGTGAAGACCACAAAGCACTCTCCGATTATGTAATTCCACCACAACATTAGTGCAAAAAATGACCGATGTGAGCTCCAGATTGTGGGTGGCATAATTATGCTCATGGGTGTGTAACTGCCTAGACCCATAGGAGATATCCCCTTACTACTATATTAACACACATCTGAGGCACTTCCCCGAAGCATCACAGAATACCTCATACTCCTCCCCTTCTTCTGGAAACCTCAACACTGGGGCACTAACAAACTACTCCTTCAGATAGTCGAAGGATGCCTCACACTGATCACTCCACACGAAAGCCTGGTATTTTTTGGTCAAGGCTATCAAAGGTTCCGCAACTCAAGAGAAGTTGGGTACAAAACTCCGGTAGTAACCTGCCAGCGTGAGGAAACTACGAACCTCTTCCACCTTCGTGGGTGCTGCCCAAGAAAGAACTGCCTCAACCTTTGATGGGTACACCGCTACCCCCTGCTAGGACACTACGTGCCCAAGGATGTGCACTTATCGTGTGATGAACATGCACCTTGACAACTTCCCATAGAGTTGGTGCTATCACAGGACTTCCAAAACCGTCCTCAGGTGCTCAGAGTGGTCCTCCTCTGATCCTGAGTAGATCAGGATTTCTTCAATGAACATGACTACGAATCTATCCAAATACTACTGGAAGACGGAGTTTAAAAGCTACATGAACACAGCCGGAGTGTTCCTAACACTGAAAGGAATGACTAAAAACGTGATGTTCCCATATCTGCACCTGAAGGTCGTCTTCGAAATGTCGCCCTCCTTTACCTTCAACTGGTGATACCCAGACCGTATGCCAATCTTCGAGAACCATCCTGACCCTTTAAGACGGTAGATAATATCGTCTATCCTCTGAAAAGGGTAGCGATTCTTGATCGTTACCTAATTCAGCCTCCTGTATTCTATGGACAATCTAAGACCACCATCTACCTTCATAGCAAACAATACTCGAGAACCCCATGGGGATGCGCTTGGTCGAACATAACCCCTCTTCATCAGATCGTCAAATTGAATCTTAAAATCCCATAGCTCTGAAGGTTCCATCCGGTAGGGAGCCATCAAAATCGGACAAGCACCAGGATGCAAATCTATCCATACTCGATATCACTTTGAGGGGTAGAGTCATCACCTCCTCTGGGAAGAACTCCATAAACGCACTGAAGATCCCTGGTACCTCCACCATCTCAGCATCCACTGACTCCACTGATAGCTCGGCTAACAAGGAGAGGAGGGGTTCCTATCACTTTCTTCCCTTTTGGCCACTCCGCTCTCTAGTGAAAGTAACGCGTAGGCCACCCAAGTCTAAGAACACAACCCTTCCTCGGAATCAGTCGATGATGGAAGACACAGAGAACTGCCAGTCAATGCCTTGGATAACCTCGTATAGCTATATCTTTAGATGTAGTAGATCCCTGGATGACTGATGTGGACCTAACATTAGTCATATCCTCTACAAACATATAACAAGTCATTCTGACCTCTGACTGGTGTGCTCCGCAACAGGGGCACTGAAAGTCTCTTGGAATCTAGACCAAGAGCACATGCCAGACTGGGTGCAACAATGCAGTTTGAAGCTCAGGTGTACAACAACGCATAAGCAAGTGTACTGAACAAACTGATCGTACCTAGAACAACCTTCGGTCCTGCTGGAACTACTGCCTTTGCGGCGGGCAACTTTCCACGCGAAGCTCCTCTTCCCCTCGGCTTTCATCCACCTCCACAACCATGCCCTAGTTGAGGTCGCTGAGGAGCACCCTAAGGTCAGCCTCCCCCTACAACGTCTGCCCTTAGAGGAGCGGGAGCTTGTTTCCCATGTTGTTTCTGCTGAAAGGGCCTAGCTGGAAGCTTCTGCTAAGGCAGGTGCTGGGCCTGTCTTCCACCACCCTACTGCACACTATCCAAGAACTGATTCTGGAGGATCCCATGAATCCCATAGACGTAGCAACTTGGTCCTGTGCCCAAAGAAAAAGGGCGAGGGTTGAGAGATCGGAACTGGAACTACATGGGCCTTCTCCCTGCCAATAAAAACCTATAGGGACCTGATGCTGGAGGCCTATTGCTGATGGACATCCCCTTTGATGATCCCAGCTGGATCCCCTCTCTTAACACACATCCCAGCATGAGCATCCTCTCCACCACATATGCCTTCTTATGGACCTCCAAATATGTCATCAAGGTGAAGGGGGTAACATCGTACTGGAGGGAGGGTCAGAGTTCCTCCTCCAAACATCTCACCCAATACTCCACTTATGGAAAGAGGTGCGGAGAAAAGTGGGGATGGTCCTTGAACATGAACCCCAACTCTCTTACTGACATACTCCCCTGTTGGGGGGAGAGTAGCTCTTGCATCTCCTCACCATTCATCGTAGAAGAGTGGAATTCTACCAATAACTACTTCTCGAAATCAGCCCATACCACCTCAGCCTCACTCATATCCCCTAGTTAGAGCGTCCCCCACTAACACACTTCTCCCCACATCTGGCTGACAGCAAGGGGAACCCAGTACTCAGTCAGAGCCAGAATCAAGCCGAATGCTATCACCACCTCCTCTAGTCAACTCTCCATCTTCATGTTAGAGGTGTTGCCCTCATACTTTTCGAGGGTATGTTGCTGGAAGACTTGAAGCGTCTTCTTCCACTGGTTTTCCTCCTCCTCTCGATCATACCTCTACCAATCGGCCTCATCAACCTCTTGGACCTCGATCGCCCGCACCAGTTGTGGTCGTCTCCCAGGTGCCATAGCTGCATGGTAAACTAGGAATGCCTGAGCCCAAGTAGTGAAGAATATTGTTCTTAAATTTTCATAGACTTATTCATTTATTTTGAATCCCCATGAAACCCATGAAACATGGAAACACATGTCATTATGATGAATGTACCTTTCCTAGGGTCTCTACCCTGCAATCATTGTAGCCTCACTTGGTCGTTTGATAGGTCCAGAGTCCTTGCATCGGATCACGGGGGCCCTAAAATCCCGTGTCCTAGATGGTCTTCCCAAGCGTAATTGACACACATAGGTTACCCAACAATGTTGCCATGCCATCCCATGTAATCCTAACTTTTCCTAACTCCAGAATCCATCCTATCCTTCTACCCCCCCCCCCCCTCTGATACCATTCTGTCACGACCTGCCTTCTCTAAAAGGAGGGAAGGGATAGAAGATTGACAATCCTTCCTTAATTAAGTTGAAGAAGAGATAATGACCCCCGGAACCCGCCTTCAATAGCTCCTGCTGTGGCGACTAGCACAAACGGTATAGAATCACACAAAAGATGGAAGGCGTTACCCTTTGTATTTTAATAGGATCAATAGATAAGGTAGAAACCCCAACAACACCCAAGCTGAAAGTAAATTTAAAGCCAAAAGTAAAACATTACCATATGTATGTTCAAAAGTATGGGATACATGCCACAAAAAATCCAAAGGTAAATTACCAAAAAATACAACAATAACAACTGCCCCAAGGTCTGAGAGAGTATGGTCCTGAACTATCCCTGTTGTCCTCCTGGAAACTTGAAAGCAGTTTTATATACATATGGTGAGAATACAAGTACACTAAGTAGGAAAAACCAAGACTCTCATGCACAAGTGGGGAGACATTCTAATGCCCCATGGAAAAAGACATAACCAAACACCCAAAAAGGAAAAGCTATCCATCCAACCCTCACCAAGGAATGCTCCCTAAATAACACAAATCATGTAACATATAGTAATAGCACATCGATATTTGCATACCCCACACCGCTTTCCCACTGGATATTGAAGACATCCTACGCATCGAACCAATCCTGCCATTCTCACTGCAGTCCCACTGTCATACCCTGCCCGCACACACATGGGCCACAACAACCTCACGTAACCATGCCCGTAAAAATATAGGCCAGAACAACCACTGCCACGCCTGAAGACACCTGGGTCAGAAAGCTACCGTCACGCCTGAAGACACCTATGCCTCATCTTGATGATACGTTGGAAACAACCTTCCCGTAAACACTTGGGCCAACCACCACAACTACACCGCCCGAAGATTCATGGGAAAATAATGGACCTCAGGCCATCACATCCTGATCTAAGAGTCTTGTGTTATCGGGGAAAGGGAGCAGAAATGGAGCTAATAACCAGCCACTCATAGCAGTGTTGGAAAAAACACCATCCACATAAAATGGGGTGTTCGGCACTAAGTGCTAATCATGGGTGGGGCGCAAATAAGAAACATAAAATCTATAGATATATGTATAGGTAAAAAAGACTCATTCCAACCTAGGGGTTCCAAAACCAAAGCCCAAACACCCTTGCTATTATTCATTCCCAAAAGATGTCACGAAACTCGCGGCCAAGTCACATGTCATTCCCAAACTATTTCCAGTTTATGCTATTCTAGCTTCCATGTTCAAGTAATCTCATTTAAATAAAGATATTCACTACAGGGCAACTAACATCATAAGCACAAACCATGGGAAAAGGTTATAGACAACACCAATTTAAGCATTCACACACGGTTGTCGTGAAAAGTCACAACAACAAATGGATAAGTGAGATCCCCCAAAGTACTGGAACCAAGGGAAACCCCGAGATACAACACCATGTTCCCATAATATAGGACCCAACAGTTTCTCAACAATAGAGGATTCCACACCAATTCGTGATATAAGCAGAGTATCCACACAACCTCAAATTCACAACCAGCTAAAATACAACAACACGGGATCTCATACCCACCTGTATCACTCCAGTAATTAGCCTGTGAAAGAAACAACCAAACTGCCACCACCAATAAAACACATTCCCATGTAGGTATTTTCAGAATTTAAAAGATTTAACACACTCCATGTTTCATTTCCACTGTACTTTAACAAGTGTTATCACAAAAAAGGGTTGAACCTGGTGCTTTAAATTTATTTAACTAAGTATATGTAATTAACCAATTCCATGTTATGATTTTTTAAACATCCAATAGCACCAAGGTTCATTAGTGAATAGAGAAATACCACCAACAACCTTGATTTTCAGTGAGCAATTCACAACACATAATAACATAAGAAGAGTATAGCAGAACATCGGTCACACCCACCATCATTCTATAAATTTACATTCATTATCTTAATTAAGTTAGGTTTTATCAATTTCCACAGAGAAAAAAGCATGCCCACCCCACATGACACACAGAAGGAGAGACAAAGGTTAAAATACCTACGTAATTGATTAATGGTCAATGTTTTTCTCCACGTGCTAAAAACTGGGGATGCGTGACTTGCAGGGCTCCGGGACAGGTGCACCACTTTCCTCTGGAACAAAAGACTTCAACACATAAGGAAGAGGAGACTAGCCAAGAGGAAGGAGAAGAAAAATCCAACGTGATAAATAAATGAGATCCCAATTTTAAGGGATTTGAAATTTGAACGCCTTGGATGTTAGATTGTGGTTCTTCCACACTGTTGGGTGTTTACACATGAGTGGATTAATTTAAATTCAGTAGAGAGGTTTATTTAGATTTTTAGATATTAATTATGGGCGTAAAAATGGCCTTGAAACGCTTCAAAAGGTTAAAAGGCCTAAAAGTGGCGTTACGAGAGATACTATAGAAGGAAATCCCGACAAGGATGGATAACACCGATCGGTCGCTCCAATCGGTCATGCCGATCAGTCGCACTGATCGGTTGCACCTATCGTTCGTGCTAATCAGTTGCACTGATCTGTTGCATCGATCGGTCACACCGAACGAGGTGCGACCCCTTAGGATCCTAGAATTTGGAAAAGGGATGGATTGTGATGGTCTGGGCCATTATAACTTTTGAATTATAAAATGTGTATCATTTATATTTACAAAACCACACTTGTGTATTTTGGTTTATTAAACCATCATGACATGATTTACTTTAAATGAAAGAATGAATTTTCATTTCTTATTTTAAGAAATTTTCATTTAAAATGAAAAATTAATTTTTACACATCACTTTAAAACTAGCCTGAACTATTTTTTATTTAATTTTTTTACATTTAAAATTTGGTTTAATAATAATTATAATGTAATCTCACATCCTACAGAAACACTATGATTGTATAAATTCATAAGTTAAATAATTTTTCTTGTATGTATGATTGTTATCCCCATTTTAAGAAAGTTTACAATGGTTTGGTAAAATCATGGTTGTTGTGGTGATATATGAGAGGGGTTTTCTCTCAAAGAGAATGAACATTATTTTCTATTTAATTATCATATGTGTTTATTATTTTAGATATTCAAAAAATATCCTTATTTTTTGAAACAAAAGATAAAAATATAATAATAACTTATATATATAGAACTATACATTCCAAAATTAATTTTATTTAAATAAAACCATCTAACAAAAAAATTAAATCCTACAAAAACACATGAAAAAATAGAATATAGTAAATGAAAATGAATAATATGACATGTTATCCGATGTTGAATCATCAAAATATATATCAAAAGAATCTTTAAAACCTATTAAATCATCAAAAACAATATCCTCTCTACTGAATCTTGACACATAACTTTTACATATATAGTCTCTCATCTATATAAGACTTCTATTTATAGGTATAAAAAATAAAAAGGATTATTTTAATTTAATTGGAATTTTTATATGGTATGAGTATATCAAACCAAATAAGAGGTCAGAACCCTCCCATAACTTGTCAATCATTAAACCAAGTCTTTATAGTGAATATCATAGGATTTATATAATTAAAATATGATTCAATCACTCGATCAAGTTGAAAAATACTTAAAATAATCATGTTTCTCAATATTGATAAATATATAATGAATAATTCAATATTTTCTAGAACTAAATTTAAATTATTGAACAACACATTCATTGGTCCATCTGAATAATCTAGGAAGATGATCCATGATGGGGATTTTAAACTTGTATCCTCTATAAGAGAACATGTGTTTATGTGTGTGTTTCTATAATTATACTTAATCTCATGAGATGTCATTCTACTTATAAAGGGGAAATATAATTTTAAATAGGTAAGCATGCATCCTAACATCTTGAAACTCTCTTCCCATATGAATGAACATATATATATATATATATGTGTGTGTGTGGGTGTGTGTGTGTGTATTAAATAAAATTTAAATAAGCGCATAAGAAATAATATATTATACTAGTAAATGGAACACCTAATGAATAAATTCTATATATTATATTAAAATAAACCACATATAGTTTATGTATATATTTTTAAAATATAAAAATATATTAAAAACATGTTTTAGTACGTATCCTAGACCACACATTAATCAATGAAACATTATACTATATATAATAAAAATTAATGGATATCCAATAATAAATATATAGTAAAAAAATATTAATCAAACCATTCTAGAATGAAGTACATCATATGAAAAGTCATTCCAAAAAATTCACATAACATGAAGCCTACAACATCATTAAAGAACAAGACCTCCATCACATTGAAGAATCATGACTCCAAAATCCAATATATATAATCTCACAAGTTTAGGAATCACTTATTTACATATATGAAATATAAAATGGATTAAACATGATCTATTTATTACATAATACCTATAGAGAAGTCACCTTCATAACATGACCTATATGTCATGAATGAAGTATGTTTAGGAGTGATAAAATGTTGGATAAATGTAAATTATAAAAGGAATCCTTACATTATTTATATTATTAAATATGTAAACAACTCATGACTGGGTATCATTTCAATTGAATTATAAATCATGGATTAATATAATGTTATAAATGAATATTAAAACCAATAAATTATGATTCAACTAATTCTTGAAATCACATTCATAATACCATAATGATACGATTACAAATAAATCCTATATAAGAGGCAAGGTATAAATATATATGTATCTGTGTGTGTGTCTGTGTCCTCATCTTGGAGGCATCCCTCTCATTGTGATGAAATATAATTATATATCTACATTTATCATTCCTCGCATTAGAGAACTCTATATACATTGGAAGGAACATTTATGTTTTTTTTACATATATATATACATGTACATTAATCTCTTAAAATACAAGGGTTTTGTCTGCATATGGGGAACACAATTATTTATATATACCCATAAATGTTTAATGAGTGTGAAAAATATATCAAAAACATGAAAAATTGATGTTTTAAATAAATTCATATTGAATATATGGAAAAACTAATCCCCTATAAATGTAATACTACCAAAGGTATCATATCAGAATGATATATATTCTAATATAAATGTATGTAAATTTGTTTACCAGGACTCCCAATCAAACTCGGTCATGATATAAATCCTTCGAGTATGAAAAAACACATTATAAAAATTTAACACATTGTTTATAAAAATTAAATCGTGGAATTAATTTCTATAATAACACACCAAAAACATTATAAATTTAAATGTATAAATTATTAATAAGGATAAAATTAATGAATTGTGTAGAACCCCTTATCATAATATGGTGGTTTGTGAATGTGCAATAAATTTGTATTAAAAAATATAGAAACATATAGTGATGTAATAATTGATAATTCAAAGAAAAAATCATGAAAAAGTCATATAAAAAAATAATAATACAATTTAATTGGTCATGCAATTGAATAAAATCGATGATGCCCTTATATATAGGAGATAACTACCACTAATTGTTTTTGGAAACATATTAATGAGATTTCATATCACTAATATTAATGTTGACTAGAATAATTGTGGTGAAACGAATAGTAAATCATGAATGTATAGACATAAGAATAAAACAATGTTGGAAGATATCTATTTTTAGAATGATTTTATAGAGAATATTTTTTTCAATTATCACTATATCTACCCTATTTCACTATTATAGTAGAAACTATAATAATATTATTAGAAAAGAGTATTAATACGCTATTACGTGGTTAATTAAAATGTCCTAACATCATGTATGATAAATATGCCTCCACAGGATAGATTAGAGACCCCCTTTTACCACCTGGAGAAAGAAATATCAAATGTGATGCTTTATTTTTAGTACATAAATTTATTAAATCATTATTCACCCTACTATATGTGGTTGATAGTTTTACAAGAAATTAAAAAATATATCATGCTATACCTTCTCTTCACCAATAGCAAACTCCAGTGGCACATCATTGTTAAATATGGATAACGATCAATATTATGATTAATAAAGGACTAATAGTAAGCAATATGGAATCTCCTAAGTTGATTAAAATCATTAATAAACCATAAAACATAGAATTTCTTGTTTTAAAATATTAAATTTTAAAAAATCCATATCATAATATTTTTCCCATTTTTTTGAACACACTAAAAACCCAATGAAACAATAATTGGTTACCACTAAATTCATGGTGTTAAAAATAATCCACTTAATATCTAGGGGTTATCCAGAATAATGTTGATTCCATTATTAAATATATATATATATATTTTTACACATTATTTTTATAACTTTATTCACTTTTGTCGAAACTCCTATTTTTTGATCACAAATTTTCATAACATCATATAGACTGAACCATTCTGTATATTATAATTATGAAAATGAAAACAATAAACTATTACTTGGTATGAAAAGAATATAGTCCCTTTGATCTAAACTATATAGATAAGGGAATAAATCTATTATTCCATAATTAAGACTACAAGAAAATTCAAATAACAAATAACGATTCTACATGTAACAAGTGATCATTTAGGGTTCATGTGTTTTAAACCCTTGGGATCATTAAAAAAATAATGATAATAATATTTTGGTATAAGGACTATGTTATTGTAGTCTGTCCTAGTGAATCCCTTTGAATGATTAGACTCCATGCCTAATCTAATAACACTATTTATACTTCTTTGGTATATTATATTTCATATTTAATGGGTATCACAAAAACATATTTTAACACTAATTAAAAACTAACCCATTAATAAATCTAAATATATCACCTAAGAAATCATAATAAGAAACATGGTTACATTAATGTCAATTGTCACATTCATTAAAAATAAAAAAATTGTTATAGGGATGGAGAGGGATAGAGGGAAATTATACATCATAACCCTTAACACAGTGGGCATGACTATGGGTGTAGGAAACACATAATAATTAATCAAATGAGCATGAGAATGTGATAAAAAATCATAAAATAAATATAATTTATTAATTAAATTTATTTATATTAAAAAATTAATAATCCACCCCTTTATGATATGTATAATATAGAATGAATTTATAATAAAATGAAATCCATAACCTAGTAACAATAATACCTTCCTTAAAAACATATTATTCGAAGATGTACTTGGAAATGGATGCCTTGAATGCAAATTGACTACCAAAATTTATAGTTATAATCCTTATAATATAATTATCCATATTATGGTAATATAATTCCCTATATTGAAATATATGTATCCCAAAATACACTACTCACAAATTACCCAAGTTATATATTACATTCACATGGTGTATCAATTATATATCACACAAAAAGTTTCTCAAATTATATGTATCAGTATAAAATAATAAGCATATATATCAAATTTTTCTACACTATTCACTAAAAATTTACTTTATTACACAAACTCCCAATATAGTCAAAAAAATTATATAATAATGCATGGATCATAACCCAAAATATTCTTCTTGTGGAATTTATCTTCTTATATATCTTCAATTAGTTAGTATGTTAATTATAAAACTATAAAAGTGTCAATAATACAGTGTGAAGAAACTACAAGAATTTTCATTAACTATATTGATATTATTGTGTAATGAAAAAACACACTATATTATGAGGTTCCATCTATGAAACATAAAAAAATTTCTAGTAGAATCTATCGTGAAATTAAAATAGAGGATCTGGAAGGACCTTTTCATTGATTATAGTTCTTTTCTACATACAAAACTATTGTTCCCAAAAATTAAAAACTTATATTTGATACCATATAAATCTTATTCATATGGTGAACTCCTTCGTAATAGTACATAATATTCTCAAATTCATACAGTGGCATGTCCAGAATTCAATGTGGAATGAGGATTTCATCTCATGTATTTTATGGAATTTTGTATCTTCACAAAAATGATTTTGTACCCCCTAACATTGCCGGAAATAATTCATTATTATTATGAGAATATTTTGACTTAACATAGGCTAGTCTGAGCATCCCTAATAATCATCAACTATGGATATAAAGGTGCGTGATGTAGAAAATTAATGTTATGTGAGAAGTGTATAGATTGAGAAGAAAACCCATATTTTTTATTAGGGAATAATATGAGAAAAGAATTTTAATATACCTTACATTATGGTGATATCATTATACGAAGCCAACACTAAAGTTTTTCTAGAAAAAAATTTTCCCGTATACCATAATTTAGTAGAGTATTAGTTAAATGACCACTACATGGGATTCCCAACCCAGAGGTTCACCAAACCAGTAAATCCCCAATTAGACTCTCTTCCCTT
The DNA here is from genome assembly GCA_963277665.1 of Viscum album. NCBI lineage: Eukaryota > Viridiplantae > Streptophyta > Magnoliopsida > Santalales > Viscaceae > Viscum > Viscum album. Next base: position 1,108,876,379 of record OY728146.1, read on the forward strand.
CTCTATGAAATTTATCAGTCACTCTTCCCATGTTCACTATATCTCCTTGATGGTTCATGTGTCCATCTACTAACCTAGTCCAATGATATGATATAATTTTGTTAGTTGACTTATGGTATTAATTTTTTTTTAACCATATACATCGTATTATGGTTTATATTATTATGTTTTACCAAAATACATTTAATACTCTTTGCCTATAATAAATATATAAATCCACAAAAAATAGAAAAAGTACTAAATATATAATTAATTTAATCAATTTGATATTTAAATATATATTCATTAAATATAGATATCAAACAACACCACACGTAGAAAATTGTTCTCTTAAAATAATTAATTGAAACTCAATCATAATGTAATTTGGTGATAATGATATCAAATATACAGAGTCAAAAAATATCAGTGTGAAATTAAATTTTCAATCACAAACATTAGTACATCTTTTATTCTCAATCATTTATAGAATAAGTCCATCATTTTATTTTCATTATCCCCTATATAATTCAAAAATCATATCCTTACAAATACTAAATATTTTCAATGTATTATTAATAAGAATTACATATCTATGACATAACTGACCATTAATTTAATCTCTCATATCACATAACATAAATTTTATACTAGATTTCTTTTCAGACCACATTTAAATATTGTAATAATTATTTAATAGAATTATCACTATATATATTCTGTAAATAAATATTATGTAAACAGCTAATTCAAGAAGTGAATGTGACAAAAAATTAATCCATGATGAGTTTAAATTAATTATTTCCATTATAATATAATATTAAAATTTTTACATATATATGTATATAGACATATTATGAAATTCATGAATAAAAAATAATCAAATGGAATCTGGCTCAAGAATATATCGTTATGGAGCCCATTTATGCATTATTTGAAGGATGTAGAATTTATAGGTTCTTATATAATCTAATACCAAGCTAAACCTTTCTAGTTATAGTGTGAGGGAAATAATTTTCCATAAAATTCAATCTTATATAAATTTATGTAAGATCTATGCTAGAAAAATCACACCACTCAACCACTATATGATTAGAAATTTTGATTTGATAATTTTTTTAAGAGGATGGAATATGTAACTATAAAGTAATATGATATAATATTTTATTTATTAATATTATATTTGATTATTACATTAATTTTACACATTTTTCATATTGACTTTCATGGATAAATATAAAAGGATTTTTCTAGAAAAATATTATTTCTGTGATTTTTTGTCTATAGAAACTAAATTTATAAATTTACGAATCTTATTTTTTTTAAAATCTGTTTGGATACATAATTTACAAATTATAAAATGAGTTTTTATGGTATTTTTATGAAAACATTGTTTTTTAGCTGAATAATGAATTTTTTAATATTTCCATAATTGTTATTTTATAAAAATATCATAATATAAAAAAGACATATATGATTTTGAAAAAATGTTATATAAAAAATATATGTACTTTTATCTAAAATAACTCATTTAAAAATTTTAATTTGTATTAATAAACCTGTTTATATCATTTTGAAAGCATACGTAATAGTTTACCATAAAAAATAATTTCGTCACTTATATTAAAATCATATTTCTCATCACTTGAAAAACATAAACACTAAAAATGGATTTTATTTTTCACATCAACATGTTAAAATTTTTAAATGTGTTAAATGAAAATTTAAAAATTATATATCACTAATATGATTAGAGTTAATCACCATGATAATAGATAAACAATTATTTTCCATTATTTTTTTATTTATATTACATAAATTTAATATAAAAATAAATTAATAACAGATAAAACTTTAATAGAATTTAACATTCATCCTATATTTAAAATAATTATCCCAAATTTTATTGGTAATCACCACTAATTAATATTTTAAAAAAAGTGAGAAAACATTTTATTAAAGATGATTTTTTCATAATATATTTTCTATTAATTCAAAATATAATTTAATATGAATTAGAAACTAATGATAAAATAGATATTTAATTTAGGTTGATAATATTATGATCTTTTATGATTTATTATTTTATATATTTATAAAATCATAAGTTACTTGGGTAAAAACATGTTATCTTGAAAAGAAAAACAAAATAAACATATTCGTAAAAGTATAAGAAAAATGAATAAAAATGTTGAGAAAATATATTTAATTAACATGTTGAGTATTTTAATGACCCAATATCACCCCCAAACTCCATTATTTGACATTTACTTAGTAAATTACTATTTAATATTGTCGTTCCATTATTAAAAAAAATTAGATTACACAAATGTTATATTTACTTCACTTATAAAATGGGAAACATACACATCTTCTGGAAAAGCCATTCTATTGAATTGAATATTAAAACTATTAGATAATCCTTATATTAAAATACCATCTCAAGTTCATAATCCTCTTCAAACAATTAGATATTAAAAAACCCTCCATTTCCAATTAGACTTTCAAGTGAATGTTTAGGGTCCCCAATTGAGTATTGCTTAATGTATATCATTTCATTACAATTCCCAACTTGAAAATTATTCTGGACATTGTTATATAGTGACATTATTCTCATTCGTATATTATTGTTTTATTACATTTTCCTAATAAACCAAATTTTATTTTTTATATCAAATTATGAAAATAAAATATTTGTGATTACGCATTTTGTGGACTACTTCCACCACAAGTGAGATCTTCTAGTATATCAAAGTTAAATGTACTAATTTTTATAACGATAAAATTGAAATATAAAATTAAAATATATATTTTAAATATTTTTTTGAAGAGGTACATTCTTACCCACCTTCAATCATCTAATAAATCAATAAATGATATTTTAAATCATGAATTTGGTGGATAACTGCATCCTTAAAATATTTGTTTTTTTCGAATTCATGGTATTCATTATCCTAACAACCTAAAATATGATATAAAAATAAAAATATATAAATAATATTAGTATTGTTAAATTAGAATTATATTATCTCAAAATATAACATTTCATAATATTAAGAACCCATCAAATTATGGAATGTTTTTTTTGGAAGGTCTAAACACACACATGAACAATGATATAAAAACTATAATGGATGAATATGTGAAAATAAATTATAGTATTCTTATAATTTAATAATTAATTAAATATTATTTGTGCTTTTATAAAGGATATGTTTATTATTTAACTTATTAAGATTTCATCATTTTTATCCCAAAAACTATTGAACTAAGCTTACACCAATTCAATTTTCAAAAAAATTAATTAAAAACCTAATAGAATAAGATATGAGATTTTTTGATAAATATTTATTATAAATTAGAATACATTAAATTATCTAGTAATGAAGATATTTTTTGAATAAATAAATAAATAAATAAATAAATTTTTTTTATTAAAATCATAAAAAATTCATGATAACTCGAACCCAACATGTTAAATACAGTATCTCTACCTAATATTCATAAATATAAAAATGATAAATAAATATTATAAAAGGTAATATATATGAATAATTTTTTTAAATATTTTATTATGGTACTTATTTATCTATATAGTATATTCTTGATGTTTTAATGAAGTCAAGAATTTACCAAAAAAAATTAATTGAAATTTTATTTCTTAAGACATATTTATTATAATAGTCAATGTTTTCTTATGAATGGTGAACCCACTATAAAATTACATTTTTGTATTATATTCCTTCTATTATTCATGTTATTTATTATTTCATTTGTAATAATATATTTTAATGGGGTTTTATTTGAAATATTATAGTATCATAAGTTTTTCATTGACTATATTATGGAGACATTAGTGAATACTATTTCTTAAAACAATTTAATTTTTCAAATTTCATGTATAAAAAAATTGTCATGTTTTAAATTTAATTTCGAATTAATATCCTTTTAAATTATTTCTATAAAAAAAGAGCCACAAAATTAATAAACTATTTTCTAAAATAAAATTATAAAATTTTTACGATGAATACCATTTTTAATAATGAATAATTTCACACATATCCATATTTTCATTCTTATCAATGATTTTCACTCTATTTAGGAACATTGTTATTGATTAATTCAATTTATCCTCCTACTTCCCATCACCATTATTCAAATTGTTATTTTATTTAGTACTTAAGATGTGGGTTGTAAATAAAGTTGATTCATAAGATTAAATGTATATGGACATTTAGTTTAATAGTACAAATTCAGGTACATTTATATAATGATTCATTCTCTTTATTTCCTACTGATATTTTCGGTTTATAGTCCTGTAGAATTTTTCTATTATCCATGTACAAATAAATATTACATTTAAAAGTTTAAAGATACACTTAGTAATAATTTTTCCAAAACTATAAAACATTTTAAAATAAATATACTTTCTTCATTTAATATAAAAACTCAATTTTTATTAAGACCATACCCTTGACTACTTTTATTATAAAAACCCCATTAACAAACATTGTAAAATGTTGTATCATAACCAAATTCTCATTAATGGAAATAAACATATAAAATGTATTAGTCTATTGGAAAACATGAAAAACTATAAAACAATTTCCTCTGTCTCAAATTTCATTGACTTATTAAATCATTTCCACAGTAAAACAAATAGACACATATTTATCACAAATGAAACCATTAAAACCCATTGTATGAAATAAAAAACCTATTTTCTTCAATATAGATAAAAATATTCATAATATGTTTAATTCCATTGTCATACAAAAAATCAAATTTAAATCCACATTAGAAAACCTCTAGAAACTAGTTCTTTTCCATTTCATAAAAGTAACTTCACCCAATGCATTAGAGAACTATCTAGGTACACAAATTTTATAATCTACACTAATCTCACATATTATTCCGGAGTTATAAGGGAGTTAAACACATCATAAAATCTATATTGGGATCAACCATTTCACTTATATAATTCTCTGGTACAATATAGTTATTAAAATATTTTATTCATTAACTATTCATCCAAAGAACAATGAAAATAGTTATAAATTTATATGTAAAATACATTCATATATTAAATTACCTGCTTCTGTAAAAAGAAAATTTTCATTTAAAATTAACTAAATGAGAAATAAGTGTTTTCTCAGAATAACACATCAAGTCATTTAAATGAATTAAAACATTAAGTAAAGGTGTTAGTGTTCGAATGTGATTGTGTCATTATATACCATAATTTGAAAAATTAGTTTTTGTCCCTTATAAATAAAATAGAAACACACTATTAAAATATTCCATTTTAAAAGATTTAATGGGATGTATAAAAATAAATGAAAAATCATATTTTTAATTAATATATATCCACAAAATATATTAATTTGTGATTTTTTATCATCGACACAGATGATAAATAGTTGAGAGGGAGACATTAATAAAGGATTTTAAAAAAATGTCTTTTATTATGTGATAGAAATATCAAGGGTCTTCCTTATATTCCTAAATAATTATTTTATATAAAAATTAACATTGATGAGAAAAAATTTAAAGATTATTATTCCTTTTTATTTTACTTATTTTCATGTTATATAATAGTATATAACAAATTATTTTCACATCACATGTTTTGAATATATTTGGATCATATATCTAAAATTTCATCTTTAAGTTGACTATAATAAAAGTGGTAATTATAAAATATTATAAATAATAATAATCATCAAAAAATAACAATTATAATTTTCAAAATAACATCTGAGAAATGTCTACGAAAAATGAACTATGTTACAATCATGGACACTGTAGGTCGTACATACGCAGGGGTAGCATTTCCAATTTTCAACGACTGTAATGGAAAAAGGTAATTAGTATATATTATTTCTGAAATGTTAATAATATTAAGAATAATATATTACTTTTTTTAAATATATGTATATATATATAATTTTTTTTAAAAATTAATCAAATCACTTTGTGGAAGTGGTAGTCCACATGGACGCACGAACATCATAATGGTTTTTTATGAAAAAACATATTATGTATTAAGAAAGTTGTTCTTTACAAGTAATTCTACTCTATTTTGAATTTCTAAATGAATAGAGGAATCCAATCTATTCCTATCGTAATATTTAGATAGATATATTAGTTTCAGAATATTGGTCATATTAAAATAATACAAACAAAATTATAATACCGAAAATCATATTAAAACAATAAAAAACTAAAATAGATACAATTGTAAAGATGATAAAAATATAATTACAATAAAATTGGAAAACCGATAAAAACCTAAAACTGATAATATATAAACCCGATAATATGTAAAACTTATGAAATGTAAAACCGATAAAATATAAAACTGATAAAATGTAAGATTGATAAAAAAAATTATACTCCCCCTTTGCAAATGAGTGACTTAATGTAAGGATATGGTTTAAACAAGAATTATATGTTAATTATTACTTTACAGTGATCAATCCTAGATTTTTTTAATGTATTTGAATCTATTGGAAGATAATGGTTTTGTAAAAATATCAGGATGTTTTTCTTTCATTTTGATGAATTGTAAAATAATATCTTCTCTTTTTGAGTGGTCTCTAATAATGTGATGCATAATATCTATGTTTTCTACACATGAGTGATGTGAGGGAATTTTTATAGTATCAATGGAACTAGTATTATCACATAGTACATGAGTTTGGGAAAAACATGTGCCATAGTCAGTGAGTGTGTGTTACATCCACAAAACTTGAGCATAACAACATCCAACTACTACATATTGAATATCCAAAGTGAAAAGTGATTCTGAATGTTTTTTTGGATAACCAAGAAACTAATGAATTTTCTAATAAATTAGAAGTTCATGAATTACATTCTATATCCATTCTAAAACAACCAAAGTCAAAATCTGAAAAACAATTTAAAACAAATTCATTTTAAGATGAATAAAATAGACATAAATCCATGGTTTTCTTTAAGTAGTGAAAAATTATTCTTACTGCTTTTAAATGAGATTCCTTTAGATTTGATTGATATCTTGAACATAATCATATTGAATTTTTTTTGATTTAATTAATAGATATTATGTATAAAAAAATCATATCATAGCTCTAAAAGATGTTTGGTCTGCTATTTACCCAGCATCATCAAGATGAAGAGAATATGAGGTTTTGTTTGGATTTATTATACTTTTACAGTTGTCAAATCCATGATTTTTATGAATATCATTTATATACTTATGTTGATATATATTGGATCCTTCTGGTTTTTAAGAGATTTGAAATCCAACAATGATGTTAAATTACCCATAATCATCATTTCAAACTCATATTTCACAAGATTCACGAAATAATTAGTCAGGGATTGATGAGTTTATCTAAATTTAATGCCATAAACATAGATTTGAACAATAACAATAAATTTGTTTTACATTATTATAAAAAATAGTTGGATCTTCAGTTCCTTTAGCATAATGTTTTTGTAAAAGACATCCTTTAAGTCGTTGATACCTATCTCTAAGGGCTTGTTTTAGGCCATATAATGCTTAGGGACGTTTAAAAACATGATTTTTATTTTTTGAGTCGATAAAATCATAAGGTTATTCAACAAAAAGTTCTTCTTGTACATATCCATTACTAATAGATAATTATAAATCCTTTTGAAAAATTTTAAAGTTAAATAATGTAGAAAAGTACAATAGAATATGAATAGATTCGTGTCTAGCCACCATAGAAAATTTTTCTTCATAGTGTACCCCCACATTTTTATTTTATCCTTTAGAAGAAATTCTATCTTTATGAATTATAATGACTTAATTTTCATCACAATTGTTTCTAAAACCCCATTTTTTTCAATTTCATTTGTTTTTATAGGTCTTTCAACCATGGTCATGACTTTATTCATTTCAAATTAATTTAGTTAATCTTTTATTACTTTAATCCAATACTCATATAATAAGTCCCCATTCGATTATTTAGGTTCATATTTGGAAAGAAATACAATATGTTTTATTTCATTTCTCACGGAATTTCTACTAATTATGGGTTTATTTACATCACCAATGGTATTATCAGTGGGATGATTCATATGAAGAAATTGATTTGGGTTTTTTAAAACATATTCATAGACATAAGATAAAACTTCATCTAGTGTAAATATTTCAGAAAAAATTTCTTGTGTATTTTTTTTAGAAGAGTTATCAATCAAAGGTTGATAATAAATTTGTGAAAAAACATAATTTGATATAAGAAAGGGTTGTTTTAGAACAATAGAATCGATTTCATCATATTTATCATGAATTGTTTCTTTAATAATACAAGATTTTTTTGTAAAAAACTCTATAGGTCATAAAATTAGTGGAGTACCCTAACAAAATTCATTCATCAAATTTGGGTGCTCCCTTAGGTAAGTTGTGTTTAGAATTTAAAATGAATAAATTCCATATAACTAATTTGAATTAAGAAAAATTTGGTTTTCGACCAGTCTATAATTCATAAGGTATTTTATTAAAGAAATGTCTAGTTAAAACATGATTTATAGTATAACATGTATTACTTACAACCTAAGCTTAGAAATTCATTTCAATTGATTATACTCTCGACATGGTTCATGTCATTTTCCGAAAAATTCAATTTCTTCTTTCAAAAACTCCATTTTTTAGTTGTTCTTAGAGAAGAAATGTTGTAATTAATACCACCATTCTTACAAGAAAAAGTTTCACAATATGAATTCTGAATTTCCTTACCATGATCACTTTGAATAGTTATCAGTGGTAGGTTTTTTTGTTTCTAACACGGGATCTAAAATTTTTAAAATAGAAAAAATCTTTAAATTTTATTTCTAGAAAATAGAACCATGTAAATATGGTGTAGTCATCTACTAAAAAATTAATTGTATTTCCCCCAATACATCAAATTTGTGTAGGACCAAAAACATCCATGTACGAAAAAATAATTCATTAGTAGCTGAAACATAACTAATTGCTTTAATGATAGTTTCATGTTGCTTTCTATATTGACTGGGGTAACACACTTTTGAAAAATAAATTTTGATATTCTGTAGATATTTAATAAGTCTTTTATTTGAGATTTTTCAAAGGATTCTATGGATAAAATGTTTAAACCTTATATTCCATAACCAATATTGGTGTTCCATTGCACTTATGAAAGGTAAGTCTTGGCTCCAATGGTCTAATAAGTTAACTGTGTATACATTCTTAGGCATATGGGAAGATAGAATGATGTTATCATTGGAATTGTAAACTAAACATCAATCATTTTTAAAATTCACAATGTAAGCTTCATTACATAATTTTCTTATGCTTATAAGGTTATGCTTAAGACCATTAATAATTAAAATATTTTAAATTAAAACATCTCCTAAAAAAAATATTACACAGAACAATTATCAATCCTTGATCATTATATATGAAGGTCACTATTCCACCATTCATTTTAATGATATTTTCAAAGAAATATCTGTTTCCATTTATATGTCAAGAACATCCACAATCAATGTACCAAATATTATCATTTTTGGTAGACTTTTTGTTTTCCTAAAAATAAAATAATTCTATTTTCATAACCCATACTTGTTTGAATCTAAAAATATAAGATAAAACAATTTAGGAATCCACATTTATTTTTAAAATTGATAATTATAAGGACCTAATGATTGGGTTTTATAAATGAAACAATTTCTTTCCTATTCTCCACCACTCCGACACTTAGTGTAAAATGAGTCAGTTTTAGGAATGAAAAAGTTATGACCAAAAAAAGGTTTTTAGCAACAATAAACAATTCAATAATTGTATCATAGACGAAGAATTTCAGAATAAATATTTTAATTTTATCTTTACTAGATGTAATGTTTGATATAAGTTTCTTAAGGGAAAAATTTCATATTATAGTCTAAGGAAAAAATTATCATTCTCGAAAGAAATTGTTTTTCATTGAATTATTTTCGATAAAACATGTTTTTTAAAGTCATTTGAATGTTTATCCTTCTCAGAATTTACATTCATAAGGGTTTTTGAAATATTTCCTAAATCAATAGTTGTTTATCAAGATATTTTGAATGATCTCAAATATAATTTGTTTGGATAGTTATTCTATAACTTTCCTTAACAATTTTTTCATGAGTTTGAAATTGTCATTGTCAAGTAGTTCGGAAAATCTAGATACATCTTCAAAAGAATGTACAGTATCCTCTGTTGAGAAATAGTATCCATCTGATGAGTAAGAATATTTTTCATCAGGATAATTGACATTTAATGATATATTTTAATGATTTTCTTCATTTTGTACCTTATCAATGAGACAATGATTTTAAATTGTTAGTTTGGCTATAAGTCTAATATCCATATGACTAAAAGATTAATATTAAAATGATTTGTCTAAAGAATCACCACCAGTGTCACTCTATGTATAATTTTATTTTAATAATTTCATATTCATTGATATTTAATGTATTTTCTTATTTCATTCATAATGGTTAACCATTATATAATCTCTTTTAAGAAAGGGATAATTTTCACTAATATATACTACTTTTTTACATTATTAATAGTTTAATTCTAAGACGTTCTTGTCCTTTCTATCTTTATTTTTGAATTTGTACTGAAAAAATTCTTTTCCAATAATATTTTTCATTTTTTCAAGAAATATTGGCTAGTTAATTCTATGAATGATCACTTTTATTATATTCTAATATTACAACTTCATTCATAGCTTTGGATCATGTTACCATTTCTATTGTCATCACTTTATATATAGTAGTGAAAGCAACACTTCCATTACTATTATAATTCTTATTAAAATGTTCATCTATTTTCATTCTTGTATTGTCCAGTAAGAGAGTACCAAATAAATAATAAATAGTGATTTGAGTAACATTCATGTTCTCATCAATATCTGTCTTTTTTATTCCAACTCATTAGGCATGATATCTATAGTATTTTATAAAAGTATCTCATAATCAAGAAATACCCCCCATAGATTGATGAATATTGAATATTGTCATAATTAGTTATTGATTCTTGTATACTGGTTCTCCATATGAATGAAAACCATGATATTCATCTTGAATCATGGATCTTCTTGTTTCTATAACATTAGATGTATCAAAATTTGTGACTTCTAATTTCCTTTAGATACAGTTGGACGCATCACATAATAATATCTGACTATATCTATTCATAGTCATGAATATAACAAATTATTGAGTACCTTTTAATTTATTTTATATTCATATTTCCAATGGTTGGTGATGGTTTTGACTTCCTTGTCTAGAATTTTGTTAATCACTAGTAAGCATCAGAAAATTATATTCTCTAGTATTAATAACCAATGACTTCATTCGATCTCACCAGTACTCATAATCATTCCTATGAAAAATAGGTGAGGTAGTTGGGTTTATATTATCAATTTATCCAATATTTATTGATGAAAAATTATAATAACAATATCCCTCTCCATATGTTAGTGTAGTAAGTACAGATAAAAAAAGGCTTCAAAACTATAATAGTCTTATAGAAAAAAATAACGGATGTAAAAAAAATCAGTTGAATAATTTCTCTGATACAAATTATAGGATCGTAATATACATGTAAATGTTTATTAGATGCCAAAATACAAGAATGGGTGTTAATTGTAGGTTTAAAACATTTTTATTTATAATATTAAGAAGAAACATATTTTAAGTGATCTTAAAATGATACAGTTCAAAATACCACTTATGATACTATAAAAATGATAAGACTAGTCCAAGATCTAATGGATATAATATTATACCACATGTTATTAAAAACAATTGGATTTGAATTGAATATAATGAGCATAGTAAAAAAATTTAAATGATTCTACCATAAAACATATAGAATCTTTCAATATAATATGTAATGTAAATGAATGTATAATCATTTAAAAAATTTCAATAGAAAAGAATATGAATAGAAAATAAAAATAAAATAATTCCCCTTCCATTAAAAATAGTTGTTGAAATGAAAATGGGTATTACCATTATTATATCCTCATGTGTAGGTAATCCTTTCAACTATAATAAATGGGATGTCTTAACACCACCCGGGTATGCCCTCAATACATTGATCGGAACATTTTTCTTCCAATCCAAAAAATCCCTCGATTATGAAGGTAATCAATAACTCTTTCTTTCAAATACATGATATCTCTCAATACAATGATCGGCAACACCCTGATCCTATCTCTAGAATTCCTTGATCATTTTCACAATGATTGGACAAAAAAGAAATATAACAAACTCATTTAAATACATGAACTAATAAAAATTTGTTTTTGTCTTTTATCTTCATGGATATTCACCCAAAGATAGAAAGAGGTTACACTATCTTTCTCTAGAATCAAAACTATGTATTGTATTTTCAATCATCAAAGTCTCTTATTCTATAGTTCAAATGGCCTCTAATTTATAGTCCTCCTATAAAACAGTTATATTTTATTTCCATGGTCACATTTCCCTGATAAAACATAGAGAGAAATAGACACCTCGCATTATAACCTTTAAAAAAACTGAATAAAAGTCATTGTTTATATTATTATATAACTATGTCCATGAAATCATTTAGGTTAGAAAATAATAAGTACATAAGTATTAAATAATGATTAAGATGAATCATAATGTAAGACTTGTATGTTGTATTAGTGTAAGACATGAGTACAATGCATTTCTTTAGTATGATACATAACATGGATACGATGCATATCATGGGTACAAAACATATCATAGATACGATGCATAACATGATTATGATGTGTAACATAATTTTGACTTATACAATCGATATCTTACATTGTTATGATGATGGACATGAATATTATTCTTTTCATGAGTATGATATATAACATGGTTATGATTTATAATAATATTATAATGAATATCATGATCATGATGGATAACATGGTTATAATGTATACCATGATTATGATGAACTTCATGATTATGATGTATAACATGGTTGCGATGTATATAATGATTAGGATACATATAATGATTATTACATATAACATGGTTATGATTTATAACATTATTATGATGCATATCATGATTACAATGTATAACATGGTTAGGATTCATAATGGGACATTGATAAGAAACATGGATACAATGATTAATGTAATTATGATGAGAAACACATATACATTGTTTAACATGATTACGATGAGAAACAACATATGTTATTATGATGAGAAATAACAAATGTGATTGCGATGGGAACCATAAGTAGTTTGTGATTTCCATAACAAAAATATGAATGAGAATGTTGAAAACATTTTGACTCAACTATCATAAACAATATTTATAAACAATGAGGTTATATAAATAAATATTATACACATGGGTATCAGTAAATAATGATATAAATAAGAGAATAAAATTATATTATGTTTATAGGAACATTTAAAGAATAAAACTCATGGTATATGATTCCAATGGATGTATATAAACCTCATTTAAAAAGTAGGTGCATAACCAGGCATGTGTCTCAAAGAAGGTGAATTAAGATAAAACTTCTTTAAGGATTTGGGGTCTATTAAATGATAAATACCATAAAATATAGATCATAAAATAGATATATAAATAACAAAAAAAATAAATATAACTATCAAATAATATATTTATTTTAATTATATACACCACACAATGGAAGTAAGTTGTGAACATGGAATGTATCTCATAGGTAATAAAAAGTAAGATGAGAAAACACTGACCTTATGTCTTGAATTTATTCATAAATATTGAAACCTCATGTATAATAAATATATATTTTTATTAATATAATATAGAAACATGTTATTATATCCAATAAAATATATGATTTGGTTATGACATTATATTACCAGTTTATAAATAGCACTTTCTTAATGTTACCTTTTGGGTAACATCAACGTTTTTTTTTCATATTTGTTTGTTCCTATTATTCTAGATATAATTAGTTATAGAATGATTTAATTTGTGGACAAATGTAAAACAAGTTATAAATATAATATATATTAAGAATATATTTATTTGTAATAATATATTATATATAGAATAATGAAATGGAATACGCAGTTCATGGAGATGGTAGGACATATATACGTATAAAAATTATTTTCTATTTTTGAAATATTGATTGAACGTAAATAAATAAAATATATGTGTATATATATATATTTTATATTTAAAATAGTTTTATTATGTTATATATTTCATATATGTCCTCTAAACCCATCCCTATGAATTCCATGTAATTTTTGAAAGAATCATATCGCTTTGATGATGAGGTCGTCTACAAATCCAAAAATGAAGTTATCATATTTACAAAAAAATGGAGATCATGATGGTATAAATTTTATAATAATTAAAAAAGAATAAATAAATCATAAATATCATATGTATAAAATAAAATCATTTTACATTATAATTTAAAACCATGAGAGTTGTTCAACTATAAATGAACGACATCATTTCGTGAGGCGGTTTCTCACCATACATAAGAATGGTATATGTGTTACCCATGAGATTAAACTCTGTGAATGTGTAGTCATAAAACATATAATAACAACATATATGTATATTTAGCATACTTATGTTTTTATATAACAATGAAAAAATAATATTTTATGGGGTGGAGAAAGAAAATGAAATAATGGAGCATGAGGAATAATGTTTCCTATTGTTTGAGTAACTCCTCATGGTTTGTACCAAAGGGATTCCTTGGGTGGATTCATCTCAAAAGTAAGGTTTCTAAGATGAATTTATGTTTGTTTTGAAAAATATTTAGAATGGATTTGGTGACACACTAGGCTTTATTGGTGTGATTTTTTCATAGGGGTTAGTGATTTCTTAAAGTGGAGGAGGAGTGACATTATTATAATTTCGTGAAATAGAAATTCCACCCCACATCATACAATATTAGTTGATCCATTAATGGTTAAGATTTTGTGAATGGTATGATATGGCCAAAATTGGAATATAAAATGTATTTTTTAAAATATTATAGGTCAATTTGAGACTATAGTTTATGTCTTAGTCCTTTGTTATTCAAATTATTATCTTTTTCGCTTTAATTGATATTAAACACATTCCCTAATATTTTTATTCCAACTAAAATTTTCCAGTATTATAAATTATTAATTATACTAATTAAAAATATAGAATATATAAATCCAAATTAAAATAACATAAGTGTTAGAAATTAGTTTAAAATTGATCCTTCAAATGTGATGATAATACATGTTTTAAAAGAGAACGTTCACAAAAGTATGAAAATTTATTATATCAATTTTCATTATGATTTTTTTTAAAATAACGTAAGTATGATTAATTAATGTTTAATTAATATAATAATTTTTTAAAACCAAATTGGATCATATATTAACTTTAATAATAAATTATATGTAAGAGAAGTTATGAATTACAAATTTAGGGATTTTCACTATTAACCAAAAAAATAAATTCCTCTGAAAAATATATAATATTTATCCAAAGTAAAGTTATAAATTCATATTTTAAATTTTAAGTTTATTTTTTTAATAAAATATTTATTAATGTTACAAATATCATAGTTAAAATGGTTTCTCCATTAAAATGTTGTAAAATTACCTTTTAGAAAAATACATCTTATTTTCCTAAAATTTGATTCATTCTTATATTATACCTATCAAATATACATAAAATATTGATTAAATAGATAATATATAAATTGTATTTGAAAAATTAACTAATTATTTTATTAATTGAGATAAAATTATGTTTTTATATAGACAAATTGTTTTTTTATAAAATATATCTAATTATTTTCAAATATTTCATTCATTCACTTATTGTAATTGATAACTAAAGGAATCACTTTATATACATGTGTAAATAATATTTTCATAATTTGGTTAATATTATTTGTTACTTCCATTCTAATGGCTAGGTGGTATATATAATAATATTGTAATGATCATATTAATAGTATATTGTAGTTTGTTAAAACTCTTTTTTGTTTGTAACACAAGATATCGAAGGGGCACCCAATTTCTGGTAATAAAAGCCAAACATAGAGTTTCATGTCAAAAATGACAATATAATTGTCGTGTGTACTAACATATTAACATGGTGTTTCACATAACAGAAGCCAAAATTTACCTTTAATGTAAACATTATAAATTCAGTGTTTTTTGAAATAAAAAATATCAAAAATGATTAAATTAATTTGAAAAATATTTCATAGAATCTCTGGGTGTTACATTCTACCCCACATAAAATTAATTTCACTCTCTAAACTTATCTTTGTTATTTATGGTTTACTAAGTTAATATTTAATTCCTAGACACACAAAACATAAAATTGAATAATAAAACATAATATAAAATGTTAATTTTGGATGCATGATGGTTACCCAATGTAACACATATATTGTTTTCCACATAAGAGAATATAGATGGAAAGTAAAAATATGTAAATGGTAGAGAAATATAACTATAAAGTTATAATGGAGAGTGATATATCACCTGTTTAGCATAAATCATACAATCATAAATCTATAATAAATAGATGACTTAAAATGGTCGATAATATCATGAAAAATGATGACAACATGACAACATTATTTGATGACAATTTTCCAAAATTATAAGAAATTATCTCAATAAGATATAATGAATTGATTTCACTCCCTTTTATAAGATAAATACCACACTATATTCATGCATTTACCTATTTCCACGTCACCTCTTTCTCTAGAAAATAAGGTGAATTTTTCATTCCTAAATAAATAACAGAGTATGTGATCTATTAAAAGTCATCACATTTATCTTCCACTATCATATGAATACCCTCATATTATATTCTCTTGAAGCACCATAATAACCTGAATTAACATATTTTCATTTCAAAAAATGACTTCATTCAAATTAGAAATATTACTAGATATATTCTATAAATCATAGTTGTTTTACGCATTATCCATTATAACATACATCAATTTTTCATGAAATATTTTATCAGTTCTGATGTCATAAAAATAACCAATTTACATAATACTTATTATCATATTTATATCTATATAAAATATCATTATCTAATCCCTTGGAATAGGTTAAGGTTACCTTCCATTTATTTAGTATTTTCATTAAATAAAAATAAAAATATAAAATATTTTATAAACAATACTTTAATATTTCATGATTCATATAACATAAATCATACACCTCAATCATACATCCTTATTCTTAAACCATTACCCATTCATTAGAAACATATTTCTTAACACAGATTTACTATAATATAAAATATGAATCTGTTCATAAGGTTTTCAACCTTAATCTAATCATGGTTCTAATATTTAATGTAAAAAATACTATATGATAATATCATTACTTTCACATGTCGTTTATGGTCCATATTTTTTAACAATATTACTAATACACATTACACATTTTTTATTCACATCACGCTACTTGCACATAGATAATAAATTTTCATGTTGAACATATCTTCACATCTAAAACATTAAACATAAACCATGATCCGTATACTACGCACCATTGACTAAAACAACGATGCATAGCATGAGAAACACTTATCATCCTTAAAAAACTCATAATCTTGAAAAATTAATCTTATTGTGTCTAAATTATTACACCTACATTTTAAAATATAAACCCATAGTTTTATCCTAGGTTTATAAAAGACATCTTGTATGTACATATTTCATGATGGTTCATGATTATTTTGTTAATTTCCAATGTATATCCCCCTGTAGTGTCAAAATAGGTTTGTAGCAAGGCCCATTCTTATACAACAGTTCCCGATTGAGTCTAGATAAATACATCGGTTTAGTGGGTTTACTATTTGTTATATGTTTTCCGATGTGACATCCACTTGTATTATCCAGACTACAATGCATTTCTAAGAATACAAATTCTCTATCTTTTACCAAAATTCTAGTATATTATCTTAGACATGAACTCATCCTTGGACTTATCCTTAAATAAATTCCATTACATATCCATAAAAATTTTATTAGAGGTCTCAATGTTTTTTTCTAATCCTATCTTGCAATGGATTACTAAATATTTATATTGATACAAAATATAGTGACCTAGGATTAAATTAAATGGATTTGACATCATTGTAGAAAAATATTCGACTCATTAAAAAAATTAGAATCATGTTGACTGTAACAGTTTAGTGTCTTTGGAAACATCAAAACATAAATATATAATATGGTGAAATATCATCAACATATAACTTATGAATCTTCTCCTTTAGTAATATTATTTAAATCGATTCACTATTACCTATGGAAAAGAAACATATGATGTGTTCATCTAGGATTTTCTATAAGGGTAATAAATTGAGATACTTCAGCAAACCATATGCATTGGGGTATGATAATATGTGCATAACATTGAAGAAATAATACCCTATATATTAAAGAACATAAACATGAATCATCCGATATATATTAGAAGTTCAAAAGACATGAATCATTAGGGAATCAAGAGAGTTATCCTTGAGAGAATAAAAAGGAATATAACATGATGTTAATGGTAAACACATAATAATGAAATAATGATTTACAAGGTAGTGAAGTATTAATTCCTAGTCCATCCTAGTTGAATGGGTTTCCACCCCCAAACAATCATAGTAGAAAAAGGTCACTCCCAAGACCATATTGGAGATCTATATCCTTTAGTAAACCAGGTTTTCTCCTTATTCTAGGCTTGTATTACTAAATTGGATACACTTCCCATTCCATCATGGTATTACTGAACTGAGTTCACTAATTGTTCCTGCCATGTATTACCAAACATGGTGCACTTACTATTCCATACTTGTATTATAGAACCGATTTCACTCCCCATTCCATCCATTTTTTACTAACCGTGATCACATCGCATTTCATCTATGTATTACTAGACTGGGTTCACATCCCATTCCATCTCTGTATTACTGAACTATGTTCACATCGTATTCCTAACCTATAATACTCAACTAAGTTCACACATCATTCCATAAATGTATTACTGAACTATTTTCACATCTTGTTCCATCCAGGAATTACTGAACAGAGTTCACTCCTCATTCTATAAATGTATTTATGTACCGAGTTCACTCATTTTCTATCAATTTCTATCTCATGTGATATTACTCATTACCCAATGTATTAGATGGAGTTATATGCCCAGCACATCACAAAATGACATCATAATAATGCGTTCAACAAAATATTCATCTCATCAATACGAATACAAATAAATGGGTTTCATTAACATCATACCATAACCCCTTAAATTAAATTGGCATCATAAAAATTTAATCATATCATTGCCTATGGAAAATAGATAGGTTCCATAATAATTTCTTCCTAGAATAATCAAAAAAATAATGTGTGTCTCATAATAATTTTTATAGTATAACTATTTTATGAGAAATGGGGTTCATAAATAACAAGACATAAAATCATAAACATGTCACGACCCACCCTCGGGGCCCGTGTCGTGACTACCCCAAGCCCGCCTTCCATAGTTCAGGGGTTGGAGACTAGCACCAAGGCGTAAATCCCAACAAAAAGGGAAGGCATTGCACTTAAAAGTAAACAAACACCACAGAGTAAGCCAGCAGAAGTAAACACTAAGTAAACTGAGTACAAGTAAGTGCAGAAAGTAAATGGGCCAGAATACAAACCCAAACTGAATGTAAAGTACAACTGAAAGAAATGTAAAACAACTGAAGGTAATGCAGCAATGTCGAGTCGTCCTCTGGTACTCCCACATGAAGGGTGGGTATAGATAACCACCTCAGCTCATCAGGTCCAGCCATCCACTCCATGTACGTCCCACCCAGTGGTCCACCTCCAGGTCCCGACCTGCTCCACACGTCACAACCACGATCAGCGTTGTCCATATTCTGCAACCAACACAACGTAGTGTGGGAATAGCCCGTGCATGGGTGAGTATAAGCTACTCAGTAGGGACCCCGAGACCCTCGAAGGTCTCCTAAAATCCACAAAGGATAATCCACAAAGGAAAGATACAATCACGAAGTAACATCCTACAGTAATTAGGCATATGCCCATACATATACCTACGTTATCAATTCCAGTTCGGCTCCAACATCCGAGCCCAAGTTCAATCACATCCACACAGGATAGCACAACACAATCCACATAGGAAAGCAAAACAGGTTTCATCTCACACAGGTATACTTCTTCGTATGATGATAGAGATGATCAGATGTAGTCACTGATTCATCTAAGCTGTCGGAACCACACATGATCGAAAGGTACTAACCCCCGCAATGACCCAAAAAGGATCGATAGGTACTAACCCCCACAATGACACTCAATGGATCGATATGTACTAACCCCCACAATGACCTACAAAAGATCGATAGGTACTAACCCCCGTAGTGACCCATACAGGATTGGACCCACACAGGATCCGTAGGCGCTGGCCCACACAGTACCGCTGTGTGCTGACCCACACAGGACCTGACCCACACAATATTCGTAGCACTGATCCACGTAGGATCGCTGAGTGTTGTAGTCATCGTCGTTGAATCCACGGAGGATTTCTGTACAGTCTTCATCGTCGTCGTAGTCGCAGCCAGCTCTAGGGTTCCTGCACACAGTAATCTCGTTCGGGAGTGTCCGCTCCACGAGCCGAGGGGCTGATACATCAACTGACACATAGTCCGGAGTTGATGTATCCAAATGTTCCATATCGTCAACAGGAACTCAACGTCCAATACGATGCGTCAATCAGATGCCCGGTCTGAGAATTATTGGCTATTTCGCCCCAGGGGCCCGGTTTGTTTTTAAGTCAAAACCAACCTTACCATACTCCAACTGTGTCCAAACCTTGATAAGAGTTAGTGAAAAGGTCCGTCTCACTATTAGTAATCAATCAATGTTGATGGCACTTAAATCGGACGTCCGGAGCTCAAGTTATAAGTGTTTCCGCTCCAAGGGCCTTGTTGGTTTCGTGTATGAACCAACCCGGCCAAACCCAAATTTATCCGATACCATGAGTGTAATATAGCAAAACGACCGTCTCGATCCGAGGATCACATCGCCTATGATGGTGTGTCGATCGGAATTCCATAGACCTTGATATAGGAAAAAGACCGTGAGAGGTCCGGAATTAGGGGGTTCGGGCCCGGTCCAACCCGGCCCGATACCGCCAGGGTCGGCCCAAACTAGGCCCGGGTCTGTCCCGCTTGGGCATGGCCCAGCCCAGCCTGGGCATGGCTCGGCGTGCTAGCGCGGCCTGGCACCTAAACGGCTCGGCCGTAACGGCCGAGCGAAGAGGGGGCAGGGGCGCGCTGCCCCCCGTGTAGAGAAATCGTGGCCCCTATGTGGGGGGCCACACCTGCTGGCCGCCCGGGGGTTATGAACCCCCGGTTTTCCCCCTAACCGCCCAGGCCGCACCGGCTGACCGGCTGCTGCCGCCATGGGACCGGTGCTGGCCGGTCCCCCTGCTCTGACGCCGGTGGCCTGGAACCTACCGACGGTCCCTGCTCGGTCGCGGCCTTGATCCGTCCGGTGTGGCGTGATGGCGTCACGCCCCTCTGCCGTGGCCCCGCTCTGGACACGGTGTCTTTGTGATTCTCTAGCACGGTGTGATGGTGCCACACCTTGTTTGTCTTCATCGGCATGGTGTGATGGCGTCAGGCATCCTTGCCGCACGACCCTGTGCGGTGCGACGACACCGCGCCAACTCCATTCTAAACCACATCGAGGTCGTGCAACAAAATTAAGGGAGGAGGTTAGTCCATGTTTTTGCGGTCCAGCCCCCTCCCATTAATCGATATCAAGCGGCTATGATTAAAAAAGAACGTTCAAAAAATCAACAAACAAAACAACAAAAATAAAACCCATACCTCGTCGAATTCATTGAGCGAGGATTCGTCGGGGAAATAACCGTCACGGAAGAAGGCATCACGAAAGGAGGATCATCGCGTCACGGAGAAAAGATTCTTCAGTGTCACATCGTCAATCCCCAAGGATCCAGCGTTCTTGTTGACCTTCATCGAAGGTCAGAGTTCATCATGTTCTTTTCATTCTTCGCGTTCTTCGTCGAGGAAGGAGTGCTCCACGTCTTGAGTGAAATCTCCCAAACCCTCTTGCACAACCAACCACTAATAAAATAAGAGTTGTCTTATTTTATTAACGCAGAAGCCAATGTCTTTGAAATTAAAAAACCAAACAATCAATTAAGTGAATTAATTGCAATGTTTAAACTGCCAAATTAATTGAGGTGGTTCATAAATAGAAAAACGCAAGGGTTGACTTCCACTTAATAGGGGTGCGGGTGTGTTACCTTAATTAAAAGGGGGTTGAGGAAGTTGAATGAAACGGTGGGGATCATGTGGGCCCCACCTCACAAATATCATACATAGTGGGTAGGATACTATGGGGCCCACTCCAAACACTTAGCCAAGGTTAAACAACATTAAGTGAAATAAAAATTTGTCGCACCATTTTTATTTTATTCCTTTACTTAACCCAAATATTTTAAAACCACACCCGAGAAAACGCAACTCTGGAAAAGGTGTTTCTATAAAATTACCTGATCTGTGATTCCATCGGTGCCCTCGGAATTTGATTCTGAGCACCGGATCAAAATTTAGAATAACCTGCTCGTTCGTTCACTGAACGTACTCAAGCTAAACTTTGGAAAAAGATTCCGGGCACACCGGGCCTCAGAATCATGTGCTGTCAGAAACTGAGTTCTTTTAAAATTCCCAAGAAAATAAAAAAAAATCCCGTGAATTTTACGGGTCTTTACATTACTCCCACCTCAGGGCTTTATGTCCCCATAAGGATACATCATAAAATAGGGAAACAAATGTGGGTACTGGTCACACATCTAAGCCTCCCACTCCTAGGTGCTCTCCTGGAGGTTCCTGTGCTGCCATCTGATGCGCACTATAGGAATCGATCGTCCACATAGGACCCGATCTTATCGACCCTCGATCACCACTATGACCTCGGAAAAATTCTTCCCATCGTCTACGTCCAGCTCCCCATGGTCAATGATATGTGTCGAGTCGTGCACATATCTCCTCAGCTGAGATACATGGATGACGTCATGCACCCGGTGCAACTGAGGTAGTAGAGCCAGGCATTAAGCCACTTCGCCAATCCTGCTGAGGACTTGGAATGGTCCGATGAAGCATGGAGACAACTTGCCGCGTCGTCCAAATCTCCATAATCCACGTCAAAGTGAGACATGCAAGAAGACGTGGTCTCCATCCCCGAACTCTAGTGGCCTCCGCCTCTTGTAAGCAAAAGACTTCTGCCAGCTCTGAGCTGTCCTCATCCACTCCAGGATGACCTGGACCTTCTCTATCATGGCCTGGACCATCTCCAGTACCACAAGTGCGGACTCCCCAGGGTCTGTCCAGCACATCGGTGATCTGCAAGGTCAGTCATACAACGCCTCATATGGTGCCATCCCGATGGTGGAATGGTAGCTGTTGTTGTACGTGAACTCCACCAAGGGTAGGTGGTCCTCCCAACTGCGACCAAAGATGAGGAAACATGCGCAGAGCATGTCCTCGAGAGTCTGAAAGGTCCTCTCAGTCAGACCATCTGTCTGAGGGTGAAAGGCGGTGCTCAGACGTAGCTGCGTCCTGAATGCCTCCTGCAACCCCTTCCAAATCTGGGAAGTAAAGTGAGCATCTCAATCAGAGATGATAGATGATGGAACACCATGAAGCCGTAAAATCTCCTGAACGTAGAGACGTTCCAAGATCTCCACGGAGCCCTGCTCTCTGATGGGTAAGAAGTGAGCTGACATGGTGAGTCAGACGACAATCACCCAAATAGAGTCGTGACCTATGGAAGAGTGTGGCAGTCCAGTCATGAAGTCCATATTAATATTGTAATGATCATATTAATAGTATATTGTAGTTTGTTAAAACTCTTTTTTGTTTGTAACACAAGATATCGAAGGGGCACCCAATTTCTGGTAATAAAAGCCAAACATAGAGTTTCATGTCAAAAATGACAATATAATTGTCGTGTGTACTAACATATTAACATGGTGTTTCACATAACAGAAGCCAAAATTTACCTTTAATGTAAACATTATAAATTCAGTGTTTTTTGAAATAAAAAATATCAAAAATGATTAAATTAATTTGAAAAATATTTCATAGAATCTCTGGGTGTTACATTCTACCCCACATAAAATTAATTTCACTCTCTAAACTTATCTTTGTTATTTATGGTTTACTAAGTTAATATTTAATTCCTAGACACACAAAACATAAAATTGAATAATAAAACATAATATAAAATGTTAATTTTGGATGCATGATGGTTACCCAATGTAACACATATATTGTTTTCCACATAAGAGAATATAGATGGAAAGTAAAAATATGTAAATGGTAGAGAAATATAACTATAAAGTTATAATGGAGAGTGATATATCACCTGTTTAGCATAAATCATACAATCATAAATCTATAATAAATAGATGACTTAAAATGGTCGATAATATCATGAAAAATATATAATATTTATCCAAAGTAAAGTTATAAATTCATATTTTAAATTTTAAGTTTATTTTTTTAATAAAATATTTATTAATGTTACAAATATCATAGTTAAAATGGTTTCTCCATTAAAATGTTGTAAAATTACCTTTTAGAAAAATACATCTTATTTTCCTAAAATTTGATTCATTCTTATATTATACCTATCAAATATACATAAAATAGTGATTAAATAGATAATATATAAATTGTATTTGAAAAATTAACTAATTATTTTATTAATTGAGATAAAATTATGTTTTTATATAGACAAATTGTTTTTTTATAAAATATATCTAATTATTTTCAAATATTTCATTCATTCACTTATTGTAATTGATAACTAAAGGAATCACTTTATATACATGTGTAAATAATATTTTCATAATTTGGTTAATATTATTTGTTACTTCCATTCTAATGGCTAGGTGGTATATATAATAATATTGTAATGATCATATTAATAGTATATTGTAGTTTGTTAAAACTCTTTTTTGTTTGTAACACAAGATATCGAAGGGGCACCCAATTTCTGGTAATAAAAGCCAAACATAGAGTTTCATGTCAAAAATGACAATATAATTGTCGTGTGTACTAACATATTAACATGGTGTTTCACATAACAGAAGCCAAAATTTACCTTTAATGTAAACATTATAAATTCAGTGTTTTTTGAAATAAAAAATATCAAAAATGATTAAATTAATTTGAAAAATATTTCATAGAATCTCTGGGTGTTACATTCTACCCCACATAAAATTAATTTCACTCTCTAAACTTATCTTTGTTATTTATGGTTTACTAAGTTAATATTTAATTCCTAGACACACAAAACATAAAATTGAATAATAAAACATAATATAAAATGTTAATTTTGGATGCATGATGGTTACCCAATGTAACACATATATTGTTTTCCACATAAGAGAATATAGATGGAAAGTAAAAATATGTAAATGGTAGAGAAATATAACTATAAAGTTATAATGGAGAGTGATATATCACCTGTTTAGCATAAATCATACAATCATAAATCTATAATAAATAGATGACTTAAAATGGTCGATAATATCATGAAAAATGATGACAACATGACAACATTATTTGATGACAATTTTCCAAAATTATAAGAAATTATCTCAATAAGATATAATGAATTGATTTCACTCCCTTTTATAAGATAAATACCACACTATATTCATGCATTTACCTATTTCCACGTCACCTCTTTCTCTAGAAAATAAGGTGAATTTTTCATTCCTAAATAAATAACAGAGTATGTGATCTATTAAAAGTCATCACATTTATCTTCCACTATCATATGAATACCCTCATATTATATTCTCTTGAAGCACCATAATAACCTGAATTAACATATTTTCATTTCAAAAAATGACTTCATTCAAATTAGAAATATTACTAGATATATTCTATAAATCATAGTTGTTTTACGCATTATCCATTATAACATACATCAATTTTTCATGAAATATTTTATCAGTTCTGATGTCATAAAAATAACCAATTTACATAATACTTATTATCATATTTATATCTATATAAAATATCATTATCTAATCCCTTGGAATAGGTTAAGGTTACCTTCCATTTATTTAGTATTTTCATTAAATAAAAATAAAAATATAAAATATTTTATAAACAATACTTTAATATTTCATGATTCATATAACATAAATCATACACCTCAATCATACATCCTTATTCTTAAACCATTACCCATTCATTAGAAACATATTTCTTAACACAGATTTACTATAATATAAAATATGAATCTGTTCATAAGGTTTTCAACCTTAATCTAATCATGGTTCTAATATTTAATGTAAAAAATACTATATGATAATATCATTACTTTCACATGTCGTTTATGGTCCATATTTTTTAACAATATTACTAATACACATTACACATTTTTTATTCACATCACGCTACTTGCACATAGATAATAAATTTTCATGTTGAACATATCTTCACATCTAAAACATTAAACATAAACCATGATCCGTATACTACGCACCATTGACTAAAACAACGATGCATAGCATGAGAAACACTTATCATCCTTAAAAAACTCATAATCTTGAAAAATTAATCTTATTGTGTCTAAATTATTACACCTACATTTTAAAATATAAACCCATAGTTTTATCCTAGGTTTATAAAAGACATCTTGTATGTACATATTTCATGATGGTTCATGATTATTTTGTTAATTTCCAATGTATATCCCCCTGTAGTGTCAAAATAGGTTTGTAGCAAGGCCCATTCTTATACAACAGTTCCCGATTGAGTCTAGATAAATACATCGGTTTAGTGGGTTTACTATTTGTTATATGTTTTCCGATGTGACATCCACTTGTATTATCCAGACTACAATGCATTTCTAAGAATACAAATTCTCTATCTTTTACCAAAATTCTAGTATATTATCTTAGACATGAACTCATCCTTGGACTTATCCTTAAATAAATTCCATTACATATCCATAAAAATTTTATTAGAGGTCTCAATGTTTTTTTCTAATCCTATCTTGCAATGGATTACTAAATATTTATATTGATACAAAATATAGTGACCTAGGATTAAATTAAATGGATTTGACATCATTGTAGAAAAATATTCGACTCATTAAAAAAATTAGAATCATGTTGACTGTAACAGTTTAGTGTCTTTGGAAACATCAAAACATAAATATATAATATGGTGAAATATCATCAACATATAACTTATGAATCTTCTCCTTTAGTAATATTATTTAAATCGATTCACTATTACCTATGGAAAAGAAACATATGATGTGTTCATCTAGGATTTTCTATAAGGGTAATAAATTGAGATACTTCAGCAAACCATATGCATTGGGGTATGATAATATATGCATAACATTGAAGAAATAATACCCTATATATTAAAGAACATAAACATGAATCATCCGATATATATTAGAAGTTCAAAAGACATGAATCATTAGGGAATCAAGAGAGTTATCCTTGAGAGAATAAAAAGGAATATAACATGATGTTAATGGTAAACACATAATAATGAAATAATGATTTACAAGGTAGTGAAGTATTAATTCCTAGTCCATCCTAGTTGAATGGGTTTCCACCCCCAAACAATCATAGTAGAAAAAGGTCACTCCCAAGACCATATTGGAGATCTATATCCTTTAGTAAACCAGGTTTTCTCCTTATTCTAGGCTTGTATTACTAAATTGGATACACTTCCCATTCCATCATGGTATTACTGAACTGAGTTCACTAATTGTTCCTGCCATGTATTACCAAACATGGTGCACTTACTATTCCATACTTGTATTATAGAACCGATTTCACTCCCCATTCCATCCATTTTTTACTAACCGTGATCACATCGCATTTCATCTATGTATTACTAGACTGGGTTCACATCCCATTCCATCTCTGTATTACTGAACTATGTTCACATCGTATTCCTAACCTATAATACTCAACTAAGTTCACACATCATTCCATAAATGTATTACTGAACTATTTTCACATCTTGTTCCATCCAGGAATTACTGAACAGAGTTCACTCCTCATTCTATAAATGTATTTATGTACCGAGTTCACTCATTTTTCTATCAATTTCTATCTCATGTGATATTACTCATTACCCAATGTATTAGATGGAGTTATATGCCCAGCACATCACAAAATGACATCATAATAATGTGTTCAACAAAATATTCATCTCATCAATACGAATACAAATAAATGGGTTTCATTAACATCATACCATAACCCCTTAAATTAAATTGGCATCATAAAAATTTAATCATATCATTGCCTATGGAAAATAGATAGGTTCCATAATAATTTCTTCCTAGAATAATCAAAAAAATAATGTGTGTCTCATAATAATTTTTATAGTATAACTAGTTTATGAGAAATGGGGTT
Organism: Viscum album; assembly: GCA_963277665.1. Taxonomy (NCBI): domain Eukaryota; kingdom Viridiplantae; phylum Streptophyta; class Magnoliopsida; order Santalales; family Viscaceae; genus Viscum; species Viscum album. Next base: position 1,108,904,860 of record OY728146.1, read on the forward strand.
CATAAATAACAAGACATAAAATCATAAACATGTCACGACCCACCCTCGGGGCCCGTGTCGTGACTACCCCAAGCCCGCCTTCCATAGTTCAGGGGTTGGAGACTAGCACCAAGGCGTAAATCCCAACAAAAAGGGAAGGCATTGCACTTAAAAGTAAACAAACACCACAGAGTAAGCCAGCAGAAGTAAACACTAAGTAAACTGAGTACAAGTAAGTGCAGAAAGTAAATGGGCCAGAATACAAACCCAAACTGAATGTAAAGTACAACTGAAAGAAATGTAAAACAACTGAAGGTAATGCAGCAATGTCGAGTCGTCCTCTGGTACTCCCACATGAAGGGTGGGTATAGATAACCACCTCAGCTCATCAGGTCCAGCCATCCACTCCATGTACGTCCCACCCAGTGGTCCACCTCCAGGTCCCGACCTGCTCCACACGTCACAACCACGATCAGTGTTGTCCATATTCTGCAACCAACACAACGTAGTGTGGGAATAGCCCGTGCATGGGTGAGTATAAGCTACTCAGTAGGGACCCCGAGACCCTCGAAGGTCTCCTAAAATCCACAAAGGATAATCCACAAAGGAAAGATACAATCACGAAGTAACATCCTACAGTAATTAGGCATATGCCCATACATATACCTACGTTATCAATTCCAGTTCGGCTCCAACATCCGAGCCCAAGTTCAATCACATCCACACAGGATAGCACAACACAATCCACATAGGAAAGCAAAACAGGTTTCATCTCACACAGGTATACTTCTTCGTATGATGATAGAGATGATCAGATGTAGTCACTGATTCATCTAAGCTGTCGGAACCACACATGATCGAAAGGTACTAACCCCCGCAATGACCCAAAAAGGATCGATAGGTACTAACCCCCACAATGACACTCAATGGATCGATATGTACTAACCCCCACAATGACCTACAAAAGATCGATAGGTACTAACCCCCGTAGTGACCCATACAGGATTGGACCCACACAGGATCCGTAGGCGCTGGCCCACACAGTACCGCTGTGTGCTGACCCACACAGGACCTGACCCACACAATATTCGTAGCACTGATCCACGTAGGATCGCTGAGTGTTGTAGTCATCGTCGTTGAATCCACGGAGGATTTCTGTACAGTCTTCATCGTCGTCGTAGTCGCAGCCAGCTCTAGGGTTCCTGCACACAGTAATCTCGTTCGGGAGTGTCCGCTCCACGAGCCGAGGGGCTGATACATCAACTGACACATAGTCCGGAGTTGATGTATCCAAATGTTCCATATCGTCAACAGGAACTCAACGTCCAATACGATGCGTCAATCAGATGCCCGGTCTGAGAATTATTGGCTATTTCGCCCCAGGGGCCCGGTTTGTTTTTAAGTCAAAACCAACCTTACCATACTCCAACTGTGTCCAAACCTTGATAAGAGTTAGTGAAAAGGTCCGTCTCACTATTAGTAATCAATCAATGTTGATGGCACTTAAATCGGACGTCCGGAGCTCAAGTTATAAGTGTTTCCGCTCCAAGGGCCTGGTTGGTTTCGTGTATGAACCAACCCGGCCAAACCCAAATTTATCCGATACCATGAGTGTAATATAGCAAAACGACCGTCTCGATCCGAGGATCACATCGCCTATGATGGTGTGTCGATCGGAATTCCATAGACCTTGATATAGGAAAAAGACCGTGAGAGGTCCGGAATTAGGGGGTTCGGGCCCGGTCCAACCCGGCCCGATACCGCCAGGGTCGGCCCAAACTAGGCCCGGGTCTGTCCCGCTTGGGCATGGCCCAGCCCAGCCTAGGCATGGCTCGGCGTGCTAGCGCGGCCTGGCACCTAAACGGCTCGGCCGTAACGGCCGAGCGAAGAGGGGGCAGGGGCGCGCTGCCCCCCGTGTAGAGAAATCGTGGCCCCTATGTGGGGGGCCACACCTGCTGGCCGCCCGGGGGTTATGAACCCCCGGTTTTCCCCCTAACCGCCCAGGCCGCACCGGCTGACCGGCTGCTGCCGCCATGGGACCGGTGCTGGCCGGTCCCCCTGCTCTGACGCCGGTGGCCTGGAACCTACCGACGGTCCCTGCTCGGTCGCGGCCTTGATCCGTCCGGTGTGGCGTGATGGCGTCACGCCCCTCTGCCGTGGCCCCGCTCTGGACACGGTGTCTTTGTGATTCTCTAGCACGGTGTGATGGTGCCACACCTTGTTTGTCTTCATCGGCATGGTGTGATGGCGTCAGGCATCCTTGCCGCACGACCCTGTGCGGTGCGACGACACCGCGCCAACTCCATTCTAAACCACATCGAGGTCGTGCAACAAAATTAAGGGAGGAGGTTAGTCCATGTTTTTGCGGTCCAGCCCCCTCCCATTAATCGATATCAAGCGGCTATGATTAAAAAAGAACGTTCAAAAAATCAACAAACAAAACAACAAAAATAAAACCCATACCTCGTCGAATTCATTGAGCGAGGATTCGTCGGGGAAATAACCGTCACGGAAGAAGGCATCACGAAAGGAGGATCATCGCGTCACGGAGAAAAGATTCTTCAGTGTCACATCGTCAATCCCCAAGGATCCAGCGTTCTTGTTGACCTTCATCGAAGGTCAGAGTTCATCATGTTCTTTTCATTCTTCGCGTTCTTCGTCGAGGAAGGAGTGCTCCACGTCTTGAGTGAAATCTCCCAAACCCTCTTGCACAACCAACCACTAATAAAATAAGAGTTGTCTTATTTTATTAACGCAGAAGCCAATGTCTTTGAAATTAAAAAACCAAACAATCAATTAAGTGAATTAATTGCAATGTTTAAACTGCCAAATTAATTGAGGTGGTTCATAAATAGAAAAACGCAAGGGTTGACTTCCACTTAATAGGGGTGCGGGTGTGTTACCTTAATTAAAAGGGGGTTGAGGAAGTTGAATGAAACGGTGGGGATCATGTGGGCCCCACCTCACAAATATCATACATAGTGGGTAGGATACTATGGGGCCCACTCCAAACACTTAGCCAAGGTTAAACAACATTAAGTGAAATAAAAATTTGTCGCACCATTTTTATTTTATTCCTTTACTTAACCCAAATATTTTAAAACCACACCCGAGAAAACGCAACTCTGGAAAAGGTGTTTCTATAAAATTACCTGATCTGTGATTCCATCGGTGCCCTCGGAATTTGATTCTGAGCACCGGATCAAAATTTAGAATAACCTGCTCGTTCGTTCACTGAACGTACTCAAGCTAAACTTTGGAAAAAGATTCCGGGCACACCGGGCCTCAGAATCATGTGCTGTCAGAAACTGAGTTCTTTTAAAATTCCCAAGAAAATAAAAAAAAATCCCGTGAATTTTACGGGTCTTTACATTACTCCCACCTCAGGGCTTTATGTCCCCATAAGGATACATCATAAAATAGGGAAACAAATGTGGGTACTGGTCACACATCTAAGCCTCCCACTCCTAGGTGCTCTCCTGGAGGTTCCTGTGCTGCCATCTGATGCGCACTATAGGAATCGATCGTCCACATAGGACCCGATCTTATCGACCCTCGATCACCACTATGACCTCGGAAAAATTCTTCCCATCGTCTACGTCCAGCTCCCCATGGTCAATGATATGTGTCGAGTCGTGCACATATCTCCTCAGCTGAGATACATGGATGACGTCATGCACCCGGTGCAACTGAGGTAGTAGAGCCAGGCATTAAGCCACTTCGCCAATCCTGCTGAGGACTTGGAATGGTCCGATGAAGCATGGAGACAACTTGCCGCGTCGTCCAAATCTCCATAATCCACGTCAAAGTGAGACATGCAAGAAGACGTGGTCTCCATCCCCGAACTCTAGTGGCCTCCGCCTCTTGTAAGCAAAAGACTTCTGCCAGCTCTGAGCTGTCCTCATCCACTCCAGGATGACCTGGACCTTCTCTATCATGGCCTGGACCATCTCCAGTACCACAAGTGCGGACTCCCCAGGGTCTGTCCAGCACATCGGTGATCTGCAAGGTCAGTCATACAACGCCTCATATGGTGCCATCCCGATGGTGGAATGGTAGCTGTTGTTGTACGTGAACTCCACCAAGGGTAGGTGGTCCTCCCAACTGCGACCAAAGATGAGGAAACATGCGCAGAGCATGTCCTCGAGAGTCTGAAAGGTCCTCTCAGTCAGACCATCTGTCTGAGGGTGAAAGGCGGTGCTCAGACGTAGCTGCGTCCTGAATGCCTCCTGCAACCCCTTCCAAATCTGGGAAGTAAAGTGAGCATCTCAATCAGAGATGATAGATGATGGAACACCATGAAGCCGTAAAATCTCCTGAACGTAGAGACGTTCCAAGATCTCCACGGAGCCCTGCTCTCTGATGGGTAAGAAGTGAGCTGACATGGTGAGTCAGACGACAATCACCCAAATAGAGTCGTGACCTATGGAAGAGTGTGGCAGTCCAGTCATGAAGTCCATAGATATGCCATCCCACTTCCACTCTGGGACATCCAAGGGTTGTACCAAGCTTTCTAGAACCTAGTGCTCTGCCTTCACCTCCTGGCAGGTGAGGCATCGAGAAACGAACTCTACCATAACCTTCTTCATGCCCAGCCACCAGTGTTGTCATCAGAGATCCCGGTACATCTTTGCCACTCTAGGATATGCCAGCAAAGTTGAATTGTGAAACTCTCTCAGCACTTCCTCTTGTAAATAAGCTGGTACCATGGTACGTCCCTTAAAAAGGACATCGTACTCTCCTCCAACGGAGAATCCATTAGGTGCATATCCTGAGGATATCATCCCACACTGCGTCTCACAGTCAGCATCCCCACATTGTGCTTCTCTGACCCACTGTAGTAGTGGAGTGACTGTGAGTGACTGAAGAAAGGCTGCTCCATCTCTATCCACAAAGGAAATCTGCAAATTGGCTAGCTGCTCTGTCGCCTCCCCAAGTAGTTGAATGCCCATCCTCCTGCTGAGGGCATCGGCTACTACGTTCCCCTTTCCAGGAGTATAGACTATCTCAAAGTCATAGTCCTGGAGGAACTCGAGCCATCGCCGCTATCTCATGTTCAGGTCCTTCTACGAGAAGATGTACCTGAGACTCTGGTGGTCAGAATAGACTATAAAGCGCTCGCCCATCAGATAGTGTCACCACATCTTCAGAGAGAAGACCACTACTTCTAACTCCAGGTCATGGGTAGCATAGTTCTACTCATGCTATCTCAAATGTCATGATCCATAGGTGATCACAGCCCGCTCCTGCATCAGGACACATCCCTGTCATGTCCCTGATGCATCGCAGTAAACTACGTACCCACCTCCCTTCTCCGGTAGCCTCAAGATAGGCGCGCTGGTCAATCTCTGTCTCAGCTCCTAGAAGCTCTACTGACATCTATCTGACCACACAAAGGGTTTACCCTTCTTCTTCAAAGTTGAGAGTGGTGCCTCAACTCTGGATAAGTCTGGCACAAATCTCCGGTAGTATCCAGCTAGTCCCAAGAAACTCTGTACCTCCATCACAGTCCTGGGTGCCTCCCAAGCTCGCACTGCCTCGATCTTCGCAGGAACCACCGCAACTCCCGCCTCAGAGATGACTTGTCCCAAGATGTGGACCTCGCGTATCCAAAACTGACACTTCGAGAGTTTTCCATAAAGATGGTGCTCTTGGAGTGTGTCTAGTACAACCCGTAAGGGGTAGGCGTGCTCCTCCTTAGTGGTCGAGTATATCAAAAATGTCGTCAATGAAGACCACGACAAATCGATCGAGGTATGGCTGAAAGATCCTATTCATGAGGCCCATGAACACTACTGGAGCATTAGTTACACCGAATGGCATAACCAAGAACTAATAGTGGCCATACCGACATCTGAAGGTCGTCTTCTGCACCTCCTCATCCCGAACTCTGAGCTGATGATAGCCTGACTTGAGGTCTATCTTCGAGAACCACCATACTCCCTTGAGCTGATCTAAGAGGTCATCAATCCTCGGTAGCGGATACTTGTTCCTCCCTGTCACCTGGTTCAGGCGACGATAGTCGACACAAAGTCTCATGCTCTTGTCCTCCTTCTTGGTGAACCATATCGGGGAAGCCCAGGGTGAAACACTGGGTCGGATGAATCCCTTGCCCTGCAAGTCCGCCAATTGTACCCGTAGATCTCGTAACTCATCGGGGGCCATCCGATATGCTGAGGTGGATATCGGGACTGTCTTGGGGTACAAAACAACATAAAAGTCTACCTCTATGTGAGGAGGTAGTCCTGGAACATCGTCGGGAAAAACGTTCGCACACTGATCCACCACTGTATGAAAACCAGGACTTCACACATCAACTTCTCCTAGGATGAGTCTATCCAATTAATGAGTGATGGGTTTTCCTCTCCTCTGCGAGAGTCCATCCTGTGCTACAAAGTCTCCCTTATCGACGGTGAAGGTGAACCTTCTCCCGTCGATGTGTACACACCGCACCTTGCACCTAATACAGTCGATCTGAGCATGGACTGTAGATAACCAATCCATGCCCAAGATGACTTCGTAAGGCCTCGACACTGCTACAAAGAGATCCCAGCTGATGATCTCACCTCCTAGAGTAAGCTCACACTGCCGGCACCAGTGCGTAATAGTCAAGTCTGCTCCCGTAGAAGTCTCTAGTCGTAAGGATCGAGCCAACGGCTCTGTCGGAATCTCCGAGCTCCGAACAAGGGAAGAGGATATGAAAGAATGACTCGCTCTTATGTCTATAAGAACTGCAGCATCGGTGGAATAGACACAGATAGTACCTCGAATCATCTCGGGTGCGCCCTAGTCGTAGGCCTCCGTTTCCTGGAGCTGTGCATATCTCTGCCCGCCAGATCCCTGTGGTCAGGGTGGGCCTCTTGGTGGTGGTGGTGGTAGATCCTCAAAGCGTCGCCCACCACCTGCTACTCGCCCTTCTCCTCTGCCTTGTCCTCCTGCTCACTGGAGACCGCCACAGTCGACCCTCTACCTCTGCCTGGGTGGTCCCTCAACCGTCTGCTGCTCCTCGGCACGGAGGGTCAGGTAGTCACGATCCATGTGGCCCTGCCCGCCATATGCGTAGCACTGTCTGCCTCTCGAAAGACTGGCTCTGCGCTGTGTGCCCCCCACCACCAAGCCAGTGTCCTGAGGTCATCTGCCTGAGGGTCTGGTCTACTTGGACCCATGTTTCATCCCTTGACTGCTAGCTGCAGAAGACTCTTCTACGTTCCGCCCTACGGTAGGTCTCTCTACTGATGTAGAATTAGCTAGAAATATCTCGATGAGAAGGGCTCGCTCCAGTACCCTTGCCTATGTCAGAATTCTAAGGGATATCGGTGATGCCCTGATCTCATGCCTCAATCCCCGCTCAATGGTTTGGGCCCAGATGAATGGGTCCCATACCATGTCCATCGAATAGCACGAGAGATCTGTAAATATCGTCGAGTACTGGGTGACTGTCAAGGTTCCATGCCGTAGCTATAGTAGCTCCTGGATGCGAACCGCACGGAGGGTGGCTGAGACGAACTCCGAGCGGAAGAGGCTCTCAAAGACCGTCCATAGGAGAGATGCCTCGTCATGCACCTGGAGCATCGAGCTCCACCATCTGCATGTTGCCGTGTGCAGGAGGCTCGCTCGCTGCGAGGATCACCATGAGATTAGCTGGTGTCTTCACAAACCTGAAAACTCGTACAACGGTCTCCAGCCAATCCTCGGCTGCCTGAGGGTCCGTCTCCCTGCGGAACCTGGGCGGTCGTTGATGCTGAAACTCATGCAGTGCACTAAGGCGACGTGCATCGTCAGCGGATAGGACTGGAAGAATTTGTGGCATGGAGGGTAGAGGTACCGTCAGTGCCTCTGCTGTCAAAGGGCCCTGTACTGAGGCCTCATTGCTCGGTGGGCTGTCGTCCCGCACAACGCTTGGAACCCTAGCTTGCTGCCTTCGTGGGGCCATCCTAAAAAGAAATCGGTGTGCCACAGTCAAAGAGTAAACCTGGTGAGATGACACAATGTAATCACAAAGAAAACATGAAACAAACATGCAATCAATGTTTGTGTGCATTAAGTCAGAAATCAGAAGTCAGGGTCCTGGTGTACGGATACGTCGGCCGCCGCACCAACACTGGACTCCCTGGACTAATAACCACACTCAATACTCTTAAAACTATTGCTTCACATAGAAAAATATCAGAGTCCTTAGTTCCATGGTAGAACCGAACCTCCCTCTGATGCAAATTTGTCACGACCCGTCCTCAGGGCCCGTGCCGTGACTACCCAAAGCCCGCATTCCATAGGCCATGGGTTGGGAAATAGCACCAAGGCGTAAATCCCAACAAAAATGAAGGGAATTCCCCTTAAAAGTAAACAAACACCACCGAGTAAGTCTGCAGTAGTAAACACTAAGTAAACTGAGTACAAGTAAGTGCGGAAAGTAAATGGGCCAGAATTCAAACCCAAATTGAAAGTAAAGTACAACTGAAAGGAAAGTACAGCAACTAAAGGTAATGCAGCAATGTCGAGCCATCCTCTAGTACTACCACCTGAAGGGTGGGTACAGATAACCACCTCAGCTCCTCGGGTCCAGCCGTCCGTTCCGTGTACGTCCCACCCAGTGGCCCACCTCCAGGTACCGACCTACTCCGCATGCGTCAACCACAATTAGAGTTTTCCTTCGTCTGAAACCAACATAATGTACTGCGGGGATAGCCCGTGCAGGGTGAGTATAAGCTACTCAGTAGGGACCCCGAGACCCCCGAAGGTCTCCCAGAATCCACAAAGGATAATCCACAAAGGAAAGATACAATCTCGAAGTAACATCCGACACTACATAGGTATATTTCAATACATATACCTAAGTTATCAATTCCTGTTCAACTCCAACATTCGAGCCCAAGTTCGATCACATCCACACAGAATAGCACAACACAATCCGCATAGGAAAGAAAAACAAGGTTTAGCTCACACGTGTATTCTTCTTCGTATGGCGATAGTGATGATCAGATGTAGCCACTGATTCATCTAAGCCGTCGGACCCACACATGTTCGAAAGGTACTAACCCCCATAATGACCCAAAAAGGATCGGTATGTACTAACCTCCGCAATGACCCACAAAGGATCGATAGGTACTAACCCCCGCAATGACCCACAAAGGATCGATAGGTACTAACCCCCACAATGACCCACACAGGATCTGACCCACACAGGATCTGTAGGCGCTGGCCAACACAGGATCACTGAGCATTGACCCACACATGATCTGACCCACACATGATCAGTAGCACTGTTCCACGTAGGATCGATGAGTATTGTAGTCGTCGCCATCGAATCCATAGAGGATTTCTATACAGTCTTCATCATCGTCACAGTCACAGCCATCTCTAGGGTTCTCGTACATAGCATGCTCGTTCGGGAGGGTCCGCTCCACAAGCCGAGGGGCTGATACATCAACTAACACATAGTCTGGAGTTTATGTATCCAAAAGTACTGTATCGTCAACAGGAACTCAATGTCACAGAAGGCACATCAATTGGACGCCCGGTCTGAAATTATTGGCTTTATTGTCCCAGGGGCCCAGTTGGGTTTTAAGTCAAAACCAACCCGACCATACTCCAACTGCATCCAAACCACGAGAGGAGTAAGCCAAAAGGTCTGTCTCACTAAGAGGAATTCATCAAAGTCGACGACACATTAATCGGACGTCTGGAGCTCATGTTATAAGTGTTTCCACTCCGAGGGGCCTGCTAGTTCCATGTACAAACCAACCCGGTCAAACCCAAACTTCTCCGAAACCTTGAGTGTAATATATCTAAACGACAGTCTCGATCCAAGGATCATATCGCCGCTAACAGTGCATCGATTGGTGCTCTATATCCCATGTTATGGGAAAAAGACCGTGAGTAGTCTGAAATTTGGGGGGTTCAGGCCCGGTCCGACCCGGACCGATACCTCCAGGGTCGGCCCGAACAGGGTTAACCCGAACCAGGTCTGGGTCCGGACCGCTTGGGCGTGGCCCGGCCTAGGCGCGGACCGGCCTGGCGCGCTGGCGCGGCTAGCGGCCGAGCGAAGAGGAGGCGGGGGCGCGCTGCCCCCCACGTAGAGAAACCGCCGCCCCCATGTGTGTTGGACGGAGAAGAAAGGAGTGATGGAAAGAGGGGGGGGGGGGTGAATTGCCTTTTTAAAAAATTAATTTACAATTTAAAATCAAAGTTAAAAGTTCAGTGGAAATAAAAGAGGCAAGACACACAACTTGATAACAGAGTTTGGATTAAACCCAATCCTAGGTCTCCGCTCCCAACTCAACCGTTGAGAGATTTACTACCGCTTGCTTTTTAATGGTTTTAGTAAGAAACCCACTAGAATTTATGGTTAGTCTAGAACCTATTACAGCTTGCTTTTAATGGTTATGCAAGAACCCACTTGCTTTCAATGGTTGAGCAAGAACCCACTAGCCTTCTTACAGGTGAAGGCTAGCTCACCTTTGATTCAAGCCTTTTAAAGGGAAGGCTTGACTAACCTCTTCACACCTTGAAGGTGGCATGAAAACCCAAAAGAGAGGATGAGAGAAAGAGATGGGGATTGTAGGCACAAACCCAAAATAAAGCTCAAAATGATAAAACAATGAAAATCCGTAATGGGAGAAGCCTTGGGCGCCAAAGGATTGATGAAGTTGATGAAGAGCTCTCCCATGCTTCTTTGATGGTGCTCCTTGGATGTGGAAGTGAGTTGGAGCAATTGAGGGTTCCTTGGAGGAATGCGCCGGAGGTTCGCCAAAATGATCAAAAATGTTCCCGTGGGCTTCCTTGTTTTTCAGGGGCATCCTAGTCCTTTATTTATAGAGGGGGAACCCTCAAATGGCCTTTGGGGGTCTTCGGAGCCGTTGGAGAGGCCTTCGGAGCCGTTGGGAGGCAAGTGGACAGGTCTGGTCAAAGCCCAACGGCTAGTTTGACTGGCTCCACCGGCTGACCGGTGCTTGGCCACCGGTTGGCCGGTGCTTTGAAAAATGGAGAAGGCTCGGGCTCAGGCACCACCGGCTGGCCGGTGAGTGGGCCACCAGTTGGCCGGTGCTGAGACAGTAGCTGTCACTATTTGTCTGGGTTCACCAGTTGGCCGGTGCTGAGACAGTAGCTGTCACTATTTGTCTGGGTTCCACCGGCTGGCCGGTGGTGGGACACCGGTTGGACGGTGGTCTGGACATAGGGATGCCTTCTGTCCAGGCTCCATCGGCTGGCCGGTGGTCATCCACTGGTTGGCCGGTAGGACTGAAATCAGTCCACTTTGGCTTTCTTTCTTTCTTGGCCCAATTCCTTGGCAACCTGAAATCATGCCTATCATCCAAAAACACTTAAAACAAGATTAGATAAATAAGAGACTGATTGTGATCATGAAAATTAAACCACGAGGGGTACGAGAGGTACAACAATATCCTCCTATTTTGATGATCACAATCACCAAAACAAGTAATGTAAAAGATTAAAAAGAGAGGAATGCTTTAAAGGATAAATTGAAAAATAAAGCAAAGCATGAGAGAAAGATTTCTCCCCCAATCAACCAAGAATTTCTCCCCCTTTGTGATTATCAAAATAGCAAGGGGCATAAAACATGATTGAGGGAAACGTTGAAAAACAAGATAGAGTTTTTAAACCAATTGAAATTTTTGAAATTTGAATTGAATGTTTTGAATTGAAAGTTTTGAATTGAAAGTTTTGAATTGAAAGTTTTGAAAATAAAGCAAAAAGGCTTAAACAATCCTAACTCCCCCTAAATAAAAACAACAAATCACCAGAGAGAGGTTTTTGAAACCGAGACAAATTTTGGCCCGGAGGGACTCGCTAAAAGGGATTTTTCAATCCATACTTGTCTTTTGGTGGGTCTTCTCCTATGAAATTCATCATTAAAGGAAATAGTTTTGGGCCTTCCATACCAGGCATTTTTGCAATTACACTCATAAATTAAGTGCCCGAGTTTTTTACAATAATTGCAAAATTTAAATTGGGAGCTCCCCCTTACAAAAAAAGTTGGAGAATGGGAAGAGGAAGCTTGCTTGGAATATCCAAGCCCTTGGGTGGTTCTAGATATGCGTTGGGAACCAAGCAATTTGGTCAAATTTTGTTCCCCTTGGGTGAACTTGGTAAGGGATTCCTTTAAATCTTTGATTGTGGATTCCATAGAATCAACATCGGGAAGGTTTTGGACCTTGAGGGACAACTCCTCCTTCTCTTTGAGAAGTTGCTCCTTTTCGAAATAAAGTTTTTTGATAATATTTTTTAAAGAAACAAATTTGGAAGAAAGTTCGAGAAAACCTTCCTCCAATTGATCTCTAGCATGTTGGAGATCCTCATAAGATAAATGATTAAAAGAATTTGAAGAACTAGAGGAAGAGGAGTCAGAAGAGGATACCTCATGAAATGCCATTAGGCATTTTTTACCGTTGTCACTTGAGGAGGAGGAGGAGGAGGATGTGGAGCTATCACTCCATGTGGCCTTGAATGCCTTCTTCTTTTCCTTTTGCTTGGCCTTTTTCTTGTGGAGTGGACAATCGGGCTTGTAATGGCCTTTCTTGCCACAGCCGTAACATGTTACCTCGAGCTCAGATTTTTCGTCGTGTTTTTCCTTTCGAGCCTTGCGGGATTTCTTCTTCTTGTGCTTCTTCATGAATTTGTGCATTTTGCGGGCAAGATTCTCCATTTCTGAATCGCCGCTTGAAGAGGAAGAAGTTGAGGAGGAGGATCTTTCTTATTTTTGTACTTTGAAGGCGATGTTCTTTGTAACTTTGATCGGTTTGCCTTCCTTTTCAGCTTGCCTCCTCATGGTGATCTCGTAGGTCATGAGGGATCTGATGAGCTCTTCGACCGGCATGTTTTTGATGTCTTTTGCTTCTTGGATTGCCGTGACATTCGGTGCCCATGAGCTTGGTAGGATCCAAAGGATCTTCTTGACCATCGTCTCTGCAGACACATCATCACCAAGAGACTTTCTACCATTTCAAATGTCAGTAAAACGTGTAAACATTTCAGAAATAGATTCGGATGGATGCATGGTAAAAGACTCAAAATCTTGACGGTACATGTCCAATCGAGTATCCTTAACTTTGTTGGTCCCCTCATGGGTAACCTCCAATAGTTTCTAGATTTCATGAGATGAGGTGCATGTGGAAACTCGATTGAATTCATTACGATCAAAGACGCAATGAAGAGCGTTCATGGCTTTGCCATCAAGATCGAAATTTTTAATATCGGCTTGGGTCCATTTGGATTCATCGGGAGAAGAAAGAGAATAACCATGCATGACAATTTTATAAATAGGATATCCAATGCTTCTAAGAAAAGTGGTCATGTGGGTTTTCTAATAAGTATAGTCGGTTCCATCAAAGAATGGAGCACGACCCAAAGAATATCCTTCGGAGGAGAAAGAAGTTGAGGCCATCACAATAGATCTTAAATTTGAAACCGGTGAAGGTATTACTCAAATTTTTCCCCTGATACCAATTGTTGGGCGGAGAAGAAAGGAGTGATGGCAAGAGGGGGGTGAATTGCCTTTTTAAAAAATTAATTAACAATTTAAAATCAAAGTTAAAAGTGCAGCGGAAATAAAAGAGGCAAGACACACAACTTGATAACGGAGTTCGGCTTAAACCCAAGCCTACGTCTCCGCTCCCAACTAAACCGTTGAGAGATTTACTACCGCATGCTTTTTAATGGTTTTAGCAAGAAACCCACTAGACTTTAAGGTTAGTCTAGAACCTATTACAACTTTCTTTTAATGGTTATGCAAGAACCCACTTGCTTTCAATGGTTGAGCCAAAACCCACTATCCTTCTTACAGGTGAAGGCTAGCTCACCTTTGATTCAAGCCTTTTAAAGGGAAGGCTTGACTAACCTCTTCACACCTTGAAGGTGGCGTGAAAACCCAAAAGAGAGGATGAGAGAAAGAGATGGGGTTTGTAGGCACAAACCCAAAATAAAGCTCAAAATGATAAAACAATGAAAAACCGTAATGGGAGAAGCCTTGGGAGCCAAAGGATTGATGAAGTTGATGAAGAGCTCTCCCAAGCTTCTTTGATGATGCTCCTTGGATGTGGAAGTGAGTTGGAGCAATTGAGGGTTCCATGGAGGAATGCGCCGGAGGTTCGCAAAAATTATAAAAAATGTTCCTGTGGGCTTCCTTGTTTTTCCAGGGCTTCCTAGTCCTTTATTTATAGAGGGGGAACCCTCAAATGTCCTTTGGGGGTCTTCGGAGCCGTTGGAGAGGCCTTCGGAGCCGTTGGGAGGCAAGTGGACAAGTCTGGTCAAAGCCCAACGGCTAGTTTGACTGGCTCCACCGGCTGACCGGTGCTTGGCCACCGGTTGGCCGGTGCTTTGAAAAATGGAGAAGGCTCGGGCTCAGGCACCACCGGCTGGCCGGTGAGTCGGCCACCGGTTGGCCTGTTCCGAGGTAGTAGCTGTCACTATTTTTCTAGGTTCCACCGATTGGCCGGTGGTGGGACACCGGTTGGCTGGTGGTCTGGATAGAGGGATGCCTTCTGTCCAGGCTCCAGCGGCTGGCCGGTGGTCATCCACCGGTTGGCCGGTAGGACTGAAGTCAGTCCACTTTGGCTTTCTTGCTTTCTTGGCCCAATTCCTTGGCAACCTGAAATCATGCCTATCATCCAAAAACACATAAAACAAGATTATATAAATAAGAGAGTGATTGTGATCATGAAAATTAAACCACGAGGGGTATGAGAGGTACAACAATGTGGGGGGCCACTCCTACTGGCCGAACGGTGGTAACGAACCCCCGGTTCTTCCCCCTGACCGGCCGGCCCGCACCAGCCGGCCGGCTGCTGCCACCACGGGACCGACGATGGTCGGTCCCCCTGCTCCGACACCGGCGATCCAGAATCGACCACCGGTCCCTACTCTGCCGCGGCCGAAGTCGTGGCCTTGATCCGTCCAAAGTGGCGCGACGATGCCATTCCCCTCCACCGTGGCCCTACTCCAGCTGTGGTGTCTTCGTGATTCTCAGGCACGGTGCGACGGCACCGCGCCTTGTTCATCTTCATTTGTACGGTGTGATGGCGACGCACATTCTTTCCGCACGACCCCGCATGGTGCGGTGGCACCGCGCCAACTCCGTTCCAAACCACAACAAGTTCATGCAACATAAATAAGGGAGGAGGTTCGGACGTGTTTTTGCAGTCCGGACCCCTCCTATTAATCGATAGAAAACGGCTAATATTAATGAAGAACGTTCGAAAAATTCACCAACAAAACAACAACAATAAACCCCTACCTCGTCAAATTCGTTGAGTGAGGATTCGTCGTGGAAATAACTGTCACGGAAGAAGGCGTCGCGAAAGGAGGATCATCGCATCACCTAGAAAGGATTCGTCAGCGTCGCGTCATCGATCCCCGACGATCCGATGTTCTTTTAGACCTTCGTCGGAGGTCGGCGTTCTTCGCGGTCTTCGTGTTCTTTGCATTCTTCACGTTCTTCGTCGAGTAAAGAGTGCTCCACGGCTTGAGTGAAATCTCCCAAACCCTCTTGCACAACCAACCCCTAATAAAATAAAAGTTATTTAATTTTATTAATGCACAAGCCAATATCTTTGAAATTCAAAAACGAAACAATCAATTAAGTGAATTAATTTCAAATTTTAAACAACCAAATTAATTGATGTGTTTCATAAACAAGAAAATACAAGGGTTGACTTCCACTTAATAGGGGTGCGGGTGTGATACCTAAATTAAAAGGGGGTTGAGGAAGTTGAATGAAACAGTGGGGCTCATGTGGGCCCCACCTCACAAATATCCTACCTAGTGGGTATGATATTGTTGGTCCCACTCCAAACACTTAGGTTAGGTTAAAAAACTTTAAGTAAAATAAAAATTTGTCGCACCATTTTTATTTTATTCCTTTACTTAACCCAAAAATTTTAAAACCACACCCGAGAAAACGCAACTCTGGAAAAGGTGTTTCTAAGCAATTATATGTGTTGTGATTCCAACGGTGGCCTTGGAATTCGATTCCGAGCACCGGTTCAAAAGTTAGAAAACCCCGCTCATTCGTTCACTGAATGTACCCGAGCTAAACTTCGGAAAGAGATTCCGGGCACACTGGGCCTCGGAATCAGGTGCCGTCAGAAACTGCGTTCTTGTAAAATTACCAAGAAAATTAAAAAAACCATTTCCTTGAATTTTATGGGTCTTTACTAAACCATTCATCAAAATTATAGGAAAGGTTTACATCGATCATATGCCTCATAATGAAGAAACAATAACATTGTATGTCATCATATATGGAGAAGTATTTTGAAAGATCTCTTAGAATTTTTTTGAAACATATAAAAATTTCATATTCATTTTCTTTAAATCCTTTTTTAAAACATATAAACTAAATCATGAAAAAAATTTATTACCTTTTTTTTTGGAATATATTCTTTCCAATTTGAAAAAATCAAAAAAATAATAATTATTTAAAAAATTTTCATTTAAAAATTGATTGAAAGAATATAAAGAAATGTTGAAAAAAATTAAAACAATTTTAAAAGTAAAAAATTTTCAAAACCTTTTTCAAATACATGGTTTTGATGGTAAACATATTTCTGACTAAAGAGATATATTATGTTATATTTTCCAAAAAACACATTCAGAATTTTCTTAACTGTCAAAGTGTACGAAAATAGTACCAATACATGAATATATCATGGATTTACATAGGTGGATTAATGTAATGGGTTTTTTATATATGGAATATATTATTTCATCATGGGAAGCATACTAATATAAACCCCTGAAAATCAATGGGATTATAGAAATAAACTCCTACCACTTTGATAAAATTAATGTTTAATACCCATATGTGAATAGAATAACATAATTCTTGTAATATCTTGAAAAAAATATAATCCATAATATAAAATTACAAAGGTAATATATACTCCTCAAATAAAAATATATGTTCATAACATGTCATGTGTCACAATGAAAGAAAATTTAGAAAAAAACAACATTTCTAATTTTGTATGTTTTTAAGGAGAACCCCAATTAATGAGAGTTCCTAAAATTGATATGTAAATACTAATAAAATTAATAATAATTTTCATATAATATTTTCATGTTTAGTATAAAAACATGTAGTAATAATTTTTGGAGAACATGGCATTTATGTCACAAATATTAAAAAGTGACATAAAAACCCCTTACCTCAAGTCTTTAATTTAATCATAAATGATCACAACTATTCATTTATAAATATTTGTTTGTTATGAATGTTAGTAAAAACCATATTATTATATCAAATTTCATAAAGTAATTTTTTATGAATTTATATTACATGTTTCTAAATAACTCTTTGTTATTGTTGTGTTTTGGGTAATATCAACATTATTTTTTGTATATGTTTTGGCTTATTATTCATGATACTACTAAATAGAAAATTATTTAATTATTAAATAATGTATAAAATACATAAATATTATATATATATTTTATTAATGTACTTATAAAAATCAATATAATATATAAATAAGAACATGAATAAATCATACTTTGAGACGGTCAGTCATACACATACATGATCGTTCTTTCCATTTTATTGTCGTATTGCAAGAATAAAGGTAAATGATATATATATATAATTAAATAATTATTATTATTTCATATAGATAATATATGTTCACTACCCCCATATCGAATAAATTCCATGTAAAGGGTGAAGGAATAACGTCGCTTTGAAGATGCAGTAGTCAACACATCCACAAAAAAAGTTATCATAATTAAAAAAAATGAAAACCGTAATGGTTTATGTTTAATTATAATTAAATAATCATAAATAAAAAATTCGTATCATATAAATAATATAAAATCATAGTTTATATCATAATTACTAACTGTGGGATGTGGAAATTGAGAACAAGATCGAAATTATTTCAGGAGGTAGTAGTTTGTTGTATACAAGAATAATGTGTTTGTTACCCATTATATGGAAGTGTGTATAATTATTGGTGTAACTATCATAAAACCTATGTAAATGTATATTAAGGATAATTAGGTTTTTATAGAGTCATTTTATAATAACACTTGAGGGGTGGAGAATAAAAATTGAACAATGGAGCTTTATGAATGATGTTACATCTTCATTGGGAAGCCCCTCTTGGTTTACCACAAATGGGCTTGTTGGTTGTCTTGTTTCCCAACATCATTATTCTAGGATGAGGTTAGGGATGTTGTTATCTCATTTTATTTTATTTTTGGTGACCCAAGTGGTTTGAGAGGTATGAATAATTGGGAAGGATGAGTTCCTTTTTATGTGGATGAAGAGTGTCATTGTTAAAAAAAAATTAAAAGTGATTTCCACCCATATTTTCCCAATGTCATGTTGCTCCAATAATGGACAAAAGATTATCAATGTGAGTATAGGGTCAATATATGAACATCCAATCTATTGTTTATAAGTTTCATGGCCAATTTAGTCACAATTTTTAAGGCGTAGTCTTTTGTTAATCTTAATTTTTTCTTTATTGCTTAATAAAATTTTAATCACTTTCAGTAATGATTTTTATCATAAATTAATTTTACCTTATTATAAATTAAATATTATGATAGTTGAAAATATTAAATACATTTTTACAAATTCCAATCACATTGTGGGAGAAATAAATTTAAAATAAATCCCTCAGATGGGATGCCAATGTACATTTTTAAAGAGTAAATATCCAATAGTCTGCAATGTTTTTAAATCTAATTACCTTGTGAAATGGGTTTCAATGGCCAAAACACGATTAAGTTATGTATTATTTATCAAATTATTCATTAATGAAAATTAAAACATAATTTATCTATATATATAAAATATATTAATAATTATCTTTAAATTGAGTTTTAGGGGTTTTCAATAATTCAAAAAAATAAGATTCTTCTTAGAGAAATAAAAAAAATTCAACAAATGAAATTTTTTAAAATAATCTTTAAAAAATGATTTTTATTTTCGAAATAAAAATTATAAAAATTTCATAATCATATTTAAAATTGGTCTATCATTATATTACTAAAAAATTAACTTTGCGAATAATATATGTTTTTATTTATAAAAATAGATTCATTTTTATCTTGTACCTATAAAATCTAATAGATGAGTGTCAAAAATTCTTATTTAATATTTAATATATATATTTTTCTAAAAATTACATGAATTGTTTTGTTTAATTTATTTAAATTATATTATGGTTACCAAAATAAAAATATTTTTCTTAGAGAAGTTATTTCATGGTTTTCAAATATTTCATTCATTAACTTCTAAAAAATGATTACCAAAAGAATCATTTTATATAAATGTGTAAATAATATTTTCACAATTTAGTTATTATTTTCTGTAAAATCTATTCTAATTTATTTTTTTGGCTATAATAATATATTACTATTCATATTAATGTAATATTAAGTTCGGTAAAAACTCCCCCATGTGTGTAATTCAAGCCATGGAAGGGACTCTGTGTTGTGTGTAATAGATGAAAAAAAGTGTTATTTGTAATTTATTATTTAATATTTTTTTATTGAAGTTAAATATTAACTACTGTTTTGGTATAACATAGGTCAACCATAGTGTTGTTAATAAAGAAATTGTATATTAACTATTTCATGAAATGAAAAATTTTAAAAAAATTAGAAAATTAATTGGATAAAAATTAAAAAATATCTTGATGTTACAAAATATATTATAAAATAAAATAAAACTGTTCAATGGTATTTTCTATATGATTATCAGAAATTTCCATCAAACTAATAACAATTGAAAAATTTCAATGAATCATTATTTCTTTAATACTTCCAAATAAATTATTCCAAAATGTTCTCTATTTCATTTATGAGGTGATATTACCAATTTATATTAATATTTCTCTAAATTATTAATGTAATGATCTATCGTTATAAATTTTAATACTTTATTTAGAATAAGATAGTTTCAAACCCATGACCACATCATTCAATGGCTTAACATATACTATAATAGTAAATAATAAATTTTCCACACAATTATGATTAGATCGTGATGATTTCCATACTATGTATCTATATTTAAAACAAAATATCCTAATGAACCAACTCATTGAAACTAAATCATCTCACCATTATATGGTTATTAGTTACTCCATTTTTTGTTTTCTCAGGTGACATTCATTTAAGGTTTTGCGCCCATGGCCAAATTGACTACACTAGTATAACAATATAGATAATGGAAAATATTCATGGATATTTAATTTAATGCAGTTTTAAAATATTATTGGATTACCTCTAGTCACATTATTTGTATGATTCTCTATTACCATCCAGCGTGACTATTTCTTAGTCCTTTTATCTCATAGAACATAAGTTTCAATAGACTCCCTCCCGAAAATTGAAACATTAAGGAAAAAATTATCATTATTTTAAAATTCTCACATAGAAAAGAAGATATTTCTAGAAATAGTCTCAATCATTAGTAAGATATATTACCATTACTATCAATATCCTGAATAAAATCTCATACATACCATACCAAACATGAAAAATGTTTTGCATGAATGCTTACTGAATCTTAATCATTTTTCATCAATTTGAATAAGTGATCCTCTATCCAAATCCGAACAACCTTAGGAAATAATTTCTCCAATAAATCTAAAATTATTCTCATACCATGGAATCAACTTCATTTATATCTAATTTTTTTACTCAATAACCAATATAGAATTACTTCACATTCAATAAAATAAATGTTATGTTTAAAATAATCAAATTTTGAACATCCCATGGCTTCAAATATATTTTATATGGAATTTAACCATCATTCACCCACCAATGTATCAGAAGATTCATCCATTTAGAAATGTTTATGTTTCATGAAATGATTATATATCAATAAGTTAATATATGGAAAATATGGATTCTCTCTAAAAAGTATAAAACCACAATTTATAGTATGTGTTCATCTATCTATTATTATAACACATTTATATGTTCTAATTCCAAATATTTTTTGATCCATATTTGGATGGATATTATCTTCTTTTTAACAACCAACTATTGTTTCCCAGTTTACTCTATGGAAAACCATTCCAAAAACATATGTTGGAAAAATAAAGCTGGAAAAATTTAAATTATGTATAGTTTTTATATAACTATAATATGAAATATATTAAGGAAATTATATTAAAATTATCCTAAAATATGAAGTTATGCAAACCTTTTCTCCCATACCTATTATATATACCCGACATAAAATATAAATACAATTTATCTTTTCATAATAATTAGTTTTTAGACTCCATAAATGTCTTTTAGAGTGAGAATTTTAGTGAATCATTTCATCACCCTTAGAAAAATAATTATATATTAAAAATTATACACTTCAAAATAGCATCCATTTTTTTCCATAATATAAAATCTTTAAATAGAAAACTGATTTAATTTCAGGAAAAAATTAATAATTTTTTTAATGACTATATTGTTATCCCAAATAATTGTTAAAACCCAATGTAATATTTTTAATATGTGGTATGAAAACAAAAATATCCATTAGGGGAATAAAAATAAGAAATTTTTTAGTCTAATGGAAAATCAAAAAAACATAACTAACTCCATTATCTCATTGTTTTGGAGAGAATAAAAATATTCAAGTTAAATCCTTAAGAGAAACCCTCTAGTTACTTTAACCTTCTATCTTATAAATAAATTCAACATAACCCAATTGATTGGAGAACCATATTATCACACCCATTATATAAGATATATCTGGGTCGACAATTTTCATGATATATAATTGGGATTAACCCAACATTTAATCTATATCCTTATCAAATGCTTTTAGAAAATGATTGTTGAGTAATATATCATGAATAAAACATAATACTCATTCACTTTTCATCATATAAATTCTAAAAAACACTTTTAATTTCGTATACTAAACACATTCACATATAATAATGTCGTTTTTTCCAAATTATCCTGTCCTATAAAAAATAATGTAAAAATGAAATGATGATTTTTATATAAATAAAATAATAAATTATTTAAATGGAGAAATACATCAAATAATGGTTTTAGTGGTAGTAAATTACATTGTTGTCATATATATTAATGAAGACCATTCCATTTTTCTTATTTTATGTATGTGTAAATACTCTATAAAAAATTCCTTATTAAATAATTAATGGTAAAGTCAAAAAATTGTAAAATATTATTTAAAATTCATTTTTGTTCACACCAAAATATTAAAATAATATTTTTGAAATAAATCCTGGACATGGAAGTGAATGGGTTGGTAGTAAGACTCTAAATAAGGATTTTTAAAAGAAGACAAGTTACCTTATGCCCATCTAATATTTTATATTTATTATCTTCAAGAATACTTAACGTATTTTTCTAATTTAAATTCACGGGACCCATTTTAAAGCTTAATATTCTTTTTATTTTAATTTTAACCATTTTATTTATAATTTTAGTATGATTATGTTCTATTTAGATGTTTTTATGAAATGTAGATCATATTTATTAAACGATTTTGGCAGATGATAATTTTCAAAGATTTATTTATTCCATTATATATAAAATAAAAAATAATCCCTTTTATTCAAAAAGTATGCTTTTTAAAATAGTCCATGAGTGAATTTTATATATTATAAATTACAATCCTCAAATGGAGAATATAGGTTGTGTGTACACATGACCAAAAATTCAATATTTCAATGATCAATAGGGAAAGAATGTTATTATTATTTTATCTTTCCAAAATTATCATAATATAATTTCAAAAAAAAATATTTAGTTAGTAAACACATATATATATATATGCTATGTAATTTTGTAATGAAGAATGGTTTGCATTTCTTTGTGTAGGTGGTAGACCACAAATGTGCTTGACAGACGTTATCATTTTCTGTGAATGGAAAAGTAATAAATTAAATGATATGTTATCAATTTAAAAAGATAAATATATTTTTAATATCATATATAAAAATTAATTCTTCCCTTATAACAATTTTTAAGGGGAGGTGTTGTAAAAATACTGGTATTTATTTGTGAGTTAGTAGTCCATCATACACACAAATGATGGATTACACTTCCATTTGATGAATGAGAATATGGATATAGTTTGGGAAATTAAAATAAACAATCCTCAGTTTTTATTTTTGTTTTTTAATATTTCATTATTCTTGATTAATATTTGAGGTTTTTATATAAAAATAATAATGTAAAAACCCTCAATTAAGAGCTATAAATCTCATTCAGACATTCTCTTTTTCATTACACCTTAACACCACTATGGATGATATTATACCCTAAATTTGGACATAATAAATTATATAGGGATTTAAAAAGGTAATTTATTATTGATTCCGAAAAAACGGTTTATGATGTTTTATGAAATGATATTATTATGTTCTCTTTTATAATAATGAGGAGGGGGTCTCATGATATTTTTTGAAATATAAAATTAATATATAATTATTTTTTCATCCAAATGGTCAAAATTTGAATATATCAAAATATTAGGTGACTAATATTCAATAAAATATCATATATTAAAATTTTTATAGTTTTGGATGAAATATTTTTCCTTAACATTTTTTAAACCTTTATTATCTTATTCAACCATAATGATCATAATAATGATTTTTACTATTAACTACTCAACTTATTTACTATAAAAGGATAGAAGACTCATAAATGGTAAATGGTTGATTCCATAGAATGTAACACATTTAATTTTATTAGGATATAATATTTATTAATTATATATCAATTAATAAAATATAATTTATTATAACATAACATTAATGTCAATATTGGAACTATTCAATTAATTTGACAATTAAAACTGCAAAAAGTAACGGAATTTGATTCCAATGAATCCAAATATCCCAAATATATCATATTTTTATAGAAATAATATGTATCACAAATATTCTTTAAAGTAATATTAATTTAGATATTTTTCAAAATTAATTTTATCATTTTTCTATTAATATAATTATTACTATGTCGGCATTTCGTACACTTTCAAGGTAAATATATTATTAATTGAAATTAAAAATAATTTTTTATTAAAAAATTAGTTTAGATTTAAGTTGAATATTAATAAATGAATATATCCTATGTTTATCCCTATTTTTAAATTAATATATTTATTAAATCATGTATGTGGTATTTTTGGATTCATATTCATATAAGTATTAAAATTATAAAAAATGTGTCAATTAGGAAAAAATGTGTCAATTTGGAAAAAATGAAAATTATTTGTCTTTATTATGATTATTGATAAGATATAATATTTCATTGTTATTAAGTAAACTGTTAGGTTGATTATATAGTTCTTATAAATTTATTCTTAACATTAATCACCAAATTTACACTTCTAAAGGGTAAAAATACTTCTATGGTTATACTACTAATGACCAAAAATACAAGAGATGTATATACAAACTTTTTATCCACTAATTTCAAATTTGGAATTAATTTTTCAAAATTCACAACCCATAAGGTGAAGAACATAATTTAAAATTAAATATTAAAAATGAGATGAAAAACAATGTTTTCAAAAAAATATTATTTTAAGTGTAGATTTTTTTCAATATTCGTGAATAAATTTCATTAAAAATAATAAATATAAATTTTTTAAAAAATGGGATTCTAATATTTAAAATCTGACACAAATAATTAGTATCATTGGTATATCATCAAAATGAAAATATATTTTTAGAGAAAAATAAGTATTTATCACAACATATTGAATATAAATTATTTGTGAAAATTATTTAATGTACATCCTATTAAAATAATTACATATTTAATTAAAATTTTAAATTTACCTTTTCAAATTCAAATTATATTATTTTAAAATTGTACTATTAAATACAATATTATATGAACAAATTTTAATAATATGTTTTGTTATTATTTTAAAAAATTATTTTTTATTCTCATAATGAATATAGCTATCCAATACACGAATACTTATAAATATTAAAATGATTTATTGAATTATTACATGTGTTGCTACGAAAATTATTTTTATGTCATGTGTTTATTTTTAATTATCCACTAAATGTTTTATCTATGAAAACATTATTTAATTTTGAATACTGATTTATTGAATATTTATTAAAAAAATAAATGTTTTAGTATATTTCAAATGACGTATTGTCATCCTATTTTGAAAATGAATTTTTAAAATGTTCTAGTGGCTTTGTTAGTTTGTCTATTTTTATAGAAATAATAGAAGATTCATCTTTTTATGATTTTTTCAAAAAAAAATTTTCCCCATTATATTGAATATTCTCTCACATGTTTCATGGTATTAAAATGGAAAGTATTTCACTATTATTCAATGAATATTATTTAAAAACGGTATTAACTGAAAAATTCTATTGACATCATTATGCTCAAAGTGAAATTCTACTATTTTTTAAAAAACATTCTTCATATTCTCAATTATTCATTTAAAATTGACTAATAGTTTATATATAGTTGACTTACTGAAGATAAATGATCAAATTTTTCCTTTTAATTTCTTTATAATTTTTTTATATAAATTATTATTTTCCTATTATATTCCTCTATGAGTACCGTTCTTAATACTAGTAATTGATGTTTGTCCACCAAGATTTCGAATGTCCATTTGATAATGAAATTATTCACATAACTATAGACCACATTCACTATATTGTGTTAGTTTTATTGATTCAAACATAGAAAGCACATACATTTACATATTTTCTAAATATTAGAAATTTGCATACATTATATTTCAAAACCAATGATTATAGATTTTTGAGGTATACTAGGTATGTTTTTTATTGTATATTTATTCCTTAATATTATAAATATATTAAACTTAATTAATGATTTTTTGGGGTCTAGTATAGATATCCCATCGAGGAATCAATGATTCTCATGAGTATTTCTATCTTGGGTATTTTGGGGAATATTATCCCATAAAAACATTTATATACACAAGCATCATGATCTCTAAGATTATGATGTCTTGTCTTAGGGAATGGAAATAGTGGTCCATTATTATGTATTTCATCACTAAGGATCCATTTATTATTCTCCATGTTGTAATTTCATTTCCATTTTTATCCATGGATATATGATAAGTTTATTTTCATTTTATAATTCCATTGTTTTTTAATTATATTTACTTTCTATATAATGTTTTTATCAGCTAATGCACAATTATAATCATTGATTGTTAAAAATTATCATTAACCTTACTGTGTGTCTTATTTTACACTTGTTCTATATCCATTGTTTTTGGTTATGATGATATATATTACACATGTTTGGTTTGATAGAATATATTTTATATAGATTTTATTAGACATTTATAACAAGTTTTATGGTTTATGAGCTATAATTTAAACTTTTAAATATATATAAATGAGGAAAAATACATGGGAATATTCAGTATAATTTATATCCAAACTCAATTAAACTGAAAACCTAAACTTTCCTTCGAATGTATTTGACTCGCTGATATTTTTTATATAGCGATTTTTATGGTTTATTTTTTAATTTAGTGTATTTGAAATTAATTATGTAAAGAAGGTATTTTTGTGGATTGGTTCAATGATTTTGGGTCTCGTGCTTTATAGTTAGTATCAGTAGAGGACACAAATTTCATCTTATATAAAAAAAATTGTCAATACTAATTTAATAGATGATATATGAAATATCATAATAATTTTATATGTATATATAACCATTTCATTTAGTTGAACTAATATTGAATTATTATTTTATTGGGATTAGATAAAATTACAGAAATCCCTAGTGGAAAATATAAATGATAAGAGTATGTATAGTGAGACATCCATAAATTTTAATTAATTATAGATTCTATAGTTTTCATATTAATAAAATCAATAAATAGATACTGCAAGAGTATACAGGATGTGATAGAGATGTACCTTAGGGTAATAACCTTGAAAAGGGTTTGTTGGCTATTTACTCAATATCCATCTATTGAACAAAAAATAAGAAAAAATTCACACATGGTATGAAACTATTAAGATATATTATATGGTTAATCACTTCCCCTTTACAATCCATTACGAATGATATATTATCTTAAGGAATAATTATAAAATTAATTGTAGAACCCATAATGTTTATTCATAGATTGAACCAAGATTTATTGATTTATAACTTAAAAGAAATGAAATATTATTGAAAATATACTTTTTAGGGTGGTAATTTCTTATAATTATCTATTAATAATTTTCTAATTGCGTTATTTATACATCAACCATGATGATATAATTTTTATGCCGAAATGAGTGAAGATAAATATAACAAAATTATGAATGAATTCCATGTAAAATGAGGATACTATACTGATAATAAACAAGGAGTAAGAAACCATGTTGTTATTCCAACAGTCTATAAAAATTATGGTTAAGGATTTAACAATAGTTTAGATTTCAAACACACTAATTAAAATGAAGATAGTGTATCATGAATTCTTATATGATGGTTATGATAAATAAAAATAGATCTTATTTTATTTAAGTAAAAATGGGGAATAATCACTGTGGAGAATTTATCAATGTAAATATAATATGTCCGATCTATGGTAAAAGAGTGCATATAAATACTCTTTTTTTGTGGAAAACAAAGGATCTATATAGACATAATGAAAGGAAAATAATGTGCTTCTAAAATTAAAACTAAAAAATTACTTCCTTAAATGTGGGGAAATTTCACATTATCCATGTCAATACTTAGGTCCAAGAGCAAACAATAAAAAAATATACCAGAAACATTCAATAAAATTGAATTTATATGAAATAAAAACTACAAAAATGAGTTTTAGAGATAATATATAGTGATGTACATGGATTATACACTCAATAACATTTTGTTCTCTATTCATATTTTTCCAATATAATCTTACATTCAATGTATGATTTAAGAGAACATAAAATATCTAACCTTAGCACTAGATGGTAAAATTTTAATAATTTTTTTTAGTGGTATGGTTTTCAGAGACCTAGTATATATATCATCTATAATAGTAAATTCTAGGAATACAGTCCCTCTAAAATCTAATTATCCATTCGTTAGTAAAAGTTTTTGTAAAATTAGGCACAGATTTGGGTTCTTAACATATAGACAGTTATAATTGAAATGATAGGTAAATAAAGTTTAAAAATCAGCCTATGATCGCCAATTTATACCTGAATTTCTATAATCATCCTATGATGTACTTCTCCAACTGATCTATGAATCAACCTTAGTATCCCCAAACTAGAGAGTAGAACATACCCTAGGAATGGTCCAAAGTGTTATTATATGTCTCTTATATTGGTTCAATGTGAATGGGAATAAAGACCTACATTTTTGGTTGATTTATCCAAAATTAAACTAGTAAAAAAATTTCACATACAAAAGTTGGAAAATTTTCGACAGAAAAAATTATATATAATAGGTTAAATAATACAACGTCAAATACATGTATGAAACCTGAAAACAAGAAACAATGTGTGGAAAAAAGAGATAACCCATACCACCTATGATATGTGAGTTAATTTCCCAACATGTAACCAAAAAATCCAACATCCTACTAATATAGATTCATATCAACACCATGTAACAACACTCCATTACCTAAATTAAATAAAATGAGATCTATAGAGAACCAATAACATATACTAGCTGTGAGAAAAACGAGACAAGTTCAATCCCACCAATTGTTCCATAAGTATCCTTCTTAAAAAATATTATATAGTTTAAGGAAAATGAAAAAAGGAAAAATATTATTACATAACATTCAATAAATCCTGGAAATAGAAATTTTTTTTGAACAACTTATAATGAATACATAAAAAACCATTTACAATCATTTGAAAAACAATACCTAAAAGGATCACCCTGGAACTTTGTGATAGGGTAGGATTTAGCTGTGTTATCTTGGATCCTCAAAATTTAGTGATCACAATATTTAATGTAAACAATTAACAGAAAATGTTCTTATAGATAGGGTAATTTCCAAAAGAGTGAACCTACTTTCATAACATAGTTTAGATAGAGTTATATGACAGATGTTCAAGGTAGTAAATAATAAAACATCATGAAATTTTAATCCCAATCTACTACCCCCCCCCATATGCACCAATGGATCCCATGGGTTATAGATGACCCAAGTATTATTTAATTTTCATAAATATTTCACATCTGGAGGATTTTATATTCATAGATCTAATTATTTCAATGTCACATGATAAATCCATAATAAAACATCTCAAATTCAAAATAAAATACTAATTGAAATATATTTCCAATTCAATTATGAAATGGGAAATACATCTCAAAAATGAATCCCAATTGTTTATATTTCTATATTGATATAACAATTTATAAAAAAAATTATAAATGAAATTTGAAATGATAATGCTTTCATGGTGTAACAGACATGGAATTTCATGAAACCACGAAAAACATTTACATGATATTCTCCAATAAAAAAATATGTTCATATTAGAAGATGGATAATATTATATGAATTAATGTGGATCCCAAAACCATGAAACTCGAATCCGGAAATTTTAATTCAATAAATTATATTTTAAAAGAGTCAATGAAAAAAATATCAAGGAAATTCCTCAAGTTGTGAAAAAAATAAAATTATAGATCTTTTATATTTCATATTAACTCATGATAAATATAAGTGAATAATAATGTGATCCTGAAAAACCTCACTAATCTAGAGATAACATTTGTAGTCAATTGTTCCACTCAAGATAAATAGTGTATTTATATTAAAATTATAACAAATATTAAAGAAGACAATCTTACTTCAATATTTCAATATTTAACACCACAATATCCATTAGTATTGGTCAATGAATGAGTTAGGAACTTTATAATTTTCATATTGAAACCATGAAGTCATGATCCTAGGTTTTATGAGGAATATTGAGAGAATAAAAAAGTTTACCCTGTTTTAGAAGGAATTTTCAGATTAATTAAACCTCATTGTATGGTTTTGGATAATTTGTTTGACAAAATTTTCCCCAAAATTGCACCTATTTTTATCTGTTAGAAATATTCTCATCGGTTTTCTATACTATTTTCTATCAATGTGAAAATCCAATGTCTAAAAACATGAAATGTTCCATCGTATCCTTGAAACAATGCATGGTTAGTACTAATTCAATGACAATGATTAAGATCCCCAAAATAACTATAAAAACGTAAAGAGACACAAAAAACTACTTTATATTGTTTAAAAACTAAATATAGTCTAAATTTTAATATATGTACCTAAATTGACATCATAAAGTGATGATTATATTCACCATATCAAAATATGATCCATTAAACTCGTGTCATTGAATAATGATTAATGAAAATGTGAGGTCACGATTCCCTCTCCACAAATTCTCAATTGTATGACTTATGATAATTCATTTTGTGCTTCAAAAATTATAAAAAAAAATATAATATTCAACTCATGTTGAATCCTTTTGGGACATTGAATAAAAAAATATTTTTTTTTGATTATCATTTTTTATTACCAATCATGATATTTGTAATCTAAAACATGAGAGGGATCCATATGAGACATCATAAACTATGAATCATGGAAAACATCTTGGATTGTTGAAAATGAGATGGAAAGGGTAACTAATATGTCAAGTTTCATATCTACTCAATGGTCTAAAAATGTCCCACATAGCATACAGTTAATATTCATTATTTTCCAATCTAATGGTGTGTAACACCCCAAGATTACATATCATGTTATTTCTTCGTAGTAATTCAATAACTTTCACTACACGCAACACCGAGTTAAAACGCACCATGACTTACCAAACTAGTTGTTCAATAGCGGTTATGAATAGTATTATCTGAATTTTGAACTTCATATAATCCTTATAATTTTAGAATACATGTTATGAGTTTCTTAGACATAATGTAGGAACATATTCATTTTTTTGGATAAAAGAAGTATTTCTCAAAAATGGAATTTTACCACCTTTTAATGGATAACCATTTTTAAATTCATTTATAGTGTTAAATTATACATTTTAATGGATTGGAAGTATAATTAGATAATAATGTTACCATTTAATCCAATGTTGGTCATTGGAAGTAATTTCAATTTGAAATTGGATATAAACAAGTATCAATCTTTTGATATTTATTATTTCTTAAAAATACGCATTTTGGTTTTGACAACATGAATTAATATTATATTACTTAATGAAACTTCTTTGTTTTGAAATTGGTAAAATATAATTCATTTTTTAATTCATAATATCAAAATTAGCTTTGCTTGTTTTTTTGCTATATTTTTTAAAACATTCAATTTTTAATGAATAGTTAAAATACCGCGTTATTGTTTAAAACCAAATTTTTATATAAGTAATTAATTATTTTATTTAAATTTATTTCAGGTCCAAATAGATAAATAATACTGATATATGTTCAATTTAATTCATTACACCCATTTTATAATAAGTTTATATATATAACATTTTATTGATCTTTTTACCGCCTTTTACCCACCTTCTATAAAAATTTAAAAATTTTCATTAAACATTCTTTTAACACTTCTGTGATTTGAATTTCAGAACTTTGAGAGACACAGTTAACCTCATTATGTAAAATTTGGTACAATAAGATGAAAATAATTTTTTTTGAATTGTAACTTTGGACTTTTATTTTCAACGGTTAAAAGTAAATAGGGTAATTAAGAGTAAAAATGATATTATATTTACCCTAACACATGTCCTAATTCTATTGCATAAGTTTACTTCAACAAAAAATAACTTTAGGAATAAAATTTTATCCTTTAGGTTTACTTGGATTAGATTACGACATTTTTTATTATTTAATTTAAAGAAGAGTTAAAAGTGTTAAATTCATGTTTTCATAACTAAGAAATTTTTAATATATGTTTATACATTAGATAAAATCAATTATAAATATTAATTATAAAGATAAACTGATTTCCCACATAATGGTATTTTATTTATAATTTTTAGGCTTTAAAAAAATATTGTTATTTATGAAAAAATGATGAGGCAATAATTACCTTCTAAATAAGATATTAAAATAATTGATATTATAAATATCAAAATAAAATTAATTTGAGACTTTTTATGAATTACACTAATTTTATAGGATAATATGACCTGGTGGGGTTTATTAGATAAATTTCTTCAAACAGATAAGTTTGTTATGTCTTTCACAAAAACAAAATATTAAATAGTGTCAAAATTGACATAAATTAATTTTTATAACAAATACTTTATTATTGGTTGATATAATATTCCTAAAACGTTATGGATCAAAAAAAGGACTTATATAATATTACATTTGTATTTAATGAACCACTTGTCGTTTTTTGAATGTTTAGAGCATGTTTATTAACCATATAGTGTAAGAATACAAGAATACAAGATAAAAGTTAAACTATTTAACTAAGAGTTAAATCTAAGAAAATATGGTTAAAATGATAAATTAAATGTGTATAAAACCTATTTTTTGATATTATTTGGGAACATACCCACCTTATCTTCTAAATAAATCAATTTGGATCCATTATAAACTGAAAATTATTTCATAATAAAATAATATTTCATGTTTTTCTAAATGTGCTCCTCACCCCTCTTATAAAATGGTGCTTCCCCTTCTCTCTAATTCACACCTCAAAATCCATTAGTATATTCCATCCACTTCCAAAAATTTCCTCAAAAATTTCCTCAATTAGACCGAGAGGCCTTACTTTGATCAGAAATCCATCCTATGTATCCCTTTTGATCAACTCAAAAAGAAACACTCGAAGAGGAGGTATTAATTTCACCACACACTTTCATGTTCTATTCTACTTCAAATTCTTCATTCTGTGTTTTTTCCATACTAAAGTAAATAACCTAGAACCTTATACAAACTATGATGTTATTATAAATATGGTACAAACATATTCGTTATTCTCTCCATCCTATAAATGAGAATGTCACCATACGTGCGTACGTATGGCATACGATCTCCACGTCGTGGTGTAGTTTTTCATTGAACAATTTACTCTTTGGATGGTTATAATAATGAGTATAATTTATGTAAATAATAAATATAACATGTAAATTATTCTATATATACGATAAAACATCCAATTTCATAAAATTTCATCATCAATAGAATGATATTATTGCTTGTGCGAACGTACGGATTACCGTCTCCACGACGCGATGAGATTCATTTCCACGTTCACCATTCAATGATGATTATAAAATTATATATTATTAATAATTAAGTAATATATGATATAATAATGATATAGGATATATATATATATAATTACATTAATCTCATTTACTTAATTCCATTCAATATGACATGAAAACAGAAACAACGTTTATGCGTACATACGGCCTACAGTCTCCATAGCAGTGTTTTCTTTTTCATATATCTATCTATTATACATATTTATATTCTAAATATATAAGATATATAAGTAATTTTAATATTATGGAATTATTTAAATCATGATCTAAATGATATGATGAATAATAACAAGTCAAAATACGTATGAAAAAGAAAGCAATTATTACCCAAAATGTTAATTTAACAAAACAATATTTATTAAATGGGAAGTCTAAAGTCATAAATGAATCATGTATGATATAATTAATATAAATACAGTAATTTTTTAATTTAATAACATAATATTTTCATTTTATAGGTGGTTAAATGTACCCTTGACCAACGTAAAAGTACAATGTAAGGGTTAATTCTATAATCTCTTTATTATCTGAGGTTGTTTATACATAATTATCTACTGGGACCTCTTTATCACCCACATCCATGTTTCATAAAATGTATTTCAAAAAAATTTCACTATTTTATCGACAATGGGTTAAATTCATTTACACCCTTAGTTGACCATATATGTTTTTGAATTAAATCATTCCGTTTTTTTCAAACAAGATACTTTGTAACCTTTTTGAAAAAATTAATTTAAGAATGCCTTTATTAACATATACGGTGGGTGTGGCTATTTTCTTCTATTATAACATCAATAAAGCTTCCCCTAAAAGTAATAATGAATATTTTCAAAATAAATTTTTTCATTTATAATTATGTGACTCTTAAATGATTTCAAAATATAAATGTATATTTTTCTCAAATAGTTTTGATTTCATCTACGTCAACATCCTTTGATAAATTTTAAACTTGTTTTAAGTTGATTTATTATGATAAAAATCATCCATATTTTATATAAGGTTCTATGATATGTTTGACTGTGGATGATTTATTTTTATTCCATTAATGGTTTATGGTTAATGTATTGACATTTTGTATGAAACTTTTAAATACGAATAGGTATGTTATATTTAAACCACTTCTTAAGATGAATGTGTTAGACTAGAATCTTCTAGGTTGGGGACTGGTAAAATTAATCCCTCTGGGTTAAGGTCTGATTATAGTAGACCCTCCAGGTTGGAGTATGGTTACAGAGGCTCTCCTGGTTAGATTCAGGTTATAAAGGCTCTCTAGGTTGGGGTCTGTTTACAGATAGGCCCTAGGTCCAGGCATGAGGCCTTGACACAGAAATTAAAGTCTGGTATTATACATTCCCTCATTATGAAATTAGTTATTACATGTGATTATTCGACTAGTAGAGTATCGATGTGCATGTTAATATGGTAATTTTTTTCTTATGTGTGCTATATTATGTTCCAATTTATGATTAAAATGATATTTTATTTATTACACATCTTGATTTAAAAGTTTATAGCTTCTGCTAAATTATTTACCCTTACTGAGGATCTGAGCTCACCCCTTTCTTATATTATATTGTCTTAGGATCTCAATAAGTGTTTTAGGATGGATATTCAGGGATAAGATAAGGGAACAATGGAATTTTCATTGAACTATATATGTCATAATGTATGTTAAAAAGTGTAATGTAACATTCATATATGTAATGTGTTTTCCATGAATGCTAAACTGATCGGTCCTTCGGGACTTGATTCCTTTTAGTCAAACTAATTCATTAAAATA
This sequence comes from Viscum album, assembly GCA_963277665.1. Lineage (NCBI taxonomy): Eukaryota > Viridiplantae > Streptophyta > Magnoliopsida > Santalales > Viscaceae > Viscum > Viscum album. The sequence goes on from OY728146.1 coordinate 1,108,939,849, forward strand.
ATTCATCGACTCTGGGTAACTATGTTCAGCTCCATACATTTGGTACCATCGGATGTTTAGCAATAACATTAGAAACTAGATTTAGATAAACTTTTATTAGAGCACATTACCCAAAGATATAATTTGAGGATTTGTATATATGAACTTCTATGAATTTTGGTAATGGATAGATTTTGTGAGTTTTCCATGCAATACATCTCTTTCTAGAAATGGGAAGGTAGAGGTGGATCTGGAAGAGATGTACCTAGGGGTAAAACCTGAGAACACCGCTTCGAGCTAGACTTGAACGAGAACTCGTGCTCGACAATATGCCTTTCTGTACTCTTGGTTATGAAACATCTGTGGGGGGATATACTAATAATAATTATCATTTTCATTACAAACTATTATGAATGATTTATGAGTATATACCTCCAAAAGGAATTTTTTTTATGATTACGGATTATATCCATAAACTATTCAATTTACGTTAGGTATTTTACAATTTTGGAATTACACATTGTGATTCAAAAACTAATATGGTGTATGACATTTTATAGAAATGGCACCTAGTAGAAGGAATAAGAACTCCATAAATATGTATGATCCCAAGAGTAAGAAGGATCATATGATTCAGGGTATTAAGTAACCATTTAGAAGGGAAATAGTCTCTTATGTATTCTCAAAATATGAAGAAATAATATCATGTATTAATATGTTATGTAAATAATTCTCTGAGTCCTATGGATTTTAAGGGAAGCAAGAAAATAAAATGATGGTAGAGAGAAAATTGGATAAAGGGAAGAGGGGAAAGAAGGAATTTCCCATAGGTGATAAATTTTGAAAGAATCACCTTTGTAAATGCTTGAAGGGAATGAGAGTTGTTTAAAAGTGTGGAGAAAAAAGACACCATGTTCTTGTTTTCAAGGGTAAGAAAAAGGTTTCAAATGTAAAATGCTTCATCTGTAAGGCATTGGGACACTATGGGAATCAATATCTGAGTCATCAGTGTATACTGAAAATGATGCTATTGGATAATAATCAACTTATGATACTACCTTAGATGAAGAGTAATGAATAGTGTTCTTATGTTTTTATTATTGAATTATTACATTTGAGTGATGTATAAATAATATACTAGTTATATTAATTATAGAGATAAATAAGGATTATACTGCAGTATTGTTTTTTACGTATTTGAGATTATACAGTTATGATAAAAGTGACTTAATATTAAGCTACACTTTTTGGAAAATTGATGTTTAAAGGAAAGATAATCCTTAATATGGTCCTGATAATGTGTTAGTGATTTTGGAATAAGAGATGGTTGATTTGGATAAATTATATTGGATATTCGTGACTTCCTTGGAACTGATTAATAGTTTGTTTATTTCATTATTGTTGGAATATTTAAAATTGTTGGATATAATGAATATATCTAGTATTCTAAAAAAAATAAGGGAGAATGAATGTAATCGATAAGGTTTTATAGTAATTCAGGTTGTTACTTTTTTTAAAAGAATACTTGATGAAAGTGTTCACATGTTATTACGTGGAAAAAAGGATCTTCATTGTGTTTAACTTCCTTATATATTTGGGACTGTGAGTTTGGATAAGAGTATTTTTGATAAGTCTAAAGTTTGGAATGAATTATGTTTGAAATTTAATAATATTGTTAAGGTTATTTATGGATTGTAATAAAAAGGACAACCCCGAGGTCAGGCAACAACCGGTCGCATCTGGCAAGGCCGGAAGACATCAACCCGCAACCGAAGGGCGACATGGGTGCGTCAGCTTTTACTGGCCTACCCATTGTCCTGAATTGTATAATGTAGTTTCTGTTTTAAAATTTCTAATAGGTGAATTATAAATTCATTATTTTTGGAACCCTATATGATTAGGATAAATAGAATATTTTATTTTGGAATTTTTTGGAGTGTAAGATGAGTTTGTGGAAGGAATTAGTTGAAGGATGAAACTCAACTTTCCAAGTATATAAATATAAATATATATATATATATAATTTTTTTTTACTATTATTATATTGATAAATTTATTCTGAAACTTTAGGGAAGGGATCTTAAAACCAAAAATGTTTTATCCTAATAACTTATATTTTGTTGAACCGATGGTATTTTAAATCATCAAATATTGATATATTTGAGGCCCTAAATTGTACTCTTGTTAATGATTTATAACATCAATAACCCCATATAAATATTTATGTTTTCCTCCAATTATATGACTATAATTTCCACCAATGTTCTCTGAATCGACATCATATTTAGGTGGTTACCCTTTAAATTCCCTTTTCCTCCAATTATGACTAAATTTTATCAACCCAATTTCTGATGTGTATTTTCCCACAAATGTATTTTCTATTTTCAACATGTTATTTATTAAGAACAATTTCAAATTGTGAGAACACAATTAATTGAATTAGGGAATAATGTAACACCCCAAGATTTCATAGTATGTTATTTCTTCAAAGTAATTTAATAACTTGCACTACACGCAACACCGAGTTTAAGGGCACCACGACTTACGAAAATAGCCATTAAAAAGGGGTTATATAAGGCCCCAACCTTAAACCTTACTTAATATTGAGTTATTACAAGATTACACATTGAGGATTTTTTCAGGTTTAGAGTTTTAGAGAATTAGATCATGAAACTTGCATTACATTCCACATTTAAAGAAAGTGGTTACATAAAATACAGTATTCATTCTTTCCATCAACGGAAACATATTTAAAATATAACACGGATTCTTTCTTGACACATCCTTGGCACTATCATCACATCATGTACCTTTCCCTTGACCTGTGAAAAACATTTCAAAAACATGGGATGAGCATAAAAATCTCAGTAAGGGTTATAAAAATATGGAAAGAAAACATGAGTTCATATATACATAATAATGAAATCATACATTACCCATAAAACATAGGAACTTTAACATACCTCATCAAACAATGAATAAATCATAGAAAACATAAGACATAAAGGTAACTTGAGGCATTCATAACATTCTTACGTGGGGAGTAACCCTCTTGGTTATGTTTGGAATACCCATCACAGAATATTCCCTAAATCTCTTCTGAGAAACCTTAACATTTCACTCCTTCGCGTTACCCAATGCATTGGAGAGCTATAACGGGATCACCCGCCCGTAGTTTATCATGGAACCACCCATTTTCATAAAAATGCGCAAGAACCATAACATAAATGTGTCACATAAAACATGCATAAAGGAAACATAACATTTCCACATTTCAATCACAATATAACATTTTAGTATATTGAAATATTGAATCCATTCAGAAAGAAACCATTTCCAAAACCATTTAAAACATTTAATAAAGAGATTTTTGAATCAATGTGTCCCATACCACCTTGAAGATTAAAATTTTAAATCATTAATATCCATATAAATAAATCCTTTAAACCATTTTGAAAACATGGATATTAATAAAAACAAATAATTAAAACATTTAAAATGATATTTTGGTTAAAGGGGTTTTACCAAAATTAGAGACACTTGAATACAATAATTGAGAAATAACATTTAGTCAGAACTTTATAATATCATGAGTATAAATGGATTCATGATATAATACTCCAAAGGACAGTATATACACCATATAAGAGTGAATTGGTGCATAACAACAATGAACCCTCAATAGAAATGTCAAATGTGATGAAATCCCTTATAAAGAAGGAATCCTTAAATTAAGGACAAATCAATCTCAATAATATGTGTGAAAAATATAAATACACACAATATAAGTGGATATTAAGTGTAAAACAATAAAAGGTCATTCACACATATTCAATGGATGACATATTCAATGACTACATGTTGAACCCAAAGAAATCAAAATTGGGTTAAAAAGTTCCCTTGACAGCCTAATGGCACCACATCAAAATGAGTTGATGAGAGATAAAAAGTGTATCTCATCACTTGGACATAAAAATTACATCAATAAGGATATATGAGAACATATCCCAACATAACAATATGCAAATTAAAAGACCCAACAAAAAAATCTTTTAAAAAAAGGAGGGTGAAAGGTACCCTTACCGACTTGGGTATCTTTCAAAACATACACCCCATGAAAGGAGGACAATAGATCATTGATGTAAATACTCATAAACGAAATTATATTACACAAAGAGTAGAATAATGGGCAGTACATACACCACTCAATGGAATTTGTGGCAAATGTAGCATAAATCTCACGGGAATAAAAGTGAGATGAAAAATCCCTCACGAAAACTCGGCAGCCTAACGGCGCCACATAAAACTTCCGAATATGGATTGATAAGATCAAATAGGGTATCTCATCACATTAAATTATAATGTACATAAAGAGGAATATAAAAGAACATCCCCCAACATTACAAAGAGGAGCTCAAATGAAGTGACATAAAGGAGAGTACTTAAAAAGAAAGAGAGAAGTTAGATCTCTTACGAAAGTTCGGCAGCCTAACAGCGCCACTCAAAACTTCCAAAATGGATTGATGAGAGAGAATAAGGTCTCTCATCACATGAACATAAAAATTACAGTAGTATTAATATAAAATATCATCCCAATAACAAGAAATATGAGCTTTAAAAGGAATGACATAAAAGAGTGTACATAAAAAGAAAGAGAGGAGTAAGATCCCTTACCTCGGGTCCGACATGACTCGATCGTTCTTTAATCTCCTGAATAATAAACTTCAGTTAATTTCTACTTCCTTAAGACCCTTTTTCAATTTCATTATTCCTTTTATATCAGTTATTACCATGTCATAAACACTATGTAATCGTTAAGTTAATAATGATTGTTTTGTCGATATTTGGTTCTTAAGTCGAAAGTCGACTTCTTACAATTACATGTTGTTCGTGTGGCCAAATTTTTATTATATCCAGTATTGTATTCATGATTTAGATATAATATATGTCATATATATCCAGTACATGCATGCATTTATAACATTACATAATCATTTAGAGGTAAGAAATGAAATGCACCGTTCATGGAGACGGTAAGCCGTACGTACGCATTAACGCTACTTTAATTTCTATTTCGTATTTTATAGAATGGAATAATAATGATATAAAGGTATATTATAATTCCAGTATAATATCATATATAATATCATAGTTCCATCCTTTATACGTCCAACATATGGTATTTAACGAATCAAATCACTTTGAGGGGGCGGTAGTCCGCACTTCCTTAAATAAAGATATCGCGTTTACCCATAATGGAAACCATAAAAGTATGCCCAAAATGAAAAAAAACAGAAGCTTAAGGAAAACATAAACATATTATATATCATATATAAAAATAGTGACATCATAATGGCCACCTTTTAAGGTGTTAGATGAGTATTGAACAATCATCGTTTCGGGAGGCAGAATTTCGCCATCCACAGAAACCGTATGTTCTTTAACCATTTGATGTAGTTGTGTGAGAGTGTATCTCGAATAAATATTATAAAAACATCCTAGTATATTGAATATACTGTTGTTTTTACAAAAGAAATAAATAAAAAGAGTTTAGGGGGTTGGAGAAGCAAAATAAAACAAATGAACATGAGAGAATGAATTACCTTTAAAAGTGTAACTCCTTTTGATTTGAGCCTAAAGGCTTTTTTTGAAAGGATTCTGCCCAAAGGGAATCCTCTAGGATGAGTAGAGGGATTTGGAGAGAGTAAATGGGCAGGTCTTGGTCGAGCCCAAGGCTTGAGGAGTGTGTGAAATGAGGTAGAGGTGGGGGCCTTTTATAAGAGGAGGGGAGGGGAAATTTTGGAAAGTAAGAAATATTACTTTATTTGAAAATGTGTTTCGGTTTTAAAAGGTCCCACATTGATATAATTCGTGGATAAGGTGATAAGGGTTCTAAATCCACCCATCCAATAAGTTTTTGACATGTGTAGTTCATAGATTTTACATTATCTTTCCATTTTATTTAAATCGTCAAATAATGATGTCATCACTGCATCATTATTATGTCATAAATAATTTAATTTATTTAATGTCTAAAAATTATAAAACAAAATACTATGATGCAGGAAATATTTTTATCTTTCCAATGACTATTTATAATAAAAATTTGGACTTGTTTAACCCTACTAAAAAACTGTTTTAGTAAAACAACTCATGTTTGTGACAATTTAATTTTAACATTAAATAAAAATATATTATTGTCATTTTCCAACTAAAGTGGTTCCATGGGGTCCCCAAGTTGGCCCATTTCTTGTCTTGGTCGGCCATGACTCACCCAATAGGTGTAGAACTAGTGTCATGGTGTTTTCACATTCTTATAATATCATTTTTACATTAAACTACACTAATTACCACTAATCGCGATTAAAAACTTAATAAGTTACTATTCACCAAAAAATTATTTTTATCCCATTGAACCACATTTTACTTCTTAATGACAACCATGTATGTCGGATATTTGAAATTAAAAACACAAAGATGGAAAACTTCCATTTAAATGGAAAAATCAGTTTTTATAAGTACCACTTAGTGGTTTCACTATTCATCAAAAATTGATGTTTTTTAGAAAAATCCCAAAAATTTACCCTAAGCTATATTTGATATTCTGAATTCAAAAATGAAGTCTGTTTTACAAAATTCAAAACATATAAGTCACATTAATTAATTTAATAACTAATTCCCGCTGTCATGACAAATAGCGTGTTTTTATGAAACAATAAGTATCAAAATATTGACACTAGTTTAAGTTCGATTTCAAAGTGAAATTAATTCCAACGACCACTATTGGATTTAATGGTAAAAATATTTTATAATTTCAATTTAAAACCAATTCAAAATATTATCTAATCATATAAATAAATTATATTAAAAAGAGGTTTTGAATTAAAACACAACATTTTACACTATTCATTAAAAAATGAACTTTATCGAAAAAATACCAAAAAATTACACAAAGTAAAATTTGATGTCCCGATTCTTAATAAGAGTTTTATTTTGTCCAAAATAATGTATAATAGTGATCAAAACTATATTTAATGATGGTTCGTCATCAAAAGGCGACAAGTGAACCTTTAGGGAAAACTAGGGCATATATGCCTAAAATTGAATTCTTTCCGTATTTTAAGCCTTTATCTTTTATTGTATAAATGTAAAAACATATAAAAACATATATAATCATATATTAGTTATTTCTATCCATTACCGCCATTACAACGGCTACATGTTAACTACCATTTAAAATAATATTATTTTATCATTAGAGTGCAACGTAAGATTCCCAAGAAACTCGTTGTTGCGTGTTGGGTACGCCATCGAGCATAGAATCCCCTTTAAAGTAATATCAATATTTTATTCACAAATATGGATAAATATGAAAGTGTCATATTCTTTATTTACCTGGGGTGTTACATCCTTCCCCCCTTTTGGGAATTGCGTCCTCGCAATTTTAAAATTGTGCTTGGAAACATCCTTGAAAGTCCCACATCGGAACAAGAGTCTGTAAAACAACCACTTTAAAATAAAGGAAGATAAGTACAAAGGTCACCCGAGTTAACCCATACTAGGACTCCATGTAGGAAAACAAGGACATGGAGGAGAAAACATAGGGTCATGTTCTGATGGAGAGTGATACAAAACATGTTTAGGAGAAAGTTAACAATGAGAAAATCACAAACTTGTGATGGGTAAACCGGTGTTGGGTTCCCCAGTAGGAAAAGTTAATAGACAAAATTTTTGTTTTAAGTTACTTTTTATTGAGTAATTTATTCATAAGTAAACATAATCACATATCATGTTAACTTTCAACTTTTACTAGATTCCTTAATCAAACTCATATTTTTCCAAAAGACGAGTATTTAGGGAGACTTGTTCGCACTAAGAGTACTATAATCAACTTCTAGAGAATCACCTAATCCACAAAAGAGAACTATATACTTCCCATTTCTTTAGGCTTTAACCAAAACCAAAACCAAAAGGTTAGTACAGGATCAGATAATCCAGAAAAGGATAACCCTTTATAAAAAGAAAATCTATTCTTAACCTCCAAAATTTGTCCAACAAAACCCAAAGTTCAACGAGGACCATTCTATAATCAATTTGTCCATAAAATTCTTCAAAGTAAACCAAACTAAGATTGAAACCCAAATATTTGAAGGATTTAGTCACATAGTCTTCCAAGTTAAATCGTAACATTTATCTCCAAACAACATCAGTTTCTCCTAAAGTCTCGTATTGAAAAGTAATTAACCTAATCACATATCCTCTATGATAGGTTAATAATTTTCATATATAACCCAAAATCAACTTACTCTTAATTAATAAAATAATATAACTAAAAATAATCAGTCAAACTAACCAGGGACTTCACGTAGTCCAGTGGTAGGTGATAAATACCAGTCGCACTTTGGTTGTGGGTTCGATTCCCTCAGCTTTGTCCGACGCGAAGGGTTGTCACACGGTCTGCGTGTTGTCCTTTTTCCAAAACTATATAATTATTAAAACATTCCCCAAAAGAGATAAAATAATCAAAAATTATCATAACATATTTTAACCTCAAGTTTATCTCATGCAATTCATTTTCCAGCATATCATATAATAACCCATAATTACCTCAAAAGTAGGGATCATATAAACCCAAATGGTTCTTTATAACTATGTACACAAAAGAAAATATAACTATTACTTGAATAAAATTTTCCTATATTAAACATCATGGTTACACATAATATAAAAAGTCTTCTAATGTAACCCCATCATCCAAAGAGACTTAATACTCTTAAGAATTTCACCATAACTCTTGAAGCCCTTATATGTTGACATCTTACTCATTCAACATTCCTCATGATCCATTATCCATTCCTTTCCAACTTATTCCGAAATACCTCTTTCCTACAAACAAAATCACGAATCATATCCTAATATTCCAAAATAGGAAAACAATAGTCATGAAATAGTACATACCTTTGATTGGTCATTGTCAGTTTCTTCATCCTCAATCGGAATGGTATTAGGTATTGGTAAAAAAATATTGGTATGCTCTTGGTGACCCCATTCACGAAACTTCTTCATAGGACATGTGTTTGCATAATGACCATGCACACCACATTTAAAACATTCAATTGATCCCTCAGAAAGAACTTCTTTCCCTTTCCTCGAGTCAACTGGATGCATCCTTTTTCCATGGAAGGTTCTTGCTTTATGACCTTCTTTTCCATATCTATAGCATATTTCTGTCCCTTTGAAACATTTTCCTAGGTGTTTATTTCCACATCTTTGACACATAGGTTTTTGAACACACTTACCTTTATGATTATTACCTGTACTTCCGTAGGGATTTGTTTCTTGCATATATGACGTCTTAGAGAAATATCCAAGGTTTAGGTGTTCAATCATGACTCCAGATAGTTGGTTGAGGATAATCACAAGAGTTCTCATTGCAGCTCCCATATCATTTAGTTGCTTGCTCAAAAAACTGTCACAGTTTCCTTCATATCCACTGTTACTTTGGTGCCTGCTAGATCCATCCATTTATTAAAACCAAAAATGTCAGTGTGAGTAAATCAAAAAAACCATCATGTACTAATGAGTAAGATAAACACTAAGATATACTTACTCATTCACTTTATCTAAAACTAGGACTCTTTCTGAAATCCTAACCATTATGGTAATGCCACTTATGCTTAAAGAATACCCTAACCTCTAAAGTAATCTAAACGACCTTTGATACCAACTATAAGGCCCCAGCCTTAAACCTTACTTAATCTTGAGTTATTAAGAGATTACACAATGAGGATCTTTTCAGGTTTAGAGTTTTAGAGAATTAGATCATGAAACTTGCATTACATTCCACATTTAAATAATGTGGTTACATAAAAGACAGTATTCATTCTTCCCATCAATGGAAACATATTTAAAATATAACACGGATTCTTTCTTGACACATCCTTGACACTATCATCACATCATGTACCTTTCCCTTGACCTGTGAAAAACATTTCAAAAACCTGGGATGAGCATAAAAATCTCAGTAAGGGTTATAAAAATATGGAAAGGAAACATGAGTTCATATATACATAATAATGAAATCATACTTTACCCATAAAACAAAGGCACTTTAACATACCTCATCAAACCATGAATAAATCATAGAAAACATAAGACATAAAGGTAACTTGAGGCATTCATAACATTCTTACATGGGGAGTAACCCTGTTGGTTATGTTTGGAATACCCATCACAGTATATTCCCTAAATCTCTTCAGAGAAACCTTAACGTTTCACTCCTCCGCGTTACCCAATGCATTGGAGAGCTATAACGGGCTCACCCGCATTTAGTTTATCACGGAACCACCCGTTTTCATAACAATGCCCAATAACCATAACATAAATGTGTCACATAAAACATGCATAAAGGAAACATAACATTTTCACATTTCAATCACAATATAACATTTTAGTATATTGAAATATTGAATCCATTCAGAAAGAAACCATTTCCAAAACCATTTAAAACATTTAATAAAGAGATTTTTGAATCAAAGTGTCCCATACCACCTTGAAGATTAAAATTTTAAACCATTAATATCTATATAAATAAATCCTTTAAACCATTTTGAAAACATGGATATTAATAAGAACAAATAATTAAAACATTTAAAACGATATTTTGGTTAAAGGGGTTTTACCAAAATTAGAGACACTTCAATACAATAATTGAGGAATAACATTTAGTCAGAACTTTATAATATCATGAGAATAAATGGATTCATGATATAATACTCCAAAGGATAGTATATACACCATATAAGAGTGAATTGGTGCATAACAACAATGAACCCTCAATAGAAATGTCAAATGTGATGAAACCCCTTATAAAGAAGGAATCCTTAAACTAAGGACAAATCAATCTCAAAAATATGTGTGAAAAATATAAATACACACAATATAAGTGGATATTAAGTGTAAAACAATAAAATTTCATTCACACATATTCAATGGATGACATATTCAATGACTACATGTTGAACCCAAATAAATCGAAATTGGGTTAAAAAGTTCCCTTGACAGCCTAACGGCACCACATCAAAATGAGTTGATGAGAGACAAAAAGTGTATATCATCACTTGGACATAAAATTTACATCAATAAGGATATATGAGAACATATCCCAACATAACAATATGCAAATTAAAATACCCAACAAAAAAATCTTTTAAAAAAAGGAGGGTGAAAGGTACCCTTACCGACTTGGGTATCTTTCAAAACATACACCCCATGAAAGGAGGACAATAGATCATTGATGTAAATACTCATAAACGAAAGTATATTACACAAAGAGTAGAATAATGGGCATTACATACACCACTCAATGGAATTTGTGGCAAATGTAGCATAAATCTCACGGGAATAAAAGTGAGATGAAAAATCCCTCACGAAAACTCGGCAGCCTAACGGCGCCACATAAAACTTCCGAATATGGATTGATGAGATCAAATAGGGTATCTCATCACATTAAATTATAATGTACAGAAAGAGGAATATAAAATAACATCCCCAACATTACAAATAGGAGCTTAAATGAAGTGACATAAAGGAGAGTACTTAAAAAGAAAGAGAGAAGTTAGATCTCTTACGAAAGTTCGGCAGCCTAACGGCGCCACTCAAAACATCCAAAATGGATTGATGAGAGAGAATAAGGTCTCTCATCACATGAACATAAAAATTACAGTAGAATTAATATAAAAGATCATCCCAATAACAAGAAAGATGAGCTTTAAAAGGAATGACATAAAAGAGTGTACTTAAAAAGAAAGATAGGAGTAAGATCCCTTACCTCGGGTCCGACTTGACTCGATGGTTCTTTAATCTCCTGAATAATAAACTTCAGTTAATTTCTACTTCCTTAATAACCTTTTTCAAGTTCATTATTCCTTTTATATCAGTTATTACCATGTCATAAACACTATGTAATCGTTAAGTTAATAATGATGGTTTTGTCGATATTTGGTTCTTAAGTCGAAAGTGGACTTCTTACAATTACATGTTGTTCGTGTGGCCAAATTTTTATTATATCCAATATTGTATTCATGATTTAGATATAATATATGTCATATATATCCAGTACATGCATGCATTTATAACATTACATAATCATTTAGAGGTAAGAAATGAAATGCACCGTTCATGGAGACGGTAAGCCGTACGTACGCATTAACACTACTTTAATTTCTATTTCGTATTTTATAGAATGGAATAATAATGATATAAAGGTATATTATAATTCCAGTATAATATCATATATAATATCATAGTTCCATCCTTTATAAGCCCAACATATGGTATTTAACGAATCAAATCACTTTGAGAGGGGCGGTAGTCCGCACTTCCTTAAATAAAGATATCGCATTTACCCATAATGGAAACCATAAAGGTATGCCCAAAATGAAAAAAACAGAAGCTTAAGGAAAACATAAACATATTATATATCATATATAAAAATAGTGACATCATAATGGCCACCTTTTAAGGTGTTAGATGAGTATTGAACAATCATCGTTTCGGGAGGTAGAATTTCGCCATCCACGGAAACCGTATGTTCATTAACCATTTGATGTAGTTGTGTGAGAGTGTATCTCGAATAAATATTATAAAAACATCCTAGTATATTGAAGATACTGTTGTTTTTACAAAAGAAATAAATAAAAAGAGTTTAGGGGGTTGGAGAAGCAAAATAAAACAAATGAACATGAGAGAATGAATTACCTTTAAAAGTGTAACTCCTTTTGATTTGAGCCTAAAGGATTTTTTTGAAAAGATTCTGCCCAAAGGGAAGCCTCTAGGATGAGTAGAGGGATTTGGAGAGAGTAAATTGGCAGGGGTTGGCCGAGCCAAAGGCTTGAGGAGTGTGTGAAATGAGGTAGAGGTGGGGGCCTTTTATAAGAGGAGGGGAGGGGCACTTTTGGAAAGTAAGAAATATTACTTTATTTGAAAATGTGTTTCGGTTTTAAAAGGTCCCACATTGATATAATTCGTGGATAAGGTGATAAGGGTTCTAAATCCACCCATCCAATAAGTTTTGGACATGTGTAGTTCATAGATTTTACATTATCTTTCCATTTTATTTAAATCGTCAAATAATGATGTCATCACTGCATCATTATTATGTCATAAATAATTTAATTTATTTAATGTCTAAAAATTATAAAACAAAATACTATGATGCATGAAATCTTTTTATCTTTCCAATGACTATTTATAATCAAAATTTGGACTTGTTTAACCCTACTTAAAAACTGTTTTAGTAAAACAACTCATGATTGTGTCAATTTAATTTTAACATTAAATAAAAATATATTATTGTCATTTTCCAACTAAAGTGGTTCCATGGGGTCCCCAAGTTGTCCCATTGCTTGTCTTGGTCGGCCATGACTCACCCAATAGGTGTAGGACAAGTGTCATGGTGTTTTCACATTCTTATAATATCATTTTTACATTAAACTACACTAATTACCACTAATCGCGATTAAAAACTTAATAAGTTACTATTCACCAAAAAATTATTTTTATCCCATTGAACCACATTTTACATCTTAATGACAACCATGTATGTCGGTTATTTGAAATTAAAAACACAATGATGGAAAAATTTCATTTAAACGGAAAAATCAGCTTTTATAAGTACCACTTAGTGGTTTCACTATTCATCAAAAATTGATGTTTTTTAGAAAAATCCCAAAAATTTACCCTAAGCTATATTTGATATTCTGAATTCAAAAATGAAGTCCGTTTTACAAAATTCAAAACATATAAGTCACATTAATTAATTTAATAACTAATTCCCGCTGTCATGACAAATAGCGTGTTTTTATGAAACAATAAGTATCAAAATATTGACACTAGTTTAAGTCCGATTTCAAAGTGAAATTAATTCCAACGACCACTATTGGATTTAACGGTAAAAATATTATCTAATTTCACTTTAAAACCAATTCAAAATATTATCTAATCATATAAATAAATTATATTAAAAAGAGGTTTTGAATTAAAACACAACATTTTACATTATTCATTAAAAATGAACTTTATCGAAAAAATACCAAAAAATTACACAAAGTAAAATTTGATGTCCCGATTCTTAATAAGAGTTCATATTTTGTCCAAAATAATGTATAAGAGTGATCAAAACTATATTTAATGATGGTTCGTCATCAAAAGGCGACTAGTGAACCTTTAGGGAAAACTAGGGCATATATGCCTAAAATTGAATTCTTTCCATATTTTAAGCCTTTATCTTTTATTGTATAAATGTAAAAACATTTAATAACATATATAATCATATTTTAGTTATTTCTATCCATTACCACCATTAAAATGGCTACATGTTAACTACCATTTAAAATAATATTATTTTATCATTAGAGTGCAACGTAAGATTCCCAAAAAAACTCGTTGTTATGTGTTGGGTACGCCATCGAGCATAGAATCCCATTTAAAGTCATATCAATATTTTATTCACAAATATGGATAAATATGAAAATGTCATATTCTTTATTTACCTGGGGTGTTACATCCTTCCCCCCTTTTGGGAATTGTGTCCTCGCAATTTTAAAATTGCGCTTGGAAACATCCTTGAAAGTCCCACATCGGAACAAGAGTCTATAAAACAACCACTTTAAAATAAAGGAAGATAAGTACAAAGGTCACCCGAGTTAACCCATACTAGGACTCCATGTAGGAAAACAAGGACATGGAGGAGAAAACATAGGGTCATGTTCTGATGGAGAGTGATAGAAAACATGTTTAGGAGAAAGTTAACAATGAGAAAATCACAAACATGTGTTGCGTAAAACGGTGTTGGGTTCCCCAGTAGGAAAAGTTAATAGACAAAATTTTTGTTTTAAGTTACTTTTTATTGAGTAATTTATTCATAAGGAAACATAATCACATATCATGTTAACTTTCAACTTTTACTAGATTCCTTAATCAAACTCATATTTTTCCAAAAGACGAGTATTTAGGGAGACTTGTTCGCACTAAGAGTACTATAATCAACTTCTAGAGAATCACCTAATCCACAAAAGAGAACTATATACTTCCCATTTCTTTAGGCTTTAAAAAAAACCAAAACCAAAAGGTTAGTACAAGATCAGATAATCCAGAAAAGGATAACCCTTTATAAAAAGAAAATCTATTCTTAACCTCCAAAATTTGTCCAACAAAACCCAAAGTTCAACGAGGAACATTCTATAATCAATTTGTCCATAAAATTCTTCAAAGTAAACCGAACTAAGATTGAAACCCAAATATTCGAAGGATTTAGTCACATAGTCTTCCAAGTTAAATCGTAACAGTAATCTCCAAACAACATCAGTTTCTCCTAAAGTCTCGTATTGAAAAGTTATTAACCTAATCACATATCCTCTATGATAGGTTAATAATTTTCATATATAACCCAAAATCAACTTACTCTTAATTAATAAATTCATATAACTAAAAATAATCAGTCAAACTAACCAGGGACTTCACGTAGTCCAGTGGTAGGCGATAAATACCAGTCGCACTTTGGTTGTGGGTTCGATTCCCGCAGCTTTGTCCGACGCGAAGGGTTGTCACACGGTTTGCGTGTTGTCCTTTTTCCAAAACTATATAATTATTAAAACATTCCCCAAAAGAGATAAAATAATCAAAAATTATCATAACATATTTTAACCTCAAGTTTATCTCATGCATTTCATTTTCCAGCATATCATATAATAACCCATAATTACCTCAAAAGTAGGGATCATATAAACCCAAATGGTTCTTTATAACTATGTCCACAAAAGAAAATATAACTATTACTTGAATAAAATTTTCCTATATTAAACATCATGGTTACACATAATATAAAAAGTCTTCTAATGTAACCCCATCATCCAAAGAGACTTAATACTCTTAAGAATTTCACCATAACTCTTGAAGCCCTTATATGTTGACATCTTACTCATTCAACATTCTTCATGATCCATTATCCACTCCTTTCCAACTTATTCCGAAATACCTCTTTCCTACAAACAAAATCACGAATCATATCCTAAGATTCCAAAATAGGAAAACAATAGTCATGAAATAGTACATACCTTTGATTGGTCATTGTCAGTTTCTTCATCCTCAATCGGAATGGCATTAGGTATTGGTAAACAAATATTGGTATGCTCTTGGTGACCCCATTCACGAAACTTCTTCATAGGACATGTGTTTGCATAATGACCATGCACACCACATTTAAAACATTCAATTGATCCCTCAGAAAGAACTTCTTTCCCTTTCCTCGAGTCAACTGGATGCTTCCTTTTTCCATGGAAGGTTCTTGCTTTATGACCTTCATTTCCACATCTATAGAATATTTCTGTCCCTTTGAAACATTTTCCTAGGTGTTTATTTCCACATCTTTTACACATAGGTTTTTGAACACATTTACCTTTATGATTATTACATGTACTTCCGTAGGGATTTGTTTCTTGCATATATGACGTCTTAGAGAAATCTCCAAGGTTTAGGTGGTCAATCATGACTCTAGATAGTTGGTTGAGGATAATCACAAGAGTTCTCATTGCAGCTCCCATATCATTTAGTTGCTTGCTCAAAAAACTATCACAGTTTCCTTCACATCCACTGTTACTTTGGTGCCTGCTAGATCCAGCCATTTACTAAAACCAAAAAGGTCAGTGTGAGTATATCAAAAAAACCATCATGTACTAATGAGTAAGATAAACACTAAGATATACTTACTCATTCACTTTATCTAGAACTAGGACTCTTTCTGAAATCCTAACCATTATGGTAATGCCACTTATGCTTAAAGAATACCCTAACCTCTAAAGTTATCTAAACTGACCTTTGATACCAACTATAAGGCCCCAGCCTTAAACCTTACTTAATCTTGAGTTATTAAGATATTACACATTGAGGATCTTTTCAGGTTTAGAGTTTTAGAGAATTAGATCATGAAACTTGCATTACATTCCACATTTAAATAATGTGGTTACATAAAAGACAGTATTCATTCTTCCCATCAATGGAAACATATTTAAAATATAACACGGATTCTTTCTTGACACATCCTTGACACTATCATCACATCATGTACCTTTCCCTTGACCTGTGAAAAACATTTCAAAAACCTGGGATGAGCATAAAAATCTCAGTAAGGGTTATAAAAATATGGAAAGGAAACATGAGTTCATATATACATAATAATGAAATCATACTTTACCCATAAAACAAAGGCACTTTAACATACCTCATCAAACCATGAATAAATCATAGAAAACATAAGACATAAAGGTAACTTGAGGCATTCATAACATTCTTACATGGGGAGTAACCCTGTTGGTTATGTTTGGAATACCCATCACAGTATATTCCCTAAATCTCTTCGGAGAAACCTTAACGTTTCACTCCTCCGTGTTACCCAATGCATTGGAGAGCTATAACGGGCTCACCCGCCTTTAGTTTATCACGGAACCACCCGTTTTCATAACAATGCCCAAGAACCATAACATAATTGTGTCACATAAAACATGCATAAAGGAAACATAACATTTCCACATTTCAATCACAATATAACATTTTAGTATATTGAAATATTGAATCCATTCAGAAAGAAAACATTTCCAAAACCATTTAAAACATTTAATAAAGAGATTTTTGAATCAAAGTGTCCCATACCACCTTGAAGATTAAAATTTTAAACCATTAATATCCATATAAATAAATCCTTTAAACCATTTTGAAAACATGGATATTAATAAGAACAAATAATTAAAACATTTAAAATGATATTTTTGTTAAAGGGGTTTTACCAAAATTAGAGACACTTGAATACAATAATTGAGGAATAACATTTAGTCAGAACATTATAATATCATGAGAATAAATGGATTCATGATATAATACTCCAAAGGACAGTATATAAACCATATAAGAGTGAATTGGTGCATAACAACAATGAACCCTCAATAGAAATGTCAAATGTGATGAAATCCCTTATAAAGAAGGTATCCATAAATTAAGGACAAATCAATCTCAAAAATATGTGTGACAAATATAAATACACAAAATATAAGTGGATATTAAGTGTAAAACAATAACAGTTCATTCACACATATTCAATGGATGACATATTCAATGACTACATGTTGAACCCAAAGAAATCGAAATTGGGTTAAAAAGTTCCCTTGACAGCCTAATGGCACCACATCAAAATGAGTTGATGAGAGATAAAAAGTGTATCTCATCACATGGACATAAAATTTACATCAATAAGGATATATGAGAACATATCCCAACATAACAATATGCAAATTAAAAGACCCAACAAAAAAAGTCTTTTAAAAAAAAGGAGGGTGAAAGGTTCCCTTACCGACTTGGGTATCTTTCAAAACATACACCCCATGAAAGGAGGACAATAGATCATTGATGTAAATACTCATAAACAAAAGTATATTACACAAAGAGTAGAATAATGGGCAGTACATACACCACTAAATGGAATTTGTGGCAAATGTAGCATAAATCTCACGGGAATAAAAGTGAGATGAAAAATCCCTTACGAAAACTCGGCAGCCTAACGGCGCCACATAAAACTTCTGAATATGGATTGATGAGATCAAATAGGGTATCTCATCACATTACAATAAAATTTACAGCAAAAGAAATCTAAAATAACATCCCCCAACATTAAAAATAGGATCTTAAAAGAAGTGACATAAAGGAGAGTACTTAAAAAGAAAGAGAGAGGTTAGATCTTTTACGAATGTTCGGCAGCCTAACGGTGCCACTCAAAACATTCAAAATGGATTGATGAGAGAGAATAGGGTCTCTCATCACATGAACATAAAAATTACAGTAAGTGTAACATAAAATATCATCCCAATAACAAGAAATATGAGCTTTAAAAGGAATGACATAAAAGAGTGTACTTAAAAAGAAAGAGAGGTGTAGGATCCCTTAACTCGGGTCCGACTTCACTCGATCGTTCTTTAATCTCCTGAATAATAAACTTGAGTTAATTTATACTTCCTTAATAACCATTTTCAAGTTCATTATTTCTTTTATATCACTTATTACTATGTCATAAAAATTATGTAATCATTTAAGTTAATAATATTTGTTTTGCCGATATTTTGTTCTTAAGTCGAATGTGGAATTCTTACAATTACATGTTGTTCGTGTGACCGAATGTTTATTATATCCCGAATTTTATTTATGATGTAGATATCATATATTTAATATATATCCAGTACATGAATGCATTTATAACATTACATAATCATTTAGAGGTAAGAAATGAAATGCACCGTTCATGGAGACGGTAAGCTGTACGTACGCATGAACGCTACTTTCATTTCTATTTCGTATTTTATAGAATGGAATCATAATGATATAAAGTTATATTATAATTCCAGTATAATATCATATATAATATCATAGTTCCATCCTTTATACGTCCCACATATGGTATTTAACGAATCAAATAACTTTGAGGGGGCGGTAGTCCGCACTTCCTTAAATGAAGATATCGCGTTTACCCATAATGGAAACCATAAAGGTATGCCCAAAATGAAAAAAACAGAAGCTTAAGGAAAACATTAACATATTATATATCATATATAAAAATAATGACATCATAATGGCCACCTTTGAAGGTGTTAGATGAGTATTGAACAATCATCGTTTCGGGAGGCAGAATTTCGCCATCCACGGAAACCGTATGTTCTTTAACCATTTGATGTAGTTGTGTGAGAGTGTAGCTCGATTAAATATTATAAAAACATCCTAGTATATTGAAGATACTGGTGTTGTTACAAAATAAATAAATAAAAAGAGTTTATGGGGTTGGAGAAGTAAAATAAAACAAATGAACATTAGAGAATGAATTACCTTTAAAAGTGTAACTCCTTTTGATTTGAGCCTAAAGGCTTTCTTTGAAAGGATTATGCCCAAAGGGAATCCTCTAGGATGAGTAGAGGGATTTTGAGAGAGTAAATGGGTAGGGTTTGGCCGAGCCAAAGGCTTGAGGAGTGTGTGAAATGAGGTAGAGGTGGGGGCCTTTTATAAGAGGTGGGGAGGGGCACTTTTGGAAAGTAAGAAATATTACTTTATTTGAAAATGTGTTTAGGTTTTAAAAGGTCCCACATTGATATAATTCGTGGATAAGGTGATAAGGGTTCGAAATCCACCCATCCAATAAGTTTTGGACATGTGTAGTTCATAGATTTTACATTATCTTTCCATTTTATTTAAATCGTCAAATAATGATGTCATCACTGCATCATTATTATGTCATAAATAATTTAATTTATTTAATGTCTAAAAATTATAAAAAAAACTACTATGATGTATGAAATATTTTTATCTTTCCAATGACTATTTATAATCAAAATTTGGACTTGTTTAACCCTACTTAAAAACTGTTTTAGTAAAACAACTCATGTTTGTGTCAATTTAATTTTAACATTAAATAAAAATATATTATTGTCATTTTCCAACTAAAGTGGCTCCATGGGGTCCCCAAGTTGGCCCATGGATTTTCTTGGTCGTCCATGACTCACACTATATGTTTAGGACAAGTGTCATGGTTTTTTCACATTCTTATAATATCATTTTTACCTTAAACTACACTAATTACCACTAATCGCGATTAAAAACATAATAAGTTACTATTTAGCAAAAAATTATTTTTATCCCATTGAACCAAATTTTACTTCTCAATGACAACCATGTATGTCATATTTTTGAAATTCAAAACACAAAGATGGAAAAATTCCATTTAAACAGAAAAATCAGTTTTTATAAGTACCACTTAGTTGTTTCACTATTAATCAAAAATTGAAGTTTTTTAGAAAAATCCCAAAAATTCACCCTAAGCTATATTTGATATTCTGAATTCAGAAATGAAGTCCGTTTTACAAAATTCAAAACATATAAGTCACATTAATTAATTTAATAATTAATTCCCGCTGTCATGACAAATAGCGTGTTTTTATGAAACATTAAGTATCAAAAGATTGACACTAGTTTAAGTACGATTTCAAAGTGAAATTAATTTCAACGACCACTATTGGATTTAATGGTAAAAATATTTTTTAATTTCACTTTAAAACCAATTCAAAATATTATCTAATCATATAAATAAATTAGATTAAAAAGTGGTTTTGAATTAAAACACAACATTTTACACTATTCATTAAAAAATGAACTTTATCGAAAAAATAACAAAAAATTACACAAAGTAAAATTTGATGTCCTGATTCTTAATAAGAGTTTTATTTGGTCCAAAATAATGTATAAGAGTGATCAAAACTATATTTAATGATGGTTCGTCATCAAAAGGTGACAAGTGAACCTTTAGGGAAAACTAGGGCATATACGCCTAAAATTGAATTCTTTCCGTATTTTAAGCCTTTATCTTTTATTGTATAAATGTAAAAACATTTAAAAACATATATAATCATATTTTAGTTATTTCTATCCATTCCCGCCATTACAATGGCTACATGTTAAATACCATTTAAAATAATATTATTTTATCATTAGAGTGCAACGTAAGATTCCCAAGAAACTCGTTGTTGCATGTTGGGTACGCCATCGAGCATAGAGTCCCCTTTAAAGTCAAATCAATATTTTATTCACAAATATGGATAAATATGAAAATGTCATATTCTTTATTTACCTGGGGTGTTACAAGTTATGATTAGTATTAAATGAATTTTGAACTTTATATAATCTATATAATTTTAGAATCCATATTATCAGTTTCTTAAGCATAATGTAAGAACAAATTCATTTTTTTCAGATAAAAGAAGTATTTTTCATAAAATGCAATTTTACCATCTTTTCATGGAGAACCCTTTTTAAATCCAATATTTGAAACATTTATATATTTAATTTGAAAAAATAAACTTATTATTTAGACTCAGGGCATAAAAATTTAGTTTCAATAATTTTTTTTGTGTTTTTCTTATAACATTCATATTTGGGTGACTAGTGAAAAATACTATATTTTAACTGAAACAACTTTTATAATCAAAATAAATTATAGTGTTTAACAATAAATTTTAATGGTTTGGATGTATAATTAGATTATAATTTTACCATTTAATCCAATGTTGGTTATTGGAAGTAATTTCAATTTAAATTGGACATAAACAAGTGTCAATCTATTGATAATTTTTATTTCTTAAAAATACACTTTTTGGTTTTGACAACAAGAATTAATGTTAAATTAATTAATGATACTTATATTTTTTGAAATTGGTAAAATAAAATTCATTTTTTAATTCAAAATATCAAAATTATCTTAGGGTGAATTTTAGGTATTTTTCTAAAAACATTCAATTTTTATGAATAGTGAAAACACTATGTTATTGTTTATAACTGACATTTTATTTAAATAATTATTTATTTTAATTAAATTTTTTTTATATCAAGATATATACATAATACCTATATATTTTAAATTTAATTCGTTGGAGTCATTTTATAATAATATTAGATATATAAAATATTATTGAACTTTTTACCGTCTTTTACCCATCTTCTAGGAGCACTTGAAAATTTATATAAAACAAAATTTTACCGCTTTTAGGAGTTGAATTTCAAAAATATAAGAGACACAGTTAACCGTAGTATGTAAAATGTGGTTAAATAAGGTGAAAATATTTTTTGGTGAATAGTGACTTGGGACTTTTATTTACAACGGTTAAAAGTAATTATGGCAATTAAGGGAAAAATGATATTATAATTACCCTAACACATGTAATAATTATATTGGATAAGATTAATTCGATAAAAAACAACATTTGTAATAAAATATCATCCTTTAGGTCCACTTGTATTAGATTAGGACATTTATTATTTTTTTTAAAAAAAAGTGTTAAAAGTGTTAAATTAATGTTTTTATAACTAAATTTTTTAATATAGGGTTGTACATAAGATAAAGTAGAATATAAATATTAATTATAATGTTAAAATCATTACCTACATAGTGTTATTTTAAATATAAATTGTAGACATTAAATAATTAATGTTATTTATGACATAATGATGATGCAGTAATTACCTTCTTAATGAGATATTAAAATAAATGATTTTATAAATATCCATATAAATTTAATTTCAGAATTTTGATGAATAAAAATAATTTTATAGGTTAAAAAGACATGTTAGCGTTTTATTATATAATTTTTTTTTCGAAGTGATAAGGTTTTTATGACTTTCACAAAAATAAAATCTTAAATAGTTTTCAAATTGACATAAAATAATATTTAAAACAAATACTATATTATTGGTTGATGTAATATTCCAAAAAATATAAACTTCGGCCCAAGGGATTGAATAATATTATATATGTCATTAATGAACCACTTGATATTTTTTTGGAATTTTATAGTATGTTTATTAACCATATAGTTTAATAATACCAGAATATGCGGTAAAAGTCAAACTATATAACTAATAGTTAAATCTAAAATACATCGTTAAAATGGTAACCTAATCTTGTTTAAAACATATTGGTTGAAGGATTTAGACCCACCCATATCTTATCATCCAAATAAATCAAATTTTATCCATTATAAATCGGAAATTATTTTATAATAAAATAATATTTTATGTTTTTTCTATGGTGCCCCTCGCCCCTCTTATAAAAGGTCCCTTACCCTTCTCTCAAATTAATACCTCAAAAGACATATAGCTCGGCCAACCCATGCCCAAATATCCTCACAACATCCCTAAATTAATCTAAGAGGCCTTAATTTGGTCTTAATGCTATCCTATGGAGCTCTTTTGATCTATTCAAAAGGAAACACCCAAAGAAGAGGTAATAATTTCGCCACCTGCATTCAATTCTTTTCATCTTCCACATATTCTTTTCTGTTGTTTTCATACTAAAGTAATAACTATGGACAAATCTACATACTGCGATGTTATTATAAATATGGTAAACCCATATTCGTTATTCTCTACATCCTATAAATGACAAAGTCACCATACATGCGTACGTATTGCATACCGTCCCCACGTCGCGGTGTTGTTTGTCATTCAACAATTCACTCTTTGGATGGGTATAATAATGAGTATAATTGATGTAAATAATAAATATAAGATGTTAATTATTCTGTGTATATGATATACCATCCAATTTCATAAAATTTAATCATCAATATAATGATATTTTAGTTAATGTGTACGTACGGATTACTGTCTCCACGATGCGATAAGATTCATTTTCACGTTCACCATTCAACGATGTTTATAAAAATATATATTATTAATAAGTATGTAATATATGACATAATAATGATACTGGAAATATATAAAAACATATATATATATATATATGTGTGTGTTTGTGTGTGTGTGTGTGTGTATTTACATTCATCTCATTCACTTACGTCCATTCAATATGATATGAAAACAGAAACATCGTTTATGCGTACGTAAGGCATACCGTCTCCATAAACTGTATTTTCCATTTCATATATCTATCTATTATAAATATTTATATTCTATATATATATATGATATATAAATCATTTGTATATTCCATAAGTATTTAAATCATTATCTAAATGATAAGATCAAGAATAACAAGTTAAACTACGTATGAAAAAAAAGACATTATTACCCAAAATGTTAATTTTACATGGAAATATTTATTAAATGGGTAGTATAAAGTCAAAAGTGAATCATGTATGATTTAATAAATATGAATATGGTTCTGGTATAATTTAATAACATACTATTGACATTATACAGGAGGTTAAACATAACCTCGACCAAAGGAAAAGTACAAGGTAAGGGTTAATTCTACAATCTCTTCATTATCTGTGGTTGTTTATATGTAATTATCTACTTGGACCTCTTTATCATCCACATCCATGTTTCTTAAAATTTCTGTCAAAACATATTTCTTATTTTTTTTACAATAGTTTAAAGTCATTTATACCCTCATTTGTCCTTATATGTTTTTGAAAGAAATATTTCCATCGTTTTGCAAACAAGGTACACTATAACCTTTTCGACAAAATTAAGGTAAGAATGCCTTTTTAACTTATATGGTTGGTGTGGATATTTTCCACCGTTATAACATTGTTGAAGCTTCCCTTATATTCTTATAAGAATATTTTAAAAATAAATTTTTTCTTTATTATTATGTGTCACTTAAATGATTTTAAAATACAAAGAGATATTTCTCTCAAATAGTTTTTTATCTACATGAATATCCTTCGATAAATTTTACAGTTGTTTGATGTTGATTTATTTTGAAAAATATCATCCATATTTTATTTACAGTTTGGTGATATTTTTTACCGTGGGTGGGAATTTTTTATGCCATTCAAGGTTTATGGATAAAATATTGACATTTCGTATGCTTGTTTTAAATATGAATGTTTTTTTATATTTCAACCTCTTCTTAAGATGAATGTGTTGGAGTAGTATGTTTTGAGTTGAGGACCAATAAAAGTATGCCCTTCCGGTTGGGGTCTGGTTATAGCAGACCCTCCGGGTTAGAGTCCAGTTACAGAGGCACCTTAGGTTGGAGTCCAGTTACAGAGGCTCTCTGGGTCAGAGTCATGTTACAGAGGCTCTCCGGGTTGGGGTATAGTTACAGTTAGCCCCTAGGTCCGGCCACGAGGCCTTCACACAGAAATTATATTATGGTAATATACATTCCATAATTATGAAATTAGATATTAAATGTTATTATTCATGTAGTAGAATATCCATGTTCTTGTTAATATTGTATTTTTTGATTTATTTTTGCCGTATTATGTTCAAGTTTATGTTTAAAAGGCTGTTGTATTTATTACAAATCTTTCCTTAAAAGTTTATATTTTCTTCTAAATTATTTACCCTTACTGAGCATCTGAGCTCACCCCTTTCTTATGTTTTATATTCCTAGGACCCCAAGATGTTTTTTAATGATTGAGAAGAAGGGTTATGATAAGGGAATAATGGAATTATGAAATAACTACTTATTTTGTAATGTATGTTAGAAAGGGTAATGTAACGTTCATGTATGTAATCTATTATCCATGAATGATAAACTGATCGGTCAGTCAGGAACTGATTCCTTGTAATCCTGAAAATGTATTAAAATAATGCAACGACTCTAGGTAATTGGGTTTGGGGAGTTACAATTGGTATCAGAGGATGTTTAGAAATAACCTTGAAACCAGATTTTGATAAACTCTGATTAGATCCCATAACCCTAAGATAAACTCTAAGGATTAGTATAGATGAACATCCTAGAATTTTGGTAATGTATATATTTAGTGAGTTTTCCAAGCAATTGATCATGATCTGGATAGGAGCAGGTAGAGGTGGGTCTGAAACAGATATTCCTAGGGGTAAAACCTGAAAACACCACTTTGAGCTAGACTTGAATGGGAACTGGTTCATGACCACGGGGCTTGCTGCACTCTTGGCTACGAAAATCCTGGGGGATATGCTTAGTATAATTCTCACTTTCTTTACCAATCATTATGAAGGATTTATGAGTATATACCTACTCAAAGAAATTTTTTTTTTATTATTACGCATTATATAATAAACTGTTAAATTTACATTAGTTATTTTACATGTTTGGAATTATTAATTGTGATTTATACACTAACCTAGTGTTTTTCCATTCTATAGGAATGGTGCCCAATAGAAGGAATGAGAACTCCAGCAATACGTATGATCCCAATATTAAGAAGGATCATATCATTCATGATATTAAGCCAACATTTAGAAGGTAAATATTCTCCCATGTATTGTCAACATAAGAAGAAATAATATCATGTGTTAATTTTTATAAGAGATGTAATGATTTATCTGAGTCCTATGGATTTGAAGTGAAGCAAGAGAATAAAAGGATGGTAGAGTGAAAAATGGATAAAGGGAAGAGGGGAAAGAAGGATTTTCCCTTATGTGATAAATTTGGAATGAATCAACTTGGTAAATGCCTGAAATGAATGGGTGTTTGTTATAAGTGTTGAGAAAAAGGACACCAAGTACGTGATTGCAAGGGTAAGAAAAAGGATTCAAATGTAAATTGCTTCATCTGCAAGGTGTTGGGAAACTACAAAAATCAATGTCCCAGTCATCAAATCATACAACAAATGATTCTATTAGATGATAATCAAGTTATGATACTACCTCAGATGACGAGGAATGACTAATGTTCTTATGTTGTTACTATATAATTATTTCATTTGAGTGTTGTATCAATAATACACTGGTTATATGAATTATGGAGATAAATAAGGCTCGTACTGCAGTACTATTTTATTGAATATTTAAAAATATATAATTCTGAGAAAAGTGACTTAATAATAAGCCTCACATTTTCAGAAAATACATGGTTAAAGTAATGGTAATCCTTAATATGGTCCCGATAACGAGGAAGTTATTTTTTAATAATAGATGGTTGATTTGGATAAATTATATTGGATATTCTTGCCTTCCTTGGAACTGATTAATAGTTTTTTATTTAATTATGGTTTGAATATTTAAAAATTTTGGATATAAAGAATATATCCAGTATTCTATAAAGAATAAGGGAGAATGAATGTAATCAATAAGTTTTTATGGTAATTCAGGGTGTTACCATTTTTAAAAGAATACATGATGAAGGTTTTCACATGTTATTACCTGGAAAAAATGATCTTCATTGTGTTTAAATTCCATATAAAATTTGGACGGTGAGTATGGATAGAAGTATTTTGGATAATTCTAAATGTTGAAATGGATTAAGTCTAAAATTAGATACTACTGATAAGGTTATTTTTGGATTGTTATAAAAAGGACAACCCAGAGGTCAGGCGACAACCAATCACGTCTAGCAAGGTTGCGACACATAAACCCAAAACTGAAGGGCGAAAAGGGTGCATAACCTACCACTGGCCTACGTGATGTCCTTGATTGTATAATGTGGTTTTTTTAAATGGTATTATAGTTGAATTATAAATTCATTTTTTTGAACCCTATATGATTCAGATAAATAGAATTTTTTTCAAATCATTTGGATTGAATGATGAGTTTGTGGTAGAAATTAATTGAAGAATGAAACTCTACTTTTCAAATATATATATATATATATATATATATATATATATATATATTCTTTTCCCCCTTATTCTATGGATAAATTTATTCTTAAACTTTAGGGAAGGGATCTTAAAACCAAAAATGTGTTATCCTAATACCTTATGTTTTGTTGAACAGATAGTATTTTAAATCAACATAAATTGATGGATTTGAGGCCCTCAATTTTACATGTGTTAATTATTGATGACCTCAATCAGTCCCTATAATTTTCTTATTTTTTTATCCAAATATGTTACTTTAATTTCCACCCACATTCTCCTAATTGAGATCATAATTTTGTGGTGACCCTTTCATTTCCCTTTTCCTCTTATTAAGACTAAATTCTATTAAGCCAATTTCTGATGTGGGTTTTCCCACAAAGGTATATTCTATTTTCAACCTTTTGTTTTCTAATAAAAATTTCAAATTGCGAGGATGCAATTTATTGAAGGAGGGAAGAATATAACACCCCAAGATATCATAGTACTTTATTTCTTCGAAGTAATTCAATTACATGCACTACACGTAACACCAAGTTCAAGCACACCACATCTTACCAAAATAGTCATTCAAAAGCGGTTATGAATAGTATAAAATGAATTTTTAAGATTATATAATCCTTATAATTTTATAATCCATATTATGAGTTTCTTAGACATAATGTAAAAAATATTGATTTTTTTAGATAAAATTAGTATTTTAAAAAAAAAATGCAATTTTACTACCTTTTAATGGAGAACCCTTTTAAATTCAATAATTGAAACTTTTATATTTTATATTTTTCATAATAAACTACTTTTTATAATTGGGACATAAGAAATTAGTTTCAATAACGTTTTGGTGTTTTTCTGATAACCTTCATATTTGGGTGAATAGTGAAAATACTATATTTTAACTGAAAACAACTTTTTTAATCAAAATAATTTATAGTGTTCAATTATAAATTTCATTTGTATGGATTTATAATTAGATAATAATTTTTAAATTTAATCCAATGTTGTTCATTAGAATAAATTTCACTTTGAAATTGGACATAAACTAGTGTCAATCTTTTGAATGTTATTATTTCATAAAATTATGATTTTTGGTTTTGACAACATGAATTAATTTTAAATTGATTAATGATACATATATGTTAAGAAATTATTAAAATATATTTCATTTTTTAATTCATACTATCAAAATTATCCAAGGGTGATTTTTTGGTATTTTTCTGAAAACATTCAATTTTTGATTAATAGTGAAAACATTGCGTTATAGTTTAAAACCGACTTTTTTAAATTAAAAATTATTTTATTTAAATTTATTTTAGGTCAAAATAGATACATGATACCAATATATGTTAAATTTAATTCATCAGAGTCATTTTATAATAATTTTAGTTATATAAAATTGTATTCAACTTTTTACGGTCTTTTACTAACCTTCTAGGAGCATTTGAAAATTTGCATAAAACAGAATTCTACAACTTTTTTGAGTTGAATTTAAAAAATCCGAGGGACATGGTTATCTATACTAAGTAATATTTTGTTCAATAAGATGAAAATAATTTTTGGTGAATAGTATCTTTTGTCTTCTATTTATCACGGTTAAAAGTAAATACCGTAATTAAGTGTAAAAATGATATTATAATTACCCCAACACATGTTCTAATTATATAGGATATGTGTAATTCGACCCAAGAAACCCTTAGGAATAAAATTTGATCCTTTAGGTCCACATTGAATAGATTAATACGTTTATTATTTTTTAATTTAAAGATGAGTTAAAAGTGTAAAATTCATGTTTTCATAAAAAAAACATTTGTGATATAAGTTTATACAGAAGATAAAATCGACTATAAATATTCATTAGAAATCTAAAATTATTTCCTACATAATGGTATTTTATTTTTAAATTTTAAACATTAAATAATTAATGTTATATATGACACAATGATGATGTAGTAATTACCTTCATAATGAGAAATTAAACTAATTGATTTAACAGCCCAAATTTTTTTATTATATTTGTTCCCTAATTTGTTGTGTTATTTTATTTTATACTCAACAAAACTGTATCCTTTAATTAATGAAGTGGGTATAATTAAAATGAGACAGTTGGGTTTCAACTGTTATATGACCGTTTGTCAATATGACCGTTGGAAACTAAAATTTTATTATTGTGTTTTTATATAGTTATGTTGGTTAATGAATACATAAAAAAGATTGAATGACCTCATCCAGTAGACCCAAGCCATATGAATCCAATTTTTCTGAGCTTGGGAAGGAGGTAACATCACTTGTCTTTACTCTGGACCAAGCCTAAGCTGAACTTCAATGTATGAAGCTTGAATGGAATCGCCTAATGGAGAAGTTCAATCTGATAGAAATCACAACTCAGGCAATTTTGTCTGAGCCACACCATGATTCTGTCAACATATAACACCTTACACTTATGTGTTATGCTGGTGTTATAAGGGGATATGCAACGAGACCTTAGCTGATTTGTTTAATCCTTATATATAAATAAAATTTTTACTCCTTTTTATTGAAAAGTTTTTGAATTTAAAATATCCAGATAAATATAGGATGGGTATTATTGATGAATTTTGGGAAAATGGTATTTTAAAATATTTTTTTATTCATTATATAATTAGTAATTTGAAATGATTTTCAAAAAAATTTCTTCTACAGTTGTGATCGGTGAAAAATTTATAGTCTAATAAGACCAACTTGGTTTTTAGTGAATATTAAAGTAGGAAAAGAAACATACACATATGAATAGTAATGAATAATAATGAATATTAATTTGATCAAGTAAATAGAAAACTTCACCCATGAATGTATAAATACATTTTAGACATCTTAAAACTGAAAAAATGATCATAGTTTATGTTTTGGTATTTTTATATGCAATAAATATTTAATTTACAATTTTATAATTAATTTAATAATTTAAAATGGATATTTGTTTTCATAAAATTTAATCATAAGTTGTTAATTCATTTTTTATGGGTTTACAATAATGTTATGGGACCTTGATTACTTTTTTAAGCTGTTACAAAATGAGTTAAAGTTTTAAAGTTGAGTTATTTAAATAAATAATGATATTAATTAAAAATTAAATTAAAAATATTTACAAAATTACATTCTTAAAATGGACTACATTTTGAATTCAGAGCATAAATATTAGGGTAGGGTGAATTTTTTGGATTTTTCTGAAACATATGAATTATTGGTGAATAGTAAAAATGCAATTTTGAGTTTTGGGTGTTTAATGACATCATTAATAATGCAATAATGATGTATTATTTCTGGTTGATTTATGAATAGTGACACATGCTATGAGTTGTCGCAACTATCCAATACCATGGGAAAATACCATGGGCAAGCCCTTGGTTTTGCAAATACCACAGATGAGGTGTCCCTTGGAAATTAATAATATATTCACTCACTATTCCTATAAATACCAAACGATTTTCCACATTAATCTCATTCCAAAATCATCCTCAAAGAATTTATGGTCTCCTTACCTCCAAAGGAGTCCTCATAAGGTTCCCAATAGACTCCCAAGGGCTTGACCTTCAAGCTTTCGATGTTACCCTTCAAGGTAAGGGATCGTTTCACCCTCCTATTTTAAGTCATGAATTCCTTTATGTTGTGTCTTCTAGTTTCCATATCATTATTTGGAGGGTATGTTTCTATATGTTCTCATTAATATCCATTTCATGTCAAATTGTTGAGATACACTTTATAGTCTCATCAATTTGTTTTCTGAATTTTTTAGTCACACCATTGGGCTGCCGAATTTCTCGTAAAAGAAATCGCATATTCTCTTTTCTTTCATGTTTCCTTTTCATGTGGTATGTCATTAAAATATCCATAACATTATCTAATTCATTACCCATACTTTATTATGAATTATTTACGAGTGGGTGACCCTTTTCCCCTCTCTTTTCAGTGTTTTATAAAACCATGTTATATTGTCGTTATGTTGTAGAAATTTCGTCGCAAAATTTCTATCACATTCTAACAAAGAATTCCATTGTTTATTAATGTGAATACCCAGACCTATTTAATTTATATGGGTGTTCATAAATACACAAAAATGATATTTTTGATTCTCAAATTGACATACATATAACCTTCACACCCTTTCCATGGGTTATAAATGACATAATGATCTTATTTTTAAGCACATTTAAAATTCCACGATATTGAAATAAAATCCATTTCTTTTATTCTCCATGGGTTAATTATGAAATGTTTGATTATGATCAATGTGGATCAAATGAAGCTAAATACATATTCAGGGTGTACCCTTATATCTCTCTAATGTATTAGGTAAAGAATTAATCTATAGAGATGAAACGTTTCACGATACCTTAGTGAATAACCATGGTATTGTTTATGACACATTTTGGATGGAAGTTGGTGATATGTTCATGATTGTCTAAATGAAATGTTGAAGTCACATATTCAAGTTACGTTTCATTTTAGATTCATTATGATATGACTATACTTCCATTTATCATGTACTTATGTATTAATTCATGTTCTTATTAATGTCACAGGTAAACTGATTCCCTTGTTTACCCTTACTGGGACTTCTGCTTGCCCTTTACTTTGATTTATGTCTCCACGATATGTGATGAAATAATTATACATAGGATGGACATATATTTAAGCCTTACAAGTGGATTATATGATTGTTTTATGTTGTTTTCAAGTGTTATTGTTCTTGACTTCCAAGACACTAGAAATTAAATATCCTCTATTTGTAAAATGTAATGAAAAGTTATGTAATAAAAAGGCAGGATGTCATAGTTGGTATCGAAGGATAGTTTAGTTATTTCTTGAAATTAAGCTATGAAATCTTTATGAAAAATCCTATAGAAAAGATTAAATATAGGTAAATGTCCAGTTTTTTTTTTTGTGGGTATTGAGTAAGTTGTTTATCATGTAAATACATCCATGTCTGGATACGAGCAGGTAAAGGAAGATCTGGCATAGAGGTACCTAGGAGTAAAAAATACAACAAGGATTTTCGGGCCTGACCCAAGGTATCTTGGTACATGATAACAAGCCTTGCTGAACTCTTGGTTACGACACTCCTGGGGCATATGTTTGGTTAATCATAAGATTCTTATGAATCATTATGAATGATTTATAGAGAAATGTATTTGTTTAAAGAACTTTTAAGACATAAATACATTATAGTTAAAAGATTCTTAAAATAAATATGTTTCTCGTTAGGTTTTTATTATTTTAGGAATGGTGGGAAATAGGAGGTACCGTGAAAATGGTGACCGCAATGGACCATGCCCCGACGGCCCTCCGATGGAAACCAAAATGGAAACATTCATGTGAATGATGACCAACTGACTAATGTTATGGAAAATAACTTAAATCAAGATGAGAGATCGATCTCACCATGAAGGGAACAACATTCCACTACTAGAAAAACATCTTATACCCATGGTTCAAAACTGTTGGTATAGCACCCAAAACTGTGTGTATAGGCTATACCCACGGTTTTGGGAACCATGGGCTAGAATGGTGTCGGTATAGGTCCCCAGCCTATACCCACGGTTTTCCAAAACCATGGGTATATGTGTTCTGCCACCGTGTCAAAGAAATATACCCAATTTCCATAGTGTCAAAGGCTTTTACCCACGGTTTCAAAACCGTGGGTATAGATCCTAAAATAATACAGGTGGCGGGATTCGATCCAGAAACCTCTTCGCTACAAAACACAGTCTCTAACCACTACCCTAACATCACCTTTGTGTACATATATTTATATTTAGTTAAATATAGTTATATAAACCGTGGTTATATAGGTAAGAACCATGGGTATAGGACTCCCGCCAAATAAAACTTCCTTCCGGTGGAAAAAAATGTTCCCGCGCACACACGGGAAACCTATACCCATGCTTTTTCATAACTGTGGGTATATGTATCTTATCCCAGACATATCCCCATGGTATTGGGGAAAATAGTGGGGATAAGTAACCCTATACCCATGGTTTTTAAAAAATGTGGGAATAGGTAAATTTTCAAGACCTATACACACGGTTTTAGAAAACCGTGGGGATAGGCCACCCCTATACCCACGGTTTTGGAAAACCTTGGGTATAGGTCTTGAAAATTTACCTATTCCCACAGTTTTAAAAAACTCTGGGTATAGGGGTACCTATCCCCATAGTTTTGGTGAAAACTGTGGGGATATTTCAATTTTCAAGTAGTGTTCTGTTGAGTCCTTGATGCATCAACGACCACTAACCTTCAGTGGATCAACTGAACCATTGATTGATGAGCAGTGGATCAGCTCTATCAAGAAGATATTTTCTGTGCTCTGCTGTTCAGAGCAAGAGAAGGTCAACCTGAATTTTTTTTGATTAGAAAGAGAATCTAATCAGTGGTGGGAACTGATTAAAAACATGAGGCAAGAAGTAGAGATTGATTCTATGGAGTGGGAAGAGTTATGAGGGATTTTCTTGAGTAATTATTTACCTCGATACATGAGAAAAAAAATGGAGAAATAGTTTCTTCACCTAAAGTAGAAGGAGAATAAATCTGTCAGAAGCTATGAGATGAACTTCAGCCGAATTTCACAATATACCTCTAGCATTGCCATGGATCCAAATGGTATGGTTGATAGATTCTTTGGTGGACTGAGACCTCATCTGCATAAGAATCTATCTAACTAAGACTATGATAGCTACGAGGATATTGTGTAGAGTGTGATGAAAGTTGAAATGGAGTATGGTGAGATTCAATGGTCTCATAAATCAAGAGACAAAAATATATCATTAGAACCCAAATTAGGGGGTACCTTTGATCTGGGAAGAGGATTCAAGCAAGTGAAATGTCCCACATGTAATAAATTTGGGAAGAAGCATTCAGGGAACTGCCTACTCAGGAGCAGGAAATTCTACAAGTGTGGAAGAGATGTACATATTATGAGGAATTGTTGCAGTGAAGTGAAATCTCAAATTCCAAACACTAATGAGAAGGGGAAGATAGTTCAAGCCCTACCTGATGTCCAGTGCTTTATGTGTGGACAACTTGGGCACTTTTCCAATCACTGTCCACATCCAAGGGAAATGGAGGGGAACCACCATCAGCCTCAGCAAAGGCCAAGAGGGAATGTTCATGCTTTTTCTATCATGACAGATGATGTTGAAGCTCCAACTGATGTGGTAGCAGGTTCCCTTGTTGTTCTCTCAAAGCTAGAAAATAATTTGTTTCATTCTGGTTCTACACATTCCTTTATTTACACCAAGTTTTCAATGAATTTAGAATCATCCCCCAACTTTATAATAATAGAATTATCAGTCAAAACTTTTGGTGTGAATATCCAACCATCATCAGGGTTTAGAAAATCACGTATTTAATTTTGTGAGCACAATATTATCACAAATATAATAGTCATTCCCATGATGGAATTTGACATTATACTAGGGATGGACTGGATCTCAAAGTATAATGCTATGATCAAATGCAAAAGTAAGGAAATCTCAGTAATCTTGACTGGAAAACCTATAGTTATCTTCCAAAGAGAGATATCTCAACATGATATTTGTCTAGAAGAACATCCTATATAATTATTTATGGAACTGATCAATGATGAAGAAGAAGGAAATGAGAGTTTGAGGATAGAAAATGTACCCATCATCTAGGAATACATTTACTTATTTCCTAAGGAGTTGCCTTGACCTCCCCTAAAAAGAGTGGTAGAGTTCTCCATTGAACTCGTACCTGGATCTCATCTAATATAAAAGACAACATGATGGATGGAAAATGTGGAGGTGGAGAAATTAAATAAATAACTCTAAGATCTTTTGGAGAAGGGTTTTATCAGACTGAGTGTTTCTCCTTGGGGAGAATCTATTCTCTTTGTGAAGAATAAAGATGTATTGATGTGGCTATGCATTGATTATAAAGAACTGAATGCGATAATAGTGAAGAAAAAATACCCTCTTATAAGAATTGATGAATTATTTAACCAACTTCATGGGGCTAAATTCTTCTCTAAGATTGATCTTTGATCTAGTTTTCATCAATTGAGGGTGAAGAAAGAAGATATTCCAAAAACTACCTTCTGATCAAGATATGGACATTATGAGTTTTTTGTTATGCCATTTTGACTGACTAATACACCTACTATTTTTTGGGATTTTATTAACAGAGTATTTATAGACTACCTTGATTACATTGTGGTAGTTTTTTATTGATGATATTATAATATATTCCAAAAGTAGTGAGGACATGAGGATCATTTAAGGGTTATTATGAAAACTCTATAGAATCAGAGACTTTTTGGAAGGTTCAGTAAATTTGAATTCTGGTTACAACAAATTTCATTTCATGGGGCACATTGTCACCAATGATGGAATCCCAGTTGACCCTACATAGAAAAAATTTGTAGAGGAGTGGCATCAGCCTACAATAATAAATGAGATTCATAGTTTCCTTGGATTAGCAATATATTATAGGAGTTTTGTGAAAAAAAAATTCACGACACTCTATTCTATTAACCATGTTAACACAAAAAGGGGTGAAGTTCATCTGGACAAAAAAGTGTGAGGAATGTTTCCAAGTGATGAAGAAGGGATTGGTTACTGTACCTGTTCTAAATCTTCCCTCAAGTGAAAAAGGATTCGTTATTTTTAGCATTGCATCTATTAAAGGGCTTGGGTGATTCCTCATACACAATGAAACGATCATTGCTTATTCATCTCGATAGTTGAAGACTCGTGAGTAGAACTATCCTACGCATGATCTGGAGCTGGCGGCATTCTTTT
The DNA here is from genome assembly GCA_963277665.1 of Viscum album. Classification (NCBI taxonomy): domain Eukaryota; kingdom Viridiplantae; phylum Streptophyta; class Magnoliopsida; order Santalales; family Viscaceae; genus Viscum; species Viscum album. The sequence goes on from OY728146.1 coordinate 1,108,976,735, forward strand.
TTTCTCTGAAGATATGGAGGCACTATAATTATGGGGAAAGTCAAATATATACATAGACCATTAAAGTTTGAAGTATATTTTCACATAAATGTAATTGAACATGAGACAACTGAGATGGATGGAAATCCTTAAAGGCTATGATTTTTCAATTCATTATCATCCCGGAAGAGAAAATAGACTTGCTGATGCATTAAGCAGGAAAGACCCTATTGTTCTTTCCATTATAAGAATTCAAAGAGATCCATTGATCAATGACCTAGTAAAATTGGCCATGAGAATTATAATGTAAGGGGCATTATAAACCCTAACCCAAAATTTTCCTCAACCATCACTACTAGAGAAGATCAAGAATGCTCGGAAAGAAGATCCTTTGTTACAGAAGAAGTTCGAGGTTGTAAAGGATTGGATGTTTTCTGAGTTTAATACTCAACAAGACGGTGTACAGAAATTTATTACAAGACTATGTGTTCCATCTATTCTGATAAAATATCACTATGGAATTCATCACTGATCTCCCGAGAACTTCTAAAGAAAATAATGTGATATGGGTAATTGTGGACCATCTAACCAAGACGTCCCATTTTATCTTCATTCAGGATGATTTATCTCTTCATCAACTTTCCATAATTTACGTGAAGGAAGTGGTAATGATGCAGGGAGATTCACTTTAGATCGTATCTAATATTGATCCAAGGTTCACATCAAAATTCTGGAGAAGTATTCAACAAACTCTGAGCACTGAAATGAATCTCAGTATGGCCTATCACCCCTAAACTGATTTCCAATCTGAAAGGACAATTCAACCACTTGAGAACATGCGGAGAACTTTTTCAATGGAATTTAAAGGTGGATGGGATCAACATATCTCTTTAGTTGAGTTCTCTTATGAGAACAACTTCCACTCGAGCATTCAAATGGCACCCTATGAAGCTCTATATGGGAAGCGATATAGAACTACTACTTGTTGGGATGAAGCTGGTGAGAGAAATCTTTTGGGCCTGATCTTGTGAGAGATGACAGAAAAGTTCCATGCCATCCAATAACACATTAAGACTTCTTATAGTCGGCAAAAGGGATTTGCCGATAACCATTGAAGGGACTAATGGTTTGATGTTATTGACAAATTCTTTCTTTGGATTTCACTATGGAAGAAAGTCATGAGGTTCGGGAAGAAAGGGAATATCAGCCCTAGGTACATTGTCCCCTATGAAATCCTTAATCTTGTTAGAGTAGTGGATTATCGGCCTGCACTTATTCTTAATATAGCCCATGTTCATGATGTCTTCTACATATCCCTCTTGAGGAAGTACATACCTGACCCTTCACATGTACTAAATCCAAAGGTGGTACAACTGGAACATGACTTCTCTTATGAGGAGCAGCCTGTGGAGATCTAGGATCGTAGAGACAAGGTTATACACAACAATACTACCCTCCTTGTTAAAGTGTTTTTGAGGAACCAAAAATTTGAAGAATCCAGGTGGGAACTGGATTAGTCTATGAGATAGAAGTACCCACACCTTTTCCCATCAGAGGGTACGAGATAAAATTTTGGGGGAAAACTTTTTAGGGGGGGAAGAATGTAATGACCCAAACTTTTTAATTATATTTTTTTCTTAATTTGGTTTGTTATTTTATTCTATACTCAATAAAAATATATCCTTTAATTCATTATGTGAGTATAATCAAAATGAGACCGTTGGGTTTCGACTGTTATATGACCGTTGGTCAATATGACCGTTGGAAACTATAATCATAACTTTTTGCTTTTATACGGTTATATTGATTAATTAATATAGAAAGAAGACTGAATTACCTCATCCAGTAGACTCGATCCATATGAAGCCCATCTGTCGGAGCTTGGGAAGGAGGTGGAATCACTAGGATTTTCTCTAGACTAAGCCCAAGCCAAACTTCAACGTATGAAACTTCAACAGAATCACCTAAGGGAAAAGTTCATGCTGATATAAATCACCCCTCAGGCAATGTTTTCTGATACACCCGAGGATTCTATCATCATAGCACACCAAACACTTAGGTCCCATATTATTGTTATAAGGGGCTATGTAATGAGACCTTAGCTAATTTGTCTAATCCTTTTATATAAATAAACATGTTATGTCTTCTTATGGAAAAGGTTATGAATTTAAAATATCCAGATAAATATAGGATGTGTATTATTTATGAATTTAAGAAAAAATGGTATTTTAAATTTTTTTATTTATTAAAAAATTAATAATGTTAAATGATTTTCAAAAAAATGACTTCTATAGTTTTAATCGGTAAGAAATTAAGAGTCTAATAAGATCAACTTAGTTTTTAGTGAATAGTAAATTAACAATAATAACACACCCATATGAATATTAATGAATAGTAATTTGACCCAAAATATAGAAACATAACCCATTAATGTATAAATACCAATTAGACATCTTAAAAGTGAAAAAACTATCATAGATTATGTTTTGGAATATTTCTATGCCATAAATAATTTATTTACAATTTTATAATTAATTTGATAATTTAAAATGGAAAATAATTTTCATAAAAATATAATTATAAATTGTCACTTTATTTTATTATGAGTATATGATAATTTTATGGGACCTTGATTGCTTTTTTGAAGGCGTTACAAAATGAGATAATGTTTTAATGTTGTGTTTTTGGAACAAATAATGATTTTAGTTTAAAATAAAATTAAAAATATTTAGAAAATTATTTTCATAAAATGGAATTCATTTTTTAATTTTGAAAATCGATATTAGGTTAGGGTCATGTTTAGGGATTTTTCTGAAACAGTTGAATTAATGGTGAATATTAAAAATGTTGTTTTGAGTTTCAGATGTCTAAGGACATCATTAATGATGTAATAATGATGTAATATTTATAGTAAACTAATTAATAGTGAGATATTATATGAGGTTTCCCAAGTGTCCAATAACATGGGCAAATACCATGGTCTAGCCCATGGGTTTGCAAATACCATCGATGTGTTGTCCCTTGAAACGTAATAATTTATTTACACAATTATACTATAAATACCAAGCCCTTTTCATCATTCGATTCATTCCAAAATAAACCTCAGAGATGTTATTGTCTCCTTACATCCATAGGAGTCCTCCCAAGGTTCCCTCAAGCCTCCCACAGTCCCGACCATCAAGCATTCGAAGTTACTCTTCAATGTAAGGGATCCTCTCACCCTCCTCTTTTATGTCATGAATTACTTTATGTTGTGTCTTCTATTTTCCATATATTTATGTTGAGGGCATGTTCTTTTTTGTTATCATTACCTTCCATTTCTTGTCTAATTTTTGAGGGACCTTTTCTGCTCTCATAAATTTGTTCTCTGAAATTTTTAGTGACCTCATTTGGCTGCCGAATTTCTATTAAAAGAAATCACATCTACTCTTTTCTTTCATGATTCCTTTTCATATGGTATGTCATTAAAATATTCATACCATGATATTATTGAGTAAAAATACTGTATTATGAATTATTTATGAGTGGGTGACCCTTTTACCATCTCTTTTCAATGTTTTATAAAACCATTTTATATAGACGTTATGCTACAGAAAATTCGTCTCCAAATTTCTATCACTTTCTCTCAAGAAATTACCTTGTTTATTTATGTGAATACCAAGAAATATTTAATTTCTATGGGTGTTAATAAATACAAAAAATTATATATTTTATTCTGGAATTGAAATACATATATCCCTAACTCCCTTTCCATGGGTTATAAATAACATAATGATCTTATTTTTAAGCACTTTTAACATGCCACGATTTTGAAATGAAACCCATTTCTTTTCTTCTCTATGGGTTATTTATAGAATTATTGATTATGATCTATATGGATCACATGAATGTACATACATATTAATGGTGAAACCTAATTTCACTCCAATGCATTGGGTAAATAATTAATCTCTAGAGATGACAAGTTTCATGATACCTTGGTGAATAACCTTGGTATTGTTTATGACACCTTGGGGATGGACCATGGTGATATGTTTATAAATGTCTAAATGAAATGTTGAAGCCACATATTAAAGTTATGTTTCAAGTTATTTTCATTATGATAGGAATATACCTCTATTTTTCATGTCCTTATGTTTTTATTCAAGTTCATATTGATGTCACAAGTAAACTGATTCTCTTTTTTACAATTACTGGGCCTTCTTCTCACCCTTTCCATTGATGTATGCCTCCAAGATATGATATTCTGTAACTGTACAACGTATAAACATATTATGAAGCCTTAAAAGTGGATAAAAATAATGTTCTATGTTGTTTTCAAGTGTTTTTGTTCCAGATTTCCAAGACCCTAGACTTTAAAGATCCTCTATTTGTAAATTATAATGAAAATTTATGTATAAAAAAAGGTGGGATGTCATAATTTATATTATAAATATCCAAATAAATTTAATTTGAGACATTTAATAAATTAAACTAATTTTCTTGGTTAATATTTCATGTTGGGGTTGATAAGATAAATTTAGTTCGAAGTAATAAGGATATTATGACTTTCAGAAAAAAAAATTAAATAGTGTTAAAACTGGCATAATCTAATTTTTAGAAAAAGTACTATATTATGGTCTGATATAATTTTACTAAAAATATAAGGTTTGGACAAAGGGCTTAAATAATATTATATATGTCATTAATGAACCACTTTATGTTCTTTATAAAGTTTACAGTATGTTTATAAACCATATAGTGTAAGAATACAAGAAGACACAGTAAAAGTTAAACTATTTTACTAAGAGTTAAATCTAAAAGATAAGGTTAAAATGCTTACCTAAACTTGTCTAAAACCTATTGGTTGAGAGTATTTAGACCCATCCCCATATTATATTTGAAATAAATCAAATTTTATCAATTATAAACGGAATATGATTTTATAATAAAATAATATTTTAAGTTTTTTCTAACGTGCCCCTCACCCCTCTTATAAAAGGGCACTTCCCCTTCTCTCAAATTCACACCTAAAAACACATTTGGATCCACCAAAACCTACCAAAATATCCTGCCAGATTCCCTCAATTCATCATAGTGGCCATACATTTGTCAGAAATCCTACCTAAGGAGCCCTTTTGATCAACTCAAAAGGAAACACCCGAAGAAGAGGTAATAATCTCACCACCCTCTTTCAAGTTCATTTCTTAATCCACTTCTTCTATCTTTGGAGTTTCCATACTAATGTTAAAACTCTAGTACCTTATACATAATGTAATGTTATTATAAATATGGTACAACCAGATCCGTTATTCTCTCTATCCTATAATTGACAAACTCTCCATACGTGCGTACGTACGGCTTACCGTCTCCACATCGTGGTGTAGCATGTCATTCCACAATTCACTAATTGGATGGGTATAATAATGAGTATAATTGATGTAAATAATAAATATAACATGTTAATTATTATTTATATATGATATATGATCCAATTTTATACAATTCAATCATCAATATAACGATTTTTTCCCTCTTGAGTATGTAAGAATTAAAATCTCCACGACGCGATATGATTCATTTCAATGTTCACCATTCAACGATGATTATAACAATTTATATTATTAATAATTATGTAATATATGTAATAATAATGAAACTAGAAATATATATATATATATATATATATATATGCATCAATACCATTCACTTACTTCCATTCAATATGATATGAAAACCTAAACAACGTTTATGCATACGTACAACCTACCGTCTCCATAAACGGTGTTTTCCATTTCATATATCTATATATTATACATATTTATATTATAAATATATATGATAAATAAATCAATTTATATACTGGATGTATTTAAATCATGATCCAAATGATATGATCAAAAATAAAAAGTTAAACTACGTACATAAAAGAAAGCGATTATTACCTGAAATGTTAATTTAACATGGAAATCTTTTTTAAAGTGGTAGTATAATTTCAAAAATGAATCATGTATGATATAATAAATATGAATATTGTTCTATTATAATTTAATTACATTCTATTTTTCTTATATAGGAGGATAAATGTACCCTGTACCAAAATAAAAGTACAAGATAAGGGTCAATTCTACAATCTCTTCATTTTCTGAGGTTGTTTATACTTAATTATATAGTGGGACATATTTATCATCCACATCCATGTTTCGTAAATAGTATTTCCAAACATTTTTACTATTTACTCGTTAATGGGTTGAAGACATTTGTATCTTTATTTGACATTATATGTTTTTGAAAGGAATCTTTCTGTCGTTTTCCAAACAAGGTAATTTATAACCTTTTAGACAAAATTAAGGTAAGAATGACTTTTTTAACTTTTACGTTGGGTGCAGCTATTTTCTACCATTATAACATCGTTGAAGGTCCCCTTAAAATCTTATAAGATTATTTTCAAAATTAATTTTTTATTTATAATTATGTGACTCTTAAATAATTTCAAGATAGAAAGAGACATTTCTCTCAAATAGTTTTGATTTCATCTACGTCAAAATCTTTTGATAAATTTTACTCTTGTTTGAATTTGATTTATTGTGATAAAAATCCTCTATATTGTATTTAAGGTTTTGTGGTATGTTTGATTTTGGATGATTTATTTTTATGGAATTCATGGTTTATGGTTAATGTTTTGAAATTTCATATACTAGTTTAGTATACGAATGTTTATGTTATATTTCAACCTCTTCTTAAGATAAATGTATTGGACTAGTATGTTCTGGGTAGGGGACTGGTAAAAGTAATCCCTCTTAGTTGGGGTCTGGTTACAGTAGACACTCCGGGTTGGAGTCCAGTTATAGAGGCTCTCCGAGTAGGAGTCCAGTTATAGAGGCTCTATGGGTCGGGGACTGGTTACAGATATCCCCCATGTCCTGACAGGAGGCCTTGACACAAAAATTAAAGTCTAGTACTATACATTCCCTCATTATAAAATCAGTTATTACATGTGATTTTTTGAATAATATAATATCCATGTGCATGTAAATATGGTAATTTTGGGTTTATTTTTTCCATATTATGGTCATGTTTATGTTTAAAAGGCTGTTGTTTTTATTACAAATATTTCCTTAAATTTTTATAGATTCTGCTAAATTATGCACGCTTACTGAGCATCTAGGCTCACCCCTTTCTTATGTTTTATTTTCCCAGGATCCCAAAAAGTGTTTTATGATTGAGATACAGGGTTAAGATAAGGGAACAATGGCGTCATCAGTTAACTATCTATTCTATAAATTATGATAGAAAGTGTAATGTAACGTTCATGTATGTAATATATTTTCCAAGAATATTAAACTGATAGGTCCTTTGGGACATAATTTCTTGTAATCATTCCAATGTATTAAAATTATGCACTCACACTGGGGAACTGGGTTTGGGGATTTAAAGTTGGTATCAGAGGATATTTAGTAATAACCTTAGAAGCTAGATTTAGATAAACTCTGTTTAGAGCACATTACCCTGAGATAGACTCCGAGGATTAGTATTGATGAACTTTCAAAATTTTGGTAATGTTGAGATTTTGTGAGTTTTCCAAGAAATACATCTTTTTATGGATATGGGTAGGTAGAGGTGGCTCTAGCACAGATGTAACTAGGGATGTAACCTTAAAACACAGCTTTCAGCTGGACTTGAATGGTAACTGGAGCACGAAAACAGGTCTTGCTTCACTTTTGGTTACGACACATCCGGGGGACATGCTTAGGATAATTCTCATTTTATTTACAAATCATTATAAAGGATTTATGATTATATTCCTCCTCAAAGAATATATTTTTTATGATTATGAATTATATCCATAAATTGTCCAATTTAATTTACATATTTTACAAGCTTGTATTATTCATTGTGATTCATAAACTGACCTAGTGTATCCCATTTTATAGAAATGACACCTAGTAGAAGGAATGAAAACTCTAGCAATATGTATGATCCCAAGAGTAAGAAGGATCATATCATTCACGATATTAAGCCAACATTTAGAATGGAAATATTCTCCCATGTATTCACAATATATGAAGAAATAATATAATGTGTTAATAAGATAAGTAAATAATTCTCAGAGTCTTATGGCATTGCATGGATGCAAGAGAAGAAAATTATGGTAGAGAGAATGATGGATTAAGGGAAGAGGGGAAAGAAGGGTTTTCCCCTATGTGATAAATGTTTAAAGTATCACCTTGGTAAATTCTTGAAGGGAATGTGAGTTTTTTATAAGTGTGGAGAAAAAGGACACCAAGTACGTGATTTTAAGTGTAAGAAAAAGTTTTCAAATGTAAAATGCTTCATCTGCAAGTTGTTGAGACACTATGCGAATCAATTTCACAATCATCAGAGTATATCACAAATGATTCTATTGGATAATAATAAAGTTATGATACTACCTCAGATGAAGATAAATTACTAGTGATCTTATGTCGTTATTATATAATTATTTCATTTGAGTGTTGTATCAAAAATATAATGGTTATATGAATTATGGAGATAAAAAAGATTGTAATGTAGTATTATTTTATTAAGTATTTGATATGATATGGTTCTGTGAAAAGTGTATTAATAGTAAGCTATACTTGTTGGAAAATACATGGTTAAAGGAACGATAATCCTTAATATTGTCCAGATAATGATGTAGTGATTTTGGAATAAGATATGGTTGATTTGGATAAATTATATTGGATTCTTTACTTCCTTTGAAATAATTTATAGTATTTTAATTAATTATTGTTGGAATATTAAAATATTTTGGATATAAGGAATATATCTAGTGTTCTATAAAGAATAACAGATCATGAATGTAATAAATAATGTTTTATGGTAATTAATGGTGTTACCATGTTTTAAACGAATACCAGATGAAGGTGTTCACATGTTATTACATGGAAAAAAGGATCTTCATTGTGCTTAACTTCCTTATAAATATTGGACTATGATTTTAGATACAAGTATTTTGTATAAGTCTAATGGTTGGAATGGATTATGTTTGAAATTTGTTACTATTGTTAAAGATATTATTTGTATTGTTATAAAATGGACAACAAGGAGGTCGGGTGACAACTAGTCGCATCCGGCAAGGCCGCAAGAATTGAACCCACAACCGAAGGGAGACAAGGGTGCATTACCTACCACTGGCCTACATGATGTCATGGATTGTATAATGTAGTTTTTTTTTAAATGTTATGATAGGTGAATTATAAATTCAATATTTTTGGAACCTTATATGATTGGGATAAATAGAATATTTTTTTGGAAATATTTTGGAGTGAAAGATGAGTTTGTGGTCAGAATTATTTGAAGGATGAAACTCTACATATCAAGTATATATATAATTTTTTTCCTCTTATTCGATGGATATATTAATTTTTAAACTTTATGGAAGTGGTCTTAAAACCAAAAATGTGTTTTCCAAATACCTTATGTTTTTTTGAACCGATAGTATTTTAAATTATCATAGAATGATGGATTTGAGTCCCTCAAAATTTCACTTGTTTGTGATTGATGACCTCAATCACTACCTATAAATATTTACATTTTTTCATCCAAAATAGATTCCTAGAATCACCTAAAACCACAATAGAACCCATCCATAACTGATATCCCACATTTTCAATGTAATGACCCAATCTTTTTAAATAGTTTTTTATTCATAATTTTGTGTGGTTTTCTAGTAAGATTCATATTTAGGTGAATAGTGAATAATACTATATTTTAACTGAAAACATATTTTTTATTCAAAATATTGTACAGTGTTCAATTATACATTTTAATGATTTAGAAGTATAATTAGATTATAATTTTACCATTTAATAAAATTTTGGTCATTGGAAGTAATTTCACATTTAAATTGGACATAAACAAGTGTCAATATTTTGATAATTATTATTTCTTGAAAATATGCTATAAGGTTTTGACACAGGGAATTAATTTTAAATTAATTAATGCAACTACTATGTTTTGAAATTTGTAAAATAGATTTCAATTTTGAATTCAGAATTTAAAAATTATCTTTGGGTGAATATTTGGTATTTTTCTGAAAAATTTTAATTTTTCATGAATAGTGAAAACATGACGTTATTTTTTAAAACTGACTTTTTATTTAAATAATTAATTATTTTATATAATTTTTTTAGGCCAAAATAGATACATAATACTAATATATTTTTAATTTAATTCATTTGAGTGATTTTATAATAAGTTTAGATATATAAAAAATTATTGGACTTTTTGCCGTCTTTTACCCACATCTTATGAGCCTTTGAAAATTTTCATAAAACATAGATTTACCAATTCTGTGAGTTGAATTTCAAAATTACAAAAGAAATGGTTAACCTCAGTAAGTAAAATTCGGTTTAATAAGATGAAAATAACTTTTATTGAATAATAAATTTTTACTTTTATTTATCACTGTTAAAATTAAATAGGGTAATTCAGGGATAAATGATTTTATAATTACCCTAACACATGTCCTAATTCTATTGGATATATGTAATTAGACAAAAAACAACCTTAGCAATATAATATTATCCTTTAGGTCAACATGTAATATATTATTACATTTGTTATTATTTAATGTAAAGAATAGTCAAAACATTTAAATTCATGTTTTCATAACTAAAACATTTTAAATATTAGGTCATACATAAGAAAAATTCGACTATAAATATTAATTAAAAAGATAAAAATATTTCATACATTATTTAATTTTATTTATAAATTTTATACATTAAATAAATAAATTTATTTATGAGACAATGATGATGCAATAATTTCCTTTTTAATGAGATATTTAAATAATTGATATTATAAATATCCAAATAAATGTAATTTGAGATTTTTGATGAATTAAACTAATTTTATAGTATAATGTTACATTTAATGGTTTATTAGAGAAAATTTTTCGAAGTGATAATGTTGTTATGACATTCACACAAAAAAATAATAAATAGTGTCAAAATTGACATAAATTAGTTTTTAAAACAAATACTATATTATTGGTTGATATAATATTACTAGAATAATAAGGATAGGAAAAAGGTCTTAAATAATATTATATATGAAATCAATGAACTACTTGAGGTTATTTTGAAGTATAAAGTATGTTTAAGAACCATATAGTGTTAGAATACAAGAAGACATTGTAAAATTTAAACTATTTAACTAAGAGTTTAATCTAAATGATAAGGTTAAAATGGATATTGAAACTTGTCTAAAACCTATTGGTTGAAAGGATTAAGACCCGTAACCACCTTAGATTCGTAATAAATAAATTTTTATCCATTATAAACAGAAAAGATTTTAGAATAAAATAATATTTTTAGTTTTTCGTAAGGTGCCCCTCACCCCTCTTATAAAAGGGAACTTCCCCTTCTCTCAATTTCACACCTCCAAAGCCATTTGGATCGGCCTTCCAATTCCCAAATATACTCCCAACATCCCTAAAGTCAACCTAGAGGCCTTACTTTGGTCATAAATCCAACCTATGGAGCCCTTTTGATCATCAAAAAAGGAAACACCTGCAGAATTGGTAATAATTTCACCACCCTCTTTCAAGTTATTTTCTTCTTCCACTTCTTCTTTATTTGTTGTTTCATTAATAACGTAATAACCCCAGTACCTTATACATACTATTATGTTATTTTAAATATGGTACAACTTTATTCATTATTATATTCATCTTATAAATGATAATGTCACCATACGTGCGTACGTATGGCTTACCATCTCCACATCGTGGTGTAGTTTTTCATTCAACAATTTTCTGTTTGGATGGATATAATAATGAGTATAATTGATGTCAATAATAAATATTACATTTTAGTGATTATTTATATATGATATACCACCTAATTTCATACAATTCAATCCTTAATATAATGATATTTTTTCTCGTGTGTACGTACGGATTGTCGTCTCCACGACGCGATGAGATTCATTTCCACATTCACCATTCAACGGTGATTATAAAATATATATTATTCATAAGTATGTAATATATGAATTAATAATGCTACTGGAAATATATATATATATATATATATATTTATTTACATTCATCTCATTCACTTACGTCTATTCAATATCATATGAAAACAGAAACAACGTTTATGCGTATGTACGACCTACCATCTCCATAAATGGTGTTTTCCATTTCATATATCAATCTATTATACATAATTATATTCAATATATATATGATATATAAATCAATTTTATATTATTTAGGTATTTAAATCATGATCTAAATGATACGATCATGAATTGAAAGTTGAACTACGTACGAAAAAAGCGATTATTACATGAAATGTTAATTTGACATGGAAATATTTATTAAATGGGTAGTATAAAGCCATAAATGAATCATGTATGATATAATAAATATGAATATGGATTTGGTATAATTTAATAACATACTATTGTCATTATACAAGAGGCTAAATGTACCATTTACCTAGGGAAAATTACAAGGTAAGGGTTAATTCTACAATCTCTTCATTATCCGAGGTTGTTTATATGTAATTATCTATTGAGACCTATTTATCATCCAATCCATGTTTATTAAAATGTATTTCAAAAAAAATTACTATTTAATTGACAATGGGTTAATTTCATTTATACCTTTATTTGACCTTATATGTTTTTTAATGAAATCTTTCCGTCGTTTTACAAACAAGGAACATTATAACCTTTTCGACAAAATTAAGGTTTGAATGCCTTTTTAACTTATATAGAGGGTGCAGCTATTTTTTGCAATTATAAAATTGTCGAATGTTTCCTTAAAATATTTTAAAAATATTTTCATAATCAATGTTTTCTTTATAATTATGTGACTCTTAAATGATTTCAAATTATAAAGAGATATTTCTCTCAAATAGGGTTGGTTTCATCTACGTCAACATCCTTTGATAAATTAGACACTTGTTAAAGTTGATTTATTATGATACAAATATTCTATATTTTATTTAAGGTTTTGGGATATGTGTGACTGGGGATGAGTTATTTTTATGCCATTCGTGGTTTGTGGTTAATGATTTGAAATTTTTTATGGTAGTTTTGAATACAAATGTTTATATTATATTTCAACCTCTTCTTTAGATGAATGTGTTAGACTAGTATGTTCCGGGTTAGGGACTGGTAAAAGTAGGCCCTTCATGTTGGGGTCTGGTTATATTAGACCCTCCGGGTTGGAGTCCGGTTATAGAGGCTCTCTGAGTTAGAGTCTTGTTAGAGAGGCTCTCCAGGTTGGGGTCCGGTTATAGTTAGCCCATATGTCCTAGCACGAGCCCATGACACAGAAATTAGTTTCCAATACTATATATTCCCTCATTATGAATTTTTTTATTAAATGTGATTATTCGACTACTAGAATATCAATGTGCATGTTAATATTGTAATTTTTTATTTAATATTTCCATATTATGTTAATGTTTATTTCTAAAAGGATGTTGTTTTATTACACAATTTGCCTTAAAAGTTTATAGATTCCTCTAAATTATTTACACATACTGGGAATCTAAGCTCACCCCTTTCTTATGTTTTATTTTCCCAAGATCCCATGAAGTGTTTTATGATTGAGATACATGGTTAAGATAAGGGAACAATGGAATTCTCAAAGAACTATCTATGTTGTATTGTATGTTATAAAGTGTAATGTAACATTAGTGTATGTAATCTATTTTCCAAGAATAAAAAATTGATTTGTCCTTTGGGACATGATTCCTTGTAATCAAAACAATGTATTAAAATAATGCACTGACTTTGGGTAATTGGATTCAGGGAATTACATGGTTGCCTAAATGAGGTGATACTTTATATAAGACTTTTCAACATATCAATAACACCATATTATGGTGTTGAAAATTATCATATGATTTATACTCTACTAGATAAATTTCCAATCAATATCGTGTAATCATTTTTTAGGACACCTCTTAACTCATTCGTTTCCCCAAAAGTGATATGTCTCCCACATTAGACCAATTAAATTGACAAACATGGTTTTTGAAAAAAATCCACAAAATAAGACATTATGATTGATTAATTATAACTATTATCATAGGATAACTCAAAAAGTTATAAAAACCATTCCTTAGAGCCTCTACAGTCACAAATACAAGCTTATAGTGTATCCTCAAAAATATTAATATCGTTCTCCATCAATAATTATATAAATGAATGGTAATATTATCACAATGTTTTATGATAAATTTTTACCCTCTCATGTACATAGAAATAAATGAAAACTGAGGTTCCTAATATGGAATAATTGAGTATAGCACTCTATGATACCTCATAATCTGTTGAATTTACCACATTCCCACATCATCAACCTTCATGTTTTATCAAATAAAAATAAAATTAGACAACATTTATGTTGACCAATCACCACCCATATAACATTACTAACACGGAATTTCGATGGTATCCTAATGACGATATGCATGGACACATCATCTCATTTTCAAATGGGAATCAGTAGTTTCTAAATTAATTCAATTTTTTTTATTTAGACCTAATGAGTTAATGTGTATATCAATGAGAAACAGAATTAGTTATATATCCTTTCAATACACTATATAATAACTAATAAACCATTTCATATTACATAATTGTTTTAAAATAGTCAAATACCACTATGAATAATGAAACCGTCAATCTCATCCTTCCACCAAAATGAATTAATGATAAATCTGTTTCTAAACTAAATAAATCCTCGATGGGATTAATACCACTACGAAATTGTCTCCCAATAAAAATGACTTCTTGATGAACTTTATATATTCATCCCACTATATCTATAAAAAAATTTATTAATAAGTGACAATTTCAACTAATCAGTTTTTTTACAACAGTAGTGTATTTCTATATCACTTGCAGGTGTATCTAAAAGAGGAGTCTTATCATATTTTATTTCACTTTGAATTCAACCACGTATTGAGAAAGAATTTTTCTACTTAATTCAATAGTAATAACATTTTCCATTATATAGGTTTAGGAAACATCATGGTAGCATGACTATTGATACTCTATCTTTCACCTTTTTCTAATTTTTTGTCAATTTGAGAAATTAAATAACACAATCTCCTATGGTCAGAATAAATAGATAAAAGTTTCCCAAATATATAAAGTCACCAACTCTTGATAGAATTAATTACTGTATAATTTCATAAATATGGACTAGGATAATTATTCTCATGTGGATATAGCATACATGATTCGTAAACCGCTACATGATCCTCTTGAATAATTACATAGCCCAAAATATCACCTAATTAATCACAAAACACCACATATCCATTTTTAAATTGTGGTAAAAACTAAATATGTGATGAGTCTAGAAATAACATTAGAAAATTATATGATGTCATAAATTTATAATACCATAATATTTTCAAGCAATTCTATGTACTAGTAGTCAATGGAGATTTAGGATTTTAGATGTCCTTCCTATTCTTCCAATAATGGGCCTTCAATCTATAAAGGAATTGAATCTCACAAAAATTTATCAATTCCACCAATGAAATGGTAGCTTCCATATTATTATGATGAACCGAGATTATATGTTTCAATACTAAATTTCATAAAATTATTGTTTATCAAAACAAAAAATTGAATTTTTATAACTTATAAAATTAGAAATCATTCCAAAAATTCCATAAATAGCGTAAGGTGACACTAATGTTAATTATTATTTTTTGAATAAACATTAATGTGAACCATGAATACCATGGTAAATGAATAAAATTACTTGTGTAAAATATAATTAATCATTTTCACAAAAATATCTCTATAATTACTAATATCAAATGGAATAAAAAGATATTCACTAACTTTAAACCTCCACTTAATGCTTGTCTTTGGGATATCTTATTCCTTATCACATAGTTAATGATATTTGGATCAATGGTTAATTATTTAGAAAACAATATCCTCTCTAATTGACCAAATATATCATTAAAATGAGTAAATGATACTTATTAATTACCATCACCCTATCAATACTTTGATAATAACTATAGAAACAAAGAGTCACATTGGCCTTTTGATGAAATGCAATGGTTATTCCCAAGGTGATACATGAGGATGTGTGAAACTATTGGCTTCGATATAATCTAAATTAATATTCAATTCATATATGTCTATTCAATCCATTATTTATAATGGAATGAATACTAGAAGGGTTCCTCCCACCTAATCTATTAGAAAAACAATCTTCACTATTTAGATGATGATTATAGAAATTAGTTGGAAACATTTAATAGAATTTTTTAACCTCAAATAGATTATAAAAATTCATTGAATTCCCCTAGATATCCACCAAAAAAGTGGAAATTGAAACTTCATATTCATGTAATATAGATTGTGCTCAACTAGAACTGGAGCCCCACTCTCTATAGATAATTCTCGTGATCATATCACATGTCGTGAGAAATAGACATTATTCCTAGAAATGAAAGTATAATTTATTGGTAAACAACCAATTCATACTAAGGATAATATCTAAGAGATACATTTTATTAATCATAAAATCTCAAACTAGCATGAGTAGATAATATTCAAAGATAACATGAGGGTAAATGAAAACCCTAGTATTTCATTATTCTAATAGAAATCATCAACTCAATAACATGTAGCCTAGATTCTCTTTTTTATTTTTAATAATTAATGAATCATGTCAATTTAAATGAATGATTCCCACCAGTATAAAATAAGGTAGACATAATTGATGAAAAAATAATTGTAATTACTCTAAAAAAATCCCCCATTAACACCCACATGAGAGTATTCCACCTTGTCAAACTACAATATTCTTGAATCCTATGGTAGGGAATGAGTAGATTGAAAATCATTTGAATGAACTATAGATCATTTTGGTGATAAAAAATAATTTCCATAACATGGTTAATAATAATATTTATAATGCATCTATTTATGTCTTATATTACAGTATTATATTTGAATATATCATTACCTTAAAATAATTTAATGTTTTCAATATCATTCTCCACAAAAATCACTAAAACTAGTTGTTCTTCGGGAGGTTCAGGGTTCGATTCCTGGGAGTTCACTTTCAGGGTGAGTCTCTCCCTCAGGATCCACCCGCCTGGCCGGGTCGTCTGGTATCCTCTAGGTATAAAAAATGAGGTGTGACCCAATTGCTGACGGATCGCTGTGATGAACCATCATTTCCAGGACGTTACCCTCTAGGATGCTCTTCCATCTCAGCTGGCAACAACTCCTTCCTCAGCTAGGGAGCTACCATTGGGTGCTACCTCATCGTGGGGGAGGGGGTTTTCACTGTGTGGAGGGTTCAAAAAGGCCACTATTGGAAATTCCCATAAAAAATATGTTTAGATAAAATATAAATATAAAATTATTAATATTAAAACATATTCATTGAATTAATGTGAATGAAAATGAGAATATTTTTGTAAATTTTTTACAAAAAGGGGGAAAATAAAACATTCCAAATGAAATAAATTCAGTTTTTATTTCTAAATTGAACAATTAGATCAATTTATGATTAAATATTTACTTTTCTAAATAGTAATTTTATGCACTACAATACATTTTTATCCAAATAATTTTATGATACATTTATGATTAAATGTATTGATATAAATATTTAATTACCCTAAGTTAGTAAATTTTACGATATAAGAATAAGAATAAATTTTTCTCTAAAGAGAAATTTTCAATATATAAAATTATTTGTGAAAATATTTTATAATTTTATACAAAATAATTTTTTTTCTAAATATTGTAATTTGAATTTGTAAAAAACATAATTTTTTTGATAATCCATTGTAATATTTTATTAATCCTAATTTATTATATTTTTATATGATGATTTATTTTAAGCTGATTAGTTCAACATACCATTTCTTCAAATACCGTGATTTAATAAATTTACTACTATGAAATTATAACATAGAATCTATTAAATAAAACTTCAAAAAAATAATATTTTTCATAAGATATATCATATATATATATATTGATTAATTTTAAAAATTATAAATCTCTTATTTATAAAATATTAAATTTTTTCCTTAAAAAATTGTTATTTATACATTATATATTTCTTTTGTTAAACATAATTTCTATCTCCTATATAAATTGAATAAAAAAATATTTTAAATTTTTTAATTTGTAGAATTAAATTATGTAATTGAGACCATTTTTATTAATAAAGTATAAATTAACTAGGAAAAAAATTTACTATAGTTATAGTAAATTAGGATCAATAGGTGTGAACATTGTGAAATATGATGAACATGTTTATTTTTTCGTTATAATTTTTGGATGATGAAATTATTTAACTTTCACACCCCCAATCCATTATTTCTAAAATTCATATCCTCTTTTCTTTAGTTTGGATTTCCATTATTAAAATGTTATTTCTATTTATGAAAATATCCCCCTTCACACTTGTAAAATCTTCTTCTCACTACCCATTCACTATCAAACATAAAATTATATTATAATCCTAAAAATATACTATTTTAATTCTACTATAATCGTATTACTTCTCCTTAAACTTATTGTCATAATTATTTATATGAACCCTCTTTTATATAGAATTTTCCTAAGAAACTCAATTTCCACAATTTGTGTAATCATTTTTCATTGACCTTATTCTTAAAAATATTTTAATTTTAATTTTAATTTTAATTTTAGATTATATTGTAATAAATATTGGTTATATTTTAAATGTTTTTACGATAATGTAATACCCATTATATACCATTCCATTGATCGCTAAAGGAAAACCTTAATGATATTTATGTATATATGTTGATTACAACATCCATGAATTGTTTAGTTCCATTTTCCTTAACTACATCGCACAGATGGTTATTATATTGAATTATATAAATTATAATGACTGATATATCTTATTTATTTTCATAAATTACAAATAATAATTTACATTTCACCCATTATATTAAAAATTAAATCATCAAACATGTGTTTTTGCAAACAAACTCTTTTATACAATGACTGATTTCTACTATTATTTTAACCCCCACATCAAAACAATTGACATGGCAACAATTTTAAAATATAAATAATATTGTTATAGTATCATTAAGTCATTGTGATGAAATATTATAGAACCTTGTATTGAAATGAATAATAATTAATCATAGGGGAATCAATCGTTTAAAATATATATATAGTAATAGTAAAATCTATATATTCACACTACACAATACGTTATATTCTATTGAATATTAATCTAATTACACAAATTTAAGATATATCATAATAATAAAAAAATATATAATATCATTATGCCTCTGGAATAATGATATTATAATTATAGAACCACAAAATCATCAACTAATCTTGATTTATTCACATTTTGGTTGGATTAACAACCAAAATGAAACATTTTGTGAATTTATATTAGAGGTAAATGTTAATTAACCACTTATATAAAAATATAGGAATAATGGAATGATTATTTCTCTCTATAATGGTGTTATTATTTAAAAACATACTAATTATAAAAACTCATTTCATTCATTTGGAATCACCAAAACATGATCATCAATGATTTGAATTTTATAGAAATAGATTAACAGATCAATTTAATGAAACTATACCTTTATAAATAACATGTTTTATCTATTATCGTGACATTATTAATCTCATAAGGATAATCATTGTAACATGGATGAATATGAGAACTATTTTAAAGAATCTAATTCGAAATAATCAGGATTACACAAACATAAAATTGAAAATTTATAATAATTAACTACAATAAATGTATATAACAATTATTACTAAATCTTATATGATGTTACAGAAATGAATAGGTCTCTTAAATTGGTTCATAGGATCGGTACTTTTTCATACAAGAGGATGAAGCACATATCAACTAAGTGTGAATTAAGGTGGGGGGTTTTTTATCACAAATTTTAACTCTTTAAGGCATATTTAACATTATACAGCATGTTTATATTGAATATTTTTCTACTAACACATCCATATTTTGTATCATGATCACCCCATTTTCTATATATTTGATGTTTCATCTGAAACCACCTCTATATGTGATTTTTTTCCTTGATGGTTTCTAATGTACTAAGGGTTTAATTATTCTCCATTTTAATTCTATGTGGAATGCTAACAGTTATATAAAATTATTAATCAAGTTATATTTCTACAGATTTACTATCACATTAATTTTATATACATTGTTTCATTTTAATTAATGTTATATTCTAGGATAATTCATGTCCTTTTTATCAAACAAGTTTTAAATAAATTGTTTCCCTTGTCATAATATTTTCTAGTACCTCAATTTTCCTTCATTATGTAATGATTGTTATAATGTAATTACATCATATAGGTTAGGTACATTCTAACAGTTTATTTTAATATGTTTTATTATCCCAATAGTGATTTTGTTTTCATATATCCTTTTTAAAAATATGTAATTCTTCTTGGTGTATTTCTCAAATAAGAGATATTGAAAAAAATCTCATTTAATTTTGTTATAATGATAAATATTGAACTTTACTTAAACATTAATATGTTCTACCACCAAAACATTTTATTATATGTTAATTTCTCTCCCTCATAGAAAAATTATTATAAATATAATGAACTTTTTACTACTATTACTTTTAATTATTTTGTTTTTCAATAAATGTAAAATAAAATATCAGAAGGATTTTCATTTCATGATCAAATGATTCCACATCGAAACCAAATTTATATGGATACCATTATGGCTTTTCAAAACAAATGTTTTTAGGATTCATCTTAAAAAAAGTGTCTATTGAAAAATTAATTCATCATTTCAAAAATATGACATCAAATAAAGGTTCAACATAGAATCTTAATGATAATGTTGAAACTTCTTACTAAAATACCAACTATTGTTCCAATTCCTTTTTAAATTTCATAATTATAATGATATTCAATAATAATGTTTTTTCTGATATAAACTATATTTTAAATTAATTTATTTATCTTTTAGGGGGAAGGAACTCATAGTATAATAGAAAAAAATTCTTGATACTCTCTTTGGTTGTACCATTCAAAAAAATTTCCTTTAAGCCAATTTTATATTATACTTATAATCCATCGTGGTTTCATATTCTAAATTGGAAAATTTTTCCATTAAAAAAATCAATTGATTTAAATTGATGAATATATTAATTTCTTTTCTATCAAATATATGATACATCACTTACATTGACACACCTATCCATCCACTATGAATAAGCATAAATTTTCATCAAACACCATTAATTTTTGAATTTTATTTTTTAATTTCCATCATTGTGGGTTGTTTACACAAATTACGTATAATGATTTATTAGATTCATGTATTATGTAAGCACAAACCATTTCTATTAGTTTTCTTAGTTTGATGGATTATTATAAAAAATCAATTTATTAATTGAGGAACAATAGAAAATTCAAATATTTTTTATTCTAATAAAGGAGTATATTGATTACCTAGAATGGTTGAAAATGAATCGGTCTAGAATCAAAAAAAATTCTCTTAAAATGTAATGGTCATGCTATCCCATTTATTAACATGGTAAAAATTATTGGTGTTTTGTTTATGTTAAATTGAAAATGGATGATTTTTTACATGATGATTATGTAGTGTTTATACTTGTTATCATTTGATAAATACATTTTACTTAATTAGAGATGGGTGGGGTTCAGATAGAGATATCCCATAAATATATTGATAGGTATCATCAGACAAACTTGATTTATTATTTTGGTGTATCCTTAACTAGAATAAGATAATTCCATGATAACGAACCCTGATGGTATGATGATGATTTCTATGATAACGATTTCTTTACATATTTCATGTAATATATATTTGAATGTATGCATCTAATCTGTATAGAATAATGTTTTTCTATCTGTGATACATTTTTATTAATATTATTATACACTGAAATATTATTCTTTCATTTTATTTCATATTATGGATATAATTTTTTTATATATTACAGAAATAATATTTAGGCAGATATTATGATTATTTATTGCATTTCAATGTTACCCTTTATGATTACCCTTACAAATAATTTTAGCATACCCCTACATATGTATTAATTTCACCACATTATGATGAAATGTATTATAGATGATATATATATCTAAATTACCTTTGTTGATAATTTTAGGGATATCCTGAATACATATTATGAATAAAATAGTTTCCCCTATTTTATAAAAAATTACTTTAGTAGAAATAGATAATGGATTCACTAACTAATTATTTTACTAATTAATTAGTCCTATAAACCATAAAGTTCTAGGAAATGTATGTGATGAAAATTTTCAATTAAATCATGTAATTATGGGATAGATATATTTATCATTCTATAGTTTGTATGAACTCATGTCTTCAGACTATGTCTTATCAGTATCAGATAAGGGAGTTTCAGTCAAGGGAATTGCAATTGGAATCAGATTCAGGTTTAAAAAACCTCAATTTTTGGACTATCTGTTAAAGAAAATCTAATGGTTGATAAGTATATTTTGTTTATAATATTAATGGTACATATAAATATTCATGAAGATAAGTGAATTAATGTTATGTAAATAAATAAAAAAAATTGGGGATTAAAATGACATAACATTATTTAGAAAATTATGAATTATTATATGTATAGGATAACATCCTTTTGTTTTTATTATATCTTAAATATGTTTCTTTCAAATAAATTACATATTTTTTTACTGGAAAGTGAATACGTATATTAAAAAGATGCATCATTGGTTAAAAAATGAAAATTATTTATTTATCATTGTAAAGATCATTTATATGGGGTATGATGAAGGGGAATAAGCATCCACACTATGAAACACACTATTGGGTATATGATTTGGTTTATCATACATTCCTTAAAAACTATAAAAATGTAGTAATTTCATAGTTAAATCATGTGATTTTTTTAATGATTATGATAAAACCTACAAAATGTGTAACAAAGATTGAACCTAAAATCATATAGGTGGAGAAATGGTAGATAGTGTTTTAACGAGTATTAATATAGTTCCATCAAAAATAACAATAAGATAACATTATATAGTGACATAGTAGTATAGCATCTTGTTATATTTTGGTCATTATATTATAATGTTAATGGTTTGTTACATATTCTAACCCCTTTTATTTTATTTATTTATTGAGAAATTAGGAACCATGTTAACACTTTTTGTGAATGAAATGAAGTTACATTCCCAAAGATAAATTCATTGTGATTATTGATGGAATGATATATTTAGTGAGTTTTCCAAGCCAATTATCCTAAAATATGATTAACCATAAAACATAGTATAAATACTAAACACACCAATGAATAGGAGGAAGGTTTATCAGCGATGTTTAGTGGATCAATATTATGAAAGGAACAAGAATTAATTTTATTCATGACCAAAGCGGTAGAATAAATCTTGAGGGAAACTGATTTAAAGGGATAGAAGGATGTATATGTGTAGAGATAGAGTCCATAAATCTATAAAATTTATTAAATTTAGAGGGGCCATAATTTTTTTCTTCAATTACAATGGATTTATAAATTTTACTACACAAGGTCCCAACCCACAGGCCAATGAGATAAATAGTCACCAACAACCATTAAAATATGTAAATGTATATTAAACTACATCTAAATTAGATGATAGATATTTTTTACTCTACATTTTAGGTTGCCTTATTTCATGAATATTTTTAATAACTATTGGGTATAATGTTAAAAATAAAACAACATTATTGAATAATTAATATTATATCATTTTCAAGGATTATTGGGAAATATACATTTAATACATATCTATTTTCCCCATTTTATAAATCTATGTGAAATTTTAAAAGGGTTTTCTACATTAATAAGGTCCTTATAATAATTTATAATATATAGAAATATCCAAAAACATCCTAAATATAACCATTATCATCTACTATTATGTGGCTAATTACGAGTTCTATTTAGAAACTACATAGATATTTTGAGACAAATTGTGATGTAGAAATTTATACATGTTTGGTGAATATAACCCCTAAGTATTTTATTATATACTAACAAATAAATTTAATATTTTGTTGAATGATTTCTACACACAAAACACAGAACCTAAATGATACTACAATTTATGTAGATAGAATATTAAAATTAGATTATGATTGTTAAAAACAATGATTTGTTTTGTAATGAATGAATATTACTATCTTTGTTGTAACATTTTTATATAATTAAAATACTATTTACCTTTATTATTAAAAAATATTTAATATGTATAACTAAAAATAATGATAAAATCATGTTATGCATAGTATAACATTTAGAAAAAAATTCTTTTATATGACAACATTCATCTTTTTATCAAAATAATCTTTTTATTAAATCATGGTAATATATATTTATATTAATAATTTATAAACACTAATTAGTATATGATAATGAATAATAAGAAGATATTATACTTTAAAGATTCATTTTCATTATAATATATTTTTTGACTATATTTGATATTATTATTTTAAAATAAAATACTATATTTTAGAATATTTTTTTTGAAAACATATCAATTTTTTAATCAGTCATATTTCATTAAAGAATAATATTTTTTAATTATTCCAAAAAATGTTGAAATTTAGGTTAATATTTCAATTCACCCTTTTTAATAGTATCATGTTCTAATGTAATTATCAATTTGTAAGTTTATGATAAATATTTTTGAAACTGGTTTGTACAAAAAATAATTATATCATCAGTTCCATTATAAATATAAAAATATTAATTATATTTTATTAACACAGTAATGATATTTTTAAATATGTGTAATTTTTTTATAATGAATTTAATATTCAAAAATTATGTATTTATTTTTCATTATCTACTATCAAAATTGTATCAAATAAATTGGAATTTAATATTTTTATTTATTTTTTACACATTATTTAGAAATGAAATTCATTATTTTTATTATAATGGATTAATTACTATGGTAAAGTCTAGTTGTTGTAGTAATATTTATTATATGTTAAAAAGAGTTAACATATAATGAAATGGTAGAACATGATAAAAATTTGTTATAACTTTTTTTGAGTCCTTTTAGGAACTTACTTACTCATAACACCTTTATTTCTCCATTTAATATCCAAATTATATGATAGTTAATAACCATTATTAAAAATTAAATTTTTTCAAAAAAAAATTCATCCTTTACCACTTATAAAAGGGGCCTCTCACCAACCATTAAATAGAAATCCTAAAATAGATTTTTTTAATTAAAATATAAATTTTCTATTTCCCTAGATTCAACTTTTTTATAATTGATCTTCAGTTTAGAATTTATTTCCATATTCTATCCCTTTCCAATGAATTATCTTAAGAGAACTCAATTTTATCAATTTGAGTAATTATTTTTCCCAAAAATGATTCCATCATAGCTTACCTTTCAAATTATTATTTTCAATTAACAATGTAACAAAAAAAATATTTTTTATATTATTATCTTTTTAAGGATAAAAGAATAACTATTATGAACAATTTCAATTTACAATAATAAAAAATAACCACTTTTGTTCATATGTGTGGATTACCCCTCCCCGAAGTAACATGTTTCTCTTTCCATAGACACTATAAAAAATTGGGCCTAATAATTCAATTAATATATTCATATTGCATTTAAAAAACATTTAATATTCATTAATCATAAACTATATTATAAATTTATCCCATTCTATTGAAAAAAAATTATCATCCATGAGTATATATGGACATCCACCTCCCAGGAATGATTTATTTTCATTTTTCTTCTCTCCATCAACATACATGTATGGTCATGAGATAATGTTTAATGGATAAATATTATTGATATTATATAATTAGAATCATTTTATGAAATATTAGAGAACATTTTAATGATATGTTCAATAATTTAAAATAATAAATTTTTAATAACATGAGGCATCTTTAAAGGTATGGATCTTGATTTCATGTTTTGTTTTAGGAAGATATGAAGATATGTGGTTTTTATGACAACACATCGTGTACTTCCATGTACACATTGTGTACTCGGTTTCCATGTACAGCCCCATACTGGCCATGTAATGGTTGAGTACATGGATGTGTGGTGACCTATGATAACATAATTCAGGGTCTAGTTATGGTCACTTCACATCTTGTAGTTTTAATAAACCGATGATGTATTTTTCTTTTTATTTTATTAACTTGAGAGGCGTCAGGTCTCAGATCTGAAAATATATTTTCCCTCATGTATTTCGTATAAGTGCGATGTAGAATGGCTGAAGAACTCTAAACCCCTCCTGATTCTCCATCCGACCTTGTATTGAGACACCGTCGGGAGCATTGGAATCCCACCGGTGAGTTCTCAAAACCCATAGAGCCTCTATTCCTGATTACTTCTCTCGATTTAGTCATTCTAGGTTGGGAATTGTTTACCATTTTGTCTATCTACACCAATCAAGGTTGATTCGAAGCTAATTTTCATGTATATCTATCGTATGATATCAAGTTAAGTGGGTTTTTCCTTTCTTTGTTTGTCTTTGGATTATATATTCTAAAAGTGCTACATGCCCACATTTCGAGTATTGAATGATTTGGAATTAAACTTTATTTGTTACCAATTAATGTTCTATTGATTGATAAATGGTTTCCACTTATGCATAATGTAATACGACTTGTTATGGGGCACTCGAGGTGGGTATTTCTCCCATTATTGATTATTTATGAACATTTGGTCTAGAATGCATGTTAGGATTTTTTTGTTTTTTGGACCTATTTTATTATAATGGTATTACTAATTATATGAAATGAATCTGATATAAATTTTAAATGGGGCAAAAGGGGATTGGAATGTAAGATCATCCCAAAGGGGTTCTGACCATGAGAGTTAACCAGGTGGTCATTTAAAATTGATTAAATGAATTGTGACCCGAGTTTTTAAACTGTGAGAGAATCCCCATCTAGTCATTTATAATTGATCGATTCTTTGTTAGAACAAATGGATTAGACCTTGAGATACTCCTATGTAGTAGTTTATATTTGATTAAATGAATCATTGACCCAAGGTTTTAGACTGTGAGAGCTTTCCCTGATGATCATTTATAAATTAATTTATGCTATTAGATGAAAGGGGATAGACAATGATAGCTTTACCATAGGATTTTTGGGAATACTTGAATTATTGTGGCAAGTCTGCCAAAGAAAAGAGCAAGTTTAGATTATGTCTTTCAAGATTTTTTGTATAGTCATTTGAGGCCATTGTTTTGTTACTTCACACTAGGGATAAAGTTTTGGAGCTAGATCCCATGGTTATAGGATTTAACTGATGAATAATAAATGTTAAATGAAAGTAATTGAAAACAATATGATTGTTACTTTTGAGTACTTCCTTTTTTATTGTGTCATTATTTCATATTACCTTCTATTTATATTCACTAATATTTAGAATAAGATATTTTAGTAGTTTTCTAATGGGATTTGTCTCAGACCCCATTTGGATAATTCTTTGGGACCAAAACCAATAATATGATTGTAGGTATAGATAAGGGCAAACACCCTTCTTCTTCTGGTACATGAATACTATGGGAGGTGGAGAGCATGTGAAAAATATGAGGCTTTCGATATTGTGGTTGTTTATTGTTTAAATTTTATTTTGTTTTCATTATTTATTTGCATCATTGTGACTAGTTTGGATGTTTTCTCAGATACATTTTTCATGTACTATATACATATATATTGTGGCTTATGTTGGATTTTCCTATCATTCATCGACTATTTATTCCAATTTTAAATTATTGGTTATGTTATTTTTTACTATTAGTTTTCCATTTTGTATACTCTTCAAATGAGGTAATAGTTTCCCAATAATCTCACCTTGGTCCTCTCTTCATGTTTTTAGCATTTGGAATTTGGTGAAATTCCCTCGAGGTTATGTGACCAACTTGGTTCGGGGCACCTTTGGGTGGAACTCAGATATGGGACATTAGAAAGTGGTATTAGAGAATTAATCATTTCTATTTTGTGTTATTTAATGGTGAAATTATAGAGGTATTTGATAGAAATAGAGTTTGGTAATTAGATGTGTGTAGGAGTAGCTACCATGTGTACATAGAAAATCCAAATTACCTCGAACTGAATAGTTATTTTTGGATTTGGAACTATTACAGTTGATTCAATTTCACTATTGGTTGATGAACTGGTTTTTTGATGATAGTATTGATATAATTATGGTTTAATTATGTTGAAGCCCAATGAGAAAAGGGTATTCCATATCAATAACCATATATTAATTTTCAAGAGATCACATGTAATTAATTCTAGTCATTCTATATAGGGGGAATTACTTATTACATTCTATTGTGATAGATGATGTGATGTATATGTATGTTGTTGTGACAGATTCCATGATAGAATACCAAAACTCTCTATAAGGTATTGGTATACATAATGTTTCATTGGATAGATTCCAATCGTTGGTCCTTGAGGGGTAATGGGCCTCTTAGATCAGAATTTGGTAGATCATGTTTAAACATTAATTAAATAATGTTATTATATGACAAGAGAAAGGAAACAAAACATTCATTCACAGAGTGTATGAGATATCATGGATGGGAACATGGAATTCCGTGGAAAAAATTATGATATTGGTATTTTAGAGAAGCTTCAGAGGCTTACTCTCTGGAAAACCCAAAAAATATGTTGTGTGATATTATGAACACATGCCATGTGTTCTACTATTATAGAAGAAATTAATTTTCTAATGAACACCACATTTACCATATGTACAGGCTGTTCAGTAGTTGACCATGTCCCTAACTGTGTGAGAAGAGAATTGGGGTTGGTAAACTTTTGGTATAAGATGCCATGTGCAGGGAGTATACACCATGCTGAAATAGACTATGTATCTTGTCGTGTGACCGACAACATGGGTGGATGGAACATATTAGTACATGTTGTGTTAAGTGTGCTCACATGGTGTAGTGTTACATTGGTAGATCCATGTATTTATAGCTTTGCAGATGTACCTATACCGGAGGGAATATTTAAGTACACAATATATATCGGTTAGGACACGTCGTGTGTATGGTGTATTACATGACCATGTTGACAGAGGTACATGTCCATTTTAAGGCATAAGAAAACACATCGTGTAGTGGTTCTACACGCCATGTAACCCTCTTTTGTAAAACGTGAATGTTTTCCTTGTCATATTGTTTTCTGGAACTTTTATGTTGCAGTACTAGATAATCTCATTCTAAGGTGTTGACATAACCTTACATAGTCTTTCCACCAAGTCATCCTCTGATTATATGCCAGGTATAGGGAAATGATTAAACACCAGAAATGGTAGATCAAGGACTACCAAAAAATCCTCCATTCGTCCCTTTCTAGGAACTATCTATTATATCAGACACAGGTGTTGATTAACAGTTCCTTGAAGGATTTATGGGGATGGTGTATAATGTTTTGGGAACAGCACTTTCAACCCAAACTATGTCTATGCGGATATGAGTGTTCTAGATGTAGAATCCTCCCACAATTTTAGGGGATTGAGGACAACATGGTGCAGATTTATGGTTAGAGGCCATTCATTCTATATTCAAGCATCTAAATACACCTATTTATACGAGGGTGAAGCTCGCCACTTAAATTCTGTTTGATTCTGCCATGAGATAGGGGATGTTATATCATAAGAGGGAATTTATTGGGATATGCGTTGGGAAGAGTTTTATAGGACCATCTATGATTACTTCAACCCTGAGACATTAAGGGCTGACCAAGCCTAAGAGGTCATGCACATGGAGCTAGTGCACTTTTAGTGATGGATTATTCCTCTTGCTATGATGTTCTTCAGCGCTTCGCACAAGTTATTTGAGGTGAAAATTTATCACCAACTATGAAATGTTAGGATGGTCTCAGGTATGACATCCAATCAGATGGGAATGTTTTGAGTTTGATGTTGGTGACAACTATAGTAACCTAACACTGATTACTAAGCACAATCTATGGGTGTTAGGAGCTGTGAACCAAATATTTTCAGCATATACGTTTAGCACTCCTTCTACCGGTAGTAGGAGGTGGCATATGGATTTTTATTTTGGTAGCCATGTAGTCTTCCACCGGTGTATAAGAAGTATAATTACAAGACTACATTTCCCATTGGACCGAGTTGAGTGGCGATATTCTTAAATTATGGGCTATATTAAGTGTTTTTGAAAGATTTTTCCACTAGCATTGAGTGAGAGGGGTTATATTATGAGTCCACATTCATGAGAATGACCAATGATTTCTCATATGTTGGGGAACTAGAGTTCATCAGTCCATTCAGGGTGAGGAGGTGGTAATAGACATGCTATCCAGACAACATGTTTTCAACGTCAGCATAGTGGTTTAACTTAGGGTATCCATAAAGGTATTTATGGTTGTGTTCCAGGTCAGGATTTTGTGATGGAGTAGAACCAGTAAGAGATCGAACACTCTATAGATAGAGATAAAATTATAGTTTCCTTAGTTTTAGATTTTTTATTTTTTTAATATAGATAATTCACATTGTTTTATATTGGTTTATGTTTCAGAGATCCTTGGTCTCTATAACTATCCATCTAATGATGTTATGACACAAGACACTCATTGGGGAATAGGTTGACTACTGTACGTTATTGTAAGGAGTTATCTCTTGAAGCTGGTTAGTGTTACTTATTACGGGACCTCTATGTCATAGAGATGGAAGGCTTCTATTTCTTTTTTATAATGGACTTTTCGGTCTCCTTTCATGTAATAGTTGATAGAAATTTCCATAGGGTGAGTTTCACGTCACCATAGTGTGGATAATTTCAAAAAAATGGTAAATATAATGTCCATGTGAGTAGAGATAGATTCAAGTATCATGGGTTAGGTTTAATTACAGCCTAGATTAGTAGTCTATATCTATACGATCTCTAGACTTCACCGATAGACTTTCCTTCATTGGGGGATCATTTCAGAGATATCTTTATAGATAAATTTTTCGGTTTACCTATGGTGAGAGTTGTATATTTCTCTATTAATCTTGTTCCAAGAGAGGAATCAATGTCTCTTCTTCAATATAGAATGTCTACAGAAGACTTGGAAGAGATCACGAAGCATTTAGAGGAGTTGTAGGAAAAGGGTTTAATCTAAACCAGTACTTCTGTATGGGGTTCGCCATGATTTTTTAGGAAAGAAGTTAGATGATACCCTAATACTTTTTGTGGATTATTAAAAGATGAATCAGTTGATGACCAAGACCAATAAACATTGAAAAGGATTTATGATCACATGGATTAGCATCAAGGATATGAAGTGTTTTAAATGACTGACTTGAGATCCAGTTGTCATCTGTTGCATGTTTGACCATCAGATATTCCTCTTAATTCATTTCAGAGTATGTATGTACTATAAGAGTATTTGGTCATGTTGTTCGGTCTCACCAATGCACCTATAGTTTTAATGGAACTGATAAAACGAGTATTCCATCCTTACTTTTATTCTTTTTTGGTTGTCTTTGTTAACATTATCTTATTGTACAATGACACTTGACACAGCCAAGCCACCCATTTTGAGATTGTATTGAGTACACTCAGAGAGAATCAGTTATATGTAAGATCATAAAATCACAATTTTTGGTTAACGAGATTAATTTAATGGGTCACGATATCTCACAGAGAGAATTATTAATAGACCTAAGGAAAGTGAGAGCAGTAGTTTCTTGGGGGTATCCAAAGAAGGTCTCTGAGGTACAAGGTTTTCTGGGGCTGACTGGTTACTAAATATTCTTTATTAAAGACATTTCATGATTAGTAGTTCCATTGATGTTCATGACTAAGAGGGGTGTGATGTTCTTGTGGACAGATTCTTACATTTCATCCTTTCAGGAGATGAATGGGATATTGTCTTCAGTATTGATCCTAGTTTTTCTGGAGATGGGAAAGAGTCACACTGTTTTCTATGCTGCATCATGTATCAGGTTGGGGGCCATGAATATGTGGGGGGAAGGAGTTATTCCTTATGTTTCTCGGCTGTTTAGGACACATGAGAGGATATACCTGACGCTAGATCTCGTGGTAGTTGCAGTTGGGCATGCCCTGCACTGTTGGTGACCTTATCTTTAGGGAAATAAATATTTAGTTTACAAATACAAGAAAAGACTCAAGTATATATTTAATTAAAGAGATCATAATTTCAGACAATGAAGGTGGGTAGAGTACCTTCATCCATTTGACAATGAACATGATGATACATCTAGAAAAGGCAACATGATGGAATATTTTTTCAGAAAGAGGACTCAGATTCATGTAGATAAGGAGGCCATCAGTGATTAGAAGCTAATGGATCTATTCTATGAGATGCATTTGGAGGTTGATGACATAATTGGGCAGAAGTTTCTTTCTTCTATATTTGTTACCTATACTCTTCTAAATTGAGTGTGAATGAGGGAGATTTAATATTTCTATGGCCTAGTACTACGAGGGAGAGTGAGTAGAGGGGACCTTACTCCTGGGTAGACCATAGGGGAGGATGAGGTTTTGTGTTTTCATCGGCTCGTATGGGTGTTAGAAGACAAATTCAATAATTTTTTTTCATGATTCTCATTACTTAGTAAGGGTTGTTCATCCTGGTGTCACCAAGATGTATCACGATTTACATCGTCATTATTGGTGCCCATGTATTCAAGGGGATGTTTCTAGCACCTGTTAGTATATGACGGTAGAGCATCACTAACCAAGAGGGATTTTATAGCAGTTACTCCTTCCTGAGTGGATGTAAAATGAGGTTGCAAGGATTTTGTGATAGGTTCTCCAAGGATGACTTAAAAAATTGATTTTCTATAGGTTTTTGTTGAAAAACTCACGAAGGATTCACATTTCATACAAATCAAGAAAAACATTATTTTTGATGATCCTTGAAGTTTTTACATTAGAGAGATTGTAAAATTACACAAGTTTTTGTAATCCATCGTTTCAAAAAAGGATGACCAGTTTACTTATCATATATGGAAGTGACTACATAGGTATTTGGGTATATATGTACTTCTCAATACAACATACCATCCCCATAAATGTGGTCAGTCCAAGTGCACGATTCCAGTTTTGGATGAAATGCTTCGAGGATGTGTCTGGGATTTTGAGGGATCATGGGAGAGACACATACCCCTAGTGGTTTTATCCAACAATAATAGTTTTCAGGAAACAATTCATATGGAACCTTTGGAGTCTTTGTATGGTAGTCCATGTCGATCACCCCTATGTTCACTGATGATAGGATAGGTAGCTATGCTAGGATCTTTTCATTCCCAAGAGACCACCGTGTAGGTGGAGTTGATTCAGAAAAGGATTGCTAATACATGGTCTCACCAGAAATCATATACTAATTGATGGAGAAGACATCTAGAGATTGAATTTTGAGATCAGGTGTTCTTTTTTTTCACAGTAAGGTTAAGACATAGATGGATTAGGAGACAAGGAATGCTTTCACTAACATACATAAAGCGGTTTGAGGTTTTGGAGAGAGTTAGGGCCATTTCCAATTTATTGAGGTCACCTAAGAGTTACCGGGCTACGCACGACGTCTTTCATGTTCCTCAGCTATGACATTACTTTTTGGACATATGTTAGGTCTTTTTACCTTAGGATGATGAGTTTTAGGTGGATGTATCCTTTGAGGAGAACCGTATCAAGATTGTGGATTATGTCACAATGGTTCTCCATGGCCAGTATGTTCTACTAGTACAAAAGCTATGGAAGAAAAACCAAGTACAGGATGAGACATGGGAGAGGGGACTGATGGGTGATCATAGTAGACTGAGTTGTTCACTTATTCTTCTTCACCTCCATTGAAGGGAAATTAAGGGATGAATTACTTTAATGGGATATTTTTTTTAAGAACATAGACCATCATTTCAGGTATAGATCTTGATTTTAGGATGTTTTTGAGAAAAATGAAGAAATGGGGTTTTAAAAGTACAATCCATGTACTTACCTGCACACGACATGTACCTGGTTGCTGCATATAGCCGCATACTAGTAGAATAATGGCCGAGTACATGTCCATTTAATGGCCTTGTACATGTCCGTGTGGTGACCTGGGAGACAACTTATTTTGGAGAAAAGTTAAGGATAATACATGGAATGTAGTTTTAAATAACATGTCGTGTAGTTTTCATTATATCTGATAAATTAGATTAGGGATGCGTCTCTTATATGGATTCTTAATCTTCTTCAAATGTTTCATACAAGAGCACTACTCCATGATCTACGAACTCTAAACCCCTCTTAATTCCCCATCTGAGCTCTGATTGAGACACTGTTGGGTGCATTGGAATCCCAGTGATGAGTACTCCAAACCAAAAGATCCTCTCTTCCAGATTCCTTCTCATAATTGAGTTATTCATGGTTGGTGGTTTTTCACCTTTTTTTGATCTACACCACTCTAGTCCAATTAAAATTTTGACATTCCTGTATATCGATCATATGAAATCGAGGTATGTGTTTTGTTCCATTCATTGTTTGTCATTGGTTATATATGCTAAAAGTTATGCATTCCTATGTTTTGAGTATTGCATGATATGGAATTAATCCTCATTTATTACCCACTATGGTTTGATTGATTGATAAGGTTTTTTTTCATATGCAAAAAGTATGAATCCTTGTTATGGGACAACACATGTGTTTTTTCTCCCAAATAATGATTGTGTATGGTTGTTCGGTCTATATCTCCTCTTTGGATTGCATTTTTTTATGTACCTTGTTTTTTTAGGATAGAGTAACTAATTTTATAAAATTCTAATAATATGTGTAATAAATTCTGACCAAGGGGAATTGAATTTGAGAGCTTCCTAAAAGGGTTCAGAACATGATAGATGCCTAGGTGGTCATTTATAATTGATTTAGTGAATATTGACCCAAGGGTTTAGACTGTGAGAGACTTTCATGGTGGTCATTTCCAATTGATTGGTTCTATGTTAGTCTAAAGGGGTTAGACCGTGGGAGTTTTCCATGTGGCCATTTACATTTGATTAAATGAATCATTAACAAAAAGTTTATAGACTGTGAGATCATTCCCAGGTGGTAAATTATAAATGAATTGCGGTTTTTAGGTAAAAGGGGTTAGAGCGTGAGATCTTTCGCAAATGGTCATTGGGAATAAATGAAGTATTGTGATGAGTCTACCAAGACAAAGTAGAGGTTTGGATTTATTCTTTTTTAATTATTTAGATTTCCTTCTAAGAAATATTTTTTGTTAATTTTCAGGGGGGATATAGATCTTAGGCTAGATACTAGGGTTACATGATTCATTTGATGACAAAAATATTACCTGAAAGTAATTGAAAAAGATTGTATTGTTACTTTAGAGTACTTCTTATTTTATCGCTTCATTCTTGCATATTACCTACTATGTATATTCACTGATAGTTATGCACCAGTATTTTGGTATTTTTCTACTGGGATTCGTCTCATACCCTATTTGGGTCAATCCATTAAAACCCAAAATATTATATGATTTTTGGTATAGATAAGATAATGTTCTCTTCATCATTAGGTACCTTTCGGTTGTTGGAGAAGGAGAGCATGAGACCAAGATAAGGCTTCCGATGCTATTGAATTTTTTGTTTATTTTGTATTTTGGTTTGTGTATTGCCTTCTAGCAATGTAACCTGTTTTTCAGTTTTCTATGATACATATTCCATTCATAATTTACGCATATATTTTGGATTTAGTTATATTTTACTTTTAGTATTTGTCAATTTATTACTATTTGGAATTATTGCTTCCGCTATTGTTTACTATTTGTTTTCTGATGTGTATACTCTACCAATAATGTCATTGTTTCCCCATTATCACACATTGGCCACCACTACTAGTCAGAAGCCTCTAGAATCTGGAAAATTCACTTGAGGTTATGTGACCAACTGTGTTTGGGGCACCATTTGGTGCCACACAGATCTGAGACGTTACAAAAATCTATCATTTAAAATAATATATTCAATATGACATCCTTTTTATTCAAATTTTATAATATTTTAGTAACCATAAAACATACTTAAACATTGTTAAAATTTTAATATATCATCAAAATAAATTCTAAATTTGATCATTATGATTCCAATATATTGATATTAAAAATAAACACCACATAATCATCTGTAAATAATTTCTTGTTCATGCAAGGGTATTTTTTACAACCTAAATGGTAATTGTAAATAATTTATATCACAGATGACTGAGGAAACAATACTACTATTATATTATGATATATATATATATATGTAAAAAATATTTTCCCCAGTTCTATAATTTTTATTATATTATTAAACTCATTAAATAACAACACATTTCATTTATTAAAAATAAAAGGACCAAGATCATAATAAAATTTTCAATCATGGATTCAAAAATTACCCTGGGATGAAATTATTACCATAAAAATTTATGTGAAATATATTCATGTCACTTATTGAACTTGGGATGATGGATTTTTTTGAAATAATTAATACTATCACTATTTTTATGTAGCTAGTTTAAAAATAACAACATTACTCAAACACGATATACAAAATATATAATAACTATTTAATATAATTGTTGATATTAAATGTAATTAAATATCAATATTGCATATATACGTGATAAGGGTTCTAAAATGTTTTATAAAGACTGATACATTTTTATAAGTGATGTTAGAGCACATTATTTCAATTAAATAATTACAGTAATAGTTTCTTTTCTCAAAATTTCACTCCTTGAAATCAATTTCTTTTTATAAACTATATTCTTTTGGTAATGGTTTATTATTTTACAAATTAATAAATTTTTATCAAGATCCCTTTATTTTTAATTACATTGAATGTTTTGTTTTAAATTATATCCTTCATTTTGTTTTGGAAATTAAAATTTCTACATTTATAAGAGTTTTCTTTGTGTCAGTTCTAATTCTATAAGGGACGCTGCATGTTATGATCTATGTTTCCTTTGTATGGATTTCTACTGAGTTATCATTCCATTAATGTTTGATAATTTTTCTCTTGTATTTAATGTTATATAAAAATCTATATAATTTTATATTCATCAAATTTAAATTGACTCAAGTTTTGCCCCATTCATTAGTGTTTTTTATAACCGAATATTCATTCAATGAGTTATGATCGTTCTCTATATTTTTTAACTAATTTGGTTATATTAATACCTTTCAATTTATTATGAAATATATTTTATTTTTTTTCATTTTTATATTAAAAACACAATTCCAAATATTTCAATATATACTGAGTTTGTTTCCAATAACTGATATTCATAAGTGAAATCTCAATTCATTGTGATATAATATTTTATCATGAAATATTGTTTTCCCTGGTTATTTCTTCCACCATTAATATTTTACTACATTAAATGTTATCTTTATATCTATAAAAAAAAATTTTAACCCAAAAAATATTAATATTTTTTGTGGTGGTATTTCAGTAAATACACATTAACTTCTCAATTACATTTCCCATTCATTATCAGATTTATTGTCCTCAAGACCAAATTTTATTGTATACAATTTTATCATTTTCAATGCTCCAATATTAGATATTCTTTTAAAAAAATTAAAAAATCAATAAACCATTTACAAAACAAATATTTTTGAAAATGAAATATAACTCCATGTTCACATTAATATTCAAAATGTTTTTTAAAATACCCCCCTCATCATCGCTTCTAAATTACTGTTTGTATTAAAAATGATTTAAATAAATTCAACATAAGTTTCATGATATAAATTATATTTTATATGATAAATTATATATTTTTAACAGATTAAACATATATTATTAATTAATATATTTATTGAACCTGTATTGAATTTTACCATTTTAAAGATTCTTCTTTTCAATGTTCATTAAATATGTGCCATCATCCTTATAATTTTCTATTTATAAATTTGGGTATGATATTTGGAAATAATTGAACATCTTTCACTAGATGGATTATTTATCATTATTTTCTACAAAATATAAGATATGTTACTTAATTTTTCTTTCCTAACCATCTAAAATGAATAAGAATAATTTTTATGTAATGAATTTACCTTCTAAATACATTATTTTCCTTTTCACTAATGATAGTGTGTTCACAGCTATTACTTACATCACTTGAATATGTATATTGTTAATCTGTATGCATTCTAATTTATCTATAAAAAATACTTTTTAAGGATTCTTACATAATATTAAATTCCATTAATTGATTGGGGATTATTAAAAATTCATATATTTTTCATTCTGATGAGGATTTTTGTTCATTACTATAGAAAGATGAATTTTTAATAGTTAAATGAAAAAAAATCACCACATTGGTTATGATCATGTTATAATGTTTCTTAAATATTATAAATTATTATTATTATCTACATTTTTATTCCAATAAATATGATTATTGGCCTTTCTAATGGTGTTGGGATAGATATTGATGATAAATTTGTAGTGTGAAAAAATAGTATTGAATTCATACATAATGATCACCAGTGTGTGTATTTTGGTATCTCCATATGTCAAAGCGATGAGTGACTATTTTTGGGAAATTTTCAATGGTTTGAATCTAGTCACTATTGATGTAAGGGCATGGTCACTGAAATATCCTTGATTACCCATCAGTCTAGTAGATGAATCAAAGGAAATTGTTGTTGAGGTAAGATGCATTGAATAAAATTGATATTATGTTAAATTCCTAACTATAGGGATGGTAATCTGAATGAATACACGTTCTGTACTGACCCCATATAGAGATCGGTTTTATACAAAAAAATATATTCCCATGATGCGTGACCCATGTCACACACCATGTGATTTATTCACTATAGTTTGAAGGTTTCCCAATCAGTATATAACAATAGACACAACTAACCACATGTGAATGGTCGAGTACATATGCACGACCTGGTAATCAAGAATAGTGTGGTGCATTGGCACAACCATAAGACACATGAATGATGAAATGTACACAGGCACAGGTTGGTGTTATGAAGAGTGTCGGTTCAACTTCTACACATCATGTAAAATACTTTAACACACCCTGTATATGAATAAATATAGTCCATTTGAGATGGTGAGATACTGGTAGACCCAACATATAAAAGAAAGTCCATGTACTCTCATGTACATTCCATGTAATTTTTCTAGATTATGTTGTAGCCCACCATCTCTTCAATATAGATTTTTGTTTTATAAATGTGTTACCTTGGACCATACCTAATAGGGTATAATGTGGAATTATATCTTAACCATTGTATGATTATCCCTTGTAATTTTTTTCTTGGATAGTGTTTTGGGGAACCCTCTATGTCAGCATAGTGGAATTTTTTCATCTACCATAGGCGGGGTTTGAGGAATCATTGGGACTAACTTACAGAATAGTATTATCCCCAACATAGTGGCTTATTCCAATTAGGGTTTTGGGAGTCCCCCATGATCCATAAGATTGATCCACTATCTTTTTAATTTGATATTTGGAGATCCACTAAGTACTTATTTGGAAAGGCACAATGTTAATGACTTATTGAATGAGACCCATCACCAATAGAATGGATCATGGAGATATTTCTTCTGAATGAATCTTTCATAAACCCTCAAAAATAATAAAATTTCAAGAAGTATGGATGATAACAATTTGATAAGTTGTGTATGTTACGAATATAACTTATTTTTTGTTAATATATAACATATACAATTTTACATACCTCTTGGTAAGGTAAATACTCCCTTTAAACTATTTTTGGGTTATCTTAGTGTGTCCAACTATCTATAGTAATACTCACCCATGCATGGGTTCTACAATAACATGACGTGTCTTATATAGAAACATAATTTTTTTGTAATATTAGGATGAACATTAGAAGGATGAGAATAGTTAACTTGAGAGACCATGGATCATGCCATGTTGATGCATTTTCTTGTATCCCCTACTTCTTTAAAGTTTGGAAACATTTTCTAATTATGGTGGGATAATATTTTTTATTTTTGGCTTTCCAGTACATTTTTTATACTTTTATTGTGGTGAATATATGTATTCATCAGTTGGTTATTTTTTGTGTTTAAAGTTTATCTTTTAATATGTTTTGAATATGTGTGAGTGTTTGTGTGTGTGTGTAGTTAAAATATACTAAGTCCTCTATTGTGTGTAATAAAACTACTAGGTACTAGTAAATATCCAATGGTATAATTTATGCATGATTGGGGAGTAATTTTTTTTCAAATTATGGAAATGTGTGGCCTAGTGGGCTGGGTCATAAAAAATTAGTTTCCAAGATAGGCTCATCATAGAATTCAATTTTTAGAGATTTAAAATCTGGGATTTTCCTTGTGATTTATATAAATAGTGTTAATGAGTTGGGAGTTCGTATTTAATGTTAGGGAAACTAGTATTTTTTTGGCACACCATGTATCCATCCAATAGGACGCTGATAATAATCATGTTCAATTTGTATTTTAAGAGATTGGTTATAGGGGAAAACATGGGTATAAGATTTATATAGTAAATGATTGTGGTTTCCATGTACATTATGAGTCATCTCTTTATATATACTCTTTCATAGTGGTATGTCTTGTGTCTATTTATGGATTCCTTCCTGGATGTTTATAATTGGGATTAAATAGCAACATAATTGGGACTATATACCTAGTGTTGAGGATTAAATGCATGTATATTCGATGGATATTGAACATTTCGGAGGTTTCCATATCTTTGCACCACCCATTGAGTGAAAAGATATTATAGTAGTATTAGATGTGTATTTACATTTATTGAGAACACTCCATGAGTTTCAATGGTAGAGGACACATTGGTTTTGAGTCAAGCGAGATCCCCAAGTAGTTATAGATATGACAAAGGAGTTACTCAGGCTTTCCACCTTCTCAGGATACCTCTAGATCTTATGGTGATCCAATATGAAATAATTTTTTAGATATCCACAAGAGGATGGTGGAGTATGGTGACTCAAACACATGATGAGAAAACCCTCCAATGGTTATATTATTAATGAATCATTATAAAGAAGTTATGTCGGGTCACATTGCATGTGGCATGCTACCACGAGATTCTAAAGATGCAATCAGGAAGTATGGCCATGGCAGAGTATTCTTCAATGTTAACTATCCTCTCAAAATACTTTCTTTATATGTGTTATTATTCCTTCATCATATAATTTTCTATCTAGTGGTTCCCATGTGGAGGTATTAGTGATGGAATGATGTTTCCTCATATTATTAACAATATTGGAGTTCCTGAGAAGGATTTTCTACTAGAGTGGTTTCAGGGTGAGAAGATACATGCAGTTGGTGATGGTAGTTGGTATATATAGTTTGATATTATTGTATCCATTATATATTAGAAATAATTGGGATCTGAGCATGTAATATTCTTTAAGTGGTGATCTGCAGAAAATGAATCTTCAAATTAGGGCTTCTATGATGGTTCAAGTCACCTGATAGAGTGATGGTGTTTTTAATGTCATGGTAAGGGACATGATGTGTGAGATTTTCTAACTTGGAATGAAGATGATAGATAGATATATGATGGAAGACCAAATAATTGACTATAATAAGATGACATAATACTATATTTAAAAATGATTTGATGAGGAGTTCTGAGAGAATATGATGTTTTAGGATGGTTTGAAAAGATTCCACCACCTCCCACATGGGGTACACTGCAGACATAAGGAGATGGTGTTTAGTGATTAGTACCACTGTAGGAAGTGCAAGCCTATAAACAATAGTATTATCAGATGATAAGAGGTATGATCTTTGCCTTATCTAGATATTCTATTATACTAATATACACATGTGTGAGAAACTATTTTCATTCCACTCAATTGTTCAATACATTTATATTCAAGTTTAGAATTTGGCTCGACCCTCACTCTATGAGAGCCCTAATAGATGGGATTAAGAGATAAATACCTACTTCTAGAAGTGATTATTGATTCTTATAGGAGACAGCTTCATATGGGTTCTCTTAGTTTCAGTTATGAGGCCATATGATTTCATCTTAGGTGTGAAATTATTATCCACATTTCATTCCTCTATTGACTATTTCATGTGGAAGATGTAGTGTATCCTTGGTGATAGAATGTGGATTTCGTTCATGGGTGAAAACGAAGCCGATATATATCATGTTATTCTCATAAATAGGAGCATATAGTTGATTAATCATTGGTTTTATTGTATTATCTTTTTAGTATTTTATGTTATAGGGTTTTACCATCAAACAGTGGTGGATGAGTAAAAGGGTTTCATTCCTGAGCATGTTTGAGGATTTACTCCCTACATATCGATATATTTCTACACAGAAATCCACATGCGGACTAACCTGATATTTATTACATCATATTAAATGGATCCAGTAGTCCATCATGATATTAACATGTAGTCAATGGAATAGCAGAGGAAATGACTTTTCATTCCTAGTGTTTTCTATAATAAAACCCCATTGTCTTTCTCCCTGAAGGGAAACGAGCACATGAGGTTGTGTTTAGATTACAATATCCCAATTTATGTGACCATGAATAATAATTATATAGTATCTATGATTTATATCCAATTAGACCATTCTATAAAATTGAGATGCTTCTCAAAGGATGACCAGATATCAAGCTATCAGTATCTCATAGTTACAAATATGTATGTATCGAAGAAAACATTAGGATTCCACTACTAAAATTATGAATACATGGTAACGAATTTTTTTTATATTAAATGTATATAAATATTCATGGGAATCATGAACGAGATCGTTAACATTTCATTAGACTGCATGGTGGTGGTCTTCATCAATGGATTCCTAGTGTACATAGAGTCCAAGGAGGAGGAATAAAGAAAATTGATGATTGTATAGGACTTACATTGATAGCACAATTCTTAGGGGAACCTCACAAAATGTGTGTTCAATACTCAGTGAGTCCAATTCCATGGGCATTCCATATAAGAGGAAGGAGTAGTAACGAAACCAATGAATTTTC
Organism: Viscum album; assembly: GCA_963277665.1. Classification (NCBI taxonomy): domain Eukaryota; kingdom Viridiplantae; phylum Streptophyta; class Magnoliopsida; order Santalales; family Viscaceae; genus Viscum; species Viscum album. Next base: position 1,109,019,775 of record OY728146.1, read on the forward strand.
AGTTATTTCTTACTTGAGAACCACTAATGAGTGTGATGGTGGTGTAGATCTTCCATTGGATGGATGGATATTGTAGGAGATTCATACTTTATTTCTCCCTGAGTTCAGCACCATTCAATTTTTTTACCAAGATGAGTAAATCATTTGTGTGGATAGAGAAGTTTCAGTTGGATATATAGTAGATGTGGTAGAGGTTGATGATAGTTCCCATATTGATGATTCGTAGGGCTATTAATTATATAGTGTTATTCAATGCCCCATGGAATGACTATTGTAATGTTCTGATGAAATGTAAAGGAGTTATTTCCTATGGGTTAGGATATTTGAGACCAAATGAGTAGAATAATGTGACCCATAATCTAGATTTACAAGTGGTGGACTTCATTTTAATGTTTTGTTGATGTTACCTTATGGGTGAGTAGATTATAATCTATTTAAACCATGACAGTCTCACAAATATATTCTCCTAGCAATATGTTAAATTGAAATATAGGATTTTGATAGAATTAATACATAATTATTACATCGATATAGTTTATACTTCTTTGAACATGAATACAGTGAATTATTCTATCAATATGAGATATTCTTCACACTTATTGGATAGTGGGGAAGTGAAGTTAGCCTCGTTAAATTTTTACATAGTTCATGAGGATGAGGTATCTTACCAAAAATATATGGTTATACCCCTCCACATATTCAACATGATAGAGATGTATTACATGGATATCTCAAACTTGAGACCTTATATTTTCATTTAAACATTGGACATGTTCCTAATATATTTTCAGAATGGGTAGTTCATTTCATCATTTTCATGGGATGATTGATTGTTCCAGTGAGATTATGTGTAGTGTCTCTAAGGGGATTCTATATGTCCCTATTGGTGGTACATCAATGGGAGTAAAATATGTACAAAGACTATTACTGATATTTTGGGTGTCCAGATATGAAGAAGTGTGAAGTAGTGATTTTCTATTAATGCATAAATTTTTAGTGGGTGAAGGTTGCACTATGTTTTTATAAGTTTGGCTCATCCCCTTGAAATTACAAAGTGGATATAGGATGGAATATATTTTAACCTTGTGATGGGGATATAACAAACATCATGAGGACATGAATCCATTTGGTTTATTATTTTATGAATCAATAATTCTTCCAACTTCATTAATATTCGAGTAAAGTTTTTAGTTGAGAGATTAGGATTCCTTTAATTGGAGGAGATAATAGAGCTTCATATAGAGCCCCAAAAAATAATTTTATAATAGTATTTTGACTTCATTTAATGATTATGTTGGGGATACAAAAAGCCTTTTGGGACTTAGTTTCATTAGAGAATGATGTTTCACCGCCTAACTAGTAGAAAAATTGATTAAATTATTCATGTTATACTGGACAAGCTTTTAAACTACATGATTCACTTTTCCTGTAGTTGAGATGATTACCTACCCATAGTAGTGTTTCAGAACAATAACATCTACCATTCACCAATAACGTATGAAACTGTGAAATTAAATTTATTGGGGACAATATGAAATACCATTTTGTTGGACTGATCTAGGTTGGTTAGCAGGCACTGTCACATGGTTGGTGCAACAGATGATATGGAAGGTTCAAATTAACTAGGATAATATGAGTACTACCTAGATTCATTAGATGTATTACTAAAACAAATGATGAAAACCTTTGAAGTTTTATGAGGCAGAAAATCCATTTTTGAATATATCACCTCGATATAGATCATTTTGGATTTTTTGATGTTGAATCATTTCTTTAAGACTCACTGTCCCTTTTTTATACTACGTAGAATTGGTGTGGTTGAAGAAAAAATTTCCATACCACATCAGTATTACCAGTTTCATGAAATATACTATATTTCTTGGTTTAAGAGGTACATATAAGTCCTATCACACATTGTAAAATGGGAAAGAATGAATCCAAGGATGGAGATACTATTATAGCATACATAGTTGATATAATATATCAGTAGGATTAGTACTTTTATGGGAGACTGATTACCCTAGTGTGTGTGCAGTTGAAGTAAAAGAATCTATAGGAGTTCTCTTAGGAGAGGGGGACCCAGATGCAAGATAATTACCCTCATCTTTCTATGTATTTATATTTAATTTTAGGAATGAAAAAACCTATGGTATTTAAAATGTAAAAACCCTACATTTCCCATGTATGGATTGTGAAATATATTATGTAATATTTTTTAATCCATGAATTGTGGAGACCTGGTATTCTGATTACTATAGATCCACAGAGTTGATATTGTGAAAATATTAAAAATATTTAAATAGAAAAACTGTTTTTTAGTAATGGTATAATAACAATTTAATATGGTCTCATATATTGAATATAATTCAACCATTGGTTTTGGAACACTAATTTTACCTTAGCCACAAAATATCCTTTGTTAGTGTAAGGTTTTCTATTTGAAAGTGGTTATTTCATAAGTAGTACATGTAGTTATATATTTAATTAATTTTTTTTTCATGACCTAGACTCCTTTTATCGAATCCCACTTCTAAAAATTCAATGCTGTTGTCTCCATAACCCAATGGATTTTAGAGGAGGGTGAGGTGTAGAACTATGAAAACAATAATGGATTGAGGATCATGATATCATCCAAATGTGTAATCTTCACTAATAGAGTTTGTTGATATTTTCCTTGAATATGATGTGTGACTATTCATTGTCATTGATCGATCCAAACTCAATATAGGAAATTTCATTCCATCATTTTGTCTCTCTTTGATTATCCTACCCGAACAATGAATCAATCCCTTGAAAAATTTTACTCACAGTTTGATCATGTTCTATGAGTAAGTATTTGAATTCTGATAAAAATAAATTTCATATTAATTTTTGAATCATATTCAATAATTATCTTTATAATAATTTATTGAGACCATCAAAAAAATTTAAAATTTGTGTCACTTTTTATTAATTTCGCTTTATGTTTTACATCTATTTATTGTCTATATTTTGTTTATAAATAAATTGAACAAATAACCAATGAATGACCACTAAGAAATCATGGGGAAATGGATGTTTTACTATTGTTTAATTATTTAGATCAATGATTTGTTTTTAGTTCATGATGATGACATGGTATATTTTTTTACATAGATATTTCGAGTGCATGGGATTTGTCATCTCAACATTGAGAAGTGACTAGTGATGATTTCTGGGAAACCTGTGGTGGGGTTGCTATCATATTCACTGTTCATGATCATTTGATATAATATATGATTTTATATGATTATTTGAGGTGGAACGTATGTAGTATATGTCGTTGGTGAGACAAATTGAAATGATTACACCTTTGTGTATAATGCTAATTAGAAGTCAAGTACTCTGTGAGTACAAAATTTGTCAACACCCCAGATACCAGAGTGTACACATAGAAAATAAATATTACATGCCTTGAAAAACATGTCATAGAACAAATGAACTAGTTAATGATGCTTGGGATGTACCCTAGGTGTATATGAGAAGATACTTGGATATACACAAAGTAATGCCTAGAGTATAAGGCATATAATGGTACTCAGACATGTCCATGAACACGAGCATGAACATAGTACACAAGAATAGACCAATGTACATGGGAATGGGATACATGCATTATACTAGTTGGATAAATCTATACAAGATATGTGCCACAAAAGGTCACACTATGATTATAAAGAAGTACCTACCATTATAGATGATGAGACATAAGAAGACCGAGAGTAGACCAGGCACACCATGTACTCTTATATTCAAAATTTTTACCTTTTCTATTGTAGATATTGGACCTTAGTTCTTTACTATGGGCTAATATGGTTTAAATATGTCCCATTTGTATATTCAATAGAGTGTATAGAATGTAATTATTTCTTGATCCTAAATTTTTTATCCACTCTATGTGTTTATTATTGTATAATGTCTCTGGAATACCTCTCGATAAATGTTCTGGTCTCTTGTATCAATTTTTAACCATATAAAAGTGGGGTTTAAAAAATCTTCAAGGCCAATTTGTTTTGTAATATTACCTCAATCATAGTGGGTTATACCATATGGGGTTCTTCATAATTCCTTGAGCCTTGGGTGTGTTATCCTATCCGGGAATCAAGATATTAAAAGATCTATTGAGTACATATTTAGAAAGGGAAATGAGAAAAAACTCATGGATTAGCTCAATCCGTGATGAAAGGGCTTTTGCAGATTCATCTCATTGAAAGGAATTACCTTACTAACTTGAGAGGAATCCAATGTTTATTTTTATTTTTAAGAAAACATTGATACTTGGAGTGTATGATGATTATTTCTTTATTTTTCATTATTTCTACATCTCATATCCTATTTGATATACATGGTGATGAGCTGACAACTATCTTTATGTTTATTTGTGATTATTTTTCAGTTCTCTGATATGAATTATAATACTAACCACTATATGGTCTCTACCATTACAATTCATGTATTTTAATTTCAAGAGATATTATTTCATATTCTTAGGACTACCATTCATATGAAGACCATAGTGATCTAGAATTACTGTAATCTATGTGAATTTGATGAATTTATTAGTAGTTACGTCCTCTTTAGAATTCTCAACTCTTTATACAGTTATGGTGGACTTTTATGTGGACCATATTGATTTGTAGAACTTTTTTTATACTCTGATTATGGGGAAAAAGATATACTCATACAATCGTTATCATTTGTATTTACCATTAATAATGAAATGGGTTTGGATATTTGGTCATCGGTATATGTAACATAGTATACGGCCTTCCATGTAAATGAAATGTATACTCGATGTTGGTCTCCAACCCCTTGACAATTGGATATGGTCATGCGGTGACACACACAACATACCACTATCCAGGTTTTCCATGGTGGGTTGGGATGTGAATGTGTATTATTATAGTCTAGTTTGTCTTAAGACTAGTGTTTATGATATTTTATAGGCGTGAGGTACGGATTGGGATTTATAGAGAGTGTGTTATATTGTTTTTAGATGAGGGTTCAGTCTAAGTAATCTAATGTTGGTGTGGAGGGGAATGTATACATTCACCCAGTGAGTAATAACAGACTTGTCGACACAGTACATATAGACACTAGCATCTTGAAAAAAATAAACATACATCAAATTGTATTTTTTCCATGTTTAATCTATATATATATATACTTTGAACATGGTACATCTTGATTCTATTTCAAGATGAATCTATAATGAATTCCATCAAAGATTCCACAATATGATCATAAGGATTGTCTACCTAGTTATGATGATTTATTGCAGTGAACATCATAGGATATGGTACCTCCAGGATGTTTGCGTATTTTTTCACCACGCATTAAGTAGTAGAGGGTGGATTCAGTATATGATAAGAATTTTCTTTGGATGAGAAAAATAAATATGTTTTAGATTTAATGACCACCCATGTTATGGCGTGGGATATACCCATGTTTTGTTGTCTATTGGCTTGAGGAATTAACATGATTTTCCACCATTAGAGAAATCCTATAGAAAATATGGAGGTCCCAAAAGAGATTAATTAGTAAAGATAAATATAGAGACCGTTTAATATGGTGAATCAGATATAGGATGATGTGGCTATCGCCTAGTAATACTTTAAGTAATTATACCAAGAGTATTTTCATCAATCTATGTTGAGATAAGTTCATATTCAGGAGAATCTAAAATATCAAAATGTATTTATAACAATGTAACAATATTCATAAAGGACCGATAAAAACCCTTTATAATGTATAGATATGGTTTCACATATGTTCTTCTTACTATATACCGTTTAGGGGGCCTATATTGTTATATCATGGAAGGGATGGTCTCTCTTTGAATTCATACCAATGATTGAGTAATTGAGTTTGAATTAGTAGTGGGAAGATTTTAGGGGGAGTATAAGCTAAAATATCGTTCTAGTATTGGGAAGACAAGATTTGAGATCTCATTCGACATTAGATGATTTATTCATTGGGATTGAGTTATGAAATAATAGTTATTAAATGTTATAATGATATATATTTTAAATCATATGGGTCTTGGTACAATTCTAATAATTTGATAGAGCGACATTGTATCTCTTACAACAATATAGGGCTTCTGAAAATAGATTTTAAGACTAACAATTTAGTTAATAGATATATGATTGATGGAATACCCATTCATAGACATTGTATGTACTTCAGAGGCCCATGAGGTGGAAGATGAGGTAGTGGAGTGAAGATAATAGTTTGAGTGGGTGTATGGTTTGACATGATTCATCTAATACCATTAAGTGTACCATTGAAGGCATAAGGAGTTGGTACTCATATATTAGAAAAGCTAAAGATAGTGGAGGAATATGACCATGAGACTCCAATAATTTTTTTGGGGTATTATCTTTGTCTTCATCAGTTTTAATACTATACTAAAAAATATATTTTTGATCTAGTCTTCTGCTACAACTTCTCTAGTTTTATACATAGATATTTAAGCTGAGTTCTTGGCTTTAACCTTGGTTTTAAGACTAATATTGTAGGTTATTTAGTGATCTCATGATACTTCCAAATGTGTTATTATAATCTTGTACATGATATATTATTATTGTATCCCCTAGTAGATGTGATATTCCTTATAATGTAATCTTCTACATAGACAATATATACCCCATTCATTCCATCATTAATTCATTAAGGAAGAATATATAGTTTTACTATTTTTTGGGATGGGGGTTTCTTTTCATGGGAGAGATTGAAAAATACAATAATTTGATTAGGATCATGTGTTGTTGGATACAATAGATTACTATACACATGGCTGGTGTTACCCTTGGATAAGTAGATACAATAAGAATATATGTTCCTATAGTTATGGTGGAGTAGAATTATATCATTCCTATGGATGTTTTATGATTACCTACCCAACAAGAGATAGAATCATGTATATACATTCACCAATAAAATACATTTATATATACTCAAATATATCAACTGTCTCCAATAGAACAAAAGGAGATTATGGTGAAGTTGGAGGACATAAATAATAAAGGCTTCATCAGACCCGTGTGATTCCCTTGGGTAACCCAAGTGTTGTTCACGAAGAAAGAGGATGCGATCCTGAGGTTATGTGGGGATTTAACATTCCTTTACATGGTGGCCATAAAATTTAAATATACACTACTATGTATTTTTGGACTCTTTATCTAGTTGAGAGGGTTGTGATGGTTCTTGAAGATTCACCTCATATCATGTTATCATTACCTCTATGAATGAAACAAATATATACTGAAAAAAGTATAACAAAGTTTTTATGTTAATTATTTTTCCTTTTGTTTAATTTAAATTGAATAATTATATAATATATTTAATGGGACTCATATACTGGATATTTGAACCTCTAATATATTAGTTTCTGGTGGTCTTCTTCAATGACAACCTAGTGTACATGTTTTCTGAGGGAGAGCATGCAAAACACTTGAGCATAGTATTGTTAATATTCGATGAAAACTAGATTTATAGTTTCCCCATGATTTTTTGGTTATGTAATGAAGAATTAAACATTATAGGAATATTCTTGTTCAATGTTGGATTAAAAGAGTACCCAATGAATGTTGTGGTAATGTAATATTGGGAGCCACCAAAGATTTTGATAGAGGTGTGAATATGACATTGTTCATAAAGATACTATATGTTATTTGTGTCTTATTTATGTAGGATATCGACACCTTTTGCATCATTGACCTATAAGGAGAACCATTTCATGTGTATAGAGTGGTGTAACAAGACCTTTCCAAGGTTGAAACATATGTTGAAAAGCGCGCCAATAATGATGTTTCTATGGGAGGGCGATGAGTAGGTTTTGTTCAACAATTCCTTAAATACTAGACTTGTTTGTCTTCGAATACCAACATATGAAACATTTGCTTATGTGTCCCAACCGTTGAGACTACATGATTATAGTTATGAATCCCTTGATCTGAAGTCCGAATCAATGGTATTCACCCTATTTTTTTTGGTGATATTGCCTTATGGGTGAGTGGTTAATTGAATTTTGGTAATAAATAGTCCAAATTATATCATATTTTATAAGTAACTTATCTTTTAACAATGTTTATGGGTATTTTTTCAAATAATTGAGACATTGAGATATTATATACTCATTTGAAGGGGAATGTAGTAGCCGATGAATTTCGAAGAAGATCTTATTTAATGTTGTTGGTTGAGACATTAAACTAGTAATCCCCATTGAGGATATACTTAATAGATAAAGTGGGTGACTTTTAGATCTATTTTTTTCTTGTTACATTTCTTAATCTATAATTTTTAGGGAATCTTGGAATGGAGATATTGACTATGATTCATTATGGACATAGATGTCCATTGTAAGTGATACCGGTAGATTTTTGGAATATAGGGAGTGCATCATCCATTTCAGGGGAATCATGATTGACTTTGATAAATTTAGTGAGGAGGTTATGAGAGAGTTTTATAAGCTACATTGGTGATTTATCCATGTATATAAAATATGTACATGCAATTTTGTCATTAGTTGTACTTGCCTAGGATAAATAAGTGTGTAGAAAAGAATGTATCTTGATGCCTCAATTACAAAAAGGTGAAGGATTATCATAGGGTTCTTGTAGGATTAGCTCATCTCATTAAGGTAACATAGTGATATTGGAATGTTATAACTATGGAAATCATGGATAGGCTACCAAAAAATTTTTGGGGACAAGATTCCATTGGGATTATTTTATACCTAATCACTATGTGAGTCCACATATGAGATATCTAAATGGTAGAAATAAATTGAGATATTGGGAATACATTACATGAATGAGATAATAAATCTTTCTATATTTCCAACAATGATCATTTCATTCCACAATTCTCTAATCAGATCATGATTATGGATAGGATTACCTAAGGAAAATGGTACTCATTGGAATTTCATCATGGTGTTTAACTCAAATAATGAAATTCAGAGTTAGAAGACCATTCAGGTTCTAGAGGACATTCATTGGGGTTTCATGTTTTATAGTGGATGTTTTTTTGAGGATCTCCTACCCTTGGTATAGTTTGTAAGAAACTTCTACTACCATTACATACTCATTGTGGAACCCTTCAATTCATTTTATTGGTAATCCTATAGGTCACCACTTTGTTGTAATAACAAGGTCAGTCTACACTAATGGGAGTAGATTTTGTTTCATATATAATATATAAGCTATATATTATCCACAAAACAAGAGGAATTCACAAAACCATATAAATTATTATGAAGTCTGACAATGGGAACCTTACCAGATTGTGGGGGGAGACCATGTGTCCCTAATTATCTCACCTGGATATGGATTGTAGATATTTTTCAAGGTAGTAAATTTATATAGAGATTCAATGGACCATTATAGATACATCATAGGGTATATGTGGTGGTTTACCACTTTGACCTCCAAACATAATTTGGATTAGAACTTGGCCTATGCCACTTTTTTTAGCTAAGGTTGTATGTTACGAACCCATGGATTGTCAATGATTTGGGATATATGGACATCCTGGATGGAGATAACATTGAAATGTACCCAGTATAGAATGAAGATCATCATGGGAATTTCATTTGATGGTATTTTATGCCCTAAGTGTGTGTATTGTGGCATTATTAGAATCTTAATGAGATAACCTTGTATCAAGAGACAAATATATGTGCTAAGTACTCTCATCATTTTTAGTGGAATTTTTTTCATTTGATAAATAAATACCTATGGTTGGGGAATATAATGCCCACATTTTTTTCATTATTAGATATTGTAATATATTAAAGAAAATTTTCAAATCCATGGGAAGAGATGACATGAGATTCCGAAGCTTAGATAGCATTAGTGTGGAAATTGAAAAACTGTTAAATATATTAAATCAAGAACATGTATTTTTTATAAATAGTAAAATAACTCTTGAATAGGGACTTATATGGGATATATGAGGCCATAGTTGAATTTGAAATTACGTTTATAACATAGTTGGAACATATTATTTTTTGGACATGGGTATTTGGTTTAAAATTGGTCCCTGGTGAATTAGTATTTTGATTTTTTTTCTTCATTTTTTTTATTCATATATCTATATATATATATTTATTATTTATTTGTAATGAAATACCCTCAAATTATTTTATCCTATATGTGTAAAATACTTAGGTTTGGATACATATCTATTTTAATTTGAGGGAAGACAATGGTGGAGGTCATGGAAAATGAGAATTGATCATCGATCATGATAGATTACTAAATAGTTATCTTTTCCAAATAAGATTGTGGATCTAAACAAGGTTGAATCATGTATTATTTTAATTACTGACCAGTCCCAAAAAATGGTGGGTAATTTATTTTTCGTTGATTAATCCTTGGTTTTTATCTCACAACAAACGTGAATAAATTCTTTTAATTTTATTATTCATGTGTTGATTGAGTTTTGTTGGTATAGATTTATTATCCTCTAAATAGAAATTTGATATAAATTTTATAATCCTCTTTATTCTTCATCATCATAGAGAAATATTGAGCCCAACACGAAAAGTGGGTGTGGCTTATTCTAGATGTTATTATTTACTGAATTTCTCTCCCATTTCAACATAAACATATCATATTTATTTTGTAAGGTAGCTTATTTGACAAATACTCAGTGAAGGAATATTGTGGAACTATTTTTTTTGTGCAATATATTTGTTACCCATGATTCAATATTATGATTGCTTTTACATTTTTGTAACATGAAAATATTGTGGGATTTTGTTTTTATTTGGATCTCTCTAGTTTGTGAATTTTTTCATCTTAATACAGAGAATCCACAAGTGTTCAGTTGTACCAAAAATAATGATTGGAATCTATTGACTAATAATGGATGGGTTCGGTGGATCATAGATCCAAGATTGTCATTTTGACAAGTGGTAGAATCAATTGTAGTAGTAGTGTGGTCTAGATTCATTAAACAAATTGGAAATTCTGTGAAATTCCCGACAATACTCCATGTACTGCAGAAGAATAGACACTCTATACTCCCCTCCAATGAATATAGCATTTACATATATAAATAAATATCACACATCATGTGAACCCATGATGGAGGATCCTAATGTATCCTATGGGTACACACGAATGGTCAAAGTACACAAGGATGTCCTAGTAAAAAGGTGAAACCAATAACATGGTAATGACCATAGTACATGGGATCATCTAAAATTACACAGTCAATCCCAAATGTACATGGTAACAGTAAGGAAGCATGAGAAGAACTAGTGAAACAACTACATTATATGAACCACAAAATGGAATTTCGTGTATATGAAGATACATATACTATGTGAGATGCTGATAAAATGGGAGACCTAGAGAGAAACTGATGCATCATATACTTTCAAGTAAACAACAAGTACTTTTCCCAATATAGGTTGAGGTCCTTCATCCCTTAAGTGTTGTCTAGTACAGGCTAAGTGTGCTCAATTAGTCAATTCTTATGAGGGTGAAGTAAGGAATTATTTCCTGGGTGTGGGTTTTTGATGCACTATTTAGGATTAGTAATTGATAGATTTGTAGGAATATTGTAATGTCGCTAGGGTGGGATCCACTATTGAATCACCACCTTCCCAAGGTAGGGATTTTGAAATATTCATTACCAAATTATACATGTATATGATCCCATATATAATGGGATATTCAATCTCCCATGATCATGACAATGTTCACCTATCTATGTATAGATATATTCATAGATTCAGCGAAATCTTCTTCGGAATGGGATGAAAATCAAAACCCCTCAGATGATCTCCATTGTGGATAGTGAGGATTAAATAGATACTTCTCCAATACATATATTACCTTGGATATTAGAGTAGAAACAAGTGGTTTTTAGTGTGGTTGAGACATCATAGATATATATATATTCTGTAATGAGTATACTAAGGTTTTATTCTCAATTCAATGTCTCGTATCCTATTTTACATTTCTTATGATGAGATGATAATACTCTTGAGACTCATGTTTGGTTATTTCATGACTCTATAATGTGTATTGATATAGTAAACCTTTACTATCCTCTTGAAAAACATGTCATGTATTATATAGATGTCATGATTTTTGAATTTTTCTGGGAAGGACCAGTAGTGGGTTGATCAAATTGAGACAATCAAAATGTGCTTTGTGACAGGTATATGGATTTTTTAGAAGTCCCATCCTTATTTTCAGGTTGAAATCATAAGTTAGTTGTGGTTGGGTTTTATATTGACCATTATTATTTTTATTGACTTTATCATAATATGACATTCGTAAAATAATGCATTCATTCATTGGGATGTAGTTGTATTTACCTCTAAAAATATATTTGTTTCAGAGATATGTGTCTGTAAAGTTACAATATGATAATTATACCACATGTTTGATATGCATACATGACAAAAGTATACATAACCTAGAATTAGGGAGACATTAATGGGCTGCCACACTATACATAATACTAATTTGGAAGGTCCAAGTGGATCAGGCCATGACATATGTCAAATCAGACAAACTAAAATATTTATTTCAAGGTATTCAAACACTGAAAATTTTGTTTCCTCAATTCGGGGCCTTGATGGATAGATTATCATTTATATAATCAGGATATATTTTATTAGGGGAAATAAGTGGTGGTTTGATATTATTGATATCATCCCAATTGATTTTATTTTTGCTATCTATGTGAATTTTTTTTATTTTTATGTATGGATATATAATTATTTCAATTTAATTTTATTAAATCCGAGATATTCAGAAAATCCATGACCATACATGAAGGTCAATATCTGATATTAAAGCTCTGTTGACCACTTTTACTTAGATCATAGGATTCACTTTATAAACATATGATCGAATATCTAGTTGCAATAGCATTAAAATCCACAGTTCCATCAACATTTTAATTAATAATATATGGAGAATGAAATAGCACAAATTGATATAGAGGTTGGTACATTCAATGATTGTTTAATTTCATTAATTAACAGTGACTAAATCTAAGGATTTATCCGTCATTAAAAATAGAGGAAAACCCTACATTTAAATGGATGAATTGAATTATTTTCCTAATGATAATTCATGGTTTTTCCGGGAACAATTATGCACCTTCCATCTCATACTTGGAAATTTGAGTTTAAATATGGAACATTTCAGTTTGACCTAATCTAGATATTCTATGTAGTTAAAAATATACACTCCCATCTCTGACTAGTGATCCAATTCCTAAGGATCATTGTTTCCTTTTAACGGTGGAAATATCTAGATAATATAATCATGGGAATTATATTTATCTCTTCCCTTACATGGGTTCACTTCTTGAGATTGAGAAAGGGCGAGGAAAACACCCTTGTCCACATCAATGGCCTCCTAAACTACCTATTATACAATATTCTAATATATGTGAGTTTTTCCTCACAATACATAATCAATGAAACCCACTTATTGGACTCTATAATGACCACTAGGTGGAATTATTACACAAAAATAAAGGAATAAAGACCATAAAACACGAGTAAAATAATATTATGAACTAAACAAATATAAGAAAATAACTATTTTTGGAAATAACTCAACACACAAGAAACTATTATAGACATCTCATGCTAACTAAAGGCACATTATGATGTTAAATGTCTAGGAAATAGCTCATAAAATTTATGTTATGTTCAAATAAGGCTATATATTTTCTACAGAAATAGACTAAAACATGAATACAATTGGAAAATAAATCATGAAATTGATAAAATCTAATAAAACACTACCCTAGGTCATCCCTAAACTAGATCCATGTGTTAGAACATTGAACGAGCTAAAGGAAATTATGAATCCCCATGATATGGAGTTATATTCATTGGAATAAAAAACTACCCTTTATATGATTCAACCCACACTAATGTAAACACATAGTAGTTTAGATATACAAAATAATGAAAATATACCTCTCAAACAATATCATAGTAGATATCATGGAATTAAAATTTAATAAAAGTTCCAAAAAAATAGTTAAACCATTATTTTTAAATAACATACAACCCATAACCATGTGACATGTGATTCCACTTCCCACTATGTCACAACCGAACATTCACACCCTGCCATCATGGATATGTACCATTAACATGTGGTGTCTTCCCTTTACTCTCTAATGATAAAACAAGATCTACACACACTAAATTTTTTATGAAGGTTCTGAGTTGAAGAATCCCAGTTATATCCCATAAAGTGTAACATAAAAAATATTTATAAGAGAAACCAAAAATGTTCATTTAAATATGAGCAATTCATGAAATGTAACATTATGTCACTTTTACTAAAACATTAAAATCTTCTATATTAATAATAGTTAAAAAGTCAAGAACATAAAAATCATATCGTTTAATTTATAAATAAAAACTTATTAAAAAGGGTATAAATGAAACAAATCCTCTGATATTTTATTTCTATTTTAACTTGTATCCTCACACATTGAGGATAAAATGGCTATGTGTGTAAAAGTACCTAAAACAATGTTCCAGCGAATGGAGAACATACTAAAAATGTGAACAACATATTATAAAATTCAAGGATAGAGTTTTAATACATGTCCATTATAGTTATCCATCAACCATACTATAATGAGTTTGGAAACATATAACCCTTCTAAATCCATATGGATCCCATGTGACATATACCAAATCTATATTCAATTAAATTCAAAAATTGAAAATAATCTGAGGCATTGATTAACAAAGAACTACATATTTCTAGTTCATATCATATATAAATAAAAAAATAAAATTGAAAAAAATGTTCATAAAATATTATTCCATTTTTGAAATAAAAGGGGAAACATATTTCATAAAGGAATACCAATCATTCCCAATTTATGAATAATATTTCAATCTATAAGAAAAATTATAATGTAATTTTAAATAGTCAACTATACATGATAAAATAAACGAAATCCTTTAAAGAACCCACCCACAGAAATTAATTTATGTATTCTAAAAAATTAATGAGATCCATAGGAATAGAATAATAAAATATTATAGGAATGAAATTAGATCCCAAAAAAACACATAACCAGAATTTAGATTTCATCAAACTCTATAGTAATTGATATATGTAAAACCATATACAAACAATTTTCAAAATAAACTGAAATATCCCTTGTAGATATATATGTTGTCTTCCATAACCATTATATATATAAAATAATGCTCAATATATAGGGCCAAAAACCATAGATACATCACCAAAATAACGAATCCATTGTTAAGTTTTATAGAAACATTGGATATCTAGAAAAATAATAATGAAAAAAAGTAACTCACTATTATATTTAGTTTCGACAATCTAATGTCATATGATATTCCATAATCACTCTATAGAAGATTTATCATCCCCAAAATATCTAGTTAGAACTACTAGATTCTAGAGGCATGGACATAAGATTAAAAATGAAATAAATGAGGTGTATATTTGGTATAAAAAATAATATTTAGATTAAATAAAACATGGCACATGGTTTTTTCACATGGTTTAACAAACCCTACACCAGTCATTAATATTTTCATAAAAATTGGGAAAAATTCTAGGTTTTATTGAAAATTATTTCATAAAATGTTCCAATAATGTGAACCACCACTATCCCAGAACACCACAATCATTATTGATTATTAACAATGTCTAATGGTTTTTCCTAACAATGTTCAACTATTTGTATTCCTAGATTACTAGATAAACCCTAAAAAATAACCTATAAAAACTAAGAATGTGTTAATATAATATGGATAAAAAAATAATACACGTACTAGAAAGTGACATTGGAATGTTACACAATATCATCCCATATTTGACTACACATTATTTATATTGAAATTATGAGAAAAAATGTGAGATCACCAGTCCATAAAAGTATAGTATGGATGAAACTGTATATGAAATTAAATAAAAAGACATGTATATCATATGGAAATAATTATAATTTTTTATATTTAGAAAATTAAAATTTTGAGGGAGAAATTTCTTTATGGGAGATGAATGTAATGACCCAATACATCACTATTTATTTATTTTATATAAAAATATTAATAATATATTATTATAAACACAATAGTAAAATCAAATGAAACATTTATATATCAAAATAATATTTTAACACTTTAATATAGTTGTTACATTAATTTCCACAAAAGGAAGTGACTTTATTAAATCGTCTATGAAATAAAAAGAATGATATAAAATCATTTTGTGGAAGAATTATTTAATAAGATCACATATTGAAGGAAATAATTTGATAGAGCGACATTGTATCTCTTACAACAATATAGGGCTTCTGAAAATAGATTTTAAGACTAACAATTTAGTTAATAGATATATGATTGATGGAATACCCATTCATAGACATTGTATGTACTTCAGAGGCCCATGAGGTGGAAGATGAGGTAGTGGAGTGAAGATAATAGTTTGAGTGGGTGTATGGTTTGACATGATTCATCTAATACCATTAAGTGTACCATTGAAGGCATAAGGAGTTGGTACTCATATATTAGAAAAGCTAAAGATAGTGGAGGAATATGACCATGAGACTCCAATAATTTTTTTGGGGTATTATCTTTGTCTTCATCAGTTTTAATACTATACTAAAAAATATATTTTTGATCTAGTCTTCTGCTACAACTTCTCTAGTTTTATACATAGATATTTAAGCTGAGTTCTTGGCTTTAACCTTGGTTTTAAGACTAATATTGTAGGTTATTTAGTGATCTCATGATACTTCCAAATGTGTTATTATAATCTTGTACATGATATATTATTATTGTATCCCCTAGTAGATGTGATATTCCTTATAATGTAATCTTCTACATAGACAATATATACCCCATTCATTCCATCATTAATTCATTAAGGAAGAATATATAGTTTTACTATTTTTTGGGATGGGGGTTTCTTTTCATGGGAGAGATTGAAAAATAAAATAATTTGATTAGGATCATGTGTTGTTGGATACAATAGATTACTATACACATGGCTGGTGTTACCCTTGGATAAGTAGATACAATAAGAATATATGTTCCTATAGTTATGGTGGAGTAGAATTATATCATTCCTATGGATGTTTTATGATTACCTACCCAACAAGAGATAGAATCATGTATATACATTCACCAATAAAATACATTTATATATACTCAAATATATCAACTGTCTCCAATAGAACAAAAGGAGATTATGGTGAAGTTGGAGGACATAAATAATAAAGGCTTCATCAGACCCGTGTGATTCCCTTGGGTAACCCAAGTGTTGTTCACGAAGAAAGAGGATGCGATCCTGAGGTTATGTGGGGATTTAACATTCCTTTACATGGTGGCCATAAAATTTAAATATACACTACTATGTATTTTTGGACTCTTTATCTAGTTGAGAGGGTTGTGATGGTTCTTGAAGATTCACCTCATATCATGTTATCATTACCTCTATGAATGAAACAAATATATACTGAAAAAAGTATAACAAAGTTTTTATGTTAATTATTTTTCCTTTTGTTTAATTTAAATTGAATAATTATATAATATATTTAATGGGACTCATATACTGGATATTTGAACCTCTAATATATTAGTTTCTGGTGGTCTTCTTCAATGACAACCTAGTGTACATGTTTTCTGAGGGAGAGCATGCAAAACACTTGAGCATAGTATTGTTAATATTCGATGAAAACTAGATTTATAGTTTCCCCATGATTTTTTGGTTATGTAATGAAGAATTAAACATTATAGGAATATTCTTGTTCAATGTTGGATTAAAAGAGTACCCAATGAATGTTGTGGTAATGTAATATTGGGAGCCACCAAAGATTTTGATAGAGGTGTGAATATGACATTGTTCATAAAGATACTATATGTTATTTGTGTCTTATTTATGTAGGATATCGACACCTTTTGCATCATTGACCTATAAGGAGAACCATTTCATGTGTATAGAGTGGTGTAACAAGACCTTTCCAAGGTTGAAACATATGTTGAAAAGCGCGCCAATAATGATGTTTCTATGGGAGGGCGATGAGTAGGTTTTGTTCAACAATTCCTTAAATACTAGACTTGTTTGTCTTCGAATACCAACATATGAAACATTTGCTTATGTGTCCCAACCGTTGAGACTACATGATTATAGTTATGAATCCCTTGATCTGAAGTCCGAATCAATGGTATTCACCCTATTTTTTTGGTGATATTGCCTTATGGGTGAGTGGTTAATTGAATTTTGGTAATAAATAGTCCAAATTATATCATATTTTATAAGTAACTTATCTTTTAACAATGTTTATGGGTATTTTTTCAAATAATTGAGACATTGAGATATTATATACTCATTTGAAGGGGAATGTAGTAGCCGATGAATTTCGAAGAAGATCTTATTTAATGTTGTTGGTTGAGACATTAAACTAGTAATCCCCATTGAGGATATCCTTAATAGATAAAGTGGGTGACTTTTAGATCTATTTTTTTCTTGTTACATTTCTTAATCTATAATTTTTAGGGAATCTTGGAATGGAGATATTGACTATGATTCATTATGGACATAGATGTCCATTGTAAGTGATACCGGTAGATTTTTGGAATATAGGGAGTGCATCATCCATTTCAGGGGAATCATGATTGACTTTGATAAATTTAGTGAGGAGGTTATGAGAGAGTTTTATAAGCTACATTGGTGATTTATCCATGTATATAAAATATGTACATGCAATTTTGTCATTAGTTGTACTTGCCTAGGATAAATAAGTGTGTAGAAAAGAATGTATCTTGATGCCTCAATTACAAAAAGGTGAAGGATTATCATAGGGTTCTTGTAGGATTAGCTCATCTCATTAAGGTAACATAGTGATATTGGAATGTTATAACTATGGAAATCATGGATAGGCTACCAAAAAAATTTTGGGGACAAGATTCCATTGGGATTATTTTATACCTAATCACTATGTGAGTCCACATATGAGATATCTAAATGGTAGAAATAAATTGAGATATTGGGAATACATTACATGAATGAGATAATAAAGCTTTCTATATTTCCAACAATGATCATTTCATTCCACAATTCTCTAATCAGATCATGATTATGGATAGGATTACCTAAGGAAAATGGTACTCATTGGAATTTCATCATGGTGTTTAACTCAAATAATGAAATTCAGAGTTAGAAGACCATTCAGGTTCTAGAGGACATTCATTGGGGTTTCATGTTTTATAGTGGATGTTTTTTTGAGGATCTCCTACCCTTGGTATAGTTTGTAAGAAACTTCTACTACCATTACATACTCATTGTGGAACCCTTCAATTCATTTTATTGGTAATCCTATAGGTCACCACTTTGTTGTAATAACAAGGTCAGTCTACACTAATGGGAGTAGATTTTGTTTCATATATAATATATAAGCTATATATTATCCACAAAACAAGAGGAATTCACAAAACCATATAAATTATTATGAAGTCTGACAATGGGAACCTTACCAGATTGTGGGGGGAGACCATGTGTCCCTAATTATCTCACCTGGATATGGATTGTAGATATTTTTCAAGGTAGTAAATTTATATAGAGATTAAATGGACCATTATAGATACATCATAGGGTATATGTGGTGGTTTACCACTTTGACCTCCAAACATAATTTGGATTAGAACTTGGCCTATGCCACTTTTTTAGCTAAGGTTGTATGTTACGAACCCATGGATTGTCAATGATTTGGGATATATGGACATCCTGGATGGAGATAACATTGAAATGTACCCAGTATAGAATGAAGATCATCATGGGAATTTCATTTGATGGTATTTTATGCCCTAAGTGTGTGTATTGTGGCATTATTAGAATCTTAATGAGATAACCTTGTATCAAGAGACAAATATATGTGCTAAGTACTCTCATCATTTTTAGTGGAAGTTTTTTCATTTGATAAATAAATACCTATGGTTGGGGAATATAATGCCCACATTTTTTTCATTATTAGATATTGTAATATATTAAAGAAAATTTTCAAATCCATGGGAAGAGATGACATGAGATTCCGAAGCTTAGATAGCATTAGTGTGGAAATTGAAAAACTGTTAAATATATTAAATCAAGAACATGTATTTTTTATAAATAGTAAAATAACTCTTGAATAGGGACTTATATGGGATATATGAGGCCATAGTTGAATTTGAAATTACGTTTATAACATAGTTGGAACATATTATTTTTTGGACATGGGTATTTGGTTTAAAATTGGTCCCTGGTGAATTAGTATTTTGATTTTTTTTCTTCATTTTTTTTATTCATATATCTATATATATATATTTATTATTTATTTGTAATGAAATACCCTCAAATTATTTTATCCTATATGTGTAAAATACTTAGGTTTGGATACATATCTATTTTAATTTGAGGGAAGACAATGGTGGAGGTCATGGAAAATGAGAATTGATCATCGATCATGATAGATTACTAAATAGTTATCTTTTCCAAATAAGATTGTGGATCTAAACAAGGTTGAATCATGTATTATTTTAATTACTGACCAGTCCCAACAAATGGTGGGTAATTTATTTTTCGTTGATTAATCCTTGGTTTTTATCTCACAACAAACGTGAATAAATTCTTTTAATTTTATTATTCATGTGTTGATTGAGTTTTGTTGGTATAGATTTATTATCCTCTAAATAGAAATTTGATATAAATTTTATAATCCTCTTTATTCTTCATCATCATAGAGAAATATTGAGCCCAACACGAAAAGTGGGTGTGGCTTATTCTAGATGTTATTATTTACTGAATTTCTCTCCCATTTCAACATAAACATATCATATTTATTTTGTAAGGTAGCTTATTTGACAAATACTCAGTGAAGGAATATTGTGGAACTATTTTTTTTGTGCAATATATTTGTTACCCCTGATTCAATATTATGATTGCTTTTACATTTTTGTAACATGAAAATATTGTGGGATTTTGTTTTTATTTGGATCTCTCTAGTTTGTGAATTTTTTCATCTTAATACAGTGAATCCACAAGTGTTCAGTTGTACCAAAAATAATGATTGGAATCTATTGACTAATAATGGATGGGTTCGGTGGATCATAGATCCAAGATTGTCATTTTGACAAGTGGTAGAATCAATTGTAGTAGTAGTGTGGTCTAGATTCATTAAACAAATTGGAAATTCTGTGAAATTCCCGACAATACTCCATGTACTGCAGAAGAATAGACACTCTATACTCCCCTCCAATGAATATAGCATTTACATATATAAATAAATATCACACATCATGTGAACCCATGATGGAGGATCCTAATGTATCCTATGGGTACACACGAATGGTCAAAGTACACAAGGATGTCCTAGTAAAAAGGTGAAACCAATAACATGGTAATGACCATAGTACATGGGATCATCTAAAATTACACAGTCAATCCCAAATGTACATGGTAACAGTAAGGAAGCATGAGAAGAACTAGTGAAACAACTACATTATATGAACCACAAAATGGAATTTCGTGTATATGAAGATACATATACTATGTGAGATGCTGATAAAATGGGAGACCTAGAGAGAAACTGATGCATCATATACTTTCAAGTAAACAACAAGTACTTTTCCCAATATAGGTTGAGGTCCTTCATCCCTTAAGTGTTGTCTAGTACAGGCTAAGTGTGCTCAATTAGTCAATTCTTATGAGGGTGAAGTAAGGAATTATTTCCTGGGTGTGGGTTTTTGATGCACTATTTAGGATTAGTAATTGATAGATTTGTAGGAATATTGTAATGTCGCTAGGGTGGGATCCACTATTGAATCACCACCTTCCCAAGGTAGGGATTTTGAAATATTCATTACCAAATTATACATGAATATGATCCCATATATAATGGGATATTCAATCTCCCATGATCATGACAATGTTCACCTATCTATGTATAGATATATTCATAGATTCAGCGAAATCTTCTTCGGAATGGGATGAAAATCAAAACCCCTCAGATGATCTCCATTGTGGATAGTGAGGATTAAATAGATACTTCTCCAATACATATATTACCTTGGATATTAGAGTAGAAACAAGTGGTTTTTAGTGTGGTTGAGACATCATAGATATATATATATTCTGTAATGAGTATACTAAGGTTTTATTCTCAATTCAATGTCTCATATCCTATTTTACATTTCTTATGATGAGATGATAATACTCTTGAGACTCATGTTTGGTTATTTCATGACTCTATAATGTGTATTGATATAGTAAACCTTTACTATCCTCTTGAAAAACATGTCATGTATTATATAGATGTCATGATTTTTGAATTTTTCTGGGAAGGACCAGTAGTGGGTTGATCAAATTGAGACAATCAAAATGTGCTTTGTGACAGGTATATGGATTTTTTAGAAGTCCCATCCTTATTTTCAGGTTGAAATCATAAGTTAGTTGTGGTTGGGTTTTATATTGACCATTATTATTTTTATTGACTTTATCATAATATGACATTCGTAAAATAATGCATTCATTCATTGGGATGTAGTTGTATTTACCTCTAAAAATATATTTGTTTCAGAGATATGTGTCTGTAAAGTTACAATATGATAATTATACCACATGTTTGATATGCATACATGACAAAAGTATACATAACCTAGAATTAGGGAGACATTAATGGGCTGCCACACTATACATAATACTAATTTGGAAGGTCCAAGTGGATCAGGCCATGACATATGTCAAATCAGACAAACTAAAATATTTATTTCAAGGTATTCAAACACTGAAAATTTTGTTTCCTCAATTCGGGGCCTTGATGGATAGATTATCATTTATATAATCAGGATATATTTTATTAGGGGAAAGAAGTGGTGGTTTGATATTATTGATATCATCCCAATTGATTTTATTTTTGCTATCTATGTGAATTTTTTTTATTTTTATGTATGGATATATAATTATTTCAATTTAATTTTATTAAATCCGAGATATTCAGAAAATCCATGACCATACATGAAGGTCAATATCTGATATTAAAGCTCTGTTGACCACTTTTACTTAGATCATAGGATTCACTTTATAAACATATGATCGAATATCTAGTTGCAATAGCATTAAAATCCACAGTTCCATCAACATTTTAATTAATAATATATGGAGAATGAAATAGCACAAATTGATATAGAGGTTGGTACATTCAATGATTGTTTAATTTCATTAATTAACAGTGACTAAATCTAAGGATTTATCCGTCATTAAAAATAGAGGGAAACCCTACATTTAAATGGATGAATTGAATTATTTTCCTAATGATAATTCATGGTTTTTCCGGGAACAATTATGCACCTTCCATCTCATACTTGGAAATTTGAGTTTAAATATGGAACATTTCAGTTTGACCTAATCTAGATATTCTATGTAGTTAAAAATATACACTCCCATCTCTGACTAGTGATCCAATTCCTAAGGATCATTGTTTCCTTTTAACGGTGGAAATATCTAGATAATATAATCATGGGAATTATATTTATCTCTTCCCTTACATGGGTTCACTTCTTGAGATTGAGAAAGGGCGAGGAAAACACCCTTGTCCACATCAATGGCCTCCTAAACTACCTATTATACAATATTCTAATATATGCGAGTTTTTCCTCACAATACATAATCAATGAAACCCACTTATTGGACTCTATAATGACCACTAGGTGGAATTATTACACAAAAATAAAGGAATAAAGACCATAAAACACGAGTAAAATAATATTATGAACTAAACAAATATAAGAAAATAACTATTTTTGGAAATAACTCAACACACAAGAAACTATTATAGACATCTCATGCTAATAAAGGCACATTATGATGTTAAATGTCTAGGAAATAGCTCATAAAATTTATGTTATGTTCAAATAAGGCTATATATTTTCTACAGAAATAGACTAAAACATGAATACAATTGGAAAATAAATCATGAAATTGATAAAATCTAATAAAACACTACCCTAGGTCATCCCTAAACTAGATCCATGTGTTAGAACATTGAACGAGCTAAAGGAAATTATGAATCCCCATGATATGGAGTTATATTCATTAGAATAAAAAACTACCCTTTATATGATTCAACCCACACTAATGTAAACACATAGTAGTTTAGATATACAAAATAATGAAAATATACCTCTCAAACAATATCATAGTAGATATCATGGAATTAAAATTTAATAAAAGTTCCAAAAAAATAGTTAAACCATTATTTTTAAATAACATACAACCCATAACCATGTGACATGTGATTCCACTTCCCACTATGTCACAACCGAACATTCACACCCTGCCATCATGGATATGTACCATTAACATGTGGTGTCTTCCCTTTACTCTCTACTGATAAAACAAGATCTACACACACTAAATTTTTTATGAAGGTTCTGAGTTGAAGAATCCCAGTTATATCCCATAAAGTGTAACATAAAAAATATTTATAAGAGAAACCAAAAATGTTCATTTAAATATGAGCAATTCATGAAATGTAACATTATGTCACTTTTACTAAAACATTAAAATCTTCTATATTAATAATAGTTAAAAAGTCAAGAACATAAAAATCATATCGTTTAATTTATAAATAAAAACTTATTAAAAAGGGTATAAATGAAACAAATCCTCTGATATTTTATTTCTATTTTAACTTGTATCCTCACACATTGAGGATAAAATGGCTATGTGTGTAAAAGTACCTAAAACTATGTTCCAGCGAATGGAGAACATACTAAAAATGTGAACAACATATTATAAAATTCAAGGATAGAGTTTTAATACATGTCCATTATAGTTATCCATCAACCATACTATAATGAGTTTGGAAACATATAACCCTTCTAAATCCATATGGATCCCATGTGACATATACCAAATCTATATTCAATTAAATTCAAAAATTGAAAATAATCTGAGGCATTGATTAACAAAGAACTACATATTTCTAGTTCATATCATATATAAATAAAAAAATAAAATTGAAAAAAATGTTCATAAAATATTATTCCATTTTTGAAATAAAAGGGGAAACATATTTCATAAAGGAATACCAATCATTCCCAATTTATGAATAATATTTCAATCTATAAGAAAAATTATAATGTAATTTTAAATAGTCAACTATACATGATAAAATAAACGAAATCCTTTAAAGAACCCACCCACAGAAATTAATTTATGTATTCTAAAAAATTAATGAGATCCATAGGAATAGAATAATAAAATATTATAGGAATGAAATTAGATCCCAAAAAAACACATAACCAGAATTTAGATTTCATCAAACTCTATAGTAATTGATATATGTAAAACCATATACAAACAATTTTCAAAATAAACTGAAATATCCCTTGTAGATATATATGTTGTCTTCCATAACCATTATATATATAAAATAATGCTCAATATATAGGGCCAAAAACCATAGATACATCACCAAAATAACGAATCCATTGTTAAGTTTTATAGAAACATTGGATATCTAGAAAAATAATAATGAAAAAAAGTAACTCACTATTATATTTAGTTTCGACAATCTAATGTCATATGATATTCCATAATCACTCTATAGAAGATTTATCATCCCCAAAATATCTAGTTAGAACTAATATATTCTAGAGGCATGGACATAAGATTAAAAATGAAATAAATGAGGTGTATATTTGGTATAAAAAATAATATTTAGATTAAATAAAACATGGCACATGGTTTTTTCACATGGTTTAACAAACCCTACACCAGTCATTAATATTTTCATAAAAATTGGGAAAAATTCTAGGTTTTATTGAAAATTATTTCATAAAATGTTCCAATAATGTGAACCACCACTATCCCAGAACACCACAATCATTATTGATTATTAACAATGTCTAATGGTTTTTCCTAACAATGTTCAACTATTTGTATTCCTAGATTACTAGATAAACCCTAAAAAATAACCTATAAAAACTAAGAATGTGTTAATATAATATGGATAAAAAAATAATACACGTACTAGAAAGTGACATTGGAATGTTACACAATATCATCCCATATTTGACTACACATTATTTATATTGAAATTATGAGAAAAAATGTGAGATCACCAGTCCATAAAAGTATAGTATGGATGAAACTGTATATGAAATTAAATAAAAAGACATGTATATCATATGGAAATAATTATAATTTTTTATATTTAGAAAATTAAAATTTTGAGGGAGAAATTTCTTTATGGGAGATGAATGTAATGACCCAATACATCACTATTTATTTATTTTATATAAAAATATTAATAATATATTATTATAAACACAATAGTAAAATCAAATGAAACATTTATATATCAAAATAATATTTTAACACTTTAATATAGTTGTTACATTAATTTCCACAAAAGGAAGTGACTTTATTAAATCGTCTATGAAATAAAAAGAATGATATAAAATCATTTTGCGGAAGAATTATTTAATAAGATCACATATTCAAGGAAATAAAGTAAGTATATTCTATGGGGATGTTCTCTAAAGAAATCCCCTTATGATGAAGAAAAAATCTCAACTCATTTAAATTATATAGAATTGAAAATCATGCTCATGGAATTCTACATCAGATCTTTACGAGAATAATCAACCTTGGATTCTAGTAGAGAATACCCAAATTTTGAGGTTATATAGGGATATCTAGAGGTTATTCAGGTATATATTTTTATTATATAATATTTTATTAGTTAATTTAATAAATTATTTAACATATTTATTTTATATATTTTAAAATTTTCATTTTAATGAAGAAAGAAACATTAAAAAACAATTTTATTCAATTATCTATTGAATAAAAGAACTAAAAAATTTAAGAATATTAATTATGCAATAAAATTTTTATTATATATATATAATATCAAATTTTTCTTATTAATAATTTTTATTATTTTTATAAAAACATTTGTTTTTCTATTAATAATGGAAGATTTCCAAAATTGCTAAAACTATCACATTTATGACATTATCTTAACAAAATAATGAATCAAAAATTTTCAAATACATTATCTATAAAATTTATATTTTCATGTTATGTAAATCAAAAAGAATAAAAATATTTCATTTATAAATCATGTGTATATCATTTTTAAAACATTACTAATATTTTACTCTAAAAACATAGATGATCAGTCAAATAAAAAATTTAATTTTCATCAACCATATAAATTAAATCCAAAACACTAAATTTATCAATTTATGTAATCATTTACATAATTTTTAACATTTATAAATTTATTTTTATGTAAATATTATGATTACTAACATAAAATGTAATTACAATTATAATGGTAAAAATGTAAACTCAAAAGAATAATTTTATTAATATTGGGATGTTTTTATATAATAAATAAAATTAATCAATTGAAAAAATTGATTTTATATATTATTTAATCCCAATATGAAGTAATTAACTCTAATTCAACTGGAAATAGATATTAAAGGTATTATGAACCTGTAATGGAGAGAGAATTAATTTTATACATAATAGTTATTTTAAATATAAAATGTTTGAACTTAAATATTATTCTTATTTTTTCTATAGTTGAATAATATTAAATGTATATTATAGTTATGTTCATGAAACCAATAAAATTATTATAGGTTATATTATACGATTACTATATAATATTTTACATGGTTTAATACTAGTAACCCCTATTAGTATGAAAAAGGGTGTGTGTAATAATATAATAGAAAACGACTTCAAATATCATTATAACATTCGTTAAAAACATTTATAGAGGTATTATAACATTAAGGTCACCCAAAGATATATTTATTCAAAAAAATAACTATATACCTCCGAATAGTCTCATTCTATTATTGAAAAACAATTCTCATTCAAAAAGTTCGCTGTTTCAATTTTCAAACGGAAAATATACACCCCTTCATGACACACCCATTCCTAAAAAAGTATACATCAATATATTCTATTTGTATCATCCAATAAAAAAAACTCACGTTCCTAATATCTTGGCCTCAATTATTTATTTAGTACCCTTATATCTAGGGAAACAATCAAGCGAATGTTTATGGTCACAAAGTGAGTTTTACTTAATCCTTTTCTTTCTCTTATAATTATTTCACATGAAAAATATCATTACTATTGTATTATAAATAAATCATTATAATTATAATATTATAGTGTTATTATATTAATGTAAATCCTATTATTTATTCTCTTTTATTCTCTTGGAAAAATATTAGAACATTGCTCATGTGTTGTGGGGACTATCTTCTACAAAGTGACAAATTCGATCTTCCATCACCACCACTCTTCACAAGTTATAGTGATGGAATTTAAAATTATAATTAAAATATGAAAAATAATTAGTAATATGAGGAGAAAAATTAAAATCCATATCAATTTCCATTCATTTATTGGGAGATAAAAAAATTGATTTTGTGATGTATGGACTAACACCTCAACTAATAATTGTTTTTCATCATTAGTTTAATTATCTATCAATTCCAATTAAAATCTTATTGATTACGATAAAAGAACATTAAAAATATCATTATTATACTATTATAGTGATATTAGTTCAATGTATACTATTTCTCAAAGATCCTCACCCAATTAATTTTGGGTTGTTTGTATTCAAGCCTTTCTAGATCCTTACTTGATCAATTATATTAAACTCTCTAATGTATGGACATGGGAACATAAATTATATTATAATTATATGTTAACAATACTATCATTAGTTTTTTCTATTTTTTGAATGTGTATATTATGTTTTTATCTTATTATTTGTATTTCATCTGTGGTCACTAGAATTACAAAAATATGCCAGAAATGGTTCCATATTCAAGAATAATTTCTATAATAGTAAAAGAATGAGACAATACAATTAAACATAAACATAACATTTCAATTAAGATAACATATATTTTACAGTGTTGTTGAGTTTTCGAGAATAATGAATAAAAACAAGCTATTACAAAGCTAGATTAAAATGATCAAGATATGTCACATCAAATATAAAAAATAAAAAGTAACTATTAAACATGTTGATATGAATTATAAATTAAATTAATATAATGATATAAATATATGAGTAATATGATTAAATCCAAGATTATTATTATTTTGGATAATGTAGATTTGTGTACTTTAGTGGAATTCAAGAATTAGTTCAAGGGTTTTTCTCTCATATTTAACTTCCGGAGGTGTATTTTTTCTTACACATCATGTTTTATTTATAATGGTGTATCTAATTCCCCATTAATAATTTTTATCCTAAAAACTCATTATTAATGGCATTTATTGTTTCATTTTATATTATATTGCCCAGGTAGTTTTCAATTAAAATTTTAAAATTAATAAGTTTTTCATATACTAATATTAAGATTCATTAATTAGTAGAATTTCATAGATTAATTTACATTAAAACCATTCCATAATTCATACATTTCTTAATTTCAAATGATATTTCATCATTTTACCAAAAAACTATTTCTTATAATCAATAAGAACCACTTTGATAAAATATTTTTGGGAAATAAAAGTATAGTAATTTTTAGAATAACTCTAATTCTTACCAATGAATCATTTTTTATATGTCCATAAATTATTTCTCTATAAATTGTTACATTATTTTTTAGATCACCAGTATAGATTAATTCATGTGAACCAATTAATTAACATCACCATTTTTATAAGAAAATAGTACTTCCTTATATATAATTTGGTCTTTCAATAAAAACATATCAATATATTAAAAAGTTTTATGAATCATGTATGTACTAATTATATTCCACTTATTTTTTTATACCAGTCCATATATTATTTTTGAAGACTCCTACATTAATGATTTCAATAAAGTTTTATTTTTTTAATATATCTCAATAATTTTATTTCAAAAAATCATATAAAATTAGAATATAAAAGAAAATGTTGGATTTATTCCATATGAAATATTTATAAAAATAGTAAATGACACATATTTTTAAAAAGATTCATGACAATGTATTTCCCTATCATATTTGAAATTTTTTTCCAAAACATTACCAATTTTTTCCGAATTGTATTTAAAAATGGATTTCAGTGAAAATGGTATTTTCCTTCAATATTTTCATTATAAAACTCTACTATTCTAATAAAATATTCCTCATTATATAGATTGACTCTTCACCAATGTTTTGACAGTTTAGAATAACAAAATAACTATAATATTATTAATTCATTACGTATATTATATTTTATAATCATATTTGGTGTATAATAAAAAATTCTTATTCTAACTTCATTCCTCCATCAATAAGTAATTTTTTATTGTTTTTTTAAGGGTGTAAAGAAATATAGTATATATATTTATTTTTAAAGGAAATTATTGCTACATATATATGTACTACCTTCTATATAACGTTTTTGTTTTAGTGATTCAAATAAGTAAATATATTTAACGTGTTGATTGTGTAAATATTGGTAATCAGTAAACATATTATTTCAATATAGATGTTTATTAATTATGGAGGAATATTAGCTATTTATTTTATATATTAATCAATCCTTTATATGATTAATGGATTGTACATAATTTGAAATTGGTGGGGTTTTATATAGAGAGATCCTCAATTCAGGATAGGTCTAATGAGACAAAATATCTGGAGTGTTTTTCTGTATTCATACCCATAAAAAGTAATTCCTATATACCAATATTAGATGGTAATATCATGATGTCTTGGCATAATAAATTTAATTAGTTTATTGGAATTATAAATATTATCATTAAATAAAAAGTTATTTTTATCCATGTAATATTTTCATGCATATTGCTTTACATGGATATATTATTCTTTTTGTTTACTCAATATAGGAATTTTATTTTTTAATATATTGTTAGCATTTTATTTAAGCTCATTTTATTCCATATTATGATCATTTATTGTTTAATCTAATGTTTACCCTTACTAGGCATTTAAAATTACCATACAAATGTTTCCATCTACTTAGGTTTTCATTAAATTTATTTCACATGACATTTCCAACGAAATAAATAGTTTGAATATTTGTTTTGGTATTTTTGAAGATAATTTATGGATTATCATGTTTCTCATAGGCTAATAAAATTCCTAGTTCATCAAAAATTACTAGTTATTGTTAGTTACAATTTTTAATCTCTCTCTAAAAATCTAAACCTAAATCATCCTTTGAGTTTATGTCAATCAATTTATGTTGGTGATATAGAAATTATTTAATGTTAAAAAATTTCTATTAAGTTTATTTCAAAGATAGAATGTAAAGATGATATTTATAATCACTAGATCTTTTATTTTGGGTATGAGACATTATAATAACCATATTTTTGATTTGGATCACTAATATCAAATATATAATGAATAATCATGAAAAATTAATAATGAGGAAATCTTATTAAAAATAAGTGAATATTGATGATTATATCTAGAAGGTGTACGATTATAAAAATAATCATCATTAATGAGTGACATAATCCCAATATTAAAAATATTGAGGAAAAGTACTAGTAACCATGAAATGTCAATGGATTGAATAATATATCCAATTATTCAAAATTTCTGCTAACTTTTTATGTTTTTTATAATTCATTTAATTTTTTTTCTTTTTTATTGTTTTTTTCAATAATAATTTTTCTATTTTATAGTGAGTGAGAAATGATATACGATAAAAATTAAATTCCACAAACTTTTTCTGTAGGGAATAAAAACCCATAACATCTTTGAAATAACTACAATCCTATTTCATCCTGGACAAACTCTCCCCCAAAATTATAAATTTTAATATCAAAATAAACCATGAGTACATTAGGCATCAAACAATTAGAATGTATTGTGTATCCTCTAAATAAATTCATTCATAGATTATATGGTCTTAAACAGAGGATAATGTTTTCATGATGGGTCCTATAAAAAATACGATCAATTATAAAACTTACATGAACATTTTAATACTACTTTTTACTTTATATATTTGAAAATATTTAACATAATTTACAGTGTAATTACATTTCTCATGTGTCATATTAAAGGGGTATCAAAAAAATGTTTAAAAATTCTATTAGAACCCTCTTTGTAAAGGGAATAATATATATATATATAAATCACTAATATGATAATTATTAATAATAAAATGAATCAATATTAATATTATAAATTTAATACATCAGATATGTGAATGTCAATGATTCCTCTAAATTTATAGTATAATTACATTTCTTGTGTGTCTCATTAATGGGGTATAAAAAGTAATGTTTAATAATTCACCTAAAAGTCTCTTAGTAAAGGTAATAATATATTTATAACAATCGAAAATATAATAAATAATAACAAAAATATAATCAATAATAATATTATAAATATCATACATAAAACAATTGAAATTGAAATTTTAATTACTTTAATCAACAATAATTTTCAAATCATGAATCATCAAATTAATACTCTTCTACACATTTTCAACCATTCAATCCATATTATTAAAAATATAATTTAATTAAATGTGTATTCTGAAAAATATAATTATTACATTCCTATATGAATTTTTTAATATATATTAAAATAATATAAAATGTTTAAATAAATAAAAATTATATCTTTCTAGATACATAGAAACACAAATTTTAATGGCATGTAAAAAATGGAAGGATTGAATTAATACTCTTTACATATGAAACCCTTATATTCACCCCTTTTTAATTATCTAATTTCATCAGTATTTATATAAATATTAAACCCTATAAGTGTTAAAATATATTCTATTGTCAATTAAGCACAAAAATATAAATTAATTTGGGACTACAGGTTCTTGATTGTTGCTGGGGTGTAGGAGAGCATGGGACTGAGCATTGGCTCGTGATGCCACACACTGTTCTATTTTGCTTTTCTGTACTTGCACTTCAGTTGTATTGTATTCATCATGTAACATGTTCTAGATGGTTTCATAGAATTGAGGCATGTTGCATCATAACATGTATACTGGTTGGTTTTATCTACTGTAGTTGTTTATTTCTGTTGTGTATGGTTTATGGATTCTGCTATTGGTGTATGTTTTATTTCATTCTGTTGTGCTACACTTTGAAAAATGAGGAAATAGTTTTCCCATGATTAAGCATGGGCCCTCGTTGCTAGTCAGCAGCCTCTGGCGTTTGGTGAAATGCGCTTGATGTCATGTGGCAAACCGGGTTCAGGGCACCCGTGGAGTAGCACCCGGAACCGGGACGTTACAAAATGTTATCAGAGGCTGTGCTTTTCTTTGACTTACTATTTGGAGCCTTAGTCAGGGATATGATGAACCAATAATTGGTAATAAGCTATTTCTAGGTGTAGCTGACCTGTGTACAGAGAAAAGACAATTTACCTCATGTTGGAATTTCTCTAATTTTGCAATTTTCCAGTTGAATTGATTTTCACCATTGGTTGATGCACTTGTGATTGTGATATCGTTATTTTATCTATGATTCTATTAGTTGCATCCCGATGAGATTAGGGTATTCCATCTCATGCATCATGTAGGCACATGCTAGAAATCACATTCCATGCATAGTTCCATGCCTTGTAGGTGCTTTTGAAATTGCATGTTATTGTGATAATTGTTGTGCTAGAAAAGCATGATGTTGTGATAACTGCTTGATAAATACCAGCTATGTTATAGGGTATTGTTTTATAAACTCGTTAAAAATATGGACATCAAACTCTAGTTTTTGTGGAGTATGGGCCCACATTTACCGGAATGTGGTAGATCATTGATTGTTTATTTCGTTATAACATAGATAAGATGTCAAACATTGATTCGTGGGGAGTATAGGCCCTCACAGATTAGTATTTGACACTTAGGTGTTGTTTTGTGGTATATTCTGGGTTCCAGGGAAGTTTTGGAGGCATACTATCTGGAAAACCCAGTACACACGCCATGTAGTACTTTAGACACGCAGTGTATGGACTTTTGTTCAGGGAGAAAAAATAAACTTTTTAAGTACACACCGTGTACCTAGAGTACCTACTGTGTAGTCTCTTCCAGTGCCATAAACCATGTGGGCGGTGACACGGGCATGGGAAGATCTTGGGGTGAACACTCCGTGTACCAGATGTACACGCCATGTCGTGTTGACCTAGGGAACAGACCTTGTAACTAACAACACGGGTTGGTGTTATCCTCTTGAGTACACACCATGTCAATGATGAACATGCCGTGTAGTGTGACCTGGGGACCCAGCCATGTAACTAACAACACGGGTCAGTGTTATCCTCTAGAGTACATACCGTGTCAATGATGGACACGTTGTGTGGTTTGACCTGGGGACCCGGCCATGTAACTAAAAACATGGGTCGGTGGAGCTCATCCATAAAACACCATTTATCTGTGGGACACGTCGTGTAGTCTTGTCGGAAGACAGACGGTGTGGACTTAGCCGTGTGACTAGGAAACAGGGATGTTGACACGTCGTGTGTGGGTGTAACATGCCGTGTAGTGTCAATCCGAGTAGTCGACCATGTCACAAGAGACACAGAGTGTTGGAAATAACACTATACACTTTGTGTAGATGATATACACGCCATGTAGTTTTGTTCAAACAGGAGTCGTGTGGCTTAGTCGTATAGAAGGACCTGGGCAGGGGAAGGGAAGTCAAGTACACACCGTGTAGTCAGTATACACGTCGTGTAGTCTTGTTTTGGAAATTTTTAATGCCTTCTTCCTAATGTTCCCTTTTTGGGTTTCTTCATTTTTGGTCAATGTTAATTATGTTCTAAGGTGTGTATTTTACCTTGTAGAGTCATGCTGCCGAGACAACCACGAATTGTTCTCCGGGAGGGCGGCGATGACTATACTCCAGAGATGGTGGCCATGGGCTACCAGTTGATCCTCCAACAGAGCCAGATGCGGCACCAACTATTATACCGGACATAAGCACAGCGGAGAAGTTCCGTGAAGGCTTTATATGATTCATGCAGACCATTCAGGGAGCACCACCCGCTACCACATCTATGGCTGAGCTGACACGTATATTCCAACAGCATCATCCACTCACATTTTCTGGGGATGGCGTACCACAGGATGCAAAGTCTTGGCTAGGATTGATGCAGACTTTTTTCAAGAATCTTGAGACACCTCCATGGCGGAGGGTCAAGCTCGCAACCTAAATGCTGCATGATTCTGCCAAGAAGTGGTGGGATGTTACCACCCAATTAGAACATCACAGAGACATTGCGCAAGAAGAATTTCGGGTAGCCCTCTATGACTTCTTCTTTCCTGAGACGCTGAGGGCAGACAGAGCTCGAGAGTACATGAATCTGCAGTAGGGCGCTATGTCGGTGATGTACTATTCTGCTCGCTTTACCGAGCTTCAACGCTTTGCACCCGTGATGGTGGGTTTTGAGACGTTGTGTGCCAGACGCTTTGAAGATGTTCTTAGTTATGACATACAAGCACTGGTGAATGTTTTTAGGTTGCCTAATATATATGATATTGTGAATTATGCACTGATTATAGAGAGGAACCTGCAGGAAGCTAGTGGTGTGGGCTAGGGAGGTTCAGCACCAGTTTCTGGTACTATTTCTACTGGTAAGAGGAAGAAACAGATGGACTTATCTTAGGGTGGCAGTTCCAGCCAGGCAGTTTCTTTAGGTGGGCTTTCCAGGTGCTCCTAGTGTGGTGAAGATGGGAACAAGAAATCGTAGTGTCCACGAGACCCAGTGGAGTGCCGAGCATGTGGCATGATGGGTTATCTACAGCGCTTTTGCAGGGTGTTTCCACCGATGGCTTGTGAGATGGGTTCTGTGTTGACTCCGTGAGCGGGAGCAGGACCAGTGGCTTCTTACTAGTCGGTGTATTGGAATACATCAGGGTGTGCAGGCAGAGATGGTGGTCGTGGGCGTGGTACCCAGACACCAGGATCATAGAGGCAGCAGGGCAAGAAAGCTCAGGGTAGTCAGATTGTGTCGCAGGGCCGCGGCACTGGGCATGCATATGCAGCGCAATAGACCCAGCAGAAGTAGTTTGTCGGACCATCTATAGTCAAAGGTACTATTCTAGCATCCTCTGTCATATCTTCAGTACTTTTTAATACAGGTGCTACACAAAGTTTTATATCTGTACACATTGTGGAGAGCCTTGGGCTCTATGTTTCTACTTCTTCTAATATCAGGATCCTAGACACTTCGTTGGGGACTAGAACAACTGGTGTGTGTCAGTGCAAGGAGTTCCCCATTGAGGTTGCTGGGTGTCACTTCATTTTGGACCTCTATGTATTAGAGATGAATACTTATGACGTCATTCTCAGGATGGACTGATTGGTTCCTTTTCGAGCCTTTGTAGATTTCTATCATCGCACGGTGAGTTTCACATCACTAGAGGGCGGAATGTTTATATACAAGGGTGAATGGGATGTTCAGGTGAGTTGAGATGGACCACAGCACCTTGGGCGAGGTGGAGTCACAGCCCAGATTCCAAGCTTATATCTGGATGACCAGGGGACTATTCCGACGGATTTCCCTCCAGTGGTTGATCATTTCAGGGATGTCTTCCCGGATAAAATTTCAGGTTTACATCTGAAGCGAAAGGTGGACATCTCTATTGAGATTGTGCCAGGAGCAACACCAGTGTCCATTCCTCTTTATAGGATGGCTACTCCTGAGTTGCAGGATCTCAAGAGGATGTTAGAGGAGTTGCATGCAAAGGGTTCTTTCTGACCAAGTACTTCTCCTTGGGGTTATCTGGTCCTTTTTGAAAAGAATGTGGATGGTACCCTCAGACTCTGTGGGGATTATCAGAAGCTGAACCAATTGACGGTTAAGAACTAATATCCCTTTCCGAGGATTGATGATCTTTTTTATCAAATTCATGGAGCAAGAGTGTTCTTGAAGATTGAATTGAGATCAGGATATCATCATCTGTGCGTTAGACCATCTTATATACATCTCAAATCATCCAGGAGTGGGTATGGTCCATACGAGTATACGGTTATGCCGTTTGGACTCTGGAACGCGCCAACAGTTTTCATGGCTCTAATAAATCATGTGTTCCATGCTTATGTTGATTCTTTTGTGGTAGTATTCGTGGACGACATTGTGGTGTATGCTCACACTCGACACGACCATGCCACCCATCTTGAGATCGTATTGAGTCCACTGAGAGAGTATAAGCAATATGATAATCCCTCAAAGTGCCACTTTTGGATGGACTAGATTCACTTCCTAGTTAATATTGTCTCGGAGGCATGAGTTGCAATAGACCCAGAGAAGGTGAGACCAGTATTTTCTTAGGAGCAGCCCAAGAACGTGTTTGAGATACAGAGTTTCTTAGGGATGTCTGGTTACTACAGACATTTCATCCAGGAATTCTCCCACTTAGCATCACCATTAAAGGGTTTGACGAAGAAGGATGTGAATTTCGTTTGGTTAGAAGCTTGAGAAACAGCCTTTCAGGACCTGAAAGGAAGGTTTAACTCAGCATCGATCCTGATAGTCCCAGAGTAGGGGAATAGTTATACAGTTTACTGTGATGCATCAGGTATTGGGCTGGGAGCAGTGTTGATGCAGGGCGATCAAGTTGTTGCATACAGGTCTTGGTAGTTGAGGCCACATGAGAGGAATTACCCAACGAATGATCTCGAGTTGGCTGAAGTCGTGTATGCATTACTCTGTTGGAGAAATTATCTATTGGGAGAATTTTTTGTGGCCTTCACTGACCTCAAAAGTCTCAAGTATATCTTTACTTAGCATGACTTGAACCTGAGACAATGAAGGTGGGTGGAATACCTTCAGTCCTTCGACTTCGTGCTTGCCTATACAGCTGGTAAAGTTAATGCAGTAGCTGATCCACTGAGCAGAAAGACTCAGATACAGGCTGTGTAAGATGCCAGTGATGAGTGGCAGCTCATGGCTTTGTTCTATGAGATTAATTTAGAGGTGCACAATAGTCTGGGTAGTTTTATTTTTCATCATTATATGTGACTTCTACCCTCCGTGATTGAGTGATGATGAGACATCTATCTGATTCGGAAGGCCTAGTTCTACGGGAGTCAATGGCAAGAGAGGACCCTCCTCATGGTTGGACGATAGGCGATGATCAAATTCTGTGTTTCCATGGATGAGTGTCGGTTCCAGGGGATATACACGTGGAGATTATGCGAGAGTTTTATACTTCAGCTTCGGCAGTTCATCCCAGTGTTACCAATATGTACCGAGACTTGAGACGTCAGTACTAGAGGCCGTGTTTGAAGAGAGATGTAGCTTATTTTGTTACAATATGTTCCACCTGTCATAAGGTGAATGAGGAGCACCAGAGACCAGCTGGGATGTTACAGCATTTACCCATCCCAGAATGGAAATGGGATGATGTTACGATGGATTTCATGATGGGGTTGTTGAGGTAACCTCGAGGCAATGATGTCATGTGGGTTGTTATGGACAGACTCACGATGGTAGCTCACTTTTTTCCGATCAAGGAGACCTTCAGTGTTGACGAGCTCGGAAGGATGTATATCTGAGAGATCGTACGTCTTCATGGGGTCCCTCATTCTATAGTTTTAGATAGAGAGGTACATTTAACGTATCATTTCTGGCTGAGTTTTCAGAGGGAACTAGGTACATAGGTGCTTCTGATCAAAGCCTACCACCCTCAGAATTATGGCCAGTCAGAGTGTACAATACAAGTGTTTGAGGGCATGGTGCGTGTAAGCATCCTATACTTGGGGAAATCATGGGAGAAACATATACACCTAGTCGAGTTTGCCTATAACAATAGTTTTCAGGAAACTATTGAGATGGAACCATACAAGGTTTTATATGGTAGACCATGCCGATCACACTTGTGATGGTTAGAGGCAGGTGATGTAGCATTACGAGGACCACGTCTCATGCAAGAGACTTCTGAGCAGGTCTAGTTGATTCAGAAGAGGGTGGATACTACGTAGTTTCATCAGAAATATTTGGATGATCACCGCAGACTTCCTTTGGAGTTCGTGGTCGGGGATCAGGTTTTCTTGCGTGTTTCTCTGAGGCTGAGACACAAGAGGATCAGGAGACAGGGTAAGCTTTCACCGTGGTATTTGGGGCCATTTGTGCTTCGGGAGAGAGTCGGGCCGGTTTCCTATTGGCTGATGTTACCACAGAGGCACCGGTCTATGCACAACGTCTTCCATGTATCTCAATTGCAACGCTATCATTCAGACCTATCTCAAACCTTTTAGCCAGAGGAGGTAGAGCTTCAGATGGATGCATCCTTTGAGAAGCATCTGATTCGTATCGTTGAGTAGAGCACGAAGGTTCTCCGAGTCTGGTCAGTTTCTCTCATATGGGTGCAATGGCAGCATGGCCGAGTACAACACAAAGCCTGGGAGCGGGAGACCGATGTACGGGCTTAGTGGTTGGATCTGTTCTAAGCTATATCTTCACCACCCTTGTATGGGAAATTTGTCAACAAAGTTCTTTAAGGGGGTAAGTTTGTAAGAACCTGGTTCTTATCGTTGAGGTACAGGTTTCTACTTTTTTCTTTCCTTATGTGTTTTATGAAAATATCGAAAATGGGGAAAATTCCCAAATTTTGGAAGTACACGTCGTGTACTATTCAACACGCTCTATACTTCTGGTCGTGTGGGATGAGTACACGGGGTGTGTGGCCATGTCGGGAATGATGGGTGTTGGAACCGACTATATATTGAGTAGTGGTCCTTTACACGCCGTGTAGTCAGTCGGTAGGAGAATAGTAAGGTGGTGGCTAGATGTGGGGCATCACACACCATGTACTCATGAAGAAATGCCATGTAGTCATGTTGGTAGGTGAATAGTGTCGCACTGGCGGGAAGCCGTCTGAGGAACAGTTCAAAAATGGGAAGTACATGTTGTGTACTCGGAAGTACACGCCGTGTACTTTGATTTTTTCGCTTAACATGGGAAGTAGCCTCCCCTGTTTATAGGGAATCTTATAATGGGATATGATCTTGGGGAAGGAAGGCCGAATCTTTGAGGATCCGCTGAGCACATTTTCAGAGTTCGTTTCCACCTCGGACGATCTCGTTGGAACCGCACAGGTAAGCCCTCCTCTCTTCTTTAAGTGTTCTTGCGAATTATTCCCCTAATGGGAGTAATTTTCATTTAAGAGAGAATTATTTTAGCTCAGATATATGGAATTCTTAGACGTTTCAGAAGGCATCGTGCGCATATATCATTCGTGGGTGTTTAAGGCAGGTGGCTTGGTGATTATTTCCAATTGTCTTGCGTTTTTTGTGTTTTTGAGCTACGAACCCGTTTTTGGGGTGTCGTGTGGCTGAGGCTGTGGCTATTTTTAATACCTATAATTGTATAGGTAACTAAATATGATATTAAAATATTGTTTGGGATCATTTCTTAGATCTAGGACCTCCCGGGGGTTCGTTCCTCTTTTTGGCTGTTTGGCCAGGATACCTGAGGGTATGACATATTTAAATTATGCATTACTTTTTCCTTGAGAAGAATTGTATGTAAATGGCATGTTTATTTACATGTTGGGTATGGCCCGGTTACTTGCACCTGAGGGAAGTGTTTTACATAGCCCGTCGGTGTTGTTTAACATATCCCGAGGGCAACTATTATCTTACCCTGAGAGAAACATCTTCTATGCCTGTGCGAAATGGACTCTATTCCT
This sequence comes from Viscum album, assembly GCA_963277665.1. Taxonomy (NCBI): domain Eukaryota; kingdom Viridiplantae; phylum Streptophyta; class Magnoliopsida; order Santalales; family Viscaceae; genus Viscum; species Viscum album. The sequence goes on from OY728146.1 coordinate 1,109,060,481, forward strand.
CAGGGCGACACTACCTACGCCTGAGGGAAAAATATGTTATGCCTGTGGAAAATTACCTACGGGTTACGTTTCTGATTACCTGAGGGTAAAGGTTTGCATATCTGAGGACACTGACTGTTTATTTTGAAATGCACTGTGGTGTTTTCTTATATTAAATGGATTAAATGAATAATTAAATGGAAATATAACTGGTAAATTAAGTTAATTTTGAGTACTTATTAGTTTATTGCATTTTCGTTGGCACACTGTTGTTGCGTGTTTATACACAGTTGAGCACGGGACTTTGGTGGGTGCCTAATGGGAATTTATGTCTCACACCCAGTTTGGGCCATGATTTTCGGCCCAAACAGATAACATTTCTGTAGGTGTAGATAAGGGAAAAGTCCCTTATAGAAGTACTTGATTTCTACTGGGGTGTATGAGAGCATGAGACCGAGCATTGGCTCGTGATTCCACGAGCTATTCAATTTTTCTTTTTTGTACATGCACTTCAGTTGTATTGTATTGATCGTGTAACATGTTCTAGCTATTTTCTTAGAATTGAGGCATGTTTCATCATTATTTGTATATTGGTTGGTTTTATCTACTATAATTGTTTATTTCAGTTGTGTATGGTTTATATATTCCTCTATTGGTGTATGTTTTATTTCATTCCATTGTGCTACACTTTGACAAATGAGGGTATAGTTTCCCAAATATCAGACATGGGCCCTCACTGCTAGTTGGAAGCCTCTAGCGTTTGGGTAAATGCACTTGAGGTCATGTGACGAACCATGTTCGGGGCAACCGTGGAGTGGCACCCGGAACCGGGATGTTACAGACGAGCTCATCATCGCCAAACTAGTAAACTTATTGGACATATTCGGCTTGAACTAATTGGATCTTACCTTTATGATAATTAAATTTAACTAATATATCAATGTTTTGAATGTTTAATTATTTCATGGTATGTATTTTTAAAATCCACCAGTTTCATTACAACCAATGTACGAAAGTTTAATATGGAAAATAAAATAAAATAACCAATATTAAAATATAAAATATAAAATTGGATGGGAAAATAATTTATCAAATATATTAAATAAATTTTATTATCACACAATCCTAGACTATTGCATTGAGAAAATATTGCGTATTTAAGATATGATTACTTCATACAAAATAAAATACAAAATTATTATAAAAAATGAATAAAAAATATTGGAAAAGTAATAATAAATAGAATAGAAATTCAATCCAAAAGGTTGAACCCATGGTGATAGGGGAAGGAGATATTTTATTTATTAATAAATAAAACAAATAAACATAAAATAAAAATAAAAATTCTATAATAATTCATTCATTATTTGTAATACCAAGAATAATAAACAACATGATCCTGATGTAATAAAGTATAAAATATATTATGACAACTTGATGCTATTAGAATTGATACATATGGATTCTCTTGGTTTGGATGGACAGTGTCCTACCACTAATATCACTATTTATCAAGGAAAAATACTCTGAATTAATTAATTAATAGGTATCCAAAAACAATATTTTAACAACAAATACAATTTAAATCCATGGTTCTGTAGATAGTAACATCGTGGAACTCATATAAAAAAATCACACATTCAATAGAAATGGACATTGTCATGTAAATGAAAGTTATAAAAACAATTAAACTTTTTAAATACGAAAAAAATGATATAGAATGTGGAAATAAATAAATGATTAAAATAATATGAATGACAGTTAAGAAACTATAAAAAACATTTAACATTGTAACTTTAATAAAAAAATATCATTATAATAAAAATTATATCATAAAAAACCTACCCATTCAAGATATATATGAGAGATAATTAAAATAAAATTAAATAAATATAAAATCAAATGTATAATAGTAAATTCCCCAAAAATATAAAATGTGATAATTTCCTTATAAATATATCTGAGGAACAAATATTTTCTTCCTATTTTTTTCTGCAACCTTTCTAATGTCTCTAATTATCTTATTACAATGTATTTACCTATTTATAAATATAATTATCCCACATCACCACAAATAATGAAAACCCAATATATGTAGTAAAAGTATCCTATAATGTAAATTATTCCTCCCCCAAAACATATATCAAATCTTGGGTATATTCTGTTAAATTTTTTATTGTATATTTGTTTTATATCATCACTTCATGTAATGAATAGTGGATTCAGACATGACCTTTTCCGGTCACCCAACTATTATAATGGGGAATTCATTTATAATGACATGATTGTATAAATTCGTGACATGAATCCCATTATATATATGCAAACATTTTCTATCTTAATTATCACACATTAAATTTTCCAGGAACACAGTATTAACCAACTCCAAAAATAATCATCACCTTTGATTGAATGTTCATGGGAAAAACTAAAAACCTTCATGGAATGTGTTAGACGCCTTGTGAAATAGTAATTTTCATAGTCACAAATCATGCCAATATAGAAGTTCTATTAATACATTTATTAAGTTATAATTTTAGTTAATCTGGTCAATGAATATTTATAAGTGAATAAATTATGTCACATTTTAAAATAATATTCAATAAGATAATAAATTATTAATATTTATGCTTCAATATGATTAAAATTTTATATTTACATGTATTTATGAATTTCACTTAATCTAGTATTGTTCTATGTACGATATACCCTTTAAATGTTTATAGAATCCCTGGAACTAATAGTTCAAATGGGGTCATCATTGGTCGAATCATAGATAAGGACTCACCATTCAAAGGCCACAACGATTGAAGAAGACACTAATGCAGGACTCACTAATAGAACAAATGACACAACAATTTAAAATTCACTGATGATCAGTCACACTGATAGTTCAAGCGATAGACATATGAATGACTCACCGAGGGATGACAAACCGATGAACGAGTCATCAATGGATGACCCACTGATGAACGAGTCACCGATGGGCAACACACCAATAGTTCAATATGAGTCACCGAAGATGACTTACCGATACCCAGAGAAACCAAAATAAAAATTGACTTCTCGATACATAGAGTCACTGATAATAATGTAAAGGACTTACTAATACACGAAGTCACCAATTCAGACAAACCGATGACTGAAGACCGATAAAAATGGGTCACCAATACTTATGAGAAACTAATAGTAATAAAAACTGTCTTTGTTTTATTAATTCAAAATTATTTATAATGTTCATATTTTGAAAAATTATTGTTTCTTAAATTAATTATTGATTCTTGAAGGACATTTAGTTAACAGTACGAGGTAGATGAATGTTGGAAGATCTTCATGTCATCTGGACATAGATGTATAAAATAATTATAAGCATGATCATTCGATAAACACTGAAAAGTATAAAGAACATAACAATTGATGACTCATGCAACTCTTGATATTTCTTCCAAATCCCAAGAACATAAAGAAAAGATCATATGGGTACATCAACAAAGAGATCAAAACCTACTGAGCTGCAATGAGCATATTTCAAACATGGAGCCGAATATTTCACACTTCTAGAAACCATACCACATTGACTACGATACATTGTTTTAAGCCCAACATATAGAAGATGACTCAAATTCCATTTCCACTATATTAATCGAGTCTATATCTTCACTTCATAACACACATAGATTTATAAACATTATTCTACATCTCTATATCAGTTGTGTTATTTTATTTACATTTTTGAGTAGTGTGTTTATCTGTCAATAAGACACACAATATCATTTATGCATAACAGAAGGATACTGTATATCCTAAAACTCACTCCCATTTTTTTCTTTATATCCCATATAGAATAGTGTAAGAGGTCATGTGTGTCCTGTTTTTTGTTTTTTCCTAGAAGTAATGTGGTAGAGGTCACGTGTCACCTGGACAGTCATGTGTACTGTTGTAAACCCTCATCCAAGGAGTGTACCAAACTATTTATTAATTTAAACTGCATGGTGGATGTTGATCACCAAGTGGAGAGGACTATGTCTCTTCTTGATACTGATCTTCTTATTTATATCCACTGTGATTTTACATTTTTGTTTATACTTGCTTGTTTTCACGTATTTTATAATACTAAATTGAACATTAGTAGTAAGTTTAGTAAGGGTCTTTAATAGTTTTAAACATATAGGTTAGTTTCAATATTTCTGTTAATATTCCTATTATTATAGATGAGAACTAATTACTCTTGTGAGAAATTAATTTCCAATTCAGTGCATTCATAAACTCACAGCGAACTGACTTTGATTATATTTTAAATTAGGGGAAAATTTTCAAAGAAAAAATTTTAAAAGAAATTTTTATAGATAATTCATTCACCCCTCTTGAGTAAACTACTCCAACCATCATTTGGTATCATAGGATTTTCAATTTCTATGTTTTCAAAACTATTATTTAAATATTTGAAGTATGATTATAGTTCTATTTCCAAGGACATGAAATTTATATTATTTATAAAGTTTTTAATAATATAAATCTAATCACCATTTACACTATGATGAATATTTTAGAAGCAGATGCTACTAATAAATAACCTTTTTCCAATGGAACAAACTATTTTCAGTGGAAACATAAATGGAAATACATCAAGAAATCAAATGATTTGAAATATTGACCGCTATTGAAAATAAAGAAGCAATTCATGAAACTGATAGAAACACATGGGATAAACCTAAAAATAATTCTCATAACAATAATTTTAATGAAAATAATAATCAATAATGTGCAATAGGAGAAGAATAGATTAATCACATTTGTTCATGTAAAACTGCACATGAAATTTGGGACACTTTGTCTATTTCTCATGAGGGAACATCTATTGTGAAAGAGATGAGACAAAAAACTTATACTATTAAATTTGACCATTTTAGAATAAATCCAAATGAATCTATTTTTGATTAGTATCTTAGGTTCACTGAAATTGTGAATACAATGATTTCGTTTGGAAGAGTTTTCACAGTAGAAGAACTAAAAATAAGGATTATGCGATGATTACTAGAGAGATAGTGAGGGACATTAATATCAATAAAATAGTCATGCGTCCTTGATAATATGCTAGTGAAGGAATTTTTTGGGAGATTAATTATTAATGAAGATGAAATCATAGTAAATCAAGAGGAAAGAGATTAAAAAAGAATTTTGTTTCCTTCAAACTCACCACATCCAAATGTATGAAAAAAGATAAAGTTCAAGATACTATTGAGAGAACAAGTAGTGAAGAATCAACTTCAAACAGATATGATAAAATGGACTAGCTGGCCAGAACAATTAGAAAAATATAAATAAAAAAAATCAGGAGACCAAAAACTAATTTAAATTATGATAACAAGGGAAACTGTAGATAGGAGTTGAAGAGAAATGATGAATAGAATGAAATTTTCAGTTTGGAATGAAAGAGGAGAGGACATGTCAAAGCTAACAGTCCAAATCTCGAAAAAAATGTATGATAACAGTCATTGAAAATATAATAATTCCATGAGGGAAACTTTGAGTTCCATTATAGAAAGATCTAGTGAATGTTCGTCTTCTCTTGGTGGGAAATATGACATCAAAAATATGTATTTTATGACAAACACATCTGAGGTAACCTTATACTCTTCAACACAAAATTATTATTAATCAGAAAATGATATTTAATATGAAAATATAAAAAGTGAAGAATTATTGGAATATTATTACATGATGTAAGAGATATGTAATGAGATAAAAGAAAAAACTAAATCATTAAATGAACATCATGCTCTGACATTAACTATCAAATATGAACATACTACTAATAAAGAAAATAATTATCAACTTCTTAAGGAAAAAATAAGTTAAAAATGTCTATTGATCAATTAAGGAATGATTTAGAAAATACTAAAAATGGAAAAAATACACTTACTATAATTGTTGGTAAAAAAGTAGCTTCTATGTACACTTATGGAATATGATATCAACTCGAATAAAGGAATTTATCAAAAACCATTTTATAACAAAAACTTGAAAATCTGCTTCATTATTCATAACAAATAATTAATTGAATGTTCCAATTCCAAAAGGTCTTTTACTTCATGATGATATTTTAGGCCAAGTATTGTTTACATTAAAAAATGTTACATTCTACATATAGAAAATCTATACGACAATTGTGGGTTCTTAAATCTTTTATTACATATTTTTCTGGACACAAAAAATATGGGTAACAGAAAGATTTTTTGGTTTAACGGTGTTATAGGTAATATGTCTAAAGACTTCCTGTAGAAATATGTGGTACTTCGATAGTCGGTGTTCAAGAAACAAGACATATATATTCTCAACCTCCAAAAGTGTCATCAACATTGATAGAGGCCATGTCACATTTGGTGACAATGGTAATAGAAAAATCACTATCCTATACTAGATTGGTAACCCTAACTCTATTTCAACATCCTCAGTACTTTATATCGATGGACTAAAGTATAACCTTCTTATCATATCTCAACTGTGTGATGATGGATTCAATGTAAAATTAAAAAATTATTCAAGCAATTTTTTTGATTCCATGAATAACATAATATTTACTACTCTAATAAATGAAAATGTTTGTCTATAAATTGTGACATATTATCCTCACAGAATGATTCTTGCATAAGTGTCTTTAAAAAGAGTCGTGGCTCTGGCATAGAAGACAAGTACATTTCTATAAACACTCCATTAAAAATTTATCAAAAAATGTTTTAGTTAATTACTTTCCAAAACAAGAGTTTCCAGAAAATATGGTGTCCAATCCTTATCAAAAAGAAAGAAACATAAAATCTATTTCAAACTAATGAAATAAGTAACTACATCTCAACCTCTCATGTTGTTCACATGGACTGGTTTGAACTATCTAGGGTTTCAAGTCACAAGTGGATGTACTATGTTTATCTTCTTGTATATGAATTTTCTAGCTATACTTGGACCTTTTTCATAGCTCACAAAAGCAAAGATTTGTCATATTTATTCCAGGTATGAAAGTACTATAGGAAATCATAGAGGACTTAAAAAATCATTATGAAGTGACTATGGTCGCGAGTTTGAAAATCAATACATATAATCTTTTGGCTCATCAAATGGTTATAGGCATACGTTCTTTTCACCCATGAAACCTCAACGAAATTCTATAGTAGAAATAAGAGATATAAGCCTACAAGAAATTTCCCAAACTATTCTTATTGAATCTAACCTACAGAATTATATCTGGGTTGAAGATGTAAATATAACTTGTTATATAATAAAAATAGTCCTAATAAGACAAATCCTAAAGATAAATCCTAATGGGTTGTGGACTAATAGAAAAACCAAGGTATATTATTTTAAAGTGATTTGATATATAGTTTATATAGATAAAACTAAATATAATCGTGATAAATTTCCTTTAAAAGTGATGAAGGAATATTCCTTGGATATTCTACATCAAGAAAAGCTTATAGTGTCTTTAATAAGAAAACAATACGAGTGGAAAAATTTTAGCATGTCATGTTTTATGAAATATATCCACATAAAACTGATACCTCACTATGAAATCTTAAAGAGGATATGTTAAATCTAGACAATAATAAAAAAATCTTAAATAATCCTATAAAGCAATCTATTAAAACCCCATGTTCTAATTTTCTTCTAGAATCTTGCAATAATGAACTAGAATGAAATGAGGAACTTCAAATAATGATATGTACTTTTACTAGACCAACTAGAACACTTCAAAAAAATCTTTTAGATGTTGTTGTTGGATATTTCAATTAAGGAACACAAACTAGTGAATTTTTTAAAAATCAGGGTGATCATCAATCATTCTTGTCATAACATGAACCTAAAAATATCAATGATACAATGATGGATATATTTTGGGTGATGGATATGAAAGAAGTTCATTATTTGTTTGATAGAAATAATTCCTTGAAGCTTGTTGATAGACCAAAAGATACATTGACCGTATCAACTAAATGGGTGTTTAATAATAATGTGGATGAATCTAGAAATATAGTCGTAAAAAATGATACATTGGTTACACAAGGATATAACCAAGAAGATGGGATTGTTTAGGAAGAAACATATTCACCGTTATCTGGGATTGAAGCCATTAGAATATTACATTCCTATACAGCACATTTGGATTTATAATATTATCAAATGGATGTCAAAAGTGAATTCATATATGGTTATATAATGGATGATTTTTTTGTTGAACAACCCCTAGGTTTAACAAATCCACATTTTCCAAATCATGTTTTCAAATTATCTAATGGTTTATATGGTTTGAAACAAAATCCAAGAGATTGGTATGAAATACTATGTAATGTTTTAATTTCCAAATAATTTACAAAAAAATTTCAGATCATACTTTGTTTATAAAAATAATTTCAAAATATGTTTTAATTTCTCTAATATATGTATATGATATTATATTTGTATCTTCTAAAAAATACTTATGTAATGTTTTTTTAAAATGATGCAATTTGAGTTTGAAATGAGTTTAATGGGTGATTATAATTATTTTTTTGGAATTAAAATATTTCCAAACAAATATTGTATTATTTTAAATAAAATTAAATTTAATAACAAAATTTTGAAAAGACATGGAATTGATATAATTAACTGCAATGAAGCTCCTATGATCTCTAGATGTAAGTTAGATCTTGATGAAAAAGGAAAACTCTAGATCAAACTTCTTATTGAGGAATGATTGGGAGCTTTCTGTACTTAACTGCTAGTAGGCCACATATTATGGTTAGTTTGATTATGTGTGAATGATTTCAAGAAAAACAAAAAGAGTCGCATCAAAATGTTCTTAAAAGTGTTTTCACATAACTCAAATATACAACTACTTTAGTATTTTTCTACACCATAGGACAACCTTTTGATTTGGTTAGTTTATGAGATGCTGACATTACTGTATGTAGTTTATATAGAAATAGTACCTCTAGAACATGTCACTTTTTAGGAATTTTCCATAATATTATTGTGTAGAAAAAAGAGTAATTTGTTAGTATTAACAACTATTGAAGCATATTACATTACTGCTGGAAGTTGTTGTGCACAAATTTTTTGGATGAAACACATTTTATAAGACTACGGTTTTCAATTCAGGCATATCCCCATAATCTATGACAATACACATACTATTCAAATATCTAAAAACCCATTTTCTCAATCTTGAACAAACCATATTAATGTATGACATCACTTTCTAAGAGGTCGCTATCAATAGGTGATACAACAATTGTGTTTATTGGGACTGAGCAATAACTTGGTAAAATATTTACCAAACCTTTATATATAAAGAGGATAAACTATATTAGAAATGAAATTATAATGATACCTCTCTAAAGACTATCAGACATTTTTTTCATAGGAAAATTTTGTTTATCAGTTTAACTGATCAGATGAAACTGAATTTTCAAACCGATCACAGGAAAAGGATATGTCAAACTGATAAGTGAAACTGATCAGGTGAAAAAAAATCTGTCAAACTGCTTTGGTGTAACTGATCGGTCAAACTGGTCAGGTGAAACAGATATATCAAACTGATTTGGTTAAACCAATATGTCAAAATGATCAAGTGAAACTGTTCAGGTAAAACCAATCAAGTGAGACCATTAACATGGACGCGATCATGTCAAACATATTATATGAAGCCGATCACATTAATCATATTTTGTGAAACCAGTCAATTGAAACCGCTGTCTATATGGACAATTGTGTAAATCTGTCTGGTTTAAGTGAATCAACTCAATTTTGATTAGTTAGTTTACTATTATTCAATTTTTTTACTAACTATAATACCTAATGATAAAATAAATTCAATCCACACTTCTCCATTCAGCTACCACATTAGCTTTGGTCCTTCTATCTCTCGACACTCTATATCTCTACCCAAAACCTTTCGACTCCATTTGAACCTGAACCTTCACAATGGCAATAAGGAAGCACATGATTGAAGGACCTAGTGAGTCACCATCAGATAAGAGTCTAAAATGAGAATCAAGTCGTACTATAGGCTCTCAGAATCTAGGATTTTGAATTCGTTTTGTTAGATGTAAAATGGATGTGTCTAGAGTATGTCTTTTTTCATGAAAGTTTCTTTTTCTGAGAGTGTTGGAATCTCACAGATGGATAAGTTGGTTTTCAAATAATGAGAGGTTGTTTTTCCCTAAAAGGTATATGAATTCTATCATAACATGAAGGTGTATCTATAAGGATATGAGGAACTACAAAGGATGTCATTAGTGAAGGGCAAATAGATTTCATTTTCTTCCAAATAATTGGTTGAATGTTCAAAAATCCCTAATGAGGGTATCTATGCAGATAACCAGGGAAATATTCCTCCAACCACATAATTATTTTGATATGATGATGATTTGAAAACGGTTTCTAGGAATGAGTAATTGAGTAGATCTACTGCTACTGAGTTTTATAGATACACATGATTTCTCTTAATGATCCCTCAACATCAAATCTGCCCAAAGAAGGGAAAATTTGCAGCACTAAAGTATACAGATGTCTTCATGATTTATCTGTTGAAGAATGGAGTAATGGTGAACCAATATAGGCACTTAATGGTTCATTTTTGGACATGAAGAAACCACCCTAGAAAGAAACATGTCTATAATATACAAGAAGGATTTCAGAAATGTTGAGGAAACTTGGCTAAGTAGAGGACATAGATGAAGAAATCACTACTTGTAGTGGATTCTGCAACACAATGACATTTGCAAGAGTATGAAGCTATAATGGAACCCATGGGAGAATTGTTCAGTGGCAGATGAGGACCAATTGTATATGGATTACAATCATGATGACCATCCTACTAGACCAAAAGATCAAGCTGATCTAGGTCTTAAATAGGGAGAATATGCTTGCTATTCTGATGAGGAATAGGTTGAGGCTGAACTACCAAGGGAAGAAGGGCCTCATATAGATAAAATGACTGACCTTCATATTGATGAGATCCCAAAGGTTGTGTCTTATGGAACAACCAATCCACCTTTGGAATTACCCTCCCAAGATCCTTTATTTAAATATTAAGAAGAGGGAGAGATAGAGGTCTCTAGAGTGGATGGTTATGTAAGTAAGTAAGATGATGATGATTATGATGAAGAGTAAGATAATGTTGATCATGTCAGTGACTCATTACAAGCATCAAAACAAGTATTTGATAGGTAAAGTGAGGAATATGTCTAGAGCTGATGTTGAGGCTGATGGACCGAGTGATGATGATCCTATTGGACAAGATGCTAATAGAGATGGGGATAGAGATGATGGTGATACATAAAGGCATGAAAATCATAATGATGAATACCAAGGTATCATTTAGTAGATTAATGAAACTATGACTGGAAGATAGGAAGAAGAGGCTGAGGATCAGGGTTCTCCTATGCCTTAGGTTGAGGGAGTTCTAGGAGTTTCTGAAGTGGTAGGAGTGCAAGCAGAACCTCAAGTTTAGTTGGTACTAGTACCTAGAAATTCTATTTGGGAAAGATGACAGGATGATTAAGAAGAAGATGAATCATAGGTTATACCATAGCCTCAAGGAAGAGGAGTTCATATTGATATAGTGGAGCTAAGAGACTCGACCTTTACTCATGAGTGGAATAGATTTCCATGTTACACATTATTTGGATTAGACTATTACACCGATGAGGATATGGTAGCTCCTCCTCCAGCTCTATAAGAACCAGGTGAATTTTAACATAATGTACCTGCTTTACCAATAGTACCTCCTACAGATGAGCCAATTATACAACCAGTGCACAGTGACTATGTCACCGAGGTATATTTAGAACAATTCTTATCTAATATCAGTAAGTTAGTGAGATCATCTGTTGGTTGTAAAAGTAAAGATTTTACTTCCATGAGAATTTAGAAGGTTGGTGATTCTAGAATTGAATGGATAGTGATATAAGAGATTCATCCTAAAATCATTAATACAATTGAGGCTATCACTGACCACTGACTTTAAGACCTATTCTATTTGAGTGATGGATGTTGTTTGGAACTTAGTTACAGATATAATGAGTGTATATTTAAATAAATTAATAGAAAAACTTATAACGGTGATCTCTATTCTTGCTAGATCTAAATGTACTAGGGATGCTACAATAGATGTGGAGTCTCTCAGGGATGTGATGAGGGAAGAACTCAAGAGTCATCAGAGTGATTCTGATAAGGAGACACTTTCCCAGGTGAAAGGGAATAAAAAACTCATTTATAATATGGTGTACAATTCACCAAAGAAGGCTCTGTTTCTTAAAATGAGATTAGAGAGTTGGTAGATAATTATTTTTCCTAGATTAATACCAAGCATGTTTTTATGAATAACATCAAATATATTGGTGAAAATATCATGATACCTCTAGTGATATAATATTTCAAGATGTAAGTGAGTTTGTTGAAGGATTTTACACCTCTCTTTGATAAATTCATGGAGAATTAAGAATATTTAATGAAGGATATGAAATATGGGGTGAAATCATTAATGATTTCATCATGCTTCTGAATCTGTATCCTCATGTCCAAGCTGGAGCCAAAGTGGTCCCAGTAGATGATTCCATTCCATCTGGTTCTCTTCATAATAATCATATGACAGTCTCTCAAGCCTTATCCCAAATCTATCCAATGATCAATGAGAAACCTCAAATCCGTGTTTTTTAATAATGAAGACTCATACCTACAACAATTGTTCCTATAGTTTTTTCCTTTTCTGGTGTTCTCATTTGACCAGCCATTCCCAAAACCACCACACCACCTCCCCCACCTGTAGTTTATCCTTTAAACCAAAAGAAATCACATAAAAAGCCAATGAATTAGCTATGAATTGATTATTTGATAGGGAAATTTACTCTATTCATTTATTTTGATGGTTATAATTTTATTGAACCATAATGTATATAATTTGGACATCCATGAGTTTCTAATTGTCTTTGTGATATTTATCTTTATTATTTAACATTTGTTTATCCTTTTTTAAAATAAAAAAAAGGGGGAGAATGTTATAGGAATAAATTATTAACCTAAGGGGGAATAAATCCCTCATAAGAAACGGGTAATGTACTCAACATTATATATATATATATATATCACCTCTGATTCAAGCTTCTTTAAAAAAAGAAGATCATGACTATGATTTGATATAATGTCACCTTTTATATATATATTTCATCTATTATAAAATTGAGTGGGACCATGAATGGAGATTCTTTTTCATATTGAGAACTGACATTCACTCTTGTATGCTAAGTTAAGTAATAATTATTCATTAACATCATGTCTATGCCTTGAGTTGTGATTATAAAAAAACTAGGAGTGTGTTGGACCCTTTGTGAGATAGTGGTTTTCATAATCACAAATCATGTTAATCTACAAATTCTATGAATTCATATATTATTTTATTACTCAAGTTCCTCTTATTAATGAATATTTATATGTGAATAAATTATGCCACATTGAATAATACAATTCAATATGTCAAAAAGCTATGAATATTTATGCTTCTATATGGTTAATAGTTTATATTTACTTGTATTTATGAATTTCACTTAATCTTGTAGTGTTCTCTGTATGACAGACAATTTATAATTTTTTTAGAATACATTTCCCCGATAGTTCTAAAGTAGTCACCGTTGGTCAAGTTGTTGTTTTGGACTCACCGATCAGAGGACTCACCAATTAAAGAAGACACTGACGTGCGATTCTCCAATTAAACAAACAACACACTGATGGACAAGTCACCGATGATCGGCCACACTGATATTTCATCTGACACCCTGATAAATGACTCATCGATATACCATACACCAATGAATGAGTCACTAATGGATGACACATTGATGAACGAGTCACCGATGAGAAAAAAAATGATAGTTCAAAATGAGTAACCGATGACGTCTCACAAATGCCCGGACATACCGATAGCACAAACATCTTACCAATACTCTTGGTCACTGATACTAATGGAAAGGACTTATTGATACCTAGAGTCACCGATGATGATAAAATAATGATGAAATACTATTGATAATGAGTCAAATATACATATGAATCACTTATAGTCAAAGACTCTGCATTTAATTTATTAATTAAACTTTATTTCTAATGGTCATATTTTGATAAATGAATGTTTCTAACATTAATTACGGTTGTCTGTTGGAAATTCATTATATAGTATGTGGTATATGAATGTAGGGAGATCTTCATGCCTGTTATACCACGAAGCATAAAATAATTATAAGATAGATCAGTTGATATACACTAAAAATTATAAAGAACAAAAGAACATGAAATTCCTATAACTCTAGAGCTTTCTTTCTAATCCCGCGAACTCAATGAAATAACTACGGGAACATCAACAAGATGAGGAAAACATAATGAGATACACTGAAAATCTTTCAAATGGGGATTTAAACATTTCACATTCTTGGAAACCAGACCCCAGTTACTGAGAGAGGTTGTTTTAAGCCAACATCCAGAATAGGTCTCAAATTCCATTTCCACTATATTAATCATGTCCAAAGATTCACTGGGAGACAGAAAGAGATTTCTAAACCATATTCTACATCTCTATATCTATTGTGCACTTTTTTTACATTTTCAAGTAGTGTGTGTATCAATCTCTAACACACACACTGTCTCCTATGCATAAATGATATACACTAGATATCTTCACACTCAATCTCGTTTTATTCCTTGTATCCCACAATGAACTATGGAAAAGGTCTTGTGTGACATGTTTATTGTTTTTCCCATGAATAACTATTGTATAGGTCAAGTGTGACCAGGATAGCCTTGTGTACTATAGTGAACCCCGATCCAGTGTGTAGATCAAAAAAATTATTAATTTATGCTTATTGGTGGTAGGCGATCACTAAGTGGGGAGTAAAAAGTCTTTTCATAAGACTAAACCTCTTTTTTATATCCATTGTACTTTAACCTTTATGTATCTACGTAATTTTTATCACATATTTCATAAAACTAAATTGAACATTGATAAAAATTTTAGTAAGTCCTTATAACAATTTTGATTCAGTAAGATAGTTTCAAATGTTATGTTAAGATTCATATTGGTATAGATGAGAACCAATCAATATTTGGAGAAAATAATTGATCATTTTTTGTGTTTATAAATTCTCTACAAACTATCATATATTATATTTTTAAATTGGGGAAATATTTCAAAGAATCTATTTTAACATGTATTTTTATAGATACATAAATTCACCCCCCTCATGAGTAATCGGTTCTGACTAACAAAATGAATAGAACACCATGAAACTCAAAACAAATATATAGAAAAACTATCACACCATGTAAATTGCGAGCATTACATGAATCTTTTCTCGTGTATTGGTAGTTTTAAAAATAATTATTCAGAACCACTAATCTTTGTTTATATATCTAGTCAACTGGAATGATCATCATCATAGTAAAAACACATTTCTTATACCATGCACTAGATAATTGATGTGTTTATTCCATGTATGTATTGTTTTGTTCATCCACATACATATGATATCATAATACCATGAGATTATATAAAATAATATACAACCATTCTGGGCTTGAAAATTATAAAAAATATGTAAGATATGATTCCTTTTACATTATCAATAGAAGATCAACCATCAACTGATGAACCTTTAGTTGTTGGGATGTGGTGTGGATGATCATTAAGGAAATCCCCTAGAAGAAATTAGTTAATTATAAAAAAACTAAACTAATTATGTTATTTTAAATAATTTTCACATTACATGTGTCTCACATCAAATAGTTGTTCAGTTATGCCTCACCCCATATATTGTCACTTGATAGAGTATCACCCAGATGAGCACTACCCATACCACCATGCTATGGTTTCCATCTTATGAAAAATGACCTACGACATTATATATTACTACATCTATTAAATTGTAATATTATATGTCCCAAGGTCAAATATGATTTACGTAGTATCTTGTTTTTTTCTACTTCATAATCTAGTGTCATGCCATCATTTTCCCCGTCAAAATGTTGAATTTATTTATCATTAAAACATATTTCAAACTTATCTATATTTATTTATTTATTTTCCTCTAAATATCATTTAAAATTGATTATTACAATAAATGAAATAAACTAATCAGTAAATGGATATTACGTGTAAATAATTCATAAAATTATTGAATATTAGAGTAAAATATTTATATATAAAATATAAATGTATCATAATAATCATATAACCATATAATTTAGAAATATAAATGATTAAAACTAAATTTTAAAACTCAATATAATTACTAGGGATATTAAAAATAATCTATAAAATTGATATTATCTCATGTGAATACAAATTATCTTAATAATGATTTGGATTATTTTCGTTGGACAAAATCGACGAAGGATAAGTTGGATCTATTTATTTAATATATTTGTGATTTATTAATTAAAGTAAGATAAAAAATATTTAATAAGGAATATATTTTCATTTTAATAATGTAATGGTTAATTTAATAGGAAAACTCAAAATTTTATTATATCAAAATTGTTGAAATTTTTCCTCATGTGAAATATTTAGTGATAATAATATTATTTTATCCCCTTAATGGTCAAATATAACATAAATATATTGTAAAAATTATAAGAAAATATTTTCATAATTTATTTCATGAAAAATAATTATATATTATTAATTTGGATGTATTTTTCATTCAAAAATATGAGAACAATTTTTTAAATTTTGAATAAGGAACTTAATTTCTCAAATATCTTCAGGATAGTGAGGTTATAATTTATTGATAAATTCTTAAAAAATATAATGTCCAATGTAAATTACTTTATCATAATATATATATTAATAAGAAGTGTGACTAAATGATAATAAAACACATTTAATTTAAATGAAAATAAATTTGGATGCTAAAATGATTTTCAATATAAATAATATTGCATATCTATGAGGATAAATTTTAAAATTCCCATGACTAGTTAAAACATAGAATTCAACATCATTATTAATTTGATAGTTTGGACTATAAACCACGCATTCATGATGGTTTTTGGGTATCATGTTTTCATACAAACACAAAAGGTTTGGTAAATTCCATAATTATTTTCATCACGTTTTATGGGTTGCAAAAAATTCCCACAACTTGTAACAATAATCAAGTTGCTTATAAAAATGTATGATAACCACATGTTTTTATTCATTGAGTTATTGGAATACTTAATCAAAATATTATAATTTATTATTGGGTTTATTTATAACATGATATATTTACTCAAGAGTTTAGGGGATATATATGTTGTGGAATATACATAGGTTTTTTATCATTAAGGGAGACATTACCCTAAAAACGGTGGTGGGTATTATTTTTGGTAGAGGGAATATATTTTTTATTAGGGGATAATGTATTAATAATTTTTTAGATGTTTTATTAAAATTTACATTTAAATTTCTAGGGTTTTTTTTCTAAAGGATATGGGGGAGAGGAATGTAAATCATGAAATACAATGTGTTGAACTATTGTTTCTTACACTAATCATGACTCATGTGGGGTTACATATAAATATTTATGAATACATAAATACACTAAAAATATGTTTTCCATGATAATTATGATTTATATTAACAGAAAGTTTAATGGTGGGAAAATACTTTTGAGGTATGGTCATCAATAAAACTAAAGGGGGATATTTGCAAAAATACCATGTATAAATTTTATTTTATTAATTAGAAATTATAGATATAAATACATCAAAGAAAACAAATTATTATTTCAAAATTTTTTAATAGAGTTACATGATTTTTTGATGATGTAATATATGTTATATCCAATATAGAAAAACTATTTCCTAGTATTTGTTGTAAATGTTTCTATTCAATTATTTGTATAAAGTAATTTTTTTGGAGATGTAATTGAATAAATGTTTTTAGTTAGATTACTATATATTTATTATTATATCATAATGATATGTCATTATTGTCTTCATACCACACAAATAAATAATGGATAACAGTAGTGTCATTTATATTATTTTGATACTTATGGAATACTATTAGGGAAACAATTATTCCATACATCTAAATGATAAAAAAAAGATGGATTTGAATTAACTCATGAAGAATGATATTATTAATATAAAAATAGTGGTGTAATATTTTGTCATTTTTATTTGTGGGGATAAATTATCTCACCGATTTAGATATTGATTCATTCTAGTTAAAGAGAGAGTTATGATTTATATAAGTGTGTGTTTTTAAAAAAATTACTATAGTGAATATAAAATAACATTATATATGTAGTTCACTTAGTGAATATTAGTATATTTTATTAAGATTGTTGTATGATCCTTCAAAAAAACTCATTGTGTCTGAACCACGTAAAATTTGTTGAGTTGAATTCTTTTATACCATTCATATTCAATTAGAAATTTCTTCAAGTCCATTATAGAAATGAACCAAGATTATTGGTTCAAAAAATTTAATTTTTACATACCATTATTCACCCCTTCTAAAGAAGGTTATCAATTGTAGTGAGGCTAAAAAATTAAAACAAAAAAGTATAATTATATTTAATCATTAGAATATATAATTTTAACATAGAAAAAAATTATATTAGACAAGTGATCACGAATGATACAAAATAAAATAGTTACGTGAGGGTGGGTAGATGATCATAAATTGATATATCCTTTCCACATTTGTTTTAAAAATCTATCTCAATTATTCTATAACACACAACATTTCCACAGTAAGCATCATTTTAAAAAATGAAATAGCTTGCGCTACACACAACACTGAGTTCAAGAACACAATGAACTATAAAAATAGCAGTTTAAAAAATATTTTATCAATATTATTAACAAAAATTTGAATTTTATAAATATTCCATATATTTTTAACATATTTTATATGTGTTTATTAAAAATAATATAAGGACAAATTCAATTTTTTAGATAAAATTACTATTAATGAAATAGTTTAATGCCTTTTAATGGAGAACCATTTTTGAATAAAATATTTTATACTATTATATATCCAATTTGAGGAAATATTATTATTTTTAGAATAGGGGAATAAAAATTGAGTTTCGATGAATGTTTTCGTACTTTTCAGAAAACTTTCATATTTTGATGGGTAGTGAAAAATAATAAATTGTAATTGAAAACAACTTTTTTAAACAAAATATTTTATACTATTAAATTATACATATGAGTGGTCTTGAAGTATAATTAGATTATATTTGTATCATTTAATATAATTTGGGTCATTTGATGTCATTTCACATTTAAATTGACCATAAACACTTGTCAATCATTGGATATTTTTTACGTCTTAAAACCCCGCTTTCTACTTTTACAATGAGAATTATTTTTTAATTAATTTAATCCAATTATATGTTTTGAATTTTTAAAAATGGATCCAATATTTTTAATCATAAGGTACAAATTTTTTATATAGATACCATATATTTTTTTCCATTATGATTAGTAACTTCAGTAATTATTTTTATTTACATAGATACAGGGTAAAGTAGGTAAATAAGGGTAAAAAATAATATTATAATAATATAAACCTCCCCTAACACATGTATTAATCCTAATCCATACGATATAATCCACTATGAGAATCCTTCGTCCAAACCATTGTAATTTGGGAATCATGTGGGTGTGAAAATGACATTTTAGGAAATTTAATTTAAGGATAAGGGAAATACAACTTAAACATGTGTCTTTTACTAAATAAATTTTAATATTGGGTTATATAATTGATCCCTATTAAAATAAATATTTATTTAAAAAATATAATTATTTACTATATAATGTTATTTTATTTATAATTTCTAATCATTAGATATTTATATTTATTTATGACCAAATGATGATGCAGTGATTACCTTATTAATGAATTACTCATATAAATGATTTTATAAATATTAAAATAATTTTAATATGAATATCTTGATTTCATTATATAATTTTTTTATGAAATTGACATGTTTATCATGAGTTAATTATTTTTTTAATTAATTAGGTTGAAATGAACTTAAAATAATCATTAACAAGATAATGTCACAATTGACATAATTGAGTTTTTAAAACAATTACTATTTTCTAGAATGATATAATAATACAAAAAATATAATATTTGTTTAAATGACTTATTTAGTGATAAAATTTTCATTAATGATAAACTTTTGGATTTATTTTCATTTTGTAGTAACTAAATTAACCCTATAGTATAAAAATACAAGAAGACATGATTAAAGTTAAACTGTTTAACTAAGGGTTAATCCAGAAATATATGGAAACATTAATGATCCGAACCTATCTAAAAATACATTTTTGGGAGTATTTCCAAAAATACTCATTTTATAATCTATTAAATTTGTTTCTAGATTTATGTAACCGAAAATCAATTTTTAATAAATTAATATTTCATGCTTTTCCTTAAGGGCCATCCACCTCTCTTATAAAAGGGCACTTATCCTTTACTTTAATTCACACATCCAAAGACCTTTGACTCATCCAAAACCTTTACATTGACTCTCCCAACATCCCTCATATCATTATATTGTCCCCACATTAGTCATAAATCAATTCTATGGAGTCCTTCTGTACAAATCAAATGGAGACGCACGAAAGGATGTATTTGTTTTATCACCTCTTTCAATGTTCTTTTCTTCTTCTACTTCACCTTTCAGGGTTGTTTCCATAATAAAATTATAACTACAGTACCCTCCACATTCTAAGTTGTTATTATAAGTATAGTACAACCATATTCCTCCTTTTATCCATCCAATGAAAGCAGTATCACCATGTGTGTGTATGTATGGTTTACCGTTTGCAGGTCGTGGTGTAAACTGTTTTTCATGTACACATTATTTCTATGGGTATAAGGATTAATATAATAGATTTAAATAATAAATATAACATGATATTTTAAAAAAAATCATATTCCATCCAATTCTATACAATTTAACAATTATGGAAATGACATCGATGCTCAAGTGTATGGACGACTTATTGTCTCCATCACACGATGAAACTCATCTTCCATGTTCACCATACCAGAATGATTATAAAAAATATATTACTAGGAAATAGGAAATATATGGCATATTAATTCTAATGAGATTAAATATAAATATATATTTCTTTCACTTACTTCCATTAAATATGATAAGAAAATAGATACAATGTTCTTGTTAACGTACAACCTACCATCTCCATGAATGATGTGTGACATTTTTTTCTCTATATATTATATATATTGATTTATGATATATATTATATATAGATAGTATTTTACATTCTCTACGTATGTAAAAAATTATCTATGTGATATGATAAAAAATAACAAGTCAAATCATGTCTGATAAAAAAGTGATTATTACCCGAAACATTGCTTTAACATGGAAATTATTAATAAACATGAAATATAAAAGTCAGATTAGAATCATAATAGATATCATAAATAAGAATATATCCTTGTTATAATTAAATAATATTTCTATCCAAAATACATAAGGTTATCTTTCCATCAACTAAATAAAAGTATAAGGTAAGGGTTAATTTCACAATCTCATTATTATTCATGGTTGTTGATGTGTAAGTATCTACTGAGACATCGTTATCAAATGTGTCCATGATTCTAAAATTCTTCAATAAAATGTTTTATTATCATCCAATTTATATTTAAATTCTTTTTTACCTATGTTTTAAATGTTTTAAAATATTTTCAAATGAATCATTCATTCATTTTCCAAATGAGGTACTTTATGACCTTATTGAAAAATTAAATAAATAACGTTTTTTAACTTATATGGAACAGACATCTATTTTGTTGTTGTTATGTATCCTTATCATTTTTAATACTTCATTATATGCATAAAAGTTTACCTTGAAAAGAAATTATTTATTTTTAAATTTCATGTCTCTTATATTTTTTAAAGTAAAAAGAGAAATTTCTTCAATTAGTTTTAATGAATTTATTAAATTATTTTTTTCTACGTCAACATACATTATTTGATTTTATGCGTTTTGGAATATTAATAGATAAAAAAAATCTTCCAATTTTTTTTGAAGGTTTTTTATATAATTTTCTATGGATTTGTAATTATTGTACAATTCATTGTTTAGTGTTAAATTATTAACATTTTGTATGACCATTTTAATATGAATGATTATGTTATGTTTCCATGATTTTATATAAGGAATTCATTGACCAATGAATGTGACATTTGGGGCCCTCTATATCCCTTCATTTCATTGGTAGGTCTCATCAGACTGACCAATTTTTTTGTAGAAGGCCATAACAAAATATTTGTTTATGGACTTGTCACAAGGCCTTGACATAGTGGTTATGATGTTTGGCATTATGAATTCCCTCATTATGAGATTAGTAATTGATTTTACATGTTATTATCAAACTATTAGAATATCAATGTGAATTCTTAAAATGTATTTATTTAATTTACTAATGTCATATTATGCTAAATGTAATATTTTAAAAGATTTTTGTCTTATATTTGTATCGTTCCATAAAATTTTACACCTATTAATCATAAATTAGGTTATATTTTTTTCCATACATGTCATTTGATATCACCCCTTTCATATAATTTATTTTCATAGGATTAGAAGAATTTTTTTATGATTGATATGGAAGATTAAGCATGTGGAATAATGGTGTTCTAAATGGATTATTTATAGTATTTTTTATGTTAAAAATTGTAATGTAAAGTACATAAAAGTAATCTATTTTCCCATAAAAGTTAACTAATCTATCATTCAGCAAAATATTCCTTATAATCATGCCAATGTATTAAAATAATGCACTGTCTCTGTGCTTCTGGAGTCTGGACATTACAGATTGAATAAGAGGATGTTTACCAACAACCTTGGAAATATATTTATCAAACATATATTTGGGATCAAAAACCTAAGATATAATATAAGGATAATTATAGAAGAACCCCCTCAAATTTTTATAAAGTTGGGATTCTGAGGATATTTCAAGATGTAAATCCGCGTCTTGATAGTACAAGTGGATGTGGTTCCCGCACAGATATACCTAGGGGTGAAAACTCCAACAAGGTGTTCTAAGATTGACTCGGGAAAACATGGTGCATGACAATGGGCCTTACTGCACACCAGGTTTGACCCTCACAAAGAATATGCTTAGGATAATTCATATTTTAATTACAAACCATTGTTAAATATTTCTGATTCACTATGTCCCCAAGGAAAACATTTTTATGATTATACATTAATTTTGTATAAATTTTTCAATTCTTGTCATATATTTTATTAGTTTAGAATTATAAATTTTGATTCATAACCAATCAACTGTCTGCCATTTTTTTTAAATGTATCCTAGTGGAAGAAATGGAAATCATATAAATTAACATAATCATATAGGGATTTCACTCCTATCCAAGATAATGATAATGGATCTGGTAATACAACACGCACAAAACAACTTATAACCATACTAAGATAAATGACTTAGGTAATTAATAATAACCTTACACATATGGGTCAGCCTGAACTACAATGTGGATGATCAATGTTATACAACTTTATGTGACAACAAACTCCAAAATTCAGTGGACTAAAAATACTTTTGTAGCTGAGCAGTGGATAATTTACTTATAGAAAATATTTCCTACTTTGGGGTGTAATGAAGGGGAATAATTTATTATGGCAGTCTACGGTATTTCAGTAGATGTAGATTAATGGTGGTAATTGATTCAAAAAATTAATGTTGATGATAAAGTATCAAATATGTAATTCAGGGATTTTAATGAACTTTTCCTTGAAAAATACATTCCTCGTGAACAATGAGATGATATGGAAATGAATTTTCTAAGTATGATAAAAAAATAGGATGAGAATGTTTCAATGTATGATGCTATCTTCCAAACATTCACATGGCATGTTGAAGACTATATACGTAACCCAAAATGTAAGATTTGTTGATTCTTTAATGGGTTACAACCATTCCTCTAACGGGTATTGGACTAACAATATTTATCATCATATGAGGATATAGTCTCAAGTGTTATCCAGACAGAAAAGGATTTCCCTAGGACTTATTACATTAATTAACAGAAAGGGAAGAAGATAATGGTGGAGCAATAGATAGATAATGGAAATAATGGAATGTGAGATTTTCAGTAATGTGATAATTGTGGGATGAACCAACATGGGACATTCCTAAAAGGAATGGGAGTATTTTATAAATGTGTAGAAAAAGGTCACCAAAACCATGATTGTAAGGGAAATAAAGAAGTTGTTAAAAGTTATAATTGTAAAGATATGGGACATTATGTAAATAACAATCCAATGAATAAAGGAAATATAGTGCAAAAGAAGCAAATAGATCATGATAAAGCATATGCTGTTATTATGGTCGGAGTATAATAATTAAAGTATACTGGATTCCAGAATTATATTATAGTTATAAGAATAATGTTATATATATATAACGATTTTTTACTACAATTCTTTTTTCATTAAATATTTAATATAATGAAGGTAGTCTTATAATCATTATGTGACAATAAGAGAATCAATACGTTGTTTGTGGAATCTGATGTAATAATTGATTTTGGAAATTTAGACACCTTATAGTGATAGTTTGGATTGATGTATTTTGGATTAGAATAACGTTTTGAATGGATTATGTTGAATGTTGGATAGTTTTGTTTATGGTTAAAAAATTTCTTATGATTGGTTTTCGAATGTTAAATTACATTAGTTTTAGAAAAAGAATGACATACAGGTTGGGTGATAACCTATTCCCTCAGAAAATGTTTTAGGAATCAAAACCACAATTGAAGTGAGACATGACTTTATTGCCTACCAATGGCCTATAGGAACTCCCTGGTTATTATAACAAATTTTTCATCATTTAAATTGTATATGTCTATATTTGTAACCTTATACTATTAAGATAAATAGAATGTTTTTGAATTTTATTAACTTTTACTATATAAGACGTGTTTGTGGTGGGAATTAGTTAAAAGATGAAACTCTAAATGTAAATTAAGTATGATTCTTTGTGTTCTTAGTCTATGAAGTAAATTAATTATTCAACACTAGGGAGAGGATCTTGAAACGAAAAAAAACTCTATCCTATTCCTATTTCTAATGAATCAAATGGTCCCTTAAATCTTCACAGATTTATAACTTTTGAATGTTAACAATCTCTTGATCATGTTCTCTATCACACTCCATAATAACATGATGGATATATTTTTTTCCTTCATGTCCATGTTTTTCTATATGTAAACCTAGTTTTTTCTATTTCCGGTAACCATCATACCTCCCTTTCATTATTTTAAAATATTTGTTTCGTTATTCCATTTTTTGATCTATGATATCAAAATAGATATTTTGAAATATCAAAACCCTAGTTTTAAATATGAATAATTTACTGATAGGTTGAAATTTATTGAAGTAGAAGATAATGTAACACCAGAAGCATCCAAAATATGATTCCTTTTAAATAATTCAATATCTTGTGCTACACGCAACACTTAGTCGGAGCGCACAATGACCTATCAAAATTATCTTTTAAAAAGTGGTGATGAATAGTATTAATCAAATATTTATGTACATATATCTCACATCTAATTTTAAAATTTATCTTATGTGTTTATTATAAACATTATAAGGACATATTCAATTTTTTATATAAAAGAAGTATTTTATAAAAATAATTTTTTCTTCTTTTTAATGGAGAACCCTTTTTAAATATAACATTTGGAACTATTATATATTGAATTTGATGAAATAAATATTTTTATAAGAATGATAAAAAAATAGTTTGGTTTAATTTTTTGTAATTTTTTTGAAAACTTTCATATTTTGATGAATAGTGAAAATACAAATTTCTAATTGAATCCATATTTTTTAATCAAAATATTTAATAATATTAAATTATAAATTAGAGTGGTTTTAATGTTTAATTATATAGTATTTTTATAATTAAATATAACTAATTACATTGGATGTAATGTCACATTTAAATTGATCATAAATAGGTGTCAATATTTTGATGGTTTTTAAATATGAAAAACCCTTTTTCTGGATTTGATAATGAGAATTTATATTAATTTAACTTCATCCAATTAATTATTTTGAATTTGGAAAAATGGATTAAAAATTTTGGAATGATATGGGTCAAAAATTTATAAATAGTTACCTTTTATTTTTGGACATTATGAATAATAACTACATTAATTGTATTTATTTTCCATAATTAAATGGTAAATGAGTTAATAAAGGGTAAAAAATAATAATATAATAATATAAAACCACCCCCACACATGTATTAATCCTATTTCATGAAATATATTCTAAAATGAGCATCCAAAGGCTGATGTTTTGGTATTTGAATGCCAATTGGGTGTTAAAATATCAAATTAGAGTATTTAATTTAATGAAAAGGGTAATATAACATAAACATGTATCTTTTACTAAATCAATTTAAATGTTGGGTTATATAACTCATATCTATTAATATAAATATTCATTATGAAGATAAAAATATTTCCTACATCATGGTTTTTTTATTATAATATACTTTAGATAAATATATTTCTTTACGACACAACGATGATGCAATGATTACCTTATTAATGAACGATTCAAATAAATAAATTTAAAAATATTAAAATACATGTAATTTGAACATTTTGATTTAATACACATATTTTTTGGATGAAATTTAATTATGTAGGATGATTTAATTCATTTTTTAAAAAGTAATTAGGAATTTATGACTTTAATAAAAATTAATTATAAATAGTGTCAAAATTGTCAAAAATGATTTTTTAAAACAAATACTATTTTATTAAATGAAAAAAATCATAAAAATATTATATTTATTCAAAATGACTTATATAATATTAATAATTCCATTAATTATCCACTTTAGGTTCTCTTGGAATTTTATAGTAACTAAATTAACTCAATTTTATAAAAATTAAAGAAGACACAATAAGAGTAAATATTTTTAACTAAGGGTTAACCCCAAAAGAAAAAGTTATATTCAAGAACTAAACATGTCTAGAAATCATTTTATGAGATTATTTCTACCCATAATCATATTAGCAAAGAAATAAATTATTTATGAGCTATTATAACCTAAAAATAAATTAATAATAAATCATTATTTGAATCTTTAACTAATGTTCCATTCACCTGTCTTATAAAACGACACTTCTCCTTCTCTTAAATCCACATGTTCAAATATCTGTATCGTGGAAAAACCAAACACATTTCCTCTCCCAATATCACTAATATCTTTATTGAGGCTACACTTTTTTTCCTAAATCCATCCTAATGAGTCCATTTGTGAAAATCAAATGAAGACACCAGAAATGAGGTCAGTGTTTTATCACCTCTTTTAAAGTTCTTATCTTATTCTACTTCTTATTTCAATGTTGTTTCCATAATAAAATAATAAATAAATTACCTTCTAGATTCGGATATGTTATTATAATTATGCTAAAACCATATTCATCTTTTTACCCATCTTATGAAAAACAATATCACCATGCATGCGTAAGTATGGTTTACCGTCTCCCTGACATGGTGTAAATCATTTTTCATGTACACATTATTTCTATGTGTATAAAGATTAATATAATTGATTAAAATAATAAATATAACATTATATTATTTCATTAAAATTAATATTACATTCAATTCTATACCATTCAACCATTAAAGAAATTATATCAACTCTCGTGCATACATACTACTTACTCTCTCCACAACACGATGAGACTCATTTTCCATGTTCACCATAAAATAATAAATATAATTAATAAGTGTGAAATATATGAAATAATAATTTTATAGGGGTGATATATATGTATATATACATATATTTCATTAACATTCTTCCATTCAATATGATTAGAAAATGGAAACATCGTTTATGCGTACATACGACCTACCGTCTCCATGTATGGTGTGTTAAATTTTATTTTTCTATATTATATATATATTTATAAATAGAATATATATAATATATAAATCATAATTTAAATTTTGGATGTATGTAAATTATGATCTAATTAATACAATCAAAAATAAGAATTCAAAACACATATGATAAAGATTTTTATTATTACCCGAAATATTTCTTGAACATTGAAATTATTTATAAAAATGTAATATAAAGTATAAAATGAATCATATATGATATCATAAATATGGTTATGGTCCTTATATAATTTAATAATATTTTTAAAATATTACATCGGAGGATAACTCACCTTCAACTAACAAAATGTATAAGGTAAATTGTTAATTTCACAATCTCATTATTATTTGAGGTTGTTGATGCTTAATTACAAACTAGAAACTATTTATCATCAATGTACATATTTCTAAAAATTATTTCATAAATGGTATTAATATAATCCTATAGATTATTAAAGTCATTTTTACCCATGTATAACTTTTTATAAAATGTATTGAAATGAATCTTTTAGTTGTTTCCAAACGTGGTACTTTTTAACCTTTTCGATAAATTAAGGAAAGAATGTTATTTTCACTTATATGGCACGAGAAAATATTTCCCCCCTTTATTATGACATAAAATTTTTATGCTACCCTTACACGATTACATGGTTATTTTCAAAAGAAATTTTTTATTTTAAAATTGAATTCCATTTAAATGTTTTAATGTAAAAGGTGATATTTCCTTCAAAAAGTTCTCATGAATTTAGATAATTATTTATATCTATGTCAACAAACTTTGTTGTATTTTAATCTTGTTTGAAGTTGATTTGTTATGGTACAATCATCCACATTGTATTGATGGTTTTTTGATATGCTTGATTGTGGATGTTCTGTTTTTATACCATTCACGGTTTATAGTTAAAGTATTAACATTCCCTATTACGGTTTTAATAAAAAAAATTATGATATGTTTCAACCATTTAATAGGAGGAATTAATTATAATTGGTAAGTAAAGGGAGGTCCCCATAATTTCACCGAGGTGAATCAGTAGTTCCCTTCAGTCAAATTTGTATCTTGGTATCGGGCCAGGACTGAATATTTGTGTATGGTCGTGGAACAAGCCCTTGACATAGTGGTTATGATGTATGACATTATTCATTCCCTTGTTATGATAACAGATTTTTATTTTACATGTTATTATTCAACTATTATAATGTCCATTTGAATTTTTAAATAATATTATTTTCTTTAATCTCAATATATTATGGTAAAGATAATGTTTTAAAAGGCCGTGGTAATAGATTTGTACCATGCCTTAAATGTTTATGCATATTTATCATATATTTTTCTATATATTTTACCCTAACAGAGAATTTGAGATCATCCCTTTATAATGTTTTTTTTCATAGGATTCTAAGAAGTGTTTTATGATTGATATATGGTGTTAAGATAGTGGAATAATAGAACTCTCAATGGATTATATATGTCATGTTTTATGTTAAAAATTATAATGTAATGTTCATATATGTAATATATTTTCTACGATATCAACATTTATTGGTCCTTTGGTACTTGATTCCATATAATCATTCCAATGAATTAATATAATGATTCAGATCTGATCATTTAGGGTTAGGGAATTACAACTTCCATTTATATTTTCCATTTTTTACATCTTCGTCCAATATTAATTGTTTAACAATATTAATGTAATGGTAAACATGAGGCCTCCATTTTTCCATTAATTTAAAGGAAAACCCCCAACCATGTGATTGTATAAAAATAAGGTGGTAATAAATATTATATTTCAAGTATTATATATAGAAATCCTCTATTTAGCTATTATTATATTAATTAAAATATTCATTTAATAGAAAAATAATTTTGATATAAAAATACAATAAAAATTATTATAATAATACCTATAAATTTGAATTGAATATAAATAAATTTATTACATAATTTAGTGACATAATATTAAGCATCTCAATATATATAACACCAATAACCTTTTAAAAAAAATTATAAATAATTAATTGATTTTTATGTTACCAGTTTAAACTAATATTTTTTTATATAAATTTTGAATATTAAAAAATATTATAAAATAAATAAAATTATTGATGTAAACTAATCACCAATGTGTATGAATTTCTAAATTTTTATATCCTCACACTATGTGTGAACATGAGACACTGAAATTTCATAAATCTATATTTCATAACCTATATATTACTCAATATTTGAAGTGTACATTATAAATATTTATAAAAATAATGTGTTATAAACATCTACCCAAATTGTGATTATATCTTAATAATGTATATTAATTTCAATCCTCTCACAAATGTGAATAAATACATATACAATATTGGGAATTGTATCACCCATGATTTGATTCCCACAAAACGATCGACTATTTATCTCTAAGTATATAATGATGCATGGTGGAATCCGAATAAAGAAATTTATCATTAATGTAATAATATGTACTTATGACCAAAAGGTTATATATATTAGTATCTAAAAATAAATATAAAAATATTTATATGGGTAATGTCAACTTATGTTTCTATTACAATGTCACGTTTTTCTCAATATGACCAACTTCAATCCTTTGTTATATATTCTTAAAAATCAATTTTTAAAATCACAATTAATGTCATCCTCAAATAAAAATCTATAATTCTATAACTGTTACTAAATAAGGATATAATCATGTGTGTCAATCAACTCATTGGATTATTAATCCTTTATAATATATTATAGTGGTAGGGCATACGATTTCAATAGTTGAATTATTTTTTTACTGGAAAATAACATAACATATGATATAGTCATTTTTATAAATATTGATCCCGTAGTTAATATTTATATCATATTTCCAAATATTCTCGCATTCATAAGACGAAATTCCCTTTGTATATAATATAAATATGGTTTTAATGGTTATAATATTATAATGATTTAGTTAAATGGTATATAAATATTTAATCTTTAGAATTATTGAATTTCATATTTCAATATGATACATAATCTAAAAATGATATGATATCTTCAAATGATATGTTTTCACTCCATCTTAAACTTATGACTCTTAGATATTGAGATTTCCCTAATTATAATCACCATGTAGTTTAATAAGACCTATATTGATTTAGAGAAGCTAAATTTTAGTAATGAACTATATTACATAGTCAGACTCATTTGATAAATATTATGAAAACAATGTGTACAAATTTTTACATAAAATAACCCAAAGAAATTTTCATGAAAATATTCTATCTTGTAGAGCCTTCAATGGGGAAAAAATAACCACACCTTATGATTTCATAGAAGTGCGCTTTTTTCTATACCAATTCATCACTATTACCTTGTATAATGAGTTATTATTCATCCATTTATATAATGAATATAATATATTCCTTCAAAAATTCAAAAAAAAAATTGTTTAAGTTTCATTTATAAAGATCATATATGTGTAAACTAATTATACAAAAAATATATGAAACATTTAGGGATGTGAAAACATGAGAGGCATGATCATACCTATAAAAGATTCATAATGAATTTCATACATGTGTTTTCTAACAAAAATAATATTTGGATATAGATTATTCTTAAGGAACCTTCCTTGTATCATTTGTATTCTTCTTTAATAAATTAAATAATTTCCCAAAGTATGTGATCTCAATTATTAAAATATTAATTATTTTTCAATACGTGTAAATATTTTTATTAAATCATTATAATTATCAATCAATTTTATTTATTGTTGTTTTTTCAAGATAAAGATTAAAAAACTATAAGTACAATATTTCATTTTACAAAAATAATACATTATCATCACATAATAACACAAATAAAATTTCATTACCACTAATTTTTTTTATATTGAAGTATCATATTTATTTTAAATGAAATTAAAACATAGAATTACTTCATTAACCATAATATTATAACTCTATGACGCATTATAAATTTCATATGAGGATTATTTTATCCAAATCTCCTTTTTTCAATATTTGGATTGACAATAACCTCATGTTATTTGTTATAACGTAATTCATTTTAATTCAAGTAAGTAATATTTTTCAATATTCATGTAATGAAATGACATAACCAGACTATGAACTAAGATAATGAGGAGGATAAATGTGTAACACTATTCTTAACATAATATTTTTGGAGGCTATTGATTATTACCATGATATAAAAACACATATACGGGAGAAAATTCATAGTTAATCCTATATTGATAACAGACGAATTTTCCATTAAGGTAAACCACATGGATAATAAATTGATAATATCCCATATAATGATTAATTCATGTTTACATGATTTTTGTTTCAAAAATCTGATTATAAAATTAATAACATAAAAATAATAACAATGAAAACAAATAAGTAAAATACTTATAATAAACTAAAACATTATTTTAATGTCCTCCACTATGTAATTAAAACCACCAACAATAAGGATCACTAATGTAGTGGAACATAAATCTCTAGAACTGTATTGATGAAATATAAAAATTATATCTATTGAACAACATATTTTTGTCCAATAACCAACTTTATTACAATTTTACCCCCGTATGTTTTCAGTGAAAATTATTATAGTGACCAAAAAATCCTGAATCTATTAGAACAAATATTGGTTACTACTGCCTATGGGATACAAACCACATATATGGGTGGCATTTTACTAAATATAGATTTATGTAATAAGATACATAATGACAAAATCACTAAATTACCACAATAAAGAAATAATTATGAAACATTAATATAATACATGAATATATTAGTACATGAATGTAATGGAATAAAGGGAATAAACTACTAATACAAAAAAATCCCTCACTGTTGACAAAAAACCAATTTATATAGGGAAACACCTAATAATCGAAACTATCATCTTAATCACCATCTAGATATTATAGAAATAAAAATAGTTTATATATATGTATGGGGAGAAACAAATTAATACTCACTAGGATGCTCATTGAAACCTCTCATTAAAAATGTTAAAGAATAATTCTAAAAATAGGTGAATAAAATTATTAAACCAACTCACCACATAAATAGGCAATACAATTTTCCATAACCTCACCATAAATCAATTATCGAGTTTTTCAAAGAAAGAAACCATTCCATGTCAAAACACACACACACACAAACACACACACATACACAAACATATATATAGGTTTCTCCACTTCATCTTCAACATTTTTATCTCCCAATCCCCAATGAAAAAATTCATGTAATCAACACTTTGATAAGTAATCATGCATCCCATTCAATTATATCATTTTAATTATTAAATCATTTTCACCATGACACCTCATCATCATCAACATCACATATATAACCAGGTGTATTCCTAACAGTAAATATAGATATTATGAATTAATTACACCTCATGATATCATAGATTAGGAACGTATTTCAATGATATGTTGGATACACCATAACTAGATACAAGTATGTTCCTTGAGAAAAGCCATTACATCCCTCAAGTAAATGTATAGTAAAATAATGTTTCCTCATATCCTTAGTAGGAACTAATAAAATATCATAATACATTAAATCAATAGATCGAACAGGGCCACTGAACTCCATAGGAAAAGTTAGGGGATTAGGAAGATATCCATATGTTCCTTCACCATCATGGATGTTGGAGAAACCACTTAAAACATTTGAGTACTGATATCCATTATGATGAGGGTTGGGAAGAGTATGAAATCGAAAATGTAATTCATATCATGATGAATCATACATAGTGAAAATATCTAGCCATAGACACTTCAACCTCTATCATCACACATGACCTCAATCTTCCACTACTATGGTCTACATCTCATAAAAATATGAAATCATCATCTTCTATATAAATTAATTAAATATAAAAAAATTACTATTCAATTTTCATTTCCATGATTAATAATTGATAATATAAGCTAGTTCCATTGACATAATATAATTTTTTATTTTTATTCTAAACTATTTCATCGTTATCTAGGATAACTATTAAACATCCTCATTCTTTTTTTAGTTCCATAAATCATTTATTAATTATAAAGAAACGTTAAAAATCCGCCTAAGATACAATAACAAATTTCAATTTCAGAGAATAATTTCAAACATTACTATATAGTTTGACACAAAACATATAAAAATAAATTTCTTCTGCATTTCCATTAAGGAATAGTAAATGAATATTAAGATATATCCATGACCAACAGCTTCACTAAAATCATCTTGGCCATTGGATGCCATCACCTTACTATTCCATATAATATAATCTATCTTACCATCATGAACATAAACCATTATTGTATCCCCAAGGCCATAGTTCCTTTTAAAACATATATCCAACCATCAATATTGTCCCTTGCGACCAAACAATTTCACATAAAATATTGTTAGGAAATTATATTTATCAACAATCACATGTAATCAAAATATGTCTCTAATAATCCTATATCATATATATATATCTAGTTTTTTCTTCTCAAATGAAAATGTATTAATCCCATGACATTAAGGCTATCAGGCATTCCAACACCATTAATGTCCTCGGTTTGATAGAAATTTTAATTATTTATAAAATATGATAATAATTCAAAAAATGAAAATTTAATTTATTATTATTTGTTCTAAATCATTAGTAACCACATTTGTAGTGGAAACTAAATCTAAAAACCAACATGAACAAGATTCAAGAATTAAATTCTTGATTAAAATATTATATGAATTGAATTAGATATTATGGCCTTACTTCATTTTTATGTCATAGAATCAATCTATGTATTGTTGTTTTTCAATTAATCTTATTTAAACACGATGAACATAAAAAGTAATACCTATCATACTAGATATAAAACAATATAGAAAATATTATGTTTCAATATAAGCAGTAAAAAAACACAAATGATCATCTAAAACTATACCTTTATTTAATATCACATAAGAAGTATTAATTTTCTAAACATTAAATATTTATCCAATATAAACTTTTAAATAAAAGGATTATAAAATATTTCTCATCATAAAATAATAAATAGTTACACTACACTATATTATATTATCATAATTATTTTTTAATCCATGATTTTAATTATTATCAATAAATACCTATTTAATTATTCTATTTTTCATTGAAAATTTTTATAATAAATAATTCACATTATTCTTGTACTACTAGTTATAATAACATCTACTATTAAATTCCATTTATGAAAAAATTAATATTTTACTCTAATTATGTTCTATTAAATAATATACACCAAATGTTAATGATTTTAGAATACATTTATTTATAACATATGATTTAGTTTCCTACATGATAGTGAATTAATAATAAATAGGTCACAATTTATAAATCAAAAGAGGGATATAATTAATTAACATTATGCATTTTTTCCATAAAGTATAATATCTAATTTTTTTGATATAATCCAACTTCAATTCATGATGTAACACTATTAAATTAAAAATATTTCAATGCATGTAGTTCACCATATTCTTCTATTATAATTCCTATCATATTGAGAATTCATTTTACATTCTATTTCTAGATTATTACATGATTATCTTAATCCACCATATTTAGTTAAAAGAATATATAGAATGATTTAATCACACACTCACATAAATGAAAAGTGAAGTATGAGTACCCAAATAATAAAAATCTTCATGGATTCTATAAAAAAAATTAGCGATAGTGGAATAACATAGGATGAATAAATCACTAGAAATCTATAGTCATCCCGTAGAAGATTTATTGATATTAAATGAAGGAGTTATAATCATCTGTATTTGAGATAATCTATTTGAAATTTAATTAGGTAATATTCACTAATTTCAATAAAAAAAATACACAATTGGGTTTTCCACAAAGACTCTTCAAACATTCTATTTTAAATTCCAATACATTTTATATTTATTGATATTATCTCTACATGACTCATTTTGAATTTCATAAAATTCATAATGTTATCCTTTGATTTTGATGATATATTAACACCCAATATTTCCATTTAAATATGTTAAATAAGGGATTTAAATTGAAATATATATTTTATATAGAAATTATGTGTTATATACACTAATAATGTTACCAATATTTAATAGTGCAGGCTATTTAAGGGTACAATTATTTACTATTGTGAAGCAAGGGTTTTCCATGACCATTATACATAGTTTAATTAATGTTCAGACACTTAGGTTTTAATTAACACATCATTGTGTGATACACACCCCCCCTTCAGAATACATCCACGCAGTCATAGAGCTACCTCTATGTGACATGGATTCCTCCACTATCTCTTGAGTCCATGGTTCAACCAACACATGATAATCCTCTAACATTATACAATGAAAAAAATTAAAAGTTGATACAATTACACAAGAGATGTAAGACCTGAATGTATATCTAGAATCATGTATGCAGGTTGAAAATGAGTCAAAAGATGAAAAAGAATAACAATATACCCTTTCAAAAAATATTCCTAAAAACTATGGCCATTATGTGGTGAAAATAATTACTACTTACTAGTAAATAAATTAGAAGGAAAATTATTTTCAATTAATACTTTTTTAATAATTATGGATAAAATATAATTATCATTAAAAATACAATGTTTATTCTAAAACCATTAACCCATTTTAAAAATTTTATATATAATTTTTTAAACAATTTTTAAACAACTTCTTCAATTCAAAATCATTCCTCTTAAAACATTGAATTACCTAGAATGGAAATGGAAGGGTTTCGTAGAAACTAAAAACCATATATTCGAAACATATAAAAAAATTATCCTTCTATTTTAATACAAAACCATTAATAAAAGATAATAGACAAATATTAAACTAACAATGAAGAAAGATACAACTCCGGGATCTCACTAAATGATTAATACAAAAATGTAACCATACAAAAGATCATATGACCACACAACATTTTCAATCAACCACAAACCACTTAATCAGTGGAGACACCACTGGAACAAGAACAAGTCCATTAATAAATAATTTGACACAAATTATCTCTTGAATAACTCATCATACAGATTGTCAATCTATGACTCTCATTCAAAATTATTTTCAAACTAATACCTAAAAAGGCCACTGTTTCTGATGCTTTAATCGGGGCATGCGTGTCTGTATGCTTGAGTACAAAGGCGCGGTTTCGTTGCAAAACATTCTTGCTTTCCAAAGGAAGGCGACATTTATTCTTATTCAGGGGTGTTTTCTCTTTGATCGAAATGGGGTGATGGGATATCAGTTCTCCCTTTTATGGATTCCTCCTCAGAACTCATCACCTAGACTTTGACTCCCTTATAAATTTGTGACATTGTTCGGGAAACTCTTCTTAGTTCCATATATTAATTTACAGTATTTAATTACACTAAGTCTATCGGGACATTCCAAGGAGTCCGGTATGGGCAGCAACCTTTGGTCATGGTAGTAGTCATGTCGGAAATCACTAGCTTGCTCGACGTTGGGACACTGGCGCATCTGGGTTTCTTCCCCTTATTATGGGGCTTCTTGAGAGCACGAAATCTCGAGGCATCATGTGCCAAATTCAAGGAATCGTATTCCCTTTTCATTTCAATGTGGTTTTCCTCAACTTCCCATGCTTAACACAGGATATGTCGCAAGTTTAACGTCCAGTGGAGAGGGATCAGAGTGATCCGAACACTGATTGGAGAGGATCAGATGGGTACATCCTCTGGAGGAGACACTGATATAGGTGGGGGTGAGTTGTCATGTCCCCACCAGGATGTAGAAACTCGGGTGAGAATTATGATAAATGAGGGAGTGTTTGAATGAAGTGAATAGTGAATGAGATGGAACCACCATGAAGATGATGATGAATTTGGGCTTGAGCCTCAAAGAGGATTCTTACGTATCCTCGTGGTAGGGAATCAAAGTCCTTGTAGTTCATCTGATGATAGCTTACCACAGATTGTAGATTTCAACGACTTACTACTAGATGGGCATGTCGACGTCTTACTACTGAATGGGGTCACAACGGCTTACCACTGGATGGGGTTGACAATGGCTTACCGCTAAATGGAGTCACAATGGCTTACCGTTGGACAAGGTTAAAAATGGCTTACCTCTTAATGGACTTGCAATGTCTTACCTCTGGATGGGGTTGAACATCAGGGAGGCTTCCTACGTACCTTATCTAGGAGACAAGGATCAAACCCATGTATTTCCTGTGGGATGTTGGTCGGTAAACCAACGTGGATAAAGACCTAGGATCAAATTGTTGTTGGGATCGAGCCTCAGGGAGGTATTATTCAAACCCTAAATTGGAAACGACCAATGTCCACATTGTTAGGGTGGGTGAAATGGCTTACCACGGACTGGGGGAAACAACGACCTATTGTGGATCAGTGGATATAACGGCTTACCGCTAATTGAGGTTCGTAGTTTAATGTCATGAATGACGGGGGTGAAGTGACGTGAAGAAGGGCATGTGGCCCATATAGATGCTGGGATAGAACCTCATTGAGGCTGTTTACATACCTTTCTTGGGAGGGGATGAAAGACATCGAAGATAAGGTGGGTTTGGGAAACATGCATGAATATGGTGTCAGACTAATGGGTGGCGGGATTGAACCTCATGGAGGCTTCCTACATACCCTGACTTGGAAAGTATCAAAGACCACATAGATTAGGTATGGGTGTGGTGATAACACTCTAGGATGCCCAAGGTGTTGGTGAACCGAGGTGAAGGAGGTCGGAATGACCGGGTCTTAGGATTGAACCTCAGAGAGGCTTCCTACATACCATGCCTTGGCAAGGATCAAAGACCACGTAGTTCAGGTGTGGTTGTGGGGCTTACACTCAAGGTTGCCCAGAGAGGATGTCTTGGTAAATGATTTCTCTAAGCCCATGTGAGTCATGCCTGGTGTGAGAAACAAGGTACATCGATGAAATGATGATCACGGTGCAAAGGTGCGTTCATGGGACGTAGAGTGGGGCATACATGTGGTCAGCAACCCAAAAAAGGAAACATGGTTTACGAGTGTCTAGCAGCCCATAGTGATAGAGATTGGGACTTACTATAGGTTGGAGGCCCAGGTGGTGACAAAGATTAGTGGGAGAGGTATTTGGAACCCTGGTAGAGAGGAGGAGTAGGGATACACCCTCCTGCAAGAAATGCTCAGGGCTTACACCAGGGCGGTTTCCCTTTCCCCGCAGATAGACGTCACTACGATGAAAAAGAACTCTTTCCATTGGAGGAATGATATCACTCCTGTGGGACTAGTGGGAGTAAATAATGTCCAAGATGGGGTACCCCGCGTATGATACACGGTGTGAGGTCACAGTTTAATGTCATGTGCTTAGGATGATGGAGATTGGAAGTATAATTTCATGCAGCTCGGACAAGGTGGGTTTACTCCACACCCCTAGGAATTAGATAAATAGAACCCTCTACACCTTAGTGAATTGAATGGACCGGAAACACTTTGGTTTGGGGGTGTTATGGAGCGAACCATTGGGGGGGTCCATGTTAGCATGGCTATGCGAAGAAGCAATAGACATTATCATGCCTATGAGAAGGATCATGAATTGAAGTAATGTAATGGGTAGTATCATCCACGGGACATTGAAGTTTCTTCATGTGAACCTGAAGGGCCACACAGGAAAAGGATTTGTAGAGAAAAAGGGGTCATAAGTAGAAACCTCATGATGCTATAGTGCTCTGTGAAGTTGAGGGTCTTCAGGAAGGGATGTGCATTGCGATGTGAGGTTTCCTAGGCTGGGCATAGAGAATAGGTGCATATGGGAGGATCTTCGCGAAGTAGAGAGGTATTCAGGAAACTGTGCCTCGCGAATCAAGGGTTCCTCATGAGGTAAGTTATTGTGATGCAATATGATTCGTGAAGCACAGTGACCCTACCTTAGCATACAGGTCATGTGTGTGTGGTGGGTGTTTTACGAAGAATAAATTCTTCCCAATGACCCAATTCCCTGTGGGGATCTTTTTCCTTTACCAAGGCCTATGGGCTTCGTGAAATGCATCCCTCTCAGAAGAGGGGTTCAACTAAGGTAAAGGGGGAGGCACTTCCCAAAGCAGAAGTACCTTTAAGATCTCATAGTTCACTGACCAAGAGGTGGTTCAAGATTTGAGAGCTATAAAGGTGGATGGTTGGATGCTCTATCCTATGGGATCAAGGGGAGTCTTGTATTTATTGGAAATAGGCACCGCCATGCAGAGTTCGCTTGGAGCAAAGATGGAGTTCGCTCCATGGCATGTCACGAACTTCAAATGCGGTCGGAGAGAATTACCACCTCCCTGCTGTGTGGTGGGTCTCAAACGTCAAATGCGATCGTGGAGGGTTATCACCTCCTTGTTCCGTAGCGGGTCGTGAACATCAAAATGGCTCACAGAGCATTACTGCCTCCTTTCTCTATTTCAAGTGTGGGGCCATGGAGCTCTGTAAAAGGGCTCTGAGGGGCAGACTGGGAGTCATCCCTCTTCTTCTTCGTCTTCCCAATTTCTTGGTGTCAACAAATTCCCCCCCCCCCCACTCAGACATGGAGCTGAGGTTGAAACCAAGGTCAATGTCTGAGGTTCAATCACCAAAATCTCTTGCTGTCTTTGAAGCTATTCCATGAAGAGCTCTCATGAAGCAGCTAGCCGATGTGTGGGTTGGGCATGCCGCAATGCTCAACGAGACATTAACATGCCTCGAATCCCCGAAGGTCATCACCTATAAATAGGGGAGCTGGACCCTATTTTGTCCTTTCTTTCCTTCCCATATTTAGCTCATAGAACTCTCAATTATTGAAGCTCTACATACACCGTGCTTACTATATATGAATCAGAGATTCTACTTCGAGGTGCATAGCGAGTCTCCTACTCCATGGCAATTCCTAGCAACTTTCTTTTGGAAGGTCGGGGACGTGCTCCAAAAAAGATTTTGTGAACGAGCTCCGTGACATTGCTCCGCGAAAGGGATTCGTGCATCAGACTCAAGTGACGCTCAAACTTAAAATTGAATGGATCATCAGGGGGCTATCAGGGGGTCCTCATGGAGGATGCCTAAAAGGAGGAGATGGTGAATAGATGGTTCTTAGGGGAGTTAATAGGGATCCATTCCGACCATAGTCCATTGGTGGAGCTGCTATCAGAGAGCTAGAAGAACTATCCAATGTGTAAGAGGTCGCCTTTGTATGGATTTGGGCTGATGGATGATGTCTTCATTCTTGAAGCAAGTAAAGACGAGCTGGCTTACTGGTTCAGGAGTACGTTGGGTCAGCACCAATGGTTCAGTGTGGCCAACAACCATGCCCAAGAAGACTCCACGCCCATCAATGCTGACTGCCTATAGAACCACCTGAACTATGTGGTTGAGGAGGCATTATAGCCATAGATGTCCCCCCTATGTACCAGACAATCATGATGGTAGCCTTGATGAACCTGATGATGGGATGGTATGATGAGTCAGACATGCAGAAGGGTATAAACTTCAAAGATTATTGGGCTTGGGTCTACTGGGTAGGTTCCTAATGTGAAGATTTTGGGGCCGAGCTGAGGATACTATGCCTACATGAGGCATCTTGGGACTCCTAGTTTCACATCTAGCAGCAAAATAAGCTGATGCTGGAGCTACTGAGTAGGTGGCCATCAAGGACCAACACTTTCCACCTACACCATAGGCAGGTTAGTATTAGCTTGTGGGATGTGCACTAGATCTCATGCTTCCCGATATTGGGGGAGATGTTTGATGAATTCCTCCCCTTCATGAGTGCGTGGGAGGATCCATAGAAAATGTTGCGGCAGGCGATGGCGTTGATGGAGCTGGTACCAGGAGATGACAAACAAGTCGTGAGGGATGTCTATTTCAGGCAGTGGTTCAAGAAGTTTCTAAACTTACTGGAAGACATGAAGTTTTCAGTGAGGCCTCGGACTTTCCCAAAGGGGGCTCAATGAGTCAAGGATCACTTGTACTAGATGCTCTTAGAGGACAACTAGTTGAAAAACTGGGGATTCAACATCAGCACCAAGCAGCAGTCGGTAGTCCGGCTGGCTGCATTCATCGCGACTCTCATTTGTAGTTGTATTCATCTGGTGAGAGATACAAACATGGGTGTGTGACCCAACACATATTTCCTGGAGTCCATGTTGGTGATAGGAAGGCGAGTCAACCTCAGGATCCCAATGCTATCCATGATATATAAGATTATGTGGAACATCAGTGAGGGGTAGTGGCCATAGAGGATATTCAGGCCATTCCATATCTTGTATGGGTGGATAGGGGCACATGTTTGGGGGTTTATGAATACCTGAACCACATCTCACCTCTAGGGTTGAACATCTATCCCTCTATTCTAAACGTCGTGGGAATTTTTCCTGCCAAGCTGACCACAACGTTGGTACTGAACCAGGTGTGGAAATTCGATGAATTCAACTTTCACCCATTTCCATTGCCAATGA
Organism: Viscum album; assembly: GCA_963277665.1. Classification (NCBI taxonomy): domain Eukaryota; kingdom Viridiplantae; phylum Streptophyta; class Magnoliopsida; order Santalales; family Viscaceae; genus Viscum; species Viscum album. The sequence goes on from OY728146.1 coordinate 1,109,102,932, forward strand.
GTTCTTTTACTGATGACAACCAAGGAAAGGAAGAGCACCGGTCCTATCTCATGGCCTTTCGGTGTGGAGTTCTGGTGGCAAGGGTGGATCGTGAGCCCTCTGTGAGCCATAGACCCCTCACTGATTTTCCTAGAAATTTTGGTGCATACAGTGACTGACCCTGAGAGTCTCTCTAGGGCTGTGCCATGAGAAACACCGATGTGTGATGAGGAACATGTGAATCATGTTCCCATAGAAAGACGAGAAAATGCAGAATGAGATGCCTCTGCCTACAACTACCTCTGGGTTCATAAAAGAGTATTCTCAAAGGTGGGAGGTGGCCCACCCGGGGAAGATGCTAAAGCATCCAACCATTCGGGTCAGTGACAGTGAGCCTCCCCTACCTTGAGGATAGGATCGGAAGGAGGCAAGGGAATATCGTTGTGGCGAGGCTGCCATGGCAGTGAGACCCCCACCAGTTGATGGTGAGGCAGCAACAATAGATCCAACAACGGTAGCAGACCCAACGGTTCTAGAAGAACAGAGTCATCAAGAAGGGATACAATTGAGAGGGTTCTGCATGATACCCATCTAGGCTCTGGGAAAGCGATTGTGCCATATAGGCATTCCATAGAATGTTGTCTTCTCGAAGGATTGAGACATCTAGGATGTCAACCAAAAATTCATTATCCCACCCAAGATGTGCCTATACATGAACCATATGGGTATAGATTTTTCATGGATAGGCCCTATCAGGGTTGGCTTTGCGGTGTCCCGGGCATAGGCGGAGCAACACATGACAGAGCTAGAGGACATTGTGCATTCCCAGGGTGCCCTTCGTCTAATGACAGACCGTGCCAAGGTGCTGTTGGATCGCACAGTCCCTCCAAAATTGTTCTCCACTGAACATAGAGAGTACTTCCCTTTGTAGGAAGAATCAGACGAGTCCACCTGGGGGGACGAGGCCAATAGAGGGAGCCCATTGGAGGAGGGTGAATTCGGCGATCAGGACTCGGACCTCAAAGATTTTGTAGAGGCCCTTGAGGTAAAATCCCAATCCCCTTACTTAGGGTCTACTCCGAGGTCATTCTGGACTCTTTGCTAGTATTATAACTATTCAGTAGAGTCTCATACATAGAACCTATTCTCGTCGCTCGGTGGATGTAGGTTCATGGCCTTCGAGATCCACACATATGGCTGCATCAATTTCTACACCTAGTGGGGCCAGGACACCTGATGTGTCCCCTCAAAAGCTTTCATACCTTCCAATAATATATGTGTGTCCACGCCTTAGTGTCCCAATGACATGAAACCTAGAAATAAACCAAGAATTTGATCTCTGTAAGTCTCTTCTACCAAATTCATGATTGTCACCCACTTACCATGTCAATTTACGTTCAAGTCCACTTTAGTGCACACGGTTCTTCAAATGATGCGGGATGCCTTGACGAGGTTTGTTGGGGCTTATGGAAGTGTCCTTCCCAAAGGAATTTTAGTGATCATGGAGGCGGATATCCAGACTGACCAAACTGCGGCACACTTGATCACTGGTGGGACCACTCATGGGGCTGTGCCCGATATTATTGGGGTGGGATTCGATGATGAGGATTGATCAAAAAGCCCAGGTCCCATTATTACTAATAAAACATTATATGTGGACCCTGCTAATGAGTTCCTGATGGAGTTCCTCGCATATTAGCCTGCCAACCCCGTTGACTGGGATGAGAAAACCTCTAATGAAGAAGACAATGAAATATTGAGTCACTGATCATTGAAGGTGATCAAGCACTTCATTGATGACACTCTCCAAGCATGATGTCTAGATGATATGGATATACATCGCTCACAAATACATGAACTATGTGCGGGTGGAGTGGATCCCAAACTTCGTCCCATGCTTGTACAAGATCTTATGAAGGAGAATATTCGAGAGTATGACCATTTCCTTGGTGTGGGCTGGCAGGGGAGGAATGTGGTGAACATCAAGAAACTCTGAGAGGTTGATAACAATGTTTAGTAGTAGTAGGTCTGTGTGGATGAGCACTCATCCACCCTTAACGTTTAATAAGGGCTAATACTATGATTGAAGGCCCTGATGGCAGAGCCTGAAGAGGGCCTGAGGAGAGCCTCCAAGGAAATTACTTTTGTTCAGACCAATGTAGAGAGAGCCCATATATCACCTGATGAATTGTTCCCCATCTTTGTCAATGAGGATTTAGTACTGAACAGGCAGTAGAAAATCCTAGATGCCACAAGCCAGAGGGTGGCGGAGCATCAGCTTTCTTTTGACGGGATTAACCCATCCATATGAGGGGTGGACCCTTGGGTTCTATAAAGTTCACAAACCCTATAATGTACGTTCATGATTTTATTATTTAGAAGCTATATCTTTATGATTCCTGTTATTAGTACTATTTTTACATGCATATGTTATATTAACAATACCCCCAGTGATAAATCCCTAAGCACACACGGGTCGAGCCCAATGTGGTTAACAAGGGATGATCGCTTTGTTATTCCGCCTGAACATAAGATTGATGACCAGGCTTTGGGTATCTGGGGACTGAAAAAACATACAAATTCCCGAGAAGAGAAGGGAGAGACCTGACTAGAGAATAAAGCTCTCAGAACAGTCAAATTATAGTTTTCTTAGTGTTCTCTTGTGCACGAATGGGGTGACCCCAGGGGCACTGGAATAAATCCGAACATAGGGGGTGGATGGAAAGTGTGAATCACAACACTCATGATTTGGAACACTATAGTGATAGCATGAAAATTATGAATTACTATTGATTGTGTTCAAAACACAATATCCTTATTGTGTTTGCCTAAAATGGGGATAATAATTGAGGGACGACAACTAACCATGTTTAAATCACAGGGCCTCACTCAGAATGTTATACATTAGTCTTTTGGAATGTTTGATCGGGTTATTAGGTGAGATATATGCCAGAAATCCATACAGTTAGGGTGTTCCTCATGATGTGATAGAGGGAAAGGATCTGAATAAAGGGCACACAAAGCGTGGAGAGTGGAGTGATGGGTTTGTTCCACTAGAGTCTGGTACTCTTGAAATTATGCCACTGTGATGGAAACGCGTTATGTGGTTACATAAGTCTGATCAGTGATCAAACATTCTTCCAAACAGAACTTCTTTGACATGGAAACTGTCACCACCCAACGTTATCATGGGGCATCCTGAACTTGTTCAGGTTAAAGCTAAAAGTTCATGGTTCCGAAAAAGATCTCAGGTCAAAGGACCAGAAAAAGAAGGGGGAATGATAATTATGATCCCTGGGGCTGGACCTGGAGATAGGAGGTTTGGGGGTTCCTATATATCCCATGAGAATGGGAATCAATCCAAACGTTGTTCTTGGGGAACAGTGTGGTCAAAGACCAACCATAGTAGGGAGAATCCTCTATGGAGAGAAAACTGATGCATCCCATGGTTAACATAGGGCATCTAAAACTTATTCAGGGTAGAACCACAGTTTAGTATCATGGATTAAGGAAATATGGACTCGTGCATTTTAACATAGTACGAAAATATGTGGAGTGAAAGGGAAGATCCCGGGAAGGGAGTATGTGGTGTGGTAGCTATAAAACCAATGTGAATGAGGACTTGGAGTCTGGATCACACAGTGTATCCCCAAAGGATACTATTTAGGACAAGGGACCAAAAGTGAAAACTAGGTTGGGCCCAAATCTAAGTTGTCAGGCATTCCTATATACCCCATGAGGATATGAGTTAATCCATACGTAGTTTTTAGAGCACCATTTAACGTTATGTAGGACAAGGAAAGGTACATGTGGCATGACTACACTAGTACATGTCCTATTAGAAAAATTAATCCCACGTGAGTCGTGCTCGATGTGTGAAACAAGAAGTAGTGATGGGACTTTCCTAGTACTAGGAGAAACATGTTAGGGATGAAGGGACACTAGGTGAATGATGTCCCACTGATGCTGATCCACCTATGTAACACACCTAGATGCACTAAATAGTAAGGTCGAGTATGTTGGAATTCTACTTTTACATAAGGAAGTGGAAATGTGTGAATCATAATGCTTGAGATATATACCACAATGATGGTGATGTTATGATAAGGGATAGTTGTTGACCATGTTTGAAACATAGTATCCATATCGTGTTATCCTAGAATGGGGACAGACAAATGAGGGTCTATCACGGACCATGTTCAAAACACGGGACCTATCACAAATGTCTCCCAAGATATTTAGGGATGTTGGCCAGAAACGGAAGGTGATATGAGTTGGCATGAGACTAGGTCGTGAAGGGGGTCCCTTCAGATGTGGAGGAGGATGATGAACCAAATAAAGGGATCATGATTCATGGACATGGAACGAGTGGAATTTCCCCATGGGTATTCCACACATCAGGTTCTTTGTCAGAACGCATCCGAGTATGACAATGATACACATTAGATAGAGGGAGTGGATTCCCTTCCCATGGATAAGGGTCCTGGGGTCAAACAATTTCAATATAAGGTCCTAGGCTGGACCATTATGGGGGGAAATGATTTGATGCACTATTCCTATGGTGGGGAAATAGACAAACGTGACACATAGTTCCAATAGATAGATCTTGGTTTTGGGTAATAGAACATGGACCACGATGGGAAAATATATGGGAAGCACATGCTATGGCTATTGAAAAACCTAACGTGAACTAGAGACTAAGAGGTACGCGCCACACCACAAGTTCCAAAATGTGTCTGGGCCAAGGGGCCTAAAAAGATGGGACATGATTTGTAGATACCTGGGGCTGGGCCCTAAGACAAAAATGCCCGGGTGATCCTACGTATCCCATAAGGATGGGGATCAAGCCATACGTAGTTCTGGAAGAAGTTGTGCAGTTTAACATCTTGAAGAAAGGGAATGGCGTGGTCTTAGTTTATGGTCATAGAGCTTGGACCGCGAATAGTAGGAAATAAGTGACACACAACAATGTAATTACATGACCCGATGTGAATGAGGAAAAGGTCCAAATCACCGTGAGAATATTGGGGGATGTTTCCAATCGAGGGACTGAAAACATAAGTTAGGCTAGGCCTGAGGAAAAGTGCACGGGCATTCTTATATATCCCATGTGGGAGGGAATTTATCAACACATAACCCTAAAAGGATATGCGGGTCTGGACCTCGCACCAAAAGAAGCGGTATTTGATAGATCTTCTTTTTTCCGTTAGGATGAATGAGTGTTTTTTGTGTGTAGCGATTGACCTAGGATAGAATGTCAAGGAATCTCCACAAAAATCAAGTTCTGTGCAGGCATTGAAAAATTCAATTGTGTATGACCAATTCCAAACATGATGCCTCCTAAAGTGAGGATATTTCGGTGAAGTTCTATTTTTCGTCGTGCGGCCAAAATGATAATGTCATAGTTCAGGTTTGTGTGATGGGACAAACCATGCATTTTTTATGTCGTGTAGGATAGAAAGAAACGTTTAATGTCAAGTGGGTCTAAGCATCATTGTTTAAAGTCATATGGCTCAGACGTATATAGAAGAGATGAGGTTCGAGAGTGGATGCACACAATGTGATATAGCATATCTGACGTGAATGAGGATGAGGTACACACTATACCGTGTGCGATTATGAGGAGGAAACCTCAGGCCGGGGGGGGGGGGAAGAATGATTAGAGAATAAGGGAAAGGAGAAACTAACTCCCAATTGAGCTGGACCTAAAGACGAGATGTCCGGGTGTTCCAACATTCCCATGAATATGGGAATCAAGCCACAAAAAGATCTTGAAGGTTCCTTTTAGCGTCGTGTGGTACAACATATAGTTTAAAGTCTTATGAGACATGATGTAGGGGGAAAACTCCTTGAAAGCGGCGTACCTGTGCAGCCAATGAAAAACCGACATGAATGAGGACATAATCCCACACCATGCCACGCATTCTCATAAGAGTTATAGCCCTGAAGGCCGAAAAGAAGAGATAAATTAGTGGAACTCAAACTGTACCCAAAGACAAGATGTCTAGGCATTCCTACATATCCCATGGGAATGGGAATCAAGCTGTACAGAGTTCTAAAAGAATTCTTAGTTTATGGTCACAGTGGTTGAACCATAGAATAGTGATATCCTTTTGAGTAAATGTGACTACAATCTGATCCTTAATCCCAAGTTATTCAAACTCGGTGTGTGAACAAGGGAGGTAGAGGTTTTTTCAATACCCGTAACCAATGTCAAAGGGAAGTCGGTGCAGAGCCCCAAATGATTCCTTAACTGCAGCTCTTGTCCTCCTAACGTTCAAATACACACGGAGGTATAATCCAAGGAGTGTCAAAATTCCATTTAGACATGATGGGGTGGAAAATAATGTGAATCATGTAACCAAAATTCAAGGCATGAGGGGGCTGGTGTGACACTAGAGGATAACAGTTGATCGTGATTGAAACACAATGTCCATGTTACATAAGCCTAAAATGGGGACAACAAATCAGCATCGACCGATGACCGTATTCGAAACGTGAGACTTTGTGTTGATTTATTATCTGAAAACCTCGAGGACATAGGCCCGTAATTGTAGGAGAGCCCATAGGCCTGGAATCCATGCAATTTAGTGGTACCTTCAGGTTTAAATGATTATGGATGCCCAAATGAAGGGGAACATAATGCCTGGAAAATGGGTGAAAGCATGTCCAGGATAAATCTGACACTCTAGATGCTGAACCAAATTACTCTTGGGCACATTAGTGAACCACCATAGTGGGTCGAGGGGATCAACTTAAGAGTATACAATTTGAAAAGATGAGTATAGACCAAAGGGATTGAGAACTCATAGGAGAAAGAGATACATGGAGAGGTTGTTACAAACCCAATGTGAATGAAGAAATAATCGCATACCGCACCATATATCACTCTCATGGCAGAATGTAGGCCAAGGGGACTAGATTATAGGGAGATCCCTATGAGATGGGGTTGGGCCAATAGACCAAATTTCCTGGCGTTCCTGGGTATCCCATGAGGATGCGATGAAAGCCACATGAAGATCTAGAAGAGGGTAATGTGCAGTTTACTGTTATGAAACAAGGACACAAATGGGAAAGATACCCCACTTGAAGGAGGTGTACATCACAGAAAGTAACCCAATGTGAACAAAGAAATAATCCCACACCACACCATACAACCCAAAGTGAGAACATGTGCTAGGGGCCCGAAAAGGCCCAAGGTCCTGAAGCTGGGCCTCGGACGGATAGTCTCGGCCAGCATGCAGTTTGTCGTCTTGTAGTGAAGGTGAAGAAAGGAGTAAGATATCTCAAAAAAGGGTGTAGTATAGTGTGTAGAGTAACCTGATGTGAATGAGGACATAATCCCACACCACACCGTACAACACTAAGTGAGAACTTGGGTGAGGGGTCTGATAAGGCCAAGGTCCATAGGCTGGACCATGGATGGAGTGTCATTTCCATCTTATAGTTTAATATCTTGTAGTGAAGACGGAAGTGATCTTAGTTTAGGGTCATATAACTCGGACCGTATATGCCTAGTTTTTTGTCATATGCATGGGACAGAAAGGGTGTATCATCGTTCTTATAGAAGACCACAAAGCAGTAACCATGATCGAGGACAAGTGTTGACCAGGTTCACAATATAGTAACAACTCTTATGTGACCCAAAGTGGGGGAAACAATTTAGAATCCACCATTGACCATATTCACAACACAAGACATGCATCAACTTGTCACTTACAATCCTCGAGGGCATTAGCTCATAATGGTAGGAGAGCCCTTGGGCCATGTATCCATGCTATTCGGGGGCCCTTATGGATATAGAGGGTGGTGGGAACCCAAATGATGGGTCATGTCGAGCATAGCAGGGACTGTTATCACAAAATGGATGATAAATGAAGGAATTTATATCTTAAAAGGATATGTGGGGCATGGAAAAATTGCCCGGCATAAATGAGGGCATGAGTCTGAAGCGCACCAGACAATCCTAAATGAGAACTTAGGCAAGGGACTCGACGGTGTCGAAGGACCTGAGGCTGGGTGTCCCGGCCAACTGTATCAATATGACCTCTTGTGTGGTTACCACCTCATCACTGCTCCTTATCCAACTTTAGAAGTTCTTGGTGTGGGAAACAAGGAGCTGGATTCAGATTTCCCAATCATATAAGGGTATGATTGCTGGCATTGCCCGAAGAGAGTTGCAACTTGTAGATGCAGCGAGAAAGATGAACCACCACACTCAATGTTTGGGAACTATATGGGCGGTTACAATGGAAAATGATAGCCACTGTCCATGTTCGAAACACAACATCTTTATAGTGTGACATGAAATTGGAACATCAAATGATCATCAAATAATGACTATATTCATAAATTAGGACATGTATCAATTTTTTGTTCAACATCATCAAGGGTGTTGGCCAAAAGTGATAGGAGAGCCATTAGGCTGAGCATCTATTCCAATCGGGGGGTCCTTTTGGATATGAAAGGTCATGGAGTCCCAATCAGTGGATTGGGTGAAGCATAGTTGTTCCCATTCATTTAAACATCATGCAGGGCAGTGAAAGTGATGAATATCATTGGGGAGAGGGACATATGGCGAGATCGAGATAAGATCATCATGAATTGGGTAAAAAGATGGTACCATACCATATGTCTTGACCCAAGGGGATATTCTGATGTTTATGCTAAGCCAATAGACAAAATGTCTGGGCATTCTTAAGTATCCCATGGGGATGGGAATAATGCCATACATAGTTCTTAATGTCCAATCAGTTTAAAGTAATGGGGCGAGGACATCGGAGGATTGAAGAACAGGGAGAGTCACATGGTGTGACTTTCATAATTCTGACATGAGTGGGACTAAAGGACCCTACACTATACTATGAAAAGACCCTCTGAGAGAACTATATCAAGGGGGATAGTCAAATAGAAGAGTATGGGGGCTGGACGTATGTCCGAGTGTCTTAGAATTCTTATGTATTCCATGAGGATGATAATCAAGTCGAACGTAGTTATAAGGGTGCAGTTTAACGTCTTTCAGGATGACATAAAATTTAACGTCATGCGTGACATTTTACGGTTTATTGTCATGTAGGACCAGGTAGTTTAGGGCTGAGTTGGGAAAAATAGTTTAGGGTCATGATGGACCAAATGGCTTAGGAAAATTATTTCTTGAGGAATTTGGCATTGGTGGGAGGAGTTATACACTCACCATTCATGGTCACTTGTGAGTACGCACCATTGGGTAATACTTGTGAACAATGAAAGGTCCTTCCCATTTGGGCTCCAACATGGATAGTTTCCTACCAGGTATCATTGGTGTCTGGAGGGATAATACTAGATCACCATGAAAGAAAGAGGAGAGGTGGACCTTATTGTTGAAGGCTCTGGCCATCTTGTTCTGGGGTCCTACCAGGTTGTGTAGGGCATGAAGCCTAATCTTGTTAAATGCTCCCAATTTATCCAGATGAATTTTATCTACCTTATTTGGTTACTACTAGTCGTAGAACACAATGCGTAATGAAGGAAGCTGAATCTAGATAGGTAGGAAGTCTTCTGTTCCATATACTATGGAATATGGTGTCCCCTGTGTGGAATTAATATTCGTCGTCTGATAATCCCATACGGCATTGGGGAGCTTGTCCGGAAAAATCTTCATGTTCTGACAAACCATTTTCTAAAAAATGTTAGGGAGGGTCTTATTGAAAGCCTAGATCTGCCCATTTTTTTGCACGTGGTAGCGGGAGGTATGGTTAGAATGGATGTTGTACTTGGTGTACAATTTCTTCAACTTAGCTACTTAGAAGTTGGTGAAATTATTAGGTAGAACGTCATGAGGGACTCCAAATTGGTAGCTGATATTGCAGCTCACGAAGTCAACGATAGAATGGGATTTGACCTCCATGAGGGGTACTACCTATGCCCACATGGAACAGAAATCCGAAGCAGTTAGGATGGACCTCCACTAGTGAGCTTTCACCGGTGGATATGGTCCCACGACATCCAGTCCCCATACTACGAAGGGCCAAGCGTACATGGTTGTGTGGAGATGCTTTGGTGGCCGATGCACGAAGATAGCCTGAAATTCTCATCCATGGAATCTCATAGAGAACTCGATGCAATCGTGGATCATGGAGGGCCAAAAGTACCCCAGTCTCTAGATCTAGTGAGATTGCTTCAGCCCGGTCTGATGAGCCCCGTAGGAACTGGTGTGAACCTTATGTATGACCTGGAAAATCTCGACACCTTGGATGAAATAGGGGAGAACACCACCGATCTCACACTTATAGAGGATCTTCTCAAGACTGGGACCAAAATTGTTGGTAAACTACAGTGTACAGTTTCAGATTTGCTCGCGCTCAGCCCGATCAGCCAGGATGTAACCATTTTAAAGATACTATACAAAGGGGGCTCTCCAGTTGGGATTCACATCAACCACTGCATCTGAGGGACCTGGGCGTCCTGACATGGAGGCTCTGGCAGTATGATGGATCACCAGAAGGTCATCGTCGTCACCTAGGGTGACGAGATCAATGACTATCCAATATTCCATTTGGATGATCAGATCATCATTCTTGGGTTCTGCAAGTGATGCAGACCAGATGGCCAGGGTGTTAGCTCGACCATTCTGAGATCGGGGGACATGATTAATATCCGTATGAGATAAGAACTAGGCCATTAGCTAGAGAGTGCGCTCCAACAAAGGTAGAAGCTCTGGCTTTCTGATGACGTAGTCACTATTGATCTTCTTGATGGCTAGTTTGGAATCCCCTTTGACATGAAAATTGGGCACATCAATCTCAAGGTCCAGCTTATAGCCAGTGAAAATAGCATGATACTCTTCCTCATTATTGGTGCAGTCTTCTGAAAATTGGAATTACTACGGCAGAATTGCTTTTTTTGGTGTAATAAAGATAATACCCAAGCCTACCCTATTAAGCCTGGGATCATTGAGCATCCTATGGGTGGGACTCCGTGATGTACCACCGAAATGAATCTACCAACACGGGATGGAACGTTATTATTAAAATATTTCCTCATCAGGAAAATTGAGATCCATGGACTGGTCAGTAAGAGATGGATGGGCAGTAAGGAAGTCTTCCAATGCATTCCCCTTAATAGCTTTCTGAGGGAAAAATTGATATCGAAATGTTGAAGAATCAATGACCACCGAGCTAGACATCCTGTCAACATGGGGTGGTACAGAATTTACTTCAGTGGGTCTACCCAAGACACCATCTATACCTCATGGTGCTGCAAGTAATGCCGCAATTTCTGTACTGTGAATACCAGTGCAAGGTATCTCTTTTCGATGGGGGATTATCTAGTCTCCGTATTTATTAGCATACAACTAAGGTAGTAGTTGCGGTTTTTTGTCCCCTCATTGTTCATCTTGGTGAGAAGGGCCCCAAGAGATAATTCCAGGGATGTCACATAAAGTACCAATGTATTTCCATAGATGGGTGGGATCAAGACTGGAGGGTGGTGTAGATACTGCTTGATTTCTTTGAAAGTGGTCTTGCACTCTTTTTCCCATTCGTAAGTGGGGCCTTTATTTATGTGCCTGGAAAGTGGCTTACACTTGCCAGCCATATTTGAAATGAATCAGTGCATGTAGGATAAGTGGCCTTGAAAACCTAGAAGCCCCCAAATATTTCTCGGGGAAGAGATCTGGATGATGGCCTTGATCGTCTCTAGGTCTATCTCGATGCCCCAATACATAGAAATAATGCCAAGAATCTTTATAGAGGCGACACCGAAGGCACAATTCAATGGGTTCATCTTTAGTTGGTGGAATAAAGGAATCCTAAAACTTTACCAAGGTCCTTGTGATGGTCCCAGCACTGGCATAATTTGACTACCAGAGCGTCCATATATCATTCCACCAATGTTTCGAGGGTTGGCATGAATATGCGATTCATGGCCCGATGATAGGTGGAACCTAAATTCTTTAATCTAAAGGGCATGACTTGGTAAAAAAACGCACCTTGTGGCACCCTGAAGGCTGTGGAATCCTTTTCCTCAGGGGCTATTTGAATTAGGTTGTACTAGGAGTACCCATCCATGGAGGAGAGGGCTCGGAACCCAGTCGTAGTGTCAATCAGCAACTTCATCAGATGAAGTGAAAAAACATCCTTCGGATAGTGATGGTTGAGATCATACAAGTCGATGTAGACTCTGATATGTATGTTCTTCTTTATGACTCACACATTGTTGGATATACATTTGGGGTAATGGACCTCCTTAACGAAATTTCCTCGGATGAGCTTTTCAACTTATGCCTCCACCATTGCATCGTGAAAATGGTGTATCTTCATGGGAGGTTATTTGAACCAATGATGATTTGCAGGGAGATCGAGGTGGTGGACAGCTACCATAGGATCTAATCCGATAATCTCATCATTGCACCAAGAGAATACATCACGATGTTGTTTTGGGAAGTCTATGTACCATTGCTGCTCCTCGAGGGACATGGCGGCGCTAATTAATGTAGGTCTCGGGTCTTCCGTGCTACTGAGGTTTACCTATACCAACTCATCGACCGTAGTGGAAACACCCTCTTAAAATGTAGGTGGAGCTTCCTCTAAATCCACTTTATCTTTTATGGAGGAGGGATCCCTAGCGGGAGGAGCTTCCTCTAGTTCAGCAGATTCCCATGGGAGGTTGGTACCAGCCTGAGCAGTAGTGGTCACCACATCTGTAGATTCTAGTACTACTGAAACCATAGAAATGAAGGTTGATGACCCGATCTCATCTGGTCTTCATCTCAAGGGGCCACACTAGTTGATATCAAAGCAATTTTGGTGCATTGGCTTGAGCCGGTTGATCCATCTTGGAGAAACAGGATAGTATGACATATCATCATTGCCATGGGTGGACATCTCGATACCTTTTGGGAGTAGGGGGCTCAGGGATCACTAAGGATTGATAATTATAAGAATACGAAGTGATCTACCGATGTCACCTGAACATAAACATATGCTTCCCCCTTGTTCTAGAGGAAACAAAACATTGCCCCATATCAGGGGTCATGGATTCTAATTGATGGATCAGGAAGACATAGGCGTCTTCCAGACCTACCCATGGGTCAGTTGCAACTGTGACATGCTCGACCTCATTGGCCTAAATTTGCATGTCCTTGCTCTAGTAATAGTCAGCATCAAGGTAGCAAGCTTCATAAGAGGAAAAAGAAGATGCGTCACCTTGGAGGAAACCCACTCAACCATTGAGGGAGTCTTGAGGCACTGGTGATACGATGATAGAACTATCATGTGTAGGTGGAGCCATGGTCTGCCTATCAATGCATTGTACGTGAAGTCTTGGGAGGCAACCATAAACCCTGTAATGGAAACTAGGCCACCGAAATGGGTCTTCAAACGGATCTTTCCTATCAGGGTCTACTGTGTCCTATCATATCCCTAGATTTTCAGTTCGGAGGGAGTCAAGTAATCTTCGTATAAGCCCATCTTCTGCAGTGTCCATGTCGGGATAAGGTTAATCCTGGAGCCAGTGTTAATAAGAAAACGATGATCCTCCACACCAATGAATTTTTCTGTGATGTACAGTGGGAAAATTCACTCCTTCATGGGAGAACCTTCATCTTCTCTATAGAATGAGATAATGTCCTTGGATTTGTAATTCTCTATCGCTTCTGCATAAAAGGCATATGTAGCTGCCACCTCCGTCTCAAACTGGAGGGGGTTTCATGAAGCCATAGTGAGGGATTCATGTATATCTGCCGATAAGTGAAGGGACTCAAGGATGGAAATACTTGATCAGATTCTAGAAAGGTTCTTGAGAACATCATACTTCTGAGGTAGTCCTTTACTTCGTCTTGTAGGAGGTCACTATATGATAGGAGGTACGATGGCCCCAGCCGGCTGGGCCAGTAGGTGACTAGTGCTGTGCATATTCCACTGCTCACTAGTTGGATCCTATAGAGTGGCCACCAAATGAAGGCTGGATGACTGAGACTGACCTGTAGTAGGGAATTTCTAGTCACATCATAGTGGAGGTGGCTCTACCTTATCCATTAGCACAAAGGATAGTTGAGGTGGGCCTAATGACACCAGATGAGGAGGGTGCACATGCTGAGCACTACGCTAAGTCTATTATCTGGTCTCGGTGGAGTGCCTGGAATTGATAGAAGTGGAAATTTATGTACGTCGACTAACCATATATATGAGTCTCTACCGACATTGGTGTCAGCTTGGGATGTTGGGGAGATCCTCCTGGCGGTCCCTGTCATCGTGAGTCACGTAGGGGTTTACCAACTCTATGGTGTTAACAAAATCCTACCCTTGACTATCAATCAAAGATTCACACACTACTGGGTGGATTCTGGGAGGATTCCCCATATCTGGGGGCATGAATTCATCAAGAGTACAAGAAAACGATAGCATTGGCGGGGTGTGTTACATTCCCTTGCGCTCCAGTGTTTTCTCTTCTAGGAAGAGTTTGGCTGAGATGACGATGCATAAGTGGTGGCCTCAACTTTTAAAGGCTTTGGCCAATCCAAGGATACACAGATGATACCATGGGAATAGGTGACCATTTTTTGAGCCATCCATTCATCATACTTCTGAGTCCCATGGTTAGAAACCTGCTGCCACTCGCCCTCGTTATTGCTATTGTAGTCTGGCCTTACGATGATGAATGCCACTTGTATCGGGGAAGGACCCATCCTGACAATGTTGTTATCGACCTGATCTTGAAGTTAGTCTCTGAACTCATAGCACTGCTTGAAATTGTGTCTCCGGATCCGGTGATAGGGGAAATAATTACGGAGATCAGTGAGGTTCACCTCATCTGGACTTCTGCACTCAGGAAAATGCACAATACCATGTTCCATGGAACTTCGAAAATAGCTGGGAACCTGATTCTCATTAAACGAGTAGTTTTTGTTTATTCTATCCGGAAATGGGGCCTTGGAGCTTGTAAATGATGGGGAGATGGTAGAGCCTATTGAGGAGGTGGTGCTTTGTTATCCCTCCTGGGTGGTGGTTGTGCGTTGCACGGGGGCACCGGCCGATTCTGAGGTGGACGCTGCTGGGATGGATGTTGTGCCTGTGGTGGTGGGATTCTACGAGGTTATGGAATTGATTCTATTGGTAATAATTTTAGTTATCTTTGGGCCTCTATTTGGGCCAAAGTGGTGGGCTTGGATCTTACAGCACTCCATGCGGGAATTACAGTGGGCAAAGGACGTGCATGTCTGAACTATTGCAGGGATTCTACTAGGTGATGGGCATTATCCGAGAAGTTTTGGAATCCTCCATGGTAGTTCTTTGGGATCATAGAGGGAAGTAGTTCTATTTTACCATTCCCTACACACATTGTCAGTAATTGATCCAGAGTGAGTGGCATGTCAAGGGAGTTTGTAGGACCCTTCAATTGGGTGATAAAGTCTGTGACATGCTCATCAAGACTCTATTTGCACTTGAAGAGGTATGTGATGCTTGTTTTTTATATGGTGGAGATGAATGGTAGAGGAATTATCTATGGAGATCCTCCCAGCTAGTTACTGATCCGATGGGGACCTGTGTGTACCTTACAAATGCAGGCCCCACCAATATCTGCAGAAAATATCAGATCTTGGCAGCCTACTGCTGTGTTGTAGTCCCTAACATGGTCCCATACCTTGAGGTGAAGTGGTACAGATGTTGTGGCAGATCCCTAGTCCCATTGAAGTGGGAAAATGTGGGATTCTCGAAACATGAAAGAGTTGACATATCATCTACCTGTGCTGGATTTGTCTTGACATCAGGTGGTAGTGCCACCTATCGTGTTTCCAACACCTCAAAGGTGGGAAATGAGTGCCTCCATTTGATCATCTGAGTGAGCTTCCCTATCTGGATGGGGGTCCCTTACCACGAGTGCATCAGTGGGTTCTTCAACAAGCTAAGGTGGATCGATGACTCATTGAGCGGCTGGTGGAGTGACCTATGGGGTAGATGGGGGAACCCGAGCTAGGATCCTTGGATTTCTGCACCATTTTAGAGGGTTTGGCGAGATATACCGCACCCACTTGATGTATGTTCTGGCATCAACCCTATATGTGGTGGGTGGATGGCCAGGGTAACATGGAGGCAGCTCACCGAGGGGAAGATGTTGCTGCCCCTGCTACACAGGCCTTGGATTTTCATAGTCTGGTTATCACTCTACAGCGTGTTTAGTGAGGAGGTAATCAACCAACTACTTGTGTTCAGTAATTTTTTGGAACAACATAGCCCTCTAAGTGTCCTCCTCCATCTTATGCACTGAGGTGTATGGGTAAGAGTGTTTGGCATCTCCTAGGTTCTCTTTACCCTTTCCGTGAATTTGACTAAGGACCAATGCCTCGATGTGCGTAGGGATTCCAAACTGATTTCTCTGCTAGTGACTAACTATTCCCAATGGATCCAGTAGTGGTGGCATGCCCTCGAGGGGTATTTCCCCAACAAGAAGCTCCCTCTCATTCTCCTTGTCCACAATGTCGTCCATGTTGTCCTTGAACCTTCCTGGGGGCATGCCCTCCATATTGACTAGAAAGTTGGGCCGTCGTCAGATAGGATTGAAGAGGGGGAATCATACTACCCACAGCCATGAATTTTCACATGGGGGGAAGCCTCATTAATAATCTTGTGGAGTACCTTGAAACATTGAATGCATTGTTGTTAAAGGTCCTTATGGTGGCCTAGTGACTCGGGGCGTTGGGCCATAGGGAGTGCGGCCAAATCAACTAGACGACAATGCATTAAAATTTCTTCAAAATGAACTTGGCTCCTGGGATAAACCACTCACTGATGATGAAGGTGAATGTGCATCACCAAGAGGGTTTGGAGGAAACACTCAATTGCCTCTAGGGTGAGGGATTTCAGTGTTCCGAAATTTGTCACTACCACGGGATTGAACATCTCGGGGAAGTGGTCCGCTACAAGGATATTCCATAAGCTCCTCAGCTTAGATTTAGTGTCTGGCCCTTGATTTCCCCATTCATCAACTCGGGTGGCTAAAGAACTATCAGTGGTACTAAGACAAACCATTGGGATGGCAGGCTGGCCAGTGGGGAATACGGAGAACATGCTGATTGGACACTGAAACTCAGGCCATCCTCCGAAGAGTGTAGTGACTAGGCCGCTATGTTTCGATAAGACAGGATGATGGCCGCAATTCCTGGCTCAGGGGATAGGGCTACTGGCGTTAGGCCGCACATCTGCTCGCCCACGATTGGTCCCTAGAATAGCTCTAGGTGATATCTAGTCGAGGTAGAGAGTGCTTCTGGTGATGATGGTGGTGATTTCACGACCGTAACCTCTTGGGATGTCAAATTTTCATCCTATTTAATATACTTGTGTGGGGTGGGGGAGGCGGGAATCCGATGGACCTTGCATTTTCGGAGTATTAGGCTGATGCACCTCATTCCTGCCCCAGCCCTTGGCTTAGAGGAGTGAGGGGAGGCTACATGCACTCAGTCATACTATGCATCAGTGTCTAAGAAGTGGACTGGTTTTATCTCTATCCGGAACATCCTTGAATCCTTCTTATGGCAGTGAAAACCCACCTTCCTGCCCCTAGATGGCTCTTCTGGATAGGGAAAATTTCTTGACCTGAGGAGGTCCTTCGGGCATACTGGTACTAGGGCAGGGAGGACTTCCACCTGAATATTCTTGGGTGTGAGGAGCATTGGGGAAGATATCAAGAGGGATATGGGGAGGACCTTTGTGGGATGTTCTGGAGTTTGAAGGACCTCCACTCGAGCTCGTAGGAGCATGGGTGGGACCCCCATGCTTGTTCCCTCTAATGACATTAGTATGAGGAGGGGCCTCGTACTGGTTGATCTGAACACGGGTAAGACCTCCATGCTGGGCGCTGGTGTGGAAAATCTAGCACTCACTCCTCTGATTGTTGACGTGAGGAGGACCTTCGCCAGCCGCTATGAGGGCATAAGAAGGGTCCCCATGTTGAAGAGCGACCTAATGTGCAACATCCACATACCAACAGTCTATGGCGGGAGGAATGACTCCATATCCTGTGTAGTGGGAACGGGAGGGACTTCGTAATGAGAATCACCACCGTAGGGTGGACCCTCACTTCGATTGAAGGTGTCATTGGGCGGACATCCATGATGAGCATGGGAGCGGGGAAGATCGGTTTTCTCCATGGTATTGGTATGGGGAGGACCGTTATACTGGGTGTAGTCGCCACAAGTTAGTCTATGGTGGCCACTTCCTATGACGGCAACCAAGACAGTCAACCCAGCCTGCCCATGGGGTGGATGGGGCCTCCATCTAGGTTGGGTGTATGAATGCCCCTATTCATCATACATAGGGAGTTGGTGGTATTCTTCAGTGGTGGATCGGGCAATAGTATCCGCTGACGTTGAAGTCCCTTGGACGATGTCCTCTTTGGCTTGCACCAAACGCTGGCATCATGTTAGAAGGAAAGATTCTTGGGGTGCAGGTGCATGGCTTACCTTCTCCTCGTCTATTAAGAACAGGTGGTGGTGTTGAAGCGACCGGGTGGGAGCCCTCACAAGGAGCCCATAGAATGGGACTCTAACAGGGTTGGCCTAGACATCCCCTACCACATCAGTGTAGGGTAGGGTGTCGTCGAAGAATTCCATGGATAGGCTACTGAAACAGTTATATGTTAGAGTGTAGAGTAGTGGCTCCATGTGCGTCCTTCAGGCGTAGCATTGACGATGAGGCACATACGCCTCTGAATCATGGCGGGCCATATCCTGAGTCGGGATAATTCCTTCCTCATCGTACCGGCATATGATGTCATCGATCAGCCTTCACTGCATGACCTCAGATGGGGAGATGGGAAATTGGTTCCCCAGGTTCATGGGTGTAGAGGCCATTGCAGAAGAGGAGGAGCCATGTGGGACTGCTGCGTTGGAACTACCCCTGCCCCTATGTCGGTGGGCAGGCGATGACCGAGTTCTGGGTGTAACATCTTGGTTTCTGAAAGTTATGAGATTAACTCATCACTGCTGAAAGAAAAAATAAATCAACAATCGGTCTCCCAAAGAAATTCCATCTTCCATGGCTAGTATGATGGATCCATGCTGACAACATCACAGACCGGGACAACCAACATTATAATGCCCCAACTTCTGGTGAGTTTCACGCCTGGCCCGCTGTTTTCATGGCGGGACCCAGCATCGGATAACTAGATCCAGTGACACGCTAATCCTTTGATGTCTCAAATTCTACTAATCTCCACATTGAGGATAATATTTTCACCTTAGGATCTCTATTTCTTTTTATGATGCTTTTTCCGGGGTGCGCATGTCCGTATGCTTGAGTATGAAAGGCACAATTTAGTTGCCCCACATTCCTGCCTTCCAAAGGCGGGTGACACATGTTCCTTATTCATGGAAGTTTGATCCTTGATCAAAATTCGATGATTGGATGTCAGTTGTACCTTTCGTTGATTTCTCCTTGGAAATCGTCACCTAGTACGGGCCTCCCTTACAGATTTATGACATTGTTTGTGAAACTCTTCCTAGTGCCATATCTTCATGGACACCAGTTATTTACACTACTTTTGTAGGGGCATTCCAATGGTTTCGGTCAGGGAATCAACCTTCGGTCAAGTGTGTAGTCACGTTGGAAATCACTTGCATATCTCGACACCGGGACACTAGCATGTTTGTGTTTCTTCCCCTTATTATAGGGCTTCTTTAGGGCGCGGAAGTCCAAAACATCCTGCATTGAATGTGAGGAATTGTATTCCCTATGCATGTTTTTGAGGTTTTCCTCAGATTCCCATGTATAACACAGGGTATACCGCACATTTAACATCCAATGGAGGTATATTAGACTAATTAGAACAAATATTGGAGTGGATCAGTTGAGTGGAACCTTTAGAAGGGACACCAATATAGGGGGGGTGAGTTTTCATGACCTCACCTGGATGTGGCAACCCAGGTGAGAATCAGGGTGGATGATGCAGTGTTTGATTGATGTGGATGGTGAATGGGATGGAACCATCATGAGAATGACCATGAATTTGGGCTTAAGAATAAAGGAGGCTTCCTACGTATCCCAGTGGACGGGAATCAAAGTCCTCGTAGTTCATCTGATGATGACTTACAACTGATTGGGGAATTCAACAACTTATCATTGGATGGGGATGCTGACATCTTACCACAGAATGGGGTCATAATGGCTTACCGCTGGATGTAGTTGACAATGATTTAATGCTGAATGGAGTCTCAATAGATTACCACTAGATGCGGTTGACAATGGATTACTGCTTAATGGAGTCGCAACAGCTTAACGTGGGATGAGTTCAAACTTCAGGGAGGCTCCCAACACACCTTATCTAAGAGACAAGGATCAAACCTACATAGTTCCTATAGGATGGGGGTCGGTAAACTGATGTGGAGGGGGACCTACTATCTAATGGTTTTTGGGATCAAGCCTCAGGGAGGTTTCCTACGCACCATGCCTTGGAAAGTATCAATGTATACATAGTTCAGGTGGGTGCAATGGCATACCACTGACTGGGGGGAACAATGGTTTACTGCTAATCGGGGGAGATAACGGACTATGGGTAGTTGAGGTTCACAGTTTAATGTCATGTAGGTAGGGGTGAACCAATGTGAAAGAGGACCTCATGCCAATATAGATGGTGGGATGGAACCTCATGGAGGCTTCCTACGTACATTTCCTTGGCAAGGATCAAAGACCACGTAGTTTAGGTGGGTTTGGGGAACCGATGTGAAGATGGCCAGGACCAATGGGTGGTGGTCTTGAACCATTGGGAGGCTTTCTATGTACCCTACCTTAGCAAGGATCAAATTTCAGGTAGTTCATGTATGGGTGTGCTGATTACACTCTAGACTACCCATGGTGTAGGTGAACTGACATGAAGGCGGTCGTTACAACTTGGTGTTGGGCTTGATCCTCAGAGAGGATTCCTACATACCTTGCCAGGTCAAGGATCAAAGACCACATAGTTCTGGTGTGGTTGCGGGGCTTACACTACAGGCTTCCCAGATATGATATCTTTATAGATGCTTTCTATAATCCCATGTGAGTCATGCTCGGTGTGAGAAACAGGAGACAACAAAGAGTTGGTGATCACTATGAAAAGGTCTGTCCGTGGGGAGTAGAGTGGGGCATACATGTGGTTAGAGGCCCAAAGAGGAAACTGGGGCTTACGCATGGCTAGAATCCCATGGTGTTGGAGAGTGGGACATACTCCAGGGTGGAGGTCCAGGTGGTGAAAAAGTCTAGAGGGAGAGGGATTTGGAACCCAAGAAGAGAGGAGGAGCAGGGATACTACCTCCTGTAAGAAAAGCAAGGGGCTTGTACTAGGGTGGTTTCCCTTTCCCCACGGACAAACGCCACTCTGATAAATAGGATCTCATTCCATTTGGGGAATGATTTCACTTCTGTGGAGACCCAAGGATTTAGATAATGTCTTAGGTGGGGTACCCTACAATTGATGCAAGAGGAAAGGCTACAGTTTAGCATCATGTGATGAGGATGAAGGTGCTTGGAAGTTTGACATCTTGCAACTCAGACGAGGTGAGATTACTCCCCATCCCTAGGACATACATAACTAGCACCCTCTAAACCATAGTAAAGCGAAGTGACTGTAAACATTGTGGTTGTGGGGTGTTATGGAGAAAACTATTGGGGGGTCCATGTTAGCGTAGATATATGAAGAAGCAATATACATTAGCATGACTTTCAGAATAATCTTGTGCTGAAGAAACACAACAGACAGTATCGTCCAAGGGACGTTGAGGATTCTTCATGCGAACATAAAGGGACACATGATAAAAGGAGTTATAGATCAAAATTTTCCATTAGTATCGGCCTTGTGATGATCGGGTGCTCAATGAAGTGGAAGGTCTTCGTGAAGGGAAGTGCTTCACGAAGTGAAGTTTCCTAGGATAGGCATAGGGCATAAGTGCATATGGGAGGAGCTTCGCGATGTATAAAGGTATTCGTGAAGTAGTGCCTCACTATGTAAGGGTGCCTCACGATATAAGGTGTTTTGAAGAAATATTCTCTGTGAAGCACAGTGACCTTGCCTTAGAATACAGGTTTTGTGAGTGTGGTGTGTGTTTCGCGAAGCATAAACGCTTCGCGACAAACAAATTTCCCATGGGTATCTCCTTCTTTCACGAAGGCCTGTGGGCATCACGAATGGAATCCCTCTTGGAATAGGGGCTCAATTATGGAAAAGGTGGAGGCACTTCAGATCATCTAAGTACCTTGAAGAACTCATGGTTCATAGAGCAAGAGGTGCTTCATGATTTGAGAGATCAGAAAGTGAAAGGTCATATTCTGTTTCCTTTGGGCTCAAGGGGAGCCCTGTATTTATAGGCAAGAGTCACCACCCATCAGAGCTTTCATTGTGTGAATATGGAGTTAACTCTGAGACAGATCATGAACGTCAAATACAATCATGGAGCATTACCACCTCCCTATTGTGCGGTGGGTCACAAATGTCAAATGAATTCACAGAGGGTTACCACCTCCTTACTCTGCGGCAGGTCGCGAACGTCAAAATAGCTTGTGGAGAGTTACTTCCTCCTTGATCCATGTCGAGCGTGGGGCCATGGAGCACCATGTAAGTGCTCCGTGGGGCAGACTGGGAGGAATCCCTCTTGTTCGTTTTCTTCCCAATTTTTTGGCGTCAACATCCACACATTTGTCTACAAAAATAATAATAATCAATTCCTAAAAAGAAGTCAATACATCACAAATTAACATAAAAAATAGTATAACCATTAATAAATAGTCACTTACTGTATATTTGAACTAACGTAGTAGAAAATCATTTATGTGAAATTATCAAATGTGGTATCTGAAAAAAAAATAGGTGTTTCCTAATAAGAATTTTATACATGCTTTATCCTCATGTATCATCATTTCAATTTGCGAAAAAATCTAAATTTCCTTTTTCCTGACTTATAATTAATCAAATGATAACACTAAAATCAGGTTTAATGTTCTATTTGTAATAAATATGACATTAAATTCTTCACATTTCATATTAATATAGATTAATATAAATTCAAAATAATTATGTAATAGTATTCCATAATAATATCCAATGTATCACGTCATAATTTTAAACCATCCATCAACAAAGAATATCAACATTATCACATGAAATTTTTAGAAATTTACATTGAACATATCATATCATGTTTACACATCCCATTTCTATAAATCATAGACATTATTCTCACAAACTTTTACTATGTTGTACAAGAGAAAGTGTTCGAAAAGGAAAAAATTCAAAGGATTTCATAAATGTATTTAATTCCAATATTTTTTCCTTAATATTTGTTTGATTCAAAATAAGAAATTATTATTAAAATTTTGTAATACATTATAGTGTACTACTAAAGTCATTTTATTCAGAGTTTTTCACTTAATATATGATAGGTTTAAAAACCCTTAAATTAATTTCTTGTAATTATTATTTATAAAAATGATTCAATAATAACACATATTATTAAGGAAGAAAAATTTTATTTTTTAAAAAATTCATTTAAAATGAATTATAGTTTCATGGAAAGACATTCATTTTTTATTTATGAAAATTTTAAAAAAGTGATTATTTTTTCCATGTGGGTCTCACATAAAATTAAAACAAATATTATCACACAATAGGGAAAATGTTTCTAAAGATAATATTCTCAAATTAAATTTTCTTTAAAACATTTCATCATTAATTTATAAAGAAAAACTATTAGTGTAATAACCAATTAAATTTATAATCTTTCACATTATTTGAATAGTATTCTAAATACTTTAACAAAATAATATTGACATGTATCTTTTTAATTAAATTGATAATTTTGATAAATTTAAAAGAATAAAATCCTAATGTATAGAATTACATAATTAACATGTTTCTTTTGATCAAATATATAGCTAGAAAATATTTATGACTTTTTTTAAAAAAAAATTAACCTATCGAAACCATAATATTCTTTTTATTTAAAAATAAACTATAATCCAATCAAGAGAATAGTAACTAACAGGAAACAATATTAAAAAATTAAAAGGATCAAATGTTCAAATTTATCCATCTTTAATATTTTTTATGTTTATTTTAAAGTATTCATTAATAAAAAAATCTCGTAAAAATAGTATTAAAATTTTAATGATTTCATTTTCCATTCATTAAAAGTGAGTTTGAAAAAATTCATTTCATTTAAATTAACACAAAAAATAATTAAATAACCAAAAAAATAGCAAAAATCAAGATATAAAGAACTACCCAAAGAATTCAAATCAAGGTAACCCAACTACAATGTTATAATACTCATCATTATAAATAAATAGTTATGATGGGTGTTGCATAGCCTCTCATTATATGATTAAATCTATAATAGTGGTTATAATTATTAGTGAAATCTATTAATAAATAAAAGAAAGAAATTCCCAAACATGTCATAAATAAAACACGATGTATAAGACACATTATATAAGAATTTGACTCCCCACCCTCAGTAAAATAATTTAATACTTTTTATAAAATAATGATTATTATAAAAAATGAAATACAACCTTCCCCCAGACATGGTCCCATAACATTGGTCTTGATATAATAGTTAAAGATTTTAATAAAGTAATATATACCAATACAACATGCCAAATACAATTAACACCCATATCTAGCCAATGATAATAATCTAGGAATTCATATAATAATATAATCCCCCCACATGAAAATATCCCCTCAACCCATGCATAAGGAGAGAGTTATGGAATGATGTAGATAAATTCATAGAAACACATTATCCATTCTGTATCAATATTTCAAGAACAAAACCATAGACTAGGATACATATATAACCTATGTAGGAAATTCATGATATACATTTGTAAACCAATATTAATATTCAAAAAATAATTGTTGATCAATGATAAAATATGTGGTTTTCATTTAGAGAGAATGTTGGAAAATCGAAACATCCATGAGAATGGTATAAAAGTAAAAATTGATTATAATACAAGTACTTCACTTCAAGGGTCTAACCATATAATATTTCTAAGATAAATCAGGCAATAAGAGCTCCTAAAAACATATCTAGTGTATTATAGTAAAATCACTATGTAGGGGGGAAATAAAATATTGAGAATTCTCATATGTCGTCGAATAACTAAAATAATCAAAAAATTAATCTCAAAACATTCCCCAATATATAGTTGAGTCCTCATAATCATCAGGGAAGAATAAATTTCACTACCATTCTACCCTACACAACATCATCATAGTAAAACAACATTTAATTAATATAATAATAAATACAACTAAAATACATATTTCCCAATCTTAATAACCAGCTTTCACATGATCTGAAACAGATCACTCAAGAATTATTATAATCTAGAATTAAAACTCTCAGAGTGACCTCATGCAATAATTTCCTTCCTCAACATCCACCCAATGGTAATTAAATGGAATTTAATTATGAACAGATACTGTAAAAATCTAATGTGGATGTTAACCTGAATCAATTCTAGCAATAAAAAACATTTTAGGGACTCCTAAAATTAGGTTAAGATTTATTTATGGTTAAATAATTAAATCATGTTATCATTATTCATGTGGTATATAAATTTCAAATAGAGGATAATATAATATTTATTAATTATCATTTCCAAGGTTTCTAACAAAAAAGTAGAATCATTTCTCTTAGTATGTTTATTAATCTTAAAACTCTAAGAATCAGATTTGGGGGGGGGGATTGAAATCTCAGATCCTAGTCTTTATCCCTTGTGTATGGTATTTAATAACCCTAGTTGATGTTATTACCTAATGTGACCATGCATTGTCCCTAGTTTCTACCTCCACACATCATACAATCTTTGAAAAATAAACTTTGGTACCATTATTTAATGATTAAAACCTTCTAATGGAACCATATAATGGACCACAATTTTCAAAGAAATATATTCACCCCTTAAAACAACCTCAATTATGAACTAGTTTTGAGGCCCAAACCATGGGTATACAAACCACATAGCTAGGACACATTTTCATAAATATAAATTTAATGAATAAGAAATAATATCAGATAACCAAAAACCAATTTCAACATAAAAATAATGATGAAAAACAAATAAAATAAATGGTATGTCCATTACATGAATCTAATAAAATACAACTACATTTAATTAAAATACTATAAAAATAATTTTTAGTGACCATGAATGTCTAACAGACTACTAAAAAGTCCTAAAAATGTTACATCCATATCAATGACCAAGAATCACTTATAGACCTAAACAATTATGTATATATAAAGAGAGAGTAACATGTATACTATATAGGATACTCCCAAAACCTCTCATTAAAATTTATATATAACAATAATTGATCATTTGAGTAAATAAATGAATCCAAATCACGTATAAAATATATAATTCTATATTCCACTTCCTCACTATAGATAGCTTACAATGTAATGAATATAAGTGGATTATTCTATATAAAAAAAACACACACACAAACATATAATTATATATTTTTAAATAGGGAAACCAATTTCATGCCATTTTTTCCTACCATTCCTAATTAAAAAAAATCATGTGATCATTTATTCCATAAGTAATCTGGCATCCATTTAAATTTCTCGTCGCAATAGAAGCATCATGTACAACCTGAAACCTCACCATAATAATCATACCATTTTATCCATTTGTATGCTCAGAAACTAGTACATCTGTTATAATTCCATTATAACCCATGCCATCATTGTTAATGCATATAAACTGCTATGAAGTTGGATCCACCTAGATCAGATAGAACTACATTCAATATAACAAGCAATTATATCTCACACATTAAAAAAATTAAATTTTTGATAGATCATATACCAAATATGAACGTATAATATAATACAATCAATTAGATTCCAAAAAATTCCTCCACTGACTACAATTAATGGGAGGGAGAGGGATATGCACATTATATCCATCCATTCCCTCATAATCATTATTATTAGATAAAACATGTAATAAAAAAATGGGTATCAATTTCCTTACCAATGTGGGAGAGTAAGTATATAAAATCATAATATATAAATAATATCACACATTTCGACATTAAGGTGAACTACATGGACTTTGGAACTTCGACCATTATCATCACACCAGACCATTGGATACCAATACTATGGTAAATATCTCAAATAATCAAAAAGAATCAATTAGAAAATAAATAAATAAATTATATATTAATTTATATTATTCCCTATTCATTTCCTAAGTTATTTTGTAAATTCTTCCATTTAGTTGACTGGGAACTATAACTTTTGTAAATATAATCTCACGTATTTCAACAATAATTATGGTAACCATGAACCATCCCTATTCAATTGTTAATTATTTTTAACTTTTCATAATTATGTACAAACATTATGACTCAACCTATGAAACCACAAAAAATCCACCTATAGCACGTGAAGTTAATATATACAATGTAGTTTAAAATTAAACATTTAGAATTAACTTTCTCCCAATTTTCAATCATGTAAAAAATATGATAGATTATGATAAATTCATTATTTATCACCTTTATAAAAATTTAAATACATTCTTGTGTCATCCTAATACCATTGATTATTGAATAAATTGTCTCACTATCTTAGAAATTGACCATACCTATATCACTAAGATCCCAAACCTTCACTGAAAATAAAATCTACCATCAAAATATCCATGAAATTTAATCTCATTACATTTCAAATGTTCCTAACAAAAGAATTTTTCAATATTCACAAAATGGCTTGTCATGATCCAATATAGTGTTTCATCAGAACAGACAGCTGAACAAGAATGACAAGGCCCGAATGGGGCTTTGGTCTCTAAGGGGGGAAACTAGTACCCTGGCATAAAAAAATAATTTATTTGGAACAATTTCATAGATAATAAACAGCCATAAAAATTTCAAAATAATAAAACCTCACATAAAATTGTAATCCATAACCAATTGATATAAAAAATTCAAAATGAACAATTTAAATGATTGATTAAAAATAAATCTACCCAAATTATAGGGTAACTGAAAAAACCAGACACCAAAACCAATATACAATAAGACCTCCACCATCCTTAAGACACATCCACAAACACCTTCAAGACATGAAAACTAGAAACTGGATCTACAATCACCACTGTGGAACATCTCTTATTTTCCCGAGCCAGACATTACAAAGTCAACATACAATATAGTGTGTTTGTTTGGTGTGAGACAATTCCCAGAAGGATACAAACTCATAGAAGTATTCCATTCCTTATAATTAGTTGAAAAATAACCTTGAATTTTTTAATAAATAATTCCGAATTACTTTTCATATATTTTTATAAGGAAAATATTTTAAAGTAAAAATGCTTTGAAAAATGAACAAAAGAATAAGGTCTAATGTTTGACGATGGTAAGCACTGCATCATAAGAGATAACCACATCATGGGAAATTCCTATTTATACTAGAAAAAGTTAGAGCCTATGAACCTCTTATCATTATGAATCTTGGAATAGTAAACATAACCCATAATGTCCTCATGCACAAGCCACTAGAGAGGAATCCATCCAATGTTATATAAGTATCTAAACATCACCTTCATTGTTTTTCTAGTGTTGTCGAATCTATACTATTAGAAGGAATCAAGACTCTTCCCTATGATCCATGTAATGTCCCAAACATTCATTAATTAAAATTCATCTTGATCTAATTAAATGTCTTATTTTGAAATATGGTTATATAACATTTGAAATTTTTTGGTTTTATGTTTTTTGATTTTTAAAATACTATTAACAATTTTGACCATTTCAAATATAACCATTGAATAGTGATCACATGATTAGTATAAATATGGGGCTTTTACATATCTAATTTACTCTGAATAAGGAAGCGATGGAATCATCTAGTAGAATTTCTCCATATGAAACCCATTTGTCGGAGCTAAAAAAAAGGTGTTTTCATTGGGTTTCATTCTTGAAAATTTCCATGCCAATCATGAACACGTTAAGTTCGAATGTAACCATTTATGTGAGAAGTGGAAGTTGATAGAGATTACCACCTGAGGAATTTTATCCGAGCCAGCCCAAGAGTCAGTCACTATCGCACACCTTAACCTTCGATCCTATGTGGGTGTAATAAAGGGTTATATAACAAGACCTTAGAACTATTATTATGTTCATTTTTTGGTATATAATAAATTATATAAATTAATTTTATTAATTTTACTCTGTAAATTCTTTTTTCAAGTGAAAATAGTATTTTTCGTTAATATTCGATTAAGAAATCTATTTTGAAAAATTAATGGATTTTTGAATTAAATATTATTTTAATAAAATATTGCTACTAAATTAATTTTTATTAAATATAAATGATCATATAATTTTTATGAATTCAATTGTGATTTGTTTATGTTTTGAAACCATTTTTATCAAAACCGATGAATTTTCGATAAATGAGTGTTTTTATTTTAAAAGTATAAATTCACATATTTATAAAATTATTTATATAAAATATATATTATTTTTGGAATTAGGAGGCCAAAATTACCTAATGGAGATTTTTTCATAATTTTCTGTGATAGTTGAATTTTTGGGTAAAAATTAAATACTATTTAAATATATAATATGTTTTACGACATCATAATGACCAAATAGTAATGTAATAATAGTATATAAACCTTTTGTTTGGATATTATAGGTTTTAACAGTTAAATAATGTGATTTTAGGATTGATTGATTAATTTTAAAAAGATTTAGGGTATCCACTAAGACTTGTAAAACATTTTAACATTTTAAATTGATTTCTTTTAGAGTGTTAGTCACCTCTACATAAGCAAGCCAAATATTTTATGAAGTTCCAAAATTTTCCATATAAAATATTTTTCCACCCCCCCCCCTTTGAAAAAAACCCTGAGAAAAAACCATGGGATGGTTTGTGGTTTTGATTATTTTAATGTGTAGGGTCCAAAACCAAAATAATAATGAATTTCTTCCCTTTTATAATATAAACCAACCAAATCTCCCACTTCCTCTACACTCAAAGCCTTTTTTACTTGACCAACATCTTCCATCCTCTCCCTAGAATCCCGCAACATCTCTACAAACTCCTACGAAGCCTCTATTAATCCCCTCCCAATCCTTTGGGGTAACACTTCCAAGTGAGGGATTCTTTCATTTCTAATTTTTATCAAAGTTTCTTTTTGTTGTAATACCATTTTTCATTCAATTACAAATAAAGGGGAATGATTTTTCACCTCCCTTATATTATCCACCATATGTTTCAAATGATGAGATAACTCTTTCTATTTCATTAATGACTCCCATGTACACACATCCCCATGCCGAAATTTCGTAAGGGATTTCTCACTTCTCATTCACATTCATGCAATTGTTTTGTATTATGAATCTAATTTACATTAATTTTGATGGGACATGTATCTATATGACCCACTTACTGTAAATTTCATGTTAAAATGATGATATACCCATTTCTATCTCATCAACCATTTTTATGAATTCTTTTGTCACTCAATTATACTGCCGAAATTGCACTTCATTTTTTCTCCAGCCAAAGTCATTGTGTATTGAATACAATGTTTGTTTCTCTATCAATGGTATTCACCTGTATGCACACTTACATTTGTTTTATATAGTTTCATGTATGAATTACAAATTCCATTATCAAGTAATAAATTATGATGTTTAAAGAATACATGTTATATGTTCCTTGAGGAATACTAAATCATAAATTGAAATAATTATGAAAGGTGTGCCCAGATAGTGCTCCAATGCATTGGGTAAATATTATTATCAGGATACATCATGTGAAATGAGGTTTTACTCATGATAATTCATTTTTAATGAAGGTTTACTCATGACCATGTTCTCTGAGAATTGGCTAACGATTACACCATGTTAAGTGTTATTGACACATTTCCATGTTATGCTAATCATGCTATATCATGCCTTTATATTCGGGTTCCTCTCATGCTACATTGATATTCCTATTACCTGACATGTACTGTATTGTTCATGTTTTGTCTTGTTTACTACCTTAATGGTCTTTATAGCTCATTGTTTTCTTATGAATGTCCTCAGGTTATCCCATGCAGTGCGAAGTACGAAGAACTGATGTGGTCATGCAAAGGAGGTTTTCAATAAATATGTGGTGTTTTTAGGTCCTAAGATGTTATGTAATGTTCCTAATTTCACAAAACACTAAACCAATTGATCCATAGAGTTTTTAAAAGTGAATATTTATGTAATAAATCATATTTATGTGTGTAATAAACGGCAAGGTTGTAATAGTTGGTATCAAATGATACATTTAGTTATTTTTGTGATTAGGATTAGAAAAAACAAGTTGATTCGTTTGGTATATTACTATGTGTAATAAAAAAATAACTATATTTTGTTGAGTATTGATTATGTGCTTTATCAAGAAAATACATCCTCATCTGGATACGATCAAGAAGAGGCGGCTCTATCACAGATGTACGTGGGAGTAAAAACTCTAACAGGGAGTATCAGCCTTGACCCAGGGTATCCTGGAACAGGACAATGGGCCATGTTGCACTCTTGGTTATGACACTCCCAGGGGATATTCTTTTGTACATTCACAAGATTAGTATGAACCATTGTTAGGGGAATAAAAAATTCCCCTGAGAAAATATGATAGTATCTAGATCATGGATAACGTATATTGAAGCCTATACGTTCAGATGTAAATGAAATAAAAGATATTTATAAGTCTTTTATTTTCGTCTTTGGATTACCCTTTATGTGTTACCCCTAAATTTCTTTTTATTCCATCCAATGGCTAGTAATATGAGGACTCGAGCTGGCAACTGACGTGTAGATCAATGTCATGACTATTATAATGAGATGCCTAATCCAATAGGAGATGGAATCATGAAATTTGTTACAATATTCTCTCAGTTAACTCTAAATTTCAATCAAAACATGGGTCAACAAGAACGTTCAACCCCCCCCCCCCCCCCAAGAAAGAAAAAGTCGTAATCGAGAGCTTAATGAGACAAAGGACTCCTACTTTTAATATATCATCTGATTCTTAAATTGGTGATGGATCAACTCCATTGAAAAGGTCATCTCCATACTTAAATGTTATGAACACGAGAATATAATTTTGGGTGCTTATTGTATGGGGGATTAAGTCAATAAATGGTGCATATTGATCAAAAATATGAAGCATGAGGAGGAGATCGATGCATTGGAATTGAAGGATTTTTGGAAAATAATTTTCAAAAAATATATTCCTCACACCCCTGACTTAATATGGAAATGGACATTCGCACCCTCAAGAAAAAACTAAGAAACATCTATTGGTTAATATGAAGAAAACATCCAATGGATTTCATTATAAGACACTAGACTTGTCGTCACCCATGAATTCAAGGTTGACAGCTTCATTGTTGGGATGGAAATTATCCTACAGAAAGCTCTGGGGATATGTGATTTCAATAGTTGTGATTCAATTGTCTGATGTTCCCTCATAGTCAAAATGGAGATCCACAAATATCATGGGTATCATTGGGATAATAATCCTATGGTGGACTTCATTTCTGGGAGTCTGATGAACAAATCCAACGGTGGTAAAAAAATTCATCTCCCCACTTAACAATGGTAGGGAAAGAAGAACTCTGAAATTTTCCTAAAGGGGACAATGAAAATTCTTTAGGTGTGGATAAAAATAAAACCTAGCCATTAACTTCTGACAAGAAAAACTCACAGCTGCAATAGGGGAGAAGAACACTTCATTCGAACCTTATCACATTTTTCATTATTTCAATTTCAAAGAACCAGGTCACCTAGGAAATCAGTGCCCTAATCCATGGGTTTTCGGAGGCAACCCAAAACCTCCAAGGGAGAAAGTGTGATATTTTTCCATCACTACTACTGAAGTGAACCCTAAAAATGAAGTTGCAACGAGTACACTAGTTATTCATTCAAGAATAGTGAACAAAATTTAGGATTCTAATTCAATGAATTCTTATATATCTCTTATGTTTAGTAGAACAATCTCAACACCACCACAAGTTAAGGAAGTAAAGATGTTGGTGGGCACAGAAAAAGGGGAAATCATTAAATCCCATCAATATAACTCCTCCCCTATCATTATTTATGGATTGAATTTCATGGAGAACCTTATCAAACTCCCCATTGTGGAATTTGATGCAATTCACGTCATGGACAGGATTTCCTTATAAAGAGCCATCATAAATTTCTGCGAGAGGGAAATCAATCTCTTGTGGAGAATCGACCCATGATTCTATACATGTTCAATAGGGAAGATGAATCCTATTTATCACCATCATCTGAAGAATGGATATATATGCCCTATGAGAATGTGTACCTAGCATAGATGATTGATTCTATAGAAGTAACCATCCTTGAATAAAATCCTATAGTGAGATAAATCACAGAAGTGTTTCCTACAGAATTTCCAGGTCTTCCTCCTAGATGAGATGTTGAATTCTCAATTTACCTTATACCTAGGGGGAACCCAATATCCAAGACTCTATATAGACTGGTTGTTGTGGAGTGTGAGTAGATGAAGAAACTACTATAGGAGAACATAGATAAATAGTTTATACACCCAAGTGCTACCCCATGGGATGCACCAGTCCTCTTCATCACGAAGAAGTACGGGACAATGTGGCATTGCATTGATTATCATGAGCTCATCAAAATCGCGATAAAGAAAAAGTATCCTTTTCCTCAACAATATGACTTTCATGATTATCTATTTTAAGAAAAATAATTATCCAAGTTTGATTTTTGGTCGGGATATTACCAAGTATCAGTGAAAAAAGTTGATATCCCCAAGGCTGATTTTTGTACAATGTACAAGCTATATAAATTCATAGTAATGAATTTTAGAATCAATAATTCTCTGGAAGTCCTCCTGGACACGATGAATAGATTCTTCATAGATTACCTCCAAAATCTTGGGGTAGAATTTATAGATTACATTCTAATATACTCTAAAACCAATGAGGAGCATGGGGAGAATATAAGCACTATAATGGAGACCTTACGAAAGGAGAAGCTCTATGAAATGTACAGTAAGTGTGAGTTCTTGTGGAAGGAGTTCTCATTCGTGGTTCATAAAACAATAATCAATGGGTTATATTTGGATCCCTCCAAGATAGATGCAATTCGGGGATGGTTGACACCAACATCAGTAATAGATTTATGAAGCATTCGGGGGTTAGCTGGATATTATCGCCAATTTATAAAAATTTTCTCACAGCTAACCAACCCTCTTACCAAACTATCTCAGAAGAGTGTAATGTTTTCATGTGGAGAATAATGCGAATTGATCATCAAGTAGTTGAAAAGGAGGCTTATCATTGCCCCTGTTCCTACACAACCCACAAGGGGATACCATTTTTTAGTATTTCAGTATTCTTCAAATAATAGCATGGGTTGTGTGTTGTTGAAAAATGACAATGTCATTGCCTATCCATTAAGGAAGTTGAATGTTCTTGAGTAAAATAATCCAAATAATGACCTGGAGTTGGCTGTAGTGATCTTCACATTGAAAATTTGGGGGCATTACCACTTTGGCGTAATTTTGAAATATACACGGATCACAAATGCCTCATGTATATATTTACACAGAAAGAGTTGAACAAGAACTGATGATGTTGGTTATAACTGATCAACGACTATGAATACCCAATCCATTAACACCTTGGGAAAGAGAACTAAGGGGAATATGATCAATGTAGAAAGGACCCAACGATTCTATCATTGATGAGAATTAATAAGGATCTCATCCTCTTAGATTTGTTAAATATGGACATGGGAATCATGAATAATGGAACATCATCAATCCTTTAACAAATAATTTGTCAACTGTATCTTTTGGAAAAATTAATGGATACTCAAAAGGATGATATAGGAATTTAGAAGAAAGTGGAAACTATAAAAAAAGTGAAATCCTCAGAGATCAATGTCAATTAATAAGGAATTGTGAGATTTGGATCAAGACTATGTGTTCCATAAAATCCAGAGTTAAAGAAAGAACATTTTGATGATGCACATAGTTAACATTTCTCCATTCACCCAGGAAAAACATTGATGTATCAAGATCTCTGGAAGCATTATTGGTGGGACAACATGAAGAAGGAGACCGCTGAGTACACATCAATGTACCTGGTGTGTCAGCAAGTGATGGATGAGAGGATGAATTCTAAGGGGAAGATGGAACCATTACCCATACCAGCATGGAAATGGGAGAACATCAACAAGGACATTCTAACCGTACATCTGAAGACATCCATAGGAAAGAATGCTATCGGGGTGGTTGTGGATCATCTTACTAAGACTTCACACTCCATTATAATTCGAGAGGATTTTTAACTGGTTAAAATGTGGTGGATAAACATCAGAGATGTGGAAAGGCTGTTTGGGGTACCACTATTGATTGTATCCAATCAAGATACAAGATTCAACCCTATATTTTTGATTGTTCGTGAACATGATATGAATGCTAATCAGAACATCAGTATGACTTATTATCCTCAAACTAATGGACAATCTGATTAGAATATCCAAACACTTGAAGAAATTTTGAGAGAGTGGTTAGTGGAATTCAAAGGAGGATGTGATAAATATATTATTATGATTGAGTAATCTTACAATAACTTTTTCCACTCCAGACCCAAATTTCTCTTTATGAAACTCTATATGGGAAGAGGTACAGAACAATGGCATGTTGGGTTGAATTTGGGGAGAGAAAACCTCTAGGCCAGGAATTGGTCGAAGAAATGGAAGAGAAGGTTAAGAACCTATAGTATGACATTAAATATTCTCAGAGTCAACCAATGTGTTATGCTGATAATCATCGATGAAAACTAGAGTTTGACTTCAGAGACATGGTATTCCTCCACATATCACCATGGAAGAGAGTAATGTGATTTGAGAAGAATGGAAAGCTTAGTCCAAGGTACATCTGTCCTTTTGAGACTGTTGATCTCATTGGAGTAGTGGAATATAGAATAACACTACCATAGAACCTATCTCAAGTACCTAATCTATTCCATGTATCACTCTTGGTGATGTGCATACTCTACCCATCGCATGTACTCAATCCATAGGTGGGACCATTAGAGAATGACCTCCCTTATAAAGAGACGTCAGTGAAGATCTTAGATCATATAGAAAATGCTCTATAAAATTATATAATTCCATTAATCAAGGTATTGTGGTGAAACCACAAGTTATAAGAGGAAATCTGGGAATCTGAGGAAGTGATGAATCAGAGTAACCCACATCTGTTTTAGTGTGGGAAAATGAAATTTTGGGGTCTATTTTCTTAAGGGGGGAAGAATGTAACGACCCAAAAAATTATTAATGGAAATTCTTCTTGATCTAATTTAATGTATTATTAGGAAATATGGTTATATAACTTATGATCATATTTGGTTATATGTTTTTGAATTATTAAAATACTATTAATAATTGTGGCCATTGCTAATATTGTCATTTAACATTGATCACATGATTAGTATAAATATGGGGCTTTAACAAATTCAATTTACTCAGAAAAAATAAGTGATGGCATCATCCAGTAGATTCTCTCCATATAAAGCCCATTTGCTAGAGCTCGGAATGGTGGTGGTATCCTTTGGATTCACACTTGACCAATCCCAATATGAGCTTCTACATATTAAGCATGAATGGATCTGCATATGTGAGAAGTATAAGTTGATAGTGATTACCACCGAAGCATTGTTATCCAAGCCACCCCAAGAGTCTCTCACCATGGCACACCTTACCCTTCGTTATTATGTGGGTGTTATAAGGGGTTATGTATAAATACATGAGCACTATGATTATGTGAATTGTTTTGTATGTAATAAATAATATACATTTATTTTTTTATTTTTACATTGCAAATAGTTTTTGAAGTGAAAATAGTATTTTTGGTTAATATTTATTTAAGAAATCTATTTTGATGAATTAATGGATTTTAATTATATAATATTATAATAAATTATTATTACTAAATTACGTTTTATAATATATAAATGATCATATAATTATTAGGAATATAATTGTGTTTTTTATTTACTCTTGATAGATATTTTTAACAAAACCCTGGAATTTTTTATAAATGTCAGTTTTTATTTTAAAATAGAAATTCACATGTTTAGATAATTATTTAGATAAAATGAATACTACTTTTGGAATAAGGATATTGAAATTATCCAACCGTTAATTTTTCATAATTTTATGAGACAACCGAATTTTTGGGTAAAAAACACATACATTTTAAATATATAATGTGTTTTATGACATCATAATGACCCAATAGCGATTTAATAAAATAAATTAACATTATGTTAGGTAAATATATGTTTTAGAATTAAGGTAATGTGATTTTAAGTTTTTTTATTTGTTTTAAAAAGAATTTTTGGACCCTATAAGACATATAAAACATTTTAACTTCTTAAATTGTTTCCTCGAGAGTGTCACTCACCTGCACATAAGAAAGACTAAAATTTTAATAATTAAGGTCATTGACCTTATAATTTTTATCCCAATCCCCTTTAGAAGAAACTATAGGAAGAATACAAGGGATGGTTTGTGGTTTTGATTAGTTTAATGTGTAGGGTCCAGAACCTAAATAATAAATAAATTATTGACGTTTCGTATATAAACCCACCCAAGCTCCTACTTCCTCATCATTCAATGAATTTGGTGCTCGACCAACCTCTGCCCTTCTCTATATATAATCCACCCAAGGTGCCCAATCTCCTAATAAGAAACTCTCAATCCCCTCCCATGCCTTTGGTGTCACACATCCATGTAAATGATCCATTCCTTTCTTGTTTTTATCCATGTTTCTTTATGTTGTAATACTCTATTACATTCAATTAAAAATTCTTGAGTATTATTTATCACCTCCCTCATATTCCCCAAACTATGTTTTAAATTATGAGATAACTATTTCCCTCTCATTAATACCTCCCATGCACATCGGTTACCATGCTGAAATTCCATAAGGAATTTCATTCATTCCATTCACATTCAAGAAATTGTTTTGTATTATGAATATAAATTACATTAATTTTTTCAGGACATGTATAAATACATCTCCCTTTCTATCCATTTCATTTACATATGTTGAGACACCCCATTATCTCTTATAAATAATTTTTATGAATACATATGTCATGCAGTTATGATGCCAAAATTGTACCAGAATTTTTCTCAAGCCGAAGTCATCGTATAGTGAATACCATGCTCATATCATTATCAAGACTATTCACCTTTATGAACCCTTACTTGTAGATTATAGGGCTTCATGTATGAATTCCAAATTCCATTATCATGGAATAAATTATGATGATGAATGGAACCATGTTATATGATCCTTATAGAACACTTATGCATGAAATGAAATGATTAAGAAAGATGCGCCTGTGTAGCACTCTAATAAATTGGGTAAGGAATAGTACCATGATACATCAAGTGCACCGAGGGTTTACTTGTGATAATTCAAGTGCAATGAGGGTTTAAAAATTCTCCATGTTCAATGATCATTGGCTCATGATAACACTATGTTATGTGTTGTTGTCACATTTCCATGTTATTATAATCATGTTATATCATGCCTTTATGTTCAGGTTTCTCTTATGGTCCTATGATATGCCTATAGCCTAACATGTACTATATTATTCATGTTAGGTCTTGTTTAATCCATTACTGGGATTTATAGCTCACTCTTTTCTTATGAATGTCCTCGGGTTATCTAATGATATTCTACGTATGAAGGAATATAGTGGTCATGTAAAGAATGATTTCAACACAGATCTTGTGTTTTTCTGTCCTAAGTTGTTATATAATGTTACTAATTTCCCAAGACACTATACCTCTTTATCCTCAGAGTTGTCTTAAGTGAAATTTTATCTAATAAATCATGTTTATGTGTGTAACAAAGAGTAGGGTTGTTATAATCACACTAGTGTACTAGTCCTAGTCCACCAACTAAGATAAATAGTGTTCCCCTTTTTTGCTTGATTTCAATTTCACGAGTAACATAAATCACTATATTCACATAAAAAAAACTAGGTTATATAATTACACATTAAAAATAAATAATTTCACAAGGAAAACACCTTTCAAATCATTACGAATATAAAATCCATTTTATAACATGCTTCACACCACTTACACAATTTATAGAAAACATTTAAAAAGCACAACATGGAAAAACATATGAAAAATAATAAATATATTTTTTAAAAACAGTTTTCAAACCAAAATCATATTCAATCCTTTATAAAACACTTTTATCGCCTCACAAATACCCCATAGAAACCATTCAATAATATAATCATGTATACCAACATCAGCTAAAAATTCTAGAGCATGTAATCACCTACCTTTAGAAAAGGATCATCTGAAATCCAACTGAAAGGAACAAAAAAATCTCAAATGAACCCTATTCAAGAATGAGCAAACCATAAAAAGCATTATTTTAATTAAAAACTCTATATTGAACCCTAATCATGTCAATAAATATGAAGGAGAATAATAACTCTTTGAGGGTGGTAGAATATCGCCTGATAATGGATGAATTCATGTTAAAAAAAGGCTTACTTGATGATTCCTTGAAAATCGAATCCCAAATCCACCAAAATATTAATGTTCATGGGGGAAAGAGAGAGAGGATGAGGCTCCTATGGGATGAGAACTATAACGGTATAATTAGGGGGGACGTTTTGTTACATTTTAGGGAGCTTTGAAAGGTAATTTATAAATTTTTATGTTAATGACATGATACACAGTAATCCCACATGCTTTTCTGAACAATGTGTTCCTCTCTTTTCCATAGAAAAAAGGATGCATGGTTTCATGGTGGAGGGTTCATTCCTATACACTAAACTATGTGTCTCAGATAGTTCCATTATCCAAGATTTATTTTTTTCA
This sequence comes from Viscum album, assembly GCA_963277665.1. Lineage (NCBI taxonomy): Eukaryota > Viridiplantae > Streptophyta > Magnoliopsida > Santalales > Viscaceae > Viscum > Viscum album. The sequence goes on from OY728146.1 coordinate 1,109,142,853, forward strand.
AAGGGGTTCCCACTATTTTCCCTAACAACGCACATGCTATGCACCAACTACCGATGAATAGAAAAGTCCATTTGTTCTCAAAAAACACCTAGGAAAACCATGGGATAAATAAGAGTCCAAAAATAAAATTAATAACTCAATCTATGATCATGGATGTGATAATTTTTACAAGTATGAAAACATTATTTCCTATGAAATTCTTGCCAGATTATGATCAGAGCATAAATAAAGATATTTCTCATCAACTCTGGACATCTTCTCCCATCTTTCAAGCTCATAATTTCCAGGATTTGAATGAAATAGAACCAATAAAATTTACTTTCCCTTAATCACATTCACTAGGGAATCCACAATCTGTACTAGCCGCTCTAAAAATGGATAATTTGATTACATAAACCAATATTCCCAACTCAACACATGAGATATATCACGACTACAATTTTCAGTTATAAATCATGGAACAAATCATGAATTTCCATAAACTATGAAGGAAAAACTAATAGGTATTCCACACTACTAACTCTACAAGTAACCTCAAAAGATCTGACATACGTCGGTGTCATCTTCCCCTTCTTACCAAGGAGAAGTTTACCAATGTGTAGTACCACATTCAAATATTCTTGATCCCCAATTGAGAATTATAAATCTAGAAACATGAAATCAGTATAGGACTTAATTTGACTCTAGGATTTCAATAATGAATTTCTCATCATCCTGACTTTTCATCCACCGTGATTGGTCCCAACAATGAGGTATCACCTACCATATCATAACTCAATGGGGGAATACATGGAATCCCTTAAATATCATTAATTAGATCCATTTGTAATGATTATTGTCAAATTTTATTATATGTAAACTAGACTAATGTATCACGAACCATATCGTGGGGCCCATGTCACCACTTCCCATCCCTACCTTCCATTCCCAAGGGGATGGAGACTAGTGCTAAGTATGAATATCCAACAAATGGGAGTAATTATCCTAATGAAACCTTAGACACACTCACATACTCATGTCCACACAATGCTGAAATGTAAAACAACTAAAACAATGCAAGAATGTATATAAGATCAAACAATAGAGTACGATAGTAAAGTTTTAAAAACAGAAAAGGGACAAAACCAAGCCCAAACCAAAACTATATAGAGTACATCCTTCTCCAAGGGTGAGGAATATTTTAAGAGCGTACTCCCAATAATGGAAATAGTTATTCAAGATCTATCTATTCTCCACCGACTGCTTTTCCACCAAGGATACCATCAAAAGGGCCTTTATTTTCCAAAGACATAACACATGTGAGAAAAGCCTATGCCAGGATGAGTATAACAATACTCAGTATAACCCCAAGAAAATAGTAAACACAAAAAAACCATATATTGTTAGATTAAAAAAAGATATAAAAATAAATTTATTATAGAATGAACCCAGATATAATCAGGAAATTCACCTCTCTATCAAGAGGTTATAATAGACTATCAACCACATGATTCTACTTAATGTGACGATTATTTTGTGGGAACTCACTCTATAAGAAATGATACCACAAGAGACACCTGAAGAATAGGTTTGGTTTATTTGGACCCCACCCATGGAAAATCACTGATCTAAGCAGAACATGATACATAGATAGGGGTCCTGACCAAAACTGCAAGTGGACCCAATGATATTAGTCTCGATTGAACTTCTATGTAGTGGATCATTTTCCAACGATTCCAAAATTGTACCTGTACTTGACGGAAAAAATGAAGCCCTATATAGGTAGGTCATAATGATTCTAGAAACCCCAACATGGAAAGATAGTTGAGCGAACTATAGTCTCACAGAGGGGCACCATAACTCATTCTAAGACTAATCAACTAGAGGGGATCACAACAAATGATGTGGATTAAATGCTGGATACTTCCCTCTATGAAAAATACCAACGGAACATATTCAACCTATACTGGTCAAAACTATAAAAATAAAGAGCCTTAATTACTTATGAACAATGTAGACAGTGTGTCCTAGTGGGTACATTGTTCCCATCTATCCCATGTTCTTCCCTTGTGATTGAGCCTCGCACGGGATGCTGTATACCTATACACTGTAGAGTCCCAAATCATGAAATAAATAGACATTACAATACTTTTTAAAAATACATAATACATAATAAAAACAAATACACAAGGACCATAATAGTTTAGAGTCTTTGGAAACTCAGAAAAATAATCTTCTAATCTTGGTGAAGGATCTTCAACATCTTCCATAAAGGTCATACCTTTTTTTTCTTACCTAAAACCTTTATTTATATCCTAGGGATAAGAAACCATATAAAGGGTGAGCTCAAATTCTCATTAAGTGTACGAATGGAGAAAATAAAACAAACCATATACATTTGAACATCAAAACATGAACATAAAGTTTACACATCAAAATCTTGAGTTTGGAAATAAATAGTGGAAATACGTAAGTCATAGATCATAAAAAAACATTAATCATTATAAAATAGCATGGGAATAAAACATGTAATTGTGGAAAACCATTAGTCACATGGTATGATTTCCATAGTAGCCAAGGTATTGATTCCAATGCCATCTTAGTGGGCAACGTCCCTTTCTGAATCGAGTTCATTCTTCGTTCCAGTCCTGTATCACTGATCCAGATTAAATTACTATTCCAACCATGTCTATCTCATGAGATGTAAATCTTTACCCAATGAATTGGAGGGAGATATAGGTCCCACCCCTATTATAATTAAATCATTCTTACTTGTTCCACAACATAAACATAAATCATTCATCATAACCCAAAGAATAAAAATGGGTTTCATAAACATCATCCCATCATAACATAATCTATATAAATCAAATGGATATCATTTCATCATAAGAAGAATCAAACCATGTAAATAATTGAGACATTATACTTGAAATATTAACATATTAAATAATGTCATTTTAGATGGAAAATAGTTTTGATAAAACACTTGAAATGAATTCTTGAGGAAAATATCCTTTCTTCTTCAAAATCATTTTATTTTCACAAAATTCCATGAAGTTTTAAAATAAAAGGGTATTGTTGAAAATAATCATGAAATATTGTAAAGGAAGCTTCATGAAAATGAGGCGTTATGAAACCATAAATGTTTGTTCAGGTCGTATAAGTTAAAATTAACATTCTCCTTGTAATTTTGTAAAAAAAGTAAAAAAGTACCACGTATGGTAAACAAAAGAAATATTCCTTCCATCACACAAAGTAAAAGTAAATATGGGTAAAAATGACTTTAAACATACATGGAAGAATATTAAACACTTTATGAAAAAAAATTATAGACATGGATGAAAAATATAACCCCAGAAAATACTTATGAATAAGCAATCTCGGATAAAAATGAGATTGCAAAATTATTACTTACCTTAGGTCCGATATGCTTTATACATATGCGAGACTCTAGTATAATGATATAAATAATGTCATTAACTTTTTACATAACCATAATCATTGTTATGATTTCATATATGGTTCACTTATGACTGTATATTACCCTTTCTTTGGTAAATTCCATGTTAAAGTAGTGTTTTGGGTAAATCGTTTCATTTATCGTACGTGTCTGGACTTGTTGTTCTTGATATTATTATTACTTATATCATGATTTAATTACTTCCAGAACTCAAATAATCATTTATATATCATATATATTCAGTATATATATGATAGATAGATAAATGAAATGAAATACACCGTTCATGGAGACGGTAGGCCGTACGTACGCATGAACGTTGTTTTCTTTTCCTTATTGACTTGAAGGGAAGTAAGCAGATGAAATATATATATATGTCTACATAAATCTAGTTGATTCATTATCTCATATATTTCATTATTATTTATTATATATAATTTATAATTATTCTTGAATTTTTAATCATGGAAAATGAATCTCATCGCGTTCGTGGAGACAGTAGTCTGTACGTACGCACGAGCAATGATATCATTCCCATGACCGTTGAATTGTATTGAAGTGTATGTATAATATTTAAAAATCAATATCACTTTAAAATAATCGTATATAGTTATTTATTTACACGATTTTACCCATCCAAGTAAGGTGGTGGTGGAAAACAAATTACACCACGGCGTGGAGACGGAATTCCGTACATACCCACGCATGCTGATTTCATTTCCCGTAGGATGGATAGAAGGTGAAATTGGGTTTTTTAATATTTATAATAACATACCAGTATATGAGTTATACTAATGTTATTACTTAATAATGAAATAACTAAATATGTGGAAGTAGAAGAAGAAATAAATTTGAAAGAATCGGTGACGAATATTACTCTTCTTCGACACGCCTCATTGAAACCTTCTCTTAGGGAACTAAAATTGGTCTGTGAAGAAGACCAGGACCTCTAGAATATTACTAGGGAATTATAGAAGATAAATTGGCAGGTATTGGCAGATATTGAAGGCTCAATGTTGTGTAAAGATGAGAGGGAGGAGGTGCCCTTTTATAAGGGAGGAGAGGGGCACCTTAGGAAAAACTTAAAATATTATTTTATAATAAAGCCATATTCGGTTTTTAATAGATCCAAATTGATTTCATTAAAATAAAAATTTGGTATGGGCCTAAATACTATCAACCAATATATTTTATACATGTTTGGGTCATTATATTAACTTTATCATTTAGTTTTAACTCTTAGTTAATTAGATTGACATTTACCATGTCACTTGTATGTTTATATTATATAGTTACTAAACATAAGATATACATCCAAGAGACCCCAAAGTGGTCCATTAATGACTCACCTATCATGATATAAGTATCTTGGCTGAAACATAGATTTTTAATAATATAATAACAATTAATAATAAAATAATTGTTTTAAAAACTATTTTTTGTCAAATTTGACACTATTTGGTAATTGATTTTTGTGAAAATAATAACAGCATGATTAATTCGGATAAAGTTAATCAAATCAATAATAACATGTCATAGTAACCTATAAAATTAGTTTAATTCATAAAAAGTCTAAAATTACATTTATTTTGGTATTTATAACATCAATTATGTCAATATTTCATTAATAAGGTAATTACTGCATCATCATCGTGTCATAAATAAATTACATTATTTAATCACAAAAATTATAAATAAAATAACATTATGTAGTAAACATTTTTACCTTTATAATGAATATTTATAGTCTAATTTATCTTATGCATCACCCTATATTAAAAATATTTTTGTTATTAAACTTTGAATTTAACTATTTTAAGTCTTCTTTAAATAAAATAATAATAAGTGTCCTAATCTAATCCAAGTGGACCTAAAGGGTAATATTTTATTCCTAAGGTTGTTTTTGGTCGAATTAAACTTATCCAATGGAATTAGGACTTGTGTTAGTGTAATAATAATATCATTTTTACCCTTAATTACCCTATTTACTTTTAACCGTGGTAAAAAAAAAGTAAAAAGTTACTATTCACCAAAAATTATTTTTATCTTATTGAACCACATTTTACTCTTTGTTATTAACTATGTCTCTCAGATTTATGAAATTCCACTCATAGAAGCGGTAAAATAATGTTTTATGTAAATTTCCAAATTCTCCTAGGAGGTGGGTAAAAGACGGTGAAAAGTTCAATAAAATATTTATATATCTAAAATTATTATAAAATGACTCCAATGAATTACATTGAACTTCTATAGGTATTATGTATCAATTTTGACCTAAAATAAATTTAAATAAAATAAATAATTATTTGAATAAAATGTTAGTTTTTAAATAGTAACCCAGTGTTTTCACTATTCATCAAAAATTGAAAGTTTTCAGAAAAATACAAAAAATTCACCCTCAGATAATTTTAATATTCCAAATCTAAAAATGATGTCCATTTTGAAAGATAAAATTTCAAAAAGTGGGTATTACTATTCATAGCATCTATTTTATATAAAATTTTAATAACATATCGTTGTTCAGGGAAACTCGGTTTTGCTGCACAACACACGCTATCGTGGAAGGTCGTGATTGCGTGCAAAAAAAGCAAAGTCAGTGCTGCATGTAGTGAAATATCTGTTTGGTGTTGCGTATAAAATAATAAAAACTTATTTCATTAATACATTAAACAAAATCTATACTTAATGTTGCATAGAATAATTTCCACAAAACAAACATGAAATTGTGTGTAACATGAGCCATAAATAATGTTGCAAATACTACAAGCTAAAACGATGTTGAGTATAGTACAATCTAAACATGGTGTAATTTATAATAGAAGACATCAATGAAATTAAAATAATATTTTTCATAAAATTTCAGGGTGTTACATACACAACATGTATGATGATATACATGGTGTGTATATACATAGTGTATCAAGACCATGTCGCTTGGTTGTGTCCATGTAATAAAGTCACGTATGTGTACAATTATATTAATAACCTAAAATGACCATGTATAAGTACATGGTGTTTCATCTGGTCATGTATATGTTCATGTTCTCTTGTACTCTCTGGAGTAAAAATTTATTCAGGTGGGTAGGCCCACACACCATGTGATAGGGGTCACATGTTGTGTGATCCTTAACATTGGTCAAACTGTAGCGCCAAAACTAGGGTGACCCCGTGGCGCGGTGATCTGGTTTACATACCTTTTATGTGGGATTTACAAGAAATTATGAACCATTACATGGTCGTCTCCATTTTTTATGCCACTATTTCGGCCTCACATCATCTGGAAACTCAAGGGGAAGCCTCATTCATGACTCGCCATTGAGAATTATCATGATCTAACCTCATATCAATTGAGGGAAGGGATATGTATACATCATTATTAATTGAATTCCAAAGAACACTGAGAACAAGTATGTGGACATCCTTTGTTGTTATAGTTGCTTAAACAACCTCCATGGCACCACTTCTGCATCATGTAGATCATAGATCTACAATATCGAATGGTTCTGCATTGATATAGGTGTGCAATTGTCGATTAATTGGGAATAGTCAAACCCCATACCAAATGAAGAATGCATAGAAGAACCCAATCCTTTTACACATATTATTACTTGACTTAAATCACACTAAACCATTAAATAGAAACCAGAGATCACATAGTATCATGTCTTCATAATATTAGATAAATAGTTAAAAAAATGAAAACAGTATAAAACAACTTTTATTTAATTATTATAATATCTAATTTCATCAATTGATCCCTTAAATTGGTATAGGATACCCTATATAATACATGAATAATAGAATGAGCTAAAATTCCTAATAAGGGAATATACATATGAATAAATAATATCCAGTGTGTTAGAAAGTATAACATGATCAAAACAATGGAACATGAATACATATATGGATCAATAAAATTTGTAACAAGGAATCATATAAATATAGTGTCATAGTAAATGGTTACAAAATTCAACATCATTTAATAATCATTCAAGGCTCATTGCACATGAATCATGTGTGATGGCTAAACACCAAGACCATTTCATATAGAGTCCAAGTCAAGGCTAACAACAAAGATTGTTGTACATTACATCTTAGAAGACAAAACATTACGCAATGAATTAGAGTGATATTTAGAAACAACCATAATAACATGTTCATTAATATGTGTTCTATATAAAGAATAATACATACATAATCAATCATAAAAATAAGGGATACCCATTGTAAAAATTGGGTATTATAATCTTGTCAAAAGACATAACGCATGAGAATATCATTTTGGTTTCCATGAATGAAAGGATTTAAACCATATATATATATTAACAAGGTAAAATATAAATACATAATGATATGTTCTGTAAAACACAATTGAATTCATTTATGAATAGTGTTTAATAATCCTTAAAAATATAAACTTTTAGTGAGTTTTAATGATAATATTAATTATTCATTAAAACAGAAAAGGAAAGATTATTCGTATAAGACCAGAAGTGAATGTAGACATATTTTCATGAAAAAGTTGTGATTTAAAAAAAATAAAGGTGGATTAAATTATATAATGGAGTGCACATTAAAATGGGTAAGAGATCCCGATGTTTCATTCAATCAGGTTTTATTTTTCTGGAATATTTGAGAAGGTCACCTCATTAAAACATGTCTTACCCATCAAAAAAGGACGGTATGATCTCAATACATGATTTTAGAACATATAAAAAAGATTTTTAAGAATTAAATAAAAAAATAATGAGTTACATTGGGTAAATAGAGATAAAATGTAACATTAAAGAAATATGGATGGTTCTTAAATGGTACTTCACTTGATCTTATTTTCATGAATAATCTAGTTAGATTCATTAATTAATAAGTCCATATCATTTTACACATGTAATTTATTTTTTTGTAATTTTTAATATGTTCATTTATTAACATTTTGATGAATTATAGATTTCTATTTCATAATTTGAGAGAGTATGCTTTCATAGTATTCATGACCTTCTTGTTTATATATGAATGTTTAACTTCATGTAAAATGGGTATAATTCTATAGAATTATATTTTTTTGTTATAAATGAACAAAAAAAAAATTGGTTTTATATATTATTTTGAACTAGATATGATGTTGAATAATTAGATAACACGGTAAGGATAGTAGTTTCTATTAATTTTAGAGGGTTTTCAATCCCAATGAGTACAGATTTTTTTATCATTTAGTATTCTGTATATATTTTAGTTTAATAAAATAAAATGGTTTAAAAAACATTTACCATCATTTTTAACCATATTAATGATTTTAAGACCATATTTGAAAGAGATAAAGGAATGTTATATCTTTTCACAAAAAATACAATAAATATACACCTCACCGACAACGATTGAGTTTTTAGAATAAAAGGGAAGGGAGGAGGTGTTTGATGATAGATTATTCTATTAGAATAATAAAATTATAGTATATTAAAGGTAAGGGATTCATCATTACATTTTGAGGATGGGCGGTGATGAGGGATTAATTAAATAACATAAAAATAAATTACATGAAAAATAAACATAAATTTACATCTTGAATTTCTCCTCCTTGAAAACATCCTTTGGGAAACGGTCTTGGTCTTTCAATGAGACCAAGTACTCTTAGATGTGGAAGAGAATATTCTGAAGAGTATTGGGTAGAATTTTGATTAGAATTAATGTTTGTACAGTGTAAGGAGAAAAGGTGGTGGGGGAAAAAATTTATAGTGGTGGAGAGGGGTGTTTTATCATTATTTTATTCAGTAGTTATTATTTTGGTTCAAGATTATGAATATTTTGAGAATAATCACAAAAAATTAAAAAATTAATGAATGTATATTCAATATTATGGTTATTACATCAAAAATGAAACAAGTAATTATATGTTTAATTAATAATGTACATACGCCGTAAATTACCATAGTTTACTATCAACTAAAAGTCCAAATATTTTATAAAAGTACAATTAATTAACCCATACCATTTATCGATATTTAGAATTAAAAAATAGAATCTATTTAATGAAAATAATTTTTAAAGTATGAGAAAATTAATTTTCAACTTTACCTATCATTTACCTAGAAAATACCAATTTTAATATTATATGTGATATTAATACACATTGAAAAATAAAATATGGTATTGTAAAACAATATTATAATCATAAGAAAATAAAATAAAAAATTATGAATATAATTTATATAATTATATTTTCTTATAAGAAATTATATTATTTATAAAATTGAAAATAAACACTTATGTTTTATAAAAATACTATGACCTAATTAATAATATCTAAAACATTATTTTCTTTTTCTATGATATAATTATATCATATTTTCATTTATAAGATGAATAAAAATTTATTTATACTTTCTTGGGAGTGGTTACTATTCTATAAGTCACTTTACTATTCATATGGGTCACATTACTCTCTGAAAGGTATACTTATTATTCCAAAGGTAGAGGTTTCATAACTTCTATAAATACCTCTGATTTCATTCATTATTCATTAATAATGTTTTTTTTGTTCATAATGTGATTTTTTTATGATTATACAATATGAAATAATTATAAGAATGGTATTTCAAATGATAAAAAAAATTTGTTACAGTCTCTCCCTCTAAAATTTCACCGTTAATATTTTTTACACACTTTTTATAAAGGAGGTGAGGGTACATATCCATCAACAATTCCTCTAGTTTACTTGTTGTATCTTCATACATATGGTTATTCAATAATAATTTGACCATGTGAGTGGTCTTTTTGCAATGACATTTATATATGTGGTCCACAATCAATGCTATCTACAACTCATTAGAAAGATAATTTTTCAATTATATGAAATCTGAATTCTTTACATGTGAAGGATCTAGTTTTTACATACATTAGAGGGATAAATGGAATAAATCATATACTTGAGAAATGGTAGGTGGAAGTACCTGTAGATATTCCACAGCTCCAACATGATCAAGGATCCTGAAGGAAACAATGGACCTATGATATAGATTTCTTTTCTTCTTAAATATCACAACCCTCTACCTTAGAGATATGAAGAGGAATAACCGATATCCAAACGTAATATCAAGGTATTTTTTATGATTTTATGCTTAGTTATTTTGTCGACATTGGGCTCGCATGATGTTCTCATAAATTGTTTTCACCTTTCCCACCATTTCAAATCCCATTTCATGTCCTAAAATATTACATTCAAAGACTAATTCCATGAATACTGTTGTACAATATGTTATCCTTTTTATTGATTTATTTTATGCCATTTGGATGCTTGAGTGGAAACTATTGTTGTCAAATACTTAGACGAGTGGAAGATGTTGGTACCATCCTTCATTGAAGTCCATAGAACAATATCTCAACATGTCTTACAGTTTCTAAATAGAATGATCATATTCGTCATGATTTTGTGGATGATTGGTTTTAATAATGATATCCAGTGGTCTTAGAGTATGTTAGAGACTTTTATAGATGATAGAGTTTAATCTCAAATATCAATCAGATAAAATCAATAGTGTTACTCTATGAATCCTTACCACATAATTGATATACACATGTTCATGTTTATATAGTGAGAAGTACTCCTATGTTTTGATTGAGTGATCTGTGTTTGTAATATTATATGGACCAACATATATAGAATTGTTTCATCAAGATGAGTTTGGATGACAAGGGATAAAGTCATCGATAATGTTCTCCAAATTGCATGTTTGTATGCGTAGTGTTTCCGTCACCCCCTTTGACTTTTATCTTTCATCATTCAGTTTATAACATACCAATAATTTTGAATTATATACAATGATATCCTACATCATGTTGTCCCCTTAATAGTTTTAATCGGATATATCGATAGATATTTGTTCTCCCTAGATGAATGGAGAAGGATAAGCTATGTGAATCATTTGGAAACTCATTCTTTATCCTGGGATAGGATGCCACACATAGTCATGATCCAGATTATAAAACTACATCATCATCAATTTTAAACTACGGGTATTTCCCCTTTCACATAACTTCTGCCTTCTTCTTTTTTTCCAAATAATTCCTTTTAGAATCATTTATTTTCTCTATTGGTGATGGTTGATTAACCATTTTAGAATGGATTGATGATGTTTCTTTATTACTAATTCCCATGTACATCCTTTTGAAATCTAATATGATTGGATCCTTCTCAATTCTAATAATTGATATAATGAAGGATCCTTTATATGTATAGCATCAACTACTTTATTTTCCTTACCCAGATGGTAGTGGATCGAGCATTCATAATCCATCATGAAATCTAACCCAATTCAATATAAAATTTTAAGCTCTTTTGGTGTGAATATATATATTTGAGTCTATTGTGATCGGTATATATCTCACAATTCTCCGCATAGAGATAATTCTATAATATTTTAAATGAAAAGACCACATCAACCAACTCTAGGTCTTTTGTGGGAGAGTTTTGTTCATGAATTTTCAAATTCAATGAGGTTTAGGATGATAGAATATATTTTTTCATTAGTATAAAACCTAATCCCTTCAATACAGAATCATTGATTACTACAATGAGTTCACCACTTGTCAGTAGTGGAAACATTGGAGTAGTGTTATGCCTCTTTTCTATCTCTTTGAAGAAATATTCACATTCAATTGTCTATAAATTCATAACTCATGTCAGATTAAACTTGGTTAGTTATTTTTCAAATCATGAGAACATTATCAAAATTCATCAGTAATACATTACATGTTTAGGGAAACTATGGATCTCTGTTATAGGTAATGGCATGGTCCACTATTCTATTGCCTTATTCTTTGAAGGGTCCATATATATCCCTTTTCTGGTGATTACATAACCCATTAATGAAAATTCACTCATCCAAAACTCACATTTACTCTATTTTACATAATTTTTCTACCTTTTTAATGTCTTCAACAATGAATTCAAATTATCCTCATGCTCCAACTATGTTTTACATTATATCATCATATATTCAATATTGATTACCAACAAATATCATGGTAATATCTACAACCTTTATACATTAAATCCATGAAATATTTTGGTGCATTACAGAGTAAAAAGTTATAAACAATGAACTCATAGTGTATAAATGTTCGTTGAAATAATGTTTTGGGAATGTATTCATTCCTTACCGTGAATTAGTTATTTCATGATGGAAGGCCCACATTAGATAAGTATCTGGACCCACAAATATAATCAACAAGTCGTCACATAGTGGCAGAGGATACATTTTATTTATCATAAATTTGTTGTGATCAATAAAATCAATGTATAGGTGCATTGATCTATTGTTCTTATTGAAAAAGATGATCCACACGCACCATGGTGAGGCTCTTAGGAATATATTATAATTTTAATGTTTTTCATATAACTGATTCTTCGGTTATTCCATATAAACAATGACTACTCAATAAGGTTTTTTTGACATAGGCATAGATCCATGAATATGTTCAATAGATAAATAAACCACCTGATCATGAGGAAGACCATATATCGCTTCGAGGAACATATCACGGTACTCCCTCATAATTCACATGTCTTTGAACATGATTCTTTATGTTATCTCAATAATTTGAACTATATATTTTTTCATAAAAGGTATTAATATCCACACATGTGACGACGATTATAAATGGCATTTATCCTCCTACGCACACTTATATAGAATTAGAGGATGCTTTAGGATCTGTAGAGTAATATCTCTTTCCTGATTTTGATGTTATCATTATATAAATATAACCAATATTGGACCAAAATACCACAAAACTATACCATAGGGAGAATGGAAAGAGTTTTTGGGTTGTTCAGTCCACAAACATTCACTAGAGAGGAGTTATAAACATTTCACTCAATAATTTCTTCATTTCCGATTCTCCCAGATAACTCAACCTCAATATTATGAGGTGGTGTTTTTACAGTTCCTATCAACATAAAAATATGAAACAATGTGTAGAGCTATAAGAAAATAGTATGTTCACTATTATTTAATGGATAACTGATGTACATGTCGCCACATAATTATTGGGATCCACCTCTATAATAGTGATAACATATACCCTTCCTTTAACACTGTATTGTTGATTACCTCCAGCAACCCATGTCTTAGAGAAATGGTTTTTATAATTCCCTTGTTCCTCATAGTTGAATCAATCCACTGCATGTTGAGTGTTGATCTCAAACTTCAATTATTATTCCACAACAGTGTAATTCATTATATCCCTTCTACATTTATAAGCCGTTTTCCCCATTTATCCACATTTTAAGCATTTTATGGTTCCCCATAGATAGATCATTGTATACTTCTTCCCAAAATTTTCACACGGTTGATATTGGGTCTTCATTACATCCGGGGATTTATTAACATATTCTCCCATATAAATCACTTTTTACCAATATTTTTTCAATGGGTCCATGAGACCATTGAGAGTCTCTAATCTCAAATTAAATCTTTAGGTCACGACAAACAATCTCATCCAATCTGTCAAAGTCAAAAATTACAAAAAATATTTGTAAAATCATATTTATCCATCTTAAGAATCATTCCACCTTGAATTCAGCATTGATGATAAATATAGAGGTGTATCTTTCATTCCTTGAATACTTTTCTTCATATGAATTGCTAGACTCATCTTCATTCTACATTAGTCTTAGGAACTCACTTTCTATAAAGAAATGGAGGTTTTGTGGAAAATACATATTCAAAATTAATTTGTCAAAATATTCACATTCCATGGAATATATTTCCTCATTGGAAATTCTGTTATTGTTCTGTTCCGACCTCAGATCATCTTCCTCATCAAAAAAATAAACATATTGCACAACTTTCTCTTATTCTGAGCATGAGAGTACACATAATATATTCTTAATGCAGTTAAAAAATTATTATTAAATGAGGGGGTTAGAAGTTCTACATAACATGGGATTCCATTTTTGGATGATAGAGTTTATGAAAACTCTCCATATCATTGGTGTTACATGTGATTCAAGTCATTATTCATTACATGATCCATTTGAGAAAGTATTATCAGAATGTTTTGAGTACCAATTCAAACAATATTTTTCATACCATTTTGTAAATAGTCACATTACATATCACATTGATCATTGGAATGAGTTGTTATATTCCCAAACATTAACTAATAATAGAAAAGTGATATTAGGTACTTGAAAACTTAGCTAAAAAGAATAATAAATGAAAACATTATACATATAATGATAAAAAATAAAAGATATATTATATCCTAACTTTTGATTCCCAAGGTTTCAATCTAGATATAAATGATATCTTTCTTAATGTATACACTTATGGGAGATTTTTTTTACCTTGCTAATTTTTTATATTGAGCTTATGAATTGACCAATGCATATCAACAAGTAGTGTTAATCTATGTACATTGTAAAGACCCTTTTCTTGTACCAAGTTACCCCAGATCATGATCAGAACACCTTGCAAATGGTTTTACCCTTATATATATTGGTTTCGAAACAACATACCCAAGTACTATCCAGATATGGATTTAATTTCAAAGTATACCACATAATCTATACAAATAAAAATTTTGGTATTTTTTCATAAAAGTATTCTTACCCTTAGGGTTTTTCCTGACATACTCTATTACTCATCTCCAAAAACAAATATAAATTTTTTTGATACCAAATACAATTACCCTATCATTTATCACAACATATTTTGTGATTTTATGCACACATGACCATTAAATAAAAACCAAGGATCATAAATTATAGTTTCATTGTAAGATTATGTTCAAAAATAAATAACACAAAAAAAAATTAAAAAATATTTCATTTAATATTCGTAAATAGATCATAACTTCTTTTGAGCCCTAAAATCATCATTAGATACCCTGGGGAACACATGAATGAAGGAATTATCTAAATTTTCAAGTAAGGGAATATATATATGAATAAACCACACCACATGGGTTATAAAACGTAACATAATGACAAAAAACATGAAACATGAATAAATATAAGGATTAATAACATATACAATGTGGAATCATATAAAATGGTCTCCTAGAAAAGTTTAAACAACATAAAACACGACGTAATAATGATCCAAGGCCCATTGCACATGGAGCATGGGTCAATTCTAACAACCAAGAATATTGACCAAATAGAACAAGTCAAGTCTATCCACTATGACAATTGCACATGATGTCTCATGAGACTAAACATTTCCCAATTTATTGTAGGGATATTTTTTGCAATGCACAATAAAATTTTCATGAATATGTGGGCCACCTGAAGAATCATACATTCATAATAAAACATTATCATAATGGTTACCCACGTAATGAAATGTGTATCACAATAATGTAAAAAGGAATAACATAAGGGAATATAATTATAGTGTACATTAATGAAAGGATTTAAACAATAAATATACATTCATAAGTGGATATAGGAATATATCATGATATGTGATGTCAATCATAAGTTAAATAATGTAAAATAGTTTTTCAGAAACATTATAAAAAGAACAATTTATTGTAGTTTAAAGAAAAAATTAATGATTTATTTAAAATGAAAATGAAGAATTGATTATATAATAAAATAAATAATCTAAGATATATTTTCATGATAAAATTATTGAATTGAAAAAAATAAATGTTTCTAAAAATCTATTATAGAGTGCAACTGAACATGGGTAAGGAATCAGGAAGATGCCTTGAATCATGATTTCTTTTTTAGGATGATTTTTGAATGAAAAATATAAAAAAATGTTTTTCCACATTAAAGAAAGATGAAAATATATGGATACATGATTTTGATATATATATATATATAATTTAGTTAAATTTAATAAAATTAAATAAGTTTTTTGTCTTGGTAAATAGAGAGAAAACATAACTCGAAAGAAATATGGAGGTACAAAAAGGATCTCATAACTTATGTCTGGAAAGGTTGTTAACATTATCATAATGTAAAAAATAATCAAACTATACTCATAAATTAATAATACTATAACCATTTATAGTTGTTTTTGATTTATTAAAATTCTATCATGTATATTTATGTTCTTTTGGATAAGTTGTAGTGTTTAAATTCATTATTTGGGATTGTTCATTTTCATAGTATTCATGATCAATTATCTTTTATAAGTGTATATAAGTTCATGTATAATGAGTCTAATTCCCCATAATTGATATTATATGTTATAAATGAAAATTTTTTTATCCTATTTGTCTTATTAATTAATTTTTTAGTTATGATGATGAATCATTAGATAACATGTTAATGATAATCATTTATGTTAATTTTAACATATTTAAGATCAAAATGAACTTGTTTTAATTTATCATTTAATATTATGTATATATGTTAGGTACAAAATATAATAAAGGCTAAAAAATAAATTTCCCAAATATTTTTCCACAATTTTAATGGTTTTAATACCATATTTTATGCATATAATGGAAACGAAGACCTATCATCCATGAAAGCGATAAATCAACACCTCATGGACGAAAATTGATCTTTAGAATAAAATTTAGGGGAAGGGGTTTGATGATAGATTAATCCCTTATAAAAATAAAATTAAATAATATTTATGTTAATGTAGTTATCATTAAATTTGGATGGGATTATGTGAGAGTATATTAATAAATGAACTTGAGAAAAAATTAATTGAAAAAAGAGGAATTTACCTCTTGAATTTCTCCTCTATGAAAACAAACTTATAGAAATGGTTATTGTTTTTTATGAGAAGAAGATATTTTATATATGTTGGAAGGGCCTAGTACAATTGTTGGTTTGAATTAGTATAAGTAACAATGCATGGAATGTGTCTGGAGATGTGGCTGTCGTGGTGGTATTTATAGTTGATGACATGGGTGTTTTCTACTTATTTTATTTATTAATTTTTTTTTATGATGACTATGAATAGTTTTGTAATTATCACACAAAATAAGAAAATAATTAATGGATGTTCTAGATTATGGTTCTTGAATCGTTGATGAATCAAGGATTATTGTATTTATCTTATAATGTATATATACCTTTAATTAACGTATTTTACTACTCACAAAAAATTGAACTATTTTAGAAAAGTCCTAAAAATTCACCCCATGAATTTTCAACTTGTATTATTCAAAAAAGACACCAAATTATGAAATTAATTTTCTATATATAATATGTTCACTTTTTAATTTAGAACATCATTTACATGGAAAATAAAAATTATAAAAGTATAAATGATTTTATAAAACTTTGAAAATTTAATTAAGGTCTCATAAAATTATCTTATTATCATAAGACAACAAAATATTATTTTTAATACATTATATGGAAAAAAAGGTTTTCTTAAAACATTAAATTAATTGTAAAAATGAAAATATAAATATTTGTTTTACAAAAACATCAACACATAATTAATAATTTATAAAACATTTATTTAATTATGATATGATATAATTATATAATTTTTTGATTTATAATATGGATAAATTTTATTTATAATCTATTGGGAGAGGATACTGTTCTATTAGTCGGTTTACTATTAATAATATTTATATTACTATACCAATGTTTTAGTTATTATTAAATTGGTATAGGATCCATAACTTCTAGAAATGCATCTTATTTTATTCATTATTCATTTATAATATTTTTTATGTTATTAATGTTATTTATTTATTATATTATATGAAATAATTATAAGAAATAAATTTCTATTGATAAAATCTAGGACCATTAAAACAGTCTTGGTGAATGATGGAACCTGGGGAGAAAAGAACAGAAAAAAAAACAAGAGGAATGAATGTCGATCGTTGTTTATGTCAATCATTATTCATTTCCTTATGATAAACAATGAAGTGATTCAAATTGGTTCTCCTAAATAATCCCTAAAAATATAATCCCATTAATGTTGGGAGATCAACCTGTAAATCAATCTATTCCCCGATTTATTTATCTTTATCACATAAATTAAGAACATGGAAATATATATATAAAAAAATATCCTGCCTCAATTATATTCGATTTCTGATGTAGAACAATGTGTTCTTTAAACTATTGTTAGGATCCTTCAAATCTAAGGCTACATTAATCAATCAATCCACAATCCATCATCATTTTCTAGAGAAGATTCTACAAAGATCTCTCCAATGATCCCCCATAGGTTCAAGGGTTATGAGACTAACCATTAAATTTGATATATGGACCTGATTATTGATCCACTAATCACTAGATCAACGAAATGTATAAAAATAATATATTAAATAATTTTATTCATTTTAATACTCATGAAAAAAATTTCACAAATGGCTCGGGAAGACTAATGTTACATCTTGCCTAGAGAAAACCCCCAATTACAAATTCAATGGTTACCTCATATTTCTGACCCCAAACCCTTCTAGAAGTTAAAAAACCTATTTATTAAAACTATAATCATGGGCTATTAAGTGTATTAAATATATTTAACATATTTTTCTTGGGAACACCAAGCCTCTAAACTACATGATCTTTGGGAACCGAGTATGAAATGTAATATATATAATATCAAAAAACCATACATGAAAAATATGGGATAATACATTATCCCCAACATTGTGATTTTCATACTAAAAATAGAAAAACTGCTTAATGATATAGTGTTATGGGGCTCACATCTAGATCTTTATCTCCTTAGTTCTCTCTTAATGGTTGGTGTGTTTCTAGAAGACATGCAAAAGGGGAATCAGTCTCCCAAGAAGGTACATCTCATTCTGATCCTTGATCTATATTGGTTCCTCAAAAAGGTTTCTCCATCCCTGATGTCCAACCACCACTAGTTAATAAAATGAAGTGGGTAATACACGTACCCCATCAGCTAGGATAAGTGAAAGACATCATGTAACTAGTCTGACTATAGTGTCAGAGGTAAGAAGAATTCTAGCTCACCAAATCTACATCATATCTGATAAGGACTAATTAATCATAGAGACAACATTCCATTGTGGAAAACTCTTCTCAATCGACGTCGAGGTACGACCGTCAGGAAGACATGGTCTCCTTACACAAACTCTAAAAGCCTTTATCTCCTCTCAACAAAAGACATCTGATTGATTTGTTTAGTCTTCATCCACTCTTGGATGATCTTTACCATCTATGTTATATCTCGCATCAATTCTAGGTCCATGAGTTCTAAGACATCTATTTATGTCCAATAAATGTTAACCGACATGATCACCCATAAAATTCCTCGAATGACTCCATACCTGTACTGGAATGGTATCATTCATTTTATGAAAACTCCACCTATGTTATGTGATACTATTAACTACGACCAGTGATCATTATTTAATCCCATATCATGTCCTTAATCACCTAGATTGTCATCATTATTTGGAATTCCATTTAGGGGTGGAACGATGTTCTCATGAATAACTAGGTCTCATACTCATTTAGTTATCCCTTCCACTGTATTGATGTGAAGCGACCATCACATTCAGAAATGGTAATTGATGTAACTCAATGGAGTCGAACTATATCCTTCACATATAAGCATAAAAATCTCTTTATTGTACTCTCCTCTCATATAACTAGATTTTTTTCACTTTGGTGAGTCTGTATATGATCACCTAAATGGAATCATTCCACCTATACATATGTGGTAAGCCTATCACATTTTCCATTGATATCATATACCCCTTTCATTTTTTTCACCTCAAGGGGTTGAGAGAAACCCCCTTAACATGGTTCTCAAGCATCCCTTGCTGAAAAGTAGGCATCAACAGAAAAACTGTAGAACTCCATTCATTATGAATGGACACAAAATCTAACATTGGAGGTATAAGTACATTTTATCCCTAGTTGAATGCACTACCAAAGGGGATGTATGATACTATATAAAAAAATCCTCCGGTATTGTCATTGGTACCATTTTGCATCCCCTAAAAATAACTACATAAACCCCACCTTCAAAAAAATTCATAAGGAGCTTGTCTAATGGATATCCAAGTCTTTAGGGTCTCATAGTGGATATATTGGATATGAGTATCCCTAACACATTGTACCAGTTTTTGGGTACCAACTATTGAATAACAAAAATATGTGCCATCTCGATCCACAAAGTATAGCGATTATGAGGATAACTGCTCTGATGCCTTTTTTAGCAACTACGAACTAGATATCAAGCACATATCATCTGCACCAACATTCAACTTCACTAGAGTATAAATAATTTCAAATTCATAATCCTAGAAGAACGCTATAAATCATTTCAATCATAATTTAAAATCCTTCAGAGAGAAGATATATAATAGACTCATGTGGACATAATATAAAATATACTACTCTCTCATCGGTTAGTTTGGCCTCATATTCAATGAAAATACATATGTTTCTAAAACAAGGTTGTGGGTCATGTAGTTATGCTATTGTTTTCTCAACTAGAATGACCCATATGAAATTGATTCTTGCCTCTACAAGAGAATATAACCAATTATAGTCCCTTGTATATCTTAAAACACAACATACTTGATAGCCTCCGACAATAAACTTCTTATGGGATTGATTTTCAAAATATTCCATAGATACTAAAAGAAATATTGGTAGTTTCCCATCTATGAGATAGGAATATCCTTCCATATCCCGGCTATCAAGGGTGATTCCACTCTAGAGAAATCAGGTACATACTTTTGTTAGTGCACAACCCAACCAATGAATTTCTGCATCAAGGGGTCACTCATGGGTTGTTCCAAAGAAATAACTCCCTTAACCATCACTACATCTATTAAAACTCAAGTATTCGAGATGAAATTTCTAATAAAATGGAACTATTGAATAGAAATTGAAACATTGAGATATTCCTGAAAATTTGGTGTTCTCAATCTATTTCTAGAACCATCCTGAAGTGTCTTCTGTGATTCTCCACATACACTCAATACATTTGGTTGTAATCGATAAAGACGACTATGAATCAGTATATAAAAGGATGAAATATAATTTTAATTATTCCCATGAACACTACTACTTCATTACAACATTCTAACTAAAATAACAATGTACTCATAGTGACAACACATACATCTAAATTTTGCCTTTTGTATATCCTCATAGTGTACTCATAGCTGGTGATAGCATGATCTGAGGCCAGTATTTGGGTATCACCGAACCCAATTAAACTAATCAAAGAGGTCATTGATCCTTAGAAGTGGTTAATTTGTCTTTACATTCACATGTGTCTAGTGTTGGTAATGCACAAATAACCTCATGATCACATCTGCCTTCATCGAAAAAAAACTAGGGATCACCGAGGGGAATCACTAGGTCTTAAAACACCCTTCTCCAGAAAATTCTTCAACTACATCCTTATCTTTTCAATATCTATGGGATCCATCTGTTATTATTCGGCATATATTTGTGTCATCCTAGGATTCAATTCAATGAAAAACAAAAATACCTTTCGATAGGAAGCTAAACCTAGTTGCTCCTCAGGAAAGACATCAATGTACCCAACCATCACTATTAGAAACTGATTTCACAATGAATCCACTTCCCATAGAGCCATGATGTCCAAATATTCATTAATTGGATAAAATATTGTACACCTTTTCTTTTACTACTCTTCTAAGGTTTATTTTTAACACATAATGGTTATCCTCATTCCATTACATCGAACACACTATATCCTCCACCTAAAAAATTCAATCTAGGTACAAACGTTAGATATCCATTACATGTATATAATAATTTCGTATGTCCTATTTGCTGTAAAAATGGGATCCAATACAAAAATAATGAATCAATGTGTTTGTTAACATATTTGGAACATGTGTGAAATCACTAATTTACCTCCCATAATAGTCTCCAATAGAAAGGATCGAGTAAAAAGACCAACCCGAATAACTATGTTTTGAACAATATAAGTGGAAATGAATTAATGGATTGTTCCTATGTATTTCAATATGAAATATAATATAAAATTAAATACATATTTCCCCATATTTCCCCTAGATCCATGTGGTTATAGTCCACCATACCATACAGTTGACCTCGTCCTTCCCCAATTAATCCTTAAGCCTAACATGGACCACTTAGGGGTGTTTTTGGTAGTTGATCAGACCACCAACTACCTCCTCCAATATGTTCAACCCCTCTTTCATGTCCACTAAACTATATAATATCCTTCTCATACCTTTACCTTAGTATCGGCTGTCCCTTGGCTTTCATTGGATCAGTTGTAAGAAAATTAATTTTATCACAAAACATATTTAACAATAAATTGAAAAAGAAAAACTGCATGTCTTAGATCTCATTTGATCCACACTAAGAGACCATGACCACTGACCATGAGTCCTAGGATCTCCCCCTAAATCATATGGCATGTTCAGATCCTTGTGAATAATTTTAGAAAAATTATTTTAAGGAATTATCTACTGGGTGGCTAATGATATCTCTATATTTTCTTTTGTTCTCTTCCAGAATTATTTTTATCAAATGGATCCACCAAGTACTAAATGATAGGTGGAAATTCTAAGAGATACCAATAATTACCTGATGTCCCGAGGCATGTCCTACTCAAAATATGATCCCTGAATAACTCCTCATATTATATATCCAATGAGAACCCAAAGAGATTATTGAATCACATTTAATACTCTACCACATTCATAATATCATGTTAGAGATACAAAATCTCTAGCGGTAGTGTAGGTATTTTAGAAGTACTATTCACATAATGGGACATGTGAAATAAAATTTGGGCCTACGGGCCATGTAATGGTCTACATGCCCATTAGGCCCTCAGGCTATGTAATGGGTATCCCTCTAACCAGTCAAAACTGGTCTTTTCATTGCTTTAATTATAAAAATGTGGCTTCGACCATAATATTTAAAACAAAAACCAGCTTGATAGATCTCCTCTATGAAAATATGCTCAAAGTATATATTGTAGAGAGTTGCCTCATCGTGTGATTGAGTATTAAAGCTTCACCATCACCCTTCAGATCCCTATAGAATACTCCGTGCATGAAATTCCATTTAATCAGCATGCATCCTCACATGGATGAAAATGTGATTGACTGCCTCTATCAAGTCCTCAACCACCTTTGGGGTCTGGATCAACCTGATACATAAGAGGTCACTGCCTCTATAACTGGTGAAATGCACTCACCCTACATTCATCCCTAGTTAGTGGTGAAACTAATATCATATGTTCAACGAGTGGTAATACAGTTGGTAAAACACCCTAACTTTCTATCTCTAGTACAAGTCCATATACAAATTCCTCACAATTGGTTGGATCATCCCCATGATCACACGATGGAATCATGTCTGGCTGTTTATGTGGAGGCATCCTAAAATAAAACAAGATGTATCACTTTTAGAAGAGTAAATATGGGGATATTTCCAATAATCAAATGGAAAAAACCTTTCCTATATGATTCCTATAATATTTTTTCCCAAAAACTAGTGTTATTATGTATGGAGCCAAAAATACAGCGATTGAATTCCTGATGTATATATACATCGGCCGCCACACCGATATTAGAATCCCTATCCTGAAAGTCATACTCAAAACATGAGAAATTGATGCACTTAACCAATCTGACCTATATAGGTCCTAAATTAGAACAAAACCATTTTATACAACACATTTCAAATTGTCCTAGATGTTCACGGGTCGCGAATACCCTATGCATGCCTCCAATAGGCTACGTGAAGGAGACCAACACTGAGTAAGATTAACCCACAAATGGGAGGCATTAAAATAAAGTAACTATACACACACACACATAGTTATCCATACCCACACAGTAATGAATTGCTAAACAACTGAAATAATGCATACATACAACTAAGATCCCACAATAGTGTATGATAGCACAATTATTAGAATATAAAAGGTTCGAAAAGCAATCCCAACGCAAAACTATATATAGTACAATATGCTCCTTTGGAAAAGTCTAACTCAATATCACACTCTTGATATACACCTTGGTATATCATGTTCTAGATATGATGCATTAACTCCCTGTCCTCCGAAGAAACCCTTAAATTGGCTATCATCTTCCCAATATAGAGCGTTCCTCCAAAAACCACTGGGTGAAATCCAGAACTCTGTATAGATCACCTTCTTATGTAGGGGATCTTATGTCAAAAATACCAAAAAAAAATGAATACATCATATTATATAGAGGATTTATTCCTTGATCTGGGAGGTCACACTAATTCCTATAATTATATCATGGGATGATAGAGGGTCACTATATAATCTCACAAAGGCCCCACAACACTATATGAGACTCAACATCTAGAGGGGATCACAATCTAGTGTTGTGTATGTAATGTTACAGAGCACCCTCAAGGGATTAGGAAAAAGGGAACACAATAATCCTATAATAGTCAAAACTAATAAAAAGAAGAGTCGAATGTGCTATTGAAGAAAGTACACATCATCTCCCAAGGGGTACATGGAATGTCAGAGTATCAAAACATTTGCCTATGTAGAAGAGACTCACACGAAATGTAGTCTCCATACACACAGTGTGAAAGAATATATATACACAATGTGTGTAGACACATGGTATTTTGAATATGTCTCCATGTCGTGAACATATATTGAATATGGGTTTATACATTGGTCTGTGTATGCCAAGTTGTTCCATTGTATAATTACTTAGAGTGCCTTCTGGTTAAGAATAATTTCTACTTTCTATATACTCTCCGAAGTAATTTATGTGTAAAATAGGGTTGGTCACTTTCCATCTGATAGGGGTCACTTGATGTTTGATCCTTATCATTGGCCAAACCATAGAACCTTGGACATGTAAGAAATATGAATGCAGTGGAAGCCCTAAATAAAGTGGGAATTTAAAATTTTCCCCCGAATATCGACGTAAACATGTCTACATCAGGGAAGAGCATCATAGTCCAAGATGACGATCATGCATGAAGTGTTTTAAGCACATAAAAAATCACGAAAAACCTGGTTTAAATCGGAAGTAGGGGATGGAGTCTTCTATACATTCTAAAACACTGTAAGAAGAATCTGACATCAAACTCTTCTAGATCGTCCACATGTTCTTAAATAAATCGGTGGGAGCCCTGTTCATCAAAATCTGGCTACTAGCATGGAATTATGATAACACCTTCAATGCTTCAATGATCACTGCATCGCTTCACTTGTGTTTCCTAAGAGATAGCATCATCCAAGATCATTGGTTCTAGGTAATCCCTCTAAAGACCACGAGAGAGAGTATAGGGGAATCAAACCCCATGAATAGTCTTTGAAAATCTCCTTCCTCTTATATTTATAGTGTCATGTAATTACTAAGAAATGCCAACCCGTCCCTCAAATAATCACCACACTATTAATGACATTTTAAAACTACTAATTTGAGTCATAAATATAATTATTACATCCTTGTAATATATTAAAATATATTGCGTGATAATAATTGAGTCTAAAACATGACTCTTCGTTCCCATAAATATAAATTTAACCTTAAATAATTTATTATTCTTCATGTAATATATTTCTTATATTTACTTAAAAATTATAAATATATTTAATAAATAAATTAAATTCTAATTATTTTAAATTCAAATAATATGAATTTATATATTTCATTGGTGATCATTTATCCTTGGACAAATCTCGAAACCCAGTGTTTGGGCCCACCATGTCCAAATCTCGTATTCAACTAAATAGAGCGGATTCATGAAAACATTATTGTGTGTGACCCTCTGTGCCCTTATCTCGATAAAAGTGAATAGTATTCATAGAGCACGATTATGATCTAGAAACCCATCATGGCCCCTTAAAAGATAATAATTTTCAAAGCAGTTACATCCAACCTATGAACATGTAGTTTGTAATATAAGCTTATTTTATTTTATATCACAAAAAGCACGACACAGTCATGTTTCATTGCACTTTTCTTGATTTATTGTTTATTGAATTAACTGGATGGATTTACCTTCAACATCCATGGCCATGGTCTTATAATGGATCTTCCATAATTATCAACATGCCCTGAGATAGATTAATTTAATTACCCAGAAGTGAAAAATTATTTTACTAACCATTCGACCAATTCCATGCCACCAATGATGAAACCAACACTAACTAACTTTCCGTGACTTCATTGTAATGGATTTTGACTTCCATCAATGCACGCTATTAAATGACATGCATTGTTAATGATATCAAATTAGTAGGCCATTACACATGATCTTAGACAGGAACATTTAATGAAACCTGAAACATGTGGTGTTCTTATTGGCAGGTCTTTCTTCATGAAATCACTACTAGAGATCACCAAATAAAAAAATATTGATAATAATTATCAATGATTATAATCTACCAACACGTGATAGTAAAACATCAACTATGTCCAATCAGTAAGATGTTTCTAGACTATAGAACATATATTTATGATCAATTTCATAGTATCAGGAGGATGTCATTATAACATGGGATCTGTTATAACCTTTCATAATGACAATTATTCTTTAGAAATTACCATTTCAATAGTTTATGTAGAAAAGTATACACTATAAAGGTAAGATGAAAACATAAATATCAAATTTAATACAAAATATGGTAATCAAAATCACTGAATAGTGGGGTATATGGTAACCACTATTTCAACACGCTAGAGGGAACCAAAAAGTGTGTGTATCTGGTTTACATATCGAGTTATTTGGGATTTTCTAGAAACCAAAATGTAAACTCTAGTCATATTATCCATTACTCCGACCAACATTTTATTGGGCCTCGTAGAGAAACTTATGGGGAATCCTCATATGAGTATCACCATTGAAAATCACCAATCTCTAATGTTAGAACTAATGAATGAATAGATTTAAGAATAATACTTCTTCTTATGCCAGAGAATAGTGAGAAAAAACAATGGGACATCTATCATTGTCTAATTAATTTCTCTAAAAACTGTGTCACCTCCTTCGCACCGTGTTGATCCCAGATCTTTGATATCAGCTCATTTACACAAGAAATGGTTATGAAATGATCGATTGATTGAGAATAGTTGATATTAAGGCATAATGAATTACACACAGGGTGGATTGTGGAATAGGGGGAGAAAAGAACATGAACAAATGAGAGGAACAAACCTTAATAAATGTTCATGTTGATCTTGACTAATTTATATAAGATAAAAAAATTAAGATATTCTAAATGGATCTCCAAAATAAACCATGCATATATAATCATATTGCACTAGGTGATAGATCCACTAATAAAAGTGTTCATCGATAAATGTAGGATCCCAAAACATTTTTTCAGGTATGTTTTTCCTTTTTTGGAGTTTTGGAGAAAAGAGGAGTATATGGAAATTTTTGATGTACACAACATGTACTTTACAAGCACACACCATGTACTTTGATGCCGCTCAAGGTCATGTGTTGGCCGTGTCATGGAGACACACATGGCCATGTAGGGTTGACATGGTGTCCACCTAAAGTTGAGTATAGAAAAGCCTAGTATATGTTGTGTACTCCAAAAGTACATGCTATGTACTTTCTTTCTTTTTCCATTAAATGAACTGGGGTCACGTATTAATCGAAGAACCATCTTCTTCTTTAGCTTCATTGACTGAGAGGGTTCCATACAGCCACAGATCTACTCTGAGCCCTCGATCCTCCATATTTTCTTCAAATCAACATCCGTCTATTACGTTGGAACCACATCGGTAAGCTCTTCCTTCTCCTAGAGCTTCCTTTTTCAATTTCTCCTCTTTCTCATGTTATCGTGGATTGATCATTTTAGATGTTTTCATAGATATACAACGTTCCATGGAGAATCAAGCCTCTAGGATCAATTATATCAATCTCCTAACACTGAGGTAGATGGTTTGTTCCTTTCTATAGAATGACTTTGAGTATTTTGTTTAAATTACACCAATACCCTAGAACGGGGTATTGTGTGTTTCATGTTTTTCCCTTTTTGTTTTTCTGCCTTGCTTATATGCCTGTGTAGTGGAATTTGATTGTGAATAGGGTTATTTACTGTTCTTTAGATGTTTTTCCAAGCATGTTCTACCTTTTTATGACCTTTTGGTCTAGTTTTTCCTGTTAGGGTTTTCCAGTTCCATGCCTAGTTTTTAGGATGGTGTGACTATTCTTCCATCCTGAGAGGATGTGGAATGCTAGCCAAGTTGTTCTTGAGGATACTTTGGGTGTTACGCGATGAGATAATTGATGTCTTTATGTAGGTATGTGAGTTCCTAGTATAGTAGATCATGAGGAGAATGGTTGTATGGGATTCCCCACAGTGTCTTTAATTTACGATGTTGGACCACATGGGGAATTGACGTTGAGTTCTTCCACAGAGTGTCTGTAGTTCCTTGACATGGGCCACAGGGGGAATGTGACGTTGAGTGCTTCCCTAGAGACCCATCAGTATGATATGAGACTATAGGGGGGAATTGACGGTGAGTGCTTCCCTAGAAAGTCTATTCTTTAGATGAACCATAGGGGTGAGACTGTGTGTGCCTCGTAGAGGGTTGCTAATACATGTAGGTTGAACCATAGGGGTTAGGCTGTGAGAACTACCTAGAGGTTACCAGTTGTTCTTAATGCTTGAGTGGCTTCTTTCTTGTTTGTAAAGTATATTCTAGAACTGTGGATTTTTTGTTCATGAGTACATCCTGTTACTGTTTACTGGTTAATGCACTTTTTCCTGCCATTTATTCACTATCTATTAGGGAAATATATTTGGGTGGTTTCCTACTAGTAACTTGTCTCACACACTATTTGGGTTATGCTTTTGGGACCAAATAGATTATAGTGTTGCAGGTATAGATAAGGTAAATCACCATTCTGCTTGAGGTTCTTGATTGCACTGGAGATGGAGAGCATTGGACAAAGATGAGGCTTGGGATGTTGTGGAGTCGTCTTATCTATATTTCTATTGCACATTGGCTTAGTACAATATTCATAATTGTGACTTTTTTGTCTGATTTCCTAGACATATATGTATCATGCATCATTTCCATATATATGTGCTCT
Organism: Viscum album; assembly: GCA_963277665.1. Taxonomy (NCBI): domain Eukaryota; kingdom Viridiplantae; phylum Streptophyta; class Magnoliopsida; order Santalales; family Viscaceae; genus Viscum; species Viscum album. The sequence goes on from OY728146.1 coordinate 1,109,172,300, forward strand.
TGGGGTTTATCATATTTAGTCGTCCGCTATTCACTTGTGTATGGATTGGTTAATGCTTCTGTTATTGTTTATTATTTATCTTTTACACTGTGTACTCTGCCAATGAGGGCATTGATTCCCCACTATCAGACCCAAGGCCCTCCCTGCTAGTCGGTAGCCTCTAGAGTTTGGGGAAATGTGAATAAGGTCTTGTGTTCAAACAGGTACTGGGCACCTCTGGGTGGCTTCGGGAACTAAGGTGTTACAATGTGGTATCAGAGGAGATTCTTTTCTCTAGAATTACTATTTGGATCCTTTAGTCAGTGATAGAATGGAATAGGTACATGGTTATGAGTTGTGCCCAGGAGTAGCTATCCCATGTATAGGGAAAATACAGTCTACCTAGTTAATTGAAATCTTTCTGTTTTTGTGATTTTTAGAGTTGATTGATTTCACCTTGAGTGATTCACATGATTTTTGCTATTATTGTTGACGTTATTGCGGTTCTATTTCTATCGCAACCTGATGAGATGAGGATATGCCATCTCATGCATCATATAGGAACATTCTAGAAATCACATGTCATCTAGGATTAATTATAAATTTCATGTTGTTATGATAGATGTTGTGTAGAATATGCATGCTATTTTGATAGATTCCTTGATAAAAATATCTGCTTCTTGTTAAATCATAGTTTGTGTAATGTTTTAGCAGAATGAATGCCAAATATTGGCTCTTGAAGTGTTATGGGCCCTCCGGGACCAGAATTTGGTAGATAATTGGCTTGTTTACAATATTTGTAACTTTTATATGATTCCATGATTTGATTCGAAGGGAATATGGGCCCTCACGGATCAGAATCTGGCACCTTAGCGCTGATTTTCTGTGTTTTCTGGGCTCCGAAGCAGGTTTTGAGGCTACTGTTCAGAAAAATGCAGAATACACGGCATGTACTTTATTAATACATGTTGTGTAGTCTCTAGTCGTGTCACTGAATTTGCGATCCGGGACACGGGGTTATAAAAAATCTTGTAGGAACATGTCTTCTACTAGATTAGCACGCCGTGTAGTGTGAAATAGGTACCCCGACAATGTCACGAACAACACGGGTCATGTTTTATTTTAACATATATGTCATGTCTGAATTTTACATGTTGTTTCATATGATCTAGGTACCCGGCTATGTCACAAACAACACGGGTCAGTGTTACCCTTTATCGTACACACCGTGTCTGTCTGGAACACACCGGGTAGTGTCATCCATGTTTCAGGCCGTGTAGCTAACAACACGGGCCAAGTAAGGCCTGTCTTGTACACGTCGTTTCTGCCTTGAACACACCGTGTAGTGTTGTATTAGAGGTGCCTCCCAGCATAACCATGTATAAGGACTTGGGTAGGGAAGAGGATTCTAGTACCTGCTGTGTGTTAGGACAACATGCTATGTATTGGGGTGTTACAAAGCCAGTTTTGGTAGAAGTACACGACCATGTGAATGACCTAAGGGAACACACCATGTAGGGAAAGAACATGTCGTGTAGTCATCATTTTCATAACTTGAATGCCTTATTTTCCCTGTTCCGTCTTGTGACTTCAATTTTTCAGTCCTTGTTAATACTAAATCATAGGTGTGCTTTTGATCGTGCAAAGTCATGACACCGAGACGTCCTCTGGTGGTACGTCAGGTGCCAATCGGTGATTAGACATTAGATATGACAGATCAGGGGCTTCCCATAACATTATATCTGTTTCTATTATAGAGAGCCTTGGAGTCTCCATCTTTTCCACTACTATTACCTTGACTCAAGATAAACCATTGGGTACTAGAATGGTTAGTGTATGTCAATGCAAGGAGCTCCCTCTAGTGGTGGATAGGTATCACTTCATATGGGACCTCGATGTCCAAGAGATGACAGGCTATGATGTCATTCTCGGAATGGAATGGCTCGTTCCCTTCTAGCCAGTTGTCAATTGTTATCGCCGCAGGCTGAGTTTCATACCACCGAAGGGTGAATCTTTTCATCATCAAGGCGAATGGGATGTCTAGGAGAGTAGAGAAGGACCCGAGCATCATGGGCTAGGTGGAGTTACAACTAAGATTTCCAGTCTGTATCTGGATAACATGGGGAATTTAAAATTAGAATTTCCTCCAATGGTGGGTCGTTTAATGGATGTATTTCCATAATAATTTTCAGGTTTGCCTCCAGAGTGTGAGGTAGACTTTTCTATTGAGCTTGTTCCAGGAGTGGCACCTGTGTCCATTCCTCCTAATAGGATGGCTACACCTGAGTTGTAGGAGCTCAAGAAGAAGTTGGAGGAGTTGTAGGAAAAGGGTTTCATCTGACCCAATACTTCTCCTTGGAGTTATCCTGTACTATTTGTGAAGAAGGAAGACGACACCCTTTGGCTTTGTGTGGATTATCAGAAGCTGAACCAGTTGACAGTCAAGAACTGATATCCGTTACCTAGGATTGATGAACCCTTCTATCTGCTTCGAGGAGTCCAGGTGTTCTCAAAGATCGATTTGCGGTCTGGTAATCATCATTTCTGCATTAGACCATCTGATATACCTCTTACATATTTCATGAGTATAGTTATGGCCTATACGAGTATATATTTATGTCGTTCGGTCTCACAAAAGAGCCTATAGTTTCCATGGCAATGACAAACTGAGTGTTCCATCCATACTTAGACCCTTTTATGGTGTTATTCATGGTCAATTTCTTGGTAACTATCACACTCAACATGACAATGCTACCCATCCTAAGATCGTTTTGAGTACACTGAGGGAGAATTAGTTGTATGCTAAGCTCTCAAAATGCCACTTTTGGATGGATCAGATTCACTTCTTGGGACATGTTATCTCAAAGGTAGGAGTATCAGTAAACCTAGAGAAGCTGAGAGTAGTAGTTTCCTAGGAGAAACCGTAGAAAATATTTGAGGTGGAGAGTTTCCTAGGGCTGGCTGGATACTATAGGCACTTTATATGAGACTTTTCATGATTAGTCGCACTGCTGACAGGTCTGACCAAGAAAGGTATGAAGTTCTAATGGTTAGATTCTTGTAAGTCATCCTTTCAGGAACTGAATGGGAGGTTGACTTCATCACCGATACTAGTCTTTCCAGAGCTGGGAAAGAGCTAAACTGTTTGCTGTGATGCTTCAGGTATCAGGCTGGGAGCTGTGCTTATGCAGGGAGATGGACTCGTTGCATACGTGTCTCGTCAGTTGAGTCCACATGATAGGAACTACCTAACACAAGATCTAGAGTTGGCAGCTGTTGTTCATGCCTTACACTATTGGAGACATTATATTCTGGGAGAGGACATTTTGGTTTTCACCAAACACAAGTGTCTCAGGTACAAATTCACTCATCATAATATGAATCCGAGACAACTCAGGTGGAATGAGTATCTTCAGTCCATTAGCTTTGAGCAAGTCTATGCGACGGGAAAGGGAAATGTTGTGGCCGGTGCATTGAGCAGGGGGGACTCAGATACATGTAGTTCAAGAGGCCAACATGGAGTGACAACTTATGAATCTGTTCTCTAAGATGAATTTGAAGGTTCACAACAATCAGAGGAAGACTTTCCTATCTTATGTAGCCGTTACCTCTATACTTCTTGATCGGGTACGGACGAGGAACATATCATACTTAGAAGGCCTAGTCTGCAAGAGATTGTTTCAGGATAAGACCATCTTCCTAGATGGATAGTAGGCGAGGATGAGATCATTCATTTCCAGTGATGCATATGGGTTCCAACAGACATACGCGAGGAAATGATGCGGGACGTTCATTCCATGGTTTGGGTAGTTCATCCTGGCGTCACCAAGATGTATTATGATATACACTGTCAGTATTGGTGGCCATGTATGAAGATATATGTCGCTGGTTTTTTCCTAAGTTGTTCCACTTGTCCGAAGGTGAAAGTGGAACATCAACGACCTATAAGTCATTTACAACAGTTACCCATTTCTGAGTGGAAGTGTAATGATGTCATGATGGACTTCGTGATCGGTTTTCTGAGGTCACCTCGAGGGAATGATACTATTTGGGTTATCATCAACAAGATTACGAAGGTTGCTCACCACTTGCCAATCAAGGAGACCTTCAGTGTGGACGAGATGAGAAAATTGTACATCCGAGAGATTGTACATCTGCATGGGGTTCCACACTCCAATATTTTAGATAGGGAAGCACATTTTACTTCTTGGTTATGGTAGGGGTATCATAAGGCTTTGTGTACAAAGGTACTTTTGAGTACAACACACCATCCCCAGACATATGGCCAGTCTGAGTGTAATATACAAGTACTTGAGGATATGTCTGAGTTTGCATTCTAGACTTTGAAAGTTTTTGGGAGAAGTATATAACTCTTGTTTAGTTTTCCTGCAATAATACATTTCATGAAACTATTTAGATGGAACCTTATGAGGATTTGTATGGTAGGCCTTGCCGATCACCCTTATGTTGGATGGAGGAAGGAGAGGAAACCTTTCTGGGACCTCATCTTGTTCAGGAGACCACTGATCATATTGACTTGATTAGGAAGAGGATGGAAACGACATAGTCTCATCAGAATTCATATGCTGATTAGCGGAGATGACCTCTAATGTTCGAGGTAGGGGATTAGGTTTTCTTATGTGTCACTCCAAGGTTGGGTTGCAAGAGGATTCATAGATAGGGTAAGCATTCACCATGGTACATGAGTACGTTTTAGGTGTTAGAGAAAGTTGGGCCTGTTTCCTATTTGTTGTAGTTATCTCAGGGGTACCGGGCTATGCACAGCGTATTACACGTTTCTCAGCTCTGACATTACATTTCAGACCTGTCTCATGTCTTTCATTCTAAGGAGGCTGATCTCGAAGAGGATGCATCGTTTAAGGAGTATCCTATCCTGATTTTCGATCGCAGTACGAAGGCTCTTCGTGGCCGATGTGATTCTCTGGTGCGAGTGCTATGGCAGCACGGGTGAGTACATGACAAGACATGCGAGAGGGAGGTCGTTATATGATCATATTGGCCCGAGCTTTTCGAGGTTTCTTCTTATACGCCATGCTAGGGAAATTAAGGGACAAATTTATTTAAGGGGGGATGTTTGTAAGAACCCATAACTTCTTTTCAGGTATGTTTTTCCTTTTTTTGGAGTTTTTTATAAAAGTGGAGTTTCGGGAAATTTTTGATGTACACGCCATGTAATTTATAAGTACACGTCGTGTACTTTTATGCAACTCTAGGTCCTGTGATGGTAGTGTAATGGCCACACAAAAAACCATGTAGGGGTGACATAGAGACCGCCTAAAGCAGAGTAAGGAAAATCCTAGTACACTGCATGTACTCCAAAATTACACATCGTGTACTTTCTTGTTTTTTCATTAAACGGGCAGGGGTCACGTCTTAACCCTAGAACCATTTTCTTCTCCAGCTTTATTGACCGAGAGAATTTGGCATGGCTGTAGATCTTTTTTGATCCCCTGAGACTCCTTATGTTCTCCAAATCAACCGCCATTGATTGCGTTGGAACCACAACAGCAAGCTCTTCCATCTCCCAGAGCATCATTTTCCAACTCCTAATCTTTCTCAAGCTATTGTGGGTTGATCGTTTTTCACGTTTTCTTAGATATACGACGTTCTAAGAAGAATCATGCTTCAATGTTCATGTATATCGATCTCCTAATGTCTATGTAGGTGGTTTGAGCCTTTTGATATAATTTCTTTGAGTATTTTGTGAAAATTCCACCAATACCCTTGAATGGGGTATTCCTTGTTTCCTATTTTTCCCTTTCTGTTTGCTTACTTCGCTTATATGCCTTTGTAGCAGATATTGTTTGTGAATTGGGTGATTTAATATTTTTTGATGTTTTTCCATGCATGTTCTTCATGTTTATGACCATTTTGTCTGGTTTTTCCTGTTAGTATATTACCAGTTCCATTCCTAGTTTTTAGGATGGTGTGACTATTCTTCCATGCTGAGATGCTATGAAATTCTAGCCAAGTAGTTCTTGAGGATACTTTGGCCATTACACAATGCGATACATGCTGATTTTACACATGGCTATGAGATTCAAGTGTAGTATCCATTGGGAGAATTGATATAAGGGATTCTCCAGAGGGTCTTTAATTTACAATGTGAGACCAAAGGGGGAATTGAAATTTAGTTCTTCCTTAGAGTGTCTGTAGTTCCTTGATGCATGCCACATGGGGGATGTGATGTTGAGTGCTTCCCCAGAGTGACTTTATTATGATATGAGACTATAGGAGGAATTGACAGTGTGTGATTACCCAGAGAGTCTATTCTTTAGCAGAACCAGAGGGGTGAGACTGTGTGTTCCACCCAGAGGGTTGCTACTACTTATTGGTTGAACCATAGGGGTTAGGCTATGAGAACTACCCAAGGGTTACCTATTGTTCTACTTGTTTTAGGGGTGGATTTCTTGTTTGTAAATTATATGCTATAACTGTATAATTTTTACTGCTAAGTACTTCATGTTACTATTTACTGGTTACTGCACTTTTACCTGCCATATATTCACCGACTATTCGTCACAAATCTTTGGGTGGTTGCCTAATGGAAATTTTTCTGACTCTCTGTTTGGGTAATGATTTTGGTCCCAAACAGATTATATTGTTCTAGGTATAGATAAGGAAAAGTGCCCTTTTACATCATGTTCTTGATTACACTGGAGCTGGAGAGCATGGGACAAAGATGAGGCTTGCGATGCTGAGGAGTCATCTTATCTGTTTTTCATTTGTACATTGGATTAGTACTATATTCAACATTGTGACTTGTTTGTATTATTTCCTATACATATATGTATCAGGCATCACTTCCATATATATGTGCTCTTGCTCTTTATCATATTTAGTCTTACATTTTTCTCTTCTGTATGGATTGTTTACTGCTTTCGTTATTGATTATTATTTCTCTTTTCTATTCTGTACTTTGCCAATGAGGTCATAGTTTCCCAACTATCACACCCAAGGCCCTAAATACTAGTTAGCAGCCTCTGGTGTTTGGCGAAATGCTCTTGAGTTCATGTGACTAACTGGGTATGGCGTGCCTCTGGGTGGCTTCCAGAACAGGGGCGTGACAATGTGGCATCTGAGGAGATTCTTTTCACTTAACTAACTACTTGGAGCCTTTAGCTAGGGATAGGATGGAATAGGTACATTGTTATGAGCTATGTCCGGGAGTAGCTAGCTTGTTTACAAGGAGAAAAATCTACCTCGATAATTGAAATATTTCTGATTTTTTTATTTTTACAGTTGATTGATTTCAGCTCAAGTGATTCACATGATTTGTGCTGTTATTGTTGACATTATTGCTGTTCTATTTCTGTCACAACCCGATAAGTTGAGGTTATTCCATTTCATGCATCATATAGGAACATTCTAGAAATCACATTTCATGCATTCTTTCCAAGTAATCTATGATGCATTAGCAATTTATTATTGTTTTAATAGATGTTTTTTAGAATATGCATATTTTTGTGATAGATACCTTGATAAAAATATCTGCTTTTTGTTAGAGTATAGTTTGTGTAATGTTTTACAATAATGAATTCCAAATTTTGTCTCTTAAGGTGACATGGGCCCTCATGGACAAGAATTTGGTAAATTATTGGCTTGATTAGTTTGTTTGTAACTTGTATAAGATGCCAAGCTCTGATTCGCGGGGAGTTTGGGGGCTCACATATCAGAATTTTCCACCTTAGCGCTAGTTTTCTGTGTTCTCTGTGCTCCAGAGCAGTTTCTAAGGCTACTGTCTAGAAAAACCCAGAATCCACGGTGTGTACATTATTAATACACGTCATGTAGTCTCTAACCGTGTCACTGACTGTGCTAGCAGGGACATGGGGTTGTGAAAAAACTTGTAGGAACATGCTGTGTACTAGTTTCTCACATCGTGTAGTGTAAAATAGGTACCTTGACCATGTCACGAACAAAACGGGTCATGTTATCTTTTCACATACACGTCGTTTTTGAATTTTACACACCATGTCGTCTGATCTAGGTACCAGGTTGTGTCAAAAAAACACGGGTCGGTGTTACCCTTTCTCATACATGCCAGGTCTTTCTAGAATATGTCGTGTAGTGTTGGCCGTGTGTCAGGCCATGTCACTAACAACACGGGTCAGGTAAGGCATGTCTAATACACGTCGTGTCTGCCTTGAACACGCTATGTAGTGTTGTCTTAGAGGAGCCATGTGGCTTAACCTTGTAGAAGGATTCAGGAAGGGAAGTTGATTCAAGTACAGGCTGTGTGTTTGGACAACACGCCGTGTATTTGAGGTGTTACATGACCATTTTTGGTAGATGTACATACCCATGTGAATGACCTATGGGAACACATCAGGTAGGGATAGAACACACCATGTAGTCATGTTTTACATAACTTGAATGCCTTCTTTTCACTGTTCCTTCTTGTTCCTTCTATCTTTTAGTCTTTGTTAATCCTGAATCTAAGGTGTGCTTTTGACCCTATGGAGTCATGCCACCGAGACATCATTCGGTTGTAAGTCATATTCTAGTCGGTGATTAGACATCAGATATGGATGATCAGGGGCTTCCCATAGCTTTATCTCTGTTTCTATTATAAGGAGCCTTGGGATCTGCAACTTTTCCTCTAGTGATACCATGACTCTAGACACACCGTTAGGGACTAGAACGGTTAGTGTATGTCAGTGCAAGAAGTTCCCTCTATAGGTGCCTAGGTATCACTTCGTTTGGGACCCTTATATCCTACAGATTATAGGATATGATGTCATTCTCAGAATGGACAAGCTCATTCCCTTCCAGGTAGTCATCGACTGTTATCACCGTAGGCTGAGTTTCATTTCACCAGAGGGTGAATCATATCTTTATCTAGGCGGATGGGATGTCCATGAGATTAGAGTAGGACCCAAGCATCATGGGATATGTGGAGTTACAGTTTAGATTTCCATTCATTATCTGGATGACCAGGGGACTTCATTATTAGAATTTCCTCCCGTGGTGGATTGTTTCAGAGATGTCTTTCAGAAGACTTTTCATGTTATTCTCCAGAGAGTGAGGAAGACTTTTATCTTGATATTTTTCCAAGAGCGAAACCTGTGTCCATTACTCCTTATAGGATGGATACACCGGAGTTATATGACCTCAAGAAGCAGTTGGAGGAGTTGCAGGAAATGGGTTTTATCTGACCCATTACATCTCCGTTGGGATCTCTTGTCCTATTTGTGAAGAAGGAAGATGTCACCCTTAGGTTTTGTGTGGATTATTGGAAGCTGAACCAGTTGATGGTTAAGAAATAATATCCCATTCCAAGGATTAATGACCTCTTTGATCATCTTGGAGGAGATCGGTTGTTCTTGATGATCTATTTGAGGTCCGGTTATCATCAGTTTAGAATTAGACCATCTGATATACCACTTTCATCATTCTGGAGTAGGTATGGTCTATACGAGTATATGGTCATGCCGTTCAGTCTCACAAAAGCGCCTGCAGTTTTCATGTCACTGATGAACTGAGTGTTCCATCCATACTTAGACTCTTTTGTGGTGGTCTTCATGGATTATATATTGGTGTACTCTCACACACAACACAACCATGATACCGATCTGGAGATCATTTTGAGTACACTGAGGGAGTATCAGTGGTATGCTAAGCTCTTGAAATGCCACTTTTGGATAGATCAGATTCACTTCATGGGTCATGTTATCTCAGAGAAAAGAGTATCAGTAGACCCAGAGAAAGTGAGAGAGGTAGTTTCCTCGAAGCATCTAAAGAGTGTCTTTGAGGTGCAGAGTTTTCTAGGGCTGTCTGTATACTACAGATGTTTCATACAAGACATTTCATGCTTAGTCGCACCGCTTACAAGTCTAACCAAGAAAGGTGTGATGTTCTTATGGTCAGATTCTTATGAGTCAGCCTTTCAAGAACTGAAAGGGAGGTTGGCTTTAGCATCGATACTATTCTTGCCAGAGCTGGGCAAGAGATACATTGTTTACTATGATGCTTCAGGTATCGGGGTGGGTAATGTGATTATGCAGGGAGATGGAGTTGTTGCACACAGGTCTTGACAGTTGAGGCCACATGAGAGGAACTACACGATGCACGATCTTGAGTTGGCAACTATTGTTCATGCCTTATGATGTTGGTGACATTATCTTCTGGGATAGCACTTTGTGGTTTCACCAGCCACAAGAGTCTCAGGTACATATTCACTCAGTTTGATCTGAATTTGAGACAGTACAGGTGGGTCGAGTATCTTCAGTCCTTTGGGTTTGAACTTTTCTATACTCCTAGAAAGGGCAGTGTCGTGGCTGATGCGTTGTGCAGGAGGACTCAGATACATGCAGTTCAGGAGGCCACCAGTGAGTGGAAGTTTATGGCTCTATTCTCTGAGATGCATTTAGAGGTGTACGATAGGCAAGGGCATACTTTCCTATCATATGTAAGTTTTACCACTACACTTCTTGACCAGGTATGGATGAGGCTACTATCAGATTCAGAATACCTATTCTTGTGGGAGAGTGTGTCAGGAGAGGACACTCTTACTGGATAGATAGTAGGCAAGGATGAGATCTTGCATTTCCAAAGACGCATATGGGTGCCAACAGACATACTCAAGGAGCTGATGTGGGACATTTATTCTTCGGTTTGGGCAATTTATCTTGGCATCACCAAGATGTATCATGATCTACACCAACCATATTGGTGGCCAAGTATGAAGAGAGATGTTGATGGTTTTGTCATGAGGTGTTCCACTTGACAGCAGGTGAAAGTGGAACATCAACGACTAGCAGGCCTTTTACAGTAGTTACCCATTACCGAGTGGATGTGGAATGATGTCACGATGGACTTCATGACTGGTTTGCCGAAATATCCTCGAGGTAATGCTGCTGTTTGGGTTGTCATTGACTGGCTTATGAAGGTTTCTCACTTCTTTCCAATCAAGTAGACCTTTAGTGTTGATGAGCTGGGACAGTTGTACATCTGATAGATTGTACGTCTTCATGGGGTTCCACACTCCATTGTTTCAGATAGGGATGCACATTTTACTTCTTGGTTCTTGTAGGGGATTCAGAAGGCTTTGGGTACACAGGTAATTTTGAGTAATTCATTCCATCCCTAAACAGATATCCAGTCCCAGTTTACGATACATGTGCATGAGGATATGCTCCTAGATTAAATTCTAGACTTTGGAGGTTATTGGGAGAATAATATACCTTTTATGGAGTTTTCCTATAATAATAGTTTTCAAGAAACAATTCAGATGGAACCTTATGAGGATTTTTACGGTAGGTCATGTCGATCACCCTTATGATGGCTGGAGGCAGGAGAGGAAGCTTTGTTGGGACCTCGTCTTATTCAGGAGAGCACTGAGAAGATAGATTTGATTTGGAAGAGGATGGATATGGAACAGTCTTTTTAGAAGTATTATGCGGATTAGTGGAGATGACCTCTGAAGTTCAATCCCGGGAATCAGGTTTTCCTACATGTTTCACCGAGGATTTGAAAGAAGAGGATTCAGATACAGGGTAAGCCATCACCATGGTACGTGGGGCTCTTTGAGGGGTTAGAGAGAGTTGTGTCAGTTGCCTATCTGTTTCAGTTACATCAGAGGTACCGGGCTATGCATGACGTCATCCACGTTTCTCAGCTCTGATAATACTTTTCAGACCGGTCTGATGTCTTTCAACCTAAGGAGGATGAGCTCGAAGCGGATGCATCTTTTGAAGAGCATCCTATCTGGATTTTCTATCATAGTATAAAGGTTCTATGTGGCCAGTCTGTTACTCTTGTATGGGAGCTATGGAAGAATGGGTGGGTACAAGATGAGACTTGGGAGAGGCTGGATGATATACGATCGTAGTGGCCAGATCTGTTCGTGGGTTCTTATTCTACAGCTCTCTTGGGAAATTCGGGGATGAATTTCTTTTAAGGGGGAAGTTTGTAAGAACACAGAACTTCTTTTCAGGTACGTTTTTTCTTTTTCTAGAGTTTTTGATAAAAGAGGAGTTTCTAGAAATTTTTGAAGTACACACCGTGTACTTTGATGCTGCTCAAGGTCATGTGTTGGTCGGGTCATGGCCAAACACACAGTCATGTAGGGGTGACATAGAGGTCGCCTAAATCAGAGTATGGAAAATCCTTGTTACACCATGTACTCCAAAAGTACACACTGTGTTCTTTTTTTCATTAAATGGATCGAGCTCATTTCTTAACTGCAGAACCAGCCTCCTCTCCAACTTCTTCGACCGAGAGTATTTCGTACGGCCGTAGATCTTCTTTGATCCCCTTAGCCTCCATCTGTTCTCCAAATTGACTGCCGTCGATTATGTTGGACTACAATGATAAGCTCTTCTTTCTCCTAGAGTATTGCTTTGCAATTCCTCCTCTTTCTCAAGTTATCATGTGTTGAGCATTTTAGACATTTTCTTATATTTAAGACGTTCTAAGGAGAATCAACCTTCAAGGTTCAAGTATATCGATATCCTATCATTGAGGTAGGTGGTTTGTACCTTTATGTAGAATGTATTTCAGTATTTTGTGCAGATCCCACCAATACCCTAGAATGTGGTATTATGTGTTTCATGTTTTTTCCTTTTTGTTTGCATGTTTTCATATATTTTTGTATAGAGGGATTTGCTTGTGAATAGTGTAATTTACATTGCTTTGGATGTTTTTTCCATGCATGTTATACCTAATTATGATGGTTTGGTCTAGATTTTCTTGTTATGCTTTTTCCCGTTCCCTGCCTAGTTTGTAGGATGGTGTGACTGTTCTTCCATGCTAATATGTTGTAGAATTCTAGCTAAGAAGATATTGAGGATACTTTGGCTGTTACGCGATGTGATACCTGCTGACTTTACACAGGGATTTGAGAGCCTAGTGTAGTAGACCATATGGAGAATTGACATAAGGGATTATCCAGAGTGTCTTTAATTTGCGATGCGAGACCACAAGGGGGAATTGATGTTGAGTGCTTCCTCAGAGTGTCTGTAGTTCCTCGACGTGGGCCACAGGGGGAATGACACATTGATTACTTCTCCAGAGCGCCTTTAGTATGATATGAGACTATAGGGGGAATTCATGGTGAGTGCTTCACCAGAGAGTCTATTCTTTAGCTGAACCATAGGGGTGAGACTATGTGTGCCTCCCAGAGGGTTGCTAGTACTTGTAGGTTGAACCACATGGGTTAGGCTGTGAGAACTACCCAGAGGGTACCTGTTGTTCTACTTGCTTGAGTGGCTAATTTCTTCTTTTTTAATTATATGCTAGAACTGTGGATTATTTACTGCTGAGTACTTCTTGTTACTATTTACTGGTTACTGCACTTTTACCTACCATATATTCACTGAATTTTAGGCATATATCATTTGGTGGATTCCTAATGGGACATTGTCTCACACCATGTGTGGGTCATGATTTTGGGCCCAAATAGATTATATTGTTGTAGGTATAGATAAGGGCAAGTTCCCTTCTACTTCAGGTTCTTGATTTCACTGGAGCTGAAGAGCATGGGAACAAGACAAGGCTTATGATGCTGAGGATTCATCTTATCTGTTTTTCTTTTGTACTTTGGCTTAGTACTGTATTCATAATTGTGACTTGTTTGGCTACTTTCCTAGACATATATGTATCATGTATCATTTTCATATATATGTGCTCCTTCTATTTATCATATTTAGTCTTTTATTGTTCACTTTTGTATCTATTGCTTATTGCTTCTATTATTGTTTATTATTTCTCTTTTCTGTTGTGTAATCTGCCAATGAGGGTATAGTTTCCTCACTATCACACCCAAGGCCCTCACTGCTAGTCGAAAACCTCAGAATTTTGGGGAAATGTGCTTGAGGTCATGTGACCAACCGGGTACGAGGCGACTCTGGGTGGCTTTCGGAACTGGGGTATTAAAATAGATTTACCTTCATTACAGAAACAATTATTGGAGAAGAATCTAAAAAAAATACTTACCTCGATTTCATTTGACCACTGTTGTATAATAATGTATCTTATCCTTCATTAGAATGATCATTCAATCCAGGGTTGCATCAATTTATCAATCCAAAATCCTTCATCATTCACCTGATAGGATTATCCAAGTATCACTCTAATAATCCTATAGAGGTTCCACATTTATGAGGTTATCCATGGAATTCATACATAAGGAACTATTAAAAGATCCACCAATCACTATGTTAATGAAAAAAATTAAAAGAATTTATTAAATTATATTATTTTTAACGCCTATGAAATGTTTTTCACAAATGGAACACAATAACTAATGTTAAGTCACCCTGAGGATAAAACCTCCATTTTGAACTCAATTGTGCTGTATGATTTCAAATATCGGGAACCATATAGTTTTTTTTCATCTATTCATATAAAATATGTAACTGTGATAATTAATATTTTAAATTTATTTCAAAAAATTATTTCTGGAACTCTGGTCATGAAAATTGTAGATCGTTTCAGTATTTAGCTTCTAAAATAATCCATAAAATATAAAAAAATAATACATGGGATCTCTGATTCATTACATACCCAAAATAGCTAACACACAAGACTCCAAAATTTAATACCCTTGATAAGATCATGTCTTAAAGAAACTAATTTTCATGCTCAGTCTGAACATTCTTTTGAGAATGGTATATTGTACTCGACATGACATGTGACTCCATTCACGTTTGAATCCCTTCCCAAAATTGTATGGTAAAACAATGATTTCTATCTATAATGATTGTAGATGGAACACCACAAACCCTCACTATTTCATGAACATTGAACTATCCCATCTAATCCAACTGTATGAAACCCTAATCAGAATGAAATGGTATGATTAGTCCAGACATTCAGTAACCAAATAAAATTCAATACTTGGGGTGTTTGAGGAAAGAAAAAAATAAAATCCATGGTGATCTTATCCTATATCCAGTTATGGATTGGAAATGGATGAAGAAAACTATATGGTCTCTCGTGCTCTCCTTTTACCTTCTAGAATGTATAACAACAAGTTACAAAGTCATCTATTTCATGTCTCATACTAGACAACATGAACTGGTGATGTATATTGTTTAACATCGTGGTGGTACTCATATGAACAGACCAGTAAGACTTGTTCATATGAAACATCAACAACATCTACATTGAAAAAATCAACATGGAGCCACCTTTTAACACAGAACTCATTTTGGATACAATTTTGACTCACAGAGCACCTCCCCACATTTTCAGAACATCACATACGACTGATAAAACTCTTCCCCAGGTTCACCTACTAGATCAACTCTTGACGAGAAGTTCTCATGTGGACATTATCGAAGAGCACCATTCCACTATGATCCATTTCTTAAAAATGAATCTAAGAAAAAATACCTTCAGGGTATTATCTTCAATTGAAAATTTTTTTTATTTCACTGGAACTTTTCATCTCAAAGTATCAGTTACACCATTTTCTGTATGTGGGGTGTAGATGATATCAGAATCAAACCCCTAAAGGTACTCCACCCAATGGAACTTCATCAAATATAGATATTATTGAGACAATATATCAGTTATTATATTATAATAATAATAGACTACACAGTTATCCCAAAATAGATTGTTATTCCAAAGATTTATGGCTTACATAACCACTACTAATTATCGATCATGGGTTTGTTGATTCATTTTCCATGGTCCATGTTTCCAAAAACAATATTCCACTATATTTCTAGGCTACATCATCAAAAAAAATAAAAATACATAAATCATCATAGTAGACGACATATCCCATTCCATTTTCCATAAATATTAAAAGAGGGGTCACGGTATACCTTCACATATGCTCCTCTAAGGACACATGATATTCATGTATGCTATAAACATCATCCCATCCAGGTAACATCCATCATGTGTGAGGAAATTTGGGAGAAGACTTGATATTATTTCCTTTAATACCTCGCTATTCCATAAAATATTTGGATTCAAATTATTTCTCGAATTAAAAAATTAAATAAAATCACTTATAATTTGGGGGTCCACCAAAATCCATCATTCTATGATCACATGACCTTGAAGCATCACCTCCCCGATCAAAAATATTCACTTAAAAAACATCAAAAAAAGGGGAAAACCTCGATGACTCCCCAAAAAATCATCAAATGTCATTCATGAACCTATATGGATCCAGAATAAACCATCATATCATCCATGAATACCATAACGAAGGAATCATGGTACTGATGGAACACAAGATTCATAAGATCCATAAATACCTTTGGATAATTCATGAAAATGGAATGCATGACCATATACCAAAAATGTATGAACCTATATTAGAAGGAACTTTTAAGAACATATACCTCTCTATGACTATCATGGTGAAACCTGAAGTGAAATTAATTCATGGAAAACTAACATGCCCCATTCTATTGATTAAAAAGGTCATCAATATAGGGAGAATTTTATTTTTTCTTGATCTTCTTCATATTCAACTTGGTGTAATCAATACATTACGAGAGAGATCCATCATCCTTTATAGAAAAAAGTAATATTGTGGAACATGGTAAAACTCTTGGGATATTGATTAATTTGGATTCCAAATCATCCAATAGTAAATTTATTTCTGTCAATTAATTGGGGGACATATGACATGATGGAAGAGATATCAGTTGTGTTACCAACACCAAATAAATTACAAACTCTCATCCTACCCTAGAGTAAAACCTGAGAAATCATTTGAAAAAAACCTTTAGGAACTCATCCACCGCATGAGGCTATCTATTCTCAAGACCACTACCACCATCCTACAACTTGAGCGATAATATCTATAAATCAATACAACCCAACCTTAGATGTGGAAGTCCAACAGATCCCATAAGAGTTTTCCACTCACCTAGAAGAACCTAATTTCCCATATTGGGTTCTAAAAACAACCTTTTTGGTGATAAAAATTGATGTTTTCATATAAATTTTCCATCCATTACATTCTGAGGATGATGTCAAGGAGTTACCTCTCATAGAACAAAAAATCTCATTCTAGCTCTACCCCTCACATGGTGAGTGCACATTAAGGAAAACTAAATCCTTATTCTGTCATCAAACCATGAATGTTAACAAAATCCATCACATATAGGATAAGGTTAGATGAAATAATTGACAACCCATCATGATTTTCCTAAATGAAAGAAACAAAGGCACCAGTATCGAACAAGGAAACATATAATGATGATGTGAAAATAATGGTGTTTTGATACATTTCTCATCACACATCAGATTCCACTGGTACATGATCCACTCCATAAATATTCCTTATATCTAACTCAGCCCAAGAGTGACCGCTAACCTACCATTCAACCATGAACTTACTCTACCATAAAATGGATCCAACCCCACCACCACGAACACTAATCTATGAACCCACTATCTTGGACTACACTGACTGGGATTACATCCCACAAAAGAACAAAAATCCATCTGCACATTGATATGGATCTATATTTATACAAAACTCCAGTTATTTTGTATTATACCTATATAGATGGAAAGGTATGATGAGATCTGAGAATGAATACCACACGTGACCGACCTACCCAAATTTATAGAATACGAATGATCGGGAGTATGAAGACACTGACTTTGATAGTTATGAAGGATGGACAGAACTTAGACATCACTTCTCCAACTCCTCATCATACATTATATTATTTTTAGATGAAATTACACTTCATTAACCCACTTCTAACACAGATCTAATGAAACATGGCATTTCACTATGATCTATATCAACCTTTAATGCATGATAAACCACCTAAAAATGTCTTCAACAAAAATATGATGGCTTGATATTAGTTATCCAGATGCAGCCATATTTTGATCTTTTCGGCCTTCATCATATCATTAGAAACTACCTCAGTCTTGGAAAAAAACCTACACTACAAAAATATTGGAATACCCCATCAAAATTTTATCACCCCTAGAGAAGATCATAATACACTCGGGAATAAAAAAATATCAAGATATTAGAGATGTAATTCTCACCAAATGAATCCTTGAAATACTTCAAACACATCTTCTGGTTTTTACTAGCTCATACAACAAATTCCCAGTAACTCCAACTAGGACTAACCAAAAAACAAATCACATATCACCTTGATCTCTATAAGAGTGTCACAAAGACTGAACATCATCTCAATTTTCTCAACCCAATCCACATATTTTATAGGGTCTATGCTACGCCAAAATTAAGGAGTCATGTACATGAGGAACTCCTGAGATTTTTTCCTTTCAAGTGCCTGGTTCAGCTTCCCTTGTAGGAAAGAAACAAGACCCTACTCCCTGACCCAATGCATGTAAATGTTAATCCCTATCATCCACTATTCTTTGATCAACGGGTGGGGGAGAACCCTCTCCAACCTCTTCCCATGGCTACATAAAATGTCTCTAGGGGTATCTTGCAACAATAAGCAACAATATTATTGAAAACCCAACAAGAAAAAATTCAAAAAATTTCATAATCAATTGAAACATAGAAAAAGTCCCATAAATCAATAAAAAACCACATTCATTGTAATAAAAAACAAAACCAATATACCCTCACATGGTGTCCATGCATATTTTTCTACCATTTTTTCATGAACCATGTTAGGTTGGATTGTACCCAATCTTGGTTCGTTACATTGTCAACATAAAATCTAATGATGGATCTAATCATCCTAGTACAGAAATATATATTTTTCAATATCATTTCCATGTATAATAAATATTAAAAATGAAATAACACCATCTATTTAGTGCTTCTAAAAATCATGAGTTCTATCACTGACTGAAAAAATTTACTCTATAGATATCATCCACTTTAATACCATCTGGAATTATCTAATTTGTTATAAAAAGCATTCTTGATCACAAACACCCTACGAAATGGATACTAAATGATAGAAATTGATTATAAAATTCATTTTTTATTATTTTTAAGATTAATCCATTACATGAAGAGATGTATTAATTCATATCATGAATCTTTTATTTAAATTATAACATCATTTAGAATTATGTTTTTTATTTATTCTTGAAATTATTCAACCTTAAACATCATCAGAAAAACACATCCATGTATATGTCACACAATCATATAAACATCAATATGATTAATTAACAACCAATAAACAACAACAATCACATGACACCCATACATTTTTTTATTATCCGGTATGAAATATTAATTATTAACACAAATATTAGTTATCCCATTTCAATTCTCTAAAAAAATCATTATATAATTATTCTTATTTTAAAACGTTATGTATATACAATACATAATGTGAAATTATAGTTTTTATTTTTTATTTAACACTCTGATAATCAAAAATTCTACATGTGATTACACCGTATCAGTTTCTTATATATTTTCCAAAATAAGAAATTATAATTCATTTTCTGCAATATAAAATAATAACATCATCCTATACATTTCCCATTTTAAAATATATTTATATTCTTTAAATTGATATTACAAAATAATATAAAAAAACTATCTATGTAAATCCCAAAAATTGAATAATATATTTGAAATATATTATTCTCCCTCTTCTCTCCCTTATGTAATTCCACGATAATAAATTATTATTAATTAGTAGAAGTGATTGAATTACATTATTCAAAATTAATTACTATTTTATATCATTATAATACTAAATCATAAACGTGAAAGAATTAATTCAATTAATAAAATTATTCTCAAGGAATTTATTAAATTTGAGACATGTTATATATGAAAATTTCATTTCATTGAATAATCTTATAATAATAATGATATTACATTATTTTTCCTTCATATTCAGTATTCCTTATAGTTTATGTTTTATTAAATATTCATTATAAAATAATTTATATATTATTATATATTTGTTTTGTTTTCTACAATATATAAAAACGAATATAAATAAATATGTTAACAACATTTTCAAATAAAAAATGATAAATATTAGACCCCCTCCTTCAAGAAGCAATATTATCATTATACATAATAAAAAAGAGAGAGTAATAACACATGTCTAAAATAACGATATATAATTAGATGAAATTTAGAATAACTTTATATCTTGAATGAAAAATTTATGAACATCTAGGTTTGATGGAAATTTTGAAAAAATTAAAGGGATGAAATTCACTATTTTCTATGAAATAATGATACACTCTTGTATAATTCAAAAAGACACGTCAAAAATTCCATTTTAAATTCTAAAAAACATATTTTATTATTTTAGTTTATACCACACAACTCTTCTTAATTTGATAAAATTGTATAAGGATATCATTTGATTCATATTTTATATTAAAACAGTGATTTATTAATAAAATATGTGAAAAAAATCATTTCATATTCAAGGAAGGGTAAAATATAGAAATTCTTAATTTTAAACACGAAAAAAATATCCTACACCTGGGGGTGGAAACTATGTAAGGTAAATTAGATTTATCCTTATAAAAAATGTATTTAGGATGACAATTATGTGAGGATTAAATGAGATTGAGACTAGTACAAGACACATAACACACCCATATGTGAGACCCATAAATCCTGATTCAACCATCCAACTAAACCAATCACTTCCCCTATGTTATGCAAATTAATTCACTATAATGTAAGTTTTAGGATCTATATACTCATTAGAATATGTTATCAATATGTAGTGAGAAATGGAAATTTTATATCTTTATGTGAATGATAAACGATATATATAGACCTCCACATACCTATAACCCCCAATTATTTTAGGATGTATTTATCAATGAAAAGTATTTTTTTGGATAGATTTTTATGTAAGATACCATAACTATTTATCACATATCATAAAATTAAATATATTATATGGTTTTCAAAAAAAATAAATAAAATGATTTATAATTCTAATAGGAAATACTATTGATCATAAAGAGTGGGTGTGAAATATTTTTTAATGATCTATATTTTTTAATATATATATTATTTAAAAATATATTAAATTTATTAAAATAAGTTAAATTTATTATATAAATATGTTGAAAATATGTTCCATGTTTATTAGTTGGTTATATTTAAAAATAAAATAATTTTAAATTAAAAAATATAAGTTTTTATGAAAATATTCTTTTCTTATCTAAATGACTTTTAATATTAATGAAATAAATTAATAAATATTAATAAATTATTTTAATGAAATTTTTATTTAATATTTTAAATAAAATATTTCAACATTCATTTAATGCTTGCAGCTAATCAAAAAATTGTGGAAAATGAGTTTTAATATTATATGTGCATTTTTCTAAAAACATGTTTTGGTTGCGTGTTGAAATCATTCTTAAAAATTATGTTATTACACTTATAGAAATTAAATTTTATTAAAGGTTATCTATATAAGGAGTGATAATTTCCCAATTATTTAATGAGAATTATTTTTTTCATAATGAATTATAATTATGGAAAAATATTACATTGGTTATATTTTAAAAATGATTCTTGATGAGATTAAATTAAACTATAAGGATTAGAATATCAATTAATAATATCTATATACTATTTAATAAAGACAATTTTACCATACTTTTTTTTATAATTTTTTAATCGAATAATTGATTCTAAGCTGGGGAGATAAAAAACCCAATGCATTACTCCACCAACACGGGAGGCTACCATCATGAAGTGAAGGTCCTAACTGTAACACTCTTATATTTTATGACATATTTTTGTCAAAAAAATTAAATCACTTTGATATCTTATAATAAATGAAGCTTTGTGTCTAAAAAAACCATAATATAGTGTATCATTATAATCATGCAATTAAATTGGTGATATGAATAAGAATAACCAAATTTTAAAAATTACATATAAAGGATGTGTAAAAAAATTAAAAAAATATTGAAATATAATTAATCATTATTTAATTATATCTTAATTTCCCTCAAAATAAATTTTCCTCCGAAAATGATTTTTTTTAGTTTTTTATGAGAAAGTAAAAATATTATTTTTTCCCCAATTTATTAAATTGAGCAGTAAAAATGAAATTCATTTTTTTATATTCATCCCAAAATTATCATATGGTAATATTTTGACTTTTTTTCAAAAAATAGATTTTTAGTCAATAGTTAATCAAACAAAATGTTAATAATTATAATATTTTCATATAAATAATTGATAAAATTAATTTTTGTTTAATGCTATCTAATATTTAAAATGGTTCATTTATATTATGAGCAATAAAATTATGGTCACTTTAATAAATTTTATATAGGATTTTTTATAACAACTCATTATACATTGGAAGCATTTTACCTGTAAAATATCTTTTTATCAGATTTGGCGAGATTATTTGAAAATATAATTTCCATACATATGTAAATGGTGTATGATAAAAAGGAGTCCAAATTTTCAATTAGAAAAAATAATATTATTTAATGAGGCCCTCTGAATTATATGTCATAATGAATACTAAAAATAATTACCAAAATTAAAGTACAAACATATTTATCATGGATTAAACCATGATATTTGACTAATACTGATAATCATTTTATCTAAATCTTTATATATTGACATATTTTGACTACATTATATACCAACTTTGAATCAATTCCTATTGGGAATAATTTTTATTGATTGTTAAATAATAATATTAAAATATTTTAATAAATATTATCTATGCCCACTCCTCCAAATATATTATGAATCCCCAACTTTATACTATTTTCACCACATTGATCTGTATTTATTTAAGAAAACAACCCAATTATAATATAAAATTTCTTATGCCTAAATTATAAGTTATGGTTTACTTACAATTCTTTTCGAAGGATCTTTGGAAGTGATCTAACATTGGCCTGTAGAGAAATATGTAATCACCCTACTAAACCTCTTTAAATTTATTTATTCTTCCTACACATCAAAATAAATGTTATTAAAACATAATAAATTGTTATTATGATTATGTATAAATATTTATTCATAATCATCTCCATCAAATTTATGGAAAATGTATCTCTCATATGTACATGTGGACTAACACTTTCACATATCAAAATAATTCATTTTCAAAAACATTAATTTATGGATAGTGATTATATTGGGTTTAAAGTTTTTATATTATATTTTTATTAAATATAGGATATCATATATACTATCTTACCTTATCATCAATCAGATGTCGATAATGTCAATCGTACGTACGTGTGGACTATAACATCAATGAATTGATGTGACTTAGTCTTGGTATACAATTTAGAAAGATTATAATAAAGATGTATTAATTGAATATTTATGATAAATTCGATATAATAATGATTCTTTAACGTTTTATTAATGTTTACAATTCGTTCTAAAATCTCATATAAAGTATAAATATCACTAATGTGTATGTATGACCTACCTTCTCCATGAATTGTTTAATTAATTTATCTATTTCTACCATTTATTGATGTGTAAAAATATATATAATTATATATAATTAATATATATTATATTTATATAAATATAAAAACTATATATATGATGGAGCCATGATTAATATATATGGACCGAATGAACCGATCCAAATCTCCCTTGAAAAATGTACCACTTAACACCATAAAACGATCCTTTTAATACATTATTATTAGTTAATGGGTATTGAAATGCTTTTTAAAGGATAAAATATGATATTTAATATATGTTTATTAATATAGAATAAAAATGGAGTAAATTAATATATGTTATACAGAAGGTTAGAGTGCTTCCAAAGAAAGATCATGTTGAGCTATGATATTTGTTTCTAACAATTATTTCTGTGAGACACATCCCATATTCATTATTGTTTTTAATTTATGTGACGTATATAGATCACATGAGTTTATTTTATAATTACTATATTTAATTTTTTAATATACATATACAATTATGTTTCCATATTACAATAGATTTTGATTTATTTATAAATATCTCAGTAAGGGATTTATGTTTCAAAATCATTTTAAATGAGATTATGTGTGCCAAAAATTTCATTAAAGGAAATTATATGATCCATTTCTATTTAACCTAGTTAATTTTATTCTTAAATTTTTATTTATGTAATTCTTATGTAACATTACTATTTTCCTCTACAATGCAGATAATGTTTTTAGAAAATGTTTATTATCAAAACTAGACCAAATTTCTTCGTTTTAATGAAATCAATTTCAACCATGTCCATGTTTTCAATAAAATATTTTCATTAATGTTTTTTGAAAAAATATTTCAAGTTAATATGAATATAGTTTTTATTTATAAAAACATACATTGATGTTATTTATAAATTTCAAATGAAATTTTCAAAGGATAACATCTTTATTATTTATCTATATAGCTCATGGTTATGATTATTACATAAATCAGGAATAATTTTATTTTCCATGGGTTTTTTTATAAACAATTGTTGAATTTTTTATTGAAACACTGTTCTTTTCCACAAGTTATGATATCTGATGAATTTTTTATGTTCATTTATAACACATATGAATAAGTTATCAAATATGTTCATGGTGGTAATTGAGATATATATATATATCTCTGGTGTATTAAGAATGTATAAATATCTCATGACATAGTAAAGACTAGAGTGGGGAGTTAACAAAGGTAAAAATGGGACTATATCCACTATGAGTCTTAGAAGTGAGCCATAAATATGTACATGATTGAAGGAGGCGTTAAAAAACACTATGACTATTTTGGGAGTTATCCATGACCATGAATATGATGTAATAAGTGGTGAAACAATTCCACTATGATAGTCCAGCTGATGGTCCTTAAAAAATAAAATTGATTCCCTATTCTTAATTGGATGCCAAAGACATATGTTTTATACAATCGATAATCCCAAATAGATAATGTTTGTTGAATCTGTTTTGATTAATGGCTATTTAAATGAAATTATTTATTTCATGATTCAATATCATAATATATTATATTATTCATATAGTTTTCCAATGTTATGTTCATCATCTCATAACCGTAATCTCATGTTATATTTTAGTTACCGACGATATATCCTTTTTAAACATTATTGTTCTATTAAGATCAAAAATAAATTGGATTACAATTCCCTATGTTATGAATAATTTTTTATGTTGTTTTAGTTTAATATGAGTACTTTATGGGGTTATCTTTGCAGATATGTTTATTAACATTTATTTAATAAAGATATTTTGTATCAAGTATCCAGAAACACTTCTCCGTTATAGTTATGGTGTATCTTGTAATTTTATATACTAGATTTTCATATCTTATAATGTAATTTCAATGTATTAAATGTGTCGTTCGATAAATTGTATCATAGTAGGGTTTAGTTAATCATTGGTTATTTTTAATTAAATTAATGAATAAAATAACCTAACAATATGTCTAGATATATGATAAAATTGAAATGTTGTGGTAAGGAATAAATAATGTTGTTTTAGTAGAAATAAATATTTCAATATGTAATAAATGATAATATTTGTTTGGTATAGATCCATATAGGGTTATTACCCCCAAAATAGTTTTCCTAGTATATCTAAAACACCATTATGGTGTTGAAACATATCTTCCATTACCCGTACATAGTTTCACACTAAAGTGGGAAATTCTTAAGTTAATTCAATTTTTCATTATGAACCAATATATTGTATTTGAATAGATTATGAATATAAATGACCTTTTTTATACCTATGTTTTCATTTATAGAAAATATGGAGTCGAAATATTTCCATCATATAAACAATTTTACAATATTATATGATATATCTATGGATGATCGATGCTCAAGATAAATAATTTTTTATTTAAAGATTGATGATTAAAATATGAAGTTGAGGTGGGTAAAGGAATGATCAAATGTAGAATTATATTATTTGGAAATAGAAAAATGAATTCAATTATATAATGGGACATCTCTAAAAACATAAATTCTTGTCCTCAATGATTAGGTTATGAGTTAGAGGTAAATACTCTAAATGGTATAGTGATTGCATATAAAATTTATTGCCCATATCATATTTGAAATTTTAGTACTATACTTCTTGAAAATACCATTATTCCCCATATATTTTAATTTTATGTTATTCTATTCATGGATAGGATTTATTTATATAAATATTATATCAATTTTCATGTATGGGAAGTAACAATTTCAGTTCAAACCCAATGTGTGATCATCTACTACTAAAAATATGAAGATGAAAATATAATTGAAATTGAATCCATTATATCTTTTGTTATTACGTCAGAAAGAGATATTTTTCTCTGATTGTTTGGGAGAATCATAACCACTATGACATTCTATTTTTTATGAGTTTTTTTATATTTTTCTAATAGAATTTCTTAATCTTCTTCTTAATATTGAAGTTAATTTTTTAATAGAACACATAGATAGTGGTAAACATATCAAAATGAATCTATATATAATGTTTATAATTTAGATTATGGTATTATAAAGTAAATTAAAGTATAATCATTATAAAGGATTCATTTATCCAAATACACCCCATTGGGTGCACCAATTATTTTTATCAACAATAGGAATGTTTTGATGCTACTCATCATTCATTACCGGGAACCTAACAAGATGAAAATATAGAACAATAATATTATGCCTTGTATTATTGGGTTTTTTTAATTTATGTGGATCTCATTATTTTTCCCTGATTTTTCTTTCACATGGATTATTTTATTTGATGGTAAAAAGTGAATACTATTGAGAATGTGTTAATTCAAAAAAAATCATTACTATTTTTTGATTGAAGAAATGTTGTCATGTATGTTACTATTGAAGATTATTTTAATTGAATTTATAGAAGACAATATTAAGTAAAATAGATAATATGGATTCATATTCAATTCGTTGATCTTTAAGATAAATTTACAGTATCCTAGTTACATTATTTATACCCTATTATTTTAAGTGTAAAGTAAGGTTTATGACCACTACAATTAGAAAAAAGCATACAATTCATATAACCTAAATTTAGAAGAAATAATAAATT
This sequence comes from Viscum album, assembly GCA_963277665.1. Taxonomy (NCBI): domain Eukaryota; kingdom Viridiplantae; phylum Streptophyta; class Magnoliopsida; order Santalales; family Viscaceae; genus Viscum; species Viscum album. Next base: position 1,109,199,252 of record OY728146.1, read on the forward strand.
TGATAAACGGTGAGTGTTATTTTTCAACCCAATGTTTTTAATGTACTATATTTTATTAACCATCTATTTTTGGACAACCTTACATTGTGAACCCTAGGTTTTGTTTTTATTATTAGGAGGAGGAACCCTACATTTTACTATTCAATGATGGTGTTTTAAATTCAATATATTATCCATGATTTTTGAAACAGTTTCATCATATGTAAATATATATTCAAATCTATTTTGTGACTAATTCAAAGGCTCTTATTCAATAGTTTAAATAATTTTTATTATTACAAGAATTTATGACTTACATGAATGATTTTAAATTCAAATATTCATGAATTATTATGTGATATTTCATTACCATGTTTGAACTGGAGTTATATTACCTTTATTATAAATATCCATACATCCTTACATATAAAATAATAAATGACATATAAAATAAAAATATACATAAGTAAAATCCATTTTTGTAAAAAAAAATCATTACCGTAAAATCTACAGTTTGGGGACATAAATTACTTGATATATATAATAGACTCACCCATGTCACTTATTATACATCATATTTTTATATCATGTTCATAAAGTTAAAAAAAATCATAGATACACATTGCCGACATACATGCTTACAGATGAATAAAGTGTTTTTCTATCACTATTTATAGAATTCATGATGCATAAATGATGATTTATTTGTTGATGTGAATTATTAATTATCTTAATATATATGTCATTTTTTAGAAATTTTTTCTATCTAAATTTATTTCTCAATAAAATAAATATCTTTTACTTTAGTGTATTGTTTGGTTCTCTCAGACATCAATGGTGAAGTTCCACCTTCCTTTAATGTGATATTGATTTCCCACTCCCTATAAAAGAACCATATGGCCATTTAAAATAATATTATAAGGATCCAAATTTCTACACTATTTTGTTGATTAAGTGGTCTATATATAAGATGAACTAGTAGTAGACATTATCATGCCTATGGATTAGTGAGTTGGTCTATTTTCATGGGGGTTTGTTTGTTCTGTAAACCACTATATATCTCTATATTCAATTACTTATTTACATCTGCTCCTCTATCATCAATTTGAGTGAAAGAATGGACCACTTTATAGAAAGAGAGGTGTTATGAAACTGTCATTTTTTTTTGAAAAACACAACCCAGCCCTCTTGTTTCACTAACTTTGACATATTTATTTTTACATAAAAATTGGGATCATATGTATGTAAATAATGGTAATTTTTTATCTTCAAAAATATATCATGGCCCTATCGGATATCAACATGTAATTATTCTATATTATTGAGTTTTTTGATTGATTCGAAGAAAATTCTTTAAAAGTTGGTACACATTCATACAATCTAGAATGTTTATTAGATATAATAGGAATGAGATACTAATTTAGAGAAATGCATATTAAAATAATGAATTATAACGAAGGAATGTTTGTGATCAATTATACTTACATTATTGTTGCTAATTAATGTTTTTATAAATATTGAATTATTATTTTTACAAAAAGCCGAATAATGGATTATTTAGACAACATTAAGACTTATGGGATTACTAGATAATGTTTGGAAATTGGTATGATGATCATGAAAAAGAATATGATCTCAATTCAATACAAATGAAGGTTTTTGTGTGTGGTTTTGAAAATTTATGAATTTAATCGTGTTTCTCTATGTGCTACTAAAATTGAGATGTGGAAGACTATCAAAATTTCTTATAAATGGACGATAAATATTATACATTTATGGTTCACTACTGTAAAATTAATTTTTTATTGTTTCATATTTCATAATGATGAAACTATCACTATGATTAATAGGAAACTGAAATAAGTTTTTAATAATTTTTTTCTCCATGGGAAATCCATTTTTACAATGATATTGAGAATTAAATGTACTTTATGTACTACCTTTGATGATGAATTGAATAGCTACATCTATATATCAAAAAAACCAGACAACAATTTCTCTACGAAATAATTGATTAGATCTTTAATTATATATAATACTGAGATATGGTATAAATTTGAAGTGTGTATAAAAAAATATTAATATTCTATCCCAAATAATATAAATGAATAATTTGATTCAATTACCCAAATTTTAGAAATAGATTTCATTGATATTTTTTAAAATATTTGATAAAATGTAAAACAGAAAAATAAACGTTCTGATGAAAAATTATGATGTTAATGAATATAAAAGGTCATACAAAGGATTGAATTCCTTTAATCAATGGTCACATTAAAATACATTATAAGGGAAAAGGAATAAATATTATAATGTCCACATGTATTTATTGTTCAGGATCTTCTACAAATTTTGAGACTGACAATAAAAAAATAAATGGAATGTGTTTTGGATCATATTGTTCAGGTACAATTTTCTAACACTCAAAATTATGATTGTGAAAAATATTATTATGATTAATTAAATTGGTGTTTATTTATGATGAATTATAAATATATATAATTAGAAACTTATCATATAATATAAATAAAAACATTTGTTGTTTCTCTATTAGATATAGAATGACTATTAAAACAAAATACAGACTTAAAATCTAAATATTATACAATCTCTAAAGATCTTTCTAAAACAATGATTAATTAACCAATTATTGATATTTATACATTTAAAAAATTATATGATTTTAAAAAAATTATAAACTTATTTAAATTAAATTCTAGTTAAAATTAAAATTTATAATGGAAAACATGGAATAGTAAGTTGTAAAACACCATGATTTTATGTTAGGCATCTTTTAAAATTTACCTTTATATATAGTTTATGCTCCACAGATCACTAAGTAATAAATTGTAATATAATATTATTTTTTACCATTTGAATAGTAATTTGACCATTATGAATAGTAATATGACCACTTAAAAATAACTTCACCTATGAAAATATAAATAAAATATATATATCTTTTAAATGAAAATATCATATATTAATATCATTTTACCAGTAAATATATGTTTTAAAATGATAAGTTATGTGACGGTATTTTTGTGGAAAATTATTTATTTATTTAAAATTGTATAAATAACATAATTATGGAAAATAATATATATTTTCATAAAATAGATTAATAAATTATTAATTTTTTTATGATTATATGATCGTTTTATGAGACCATCATTATTTTTTCAAAGTGTCATAAAAAGATTATAATTTTATAATCAATAATTATTGATTAAATGATTTTTTAATAAATATTTTTTATTTCTCATTTTTAGAAAATTATATTCAAAAAAATTGTATTCTTGAATCCTAAGAATCAAACAATGGTTATGGTCAAATTTTTGGGGTTTTCCTAAAATAGTAGATTTTTTGGTGAATAGTGAAATACATAAATTTACAGTATATGATAAATACAATATTTATTGAGTAATAGATGATGTATTGATGATTTAAGCCCATAATCTATATAATTAAATCATTACATTATTATATTTTATGATAATGATCAAACTATTCATTTTCTTGAGCCAATATTACAAAAAAATTTATAAATATTCAAAAAAACTCCTCTCTCGTAACTATAAATACCACCCCACATCACATGATCTCCTCACAGAACCATTGCCATGAAGTTTTTTCATATTATTACCATTTAATCTCCCAAAACAATACACAATTTTCTTGAATTTATCATATAACCCAAAATACCATTTTAACGTTCTATAAGGATGTTCTAAATGAGATGAATTCAATTCATAAAATCAACTATCATTTTTATAATTTCCCTTCAATTTAGTTTCATTTCATATCCTTGAATCACCTACCCTATCAAAAGATACTTGATAACCCGAGTAAATATTAAATACATGACTTTTACTATGATAATGAAAAATCCACCATCAAGGATTTTCCCCTTTTCAATTTATTTCAAATTTGAAAACATCATATATGTGGTGCCAGTTTACCACCTTCAAGGAAGATTAGTTCTTTTTTCAATTACGCCTTCATGGTTGGCCATAAAAAAATTCTTTTACAAAATTAAGATAATATGCTTATTCAATATTTTATAATATTCATGAATAAGTATATATACAAAATATTAATTACTGAAACAAAATTAGTTTGTCATGATCGAAAACCCACCAATATATTCTAAAGGATTGTCACTAACATCTTATCTAAAAATTCATCCACACCATAAAAACAAATGAATTAGATAAATATTTAATATTATGGGTAACCAAAAAGAACAAAATATTTTAATTCTGGATAATTATTTTCATTTTAAATGATATTCTATATGCATATAAAAGTAATGTGATGAAAACTGAGGAAAATAACAATTATATGTGATGAAATTAAATATTATAACTGATCAAGAAGACGATAAATGAACATATTAAAATTATACGAAATCAAATACTTGGGTAATATATTCTAAATTAAATTATTAATTAATCTAATTTCATCAGACAAAATATTAATTTCATTTGGAGTACACATTAATACATAAGGTAAGGGTTTCTTCAGGAACCACCATTTTCCATTCGAATAACACTTTCTCTCTCTCTCTCTACCCCAATTTAATACATCATTATTTTTATATAATTATTCCAAATTATGATAATTTTATCCAAAATAATTTATTCTAATTATTCAATGTAACTTTAATGAGAAAATACATTTTTACAAGGATTCATTCTCTGTTCTTCTCGATAAGTAACTCGAGTAAAGGGAACATCCCGATTTCTTACCCATTTTCAATTACTATTCATAATATATTTTAGGACAGAATTATTTTTTTAAAATGACTTGATTTTTCATGAAAATATATACTTGATCGTTTCTAGTTTTATACAAATAATAATGAGAAATATTTTTTTCAATATTACTCTTGAAATGTAAAAAAGGAATTTCTTTATAGAATTTCATGATGATTTTTTTAGGTTTTTTTAATCTATTTCCAAACCCCTATTATATGTATCGATTTAATTATATTTATATATTATTATTATAATCTAAAATACTTTGATACATGGGTTATGATCAGTTTAATTGTGCATTTTCTATCTTCATGTCATCCATGATACTACTCAATTCTAATAATGATTTTGTTTACAAATTAGTGAATGAAATTTAAATTTCATATCTGTTTGTTGTTTATATATTACAACATTAATATTTGGATGTAATTTGACTTATTATTTTCTAGTTGGGGCATTATATATCCCCTTGATTCGTCTATATTTGGCATTATAAATACAGATATGGACATGGTTGATGCCTTGGCCATTTTTATTTATATATGTATTTGGTCGAGGCTTAACCATTTATTTTTTAATGTCTTGGAAGAGGCCTTCATGATAAGTTTTAGACGTCCTGAATTATGAATTCCACCATTTTGATATTATTAATAGATAATTCAAGTCATTATTCAATTAGAAGGGAATACATGGTTATGTTTCTTTCTCATGTAATTATTTATCCAACTATTTATTCAATTTTCAGTCATTCCACATTATGATCACTATTATGATGTAATGAAAAGTGTTTTTATATATTCACCAATTATTATTGTCTATAATAGATTATACTATATTTCTTACTCTTATTGATCATATGTTCTCACCCATTCCATATGTTTTCCCTAGGATGCAAATATTTTTCTTATGAATCAATTTTAGGGATAATCTAGAAGTTTATAGATGTTCCCAACGATGTTTCCATGTGTTTTATTTAATTCAAATTATAATATAAAACATATGTTTATATCTATATTTATAAATCTATTATTCTCTTCATTTAATTGAGATGTGATACCCTTTTCATAATATATATGTTATTATGTAAGGAAGTAGCTCAAGGATACTACAGTTGAGATTAATATAGTTGGAATCAATGGAATTTTAGTAGAACCAATGGAAAATAGATTCTTAAAACATATATTAGAGAATATAAACCTAATATAGTCTTGGAGTATAAGCATAGACGAACCTCCAATAATATTTGTATGTAATTGACTATATGGGCTTTCCTATAAATGAATACTTTTCAAGATAATATATGTGGATGTGGTCATAGAACAAATGTAGCTAGGGGTAACAACTTGGGAAAATGGTTTCATTCCTAAAACGAGATAACCTAGTACACATCAACATTCCTTACTACACATATGGTTTGACACTTCTAATAGATATTCATAGGATAATTTACATATTATTTACAACCAGTAACAAAGGATTTAAAAGTAAACATATAATCAACGAAACTATGTTTATGATTATGATATTAAATATAAATAAATATTTTATTATTCATAATTGTATTTCTGGATTGAAAATTATTCTTTATGAAATAAACCCTAATTTAGTGTATTTAATTTTTTTTTTAAATGGTTAATACTATAAATTAAAAAAATTGCGTCAATGCACATATTCCTTGTTTGGATTTCCCTACTATGAAAGATAATGTTGTTAGAGATAGATCTGAAATAGTTGGTGAATAGCTTATATCTATATTGTGATAGATAACTGGTGTTTTGAATAATAAACTTATCCAAATGAATAATCATGATCCAAATGTGAATTAACAATATTATACAACTTCATGAGACAAAAACTCTCATCTTTCAAAATGATGAAAAACCTATTTGTTGTTGGGCAGTAGATAAGTTCCATTGGGAAGATATTTGACATGTTGGGTTGAAATAATATTTATATGGTTTTCATAGAAATTTATTCTCTTAGGATATGAAGATCTGTGGACTTTATTTAATCCAAACATAGTGGATGGGGATGATATAGAAAACACGTAATGGAATTATTTCAATGAAATATTCAAGAAAAAATATTTATCTCCTGAACAATTTGTGTATATGGAGATACAATTATGGAATATGAGGAAAAATAATGATGAAAAAGTTTCTATGTATGAATCTATAATTACATTGTTATCAAGGCTAGTACAAACTACGTATGCAATCTAAAGAGAATGATTTGCTGATTATTTGATGGGTTAAAACTGTACCTCCAGTCAAAAGTAACTTCCTAAACATTCTCATCATGTAATGATATAGTCTCATTTTATATCAATAAATATAATGAATTCTATATTGCTTTTAATTTAATTGAAAATAATAGAAGAAGAGGGTGGACAAATAATGAATGGATAATGTGGATAATATGAAATGGAATTTTCTAATGTGAGATACTTATGGAAGGAAACACCATGCTGCATTCTCAAAAGGTAGATTTTTTTGTACAAGTGTGGTGATAAATTACATCTTGATCATGATTTGATAGGTGAAAAGAATCTACCAATGATAAATACTACTTATTTAGGATGATGGGAGACTATGAAAATTTATGTCAGAATCATCAAGGAAACATTCCATAAAAAAGGTCATTGGATAAATGAAAAGCATATGCAAACACTACATCATAGTTTGAAGTTCCTAATGATGTAGTGGAAGGTAAATTAATAATATCCTAAAATTTAGTAAAATAATTATTTTTTATAGATCATTTCATTCCATTATATTATCATAGTTTTTATAATAACTAGATATTTTTAATTTTACTTTATAAATGAGTTTTCAATAAAGACTCATAGGGGAAAACTTATTGGGAAAAGATGTATCAAAAATTTTCTATTATAAAACCTAAATGTGATCCAATTTCAGATATTATCATCATTACAATGGTTGATTTTATATAATCCTTATTTAAGTCTATCATTCAAAATAAAATGTAAAAAATTTTCATAAAGGGAAGGAAATTATGATTCATGGCAATGGTTTGGAATTTCTCAACTTTATAAGGGACACTTTTTCATCTGACTCATATCTATATCCACCTCCATTAGCCCTTGTAAATGATCTTATTGGGGAAGAAGATAAAACATCATATATTGATGGGGAATAAAATATTTAAATTGAGGTTGTAGTTATTATCAAAAAATAAATTTTTTATTTTATGATTATTTATAAGGAAAACCCCCTAAGAAAAAAGTTGATTTCTCTTTTGATTTATTTCTTGTTGAATGAACTATATCAAAGGCTCTTTATATAATGGATGCTACAGAATTAGTGGATCAAAATAAATAAATAGGGGAATTATTTTCCCCAGTGTTTCTATAGGGGGATCCTAGGTTTCCATTGTCATGAAGAATGATGGATCCATGAGGTTGTGCATTGACTATAATGATATCAATAATATTATAATAAAAAACAATTTTCATCTACCTTGTATTGACTATTTATTTGATAAAATTCATGGTTGTAGATATTTTTCAAATATTGAACATCAATATAGATATCAATAATTTTTTTAAAGGAGGGATGATATTACAAACACATCATTTCAAAACACATATAGACATTCTAAGTTTACAGTAATTCCATTTGGAGTGAAAAATGAACCCTTAATTTTTTTAATCTAATGAAAAGTGTGATGAAGGATTATGTTGTCAATTTTTAGGTGGTATTTATTAATGTTGTGAAGATAGATTCAAAAAGTTACGAGGATCATGATATCCAATATCAGGACGTTTTAGAGACTTTAAAATGACAGTAATTATATGGGAAGTTTAAAAGGTGTGAATTTTGTCTTCAAATAGATTCTTTTCATAGAATGTCACCTCTAAGAATTGAATCTCTACTGATACATCATAGATAAACTCATACCATTAATTTACTAAACCAAAATAGAAAACTATGGTACGTAGTTTATTTGGTTTAGCAGGTTACTATGATAGTTTCATTTAAAACAAATTCATGATTAGATATCTAGTTATCTAAATTGACTTTGGAAATGGTTATGTTGGTCTGAAAAGAAGAATATTAGGTCTTTTGTATGAAATGAAGAGGGAGTTAGGTAATTCTATTATCATCAATCTACCATCATGAACTTTTGATTTCTGATTTATAGTGATTCATTAATGAAATAAATTCTCTACATACTTATGTCGAATGGTTGTTTTATATCCTATGCATCAAAGCAGTGAGAAACTCATGAATAGAACTATCCAAATCATGACCATTAATTAGAAGTTGTAATCATTTCTCTAAATATGTAGAGACACTATATATATATTTAAATATATTAGATATATATTGATCACAATAGCTCTATAAATATCATATCATATAAATAAATTAGCATTAGGAAATGGAGATGTCTCAATCTTGTGAAGGATTTTGGTTATTCTACACATTTCCACCTAGGAAATGAAAATATGGTAGTTAATTCATTTTGTACGATGTATCATGGTGTTCATAAAAATATTATGATTAAAAAAGATCCTATGTATATAGGTCTAGAAAATATGGATATATCACTTATCAAGGAAGGTAAAACTTCATTACATTATTAATTAGGGTTTCCAGAATAATTATTGGAAAGGATTAAATATTATCATTTGGATGAAAATAATTTTCAATGGAAAATTAGACATCTGAATGAGAATATGTTGGAAGACTTCATGTAAGGATGAAATTTGGAAATTTGGGAAGCTGTTTTTTGTTCCCATTATAACATAGTTATAAAGGGAGTTATTGAATGATGTATATAGCTCAAAATTCCCTATACAACCTGGTACCACTATGATTTATTGAGAATTGGTGGAACATTTCTAGTAAGATAATATGATGCATGAAATTCAGGATTATGTATCATGATTTTTAGTTTATCAATAGGATAATGATGAAATAAAACATCGTTTAGGAGTCATGAAATGGTTTACTATTCCTATAGGGAAATACAAAGTTATTTTTATAGATTTTTCAAATATATTTACAAAATATTAGAGAAAGAATGATGCAATATGTGTAATTGTTGATCATCTTACCTAATCTGTACATTTCCTCTCTATAAGGTGATATTTTCTATGGGATCACCTTGAATGAGTATATATTACTAAAGATTTAATACTTCATGATTCACCTCAACAACTTGTGTCAGATCATAATCCATTATTTATGTTGAAATTATAGAAAAGTTTTTAGAAAAAGATGGATACATATATTAATTTGAGTATTACACATCTCCCGGAAAGTGATGGGCATTAAGAAAGGATGACCCAAAAAATATAAGAGAGATTGATAACATACTCACATGAATTTCAAGGAATATGGGATTAGTATATACCTTTGATATATTTTTATTAAAAAAATATTTTTCATTAAAATTCCATAAGGGAACCATATGAAGCATTGTTAGGAAAGAGATGTTGTAAACCAACTTTTTGGGATGAAATTGGTGAAAGGAGTCTTATAGGCCAAAATAATGTGGTGGAAACCGCAAGAAATTTAAAGAATATTCTACCACATATAAAATAAAGACAAATTTGAAAAAATATCTATACCGTTAAGAATATGAATGATTTGGAGTTTGATGAGGGAGATAATTTCTTCTTGAAGGTATCTCCATGGAATAAATTAATATTAACTGGATAGAAAGGGACACTAAACCCCTAGTACTTTGTTCATTTTAAAATACTAGATAGAATTCATGTTGTGGAAGATCATTTGTTGATTACACCCAATGATTCTAATGTATAAAATTTGTTCAACATCTCTTTGTTAAAGAAGTACATGCCAAACCAAATGCATGTACTCACATATGAATGAATAAAATCGAAAACTGATTTATCTTACTATAAAGAGCATATATAGATTTTGAACACTATAGTTTATGTTCTGAGGAATCAGATGGAACTGTATGTAAAGTTACATGGAATTATTCATGAAATTAAATTGGTAATGTGGGAACTAAAGGAATTTAAAATCAAGAAAAAACAAAATCTAGTTGGATGTGAAAATCCTTAAATTTTGAGGATGAATATTTTTGAATGAAGTATAAATGTTTAACCCTAATATTTTATTTTATGCATCAGAAAATTTAACATATTTTAATTTATATGCTTTACACAACAACAACTTTTGAACTGTAATATACTATTTAATATGACTACTGGAATACTAATGTGATTATTATAAGTAATAACATGAAAAATAGAAAAAGTAACTTCACCTATGAAAGTATGAATAAAATTTAGGTATTTTGTAAATAAAAATATGGTATATTTATATCATGCAATAAGCAAATAAATGTTTTACAATGGTAAGTTATGTGTTGGTTTTTTAGAAACACAAGAATAATTTGTTTATAATTTTATAATTACTATAATAATTTACAAGTAGTATTATTTACATAAAATATATACAAATGTTAATATTTTTTCAAATTATTATTATATAATTTTATGATACCGTAATGAATTTTTTAAAGTCCCATAAATGAGTTATAATTTTAAATTCATTATTTTTTTGAGTAAATTATGATTTTATTAATAAATTATAAATCTAATATTGAGAAAATTGATTTCATAAAATTGAGTTCATTTTTGATTTATACTTTTTGAAAAAAGGTTAGGGTTATTTTTTGTGATTTTTTTTAAATAGATTATTTTTTGGTGAATATTGAAATATGATAATTTACAAAATAAGAGAAATACATGAATAATTGAGTCGAAAAAGACATATAGAATATTTAATCCCATAATATCATAAAATCTTTCATTATTGTAATATATTTAGTAATAATTCTCAAAATACTAACAGTCATTGTCCTAAATAAAAATCAAATTAATAAAATATTCAAAAAAACTCTCCCCTCATCGAATATAAATACCACCCTCACCACACCTTTTGTAACACTTACAAATCCTTATATGTTTCTTATATTATTTCTATTTCTCCACCCAAACCTATCCTCTGGGTTCAGTTCATTCTTTTCTCACCCAAAATTCCTTTATAATGTTTTTTTGATGTTCTCAATGAAAGGAATTACATAGGTAAAATCCACATTCCTTCTTTAAGTATTATTTCAATTTTATTTATATTATTATCATCCCCTCACACACCCTATACAAAGTTACCTGATAAATCATATATGTTTTATATACTAGAATGTTATTTTTTAAATTGAAAATATTCCATTGAATTTCTTCTCCTTTTAAATTTATTTTAATGGTGAAAACATTGCCTATGAGGTGCAGATTTTCAGTCATCATGGACAACATGATTTTATATTTAAATTATGCATTCAAGGCTAGTCATAAAACCAATTTTATGGTTAAAATAAATTAATATATATGTGTTAAATCTTATAAAATATTATAGAACATATTTATATCTATAATGTAAATTAATGAAACCAAGCAAGTTTATGATCATTGATAAACCACCAAAATAATCTAAATGATTATCACTAGTGTCTTATCTAATTATTCATCCTCAACCCAAATAAAAAAATGACATATATAACCATTTTATATTCTATAAAATCATTAAAATCATATTATTTCAACAATGTGAAACTATTTTAATTTTACATGATCTTAAATTTTCTAGTAATAATAAACTAATCATGAAATCCAAGGAATAGGACATCATTTATTGATGAAATATTATCTTATACCTCTATAAAATTATATAAATTATCTCATTAAAATCTTAATACATTAAATAAATGTTTAATATATTATAAATAAATGATTAATGAATCAAATTTAATTTTCCAGGACATTATGAACAAGTCCATAACACTTTCAGAAATAATTCATGGGTTTCTTCCCAGACCTCCATTTTCCATTCGGGTTACACTTTCTCTATTTTTACACCAATTTAACTCTTCATTATATATATATATATATACATTTTTTATAAATTCTATTTATTTATTATCAAATCATATATCTTGATATTTTCATCTTTATTTCATATAGAAATATATGTTTCACAAGGTTACATTCTCAATTCACCCCGATATGTATACCTGATTAAAGAGATCATCTTGATTTCATACACATATTCATGTTCCTAACATAATCATTTTTAAGAAACCATTTTTTTGAAATAAAAAAATTTCCCTTAGAAACAATATTTCACCAATTCTAGTATTATACAAACTATTATCTTTAATAAATGTTTTTAATATAAGCACTACATTACTATGTAAAAATCGTATTTCTCTCATGAATTTCATGATTATTTTATTATATATTTTTCATATATTTCTAAAACTTTTTGGATTACTATTATTAATAGAAATGTATATCTCATAACTTTTATCTATTATATTTAATTATTTTTTATGATCTTTTTGACTGTGCTTGTGAAATCCTAATACCATTCACCATAGTACTCTCAATGGTTAGGGATTATGATGACTTATTAGGGAATGATATTTAATTTTTTATGTATATGTACTTTTGGTTTCCCCACCATTCACATGAAGAATATATATAAATTAGTAGGTTATGGAAGGGGCCCTCTATATCCCTTTCATAGATCAATAGGTATCAAGAGAAAAAATAAAATCAAACTTAGTTGAGGAGTTACCTAAATATTTTCATATATGGATTTGACCTATGGCTTATAAATTTATTTTAAAATTTTATGTCTCATACTCAATAGTATATCTATGATTCCAATTATTATACTTTCCCTCATTATGATATTGTAACTTATTTTACACATGAGTATTCAAAAAGTAGAATATCGATGGGTTTGTTTCGTTCTCATGTAAATTTTTATGGTATTATTTATCCAGTTATAACTCCAACCATATTATGCTCAGGATAATGATTTATTTGATGTTTTTTAGTTATTCACCATGCCTTATTACTTATGATAGATTATTTTTTATTTCAGATACTTACAGAGTATCTGATCTCATCCCTTTATAATGTTAAACATTTTCTCGAATGTGATGTTAATTATTATTTATTACTTATAGGGATAATCTAGGAGTTTGTGGATATTTCAAATGTAGTTTCAATATTTTTTCCTTTTCTGTTGTAATGTTACAAAAATTATTGTATATTATTCCTAAATATACAAAACTATTTGTTGATTAGGTCTGATATATATTGTTTATAATGTTGATGTAATTAGGTACGACATGAGCTCTGAGAAACTAGGGTTTATGTATTTACAAAATTAAAGGTGAAAGAACCAAATTATATAGGTAGCTCATTATTCCTATTTCAAATATAAAATTAAATTACAATATTAAATGTTTATATTATTTTATTAATATAAATTTTTTATATAACTATTTTTTTATAATCCTTAAGTGTCTAGTGTTGAATAATTTTATTATTGAAAAGAATTGTTTAACATTAACATTATAATATCTACTCAAAATATACATGTTTGGTTGCATAATAGTGTAATTGATCATTATTTGTGACCGAAAATTATATGGGATTCAAAATGAACATTTATTAGATGTTTTTTTGGTCCACACCATTGCATTATATCATATAATCATTAAGTGGTTTTCAATTTAGTTTATTGAAATATAAATCTCATAGTGATGATCAACACTAAAGTAGTTCGTTATGAAAAATAATATCAATAGGACTAGAATCTGTAATGTTGGATTATTTTATAACTATTTCTCATATATGTTTTATTTATAATGTTTTATTTATATATTGGACATATGTTTTCATTGTTGTTGTATAATGTTCACAAATAATTCAAATAAGTTCATTCTTTTTTAAAAGATTTATTCATTTATTTTTGTATTGTTTTATTTAATAAATTATCCTATAAAATGTATTTTAAAAATGAAATCATTAATGATTTTTCTATATTTATTAATATCAGAATGTCAAGAATCATCTGAAATATGTCTGAAAATAATTTACAATTTTATATTTAAAAGACCAAGATTATTATTCATAAAAAAATTTAAAATTATATATATTAAATCTTCTAAATATCATGTTCATATACTTATAAAAATATCTACAATAAGATGGAACAATAATGTACATCATGTTTATAAGAATGTATTTCTATGAAGTAAATCCTTATGATATAGACAATTTTAGTTTCATATGTTAATGATTCATTTGGAAAATATTTTAATAGAAATAAGGTTGCACATTGTTATGAATAATTAGAAGTCTGTTCATCTCAATTAAATTATGAATATATTCTATTCAAAGGCAGTACCGTAAGTGAAGAAAAAGAGTATCACCCCAAAATTATATGAGAAATATTCTTTTAAAGTTTTTTGATGCCTCGTGTTATATGCTACACAACGATTAGATTGTTCTATATAAAACACCTCATGAGATTTCAGTATATACGACAATATTCTTGGCTTGTGTTACAGACAATTTCATGTTCTTTTGATATAATTCATTTCATGCAATATTGAGTATATATTTTATTCAATGTATAAAAGAACTATGTTTGGATTACGGTTAAGTAACACCAATAGAATCTTGTACCAAATGTAACACTGACATGGATTGCATTACATGCAAGAGAAACCTTCCTCGACTTCTTGCATTGTAAAAAATACAAAGATTCACTAAAAATGAAATATTTTTAAAATATTATTATTTAAATGGATATAAATTAGCCATTATGAATAATATTATCCACTTTCCATTTTATATAACATCAAAATTTATCTTATGTATTTTGAAGACCAGATTTAACAAGAAATTAAATTTTTTAAATAATATTAGTATTATTAAAAAATTATTTTTTTGCCTTTTAATGGTGAAACCAATTTAAATATAGTTTTTGAAACTTTTCTATATTAAACTATCTTTCATATTTTTGATGAATAGTGAAAATAATCTTCTTTTAAAATCCAAGAAATAGTAAAAATATTTTTTAGATTTTTTTAAATTTTAATTAATTAATTTTTATACAATTATGGTTTCTAAAAAAATTATAGATGAATTCAATAAAAAACATTTTCTATTTAAAAAAGTGCATTTTTCAAAAAATTTGTTATCGTGAGATTTTAATGGGTTTATTTTAAATTCAATTCTACCCCTTCTGTGTACTGAATTTTGAAAAATGAACATCAAATTTGGATTTAGGAGGAAAAAATTTGTTATGTAGTTCCCTTTTGGTTTTGAAAAAAATGAATAGTAACTATGGTAAATTTTATTACCCTGGTAAACGTTAAATTAGGTAATTTATGATAAAATTATAATTATAATTTCTATAAAATGATCAAAAAATTGAATTCTTTATTCTGAATGGAATTCGACACTTAATACATAAGGATCTAAATTCTTTCATTTAATGGACACATTTCTAAAAAAACAACTTAAATATTATTTAAGATAATAAAAGACACGAAGTGCCATTTTTATTTTCTTTAATCTCTATTTTGTATCCAAATATGGATAAATATGAGGTATCAACAAATATGAGATATAATTTATAACATAATAAACATATTTCCCTGATATAAATTTACTTTGGTAATTTTGGGGCCATTTGGAAGATATTATGGTATTTATAATATTTTCTTCAATGAAAATTTAAATATTTCACATTCATGTTTTAGATAACATATAATTTTTAAGATAAGGTTATAAAAAGGGCCATTTAGACAATAAATAATTATTTATAATATAATATTTTTATCTTTATTATTGTATTTTATTTTTAGTTTTTAGGAGATAAATAATTACCTTATGGTTTTATATAAGGATTATTCATAAATTATTAAATGGATGAAATATCAAAAAATTATTTTTTATTTAAAAGATAATAACCTTAAAGTGAGAAAATACATTACCAAAATTTATTGGTTTATTATATATCAACCAAAAGCATCCACTCGACAAGTTATTGACCATTTGGAGCCATATAGAAGAGATTAAGACAGTTATATTGTTCTATATAAAGCAATGTTAAAATTGTCACATTCATAGTTTAATAAGAATAAAATTTTTAATATTGGATTTCCAAGCAGTTAAATTTGAATATATATATATATATATTATTATGAAATATATAAAATTTATATTCAAAATATTATATTATTTTATATATTTCATTTTGTAATATTTATGTTAAATAATTACACAATATTGATGTTGTAGTCACTTTTTTATGTGAAATTTCAAATAATTGTTATTAATAATATTAAAATATATATAATTTGGGGAAGTTAATTTTTCTAATGAATTCCCTAGGTTCCATTCACTCCTTAGAGATAATATTGAATATTTATTTTTAGGATAACACTTTATCTTTTTATTTGTAAATATCCATGAATTTAATAGTGTCAAATTTAACACAATTGATATTTTGTTAAGATAATGTTTTATAATTTTATATAAAAATCCTAAAACAATTTTAAAAATATAGAATAACTATGATAAGGTTTATAATGTTCTACATTATTCAATTATGGTATAACTGAAATCAAATGAGTAAATATTTAAACCTTTTAATATTGAAATATTTGTTATCTTAATTAAAATTAAACATATTAACAAATTGTTAATTAAAATGATAATATATAATTTGAAAACAAAACATGTATAAATGATATTGGACGATTGGATTTAAATCATATCATATCTTATCTTTTAATATATCTCATTTTGGAGGTATTTGGATTGATTTTGTAATTATTATAAATTCCAATAGTTTCTCTCACTCCAATTGTAAAAGGACACCTCCTCCCTCATTTCTCCATAAATCATTAAGACTTCATTTTCGTCTGTAACATGCCGATTTATCTTCTCAAAATTCACTATAAACTTTCTATAGTTCCTGGTATTTTTCAAAGACTATCTCTAGTTCTCTAGGAGGAGATTTAGAGGAGGCATGTCGAAGAAGAGGTTATATCATTTACTGACTCATTCAAAATTAATTCTTCGTTTACTTCACCCCCATGAGTTGATTTATTATAAATTAATAAATCCATAATTACATACATACTGGGAGGTTATTATTATTATTAAACAACCATATTTCACATGATACACATCCTATGAAAAATTAAATCACTATGCATGTGTAGACAAGACTTATAGACTCTACACCATGGTTTACTATGTTTTTCACCACCATCTTACATGGATGGTTATAATGATGGAAGTAATAAATATAAATTATTATTGTTACATGATATTGATTATGAAATTTTATACACCATCCACTTCATTAATATTGAATAGCTATTCGAATGATATCATCGCTAGTTCTTAAGTACGACCTAACATCTCTACATTGCAATGTGATTCATTATACATGAAATTTATTAAATTCTTATTATATAAATGTAAAGAATGAACAAACATGCTATATATTATGATAATATTATTTTTTGGAGGTATAAATATGAACTATGAATGAGATTCAGATCTTATTCAACAAAACATGTATAAGAATATAAAGTAGTTAACACCAATTTATTGAGTAATAATGTACTATTACTAAAAAATGATAATAATATGATCATATAAGATATCATAAATTTTATTTATGATTCTAGAAGAATTAAATAACATTATTTAAATCATTATATTGGAATTTAGGATATATACTAATCATATTGGACCTATGGTAAAAGATTATTTATTCTCACATTAATTTCTGTGGACATATGCTTATACATCATCTAATTATTTTGTATGGTTATTATGTTACCCATGAATGTTATTATTATTATTATTATGAAGATAATGATATTTGTAATTTTATATAATTATCTTTAATTTATGAAGAATACTATTACACTGATTATAAATTTGTATGGGATAATTTTTCAATCTCATTTTTATCCAAAATTGTTAATAAGTAAGTATTCACTAGGGATATATTTATCTTCCATGTCCATATTTTCTAAAAATGTTTTCATAAGATGTTTACTAATCTTCTCTATATTTTTAATGCCATTTTAACCATTTTTTACTATTACTACATGGTTTGTAAGGAACCATTGTTTTATTTTCCATATGAGGAAATTTTTCACTTTTGCAGCAAAAGTACAAGAAAAATATTTTTTATCTTATACGCCATGATCAAATTTTATCATCTTAATAACACCTTGTTTCTATGAAGATTACTCTAAAAAATTTAATTTTTAATTTCAATACATCTTTTTCTTCTAATATTTCATGGTATTTTGAGGAAAAAATCATATTTTATGAAGAAAAGGATATTTTAATCATCAATTATGTTCAATTGTTTTATCAAAATTACTTTCCATCTAAGATGATGATCTTTAAATATGGTTATGTGTTTATCCCAGCTATTACTATGATTTGACTGTGATTATTATGTAATGATATTTTATATGGATTATGGTATAATACTGATGTTTAAGAAACCCAATTTATTTCATGGGTTATGTTATAATGAATGATTTATGTTTTTGTGGCATTTGTATTAATGATTACATTATGAGATGTGTTGAACCTATATCTCCATCTAATTCATTGGGTAAAGATTTATATATCATGAGATTATAATTATTGGAATTACATGTAAATATGGTTTAGTAATCTTCGTTTAGAGGGATTTTTAATCCCGGTTCAGTAATACATGGATATGATGGCACATAAACTCGGTTCAATAAAGGAAATTATCCACAAAGATGGTCTTTGAAGCATTTACTTGGGTACTTTTGAAATAATATTAGGTGATTATTTGTTTTCCACAATTCTATCTTTTATCTAAGTTCTATTTTCTAATGATTACTGTTCCTTTATGATATATTCCTTATAAACTGCAAAGATTAATTTCATTACCAAATTTTTGACATTTAAACGATATTTTCAGGGTTTTACATTTTTATGATTATGGTCTATTCTATATTCTTAATGATTACCATTACCGAACATTTGATCTCAACTTTTTTATGTTTTCTTTTCTTCAAGATATAAGGAAACGTTTTAGGTAAGAAAATAATATGTTAGGATCTTTATGAAAGATGTTGAAGATTATTAACAATGTTAGATGATTATGGTCCAAGTTTCCAAAGACACAAAACTAATACAATATTTGGTTTTCGGTTTGTTTCATGTATTAATTATTCTGCAAATGAAATGTAATTTACACATATTTCAAGAATGTTTCATTAGAGTTGGTATCAAAGAAAAGGGTTAGATAACCTATGGAAACTAGGATGTGAAAACATTAGTGAGATCACTATAGATATTTCTATGGTATGTTTAGGGATATCCCAACAGTAGTGTCTATCTATAGGTTACAGTACTAGAATTATTTTGATGATCATGAATAACCTAGTATTAAACCTATGATTATAGATATTGATTGTAATCCCCATGGATTATATTTTTTTCTTAGTATGATTTTTCCTCTAACACTACTCTTTTTGGGATTTAGGAAATGGCTCGAAATAAAAAGAATCATGTTAAGGAAGAATATGATGGACAACAGAATGATATTATTCTTATGATACCAAATGAAATGGGAGTTGGGATGTGAAACATAATTATTATTCCTAATTATAAATCTCAAAATATGATCAATAATATAAACTTTTGTGAGATTCCTAACCCAACTAATATGAGAAATATGGAGTTTGATGGAGATCACAGAAGAAATAATGTTCAAATTTCATCATGTAAATCTTGTGGAATGAGGTGTGAAGAATAATGTTTCAAAGGAACTGGAAGATTATTTTGGAGTTTAAATGAAGGGCACAAAACTAGTAATTATAATGGAAAAGGTTCAGTTACCACAATGAATACAGATAATGGTAATACTAAGACATCAATGATGGATAAATGTTATAAATGTTGAATGTATGGGAATTTTTCAAATCAATTCACTAAGGGAAAAGTTCTTGAAGAGAATCAGTATAGTTGTATGGGTAGTATTTATGTTATTTATGATAAAGAGACTAAAAATGTTATATGTGAAGAATGATGTGTTAAGGAATAAAATGATTAAGTTCAGCCAATGGTTTAAGAAGATAGTGGAATGATTACATATTTATTATGAAAAATGATGTATATGTAATTTTGTTGTACTATGAAATAAAAAAACATATAAGGATTTTAGTACTATAATTTCTCCTCATGTATTTGAATTTATACGGTGAATGGAACATGTAACTATGAAACGTTATTTAGATATTTTTAGAAAACTCATTTTGTGTGAATAAAGATGGTATATGAAGAAAATGAGTTGTTTTATTTTATTAATGACATTAAGAAAAATTTAATGATATAGTGATATCATAGATGAGTATATAGGTATTTTGGTATTTTTGTTGTGTGGGAAGAGTTAATTTTGATAGAATGCATGGATTCACTAAGGCTCTATAGTAATTCATGTTATTATGATTAGGGTATTCAAAATATTGGAATCTGTGAACAATGAACATACAAATGAGATATGTGAGACAATTGTTAAGTGTATTTAGATTAATTATTTCTAAATTTATATAATTTCAATTTTTTATGGATTATAATTTTACCCATTTATGAATAGTATAAGTTATATATTGATTGATGTTTCTTAGATTAATGTATTATCTCATTGTAGGTGGACTTATGCATATTTAATAACATGTTCTATATTTTTTGTTGAGACAGATGGAATGACCTATTATTCTATTGCACGATCTTCTAACATGACAAGAATAACAAATTCAACTTCATTTCTTTAAAAATAGATGTAGTGGAAATTATTTAGCAAACAACCAACTGTGAGATTGTATAGAAATCATGTAAGAATTATTCATCATGAAAACATTCATCAACATTAGGATAAGGATATTGAAACTGATGATGTTACCCTAGTACATTCTTATCTGATGAATCAGATGGTCCCTTAAATAATTGCATATTTATGGCTTTTATGTAGGTAACATTCATTGATTTCTTATTCTCTATCACTAACTATCAGAACTTGATTGTTAGATTTTATATCCATATCCATGTTTTCACTTCGCACAAATGTTCTCCTATGTGGAAACCCAGTGATGAGTTAGTTTGGG
Source organism: Viscum album (assembly GCA_963277665.1). Taxonomy (NCBI): domain Eukaryota; kingdom Viridiplantae; phylum Streptophyta; class Magnoliopsida; order Santalales; family Viscaceae; genus Viscum; species Viscum album. Next base: position 1,109,221,040 of record OY728146.1, read on the forward strand.
TAACCATTATGTTCCTATAATTCCTTTTTAAAATAAATTTTTTGTATCCTTTTTATGATTTGGTTTTCGATGAAAAAAAACTTTCAAGTTGTAAACCATTTATAACCTCATAAAATTTCAAGGGGGAAATTCACTTTAGTGAGGTAGAATGTAACCCCCCATGATTTTATGTGATATATAATATTTAATTTCATTGAATTCTTGTTTTTTACACTACACCATGATTAACATGCATTATATATAAAACTATATTAGCTTTTTGTACACACAACACTATTCTTGTCTTGTACAACACACAATTTCTTTTTCAACAGATAAAATTCATTTCATGCAACACTAAGTATAGATTTTTTCACAGTATAATAGAACTATGTTTGGATTATTTTATTTCCATCACCAAAGAAATCTTTCACTAAATGTATCACTAACTTTTCTTGCATTACATGAAAGAGTAACCATCCTCGAAATCGTGCATTATACGCAATACTGAGTTTCACTAAAAAATGATATCAAAATTAAAATATTATTATTTAATGGGATATAAATTGCTATTATGAATTTTTTTTTACAAAATTGTGAATTTAAAATAAAATTAAAAGTATTCTTATGTATTTTCAAGACATGAAATAACGACAAATTTAATTTTTCAGATAAAACAAGTATAATTCAAAAAATGAAGTTTTTCCTCATTTTAATGGAACTACCATTTAAAATATAATCTCTGATACTTTTTTATATATAATTTGAAAAGATTTACTTCTTCATTTAGTTTGGAAAATAAAAATTAACTATAGTTTATTTTTTGGTATATTTCTGATAAGTCTATTTTTTATGAATAGTAACAAAATAGATTTTTTAAAAATACTTAAAATAGTGAAATTATATTTTCTATTAGTTTTAAATTTTAATTAGATAATTTTTATTCAATTATAATTTTTTAAATTATTCTTATAGATGATTTCAATATAAAAATACTTTCCATTTAAAAAGGGATAATTTTTCAAAAATAGTTATCGTGTAATTTTAATAGTTTTATTTGAAATTTAATTCTCCAACATTTGTGTATTGAATTTTGAAAAATGGATGTAAAATTTGGATTCATGATGTCGAATTTTTTTAAGTAGACTAATATTTAGTTTTGGCCAATATGAATTGCATCTTCAGTAAATTTTATTACCATAGTAAAAAGTAAATTAAGTAATTTAGTTTAAAAATAAATTAATAATGACTATAAAATGTCCAGAACAAATGAAAAAAATATATTTGATGAATGGAACTCGACCCTAATCCCATTATGATTGGTATTATTTCTTTTAATGTATATATTTCCATGAAAATTTCGTAAGTTATAATTAAATCAATGAAAGACACAAAGTGACATATTCATGGTCTTTAATATCTATTTTGTATCCACATATGTACATTTGGGCGGTATTGACAAAAAAAATTAAAATTTTTATCTTAATAAAAATATTTCCCAAATATAAATTTATTTTCGATGTTTTGGGGATATTTGGGAGATATTGTTGTATTTATAATATTTTATTTAATGAATATTTAAAGATGTCACATTCATGTTTTTGATAATATTATCAATTTTAAAATAAGGTTATATAAAAGATATATTAATCTAAAAATAATTAATAGAATGGTACAATATTTAAAAGTATCATGGAAATTTATTTTTAATTTTTTTTGGAAATATATAGTTACATTAATGTTTAATATATTGATCTTGGAATAAATTATTTAATTGATGAAAAATTAATAAACAAATTTTTCTTACAATGGTAAAAGTAATTAAAGGGAAAGAAACTTTAACAAAATTAATTGATCGAGTATATATCAATCATAATCATCCAATGGATGAGTTATGGAACATTTGGATCCATATGGAATTGATTAAGACGACTATATTATTTTATTTAGAGCAATGTTAAAATTGGCACATTCAAGCTTTAATAAGAATAAAATATTTTATGCTATATTTTAAAGTAGATAAATTTGACTACATATATTGTAATGAAATATAATAAATTTATATTCATAACCATATTTTTTTTAATTTTTCTTTTTCTTATATGTATATTAAATAATTACACAATATTGATGTAGTAACTATTCTATTAATGTATATATGAAATAAATGTTATTAATTATATTAAAATTAAGATAATTTGGACTAATTTTTTTCCAATGAATTTTATAGATATCCATGACTCCTTAGAGATATAATAAAAAATTTTTTTGGATGATGAAACCATTTCTTGTTTTTTCTAAAAATCTCTGAAATGAATAGTGTGAAAATTAACATAATTAATATTATGTTAAAATAATCCTTTTTAAATTTATTTAAAAAACATAAAACAGTTTTAGAAATATAGAATAATTATTATATTTCCCGAAATATTCATAATTATTAATTTATGGTTTTATTGAAATTAAATAAGTAAATATTTCAGTCTTTTAATGTTGAGACATTTGTTATCTTAATTAAAATTAAACAGAATAACTAAGTGTTAATTAAAATTCTAATGTTTAATTCACATAAAACATGTACAAATTCTATTGAATGATGATATTTAAATCTTATTACATATTATATACGAATATTTCTCATTTTGGAGGTTTTTTTATTGATTTTAAAATTATTATATATTCATAGTTTCTGAAATTCCAAAAGTGTTCCTTACCCCAATTATAAAAGGACACCTCCTCCCTCATTTATCCATGAATAATTAAGCCTTAAAAATTTTCTATAACCTTACAATTTATATTATAAAACTTATCAATAGACATTATATATGACCTTATACTATTAAAATACATAGTCTTGTTCTCTAAAAAGATATTTAACAGAGGCACGTCGAAGAAGATATAATACAATTTATCGATTGTTTCATAAAAGTTTCTTATTATACTTCCACCTCATGCATTGACCCATTATAATGTAATTACACTAGTATTAATTATATATTGAGAGGTTATTATGGTTATGGAACAACCATAAACCACATCTTGTACATCCTATGAAAAATATAATCCCCACACATGCGTACATATGGCTAACTATCTCCACGCTGTGGTGTACTATGTTTTTCACCACCGCCATACATAGATTGTTATAATAATGGAATTAATAAAAATATATGATTATTATAAAATTACATTGAATGTAATATTTTATACACTATCCACTTAAAATCCATTAAAAATAATTCGAATTATATCATCGCTCATGTGTACGTACAACCTACCATCTCCACGATGCAATGTGATTTATTCTACATGATCTTCATTGAAGAATGACTATATAATTGTATATAATGTCTATAAATGGTATATATTATATTAATATAAATTTATAATGATAAAATTGTTACTTTAATAAGATAACCAAAACTTATTTCATAAATAAAGGATAATAACAAAAAGCAACTAACTCCCAAATAATGATTAATAATGAAATGTCACTAACAAATGACAATAATATGACCATACATGATATATTAAAAATTAATACGCTTATGAATGACGTCAATAACAATATTTAATCATTATATTAGATGATTTAATAATAACTAAGAACATCAAACCTAAGGTAAGGGATTAGTTTGTCTCACTTTTATTTCTGTGCACATATACCTTATACATCATATAATATTTTATATGGTAATTATGTTACCCATGAATTTTATTATTATGAAGGTTATTTTAGTTAAATTTTCATATAAGTTTTATTATTTTATATTGAATACGGTTTAACTAGTTATAAATTTGTAAGTGATAAATTTTCAATCTCATTTTTATCTAAAATTGTTTATATGTAAGTATTTACTGGGGGTATATTTACCATCTATGTCGATGCTTTATCATTTTTTTCATAAAACATTTACTCTTATTCTCTGTATTTTTAACGTCATTTTTACCCAATTTTGATATTTATTACATGGTCTGGAAGGAATTTTTTTGTTTACCAAATGATGTACTCTTTGATTTTCTGAAAAAAGTACAAGAAAAAAAGTTTTTTTTTAACTTATACGGAATTAAAATATTATTTCATCTACATAACTTCTTAATTACATGATGAATCCTCTACGAGGGTTCAATTTAATTTTCAAGTAAAATATTTTATTTTAAATATTCCAGGCATTTTGAGAAATGAAAATGTTTTTGAAGAAGAAAATATATTTTCCCCATGAATTATGTTCTTGTGTTTAATTAAAACATTTTTCAATAATAGATGACACTCATTAAAAATGATTATGTTTATATACATTTTATTAATATGATTTGATTGTGTTAATTATGGAATGATATTTTATTTTGATTATGTTATTATATACTGATGTTTAAGAAACCCATTTTATTTCATGGTTTATGTTATGATGAATGATTTATTTATTTTTTGGCGCATGTAATAATGATTTAATTATAAGATGGGTGGGAACTATATCTTGCTTCAATGCATAGGGTAATGATTTATATCTCATGAGATAAAAAATAAAGGAATGACGAGTAAATATGGTTCAGTAATATAGGTATGTAATGGAATATAAACTTGGTTTAGTAATACATGGCTAGAACGACAAGTAAACTTGGTTCAGTAAAAGACATTGTCCACAATAATTGTATTAGAAGAAAAGACATGGATACTATAGAAGTCATATTATTTGAATATTTATTTTCCACAATTCCATGATTTCTTCCAAAAATATTTTTTCCATGGTAATGTTCCATTATGATTTATTCCATTCATACTATGAAGATATATTTCATCACCGAGTATTTTTATATTTAAAATTTATGTTCCTATTTTTACATTCTTATGTTTATGGTTTGTTCTATGTTTTCAATGTTTACCCTTACTGAGCATTGGATCTCACACTTTTTATGTTTTCATTTCCTTGTGATATAAATTTAGTTTTTACATAGGAAAAAAGAAAGGAAACATCTTTATTGGGGATGATGAAGTTCTTTCCCCTAGATCAAATATTATGGTCTATGTTACCAAAGACACTAAAATAATATGTTTTTTGGGTGCCTTTTTGGGTCATGTATTATGTATTCCATAAAATTAATATAATTTCCATGTAGATCATACTTGGTTCGATTGAGTTGGTATTAGAGAAAAGGATTAGTTATCCTTTAGAATCAAGGATGCAAAAAACATAGTAAGATCCTTAGAGGTATATTTAATGTATGTATAGGAATGTCCCTAAGGATAAGTACAAATATATATTACAGTCATAGAATTATTGTTATGATCATGAATAACCTAATATTAAAACAGAGATGTTAGAGACTTAATTTACTCCCCCTTGTTTATATTTTTTTACTAGTATGATTTCGCATCACATAATACCATTTTTATGTTTTAGAAAATGGTTGGAAATAGGAGTATTCATGTTAATGAAAAAAATGATTGACGATGGAATCATATTATTCATGATAAAAAATGATATGGGAGTTGTGATGAGAAATATCATTATTATTCCTAAAAATAAATCTCATAATATGATCAATTATCTCAACATTAGTGAGTTTCTTGACCCATATAATAAGAGATGATATAGTTTCATGGTGATCATAGAGAAAATAAAGTTCACTTTTCCTCATGTAAATCATGTGGGAAGACGAATCAAGGAGAATGTTTCAATTGAACTGGAAGATTCTTTGGGTGTGGAAAAGAAAGATATAAATCCAGTAAATGAAAAGGAAAAGATTTAATAAACATAGTGGATAAGGATAATGGTACTACAATGACATCCATGATGATTGAATGTTTTAAATTTAGAATGTATGGGCATTATGAAAATCAGTTCCCTAAGGGAAAATATCATGAAAATATTTAGTATGGATGTATGGTTAGTATTTATATAGATGATTATGAATATAATACAAATCATATAGGATATGGAAGATGTTTTAAGGAATAAAATGACAAATCTAAGTTAATGGTTTAAGAAGATAGTGGAATTATTGCATGTTTATCCATAATACAGTTGTATAAGTAATTTTATAGTGCTATGGAATGAAGAAAAATCTAAGGATTTTTACACTATTTTTTCTTATGTATTTGAAAGTATATGTAGAATGGTACTACTATCCATGAAAAGTTATTTGGATATTATTAGCAAACACAAGACGTGTGAATAACAAAGGGATAAGTAGATTATGAGTTGTTTGATTGTATTAATGGTCTCAAGACGTTTATAAGGACAAAGTTATATCATGGTATTTTTATAGAATTTTTTTGGTATTCTTAGAGTGTGTAAAGTGTTAATTTTGAAAGAATGCATGTTTTCACTTAGGTTCTGTGATAATTAATGTTAATATGACTAAGGTATTCACTTATTTTGAATTTGACTCCCATGAATTTCCAAATGAGATATGGGAGAAAAATGATATGTAGGTTTAGATCACCTATTTCTCAAGTTTTTATATTTAGTTCTTGGAAGGATTGTAATGTTATACATTTGTGGATAGTATAAGTTATACACCAATTTATGTTTTTTTATTAATGTATTATCTCATTGTAGGTGGACTTATTCATATTTGATAACATAGTCTATATTTTTGTTGATGTCGGTGCAATTATCATTTATTCAATCCCATGATCTACAAACACTTCATGAATGAAAAAATCAACACCATCTCTTTAAATAAGAGATGATGTAGAAATTGTTTAGGGAATGACATGTGGTGATATCGTACTGACATCATGTATATATATCTCTTCATGAAAAAAATCAACAACTTTTGGAAAAGTATCTTGAAACAAAAAATGTTATCCTAGTACCTTCTTATCTGATGAATGAGATGGTCCAATAAATAATCATAGATTTGTGGACTTATGGTACATAACTTTTTCAAGACATTATTTTCTATAACCACCCCTTAGATGTTGTTGGTCATATTTCTCTTCTACATACATGTTTTCAGTTCCCACATATGTTATTCTATGTGGAAACCCAGCGATGAGTTACTTTGGGTAACTGCTATGTTTCTAACATTCATTCTTAAAATGATGTTTTTGTATCCCTTTTTATGATGTGATTTTCCATGAATGAAACATTCATGTTCTAATGAATTTATAAGATCGAAGCATTTTGTGGGACAAAATCATTTTAAAGGTGTATAATGTAACACCCCTAGATTTTATAAGGTATTTTCTTTATAATTTCCCTGATGTGTTTTGTTCTATGCTACACCAATATTATTTTCTATTATATGAAACACCGTATTAGCTTGCAGTACACCCAAAAATCTATTCCTGAATTTTTGTACACACAATTTAATGTTTTTTTAATAAAATTCAATTCATGCAACACTAAGTATAGATTTTATTTCATTGTATAAAAGATGTATTTTTGGATTATGTTATACATGACAGTAAATGAATTTTCCACTAAACGTAACTCTGGCTTGTCTTTCATGACACGTAAGAGGGAAACTCCTCGCTAGCATTCATTTTACGCAATACTGAGTTTAACTATACCATGATATATTATTAAAATGTTATTTTTTTAATGGGATATAAAATAGCCGTTATAAATATTTTTAAAAAAATTTGAATTTTATATAACATAAGCATTAATATTATTTATTATATATATATATGATATAATAAAAAATTCAATTATTATGATAACATAAGTATTATTAAGAAAATTTAGTTGTCCAAACTTTTATTGGCGCACCCATTTGAAATATTTTTTTACTCTTTCTTATATTCAACTTGAAAAAATAAACATTTACTTTTAGTGTGGAATATAAAAATTTACTTTGGTTGACTTTTTTTTTATTATATGTTATATTTTTTGATGAATAGTGAAAATAATAATTTTAAAATCCAATAAAAAGTAAATTTATGTCTTTGATTAGTTTTAAATTTTAATAGTTTAATTTTTATCAAGGTATAGTTTTTGAAAAAGATTTTTATAAATGAATTTATTATAAAAACATTTTCCATTAAAAAAGGTGCATTTTTTTAAAAAAATCATGACATTTTAATAAATATATTTTAAATTTAATTTTACAAATTCTATATATTAAATTGTGACAAATTGATGTCAAATTTGGATTCAGGAGGTCCAAATTTGGTATGTAGTTCCCTTTCAGTTTTGACCAATATGAATAGTAAGTGAGGTAAATTTTATTTCCACAGTAATGGGTAAATTAGACAATTTAGGTTAAAAAAATTATAATGACTATAAAATGATCTAAAAAATGTAAAAAATTTATTTGATGAATGTAAGTCGACACTTAACACCTGAGGATCTAAATTATGTTATTTTATTGACACTTTTCTATTAAAATTTTGTAAACAATATTAAAATCCAAGAATGAAGCGAAGTCTCAATTTCTTTGAGTTTAATATCTATTTATGTATCCACATATGAAATAGTATCAATAAATTTAAATTGTAATTTTTAACTTAAAAACATATTTCTCTGATATAAATTTATTTTTGACATTTTTGAGGCCATTTGAGAGATATTATGGTACTTATAATATTTTCTTTAATGAAAATTTAAAGATGTCACATTAATGTTTTAAATAATATATCATTTTTAAAATAAGGTAATATATAATATTAATTAAACTACAAATACTTATTTTAAATATAAAATTTTAATATTTATGAGGGTAATTAATTTTTTATTTTTCTGAAATATATAATTACATTAATGTTTTATATCTGGATGATGAAGAAATTTTTTAATTTATGAAAAATCAATAAACTAATTTTTATTAAAAAGATAATAAATTTTAAAGGGCCAAAACACTTTACCAAATATAATCTTTGGATTATATATCAACCATAATCATTCAATGGGCGAGTTATGGATCAATTGGAGCCATATGGAATAGATTAAGATAATTATGTAATTTTATTTAATGTAATGTTAAAAGACTCTCATTCAGTCTTTAATAAGAATAAAATTTTTAATGTTATATTTTCCAGCCGATAAAATCGACTAAATATATTATTATGAATGATATTAAATATATATCTTTAATATTTTTTTGTTTTTAATTATTCTTTTTCAAATACGTATATTAAATATTTACACAATAATGATGAAGTAATTAATTTATTTAGAGAAATTTCAAATAAATATTATTATTAATATGAAAATAACTATAATTAGAAATAAATAAAATGTAAAATTAATTTTATGGATTACCTTGACCCCATATGGATATAATAAAATATATTTTTTTTTTAGAATAACACCATATTTTTTAATTTCTAAAAATCCATGAAATGTATAGTGTAAAAATGAACACAAATGATATTTTGTTAAAATAATGTATTATAAAATTATTAAAAATCATAAAACAATTTTACAAATATTTAATATTTTTTTATAGATTAAAATTTTTACATTAATCATTTATGGTATAAATAAAACCAAATAATTAAATATTTATCCCTTTTAATATTGAAATATTTTTTATATGAATTAAAATAAAATAGAATAACTAATTATAAATTAAAATGATAATTTTTAAATTTAAAAAAACTTATATAAACTCTATTAGTTTATGAGGTTTAAATATTATCATATCATAAAAGAGAATATATCTCATTTTGGAGGATTGAGACTGATTTTAAAAATATTATAAATTAATTATTTCAGAAATTCCAAAAGTCTGCCTCACCCTAATTATAAAAGGACGCCTCCTCCCTCATTTCTATGCAACTTGTAGAGACCCGTAGCCTGACGTACATGGACATTACATTACTTTTGCGGAATACTTAGTACATAACAAAAACACACACACAAGGATCGTAATAGTTTAGTGTCTTTGGAAACTCAGAATAAAATCTTCTAATCGTGGGGAAAGATCTTCAACATCTCCCATAAAGATCTTCCTTTTTTTTACCTAAAACCTTTCTTTATATCCTGGGGAAAAGAAAACATAAAAGGGTGAGCTCAAATTCTCAGTAAGGGTAAACAAAAGAAATATCAATCACATAATTTTCATAAGAACATAACATTTTTTTTTTGAAATCTTAACCTGCAAAAGAGAGCATAATTTCATAACATGGGATAAATCATAGTAGTGAAATGAAATCATAACTTGAAACAATACTCATTGTGGAATACACACATAATCATAGAGAATCATTTCTTGTTAGTCAAGACTCATTGCCAAGACCATCTTAGTGGACAAAGTCCCTTTCTGAATCGAGTAATCCTCGTTTCAGTCCTGTTTCACTGAACCGGTATAACCTACCATTCCAGCCATGTCTATCTCATGAGATATAAAATCTTTACCCAATCCATTGGAGGGAGATATAGGTCCCACCCATCTTATAATGAATCCTTTCTTATGTGTGCCACATAATCATAAAACATACATCATCGCATAACACATGTAACAAAAATGGGATTCTTGAAACATCATGACATCATAAATCAATTCATATAAGATAAAGGAATTCATAAACATAATTCCATCACAACATAGTCAAATCAATGTAAAAATATGGATAGAAACATAACCCTTTATTATCTTAGATGGAAAATAATTTTGATAAGACACTTGAATTGAATTCTTGAGGAAAATATCCTTTCTTCTTCAAAATCAATTTCTTTTCACAAAACATCATGCAATTTTAAAAGAAAGATATTTTATTGAAAATAGTCATGAAATCTTTTAGAGGAAGCTTCATGAAAATAAGGCTTTATAAAATAGTAGAAATCTGTTCGTTCCGTATAAGTTAAAAAAAAACATTCTTCGTACTTTTGTCGGAAAAGTCAAAAAGTACCTCGAAAAAACGAAAACATATTCCTTTCATATCCTTTACTAAATACTCATAGAATTGTAAAATTGGATTTAAAACATTGTAGGTGGATGGAAATAATATTACATATTGACGAAACATGGAAGTGTATAATAAAATACACCCCAGTAAATTTCAAAGTATAAACAATCTCGGATAAAAATGAGATTGTGATATTTCCCTTACCTTAGGTCCGACTTGCTTTGTAAGTGTCCGAACCTCCTGTATAATGATTTAAATCATGTTATTGACTTATTACAGAATCATATTCATTGTTATGATATCATATATGGTTCACTTATGACATTATATTACCCGTTCTTTTGTAAACTCCATGTTAAAGAAGCGTTTTGGGTAAAATCGTTTCATTTATCGTAGGTGTTTTGACTTGTTGTTCTTGACATCATTATTACTTATATCATGATTTACTTACTTCCAGAATATATAATTTGATTTATATATCATATATATTCAGTATATATATATATATAATAGGTAGATAAATAAAATGAAAAACACCGTTCATGGAGACGGTAGTCCGTACGTACGTATGAACGCTGTTTTCCTTTCCTTATTGTCTTGAAATGGAAGTAAGTAGATGACATACATATGTATATATATACATAAATCCAGTAGCTTTATAATGTCATATATTTCATTATTATTTCTTATATATACATTATAATCATTCTTAAATGGTTAACATGGAGAATGAATCTCATCGCGTCGTGGAGACGGTAGTCCGTACGTACGCACGAGCGATGATATCATTTCTATAAATATTGAATTGAATTGGAGTGGATTATACAATATATCAGAATCAATATGATGTTGTAATAACTATGTATAGTTATTCTTTACACCATTATACCCATCCATGTAAGGTGGTGGTGGAAAATAGATTACACCACGGCGTGGAGATGGTATTCCGTACGTACGCACGCGCGGTGATTTCTTTTTCCGTAGGATGGATAGATGGTGAAATAGGGTTGTTTCATACTTATAATAACATATCAGTATATGAGTGATACTGATGTTATTACTTCATAATGAAACAACCTAAGAAGAAGAAGTGGAAGAAGAAATAAAGATGAAAGAATTGGTAATGGTAATTACCTCTTCTTTGAAGTGCCTCTTTGAGACCTCCTCTTAGGGCACTAAAATTGGTCTTTGAAGAAGACCAGAACCTCTAGGATGTTGCTAGGGAAGTGGAGAGGAGAAATTGGCAGGGTTTGGCCGAGCTTGAGTGCTCAAATTGGTGTGAGGAGGAGGGGGAGGAGGTGTCCTTTTATAGGGGAGGAGAGGGGCACCTTAGGAATATCTCAAAATATTATTTTATATTAAAGTCAAAATCGGTTTATAATGGTTCCAAAGGGTCTTATTTCGTAGCTAAAGTGGGGATGGGTCGAAATCCTATCAACCAATAGGATTTAGACAAGTTTAGGGTATTATTTTAACCTTATCAATTAGATTTAACTCTAAGTTAAATAATTTAACTTTTACCGTGTCTTTTTGTTTTCTTTCACTATATGGTTAATAAACTTACTATAACATGCCAAATGAACCCCAAATTGTATATTATTAATACATATATCCTTATCTAAGTCATTTGGCCGAACCTTAGATTTTTAGGAATAAAATAACAATTCATAATATAATATTTGATTTAAAAACTATTTTGTGTCAATTTTGACACTATTTGATATATGATTTTTGTGAAAGTCATAACAGAATTATATTTTCGAACCAAGTTGATTAAATCAACACTAATATATCATAGTAACCTAGAAAATTAGTGGAATTCATAAAAAGTCTTAAATTACATTTATTTTGGTATTTATATTATCAATTATGTCAATATTTCATTAATAAGATAATTACTGCATCATCTTTGTGTCATAAATAAAATATATTATTTGATGTCTAAAAATTACAAATAAAATACCATCATGTAGGAAATCTTTTTAGCTTTCTAATGAATATTTATATTCTAATTTATCTTATGTATAACCCCATATTAAAAATGATTTACTTATTAAAATTTGATTTTAACTATTTTAACCCTTCTTTAAATAAATTAATAATAAATGTCCTAATCTAATCCAAGTGGGCCTAAATGGTCATATTTTATTCCTAAGTTTGTTTTTGGTCGAATTACACTTGTCCAATAGAATTAGGACATGTGTTAGGGTAATATTAATATCATATTTACCCTTAGTTACCCTATTTACTATTAACCGCGGTAAAAAAAAGTAAAAAGTTACTATTCACCAAAAATTATTTTCATCTCATTGAACCACATTTTAGTCATTGATATTAACCGTGTCTCTCGGATTTTCGAAATTCCATTCACAGAAGCGGTAAAATTAAGTTTTATGCAAAATTCAGTTTTTAACCTACCACTTAGTGGTTTCACTATTCATCAAAAATTGATGTTTTTCAGAACAATGCCAAAATTTCATCCCAAACTATATTTCATATTCCGAATTCAAAAATGAAGTCTATTTTACCAAATTCATAAAATAAAAGTTGCATTAATTAATTTTATAATTAAATCCCGCTGTTAAAACAAATAGCGTGTTTTTAAGAAACAATATCTATCAAAAGATTGACACTTGTTTATGTCTAGTTTAAATGTGAAATTACATCCAATGAACAACATTGTATTAAATTGTAAAAATATATTCTAAATATACTTTAAAACCACTCAAATTAATGATTTATCACTATTAATTATTTCGATTAAAAAAAGTTGTTTTTAATTATAATTTAGTAATTTTCACTATTCATCAGAATATGAAAGTTATCCGAAAAGTACCAAAATTTCACCGTAGGCTAAATTCGATACTCCGAATCCAAAAATAAAGTTCATTTTGAAAAATAAGATTTACTGGATTTCAAAAAGTGGTTATTACTATTCATAACGGCTAGTTTTAATAATATTTTTATAGTATATCGTTGTTTAGTGAAACTCGGTATTGCGTACTACACACGCTATCGAGGAAGGTCGCGATTGCGTGTAATGCAAGACAAGTAAAGGATGTGTGTTGTGCAAGCTCCTTTTGGTGTAGCGTACAACACAAGACATTAATAAAATTAAAAAGAATATTTTTTTATAAAATCTTGGGCTGTTACATTCTACCCCCCTTAAAATGAATTTCGCCCTCGAAATTCGTCGGGGTTATAAATGGTTTACTATTTGAAAGTTTCTTTAATAGAAACCCACATAGTAAAAGGGAATACCAAAACTTGGCTTTAAAAACTAAACTATGAAATGTAACGATTACCCAAATAAACTAATCACTGGGTTTCCACATAGGTGAAAATATGGATATGGAAGAGAAATCTAAGCATCATGTTCTGATGGAGAGTGGTAGAGAACATGGCTATGGAAAAGCCAATAATCACAAATCCATAGATTTGTGATGATATAAGGTACCATCTGATTCATCAGGTATAAGAGAACTAGGACAACATTTTTGGTTTTCAAGATCATTTCCCTAAAGTTAAAGAATTTGAATTAGAATAAATACTTACTTTATTTTGGTACAATCTCACTGTTGTTCGTGCCTTTAACAATTTCCACTTCATCTCTTAAATAAATGAAGTTGAATTTGTTATTCGTGAAGTGTTAGCAGATCATGTGATAGAATGACGGGTCATTCCATCTGTCTCAAAAGGTTAGAAAAATCTATATACATAAGTCGATCTATAGTGGGATTAATCATATATGGTTCCTAAAATGGACTTATACTTCATATATCATACTGCTTAATATAATAAAACTAGTTTCTACTAAACAGGGACTTCCTGTAGGTCAGTGGTAGGCGATAAAGGCCAGTCGCACTTCGGTTGTGGGTTCGATTCCTACAGCCTTGTCCGAAGCGATGGGCTGTCGCCCATCCTGCAGGTTGTCCCTTTTTCTAAAACTACGTTACTATAACATCCCTTCAATAATATAGAAAATATTCTATCCTTAAACAATACTAACTTATGTCCAACATAATCCAGTCTAATCTTTAGGCTTATAATACTGCAGTCCACTCTCATAATATAGTGACATCGATTACCAGAGATTTAATACTGTCGTTGATCCCCACATATCATAAGATATGTCTTGTTGGTCACATTCCAAACATTCAAAGTCCTTAATCGTGTATTCTCTTGAATACCTTAGTGAAAACATGAGTGCAGTTAAAAGTTACCAAAATCCTCAAAATTCTATATACTCAAACCATGATATCACTTAGTCCTTATATCAATCATGAGCTCATGAATACAATCAAACATCTCATTATCTTCTTATCCTTTCATTATGCACTTATCATCTACTTTCCAAAAGTATCTGAATAACCTTTCATGGTTACTGGTACAATTCATCATACACTTTCAAAACATAAGGAAAGACAACAGTGTAACAATCCTTAGATGTCTCCTTATTCCATGAGATTACTTATATTACACATGATAAACATGTAATCATTCCACTACATTCTCAAACCATTGACCGAGCTTCAAAAATTCTTTCATCTCACATATCATTTGTAGTCTCTTCATCATCATCCACATAAATACTACCCATATGACCATACTGATTCTCTTCATGAGTCTTTCCCTTAGGGCATTTGTTTGCATAATGCCCATACATTCCACATTTAAAACAATTAACCATTTTTGATGTCGTAGCAATACCATTATCCTCATCCATGGTGTTAACCGACCCTTTTCCTTTGCACTTACTTGCTTTGTGTCCTTCTTTTCCACACCCAAAGCATCTTCCAGTTCCCTTGAAACATTCTCCTTGATGCCTCTTCCCACATGATTTACATAGGGGAAATTGAACTTTCTTTCCTCTATGATCATCATGGAACTCCATCATTCTCTTATTAGTCGAGTCAGGAAACTTACCAAATTTTACTTTATTGATCATGTTGTGAGATTGATGATTCGGCATAATAATGATGTTTGGACATCCAAATCCCATTTCATTTGGTTGCTCATGATGAATATCATTCCATTGTCCATCATATCCTCCATTATCGTGAATCATCTTGTTTCCAGCCATATTCTAAAACTCAAACAGAATAGTGTTAGATGCAAAATCATGATAAAGGGGGAGTAACTTAAATATCTATCATCTTTGGTTTAATCTAATATCGTTACCATAGTTCTAGAACTATATCCTATACGTATACTTATCCTTAGGGGCATCCCTAGACATACCTTAGAAATATCTCTAGGGATCTCACTAACGTTTTCGCATCCTAGTTTCCAAAGGTTGACTAAACATTTCCTCTGATACCAACTGTAGAGACCCGTAGCCTGACGTACATGGACATTACATTACTTTTGCGGAATACTTAGTACATAACAAAAACACACACACAAGGATCGTAATAGTTTAGTGTCTTTGGAAACTCAGAATAAAATCTTCTAATTGTGGGGAAAGATCTTCAACATCTCCCATAAAGATCTTCCTTTTTTTTACCTAAAACCTTTCTTTATATCCTGGGGAAAAGAAAACATAAAAGGGTGAGCTCAAATGCTCAGTAAGGGTAAACAAAAGAAATATCAATCACATAATTTTCATAAGAACATAACATTTTTTTTTGAAATCTTAACCTGCAAAAGAGAGCATAATTTCATAACATGGGATAAATCATAGTAGTGAAATGAAATCATAACTTGAAACATTACTCATTGTGGCATACACACATAATCATAGAGAATCATTTCTTGTTAGTCAAGACTCATTGCCAAGACCATCTTAGTGGACAAAGTCCCTTTCTGAATCGAGTAATCCTCGTTTCAGTCCTGTTTCACTGAACCGGTATAACCTACCATTCCAGCCATGTCTATCTCATGAGATATAAAATCTTTACCCAATGCATTGGAGGGAGATATAGGTCCCACCCATCTTATAATGAATCCTTTCTTATGTGTGCCACATAATCATAAAACATACATCATCGCATAACACATGTAACAAAAAATGGGATTATTGAAACATCATGACATCATAAATCAATTCATATAAGATAAAGGAATTCCTAAACATAATTCCATCACAACATAGTCAAATCAATGTAAAAATATGGATAGAAACAGAACCCTTTATTATCTTAGATGGAAAATAATTTTGATAAAACACTTGAATTGAATTCTTGAGGAAAATATCCTTTCTTCTTCAAAATCAATTTCTTTTCACAAAACATCATGCAATTTTAAAAGAAAGATATTTTATTGAAAATAGTCATGAAATCTTTTAGAGGAAGCTTCATGAAAATAAGGCTTTATAAAATAGTAGAAATCCGTTCGTTCCGTATAAGTTAAAAAAAACATTCTTCGTACTTTTGTCGGAAAAGTCAAAAAGTACCTCGAAAAAACGAAAACATATTCCTTTCATATCCTTTACTAAAAACTCATAGAATTGTAAAATTGGATTTAAAACATTGTAGGTGGATGGAAATAATATTACATATTGATGAAACATGGAAGTGTATAATAAAATACACCCCAGTAAATTTCAAAGTATAAACAATCTCGGATAAAAATGAGATTGTGATATTTCCCTTACCTTAGGTCCGACTTGCTTTGTAAGTGTCCGAACCTCCTGTATAATGAATTAAATCATGTTATTGACTTATTACAGAATCATATTCATTGTTATGATATCATATATGGTTCACTTATGACATTATATTACCCGTTCCTTTGTAAACTCCATGTTAAAGAAGCGTTTTGGGTAAAATCGTTTCATTTATCGTAGGTGTTTTGACTTGTTGTTCTTGACATCATTATTACTTATATCATGATTTACTTACTTCCAGAATATAAAATATGATTTATATATCATATATATTCAGTATATATATATATATAATAGGTAGATAAATAAAATGAAAAACACCGTTCATGGAGACGGTAGTCCGTACGTACGCATGAACGCTGTTTTCCTTTCCTTATTGTCTTGAAATGGAAGTAAGTAGATGACATACATATGTATATATATACATAAATCCAGTAGCTTTATAATGTCATATATTTCATTATTATTTCTTATATATACATTATAATCATTCTTAAATGGTTAACATGGAGAATGAATCTCATCGCGTCGTGGAGACGGTAGTCCGTACGTACGCACGAGCGATGATATCATTTCTATAAATATTGAATTGAATTGGAGTGGATTATACAATATATCAGAATCAATATGATGTTGTAATAACTATTTATAGTTATTATTTACACCATTATACCCATCCATGTAAGGTGGTGGTGGAAAATAGATTACACCACGGCGTGGAGACGGTATTCCGTACGTACGCACGCGCGGTGATTTCTTTTTCCGTAGGATGGATAGATGGTGAAATAGGGTTGTTTCATACTTATAATAACATATCAGTATATGAGTGATACTGATGTTATTACTTCATAATGAAACAACCTTAGAAGAAGAAGTGGAAGAAGAAATAAAGATGAAAGAATTGGTAACGGTAATTACCTCTTCTTTGAAGTGCCTCTTTGAGACCTCCTCTTAGGGCACTAAACTTGGTCTTTGAAGAAGACCAGAACCTCTAGGATGTTGCTAGGGAAGTGGAGAGGAGAAATTGGCAGGGGTTGGCCGATCTTGAGTGTTCAAATTGGTGTGAGGAGGAGGGGGAGGAGGTGTCCTTTTATAGGGGAGGAGAGGGGCACCTTAGGAATATCTCAAAATATTATTTTATATTAAAGTCAAAATCGGTTTATAATGGTTCCAAAGGGTCTTATTTCGAAGCTAAAGTGGGGATGGGTCGAAATCCTATCAACCAATAGGATTTAGACAAGTTTAGGGTATTATTTTAACCTTATCAATTAGATTTAACTCTAAGTTAAATAATTTAACTTCTACCGTGTCTTTTTTTTTTCTTTCACTATATGGTTAATAAACTTACTATAACATGCCAAACGAACCCCAAATTGTATATTATTAATACATATATCCTTATCTAAGTCATTTGGCCGAACCTTAGATTTTTAGGAATAAAATAACAATTAATAATATAATATTTTATTTAAAAACTATTTTGTGTCAATTTTGACACTATTTGATATATGATTTTTGTGAAAGTCATAACAGAATTATATTTTCGAACCAAGTTGATTAAATCAACACTAATATATCATAGTAACCTAGAAAATTAGTGGAAGTCATAAAAAGTCTTAAATTACATTTATTTTGGTATTTATATTATCAATTATGTCAATATTTCATTAATAAGATAATTACTGCATCATATTTGTATCATAAATAAATTATATTATTTGATGTCTAAAAATTACAAATAAAATACCATAATGTAGGAAATCTTTTTATCTTTCTAATGAATATTTATAGTTTAATATAGCTTATGTATAACCCCATATTAAAAATGATTTACTTATTAAACTTTGATTTTAACTATTTTAACCCTTCTTTAAATAAATTAATAATAAATGTCCTAATCTAATCCAAGTGGGCCTAAATGGTCATATTTTATTCCTAAGTTTGTTTTTGGTCGAATTACACTTGTCCAATAGAATTAGGACATGTGTTAGGGTAATATTAATATCATATTTACCCTTAGTTACCCTATTTACTATTAACCGCGGTAAAAAAAAGTAAAAAGTTACTATTCACCAAAAATTATTTTCATCTCATTGAACCACATTTTAGTCCTTAATATTAACCGTGTCTCTCGGATTTTCGAAATTCCATTCACAGAAGCGGTAAAATTAAGTTTTATGCAAAATTCAGTTTTTAACCTACCACTTAGTGGTTTCACTATTCATCAAAAATTGATGTTTTTCAGAACAATGCCAAAATTTCATCCCAAGCTATATTTCATATTCCGAATTCAAAAATGAAGTCTATTTTACCAAATTCATAACATAAAAGTTGCATTAATTAATTTTATAATTAAATCCCGCTGTTAAAACAAATAGCGTGTTTTTAAGAAACAATATCTATCAAAAGATTGACACTTGTTTATGTCTAGTTTAAATGTGAAATTACATCCAATGAACAACATTGTATTAAATTGTAAAAATATATTCTAAATATACTTTAAAACCACTCAAATTAATGATTTATCACTATTAATTATTTCGATTAAAAAAAGTTGTTTTTAATTATAATTTAGTAATTTTCACTATTCATCAGAATATGAAAGTTATCCGAAAAGTACCAAAATTTCACCTTAGGCTAAATTCGATACTCCGAATCCAAAAATAAAGTTCATTTTG
Organism: Viscum album; assembly: GCA_963277665.1. NCBI lineage: Eukaryota > Viridiplantae > Streptophyta > Magnoliopsida > Santalales > Viscaceae > Viscum > Viscum album. Next base: position 1,109,241,108 of record OY728146.1, read on the forward strand.
AAAAATAAGATTTACTGGATTTCAAAAAGTGGTTATTACTATTCATAACGGCTAGTTTTAATAATATTTTTATAGCATATCGTTGTTTAGTGAAACTCGGTATTGCGTACTACACACGCTATCGAGGAAGGTCGCGATTGCGTGTAATGCAAGACAAGTCAAGGATGTGTGTTGTGCAAGCTCCTTTTGGTGTAGCGTACAACACAAGACATTAATAAAATTAAAAAGAATATTTTTTTATAAAATCTTGGCCTGTTACACAACTCATTTAACCTTCATGTTAATCATTAACCATCCCATTTATCTTTTTAAATTTCGCTTGAAATATTATAGAGTGTCCTTGTTTTCTTCTCTGGCCAACTCTAGTATTTAAAAGGATATTTAGTGGAGGCACATCGAAGAAGATGTAATATCATTTATAGATTCATTCAAACATATTTTTTCTTTTACCTCATCTTAATGTGTTTTTTCTTTTTAATATAATAACTATAGTAGTAATTATTTTTTATAATTTATTAAGATTTTAAAAAATATATAGTAAACCTTCAGCCCATCCTATGAAAAATGAAATCACTATGTGTTTGTATGTTTTTATTACCGTCTCCAGGCTGTGGTGTACTAGGTCTTCACCTCCATCATACTTGGATGGGTAAAATGATTGATGTAATAAATATATATATTTGAATATTATAGAATTATATTGATTCTGAAATTTTATACACTTTTCACATCAAATCCATTCACAGATTCATCATCATGCTAATGTTCCAAAGTAGAATTTTAATTTTTTTTATTCATACAGTTAACTAAAACCAGGTGAGTAGACTTTTTCAGTAGAAATTTATCCATATGATCCAATAATAATATAATTTTTTATTTATAGGAATGATACTGATACATTGGTACTCCCATTAAGTATCTGACATTTGAGTGACCATCATAGCAACCCCACTATTTAATTTCACAGCCTTTACATCATTTTTATGATTAACAACATTATAGTGGTACAATCTAGGATCCAAAGGTTTATTATCCATTGTAAATTATGCTAAAACACAAAGTTTACATTAAAAATCTGAATCATGATTTAATTAATGATTCAACATACTCTTAGTGTCTCTCATTTACTTCTTAGTCCAAGTAATCACTTTGAGAATATAAATAAATGAAAGGGGTAAGATAAATGACCAATAATAGGATGAATAAATTGAATTAATAAATATAACATGGGAGAGAATAATAATAATAATCATCATATCATAAACACATGATTCATTACCAACATCACGAGGGAAACATGTGATAAATGCATGGAATGTGGAAATTCATAAAAACCAAACATCACGTCATAGGGGTTAAATACAAAAAATAGTTTTGAACAATGATGGTATAATGTTTATGGATAAAATACTATTTTAAATCAATACATATTCATTTTTATTAGTGATATATTCATTTGTAATGAAATTTCACATAATTTCATGAGATAATTCAGATTGCAACACCCCGAGATTTTATGAGACATATTCTATTTAATTTCATTGTTTTATTGTGTTATATGTTATAAAAATATTTTATTTCACTATACAAAACATCGTATTATCTTGCATTATACTCAATGCAGTTATTGGCTTTTGTTGCACTTAATTTTAAATTCTTCAGATTGAATTAATTTCATGAAACAGGCAGTATAAATTTATTTCAATGATTAAATAACCTAATATAATATTATGTTATACACAACTCCAATGTAAGTTTACACAACTCACAACACTGACTTGTCCTGCATTACATACAAGAATGACCATCCTCGATAGGTTGCATTGTACACGATACAATGTTTCCCTAAATAATGATATATTATAAAATTATTATAATTTAATAGGATATAATCACGATGTTATGAATATTATTAACAACTTTTTGAATTTTTTTGACCATTGGAATTCATCTAATATGTTTTCTAGAACACAATACGGGAAAAAATTTGATAAAAACATTATAATAAAAAAATATGATGTTTTATCACCTTTTCATGGAGCACCCATTTAAAATATAAATTTTGACTTCTTTATAAGTTCAACATGAAAATATATACTTTATCATTGGAAGCAAGATACAAAAATTTACATTGGATGAATTTTTTTAATTTACTAATAAAATTCATATATTGATTATTAGTGAAAATACGATAAGTTTTAATTGAAAACAAATTTTTTCCTCGAAAAAAATTATATTGTGAAAATATATTATATAATGGTTTAATAACATCAATAATATACATTGGTATAGTTTAAGATAATGTATGTAATTTTCATTAATATTACTTTGAATTCATATGTAGAAACAATTCAATCTTTTTTAATATTTTATCTTTTAAACAGAAACCCTTTTTTCAACATCGAGATTAATATTAAATTTATTAATGAAAATTTCGTGTTTTGAATTTTGAAAAATGGATTCCATATTTGGAATAAATATGACCAGATTATGTTAATAGGATAATTTTATTTTTTGGTCGTTATGAATAATAACATTGTTAACTATTTTTATTACCATAGTTAAAGGTAAATTGGGTAATTTAAGGTAAAAATAAGATTATAAAATTATCCTAACACCTTCCATAATTATATTAGATGAATAATTTTAAACCCATATCATTTAAGGGTCGAACTAGATTCATTTAATAGACATTTTTCCATGAAAATGTTTTAATTATTATTAATACCAAAGAAAGTGGCAACATGTCACTCTATTATATATTATAAGTGTAATAATTTTAATTTAGTGATAAGAATTTAAAAACAAATAGAAATTAAATAGTAAATATAAATATAATTTTATTATCTACATAATGTTTTTTTATTTATATTTTTTAGAGACTAATTAATTGTCATTAATGATCAAAAAATAGGGATGTAAAAATTATTTTATGAATAGAAAAATAAAATACATGGTTATTAAAATTTTAAAAGTAGTTTCAAAGAACTAAATGAAGTGCTCCCCGAATTTTCTTAGTAACTATGACATTTTTGGGTTTTATTAAATATTTTTTTATCGAATTTATATTTTTGTGAGGATATTATTTAAATTCAAATAAATTAATAATTTCAACATTGACAAAATTTATATTTTATCAATATAACATTTCGTAAAATTATTTCAAAATCATAAAAATATTTTTAAATTAAAAAGTGAAAATTATAAGATTGTTAATGTCATTAAATACCTATTTATGGTCAATTAACAACATATGTGTAAATATTTACAACCATTATACATTTAAAATATTATTACCATAATTAAAATTAAATATAATAACAATGTGTTATTTAAAATGATAATTATTAAATTTACCTAAACACTTTTCTAAAATTTATTGGTTAATGATATTAAAAGCATATATCATCTAATATTAGGAATTGAGAAATTTTGTAGGATTTTAATTTGGGTTTGATTTTTTTATACAACAATATTTTTGAGGTTCAGAAAAGTGCCCTTTACCTCAATTATAAAAGGGTACCTCCTCCCTCTCCTCTTCACTCTATTTTGATCCTTCAAGATCATCCAACCCTAAACATTTCTCTTCCCAACATCCTGAGTTATATTATAGTGGTTCTGGTCTTCAGAAAAGACCAACTATAGTTCCATTATAGGAAATATAAATGATGCACATCGTGGAAGATGAGGTTCGGATACACACAAATCATATCAAACTTAAGATAAAGGATTACTTTACAAAACATCTTTTTATCCGAGATTGTTTATTCATAAGTATTTTGTGGGGATATATTTATCATCCATATCCATGTTTTCATGAAATATTTTCATTAAATTGTTAATATGATTCTATATATATTTAATGCAATTTTCACTATTTTTTACTTTTTACTATGTGATATAGATGGAATATTTCTTTTATTTACCCAAAAAAACATTTTGACTTTTCTAGAAAAAGTATTTGAAGAATTTTTTTTTCTTATATGACATGAACAGATTATGATGGAATTATTTCCAAGAAGATTCCTCTACACGTTTTTAAGTCTATTTTCAAGTAAGTTATTTTCTTTTAAAATTTCTCAGAATATTGAGAAAAGAAAACATTTATAAAGAAGAAAGGGTATTTTTCTCACGAATTATGTTCAATTTTTTTTATCAAAATTATTTTCCATATAATATGACATAGGGTTAATTTTAATTCCCATTTATTACAATTATTTTATTGTGTTTATGATGGAATTATTTTTATCAAATCTATTTATTTTACATGGATTATGTTCTGATGTGATGATCTTTAAGAAACCCATTCTATTTCTAGGGTTTTTCTACAATGAATGGATAATATTTTTTTGGAAAATGTAATAATTATTTCATTATGAGACGGGTGGGACCTATATCTCCCTAAAATGCAGTGTGTAAATATTTATATCTCATGATATAGAAATGATGAGAACAATAAGTAAATCAGGTTTAGTAATATAATGTTCGAATTTCATGTAAACCCACTTCAATAACTGACTATGTCAACTATGATGGTATTTCCATTAATGCCTTGGAAACAATGTAAATCATTTTATATTTTTGATATTTTTCCAAAATTAAATGTTTAATTCCAAGGATATCATATCATGGTCATTGTCCCTTTATGATCAATGCCTTATGTACTTCCAATATTTATTTCAGGACTCATCATTATGATTGTTTTAAATTTATGATCATGTTCATATTTTCAAATGTTTTAGATTTGGTTTATAATATCCATGGTTACCATTACTGAGCATTTGAGCCAACCATTTTTATGTTTTCTCTTCACCATGATATATAGAAATGTTTTAGGTGGGAAAATGGAAAGATCTATACGGGAGATGTTGAATATATTTCACCATGCTAGAATATTATGTTCCAAGTTTCCAATGGATTTAAACTAATTTGGTCTTTGGGCATCTAATTTTTTCATGTATTAAGTATCCATAAAATGTAATTTAATGTACATGTATGTTAATCTTGGGTCTCTATAGCTGGTATTAGAGAAAATGTTTAGTCATCCATTGCAATCAAGGATGAAAAAACATTAGTGAGATCACTAGAGTTATTGCTAAGGTATGTCTTGAGATGTCATTATGGTAAGGAATTTTTATAGGTTATAGTCCTAGAATATTATAACTATCGTGAATAACCTCATGTTAAACCTAATATGTTATATATAGAAAGTAATCCTCCATGATTTTGTTGTTTCCCAAGTATGATATTTGCCTCTCAAACTATTTTTTTGGTATATACAACATTGGAAACCCAAATGAACCATGTTAATGATAAATGCACTAGGAAATAAAATGATTATCCTCCTGAACAAACAAATGTTATGGGATATAGAGTGATAAATATTATATCCATACATACACATGCTATGAATAATTATGGACTTCCAAATGAGGTGATAAGAAAACTACATTAAATTGAGTCCTTCACGAGGAAACATCTACCTTATATAAGTGGGTCTTTTGATCCAATTGTTTCTTAACTATGGATCTGTACCATTGAAAATATATTTTCCTTCCTTCACTATTCGGAAAGTGAAAATTTTATTTTGGATATTTAAAATTTAGAAGGTGAAGCATACCAGTAGTGTACTCTAATTAAGAATACAAGGCACCGAGATAAAATTGAATACATGGACTAGGATGAGTATAATAACATATTTCCCAATAATTACTTCCCTATTATTCTTTAAACAAAAATTGAAAAGGGGTTTCTTGAGATTTAAGAAAATGATGACTAATCTATTGGTACATACAAGGAGAATCTTATATGACTTGAAAGGTCTGCTTCTAGAATTGTCATCCAACCTGAACGTGATTTTGATCAACTATTCTTTTGCATAAAATGATATCTTATAAGGGCATTAGCTATAAGAGACGTCAGTAGCTATGAACATATTATGTGTTGTGCTATCAAGGTAGAAATGGATGTTGGTGTTACATAACCATCTCGAGGTTTTGAAATGAAATGAAAGATGTAGTTTAATGGGAAATATAAAACAAATGATGAAAAGAAGATAAAATTTTAATTATGATCAATGTGTGAAAAAATGTGTGGTGGAGATTATCTTAAAGGGACTAGAAAATGTTTTACATGTGGAAAATAATGTCATCGAGCAGCTGAGTACCAGTGTAATAGGAAAAAGTTTTCTAATTATGTGAATTGAGAAGATACTACAGAAAACACACCACCTACACTTCAATGCTACCAGTGCAACAAAATTAGGCATTATGTTAACAAATAGACTAATCCAAGGGTTAATGATGATCAATGTCAGCAACCTTTTAAGAAAAAAGTCAAAGGTAATTCACATTTGATCAATATTGGCCATGTTGACTATGACAACAATGTGGTGGAATGATTATGTTATTATGTAATGGGATTTCAAAATAGTGTTGTGGAATCTCATTTGTAGTATTATTTAATGTCGGAATATGTATGTATTGGTATATTATGGTTTTTGATAATTATATGGTATCAGTAACGTTGAAAAGTGATTTACTTACTTTTGGGAAGCATATGATAGGCACATAATGAAGGGATAAGGATAAAATTAGGTGTTTGATAGTATTGATGAGCTCATGACATGTAAAAGAACAATGTGATATCATGGTCTCAGTATATATATTTTTTTAAATTGGGTGTTTGTAAAGAGTTAATTTTGATAGAATTCATGTTTTCACTAAGGTTGTATGGTAATTCATGTTATTATCATTTATTAATAGAATACATGATTATGGTATTCATATATTTGGAATGTGACAACCATGGAATGCCAAATGAGATATGGGAGACAAATTTTAAGATGATTTTGTTCACCTACTCCTAGAGTTCTATATTTTCAATTTTTGGAAGGATTGTTATACTATCAATTATTAGATAGTATATGTTACATTATGATTTAAGTTTGGTAGATTAATTTATTATCTCGCTATAAGACGACTGATGCATATATGATAACTTATTATAACCTTTTTGGAGATAGATGGAATGAAATATAACTCTATTTCATGGTCTACATAAACATCATGAGTGGAAATTTCAACTTCATTTATTTAAATAAGAGTTATTGTGGAATTTGTTTAGGGAACAACCATTAGTGAGACTGTACTGTAATAATGTAATTATTTCTCCTCAAGCAATAATTCAACAACTTTTTGAAAAATATCTTGAAAGAAAAAATGTTATCCTACTACCGTCTTATCAGATGAATCACAAGATCCCTTAAATCATCACAGATTTATGGCTCTCATGTAGTTAACCTTCTATAAACCTTATTCTATATCAATATCCATCTCAACATGAGGGTTTGATTTCTCCTCCATATCAATGTTTTCACTTACCACCTATATTACCATATGTGGAAACCCATTGAAGAGTTACAATAGGTAACCATTATATTTATAACATTCCTTTTTTTAAATTTTGTTTTATTATTTTTTTTATTAGGCTGTGGTTATATATGAAAGAATCATTCAAGTAATATCATTTTCAAACCCTAAAAAAATTTAGAGGGACAAAATAATTTTAAAATAGGTAGAATGGAACACAGAAACATTCATTAGGATAGATTATATTTAATTTTATTGATTTCTTGTGTTTTACAATTCTCCAATATTATTTTGTGCTATACGCAACCCTGTATTATCTTGCAATAGATGGAACAATATTCTTGGATTGTGTAACACTCAATTTCAAATTCTTTTGATTGAATTCATTTCACACAACCCTGAGAATATATTTTATTCAATGTATAAATGAACTATGTTTGGATTATGTTATAAAAAACACCAAATGAGGCATCCACTACAGACTACACTGGCTACTCTTGGGTTACACACATGAGTGACATTCCTCGATAGCTTGCATTGTACAAGATATCGAGTTTTACTAGACAATGATATATTATTAAAATATTATTATTTAATGTGATATATATAAGTCGTGATGATGTGTATTAACCTCATATTTGAAATTTATATTGCTTGAATTCATCCTTTGGGTTTTCTATAACATAATATGAGAAAAACATCAATTTTTTTTATAAAAGATGTTTTTTTCAAAAATTGTATTTTCACAAAATTTTGATGTCACAACAAATTTAAATCTAGTTTCATGACACATTTAGTAGTTTAATTTTAGAAAATAAACATATTATTGGGAATAATGATATAAAATTTTACTCTAGATAATTTTTTGATATTTTTATGATAACTTTCATATTTTGATGAATAATGAAAATACGATAAATTTTAATTCAATGAATATTTTTCAACAAATTAATTTATATAGTTAAAATATATTATTGGATGATTTAAAAGTATAAATAAAATATAATATTATAGTTTAAGACAATTTATGTCATTTTTATTAAATTTTCATTGAATTCATATGTAAAAACATTTCAATCATTTTCAATATTTTATCATATAATCAAAAAACCATTTTTTCAATAATGAGATTAATATTAAAATAATTACTTCATGTTTTCTACTTTGAGTTTTTAAAAAATGGATTCAAAATTTGTAATTATAAGGTACATATTATATTAATGGTCTATTTTTATTTTTTTGGGCATTATGAATAATACCATTGGTAATTATTATTTTTTACCATAGTTAAAGTTAAATCCGGTAATTAAGGGTAAAAATGTGATTATAAAATTACCCTAACACCTAGAAAGAATATATTGAATGAATAAAATTCAACCCATATCACATAAGTGTAGGAATAGATTCATTTCATGGTATTTTGTCTATGAAAATGATGTAATTATTATTACAACCAAATAATGTGACAACATGTCACTCTCTTATCTCTTATAAGGGTAACAATTTTAATTTAGTGATAAAATTCATAAGATGTTGGAAGTAAATAGTCACCAGAAATATAATTAAATTATATCCATTATGTTAATTGATATATATTTTTTATATATTAATTAATTATCATTAATGATGACATAATAGTGATTTAATGGTTATTTTTTTAAAACAAATATCAAATAAAAGGTTTTAATAATATTTTAAAAAAATAATATTAACTAAATTATGTTCTCCCTGAATTTTCTCAGTGACTTGGACAAGTTAAGAGTGTATTAAATATTTTTTCATATTTATAATTTGTGAGGATTTTATTTGATGCCAAATAAAGGAATGGTGTCAAATTTGACACTATTGATTTCTTATAAAAAGAACATTTTATTAAATTATTTAAAAAACACAAAAAATATTTAAAAACTAAAAAGTGATAATTATAAGATCTAAAATGTTAGAAAATGCCTATTTATGGTCAATTAACACCATATATGTAAATATTTACAGCCATTAAACATTTAGAATATTATTACCAAAATTAATTTTAAATAGAATAAGAAAGTGTTAATTAAAATTATAAAGCTTTAATTGAAATAAAAACATGTCTAGAATTTATTGGATTAAGGTGTTACAACCTTATCTCATCTAATCATTGAAATAGATACATTTTGGTGGATTTTAAATTGGGTTTAATTTTATTATACATTAATAATTTTTGAGGGTTCCAGAATTTCCCCTCACCTTAATTATAAAAGGCCACCACCACCCTATCCTCATAACACAAATTTGACCCTTCAAACTAATCCAACCCCTACCCATTAACCATCCCAACTTCCCTAATGACATTAATGAGGTTTTGGTATACTCAAAAGACCATATATAGTTCCATTAGAAGAAATTTAAAGGAGGCGCGTTGAGGAAGAGGAGGTTCAGATACATACAAAGAATATCAGACCTAAGGTATGGGATAATTTTTCTAAACACATTTTAGTTAGAGATTATTAATTCATAAGTGTTTACTGGGGATATATTTATCATCCACACTAATGTTTTCAAGAAATTTTCTAATAAAATGTGTAATATTATTCTATGTATATTTAAAGTCAATTTCTTACCTTTTTACTTTTTACTATGTGGTATGGAATGAATATATATTTTGTTTAACAAACAAGGTACATTTTTACTTTTCTAGGTAAAGTACGAGAATAATGTTTTTAAACTAATACATCATGAAGGGATTTCTATATCTTCATAACACCTTTATTCTATGAAGATTCCATTACACGTTTTCAAGTGTATTTTTATCTAAATCCTTTTCATTTATAATTGCTCAGAATTTTGAGAAAAGAAAACGTTTTTGAAGAATAAAGGTTATTTTCCTCAGTAATTATGTTCAAATGTTTTATAAAAATTATTTCCCATAAAAGATGACATAGGGTTATGCTTTTTCCCATATTATTACATTTATTTGATTATGTTTATGATGAAATTAATTTTATCAAATATATTTATTTTACATGGATTTTGTTATGATGTAATGATGTTTAAGAAACTCCTTTTATTTATTGAGTTATGCTTTGATGAATGGTTTATATTTTTGTGGCACATGTAAGAATTATTTCATTATGGGATGGGTGGGAGATATATCTCCCTCCAATTCACTAGGCTATTTTTTATATCTCATGATATAAATATGATTGGAACAAAAGGTAAATATAGTAGAGTAATATGGGGTTGGAATGGTATGTAAACTCGGTTTAGTAATAAATTGTTGGAATGGAAGGTAAACCCGATTAAGTAACAAACATTGTCCACTATGATGGTCTTAGCTGCAATGCCTTAGCTACTACAGAAATAATATTGTGTGCTTATTTGTTTCCCACAATTTTATGTTTTGTACCTATTCTATTTTATCATGGATAATGTTACTTTATGTTCTATGCCATACCTACTACAAAAATTTATTACATGACCCATGAATTTGAATTTTTAAACATCATGTTCATTTTTTTAAATTTTTATTTTTATGGTTTGTTATAAGTTCTCAATGTTTACCCTCACATACCAATTGAGTTCACACATTTTATGATTTCATTTCATCATGATATAAAGAAATTTTTTGGATAGGAAAATAAAATGGGAAGATAATTATAGGATATGTTGAAGACCATTCACCAAGTTAGAATAGTTTGTGTTTCCAAAGACACTATACCAATACAGTCTTTGGGTATTTGTTTGTGTCTTGTATTACGTATTCTACAAAAGAAATGTAATTTCCATGTATATCAAGATTGAGTAGCTAGAAAAAGTGATGTAATATGCTAATTTGAAAACATCATGAGTGTCTTATGAATAACTACAAAGGGAATATGAATATATATAGAAAAGATGGATTTCAATAGATTACATTGATTCATTTAATGTAAAAATGATAAATTATATGGAATTACTTAGTAAATATGATGTATCTATGTTAGATCATGATAAAAATAAAGATTTCTTGGTTGATCAATGATTATATTCCTCACTATATTAAAGAACCATAGACCTTCAAAGAAAATAAATGAGTTGTTAAGAGTTTTTTCTTCTTTTAGGGAAAAGTTATGAAGATTAAATAGTTAAGATAAACTATATAATCTGTGCCAATAACCTCATATTATTTTCTATTTTTTATTTATATTAGTCCTTATACATATTATATTATTTTATTTAGTTTTAAATATGTTTTATATGTTTTTTCATAATTTCTTTTTATAGTTCTATAAATTTATTAGATATTCTACATTATCATGTACCTAATATTTGATTATCTCATTAAATGAGTTAATTTTTTCTAGGTGTTAAATAATTTTTTTAAAATATGAAATATGTGAAAAAAATAATTTCGTCAATAACCTATATTTTTTGACATAGGGGGGAATTATTGGCATGATTTAAAAATTATTTTTATATACAAGAGACATGTATGTTTCATAAAATGTTCATTTTTATCCTATTTTAGTCATTAAAAATTATTGTTTATATACCCTTTTATTAAATATTAATATCATTTCAAGGAATTAGGAATTTAGGGGGAGTTTTTTTACATACAACTAATTTAATTTCGATGTCATGAAAACATAGAGAAGTTTATATATGGATAAATTTATATTTTTATCAATGATTTGATATGTGATAAATATTTATATTTAAATGGTATAATTTAGAATATCATTTAGGAAGGGGATAACAGGGGATAAAATAATATAGATATGAATTTTTGAAATATTTATAGAAAAATTGTGTTTATTTATGGTTATGGAAATTTAATATTTTAAATTTTTGTTTTAAAATTTACTAATTTTGTTTTGGGTTTTCTGATCCTCAAAATAGGGGAGATTATTGAGCATGTTTTGATTAAATAATTTCATTTCTTTTATCTTGTTTTGATGCTCACAAATGCACAAATTTATTGTACTAGTTAAGATTCTTTAATGTGAATACATTGAATATAATATTTTCTAGAATACTTATTGTCGAATCATATTCACGTCATTTATTAATGGGAAATATTTTTTAACGTATTCTCAAAACATTGTTCATGCCTTATGTTTGAAAGAGTAACAAAATGTTTGGAAACCATATATTTGGTTGAAATAAATCCTATCATATAACCTATGTTTGCATGAAAGCCTATATTTTAGAAATAGAGAGTGTATTTAATCAACCCTACATTTTTAAAATACCATACATTATCAGACCATCATTTTTGAAGAACCATTCAATGTCAAAACTATGTTTGTTTTTTATCATTGTGAGAATGAACCCCATATTTGGATATTCAACGATGGAGTATTAAATTCAAGGTATAATATATGATTTTTGAAATGTATTATTCAAAGGTAAATATGTATTGAAATATATTTTATGATTTCTTAAGAGGATCACATTCAGTGGAATAATTCATTCCTATTGTCATAGTAATTTACCAGACTCATGAATGATTTCAAATTCAAATATTCATAATTTATTTTGAGATATTTATGGAGCTAGATTAACATAGAGTTTTTTAACATATAGTATTAATATATATATAATACTATTAATAAAATTTTTGATTAGAAACACAAAAAATATATACATAAGGAAAATCTATATTTGAAAAAAAACTTCTGTGTCGTTTCCTTAAAAGAAACACCTTCAAGAAAGGCATGCTTTGATATTTCTAATCAACTAACTGTTATTGGTACTGATTCATCTTAATGTTCTATATTCTTCTAAAATATTTAAGAATTTTTTTTCAGAGATACTCTTTGGAGACATGTAGTTGTACATGCCCATCTATAGTTTTCTCTATCCTTATTTGAATAAAGCATATGAAACATTTGGGATTTATTTTTTGTTGTGCATTATTGAAGATCTCAATAAATCATTTAGTTCCTATGGAATTTTTTATGTAAAATTGTTCTACCTAATAAAATATATCTATATTGACTTATTGTATTTTCTTATTCTCAGAATAATTTATAGCGATGTGTCATCTTTTTTTAATATAATCTGGATTTTTGATTCCCAAAGCATTCTACAGTTTAAAATTAATTCAAACAATTGTTTTAATTAAAAGGTATATGTATATGGGTATATACTACTGAAAATATTCAATATTCTAGTATATAGCATTGGTGGAGTGGACTAAGATATATTTGAAACCCGGAAAACTATACATCATTCTGTTCTTTTCCTTATTTATTGCCACTACAAACAAAATAATAAGTGATATAGATATCTTAAATTCATATCATGATAGGTGTTATGAATTTGATAATATTTTTTAAGAACACAATTCAACCACTCTTAGGAATGTTTATTCATAAGAGTTATTCCAACACCATAACAACATACAAAAAAAAGCCTTCTGTATGATTCATAGATTCTATGAATTTATAGTGATTTCATTTGGTTTTAATAATTATTACACTATATTTATTTCTTTATTTAGATTAGTCTTTAGTGATCTACATGACCAGTTTTTGATAGTCATTATTTAATAAATTCTTATATACTACAAAACTAAATATGAGAAATAATATCACTTTAGGATGGTAATGAAAACCCTATGAAAGAATATTTTTTTAAGAATTTTCACAGTATGAATTTTACCTATATAATGGTTCATTTTTCTATCATATAATACAATGAAATGGAATATAAGTGGATCCATGATAGAGATAATATAGTGAATGTTAGAAAAGAACAAAAATTGTCACTATGATCTTAATTATTATATTTATTCTGCATATTATCGATGCTTTGAGGATTATTTCCATTTTATATTTAATCAACACACCAGTTTAACTCATAATGGTTCTTGTTACATTGGATATAAGAACATGGAAAATATTTCTAGGATCTAAAGAAAATACTAACAATAGTACGTGTTCATACACTACAACATAATATAGAATGGTTTTTACTATTGGGATTCTCATAAAGAACATTAATATTAAATCCTTATAAATAACTATATGGTGACATCTTATGTCTCATGAAAATTAAATGTTCATGAGATAAAGTACTCAAATTGTGATTAATCATTATGGAAGGTATTATTTAAAATTAATATTATATATTAAATATCACATTAGAGAAATGTGTGAAATATATATTCTAATATTAGAAATTATATATATATAGATATTCACATAGAATGTGTTTAATTTTCACAAATGGATATGGTTGTATTTGTTTAATGATTATGAATTATCATTACAATAACAAAAATGGAATAAGAAAAAAATTTATGATGCTCATATTCAAATGGATTATGCTAGCTTATCAATGATTAGAATCACAAAATATTGTAAATATTGTTTATGTGATAAACATTCATTGTGATATAATGATAGTTTCACGATCCATGTTTTTGTTCCCACCATCCCATGTTTTATAAAGAATTTTTTGGGTGATCCTAAAATTTTATCCTTATTAATTCATCATGGTAATATAATGATGTATTTTTATGTAAAAATGAATTTCTTGGGTTATAACAAGATGAATTATTTTTCAAAGAATGCATCTTAGTGTTTGGTATGATAGTAGATTTTGGATGAGAGACAAAATTATATTGGGATGTGAAAACCATTTCCAATCCATGAATAGAAATGGGAAAAAATTATGACAAATTTTATCATTGAACCTCTCAAAACCTATAAATTCAATAATGGTAATTTTCTAGTCTATCACAATACAAAGTTAACACAATTCATTTATATTAGGGAATATTTCTATATTGATCAGAATTATTGGGATTTTGTTTTTTTTTTCAGAACATATTATCATCCGTATAAATATATTTAATACAGGAAAAGAATTAAACCCTATAGGATATTTTTAGGCTGTGTTCAATGGTTTTCAAATGTGTTTCGGATAAACACCCACCTATAATTGGGTTTTCATACAAATTTTTTTTTATAGAATCATTTAGATGGATACTTAGGCATTTATCTATGAAAATAAGTGTATAACTCCAACATACTGGGATAATGTATGATAAATAAATCTTTTGGGAAAAAAGTTTGCAGAGTAATAATTAGAGAAGTTTTCAGTCATTTAGTCCCTCTTTGTGGAAGGTTAGAGTTGATTAAAATGTTTTAATGACAATCATTGGTAAAATCTGGAATTCAAAATTAGTGAGATTATATTATTGTGAGTGTATATATTGATGAAGGTTTTGAGATTTTGAAATATTAAATGTTGATTCCTTGGTTTATCAAGGACATTAAATTTCATTCTTGATAAGGGATGGAGTATTATCAATTGGATGTTATATTATGCCACTCTCATGTTCATAATATGTTTCATATATATATTTGGATAGAGTATATTTTTTATTATAACAATGTATAGTTATTAAATTAAAATTTTATCTTATATTAAATTTGGGTTGTAATGTAATATATAATATTACACACATAAGAAAACCATAAAAAATAATTTATTTAATAATTACTTTTACAATGATCGGTAATGAGACCAATTATAATTTTAAACATTACAACTAGACAAAAAAATAAAATAGAAAAGATAAAATTTGAAATTATAGATTCCCCCAATATACTAGAATCATCAACCCCAACAAAAAAAATATAGAAAAGAAAAAAATATTATTAACCCAATTAACAAATGAGGAAATAAAAAATATAAAATCATGAGATAAATTTATTATAATATTGACTAAACGAATTATGTGGTATTTATTTGAGGTATTTCGAAGATTGTAATGGTAATGTAACCACTAGAATAGTAACCTGGTTGTTGGGAATCATAACACGATCATTTTAATTATAATTTTCATCTAAATAATCAATTAATATATTAATAATATTTTAGAGGACTATTTCATGTAAATAAAAATATTATAATTGAAAAACATAAATACCATTATTTTAAACTCAATGAAAATAAAATCTCCTTTTTTATAATATGTATTTTAAAACATTTCGTTAAAATTAGAATATTTATATTAAATTTTAATATTATTATATTAGTAATTTATTTGGATAAAATTAAAATAAATTTTGAAATAGACTAGTCAATTTTGTCTAAGGGTGATTTTTTAGTAATTTTCTAAAAAACATCATTTTTGAGTGAATAGAAAATATAATGTTTCTAATATAACTACTGTATCATAAACTAAATAATTCATGATGTATTAATTGACTAATACTTTTATGAAAATTACGTTCATCTATTATATTTTTAATTTCAAAAATTATACATTAAAAGTAAATAATCATTATTTCCAAAAAAAATAACCATCCAAAACCAAGAGATAATAGTTATTCCATAAAATAAAAATTTATCTTTTTTCAACTCTCTATATCATTGAAAAATAATTTATAATTTTAAAGGGGAATCAATGCCTTTAATAAATTTATATTATATTTATATATGATTTATATTATCAAAAACCCACTATTAAATTTTTTAATATTGTTATTATTTTTGACTTGATATTTTATTGTATAATTCTCGTCTCAGGAAGTATAAATTTCCCCTCTCTCTTTACATGGAAAAAATGCAATACCTAGTTAACAAAACCTAAACTAATTCATATAATTATAATTAACACCAATATAATCCATTAGTCTGTTCTATAGTAATTCAACTCTAAACAAAAATTAAATTTTAGTGTCATGAAGGAGAAGCTACACAAAGTATAAGTAAGTATCAATTAATTCCTTTTTTCAATACATCTATGCTTTATTTTTTTTAACCATATAAAAACCAAATCATATAATTTTTTCTAGGTATTAATTTAGCATTATAATAATTATTTTTTCTTATTTTAAGTCTCATATATATAATATAAATATATAAATGTATAAAATATCATTCATTCTCTTTAGGTAATGTCACGTCAATGGTCGGTTAATCACCTAAGGAATCATTGTGAAGACAATGATTATAAAAATCATCAATGAATGATGGTGTGAATAATATATATTATATTAATATTTAATTAAATGTATTATGTTCCTATCGAGTTCATTATATTTATGTAAAATTTTATTTAAATGGAAATAATAAAGTCAAAACAAAACAGAAAAATATAAATAAAAACAGAAAAAAACATATATTAAAAATATTGTTATAAAATATAATGTAATTATAATAATTGATATATAGTTGATAAATTAGTATAATTAATTTCATTAACATTGGTTTAATATAAAAAATATTATTATTTTGGAGGTGGAAACGTGGCAAAAGATAATGGGATATAAGATATGGGGATTCTGGAACCCAATTTCTATCTTTGGGTTATCCTCACTCTCATGTTATGAATGTCTATATTATGTACATCAAATTTTCTATACCTTTTATTTGGGGTATATACATGTTACTATCTTGTCAAAATATTTTCTAAGAAAATCCTATTTATAATGTGACTTCAATTTCCAAAACATTGTATTTTACTCTTCTTGATATGCCTTTTGTCCACCATAGAATAATGATGTCTTATACCCTATTATTCATTACATTATTCATTAGGGAAATAAAAATATTATCAATGAAATATTAATTATTATATTTTTTGTAAACCCATTATCATTATTAATTTTTTCATAATGATGATTTTTTAACGTTCCATTTGGAAAGAATGATTATGAGTAATTTTGATGTGATGGGTGGGCTCGGGTTTTTCTAACCCTATAATATCCCATGTAATTTGTATAAAGACAAAATATTAATGTAAATGGACATTACTTTACTTTTTTGGAATAATTAATGTATGAAAAAAGACACCCAAAGATCCTATTTTTTTAGTGCCTTTGGAAACATGGAACATAATATCTTAACTTGGTGGAAGATATTGAGCATATATAATAAACATATTTCCATTTATTCATAGCCTAAAACTCTATATATATCTTGGGAAAATTAAAACATAAAAATGGTGAGCTCAAATTCTTATTAAGGTAAATATAGAGATCACAAAAAACAATAAATATTTGAACAGAAAAACATGAACAACAATTTCAAACAATCAAAATCTCAAGTCATGAAATAAATATTAGCAGCATGAAAGGCATAAGATCATAAAGGGACATTATCCCTGATATCAAAGTAATGACATAAAACATGTAATTTTGGAAAAATAATAATAACATAAAATGATTTCCGTAGTATCCATGGCATTGCTGCAAAGGCCATCATAGTGGACAAAATCTATTAATGAACCAAGTTTACTTGTCATTCCAACTATGTATTACTTATCAAATTTTACTTATCATTCTAATCATGTATATCTCATGAGATATTAATATTTACTCAATTCATTGGAGGGAGATATAGGTCCCACAAACATCATAATTAAATCATTCATAAATGATCCAAAAAAATAAAAACCATTCATCATAGCATGACCCAATAATAGAATGGGTTTCATAAACATCATTACATCATAAAATAATCCATGTAAACAAATGGTTTTGTTAAAAATAATTCAATAAAAAACACAATCAAATAAATTTAATAACATGGAAATAAACATAACCCTATTTCATCTTAGATGGGTAATAATTTTGATAAAACAGTTTAACATAATTTCTGAAGAAAATATCATTTCATCATCAAAAACGTTTTTTTTTTCTCATAATTATGAGGAATTTTAAAGAAAATAATTTAGCTTAAAATACACTTGAAAACATTATAAGAAGTTTCATGGAAAATTGGTATTAAAAGGATGTAAATATCCTTTCATTCCATATATGATAAAAAAATCTTCTTGTACTTTTTCTAGAAAACTTAAAAAGTTTCAAGTTTGGTAAACAAAAGAATGATTCTTTCAATACCATGTAGTGAAATTAAAAAAGGGGTAAAAATGAATTTAATTACACATAGAATAGTTTTAAATGTATTATGAAAACAATTTGACAAAACACGGACATTGATGATAAATATATCCCCATTAAACACATATGAATAAATAATCTTGAATAAAATGATATTGTAAAAGTTATCCCTTACCCTAGGTCTGATAAGCATCATAAGTTTCCAAACCCCCTTTACCTCGATGTTCCTCCTTTAAATTTCCTATTAGGGAACTACTGTTAGTCTTTAGAAAATACCATAACCTCTAGAACGTGACTAGGGAAGTTGATAAGTTAAATGGTCAAGGCTTGGTTGAGAATGAAGGCTCAAAATAGAGTGAAGAGGAGAGGTAGGATGTGACCTTTTATAATTTAGGTGACATGTACTTTTTTAAAGATCACAAATATTAATGTATAATAAAATAAGTCCCCACATAAAATCCTCAAAAATTATTTAATATCAAATAATATATGAGATATTGTTGTAATGCCATTAACCAAATTTTTTTGACACTTTTTTATGTCAATTTATGCATCATCATATTAACCAACATTTTGTTATTGTATTTTTTATTAATTGTGGTAATAAAATTTGAAATTTTTATTGGTTATAAATATTTACATATATGGTGTTATTTAACCATAAATATGTATTTTCTAACATTTTAAATCTTACATTTATCACTTTTTATTTTTTATTTTTTATTGAATTTTAAATAATTTAAAAAATGTTATTTTTATAACATATCAATATTGTCATTTTTGAAACAATTCAATTATTTGACATTAAATAAAATCCTAAAAAAAGATATATTTGAAAAAAAATATTTAATACACTCCTAACATGTCGTAGTCACCTATAAAATTTGTGGAGCACTATAATTAGATTATATGAAAAATCTTTTAATATTCTTGCACCCATTTATTTGATATTTTTATTTAAAAAATAATTTTTACTTCACTTTTGTGTTGTCATTAAAGATAACTAATTAATATCTAAATATTATAAGTAAATTTAATTTAGGTATATAATTTAATTATATTTATAGTGACTATTAACTTTTGATGTTTTTTTATGTTTATCAGTAAATAGAAATTAGTACACTTATAACATATAAGAGAGTGACATGTTTTCACTCTGTTCGGTATTAATAATATTTACATCATTTTAAAGGAAAAAAATCCATGAAATATATCTATTCTCACACCTAGATGTTATATATAGACTTTTATTTTTCCAATAGAAATATGGATGGAATTAGAGTAATTTTATATCTTATTTTTACCATTAATTATCTAACTTAACATTAACTATGGTAATAAAAATAAATACCATATTTACAATTCATAATGCCCAAAAAATCAAAGTAGCCCATTTACATATTTTAGAAGTTCTTATTCCAAATAAGGAATCAATTTTTCAAAATTCTATAAAAATATGTTTTTGTAATTGATTTAAAATTAATCCCTTTGTCCTAAAAATTGGTTTTTGTTTAAATGTTTTAATATTTTAAAAGATTGAAATTTTTTTACTTATAAATTCAAGGTAAAATTTTTGAAAATGAAATAAATTTTCATAAAACATAAAAAAATAAGCTAATTATAAATTATAACCATTAAATAATAATTTTTTAATATATAAATTATTTCGATGAAAAAAGCTCTTTTCAGTTAAAATTTAACGTATTTTCAATATTCATCAAAATACGAATCTTATAAAAAAATAAAAAAATTTACGTAAAGTAATATTTTATATCCCGCATCCAAATAAGAATTTCATTTTGTAAAAATTAACTTATAAACATTTCAAACAACATGATTTAAAATGGGTACACCATCCAAAGGTGGTAAAATTTCATTTTTTGAAAAAAAAAATTTATCCAATTTTTTCATATTGTGTTCTAGAAAGTGTGTAGGATTAATGAGATGATATAAAATTCCAAATGCGGTTAATACTATTCATAACAGCTAGTTTATATACTATTAAATAATAGTATTTATATAATAAATTGTAGTTTAGTGAAACTAGAAATTGCGTACAACGGAAGATATCGAGGAAGGTCTCTCTTGCATGTAATGAAAGAGAAGTTAATGTTATATGTATTGAAAGATTTATTTGGTGTTGTGTATGAAATAATACATACAAATTTCATTTATAAATTGAAAAAAAATATACACTGTGTTTCCTGAAATGAATTCTACTAAAAGAATTTGAAATTATGTGCAACACAAGCCAAGAATGGTGTTTCATATACTATAAGATAATATAGTGTTGTATATAGGGCAATAAAATCTTAGAGTAGTATAAAATAATATACATAAATGAAATTAAAAATAATTTATCTTATAAAATCTTTGGTTGTTATATTCTACCCACATTAAAATGATTTTCTCCCTCTAAATTTTTTGGGCTTATAAAAGTATAATGACATGAAATTTTCATTCATAGAAACCCACATTGTAATAAAAATAATACTAGAAAATTTTGAAAACGAAATTTAGAAATATATCAATTACCCAATGTAACTCATCATTTGATTTCTACATAGAAGAACATATGAGGTAAGTGAATAAGTGGATGTAAATGAGAAATCTATCCATCCTATTACAATGGATAGGGATAGAGAATAAGGTCTAGATAAAGTGAACTATAATATATAAAGAAATCTTTGATGATTTAAGGTATAATATGATTCACCTGATAATAATATTGTAGGATAACATTTTTGTTGTCAAGATCTTTTATCCTAAAGTTGATGATTTTTTGCATGGGTAGAAATATTTATCTAATTTCAGTACAGTCTCAGCGATGGTCTTTCCCTAAACAATTTCAATAGATTTGAGTATTTAAATAAATGACGTATAATTTTTTATTCTTGATATTTTAGCAGATCATGTGATATAATGATATATAATTCCTTTTGTCTTAACAAAAAGGTTAGAACATGCTATGAAATATGCATAAGTCCACAAAAATTGGGATAAAACATTAATCTACTAAACATAAATCCTAATATATGATATACTATCCATTAATGGAAAATATTACAATTCTTCAAACAACTAAAAAAATATAAAACATTAGGAGGAGTTGAACTAAATCGACTTAACATTTATATCCCATATCATATTTGGCATTCCTTGGTTCTCACATTCCAAATATGTGAATCCTTTAATCATGTATTGACTTGAAAAATTATAATAATATGAGTTACCATAGAAACGTAGTAGAACTTGCATTCAATCAAAATTAACTCCTTCCATGCATCAAATATACAATAAATATTATATATACTTAAAACATGATATCACATTTTTATTTTACCAGCCTTGTGCTTATTAATAATATCAAACATGTTATTTTCTCATTACCCCTTCATTATTTGAATATCATATTCTTTCCAAAAAAAAATCTATCACTTTTCATCGTTATCTGTACAATATAATTATTGAAAAACATAATATAAAAATACACAGATATTCACATTTTTTATAATATTATAAATGAGATTCCACGTCACTATTTTTAAATCCCATTACATAAACAAATAATAATTCCACCACATAGTTTTTATACTCATCATCCCCAATAGTGATTTCATATGACTTATCATATTATTTTGTATTAATATTTTACTGACGACGATGATCATTAACACTTTGATTTGGTAATTGGTTAGCATAATGCCCAATTACCATTCACCTGTAGCATTGATGTGTTGGTGGTGTGTTCCCTGTATTCTTTTCTCTATTCAGTTCATTAGCAAACTTTATCCCGTTACATCGGCACTCGGCTGCTCGATGACCTTATTTTCCACAATTAAAACATCTGATATTCTCTTTAATAAAATCTCCACCATGCTTATTTCGACAATTTGAGCATAAGGAAGCATTTATCTTCTTCTCAAAATTGTATTTAGATTTTCAATTAAACTCCATATTTCATTTCTTGTTAAAACCGTGAGATTGGTACATAGCACCAACTTCCACCTCTACATTGATAGCCCAATGCACAATATCTTCAATGATACTATAGTCACTTTTAGCTATTTCCCATCGATGTCTTAATCTTAAGCCAGAAAATAATCGATCAACAATACTCTCCTATTATAAGATAATTCAAGAATCATACCTTTCTAGTCTTAAAAAATACGCCTCTTATGTACAAACAGATTCATCATCTTTTTTGTAAGCTCATGGAACTCATGTTCCATTGTAGTTTAATTAATTTTATTGAAGTACTTATTGAAAAATATATTCTTGAACCCATCCCATTCCATGGATTCAATTTCATCATGGTACCTTGTGTACCTAATTTGAGTACACCACTATTCTGCTTCCCTTTCTAAATGGTAAATAGCCAAAAAGATATTTCAATTTTATGAATAGAGATGGTTGGAAAATATATTTTTATTCATACTGATACATTATTCAAAAACAAGTTTATCAGAAAACCCACTAAAAGAAGCTCTATATTTCCTTATAAAAGACTCAATTGAATGTTGTTCCCTCCTATACTCATTTTGGAGTCCAAAATGATTCATAACTTTTGTATGTATAACAATTAGATTTTTTATTCTATATATACCATAAAATTTGGTTTTCAAGGGGACAATAATTTCATTTCTTATTGTAGTGATCATTAACACGGTTCTATCTGGTTCCAAACATTTTCTAAACAAAAAAAAATAGCGTTACATGAAAAAATCATACTAGGAAAACAACAAAATCAAGGGGCTGTACATTCAATATCTAAAATCATATGTTTAATACTAGGTTATTCATGATCATTATAATACTTATATTATTATAACCTCTAAATATACTTAATCTTAGGGACATCCCTATTCATACATTAGCAATAACACTAGGGATCTCACAAATATTTTTTCATCCTAGTTTCCAAAGGATGACTAAACCTTGGCTATGATACCTACTATTGAGTCCCATGATTTATGTACATAGAAATTACAATACTTATTTATAACACTTAATACATGAAAAAAACAAAATCCCATTGACCGTATTAGTTTAGTGCATTTGTAATCATGGAACATAATATTATAACATGGCAAAATATCTTCAACATCTCTCCTAAATATATTTCACATTTTGTTTTCCCACCTAAAACAATTCTCTATATCATCGGGAAAATAAAACATAAAAATTTTGAGTTCATATGCTCATTATGGGTAACCATGGAGATCATAATCCAAACCATATGAATCATAACATAAAAACATGAACAAAATTTTTAAAAAATCAAAATCATTAGTCATGAAGTAAATTTTTCAAGTAAGAAAGGCATAGATTAAAAATGAGCATTAATCATAATAGGATAACATTGGAATAAAACATGTAATAATGGAAAACAAATAATCATATAACATGATTCCCACAATAAGAAAGTCATTGTTACCAATACCATCAGAATGGACAATGTCCATTAGTGAACCGGGGTCTCTTGTCATTCTAGCTATATATTACTAAACCAGATTTAAATTATTTTATAGTCATGTCTATCACATAATATATAAATATTTACCTAATGAATTTTAGGGATATTTAGGTCCCACACATCTCATAATGAAATTACTCACACGCATTCCACAAAAATATAAACCATTCATCATATCATAACCAAATAAATAGAATGGTTTTCTTAAATATAATTACATTATAACATAATCCATGTAAAATAAATGGACATAATAAAAATAATTCCATAACAAACAAAATAAAATCAAAGTAATAATTGGTAATTAAATATAACCCTATGTCATCATAGTTGTAAAATAATTTGGATAAAACACATGAACGTAATTTCTAAGGAAAATATCTTTTCTTGTTAAATTTTTTTTCTTTTCTCAAAAGGGTGGGATATTTTAAAAAAAGAATTTAGTTGAAAATACACTTAAAAAAATGTAGTGAATGCATTTTGGAAATAAATCATTATGATAATGTAAAAATTCATTCATGCAATGGAAGTTAAAAAACTATAATTCTCGTACTTTTCCGGACAAATCAAAAGTTACCTTGTATGGAATATAAAATAATGATTCCTTTCATACCACATAGTAAAAGTAAAAAATGAGTAAAATGACATTAAATATAAGTAGAATAACATTAAACATTTTATATAAAAAATTAGAAAACAAGGACCTGAATGATAAATATTTCCTCAGTAAATAGATTCAAATTAACAATATCATATAAAAAATAGATTGGAAAATTTATCCCTTACCTTATGTTTGATATGCTTCGTTTGAATATGAATCTCCTCATCCTCAACACCACACCTTTAAATTTTCTCATAGGGCATTATAGATGGTGTTTTGAGAAGACCAAATGCTCTATAATTTACTAGGGATGTTGAGAAGGGAAATGGCTATGGGTTGACCAGGATTGAAGACTCAAAATGGATTGAAGAGGAGAGGTAGGATGTGCCATTTTATAATTAAGGTGAGGAGAACTTTTGGAAACCTCAAAAATATTAATGTATAATAAAATAATAACCAACATAAAATCCCCCAAAATGTCTAGATTTCAAATATTATATGATATTGGGATGTAATCCCATTAACAAATATAATTTAGTCAAGTGTTTATCTCAATTTAATCATATTCATTTTAATTAACACTTTGTTATTATATCTGATTTTAATTGTGGTAATAACAATATAAATGTTTAATGTTTATTAAGTTTTACATATACGGTGTTAATTGACTCTAAATAGGTATTTTATGGAACTATATTTCATATAGTTATCAATTTTTAATTATTAAATTTATATGATTTTAAATATTTTAATAAAATGTTATTTTTATAAAAGATTAATACTATCAACTTTGAAACAATTCGTTTATTTGACTTTAAAATAATTATCATAAATGAAAAAATAAAAAAATTAATAAACTCCTAACATTTCATAGTAACCTAGAAAATTTATAGAGCATTTTAATTAGTTAATCTGATATTTATTTTTATATTTTCAAACCATTTATTATTGAACCAGATTTACTTATTATTCTAGTCTTATATATATCATGATAGATAAATCTTTACCAAATGCATTGGAGGGAGATATAGGTCCCACTCATCACATAATTAAATCATTCTTACATGTTACATAAAAATATAAACCATTCATCTTAAGATAACCCATGATATATAATGGGTTTATTAAACATAATTACATCATAACGTAATCCATGTAAAATAAATGGATTTAATAAAAGTAATTCCATAATAAAATTAATCAAATAAATGTAATAACAATGGAATAAACTTAACCATGTGACTTCTTATATGTTAAATAATTTTTTGGAAACCATAAAACTTAATTCCTTAAGAAAATATCCTTTTTTCTTCAAACACATTTTCATTTCTCAAAATTCCAAGCAATTTAAAAAAAATTGAGATGAAAATACAATTGAAAACATGTAAAGGAATCTTTAGGGAAAAATGGAATTATAAAGATGTAAAAATTCATTCATGATGTATAATTAAAAAAACATTGTTCTCGTACCTTTTTTGGAAAAGTATAAAAGTACCTTGTATGGTAAACATAATAAATATTCCTTCGATAACACATACTAAAAAGTAAAAAAGGGGGAAAATAACTTTAAATATACATAGAATAATAATATTACTTTTATGAAATAAATTCCTAAAAACATAGACATGGATGATAAATTTATACCTAGTAAACACTTTTGAATAAACAATCATAGATAAAAACGAGTTTGAAAATGTTATCCCTTACATTAGGACTAATATGCTTCATATGTATCTGAACCACCTCATTAACCACATGCCTCCTTTTAATTTAATCTAAGGACTCTATAGATTGTCTTTTTAGAAGACTATCACATCGTGAATGTCAATGTGGATGCTGGTAAAGGAAATGGGTAGGGGTTTTCTGTGTCTGAATTCTCAAAGTGGAGTGAAGTGGAAAGGAAGGAGGTGCCCTTTTATAATTGAGGCGAGGGGCACTTTGGGAAACCACAAAAATATTAATGTTTAATAAAATCAAACACAAAATAAATTTTTCCAAAATGTCTCAATTTGGTAGAATTGATGAGATAATGTTGTAATCATATTATACAATAAATTTTACACAAGTGTTTATGTCAATATATGATTTACTATTTTAATTAACACTTTTTTTTCTATTTGATTTTAATATTGGTAATAACATTCTAAATATTTAATGGTTGTAAATATTTATATATATGGTGTTAATTGTCTATAAATATTTATTTAATGACATTTAATATCTTATAATTTTCACATTGTAATTTCTATCTATTTTTATGATTTTAAAATAATTTAATAAAATGTGGTTTTTATAAAATTTGAATAGTGTCATTTTTGACACTATTTAGTTATTTGACATTAAATAAAATCCACACAAAAGATAAATTCGGGAAAAATATTTAATACACTCTTAGAATTTCATTGTCACCTTGAAAATTCTTAGAGCACTACATTAATTTCATATGATATTTTTTAATTATTTTTAAAATCACATATTTGATATTTCTGTTAATAAAAAAATATTTACATCACTATTGTGTCATCATTAATTAGAATTAATTAATCTCTAAAAAATTATAAAAATTTAAATCATGTAGATAATTTAATTAAATTTATAGTGACTATTTACTTTTGATGTTTTAATAATTTTATTCCTAAATTAAAATTATTACACTTATAAGAGATAATGGAGTGACATGTTGTCACTTTCATTGGTCTTAATAATAATAACAACATTTTCACGAAACAAAGTCTATGAAATGAATCTACTCTCACCCTTAGAAGATATAAGACTAAATTTATTCATCTAATAGAATTTTGGAGGTTGATAGTGTAATTTGGTAATCTTATCTGTACCCTTTATTACCCGATTTTCCTTTAACTGTAGTAATAAAAATAATTACAAAAGTTTCTATTCATAATGAAAAAAAATCTAAGTCACCCATTGACATAATTTGGACATACTAATTTCAAATATTTAATCCATTTTTCAGAATTCAAATCACATAAGATGCATTAATTAATTTGAAATCAATCCTGTTGTCGAAAAAATGGGTCTGTGTTTAAAAGTTACAATATTGAAAAAGATTTAAATGTTTTTACAAATTAATTCAATGTGAAATTATTGGAAATGACATAAATTGTCTTAAATATAAAAAAATATTCTACTAATACTTGAAAAAAATTATATAATATATATTTATTATAAAAAAAATTTGATAAAAAAATTTTCAAATAAAAATCATAGTATTTTCACTACTCATCAAAATATGAATGTTATTAAGAAAATATCAAAAATTCATCCAGCGTAAAAAGAATTTACCCCACATCCAAATTATAAGATTATTTTTTCAAATTAAACTTTAAAATGTGTCAAAAAACTATATTTACAATTTTTGTGACATCAAAAGGTGGTAAAACTATATTTATTGATAAAAACATATTTTATTCGAAAAATTGATTTTTTCCCTCAAATTGTGTTCTAGAAATGGTGTAGGAAGAATTCAAATGATATAAAAATAAACATTAGTTCAGTAGTATTCATAAATTCTATTATATATCCCATTAAATAATAATATTTTAATAATATATCATTGTTTAATGAAACTCAGTATCACGTACAACACAAGCTACCAAGGAATGTCATTCTTGCATGTAACACAAGATAAATCAATGTTGTGTTTAGTGCAAGATTCCTTTGGTGTTGTGTATAACTTAATCCAATAATAGTTCATTTATACATTGAAAAAAATTTATACTCAGTGTTGTGTGAAATGCATTCTATCAAATGAATTTGAAATTTTGTGCAACACAAGCCAATAATAGTGTTGTGTATACTATAAACTAATACGGTGTTGCATATAGTGGAAAAAAAATCAGGGTGTAACATAAAACACATGATATCAATGAATTTAAATAGAATCTATCTCATTAAATCTTGGTGTGTTCCTTTCTACCAACCTTAAATTGAATTTCACCATCAAAACTTTCTATGGTCATAAAATGTTTACTTCTTGAATGTTACTTTTATAGAAACCAACATCGTAATAAAAATCATAATAAACATCATTTTACAAGGGAATGTATGAAATATAATAGTTAGCCAATGTAAATCATCACTGGATTTCCACAAAGGATAATATAAGTGGTAAGTGAAAAAATTGATATGGAACATAATTCTCACCATAATGTTCTGATGGATAGTGATAGAGAATTTGGTTTGTAGAAAGTTAATTACAAAAAATTAATAAATTTGTAATGATTTAAGGGATCATATACTTTTTTTGATATGCAAGTAGTATGATATAATTTTTTGTTTCAAGATATTTTTTTGTAATGTTGATGAATTTTTCATGAGGAGAAATAATTACCAGATTACAGTATAGTCTCATTGATGGTCGTTCCCTGAACAATTTCTACAGCAAATCTTATTTATAGAAATTAATTTGAAATTGACATTCTTGAAGTGTATGTAGATCATACGATAGAATTATATGTTATTCCATCTGTCTCAAAAAAATGGATATAACATCTTATAAAATATGCATAAGTCCACCTATATTTAGATAATACATTAATCTAAAAAACATAAATCATAATATAACATATATGTTACTTTAATGGAAATATTACAATTCTTCAAAAAACTGAAAATATAAAACATTTGGTGGAGGTTTACTAAATCATCTTAACATTTGTCTCCCATATCTCATTTGGCATTCCATGGCCGTCACATTCCTAATACGTGAATACCTTAATATTGTATTATATTAAAACATGATAATAAGATGAATTACCATATAACCTTAGTGAAAACATGCACTCTATCAAAATAAACTATATCCACATACCAAATATAGCAAAATTAATATCTACTCAAACCATGATATCACTTTGTCCTTTTACAAGTCATGAGATCATTAATTCTATAAAATAAATAATTTTTTTCATATCCCTTCATTATGATCCTATTATATGGTTTCCAAAATAATTTCAATCACTTTTCATGGTTTTTGATACCATATAATTACGGAAAACCATAATAGACCTATACATAGATATTCCAATATTCCATAATAATATATATTAGATTCCACTACACAATTTTGAAATCCCATTACATAGAAACATAAACATTCTACCACATCATTAATAAACTCATAATCACTAATAGTGATTTATTGTGACTTAACATTCTATTTTTTATTAAGAGTTTGCTGACGTCGATCATCATTAAACATTGGATTAGTGCATTGGTTGACATAATACCCAATTTCATTCCAGTTATATCATTGAAGTGTTGGTTATGAGTTCTCTGTAGTCTCTTATCTATTAACATAATTAGAAACTTTTTTTCATGAATTCGGCACTCAGGTGGTCGAGGATCTTTATTTCCACACTTCAAACATTTTCTAGTCCCTTTAAGATAATATCCACCATGCTTCTTTCCACTATTAGAGGATAATGAAACATTTATCTTCTTTTCACTATGGTATTGATATTTCCCCTTGAACTACATCTTTAATTTCGTTTCAAAACCTTGATATGGGAATGTAACATCATCTACAAATTCTAACTTGATAGAACAATGCACAATCATGCCTATCTACTAATGTCTCTTATAGCTAATGTCGTTGAAAGACTTGGTTTTATGCCATAGTTGAATCAATCAAAATTATGTTTAGGGTTGATGATAATTCTATAAGAATACATTTTTAGTCTTTTAAAATTATCCTTTTATGTCCAATACATTCATCATCCTTTTTTTTAAGCTCGTGTAACTTCTTTTCTATCTTCGTTTGAAGAATAATAGGGAAGTACTTATTGAAAAATATGTTGTTATAATAATCCCACTCAATGGATTCAATTTCATCTTGTTGCCTTGTATTCTTAATTAGAGTATAGTACTAGTATACTAAACCTTTTAAATGGTAAATAGGATAAATAAATTATTCATGTTCTAAACAACAAATGATAGAAAATATCTTTTCAATTGAACAGATCCATTGATCAGAAAAAATTGGATTAGAAGTCCCACTGAATGAAGGTGGACATTCCCACATGAATGACTCCATTGAATGTTGTTCCTTTTTCACCTCATTTGAGAGTTCAGAATTATTCTTAGCCTATATAATTATAGTATTGAGTTTTTTTTCACTCCATATCCCATAACATTTTTTTGTTCAGGAGGAAAACCATTTCATTTCCCAGTGCATTGATCATTAACATGGTTCCTTCAGGTTATGGTCATTATCTAAACCCGAAAAGAATAATATGAGAGGTAAAAAAACATACTAGGAAAACAAAATAATCAAGGAGGTGTACATTAAATCAAAAATATATTTGGTTTAATATGAGTTTATTCAGGATCTTTATAATATTCTATGATTGTATCCTATACATATACATATCCTTAGGGACATTCCAAGAGATACCTTAATAATAACTCTAGGGATCTCAAAATGTTTTCACATCCTTATTTCCAAAGGTTGACTAAACTTCTGCTTTAATATTAGCTGTAGAGGCCCAAGAATTTCATACATGGACAATAAATTACTTTTTTGGAATACATAATACATGCAAAAAATATACGCCCAATGACCATATTATTTTTGTTTTGTTTGAATCATGGACCATAATATTCAAAATTGGGGAAAGATCATCAACGTCTTCTATAAATATATTTCCCCTTTTTCCCACCTAAAAAATTTCTCTATATCTGGGGGAAAAGAAATTAAAAACGCATGAGATCAAATTCATAGTAAGGGTAACCACAGAGATTATAAACCAAACCATTAACATTTGAACAAAAAAACATTAACATAAATTTTAAACAATCAGAATGTTGAGTGATGAAATAAATCTTGGATGTACATAATGTATTGATCGTAAAAGGACATTAACCATGATAGGATATCCTTGGAATTAAAAATCTAATTTTGTAAAACTAATATGCACATAACATGACTTCCATAGTATCCATGGCATTAATGAAAAGACCATCATAGTGGAAAAAGTGCATTATTGAACTGAGTTTACATGAACTTCTATCCATCAATTACTGAACCTGATTTACTTGTTGTTCTCATCAGGTTTATCTCACGAGATATAAATATCTACCCAACGAATTTTAGGTTGATATAGGTTCAACCCATCTCATAATGAAATAATTTTTCATGTGCCCCAAAAATAAAAACTATTCATCATATCAGAACCCTAGAAATAGAATGGGATTCTTAAACATCATAACATCATAACATAATCCATGTAAAATAAATAAATTTGATAAAAATAATTCCATCATAAAAACAATAAAATAAATGTAATAATAGAGAATGATACATATCCCTATGTTATATTATATATTAAATAATTTCGATAACACATTTGAACTTAATTCTATAAGAAAATATCATTTCTTCTTTAAAAACGTTTTCTTTTCTCAAAATTTCTCACAATTTTAATAGAAAACTATTTAGTTTAAAATACACGTGAAAACGTGTAATAGAAGCTTCATGGAAATAAAGCGTCTTGTATATGTAAAAATCCATTAATTTTGTATAAGTAAGAAAAACAGTTTTCTCGTACATTTGACAAGAAATCAAAAAGTACCTTGACTTGTAAAAAATGAAATATTACATCCACATCATGTAGTAAAAACTAAAAAGGGGGGAAAATGAAATTGGATATACATAGAATAATATTAAACATTTTATGAAAATATGTCTATAAAACATGAACATAGATGATAAATATAAACCCAGTAAACACTTATGAATAAACAATCTGAGATAAAAACGAGTTTGGAAATGTTATCCCTTACCTTATGTATGATATGATTTGTTTGTATTCGAACCCCTCTTCTTAAATGCGCCTCCTTTAAATTTCCTCAGAGGAAACTAGATTTAGTATTTGGAAAAGACCAGAACCACTATAATTAACTAGGGATGTTGGGAAGAGAAAGGGGTTGAGGTTGGCCAACCTTGACGGATCAAAATGGAGTTGAGAGGAGATGGAAGAAGAGCCCTTTTATAATTGAGTCAAGGAACTCTTGGAAACCTAAAAAATATTAATGTATAATAAAATAAAACCCAAATTAAAATCCACCAAATTGTCTCAATTTCTGAGAATATATGAGATATGGTTATATTCCCCTTAACTAATTAATCTTAGACAAGTGTTTATGTCAATTTAAGAATTATAATTTTAAATAACACTTTGTTATTTTATTTAATTTTAATTGTGGTAATAACATTCAAAATATTTAATGGTTTCATATATATATATATATAGTTAGTTTACCATGAATAAGTATTTCATAACATTTATGATCTTATAATTATCACTTTTTAATTTTTAAATATTTTTAGCATATAAAAATAATTTAACAAAATGTTATTATTCTAAAATATCAATAGTGTCAATTTTGACGCTATTCATTTATTTGAATTTAAATTAAATCCCCACTAAAGATATATTTGAAAAAAAATCATTAATACACATATAACATGTCTATATTCTATGAAAATTCATGGAACACTTCATTTAATTCATATCATATTTCTTTTAATGTTTATAAAATCATTTATTTGTTTTTTCTATTAATAAAATAATTTTTACATTACTATTTTTCATCATTAATGATTATTAATTAATCTCTAAAAATTAAAAATTAATTCACTTTATATAGATAGTTTTATAATATTTCTATTTCCTATTTACATTCAAATTTTTATGATGTTTATCACTAAATAAAATTTATTACACTTAACAAATATAAAAGAGTGACATATTGTCACTTACTCTTGTATTGATAATAATTAAATCATTTTAATTGGAAAATGTCCCAAAAATCAATATATTCTAACCCTTAAGTGATATGGTTATACATTTATTCATCTAATAAAAATTTTTCAGGTGTAAGTATAATTTTATAATCTTATTTTTACCCCTAATTAAGAGATTTACCTAACCTTGGTAGTAAAAATTGTTAACAAAGTTTCTATTCATAATTCCCAAAAAATAAAATTTACCCATTACCATAATTTAGACCTACTAATTCAAAATACGAAATCATGTTTTTAAAATTCAGTACAAAGAAGTTGTATTAATTATTATAAAACTAATTTTGTTGTTGACAAAAGGGTATTTGTTTGAAAGTTAAAATATTCCAAAAGATTAAAATTTTTTTATGTATGAATCAATGAAAAATTAATGACAATGAATTACATTGTCGTAAACTATAAATCTTAATCCTATATATATCTTTAAAACATTATATAATATATTTTAACAATATAAATTATTTCATTGAAAAAAAATCAACTAATGTTTTTGGTTTCTCCACTATTTATAAAAATTTTACGGTTGTCAAAAAAAATACCAAAAATTCATCCAAAGAAAAATTTAATATCTAACTTCCACAAAATAAGTTTATATTTTTAGATTGAAATTATAAATGTTTCAAAATCTACATTTAAAATGGGCGATCATATAAAAAGGCTATAAAACATCAAATTTTATGAAAATAATTTCTTTTATCTGATTTTTTTTTCTCATATTGTTTTCTAGAAAACGTTTCAGATGATTTCCAGTGACCTAAAATTCAAAATTTGGTTAATAATATTCATAATGTCTTTCTTTTATCCCATTAAATAATAATATTTTAATAATATGTTTTTGTTTAGTAAAACTCTATATCACATACAACGCAAGCTATCGAGGATGGTCGCTCTTGCTTGTAACGCAACACAAGTCTATGCTTCAAATAGTGCAAGCTTTCTTTAGTGTTGTGTATAATAATAATCCAAAAATAGTTCATATATACATTTAATAATATCTATAATCAGTGTTCTGTGAATTTAATTCTATCAAATGAATTTGAAATTGTGTGCAGTAGAAGACAATTGTAGTGTAGTGTATAATACAAGCTAATATGGTGTTGAGTATAGAACATTATAATCTTAGTGTTTCATACAACATTTGACATTAATGAAATTAAAAATAATATGTCCCATAAAATCTTGGGGTGTTACAATGTGAATTATCTCATGAAATAATATTTAATATTGTTAAAAAATATTCAGTCAGTATTCAAAATGAATATGTTGTCATTTAGACACATATTTTAGGCATAAACATGATGTCATCATGGTTCAAAACTATTTGTGGTATTTTACCCCAATGTCATGATGTTTTGTTTTTACGCATTTCCACATTCCATGCATTTATCAAAAGATTCCCTCATGATGTTTATGATCAATCTTATACTTATGATATGATTATTATAATTTTTCTCATCCATGTTATATTAAATGTTTCCATTTATTCATCATCGAATTCGGATTTTAGCCCACCAATTTCATTTATGTATATATTCAAGTGATAACATGTACTATGAAGTAAATGAGAGAAACTAAGATGATACTGAAGAATTAATTAATGCATCTTTCAAAATTATTATATAAAATTTATGTAGGAGCATAATTTAAAACAGATAATAAACCATTGGATCATATATTGTATCACTATAATATTGTTAATCATAAAAATGTTGTAAAGGCTTTGTAATGAAAAATTAGGGTTTCTTTAATGGTCACTCACATATAAGATAATGAAATGGAGTACCATTCTATCAATATAATTCTTATAAATAATAAATGATAGTACTATTGGATCATTGGGATAAATTCCTACTAAACCAATTTACTAACATGGTATAAGTTAACTAGAGGAATTAAAATTTTTATAAAGAAACTTGGGTACATTAGGATATTATAAAACCTTAAAATACATAATTCAAATCACAGTGAAATTATTTTGATGGAAAATTTTATTTTAAGGATGGTGTAATTCATCACATTGAGTTTTTATGATAAATATATATTCAAATAAATTTAAAAAATTCATTATCTTGTGATACATGCATCCCTGTGTGTAAATGAACAATATTACAGTATACCATTATAATGAATATATTAAATTTAAAATATAAATAAAAATAAATACTTTTTCTAAATTTATATATAATTTTTTATTATAAATATTTTTTATTTGAAGATATTTATTTAATTATTTATTATAGTCATTATATGCTTCAAAAGTAAAATTTTCATAAAACATTATTCTACTTATCTTTTTATAATAATATAATATGTTTAATTTCTTATAAATTAATAAAATTTCTCTTCAAAATTGAAATTAATTTCTGAAATCGTCATGTAAATTTTATCTTAGTGTGAAAATTTAATAATTTTTTAATGATTTTTTTCAATGGATATTAAAAAATACTGAATTTTAATAAATATTGACTTTACATTTCTAGAATTCATAATACACTTTATGTGTTAAAATCAGGTGAATCTAAAATCAGTTAATTAATATTTGTAGTTCTCTAATTATTGATATTTTAATAAATTTAATCTTCTCTTTTAGCATAAAAAATTTCAAAATTTTGAAAACACTCCATCTCAAATACCATTTTTT
This sequence comes from Viscum album, assembly GCA_963277665.1. NCBI lineage: Eukaryota > Viridiplantae > Streptophyta > Magnoliopsida > Santalales > Viscaceae > Viscum > Viscum album. Next base: position 1,109,277,842 of record OY728146.1, read on the forward strand.
TTCATTTTTTTGTTTAATTTTAAATTTATTTCTTAAAATTATTTGAGTTCAATTTTATAATATAGATTAATTTTTTTAAAGAAGAAAAATTAGTATAATTTAATATTTTAATTATAATTTTATATCATAATAAATATTTAAAGAATAAAAAATTAGTTACCTGGGATACAGTTAATACATATATAAAATGGGTGGTTATTTTAATGTATTTAATTATTTTATATGATATAAAATATGTATTTATTTTTTTAATTATAATTTTATATTTTCCTTCTTACAATATAATATGTTTTTAGGAAACATCATTGCATGTGTATGTATGCAGATTACCATCTCTATGAAGTGATGTGATTAGTTTTTTAATTACACATTACATGGATGGTAAAAAAGGTAAATATTATGAATATAAATCATATACAATATATAATAATTATATTTACTATATGAATTATAATTTACATTTATTGGATTTCATCCACTAAAAATAAAAAAACCTGCATATGTTCCACTAACTATCTCCTTGAACGGTTTAATTAATTTCAATATCCCAATAATTTATGGATTACACATAAGATATATGTAAAGAATATATATTATATGAATTTAATTATTATAATTTTTTATATGATGGAAACATAATAATTTGACCAAAACTAAGACTACAGAATTAAAAATCCACTGAAAAAAATTGATAACATCGAAAAATTATTATTCAAATATGAAATTATTAATAAATTTGAGTCCATATTTTATTGCTATATTATATATTATATTAAAAATATAAACATGAAAATTTTAAATAAGTATGATAAATTAATATTATTTATATATAAGGTTATAAGGAATTTGAATAATATCAATGTTAAGGATATGAATATTAATCTCACTTTTATTTTGGTTACACACATGCCATATTCACCAATTTTTTCTTTCATGTGTTGTATAGACATCCAAAAACAATATTTTCAAGACTTCTCATTATTTTCAATGGATATAAGTATTGATTCATAGTTATATCATTCATGATGATTTGGTGTTGAATTTTCCAAATAAGTATGTGATTTTCGTCTTGATATCATTTTAATTATGATGGTTTATAATTTAATTGCCATTGAAGGAAATTAAATAATTATTTTAAGATAATACCATTTAATTTTATTCTCCCTTGGATATTGCATTAATTTTCCTTGAATAAAACCATTATCCACTCTTTGATACATAAAATTATTGAAAAAATGATTTTTAGTAATATAGAATTTATTTCCTCTTAATGAGATAATATTTTTCTTCTATTTCCATGTTTTCAATAATAAAATTTCATGAATTCTTTTAATATTATCATTTGACTATATAATGTTATAGTTATAAAAAAATATTTTTTTAATAATTTAAAAACTAATATTCATTTCATTTTTAGTATGAGGTAGTTTTGAATCTTTACAAAAAATCTGAGTAGAATATTTTTGTTAATATATACAATAAGAACTTAATATCTAAAATTCAAGATATCTCAATCCTTTGATAATTCATTCTCTAATTCCCATGATACATTTTACTGAATGAGTTTTTTTTTTAATTTTTTCAAAAATCATATATTTTAATTCAGTGATTCCCAAATTAAAATGGAATTTTTTTAATACATTTTCTGAATGATCTTCCAAATTATTTTTTCTTTATGATAACATACATTAATTTTATGTATGATTTATTGGGGATATTATCTATGGACACCATCCTTATTCATTATGTTTATATTTTCTCCATTATAATGATGAATTATTTTGGAATACCATTTATATTCCATGGGTTATACAATGATGAATTGTTGAAATGTATATTGAACCAATTCATATTTTATTCTTTTGTTATATTGTGAATATTTTTTAATCTTTTGGAACACATATGAATGGATTATGATTATGTGATTTGTGGGACCATAATTATATATCCCTTTAATGAATGAGATAAATATTTTTATCCTACAAGATTATAAATACTAAAATGTGGGGGGATCCCAATTCAGTAAGGGACTATGTCCACTATGTTAGTATTGAGACTGAATATTTACAATGAATATGATGGGATGGGGAGAATTTCATATGCAGAACGATAATCATGTGAGTGAAACTTGAATAAGGATACAATGTAATGGGTAGTAAACCCAATCCATTAATATTGTTTTTAAGTGATCTTTGATAAATAAGATGATTTTATTTTCTTATATGTATGCCAAAGATTGATGTTTTATGCCAATGTTATGGCCTCATCAATCATGTTACATGATTCCCCTAAGATTAATGTATTATTTTCTGCCATTATTTATTCTATTATATAGGATTATGTACAATTATAAAAATACTTTTTAAAAAATTAATTTCTTAGAATTGTACCATTATGTTCTATTTTAGTTTAAGTAGTCATTGATTCCCCTCATTAACACATACTGAGAATCCATGTTCATCCTTTATTATGTTTCCATTCCTCATGTAATGAGGAATATTTTATAATTTTAAGGTATTTTTTTAATATAATTTAATATCTTTGTTGGAGATGTTAAGAATCAATAATGAAATAAGGTGATCGCATGTCTCATCTCTAGATACACTAATACTTTATGATTGTATCCTGGATTTTAGTGTTATGTAATGAATATCCTTATATTAAGATGTAGTTTCTAGGTATTAATAGTGTTGTGGAAATATGAATGTCTTTAGAGGGGATATTATTACATTAGTAACATATACATCAAATAATAAAAAAATGAAAAATTAATAATATAGAGAAAATAGTGTAAAATTAAATAATATCAAATTGAATAAATCTTGTACATAAATAATGAAAAATAAACTAAAATACCTATGTGGAAATCTAAATTAGTGAAAATTTCAATACAAATAAAAAAATAAATTGATGCTTAATATACTTTTATACATAATATGGTTCTACAACAATATGAAATATCATCACCTCAACCATCTCACATGGGCCCCTCACCCTTACAAGGATTTTTATAGATTAAATTTCCACACACAATAAGATTCCTCGATAGTGTGTGGGTAATAAAACCTAGTAGGAAACCACATATTTTTATTTTTATTTACATTCACATGTATAACCATTGTATTCCGTTATAAGAATAATTATTTATGAAATATTAAAATAACACATATTAAGTACCTATGAAATAACCTAGACACCACAATCCCCAGTCGCACCTACTACAAATCCTTTCTTAACAAATATTTGACATATTAGATGTAATAATGTACTAGAAACATCACTAGTTACATGTCACATGTTATTCTCAGGGAATTGAAATAAAATTCTACTCTGTATCCACAATTCATCATGTTCAATCAAGTTACTCGGTATCCTAAAGGATGCCTGTAACGCCCCGACCCCAGCTACCCAGAGTCGGTGCATTACTTCGTAACATTGGCATGATCACAAAAGATCAAGTCTCGAAAGACCGATTAGTTTAGTAGCCTTGGAAACACTAGATACATTCGTAAACGTTACATTACATCATAAAGTGAAAAACTACAATAACAAAGTCTCCATAGTCCACACTCATATCCTCTTCTGACTATCCCTGTAGGTCATTCATAAAATACTTCTTCACATCCTGGAAAATATTAAAACATTGAAAGGGGTGAGCTCAGATGCTCAGTAAGGATAATAATATTGCGGAAGCTTTCATAAATAAACATAAACATTTAAGGTAATGTATAACTAAAACAAAAGCCTTTTAAACTTGAACATCAACATAATATGGCAAAAATAAAATGAGATAATGCCATTTACTTCATCACATGGATATTATACTGGTCGAATAATCACATGCAATATCAATAACCACTTTCATAATGAGGGAATGTATAATGCCGGACATTCTGAAACATTTTGTCAAGGCCTCGGCCAAGACGTCTAAAATGATTAAGGCCTCGGCCAAAACCATAAATCAATTTGGGAAAGGGCCTCGGCCAATTCCACGTCTAGTTGTCTCATGAGACCTACCGATGCATCGAGGAGCTATAGCGGGCTCCACCCGTCACTTATTAAGTCCAATACATTCCTCATATGAATAGGTTTAAACATATCATAAACCATAACATAATCGTATCACATAAAACATGCATAAAGGAAACATAACATTTCCACATTTCAATCAGAAGATATCAATACAACACTTTGATATAATAAAAATGCTTTCAAAACCATTTTTAATACCAAAATAAAAGAAAGTTAAAACTTTGTATTTATTTTTCATTAAAAAAATGATGGCTTGTAGAGGAAGCCGAAACTCAAATAATGGCCACGGCGGCGGAGAAGTCGTTGTCGCCGCATAAGTACGGAAAGAAAAACATTCCCTTTTTGTCGTTTAGGAAAACGCTTCGTATAAAAAAGATTCCTTTTGAATAAACGTAAAAGTCAAAGGGGTTTATACACCGTATAAAAGAAAGTTGTGTATAAAACCAAATATGCCTCAATGAAAGGGGATTGAGACGAAGTCCTTAAAAGATAATTTTTAAAATGAAATAGATATATTATGTGTATTCACTATAGGTACACATAAAGAAAGTAAAAATACAAAATAAGACATAATAATATCATGACATAATTTGAAAGTAGGAGATTAACCCAAAGAATGGAAGTTGGGTTATGAAATTCCCTTACCTTGTGTCTGACTTGACTCAACCGTTCTTTAACCTCCTGAATAATAAACTAGAGTTAATATATACCTTATTAAGAACCCTTTTCAATTTCATTATCCTTATTATATCACTTATTACAATGATATGAACATTATGTAATTATTTAAGTTAATAACGGTCGTTTTGTCGATCTTTGGAACTTGAGTCAACAATAAGCTTCTTATAATTACAAGTTGTTTATGTGGTGAAATATCCATTATATCCAGAATTATATTAATGATTTAGATGTAATATATATCTTATATATCCAGTATATACATTCATTTGTAATATTACGTAACATTTAGAGGTAAGAAATGAAATGCACCGTTCATGGAGACGGTAAGCCGTACGTACGCATGAACGCTACTTTCATTTCAATTTCATATTAAATGGAACTAATTCATAATGATATAAATGTATAATATAATTCCAGTATAATATAGTGTATAATACCATTTACTCCATCCTTTATACATCCCACATATGGCATTAACGATTCAAATCACTTTGAGGGGGCGGTAGTCCGCACTTCCTAAAATGAAATTAGCGCGTTTTACCCATAATGGAAATCATAATGTAAGCCATAAATGAGAAATACAGAAGCATAAGTAAAACCTAAACACATTATATATCATATATAAATATAGTGACATCTTAATGGCCACCTTTGAAGGTGTTATATAAGTGTTGAACAATCATCGTTTCGTGAGGCAGAAATTCGCCATCCACAGAAACCGTATGTTCATTAACCATTAGATGTAGGTGTGTGTAAGTGTAGCTCTAATCCTTCTTATAACAACATCCTTGTATATTTAGGATACTGGTGTTGTTACAAAAGAAATGAATAAAAAGATTTTAGGGGGTTGGAGAAGAAAAATAAAACAAAACAACATTAGAAAAGACATTACCTCAAAATCGGGTAACTCTTTTTGATTTGAGCCAAAGGCTTCCTTGGGAAGATTTCTGCCCAAAGTGAGGCTTCTATGAGTAAGGTAGGAATGTTGGGAGAGTATTTGGGCAGAGGTTGGCCGAGCCAAATGGCTTGAATGTGTAAATGAGGTGGGAGAGGTGGGGGCATTTTATAAGTGGAGAAGAGGGGCACTTTTGGAAAGATTGAAATGTTACATTATGTCACAATGCTTTTCGGATTCTAAAGGTCCCACACTTATATAATTCGAGGCTAAGGTGATAAGGTTTCGAAATATCTTCATCCAATAGGCTTTGGACAAGTGTAAGCCTTGGATTTTTCATTATCTTCTCATTTTATTTAAATCGTTAAATAATGAGGTCATCGCCACATCATAACTATGTCATAAATAATTTAATTTATTTAATGTCTAAAAATTATAAAACAAATACTATGATGTAGGAAATCTTTTTATCTTTCTAATTAATATTTATAATCAAAATTTGGACTTGTGTAACCCCACGTAAAAATTGTTTTAGTAAAACATTTTATGTTTGTGTCATTTTTTACTTTAACATTAAATAAAAGGTATTTATGTCATTTTCTAACTAAAGTGGCTCCATGGGGTCCCCAAGTTGACCCATGGGTTGTCTTGGTCGGCCATGACTCATCCAATAGGAGTAGGACAAGTGTCATGCTCATCTCATATTATAAAAACATTATTTGTACCTTAAACTACACTAATTACCTCTAATCGCGATTAAGAACTTAAAAGTTACTATTCACCAAAAAATTATTTTAATCTCATTGAACCACATTTTACTTCTTAATAACAACCATGTATGTCGGATTTTTGAAAATCAAATCACAGAAGTGGTAATATTTCATTTAAACGAAAAATCAGTTATTTAACTACCACTTAGTGGTTTCACTATTCATCAAAAATTGAAGTTTTTCAGAATAAGGCCAAAATTTCACCCTAAGATATAATTGATATTCCGAATTCAAAAATGATGTCTATTTTACAAAATTCCAAACATATAAGTTGTATTAATTAATTTTATAATTAATTTCCGTTGTTACAACAAATAGCGTGTTTTTAAGAAACAATTTATATCAAAAGATTGGCAATTGTTTATGTCCAATTTCAATGTCAAATTAATTCTAATGACCACCATTGGATAAAATGATAAAAATATATTCCAATTATACTTTAAAACCACTAAATAGTATAATTTATCACTATTAATTATTTTTATTAAAAAAGTTGTTTTAAATATTTTTCACTATTCATAATAGTTTGGAAGTTCTCAGAAAATTACAAAAAAATTCAACATAGGCTAATTTCAATATTAGGAATACAAAAATGAAGTCCATTTTGAAATATAAAATTTCTATAAATTTAAAAGGTGGTTATTACTATTCATAACGGCTACTTTGATTAGTTGCGGTGTGTTAGAACTCGAACTTGCATATAATGCAAGCTATTGCTTTATTGAATGAGAAGCGTATCGTGGAAGCTCGGGGTGTTACATTCTCCCCTCCTTCAATAAATTGCGTCCTCGCAATTTGAAATTTTTCTTTGATAATAAAAGGTTGAAAATAGAAAATACCTTTGTGGAAAACCCACATCGGAAATAAGGTTAATAAATATATAACATTAAAAGAAAGCAGGATAAGTACAAAGGTCACCCGATATATCCCATTCTAGGATTATATAAAAATATGGATATGGAGGAGAAACAAACCATCAAGGTCTGATGGAGAGTTATAGAAAACAGGGTTAGGAGAAAGTTTAACCATAAGAAAATCACAAACTTGTGATTGGTTAAACGGTCATTGAATCCCCAGTTGGAAAAGTTAACCGACAACATTTTTGTTTTAAGTTACCTTTTATAATGTTGAGGAATTTATTTAGGAGATTTACTAAGAACGTAAGGGAATATACATACTTGTTATGTATACTTTCATTCGTTAATAAATTTTTACCACAAACCCAACTTTTACTCCCAATGGTAACGGAACTCAAAAATATTCTATTTATCCTAATTGTATAAGGTTCCAAATGTTAACACATACCATTTAGATTAGTAAAACTATTTTGTAATAACCAGGGACTTCCTGTAGGCTAGTGGTAGGAAATAAAGGCTTGTCGCACTATGGTTGTGGGTTCGATTCCTACAGCTTTGTCCGACGCGACGGTTTATTCCCCACCCTGCAGGTTGTCCTTTTCCTAAAAATATAGTACTATACTATTCCAAAAATAATCTTCATAAATGTTTTAACCTTACACAATACTATCCAAAGTTCAACTTAATCCACTCCAACCTTTATAGTTATCCAAAATACCTTCATCCAGACTTTCTCTAAAAGGTCTCTAAATTCCAAAATCAATTGTAACATCAGATTCCCCAAACAAAGAAAAGTTTCTCTTATTGTCACATACTAAAAATATGATTACCTTAATCATATTAAAACCTTACTGAAATCAAAAAGTACTGCAGTACAATCCATATATATATATTACATTATTCTTATAACCAGAATATAATCCTTGAGTCCAAAAGCACCAATACATTAGTTATTCTGCTTCAACTGTAGTAACAACATAAGATTGTCCTTGATCCCTTGGCCTTTTCTGAGGTAAGTTTCCCTGACGCTTAGGACATTCATTTGCATAATGACCCATTTCTCTACAATTGTAGCATTCCACTTTGACAGCCTCTTTCTTTCCCTTGCAATCACGAGCCTGGTGACCCTTTTCTCCACATTTATAACAAACTCCCATTCCTTTTAGGCAAGTACCAGGGTGATTCTTCCCACAATTATCACATAATGGAAAATCCTTCTTTCCCTTTTTCCCTTTATCTGTCTCTTGTTCCACCGTTCTCTTCTTCTCTTGCTTTACTTTGTTGTCATAAGACTTAGAGAATTCCTTTTCTGTCTTGATAGCACACGAGACAATATCTTCGTATGATGAGAAGGATTTTGATACTAAAGCTCGACGGAGAAATGGTTTTAACCCATCAAAGAAACGATCAATCTTACTTCTTGGGTTATGTATATAATCGGCAGCACGCCTCGCTAACCTTGTAAAGGTAGCCTCATACTTTGCGAAATTCTCATCCTCCTTCTGCCTCAAACTCAGAAATTGCCTTTCCATATCTGCTCGATGGTCACGAGGAAAGTATTTTTCTAAGAAAAGATCTTTGAACTCCCTCCATTCCATATTCGATACGTCATCATCTTCCTTTGTGTTTTGAATCAGCGACCACCACTGATCGGCATCTCCAGTGAGGCGGTAAACTTCCATGACAACCTTCTCCCTTTCACTACTCCCCAAGGCATGGAATATTTTCTCTAAGGAATTTATCCATTGCTCAGCTACTATAGGATTTGTACTCCCATTGAAGGTTGGTGGTTGTTGCCTCATGAAGCGGTCTAACATTGATCCTCCACGTTGCAGATCAGGGTGCTCCATAGGAGTAAGGTTATTATTCATAACCTGAGTGAGTTGTCCCAGTATGGTAATAAGTTGATCAGCACCAGTTGTTTCTCCAGATCCACAATAATTATCTTGATCAGGAGGGCAATCCCTACACGGAGTTCGTGCATTGTTACGGTTTCCATTCCTTCCACTAGGCGCCATTTCTAAGCAATGGCATAAACTAGATTAGTTTATGAATCAAAATACATAATTCCATACTTATAAAACACTTAACATAAATTGAACTATTTATGGATATAATCCATAATCATAAAAAGAAATGTTTTCTTTGAGAAAGTATATACTCATAACCCTTCATAGTGGTTTGTAAATAAAATGAGAATTATCCTAAGCATATCCCCCGGGAGTGTCGTAACCAAGAGTGCAGCAAGGCCCGTTGTCGTGCACCAGTTCCCGTTCGAGTCTAGCTCAAAGCGGTGTTTTCGGGTTTTACCCCTAGGTACATCTGTGCCAGAGCCGCCTCTACCTGCTCGTATCCAGACAGGGATGTATTGCTCAGAAAAGTCATAACATCTCTATAATACCAAAATTCTAGAAAGTTCTTCTATACTAATCCTCAAAGTCTATCTTTGGGCTATGTGCTCTAATCAGAGTTTATCTAAATCTAGCTTCCAAGGTTAGTACTAAACTGCCTCTGATACCAACTGTAACGCCCCGACCCCAGCTACCCAGAGTCGGTGCATTACTTCGTAACATTGGCATGATCACAAAAGATCATGTCTCGAAAGACCGATTAGTTTAGTAGCCTTGGAAACACTAGATACATTCGTAAACGTTACATTACATCATAAAGTGAAAAACTACAATAACAAAGTCTCCATAGTCCACACTCATATCCTCTTCTGACTATCCCTGCAGGTCATTCATAAAATACTTCTTCACATCCTGGAAAATATTAAAACATTGAAAGGGGTGAGCTCAGATGCTCAGTAAGGATAACAATATTGCGGAAGCTTTCATAAATAAACATAAACATTTAAGGTAATGTATAACTAAAACAAAAGCCTTTTAAACTTGAACATCAACATAATATGGCAAAAATAAAATGAGATAATTCCATTTACTTCTTCACATGGATATTATACTGGTCGAATAATCACATGCAATATCAATAACCACTTTCATAATGAGGGAATTTATAATGCCGGACATTCTGAAACATTTTGTCAAGGCCTCGGCCAAGACGTCTAAAATGATTAAGGCCTCGGCCAAAACCATAAATCAATTTGGGAAAGGGCCTCGGCCAATTCCACGTCTAGTTGTCTCATGAGACCTACCGATGCATCGAGGAGCTATAGCGGGCTCCACCCGTCACTTATTAAGTCCAATACATTCCTCATATGAATAGGTTTAAACATATCATAAACCATAACATAATCGTATCACATAAAACATGCATAAAGGAAACATAACATTTCCACATTTCAATCAGAAGATATCAATACAACACTTTGATATAATAAAAATGCTTTCAAAACCATTTTTAATACCAAAATAAAAGAAAGTTAAAACTTTGTATTTATTTTTCATTAAAAAAATGATGGCTTGTAGAGGAAGCCGAAACTCAAATAATGGCCACGGCGGCGGAGAAGTCGTTGTCGCCGCATAAGTACGGAAAGAAAAACATTCCCTTTTTGTCGTTTAGGAAAACGCTTCGTATAAAAAAGATTCCTTTTGAATAAACGTAAAAGTCAAAGGGGTTTATACACCGTATAAAAGAAAGTTGTGTATAAAACCAAATATGCCTCAATGAAAGGGGATTGAGACGAAGTCCTTAAAAGATAATTTTTAAAATGAAATAGATATATTATGTGTATTCACTATAGGTACACATAAATAAAGTAAAAATACAAAATAAGACATAATAATATCATGACATAATTTGAAAGTAGGAGATTAACCCAAAGAATGGAAGTTGGGTTATGAAATTCCCTTACCTTGTGTCTGACTTGACTCAACCGTTCTTTAACCTCCTGAATAATAAACTAGAGTTAATATATACCTTATTAAGAACCCTTTTCAATTTCATTATCCTTATTATATCACTTATTACAATGATATGAACATTATGTAATTATTTAAGTTAATAACGGTCGTTTTGTCGATCTTTGGAACTTGAGTCAACAATAAGCTTCTTATAATTACAAGTTGTTTATGTGGTGAAATATCCATTATATCCAGAATTATATTAATGATTTAGATGTCATATATATCTTATATATCCATTATATACATTCATTTGTAATATTACGTAACATTTAGAGGTAAGAAATGAAATGCACCGTTCATGGAGACGGTAAGCCGTACGTACGCATGAACGCTACTTTCATTTCAATTTCATATTTAATGGAACTAATTCATAATGATATAAATATATAATATAATTCCAGTATAATATAGTGTATAATACCATTTACTCCATCCTTTATACATCCCACATATGGCATTAACGATTCAAATCACTTTGAGGGGGCGGTAGTCCGCACTTCCTAAAATGAAATTATCGCGTTTTACCCATAATGGAAATCATAAAGTAAGCCATAAATGAGAAATACAGAAGCATAAGTAAAACCTAAACACATTATATATCATATATAAATATAGTTACATCTTAATGGCCACCTTTGAAGGTGTTATATGAGTGTTGAACAATCATCGTTTCGTGAGGCAGAAATTCGCCATCCACAGAAACCGTATGTTCTTTAACCATTAGATGTAGGTGTGTGTAAGTGTAGCTCGAATCCTTCTTATAAAAACATCCTAGTATATTGAGGATACTGGTGTTGTTACAAATGAAATGAATAAAAAGAGTTTAGGGGGTTGGAGAAGAAAAATAAAACAAAACAACATTAGAAAAGACATTACCTCAAAATCGGGTAACTCTTTTTGATTTGAGCCAAAGGCTTCCTTGGGATGAGTTCTGCCCAAAGTGAGGCTTCTATGAGTAAGGTAGGAATTTTGGGAGAGTATTTGGGCAGAGGTTGGCCGAGCCAAATGGCTTGAATGTGTAAATGAGGTGGGAGAGGTGGGGGCCTTTTATAAGTGGAGAGGAGGGGCACTTTTGGAAAGATTGAAATGATACATTATTTCACAATGCTTTTCGGATTATAAAGGTCCCACACTTATATAATTCGAGGCTAAGGTGATAAGGTTTCGAAATATCTTCATCCAATAGGCTTTGGACAAGTGTAAGCCTTGGATTTTTCATTATCTTCTCATTTTATTTAAATCGTTAAATAATGAGGTCATCGCCACATCATAATTATGTCATAAATAATTTAATTTATTTAATGTCTAAAAATTATAAAACAAATACTATGATGTAGGAAATCTTTTTATCTTTCTAATGAATATTTATAATCAAAATTTGGACTTGTGTAACCCCACGTAAAAATTGTTTTAGTAAAACATTTTATGTTTGTGTCATTTTTTACTTTAACATTAAATTAAAGGTATTTATGTCATTTTCTAACTAAAGTGGCTCCATGGGGTCCCCAAGTTGACCCATGGGTTGTATTGGTCGGCCATGACTCATCCAATAGGAGTAGGACAAGTGTCATGCTCATCTCATATTATAAAAACATTATTTGTACCTTAAACTACACTAATTACCTCTAATCGCGATTAAGAACTTAAAAGTTACTATTCACCAAAAAATTATTTTAATCTCATTGAACCACATTTTACTTCTTAATGACAACCATATATGTCGGATTTTTGAAAATAAAATCACAGAAGTGGTAATATTTCATTTAAACGAAAAATCAGTTATTTAACTACCACTTAGTGGTTTCACTATTCATAAAAAATTGAAGTTTTTCAGAATAAGGCCAAAATTTCACCCTAAGATAAAATTGATATTCCGAATTCAAAAATGATGTCTATTTTACAAAATTCCAAACATATAAGTTGTATTAATTAATTTTATAATTAATTCCCGCTGTTACAACAAATAGCGTGTTTTTAAGAAACAATTTATATCAAAAGATTGGCAATTGTTTATGTCCAATTTCAATGTCAAATTAATTCTAATGACCACCATTGGATAAAATGATAAAAATATATTCCAATTATACTTTAAAACCACTAAATAGTATAATTTATCACTATTAATTATTTTTATTAAAAACGTTGTTTTAAATATTTTTCACTATTCATAATAGTTTGGAAGTTCTCAGAAAATTACAAAAAAATTCAACATAGGCTAATTTCAATATTAGGAATACAAAAATGAAGTCCATTTTGAAATATAAAATTTCTATAAATTTAAAAGGTGGTTATTACTATTCATAACGGCTACTTTGATTAGTTGCGGTGGGTTAGAACTCGAACATGCGTACAATGCAAGCTATTGCATTATTGAATGAGAAGCGTATCGTGGAAGCTCGGGGTGTTACAATGCCAACATCATGCTCGGCTACAGGCCTATCATGCTAAAAACTAATGTATGGGTCCAACACCATGATTCCCACACATCATGTTCACTTTCATATAATGGATAATCATACGTCATCTGACAAGATATTATGTGTTCTAGGAAAAAACCATCCAATGACATGGTAAGGAACATAAGAAAATTTATTATAATAAGACAATCATCACAATTCATCATGATTATATAATGGAAGTATAATAAAATATGTGATCAATATGAAGGATAGTTAAAAAGGAAACATTTAAATACTAATGGAGTCAAGGCTCAAATATGTTAATCATGTGCCACACACATTCACACAAGTGACCACCAATAAACATGGGAAATAATTTATACCATTACAATATTAATTAGAGTTACAATAGTATACGAAGGACTCAAATAGTAATGAATATACTAAATCAATGTATTTGATGAATAACCCCATTATTCATCAATATATGATGCCTTAACCACATTTCACGCCAATATAAAACATGATAACACTTTTTGGATTCTTAACTAAGAATTTGGTTCTCCATGAAAGAGTCATATATAGAGGTACATGATAAGATTCTAGTTCAGGAATGTTTTTATAGAATTAAATATCACATGGACTGTGATGGTTAATCTAATAGATTTTTTTCAGGAAGAGATTTTGAATTCACCATATCTATATTCTATTACTTAATGGATTTTAATGCGTCATCAATTCAATTAGAGATACTCAGGTCTAACCAACAATCATCAATCCTCCACCCATCTAAAAATGTAAAAGAGATCAAAATTGTTATTCAAGAAGAATATATACTCACAAAAATCAACCTATATAATCATTAATAAAAACATCCAAATTTCATGTGAAATTTAACCCCATTAAAATTATAAACATTTAAAATGTTAAAAAATTCATTAATATTTTTTAATTATAATAAATAACCATTAATAATAATGGTAATTCATATATTAGGAATTGACATATCATATATATGAATAATCTCAAAGTAGTATTGGTATATCATGTAGAAACACTATGATTGGATGTTTTCATATTACATAGATTGATTTTATATCTTCATTCCAGTGGAATTTTTTGGAATCTAGCTTTAGTGAAGAGGAATTTTTTAGAAAATGTAATAACAATATAAAATATCCTAATGAATTCCTACAAAATATGTATGGGTAAAAAAAATTCATTCCTTGTGAAGGAATCCATATAATTGATTTATGTGGAAATAGTTTCGCAAAATGTATTGAAATACCATGTGCCATCTATTTTCTATTCTATGAATTATAGAACAGACACAGTGTTTGGAAGAATGGTTTATTCAATGATAAAACAACAATGTTTTTGGACACCTGATCTTACAACATTGATTTTTAGGTGATCCAACATCATTTTTAAAACAATGTGCCTTATCTCTGCACCACCCCATAGTCCAATACATGTATTTCACAATACCCAAGATAATATTAATTTATTGAGAAAACCAGTCATAAACCATTCACTTTTTATAATGGAACACAAACATTCTAAAATAATAAGTTACATAAGTAACTCAACCTAGAATTCTCATAGATAAAAATAAAATGATTAAGGGATGAAATAAAATCCTAAAACAATATAAAATTTTAATTTTTATTCATTATAAAACACTAAAGACATATCACCCACCTTAAATATATCTAGGTAACCTTCTCGAATTAATCGAGGTACTGAGTCTGGCCATTTTCTGCATCCTCCCAAATCTCCTCTAATATTTATCCCGGACACCATAGAATTTAGACAAGTGAGACTACCTTTAATCATAGTACTGCTTCACTCTGTTATAAACATCACAATGGATTTCCACATATAATATCTTAGGATATAACACAACATCCTAGAAGTCAATGAAATGTGTAAAATAAAGAAAGTAGCTCTTATTCTAAGTCACACGGAGCACATAATTCATTCCTCAGAATCATGAATAAAGAACTAGATGAAACTAAAATATACTAACCAATTCCTTGATCTAAATAGGATTAATAATATAATGGGATTTCATCCCAAGATTCTTCAAACAACAGTTCCCTATCTAAGGATCCACTCATGATATAAAATATTTCACCCACAATTAACACTAGAGGTCTCCTCCTATAATCAAAATTATATATTTATCATCTCATTGTTGTGATCAACCACTTTTAAATCAAAGAAACCCTCTTATAGGTAGTTATATAATTGTTTCCCCTCCACATTTTTCTCACATGCCTAAAGATAATAAATAAGTAAAAAACATGGACTTTGATAGAGGGACTCATAAAATTTGATCTGAATTGAGGACTTGTAAATATATTTATGTGAACTCAACGCAGGATTGTTCATTATTCCATGATCTATTAAATTATAGGACCCAATATTGATAAATATCCTCCAGTATGTGAATATTTTTCTCTAACTGATCATTCATAGATGGATGTTATATTTTACTCAAAATCAGATGATTACCTAAGGGCTTCTACAATACCAACTAAAACTGTGATGTGAAACATTATTCTCAATCTGATATATTTTTAATGGAAACTCCACATAAGTATAAAATCTCACATATGTATAACATTCCCATCACTTATACTTCCAGAGTCTCATGGGACTGTATGAGATTATAATATTTTTTTTAAAATTTCAACATTCACCGAAGAAATATAATAACTCTACAGTGTCATGGGTAAACAATTCACAATATCATCTGCAATTTCCTCCCCTTTCCAATTTGGGATAGAAAGTGTCTGGAAATAAATAGTAGCATGGGAATTCCTAAATAAAATTTTCTATAAATTAAGGCATCATTAAATGTGTTGGAAATTTTATACATCATTCCTATGAACTAGAATAGCTACAAGATGATACATATTTCATTGTAACACTAGGATGTTCTCCTACATAATTTTATAGATGTGTCTTATCATATTTTATTAGATGGAAGAAAGGAATACACGTCTCTAATATAGTAGGATAACATCATCACCATTTAACAACCTGTCGTGTATGAGGTCTCCACATTCTAGTGGTTTTGGCATCACAAAACAAACATATTTGGTCCCTCTTCCAATGATTACTTGGATGTAAAAAGATTATATGATAACCTATGAGAAACACCTGATCAATATCTTGTCCTCAGAATCATCTAACCTCCAATTTTCCATGATGATCATCAAGAACCACTACTCCTTGAATGGTCATTCCCCAATATAATGATCTAAAACTTTCTTATGTATAAGTGAATCTAAGAAAACATTGAATTTATCCATTGGAATGGATATTTAGAAATTAAACATTAATAGGTAATATACCTAGTTCCTTTCCCTCTTGTTTAGGTTAGAAATTAAATTATATGGTAAAGGCTCGTATTTTACAAAAATAAAACATACCTCTCAACCAATATGTTGTTATAATTCGATACATAGAGCATATTCTTTATCACCATGAAATGGGTATGTTAGTTTCCCTAATGGGTTTATAACTCACATTCCCTATAATCAACATTATTCTTCCCCTAAATTAGTAAAAATACCTAACCAACACCAGAAAAAAATGAAAAATACAACATAACAAATCCCTTTCTTTGGATGGATTAGAACTAGATCTCTTGTCGACATATTTTTCACCTCAAGTGAATCCCTTCTTTAGAAACACTTTAATAACATCACTACCTTCATCATTAGAAAAATCATGGTTGTTGATATATAATAAAACTATTGAATGAAATGTTAATTGTAATATGTCAATCCTATAAAACTTCTAATATTAAACAAATTATGAGGATGTATCTATGAAATAAATTCCTCAACATTATATCTTTCTTTTCCAAA
Source organism: Viscum album (assembly GCA_963277665.1). Classification (NCBI taxonomy): domain Eukaryota; kingdom Viridiplantae; phylum Streptophyta; class Magnoliopsida; order Santalales; family Viscaceae; genus Viscum; species Viscum album. The sequence goes on from OY728146.1 coordinate 1,109,295,223, forward strand.
ACTACCATAGAAACACCATTACCAAATAATATCACCTCATAAATCGAAAAAATAACACTCTGACATCCTGATATAAGAATAATGTTAATAAAGTATACTTCGGGATATCTCAGGATGTTATTCATGTTTCTATTGTATTAGTGAGTAAATGATTGTATAGTTAATCCAAAAATTGTTATGATTGGGGTGGAATATCTGGTCCATGAGATCTATAAATACTAATACAACATTCTTTAGAATAAATGTAAATAATAAGAACTCATATTGACCATACCAGATTTGAAACAATATCTTCTTAATATACTTATCTCAATACCACATATTTTGATACCATGATCAGATCTAAATATTATTGAACCATTAGGGTAACTATAAATTATTCATGGTATTATCAATCTTGGGAAAATGATATCTATTCTTCACCATAAATTGATGAAACCATTTGTAATATATATATAGATTAAATGGATACAATCTACCTACCTGGCCAACAAGATGTGTTCACCAAATGGTAATGACTCATCCTTATAATTTCATTCTATTCTAATTCCACTTGTTACACCATGAGATTCATAAACAATCCCTACACCACACTATTAGCTTGTATAAAAATGGATTGCAAGCCTGATAGAAGATATATCTTGAACTCAACTCATCGATTATGGGAATTTCATTAAATTAATATAGTTTGTTGTCCTAATATAGATCTACTATAGGATGAAAAAAAGATCTACCCACCACTGAACCTATTGAAAGAGTCAATCCTACTATCTATATTGTGATTATCATAGTATAAATTAATTATTTATAATATCTACCTCCTATTAACTACAATTCATTTTCCATCATCTACTTTTCTCCATTGGATGATGTAAATGATACATACCTCTAATAGAAATCAATGCACAATCAGAAGCTGGTAATCCAATAAATTTTTATAATCACATAAAATATCATTGTCACCACAATCAAGAAATATAATATAATGAAATCAAAAATAATTAATGATGGAAACTCTGGGAATCAGGGAATATGGTTCCCTTTCATTCCAACTAGAATGTTGAGGTAATCCAACTCAAAATATAACTTGACATGTATGTCAATTTCTGCAATAAAATGTATAAATATGATGGAATAAGAATCACCCGTATCAAATAATGAAGTACATATTTTAGAAGTGGTTAAGACCATTCCATAATTAGTAGGCAGTCCCTTTCCACCATTCATTGGAGTATGATCCTTTATAAGTACTTAGCATGCCTCAATGAAGTTCCACAATCTTAGAAATGCATGAACCACCTATGTCATATTTATCTGAGTATATTATTGTAAACCCTAGTTGAATACCTGGTTTCAATACATAATATACCTATCTCCTCTATGTAATTTAGAACTCTAATATATAAATCAAAATTCCCAAATTTTCTCCATCATTCCACATTACATGATCATGATTTGAGGTGTTGTGAAGAGATTTGGATAATGTCTCACAATTCCATATTTTAAGCATTTCATACTTCCTTCATTCCAACAGGTTAATAAGGGACCCTCTCTAGTATTCATTTCTACAACCACTGTATCATAAATCCTATTCATTCCCTTTCCGACTACTATAATCACTACCATAAATCATTCCGATAGAAAATAGAAGACCATCAATATTAACTCAAATATGTGTGGGATTCTCTTATAGGTCAAATATTTCTATGATGATGTTAATATAGTCTTTAACATATTTAGGGATTGTGGTGAATTATAATAATTGAGGATATTGTGGAAGAATTTTTTTTGCATTTTCGACCATTGTAATAGATTCTCCCAAACCTTTTTCATGAACTATTTGAAAGATCCACCATCAAATTGGTGTTCCATCCCAAATAACTAGAATTTGTATTGCATAATTATCTGGAAAATTACATTACATGAATTATCGTAGAACTAAAATTTACCCCCTTATGGGGGAGTTCTTCTTGCATATGGTATAGTTAGAAGTCAGTAAGTTGACATTTATAGTAACCCAAAGGAAGCATTAGAACATCTATGTCATTATGGTTACTCCAATTAAGCTTGTAGGATCCTAAAAATTCTTTTACTGGTGGATAAACACAACAAAATCTATATCCCACCGAGTACTAATGATGTTTATTTATCACTTAATGTTATTCATAGTTATATATATATGGGAATACCATCATGATCATGTTTATATAGTTATTACTAATATATATATCGCATAATTATGGAGAAGGATATATATCACTAAATCAAAGAATATTGCTATATCCTAACATGATAGAAGACATCAAGGCATTATATTAATTTACTATTTTTCATCAAAAATTAGTATATATATTTAAACTGATCTTGCATTCTATCCGTGAAGAATGAACACACCCAAATTCCAAAAAATAGAAATATAGTGAATGGTATATCACAAGTTTGTAACATAAGAGTTGAAAAGACACATGGAAACGTCCTTACCTAAGTCACACATAGCATATCTCATTTCAAAATGTACCATTTTTTTCAAAATAAAAAAATAAAATTCTTCATTGGAACCATTTTTTAATGGCCCATCAGAAACCATTTTTCCAAAACTAGAGAACTAGAATATATCAAGCCGGCCTCCACATATATAAGAGGCTACTTAAAATCCATGTGGTTATATAGGACATAAATAGAGTAAATATACCCCCAATATTATATAATATGACTATTAGTCGATATAAAACACGATAAATTAAAGTATATAATTTTGAAAAAAAAAACAATATCAAATAGAGACCACTTCATAATACCATGTTGATAAATAAACCATTTCACATATGTGGAAACCCAAAATAAATTAAATTTAATGGTAAATAAATAAATAATGTAGTTCCATGAAATCCCTCTAGAGTTTTTTTAATTATTCTTTAATCTCAATGCGCCTCATTTCAACCATCCACCATGGTCCTCTTTCAATTTATTAGATCCATGTACATGAAATATTATAGAGTATTGAGATTCCCAAATACGGTGTGATTTATAAAACACTTTAGGATACCACCATTGGTTCCTTAAAAAGTGTGCTAATGTATAATAGTTTTATTCCCTTATTAAAATAAATTTCAATGAAATAGAAAATAAGAAGATATAAATAACCTATGTGAGAACCATAACACCATGAGACTTGGTGGTGCCAAATTTGGATACATGTTGGATGGATGATCAATGAAATTGGAATTGATCAGGAGATATCCACTAGGATGATGGCGTGTCACTTTATATCCTTAAAGAATCATGAATAACATTATATTTTTATCTATATTGTAAAATGTTCATAAATGTTTCCCAATATCCTTAAAATAACAAGTTTACGAACAAAACACTTAGTGATCAGTCTCTTACCCCATTTATGGATCCTCCCAAATAATCAATGCATGTCATGAAAATTATCCTATAAGGGGAAATTATAGAACTATAGTTCACATGTTATGATTAACAATAAAATAACTTCTAATAGTAGGGAAACATGAATTATAGTCCATAGTTTAATAATTCAAGAATAACACTTCATAAAGATAACATATTATCAACATATAAAAACTTTTCATCCACAAAAATTATTGTAATAAAGATCTCTAACAATACTCACAGTATCAATAATGAAATATTGGTATCATGGGATAAACACCCACATAAGAAATCCAAAAATAAAATGGACAACAAGATATTCCATAAAACATTAAAATTGAGGAAACAATAGTATTAAATGGCCCATAATTGTAATGATATTCCAACCTCAATTTGTTTGAATGAAAACTCTATATTTTATCAAATTATCAAAACGTGAATATCATTACACACACATAGAGAACATTATATCTCATCAATGATACCTACATTGAGTTTCAGTTCATCATGAAATAGGGTTTGAATGAGAGGCACTAGAATATTCCATTAAAAATAGATCATTATATATTTAAATAAACCATACATTAATGAAATGTAACTAGTTCTAAAATATATAGAATAATAGAATGTCAATTCATAAGTTCCATTGTCAATCCAAGAACAAATAATGATTTATATACTAATTTTAGAATAGAACATCTGGTTTATCCAACAAAAATCAATCCACTAATAATTATTTAAAAAAAATCAAAATATAAGATCCAAAAAGAATAATATATCAAATTGATTGATCTATTGAATCCTAAATAGAAACATCAACTTTTCATGATGATTTTTAATCTACTCAAAATTAATGAATATGACATGTTTAAACCACCACCTATTCAGAAATGAAGAAAAATACATCATTAGTGGGTGTTGTAGTTAATTTATTTTGAATTATCATTCCAGATCTATAAATAATCATATGATAAAAGGTGTAGATCAAGGAGAAACCTAAATAATTGGGCATTTCAAATCATATAACACATTTCTAGAATATTTAACCACTAGGAATCCCTAGAATATATCATAGGGGTGGTGATATTATCAAGGAATTCCATAGGATTCTCAAAAAATTGGAGTGTTTCCTATACAAATTAAAATGGGAAAAAATATAACATAAGTGGTCATAAAGGTGGAATTCTGGTCTTTAATTTCATTAATTCATATTCTTTCTATATGGTTGGAAAACTTGCGCACCATTCATCCATCCTAGATGGGCTTCTAGACTAGCTTCATGGTTTGTTTAATCGTGCACCAACCGTGTTGTTGGATAATGGATCTTAGTTCACTTTCTTCAATGTTATGTTTCATATAATTTTAAACTCTAAAACTAAAAATTATTCCTCCTATTAATCTTATACATTTATTTTAGTGGTTTAATAAATAATTTTCATGGTTTTGGGAAACTAATCTTAAAACACACACCCTTAAAATGAACACTACTACATTTTGAAACCATCCCCCATCACATTACTCAACCAAAAAAAGTCATATATCAAAGAAAATTATAATTGGATGAAATTAACTCAAAAATCACACAAGAAATCTAATTTTATTACATAAAATTTGGAAATATGGTTTCTCAGTCAATAGAATGTTAATTTAATATATTTTAATGATCTTAATATTCAAATCATTTCCTCCCATGATAATTTTAAAATGAAACCTCCACTTTTATCCTACCCATATCAAATGAAGACAATTATATTGAAAAAAATCACCAAAAATATTTTATAAATATCTATAGAGACATTATATAGTTTTTTTCTGCTTGGTTGTTCATCCCAATGGTTTTGAAGAAGAGTTTAAATGGTAGTTTCCCAACAATGATCTTATCAAAATCACCGAATACATTAAAATTTATTTTATCTTCTACCTTATAAATATTATATATATTGATATTATAATGGAATATCAGGATCATTAATTTTCATATATGTTTATATATTAATGATAAATCCCTTTTCTGTATATTTTTTATTAAATGGGAAATGATTAATATGTTCTTGTGTCATATGGAGTACCACATCCACAAACTAATGTGTCCTTATTCATATCCATAATACATTTCTAGTAATATGGTATTATTTAATGAATATATATGGTATTTATGTTGTTTTTAGGACTCAACAATTATATGTTATTTTCTTTTCAATCATTTCATTTGTTTGAAGTTGAAATCATTAATTTTTTGTATGTTTCGACTATCTTCACTATGATGTTATATAATTCATTTTTCTTCACTAATTTATAGAAATTGTTAACAAATTATATATAAATTATAAAATGGATACATAATTAATAATTTATATTATGAAGTTTGGGAATTTGAGGCCATGGTTAACATACTTGAAGAAGCACACCATAGCATGTATGGGAAACAAATAAATAACACATGAATGTTTGTTTTAATGTTAAATTTTTAATAGATGTGTAATCTAAAATTTTAATGAAATTTTATATTGTAAGATATGTATGATTATTTTAAATTTTGTAGATGTATAATAGTTATAAATTTATTAAAAAAATAACTTATGATCATAGATGAATAATTCCAACACCAGGGCTAATAGTTTATATTATATTTTTTAGTGTGGATTTACAATGATTAAATCAGATTTGTGGGTATTATATGATATTATCCTATTAAAGAACATCTATTTTAATTTTATTTTGTTAAATTTTTTGGGTTTTTAGGTTTTCATTGCATTATCCTCCATATTCCACTTCAAAAAAACATAAATTATTTTTAAGAATAGTTGAATTTATTTCTAATTAGAAGGACCAAAATTTCTTTCCATGTTGACATAATTTTAAATAATTTCATCATTTTCATTTTTATTGACAAATTTTTATTTATTATTATCTTAAAACATATTTTAAATAATTTTAAATTTATTAAAAATGATTTTTTACAATTTTAATAGAACATGTTATTTCTGACGTTCAATAATATCAATGAAATAGAAACATAATATTGGGTTTTCCTATATGAAAGGATTTTACCACCATCATAGTAATTAATTCAATAATGTGTCTATTACATATTTCTATGGTTATTTAAAATGAATTCCATTCATCACTATTTTATGATGTTTTTTTTAAAATGATATCAAGATACAATGTTACTTTTTAATGCTTAAAAAGAAATGTTTGATTGTAATTTTAAAGGTATTTTCCCTTTATATATATATATTCATTTATGTTTATTATTCTTCAATAGTTATATGATCTATTGATAAAATAAATTTTCATTATCATGATCTCTTATGACAATGTCATAAGAAATTCATTATGAAGCATAATTATTTTCTAGGGGTTATGTTATGATAAAATGAAAATGGACTGTACCATATGAGGTAATTCATATAAATAAGGTTTTTATTTGGTAATTTGTGGGCCAAAAATTGTAAAATCATCTAATAAATTGGGTAATAATTTAAATCCCATTATATAATATGAAATATGATGGGTATTTGACCCCATTATAATATTTAAAATAGGATTGGTACTGAACCCACTACGTTATATGATATTTTCAACTACATTCTAGTAGTCTTGAATGTTATCCTTGACTAATTCAATGATTCTATATTCTTATTATTATGAAAAAATGACTATGACTTTTTCATAGACTTTTTATTTCCCTCACCACTCATGATTTTTTTAATGATGATTCCAGACTATTTTGAGTCACGTATTCACTAAATGAAAAATATATATTCCATGACTAAAGATATATGATATATGCGTGATTAGGTATGAAAATTTTAAGTTATAATCATGATCTCATACCCTTATACATATCTTATTGATACATATGATCATAAATTTATATCTTCAATAAAAACCATTACCAGGATTATGATATAACTATTTCTTATGTGTCCATTTTACTCAGGTTATGAAGAAAGGTCTTGAGTAGGATCTATCTAACATGTGTATGATGATAGATGAATTTTGTGGATGATATTCATGAACTTTCATGAAATATTTTAGTAGTTTTTTGTCTCCAAATACATAAAAATGATATTTTATATATTAGGGTAATGAATTATTTGGTAATATAATATGTTCTAATCTTAAATTATATGATAGTTATATATATTTGGTTTAGGATACCAAATTATTATTACATAGGTGATGAATTCAACAAAGAATTTAATGTATAATAATTTAATATTATGAATGAAATTGAAAACAATTTTAAAAATTATAAAAGTCAAATAAATACAATTTAAAGGTAAAATAACATTTAAAATTACATTACATCCAATTGAAGAATGTTCTAAATAGTGAAGGATAATGTATAATTATTTCTATAATTCCATGACACTTGTAAAACAATTAAATAATATATAATTATTATTAAAAAAAATTAATGTAGTTTTAAAAAATTTAATGTAGTATTAAAAATGGTTCTAAAATTTATGAATAATCATCCTAAACCATTGGACACCCTCGAATTACAAAATAGAGGCTAAAAAATACACCATTTTATATTAGATACTAATCTAATAATTATCATTCCACCGAAATTAAAGCATAAGTTTGTAGGAGATAGAAATAATGGGTAATAAACCAACCCCAATGAATGATTTTTATAAAAATATTAGTGCACTAGGAACTTTTCCAAAAACATTATGTGGATCTGGGAATAAAATTGTTTCCTAATTTTTTTTGATTTATATTACAAATTTTTTTCAGGATTAACATTTTTCATAGTATTTTATTTTTCATTATTATACATGCTAATGTGATTCCATTTTTAGTTGATAAATTATTAAATTGTTTTCTATTTTTATTTTATAAATTTATGTAGTACTGGTTATTTTGTCATTTACCATTATTGTTATTTTATTCAGCAATTATTTTGAGTGCCTAAACTATATATTTTCTCAATATATGAACACAATTAAATATCCTATAAGATTTTCCAAATAACATTGGATCAACCATAATATAGAAAATATATAATTTCTCACTATTAATCGACAACATTACTTTATGTCTCTCCATATGGAATCAGCCACCAAATAAAATGAATAAAATATAAGACAAAATAGATCAACAAAACAATTGAGAAAATAAACACAATTTAATTACAATGTATCACAAGATCATGTATACCTTAATTTCTATCTTAACATATTATTTGATCTACCATGAGTTTGGACCTATAGTAATCACTGACCAAATGAAAATAAATCGATTGTATGAAAATCAGTTCCAACGTTATGATTAATTTTTATCATATTATTCGTGAGTATATATTTCGATTTAGTAAAAATTATTATTAATTATTTTCATTCGACATTGTTTATAATTATATATTAATTATTTCAATTCAAAATATTTTTGGTTATATAAATTTTATTATGGGTTTAATGACCACCACATATGATAAAGTCAATTTCATCTTTACTAGAAAATAATTGATTTTTATTCCTAGAATTTATAATTTCAATTTTTTCCTTAAATTTTTATTGAATTTTTCATAGGGTCTTTTATGTTATATTTTATGTATTTTTAGGTTTATATTAATTAATCTATCAGGTTAAAATATATATACATTTTAAACTATATTTATTATATAATGCACCATGTGAGAATGATTTTAATTCATGAAAAGCAAAAAATTGACATTGATAAATTTAATGGGAATGGTTCCATAATATTCTTGTGAAATTTTCATTGGTAAGGAAAATAAAAGATGTTTCATGTTATGAATTTCTTAAGAATTAAGAACTAAATATAATGAGTTTTAAAATACATTTAAATTAGAGAAGGTATAAGATATTCTTGAATTTAACTATGATATACACATTATAGATAAATTCCTACTCTCCAGTAAAATATATTCATTTAAACCATTATTATGAGATATAATTATTACCTAAACATTAAATGATTTAATTATTTATTTGGACATGAGTTTATTAATTATTTATTAATAAAATTGTATCCATATTATAATGTATTATATCAAAAAATGAATTTATGATTGTAGTGTTATATGATACCATTGATGAAGTATATGTGGATAGTTTTAAACTGGTAAAAGAAAGGGTATTGGTTGTTCCATGGTCTAGTGAATAGAAGTTTTGTTTATGTGTACCATTGAAAAAAACTATTATCATTATGACAACAGGTGATAAATATTTTGTTTTGTGTTGTTCCTCTAAGGATCAATAAGTAATTAAATTTTTTATAAATACCTATAATAATCTATAGATACTGTTACATTGGGACTCCTTTCTATCTATATTTCAGAGGAGTGAAGAGTAACTGTATGCTCATTTAGATCTTAACTTCTATAGAAGCCTTAATGAAAATCCAATTTTTTAACTTTAATAATTTTATGAAAATTATTGAATATTTAAAATTTAGCTTATAAGGACATGTAATACCATTATTAAGCATTAAAAATTTATCACATTGGGACCAAAGAATTGATATTAGATATTGACCTTTTGATTTTAGATTTATATAATTATTTACTCTTCTCAAATACACATTAATTTTTTTGGGATTTTTATTTTGATATGGATTTAATGATAAAAATATTTCATGGAGAATGGAAAAACCTCAACACTTCAATGGATTTTACAAAACGTACATGGAATCTATTATTCATATTCATGTTATAGATAGTTTTACGGTTATTATAAATCAATAAAAACTATCTAAAGGCAATCCTCACCCAATATTTAGTAATGATGTAATAAAACATGTTTCAAATAGCATGGTTATATATATTTCTGGTCGAGAAAATAAAAGAAATGTAAAATTTTATATAAGTTCATGAAAAATAGTAAATGAAAATAACAAAATATTATAAGTCACACATCTTTCCTTATAAAAATTGTTTCGATCAATTTTAGGAATGATAACGGTTGGGAATCAACAATTTAAAATTATTGAATAAGAAATTGTAGATCAATTATTTTAAAGATTTATATGTATAATAAATTTAATGATATATTTTAGGAAAACATTTGACAATAAAATTTGTGTGGATTGTTTTTTACAAGATTAGGAAACTAAATTTTATCAAAAAATTAATCTATAATATACCTCAAAAAAAGAAAGGATTTCATTTCAAATCAAATGTTGCATGTTATTTTGGTTATTTATATATAAACTTCTATAGACGACATGGTAATGCTAATGTTAAAAAATTGATGTTAAGTAAATTATATATGACACTCTTGAGGATTTAGAAGGGATCAACAAATAAATAATTACATGGATATTAGAAAAATTATCGATATTTATAATGTATATTATTTAAAATATTTATTAATTTTTAAGGAATATATTTTGGATAATGATTGATTATCATAGGCTAAATAAAGAAAAGAAAAAAGTAATATAGTGAAAAAAGAAATGTATAAAATTTTATATAGTTAGAGTTATACATTACATATAGATTATAGTGATGAATCTTATGCTGGAAATTAAGCAGAAAAAAATATTATACGGAAACATCATAATAGTTATGTGAATCTAATTTCTTTCCTCCATTGAATATGATTTTAATCATTCATTAAAATTGTTTCATGTATATATTGGTAAAATCAATCATTATAATTTCAATATTATGGTGTTATTCATTACTTATAAGAAAAAAATATTGTAGTTTTTGAAGAGAATGAGAAATTATAAATTAACCCATTGAGATCAGAGGATAAATTTTGATTTCATCCAAAATATTTACAACATTAAAATATTATTAATAAATATTATTAGTCTTAATATTATGAATCAAAAATATTTATGTTTGATTCTTTTTTTCAAAAAAAATTATTTTATACAAAAATATTTGATCGATTATATGAAAATTTGGACACTATTTTCAGTGATTAAACATTTATTATAAAATATTGATATTTAGTAATAAAAAAACTGATTTGGATATAAAAATATCTTGCTAAAAATGAATAAATACATTTTTTTAATTGCTTATAATGAAATATTTTAATTACTAAATAATTGAGGTGTAAAACTAAGGGATATTATAAAAATAAATAACCATATATTATTTGAAATCAACTATCTCACGCTAAATAATTTAGCTATTAATAATTTTCTTCTCCTTTACCAGTGATAACCGATTTAAAATCAATACGGGTTCTGAATAATTCTTATATTATTACAATTGGGATCAAATTCTCATGGGTTACAAAGTGTACATAATTTTTTTATAAGATACATTCATTGGATAAATAAAAAACAAAACAAGATACGGGGCTAGTGGATGCTCAAGAAATATTTTTGGAGATATCATAAAATTCATATCATTCAATAAATATGATGATGGAAGGGTTTCATTAATTTATTACTCAAAGGGATATTTAAATTTATTTACATATATTGAGATTTAAATTTTTTTATTTCAGAAGGGTTATTTTTTGATGTTTCAAAGCATAATTTGATTTGAATATCATAGTTATATCAAAATAATATGAATGTGAAAATTTAAAATTCTATGTGTATTATTTTTAATTTTGATTATATTTTATTTTATGAAATTAAAAAATTTGGTATTGATTCAATAAATTTTCTATCATTAAAGGATAAAAAATAAATATTTTATTTTTATGGAGTTTAATAAAGTTATATAGAATAGAAGATTTTTCATTGTAAATTTCAGGCATTTATGAATTCTCTCTATAAAACTAATATTGTTTAATCTGCTTGATTAAAATCTTGAAAAACCCAATCTATATGGTTCATGATTAAATTTTTATATATTTTGAGGAGTATATTAAATGTCATCATATAGTAAAATATTCTAGATTAACTAAATTTTACATTTATATTTATTCGGAAAAACAAACACTTATAGTTTGTGATGAGAATTATATATATTATAAATATATATGAAAATTAAAATTTCACATGGACTTGTTTGCATAAAAATAAATTATATACAATTTCTATATTTATTATTAATGTAACAGTATTTTAGAATGATAATGATATTTTAATTTTATAAATTATAAGTTTTATTGTAACACCCATATTATTTATTAAATATTTCTAAAAAATAAATATAATTTTTTACATATTGTGTTATACACAATAATGAGATTAAATGAAATATGACATCGGGTTAAAATATTTTCATTTATTATGATAATTATATATTATCCATATAAATGATTGGTATTTTTAAGATTAAATAAATTATGAATTTTAATTCTATTCACACATATAAAAAAATTGAACTCTATGGTAACTAATTAATTATAAATTATAATAATAACCATTTCAAAATAAAAGAAATATTTTTCTTAAATACTATTTATATGAGCACAACAATGATTCATCAAAATAAATTAAATAAATCAATTTTAGTGAATTATTTTAAGGAAATATTTTTATGAAATATTATATATAATTTTAGGAGATTCATCATATGTGTTTATTTTAGTTTTGAAAATATAATAAATAAAATATTTCTCATAAAACATTAATCCTCTAAATGCAATTGTCACATTTTTCACACTTATTTCATAAATATGTTTCTCCAATTTTATTAAATTTAATTATGAAATGGAATATAATTTTTTTAATCTCTATGTCAAATTTATTGTTGTCTGGATTATTGATATTTTTCTGAAATGATTTATTTTTTAATGATTATTAAATAACATAATTTTTTAAAAAACTACCTTTTGGTTTAAAACATTTATTAGATAAATTTTAGATTAAATTTATTTCAATTGTAAATTAATATTAATTATATGATAAATAATAGAATTTATTTCATTGGATGAAATTTCATATTTAATTTTTATTTTAAATTTTTTATTTTTATAATTATTTTCTATTTAGAAAACTGCTTTTTCATCATGGGTGCGTGTCTAATTATAAATTAAAATTTCCCATGTATAGAAATATTATATTGAGTAAATGTTTCCATATTTGGAATAATATTAATTAATATTATATAATATGTTAAAATTCATATATTTTGAAAATGAATAGTAAATAAGATAAAAATTTATTACATTGTTATGTTTGAAATGATTTAACTATTTGTTAAACTAAAAAAAATTATTAAAAATTTAATAGAGAACTTCTCCAAATTAAAATTTAGGTTCGTATTTAGACCATATAATTTCATAGGTTATATAATGATCTTTTTTATAGCCTTTTGAATGTGAAAAATATGTGTACGACTTTTAATTTTCAAGAATTCGATGTGTTTCTGGTCCCTAACATGTAAAGTGCCACCCCATATCTTATTATATTAATAAATACAAAACCAATTAGTCTAATATTTCATGAAAAAATACCATCCCTAATTCCCTCATAGTAGAGATTCCGTATATTCATTATTTGTAAATCCTAATAATTCATTACATTTAATACTAAAGAGTTTATCCAAAGAAGATGTAAAATTCATATGCTTTTAATTTTTTTATTTATTCTTTCACCCCATTAAAATGTTCTAAAAATATGATGATATAGTAAAAAATTATATCCTTTATAATTTAATTTCATAATGTTAAGGTAGTTTTATATATCAATATCCTCTTCCATCAAACTATAAATGAAACCATAGATCATTTGTATGACAGACTATAGACACACTAACAGATGTAATTTTTTTACATCACCAGCTCATATAGATGGTAATAATCATATATTTAACATATTTATGATATATTTATGATATAATTACAAATATTGATTTATTATATCACATATAACTTTTTACATTCTAGTTCATGGGAATATGATAATGTCACTCATGTGTACAATGGACTACCTCCTCATGAAGCTATATGAACCATTTTTCACTTACGCATTACCTGGACTGTATTAAAGACACATGTAATTTATAATATATATATATATATATATTAATTAACTAATAATGAGTTTTTAATGATGATATTTAGTTTATATTCCACCTTTACATCAATTGAGAAAATGGAAATAGATTTCTTAAGTGCGTACATTCTACAATCAACATGAATAGGGTGACTAATTTTCTATATCTAACATTAATAAAATAATTTAAATACATATATCCTGAAAATATGTTTTATTTATATAATTCTTAACATTATCAATATTTTTTACAACATATCAATTTAAAATGACAAAACATATCAATCCAAAAACAAATTGAAAATGAAGAAGTGATTATGTGAAACATTATTTAGACAAGGAAATTGATAACAAATGAGTAAATTACTTTTTATGATAGAAATATATGTATTAAATATATGAGTATGTATCTTTTAATTATTTATAATTAATATATATATAATATAAGGTAGATTTGGATATGCATGATTATTTTTTATCCATTAGGTAATGGATATTTTCTCTGTTTTATTTTTGTTTGACACATGCCTTAAACAGAAGTTATTTTTTTGGGTGGTGTATATACGACCCATGAATGTAAATTATTATAATTATAATTATAATTGTTAAATAAAAATATTTATTTAATGTTCTTTCATTCATTGTTTTTTTATTAAATGATACCGAAGTCGTAAAGGTTAATGTTTACAGTCTCATTATTTAACTAAATTGTTTATAATGTGCATCTAATTATGAGATATTAAAATATCCAATTAAAAATACTATATAATGTTTTCATAGTGCTGTGATTTTTTAAAATTACATCTTTCCATTAAATTTACCTTTTCTAAATGATTAATGATACATTAAATAAGTTTTTAAAGTGAAATCTTATAGATTTATTTGTTCATTAGAAAACACTTTTTCTTATATACCATTTATAGTAAAAATGTTATAATTAATTTTTTTACTATTATGCTAGTATATATTAATTTAATTTGTAAAATAGTTTTCCTTTTGAAAAAAAATTAAATGGAGCCTCCATGACTTTTTCCAAACATGTCCCTTTTTTATTTAATCTAAATGAAGTAAAAATATTTTAACTTGTACAACATGAATAGAATTTTTTTCCATAATGACCGATCAAATATTTGACACTTATATTATATGAATTTTTGGTTAATTTCTTCACAAATATTTGTTATAGTGTTTTTTGAAATCATTTTTTAAATATATATTTTTAAAGTGTAATGGAAATTTCAGTCAATATTTTTTCCAAGTCATTTTTCAAAATCATTTTCAACTATGATTACATTAATTAATGTCATGAACTCTTTTCATGGGATGTGATCCAATTTTGATTTATTCATTGTTTTTTGAATGGATTATGATTATGATGGTGATATATTTATGAAACCCATTATATTTTAATGTTTTATTCTATGATAAATTGATGGGATTATTAAGAGGGAAATTATATTTCCAAGCTTTATGAAAAGATGAAATGTTTATGAGACCCTTAAATTTCATGATCTATAATATAAATTTTTTTTAAAAAAAATTTGGAATATATATTAATGGATTTAAATATATGAAATTTTTAAAGTTATAACTAAGTATGGTGGTTACGTTATAATAAAAGAAAATGGAAACGTTATAACCATGTATGGGTGTGACTTATATCTTCCTCTAATGCATTGGGTACATATTTTTATCTAATGAGGTAATATGGGTAACAAGTTATCAGTCTGGATTCTAAAGGGGGATGAATATAATGGGGCTTATAAAAATTAGTAAATAGGTCTATGGGGGTGATCTATAATTAAAAAATATGTGATGACGATAGTTTCATAATATTTGATGATATTGTGGTTATCCTTGAGAAATGGAATGGTTTTTATATTTACACATAAGCCATAAATTATTAAAATGAGATTATAATTCATGAATTATTATTATTTCACAATATTATTAATAATGTTTTTAAATGATATTTCTTTATGACATGACTCATTTATATGATATATGATTGGATAGGTATGTAGTTTGTAAATAATTTTCTGAATGTCATACCATTATTCTTACCCTGTGATGTCATACGATCATAAAAAGATATATCCCATATTTGTCTTTGTGAAAAATATAAGATCCCACTTTTTTATTTTTCCATTCCCTATGTTATGAAAACAAAATTAGGGTATTATTATGTAGAGTATAAATGTTGAAGATCATTATAGTATATGTTGAAGATCATTCATTAAATATAATAATTATATATGTAGTCCCAAATACACCATAAAATTATGGTCATTGGGAATTTATTTGCGATATATATTTTATATTAGTCTAAAAAGATACTATATTTATATAAAATGTCATTTGGTTCCCTATTTGATATCACTAAAAGGTTTACATTGACTTAGAAAAATAGGATGATAAAACAACTGTGAGATCCCATAGCAAAATACTATTTATTGGATAATATCCTATTGAATTTAATAAAGATATTGTGTGCTTTAAATATAAATTACTCAATTATCGGATACTACATATTGGGGTGATTCTAGAAAAGATATAACTTGGGTTAATAACTACAAAACTTTTGTGTTGTCTATGACCCTAGTGTTACACGACACATGAGTATATGCCAGACTCAGAACTTGGTTTAACATAGAATGTGGATCTACTTTTGTTAATTAACAATTTCATTATGAAACACAATGAATTTTTGGTTATATTATTATCATGGTTTCATTTTGATATTTATGAGGTGTCATATTTTTATAAGATGTTTTATTCATTTAGATTTCAAAAAAATAATTCTTCATGGATATATGTTTTCTACCTATTATTAGTTTGTCTCTCACAATATTCATTTTTTTCATTAATGGTATGAACCCGAAGGTATTGGGATAATGTTTAATGTAAAAGAAAACTTTTTGATGAGATAATAATCTAGTGATTAATGGAATAATGAATATTTTGATTACACGTAGTCAATGGTCAATATATATGATTAATAACATGCACCACAACCAACTCACAAACTTAAAAAAAATAAAGGAACGATATTATATGTCATAATGTGGGGTGGTGGAAACCATAGAAAAATAATGATTATATTTTCCATATTTCATTAATTAGAAAATAAAATCTTAAGGTGATCAGTCAAAGTATTTGGAATATGTTTTATAAGTGTAAAATAAGGGCATAAAGTTTGTAATTACCAAGTAAACATGAAACGTTTATAGAACAAAAATGATCAGAATAATGTTTCCCTAATTAATCATCAACGGTTGATATTTTTAAAGATGTGATGTACATATATTATAAAAATTGATTTCCTAATGGGAAATCTCAAGAATAATATCATCAAGGATTTATCAATAAGGGTTTTTCTATTGAGGATAAACAGAATACATATGATAAGTGACATGAATGAGGTAGTAAATAATAAGATGTTGAGGGAAAATTAATGTTTTAATTATTAATTGTGATTATTTAGTGTTTACATGTTATAATTCATGAATTATGAATCCTGATATATATATATATATAAGTTTTTTTATAGAAGTTTTAGGTTAAGGATTTTATGGAATATGTTAATTGGTACAGATGACCCAAAAATTTTATTTAATATAAAGGTTACATTTTATAAAAAATAGATGATTAAAGAATAGATTAACCATAATGTGTTTATTAAGTAGAGATAATTAATATTATTTTCTATAATTAAATGAAAAATATTATTGAAAAAAATTGGATAGTTTTAATGACCTAGAAACTAAATAATTATTTTATGATAATGATCTTTATGTAATCAATGTTGAAGATTGTATAATTTTTTAATTTAAGAGATATATTAAATATTTTGTGTTATTATTTATTAAATGTGGATGAATTTTTTCTTCATTGATATTAAATGAAAATTATGGGTGCTACAATGTTTCAGGATAGTATATATCAATTATAAGCATATATTTTCTACGTAAAATTTAATATCTATAATATGATAAGTGTGGGATTTATGTTATGATGATTTCGTGAAATTTTGTGAGATTATTTGTAAATTTTATAATTCTATAAAGGTATAACTATTATATATTTATAGAATGATTTAATTTAAACTTTATATGTTTTTTAGAGATCAATTTATTCTTTCTCAATCTTGATATTTATGCATATTTGAAAAAATAGGCTACTAATTTCAGTTTTAATGATAAATACTAATACACGGAATGATTATGATTTTCTATAGATTTAATGTAACATTAATACATAAAAAATATAAAACTTAAAATTCAATTCATGTATATTTATAAGAATTAAACATTGATAACATATAAACAATGTGTGAGATTTTTCTTAGGGATTAGAATGAAATCATGTATGTATATTTTCTCATTTTCTCTATCTTGATTTTAAAAACTACATAAAAATTTGGAAAAGTATCATAATACAGGAATTTTTTCCAATAATCTTCATTTATGATGGATCAATTGTCTTTTATCTCATCACAAATTTTTGGTTTTGTTGTGTTTAACTATTCCATGACCATGTTCTCTATTAATATCTATTAATGCATCAGAATTTGTATTCTCTTCCATGTTCATATTTTAATTTACCACCAATGTTTTTATTTGGAAAACTATTTTTGTTTTATTACATATCATATTCTTATGTTTCCTTACCATCTTTATAATATATATTTTTATTTACCATTTATTATGTGGGTTTTACTAAAAGGAGTTTTAAATTTTCAATCCCTTGATAAAATATTGATTTTCATCATTCTATATCATCCTCATTAAAATGGTCAGTTTGAGAGAGAAATCAAAACACAAGATTATATGCAGAGATATTACTCTATTGATTTGAAATCTTTTTGTGATTAAAAATTGCCTCTTATTAGTTCAATTACATATTTTGTAAACAAAATTTAGTCATTTGAAAAAATTTCGTATTGAAATTTTTTATTAAAACATTGTATACTTATGAGGATTCTCTATTTTGAAAATGACTTTTTTATTGCTTTTGTGGGTTTAATTTTAAATTAAAATTCCCCAATTATTTGAATTTAATTTAATAAAAATTAATTAAATAGTTTTAATAATTATAATTAATATTATATATTAATTAAATATAGATTTTACTTTAATACAATTAGTATACATAGTAATATTTACAGTGATTAAGTTTTAAATATTTTTATCGGTAGGTTAAACTTAAAATATAAGAGGAAAATAACCATAAAACACTTCCAAATACGATAACATAGAAATATTTAGAACTTATATCAAATAAGATTGAAAATATATCTTTATTTGTGCCTTTTCTTAGTTGAACAATGTGGTTAAATGTTTTTCTTTTCAAATATTTATAGTGTGCCTTCTCCCCTACATATAAACTGCCACCCCTCCTCTCCTTTTCACAATAAAAATTCCCATTAGTTCAATCCATACATACAAAAATAACTCCCATATTTCGATTCATTTATACTATGATTTTTTTTTAATATGAAACCCTCATAGTAAGGCTATATTATAACCCTAAATTGGTCATTCAAATAAGTATTTAAATTCATAATCTTTTTCTGCTTTATATTTTGTCCATCATCCTAAAAATCAACTTAATATATTATAATATAATAACATTAGAATCTAACATATACCAATATTTTATTATAATAACTACAAAGACTATATCCACTTCATATTCCATTACATGTGAAGTGATTCCATTTTTTAGGTTTATGGTTGACTATAAGATGTTCAACTGAAGTAATTCATTTTCCGTCCCCACATATAAATTATTGATAAAATTATGGATTAAAAATGTGTGGATTAAAATTATTACATAATTTTACTTCATGAAATATTATATAATATAAACATCATTACCATTAATTTCTCGAGAATATGATAATGTCTATCTTTTGTATGGAGAACTACCACCTCACGAAGTGTTGTGGTATATTATTCACATAGGCTTTGAATTGGATATTATAAGGATATATTTATGGAATATAATTGCTATATATGATATCCTTTTGAATATATAAAAATGATTTATTATTTATATTTCAATATATTTCTAATAATAAAAAGGAATCATAGTTCATGTATATGAACGCCCTAAAATTTACATGATTATTATAATTCATTTTCTATATCATTATTTGATTTATTATAAGAAATAAAAACATATTAAATATATTTAAAAATCATATCATTTTTATGATTCTATTGATAATGGAACCCTGATCAATGTAATAGGAAAGAAAAAACTAATCAAAAAACAAACATGAAAAATGACGCATTTATTACATGAAATATGATTTTAAAAAATAAATATTATATAAATAGTTTATAAAATTTTGTCAGAAAATAATATATCATATTATGTATAAAATTATTGTTCTATAATATATTTATAATAATCCAATTTTTATTATACATGATTTTCAATAATTCATGAATGTTAGATGATTAATATTTTCACTATAGATCGCCATTAAAATGATTGTTTCAATGTTTTAAAGTCATATATAGAATTCCATGTGTCCTATTATGTCATTATCTATTGATTTGGGGGAAAACCTGGGATTTGGGCTATCTGCGAATTTCATATTAGTAGAAACTAGGTTACACGGCGTGTTGTTCCGGGGATGCACTGTGTGTTCTTCCAATTTGGGGAATATGTTGTTTTAATATTTACATGTCATGTATGGGGTATAGACACCGTGTAATGGAACCCACCAATGTGGCTGAGTACATGGGCTTGTCTACCTATGTAGGGGTACACGGGTGTGTAGCATACTGTACTAGACCCCATATGGGGTTTCTTGTCGTGTAAGTGTACACAACCTAGACAAGTATTATCCCATTCCCTTTGAAGGTTATAGTAATGTACCTCATGTAAGGTACACACCATGTACCCATTTCACACGCCATGAACCTGGTGCTTGTACATGCCCAGGTAGGCAGAGTTACACAGCCAAATGGGGTTCTGAGAGTATACAGAGTGTACACGTTTCACACATAATGTACCTGGGGATTTTACACGCCTAGGTTGACTGGGGTACATGCCCAAGTGGGGTATAAGGAGTACATGTGATATGTCCATGGGGGCACATTGTGTGCTTCCCCATGTAACCCATTGATGAGTTTTCAGGTTTTCATGCCTTGATGTTTTTTTGGACCCAATAGTATTCCATTCTGAGTAGTTTTCCACATAGACCGCGATGGTGGAACCCACAAATCAATTTGATAACTTATAAGGAATGTTTTGGGGATTTTTTATAATTGGATATGTGCTTCCTATATTATTTATTTTCATTTCTCTCCTGGGAGTGAGACTTAGTGTGAATGATTGGTTGGGTGTTCAAACCACCTTAGTTGAGACCTTTTATTTAAGATGAGTTATGAGCTATCTCCCATGATGTTTTCTATTCAAGGAAATTATCTTTATGATACATGCCGTTCTAGAAAATGATGCTTTGTAACAGATTTCTTCTAATGATACCAAGAGGGATTTCTTATCATAAATGGTAATCTAGGGAGTCCCCAATATGATTTCACTCTTCTGTATCGTTTAGAGGATCGCTATTGTAGGATGTCCTTATGGTTTACTGTTTGAGGATCCTAGGTAGGATTCTTCATTTTATTTTTTTTCTAGGGATCCCAATTGGGGTGCCTTCTCTTGTGTTTACTTTTTAGGATCCCTAGTGGTATTCCTATCATTTTTTTAGTTGAAATACCTAGTGGGTTCCCCTTTTCTTGACAGACTTTGAGTTTTAAATTGGTTTTGGGTACATATGGTTTTCAGTTATAACCTTAAAACCCATGTTGAATCGATGATCCCATGGGGCTATAGCTGTAGTGGTGGGTTGGGTGTTTGGTACACCCTCACTTCATTATTTTACTTCACATGTTTATTGCTGATGTAGTAATGTTACTAGAGGAGCTTTCTGATTGGTGGATATTGATCCTAATGTGAGGCATCTTTCATTCTATTGGGAAGTCCATATGTTCTCCTAGCGATCTGTATTTCTTATTGGGACACTCATACATGTTTTCATGGGATATGGATTCTGAGCCATGTAATACTTTATATTCTACGAGTACCTAGAGGTATTAACTATTAGTTTTCAATTGAAATTGACTGTATATATATTATGATATATAAATATATATTTGGTATGTCCATATGTTTTTTCATGTATCTGGTTGTTGAGACACACATGTTGATTCATCTGCCTTGAGAAATACATGGAATCCTGTTGTAGGAATTCCTTGGATTGGATCAGTGGGATGTTGTTTTGTATACCATTAGTGATATTAGGAATTACCATTGTAGGAATTCCTTAGATGGTCTAATTGTGTTGTTATCCTTATATTCCTTGAATGATACATGGAACTAGTGAATAATTCCTTTGATGGGCTTAGTGGGATATTGAATGTAATTAATTATTGAGTGGGTCATGGATCTAGTTGAATAATGGAATGAATGGGATCATTTTTAAGATATGACTTTACCCGATGTGATTCTAGGATCCAATTTATGGTTAACAAGGATGGGCTCACTGGGATAAAACTTATATTTCATGAGTGATAATTGAATCATATCGAGGGATCCCCTAGATTGTCTTAGTGGGTAATAACTTATATTCTCTAAGTGATAATCTGTTTCCCATTGTAGGAAATCCTTCGATGGGATTAGTGGTATGATAACATCTACTCATTGAGTGATACATGGTTTTTTATTATTGGAATTCCTTGGATGGGATCGTTGGCTGGATGTTATATGATCAGAATGATTACACTCCTCAAAATCAGATATGGTACTAATTGGGTATGGCACGGAATCTCACAGGATTCCTGGATGTTTTTACTTGATACAATCATTATAATATTGTCCATTTTTATATGGTATCATTTTTATAGGATTTACTGTCATTTTATAGTATCCTTACATTAGTGAATGGATGTGTGTACATGTGAACCCCTGTATAGGACTAGTATCCCCCTCTGGTGGCATATCTTGATCAGAGATATTATTCTGGTATTGGCTGAAGTAGGTATATGAAGTTTGGGATTACCGACCAAGAGACTAACTTAATGATACATAACAAGAGTGGAATGACGTCGTGCTCAATTCCCTTGCACATGAATTTTGGGTGATCATGATTACATACCCCATGACCAATTAATGCTTAAATTTCATGTTATTTAATTCACATACTAATGAATATTAATATCTATATATATATATATATGAATTTTTATGGGACTATAAATATGTACATATATAGTTATGGACATCCATAGTGTAAATTTTCTAGTTGATAGGGATTTAGGACCTTGGGTTTGACTGTGGAATCAGGATAGTTTACTTCCTTTGGTTGTTCTTCAACTATGCGGAGCACGTTGTTTTTTAAATACATATAACAATAGAATTACATTTTTCTTCTTGGGGTGGCCTACTATGGTTTTTTCTCACCCCTACATGTACAACATCGTATATGTGTATAAATGATTTCTACTTTTAAGCTTGAGAATGAGTTTCGTGGTGGATAGGGATATGACCCAATGTTTTATGATCAAACTAAGCTAATCATGTGGCTCTTGATCGAGATGGTGCAGTTTGACAGTGTTTAGAGACCATGAACATGATCTCTCTTGGAGTTGGTAGTCGAGACCTATAATTTTACATTTATTTTTTATATGGTTGACCTTGTGAGTGACTAGTTTATTATTGTATTTCATATATTTTTGGGCTTTTATATTATAGCATATATTGTTATTACAGAATGTTATATTTCTATTATTTACTACATCTACACTCTATTTACTATCCATTATAAATGATAATTATCTTTTTTTCACTTTTTATACTCTGATATGAAGTCATAGTATCCCCACACTCACACCCTCATCCCTTGATATTAGTCTTTATCCTTTAGAATACGAGGATGCATGCTTAAGGCCTTATAACCCACCGAATCACTGTACATGCTTAGTGTCATACAGGTGAGAACATTACAAATTTTCTTTATTTCAGGGGTGTTATGATTAAAATTATACTAATGTGGAAATGGTGTATTGTTTCAATCTCATTGTTTAATGGCATTGTTTATGATATGAAACCAATGAAGATAATATATTATCTCCCTCTCAAGAAACTATCATATTATTTTATAGTCTGACTATTTTATGAAATTACATGTTTTCTTTTCATTTTCTTCTCTTAAAGTATTAAATAGACAATAGGAAAATTTGATGAAAATAATTTTTTACTTCTCACTTCATGTGATAAATTTTTATCTTTCATATGATGTTTTTCTTAATTTTTTTTAAAAAAAAATTAGTACCATATTCTTTTGATTGTTTTAGGATGCTATTAACCATGACTAACATTTTACAAAATTCAATTCATGTCTAATTCTAGTTTTATTCCAAAATACATCAATTTTGATTTATGAGAAATTTTAAAGTAATATTTATTCAAATTTGTACAACATGAATATAATTTTCCACCATCTTGATCGATCACGGACTCAATGCTTCTTTTATTTTTTTCCAATGTTATTTTCAAATATGATGATTTTGATATAATATTTCCACCATATTATTTCTATATATGGATTATAATTGGGGTGTATATTTATTAGTGAATCATGTTTCTCTTACAAGGGTTAAGCTATGACTAATTAATGGGATCAAAATAATACCAATTACATTTCTCTAGTTTCTACTCTTTAGAAATAATTATGAGACTCTATTGATTTTATGATTTATATGAGATTGATGTTGAGTGATCTTGAAGAATTTTTATTTATGGTTTTCATTTGGTGTTTGTTCTCACGTTATTACCAAAGATGTGGGTTACATTATAACCAACGAAGGTGGTGACCTTATAACTTGGGATGGGTGGGACAAATATCATCATCTAATTTACTATAAAATTTTTATATATCATGAAATAAAAATTGGAATTAAATCATTTGGATTGATAAAAACTGTGAAATTGGTTATTTTTCTTGATCTACAATGATACACATGTTGATGGGCATGATCCACTAATAGAAATATGTGTCGATTCCTTATCTACCATGTTTTATTATCTTGGTATTTATCAATGAAAAATGTAAGGGTTTAAATACCAATGTTGGTTCTGCACATTTGCAACATGTGATTATGGTTCATGAATTATGTTCACTACACACCAATTTGAATCCAGATTTTTTGGATAATAATCCATTATGACATCACTCTTGTTTATGGTCTATGACTGGTGAGGTATGATATTTGTATGTGATGGAAATGATCTCATACACTTATTCATTCATATGGTCATCGAAATATACCTTCTAAATTTACCATGACTAATAATGATATCTCACCATTTTTATTGTGTCCCTTCCAAGGGTTATGAAAAATTGCTTCATATAGGGTATAGTTTTGAACAATACAAATTTTGAAAATTTTAATAGGAGAAATTAAATAACATTCATTAAATAAGATGATAGATTTCCTTTTCTAAAAATACACTAAACCATTATTGTCCATAGGTGTGAATTTGTGAAATATATTTTTTATTTATATAAAACAGTTTGATAATTATGTATAAAATCATGGGGTATCACATATATTGTTGGTTCATATTCCTATATTGAATTTCATATGCCCCATAATGATAATGGATATAACTGTAATATTTATGCTATAAGGGAACTATAGGAAAATGAAATACATTAAAGACAAAATAATACCTTTCATAATATATCTAATATAATGATAGAGAGTATAGTTTTTCAAAAAAAATATTTATGTGAATAAATTTTTATTACAACATGTCAGGTTTCCAATGATATTTTGATAGCAACCATCGGAATGAAAAAAACTATGAAATTTTGAAAGAAATGATACATGAAATCGATACAATTATATTATTTGGTTGAAAATTTTTCCATCATAAATACAAAATACTCACTAGAAAAATTCAATACAGAAGATTTTAAATTAATTTTATTAGATATTCAATTTATAGTAAATACTATATAGTCTATAACTGAATAACATTACTTCCTACTGAATCCATTCATGTAAAATTAGATGAAAATAAATTGAAAGAATAAAAATATATTTTTGAGAATTATGGAAAATATTTTAAGTAACTTATATTTAGTGAATATATAAATTCATATTTGGATTCATATATTGAGGGGAGGGTCTCTCTCATGATATAAATTTAATATATAATTAATATAATTGTGGTGAAAATATAATTTGAGTAATATATACTAACGTTAAAAAATTACATACGAATTTTTTGTTAGAATTTATATTATCTCTTATTCTACTATTCAAAATATTGATGATTCATTAACAAATTTGGAATTAACTATTAAAATGTATGAAGAATTATGTCATTTTTTGTAGAAATTATTTCTGTACTTTTGATGAACCCTCTATAAATAAAAATATTATGGGAATCAAGGGTATCATCAAAAATAAGATATATAAATCAAATCAAATAACTAAAATATTATATCATATTATATAAATGATATAATTCTGAAAATATAATTTATTTTGAGTAATAAATTTATCCATGTTGAGCCCTCTGGAAGATTGTTGATTTCATGTCTATGATTGATGTTTTAATAATCACAAATCATCACATACCATTAATGCTTAATCTGATTTGATTTCTCATAAACTTAATTACAATTTGTTAATGAATCTGTTATCATGTTTTTGTCTATGATTATTGACTTACAAAGTATTTTGGAAGTCTTCTGGATTAAACAGACATCGGAACCACCGATCCAATATCAACGGACATTGGAAGCACCGATCCAATATCAACAGACATCGGAAGCACCGATCCAATATCAATGGACAACAGTCGCACCGATCCGATATCAAAAGTCAAATGACTCACCGATGAAAATGACTCACTGATGCAAATGACTCACCGATACAAATGACTCACCTATGCAAATGACTCACCGATTCAAATGACTCACCGATGCAAATGACTCACCGATGCTGATCAACATGAGTCACTGATCAAATGACTCACCAATGCAAATGACTCAACGATCAAATGACACACCGATGCTGATCAAAATGAGCCACCGATCAAATGACTCACAGATGCTAATCAAACTGACTCACCGATCAGATGACAGACCGATGTTGATCAGTCTGACTCACCGATGCTGATCAGTCTGATTCACCTATGATGATCTATCTGAGTCACCGATCATTGCTCAATAATACTGATGACCTACCGATCACTTGATTCTTCAATAGTCATAAACAACTGTTTGAATTTCTTTATCTTTGTCTTTTTTTTAATCTAACCAACAGTCATATTAGATATATTTTAATGCTCTAACAATTAATTAATAAAGGTTCTCGGATGTCAGGAAACCGTTCCTCATACCAGCTGAAAAGAAACCTCTTCTGTCTTCCGGAGCACGTGATATAAAGATCAGAAGACTCTGCTGCAAAAAAAATAGAATAGGAATGAATTTTTTTTCATAGAACATACGAGGAATACAAGAAGCAAGTTGAGAAGAACTATGTAGAACAGAAGACACATATCAAGAGATTACACAAAATCTCATATACAATCAAGCCTACTCAAAGAGAGTTCTGTGCATACAAAAGAATGATTGAAGAACTTCATCGACTACATCTCACTGCCTATGAACAAGAAGCATACGACACTCTTCTTCTCAAACAAAAACGAGAAGAGGACTCAGAATAAAATCTGACCATATACAAAAGAGTCCAGAGCTACACTGAAATCACCAGAGCCATTTCTAAACTCTACATCTCGGCTTTGTGATACATTTGTTTTACACTTTGAGCAGTGTGTGGTATCTGCTATATTAAACACACATAATGACTCCTGTACTTTCACTGGAAGATCTGTAAATCCTCAGCAAACCTTTTTACATTTCATTTCCCACTGTGGATAGTGGTAGAGGTCATGTGAGACCTGGACAGCTCTGAGCTGTTGTTTCTTTTCCCACGCAGAACTGTGGTAGAGGTCTTGTGACCTGGACAGTGTGTTCACTATTTTTTACCCCGATCCAGGGTGTGGATCATTTTTATATAAACTTTTGAGAGGACTAAGTCTCTACTTGAGACTGAACCTCTTGGTTAATTCTCTGTGTTTGTAGCTACATACTATATCCATACTATACATATTTATTTCATATTCCGCTGCTACTACTTTGAAATATAATTTATTTTCAAAGCTACTTTGATAGTTAAACACGCAACTGTTTATATTTATTATAAACCAGTATGTTAGTTTCAAAAGTTAATTTAATCATAAGATTATGTTAACTGAGAACTAATCAATCTTTAAGAAACTAATTGAACCTTTATAATCTGAATAAATTTACTACAGGTTAATCTGTTTTTGATATAGGGGGTTTTAATAAACATTTTTTTTAACAGAAAATTATAATTTGAACACAATTCACCCCCCCTCTTGGGTATCCACTCTGACCAACATTTGGTATCAGATGATGGTTGGAAAATATTTTCTAAAGTACTCAATTTTTCAACTGTTATTTTAGGTGTATTTTAATGTTCTTAAAATTTCTGTTATTTATAAATTTTTATCTCTTTAAAAATTATTTTTGTGATATCATGGATAATAGACTTGAGGGTGCTGCTACTAACCGGCCACCTTTTTTCAATGGAAACAACTATGCTCAGTGGAAACTCAAAATGAAAATTCATCTTGAATGCATAGGTTTTGATATTTGGACTGCTATTGAATCTGAATATA
Source organism: Viscum album (assembly GCA_963277665.1). Lineage (NCBI taxonomy): Eukaryota > Viridiplantae > Streptophyta > Magnoliopsida > Santalales > Viscaceae > Viscum > Viscum album. The sequence goes on from OY728146.1 coordinate 1,109,324,311, forward strand.
AAATTCCCATTACTGCTAGATCTACATGGGATGAACCTACAAAGACTGCTTACAATAATAATTGTAAAGCTATGAATGCCCTGTACTGTGCTCTAGGAGATGAATAATTTAATAGAATTTCTGCCTGTAAAACTGCATATGAAATTTGGGATACCTTAGCTGTTTCTCATGAAGGAACAACAAATGTTAAGGAGATGAGATTGAATACCTATACTATTATGTATGATAATTTTAAAATGAAGCCTGATGAACCCATTTCTGATATGTATCTCAGGTTCAATGAAATTTTCAACACAATGACCTCTCTGGGAAAGGATGTTCCATCAAAGGAACAAATCATGAAAATTTTGAGATGTCTACCTGAAGGATGGAGAGGAACCTATGTCTCCATTAGAGAATAATGTGACATTGGAGAACTGCCAGTCAATGAACTAATTGGCAAACTGATGATGTATGAAGTGGAACTCAAGGTAAATAAAGAGAAGATGATGAATCTAAAAGAAAGTCTGTTGCCTTCAAATCTACAAACTCAAAGAACAAGGATAAGGAAACACATCAAGCTATAAACGAAAGCTCAAGCTGTGAAGACAGTGAGAGTGACTCTAATAGTGATGTTGAGATGGCTCACATTGTTAGAAGAATTAAGAAATTCTATAGGAAGAAGAAGTTTTTTCAGAAATTCAAACTACAAAGGTAAGTATGATAACAAAGGACACTGGAAAAAGGATTGGAAGAAGTCTGATAAATCAGATGAAGTTGTCTGTTATGAATGCAAAAGAAAAGGACACATAAAAGCAGAATTTCCAAAGCTGAAATACAGAAAGAAGTATGAATACAAGGATAACAAGTACAAGAAAGCCATGAAGGCTACTTGGAGTGCTTCAGAAGACAACACAAGTGAAGCTGAATCTTCAGACTCTAAAAGGAATCGAGCCAACCTGTGTTTTATGACAAACACTTCTGAGGTATCTTCAGAAACTCCTGCTTCTAATTCATATTATTCTGGAGATGATTCTGAATGTGATAACATGTCTAAATCTAAATTGTTTGAATATTGTGATATGTTAGAAGAGACATGCAATGAACTTAAGGATAAATACAAATCATTAAAAAAACAGCATGCTCTCACCACTACAGTTAAAACTGAACTCACTATTGAAAAAGAGAAAAATGCTCAGCTATTAAAGGAGAACACTGAATTGAAATTGTCTATTGAGAAACTCAGAAAGGATTTAGAGAAATTTACCAATGGTAAAGAAACTCTAACTAAAATGCTAGGAAAACAAGTTGAACCAAAATACACTACTGGAATAGGTTACAAACATGGACAGAGATAGTTGACAAAGAATAGATTTATTCCTAAATCTGGAAAGAATGTAACTAGCTCTGGAACTTCATACGCCTCAACCAGTTATATTCATAGTTATGGATCTAATAAGGTTTATCATTCAATGTATGATGATTCCACAAATTATATAAGACCCATTAGACAAATATGGGTACATAAAGTATCATGGGCTAACCTGTCTGGACCAAAGAAAATCTGGGTACCAAAATCATTTCCTGTTTAAATCTATTTTGTATGAATCCTGCTTAAAGAGCTCCTGTAAAAAGACCTGGTACTTGGACAGTGGATGTTCAAGACATATGTCAGGAGACTTTTCATTCTTTAAAAGATTAGTCAGAATTGATGGAGGTTTTGTTACATTTGGTGACAATTCTAAAGGGAAAAGCATCGGGTTTGGCCAGATTGGTAACACTAACTCAGTATTGATTTCTAAAGTTTTATTTGTTGACGGCCTTAAATACAATTTATCAAGTATCTCTTAGTTATGTGATGATGGTTTTTATGTTAAATTTGAACATGATTCTTGCAATGTTTTCAATTCTAAAAATGTTTTAGTATTTTCTGCTTTAAGAAATTAAAATGTTTATGTTGTTGATTTAGATTCTTTAGCTAAGCAGTATATTCCTTGTTTAAATGCTTTTCATAAAGAGTCTTGGCTTTGGCACAGAAGATTAGGACACTGCAATGTGCACTCACTTAGAAAACATTCTAGGAAGAACTTAGTAAGAGACCTACCCAAACTTGAATTTCCAGCAGACAAAATTTCTAATCCCTGTCAAAAGGGAAAGCAACATAATGTTTCTTTCAAATCAATGAAAGAAGTGTCTACTTATCAACCTATTGAGTTGGTTCGCATGGATTTATTTGGACCTTCTAGAGTTTCTAGTTTAAATGGGAAGCACTATGTCTATGTTCTTGTAGATGACTTTTCAAGATATACTTGGGTATATTTGCTAGCTCACAAAAGTGAATCTTGTTCTTACTTTGTTAAATACTCCAAGTCTGTAGAAAATCTTAGTGGACTCAAGATTAAGACCCTGAGAAGTGATCATGGTCGTGAGATTGAAAATCATGAGTTTGATTCTTACTGCTCTCACAATGGATATAGTCACAATTTCTCTACCCCTAGGACACCCCAACAAAATGGTGTAGTAGAGAGAAAGAATAAAACCCTGCAAGAAATAGCTAAAACCATGCTCAATGAATATGAACAGCCTATTTACTTTTGGGCTGAAGCTGTAAATACAGCTTGTAATGTCATTAATAGAGTCTTGATCAGACCAGTTCTTAAGAGGACTCCTTATGAGTTGTGGAACCATAGGAAACCTAAGGTTAACTAATTCAACATTTTTGGCTGCAAAGTCTTCATTCTCAATACTAAAGACAATCTTGAAAATTTTGCATCCTTGAGTGATGAAGGAATTTTCCTAGGTTACTCTATCTCTAGTAAAGCATATAGAGTTTTCAATAAAAGAACCAAATGTGTGGAAGAATCTGTTCACATCAAATTTGATGAAACTGATCCACATGAACCTAAAATCTCTCTTGAAGATGATCTCTCTGGTTTGAATCTCAATGATAAAGACAATGGACCTATAGTTAAAACATCCAGTTCTGAAAATTTTCTAGAACCTGCTTCTGTTGAACCTCAATCTGTAGATGAATCTGAAATCTCTAGCCCTATCTTTTCAAGACCATCTAGGACTCTAAAGAACCATCCTTTAGATGCTGTTGTAGGAAATCTAGATAGAGGAACATAGACTAGAGCTTCTCTAAGAAATCAGGTTGAACATCAAGATTTTATTTCATAGCTAGAACCTAAAAATATCAATGATGCTATCAATGACGATTTTTGGGTAATGGCTATGCAAGAAGAACTAAATCAATTTGAAAGAAACAAAGTATGGAAATTAGTAGAAAGATCTAAGGACACTTTGACCATAGGCACAAAATGGGTGTTTAGAAACAAAGTTGATGAATCTGGAAACATCATTAGAAATAAATCTAGTCTAGTTGCACAAGGTTACAATCAAGAAGAAGGAATTGACTATGAGGAAACCTTTTCACCTGTAACTATATTTGAGGCTATTAGGATCTTACATTCCTATGCATCACATCTGAATTTCAAGCTATATCAAATGGATGTCAAAAGTGCTTTTCTAAATGGTTTTATTGTTGAAGATGTTATTGTAGAACAACCACCTGGTTTTTTAAATCCTCATTTTCCAAATCATGTTTTTAAACTTTCTAAAGCTTTATATGGTTTAAAACAAGCTCCAAGAGCTTGGTATGAAAGACTTTCAAACATTCTCATTCAAAAGGATTTAAAAAAGGAATAGCTGATCCCACTCTATTTATAAAAAGGTTTTCAAAAGATGTCTTAATAGTACAAATCTATGTTGATGATATTATTTTTAGATCTTCTAAATATTCATTATGTACTGATTTTTCAAAAGTTATGCAAAATGAGTTTGAAATGAGCTTAATGGGAGAGATTAAGTACTTTCTTGGATTTCAAATCATTCAAACTAAAGATGGAATTATTATAAATCAAGGTAAATATACTATGAATTTGTTAAAACGTTTTGGTTTGGATAGTATTAAGGAAAGTAATATACCCATGAGTACTACCTGTAAATTGGATGTTGATGAAACTGGGAAACCAGTTGATCAAACCAATTACAGAGGTATGATTGGGAGCTTACTTTATCTTACTGCTAGTCAACCAGATATTATTTTTAGTGTGTGTATGTGTGCTAGATTTCAAGCTAATCCTAAAGAGTCACACTTACTGGATGTTAAAAGGATTTTTAAATATCTTAAGTATACTGTAAATTTAGGTTTGTTTCATCCAAAAGGACAATATTTTGACCTAACTAGTTATTCAGATGCTGACTTTTCTGGATGTAAGTTAGATAGGAAGAACACATCTGGAACATGTCATTTGCTTGGAAAATCCCAAGTATCATGATGTAGTAAGAAACAGAACTCAGTTGCATTGTCTACTACTGATGCAGAATACATAGCTGCTGGTAGTTGCTGTGCACAAATTTTGTAGATGAAACACATTTTATTGGATTATGGATTTGATTTTAAACATGTTTCAATTAACTGTGACTACACTAGTGCAATCAATATATCTAAGAACCCTGTGTCTCACTCTAGGACTAAGCACATTGATGTCAGACATCATTTTCTATGAGATCATTATCAAAAAGGTGATATCTCTATAAAATTTATTAACTCTGAACATCAATTAGATGATATCATTAAAAAGCCTTTATGCTCTGAAAGATTGAAGTTTATTAAACAAGAGTTGTGTATGATCGATCTGTGAAACTGATCTGTCACACCGATCTGTCAAACCGATTCTCCATATTACTTTTTATTATGTCGTAGTTAATTAATTAATTTCTTTTATCCTTTTTATGGGAACTCTAAATGATAAAATAAATGATACGTGGCGATTTCTCTTCCCTAAACATTTGACCATTCATTTCCCGCCTAACCCTTCAACTTCTCTTCTCCTCTACCTCAAACCTTCGAACTCCTGCTTTCCCCAAAATATTCGAATGGCTAAGCAAAAGAGACCGAGCAAAGGATCACACAGTCATGTACCTCCAAAGCATGCTCGAGGTGAGTCGAGTAGTACCTCTCAACGATCAATAAATCCGAACCTGGAAACTTGGATTGTTGCTGTAGAAAGAGAAGTTAGTTCCATCTGGCTTTTATCAAGTAAGTCACTGTTGTTGCAAGTTCTTGAATCGCAAGGATGGACAGAATGGTTTTCAGACAACTCACGAGTGGACTACCCGAAGCTGGTACATGAGTTTTATATGAATCTGAAAATCACTCTAGAAGGTGTGGAGGCTGCCCGGATGTCGTCTGAAGTAAAAGGAAATAAAATATCCTTTTCATCTAAACAATGGGCAGAATGCTTAAATGTACCCCATGAGGGTCGGTATGAGGATTATGATGGGAATATTCCTCCAATCACTGATTACTTCTCTTATGAATTAGCTCTAAAACTTCTGAATATAAAAAAAGAGTCGAGGAGAATCACATCCTCAGAGTTGGATGGTGAATGAAGACTTCTTTTCAAGTTTATTCAGCACCAACTTTGCCTTAGGAGAGGAGATTTTTCCGCTGTATAGTACCAGGATGTTTTGCAGTTGTTTCTTCTGAAAACCCATGAGAAGATCAATTTGTGTAGATATGTGATGGTGCACATAGCTGGAATGGTAAAACTGTCCAAGAAATCCACTACCTTTTATTACTCGAAGATGATCTCTACCATGCTCAAGAATCTAGACTGTGTTGATGAAGATGATGAAGTAGCTGAAACAGATCATCCTTTCTGTCTCAACAAAGAGATCTGCAAGAGGATGAAAATCAATTGTAATCCATGGAAGAAGTGTTGGGTTACTGATGAAGACAAGCTGTAAGAAGCCTACAATCCCACATATCATGGAAAGAGGCCTAAGGGTTTGAGAGACCCTGGTTTGAAAGAAAATGAGGAACCAATTTATTCTGATTATGAGGAAGAGGATGAAAGTAATGAAGCTAATGATTGTCAAAGAATGGAAGAAGCTGAGACAGAAGATGGAAGTGTGTCGCCTCCTGATGATAGGAGTGATCCTGATACAGTGAGTCCAAAGAAAAGAATAGTTTTTGGACCTGCTAGTCCACCTTTGGCCTTGCCTGAATCTGAACTAATTCTTGGTGATGAAGGAGATACTGAAACTGAAGTTTCTACCAGTGAAGACTCTGATAAGAGTAATGATGATGATAATGATGATGATGCTAATAATGATGATGGTGATGATGACGGTGATGATGATGGTAATAATGATGGTGGTGATGATGATGGTGAAGATGATGGTGATGATGATGGTGGTGGTGATGATGGTGTTAACCGACCTGTAGATGGTCTTCTTGTACCTCCAACAGAAACACATCAAACAGTACCAGAAATAGATGCCACTGGTAGGAGAGAATCACCAGAAATCAGTGGAACAACAAGTTATGAGAAACTGAAATATACCTTGTGTGCTGCTGTTTGGGATGACTACCCTGGTTTTGCTGTTTTGGGCTTAGAATATTCTTAAGAAGATGAGGAAATGTTAGAATCTACTGTAGTTATGAAGAAGAGCCTCCCAAGTGAAGCAAGATCTGCTCCTGTTGTTGATCCAACAGATGTTCATCTGCCTGGTTCTGCAATCTCTCAAGCTGATTTTGATAAGTTTAAGACTGAATTGCAGGCTGCTGTGAGAAACACAGTTAGAGAAGAAATTTTCAATGAACTTACTCAAGTGTCTCTGCAAGTTTCTGAAGCATCGTTGGAAGCTTTCTCACAAAGAGTATCTAATGCTGTGAAGCCAGACCTGGCCAATACTGGTGAACTTATTGGCAGGAACATAGACTCTTTGAATCCGACTATGAAGGATCTTCACACCGGCTTAGTATCTCTATCAAGCGAATTCAGATCAACCATCTCTGGTATGATGGAAGTTTTGCGAAATTTGATTGAACATCTCAACAAGTCTGACCTGAGGAAGTTGAAAGCTGAGATAACTCACATAGTTGGCCAAGCCAGTACAACCAAGGTAACCAAGATCACTACTCGTGAGATAGAGGCTCTAAGAGAAGTTGTGCATGATGAGTTAGCTGCTGTTAGAAAAATTCTTGATTTAGAATCTTTGAGGAAGATGAAAGAGCTCTTTGATAACAGTCATAAGATGGGATTGGTGTATTCAGAAGATTCTATGAAAGCTCTGCAAGATATCAAAGAGAAAGTTGATAATTACTTTTCCAAGATTTATACAAAGCATGAGATGGCTGCAAACTTCACGGTGTTGGCAGAGAATCTGAAACTACCTCCAGTCACTCAAGCTTTCAAGGCTCAAGTTCGTCAGTTGCAAGACTTTACTCCTACTTTGGCACAGTTCATGGAGAACAAAGATGATTTCGAAAAGGCTATGTAGTATGGTGCAGAAGTTGTTCAGAGTTTCATAACTCTTTTGAAGCCTTATCTAAATACCCAAGCCACTGCCATTGTGCTTTCTACTACTGACCCTCTCCCTACCTCTGATGTAGCTCCAAATCAGCTCTCTGCTGCTCAGGCACTCTATCAATTACGGCCAGTTCCTCAGACATCTTCTCAACCAGCTACTGCTGATACTCAACAACAATCCTCCGTAGCACCTTCTCCTACCCCTGCCAGAGTTGTCCTACCACCTCTTCAGATTCTCCCAGAACAGCCTGCCTCCAAGTCTTCCAACTTACCCTCTGTTGATCCCAAAGACAAAGGAAAATCCCTTTTGTATACCCAGAAATAGATGTGTATCTTTTTTTGATCGGGTGACTATGTGTTGGTTGTAATATTCTGTACTTTATAAAATATTTTTTTTCTCTATACTTTATGTTGACTTCTTTTACTTTCACTTATATGTTTTCCCTCTTTTTGATTATCCCAAAGGGGGAGAAGAAAGATGTATGGGAGAGATATATGGGGGAGAAAAGATGTATATACATATGGGGGAGAAAAGATGTATATACATATGGGGGAGAAAAGATGTATATATCTCAGGGGGGGAAATCTGTATAATATATATGAGAAATTTAAAATTAAGGGGGAGATTTATATATCTCTTTATATTTATTCTCTTTATGGTTTAATTCTCATTATGTTTTTATTGATGATATATCATATTATTTTTATTTTATGATAAAGATTTGTGATTATCAAAAAGGGGGAGATTGTTGAGCCCTCTGGAAGATTGTTGATTTCATGTCTATGATTGATGTTTTAACAATCACAAATCATCACATACCATTAATGATTAATCTGATTTGATTTCTCATAAACTTAATTACAATCTGTTAATGAATCTGTTATCATGATTTTTTCTATTCTTATTGACTTACAAAGTATTTTGGAAGTCTTCTAGATTAAACAGACATCGGAAGCACCGATCCAATATCAACGGTAATCAGAAGCACCGATCCAATATCAACAGACATCGGAAGCACCGATCCAATATCAAAGGACAATGGTCGCACCGATCCGATATCAGAAGTCAAATGACTCACCGATGCAAATGACTCACCGATGCAAATGACTCACCGATGAAAATGACTCACCGATGCAAATGACTCACCGATGCAAATGACTCACCGATGTTGATCAATATGAGTCACTGATCAAATGACTCACCGATGCAAATGACTCACCGATCAAATGACACACTGATGCTGATCAAAATGAGCCACCGATCAAATGACTCACTGATGCTAATCAAACTGACTCACCGATCAGATGACAGACTGATGCTGATCAGTTTGTCTCACCGATGCTGATCAGTCTGATTCACCGATGCTGATCTATCTGAGTCATCGATCATTGCTCACTAATGCTGATGACCTACCGATCACTTGATTCTTCAATAGTCATAAACAACTGTTTGAATTTATTTATCTTTATCTTGTTTTTAATCTAACCAACAGTCATATTAGGTATATTTTAATGCTCTGACAATTAATTAATAATGGTTGTTGGATGTCAGGAAATCGTACCTCGTACCTGCTGAAAAGAAACCTCTTCTGTCTTCTAGAGCACGTGATATAAAGATCAGAAGACTCTGCTGCAAAAAATAGAATATGAAGGATTTTTTTTCAGAGAACATATGATGAATACAAGAAGAAAGTTGAGAAGAACTAATTAGAACAGAAGTCACATATCAAGAGATTACACAGAATCTCATATACAATCAAGCCTAATCAAAGAGAGTTCTGTGCATACAAAAGAACGATTGAAGAACTTCATCGACTATATCTCACTGCCTATGAACAAGAAGCATACGACACTCTTCTTCTCAAACAAAAATGAGAAGAGGACTCAGAATAAATTCTGAACATATATAAAAGAGTCCAGAGCTACACTGAAATCACCAGAGCCATTTCTTAAATCTACATCTCTGCTCTGTGATACATTTGTTTTACATTTTGAGCAGTGTGTGTTATCTGCTATATTAAACACACACACTGACTCCTGTACCTTCACTAGAGGATCTGTAAATCCTCAGAAAACCTTTTTACATTTCATTTCCCACTGTGGATAGTGGTAGAGGTCGTGTGAGACCTGGACAGCTCTGATCTGTTGTTTGTTTTCCCACGCAGAACTGTGGTAGAGGTCTTGTGACCTGGAGAGTGTGTTCACTGTTGTTAACCCCGAGTGATGTGGTGATAGTTTACTTGTACTTTTATTACATTATATGCAATTGAGTGATTCCCTATCTTCATTCATGAGGTTCATGGGCTCTCTTGGGTTGAGATGAGTTAATTACCGAGTCAAGAAATTATATTATAAATAAATGGGTGTTGTTTCTGGTTATAGGTAAATGGGAAAAAATTCATTGGAAATGGTTATCCATTATAAAATAAATCCTATAATCAAAAATGAATTGAACACACAACCTTATCCCACCTAGTCATGACTAGGAATAGTAAAGGAGTGAACCTAGAAACTAACTACAAAATGACATGAAACTTATACTTGAGCATGTATTAAATCATTTCCATCTATGTGGGTAGTTTGGGTAGTATTCCTTGGGTAGTGAGTTTTCATATGTTCATTTTCTGATGGTGATGCTATCTTATACTCCTATTATTATTCTAAGGTGTTTTATAAGAATTTTTTGACCGAAGCCTCAATAATGTCCTCCTATCATTTTCCAGGTGGGTGGTGACAACCATGCCCTAGACAGGGTGATCCCGGAGCCACCAGGCTTACATATTGGAGTGACAAATGAGGCACTGACTATTGTATCTATTCTGAGAACTAAAACGCATGTATTTGATAGTTTCCTACTTCGCATCTAGTCCATGTATGGTGCTCCACGAGTTTTACCCATGATGGATAATCTGAACGACGATTTACTGCAGTAATATCTTCCTACATTTTCAAGGGATGACTATTCTTAGGCTACTGAATCTTCTCTATAATCCATTATATTTATCATTGAGAATCTAGAAACTCTTTAAGGGAATATAGTCAATCATTCTACAAACATGCTTTGGGATTAGCAAAATATTGGTGGGATATGGTTGACCAGGTCGGTTGTTATCAAGGAATGTTAGGGGTTAATTTCTAGACTACCTTGTATGATCTGTTCATTCCAAATGAACTGGGAGCTGATAGAGCCAGATTGTTCATGCATCTCGAGTAGCGTTCAATGTCAGTTATAGAATATTTATCATGTTTTACTGATTAACAACTCTTTGCACTTCTTCTAACTGGTGATGAGCTTTCAATTGATAGACCTTTTGAGTGTGGGTACTAGTATGCCTTCTGAACCTAGGTGAATGTCTTTCTCCTTCATACCTTATCTAAAAGAGTAGATCAGGCCATTATGACTGAGCATAAGCTGAAGGACAGCTTGTGTTCCAGGTTTAACATATAACTACTGCATAAATCCAGATGTTCTTCCGGTGGAAAGAATGGTTCCCATGCTGTTTTTTATCAGGGTAGTGGTAGCAAGAGTATATAATATGATTGTTCTATGGTATTCCATCAGTTTTCAAGACCACTGAATAAGAATCCCCAATGTGACATAGACTCTATGGAGTGCCGAGGTTGGGGTTGTATGGGTCATCTTCAACACTTTTGTAGGACTTTTCCACCATCCTTGAGTGGAAAAGAATCTATTCTTGCTCCAACATTAAGAGCGAGTTCTTTAGTGCCACATAAGCATGGAGTTAGAATAGTATCGATATGTTTGGCTGAGGAGGAGGTCGTGGTTTGGGTAGTCTGATCCCGGATCACGAACAGAACCATGAGAGTATTCCAAAATGTGGTAGTTCATCTATTTCAGAAGGCTGTGGATTAGGACATTTTCATGACATAGAGTAGATACCTTGGGACTATGCTTAGAGAACATCTACAGTATGAGGTACTATTCTAGTAGCCTCTACTATTGTCTCTGATGTTTTTGATACAGGTGCTTCAATATCATTTATCTTTTGTATCTATCATGTAATGTCTTTGTACAACAGATACAATATCTATATGGTGTAATGAACCTCGATATAATATTGGAAAAACGTATTGATGGAATATGCCAGTGTAGGAACTATACACTTAAGGATTGAATTTACCCTTTCTTATGCAATATATTTTTTCTTGAAATGATGGAATTAGATGTAATTCCTGGGGTGGAATGGTCAGTCCACTATCACGCCTTTGTAGATTTCTATATCCGTAGGGTATCATTTACATCACAAGAAGGTATAGGTTATCTTTTTCAAATTTGAGTGCGATGTTTAGGCTAAGAGAGCCGGACCGAAGCATCATGTGCTATATGATGTGACCACCTAGATTCCAAATATTTTCATAGAGGATAGAGGTTTGCTTCAAACTGATTTCTTCCCAATAGTTGATCATTTCAGGGAAGTCTTTCCTGAGGACCTTTCTATATTTCCTCCTAAGAGAGAGGTAGAGTTTACCATTGTGCTTATTCTCGGAGCATCTCTAGTGTCCATTCCTTTGTATAGGATGGCACATACTGAGCATCAAGAGATCGATTAGTAAATAAGGGACCTAGATAGAAACACAATTATATAGAATATTATATCCTATTGGGGTTCACCTGTTCACTTCTCTATGAAGGAATATGGAAACATTAATTTATTCATGGATTACAGAAGGTTGAACCCACTTACGGTCAAGAATCGGTGACAACTTTCTCAAATAACTGATCTCTTTTACCAGCACCGAGGTGAAAAGGTGTTCTCTAAGATCGACTAGAGATCGGGATATTATCACGTGTGAGTAAGACTATCATACATACCTCATACAACATTCATTAAAAGGTATGGTCTATATGAGTATCGCGTTATGCCAACTGGTCATAAGAATTATTCTACCATTTTCATGGATTTGATTAATAATGATTCCTCCCTTATGTGGACTCTTTTGTCGGGGTATTTGGGGGAAACATCTTAGTTTATTCTGACACTAGTAATGGACATTCCAAAATATTGATATCTCTCTGAGTACATTGATAGAGTATAATATTTCTTCCAATCAGAATATGTCTAACTTCAGGATTGACATAGTTCACTTCTTGGGTCATATTACTTCAGATTCAGGAGTTTTTACTGACCCTAAAAAGGTTAATGTTGTAGTTTCCTAGGGGCAGCCAAATAATTTTTTTTATATCAGAAGTTTCATAGGGATTGTTGGATATGATAGAAGTTTAATAAAATTCTTCTCACATATTTCTTCACCTCTTAATAGACTTATAATTAAGGGTGTTATGTTTCTTTTGTCAAAAGCATGCTAGAAATCCTTTCTGGAGCTGAAAGCGAGGCTTGTCTCAGCACCGATTTTGATTATTCCAGAACTATGTAAACGATATATCGTCTTCTTCTATGAATCAATCATTTTCATAGGATATGTGTTGATATATTAATACAATCTTATTACATACAAATATAGGAAGTTGAGGCCACACAAGAGAAATTACCCGACATGGGTCCTATAGCCAGCAGAAGTTTTCTATGCCTAACATTGTTGGAGACATTATCTGCCAAGTGTGCTCTTTATGGTGTCTACAGACCACAAGATCCAATATTATATCTTTTCTCAGCATGACTTGAACCTCATACAATAGAGAGAGGTCAAAAATATGAAATCCGTTGATTTTGAGATTTCATATATGACTAAAAATGGAAATGTGGTTGTCGATGGATTAAGTAAAAAATCTCAAACACGGGTTGTACTAGAAGCCAGTGATGAATGGATGTTAATGTCACTATTTTCCAATTATCTTATAGGGTTTCATGACAGTCATGTATGTCGTATCTCTAAGCCTTAACAGATACTTATTCCCTACTATAGGCGGTGAAGAGTATGTAGTTTTCAAATCCTAAAGGTTTGGTTCTCTATGTGAGTATATCAGGAGACAAGACACCTCTATATTGGTCTGTGGATAGAGATGAAGTCCTACATATATGTGGATATGTCTAGGTTCATACAGATATGAGAGACGAGTTGATGAACGGGTAACACCATACTATGTGAGAAGTTGATCCAGGAATCTCGTTGATTAAATGAGATATGAGCAACCATTGTTGGTGGCCTGGAATAAAATTTATGATTTCAGGTGTAATGTCTAGGTGTTCCACCTATTAGCAGGTGAATGCGAAGTACTAGAGACAAGTAGGTTTGTTACAACCACTACTAGTCCCGAAATAGAAGGGGGAAGATGTTTCTATGGATTTCTTAGTCATATTATCTAGGTCGTCATGGGGTAGTGATTCTATCTGGGTAGTCATTGACTGACTAATAACTCAACCCACTTCAATCCAATATGAGAGACATTCTCAGTTGACGAATTGGGAAGACTGAATGTCTGTGAGATCATTTGACTACATGGGGTTCTACATACTATCATTTAAGATAGGGATGCTCATCTCCATTCAAAGTACTAGAAGGGTTTCTAGAAATCTATGATAACTCTGATTCTTCTATGCACATATTGTCACCCTTAGACCGATGTACAATCAGAAGGGATGATAGATATTCTAGAGTGTATTCTATGAGAATGATTTCTTGATTTTGGAGGTTCTTGGGAGAAGCATACCCATCTCATCAAGTTATCTTATAATATTATCATTCATGCGACCATTTACAGATATACTTTTGTGTCCTTGTATGAATGGAAATTTTGTTCACCCTTGTGCTGGCTAAAGGGATTTGAGGCAGCTTAACTATTTCCTCATCACATTCTAGAGACTTCATAATAGTTTATGATTATCAGAAAAGGTCTGAATACCTATTAGTATAGAAATAAATCTGATCTCATTCCTTTTTTATGACTGCTTGAGATTGAGAATGGGGATCTTGTTTTTTTTCTGGTATTGCACATGTTAGGGAACTGATAGTTAAGGAAGCATCAAAAGCAGTCACCTCATTATGTCGGGTCATTTGAAATTGTTTATAGAGTCATGTCGTTAGCCAGTCAGTTTCTTCTACATAAGAGTTATTATGCCATGAATGAATTCTTTCATGCCTCATAGCTTTGCCAATATCATTCCAACACGTCTCATTCCTTTTATCTCAAGGATGTTTAGTTGGATGCCGATGCTACCTTTGACGAGTATCCAATATGCATCATTGACCGAAGCACGGAGGATCTGCAATGAATGGATGTCACTCTCGTATGGCTTCAATTGCAGCATGGCTGCATAAAGGAAGAGACTTGGGAGAGGGATGATGATTTACGTACTCAGTGGCCTAATTTTTTCTCAAATAGTGTATCATTACCCTTTAGAAAAGAACACCGGGGTGAGTTCTATTATGTGGGGGAATACTATAAGAACTCGGTTTTTCACTCACATACAGATCCATTAATATTTTGTCCAAATATTTACTTTGGAACGAAAATGGATGCCTAATGAGTTAGTAAAGTGTTTGAGGGTTTCTGAGCTTTGTTCATATCCCAGGACCCATCTTTTTTGAGACATCACTCTCTGCTCACGGTTTAGAGTAAAACCTTCCGAATTCTGCACAGTTGTGAAAACCTTGTTGATGTAGTATTTCAGACAAATCCACCTCACACAGTTAGTGCATGCCATGTTGAAAAACCAAGAGAGTGACCCATTTTCCCTACGTAACTATGAAGGGGTTGAGCACGGTGTGATCAAACTATGTGGCCAAACTGTTCAGGCATATCTATCCCACACAACTTGCGCACAGTATGATAAACCGTACAAGAAAACCATTCGGAAGATAATTTTATGGAAATTGTGTTTTCTAGTTTCTCCCTTAATGATCTTTTAAGTCACCCCATTCTCCCTAATTTGATTTTATCTAGTATTGAACTATTTATCTCACTATTTAGGGCTTTTTGAAGATCTATTCTTTGAATTGATATATCTTCATAATCTGACCTTTGATCGATCTTTCGTTCATCACGTTGGATGCACAATGGTAGGTACTCAAGACCTCTTTAGCCATTCTTATTCACTATTTTTCTTGACCTAGATATCTCTATTTTTTTATATTTCTCATTTACTTAGATCTATTCTGATGTAATGAAAATCAAGGGACGATACCATAGGGGAAGAATCATACAACCCTAAGGTGGGTGGGCAATAACTCATCCCTAATGTTTTTTGATTTTGTAATATTCATGTGGGGAACGATGATTCCATTGGGGACCATATCTTAAATTTACAATCCATGATTATACATCATAGAATTGTAGGGATATTCTCTTTCCAAAAAAGTGATTAGTTTTTAGTGTTCGCACCCACAACTCAATCAGCCTCATGTCGATGGTTATGTAATAATTGGGTGATTATTGTTTTTGATTCATTAGAGCCACCGTTTTTGTGTTCCATTTCTTAACCATCCTAATGGTTATAATTTCCAAAATAAATTAATTGTTATTGATGAGAAATTACTAATTTCATATAACAGGGATGCTCACCACTTGACCCAGCTAAGGTAACTAATTTCAAATTGATTTACAATGTCAAATGTGGGATGTAAAGTACACTACATATATATCTTGGTGATAATAAATGATTCTGAATTAAGGTTATATGTATGTTCCACTTTTTTTCATTTCAATGGATGGTAGTGGAGTGAACCTCTCAAATTAAAATTCCTTAATAGTAAATTAAGACTTGGTTAAATGGTTTCAATTCTTCTTGGACAATCCCCACTAATGGAAGACAAGAAATTGACCAATAAATGAATTGTTTCAATTATACCTGACATATCCACACTAATCGAAAGAAAAGACTTGAACCGAATAAATTAATAAATTATTACAATGTTCAATAGGATTGGACTGACTCAATATCAACTTGGATTCTAAGACGAAAATACCCTTGGAATCAGGATCCCCATTCTGATTTAAGAATGTTGTTCACATTGGTTGATACCTTCCTAGACTCCATTTCATTTCTATTACCTAGATTCTAGGTATAATACCATACGGTCCTTTTCATTATTACATGATAAATCATATACACTTCATGGATCCACCATTAACTTCTAATTTCTTTGGTGAAAGCCAATAGAGAATGTCCATTTCATAGCACAATTTTACCTTGGTCGATAACAATGATCTCGGTAGAAAACTTATTGTAGAATTCCATGGGTTACACTCCTGGGATTACACTCTTACCCCTTAGAAATTCTCAAATACTACTGGGTTAGAATATTTTGAGATTTACATTACCTAGGTTATTACCTTGGAACTCCATCACTGGATATCATTGTATGGTTTCCTTGTAATGTCTTGTGACCTTTAATACTTATACTACCACGAGGTGGTGTCTGTACTGGACATGCCTCACATGACCTAATAACATTAAGTGGTAATTGATTATTTTATGGTCTGGTTACATGTTCAGACACTAGTTAAGAGATGGAGTGGGTAATTCTGTATTTAATTTTGTTTTACTTCTTTAATTACATATATAAGCATGAATTCACACATATATATTTCATTTTTCATGTCGGATGTCATAGACATAGTTGGTGGTGGCCCATTGGGATTTATCTCCCACCCTCCCTGGAGCCGTTTGGTACCTGGAGTACATTTCATATTTGTAGGTGTTGACAAAGAGAATCCTTTGGATTGCAACTCATTATTTCCTACTGATTAGGATGTATCTTGATACCATATGACTGAGTTAGATCTTGTGATGCTTGGAGTAGCCTTGTTTTATTTTACTATGTGGAAGATGTTATTCGTATTGTCTTATATCCATGATTTCCAGTTTTCTAGTGACATGACATTACATCATCATTGTTCCATTCGATATAGGAATTATTATTGTTATTATCATTTTCTATTTCACTAGTTTTCTTCTGGTGTTCAATTATATCATTTATATTTTTTCAATTCTTTACTATTCCTTCATGTTCCTTCCGATGTGTTACAATCTTCCAATGGGGGCATTGTCTTCGCACAAACACACATTAGGCCCTCACTTTTCGTCAGATTCTCGGGCATACGTGAAGATACGCTTGAGGCCATGTGGACCACCAGGCTTGTGGCACCCATTAAGTGGAAATCATGTTTGGGTATTCACAATGATATTTTAAAAAATTCCACTTGGATCTTGTTTCATCATTAAAAACACACTTACCACTTTTTCGTGTAGATGTTAATGTATAGTGATAAATTCATGCATGAGAAAAAAAATATGTGGTTCACTCTCACTGATCAACATCCAATGTGCATACAACAACAATGTGATGATGTTCCAAATCTCGTAAGGCTCGCTAACAAAAATGGGTTCAGGCTAGATCACATCTATGGCCAAGATCACATCCTTTACAATTTTCACAGCAGACTCATTGTCCCTCTTATTTTACAACCCGTAAAAATTTGAAATGTCACTTATCTCTTAATTAAGGTGTGCTAAAAATCCTCTAGTAGATTCCAATTTGATCTATTAAATCAGTATGTTTTACTCCTCATTTATTGTATCATTATGTTCTAATTTCATCTAATATACTAATACCTATTTACCAAAAAATTAATGGGAATATTATATCTTTCGTGAATCCTTTGTGTTTCTTGTGTGGAAAATTTGACACCATGTGTGCAACATTATATTATTTGAGGCGAACTCCCACCTTTCATGCACTATCGTTGAATAACCTCTGGCTTTAGATTTTATGATTAGCATGAAATAGTCTTTGTGAACAACTATCTTCTTATGTGAACAACCCTTCTTATGTAAAACTCTATTCTTATGCGATTCAGACACCTGATTTTATTTGAGGGCTGGGCAATAGAAATGAGGGGGGGGGGGTTCACTTATTTATAGATATATATATGAACATTCTATCTAGTTTATCACCCGTATAAAGAATTGTCCACAATACTTCCCCATGTCGATAATGACATTTTGAATATCTATTGAGAGTGTAAGTTTCTTTCACGTGGATCACTTGACCATTATTTAATATATGAATGAAACTTTTCATTTTTCATAAAAAATCATATTTTTTGAAAATTCAAATCATTTATGTACTCTTAGGTTTCCCATATATTAATTTGGTAATCCCAAAATATTCCTTGCAGACGACCTTGTATACATGATTTTATATACCATATCTATAGAATTCATTGCTTTATCATAGTTATTTTTCGTCATACCCTGTCAACTGTATCTGTAAAACTCCACTACATACCATAGAATCCTAATTCTACAAAAAAACACATTCAACCCCAAAAAAACAATTTTACCTTATAAGATTTTACCTAATAACACTATAACATTACATGGTTTTTGAAAACCATATTTTTCATTTATTTTAGTGAATAAAATTCAACTAGTTGGGAGATTGACCACATAACTATTAATGAACGGTAAGAAAAAATGTAAAAATTATTATAAATGGGAATTGACCAAATTTTTAAATGTATAACTGTATGGAATCTATTTTAGGATAAAACGGATCAAAAATAAAGCTAGATTGATAAATTTCATATTCCATTCAAATGACCACACTTTGATTCAATCCTACCACACAATCTGATCAACCGTGAGATCTACTCTACTATATTATTTGATCAAATCTGAGTTTCTATATACTATGAGCATTGGTCATGTGAAAATTAATCTCCCAAATTAAATAGATTTCATAAATATTGATGTTGAGTTTTTCATATTTATCATGTCTTAATATTATCTTATTAAATTTTAATTATTCCTTTAAATATGAAATTGTCAAAATAATTTTAATTAAAATATAGATTATTTCAATTATATGGTTTTGTTTCTGAATTTCATGTAATATATAATTACCATAATGTGGGATATATTCTCATCATGCTTTCTTTGAAAAGACGAGTTTCCAATTTTAAGAATTTTGATTATGAATATTTTACCTCGGAAGCATTATGGTAGTGTTTTAGGTGAATTTCAATTTGTTTATTATTGTTTATTTGTGTTATTTTATTTTTTATAACATGTTTTAATGTATATACTATATTAATTTTTATATTAATGTATTTGACCACATGGGATTGATTTTTTTGAACATCGCTTAGAAAATTCACATGGTTCATTTTATGGTATAGTGTCACTGATGTTTCATGTGGATGGTACATTGGGAGAGAAATAAAATGGGATTCCTATTTTGAATATTTTTTATATGCAGGAACTCAATATAATGATTTCAACATATCTAGTTCAATATTCCAGAGGTTGTAGATATTCTTAAATTGAAATTTCATATAATGTAGGTGATAGAGTACTTCTATTAGCTACACATTTTTGGTTTTACCATTTTATACTTGAGATAACCACTTCCTTTGAACTCATATCATTCTGTTTTCATACGGTTCTCTAGTTCGTACTTTTTTTATTATTGTTTTCGACGCTTTCGTCGGGGTGCGATCATCCATCTGTGGAGGATGCATAGATGTTACCCCGCATTCCCTCTTTCCAAAGGCGGGCGGCATCCGCTCTTTATTTAGGGATGTCATCTCCTTGATCGAAACAGGATTATGTGATGTCAGTTCTTCCTTCTGTAGATTACTCCTCGGAGCTCGTCACCTATTCTGGGTCTCCCTTATAAGCTTAAGAAATTGTTTTTGAAACTTATCATGATGCCATATCTTCATGGACACCAGTTAATTACACAGATTATATCAGGACATTCCAAGGGTTCCGTTTAGGGCATCATCTTTCAGTTAGAGGGGTTGTCACGTTGGTTATCACTGGAGTGTCTGGATGCTGGGGGGATTTGCATGTATGTCTTCTGTCCCTTATTATAGGTCTTCTCAAGGGTGTGATTACCCAAGGAATACCACATCGAAAACAAGGAATCATATGCCAAGGGAATGTATCTGTGGTTTTCCTCAGCTTCCCATGTTTAACACAGGGTATGCCGTGAGTTTAACATCCAGCGGAGATGGATCGGACTGACCGGAACACTGCTTAGAGTAGATCAAATGGAGGAACCCCCAGGAGGGAACACTGATACTGGGGCCAACATGTGGGTTGCTTCCCGAATGTTGTTTGATGGAATGGGGAGTGGGGTGATACGATCCCACTGGGATGTGGCCGCTTGGGTGAGGATCAGTATGTGTGATGAAGTAAAGGGGTATGAAATATGTCCATCACATGGGAGACGGTGAAGTTGGGATTGAGCGTTGAGGAGGCTTGTTACGTATCCTTCTGGTAGGGAAACCAAGTCCATGTAGTTCGATGAGACGATGGGACACCTGAGGAGTATACCCATGGGAATGGATTCATGGATGTGACCTTGAAGAATTGGAAACTCTCGGATGGGCCATGGTATTGTCGAGACACATAGGCTCGTTGGAGAGATCGGGATGAGACATGAGTGATGGGCTCGAACCTCATTGAGGCTTCCTACGCATTCATGTGGCTGGGAATCAAAGTCCACGTAGTTCATTGGGCATTTGGGGCTTACGCTTTGAGGCGACCCATGGGGTCGGTAAACTGACCTGGAGGTGGACTTGGGGTCCTAATGGATGGTGGTCTTGAACATCATAGAGGTTTCCTACATACAATTCCTTAACATGGATCAATTTCCTCATAGTTCAGGATGGTGGATACATTTTATCGTCATGTGGGATGGGGGAAAACCTGACATGAAGGTGGTCGGAATGACCGGGTGGTGGGCTTGAACCTTGTGGATGCTTCCTATGTACAATGTCTTTACTTGGATCAATGTCCTCGTAGTTTGGGATATGGTGTGGGGCATACACTCTGAGGCAGCCCAAGTTGATGGTGAACCGACCTGAGGATGGTTGGAACGACCAGGTGGTGGGATTGAACCTCATGGAGTCTTCCTACGTACAATGGAATGCCATGGATAAATGTCCTCGTAGATTGGGATATGGGAATGGGCTTATACTCTGAGGTGGCCCAAGGGGTTGGTGAACCGACCCGAGGAAGGTTTGAACAACCATGTGGTGGGATTGAACCTCACTGATGAATCCTATATACCATGGCATGACATGGATCAATGTCCTTGTAGTTCAGGATATGGGGTGGGGCTTACACACAGAGGCAACCCAAGGTGTTGGTGAACCTACCTGAGGATGGTTGGTATGACCGGGTGGTGGGCATGAACCTCATGGAGGATTCCTACATACCATGCCTTGATATGGATCAATGTCATCGTAGTTCGGGATATGGGGTGGGGCTTACACTCTACGGCAGCCCAAGGTGTTGGTGAACTGACCTGAGGATGGTCGGAATGACTGTCTGATGGGCTTGAACCTCGTGGAGGCTTCTTACATACCATAGATTGACATGGATCAGAGTCCTCATAGTTCAGGATGTGGGGTGGGGATTACACTCTAATGCGGCCCAAGGTTTTGGTGACCGGCCTGAGGATGGTCAGAACATCCGGGTGGTGGGATTGAACCTTGTGGAGGCTTCCTACGTAACATTTCTTGAATTGGATCAAATTCCTCTTAGTTCAGGATATGGGGTGGGGATTACACACTGAGTTGGCACAAGTTATTGGTGAACTAACCTAAGGATGGTTGGAATGACCGAGTGGTGGGATTGAACCTCGTAGTTGCTTCCAACGTACCATGGCGTGTCATGGATAAAAGTCTCCATTGTTTCGAATGTGGGGTGAGGCTTACACATTGAGGAGGCCCAATGTCTTTTTCGTAGTCGGTGCCTGCTCTAAGCACATGTGAGTCTTTCTCGGTGTGAGAAACAAGATATAGAAGAGACATGATGATCACATCGCGATGGTGCGTCAATGGAAATGGAGTGGGGATAACACATGGTTAATGGACAAACGAGGAAACAGGGGATTATGTGTGGTTAGCATCCCGAGAAGTCAGTAGTTTCTCTTGGATGGGGTCCCGATAGCGGCAAAGTGCAGTGGGAGAGGGACTTGGTACTAAAGAAAGGAGAAGCACTGTTTCCCACCATGACCTTCATTGGCCATGGGGATCAAAGATGAATGGAGGAGCAAGGATGTTGTCTCCTGCAAGAAAAGCTAGGGCCTTACACCAAGGTGACTGCCATTTCCCCACACACAAATGCCACTCCAATAAAGAGGATATCATCCTTTTTGAGGGGTGATTACATCCTTCTTGAGATGAGTTGGAATGGGGAATGTCCAAGGAGGGGAACCCTACGTGCGTGGCACGAGGTGAGGTTAAATTTTAAAATCATGTGTTGAGGATAATGGTGCTTTGTATTTTATCGTGTTATAGCTCAGACACGGTGGGTTCACTCGACACCCCTAGGACTTACATAACTAGTACCCTCTGATACTAAGTGCAGAGAAAGGATAGGCAAAGCCGTGGTGAGGGGGTGTCATGGAGAGAACCATCGAGGGATCCACGTTAACGTGGCTTTGTGAAGAAGCAATATCTGTTAGTGTGCCTATGAGAAGAAGAATGAGACCAAGAACCACAATGGGAAGAACCATCCAGGGGACTTTTAAGTTTCTTCCTACGAGCCTAGATGGTCATACAAGAAAACGGTGTACGATGTGGACACCTGGGGCGTGAGAGATAACCGCGAATAGCATCCATAATAATGGCATCAAAAACTCGCGTAGAGGTACGCCCAAGGAGTATGTGAAACACAATTCAATAGGTATCTAGGGAGCACCAAGATGAGGGCTCCTAGAGAGTTGCATGCAACCTTTGAGGCTTTCAGGCACAATAAATAGCCATGTGCAAAGAACACTGGGCTGGAGTGAAATCAGTGAGGATTGCGTGTAAATGGAGTCGAGGGTTTGCACGCAACTAGAAATGATTTCACCCAAGGAGTACTAATTTTACGCAATTGGGATAGGGTGCATGCAGGGACTGGGGTGCACGCAATTTAAGGGGATTGTGCACAATTGGCCCGCCTATGCGCAAGTGGGGGGGGGGGATTGCACACACGGGGAAGACCTCGAAGGGATATGAATTCAGTTTAAAACACTGGGATCTCACCCAAAGGCAGACCTCGGGGTGACTTGGAACGAAAATAACAGTACCCGAAAGCTATCTTTGCGCACATGAATGGTGAATTTTTCGCACAAGAGCTGGTTCAGATTCTTCCCTCAGAAGTCGAATAGGTCGCCTTCTATTTATAGGCATTAAGGGGCATGGAAAACAGGCTGGTGTGAAATAATTTCATGCCGAATTTGGCGGTGAAAAATGAAAACTACACGGGGCGGGGTCGTGAAATAATTCCATGCTCACACTGATGAACTCTCGTTAATCGCAGAGCTTTCTGCACGAGGCATATTATTTTCTCACACCAATGATTTTTTTTGTGCGCATCCTTCGTGCCTCCCAAACTGGGTTCCTGGATACGAATATGACTTCGCTTTATTGTTTTGAAACCTTCTTCTGCCCTTATGCATTTTTTCGCGTCTACAATTATCTATTATGTTTTTAACTATACTACACTATAATTCCTTGGAATTCTATGATTTTCATTTTATACCACACATATAATAAGTACATACGTGTTATTCTCAACTGATAAAAGGTAAGGGATATGTTTTTTATTCACATGGTGTATATAGGTTCAGTTCCATCCACCAATATAAAACGATGTTACATAGGTTATGACTCTATATGATAAAAACTTTTTTTTGTTCGATCCATTATGTTTATAAAATGTAATTCCAAGGGTTTTGAATCCAAATCAAAATTCAGATGTTACATTATTGTGACTTTCATTTCCCTCTATGTTTGAGAGGTGTAATGATTTGGAATATAATTATTTAAATCCAAAATGATATAATTTTTTTTACTCGATAAATTTTATTCGAAATGAAAAAATTAAATTAAATTTCTCAAATATATTAAATTAATCTAAATATACAATTAACCACCAAACCATCTTGAAAACATAGAAATTAACAAATCAGTACCTAGAGAAAAAAACTAGACGAACAAAACATAACTCCACACATAACCATTAATGATCCAAAAAACTCTCTCTTATGAGAGTTAAAACTCAAATAGGAATATAACCATGAATAAAGAATATAAACAAAATGAATCAGTGAATGACTAGAGACTCTATGTGTTGATTTTTGAAACTCATTCTCAAATAAGGGCCCCCAAATAAAATAATATCGATGTAGAAATCCAATCATACCAATAAAATGAATGGATATAATTTTATCATTGCGTCAAATATAGATATTATTATAGGAAATTATATAACGACCCATACTTTACAAACATTTTTATTACTTCCAAATTGAAGCATACTTATTACAACATATAAAAGACCATGAAAGGACCGTATAGGTATAGAGTCTTTATAAACTGGGAAACATAAACAACTGGTTCATAAAGCATCTACTTTGCCTCCCATTTATTTTATCATATCTAGAGTCCCTTTTTGGCATATCCTACTTAATAACATTCTTCCTGACCTGGGGAAATAAAACATACAGAAGGGTGAGCTCAAATGCTCAGTAAGGGTAAACAAAATAAATATCAATCACATCATACACATAAGAACATAACTTTTGGGAATCTTAACCTGCAAAAGAAATCATAATTTCATAACATGGGATAAATCATAGAAGTGAAATGTAATCCCAATAATCATAACATAAAACATGAAACTTTGTGACATACACACTTAATCATAGAGAATCATTTCTTATTAGTCAAGACTCATTTCCAAGACTATCTTAGTGGACAATGTCCATTTCTGAATCAAGTTCACTCCTCGTTTCAGTCCTGTTTCACTGAATCGGTTTAACCTGCCATTCCAGCCATGACTATCTCATGAGATATAAAATCTTTACCCAATGCATTGGAGGGAGATATAGTTCCCACCCATCTAATAATGATACCATTATTATGTGTGCCACAAAATCATAAACCATACATCATAGCATAACTCATGTAATAAAAATGGGTATCTTAAACATCATGACATCATAAAAAAATTCATATAAGATAATGGAATTCATAAAAATATTTCCATCTCAACATAATCAAATCAATGTAATAATAGGGATAGAAATAGAACCCTATATTATCTTATATGGAAAATAATTTTGATAAAACACTTGAACTCTATTCTTGAGGAAAATATCCTTTCTACTTCAAATTTTTTTTTTCCTTTCTTAACATGTCATACAATTTTAAACTAAAAGAAGTTGATTAAAAATAAACTTGAAAACTTGTAAAGGAATATTATTGGAAATATTTTTTTAAAAATCCATTCATGCCGTATAAGTTAAAAAACATTCTTCTTGTACTTTTGTCAGAAAAGTCAAAAAGTACCTCGTACAAAAAACGACAAAAGATTCCTTTCATATATTTTATAAAAACTCACCGAAGGG
Organism: Viscum album; assembly: GCA_963277665.1. Classification (NCBI taxonomy): domain Eukaryota; kingdom Viridiplantae; phylum Streptophyta; class Magnoliopsida; order Santalales; family Viscaceae; genus Viscum; species Viscum album. The sequence continues at coordinate 1,109,350,011 of OY728146.1, forward strand.
TAAAATTGGATATAAACTACTTTAGAAGGATATAAATATTACATATTGAGGAAACATGGATGTGGATGATAAAATACACCCCGTAAATATCAAAGTATAAACAATCTCGGATAAAAATGAGATTGTGATATTTTCCCTTACCTTAAGTCCAATTTGCTTCATAAGTGTCTAAACCTCCTGTATATTGATTTAAATAATGTTATTGAATTATTCCAGATTCATACTTATTTTTATGATATCATATATGGTCATATTCTTAGCTTCTTATTAGTAATATTTCATTACTACTTGTTATTCGGGTGTTTATTACTTTTTTGTTCTTATGCGTGTTTTGTCGAATAAATTCTAATTTTTCTATTTAGGTTATAGATACCTCATTTCCATAATGTTATTAGTGTAATATATATCATATTCACTCATTCAATTCATTTATATAATCATTTTTCAATGAAGATCATGTAGAACGATTCGCATCACATCGTGGAAACGGTATTTCGTACGTACGCACAAATGATGATATTGTTCCCATGATTGTGGAATTGTATTGGAGTGTATGTATACTATTTCAGAATCAATATCACATTACAATAATCATTTTTAGTTATTATTTACACCATTATACCCATCCATGTAAGGTGGTGGGGGAAAATAGATTACACCACGGTGTGGAGACGGTATTCCGTACGTACGCACGCGCGGTGATTTCATTTTCCGTAGGATGGATAAATGGTGAAATAGGGTTGTTTCATACCTATAATAATATATCAGTATATGAGTGATACTGATTTTATTACTTCATAATGAAACAACTAAAGAATAATAAGTGGAAGAAGAAATAAAGATGAAAGAATCGGTAACGGACATTACCTCTTCTTTGAAGCACTTCTTTGTGACTTCGTTTTAGGGCCCTAAAATTGGACTTTGAAGAAGACCAGGACCTCTAGGATGTCTCTAGGGAAGTGCAGAGGTGAAATTGGCAGGGGTTGGCCGATCTTGAAGGCTCAAAGTGGTGTGAGGAAGAGAGGGAGGAGGTGCCCTTTTATAAGGGAGGAGAGGGGATTCTTTGGAAAAACCAAAAATATTATTTTATTATAAAGCCCAATTCGGTTTTAAGTAGATACAAATTGATTTATTTCGAAGATAAGGTGGGGATGGGTCTAAATCATCTCATACAATAGAATTTAGGGAAGTTTAGGTTCCTATTTTAACCTTATCATTTAGATTTAACATTAAGTTAAATAATTTTACTTTTACCGTGTCTTCTTGTGCTCTTACACTATAAGGTTAATAAAATTACTATAACAAGCCAAACGAACCCCAAGTTGTTTATTATTAATATATATAACCCTATATAAGTCATTTTAACGAACCTTATATTTTTAGGAATAAAATAACAATTAATAATATGATATTTTTTTTAAAAACTATTTTATGTCAATTTTGACACTATTTAGTAATTGATTTTTGTGAAAATCATAAAATAAATATTATTTCTAAAAAAGTTAATTAAATCAATAATAACATGTCATATTAGCCTATAAAATTAGTGTAATTCAGAAAATGTTTCAAATTACATTTATTTTGGTATTTATAACATCAATTATGTCAATATTTTATTAATAAGATAATTACTACATCATCGTTGTTTCATAAATAAATTAAATTATTTAATGTCTAAAAATTAAAAATAAACTCCAATTATGTAGTAAATTTCTTTATCTTTCTAATTAATATTTATAGTCGAATTTATCTTATGTATAACCCCATATTAAAAAATATTTACTTATTAAACTTTGATTTTAACTATTTTAACCCTTCTTTAAATAAATTAATAATAAATGTCCTAATCTAATCCCAGTGAGCCTAAATGGTCATATTTTATTCCTAAGGTTGTTTTGGGTCGAATTACACTTTTCCAATAGAATTAGGACATGTGTTAGGGTAATAATAATATCATTTTTACCCTTAATTACCCTTTTTACTTTTAACCATGGTAAATAAAAGTAAAAAGTTACTATTCACCAAAAATTATTTTCATCTCATTGAACCACATTTTAGTCCTTGATATTAACCGTGTCTCTCGGAGTTTAGAAATTCCCCTCATAGAAGTGGTAAAAATATGTTTTATGAATTATTCAGTTTTTTTAACTACCACTTAGTGGTTTCACTATTAATCAAAAATTGAAAGTTTTCAGAAAAATACCAAAATTTCACCCTAGGCTAATTTCGATATTCCGAATCCAAAAATGAATTCCATTTTGAAAAATAAAAATTATAAAATATCAAAAATTGGTTATTACTATTCATAATGGCTAGTTTTAATAATTTTTTAATAGCATATCGTTGTTTAGTGGAACTCGGTATTGCGCACGATGCAAGATATTGAGGAAGGCCGTAGTTGCGTGTAAAGCAAGACAATCTAATGTTGTGTGTAGTGAAATATTACTTTGATAAAAACAAAATATTTCTCATAAAAGTCTCGGGCGTTACATTCTACCCCCCTTAAAATGAATTTCCCCCTCGAAATTCGTCACTTTGTAATAAAAAAATCAGGATACCTCTCCCTCATCATATCCTCAAGCTCCCATGTAGATTCTTCTAATTGGTGGTTACTCCATAAAACTTTCACCAATCTAGTGGTCTTGTTTCGTAGGACTTTTTCGCTACGATCCAGAATCTTTATCGGTTGTTCTTCATAAGAAAGATCTTGCTCCAGCGGTACAACTTCTGAGCTGAGTACATGTGAAGGATAAGGTATGTACTTTCTAAGGAGAGATAAATGGAACACATCGTGAACTTGAGAGAGATTCGGTGGAAGCTCCAATCGGTAAGCTACCTTTCCAACATAATCTAGTTTTTCGAAAGGACCGATATATCTGGTGCTCAACTTCCCCTTCTTTCCAAATCTCATGACCCTCTTCCAGGGAGATATTCATAAGAACACTTTATCACCCACTTCAAACTCTAGGTCTTTTCTTCGGTTGTCGGCATAACTTTTCTGTCGAATCTGAGCTGCTCTTATGTGTTGTTGAATAGATCTGACCTTTTCTGCAATTTCATCAATGAGATCAGGTCCTAATAGCATTCTTTCCCCAAATTCATCCCAGCAAGTTGGAGTCCTGCATTTCATTCAATAGAGAGCTTAATAAAGAGCCATATGAATACTGGAGTGAAAGCTATTATTATAAGAAAATTATACAAAAGATATGTGTTGATCCCAACCACCTTTTAAATCCATAGAGCAAGCTCTCAACATATCTTGTAGAGTTTGAATTGTTCTCTTAGACTGACCATCTGTCTGAGGATGATAAGCAGTGCTGAAACTCAACTCTGTATCCAGAGTATACTGAAAACTTCGCCATAACTACGAGGTAAATCTCCGATCCCGATCAGATATAATAGAAAGTGTTACTCCATGAAATATTACCACTTCCTTTACATATGTCTTCGCAAGCTGATCCAGAGAGAAATCCTCTCTAATATCAATGAAGTGTGCAGACTTTGTAAGATGATCAACTATGACCCAGATAGCATTATCGCCTTTGGATTTTTTAGGAAGTCCCGTGACAAAGTCCATAGTAATGTATTTCCATTTCCATTCGGGTATGGGTAATGGTAGTAACATCCCCTTAGACTCATGTCTCTCTTCTTTAACTTGCTGACAAACCAAGTATCAAGAGACATATTCAGCAACATCTCTTTTCATTCCATCCCACTAGAAGTACTCTTTCAGGTCCCTATACTTCTTAGTGATTCCAGGATGAATAGAGAATGATGAACTATGAGCCTCATCCAGCAGCACCTTCTTTAATTCAGGGATAGGAGGAACACAAACCTGATTCCTGAACCTTATTATCCCATCACAATCAAGGTTGAATTCAAGAATATTTCTCGCCTTCTTTTGTAACTCTACATCTTCTTTCTACGCCTCTTTAATCTTTACATGTATAGATGGTTCAACATTCATTTGAGAAAGATAAGACTTTCCCCATTCCATTATAATTCCAAGATCCATCCTTTGTAAATCCATAAATATTGGATCTTTTGTGATCCTCGTCATGGATAAACTGGCATGGTCTTGTCGACTTAATGCATCTGACACCTTGTCTGCTTTCCCAGGGTGGTAATGAATTGAGCAGTCGTAATCCTTAATCAGCTCTAACCATCTTCTTTGGCGCATATTCATCTCTTTTTGTGTGAAAATATTTTTTAATCTTTTATGATTAGTATACATGTCACACCTTTATCCATAAAGATAATGCCTCCAAATATTTAATGAAAATATTACCGCATCTAACTCCAAATCCTGTGCTGGATAATTTTTCTCATGGATTTTCAACTGTCGTGAGGCATAAGCTATCACCATATCATTTTGCATAAGAACACACCCCAACCCCTTCTTGGATGCATCACTATATATCACAAACCATTCTCCACTACAAGGCAGTGTGACCACAGGTGCATTGGATAACCTTCTTTTCAACTCCTTGAAATTATCTTCACATGCTTCCGTCCAAACAAACTTAACTCCTTTTCGAGTCAACCTGGTGAGTGGATTATATAATCATGAAAAATCATTCCCAAAACGTCGATAATATCCAGCCAAACAAAGAAAAATTCAGATCTTACTTACTGTTGTTGGTCTCGACCATCTTTCGATAACCTCTGTTTTTACTGGATCCACAGATATCCCCTCTTCTAAGATTATGTGACCCAAAAATGAAACTTTTTGAAGCCAAAATTCACACTTAGTAAATTTGGCATAATGATTCTCCTTTCTCAGGGTCTTAAATATAATTCTCAAGTGATCTTCGTGTTCTTACTTGCTCTTTTAATATACAAGAATATTTTCTATAAAGACTACCACAAATTGATCAAGATAGTCTCAAAATACTCTATTCATCAGATCCATGAAGATGGCAGGGGAATTAGTAAGACCAAATGCCATCACTATAAATATATAGTGTCCATACCTTGTACGGAAGGCCATCTTTGGTATATCCTCCATTTTGACCCTTAACTGATGATACCCTGAATGAAGATCAATCTTGAAAAAGTATTGAGCTCCGCGTAGTTGGTAAAATAAGTCATCAATGCGTGGGAGAGGATATTTGTTCTTGATAGCGATCTTGTTAAGTTCTCGATAATCAATGCAGAGTCTCATTGATCCATCTTTATTTTTAACAAATAGAACAGGTGATCCCCAAGGTGATGCACTAGGGTGTATGAATCCCTTATCAAGATTATCTTGGAGTTGCTTCTTCAATTCCTGCAACTCAATTGGGGCCATTCTATAAGGTGTCTATGAAATAGGCAAAGCACCCGGTACGAGTTCAATTTAAAACTCAACTTCAGAATTTGGTGGAAGACCTAGCAATTCCTCCGGAATGACATCATCATACTCCCGTACAGTGGGAATATTATTAATTTTAAGTTTCTCACCAACCATTTGAGATAAATAACCTTCATTTAGTGGAATCAAGACCCATAAGATGGATGAAATTTCCACTAGAAGGTTATGTTCATCCTTCCATCGATAGATGATCATAGATTGATCTGGAATATGAAATGTGACTTCCCTTCTTTGGCAATTGATATGAGCTCCATATAAAGAAAGCCAATCCATGCCAAGAATCACATCAAATTCCAGTATAGGAAGGATCACAAGATTTTCAGGATGCACTTTCCCACAAACTACAATCGGAGAAGAATTATAAACCTTTGATGCGACGGTTGTGCCATTAGGGGTTGTCACAGCTAACTCAACATCTAATTTTTGAGGTAATACGGTGATACCCTTAGAAAATTCTTTAGAAATAAAAGAGTGGGTGGATCCAGAATCAAATAAAACATTTTCTACTTTAGAGTGGATGGTAATTGTACCTTTCACCACTTCGTTATCGTATTCCACATCGCTGATAGAAATTGCATGTGACTTTCCTTTTCCTTTAGCCTTAAGAGTTTATTGACGTCGACCATCATCATCAACCCTTTGATTTGGGAATTGATTGGAATAATGCCCCACCTCCTTTCACTTGAATCATTGAAGTGTAGTAGGTTCATTTTGTGTAACCTTTTTTTTCATCATTAGACATCTTCTTCCCATCATTGCCGCATTCAAATTCCCGATGACCTTCCTTTCCACATTTGAAACATTTACTTGTCCCTTTAAGACAACTCCCTCTATGTTTCCTTCAACCCTTTGATCATAAGGGAAAACACATCTTCTTTTCAGTGTGCTCTTTAAATTTTACTTTGAATTCCATTTTCCTCTTCTTATCAAACCCATATGACTGATGGGATACTCCAATCTCCATCTAAACTTTGAGAGCACATAGAACAATTTCCTCATAGCTATTGAAGTCCCTTATGGATAACGGCCTTAGAAGACTTGGTTTTATGCCACTAAATAATCGATCGATCTTACTCTCATGTTGGATAATAATACCAGTAGCGTACCTTCCAAGTCTTGTAAAATTTTCTTCATAGGTACCAACAGATTCATCATCCTTTTTCTTTAGTTCAAGAAACTCTTTCTCCATCTTTTTTCGGAGAATACGAGGAAAGTACTTATTGAAAAATAAGTTATTGAACTCGTCCCATTCCATGGACTCAATTTCATCTCTTTGCCTCGTATTCTGGATAAGATTCCACCATTGATCAGCATCACCTTCCAAACGATACACTACTAAGATGACTTTATCATGTTCAGAACATTGAAGAAATGAAAATATCTTTTCAGTAGTACTAATCCATTGTTCAACAGCTAATGGATCAGTAGACCCATTAAAAGAAGGTGGACGCTGCCTCATGAAGGATTCAACAGAATATTGCTCCTCCCTTTTCTCGTTTGGAAGTCATGCATGATTCATAGCTTGAGAAAGTTGTGTGAGCATGGCTACAAGATTTTTCATTCCATCTCCCATAACATTTGGTTTCTCAGGGGGACAATCATTGCATTTCCTGTCACATTCTGCATTAACACAGTTCCTTCGGGTTCCATCCATTAACTAAAACCAAGAAGAATAGTGTGAGCAACACTAATTATAATAGGAAAAACACATAATCAAGAATAAAATTTCACACTTAATGTCTTATCCTAGGTTATTCATGGTCATTTCTAAAACACTAATATTGTGTTCTATACATAGACTTATCCTTAGGGTTCTTACTAAGGCTTTCACGTCCTAGTTTCCAAAGTTTGACTATACCTTTCCTCTGATAACAATTATAATGACCCATAATTTACATACATTGTTATTACTTCAAAATTGAAGCATAATTATTACAACATATAACAAAACCATGAAAGGACCATATAGGTATAGATTCTTTAGAAACTGGGAAACATACACAATTGGTTCATAAAGCATCTACTTTGCCTCCCATTTATTTCATCATATCTAGAGTCCCTTTCTGGCATATCCTACATAATAACATTCTTCCTGACCTGGGGAAATAAAACATACAAAAGGGTGAGCTCAAATTCTCAGTAAGGGTAAAAAAAAGATATATCAATCACATCATACACATAAGAACATAACTTTTGGAAATCATAACCTGCAAAAGAAATCATAATTTCATAATATGGGACAAATCATAGAAGTTAAATGTAATCCCAATAATCATAACATAAAAATGAAACTTTTTGGCATACACACATAATCATAGAGAATCTTCTCTTATGAGTCAAGACTCATTGCCAAGAATATCTTCGTGGACAAAGTCCATTTCTGAACCGAGTTCACTCCTCGTTTCAGTCCTATTTCACTGAACCGGTTTAACCTGCCATTCCAGCCATTTATATCTCATGAGATATAAAATCTTTACCCAATGCTTTGGAGTGAGATATAGGTCCCACCCATCTCATAATGATACCATTCTTATGTGTGCCACAAAATCATAAACCATACATCATAGCATTACTCATGTAATAAAAATGGGAATCTTAAACATCATGAAATCATAAAAAAATTCATATAAGATAAAGGAATTCATAAAAATATTTCCATCTCAACATAATCAAATCAATGTAATAATAGGGATATAAATAGAACCCTATATTATCTTAGATGGAAAATAATTTTGATAAAACACTTGAACTCTATTCTCAAGGAAAATATCCTTTCTACTTCAAAAACATTTTCCCTTTAATAACATGTCATACAATTTTAAAATAAAAAAAGTTGATTAAAAATAAACTTGAAAACTTGTAAAGGAAGAATCTTGGAAATAATGTTTTAAAAATCCATTCATGCCATATAAGTAAAAAAACATTCTTCTCGTACTTTTTTCAGAAAAGTCATAAAGTACCTCGTACGAAAAATGACAAAAGATTCCTTTCATATCTTTTACTAAAAACTCACTGAAGGGTAAAATTGGATATAGACTATTTTATAAGGATATAAATATTACATATTGTGGAAACATGGATGTGGATGATAAAATACACCCCAGTAAATACCAAAGTATAAACAATCTCGGATAAAAATGAGATTGTGATATTTTCCCTTACCTTAAGTCCAATTTGCTTCGTAGGTGTCCGAACCTCCTTTATAATGATTTAAATAATGTTATTGACTTATACCAGAATCATAATTATTTTTATGATATCATATATGGTCATATTCTTAGCTTCTTATTAGTAATATTTCATTACTACTTGTTATTCGTGTGATTATTACTTTTTGTTCTTATGCGTGTTTTGTCGAATAAATTCTTATTTTTCTTTTTATGTTATAGATAACTCATTTCCAAAATGGTATTAGTGTAATATATATCATATTTATTCATTCAATTCATTTATATTTTCATTATGGAATGAAGATCATGTAGAATGAGTCGCATCACATCTTGGAGACGGTATTCCGTACGTACGCACGAGCGATGATATCGTTCCCATGATAGTGGAATTGTATTGGAGTGTATGTATACTATTTCAGAATCAATATCACTTTACAATAATCATGTTTAGTTATTATTTACACCATTATACCCATCCAAGTAAGGTGGTGGGGTAAAATAGATTACACCACGGCGTGGGGACGGTATTCCGTACGTACGCACACGCGGTGATTTCATTTTCCGTAGGATGGATAGATGGTGAAATAGGGTTGTTTAATACATATAATAACATATAAATATATGAGTGATACTGATGTTATTACTTCATAATGAAACAACTAAAGAATAATAAGTGGAAGAAGAAATAAAGATGAAAGAATCGGTAACGGACATTACCTCTTCTTTGAAGCGCTTCTTTGAGACTCCCTTTTTGGGCACTAAAATTGGTCTTTGAAGAAGACCAGGACCTCTAGGATGTCTCTAGGGAAGTGGAGAGGAGGAATTGTCCGGGGTTGGCCGAGCTTGAAGGCTCAATGTGGTGTGAGGAAGAGAGGGATGAGGTGCCCTTTTATGAGGGAGAAGAGGGTCTCCTTTGAAAAAACTAAAAATATTATTTTATTATAAAGCCCAATTCGGTTTTAAATAGCTCAAAATTGATTTATTTCGAAGGTAAGGTGGGGATGGGTCAAAATACTCTCATCCAAAAGAATTTAGAAAAGTTTAGGTTCCTATATTAACCTTATCATTTAGATTTAACATTAAGTTAAATAATTTTACTTTTATCGTGTCTTCTTGTGTTCTTACACTATAAGGTTAATGAACATACTATAACAAGCCAAACGAACCCCAATTTGTTTATTTTTAATATATATAACCTTATCTAAGTCATTTGGCCGAACCATAGATTTTCAGGAATAAAATAACAATTAATAATATAATATTGGTTTTAAAAACTATTTTATGTCAATTTGGACACTATTTAGTAATTGATTTTTGTGAAAATAATAAGAGAATGATTAGTTCGGAAAATGTTAATTCAAGAAATACTAAGATGTCATATTAACCTATTAAATTAGTGTAATTCATAAAAATTTTCAAATTAAATTTATTTGGGTATTTATAATATCAATTATGTCAATATTTCATTAATAAGATAATTATTGCAGCATCGTTGTTTCATAAATAAATTAAATTATTTTATGTCTAAAAATTACAAATAAAATACTATTATATAGGAAATATTTTTATATTTCTAATGAATATTTATAGTCAAGTTTATATTATGTATAACCCCATATTAAAAATGATTTACTTATTAAACATTGATTTTAACTATTTTAACCCTTCTTTAAATAAATTAATAATAAATGTCCTAATCTAATCCAAGTGGGACTAAATGGTCATATTTTATTCCTAAGGTTGTTTTTGGTCGAATTACACTTATCAAATAGAATTAAGACATGTGTTAGGGTAATAATAATATAATTTTTACCCTTAATTACCCTATTTACTTTTAACCATGGTAAATAAAAGTAAAAAGTTACTATTCACCAAAAATTATTTTCATCTCATTGAACCACATTTTAGTCCTTGATATTAACCGTGTCTCAGGGATTTTTGAAATTCCACTCACAGAAGTGGTAAAATTAAGTTTTATGAAAAATTCTGTTTTTTAACTACCACTTAGTGGTTTCACTATTCATCCAAAATTGATAGTTTTCAGAAAAATACCAAAATTTCACCCTAGGCTAATTTCGATATTCCGAATCCAAAAATGAAGTCCATTTTGAAAAATAACAATTATAATATTTTAAAAAGTGGTTATTACTATCCATAACGACTAGTTTTAATAATATTTTAATAGCATATCGTTGTTTAGTGAAACTCGGTATTGCGTACGACGCAAGCTATTGAGGAAGGATGCGATTGAGTGTAAAGCAAGACAAGCTACTGTTGTGTGTAGAGAAAGATTCCTTTGATAAAAACAAAATATTTCTCATAAAAGTCTCGGGCGTTACAAATTACATTCATAATTATTCACAACAAATGGGATTTTATAAAAATTCATTGAACATCATTTTTTAGAAATCATCCAAGTTAGAACAAGAACAATTTTCTGTAGGCATTATCTATAATTATATATTTAATTACATTTTCCTCATGTATAATCTGTTTAATTTACCACTTAATTTAATCATGTCTCATTTTTATACATTATACATAATGAAATATCATGTCAATAGCTGATAAAAATGCACATATATTAACATGCTTTCATATAGAGTTACTAATAATCTATGGCATGATAGTCACAACATTTCAGTACATTATCTCAGTTTTTTATTTTAATATATACCCATTCCATTAATAAAATTATTAATTAAATTTAACTATATAAGCTTTTATTATACTAATTGGATCAACACATTAAAAAAATTCATCTATTTGTCTTAAAAACATTAAATCATGAGACTATGGAATTTCCACTAAATATTATGAAACTCATATAATTTATTTGTAAAGATAAAGTTATATTTAGAATATATTAAATTTCATATAAATCGAATTCTGAATAACTAATGACAAAATATCATTATTTTTAAAAAAACCAAAATGAATTGAAAAAACTAAACCACATTAAAATTAATATTTATTATTTTTGAAACATTTTTAAATGATCTTATTGAGATAATGAAAATTCCTACAAGACCACAGAACACAAGAGAATGAAAAAGGAATGTCTCTTGAAATACTCATACTACTATAATTTCATAACATGTATTCTTATATCGGAATTATTATAAAAATAACATGTAGGAAATGTTCTATATATTCCAATACCTAGACATTTTCCCATTCCAAAATAATATTCGTCCTAAAAAGGTATATTTTGTATGAGGGTTGTGAATTATAGAATGAAAATTTCATTTGATAAACCTCAACAATGATATTTATATAGTTTTTATTACGTATTTCATGTACCTCATAATGAATATGTACTGAAAAATATTGTAATCGGAAAAATAAGTAAATATGACATGGTTTACATTAACTCGTCTATATACAAGGAGAATACAATATAAATGATTGATGTATTAAATTTAATATATGAAGACATTGATTCATTAAATTTTAGAGATAAAAAAACAATCCATTTCTGTTCATAAGACATACAATGTATATAATTCACTACAAACAATCACATAGAAATACAACAATTACACTTTCAAAAATTTCTCAATATTTATAATATGGGGATCAAATTTCACTAATAATTGTTTCCAGATTCGTTTATTTAATTTCCTAATATGATTCTATATTATATGCATATGATATAAACTCTTGTGTTCTCCTATTTTCCTCTCGTTTACATTAAAATGAATTTCTACAGTACAAACCATTTTAAATTCTCAGTCCATGATCATCCATCCCTATTTTCTAGATAATGATAACTCCTAAATCATTATATAATCTTTAATTTTCCAAAAAACATTAATCTCTAATTTTCATTTCATCTAAAATGGATATTCATCAAAATCATATATTTTATTTTTGGTAAACCATCCATAACTTTATTCACCAAAATTCCGCAAAATATTAAGGCATTTAATTGAAGTTAATATTTCGTTACTCACGATAATTTCAATTTTACAATCATAAAAAAAGTGAAAATATATCATTCACAAGAAAAATAAAATGATATGCTTCAAACATTAGTGGAATTATCTCAGTGTGATCACCACCATCATAATAAATTGAACATCAACTCTGTGTTTCATGGATAATAATCATACATTCGAGACATTGAAAAATAAATGGAAATATATTTAATTATCCATTCACCATGGATGATTAAGTAAATGTAATACACTAAATATTATTTTGTGATATATAAGTATGGATAACATAAAAATTTCTAAAAATTTATAAAATATATATGTGATGAATTGTCACTTAATATTCAATAAATTGTAGACATTTATACTTATCATTAAATATGTGTTCCATATGTTCTATTTTAAAAAACAATACGTTTTTTATGGTGTGTTTAAAACCCCAAGGATGTAACCATACATCATTAAACAATTATAAAATCTTTGGAAAACACCAATATTGTTTAATTACTAATCTAATGATGAATCATGTAAAAAACTCTAGAACACAATAATTTCACTTTAATAATGATTCAGAAAGATCACTCGACTATAACACAATATTTCATTTTTGAACCCATATTTTATGTTGAAACACGGTATTATGGTATGATATTTTCTCAATGGATATATTACTCTATTCTACATATAATACTCCTCTAATCATTAGGATATAATTTATTTAAGACTTTTTATTACTTTTTTGATGTCTCCTCACCATCCATGTTAACAAACACGACTGAACGTTTATTTAATAGGATTTATTCTAATATCCCCTACTAGGATCTTCAACAATTATTAAAAAATTATCCACAATTAGTATTCATAATTGAATATCAATGCAAGATAAAACCTAAAGAATTTACATATTGGGTCAATGATTATCTTACCACCTTTCCAAATATCACAAGAGTTATTCTTGGTGTGAAAATATACTTCCATTGAAAATTTACTCTTAAAACAACTTCAATGATAATTGTACCCTTCACCACATCCAAACCAAACATTATTCCTCAAATATATATTCAAATAATATCCCCTTCTCTATAACCCAGTCCCAGAGCACCTCCCCCTTTTTTAATGAACCCAAATATCACTTTTATTAGTGTACATCGAAGAGGGTTATAAATATAAAAAATTAACACTAGAAAATAATCATATTCTTCGATGAATATATTTGTCCATAAACGTGTGGGTGTATTTTCTACAAACCAATTATTTGTATGGAGAGGTTAGTATTCTAATAAAAAATTGATTCGATTCAATATAATCCACGATTGGGGTCTTTGTTAACATGGACAGAACAAAATTTTTTGATCCTTTACAACATAATCCCTATATTTTATTCAAACTTCTCTTTAAATAAATTCTAATTTATATCACTATGGTTTTCCCTCAAGTGTTGAATATTATTTTTAATAGGAATGATTTAACATGAGTCATAAAACATAAATAAAATATTATATTTAAAATCAAATCAAACACACATAAGTAGTTTTATCATTTTGGTAAGTTGACTATATATGTGAGAAACTAAAATACGCATAGTTATCATAGTGGATAGAAAAAAATTATTTATTTCATAGGTATGAAATGCATATCTTCTAAGTTTGAATGCATTACCCGATATCCACTTAAATTAATCCAATAATCTAGCCTGATCTATATTCATAAATAAAAATATATCCTAATGTGAAAACAATCTATGAATCATTCCCAAATCCCCAAATATATTGATATAACATAAAATTCATTTCACTAATTTTTTATTACTTTTGTGCCATATAACATGAAAATTGGAAAATAAAATACAATTTGAAATAGATGTCAATTATAAAAGTCAGGTAATAATATTCATTTACTTTATCATGACATCCTTTTTTCCATCATAATATCTTCAATAAATCATCAATGATGCAACCTTTAGTTTCAATTCCATGAAGTCTTCTATTCCATATATTTTATATACTCTCTTGGAATATTCATATTGGTAAATAAAATACCATTCTTTTAAGAACCGATGAAATGTTAAAATAATTAATTTTAATGTTTTGTTAATAATTATAAAATTACATTTATGAAAATCATATTCATTATAATAATATTTTTATATTACCCAAATAAATTGAAAAACATCATCACTAACAACATCTGTTTTTCATGGGTTATATATATTTATGTAAAAAATTAATAAAAAAATTATTATAAATATCAAATAAGGATTTTAATTTCTAAATTAGAAATTCAATTTTTTCATTTTGAAAAAATTGATTTTATAATTAATAATAAAATATAGTACATTTTTTAATAACAATTTTTTTTGAATTTATAAGGTTAAATATTGTTTCTAAAATGTTTAGAAGTGAAAAATACTTATTTTTTGTATTAATATTCCAATTATAAAATTTTTAGTCCTTTGGATTCTTTTTTGGTATAAATACAATTTATACATAACCAAAAAAATCATGAGAACAACCTTTTAGTGCATTTCGTATGTTTAATTTTGAATTAAATAGTAAAAAATTGTGATTTCAAGTTAATAAAATGGTCCCAATTTTAGATGAAAATAATTCAAATCAGGTGGTAATTTTAATAATTTTTTTTTCATAATTATCATTAAAGTTAGTGAAGATTTGTTACAATGGTTAAATCTAATATAGATATTCTCAGGATTAAACTAAAGTGACAATGGTTATATTTCATAAAAAATATTTAAATACAATTTTATTGCCTTTTATAGACCATATATAATCTCATATTTGAAAATTTTCCATTCTGGATCCATTCGGATAGACTATGAAATTAATGTTATTTAATATTTTTGAAAAACATCATGTGTGTCCTCCCCCACACTTATAAAACACCCCATATCCCTCTTATACGAAATAATATATCTTTTCAGTTCAAAAAATAAATACCCAAATATCATTCTAAATTCCCTCCCCAATTTATAGATGGATTATTTTGTGAATAACGCATACCTTCTGTTGATTAGTGTAATGAAAAGGAGTTTATCAAATAAAGAGGTGTTTCTTTTCATTGTTGTTTTATTATTTTTCTTCCACATTAAAAACACATCCAAACATAGCTATTTAATTTAATATAAAGATATATATTACACATATTTATATGTTATTATGTAGGTGTCTTTACATAAATCGATCTATATATTCATTAAATAAAAAATGAAACCATTGTTCGTGTGCACATAGGACTACCACATCACAAACTGATGTATTCATTTCGCACCTATGGTAGGTTTACTTGGTCAAAAACCCTGAGGGGGGGGGGGATCAAGGTTTGGAATATAAAATCTACTACCCCTTAGTATGTTGTTTCTTCTTCTAAAAAATCATTATTTTATATTTCCCCCATTGTAATGAATGAACAGAAATGAAATCATAAACAAGAACAAGTGATTTTACATGGTTCACCCCCACTAGGATACGTCCAAGGAGAATACAATGGACATATGCTGATGTACCAGAGCCCCTAATGATAAAAACCAATTACATGGTTTGGGCTAGATCACTTCTATTCATGTGATCACTGACTTTACCATATTTTGGGTCTACACACTGCATTCCCAAGTGTCACTCCTTATGCCACAATCATTAGATCAGTACTGGTGGAAAAGTTAACTTTATCCTCTTTCTTTTCTCACTAATATTTAAAGGGATCCAACAACAGTTTATGTACTTATAGATCCCTTAATTTTCATGAATGAACACAACCTATACTATAGTTAGTTACTCTATTGATGATCTTTTTTCACCTGTAGATGAAATACACTTTTTTGGGACTATTACTTAAATTAAATTACATTAACAAACTATTTTTGTTCATTTTCATAATTTCTCAACACTATAGTGATCTACCACTCTCTTACATGAACTAAGTTACAATCAGTACTATGAGAGATTTGTGGACCTCCTCTTATACGGAAAACCTCTTTTTTTTCATCCATGTACAGCTTCACGTACCCCCGTCACATACTGCCTTCACTTCAACGGACCACATCTCCTAATTGAATATTTATTCTCCCATGAATAATTTTCTACCTCACATAAATGATTCCATTATAAGCTTTTGATCCCTATAAAACCCATTCAGGAGGCATAACTACAAACTCCTTCTACATTTACGAAACCCTCCTAGTGAACTACTTCACCCTTTGTGGAATTCTCTATCTTGAACCACATTCATACTAGAATGAATCTTCATTGAAATAATGTTTTCTTATAAATATTTCTCGCAATAAATGATGGTATTATCCCTCTATATACATTAAAATTGATATATATATAATCCTATTTTCTTATTGTAACCAAAATCTTTGACGTGTTTCAGTCTTTACCAATACTAAGCCTCCCACAAACCGTTCTCCCATTCGTGGTCTACATATCGCCAATCATCCTTCATGGAGAGCCATACCTTCTGAGTACAACCTCAATTGTGTATCATCAAATGAAAAAAATTGTTTCCACCAATTAAAATCTATCATGTGTAGTACATGATTTACCCCAAACCATTTTCCTTCAAGGAACCACAAGCCTCATAGTGAACCATATTCAGTTTTTGGTCTATGTATTTTCCTTCACGGTCATCCAGCAATACCAAAGTAACACAATCCCACCTAAAACATACTGATGAGATACCATGATAGATTTCTTCTAATAAATACATATTATCATGTTTAATTTTGAGGATTGATTTATAATACATATTAAATATTAATGAAATAATTTTAATTCATAAAAACTAACATATCATCTATTCTTAACAATTAATCAGTTAAAAAATTATAAATCCATTTATACGTAAGTGGTGATTAAAACTACTATTATATAATGTGATTATTTTTTCATCACCACCTAACGTTGATGTTATATAAAATATTTTTTCATGATATATCAAGATTATTATTTTTAATGAAATGATATAATAGTTATCCATTTGACCAATGGGATGATGTTAACCAATAATATATTTCACTTAATATATTTGTGTAATTTAATTGGTATGTTATTCCATTTGTAAGTGAAAATGAATGGGTGACATTAATTCGATATCCCAAGTTACATACATCATTTATCTATACAATAAATTGGTTTTTTAAAAAAATAGTGAAATTTTATACGGTAAGACAGTGATCTTATGTTTAATGGTAATTTTATTATACTTCTTATGGGTAAAATTTAAAGCATTGTGAATATGATTTCATGTATTTATCTGGATTGGGTATAAAAAATTAGGAATATAAATTATCCTTTATTATTTTTTCAGAAATTTTTTATATATTTATATGAGAGGTAGAATTTATATTATTTGAAATAAAAGAGTATATTTTACTATCAATGTTTTTTATAAAAATTAAATCTTTTTATAATGTGTATCCATGGTCTGAAATGATTACTTCATTCTTTTTAATTTTCAAATTCTATAATTTTTCTTTTTATCCCATGTTTTAAAATGTAGTTAACATGTTTTTAATGATTTTTATAAACAAGGATGTTTTAATGATAATATTTCTGAAGAAATTTTATAGAGAAAGATATTTTTTATTGGAATAGTTTTATATTGTGGGAAAATGGATAATGAGTGGAGATTTTAACATTGTGAAGTAATATTTTATTTTTTAATGGTGTTGAACTAATTATATAAAATAATAAACATAATATTAAATTTAGAAATAATGTAAACTAATTGTTATATAATGATATAATATTTAGATGGATTCATATTGTTTCATTATAGTTATTTTCAAATAGTATTTTTAGATAATTGTAATTGTTAGGATTATTCTTGTAAATAACCTTATGTGATTCAAATTTTTCATAATAATGATATAGAATATTATTATTACCTTGTATTTAAAAATAAACTGTTTCTATTATGAATTTGTTTCCATATAAGAAATTGTGAAGCTAATGTTGTATGGAACAAAGAGGAATATATTGTTCTGGAACAGAACCCATGTATGGTTAGAATTGCAACTGAGAAGTTTTTCCATCCGATGGATCATTTGGAACTATAGATAAATAGTGGTGACATTCATTATAGATTTCAGTAATATCTACCATTGCAAAACGTGAAGATAGTAAATTATTTTATTGTATTTCTACCTCATTATTGAGTGGGTATTATGAACCATGGGTTGCTAAGGGATACATTAATGATCATAAAAAGATATTTCTTTTAGGGTTGTTTGGAGCATAAAAGTGAAATTATATCTATTTATCATTTTAATGGTGAAGTTGATAAATAATGGTCAGTGGATAATAATACTATTGAATGATATAACACTTACAACATGTAATAATATTCATTTAAGAATATTTTCTAGCTAATTTTATGAACTCTGATCCTTTTTGGAGTATGGATATTGATTTCGGGTGTCTTTGATAAAAAAGGATGGTTTTTGAAATTTTCAAAATATCCTCCATGTACCCGATTATTGCGGGTAGCTATTTACTATTCATGTAATGGTTGAGTACATAGCCATGTGGACCACCTAAAGTGAGTTTGAGTTGAGTCTTGTACTCAATTTTTACATTAAATGAACACACTTTGTACTTTTCTATTTATATGATTAATTGGAAAAGGGTCGTGTCACATCTCCAAAACTCATTTCTTATTCTCGTGTATGATACAGAAGAGCGACGTATGACTGATAATATTCGAGATCACCCCATTCCTCCATCCCATATCCGATTGAGATGTCTCCAAGTGTAATGGATTCATACCTGTGAGTTCTCTCATTCCCTAGTATCTCTCATCCTGATTTGATCTCTTTCTTGAGTTATCCAAGGTTTAATAGTTTTTTGCCTTTTTGTAGATCTATGAAATTCTCGGCCGATTCATAGGCTAAGGTTCTACTATATCAATTGTACAACATCATGGTATGTAGTTTGTGGCCTTTCAGTGTTCATATATGTCTTATATATACGTAAGTGCCGATAACCCATGATTCAGGTATTTCTTGTAACGAAATTGATCCTTGTTATCATCTGGGAAAGATTTGTTCTTGGATTATGTTTTCTTATTGATTTTTTATTCTAAATTTCATGTTTAGGTGACACCCTGTGGTGCATTTCCTTGTTCGAATAATTATGACCATTGCGTCCAAGCTGCCAATGTGGAAGACATTTCTTCCTAGACTTGATTTTTAGGTATGAATTGATTGTATATTGTATCTTGTTAAATGCATGTGTTATGCGTTGTAGTTCCTTAGCCTTGTGGTAGTTGAGATTAAATGGGATGCGAGATATCTTTTTTGTACAATTTTATTACACATGGCTGTGAGAAAATGGTGTAGTTAGACCATAGGGGTAATTGACTTTGAGGGCTTCCCCTAGGTGTCTGTTATATTTTACTTTACGAGATTATAGGGGTATTGAAGGTGAGTTCTACCTTTTAGTGTATATACTGTTCCATTATGATACCACAGGGGGAATGGACGTTGACTGCTTCATCATAGAATCAGTATTGTATTGTTAAAATACTGCAGGTGGAATTGATGGTGAGTGCTTCGTCAAAGACACATTTTTTTTAGAACATGTGATCATATGTGTTAGACATTCTGAGCCACCCAGAGGGTAAATGTGATATTTTCAATGTTTATTGTGAAAATCCTTCCAATCCAAAGAATATTCTTGGGATCAGTCTTACCAGATTATTAGAGGGTCTTCTAAGACATCTATTTTTCTATTACATAGTGTATACAAAGCTCAGTATAGATCCTGGGATTTCATTATTCAACGGTTTTAAAAATAGAAATATGTAAATGATTTTAATTGGAAATTTTAGGATTAATTAATTTAGAGTGCTTCCTTGTTTATTGCTTTTTTTCTCATATTTACAGCTATATATTTATATATTTAATGACTATTAGGAAATGATCTTTCGGTGTTTTCCTACTGGGATTCGTATCCCACCCTATATGGGTCATGCTATTGGACCCACAATGATTATATAGTTGCTGGAATAAATGAGGGAATGTTTTTTTCTTCATCAGGTAATTGATTGATTTTGGAGCTAGAGATCATGGGACCTAGATGAGGCTTGCGCTGCTATTGGAGGTAAAATTTTATGTGATTTGACTTCAAAATTTTACATCTAGGATTATGACTTGTTTGGAAACATTCCATTTTATAAGTCACATTAATCATTTTTGAATATATGATGCAGTTGTTTATAGTATCAGTTTTTCGTTGTTTACTTATGTCATACAATATTACTATTTCCACTATTATTTACTATTTGTTATCTATGTGTTACTATTCTAATGAGGAAATATGTTCCCCATGGTCACACCCAAGGCCCTTGCTACTAGTTTGTATCTTATGGCATTCAGGAAGTCCCCCTGAGGCCATGTGACCAACCAGGTATGGGTCACCATTGGGTGAAACCAAAATCTACGACTTTTCAATGTGGTATCAAAGGCATGTTCTTCTCTTCTTTTTTCATACAGTTTGGTGCCTATAGACATAGATATGAAATATTAAGTAGTGGTTGACAAGTTATTCCTAGTAGTAGGTCTCCTGTGTACATGGAAAATCCATGTTACCTAAAATATTTCTATTTTTTTAGTTTTTTAATCATTATTGTTGATTTTATTTCATCGTTGGGTGATACACGTGTTTTGTTCGATTATGATTTATATCATTTGGGTTCAATTTCTATTTATACCTGATCAGCTAATGGTATGTCATCTCACGAATCATATAGGAACTTACTAGGATTGAATGTCATGCATTCTAGTCAATCCATTTATGGTGTATGATCAATTCCATGTTGTTGTGATAGATGTTGTACTAGAAACGGAAGATATAGTAATAGATACCTTAATAGAATACCTATTATTTGATAGGGTATTTATAATATGTAATGTTTAATTTTGATAGACCATAATATTGGGTCTATGAGGTGTTATGGGCCCTCTTGGATCTGAATTTTTTAGATCATGTATGGACATTAATTTATTTTGTCTAGCATGGGTGAATAAGGATGCCAAACATTGACTCGTGGGAGTATGGGCTCTCAGGGTTGAGAAATTTTCCTTCCTTGGAAAAAATTTAATGTTTCTAAGGATTCCAGATAAGTTTAAGAGTCCTACTCTATAGAAAACCAGACAACATTACCTGTGGTGTTATGAACACAGGCCTTGTGTTCTTCTATTCTAGAAGAAACAACTTTTCTTAAGTACACACCAATACTATATGCACACATTGTGTAGTCATTAACCCTGTGACTAACTATGTGAGTAGAGACACGAATTGGGAACTATTTGGTAGAATGCATTGTGTACTAGGAGTACACAATGTTCTATATAGGACATGTATATGGTCATGTGACTAACGTCATGGGTGGATGAATTGTTTGGTAGTACATGTATCATCAAACATGAACACATCCTGTGTACGTCGACCATGTCTCTGACCATGTGACTAACAACACGGGTGGTGAAGGCTTAGGTAGTACACACCTTGTCTAGGGTTAACAAGCTGGGCAGTGTTTCGTAGGAGAAAACCAATTTTTTACCTATGTAGAAGAACTTGTTCTATATGGAATGATCAAGCACAAGTGGTGTCATAGAATTAACACGATGTTTGAATGGGTGTTTCAAAAATTGGTTAGGCAGAGGTAGACGCCCATGTCAAATGCTGAGGGAACATTTCGTGTGGAGGATATACACACAATGTAACCCTATTCTGATAAACATTAATATTCTCTTCTCCTGTTCCTTTATTGAAATTCTATGTTTCAGTCCATAATATTCTTAAACATAGGTGTGTGGTTCAACTTACAGATTCATGCCATCGAGATTTTCTCAGGTTGTATGCTAGATACAGGGCAATGACCAAACAACTGAAATATTTGATCAGGAACTTCCATCATATCCACCCATCGTTACGATCATGTCACCAACTGTGAGACCAGACACAGGTGCTAATGCACAATTCTGAGAAGGCTTCATGAGGTATATGATTACCTACCAGGGAGTACTGCATCTTTTTCCATCTGTGGTAGAGTTGACGCTGGTTTCTTCAACAGCAGCATCCACCCACATTCTCATGGATAAAAGACCTCCATCTATAATGTCATGGTTAGAAGTCATGTTTTCTATAATATTGAATATTGTGTCACCTTTTGAGAGGAGGGTGAATCATGAAACCTTCTTGCTATGAGATTTTTCCACTTAATGGTGGGATGTGATATCATAAGTTGGAATCAAATGAGTTATGTCTTAGGTTGAGTTCTAGTGGACCTTATATGACTATTTATACCTGGAGAACTGGAAGGTTGGATGACCCTTAGAGTTTATGGGATTGGAACATGGTACTCATTCAGTAATGGAGTTTCTTCCTACTTTACATAGCTACATCACTTCACAACATTTCTAGGAGTTGATGCCTTATTTCTAGCCAGGATGTTTGAGGATGGTATTAGATATGACATCCACTCTGAGGTGAACAACCATAGGTTGAGTTTCATATCTTATATAGTTAACCATGTTCTTATCACTAAGTGTGATCTGAAGGCGTCTGGAGCTGTGACCCAAGGCAGTTCGACATCTAGAGTTTGTACTTCTCCGTCTGTTAGTAGGATGATCTGCAAGGAGTATACATTTGAAAATCTGAGCAGATGTGATTCTATTTGAGGAAGCTAGTTAGTATGCTATTAGTGTAGGAAGAGAGGGAATACGAGGCCACACTGCGCAAGACACCCATTTCAGTGTTGATCTTGCAAAAATATGGGCCATCTTCATCATTTTTGTCATTTTTTCTACCCTATAGCTGGTGATAGGGGTTCTGATATGACTCCACATCCTGGAGTAGGACCTCCCGTTTCTCTTCAGCCAGGGAACTGGGGTTTTTCATGCCGTTCTAGCTGATGTGGTGGCAATGGTCGTGGGAATCATGCCACAAGTTTTCAGAATTCATAGGGTGGTCCAACTCAGGGTAGTTAGGTAGGGTCATAGAGCCCTGATACATGTCATAATTTTGGAGTGGAGATGACTCAGCAAAATTAGGATCTCGTACCATCTATGGTTAGAGGTACGATTCTAGTTTCCACAACTTTTCCTTCTACCATTTTTGATACATGGACTTACCATAGTTTTATATGTATTACTATTTTGGAGAGCCTTGGGCTCTGTATCATTACTTTTGAGGATGTTATGATGCTAGAACCTCCATGGGGGATTAGAAAGGCTAGTCTATATCAGTGAAAAGACTTCCCTCTTGAATTTGTTGGGTATAACTTCTTATGGGTTCTCTATTTCATTGAGATGAATGTCTGCTATTCCACTATCTGAATGGACTGGAGGGTCTCGTTCTATGCCTTTGTTGACATCTATCACAGTAGGGCGAGTATTACATTACCAGAGGGAATGTCTTTTATACAAAAGGGGGAATGGGATCTACTGGTTAGTAGTGGTTGACACAAGTGTCTTGGGTTGAGAATAATTATAGCCTAGATTTCTAGTTTATATATAGGTGGCTAGGGTAATTCATCTATAGTCTTTACACTAGTGGTGTATCATTTCAGATATTTCTTTTCAGAAGAATTTTTGTGTTTACCTTCAAGGATAGAGGTATATATCACTATTTTTATTTTTATAGGGGCATCACCATTTTCCATTCCTCCTTATAGGTTGGCTGAACCATAGTAAAAGAAGATCAATAATTAGTTAGAGTAATTTCATGAAATGGATTTCATCTAACCCAATATTTCTCTTTGGGGTCCGCCTATACATTTCATGAAGAAGGTGGATGGTACCCTCATACTTTCCATTTATTATCAGAAACTGAACTAGTAGAATGTTATGAACTGAAATACCTTGTCATGGATTGATGATCACTTTGATTATCTTTATGGAGCCAGGGTGTTCTCGAATATTGACTTATGATATGATTACTATCATTAGTGAGTTAGGCCATCAGATATAACTCTTATGGACTTTCAGAGCAGGTATGGTCTATAATAGTATGTGGTTATGCCATTCGGTCTCACAAATATTCCTGGAGTGTTAATGGAACTAATGAACTGAGTATTACATCCATACATGGATTATTTTGTTGTAGTCTTCATTGATGATATCTTGGTGTACTCACACACTCGACATGATAATACCACCCATCTTGATATCATTTTTAGTACACAAAGAATGCATCAGTTATTTCCCAAGCTCCCAAAATTCCACTTTTGGATGGATCATATTAACTTCATGGGTCATGTTATCTTAGAGATAAGAGTATTAGTAGTCCTAGATAATGTTATATCATTACTGTCCTAAGATAATAAAAATAAAATAATAGATCAATGGATTTTTTTGGGAACGCTGTATACTACATAAGAATTATACTAGACATTTTGGCTTAGTAGTTCCACTGATGGGGCTAATTAAGAAGGGTGATAAAAAATTTTGGAATGATCCCTACAATTCATCATTTTCTGGACCTGAAAGGGACATTAAAATCAGCACTGATACTAGTTTTTCTAAACCCGGGCTAGAGTTACATTGTTTACTTCCATGCATGAGGTATCTGGATGAGAGCAGTACTTATTTAGTGGGATGGAGTTGTTGCAAATGGGTCTTGGATGTAGAGTCCACATAATAGGAACTACCTGACACACGATCTCATGTTAGCTACAATTGTGTAGGCTTTACACTATTAGAGGCATTATCTATTGGGAGAGAATTTTTTTGTTTTCAATGACCACAAAAGACTCAATTATATCATTACTCAGTGTGATTAGAATTTTAAACATCGATGGTGGGTTTTGTACCTTCAATATTTTGACATTGAGCATGCCTACATGTCTAGGAAACGCAATGCAGTGGCTGATGCATTAAGCTGGAGGACCCAAATACATGCATTTAAGGTGGATAGTAGTGAGTGACAACTTATGGCTATTTTCCTAAGATGTATTTTCTGGTGCATGACATTCTGGTGGAGTCATTTATTTCTTCCGTAGCTATGACATCTACCATTATTAATCATCTGTGAATGAATAAGCTATCATATTATGATGGCCTAGTCCTATGGGAGAGTGTTGTAGGAGAGGAACCTAATCCTAGATAGACCATAGGTGAGGACAAGGTCTTTCATTTTCATGGATGTGTACAGGTTTCAATAGTCATACATGAGGATATTATTCAGGATTTTCATTCATTAGATTGGGATGTTAATCCGGGTGTCATCAATTCTAACAGTGTACATCCCAAACTTCATCTTGGATAGTTTTACAATTGAGATGTTGTACAGTTTCATGGGGTTCCACACTCTATCGTTTCAGACAAGGATGCCTGTTTTTCTTCTTCTGTCTGGTAGGGACTATAGAGGGATTTGGGTACACAGGTACTTCTGAGTATATCTTACCATCACTAGAGAGATGGCCAGCCCGAGCGCACGATTCAGGTGTATGAAGACACGCTTCGAACATGAGTCCATGATTTTGGGGGCTCTTGGGAGAGACATATACCCCTAGTGGAGTTTAAGTACAATAATTGTTTCCAGGCAATGATTTAGATGGAAACTTATAAATAATTGTATAGTAGTCCATGCCGATCACCACTATGTTTGATTGAGATATGAGATGGAGAAATGTTGGGACCTCATCTTCTCTAGAAGACCTATGAGAAGATGGAGTTGATTTGGAATAGGACAAATATTGCATAGTCTCTCCATAAATCTTATGTTGATCGATGGAGATGATCTCGGGAGTTCATGGTTAGAGGTCAAGTGTTCATGCATGTCAGACCAAGGTTGGGAAACATTGAAATTATGAGATAGAGGATCCTTTCAGTGAGATATATCTGGCATTTGAGGTTTCTGAGATATTCGGGCCGGTTTAATATCAGTTGCACTTACCTCAGAAGTATTGGTAAATTCATGATGTCTTCCATGTTTCTCAGCTTCAATGTTACTTTATAGATCCATCCCACAATTTTCAACCCAATGAGGTTAAGTAGGAGGTGGATGAATCCATGGAGAAGCACCCTATTTAGACTGTGGATCACAGATGGTTGCCTATGGACAGTATTTCCCCTCATATGGGTTCTATGGAAGCACCAGTGAGTACCAGACGAGTCTTGGGATAGGGATGTCGATATACAATCCCAAGGGCTAGAGTTGTTTGACGTTTCTTCTATAATAGAATTTGAAGGGATATTCAAGGATGAAATTATTTATGGGGAGAAGATTGTAAGAACTCAGATCTTATTTTTAGGTATTGATCTTGATTTATAGTATTCTGGATGAAAAATGAAGATTATGAAAATTTATTAGGTGCACTTAGTGTAGTCTAGGGTACACTTTGTGTATCCAATTGATGCGGGTAACCATGTAATGGCTGTGTAATAACCATGTACATGTCCATGTCGACCACCTAATGTTAGGGTTGATTGAGGCTAGTATATGGAGTATACATTAAATGGACATTCCATGTATATTTCATTATTATTTTATTATTCAATCCAGGTCACGTCTCATCTCCAAAACTCATTTATTCTTCCTGTGTCTCATACATGAGAGCAACATAAGGCTATGAATCATTGAGAACGTCTTGTTCCCCAGTCTCTACTCTGATTGAGATTCCACACGGTGCGTTGGACTTCCACGTATGATTTTTATCTTTCCCAAGAGTATCTCTACCTAATGTCTCTATTTTCTTGAGTTATCCAATGATGAATGTTTTTGAACGTTTTTATCGATTTTTTAAATTTTGGGCCGATTCAAAGGATAAGGTTCAACTTTATCAATTGTACAATGTCGATGCAGGTTTTTTGTTTCCATTTGGTGTTTTTTTGAGTTATATATGCCTATGTGATGATTACCCATGATTTGATTATTTCATATCAAGGAATTGAACCTTTCCATCATCTAACATAGATTGATTGTCTGATTAAGCGTTTTTGTTGTTGAATTATGATAAATTTCATGTCTACTAGAAACCCTATTGGTGACATTCCATGAATGAATTTTTATTATCATTGGGTCCTGGTTTCCTATGAGGAATACCTTGTTTTCTTTCCATGCATGTTAGGTTGGAATTGATTGCTTGTTGCTGCTAGTTAAATTATTTTTTATGAATTGTAGCTACTTATCCTTGTGTTAGTTCGGGTTACACGGGCATCTGAAAATCATTTGTGTAAGATTTTAGAACACAGATCTATGATAAACCGGTGTAGTTAGACTATAGGGGGAATTGACAATTAGTGTTTCCCCATAGTTTCTATTATATTTTATGTTACAAGACCATAGGGGTGATTGATGATGATTTCACCCTCAGAGTGTCTATAGTATGTCAATATGAGACCACATGGGGAATATAAAATGAGTGCTTCCATAGAGAGTCTATTTATTATTGATTTAAGACCACCTGGGGAATTGAAGGTGGGTTATTCCTCATAGAGTCTATGTTTTATTTGGAATATGTGATAATAGGGGTTAGACTCTATTAGCCACAAAGTGGTTAAATGTAATCTTTTGAATGTAGATTATGTCGAGGCTACCAAGACAAAGAACTAGAATTAATTAGGTATTACCTGACTATTAGATGGTCTTCTAATACATATGTTTTTCAAATACACAAAGGAAAGAATGATTTTTCTAGATCCCTAGATTTCATTAGTAAACAGTTTGAATAGTTAATGAATATAAATGAATGTAATTCGAAAGAGGAATAATGTTTACTTTTGAGTACTTCATTGTTTACTGCTTCATTTTCCATGTTTTTATATATATATATATATTCACTGATAGTTTGGAAAAATTTTTTTGGTGGCTGCCTACTGGGATTCATCTCACACCCTATTTGGGTAATTATTTTGGGACAAAATATATTATATGGATGTGGGTATAGATAAGGGGAATCCCCCTTCTTCATCAGGTAGATGATGGATATTAGAGATGGAGAGCATGTGACCAAGATGATTATTGCAATGCTATTGGAGTTTACTATTTTATGTTCTTTGGTTTCAGTATTGTAATTATAGTATTGGGACTTGTTTGTCTGATTTCCTAGTTACATTAAACATGTACCATTTATTTATATATGATGTAGTTTTTATACTATCATTTCCCCACTATTTACTAATGTTGTATGGTATTACTGTTTTTGATAATTTTTATAGTTTTTTTCTACTTTGTTACTCTTCCAATGATGGCATAGTTTCCCCACAATCACACCCAAATCCCTTACTACTAGTTGGAAGCCTCTAGCATTCAGAAAAAGGCACCTTAGACCATGTGAACAATTGGGTACGAGGAAACTTTGGGTGGCTCCCAGATTCGAAAAATTATAGATGTATTTAAAAATGGTTTCTTGAAAACAATATAAATGAAAATAAAAATATATATCCTGAAGGAGGAAGATTGTTTTGGTCGTGTTTGATGAAAACATTTCATAATTGGAATGTCATGCACCAAATTTTATTCGAGGTCATTATATTAAAATTATTTGGGATTACTAAAAAAATTATAATACAAGAAACCTAATTTCATTAGACTATTGAGAATTTAAAATATATTACAAAAATATTCATCATGTTGAGTATGAATAAAAGTTTACCAAAGATACTCATGTGTCTAATAAAAAATAGAATGAAATACACTTAGGTTGTAGACAATGGAAAATAATACATTAGAGAACGAATAATGTTAAAAATCAAGTTTCTAGATTTTGATAGTTGTGGTAAAAATAACTGCAATGAATTTCATATCAAATCTAGGATTTTCATTTTATCTCTTTTGTTTTAGAATAATTCTCATGAATTCATTAGAAATTATCTTTATAATGGTAAGATCAATATTTATAACAATATAATGATGTTTCTTATTTGTAATAATATAGTTATTTATATAGATATGAATCTAAAGAAGATCTTGAATGATGGGAATCAAAAATATTTTAATTATAAGGGTATGGGTAAATAATGTTCAACAAAATCGGTAGATGTTGGTCCATCAAACAAAGTTGTATTAGAACATAACATTTTTTCTTATTATGATAGTGTTTTTCTTGGTTTGGGGTCTACACAATTTCCATTTCTGATAAATTTAAAGGCATAATGCAAATTTCAACTCATGAAAAAAAGTTTTGGCTTTTGTTAAAACAACCTAGTTTAGTATTAAGAGAAATGAAATTTTAAATAAAATTAATGTATCATAAATGGAAGTTTTACCCTCAAAATTATTTACTCATTTGCATTTTATAATTTAATGTTATTATGTACATGAAATGGCTTTCAGTTTGTTGTGATATGATGGATTATATATTCAATTATCTTATTTTATGAAATATGTTTCAGTTCTCAAAAAGTAATGAATTAACATATTTTAAAATGTATCGAAAAGTTTGAAATGTATTAGTTGAGGGTAATTAATTATAAGTGGAATTAACTATTATAATAGTTCATAATGTTATGAATATTTCAATTTTCCATTATACAATGGCTCAATTATAAATGATGGAATGTAATGAAATTGACGTGAATTTCTTGAAAAATCATTCAATCATCTCGAACATTACTATGGGGTTATCTAATTTTTTCAAATAATATTATTGATTTATGAATATCTTTATTGATTATAGGAAAAACAATAACATTTCTATTATGATTATGTACCTTCATAATCATGTTTATAACTTTTTTGTCAATTCTATGGAGTTAGTAGTTTTTGAAGGATTATCTAAGGTATCAGCTAAAGGTGAACTTGAATTAAATCCACTAAAAGGTGTTTTATAATAAATATGGGATTTATTAGTTTTAATTTTTTCAATTTATATAAATTAATAATTGACCTATATTCATGATTCATAGAATTATAGGTTACCATAAAAATGATTATAAATTTATGGTTTTGTTTATTGATGATAATTTGGATTATTCAAAATGTTATGAAGATCATGAAAACACATATGGATTTTTCTTAATTCCCTGATTGAGTATAATTTATATAGAAATTTTAAACATTTTGAATTTTGGTTACATTATATTTCAGTCAGATCATATATCATAAATAATGATTTAAAAAATGTTTACATTACAATAACTAATAGGTTATATTAATTAAAATGGCCTAAAAGGTATACTAAGAATCATATTATTATTATATAAAAATATATGACTTGTTGTTTGTTGAAAACATCATATGGTTTCGGTAACCCACAAACCGTGATAACATGAAAAGGAGTCATACTCCCCTCGACAAATTAATATGGTGAATGATTGTAAGAATCAAAAAACATATTACTGAATGATCTGTTCCTTTTCTCATTTCTAATAATATATAATTAATTTTTTGAACATAAATACTTCATTTAAGAAAATTATATCTCTTTTAATATCAAAATATATGGTGATTTCTTATGCATCATGTCAATTAACACCTCATTAGAAAAGTTATCATACACATGAAAATTATCTAGTGAGTTTGATGTTTACTTTAAAAATATGGATACATCATCAGTATTTATTAATGTTCTAAATTTATACTGATCATAAAATTTTAAATTATATATAATTTCAAAATGTATTGAATATGACACAATTTATGTGGTTAAAAATTATAAAGGATTATTCCTACACAATTCATTTCCATCTAGGAAAGTAAAGTCTAGTAGTTGTTGATTTGTGTCTAATAGATAATTCTAAATTAATAATATTATAATTATAAAACTACTTGTTAGTTAATGATTTAAAAAAAGTTTGATTTTGAATTTTAATGTAGGAAATTCCTATATTTTGATTTACATGTTAATACAACTAAAATTATCAAATAGGATTATGAATCTCTAACAGAGGATCACGTTTTATATAAAAGGGTTTAATTGTAAAATAATATTATTTTTTAGGAATTCAATGTTGAAAAATTAGAGTTTTTGAGATGTCAAAAATATGGGTTTTATGCGAACCCCATTTGAATAAATAAAAAATCACTATGAATTCACGATCTCTACTTATGATTAATCCAGATAGTAAAAAGAATTAGTATAGAACTTCAGGTATTGTTTTGGGTAGAGTGAATACAAAATGATATTACTGATTTTACAATTGAATGGTTTATATGTGAATAGGGTAATGTTGAATGAAAATTACTGAATTGGATGTTTCATCCTTTTCTAGTTCTAAAATGGAAATATAAGAATATATTAAGGGATTTTCATGGTGGTATTACTAATGACATCTTCACATAATAACAAAATTTAGGTAATTTTTAATAAATTCACAAAATATAATCCTTTTATCCCATTTAAGATAATATTTTCCCAAATCAGAATTCATGGCATTATTTTAATGTGGTAGTTAGATTAAATTTAGTCCCTCATTAATTTGTATATTATCATTATTCCACATTCACATCATATTTATAGAATGGACTTCAAAAGATATTGGGTACTAAATTCTATTTTAGTATAGGAACTCATCCTCGATCTGATGGATACTAAGATGGAATGATTCATACTACAAAGGATACACATTCATCAATTTCAATGAAATATTTGATAATTTTGGATTAATAACTTAATTTAGTTATATTTTATTATAATAACATTTTTAATTATAATATACATATTGTGTCTTTGAATTCTTTATATTGAATGATGTTTTCGACTCCATCTTTTGGGGACTATTTAAAAAAAATAAAAGTGATTGGACTGAAACTAGTAGACGAAATGGAAAAGAAGGCCATAATTATTTAGCCTCATTTGATGATGGATTGATGTAGGAATATAATTTATGAAAATATAAAGAAGAATGATCCTTCATACAGAGTATTAAATCACATTTATTTAATTTTTCTTAGTAAAAAATGGTTATGTGTCCTGTTAAAAAGAGAACGTTAGTTATACACTTCATTAGACGATACTAAAATTTTAAAAATATGGGATTTGATTCCTATATAACATATATTCTTCTATTTTAATCTAAAAATACACAAAGTGTTCCATTTATTATTATTAATAAAATATGTACAAGATACATCTCATGTTTTAATCCACAAAGCAATTCTTTGCAATGAAACCCTTTCTTTTGTGTTGTAACATGTACAAGATTTCTGCTATAGAGATTTGTAATTGTGGAATAAAGTGAATGTATATGTTATTATATTTTTAAAAATGCCATATGTGCATGAATAAATATCAGAATCAGAAAATTCTTTTAGCAGAAGACATCCTCAATTATTTAAATAGTAGATTATATTTTAAAGACATAATATTCCATAGGGGGATGAAAATAGAAAACCATGTAATTTTAAAATAAATCATTTCCATTTATTTTTATTATTCATAAATATATTTTAAATTTTATATTTATTATAATAATATATAGTTATTTAGTAAGTTAAATGAAAGAATTCTTTATTTTTATAAAAAATAAGCTTTTATGAATTATATGGTTTTACATTAAATAGAACTTATATATTTTTATATTTACCCTTTTTAAAGGATATCATTTTTGAATTAATCATGCCAAAATTTAATAGTATGGAATGTTGAATCTTTTTTAAAGTTACATTTTTTCAAATGAATATTGTAAAATAATTTTTTTTATTTAAATTACACTTTTGTTTCATGAATTTGAAATTTTTTATTCTATGTTAAAAAGTTTTAAATGTTACATTAGTTTGTTTTTATAATTTTTAATTCAAATTGTGCAATTTCATACAATATTATCATTGATTTTGGCATAAAAGTTTCATATCCTTGAGAATATAGTTTCCCTAGAAAATAACATTCATCTATTTTTGTGGGTTTAATATTTAAATAAATTACTCCACATCATAGAATCGATTTTGAAATATATATTTCATATTTTTAATCATCATTATTATGAATAAGTAATAAGATATAATTAATTTTTTGTCATAATAAATATTAAAAATAGTTAAAATATTTCACCATGATTATGGTTGAAACAGGTCTACCAAGCGTTAAACTGATGGGATGAGGGATAAAATAAACTAAAAACATGTCTAAATACAAATTTTGTCCATATATCGACCCGATCTGATCTCATATTTCAGAAATTATCAATTTTTATACCAATATAATTATGTAATTAATTATTGCATTTTGATCATTTGATATACTCCAAGTGCATCATCTCCCTAGTGTAAAAAAGTACTCTCATCCCCTCTCATTACCTCTCCACACATAATAATAGTTTTGGTTTGTACAATTCATTCGAAAATATTTACCTAAATTAAAACCCAAATTCGTAGATGTCTTATTTTGGAAATTAAAAATAATATTTATGGACATAATGTGAAATGAAATATGGTTTTCAAAAAAATATATTTATAGCTTGTAACAAAATATTTTATTTATATTTATTATTATACCACATTAAACCCCCGTCTTACAATTGTGATATAAAAAATAATAATCTACCAAATATTTTTACTTTATATTATACAGATATTAACATGAATCCATCGTTTTATTTATTTAATAAGAAAATGGTCCATCGTTTTTGTATATTGTGTACTATGACAACCTAGACCTATGTAATTGTTTTTACCACCAGCACAATAATTTGGTCATACAGATAGAGTTAAAGTATATAAATGAAATTAAATTATTAACATTAATTATATAAATATAATCTGTCTTTTATTTTCTTACAATTATATCATTTTAATAACTATATTTTCATTCATGAGTACGTGTCAATTACATCATCCCTGACATGATGTAATTCATCTTTCATCACCACCTAACATTAATGTTATATATAATTTTGTTTAATGAGATAATATTATATTAATTATATAATAAATATTTTGGTAAGAAAAAATGATACCTATTTTAATTCCTTCAATCTCATTGAAAAATGGAAAGGTTACTCATATGTATGTGTGACATACCATCTCCTGGATTGTTTCATAATTCATTTTTCCTAACCATAAAAATAGTTACGTAGAATGAGTTAATTAATGCTTAAAAATGATTATTATAACACGATGAAGTATTTTTTTATTTATATTATCATCATCAATGTTATGAAGGTCGTACTACTAAATTCGTTTTGGATTTGTGACCTAAATATCCCCAAATAGATCAATGAAATGAAAATAAATTAATTAAGTGTAACATGGATATATATGAATTAAAATGAATAATTAACATGAATATTTTTTATTAATAATATAAATAAAATAAAATATTTTATTATTTATGATGATAATGAATGTACGTGAAAAGTCAAACATAAAGTAATGGTCACTTTTCTATAGAGGACTCATTTTAAATGGTTTAAAGATTAATTTTCTAAAACTTTTTTTGTAAATGTTCATATTGAAAAGAATTATTTTATTAATGTATTTATTTAGAGGTAAATGATTTATAATGAATAATTTATGAATATTTTTAATTTATTTAAAAATTTTTAAAAAATATATATTCCCATATTTTATAAAGAATATTCTGATCAAAAGGAAAAAAGGAATGTCCTATTTTATGGTGTATAACATTGAATGTTTTTACCACCACGATGAGGGTTATTTAATATTTGTATTTATTTACAATGTTCTATGTTTCGATCATAGAGAAACATTTATTCACATTGATCAAGGAATTATAGAATTGTAATTTAAATGGAATGGATATTTCGATATCCAAAAATGTTTTTCATATGGGTGAAAATAATATCGTGATGAGTTGGAGGACTGAAATTAAATTATTATTTTGTTCGAATTATATTCCCACACATGGAAAACTTTATGATGACTCGTTATTCTAATATATCTCTTGATTATGGTTCAACCAAGTATCTCTCTATAATGCCATGACCCCAGAAGCCTAGAGTCGGTGAATTATTACATATCATTGGCATGATCACAAAAGATCAAGTCTCAAAAGGCCGATTAGTTTAGTAGCCTTGGAAGTACTAGAGACATTCATAAGGTTTACATTATATCATAAAATGGAATACGACAAAAAAATTGTTTCCATATGAAACACTAAGATTCCATAGACTATCCCTAGAGGTCAGTCATAATATACTTTTTCGCATTCTTGGAAAAATAAATGATAGAAAGGGGTGAGCTCAGATGCTCAGTAAGGATAACAATATAGAAAAAAAATGCATAAATAATCATAAACATTTAAGGTAATGTAGAAAATTATAACAAAAGCCTTTTCAACATAAACATAATCATAATATTGAAAATATAAATAAAAATAATTCCATTTACATACTCACATGGATTTTCTACTAGTCGAATAATCACATGCAATATCAATAGCCTCTTTTATAATGATGGAATGCATAATGCCATACTTTATAACCACATAGTAAAGGCCTTATACCAAGACTACAAATGATATTTTTTTCAAGGCCTAGTTCCAAGACACTAGTTTGTCTCATGAGAACTATAGACGTATCGAGGTTCTATATAAGGCTCCACCCATCACATAATAAGTACAATGCATTCCTCATATGAAAATGTTTAAACATAACATAAAAATTCATATTAATACTAGCATACAATTGGTTAATAATTTATCCATAAACCATGAATGGTTTAAAAATAACACATCCACAGTCAAACATATCGCAAAACCATCAAAACAATATGAATGTTTTATATCTTAATAAATAAACCTCAAATAAGCTTAAAATATTTCAAAGGATGTTGACATATATAAAATAAAATCCTTTTTAGAGAGATATATCATTCTAATATGAAACCATTTTAGAAAAAATTTATTTTTAAAATGTACATATAATCTTGTATAGTATGATTCTACGATGTTATAACGGCGGAAAATATCCACAAACATCGTATAAGCTAAAAAAATATATTCTTAAATTAATTTTGTCAAAAACGTTATAAAGGACCTTGTTTGGAAATCGATAGAAATATTCCTTTATAAACATATTATAAAAATTCAAGAATGGGAATAAATGAATTTACAACATAGTCAATAAAATAGTAATAATGTTTTGAAATAAATTTTTAAGAAACATGGATGTGGTTGATAAAGAGGTCCAAGTAGATACTTACGTAAAAACAACCTCGGATAATAAAGATATTGTGAAATTAACCCTTAACTTGTACTTTTCCTTTGTAGAATGTAGGTTAACCTCCTGTTTAATGGTAAAATAATTGTTATTAAATTATACAAGAATAATATACACTAATATGATATCAGATATGATCTTTTAACATTTTCTTTGTTAATAATATCTTAGTATTATCGTTGTTTCAGTTGATAATTGATTAGTATTCCCTTATATGTTTTTTTATGTAAGTAATTTTTGTTATGGATAGGAGGTAAATTATTCATTTTCAGAATGATATTAAGTCTTTAAACATTATTTTGCACCATCTAATGAAAATTAGTTTTCAATGGATATGATGAGGAACGAATCTCATCGCGTTCAGGGAGACTGTAATCCATACGTACGCAAGAGCGACGAAATATCATTATTTTGATATTAAAATAATATATAATTGGATGGTATATAATATATTCATAATAATTATCAGGTTATATTTATTATTTACATCAATTAAACATCATTATTATACACATCCAAATAATAATGTATTGAATAACAATTACACCACGACGTGGAGATGGTAAGACGTACTTATGAACGTATAGTGACATGTCATTCAAAGGATGGATAGAATAATGAATATTTTTGTACCATATTTATAATAACATCAACGTATATAGAATATACTGGAGTTATTATTTTACAATTTAACCGACAAAGAAAGAGGAAGTGGATGAAGAAAGGAACTTGAAAGTGGTGATGAAATATTTTACCTCTTTTTCAGGTTCTTCCTTTTCATTTGATCAAATGAGCTCCATAGGGTGGATTTTTGAGGAATGTAAGGACTCTAGGATTAAGGGAGGAAGATTTAGAGGGTATTTAGGCAGGGTTTGGCCGAACCAAAAGGATTTTATGGTGTGAATTCTAGGGAAGGGTGGGGGTGCCCTTTTATAAGAGGGGTGAAAGGCACCTTAGGAAAAGCTAGAAATATTATTTTATAATAAAATAATTTTCGGTTTCTAAAGGATCAAAAATCAATAGTATAAATGAATAGGTGGGGATAGGTCAAATAAAACATAACCTATAGGTTTTATTTAGGTTTGGGTCACTATATTAACATTATCTTTTACATTTAACTCATAGTTAAATAGTGTGACTTTTATCATGTCTCTTTGTATTTTTATATTATATGGTTAATAAAGATACAATAAACTTCAAATAAGACCTAAAATGGTTCATCAATGACATATATAATATTATTTAAGACATTTTTTGATCCTTAGATTTTTAGTAACAGAATATCAATTAATAATTAATATTTGTTTTAAAAACACTTATATGTCATTTTTGACACTATTTGGTAGTTTGTTTTTTGTAAATTTATAATAGCAGTATTACTTCAAAAAAAATCATATAAACAACACTAAAATGTCATATAAAGCTAGAAAATTATTTTAATTCAAAAAATAAATCAAATTACATTTATTTGGATATTTATAATATCAATTATTTTTATATTTCATAAATTTGGTAATTACTGCATCACCATTGTGTCATAAATAAATTATATTATTAAATATCTAAATTTTTTTTATAAAAAAACATTATGTAGGAAATATTTATAGCTTTTTAAATAATATTTATAGTTGAATGTATATTATGTATAACCCTATATTAAAAATGTTTTAGTTATTAAACATTGATTTTAACTCTTTTAACTCTTCTTTAAATACAGAAATAAAAAGTGTCCAAATCTTGTCCATGTGGACCAAAGAGGATTATATTTTATTCCTAAGGTTTTTTAGATCTATTTATATTTTTCCAATATAAATAAAACATGTGTTAGGGTAATAATAACATCATTTTTAGCATTAATTACCCTATTTTATTTTAACCGTCGTAAATAAAAGTAAAAAGTTACTATTCACCAGAAAGTATTTTCATCTTATTGAACCAAATTTTACTTACTAACATTAACCGTTCCATTTATATTTCTGAAATTCAACTCACATAATGGGTAAAAGTATGTTTTATATAAATTTACAAATGCTCATAGGAGGTGGGTAAAAGACGGTAAAAAGTTCAATAAAATTTTTATATATCTAAATTTATTATAAACCGACTCCAATGAATTACATTGAACAAATATATGTATTATTTATCTATTTTGACCTAAAATAAATTTAAATAATATAAATAAATATTTAAATAAATAATCAGGTTTAAATTATAACCTAGTGTTTCTCACTATTCATCAAAAATTAAAAGTTTTTTGAAAAATACAAAAAATTCACCTTAAGCTAATTTCAGTATTTCAAATTCAAAAATGAAGTCTATTTTTTAAGATAAAATTTATAAAATTTCAAAAAGTGGGTATTACTATTCTTAATGTCTAGTTTGATTGGTTGTGCTGTGTTAGAACTCAAAGTTGCGTACAATACACGCTATTGTATTATTCAAAGGGAAGAGTACCAGTGAAGCTTGGGGTGTTACATTATCCCCCACTTCCAATAATTTTATCCTCAAAATTTTTAGATTATTACTTCATAAAAAGACTCGAGTGGTTCTTTATCATAAATTTCTCGGGTTCCCACATTGCTTCTTCCATCTTATGGTTTCTCCATAGAACATTTATCAGACAAGTCATCCAGTTTCTCAGCACTTGTTCTCATGTATCAAGAACCTTGACAAGCTCTTTGCAATTATATATATCGAGTTCTAGTTATAATTATTCATAGGTGAGTACATGATTTGGGTCAGACATATATTTTCTCAATAGTAATACATGGAACACATCATGAACTTTGGATAGACTTGGAGAAATTTGTAACACCCCTGGAAAAGTGACACTTAAAAGGCTAAATGTTACTACCCATAGAAACAAGGTGCACCATCCTTTTTCAGAGCCTTTCTGATTAGAACTCCATAGTTAAGCATGCTTGTCTTGGAGTAGTGATTAGGATGGGTGACCTTCTGAGAAGTTTCATAGGTTGTGTGTGGGTGAGGAAAAAACACACTGGAAATGACAAGTGTTGTCCTGTGGGGACAGTAATTAGTCAGATGACCCGTTCGGGCATGTGGGTGGGCCCTAGGGTGGGGACAATGAGTCTGCGGGGAAACTGGTGGGCTAGGACCTGATGACCATATTAAGGCTGGGTGGTTGTGCTGTCACTGGTGCCCAGTTGATACACTTGGTATTAGAGGCAATACCCAACTGAAAGTGCTTAGGCACTGCCTGTGATTGAGGCTTGGGGTACACAATGAGGGAGTTGTGCTTTAAAGGGGTGGAAGAAGTAACACCCCTAGAAAAGTGAGACATAAAAGGCTAAATGTTACTACCCATATCAACAAGGTGCACTTTCCTTTTCGGGAGTCTGTCTCATTAGAACTACACAATTAAGCGTGCTTGGTTTGGAGTAGTGATTAGGATGGATGACATTTTAAGAAGCTTCCCAGGGTGTGTGTGAGTGGGGAAAAACACATTGGAAAGGAAACGTGTTGGCATGTGGGGACAATCATTAGTCGTTGACCCATTCGGTCATGTGGGTGGGCCCCAGGGGGGCGACATGTCTGGAGGGAAACTGGTGGTAGCTTGTGGGATACGACCCGACGACCAGGTTATGGTGGGGGGGGGGGGGGGGGGCTGTTCTATCACAGGTTCCTAGTTGTTACATTGGTAATATACCTAGGCAATGGTTATCCTTTGATTTCAAACATTGTGATTTATCCTTGTTGGATTTAGTGAGGCCACGAGGGTCTCGGGGTCCTTAATGAGTATCGTTATACTCACCCCTGCACGGGCTATGCCCAAAACTCGTTATGTTGGTTGTAAATGATGGAAATCGCTGACTGAGGAAGAGAGTAGTAGGACTGGATGGTACATGGAGGTGGACCACTCAGCATGACGATACAGGGAGCAGATGGAAAGACGTGGAGTGCTGAGGAGGCCATATGTACCTACCCTTCAAGTAGGAACCCTAGAGGACGACCCAGTAGCTGCTTTACTATTCTTCAGTTATACTTTCTTTTCATTTGTACATGTACTTTCCTGTTGGGCTTGTATTTCTGGCCCTTTTTACTTTCCAGCACTTCGTTTGTATATAGTTTTACTTAGTGTTTTGCTTCTAGTTTTGTACTCCTATTGTATGTGTTTAATTTTTATAAAGGAAATTCCTTCCCAGCATAGGGATTTATGCCTTGGGTGCTATTTTCCAGCCCTAGGACTATGGAAGGTGGGCATGGGGTAGTCATGACACAGATCCTGAGGACGGTTCGTGATATCATTTCCAAACGGTAAGGTACAACTCCAATTCATTCTAGAATTTGGAAAGGTCTGATGTACCTGGGACTCAATTTAACTTTCACAACAAAACATATAACATCCTTCCATAGATATACCTTCAAGAAATCATGATCTCCTACATGGAATTACAAATACTTTATTTGGTTATCAGCATAGCTCTTCTGTCTACTTTGAACTTCTTTCATGTGGGTTTGGATTACCTTCAACTTTTCCATCGTTTCCTCCAAAATTTCTGGGCCTACGTGTTTTCTTTCACCAATATCAACCCAACGGGTTGTTGTGCGACATCTCTTTTCATATAACACTTCATATAGTGCCATATGAATATTCGAATGGAAGCTATTGTTATAGGAAAATTCTACCATAGGTAAATATTGATCCCACATACCTTGAATGTCAAGTTATCATTATCTAAACATGACTTCTATTTTTTGAATAGTCCATTATGACTGTCCATCAATTTGATGGTGGTAGGAAGCGCTCCAAATAAGTTCATTATCCAAGGATTTTTGATGACTTTTCCAAAATATATATGTAAAATAGGGATCAAAATCAGAAACAATCAATAGCGGTTCTTCATAAAGTCTTACACCTTCATTAATATATAGTATTGCAAAACTTTCAAGTGGTAAATCTTCTCTTATACTAATAAAATTTGATGACTTGGTATGACGATAAACAATGACCCATATTTCATTATTCATTCTATGAGTATTTGGTAGTACCATGAAAAATCCCATCATAATATTATCCCATTTCCACTCAGGTATGGTAATAGGTTGCATGATTCCTCCAGGATGTTGCCTTCCAGCTTTCACTTGTTGAAAAATGGTACATCATGACACAAAATCAGCAAACACCCTCTTCATGGTGTCCCATAAAAACAGTTCCTTCAAATCTCTATAAATCATTGTGCTACTGTCGTGTATAGAGAAATTGGAACTTTGAGCATCATCCAAAAATTCCTTTTTTAGATTAGGTATATCGGGAACACAAAGTCTCTTCCCAAAAATTAAAATTCCATTTTCATACACAAAGTCACTCAATCTACCATCTTTCACAGCTGTAATATTCTTTTAAAACTCTTTATCATTGGTCTGAGAAATCTCTATCCTTTATTTTAAAGATGGTTTGGCAACCATTTTAAAATGTATTGATGTTTGACCTTCCATGGTTATTCCCGTATCATTCTTTACTAGATCCATGTATATAGGATCCTTTTACACTCTTATCTTGTTCAAAACTCCATGATCTTTTCTACTCAAAGTATCTACCACCATTTTTTCTTCCGTGGGTGGTAGTTTATAGTGCATTTATAATCCTTGACTATTTCAAGCCATCGAAATTACATCATTTTGGGTTATTTTTGTGAGAAAATATATTTCAAACTCTTGTGATCAGTATAAATCACACATTTTCACTATAGAGATAATGTCTCAATATCTTCAATGAAAAAATATAGTTTCTAACTCAAGATCATGAGTAGGAGAGTTTTCCTCATGAATTTTAAGTTGTCATGATGCATATGTAATAACCCTATCATGCTACATAAGGACACATCCAAGTCCTTTCATTGATGCATCAATATAAATAAAAAACTAATCATTCCCTGAAGGTAGAGTAAATAATGGATAATTGACTATATTATCTTCAGTTATACAAAAATATTAGTCACATTCTTTTGTCCAATCAAATTTAACCCTATTATGTGTGAGCTTGGTTAATGGGTTAGCCAATCGGGAAAAATTCTGGACGAAATACCAATAATAACATGCTAAACCAATAAAACTGCATACCTCAGTTATACTCATCGGTGATGTCCTTTCTTGGATTTCTCTTGTTTTGGAAGGATCAATGGAGATTCCATCCTTAGAGATGATTTGGCCAAGAAATAAAATATCTTAAATCCATAATTCACACTTGATAAATTTCCCATATAATTCATTTCTTCTAAGAGTCTTCAAGATAAGGTGCAATTGATTTTCATGATCTTTGTAGCTTTTGGAGTATATCAAGATATCATCAATAAATACCACTACAATTTCTTCATGATATTCCTTGAAAAGACTATTCATTAGATCTATGAAGATAGAGGGTGCATTAGTCAATCTAGAAGGCATTACTGTAAACTCATAATGCTCGTACGTGGTTCGAAGTGTTGTTTTCAGAATGTCTTCCTTATTCACATAGAACCGATGATATATAGATTGAATTACAATCCTTGAAAAGTATTTATCTCCCTGAAGCTGGTCAAATAAATCATCAATGTGAGGTAGGGGATACTTGTTCTTTATTGTTATAGAATTGATCTTGCTATAGTCCATGCAAAAACTCATAGATCCATATTTCTTCATAACAAAAAGGACTGGGGCTCCCCATGGAGAAACACTAGGTAGAATAAATCAATTATTACTCAATTCCTATAGTTGTTTATTTAGTTCCACTAATTCCACAGTGGTTATTATATAAGGGGTCTTCGTAATGGGCCTTGAACCTGGAATTAAATCAATAGAAAACTCAATTTCTTGTTACAGAGGATGTCAAGGTAAATCGTCTGGAAACACATCAACATATTATTTCACAATAGGTACATCCTCTATTTGAACAATACATTCCTCACCCATAGTA
Source organism: Viscum album (assembly GCA_963277665.1). Classification (NCBI taxonomy): domain Eukaryota; kingdom Viridiplantae; phylum Streptophyta; class Magnoliopsida; order Santalales; family Viscaceae; genus Viscum; species Viscum album. The sequence continues at coordinate 1,109,393,464 of OY728146.1, forward strand.
ATTTCATTCTCTTTCTCCCCAATAATTGAATTTAGTTGAGCTACTAGTGTTGGATCTAGATAAGAATTAAGTGGTGCTAATTCTTCTCTAAAGATAAGGTACTCTTTATCGTCATCAAAAATTGTAACCCCCATCTTCTTACAATAAATTTTTGAATCAAGGTACGATAGACAATACATACTTAGGATTATACCAAATTCAATCATGGTTTTGATGACGAGATCAGCAGATAGAGAACATTTATATTCCCTAATGGGGACTGATTCACAAAACTTTGTTGCAATGATACTTCCCTTAGTAGTTTTGACAGACAACTCCCTTGTTAAATAAAATCGAAAATTCCTAATTTTCTTAGCAAACATTGATGATAGGAAACAATGCGACGATCCTAAATCAAATAATGCATTTACTAAACATTAGGAAACCATTAAATTTACTGCCACTACCTTTTTCAGAGCTTCAACCTTAGCAGTAGTGATAACATAAGCATGGGATTGATCCCTTGGCCTTTTATAATGAAAATTACTGAGACGCTTAGGAAATCAATTCAAACAATGCCCCCTTTCTGTAAAATTGTATCACTCAACATCGATAGCCTCTTTCATCCCCTTGTAATCATGAATTTGGTGGCCTTTTCACCACACTTGTAACAGACTCCCATTCCCTTCAAGCAGGTAGCAGGGTGTTTCTTCTCACATTTACTGTGGGATGGATATTCAACATATAACTTCTTCCCCATATTTCCATTTCTAGAGTGTTCAGTAGGTCTCTTCTTCTCTTGATTTTCTTTAAATTTGTTTGACATAGAGAATTCATTTTCTATCTTGATATGACATGGGACAATATGTTCATACGATGACAATGATTATGTGACTAATTATCAATGGAGAAATGGTTTTAACCCATCAAATAAACGATAAATCTTACTTATTGGGTTATGTATATAATCTGCAATATGCCTTGCTAACCTTGTAATGTTAGCTTCATACTTTGCGACATTGCCATCCCCCTTTTGCCTTAGACTCAGAAATTTTCTTTCCATATCCGCTTGATGGTCATGAGGAAAGTATTTTTCTAAGAAAATTTCTTTAAACTCCCTACATTCCATATTTTATACTCCATCATCTTACTTTGTGATTTTAATCAATAACCACCATTGATCCACATCTCCTGTGAGGCGGTAAACTTCCATGACAACATTTTCCCTTTCACTACTCCCCAAGGTGTGGAATATTTTCTATAAGAAATTTATCCATTTGATAGCTACTAGTGGATTTGTATCCCTATTGAATATTGGTAGATGTTGCCTCATGAAGTGATCTAACATTGATCCTCCACACTGCGGATCAGGGTTCTCCATACGGGTAAGGTTATTATTCATAATCGTAGTGCATATCCCAATATAATGATAAGATGATTAGCACCAGTTGTATCACTAGCTCCACTATAATTATCTTGATTAGGAGGTCAGTCCCTACTTGGAGTTCATGCATTGATACAGTTTCCATTCCTTCCACTTGGTGCCATTTCTAAACAATGGCATAAACTAGATTAGTTTATGAATCCTAACACATAATTCCAAACATGGAAAAAACATAACATAAATTGAAAAGTTTATTGATATAATCCATAATCATAAAAAAAATTCTTTGAGGAAGTATCTACTAATAAACCTTTTATAATGGTTTGTAATGAAAATAAGAATTATCCTAAGCATATCCCCAGGGAAAGTCATAACAAAGAGTACAGAAAGGCCCTTTTTCGGGCACCAGTTCTCATTCAAGTCTAGCTCAAAGCGGGTTTTTCGGGTTTTACCCCTAGGTACATCTATGCCAGAGCAACCTTTACCTAATCATATCCAGACAGGGATTTATTGCTTGGAAAACTCATAAAATCTTTACAATACCTAAATTCTAGACGTTCTTCTATACTAATCCTCGATGTCTATCTTAGGGCTATGTGCTCTAATTATAGTTTATATAAATCTAGTTTCCAAGGTTTGTACTAAAATTCCTTTGATACCAACTGTAACGCCTTGACCACAGAATCCTAGAGTCTATGAAGTATTATGTATCATTAGCATGATCAGAAAATACCAAGTCTCGAAAGACCGATTATTTTAGTAGTCTTGTAAGTACTGGATACTTTAATAAGGTTTACATTACATCAGAAAATGAAAAAAAAACAGCATTTTTCCATTGAAAACACTGAGATACCATATATTATCCCTAGAGGTCAGTAATAATATAATTCTTCTCATCCTGGGAAAATAAAACATAGAAATGGGTGAGATTAGATGCTTTGTAAGGATAATAATACAACAAAAACTATCACAAATAAGCATAAACATTTAAGGTAATGTATAAAACTAAAAAAAGCCTTTTCAACCTAAATATCATCATAATATGAAAAATATAAATCAAAATAATTCCATTTACTAACTCATATTGATATTATACTAGTCTAATAATCACATGCAATATCAATAGCCAAATTCATAATGATGAAATTTATAATGCGAGGAATCATAACTACATAGTCAAGGCCTTGTGCTAAGACTACAAATAAGATTTTTTCAAGGCCTTATTCCAAGACACTAGTTTGTCTCATGAGACCTACCGATGCATCGAAGATCTATTGCGGGCTCCACCTATCACATACTAAGTCCAATGCATTCCTCATATGAAAAGGATTAAAATAACATAAACATTAGTATTAAAAATAGCATACGAAATGTCAATTATTTATCCATAAACCATGAATGGGGTAGAAAAAACACGTCCACAGTCAAAAATATCACAATAACTTCAATACAATATGGATGATTCGTATCATAATTAATCAACATCAAATAAACTTAAAATCTTTCAACGGATGTTGACATAGATGTAATTAAAACCTTTTTTAGAGAGATATATCTTTCTATTTTGAAATAATTTAAGAAAACATTTATTTGTAAAATAATCTTATAATATTTTAAGGGAAGCATTGAAATTGTTATAAAGGCATACAATAGCCACACCCGCTGTGTATGTTAAAATAAGACATTCTTACCTTAATTTTGTCAAAACGATTATAAAGGACCTTGTTTGGAAAACAACCAAATGATTACTTTATAAACATCTTATAAAAAGTATAACAAGGTTTTAAATGACTATAACCCATAGTCTATAAAATAGTAAAAAAAAATTTAAATACATTTTGACGAAACATGGATGTGGATAATAAAGAGGTCCCAGTAGATCATTACGTAAAAACAACCTCGGATAATAAAGATATTGTGAAATTAACCATTACCTTGTACTTTTCGTTGGTCTGGGGTAGGTTAACCTCCTTTATAATGGTGAAATAATTGTTATAATTCTATAAAAGAATCATATAAATTAATATGATATCACATAATATCATTTAACACTACTTTGTTAATAATATTTTTGTATTATCGTCGTTTCGGGTGTTAATTGATTTGGTTTCCTTTATATGCATTATTACATAAGTATTGTTTGTTAGAGATAGGATGTATCATATTCATATTCAGAATTATATTATGTCTTTAAACATTATATTTAATCATCTAATGAAAATTAGTCTTGAATGGGTACGATGGGGAATGAATCTCATCGCGTTCGTGGAGACGGTAATCCGTACGTACGCATGAGCAACAATATCATTCTTTTGATATTAAAATAATATATAATTTGATGGTATATCATATATACAGAATTATTATCATTTTATATTAATTATTTAAATCAATTACACTTCATTAATATACCCATCCAAATAATAATGTACTGAATAACAATTACACCACGACGTGGAGACGGTAAGCCGTACGTAACCACGTATGGTAACATGTCATTCAAAGGATGGATAAAATATTGAATATAGTTGTACCATATTTATAATAACATCACATTATATTGAATATACTAGAGTGATTATTTTATAATGGAAACAACAATGAAGGAGGAAGTGGAAGAAGAAAGGATCTTGAAAGAGGTGATGAAATATTTACCTCTTCTTCACGTTCTTCCTTTTGATTTGATCAAAAGGACTCCTTAGGTTGAATTTATGACTAAATTAAGGCCTCTAGGATGAAGGGAGGATAGTTGAGAGGGTATTTTGTCAGAATATGGCTAGGCAAAAAGGCTTTTATGTTTTGAATTTGAGAGTGGGGGTGCCCTTTTATAAGAATGATGAGGGGAACCTTAGGAAAATCTAGAAATATTATTTTATAATAAAATCATTTTCGATGTATAATGGATACAAGATTAGTTATTTAAAATATAGGTTAGGTATGGGTTAAAAACAACTCAACCAATATTTTTTAGATAGGTTTGGGTCACTATATTAACTTTATCCTTTAGATTTAACTCTTAGTTAAATAGTTTGACATTTACCATCTCTATTTGTATTTTTATATTACATGGTTAATATACATACTATAAACTACCAATAGAACATCCAGTTGTTCATTACCGAAATATATAATATTATTCATGACCTTTGTCCGAACTTTGGATTTTTAGGAATAGAATATCAATTAATAAAATAATTTTTTTTTTAAAAACTCTTTTAAGTCTATTTTTACACTATTTGGTATTTTGTTTTTTCTAAATTCATATCAGCATTATTACTTCAAAAAAAAATTCATATAACAAACCCTATAATGTCATGTTATTCTGAAAAATTAGTGTAATTCATAAAAATTCTCAAATTACTTTTATTTGGATATTTATAATATCAATTATATTAATATTTCCTTAATTAGGTAATTACTGCATCACTATTGTGTCATAAATAAATGAAATTATTTAATGTCCAAATAATATAAATAAAATAATATTATGTGGGAAATATTTTTAGCTTACTATTTAATATTTATAGTCCAATTTATCTTATGTAAAACCCTATATTAAAAAAGTTTTAGTTATTAAACTTTGATTTTAACTCTTTTTACTCTTCTTTATATAAAATAATAACAAGTGTCCTTTTCTAATCCCTGTAGACCAAAGAGGATCATATTTTATTCCTAAGGTTTTTTTGGTCGAATTATACTTATCCTATAGAATTAAGATATTTTTTAGGGTAATAATAATATCATTTTTACCCTTAATTACCATATTTAATTTTAACTGTGGTAAATAAACGTAAAAAGTTACAATTCACCAAAAAATATTTTCATCTTATTGAAACAAATTTTACTTACTGATATCAACAATGTCTCTCAGATTTTTGAAATTCTACTCATAGAAGTGGTAAAATTATGTTTTCTGTAAATTTGAAAATTTTTCTAGGAGGTGGGTAAAAGACGGTAACAAGTTCCAAAAATAATTTATATATCTAAAATTATTATAAACTAACTCCAATAAATAACATTGAACTTATATAGGTATTAAGTATCTATTTTTACCTAAAATAAATTTAAATAAAATAATAAAAAATTTAAATTTTTTTTCTTTAAACCATAACTCAGTGTTTTTTACTATTCATTGAAAATTGTATGTTTTTAGAAAAATACCAAAAATTCACCCTAATCTAATTTCGATATTCCAAATCAAAAAATGAACTGCATGTTGAAAGATAAAATTTATAAAACATAAAAAAGTGGGAATTACTATTTATAATGGGAAATTTGATTGGTTGTGGTGTGTTAGAACTCGAGGTTGAGTACAACCCACGTTATTGTGTTATTCCAAAAAAAGAGTATCGTGGATGCTCTCGGTGTTACACTATCTCAAATAGATTATGTCAAGGGTTGGATTAAACTAGTTATTGGTTTCACATCATAAATTTTTGAAATTTTATTGGTATATTATTCAATGTATATGAGGTAATTTTAGAGTTATATGAAAATGGTATCCATGGATACCTATATAGTTTCTATATTCATGATATTTGTTTTTATAAAAATATTATTATTATAAAATGTAATATTAAGAGTTTATATAATTGAGTGAGTATGAAAATTATTAAGGGTTATTTGTAAAACATTTTTATGAAAATTGAATATATTTTTAATGATTGTATTGAATCTATTTGGAGTTTTATTTTTTCCTTTAATAAAATTTAATATAAATGTTCTGAAAATATTATTTTAGTGATGATTATTTCTTCGGTATGAAAATACTAATATCAACCTCAATATTTATTATAAAGAGAAAAATTATACTATTGTATTTTCATGGAATAATGGGATTCTTTCCTTGTATTTATTTTTCCCATAATGAGATTTTTTTGATCATAGAATATTTTCAAAATTAAAACATTTAGTATTAGACAAAGTAAGGAATATGATGAGCTCAAAATGAAAATTATAAAAAAAATCACTAAAATAAAACACTCTACGTAATAAATATATTGTATTTTCTTAAAAAAATTGATACCAAGTAGATGTTTCAACTCTATTATATAATATTTAATTATGTATTGGAAATGAAAAAATTATTGGAATCTCCAAAACTAACATTTCTTCAATAATTCTGGAAATTTTTGTCTTTTAAAAAGACATAATTTTGTGATTATTTATGTTTGTGTCCTTACAATTCTATATATGTCTTACCTGTAAAGTAGAGGTATATATTTGTTATACAACCAATGAAATCATAATCCTATATCACATTTATTGTAATAGATTATAACATTGAGAATAGTTGGAAATACATAATATTATTTCATTAGAAAAAATGAGCACGAGGGTCCTTATATTATTTATCCTTTTTTAATATTAAAATATTGAGCAATAACTCATCCTTAAAAATGATGAATGATAAAATATAATATATTATTAAATTCCATACACTTTTTATTCATTTCATATAGATATATCCTGAACTAGGAATCATTATTTTAATATTCAATTATAGTAGTACATATTTTTTATAACTAATGCATATTATATCAATTATGTAATTTAGATTTGATATCCATTTGGAACATATTAAATGCATTTTTCACTAAATTTCTATGAAAAATATAACTTCCAATAGCCTTAAAACAAGAGAAAATTTATCCTCTACATTAATAGATAATTTTTTATAACTCCATTACAACATCAATTACATGTTTTCAATTGTATTAATATTTTCCTTTATTTTTTTTGTAAATTAGTTATTTGATAAAGTTATATTATTTTCACCTTTACAAATTATTTTTTATAATTTTTCTACAGTAAAATTTCATAATTATGCATCTCATTGATCCAATTATCATATTTTTTAACATATAGAAAATAATTTTCCACATATTGATATCAAAATGATGTTAATTTTTGGGTCTCTATCTTTTTTATTTATACCAGGTATATCCAACCAACAATGATTTTTTATTATCTAATTTAAATGACACTTTTTGACTTAATCATAGCCATATATATTTTTTAATCATCCTAATAATAAAATAATTCATTGGAATTGTATAAAACAATATATTACTAATATTGTTTTGGGAATTAATTTCCTTTAAAATATGCTCATTGTTTCGATAATTCATTTAACTAGTTTGATGATTATTATAAGATTACATAATAATTATTTCTAGAAATTAATAGATATTTACATGTATTTAACATAAACTTTTATGTGTCTTACACGTGGTATATTAGATATAAAAATATACCATCAACCCCTTGAGATTAATAGTATATATGTTTCTATTTATTGGCAATAAATATATTGTATCCCAAAAAATAAACAAATGATGGAATTTTTTTTATTCCAATAACATATCCCATAATGCATATTATCTTCTCCCAAACACTATAAATGCCTATTGAAAATTATAAAATAATGTAAGGAACACATAATTATAATATATCATTGGTGGTCCTTTTTTAATGATCACTATCTAAGTCATGTTTTTATTGAACTTCTTACACCTTTGAATAATAAAATATTATCAATAAGGGCTTAATTTCACAAACATAGTGAATTATAAAATTTTTCAATATAAAATTCTACATGATTATTATAAAATTATAGGCCATTATTAGTTTATAATTTTAATTTTCTCATCCTAAACATCTTTTCGCCCAATATTTAATAATTTTTTACATGCTTGAACAAATACATTTATTATGATATGGTCATAAACCATGTCATCCTACTATAATGGTGAGTTTATAAATAATGTAAACTTTTATATCCAAGGATTTAGGTTATATAGGCCCATACAAATTAATGTAAACTATCTCAAGAAATGTAGATATCTTTTTTTCTTCATGTCATAGGCCTTACAAATGTCCCAATTTTATAATGTATCACATGTGTTGATATGATCATCTGGGAGAATAGGGTTATCACTAAATCCATTATTTGAAAAAATATATTTGTTGGACTTATTCTCAAGATTCTTAGTCTTAGGTTTCACATTATTTTAACACACTCTATTGGCATTGAAAATGTCCTCTTCTCTACTAATGAGGTGTTTATTTCCCTTATTTTTCATTATTTTAATTAAAATTGTAAAATCTCATATTGTACCCATTTATGAATAATTTTTGTAATAGATAATGATCTTGGAGTAACATAATTGAAAAAAAATATTAATTTTTACCCATCCATTCACATACTAATACAAGTTTTAGCCTTCATCCTTTACATCTTATTTTCGATTTTCCAGAGCCAATAATTAAAAAACATTCAACATTTACCTGTATAAAAAAACTATATGTTTAATATTAAATACATGTGAGAAAATAATTTTATATTCCATATAAGAAGTACATTTTCAATCAATAATCCATACTGTATCTTTATCTATAAAGGTTAATATAATTTAATTACAATTTAATACTACATTATTTCCTTTTAAATCGATTCGTAAAATTCACCTCATTGGGTGAAAAATAAATTTGTTCTTCCTAGATATATTATGAATCAACTTCATAATACAATTATAAAAATTTTATTTTTATTTTTTAACAACATTATGATGCATAAATCTACCATGAATATTCTTAATTGGTTTTTTTCTATACAAAACATTATATTATTGAAATAAATTTAATATATTTGTGTCAATAATTTTTATGTCAAAAGTAATATCCACTCAGAAATTCAAATTTTGGGAATGTATGAGTGTCTAATTTTATTTCACTCATTCATTAAAGATATACTTTTAAATGGAACTTATAAATTCTTTATATATCATATTTCTTAAATAATAAAACAGGATTTTTGGTGTATTTTTCTCACCATAAATCTTCATTCAACAAGGTTTGGTTCTTTTTTGGGTGACCTAATATGATCATCCTTCAATGTGTGGGTACATATGGAATTCCATAAAACATTACAATTTTTTCTTCTCTTTATGTCCCATTTTAGATTTTAGTATATTTTTAAATTTTAATAGATGAATGAAATCCACTTAATTACCAAATGGGTCACAAATTTTTACAACCAAACTATCCATATACCATTATTTTTTATTATAAATTTAATAAAAAGAATCATTACCCAATATTTATCCTCAATCATTTCATATAAACTGACAATTCCTACTTCAATATCATAGATTTGTTTGACTATACACTTCACATTATATACGGGAAATCAATAATTCATTCTTTTTCACTTATTTTGAGATTGTACTCTACTTTATTATATGAGTTTCTATATTGATATACATTAATCATTAAATTTTAGTTTTTAATACTAACTTCACTCCTTGTAATTATATCATGCATTGTAATAAAAAATATCATTAATCCAAGAAATATTATCCTTCAAAACATTAATTTCTTCATGTATAGATTATAGTTCATTGTTAAAGTCTACTACACCCCAAAATCATTTTTTTCCTAAATATACTTCAATTTTTTTTGTAAATACATGGCCATAATAACTCAAATTTCATTGTTGAAATATTAATTTTTTTATAGATATAATTAATTTCATCCCATAAGGTCAAATACTTTGTTATTAATTGAATAATAGATATAAACTTGAATGATATATTACATTTTAAAAAAAACAATGTTTTTATTCATCTGATAACACCATTCTTACCTTTTACATATACAATTATTTAAATCTTAAAACCCTCTATATAATCCTCTAAAAAGGTTTCAAAAAAAATCGGTGATCTCAGATACTTAGTATGAATATGTGTGTTGCAAAATTTAATAATTAATGAATAATATGGAATGAATAAAAGATTAAAAAATTAACATTTAAATTAACACATGAGTTGGAAACTTCTACATGGATATAAAAATAATAATTATGTTGACATAAATAAACATTTTCAAATTTTCAGAATTCATAATTTCAGGCATTGAAACATACCGTCATGGGATTTTTCTTCAAAATATGTAAATACTATAATGATATTATGCAAGGACTTGTAAATAATAATGTAAGGAATTAGGAAAACCCCAATATTGTTTTTCTCATTAAACACATATATCAATTAAGGGGATATGTAATTTTTTCCCCACCGATCACTTTATAAGTCAAATGTATTCATTATATAATTGAAAAACATAACCTAATAAACGTCACTTAAAAATAAATAAATGTTAGTATAATAAGAACACATATAAAGAATATTAATAATTTTCCCTAGAATGATAACCATAATCCATCCATTAATATATAGTGTATAGTTTCATGTCATTATAAACTCCACAAAACAAAATATTTAACAATGGAAAATGACATTGATGAAAAACATTCAAATGTTTACTAGAAAATTTCTGTGAAAATAACATTATCAATTTGGAAATACAAATGTAAATATAAATAATTTCCAATATGTATGGAAAAATAATTATTTGGATTCAAAACATTCACAATATATATCAGTCATTAATTAAATGAGATTTAACGAATGTGGTATGTTTAATTATTTCTATAAAAGAAAAAAATAGTACATTATCAATTCTGTAAAAATGTTAAAAATATCACCTTTTAGAAAATGATACGAATATTTTTTTTAAAAACATTTCTTAAATTAATAATGTGTAAAAATGGGTTTAAAAAATAATTATAGATATTTAAAATCATTTTTGAAATAATTCACTAAAAATAAGGCATAATGAAAAACTATTTTCTTCCAAAGAGATAAATATAGTCAGTTTTTTATAAAAAAAATTCTCATTTATATTAACATAAATCGATATTAAAATGATAGTATTTCATTAAAATCTAATTAACAACAATTTTATAAAAAATATATTTGGTTTATGATATATGTTTTAATCAATTTCCCCACCGTATGCTTAAACATAAATAATCTCGTATAATGATGAGATTTTGAAATAAACACTTACCTTATGGTTGACTTCCATTGTATTTGTCCAAGACTCCTATATAATAGAAAAATATTTATTATAAATCTATTATAAATCAATAATAAAATATAGAATTCTGTAATACATATAGTTATAATGTTTTACCAACCATTTATTAACAATTCTTTGTTAAAATCATTGTATACAGGAATAACGGCTTAATTTTTAATGTATGTTTTGGTAGTGTAGCTTCAGTCCATTATAATTAATCACGGATCCATCATATTTGTAGTGATTACAATTAAATAAATATCATATAAATTCATTATATATGTATATATAAAATCTATACAAGATAGATAAAAGTTGAAATTCAACATTCATAGCGATGGTAAGTCGTATATACACATAAAAATTGTTTCCACTCATCTATTAATAGAAAAAAAAGAAATTTAAATAATAAGTAACTTTTATAGAATCATTATTATATGAAATTTATAATATATATTAACTAAATCTATCATTATTACAATTTATATAAAATATAATTAACAAACAGATCATGTTGTTTTATGATGGTGGTGGCCCACACGTATACAAAGGCGACGTTATGGTTTTCCAATGGATTTGAATGTAAGGAGGTATATGCAATATTATTATCCAAGAAAAAAATTTATTTAATAAATTTTAAATATATTCATTATTTCCATTTTTATGACCATCAATGTAATTTTGTGCTGATAACTATTTACACCGTTACTTAGAGACAATCCATTATATTTACGCACAAATTCCATTTTTTCTATTAATAGGATATAAAAGGGATTAAAAATTGGTTTAAAATATTTATAATAAAATATTATAAAATTTATTATAAAATATGAATTACATTATAATGGTTTAAACACATCAATCGAATGTACATGAGGAATTAAACATGAAAGGATTGGTATAGATTATTAACTATTCTTTTGTAGACATCATCAGATTTAATTTAAAGGGACATTGAGTGATAATTATATTTAAAAAAACCTCTATATCATCAATAATTAGGATTATATGATGAATTGGTATGGTTTGGTCAAGATATAAGGCTCAAAGTGGAGTATAAAGGTAAAAGTAGAGGGGTCCTTTTATTATTGAGGTGAGGGGCATTTAGGGAATATCTTAAAGTCTTAAATTAGTAAAATTTATTTTCATACATAAAATATCAGAATTTATATAATTAAAATTAAATATCAGCATATTTTTATAGTCTTTAAGTAAATTAGAATTGTTTCTGTGAATGTTTCCACCCCTATCATTTATTTGATGACCCCATTAACACTTTTGACCACTATAGAAATATTAAACATTCTATGTTTTAAGGTTTTATAATTATAAAATAAAATTAAAAAAATCCCATAAATGAAAACTCTATATATTTTTACGCCTATATCCAAATAATTTGTCTAAATATATAATTTTATGAATTTTTTGTCACTTCATAAAATATTATTTCTTATAAAATATCATTAAGGTCATCTTTTACACTATTTATTAAATTTTTTATTAAAACAATAATTAAAATATTGAATCGAAATATAATAAATTTATAAAAACATAATAATTTATATATATCATTAAAATTCATGGGATATTTTGAATAATTCACATTATAAAAGATTTTAACTTTTTAATTGAAATTAATTTACTTTTTCATCAAATAAATATTGTATTGCAATTAAAAAATAATTCATGGTAATAATTGAATCTCTAGAATTAGAAATAAACTTCCTTTATAAAATTTATTTTATTATATACATAATTACCATTAATATTCTTTCATCACTGAGTTTTTTCCAATGAGAACACATTATAGATATTTAAAAAAAAAGAGTGACATTTTCAATTTTTCTTTCCAATAAATACCATATATGTTATTTTTATTGATAAATGTCTATTAAATAAATATATTTCTCTCAAAATATGATGTGGTTTAAACTAATATTTTAAAATAAGAATTAACTGGTAAAAGTTACCTATTATCCCTAGTTTTAACATATATTAACTACATTTTCCCTTTGTCGTGGTGATAATTTTTACCATGTATCCTATTCAAATTGGCCAAAAATAAAAGACGAATAATTAAAAAAATTATTCCTCATTCTGTGTAAGGGATATATTTTTTACTCTTCAATTTCTATAATTTTTTGTAATTAATTTAAAATAGAAATGAAAAATTAAATTAATATTCATAATTCATAAAACAAATATGTATAATGTTCTTTAGATACTAAATTCAATAATAAAATTGATTCGAATGGTTATAATTAAATTTTTTTACAACAATAAATAAATAAATATAGTTTTAAGTAATGTGAGAAAAAAATGGAATTTTGTGAAAAAATAAAAAGTATATTGTTCAACAAAAATCAATTTTTTCACAATTCAATGAAAAATCATTCATTTCATAAAAATATGATTTCTTATACCATATGTTACTTTATTATGTTAATTTCATGTAATGTTATTTAATTATAAAATATAATTTATAAACGTTCTAAAAATTATTTATAATATTTTCTCACAAAAACAATAGAATATATTTTTCAGAAAACATATTTTGGAATAATGTAATTAGATTACCATATTTGAGTAATTATATCCTAGGAATTAATTATTGAATTAGTTTAATAGTTCATAGATATATTTATAAATATATATAGTACTATTCATACACACTAATTCAATGGCTAGGTTATAATGGCCATATATTAATATTTTTGGGTATGTTGGGGCTCAGTATTTTATGTCTTATATGATATCAAACAGAGCATACTATTGAAGTAGATGCATTCTAGAATCTCCCCCTAAAATAAATTTCATACTCTAAATTTTAAATTGTTAAATATGATATTGTTTTATTATTTGATAAATCATTTGTGGAAAACCCACATCATAAAAAGGGTTAGTGAAGCTTCCTCCACAAAAGAGGATTAAATATGTGAAATGGTCCTGAAAAAATTAGGTTTCAAAATATGATACTGTCATTGGGATATGTAAATATAGACATAAAATCGAAAAATAAAACCTAAGGATAAATTGATAGTGATATAAAACATGGTCATGTGAAATTTCTGTATCACAAGAATGTAAATATGTGATGGATAAAAGAAAATTGACTTTATGATAAGATAATTAAAAATATATTGTTTTTATTTCAACGTTATTTCTCTAATGTACATTGATTCATTTCAAATAATATGTATGAACTCGATAAAATAAACATACTATATTTCATTTAATTTCATAGGAATTGTTTCATCCTTTAGTGGTTCATTGATCAATTTACACTTCACCACTTATTCCAGTAAATTCATATTCGAGATGACTTTTTTGCATGGCCAAAAAACATATATTGAATAATAAGATACATAAGTCCTTCATCAATCCCCAAAATATTTACCAATACTAAAATGGTTATCATAGGATATCCAATATGAAAATAAATCATTATCCTAAAATAAAAATATCCATGCTCCACATAATCCATTATTTATTTAGTTAACCTTTAGAATCTTCCAAAATAATTCCAACCAAATTTAAATACTAAAAATATGATTGACCATTTTTCCATATACATAATAAAAATGTTTATAGTTTCACACTATATTCATATAGTTACCTTGATCACATATATTAAGATCTTGAATCACTATTAAATATATCTATATTCTGTATCACATAAATCAATAAAATTTATAAATATTGATCATAAATTACATTTTTATGAAATCACTATCCATTTCAATGGTCTTGAATACTAAACTATTAACTATTTTATTTTTAATATCCAATTTATTCAAAATAATATTTATTTAATAAGCATGTAGGACATATTAATCCATATATTTTTTTCATTCATGTATTCTCTAGAAATATTACCTTAGAACAAAAAATATTTTATTGGTTATAAATATCGTTCATGATCTTCTTTAAAATACATCATGAATAGCCACTATAGAGGAATCCCTTGATGTTTAATGATTCATATGAACACAATTTCATTAACCGAATACATCTAAAATATTAATCCTAACTTCAAAACAATAAAAAATTGAATCCATACAAACACTTACTACAATCATTCAACTATGGCTATAGAAACAGTATAATACTTATTGTTATCCATTTGTTTCTTCTATGATATTTTCCTATGACACATGGGGAAATCAATTGTGTAGTTCCCCATATTCATTTTGTTTTAAAACTAATAAATAGAGTTAGATTTCATAAAATTTGACTCATATTCTTAATATAAGTTATCTCAAATCATAACGAAAAATCCCACTGAAATCACGGTAGTAGTTGGGGGTTTTATTCCAAAAATATCACATATAGAAAACATTTTATTTCCCTTCTTCTCATTATCCATTTTTTCTTCATCACTCCTATTCTTCACTTTATTTCACTCAAATCAATAGCACATGGGGAATTATTTCCCCATAATGATAATACATAATATTAAATCCTTATATGATGAAAAAGTTTGGTAGACTGGTACCATTTGAAGGATTATCATTAGACCATAAAATAAGGAGTTAATCTTTTTATTTGGGTTACCTGTGTAATCTACATCATGCCTTTCCAAATTTATAATTTTACCATCATATGTAATAATATTTTATTATTCATTTTTCATGGACTCAGGAGTAGCCTCTCCATTTCCACTCATTATTTGTTTGGAAAATATTTTTCAAAAAAGGAATCCTAAAATCCTTCCATTTGATGATATTTTATTAATCATCATCCTTAGTGTTTTAATTTCCTAATTAACATTGATCAATATATCTTGAGAGATTTTAAACTTCTTCGAAAACCATCCCTCTGTTAGTCATACCATTATGCACAAAATACTTTCTCTAAGGAACATATCAATCACTCAACTGTAAATGGATTCAATGTTCCGTTTAATAATTTATTTTTATGATAAATGTATCAGTATAAAATTTCTAAACCACATTGTGGACTAGTTTGTTTCACTTTATATGAAATATTACTGGTCATAAACCATATTTTCTACCCAAATATGGTTATAATAATATAGTTACATCTACAAATATTCCTCCCATATTATTATTATTACATGGAGGGAAATATGTACATGGATTACAAGTATTGATACTGTTTCCATTCCATACACTTTGAACCACATCTAAAAAATGAGAAAGGCTATATTAGATCATAACATTATAATCATAATTTTTGATTTTTGAAAATTTGGGATAGTTAGCATAAATTGAAAATATATGTATATATTATCTCAAAAACATAATCTATATTTCATTAAGAATATTCATAAAATTTAACATTTGGTTCAGTTCCCTAATATTGGATTTCAAAAATATATTTCCCAATGATTCTAATAAACCTTCTCTAATACCTTCTATAAATAACCTAATCCTAGTAACCCAGAGTTGATGGATAAATTATTACATTAATAATGGATATATGTTATTCCATCAAATTGTATGAATAGTTTAGTAATATTGAGAAACTAGATACAAACTTGAATATGAAATTACACATAAAAAAATTAAAATATATAGTAGTAATTATTTTGAAACCACTGTTATTCCCATTAGAAAATTCATAGTTGGGGAGGTAGCATAGTGGTTAATACCCCCCATAATTCATCAGGAATCCCATGATCAAATCTAGATAGTGGCTGAGATTTTGATTTTCTGTGATAGTTACTATAGCCAAAACTATAGAAATTTCTATAGTCATCGAACATTTCCTTTCGTTTTTTCCTACGAGTCCAAAACACGGGCCTTTAGCCATAGATAATTTAGGCCAATATATCCCTTTAGTCCCTAGGGACTTTATAATACATAAGACCTTTGGAATAAATGAATCTATCACCACGTGTCATTTGGGCCATGAATATATTTGTTATAACAACACAAGAGTATGATTTCAAATGGAATTGGGGAGAGTTGTATCCAATAGAGAATATCTAACTATATTTTAATTATTATATTTTTTGGTAACCATAATAGTTACCGGGAATAATGCAGTAATTCATGGGGAAATTATAGCGAACAGGCTCTACGATGTGGTGAGCTAGGTGACCTGAAAGATGTATATTTTTGGGAGGGGTAGTTCTAGTGGCATCTAGTATTCAGGACATTGATTCAAGAACCAAACCTTGTAACACTAGACATACGACTCGTATATGTGTTCCCTCTCAACCATGTTAAAAAACCAATTATCTATAACTAAATAAAAATCATAAATTCTATAAATCCAAGTTAACCATGTTTAGCTTGACCATGCATATCAATCATACAAATCATCCTAGAATCGTTGGGAAAGGGATCATAATAAATTGGTGATCTTATATTCTAAGTAATAATTTTTATACATCAGAAGATAATATGTAATGAATAATATATAAATGATAAAATATGATCAAAGAATTATACACTACAAAATATGATCTATAAAATTATCTATTTATATATATATAAATTAAATAATCTCATGGAAACCGATAACAGATTTCATAATGATATAATATGCAATATCAAAAATCTAAAATAGGCCATTATGGCCCTATTCCAGGACATCACAAAACACCATCAAGTCTAATTTCCAAGAAATATACATAAATGGGTATGGCCTCATCCAAAACCAAACATAATTTTCCTTAGGAGACCTATCGATGAATATATGAGATGTGTTACTCTATTACCCACCTATTAGTTAATATTTATAAGACACTCATTATATGAATAAACAACATTACATAATAAAAATTCCATATAAATGAAAAAATTTTCATTTTTAAGGATCAATAATATAGTATACCAATACAACATATCATGTTATTACAAATAATCCTAAAAATATATAAAAAAATACAGAATTCCAATCTTGGTCTCCACCAATTCAAATAAAATCAATAACTAAATTCAATAAAATATAAAAGTAACATCAAGGTTTCACAATTTTCTATACCATTCCATTTTTTCAAGAAATACATTGACATACATAATGATATAAATCCTCTAAGTTGAATGATAAGATAATATCCTCAAATAATCCTACTAAAACGATACAGAAAGAGTATATAATTTCATGATCAATTATGTAACTCAGAATATCAATATTCCAAGATATCAATGAGAATCATTAGAGGAACAAAAGGTCTTTAAAATCAATCATCAAATAATACAATACTACTCAGAGAATTAATCTAATCTATAATTTTACGTAAGAAAATTCCATATGAATTGATTCCAGTTATTAACATATCTATGTAAATTTCATCCAAATCCATTCAAAAAAATATTAAAATACACAAGAAGATACAATGTCCAGTCTTAATCATCATGTTCTAAATTCTATGATAACCCATGGTAGTTTTTATTCATTAAGGTTGATGCATTCCATAAACCTCCCCACCATTAAATTCATCACAACAATATGGTGAAATTTATAAAACTTCACTAGAATATGTGTTTCATTATGAAATATTGATAAATGATCCCCATATTTCATATAAAAATGAAAAATAATGATCTATTGTAAATTGATAACAACTATTCATATAATCATTTATGAAGTAATAATATCAATTTATACAGGTGATTATTTTATATAAAAATATAAAATTAACATGATTCCACAAACACTAAGGAACATTGAGATTTACCTAAGAATCAAACTCAGGATGGGTTAGGGACTTCTTTTGAATTCACTGATAATTTAATATATATTAATTTGATTGATAAAATTGGTAGACAAATTAGATATAAGTCTTAATAGAATTTATGTAACACTATTTATTAAATAATGGATTTTCACATTACAAACATACAAAGAGAATAGTACATTTTATGATGATTGGATAGAAAACAAGTGGAGTTACACCCATCAATACATCATTCCTATTATATTTATAAAATTAAACACACTATTTCATATTTGATACAAAAATAGTATGCCGATTATATGTTTTTTAGTTTGACTTCTGTAAAGTATAATAGGTTTTTTTACCAATTCATTAAGATAAATTAATAAAATATCATATATATTTTTACTCAGTTTCTACACATAGATACATTTCAATGAATATTTCTTTTATATTATCCTTAATGAAAATTATAAATGGAAGTGAATACATCCTATATATTAATTTATATTATAATTTTATGGTCTTTTCATCATATTACATATTAACAAGGTCCAATGAATCATAATAAATCACATTTTTAATACACTCACATTATATTAACAAAGGAATAAATCATTCTTGGGACATTATCTCTTGTCTAAATATAAAAACAATAGACTCCTACTATTATTTACATGGACCATCATACAAGCCTATAATATATTTTTAATTTGAGGCATTTGGAATTCCAAGAGGTTCAGTGATTCCTTCAGTATATTCCATCTACTCTGTTTCCTCTAGTGTACATTGATCAACATGAAATACCACCATAAAATAATTTTTGAAATCTTGGATGTGGTCTAAGAGAAAATACAATATTGGCTCCAACACTCTATTCATTTCTTGTGAAATTTTAATAACTAATTGGTAGGAATTACTATACTAAGAGACACATTCTGGATAAAGACATCACATAATTGGTCAATAACATTCCAGGAGACATAAAAAAATACATATTCATATGGAAACTCATTTTAATACCCATGTAACATTTCATGCATTAATGTCAAAAAAATTATAAAAAAATGACAAACACTATTAAAACATCAAATAAACACCGCCTATATATGCACCAAATGAATTTTGACAATGGGTTAACAAAATTCATTTTAGATGAAAATATAACATACAAATATTTCTGAATGACACATAGAAAACATTAAAATAAAAATTCACTTTTATTACATTTTACTTAATAATAAAAAACATGTAAATCATCTAAAATCTTTGAAATATAAAAAATTATCCATTGAAAATATATTTATGGATACTAATAATTTTCTTATAGTACTCTATTTTTATAATGACCTGAAATAATTATAACCTAAAACCAAGTAGTCAAAACACAATTTCCAAACCATAATTTTATTTAAAAAACATCAATCCATTATGAAAATATGACAATCCCATATACCCATTTGGTAGAATATTATGTAATCATGAGTTTCTTAAATTTTAGGAATTTTATAAATAAGAAATTTTAATTTTTCAACATTCTCAATATTTCACAGTTAATGTATGGCTATATAATTTTTAAAAATAAATGTGAATGAAAATTCATATAAAACGGTTCTATTTGATGACTAATGGAAAGTAATCACATGGTTTACTATTAACCATGTAGGTTAACCTTATTCATAGTTCCTTTAATAGTAATAAGAAAAACAGATATTTTACATTTTGGTGGGAACATTGTATATAACATTATTAATTGAAAAAACTATTAATATGAATATTATTGCAAGAAATTTTAGTTTTTTGATTGTGTAGGTTATGAGAATAGTTCAAGGTGATTTTTCATATAAATTTAACATATATGGTGTATTAAATTAGATACCTATTCATGATTTCACATTAATTATAGACTAAAAAAGGTTATACATGAACAGGTTTGAAGATTAATCTCAATATGTTATACATTTTTGTCATATGGTTATGTAAACTATGAAACCAAACCATTGGATCTACCTAGAAATGGAAATTTTTAAAATTTCTAATATACCCATTTTTCATTGATCTCTTGTTATCCCATCACTCTACATTTCACAATGTTGGCATAGTGATAACTAACAAGATACTATACCATTATTTTTTATTACTATGAATCCTTGATTGAATTTCATGCATATTTAGATTGTAAATTTCAATTTGTCAGATTATTATAATTTATTAATCTATTTCTTATCAGTTGCATCTTCTCCCACAAACCCTAATTACAACTATGGTAAATAATTAGGTTTGAGATGCTCTAATATTGTGGATTTGGATATATATAGATTAGTGAATTCATATTCTTCTTTTGATTACCTTCATCTATCATGGGTGAATAGATATAAATGATTTTATGTATGTTTCTTAAGTAATTGTTTTAATTTGAAAACTCATATTGCATAATGTTTTTTAAATTTTCATTCCTCTTAAATTTCATTTATCAGTGTTTCATATATGGTGTTCATAAAAATGTTTTAATCTATTTCTATACATAACATATTGAATTATTCATCAATTTATCTTATTCATTTTTGAACACATGTATTATTATCCCATATGTCTGTATAAATCCAAAAGAATATTTTTTTTAATTATTTTGTATATTATGTTTTTCCAAGTCTATATTTTTCTTTTAAAAAAGGTTAAACCATTATTTAAAGGTTGTGTTTCTAATGTTTAATTTTCATAGGATATTAAATTTCTTAGTTTTTCATATTGTAACTAAATTCCCTTATGGAACATGGTAAAATTTTTCCCTGATACATATGAGAATGATAATTTCATTTATTTTCATTATAATTTAATTTCAAATGTTTATGATCTATTATTGATGATAATACCATGATATTGGGATAAATTATATTAATTCAAATTTTATAACATAAATATATTTATTTTGATCTTTTTCTCACAGATTGATGAACAATCCTTTCTCTACCTTGTTTTTTCTTTATATGAGACTAAAATTTGTAAATCACATAGATAATTTTACGTTCTATTAAAAAATTACATTATACCTAGGTTAAAGTAGAAGTGTATTCATTATTCAAAAAAAAACTCTATAGTGACTAGTAATGTTTGGTTTGTAAAATTGATTGATCACACATACCCAAATAAATAATACCTTATATAATTGAGATGAAATGTGACCACTCAATAAATGAAATATACCTCCACTCTATCCATGAGATTAAATTATTTTAAACTATAATTGTAAATGAATAATCACCTAGATTGTTTTATCATTTGAGAATATCATGAGGACATTTTATCAAGTTAAATCTCCTCGAATTTTCATATCATTATTTATCTTCAATCATATAGAAGGAATATAAATATATATTGCATATATTTCATAAGAGATTATCTTTTCTTCAATTTAATTATATATATATATATCCCATAAATTATTTTATTTATAGCCTTATAAAATTATAAACTCTATGATTTCATCGAAATGCATGTTTCAATAAGAGTATCACATTGTATCATAGGATAATAACATATCTCCTTAAAAATTAAATTTAATGAAAGAGGAACTTTAAATTTGATATTAATACTTCGTATAATAGATGATGGATTCAATGAATTTCATTAATTGTGGTATTTTATTCTATAGCATGGACTCCATTAGTGACTTGATCCCAAAAATGTGGTTTAAATTCAATAAAAAAACATTTTCTAATTGTTCCTCTCATGATATCCTCACGAACACCATAACTCTTCTCCGAACACATATGACTTATTACATGATGATATAATATGTCATAGTGCAAATACATATTGAGTTAAGCATCACAAAAATATATATTATATTTGAATTAATATCCTCAAGGATACAAGTGGTTTATATGTAATGGGAAATTTTTGTTCGTTATACCATATATTTTTTCATTCCATCCATAGGGAATGAATACCGAAACTCTTAAAGGAACTTGAATTTATCGAAACACTGTTATGGTAAACAATAAATATTAAGAACATGATATTGTAATTTCCCATGAATACTGAATCCCACATCATACATTCTTATACAATATAATCTTAATATTTATTGATGGCCCCTAATAGTTCTTTTGAGTTTAATTGGTGTCGGTTATTGCCTTCAACCTCCCTTATTCACCTATATGTGGGAGGCTATAAAAGATTATCAAAGTTCACTTTTATTATTTTCAACACTCAAAAGCACATATACCTTCATGCAAGGGAAATAAATATCCCCTCCTCTATAACCTATAATAAGCATGATCGACAATGTGGTGAGTAAGATCAACATCCATCTTTTTCTCAAGATTATTTTTTGTTTCCCTTTATTGGTCTTGGCTATATTTTCCCAATCATCATCATTTTAGTGGGTAAAAAATCCCATTGTGGTGTTGAATCCATAAGATTTCTAATTTTTATTCCCTTGGATAATATACCATGCTCACTTTAATATCATTGATTTTCGTCCTATGATGGAGGGTTCTCTTTCAATGATCATCCATGAATAATGATGGGGTTTATGTAATAGAGTCATTCTTTTAGAATAATTTCTTCTTAAATAAACAACAAGTAAATTTGATTAACTTTATCTGTTAAAACCCACTATGATTCTTCACTTCATGAAAAATCCATCACATAGTAAAATTTCGACAATCTTAATCATGGAAATAGTAAAAATCAATTTTTTCTACAAATCAACCCCATATGGGTTAGATGAAAATTTCAAATCAGTTTTGTAAGGATTGCATCTTTTCCAGTATGACATAATAATTTGATAAGTGGACACACTTAGACCACTTTTTTTATACTCTTATAATCAAAGAGTACATCAATTATTTGTCAATATATGATCTAATATGATGTGAATAGTTGAATAATGTGAGAAATATTTTTTAAATTAGATAATTACAATATGAGAAGACATTATTGAATACATGCATCAAAACATAAAACCATAAACATTCATACAAAAATTCTATAAACAAACACTCTCCCCCTTCGAGGATAATAATTTATGACTCTACATGAGTAATTTATTTTCCAATATCACATACACACATATCCCCCTTTTTTAATATACAATGTGAGAAAGTTGTTGGTTATTCAAAAGATAATTTTATATATGAAATAAGGTTCTGGATTAAATATAACAACTCACGCTCAAATAAAAGTATCCTGAAGAAATATTTGATCCCTTTAAAATCCTATATAATGTGATGGATTTAGTTAAAGTCAAAGTTCTATATAATTTTCATTGAAATCAACAAAAATTAATTCCATTTTCATGTTATCTCTTACTTGATTTTGGTAGGCCAATACTCAATCATCACAATCTATTGTTCCAATTTATCGTATAAGAAGTTTTATTTAATCTCAATGTGTTATTTCCTTGAGTATTAAAGGAAATTTTTGTATTTACTATCACACATGAGTTTTCATTCATTTCTATTATAGTAGATATCACTTCAGTAGAGATATCGCCTTTTTTATTGTATCTATATCAACTAAATAAATTATTTTCTAATCATGAAGTAGTTAATCTATATATCGGTAAACTAAACTCATTCATTAATTTTATTTTTCAAGGAAATCAAATAGATACCAATGTATGGAAAACGTTGAGGGGCTGATTTTGGGAAATTAAATAAGTGTCCAAAATCAGAATCTATATGCCCCACCAATTGCTACTATGAATTTATATAATTTTGTAACCCAATATTTATTTTTTTGCTTGTTTATCATAATATCTAATTTATGTGATTATTGAGGCTTTTCTCTTAGAAACACTGATATCATTGAGCCTGCTATGTTGTGAACACTATGATTGGGAAAGCGACTATCATATAAAGAAAATTGTTAATTTTTTTCCTATTAAGATGTCCATCAACTTTAGAAGTTTCACTATACATTGAATATTTCCTGCAAGTGTCCACTGGTGTATAAAAAATTCTAAAATCATTCATATAATACATATTCAACACCTCCCAGATATACTTGTTTTGTGAGATAAATGTCTCATCCATAAATTTATTCACCTACAGACTAAGGAAAAAAATGATAATACAGTTATAAAAAACATATCAAATTCACAAGTCATTTATTCAAATAATGTCTTTATTAGGTTTCATCAAATCCTCTAAACATGACATAATAAATAATCATAATAACCACCATCCATTACTATATATTATTTTAATGTATATATTATGATAACCCTTATGTATATGATAACATAACATCCTTAGGTACTAATATAGTCATGAGAACCAAGGACATTCTCCTTTTTTAATATAATACATATATTTTTTCAAGGATCACACTTTTCTATAATTATAATTTATAATAAATCCATGTGTCATATTTATGTAGACTTCATATTCGATGAAAACTTTCAAGAAAACTATTTTTACATCCTTGTAATAGATTTTATAACATTTTCCCAAGTCATAGATTAAAATAAAAGGTTGGTTTGAGGATGGTATTCTATTTAAACTAATTCATCAACACTAATGAAACCAATATAGGAATATCTAATATACTATATGTAATCCTTCAACCTTTTCATCAAGCCGTCATCGTTGAGTTTATTTGAAAAATCAATTTATTTTTTATCATATAATTTTCTTTTCATCCGAGACACTATTTCCCATATTTTTTCACAATCTATTCAATCATCTCATTTGTTTGATTATCCCAACATCTATTTATGTCAGTTTAATGAAATCCTTTTTTGTCACCTAATATAATTTTTTTAATTAATTAAAAATTCTTATCTAAACTAGAACAATATAGTCAAATTTGATAGTGTTATCATTGAATTATTCTATATTAAATAATACTATTCAGACTTATATTAATTATATGAATCATTCACCATCAGATCTATCATAAAAATTCATTTTATCCCATTAAATACCCCATTATCCATAATAATATTTAACACATTCCACTTCAAAAAGTAAAAACTTTTTTTGTGAATTATCCTAATTTATATTTGAGAAATCCACACCTAATTTCAAATTATTTTTAATTTCATTTATTGTCACAGAATCACATTAAAAGATTTTATCAATTCATTTTTTATAGCCCTCATATTAATCAACCCTAAATGAATATACATGGAATATACCTTCATCTGTATATGATTCTAATATTCAATTCATCTCATTTTTTAAAATGAAACACATAATTTAAAACACCTAGAAGTATTTCATCTTTTTTTCAATACCAAATTTCATATGGAGTGATATAAAAATATATATAATGTGATTCAAAATTATTGATAAATATTAATATTAGTGTAGATTCTTTCAAATCATTCTCTAATAGATAAATTTTAATGAGAATTATCATCGATATATTGTCCATAATTTTATTTCAACAATATAACACTCCATTATCTAGATTCCATCTCATTACTAAAACATGGGTATAAATACCATTTATTGATAGATAATCCTCTATTTATAATTTTTTTTATTTCATTCCACTAACGAACCATTTATTTTGAATTATCACACCACAAATTTTTCTATCTTCTCTTTTTTATTGAGTGAAGCACATATTAACTTAAATTTAATGAATAATCTCCATAAACAAATCCCTTATATTGATATAATGTAAATTACACATAATATCTCTTATGATAAAATTATTTATGTGTTATTTGATAAAACTAACCACATGAAAAAGATCTAATACCCATGATGATTTTCCATTCTTCAGCTTATATATCTTCCTAATATTCTGTCCATTTTTAAAATAAATTCATGCTTGTCAATTATCAATTATGATCTTATGGAAATCATTTACAAAATTTTTATTCTCAATATTATCCCATTATCATTTTATTAAATTCATTAATTTAATATGAAATATACAATTTTTATATTCATTATAAAACGTGAACTAATTTTTCTTTACCAATAATATTTCATATAGTCTATTTTCCTTCTAAAACAAGTGAAACATCCCTTTATATAATGGGGTATTGGTTCTATAAAAATTCCAAAACATGTTTTTTGTCACCTAATTGTATAAAACATAGAAAATTTTGGGAATTCCATTCATCCTAGAGGAAAATTATTTTCTAAGATCCTCTCTACTAACCATGTGTCTCCCAGGGATAATGTGTTTTAGTCCCTCATCATTATGAAATCAAAATAATCTACCTTTTTTATATTATTTTCAATGATATTATTCTTATTTATATCCATGTGAAACATACAATAAATTTTTAAAACCTATAAATGAGACTTTTAAGTGTTAATTAAATAATTGACAATATTGATTTCCTTATCATACTATTTTTTCATCTTCCATGACCATTGATGAACTTATTTAGATGATGGATACACATACATCTCCCTTGAATTAAAAATTTCTTCTTGAACATGAAAAATGAAGAATCTATTTTCATTTTTCAATGGGTTTTTAGAATATCACATGTATAATTTTCCTCATTCTAAATTTCATTAAGTTACTACATATTTAAACTTTCAGGTGAAAGAGGCTTGTTGTTTCCCAATACCATCTCCTCAAAATAAATAACGATTAAAATAATAATATGAAAGCACAAAATAACATTAATTTCTCTGGTTTTTATGATATAATAATAAACATTTTTAATAGATTAAAAATTATGAATGCTTCTCAATATACCTTGGTAGTAAAAATGATTTTTTTGAGTAACATATCTATCATTTCCAACTGGATTAGTATCCTTCTGAGTTTCATCCATGTCAACATTATATAATGGGGTTTATTCTTATGGTATAGGATGATACATTTTTGTTTTATCATTTTGAAAGTGATTTAATATATAATACTATTTGTCTATAAATAATATCACCTATGTTTTAGGAAAACTCTCATTTATAACCACTCTGAAAACAATTATGGTATTATTGAGGAATATAGTCTTACAACAACCTAATATAATTCCATGTGTAAATGGTATTTCTTGATTCTAACAAGATCACCCACAAAGCCAGACTTATTATTCATGTATTTTACTTCATTTAACCATTTATTTGATTGACTAGTCATATAATATAAGAATCAAATATGATGATACACATTGATATTGAGGTATAATTTATGTTTTCAAGTTTATTTAAATAATATATTTCATCATTTCTATTACTACATCATGTAATTATTTATCATAAAAAAAATTTAATTCACATATTTTAGTCATGAATAATGATATATTTTATTTTTCAAGTCATTAATTTTTCAATATCATCAAGCGATTCCTCATTCTCTTATCAAATATTGACACTTTCTGTGAAATCATAATTTTCAAAAAAAAATATTTAGTTCCCAATACAAAAAATACAACCAATATTAAATCCTCATTTAGGTATATTTTGTCTTCAATATAATTTACTTTGGAATAATTTTAACATTAAATAACATGATTTACACGATTTATCATCTTGATGAATTTTTATTATGGTTTCAAAATTCTTTTAGGACCATTGAAGGGGTTGATAAATGAGTCATCATCATCATCATGAATTTTATTTAAAAACAATTCAATTTTATGACAAACCTTTTATCATCAGATGCAATAAACTTATATAAACCCAATGTATTTTACCTTCCCCATTTTATGGTTTGTGGAAGGGAAATCCATTTTCCCATCAACCACATCATTATTTTGATCTTAATTAATAATATGTTTCTTGATATTATTAAATAAAAAAATGTATTGTTTTTTTCTTCACTAAATGCCATTTTCAAAATTATAATTTCTTATGTTATAAATTTACTTGGAATGTGTCCATAAATACTTTATCTAGGTCCTAATCTTCAAGAACAAATATAATTCCTTTTTACATTTGAGGTATAATAGAAATTATTATTTTAAAAATATTATCATAATAAATTATTTCTATAAGACTATTCATTTATTTAACAAAAGAATTCAAATAATAAAATAAGATTTAATTTTTT
Source organism: Viscum album (assembly GCA_963277665.1). NCBI lineage: Eukaryota > Viridiplantae > Streptophyta > Magnoliopsida > Santalales > Viscaceae > Viscum > Viscum album. The sequence goes on from OY728146.1 coordinate 1,109,422,359, forward strand.
TGGTTGGACACATCCTTCTGTATTTATATTTATTTCAAAACATATTTAGCTTTATATCTCAAACACTATAATTACCTTCATGAATATCCAAGTGGTTTTCCATATTTTATTATTCAATTTATATGACACTACCTTTGTTACAATAATGATAGAAAAATATCCTTATTGTGCGTTTATTTCCTTTTCAATAACATTTAATTTCTTTTGGGCCCTTTCAAATAAATCTTCTCCTTACATGTTTATTTTTATACCATGAATAAAAAATGTATAAACTCCCATTACTAAATACTTAAACTCATTCTACAAATATTTTTCAGTAACATGTAATTGATTTGTTTAATGAATTTCATCCCTTTTTTATTATCAAAAAAATAATACTATAATAATTATTACATAGAAAACACCACCCCATAAACTATCCCATTCCTAAAAAAATATTGGTCCTTTATCAGAGGTATTACCTTGAGAAGGGGGTGAATTGGGATAATAAATATATTAAAACATAAATTGGTCAATTATGATATTTTTCTCTCGACGTGATAGACTATCCCATGCCTGCATTATTTTCACATTATAAGAGAATTAATGTAGTAAAGAACATATCAATTTTTATGTGGTTCAACTAGATCAGGATACTCTAATGATAATGAAATGATTATGTTCTTAATCCCCATGAAAAATATACTGAATTTTTACTATTTGGTATAAATAATATAATGGTTGTAACAACCCTTTGAACTCAATTTTTTAACAATTGAGAAGGTGGACTACCTCTCATTAGGAAGATAAAATCATTACACACATTATGAGAAATTATTATTCATCTCTAGAAAATATTATGAATGAACACCTAGAATGGGGTATCTCTTGATCACAATCAAATGATGTTCTAGTGATTTCATTACCTTGAAATTTCTTCTTCCTTCTTCCAATTGAATCTTACAACATGTCTCAAATTCTATTTTTAATTCTATTCCAAATTCATCCTATCTCTATCGAAAATATTTATACTTCTAAAAACACCACATCATATAGAATTTTTTATTCCATTAATTACTTTAAGAGTCATTAATTCTTTAGATCACCAATAATTAGGTGATTTTTATCATATAAAATAAATAAATCCTTCGAAATAAATTTCTATAAATAAAGATCCATTTAAAAGCATCATTAATTTAATTGAGTTTTATGTTGGTTGTAACACCCTTATTTGAATCACTTTGTATTAGGGCAGTTAAAATATTTTTTCATATATGGAATTAATAAAATTATTAGTAGATTATTGTCTAAATGTGAAAGTGTTTGTTTCTTTAGAGTATGTTAATGACTAATTATGATTATTATTTATGTTTTTTCATTTATTTATATAATGATCATAAGAATTATCTCTTTCTCATTACCAATATATTTTTATCATGGGACCTCAAGGAAGCTTAGGAAGAGCTATAGGTTATTCTCTTACACATCCTTAAAAAAAATATGCGATGAATTTTTTTTTAAAAACTAACCATTATGAAATGTCTTCTAAACTTAATTTCAAAAACAATTTTATAGATCAAATTGGGAACATATTATCCTACACCAAACATATACACATGAGTGTGTTTTTAGATATTATATTTATATATAAGTTCCTTTTTTTAATCAGATATTAACTGATGTTTTAATAGTCTTATGATGTTCTTTTGGTATATAGTTAACCATGGATTTCTGGCTGTTGATTGGTTGGTGGCTTAATTATTTGGTTTATTTGGGGCTCTAAATATTTAATACAAAGTTGAAAACTCTTTTTTTAATGATTTTATTTAATTTTCTATCAAACCCATATATATATATATAACATATTATGTGGAAAACCATTTATTAATTGTTCTTTTTTAGTAATTAAATGTTTCTTGAATGATATTTTTAATTATTTAGAACATTCTATTTAATATGAAAAGGAGTCCAATGTATAGACCCATGATGATGTATTTTTCATAATTATCCATTGAATATTTTCTATTACTTATGGATGAATATATTCCCACTTTTATAAAATCCGATTCCCCAGTTCATGATGTCAGAATTTAGAAATCTATAATGTATTCTGGGTCATCTGATACGGCAAACTAGGTTATCGGGTAAATTAAACCAAGGAAATTCATAAAAAATGATATTAGTGGGCTCACATATTATTTAGGTGAATCATGGTAGTATAAACATAGTACTATTAGAATGTGAGAGGTATGTCATGGGTAGGATAATGATCACCCCCTTTCAAGGTATAACATCTGTTTCCAAGGATATTAAGGAATAAATTTGTGAATGTGGATTTTTTTCCTTTAATATATATTTTCATTTGAAGTAATGATTTATTAATAATCCTTAGAGATATGTAAGTTATCTTGTAGTTTCATTGAGTGTTGGGGATGATATGGAATATGAAATATTGGTGTGTTGTAGGCGAGTTCTTATGAAACCCATGTGTGACAAGTATAAATAGACATGGATTCCCAATAGTTCATAGAGAATGGAATACATATGATCTACCAAACCATTTGACCATAATATCCAAAATAACAATCCCATCCATATTTTGTAACACAATTTTTTTTCTTATTTTATACTAAAAATTTAATATTTATTTTAGATTACCAAAGGTATTTTTTATGATGCATTGATTCTTTTTTAATTTCTAATGGTTTAATTATTTAAACAATAAATTCTTTTAAAAATAGTTTTTCTAATGAAGTTTTTTATATTGAAGTGGAATTAGACTTTATTGTTACATTTTTAAATAATTTAATTTGTAATGTTGTTTTATATGTGTTCTAAAAATAGTTCAATGTGTGATTTTTTTAATAAAATGTATTTATATCTTCATCAAATTATTATGTTTTATGATAGAGAGAATGTATTTAATGTGTGTGTAATTTTTTTTGTGATTGTACTTTTCATTTGGTTCCTTGATTTGTATTGATACTTCTTATTTGAATTGTTGTGAATAAGATTATTGGGTTTATGTTTTTTGTTATTAAAAATATTACTCCTATAATGGTCTTGGTGAAATATGTAATATTAATAACCATGGTTGATCCATGGGGGAATTCCACTCATTGTATTCATTTTACCTTTACAATTTATGGTTTTACATAGAATAAATAATATATTTGAGATAGAATCATCAATGCTCTTAGACCCCATCCTATACAATTTGAAACATCATATTTGAAATTTATATGGTGATCATGGTCCTCTCTTACTAATGGAGTGGTTAGAGAATTTCAAGGGAGTCAATAAATATATAGAAACAACAGAATCCTTGATGGTAAAGTCCATTTCAATATTGTTCATTAGAAAGAGGTGAGTATTTATGGAATAAATTTTCTCTTCTACGATTCATGATAATTTGTATTATTAATTATGAAAAATTATATATATTTAGTTTCATTACTAGGGGAATGTGATGGTTGATAAATATATTTAATTCAAACAGCTTTATCATATTGACTTAATGGTAAAGGGAAATTCAGATATTTTCATTGATTTTGTGTTTATCTTTATTGATCAGGTCACTAAAGTATTTTTAAAATTTATTCCTAAATAAATGTTTCCATAAATACCACATGTAATTATTGATTTTATCCTGATAGAAATAATATAATAGTGTTGAAGAAAGTATTGTTTCAGTATAAGCTATCCAATTAAGAAATCATGTAATGGGAAATTCCACAATTTAAATTTATATTATTCTTGGTATTAAATATTTTTCAATAATATTCAAGTTGAGTTCAAAGATGAATATATTTTTCAGGTTTATTATTCCCAATAATTATTATTACTCTTAATAATAACATATCTCTCATGTGGTTCTAGTGTGATACCCCTTAGGAAATTAATCCATTTTTCTCAAGATCCCTGAAAACCTATCATTTATATGAACAAATATGTCACTATCATGATTTATATAAACTTAATTGTTAATAAAATTAGAGTATAATTGGATTCAATTTGGTTCATGATGATAATATATCTTTTTCTTCTTTCCCGATGAGTTCATGGAAGGTTCATGCTTTTTGGTAATTCTTTCTTGGTTCATTCCTTTAGTGTCTCATATATTATTATTTTATGAGTATTCAGTTATTTTTTATCCTTATTCCATGATGATTGGTCATTATTATTGAGTTTTATTCATGTTGATATCTCTATGATGAGATATAGTTTTTATGTGATCCATTATGAAGGATGTTAGGTTTGAAATTGTATCTTGATGAAAACCTGTATTTGTATTCATGAGTGATGTGTTTTGATAATATAGAATCACAGTGGTAATATTTTATTGGTGTATTCTTTGGGAATTATATATATTCTAATTTAATCATAAATTTTTTAACCATTTTTTTTTTCATGACTTGATGAATCCTCATGCTTCTCATAGTGTATGAATATATATATTAATGTAAATAGATCGGGTGTTGAATTTTTTAAAAAGGAAATCCCTGGGTAATCCTCTATTTTATCATCATATCTTAGTTTTAGTATTATGATTCTATATATTGAAGTATGTATCTTCAATATTGACTCTATTCCATTCATATTTTATATGATGCTGATATATTTTCTGACTATATATTATTTTATTTTTGGTATTCCATTTTTTGGGCATTTTTTTGTGAATTATGAACCAGTTTCATCGGTGGTGCACTGTTGTTGGTTGAGAATTATCAATTTATTTTATGTTTTTGTAAGATATTATTTCATTTGTGAGTCTTCAATTAAATGAATTATTATATTTTGACTCACTACTCTAATATCAATTTAAAATTATGGGGAGAAATACATAAGCCATTTGTGATCTTAAATAATTATATATATATTGATTGTGATTTGGGTTATTCATGGGATTTCTAATAATATTTGATGATTTTGTATTTTTATCTGGTGAAATTTTATTATGTCAAGTGTTCCCCATTCATTTGTCCTCCTCTGATATCAAATTTCTTTGTGAAGTGGTGGTGATGTTATATATCTATTTATATATATTGGTAAATAAATAAATGATACAATGATCCTTGATAGGATGTTTTGTTGGAAACTGGATGTTAAATTTATTCTTGTGGTACTATAGAACCCCTGATTGGTAAAATAAGGTTTTTTATTAATTACATTCCATATTTAATTAAAACAATTTATAAGAAAAATGTTTTATATTGTTGTGAATTATAGAATCCCTAAATCACTATGTTGTGGTCTATTAAATAGTCATGATCTATTTTCATTTTTCGGATGCTTTCAAATTTGAACATTGGAATTTTTGAGATGTTATATGTTGAACAGTTACCACAAGACCAATACATTATTAATAGTAATAGTGAAAGTCTATTTAAAATTATGGGTGTTGTTATATGAGTGATTCATGGTTACCATATGATTTGTTGTAGAATTTCAATTGTACACTTAAATAGAGTTCCGTTTTTAGTAGTAACTATAAAAATAGTCTTTATAAAAGGGGAAACTATATAAGTGATCTTCATATATGGGGAAAACTTTTGAAGAAACATTAATAAAAGGGAATTCATGTTCAATCTTGGAAGAGGGTTTGATAAAGCTTATTGGTAACCATTTGTATCACATATACTCATGAGGTATATTATTTAAGTGAATTTTGAATGATTTTCACAAACTATATAGAAAATTTTCTTCTACTATTGTTGGGGGTTTCAGATAGATTTCAATAGGAGATGAATGATTTGAATTCTATTAGAAAAAAAATGTTTCCTACATTTTTTCTCTACCTATAATTTTACATTTTTTGAAATTCATATTATATCCCTATATTTTTTTCCTATATGAGGACTCCAAAACCCACTCATTCCATCTAGTCGATCGAGAAGTATATCAAGTAAGAATATCTCAATTTAATTATTTTCTCCTAATCACTTTTTATATTAATATTAAATTAGACTCAGAAAGAAAATACAATTATTCCAAATCATTATAATTCTTCATCGATTTATCCTCATTTCATTACTATATCAAGAACAATAATGGTCATAGAGTTTATGAGATGGGTTTTATATAGTCAGATATTATGGTTTTGGATGTTTATGTTTTTAGAGGTTATCTTCTTTCATGGATTGGCTACCACCATTGAGGGTGTGTTAATTATAGTGAAAAAAATATTTTTAAAAAAAGTACATTCAAGATGACATCATATGAAACATTTGTATTTTCTATGTTCTTTTTATCACAAGTTATTCTATTATATTAACTAATTATGGATTTTAAAAAAAATAAATGACATATATAATCAAACTGAATAATTGTCCATAAATTTATAGTATTTATATTTATAATAATGTTTATGTCCAGAGTTTTTGTAACCTACTAAAATGTTCTTTTAAAATGGATTCAATGATCAAAGAGTTGTTTTAACTTTTTATTTATTTTAAAATATGGAATCTAATATGTTTAAAGAGATTCTCCATGGTTTATATTTAATGTTTCTCTAATAAATTTAATTTCTAAGCTATTGGAAATTTCTATTTGGTACTTGATATAGGTTTTCATAGAAATGTTGGACACTGATGATTTTATATCTTAGGATTCCATGTTCAATTTAGATACATGAATGCAAGTGTATTAATGAAAAGAGTTTTCCATTATGGTTTTGATTTAATTTTTTGACCTCGTTAGTATTATTTGTTGTATAGAAATTTCCTTATATGAGATGACTTGAATTTTTTATGCATTTGTAAATTTGAATGGAATAGTCTGATAAGGTGATGATGATGGTTAGAATATATTTTGTTTTTTGTTTTATCAGTGATTTTTAAACTGATCAGATGACTTATCATTCACTCACATCCAATTTGATTATCACATGAAAACACAATGCCATTAAGGTAAGGATATCATTTCATCATACACTATATAATATTTTTTCATTATATAATATACATGAGGGTATATCATTCTTTTTCAAATATATTTTTCCTAATCAGACTAGCTAATAGTAAGAATATATATAATTAATATTATGAATGTAATGTTGGATGGAATTTTGTTGTACATGAGTATGCTTAGGATCTTCTCACATAATAACACCCTGAATTTCCCATGATTATTAATTCATTGTGGATGATACTATATTGGTGATTTATACTGCATACTATTTTTATGTCCCCTTTCACCCACATCGTTTCATAGAATCATACTCATTATTTTTTTACTTATACTTTGGTTCTACAATACGATGGTTCCTACATGATTTATTACGTTACATATTTTATGGATTTTATTATGTTTTAAATTTTTCTAAAAGGGGATTTTGATATATTTTATAAATTTGAGAAATGGATTGTTTTGATTTAATAAATATATAATCCCTCTTTTAATTTTTTTGATATTTTTTTTTTATTTTTTTTCTATTTTTTCAAAAAAATTTGATTTAATGAATCTTTTTCAAGTGAAACATGTCTTTTTTTCATTTCATATGTTCATTATCATTTTTTGAGCCTAACATAAATTTTTTCCAATGATATTTCATCCTAGTAATTATAAATGGAATAATTTATTCCCAATGGTAAATGAATGATACTTATTCACATAAAAATTATCAAATCAAAAACTACTTGCACTATGGTGTTCAGTCTATCTTTTATAGAACATAGTATAAAATTTAATATGTAAAATCTTTAGTGAAATACCACTTTTCACAACTTTTTCCTACTAAATATATAAAACTATGTTGGTATGTATGAATTATATTTTTATATTGGTGAGTATGTTTTGTTTTCATGATAGATGACTCTGTTTTGGTTTATTGTTATATGTTTGAGATTTTCTAGAGTATATTGGTCACATGGGGAAGATAAGGCGGGAATAAAGTTTTTATATTTATCTTGGAGTTTATATATATTGGAAAACTCATTCAATTACTATTTTTAGAAATTAATATTTTGATTTTATGTCGGTATATTCTATGTATTCATTATGATTGTGTACCACCATTTTTAGTGATTTTTGTTCATCATAATTGGTTATTCACTATTGATATTGATAAGTTTTTTTAACATTCAATAATCCTGGTGAATGGGTGACCAATGTACAGTCACACAAAGAAATATATTTCTATAAATATCCTCGTCGTATTGATTATTATTTAGTGGACAATCAATTTCCTTTGGTGGTTATTTTTAGGGAATATTTCCTTTCATCGGCAAATAGATATTTGAAACAATATTCATTACTATGGATAGACAACCTATATGAAATTATTGGATAACCTAAACAATTTCATCATAAAAACTCACATTAAGTATTCAAAAATTAATATTGACAAAATTAGATAATATTTTAAAATTAAATGTGGAAACAACATTACTAAGATATGTTATACATCTTTCTAATTTAGAACCATGGATTTTCAGAACATGAACTATCCACAAGATGGTGAAAATAAGGTTTAAAGAACATATGCAAGGTATATTCATGGATTTCTAGATTATATGTCAACCCTGAATATTTTTTATCATTCAATTTCAACCCCAAAACCAATAAAATTTTAAAAAACACAAATAATATCAATGTTAATTAATTTCAATAATTTAAACTAGAATATAACAATGATAATAAATAAGATAAAATTTAAAAATAAAATACATGCTATAAAAACACATGTCTTACTAGAACAGATGATTATTGGGGAACAAATTGTGACATACTTCTTCTATTTTGACATTTATATCTCATGTCTTTGAGTATTACATAAATAATAAGATATCAATTAGACAATTTTGAAAGGATACATCCTTGGTCAATATTGAATTTCACCAGATTCAATTAGATACAAAGACCAGATGGTGTTATTGATCATCTTACAATGGGGACAATAACTAGGTAATAAAACATATCCAATGGGGAATTATTTATCAAAAAAATCATTAATAATAAAGAATCTAACACTTTCCAATAATCTTCCACAGTGTATAAAAAATTGGACTTCCTTATATATAAAACTAAATAATTTTAGAGATAGCAAAAAACCGAATTATAAATAACCATGAGATCTTTGTATATATGATCCATAAATAAATTTAAACATTATATGTCAAACAAAATGTGTATAAAACAAGTGAAACTATTTTATAAGGATATGTTGAAGTGATTTATTAACATGAACACCGATGAAAATAATCAGAAATACTTATTTAAAAAACTCTAACATCTATTATAGTGGGGAGGAAGGGGATAAATTCCATATGTATGGATTCAGTTGTGTGTGTGTGTGACCAAAACAACCAAAAAAACAAAGACAAACAAAAAAAACTATAACGATATGATTAATGGATGGTGAAATGGATGTGGTGCGGGCGAACAAAATCAGAGAAAGAGACAACCAATAAATGAATTTAGGGTCTTTCATCTATTTTAAACTGAATAGAAGATATTATGTTATTCTAAAAAAATTAATTCAAGGTGATTGATAATGTTGGAGATTTAATGAACATTCAATAAGTGAACATTTAAATTTAATTGAACCATATTTAGTTTTAATGTCATCACCACAACAATAAAATTTATTAGTTTATTATAAATTGGATATTCATTGATCTTTTCTAATTTTAATTACATTGGTCAAGGAACCATGGTTAAATAAAATAACTACCATCACCTATCGGTTCATTAGTAGTTCTCAAATGATGACCATAATAAAAAACGTTTGATCATAAAAAAATAACATCCACTGGAGAAATGTTTAAATAGCAGGGTTATGGATAACTATATCTTATATCATCATATCTTAATTCCCTGAATAAAGATATCTACTCATGAAAAAAAATACAAATGTGAGAGAAATATATATATATACTAAAGTAAGGTTTTTTCCGAACACGTGTCGTTTCGTCCATGCTCCACTCCAGATGCCACTTCCTACACTAAACCAAATTACCTCAGCATCGACTCCTGAGTCTCCAACCCACCTCTGCCTACAACAAACCCTACGCGACATTCTTGATCGGTCAACGACTCCCGAGTCTCCTCCCCACGTCTGGCTACTACAAACCCTACGTGACATCCCTGATCTGTCTTTGACTCCTGAGTCTCCTCCACAACTCTGCCAGCTGCAATCTCTATGTGACCTCCCTCATCTGTCGAGTCCTCCAAGATTCTGATTTCTATTTCATCACTAGGTCTGCCAAATCTCGCTTCTGCATCCAACACACTACGAATCTCCGCACTGTCGACCCTTCGATAAATCACCCTCACACAGGTTGTACTTCTCAGTGTTCTAGCATAAATATTCTAATTTTTGTCTCATTGATAAATCATCCTCTCGCAGGTCCAATTGCTTCTGCACCAACTGACGTCTACAAGATCATTAATCACCTGAATCAATGACCGACACTTCTTTTTAACACACCACCTCCATATAAAGGGATTCCGCAAACTAGTGTTTCGGATGCTAGAATGGATGGTGCCAGAACTATTGAGTTCAAAGTCTTCCTTCCTTGGTTACCGAGCAGTAGTTGTAAGGTTCCACAACATTTATGTTGGCATACAACACTCTCATACCTGTAACATGGCTTTATCATCGCATTTTTTTTGGCTGGAAAAATGATTACTCAATTTCATTCTACTTTATACTCATTCGATAGTGACAGTATTATATGTCTTCATAATTTATCTAAACCTGTATATAAAGATGTATCTAGATAGCCAACCATAGCAGTACCTTAATGATGATTCAAATTATTATTTTTCTTCAGCAGGAATACTCTAAATAATATGTCCATAATAGTACATACAATTACCCATGTTTTATTTTATTTCCTATTTCTCATCGTTTGTTGAAAGATATCATAGATTCTATTATACTTCTTCTAGTATGTAACTTCTAGGTGTACCGTTCTGACATAATGTCCGGTGACTGTGACTATATGGGAATTCTAAAGAACATTTTTATTTAGAATATATATTGTTAACAATAAAATCACAATGATGGATTGACTATTTTTATGGTTCTGTTCTATTCATTTACTATAAAATAAAAAGTTACACGATATAAAGATACAATCCCCTTCGAGATATTGAGATGGACGACATCCAAGATGACTACTACGACAACAACGACAATCAGGTTGTCTTCTACTTTCCCATTATTTCTTAATACCGTGTTGTTATTTCTCATCAATCAACTTATAATTTTATGATGATTGCTATTCCAAAAGTAGGTTGTCTACTGAAAACATTAATCCAGCTGAACATGTAACACCAACAGTTGGCAAGCAATAAGGACTCCATCTTCATTTTTCACCAATACCTAGTAATTGCCGATTAAATTTACTATGTCCATTACTAAATTCATTAGTTATCGTAATTCAAATCAATGTATGATACCACTATGCAATAGAATCTTGCCACCTGACAATGTGTATTCCAAATATACTCTGACAGTTAATGTAAAAATTACTGGGGGACAATGTTTTATAGCTGAATTTTTCACACCAATTAATAACACAGTATTATGAAGACACGTTCCATTATCACCTATATGCAGCAACGGGAAATTCAGTTTACTATCTCCACAGTAAATATATTGACTTTGTACTAAAAAATACGCAATCTTATCTTGCTAAGACTTTTCATATTCCTATTACACAATCCCTCAAGAATGTTCTTAACTATCAACAATATATAGTGGATCCAACAAAAAACTAAACGACCAAATACCATGAAACAACATAGTCTTTCATTCTATAATCATGTTATCAATGAACATTGATTCAACAAATGCACAATATTTTTTATTTATCTTAAGCAATTTCATGACCCACTCACAGGGTACAAATTCAAATTAATGTATTCTTAAGGAGTCATCTTATGCCTCCTAATAATGGTAAGGACTATTCATTTCACTACATGAGATCCTCTGTGATAGTGAAATATTAATTAAAACACCTCTAACATTAATTATGAACAATACAACTTATACTGATATCAGAAAATGTGTTCCGCTTCTATCCACGAGTGTGTAATACAGTCCAACTACCATTTCAGTTATGTCATCTCTATGTATTTATAGATTGGAAATTTATAATATTCGTTAACAATGTTACAAATGGTGTTGTTATAACAACGCAAGCATGCAGGTACTACAGAACTCACCGATGAACAACAACCCATGAACCATACGACCACATAAAATAATTTTTCATTAATCTATGACATATATCTTGTTATAAACTACAGTGGTATGTCGATGTTTACATTATATTTTCTAGAAAAAACTCTTTCATTGTATGTTTTCTCTTATTGTTTTGAAATTAATCACAAAGGCATGTTGGTACTTTACATCTGCTTGAGGAACTGCAAACATTGAATGAGGCAACAATAGAATGTACTACTTCAATGAAATTTGACACAGCTCCTGAACAAACTGCTTAATAATATTTAAGTATTACTCAATTATATAACTTTTATGTTACACATTTTAATAATATTCTATTTCTATTCCCATTAATATTATATATACTTACACTTTTATCCTATACAATATTCAGATTGTGGAGACCCTTCAAACATTTGTGAGTACTGCGGTTCAACTTTCTTGTATGAAGAGAAGATTAAAAATATACCCACAGACATATCCCATGATTTACTTTATGTTGCTCCCTAGGGAAAATTGCATCGCAGCAGCTGCATGCCTGCCGAGAATACCTTAAGACTTTTGTTTTCAATACAGCCTATACCTATTGAAAAACATTCCATGATCACATGCACATTTACAATTCAAAATTTTCATTCACATCATTTTGTGGAAAAATAGAAAAATCTGTGAACTGTGGAGGGTCCTTACATGTTTTTAGATTAAATGAAAAAACTACAATCTTATCGGATGTTTATGCCCCCATGAAGTAAAACCACCAATGTTTGCTCAGCTATATTTATATGACACTGAAAATAAAGCTCACAATAGAGTACGAGCCCTCAGGTGAGTACATAACTAAGTGGTAAAGTCTCATTGTTTATTTCCTCTGATTATAACTTAACACTATCAAATACAGCTTCGACAACAGGATATAAAACTCTATTATACAGTTAATTGTTGTTCAGAAACTACAAGAAATGATCCATGAAATTAATACTTTATCTGGTCAATTCAGAAAGGCTAGGGATGTGATTGGGAGAAATGGAACTAAAAATTTAATGTTGTGTCTACTTAGAAGATGAGGAAACAATATACAATGATACAACTTACCAACTACATGTGAGACCGCAATTATGATTGTTGGTGACATTGAAGATCTAAATCATCATAGAGATGTCATCATTCAATGAAAAAGTGGCGAATATCAACGCATAGATGAGCTTGACCCACTATACCTACCTCTACAATATCCGTTGGTTTTTACAGGAGGAGAGTATGGATATATTGACAACAAATCCCATTGTCTGACACCATTCAATCAAAGTGAAAAACTGTGTATAGTTACAATGAGAGAATATTTCTCTTTTCACATTCAATTCCATTATAATGATTCATCTTGTCTACTTAATTGTAGAAGTCTTCATGAAAAATTATTATGGACACATATACAATTATTGAATCTCAAAGAATTTATTTTATTTGCTTCAATAAAAAGTGTTTGAGGGAAGAAAAATATAGTGGTTTGCAAGATGCGTTCCTTAGAGGTGACCGAGATGGATCTTTGTTTGGGAAGAGTATCATCTTACCTTCCACATTTACAGGCGGCCCAAGATATATGATTTAGAATTTCCAAGATGCTATGTCAATCTGTAATTTGGTGGGCTATCCAGATCTTTTTTTATCATTTACATGCAATCCCATGTGGCTTATAGTTTCGAGATTTGTAATGTTACACAATGTTCGCCCATTGTACAACCCACATATTCTTTCGTGAATATTCAATATTAAGGTGGGAGAACTCCTGAAATATTAACGAGAAGGATGTTTTTTCGGAATGTCTCAATCAGCTAAGAAGCTTCTTCGCAAATAAAATTTAGTATTTTAATGACAACTTATACCATCAAATTAAATATTTCTTCCACATGTTATCTCATTTGTTCTTCATTTTAGGATTTAGTTGTTCGTACTCTGGAGTTTCAGAAGAGGGGACACACACATGTGCACATTCTATTATTTATTAGTCAGGACAACAAAGTAGTCTCTCCAAATGACATTAACTGAATTTTTATCGCTAAAATTTTAAATAAAGGAACATCCCAAAATCTTCATGATGTAGTTTAACATTTCATGATCCATGGGCCCTGTGGTGATGCAAACCATCATTCACCTTGTATTCAGAATGGAAAATTCTCAAAATATTATCCATTTTTTTAACATACCACAACAGATGATGATGATTATGTTGTATATTAGAGAAGGAATTCTGGAAGTACTGTTGTCCAAAATGGAATATACTTATACAATTCTTTTGTTGTTCCATACAATCCTATTCTACTTCTGAAATATAAATCTCATATGAATATTGAAATTTTCAATCAGTCATCCTCTATCAAATACCTTTTTAAATATATAATCAAAGGTCATGATCATGTCACCATAGCACTCTACAATAACAATAATCATATGTCTGATAACAGTGTTGACGAAATTAAAATTTATTATGATTGTCGGTACATATTTCCTTGTGAATGTTCTTGGAGGATCATTTCACATGACATCCATTTTAGTTATCCTCCATTTGGACTGCAGTTTCATTTACCTGGGCAAAACAGCATGACGTATGCAGATTGTGACAAAATTGAAGACATCTCAAATAATAGTAACATTTCTAATACCATGTTCACATCTTGGTTTGAAGAAAATATGTTTAACCCAGAAGCCAGAAGTCTAACATATGCATAATTCCGAACAATATTTGTTTACCTCTACCGTGAAAAATAATGGTACTCGTGCAAACAGGGATTCAGTATTGGCATACTGTACTATGTGTCGCCGTATTCCGGGGAACTCTATTACTTATAGATTCTACTTACAATGGTTGGAGGTGCGACATCATACGATTCTATTAGAATGGTTAACAACATTAATCATAGTACATTCAGAAAAACCTGTTCAGCAATAAGACTGTTAGCTGATGCTAATGAGTTCATTCAAGCACTAAAACTTGTCTCCACTTGGGGAATGAGAAACTATTTGTGAAGATTGTTTGCTAGAATGTTGTTCACAAATACCTTTTCTCGACCTAACATTGTTTGGCATGAATCTTGGAGGATTCTAACAGATGATATTATATATTACCCACAACAATGACTGTAAATAAGATGTACAAACAACTTACCGTCTTTTTCAATACATATCTATGTTATTATATTGCTTTCTAAAACTATTTCCCTATCTTTTAGACTTGAAAATAATGGATCATCAAAGAAAAATGTTAGGTTTGATTGAAATAGACAAAATTTTGCACAGCAATGGAAATATCTACATTGTTATCCTCCAATGCCCGTTCTAGATTACTCATTAACTGCTCAAAATAATCAATTGTTTGATGAAGACCAAAATTACAATAGAGAAGAATTTCTTAATTATTAATCATCATTGTACAATATGAATATTGTTGAATAAAAGGATGTTATCAAGGGAATTGTGTCTGCCTTATTTTATACTACTTGGGGATTTTTTTCTTGCATGTATTCGGAGGGACGAGTAAAACATTCATCTAGAGAGTCTTAACATGTTTACAATGGTCACAAGGAAAAATTGTTCTTGATATTTCTTCTAGTGGAATTTAATCATTACTCCTACCATGTGGGAGGACAACCCATTGAAAATTTTGTATTCTGATACCTACAAATGATCACTCTATAGGCAACATTCATCAATGGAGTGATATTGCAGAACTGAAACAGTCAACGGAATTGATTATCTAGGATGAGGCTCTAATGCTGCATAAAAACTGTTTTTATGCTCTAGATCATACATTACGAGATACACATTTAGTAAAGAATATAAATTCCTCTAATATAACATTTGGTGGTTTACCGGTTTTCCTAGGAAGAGATTTCAGACAAATACATCTAGTAATCCCTAGTGGTGACCGAAGTGAAAATGTATTTGCAAGTATAAGGTCATCATATCTATGGAAACACTGTAAGGTTTTAATATTAACCCAAAAATGAGGTTTCATTCTATAGATTCAAATGTATTTTCTGATGAGGTGCGATGATTTTCACAGTGGATTTTGGATATTAGGGAGGGAAGTGTTGGTGACCTCAACGATGGGGATGGGAGTATTAATATCCCATCAACATACCTTCTAGGAACAAATAAATCAACATTTGAAGCATCTGTTGAATTTTATTACCCATATTTAAACAATAACTATAGAGATGTATCATATCTGAAAGGTCATGCTATATTTTAACTAACCCGTGACATTGTTCAGGAAGGTAATGACTATATGTTAAGTCCAAGTACATCAGAAGGAAAATATTACATCAGTTATGATTTTGTTTGTAATTCCAGTTTTGATACTGATCGGACTAAGAACATATATACAACTGACGTGTTGAATGCTATCAATGTCTCTGGACTTCCTACACTCAAAATTACTTTGAAGATCGGAGTGCCAATTATGTTTCTGCAAAATGTAAACCAATCAGCGGGATTATGCAATGGTAATCGTCTTATTGTTACCCACTTGGGTGACCATGTCATCGGAGCGGAAATTTTAACTGGTAGTCATTCCGAGTTTTTGGGATTCATCCCAACAATTAATATGACAAACAATGACAATGGATGGCCTTTGAAACTACAAAGAAGACAATATTCTTTGACTGTTTCTTATGCATTGAATATTAATAAGGTTCAAAGTCAATATCTATCATATTTTTGTTTATATCTTCGTAATACTATGTTCTTTCATGGAAAACTATATGTTTCCATATCAAGAGTGACGTCACCAAGAGGGTTGAAAAGTTTCCTTAATGATAAAGATAATCCAACCACTGACTACACACAAAACATTGTCTACAAAGAAAATTTTTATAACCTTCCTTAGGTATATTTCCATTCAATATGTTTCCATTTAATTACTTTTATTAATTTCACATATATATAAATAGATTACTTGTGTTGCTGCTTACTATTATATATATATACACTAATTGAACTCATACAGAAACCAAAACATGTCGCGAAGAACGTGTCTTTTGAAAGAGATTACTATTGATGATGATTAAACATTGAAGATAGAAGTCCATGAATGGAATATGTGGTGAAACTCGTCACCGAACTCTGATGTTGCTTCTATCGATCTGATTATTTGTGATACTGAAGTGAGTTTATCCTCGAAAAGAAGATACAATTCCTGTACAATTTTCATAACATTAATTCTATTTACTTTTATTGTAGCACATTAATTTATGTATTTTATTTATATCATATTATTTTTAAATGTTCACATTGTTGATTAATGATGTAGGAGATAAAAATTTAGTGTACAATTACAAACCACCCTTGAATCACCATGTACAAACCCGTTCTGCACGAAGGCCTGTGCTACATCATAAAAAAATTCCAAATTTCTCTTAATCATGGTAACTACATGGGTGCAAGACATGCTTGCCAATTTGTTTTCACACCAACAACATATTTTTGACCAATTGATGTCCAACTTCAACGGTTCATCTTTGACTTCACTTCTTCTGCTAATATTGTTAACAAAGTCATTCCCGATCAACAATTAATAGGTATGTTTCATTACCAATCTATTTGTGGGAAACCTAATAATTTTAAATACATAATTATTACATGTATTTAATACATATCGTCCACAAATACATATCTGACACGGTATACTTTTTAATTCCCAAAATTACTGTTTTATTCACACACTATTAGGTGATACATCTTTCATAAAGAATGTTTGTTTTACATCAGTTTTTCCTATCATAGAAATTATTGTACATCTGTGAAAATCATATCCTATACAGTCTATTGGTAATTCCAATCAGAAGATTCAAATTGTTTTATAGGATGAAAGTTATTTATATTTTACTACTCACAATAATTAACATA
Source organism: Viscum album (assembly GCA_963277665.1). Taxonomy (NCBI): domain Eukaryota; kingdom Viridiplantae; phylum Streptophyta; class Magnoliopsida; order Santalales; family Viscaceae; genus Viscum; species Viscum album. The sequence continues at coordinate 1,109,440,414 of OY728146.1, forward strand.
GGATATTGCAATTACCAACATAAATACGATGATTTCTTGTAGAGTATTGCGAATGAACTGTATCTTATGGTGGAAGTTTGACAACATAATTTTTGAGTACTTGGAAAACAACAACGACTCCTCTAAAATAATTATCTTGCAGCTGGTCAGGGTAAAGATATTGAGCTGTAAGATATGTAGACACATTAAAATATATTACTCACTACAAACTATAATGTTAGGTAGGTCATTGGGAGTAATTCATATGATCTTTAACATGTTCTATCATATTTCATTAACAACACTTTAATTTTTAAGTTCTAATTGAAAACTAAAATGTTATCTAACTATCTATACCCAGCAGTTAATAAATTCCAACAGATGAAATTCGATAATTGTATATGAAAAATGAAATGTTCTTCTAGGCGAAATTCAATTATTCCTTATTTCAAACTGTAATGTTTGTAAATTAATGTTCTTCTCTAATAAATGCTCCACACATTGACTTTTTTGTTTACAACAATACACTTCTAATCCTTCATATGCTCTTCAATATGTTCCAGCATCTATTATTATCACCACTTCAATAAATGCTTCAAAAATAATTCTAAACATGGACATCCCATTAGTCAAAAACATCAATAGCAGAAAAATTTATTACTTATATTTTTTGTCCAGCAATTCTATCTAGAAACAACATCAAAATGATCGACTACTGCATAAAATGTTGTCTTTAATGCTGCTTTTATTTCATTTAACAGATCTAGTGTAATCAGTCATTTGAAATTAGAGATTCCACCATGAAAAAATTCAAATAGTTTTCATACAACATTGACTTATTGGAATGAAAAAAAGTTGTTGATGTAAAAAATATTCTGCAGGTAAGTACAATATCCTGATTTTTTTCTTTTAATATATCATATTCAATACTATTACTTGTAATACTTACTTTCATGAATATATTAATATGAACTACTGTCTCACAGCCGACATAGTGTTTGATTTATACTACCATAGTTAAAATTTAGTGCAATCATAACTGCTATTTTGAATCATGCAACTCTTGCATGAAAAAAGTTCAAACTGCAGATGGGAATACTTGGTGCCAGAATTGCAAAAAACTACCACTCTTCAATACTCCAAGGTATTCATTTAATGTGTATCTTATTTGGTAAATATTAATTGGGTATAGGATTACTATATAAATTTTTTTATATTGATAAAACCTCAAGAATTATAATAACTATAAATACAACAGGTTTACAGTAAACCTACTGGTGACAGATGAGAAAGACTCACTGTCTATCATTCTCTTCGACAAGCACGTCATGCTATTCATAAAAAAAACCGCTTTTCAATTTATAGACTCTATGATTCATGTAACATTCTTGAACTATTTTATCTTCTTCATGTATTTGATGTTGTTTTTTAATTCACACTTCTATTTCATTACATAATAGGACCAGGATGAGTATTGATTTCCCCCATAGATAATCATTTTCAAAAAAAATAATGCTGGTAGTAGATGTCACAAATTACAACATTCAGAATCGAAAACGTTCTTCATAACTAAACACTTACATAGTTCTCTTCATCACTAATAATGAAAATAATATAACCAACTATCATCAACTTTTTGTAGACTGTTAGGTAAGTAGAGTAATTCCTCCCCAAAATTTTAATTCCCAACCTTAAGAAAGTCATATTACAACATTCTTATTAATGTTATTAGGACATATTATATTATTATTTATTACCTAGAATTTAGTTAAGTATTAAACCAGTCATCACATATCTATAAAATTTATTTCACCCTTCTGTTTTAGGAACATCACCGTGTCGCTTCTTCAATATTCAGTTGCAACAGTGATGCTGGATTCGATACAGCAAGTACAGTTGTATGTTCAACTTAGGTATAGATTCTCTATCTTTGTTTTCTATTACTGTCTATTTCTCTATATTGTAAACAATAATGGTTTTCCCTTTTTTTGTTTTATTTTTACATTTTATTACAAATGCACTAAAACTTTTTTTTGATATACTAGTTATTAAATATTATATTATTTCTTCATTGGTAAATCTTATAAGTGTTGACTTCTACTCATTCATTACAATGATATCTTCATGTATAAATAGATATTGATTGAGTTTGATTTTGAAGATGCGTTCAAAGGGAAAGATTCATTTTCTATAGACTCCATGCCAACTAATGCCAATAAAGATCATCTGCATATAATGGATATCAGAAACAAAAAATCTTTCAAACTAGACTGACTGTTTTCCGTGCATTTCCAAGGTAATTTAGCCATATTGGGAAATCATAAAATTTCATCTTTCTTATTTCTTGTTAGAAAATATACATGTTAAGAGTTATGTCTCCTCATTTTGTTAAGGTTACGTCTAGGAAGGATGTGAGATTTTAGAAACATGACCTATTATTTTTTTGAAGCATAATTTGATGTTTAATAAAGTCTGTTATTTAATTAATTTAATTATATTAATATTCCATACTACGAACAGCCTTGCTAAATGATGTATCATAATATCTATATTCAAGGGTTTCTTTTCATTCTTAATTAAACAACATTACAGATACATGAAGATGAATTTTTTTATCTATAATAAAAGATTATAATGCGACATGTCCATACAGATTTTGGGTTGCAAAAAATCATACTGTGACCTTTTTATATGTCAGCTGAGGTTTTCTCGTAGTAATATGTCTATTTTACTCAATGTAAGGTATAATTACCTATTACAAGGAGAAATATAAATGTCTACCAACTTGGTGAAGTGCTGCTGCACTGCATCGATGGATCATGGTAGTACTGGGAGGAAGTTTAATGTTTCGTATTCATATTACATAACTCTAAACATAACTGTTGTTTTTCTCTGTATCATTTATGATATATGTTTCTGAACAGTGGAACATATACTCTATTTTAGCAGTAGATGTAGTTTTTACTTTGACCAGCGGGAAAAAAATTTCTTCAGTAAATGATTTATATGGGATGTATTAATGGACATCATATTGACTTCACTCAAGCTGATGTTCAATAGGAACTAAAATTAACACTCAATAGGAAGAAGATATGGTGTTTTCTACTCTAAAGACCAAACCCTCTAATGGTATGGGGTTTACCTGCTGAAATAGTGCTAGTGTTAACATGTTATGATCATTTTCAGGTTTGATCATGATGGGATGAAAATTGAATCCTTCATGGGCTCAAAGACGTTGATTCATGTAATTTAAATTGCCTTGACAGTGCTAAAAATTGTCATTTTCAACATGTTTCAATATTTCACCATCGTTTTAGATATGAAGCCATGCACAGAAACACATTCTGAAGGTTCAGTTGAATGGGAAAAGTGAATATGTACCACCTCCACAGCCAAAGAGAAAATATTCCCATCCATGCCCCAACAAGTAATTATAAAAATGGTTAACATTGCATATTTTCACAACTCATTGCTCCTCCACGACACATTATATATTATAAATATTCACTCTGCTTCCCTGAAGGCTCTGATTTTTCAAAAGGAATTGATTTTTTTCCACCACCATCTGCTGCACTGGAACATAATGTTAAGATCTAAGCCCAAATTCAACTTCATTGTTGGGGAACTGTTGTCCTGCATTACGAGTTTGTACTTGGTGATTATAGGTTTTTACTGGAACTGTGGTGCTGAATTACGAGTTTCTACTCGAACCTAATGTTTCCTTTATATAGTTTTTCATTACGGGTTTGTTATAAGGGTTTGTATTGGAACATAATGTTTTTGTTATACCGGTTTGTAATGGAGATGTTGTGTTGCATTACAGGTTTGTGCTGTATTATAGGTTTGCATTACGGGTTTGTACTGGAACTGTTGTGCAACATTACAGGTTTGTACTAGAACCTAATGCTTCTATTATATGTTTTCAGATTCTAAAGGTCCAACTCAGCATGTGCATAAATATTATGCCAACAATCGAAGGGAAAAATCAAAATCTTTACCAGGTGGAAGAAGCAAATGAATATGAGAATTCCGTTCAGCCTCCAATATGTTAGTTTTTAGTTGTATATTAACTCCTTCCACATAAATTATTTATTTTTAGATTTTTTTTATTTTTTGTGTTTCATGGTTCAATTGTTTATAACATGAATGTTGAACGTGGTTTCATTTGATCACTTAGGTATACTACTTTTCATTCTAAATTTTGAACATTAATGTAAAAATATTATTGACTGTCCAGAAAGGATATATAACAGGTGAATAGGTCTTACATGCGCTACATAAACTGTTTTTATAATATTTCATTACTAATTATCCTAATTTTTAATCTTTATATTATCATATTACTTTCCTGAGATTATGATAGGAAGAGGAATAAATTGTTCAGTTGTCAATATTTATGTGTGTGTGATTCTCATTGCTTTATGTGCGTCTATTGATAAATATTATAAGTTTGATCATGTATGTTTGGGACTCCCGTTAAATAATATACTTTTAATACACCTGGACTTAATGTTAGAATTAATTCATTTATTATTATTTCAATTATATCTATTCTTTTAAGCCCTTCTCATTCAAGAGGAATAGATGCAGCGATAAAAACTGTTGGATGGCCCCATGTGATCGGAACGTGATCGTGCAAATCATGATTCCAATACCATGTAATAATCCTATAATCACATCCCTATATTGATGTTTCAGAATCAATTATGTTCTAACTCCATTTTGTAAATTGTTAATTTCATTGTATAGTTACAGTACTTTTCATTAGTTTCAAAATTTACCATTTCACTTTGACATTGGTGACTTTTTTATGATTTTACAAGACTTTATCAATGAAATTGTGAGCAAGAATTGAACAGATATTCAATGGATACTACTAAGGAAATAACTATAAAAAGGATATTAGATTCATATTAATCATTACAAGATTTTTTTGTTAATTTCATTGTGCTATTATTCTCTAATATACATGTTAGTATTTTCTAAATACAACATATCATTTTAATATTACTAACTTCTTTATGATTTTCCAAGACTTTTTTGCTAAAAATTTCACCATAAATTGATACGAGTGGAGGCTATAAGGCACCAAATACAGACAGGTTTTCAGATATCTATTAATCATTATATGATTTTGTTTTGTAATTTATGATTCATTCCCCAACATCCAAATGGGTTCTATATAAATGATGAAATCTGTGCTGGCGATAAAAAATTTTCATTCTTCCCTTCCCTGTATTGAAACTTCAATTCGTTACATAGTCAAGAGGGCTGCAATAGATGGAATTAAATAGATATATTCACATACAAGAAAACTAAACAGAAGAAACTTGTTAATATATTAATGAATATATTGAAATAAGGAAATGCCACTCACTTATATATACAGTAACATATATCTGCTTTTTCTTTTGTTTAGCAGCAACATATATCTTAGCAGCAACATATATCTAATTTGGGAAACTGGTGATGCTGGTGATGCTGCTGTAGATATAGCTATATCCGTTATATGTGCAGCAAAATATAACTTCATTTTCTTAATTGTTATATTAATGAATATATTACTTCTTATTAACAAGGAGACTCATTATGCGATTATTTTTAATATAATGAATTCCACACAACTATTTTGAAACATGGAATTAATGTGAAAAACAATCGATTCCAGGTGATGAAATTCATCACATCCTTGAAGGAAAGGAAATTATCAACATATAAAATCCATTGTTGCAATCATGAAAATGTACATGATAAATATTATATGATCTATAAGAACATATGTATTTTACTAGTCATGCAGGTGATATTTGGGACTTCATTAGACCTATAAAATGTTCTTTTTTGATTCAGAGAAAGATAATGTTGACCCCAAATCTTCAGTTACCAGTTGTCGAGCGATTTTGAAGGCATATTGATGAAAGTGAAGAAAACTGATTTCCAATTTTGTGGTATTAGTGCCACTTTTTATTCTATTTTAATATAGTTATCATATTATTTTTTTGAAATTGATCACACATTAGTTTATTATTGACTTATAACAATAAGATTTCATACATTTGATTACTATCTGATTTATAATTTATCCATGATGGGTTACTTTTTTATAGGAGTGGTTCATTTTTTCCTTCTCAGATTTTTCTTAGGTGGATATATTCAATGACTTTGGGTATCTTGGAATGTATGGAAGTTCCAACTGTTGTATTCAGCTGATTATGAATTTGTATACACAGCTTTTGTTTGATTGTTTTGAAGGGAAATTTATCATTTCTAACTCTGAAATAGAATTGATTATTAGACTTTGATGAAAGTGGTTTCATTGATAATTTATGGAAAATTGACTACTGGGATCAAAACTACAAGTTAGTTTCAATAAAGGACCCGACCAGTTATAAATACATTGTACAAAAAAATTATTTTGGTTATTCATTAGAATAAAAATTATGTTTCTGTTCCTGATTTTCATTTTCTCATCTCACATGAATTGAAACTCTTCATCCCTCTCAATGAATGCCAATATTATAGATTTTTTGCAATGTAATGCACATCACCAAGCCACCTTAAAAGAAACTAAAACCAGAAATTGAGGATATTGCAGTATTTCCTATTTGATATGCTGCTCCCTCTATTCATTTCTATTCCTTGTACAGTGTTCAAATCATCTATAATGTTCAGGAACCACGATTGCGATGAGGGGAATGCAGGGGAGTTTCACATAATGATAATGATGGGTGGAGTTTGAAGGGAACAATCATAGGTCTCGAAAACTATGGTTACTGCATCTGTTTTCATCCTATAAAGCACTACTTAAACCAACTCTTAATTCTGTTAGGAAACTCAATGTATATTCTGTATTATGTACCACTGGAAAATGCACTTTTCATATTTCCAGTTTCATTGTAGTATTTCGTACCTACAACTAAAGCTGTAATTTCATATTTATTAATAATTTATTTTCTATTTAACAATTTATTTATCTGTTTTCATTCCCCACTGCCCAATTTCATTTTCCAATTTTTATTTTTTTTCTCTATTGATTACCTACTATATTCATTCTATTTTTGTCATCTATTGTTTCTCTACAATAGTTAGGGTTAATTGAATGATGTTGAACCTTATAATTTAACGGGAATGAGAATTTTCCTGTGCAATTGCATGGGTAGAGTACTAGTTTTATAAACATATATCTATGGATTTAGGGTTTCATTACTCAATGTCATACTCTATATCGTTAACCCAAATATATTGTCTTCTACCATTCTCCATATCTTTGTGTGAATGATTGAATAATGCTAACCTTGATATAGTTGTTTTGGATCATTATTTTTTTATTAAAAAATTATGTGAGTATATATCATGCATGGTCAATCATGACCATTCATTATAACCTCTTTTACTTTCCTCTATGTGGTTAGTCAATTGACTTACATCTTTCTCACCTGTGGTTCTTGAAAAGTCTTTAATAATATTTAAAAGACGATTCGGCCCATTCGTCTCATATCGTACTACTCTAGAAGCATTATTTTGAACTCTAGAAGGTTTTGGTTAACCTCATTTCCTCTTTCTTATACTCAACATTAACACATGTTTGATGCACGACCTCATTGAAAACATTTTCCATTTGTTCAAAAAAATAAATTCAACCTGGTGTTCCATAATCAAACCAGCATAAGAAAGATTAAATAGATTATTATTATTATTATATGTATATGAATATATTTAATTATTAATTTTCTCATTATAAAATATCTAATTACAAAAAACATAGATTAATAAATATATATTTACTACTATTATTAGAATTGTATATAAATATATTAAATATATATACATATTTATTATTATTACAATTACAAATTTTAATAATATTGCAATATTTTTTGTATTTATTATTCGATATATTATTTTTATGAAAAGTCATTATTACCATATTTAAAATTTCAATATATATATATATATATATATTCATATTAATCTCATGACCAATATCATCTTCTTTTATTTTGGGGCCCCAGTGGCACCTGGGCATGGTGGGTCTTCTTCAGCTACTTTAATATGCTACCATAGAGGTACCAACCTCTCAACATAATCTCGGAAATTTACTTTAACGAAATAGTTTCTAGCACCCATTATCCTCTCCATGTTTTGTGTATGTTAATCAATGGTGACTCTAGACTATGCATGGATAGTGGAGTTATGATTTATAAACTTCTTTAGAGGGGAATACCGTAGATTCTACTGAGATTCTATGTGTGGTGGTGGATCTTCATAGTTGGTGGTATGTAGTGATGATTCAGTTTCACGTGGGTTGTCTTTATTTGAAATGGTGTTTGAAGAGTTTATTCCATTGATAGGATTGGAACTACAGTGGATGATGGAGGTAGTGAAGGGTGGAGGTACTACTAGTAAATGATTTAGGTTTATATTCTTCAAGGATGGAGCAGTATATTCTAATCTACTGGTTGATTAGGGTGGAATGGTATCATATAGTAAATGGTGGATATTTATCTATTAGTGTAGTAGTAGAGTTAGATGAGGCAGGAGTGGTGGTAAATGGTTGGTGAAACTGTGCATACATGGGTTGTAATAGTGGATGGACTGTGTAAAAGTATAATGACTGGGTGGAAAACTGGTAGATTACTGGTGGATGTATGGATGATGGTAGTTGGTAGATGTAATGCCTTGGTAGGTGTTGGCCAGTGCTAGCAAGGATGCTGAAAAGTTGATCAATAACTAGCGATGGGTTGATAGGTAGATCATATTCATAAAAAATTGTTATCTTAATAAATATATTTAATGATGTTTTATATTATCTATTTTAAAATTATAATCATAGAATAATTATTTAATCTAATTTATGAATTAAAAAACAATAAAAAATATGATGATTAATTATTTCCAAAAACCATAAAAATGAATGAAATAGGTGAATAAAAATAATAATAATGAAATAATGAATTATTAAGTTGAAATTAAACAAAATAAATAATTAAGAAAATAAAATAATCAAATTAAATGAATGAAATTATAATTTTGAAAACATAAAATTAATTAAATTATTGAATTAAAAGAGAAGAAATAAAAAATTATATTTTAATTTTATATTAATATCAATAAATAAAATAAACAGTAGAATACATGCTTTATTAAAAAATAACATTTTATCAGTTCAATAATAAATTTTCAACAGTTGTAGATTTCTTAACAAAAAGAATTATTTTTTAATAAAAATATCATATAAAATATAATTTTTGTAGAAAAAAATTGAATAAAGGCCACATAAAATTACCCCACACTTAATCAATGCATGTCCCAAGCAATTCAATTCATTAAATAAATTTAGTAAGATGAAAGACATAAATTAAATCCTACCTAGGTTTAAAATTACTCCAAATAAAAGAAGATACATAAATACCTAAAAACCATGAAATAATCATGGAAGCTATGTGAATATCACTTAATAGATATTTAAATTTCATAATGGGTTCCAATTATATGAGTGAAATAGGCTAGATAAAATTGGAACTCAAATTTTAATAAGATATGTCCTAATTAATCCCTCTCCCATAGTTTTAGCAAATTTATGATCAATTTTTTATCATTATATCATTGATTCAACTGAAATGATAATTAAATAAGTCAAGTGTTCTCTTTTACTACTAGGTTACATATCAATCTTGAAATAATGAACTCTTATTTTACTATTATAAATTTTTTAGATTATATTTTTACCTATCCATGTATGTGAAGAGAACTATGAAAAAGTACTTATTTGATATGTAAATAGGGATTACCCAAAGACACCCATTGCCTAATTTCCCAAATATTTCCCATGGGATCCCAATTGCCTAATTTAATTCAGTTTCAAAAGATATATGTGATTATAACTTGTGATGGCCCTAGGAAGTGATTGTTCAAAAAAAATTATCATCTCGGTTTTTGTTTAAATTTATAGATTATACATGTTATAATAATATCAATTTCATTAAAATAACTCCAATAACACTCTATTACCTAGTTCTTAAATTATACCTTAACAAAAAAGTGGAGCACAAATACTTAGTAATCATGAAATTCATAAAATTATAGAGTATCAAAACCCAAAATTCTAGAATGAAATTACCTCCTATGTATGATAAAATGGTTTTTTTCCTTTATTTTTATTTTTTTATTTTGTTATTATTTCTACAAAAACATCGGTTTCAATAATTCATGTGTGGAAATTTGAAAAAATTTGAGGGTTTTAAATGGGTGAAGTCAAGGATAATTTTTCATTATTTAGATCCGTCCTCGCACAAGAAACTAAAAAATGACCTAGTTTGGGAATCTCAATGTAAGAAAGATCATCAAACTCTTTTATTGTAATATAATTGAAAATCATAAAAATTGAATATTTTGTTTTAATAGAACAATGGAAGTCTGAAAAATTATTTTTCAATGTAATAATCAAACAAAAATAATAAGGGTTCCTAATTTCCCCTTTCATACAAATATATAATAAGATTTGATTTTTATAATTTACATACTACATGTGAGTTCTTGAATAACATTAAATTGATAAGAAAATAGATAATCTAGTGATACCATTTTTATAAACAAAAAAATAACACAGTAATTACAATGACCCCTAAGAATGTCAAAATCACATCATTCAATATAGAATTTAATACATCATCTACTCAAAAACTTGAAGGTCATAAAAATTAATATATTAACATGATAATTTTCAATTCACGTTATATTTTAAAAGTGATTAGAAGATCAGTTATGGGATGTTTTGTTTTATATTCTCCAAATATGGGACTTATATTTTCAATGATATTCCAAATTATTCTTCGATATGAAAAATTCATTTAATCCCACTTAGACCACCAATCAAAGAATATAAACTTCTCATGATAACATCTAAAAATAATTAAATAATAAGAAACCAAACATGAGTAATAATATGACAATGAATCTCCAGAAACTATTGTTCAATAATACAGAGTAGAAAAAACCAAATAAGGGGAATTTTTTCAAATACAAATAATAAAGAGGAAAACTACAATATCATCGGTGTCCTCAAATGTAGTACTATCTTAAAAATCATTAGTCATAAACCATCCATAATAATTTATAACTATAATATTTCAATGGATATGTGTTATTTAGGGATTTCACATCATTTATGTCAATAGAATCATTAATATGAAATCTCAATAAATCTCCATCATCAACTTTTGAAAGATTATCCAAAAATCAATCAACATTGTAGTTGGTAATACTCTTTATAGGTCCTCATGACAGTTAAACCCCAATTATTTAGCATATAAAATGATAAAAATAACACCAAAAAATATTTTATTTTTACTAATAATATACGATATATTCCAACACACTAAGATGATTGAAAAAAACCCATCATCAAAGGAAACTCAAGAAATGAAATGCTCATCAAAACCATAAAATATTCCAAACAAGTATGCATATTAATGTGATGTGGAGGGAATCATTTTAAAATTTTTAATTTAAAATCATAAATATAATTCACACTATACCAAGAAGTATCAAATGATGTTATTATTTCATGTTGTTATGGGAATATATTAAACACAGTGTCAAACTCAACTGGTAATAATATCACAAGACAGTCCCTATTTCAAAATGAGAATAATCTATTATTTTATCATAACATAAACTGTAACACTACCCATCCTCAAAAATTTTTAGAAATTAACACATATGAGGAAAGTAGAAATAATCATGTTCATATCATATTAGAAGTTGTTCGGAATCAAAATCCAAATTGTATTATAGGGGAAGAATCTCCTCAAAAATCTATGAATATGGGGAAGGAGGAGCTTCCTCTAAAAATAATTCAATGGGACTGGGAGTGAAAATCTTGTATACATCAAGTGGAAAATAACAATACTCATATCTTTCCTCTATTTTGAATCATTGATTCTCATCGACATCAATATATTTAGATCCAAACCCAGGTTATGGGTTTTCAAAAACCAGAATTTCCCTCACATCATGCATAACCTGCTGGTAAGTATTCTATTAGGAATAAAAAAGATATCAAATACATTAAAAAGGAAAGGATATAATAATATTAATTTGGGGTTCCCATCACATTAAATTTCAATAATAATAAAATCCAGGTGTAGTGTGAGTTTTCATACATTGAATAATAAGCTCTCCACTACATCATTGAGATGAGTGACTGTTATATTAGAATGTTGAAGTGAAATAGTAGTTTGTTTCAAATTTTTAAGGCCTATCATTATAAACAATTATTTAGTATTAAAATTAATACATTCTCAAAAGCCACATAATTAAATTTCTTCAACTTCCTCATATTCATTATTGAATAAATAATCCAGTCTTCTTTAACATTAGTGGTGGCTTCTCAATATAACATCACTGTAATAGTCATTATTATTTATATAATAAAACATGATCCAATAATTTTTGATATCAATGATCCTATAAGTGAATAATACATATGATGGTATTCTATCCATGGCAACTGAAAATTTCATTTTCAAGATAATGTTTTGAATATTTTACATAAATCTCATGGAGTTAGGTTTATCAAATTTTTTACACCTTTATAAATGGTAATTAGAGGGGCCTAAGGTTTTTTAATAGGTAGATTTATCACATTCTCCTTGAACAAAAAATTATTTTTTCTTTACTTAATTTATTTCCACTTAATTTTACTTGGTCCTTTTTATTTTTCATATGTTGTTTAACAATTATGTTAATTTTTTGACCATTCTATCTTGATTATTATATTTGATGTTTTTAATTTCGTTATTTTCCAAGTTTTTTATTTTTTTCATCCCAAAGTTTTAAAATTAAGTTTTATTTAGTTTAGAGACTACATATTCTGGTGAAACCATAACATTCCCTCTCTTAATATGATCTCTTGTGTTAGGATGCTTTCCCTTACCTGTATAACCAAGGTACCTAGACATTTGACCAATATAATGGTCTAAACAATGGATCCAAGTGTCTGCATCATTCATTAGTGACTTGATATCACTGAAAACCTGATTCAACATCCACTATACTTCTAATTTTGAATTTTTTAACTCAAGCACATATATATTTTGGAAAAAAATTTGGGTTCTGTTCCATAATTTGTGTAATTGAGATATTAAATTAAAACTAGCTATTTCGACGATAGGTTGGTGTGTTTCTTTAATATATAGTTGTATTGTTTTTGAAATGGATAATTTTAACAATGATTCCTATATATATAATGAATGAACTAGGAATTCTACAAATGTTGAATAGGGTGTTTAATATATGTTTGAATAATTATGTATGCCCTATTATCTTTTGTTGAAAGCATTTTAACTAATATATTGATGATTAAAAAATGAAACATTGGTGTAATATTCAAATATATGAATGAATATCTTTCATGTGAACTTATTATTTTTTGGGAATTTTTATCCAATAATGGTTTAACCCCATAAAAAGATAATTCCAATATGTTACCCCACAAGATTGATCAATTAAATTAATGTTGTGATGGGAGAGTGAATTATTAAATATATCCATCAAAATATGATGAGATAATTTATGGTTGGGTCTCTTTCTAAGACAACTTATAAACATATACCATGCCTCATGAAACAATTATATCTCATAATGGAATATCGTAATGAAATTGTGCATCACATCAATTGTAGTGTTTGAGGGGTAGAATATTTATAAAAATGAATTAAAGAGATAATCCTAGCTTCCAATTATTTCATCATTAAAATGATGAAACCATGTTCATGTTCATCCCAAAACATTTATTAAGGGTGCACTCTAATTTAGAAACTTCTCACTCATATCTCTCCAAAAAATTTGACATAATAATACAAATATCTAACAACCTTTTATAAGTCCCCTGCTATATGACGATTAATTGAAGGAATCATGTATATGTTAGATTATTTGATTTCATAGTTTCATGTCCATGGGAAAAATAATATTAAAAAAGGATTTTTTTAGTGATTTATAATTTGCAACACCCTAAATCATGGTCTCTCAATTGGATCAACAAAAGTCTATGGAACATTTCTATTTTGATTTTCAAATCTTCTAATATCTGAGAGTTCAATTCTTCTTATTTAAAGCTTAATATTTTCTCAATGGATATAATAGTTTTTAATGATTTCATAAATTGGTGATTAGGGATTTTACATAGAAGAATTTTTGTTCATAAAGAAAATTCAAAATATTTTTTTATATTTTCTTTTGAATAGTATTATCGTTTTTTATATTTTTCGATTTTATGGTTTTTTGTTTATTTTAATTTTTTATTATATAAAATATATTATCATCAAAATTTTTACATGGATCATTTAAGATAATTATTTGGATATTTAAAATATAATTAAATATAAAAAATAACGTAATAATGATTAATGAGTAAATGACACATCATTGATATAAGAATTTACTAACATAAACTCTATGTCTCGATGCACCATATAATAATCTATATATAACCCAAAGTTAGATCAATACCCAAAAACAGAATTCAATTTATATATATGTAAATAATAGTGCACTAGGTCACATACAAAATACATACATGTAATAATATTTACTTCATTCAAACCAGTGTGTGTGGGTATGCTTCATGATACATTATAATAGTATGATTTCAAATGAGATATTATGCCAATAATTTTATAAAAAATTCTATAATTTTTAGTTTGAAATAAATATGAAAAACGTAATTTTCATTTTAGAGGTTTTTTAATGAAAATCATAGATGAGATTTATTCCAATTTAACAAAATAGTTAATCTTGTAATGAAACTATTAGAAATAAATACACCATTCTTAAAATGACCACAATAAAAAGAATTAAACTGATACAATTGGTTAATATATAAACAATGAAAATGTTCACATTTCGTAAAAAAAATTGAATTTCTTTAAATAAAAAACATTTGAAAGATATATGATAGTAAAAAATTCCATGGTATGGGAAATAACATAAAAATTAAACAATTAAAAAATTTACTATTGTAAACAAGGGAATAAATACTATCAAAATATATAGCTACCATATTTATTTTCACATGAGAACAATGATGTATAACACTTCATGGAGCTAATACAACTAAAAATTAAATATAATCTTACCAATGAGAAGCAAAAAAATAATTAATAAATGACTGTTTTATAATCAATAATGTAATCCTGACTCATAAACCAAGAAAACATAATTAATTCATACATTTAATTATAAATTAAAAAGTTCCTAATGATATTATCCTTAATGTACTTTGGGGGAACCATCTGTCAACCTATTGATAAGGTTCACAATAAATAACCACATCATCTTACTCTTAGCAAGGATCCATAAGTGGTTTCACCGCTAGGGGGGTCACATAATATACCTAGGGATCATATTTCATGTCACATAATTGACATCATAGACAATTTATATCCATCTCATACTTATGATTTAAAAGAAACTATTTATTATAGGTAATAGATATATTTATCAAAACATCCATCACATTTCACCAAAATTATGAAAGTATAAAAACTAAAACACCAGTAATATAGTGTTCATGTCTATAATATTACATAGGTTTAAGAAATAGGGTATCAAATCACCCAGCATATATCATTTTAGATATTATAAATAAATAGATATATGTATAATTTTAAAATCATTTCTCAAATATAAAACACTTTGAATATAGAACATTATTTCATCATCGATATTATTCATTATATCCTTATTCACATCTATAGAAAGGAAAAAAAATAAGGGAGAGCATAGATTCTCATTAAGGTTTACTAATAAAAAACAATATCACTAATATTTTGGAATAATCAATATATTATGGAAAATAACATAAAAATATGTAATTTAGAAAATAACATAGACATGAAATGCATTAATGGATTATATAAAAAGATTCATATCAAGGATAATAATAGATGGAATCATATGGATGAAAAAAATAATATTCCATTTCATGACTTTAGACATCATAATATCTTTATTAATATATCCTTATAACAGTTCTATTTAATTGAGGTATAAATATTCACCAAAAACCAATTAATAAGGAAATCCAACTATGAACTATCAATGAATTGAAGAGATATCTATAATTGGGACCCACCCATCACAACATGATAAATTAATTACACATATATATAATGTATAATATTAATAAACAACAATCCTTGTCATCATAAGGTCATACAAATTAAAGAAATATAGAATATCAATATTTCTTATGTATTTCAAAAAACCGTCGATGTAAAACATGATATAATTAAATGACATATGATTTAGTAAATAATATTATATTTGATCCATGAAATGTGGTTTTTTAAACATTTAGTATCCAACAGTTGTAAAAATTATTTTTTTCATGAAAAAATTTATAAACCCAAAATTTATAAATGATAAATTATAAGCAAAAATTTATCATATATATAGGGTTTATAAAAAATTATTTCTTCTTTAGAAATAAATAAAAATGAGGCCAATTACAAAAATAAAATAACTTAAATAATTTTGATGGTAAAACTAATTGAAACTTGTATAAGAAATTAAATCCTATTAAACAATTATAGTAGTGGAAAAATCATGTATCATCATATGTTTTAACCAGAAACATTCCTCATGATTTTTGTAAATAAATTAAATAAAATAAACATTTCAAAAAACATTAGAACGATTCCATTAAAAAATTATTTACATTTAATGATAGCATAAAATTCTATTCATAATTCATTTTACTATAAAATGATTTATTTTAATAAAATTGTAACATATAGTCTAGGATGAAAAATATATATCATCCAAAATATGAATAATAGTAGATTTTCAATAAAATGTTTCTTTTTAATATTCATGTAAAAAATGGACAAAAACTAAAGAAAAATATGAAATCTTCATATATATATAATCAGAGTATAATAAAATATATTCATTTTAATAAGAATAAAATATGATATTTTGTTAGTGAAAATAATTATAATCCCAAAAATAAGATTTTAAATCAATTCATACATATTTTCTAACATTCAAATTGAAACCCCATAAAATATTTAATTTAATTATACCTTTAAACATAATTCATAAATATTCATTCATCTTAAATAGATCAAAGGTTCTATATTTTCACCAAAAAATAAATCATTGGATAATACCAAATAGGGAATCATGGAGAGTAAATTAAGATGAAATAACTTATAATGATCATAACATTGATGTGATAATTAATTAATGAAGTGATTATGTGTGAACAATTCTATTAAGGTTTTATGGTATTCCTAAAACCCAATTTTGATCATTCTTTCATTGGGGGGTTTTTGGTGTTGTTTCAAGTGAAATTTTTAGTTTTTATGGATGTTCTTTGGATTTGCATGTTTGGCGCAAGATTTTTAGAAACGATGCCACCTTCAAGTAAAAACCTTAAAAATAATGCTAAATAAGGACAAGAGGATTGACATGGTTGGTGAACACTTTAAAGAGATATTCTTCCACCATGGTGAAACTATACACCGTAGAAAGAAGGGGTGAATGGACAACAGAAATTGTTTTCTAACTGTGTAGCCCCTACCAACTGACCAAGCATTCAATATATTTAAATTGAACATTATTTTAATAAATTTTGAAACCATTTTTTATGTTTAATGATGAAACTAGTTTGACCTAATATTATTTATTCTTTTAGGGAAGCACCTAATATGTGATTTTTGAGCTTTCTACAACCTTCATGAATAGAATCAAAGCTAGGAGAACAACTTTCAATCTATACCTGGTAGGTTTCCTCCTCATGGACTCTTTCTCTCACTCGCTCTTATTTTATACCTAGGATTTTATAGACAATTTTCTGTTTCTATAGGATCAAATATCTAGTGTTTGAGATCTTGGATATTTGGTTCATTCAAGGATCATAATTGTTAGCATTATTCCATGATGATTCCTAAATTAGGCATTGTTATTTGATATCAAGTGATCCAAATTGTAGGTGGTTCCATTATGATGTCCAATATTCCTTAAACAAAAATTGAATAATATAAATTATGTTTTTTAGTTAAATTCAATCATTATATAAATTAAAATTACTTTTTCTCGTTCATTAAAACCCCAATTGCATTGAATTTGGGTTTTGATTATAGATTTGTCCTAAATGTGGGAAAAACCCCAATACCGTTGAATTTGGGTGTATTTCTGAAGGTGATAAAATTTTTTGAAATTCCAATTGTTTAATTTAAAATGAGAAATAGATTTTATGGAATTTATATAAAAAATTTATTCATTAATTTTTTTTTAATATTATTGTTGATAGAAACCCATTTGTTTTCTCCATGAAAAAGTATTTATTTGATTAAAACCATATTTATATTTTTAATTCGAAAATAGAATATTTGAAATGGGAGAATGGGAAAAATTATATTATAAGTAGTGCTAAAAATATTTTACCATCATTGATTTTTATTTGATAAAGTCAAAGCCAATGTAGTCAGTGAGTTATTCGAATGGCACTCTACGATTGATAACACTAACAATAAATAAATGTAGTAGGTCAAATACCTAATGATATAGCAATATGTTATCTTGGATCGGTACAAAGAAGGATGTTTGTATTCACATATTTCATGACCACTACATGAGTGTGATGGAGTCCCATATCCTAGATCTATCTTAGATTTTTCCACATGGCAATTTTACTCTTTTTTTTTATTTTTAATATATTCCATTGTTGATGTAAGCTGTTTTTCATGCCTTATTAATTTATATTGGTTATTTATATAAAATATTGAATAGGAAATTTTTTTAATATATTTAAATAATTTCAAACGAAATGAATGATATGTTATAAAACAATATTTAAACTTATATGCCTGTTTATTTAAATCTGAATGATTTATTTGTTTAATTATATGATTGAATCATATTGTGGAATCCTTGTTGAGACCCTAATAGGATTATACCCACACCCTAGTTGTGCCATCATGTGTTTATCATAATCGTGTGTAGAAATCAAAGATGAAAAAAATTTATTTTTTCAAGAACAAAGTAGTGATTTTATGAAAATAATGGTGTCTTAATAAATATAATACATGGTACATTAAAATGGATTAGAAATCAAGAAGTTCCATTTAATTGGGATTTCTTATTTAGAAGAACTGAGAAGGGAAGCCTAAAAAACATTTATTTCCCAATAAAATAATTATTAAATGATAAGGATACCTGATTTTGGAACATGTATATATAATTTTAATTAATTATATAAAAATAATTAAGAATTTAATTTGGGTAAAGATAAAGATAGGGAAACTCGAATGAAAAAAGGAGGTTCGGGAAAAACCCCTTGCAACCTTTAAAACTATTAAACTGTATGTCCCATTACATTAATTATCATAAAAATAAAAATTGGATACCATGATGATAA
This sequence comes from Viscum album, assembly GCA_963277665.1. Classification (NCBI taxonomy): domain Eukaryota; kingdom Viridiplantae; phylum Streptophyta; class Magnoliopsida; order Santalales; family Viscaceae; genus Viscum; species Viscum album. The sequence goes on from OY728146.1 coordinate 1,109,459,822, forward strand.
TTAGTTTCATGATATTATATATTAAATTGTAGTATAAATAACCCATGTATAAAAAATAGTGGAGAATAAGGAAAACCTCCCAGAAATAAACAAGAGATGAGAAAACCCTTTACCTAGGGCGGAAACTGTTCTTCAAATGATGTTAATGTCATGGATATTGAAATTAAATTATTTAATAATTTAATTTAGAACCTATTAAACATTTATTTATTTTTTTATAATCATATTAGGTACCTTTATGGTATTCAATAAGATATAAGTTATCATTTTTTTGTTTGGGAGTGTTTTCTTCTGGGTTTCGATGATCTATTAAATTTTATATGCTTATGATAGATCATGTAAAATGAAAATTGATGTACAGAATTTAAATTGTATGTTATTAATCATAATTCATAATATGAAATTCTTAAATATGTAATTTGGTTATTTGGGGTATGGATGATTCATTATATACGATGATTGTGTTAATCATTTAGATTATTTTGGCGGTTTTTTATTCATCACAAACTAGTTTCATATAATAAATTAGTATTATGTATATATACATGTTAAATAAAATTATATAATATCTAATACATATATTTTAATCATTTTTGACCATAAAATGTTTTTTGAACTATCCTAGAGGGCCGAAGCGAAAAATAAACACTCATCTTCCATGAAAGAGGTACATCCACACCCGACAGATGATGTTTTAAAATTTAAAATAAATGGTAATGGAGAAGAGGAATGATGATGGATTTTAAATTGTCATAAAAAAAATTATTTTTTATAAAGTATACTAGAGTTATCAGGTAACACTATATAGGGGAGTTGATGGAAGGATACAACTTGAAAATAAATTGAATTCAAATTAATAGAACAAAAGTGGATTTTAACTATTGAATTCCAAGACTTGAGAACCCCCTTACAGAAATTTGAAATTTTATTTTGGTTGACACCAGCAAGAAATTAAAATTAGGGGATGGTTGGGAGTGGAAATAGATATAATATATAATATATTAAAGGCCTTGAAGGTGTGGGGATAACAGGTTGTGAGAGGTGGTATTTACAATAGTGGAGTTGGGTGATGTTTCAATATTATAATAATTTGTATATTATTTTGGCTCATGACATTGAATAGGTCAGGAATTATCACTAAATATAATAAAATAAATAAATTTTTTTCATGATTTTGGTATTAAATCATCCATACATCAACTATGACTCAATAATTTATGTATTTAGCTTATACTATAAATTATCAATTTTCAATATTCACAAATATATATGATGTCTTAGAAAAATCCCAATAAAATATCTTATACCATTTATTGATGTGTATAATTTAATAATGATATCCAAATCTTGAAAATAATTTTCTAAATATGAATAATTTTAATTTTAAAATAAATTCATAATTTTCTCAAATATACCAATTTTAATATTTTATCTATTTTTATGACACTATGAAAAAATAATTATGGACACAAAAAATAATATTATAATCAAAGGGGAACAAAATATAATTTTATGAATATATTTTTTCCAAATAAATTTTCTTTTAAATCATTATATTAACTATAAAATAAAAAATAAAAAATTAATGTCTCAAAAATATACAAACATACAACATGTTGATCATACAACATTTATTTACATAATCAATGATATAAATATACCATATTTTCTTATATAATACATATAAATTTTATTTTTACATTCATATGTAAAGTTACATTTTATTGAACATATTACTATTCATAATGGTCACATTAATATACTAATGGTAATATTCAATATTATATTAGGATTTTAATCTTAGTTTTTTTAGAAGAATAAACTACCAATGATGATAAATATTAAAAGAGGAATACCCTAAAAACATGGGTAGTTATAATATTGTTGCAACACATTAATATATTTAAACCCATATGGTAAATCTAATAAATATTTTTATGGAACATGTTCTTTAGGTGATGATTATTGCTACACCCTTTTGAACAAAGAGAGAACATAATATCCAATGTCCCGCTTGTGTTTTCTAATTATAATATGTAAAACATTCTTTCTGTTCACTAGTTCTCAACATTAAAAGAATCGATGTCATATATAGGTTGGATTTTCACATTTCTTATAAATCCTATATTGATTGTTACCTATGATGGATCTCATTTAATGCACCTGACAAGATTTTCTATATCATTCAGGTTGAATGGGTCCTAAGGTCGAGTAGAGTATGACCAAATTATCTAGAGTTATGGAACATAATACTGATTTCTTATTTTTACTGTGAGAGATAACTATTATATAGTGATCTCCCTCCAGTTGCAATTATCTTTCCAAATGTTTTTATGACTTCTCTTATTTTATAGTAGTATTAGAGGTAGTGTTTTATATTGATTTTCTATCTTGTAGTCAACTGGTATTTATTCATTCTTACCGAATGCAATAAACTAAGATGAAATATTTGAAGACCCAATTTGATAAACTTCTTGAGAAAGGGTTCATATTCTGGAGTGTGTCACCATGGGAGGCACTTATTATCTTTTCTGATAAGGATGATGGTTCTCTCAGCCATTGAATTTATTACCAAATATTCAAACTATAGTTCAAATGAGAGATGTTATTCTCGAAGATTTATCATTGATCTGGTTAAAATTAGTTGATGTTAAAAGAATAAAAAATTATGAAATCCACCATTCAGAGAAGGTACACCTATTATGAGTACCTTTTCATCACTATTGGTCCAACCAATTCTCTAAATGTATTTAGAGATTTAATGAATAAGATTTACCATGAGTGCATTTATACCATTATGGTGGTCTTTTTTATGACATCATGTAATAATCACTATCTGTGGAGGATCATGCACTTCATTTGAAATCAGTTTTTTAATTATTGATAAATAACTAACATCATTCCATCCTATCGAAATGGGATTTCTCGATTCAATAATAAGATTAATTAGTGAGAACAGTGTAAAAAAATGGTATTTATATTCCTTATAAAAATGCAACATATAATATGACATGGGAATTACCAAGAAATGTTTTCGAGATTATGAGATTCTTGGGTTAGGTCAATATTATCATCAGATCATTAAGGACTTCTCAAAATGGATTCTCTGAAGACTTATCTATCTTAGAGAATAGTAATCTTTTATTTGGATGATAAATGTCCAAATTAATTTTTTCTAATGAAATATATTTTGACTATTGTGTCGGTGTTGACTCTCCTAGAGGCCAGGTAGGGCTATGTGGTCTTCTATGATACATCTGGTCTGGTGTTTGTATATGTTCTTAAGGAATCAAATCAAGTAATTTCTATTCGATCAAATCCTCTTACACAACACAAGATGAAATACCCAAACCATGACCTTGAACATAAAGCTGTTAATAATGTGCTTATGATTTGGTTCCACTACCTTTATGGAGAATTTTCTACATTGTATTTTGACAACAAAAACATGAGTTAAATATTCTCTCAAAAATCTTTGAGCCTCTTCCATAGGAATTTGTTGGAGTATCTAAACTATTTTTACAGTAACATATCCTATACTGTAGGAAATAGGAATGTCACCACAAACTAGTTTCTCAAGAAACAATAGACCCAAGCGGTGAAAAAATCATCAAAAGAGAGGAAATTTATATATCACTTCTCATAATACAATATCAGAGTCTATAAAATAGGGGACTAAGTTTCCTTTTCTAGTGTTCAGTTTTCATCCTCTCTTTCCAAGAATATTCTTTAGAAACAAAATCATTGTAATTATTTGTGCTGCATTAGAGAAAAAATTATGGTCGGAAGATCATGTCTAACATGACATTTTCGACCGAGTGTATTCTGTGAAACTAGAATCAATTTTTTGTGCCATTAGTAGTAAATAAAAATTTTATGGGGGTTTCTATAACTCATAGTTTGATGTGAAACTTGATTCCATGAAAATGTTGTATGACATGCAGTATAGATTCTGGTGTCCATTTAGGAGACTAGGCATTGGTAATTTTTTCTCTAATATTTATACATTATAGTAGGTCATGTTCGAGAACTGGAAGCCTTTTGGATCACTTTAGCTACTTCACATGAAAATATGGTAGTTGGAGAAAATCTATATAGACTATGTGTTTGGGTTAACACATACCTAGATAATGAATAATGTGATATGGGTACTGATTAATTAGATAAGTAAATCATATCACATTATAACTGTTAATGATACAAAAAAAATTGAGGAGTTTGGAACTATTGATGTGAACAATATTTCTCCATTGGATGGAGTTCTATATACTATAGTCATTAATTGGGATCTTTAGTTCACTTATAAATTTTGGATTTGCCTCCAGGAGGAAATATGTAGCACCTTCTATTTCATGTATGTATTCTTTTATTTAATATTTTTATGATTATAGAGTGTTTAGGTGAATTTTGGAAGGTTTAGAGACCTTTTTGAATGTTATTAGTGATTTTATATAGGTTCATGGTGTGGGAAAAGATTGGGGAAATAGTGATACAACTATAGGAAACTGTGCATAATGTCACATGGGATAAAGGGACGATGTATGAGCATCTCATGGTTTGTCCAAACCATACAACTACCTTGAATAAACCATGAATCAAGAGATATTGGGAATTGGAATGTATGGTTCATAGTTTGGAAATCGTGTGAGGATATCCATGGAAAAAATATGGCACATGCTTGGGGCATGATTTGTATAACCAGGTGACTAATTATTGACGGTTTAAAAAAATATTGATGAATATTTGATATTGGTTAGTTTACTGATTAAACCTCTCTTCTTTATCCCAATCTAACCGAAACATGATATTTTTTCCTCCAAAATGTTGTAGAGGTTTCTCCCTTTTATCTTAAGGTTATATGAAGTCTTCTCTTGGTGTTTTGAATCCAGAATCTCATGACAAGTCATTGTTCTTGGTATTTTTCCTTATATATACTTATCCCTCTCTCTCTCTCTACTTGTAAGATATACATCCATTTTGGATGTATATAAGATATTTTTTTACATATATAACTAAATCTGGACTTTTATGTTTTAGTGGATGTGATCTATGGTTGGATTTTGGAGATTCGAACCATTTTCATGGACATTTTTTTGTCGTTTATCATTGTAAATAAATTTTTGAGGTATATGGAATCAAATTCAACTCCACTATTTATAATATAATGTCTTGATTTCAAATTGGTTTTTTGTGTGAAATTTATTATGAATTTCTTGTGCAATAATTTTTGAAAACCCTCTTAATTGATGGTTTTATGGAAACCTAAAAATTCGGAATATTTTAAAAGTGCATTGGTTCTTGATATTAAAATATTTGTAGAGACCCCAAACGTGATGTACATGGAAATTAGATTAAATTTGTGGAATACTTAATATATTACAAAATCAAACACCGATGGACCGTAATAGTTTAGTGTCTTTGGAAACATGGAAGATAATATTCTAATCATGGCGAAATATCTTCAACATCTCCAATAAAGATTATCCACTTTTTTTTCTTACCAAAAACATTTATTTATATCCTAGGGAAAAGAAAACATATAAAGGGTGAGATCAAATTCCCATTAAGGGTATGCATAAAAAAATAAAACAAACCATATACATTTGAACTTCAAAACATGAACATAATATTTAAATATCAAAATCTTGAGCAATGACATAAAACATGGAAGTACGTAAGGCATAGACCATAATGGATCATCAATCATGATAAAATATCATGGGAACAAAACTTGTAATTGTGTAAAAACATTAAGCCCATGATATTATTTCCATAGTAGCCAAGGCATTGCTTCCAAAACCATCTTAGTAGACAATGTCCCTTTCTGAATCGAGTTCACTCCTCATTCGAGTCCTGTAACACTGAACCAGATTAACCTACCATTCCAGCCATGCCTATCTCATTAGATATAAATCTTTACCCAACGCATTGTAGAGAGATATAGTTCCCAAATATCTCATAATGAAATCATTCTTACTTGTTCCCCAACATAAACATAAATCATTCATCATAACCGAAAGAATAAAATGGGTTTCATAAACATCATCCCATCATAACATAATACATATAAAATAAATTCATATCATTTCATCATAAGAAAATTTAAACCATGTAAATCATAGAGACAATATACATGAAACATATGCATATGAAACAATGTCATCTTAGATGGATTATGGTTTTGATAAAACACATGAAATGAATTCTTGAGGAAAATGTCGTTTCTTATTCAAAATCATTTTCTTTTCAAAAAATTCAATGAAATTTTAAAAGAAAAGGATTTTGTTGAAAATAATCATGAAATATTGTATAGAAAGCTTCATGAAAATAAGGTGTTATGAATCCTTAAAAATCTGTTCATGCCGTATAAGTTGAAAAAACATTGTTCTCGTACTTTTGCCGGAAAAGTCAAAAAATAACTCGTATGGTAAGAAAAAGGATGATTCCTTACATATCATGTAGTAAAATACAAAAAATGGGTAAAAATGACTTTAAATATAAATAAAAGGATATTAAAAACATTATGAAAAACATTTTTATAGACATGGATGAAAAATGTAACCCCAATAAATACTTACGAATAAACAATCTCGGATAAAAATGAGATTGGAAAAGTTATCTGTTACCTTATGTCCAATTTCTTTCGTATGTGTCCGAGACTCATGTATAGTGGGTTTAAACATATTATTAACTTGTAACAGAACCATAATAATATTTATTATATCATATATGATTCAATTATGAATTTATATTACCGTTCTTTTGTAAATTACATGTTAAAGGAGCGTTTTGTGTAAAATCATTTCATTTATCGTCCGTGTTTTGACTTGTAATTATTAATATGATTACGTAGATCATGATTAATTAATTCCAGAATACAAAACATGATTTATATATAATATATATTAATAATATATATATATATATAATAGATAGATAAATGGAAAGAAATACACCGTTCATGGAGATAGTAGGTCGTACGTACACATGAACGTTAATTTCGTTTCCTTATTGAATTGAATGAAATTAAGTATATGGCATACATATATATTTACATAAATATAGTAGATTTATTATTTCATATATTTCATGATTACTTATTATATGTACTTTATAATCATTCTTGAATTGTTAACATGGAAAATGAACCTCATCGCGTCGTGGAGACAGTAATCCGTACGTACGCATAAGTGATGATATCATTCCCATATTTATTGAATGGAATTTGAGTGGATGATATAATATCATAGAATCATTATGATGTTATTATAACCCTATATAGTTATTTTTTAAACCATTATAACCATCCAAGTTTGGTGGTGGTGGAAAAATAGATTACACCACAGTGTGGAGACGGTATTCTGTACGTACGCACGCGCGGTGATTTCATTTTCCGTAGGATGGATAGAATGTGAAATATGATTGATTCATATTTATAATAACATATCAGTATATAATTGATACTTATGTTATTACTTTATAATGAAACAACTAAATAAGAAGAAGTTGAATAAGAAGGAAACTTGAAATAATTGGTAGAAGAGATTACCTCTTCTTCAACGCACCTCCTTCAAACTTCTCATTTGGGAACTAAAGTTGGTCTTTTGAGAAGACCAGAACCTCTAGGATATAAATAGATCAGTTGAGAAGATGGAATGGTAGGGTATGGCTGATCTTAAAGGCTCAAAAGGGTGTGATGAGAAGAGGGAAGGAGTGCACTTTTTATACGGGAGGAGAGGGGCACTTTAGGAAAACCTAAAATATTTTTTTATAATAAAGTCATATTCAGTTTTCAACAGTTCCAAATTGATTTATTTAGAATCTAAGGAGGTTATTGGTCTCAATACTCTCATACAATAGGTTTTAGACAACTTTAGGTTACTATTTTATCCTTATCATTTAGATTTAACTCTAAGTTAAATAATTTTACTTTTACCGTGTCTTTTTGTTTTCTTCCACTATATGGTTAATAAACTTACTATAACAAGCCAAATGAACCCCAAGTGGTTCATTATTAATATATATATATATATATCTTTATCTTCATCATTTTGAATAACCATAGATTTTTAATAATAAAATAACAATTAATAATATAATATTTGTTTTAAAAACTATTTTATGTCAATTTTGACACTATTTGGTAATTGATTTTTATGAAAGTCATAAAAGCATGATTAGATAGGAAAAGTTTAATTAAATCTATAGTAACATGTCATATTAACCAAGGAAATTAGTGGAATTCATAAAAAGTCTAAAATTCCATTTATTGGGGTATTTATAACATCAATTATGTTAATATTTCATTAATAAGGCAATTACTCCATCATCATTGTGTCATAAATAAATTAAATTATATAATGACTAAAACTAATAAATAAAATACCATTATGTAGGAAATATATTTATCATATTAATGAATATGTATATTCAAATTTATCTTATGTATAACCCTATATTAAAAATGTTTTAGTTATTAATCTTTGATTTTAACTTTTTTAATTCTTCTTTAAATAAAATAATAATAAATGTCTTAATCTAATGCAAGTGGATCTAAGGGTAATATTTTATCCGTAATGTTGTTTTTGGTTGAACTAGACTTATGAAATAGAATTTGGACATGTTTTTGGGTAATAATAATATCATTTTTACCCTTAGTTACCCTATTTACTTTTAACCGTGGTAAATAAAAGTAAAAAGTTACTATTCACCAAAAATTATTTTTATCTTATTAAACCAAATCATACATACTGATATCAATAGTGTCTTTTGGATTTTTGAAATTCCACTCACAGAAGTGGTAAACATTATGTTTTATGTAAATTTACAAATTCTCCTAGGATGAAGATAAAAGACGGTGAATAGTTTACCAAATTTTTATATATCTAAGATTATTATAAAATTACTCCAATTAATTACATTGAACTTATATAGGTATTATGTATCAATTTTGACCAAGAAAATATTTAAATAAAATAAATAATTCTTTAAATAAAAATGCGTTTTTTTAATAGTAACCCAGTTCTTTCACTATTCATCAAAAATTGAATGTTTATAGAAAAATACCAAAAAATCACCCTAGGATAATTTCGATATTCCGAATCCAAAAATAAAGTCCATTTCAAAAGATAAAATGTATAAAATTTCAAAAAGTGGGTATTACTATTCATAACTGCTAGTTTATATAACATATTTTTGTTTAGATCATAAAGTATCATCAATAATGATAAAATAGCTTGGGAATAAAACTTTTAATTGTGTAAAAACATTAATCACATGATATGATTTCCATAGTTGCTAAGGCATTGCTTCCAAGACCATCTTAGTGGACAGAGGCCCTTTCAGAATCGAGTTCACTCCTCATTCTAGTCCTGTAACATTGAACCAGATTAACTTACCGTTCCATCCACGTCTATCTCATGATATATAAATCTTTACCCAATAAATTGGAGAGATATATCGGTGCCACCCATCTCATAATGAAACCATTCTTACTTGTGCCACAATATAAACATAAATCATTCATCATAACCCAAATAATTAAATGGGTTTCTTAAACATCATCCCGTCATAACATAATCCATATCAAATAAATGGATATCATTTCATCATAAGAAAATCTAAACCATGTAAATCATAGAGACATTATACTTGAAACATACACATATGAAATAATGTAATCTCAGATGGAAAGAGGATTTGATAAAACACTTGAAATGAATTTTTGAGGAAAATAACATTTCTTATTCAAAATCATTTTCTTTTCACAAAATACCATGAAATTTTAAAAGAAAATGATTTTTTTAAAATATTCATGAAATCTTGTAGAGTATGCTTCATGAAAATAAGGTGTTATAAAACCGTAGAAATCCATTCATGCTGTATAAGTTAAAAAAATAATTGTTCTCGTAATTTTGCCAGAAAAGTCAAAAAGTACCTCGTATGGTATGAAAAAGAATGATTCCTTACATACCATGTAGTAAAAGTAAAAAATGGGTAAAAAGTACTTTCATCCTACATGAAATAATATTAAACACTTTATGAAAAAAAAGTTATGGACATTGATGAAAAATGTAACCCCTGTAAATACATACAAATAAACAATCTCAGATAAAAACGAGATTGTAAAAGTTATCCCTTAACTTATGTCCAATTTCTTCCATATGTTTCCGAGACTCCTATATAGTGGCTTTAAACATATTATTAACTTGTAACAGAACCATAATAATATTTATGATATCATATATGATTCACTTACAACTTAATATTACCTGAAATTTTGTAAATTCCAGGTTAAAGCAGTGTTTTGTGTAAAATCGTTTCATTTATCATCTGTGTTTTTACATGTAATTATAAATATTATTACTTAGATCACGATTAAATAATTCCAAAATATAAAACATGATTTATATATAATATATATTCATAATATAAATATATATAATAGATCGATAAATGGAATTAAATACACCGTTCATGGAGACGGTAGGTTGTACGTACGCATGAACGTTGTTTTCATTTCCTTATTGAATTTAATGAAATTAAGTAGATGACATAAAAATATATTTAAATAAATCTAGTAGAATTATTATTTCATATATTTTATGGTTACTTGTCATATATACTTTATAATCATTCTTGAATTATTAACATGGAAAATGAATCTCATCGCATCGTGGAGACGGTAATTTGTACGTACGCACGAGCGATGATATCGTTCCCAAATTTATTGAATGGAATTGGAGTGGATGATATAATATATTATAATCAGTATTATGTTATAATAACCGTATATAGTTATTATTTACACCATTATACCCATCCAAGTAAGGTGGTGGAGGAAAAACAGAGCACACCACAGCGTGGAGACAATATTTCTTACGTACGCACTCGCAGGGAATTCATTTTCAATAGGATGGATAGACCGTGAAAGAGGGTTGATTCATATTTATAATAAAATATTAGTATATAATAAAATCTTATGTTATTACTTTATAATGAAACAACTAAATAAGAATAAGTTGAATAAGAAGGAAACTTGAATGAATTGGTAGAAGTGATTACCTCTTCTTGGACGCACCTCCTTTAAACTTATCTTTAGGGCACTAGTGTTGGTCTTTTGAGAAGATAAGAACCTCTAGGATATAACTAGAGAGATTTAGAAGTGTAATTGGCAGGGGTTTGCCGAGCTTCAAGGCTCAAAAGGGTGTGAAGAGAATAGGCTAGGGGTGCCCTTTTTTTAAGGTTGGAGAGGGGCACCTTAGAAAAACATAAAATATTATTTTATAATAAAGTCATATTCGATTTTTAATAGCACCCAATTAATTTATATAGAAACTAAGGTGGGGATGGGTATATATCCTCTCAACCAATATGTTTTAGACAAGTTTAGGTTACTATTTTGTCCTTATAATTTAGATTTAACTCTAAGTTAAATAATTTAACTTTTACTGTGTCTTTCTTTTCTTACACTATATGGTTAATAAACTAACTATAACAAGCCAAAGGAACCCAATGTGGTTCATTTATTAACATATATATATATATATATATCCATATCTATGTCATTTGGCCGAAACATATATTTTTTGGAATAAAAAAACAATTAATAATATAATTTTTGTTTTAAAAACTATTTTATCTCAATTTTGACACTATTTGGTACATGATTTTTTTGAAAATCATAACAGCATTATTAGATAGAAAAAATATAATTAAATAAATAATAACATGTCATATCAACATAGGAAATTATTGTAATTCATAAAAATTCTAAAATTACATTTATTTGTGTGTTTATAACATAAATTATGTTAATATTTTATTAATAAGGTAATTACTTCATCATCATTGTGTCATAAATAAATTAAATTATTTAATGTCTAAAAATTATAAATAAAATACAATTATGTATGAAATGTTTTTATCTTTCTAATGAATATTTATAGTCTAATTCATCTTATGTATAACCCCATATTAAAAAATATTTAGTTATTAAACATTGATTTTAACTATTTTAATTTTTCTTGAAATAAAATAATAATAAATGTCCTAATCTAATCCAAGTTGACCTAAAGGGTAATATTTTATCCCTATGGTTGTTTTTGGTCGAACTACATTTATCCAATAGAATTAGGACATGTGTTAGGGTAATAATAATATAATTTTTACACTTAATTACTCTATTTACTTTTAACTGTGGTAAATAAAAGTAAAACATTACTATTCACCAAAAATTATTTTTATCTTATTGAACCACATTTTACTTTCTGATATCAACCGTGTGTCTCGGATTTTTATAATTCTACTCACATAAGTGGTAAAATTATGTTTTATGTAAATTTACAAATTATCCTAGGAGGTAGGTAAAAGACGGTGAAAAGTTCAATAAAAATTTTATTTATCTAAGATTATTATAAAATGACTCCAATGAATTACATTGAACTTATATAGGTATTATATATCAATTTATACCTAGAATAAATTTAAAAAAAATTAATATTTATTTAAATAAAAAGTCGTTTTTTTAAATAGTAACCTAGTGTTTTCACTATTCATAAAAATTGAATGTTTTCAGAAAAATACCAAAAATGCACCCTAGGATAATTTCGTTATTCCGAATCCAAAAATGATGCCCATTTTGAAATATAAAATTTATAAAATTTCAAAAAGTGGGTATTACTATTCATAACGGTTAGTTTATATAACATATTGTTGTTTAGTGTGAAACTCTGTATTGCGTACAACACATGTTATCGTGGAAGGTCGTGATTGCGTGTAATGAAAGCCATGTTAGGGATGTGTATAGTGAATTCTCCTATAGGTGTAGCATAAAAAACAAGACATCAATGAAATTAAGAGGAATATTTTTCATAAAATCTCGGGGTGTTACAATGTGGGTTCAGAAATGTGCATAATATATAATTATGATAAATTTTTCTATCAAAAAATTCAATAAAGGGTTCCCTTAATTGAAATGAATATGAATGGATTTTTTTAAATTCCATGTGGAAATGTTTTAAAAAAAATACAGATTTATGGAAATGGTTGTCTGACTTTGTTATTTAGTGTAATTGTCTTGTGTGTTCATGTCAATTTTGAATGGATAAGGGAATGGAGTCTCCATCATAATTTGTGGGATGGGTAGGGATTATGGATCTCCAATATCAAATGGTTCATTATGTGATTTCTTAGGGAAGGGGTGACTCTACACCCATGAGTATAGGGAGGTCAAGTACACTTGAATTTTTGGATTCTTAATGATGTGGAACAAAATGGTTTATGCCAAATTGGAATTTTTGAAATGCTTTTAGAATATTTTTCATTTGTTTTACATGGAATTTTATCAAATTTTGTGAAACATTCTTGGATATAGAACCTTTTTATATGTTCATACTAAATATATTTTAATTATATTATATAAAATATTTATATAAAAGTGACATCATGTTAAAGCCTAATGGCATGATTAAGTAAGGTAATTGGGAAACCCAACCAAGTTTTAGTATGCACTCATTCTTTGAAACATTAGAGATTTTGTAGATGTTATTTATTAGGAAACTTATAAAGGTGTTTTATTTCACTTCATTAGTGGCACATCCTGATTATGGATCATAGAGTTGGAGTTTGGATTTAGTAGATGCAAACATGGAGTGATTGATCTTTTTTGGTTTAGTAGTCTTCAGTTGTGTACTTGGTTGTTTTTTATTCTTATTCAATGGTACTCTTCTTATATATTTTGAATAAATGATATTTTTTCCCATTCATTTTTATCATACATTATATAGTAGTTTATTGGGTTATTACATATGTGATTGGATGTTTTATTTTCCAAGTCCATATCACCCTCATCAGTCAATGTAGCCCTTTGTATTTATTTACAACCTTTGGCATCATGGGGATGTATCTTAATGAAATTTAATATACATCTTCCTACTCAAACTAATGAGGAGGAATTGGATGTTACAAGTGGAATCAACATGGTCCATTCTTACTCTTGGAGGAAAAAGTAGTTCTAGTCTTGAATGGTATTTGACATGGAATAATTTATTCTTATTTGAGTAGAATTTATTCTAGTCCATTAATTGAGTTGGTATTATAGAACAGTGTATGATTTTTAGAATTTGGAATTTAGTGTATTAAAATAAATTTCTAACAATTTTATGCTAAACTACATGTTACCAGGGAGTTGGTTACACTAGTATTTTGGAGACACCGTTAGGATTTGGAGTCTGATTGTCATGGGTATATCCAAGGAGATGAAAATTACATACATTAGAGGAATGAATTTCAACTAGGATTGGATATTTCATTTTTAATATTCATTTATATATTAGTACATGGAATTGATTTTTAAAAATGGTTAATAAAATTAAAATGGGAGTTATTGAAAAGATCAAGGTTGAGGTATTTTGAAAATGGTTTGATTTTCAAAAGAATATGATATTTTTTTTAAAAAGATTATTGATTTTGAATAGAACTGTTGTTATAGAATGATTTGATTTAATTTGAAATTACTAGTCATGAGTTAATAAACATTGAGACTTATGCTATTTTTTTGTTTCTATAAAAAGGCTCCTGGTAGGAATCATAGAAACCAACCATAATAAAATTACGAGAATGGGGCTTTAGCAAAGCCATATGTTAACCAATATCTGGTTCAGTGTATTTTCTAAGAGTTTCACGGTGTGGAAAATATGAATATGATGGATGATCCATAGAAAGTGGATCATTACATCCAATTGTAGAAGAAGAATCCACGGATCATTTTGGGTGATTCAAAAATATAATAGGATGAGGTGTGGTTGAATAATTGGAATTGAATATTTAATTTCATCAGCACACTAGTAGAGTTGAAAATCACGATGGAAACTTATATTCACGAAGATCTTATACAGTAATGGTAGAATTTAGTTTCTCAAGCTCAATTTATCTATGGCCTATCATTAGAGTATTTGGATGATTTTTTTAACAAAACATTCTATCCTTACACAATATTAATTCATAGAATGATAATACTCTTCAAATTCAAGAAATAAAATAATTTTATTTGGGAATATATAACTAAATTTATGAAATTAGTGTTCATTTCACCTCAATATGGAAGTATTGTGTCCTTAAAGGAACGTATCTTTAGATCGGGGTGGGGGAAAGAGATTTGTTTGAATATTTTTGTGCTTTTTATTATGAACGATGTAGATATGGTCAATAGTGTGATAGTAGATGATGGTTTAATATCCAGATCTATCGGAGGAGGAAGTATGTTGAAATCTATGGTAAATGATGGGAAATACCTTTTTGAGAGTAAGAAGATGAGGGAAACTAATATCTAGGGTGAGAGTTTGGTTCAAAATTAGATGGTATGATTGGTTAATATTTATCTAAATCCAATGATCCAACCTTGTTATTTTCAATGTAGTTTGTTAGAACACGTGAATTGACAGTTTCTGACACTACCTAGAATATTCCAAAAGTAAAATCATATGGTGTATCTTTATTATTTTTGGTGTAGTTCACCAAGGTTGGGTATTTATGAAACTTCTCATGTGTTGTAGGCAATGTATTCCTTGATAGAACAATGATAATAAAACCAATATAATATAATTAATAGAGCTATCTAGTATGATTCCTAGAATACCAGGACTCCAAGGCAATGTAATCCCAATAGGGAAATAAGGAGAAAAGTGGGGTAATTAAGTAATTATATGGAGTATAACTAGTTATTGTGGATGATCAGTCAGGACCATAAACATTAATAGGTATGGTTATTTATAATTCTACCTTTATGAAAGTGTCATTTAGTAACAGGGAATCCTATTCCACTATTTCTTCTCGTTCTATTTATTTTCTGTGTTTAAAACCAGATAAATTTTTGTCTTTAATAAAACAACATACTCTTCTTGGTCAAATATAGAATAAAGCCTTTGTTTGTATAGAATGTTCCAGATCATTTGATGTATCAAACCAGGAATGGTACATCACTATTCAAGAGATAGAGTTTTTTATATAATCATGGGTATGGATTGGTTGAAAACATACAAGGCTCACATTGACGGTTAGACAAGAAATTTAATTTTTTTCAACAAAAGGTGGATTCCAACAAATCATTTGAGGAGAATGGAACGTATAGGTTAGTGAAAACAACATTTTAGCCTTTTTAGCTGGAAAGATGTCATATTAGTTGGTAGTTTTATCTTTGGAATCAATGTATAAGATCATGTGTTGTAGTTCTCCAATAACGGAGGATCAGTTTTCAGATGTTTTTACCGAGAAAGATTCAGGGTTACCATATATAAGAGATGTGGGGTTTATGATTGATCACCTTCCATTGAATAGTCATGATTCCCTTAAATCATGTTGTATGAAAAAAAAATATATGTGAATTGAATGTTTGGATGGAATAGATAGAAAGTAAGGGGTTAATTCTCTTGGTCATAACTATGTGGGAAACCACATCTATGTTTGTGAGGAAGGAAGTTAAAACTCTTTGACTTTTTGTTGATTATTGTGATATTAACCAATATAAAATAATGAAAACTTACCCACATCAATTAAATTATTTTCCTTTTGATCAATTTAGGGGAGTTCATTGGTTCTCAATAATTTAAATATAATCCGGATATCACCAATTTCGTGTCAACAAGTAGGATATACCAAAAATAACATTCCTAAGAAGATATCGACAATATGAATATATTGTAAAGAATTTGGGTCTTATGAATTCACCATTAGAATATATGGAATTGATGAATCGGATATTTCAGATATATCTAGATTATTTTGTGATGGGGTTTTTTGATGATATATTGTTGTATTCAATGAAAATTGATGAGGATGATGAACACGTTGTGATAGTATTGAGAATCTTAAGGGATCATCATCTATATTCAAAATTATTAATGTGTTTTTTGGATACATTATGTACATTTCCATGGCCAGGTAATTTACAAAATGTGTTTTTCTATGGATATAGAAAATATAAAAAATCGTTTCTCTTGTAAAAATACCTAGAATATCTTTGAGACATGAAGTTTCTATATTCTGTAAGGTTATTATCGATACATTTTGCATGAATTCACATGACTAACTTCACTGATGAAATCATTCACAAAGAAGAATGTTCCATTCTAATGGGATGAGAAATTCCATAGTTCTTTTTAAGTGAATATAGTACTACATACATCATCTGGGTACATGATATTTTCATAATCATGACATGGTTTCATAATATGTTATGATTCTTTGGGATATTGGTTGGTATTTATTCTCAAACAATGATATCTTGTTGTTTCATATGAATTAAGGCAGTTTTGACTTCATGAGAAGAACTAAACAATATATGAATTGGGTTTATCTTTTATCATCCATGGTTTTAATACATGTCATCATTATCGATTTGGTGATAAATTTTTTGTGTATACCGATCAAAAGGACTGTAATCTTATTTTCTCACAGTGGGAATTTAACCTAGGAAAATAGTATGTATATAGTGTATCAAAATGTTTGACTTGTAGTTAATGTACACATAGGGAAAGGGAATATGATGGTGGATACGTGAAGTATAAATTCATATAATCCATTAGAGAATGAATCTTTAGATGAATGTTAGTTGATGTCGGGCCAAGCTAACATGAACTTGCAATTTGAATACCGAGGAGAAGTACCACTTTTCATTCCAATTTTATTTGATCCCAATTTTTAAATGATTGTTAAAGAGGCATTGATATCTAATGTAGAATACAAGCCTATGAGGTCAAAAATAAATGGTGAAGAGACCATTGTGGGATGGAAGATTGAAGATGTTTTGGAGTTATGGTTTATAAATCGTATGTTCATACCTTCGGAGTGATGAGAATTACATAATAGTGATTGACACCATTCGAAAATGGATATTTATCCTAGAATATAGAGATGTATACGGAGTTAAAAGAACATTTTTGGTTGAGTAATATTAAATTTATGGTTTATGATTATTTTTATGATTCATATCTGGTTCGTAGGTTAATTATGAGAATTAGGGACTAGTAGGTGTGTCATTGTCATTACATATTCTAGTTTGGAAATTGGAAAATATTTTTATGGATTTTATAATAGGAGTCCCATGAATTGTTCAGAATTATGATTCCATATGGTTTATAGGGGAACGAATCACAATGTAGGATCATTTCATCCCTATTCATGATTCTCATCGGGTGAAGGACTTGTCAAAAATCAATACTTGAGGTAAAAAGACATGTCATAGCGGGGATGTTATGGTCAAATAGATATTTGATATTTACGTCTTATTTATAAAAATCATTATAGAAGTCCCTTAGAACTCAGACAAAGATGATAATTATGTATCATCCTCAAATATATGGGAAATTAATAATAAATAAATAAATGATGAAAGTCATGTTTTGTGATTATGTAATAGATTCTTAATTTGTCATGGGATGTGAACATGT
This sequence comes from Viscum album, assembly GCA_963277665.1. Lineage (NCBI taxonomy): Eukaryota > Viridiplantae > Streptophyta > Magnoliopsida > Santalales > Viscaceae > Viscum > Viscum album. Next base: position 1,109,478,268 of record OY728146.1, read on the forward strand.
CGTTAGTAGAGTTATCATATTACAAAAATTCACATGCCTCGATACATACGGGTATATTTGATGCATTGAGTGGGATTCCAGGTCATTCTACACTTTCTTGGGTGGAAACAATTGACACCTTTTTGGTTGGGTTGATCCTTATTAAGGAAGAAATAGAGAAGATTCAATTGATTTGAAAACTAATTTAGTCAAATCAGAGTCATATGAAATAATATGTGAATCATCATTGGTACCCATAATCAGACAAGGTGATTGATCATTTTTTGGAGGATCTCTCCAAGGATTGGACAAGTTCATTTTGGGAAATAAGGAATGTTATCTCCTCAATATATAATCCAATTTTATATACCCGAATGGGTTGGTGAGGTGGCATATTCGTTTGAATTTCCACCATGGTTTAGTGCAGAACAAAATGTGCTTCTGGTATATCAGTTGAAAAAGAATCAGCCTAATAGTAACCTTGTGATTCGATTAGATCTTGTGGAATTAGAGCTATAGGCTTCATTGTTACATATACCGGTGCTGATTATGTATAACAAAAAGAATGTCTTTCATGGAAAAATCATCATCCTTCTAAAGTATTTTTCACCACATAGTTAGATTAAAGAATAGACCTGGGAACAGGAAAATGAAAAGGAAGAGAAATTATAGGAACTCAATTAGAGTAATGAGAGTTTTCTACATTCCATAGACTTAATGGCCAATGGTGGAGCGAATGTTGCAACCCATTTTCACATAAATAACTCTTTATTTATAATTTTAGGATTAAGATTTTTTGTGATGTTTATGAATGTTTGTATACATTTTTTTTAATTTAATTATCCTTCTCTATAGGTTCACAGTTTGATCATAGTTTGGGGAAAAAAGCACCACCTAGAAGAAACTATGCACAATGAGACATGGGATAAAGGGAATGTGAATGAGCTATGAATGATTAGTCAAATAGTGAGGTTGTCTAGGATAAATTATGTAACATAAGATAGTGTGATTTGGCATGGTTGGCGCATGGTTTGTAAACTGTGTGAGCCAACTGTATGAGATTCCCCCTGATACAGAAGACGGCGCATGACTAGCACATTTATTTTCTAAAGATCGACAATTTAAAAACCAAAAACAAAAAAGTGGGTCTGGGTTGGTTTATTTTTTCAACCCCTCATTTTCCCAAACTGACCCTAACATAAGACTTTCTCAACTAAAAATATTTTGAGGTTTATATCAATAAGATAGAGGTGATATAAATGTTTCTCTTGGTGTTGTGAAGCTGAATTGTCATAATAAATCTTCATTCTTAGTCTTTTTTGGATATTTTCCCCAGATCAACATCTCCCACTCTCTCAATTTCATTTATATATATCTTATATAGAAAAATATAAGATAGTTTATTCAAAAATTATATTTATTATTTTTTATGGTATGGAAAGATATATGAGGTGGGTATATTGATATTTTACCCAATTTTGTAGACATTTTATTGTGGAATTTACCATTTTTACCAAATTTACAAGGAAGGTTGATTCAATCTAAATGACACTATTCATAATGTTAATGAATTATTTAAAATTGGTTTTCTAGTTTGAAATTGTTTTTTATATTTTTGTGTAATAATTTTTGAAAACTGACTTTAGTGATGGTTTGGGGATACATAGAAATTGTTTATTTTATAGAATGTCCTTTGTATCCTCAATTTAATATGTTGGATTTCGATTATGAGTTTCATGGAATTGTGGTTAATGGTTTAATAAAAAAAATCAAAATTTCTTTTTTATGATGAAATGAATAATAATGGTTGATTTTAAATGGGTCGTGGGTATTTTTAAAATAAAAGAACATTTTTGTTAATGTAATTATTTGGAATTTTTTTGGAATAATAATTATATGGGCTCATGTGTATTTGAGAAGTATAAATGTGTAGAGTATACCTATAATTAGTGTGATGCATAATGGTAGTGGATCTTTCAAATCATATGGTTCATTAAGTGGTGGATTGATGAATAGATGAATCACCAATTCTGAGTATAGAGAGGTCCCGGTCACCTGCATTGTTGAATGTGTGGAGGTACGGAACATATTGGATTTTACAAAATAGAATATGTTAAATGGTTTTAGAATATTTTTTTATTTCTTTTATTGTAACTTGATATTGTTTATTGAAAACTACTTTTTTATGAATGTTTTTTTATTTTGATATAAACTACTCATTGAATTTTTATACAAATTGTTTCCTATAAATTTGCACACACGTTATATCCTAGTAGTGTGAGTTGGGATTTAATTTGTGGAAAACCTATTATGTTTTAGTACTCACCTCTACTTTGGAACTTAGGAACTTTTGAAGATATTATTTATTGAGACATAGGTAAAGGTATAGAGTTACACACACCTAGTGGTATTTTATGATTTTGAGCATAGTTTCGGAGTTAGAGATTGGAGCAATGTACATTGATTCTTTGAGAATTGTGATTTTTGTATTGCTCTATTGTCTATAGAGTTATATTATGGTCTTTTTTGTGGAACAATTTTTAATATTTTTATATAAATGAAATGTTGAGTTATATCTAATTTTTATCATGAAACTTGTTGAAGATTATTTAGTAAAAACATGTTTAGTTGGATGTTTCATATTCAATGGGAAAATAATCCATAGTTTATTGATGAACCACTTCACATTTATTCAAAACACTTGGAATGTTGGGGATGTCGATAAAGTCCATGGAATGTCCATCCACCTTATCAAGAAAACGTGGATGGGAGAGATGTTACACACTTAGATCTATGTTTTTTTGAGCATTGAATATCATCCATAGTTAGATATACATATTAAATGAGATATAAAAAAATTCAATTATTGGATCAGTGTCTACGTTCTAGAATTGTTTTGACAATTTGGATGACCATCTGGGGCTTTTCAAGTTTCCATATAACAATAGTTTCATGTTTGCAATCACAATGTCACAAATTGATGCCATTTATGTATGTCATTTCAAATTTATATTGTGTTGGTTGGTGATTGGTGAAAGTTACTTAGTTGATCTATGATTGGTTCATGATACAACAAAAAAATATTTAGTTGTTTAATTTGATAATTCTTGAAGCTCCCAACTGGTATAAGTTTTTTTGATCGCCACTGGAGATCGTTGGAATTTTCAGTTGGTGACTATGTGTACTTGAATGATTCACCATGTTTGGGTAATCGACGTGTTCAATGTAAAAGGATGGTTGATATGCTATTTTATGGACCATCTGATATTTTCATGAAGGGGGGAGAGTGGATTCTTGGTTGACAATTCCACGACTACTGACATTGATACATAATGTGTTCCATCCATCTCATCTCCAAAAGTATATATCTTATGAATACCATGTTCTAAACAAGTGTTATATTTATTTTGAACATGATTTATCTATGGCTAATCATCTAATAAAATAGCCTATTTTTAACCAAGGTACTTCATGGGAGTATGATTTTTTGGTTGGAATGGTCTGAGAGAATTATTCTGATTCTCATGAGATGTGGCATAGGGAGGCACTAATGGGAGAGTAGTGGAATCATCATTTTGAATTAGAAGTTTCTTCATAAGATTTATGGAGACATACATTTTATATTTTGTGGATGTTCTAACAACATGCAATTATTATTAGGTATTCCTAACCTCTTCTTTTGAAAATTCGTTCATTGTGTTTAATTTTAGGTTTCTTTGGGTGAACATTGTGGATATTATGAATGTCATTGGACTATGAATGGTTAGTGATTATTGTTTTGGGGATCATGCTCCTTTGAACTAAAAAATTTTTAAACTGAGGAAGATATATTTTTTCACGTATGATGTATAATTTGGAAAAAAAATTTCCATTAAATGAGAAATATTAAACCTTTGCAAAATGGGGTGCATGGCTGGGGTGAACATTTTTCCTATCATTTCATCTATTCATATCTAACCACATGTATTGGATTTTTTAATATAAAACCTATCTTTTTGAATTACAAAAACATGGTTTAAGGTGATAGACAGACCAATTGTGAAAGTTTTGATTTATTCGTCAATGTGACCTCCAAATAGGGGTTTCCCCACTAAACCCTTTGTAAAGAGGGTGAATTATGGGAGAATGACATTCGATCACTACACATTTAGTTTCATCCTTTTTCTATATTTATCCAACTCTCTCTTCTTTTTCGTAATGTTTCATAGATCTTTGTTTTTTTTTTGAAAATTATATTATCCGATATTTAATATCATGGATCTGGGGATGAATCTTATATTTTTGTCGATCTTATTCATCAGTGATTCCCGATTAGGGAATTGTGATTCGATATCTAGTGATCCTGTGGTAGGGGTTTTAGTTATGATGGACAATTTTTATTACCCATTAATTGTTCAATTTAAACTCATTTTTTGAATTAAATATAATTTATTAATATATATATAATTTATTTCATTTCGTTGACTAAAAATAAAATTCCATTGAAGTATGGATTTCAAATTGGATTTGGAATTAATTTCTAAAAATCCCAAATTCTAGGGAATTTAGATGTATTTGTGAAATCGATGGAATTTTGAGAAATTTAAATTCATGAATTTAAATTTAGAAATCCATCCATTAGAATTTATTTCATAATTTTATTTTTTTAAATTGGTTTAAAATTAATTTTTGTATAACCCCATTGGGTTTGTCTTGGAAAAAGAAACAATTTGATTAAAAAAATATTTTGGGTTTTAAATGTAAAATTAAAATATTTATAATGGGAGAATGAGATGGAAGTTGTTTTAAGTATCCTTAATGAAAATTTAACATTGTTGATTTGTATTCAAGATCATTAAATCCAAGGTAGTATGTGGGTTATTCAAAAATCACTCTTCAAATAATAACAAAAACTATACATTGATGGATTAGATAATAACTTTGATGGAATAATGACATGTTCCCCTTGGTCACTGTTTTGAATGACATGTGTATCAACATATTTATGTCAAAACTACATTTTTTCGATGGATTACCATAGTTGAGAACTATAAATCTTTAAGAAAAATGACCAAATTTCACATTTTTGTTTGAAATATATTCCATTGTTTCAATAACCATTTTCAGGGCATTATAAATTTATATAAATTGTTTATATAAATTTTTATTCATTCATTTTTTAAAATTATTTCCATAATTTCAATATAAAAAATGATTTGTTTTAAAATTTTCTTTTGATCCCTCAAGCATGTCAATTTAAAATTAAAATATTTATTTTCTTAATTGTATGTTTTTATCTCAGAATCCAAGGTGAGGCAACAAATGGATTTCTTCACACACCCTACCTATGCCTTTGGGTGTTTTTAGATTAATATTATTCACGTTTGATCAAGGGTAATGTTCCACCTAGATTTGGTCGTATCTATTCATCTGTTCCATTAGTGAGTTGTGTCTGTATGGTATTGGTAGTTATTCTACTTTTCTGGTACTTGTGGTTATACTTTAGGATTTCATTCTTGTTTTAATTATAGTTCACTTCACCCAATGGTGTTTCTCTAGTATGAATATTTAAATTTTTATTTTTCATACACTATTTTTGTGGGAAATTATTCCCACTTTCATATTTTCTTATATCATAATCTAGTCTTCATCCTGTGGGGATTAGGAATGCCAATCAGGCCATGTAGGAGCTAGCTCAGTTATCGGGTTTCCAGGTTTGCCATTAAGGTTCATGATAATATTAATGAAATGAAAATAAATAGATTTTTTTAAAAAATAAAACATAAATTAATAAATGTTCTTTATAAACATAATCATATAATTTGAAAGGAAAAATTAAGTAATATAACCCAATAAATTAAATTTAGTTATGAATTCCATTACCTCACATTCGACATATTTGAACATGAATTATCCTCATTTATAATACATTAAAATATATTACTATTCAATAAAATAACTATATAAATATTTATAACATCTTATATGATCCACTTATTACATTTAAAAACCTATTTATTAATAATTATGTATTAAAATAATCATTTTAATGTGTTAACAATCTTAATTTTTTATATTCATGAATCTTGATCATGATTATATAATTTATAATTTTTATTAATTATAAAAATATATTATATATTCAGTATATAGATATTTAATGTAATCCATAAAATGTAAATATTGGAAAATGAGTTATATCATTCAGGGAGATGGTAGATTGTATATTTGCAAAATCATTGTGCTCACTATTCAATGGAATGAATTAAATAATGTTAAATAAGTCACCAATATATAGTAATTATAACATCCTGTATATATATAATACTAATTAAATCAATCCTTATTAACATTGATTTAAATAGAAAATTTAGATGGATAACATTGCTTTTTTGATGTGGTTGTTCAGACACACGCATGAGGGACATTATCATTTTCCAATGGATTATAATATATCAATGTATATATGATATTGTAATTCAAAATGAAAAATTATATGATAAATATAATATACATTTATTTCTTCCATCCTTATAAACATCAAAATAATCTGGTGATGAAGAATGAGTAATAATACTATGTAGACATGAAAAGTTGTACATACTTACAATTGTGTTTCTTGATTTTCATAAGGTGGAAAAGATCAGGGAAATGTTATTATCATAAAAATAATATCTAAATTATTCAAAATACTTCAATTAATTTTTTACTATGGTTAAAAAATATTTAGTTGATGTACAAGGAGAAATAAATTGGAAATATTCAATAAAGACAATTACCACTTTTTATGTAGGCTTCTTTTAGATCCCATCATAACGTCCCATTGAATATTATTTTAAGAAAAAAAATATTCTATATAACATGTTTATATATGTGTAGAATACAACTTGGTTAATATTGGTGTTTGTATGTTAATCTAGAAATTGTAATGAAAATATATAAGTGGTTTCCTTTTAGATGTAAGGGGAGTGGAACCCTTGTAAATTTTCCACATATTTAAATATAATGAATTCACATTCACAGATATGGAATTACCAAATTAAAAGGAATATAATATAATTAGTACATGGTATTATTAAATTCATCCAAAAAAATTAATACATTCCTAGATATCATTTTAAAACATTGTTGTGTGTTAAAATCCATTGGTTAACTTGTTTTCACTTAATCTATAGTAATCACTTTTTTAATATCAAAGGCTTATAATTTTTCATATAATTTGAGAATTGTCTTATGGATGATCATGATAATAAATTTTACACCATATATTATCACCCATTTACTATTCCAAAATTTTTATTATTTTTTGAATAATTTAATAAATTCTAATTTTCATAAAAAATAATTAATTTCATTTTGAAATTATTTATTTAATTTGATGTTAAAGTCATCAAAAAAATATAGAATTAAAATAAAAAACTTAAAAAATTATTGATTTTTACAAATTATCTACATACATGTTGGATAACTATAACACACATAAAAAATATAACTTTTTAAAATTTTAAAATCAATTACAATACTTTCAACTTTGTTTACATGAACTTTTTCTTGCATTTTGTATGAATTTATATCATTATTTAATCACTAAAAATTAAAAATAAATTATCATGATAAATAATTTAATTCATAATTCAATTATATATTTATTACTGTAAGAAATATTTTTATCCCAATAAGATAATATAATAAATATTAAAAGAGAAAATGTGATATTTTTGCCATTATATTTTGCATAAAAAATAGTAATTTTAGAGACATACAAAAATTCATGAAAAAACTATTAATTTATAATTTATTATGATTACGGATAAAATAAACACATGAAATAAAATAATTAATGATGTTTGAATGAATTTTATGGCTTATAACATCATTTTTTTAACATCAATTTGTTGATTTATCCTTCAAAGAGTTGATAAATTTTACCATGGTTACTATTCCAAATGTTTAAATATAAAAGTGTTTTATAAAAAATAATTGATCCTACTGATTACAATTATAGAATAAGATCATAAAATTCAAATTCTATAAGTTTATGAAATTATTTTAAATAAAAACTTGCGAAATTCATTCAAAAACACTTTTCTAAGAAAACCATTTTTAAGAATAGAAATTTACACATACAAAAATCTTATAAAATACTAATTATAATTCCTTTAATTAAATTATTTTAAATAAAATTGATCTTATAGAACAGTAAATAAAAAATATAAAATTCCATTTTAATTACATGATTTAAAAAGTGAAAAGATAGTTTTTCAATAGTCAATATTTCTCAATCTTCGATTATAAAAATTACAAATTCCCCAAAAAATAACATTCATTTGTGATGAGGTGATGAATAAAAATTGATATAATTTTCACATGATAATATTAATATTGTTTTTTTAATTTGTTGTAATGAGTATTTAAGATATCAATTAAATTATACATTTTCAAAGAGTAATATATCATAAAATATTAATTTTTTATGACATGATAATTTATCTAAATATAAACACTTATCAAACATACAAATAGCCTTTGAAAAAGAAACCCACTTTCATATATATAAATTTAAAATAATAATTATTTATAAATCATTATATATATAAAATTATATAATACATGACAAAAATGACGCAAACCAAGTGTGGTTTTGTAATATACTAATCTATGATAAATGTTTTGAAACATGCCATCATATTTATCAAATACTTGTAAATATATAGACCTTATTTAAAAATGACATTGAAAACAATAATTGAATAAAAATATCACTTATTGAAAAATAAGTCATAACAATTATTCATCATATACAGAATATATTATTGATAAACAATAATAAAATAAATACTATATATTTAATCAAAAAATTATATTCCATTTAGAAACCCCTTAAATAATTAAAAATAATTTAATCTAAAGATTAAACATTTTAAAAATAATTTGGACATCATTTGAAACTAAAAAAAACTCCCCTTAAATATCAATTTTTTTTAAAAAAATTAATAATTTGAATTATGACAAACATAAGTATTGATAAGACATTATTCTATATACATATAATTTAATCATCCCCTAAAAACATTTTTTATGAAACATGAAAATCATTAATATAAAGAAAAAACAAAATTCAATCACTATTATCATATATCTATTTGTGCGTGTGTGTTTATATATTGAATGAAATATGTGTATTGATACCCCATGAACCCATAAAAAATATTTCTTTTTCACTGGTACACCATACTAAACAGGAAGAAATCAAAAAAAATTATCATGGACACCATATTATGATAATATAAAGGCTCCATCAACCCAATAAAATATATAATCAAAAGTAGTTATGGATGAAATTATGAACCCCATAACCACTAGGAACTGTGAAATAAATATAATGAAAAAATAATGATTTGAGGATATGTAATAGTAAGATAATGAAGATGATTTCTTTGATAAACAATGAATATCAAAGAGAATGAATCCAAAATCCATGGAGTAGTAATAGGGGAAGTCTCTTAGTGATATCTTCAATAAGTACATGTAAGGAAAAATAGGGAATGAATAATAAAAGAGATCAAATGAAGAATGATTTATTTTTGGAAATATAATAAAAAAATTACAGGTAATCTACAAGGATGTGTATAATGGTTTTGGGAATTCTGAGTTGACTGTTTTTATTTTTAGACAATCTAACAAAACCACATGGTTAAAATAAGAGTTATTTGAACCATGTGATATACACTAGATATAGGATTCATTATTCCCATCGTTAGGCTATAGAGTTACTTCTAACGATACACCAATAATGTGACTAATATATCAATGGTAATTTAAAAATTCCTATCCCAAACATTACTAACAAGAATAAATTTTATAATTAAATAGAATAATAGAATAATGTGACATTGTGGTGTAACAATTATTTAAACCATTGAAAAAATTTTACCCTAAAACTAATATATTTAATTCATGAAATACTAATACATGAAATGATCATACATCAAAACAGATATTCATGAAAAGGGGATCAAAGAGACTGGATAAAGAAGATAAGAAATGTAAAATTTTTTACAAAACCATGGTGGAACTGGGACTAAAAAAAGTATTGAAATCAATATGATTCTCTATTTTCCCCAATTAGAATCAATATTAACCTATAAATTCTACAATATATCACCATTTATTAAACTGATATATAATATGAAATACAAGAATCCCTATGAATTTGAATAATCATTGAAACAAAACTGTGGATATATCATCCAAATTAACTCTAGAAATCTTGGAAGATACACATGAAGCATTAGTTTAGAGTCTCACACCTCATGTGAAAGACCTCTAGGATTGAACATGATAATTTCCATAAAATATGGTATGTGACATTTAATTTATATCCCCACTATGCATGTTTTTATATAAATTTAGTGAAACTGATGAAACATCACTTCTTTAGTTGGTCTATTGTTAAAGACTAATCAACCATGCTGACATCCCAGAAAGATATAATTTTTTTGTATTTATATTAATTTAAAAACCACAATATGAGAACATTTTCATATAGTACTAATATTTTATCAATATTATAAACACTATTTCTTTATAAAATTACAATGATACATGTATCTACCATGTCTAATGTAATGTGACATACACTATTAATCAAATTTTCCTTGAGTGAAGGAAAGGGTTTTCTTCCACCACTAATCTAGTGTCCAAAACATTACAAAATGAACTAAATGTCTATATTGGAGTTTACAATACATAGATATAAATCATGTGGGTTTAGATTTTAAATACACCAACCCAAGTATCCTATATTTTGTGGATACTTTATTACATTGTCACCAGATATAATAGCTGACATCCTAGTATAATTAATAGTTTTGTAGTTTTAGATGACATGATACATACCCGAATTTCACATTATATCTAAAAATATAAAATCAAATATTTAATTTTTATAAAGGTGATCATTATTCCCTTTTCGATATCTATACATATAAATAATAAATCAGTTTCTTTAATCACGGGAAATAAAAACATATGAATGGGTGAGATGCAATTCTTGGTAAGGGTATGCGTAAAATGTAAGATATCATTAATAAATATTGAATAATAATTATGGAAAGGTAAATAATATAACAACAAGGAATTTAATCAGCAAATTTATCATAATGTGGAAAGAATAAATATTAATTAATCATTCTATATTAATAATCACACAAGTTAGAATAATAACCTTGGTTATTATAACCAATCCAAAAATATAGTGGTACATTTATAATTATTTTAATAATTGGGTAATGAATAATTTTTAACCTCATAAATATAACATCAATGCATTATTCAAAGAAATTTTACAACAAATGGTAAGGCCACCTCAAAATACCCAAGCTAGTTTGCTGCATGAACCTAATTGATGCATCAATGGTATATAATGAGACCCTACATCACATATTAAGTCTAACTCATTACTCAAATGAAAGTGGGGAAAAATAATACAGGTAATCATTATTTTTTAAAATATATCATAAAAACTATTAATAATTAACAAAATTACTAAACATAATCATTTACTATCCATAGTATTATTAATGAAATAGAAATAGTATATCCCATTTAAAATTGACCATAATATATCTCATCAAATAATAATGATTTTATAATTATAACATATCCACAGTGGATCATAAATTTAATTTTTTAAAAATTGAGGAATAAAATTTTAAAAAATATTTCATTTTAAATTTCTTGAGGGAGGTAACCTTTCCTATTTGATGTTTTCAAAAAGAAATTAAAGTTCAGAAAAAAATGTGAAAATAATTTACAGTTAAAATAAAAATTAAAAATAAATATTAATTATTTATGAAATTGGTATTCATGACTGTAGGAAATTCCATATATTTCCTATAGGATAAAAATTGATTTTGTTCATATTTTATGTAAAAAGTAAAAAATGTACATCATTTGAAAAATAAAAAAAATAAGAATTTTAAAGATTTTTTACAATTAATACATCTGATAATTGAAAATTAATAATCATAATAAGATAATAATATTATTTAGAAAAATTTTTTAGATAATATAGACAATGAAATGAAGGATTCTTGATCATGAAAAAAATCAATACTAGGTTTTCATTAATATTTTATTTTTTAATCGTATGTACTTAAATTTTAAAATATAGAAGGGAAAAAAACTCTCATAAAATAAAAATAATATTATAAAATCATTAGCTTCTTGATATGTAGAGTATAAAATTTCATAATAAAAAATTTAATCGTAAACAATCCCGATAAATAATGAGAATTAATATTTAACCCTTATCGCCATCGAATTTTTTTATTCACAGACCCGGTGAATGAAATGAGTTCAAATGGAAAATTAATTAAAATGAAGATAAATATATTTACTATATGACATAAAAATGGTTAAATATATATAATACACAATATTATTAATTGGTGGATATAGAATATGTATCTAGGATGTAAAAGTGAGGCGACAAACCCATACCTCAATTCTAATTTTCCTCACACATAATTGAACCTCATTTATAATAAATAAATATATATATATATATAAACTATATATCTAACAATATATTATTTTATTTTGTTTCTTCTATCAATCCTTTTTAACAACATTTTGATAAAATCACAACTCCATATGATAAATGATTCATTTTTTAGTGTACATTTCAGTTTAGTAATTTTGATTATTTTACATTAATAATGGTTGAATAATTTAATTAATTTTAAAAGTAATGGAAAATATAATATATATTCATTATACATGTATTGATATTAACTAAAAAATTTACTAATTGAAAATATAAATAAATTGTTCCTATAGATTGTTGGTCATAAGTATGAATGAACATTGTATCCATTTTCTGACAGGCGAGGAAACATAATGTAGATAGTGTTTATATTTTTTGAGTAATTATTAATTATATATATTATTTATATATACCATATTTTAATCCATGTAAAAAAACTAAAAAATGTTTCACACCTCTTCATGGAGGCAGTAGTATACAGGTATTCATGGGTACAATTATCGTTTTGAGGTGGTTTGGTTGTTAAGACGGAATATGTGGTATAATAATTACATATGCATTTGAATTTAACAAATTATATATATTTGTGGGTGTGTGTGTGTGTGTGTGTGTTTTAAATCTATTATTATATAAATTCATGAGAGGCGATGTTGGAAAATGAATTTCATCAGCTCGTGAGGTAGTAGTTAGCCATAAACATGATTGATTGTTTCACATATCATTTTATCAAATTGAAGTTAGATATAGGTTAATACATATAAAAAAATACATATAGGTGTATATTATATATTTTTCAAATTACATTATAATATTCTGAGAATATTTTAAAGAGTTAGAATAATAATTAAAATGATAATTCTTTGATGAGAACATTACCTCTTCTACTTACATCCCTTTTTTGGTTTATAAATAATGCCTTCATAGATTGATTTTTTGGATATAAATTTTTCTAATGGATTTGGATAAAACATTATGTACTATATATGGTAATATTTTTGATGAAAAAAATTCATTCATAGTGTCAATACATGTGGAGAATGGTTGGCCTTTTATAATTGTGTAGAGGACACACATGATATTATTGTAATGAATCAGTTGTAGGATAATGTTTCACATAAAAATGATCCAAAATGGAAAATTAAAGAAAAATCGATGTTATAGGTTCGTAATATGGCCTTATAATATAAAATTTATAAATTTTTATGTAATTTGATAACTTATCATTTTTCTTTAACCCCTAGTAAACCCATTTAAACCATTAAATATTAATTAATTTTAACTATTTTTAATAGATATTATGAAAAAAATTCTGTTTAAATTATTATTATATATTAATTATTTTAAATAAAAATATGGAATCCATTTTATCAAATTAAAATTACCTATTTTGTAGAATTTAATTTATAATTAAACCCAAAAGTGTGATGAAAAATGGTTTTCCAAAGAAATAATTTCATCACTACAAAAACATTACATCAAAACTCAACATAGAATTGTTTAAATAGTATTTAGTTTAAGTCATTATATTATAAATAAACTAATATTACATTTATATAAAATTAAAAAAAATGACATTATAAATTTATTTGAAAAATTTTATCAAAAAACAATATTTTATACAATTCATCGAAATTATAATTATTTCAAAAAAATAAAAAATATTAATTAAAATATTAATTAGAAATTTTTATTTATTAAATAAACTTAATTTTTTGAAATAAATATTATTAATGAGATCAATATTAATTATTAAAACAAATGCACAAAGCACGACAAAACCAAAAATAGGAAAAATCCAGTTTTCAAAAAATATTTTTATTTCTATAAAATGATGTTTATTTGGACATCAAATAAATGAATAACCAATGAATTTAGTTATATGTTTGTAAACCATATTCATTAAGTATTTTATATAGTCTCATTTATACCATCCAATTTATTTTCCTGGTTATAACAGTAAAATATTTTTTGATTCATTTAGATTGTGGGCTCTGTGAACCATAATCTATCAAGGAGATTGATTATTTTTAAAAAAATTATATTATAATAAATTTATGGAGTTACATTCATCTCTTCTTAAAAAATAAAAACCATCATTTTCAGAATGTATCCTTATGAATTGATATTGGTATTTATTCTTCCAAATCTCGTCAGGTTCCCATTTCTTCTCATTAATCATATGATTTATCCTATATACCACTGCCATCGAGTGATCTGATTCCTCAACAATTATTCCTTATTGTATTGAATTCTTATAGTCTCTTAATATTAATAAATACATGTTTTCAATTCTACTTATTCAGGGGTGATGACATGTATTGGTTCAAAAATGTAATTCCTTAACCAGGATCTATGGTACACATCTTGAACATTAGAGAGAGTAGATAGAATTTCAAGTGGTTGGACACAGCTTCAATTCGTTCCATGATTTTCAGCGTTTTCTATATATATATGTCTCATTATAAATTTCCTTCCAAACCATATAACAACCTTCTATCGAGATACTTTCAAAAAATTAGATATCCCATGTCAAATATGAAGTCTTTCCTTTGGTTATTGTCATAGCACTAAATCCTACATTAAGATACTTTGAAATGGGATTGAATAGTATTTTTCTTATTTATTTTATCCTCCACATGTTCCTTTCCCATATGTTTAATTTCACAAAATGTTACACAACAAGTTGGAGTAAAACATCAAATATCGGATAATGATTTATTATATTTGTTTCAAATACTATAAGGGAAGCTATTATTATGGTAAAACTATACCAAAGTAAATTATTAATCCCACTTACCATGATTTTCAATATAGATATACCTCATTTTCTCTTATAATGTTTGAATAGTCCTTTCAAAATATCCATCACTTTGAAGGTTATAAGATGTTCTCATATGATGCTCAGTATCAAGAGCCTTATGAAGAGATTTCTATAACATTAATGTATATCATGGATCTTGAGTTAAAAAAACTGATAGAGAATCACTCTAAAGTGATAAAAATTGATTTATATCGATTTATATAATGTTATAAATAGGAAAAACTTCTCTTATAGTGAGTAAATACATAGATTTTGTGACACGGTCAACAATAACACATATTTAATCATTCTTCCTATGCATTTTTTGTTATAAATTTATTATTTCCATATTAATCTAATCACATTTTTACATGATTATATTCCAGGGTTACAAGAATACACTATGATTCTATATCTATATCTTTACTTAGTGATAAATCTAACATATTGACACATAATCTAAAATTTATCTCTTCATATTATCAAACCAAAAGTGTTCCCTCACATATCTATACATCTTAGATATACCAAGAAGTTTAGATAAGTTCAATATATGATAATCATCTATTAAATCACTGTTTTGATGTTTTATGATATAACTCATTAACTTTCAAAAAAATTCCTATTTTCTATATAGTGCCTTTTAATTTCCTATCATTGATGAAATATATTTTAATTTTATAAATATGATCTTTTTTTAGAACATTTTATATTTTTCCAAAAATTTCATTTGGAGAGTATTTGTAAATAGAGTTATGTATATGATTATTTAGTAATTGTAATATCTAGAAAATCTAAATCCATGGAAAAGGGATCTTTATTGATGATAATTTTTTAACAATTCTATAACCTCTTCTTATTGATGAATTCACTGTCTTGTTTTCATTCTATGTGTGGCAGTGTATTGAGAAGTAATACTACTTCTATAAATTGTTCCATCATCTTTTTTAAGGTTGATATATTTAGGTATATATAATTATCTCAATCACTTATTATCCATGTATATCTAACACCAATACCCATAGTGATAATATCTCTATATCAGCAAAGCAACGATTAACGATTCCAACTCCAGATCATGGGTTTCACATTTTTGTTCATTAAAGATTTACTAATAGGATGCATATGTAATTAAATTTTCATTATGAATATGAAAAATATAGATTACCTTTTTTGATACATTAATATATATCATAAATCTATAATTTCCAGAAAATATATTCACATTAAGATCATTCACCAATCTCATATTCAATTATTCAAAATATTATAACGATTCTTTTTTTTCATATGATCATGACCACAGTAAATGAATAATTGGTTAATAGTATATCCAATATAGAATAAATTAGAACAAACCATCAATAATAATGTACTATACCAATGAAACATACATAAGTAATGTTGGTAAGGACCAAGTCTGTTGGAAGTGCTTTGGAATGATGGAAGATGTTTTTGATGATTTTTTTATTATATTCAAGAAAATTCAATCACATTATATTACAATGTTTTCAAGATAAAATTATATAGGTGAAATTGAGTATAATAATTATAATATCTAAAATATTTATGATACTACTGTCTCATAGTTTATTTTTTATTTTTTGAAGATGTTTTGCAAATGAAGTTATTTTTCAGACTCACCTTCTGTCTCGAATGAATGATTCAATTAGTTATTTTTTGAAAATTATTAGAGTCTAAATGACTCCATACTAAATCATAATATTATTTTATAATAATTGTTTTTCATAAATGATATGTTTTTTGAGAAATTTTTGATGAAATACAAATAAAGGAAAGAGAGAAATGGAGTATGCGTTTTCGAAATTAGATTGTGGTTTTCATGGAATGATAGAAGATGCTGAAAAGATAAATTGTAATAAAAAATTACAATGTAAGATAGATGGTGCTTTAAGCAGATGAATTTTATCAATATAATTATTAATTCATGATAATAAAAGGATATTTTATAAGATGATTGTTTAAGGAACTGATAAATTGTTACCGCACTTCATTGGTGTGAGGTCACTAGATATAAATTTCATTAGAGGAAGCAATGATTAAGGATGATGATAAGAAAGAGAATTTTTTGGAACCAATGAATGCAAGAAACTCATTGACCAGTTAACTAGATGATGATTAACAATGTATTCAACACTTTTCATCAGGGTGACTTGTGTCTCAACTGTGTTTGGATTTATAAGGAAAGAAGTGGTGTTGATTCATCAATTTTTTTTTGACTCTAGACAGTCTAAGTGAAATAGGGAACAGATCCATCAGACTTAGTTTGACATTGATAGGATAATCGAATGATATTATTTATCCAATGTACGATCATCTTTCTAAAGAAATTAAGAACCATATTTTTTCAAATGTGTTTGTTAGGGTGGTTTGAAACCTATGTGGATGTGCTTTCGACCATTCCTGACAATGTCAGAATTTGAATCCATATTTTTTAAAAAAAATTGATAATAAAGTATAACAATGTTTCAATAATGTTTTTCCAATAAATTATTATTGTTTTATGTCTAACAGCTGGTATGGAGGATCAGAATGTGTGGTTTGTTTTTAGTTGGAATGGAGAATAATAATCAAAATTTTCATTGTTACATATGTTTCCATCATAATGAAGTTAACCAGAAATAATTTTGTATAAAATAGAACAAAGGATTAAAAATATTTTTGTTCTATGAAATCATATGAATATTCTATATTTTTCAATAGGAATTGATATGTGTAGATAAAGGTAATGATATAGCTGAAATTAAGGGAAACATCATGTTTCAAAAAATGTGGCTATGTAGGATAAAATTTTAAGATTCATATCCTAACATTTTTAGACCAATAAATAAAAGATATTACATTGTAATATCTAACAAATTTAATGATATAGGGTGAATAGGTATTGAGATTGTTCTAAAACAATTATGATGGAAATGGTTTCTGTAATGATCATTCATGTGAAAGTCTACCAATAAGAATAATTTATGTGATTATTTTTTAATATGAGATTGGATCATAAAAAATACACACCATAATGAATGTTTTACAGACTGGGAAGGAACTAGTTTAAAATTGTTTTATTTTTATAATAGAAGAGTAGTGTTTATTGATTGATAAATAAGACCGAGGAATCAGACTGTGCAATTAGACATGATAATATGAATGATTCACCAAAATCTATGTTTGTAGGAATATTTTTTCAACATTCTAAAAGTTAGGAATGGGAGGTAATTTTTTCAAATCTATCATTGTCGAATGATTTTAAAAACCCACAATAACATGTTTTGAATAGAATTATGAAGGATTCATTACAATTTTTACAAACTTATGTTATAAATTTTATTCTAGACTAAGAACGTGCACTATTGTATAGATAATTTATCTACATAAATTTATCGTTATGTTCTATTAGTTATTATCAACAAAAAATATCTTTTTCTGGGAATTCTGTGGTATTGGATGTTTTCCAATCCATTACTAGGATGTAACCACTCTTTATAAGTATTGATCCTTGTAAATACTTGTTTTCATATGGATGTGTGATTTATCATTTTTTAAAAAAGAGATAAATCTTTAATAAAAATAAATTCGTTTTTCAAAATAAATCAATCTAAATATATAAATATATCATTAATTCACCCCTATATCTATGATACATTGATACAGGTTGGGAAATATCAAATGTAGTTTGAGTGAATGTTCCCTTCATTTACATATTGTTACTGAATATAATGAGTGAATAATATGGAGAATCTGAATTATGTGAATAATAATAGAATTCCAATCATCGTTTGTAAGGAAAAACACATATTGAATGATAGAATGTATCATTATATTATTTCTCTTGGGAATGTTATTTTCCAAATAACTACAAATATATTTATTTATGTTGATTAAAAAATTCATCTCACATGTATGGATAAGAATAACAATTAGAATGATGTAAGGGTTAAAAAGGACTTAATGTCATCACATTATGAAATTTATTTTCTAATAGTTAAGGGAGTTTCAACTGAAAATGATATCTATGAAAAAATGCAGAATATTTATGAAGAGCATAAATAGTTGATTAAATCTATGTTAGCAATTTGGATGGTGAAGTATGAATATTTGAAAATATATGTGTATGTATCTATTAGGGATTTATTTTTAAGGGTGAAAGATATTGTAAGCAATATATGATGTCTTTATGAAATGTTGGAGACTCCAATTTTATTGAATATAACCTTTGAATTTATCATGTTTTGTTTTATTCCAATGCATCATTTAGGAAGAGAGACATCATATATTTCTATATTTGGATGAGCTACATTATACTATTTTGACCTATTAAATTAGAAGTGAGAAATTAAAAAGAGGAAAAAAATAAAATGATTAAATATAAATGTCATTCATGATTTGAAAGTAAGGAAAGCCTTAATAGATTATTTATGAAGAATACAGTGGTGATTCATATTCTAAAAATGAGTTATTTAATAATAATTATGTGTCTTGATCCTTCTCTTCTAAAATTGTGATAATATGTATAGAAATTTTTAAGGGAAATATCCTTTTAAAAGTTTCAGATAAGGGTTTCTTAGAAAGTATACTATGAATTTCCCCTATAACTAATAATGACAGAAGTTGTATTGAAGATCTTGGAAGAAATATGCTGATAAGTCTAAATCAAGGTGATGATATTGAAGTGAAATTAATAATGTTTACATAATTTGTAAAGGAAACTAATTTCATTTAAAGTATTGATGATTATGTTTTTATAAGTAGTAGTTTTTAATAACAATGGACAAAGATTTAATTTAATATAAATAAAGAATCAAAATAATTTCTACAAATGATTGTAAGAGTTGAAAAATAAAAAAATAAGTTGAATAAAGAATGTATTACACCAATGAATTGAGAATCTACTTGAGAATAAAATTTAATATTACTTGATGATGTTTTTTGTATGATAAATTTTCTCCAGAAGGAAACGAATCAGAATGAGAATATTGAAGTTATATTTATGGAAAAGTAATAGGGGTTATAACTTGTTCAATAAAATCATTATAAATATAATAATAGAGTGACAAGTATTATGAACTATATATCTGAAGATAGTTAACATTCTAGAAAGGGTGAACCTGATAATGATAGAAATGTTACATTAAATGGTTATAAAGATGGCTGAAATTGTTTATGGGAATAAGATTTCTGGGAAAGTAATTTATATGGCCAATACCAAAAATATGGAGAAGTTTGATATTTCTAATATTTCATTACCTAAAAAAGTTTGTTCCGTTTTTCATTCCTACATGTCTTTATATAAATCTCAGTTGAAGAAGAAGAATTTGTGTGACAACATAAATGTTTGTTTTCAATAAATATCAAAATTTAATGTTTCATGAGAATCATTTTCACAACTCCAATCAATATGGATGTTATAGAGGAAAGTATTACTTCTATGGGTATAACTGGTATTATATTGGATATGGTAATATAGAAAATATTTTTTCTTTCAACCAACATCATTATAAATATTCAATAAGTTATAAAAGGAACCATCTAAGGGGGATTAAATCATTTCAATTGACGAATTTTATAAATGATATTCTATAAATAGAAAATAGATTCCACCCATTAGAAACAATTTTTTAATGATCTAAAAAACCAATAAATCAGGAATAAGGGTGTCTTTTTTTAATATTATTACAATATAATTCTTACAACATATCAAAATAATCATAGTTAATGAAAGAAAAAAGGAAAGAAAGTCACTCATTATTGATACTGCATTCAAAGCTATTAAATGAGAATGACCAAGATTCATGGATAGTGGGTGTTCTTCTATTATGATTGGAGAATTAAAATTCTTAATGAATGTAATAAAATTCTTAGACATATTATTTACCTTTTGTAGTGAAGATTCTATCCTAATAAAAGGTGTTGGATCTGACTTTATTTAAGATGAAATGTTAAAATCCAATAAATATTTTTTATAGATACGGTGAAACACAACATGCTATTTTCTTGAGAACTGTTTCATGAAGGAAATAATTTTTTATAGGAAATATCATTTTGTTTTGAAAATAGATGATTATGGAAATATTTTTACCAGAGGAAAAATTATTAAGGTGGATTTGTTTTATGTTTTTAAAGTTTATAAATAATGTTAATTAATCATGATGGGTGAAAATAAGTTGTGGCATAAAATTTGGGGACATATAAGTCAGAGAAAAATAAGAAAATGTTGAAAGTGAGAAAGTGTTTGGGGTATTCTTAGTATGTCAATAAGTAGAGATAGTTATTGCACAATTGTTCAAAAAATAATTATAACACACATTGTGGATAGGAATGTTTTTATTAATTAAAATAAACCCTTGGATCTTATCCATTATGATATATGTGGACCAATTAAGTAACAATTAACATTTGGAGATATTTTTTTCATTATTTTCGTTGATTTTTTTACTCGTGATAATTATGTTATTTTTTTGAAACATAATTTTAAAGCTCAATTTTTTTAAAAGTTTCCATCAAAAAATTTAGAAGGAATGTAGCTTTTCTATAATGAATTTAAGAATATTAAATGTAAGTTAATATTATAATTAATATTAAAAAAGTTTTAATTATAAACATATAATTTTTAATGAGTTCTACACTCTATACACAACATAAAAATGTTGTATCTAAAAGGAAGAATATAATATTGGTTTAAATGGATAGAACTATGTTAGATGATAATGGAGTATCTTATTAATTTTGGAGGAAATACAGAAATATATATTATTATATCTTTAACTGCTTTTTATATAGTCTTGTTAACGATATTACTCTTTATGATATGTTTTATGAAAAAACTTCCATTTTTCAAACACTTATGAGTTTTTTGGAGTCCATAGATCATAAATAAAAAAGATTAAAACCATGCAAGGTTTGATCAGAGAGGTGAATATTTCTTGGATATGATCTTGATGTAATCCGATAAAGATGTTTATTCAATGATGCTAGAAAATTAGTTGACTCTATTGATGTGAAAATTATTGAAACATTTTATGAAAATTCTAAAAATCTCAAGTAGATAAATAATATAAACAAGATGAAATAATATTTATTAAGAAATCTCATAAGGATGAAGTTAAATATAACCAGACTCAAGATGAATAATTGAACTCATCAATCTCTAGTGATGAGGAGTCTGAAAAATATCATCCTCATAATAAGAGGCATGTAGAAGATCGAAAAAAATGTTGATCAACATAAATTGGTTAAAACAATAATAATATCAAAATTTATTTATCATATATCTTTTTATTCAAAATATTAACCAAAATATTTTAATGGTTCTTCTAACCATAAATAAAATATTCATGCAATGATTGAAATGTTTGATTAGATTAAAAATTATGATACTTGGGAACTAGTACCTAAATCAAATGATATAAACTTTATATATAAAAAATGGGTTTTCTAAAAAAAGTTGAATTTAGTTAGTGAGGTGAATAGAAAAAAAGCAATATTACATATAGATAGAGGGAATTGACATTTATTAGAAATATTCTATAATGTAATGATTAGAAATAATTTAAAACATTTTTTATATAAGTTCATAAATATGAAACAAAATATTTCATATGGATGTGAAGTGAGAATTTTTGAATAGATAACTCGATACAGAAGTTTATATTGATGAACCATATTGCTTAGTTTTGGGGAATCAACAAATTTATGTTTCTTTGTTTAGGAAACACCTGTATGGGCTAAATGAATCCCTGATTGAATGATAGTCAAAATTAAATACCTTTTTACGAATGTTGAATTTAATATAGAAGGGGTTGGAAGTAATCTATATAGGAAACAAAGTTAGAAATTACCACTCATTGTAAATGTTTTTGAGTATAAAATTATCTTCATCTGGAAAGATGAATGACCCTGTGAAATATTTTTTGAATATATGAAAATTCTGTTTGAGATTTCCATTCAAGTATTATTGAAAATAATTATTGGATTATAAATATCATAATAGAATAAACATATATTTCATTACCTATGAAAGTTTGATAAGAAAATTATTAAGAATCTTTCCATAGAAAATTTTAATCCTATTTTCAAAAAAATTTCTCTTGAAACAAATTCGGGTAAATATGGATAAGGTATAAAAGATAAATCTAAATAGATTTATAAGATGATAAAATTTTTGTTATATTCTTGTTCCTTACTAATATACATAGTATTTTTTTACCTTATAAGAAATATTCTAACGTTCTCCAAAATAATCACACCAGTTGTCTAGGAAAATAATTAAAAGATATATCAAAGGAAAAATAGATTTTGGAATCAGATATGAAATCTCATAATGAATTGTCTTGTATCGGTATTGAGACGCTTCGTGGGACGATAATATTGTTGATAGATGATCCACATAAGGTATAGTTTTATTTCTAGTGAAATGTTGTTTTAGTTGGCACACAATGAAAATAAATATAATAACTCTTAGATTGGTCAAAGATGTTGATGTTCTTACTAGTCATGTTCAACAAAACATATGTGGTTCCAGACTCAATTGTATGTATTTTTTGATGATGTGATGTTACCCATTATATTTGGCTATGATAGTCAATATTACATTAACCATAAATAAAACACAATTCCATGTTATCTTTCAAAACAAAATAATATCCAATATCATGTCATCAGCGATCATGTGGATATGCTTTAATTTAATCCATATCATATTCCTACTTTGAAACAAGTTTATGAAATATTGAAAAAAACTTTTCCAAATGAAGTATTTTTCAAATTGAGGTTGAACATCGACATATGACCACTTTATCAAAAAAATTACGTATATTTTTGTATCCATTATCTCATATTTTCGTTGGATAGAATTTTTTATGGGTGTATTTTTTCCTAAATCTACCAATTGATATGTAAAACCCCATTTAAGGAATCATGTATAAAGGGGGAGTTTTTGGTAATATATTAAATAAAAAATTAATTATGTGAAATATTTTAATGTTTGATTGGATTGGGTATAGGAAAATACATTCAATGGTAAGTTGATTCTGTAATGTAATATTTTAAGGATAATTTGAATGAAATTTAGAATTCTAAAGAAGTTTTATTTGTCACTACCTTTGGAAAACATGGTTTTTAGGTTAGTGATTCTTATTTCCTAGAGGTAGTTAGCTCCGATAATTAGAGAATTATTCATAATTAATGAATTTATTGTTGTTACAAAGTTCAGTGATTTATGGACCCTCATTGAAAAAAATGAATGGGGATATTTTTGCACCAAGTTGGCTAGAATTTGTTTTCAGATATTGGAATAAGATTGTGATGATTTTTTCTTCTTTTGTGGATATGAAACGGAAATCAGATTACATTATAATGCTTTCATCATTGGGTGATAGGGATTAAAGGGTGAATCATAATCATGAGAAAAAACATAGTATTGAAAAGATTATAACATTGATTTAGTTTTCTATTCTGATGAACTTTTGTTGAAGATGTTATTATTTGGAATCAACTTTTGACATGAATCAATGTTTCAATAGGTATGATGAAAAGTATTGGAGTATTAAATTATCCATACTAAATCTTAGGTTTGAATTCTAATAATATATTTTTAATAAGTCTTATGTTGTTTGGGATACATTTTCTAAATGACATATAATGTAATGGGGTGAAATGTTTCTGAGTTTCAAAAATCAGATTGAGGTTTTGATGGAAATCGAGAAGATGTTGAAAGGATGAAAAGTAAGTTAAACATTCCAATATAAGTCCTACAGGTCTTTAGTTATCCAAATTTTATATAACTAATGAGTATGTAATTAGACAAGTATAATTTTGTGGAAGAATAATTTTTTTAAATTCAAAGAATTTTTGAATTAGTTCATTGGTGTGAGATCACCATTTGTAGAAATTGCTCATAGGATAGAATTTATGTGGATGAAAATAATAATAAAGGGTATTTTGGAACATATGCTAGTAATAAATTCATATAGCAATTAGTAGGATAACGATTAAAAATGTAGTCATACTTTTTAATCTGGTTTAATTGTTTTTCAATATGTTCAAGAGTAATTAGACTTGAATTAATTATGATTCATCGGACTAGAATAGACTCCAATACATTGGAGTGAGATTGAGAATAACCCATACAACAATTTTTGACACTAATAAAGTCACCCATTGATGGAATTCATTGGATGTCTGATCACCATTCTAATAAAAATAATAAAACTTGTATTTGAAAGTGTTTTTCAGAAGGTTTTGAAGCCAATGATAAAGTGTTGTGGAGGGTTAATGACATCATTAGATGTTTTAATTTTTTTCTAAAATTAATAGTTACTAAAGTGAAATGATGTTAAAATTAATTTATATTATAATGGTTTCAATTTTTTTCTAAACATTGGAATGGTTCATCATAAGGGGAGGTTTGTGTTTAGTTGGATTAAATCATCGTAATGATAGTTTTGAGAGTTAAATATGTTTCCATCCTAATGAAGACCATATGAATATAATGTTTATTAGAATAAAAAAATATTTGAATGTATTTATTTTTCCTGATGTTTTATGGAGATTAAATTAGTTTTGAGAATAAACAAGAAGTATTTAATAATTCAAATTTAGAGCAAAAATGAAGGGGAAATTCACATTTCAGTAAATTCTTTTATGCGGGAAAACTTTTTAAAATTTGTTAAAAAACCAATTACTTGACAACTACAAATAGTTGGGATTACATTGTACATTAGCATAATTGCTTTTTTCATACCTAAAAATATATGGTGAATGAATGGATTTTTTAGAGAGAATAAGTTCATTCGTTGTTAATTTTAGAGGAAATCTATGAGATAATAGAAGGTAAGTGATATGAGTTTATCCAATTATACTGGGTCGTCGAATAAAGTCATCAGACTGATATTTTTCAGAATTGATAAGGAACCAGTTCAATATTGTTTCATTATTATAAAATAATATTTAAATTTTTAGACTATGTAATCAGACTGAATAATCAAAATGAGAAATTTTACATAAGAGTCAGGTGGGTCCATCAAACACATCAGTTGTATGATGGTGGTTTCTGCCTACTACTAGGTCAGAATGTGATAAATTGTTTTCATAGTTACCAAAACTGAATATTGATATGGAATCATAGTAACATGTTTCTAAGAAACTATTTATGTATTCATTAAATTATAGAAAAACATGAATTTCATCATTTGATCTAGAATAAGAACATGAATTTTTGTTTTTATCATTGAGGTACACAATGGTAAATGTATATCTTACCTGTATATATACAAAATAAATTATTTTTTCCTAATGTATTGTGTTGTATTGGATTTTTTCCAATCTATGCATAGGATGTAGGTACTGTTTTAGTTTATTGAAACATGTAAATATTTTTAATCTTATGGATGTGTTATTATTTATATTTTTGAATGGTGAAAAATCTTTTTTACGAAGTAAAGGTTGTATCAAATGAAATGAATCTTAAAATAAAAGAGAATCAATGATAAACCCCTATGACTCTCAATGATAAATTGATCCTAGTTGGGAAATTTTATTTTTCATTGGTGTTTTCTATTCTTAGAATGCCTATTTATTAATAAGATCAATTGAAATTCCATCCATGGAGAAACAATGTCCATGAAAAGTATCATTATAAAGCTATAATTCACACTTGATAAAATTATCATATAACTATTTTCTATTATGAGTCGTAAAAATGATCCTCAAATGAGTATTTGGTCCTCTAATATCTTTCTTTATTCCAATACATCATCAATAAATTCGACAAAAAATCATCAAGATATTTCATAAAAACATATTTATTAGATCTAAAAAGATATATGGTTCATTATTCTATACAAATGGAATTATTTTAATCTCCTAATTTCCATAAGTCATACGATATGATTTCATTGAAATATATTCGTTCTTTAATTCCAACATATAATACCCTAAAAGATGTTCAATCATTGAAAAAATTTGATCTCTGTGATGTTAAATGAATAATTCTTCAATTCGGGAAAGATGATACTTGTTCATTATCCTAATCAGATTGATACCCCATAAATCAGTGTGAGACATCATATGTCTACCATTCTTATTAAAAAAAGGTACAATGGATATCCATAGTGAAACACTAGGGAATATATATTCCTACCCATATTAATCATCTATTTTTTCATCAAAACCACAAAATAGATTGCTTTCATTATTTTGGGAGTCAATTATATTTGTTTTTAAAATTGTATTAAATAAATGGAAAACTCAACCGGATGCTCTTGTGGATTATTATGTAATTCTATAGGAAATATATTAATATCATCATGTTGATTATGTTCATATTCAATCTAATGATTACCCTTCCATTCTGTAGGTTTTTTTATTTCAATCCAAAAGAATATCTTTCCTGGGACATTCTAGAAGTTTATCTTTACATGAGTCGAACGATAATGTCTTGCCATGAAGAACATTAGCTCCACATCATTATCATGAACAATAATTTATTATCGTTTAGTAATCATTTTCATGTTATTTTTACTTCGAGTACATATCAATGATAACATCAAAATCAATCACAAGTGTAATAATGATGTTAGTAAATAATGAATGTTTATGATTCATAATTCGAACATAATGACACAACCTTATTGTTGTGATACTTACACTATGAGTCAAGGATGATAACCCCCTTATTCTGGTTCTATAAAAAAATTTAAATATTTTTTAAAAATTGGTGTATATAAACACCAGAAAAGATCATGAATAAAATAACTCATTATCTAAATTTGAGGATATGGTTAATATACTTTCCAACACATCATTATGAACATCAACTTCAAATATTGTGATCGTATCAATTTTTCCTAGCTCCCTTGACCCTTTTTTTTTAATGTTCAATTGATGTCTATAGAAATAATTTTTATAATTCCACATATCCTTACTATTGAAGCGTTGAACATAGGTTTTATATTTATTTCCCATGAAATCATGAGCATACAACCCATTGAATCCAAACATTTAGTGAACTCCCCTTCCCAACAAGCATGTTCTAAAGTGTTTCCTTCCACATTTATCACATGATACAAATTATTACATTCCCTCCATCCATTTTTCATATTTCCTTTTCCATAGTGCTTATCCACTGAATTATTAGGTTTTTCCTCTAACAATCAATATGTCTTATACAACATTTCATCAGCATGACATAACATGATACTGTGTCATCAAATGATGATAAAAGTTTATAGAAATTTGTACTTTGAAGAGTTGGATTATAATAAAGAAATTCAATTTCACTACGGTTCTTTTGATTTCAAAAATAATCCACAACATTCAATTCTACCTTTTAAAATTTTATTCGTACATATAAATATTTATATCTTCGTTTGATCTATGCATCAATAATTTTATTTCTCTATTCACTCACTCCTCCGGAGAAAATATTTTTCCAAGAAGAATGCTTCAAAATTCATCTAATACATGTTTTCTATTTCTTCCATATCCTTAGATTTCTTAATCATTTACTACCTTATAAATTTATCTTCTCTGAGATGATAAGATATAATGAAAACCTTCTCTATTTAATTACCTCCTAAAGTGAAATATATCCTCTCTTGGAAAAAATTCCATTTCTCATATACAATATTATTTTAATACTTGTCAAATGATAAAGGTTTATGAGTTATAAAGTAGTATTACATTGTTTCACTACATTGTGGATATGTATGATACTCTATATGGTAATGGTAATTTATCATAAGTGATTTGTACACCATAATATATTTTTAATTTGTTCAGCTACTGTTATAATTGTAGGTCCTGTTTTATTATCTTTCCCAGGAGTTCAATCCCAATGTGGCTACATTCATTTTAATCCTTTCTATTAAGTTTATGAGAACCATTTATAAATAATGAAATACACTATATCATATTATAGAATTAATAATCATAATGTTTAATCCCAAAATAGTTAGGCAGTTAACCAAAATTTAAAAATCTATGCACGGTTAATTTCAAAGTCAAAATTGTGGTTTCATTGGGAATGTATTAAAATCATAATATTATTTTCAAATACTTCATCAATTATTGTATTCAAAATATTAATTATGTAAATAAAATCCCTTATGTGTGTCAAAATAGGTGTGTAGTAAGAGAACAACCATCATGCACAAGAATGTTGGATAAGGTATACTCTAACCAACTCTTTAGTGGTTACTACCCCTATAAGCACCAATTTCACAAAATTGATCTTTTAATATTCATATAGTAATATATTCCTGAGAAAACATTATAATATCTACCATTAAAAAACATTACCTTGTTTTCAAATATATATACTGATTGTTATGTTCAGTCATAGGGTTATATTTCAAAATAAATGTATACCTAAATCAAGTTCCCATGGTTACTAATATATTTTAAATGATACCAATTATAAAGACCTTAAACCTAGTAGACAAGAGTTATTGTATAATTTATTAAATTCTCACAAGATACAAGAAATATCATCCTAATAGACTAAACAGTTTATATGTCTTAGTTGACTATACACATGCTTAAATTTCATATTATTATTTAACACATTATATAAAAAATTGTATTTTACAAGAGAGAAAAATTATTATACAAAGAATGTACATTCATATCAATCATAAAACACATCTTAAAATCCTTTGTAAAGGAATCATAAAAAAATTGGTGACATCTAATTCTCATTACTGGTATTATTACAGTATAATATACCAAGAATAAGTAATTAATAATTAATATGGAATGGTAAATAATTGAGACATGAGAAGTTAGTTAATAACATGATAATAACATGAGAGGAATAAATGATGAAAAATAATTCCATATATATAATTCCACGATCATGAAAATTAACAATAGATATTTTAATATGTTGAATCACTACATGGACTAACAAATAAATAGACTACTAATAATGGAATTAATAATAATGAATCTCATAAAAATAATTACAAGGACTCATGAAAATATATTTGACCTAAACATTTAATTCCAAGGACAAGTACCCAAGAAATTATTTCTCTCTAGACAAATAGAATTATCGAGGTCTATATAGGGCCTTGAATATCTCAAATTATTTCCATTGGAATCTTTATATGAATGGGTTGAAATAGAATCACGTTAAACATTCTTAGTGGAAAACTATCATATGAAATGTTATAATTACCATAATCTATAAACATAATCAGAAACCATAAAATTTAATATTAATTGTATAAATGTAGAACATACCCAGTCAAACTGTTCATAAGCTGTAAGGGGAAATAATAAGGATGGTATTATTGAAACATATCTCAAGTGGAGAATATGTATAATAAGGGTTGTGGACATTAATGAATTATAACTCCGTAAATATATCCATAAAACATTTTGATTAAAATAAAATTTCCACTTTGAAAATCATTTTTTTAAAACTAAAAGTTCACAAAACTATTTCAAATAAATTATGTTGTATATATCATTTAAAAATTAAATCATATTACTTAAATCATTGATTCGACATGAAGGTAGAATATTACCTACATGTCTTATAAGTTAAAAAAATGATATGACATTTTTCATAAATAGTAAAAAATGTACCTTATTTGGAGAAAAAATGAATATTACTATAAAAAATTTCAAAATTTCAAAATTTATTAAATTAGATATAAAAATAATAAGATAATAGTGAAACTAATTTGAAAATATTTTTAGAAAACATGGATATGGAAGAGAAATATATCTGACCAAGAAGAAATTCAATATCATCTATTTGATAAATATTTTATTCTATATTGATTTATACATAATGAATAGGAATTTGAAAAGAAAACATGTATTATTGTGAAAAAATAGTATAATGATTTTCAAGAGTTTCATTATAGGTAAATCATAATATTTTATAATCGAAAGCCTAATCACAAATAATTTAGATAAATAATTAGATTGTAACATAAACCATAACCACATAGGTATATTTG
The DNA here is from genome assembly GCA_963277665.1 of Viscum album. Lineage (NCBI taxonomy): Eukaryota > Viridiplantae > Streptophyta > Magnoliopsida > Santalales > Viscaceae > Viscum > Viscum album. The sequence continues at coordinate 1,109,509,562 of OY728146.1, forward strand.
GAATTATAAGACCAATAAATGAACTAAAATCAATTAAAAAAATTAAATAAAATTAAGATAAATAGATTCATGACATTTCATATAAATTTGTCAGTATAAATTGCCCACAATTGACATAAATGTTGAATGTATCACATGTCTTGTGGGTTAAAAAGTTATATGGGAAGACAATACCTCAAGTATGATTTCCATTCTACATGTTATAATCAATAATATGATAAATATAATTTTTTTATAATAATATTATTGAATCATAATCATTCATATTATACCATAATGATTTTATTATTGCCTTTTATCACCATTTATTAACAATTATTTGGTAAAATAATTGTTCTGCATGATAACTACTTCATTAATCATTTATATTTTGGTAATGTAGTTTTGTTAATATTATAGTGATCATGGTTCCATAATATAAACTATTTTATAATTTATAAAAATATCATATATATTCATTATACATGTAGGTACAATAACCTATAAAATTTATATTATGAAAGAATAATTATATCATTCATGAAAAATATACAACATAGGTACACATGAACATTGTTTTTATTTTCTAAAAGAGAAATCTAAATAAATTTAAATAAATTGTGAATATTATTATATAATAATTATATAATATATATAATATATATTCATTAAATTTATCTTTATTAGAATCAATGTTAATGTTAAAATAAAAAAGTTTCACACTGCTTCATGGAGGCAGTAGTCAACACGTTTGCACAAGTGACATTATCATTTTCCAATGGGTCAAAAGGATATTAGATATAAGTGATACTAATATTCATGACGTATATTAATTTAATATATAACATATAATTGTTTTAAATATATCATTCTATCATGTTTCGATAGGTGGTGGTGGAAAACAAATTGCATTGGTTCGCGAGGTGGCACACCACCACCCACAAGATCGATGTTTTCATTACCCATTTGATGGATTCGTGGATGGATATAGAATATATCATTAATGTAATAAAAAATTATTATTTAAGAGATAAATTAATATTAATTTATAATAGTTTTATAACATTATATGGTGTTAAAATAAAAAATAAATGAAAATTGAATTTTCAAGAACATTATCTTTTCTTCAGAAAACATATTTAGGTATACACTGAAATCCTTCATATAATTTCATTATGATAAAAATAAATTAAATATATGTTTTTTGTATGGATGTAAGGATGATATTTGGGTTGGTATTTGTATAAGATAAATTATTTTCAAGTGATAATTAGAGTTGAGAGGAGGTATCATTTTATAATTGGTGGGAGTATACACTTCAACTTTTTGATAAAAATAAATTATTATCATGTTTGGAAATTTCCAAAATGATAAATAATTAATCATTATATAAAAATCAATTTTTCACATGTTTGTAGTTTAACACATGTGTAATCCATTTTTATCCTTAACCATAGTAATTATTTTTTACTTTATTACTATTAATAATGAAAAATATATTAGATTACCTTACTAAGAAATATAAATTTTTATGATTGAAATTTTGGAATCCATATTACAAATAAATTTACGAATGTGGCCTAGTTAAATTTAAAATTAAACCTGAAAGCACGACATACAAATTATTTTACAAAGAAAGTTATTTTTAATAATTAAATTTTATTAAAATAAAATCAACAAAAAATTTGTTATAATTACAGAAATTATAATTATTACAATATAATTGAAATAATATGAAATTAAAAAAATTTATAAAATGAAACTTTTAAATGGTTTAAAAAATGTATTTTTGAATAAAAATATGTAATATCATTATTCATTAAAAAAGTAATCTTTTAATTAAATTCCAAAAAATTAAATCTAAATTTTTTACATGATTATGTCATAAAAATTTAAAAATATTTAGGATACATTTTCAGAAAGTGATGATAATTAATTTTATAAATCATTATGAAAATCATGATAAACAATCCTTTAAAATTGGAATTTTTTACAAAACATTTTTTTCATGTAAATGATTTATATTATTAGTTAAAATGAATAGACAAAAAATGAAATTATTTATACATGTTTAAACCATATTTATTTCATAATTAAGTTTTTATTATTCATAACATACAGTTTAATAATGAGATTATAACAGTATACCATATTACAATTCATTTTGACTTTGGGATGTGTGTAACACAAGCTATTGTAATGATTGTATTTATATAAAAGGAAATATATCAAAAATAAATATATTTTTCATAGATAGAATTGGTTTAAAAAATTGTATTCATATTACATATCAATTATTCACTAGGATAAATTGTTGGAAAATAAGTACACTTTCCAATATCAATATTGTCATAACACATCCCAGTGGGGCTAGGGCATTTACTCCCCATGCCCTTTTCCAATTCTATATTTCATTGTGACAAGCACAGAGTGGGAATATCACTAACATGGGAGGAATTTACTATGAACCTACACACAAACATCTCCAAGACCACAAAATTCTGAAATATCAAAACCTCTATGAAAACAATGCATGCATACGACTAAATCACAACCATAATAGTATGATAGTAATGTAATGTGTAGTTACATAAACCAAACCAGAATATAAGCCCACAAAAATGATGTATGCAACCACATGAACAACATGTCTGAAGAGGTACTGGGAATGATTTCTATAGTCATAAGAGCACCACGGCCTTCCTGATCTTACAATGATCTATCTTGTCCGGGTCCCCCAATGATAGCATAAAAAGGTCTCCTGTCTGTAAAGACACAAAAAATTTCAAAACAATCATGGGTAAGGGTGAAAACAAATACTATGTAGGAAACCTTGAAACCAAAAAATAATACACAAATTAAAGTACAACTGAGTTTTCACATGTATATGTCTATAGAACTCTTATGGGTATCCATATATACTCAATACAAAACATGTTGTCTAAAGGTTAGTCACAAATATTACCTACCTACACTAGAGATCTGGCATGAAGATTTTCAAGAATCCATCATGTGGATGAACACACTACTAAGTCTGATAGAATTGATGATGCCCCGCCGAGATGTATTGATCTTCTAGAACCATCAAGAGAGCGTGACATTAATTGATCTGATGAGAGTGATAAGATATACTGAAGATTATCATAGCCAAGTCCATGGGGTGATACAAACAACTCCATTTAGATTTACCTGCTAACTAGAGGATGGGTGTCCTATAACATTCGACGCATCAACAACAAGGACACTTCCAAGGAAACAAATAAGAATATGTGACCCTGTTTCATGCCAAAAGGGGGATTCCAATAAATTAAATCATGGCTGTCCTCCTAAATAGATTAAAATCCTATGAGTTTGAATGATACACACAAATTTGCATTGAAATGATCACGGGAATGAAGCCTATAGAAACCAGTCCATGTTATTTTGGGAAGAAGATTAAAGCCATGTAGAAAGGGGTACATGATGTTTATTAGGGTCACACACCATGTACATTGAAACCAGTTACTACCCATGTATAATGACAAATGCCATTACAACTGTGTTGTGTACAAGATGTGTACACATTGTGTAGACGAAGTCACATTCCATACCCTTCCATCATGGGTCCACCCATGTACTCTAGTTGTCTACCAGTACACAGTGTCAACCTTTATATCTCTACTTGTGTAGCAGTACAAGGGCTTGGATCATCACTATAACACCGAATCAAGGTATCTCAAGAAATAAATCAACATTGAAAACCAATTTAAATCAATCCGACAAAACCACGTAAGGATTGATATCTCCCGAATCACATTGATTTGTTAGTCACTATTGTTGTAGAACCTCTGTTAGGTATTCCCACTCTTGGATATTCAGTTTTTTATCATTGTTCTATGAAATTAATGTGCAATGAGCAATCATTTGAAAAACAATGAAGAATGATATTGATGTAATGATATAGAGGAAAAAATAACGATGAATGAGTATGAAGAAGGATCCTCAGATGTTGTTTTTTTTCCTCAATATTTTACTTTTAGAATGTTCAAAAAAATGAATGATAATCAACCCCATAAATCCCACAATTAAACTCATCCCACAAGAATGATCTAACCCCACATCAACCTATTGTTTTGGTGGTTTAAATTTTTTATTGAATTAAAAAATGCAGAAATACAAAAAAAATCACACATGAGTATTGGATCGCTCGCTTAGTAATATCGGTTGTCATGTCATTTTTGTTTGTGAGATCTATCCAGAACGGTGTTCATCGACCTTCAATCCAATGTTCATTCATCATTCTTCCTCAATAGAATTATCTATGGATTCTCTTCAAATCTTATTGGTAAATTCAAGGGATATCATTCTAAATATGGGTCACTACCTCTCTATTTATGAAATATAAATGGTGTCACTATGTCACAGTTAAATAGATAATCAAAATAAATCATTAATTTAATTTATTCAAAAATACTCCAAAAAGTAGAATTCATAGCCGACTCACACTGACTGATATTAGTCCACACCTATGGTAATGATGTTTTCTAAATGGAATTGTGGTCTCAGATTTCTATCCTGGGAACCCAATAAAAAGTTATTCCTCATTTTTCAGAAATCTACATGAGCACACTTTTTAATATCGTAATATATTATATATATATATCGGTCACCCAGGGCCTCAGAATCACACGTCTGCTCTACCCCTGGTAACAAATTAATTCCATATTATATTTTAAAATAATACACCGAAACATTTGGGACAATACAAGTCTCACATTCATGATCTTGTTCATATTTCTTCTTCTCCCCCCAAAATCCAATATCATTAATTAGATAGAAAAAATAAGAGTGTGATACACAATAGGCTATCAGGTTTTCTATCATTTATTTATCATGATACTATTTAATAATTATTTATAATATGTTAGGGTAAATTTGACCCTTACTACATGGAATCTGTTTTTATAAAACATTCAAATAATTTATTGTTTGATGAGTCATTAAATATTTGTGCAGAATGGAATCACACTAGCATAAAAAATTAATTTGTTCCTTTATATATTTATCAAAATATATAATACTATTTATTTATAAATTTAATCATTACACATTTCATTTCATTATTTATAGCATATTTTTCTATCAAATAAAATCTAAGGAGATATAAATGTTCTATATTTTGGAGATTGAACACGTAAATATATGATATTTAACAATAAATACATTATCAATATTTAAAACACAATATTGTGATCCTAAGTAAAATAATAATTTAATAAAACATTTGATACCTTGTGATAAATTTAAATAAATATAGTGGCCTTGAATGCCATGTAATGTAAAGATCATAGTAAGGCATTATGACTAGACAACACATATATGTCAAGAGGAATTACATGATATCACAAATAAAATGATCATAATCCTGGGAAATTATCACAACTAAATGATATCATAATTAATAGGGTTACACATATATAGAAAAATATAAAACATGAAATCATTAGCAGAAGTCAAAACTCACTATTAAGACAACATAATGATGTGTTCTTTGATAACTTATCTTGAACCACACATGGTACATATTGAGAAAAATAAAATAACTAATTCATTGAATGGATATAAAAAATTTGTCCCACCAGTTTCATATTAATATGTAAATATATATATATATATATCATATAGAAAATGTATCCTTACTCAATTCATTATTATGATAAACACCATGAGAAAGAATTTCATTTTATATATTTATATAAAAAAATAACTATGGGATATATAGTAAAGATTCAAAATAGAATAAATAATTATTATTATTTTCTATCATCATATTTCAATAATTATTCAATTTTATTGAATTATAAGATATGATATACACAAATTTGTGATAAGGAAAGGAGATGAATGAAGAAAATCTCAAAGTGGGTGATGCTTTTGGAAAGGAGTAAAAGATATTTAAAACAATAAATGAACATAGCATTTTAAATTAAAACAAAATTAAAATAGGATGGTTTTACATAAATATAATTATGTTTGAAAAAAACATATTTATGTACTAAAACTATTATTCGGGTTGGGTTTTTTATATGAAATTTGAAATGGTTAGGATTCTTTAAATCATGTTAAAATAAAGAAGGGAAATTTTATGCAAATATAAAATATTATAAGCCTTAAAAAATAGTAAAGTTACCTAGGTATATATTTAAGTCACACACACACACACACATATAATATAGATAATATAAATTTTAATCATATAGATGAAAATTGTGAAAAATAAAGAGAAGTTTTAACCAAAATGTTATGTTGGTTGTTTAGAATATTCCTTACCACTGGTCCTAATTCACTCAATGTGTGTGATTAAAATCCTTAAAAATTAAATTAAATTTATTAAAACATTTATTTATAACATTATAATCAATATTTAATTTTGATTGTTATTTTTATTATAATATTCAATATTTTAGTATTTTGGGGAGACAAATACTTATAATAAGTGTCGATATAGTAGATGATCAATGAAATTTTATATTTATTCGATATTATTATTTATAACATATGTATATTTTGTGATGGAGGTGAGCTTCTTTCCCATTCAGATAGAATGACATATTTTGTAAACATATTTTCTCAATATTAAGAAAGAATATGTTTCACATGTTATGTAGATCCAAAGAGGAAATTAAATTAATGGGGAATGGTGAATGGTCCATAATACCTCATCCATTATTTTTCACACATGGTTTAACAATTTTATCATTTCTTTTAATCTATCATTTTTTCTGATTCTATTTTAGCTTTTACAACAAAAACTGCATTATACATGCGTAATTTAATCTTGTTCCATTGAAAAAATGGAACACATTAATAATTTATACATATTGATTTAAAATATGAAATACTTTATCAGAAATAAAAAATTTCTGAGTGATTAAAATTAATATTTTCATTATCAATTATATTGCATAAATTCCACTTTTTAGAAAATCTACATTTTTTAAAATAAGTTTTATGTGTAAGACAATGTTATCAATGGTATAAAATAAAAGATATTTATTACTTTATTAATAACAAATGTGATTTATTTCAAATTAAATGGAATAAAATACCTTATTTTACCTATATAATACATAATTATGAGGAAAATTCCATAAATTGTTTTCATAGAAAAATATTGATTAATTTTTAAAATGTTCTTCATGGGTTTTATAAATTCAACTTATTATTTTAAAATTTATTATTTCACTATATAAATTTATATTTTATAATTGCATATGTTTTAAACTTTTTATAAATAATTATTTATTTATATATTTATAAGTACTATGTTTTTATTAAAATAATTATAAATCTCTATTAACATTAAAATAAATGAATTCAGAATAATTGAAAAAATTGATCCTCTGGAGATTTTCAAATATATAATTTATAAAATATTATAATTTTATTATATATAACATTAATAACTGATAATTTTTTGGAAAACTATATGTGCCAAAAATAAAATGAAAAAATTACCTAATTTAATTTAAAGCAGGAAATGATATATTATTATTATAATTCCATAAGTTATTTTTCAATTATAAATAAAACTATAAAATAAAAATGGATATTCTATATTCTTGTAAAATTTTAAATAAATGTTAAAATTTTATCTATAGGTTTTATCTATATTACCAAACCTGACCAACGTGTATATTGAAAATGGAAATTTCTATACAAAAATTTTGGGGCTATATAATTATGTTTCATAGCCTTCACTATAATATTTGTTTTACGGATTTTTCCAAAGGATGAAAATTCTTTTGGAAAATTCCCAAGAAAAAATTTCTTATTGTGTCATTTGAAATATTTTCTCTGACCATTGAAGAATTTTTCCTTTAGAAAAAGTTTCAATGGATTTTAGTTTTGAGGTTTTTGGAGTCCCCTGAAAATTAACGACACATCTATTATTCTCTGAACAATCTATTGCCTACAGTGAATATTGATCACTATGAATGATAGGTGAATGGTAATACAATATATTTTTTATTTTTTTCTAATATGAAAATAAAAAATTTCACCATAACTCTATTTAATGTATTGTATGATTTGGAATCCATATTGAGTAAATCCTTACCGAAGGAAATAGTAAGGCATAAAACACTTATTGGGATAGAATCTCCTGGATTCCCCAACTCCTCCCCATGAAATGTAATAAAAATAAATAAAAGATACTAAATATACTAAAAATATATTCAAATACTCATACTATGATTGAAAGATCAATTATTAGAACATATTTCACTAAAATAAACCATATATTTAACGCATCAAAATCCATTACCCTTTTTTAAAAATAGAAAACATTGATAACGGTCAAAAAACATATTTTTAACATATATGTAAATATTAAAATAGTTCTTAATTATTTACTACTAATTTTAAAATTTTAAAATTGTTTCAATTTTTAAATACTCTAATAACAGGAAAATAAACCATGTGCATTTTAAGAAATATTTTAATTTTAACCATAAAAACTTCATAAAAAACTAATAATTTGCTATTAACAAATAAACATAATTTTCATTTAATGATGACTCATAACCACTATCATAAGTAAGTATGTTTCATAAAAATTAAATAACCTAAATTATACTTTAAAACATTAACACCTTATACAAAAAATCCCATTAATCATGTTTACATGAATATGAATCAAATTAAGAACGAATTTGAAATTAAATGTGGAAAAAAAATATGAGATAAGGGTTTCGTGAAAAAATTGATTTTAATGTAATATTTATAAAAAAGACATTTTAAATAAATCCCCACATTACAAAATTGAAAAATATGCGAATAATTATAATGAAACTAAATAAAAGGTAAACTATTTATAAAAACTTCATCATTGTATTAATTGATTTTTTTTTAAAAAAAATAATGATAATAAAATTAATGTATAAAAATTAAATAATAATAAAATATTAATCAACAATATACAGTAATGTTTAAAGTATTACTATGAAAATATTCATGTAAAATAAATATTATTTTAATGAAAACAATGAAATATAAATATTCACGGTCCTAAGGTGATAAAAATAAAAACATAAACTAGATAATGACAATGTTGAAAAAATTAAATAATTAAAATGATAATCTAAAATATTTAATCATGATTCATCAATATTGTATAGTATTCCAATTCATATAGATCATGGGAAACCCCATTGGTTCTATAGAGGCAATCCAATATTTTTTTGGATAAGACCATCTTCGAGAAGATTCATGACGTTCCTAAAAAATAACCACTAACCTAGCTTACTATAACATAACCTCACTATGATGTAATCACATTACAAATAGACCAATCATGTATTTTTGAATCATAGTTATATTTAATTATAATTAGTTTATGAATTATCTTTTTCTCTAACAAAAAAATCATAGGGCTCCAATTGAACAAGATAATTGAGGTTTGGGGGATATTATTATAACATTAGTCACATTTCAACGATAAATTGAAATATAGTTTATCATAACATCAATACCTCAACTAATATTAAATATATGTCCCCATTCTATTTAAGTAATCATAAAATAATAATCTAATTTAACTCATTATAAACATATGATCATATAATAAATTATAATATTGGGCTCAAACCAAGGATGTTTATTATAATATGATAAAATTTAATATAAGGTACCAAAAATGAACTTTCTAAACACCCACATTTATAAGATATTAGTTCTTATATAAAAAAATTGGAACTAAATATTTTATTGAAATCCCACTTAAAACAACATTATTCTCAACATTGATTCAACATGTCCTAAATATCACATTGAATAATTATAAATCGAATAGAAAACATAAAAAATTTACTTAACTGAAGTTATTGTATAATTATAATTATATCATTTCAATCTAATACACTATATTTAAATATCAAATTTAGTTTCCTAAAAAACTCTATTAACTACATGAAAATAATTTAATTCATAAAATATTCCAAGTGAAAAATGGGAAATATTGGGAAATTCAAAATACAACATAACTCACTAATTAATTTTTTAATATCCTTTTATGAAATTGGAAAAACTCTTGGATTGCATTAATATTGTTTCTCAATAAGTATATCTAAGGATCCCTTAAAAACACTTTTTATATCAAAAGTTAGAATAAAAAATATAATTAAATACAATATAAGTAAATAAGTTTTATCATATTTAAGAATATTTTCTATTAATTATGAGTTTATAAATCTCAAGAACTATTGGAATATAATAGTAAAAACAAAAATTATAAGAAGAAAACATGAAGGAAAAATAATTAAATCAATTTTATATTGATAAAAATTATGAATAAGTTAAGTGGATGCTTTCTTATTCCCAACATATAGAAAATATCATGATTAAATCGGTCAAGAACCTGACTGAGTCTACCCTAAACTAGTCCCCAAGCCGACCCGCAACAAGGAATGAATGGTGTTCCCAATTACATCATTATAGAAATTAGTGTTCAGAGAAAAATAAATTATTTTTGAATCATTTAGCATAGAAATGACAGATAAATAAATAAAAACAACTAAACAAACCGGAAGCGAGAATAAACATATACTATGTGATGTAAGATACGTCAAGTGACCTTGTGGGTCACCACATTACCTAAAACCACACTCACTCCAAGAGTGATCCATGACTAGAACCTGAAACAAAAAATATATTATAGGTGTCAGCACTGAGATGATCCATTGGAATTCCAATTAATAACAATGCCATCTTCCCTTACCATTATAAGGAAATCCAATTATGCATGTTTAAAAAAACATAAATGTAATAATGTTTTTCAGTCTTTTCAAAATCAAAAAACATGTTTACATTTTTTTATAAGAATTTCTCTTACACTTCAAATTCCAAAATAGTTTCCATGAATTAATTAAAATTTAAAATTTAATGGAAAATAACATAGATGAAAATATGGTTTTTAAAAAATATCACATTTATAATTAATTGAAATAGAAATAAAATCCCAAAAATATCACATTTATAATTAAAAAATACCATGTGTTCTCGTACCTTATTTAATATTGTTATAGTAACCAAACTAGCATCATTATCATGCACGAGCTACTAGGGAGGATAAACATCCAATATTTTAGCAGTCTCAAATCATCACAAATTTTTATTAAGTGTTGTAGCATTTATTCTACAAGAAGAAACTGGGAGGAAGCACATTTCAATCAACTAGTATACTTTTCCTAGTATTCCAACCTATGTACCCAGAGTTTCACATGTTATATATATCAATTAATGCTGAAGATTTATCAAGATTAAATATGTGAAAATTTATCTTTCATTATCGAAAAAATAATTCAATATCCCACTACGGATCTCCTTTTTTTAGTGCAATCCCCTTTTTTGTCACACAAAAACGTACATGCCATGTCACTATGCACACATTAGAAATGAAACATTAATACTTGAATAACATTTCTAAAACATAGGAGAATGTATTAGAAGGTGTTTTCCACTTTCACAAACATTTATCAATGTTCAAAACGGGCTGAATTACTTTAATAGAAGACTTTTTATATAGGGATACATAATCACCAACACTTTAATGTTTCGAAAAACATTTGAAAGTTCAACTAAACAACCATGGTACTATACATTTAATGAAAATCTTAAAACAATGATTAATGTTATGTAATCATTTTATGAGAGTCGAATATCCTATTGGCCTAGAATTCAACAAAAACAGATTTTGGAAATCAATTTTTAACTCTTTTAGAAGTCAAACATGTAATTACACTTTTATAACAAAATTAGCCTAATGGAAACACGTCTTCGGTTATATTAATTTATCAATAAAATTCATAAATGAGACCACTTTCCAAAGACCACTACCATTAATGTAATACCCCGGGTAAATAAAGAATATGAAATTTTCATATTTATCCATATTTGTGAATAAAATTTTAATATTACTTTAAAGGGGACGCTATGCTCGATGACCTGCCCAATACGCAACAACTAGTTTATTGGGAATCTTACGTTGCACTCTAATAACAAAATAATATAATTTTAAATTGTAGTTAACGCCTAGCCGTCGTAATTGCGGGAATAAAAAAAACTAACTACAAAATGATTATATATGTTTGTCAAATATTTTTACTTTTGACAATAAATGTTAGAGGATTAAAAATGCGAATTAATCCAATTTTAAGCGTAAACATTCTAATATTTTTTAAAAGGTCGATTAACCTCCTTTTGATGAAGAACCCCTATTAAATAAACTTTTTGACAATTTTATGTGTTATATTTGACAAAATAAAAATCTTCTTTAGAATCAGGACCTCAAAATTTACTTTGTGTAATTTTTTTGTATTTTTCCGATAAAGTTCATTTTCTAATGAATAGTGAAAAATGTTGTATTTTAATTCAAAACCTATTTTTAATATAATTTATTTGTATGATTAGATTATATTTTTAATTGTTTTTAAAGTTAAATTAGAATATATTTTTATCATTTCATCCAATTGTAGTCATTGGAATTAATTTCACTTTGAAATTGGACTTAAACTAATGTCAATCTTTTAATAGATATTGTTTCTTAAAAACACGCTATTTGTTTTGACAGCGGGAATTAATTATTAAATTAATTAATATAACTTATATGTTGTGAATTTTTTAAAATAGACATCATTTTTGAATTCGGAATATCAAATATAACTTAGGGTGTATTTTTGGTATTTTTCTGAAAAACTTCAATTTTTTGATGAATAGTGAAACCACTATGTGGTAGTTTAAAAAACTGATTTTTTCATTTAAATGAAACTTCACCACTTCTGTGATTTGAATTTCATAAATATGACATACATGGATTTCATTAGGATGTAAAATGTGGTTCAATAGGATTAAAATAATTTTTTGGTGAATAGTAACTTTTATGTTTTTTATCGCAATTAGAGGTAATTAGTGTATTTTAAGCTAAAAATAATGTTTTAACAATGTGAAATGACCTAGACACATGTCCTACCCTCATTGGATGAGTCATGGCCGACCAAGACAATCCATGTGTCAACTTGGGGACCCCATGGAGCCACTTTGGATGGAAAATGACATAAATAACTTTTTATTTAAAGTTAAAATAAAAATGTCACAAGCATGAGTCGTTTTACTAAAAAAAAAATTAAATGGGGTTATACAAGTCATAATTTTGACTATAAATATTAATTATAATGATATAATGATTTCATACATCATGATATTTTTTTATAATTTTTAGACATTAAATAAATAAATTATTTATGACATGATAATGATGCAGCGATTACCTCATTAATAAAGGATTTAAACAAAATGGAATGATAATGTTTAAACTATAACGCACACTTGTCAAAAACCTATTGAATGAGTATATATTGAACCCTTAACACCTTATCTTCTAAATACATAAATGTGGGACCTTTAAAATCCGAAACTCATTGGAAAATAAAGTAACATTTTGTAACATTCCAAGAGTGCCCCTCTTATCCTCTTATAAAAGGCCCCCACCTCTACCACCTTACCCACACCACTAAAGCCTTTGGATCGGACAACCACGGCTCATTTTTTCTCTCCAAATCCTTCTATTACTCCTAGATTCCTCACTTTGGGCAGAAGTCTTCCCCAGGATGTCTTTGAGCTCAAATCAAAGAGAGATACCTGATTTTAAGGTAATGTCTTCACTTGTGTTCTTTTGTTTTATTTTTCTTCTCCACCCCCCTAAAATCATATTATTCATAACTTTTGTAACAAATACAGTATCTTAAATATACTAGAATGTTTTTATAAGAATTATTCTAGATAAACTTACACACACCTACCTCTAATGGTTAAAGAACATACTGATTCTGTGGATGGTGAATTTCTGCCTCACGAAACGATGATTGTTCAATATTCTTTTAACACCCTCAAAGGTGGCCATTAAGACGTAACTATATTTATATATGATATATTATATTTTTATGTTTTACTTAAGCTTATGTATTTCTCATTTATGGCATACCTTTATGGTTTCCATTATGGTTAAACGCAATATCTTCATTTTAGGAAAGGCGGACTACCACCCCCTCAAAGTGATTTGATTGGTTAATACCATATGTGGTATGTATAAAGGATAAATTTAATGATATTATATATGATACCATACTGGAATTATAATACTATTATGTAACATTATGTTTTAATTCCATTAAATAAGAAATAGAGATGGAAGTACTGTTCATGGGTATGTACGGCTTACCTTCTCCATGAACGGTGCATTTATTTTCTTACCTCTAAATGTTATGTAATATTATAAATGCATGTATATAATGGATATATATGATATGTATGATATCTACATAATGAATATAATTCTGTATATAATATATATTTTACCACATGAACAACTTGTAAATATAGAGTTTATTTTTGACTCAAGTAGCAATGATCTACAAAACGTCCATTATTAACTTAAATAATTACATAGTGTTCATAGCATGGTAGTAAGTGATATAAAAGGAATAATGAACATGAAAAAGGTTCTTAAGCAAGTAGAAGTTATCTCATGTTTATTTTTTAGGAGGTTAAAGAACGATCGAGTCATGTCGGACCTGAGGTAAGGGATCCTACCTCTCTCTTTCTTTTTAAGTACTCTTTTTTATGTAACTTAATTTAAGCTCATATTTCTTATGTTGGGGGATGTTCTTTAATATTCCTCTTTCCATATATTGTATGTTAATATAATTAGAGACCCTATTTTATCTCATCAATCTATTTTTTTATGTGTATGTGGCATCGTTAGGCTGCCGAATTTTCATAAGGGGATTTTCATCTCACTTTTTATTCCCGTGAGATTCATGCTACATTGGCCACTATTTCCTTTTGTGTGTTTTATGTACTGCCCATTATTTTAATATTTGTATAATAAAATCTCATTTATGGGTAGTTACATCTTCATTGTATTACCCTTATTTCATGGGGTGTACGTTTTGAAAGTTGCCCAAGTCGATAAGGGAACCTTTCACACTCCTCTTTTAGACTCATTTTGTTATGTCTTTTTGTTTACATCTGTTTATTTTTGGATATGTTCTTATATATCCTCATTGATGTAAATTTTATGTCCAAGTGATGATATACCATTTTCTATCTCATCAAATAATGTTATGAATCTTAAAGTTATGTCATTAGGATGTCGAATTTTACCAAGGGAACTTCTTAACCCAATTTCGATTTCTTTGGGTTCAACTTGTAGTTATTGAATATGTCATTCTATGTATATGTTTGAATTACCTCTGGTTGTTTTACACATAATATCAACTTATATTGGGTGTATTAATATTTTTCACACATAATTATGATATTGATTTATCCTTAATTTAAGGATACCTTCTTTATAAGGGATTTCATCTCATTTTACAATTCTACTGAGACTTCATTATTGTTATGCACCAATTCACCCTTATATGGTGTATATATTGTCCTTTGGAATAATATATCATGAATACCTTTATTCTGATGATATTATAATGTTTTGATTAAATGTTATTTCTCAATAATTGTATTCAAATGTCTCTCGTTTTGATAAAAATCCTTTAACTAAAATATCATTTTAAATGTTTTGATGATTTAATCTTATAAATATTTCTCATTAATATCCATGTTTTCAAAATCGTTTTACGGATTTATTTATATGGATATTAATGGTTTAAAAGCTTCAATGTGGTATGGGAAATTTTGATTCAAAAATCTATTTATTAAATGTTTTAAATGGTTTTGAAAATAGTTTTTAGAATGGATTCATTATTTCAATATCTTAAAATGTTATATTGTTATTTCAATGTGGTAATGTTATCTTTACTTTATGCTTAAGTTATGTGCTATGATTATGTTATATTTCTTGGGAATTTTTATGAAGACGGGTGGTTCCGTGATAAACTAAGGGCGGGTGAGCCAGATATGGCTCTCCAATGCATTGGGTAACGCAACGGAGTTAAACGTTAAGGTTTCTCTGAAGAGATTTAGGGAATATATTATGATGGGTATTCCAAACGTAACAAATAGGGTTACTCCCTATGTAAGAATGTTATGAATGCCTTAAGTTACATTTATGTCTTATGATTTCTATGATTTATTCATGATTTTATGTGGTAGGTTAAAGTGCTTATGTTATATGGGTAAAATGTGATTTCATTCTTATATATATGTACTCGTGTTTCCTTTCCATAATTTTTATAACCCTTACAGAGATTTTTATTCTCATCCCATGTTTTTAAAATGTTTTTCACCGGTCAAGGGAATTGTAGATGATATGATGATAGTGTCAAGGAAGTGTCAATAAAGAATCCTTGTTTTATTTTAAATATGTTTCTGTTGATTGGAAAAATGAATACTATCTTTTATGTAACCACTTTGTTTAAATGTGGAATGTAATTCATGTTTTATGATTTAATTCTCTAAAACTCTAATCCTGAGAAGATCCTCAATGTGTAATCTTGTAATAACTCAATATTAAGTAAGGTTTAAGGCTGGGGGTCTTATAGTTGGTATCAAAGGTCGGTTTAGATAACTTTAGAGGTTAGAGTGTTATTTAAGAAAAAGTGACAAGTTGTGTATAACCACAATGGTTAGTATATTAGATGGAGTCATCGTTTTTTTAACGTTAGAATGAGTTTGAGGTAACTTGGATAAGTATATATTGGTGTTTATATTCCTCTTTTTTATTTGATGATTTTACTGATATAATAACACTGACCTTTTTGGTTTTAGTAAATGGATGGATATTGATGGCCCCAAAGTAACAGTGGATTTCAAGAAAACTGTGACAGTTTTACGAAAGAACAACTGAATGATATGGGAGCAGCAATGAGAACCCTTGTGGTTATCCTCAACCAACAATCTGGAGTCATGATTGACCACCGTAACCTTAGTGATTTTTATAAGGCATCGTGTATGCACAAAAAAAATCCCTATGGAAGTTCAGGTAATAATCATAAAGGTAATTATGTTCAAAAACCTATGTGTCAAATATGTGGAAAGAAACACATAGGAAAATGTTTCAAAGGTACAGAAATATTCTATAGATGTGGAAATGAAGGTCATAAAGTTAAAACCATCGATGGAAAAAGGAAGCATCTAGTTGACTCTAGGAAAAGGAAAGAAGTTCTTTCTGAAGGATCAATCGAATTCTTTAAATGTGGTGTGCATGGTCATTATGAAAACACATTTCCTACGAAGAAGTTTTGGGAATGGGGTCACCATGATCATACAAATATTCATTTACCAATACCTAATTCCATTCCGATTGAGGATGAAGAAACTGACAATGAAGAATGAAAGGTATGGATCATTTCTTAACATATGTTTTCCTATTATTGGAATCTTAGGATATGAATCATGATTTTGTTTTTAAGAAATAATAATTTCAGAATAAGTTGAAAAGGAATGGATAATGGATCATGAATAATGTGGAATGAGTAAGAAGTCATCGTATAAGGGATTCAAGGGTAATGGTAGATTTTATGATGGTGAAATTCTTAGATGTATTAAGTCTCTTTTGATGATGGGGATACATTAGAAGACTTTTTATAGTAACCCTGATTTTTGATATACGGAAATTTTATTCAAGGAATAATTATCCTTTCTTTTGTGGATATAGTTATAAAGAACCATTTGGGTATATATGATCCTTGAATTTGAGGCAATTACTGGTTAATACATTTTGGGATGCAAAATGGAAGTTATCTGATAACCTTTGTGGTTAAAATAGATTATGGATAATTTTTATGAATTTATCTCTATTTGAGGAATGTTATAAAATTTTATAGTTTTTGAAAAGGGACAACACGCAGACCGTGTGACAACCCATGGCGTCGGACGATGCTGCGGAAATCGAACCCACAACCAAAGTGCAACTGGTATTTATCGCCAACCACTGGACTATGTGATGTCCCTTGTTAGTTTGAATAATTTTTTTAGTTATATGATTTTATGAATTAATAGTAAGTTGATTTTTTTGTTATCAATGGAAATGATTAGCCTATCATAGAGGATATGTGATTAGGTTAATTACTTTTCAGTATGAGACTGTAAGAGTAACTGATGTTATTTTGGAGAAAAATGTTAAAATTTATCTTAGGAGGCTATGTGATTAGATCCTTCAAAGAATTGGGTTTCAATATTAGTTTGGTTTACATTGTATAATTTTATGGATAGATGTTTATTGAATAGACTTTATTGAACTTTGGGTTTTGTTTGACAAGTTTTGGAGATTAAGAATAGATTTTTTTTATAAAGGATTATCATTTTGGGGTATTATCTGATCTCATACTAACATTTTTGGTTTTATTTTTGGTTAAGGTCTAAAGACATGGGAAGTATATAGTTCTCTTTTGTGGATTAGGTGATTCTTTAGAAGTTGATTATAGCTCTCTTAATGTGAACAAGTCATCCCAAGTACTCGTCTTTTGAGGAAAATATGAGTTCGTGTAAGAAATCTAGTAAAAGTTGAAAGTCAACATGACAATTAAGTATGCTTACTTATGTTTTAGTTAAGCTCGTAAATAAATTCCTCAATGTAAATTAATATAAAACAAAAAATTTTCTATTAATTTTTCCTACTGGGGAATCAAATACCATTTAACCCATCACAAGTTTGTGATTTTCTTGTTGTTAACTTTCTCCTAGACATGTTTACTATCACTCTATATCAGAATATAGCCCTTTGTTTTTTTCCTCCAAATCCATATTTTCATACTTGGAATCCTAGTATGGGTTAACTTGGGTGACATTTGTACTTCTCTCCCATTCTTTTAAAGTGATAGTTTTACTGAATCTTGTTCCGATGTGGTATTTTCAATGAAGCTTCCAAGCCCAATTTTAAAATTGCGAGGACACAATTCCCAAAAGGGGGGAAGGATGTAACACCCCAGGTAAATAAAGAATATGAAATTTTCATATTTATCTATATTTATGAATAAAATATTAATATTACTTTAAAGGGGATGCTATGCTCGGTGGCCTACCCAATAGGAAACAACAAGTTTCTTGGGAATTTTACGTTGCACTCTAATAAAAAATAATATTATTTTAAATGGTAGTTAACGCCTAGAAATTCTAATGGCGGGAATGAATAGAACTAACTACAAAAATGATTATATATGTTTGTAAAATATTTTTACTTTTTACTATAAATGTTAGAGGATTAAAAATGCGAATGAATCTAATTTTAAGCGTCAACATTCTAATATTATTTAAAAGGTCGATTAACCGCCTTTTGATGGAGAACCTCTTTAAAATCCACTTTTTGAAAATTTTATGTGTTACATTTGGAAAAATAAAAATTCTACTTTAGAATCAGGACCTCAAAATTTACTTTGGGTATGTTTTTGGTATTTTTCTGATAAAGTTCATTTTTTAATGAATAGTGAAAAATGTTGTATTTTAATTCAAAACCAATTTTTAAACTAATTTATTTATATAATTAGATTATATTTTGAATTGTTTTTAAAGTTAAATTAGAATATATTTTTACCATTTAATCCAATAGTGGTCTTTGGAAATAATTTCACTTTGAAATTGGACTTAAACTAGTGTCAATCTTTTAATAGATATTTTTTCTTAAAAACACGCTATTTGTTTTGACAGCGGAAATTAATTATTAAATTAATTAATGAAACTTATATGTTTTGAATTTTCTAAAATATAAATCAATTTTGAATTCTGAATATCAAATACAGCTTAGGGTGAATTTTTGGTATTTTTCTGAAAAACTTCAATTTTTGATGAATAGTGAAACCACTAAGTGGTAGTTTAAAAAACTGATTTTCACGTTTAAATGAAACATCACCACTACTGTGATTTGAATTTCAAAAATCTAACATACTTGGTTGTCTTAAAGATGTAAAATTTGGTTCAATAGGATTAAAATAATTTTTTTGGTGAATAGTAACTTTTAAGTTTTTTATCACGATTAGAGGTAAATAGTGTAATTTAAGGTAATAATAATGTTTTAATAATAAAAAATTACCTAGAAACATGTCCTACCCTCATTGTATGTGTCATGACCGAACAAGACAATCCATGGGTCAACTTGGGGACCCCATGGAGCCACTTTGGTTGGAAAATGACAAAAATAACTTTTTATTTAAAGTTAAAATAAAAATGTCACAAGCTTGAGTCGTTTTACAAAACAATTTTTAAATGGGGTTATAAAAGACATCATTTTGACTATAAATATTCATTATAATGATAAAAAGATTTCCTACATCATGATAGTTTTTTCAAAAAAATTAGACATTAAATAAATTAAATTATTTATGACATCATAATGATGCATCGATTACCTCATTAATAAAGGATTTAAATAAAATGGAAAGATAATGGTAAAACTATAACATACACATGTAAAAACCCAATTGAATTAGTATATTTCGAACCCTTACCACATTATCCTTGATATAAATCAATGTGGGGCCTTTAAAATTTGAAACTGATTTGAAAATAAAGTAACATTTTGTAACTTTCCAATAGTACGCCTCCTCTCCTCTTATAAAAGGCCCCCAACTCTACCACTTTACCCACACCTCTAAATTCTTTGGTTCGGATAAACCCTACTCATTTTGTCTCTAAACATCCCTCTCTTACTCCTATAATCCTCACATTGGGCAGAAGTCTTCCCAAGGAAGCCTTTGAGATCAAATCAAAGAGAGATACCCGATTTTAAGGTAATGTCTTCACTTGTGTTCTTTTGTATTATTTTTCTTCTCAAACCCCTAAACTCTTTTTATTCATTTATTTTGTAACAAATCCAGTATCATAAATATACTAGGATGTTGTTATAATAAATATTCGAGCTACACTTACACACACCTACATCTAATGGTTAAAGAACATAGTATTTCTGTGGATGGTGAATTTCTGCCTCATGAAACGATGATTGTTCTATATTCTTTTAACACCCTAAAAGGTGGCCATTAAGATGTCACTATATTTATATATGATATATAATATTTTTATGTTATACATAATATTCTGTATTTCTCATTTATGGCATACCTTTATGGTTTCCATTATGGTTAAACGCGATATCTTCATTTTAGGAAATACGGACTACCGCCCCCTCAAAGTGATTTGATTCGTTAATATCATATGTGGTATGTATAAAAGATAGATTTAATGATATTATATATGATACAATACTGGGATTATAATACTATTATGTATCATTATGTTTTAATTATATTAAATAAGAAATAGAAATGGAAGTAGCGTTCATGCATATGTAAGGCTTACCGTCTCAATGAACGGTGCATTTCATTTCATACCTCTAAATGTTATGTAATATTATAAATGCATGTAAATAATGGATATATATTATATATATGATATTTAAATAATGAATATAATTATGTATATAATATATATTTTATCATATGAACAACTTGTAGTTATAACGATTTTATTTTTGACTCAAGTATCAATGATCTACAAAACGACCATTATTAACTTAAATAATTACGTAGAGTTTATAGCATGGTAGTAAGTGATATAAAAGGAATAATGAACATGAAAAGGCTTATTATGAAATTATAAATTAAATCAAGTTTATTATTCAGGAGGTTAAATAACGATCGAGTCAAGTCGGACCCGAGGTAAGGGATCCTACCTCTCTCTTTCTTTTTAAGTACTCTTTTTTATGTAACTTACATTAAACTCCTCTTTCTTATGTTGTGGGATGTTATTTTATATTCCACTTTCTGTAAATTGTATGTTAATATGATGAGAGACCATATTTTATCTCAACAATCTATTTTTCGAAGTTTTTTGTGGCGTCGTTAGGCTGCCGAATTTTCATAAGGGGATTTTCATCTCACTTTTTATTCCCGTGAGATTCTTGCTACATTGGCCACTATTTCATTTTGTGTGTTGTATGTACTGCCCATTATTTTACTATTTATATAGTAAAATATCATTTATGGGTAGTTACATCTTCATTGTATTACCCTTCTTTCATGGGGTGTACGTTTTGAAAGTTTCCCAAATCGGTAAGGGAACCTTTCACACACCTCTTTTAGACTCATTTTGTTATGTCTTTTTATTTACGTCTTTTTATGTTGGGATATGTTCTTATATATCCTTATTGATGTAAATTTTATGTCCAAGTGATTAGACACCATTTTATCTCTCATCAAATAATGTTATGAATCTTAAAATGATGCTGTTAGACTGTCGAATTTTACCAAGGGAACATCTTAACCCAATTTCGATTTCTTTGGGTTCAACATTTGGTTATTGAATGTGTCATTATATAAATATGTGTGAATGACCTCTTATTTTTTTACACTTAATATCCACTTATATTGGGTGTATTTATATTTTTCACACATAATTATGAGGTTGATTTATCCTTAATTTAAGGATACCTTATTTATAATGGATTTCAACTCATTTTACAATTCTAATGAGTCTTCATTGTTGTTATACACCAATTCACTCTTATATGGTGTATATACTATCCTTTGGAATAATATATCATTAATACCTTTATTCTCATGATATTATAACGTTTTGATTAAATTTTATTCCTCAATTATTGTATCCAAGTGTCTCTCATTTTGTTAAAAACCATTTAACTAAAATATTGTTTTAAATGTTTTAATGATTTAATCTTATAAATATTTCTCATTAATTTCCATGTTTTCAAAATCATTTTAAGGATTTATTTATATGGATATTAATGGTTTAAAAGAATCAATGTGGTATGGTACACTTTGATTTAAAAATCTCTTTATTAAATGTTTTAAATTGTTTTGAAAATGGTTTTTAGAATGGAATAATAATTTCAATATCTTAAAATGTTATATTGTTATTGCAATGTCGGAATGTTATATTTTCTTCATGCTTAAGTTATGTGCTATGTTTATGTTATGGTTCTTGGTCATTGTTATGAAGATGGGTGGTTCCGTGATAAACTAAGTGCGGGTGAGCCCGATATAGCTCTCTAATGCATTGGGTAACGCGAAGGAGTTAAACGTTAAGGTTTCTCTAAAGAGATTTAGGGAATATACTGTGATGAGTATTCCAAACATAACCAAGAGGGTTACTCCCTTTGTAAAAATGTTATGAATGCCACATGTTACATTTAGTCTTATTATTTCTATAATTTATTCATGATTTTATGAGGTAGGTTCATGTGCTTATGTGTTATGGGTAAAGTATGATTTCATTATTATGTATATATGTACTCTTGTTTCCTTTCATATTTTTTATAACCATTACTGAGCTTTTTATACTCTTCCCAACTTTTTGAAATGTTTTTCATAGGTCAAGGGAATGGTACATGATATGATGGTAGTGTCAAGGAAGTGTCAAGAAAGAATACTTGTTTTATTTTAAATATGTTTCTGTTGATGGGAAAAATGAATATTGTCTTTTATGTAACCACTTTATCTAAATGTGGAATGTAATGCAAGTTTTATGATCTAATTCTCTAAAACTCTAATCCTGAGAAGATTCTCAATGTGTAATCTTGTAATAACTCAAGATTAAGTAAGGTTTAAGGTCGGGGGTCTTATAATTAATATATATTAATATATATTAATGTATATATGTGTGTGTGTGTGTGTGTTTGTGTGTGTGTGTGAGAATTTTAGATATGAATAGAGAAGACGTTTTTAAAATTACTCCAAGAAATAATTGAATTTTTAATTAAATGTTGAGGCACAGGGAACCTTTATAAAAGATGATTCTTTTTTATGACGACCACTTAAACTATACCATATCACATACACACACATACACTTATACATATATACTCCTAGAGGAATTTCACATATTCCCCATTCCATGAGGGGATATGTATCATGAATTCCTATATATATAGAGGCATTACCTATTCTTCTACGTATATTCTATCTTGATACTCACAGCCTGAATCGATGTTAATGAGACCCAATTCACTCTTTATAAATTTACCAACAACTAAAAACCCCCAAACACCTAATTAATTTTACTCCACAGTGAAGAAATCAAAAAACCCTTACAAGAAACCATGGTGAAATCACTTCCCATGATGGTGGTGGACAGATCCATCCTAGAAAGGCCCATGAATCACCCTAAATTATTAAGGACTCAAACATCACCAAACCCCTAATTAAAATTAAGAAAACAGAAAGGAAAAAAAGAAAAAAGACCTCAAAATGGTGGTAGACGGTATGAAACGGTCCGAAATACTTTTCCATTAGAGGCGGGGGTCAAAGAACGATTAAAGGAGACCCCATAAACATATTTTTAACCCCCTAGTGGAAGAATTAAGCAAGTATACTATACCATGGAACCCTAGTGTTCATCTAAATATGAGAAGGGTGATGGGGAGGAGAAACGTTTTTAGAGGAGGATAAAGGTGGGAATAAGAGCGCCTACCTCAACGTTCTAATGACATAACCAAGGGAAATATGGTGGTTTTACCAGAGAAATAGGGATATTTAATAGAAATAAACAAATAACCGAAAAATTATTTGAAAAAAATGAAAAACAAATATTTCTAAAACCCGGGAAACCGGCACGTTTTTCTAAACCATTCATTAACTATGAACGATGAAATTACAAGGCTAGAAATCCCCTCATGGGTACCCAGAGAATGCCACATCATTTAGAATAATGTGAATAAGTCATGTGGAAATAAAATTTAATGTGATATAGCCTAGTTTCATGGGAACCACACAACTAACCTAAAAATGTGGGCCAACTGTGCTACACAAAAATGGTATTAAAAATATAAAATTTCATGTCTCTAACAATCAAATCTCATGACTTCTCAAAAATAATATTAATTCCAATGATGGATAAATTCATTAAAATAGAAGAGTAGTTTTGGGTTGGTTTGTTACAATTAGCTACACCATGGCACTTTCTTCACCCTAAAAATCCCAAAAGACTTGACTGATGAAATCAAAGATTAAAATATAACGATTCTAAAAATGATTCATTGATTATTTAATGAATGAAATCTGATAAATTAAAATAAAACCAGAGGAACATTCAAGTAGATCCCATGAATCAGACCAGTAATCAACAGGACTGAAAGTGGGGAACTCTAATCTCCAAAAAAACCACAAAATGGAACACGCAGACCCCTAACATAGAAATTACTAAATCCCAATAGATCTTCCACAATTATTCATTATGAACCCCATTTTATATCTAAACAATTACCATGATCCGGGCTACGTAGAGAAGATTCCATGGGTTTCCCCATCATGAACTCTATGATGAAAAATTGTCCCATAGGTTCGTTTCAGGATGGTTTCCCAACGTTTAAGGATGTTAACCACCATTGATCCTTCTGAATTGAACCCACTCACAAAACCAAAACTAAATCCTAACACTAGTGAGATCAGTGTTGGGTAACCCCATCATTTTAAGAACAAGTTAACACATGTGGGTCATACCTTTAATGAATTACCCACCATCACAATCCAATGCTCAATATATGATGGGGTCCCGACAGAACGAACCTGAAATGAACACTCACTTCCAACTCATCACTTCTTCAGTACACGAGCATTTATAATGGGTAATATCCAAATCCCAAAATAATTACATAGAAATACTATACACTCAATATTTTATATCCCATGAGACATATCCATAACACCTTTGGGAAGGAGGCCACTAGCACCATCAAATAAAAAGTGGACGAAAATCACATCCATGAGAAATAAATGTTCAACTGGAATCTTATTCAATGTTTTAGACAATTGGTTGGATTATCATCCACTCAACCAAATCAACAACTCCACTTCATGGAATATGTTAACTCTAGGACCAATGGAAAGAGTCCTGATGTTTTAAAGCATCTGTTGTACCATTGTAAGGAACTTACCACCTACAACTGAGGCTTCGTCCTTTGTAAACACATCAGAATTTTATTTTTTCACCACCACACCCTCAACATGGCTTTTAAATATTATCAAAAATTGGATTAGAGTTCCAAAATTAAAACTTTATAAGAAATAATGAAGTGGTCCTTAGATCTTCAAATAGATAGTGATGAGGGAAACACCCTAGGAATATGTTCATTCGGTTCACACTCCTCACCGGATGGGGAATCTTCCATGGTCAATTAAATAAACTAAAACTACTTTTGTTATAGTCCACCGATTGTGACTTAACATGCCAAAAGAATAGGTAATGTACCCATCATTAATCAAAATTGTGTGATTTTAATAGAACCTGAATCGTTAACTATATCATTACATCTAGAGTTCCTATAAACACAAAGACACTCCCAACTTCCTCAGGTTGTACCACAACCATAATCAATCGTCAACTAGAATATAGAAAAAAACAAATATGTATTTACCCCCAACAAACTTTTCATATAAACTAATTTTAGTAAACCTTGAACCACATAATAAATCAAAAATTCACCTTATAAAATAATTACTTTCATTTCATGTTATTTTGGAAGAAATTGCTTCCAACGCACCCACTTATCAAAAAATGGTTTCAGAAAACAAAACAAGTCATAGAAACTAAGAAACCCCACATCGATATTCAATGAAGGCCCACAAGTATATACATTATCATTACATCTCAAGCACTCAACCACATTTACCAACACTAAATCCACTATCCATATTTGAGAAAATTCATTGGAATACCAATGGTCAAAACAAAATATTTCTAAATTCCCATTTCTAAGAAAAGTAAATATAAAATTTTGAAAATATATAAAAAGACGTAATTATTTTGAAATTTCATTTCCTATTTGATTATTATAACAAATTTCAAATATCCCAGAAATGTTCCCAAAATAACATCTATTTTCTAAAAAAGTCATCTAATTTTCTAACAAACCAATATATTTCAGTTTGGAAATCCAATTTCAATAGACTAATAACCAATATTAAAACCCAAAAAATCACCACAAAACAATCCAAAAACCAGAAAAAATAACATCCCAATGCAACCAAAGAACTCAGTTGATCAATATTCTAAATTTTCAATGAACAAATGTTATACATGTCTTGGTAACTCGATTTGTTAGACCATGTACTAAGTGGGTTATCAATTTAGAAGTAATTAATAGAGGCCACATGGTCCACAAATGACTTCCTAATACATACATAAAAACCATGAACTCTGATAAAATTACTACCAAATTCTAGGATATTCAAAAAAATCAATTCCTCAAAAGAAATTGAGAGCCTAACACGAGCTTTAAGGCATGGCCATCCCATACCACAGTGGAAATTCATGAGTCCTGCCGAATAGGTGCAGATCATCACCCTACCCATAGTTGACTACAATAATTTCGAAAATACTATCTATAAACTATCATTCATACAAAAAAGGCACTGAATAAACATTCTAAATGATACCATTTATTCATGAACCCGCCCGTGTCAATCCTAAATCGGTCACAAGAGCGGATCCCATACAAGGCCTAAAGTGAATTTTGGATCCCCAGAGGCCAGAAACTAGTGACGGGAATCAAGATAAGGAATTTGAGAATTATTTATCCAAGAAATGAATGAATAAAAAATAAAAACAATCGAACAAACTACCAACTGAAATAAAAATAATCAAAGAGATGAAATATACCTCAATTGACCTTGTGAGAGACTATGAGACATAAAACCTCACTCTCTACAATAGCGATTCAAAAATAGTACCTAAAACTAAAAATATAACGATGGAAAGATCAACATGATTCTTCGTAGAAATTCCAGTGAAAAACAATTCACTATTAACATATCTTTAATAAGAATCCCAATCATGCTTGAGTGAAAATAAGACATAGATAAAATAATGTTTTTAATTTTTATCTAATTCAAAAAACAGTTTTTAATTTTTTTGAAAATAATTCCCCTTTCACTTCACATTGAATATATATTTCAAAATTAAATTACATTTCAAAAAGAATGGAAAACAACTCAGATTAAAATAAATTTTTGAAAAAAAGATCGAACAGAAATCTATTGTAATGGAAATCACATCACAATCACAATAGGAAATACCAAACTGGTTATTGTTAGTTGGGGTCCTAGTAATCTCATACCTCATTGAAATGTGGAATAGATAATAAAATTACCACAATTATCATCAATGAGCCACTAGAGAGAAGAAA
Organism: Viscum album; assembly: GCA_963277665.1. Classification (NCBI taxonomy): domain Eukaryota; kingdom Viridiplantae; phylum Streptophyta; class Magnoliopsida; order Santalales; family Viscaceae; genus Viscum; species Viscum album. The sequence goes on from OY728146.1 coordinate 1,109,537,667, forward strand.
AAACAAAACGGAAGTGGTCTCTAACCATTATAAATGTTTTGATAGCGTTGTAGGGTCAATCCTACAAGAGAAAACCTGGACAAACTACATCATAATCATCTGGCTAACTATTCCTAGTATTCCTACCAAGGTACCCACAATTACCAATTTCTATATTTCAATTGTTGGTGAGGTTTTATCAAGAAAATATATGTGAAAATATCACTTTCTTTATCAAGAAACTCAATCAACATCCCACAACCGATCACCCTTCTTGAGTGCATTCCACTTTTTAAATTACACAACAAAACACATAACCTATCACTAGGTACAATTCCCAAATCACACATTAACTCTTTCGTCATATTTTTATATAAAGGGGAATGTCTTCGGATGGGTTTTCTAGTTTCTCTAACCATTATCAATGTGCCAAATTTTCTTAGTTATTTATAAGGAATAGTTTTCATTATATAATACATAATCACTAAACACTTTTATGTTTCCAAAAACATTTGAAATTTCAACTATACAAACAAAGTATTGCACATTGAAGGAAAATTTTAATAAAATTCATAAAATGAGATAATAATTCTATGAAAGGAAAATCACCCTTTTACCACAAATTCACACCAACCAATTTTGGAAATTACTTTGGAACTCTTCAGGAAAATCAAACACGTCATTACAATTTTATAAAAAAACTGGTTGAAAGGCCATACGTCATTGGAGATATTAATTTCAACTTTTCCACCATCTAGGAAACCTCATTAAAAGGACCACAAATATCCATATATATATATATATATATATATCATATGAATTTTATATAATAGTAGGATTTTTTTTTAAATAACAACAATAAATCATGTAAATTTTAATTAACCATCAAGATATAGGGAACCCACCTCATAAATGTCTCCTTTAGATGAGGAGATATTGAAATAACCGTTCACACAAACAGACACATGCATTTATACATATGTATATAAATACCTCAAGCTATATTGCACAAATTTCCCATGCCATGAGGGAATATTTACAAAGAGGATATATATATATACATATATATATATCTTTCCTATGTACGTACCTATTTGAGTTCATGTTACCTATAACATGTTACAAAATCAATGAGACCTAATGATCTCTAATAAAAATACCAAACTACTAAATACCCATAAAATCCCTAATAAAAGCTAAGACAAAATAAAGAACATTAATAGCCCTGACATAAAATTATAGAGAAATTACTACCCTTGACGAAGACATCTAAAATCCATCCCAACAATGTACAAGATACACCCTTAAATTATTAGGGACCAAAAAATTACAAAATACATAATTAAAGGAAAGGAAAAAAATCCTGGGGAATATGAAAACATACCGGACAATTGCGGTGGACATGGTGAAACAGACAGAAATGCTTCAAATTTGGAAAAATGGGTAAAAAACTGAATGAATGAGACCAGAGAAACCCATTATGATCCCTAATAGGGAATGAAATCATAAAATATCAGCCACTATAGAACCCTAGGGTTTTGAAAAATAATGGTCGGTTAATGGTGAGGATATAAGTATTCCAAGGAGGAAGATGGATGAAATAGGAGGTATTACCCCAATGTGACGACTACATAACCTATGGAAATTTGGTGGTTTCACTGGAGAAAGAGATATCCAAGATGGATTTATGTGTGAAGATATATAGGAGAGGAACAAGTGGGTCACACGATTTTTATGTGAGAAATGGAAAAAATGAAGACAAAGAAATACGTAATAAAGGATAGGGAAATATAATAAAAACCTAAATTTTTTGAAACCCTAGAAACCCACACGGTTTGGACAAATGGTTTTCCAAACCATGCACCAACTGTGTCTGGGATGCTACACAGGCTATACATTCCCACATGGGTACCTCTAGAATGGTACACTATCTAGAAAACCATGTGGATGTCATGCGAAACAAATATTTCAAGTGATAAAGCATATTTGTATGGGCACCATACAACTAACTGAACCTTTCGGACCAACCGTGCAACAAAAAAAAGGTCTTGAAAAAAAAACATCCCTCTAACCACATGAACTTAGGAACTCTCAGAAACAAAAAACCCAAATATAAATAGAAATTAAATAAATAAGATGAGTGTCTGGTTAGGAATTTAAAAACTAATCTTTTTATGAAAACATCACCACCATATCCCATGGGTTTTAGGAAAGAAAAGAAAATAAGAAAAAGAAGAAGAGAAGAAAGATAAATATAAATTATGTGATTACAAAAATAAATAATGATAAAGACAATATAAGTGGATGAAATACCTAATATAGGAATAGACAAATCTTTATAGGGATCCTTTCTGTTGGGACATAATAAAATGATACTAGATGGCGGAAAAATCAACTAAAATGGTAGAATCAGGTTTTTAGAAATATATAAATAATTATGGGTATGAAATATAGTTTTCAAAACTATGAATTAAATATGAATAATATATTAGTTATGATGTTTCTCCATGTATGGTTTTGTCACATGATTCTATAAACCATGTGTAATGACCCAAACCTCAACCGATTATATCTAATATCACATATTATTATATAGGAATATATACAAGATATAAATCACAAAAGATTCATTAGTTTAGAATTTTAAAAATTAGATAGATACATTGTACCCATTTTACATTAATTAAATGAAAATAAAATGAAAAAAACAATGTTTACTAAACTACATCATTGAAATCCCATTCAATGGTCACTTATTCAAAATGTATTGAAAGGAAAAAAAAATTTGGGTGAGATTAAATTATCAATATGTGTTATGTAATGTCAAAAATATCATGAATAATTAAATTATAATCAATATGTAAAGGTAAATTATTACATATACCTTCATTTTAAAAAATTGGATAAGGCATAATCAATATAGAATGGTAAATAACTAAAAAGAACATGTAATTTAGTAATAATATGGAATGTAAATGAATACATATATTTTTTCATAAGGAAAATATCAATGATAATAATAATTAAAATTTGAATTGAGGAAATGATAAATTATTTCATGGAAAGTTTCCTAGGTACATGGTAACTTTACCACCAATAACATTCACAATATGGTTTAAAAAAACTGGGTAGAACCCCATCTTCTTTTATCAGATTATTCAAATCAGGAGACCACTGATTAATCATGGGGTATTCATTAAATTGACCCAAACACATTTCATACCAGTCTAATAAATTCCCCTTCTTTTTACAACCAAATTCTATTCATTAAAAAGGTTATTTATGAAATATGAATATTAATTAAAAAATATAGCTTTATCTATATTTTCCTTGTTAATAAAATAACTTTCAATATAAACACCATATGTAAAATGGATTAAGGTTTCAGAAATAATTTTATCCATTATATTGAAAAAATTATCTTATATAGGCATGTTTGTCCACTAAAAATATATTATAATAATGAGATTTATTTAAGAGAATATAAACAATCACAAAACGAAAGTGATATTCCACAATGACATTTATCACATGGTATTTATAAATTCAAATACTCATTTAGGAAATATTTAAAATTGGAACGTAAAACCCATTATTTAAGAATTATTCAATACTATTTTTCCAAGGGTAAGAATATACACCACATATAATAAAATTAGTTAATAATAACTAATAAAACTCAATGGAATTTAATTTGAGATGAAATCCATTACCTAACACTTCCTTTTGGTTGAAAAATAATTAACCTCTGGTATATATATTTTAAAAAAGTCATAATATTATTGTAGTATCATATTAAAATTTATAATATCATATTTTATCATCATATAATATATTTTCACCCATTTTTAATAATCATTCATTAATTTCATTGTTTACGCTGTTCATTTCTTTGATTTTCCTTTTTTTTCTTCCTATTATTTACTTCTGATTTTATTATGTCCATAATAAAGAAAATTATTTAAATATCATATATATTGATTTTTTATTTTTTATTTTTGATCCATAATCTTTTGTTATTAGAAATGAATTTCACCGTTCATGAAGATGGTAAGCTCTTTGTATGTATCTATACTGCCTCTATTTTTATATTATTTTATAATATAGAAATGTAAGTGATACATATGTATATTATTATATTTATGTTATATAAATAAAAATATTTAATTAAACTCATCCTTAATTAATTTCATGTAATTTCTCAACTAATGACATCATTTTGGGAGGTAGCAGTTCATCGTACACAAAAACCTTGTTATAGTGTTTAAAATAATAGAAACGTTGATTGGATATGTTATATAATAATTATATAATCATTAATAAATTAAAAATATAATATATATCAAATATAAAATATAAATCCATCAGTATTCATAACCATAAATTGTGATAATGGAATAATGAACAACATTAATTCTTGAGGGGGCGGTCCACTATAGACAACAATAATGAATTTTTATCCCATTCTATAGAAATATGTGTGGTTGTAATAATATCCATAACATAGAAACTCCTCATTATTTTAAATATATTGAGGATATTATATAATTCGGATATAATAAAAATTTAAGGAGATGTGTAATGGAATAAATAAAATAAAATATTATAAAAATTTTACTTCTTCTTTGGGTATCGTCCTTAGGGTTTCTAAAATTCCTTCATATGCAGCATTTAATTCAAATATAAAAATCATTAGATGATTTTAGGGATATTTTTAAGTGAAATGGGAAGGATTTTGTTGGACAAAATCTTGAATGGTGTTAATAAGTGAGGGGATTGAGTGCCCTTTTATAATGGAGGTGGAGTGTCAATTTTATAAATACCAAAATAAAAGCACTTTTGTGAGGTATCACTTACCTAATGTGCCTAAAATAAAGAAAAATTATTGAAAACTAAGGTATATTCTATAAATATTTCAATAAATTGGGATCTGAATGAGTTTATAAGACATTTTTTCCTTTAATATAAATGTTTAGTCCCTAAGTAAACACATTTTCTCTTAATTAACGTGATCAATATTAGCTATTTTCACTAATAACATCATTAATAATTTAATTTTACCCTATTAAGATTCATAAATTATTCGTATTACAAATATGGTATCCATTTTTAATAATTAAAATGAAATATGTGAGAGAAATAAATTTAAAATTAATACCACATACAGGATAAGAAACTGAGTTTATTAAGAAAAAATATTTATAATTGTAATATTATTTACTTAAAATAAAATATTAAAATTAATAAAATGATCTATATTGGATTAATATATTTATAATTTTATTATTTTTTTAAAAAAATCAATATATAGTTTTTCATAGTATATTATTTAGATGAAATTTCGGTTTTATATTTAATTTCAATATTTATAACAATTCATCAAAAAATCAATCCATTCTAAAAAATCACCCTAAAATAATTATTACATATTCTGTTAAAAAATAATATATTTTTGTGAAATAAACATTATGAATGCATAAAACATTTATTTTTAAAATAAGAGAGCCATTAAAATTCCCCAAAACTGGCTTTTGAAAAATATAAATTTTTTTTTGAAAATTTGTTTTTTTTTCATCTTATTCCTAACATATATATTGGATGAATTCAAAAAAATCATTAAATATATAACAATTAAATTTATTATATATTAAAAAATGAATATTAATTAAATTAGTTTAATTAGATTATATTCCACCACTGGGTAAAAAATAATTTTTTATAAAAATAAATTTCTTTTATATTCAATTGGTTTTATTAATCATTTAGACAAAATTGGAAACCAATGTATTGAAACATATATTTTCTTTATTTATTTTATTTTATGAATAAATTAAAATTAATTTATTAAGAGATAATTTTGATTTATTTTTTAATATTAATAGTATTCGTTAAAACTCAGTATTATTTTTAAGTTAAGTGGTATAAGAAAGATGATTTTTTGTGTAACACACTTTTTCTCAATATTCCACACATTGTATGATATATCATTGAATATATTTTTTCATATTGTATATATATAATAATGTTCCAAGTTTTTTTATTAATTTCTTTTCATTGTGTTTCCATTCATACAATATATAGAATATGATGTTCATATTTAAATATTTTTCTGTGTTACACCATGTTCTACCTACGAAACAACATCTTTGTAAGTGATCTGTATTACACAGTACTATTTTAAATAGTTACAACATATTGTACCAATAAGTCCCATTGCCTAGAACATTACATAGATGATCTTTTTAGGTTTATATCATTAGATAATTAGGTCATAAGTCATACATAATAATTTTTATATTAAAAGTAGACACTTCTACTCACTATCTATTTTTTCATAAAATAAAAACATTTTAAAAATAAACACGGTTTGTTTCATGTTCAAATAGCATCATTTTTCCATGAACCCATCGTTGACTCTATACATCATTATGACCTTTGAAAGACATTTCCAAATGTTGGATGGGCATAAATAGCTCATTAATGTATACACAATGAAGGAAATTATTAGTCATGGGAAAACCTGAAAACCGTGAATTATTTATTATAATGTAATACATTTCACCTCAATCATTGTCGGTATCATATTTAGAGTATAATAAAATAGATACGAGAGATAGACCAAATCCTAAAATATATGGAAAATGAAATTTCACAAAAATGGCATGTCATATCGGATGAAAAACCAAGATATGGGGTAAGTGTGTGGTAAAATAGATACACATGTTAAAAGAGTTCATGTGTTAGAGTATACTTTGATCTATTGGGTAATGAAAGAAGAGGATGATCTAATATAGGAAGAAAGGGAATGAAGAAAAATGATTAAATATTAAATTGGGGGAATGTAATTTCACCCCAAAATGAAACGGAACGTAGTTTAGGCAGACAATTTTCAAACTGAGCACATACCATGAGCATGTCCCCACTATTAGGGGAACCCCACAAGGATAGGAATACATTTGATCTAAATGGGGACAATCACTACCAAAGGGTGCTATCTAGAAACCTAGCATCACCACACAGTCATGAACCACATATCGCACAATTTAGAAATATAGTGTGGTAGATATATCTCCACTATATGATGCCACATAGTATCATAGAAACCATGCATCCCATTATTCTGTAAATGTGATCAGAAATATGGGCTCTAAATAATCCTAAGAAGCTATTGGGAGCTTCCTTATTCCATAGAACATGATTACCATTATTTCTATTATTTTAAAATTGGAATATAAATTACGCGTTCCTTCAAGAATATATAAAGTTCTAAAATAGAAAATATAGAGGAGTTTTGAAATTAATTAATTAATTAATATAATTTGATTATTCATGATGTGAGGAGCTAGTGAACGACACATTCAAATATAAGTTAACAGTATTTTGTTTAAATATCTTATTTAATTTATCTTTTAATAAAATTTAAATTGAATGTTTATTAATATTGTAATTTATGAAAGTATTTTCCCATCATCATGATCACTTAATGTCTTGAAGACTCTTTAACAAGAGTACTTAGTTTTTTTCAATGAACATTTTCACTTCTTTATGTCCACAATTTTTTTTTTAAAATAAGATATTTTCCTCATTGAATTTTATTTATGTTATTCATATCCATTTTTGTAGATATGTTCTGGTTCTTGGAAATTGTTTATAATGACGGGTGGTTCATTTATAAACCAATAATGGGTGGGTACTTTCTATCCCTCCAATGAATTTTTTATATGGGAAGTTGATTGTCATTAATATTCCAATTGTAACTATGATGGTTACATTCAAGTACAATTAAAAAGGTTATTTTATAGTATTCATGATGGTCACAAGTTATATTGTAGCTTTGATTGTTACATTCATAAGTAAGTATGATCATAAATTAAGCCCCAATATACATTAACGGTTTATTTATGATTGTTGTGTTTTTTGGAAATCTCATGTTTTTTAAAAGTAAGAAAATATAACTTTTAAGGGCGAGAACAAAATCTTCCTAAAAATGAAATAATCTGTTTATATTTATACATGTAATTATTGTTTTTTACTTATTTCATTCCCATTACCTTTCTTTTTGTGCTCATACCATGAGTAAAATTTTCTTCACAGGTTTTAAGGATTGGTGAGAGAAAATATATAGCCAACATGAATCTTGTAATGTTTTTTCTGGAAAATAAATAATTATTTAATTTAAATAATTTTTTATTATAGAAAAAATGGATAATATATATAAGATTCCACTTATAATGTATGGGGTTTTCTATTAAATTATTACAAAATTATAAATATTTAATATCCTAAAAAGATCATTGGGAACCAAATAATGTGATTTCTAGTCTAACGTCACTAAAAAATATGTTATATATATCTCCGTCCATAAAATGTTATAGAAATATATATTATAAAAATAATTTCTATTATTATATGTTCTGTATTTGATGAATAAAGATTATAACATGAGCAATTTCTTATGCAACACTATCAAATTCATCAATATAATTATGCATTTCAGATCTATGAACATTATATCTTAGTCATTTGAGATCCTCATATGTTTCCCCATGAATACTTGGTTGTGGTGGTTGTAACAGGGATCAAAACCTCACCCAACTTTATATTTTCTATTACTCCTCCATATCTACCTATATGAAAATCACCATATCCTTTTTTAGTGGAACAAATCCATGAAATACATTTTTTGGGGATTACCATCCGGTTTTTTTCCTAGAGTTCTGATTCCATGTGATCACAACAACAAAAATATAAATAACTTATATCCTGGGATTATCTATATAACTACAAAAAATACACATGCGATGATTTTAAATAAATTTACAAAACTATAAAGAATATATACAAATTAAAACACACATCTAGAATGTTAAGGTTTACTATATTCAGAGATTGTAAATATATTTATAATGTTTAACAATATAATATACATTTCCTCCAGAAATATCGTCACATGTGATTCCATCATAAACATATAGTTTCATTGATAATTTTAGGGATATGAATAAGAAATTTAAGGGGGAAGTTTATATACTAATAAGGGTAAAATTATATTTCAATGGTAGGCTGTGTAGGACATCATAAATGAGTGATCATATAATGAATATGATGCTATATACATATAAATATTTTAAACAACATAAGAATGTGAAAATGTTGTCAATTCTGTTATAAATTGTGGAAATATATACAATAACCATAAAAAATAAATGTAACAAAAAATAAGAATGAATTATATGGTGCGATAAAAATTTAATCAATGTAGTTCAAATTTTTATAAATTATAAAATCAAAGAACCCCTGCCTTTGAAACAGAAATTGTATAGGCTATAAATGAGGTACACATAGCATACACTGTAGTATGATGCTCCCATCCCCATCATATATTCCATGATAAAGATAACTAAGGAAAATATAAAACAGTATTACTTATATGTTGTATCTATGGTTTTCACTAAATAATCCAAATAGTTTTGGAATGACATTCTAAACCACAATAGTATGCTAGAATCTCGTGGCGTAATGAAGGATGAAAGAATAAATATTGATGAGGGGTGATTATAAATTAGAGTCTTATGGTAGGATCATACATATGTTAAACCCATGTTTTTCCTAATTTATATATCCTATGGGGATTCTCTCTATTGCAATGCATCACCCAAATGCATGAACAGATTCCATCAGTTAAAAAAATTTTATTCCTCCACAAAATATCTCACATTTCTTATCTTATGAAACAACTAACGTGAATGTGTGGATTATAATATGGGTGAAAATTTTTACACATAAGGGTCTAGATTAATTAGGTATTCACCTCTAAGAACACTAATACATGTGATTGTTTCATACACTTTGTAAGTTAAAAACCTCACACATGCCACATATCGAAGATATTAATATAGTTATTAGTTGTCGTGTAAAATTTATAGAACAAAAAGTGTTTATGTGTTATAGTTATTTTTATCATATTATATAATTTATCATATATCATTAAATATGATTTGTGAAGGAAATTTTTTAAATTATTTTTTTTGTAAATTATTTTACAAAACTGTTAAATTATAATAAATATTATTTTTTTGATATATACTTACTAATGAAAGTGTTTATAAATTAACACCTCTTTCAAATACAATTTTTCTACCAATTAAACTTTTTATGGATTAGTGGATACCATGAAAACAAATCAAAAAAACCATAAAAACAAATCCTAATAGAAAATATTTCCCAAAAATAACAAGAACATCACATCAATATATATTGAAAACAAGATCCCACTATCAATTAAAAAATTAAATTCAAATGACAAAGTGGAAGAACTTATCATTGATAGATATCTATGACGGTGGTGTTGTTTATAAATTAACTAAATAAAATCTATTCCAAATTTTCTAAATAAATTCTTTTTAAATAATTCGTAATTAAAATTTCATTATATTAACTTTTATTATTAAATACCTATTAAATTATATATATTTATATATAATTATTATATATTATAATTATTAAAAATTATACGTTTAATTTATAAAGTGTTTTTAAATTGCACAAAAAAGGAAAAATATTATGAATTTCTATTTCAAAATATGTATTGTTCATAATATTTATTTTTAATAATTCATATTTAAAATTACATTCTTATATATCATTTAAATCTTATCAATGAATGTTTTCATAAAAAATTAATGATTTAAATAATGTTAAATATGCGCTATTTAGATTTTGTAAAATAATGATGTAATAGAAATTGATATATAAAATGTTTTGAATTCATGAAATATCATATACTAAATGTAACATTCATATAATGAATAATATAAAGAATTTCATATTTTTGAATAAATAAAAATCATTTATATTTTTCTAGTTATTGAGTTTCCATAGTAAATTAAATAAATTTTATAATTATCTATCTATGAATTATGGAAAAATTTGTATCTTGTGGTTACATTTAAAAAAATTAATTTATTTACTAATACCAAATTAATTAAAATACATATTTTTTATATTTGGAATTATTATTAATTATTTGGTTTAAATGTTGAACTTAATCAACAAATATCAGAACATTCATTTAAAATGTTACATTCTTGGAATGAAAGTTTATTTCGCCTTTTCTATATTGAAATTTTATAATATTGATTTATGATCATAAATAAATCAGTTAATTATGATTTATTTATTTTATGTGTTATAATTTAACTAGAATTTGGATATCTATTATGTAATATATCCCAGAAAGTAGGAAAATTTGATCAGAATTCCCACAGGACTCGATGTTTATAACTTGTTCATGAATGTTTGAGGTTAACTATATATGGTTCAAAGACTAATTATATTATTATTTTTTGATTTCAAAGAATTCGTATATTTTAGTTGAAAAGGTTTCATGTAACTTGTGAATAATATTAATTTTCACATGTGTAAATATATTTAGATATAAATTTTGGTTAGCAACCCAAGGTATGATTTATGTTAAAAGTTAGTTATCAATATTGTTTGAATATCTGGATTATGGGAAAAAATATTATTGAAAAAAATAAATCAATAGAATCATAAAAAATATATTAGAAATAAATAGGATATTATGTTGATATTAAATTATGTTGAAAATACTTAGTGGTAGGTTCCATCTAAAGTGATAATTTCGAAAACCATACCCATTTAACCCGTTATGTTCATGCTAAATTTTGGTTATCCAGATTTTAATTTTTTAGGAAGGAAAATAATTATTAATTCAAATACTATTTGGTGTTCGTTAATAAGATTTTATTTTTTTTATTCATAGTAGGAAAACCCTATCATATAGGATACCAAAGGAATAATGTTTTGATTAGACATTTAGTGGATTGGATAGAGAGTTTTCCACTCCTCTAAATTTTATTTTTATTATTTTAACACAAGTTTACGAAGAAATTATACAGCCTCACCATTTTTACTAACTAAAAACCCAGATTCAAAAGAAATTGATGAACCATTTAAATCCAGTTTGAACCTATTATGGTCATTATCCCAAATTAATTTCTACTGAAGTCTAATTACCATTGTATTAGGGTCTTCCTTGTTCTGATGTTCAAACTATCAAGCTACCTGGTCTAATATTTGAATATATTCCTCCACATTTATATTACATTTGTTTATTCCACCTTTCATAATAATATATTTTGTGTTTAATCATTCATACTGCTCCATCCTGGTGTCTACTTGAATCAGTCTCTCATTCAATCAGTCTGGAAGCTCTATAAGGATTTGATTGGAAAGGCTTCCTAAAACATTTATACCTCCATGTTTTCAATAAGATCATAATATTTTATCTTGGATTTAGCCTCCATACCTATCTCTTACTGAAAATCAGTAGTATTACACGTAGTCTCGATATTTGTATGATCCACCACCACTTAGTCTCCCTTCGTCACACCACTTCTTTTTATTCATTCTTAAGATCCACACAATAAAATTATTTATCATTACAAACTATCTCCTTATTCCTTAATATCAAGATATACCATGTTTACATGGATTTTTAATGTAATAATAAGCATTATTCCCTTTTTATTTAATCCCCTAGACCATACTATATCTCAAAGAGTCCCAGTTTCACTTATACCCTTACTTTACCCTTGTGCTATGAAGCCCTTTGACATGGCATATGTCAACACAATTGCCAAAAATAGACTAGAATTATCATATCCTAACTCTGCCAAGATGATTCTCACCCTTCTATGGAGATAAAAACTTTTTCATCCCCACCATATTCTATAACTGTCACATTACCTTCCATACCTTCAAACCATTAATAATAGTTCAACTGAACTAGTTCCTACTTAGACAAATCCCATTCGGATCATTAATCCAACCTTTAGAAACATTTATTGAGTCACATCGATCCTTATTTATTAATAATCCTCTCTCTAATTACTCTGTAATCACAATTCTAATTTCTTTTTACATTTCTACATCTCACCTCCCTTCCATATGATCCATATTTTGATATAATTGGGTTTAGTTACATGGTAGTAGAACCCACAAAAAAGTCTCTATCAGATCCTAGAGGATAATTCACTATTGGATTGGGATTGGTAAGGTAATTACTCAACCGGTTGAAAAGAGAAATTATATTTGGATTATGATACGAGGGTCTTAGTACTTTTTGAAAATAATTGACTAGTGTGGGACATTCATTACAAACCTAGTCGGATGAATGAGCAGAGAAATTATTTGTTCTATTGTCTTTCTAGCCATGTTGGAAGAAATAAGTGGTATAGACACTAATATAGAATCATTTCATAGTGAAAAATGTATATTGGACACCAAATGTATACTGTGAGTATAATGGAGTAATCACTAGTGAGAGAAATTTTAATATAATTATATATTATCTTAATAAAAAATATAAAAATATTTTGATAAAACCATCTATTATAGATAAAGTTTTCACTGTCATTATAATAATAAGTTACATTGATATCCTACATAGATAAATTTTATTATTTACATAATCAACTATTTAGGATGGTGACAAATGAAATGATCTTATGGAAAAATTACAAATCAAGAAATGTCATCCTAGTGTAACCATGAGTTTTACTTATTTAAAAAATGGGACTACAAAAGTCTTCGTATCATAGAATTATTTACATGAGATTTCAAATTCATTTAATGCATACTGACCATATAAATTTTAGTATCCACTCATATATTCCATATTTTTAGGTATCCTAATATATTTAAGAGACTAAATTTTTCGTTTATATATTTTTATAATTTTGTATTAATTTTATTTCATCAATGTAAATGTTCCAATAATAAGAATGTGTTATAAAAAATTGTACTAAAAGTTATAAAATTTTTTAAGAGAGTTGAATTAGGAATAATATATCTTGGTCATAGTATTGCATAGATAATATATTCATGTAAACATTTATTAAGTGGAATAAAATTACATTGATTTACCAATAAGTATTCTTTATTTTTCCATTATAGGTGATAGAAACCAATAGATAATATCAAGATAGAATAATTAATGATTCCATAGGATGTAATAAATCTAGTAGTTCATAAGATATTAGTAAATATGAAATCAAATTTCATGATCAATGACACCATAACCTAAACATGTGAATATGAAAAAAAAATATTACAAAATTGTGAACATGTATAAAAATAAATAGTTTCTTCCGTTACGTAATGTATATGAAATATGTACCTCACATAAACTTATAGAACTGAAACAAGGTCCACACATAATCTCATTGTAATGAAATCATGGTGGAAATATAAAATTATAGGCACAAAAACAATATCCACACATAATTTTATAGAGAAAAAATTCATTTCCATGCATTAAATTGTGAACATAAATAATGTTCAAGCATAACATATTTACCACATCAGTTAACCTCATTTTCCTAATGTATTATAGTTTTATAATGGTCATGCCTATCATATTGTCATAATAAATTCCTATGTGCTACATAAGATCTTATATAAATCATCATATATAAAAATTCACAGAAATGACATAGGTCTCATAAATAATTATTCATCATAATCATAAATAATAAATAGAATGAATATGGATGGTTTCATTGGGTCATATCTCATGTAATACATATGTAACTTCAGTTTTTATCAACATGGATGAAAATACATTTTAAAACAAAACATGGAATTTTTCTTAATATAAATTAAATTTTATGATTGAAATGAATTATTCAAAATATAATAATTTTTAAAAAATAATTAGGATATACATTTCCATTAAAAAAAAATTTAAACATGTAACAGAATTTTAAAATAAATGAACAATTAAGATATTGTGAAATTTCGTTAATGTCATATAAATTAAAACAATAGTTCTATTCAAATTTATGGTAGAATGTAAAAATTACATCATTTTTAAATTCACTGAAAGATTCAATTTATAATAAATTTTTAAATTTAAATAATTAGAGAAAAATGATTTTCACTGTCATATGAGAATTTTAAATTCATTATTGAAATTATTTTTTGAAAACACATATATGAATGAAATGGGATTTTTGACTGAAATGAAAATTATGGTCTAATTTTTATATGAATATTCAATTGGTATATTGAGTACTTAATTAGATTTAATTTGAATGCAAAAATTTAATAAGAATAAATAATATTAGGATTAAAAAGTCATGTTACTATGGAGAGATATGTTATAAAATATTATTACTGGAAACATAATTATAAGAAACTATGAATGATAATGATATTACAAAAAAAGCCTTTAAATCAAGGAAATATCAATATCAAAACAAAATTAAAGGGATAACCAATGTTTTTTTTGAATCCCCCAATTTTTTTTTATAAAAACCTTATAAAAACCAAAATTATGTATGTGATCTACACAAAAGAATCATGTTGTGAATAGGGCACATGTCTCATGAAAATAAAATTGAGAGGAGTAACCCTCACCTCATGTTAGACTATTATTCAGTGTTCTTTAACCACCATTATAATATTTACAAAATTTATTATAGATATATTAAAAATTAATTTACAAACATATAATATTATATATGATCAACTTCTAAGAGTTAAAAACCCATTTTAAATCATTATTTAATAAAATAATTTTTTTTTCAGTGTTTATAGATTCATTTATTATTTATATTACAGTTCAATAAATATAGTATTTTTTCATTTATCATGGTCCAAACATGTCCAATATTTTTCTAATTATATAAATATAATAAATATAAAAATATATATATTTTATTCATTTATAGTAATCCATTAATTATTGATATTGAAACATATATCTCACTATTTTTCGAGGTGGTAGGCCATATGTATGAATGAATGTTTCTTTTTGTTTTCAACCTAATGAATGAAGGAATTTAAATAATAATTCCACATTGTATATGAATAATATTTCATATATAACAAATATATTAATTAAATATATCTTTATTACCATCTATATAAATATAAAATGATATGAAAAATAAAATCTCTTGGTGGAGTTTATAGTCCACACATACACATGAGAAATGTTATGACCATAAAGAATATAAGATGATAATTATGTATATTTTATATACTAATTATAGATGCATAATTATGTCTTAAATATAATAATTAATCATTATACCCACATAATAATTTTCTCTGAAATATGGTGATGGAAAATCAATAGTATCACTGTTTAGAGATGGTAACCAATACGTACACACGATGGTAGCTCTACCATTAAATTTGATGGAAAATAGAGTGAATACGTTTAGTAACATAATCATAATAAAAATTAAATATATTTTTTATAATTAATTTTTTATTTTTTCAATAATATCAAATATTTAGGTGATGAAAAATAAGAAAAAAATGAAATTGGTCATGTAAGATGAGTACTTAACCTTTGGTGGCCCTCTTTTCTATCGCTTATTAAGAAACATTTCAATGTTCTTTTAAGAATTAAACCATCAAATAATAATACCAATGATATTTTAGTAGATATGTTGGTGTGTTCACTTCCTGATTGGTGGTTCAATTTAGTGAAATGAATAGAACCACGGGGTTCCCTTTTATAATTGAGGGAAGCGCTCTCTCAGAATTTATTTAAATATTCATATATATATATATATATATATAATTTTATTTCCTATAAAATTGATTCTGAATGAACAAATTATAAAGTGTATAGATTTAAATGTTAAATCCCATGAATATTGTGTTTTTATAGTATTATGTTGTCTTTTTTACATTATCTTCTAATTTAACAATATTTTAAACCTAGTTTAACCTTAGGTATGAAGAAAAAAAAATTAACTCATAAATGGTTTTAATAATCCTTATAAAAAAAATTTATTTTAAAATTAAAAGGGATGATAGTTTAGAAAATTTTACATCCTACATGTCATCGTGCAATATTGTTATGATTTATGAATAATTTAATAAAAACTAATTTTATATAAAATTTTATTATTTTCATTTTTGAAAAATATTCCTTTAGTTTTTCATTAATGACGTAATGAAAAATTTTATATTATAATATAATCTTTCGAAACATCAGTAATATTTCATATTTATCAGTAAAATTCATCATAAAAAATAATTTAAGCATCTTTTATTAATTAAAATACTTTTAAAATTGAATTTTTTTTATTAATTGACAAATATTTTATGGGTGTTCCATAAGAATTTATGGTAATTATTCATTCATTAAAAATTAACAAAAAATTGTGATAAATAATATTTATTTATATTTAATTTATTCATTTAAAACTAATCGTAATAACATTTCAAACATATTATAATATATTTGTGATATGTAATATAGAAGAATAAATTATTGTATTTATTATTTTATCAAATTAATTCAAGGGATAATCAAGGATATAGAGCACTATTTTTCCAAATATTTATGAACCATAATTAAATTGATATATATCCACAACTATAATTATATTTAGTAATGTTTTTTGTGAATTTTGTTAATATATCACATGGTTTTAACCCTTTTTTAGACATTTACCCTTACCGAGGGGATAAATATTTAGCATTCTTAGTATAAATGATGAAAAAAATTAAAAGGGTTGTATTTGAAAAAAATATAAAACCCCTATTCAATATATGGTTTCCATTTTTTTCATTCTATCTCTTTAATAGGAAGATATCAATTCAAGAAAAAAAAATTCAAGATGCAATGAAAAATAATTTTGTTTTTTCAAAAAAAGTTTCTGACGTATAAAAATGTTTGAATAAAAAAATCTATCAGAAACATGATTATAGTGAACAAAATTTTACTATTTAAAATATTATATAAATAAATTACATTGAATCAATTTAAAATTTTAATAGTCATTTTTAAAAATCATGAATCAATAATATAGTTTTCATTAATAATCATTATTTTCACAATTCAAATGAGAAACGATCATCATTAATAAAAATACAACAAGAAATAAATTTATTTTATTATTTTCATAAATTATATTACTTTTATAAAATATATTTTTTCAAAATTAAATAAATAATTTATAATATTAACTCAAAAGAATTAATTGAAACCATTTTTATGAAAATATATTTTGAGGAATAAAATATCTTTAACAAAATAATTAGATATTATTAAGTTTGAATTAATATATAATTTCTTTTTGAGTAGGTCATTGATATATAAATTTATATATTATAAAATTTATTTAATTCAATTATTACCCAAAAAATCAATAGTTATGTTACAATGCTCGTATTTAATTAATAATATTTTGGGTTCATTTAATCATTATATTAAGTGTTGTATATATAATCGAACATAGTGTTATTATTTTTTAATCATGGGCTATAAAATTCTCCCCACAAACTTAATATATTTCATCATTAAATTTTTTTCTCATTCTTGGAAATTAAGGGTTTAATATTTTAAAATACCATTGATGAAACACCCATGCTATGATTGGTAAATAAAACATCCATAAGAAAGAGGGAATGGGGGATTAAAAGGTCATTTGAAATGACAAATAACATTGTTTAAAAAAAGTGGAACATTACTGGAAAGTGAAAACATGGAAATGGAAGAAATATTAATGTTTAAATAATGATGGATATTTACAATGAACATTTATTATAAAAAATTTGACGATAATGAAAAGGTTAAGAACAAAAGTAATGAAAAATCAAGATAGTATGAAAATGGCATAAATTAAGAAAAAGAGTATAGCATGAAATATATTATTCATATTCTTTTCATTGGGTAGACAAATTTTGGAACATCCTATACAATAATAATGGAAATATAATAACATTATTAGTATAATTTAATCCTTTAATCTATTTCTACAACAATTCAAACTATTAACCCAACTGGGGAGTATTGATGAAAATTCTTCAATATTTAAGGGTTATAATTATATTTTAACAGATCATGTGATCTATAAGACAATGGTTTGTCCTATATTATATAAATAATATTTACCAATAAATATGTTAGTAAATGATATCTAATATGGATAAATACAATATAATAATGTATAAAAAACAAACACAACACATAGTTCTCTACAAAATACATTCCATAAATAGTAAACCTTGAGGATCTTCCAAAATAGGCCTAACCAATATGAAACACATTTATTAGAATCATATTGTCCCACACATCCATGATCAGCATAACACATATCTTTAAATAATTTTAATCACTTATGAAGTCTCAGACCATAATGTATACACCTTGACCACATATTCTCCAAAATATAGTAATTTTATCCCAAAATAATGTTTCAATAAAACCCTATATTCTTCAAAAGGTATATCACCTACTATTCAATAAATAAGATCATTTCATAGGAAAAAATAAGTATACTAGAGGTTTAGATTCACCATTTCACCAACAAAAGATCATTTTTTTGATTGATAAAACTAAGAATTATTTTCATATTCCAATCTATTTTGTATAATCTATGTAGGGGAATCCAATAAATTATCAAAATAATATCCAATATCAATAAACTATAAACAATAAGATTTTCAAAGGGATCATTTATAAACATTTAAACATTGAATCCACAATTATGTATTGTATGATTGGTGTTATCTAGTTATCATTAACTGCATCAGTTCTAATGATTTCCTAATATTTCCATCTATAATTTGACTCCCAAATTTTTGGATGATTATTATCTTCATTAGAATGTGGATTAGGACATTGACATTCATAATTTTAAAACAAAAGTCATTTATGGAACATTATTTTAAGTGGTATATTCTATTTAACTCATTATTTATTATTTCATTGACTTTCCTCTTACCATAACATCAACAATATTTTTATTAATGGTTAGACTTCTAAAAATCGAAACATATTCTCATTCCTTTTAATAATTCTCTAGGGTTCTCTATTTAATATTTCAAAAATGTAAAAGGTTGAATGTTTTTTCATCCCTCCAAATAAATTAACACTAGGGAATCCATTAAACTCCATATTCCTTTTCATATCACCAAAACTATGATAGTTTCTAGATTCTATTCCACTTTTACTGACCATAGTATGATATCTCTATAGCATTAAATTTTCATTATGAATAATTCCTTTTGAATAGCTTGTTTAAATAAACTAAATAATGATTACTTTTTTTACGGGATGATTATTAAACTAGAATCGTACTTCCAATATCTATTTAAATTTTCCCCATATGTATTAGTTGGTTTATCATTCTTATATGCAAGCCAATAGAATTCATCATCCATTTTTGTATATAGAATAAAGTGGATGCTATTTTAGATATACATCCTCTTATTCTTATCACATTTCTCTTAGAATATTTAATCCTCATACCTCCCATTATTAATAGTATTAAACCATTGATCTACATCACCTTCAATATAATAAATACATAGGCCAACTATTTCAATGTTTAAGAGCAAAATAATGGATAATATATTTTTCATAACATTTATTAATTTATCCTCTACAAGTTTATCTAAGGACCCATTTTAGGAAGTTTGGTGTTGTCTCATTAAGAATTCATTTAAAGGCTTCTCCCTCATTCATGAATTGATATGTTCAACAAGATCGGGGTTACCACTCATATGATGAGAAATTTGAGTGATCATTGTAAAAAAAATATTTCATCACATGTCCTAATCTATATTGTTCCACATTATGATGTTGATAGAATTTTACATAATATTTTTTGGCCACAAGATTCCTATAAGTTCCATCCATTGAATAAAATCAAATTTCATAGTGTAAGTTATATTAGTACCAGTGTGAAATCATATATTAAGAAAAATTAATTCATATGATGTCTAAATAATAACACCTTTTTCTCCCTATAATGTATTTTATTTGTTCTATGTGGTCCATTTCTTTCATCAATTTGAATTAAATATTATACTTTGTAAAGAAAATTGAATTTAACAATATAATATCCCATGGGAGTTTCAATCCAGGTACTAGGTATTAGAAGATTAACCATACACCAATATGATATTTGATATATACATGAGTAAATATTTATGAAGTAATTAAATTATTTTATTATGTTCAATGAAAATTTCCACTTTTAGTATCCCTGTAAGGATATAATATTAGGAACACTATATCGCCTATTCCATAACAAAATAATATGATTTTATCATATATAAACACATTTCCATAGTGTTTTCACTAAATATCTCTAATCATAATCTGCCATTATTAACTACACCTATCCTATTATACAAACTATGTAGACCCTTGATTTTCATATATTGTTGTTACCTCTAATGATATGAATATATAATATATTTTCAAAATTCAATATAGAGATCTGTGTATATTAAGTGTATTTGGAGACCAGATACACAATATTCTTATTTCATGAAATGTATTCAATATCTACCAAAAACATTTTTACACATAATTCTCTTCAAATAATACCCTAATAAAAACAATTAATAATAAATATATAATGGGAAACATATGAATGTGTGGTTTAAGTTACTATGAAAGCATATAATATATATATATTGATGATCACTTATGCATAACATGAGAATTATGTTATGATAAAATGAGATAACAATTTGAATAAAAACTATGAATATTATACACCATTATCCTATGAAATGGAATAAATATTTTTTTTATAAGAAATAAATAATAATAGAATAGAATAACATTATTTGTGAGACTATAACATTGAAATAGGATTTTGGAAAAACATATCCTTATATGAATCTGAAAATTTATAGATAGAAATTGGCTCACTCATTTAGTTAATTACATGATATCAAGACCTCGCATAATCCAATGAAAAAGAAACTAGGTTTTTCCATAATTATATATACATGAAATATGATCACACAAATAAATATATAGATATTAAAATCTTGCCCAAAAAATAATGGTATAAAAATTAAAATGATGTCCATGCATAAAATTATGAAATTAAAATATATTTCATTAATATATTATTTACCTCATGAGATTTCCATATTTATCCAATGCATTAGAGGGCAATAACATACCCATGAATCAAACAATCAAAATAAATTTATATTTGTTCCACAAGATCAAAAATCATTTATCATATATAAATCCCCCAGAAAGGATGAATGTTTTAAAAATTTCTCATCCGCATAATAACAAACATTTTATTCAAATAATAAAGATGGTATCATTAGATCAAAACCCAGAAAAGCATATATAACATCCAAGGATTTTGTCATTGATAAAATTGCCTTAAAAGATCAAATGATTTTTTTTAAAAAGTACCCCTTTCAGTTTGAAATACCTTCTTTTAAATATATAAATTAACAAAATAGTATGAAAAACATTTTCCTTCAAGAAATCCTTAGAAACGTTTATGTGATTTTTCAAATCATTGAGGATTCATGACAATAAAAAAATTTCTTCATTTTATTAAATTTAAAAAAGATTTATTTCACATTTTTGGACAAAATTTAAAAGCACCTTGTTCAAAAAATTACCACAAGTATCCATATAACCCATTTCGTAAAAATTAAACAATTTGAAAAAATAAATCAATAAAAGATTATGATAATATTAAATAAATATCATGATATAACTTTTAGAAAACATGGATATTTAAGAAAAAAAATTCTACTAAATAGTGAAATACATTCATTTTTAATACCCTTATTTATATGCAAAGAGAATATATTACGTTGGGACCATATATTCATAGTGGTAGTATTACACTTCTTCTTCCATATCAACTCAATAGGGTAGTCTAGATCTGGAAGTCTAGTGTGGCATCTTCCCCTGACCATTCTCCATTTATCTTCTATCTTTGTCCAATACACATCACCCTATATCAGTTTTACAAGTTAGTTACATCCGGGTTGTTTGTGAATTTGGCGTGGGAGTGGTGGTTTTTTGGTCTTCTTCAGTTTTTTGTGGGTGTTAGTTGGCTCAGTTTTCCATTCTTGAGGTCTTGAGTGAGGTGGATTCATCCCTTAGCCATTGTTCAACCATCTAAATATATTTGTTGACTTCTCTTTGGATTAGAGATAATTCCTTATTGATAATTTTTTATATCATGATTTTGGATCTTTTTATTTATAGAGAAGGCGTAACGATGGTTCTTGGTCTACTAAGCTCATAAGATAGTTTGTAGTTTTCTTTGACATTGGATCTTTTGGATGGTGGTTTGTATCCTCCATTCGAACAAATCAAGGCAACCTATTGATATAGGGTTTGATGATTTTAATTTTCTTTCTATGTGATGTTCATGTATGAATTTTTAATTTTTAATTTTTAATATATAATTGGTTTATCTAAATTTTTTTCTACTATAGAATATTTTCAATAGTCCTCACTTATTCATACGAAATTTATTAATCTCAAAATAAAAAAATCTACTTGAGTGGGTGAAATTCCGTTTTACAACGAAATATTATCTTGGCCTTTGTGTAAATAAATAAATGAAATATAATGGAAAAAATTTAAGCTCTTTAAAACACCATTGTAGGAGAAATGCAGGGAATTATTGATAAATATTTCAAATAAGTTAATCATTTAAATCTTAATCATAAACAATCTTGATAAAAATTATATTCAAACATAAATTCTATACATATTTATTAATATCTATTTCAAAAAAATATAAATGTGAGAACATTAGATGTAGTTTAATATCAATATAATATTCATGATTTAATAAAAAAAATACATTCTTTGGATGTATAGACACTAAAAAAGGAAATAATTAGTGAATAAGATATCAGTATCATGGAAATAATACTGAGATGAGAAACACATAAATCATGTTTGTATCTATTTTAATGGCCTTTATACTAATGTATAATAAATAAATATTTTTTAAATTTCATTAAATAAGAAATATAAATACTTATAACATTTTATATAATCCACTTATATATTTTTATAAAAAAATTATTTATTCTTTATTAAAATCTTCATTTTTAGTGTTAACTATTTAATTTTTCAGGAGATTTTTAGTTCTCTATTTATGTTCCTTTTAAATTCATAATGGTTCCATAATCTCAATATGTTTAATTTTGATATAAATATCTAATATATCTAATATATATATGTATATATTCATTCATAAAAGATAAATATATAAAAATGAATCACATGGTTGTTGGGTACAATATGACATACGTACACATTAACGTGGGATTGACTTTTTTATTGATAAAATTAAATAATATAAAATATTAATTTACCTTTAAATAATAGTTATTATATCATAATTAATATTTTTCTATTCCTTACATTTTTCCTGATTACTAAACATGTAATTTTGAATAATGAAGAAAATGATAGTGCTTAATAGAGGAGGTAGCCCACACTTACGCATGAGTGGCATTATACATTTCCAATAGATTGTATGTAAGATAGTAGATATGATATAAAAATTTATGGTCAATAATTATGAAAATGTTATAATGTAAAATTATTATACCAATCATAATAACCATCCATTAAATCTATTGATGGATAATAAATTTTATCAGAACACGGATGATGTTAGTCATATGTACACACAAGTGATACGCTCACGTTCCATTTGATAGAAAAACATGTTAATATGGGTGGTTTCATAATCATAATTAATTTTTTTAATATTTATGATATTGAATATATAAATTTATAAATAATATGAATGATTTATATAAATTAGAAAAATAAATAAAGTTAAGGATATTAGGTATGATTGTTGCCACATCTTTAGTAAGACTCCATTAGATCTCTTCTACATGAACCATGGAATCATCATTTAAGAAGAAAAGAAACTAAAATTTATATATATATAATATTTTTCATAGGTTTTTTCCTAAATATATGGCAGCATTAGGTGTAAACATTTTTAATAAGGGTTTCCTTTTATAATTGATGGGAGGGGCACTTAAGGAATTTATAAAATGAATACAATATTATAAAGTCATTCGGTAGAGAAATTATTCTAAAAGAATACATACTCAAAGATAAGGATGGGTGAGATTGAAAACCCAAAATAAAATAATATTATGTATATTTATGTGTTTGTTTTATATCATATATTTTGATTTACCCCCTTAGTTGACATATTTTAACTTTAACAATGGTAATCACTCAGTCACTCTTAAAGGATAATATATTTTGTTATAAGGTAAAATAGGAATCTTACATGACTAAGGTAACAATTTTTAGACCATTTATCTATATAATCATCATATTTTTATATTATTTAGGATTTCCATATATAAATAATATATTATGTTTTCAAAAATATTATTATTTCTAATTTGAATCTATTCATTAAATATTGAATTAAAGACTCCGCTAAAATCATGGAGTTAAAATTGAGTCGTTTAACACATTTATAATATTTCATGGTTATCTAAATAAATTTAAAACAAAAAATTCAACCAAATTGTATTAATTATAATTTTTAAAAAATTATATATTATATTTTATGATAATTTAAAAAATATGGTATTGGTATTGTGTCGGACATTATAGTAATAATTCAATTATTAAAAATTAAAAATGAATTTATATGAAAAATTAAATTAATTTTTCATTAAAATATATAATTATAAAATAAGTAACCTTTTCATAACTTTGTTATAAATTGTTAAATACACTAAAGTCAATAATGTGACATATTTTATTTATTTTTATATTAAATTAATATGAAGGACCTAATCATTCAATTACTAAAGAATGTGGAAATATATTTGAGTCTTGGAAAGAAATAACATTAAAAAACCTATTAAATATGATTAAATAATGATTTAGGTTTTTTTGTGACCTTATCTCATGGTTTTGACTATATTTTACCCATTTTAACATTATTCAAGTTACAATATTTATCCTGGTTACTATAAATAATGATAACAACATTAAGGTAGCTATCTTACACATATTAACATCATAATTTTAAATATGTTACCTATTTTTTAGGATTTTATCTATAGAATTGGTAGAAATAAATTAAAAAAATCAAAATTGAAAAAAAAGGATTATTTAGAAAAATGTTTTTTACATATAAATTTTTTTTATTCTATACTAATCAATAAAATTGATCCCAAAAACAAAATATTATTAATATTAATATATTAATACTAATATAACATTGAAATAAATTTAAAACTTAATTGAGATTCAGAAATTCATAAATAAAAAATTTATTTTTCAATAAAAATAAATATATTTTATTATTCCCATGAAAATAAATATTCTCCAAAAAAACAAAATTGGGGGAATATTTTTTTTATTGATTAGTTAATATTTATTCAGTAGGTGCATTATTTATATATATATATCAATTATTTTTTTATTATATTAATATAGTCCAATTTAAGTGATAGGTTATAATGATCATTCTTAAATAGAAACATTTCATAGTTTTTTTAATATTAGGGTTTCCTGTCCTATAAGCTATCAAACATAGGTATATACATTTAAAAAATCTAAGTGTTACATTGTTTGACACACCACCCCTTTATTAAATTTCGTCATTGTATTTTTCCAATGATATCATAAATCATGGATTTGATATTTTAAAATTCCATTGTTGAGAACCCACATAATAAAAAGGATTAATAAAACATCTTCATGAAATGGGAATGGGGAATATTAATTTGTATTGGAATAACTTGAAACGAGTTTTAACAATTGAATAAAAATATTTGGATGTAAAAATTTGGATATTGAAAAAATATTAATGTCAATATATTTATTAAGAGTGAAATGAAACATAGATCCCAAGAGGCTGAATGATAATGAGAATTTAAATATCCCCAAAAACATAAATCAACTTGATGTGAAAATAGACATAGATTTATCATATATTAAATAAATATGAAAAATAATTGTTTGTTGATCCTTTTTATAATGTTGACGAATTTTTCATGACTACAGAATACATAAATATGCTTACATTTATTAAGGATTTTCATTCATTGATATATTTCCACCACAATATCATATTTTGCTACAAATATTTTGTATACAAAATGAATTTTTGAGGCCTATAGCATTAAAATTATAATTTAATGGGATATATGAACTCTAAAAGATAATTAATTAATTTGTTCAATTATTTAATATTTTTTAATAATAATTGTTATTTTATGATATACAATATGAAAAATATAATATAATAATTTCTAAAACATCCATAATAAATCCAAAAACGTTTAACTTATTTGATTTTGAAAAATACATAATCTTAATTCTCCTCGATATTATATATTACCATAATGGAACAAAGAGAAGGATTTGGTCTCATATCATTCCTTGATAAATTTTACACTTATATTTTTGTATTTTTAATCAGTCATATTTGTTAGAAAAAAATTATATAGACCATGATCATATATTCTTTATAATATAGTAATTATATCTCAAAATAAAGTCACTATTAAATTTTATATGATTCAAAAAGATAATTCACCCATCATGAATTTAATAATATATTATCTAAGATTAAAAATTTTCCATTTATGGTATTTCTTCACCCGTGCACCAATGGGCAATAATATATTGATTCGGAATATCAAATATTATTTTATTTAATTATAAATTTATATGGAATCTATATAGGGAGATATAATAAATGGAAAATGTCATATAAAAATTCATTTATGAATGATTTATAATATTTTCATATGGATCATTCAAACATACTTTAGCATGTAATCCCTAATTCTAGAAAACAATACAAGTGTACCGTAATTATCAAAATTCACATCATCTATTATGATTTCATAGGATTTATCTTTATTTCTTTGACCCCAGAGGTGGTTCTCTATTATTATCCACATTGTCACTAATATTATGGAATTGATTGGAATAATTATCAAATACCCTTCATGTGTAGAATATAATTGTTATTTTTTATTCTATAGATCTTTCTGACAATTCATTTCTTCATCTAGAATCTTCACATAAAATTTATTTTCTTTTTCATAATGGGTAGGTTTCATACACAAGAAACATATTCCTATTCCAATCATGAAATCTCTTGAGTTCCCCACATAAAATTTTTGGAAAGTAGAAGGGAAATTATTTTTCAACCCACTATCTCAAATACCACTAGTGCTTCCATGAAACTCCATAATCTTTATTATTTCCCCATTAAAATTAGGGTTTATATATTCCATTTAAATTTTTTGGGTACATTGAATTATATCATCATAGAATCTAAAGATCATTTTGGATAATTATATTCAAACGGTTGGATTCAACCCAGTAAAGAATAAATAAATTTTTATTTTAGGTTTAATGATTACATATGAAGCATTCCACATAATCCTTGTAAAATTTCCCCTAAATGTAATAATGGATTTAATATCCATATTCTTAAGCTAAATGAATTCTTTCTCCAATATTATATGTCCAATAACTGGGATTTAAATCTATAAAAATAAAACCTTATACTCTCCCATTTAATAGATTCAATCTCACCATCTTTCTATATATTCTTAATAAGATTTCATTGTTGATATGTTTCTCCTTACAATTACTAAATCATTATAGCCACATTTTCACAATTTGTGAGAATTGGAATAGAAAATATATTCTCTTCCAAATTGATCAATTTCTTAAGAATTAATGGATCGAAAGACCCATATTAAGATATTGGAATATTTCTCTTGAATAATTCAATGGAATTATACACCCATCTTGTTTAATTCGATTTTTAAATAAATTATGTTTTACTACTCATGGAATGACAGAATTAATAGTGTATAGTCCAAAAATATTGCATCATGAATCTATATCCATTTGATACCTCATGAGGATGATCATTTTATTTTCCGTCAAAATCAATTTTTATTATCCTCCATCAGTTTCCATCCAAAAATTATAAAAAATTTATTGTTTGAGCCACAATAGTCAAATTGAAAATTTATAAAATCCTAAAATATCATTCAATGGTTATATAAATCATGGAACTTACATATTAATAATTTAAAAGTATGATTTAATAAATTTCACCCTTATTAACAATAAATTCAAATTCTTCATAATGGTTTACAAATAAACTTTTAGTAAATCCCATCATATTTCCTAGATTGTAAAACATGGCTCTACGTAAATTCATACTCACCATTCTCCATAATGATGGATAAAATATACTCGACCAACCATTATTGACATTATTAACAATGATTAAACTATTCCAAAATCCCATCCACATATAGTATCTAGAATGTAATATACTATTAGGAATGACAAATAATACATTTTGAACCAATACTTTTGGATGTAATCTTATATATAGACCCATCCGTTGGTTTTTCACCATTGTTTTCATATCCTAATTTCCAATGATTGACTAAACATATTCAATGAAAGCATCAATAGAAACCCATGATTTTCATAAAAGTATATTGCATCTTAATATATTCATATCCATTAAATTTTACGAAATCATGACTATAGACTGTAATCGTTTTAGATATTCAGAGACTAGATAAAAACAATTTTTATTCTTTTGATGATCATTAATATATTTAATATATATAAACCAAGAATGTACACTTCTTATACAAACCCTACTAATAACCTTTATTTATAACATGGGAATATGAAAAAATAGAAAATAATGAGCTCAGATGCTTAGTAATTGTAAACATGATTAATATAAACGATAACTTCTAAATTACATGACCATAAGGGTTTTAAAAATAGAACTTAATATGTGAGAACCACACCGTGTATATCATAGATCATAATTCTTATTTAGGTAATAAATATTATAAGATCCTAATACATAAATAATAGAGTAATTAAAGAGTGTCGTTCATGTGGACATAACATAGAAATCCTAATTTGGAAAAAAATTAAATTATAATATTATGAACAAGTATAAAAAATTTAGATCAAATAATTAGATAAGTACTTTTAAACCATCACATAAACTTATGTGCATATAATTGGGTGTATGAAAAATCATATAGACATGAAATCCATGTCCACACATAAACTTATTGAAATGAATATGAGGTCTACGTATAATTATATTTATAATAAAACATGATCCAAAAATAAATTGGGGAATATAAAATCAGATTCATTCATATTATATATTCTACAAGAGTTATCTATATTTCATAAATGCATTGGTGGTCTATTATGGACCCTCTAGTCACCTAATTATAGTGAATTTATATATTTTCCTTGAGATTCATAATAAGTTATCTTACATCGTATACCATGGAAATGACACATGTTTCATTAAAATATCATCATCCTAATCGTAGACCTGGAAATGAAATAATATGGATGGTACAATTGGCTCACATCTTTAGTAAATCATATGTAACATTGATAAATTTTATCTTAGTTGAAAATGCCTTTAAAATATCACTTCTATTACATCATGGGGAAAATAATCTTTTAACATTGAAATAAAATATTTATAATATAAAAATTATTAAAATATTAATGGAATTATTTTCTAATAAAATAACATTATATTGTTTTAATGGAAAAATAAAATTATTTTTTTAGCCATGATGGTGGATAATTCTGTTCATGTCATATTTTTTTAAATAAATAGTCATTTACCATTTTTGGGAAAAATTCACAAGTACCTCATTAAGAAAATGATATGATGATAAATTTCAAACAATGTTTTAAATATTTAGTAGTGGTTAAAGAATACATTCAATAATAATAGTAGAATATTAAAATACTTTTAGAAAACATTGATAAGAATGAAAAAGGATTTTCAACCAAATTGAGAAATGGAGTTAATTTTCATCAAAAAATATTATTTATGAAACTTGAGTACAAAAAGAGTGAAAAATTAATGGATAATATGAAATATCCAAAATAATTAGTTCATTGTTAAATCCATGTTATTATTGAGAGATATGCCATAAAATTCCATCATTTGAAACATAGTCATAATCAATACTGATAAACAATTATATATAAAACAACTCCCTTAATACTTTGGAAATATCTTTATCAGAACCTCATAAAATAAAGATCCATAATTGTATGTTTAAATCCACATAATTTCTTGAAATCATTATAAATTAAATTGATGTGAATTATATGCACCACACAAATGAAACAATTGGTGAATATGACATTTGTTTCATGAAAATAAAAGTGAGATGAGAAACCCTTATTTTAAATTTGAATTGATTTTTATGTTTTTTTAAATCAGGAATAATAAATTTAAATTTAATTTAAATATATAATAGTTTAATTTAAAAATAAATAATTTCATATATGATCCATTTATAATTTTTAACATCTATTTATTTTGAACCATTCAAAAAAATCATCATTTATGGGTCTTAACTATTTCAATTTTAAATATAACAAATATAAATTTTTTATGATGGTTCCATCATATTAAAAGAACTATTTTATAAATATCTTATATATTCATAATATATATTATTATATTACTATAAAATAATGATATGTATAAATAAATCATACCATTCATGGAGATTATTAGTTGTTCATAATCCTTAATGTTGTTTTCACATTTTGAAGGATTGGATTAAAGAAAAGTTGTTTACATTTCAAAATCCATGATATATTGTTATATAATATATAAAAAATGTTATTTATTTTTTCCTTTTTAGGATTTATTTAAATAAAGATCAAAAAACTAATCACATCACCTCATGGAGGTGTTATTCCACACACACCCATGAGGAACAATATTGTTTTCCAACATATCAGAATATAAGAATAGAGATAGTAAATTATAATTCAAAAATCATTATAATTTCATTAATATCAAATATAAATTTAAAACATATAATAATTATATTAAAAGAAATATGTTTTTTAGGAAATTAGTTGTACCTCTACGTGGAGACTGTACGTTGTATGTATGAATGTGTGACACATTCTCTTTTAATTTGATGGATAAGAGGGTTGAGAAAGGTGTCAATATAATCAGAATAATATTTCTTTAAATTTGGGAACATAATTTTTTCTTTTATGAAGAATATAATGATTTAGATTATATAGAATAAAAATCAAATTGAAATAGGTTGAGTATGATGAATTCCACTTCTTCGGAACGCCTATATTAGATCTGTTATTAAATACTGTTGGAAGATAATTTTATAACGAAAAAACCCTATAAGTAATATCAATAAGAAATTTATAAGAGATATGGGTAGGTTTTGGTCAATACATATGGCTCAAATTGGTATAAATAAGAGAGGTCATGGGATCCCTTTTATAGATGGTTGGAGATAATTCTTAAAATTTCATAAAAATTTAAAATATAATGAATTTATTATGGGGAAATGGTATTATAAATTTATAGTTATTTTATTACAGGTTTTGGTTACGTTGAAATAAAAAATAGTAACATTTTGATATTTTTATGTGACGTTTTAAACCATATCTTTTTTATTAACCCCATAGTTACCTTAATTTAACCATAACTATGTAAAAAATGTTTTACAATTAAACGGTTATAATTGAACCTGTAATGAAAATATTAAAACATAAATGTACAAGGAATGAAATATTAGATAATTTCTAAAAAAATACCTTTCAAATTATTTAATAATTTTAAATAATTTATAATGTGATAATATATGTAAAATATCATTAATACCATTTTCTCACTATTAAATTAATTTGACATCAATGATTCAACGAGATAGATGGAATTAAAATATAATCCATTCAAATGTCGTTAATATTTCACATTTTTTTTAAAAATATTTCTAAAATACCATCCAAATGTAATTATTTTTTATAAAAAATAAATTCTTTATTTTTTTCAATTGAATAAATATAGTAATAGTGTTTCATACACATTTACTCTAATTATTGAATCACTAAAAATTAAAATTAAATTTTTTTGATAACTAATGTTATATTATATTAAAATTAACCATTTAGATCAGAACATGGCATCTTTTTCCATTATTATATAATATTAGAGATATTTTAGTCAAGAGACTTACATTTTTATTTATTATTTTCATAAATTAATATGAAGTTATTAATCAATTATATATATCCCCAACTCTCTATTTATTCTTTAAATGGATTGATATGGACTAACTCCATCAATAAAATAAGATAATGTAATGTGTTGATTTATTTTGAGACCTTATATCATGTTTTTAACCCAAATTTACCATTTCACCGTTATAGAGGTTGAAAATATGTACCATTTGTTACTGTTCATATATGAAAAATAATATAAGGGGTGTATTTTACAGTTTTTTAACATCCAAATGATAAATATTATTCCTATTTTTTAAAATTGCATCCCAATGACTAGAAAATCTTAATATGTGATAAAAATGTTAATGGAACAAAAAAACAAGTTTTATTGGGAAAATGACTTTTTAAGTACATAATTGTATTTATACATAATTAAATAATATAATTCATTAAAATAAAAATTAGGGGCTTATAAATAAAAAAATAGAACTATGTTTAATTTTTAACCCATTTAAAATGGTACGTATCCCATTAAATGCTAAAATCAATCATATGGTTTTCAATAAAAAAATTGGTTTTTCAATATTCATAACAAAATTAATCATCATAGAAAAATCAAAAAAAATTAACATAAGCTATTTTTTTGATTTCAGTAATGGTATTTTTTTTGTTAAATAAAATTGTTAATTATTTTTAAAAATTATTTTTTATATTCAATCATAAGAAATAATAATAACTATTTCTCAAGAAAACAAATTTTTAAATACTAAGAATTTTTACACAATATTTAGTGCTTATTTCATAAAAATTAATAAATGAATATATATTATGAATGTCATTTATATATATACATATCATAATCTTAGTTAAGTATATTCATATCCTCTATTGTAATTACTAGGTTATTATAGTCATATTTAAGTAATAAAATTTCATTGTTCATTTTTGATCAACATTGTCAGTTCTATACGCTATCAAAATAGATTTCTTCATTTTAAATCTCTAATTTTTACATTCTCCCACATTAAAAAATTACATCCATGTAATTTTATATTTTTCTTAGTTATCACATGTTTTATATTTGAATTTGTTTTTGTTGAACTCCCACATCATAAAAAGGGGTCGTCAAACATCCTCATGAGATTGGGAAAGGGGGATAAGAAGGATATCTAGATTAACAAATAATTAGGTTTCCAAATAAGAGAATATTGTTGGGAAGGTAAAATTTAGTCTTCTAGAAATTAGTAATATCAATAAAATTATTGATAGTGATATAGATGTTTTATCACAAGAAAGATAATTCACTTCAGAAAGATACCGACCTCAAAAAACCTAAATCAATGAGTTTGAAAAAGATAATTGTTCATCGAAAATTAATATGATAAGATACTGTTTTTATTTAGTTATCCATTTCAAATTTTTTATTAATTTCATTACAGAATAGACATAAAATAGAAGAAAATATACTTTCTTTAATTGTATAATTCCGTTATTTAATATATTTTTATCAAAATCAATTTTTTTTTAAACGATGAGTACACAATATGAATTTTTCATCCCTATACAACTAAAATATACTTTTAGCATATCATTATGCACATAAAATAATAATAAATATGTTAATCTATCACTAAATATTTTTCAAATTCAATGGTTATCACAATATATCCAATATTAATAAAAACAATATGCATGAATATCATAAAAATTTACAATAACACCTATATTTTAACATAATCTATACAAAAGATAGTTATTATTATAGATATTGTAATATAAATATGAATTATATGGAAAACCAAATATTATAATGTGTTGTTATAATATCCTTCCTTTGTAAACATAACAATTATCATTAAATAATTTTAACAACCCATAAAATAACAATGAATAAATATATACCTTAATCATATATTTTCCAAAATATGAAAATTATTTCAAATAATGAAGTTATAATAAGATCATATATAATTACAATAGATAATTCACCCTTAATTATAAATATATTCTATTATCATAGAAAAAATGAATTCCATTGGATGGTCAAGTTTATCCGTGAAAAGATATAAAAAGATAGCTTAATTCATAATTACCAACATTATTTTCTCATTCTAAAAATTTATATAGAATCTATATAGGTAGAGATATTAAATGAATTTAATCGCATAAAATTTCTTTAAAGGAAAAACAATAATATTTTAATTTTGATCATTCAATAAAAAAGTATTAGAATCTCCATTATTGGAGTGCATGATAATTTTTTTACAATTATCATTACTCATTTGAGTTGTTGTGATTGTGTTTTTTATTTCATTATCCATTGACTCCAAAGGTTTTTTGGATTATTATCATAATAAAAACATATATTATTGAATTTATTGACATAATTAAAAATATCTATGCATCTATAGAACATATATGTGACTAGTGTATTCTATTTACCTCCCCCATTTTAATATCATTTATTAGCCTCTTCATATCACATCAAAATTATTTTTTTCAAGGACAATGATTTTCACACATGAAACATCTTAACGTTACTTTCATTTATTCCCTTAATTCCTCAATCCCACATTTTTTTCATATAGCAGGTTGAAATGTTTTTTTTCCTCCACATGACATGTCATATGGGATTATGTGAAACTACATCATCTTTAACATATAACCAGAACCACGAAGGTTTAAAAATTCATTTCCAAATTGAATACTCTTACAATGATTTATAATAAGCATAAAATGTCTTTTTTATTATTAAATTTAATTAATTGGTTCAAAAATATAAATTACAAATTTTTCATTCCAGGTTTATGATTTAATAAAAATTATATATTCATGTGTGGTTAGAATTTACCACATGTACCAATGAATTCATCTTACATACAGATAACCTCAAATAATTTGTTTTTCATTTTTGTATGTCAAATATGAGGTATTT
Source organism: Viscum album (assembly GCA_963277665.1). Classification (NCBI taxonomy): domain Eukaryota; kingdom Viridiplantae; phylum Streptophyta; class Magnoliopsida; order Santalales; family Viscaceae; genus Viscum; species Viscum album. The sequence goes on from OY728146.1 coordinate 1,109,573,465, forward strand.
TATTACTAAAATAACTTCTAAAACTCATCACATTCCATTGTTTCAATTTCATCCTATTTTCTAGTATTATTAATAGAATTATTCCATTTATATACTTCACCTTTAAAATGACTAAATTCTAGGACAATGTTTTTATTGTATGAGAACTAATGAATGGAAAATATATTTTATATCATATTGATCCATTTCTGAGAATGAAGTGTAGAAACAATTCCCATATAATGATGGTGGATGTTGTCACATGAAATATTTAATGTAATGTTTCTTCATTATATTTTTATCAATATATTTAACATTCGTTATGTCACATCACATATCATGTGAGAATAAAGCAAGTATAATCATGAAATATTTTATTACATATCATTCAAAATTTATTTTCTCTGTTATATCTTCATTATATTTGTTGACAGATTCGGTGGTCAAATTATTCTATTAGGTCCACACTCTAAAAAACCAAATAGTACTGTGTGAGCACCAATTATCCAACTCAAAAATAATTTAATCGGGAAAAATAATTTATCAAATGTCTAAATTATTATAGAATTATTTTAATAAATGAAACAATATATTTAATATAGGTAATCCTTGATTATATTCTATTCAAATCCAATATAATATTTTATAATGAAAATATGAGTTAACACAATCATATCCCCCAAGTATCCAAACCAAGCGCTCAGTATGGCCACACTAACTGTGCACTAGAATGATGGCCAATATATTCTCAACCAACTCTTCTAGAGCTTATTACTGTATATGAATATATGTAAAAACTACATTTGAATATAGTATACACCTGCATAAGTAATTTTTTTAATACCACATAATATATTCCTTACTAAAACATTGGGATACTATGCTACACTTAGATATATTTGTAGGGTTTTCACCAAAGATCTCTAATCCTAATCACTAAATATTTACTAAAATGATCTTTTTCTAAAAACAATAATAAACCAAGAATTTCATATATAGATATTACATATTAAGAGGTGAATATCCAATCTATATTAATAATACAAGAATGGGGGCCGTAAATTATTAATGTCATTGGAGACAAGACACAAAGTCAACATATTTCATGAATGATCTTCAACGTATCCCACAATGATCTGAATATATGGTAATCATCATATAAATACCCTACTAAAACACATTATCATAACCAGTGAAAGGGAAACACTATAAAAATTGAGCAACGATGCTAAATAAACATTAATATGAAAGATAATAATGATTATATAATCATAACATAATAATAATAATATTTTTTTAATATTTTTATCATTGGATGACCATAGCCTACATATTATAGATCATAAACCTGATTCATTGAATAAATCTTGTGTTTTTAGATGACCTGAATCAAAACATAATTGGAGAACATGATACATGAGATCGTAACAAAAACATAGGAATGTGGTAAACAAAAATAATCTATTTAACAATGTGTAAATGTATAAATAAAAAATGGTTTACACATTAAGTAATGGTAATTAAATTAGGAATCATGTAATCTTACATACATGAAAATAGGTCTACACATATTAATATAGACATGAAATATAGGTACATTCATAAGAAAATTGACATGAAATATAGGTCCATTAATATTCAAATGGACATGAAAATATGTATATTCAGAAACATATGAACATTAAATGAGGTCATACATAACATAATTACATAGTGAGCTATCCGTCAGGATAAATTTAGTCTTGGGGATATAATAGTTCAATATTTCATATAATCATTACAAATCTATATGTGTTGTGAATGTATATAAATCAGTCGTTAAATATCATAACTAATATAAAGAACAAATGTTTCATAAGCACCTCATAATCATAATCATAAACTATATAGAGAAATATAAAGGATGGTATAATTAGATTCTGTTCTTATTATAGAATATGTAACATCAAATGATAACCTCTTATAATAAGAATCATATAAAATATCACATGCAATATATCATGACAGAAATTACATTTAAACATTAAAATCACTTATTTAAAATCTAAATGTTTTCAAAATATTATGGAAATAATATTTTTTGAAATTCATCATTTCAAATTTAAAATGAATGTTCAATGTGTTTTTCTATCATGATATTGGGGATTGTTGTAAATAATTATGAAATTTAATCAATGACTCTTTTAAAATTATTTTATAAATTCAAATCTATTAAATTAATAAAATCAAACGAATATTAATTTTATATATATTTTTAAAAAATCAATAATGTCTAAAATTGAAATTAAAAATTCATAGTTTAATATTAAACACATTATGAAGAAATTTTTATAAACCATGGATATGGAATAAAAATGGTGTTCAACCGAATAGTGAAATAAAAAAATTTCCATAAAATCATTCCTTCAATCATAAGAGATCATAAATATATTAATATGATATTAAAACAAGTGATATTAGTATATAACCATAGGATAATAAAATTCATGGGATTATTAAAATATTTTTAATAAAATTTCACTATTGTAAACTTATTCATATTAAATTCTAATAAACAATGCGATTATAACATAAATCCATTATTATTTTGGTAATATCAATATCAAAACATCATGAAAGTGATTAACTAACATATATTTTGGAATCCACATAATATTCATTAATTAATAAAAAATCCATTAATGGTATGTATATACACGAGACAAAGAAACGAAGTGTTAAATATGATATATGTTTCATGAAAATAAAGGTGATATTGAAAAGCCTTACCTCGAGTTCAATGTAAATTGAATACAATTTAAAATTGGATATAAGAAATTTAAACTTATTATTCCACTATAAGAAATTATTTTATATAAATTTATTGTATTTTTATGAACATATTACATTTGAACCACCATTTATTAATGATTTTATATTAAAAATGATTTTAGTGTTAACAACATTATTTATTATGGTTATTTCTATCCACTAATTCTGGTACATGTAATTTGATCAGGGTTTCATCATACCCTCAATGTAAAAAATGATATAAAAATTGTATATATCCATTATATACATATTTCATTAGTTATTTATCTATCTATAAATTATAGAGATAAAATAATGAAACACACTTTTAATAGAGACATATGGTATATATATTCTTTTTAGATATTTAAAATATTAAATAGATCAAATGAAAATAATAGAAATAATAATTCATCATTATAAAATAAACATTATATCATATATAAACTATATATTCATTATATATATTTTCATTACATCCATTAAAATCAGAAAAAAACTAATCACATTTATTCAGGGAGATGGAAGTCCAGAAATGTTCATGGGAACTTATCACTATCGTGGGTATTAGAATATAATAATGAAGATATGATAAAACATTTTCTAAATCATAATTATTTCATAAATATCATATAAATGAATTAACCCAGACATAGGGATAATCCATTAATGATGGTGATTTTAAACTAATTTTATCATGTCATGGAGACGGTAAGTTGAATGTACACTTGAGTGAGACATTAACATAAAATTTGATTTGAATAATGTATAATTAAGGAATTTTCCAAAAAATAATATCATATTAGTGTGTTTAGGATACTAAATAGTTTATTTAATTGATAATATCAATGAGTTAGATGCGTTATTAGTAGATAAAAGTGTATGAAGTTGGGTATGATTATTACCTATTTTTGAGTATGCCTTTATTAGATAGCCACTTAAGAACCCTTGGAATGTCTATCTAAGATGAAAATAACATATACATTTTAATGAATTTAATATAGGTTTTTGTTTAGATATATGACTCAACATGATGTAAATAATGGAAAAGAGGTGTTCCCTTTTATAATCAAGGGGATCGAAACTCCCGTAATTTCTTAAAAGATTAAAATATAATAAATATATTCTCTGGAATAATTAAATAATATAGGAATATATTTGAATATTTGTTGTGGATATAATTAATTACTATGAACTAAAAAATTAGCAATGGTTTATGTGATGTTCTAAATCTTATCTTTTGGTTTGGCCCTTTAGAAAATTTTAACCATAACTGTGGTAACAAATTTCTCACTCTTAAAGGGTTATAATATTACATTTATGGTTAAAAATATCTAAAAAATGGAAAAGGTATGAAATATTATTCCATTTATCCTCTTAAATACAGTATCTAAATATTTTTATTATTTTTTAATAATTTTAAAAATTATTTTTTTAAAAAAAATTATAATTAATGTTGTTTCTTGACACTACTAATTTATGTTGATATTAAAGATGATAATAAAATGATTTAATTCAAATATAATTAGTTTAAAATCCCCAACTATTTAATATATATATATATATATATATTTAATCAAAAATAAATATTTATTCATTTTTTAATACTTTTAACAATTTGAAAATTATTTATTATGTAATGGCCCGGACCCTCCTGGCCCATTACTTTGCCAAAAGTGAGGATCCACCAAAATAGTGGCACTGTGAAGGTGGCACTGTGAGGGTGACACCGAGACGGTGACACTGTGAAGGTGGAACCATGACGGTGGCACCGTGAGGGTGACACTGTGACGGTGGTACCAAGTCCCCTCGCTGAGTACCCGGCTTTTCCACTCTCGCAACATATGTTTTATGTAAATTTATTCTTTTACTCCTTTTAAAACCACTTAAAGCCCATAATTAATTCCTAAAAGTCTCAGGAAACCTCCCCAATGAGGGATATTAAATAACACATTAATATCATCGTGTGTAACTGCCCAACCGCGTGGTCAACCCACGAACCGCGCTAATGGGGTTTCGCGTTCTTATCTCAATCATCTACGGTCCTTATAAACTAAAGTGTTAGGCATGGTTTCTTCTTTCCTTGATCGCGGATTTTTATGAAAAATCTTTTGGTGCATTGGGAGAGCCGCATCTTTATCTGTAAAGTTCCGTGCTCGGCCTAAGCATCGATCGTCGATGAACAAGTAGGGAATTTCTCCTTCGCCTCTCTCTTTTGTGTATCATGCGGGATGGGCGTGCTTTTGTTTCTGTAGAATTGGGTAAACCAGACCTAAATAAAGATAATGAACAGATTCTATAACGAATGAAGGAGGGTTGTGATCGTTGACGTGGTTTATATTATGATCATCTTTCTGAGTTGTGTTGGCTTACGCCTTTTGAAATTAGAGGCCGTTGGTGGTCATTGTTTATGCACTAATGAACCCCTGGTGGTGTTTAAATGGTTTGTTTTCTAATTATAACCTCCTGCTGTGAAAAAGTAAATTGGTTAATCATGTATACCCAGATGAATGAATTGAAAGCACCAGGATCAACCCTTCTGTGATAACTCTTGGTTAAAACACATGGAATTGAAATAATTGAGTGTGTTAAATCTTATAAATCTGAAAATATAGGTGTGGCCCTGCTTTGTGTTGGTGGTAGTGGCTTGTAAGTTTTCATTTATAGGATGATTACTGGAGATGTGGGAGGGGAGGGGATCCCCTGTTTACGATACTTTCGTTGGTTTTGAGTTTTAAGAACGGGTGGTTACCTTGTTTATATCACGAATTGGGGTGGGATCTTCTTTTGATGAAAACCCTTTTTGGGGGAGGGGACACGAGGGAGTGTCTCGGGGTTGTTTGGTTCCAGGACTTCGAGGGTTCTCACTTTTCCTTTGTTGTTGTGACTTTACAAGAGAACCGGGTGTGGATACATAAATTGAAATTTGGCTGGTTTCTTTTCATTTGTTATGCTTATGGTGTTAGTTTCCCAGTAGTTCATAGACTTAATTGAACGTTATTTCTGAACATGAAAACAATAATGGGGAAAATGAGTTTTGTTTGTCAGAGTTGTGACTCGGACTTGAGTACTGTTGTGATCTGTAGGCTTTCTGAAGAAAAACCTAACTTTGGGTGAGTGCTTGTTACCTATGTATATATTTGTAGTTTTGTGTTTCTTATTCTCACCCCACCTAAGTTGATCACGTAGTTCCGAACACCCCCATTTCGTGGGGATGGTGTTTTTCCCAACACTATTATTAGTGGCTGGTTATTAGCTTCTTTTCTACTCCCTTTCTTGGATAGCCCACATATCTTAGGGAAGGCTGTGATGGCCTGAGGTCCATTATTATCCCAAGAACATTCTGGCGGGGTAGTGTGGTGGTTGGCCAGGTGTGTGCGGAAGGTGGTTTCCCAAGTGTCTTCGGGATGAGGCCCAGGTGTCTTCGGGTGTGGCAGTGGATTTTCTAGCCCTTATGTCTTCGGGTGTGGGGTGGTTGTTCTGGACTAGGTGTTTGTAGGCATGGTTACATGTGATAGTTGTGGCCCAGGTGTTTGCGGGCGGGATTCGGCAGTGGGACTGCGTGTGGTTGTGGCCCAGGTGTGTGCGGGCGGGTGTGGTAGTGGGACTGCTGTGAGAATGGCAGGATTGGTCCGATGCGTAGAATGTCTCAATAGCCAGTGGGAAAGTGGTGTGGGGTACCCAGACAACAATGTGCTCTGATTATATATATTACTTGACTTGTGTTATTTGGGGAGTGTGCCTTGGTGAGGCTTGGGTGGATAATTTACCTTGATAGGTGTCTAGTTTACTTCTTTTCTCACGAGACTTTAGTATGTTTCCCCCACTTGTTCCTGAGAGTCTTTGGTTTTCCCTACTGAGTGTACTTGTATGCTCACCCTACATATATAAAACTGCTTTCAGGTTTCCAGGAGGACTTCAGGGATCACGCAGGACCATACTAGCTCGGACCTTTAGGTCAGTTTCTGTTGCTGCTTTTCTTCTTTGGTACTTACCTTTATAGTCACCTTTTGTACCTTGTGGCTTTTACTTTTGGAACATGCATGTAGGAATGGTTTGCTTTTGTCTTTACGTTACTTTTACCTTTGTGTTGTTGAGTTTCATCATCTTATCTCGAGATCCTATAAAACAAAAAGGGGTAATGCCTTCCATTTGTGAGAAATTTCTATACCTTTGGTTCTAGTCACCACTCCGGGACCTATTGAAGGCAGGTATCGGGGGTAATCATCTCTCCTTCAACTTAAAGAAGGAAGGGTCTGGAAATCTGCTGACCCTTCCCTCCTTTTGGTGAAGTCGAGTCGTGATAATTATTTTATCAAAGGGGATGGTTGAGAGATAGGATGGAGCCTGGATTTAGGTATAGTGAGGATTGAATGGGATGGTAGGGCAACAATGTTGGGTGACCTCGGTGCATGAATTAGGCCCGAGAAGACCAGCTTGGACCCAAGATTTCAGGGGCCCCCGTGATCCGATGCTAGGACTATGGACCTACCCAACGGCTAAGTGATGCCACGCTGATTGCAGGGTAGAGACCCTAGGAAAGGTACATGCATCATAATGACTTGTGTTCTCGTGTTTCTGGGGTGTTTTGGGAATTAAGAATAAACGAAAAGTTTAAGAAGTTTTAAAGACAATAATCTGCACTACATGGGCTTAGGCATTCCTTGTTTACCTTTCATCTTTAGAACCTGGAAGGCGACCGCGTGTGGTTTAGACGGTCGAGGCCCCGTAGACTACCTTGGCCGATCGGTAGAGAGATGACAGAGAAGAGGAGGGTGACTAGTGGAAGAGGTCTCTCTGGGCCTTCCAGCGACAGACCCTCGAGAAGTATGAGGGAATCTCCTCTGACATGAATACGGAAGGCTGGCAAGAGGAACTAGTGATAACTTTCGGCCTGATTCGGGCCCCTACCGAGTACTGGGTTCTCATGCCGTCAGCCAGATGTGGGGAGAGGTGCGTCAGTGGTGGACGCTTTACCTGTGCGAGAGGAGAGAGGCTGAGGTGGATTGTGCAGATTTAGAGAGGGAGTTCTGGGCGGAGTTCTTCTCTTCGATGATGAAGGCGGAAAAGAGACACGAGCCACTCTCCCTCCAGCATGGGAGTATGTCCATGAGAGAGCTAGGGATCATGTTCAAGGACCTCCTACGTTTTCCTCCAGACCTCTTTTCTGAAGCAGAGTCTCGGGCAAGAAGTTTGGAGGAGGCGCTCCTCCCCTACCTCTAGTATGTTGCTACCCCCTTTACCCTTCTGACGTACTTAGAGGTCCAAAAGAAGGCTGAAGTGGTGGAGAGGATGCATGCTCTAGGAGGAGTGTAACTAGAGGGGATCAATCTGGGACCATCAAAGGGGAAGTCCGTCAGCACCAGACCTCTAGCATCAGGACCCTCCAGGTTCTGACCAGCAGGGAGCAGGCCGCAGCAGTTTTAGTTTCGATCCTCTAGTCCTCGCCCTTTTCCTTCAGGCCCGGGACCACAGTGATTTTTCTTTGGGAGCCCTGGACATCTTCGGAGTCAGTTCCCATACCGGGTACAGTACGACGGTGGTGGAAAGCCCCACCACCCGCCCCAGCACCAGCTTCCAGCCAGACCTTTCCAGCAGCAGCAGCAGGGATAGTGAGCTCCCGCTCCTCCAAGGGCAGACGTAGGAGGAGGAGTCCGTACTCAGGGTTCACCTCAGGGACCTCGACCGGGGAATGGTCCTGGAGGTGGCCGACATCCAAGGGGCAGAGGAGCTAGGCGTGGTTAGTTTCACGCTGTAGAGACAGCAGTTCCAGCTGGGCCGGAGGTTGTTCGAGGTACGATTAGTTTATTTATCATTCTTGCTTATGATTTGTTCTATACCGGAGCTTCGAACTCTTTTGTTGCACCTATTCTAGCCCATGCATTGGGTCTAGATGCTGAGAGACTCCCAGTGCCCCTGGTGTTGAGCACACCAGTCGGGGGTTAGACCGACCTGTTGTTTGTTTATCTGGGATGCAGACTAATGATAGGGCCACATCAGTCAGTTAGGGATCTTATTCTGCTACAGATATAGCCATACGATGTCATCCTAGACATCGACTGACTATCCTCTGTGTGCACTGTCATCGACTGTTTCTGAAGAAGGGTCATGCTCTCGGACTTGGGCGGCCGGCGTGTAAACTTCACCGGCGAGTGGAGCGGTCAGAAGGGCAGCATGCGAGAGGAACCCCTCCTCTCCTTATTAGCAATGCTATCAGTAGAGTCAGTAGATGCTGAGATGGTGGGGGTGCTAGAGGTTGTCTATGAGTTTATTGACATCTTTTTTTAGGAGGTGGCGACTCTAACCCCTCGACGTGATATCAAGTTTGGGATAGACCTGCAGACCGGCGCTCGACTGATCTCGATGGCTCCTTACCGGATGGCATATTCAGAACTACGGGAGTTGTAGATTCAGATTGATGGTATAATAAAGATGGGTTATGTTTGGATGAGTGCGTCACCGTGGGGTTCTCCAGTCTTGTTCGCAATGAAAGAAGACAATGGTATCAGGTTATGCATATACTATAGGAGGCTGAATCAGGTGACGATCAAGAATCGCTACCCTCTTCCGAAGATAGACGATCTTTTCGACCTGCTGAAAGGGGCAACATGGTTCTCGATGATCGACCTGCGGTCTGGGTACCACCAGCTGAGAGTGAAGAAGAGCGACATACTGAAGATGACCTTCAGGTGAAGATATGGACACTTTGAGTTCGTAGTCATGCCCTTCGGTGTTACGAACGCCCCGACTATGTTCATGGGGCTTATGAAATCCATCTTCTGGGAGTACCTGGATTGGTTTGTTGCCGTGTTCATCGAAGAAATCTTGATCTATTCGAGATCAAAGGAGGACCATGTAGGGCACCCAAGGATGGTATTGGAGGTCCTCTTATAGCACCATCTCTATAGTATGTTGTCAAAATGCATGTTCTGGACGTGAGAGGTACACGTCCTCTGTCACGTGGTGTCCGAGCGAGGGGTAGTGGTGGACCCGTCAAAGTTTAAGGTAGTTGTTTCTTGGGCAGCACCCAATAATGTGGAAGAGGTTCGTAGCTTCCTCGGGCTGGCAGGGTACTATCGGAGATTCGTACCCAAGTTCTCCCGAGTAGCAGCCCCTTTGACAGCCCTAACCAAGAAAGACCAGGTTTTCGTGTGGTGTGAGATGTGAGAGTCAGACTTCAGCTATCTGAAAGAGAAGTTGGTTAGTGCCCCAGTGCTGAGATTACCGGAAGAAGGGGCGGCTTATGAGGTGTTCTGTGATGCATCAGGACAGGGCCTGGGATGTGTGTTGATGCAGCAACAAGGGGTGATCTCTTATGGGTCCAGGCAGCTACGCTCTCATGAGAGTAATTACGCCACCCACGAACTTGACCTTGCAGCGGTCGTCTATGTGCTAATGTTATGGCGGAACAACCTCATCGAAGAACGCTTTGTGGTATTTACAAATCACAAAAGCATGAGGTATATCTTCTCCCAACGGGACTTAAACTTGCAAAAATCGAGATGGCTGGATTTCCTCCAGGATTACGACTTTGAGATATCTTATACTGAGGTCAAGGGTAATGTAGTGGCCAATTCCTTGAATAGGAGGATGCAAAAAGATGTTGTTCGAGAGTCGGCAGATGCCTGGAAAGCGATGGAGGAGTTGGCTGCCTTACACCTGGATGCAAGGATGGATGGTGGTAGAGGTTGCCTATATCAGATGACAGTGCATTCATCTCTATTTCAGCAAGTGAAGGAGTCTCAGTGTGGAGACCCATAGTGTGAAGTGATGTGTGACCGTGTTGACCAGGGAAATGCTCCAGAAGGATGAACAGAGGATGGTCAGAACTAGATGCTTTTCCAGGGAAGGTTGCTTGTTCAAGGAGTGGTGCATGACAAGGTTTTCAGTGAGTACCAAAACTCACCCCTAGAGGTACACACAGGAGTTTCCAAGATGTACCAGGGACTGAAGAGACAGTTATGGTGGCCCAGAGTGAAGTGAGCAGTGGAAGAGTTTGTGGCCAAGTGCTTAGTATGTCAGCAATTGAAGGCTAGACACTGAGTTCCAGGTGGCCTACTGTAGCCTCTAGTTGTCCCCAAGTGGAATTGGGACGACATCTCGATGTATTTCATCACGGGACTTCCCAAGGTCCAAGGGGCATACGATGCCATCTGGGTGGTAGTGGACCGATTAACGAAATCGGCCCACTTTCTGGAAATCAGGGAGTCGAGTATTGTGGATGCTTTAGCACAAAAGTACATGGATGAGGTGGTGAGGTTGCATGGAGTTCTGAGGTCTATTGTCACGGATAGGGATGCACAATTTACCTCACGAGTCTGGAGAGGATTGCAGCATGACTTTGGAACCCAGCTATGCCTTAGCACTGCTTTCCTCCCCCAGACAGATGGACAGACAGAGTGCACCATCCAGAGCATGGAAGATATGCTGCGGGCATGTGTTTTGGAATCAGGGGGATCATGGGTGTGATACATGCCTCTGGTAGAGTTTTCCTACAATAATAGCTACCACTCTACCATTGGTATGGCTCGTTGGAAGCCTTTTATAGGAGGCCATTTAGTTCACCTATGTGTTGGACCGAAGTAGGAGAGGCAGACATCCTTGTCCCGGAAGTGGTGTAGAGCACGACAGAGAAGGTTCAGCTCATACGGGAAAGGATGAAGGCGGCCCAGGACCGACAGAAGTCTTATGCTGATACCAGGAGGAGGTCCTTGGAGTTTGAGGTTGGATACCACATTTTCTTGAAGGTATCACCTCGGCATGGGTAGCGGAGGTTTGGAATGGGGAGTAATATTTCTCCCAGGTTCATCGGACCCTTTGAAGTGTTGCGGCGGGTCAGCGAAGTAGCTTATCAGCTAGTATTACCACCTCCTCTACTGAGGATACATGATGTCTTCCATGTGTCCCATCTCTTCCAGTATCTGGATGATGATTAACACGTCCGTGATTGGGGTGTGCTAGACATCGAGGACGACATGACTTTTGTGGAAAGACCTGTGATGATCAATGATCGCAAGGAGAAGGTGCTTTGTGGGAGAACCATTAACTTGGTTCGTGTGTTGTGGAGACATGGTGTGCTTGAGGAGAGTATGGGGGATAGAGAAGCACATATGTGTACCCAGTACCCTGAGTTATTTTGAGTTTTTTCCCTTGTTGTACCTGTTGTGGTAGAACATTTTGTCTTTTTGGCTATGAAATGTACTGGTTTTCATTCCTCTGAATGTCTGCAAATAGCCCTATCTATGGGGGGGGAGCGATCCCGCCCCCTAATCAAGACGCATTAAGGTGGATGCGATTAAACCTGTGCGGGCGAGTCAGTGCCACCCAAAGCAGATAATATATTGACATGTGGGAGGAGACCACCCAACCCACATGCCTGGGAAGTTTGGCATGGTATGTTGCTTGGTTCTTAACAGGGAAGTGTTTTTATTTAGCACGGGTTCGCTTCTAAGAGGTATCTTTCGAGGTGGTTGTTTGGACCCTCTATTTCCTTCCTAGTTTGTTTTTATTCTCGAGGACGAGAATCGTTTAAGAGGTATCTAATGTAATGGCCTAGACCCTCCTTGCTCGTTACTTTGCCAAAAGTGAGGCTCCACCAAAACAGTGGCACCGTGAGGGTGACACCATGACGGTGTCACTGTGTCCCCTCACCGAGTACCTAACTTTTCCACTCCCGCAACGTAAGTTTTGACCTAAATTAATTATTTTACTCCTTTTAAAACCACTTAAAGCTTGTAATTAATTCCTGAAAATCCCGAGAAACCTCCGCGATGGGGGATTTCAAATAACACCTTAATATCATCGTGTGTAACTGCCCAACCGCGTGGTCATTCCACAAACCCCACTCACACGGTTTTGCGTTCTTATCTCAATCTTTCGTGGCCCTTATAAACTAAAGGGTTAGGCATGGTTTCTTCTTTCCTTGATCGCGGCTTTTCACGAACAAGCTTTTGGTGCATCGGGTGACCCGTATCGTTATCCATAATGTTCCGTGCCCAGCCTAAGCATCGATCGTCAATCAACAAGTGGGGAATTCCTCAATCGCCTCTCTCTTTTGTGTATCATGAGAGGTGGGCGTGGTTTTGTTTCTGTAGAATTGGATAAATCAGACCTAAATAAAGATAATGAATAGATTCTATAAATAATGAAGTGGGTCTGTGATTTTTTATGTCGTTTATATTATGAACATCATTCTGAGTTGTGCTGGCTTATGCCTTCTGAAAATTGAGGCCATTGGTTGTCGCTGTTTGTGCACTAATGAACCCCCAGTGGTGTTTAAATGGCTTGTTTTGTAATTATAAACTCCTACTGTGAAAAAGTAAATTGGTTAATCAAGTATACACAGTAGAATGAATTGAAAGCACTAGGATCAACCCTTCTGTGATAACTCCCGGTCAAAACACACTGAAGTGAAATCATGGAGTGTGTTAAATCTTATAAATCTGAAAATACAGGCGTGGCCCTGCTTTGTGTTGGTGGTAATGTCTTGGTTGTTTTCGTTTATGGGTCGATTGCTGGAGATGTGGGAGGGGATGAGATCCCATGTTTAGTATACTTTCAGTGGTTGTGAGGATTAAAACTGGGTGGTTACCTTGTTTATATCACGAATTGGGGTGGGATCCTCAGTTGATGAAAACCCTTTTGGGGGAGGGGACACAGGGCAGTGTCTTGGGGTTGTCTGGCTCCAGGACATCGAGGGTTCGCACTTTTCCATTGTTGTTGTGACTTTACAAGAGAACCGAGTGTGGATACTTAAATTGACATTTGGATGTTTTTTTCCCTTGGTTATGCTTATGGTGTTAGTTTCCCAGTAGTGCATAGAATTAATTGAACATTATTTCTGAACATGAAAACAAGAATGGGGAAAATGGGTTTTGTTGGCGAGAGTTCTGACTCGGACTTGAGAACTGTTGTGATCTGTTGGCTGTCTGAAGAAAAACCTAACTTTGGGTGAGTTCTTGTTACCTATGTATATATTTTTTGTTTTGTGTTTATTATTCACGCCCCACCCAAGTTGAGTAGTTAGTGCCGAACACCCCCATTTCATGGGGGAGGGTGTTTTTCCCAACACTATTATTTGTGGCTGGTTATTATCACTTTTTCTGCTCCCTTTCCCAGAAAGCCCAAGTATCTTCAGGCAGGCTGTGATGGCCTGAGGTCCATTATTATCCCAAGAACCATCGGGTGGGGTAGTGTGGTGGTTGGACAGGTTTGTGCGGCATGTTGTTTCCCAAGTGTCTTTGGAATAAGGCCCATGTGTCATCGGGCGTGGTAGTGGATTTTCTAGCCTAGGTGTCTTCAGGTGTGGTGGTGGTTGTTCTGGCCTAGGTGTTTGCAGGCGTGGTTACATGTGATAGTTTTGTCCCAGGTGTTTGCGGGTGGGATTCGGCAGTGGGACTGCATGTGGTTGTGGCCCAGGTGTGTGTGGGCAGGTGTGAGAGTGGGACTGCGGTGAGAATGGTGGGATTGGTCCGATGTATAGGATGTCTCAATAACTAGTGGGAAAGTGGCGCGGGGTACCCAAAAATCGATGTGCTATATTTATATATATTACTTGACATGCTTTATTTGGAGAGTGTTCATTGGTGAGGCTTGGGTGGATAATTTACCTTGATAGGTGTTTGGTTTACACCTTTTCTCACGGTACGTTAGTACGTTTCCACCACTTGTGCATGAGAGTCTTTGGTTTTCCCTACTGAGTGTACTTGTATGCTCACCCAAGGTATATAAAACTGCCTTCGGGCTTCCAGAAGGACTTCAAGGATCGCACAGTACCATACTAGCTCAGACTTTTAGGGCAGTTGCAGTTGCTGCTTTTCTTCATTGGTACTTACCTTTGTAGTCACCTTTTTACCTTGTGGCTTTTACTTTTGGAACATGCATTTGGGAATGGTTTACGTTTGGCTTTACTTTTCTTTTACCTTGTTGTTGTTGAGTTTCATAATATTATCTCCCCATCCTATAAAACAAAAGGGGGTAATGCCTTCCATTTGTGAGAAATTTCTATACCCTTGGTGTTAGTCGCCACTCCGGGACATATTGAAGGCGGGTCTCGGGGGTCATTATATCTCCTTCTACATAAAGAAGGAAGGGCCTGGAAATCTGCTGACCCATCCCTCCTTTTGGTGAAGGTGGGTCGTGACAATTATTTTATTAATTAAAGAAATACTATATCATAATTAGCTGACCATTCAATCACTAAAACATAAAAAAAAAATTAATATCATGAATAAAAATAAATTATTATCACTAAAAAATATGAATTGGACATAACGAAATTTTACGCATATTTTTAGATATTAGAGATATTAAATTTAATTGTGTAGCATTTTCTTTAAATCATTCTTTAGTTAGTATAACCATCATAATCAAATAAATATAGCACACATTGGTAGAATATTTAGTACATTGATGGAATAAAATGAAATTAATTCTATCTAATGGTATAGAATTATTAATGGGATATATTTTGGACCACATCTCATGGTTTGAGCTCTATATTACCTAATTTTCTATTACCGTGGAGAATAATATTTAACAAAGTTTTTATTTATACTCACAAAAAATAAAGGTTCATATTTACTCAAATTAATAATTTTTATTAATAAATGTTATAAATTTATAATCATTTTATCTTTATAATTGGATGAAATTGATTTACTATGACAACAAAAATAGCAATGACAAATAATTTTTTATATAATATTATTCTTAAGTATAAAAAAATTAAACCAAGTTAAACTAATTCATTATAATGAACATAATTTGATTAGAAAAATAATAAGAAAACTAATTTTACTTTTAAAATATTTTAATATTAAATTTAACTTCATGAATTCAAGAAATAGAAAATAGTTTTCAATTAAAATATGTATTTTCAGAATTTAGGCAAAAATATATCATCTCATAAAAATCCAAAAAATTAAACAACAAATAATTTATGTCGACTAATTTAATGAATGATATTCTAATAACTAAATACTATTTATAAGATTTATAGAAATATATTATAATATTAACTCATTAGAATTAATAAAGACCATTTTCTATGATAATTTATTTTAAAAAATAACATATCTTTACAAAAAATCAGTTCTTCCACCATAAGAAATAATCAATAAAATTGTATTGAGTATGAAATATATATATATATATGTGTGTGTGTGTGTGTTGAATTTTTTTAATCTTATTCAGTCCTTCTAACTCAATCTCTATGTTATAATGGCAATTTAAATGTAATAATATTTTAAGGATCATTTAATCTATGTGTTATTTGACGTAAATTTCAGAACCTAAATCTGTACTTCCTTAATTGTTATTAAAAACAAACTATATTCATTAAAATGTACCTAAAAAGTATAAATTTTTCATTATAAATTTTGAGTATCATTCGATGTCTATGTTTTGAAAAATAATTAAATTTCCTAACATAATATCAATGTTTATAAAAAATAATTATAAAATAACTAATTGGTATCACATGTGGTATCTTGTTAAACAAACACATCTTT
This sequence comes from Viscum album, assembly GCA_963277665.1. Classification (NCBI taxonomy): domain Eukaryota; kingdom Viridiplantae; phylum Streptophyta; class Magnoliopsida; order Santalales; family Viscaceae; genus Viscum; species Viscum album. Next base: position 1,109,589,745 of record OY728146.1, read on the forward strand.
AAAATAACATCTAAATACCCTCTAAAAAATATTCGAAAACATGGGTTGATCATTAAATTTCATTATAAATGAAAAAACCTAGAACAACCTGAGAGAGGAGGGGTGAATCAGGGTGTCATCCTTTTCTTTTATTATGATGGATATTGTTCCCACATTGGTAAGAACCTGTTAATCCTATATGAAGATGAAGTGCAGAAAATAAACAATCACATCCAAATAAATGACACAAATATTTTACATGGTTATCCACTAAGGGATACATCCAAGGATCATATGCCAACAGTCTGTCGGCCATACCCATACCACGAATATTTTCATGTTTTGGAATGCACAATTTTAACAGAGTCACTATGTGCCAGGAGAACTTCCATTAACTGGTTCATGGATAGCACACTACATCCCTCAACACACTTATATTAACCCCTCCTTTCTCACTGCGATGGAAGAATATTCACTCTCTTTAACGAATAGATGGCCGCTTCAACTGTTAATCATTAATTCATGAATCCTTAACTGTAAATGGATTCTAGTTTGAAGCCCCATAATCATGCCCATAGGTAAACACTTATATGTTATGAACAATAATTTCATAAAATTATTTGGCCAATTTTAGGCTTCCTTGGGTGTTCCACATACTACTGCTGTTTCAGCGTACCATCCATCTCCTCTGCTATCTGCACTACTCCATGTTCCTCCTCTATGAATTTTATATATTTTTTGAAAATATTCAATTTCTGATGAATTGTGTAAAAAATTGCATTATTGTTTAAAATTGTATTTTTATTTAAATAATTAATTATTTTATTTAAATTTATTTTTGGTAAAAATAGAAACATAATACCTATATATATTCAATGTAATTCATTGGAGTCATTTAATAATAATATTTGATATATAAAATTTTATTGAAATTTTTACCGTCTTTTACCCACCTTCTTAGCACATATAAAAATTTACATAAAATGTAATTTTACCACTTCTGTGAATTCACTTCCGAAAATCCACGAGTCATAGTTGACATTAATAAGTAAAATGTTGTTCAATAGAATGAATATAATTTTTGGTGAATAGTAACTTTTGATTTATGTTTATCATGGTTAAAATTAAAAAGGAAAATTAAAAGAAAAAAAATTATATTATTATTACCCAAAAACGTGTCCTAACTCTATTGAATAAGTTTATCTCGAACAAAATTAACATTATGAAAAAATATAGGATTGTTTTGGTCCATGTGGATTTGATTGGATCATATTTTATTATTCTCTTTGAAGAAGAGTTAAAATGTTAAATTAAAATTTTATTAACTAAAATATTTTTAATATAGGGTTATATAAAAGATAGGTTCGACTATAAATATTTCGTACTTTGATAAAAATATTTAATAAATTATTTTATTTTATTTATAATTTTTAGACATTATGTAATTAAATTTATTTATGGAATAGTGATGATGTAGTAATTACCTTATAATTAAAATATTTAAATAATTGATTTTATAAATATTAGAATAATTTTCATTTGAGACTTTTTATGTATTCCACTAATTTTCATGATTAATATTACATGTTAGGGTTGATTAATTTTTTTTGGAAATGATAAAAGTTTATGACTTTCATAAAAACCAAATACTAAATAGTTTCAAAATTGGCATAAATGTGTTTTTAAAACAAATACTATATTATTAATTGATATAATATTTCGAAAACTATATTGTTAATCCAAAGTACTTATTTAAGGTTATATATATCAATAATGAACCACTTGGGGTTCTTTTGGCTTTTTATACTACGTTCATTAAACATTTATTATAATAATACATGAATACATGGTAAAGTTAAACTATTTAACTAATAGTTAAATCTAAAAGATAATTTTAATATAGTTACCTAAAGATGTCTGAAACTTATTATTTGAGAGGTGTTCATTCTAGCCCCACCATATCCTCGAAATAAATCATTTTAGTGCCATTATAAGCCAAAAATTATTGTATACTAAAATAATATTTCAAGCTTATCCAAAAGTGACCCTCACCACTCTTATATAAGGGTACTTCCCCTTCTCATAATTTTACACATCCCAAGAAATTTGGTTCTACCTAACCCTGCTCAAATATCCTCCAAACTACCCTCACTTCATCCTAGATTCCTTAAATTGATCATAAATCCAAACTATGAAACCCTTTGGCTCAAATCAATAGGAAGCACACAAAAAGAGGTAATAATTTCATCACCTCTTTCGAAGTTGTTTCCTTCTTCCACTTCCACTTTTTTGTTGTTTTTATACCAAAACAATAACTCTAGTAACTTCTACATTCGGTGATGTTAATATAAATATTTTATTACCATATTGATTTTTCTATCTATCCTATAAATGAAAAGGTCACCATACGTGCGTATGTATGGATTATCATCTCCACGTCATGGTGTAATTGTTATTCAACATTCATTATTAGGATGGGTATAATAATGAAAATAATTGATGTAAATAATAAAAATAACATGTTAATTATTCTGTATATATGATATACCATCCAATTACATACAATATCACCATCAGTTGAATGATATTGTCTCTTGTGCGTATATACAGATTTTCATCTCCACGAATGCAATGATATTCATTCCCCTTCATAATCATTCAAGAATATTTTTCATTTTATGATTAAAAATATTTCATAATAACATAATATAAATCTGGATATGAATAAAATAAATCCTATACATAAAAAATAACTTATTTTACAAAAAATATAATGGAAAACGAATCAGTTAACACCAAAAACAATGATACTACTAATATATTATTAACAACGAAATATTAGAAGATCTTATATGATATCATATTTATGCTTGTGGTTCTTGTATAATTTTATAACAATTATTTAATTATTATATAGGAGGTTAATGTTCCCTCGATCAATTAAAAGTACATGGTAAGTGTTAATTCTACAATCTTCTCATTATCTGAGTGTGTTTATATGTGTGTATCTACTGGAACCTTTTTATTGTCCACATCTATTTTTCAAAAAAATTTATTTCAAACCATTTTTACTATTTCATATACTATGGGTTAAAGTAATTTATACCCATGTTTTACTTTTTATAAAAAATTTATAAAGATCTCTTTATTTCATTTTCCAAACAAGGTCCTTTGTGACCTTTAGAGAAAATTTTAGAAATATTTTTTTAATGTATACAGCGGGTGCAACTATTTTCCCCCATTATAAAGCCTTAAAAGACTAACTTAAAAGCTTATAATAATATTTTAAAAAATATATGTTTTCATTTATTATTACATGACATTTAAATGATTTAAAAATAGAAAGTGGTATTTTTCTCAAATATTTTTTATTTCATCAATCTCCACATACTTAGATAGATTTTATACTGGTTGGAAGTAGATCTAATATGATAGAATCTTCTATATTGTATTGATTTTTTTTATATCTTAGACTATGGATGTTTTATTTTTTATACAAATAATTTTTTATGGTTAAAGTCTTAAAATATTGTATGCATGTTTTCATACAAATGGTTATGTTATGTTTCAATCTTTTTATATGAATAATGATTTGGACTAATTAAGTTATTGGTAAAGCACGCTATAGCTCCTTGATGCAACGATATGTCTCATTAGACAAACTAGTTTTTTGGCACATGGCTTTGACAAAATCATATTTGTAGTCTTGGCATGAGGCCTTGACTATGTGGTTATAATGTTCGACATTATGCATTCCATCATTATAAAATTGGCTAATGATATAACATGTGATTATTCAACTAGAAGAATATCCATGTGAATAAGTAAATGAAATTATTTGATTTACCATTTTCATATTATTCTGAATCTTATGTTTAAAAGGATTTTGTTTTATTCTTATATATTCCCATTAATTTTTATGCTTATTTATGAATGTTTTTGCTATATTTTTATACTTACTATGCACCTGAGCTCACCCCTTACTATTTTTTATTTTTTAAAGGATGTGAAGAATTATATTATGATTGACCTATAGGGATATTATAAGGGAGATGAATGTGTTAAAAGGAGGAATTTTATTTCATTTCATAATGTCATGTAAAACATATGTTTGTATCTAGTACTTCCAAGGCAACTAAACTAATGGGTCTTTTGAAATTTGATCACTTATGATCATGCCAATGTTATGTAATAATTCACCAACTCAGGGTAACAAGGGTTAGTGCATTATAGTTTGTATCAAAGAGTGATTGGTAGAAACCATTGAAACTAGATTTAGAAAAACTCTAATTATAGATTATTACACTAAGATAGACTTCAAGGATTAGTGTTGAAGAACTTATAATAATTTTGGTAATGTAAATATTTTGTATGTTTTCCAAGCAATAAATCCGAGTTTGGATATGAGCAGGTAGAGGCAGCTATGGCATAGATGTACCTATGAGTGTAAACTCAGACAATGAGTTTCAGGGATGACTCAGGGTATCTTAGTACAAAACAATGGGCATTTCTTCACTCTTAGTTACGACAATCCCGGGGGATATGCATAGGATTATTCACATTTTAATTTCAAACCATTATGAAGGATTTATGGGTATATACATCCTCAAAGAAAATATTTGTATTATTATAGATTATATCCATAAACTGTTAAATTTATGTTCAGGGATTAGAAAGTTTGAAATTATGTATTTCAATTCATAAATTAATCTAGTGTATGCCATTTTTTAGAAATGGAACCTAGTGGACGGAACGAAAACCATATCAATGCACGTAATCCATATGGGGATTTAACTCCTACTCAAGATAATTATGGTGGAACTGGAGATGCAACTGGTGCTGATAAACTTATCACCATACTAGGAAAACTCACTCAGGTTATAAATAATGACTTTACCCGTATGGACCACCCTGATCTACAACACAGAGGATCCATTATAAACCTATTAATGTGGAAATAACCACCAATATTCAATAAGAATACAAATCTATTTGTACTTGGGTAATTGATAAGTTTCTTATAGAAAATATTTCATTCATTTGGGAGTAATGAAAGGAAAAAGATGTCATGGTATTTTATCTGCTCATGGGAAATACAGATCAATGTTGGCCATTAATTCAAAACATAATGGTGGATGAAGAATTATAAAATATGGAAAGGAGGGAGATTAAATAACTTTTCAAAGAAAAATTCATTTCTTGTGATAATCGATTGGATATGGAAAGACAATTTCTTGAGTCTGAGGTAAAATGATGAAGAGAATGTCGCAGTGTATTAGGCTAACATTACAAGGTTTTCAAGGCCTACATTAGATTATATAAATTACCCATATAGTAAGATTAATATATTATTTGATGGTTTAAACCCATTTATCTTTCAAGAATTAGTCTCACAATCCTTTCAAGCGTATAAAGATATTTTCTCTTGTTCTATCAAGACAGAAAATGTATTCTCTATGTCTTACGACATTAAAGTAAAGAAATAGAAGAATAGATCTATTGAACACTTTGGAAATGAAAATAAGGCAAAGAAGGTAAAAATTTAATTTCCATCATGTGGTAAATGAGGGAAGAAACATCCCGGTACTTTACAAAAGAGAATGGGAGTCTGTTACAAGTGTGGTGAAAAATGCCACCAATCTCGTGATAGTTAGTAAAATAAAGAAACAGTCAATGTTAAATGGTAAAATTGTTTAGAAATGGGGCATTATGAAAATGAATTTCATAAGATCCAAGGAAACATACCTCAGAAAAGGATAAGGGAGCAAGGCCAAGCTCATGCATTCACTATTGCTGATGTTAAAGCTCTGAATGATTTGGTGGTGAGTAATTTAATACTTTCCTCAAATTTAGCCAATTCTTTTTTTGATTCTAGATCAATGCATTGTTTCATATCTTCTTAGATTTCTATGATAATTATATATTTCTAATTTTATTTCACAAGGAAGTTGTCAGTCAAAAATATTAAGGGAAGTATCATTGAAACAATGCATTGTGAATCAGTACCCATCATGGCATATAAATGTTCTTTATATTATTATCTCATCATCATACACATGATTGAATTTGATATAATCCTCGGTATGGACTGTCTTTTAGACCATGATGAGAAAATTTATTCTATGAAAAATGAGTTTATAGTTTTTTATGATGATATAGAGTAACTTATATTTACTACAGAAATGTCACCACATGATTCTTATAAAGATCCACCCCTAGTGACACTAAAAAATTTAATTATTGGGTTAGAAAAGAATGAAATAAATATTGGTGTGGAATGGAACGTTCAAATAGAGGATGTACATATTTTGCAAGAATATATTGATGTGTTTCTATTGGATTTACCTAGAAATCCTCCAGTATGAGAAATTGAGTTTTTGAATAATTTAATTCCTGCTTGAAGACCTAAATCAAAGACCCATTATGGAATAGGCACTCTGGAATTAGTAGAACTAAAGAAACCACTAGATGAATTTTTTTAATAAAGTATTTATTCACCCTAGTGTTTCTCCATGGGGAGCCCATGTTCTTTTTTTAAGAATAACGATGGATCTATGAGGTTGTGCATTGACTATAGGGAGATCTATGTTATAACAATAAAAAGTATGTATTCCCCACCACACATTGATGATTTATTTGACAAACTTCATGGAGCTTAATATTTTTCAAGGACTGACCTTTGATCACGATATCATCGGTTTTGAATGACGAATGAAGACTTTTTGAAGACTGTATTTTGAATCAGGTATGGGAATTATGAGTTTACCATTATGCATTTTGGAATGAGTAATTCACCCTATGTTTTCATTGATCTAATGAATAGTGTTTTCAAGAAATATCTAGATGGATTTATAGTGGAATTTTTTTGATGATATCTTGGTATACTCAAAAACCTACAAATATCATGATAATCACCTGGGCCATATTTAGAAATCCCTCAGAAAAAATTAATTATATGACAAGTTTATCAAGTGTGAATTCTGTCTTTGGGAATTTTTTTTCTTGGCCATATTTTCTCTATGGATATAATCTTTGTCGATCCATCAAAGACCAATACAATCCAAGAATGGCCAGCACTGACATCTATAACTGAAGTACACAGTTTTATTGGTTTAGCAGGTTATCATAGGGGTTTCGTTCATAATTTTGACCAATTGGAAAATCCATTAACCAAGATCACACATAAAGGGGATAAATATGTTTGAAAAAATGGATGTAAAGAAATTTTTGAATAACTGAAGAGAAGATTAGTCAATGATTTTATCTTGACTCTACCATCTTGGAATGATGGGTTTGTTATTTATAGTGATGCACCAATATAAGGACTGAGTTGTTTCCTTATGCATAATGATATATTTATTTATTATGAAACACAACAACTAAAAATTCATGAAGAAATTTATCCCACTCATGATATTGAGTTAAAAGCTGTAATATTTTCATTGAAGATATAGAGAAACTATCTCTATGTTGAAAAATGTGATATATATACTGATCACAAGAGTTTGAAATATATTTTCTCACAAAAAGAACATAACATGGGGAAAATAAGATTGCTTGAATTACTCAAATATTATGATATCACTATGCACTACCACCCGAGGAAGGAAAATAAGATGGAAAATGCTTGGAGAAGAAAGGATCATGGAGTTTTGAATATGATGAGACACGGGAGATATCCTATGTTCGTGGATCTTGTAATGATTGATATGGGAATGATCCTATAAGGTGAAACATCAATACATTTTCATATTGTTTCCAAACCGACATTACTATAAGGGATATAAAGTTCTTAGACTGAGGGTGAGGTGTTTAAAAAGAAAATTAAAGCTATGAATGATGGGATATTGATTGAAAATATATATTGTAACACCCGAGACTTTTATGTTATATAAACCATCAAAGGAATCTTTTTCTACACAACACTTGCTTGGCTTGCTTTACACGCAATCGCGACCTTCCTCGATAGCTTGCGTCGTACGCAATACCGAGTTTCACTAAACAACATTATGCTATTAAAACTAGCCGTTATGAATAGTAATAACCACTTTTTGGAATTTTATAAATTTTATTTTTCAAAATGGACTTCATTTTTGGACTCAGAATATCGAAATTAGCCTAGGGTGAAATTTTGGTATTTTTCTGAAAACTTTCAATTTTTGATGAATAGTGAAACCACTAAGTGGTAGGTTAAAAACTAAATTTTGCATAAAACTTAATTTTACCGCTTCTGTGATTGGAATTTCGAAAATCCGAGAGACACGGTTAATATCAAGGACTAAAATGTGGTTCAATGAGATGAAAATAATTTTTTTGGTGAATAGTAACTTTTTACTTTTTTTACCGCGGTTAATAGTAAATAGGGTAACTAAGGGTAAATATGATATCAATATTACCCTAACACATGTCCTAATTCTATTGGACAAGTGTAATTCGACCAAAAACAAACTTAGGAATAAAATATGACCATTTAGGCCCACTTGGATTAGAATAGGACATTTATTATTAATTTATTTAAAGAAGGGTTAAAATAGTTAAAATCAAAGTTTAATAAGTAAATCATTTTTAATATGGGGTTATACATAAGATAAATTCGATTGTAAATATTCATTAGAAAGCTAAAAAGATTTCCTACATGATGGTATTTTATTTGTAATTTTTAGACATCATATAGGTTAATTTATTTATGACACAAAGATGATGCAGTAATTATCTTATTAATGAAATATTGACATAATTGATGTTATAAACACCAAAATAAATGTAATTTGAGACTTTTTATGAATTCCACTAATTTTCTAGGTTACTATGATATATTAGTGTTGATTTAATCAACTTGGTTAGAACATATAATTCTGTTATGACTTTCAAACAAATCATATATCAAATAGTGTCAAAATTGACACAAAATAGTATTTAAATCAAATATTATATTATTAATTGTTATTTTATTCCAAAAAATCTATGGCTCGGCCAAATGACTTAGATAAGGATATATATTTTAATTTGGGGTTCGATTGGCATGTTATAGTAAGTGTATTAACCATATAGTGAAAGAAAACAAAAAGACACGATAAAAGTTAAATTAATTAACTTAGAGTTAAATCTAATTGATAAGGTTAAAATAATACCCTAAACTTGTCTAAATCCTATTGGTTGATAGGATTTCGACCCTTCCCCACTTTAGCTTCGAAATAAGACCCTTTGGAGCCATTATAAACCGATTTTGACTTTAATATAAAATAATATTTTGAGGTATTCCTAAGGTGCCCCTCTCCTCCCTTATAAAAGGGCACCTCCTCCCCCTCCTCCTCACACCAAATTGAGCACTCAAGCTCGGCCAACCCCTGCCATTTTCTCCTCTCCACTTCCCTAGAATAATCCTAGAGGTCCTGGTCTTCTCCAAAGACCAATCTTAGTTCCTTAAGTGGAGGATTCAAAGAGGCGTTCTAAAGAAGAGGTAATATCCATTACCGATCTTTTCAATTTCTTTCTTCTTCAACTTCTTCTTCTTTAGTTGTTTCATGATAAAGTAATAACATCAGTATTACTTACATACTGATATTTTATTATAAATATGAAACAACCCTATTTCACCTTCTATCCATCCTACGGAAAAATGAAATCACCACGCGTGCGTACGTACGGAATACCGTCTCCACGCCGTGGTGTAATCTATTTTCCACCATCACCTTACAAGGATGGGTATAATGGTGTAATGAGTAACTATATATGATTATTATGAAGTAATATTGATACTGAAATAATATATATATACTCCAATACAATTCCACGATCATAGGAACGATATCATCACTCGTGCGTACGTACGGAATACCGTCTCCACGATGTGATGTGACTCGTTCTACATGATCTTCATTTCATAATGATTATATAAATGAATTGAATGAATGAATATGGTATATAATACACTAATACCATTCTGGAAATGAAGTATCTATAACCTAAAGATAAGAATAAGAATTTATTCGACAAAACACGCATAAGAACAAAAAGTTATAAAGACCCGAGTAACAAGTTACAATGAAATATTACTAACAAGAAGCTAATAATATGACCATATATGATCTCATATCAATATGTATGATTCTGGAATAAGTCAATAACATTATTTAAACCATTATACAGGAGCTTCGGACACGAACAAAGAAAATCGGACCTAAGGTAAGGGAAATATCACAATCTCATTTTTATCCGAGATTGTTTATTCGTAAGTATTTACTGGGGTGTATTTTATCATCCACATCCATGTTTCATCAATATGTAATATTATTTCCATCCACTTAAAATTGTTTAAATCCATTTTTACCCTTCGGTGAGTTTTTAGTAATATCTATGAAAGGAATCTTTTGTCGTACGAGGTACTTTTTGACTTTTCTGAAAAAAGTACGAAGAATGTTTTTTTTAACTTATACGGAATGAATGGATTTTTAAAACATTATTTCCAAGAAGCTTCATTTAAAAGTTTTGAAGTTTATTTTTAATCAAATTCTTTTATTTTAAAGTTGTATGACATTTTATGAAAGGAAAAATGTTTTTGAAGAAGAAAGGATATTTTCCTCAAGAATGGAGTTCAAGTGTGTTATCAAAATTATTTTCCATCTAAGATAATAAAAGGTTCTGTTTTTATCCCTATTATTACATTGATTTGATCATGTTGTGATGGAATTATTTTTATGAATTCATTTATCTTATATGAATTGATTTATGATGTCATGATGTTTCAAGAATCCCATTTTTGTTTCATGTGTTATGCGATGATGTATGTTTTATGATTATGTGGCACACATAAGAAAGGATTCATTATAAGCTGGGTGGGACCTATATCTCCCTCCAATGCATTGGGTAAAGATTTTATATCTCATGAGATAGACATGGCTGGAACGGAAGGTTATTTCGATTCAGTGATACAGGACTGAAACGAGGAGTGAACTCGGTTCAGAAAGGGACTTTGTCCACTAAGATAGTCTTGGCAATGAGTCATGACTAACAAGAAATGATTTTCCATGATTATGTGTGCATGCCACAAAGTTTCAAGTTTTATGTTATGATTTTGGGGATCTCATTTTCACTTCTATGATTTATTCCATGTTAAGATATTATGATCTCTTTTGCAGGTTTTGATTTTCAAAAAGATATGATATGATTTTTATTTCCTTTATTTGCCCTTGCTGAGCATTTGAGCTCACCCTTTTATGTTTTCTTTTCCCCAGGTCAGGAAGATGGATATTAAGTAGAATATGCTAAAAGGGACCCTAGATATGATGAAATAAATGGGAGACACTGTAGAAGATTTATGAACCAGTTGTTTATGTTTCCCAGTTTCTAAAGACACTATACCTATACGGTCCTTTGTGGTTTTGTCATATGTTGTAATAAGTGTGCTTCAATTTTGAAGTATTAACAATGTATGTAAAGTATGGGTCGTTATAGTTGGTATCAGAGGAAAGGTATAGTCAACCTTTGGAAACTAGGATGTGAATGCCTTAGTAAGAACCCTAAGGATAAGTCTAAGCATAGTACACAATCTTAGTGTTTTAGAAATGGCCTTGAATAACCTAGGATAAGACCATAAGCATGAAAATTTTATTCTTGAATTATGTGGTTTCCTATTATAATTAGTGTGGCTCACACTATTCTTCTTGGTTTTAGTCAATGGCTGGAACCCGAAGGAACCGTGTTAATGCGGAATGCGATGGGCAATGCAATGATTTTCCCCCTGAGCAACCAAACGATATGGGAGCTGGAATGCAAAATCTTCTAGCCATGCTCACACAACTTTCTCAAGCTATGAATCATGCAGGATTTCCAAACGAGCAAAGGAGGGAGCAACATTCTGTTGAATCCTTCATGAGGCAGCGTCCACCTTCTTTCAGCGGGTCAACTGATCCATTAGTTGCTGAAAAATGGATTAGTACTACTGAAAAGATATTTTCAGTTCTTCAATGTTCTGAACATGATAAAGTCATCCTAGTAGTGTACCGTTTGGAAGGAGATGCTGATCAATGGTGGAATCTTGTTAAGAATACGAGGCAAAGGGATGAAATTGAGTCTATGGAATGGGACGAGTTCAAGAACTTATTTTTCAATAATTACTTCCCTCGTATTCTCCGAACAAAGATGGAGAAAGAGTTTCTTGAACTGAAGCAAAGGGATGATGAATCTGTTGGTACCTATGAAGAAAATTTTACTAGACTTTCAAGGTACGCTTCTGGTATTATTATCCAGCCTGAGAGTAAGATCGATCGATTCTTTAGTGGCTTAAAACCAAGTCTTCGAAGGGCGTTAGCCATAAGGGACTTCAATAGCTACGAGGAAATCGTTCGATGTGCTCTCAAAGTCGAGATGGAGATTGGAGTAACCCATCAGTCACATGGGTTTGATAAGAAGAGGAAGATGGAATTCAAAGAAAAATCTAAAGAGCACACTGAAAAGAAGATGAACTTTCCCTTATGCTCAAACTGTGGAAAGAAACATGAAGGGAGTTGTCTTAAAGGGACAAGTAAATGTTTTAAATGTGGAAAAGAAGGTCATCGGGCATTTGAATGCCGTGATAATGGGAAGAAGTTGTCTAATGATGCAAACAAAGGAAGGGATACACAGAATGAACCTACTACACTTCAATGTTTCAAGTGCAAGGAGATGGGGCATTATGCCAATCAATGCCCAAATCCAAGGGTTGATGATGATGGTCGACGTCAACAAAATCTTAAGGCTAAAGACAAAGGAAAGTCACATGCAATTTCTATCAGCGATGTGGAGTACGATAACGAAGTGGTGAAAGGTACACTTTCCATCCACTCTAAAGTAGAAAATGTTTTATTTGATTCTGGATCCACCCACTCTTTTATTTCTGAAGACTTTTCTAAGGGTATCACCGTATTACCTCAACAATTAGATGTTGAGTCAGCCGTGACAACACCTAATGGCACATCAATCACATCAAAAGTTTATAATTCTTCTCCGATCGATGTTTGTGGGAAAGTGCTTCCTGCAAATCTTGTGATCCTTCCTTTAGTGGAATTTGATGTGATTCTTGGCATGGATTGGCTTTCTCTACATGGAGCTCATATCAATAGCCAAAGAAGGGAAGTCACATTTCATTTTCCAGATCAATCTACGATCGTCTATCAATGCAAGGATGAACATAACCTTCCAGTGTAAATTTCTTCCATCTTATGGGTATTGATTCCACTAAATGAAGGTTATTTATCTCAAATGGTTGGTGAGAAACTCACGATTAAGAATATGCCCATTGTACGGGAGTTTGATGATGTCTTTCCGGAGGAATTGCCGGGTCTTCCACCAAATCGTGATGTTGAGTTTTCAATAGAACTCGTACCGGGTGCTTTGCCTATTTCAAAGACACCTTATAGAATGGCCCCAATTGAGTTGCAGGAGTTGAAGAAGCAACTCCAAGAGAATCTTGATAAGGGATTCATACGCCCTAGTGCGTCACCTTGGGGAGCACCTGTTCTATTTGTTAAGAAGAAAGATGGATCAATGAGACTCTGCATTGATTATCGAGAACTTAACAAGATCACTATCAAGAACAAATATCCTCTCCCACGCATTGATGACTTATTTGACCAACTACGCGGAGCTCAATATTTTTCCAAGATTGATCTTCGTTCAGGTTATCATCAATTAAGGGTCAAAAGGGAGGATATACCAAAGACGGATTTCCGTACAAGGTATGGACACTATGAATTTATAGTGATGCCATTTGGTCTTACTAATGCCCCTGCTATCTTCATGGATCTAATGAATAGAGTCTTTAGAGACTATCTTGATCAATTTGTGGTAGTCTTTATAGACGATATTCTTGTCTATTCAAAGAGCAAGGAAGAGCATGAAGATCACTTGAGAATTATATTGAAGACCCTGAGAAAGGAGAAGCTTTATGCCAAATTTACCAAGTGTGAATTTTGGCTTCAAAAAGTTGCATTTTTGGGTCATATAATCTCAAAAGAGGGGATATCTGTGGATCCAGCAAAAACAGAGGTTATCGAAAGATGGTCAAGACCAACAACAGTAACTGAGATCCGAAGTTTTCTTGGTTTGGCTGGATATTATCGACGTTTTGTAATAGATTTTTCACGATTATCTAATCCACTCACCAAGTTGACTCGGAAAGGAGTTAAGTTTGTCTGGACAGAGGAATGTGAAGAGAATTTCAAGGAGTTGAAAAGAAGGTTATCCAGTGCACCTGTGCTCACACTGCCTTGTAGTGGAGAAAGGTTTGTGATCTACAGTGATGCATCCAAGAAGGGATTGGGGTGTGTTCTTATGCAAAATGATATGGTGATATCTTATGCCTCACGACAGTTGAAAATCCATGAGCAAAATTACCCAACACATGATTTGGAGTTGGCTGCGGTAATCTTTGCATTAAAGATTTGGAGGCATTACCTTTATGATGAAAGGTGTGATATTTATACTGATCATAAAAGTTTAAAGTATATTTTCACACAAAAGGAGCTGAATATGCGCCAAAGAAGATGGTTGGAGCTGATTAAGGATTATGACTGCTCAATCCATTACCACCCTGGGAAAGCAAACAAGGTGGCAGATGCATTAAGTCGACAAGACCATGCTAGTTTATCCATGATGAGGATCACAAAAGATCCAATATTTATGGATTTACAAAGGATGGATCTTGGAATTATAATGGAAGGGGAAAAATCTTATCTTTCTCAAATGAATGTTCAACCATCTATACATGTGAAGATTAAAGAGGCACAGAAAGAAGATGTCGAGTTACAAAAGAAGGTGAGAAATGTTCCTGAATTCAACCTTGATTGTGATGGGATAATAAAGTTCAGGAATCGGGTTTGCGTTCCTCCCATCCCCGAATTAAATAATGAGCTGCTGGATGAGGCTCATAGTTCATCATTCTCTATTCATCCTGGAAGCACGAAGATGTATAGGGACCTGAAAGAGTACTTCTGGTGGGATGGCATGAAAAGAGATGTTGCTGAATATGTCTCTCGATGCTTGGTTTGTCAACAAGTTAAAGCTGAGAGATAGAAGTCTAAGGGGATGTTACAACCATTACCCATACCCGAATGGAAATGGGAAAACATCACTATGGACTTTGTCACAGGACTTCCTAAAACATCCAAAGGCAATAATGCTATCTGGGTCATAGTTGATCGTCTTACAAAGTCTGCACACTTCCTTCCTATTAGAGAGGATTTCTCTCTAGATCAGCTTGCCAGGATATATGTAAAGGAAGTGGTAAGATTACATGGAGTACCACTTTCTATTATATCTGATCGGGATCCGAGATTTACCTCGAAGTTCTGGCGAAGTCTTCAGCATACTCTGGATACAGAGTTGAGTTTCAACACTGCTTATCATCCCCTGACAGACGGTCAGTCTGAGAGAACAATTCAAACCCTAGAAGATATGTTGAGAGCTTGCTCTATGGATTTCAAAGGAGGTTGGGATCAACACCTACCTTTGGTAGAATTTTCTTATAATAATAGCTTTCACTCCAGTATTCATATGGCTCCTTATGAAGCTCTCTATGGAAAGAAATGCAGGACTCCAACTTGCTGGGATGAAGTTGGGGAAAGAAAGCTATTAGGACCTGATCTCGTTGATGAAATGGCAGAAAAGGTCAGATCTATTCAACAACACATAAGAGCAGCTCAGAGTTGACAGAAAAGCTACGCCGACAACCGAAGAAAAGACCTAGAGTTTGAAGTGGGTGATAAAGTGTTCTTACGAATATCTCCCTGGAAGAGGGTTATGAGATTTGGAAAGAAGGGGAAGTTGAGCCCTAGATATATCGGTCCTTTCGAAATACTGGATCGTGTTGGGAAGGTAGCTTACCGATTGGCGCTTCCACCGAATCTCTCTCAAGTTCACGATGTGTTCCACGTATCTCTCCTGAGAAAGTACATACCGGATCCTTCACATGTACTCAGCTCAGAAGTTGTACCGCTGGAGCAAGATCTTTCTTATGAAGAACAGCCGATAGAGATTCTGGATCGTAGCGAAAAAGTCCTACGAAACAAGACCACTTGCTTGGTGAAAGTTTTATGGAGGAACCACCAACTTGAAGAATCTACATGGGAGCTTGAGGATATGATGAGGGAGAAGTATCCTCATCTGTTTGTTACAAAGTGACGAATTTCGAGGGCGAAATTCTTTTTAAGGGGGGTAGAATGTAACACCCGAGACTTTTATGTTATATAAACCATCAAAGGAATCTTTTTCTACACAACACTTGCTTGGCTTGCTTTACACGCAATCGCGACCTTCCTCGATAGCTTGCGTCGTACGCAATACCGAGTTTCACTAAACAACATTATGCTATTAAAACTAGACGTTATGAATAGTAATAACCACTTTTTGGAATTTTATAAATTTTATTTTTCAAAATGGACTTCATTTTTGGACTCAGAATATCGAAATTAACCTAGGGTGAAATTTTGGTATTTTTCTGAAAACTTTCAATTTTTGATGAATAGTGAATCCACTAAGTGGTAGGTTAAAAACTGAATTTTGCATAAAACTTAATTTTACCGCTTCTGTGATTGGAATTTCGAAAATCCGAGAGACACGGTTAATATCAAGGACTAAAATGTGGTTCAATGAGATGAAAATAATTTTTTGGTGAATAGTAACTTTTTACTTTTTTTACCGCGGTTAATAGTAAATAGGGTAACTAAGGGTAAATATGATATCAATATTACCTTAACACATGTCCTAATTCTATTGGACAAGTGTAATTCGACCAAAAACAAACTTTGGAATAAAATATGACCATTTAGGCCCACTTGGATTAGAATAGGACATTTATTATTAATTTATTTAAAGATGGGTTAAAATAGTTAAAATCAATGTTTAATAAGTAAATCATTTTTAATATGGGGTTATACATAAGATAAATTCGATTGTAAATATTCATTAGAAATCTAAAAATATTTCCTACATGATGGTTTTTTTTTGTAATTTTTAGACATCATATAAGTTAATTTATTTATGACACAAAGATGATGTAGTAATTATCTTATTAATGAAATATTGACATAATTGATGTTATAAACACCAAAATAAATGTAATTTGAGACTTTTTATGAATTCCACTAATTTTCGAGGTTACTATGATATATTAGTGTTGATTTAATCAACTTGGTTCGAACATATAATTCTGTTATGACTTTCAAACAAATCATATATCAAATAGTGTCAAAATTGACACAAAATAGTTTTTAAATCAAATATTATATTATTAATTGTTATTTTATTCCTAAAAATCTAAGGTTCGGCCAAATGACTTAGATAAGGATATATATTTTAATTTGGGGTTCGTTTGGCATGTTATAGTAAGTGTATTAACCATATAGTGAAAGAAAACAAAAAGACACGGTAAAAGTTAAATTAATTAACTTAGAGTTAAATCTAATTGATAAGGTTAAAATAATACCCTAAACTTGTCTAAATCCTATTGGTTGATAGGATTTCGACCCTTCCCCACTTTATCTTCGAAATAAGACCCTTTGGAACCATTATAAACCGATTTTGACTTTAATATAAAATAATATTTTGAGGTATTCCTAAGGTGCCCCTCTCCTCCCTTATAAAAGGGCACCTCCTCCCCCTCCTCCTCACACCAAATTGAGCACTCAAGCTCGGCCAACCCCTGCCATTTTCTCCTCTCCACTTCCCTAGAATAATCCTAGAGGTCCTGGTCTTCTCCAAAGACCAATCTTAGTTCCTTAAGTGGAGGATTCAAAGAGGCGTTCCAAAGAAGAAGTAATATCCATTACCGATCTTTTCAATTTCTTTCTTCTTCAACTTCTTCTTCTTTAGTTGTTTCATGATAAAGTAATAATATCAGTATTACTTACATACTGATATGTTATTATAAATATGAAACAACCCTATTTCACCTTCTATCCATCCGACGGAAAAATGAAATCACCACGCGTGCGTACGTACGGAATACCGTCTCCACGTCGTGGTGTAATCTATTTTCCACCATCACCTTACAAGGATGGGTATAATGGTGTAATGAGTAACTATATATGATTATTATGAAGTAATATTGATACTGAAATAATATATATATACTCCAATACAATTCCACGATCATAGGAACGATATCATCACTCGTGCGTACGTACGGATTACCGTCTCCACGATGTGATGCGACTCGTTCTACATGATCTTCATTTCATAATGATTATATAAATGAATTGAATGATTGAATATGGTATATAATACACTAATACCATTCTGGAAATGAAGTATCTATAACCTAAAGATAAGAATAAGAATTTATTCGACAAAACACGCATAAGAACAAAAAGTTATAAAGACCCGAGTAACAAGTAACAATGAAATATTACTAACAAGAAGCTAATAATATGACCATATATGATCTCATATCAATATGTATGATTCTGGAATAAGTCAATAACATTATTTAAACCATTATACAGGAGCTTCGGACACGAACAAAGAAAATTGGACCTAAGGTAAGGGAAATATCACAATCTCATTTTTATCCGAGATTGTTTATTCGTAAGTATTTACTGGGGTGTATTTTATCATCCACATCCATGTTTCACCAATATGTAATATTATTTCCATCCACTTAAAATTGTTTAAATCCATTTTTACCTTTCGGTGAGTTTTTAGTAATATCTATGAAAGGAATCTTTTGTCGTACGAGGTACTTTTTGACTTTTCCGACAAAAGTACGAAGAATGTTTTTTTTAACTTATACGGAATGAATGGATTTTTAAAACATTATTTCCAAGAAGCTTCCTTTAAAAGTTTTGAAGTTTATTTTTAATCAAATTCTTTTATTTTAAAGTTGTATGACATTTTATGAAAGGAAAAATGTTTTTGAAGAAGAAAGGATATTTTCCTCAAGAATGGAGTTCAAGTGTGTTATCAAAATTATTTTCCATCTAAGATAATAAAAGGTTCTGTTTTTATCCCTATTATTACATTGATTTGATCATGTTGTGATGGAATTATTTTTATGAATTCCTTTATCTTATATGAATTGATTTATGATGTCATGATGTTTCAAGAATCCCATTTTTGTTTCATGTGTTATGCGATGATGTATGTTTTATGATTATGTGGCACACATAAGAAAGGATTCATTATAAGATGCGTGGGAACTATATCTCCCTCCAATGCATTGGGTAAAGATTTTATATCTCATGAGATAGACATGGCTGGAACGGAAGGTTATTTCGGTTCAGTGATACAGGACTGAAACGAGGAGTGAACTCGGTTCAGAAAGGGACTTTGTCCACTAAGATAGTCTTGGCAATGAGTCATGACTAACAAGAAATGATTTTCCATGATTATGTGTTCATGCCACAAAGTTTCAAGTTTTATGTTATGATTTTGGGGATCTCATTTTCACTTCTATGATTTATTCCATGTTAAGATATTATGATCTCTTTTGCAGGTTTTGATTTTCAAAAAGATATGATATGATTTTTATTTCCTTTATTTTCCCTTGCTGAGCATTTGAGCTCACCCTTTTATGTTTTCTTTTCCCCAGGTCAGGAAGATGGATATTAAGTAGAATATGCTAAAAGGGACCCTAGATATGATGAAATAAATGGGAGACACTGTAGAAGATTTATGAACCAGTTGTTTATGTTTCCCAGTTTCTAAAGACACTATACCTATACGGTCCTTTGTGGTTTTGTCATATGTTGTAATAAGTGTGCTTCAATTTTGAAGTATTAACAATGTATGTAAAGTATGGGTCGTTATATATATGAAGATGATATTTTGAAATTTGGGAAGAGAATTTGTGTTTATGATATACCTGATCTAAATGGGGAATTATTGGATGATGCTCATAGATCAAATTTCTCTATACACCCTGGTAGCACTACGATGTATAGTGATTTAATGGAACATTTTTGGTGGGACAACATGTAGACGGATATTACTGATTATATGTCAATATGTATGGTTTGCCAATAGGTGAAGGCTGGAAGACAACATCCTAGAGGAGTTGCACATCCTCTTCCCATACCTGAGTGGAAATAAAATAATATTACGATAGAATTAGTTATGGGGATACCAATGTCTCCTATAAGGAATGATGCAATATGGGTCATTGTTTATCATCTTACCAAGTCAGAACATTTTCATGCTATAAGAGAACGTTTAATACTTTAATTTCTAGAAATACTATATATTAATGATGTTGTAAGTCTTCATGGAGTACCCATACCTATTTTATCTGATCATGATCCTTATTTTACATCACGATTTTGGAAAATTATTCCAAAATCCCTAGATACTGAACATTGTTTTAGCACTACCTACCACCGTAAAACTGATGGACTATCAGAATGGACTATTCAAACCTTAGAAGACATATTGAGATCTTTTTCAAATGACATTCAAGGTATGTGAGATTAGTATTTACCACTTTTAGAATTTTTCATATAACAATAGCTTCAATTATGGTTTTCAGATGGCACCATATGAAGTGTTATATAGAAAGATATTCTTCACACGAACTTATTGGGATGATAATGGTGAAAGAAAACTCGTAGGTACAGGGTTTATTGAGGAAAAAATGGAAAAGGTTAAGATTACCCAAACCCACATCAATACAGATTAAAGTAAGAAAACGTCTATGCCAATTAATGAAGAAACAATAGGATATTTCAAGTAGGAGATCATGTTTTCATAAAGGTATATCCATGGAATGGTGTTTTACGATTTGGTAAGAATGGTAAATTGAGCCTCATATACATCAAACCTTTTAAATTTCTAGAATGAATTTGAGTTGTAGTTTACCATTTAGAAATACCCCCTTATCTCTCCAAAGTTCATGATGTGTTCTATGTACCACTATTGAGAATATACATGCCTGGCTGAACACATGTACTCACCTATGAAGAAATAGAACTAGAACCTAATATGTCTTATTGTGAAGAGTCTGTCAATATTTTGAAACCATAGATCAGGTGTTGATAAACATGACGACTCGTATAGTAACAGTTCTATGGAGAAACCATATGATGGAAGAAGCAATGTGGGAACTCAAGGAATCTATGATGAAGAGCCATCAAAAACCTTTTACACATTAATATTCTAGAAATTTCGAGGACAAAGTAATTTGAAGCAGGGAAAAATGTAACACCAAAATCTTCCATTGTATGCATCACTTTGAATAATACATTAGCTTTTATCATATGAAAATTCGAGTTATCGTACACCACGACCAATCAAAATAGTTGTTATGAATTGAAATAACCACTTTATGAAATTCTATTAATTTTATTTATAAAATGGAATTTATTTTTGGATTTGGAATATCAAATTTATCTTAGGGTGAATTTTTGCTATTTTTCTTAAAACTTATAATTTTTAATGAATAGTGAAAAACATTGCATTATTATTTAAAATAGAATTTTTATTTAAATAATTAGTTATTTTATTTATATTTATTTTAGGAATAACTATATAAATAATACATATATATGTTCAATGTAATTTATTTGAGTCATTTAATAATAGTATTATATATATGATTTTAGTGAACTTTTTACCATCTTTTTTCCCACCTACTTGGCACATTAGAAAATTTGCATAAAATGTTCTTTTACCACTTCTGTGAATTGATTTTAAAAAATCTGAGAGACCCAACTAACATCATAATGTAAAATGTGGTTCAATTGATGAAAATAATATTTGGTGAATTGTATCTTTTGAATTTTATTTTATAGGGTGAAAAGAAAAGAAGTTAATTAAAGGTAAAAATGATATTATAATTCCCTTAAAACAAGTCTTAATTATATTGGATAAGTATTTTTCAAGCAAAATCAACCTTGGGAATATAATATGATCCTTTTGGTCCACATATATTATATTAGGACATTTATTAATATTTTATTTAAAGAAGAGTTAAAAGGATTAAATTCAAATTTTAATAACTTAATCATTTTTAATATATGGTTATACATACGATAAATTCATCTATAAACAATCATTAGAAAGAAAAAAATATTTCCTAAGTAATGGTATTTTATTTATAATTTTTAGACATTAAATAAATAAATTTATTTTTGACACAATGATGATGGAGTAATTATCTTATTATTGAATGAATAAAATAATTGATTTAATAAATATTAAAATAATTGTACGTTGAGACTTTTTATGTATTAAAAAATTTTATTGGTTAATATGACTTGTTAGAATTGATTAAAAAAATTTAACGAAAAGGTTTTTAGGACTTTCAAAAAAAACAAATAATAAATGGTGTCAACTTGACATGAATGAGTTTTTAAATTATATACTATATTATTAATTGATATAATATTCTTAACAATATAAGGATCATCCAAAAGACTTATATAAGGGAATATATATAAATAACAATCCACTTGGGGTTTTCTTGTCTTTTTATAGTATGTTTATTAGCTATTTGTTATAATAATACATGAATGCATGGTAAAAGATAAACTATTTAACTAAAACTTAAATCTAAATGATAAAGTTAATATGATGACCTAAATAAATCTAAAACCTATTGGTTGAACTGTTTTCTACCAATCCTTAGATTAGAATTGAAATAAATTCATTTGGAGCCTTTATAAACTAAATATGATTATATAAAAAAATAATATTTCGTCTTTCCAAAAGTGACCCTCTCCTCTCATATAAAAGGGTACTTCCCCTTATCTTAATTTCAAACCTCCAATTCCATTTGTCTTGGCCAAACCCTGCCCAAATATCCTCCCAAATACCCTCAGTTAAACATAGAGCCCAATATTTTATCAGAAAACGAACCTTAAGAGCCCTTTTGATCAAATTAAAAGGAAGCACAAGAAGAATAAGTAATAATTGCATCAACTCTTTCAATGTTATTTTACTCTCCCACTTAGTCTTTCATTATTGTTTCCATAACAAAATAATAAATCATGTACCTTTTATATACTCTGACATTATTATAAATATGGTTCCACAATATTCATTATTCTATCCATCCTATAAATGAAAAATTCAATATACGTGTGTACACACAGCTTGTCGTCTCCCCATCATTGTGTATTTGTTATTCAACACTTAATTATTTTGATGGGTTTAATAATGAGTATAAATTATGTAAATAAAAAATAAAAAATTTCAATGTTTCTATATATATGATATACAATCCAATTACATACAATTTCACCATCAATAAAATGATATTTTTGCTCATGCGTACGTACAGATTACCATCTCCACGAACACAATGAGACTCATTCCCCATCATAAACATTCTAGATTAAATATAATTTTTGATTAAATTTTTTATTATGAACTTAATATCATTTTGGATATGATTCTAATACAGCATATCTTTAGGAAACATGAATTACATAAAAAACATATAAAGTAAAATGAATCAGTTAACACCCAAAACAACGATACTGCTGGAATATTATTAACAAATAAATACTAGAACATCATATATGATATTATATTTATGTATGTGGTTCTTGTATAAATTAATAACAATTATTTAACAATTATACAGAAGGTTAATGTTCACTAGATCTCAAAAAAAGTACATGGTAATGGTTAATTTTACAATATCTTCATTATCTGAGGTTTTTATACGTTAGTATCTTTTGGGACCTCATTATTGTCCACATATGTGTTTCTTTAAAATTCATTTCAATTTTTTTTAATATTTCATAGACTATTGGTTAAAGTCTTGTATACCCTTATTTGACTTTTTATAACCTGTTTATAAATGAATCATTCTATTGATTTCCAAACAAGGTTTTTTATAACCTTTTTGAAAAAATTAAGAAATGAATATTTTTAATGTATATAGTGGTTGTTTTTATTATCCACCATTCTAACAACTTCAAAGCATCCATTACAAGCTTATAAGAATATTTTCATAAAAAAATGTTATATTTTATAATTACACTAATTTTAAATGATTTCAAAATAGAAAGATATATTCCTCTCAAAAAGTGTTGATTCCATCTATGTCAACATCCTTTGATAGATTTTAAATGTGTTTAATGTTGATTTATTATGATACAGTCTTCTATATTGTATTGAAGATTTTTTGATAAGCTTGAAAGTGTACTTTTTATTTTATACCATTCATGGTTTGTGGTTAAAGTATTAACATTTCATATTCTAGTTTTAATATGAAAGTTTATGTTATTTTTGATCCTTTTCATATGAGGAATGCATTGAAATTAGTATGTGATGGTTGGATCCCTCTATAGCTCCTAGATGCATCAGTATGTCTCACGAGATAAACTAGTTTCTTAGCACAAGGCCTTGAGAAAATATTATTTGTAGTATTGGACCCTGGACTTGACTATGTGGTTATGATGTCTGACATTATGCATTCCATCATTAGGAAATTGGCTAATGATATTACAAGTGTTTATTCGACTTGTTAAATATCTGTTTGAATAAATAAATGAAATTATTTTATTTGTCTTTGCTATAATATTCTGAATTTTTTGTTTAAAAGACTTTTGTTTTAGTATTATACATTGAATTAAATGTTTATTCTTACTTATAATATTTTCTACTATATCGTTAGCCTTATGAAGCTCCTGAGCTCACCCCTTTCTATGTTTTATTTTTTCCAGGATGCGAAGAAGTATATTATAATTGACTTGCAGGGATAGTCTAAGGGAGATTAATGTGTTAAAATGAAACATGATGTTGTTTTTTTCATTTCATAATGCAATGTAAAACATATGTTTGTATGTAGTACTTCCAAATAATCTAATCTAATCGGTCTTTAAGGATTTGATCCCTTGTGATCATGCCAATGTAATGTAATAATTCACCATTTTTGGTAAACTAGGGTTGGGGTGTTACTCACCTGATTCTATGAGGCCCAATAATATGGAAAACACTGGGAAATTGTGAAACCTTAAATAATGCATTCTGTCTCAATATAATGACCTCATTCTTTGTAAACTCCCTACTCATCCCTGTGCCAATTTACAACAAACAAAAACCAAACTCTATTATTACCAACAAACAACATTTGTTACAACAATCTCCCCACTAGGGTTTGTAGGAAATCTCTAGATAAATTTATAGATTGGCTCGCCATGATCAAAAATAGAATCATCATGAAACAACTCATACATCACTCTAAATATAAGTGATCAATGCTCTGTGTAGAAAACAAGAGAGAGAAAATTAATTGGGTTATCATTCATTTCTTTTCTCCACCTTTAGTGTTTTAGTTTTGGTTTTTTCTTGCATCCATAAAAAAATAGATCACTTTCCATTTAATTTTTCTATTCCCCCATTCGAAATAAAACTGAAGACCTATAATTTAACATTGTAGATCTTAGAACATAATCCTCCTAGATCATATCTACCCCATAAACCTATAACACATCGAAAAATATATTCTCATAGTTAAAACAAATCTGGAGAGGAGAATATCATAACCTTTTTATGAACTAGGAGGTGGGTGAAAACAAGGTACAATTGAGGTTTTTCAAACACATCCGCTAACATTGTCTTGGTCATAATATCAGCCACTTCCTCATCAGTTACCAAATGGTCTATTTTGATATGGCCTTGTCTAAATTTTTCCTCCAGGAAGTGGTATCTAATCAAAATATGTTTCGTGTGAGAGTGATGAACCCAATTCATCACAAGATCAATTGGTCTTTTGTTATAAAATTAAATCACCATTGGTTGTTTCACCATATCACCTGTGTCCTTCAATTGCAGCTTCATCGAGAGTAACCGAGTTCAGGCCTTGGTAGAATATACGTATATTTATCTTCAGATGTACTAAGTGAAGTAATTTGGAATTTCTTTCTCAACCAACCCACACATTTCTTCCCAATATAGACGACTACACCACTATTAAACATTTTTCCCACAACATCTCCAGCCGAGTTAGTATCAGAAAATGCCGATAATACACTATTTATTTTTGAAGAAATGTATATCTAATAATTATGTGTACTGTGAATGTATATCATTATTATTTTCACTGTCACCATATGTTCTTCTTTCAAATTACTCTAAACGAGGTACCTAAGGCAAGTTGAAAAGACAATATATGCATGTGTCTCCATCCGGTACAATAGATATACACTAATACATCTATACATGGTGGGATCCACAAAAGTCCCTTCCTCAGGCTCTCTGAGCTTTGAACCAACTACAATCAGTGTAACATCCTAGGAAAATAAATAATATTACATTATAAAGTTTATCAATATTTGTGTATAAAATGTTAATACTACTTTAAAGGGAATGATATGCTCGATGGCGTACCCAATACGCAACAACGAGTTTCTTTGAAATCTTACGTTGCACACTAATAATATAATAATATTAGAATAGTTAATGCATAGTCATTGTAATGGCGGTAATGAACAAAAATAACTACATAATTATTACATATTTTTGTTAAATATTTTTACATTTATCCAATAAATTTTAGAGGCTTAAAATGCAAATGATACAAATTTTAAGCATAAATATTCTAATATTAATTAAACGGTCGATTAACTGCCTTTTGATGAAGACCCAATTTTATATATACATATGAAAATTTTATATGTTTTATTTGACAAAATAAAATTCTTCTTTAGAATCTGTACATCAAAATTTAAATTGTGTACATTTTTTTAATTTTTCCGATAAAGATAATTTTTAGTGAAAATGTTGCATTTTAATTTAAAACCCCCTTTTAATCTGATTTATTTACATGGATAGATTATCTTCTTAATTGATATTAAAATTTAATTAGAATATATTTTTACCATTAAATCCAATAGTGGTCATTGGAATTAATTTCACTTTGAAATTGGACATAAACTAGTGTCAATCTTTTAATAGATATTGTTTCTTAAGAACACGCTATTTGTTTAGACCGTGGGAATCAATTATTAAATTAATTAATGAAAATTATAAATTATGAATTTTGTAAAATAGACATCATTTTTGAATTTGGAATATCCAATATAGCTTAGGGTGAATTTTTGGTATTTTTCTGAAAAACATCAATTTTTGATGAATAGTGAAACCACTAAGTGGTAGATAAAGAAACTGATTTTTTGTTTAAATGAAACTTTACCAAATCTGTGATTTGATTTTCAAAAATCCTTCATACATGGTTTTCATTAGTAATTAAAATGTGGTTCAATGAGATTAAAATAATTTTTTGGTAAATAGTAACTTTTTAGTTTTATTAATCGCGATTAGAGGTAATTAGTGTAATTTAAGGTAAAGATAATGTTATAATTATTGAAATGACCTTGACACATGTCCTACCCTTATTTGATGAGTCATGGAAGACCAAGAAAATCCATGGGTCAACTTGGGGACCCCATGGAGCCACTTTGGTTTGGAAATGACATTAATAACATTTTATTTAAAGCTAAAATTTAAATGTCACAAACATGTATTGTTTTACTAAAAAAAATTACATAGGGTTATACTAGTCATATTGTTTACTATAAATATTCAGTAGAAATATATAAATATTTCCTACATCATGATATTCTTTTAATAATTTTTAGACATTAAATAAAGTATTTTATTTATGACACTGTGATGATGCAGTGATTACCTCATAGATGAATGATTTAAATAAAATGAGAATATAGGGTGAAATCTAAGTCTTACACTTGTCAAAAACCTATTGGATGGGTGGATTTCGAAACCGTATCACAATATCCTTGAAATATATCCTTTTGGGACCTTTAAAATCACAAAAACATTTTATAATAAATTAATCTTTTATAACTTTCCAAGAGTGCCCCTCCTCTTCTCTTATAAAAGGACCCAACTATACCACTTTACCCACACCACTCAAGACTTTGGCTCGACCAAAACCTGCCCATTTCATCTCTCCACAACCCTCTCTTCATCATTGATGCCTCACCTTTTGAAGAATGCTCTTCAATAAACACGTTTTGTTCAAACCAAGAAGAGTTACCCAATTTAAAGGTAATGTCTTCACTTGTATTCTTTTGTTTTATTTTGCTTCTTCAAACACCTAAACTCTTTTTATTCCTTTATTTTGTAAAAACACCAGAATCTTAAATATACTATGATGTTTTTATGTGATGTATTCGAGCTACACTTACACACACATCTGTTTAATGGTTAAAGAACATACTGTTTTTGAGGATGTCGAATTACTGCCTCACGAAACGATGATTGTTCAATCTATTCTTAACACCTTTAATTTTGGCCATTATGATGTCACTGTATTTTAAATATGATATATATGGTATTTATGTTTTCCATATGCTTATTTATTTTATATTTAATACATACCTTTATGCTTTGCATGTTGTGCAAATGCGATAATTTCATATGAGGAAGTGTGGACTACCGCCCCCTCAAGTGATGTGACTCGTTCATGCAATACATGGAATGAGTAATGAATGAAACTAATGAACTTATGTGACCTATGAAACATATATATTATACTGGAATTATAATATATATATCTCTCAAATATTTCTAATTCTATTAATATGTCAATGAAATGAAAGTAGCGTTCATGCGTACGTACGACCTACTATCTCCATGAATGATGCATTTCTTTTCTTTTTATCTCCAAATGTTATGGAATAGTATAAAATGAATATGTAAAATATATATATGATATTTATATCATTAATAATATTCTGGAGATGATTTAATTATAACTACATGTACAATCATTTTCAAACAAGTTCATTTTTGACTCATGTACCAAACATCGACAAAAATGTCTGATATGAACTCACATTATTAACCAATTATTATAACACTATAATATGTGATATGAACAGAATAATTATCTCTAAAGTATGACCTTAATCAATTATAAATTTACCAAAGTTTATAATAATGAATATAAAGAAACGAACAAGACAATTCAGACATGAGGTAAGGGATCCAACCTCTCTCTTTCTTATTAAGTACTCTCTTTTATGTCACTTCTTCTAAGATCATATTTCTTATGTTGGGGGATGTTATTTTATATTACTATTACTGTAATTTCAATGTTAATATGATTAGATACTCTATTTTATCACATCAATCCATTTTTGGATGTTTTATGTGGCGTCGTTAGGCTGCCGAATTTTCATAAGGGGATTTTCATCTCACTTTTTATTCCCGTGAGATTCATGCTACATTGGCCACTATTTCCTTTTGTGTGGTGTATGTAATGCCCATTATTTTACTATTTTTATAATATAATCTCATTTATGGGTAGTTACATATTCATTGTATGACCCTTCTTTTATGGGTTGTATGTTTCGAAAGTTTCCCAAATCAGTAAGGAAACCTTTCACACTCCACCTTTAAAAGACTTATTTTGTTTTCTCTTTTAATATACATCTTTTTATGTTGGGATAGGTTATTATATATCCGTATTGATGTAAATTTTATTTCCAAGTGATGAGATACCAGTTTCTATCTCATCAACTAATTTTATGAATTTTAATGTGACGTCGTTAGGCTGTCGAATTTTACCAATGGAACTTCTTAACCAAATTTTGATTTCTTTGGGTTCAACATGTAGTTATTGAATATGTCATTTTTTGAATATGTGTGAATGAACTTTTATTTTTTTACACTTAATATCAATTATATTGGGTGTATTTATATTTTTCACACATAATATGAGATTGATTTATCCTTAATTTAAGGATACCTTCTTTATAAGGGGTTTCATCTCATTTTAAATTTTTATTGAGACTTAATTGTTATTACACACAAATTCACTCTTATATTGTGTATATACTGTCCTTTGGAATATTATATCATGAATACCTTTATTCTCATGATATTATAATGTTTTGATTAAATGTTATTCCTCAATTATTGTATTCAAGTGTCTCTCATTTTGTTAAAAACCCTTTAACTAAAATATCTTTTTAAATGTTTTAATGATTTATTCTTATAAATATTTCTCATTAATATCCATGTTTTAAAAATGGTTTTATGGATTTATTTATATGGATATTAATGGTTTCAAATGATAAAAGATTTAAAGTGGTATGGGACACTTTGATTAATAATTCTCTTTATTAAATGTTTTAAATTGTTTTGAATATGGTTTTTAGAATGGATTCATTATTTCAATATCATAAAATGTTGTATTGTTAATGCAATATGGGAATGTTATATTTACATTGTGCTTAAGTTATGTGCTATTATTATCTTATGGTTCTTGGGCATTGTTTATGAAGATGGGTGGTTCCGTGATAAACTAAGGGCGGGTGAGCCCGATATAGCTCTCCAATGCATTGGGTAACGCGAAGGGGTTAAACACTACGTTTTCTCTGAAGCGATTTAGGAAATATACTATGATGGGTATTCCAAACATAACCATGAGGGTTACTCCATACGTAAGAATGTTATGAATGCCTCAAGTTACCTTTATATCTTATGATTTCTATGAGTTATTCGTAAATCATATGATTTCATGAGGTATGTTAAATTTCTTATGTTTTATGAGTAGAGTATGATTTTATTGATTCTTATATATACATGGACTAATGATTTATTTCCATATTGTTATAACCCTTACTGAGCTCTTTATGGTCATCCCACGTTTTTTTAAATGTTTTTCACAGGACATAAAGATGAATAGGTTCAAGGATGGGATCAATGAAATTTCATACTGTCTAAAACAAGGAACTAGACATGACTCTTTTGTTCAAGAGTTTTAATTTTTTGAATAAAATGGAAGCTGAGTATATGTGTCTACTTTGTAATCTTTATTTTGTAATAGTTATTTCATAATTCTCTAAAAAACTAAA
Organism: Viscum album; assembly: GCA_963277665.1. Taxonomy (NCBI): domain Eukaryota; kingdom Viridiplantae; phylum Streptophyta; class Magnoliopsida; order Santalales; family Viscaceae; genus Viscum; species Viscum album. The sequence continues at coordinate 1,109,620,527 of OY728146.1, forward strand.
CCTGAAAAGATAGTCAATGTGAATTATTCATTTAATTCAATAATAAGTAATGTTTAATGCCAGGTCCTTATAGTTGATATCAGAGGACAACATAGATAACTTTAGAGGTTAGAGTGTTATGTGACAAGTTGTTTATAACCACAATGGTTATTATATTAGATAGAGTCATTGTTATTTTTGAAGGTTGGAATGAGTTTGAGATAAGTTGGATAAGTATATCATATTTTTTATCTTCCTCTTTATTACATAATGAATTTTTTGATATACTCACACTGACATTTTTGGTTTTAGTAAATGGATGGATCTAGCAGGTACTAAAGTGACAACGGGTTTGAAGGAAACTGTGGTGGTTCCTTAATTAAGTGGCTGGATGAAATGGGGGATTCAATGAGAAATCTCATGGTTATTATAAACCAAGTATCAAGAGTCATGATCACCCACTCGATCCTTGGTGAATTATCTAATGAATCGTGTACGAGAGAACCAACTCGACATGGAAGTTCATGTTATAATTATAAAGGTAACTATTAGGGTTTATATGATCTGTACTTTTGAGGTAACTATGGGTTACCATACGTAATGATGGAATATGAACGAGATGAGATAAAAATGAGGTAAAATTATGTTATGGTTTTTTTGGAATATTTTATCTCGTTTGGGGGAATGTTTTAAGAATTATATAGTTTTGGAAAAAGGACAACACGCAGACCGTGTGACAACCCGTCACGTCGGACAAAGATGTGGGAATAGAACCCACAGCAAAAGTGTGACTGGTATTTATCGCCTACCACTGGACTACGTGAAGTCCCTGGTTAGTTTGACTGATTATTTTTTTAGTTAGATGATTTTATGAATCAAGAGTAAGTTGATTTTGGGTTATATATGGAAATTATTAACCTATCATGGAGGATATGTGATTAGGTTAATTAGTATTCAGAATGAGACTTTAAGAACAACTGATGTTATTTGGAGATAAATCTTAATTTGTAGCTTGGGTGACTATTTGATTAAATCCTTCAAATATTTGGGTTTCAATCTTAGTTGGGTTTACATAGAATAATTTTATTGGAAAATTGTTTATTTAATGGTCTTCGTTGAACTTTAGTTTTTGTTTGAAAAATTTTGGATATTAGGAGTAGTTTTTCTTTTTGTTAAAAAAATATTATTTTTGGGTATTATCTGATCTTGTACTAAACTGTTTTGTTTGGTTTTGGTTGAGATCTAAAGGCAAGGGAAATATATAGTTCACTTTTTTTGATTAGGTGATTCTCACGATGTTGATCATATTACTCTTAATGCGAACAAGTCATCCTAAATACTCGCCTTTTGGAGAAAATATGAGTTTGATAAAGGAATCTAGTAAAAGTTGAAATTCTACATGACAAGTAAGTATGTTTCATTATGATTTAGTTAAACACAAAAATAATTTCCTCAATGAAGAGTAACATAAAACAAAAATGTTGTCTGTTAACTTTTCCTAATGGGGAATCGAATACCGTTTAACCCATCACATGTTTGTGATTTTCTTGTGGTTAACTTTCTCCTAGACATGTTTACTATCACTCTCCATCAAGAACATGACCCTTTTTTTCTCATCCTTATCCATATTTTCATACATGGAATCCTAGTATGGGTTATCTCAGGTGACTATTGTACTTCTCTCCCTTTCTTTTAAAGTGATAGTTTTATTGACTCTTGTTCCGATGTGGGACTTTAAATGAAGTTTTGAAGCCCAATTTTGAAATTGTGAGGACATAATTCCCAAAAGCGGGGAAGGATGTAGCATCCGAGGTAAATAAATAATATTACATTCCAATTTTTATCAATATTTGTGAATAAAATGTTAATACTACTTTAAAGGTAATGCTATGCTCGATGGCGTACCCAATACGCAACAACGAGTTTCTTTGAAATCTTTCGTTGCACACTAATAATATAATAATATTATAATAGATAACGCCTAGCCATTGTAATGGTGGGAATGAACAGAAATAACTACAAAATGATTACATATGTTTTTTTAAATATTTTTAAATTTATCAAATAAATGTTAGAGGCTTAAAATGCAAATGAATCCAATTTTAAGCATAAATATTCTAATATTATTTAAAAGGCCGATTAACTTCCTTTTGATGAAGAACCCTTTTTAAATATACCTATGACAATTTTGTATTTTTTTTTTACAAAATAATATCCTTTTTTAGAATCTGTACATCAAAATTTACTTTCTGCAAATTTTTGTTATTTTTCCGAGAAAGTTCATTTTTTGTGAAAATGTTGCATTTTAATTCAAAACCTCCTTTTAATCTGATTTATTTATATGGATATATTATCTTTTTAATTGATATTAAATTGTATTTAGAATATAGTTTTACCATTTAATCCAATTGTGGTCATTGAAATTAATTTCACTTTGAAATTGGACTTAAACTAGTGTCAATCTTTTAATAGATATTTTTTCTTGATAACATGCCATTTGTTTTGACAGCGTGAATGAATTATTAAATTATTTAATGCAACATAAATATTTTGAATATTGTAAAATTGACATCATTTTTGAATTCGGAATATAAAATATATCTTAGGGTGATTTTTTGGTTTTTTTCTGAAAAACATCAATTTTTGATGAATAGTGAAACCACTAAGTGGTAGTTAAAGAAACTGATTATTCAATTAAATGAAACTTTACCAATTCTGTGATTTGATTTTAAAAAATCCTACATACATGGTTGTCATGATGACTTAAAATGTTGTTCAATGTGATTAAAATAATTTTTTAGTGAATAGTAACTTTTATGTTTTATTAATCGTTATTAGAGGAAATTAGTGTAATTTAAGGTAAAGATAATGTTATAATAATATGAAATGACCTTGAAACAAGTCATACCCTTATTGGATGAGTCATGGCCGACAAATAATATCCATGGGTCAACTTGGGGACCCTATGGAGCCACTTTGTTTGGAAAATGACATTAATAACTATTTTTAAAAGTTATAATTAAAATGACACAAACATGTATTGTTTTACTAGAACAATTTTTACATGGAGTTTTACAAGTCATATTTTTTACTATAAATATTCACTAGAAATATAAAAATATTTCCTACATCTTGATATTTGTTTTATAATATTTAGACATTAAATAAAGTATTTTATTTATGACACCATGATGATACAATGATTACCTCACTAATGAACGATTTAAATAAAATGAGAAGATAGGGTAAAATCTAAGTCTTACACTTGTCACAAACCTATTTGATGGGTGTATTTCGACACCTTATCACCTTATCCACTAAATATATCCTTTTTTGTAGCTTTAAAATCAGAAAATAATTTTATAATAAAGTAATATTTTATAACGTTCCAAGAGTGCCCCACCTCTTCTCTTATTAAAGGCCCCCACCTCTACCACTTTACCAACACCTCCAAAGCCTTTAGCTCGGCCAAACCCTGCCCATTTCATCTCTACACATACCTCTTTTCATCATTGAAGCCTCACCTTTGGAATAATTCTCTTCATGAAACCCTTTTTTGTTCAAACCAAGAGGAGTTACTTGATTTTAAGGTAATGTCTTCACTTGTGTTCATTTGTTTTATTTTGCTTCTCCAAACCCCTAAGCTCTTTTTAATATTTATTTTCTAAAAAAATAAATATATTCAATATACTAGGATGTTTTTATGTGAATTATTCGAGCTACACTTACACACACCTCCATCTAATGGTTAAAGAACAAACTATTTGTGTGGATGAAAAATCACTGCCTCACGAAACGATGATTGTTCTATCTTCTCTTAACACCTTTCATGGTGGCCATTATGATGTAACTGTATTTGATATATGATATAAATGGTATTTATGTTTTCCATATGATTCTTTATTTTATATTTAAAACAGACCTTTATTCTTTGCATGTTGTGCAATTGCGATAATTTCTTACGAGGAAGTGTGGACTACCACCCCCTCAAGTGATGTGACTCATTCATGCAATACATGGAATGAATAAAGAATGAAATTAATGAACTTATGTGACCTATAAAACATATATATTATAATGGAATTATAACATATATATATCTCAATTATTTCTAATTCAATTAATATGTCAAATAAATTAAAGTAGCGTTCATGCGTACGTACAACCTACTGTCTCCATAAACGGTGAATTTCATTTATTTTTATCTCAAAATGTTATGAAATAGTCTAAAATGAATATTTACTAGATATATATGATATTTAAATCAGTAATACTATTTTGGAGATGATTTACTTATAACTACATGGACAATCATTTTCAAACAAGTTCATTTTTGACTCATGTACCAAACATCGACGAAAACGTCTGATATGTACTCACATTATTAACCAATTATTATAACATTATAATATGTCATATTAACTGAATAATAATATTTATAGGATTATCTTATTAAATTATAAATTGACCAATGTTTATTATTCAGTAATATAAAGAAATAAACAAGGCAAGTCAGACTTGAGGTTAGGCATCCAACCTCTCTCTTTCTTTTTAAGTACTCTCTTTTATGTCACTTCTTCTAAGATCATCTTTCTTATGTTGGAGGATTTTATTTTATATTAATCATACTTTAATTTCGATTTTAATATTATTAGAGACCCTATTTTATCTCATCAATCCATTTTTGGATGTTTAATGTGGCACCGTTAGGCTGCCGAATTTTCGTAATGGGATTTTCAACTCACTTTTTATTCCCGTGAGATTCATGCTAAATTGGCCACTATTTCCTTTTGTGTGGTGTATGTAATTCCCATTATTTTACTATTTATATAATATAATCTCATTTATGAGTATTTACATCTTCATTTTATGACCCTTCTTTCATGGGGTGTACGTTTCGAATGTTTCCCAAATCGGTAAGGAAACCTTTCACACTCCACTTTTAAAAAGACTAATTTTGTTATGTATTTTAATTTACATATTTTTATGGTGGGATATGTTATTATATATCCTTATTGATGTAAATTTTATTTACAAGTGATTAGATACCAGTTTCTCTCTCATCAACTAATTTTATAAATTTTAAAGTGACGTCGTTAGGCTGTCGAATTTTACCAAGTGAACTTCTTAACCAAATTTCGATTTCTTCGGGTTCAACATGTAGTTATTGAATATGTCAACCTAGTGAATAAGTGTGAATGAAATTTTATTTTTTTACAGTAAATATCCACTTATATTGGGTGTATTTATATTTTTCACACATAATTATGAGATTTTTTATCCTTAATTTAAGGATACGTTTTTTATAAGGGGTTTCATCTCATTTTTAATTTATATTGAGACGTAATTGTTGTTATGCACCAATTAACTCTTATATGGTGTATATACTGTCCTTTGGAATATTATATCATGAATCCCTTTATTCTCCTGATATTATAATGTTTTGATTAAATCTTATTCCTCAATTATTATATTCAAGTGTGTCTCATTTTGTTAAAAACCCATTAACTAAAATGTCGTTTTAAATGTTTTAATGATTTATTATTATAAATATTTCTTATTAATATCCTTGTTATCAAAAAGGTTTTAAGGATTTATTTATATGGATATTAATGGTTTAAAATGTTAAAAGCTTCAAAGTTGTAAGGGACACTTTGATTCAAAAATCTCTTTATTAAAGTTTTTAAATGGTTTTGAATATGGTTTTTAGAATGGATTCATTATTTCAATATCTTAAAATGTTGTATTGTTATTGCAATTTGGGAATGTCATATTTTTTTTGCTTATGTTATGTGTTAGGATTATGTTATGGTTCTTGGGAATTGTTTATGAAGACGGGTGCTTCCGTGGTAAACTAAGGGCGGGTGAGACCGATATAGATCTCCAATGCATTGGGTAACGCGAAGGTGTTAAATGATATGGTTTCTCCAAAGAGATTTAGGGAATATACTGTGATGGGTATTCCAAACATAAACATGAGGGTTACTCCCTATGTAAGAATGTTATGAATGCCTCATGTTACCTTTATGTCTTATGATTTCTATGAGTTATTCGTAATTCTCATGATTTCATGAGGTATGTAAAATTTCTTATGTTTTATGAGTAATGTATGATTTCATTGATTCTTATGTATACATGGACGAATGTTTTCTTTCTGTATTGTTATAACCTTTACTGAGCTTTATATGCTCATCCCATGTTTTTTTCAAATGTTTTTCACATGACCTTTAGTTGAATAGGATCAAGGATGGGATCAATGAAATGTTAGGCTGTCTAAAACAAGGAACTAGACATGACTCTTTTGTTAAAGAGTTTTTATTTTTGTGGAAAAATGGAAGCTGAGTAGATGTGTCTACTTTGTAATATTTAAGATGTATTATTTATGTCTTAATTCTCTAAAACACTAAACCTGAAAAGATCTTCAATGTGAATTATTCATTTAATTCAATAATAAGTAATGTTTAAGACCAGGTCCTCATAATCAGTGTCTTCATTAGTTTGGAATCATGCATTTTGAATTTGTTATATATCTATCTTACAAACTTTTCTTGAGAAATTTAATTGTAATCCTTTTTCTGATGAACCTAAAACCCTACAAATTATGCGAGTTCACCAGTCCTGGACATTATAAATTTATATTTCATGTTATTGGCATATTCATCTACTAATCCATGTCTGATTCCCCCAAAAATAATATCATCTACATATACCAATTCCATGAACTAATTCTATTGAGATTTTTTTTTCACATATAGATTGTGATCCCCTCCTCTATTAAACTCATGATTTCTCAGATAAGAGTCCAACTGAGAGTACCACACCCGTGGTGCCAGTTTCAAGCCATAAATAGATTTATTTAATTTGAAAACCTTCAGTTTATCATTTCCAAGCAAGAACTGTATGGGTTGTTCAATGTAAGCTATTTCTTCCAATACACCATATAATAATTTTTTATTAACATATTTTTGATACACATTAGAACCTCGTTTGATTACCTTTGTAGGAAATATTTTTATGAACTCCTGTATTTATACAGGAGAAAATGTATCATAAACATCAATTCCTTCGATTTATAAATATCATTTATAGACCAAGAACTCGTTATTTTTTATCACACATCCATGATCCTAATATTTTTTCTTGAAAACCCACATCTTACTAATCACATTATGACCATTAAGTCTTCTGATAAGATCGCAAGATTGGTTTTTTTCCATCTGGTCTAACTCTTAATTCATTTATTTCACCAATGGCTCATCTTTCATAGTCTCTTCAAATGAATATGTTTCCACACCGGATAGAAATACAGAATGTATATTATTCCTCATTCTTCTTGTCAATGTTGGTGCAGTATGATCCGTGATAATGTGGGGATGATTAATCTCTAATCTTCGATTTCTCTTTGTTAGTTCAACCAAATTATCTCAAGTTATGACTTCCTCTTCAGATTCATCTTCAGATTCACCATCATTATGTGAATCCTGATAGTTTTTCAAACCATACTCTACCACTATACTGGCATTTGTTTCGGGTTCACATTCTTCCCCATCTTCTATCTTGTCAGTATAAGAATTCCTTGAAGCAATCATATTATTCTTTTCAATAATCTTAACATCACTTCATTCCAAAATTCTTCTCAATCACTTATTGAAACACAAGTAGGATTTTTTGTTCATTGAGTATCCAAGAAATATTCTTTCATCTACATTTTCATCATACATCCCCTGATTTCCTTCATTGTTTCAAATTCAACATTTTCTTCCAAAAACATGAAAATATTAAAAGGAGGGATTCATTCCTAGATATAATTAATATAAGGTAATTGAATCATCCATATATATCCCTGTATGGTTTTTAATATACAATATATCTTATACTGCCTCTTTCCAGTAATGTCAAGGAATAAAACTCTCGATCTGCATAGTTCTGGCCATATTATTTTCCTGTCAATTCCTACTCTCAATAACTTTATTTTGGTTGTGGAGTTCTCACAGCAACCACATCATGTTGTTTCAGATTCTACTCAAGGTAATTTTCAAATTTAATGGATATTTATTTTCCACCATTTTTAGACCACATGACTTTGAACATCCATCCAGTATCATTCTCAGGGAATCGATGATAGGATTTCATGAAATCAAGAACTTTTAACTTATTATGTATAACAATCACACATTTTATTCTACAATAATAATCATCGAAAAGAACAAACTACCTTTCTCCAGGTGTTCCAGCAACATTTATCAGGCCACATACATCTATATGGATGAAGTCAAGGATATTTTTTGCACTTTTCTTCTTTGGTAAATTGGAATTGCAGATCAGTTTCCCTCACTCTCATGTGTCACATGTCTTTTCTCATTCAAACATTATATTAGGGATATCCATGATTATCTACAACATATATATCTTTTCCACATCTTTCTAATTGATGTTCCCAATCTTTGATTCCATAGGTTGTTTTCATCTTCAACTCTTCAGTATAAAATGTTCTCTTTAATGTTAACTTGATATAAGTTTCCATCTATTCTAAAGAAGTTCATGAGAGAAATCTCATACATTCCTCTTATATTACAACCATTCTGATTGAATGCCATAATAATACAAAACACAATGAGTTAACTCACACTAAAAAGATTGTGACACAGAACATCCATATAAAGTACATCAATTTTCTTCAGCTATCTATTAGCTAGCTTAGTACATCCAATTCCATTTAACTTTAAAGTCCCATCATTATCATTCCTTAATATTACATCCATATTTTTCTTATCATTTGTTAAAAGTTATTCATTACCCATTATATTGGATGAACATCCTCTTTCAATAATCCTTGTTCTTTTTTCTTATGTAGCTTTGAGGGATACTTGTGAAAAAATAGACTTTTCTATTTTCCTCTTTTCCTTCTATGAATTATTTGATTGAGTGTTGGACACTAATGGCCTTTAAATTCTCTTTTCTGTGTACTTGGGTTCTTTATATACAATATTGTCTTACAAAAGAGAAAACATGTTTGTAATATCAACATTGTCTAGTTGATGTGTATTGAATCGTCTTTGAGTATTGATAGAATTTATCTTATCACACCTCAGCCTGCAATAAACTTCATTATCTCCAATGTTTAAACACCAAAAAAAATATCCATAAAAGTCATTTCCTATATAAGAATTAGGATATGAATATGTTTTCCTTTTCTAGTATCCTTACTCTTTCCCGTTTATATAGATCCTTTCCTCTTCGCAGTACGACATGGTATAGACTAAATAGACACAAAACTGGCACTTCATGAAATGAAATGTCTTCTCACTTCTATTTATCTTCATTCCTTCTTCCTATGGAAAAATGTTTGACTGCCTATCATTTCTATAAACTCGTGGAGAATCATTAGGTCTCTATTCCTTTTTTTAAGGACATCATTTTCATCACTTCTGACGAATTTTCAACATGTTCAACATTCAACATTCCATTATTATGGTTAACATTTTTTATAGAATTTAACAATTAGGCGTCACAACCAATTCCACTATATCCCATGAATTTTGGTATATGATCACCCAATATTTTTTCTACTCCATCAAAACCATGTTTTTCTCACTCTAGTAGCTCAACATCTAATAACTATCCATATTGTATTTTCTTCTTTCATTATTATGAAATTGATTCACTTTTTTAGTTTACTTCTCTAAGGAACAATTTTATCTTCGAGTATTATGACGGTCTAAGACTTCTCCTCTTGTCCAGAGGTAAGTTCATTGATGACCTTTTCTTGTTCTTAAATTTTGAGTTTTAGTTCCACAACATCATCAATGATTTCAAGGATTGATGATTGAACATTCACCATTTTGTCTAGTCATTCAATTTCCGCATCAAGTTGATCAATATATTCTTATAATTCCTCCCCCATTTCTTTCCACTTATTATATATCTTACAATAAATCTCCAGCTTACTAAAATAATCCTTATGAAGAATCATGGGATCAGTATTATTAGTCAAATGATTGTCTCATGCATTATCTATCAATGGTTTGAACATTTCAATCGTATCCATCATGGAGGAAAGGTTTCCAGTATTAAATTCTGTTTTTCCTTCCTCATAGAATTCCTTATCTTCATCTTCCTTCTCATAGAAAAAACACTTCTTTAGTACATTCTTAGAAAATTTTATGTTTCCCTTTTTAAAAGAACTATTCAAGGATTCTCCATATTTTCATTTTTTCTCTCATCCTCAACATAATTTCATGAGCAATGAGAGGCAATGTGTCCAACTATTCCATAATGGAAACAATAGAGAGTTATCTTTCCTTCAAATTTTCTTATTTCTTTTTTCAGATTCTTGAAAATGAGGGAGAGTTTTGTTTTCATCATTATCTACATCACATCTATATCTTGATAATTTTGGTTTAACCATGGATTTGAATGCCATTTCCTTGCTCATAAGAGTCGTAGCTTCTTCTGACTTGATTCTCATTTCATATGCTATCAGAGTACATAGAAGATCAATATCTGAGATTTTGGTGTGATATCGTTCCTCAAGGGATAACACCATTTCATTATAAAGGGGTGGAATTCCTCTCACGATTTTTTTTATAATGTTAGTGCCTATAAATTCTTTACGTAGACCTCAGATTACTTTTATAACTTTTGTAATTTGATAGAAAAATGTTTTTTAATCTTTATTAGGGTGCATCTTTAGAATATAAAACATGTTGTCTACTACTTGATGTCAGTACTCCTTCACTTTTATATCTCCTTCATAAATATACTATAAATTATCCCACATTGACTTGGTAGATATGTAATGCATTAACTTTAGAAAAAATTGATTAGAATGGGCTGCAGTGAGATCATATTTTTTCTTTTACATCAACATCAATCAATTTTATGTCTCAATCTATCATTGAGAATCCTGTAAGATCAGTTACTTGTATTCCCTACACATTAGAAAATAAGATTTCCATTCCAAAAGATCCTAGGAGATATCTCATCCTTTTCCTCCATATATTAAAATTACTTCCATCCAAGATGGGAAATAGAATAATGTTGACTGAATTCTCTATGGTAGGAGAAGACAGAATCAACACCCCCAACCATTACCCTCTAATACCACTCTAAAGACCCTATATCATCCTTAGAGGGGAGGGGTGAATCAGGGTGTCCCCGTTTTATTTTAAACTGATGGATCTTGTTCCCAAGTTTCTAGGAACCTGTTGAACCTATCTAAAGAAGAAATACAAAAAATAACCAAGAACATGCAAAGCAACTCCACAACAATTTAACTTGGTTCACCACTAAGAGCTACGTCCTAGTAGAATACAATGACAGTGTGTCAGTCATATGAAAACCCATAATATCCCATGTTGTTGAATAAAGGAGTTTATTAGATTCACTATGTTCTAGGAGAACTACCTTTACCAAGTTTGGGGATAGCACACTGCATCCCTTAGATCACTTTCATTGACTCCCCCTTGTTTAATGCACTAGAAAAATATTCACTTGGTTTAATGACTTGAAGATTGCATAAATAGTTTATAATTAATTCATGCACCCTCAACATAAATGGATGTTATTTTGAAGATCTATAATTTGGCTCAAAAGTTATTTATTTTCCAATACATTGATATGCTATGAAGATTAATTTCCCAAACTCACTTGGCCAATTTTAGGCTTCTTTTGGTGTTATGCGTACTGCTGCTCTATCCACGTACCATCCAACACCCCTATGTACTGTCAATATCCTCCATAAACTACATTGCACTATGATATTCCCTACTTCATGTTCTTCTCCACACATTAGCATACCTCTCTGCTCCATGTAATTGCCTTGGTTTTCCATATACTTTGAGAGCTTCCTATGCAAACCACACAGTCTTCCTTGGACTATTTTTTTAAGAATATGTGGCACTCCATGTACCATCTTTTCCTCTACGAACCACTTCGAACTTATTTGTATTTCTCCCTGAAATTTTAATCTCAAATATCCTCCTTTAACAAAGGGTATTACTATTCCTTAAATAAGAATGTAAATCCGTAAATTTTGATGCACTAATTTAACCAAAACATTTAAAATGGGAAAATCATAACTCTATCTGCTTACAGTTATACTCCATCACGTACAAATCATGTTTTGTAAATTGCAACAGTCCCTCAAACATTCATCATTCCGTGTACCTCATGCCTTCCCTATGTACTATCACTACGAACCATTTTTCTTTTCAACCTTCATCATTCCGCGTACCATATTCCTTCACTATGAACTATTTTTAAAAACTGTTTTTTTGGATCCTCGCACTGCTCCGTATACCGTTCCCACTACATCTACCATGTACTTTGAACCTTCACCATGTACCATGCGCCTTCACCATATACCATGTGCCTTCACCTTGTATCGTGTGCCTTCACTGGGTACCGTTGACAAACTCCCGATTTTTTTGCCCAAAAAATTTGGCAAACACATGGAAATTAGGCCACCTTCTATACTGCATTCAGCCTCAATCGTATGAACTCACTCCTTACAAACTCCCTTGTCATCCATGTGTATATTGAAAGCAAAGAAAAACCAAAATCAATTATTATAAACAACCAGCCTTAGTTCCAATAGTAATAAGGTTTAAATGTATGTGTAAAATCCCCCTAAAATTATTCTAAAATACATTAGATATTTTTTTAGTCATATAAATAATTGTTGATATTATTTATAATTTTATCAAAATTATACAAAAAGAGTTTTTGAAAGAAATCATGAATAAATAATTTTCAAAACATTTAATTACATATCTTATTGAGATCCTGTTTTTAATTAAGGACTTAAAAAGATTAGACATCCCCTTAAAATTATTTGTATATATTAATTATTATCTTATTTATTAAAATGATACTTGAGATATCTTATAAAAATGAGTTGTCCACTAGTAGTGATACTTGTAGGAAATTTTCACATTTTGGTTATGGGCTCACTCTACATTCTTCTTCATCTCATTTTATACCCAAGTGTTGAATTTTATGAAATTATTTTTTAGAGTATCTCACATTTATTTTCATAACACATTAAAAATGATTAAAAAATTACATGCCTAAATTTAAATATAAAAAATAATTGCTTAACTAATATTGTTTTTAAAAATTTATTTTTTCTTAAAAAAACTATAGCTTTTGGAGTTGTAAAGTATTTGAAAAATTAAATTTGTTACCATAAATTTAAATTGAAACTATAAGTTTCATAAAAATTCTTAAAATTTTCATGATATGAATATTATGTGGACATTTAAATTTGTATATAAAATATCGATAAGTTCAAATGTTAAGATGACATATAAAAATATAAATTTAATAATTCAGATAAAACATTAAAATTTGTTGTAAAATATAATATATTATTAGTAAAATAATGTTAATATTTTTCTGAAAGAAATCGTTGAAATATAAAAAACCACCTTATATTTAAAATTATTGTGGAAATATTAGCATTAAATTATAAAATTTTAAAATAGAATTCCATTAAAAAAATATAGAATTGAAATCATAAATCTTAGAAAAAATATTATCAAGTTTTATTTTGAAAATTTATCTAATATAAAATAAGTTATAATCGAAAAATAATTTCAGAAAAAATATAACACCCATTAAATTTATCTACTGGAAACCATGTAGTAAAACTGATTTTTTTACCTTATCTTCAGACACAGTTTCTATTTATCATAAGGTGTGAAGCACATATAATGGATAAATATCGAGACCCAACTTATATATCAAACTCTAGGGAGGTGTATAAATATATTTAATATTTACAAAAGAATCCATTACATCAATTTATATTGATTCGTTTATATTGTTTTAGATGAGTATTATCTGGTTTGATATCTTGGATGTGATGAAAAAATATATGTATATCATATATATGGAATATCTATATATAATAAATTTATAAAACCTAAAAATGAAAAGATATTTTGATTATTCATCCAATGTGGTTTAGATTTATGGATTTTTGATCAAGCTATATATTAAATTATAATGAATTGGAATAAATATATTATTATCATTTTGATTTTAAAGTGTTCAGTTGTTGAAGAATGTGTTAAAATTTATATATAATAATTCATTTAATTTTTTTGAGATCACACTTATTCATATTTATCTTAATCATTGAGATTGTTCATGGGTTGTCATTATTGAGGACAAAATAATGTGTGAAGAAAAATGCTAGTTTGAGGGTATTCTGTTTCGACTCGAGGAAGACGATTACATAAGATATGAATCCAATGGATCAGATTAAAATAATTAGATGCCATAAATATAACAGAATGTTCCTAAAATGGATGAATAATTACCACTTCTTGAATCCTACATTGATGTTTAATTATGTTATTCGACACTTAATAACATATATTATGCCAAATAACAGATGAGACGGTAGTGGGGTTGGAACCAATAACACATAACATAAGGTCACAACAGAGATCCATGCCGACTCATACTATTACACCATGCAACCATCATTCACATTGCACACACCATACACATTCATAGATAACTATATAGAGATAACATATACGAATTATTCATGGAATGATGCTTTGTAGTCCCTCTCTGTAGTTGTGTCTAGTTAGAAAAAATTCCCCACCTAATGTGATGCCCACACCCCATAATGTTTAGAGTTAATGCATTAAATTATAACATTTTCATGATGATAAGGAATCAAATTTAGAATGGCCAATCATTTTAGGAGTTATGAAAAACATGATTACATACATGATTATATGGATGATAACCATATTACATTAGGGAGTATAATATTAAACATGATATGTTATAAAATGATATTGACAACATCCTCGATATCTCATTCAATAATAAATTATTCATATCCTGGGGAAAGTAACCATAATAAGGATGATCTCAAATGCTTAATAATGGTATGTACATCAGAAACATATATAAATAAAAGAGAATAATCATCATAGAAAATTAAATAACAAAAAAAATTCTATCCAAATAACAATTTAGGGAAGACTCAATATCATAGGTAAAAATATGAATCATGTCCCATTTAATCAATAGCATGAAAACGAAATACATCCATATATTTTATAACAGTGAAAATATTATGCATAATAATAACTTAAATCTTAAATAAGGAAATTTTTTAATATTTTACATCATGTATCTATAATATTAACCATTATACTATCTTGATTATTTCAAAAGATAGTTTAAACTACTATGATTTGGCCAAAAAATCATCTCATGAGACTATTGATACGTCGAGGGGATATCTATTATTGGGTCCCACCCTAGTCTACTAGTCAAAACAATTTATATTAAATCAAATAATTGAATTAATTATTAAACAATGTTCATTATCATCAAATAGTTATATTGAATAAAATATATTCATTTATCATTATTTCCCATGTAAATCAAATAAAATTCAAAGTAAACATTGTATATAAAAATGTTATAGGATTTTGGAAAATTTCATATCTATTATAAAATAATATCTTTATAGAAAATAATTATAATCTTTAATGAAATTTTATGGTGGTAATGTAATTATTTTAGGATAATTTTATCCCTCAGAAAAGAAAGTGACATTATATGATAACTTTTACTATATATTTTTTTCTTATTAAAACACCTTGTATGAGATGATTAAAATTTAATAAACATAATGAAAATAAAGATAAAAATAATTCATGATATAATATATCAAAAGGGAAGGTATATACAAAACAGAAAATATATAATTTTTGAAAATAACATTTATCTGACATATATAAAAAAATTATGTTGAAAATATTTTAAGTTACAATTATTTTTGAAAATACCCTCTTTAATGTCTTGAATAAATGTTTTATGAATTTTATTATCATAAAAAATAACCCTAAACATATTTATAATACCATATTTTATCTTATTATAATATTTTCTTATCCATTATTTAATAATAATTCATTTTTTTACACTTTAAGTATTTAATTTTCTAGTTTTGTGAGTATGTATCTATTTTTCTGATTACTATTACATTATTCATGATTTAATAATCTATAAAATTTAATGCATGATTAAAATATTATATATATTCATTATATATTTATTTAGTGTAATCTATAAAGTTTGGAGATAGTAAATAAAATACTTTATACATAGCGATAGTAGGTAGTACTTATGCGTGAGTTTTGTATCAATTTTCTTATCATATTAAATTAATTATCATTAAATGATAAATTATTATTTTATAATTATAGTATCATATAAATTTCAAATTTGTCACATGTGTTAATTTAAACCTTCTCTTAATACATTCCATGTATTGAGTTAATGAATCACATCTATTTGAGTACATTGTAGTCCATATGTCGAAAAAGATGTTTTCTTATCCATTAAAATCGAAACCATGAAGGTGTATGTTTGAAGTGAATTTTATAAGAATAAATAAATTTCAAATAATATATATATAATATATAATATATAAATTAATTTCATTCTAAACATTTATTTATGGTAAATGGAAGAATGAATGACATCAGTTTGTGATGCAGAAGTATGTTCACACACGAAGGATGATTATGCTTCCCATTTGATTGATCTGTGTGAAAGTGTAGGACAAAATGATAGAATAAAAATATATATTTATATTTATTATAATGAGGTTATTATATAATAATGATAATATTTTAATTAAATTTGTGGACAAGAAAAACAAACAAAAGTTGATAATTAAAGAATGTTACATCATTTTCATGTAACTCAATTTGGTTTATACCAAAACATTTTATTGGTTTTTATTCTACCCAAAGTGAGGCTTCTAGGGTGAGGGGAGGGATGTTGGGAGATTATTTTGGTAGATAATGGAAATGAAAAATTTATTTTGAGCTTTGATGAAGTGAAATAATTAATTTCATTTTATTGTGGTTTTGGAGAGTAATTCTGGGGATTATTAAATGGTAAACAATATTAGAGGGACTATCAAACCTCTTATACACCATAAATTTAAAATTAATGTATTAATATGAATTTATTTTCATGAATAAAATACACCACACAAAAACACGATATTTTTTATAATTATGTTCTTTAACAGCTATGTTTCCCCGTATTCATCATTTCTGTTTTATTGAGAAAAATTCAGCTGTAGAAATAGTGGATTCAACATTTAAATTAGGTCATTGGTTTGTTGCAAATCGATTGAAAAATGGTTTATATATAATATATGGAATCCATTTTTATAAATACTTTATGTGAAAATAGAATAATTTTGGGTATTAGAATCGGTTTAAAAAAAGGATGCTAAAATAGAAATGAAAACATTTCTCATCGGTTTAATTGATAAATGATGAGAAATGTTTTTTAAAATATTAGTTTATAATTTTCTAGAAATCAACACCAAATATATTTTATAAAACCCCATTCCCTTGAAACCATAATTTAGTATGATCTAAACATGATTCCTCTCAAAGAATGATGACACTGATGACTACCTGAGGATCCTCAATTGTTATTTTATCAGATTAAATTAGATTTCAATCATAATTTCATGATTACTAGTCCTTAATATCCCATCCCCTATATTTTTTTCCACAACACACAGAGTTATATAGTCTTTGGAAACCAAATATTAGCTGACAATCAACCTCCTTTTGATTTATTTTTGTTGTTTATTGTTCATTTCTAGATATTTTTTCATATATCATAGAGTGTTGATCCTATGCAAATAATTTGAGGGAGAAATCATTATTAGGGATCAATTTTCCATTCTTGAACTCTGAATTTTGTAATTTAATTTTTTATAATTGCTGATAAATAATTTATCATTAGTTTATAATTTAGAGAAATTGATTTATTTTTTTGTATGAATTTTTTTTAACTATAACTTTTCTGGTTAAGGTTTGTTTAATTTGAAAAAAAAGTATTTAATGAAATTATCAAATTGTTTTTCCAAAAATTGATATATATATATAAATATATATATATTTGTATATATATATATTTGTGTATATATATATTTGTATATATATATTTGTGTATGTATACACTCACACACACACACATATATATATTTGTGTATATATATATATATATATTTCTCTGTATATATATATATATGTATATATATGTATTTATATATTTGAATATATATATATCAATTGAAATTAGTGGCTATGATATGTTTCATTTTTTGATTCATACCAAATTATATACTTTTGGATCAGCATGACACACATAAATAAATTATATATTCATATATGTCATAATATCAATTAAAGATTATGTTTTAATATAGATCATTTTTTCATTCATTTCATTTAAAATCAATATTTGTTGAAAATGGTAACCATCATAGTTTTTTTATCTTCACCCAATGAATTTTAATTTATGTGATTATTTTAATCAAATGCACAAATTACTTTCAGCCAATATTATTTGTGTTTTGATATTAAATAATTGATTTTGTTCTATTTTATTCTTATTATATCCAATGATTCATTAGACCTATATATTTTTCCTTATAAAATTTAACATTTTCATTGATAATATAAATTTTAATTTATGTTTAACATTATTTATTATTGGTTTTCTAATGTGGAATATTGTAGTCTATCATACAGGATATAGATATGATGGAAGTTGTGTGGTGTGATATTCATTTAAAAAATGATCTAAAAATTATAACAGTGTCCTAATTACATTATTATGATCATAAATAATATTTTTTATTTATTTATTTAAATAAAATAAACCCCCTGAGTAATTTATTTTTGATTTTTATTTTTATTACTTGTTGATATTTAACACCTGATCACCATTCATTTTGATTTGATTAAAAGGTATCATTATATATATATATATATATTTACTTAAATGAATTTTTAATATATTCAATTATTATATTGGGTTATCTAGTATTGAATTCATTTTAATCATATTAGTTTATTATGAACCCCTAGTGAATATAAAAATGGATTTGATGATTTCATGGTATTTTATAAAAATAATCATGAAAAAATATATTTTATTTTGTCCATGTTTGAAGTGTTTGAATATGTTAATGTCAAATTCAATAGAAAAGAATGATCATCTCATTTGTTATGGTTTTAGCCTTAAGTACACATGCTTTATCTAGCCTAGTAAAATAACTAAAAATTAAACGTCTAATGATAATTAGAATATTCATATTGAAAGAGAGGATCGTATTGAGGAATTAATTTGTGATTTATTTATTGAATCCATCGAAATGAACTATTCAACAATTTTCTAGAGATTCTGAGAAACCATTATTCTCATATTGTAATAGATATATTTTTTATAAACATTTTTGAGATTATTTAACTTGAATGATTAATATGGGTATAGTCATAATATTTTCTATAACATTATAGATATTTTAAGAGAGCTAATTATAGAACAAAACACACTTCGGGATTGATTTTTTAGGTGGGATAAATATTATACCCAGTGGGATTGGGGTAGAAAAAGACACATGATTACCCCAATGGTTGTTTGTTTGGTAAAAATTAAAATGAATATTTATCAGAATTTCTTAAATGTGGGACATCATATTATATTATGGATGAAAATTCAAACTCATATTTATTATTAGTTAATGAAATCTCTCATCATGCTAAATAAATTTGGTAATTTATGATAATTTCTTATAATAATTAATTTATATATTTCCAATAATTCAACTCTGATTCATTCTCATGTTCTGAAATAAAATATTATGTTAAAACAATTTGGTATCTTCATATAATTCCTTTTTTGAAGATTCTATTTTCAATTTGTTTTGAATAAAAAATATTTAGATATTTTTTAAATGAGTTCATCTCTGGTGGTAACTTACTTCATCCTATTGATTTTCCACAATGGTGTACATTTGATAAAAAAAAATTAATTGATGTGATGATACAAATATCAAAAGGGGATTTGTTTACTTATGGAATAAATCCATATCAGAGCTTATATTTCCAACATAGTTAAGGGATTGTTTTCTTTGTTTACAAAATTTCCCCATATATATGTATGATGAAAAAATATGATATGATGACCTTCATGATTTCATGACTGAAACAACTGGGAAATGATATTTATGTGTATCTTTTACCGTTGAATAATGTTTTAATATATCTATATGTGACAGCTGTTGAAGAAATTTATTCATAAAATAAATAGTAATTTATTTTTAGTTCTACAAAAATGTTCACAATAATTTACTTTTATAAATATCAAAACTCATTGAGATATAGTGTTAATAGACATAATTCATGTCCAATTTGTAAAAAATATACTTTATATTATAAATTTTATAATGGATGAAATAAAATTCATATGTAACATCAATTACATTTGATAAAAATTATCCTTATCATAGATTGAGAAAAATATTTAGTTTTTTATAAAAATACATTATTCACTCACACACACTGTCAGTCGAAGAATATTTCCACATGGTGAAAACTGTTGATTTGACATTTGAAAATACAATAATTTCTAGTATTGAAAAAAATATATAAAAAAACATTCTATCTTTTTTGAACAAACATATTAAAAATTCTTATAGGTAAAACATTACATCGATGTGACATACATTGAGAAAAAAATATGTGACCATTTTAATATAACATTATTATAAATAAAATTATATAAAAAAGGAATATTTCAATATATATTGTACTTGATATCAATAGAAATATATTTAGAGTTATCTACGACTATAAAATGAAATAAAATATTTATCCTTTAACTTGTGACATATTAAGAGTTATTGATAAGATGAAATTTTTTTAGTGGATTCATTCTGTAAAATTAACTCATAGATATTCATAAAATGTGTTGTAATTTGTGTCATAGAATGATTTTAAATTAATGTATATGAAATATCATAAATTTCATGTATTTATAAAACAACGTTTACTAGTCACAATGTATGGTATATTTACAATTGAAGTTATAAAGACTATCATGATGTTATGAAATTATTTGAAATATTTGTCTACAATAGTATTGGATCTAGATCTATTAAATGTGTGGGAGAATAATGTTTCCCCCTATACATTTTCAACTATAAATTTATTTCCCACATACTTTTTTGATACAACGGTTTATCGGGTGATTTCTTTGGTGTTTGAGATAAGAATATGTGGGCCTGTTAATTTATGATGGATGTATCATATTTAAATATATATGAATATTTTTACATGATATGTTAAAAACACCTACCGATCGAAGGCTTATATTGTTTAAAAACATGATTTGTAAGAGGTCGTTTATTTTTTTAAATAATTTTCTTATGAAGTGGATCATATTGGTCTCCCTATATCTCAACATTTGAAAATAGATATTGATGGTATAAGGACTCGAGGATTAAATCTAAATTTGATTCCATGTGATGACGTGATATTGGAATATTTATTTATTTTGATCAATAGATTTGAGGTTCAGTCATATATATCATCACATATTGTTGAATTACTGGTACTATATCATTAAATAGATGAAAACATGTAAATTATTGAGCATAAAAAGGTTTTTTCTCATGGTTTAATAAGAAATTAATCACATGTATATCTAAATCTGAAACATTAAAATGGATTGTTGGGGTACCGCCTCTTAATTTTATCACATGGATTATTTTTCATATTAATGGGAACACATTTTACACAATAAAACATGATGAAAAGAGTGCCGATTAAAATACTAGTGTAATGGTCATCCATAAAGCACTAAATTTATATAGTAAAAATATAATAACCACATTTCTGCATCAGTGATATATTTTGGTGTCGTTGAAGTCATATGTTAAATTTATTATACTAAATTTTTATCCACCATGTTTATGTTTAATTTTCTTTCTAGTAATATTGGTGTGAAACATAATGAATATGGGTTTCATATATTTGATTTGAAAGAGTTATTTGAATGATGAACCATTTTTCGTTGAAAGACATGAAAAGTAAATATTATATATTATTGATCCATCAAATGATTAGCAATACATTATTTTGAAATGGATAAAGAATTGATTTGGGTTATGAGGATGATGATGATGTTATTAATTTATATGAGGATCATTTGTTTGTTACATGATTTCTAGAAAGCAACAACTATAATACAGACATAGATCTTGTTGTTTGAAATGGTCATATCGAGCGGATATGGTATATAATAAATCAATCTCCAAATTATTAGGTTAATATTTATGTAATATTTCTTTTATCAAATTTACAAGTGTAGAGTAAAAAAAATTTATAACTTCATGATGTTTATTTATATATATTTTATTATTTATTTTATTATTTTTTTAATGTTATATTCCTTGGTTATGGTTAAACATTTTTGCATTCAAATTCCTTTTTTAAATTATATATATATATAAATTGGTCAAATTTAACCATATAAAATAAAATTTTATTAACATTGAAACATACATTTACAATTGATTCTATAATTTTAGAAGTAATTTTTTTATTTAATATTTTATTTTCCATATATTTTGGTTTAAAACCATAACAATATTCTTATTATTTAAAATATACATAAGTGTGACACTTTTTTTACTTACATATATTTGTTTTCCTAATTTATAATTATTTAATAATGTAATAATTTTTAGGCACACATTATTTAGTAACATATGAATGTTTCATTGAAAAATAAATATACAGTGATAGAAGAACATATACTAGGAAATATTTGTATTTAATATTATTAAATATTTGGTAATATAATTTTTTTAGAACAGAAATCTAATTTAAAAAAACTACTTTTACAACCACTGATGAGACTTCAGTAATGGATTCATCTCCATTTAATATTTTGAAATCGATTTCTGGAGTTGGTTAGTGTGCCTTTATACATTTACATAAACTATCACTTTCTCGTGAAGATGAGTGATTTCATATTAGTTTTTATGATAACAATTATGAAATTTGGTCAAATGAATTAAAATTTATCAACTATATATCTATGCAGATATCTTATGGGATTATCATTTTATATCCTGATTGGTTTTCCATCGAAAAGATAGATATTTGTTTGTTTTGTGTGTCCATAATGATAAATTACCTAAGTTTAATTAATTTAAATTTAAGTCATTTAAAATATTATATATTTTAAATGACTAAAATTAAACATATATTGATATAGGTGAAATTCAAAGTTTAAAAAATAATTAAGAAAATAATTTATTTTTTGGAGTCAATTTGGTGGAGTGATTTGAAAATAATATTGACAAAAGATGATATTTTTTTAATGAAACTAAATCAAAACCTAATACTCATGTATGAGATTTTAGACGTAGATACATTGAATAACATTGTTTCAAATAAAAAAATGAATCATTTCTTATGTGATACTTATTTAATATTTTAATATTTAATATATATTAATTTAAATATTAATTATTTTATTTTTATATCACATTACTTTTTGAAATATCATTAAGTGATCAAGATGAAAAGTGTACATCCTCATACATTATCACACGTAGGGTAAAATTTGTTGGAGAAAAAAATAAATGATGAAATGCTTAAAGAATTATGAGCTCAGTCTAGCAGTGGCTTAGATGAGGTCATGTTAGGTACTCCATCTACAACCACCATACATTAAAAATGATAAATTCAAGAAGAAGAAAAATGAAATGTATCTCACAATGAATGCTAATGAATTAAATGACATAATTTCAAATAAATAATCTTTATTTTTCATAAATTATATTATTTTAAAAATTAACAAAAAAAATATAAAGTTATCATTTTTAATTTAAGGATGACCATTAAGAGTAATCAAGATAGGAAAATTTTATCCTAGAGGTTCAGATCGACATTATGGCCACAATATGAGGAATGCCAGAATAGCTCCGCTGTATTAGAGAATATTAGGCGGGTTTTAGTATTGGGAAATTTTTGTTCATCAATGTAAGATATCAAAAGATGATGAAATCAAATTCTTTATAATTTAGCTCGCATATATGAAAGAATAAATAGGTTATAAAATTCATTAAGTTGTGCAGATTATTTTAGAATATTATATGAGATAGTCACAGTCTATATAGCCTTCCAATCCTTCCCATTTTTCCTTTTCGGCAATGCATCTAGTATTTACCACCTTGACATACCATCATTTATAGCCTACCTACTCATATCCTCCACCTCATCGCTCAAAACCAACCTTAAACTCTGAGTTGTATGTTGGTGACCCTCATGTGTGTATTTTAGTGTATGGGGTCATACATATTTTTTTTGATTTAATTCAACACCATCCTATGCAGATGGTTTAGTATGAAGTACAACAACATGATATTATTAATCCTAATACTCTACTACAAATTACAACCATGTACGTACCACTGTTGGGGGTTGTATGGGAAATTTTTTACATTGTACAACAATAATTATTCATTATCTTTCATATGAGGTATGCATTTTAAAAAAATTAATTTCATTTAATGTAGAATTACTTATACTATTTTCTAGTCCTTTAATTTATTTTAGATTATCCAAATTCAAAATAATTTTCCCAAAGATTGCAAAAGGATTATGAAAAAAACTGTTGATAGTTATAATATTTCTCATTTTATAGAAATATTAACTTATGATTCTTCTTGCTCTGATATTATATATGAGTTTTGGATGATGTCTAGTATGTATTGAAGATAATATATAATGAGAATATTAAGAAAATATATCATTGATTCGAATTGTTTTGGAGATCTCAGAGTGTTTTTTGCTGTAACTTTTATCATATATGTAAATTAATGAATCAATTTTTATTTCATTAATTAATGATGGTATTATGTGACTTACTATCTTACGTATTTAATTAGTTATATAGACAAAATTATTATTCAAAATCAATCCGCATTCATTTATGGTTGTATAGATGCAGAATTCATTACAGTGAAAATATAATATTTGAATATTTATAATAGTGTAACATATATATGTGATAGATTATCAAAGTTGGATATTGGGTTTTGGGTTTTTCCATTATTTTATGGGAAATATTATTAATATAATTGAGAACTAATATTAATTATAATGTCATTAATTGAGAACATTATGTATTTGTAGAGGGAATTGGATGTTTGGTGTATTCTTCTAAAGATAATTCTGGTTATGTTATTTTCTTTATTTATTTGGTCTTATTCATAACAATTTATCACCTTGTTAGACAAGTATGTTTTTTTTATGAATTGATTATATTTAATAGTTATTTATTATACATGTTTTAGTTGATATATATGAAAATAAAGGTCATGGAAAGAGTATAACAAATATAAATTGTCGACATAAAACCAAAATTTTATCCAATACGTGCATGTAATGAAATAAAATTTTTATAATAGAAAATAGCTAGATTATTAAAATATAGAAATAAATATATATTTTTTATTATAATTTTAATTATTTATAATCATTGTTTCATCATCAACAATGAAATGTCGAAAATGTAATTATAATTTTCTATTCATGTATAAGATAATCACACTTGGGGTAATGGATAAATGTGATAGGGGTAGTTATAATAAATATTTAAAATTTTTCATCATAGTGTTCTATTTTTTTAATTTTATTACAATCAATGTTATGGAATACGTTCAATGATTCTATATCATTTATGAATGATGAATATACCCATCTTCAATCATTGTTTTGTAAATATTTTGTTATGTATTCTTGAAATTTATATATTCATCTATTTATCCTTTAATTTTTAGGAATAATAAAATATTTTCCAAATAAAATTTGTTTGAAAACTAATTAATTTTTAATAATTGGTAATTGATCCTCATGATCACAAAATAATTCTTCAACAACAACTATGAGTGATTGTGTTTTAAATTATTATATATGTATTGTTTTTATTATAATTTAAAAAATAATTATGTATATAATCTTTTTTGACTATTTGGTTAAATTGTGTTGGTATTTATTTATTTATTCTATGATATGTTATATTTTATCATTTTATATTTGGTTTAATAATAAAGAAATCATGATATTTTTGGGGTTTTCTATTTATAATTTTATAAAAAAAATTATCTTTCGATATCGTTTTTTTCTAAACAAATTGTATAAAACATTAGAAATATACATATGATCTTCACTTTCGATTTATAATAGAATCTTACACAAAAAACAACACTAAAAAATTTCATTATTTGTTTTAAACAAAACTAATGCCAATTTTTTTTAATAAAAGAGATTCATTAGTGTGGGTTTGTACTAGAAACTATCACAAAAAACATGAGCTATAAATTAAATTTTGATTTTTGAAATATTTTTTAACCAATGATGAAGCCCTTATTTATGATTTCAATTTTATAAACATCACTTATAAATCAAAGTTAACATTAAAAAATTGACATAAAAACCTATTTTTGCAATACAAATTGTTTTCTTACAAATGTTTTTTAACATAAATGTTGATTTAAAGGGATATTTTTATGAAAATGATGACCTAGTTATTTTTAACTATATTAAATAATTTTAAAAATAAAAATCCCATGTTTTTTGTAATTATTTTTTATATAAGTTCATATAACATGTAAAAATAATACATTATCTCGAACCATGATATCAATGATTTCACTGTTTATGGGTTAGAATTTTCATTATAAAAGATCAGTTGGTTTATAAATAGACTATATTTTATATTTAATAATATTTCAAAATCAATTGGAATAAGATAATATTTTTTGAAATTTGGATTCTTGTAATGATATATCATTTATTATAAAAAAACCCATAATGTAAATGTTGACATTATTTAGTTAATTAAAAATTTGAAATATTAAGATAACTATAGAATTCAACTATATTATGTTCAGAGAATTTTAAAATGAACTAATCATCTAAAAATATGGGAACAAAACAATTCATTAGATTTTCATCACTTTTAATATTTTTAGTATCATTTATTTTTTTTATTAACTTAATAATCATTACATTTTCATTTCATAATCATTTTATGTAACTAGTTTACCTAGTAAAATTAAAGATATTTTATGAATGAAATATAATCCATTAGTAATTAAATAGTAAATGTATAACTGAAAATATGATTTTTCTTCAATATCTCAACGTATTAAAAATGTTAAAGTTATGAATATTCTTGTTTTTGTCTCTTTCCATTCATATCTTTTTATATTGTTAACTGTTATGGATTATTATCCCAATAACTCTAAAATTGGAAACAAGATGCTATATGGTCAATAAATAGTAATCTAAAGGCTTTTGGACAAGTAACTATGTCATTTTTTCCCATTATATTAATGTTTAACCATCAAGTAATATAATTTTTACCTTAATCCTAATAATTAATTTATATTTTTTCACTAATGTTTCTGGTATGAAATTATGTTTATATTATTAGAATATAAATAGTTTAATGATTATATTGTTTTATATCCATTTTTTATGTTTAACTAATATTAGTGGAAGAATTAATTTTAAAACCATTCTCTTAGATGTGGCAAGAAAATATGTTTGTAAATTGAAAATTTTTAGTAGTTCATTAATAATTTATATCAAAATTAGTATTATTTATGATTCCAATGTCATAAATTGAATTTATATATGTATCATTGACCTATTTTAACTTTTAATACAATTTTAAATAAAATTTAACGTTAATAATTATTTAAATGGTTTTATAATTTTTAACTAAAATGTAGTATTTTTCCAATTAATCAAAAACCTGATATTTACCTGAAAAATAAAAAATGTCACCGTATATTAATTTTGAAATATTAAATACAAAAATGATGTTCATTTTGGAATTTTTTTTACAAAATCGTAAAAATTTTGTTGTAAAATAGGTACACCAACAAAAGGAACAAAAACTATTTTAAGAAAACAAAACATCTTAAACGTAAAAATCGAATCATTATTGTCATATATTTATTAAATATAATATAAAAATGTAAAAAAATCAGATTGAATATATAATTTATATATTTTTTCCGTTAGTTAATCTTATTCATAATTGTTGATTCAACAAATACATAATATTTTATGTTAATAATATTAATGGGAAAACCCAGTCTTTCAAGAACCTTAAGTTGACTAAATGTTGTGTGTAGAATATAGTAACATGTTATTGAGTATAAATAAATATATAAAAATTAAAATAATTCTAAAAGTATTTTATTTTAATTTTTTTGGGTGTTATATTCGCCTAACATTAAATAAATAGTGTCTTCCCAATTAAAATATGATATTGGTAATCAATGTTTTGATATTTGAAAATGCTATTGTTGAGAAACCAATGCTTTAAACAATTTTAAACACACATATTCTTTATAATAGGTAATATTAAATGTTAATATCACAACAAAAATAGGCTTTATAATAGGATAACCACTGTGGAAAAATGGAAATTGAAGATAAAAATAACTATCATGTTTGGTTGGAGAGTGATAGAGAACATGTTCTTCTAAATGTCGATGACTGAAAATATTTGAACTATAGTTATGGAATAGTTCCTTGATACCATAAAAATTGTTACAATAGGAAAAATAATTTTTTGAAGGCAATTTTCCCTATAGATGAGTAATTCATTCACACTGTATGAATGTATGTAAATATAAATATCGTTTTCATAAATAAAATATATTCCTTTATTTATTCGTTGAACCAATAATAATTAATTCCATAATTTTATTTCATTATAAGGTGATGTAATAAATTAATATATAAATACAAATCTTAATTATATCTTAAACCATTTCATAAATGGTTATCCATATAACCCATCCCAGTATAATAATCTAATACAATAGAATCAGTTGTAAAATTGAGAGTACAAACTAATTCACATTATCAATATGAATCGTATACTTATGAAAAAATTCATTATCTCTTTATCAAGAAAATATTATCACATTTCTCTCCCTCAGTCTTGTGTTTTCCTGGACGTTTATCTTTTCACAGAATCAGTTTGCTGGAGAATTGGTACCATTCAATACATTCTTTATAGTCCTTGATTAAAAATTACAATATTAAAATTCTTATATATTCAATAATTATTATTACAAGAATATCATTTTTAAGAAAACTCAAATAACATAATTTCTAAATCCAAAATATTTAACATTAATCATTCATCTTAGTCTGTGGTAGTATCATAATCATAACCATGATCCAAAAACTTTTTTTGATATATATTCCTTTGATATTCTAGACATTTATTTGTGTCGTGTCATATCCCCTTATTGTGAAATAATTATAAATTGGAAACATTTTCTTACCCTCAAAATCACAAGAACTGTGGAATTTCTCAACAATCATGTAGAAAAATCCCATTCTATTAATGAATGTACTAGTTTTTTTCTTTATAATATTATCACATGATGTAAAATTTTATCTTTCTCTTATTTACTTTATCCCAATTTTAACCACTTGCCATTTTGTTATCAACCCCCCTCCAAATTCATAATACATATAAAACACATTATCATTATCTTTATCACATCATACTATATCCATATATGATGAATTTTTTTTATACTAATTTCCTTTCGAAATATTAGATGAATACTATAAAAGATATAGCGCTTATTTATTTTTGGATCATGTGCATTGGTGAGGAAAACATTCCTTCAGCTATGTACTATTTTTCAATGATGACATAAACAATTTTATATCATATCATTTTGAAACTTAATGTATAATTCAATAACCAGAGAAATACAAAATAATAAATTGAAAATTTTATACATATTTAACCTCATAATTGTTAACAAGCTTCCATTGGGATGTTATTCTATAAATATCCTCAAATAATATTATATTGTTGGGTTCTTTAATCTATGTTTTTATAAATCTAGTTTCCCAGGTTTATAATAATCAACCATTTGATACCAAATGTAAACCCCCACCCCATAAAACCTAGAGTCGATATCTTACTTTGTTACATTGGAATGATTTCTAGGATAAAAATCATGACAAACATATTAGTTTAGCAGTTTTGGAAAACCCTATTACATATGTGATACCTATATTATAATGGGGATTACAAAATGATATATCATACATAATAAAATGAAATGAACCAGATCATTTTATGCTCACTCAAATATTTCATCATCATATCCTAGGGAATAGAAACATATTAACTGTTAGTTTTAAGTCTCAATAAGGGTAACTACCATGGAGAAATCAATTAACCAATGATCATTAGAAACATAGAAGGGTAAATAAATGGGAACGCATTTTATTAAAAATAACTGGGAAAGTCACAATCAATATGGTAAGGAAAATAACTAAAACACATATCATTTAATAAATATTATCAAAATGAAATGAATATATTGATTTTGTGTTAATGAATATACTTAGGATAATAATAACAGAATTGTAAATTATGGAAATGATTTAATATTAAATTACATGTAACAGGAACTTGAACCACTATTCCATCATGCTATAATTCCTAGATAGTTTAAACAACATTGATTTGACCAACTAATTCATCACATTAGACTATCTATGCATCTAGGGGATATATATAACCTAGCCCAATCATGTATTAATTAACAAATAATTCTTCAAATATCAAATAATCGATTTAACTAATAAAAATTATGTTTTAACATAAAATATCTATATTGAATAAAATTTACATACTTACCAATTTTATAATGTTAATCAAATAAAATTACATTTAAACACAATATATAAAAATCGTATACAATTTAGGAACTAATAGTATATATATATATATGATGGTTTGGGGAATTATTAATTTAAACTCAATCACACCGTGCACATCGGCTGAAAAGGTAGGCCATAGCCCCCCCAAGTGATAGCTCGCCAATAATGCCTTAATTATAATATAGATTTCCTAATGTCTAGGTAGGAATGAGGCCTATTACATGACCAAAATTCCCAAAACAATTACTAAAAATACTAGTGTAACTCTGTCTATACCATACTTCCTATTTCACTAGGCATGTGTTATGAATCCGTCACAGATTCGCTGTGTAAATTCTCTCACACATATTTGAACTCAGGTTTAATCCATGGTTATGGGGATCCATTACCACTTGGGTAAGGACCCAACATAAAATAATAATAAAAATTATACAAAAATATTCATATAAAAATACTTATAAAATCCAATGAAAATTTATTATGATAATGTTATTATTTTAAGAGAATGTTAATAATCACAAAAGAAAGTGATATTGAAAGGTAATTTTTCTTAGTTAGAATCTTTCAATTTTAGACCCCCTATATGATAAAATTAAAATCAAAACCTTAAATACAATTAATATGAAAGGATTCATGATATAATATATTATTAAGAGCATTAAATACACAATAAAAAATGAGTTACTGGGGGATATAACATTTCCCTCTCAATTGTAAAAAATAAGATCAAAATCACATACCTTATAATTCATTTTATTATAACGTTCTTTAATATTTTGTATAGTTGTTTTAATCATGTTATTAACAAACTAAATAAGTTTAATCAAATATATAATACAATATATTTTCTTCTTATAATATATTTTTAATTTTATTTAGTATTCATTCATTGTTTTTAGTACTTTCTGTTTTAATTTCCCAGTATTTCATGTATGTATCTATTTATTATTTTCCTTTACTATTACATAGATCAGTATTTAATAATCTATATAAAATAAGTAAATATTTATATTATATATATATTACCTATATATTAATTTTTAGTAATCAATGATGGTTGGAAATTGAAAATTAAATTCATCATTCATGAAGATGGTAGACCTTACATACCCATGAAGGTTGTTTCAATTTTCATATCATACTAAAAGAATGAAAATTCAATTAATTATATGTAAATAATAAATAAATTATAATATTAATTTACTATTTATAAAATATTTTAATTAAAACCATCCCATATGAAATTCCATGTATAGCATGAACAAATCATATCATTGTGATAATATGATAGTCTACAAATCCAAAAACGATAATATAATATTCCCAAAAAAAGGAAATAATGAAGGTGTGTGTTATTAAAGAATACCATAAGACTAAATACATTATAAATTGTAAATATATTATATATAAATAATGAATTCATAATTATTTATAACCAAGATTTGTGGTAAATGGATGAACTAACAACATTGGTTCGCGAGGTGGTAGTCCGTTGTATAGAGGAATGATGATTGTGTATCCCATTTGATGATTGTGTTTAATGTTTCAGGTCAAAAACATGGAATAAAAAATATATTATTATTAAATATAAATTGTTTATTATATATCCATGATCAAAAATGATGCAAAGGGTGTATAAGTAAATGATATAAAATATTTTTGTTGAAGAATATTAATTTTTTTGGACAATTCCATTTAGTTTATACCAAAAAAACAACATAATTTTTCACTATGAACTAATTGTGGTTTCAAGGAAGATTTAATGGATATTTTTAGTATATGTTTAATGATTTTGGATTATACCAATTTATTTTTAGGTTCTTTGATGTGGGGTACTGAATGCATTTTCAAAGTGGAGGGGAGTGACATTCTTGTAAATAAAAAATAGAAAACACAATGGGGAGGTCTCCATTACATCATGTGATAGATATTATGAAAAATAATAATTTAAATAAAATTATAGTCTATAAAAAAATTACTACACAAATTAAGTGAAATTTTATAATTTTGTTCCATGAAATCTAAGTTTCCCCACATTTTCCATTTTGGGTTTTCTTAAGATAACTAGTTTTATAACCTATTTATTTTAACAATAAATAGTAAATAAAATAGATATATCATAAAATATAGACCCAAATAATTATAAAATTTATATATAATTTAAAAAATTAAAATACCAATTTTGTTGGAAATTACTTTTAATAGAAGGGTGTATAATGGGAAAAATAGTACTTTAATCCAACTCATCCTAACAATGATTTCACTATTTGGGGGGTCAATATGTTTATAATAGAATATAAATTGGTCTATCATTAAACCATATTTTATATTTAATATCATTTAAAAACAAATTGGGAGAACATAAAATTTTTATTAACATTAATTCTTCTAATAAAATAACATTTTTTATAAAAAATAGTCATTTCAATTTTGACATTATTCAAAAAATTTAAATTTCAAAAAATATATAAAATAATGGAATTAAAAAATATTATTTTCATATATATTTAAAATTTCCTATTAATTTATAAAACTAAGGTAATAGAATAAATCATGTAAAGTTCTCCACTTTTAATATTGTTAGTATCATTTATTTTATAAATTTAATAACTAAATAATCATTGTATTAAAATTTTGTAAGATTCTATTAAACTAATTTATCTCTTAAAATTAATGATAATTTATTATTATAACAAAAACTATTTAATATTTCAAAAGGAAATGTGTTACAAAAGCTGTGTTTTTATCAATATCTCTAGTCTTTATAAATTTAAAATGTAAGGAATGTTTCTTTTTTGTATTTTTTTCGTGGGTATGATATTATATAGGTCACCTTTAATGACTAGTATCCCGCTAGATAATAAAATTAGAACCATGAGGGAATTTAGACTAAATATTGGAAAAATTGATTTTGGAAAAGTTTTTAGGTCATTTTCACTATAATATTAATTTTTAACCATAATATAAACTAATTTTTACATCAATCACTTTAATTAATTTAAATTAATATCACTAATATATTTTGAAAAAACTTATGTTTATATTATTGAATAATAAATACTATAATAATTCCAAGTATTTATATCCATTTTTTCAAATTCAATTCTCAAAAGTGGAAAATTTAAATTTAATGCTAATCCAATAGACTTTCCGAGAAAACCGATTTTCAAAGGGAAAATGTTCAAAAGTTCATTAACATTGTATATATAATATCAATTTCAAAATGTATAAAATTACAGAAATTGGATTAACAAAAGTATAATTAATATATTTTTACATTATATATAATTTAAAATATAATTTATCATTAATAATTATTTAATGTAAAAGAACATTTTCAACAAAAGTTTATTATTTTTCATTGATCATGAAAAAAATAAACATCTCAAAAAACACCGAAAACTCTACATAAAATAATTTTGACATTAAAAATTATAAAATGAATTTTATTTTGAAAAATAATATTTATAATAATTTCAAAATGAAGTTTTAAAATTATTACATCATTAAAAGGTAGAAAAAATTGTTTTTAGAAAAAATAAATATTTTGCTATGTAAAACTGGATTTCATCTTATCATATGTCAATAAAATATATTGGATGGGTGTCAAAACATTAAATTGTATATTATATATATATATACTTAAATTTTTTAGTTATTCGACTCATAACTGATAAGTTAACAATTATGAGATTACAGTTAAATTAAGAAAATTACTTATAAAGCTCGGACTAACGTGTAAAACAATATAATTTTTTTAATGTGTAGAGTTATCTTAACATGAATTTTCATATAAATATAAATGGAAAAAAAGAATTCAAAATGGAAAATATTACATTCACTTGGGGTGTTACACATATATGATGGTGCACAATTGTTTAACTAACCATAATTTGACCCATTCTTTCAGACAAAAAAAATTTAAAATAAAATCTACGCTAATTTATTATTGTATACTACAATGTGTCATTTTATAAATATTAAAACAAAATTATATATAATTAATTTTTCAATTTAAAAAATTAATTTTTATATTTATATGCTTCCATTATATATATATATATATATATTATGATTATGTTACATAATAATACTATGTAAAAATTAATTATATTAATATGATCCCATTTAACCTTTTTATTTCATTTAAATGTTTACACAATTAAATTATATATTATTAATATAAAAAAATTAAGATAATTTATTAATATTTCATTGTGTATTATTTTTAATAATAATATTTTGGAAAGCTCAACAAAAATAATATTTTTTAAAATAATATTAAATAATTCGCTAAAAACGATTCATATTATCCACTAATTAATATAATTTAAAATAGTACATATATAAAAATTTTAAAATATATATCAAAATAATTTATATAAAAAGCGTTTAATTTGGAAATTTTTTTTATATTAAGCACTATAAATAATACTTTTTAAAATAGACTATTAAATAAAGAATCATATATTTATGAAAAATTACTCTATTTTAAGAATAAGTCTATAAATATATTTTCATTAAAATGAAGAAATACTATTACATGAAAATTAATAATCAAATGTTATTAATTGAAATATATTATTTAATAATTTAAACATCTTAGAATCATAACATATTATGATTAGGAGAAATGAATTATTTTCCTAAAATGATTTTATTAAAAAATTTCATGGTGATGTTTTATCATATAAACAACATATTTATTAAAAAATAATATCCTTAAATTATTGGGATTCTACATTCGCAATCCTTATATGAATTGTAACCCTCCAAATTCATTAATTAGACTAGTGATAATTTTGAATTTCATTACGTTGAATTAGAGAATACTATAAAGATTGATGTACTATATTCTAATGGATATTTATTTAACTAGATGGGCGAAATAAATATTTATCTCTAATATTTTTCGTCAAACCAAAATTATAAATCACAAAAATTTACTAGACCTTGTCACTAATACAAATACCACAACTTGAACCCACACATCCATATCCATTACTAAAACATGGTGTGTACTGTTTTATTTAAAAAATAAAAAAAATAAAAAGTAAATTATAAAACTGAGGATTTTATCTAGTCTATATTTTATCAAACATCTATATATACCTTATATAATATCATAGTTTACAAAAAAATAGACATAACTAATTTGTTTCATTGTGCTATCGCATTAAATGAATCTATTCATCTTAAAACATATAAAATTAATGTGATTAATATTTTTTAAAAAATGTTTGACCATAAAATTACCAAATAATGGGATTTAAATAAGGGATAAAATCAATTTAAATACGTTCGAAATCCATTTGTAAAACATTTTTCATAAAATATAAAATATTTGATATAATTTATTATTTTATAAAAATTATATAATTAGTGATTTCATAAAATATCATACAGAAAAACTTTTCAAAAACATTAAAATACTTAGAATTTTTAAAAATCATTTTAAAATTATATTTATAAGGAACATGTATTTATCTTTACATCCATATGAAAAATATTATTATTATTTTCAATATTAATATGATACATGATATATTTTATGAAAACCATGTGGCCACTTGTTTTATAACATCTAGGACATCGTCACATTGAGGTTATGGGTTGACACAACATTCTTCATCATCTAATTCGATACCCAAGTGCTTCATTTTGAGTAAAACATTTTTTTACAGTTCTTTCTTTATCATTAATAACACGTTATAACCCAATGAAACCCACTAAAATAAAACTATAATTATTCTTAAATTACTAAATAAATTTAAATTCCATGTGGTTTTTCAAAAGATAATTTTCCCTAAAACACTATAGAGTTTCGAGAAATCCATGATTTGATACATTCATAGGAATATCATAAATTGAAATTGAAAATAGAATTTTTATATAAATTCAATTGCTTCCAATTATATGCATAATTCATGGATAAATATATATGTATACACAACATCCATAATTTAAAATGATAATTTTACACATAAAATTATATCTTTAATAATGAAAAATGACCCTTATAATTACACATAATGTATATGATATTATTTTTAAATTCATGTAAAATTTTAATTATTAACCTTTAACATTGGAATAGAAGAATCCATTTACGCTTAATATAATTTTTGGAAGATAAAAAGTCACATATATAAATTTTAAAATAAAAAAATTTACATAAAAAACATGAATACATAAATTTTTATATATAAAATCATGTTTTATTTTGAAATAGAATCCCATGAAAAGAAATTTGTTTAAAAAAAATTAAAAAACAAATATTACCCTTAAATTTTATTTTCTAAAAACAATGAAGGAAGAAAATTTTTATTCTTTTATTATCCAATCGTAAAACTCACTCTCTCTCTTTTCCAGAATATGTGTATAACTTATAATAGATCACTATAGATAGAAAGCTTATATCCCAGAATCTTAGCTTCTGTATAAATATAGTTATAATTAATAGAAGAATCTAGATCAT
Organism: Viscum album; assembly: GCA_963277665.1. NCBI lineage: Eukaryota > Viridiplantae > Streptophyta > Magnoliopsida > Santalales > Viscaceae > Viscum > Viscum album. Next base: position 1,109,657,637 of record OY728146.1, read on the forward strand.
CTATTTTTATCGATGAATTTATATTTGTTAAGATGGGGTTATCTAGTTTTAAAATCTTGAGGGTGAAAAAAAATTATAAATATATTTGTATATATAATTTATTTATATATTATAAATGCATAATCCCAGACATAATAACCACATATTCAAAGCCTCATGCCAAAACTAAAAATAAGATTTTGTCAAGGCCCTATGAGAAGACACTAGTTTTTATCATGAGAACTACTGATGCATATAAGATCTATAGCAGCCTCTACCAGCCAATTACTAAGTCCAATGCATTCCTTGTATTAAAATGATAAAACATAACATAAACATATGTATTAAAACTAGCATACAAAATCTTAATACTTTAATCATAAACCATGAATGGTATAAAAATTACACATCCATAGACAAACATATCACAAAACATTAAATACATTATGGAAGCTTGTATCATAATAAATCAACCTTATACAATATAAAATCTTTCAAAGGATGTTGACATAGATGAAATCAATACTATTTGAGTGAAATATCTCATTCTATTTTGAAATCAACTAAAAGCCATTTAATTATAAAAGAAAAAAATTATTTTGAAAATATTCTTATAATACTATAATGTAAGCTTCAATGGTGTTATAATGGTGTAAAATAGATGCACCCACCATATAAGATAAAAAAACATTCTTACTTAATTTGTCAAAATGGTCATAAAGTACCTTGTTTTGAAAAACGACACAAATATTCCATTCTAAAAAATTAATAAAAATTCAAACGAATGTATAAATGACTTTAACCCATAATATATGAAATATTATAAATGTTTTGAAATAAGTTTTTAAGAAAATCATATGTGGATGATAAAAAAGTGCCAAAAGATACTTACATATAGACAACCTCAGATAAATAAAGGGATTGTAAAATTAACCCTCACCATTTACATTATTTATTCGAGGGTATGTTAAACTTCTTTATAATGGTGAAATGATTATTTTTAAATTATATAAGAAACACATAACTAAATATAACAACATATATGATCTTCTAATTTTATTTTGTTAATGATATTTCAGTTGTATTATTGTTTTAAATGTCAACTGATTGTTTTTCCATTATTTATTTTGTTACGTAAGTTTACATTGATATGTATAAGATTTATTTGATTCATATCTATAATTATATTACATTAATAAACCTTATTTTTAATCATAAAATGAAAATTATTCTTGAATTGATAGTATGTTGAATGAAATTCCATCGTGTCGTTGAGATGGTAAGACATACGTACGAATGAGCGACTATATTATTTTATTGATAGTAAACTTTTATGTAATTTTATCATATATTACATTTATAGAATCATTAACATGTTATATTTATTATTCAAATAAATTATACACATTATTTTACCCATCCAAATAATGATGTGTTGAATAACAAACTACACCACGAAGAGGAGACGGTAAGCCGTACATATGCAAGTATGGTGACTTTTTTTGTCGTAGGATGGATAGAATTATGAATGTCGTTGTATCAAATTTATAATAACATAATTTTATATATATTATACTTGTGTTAATTTTTTTATGGACACAACAATGATAGATGAAGTGGGAGAAGAATAGAACTTTGAAAGAGGTTATCAAATTATTACATCTTCTTCAGGAGGTTCCTTTTTGATTTTATCAGAAGGAATCCTTAGGATGGATTTTTGATCAATTTATTGCCTTTGGGATGAATTGAGGGTAGATAGAAATATATTTTAATAGGATTTATCCATGCCAAATTGCATTGGAGGTGTGATTTTGAGAGAAGGGGATGTACCCTTTAATAAGAGAGGCGAGGGTCACTTTTGGATAAGCTAGAAATATTATTTTATTATAAAATCAAATTCAGTTTATAATGTATCCAAATATATTTATATCAAGTCTAAGGTGGGAATGGGTCTAAAACCTCTAAACCAATTGGATTTAGACTTGTTTACATCACCATATTAACCATATCTTTTAAATTTAACACATTTTTAAGTAGTTTAACTTTTGAATGTTTTCTTGTATTTTTATATTATATTGTGAATAATCATATAATAAAATAATAATAGAACCTCAAGTGGTTCACTAATTACATTTATATTATAGTATATGTCTTTTGGAAGAACCTTATATTTTGAGGAGTATTATATCATTTAATAATATAGTATTTGTTTTAAAAACACATTTTTGTCAGTTTTGACACAATTTAGTATTTAGTTTTTGAGAAAGTCCAAAAAACATGATTACTTTGAAAAACACATTAAATCAACCCTAAAATGTCATATTAACCTATAAAATTCTTGTAATTTAATAATGAATCATTTTACTTTTATTTTGATATTTATAATATCAATTATTTTAATCATTCATTATTATGGTAATTACTACATCATCATTGTGTCATAAAAAATTTATTTATTTAATTTCTAAATAATATAAATAAAAAATATGATGTATGAATTATTTTTATATTTATAATTCATATTTATAGTCAAATTTATCTTTTTTTAACCCTATATTAAAAATTCATTATTTATTTTACTTTGAATTCAACACTTCTAAATCTTCTTTAAATATAATAACAATAAATGTCATAATCTTATCCATATGGATCAAAGATGATAATATTTTCGTTCTATGGTCGACTTTGTTGTAAAAAACTTATCCAATAGAATTAGGACATGTGTTAGTGTAACTATAATATAATTATTACCTTTAATTACCCTATTTACTTTTAACCGGGGTAAAAAAAATTCAAAAGGTATTATTCACCAAAAATGTTTTTCATCCTATTGAAACAAATTTTAAATAAAGAGGTCAACTCAGTCCATCATATTTTTTAATTTCAATTCATAGATGTAGTATAATTACATTTTATGAAAATTTTCAAATGTTTCTAGAAGGTAGGTTAAAGACGTTAAAAAAATCAAGAAAATTTTATATATCTAATCTTATTATAAAATTACTCTAATGGATTTCATTGGTTTAATATTGGTATTACTAATCTATTTTTATAATAAAATAAATTTATATTATTATTATTATTATTTAAATAGAAAGTCAGTTTTTATGTCCTATGCAATATTTTTCACTATTCATAAAAAACTGAATGTTTTTAGAAAAATACTAAAAACTCACCCTTAGTTAATTATGATATTTAAAATAAAAAATGATGTCTATTTTACCCAATTAAATATTTAGGAGTGTTTAATATTATACTTATTATTTTTCACAAATGGATATAAAAAGTAGTTCTTTTAAAAGAATTGTTTTCTAAATATATAACTATTTTAACAAAAACATCTACATTTCATTATAAATTTTTTTTATTTATGTGAAATAAAAATAGATTACTGTAAAATTTTAATTTTTTACTGTTCATATCACAATATTTATTTGATAACTATATATATGTTTTAAATAATTATAATACTAATGTGTTGTTTTGTAGAAACACAATCTTGCATATAATGCATGCCGTGTTGGTGTTTCATGAATTATATACTATTGAATATCATTAATGATATAACAAAATTTGAAATATAGGGGTGTTACATTCAATCCTCATTCAATAATTTTTATTCATGCAATTTATAATTGTTCTTTGAAAATAAAATGTGAAAAATAGAAAATACATTTTTGGAAAACCCACATCGGAAATAGGGTTAATAAATTTTATTCTTAACAAGATAGAAATGGAAATGAAAAATTTACCAAAAAATTAGTATTTTGAATAAGATAACATTGGTGGAAATTTGAGTCACATAACTAGAGGGAAAATGTAAATATTTATAGGGAGTGACTGCGGTTATCAATCACAAAAAAGTAAACAATAAATATAAAATTGAGGGCCTCAAATCCATTAATCTTTAATGACTTAAAATATCATTGGTTCATTAAAACATAAGGTATTTGGATAAAAAAAATTTAAGATCCTTTCCCTAATGTTTATGAATTAAATACTTTATATAATAAAAAATATACTTGACAAGTAGAGTTTTATCCTTTATCAAATTTCTCCCACGAACTCATCATTCACTAAAAAAGATAAAATAACTAAAGAATATTCTATTTATCCTAATCATATGGGGTTTAAAAAAATTAATGCATAATTCAACTATTAGATAAAAGAACAGTATACAAACTAGGACATCACATATGCCAGTGGTAAGTGATGCACCCTTGTAACCATTCAGATGCAGGTTCAAGTCTTGCGACCTTGCCGAATGTGGCGAGTTGTCACCCGACCTTCAAGTTATCCTTTTATTAAAATATCCCAAAAAAATATAAGAAATATTTTAACTATAAACCATATTATTAACAATACAAATTAATCTATTCCATTCATTAGACTTATCCAGAATCTTTGTTTCGAAACACATAGTCCAAAAATTTTAAAGAATGTTAACATAACATAATGAAGATCTCTTATTTCCACATAATAACATGTGATTACATTCATCATGTATTCTCTTAAAAGATGGTAACACCCTGAATTACCATAAAAACGTGTTTATTACATTAAATATTCTTTATTATTTATAGAATACTAGATATATTCGTTATATAAAAAAACATTGAATACTCGAACAATGATGGAATAAAAAAACCAACAATCAGTTCCAAGGAATAAAGAATATTCTTTATAATTTATAAAAATAAAAAATATATTATTCCAAAATCACAACCTCAGTATCTATACTATATTAAGTTTTGTCTTTCTTTCATCCATGTATTTTCCAAAAAGTTTAACTAACTATTGATTTAGTTTACTTAGTACCATATATTCACTAATCCTCAATGAAATAGTCTTGCAATACCGACATTATTTATTTCCATAATTAATATAACCAATACATCATTGATAAAACACTAAAATGACCTAATTGAGTAATAAAAATATAAGAACAAAAATTATTCATCTTCATCTATGGTATTATCATGACATGATTATTATCCAATAACATAATTTACAGTATACATTGATGATTGTAACATTGATTTGAATAATGTCCCAACTCTTTGCAGATGAAGCATTGTACATTTGAATCTTTTTTACCCTTATAGTCACATACATGGTGAAATTTTTTTCCACGCATATAACAAACTCCCATTCCCATCAAGCATTTACCATGTTTATTTCATCCATAGTTATCACATATGGGAAAATAGTTCTTTACCTTCTTCCTTTTATCCATATTTCTCTATAACATCCTTTTCATCTCGGGCTTCCCTTCAAAGCCATAGGACTCAGAGAATTATATACCTCTATTATTAACACATGAAAATATTTCTTCATATGATGAGAACATGTCAGAGACTATTAACCTTCAAAATTTTGGCATATTACCATGAAATATATGATCTTTCTTACTCTTAAGATCATTCATATTGCTGGAGTTCACTTTCCATCTATTGGGCACCATTTCTACACAATGGTATACACTAGTTTAGTTTGTCAATCACAATGAATAATAAAAAACATGGAAAATAACTAACGTAAATTTAATAGTTTCTTCATATAATCCATAATCGTAAAAAATTGTTTTCATTGGGGATGTATTTACTTATAAATCATTCATAATATCTTGTAATGAAAATTAAAATTATCCTAAGTATATCCGTTAGGAGTGTAAAAACCAAGAGTGTAGTAAGGCCTGTTGTCGTGCAACAGTTCCCATTTCAGTCTAGCTCAAAGCTGTGTTTTTGGGTTGTACCCCTATATAAAACTGTCCCAGTGCCGCCTCTACTATCTAGTAACCATACAAGGATTTATTTCTTGGAGAATTCAAAAAATCTATATGTTAGAAAAATTCTATGTTTTTCCTCTATAAAAATCCTCAATGTCTATCTTAGGGTAATGTTCTCAAATCTGATATTGTCCAAATCTAGTTTCCATGGATTGTACAAAAATCTATTTGATAACAAATGTAACACACCAACCCTAGTAACAAGAGTGGGTGTAGTGTTACATAACATTGGCATGATTATAAGAGATCATGTCTCTAAAATCGATTACTTTAGTATCCTTTGAAGTAATAGATACATACATAAATTTTACATTACATTATGAAATAAAAAAATTGGGTTCCATTTGAACACACTCATATCATGTGGCATGTATCGATAGGTTAATCCTAATATACTTATTCCCATATTGGGAAAAGAAAACATAAGGGGAGAGATCCGATGCTCAGTAAGGATAACAATATAGATGAAACTATCATAAGAAAACATAAATATTTAAGGAAAACTATATGTATAAAAAAAGCCTTTTATATTTAAAATTAAGAATAATATGGAAAAGTTAAATCACATAATTATTTTTACTTATTCACAAGGATATTCTACTAGTTGAAAAATCACATGTAATATTAATAGATAATTTCATAATGATAGAATACATAATTCCAAACCTCATAACCCCGTAGTCAAGGCTTCCTTCTAGGAATACAAATAAGATTTTTTCAAGGCATTATTCCAAGAAACTAGTTTGATTCTTGAAACCTACAAGTGCATCATGAAGCTATAGTGGGATCCACCCATCACTTACTAAGTCCAATGTATTTCTCATATGAAAAGGTTGGAACATAACATAAAACATCATATTAAAACTAAAAAACGAAATATTAATACCTTAACCATAAACCATGAATGGTAAAAATATAACACATCCACAGTCAATCATATCATGAAACCATCTATACAATATGGATGATTATATCATAATAAATCAACTTCAAACAAGTGTAAAATGAATCAAATGATGTGGACATAGATGACATAAAAACTATTTGAGAAAAATATCTCATTTTATTTTGAAATCATTTAAATGTCACGTAATTTTTAAAGAAAGAAATTATTTTGAAATTATTTTTATAATCTTATAAGTAAATCATTGAAGGTTTTATAATGGTGGAAAATAGTCACAAATTCCATGTAAGTTAAAAAACATTCTTACAATAATTTTTCGAAAAAGGTCATAAAGTACCTTGTTTGTAAAAAGATGGAATGATTCATTTCAAAACATTTTATAAAAATTTAAAAAATGGTATAAATGAATTTAACCAAAATTCTATGAAATAGTAAACAAATTTGAAATACATTTTTAAGAAACACAGATGTCGATGATAAAGAACTCACTGTAGATACTAACATATAAACAAATTCAGATAAATAAAGAGATTGTAAAATTAACATTTATCTTGTAATTTTCTATATTCAAGGGTATGTTAACATCCTGTATTACATTTTAATCATTATTTTTAATTTTAAAAGAATAAAATACATAAATATCAGATCACATACGATCTTCAAATATTGATTTGTTAATAAATTATCAGTAGTATCATTTTTCAGATGTTAACTGAATCATTTTCCTTTATATACATTGTTATGTTATTAATGATTGTTATGGATAAGATGTAATTTATTCATATATATAATTATATCAAGTTCTTAAATATTATTTTTAATCATAAAATGAAAATTATTCTTGAATTGTTATAATGGGGAATGGAATTTCATCATATCATGGAGACGGTAAGCTGTACGTATACACGACCAAAAATATCATTATATTTATTGTGAAATTTTATGTAATTAGATGATATGTAACATATAAATAAACATTAACTGGTTATATATATTATTTAAATGAATTATAATCATTATTATACCCATCTGAATAATGAAGTGCTGAATATCAAACCACACCACGACGTGGAGATAGTAAAAAGTAATTACGCACATTTGGGAACATTTGCATTCATATGATGGATAAAATAATAAATATGGTTGTACCATATTTAAAATAACATAACATTTTTAGAGGTTAATGTAGTTATTATTTTTGTATAGAAACATCATATAAAGGTGAAGTGGTAGATGAAAATAACTTCAAAAGAAGTGATGAAATTATTACATCTTCTTTGGGTGATTCCTTTTTTATTTGATTATAAGGGATCCATAACATGACTTTTTGATCACATTAAGACCTCTAGGATGATGTGAGGGTAGTTGGAAAGATATTTTAGTAGGGTTGGGACAATCCAAATGTCTTCGGAGATGTTATTTTGATAGAATGTGATGTTCCCTTTTATATGAGAAGTGGGGGTCACTTTAGGAGAAGCTTGAAATAATATTTTATTATAAAATCGATGTATGTTTGTAATGGCTCCAAAAAGATTTACATTGAGGAAAAGGAGGTTATGGGTCAATATCTTCTAAACCAATAAATTTTATGCAAGTTTAGGTCACCATATTAACCTTTTCTTTTAGATTTAACTCTTAGTTAAATATTTTAACTATTACAATGTCTATTTTTATTTTTATTTTATATGGTTAATAAATATTCAATAATATGCCAAGAGAACCCCATGTTGTTAATTAATGGCATATATATCATTATATAATTCTATGGGCTATTGTTATATTTTTAGAAATATTATATCATTTAATAGTATAGTATTTGTTTTAAAAACTCATTTTTGTCATTTTTTACACTATTTAGTATTTTGTTTGTTTTTAAAGTCAAAAAAACATGATTACTTGAAAAAAAATACATTAAATCAACCCTAACATGTCATATTGACCAATAAAATTCTGGGAATGCATCAAAATTCTCAATATACATTTATTTTTTATTTATGATATCAATTATTTTAATCAATCATTAATAATGTAATTTCTGCATCATCATTGTGTCATAAATTTATTTATTTATTCAATGTATCAAAATAATAAATAAACTATCATGATGTAGGAAATATTTTTGTCTTTCTAATGAATATTTATAGTCTAATATTTCTAATTTATAAGCATATATTAATAATTGTTTAGTCATTAAACATGGAATTTAATACTTTTAACTCTTCTTTATTTTAAATAATAATAAATTTCCTAATCGAATCCAAGTGGATCAAATAGGATAATATATATTCACAAGGTTTATTATAGTCTAAAGAAACTTATAAAATTTAATTAGAACTTGTGTTAAGGTAATTATAATATCATATTTACCTTTAATTTTTCTATTTACAATTAACTAAGGTAAATAAAATTCAAAAGTTACTATACACCAAAAATTATTTTCATCATATTGAACCAAATTTTAATTACTTATTTAAACTTTTCCTCCCATATTGTTGAAAATCAATTCATAGAAGTGGTAAAATTATGTTTTAATCAAATTTTTAAATTGGCCTAGAAGGTGGGTAAAAGTAGTTAAAAATTTTAGTAAACATTTATATATCTAATATTATTCTAAAACGAACCCAATGAAATAATTTGGACTAATATAGTTTTTATGTATCTATTTTTAATCTAAAATAAATTCAAAATAACATAATTATTATTAAAATAAAAAGTTAGTTTTTATGTACTATACAACATTTTTCAGGATTCATCAAAAATTGAATGTTTTCAGAAAAATTCAAAATATATCCCTAAGATAATTTTGATATTCTGAATCCAAAAATGAAGTTAATTTTACCAAATTCAATTTTTAGGACTGTCTAATATTAATTTTATTATTTTTCACAAAAGGACATACATAGTAGTTCTTATAAAAAATAGTTATTCTAAATATAAAACTATTTTAACAAAATATATAAATTTTATTATAAATAAGTTTTATTTATGTGAAAACATTATAAATAACGATAAAAATATATTTTTGACTATTCATATCACAATATTTCATTGATAAATAATTATATCATTTATATAATTATAATACTAATGTGTTGTTTTGTAGAAACCGAATCATGTGTATAAAGCAATTGAAGTCAGTGTTGCGTCCAATATAGGTTATTAACATACATTAAATATATAACATACTATGAAATATTGGGGTGTCACAGTCTTGAACTGAGGAGGAAACCCACCACACATTATATAGATGCCAAAAATACATTCAGGTTGACCCACACATTTTCACCGGGTACCCAATGCACTCATTGAACTCACCAAATACCACTATATGTAACTATACACACTAAAAATATTTTATTATTCGGGGCACTAAGCTCTATAGTCCATATCTATATCCATGGATTGTTATACCTATTTTCCAACAAAATCAGCAGTGAGCAGGACTTTAATAGACCATCGTTGGATATATTATCCTTATAAAATAAAATTTTAAAATATAATATAAGTCAAATTATTATATAATACAAGAGTAATATATTTTAGATGTTTTAAAAAAAATTAATAAAACTTATTTCATGAATTGGAAATATTAATTTTTATAATGATGGGATTCCATGTTATAGAAATATTTTTTATACAATGTATGTTTTAATATGAATATTAAGTATGAATTAAGAATATTAAAATGTACACATTTAACATTATTATTTAAAAAAAATTAGTACATATTCTTCTATATTATTTATTACAAACAATTAACATAAAAAATTAATACTTTTTTCTAATAATGTTTCAAATATTATAATTTTATGATTAATAACATGAATAAATTTTTCCAAAATGGTATTAAATATATTGTATTAAATAATTTCGAAAATCTATATATAACTATAATTCAAAAAATGACTTTTATAATCCTTTTAAAATATAATAACTTATAATTTTCATGAAATAGTTCTTTAGGGAATAATACTAGTACATTCAACACATTCAATATTATATTTTGTATAATGTATTTCAAAAATATATATATTTTTATGAAAAAAAATTCATTAAATTTTTACATAAAGAAATATATTTTTATTAAAATATAAATAACAATTTATAAAAAAATTATACATAATATTTCATAATATAAAGAGTAATACATTATAACTAGAACACCTTCTTATCATAAAATATTTTTATAATAGAAAACGACATATTTTCATGAAATATTTTATTAAAATATTCTCTGTTGGTTTTTAACCTATAAAACAATTTTTTTATTAACAAAATGAATATGATTAAATTCCTAGGATGTAAAGTAAAAACTATAGAACATAGTGTTCTTCAATTAAATTTGACTACCCTTACAATCATACTTCTATGAAACTAATGATTAGATATAATTATCACGAGTGTGACTCACTAAAACATATTTTTGTTGAATAAAAATCAATCAACTTTATTACATTTAGGTTGTCATTGATTAGTAATTTCAAAAGACGAAATAGATCGGATAGTTCTTTTCCATGGTTACATGCGATATAACCAAATAAAATTATTCAATAACTCCATAAACACATCAATAAATCAATTGACTCTAGAATAATCCTCATATAATCTTATTCCCATTTGATGCTCTATTTTTTACATCCACTTTTTCTCCATCAAATATAAGCCCATTGTGGAGGTATATATGTTCCTTCCTAAATAATTTGTTTTATCAGTGTAACACTTGGATACACCTATATGTAAGATACTAATTGATATCCCATAGTTATCATCAATAATAATGGAATAATGAAAATGGATATCTTGTATGTTTTTTAACATTTTGAAATTATCATTTATAGATTACATGATTTCAGTTTCAAAATAATTAAATTATTGGATTTTTGAGTTTTTAAAACAAATATTTTCATTGATTAAATGTTATTCATGTTATATAAACATTTAAAAATAATAATCATACATCATAAAAGTAAGTTTTGGAATTCATAAAAGAATTAAAAATATAGTGGACAAGTCTTATTTCCCATATCACATATATATTAAATCGTGAAATTTAAATATTTAACCAATTATTTGGATAGTTATATACTCTACAACGAATTTTTATATGAAGATATATCCATGTATATTCCATGTGATGATAAAAATAACCTATTATCCATTGAAGACAAATCCTTATTAGCTCATAAGGAAATTAAATATGTAGTATAACAATTTTATAATGTGAAAAAATCATTTTAAAAGAGAGTGTATGTGATTCAATGAATGTATATACCTAAATAAATTGAGGAAGTATAAAATAAATATTATTAAAATGAAAAAATGTAAATTATTTTTGATATATATGTTAAAAAAATTAAAATTTTAAAATATATATTTATTTAAAGAAAAACATCTAATAAATTTAACGATTTCATGAATAAGAGAAAATAAAGTGGGGAAAATTAAGGATTATATAAAATAAAATCAATATAAATGGAATTTATAACATCTAATGGAGTTTAAATAAATAATATAGAAGAATGAGGTGATATGAAGACAATGTGAGAAACATAACAATTGCCAAAAAAAATAATTCCATTTCAAACATTATATCCCATAATTAGTTGACAAATACATGAAAATCCATTGGAAAACTTGTGTGGTGTAGTGTATATCCACAAAATAGTATATATATATATATGTATGTATTATACATAACTTGGATATGGGACAAAAATATCCCATAAAAATATTGGTAAATAAAGATTCCCCTCACCTTAACTATTGAATATCATGTATACAATCTAATTACATGAATAAGAAATTAATATATTAATTTAATACTAGAGAACATTTTTTATGTTTATTTAATAAAAAAATAAAAAAAAAAATTATTAATTACATATTTATTAGTTAATCATAGTTTATATCGATAATCATATTTAATATCCCTAATAATACTATGATTTTTTCAACAACGAGATCTTGATCATTTTACTATATTCATGAGTTCATTTTATCATGAATTTCATAGGTACATGAATCATAATTGTAAACTAAATTTAGATGTCCCATTTTCTATTTATATAAGGTCTAGCTAAAAATCAAAAGGAATATTTTCGAAAAATCATTTATTTTGGGAAATTTTATTAATCATGATGAGTTTCTAAATAATAGAGATTTATTTGTGTTTTTCAAATCAAAAAAATTTAAAAAAAATCATATTGAATATCATTTATATATTTTTTTATTATTTTAGCACTATATTGTTATAATTTCAAAAATATTATTTATTTTTTCATATCAGTGGTTGAATTAACTGAATCCCAAAATAGTATAAGGAAAAAAGGTTTTGAATCAATCAATATTTTAACACTATATAGTATTTAAAGAATAACAGTGATTTTAATTTTATGATATTAAGGTGATTGATTATAATTAAGAATAGTTTGAATGATAATATAAAATATGTGTTATTAAGAAAGTGTTAACAATGTTGAATAAGTTTAATCATCTCCTATGAAATTTAACTAAACTAGAGTTTATGGTATTATATTTTGAAGATAAAGGATACTAGTCATAAACTAGTATTTTAATGGAAATGAGTTTTTGTATATTTTTTAATTAATTAAATTATAAGTGTTTTTTAGAATGGGTGTATTTGTGGAAATTTTTCAGTAAAATGGATGGATGTATCATTAGAAACATGTGTAATATTAGTAGAGATACAATAATAACATGTATATTAGGTATGTTGTGTTGGTTTTATAATTTAGGAGACGAAATTTTTTAGGAAAAGATAGAATTTACATCCACATCTTGAAAAATTCATCTATAAAATTTATAATTCAGGTCTTTTCAAAATAATATAGTTTTACTCTAATTTAACATAATAAATTATTTCCGTTGTGATTTTTTAATATGAACACTATATATATTCTCTTATAAAATTTCATTGTATTGATTAAAAATATTTTTTCCATATAATTAAAATAAAAAATTATTTACCAGAAATATAAATTTTAAATATTGACATATAATTTAAATAATAAATTTTTTGAATAAAAAATTTATCATTTCTATAGAATGAATTTATTTAATAAATTTTCATTACTTTTCCATTCCATATATTTTAATTATTTTTTAGATATGTTAAATATCAACACTATTAACTCTGATTGTAAATTATGTTATATTTTTTATAATAATATATATAATTGAATATATTTAAAAACAAACTTATACAACATTAGTAATTAATTATTGATAATTTCAATAATTAGAGTCATGTAACTCCTAAATATATCCACATATTCAAAAATAATATATGATCAATGGGGTTGTTATAGTTATTGATTTTTCTATAATGGATCTTAGAGGGAAAATCCTTGCTTGAAATTCTCCATATATTATTTCATCAAACTACACCTGTTGAATTCACCTTGTATTGGATAAGATAAAACACATTATTTATCCATTTCTAAAAAACATTCTATATTATTATATCAATTTTATATCATCATAAATTTTTAATAATTAAAATGGTTGCCTCTCATTGTTACCGTATTTGTATACCATATTGTCCCCAACCCCTTATTAAAACATATCACCCCCTTTAGATATTTTTCCAAATGACTATATATATACACTAAGGGATTATATATGTGAAATGGTTATATATACCCAATTACTCTATATACCCATCAAATATATATTAATATACACCCTAAAATAATTGTATGAAATAATAATCTCACTCTCTTATTTAACCATCAAAATATATATAATATTTTTAGCATTTTTTACAAATTTTAGTGAAAATGATTATGGAATTATTTCCATCGTAGACCATAAGGAAACATTATTTATATTGAAATAATTTTATTTGTGTGTGTAAATTGTGTTCAAAAACTTTTAATTAGTTTTTCATTACAATCATTAAAATTGTATCTCAAATTAAATAAAGATACATTCATTTAAAATCTATGTTAGATGTGGAATGAGTTTTTAAATTATTACACATAAGGATTTAAAATAATTAAAATTCATACGAAAATCTTGGGTAATTAAATCTCATTCTGAGTAATGTACACTTCATTTTTTTGGGATCATTTATTAATTTATAATCCTAAAAGTTTATCTTTTATGTTATAAGATCAGGTAATAGGAATATTCAGAACAAATCTAAATTGTGATATATCCTATAAAGTCCTTATCAATATTTCTAGATCTAATAACTGGAGATAATGCAAGAGGTAATTCAATATAAATCTCACCAAAGTCTGTATCTTCTTCAAATAATTTAATTTATGTGACACTATGAAATCAACTCAAACCATATTCCTCGAAAACATTTCCATGTTTATAAAATGTTTATTATACACTAGTATAGTCATCATTCGAAATTATTTTATCAAACATCTTCGTATTCCATACCATATTAATTTTTTATCAGTACTAATAATCAGGATAGTGTCTTTTTACCTAAAAAATACTCAAGAAAACCTCATTTGGAGTCTGTATAGTCGAAATAAACAACTAATTGGTCATTATGGATAGAAAATTCACTATCAATATCACCCAAATAAAATAATGATAACATAAAATCATGTCCCAAGTAACACTATATAATTTAAAAAATAACTAAATATACCATTCATTAAATACTATGAGTACCCATGTCAATAAAAAATTCATTAGAGTACCGATGTGTTAATTCATTGAAACCTACATCCTTAGTTAGTTTCATGGGATTCCTAATATGATCTAATATTCATCCAGATCTACTACCCAGAATATATATATATAACCTTAATATATTCATTCTAAAAACACAAATGTTAATTTAATGACACATTAATACAACTTTTACCAAGCATAACCCTACTAGTACCCCACAAGGGCTGATAGAGAGTTCAAGAGTGTATCACGATGATTACATCATCTACTCTTGGGGATATTAAAATCACTAAAATGGGAATAAATATATAAATAAGAATTATTTTCTCTATAGAAATTGTAATGAAAACTACCAAAACCATTAAGAAAACAATTCACATGACAATTATAAATAAGTATCTACAATGTAAAATAATTAAACTTGTGAAAGAAATAATATAAATAGTCATAATAGTATCAACGTAACAAAAAATTTTTTATTCATAAAATCAAGGAAAAGTGATTTTTTTTTATCAACATCATCTATAAAAATTTGGTACCGAACTCTAGGAAAAAATAACTCCTTAAAAACTATCAAAACCTATAAATTCATCGTTATTGATGAAGATACAAAAAACATCACCTCACATATCCTCGTGAATAGAAGAGAATAACAATATCTAGTAGGATATCCAATTTATTGAAATCTACTCACAAAACATACAATTAAATCCTAATAATAATTTCATGAAATAGTTATATAAAGTTGTTTCTCATCCCAAAACCCCACAAACTGTTATCTAAATATAAAATTTGATCAATAAAGTAAATATACATATCAAGATATTTGTTTACAAATAGTAATAATGGGACCTAACTTATCCTAAATATACCCAACTGAATCGATCATCACAAATTACCTTATGATGGATAAATCAATATGTTGGTTTTATCTTCTTAAAGAGATATTTCAAGTGATCAACCAAATTAAATGAATGAAGAAAATAATATCTCTATAAAAATATATATCAAATATAAAAATATAAATATGTTAGTTTTAATTTGGAGAATAAAAAAGAAGACATCAAAAATCACATTCGAACCCACCAAAAATAGTTTTTCTCTATAACAAAAAAACAAAATATCACTAAAATAATTTTTATAGGGTAAAATAACCCAAAAATTTGGAATAAATATTTATCAAGAATCCCTTAATAGTGGTGAATGATACTTATGGGTGAGACCTTAATATTCTTCACACATTTTACACCACACCAATATGAATTCATGAATATATAAATTGTATCATAATGTGATCACATCAACAAATTTATTATTATTAAATGAAATAATTTCATATTTTTCCTTTTATATAACCTACTAAGTGAAATTTCCATCATTAATGTTCCATAATAAATGATTCCCTATAATTATCATATTCTTAAACATGTATAAAATTATCATAAATAAAATATTATCAATTCTAATGTACAATTTAATACATGGAGTAGTCACATTGTAATTTTCTCATGGGGATGAATAAAATGCAGTTTTCCAAGGTTTTACAACTCTAGATCTTGTAATGAACCGTATGAGTGTCTTAAAGGATACCAAGTGAAACCCCAACTTGTAATGGATTCATGGGTGTCATGTTATGTCCATAAATGTGGATTACAAAAATATTTTCAATTTACTTAATTAAAATTATCAATAAATTAATGCATGTGTCCAAATTAATTGGTGATATATATCATTGTTATTAAATTACACATACTTTTCTCCACATTTTAATGATATAATTACTGAAAATATATATGTTGTAATTAAAAAAATTGGATATGACAACATTACCCACCTCACAATTTTAAGAAAGGACTTCCACATGACCAATCAAAGGGAATCGTGTCATTATTTTGGGAGATATTTTCATTATAATTAGATGCTGATTTTTTCACCATTATGGCCGAGACATGTATTCATCCAATAGATGAACAATATAGAAATATTGTGATAAAAATTATCGAATTCACATAATCCATGGTTCCAAGGTATGTTCATTGAAAAAAATCCTCAAAAAATCTCATGTTTGAAATAGATATTTGTAATCGAAATCAATGGTTCATTGTCCTTAAGAATTAGGACAATGTTTATTAAGAGATAGTTGATATAAGTTCATTGTATTGGAACAATATGTAGGCATTTGGTGAGAATTTATTGGGTCTAAGAAATTACTAATTCATCATGGTTAACTTGGGTTGTTTAAGGCCTCAAGGAGATTTGTTATTCAATAATTTATTATCATATAAATTTTTTAAAAAATATTTAAAATAAATAATATTATATTTTTATAAATAATTTAATTGAACCGTCATAGTGATGATAAAATTCTAGAAAAAATAATAACATCATAGTTTTATTAATCACAACATAAGGTATTTCCCTCTATATTCTCTGATTCTATGGAGGCCACAACCCCTTATATTAAATAAAGACAAATAAGATTAATGCAGTGGTCCTTTATTTTTAGTAAATAATTCCCCGTTGTATTAAATACTCAAAATTTTAATATTTTAATATTTTAAGAAACACATTTCTCAAAGAAATATTATAATAATTATTTACCAAATTTAAGCCTTATTTTTGAGACATTTTAATTTTATTTATAGTTTTATAAACTAATAAATAGAATTTTAACAATAGAAATTTATTTATTTTACTCATCTAGACAACATTTAATTATTTTAAAAAACTAATTTAATATAAAAATCCAGTAAAACTTCATTATTATAATTTACGGATTCAAATTAAAATAAATAAATATTATTTTATGAAACATCAATCACATTACCTTAATTAAAAAAATTTCAATATATCTATTAGTATTTACATAACTAGAAACTAAAAAAAGTAATGTTAAATGGACTTAAAATATTATAAAACAATTCTAAATATTCTAAAAAATTCCATGTCACTACATATGATAAATTTCTTAATTTAATAATGTTATAATAACTAACATTATTAGATGGATTTAATTATTTTATTGTTATAGATTAATTTGTTAATGTATATTTCATGAATATTAAATTATTCACTGTCAAAAAATTCTAAAATGTATATAATATACCCTAAATACCATTTTTCTTATTAATAATACATTATAACCCAAAAGGTATTAGACTATATATTAAATAAGAATAATCTATAACATTTTGTTGTAAAAAAGTTCAATACCATCCATTATTAAAAAAAATTATTAATTTTTTGTTTTGATTTTTTCGGAAAGTGTATATCGTGTATTATTAAAATTCTACCAAAGGAACATCCAATATCATGAAGGGAACTAATCATGTTTGAATGTGGATTGATGGTCTATCTGTAGAACATACACCTTACCACATGACCCTAAATAATTCCATTTAATATAACCAGTAGAGTTTTTTGCTTTCAATTTTTATGGGATTTATGTTTTATGAGGTGAATTATAGTGGTTTCATAAAATTCACAACCATTAAACCATAATGATGTAGTTTCACCATAAATAATTTTTTTCCATGACTCACTACCATTGGTGTCCAAATTTTTAAGGAAATATGAGGATTAAAATGTCAAAAAGGTAGTCTAGCTAATTTTTTATTGCTCTTCCATTATATAGAGGTCCACACTATATGATTTTTCTATAATAAAACTATATCTATCACTGGTTTTACTTTCTACAAATGAAAAATTCCGTACCAAAAACTTTTTTTATATTTATGTATTTTAATAAAATCATATCTTGATATTGTGTGAGTTAAAATAAACGATCCATTTGGATTTTACAGAACATATATTTTATTGGTCAAAATGCTATATAATGGGGAACATACTATGTAATTTTTTATGCTAATACACACCATGCCATTATGAAGTGTTACATGCAGTGGTCTTGGTATCATAAAATTAAAACTAGAAATAAAAATTTTATGAGACAAAAACTGATTTATTTTGGTTAATATGTCTAAATTAAAATATAATAACCACATTTAAATGTATGGTTCACAAATCAGTCTCTCAGTGTCTTAAGAAAATGTTCATTATTCAAAACTATTTGATTCAATGTTGGATTGTAATGTTATTATATTCTTTTCAACAAGTAGTTTGTTAAAAATTACCAATAATATGTGTATATATAGTATTTCCTAAATAACTAGAATGTTTAGGAAATTCATTTAGAGCATAACTTTTAAATGGGAATAAAAATAAAGATGATGTGTCATGGGAATTATCAATTCAGATTTTATGGGTTTCTTTATGTTGAAGAAGTATGAGATAATGATACACCACTATCAATGTAACAATACTATATGTTTCTAGAGAATTGTTGAAGTAGTGCATTGTGGAGTTGTTTGACACATTATTTCATAAGAGTAGTGAACATTTTTCTCTTGAGGGTTGTAATCGCGAAGGGTTTATGTGATTTTATAAAACTGTAATCAATGTTGAGAGCTCAGTGATTCAGAACCACATACACATTACCATTTAATTATCCTTATATTATCTTGTTTGGGTGCACCAAGTAAAACATTAATGGCCCCATCTATTCTGTTTTACTAATTTATATATACTAATGGGAACAAATGTCCATTCCATTAAAAATAAAACATGACAATTGTAAAGGTTTGATAGAATGATTTATAATACCTTGATCTACCCCCTGAGGGGGTATTCATCCTTGTTTGGAACTAATAGGTTTTACCAATGATTATGGTCAGTAGTTATTTTTACTCTATGAGAATCAATATTATTATTTTTTATTAATAATGGAATCCCAATATGTGACTATATCAATTTCATACTATGAAAAAATAATATAAAAGAATAATTTATTTTTAAAAAATAAAAAATATGGATGTTATATTAATAATCACAACCTTCATAAAGAGTTTATATATTCTAGATAGAAATCCTAAATAATTAAATTATAATTACATGGAAACTATTTGACCATGGGGTCATTTGGAAGACCATATCAATATAAATGTGATTTCATTAAAAAATATCTAATTCTATGTTTTGGAAACATTTCAATATTTTGTTTTGACGGTTTAAAAGTATAAAAAAAGAATCTCTATGTGTTTTAAAATAATAATATGTATCTATAGATTATCCTAAGTAAATCACTTTTAGGATGTCTTTAACCTAGTGAAATTTTAACACATTCGTATACATAATGATTCCATATATGATATATGTTTAATTAAATTTAACTCTTAAGAGATAAAAGATGTCTTTCAAAACTACATTATCTATTCATAAAGTCAAATACATAAATTAGGAGATGATGAATATCCTTAGAAACACATGTCTGGTTGGAGAAACTAGAAATAATGATAATTATTGTATGAAAAATGATAATTAACCTCTTATAAAATTAAATAAATGAAGAATATTATATGAAAGGAGGTTTCTTTGGATGGAGAAGTTGATAGAGTAATTTTCTTTCTTTCCTCAAATCATAAAAGATAATAAATATTCAATGGAATGTTTCCACATGATTTATTTTAGTGTGAAAATTTTGGGAAACATAATACTAAGTATCCCAATATTTGAGACAAAAAGCTAATGATTAATTTTTAGTAAATAAGGTGAAAAATGTTTTGAAATTAAATAGGATTTCAAATGAATTTTTTTTAATATAGTTAAATATATTAACATAAGATGATATAAGATAATAAGAAATTAATGTTGAAAAGTATTGGGTCAATAGAGACCATGGTGATAAAGTTATTATGGATAGTTTCGACACAACACAACTGGTGGGCACTGATGATATTTTTTTGATGTCAAGGTAAGATCTCACCTAAAATCTAAACTCAAGGATTTTCTTAAAGGAATAGTATTTTTTTTAGTACAAGAAAAAAATGATGATAGTGTTTTATAAAACAATAGAATTTATATTTAGTAATTTATTAAGAAACATAGAAATTAATGTCGTTATTCATTGAAAAAAATTCAAAAACTCAATAATGGAATTTGATATTAAGAGAAAAATTTATAGTTAATCCTGAATCATTTTCAAAAGAATTAGTACGATGAAGGAAAGGTTAAAAATAATAGAATAACTTGATTTTAATATCATGGTATTGTGATATATGTTTAATGTTAAAAAAATTATTACACCTGACATGTCATCAAGATGTCATAGTGCACCAGCGGGTAATGAAGAAAATATGTTATTGGGAAAAAACAAAAAAATAAATTTTCTTAAAATATATTTTGATAATAAATGATAAATCAACTTAAATTTTGGTTTTATATAATGAAAAAACATAGTGGTGGTTAATGATAAACCACAATCAATGAAAACCCTAAATAGATTGAATTACATGCCACACAAAATAATGAAATAGACACTGCTGATGGAACAAACAACCAAAATATTACATTGAGAATATGGATTCATTAGTAAATAAGTATGGGAAATTACATATATATGGGATATATCTCTGAATTTAATTTTATGGGGATATATAAACAAGAAAAAAAGAGTGAAATTTTTTACTCTCAGTTTTCTATTGATTTTCATTACGTTAAATGTGATGGTTTTAGACTCCAGACAATCAATTGTGCATTAAGTGATAAAATAAAGGAGAAAAATAGATCTATACAAGGAATCTATAGTTTTTTAGGATAACATAAAAAAAAGATAAAAACATATAATAGATATCTTAAAATGTGATATGGGGAATCATAAATGGTTACATAGTTGGAATAAATTTACCCACCACTAAAGGAAGCTAAACAGAAGGCATTGATAAAGATATGTAAACATGTGGAATCCAATGCCTCAAAATATTTCTTAACAGAAATTGATATATCCATAAAATTGATTCTATATTGGAAAATCCCATCCAACATGATAGCAAAAGAAGATAGTATCAAAAGAATAAATTTTGGAAAATATTGAGATGTTTTATTTAGAAATGATTAGGGAATGGATATCATCGTCTCTGGATTGGTAAAATTGATTGAAGATACATAAGGAACCTACATGCCTTATTGATTAAATTTATCAGTCCTAAAATTCTAAATGTTAGTCATTTATGTGACTCAGGGCATTCAGTGAAGCATAACAATAATGCAACCACCATCGATTGGAGAGATTGAAAAATATTTTACAACGAAACTACACCAAGGGAAACATGTAAATCATTATTGAATAAGATAAGTGATTTATATGTAATTGAGAATAAAAAACGAGATAACTGAAATGATTATTTAGTCCAAAAAACATTATATTAATTAGTGAAAATATTTTTTCTCTGTATATCTCTAACATTTCATGTGATTTTGTTGAGAAAAGGTTAATTTAAAAAAAAGGAAATATTATTCAAATGTTCTAAAATAAATTGAAGGTTAAATAAAAAAATTATTCAAAAACCACTTCATGTGAATATTTATAAACCCATGAAAAAACAATTCTAGTATAGATAAATATATTCCAACTTTTTTATTTATTATTTTAAAAGCATGACATGGATGATTATAATTTCTAAAAAATTTGATTAATTATAAATCATTAATCAGTATAATTATTTAGAGGAGAACATTCATTGGATGATAATTCAAAAATTCCATTCCAATAATTGTATGAAACTAAAAAATATACTTGTGGAATAAAATCCCTATAACAACAAGATAAGTGATCAAGTATACGTGGTGATAACTCCTCAATAAAATATATTCAATGAAAGGTTGAATCAAATAATAAATATTGTCCTTCATAAAATGATCATAAAAAACAATCTAACAAATAAAATTGGAAGTAATTAGTGATCACATTGGAATATATATTTAATAGGACTTTACTATATCTGAATTAATTAAATACCCCTATGAAATTTGGATTGGAATGAAGACAGAAAATAAATATTATTGTGTATTTATAATAACCCTGCTATTTATTACACACATAATCAGGATTTATTACATAAACTGGAACATAATTTAACTCTAATAATCAATAGGTCTAGTATATTGGGAAATTAGGAACATTACATAACAACTTGTGACATAAAAACACAACATCTATATTGAAATTTTTTTTACCTGACTAATACATTCCTCTATACTTAGAATTGAATGAGATAACCTAAGGACATGCATAAGAAAAGGGTGAGCTATAAAACTCAGTAATGGAGTAAAAAAGAAATAACATGAATAATCCAGTACATTTTAAGAAATTATAATATCAAAAGTACATAAGAGAAATATTAACACATAGGCATGATATAACATGATTATTATAACATGGAAATGTGCAACAATACTTACCATGGTATTATCAGAATCCACATATAATTTTTAATAGTGAATGAGTAAACCCTCATTGTACATGAATTAACATGATTAAACCTTCATTGCACATTAGGTATCGTGATACTAATCTTTAAATAATGAATTGTAGCGCTATTAGGGTCCACCATTATTAAATATTTCATTTCATGAATAAGTGTGCCACCTAGATCATAACAAATGGATTCATTAAAAATTATCATTTATTCCATCATAAAGTATTTTGGAATTAATACATGAAACTATATAATCAATATGTAAATTTTCAAATTTTAAAATACCCTCGATGGACAAATGGCATGGTATTCACTACACAATGGATTTAACTTAAGAAAGATCACAATGTAATTCTAGAAACATAAAGGCGTGACATAAGAATTCATAAAAATGGTTGATGGGAGAAAAAGGGGTGTCTCGCCATATGAACATAAAATTTACATTATGGAGGGTCATATAGTAACATTTCCAAACAAATTTAATTGATTTTAGATTCGTAATACAAAAATATTTCTTAAATGTGAATGGGAAAAGAGAAATTCCTTACAGAATTCAGCATGGTAATTGGTGTACATGGGAGGTATTAATGAGAGAGAAAGAGGTATCTCATAATTTCAAACATATAGAGGGGAATATAAGTGAGGTGTGAAAAAATACCCCAAAAATTGTAATTGAATTTAAAATGGTACTACAACATTATGAAACTTGGATAAAAATAAGAAAGGAAGTAATTCTTTACTTGGAATTCTGATCCCAAAGTCATTAGAGGGGCATCAAAGAGGCTTATTGGGAGCTTGGGAACCCATGGGAGGAATATATAAAGTGGAGTGTAGATTTTGGTCATGCACCAAAGGTTTTGTGACAAGAGGAAGTGGGAGCTTAGTGGGTAAATATAGGAAAAGGGAAGAAATTCATTATTATATAGGTTTTGGACCCTACATATTAAAATAATCAAAACAAAGAAACATCCCATGGGTTTTTAGCATGCTTGGTTCCAAAGGTGAGTGGAAAACAATATTTTATATGGCCAATGTCCGAAATTAATAATTTATTAGGCTTGATTATTTGGAAGTGAGTTACACTCTCATGAAAATCAATTTAAAAAGTTAAAGTGTTTTATAAGCCTTGGAGAACCCACTAATGCTTCTAAAAATAAATAAAACAAACCTAAAATCACATTATTTTAATCATAATACATTTATTGTAGAAAAATGTGTTTTGTATGGAGAAATTCCATTAGATGAGGTCATTGCTTTCTTTTTCTATGTGAATTGGATTTGTTAAAGAGCCTTATTTATACTAATCAAGTGATTAGTGTTCAATATATATATTAGCAATGGTCACTATTCATAATAGTATTTTAAAAATAAATAAACATAAATCCAAATAAGTACATATGTTATATAACCATTTTTTATAATAAGGCATTACTTTAGATAATGGGGAATTTCAATTAATGCACGTTTGGGTCGTTAAAATATTCCCCCCTAAGAAAATTTCCCCCTAGAAATTTCCATTCCCACACTAAAATAGATGAGGGTAACTCTACTTCATCACTTCCTCTAATTTCCATGTTTCTTCTTCAAACATTTGATTTCTACACAACATCAAGATGAGGGGAAGTGTCTTATTTTTTAGAAATGTTTCTTTATGAGGTAGTATATTCACCACCTTCTCATTATAGGAGAGGTCATTCTCCAATGGTACTACCAATGGATTGAGTACATGTGATGTGTAAGGTATGTAATTCCTCATGAGTGATACATTGAATACATCATGTACTTGAGATAGGTTTAGTGGTTGTGCTAGTCGATAGGCCACTGATCCAATGTGATCAATGATCACAAAACAATTAATGTACCTTGGAGTAATCTTTTTTCCTTTCTTCCCAATCACATAACTCTGTTCCATGGTGAAATCTGTAGGAGTACCATGTCTCCGACATCAAACTCATTATCTCATCGAAAATTTTCAAAATAGAACTTTTGTGGGCTCTAAGAAGAATTAATGTTCTACTTAATTGTCTTAACATTTTCCACCATTTCTTTGACCATCTACTGACCTAAGAGTTTTCACTCCCCAACATCATCACAAAAGGCTAGTTTTCTACACCTCTTCCCATAAAGGGATTCGTAAGGATCCATCTGGATGCTTGAATGGATACTATTGTCATAATAGAATTCTACTAGAGAGAGATGTTGATCACATCCTCCATTGAAGTCTATTGAAAATGATCTCATCATATACTTTTATGTTTGGATATTCTGCTCAGATTGTTCCTCAGTGTGAGGATGATAGGTCATACTAATGTTCATCTCATTATTCAGAGCATGTTGATGACTCTTCCAATACATAGAGCTTAATTTTTATCTTGATCGGATACTATCAATAGTGGTAAACCATTTAGCCTTACGATTTCTCTAATGTATATCTACTCCAATTGATCTAGTAGGAAATCCTCCAAAATTTCAATGGTGTTTTAAGTCCAAGTAAGATGATCCAAAATAACATATATAGCATTTTTTCCTAAGGATGTCTTTGAAAGATTGTTGAAAAAGTACATAGTGATGTTCCCCATTTTCCATGCTGGTATGGGTAATGGTAGCATCATCCCCATGGACTTCTTCCTCTGATCCTTCACTTGATGACATACCAGGAACATTGTTGTATACTCATCGATATCCTTAATCATGTTATCCCACCAATATTCATCTCGGAGATCCTAATAATATTTTTGTTTCTGGGGTGAATGGATTAAGTTGAACTACGTGCATCATCCATAAGTTAAATAATAGACACTAAATTCTTTAGAATAGATAGACTTGACCAAAATCTCACAATTCATTCTTCATTAACATTGAAATCCATGGACTTCTCTTTTCTAATAGTTTCAGCCTTCTTCTAAATTCACATATCATTTTTAAGCATCCTTTATTCTTTTCAAAAGAGATGGTTGCTCAATCATTTTTGATAGGATTTATGATTTATCCTTCTTTATGATTACCATTTACATCTTCATAAAATATAAGAAATTTGTATGCTTTACATTTCTCATCAATTATAGAATCGATGGTTCCCTTCTACTTAGATAATTTTACACCATGTTTTTTCCCATGGTGGTAATGGATTGATCAGTCACCGTCATTGATCAACTCTAACGATTTTTGTTGGAACATGTTCAAAAATTTCTATGTGAATATTTAATTGAGGCTTCTGTCATCCTTGTATATTTCACACATAACCCCAATGAGGTAATGCTTCGAAATTTTCAAAGCGATGATTACTGCATCTATCTCCATATTACGTGTTGGATAGTTTTTTCAAATGAACATTAAATTTCCTTGAAGCATTGGCAATGACTTTGTCATTTTTCATTAACACACATCCCATGACCTTCATCAAAGCATCACTAAATACTACAAAAAGATCCCCACTTATGGGTAATGTGATCATGATCATAGTGATAAGCCTCCTTTTAAACTCCTTGAATCTCTCTTCACATTCATCACTATAAAAAAACATTACTCCCTTCTGAGTTTTCTTGGTAAGAGGGTTGGAAAATCGTGAGAAATTTCTCACAAACAGGAGATAATATACATCTAACCCCAAGATGCTACAGATATTCGTTACTGATGTTGGCCTCAGTCTTCCCTAAATTTCAACTATCTTGGTGAGATCCATAGATATCCCATTGCTTGTGATGATATGCCACAAGAATTAGAACTCCATCAACTTGAACTCACACTTTACGAACGTTTCATAGATCATATCCTTTCGCAAGGTCTCTAGTACAGTTCATAGATGCTTCAAATGATCATCTGTGGTTATGGAGTATATTAAAATATCATCTATAAATACTCCCAAAATGTTCTCATGGTAACTCTAAAGACTCTATTTATCATGTCTATGAATAATTCTTGTGCATTAGTGAGTCTGAAAGGCCTTTCTATGAATTCATGGTGCCCATACATTGTAGGAAAAGCATCCTTGGGGATATCAACCTTCTTCACCATTACTTGGTTATATCCTAACCTCAAATCTACCTTGGAGAATTATTACTCACCATGTAGATGATCAAAAAAGTCACCAATTTGGGGAAGAGGATACTTGATCTTTACCCTTATTTTGGTGAGCACGCGATAATCAATGCAAAAGAGCATTGACCAATCCTTCTTCATGATGATGAGGACTAGTGCAGCCCATGTTGAAGCACTTTGGCGTATAAACCCTTTATCTAAATTCTCTTGTAGTGGTTTCTCCAAATCCTCAAGCTCTACAATAGCCATTCTATAAAGAGTATTGGATATTGTATAGTCCCTATGTATAAGGTCAATTGAGAATTAATCATATCTTCTAAGAGGATGATTATGAAATTCCTTAGGAAACACTTTAGCAAATTCCCTTTGGCATGTCTTCATGGATTTTTTCTTCCTTAGACTCAATAATATGAGAAATATATGCATGATCATAGTTCAATAATATCCATTCTTGAGACGATGGTTCTAAAGATGATTTATCTTCCTCCTTGCACTTGTATAAAAATGGGGGTCAATTCTCTATGTGAAGAGAGATTTTCTTATCAATGAACTTTATGATTTCTCTATATATGGAATGCCAATCTATGTCAGGAATTGCATCAATTTCCACCAGAGAAATTATGATGAGGTTTTCTGGGAAGTTCATACCACAAATTATGATAGGGGAGGAGTTATATTCATGGTTTTCAATGATTTCCCCATTTTCCGCACTTACCAAAATCAATAAATCCATGATTTGTGGTGGGGTGGTTATTGTTATACTAATCATTTAGGATATACAAGAAATTGATGAACCATAATCAAAAATCATGTTCACTATTATTGAATTAATAAATACTGTACCTATCACCAAATAATTTTTGGGGTTCACATTAGTGGTATTAATGGAAAAATATCTCCCATGCTTCCTTGGAGGGTATTGGATGCCTCCAAAAACCCTTTTCATTGGGCACTGATTTACGATGTGCCCTGGTTTTATGCAGTCGAATCAATGAACAACATCTTTAGAGTCAAATAGTGCCTTCCTATTCTCTGTTGCAACAACAAATTTTTGTTTTCAATAGTTAACGACTTGGTTCCCTTCTCTTCCACACGAAAAGCATTTCCTCGTCCCCATCATGCAATTTCTGAGGTGCTTCTATTTTTGAATTTGGAAAGTGGAGTGCTGGATTTTCATATCCCCATTGGATTTATCCATTAGAAGGCCATAATTTTATTCCATATTCATCTTCTTATCCCAATGATACATGTGAGATTCATCGATCTCTATTTATACATTTTGGGCATATAAAACAATTTCCTCATAGCTCTCGATGTCACAGATCGCTAGGGAGTTCCATAGGCTAGGTATCAGCCCACCAAGGAAGAATTCAACCTTATATTTGGGGGTAACAACAATGTCGGAAGCATATCTTGCAAGCCGTTTGATGTTTTACTCATACACTCAGATGAATTATTCATCTTTTTTACTTTAGGTAAATGAAGTATCTTTCTATATTATATCAGAGGGTGCAACGAAAATATTTGTCGAAATTCATTTTCCAGAAATCCTTCCATTAAAATGCCTCAATCTCTTCCTAAAGCTTCATATTATTTATTAATGTCGACCATTGATCGGCTACACCCTCCATACGATAAGCAGCTAGAAGAACCTTCTTTTGTTTAGAACATTGAAGGATAGAAAAGATCTTTTCAAGGGATTTTATCCATTGTTCTATAATTAAGGGATCACACGATACATTAAATGTAAGAGGCCTTTGTATCATGAATCTCTTGATTGTGAATTTTTATTTCTTGGGGGGGGTTGAATGTTCCCCTTGACCCATGTTTCTATTCAAATATTAATTTAACTAAGAGAGTATCGTGATAATATTTGTGATTCACACTCCCGTTTTATTGGGTATTTCATTATAATAATAATCACATTGATCTTCGCATCATTTGTAACCCTAGTTCAT
The DNA here is from genome assembly GCA_963277665.1 of Viscum album. Taxonomy (NCBI): domain Eukaryota; kingdom Viridiplantae; phylum Streptophyta; class Magnoliopsida; order Santalales; family Viscaceae; genus Viscum; species Viscum album. The sequence continues at coordinate 1,109,687,274 of OY728146.1, forward strand.
CCTATTATCAGACATTGGTTGGAATAAATATAAAGATAGGGGTAACACAAAAAGGGTAATTGAATGAAAAAATGGATGGCTTGTAAATCACACTTATTTCCTTAACTTATTCATATATAGGCTTCAATCTATGTTATTCATGATCTATATCCCAACATATATTCTTAGGGGAATTTTTGTTATTCCACTAACAATGGTTCATTCTAATCTGGTGAATTTACCCAATAATATCCCCTAGGAGTTTAATAACCAAGAGTGCTGCAAGCCCGTTTTAATGTACCAGGATACCCCATGTCATGACAGAAACTCCTTGTCAGAGTTTTGGATACTAGGTACATTTGTATCAGATCCTCCCCTACCAACTTGTATCCAGACAGGGAAATATTTGTTTGATAATCCACTTACTCAATACTCACTAAAACTAAGGGGTGTATTTATTGTACTTAGTCTTATCCCTAAGGATTTCACTAGGGTTTTCAAATCCTAATCCCCAAAATAACTAATCTTATCATCTTTTACCAATTATAAACATTTTTATCGTCATTATAAACATAAACATGATTTATTACATACAATTTCACTATAGAATACACTAAATATCAAGAGGTCTAGGGTCTTGGGAAATTAGGAACATTACATAACAACTAAGTATATTAAAACTCCACATATTTATTGAAAAATTCTATTAAATTACTACTACATTAGGTCATACATAGAATTGCATTGGATATCTAGAGGACATGCATAAAAAAGAGTGATCTATAAAGCATGGTAAGGGAGTAAAAAAGACGTAACATGAAGAATATTGTACATGTTAGGGAATAGGCTTATCAAATGAGCATAAGAGAAACATGAAGATAAAGTCCTGATATAACATGATTATCATAACATGGAAATGTGGTAACAACACATAACCTGGTATTATCGTAATCCAAAGCTAATTGCACACGGAGCGTGAGTAAACCCTCATTAGTCTTTAATTAGCATTAGTAAACCCTCATTGCACTTCATGTATCATGATAAAAATATTTACCCAATGCATTGGAGCGCTATCCGGGAGCAACCTTTTTAACCATTTCTTTTCTCGCATAAGGGTGCCACATAGATCAAACAACATGGATTAATTAAAAATCATAATTTATTCTACAAAAAAGAAATATGGAATTAATATATAAAATTCAATAATCACAAATTAAATTTTAAAAAAAGGTGAACACCCTTGATAGATTAATGTGCATGGTATTCACTACACAATGACTTTGGCTTATGAAAATTCACGATGAAATTAGGCAGCATAACAGTGTGTTATAAAAATTAATAAAAATGGTTGATGAGAGAGAAAGGGGTGTCTCAAAATATATATATTAAATGGACAGTAAGTGGCCATATAGATTCGTGTTCCTATGAATGCAATGGAATTTAGATTCATATTACAAAATAATTTCTCGTATGTCAATGATAAGAAGTAAATTCCTTACATAATTTATGCATGGTAACAGTTGAACAAGGGAAGAATTAATGTGAGTAAAAGAGTTATATAATCATTTAAAACAATGGGAGGGGAATATAAGGTAGGTGCTAAATCTGACCCCCACATTTGTAATTGATTGTAAATTGGTATTATAATGAAAATGGATAAAATAAGATAGAAAGGAATCCATTACATGGAAGTGTGATCCCAATGGCTTGAGCGGGGTTTGAGAGAGGGTTCATGATAGCTTGGGGATATCTAAGGGGGATTCTAGAGAGATTAGGGAAGATGGTGGTAAATCTTTAAAGGCATTGAGTGAAGAGGAATTTGGACCTTGGGAGGGTTTATATATGAAAAGAGAAGGAATTCATTATTATTTATGTTTTGTACCCTACACATTAAACTAATAAAATCCATAAACTGTCCCAGGGGTTTTCCCATGGATTTTGAAAATGGGGATGGAAAAAAATATTATATAATTCCAATGGCTGAACTTCTTTAAATATTAAGAGTGCTTATGTGGAGGTGAGTCAAACTCTCATGCAAATCGATTAAAAAATATAAAATGTTTTATTAGTCTTAGAGGGTCTACTAAAGCTTTTTAAAATAAATAAAACAAGAATAAAATCACATACTATTAATGTTAAAACATATAGTGGAATAAAATAATGTTTATAGTGTTTCATTAGATCACTATTGGTTCATTATGTTGTCATAAAACACATTATATATTTAAACGGTATTTAATTATTACCCAAAAATCCGACTGTCTCAAAAAATTATGAAAAATTCACTATTGGATAATTTCAAAACCCTAATTCCAAAAATTATATTCATATTATCTGAATAATTTTGAAAAATTTTGAATTCTTACTTTTAATATAAATACTAACATTTATCAAAAATTCATGGGTTTTGAAAAAAAAATGGCTTTCAAATCATAATAAAAATTTCAATTTTATTCATAAAAATTATATGATGGTTCATATTTAATAAAAATTTATTTTTTAATAATATTTTATTACATAATATTTAATTCAAAAATCCACTAATTCATTATATATATTTCTTAATTGATTATTAATGGAAAAAATACTATATTAACTTTAAAAACTGTTTACAAAGTAACAATAAAAAAATGAATGTATATTCTTTATTATATACAAATATAATAAACATAATCATATTGATAAGGTGTTGATACATACCCACTTATAAAACCCTCATATCACCTAATGGTATGGTATGTGATGGTGACAGACTCTTAGGGTGTCTCAGATAACATTGCTCGGGTGGTAATCTCTATCAACTTCTACTTCTCACGTAGGCGATTCCATTCGAGCTTAATGTGTTGAAGCTCATCTTGGACATCATCCAGAGAGAATCCCAATGATTCCACCTCCTTTCTAGGCTCTGAAAAATGGTATTTGTATGGACCAATTATAATAGATGTGGTTATCACTTTTTTTGTATGAGTAAATTTGATTTATTAAAGCCCCATATTTAAACTAATCATGTGATCCATGCTCGACAGCTATATTTGCAATGGTCACATCTTATAAAAGTATTTTAAAAATCCAAAAAACTAAAAATCAATGAATTTCATATGATATATAACAATTCTTCATAATAAGACATTAAATTATCTCAAGATAAATTTCTATTAATGAATGTTTGGGTCTTTACAGTATCCAAAATGAAAATATTTATTCTCAATATATATAATAAACTAATGTTTTATACTAAATATAACGAATGAATATTTCTATAATATACATTAGAAATCTATTCATATAAATTTTACAAATGTTTTATTAGAAACATATTAGAATGGCAAGAAGAAACTATCATATATAACTAGTGGTACTTGAAAATTTGGTGATCACGTTTCTCATAATAATTTTAATGTTTTAAATAAATAAATAGATTATATGGTCTATATAGTAGAGGGATAACCCATATATAAACAATTATATTATGAATAAACCAATGATAAGGGAAATATAGACTGTTTCTTATCAATTATGAGTGGATAAATTGGGGTAAAAGTAGGGATGATAAAGAAATTTCGTGATCCGGGAACTATTATTCTTAATGGAAGGATTAAATAATAATAAATAATATATATTATTTCCCTATTAAATAAGAAATGTTTTTAATAGGAAAATATACATGATTGTAATGTAATTTATATGCATGAATAACATGAGAAAATAGGATAGAATCAAATGTTGTAATTTATTCTAAGGCCCAAGAACACAATTAGAATTATAAGCCGGTGGAAGTTACATAATAAAAGTAATAGTGATGAAAATATGAAATTTAAACAATAATAGGTGGTATACTATAGATAATATAAAATTCAAAATTTCTATTTCGATGCGATTTTTCACCCTAGGTTTAGTGGGAGATTTTATGTTTATTCTTAGGTAAAGAAGATCAAGGATACATAAATTTATATCAAATGGATTATAAATTTTCAATCCTTAGTAGATTACATGATAATAAATTTTACATTTATCTAATCCATGACACCCTCATTAATGTAGAGGATAAATAAGATGATTGGTAGAAGAAATATTTTCAGGTATTGAAAAAAGAACATTGGGATTTGTGAACTCTTCCTAGTTAATATAGAAATATTTTCATATTCAAAAGTGGATGAGTTTGTCATGTAATTTATATTAAAAAAGAACATGATTAATAGATGTAGGTGATGATATATTTTAAAATATTTTTTATTCTTTGAGTAGAGATAATTTTAGTTGTTTTATAGTTAACTATATTCTCATAATTATCTAAAAATCATCCCAATTGAGGATTCATGGATGAAAACTCTAGTGAACACCATGATAAAATTTTTAGAGGATGAGGGTGGAAAAGAGGATGTAGCTACATGATGTAGATAAATTATTATAATTTTACTATATTTATTAATCACCTAACATGATAATGTGTTTTCAATATGACATTTTTTTCATTGCCAATTTTATCCTAAGGAAATATATATTCTTGTTGCTAATTGGATACTTTAAAACATAAAAAATAAAATATAATTTGGGTTGTTTTATTATATATCATCATATAAGAAGTAACATAGTTTAGCATATGTAAATTTATCCATGATTTTGTTGATTATATGGTATGTTTTTGGCTTTGGTGCAGTAGTGAATATTGATTTTTTAGCCATAAAAATAAAAAAAATTTGTGTCTGTTGCTTCTATTCTAGATCATAAGCAGAACCTGAGTAAGATTGGTGATTATACCCGTAAACTGAAAATTAATTCATGGATTCATGAAGAACTAGATAACCAACATATAGGCATTTTATGGAATAAAAACATGTATTTTTTCTTAGTTAAATATAATTATAAATACATTATAATGAATGTCAACACTGGTGTAGATCATCTTTTTATAACCATTTTTATGGAAGTTGTCAATTTCAAAGTAGGGGGTTTTTTGTGGAAAAGCGTGGATAATATTGATTATATGATCTTCCCAAGATTGTTGGTAGATAATTTAATATTATTGCTAAGCTATGAAAGAAGAATTTTCCAAGTGTGTTTCCTCGTTGGGCTAGCAAGATTTTTTTAGTTCTAGGAAAGGAAAGTGCTTCTTGATATGGAATATTCTAGAGAATTATTCACGTATAGTAATAACCAAAAAAGAACTAATCATTCTTGGAGTCATCTAAATAGGTGCTTGGCTAATGTCCACGTTGTCTCCAGTTTCTCAAATGCGAATGATGATCATCTTGTTCGAGGGATTTCAGATCACTCTTCTCTCTTTGTGTCCTCATCCTCTTGTCAGAGAAGTGAGGATCATTTTTAGTTCTATGATCATTTGAATTAAAAGCATAAGTATCATTAGACTGTTAAGTATTTCTGTGAGGAAATAGTTCAAGGATTTTTTGGGTATCCATTCATTATAATCTAAGACAGCTTAATCACATGATTCATTCTTGGGAAAAATATTCCTTCTATTGATAAAGAATTGGTGATTATCAAAAAGGATCTTGAGAATATGGAATGATCTATTGAAGAAAACTAGAATGATAGGGTCTTTGAGGATCAAATGAGTAATAAAAATTTGTTGGTAGCTCATATTCTAAAATAGGAGGTAATTAATCATGAAAATGTGAGAGTCCAATAATTGCATGAATGAGATAAAAATACATCTAACTTCCAGGTGTGTATTAATGAGAGGAGGATGATGGTTAAGACAAACATTATTAGGGAAGATGTGTCCTTCTCAGGCAATATGGATGTGATTGGTTCTTTAGATTTTTCTTTCTTCAAAAATCTTATTCCTTATCCTAATCCAAAAAAGATTGATGGTTATATTAGTGGGGAAACATATATGTTTTAGGGTATTTAAAATATGATGTCTAACTTTGATGACAATCTACTACATGTTTTTCCTGTTGTGGAATAGATTTATGATATTATGAGAATACATAATATGTATAGTGCACTAGGTTTTGATAGTTTTGCATGATCTTTTTATAGAGGTTCCTGGGATGCTGTTAAAGATTATGTGATTTTTTCAATTTTGGATTTCTTTTGTGGTGGTTCCGTACCAATGTTGGCGGGTGCTACTACTCTAATAATGCTTCCCAAGATTAAAAATCCATCATCAATTTGTGGCTATAGGCCAACGTTATTTTTAATTTTCCTTATAAAATCTTATCAAGCATCATCATGTTGTGTCAGTATGTCCATGTTTCCCATTGCATTACGATGGAGAGCATGGTTTTGTTAGAGGTTGATCTAAATAGGGAGCAGTGGATTTAGGTAATGAAATGATTTTTGATATCAATATCGTATTCCATGTTTCAAATATAGTTGTAAAGATGGATAATAATAAAGCCTATGACAAGATGAAATAGGGGATCATCATTAGAGTTGTGATAGGTATGGGATTCTCTTCATGGGTTATTGATATTCTGTTTTGTTATTTTTGTTCCTCTTGGTTGGAAGTCTCATATTTGTGAAAACCTCATGGGGTTTTCAAGGAAACCCATAGTCTAAGGAAAGGGGACCCATTTTCTCCAACCCTATTTATTCTTAGTCCAAAAGTTCATAGTAGTCTTATCAATAAAAATGTATCAAAATGTGACATGTTACTGTACCTGAGGAAAATGAATCAACCCTAGATTTCACACTTGATGTTTGTCAATGATACATTAATTTTAATTATTTTTCGTGTTAGATCAGTTGGTTTTCTTTTTAATGTTTTGGATGAGTACTTTTTATGGAGTGGCCCCACTATCAATAGGGGAAGAGTAGTTTATATATTTTTAATAAATGGGGTGACATGTATGTCATATCCATTTCCATGTTTTCGAACATGTAGAAGGGTCAGTTTCTCTTGGATTAACTTGGTTCCCCTATTTCTCTTGTTCTTATTTGTGTTATAAATTTTGATGGTATCTTTAAATGAATCTTTATCCATGTGCTAGAATGTAAAAATATTTTCTAAATTTTCATGGAATGATTTATTTAATTTACAGTGCATTGATGGATATTCTGATTCATGTTCTCTCAATATGCAATGTGACTAAGGAGGTTATTACATCAATTGGTAAAATACAAGATGATTTGATTGTGGATGTTCACATTTAGGGGAAATTTCATTGGATTTCATGGAAAAGACTTGATAGAATTGTTCCGTATGGTGGTATTAAAGTTATATTTCTATGGGAAATAGTGAAATTCTTTCATTAAAACCTTTCCAGAGTTGTTTTGGAGGGTCATACACTTTGGGTTAAAATAATGTCCTCACATGGAGAGAACTCTGTGAATGAAAAAAGATATGTATCTCAAATGTTATAATTATATATAAGTATTTTTCTTGACATTCATCAACATTCCCATTGGATAATATGAAGGGGTGATATTTCATTTTGGAATCATAATTGGATATGGTCAATTATTGTTTTTCCAAGCTATCTAGTTTATATGATTTTATCAATAGATATCTTGATTTTAACAATGTTGTTCTGGATACGGATCAAAAGAGAACTTTTGATCTTATTGTTCTGAATCAGGACTTCAATAGGTGTGTGTTTATAGTATTGATGTCTGGTATGTTTTCTTTCAATGATATTAGAAGAATTTATAATCATCAGGATTAGAAGGACATTTGGGATAATATGGCTTGCTGTGATAGCATTCCCAAAAATTTAATTTCCTTAAATAGATAATTAGAAGTCAAGATATCTCTATGGATTATAATTTGAAAATAAGGTGAATTCACCAAGTTTCTATATACCGTTGTTGTATCCTTAATAAGGAAGAGGAATCTGTTCATCTATTCTTTGATAGGGAATGGGACATGGAAATTTGGTGGTTCTTTGGATAATTCAAAAAAATATATCTTTTTCCTGTCGGTACATCCTTTCAAGAGAAGTGGTTGCATGATTTGAATGGACCTGGACCTAAAACAATTTCTAGAGTTGGGATTCTTAGTGTAGGGTGTTGGTGAATTTGGAAAGTAGAAATCAAATATCTTTTTGATGGTTTTTATTGGACAAAGCTATTAGTTATCATCGAGACATGATTCCTACTACTTGATTCTATATGTTATTATATGATATCTAGTGATAATCATTATTTGAGGAATATGCAGATATATTGTCCTGATTTTCATGGTTCAGATTATATGAGAACATATTTTCGTTGATTTAGAATGATAATAATATCATCAAAATTAGTAATTAAAGGAATGTACAGTATCTTGATTCACTTTATCCCCCATAAGAGTATTCTCCCTTTTGAAAACTAATAACCTTAAATCCCATTTAAAATTTCATATAATTTAAAATAATATTCGATTACACATTATTGGTAGATCAAGTTCAATGATAATAAAGTCAACACAATTATCTATGAAAATACTATATATTTTGAGATCATAATGAATTATATTCTAAATTATGTTTTCAAGTGAAAACTAGGCCAATTAATATTTCAAAATTACTTTTCATACTAACTCTTGTTCCTCAATTATAAATGTATATTTTTAGTATAAACCTCTATAAATTAACAGTATCCTACCATATTCTTCTATAAATGAAATTCGTTAACCTGAGTATTATGTGATGCACAAAAATTACCCTCAATTTTCATTATATATATAACTACACATTATTTATATAGGATAGAAAAAATATAGATACTTTTATGGTTTGATTAAAAATATATATGATTTATTTAATTAATATAATTCGCATGACCCCAAATATATAGGATTTTTTTTTGAATCAATACATTGAAATAATATATATTTTCTTCTTAAATACATTATATAAACTGAATATATTGATGTTAAATTATAAATATAAAATAGTTCATCAAATAAATAAATATATGTAGCCTAACTCATAATTTATTGTACTATAACCAATATTGATTTTTCTCACCACTAAAATAAAATATTTTAATAGTATTCTTTAATTTTTGAGATAATTAATGAACTCACTATGATAATTTAACTATTGTTCTAACTAGATAGCATTTATGAGTATTTTATTGTTTTTAAATGAATATATTAAAATATATAAAGGAGTGTGAGGAAAATTTTGGATTTGAAATATATGAAATGAACATTACTGAAAAAAGGGTCCCTATAAGTAAAATTAAAATAAATAAAAAGACCCCTAAATTTAAAATATTTTAAGATTTTTATTTATGGGGTTAATTTCAATCTCTTAAGAGTAAAATCAGAATTTTTTTAGTCTCATAACCCAAGGTGGAATGTTACATATATTAAAATATAAATGGATATCTAATTAATATCATTAAAATAATTTTGTAAATATATGAAATCAGTTGAGTCTTATGGGTGGATGCAGAATTCCCTAGATTCCCACTAATTTATTGATTTTAATTCATTTTAAATATTTGATATAATTTATAATGTCTATTTTTCTATTTTACAAAAAATTAGTATTGTTTTTGTAATATATTATTATAAATATTAGTTTAATAAATAGTGCTTTAACAGTCATCATTCACCTCATTAACCTCTTATATGATGACTGTACACCATAATTTTTCTTTCCAATAATCGTTATCTCATCGTGGAACATTATTAAGACAATTTGATATAATTTTCCGCACGTTTCTATCATAGTTGAAACATCAAAAGTAATTAAAGAACTATTGATTTTCATCTCTAGGTTTATTTAATAATTAGATAGTGTTTTAGAGCCTTAAAATGAGAATAAATTCAATCTTACACATAGAATTCTCTATTAATTTTAAAAGATTGTTTTTCCACCTTTTGATGGAGAACCATTTTAAAATCAATATTTTGACAATTTTATAAGCTCTATTAGTCAAAAGAAACATATTAATTTGAATTTGGACATTAAAATGTATTATGGATAAATTTTTGGTATTTTTCTGACAATGTTCATTTTTTAATGAATAGTGAAAATACTGCATTTTACATCAAAACTGATTTTTCATCTAAATTAATTATATGGTTAGATTATATTTTTAATTGGTTTTAAAGTATAATTAGAATATTTTTTTACCATTTAATCCAATGGTGGTCATTTTAATTAATTTGACTTTAAAATTGGCCAAAAAATTGTCAACCTTTTGGTAGATATTGTTTCAAAAACCAGCTATTTGTTTTGACAACGAGAATAATTTTTAAATTCATTACTATATTTTTTAATTTAAATATTTGGTAAAATGGATTCCATATTTGGAATCAGAAAGTCCAAATTATGTAATTGTGACTATTCTATTTTTGGACATTATGAATAGTAACGACGATAAATAACTTTAATTGTTGTGATTAATTAGTAATCGGGTAGTTAAAGGTAATAAAAAATATCATAATAATATAAAATGACCCCAAAATGTGTTCTAATTCTACTAGTTGTGTCATGGATGACAATGGGATGCCTTTTTCTAAACTTTGGGACCCCATGGAATCACTTTTGGGTGATGGTGAGACTTTATCATTTTATGTTTTTTAAAAAGGAAAGTATTACCAATGTATATATCACCCAAGTAAAACAATTATAGATTAATCTATGTAAATTATCTCTTAGACTATAAATAGTAATTTGAAATCTAAAAATATTTCCTACTTCATAGTATTTTTTTATAATTTTTAGACCTTAAATAAATTAACTTATTTGTGACACTATGATGATACAACGATTATCTCATTATGGAATGATTTAAATTAAAAGAAAATATAAGGTAAAATATAAGACATAAACTTGTCAAAGACCTATTGGATTGGTTTATTTCAAACCCCTATCACCTTATTCTCAAAATAAATAATTTTTGGACCTTTAAAATCCAAAACTCATTATATAAAAAAGTAACATTTCTTGAATTTCCAAGAGCACCCATCCTCCCTCTTATAAAAGGCCCCCACCTCTACCACCTTAACTACACCTCTCAAGCCATTGTCTCAGCAAATCTATGCTCATTCTACCTCTACACATCCCTATATTCATCCTATAAGCCTTACCTTAGGCAGAAAGCTCTTCAAGAAATCCTTTTGGTTCAAACCAAGAAGAGTAACCCGATTTAAAGGTAATGTCTTCACTTATGTTATTTGGTTTTATTTTTCTTATCCAACCCCCTAAACTCATTTTATTCCATTATTTTGTATCAAAACCAGTATCATAAATATACTAGTATGTTTTTATGAGGATAATTTGAGATACACTTACACACACCTATGTCTAATGGTTAAGGATCATACTGTTTTCGTGGATGGTGAATTTCAACCTCACGAAACGATGATTGTCCAATATTTTTCCAACACCTTTCATGGTTTCCATTAAGGTGTCACAATATTTATATATGATATATATTATGTTTATTTTTTTCCTTATGCTTCTGTATTCTTACTTTATGTCATACCTTTATGGTTTCCATTATGGGTAAACGCGATATCTTCATTTTAGGAATTGCGGACTACCGCCCCCTCAAAGTGATTTGATTGGTTAATATCATATGTGGGACGTATAAAGGATAGCGTTAATGATATTATATCTAATATTATACTAGAATTATAATATACTTTTATATCATTATTATTTCATTCAACTAAATACGAAATATAAATGAAAGTATCGTTCATGCGTACATACGACTTACCGTCTCCATGAACAATGAATTTCATTTCTTACCTCTAAATGTTATGTAATATTATAAATGAAGGTATATACTAGATATGTATTATATATATGATATCTACATCATGAATATAATTCTGGATATAATGGATATTTTACCACATGAACAACTTGTAATTATAAAAAGTTTATTTTTGGCTCGAGTACCAAAGATCGACAAAATGACTGTTATTAACTTATATAATTACATAATATTCATAACATAGTAATAAGTGATATAAAATTAATAATGACCTTGAAAAAGGTTCTTAATCAATTAAAAATTAACTCTTGTTTATTATTCAGGAGATTAAAGAACGAACGAGTCAAGTCGGACACGAGGTATGGGACTTCGTCTCAATCTCCTTTCATTGAGGCATATTTTGTTTTATACATAATATTAATTTATACGGTGTATAAACCCCTTTGACTTTTACTTTTATCCAAATGGACTCTTTTTCTACTAATAATTTTACAAAAGGAAGAAAGGGAATGTTTCTGTCTTCCGTATGTGGCGACAACGACTTCTCCTCTGCCGTGACCATTATTTGAGTTTCGGCTTCCTCAACAAGCCATAAATTTTCTTTAAATGAAAAATAAATAACATGTTTTAATTTTATTTTATTCTTCTATTGAAAATGGTTTCAAAATGTTTTGATTATATCAATGTGTTTTTGATATCTTGTGATTGGTATGTGGAAATGTTATTTTCCCTTTATACATGTTTTATGTGATACGATTATGTTATGGTTCTTGGTCATTGTTTATGAATAAGGGTGGTTCCATGATAAACTAAGGGAGGGTGAGCCCGATATAGCTCTCTAATGCATTGGGTAATGCAAAGTTTTTAAACACTAAGGTTTCTCCGAAGAGATTTATGGAATATACAGTGTTGGGTATTCCAAACGTAACCGTGAGGGTTACTCCCTGTGTAAGAATGTTATGAATGCCTCATGTTACCTTTACATCTTATGTTTTCTATGAGTTATTCATAAATATTATGATTTCATGAGGAATGATAAAGTTCTTATGTTTTATGAGTAAATTATGATTTCATTAATTATTATGTTTACATGGACTAATGTTTTCATTCCGTACTTTTATATCCCTTACTGAGCTTTTTATGCTAATCCCAAGTTTATGAAATGTTTTTCACAGATCAAGGGAAAAGTACATGATGTGATGATAGTGTCGAGGAAGTGTCATGAAATAATCAATGTTTTATATTAAATATGTCTCCTTTGATGGAAAAAATGAATATTGTCTTTTATGTAGCCACCTTGTTGAAATGTGGAATATAATGAATGATTTATGATCTAATTCTCTAAAACTCTGAACCTGAAAAAAATCCTCAATGTGTATTCTTTAAATAACTCATGATTTAGTAATGTTTAAGGCTGGGCCATTATAGTTGGTATCAGAGTTTGGTTTAGATAACTTTAGGAGTTAGAATTATATTAAATGATTATCCAAAAAATATGTTTTTAGGTTCAAATTGAAATGATATAGCATTTGAAGATTACCATGTTGCTTCATCTAAGACATGTTTGTTCAGAATGGTTTTCCATAGAGGAAATAGGTAAGAAGTGCTAGGAAGGCATACAGAAGGAAATGACATTCCGAATCAGCATCCTTAGATGTTCGAAATTGGAACTGAACAGTTTGTTGCAGTAATGGAACAGTTGACTCAAGCGATAAATGGTGGTGGTATCCATGCCCGAGATCAGCCAGATCAATAGTAGAGGAACATGTCAATGGTGGAATATTTCATGGGGAAACATCCCCCATCATTCAGAGGATCATCTGATCATGTGCTAGTTTAAGGGTGGATTAAAGCATTGGAGAAGATTTTTGATGTCATGGGGTGTTCAGACAATAAAAATGTTTGTCTTGATGTTTACTATTTAGAGGGTGAAGCAGATCAGCGGTGGTTGATGGTTAAAAATATCAAGGGTGATGATGAGATTGATTCTCTTAACTGGGTTGAATTCAAGGTATGTCTCTTGAGAAATATTTTTTTAAGTCTGTTCGACTTAGGATGGAAAAAAAATTCATGGAATTGGGGCAAGAGGATGGCTCAGTGGCTGTTTATAATGAAAGGTTCATTCGATTGGAAATGTATGCTCCAAATTTTATCCAAGACCTTGATATTAAAGTCAATCGTTTTTACTCAGGATTAAATCCAAAATATCGAAGGGCTTTAGCTTCTAGAAGTTCAAGAGTTATGAAAAGCTTGTTCGATGTGCTGAGAAGGTGGAAATAGAGTTCTTCGATGATTAAGTGTTCTATAACAACCAACTGAAGAAGAGACCGAGGTGGCAGGAGAAAGGGAAGAATCCTTCAAAGAGGTCTGATAGTCAGAAAACTAAGTTTTTAGTTTGTGATAGATATGGTAAAAGGCATGATGGGGAATGTCATCTAAAAATGGAAAGTGATACCGATGTTGTAAGATGGGACATAAGGCTTGTGACTGCACTGAAAATGATCGGGGTGATGGTAAGACAAATTTAATTTATAGTTAGTGAAATGTTTCAAGTTCAATGAGATAGCTCATTATGAAAATGAATGTTCGAAAAAGAGCTCAAATGATGTCAAGCAGTCAGACTACAAGCATAATGGTGTGGTGAAATCCTTTGTAACTACTTCAGAAGATGTTGGGCTATCAAATGAAGTGTTATCATGTACTTTGTTTGTTTACTTAGATTATGCAAGTGTATTGTTTGATTCAGGGTCTACACATTCTTTCATCTTTGAAAAATTTTCTACTAAATTAGGAATTCCATATTAAGAATTTACATTTGAACTTGTGGTCAAAACACCTGGGGGAAATGTTGAGGGAAAAATAATTTATAAGAATCTTCCTATACTTATATATGGAATGAACCTGCTTTCAAACCATATTGTTTTACCAATAGTAGAGTTTGATGTTATCCTGGGTATGTATTTTCTCTCTGTTTACCACGATAAGATTTATTGTTGATCTCAATATGTTTCTTTTCAAAAAGATATTATGTTTGTGTAAAATAATGAACCATTACTGTTGAGAACATATCAAGAGGCTGAGAAACTTGTAAAAGATGGAAATGAATGTTACCTTGCACATATTGTTGAAAACAAAGGAACCGATCATTTTAATGATGTGCCAGTGGTAATAGAGTATCCTAATGTTTTTCCTGATGAGATTCGTGAAATAATACCAGATCGGCAAGTTGAATTTATTGTTGACTTAGTTCCTGATGCTAAGACAATTTCAAAACCCCCATATCGAATAGATCCAATTTAAAATTTAGAGTTTAAGGAGCAATTGCATGATTTATTAGAGAATGGTTTAATTATACCTAGCACATCACCATGGGGCGCCCCTGTCTTATTTTTTAAAAAGAATGGTGGTTCAATGATACTTTTCATTGATTATAGAGCCATTAATAACACCACAGTTAAGAACAAATATACTTTTCCTCATATCGATGATTTGTTTGATCAGTTCCAGGGAGCTCAGTATTTTTCAAAGATTGACCTGAGATCAAGGTACCATCAGTTGAATTTAAAATAAGAAGATGTTCTGAAGACAACGTTTCGTACAAGATATGGCCAATATGAATTTATAGTAAGTCCTTTTGGTCTAACCAATTCACCTACTATATTCATGGAAATTATGAATAAAATTTTCTATGAGTTCTTGGATAAGTTTTTGGTTGTTTTCATTGATGATATTTTGGTGTTTTATAAAAGAAAAGATGAGCATGAAAGTCATTTAAGGGTTATTTTTATAACCATAAAATAAAATAAATTGTATGATAAATTCATCATGTGTGAGTTTTGGTTGCAAAAAATATCTTTCCTTGGTCACGTTGTTTCTAAAGATGGAATAACTATTGATCCGACAAAAACAAAGGTTGTAGAAGAATGGCCAAGACCCACAATTGTAACCATGATTCATAGTTTTCTTGGTTTGGCAGGCTATTACCGATGGTTTGTTAGAAATTTTTCATGGTTATCTAGTCCAATGACTAAGCTAAATATGAAGGGTGTGAAGTATATCTGGATAGAAGAATGTGATGATTGTTTTTAGAAATTGAAAAGAATTTTGGTGAATGCTCCAGTTTTGGCACTACCTTCCATGAATGGTGAGTTTGTTATCTACAATGATGCTTTATTTGAAAGACTTTCTTGCTTCCTAATGTAGAATTATCATGTAATTGCTTATGCTTCACACTAGTTGAAAACTCATGAGGTAAATTACTGTATACATGATTTGGAATTAGCTGATGTTGTTTTTGCTTTAAAAATTTGGAGGCATCATTTGTATGGTGTAAAATGAGAAATATATACTGATCACAAAAGATTAAAGTATATATTCACTCATAAATAATTGAACATGATACAAATGAGATGGATAGAATTAATCAAAAGTTATAATTTTAAAATTCATTACCCTTCGAGAAAAGAAAATAAAGTGGAAGATGCTTTCAGTCGAAAAAATAATGCTTCATTAACCATGTTATGTTTGGAATGTGATCCTTTGGTTAAGGATTTGATGAACATTGGCATAGAAGTTGTTGGTGTAAGAAGTTTTTCTATTTTCTTTTATGTGTCAATGAGATCATCTCTATCAAGAAGAATTAAGCAAGCAAAGAATCAAGACTGTGAGTTGCTGAAAAAGGTAGAGCTGGTTCAGAAGGGTTAAAGCAGAGCGGCAGTTACCAAAATGGATGATTCAGCCTTTATTAGTACCAGAGTGGAAATGGGATAATATATCCATGGACATAATTATGGGATTGCCTAAGACACCTCGAGGTAATAATGCAATCAAGGTTATTGTTGATCGCCTAATTAATATGATCATTTCCTTGCTATACGAGATAATGTTTCCCAGGATTAACTTTATTGATTGTATCTTAATAAGATAGTCAGGTTACAAAGTGTTACCCTCTCATTTTTATCTAATCATGATCCAAGGTTTACTTCTAACTTTTGGAAAGGCCATTAAAATTTTTTGGGTACTGAATTTAATTTTATTACATCTTTTCATTTTCAATCAGATGGGAAGTTAGAACGAACAATTCAGACTTTGGAGGATATGCTATGTGCTTGTTCGATTGATTACCAGGGAATTTGGGACCAACATCTTTCTCTGGTTGAGTTTTCTTTTAATAATAGTTTTCATTCCAGTATACAGATGGAACCATTTGAGGAATTATATGGGAAGCGGTGTCAAACTCAAGCTTTTTGGGATGAAGTAGGTAAAAGGAAGTTGATGGGACTAGAATTGGTATAAGTGTTGGAAGAAAAAGTTCAGATGATTCAGAAGCACATGAGAACAGCTCAGAGTCGGCAGAAACGTTATGTAGATAACCAGAGGAAGGATCTTTCTTTTGAGGTAGGTGATCATGTTTTTTTTCAAAGTTTCACAAAGGAAAAATGTGATGCGATTTGGTAAGAAAGGAAATCTGAGTCCAAGGTTTATTGGACCCTATGAAATTCTAGATAGAGTTGGATCAGTTGCATACCAAGTGGCTTTACCTCCGATTTTATCTCAGGTACACAATGTTTTTCATGTTTCAATGTTAAGGAAGTACATTCCAGATCCATCTCATGTTTTGATTCTAGAGGTAGTTCAGATGGAAGAGAACCTATCTTATGAGGACAACCGGTCCAGATTCTTGACCACAGGGATCAAGTATTGTGGAATAAAGAGATTCATCAATTAAAGGTTTTGTGTAAAAACCACGTGATTGAAGAGGCGACATGGGAATCTGAAAATGCAATGGGCGATAAATACCCCCACTTATTCAATAAGTAAATAAATTACGGAGACGCAATTTTCAAAGGGGGGAGGATGTAACATCCCATGTAAGTAAAGAACTATGGATTTTCATATCTATGTCTATTTATGAATTATATAGCATTTTAGAGGATTAAATGAGAATAAATCCAATCTTAATCATTGAATTCTATAATATTTTTAAAAGATTATTTTACCACCTTTTGATGGAGAACCATTTTTATATCTATCTATTGAAACCTTTATAAGCTTTATTTTTCAAAATAAAATTATTATTTAGAATTGGGACATTAAAATTTACTTTGGATAAATTTTTAGTATTTTTCTAACAATGTTCATTTTTTTAAAGAATAGTGAAAAATACTGCATATTACTTCCAAAATAATTTTTCATCTAATTTAATTATATGATTAGATTATCTTTTTAATTGGTTTTAAAGTGTAATTAGAATATATTTTACCATTTAATCAAATGGTGGTCATTGGAATTAATTTGACTTTGAAATTGGACATAAACAATTGTCATACTTTTGGAAGATATTGTTTCAATAAAACCCGCTATTTTTTGGACAATGTGAATTATTTTGAAATTAATTACTACAATTTATATGTTTGGAATTTGGTAAATTGGATTCCATAGTTTGAATCATGAAGTCCAAATTATGTAATTAAGACTCTTTTCTTTTTGGACATTATAAATAGTAATGACAGTAATAATCATTAATTATCGTCATTAATTTGTAATCAGGTAGTTAAGGGGTAATAAAATAATATCATAATAATATAAAATGATGCCAAAATGTGTCCTAATTATAATGGTTGTGTCATGGACAACCATGATATTCCTTGTGTCAAATTTTGGGACACCATGGAATCACTTTTGGGTGATAGTGCCACTTTATCATTTTATGTTTTTTAAAAGGAAAGTATAACCAAAGTATGTATCACCCAAGTAAAATGACTTTATTTTTGTCTATGTAAGATATCTCTTAAACTATAAATAGTCAGTGGAAAGATAAAACTATTTCCTACTTCATAGTATATTTTTATAATTTTTAGACATTAAATAAATTAATTTATTTGGGACACAATGATGATGCAGTGATTACCTCATTAATGAACGATTTAAATAAAATGAAAATATGATGTAAAATATAAGACATATATTTTTCAAAGAGTTACTAGATGGGTGTATTTCTAACCCTTATCACCTTATCTCTTAAATATATAATTTTGGGACCTCTAAAATACGAAACTCATTATATATGAAAGTAACATTTCTTGAATTTCCAAGAGTGCCCCTCCTCCCTCTAATAAAAGGCCCCCAACTCTACCACCTTACCCACACCTCTGAGGCCATTGGCTTGGCCAAGATCTACACATTTTATCTCTCCACATCCCTCTCTTCATCCTAGAATCCTTAACTTAGGTATAAATCTCTTCAATAAACCCTTTTGGTTCAAACTAAGATAAGTTACATGATTTAATGGTAATGTCTTCACTTGTGTTCCTTGGTTTTATTTTTCTTTCCAACCCCCTAAAATCTTTTTTACTTTATTTTGTAACAATACCAGTATATTAAATATACTAGGATGTTGTTACGTTAATAATTAGAGCTACAATTACACACAACTACGTCTAATGGTAAGAGAACATACTGTTTCTGTGGATGGCGAATTTCTGCCTCACGAAATGATGATTGTTCAATCTTTATCTAACACCATTCGTGGTGGCCATTAAGATGTAACTATATTTATAAATGATATATATTATGTTTATGTTTTCCTTATTCTTTGGTATTTTTAATTTATGGAAAACCATTATGGTTTTCTATTATGGGTAAACGTGATATCTTCATTTTAGGAAGTGCGGACTACTGCCCCCTCAAAGTGATTTGATTCGTTAATGCCATATGTGGGAAGTATAATGGATGGAGTTAATGATATGATTTATAATATTATACTTGAATTATAATATACCTTTATATAATTATGATTTCATTTCACTAAATATGAAATAGTATTGAAATTAGAGTTCATGCGTACATACGACTTACCATCTCCATGAACGGTGCATTTCATTTCATACCTCTAAATATTATGTAATATTATAAATGAATATATGTACTGGATATATATTATATATATGATATCTACATAATGAATATTATTCTATATATAGTGGATATTTTACCACATGAACAACTTGTAATTATAAGAAGTTTATTTTTGGCTCAAGTACCAAAGATCTACAAAATGACCATTATTAACATAAATAATTATATAATATTCATAAGATGGTAATAAGTGATATAAAAGGAATAATAAACTTGAAAAAGATTCTTATGCAAGTATAAATTATCTCTATTTTATTATTCAGGAGATTAATGAACGAATGAGTCAAGTCGAACACGGGGTATGTGACTTCGTCTCAATATCCTTTCATTGAGGTATATTTTGTTTTATACACAACTTTCTTTTATACGTTGTATAAAAACCTTTTACTTTTACTTTTATCCAATAATAATATTTTTATACGAAGCATTTTACTAAATGAAAAAAGGTAATGTTTTTGTCTTACGTATGCGGAGACAACAACTTCTCCACTGCCATGACCATTATTTGAGTTTCGGCTTCCACAACAAGCCATAAATTTTTTTTAAATGAAAAATAAATACCATGTTTTACATTTATTTTATTTTGGTATTGAAAATGGTTTTATAATGTTTTGATTATATCAATGTGTATTTGATATCTTCTGATTGTGATGTTGAAATGTTTTGTTTCCATTATGCATGTTTTACGTGATATAATTATTTTATGGTTCTTGGGAATTGTTTATGAAGAAGGGTCATTCCATGATAAACTAAGGGCGGGTGAGCCAGATATATCTTTCTAATGCATTGGGTAACGTGAATGAGATAAATTCTATGGTTTCTCCGAAGAGATTTAGGGAATATACTGTGATGGGTATTCCAAACGTAACCATGATGGTTACTTCCTACGTAAGAATGTTATGATTGCCTCAAGTAACATTTATGTCTTATGTTTGCTATGAGTTATTCATAAATATTATGATTTCATGAGGTATGATAAAGTTCTTATGTTTTATGAGTAAAGTATGATTTCATTAATTCTTATGTATACATGGACTAATGTTTTCATTCCATACTTTTATATCCCTTACTAAGATTTTTATGCTCATCCCAAGTTTTTGAAATGTTTTTTAGAGGTCAAGGGAAAAGTACATGATTTGATGATAGTGTCGAGGAAGTGTCATGAAATAATCCATGTTTTATTTTAAATATGTATACGTTGATGGGAAAAATGAATACCGTCTTTTATGTAACCACTTTGTTGAAATGTGGAATGTAGTGCGGGATTTATGATCTAATTCCCTAAAACTTTAAACCGGAAAAGATCCTCATTGTGTATTCTTGACCTAACTCAAGATTAAGTAATGCTTAAGGCTGGGGCCTTATAATAGTAGTTTATTTTTCATTTGAATGTGGAGGGTAAAAACACATATAATCATGCAATGTCTTTATGGAATATGTTTCGTAATTAATGATTCAGTATGAAATAACACATGTCATGTGAGTTACTTGAGGTGGGGGTATATTGACACTACCATTAGCCTTATATGTTTCTCGATTTAGTGGATGTGTGGTGATAGTACATGGAATTAAAAATAGTTAATTCTATGGTTTTTTAGGGATGAGAGGGTTATGTGAGTTGAAAAAATAATATGGCCTATTGGATCATATAATAAGACATATAAGTCCTCTTTTATGCTTGTGAGTATTTGGATTCATAAGAACCACCAAACCTTTTAATCAAATAATTTATGGTATTCATCCTTTATTATGTTTAACATAAGGTGTCTTTTGTGTTTTTGTATGCCTTGAACACAAAATGTTTCCCCCATGTTACAAGATTACAATTGATTCATCTACAACAAGTATGAGGAACTCTCTTAGGTTTCTCATAGTGAAATAGATCTGATCGGGTGGGTAGTGAGTCTTTCCTCCTTGTAAGGGCTTGAGGGAAATGGGATCAGTAATAGTCCATGAGTCGTGTTCAACCTAAGTGTATGATAATTATATCATAGTTTTTAATTCACATTACATTGTATCTTCCAATTTGACACTCCCCAAGGGACTCCACATGACCATTTCATTCAAAAAATTTATTAACATGTTTAATTTTAGAACAATGTACACATGTGGGTTATGAGCTATCTGTTTTACTCAATTTTATTATATACTTTAATTATGATAAAACTAAATCCATTTTCAATCTACTGAAAATGTTTTTAGCAGTTTTATGAATTTGGTAACCATTTTAGAAATAGAAAACAATTAAAAAACTCAATAAGTCACATTATCATTTATACCAATTAAATTAAATGGTACCATGATTTGTATCATTTTTATATCATAATAACTTTTTCCTATTTAAAAAATATATGTCACTTAGTTTTGTGTTGGTATGGTGTGTAAAAAATGAATTAAAATGTTCATATAGAGAAAACAATGTCATATGATTTGACAATGATAATATTTTGATGATGATGGATAAATAAAATCAAATGATTTAAGGATGTGATTTCTCTATTATATAAAGTATTTTGATATTTTTTATTAAGGTTGGATATGAAAAATGTGGTTTCCTCTCTCAATCATTCTTTATAGTACAAAATTTGATAGTGACTAATGGATGATTTTTGGTTCTATAGTAATACATTATGAAAATGATTAACATTAATAGACATCATTCGGGGTTTTTACCTTCTAATAATGAAACATTTACTGAAATATCTCTATGATCATCCCAATGACCTATGAATATGTGACATTTGGTTAAAAATTAATTATGTAATGGTTTTTTAAGGATCCTTTCTATATCCTTAACTTTATATGTTTTAGATTACGAAATACATGTGTTAATCTTGAAATTAAATTTTAGATGGGTTGACGAACGAATCCCTGAAAGGATTTTTACTATTTGAATAAGAGATTTTTAGTGAAACACTACCATTAATTGTTTCTATAGATACCCCATAATTGTTATATTAACCACTTTCCACTTATTCATACATTATAATCCTAGAATTTCTATATTCCTCTTTTATCATTTAAAATGAAATTTTATGGTCCAGCATTTATTGGTACATAGAGTAAGGGAATTCCATTTCATAAAGCTGGTAACTAAAAATGGTGATCTTATATTGTGTAATTACTTTATTATATACCTATTTGAAAATATATGAGAACTCAATTGTTCCTTATAATTATTTGGTGGATATGGTTGTGTAGGTATGTGACTATTATCATAAGTTCCATTGAGATCTATTAATATGGGTATTTTATATAAGTTTTCTAGTAATTGTTTACATATATAAACATTATTTTCAAAAAGAAATTTTCTTTAATATATATAAGAGATGATATCCTAGTTGATACTTTTACCTAGATAAATAATATAATGGTATTAGTTTGGGACTCCATGACTATATATTTCACACTTATATAATTTTATCATCTTATGTGTGAATTTTTGATTTTGTGATTTCTCAAATCAGGGTTTGTTATTTTGGGAATTTATATAATTACACCTTTATGGGAACCTGTTGAGTGATGTTTTCATGATTGTGAAATCATTTAATATTTTTCATAAAATTTCATTGAGTAAATGGTGTCGACCTATAAGGGATATATATATGATTTTTTATGTTTATTTTATATTTCCATTTATTATATGATTTATATTTGGTTGATGGATATTATTATATTTTATGACATTTTATATTTCATATAATCATGTTTCAATTCATCAATGAAATTTGGAATAACAAATAGTGAAGATATTGATGTTTCTATCAACCCAGCCATTTATTTTGGGTGAATTTCATACAAATACATCAAAACTTAAATGATGGAATGTTTAATCATCCAAAAAATTGATTATCATTCAATATTAAACCCTCTTATATATATAATTATAATCATTAAATTATTACAAAAAATAATAGTTAATGACTTATCTATGATATGGGCTTATTATAACTTATGAATTTAATTGAACTTTGTACAAAATCAGATTATCTATCACTAAATACATAGGGTAATGCTTAATTTTTTTCAAATATAGATAAAATCCATATAAGAATACATTATGGAATTTAATTCCATAAAATATTGAATATTTAATGGAGTTTTATAATGGAATTTGGTTTAAACTCAAGTATGGTTTAATATGTTTCCATATTGAGGGAATCAAAAATAACAAGGTTTATAGTGGTTGTTTAAATGAAAATAATAGTTCATTAAACTCATCCTTATAATTTTATCACTTTAATTAATTCTAAATTTGTAGCAAGATCATTAATTGTAACATCTTGGGATAATAATGTTATACATTATAGTTTATGGTCTTCTGGTATAGACCATTATGTTGTTCCTTTTAAGGTTACGCAACAATGACACATTATACCTTGTATTATAGGTTTATATACTAATACGAATAGAAAATAGATTCATTGAAAATTAATATGGATGGAGATTACTCACAAGTATCCCTATTTATTAAAAATATAATTAGTACATTGGATGGATGTATTTGGATTTCTACTAATAATGTTAGACCAATAATGTGTATCCTTAAAAAGAATCATTATAAATTTCAGAAGATGTTGTGTTTCCTATAGTGGGGATCTTGCCCAATAATATTTAATTCCAAATAAAAATACATTCTAGAGTATATATATTAGATTTATGCAATGGTATATTCAAGAAAATAAGTCATTATTATCAAGAGAATAAAATATTAACCACGCATTGAGGAAAAATGGAAATAAGACGACATCCAGGGGAAATATTTAAAATATATCAAATATAATTTTGAAAAGGTGTATATAGGCGTATAAGTTGAAAAAAATTATAATATATCACAATCATAGATGTATAAATATAACTGTAAAGTGGGATTGGATAAAATACACTCTTGGAGTCATCACCTTGTGGGAGTAATGTTACAGTCAGCATGGTCTCCTGGGTGAAATGAAAGGGATTCACATTGGTAGGTTACCTTGGATATTCCAAATACCATGTTAATGAATTGTGTCATATAGAAACCTTCAAACACTAAATAGGGTATACTATCATTTCTATTCATTTATCTTATTTTTAAATCATCTTTAAAGGGGTATCATTACCTATATCTGAATTTTGGACATGAAAAAAGGGTCCTTTCCAAAATATCATATAAAATTCCATTAGATATCACACATTCACCCTTCTACTATATTTTATATTTGGTATTGATTATAAATTTACCTATAAGTGTTAAATTATATTAAAAAAAGAACATTGTGTTATACCCATGTTTCTGTATCTTTTGGGACCTATCTTCTTCTCACTTTCTCTATATGTTAGCTGAGAGAGATTAATGTTATATTTATAATAAAAAAATGGTGGTCACATTTCCTTAAACTTGCAATAAATTAATCATTGATCATGGTGCATGATTGGATTTGAGAATAGAATAAACCAATCCTAAAGAAAAATGTTTACAAATCCTTGGGAATTGAAATACATTATTCAAACACTCAAAAATCCAAAAAAAATCCTTTAGAATTATATTACTTATTATAATAGGTTTTGAGTTCCACAACCACCTACCTAAATTGATTAACCTATTGGAATTTAAATGAAGAATGTGAGATAATGACCCTAGAGTCTTGCCTCTAGTAGGTCATAGGGTGGGAATCAGCACAAATGGTATACAAGTCTCACAAAATTGGTGGCATTGACCTTTTAAATAAACAATATTATATGATAAGATGTTTTATCCCAAAGAACTAAGTTATATATATAATAAATCCAAATTTATCCCACATGTTGGTTAAAATGGTACTAATACAAAAAAATCTATCCATGATAAAACCGAATGTATATCTAGGAAGGGACACATCAACAGTCAAGATTTGATCGAGTAATGTCCAGCACAGTCCAAGAAGTCCTCTTAGAAACTAGAAAAATGTTTTATATGCGTAGGGTGAGCATACATGTATATCTCAGTAGGAAACACAAAGTCTCTCATGAACATGTGAAATAAAAATACTAATTCATTTATGAGAAAATAGAAGAACCAAACAACACCTAATCATGTATACTACCCACTATAACCTCACCAATGAAATTCTCACAATATAATGAAATTCTATAAAATTGATGTAATACACATATATAATATGGTACACCGTTATATATTCCCTCTCACCAGCCTCTCTCACTCACTAATATAAAATTTCCTAGAACTCTTACCCCTTTCGAACACACCACATCACAACCCACCTGCACACAACATGGCCTTGCAACCACATCCCGTATAGTCACTAGGGCCACAATCCACATCAAATATTGCATGTATACACTTGATCCCCATACCACATCACATCCTTCCTATTGAAACATGGTCCAAAAACTAAATAATATCTTGAAAACACCTGGGAAATCACAACAGAAATCATCCACAAGACACATGGGAAAACACAACTCATCTCATCCTGAAGATACATGGGAAAACACAATTAGCTCGCACAGTCCTAGGCCCCAAAAACAAAAACCTTTTGGAATATTCATGGATACATCCACTTAGAAGAAGGACCATGGAAGTGCGGGATGTCATCCATCCAGCCCGCCACTGGGATTTTTGGGAAAGACACCCCCCATGACGATGGGGGTGTTTTTCACGTACATCTCATCAAGGGTGGGATGTGTATAGAAATCACAAATAAAATTCATGTATATAAATATATGATACCATAAATTCCTACTAATTCTATTGGTTTTCAAACTAATAAATTTATCTCAACAATGCCATCCTTGATGCTACCTCTTAATTAAACGACCACACAATATGCCAAAATTACATTCCAATTCCCAACTAATTTTTCTAATCAATTACAATTATTCATCTATAATTAATTTATTAATTCTGTTAACTAAAACAACACGATTCATTCCCAAACATTATTAATTATTTAATTATTCCTCAATTCCACTAATATCTAGAAATCTTCCAATCCCAACACATAACAAGAATCAAAACCAAGGCCAATCATGGAGACACTCGGGTCGAATTACACATACCAACAAAAAAGTCCCCATCTCCCAACCACATCCAGCAACAAAACCAATGCATAGACTGATTTCAACCTCACTAAAAAAATAAAATCATCCCTTACACAATAAATAAACCTCTCAAAATGATATTCAATCACACATTTCAAACCATCTCTCCATACAAAACCATGAAACAAACACACAACACACAAACATTCATTTCACTATATCACAAGAAAACCCCCAAAAATATTCCAGATTTAATAAGGCTTTCCATAATAGGTTACAAATGTAAATTCTATGGTTATATATATATGATCTACAATCATGGCGAATTTATTCATTTTCCAGGAATATGTGATTTTCCGGTTTCCATTTAGAATTATATCATAATAACCACATCAAAGAAGAAAACATAACATATATGACTAGTGAAGATATATCCACCAAACCCCCCATTATTACAATGGAATTTGGGTCATAAAATTTCAATATCATAAAAATTAGAAAATCTATGAAAATAGTTCAATAAACCATTATACCATTTTAAGTTGAATACCATGTTATTTATATTTTCTTAATCTAGATTAACATTAATATTAGGGTAACAAAAGAAAAACCACTCACATATGATAACAAAATAAAGAGAGACCAAGGAATCCCTACCTCAAAGGGGT
Organism: Viscum album; assembly: GCA_963277665.1. Taxonomy (NCBI): domain Eukaryota; kingdom Viridiplantae; phylum Streptophyta; class Magnoliopsida; order Santalales; family Viscaceae; genus Viscum; species Viscum album. Next base: position 1,109,714,489 of record OY728146.1, read on the forward strand.
GTCAATGTTCTTCGAAGGATAATGGATCGTGTAATAGTCCTTCAATAACCAATCCTACAATATTGGTATCCAAATGAGTATGTCGCTGTAACACCACACTAAAAACAACTAAGAGATACCCATTATGAATCATTGATAATAACACGCTACAACATTGAGAGGGTATATGGAAGAGAATGAGACCCAACCTAGGAAAAAAACTAAAAACCTAAAGGGGAATTTACCTTGGATCACCACTTATTATGAATGAATAATCATCAATATCGAAAAATCGACGAGGGGGTAAGATGATTTGATGAAATCTTCGGGCCACATAGGGTTCATCTGGAACAAAAGAGTTTTCTAAAGTTATAGGATTTGTGAAATCCTTAGTGAATAGAATTTTTTTAATGATTTCAGTATCTATTTATTACATTTTGTGTACTCCCCTTCTATGTCATGATATCCCTCGAGGTCCAATTATGGTGAAAAAATCATCACCTCTCAGTTTATTAAATTTTACAAAACCTGAAATATTCACACAATGAATATATCCTTCACAGTATGTAAAATTCTTCCAATCATCTGGTTTTCTAGGAAAATACATGAATCCATATATCATCTCATTAAATAAAATTACATGATTTTAAATGTCACCACTTCCATCATTTTAAAAAATAAACTTCTCCCAACACCATCTAAGCCACCTCTAAGAACATCCAATGACCAAACTCACTATGTAACTGTCTGGGAAGGAAATAATAATTATCTTAGATACCTTTCAAATGATTCCTATATTATACAATCACGACCCAATACTAGGAGAAAAAAGGGGTCTATAAAAACACCCCACGAGATACCTTTCAAGGATCTCACTACTCTTAAAACACCACTAACAACCAATGATATAAATGATCACAAGTAAACCATCCTAGGTTGTTTGAAAGATGGAGTGTAAAATATCAAATCTAAGAACATCTCCTCTTAAAACTCTATCCATGACTTGTCATATTAACCGATATGGCCACAAGACACACCACACAAGCACAACAACCACACTATCTGAATGTGTGAACCAAGGAATTCCATCCTCTGTTTCAAGATACAAAATTCTCTAAGTGGAACTGACTTTCCTGTATGTGTTTAATTTCATCCCAATTAATGTGTCTCAATTAAGAATAGGGTCCTCCCCTTTCATGAATCCATACTACCACACACATTTCTAACCAAGGGGAACACCTCATTCATTAAATAAGGGTAAAAAATTAAATTTCAAAAAAAAAGAGAAAATAAAATCTCAAAACAACTCTAGATAATGGGAATGAATCTACATTTGTCACTCACATATAAACTCCTTCTAGACTTTATGCCTCCAAAAAACTTGATAAATGGAATGGATCATCCAAAAATCACCTTTAATTTACAATCTTCAACCACCACTAGCTGCTCTACAAACATCATGTCATCCTTAATATCAAAATCACCTTAGTCAATGAAATCAGATCAATTATGTTTATACTATCAAAGGTGAGTGACACGAAAGTCATCATGAACCCTCTACAACTGTGGTGGAAATGAAAACATTTATTCCAATTCTATAGCATTCCCCAACACCTCTAAGGGTCTAAAAAAACTAGTAGAAACCTTGATTCCTCTGCCAAACCTCCTCTTACAATGTAGAGTGGAAACCATCAAGAACACGTGGTCCCCACTTCCAACTCTAAAGGACTCCTCTAGTGATTGAAATAAGACTTCTTCTAGTCTTTTTTTACATTGATCATCTCACAAATGATTTGAAAATTCCCTAATATGCTCTGCAGCACATCTAGTCAATGAGCATCTATCTCTGCGACTTCCGTCCAACACAACACATAAAAAATAGTATCCTATAAAAAACCTCAAATGGATCCATGATAATGGGAACGTTATAGAAATTATTATAATATATCTCTACCAAGGGAACATGTTGTAACAAAGATCAACAAAATTATAAAATATACACCCTCAAAATATCATCCAATGTATGGATAGTCTTCTTGGTCTCCCCATCTATTTTAGGGTGGAATAAAATTAATATGCACAGCTGGGATCCAAAAAAAACATGATTTATTCTCCACTATAATCGCGAGGTAAACCATGCATCCTAGTTGAATATCATTTATCTCATAACTCCATGTAATTATACAACCTCATCCACATACCTCTTAGATAAGTTCTCTACTACACCCAACTCCTTGATCGCTAAGAATTGGTTGGATATCATCAGTCAATCCAATACTACCCAAATAAGGTAATAGCCATGTGAGCCTTGTGTAACACTGTTATAAAATTTTTTTAGATTTCATACCACTTCCACTTAGTGATATCTATATGCATTAAAGAACCAATGGGAACCTGATGCTCAACCTTTACCAACTAGAAGGCCATGTATCTACCAACAAACTCCACTATTTCTCACTTCATCCTAGGCCACCAAAACATCATTTGAAATGCATGATATATTTTATAAATTCATGGGTGTATCCCTAAATGTGAGTTATGAATCTCATGAACAACTCCATTACACATTACTAAAATAACAAACAACCTCTCATAAAACAACATCTGATTACAACCATCCCTCTAGAGCATCACTTGGGACAACACGATTGCACAACACATATGCCTTAGAGTCTCCCCACTAAGACTCTTATACTAGCCACATCAGAGAAGATTTCAATTTCATTTGGAAATAACATCCTCTATAACCATCCATTTCTTTATTTATGTGCCAGGCTGCCAACTCCCCTATCTCTTTCTAGGAATCAACAGAAACCCAAAAAACATATTTCATTCACATTATACTCAATGTATTGGGCATGTAATTCCCCAATCCTAATATGTAGCATAACTACAATTATTAGTCATAGAAATACATCACCAACCTCCTCTACCACAGATTTAGATCACACTAGGAAAAGATATACCTTATGCTCTAGTGTTCTGTGAAGACCAAAAAATGATCCTAAATTAGATAATACTGCCACAAATTTAGCATTAAAAAATTCTACAAACTCAAATGGGGAGCATAGTTACACTCAGAGTGAATTAATTTCTAGACCCATAATAGATCACTCCCTTTTGCTGAATCAGCGTGTATCTTAAACCCAAATTGGAGGCATTATAAAACAACTCTAATATCAACCTTTCCACAGGAAAATAGAGCACGGGTGCACTAACTAACTTCCCCTTTAGGTTACCAAATGCATCCAGTCACTAATCAATCCTCATAGACGTTTAATCAATCCTAGAAGAAACTATCAATAGAGTTGAAACATGAGAGAAATCATTTACAAACCCTCAATAATTATCTACAGGACCAAGAAAATAGAAAACGTCTACCACAAATTTGGGTGCTTCCCATGAAAAAAATGATTCAATCGTTGACAGGTGCACTTCTACACCCTTTTAGGAAACCACATTTTCATTTTAGTCCACTAGAAAAAAAAGTAAGGATTCTCTTCTGATAAATGTCATCCTCCAGTGGATCCACACTCCTCTGATCCAAAAGATTATCATTTTGAGCCTCAACTTTTTCTCCCACAAGTAGATGATGACAGGGTTCCATAACAAAAAGGTAAATAATGAATTACTAGTTCCGATTATTATAGAATATTATTTATTATTAAATTTATTTCACTATTTTTATCCTATAAATTTTAACCTTCCAAAAACTCCCCAAATCAGACACGAACAGAAGTCATTATGATGCTTCTACCTTTACCAGGTCTTTACCCTACAAATGGTGTAGCCTCACTTGGTCATTTAGTAGGCTCAGAGTACATTCATCAGATTTTAGGACTTAAAATCTTAAGTTCTGTCTATTCTTCCATAGACTATGTCATGCACCAAGATCACCTAACATTATTTCTCAACCAAACCATGAAATCCTCTATATTCCTCACAAGAAACACCATCTTATCAGTTAACCACCAAATCAGACACCATTCTTTCATAACCCCTCTATCAAAATATTTCCCTCATGGGATAACAATAAATAATGAAAGATAATGAACCCTGATTCCTGCCTATAGTCGACCCTAAGGCGGAGACCAACACCAAGGGTATACAAGTCAAATAAAATGTGATGTATTTTCTTTTTAAAGTTTCAATATTAGAAGATAAGATGATTCATCCCAAAAAAACTCCATGATATATATAAAATAGAAATACAAATCTATCACAATAGAATGATTAAAATAGAACTGGCACAATACAAGTCTCCATGGTATGTATGAAAACTATAGGTAGGTAGTGGAAAAAAAACTATCATGATCATATCTACTAAAGTCCATCGCAGTCCTCCATGTCCCCCTGGAAACCTGAAAACAATTTTATATACATATGTTGTGTATAACCGTGAGATTTTTTGGGCATTATTATTTTTATTATCTTTGATGTATTGTGTTATATGGTAAACCATGATTAGCTTGTTCTATATGTAACACCATATTATCTTTCAGTATACACAACACTATTCTGGGCTTCGGTTACACACAATATCATTTTCTTTTTATAGAAATAATTTCACAGAACATTGAGAATAGATTTTGTTCAATGTGTAAATGAAATATGTTTTTATTATATAATATGAAACACCAAAATAATCTCTCACTACACACAACCCTGACATGGCTTCTATTACATGCAAGAGCGAACTTCTTCGATATCTTACATTGTATGCAATACTGAGTTTTTCTAAACAAATATATATTATTAAAATATCATTATTTGATGGGAAATAAAATATCTGTTATGAATATTATTAACCAAATTTTGAATTTTATATAAAATTATCATTCATATTACGAAATTTCTAAAACATGATATAAGAAAAAAATTGATTTTTTAGATAAATAATGTATATAAAAAATTAGTTTTACAACCTTTTTATGGTGCACCTATTATCAATATATTTTTAAACATTTTGAATTTAAATTTCACTAAATAATCCTTTTATTTTGAATTGAGACATAAAAATTTACTTTTGTTGATTTTTTTTATTTTTCTTATGAAATTCAAATTTTAATGAATAGTGAAAAATAATGCATTGTAATTCAAAATTGTTGTTTCATCTAGTTTTTTGTATATCCTTAGATTAAATTTTAAAATTTTTAATGATTAATTGGATAATATTTACATTATTAAATTCCATATTTTTAATTAGATTTAATTTCACAATGATGTTGGACATAAACACATGACAATCTATTGATATGTTTCTACTTCTTAAAACCCACTTTTGGTTTTGACGATAGGAAATAGTTTTAATGTAATTTATCCTAATTATATTTATTAAATAAAAAAAATTGATTCTATATTGGGAATAATTTTTTCAAATTTATGTTAATAGGTTAATTGTATTTTTTGATATTATGAATAGTAAATACAATAATTTTTATTTACAGTAGTTAAAGGTAAATCTAGTAAATAAGTGTTAATAATAATATGATAACGAAAATAATATCATCCTAAAACCTACAAATATAATATTAGATGAATAAAATTCTACACATAAAATTTTTTGTTTGAAACATTGTCATATAATTTCCACTGGACCTTGAATACGACATAGATATTTATAAAACCAATGGAAGTGAGAAAATTTGAAAATCACATTTTCTATAAGTATAATAATTTTAATATAAGGAAAACCCCATGGTATATTTCAAACTAAATAGTCTATGGAATGGAAAAATAATTACTTACATCATGGTAATTTTTTAATTTTTATGAAATAAATAATTACAATAAAGTCTTATTCTTTGATGATGTAAAAAATTAATTAATGGATGATAAATCGATGAAATAATTTTTATTAAAATCCTAATAACTAAAAAATGTACAAACCCATGACCAAATCTTAATGGAATAGTATAAATCGATCATAAACATCCAAATTTCAAAATAGTGACCAATTTCTGCCTTATATAATAGAATAAGACCTTTAGATTATTTTATTTAAAGTGATAATAATGTTTTCACATCCATAATTTAACAAGTATAACATTTTTAATGTTTTCTTTTCAAGAATATAAATTAATATGATTATATTCTTAAAAAATATAGTAAAGAAATGTTCATCATAGTAATTTATTTTAAATTTTTATTCTAAAATATGTATAGTAATTAATTACACATTATTCTAGTATTAATTTTTTTTAATAATGATGGTATCAAATAAATATCCTTAAAAATATTAAAATAAATATATTACGGATAATTTCTTTTTGAAATTAATTTTATATTTTACCATAATCCATTATGGATGTAATATAATATATTTTTTGTAGGTTAAACCCATATCTTGATATATCTAAAAATCCATGAAATCAATATTGTCAAAATTGGCACAATTGTTATTTTATAAAATAATTTTTTATAAAATTATTTAAAAATCATGAAAAAATTCAAAAATATAGATTATTTATTTTATGGAATAAAATATTATAAATAATTAATTTATGGTATTATTAAAATCTAATAGGTTAATATTTATCCTTTTTTATATTGAAACGTTTATTATCTTAATTAAAATAAAATAAAATAACTAATTGTCTATTAAAATGATAATGTTTAAAGTGTAATCAAAACATTTCAAAATTTTATTGGTTAGTGATACTTATCTATTATCTTATTTTATATTCTAATATATCTCATTTTTTATGTATTTTGATTGATTTTTCATATTTTTATAAATTAATAGTTTTGATGTATCCAAATGTTTCCATCACCAGAATTATAAAAGGGCACTTCCTCCATCATCTCTTCACATCATTGGGAACCATCAAGATCAACCATACCCAAACCATTTAACTTATATTAATTCCAAAGTACATTATATAGGGTATTTTGTTCTTATAAGACCAACTCTAGTGCTCTACGACTAGATTTAAGGGATGCAAGTCAAAGAAGAGGTAATATTATTTAACGATTCTTTCAAAGTACATTCTTCATATACTTCATCCTTATGATTTTTGTCAATATCAAGTAATATCTCAAGTATTAATTATGTAAATATATTTTATTATGATTATGAAACTATCATATTCATCCATCTATTCATACAATGAAAAATTAAATCACCATTCCTGTATACGTATGACTTATCGTCTCCATGCAGTTGTGTAATCCGTTTTTCACAACCACCTCACACAGATGAGTATGATTAGGGAAATTATAAATATATACATGATTAATATAAAATGATATTTAATCATAGATACTATACACCATACACTTCAATACCATTAAAAAATTATTGGAATGATATTATCACTCGTGCGTACATACAACTAACCATCCCCACAGTGTGATGTGATTCATTCTACAAAATCCTCATTAAATAATGATTATCTAAATGAATTGAATTAATAATTATGATATAGATTATAACAATACCATGATTTAAATGATATAATTATAACCTAAAAATAGAAATAAGAGATTGTCTGACAAGACTTGCATATGAACATAAAGCAATTAATACTTGAATAACGAGTAACAATGAAATGTTACTAAAAACGGGTTAAAATATGATCATAAATGATATCATTAAAATTATTATGATTATATAATAAATAAATAACATTATATAAATAATTATTCAAGTGTTTTAGAAATATATTAATCATATCAAACCTATGGTATGGGATAATTTTTCAATTTCATTTATTTATTTGAGATTGTTTATACGTAACTGTTTACAGGGGGTATTTTTATCATCCATGTCCATGTTTTCAAAAAATGTTTTCATAATATTTTTTCTATTCTTATATATATGTTTGAATTTATTTTTACCCATTTTTGTACTTTTACTACATTAGGTGGAAGGAATATTTCATTTATTTACCATACAAGGTAATTTTTGACTGTTCAAGCAAAAGTATGAGGAGATTGTTTTTTCAACATATACAGAATGAATGAATTTTTACTCTTTCTTGATGTATTATTTCCATGAATCTTCCTATACACTATTTAAAGTTTATATGAAACGAAATTATTTTCATTTAAATCGAGAGACTTTTTTATAAAATAAATCATTTTTGAAGAACAAATGATATTTTTTCCTCAAGAGTTAAGCTCAAGTGTTTTATAATGATTATTTTCTATATAAGATGACATATTATTGTGATTGTATACCTATTAATGCATTGAATTAATTTAATTAATTATGTATTTTCAGATGAAATCCATTTATCTTGAATGGATTACGTTATTATATAATGATTTTTAAGAAACCCGTTTTATTTAACGGGTTGTGCTATGATTAATGATTTCTGTTTTGTGGAATATATAAGAATGATTTGTTTAAGAGATTAGTGGGACCAAAATCAACCTCTAATAAATAGAGAAATGATTTATATCTAATGAGATAAACATTAATAGAATGGAAAGTAAATCTAGTTCAACGATACAGAGTTTGAACGAAAATTTAATTTGGTGTAGTAATACATAGCTGGAACGTCAAGTAATCCTAATTCAGTAATGTAATTTTTCCTCTATTATGGTCTTCACAGCAATTCCTTGCTTACTATGGACTTCAAATTACGTTCTTATTTATTTTCCATAATCCCATTTTTTAATACAATACTATTATGTCATGGTGAATGTTCCTTTATGATCTATGCCTTATGTACTTCCAAGATTTATTTCATGACTCATTATTTTTATATTTAAACATTATGTTCATGTTTGTACATTATTATGTTTATGTCTTTTTATATGTTCTCAATTTTTAGCCTCACTAAGCATTTGAGCTCAACCCTTTTATGTTTTCATTTCTAATAGAAACAATAAATTTTTCTTATGTAAAAAAACTAATGGGGATGATCTTTATGGGAGATGTAGAAGATCTTTCACCATGTTAGATGATTATATTCCATGTTTCAAAGTACACTAAAATAATAAGGTCTTTTCGTATCTTTTTATGACATGTATTAATTATTCCACAAAAGTAATTTCATGTCCTTGTATATCAACTTGGGTCTCTACATTTGGTATAAGAGTGAAGGTTTAGTCATCCTTTGGAAGTTAGGACGAAAAAACATTAGTGAGATCCATAAAGATATTTCTAAGGTATGTCTAGGGATATCCCTAAGGGTATGTCTAACTATATGTTATAGTCCTAGAATTATGGTAATGATCATGAAAAATCATGTATTAAACCTATGATGTTGGAAATTTAATGTAATCCCTTTGATAATGTTGCTTTACTATTATGCTTTTCTCCTCATACACGTTTCTTTATTAGGTTTTAGGCAATGGATGGGAAATGAAGGAACTGTGTTATTGATCAATGCATTGGGAAATTCAAGGATTATCCTTGTAAAAAATGGTATTGGAGATGGAAGGAAAAATCAAATTATTATACTTACAGAAGTAATGAATCATTCTCGGATTCCAAATGATCATAGAAGGAAACAAAATTTTATTATGTCCATCATGAGAAGATATCCACATTCTTTCACAGGGTCTTCAGATCCACTTATTTTTGACCGATGGATTAGAACCATTTAAAATATATTTTCCATCTTTCAATAATGAGAACTTGAAAAAATCATTTTGACTCTTTATCATTTAGATGGTGAAGCAGACCAGTGGTGGACTCTTATCAAGAATACAAGGAAAGCAGATGAAATTGAATCCATGGAATGAGACGATTTGAAGAACGGCTTTTTACAATAATTACTTCCCTCGTGTGCTTAGAAAAATTATGGAAAAGGAGTTCGTTGAGCTTAAGAAAAAAGATGATAACTCTTTTGATGCATACGAGAAAAATTTTACAAGAGTAGTAAGGTATGATTTGGGCATTATCATCCAACCTGAAAGTAAAATTTTTCAATTCATAAGTGGTTTAAATCCATGTCTTAAGAGGTCATAAGATATAAGACACATAAGTAGATATTAAGAGATTGTGTTTTTCACTATCAACATAGAACTAGAAGTTGGTGTTATATATCCATATCATCATTTTTACAAGAAAAAAATATAGAGTTTAAAGGAAAATATAAAAACAATAGTGAAAAGAACATGAATGTTTTCTTTTGAAAAAAGTGTGGAAAAAAGCATGGTGATGATTTTCATAAAGGTATAAGAAAATGTTTCATGTTTAGAAATTAATGTCATTAACCACTTGAGTGTCGATGTAATGGAAAAAATGACTATAATGATGTGAATAGGGATAAGACCACAGAGAATGAACCACCGACACATCAATGCAAAAAGTTAAAGGAAATGGGGAAATATGGTAAAAAATACCCCAATTTAAGGTTTAATGAGGATGGTCAATGTCAAAAACCTCTTATATTAAACGAAAAAAGATAATCACATGCGATCATTATTGTTGATATTGATTATAACAACAAAGTGTATGACTGATTAAGTATATATGTAATAGGATTCCAAAATAGTGTTGTAGAATCTCATTTTGGATATTATGGATGATTTCATTATCTTTGTATTATTCCATTGTGTTTTTTCAAAAGTACATGAAATCAGTAACCATGATAAGTGATTGAAATATTTTTGGAATAAACCAGACATGCACATAATGAAGGGATAATTAGATAATTAGATATCTGATAGTATTAATGTCCTCAGGGTTGATACAAAGACAAAGTGATATCATGATGTTAGTATAAATAATTTATTGTATATTTGTGTGTGTGGAAAAAATTAATTTTGATTGAATGATTATGTTTACTATGGTTCTATAGTAATTAATATAATTAAAATATTCCAAGAGAATATATGATTATGTTATTCACATGTTTAAAATGTGAAAACCAGGAAATAATTTATGAGATATGGGAAATAGATATTAAACCTATTTATTTCAACTCTTTCAAAATAATTATATTTTCTATTTTTCAAAAGATGTTAATTTTATAAATTTATGGATAGCAGAATTTATATTCCAATTGAAGATTTTTAGATTAATGTTCTATCTCACTAGTGGTGAAATTATGAATATATGACAATATGTTCTAATCTTTTTTGAGACATATGGAATGACCAATCATTCTATCACTTGATCTGCTAACACATTAATACTGACAAATATGAATTCATTTCTTTATATAAGAGATGAAGATGAATTTATTCAAGGCATGAACAATTGTGAGACTGTACCAAAATCAAGTAATTATTTATTCTCGTGAAAATTTATTCATCTTCAGGGAAAGGATCTTGAAAACCGGAAAAATTATATTAGTACCTTATTATCTAATGAATCATATGGTCCCTCAAACCATCCTATATTTATGGATTTCGGGTAGTTAACTTTCTCCAAACCTTATTCATTATCACTATCTATCAGAATATGATGGTTAGAGTTCTATTCCATATCCATGTTTTCACTTCCCACCAATGTTATCCAATTTTGAAACCAGGCTATGAGTTACTTTGGGTTACTATTCTATTTCTAACTTTCAAATCTTGTAATGAAGTTTTAGTATTTTTTCTTACGATGTGGGATTCAATGAAATAAACATTCACGTATAAAACCATTTATAACTGCGTCGAATATTGAGGGAAACTTCAATTTTAGGGGGGTAAATTTTAACACACTAATATTCTATGAGATATATTCTTTTTATTTCATTGATTTTTGTGTTTCATGATACACCAATTAATATCTTACATTATACGCAACAATGTATTATCTTACAGTATAAGTAAAACTATTATTTTCTTGTGTTATGTATGATTTGATGTTCTTTAGATAGAATTCATTTCACACCACACTATGTATAGATTTTTTTAATGTATAAATGAACTATGATTGGATTTTATTATACATAACAACAATGTAATCTTTCACTAAATGCAACACCGACTGGCTTGAATTACACACAAGAGCGACCTTTTTCGATATCTTGCATTGTATGAAATAACGTGTTTCACTAAACCGTGATATATTGTATTAATATAATTATTTAATGGGATACAAACTAGCTGTTATAAACAGTATAATAAAATTTTTAATTTTATAAAAAATTAACACCATCTTAATTATTCTCTAGAACATGACTAAGAATAAATTATTATTTTTTTGATAAAAGAAATATTAAAAGAAGAAGTTTTCTCAACTTTTGGTGGAACAACGTTTTTAAATATAATTTTTAACACAATTATACAAAAAATTTGACAAAAATAAACTTCTACATTGGATATGAGACATAAAAATTTATTTTTTTTGAATTTTTGGTATTTTTCTGATAAAATTCAAATTTTAATGAATAATGAAAAATACTTAAATTTAATTCATAACTTCATTTTCAACTAATTTATTTATATTGATATATTCTCATATTAATTGGTTTTAATGTATAATAAGATTAATTTTATATCATTTTATCCCATATTGGTCAATAGAAATAATTTTTTTTAAATTGGACATAAACAGGCGACAATCTTTTTATAAAATTTTACTTCTTTAAAATACTCTTTCAGTTTTGACAAATGAATTAAATTTAAAGTACTTTCATCAAATTATATATTTTTAATTTTGAAAAATACATTCCACATTTGGAATTAGTGGGTCCAAATTATATTACCAGATTACATTAATTATTTTATATTATGTATAGTAACTACGATAATTATTATTTACCATATTTAAAAGGCAAATCGAATAAATTAGGGTAACTAATAATATGATAAGGATAATAAAATAATCCTAAATCCTACACAATATGACTAGATGAATATAACTACACTATTAAAATCTTCTTTTCAAATCACAATCATTAAATGTCCACTTGACAATTAAAATTCCATATGTATTAATAAAACCAATGAAAGTGACAAAATGTCAAACTCATATTTTTTATATGTATAATAATATTATTATAGGGATAAGCTGGTGATATCCATAAAGTAAATAGTAAATGTAAACACAATGGAATTAAATATATCATTGTTATTTATTTTTAGTTTTTAGGAAATAAATAATTACCCTAAAGTCATATTATTTAACGATGTAAAAAAATTAATTAATTTAAGAGAAATCATTGAAATATTTTTTATTAAAAACCTAATATCCAAAAAATATCAAATCAAATGAAAAAATTTTATTTTTCATCTATATATCGACTATAATCATCAAAAGTTCATTATATTTACCATCTGGATCCTTAAATAATTGATTATGTCCATTATATTAGACTATTTAAGGTGATGTTCAAGTTGTCACATTCAAACATTGATAATTGAAACATTTTTAATATTGTCTTTTCATGAAGACAAATTTTACTAGAGTATTCTTATTAAATATAGAAAATTTATGTTCATCATATTATTTTATTTCATATTTTTATTCTACAAATTATTGTATTAATTAATTACACAATACAGATGTAGTGATTATTTTAAAAATGAAGACATAAAATAAATGTTATTATAACTAATAAAATAAAAAAAATGGAAATTAATTTGTTCAATGAATTATATTTATGAAAAATACCAATTAGGTATGTAATATAATAAATCATTGGTTGATAACACATTATCTTAATATTTCTAAAAATCCTTGGATTGAACAATGTCAAAATTGACATAATTGTTATTATGTTCTTGTAATGTTTTTTAAAATTGTTTAAAAATCATAATACTATTTAAAAAAAATATATAAGTAATTATTATGTAGTGTATACTGTTCTATATTATTCCTTTATTATATAATTTAAATAAAATTTGTAAATATTCCAACCTTTTATTGTTGAATCATTTGATATCGTAGTTAATATTACATAAGTTAACTAATTTTCAATTAAATGGAAAATATGAATTAATTTTATTGGTTGATGAATTTTCAATCTTATAATATCATATAATCTAATATATATATATTTTTGTGGTATTTGGTTTTATTTTTCAAATTTTTATTAATTAAAATTTTTGATGTTTCCAAAAATTCCCCTCACCTCAATTATAAAAGGGCAAGTCACCCTCAACTATTTACTTCATTTTGAGCCTACAAGATAGACCATACCCTACCATTATTTGTTATCAATTTCCCTAAAAACATTATATAATTCATAGTGTACTTAATATACCAACACTAGTTGTCTAAGAGTATATTTAGAGGATTCATGTCCAAGAAAAGGTAATATCATTTACTGATTCTTTCAAACATCTTTCTTCTTCTTCTTCCCCTTCATGATTTTTTTAATTATAAAGTAATAATAATTGTAGTAAATATATACTAAGAGGTTATTATGAATATGAAACAACCATATTCTCCCTTCTACCCATCCTATGAAAAAATAAAATCTATACATGTGCATACTTATGACTTAATGTCTCCACACCGTGGTGTGATCAGTTTTTCACCACCACCGTACATAGATGAGCATTATGATGGAACTAATAAATATATATATATATAAGAGTAATATAACATGATATTTATTATTTGATAATATACACAATCCAAATCAATACCATTCATCAATTATGGGAACTATATCATCACTTGTGCGTATGTACAACTTTCCATCTCCACGCTGAAATGTGATTCTTTCTACCTAATCTTAATTAAAGAATGATTATATGAATTAATTGAATGAATAAATAAGATATATATTATACTAATACCACGATATAAATGGTTTTACTGTATCCTTAAAATAGTAATAATAACTTATCAACAAAACATGAATTAGAACTTAAAGTATTTAATACCAGAATAACAAGTAATAATGAAATTTTACTAAAAACAGATGATAATATGATCATAAATGTTATCATAAAAATAATTATGTTTCTGGAATAAATCAGTAACATTATTTTAATCATTATATAAGTGGGTTGGATACATCTGAAGCATATTGGACCTATGGTAAGGGGTATTTTTTCAATCTCATTGTTATAAGAGATTGTTTATACATAACTATTTACTATGGGTTTATATATCATCCATCTCCCTGACATAATAAAAAATTAAGAAAAAATCTATTATTATATGTATTTATAGTGGCATTTTAACCCTATTTTTTACTTTATTGTATGAAAGTAATATTTCTTTTGTTTATCATATGAGGTACTTTTTGATTTTTCTGGAAAATTAACGAGGTTAATGTTTTTTACATATATGGAATGAGTGGATTTTTATTGGTTCAGGAAGCATTATTTAAATGAATAAACCTGTAAACTATTTCATTTTTATTTTCTACTGAACACTTTTCTTTTAAAATTTAATGTAATTTTGAGAAAATACAGCATTTTGGATGAATAAATGATTTTTTCCTCAAGAATTAAGCTTAAGTGTTTTATCAAAAAAAAATTACATATAAGATGACATAGGGTTATGTTTCTATCTATATTATTCATTTGATTTTATTTCATTTTTGATGGAATTATTTTTATGATATCCAATTATCTTTTATGGATAACTTTATGATGGGGTGATGTTTATGAAACCCAATTTAGTTCATGGGTTTTCTTTGATGAATGATTTTTTTGTGCTACATGTAAGAATGATTTAATTATGAGATGGGTGAGACCTATATCTCCCTACGATGCATCGTGTGATGACTTATATCTCATGAGATAAAGAAGGCATAAACGTCATGTAAATCTGGTTATGTAATACAGGGCTTGAATGACATGTAAATCTGGTTCAGTAATACATGGTTATAATGTCATGTAATCTTGGATAAATTTTTTTTCTTTTCTGCTATGATTGTCTTGGCATCAATGCCTTTTCAACTATTGAAATTATATTATTATTTTATTTATTTTTTAAAATGAAATGTTTTATGCCAATGATATTATATCATGGTTAATGATACTTTATGATCTATGCCTTCCATGTTCCCAAAATTTAATCCGTGACTTGTGATTTTGATATTTAATCATTTTGTTCATGTTTTTACATTCTTATGATAATGGTTTGTTATATGTTCTCAATGTTAACCCTTACAAAAAAATTTGAGCTCACCCTTTTTATGGTTTCTTTTCCCCAGGATATATATAAAGTTTCTAGGTAGGAAAACATAAGGGGAACATCTTTATGGGAGATGTTGATGATCTTTTAAATAGTTATATGGTTATGTTACAAAAACTAAAATAGACATTGGCCATCTTTTTGTGTCATGTATTTTGTATTTTGTAAAAGTAATGTAATTTCCTATTACGTCACGATGAGGCCTCTATAGGGTGAGAATAAATTTATAATAATTTAGAAAACCAATGTCTCTTGTGAAAAAGTGAAATAATTATACTAATTCCCATTTGAGAAAACATTAGGACTAAACATCACATAATCAAGTATACATACCACCCAAACCTCACCAAGGCACACTCACCAAATAACACAAGTCATGTAAATTAATATGTCACACATTGGTAATAGGGTACCCGCACAACATTCCCACTGATTACCCTCTCTCACAACCTAACTTCAAATAGAATAGTGCTCCCACCTCTTCCGAACAGACCACATCACAACCCACCTGCACAGGGCTGGGCCACAGCACCAAATATAATGCCATCACCATGCCACATTCCACATCATTTCTCTCTCACCAACACTAGGGCCCCATACGACATCACATCCTACCCCCTGAAACATGATTCACATACCACGTCACATCCCATTAACACCTAGGAAATAACAACACATCTCATACATAAGACACTTAGGAAAACACAACTCATCTCATCATGAATACACTTGGGAAATCACTACACACTAGCACAAACATAGGCCCAAAAAACCACAACCTTACTGGAGAATCTTAGGCAACCGCTTCCTAGAAGAAGGATTATGCGTGAGTGGGGGCCACCCATCGATCCTCCCACATGTATTTTTGTGAAAGTCCCCCCCCCCCAAGATGATAGTGGTGTTCAGAAAATAGTTCTCAACAAGGGTGGGGTGTGTATTGAAATCACTAGGTAGATAAAAGTATATATATATATGATACCAAGAACTCAATCCCATAAGATGGGTTCTCAAACAATGAACCATCTCTCAATACATCCAACCTTGCTACTACATCTAAATGAAATCTCAACACAACAATCAATAACTTCTTTCCAATTCCCATCCAATTTATTTTAATAATTTCCATTATTCGTTAATAAATCATATATTAATTCTTTTTACCAAACCAATCCAGGATAATTTCAATATTTACTAATAAATTGTTAATTTATATATTCCATTACTTTTAGGACAACTGCCAAGAATATCACATTACAAGAAACACAACCAAGACCAGATATGGAGAAACTATATGTTACGTACCCATACCAATCCAAACAAGTCCCCAACTATCAACCATGTCCAACAAAAAAACCAAATCACAACCTGATTGTATCCCTACTACACAACACTACTCAACCCTTCCACAACCAATCAATCTCCTGAGCTAATATTCCATAAAACCATCAAAACCATCTTATCAAAAAAACCCAATCTAGACACACACAACACACAATGGCTCATACAACTATATCACCGCACAAATGAAACAAAACATATAAAATCCTAATTAAATATATAATCCTACCTATATTTCTACTTATTAATATAGGGGTTACCAAATAAGTTGTACAATCTGAGGGCATAGGTTCATTAACTGGGTGTTTGTGATTTACCAATTTCTATTTAGGGTGATTCCAAAAAAACCAAATAAAAAGAATCACAGCAAAATAATATTTCCATTTTAAAAAATCCTCCAACATACACCATATTCAAAGGGAGTTCTACCCATAAAATTACAATATCACAAACAATAATCCAAGTTGTGAAAATTATGCAATAAACCCTTCTACACTTTTAATTCAATTATAATGTTATCATTCATTGATTAAGCTATCACAACCATAATCCAATGGTAACAATAGAAAATTCACTCTCTAATGCTTCCCAAATAAAGAGGGAAAAGGAAATATATACATTGAAGGGGTCCCTAAGTTCTTATCATGAGATCAGATCATGTAGTAGTCTTGTGATCTCCTTTCCCACAAGATCTGTATCCATCAAAGGATGTCAGGGAATTTTCATACCAACAACAACTGAGAGAGACCCCAATCAGAATCCAAGATAAACACACACCACAACATAGTAAGGATATGTAAAATAAAATGAAACAGAAACAAGGAAAAATTATAGAAAATGAAGGGATAACATAACATGGATCACCATGGATTTACAATGAATGATCACCATGAAAAATGGGTCAATATGGGAGGAAGAGGGGTTGAATCACACTCTGGGGAGCACGGAGTTCATTTGGAATGAGAGAGACAACTTTAGTTGTAGGATTAATGAAAACCCATTTGGATAGAATGTTTTAAAACTTTGAAGCATCAAGGCATTACACGACATGCATTCTAGTTTCACGCTATGAAATCCCTGGAGTTCCACATCTACCAAAAAACTGTCATCTCTTGGTTTGTTTTATTTTTCTACCCTCGACGTACTACATGTTTTGAATCCCTCCTTCACACCACGTAAAAGTCTCAACATCATGATGATTTCTAGGACATGCCGCAAAACCCAATGGAACACTATGAAGTAATGTTACATGACGTGTAACCTCACTAATTCAAAATTTTAACAACCGACTTTCTCTAAACTCCCTACGAGCCTCCTCAATGAAATTCCATGATAAACTGTCAATAAAATTGACCAGGAAGGAAAATTTTTTACATTAAGCTCCTAAAAATCATTCCATAGAAATTATATTTGTAACGAATGAGTATTGTCTAACAATCAAGAATAATTATTTATTTTAGTATATTAAAATTTATTTTACTTAAGGTGGTAGATGAATGGTTTCTCTTATCCATATTAAAAATGTGGTCACCACTAGAGGAGTATTGTAGTCACCATGTTATGAATCTCGATATTTTCACCCATGTTTGACTTTAGTTCATTTATATTTAATTTAATTATTGTATAATATCTACCACTTTAAAGAAATAAGTGATCAATTAATGGATTGTATGAAAAAAAATTACTCGACCAAAAAAATTTAGATTAATTTAATTCAAAAAATTATTTAATACATATATTGGTTGAGACTAAAACATATTCCTAATTGTACTTCTTAAAATAAAATATTAATATAATTTTATCATCATTATATTTTATATGGGGGTAGGAACATTAATTAAATATTTTAAAAATTGATGCCAACTCATAGTGCATGAATTCAGCTCATCAGAAAATGATCTCAATCATCTAAGGGTCAACTCTTCTCAACTACCAGTTATCCTATAGAATTAATTTATATTTATATACACTTCTTCATGATGTTTCAATTAACTTTCATAGAAAAAAATGTTTTTCTATAATTCATATCCATATAGGGGAATAACTAAAAAACAAATCTCATAATGAATAGATCATTGGAGAGGACAATAATGGGGAATCATATTACACGGATTGTTACTTAGTGATTATGGAAACTATTAATGTTAACAATATAGAAATCCAAGACTAAATTATGAATCTAGTTTCCTTATTTAATGAAAAAATGAATGGTTGTAGTGATTATTGGGATATTCATAAAAATTGAAATAATTTGAGGAAATTTTTATTGAATAATAAATTTCACTAAATTTTTATGGGGTTTGAGTTAGTGCTGAATTTAATTGATCTCTATGAAGAAATATAGACCATATATGTTTTATTATATTTAAATTTTGATCTAGTTCCAATGTTAACTAGTTGATAGTTCTTGATAACTAAAAAATGCCATATATAAAATAAATACATTTGAATATGTATTCAAAACATGTAAAATTCAAGAATAATTTCTATCTTTGGTGAGATATTTCATAAATTTATCCCTACTAGAATCATATGGTAAAATAATAAGAAAACATATATTCTCGTCAATGGGATACTGAAGGTGACTGAGAAACAACTACTTGGATAGAATATAGCCTATATAATCATGCTATTCAGAATGTGCTTTTGTATATTCCCATAATATCACAATTCAAATATCATGTTGAATTGGATGGAAATCAATCTAAACTAATAATATGTTGGAATTGAGTTTATGTATTATCATATTTTCTATGTAGTAAATCATATGATTTAGTTTTACTCCTTAAAACATTATGTGGCCTATAAATATCTGATGATATGTTTTTATAAATGTTCCATAGAGTATTTTCATGACCTATCCCCACTGATACCTCTCCATAACTAATAGTGAAGATGAGATTGACTAGAAGAGCCCTCCTCCAACAAATCATGAGTTTAAGAACAGAATTGTGGCAATAAAAAGAGACATATGGGATTCATTAACCTAAAAAATACATTGAATATAAATAAAAGAAGTTAAATAAATATAATATTAAATTGAAAAAAATATCAATATTCATGTAATGTTATATTAAAAAAACTCAAAAAATAAAACACTAATGATAACTCCTATAGAAGAAACTAGTGAAAATTTAATTTGAACTCACTTGATTGAAATTTCCATTCCAGACACACAATAAAACATTAAAATGTGACATATATATATTTATATAAGTTATCGAACAACTATACTTAGTAGAATCATCCCTAATTCCTCTCCTACAAATGTGATGGATTCGTATTAATAACTCAGCGATTAAATAGAAAAACTAATATAAAACGAATCTAGGTAAAACAAATAAATGATCTATACGTCAAAATCACCAAATAATACATCATAGTTTAGTGACATAATTTCAAAATAATATATTAAGAAGTCACCAGGTAAACTCATAGACACTAATTTATTCAATCTTGAACCCCAATAATATATGTCATAATGCTCCCATTCCCTCCTTGTACCAACATGACCTATTCATAATTGCAACAACATATATATATCCATATTATTAAAACTGCAACCACTTCATACCAAAAAAACTATTTCAAATATTTTCAACAAATAATAATTTTTCATCACATATTCCTTATACTAGAGTAATATATAAATGGAAGACATCAACCATATTCCCTTGTTATTACCTAAATACCCCCATTACACTCCCCATCTAAACCATTATCACATAATAATCCTCACATCCAATTAATGTCATTGGAAGCTCAATCAATTTTAACCCATGAAAAATAACAGTATTCCATTATAGAGAAATATAAAGATAGATAAAAGAAGTGGGAGCATCTACAAAAATCCTTTCATCAAAAACATAAATAATGGGAAAACACCCATAACCAAACATAATATCGTCTTTAGTGTGGTTATCTGACACAAGTGTAATAGAATTACATAATAACATTAAAAAATATATTATGATTATATGTAAGACAATTTCTCTATGGTAACTCACAAAACGTTTCCCACCTAGTAACTACAACATCAATCTGGCCATGTTACATGGACAATCGCAGCTACTAATAGAAAACCACCATACCAAAATCACTGAACAACCACAGAACAAGGAAAAATCCAATTCAATTACATAATTATTGAATTCCATATATAATAATCCTTTCTACATTGCCTGTAATATGAAATATTTAATACAAACCCATGTTTTGGTCCATCAATTTTTACTTCAATCCCGAGCTTCTCTGGTTAGTACTTTCTTATCATGGGTTTCAAATCTCATTAACACATTTATTTTATTTATTAATTACATAATTAATTCAGGAAAAACATTAAATAATTCGAAACAAATCTTCTATTTATTTTTTTCTTATTTCATTTATTTTAGAATCGAAACATGTCATCGGGAAACTATAACACAATTCGCAACAACTACTCCTATTACCACATACTTCAATATTCTAAAAAACCCAATAGAAAATGTATAAAATCAGTCTAAACAACCATATAAAACATTATAATAATAATCACACACAAACCATCCTCCATTATTACAATAACACTCAAATATCTATCTAATATCCAGACTCCACAACCAACAATAGATGTTTATCTCTTCAAGTAGATTAAAAAATGACTCTAAATAAAAGAGAAATGTCGACAAAGATGATTCATAAAATCATTAGGGTCAATTGGAGGATAAATTTATTTTAAGGAATCCAAGTTAGAAATATATTTTTTTATTACTATGGTATCATATTGGATCACAACATGATGGTGTTCATCATACCATATTTCATAACTTCTCTAAAAAACACCATGTTATATCACTCAAATATCATGGGTCAAACAACCTTAAAACTAATATAATTAAATGATATCTAGAGACCATTATAGATAAGTCTTAATTATGAAAACCCTAAGAACTATATTATGAATCATAAACACCCCCTCATATCAACTACAACTCAAAATTTCCACACTATGTCAATACTGATGTCATAGTAAAATAGATCAAAAATGTAAAGAACTAATAAACTCAGCCACTGAGACCTGTATGATGTTACCAAAATTTTCAGACCACAGTTATCATAAACTGAGAGTCGAATAAATAGTATCTAATCTCAATATTAGAATTTAAAAATCTATCATTTTAATAAAATAATTATTAACACTCATGAAATCATATATAAGATGCAACCCTATCCTAACACAATAATATTGTCCATTTTGGAATAACACACAATTCTGCATCAACACAAGTCTATCTACAAACTAACCATGAGACAATGCATATTAATCACAGTGTGACCTAAGGAGATAGATAAAAAATTAACTCAAACTCCTATTTTCCTCAACCAATCCTCCTCTAAACCTTCCTACAAACCACTAACATTAAATAAACACAAAATAACAACAATGTAAAATAAAAAAAATACTTTAGATACCTATAAAATAGATTTTATAAATATGAAAGAAAATAATTCATATGAATAAATTAATTTTTATTAAAAAAAAGTGAGATACCTCCCAAAAAGTGACCTCATAACTAAAAGAATATAAATATTGTATAAAGGTAACATGTCATACTTCCGTAAAATAATGAATCCAAAGCATAAACAAGATAAACTAGTTTCCCATTATATTAGGATGAATAGAATTCATCTATGATTAATGTATTCATGTATAATCCTCAAATCCCTGATACCTACCTAATCCCAAATCTAATAGAATTAAAAACCCATAAAACACCATCTTTCATTTATCCTAAATCATTATGGGTGTCACCTTGAATTTTTTGTACTCCATGATATCTACCTATATATAATCATAAAAATCACATTAATCACGGTGATATAGATGAATGTGTGGCACATGTGAGATTTGATAGAATACTTCTTTCTGGGGAATAAGATAAAATTGATACACCAACTCTTCAACGTCTTACCACACATTAAAAAGATCGATAAACTAAGGGTAATGGTTATTCGCATTACAAGACCTCCACTTCCCATTGAGAGGTGATTTCGTTAAAAACACATGTTTACTGAACCTTAAATTTCCATGTATCCTCCTCTAATCGACATAATTATTATAACTTTCATGAACAACACTCATCCATCCATGAATATTTTTCAATTTCTTGGTTACACACTATATTATATCTGGTATAAGGATCACTATCTCCCCATCCTTATTCTATTATAATGTATATCTGAATTAGCACAAATAAAATACCTTATATTGATCCATTCCCAAGGAATAGTGATGGTTATTATAATAATAAAAATAAACCAATGGAAAGTTATTCCCCATGAACCTCTAAAAAATGAAAACTAAAGAATGAAACATGTCCTACACAATTAGAATTTTATTCTTGTTTTAACCATCCTTTAGTGGATTAAAGTTCATTTTACGGCGTATATCCATGTTAAAATCAAGATGAATATCTCTATGAATAATGTGGTAAAACAAGGGTCCTGATCAGAGATAATGGTCCCTCACACCTCCATCAAGATTCACTATTTAATCTATATATCATATCACCATATTATCTGAATGACTAATATACTTAATTAAAAATAAATTATCATACTATATCAACTGATCCACATTCAATGCAATGGAATCACTTACACCATTAGTTAATGTAAATATTATTAAAAAATCTGTCAATAACCCCTCGTAATCCAACTTCATTATATCCAATGGCTATGCAAAACCACCAGGAACAAAAATTTCTACCATCACCCGTTGAAAGACAAAACACCATGACATTAACATTACCACTAACAACATCATCAATTTCCACTAGAACAGACTTCTAAAAGCATGATACATATTAGAAAAGATAATATATACATATATAAATGGATGGGAGATATGAAACACTCAAATAATAATCTCCCACTCCATCATTAGAATGAATAGTTCTCATGAATTAACACCTGATGTGGATCATATCTTACCACCCCATAGAAGATTGACAAAATTTGATATTATCATTCCAAAACACTACCTTGGGGTCTCCAACTGCTCACTCTTCCACATACTAATACCCAAATTACTAAATGAACATTTAATATGACAAACCTGTACTATTTTCTTCCCATTATTGATGTTTTATAGCTATAATATCCTCTATCACACTTTATTCATCTCATTACTCCTAAAAAATATCTCATTGTCACTTCGTGATCACTATATCAGCAAATAAATTTCCATTACTTAGGGTATAGAAGATCATGAATTCCCAAAATTATAAAAACACAATTCCTCAGTTTTTCATAGAAAAATAATTTACACTATGATAAGATATACCAAATATTTCATGATTTATGAAGACCATATACCAATTACTAATGTGGTAATGCCACCGTATACATAGGGGAAAACAATCATGATTACTCTTTATCATGGATGGTATAGATATTATTACAAGGATGTAACTTCAAATACTTATACAATATAACCACTATATATTACATCAATAAAAAACCTAAACAATAACAATAAATATCAATTAAAACATAAAAAATGAAACCTCCCTCTCAAACTCAAATGAAATGGACACTGATTAGATTCCACATTATGTTTTTAAAACCATAATGAAACTATTAAATCAATATAAATGTTACCTTATTCTTATTCAAATATGTCAAATGGGCCCAAAACGTAGAGAAATTTGTAAGATACATCAAATATTACACTAAATGATGGAAAATAATTCAAGTTCCCTAAAACATTCCATGGTTATTCCCATGAAATGACTACATAGATCTTGATAGGACTGACTGATACACCATGATATTTCCCCGCATGTCTATGTAAATGAAAATATTTCATCCATTACCTTCACATGGAAATCATTCCATAGAGATGATAGTTCTGAAGTACATTTACAATGTCCCTATAATGATACAAAAGAACTAACATTATCTCGGAGTACATGAAGATTTAATATATTTACACTACCATGAATTGAATATATATTTCAAAAAACATGGAGTTAACGAGTCCCAATGAAATGGAATGGTTGTTACCCTCTGTTATTTTAAATTATATATTTTCATTTAAAACATAATGTGTTCAATATATTTCATTACATTGAACACAAACCAAATAGATCAGTGAGATACTATGTAACTACTAAAATGTATCCATAGAATTCATGAGTAAAACTAGATCATCAACATTTTTTAGTTATATATTTAAATATCTCTTTTATTACCAATGTATTGAAAAATATTCTATTACTGTAGATAAATAAATAAAAAGAATGATTGATGCTTTAAAAGGTAATGTGTCTGAAAATCATATTTTTATGTTATTTATTTATGAAACTAAATATTTAATGTATAAATATATTTTTGATATTATTAATATCGGAACACTGATTATTAATTTATGGGAAATAAATGTATGAAAGGTTATATTTCAAGAAGGTTGTTTTTCTACGAAAACATGTTCTCCAATAATTTTAATTTTTTTATGTCAAACATTTAAATATTATAATTTACAAATAAAAATTTATCTTCATTTTGGGATTTATATTCAAAATATTATATTAGGATAAAGTTTGAAATTTTTCTAAAATAGTAGATTTTATGTTGAGTAGTGAAAATTAAATTTTTCTAAAACTGTGACATTATAATTATATATAATTGACAGATAAGTTCTTAAAAGCTTTTAATTGATCAAATATTTTTAATAAGTAGTATTATAAATTTTTAAAATACTATTCTAAAATATGAAAACCAATGATTAAAATTATGTAATGAGAAGTACTATTTTTAAATAATTTTTTTAGTATTTAAATTTAATTAAATTTTATTTTTGTAATATACTATTTAGGATTTATTTTAATACCACATAAAATAAATTCTATTTTTATTAACCATATTTATATACCAAATATAAATTATATTGATAATATTATTATATAAAAATATTTGTAGGCTTAAACATACACTTTTTATAAAGATTTAATTTTTACTCAATAAAAAAATATTATTCATTTTCAATTAAGTTACATGAAATCATCATCTTTTTGTTGGGAATACTACCACTATTACAGAGTGACATATTCTGTTCTTAACCACATCTTCTATTTATTGGTTATGAGAGTGAAATTAAATAATAAATGTGATGAAAAAAATTTTGATTATAAAGAGAAGAATTATAATCTACCCTATTTCTCTCCCATTAACTATAAAATAAAAAAATTAACAGATTTTTCTCCTCATAACTTCTATCACGAAGTTTTATTTACTATTTTTCAATTTTTTTCTTTATTTTTTATAATAATAAATTATATTATGATTAAAATAGCGTATAAATATATAAAAAATTCCATTATTATTATTGTCAAATATATTATTGAAAAATAAATGACTTTTATAATCATAATCATCCCTTATTTATGGTATATTAATGTTAGCATCTGTAAAACAACCAAAATAAGAAATGATATAAAAATATTTAATGGACTTTTATGTGGAATGAATTACTACCAATTCATTATATAAAATATTTAAATTAATATATTTTTTAATGGTTATATTAATGTGGACTGATTAATTAAGATACAAAAATCACTTCCCTAAAAATCATTGAAATATGATCATCATTAATATTATCTTTATGTAATGTGTAAAAAATATCCCTAGAATGAAATTATAAATAATTAGAATTTTTTTATCATTATTGATCTAATATTGGTGACCTTTTCGAAAATAATGTATAAAGAAACCACTGTAATGAAACAACTTCAATACTAATAATATTTCTTGCTCTAGATATTGAAAATGGATAAGAAAAAAATATAAATTCATAGAATAAATATAATGTATGTTTATTGATAGATATGTAAACAATTAATATTTTTATATATGTTCTTAAGATTTTTATTTCTTCATATAAATAATTTATGAAATATTATGGATTAAATGAATTAATATGAGGTTTCATGTCTAAAAAATTAACTTCTTGAGACATATTCTTTAATATAGACCATTTATTATTTGTAATAGTGTTTATATTTACCTTATAATATTTTTTATCAGGATTCTTTTATATTTAACGATTTCTAATGTTCTAATTTATATGTTTTTTTAAGGGGTTTTAACTCAAATGTTTCTAATATTATAATGGTATCTTTTCATAATTTCAAGTCCATAAAACATGTTTGATATTGCATATGATATTTTCTATAAGGTGTATACAATACAAAATTGCATTAATTTATATTGAATATTGTTCATTTAAATATATTTTATTTTCATTGTATCCTTCTCATGTTCTTTTGAATCATACCTTAATATTACTGTAATATATTATCATACTTGGTATTCTATATTAATTTATGGTTTTTATTAACAAGTTGATTCCATTTTAGGATGTATATATTTATCATTGAATGGTTTATAATTAATACCATAATATTTTCCTTTTGAGGACTAAACTTAGATCAATCCATCACTGAATTGTTCCTTCCAAACTCTTATAAGAATAATATTTCTTCTAATACACCATCTTTGTGAACTCTATATATTTCATTACATTGATAGAATAGTGTTCAACAAGAATCCATGTGTTCATTTTTTAGGTAAATTATTCTATTAACTATATATCACTTACTCTATACTATGCTATTTTTATAAATTCTATCATAAAATTAAATTATATTTTTGGATTTGGAAATTATTGAAAAACTATGTACTGATTATTCCAATAAGGATGTTTATTGATTACAAAAGAATGTCGATTATATATTATATATTTTATTCATCACATAATAACATTAATTCATGGTAATTAATTAGTTATTTGTGTGTCCTAATATATATATCATCACAATTCATTGATAGGTATCTTGTGACAAATTAGTTGGGGTATTATTTTGTTTCCTTTCCCAAAGAAAAATATTTCTTATAAAAAATCTTGTCATTATAATATCATGATAAATATTATTATGAAATATTTTACTAGGTTATGAAATTGTCTCTCCTGAATTATTTATTTTATTATCATGAAACTGGTTATTTTAATCAATGATATTTTTCATTTCTATTTTTATTCATGGATAAATTTTTGTCTCATTTTCATTCAATCATGGAATTATTTTTGGTTATCTATTCCTACAAAATAATGTATTCTTATCTTATTGTCAATTATTAACATTGATTATTAAGTCATAAGTGTACCCTTACTAAGTGTTTGAGCTCACCACCCCTTAAGTTTCCATTTCACCATGTTATGAAAAAATCTACTACACATGATATGTTTACCACAATATCATGTTTAGGGAATTTTTGTGAAATGTTTTAGAATAATAATAATTTAAGTAGTTCTTATATGGTGAGATGAGATTAAAATTAGTTAATAAAGGAATTTCCTTTATTATAATATCATTTTCCATAATTATCTAAATCTATAAACACAAAATGTCATCATAATGTATTCTACTGATATATTTTATTTTAGTCATGTGATTATGAGATTGTTATGTCTATGAATATATAGTTCATACCACATATTATATGTAATGTATTTTTTTTCAAAACTAGATTCAAGAATGCAAATATAGGGGTTTAAAATTATTATTATAGAAGGGATTAGATAAATTTATAGATTATGGTATTATTTGAGGATTATTTAATTATAAATATTTTAATGATTATTATAATTTAATAAGTACGGATAACCCTTTAGGTTAGTTGAGGTAGTAATGAATATTTAAGGGGTTGGGATAAGAGTACTTTTGGGAAAAAGTATGGAGATTTCAATGTAGAATATAACATACAAATGTTTTTGTATATTAAATATTTTGTGGTTATATAAGATATTTAAATATTATCTGCCTGATGGATAATGGATGTGGATATAGATTGCATATACTAAGTACCTGAAAAACTAAAAATAGTCTAGTGAGTAACAACAAAATATTTTCTATGGTGTGTTATGATAGGTGATAAGAAATTCAACTATGATAGACACTCCTATAGGATATTATTTTGTTAATCACATTATATTTAAATTTCACTATGAAATATTAATTATATTTAGGATTTTGGTTAGTGGAAATGAGAACATAAAACCTAAGGAAACATATCTATAATAGAGAGTGATTTTATTTGAATAGAAATAGAATATTATAATTAAAAAATTTAAGAATTTTTTGTGCTGAATTTTTCATTTTACTATTATAATATAATTCAATTATTGTGTTCTTTACTAATTATTTACTCATCATGATTTTATTAATAGTTGGATCAGTTAAGAACTATGTTAAAAATAAATATTATAGGAAATATATATATTTACATAATAATAATAAATGATATAAGGGTTTGAGTGAGAAATATTGTGATTTTTTAAAACAAGATATTGTGTGTGATGATTAATAAAGTGAAAATAATGGAGATAAAAAAATACAATGATGGATTTCCTTGGATTTTCATATTACAATGTTAAAGAAGGAAATATGATTCATCATACAACATATTAAAAATGTGGTATAAAAACAAATAGATTATTAAATTGAATAATGATATATCTAATGTTTTTAAAATGAATTGATAAATAAAGAAGTTTCTATGTAATGATAAAAGAATAAATTAAATTGATAATTGGAAAATATGTGATTCTTTGTTATACAGATTATATTGAGGTAGAAACCTCATTTGAAATTATATAATGACTCATTCATGCTTTTTTATATACCAATAACTAATTTTATTAGTTACTGATAACTAAAAATTTAATGGAAATATATATTTTGGGGGAATGTAACACCTAAAAATTATAAAATAATATTTTCCTTTCTAACTAATAGTTTTCAATATATTTCTTTACATAGAACATTGATACAAAATGATATGAAAAATTATAGATAACCGTTGAAATGAGGTCATTTAATTAGTTTTTAAAAATAAATCTATGAAAATTATTATATATAAAAAACCAAAAGAAAATAATGGTAGTTATTAATACTAAGGCATTGATAAATATTTTATTTGTTTTGATAGATGTGTAATAATATTAATTTAGGATTTTTAATGTAACCTTATTAAAAAAATTTATCTGAATTATTTTAGGAAATTAAATATATTAGGGAAAAAATATATTATTAATATTATAAAAAATAACACTATTTAAAAATTGATATGATATAAAACTAATAATGGTGAATATTTATTAAAATTTTATTTACCAACTAAAAATATTTTTGATTATATATTATTGTTTTTAATTGAAAGTTATGTCTTGAAAATATATAATTTTAATTTTAAAATAAAAATTACATTACAGTATATAAAATATAAATATTATCATTATATATATTTTTAGGATTTTTCTAAAATAGAAAATTTCTAGTGAATAGTGAAAATACTATTTTAACCAAAATAGTAATTTTATATTTTTTTATGTAATACTAACATGTATATAATATAAAATAACTAGAAAAATAAATTAATAAAAAAAATTATACATTTAAGAAAATCATATATATATATATATATTATAATCAATATGTTTTAATATAATTAATAATTTTCTATCAAAGAAATATTTTGTATCTTTTCATTTATTTAAATATTATTTCGGTGAAATTTAATTTATAATTCATCTTAAAGATACGTAAACATTATATTATATTATAAAATAATAAAAAACATGAAATTAAAATACATGGATAATCATATCCTAAACTTATATTTTTAGCATTTAAATACCCTTTTTTTAAATGGGATGACTACGTGTCACATGTGCTAGTGATAAAATTAATTTTTATTAATAAAATATAAATTAATTGAAAAAAATATATTATTTGGAGTTATTTGGTATAAATTCTATAATATGTACCTTCTTTTATGCATAAAATTTCTATACCTAGTTAAAAACTATGTTTCAATAAAAAATTGAAAATTGTAAGAGTGAATCATATTAGAGTAGAGGAAAAAATCATTTTTAAATGATTGTTAAAATGAATAGTGACAAGGTTTAGACCATATATCATTAAAATCCATATTGCTAAAATTTTTATTTTATATTCCTAACATGAGAAACATGTTCCATTTTTTTATTATGATGACATATTTATAAAAATGTCATTCATTCCACTTATGTAATGTACCTCTCATCGGTTATATAGTAACACTCCAAAAATTTGGTTTCCAAAAAATATTTTCACTTTCTCCTACTCCAATAGTAATATTAATTTCTATTATCCTTAAGTCACAATATATTATCCTAATGAATCCATTTCCATAGATTCTTTTATGGGAAATACCATGTCTGCAACATTAGTACATTTTTACCTAACACTTTTTAGTTTATTTTTAACATCCACATATCTAATTTTAAAATTATAATCTAATAAAATATCTATTTTTATATAATTAATTTTTTAATACTAATGGTTTCACTATTAACCATATTTTAACTTTTCTATTAATAAATAATGAAATCATCATTGGTGAATATTATGAATTGAAACCTCTCGGATGCGACAGCTTATATTTTTTGCCCCCACCCATCTTGCTGATTATAATGGTAAAATGAGTGAAAAATTATGAAATATATATTATACATATGATTATGAAGATAATAATTATAATCCAATTTATTTACCTTTATTTCCTAAATAAGGAAATTTGATAACTCCTCAGTCACTCTCTAGAACACTGTAACATTTACATCCAAATAACTCAATATAAAATCCACCAACTAAGAATAAATTATTGTGGGATTCCTTTAAAACCTTTAATGGACCATTTATTAAAAAATTTAAATTTAGAGTAGTTTTTAATTATTTTAACATAGAATGGTTTACTTCATGTGTTATTATTCAAAATTAGATTCTAAAGGTAGGTGAATCTCTATGAGATGTGTTGGAAGTGAATCGAGGAATATGATGTGTAAAAATTGTTCAAATATGTATTGGGAAAATCATTGGTTTCCATACTGGTAGTTTTATCTTTATAGCAATGGATTTCATTAGTTTGTAGTGTGATTTAATCAAAGAATTTTGTCTCATCGTCATGCTATGAATCGTACAACCACATGCTATTGTGATCATCACACCTTGAGGGAATATGAACCATTATTTTGATTGGTAAGGTCTTTATTGGTCGGTTATGATGTATATTGGTTCATGCATCACTATAATGGTGGTTTAATGAGGGTTTCTTCATTTCTTAGAGAGGTTATATATTGTTCCATGAGAGGTCGTACCACAAGAGATGTGAGTAAAGATTTTTCCTCTCGTCCTAGGTGGTTGCATCACTACTCTTGTTGAATGAACTATATTATTA
This sequence comes from Viscum album, assembly GCA_963277665.1. Classification (NCBI taxonomy): domain Eukaryota; kingdom Viridiplantae; phylum Streptophyta; class Magnoliopsida; order Santalales; family Viscaceae; genus Viscum; species Viscum album. Next base: position 1,109,747,121 of record OY728146.1, read on the forward strand.
TAATGGAAATTCATGTTTCATTTTTTAACACCTTATCATACCGCCACCTAGGCCTAGATATGTTTTTTTGATGAAGGATCCACATATTTTCTAAATTAATCCCTTTGTATTTTAGTGATGAAATAGAATTGGGAGGGGATATTGGACTGAAATTACCCCCTCCCTCTTCATCCCATAGATCCCCCGTTCTAGGGGGGTGGGGGTGTTCTTAATTTATTTTTGTTGTGATTATTTTCACATCCCTCGATTTATTATATTTATTTTTTGTTTTTCTATTGTGTACATCCATTATGTGGTGATTTTTATTAGGTTTTATAGATTATTTCCACCATATAATGGAAAAAATAATTTTCAATGACCATGTTTTCTTATTAAATGGATATTGGATGTCTTTTATAATCAAACAGATGTAATTGGGTGTAGTTAATGTGAATATTTATTTATTCTCAATTTTTTTATGATTTTTCAAACATTGTTTAATTCTAATGAATAATTACAAATTTTCATATTTTATTATTTTTTGTGTTTCATGCGATAGGCTATTAGATAGTATTATGAGAATATATGTTGAATTAAAATTCTATAAAGAGGACGATCAGAGACAGAAAGGATAATAACTCATTTATAGATGTAAGTGCTTCTTATAATATGAACTCAGGTTCTAGTTTATTCATGATTTCAAGACTCTATTCAGTTATAAATGGATATTGAAGATGAATATAGTCTTAAAGTACCCTATAGAAAAATATATGGTGGAATCAAAACTCCTAAAATTATAACAATCGTAAGTTATAACATTATTTCATTGGAGACATCCTGGATACTACATCACAAATGGCTGACAAAATTGATTTATTTGGTGAGAGACCTCATATAGATCATGGGGTTAGAGATGTGAACCATGTACAATAGAATGGTTTACCTAGGAAGTTTTAAGAACGAATGATATTCACATTCATGATATGGAATATGATAAATCTATATGTCTCACCCCAAATAATTAGAACCCATATGGTAGTTGATTGAGTCTCAATGGGCATTGTGGGTAGGGTGAATCAATTATGATAGAATGGGGTGTTAAATACAAGCTTTCCCTATAAAATTTGGTATGATATAACTTATTATATTGGATATGATACCCGTGTGAGTGTTATTGGAATTTTTGAACATCTTAGATGTGGTTTTCCTTAGCTCTTAGGGAGGGTTATCATCAAATGGTCCTTAGTTATTTGGATTATGAAGAGACGAAGCTCAGTACCAGTGAGAAGGGAACATGATGGGTCTAAAGGACCCTAATGAAACCATGGATGTAAATTTAAGAATATTTAGGTTAACAACATGTTATACATTTAAAATTAGAGGGTTTTATGTTTGGTGATATGTTATGAGTGATTATTCATGTATGGCGAGCTATTATCTTATAATGAAGGCCATATGTCCTATTTTTATAAAATATGTGTGTGTCTCATAATGGAAATAACAAAAACATAATTGTACCTTAAATTGATTTTTTTTGGAATTATATTCATCACTATCACCCAAAATAACATTTTATGTTTATATTTAAAGATAATTAGAAAATCAATTACATTTCATTACATTAATTTCCACATAGTGTTAATTTTTCCCAAAAAACCTTTTTTTATAAAGACACACTTTGTTGGTGAACAGTCACACAAAAAATTCAAACTATAACATAATTATCAATAATAATCATCCTTAATACCTGTGAGGAAAAAATAAAATTATGTTATGAGTAAAACATAATAGTAAGGGTCATATATTAAAAGATACATGTGATTATATTTGTAAATAATTAACACCCATATTAACGTTTTAATTTATCATAATAAACATTTAATCATATATATTCATTTACTTTTCCATGAAAAATTTTAATTTCTTAATATTTTTCATTTAAATTATATATGCATCTATAAATGAAAAATTATATTCATGTGGGTTTCATGGAATGATTAAAACTCATAAATTACTTTCTATGAAAAATAATACTTTGAAAATTTATTTTAAAAGATTATAAACATTACAAAAAATCATAATCTCATTTTCATAAATTTTCAAAAAAAAAATCTTTCAAAAATAATTACAAGAATATCATGTAATATTATTTAAAAATTCTCCATAAATTCACCCTTATAAGAACCATTATAAAGGAATCATATAACTAGATAATTCTCATAACCCTTAAGATAAAATTATCCTATATCATATTTATCACATTACCTAAATCATTGGAGAGATACATGGTCCTCACCTATAATTAAAATAAAATTCTAAAGATAACTTTCAAGAATAAAACACATAAATATTTAAATTCATCCATAACACTCAATTTAATTTTCATTAATATCTATATGAAATACCACATTAAATTATTTCATTAAAATGGGGTTAATTTTCATTTTCCATAGAAAATGTATTTAATCCAAAAAATTCAAAAATGAACAAGAATGAAAAATTATTTGATACCCGAGGATAACTCGTAGAGTATGCCTGATTGATAATAATCGATTTAATGGTGGTATTAATGATTTATAACTTACAACACATTCATTTTTTGCTTTCGTAAAATATAAAAAACAACCCATATGAAATATATTGAAAATATTAATTTTTAACAAATTTTAAAGAAATTAAAATATAATAAAAATTTGCATATTGAAACAGTTGAAGAATAAGCAGAAATATTTATGAAATATTTAAAAGAAAAACATAATAGAATAAAAAGGATTTTAATAAAAACATTAAAAACATTTATTTAAAATAATGTTTCATAACTTGAGTCCTAACTTGTTCCATTCATATTTCTAACTTTATCCTCCATGTATATATACCATTGTAATTCAACTTATTCTGTATAAGACTGTAATTTTAAAAATAAAAGTAACACAATAATGAGTGTAAGATTTTTGGGAATTGATTTGGGATGGTCTTTTCCATTATTTATTTCTCAAAAGGTGTCACGATGTGAGGAGTGAACGTTCCCTTTTATAAATGAGGGGAGGAAAAATATTGTAAATACATTAAAATTTGAAATATAGTAGAATTATCTCTCATGTTTAAGTGTAATCAAATGGATTAATTATGTTGATAAGTTAGTTTAAGGTATAAATTCACCCACTCAATCACATTGATACATGTTTATTAGATATTTTATTTGTTATATCTTAATGTAACCTCCCTGTTATCCTCTTTTAACATTCACTATGGAAAAAAATTACGTTGTCAATTATTAATTATATAAAATAATAAAATTGAATAGATAAAAATATTAGAAACTCCTTAAGTAAATTTATGAAATCAATTATTACTTATTTAATATAGTTAATTTGTAGAAAAAAAATGTTTAATATGTTTATTCATATTGAAATGAAAAATATTTTTTATAAAAATTCACATTTATAATCATAGAAATAGTTCTATAACATAATGAAATATAATATTGATTAATGTTGATTTTTTTATGCTTTGAAAAATGGAACTTATGTGTACTTAAAACCAATCAAAAAAATTTACTTTAGAATAACATGAAAATAAATGATGGATTTTATAAAAAATAGTATTTTCATTAATTACATCAAAAATAAATATTAAAAAAACAAAAAAAATTATCCTATTCTAATTTTTATATTTATAATCCTAAATTTATTTTAAATTTATTAATATAAAACTCTCTAAAATGAAATGTTTTTATTTTTAAATTACATTAATATTCAAGGTAAAATGTTTCAGCTAGAATAATAACACTTTTCCCTATTTAAATATCATAAAAAATAATCATATAATATTTTAATGCATGAATTATGTATTTGAGCATTAATAGGGCATTAAATTTATTTATAATTATCATTATATCGGTTTTAAAATTCATCTCCTTTTAATAGGATTCTTCCATTTAATTTTATTCATCCCAAAATCAAGTAATCATATTTTTCTGTATTGGATTTTTTTGATCAACATGTTTCTTATTCGATCTAATAGTTTCTCAATAAAATATATGGAAATGGGAATTGTCTAGTCCATAAAAAATGTAATTTATGATTAATCATTTGAATTTATCTTTCTTACTACGGGATATTATCTCACATTTTTACCACTTTAGGGATAAAAATAAGAGTTTCATTATGTATATAATTCTTTATCAATTGAATTTAAAACCAATAATTTACATGAGTTGAACTTATATGTGACGCCACTTGGTATGAATTTTATCTATTTTATATTGAATTTTATTTGGCCTAATGAACCATGTACCTAAAATTAATTTCTTTTTAAAAAATCGCTATACCTTTTTAAGGATATATTTTATGAAATAAATCTTCAACTACTTAAAATGAAAGGTACTTACTCCATTTTTTTGTATAACCATTTTACAATATTTTTCTTCCCTCATGTTGCGCTGAATCATTTTTACCTTTTATAACATCTCTTCTCCCAAATACAGTGCCCAAGATTTCCTATCTCTAATATCATACCAACATATTGTATATTGAAACCACTATCAATATAATTACTTAATCGGTTCCTTCTGAATGTAGAAATGAAAACTATTATTTTAATATGATTCATAAAAATAAGGATATTAAACCCAAAATCCATGATTATCTAATAATTACTCTCGAATCATTTCTTATAATTAAAAATTGTATTCTCTGACAACCCATCTTGTTTCGGATATAATGATGTATTGATATTGTCTCATTTCCCAACAAATTATAAAATCCGTTACAAAATATTGATGTCAATTGAGGATAAGGGTCTAATAAAATAGAGATGGGGACTCCATGTAGCCTTTATATATCATTAATATAAAGTTAATAAAGCTAATCACAAGATGTAGTATCTTGATGAGGTAGATAATTCATATATTTAGTCAATTTATCATCAGTAAACCAAATCAAATTATTAGCACAATATTTATTTGGATATCCCACCATGATATCCTTTCATATGTTCTCACATATCTTTTTTGGTATAGAAAAATGATGAAGCATCCTTTTCAGAATATTTAATTGAGTTTTATCCTACTAAAAAACACAAAATTATAAAATTTGACATATCATTCTTCATAACTTCACACAAAAAGTATTTCTGAAGGACCATATAAATAATTCTGTTTTAAGGGGAATTTATAACTGAATGTCTTAACATTTTAATTAAAATTATATTTCAAACTATGAATCACAACAAACACATAATATTTTTCAAATTTTTCCGACTCTTTATTCATTAAATTTTAACTCTAGAAACATACCCATTTGACCAATTAGACTACTTATTGTAGACTATGATCTTCCTTATGAGCCACCATATATCTTTTTAGAAAGAATACTAAACAAATACATAAGATTTAATATATGGGGTTTCATTATAAACAATTTTCATGCCACTAATTATTAAATATTTAGTTAAATTATTATATTCCAAATATACCACAGTTAATGCTTCATTATTAATTTCAATAAAGTGAGAAATAATTATTTTTTATTTACCTAGATGCTAGTAAATTACTAAATGAATAACATTAATCAGTTATATCCATATTCTCTACATCATGTTTAACTCTTTTCGAGTGAATATATATATTTCAAATATTTTTTAATCAGTATATATTTAAAAAATTGTTTTAATAATTTTATTTATAATCACATTTATTTTAGAGTTTCCAAAATAAATTTAGATGCTTCACTTAATCATAATATATTTAATAATATCCAATAAAATCATAAATAAACAAAACAATAAATTTATTAATAGACTATTTGAACACTCTATTCATTAGATCCACTAATTGAGACGGTTAATTAGTTTACCAAAAATGACTAAAAATAAACTCATAATTTTAAAACCTTGTCCTGAATATCAATAATGGAATTTTCCCTTTGTTTACATTAAGTGGGTGTTATCCTGACCAGAGATAAAAATTTCAAAAAAACAACACATCCAATAATTGATCAAAATATTCATCAAAATGAGGACATAGACACATTCTCTTAACAATAATGTAATTGAGTTCTCTATAATCAATGAATAATGTCAAATACAAATATAAATTTTTTTACAAAAATAATACCACCAAAATTTGACGTTCTAGAGTAGATGAAACCCTAATCATGAATCTATTATAAAATAAATTTTTATTATAACAACTATTTTAAATATATTTGAGAAATTTGTACTAAAATTGACTTTGATGTTGGAACTATATCAATAATTAATTCATTCTCTCATCAGGGAATAACACAATGAATATAATTTTGAAAAAATATTTTTATATTCATTTAAAAATACTACATAAGTCATTTTAATAGTTCCTATATTTCAATAAAACCTAAAAAAACATTCACTCTCATTTTTAATTAGTTTCTCAGGTTCTTGATATGTTATCTAACGTATGAGATTATTATTATTCAAAAAATATAATTCATATAAACAATTAAATATGATTTCATTAACTATTTATAATATCATATAAAATTAAATTGAAAATAAAATATATACCATGTATAAAATCAAACTTAACTAAGCCTATAAAAAATATTTAAAGAAAAATCCATTCTATATAAATGATAGGAAGGATCCCATAAATCATTTTTATTTAAATATTTCTCTAAAAAATCTATACCAAATTTTTTCATTTCTTTTCATTAGTTGGTATTCCAATTTTATCTAAATGATTCTATGAAATAAAATAATATATATATCCTGAAACAAAAATGACATTATCATAATTATAGTAAGTATGTAATGTACAAATCCATACTAAATTTTGTATCCCACAGTTAGAAAATGAATTTTCCACACCATTATGCTTATGATATTTGTTATCACTTTAATTTATATCTTTATTTAGACACACATTAAAATAATTGAAAATCTTATTATAATTGAAACATTTCATTTCCCTATTTTCATTTCGAAAATAATCCCTCCCTTTTCTCTCTTATTAATTTTCATTTTCCCAGTTTCAAGGATTTTAACACTAGTAACACTTCCAAAATCTCATAAAAATATGTATTATGACTCTTACAGCTATTATAACAAGAGGATTGTTTATTATTATTATCATATTTTTTCATTGAATAATTTATCTCCATTTCTAGACATATCGATCACTTCATACCATTTTTTTGTAAAATCCTACAAAATCTATTCCAAATTTCTCAATGCACTATAAAATATACAAATTATTTATGAACTCGGGAGTAATAAAGACCATTAATAAATATTGAATTAATATTTAGTAAAGTCAATCAATTTTACTTTTACAGTAAAAAATAAAATTTGGTTACAATTTGGACAGTATGGTGAAATTGGATAAATATGAAGAAGCATATTTCACCTCATTTTTATTAATCCAAGGAATTTTTTATCCATTTATTATAAAATTACATTTTAAAAATAGTTTTCAAGGAAGTTATATTTAAAAATCACTCATTACAAGGAATTAAATTCTTCTTTTTCTTCAATGTTCTTAAAATTACTATTATTTTTTTAGCATCACCTAAAATGTTTCAAATAAAAAAGTTTATCTATGATGTTTATAATATCCCAAAACATCAAATATATTCTCCAAAAAATTAATCGACATTTCAAATTTTAATAGGTCCTAGGAGACACTAAAATTTTTAGGGTATTGTTTCATGAAAAGATATACTATCGAAATAACATTCTTTGGAGGATTTGGTAATTCTATTACAACAGTACCTTTATTAATATCCTATATATACGGTGTTAACAAAGCTAGAAACTAATTTTTTATGATTCTAACCATTCAAATTTTTTGGTTTCAAGGGATACTTTCCTTATAATGACTTTATTTCCTTGATGCTTTATTTTCAAAATGGAAAATCAATATAAATAAACATGGAATGGATAAGTAAATATTAAAATCATCAAAATATATATCACAATAATATATCATAACATTAGAATATCTTAAGAGTTTATTTTAATATTATATTAACTATTATTGTTATCTAAACCCATACTTTGATACTTACTATAAAAACACACAAAAAACATTTCACTAAAAAATAAGATTTTTAATGAATATTTTATAAAATGCACTATAAAGACCATTTATTGTTTATATTATAAGATAATTAAAAAATGAGTTATATCTAAAGTATACATTTCCACACAGTTTCATTTTTTCCCATTAAACATGTTCATTATAAACACAAAACTTACTTCAATCAAGGTATCTCTAATAATTGAAACTATGACATTGTTGATGTTCCTACTCAATATTTTATAATGTCAAAAATATTTTAAAACATGGGATAAGAAATAAAATATCAGTAGGGTATAATAAATAATATATAAAAATTTTCCATTTCAAATCATGAAAATAATTATAAAACTTTTTCTTTTTCATAAGATACATTCCATGTCACATATAAATTTACATTTCTCTAAAAATATCATACATAATAAATAAATTTCATAATTTTTTTATAAGAATTTATAATCTTTTGAAAATAATTATTAGTGTTTCATAGAAAATATATTAAATTATGAGAAACTTACTTAAAAAAATTCATACACAGTCCTTCGAAATGACATAATGTTTCTTTAAAATTAATTAATTATTTACATTCTTTTTGAAATTAAAATATTTACTTAAAAAAAATTAAAAAATTCTCATTTGGTAATTTGGTACATAATCCATGATTTCACCCAAAACATAACTATTAAAATAGAATTAAAAAACCGGTTAAGTACAATATATTTATAGTGCAAACTGTCACTATTAAACTTTTTCAATTTACACAATTTAATAGAGAGTTATATCTTCCTCACATGTCATCAAAGCAATATCAACATCACACATCATTCATACTTGATATTCAAGATCAATAGCATGAATATCCACATATTGATTATATTTTTAACATAAAACTCATTTGTATTTTCATTCACGAACATAATAAATGAAACTATCATTTTTAATTTACAAATTATAATAAATTACTATTTAAATATAAAATATTATTTCTATAATAACTTTAATTTACATTGAGAATATAATCATCATTGAAAATACATGATAAAGGTTAGTCCAATCTAGATAAAAAATAATATCTTTGATAATCAGAATGGTTGGTCAAATTATATTCATTTAAAAAACATTCATTTTTTAAATTTCAAAAGTGTAGAAAATAATCTTATCATAAATAATTTAAAAGATTATTTTGGAATCATTTATAATTGTAGTAAAAAAATAGTTTAATATGTCTTTTAAAAGCCTTTGAATAATAACTGTGAACATTAATAATGAATTTAAATGTACATTGACATTTTAGGAAAATTGTGGGAATTGAATGATTAAATGAAGGCTTTGAAAAAAAATTCCTATATCTCAAGTTGTGACCCAAATTTTTCATTTGTTTACCACATCCCCCTCTTCCTATGATATTCCCCATTTGTTTAGACCGTAATCCTTCTAGGAGTAGTAGTTTCAAAATAACAGGACCTATAATATGTGGCTAGGATTGTTGATAATGGTTTTGGGTAGTTATTGGATAAGATATGTGGATCAATATTTGTTAATAACATATTATAATAGGTAACATTGAACTGGTGTGGGGAGTGGAAAACATGTAAATACTTTAAACTATTCAATGTAATAAATAACACTCTCATGATTAAGGGAAACAAAATTAATAAATTTATAATAAACTACAGGTTGCCTTCTAAATCACTCAACAAAAAAAATTAGCAATTTTTTAGGGATATTTTATGTTTTATCTCTTAGTTTAACCCCCACCCCACCCAAGAAACACATATTAAATATTACTATGGTCGAAAAGATTGACTACTATAAGTAAAAATTATTACTAAAGTTTATATTTATGTAATTAAAAATTAATCCATGTACAACCAAATTTGAAATCCATTTTTCAATATTCATATTTTAGAAATTGAATACATTAATATGAATTTATTTGATGAAAATTTAATGAAAACCAGTTTTTATGAAAATTTTTTTTTAATACAACAAATGATTTTATACCAAAATATAAAAATTCAACATAGATTGGAATTATATGAATTAAGTATTATTAAAGGTTCCCTATGTAACATTAAATCCAACAAAACACAAATGTTAATTTTTAATTACTTAATGATAAATAAATGTTTTTATATACATCAGTATATTTTATTATAAAATAAAAAATCCCATTAGAAAATTTAAAATTTACTATAATTTAATTTCTATATTCAAAGTGTAAAAATGAATTTCGTTTTAATAATTTATACACTAATATTTATAATTATGGTTATTAAATAAAAAAAATATTTTATGAAAAAACTTTCATCTAGAAACCCCAAATTTTCTGATTGAAAATCATATAAAGTTATCCAACTATATTTGAATTCAAAAGTAAATATTTGTCAAAATTAATAAGATATGTTTTATTATTACCATAATCTAGGTTTTCAAAATAACCTTTGACTTGATTGAATGGGGAAGGAGGTAAAGATTCATCCTTGGCCTTGGTGAGAGGTTGGTTGTTTAGATGTATGGGCATGTGTTGATTGAGTGGGTATTAAAATTATTTCCTTTAGTGAGAGTGTATAAGTGCACTGATTCTAGTTGAAAATAACTTGGTAAAAGGGAATAATCATGTTCAGAACCTATCCTTGAAATATCCTCACAAAAAAGTAAGGTTCAACACTGAACTGGTCACCCGAGTTACTCTATTACATCCCCATGTTGAATTCATGATCACCCTGTGATAGAAACAAGCACCAAGGGAATCAACAAGAAATTGTCAAAATCGATTTTCAATGTTCTTATAAACAAAAAAAGAGGAAATATAAATGGGTATATAAATATAAAAAAATATCTAATGAGATAAACCTGAAATAAACATGTCAAAAACGAAACGAAATCTGAAAACCACTAAATTTCCATAGAACCCTATGGGTCACTCTTGGTTCCCAATATCAGACATCACAACACAATGATCCTGATCATGATAGAACCTTATCCTGAGACTAATAAATAATTATTTCATTTTCAGTATTATTAAAACTTAGTAGGTAAATCCAAGTAATATATTCCCTATACCTTTCCATTAAATAAAATATTCATTAACTGCTAGTTTGGAATACAATATATAAATACCTATTTTTCATAAAATTATTTTCCAAAACAAATAATGGTATATTTCCTTCCACATTTAGAATAGCGTGATTATAAAAATTAATGGTTTCAAAATTTCAATGTAAAATAGTGAATTTTTATGATGTTAGTGTGAAAAATCATTAATATATTCATTTTCAAAACATCTAAACCAAATCATTATATTTTACAGAGAATAAATAATACAAAAAAGGATACGAGACAGTAACCACCTAATGAGGGAAACTAAAGGACAACACACATGTTACGAACCTAGCTAAGGAACATAAATTATCCATCATTGATAAATAAGTGTCTATAGAAACATGGTAATACATATGATCTAATGGGGAAAATAAAGAACATACTAGTCTCAATACATCCTATCGGTGAACCTAATTCAATCAATGATCCCTTATGCTTGGTCAAACTCTAATTAGACTAAACGACGGGAGTATTCCCAATGCAGATCATACTAAGGTATGGTATGAAAAGATTAATCCTAAACAAGTGCATCAATGTTTTATAAATGTTATGCTAGCTATTCTAGGTTCCAAAGTGTGTCTAAAGTTGTGGTGATGCATGAAATGAAAAAAATACAACAACATATAATTAATTTTCACTATACCTACACAAAAATACATCACCCCTAAACACCATTACATAGAATAATCCATTTACTACCAAAGTCCAATTCAAAATAGAGGTCCCATAAAATGGACCTCCCATTTCATTTAATATAAAACAGGAATGAGAAATTCCACTATAATTGTTTTTAAAAGAAAAAAAATTTTGACTGTTACAACTAGGCCACACAAAACCTTTTTGTGATAAACCATATCCAAAAAAAACAATAACACCATTTATAAATCAAAACCCATTAATAAAACCATTTGAGATATATGAATAACTATTTGGAAAAAATATTATTTACACTGGCCAACCGATCATCTTTCCAAACCAATGGTGTGAGAACCTTTATAAAACACTTCCATTAAATTAAATAAAAAATGAAATTCACATCATCTAATGTATAATAATTATCCTAACAATAACAAATCAAAAATTGTTATAAACACCTAATTTAAATTGACTGTAATCAATAATTCATTAAATTAAATGGTCAATACATAAATTAACCTTCCTCAAATTTATATTCATAGACTATAGTAACCCAAATAGACTCCAAAATGGTATAGAGAGGTAATTACATCTAAGAGGATCATTAAAATGGAAAACCCTGAATTATATACCAATGAAACGCAAAAACTAGAATAATTGGACCAAATGAGATAGGGAAACCAGAATAAAATGATAGAAGAAGTAAAAGATAGATGAGTATAGGGGATTATATTGAGAAATCACACTAAAACATGATGAATTCACTTGTATTCATACTTTTAATTAAGTGGGAGCTGTGGGGAATATTATAGGAGCCTCCAAGGGCCACATATACCAAATGTGGAGGAGAAATCATGATTTAGTGTCAAAATACTAGATTTTTTAATAGTGAAAACAAATTTTTATTGAATATAGTCATTGAATATGTTTTAGTGGAAAATTATTAGAAATTGTGTGATAGCAGAGCATCATTTACTAGGATCATAGGGCACCTAAATGGTTTGAGAAACCATTCCAACTGTGTGGTTTGGTTCAAACAATAATTAACTAACCATAGACATTTTTCTAAAATGGATTGAACTTACTAATACTATAGTGTGTGCCTTCATCAAATAACACCACAAGACATTCATAGTTACTTCTAGGAGGGGAAACTTTTGTATATAACAATGCACTATCCGTGAAACTGAACCCATGAAAAAAAATGATCTAAATAGGGCCTTAACATTTATATTTCACATGTTTTACCCTTAATGATGTCTATAAAACATGAAACAAGGGGAAACCAATAAAAAGCATAAAATTTTGATATAAACCCCATGAAACTCAAGATAAAAACAAAAAAAATGATAATAAAAAATAGATAAAATATATTCCAGTTTGTGACAATTATCCACACCATAATTGTTTTTAAAATAAAAAGCCTTAATGTTTCATGCTAATCAGGTAAAGAAAATGGTTCTCCCCCTCATATGATTCAAAACTTCCATCCAAACAACATCTGGACTACTTCAATGACGAACCATTCTTTTTCACTAAAAACATTTCATTTATCTCATCCTTCTTCCCAAATGATGATAAAGATACAAACCAAAAATCCAAAGACCTTAACCTCACTAGAACCATTGGTCCTACTCCAAGTTAAAAAACTCTTTCTAGTGGTAGGGAAACGTAGGGTCATATTACTTTGAAATATGGGGTTGATAGCCTAACAACACACTAAATAAAATAATTTGGAAAAAGGACATGGTTCAAACAAGGGGTTCACTGTTATTCAATGTATAAAGGCATATTGGAATCCTAATTATATTAGGATTCTGGAAAGATGGATGACCAATACTGGCCATCAGCCACCCAAACCTATAAACACAAACCAAAACACATAATTACTAATTGGAATTATGTAAAACATAAGATAAACACAATGAATATTTTATTCCCTCTAAGATGAATAAAGTCCAAATTAAAATAATGTATTCCCATTAAAATATGTTTTTTAATGAAACATTACAACCAATTAACTCCATGAAAAATACAACACTACAAGGCCTAACCATTAATACTAGAGGATAATCTATATCCAGAACCACATATAGATCTCTCATCAGTTCCAATTTAATCTGATTTATCCATATTCACCCTCGAATAAGTGGATCAAGATGCTATCATATTTTGAGAAACACCCTTATAGAACACCTAAAGATGACCAGAACAACCTCAAGAACAATATTTTTTCAGATAATTGTGGAAAATTGTCTTCTTGTAGTATGAAATTCCACATTGATGACACACCACCAACATACCCAGCTTTATGATGCTTCCCCATACCTTTTATTGAATTCCATTCTCAACCTGTCAATATTGAAGGAGTATTGGGAATCTTAAAAACCCTCACTATCAGAACATCATCTTGAATATCTTACCTCACCACATTAGCAAAGGGGGGTAAGTCAATTTCCAATGCACTAAACTAAAGATAAGGGCGAATCCCATTCTCATATTATGAGGCTTTGAAATAATACTCCTTTGAATCCTCAATGATATATGTAACTATATCCAAAAACCATTATATGAATCCAAAAAATGAGTCCATCACTTTGTTGAAGGTAGCACATCTCCCCAACCTTTTTCAATATTTTCATCCTTGTGGAAGTACATGTTGGATGAATTGAGCCTTGAAGAAATTTCATGAGATGAATTCTCAACTATTTGTCCTTATAACCACTATACACCACATCATACTCAGACCATCAAATATAATGTTATTGATCCTCAGATTTAGAAACTCAGGAAACTCAAGTAAACTAAAGTTCCATTTGTTTTTTCACATCCACTATTCTTCTATAGAAGGATCTTCATGACCATGAAACTATGGAGGCTTCAACTTTCAAAACAAAATAGGAATGTATTTAGGTTGATAAACATGGAGTTCCTCTTATAGTGAACCACATATGGATGCACCTCGATTATCCATTGAGTATTTTTTTAGCGTGTACTCTAAATTACAAGAAATAAACTCAACCAAAGACATCTCACCATCAATAAATCGTCATAATTAAACACCAAATAAAAAAAATAAACCAAACCACAGAGTTCCCAAAATCATCTTGAAAACTCACTAACCACCATTTTGAAATTGAAACTCAACTCCACAAATAATTCCATATCATTCTGCAAAATTATTTTAATTAACATTTAGATATCTAAATAGATTTTATTAAAATGACTTGGTCACAATAAAAAAATATTTGATCAATTATTTAAAATACAACACATGAGGTTATAAAATTAACAACAATTAATGAACCATTTCAGGAACCCCCTTTATATCAATATTTATTTAAATTAAAAATTCATTTTCTAATAAATTAAATAAATAAATAATAAAAATAATTAATCAGTTCTACAAACAATAACATAATAGTTTTGGAATCCATTTTGAAAATCCTATGTTTTTTCTTATATGTTATAAAATAAGGGGAAAATATTAATTCAAAAATTGGGCTAGAAAAAATGATTTACCTGGACATATTATTGGAGTCCATCTTCCAATCACACAAATGCCACATTGTGTCATTACGGAAAACATCCCTAGACTCCACATGGAATAAAAGGCCCCATGATGTCACCATAAACCATTATTCCAACTCATATTTAATTTCCAAATCAAGAAAAAAAATAAACTTGAAACCCATCTTCCGATGGTATCCCATGGTTCGACACAAGATATTCTTTTCTAAAGACGTCCCCATACCTATAACCTTAGTTCTGACTAAAGAACTCAGTTTACGTTAACGTCACAAATAACTATAGGGGCTCTAAAATCTAGTTCCTCCAAATAAAATACAATCTAATTCCATATTTTCATGAAAAAAACATGGGTCAACCTTAAACTAAACACCTGATTCGGGCCGTTGAATTCATGAGGCACATTCCAAATCTCCCTGGGGTGCCAACAAGAACACATGGAATTCACATGAAAAAGCAGGAATGATATTCCCCAATTATATTAAACAATCAAAATTGAATAATTAATGAAAATGATAATTCAAATAAAAAGACCAATTAAAAAATACATAAATCTAGGAAAAAACCAAACCAAATGTGGAAACTACTAAATCTCCATGGGGCCCTGCAGGTAACCCTTCTATCCAAAATACAAATTTTACACCGTTGTGATTGTAACTAACTCAGAACATTCACTAAAGACAAAAAACCAGAATAAAATTATTAGCATGACTCTTGAAAAATAGTCAGCCAGCCCATGAAAAGTTTTCCTGATTAATTTCCTTTCAATAAAATTTTCACTCACAGCTAGTTTGGAATATAATATATAAATATTTATTTCTCACAAACACATTTTATACAACAAATAATGGTTCATTTCCTTCAAATTTTAGAATAGTTTGATTCTAAAAAGTGAGGGTTTTATAATATTATATTATATAGGGAATATAGATGAGTTTATGGTCAAATGTTTTCTAAAAAATCATCATGAATGTATAAAAAACAAAATATTTTCTTATACCAATAATATGTAATTTCAAAAGACAGCATTGGATACAAAAACATAATGAGGGAAATTGATGGACAATACACATGTAACCAATCTGGTTAAGGAACCTAAATTCTTCAACATAGATAAGTACTTTCTAGGATAAATGTGGTAATACATAGTACCACATGGGAAAAATATAGAATATAATAATCCAAATCGATCTTGTTGATGTGCCAGATGCTGCAAATAACCCTAATTCTTGGTCAAATGCTACCAGGCTTAATCGAGGGTCAAAACACCAAAATAGTGAAATTCCAAACTAAGGGGTAGTAGCCAATGAATAATCCTAAACTAGTGTGGTTGGAATTATTAGATATTATTCTTGTAATCCTAGGTTCCCATGACATGTATAATGTTGGGGTGAGCCATGAAATTCTAAATAACCATCAGTTTGTGAAGAATGGTCACTAAAAACAGTGATAAGAATCACCCTTTAATACCCCCGCAAAGAATAAACCTTTTCTTTACGACATTATATTTATAAGGGAGTTACCAAAATAAGAACTTTCAGTTTCCTTTAATAAGACCAAGTCAAGAGAAATACCCTAATGATAGTTTTCTAATGAAGTCCCATTTCAAAAGTGCCAACCAGGACTCACACAACACTTGGGTGAAAACCCATTTCTAAATTGGACCAAAACACCATTTATAATTCCCCATCAATAAATAATCACATTGTAGAAACCTAAATCACCCTTTTGAAATAACAATATATTTAAAAATCCCCCCATGGAATGTTTTCAACCACATGATATGTACAAAGTAATGTAAAAGTATCATAAAATTAAATAATAAGATAAATTCATTTAATTGTATATTAAATATTTATTCTAGGAATTCTACATCACAAAATAGTAAAAACATGATTTGAAATACAGTGAATTAAAAATTAATTAAATTCAAAGGCTAATATATTAGGTAACTTACCTCGAATTACAGTGCTTTCATAATGGAAACCCACATAGAATACCCAATGGTATATATAGTAAATAACATAAATAATTATCCTTAATAAAGAAAAACACCTAATTTAAAACCAATGAAATATGAACCCAACACTAATGGGAACAAGGGAGAAAGTGAAACAAGATGAAAATGAACATAGATGGAAGAGGTATAATATAAGTGGTTATTACTAAGATAAATAATCATAGATCATGAAAAATATATATTGGATTCTCAATTTGAAGTAGCTGGGCAGCTTAAGGAATAGGGGAGGATACTCTAAGAGATATACAATCCAAATGAGGGGTAGAAAGGGTTATATTTTGTCAAAATATTAAAGGGTTGGAATGTTAAAAACTCTTTTTAAATAAATTTCAGCACTATATATGGTTTGGACACATTGTTTGGGAGACCATACTCCTACCCAAAATACCTTACTGGACTCATAGGTCACATTCATGGTTCCTTGACACTATTTAAAAAACTATACACCAATTGTGTCGTTTGGATCTGATAGATATTTTATAACCATGCACAGTCTTGTTGAAGGTTTTGGAATAAATTATTTCAAGTCCTACACCCCCATCCAAGGACATCACATGTCCTAAATGGTTACTATTGTGAGATGCATGTTTTGGATATAACCATTCCTTACCAATGAAGAACAAACTATTTAAGAGGGAAATGAAATAAAGTAGTCCTCAACATCTCGAGTCTGCATTGTTTCTCCACACAGTGTTCATAAATCGTGACATAGAGAACAAACAACCCAATACTCAGAATTTGATATGAAACATCAGATAATCAAGGGAAAAAAATAAAATGATAAAATAACACAAAATATATAATATAAAAATATTTGTGTAACAAATAGTATAGAGATGAAATGTTTTATGGGTTTTTAACAATTCAATATTAATTTCCACCATTTTTCCACTGTGTTTTAATGATTTTGAACTAATATTAAAAATTAAAAACCTATTTTCACATCATATTTTATTTTATTAATTTTTTTAAAAGGAACCTTTACATTTTTTAAAAAAATTGTATTAGGTGTTTACTCACATAGCTAGTGATGAAATTCAATCCAAACAAGGCAAACTGAACATGATATAAAGCAAACATATGGACTAAATTTTTTATAATTTGACTAATATGTGAATAAAATTTGTGTGAAATTATGAGGGCTAATGAAAACCTAAATTAAATAAAATAATCCATAATATTGTTGATCACAAATCATCCATTTTGAGGCCCAAAATGAATAATATTTTGATAGAATATTCATACCTCATAGTCTCAAGGTATCTATTATATGTCCACCATTTAATGGGTTGTTGACCACAAAATGATTCTATGATTTTTTGTAGATATATTCAATATTGGGTGAAAGAAACTATAAATTTTTTAATAAAATTAAATAAGACATTATAATTTCCCAAATTCATGATCTAAAGGTTTTTTGAAATTCATGGTTCCCAAAACAGCCTTCCACGTTTCCTATATATTAGAACCCTTAAAACCCCATGTTAGAGTTTGAATAGGAAGAAAATACCTATAGTTTTTGGGATATTATGGACTTGTATCCTCATTGTTATATTTTTTGGGGTTCCATATCCTCATAGTGAGGTCATAGAAAAATATGGTGTTCTGCACAATCTTACACCTCCTCTCGATGAAGGGTTAAACAATGGGTGATCATTGAGAAAGATATAGTCAATTTAAGAGGGAGTTTCAAAATATACTTATCAAATGGTTTGGTGTATATTGTTGAATTTAATTTCTATTTTATATTTTCATTGATTTTTTGGAATTATCTAATTTGAACACTTTTAATTTCATAATGGACCAGTGTGTGATTTTATTTGTCTAGCTTGTGTTTTTTATTTTAAAACATAAGAAACCACTCCATTCAAAAAAAATTGGATATTTTGGTGTTATTTTTAAAACCCTAGAGAATCATTATAAGATTGAACAAAACTACGCAATTTTTAATATAATATTTAGTCCATATTTTATTATATTATAAGCGTTGTGGGTATCCAAGATCTTAGTTATCCCCCAACAAAAGTATTACATAAAAATATAAGTATTAATTAATATTAATTTGCATTTAAAGTAGGGTAGTAATATATAACTGATCATTTTATGATCAAATATTTCTTAAAATACACATGCATTTTCACCAGTTCAACTTTTTAATTAAGTCAGTATATTTTTTAAACTATGTTTCAAAACTCAACATATTTTTTTCTTTTGAGAAACATATCGAAAAATAACAATAAAAACACAATAATTCATTGGGATATATGAAATAAATTCTACCCTATTATATATTTAATCATATAAAACATAATAAAATTTTCATGTCTTGAAAAGTGGTAAAATTATGAATTTTTCGAGAGTGTTCATTACTATTTTCTAAATATTTTTTATAATTTTTTTTTATGTTTTCAATAGATGTTTTTTCATTATAGTTTTTAATACTATTTTTTATAATCTATTTCCTATTTATGTACTTTCTACAATGTGTTCTTCCTTTATTAAATTTCCACATTTCAATCCCAAAACCAATAGGATCCAAATTTTATTATACAGAGACACATTGGACGAAGCATTGATAGAGGAAACCCAACCCATCAACAGCCACCTTTTAAACCCTTGTCAGTTGAAACCAAACATAAAATTGTACTTAAAATGTATAATATTGATAAAAATAAAATAACACAAAAAGAACTCACTTTACATGAAATTTATATACCTCCCACTTATATTATAATACAAGGTAACTCTAAAAACATTGAACTAAAATGCTGTCTATTTTATTTACTGAAAAAATATCATGATTTTTTTGGAAAATAATGATATTTTAATTTTAATAAATTTCACACTGTGTGTTAAAAGTTAAAGCAATATAATTTTGATGATGAAAAATTAAGGAAAATTTATTTTCAATTTTTATTATGAGTATTAAATAAAATTTATCAGACTGTGAAAAATCATAAATGAGAGGTCAGGTAGACACGAAATTCCATTTTCATGAAAACTAAATCCAATACTCTTGATTTTAAATAATCATGTACAAATTTTTTTTAATAAAATATTCCCTAGGGGAAACACTTCCTAATTTTTGGTAATGATTAAAATGTTTTTTTTAAGATATATAAACATCCAATTAATTTATAATATTATTATTTAACACTTTAAAGAAGGTTAAATTCCTACTAGATGAAATATTATTGATTTAAATTTCGTTGAATGACTAGTTTATAATACCCTAATCACTACATTGAACCTTACAAAAAATGTGTTGTAAAATATAAAACAACTAAATCTACGGTTTTATGTTCCCATTCAAGATGTCCATTAGTTACAATGTTATTTTCTTGAGAAGCTTTTTTATATTATATTTGAATATATTAATACCATACACTGTATAATTTCTATTTATTAATGAAAATCACATCCTCCACCTCTACATTGTGGAATATGTGTTGTTTTCACTGACTACGTTGACCAATTAACTTAGCTGATAGTTCCTTTTGAGATTCGTGTGGCAATTTTCTCGTGATGCCCCTACTAACATCTAATTATCGAATAACCATATTATTAGTACATTTATGGGTAGAAAGAAAAAAAATATTATAGCTATGTGTGATTTAAAATTTTCTATAGAAATAAATGAATCACTGGAGGAATTGTAATCAGCCTCCTCCACCACATAAAATTCCCCCAACCACCACAAATTCAATTCCAACAAAACCCCTCCAAAAAATATTTATACCCTAGAATACCTAGTAAAAAATTGATTTAAATAATATCTTTTTCTAATAAACTACCCAAGTATTCATAAAGGACCTATGAACTCTCTTTTTCAGACTCACCAACATGGTTAGTGAAATTATAACTCAAGGGTTGGGTAAATTGTCTTTTCAACTACTATTTTACACTATAAACTAATAAAATGTAATTTACCTCACAGTAAAAAGTGGAACAAAACCCAATATCCAAATAACCCTTCCGTTATAGTTATATCCTCTTGTGGAAACCACCATTCCAACCATTAAAAATTATTCAAATGAGAAATATACTTGTGATGATAAACATAACAAAAAATAAAAGAGATAATATTTTAAGGATCCACAATCCCAATATTTCATATTACATTTTTCCGTAGTTCTACCCAATCAAGGAAATAAAAGTAAACAGAACATGAAATATTAAAATATAAATATAGAAAAATGTGGAGGTTAACATCCCCATGATTGATGTTGAGAAGGAAATTACATGATTGCCTATTTTTCTAAAGAAGATGTGTACACAATAAAATTAATTAAAGATAATGAAAATGTAACATTGGGGAGGAAGATATCATCATTGATATATCCATTACATTCCACAAAATTCAATTATCTAGGAACATTCTTGATATCAGGAATCTTAGGGGACTAATTTATTTTCAAAGATATACTTTATTTAGGTGCTTCTATAAATGTGATTCCCCACACAATTTGAACTTCATTGAATTTTTAAGAACTAAATAATAATGTAATATTTATTTAACTAATAAAAAAATGTGTCACACCCCCTGGTAGTTTTTTATAGGATGTTCTTTTTAATGATAAAAATTTAATATTTATGTACATTTTTTCTATTCATAAATTGAATGAGCATATGATTAATGGATATGCCTAATTTATATTAGAGAGTCATTTCATGAAAAGAACATAAAATATATAATTTATATCCAAAATTGTACATTATATATGGATAGTAGTTGGTATGTTTTCCACGTATAATACTTTAGTCCATGTAGCACCCCTAAGAATAACATTCTTCTCCCTCTGTTAATTATATTGATGTTTACCCTTTCACAAAAAAAAATATCTAATTCTCCCGAAAAAACCCATATGAATTTTCACCATTAATATAATATATTTAATGAATACTTTGTTTAATACATTAATGGTCATGAAATGTTTCTTGAATTTTTAGTTGATGACATCTTGATCACTATGGATATAATATTCACTAATGATACTAATCAACTTTTAAAATATTACATATCATCTGAGGATGTTTCTATTGAGTAGCTAAATCATATAATGGGACATGTAATTTATGAATCATAAATTTAATTCCATAATCTCTCTAAATTAGTACTTAAACCACTGCCGAAAAATATGAAAAAAATTATATCAGGAGATTAGAAACAAGCTTCCCATGATCATTTCTAGTATAATATTCCTAGATCATCGATTGGGATTACATACCCTTTTTTGGGATTATAAATAAAAATTGGGATATGAACATACTTATTTCAATAGGATTATTCTATTAATTTTCTCTCATCACATATTAATATAAAATGATGTTAAACCATTAATGTTGACACAAGTATGACTAAAAACTAACCACACTGAGGTTGTTAAAAAGTAGGTAACAAAATTATTGGATACTTGTTTAATTTACCTCATCTATAATTTGAAATGTGTCAGTCCAGTATAAGAATATTCAATGAAAAAAAATCCTATGGTAATAACAATTCAAAATAATTAATTTGATTAATCTCAAGTTGAAAGTTTTGTTATGCCTATGTAGATAATCGTCGACTAAACTAGTAAACTAAGAAGGAGAATTTACCATTATCATTCATTATATAAATACTTGAGAGGAAATTATGTATTTAACACTAAATTTTCCATGATGGGTATTCTAGATACTTTCATTTCAATATTTTCTCAGGAAGAAATAAAATAAAACCGATATATGTTATGAAAGCCATTTTATTAATTAAATATTTATTCATGATTTAAGAAAAAACAAGACTTAATAAAACCTAGACGATTGATAATCATAGTGTACTTGTTAATTAGTTACATGTAATATCATCATTATATATGGATAAAACAAAATTAATGAAATCATCCTTTACATTATTTTAGTATTCCACTATTCTTCTAAAACTATAACGGATAACCTGGGGACATAGATAAAAATGGATGAGTTATAAATACATTTATGGGAATAAAAATCATTGAATATTATAGAGAAATACATTTGAGTCAAGAGGAATAAAAAATTAATTTAAGTGGTGAGAATTATATTCATGGACCACGATGAAACATATAAAATGATAGCATAATGGTAACTTGGGAATGTGGAATCAAAATAAAACATGAAATCATAAGCATAAGTTAATGATAACCAATATGTAATCTTAAAATACAGTTCTTAGGAAAACATCATTTTCACCATACATGTAATCTTAAGAAATTAAAATAATAACCAATTCATTGGAGATCTATATAGGAATACCAATTCATAATCTTATAATGTACGTGAATAACTGATCCACAAAGATCATATAACATAATAAATTATTTGATCACCATTAATCCCATGATCAATAAATATTAATTCAATACTTGTAACTCCTGAATAAAATAATTTTGGGTATTTATAAGTTAATACATGTTTGTAGAAATATTTACTATATTCGTAACACAATGGTTTGACCTTGGAAAATCACAAGTTAATTTCAGAAAAATAACTGGGGTATATAATTATAATTGGAGGGCCTTATTATATTCAAAATGTCCTTATGTAACTTGTAAATTACAATATAAGTAAGAGGGGTCTTTGAGAAAAAACATTAAATGGAAAAATAAAGTATAATTCATAACAAAAATGTGGTTCTTGAATAAAATTTTGACATAGAAAATTAACATGAGAATTTCGATATCATAATGGGGGTAACAAATTAATCAGGGGATGGAATAATGAATGTGAACTTTTTATGTTTTCAAATGTAAATAAAAAAACAAGAAAAGGGGATTTTTTATGATACATAGAAATATAATAAAATTTAAAAAAACAATATCACAATGGAGGTTCTTTAATAAAGAGGAGGAGAGGATCCCTTTCTAAATTTTTTCTTAGTAACAGCTTTGGTAAAGGTTTTTATGAGTTGGGATAAATTATAAATAATTATAAGGAGATAAATTTTAATGTAATGGGAAATTTATAACATCTTTACAATATATCCCATAAGGATTTTTGAATCTAAATATAAATAAGAATCTTTAATGGAAAATAATATAATGATACCACTTACAAATTTTCACTATATTAATGGATTTGATAAAATTTATAACAAGGGTGATAAATGAACTCGGATTATAGGAATATAAAATGGGAATGAAAGTTACATTTATAATGATTTTGAAACAAATATAATTTGGATTATAACTTATAAATACATGTAATAATCATAAATGATACAGAATAGAAAGAAATCCATTACTGAATTTGGACATAGTAATTACTAATGTAAATGTTATACAGAGAGGAGAAAATTTATTGATTAATATTAAAAATAAATTGGAAATTAAACTGAAATTTATAAAGTGTTTATAAAATATTGAGTCTATATTAAAATGGGAAAAAATAAGAAGATTGAATGGAAATGAAGAGTGAGATATTCCTTAATAAATTTCAATATAGTAATAGATTAGGTAAATTTAGTAATGAGAGGGGGAAAATGATCTCTTAGAATAATAATATTAATCGAAAAGTAAATTTAAATTTAGAAACTCTTGAAAACATAAAAAAATTTATTATATTGTTTAAATACAAAGAAGAAGCTTGAATTTAAAAAGAGAGAAAAATACTCATTACGGCATTTTAGTATTGTAATTACATAGGTAATGGTTATCAAAATAGAAGAGAAAAAAATAAAACATTATAATAATTTTTTTTTAAAAAGAGACATTTAAAAAGGCTATGAAATTATTCCAATTTAGATTCAAATTTATTAATATAATGATGATGTTTGGACAGAAAAAAATAGAGAGAGAGATCATATACCTTGAATATTTGAATCATAAAAATCATGGGGGCTCACTATATCCTTTACAGAACCATGGATAGAGTATTATTTCGGTAACATGAACATAACATAGTTTATAATGCATTTATAGTAGTAAGGAATGGATATGGTGTTGTATTTATAATTGAGGATTGGTTGGTTTGAAATATTTATTATTTATTATTTTATCACATAAGCTAGCAAATGGTGGGTAAATTAAATAACAAAAAAAATTATTGGATAATTAATGAGTTGGATGGTGTTTTTTTCATGGAAATAAAAACCTAACCACGTTTTCTAGAAGAACAAATAAATATATATAATTTAACAAAAAAAATTTTTATTTAATAAACAAATATTTAACTTAAAATTTAATGATTAAATTTATAAATAATATTTATATTTAAAAATTAATATATATAAAATTCAAATTAATTTTTTATTTAAAAATTTTTCAATAAAATTTGTAATTATCTTGAGATAATAATGATGTCATAAAATCATAATGCTTCTAATACCGTAATTTTCATGTTTTCACCAAAAAATCAACTTGGTCACAAATTACCTAAAATTTACCCAAGATAATTATGAAGTAATGAGTGCAAAAAAGTAATTTATTTTAAAATAATAATTATCTAATTTTGAAAATTATAAATTTTATATAAAACCTTTTTTAATGAAAATTGATTTTTTACCAAAACTCAACATTCGGACTACTATAATGATAACCTTAATATTCATTAATTGTTTTTAATTATATTTCATTAAATAAAATTTCATCAAAAAATGTCACATATATAATATTTTATTATAATAAATTTATAGTCATTAAAAATTACATAATTATTTTATATCTTTAATTATTCATAATGAACATTTAAATACATCTTCATATCCAAAAATATTAATGACCATGTATTTTACGTATTGATGTTCATAATATTTATCAACTATATTAGATGAAAATCATTAAGGTTGATAGTCATGTTTCTCTATAAATACATCATCATTTGAAGAATTCAATACTCACAATGATTCCAATAATTGTTCCAATGAATTTAAAAAATGAATATGGTATTAATTAATCTATGTTCCTCTATTATTGTTATTTTTTTGCGTGAAATGATTATAGGCGTTCAAAGCAGCACATATTTCTATATATAACTTTATTTAATATCAATTTATTATCTCATCTTAAAATATTTTGGAATATTGGGAAATGTTTTAGATGAAATTTAACATTAATAATTAAATTTATAATGTGTTTCTGGCCTCTAGTATGCTTTTACCCATTAATATTCATAGATGTACTAGTTTATAACAACAAATTTTGTTCGAAGTTTTTATGAAATTTAAAAGTATTTTTTGGTCAATATAATATAAAATAAGACAAAAACTAATTGGGATTTATGATATCTATTATTAAAATATTAATTATTTGGGTCATTATATTATCCCCCTTAAAAAATTTCCATCAATTTTTATTATTATTTAATATATGATAAAACCAAAAAAATCACTTCCTAATATTCAATAATGAGGTTCTTAATCTATAAAAAATAAATTTATTATTTTCACATGGAATTAAAATTATATATTTTTTCAAATAATACGAACCATAAATACAGCCTCCATTTGTGGCATCACTCAAGAAGAGAAAGGATCCTAAAATGAAAATGGTAGCTCTAGGATTCTTTAAAATCCACTATTTTTTTTATCCTGCACCTAATTTAGTTTGGATAAAATCGATAGAAACATCTATAATTACAAAAAAAATAAGATTTATTGTTAATATATTATTTAAAGATATCCAATTGATCCTTATTTTTATAAAATAACCTTATAACATTTTTATCAATGGTTTCAAAATTATATTTAATACTTCCAACAATAATTAAATTTGAAATTTGATACATCTAGACTATGGAGATGTCATCATATTTGATGTATCCATCAAAATTAATATCTTTTCATATTCCTTAATTATGTTCAAGACTTCAAAAATACCCTAATATCACCTTTCATGCATTGTATAGTAGTAGTGATTAAAATATAATATTTATTCAAATAAAAACCATGATCCTAGAAAAAATGTGGAATATTTGATGTATTATATTCACCATAATGTTTTTTTGGTAATTTCAAAATTAAAAATCCTTTCAATGTCATATCAATATGACTTGATGATAATCCTTACAAGTATATCTTATTGAATAAAGATAAGAGTTTCTTATTATACAGCTTTCATTAATATGGGTTTTCTCATACTCTAAACCCAATTAAATAAATTAATATCCCAACAGTATCAAGATATTTTCCGAAAAAATAATCAAAATATATGTTCTTAAAATATATAATATACTTTATCCATTAAATTTTATATCATTTAATATATTAGTGAAATTATGAATCTAAAATTTTAAACCAATGTTATCCATGATCAATTTTCTAACATAAAATCTTAATATCATTTATGTTCTCCTAATAATAATACATAATGAGGTTGGGAATTTACCGAATATTATCACCTAGGATTGAAAACTAATTTATATATCACGGCCTATTTTTGTAAAACAATTATCAACCATGTCTAGCTTAATACATTGATTTTTTGGTTGTTTCTTATTGGTACATCTATTCCTGATAAACATCCTCTTGTAGTATCCAATCAAGTATATATTCTCTTAGGAATAAAATTTTCTATACATTACCAAAAATTAAGGTTGTCATATTTTGTTTAGTATTATTTTTAAATAGTTATTTATCATTTTCTAATCCTAATCATAAAAACAACCTAACTTTTTAATGATACAATCTATTTAAACCCTTCCAATCTTTAGAAATTAATTCATTATTTGTTACATAATAATAGACATATTAAAGCCCATAATATCGGTAAACTAGTGTATTTGGTAATTTGGTATATAGTATATCATCTTGATACCTTTATAAAATAACATTATTGAAAATTTCATTATATTTGATTTCTTATACCAATTCTAATAACAAAATTTACAAGATGACCTATACACATAAATAAGAAATGGGTGATATAAAATTACAAGTAATTGAATTAAAGAATTATGAAATGGGTTGAATAAGAAATTTTGATTCAATAAGGAATGTAGTGTAACATAAGATTTGAGGATCATAATCAGAATTAAAGTGACATGGTATAACATGGTAGCATAAATGTATCATTGGAATGTGGAAACCCCATTAAAAAAGACATCATAAGAATAATCCATGGTTAACCACCAAGAAATCATAACATAATGTTGTTATAATAACATCATTTCTACCATACATGGAATATAATCATATTAAAACATTACCCAATGCATTGGAATACTATTCTAGGGAACCAATTAATAATTATAATAAGTACATTCAAAAGTGTTCCACATAGATCATATAACATAAGAACGAATTTCAAAATTTTAACCCTAATATAAAGGATTGTGGGTTAAATATATTTAGTTTCATAATAAAATAAGTGTAGTTATTATTAAGATAATACCCTTGAGTGGAAATGGTGATGGTATTCACAATACAATGGGTTGGTATGAAAAAATCATAAGATAATTTTTGCAGCATAACCAGTGTACATAATAAAACATAGAAGGAAAAAATGAGAGTGAAAGGGGTATATAATATCATGTGAATAATAAGCTATGTTATGAAAATGTGTGATAACTTACCTATACATTATAAAATTAAAATAAAAATTCATAACACAAATGATGTGCTTCATTAAAATCATAGCATGAAAAATTCGTTGGATATTTTTATAGAATAACGGGGGTACATAATGAATCATGGCATGAATTAATTGCCTTAAAGGGTAAATAATCACATAGAAATCATTATGGTAGTAATATTTATTTTTTATAATATACCCTAACATGGAAATATAAAAAAAGTGATAACGTGAATGAATTTCTTGAATAAAGACGATATGGTGGGGATCCCTTACACTATTTCGACATTTTTATGGTTTAGGTAAAAGAAATAATTATACAAGATAAATTTTATATAATGGTACGATCATAAATTTTACAGTAATGGGACATTTTTATTGTCTTGAAAATAGATCCAATTAGTATTAGGAGGGGTAAATTAAAATATGATGCTTGAATTGAAAAGAAGGGAAAGAGATCCCCTAGTAAATTTTGGCCTAGTAACATCTTGGGAAATATTAACAATGATGGGGTATAAATGATATATCATTATATGAAGATAAATTTTATAGTATAGGGATATTAATAATAAATTTAAAAATTTCCAAATGGGATTATAAAGGATAAATTAAAAAATAATCTTGAATAGAAAAGAAGACAAAGAGGTATATTACCAAATTTTATCACATTAATAGCTTATGAAGAGAGGTTATAAATAATATATCATTATAATAAAAAAAATATTAATATTAATGGTAATTTAAAATGGATTTAAAATACATCCAATTGATATTTAAATGGATAAATACAATGAATAATCTACAATGGAATGAGAGAGAGTATGTGTGAGAGAGATATCACTTAACTTGATGATTTGCTTCCTAAAACATTAGGGTGGAACCATGAAGGCTTTAAAATACCATTTAGAGACTATATTTGTGGTAAAATTACTTGATATTCTTGGATAATTATTTTTTATTGGATATGAATGGCTAACGGGTGGTATTTATACTTGAGTAGGTTTGGTTTTAAATATATTTAGTATTGATCATTTTATCATACAAGCCATACAACATGAGGGTAATTTAATTTATAACCAATTTTATTTCTAACATATGAGTTTTAGAGTGTGTTTTGGAATTCCATGCCTCATGAAATGTAACCACACATTCTATCCAACCTCTTAAAAGAACAGAATATAAAAAATGAATTTTGTATTTCAAACATCTAATTTTAAAGAAAATATTATAAATTAAAATTGATATTTATAAATAAAATTTTATAATAACCAAATGAAAATTTTATTGATAAAAAGTTTGCAAAAAAATTTTAATCATTTCATCCTAATAATCATTTCATACAATCACAAAGCTTGTAATGCAGTAATATTCACTTTTTTTTCAAAAAAATAATCTTTAGGGAAAATTAAAAAAAATACCCTCAACTAATTATAACATGATGAGTCCCGAAATTAATAATATTATAATATAATAATTATATATGTATTTTTATTTTTATTTTTTATAATTGCATTATTTTAATGAAAATAAACAATTTAAAAGAACATGAAAATTGTAACCATTATAAAAATTGCATTATGATTCTTTACAATCTTCGATAAAATTATTTCATGAAATAACTTATTATTTAGAACTACCAAATAAATAATATTTTAACATAATAATATTATAGTCATCAAAATCTTTTTGATTATATCACTGATTAATCTTGATGGTTATTTAAATGCATCTACATATGAATCAATAATAGCAACAAACTATTTTATTAACTAATGGTCATAATAATTATCAATTATATTAGTTGAAAACCCTAAAAGATATTATCATGTTTCTATATAAATTCACCATTATTATTAATATTCCTCATTTTCTTCAAATTTAATCAATGTTAAAAATCATTTCAAAATTGAATATTTTATTTCGAAATATTTTTTTAAGTTTTATTGTGATGTTTCTGTGTGCACATATTCTTAGGGATTTAAGTAGCCTTTATTTTTATGTTTCAATTTATTTATCCTTCATTTCTCTTTCCATTTTAGTATTTTTTTATATTGGGTGTTGTTTTAGACTTAGTTAATGTTATTTATTAATTAGATAAAGAAATATTGGTTTATAGATTGTGTTTACATTACAATTATGGTTCCTAGTTGTACGAGTTCATAACAACACTTGATGTTCAATGTTATTATGAAATTTAAATGTATTTCTATGGTATCTTTTTGTAAAAAGGAAGTAAAATTCATTTAGAGTTAAGATATACATTATAAAAATTTTAAAATTTTAGGTTTTTTAAATATACCACATTGGCATGTTTTCATATAGAAGGAGGTCATAGGGCATTTTAAATTTTCCATGTACATTCCATTGATGTATGGTTTTTTTGAATTATCCTAAAAATTAAATTGATGTAATAATAAATTATTCCAATATACGTGGTTTCTATGTCTAGGAATGGTTTTTTATTCTATGTGTTTGACTTTTACCTCTCATTAAATAGAATTTTGTATAAAATTATTAGAAATATTATTTCCTTGTAAAACAAGGGAGAGTGAATTATCACATAATTTATATGATTTTATTCAAGTAGATAAATATAAATTTTATTTATTTTCTTCCCATAAATTAGAAAAAATTGATATTAATTCATTCTTCGGTCATGGGGGATTTTATCACTATTAAATTCATGACATTATCCCCATTGCACAACATCTATATTGGTTACCCCCAAAAGAAAAATAATTTCTGATTGGTAAAACCTATGAGGATACATTTAATAAATTAAAATATAGTCTCACATAAACCCAGATAATAAAACCAACTTTACTTTATTTAGAAAATTATCTCAAGTGTGATTCCTCTAAAATTGAAGTCGGTGAAGTTCGATAAAAATAGGTCTATTGAACTCCACATGTCTTTGTTTATGATTCACACACACTAGAAACTACCCATAAAAACTATACTTTAACCAAAAAACAATTATTTACCATTATTTTACCATCAGATAAATTTAGTTCATATATTTTAGTTTATTATGTAATTGTTTTCTTTGTTCATTAATCCCTTTGGTGTCTACATTAGAAAAGAAAAGACAAACCACATTACATTCATTCGATTATCCACCATCAGGAATATATCAAAGAAATAATGGATATAAAAAAGCATAGAATTTGGGGGTTGATCATATAATTAGGTTTCTTATATCCTCTTACATTTTATCACTCACCCTATATGCCCATAAATTAAATTTTTCTTAATGATCAATTTTATCGAGTGAAAGATGATATTCTATGGTGTATTGAATTTTTTAATTTTTTAGTAGCATATTATATTCTTGTTGATTTAAAAAAACCAAATAGACCATAAGAAACATGTTTCTCATTGGTGTATTTTTTATAACCCCAATCAATGGATAAAATGAATGGATCGAGTCCCCAATTTTTATTTTCTCAATATTGAGTATCAATCTACATTAGGTATTATTAGACTTCTCAACATAGGCCCCACATTGGTCCCTAATAAATGGAACTCAAGGTCCTATATTCTAGTTTATTTAGTCCATTTATATTTTGATATTCCCATGGTTTTTTATATATTTTCCACAACGTAATGGATGGTTAATTTCTACAAATTAAATGATATTCCACATCCATGATTTCTCTCTCATCAAATTTTTTATGATTGGAAATAGACATTATGAGGAAATTTTCTTATTTATTTGGATACTTATTCTTTTTCTAGTGGTATATTATGTTTCACGACTAGTAGAGGTAGGATTAACAAGGTATTATGATCCCAATATAGTATTTTAATTCATGGGAACCTAAATTATCTATTGGATTAACAAGGTATTATAATCCTAGTATTGTAATGTTATGGGGTTATTCATTGATTTTCTAATATATATCATTCCAAGAATAATTTCTTTGTTGATGTGTCAAATATAGGTGTCAACACAATTCATGAAAATATAGTTTACTCAAATAGGGATGAATAGTCTTAAACTCGATGATATTTTTCGTGCCTATAAAACCAATTTATGGTTTAGGTTCTCAAATGAAATTATATATTTGAGTGGTACAAAAAATAATAATGGATTCATATATGTACTCTTAAATATATAAGTGGATCAATAATTCATCTCATGACATCCTCATCCTTCATCGTCGATTATATGTCTGATAGAGGATAGTATTTTTCAATGAAATGAAAAAATTTCACATAGGAAAACCATTTTCATGTTTCTTTTGCTAACACAATATAACTAGTTTATATCCATTTTGTTTTTTAAATGTTTTAAATGAAGAAACAAAACAAAAAAATCACTATCAATGGTAATATGCTAATTAACTTCTTCAAAACCCTTATAGAGTATCCATTGGAGTAAATACACCTACAAGAAGTAACATACCAGTTTCACCCAATAGGTTTCATCCATCCTTCAAAAAGTTTCATTTTTTAGTGAGTGAAGTAAAAACTCTATCTTTTTATGGAGAATATATTTCATTTTTGCATAGGATTTCCATAATTTCTTTTTTATTTGTTATATAATATTTGAGTTTTCACTACTTTCCAAATATAGTTTAGATTTGTTTCATAATTCTCCTTTTTCCACTTTTTCTCTTACTCTATAGTATTTTTACCCCTACCCTGACCCCTCTATTATTAATTTATTATAATATTGGTGTTGGAATTCTTATTTTATATGCCCATATATTCATGAAAATTATTCAAAATGAATTTTTAACTTCCATATTTCTTATTTTTTCACATTTAAATAATTTTTGTTTTAATGTTGGTTTTTAAATTTAGCCATATAATATATATTTTTGCGGTAATTTTAATTATATGTTTATTTTACCATGGGATATATTATTTTATCTTTATCAAAAACATTTAGATATTATTAACATTAGTGGGTTATTATATGAGTTAATTGTTTTCATGTCACATCTCCACACATCCTTTCACTCATCTATTAAGTTTGAATGATTTTTAATTATTTTGAGGTACATATATGTTAGGTTAATATTTTTCTGTATTCTGAAGTTATTTTTTACTACATTTAACCCCTATTTGATATATTTCATTTCTGTAAGATATGGAATTACATGTTTGTACATATTACCTGATTATTATCATACGTAAATAGAAAAAAATAATTAATGGAGTGTTGAAATTTAAAAAACGCAATATATAGGTTATGATATTATTTTTTCACTTCCTTGAATTTTTATGTGATTATATCTTGAAATTTTATTTCAAAAGGTGTATTGCATGGTGATGTGAATGAATTATGTGAGAAAATAATTAAATATATTCTATATAATGGATAAAATTTGAAAGAATAACATAAAATGATTATCAAACAAACATGTAGATTTAGTAAAAACGATTTATTTCAATTTCATTCTAATAATTGTATCATATATCTCATTTATATTTGTTCTAATATTATTTTGGAGGCACACATTTCGATGAAAAATGAGATTAACACTTTAGGGTGATTATTCATTTTCTTTTTATGATATCATAAAATGAATTTACTATAAATGATAATATTTCTAGATTAAGGGAGTTTCCTCAGGAATTAGTTTTTAAAATGCGACTCTTAGATGGATTGAAAATGTATAGGTGTGGGGATATGATTATGTTATGATTCATTATTCATTCACACACTTATTCCACTGTGTTATATAGATTTTTTATTATAAATTCCCAATTTAATAAATAAATTCACTTAAAAATTGATTCATTCAGTTTTATGAATATCACTATTAGAATGGAATTTTTTTGTCAATTATTACATTGTTGGAAATGGTGATTTAGAGATCCCATCATAAAATTCCAAAAAAAATGGTCCAAAATTTTCCTGATCCCAAGTACACGTGTTGAATAATATTCATAATATAGTTAAACCATGAATCAAATTTAGTTGAATATTTTTAGGGAATGAAAAAATTGAGGAATATTATTATATGGATTTTTAAAGATAAAAATACATAAATTTATAAGAACTAAATGAAACACCATTGGATATAATCTTCATTATTCATTATCTCAATGTAACTTTTGTAATTAACCCATATCATTGGTTTTAGGCCTCAATATAATGTGAAATTTGAATTAGGGATATTCGAGAGGTGAGGAAAGAACATTTTAGTTTTTTTAAGGAAATATTAGTCTTTATTTTATCCCAAATCTATGATCTAACTGGTTTTATGAATTCATATTTTCAAAACCCACCATTCACATTGCCTATAAATTATTACACTAGGAACAACATTTCAAATTTAAAAGAGGGGAAAATATAGTCTATTTTGGAGACAGAAAATCATTATATATTAATCATAGAATTTATATTATTCAAATAATCGTAGTTATATAATGAATGAATTTATAGTTCCACAAGATTTTCCACCCACTCTAAATGGTGAGATAAATTATAGGTGATAATTGTGTGAGAACTATCCACTTTAAGGGTGAGTTTTAGAAGGTAATTATCAAATAGTCATAAATATATGGGTTTTAACTATTCTTGTAGGTTTTCCTCTTATTTTTTTGTGCACATAGTTGAAAAAGCATTAATTTTGATAACTGATGGGTGTGTAATTTTATGTCTGTGAAATGTGTTGTTCTGATTGGGATATATAAGAATCATTCTATTTTAAAAAATATGTATTATATTTTATTTTGAAAAATTTTAATTCATGATTACTGGTTGTAACCTGAAAATATAATAATTATATATTGTTTTATTATAATATTCATCACTGAATAGGATTATTCAGTAAAAAAGATATTAGTTAACCATCATCAAAAATATTACAGAAAAACCTAATAATACATTAAGGAGGAAGAATTTTTAACATTGTTTTGGGTCAAAGAGATGACCAGATAATTGTCATTTGTTGAAAATATACTTGCATTATCAACTTTTAAACTCATTTATAATGTTATTATATATATTTAATCAACATTCCCTCCACCATTTTATAAGGTATACACTAATTCATAATGTCATTTTAATACCCATGAGATAAATAACATGACGCATGATCTAGAGTTTGCATCAGTTATCATTGATTTAAATATTTAGTGACATTATCTCAATGGTGTTATGTGTAATATATTTTCAGATTCCACAATATGAAAGTATATATTCAAATATAAGGAGTTGAATATATTCCATAGGATATTTTTATATTTAATAAATGACTACTATTTCTCAATACATTACCATCTCAATAAGGGAAACAATGTAGATGATTCTCTTAGTAGAATAGATCATGTTTCTTAATACATGATAGGGATTGAAAGGGACCTAGTCATTATCAAAATTCCACGGACAAATATGGTAATCATAATGGAATAAATTGAGTCTAACTATTCTCAAATTATTTTATAACCATATATCTATATCAAGAACAAGGAGGCCAAGAATTATTAAATTCAGCTACATAAGAAGATATGAAGTATTTTAGAGATCAACATTAATAAATGAAGATTAGTATTATTTAGGATATAAATATTCATCCCTTGAAAAACTAATTGAATAAGATCTTATTATATATTTTATTTATCTTTACCATTTATATTCGTACATGAATAAAAATGATATAGAATAACCTAATGAAAAAATTTTATGGGTCATTATTAAATGTGGGATTATGAAGTATATATCTCGATGGTTTACATGTTAGAATGTTATTCAGGGTAATATTATTCTAATGGGATTTTCTAACCATTTCCTATAATATTATTGAAATGGGAAACCATAATTAAGTTTTTTTCATAAGTCCTCTGAATTTGTGAAAAAGAAATAATTCTATCTATGTTGTGATGGATTAACATAAAAATTTAAGGTACACCATTATTAATAAATAATATTATCAATCAAATATCATTCTTTATTATATATAAATGAATTGATAATGATTCTTGGAGAAACCAATTAAATTGTATCTTTTTAAGATCTATGTCTCCCATGAAAAGTCACAATGAGTTTTATAAAAACATTTGATATAGGGAGAATCATTAATATGGGTTGTAATCATATAAATTTTGGTCAATATGAAATAATGGATAAAAATGGAATATATTCTAAAATCGTAGATGATGATTTTTATGTAACTTGGGATAAATATATTTATCTAGTCCAGATCTTATAAAATAAAATATTATACTGTAGCATTCAAATGGAACCACTTGAGGCACTATATGGGAAGATATATGTTACTCTAACAAAAATTTTGAAAATTAAATAATTTATGTTGTTAGGGCCAGATATTTATAAGGAAATTAATAAGATTTATAAAACCAATCTATTATATATAACATTGGGAAAATTTCAATATAGGATCTATTCTATTAATCATTGATGAAATTAGGATTTTGAAGTTGGTGATAAGTTATTCCCTAGAATATATTTTTAGAAGAAGTTTATGTAGTATTAAAAAAAGGTTGCGTTAAGACCTAAATAAATTAGTCTATTCTTTATCATAGATCAGGGGGCTATAGATTTTATCTTTTCACTTCCACAAAAATTATCTCATGTAAATGATGTATTACATGTATTTATTTTAATGATGTGCATACCAGAACCATCACACCTACTGAAATCGGATAATTTTTAATGGGGAAAAGAAGTCTTTTTTTATGGAGTAAACAGTTTAGAAAATTGATCCTAGATATAAGGTACTAAAGAATTAAAACCCCTAATTGATCTATGGTCTATAGTAAAATTAGTAGTTTAGAGGAGAAATATTGATACATAAATATGTGATGATACAAAATTAACGTCGTATATTTTAATATGTGTAATAGAATTTCATGTGATAAAATATTTTTTATAGGTAGAATGTAACAACCAAATATTTCTTGTATATATTAATCTCTAAATAAATTTTGTGTGATTGATAGCTAGTTTCACACCTAGTGCCAAAATAAAAAATACTATGACATATTAAATTATTAAATTCAACTATTATAACATAAATATTGATTTTATTATTATAAATAGATATAACTACATTATGAATTATATAAAAAATGAATTCTTAATAACATCAAGCAAAAACAACCATATTTATGATTATCTAGCTCGAAAAGGAAATAGTGTCACTAGGATTTTCCCAAAACCAGACCCAAGATAATCACATACAAGTATTTATTTAAATAAATCATTTCTTATAGAATTTAAATATCAATGAAAATAGTATGAAATAAATTCTAGATAAATCACCACTAGTTACTCAAACCATTACATAATTTACCCATATATTTTAGGTAGAGGTACAAAAATATTTTTCAAGTATAAGTTAACATGAAATGAAAATGTAATGTAATATATTTTATATATTTTTTCATAATTGTATTTAATTTTATTAAACTATTAAAAAATGGTTTTATTGAATAAAATGTGTTGATTATTTTGTATTAAAAAATCAATCATAATTTAAAAATATGAATAAAATAATTTTATATTTAAATGGAATATTTTTTATGAATTAAATCATAATTTATAATATATTATTTTCTAATAAAATAAATTATAAAATTTCGAGAACATAATTTAATGATGTAACACCATGAAATTTAAAAACAAGAACATTGTATTAGATATCATGTATGGAATGAAACATCAACAACATAAAGAAAATAAATATCCAAAGACATTATAATATATTTACTACTCTAAATAAAATCTATGCATGATATATCATTCAATGTTTTTGATACCGAGTTAAAGTGTGTCACATGCAACAATGAGTTTCTTTGATAGCTTATATTTCTCGAAAGTCCACATTTTAATGACAATCATTGTATTATTTAAATATTGTTATTTAATATAATAGTAAATTACCTATTCATTAAATTAGTGTCTTTTAATGGTATTTTTAAACTTATGGAAATATAAGGTTCATTGATTGAAAATTAATTAGAAATGAATTTAAAAAACAATTTATTATAAATGATATGTTTTTAAGCTCATTATAGTTGTTTAAAATAAAAAATTAAAATTAATTAAAAGTAATTAGTGATATTAATGTAATATATATATTAGTTATTTGATAAGATATTTTATACATTAATCTAGTATATTTTACAGGATAATGTTAAGAACATACCCAATTGTTTGAAAAAATGACTATTTTCAAAGGGTAATTTTACCGCCATTATATTCTGAACTTATTTTAAATCCAATATTTAGAGATATTATATATTATATATGTCTAAATGAACTTTATTTTGGAAAATAAATAGTTTAAAAATTATTTTCTGTTATTTTATAGTTATTTTATGTGAACATTCATTTTTTAATGAATACTGAAAATAATGAATATTAATTTAAAAGTGTTTTCCTGTAATTTATTTATATGGTAAAATTATATTTTTGAATAATTTTAATGTATATTTTGATATATATTTTATAAAATAATAAAATTTATGTTATTGGAATAAATTATTTCCCAAAATATGAATATAAAAACATAACAAGAATTTGAATATATTATGTTAAAACCCCGCTCTGTCATCTCGTCTAAGGGATAATTGAAAATTATTTTACCAAATTATTTGATCAAAATTTCAAAAAAAGATTCAATATAATAAATAATAATAATTTATAATTTATAACATGGTCAAAAAAATCCAATAAAATGTGTGAAATTAATTAAAATTAATTACAACAATTGATTAAAACTTCTTATTAAAAAAGGTCAACACATTAATATTTAGAGACTGAATAACCTATAAACTTGTCCAAAATAAATTTAACAAACTTATTTATACCCTATAAAACCTTTTATCAAATTTTTCTCATTGTTGGGTTAATTTTTATGAGGATAATCATTATTGTAATTCCATTTTCAAAATTTTACAAGAATGGCACACATCCACTATAAAAAGGTAGTCACCCCTCTAACTAATTCACACATCTCAATCACATTGGATCAAACAAAATATTCTAAAATAATCTCCCACCATCCCTACCCTCATTTTATAAGGCTCACATTGGAAAAAATTCCATCAAAGGAATCCCTTTGTAGAAAACCAAAAGGAGTTACATGAATAAATTGTAACATCCTTCCTCATGTTATTTTGTTTTTTTAAATTGTCTACCATATACACTATTATTATTCCATTATTATATAATAACTTTATTATCATAAATATACTTTGATATTTTTATTCTAATGTTTTACCTAAAATTACACACACTTCCATCAAATGGGTAATGAACTTACCATTTATGTGTACTATGAACTACCACCTCACAAAATTATGTAGTTCTTTTTTACATTCTGACTAATAATGGTGGGAATTATGAAGAAAACACTATATTTAAATAATGTATATTACATTTATAATAACTTTATTCTTATTAAATTCTATATTAATACAAAACTTCATGTGTACAATGTTGCGGGGATATGGTAATAAAGTTTTTAGACGTGTGGACTACCGTCTCCTCAAAGTGATGTGATTCAATATTGCTTTACATTGAATTTATAAAATATAATTTAAATAAAAATAAATAAAATATATGACATAATAATGATACATTAATATAATATAAATATATATAATTTACTTTTTATTCCTTTTAAATATGATAATGAAATGGATGTTGTATTAATTTGCACGTACTTCCTACTGTCTCTATTCACAATGCATTTCATTTACTACATCAAAATTTAATGGTTTAATATAAATAAAAATATAATGGATATATAATATATGTAAAATATTTTTTACATTATGTGTATTATTAAACCATTTTTTAATTATTAATAATAATAACTAACAACATAAAACATAGCTGAAAAACTAGAAAATTAACACCAAAATTAGTTAATTTAATTATTTATTTTTAATAAATGGGTAATAGTATATTATAATAATATCATTTATGATATTATAAATATTATTATTATAATTTTATAATTAATTGAAATATTTAAGACCAATATATATGGTTAATGGACATTCACCCCAAAATAAATAAAATGTAAGATATTTTCATCTCACTTTTTTCATTTTTGTGATAAATTTCATATTCACCACTTACGTATTTCATGTGCGGAATCCACATCCTATTTTGGTAAATTTTATCATGAATTATTTTATCTTCATGGTATTTTGAGTTTAATTTTTTTTATTTATTTTAATTGTGATTTAATTATAATATACCAAGGGGTAATGAATTTCGTAACCTGAATCCTTTGATTGGGTTATATTACTTCCTCTTTGTCATTAATATTCTATGATTGTGTATCTAAATTTTTTTAATATATATTTGTATTTACACTTGTTTTATGTTAACTTTAATATGGAATACATAACATATTAATTTATTTATTCTCACGCAAATGTTATGGTATTTTCAAGTGTTCACCTTACAATATAATTTTATTCATGATTGTTTGCAATCGAATTACACTTGTTGAAATTACAGGTTAACATTTCAATAAAATATTTTATTTTAATATCTTATTGTTATTCATTTAATTATTCTATTTTAGTTCATTTTTTTCCATTCATTGGAATTCAATGTGATTCAAAAAATGTTTTAAAGAAAACCTAAATGCATTTATCTCTTTAGTCAAAGATACAGTTTTCCTCTAAAAATATGGTTTTCAAAAATGTTTAAAAAATATTTAACCTTATTGAAATTATTATTTAAATACATTTTTACTAGGTTTTTTTTAAATGTTTTTAATGTAATATAATTTTATATTTATTAATATGGAAAATCCCAAACATTTTACCGTGAAAATGTTTTCCAAAATTATTTTCAATAAAGGGGATTGCGAACAATTACAAAATAAATGGATTTATATTAAAAGGATTTTGTTAAGATATATTTTAATAGTACATTTATTCATCAATGATTAAACCTCATTATTTTGATACCACATAGGATCTATTGTATAGATAACATATTTATTATTTCATTTCATGATTTATTATTTCTTTTACCAGGGATAGTATTGACATTTACTACATTGATTCCTTTTATCCCCCTTGAAATATTTAATTCCTATGATCATTGAAAATTGAATTTACACAAATTATCCATAACATTTATCATGGATATGTTCATTTCCTAAATGACATATCATTTTTAAATTTCTTACTATTTGATTAAATCTGGAAATATTGATAAATATGTATCCTTTACTCAATATGAATATTTGATTAGGCACATTTTTTTACTTAATTGATTATATGATATATGAGAAATGACATGGACATTAACTATATTATAGGGTATGGTTTAATGAATTTCCTATAGGTTGGGGATCGGTTAATGAAATCCCTAAGTGTTTCAGACTATTTAAGGTATGCCCGAAGATGCATATATAGTCTTATGATATAAAATTAGTTGGTGAAAAATCCTTCGAGATTGTTTCCAATAAGAATATATGAGTTTATACCCATTGATATACAATTTCTTATGAATATATATTTTCATCAAATATATCATGAGCCTGATAAAATTAATGTCTAATAAATAAGCCTTTAATTTTTTTTATAATTCATTTATTATTATTATTATCCATGAGATTACAGCATTATCATTATATATGGATGTACTATCAATTTCAGTTTATTGATTTCATGGAATGTCTTTTCAATATATTTTTATGGCCTATTGTTGACACACATCCATCTAATTTTATTGTTTTTATGGAATATGTATTCATTTATTTACATTCTCTATTGAATATTCTAATTGATTGTTATTTCTTCCAATATAAATAACCCTATTGAGTATTTTTTATCTCCCTTATTTTGTTTCCATTATCTAGGTATCCAAAAAGTTTACTAAGAAATATATGCAGGTATATTATGATTGGAAATTAATTTTTCCTCTAAAAGGAAAAATATTTTTTTAAATTAGTGTAGTCATTTTTTATACAAGACTCTTGTATGTATATAGTTTACTAAGACTACAAAAGTATTTGGTCCTTTAGGATATGATTCTTTGTAATCCTGCCAATGTAATGGTAGAAGCCACAAGCTCTAGAATTACTGGGTTCTGTTCTATACACTTGGTATCAAGGGATGTTTATTATCATCTTTCAGAACTATATTTTGGATAACATTGATTATAAAACCAAACCCTAAGTAAAAAATGGTGGATAAATATATAATAACATCCTAATTTTTTAATTTTATAAACATTATTTGTTTTTTCAAAAAATACATCCATGTATTGAAACTGCAATTTTTTAATAGATGTTCCTACTATTAAAAAAATTGAGATGGTCTATCAATCTAGACTAGGGAATAACCAGGTAAATGAGAATGATTCATACTATACAACTGGTTTGATACTAAAAAGGGTACTAATTTCTATATTTCACATTTTCCTAACAAATAATTACGATGGATTTGAATATATCATGACAATTAATTCACTAGGATAATACTCAGTCCGGATAAATACCTTTGTGAATATAAATGGATGATTAATTATATATTGGGGTTGTATTGAAGAGATTTGTTAAAAGGAAGTTTACTGATTATATTCCAAAAATTCGGAGTATATTTATTTTAGGAATTATATTAATATGTTTTTATAAATGAAAAACTTGTATGATGGGTGAGAACACATTCAAGTCTAGAATGGTTGGGCATAATGACCCCTGACTAATGTATGATAAGGATTTAATTCCACCCACTAACCTACACATTGTCTTGGATAAAATTTCATTTATTTTATTAGAACAATTTTATGAATAAATATTAATGATAAACTAGTAGTGTTAATTTTTTTGGTTTATAGAATAATGTTTTTTTATATTGTCATTGGATAATAGTT
Source organism: Viscum album (assembly GCA_963277665.1). NCBI lineage: Eukaryota > Viridiplantae > Streptophyta > Magnoliopsida > Santalales > Viscaceae > Viscum > Viscum album. The sequence goes on from OY728146.1 coordinate 1,109,790,800, forward strand.
ATAGATAAATGAAGTACATGTCACTATTTATGTGCCTTATTATCTGTTAAGTGTTTATTTTAGTTCTTCAAGATACAAAGTTAATTTTTGGAGATCCATTTCTTATAGTAAGGGATAAATTATAATTTGATCAATGTAAAAAACATAGAATAATTTATATGAAATTGGAACCTAGGATGTAAATATATTACCTTATGATCATTGTAAATTAAATAATTCCTCGACATTAGAAATAATATCATAAAACAATAATGTTGTTAAAATAAAATAATTTTCATTGAAGTGAAATTGTTTTAAATCAATGTCGATTTATCTCTTTGATGCCCTAAAAATTCCATTGATCATTAAAATGTTTTATTGATGACCTCAATCACTCTATATAAATATTTATGATTTTCATCCATAAATGTAGCTCAACATTCCACTAATGTTCTTCTACATAAAGACATTACTATTTTTTTGTCCATGTGGCCTTCGTACATTATATTATCTCTTTTATTTTATATTTTTTATAAACCCTTCTTTAAATGAATGATTTTAACATCAGAAATATAAAAAATTTTATTCCCAATGATAATATTAAATTTTGAGGATGCAATTAATTTAATATGGGGAGAATGTAATGCTCTAAATTTATAAAATAAAAACATTCTCTTGGATAGGGTAATGATATTCAACACCAAGTGAATAAGGGAATAAAATATCCAGTACTTTATAACATGTTTTTCATTTGAAATATTATTAATCCAGGATATAAGATAAAATGCAAGTGATACTATGTTGGTGTGTGTCCCACGCAACATTGATTTTCTTTGATAAATTATGTTACAAGAAATACCGAGTCTTATCGAGAAAAAATATATTACTAGAATATTCTTATTTAATATAATATGATATAACCATACCAATATAATAGTCTAATTTTAATTGGATTATCTAGATTTTTATATTATATGGTTCATTGTTTACCAATTAATTGGAAATAAATATAAAAACCAATTTAATATAAAAGATATATTTATATACTCATAATGTCTTTTATTATAATAAATTAATATAAATAATATTATTGAGTCATATTTATTTAATTTATGTATTATATATTCAATATATGATTTTTGAAAACCATTCTATATATTTTATAGTTAAGGATAAGAAAAACTCAATTTTATGCATAAAATGAAATATTTTTACAAAGGTAATTTTATGCAATTTTAATGAAGAACCTATTTTAAATTCAAATTTACAATATTTTATAAATTATATATATCAAAATAATATTAATTTTTGAAATAAAAAATCAAAATCAGGTTAGAGTTATTGTTTGGTATTTTTCTATGATATTTCATTTTTTGATAAATAGTGAAAAATATTGATATTTAATTCCCAATAGCTTTTTTATCTAATCTATTTATAATGATAAATTATAGTTTTGATTTATTTTAAATTTTTTTATATTTTATAAATAAATTAAAACAATTTAGGTCATTTTAATCAATATCAAATTGAAATTTAATATACAAACACAGAAAACTTTTGAAAATTTTACTTCAAAAACCCGTTTTCCATAACATGTGCGAAATTAAATTAAAATTAATTTCCCCCAGTTCTCTAATTGGAATATGTAAAATTGGATTCAATTTTTAGATTAAGTATATTTTTAAATTTAAAATGACTTATAAACACGTCCAATGTTCATTGGATTCCCATATAAGACCCAATAATACCTTTTATCTTTATTGGTTAATTATTTCGGAAACTTTTTATAGGATAAAAGTTGGTATAATTACCCTTTGAAAAATTTAAAAAAATTTCACTAATCCTATATTATAAATTGGAACTCACCACTCCCACATATTATCACCTCTATATCTTTATTTATAACACAAAATTTTAGCTAATAATCTCATAAGATCCATCCTATAAACCTAATATCTTCACTTTGTTCATAAATCCATCCATTGAATCCATTTGGTGAAAATCGAAAGGAGTTACATGAATAATAGGTAACATCATTCCTAAAGAACGTATGTTTTATTTAAATTCTCTAACCCCTCAAAATTAGTACAAAAAACTACAACCTCGCCAAACAATGTCGTTTGTTTTTCCTTTTACCACATAACATTATGGGAAATATTTTGGACACTCGATTTAAACATGATATTTATATATATGATATTTATAATTTCAATGTAATTCATTAATTTATATGTAACATATACCTTTATGAGTTCATTATTGTGGGGATGTGATAAAATCCTTTGTGGATGTGTGGTATAACACCTCCTAAAATCAATTTTATTTGTTCGTACTAAGCAAGAAATGTATAATATTGGTATTATTAAAAATATGATAAATATATGAAAATATAATAAGAAATTATTTATGAATTACATATACATATATATATATCATTTTATTTTCATTATTATAAATATGAAAAATAAATGGAATAAGCCTTCACTCATACGTACGACATACCTTCTTAATGGACTGTAAATTTTATTTCTGATTTCCAAATATTTTGGATTATTATAAATACATAAATACTTTATATATATATGTTATTTAAATCATGATTTAAGTATAGTTGATGATGAAATAATGACCTAATAATAATTTAAATATGTTACAAGTTAAAACATACTCTATAATATAAGAAATTAACAGAAAAAATAGTGAAAATAGTGAAAAATTATTGGAAATAATGTAATAATATTTTATAAGTAGATCATATATGAAATTAATAATATAAGTATGGTTATTTATTAGATAAATTTCCCATTTAAACCAATTATAATGTTGTTTTAATGGAGTTCATCGGATATGAAATGTAAGGTAGCGTATTTTCATCTCGCTTCTTACATTTGTGTGAAAAATGTCATATTTGTCACTTACATCTTTTCGATTGAGTATCTACGATTCATTTTGATATATTATATTATGATTTATTTTATCTTCATGGTATTTTGAGTTTTGATTTTAATTATTTCATCTAACGATTTTATAATTAAATGATTCATAGTAGTAAAGAATTTTGAAATCTAATTCCATTAATTAGGGTATATTACTTCCTCATTGTCCATAATATTATAAGATTATGATTGTAATCACATTTTATGAATTTTTATTTTATTACCACTAATTTTATTTGGAGTAAAATCTTACACACATTAGATACTCATTTATTTATTCTCACATCAATGTTATGCTGTTTTAAATGGTTTGTTTCACTATATAATTTTTTTTTGAATTTTTAAGCTTGAATTTACATTCAAGGAAATTATATAACCATTTTTCAATAGAAACATAAATATTCTTATCATATTTTTATTTGAGTCCATTTCCATGTATTTGTTCTATTTTTCTACTCTCTAGTACTCAAAATGTTTTAGAAAATGATTTTAAGAAAACTCGATGTTATTTCTCACTTTATTGAGAAAACCTATTTTATTCTCAAAAGCTATTTTATAAAAAGGAGTTAAATTTTTTTTCCTTACAATAATTATTTATTAATTAAATGTTTACTATTTTAACAATGAAATTAAAAAAAATATCTTGTTCCTTTGTAAATAATAAACTTTTCTAAAATTTTATCATATGAAATGAATTTTTATTTTTACATAATAAAACATTTAATGATTAACTCCTCTCATATCGTCAAAGATTCATCTTCATGATTAATATTATACTCTTTAAAGAAACGATTTTCAAAATTGAGATTCAAATCTACGTATTTTCAAAAAGAACAACAAAAAATAAAATTTATTTCAGGAAATTTTTTAAATATATTTTCATTGTATTTAAATTTATAAACAACAATAACACATTATTTTTACACCACTTGGGATATTTTGTATTGATACCATCATTATTCATTCTTCAGATGGTCTCTGATGTCTTTTACAAATGATAGTATTTAAAATCACAACATTTATTCCTTTTAGTCCCCTTGAAATATGCATCTTACTATAATCATTAATCATTGAATTCCCCTAATTATCCATTTAATTTATCATTGATATGTTTATTTCCATAACTGTATATCATTTATACATATTGTTTTTAGATTGATTGTTTTTTATTTAATGGGTAAATATTGATATATTTTTATCCTTTACTCGATTTGGATATTTTATAATTTACTTTTTTTATTTAAATTTATTATTCTATATAAGAGGAATAATTTGAACATCCATTATATGGGTTAAGGACCAGTTAATGTAATCCCTATAGAATGGGGATAAGTGAATACAATACATAGAGTTTGGTGACACTTTATATTAATCCCCATAGTGCATTAGTAATCTCATGAGACAAAATTAGTTAGCTAAGAACCCTTTATGTTTGATTACAAGAATAATAGATGAGTGTCAACCCATATATTTATACTATATTTAAAATAGATCATGATGGTAAAGGTATCAGGTACATAAGAAACAGAAAGTATATTATTGAAGAGTTTCGTTTATTGACAATTCATCAATTATTATTATTTTTCTTCATGTTTTTTATTTGAAATTTTCTATAGATGTAATTTCATTCTCTGATTATTAATTTTATCACATGATTGTTTGGTTATTTACCTTTACACGTTTCTTACTCACTTAATTCTCAATTTATTGATTGCCTATAATTTTTCTTCCGTTATTACATTCTCATATTGACTATTCTCATTGATTCATTACTTCATTATCTATGCATAACAATTTTTCATTATGAAAGCTCAAATTTCTTTTTCATTTCCTTATAAATACAATAATTCTAATAAGAAGGGTAAGAATTGATATAATAAATAGTAATATTTTTATCCTTAAATGAAATAAAATTTTGTATTTAGTTTATTCATTTTAAATACAATACTCATGAATGTATCTATTTCACCAATACAACTAAACTACCCAGTCCTTCGATAAATGATTCCTTGTGATCATTAAATGTAATAGTAGTAGATAATGACTCTGATCATATAGGGTCTGGGTCACAAAAAATTAAATGTATTGAAAAAAAATCGATCCATCATTAATTTATTTTCACTTAAAAATAATTAATAATAAATAAACAATATATTTAAAAATTAAAACATTCTAACAAATATTTATACACACAATGGGTCACTATATTATATTTAATTGACATCAGTTTTAGAAATTAAATATTGTAAAATGAAATTTATATTCAAATCAATATTCCACATTATGTAAAATGTTCAATTTCAATTTCAATCAAAAAATAACTAACCATTGTGAAAATTAGTCATCATGTTAAAGCAAAAAATTAGAAAAAATTGATAAATAATGAGTTCATCCCTCAAAATTCCAAAAAAACATTACCTATAAATGGGTGGATGATATATATGTTAGCTATATCTTATATTTGATTCATTAATTTTTATTTTTTGATTTACTTTCCTTGAGTAACTCATTATTTTTTATTTTAGTTAATTAATATTTAAAAAAATTCAATGGCACTCACCTATTCAGGTCCCCATGGCTATCCCACTTGTAAAAACAAAGTTTTTTATGAGGTATGGATCCTTCTTTCTTGGTCAATGTTTAATTATGGACTAATGTGAGTACCCAATTTGACCATGTGTGTTTTGTGGGTAAATAAGGCATATTTGGATTGCGAAAAAAAAACCATCTTAGAAGAAAATATTTGTTGCACGGTTTGTAGAAACCATCTAGGGTAGATAATAGTTTTACATCTAACCATGTGAGGCTTGACTATGGTGTCCTATAAAAAATTCGGTTAGACAAACCATATAATTATGGGATAAATTTTTTACAAAAAATTGAATAATTAAAACAGTGGAGTTTCACATGGGTTGAACATGGTTAGTCAAACACTACATACTAAACATACAGGCTTCCCCTCCCCACAAAAAAAGGATTCATTGTCGGAACACAGTTTGGACAACCATCTAACCCAGAAATTTATTAAAAAATACCCCATTTCCCATAAATTATTATAAATTGATCCTATTTTTTCTATTCATCTACGTTGTGAAAATTTACATCTTGAGAGATTCTCAATGAACAAAGAAGGTGGATTTTTGAACACATTTCTTTATTATATATTAGAATAGAGTGATGACGGTCTAATTAGATCCACATTAGTGAGTAATCAATTCCTTTTTTTCATTACTCATTCTTCATGGTAATAGTTGTGCTATTTAAATAAATGATAATATACCATAATTTCAGTTTCATTGTGTGTTCTTAAATTTTCTCTGTATCTGAGTTGAATTAGGAGTTTATACTAGATGAGGCATCTACAACCGACCTATGGGAGTTGTTCTATACATTTCCTATTTGTTTTGGAGCATTATTAAACTAGTTTTCATTATGTCACCCCTGAACACTCTAGTTCATCCTTGATAATTAATTGGTTAATTTAATTATATTAAATGGGGCTATTTATAGATTCCCATAGTTCTATTGGGAAGAGTTTGTGGTTGTTTCCCAATCCATGTCCATCCATGGGGCATTCCATGTAAATTCCATGGCCTTGACTAATAATAAACAACAAAAAAGGCTATGTTTTTTAGATTTCAGAGTTAGAGGAACCCCTTAACGAAATGAATTTAATTGAATTTGTTAATAAGATATTATTTTCCCCATTCCATGTGTAAACATGTTTTTCATTATTGAATTAATCAAATTCTTTATATTGTTTTTCATAAAATAGTGGTAATTCCAATTAATTGAATTTTAATTTAAATGGTTAAATGAATTGGTATACTCAATGATTGTGTTAGAATGTGAATAGTTATATGTGTGGGTAAACACATCATATTAAATGATACATGATTTTAATATTGAATGATTTCATTATATTCATTAGATGTTACTCATTGTCTCTTGAACGTGGTAGTGGAGGCCTTGTATTGATATTTTCCATTTCGTCTTGATTTTATGGGATCTATTAGGCCTTAATAAACCATAGATCATGTTCATATTGGGATCTCAATGCTGACGGTTGGAAGACGTGATCCTTGGATCCCAACTCAAGCCTAATATATTTTCCATTAAGATACTCATGTGACATAATGAGGATGTTTTGGTACTATAAACTATTGATTCTTCCATTCGTGGTCTGACACATATAAGTTTTATCACGTCCTAGGTAAATGTGATGTTATTGGTCATACTTCTTAGTTGTCGATGATATAAAATTTATGGTAATAGGGAAATGATATGGTTTCGATGTTATGTATAGATATACGACGATACCATGGTTTTTAATTTTCTTTCACAGTTTCCATCTCATTTGTTCCTGGAAATTTTTTTTAAGGATCCATGTATGGATACATATATTCACTTTATTTTTTACTTATCTTACATGGGTAACGTAATTTCATAATAATTACCTAACTCATATGAACACCACTATTCTTATAGTTCATGTCATGAATTATTATTTAACTATGGGTGTTCACCTACAAGGATTGTATCTCATACTCAGTTCAGTCCATCTTTGGGTACCCGAATATTTTACATGGATGTAGGTAGAGAATGGGAAAATATCTCACAGTTTGATGGTAAATTGTGTCATAATTATGAGCATGGAAACATGATACCATTATGAGGATCATGATGGTATCAAGTGATATTGTATTTTTAGTATTTTGGTATTTTGATACATATACTATATTGTATTGTTGTGTATCTATTTTTGGAAACATTTTAGAGACATTTATCATCATATTCACATATTAGTTTAACATTTTCATTTTAATCTATTTATATAGTTTAAAAATTTTCTTTATATAATATTTGTTTATCTAATGACTTATATTGACATTCCACCATGTTACACTTTGTGAATGTGGGAATAGTATCACCACAGAAAAAACCAATTCCCCCATTGCTTTTTGGTAGCCTCTGGCATTCTGGGGGATGTTCCTAATGCCATTAAGACTACCAGGATCGATGCACTATTTAATATTGTTTGGATCTAGAACATTACATATTAGTATCATAGGGATTATTTATTTTTCACATTTTTTTCTATTTTGTGATAATATATTGAGATAAAAGGGAATTGGAGTTTTAAATGAGTTTTTCCTGGAAGTATATTACCCATTTTCAAGAAAAATCCAAATGACCTCAAATGAAATGGTTGTTTTATGGATTTGGTATGTTATAGTTACCTTGATTCCACTTTTGGGTGATGAACATGAATTTTCATCAAATTATTGACCTATTTTGCTTTCTAGTTTTTCAACTAGATGATATGAGGGTATTCATTCTCATGGATAATTTTACACAATAGTTATACATCAGATAGAATGAATTATTCCATGCCATATTGGATGAATTTCGTATTTTTATGATATTGAGATTGGTGTTGTGATAAATGTATATGATGTTGAGATAGACTTCTGTGAACTTGAATGAAAAACATGTTCTTTACTCAGAGTGACTTCTATAGCCTTAGTAGTGGTTTCCCGATTAGGAAACAGAAGACACCTTGTGTAGCCTATTGTGGCATCACGAGTCATGGACCGTAGGTAGCACGGATTGAAATTTGTTATAGTGTGCATTATGAGGATGCAATATTTCAATTCATAAGGAACATGGTCCCTTATGGATTGGAAGGTTACCCAATATTTGATTAAACCATTTAATGTGAATGAGAAATGAATATGAAACTAAAATGGAATATTAATGTGAGAAATTATGAACATGACACAGACCTGGATTTTGAATGGGAAAGAGGAAGTGTACCTATTGTCTTTTGTGACAATTTCATTTTTATAGTCTTTTTTTAGGATTATGTTGTGTGGTATAACCTTTTTATGGGATATTTTTTACCTATAAACTTTGATATCAATCGATTTTGAGGCTTGTTTTTGTCATTCTAGAGGATTTCCAAAATGATGACCTTTAGTTATAAACTAGGAGGGTTGAGATGACCCCAATTGAGAGGATATACTAAATGGTATACAATTGAATCATATATTATTATGAGTTGTAATACCATCTAATGTTCTGAATATATATTCTGAGGCACAATTCTGTGAGGGGTTTTACCACTTCATGTATAATTTTGAGGGATCACCACATCCTGCCTTGTATATGGCTATGTTGGCGCATGTGTTTTAGTAGTAGCATCCTCCCACAAATCAGAATATTTCATCCCATAGATTTCTGAGCTCTCACTTGATAATATGAATTTGACCGTCGATCATTTCGAGACACCTCTAGATGGGATAGTGAAGCAGAGATCATATATACTATGTAGAGTATAAAAGAATTTGTGGGTTGTTGTAAACCTTGATCACATGATGCCAAATATGGTTTGGGATGATTTACAAACTAGTATCTTTGACTAATATTTCCTTGAGAATCTTGGGGTTGATTTTCTTTGTGATTACACACTTTTGGGGAAGAAACAATGAAGGTGATGGTGTAATCATTAATCATTATAGTGTTTCATCCCAATGTTTTGTAATACCATGATGATGTGTTATCAAGTGAGAGGATCTTATAGTATTATATCTAAAATGTCATTCAATCTTAGGTCAAAATATTCATATTGATCTCCATTATGGAAATATTGAATTATGCACTAATTTTAGAGTGGATCCAGAGGGTAGATGGGGGCATAGTGCAGTGCAGTGCAGTCTCTCAACATAGTGTTTCATATTCTTTAGGATAATAGGGTCATTTTGAGGCTTATGATTAGAGTTTTATCAATCAATTAATGAGTAATTCAAGCTCAATTTTATACCATCAATGTGGTATATGGGGTCACATGTAGAGATATTGGATTGTGATGTAGTAAAGTGTTGATATTGTGGCGTGATGGGCCACATGGAACATTTTTATAGGGACCTCCCTCTAGTAGTGGGTGGTAGGTTTGATCTCCTTATACATGTTCTAGAGAGGCTTTCTCGGCTCCCTTTCAGGTCTAGAGATATAAAAGTACTAGTTGAGTAGTCTAAGGTACATGTGGTCAATGATGAGGTACCGAGACTATAGTTACATCGAGATAGTAGAGTGGGCCTACTCTGTGTGGCGAGGTTGTGACTTAGGATTATAGATCAAGATATATATAATCCGTGCATCCTACACCCATGGATAAGGGCTCCAAACCCTATATGATGAGATGCATGATCTTAATAGCTTTTACCCTTAAAATTCATATTTTTTTACTTTAGTTCATCAAATAGTTTCATATCTACAACTATTTTGGAAATAATTAGCCTTTTTAATCAATTTTATGATGAAATTATGGAATTTGATACCCTATTGGGGATTGGAAAAATGAATTCACGCTAATACATGGAATTCCCAATTGAGGTTCATGGTTGTCACTTCATCTAAATTCTTAATTTCCTCATGATGATATGGTTGGATGTTATACTCAAGATGGACTGGCCAGTGTCTTATCTAGTTTATGTTGACGTCTATCATTGTAGGGTGACATTCACACAACCAAAGGGTGTAGGTTGCACTTACAAGGGTGAATGAAATTTCCTTGCAATGTTGTGTTGGACATGATCATCAGGGACTAGGATGCCTGATAGACTATATCACTATTTTTTATTTGGATGGTCAAGGAGAGCGTCATCTGTAGTTTCCTCTTGTGGTTGATCATTTCATAGAAATATTAGGGATTATCTTTCTATGGTATTACATGCGATAAAAGTTTTTTTTTCCATCGGCATATTTTGACATGTAGTGTTGGTATCCCTTCTTCTTTATGGGATGACAATGATGATGTCCCAGGAGATCAAGAGGTGGCCATTGGATTTGGAGGAAAAGGGGTTTAACCAATCTAATACTTCTCTCTTGGGTTCATTGAATCTTTTTTAGAAAATTATTGATGGTACCATTAGGATATTTGTGGATAAATATAAAGTGAACGACCAGAAGATTATGAATTAGTATCACTTTTCATTGATATATAACCTATTTATTCCTCTTTGAGGAGCTTCTGTGTTTTTAAAAAAAATATTTGAGTTAATTTTATCATAATGAACATGTTCAACCTGTATACGTGCCTCTAATAACCTTTTGTAAAATTTATGGTCTAAACCAGTATCTGTCTTATCATATCGTCTCAAGAATGTTCCATAGGATTTCATTGTGCTGAATAACCAAGTCTTCCATATTATCTTGATTCATTTTTGGTGGTTTTTTGGGAGGGTATCTTGATGAATTATCACAATCTACATGACCATGCAAAACACATTTAGATCGTTTTGGATACACTATGAGAGCATAAATTATATGCTAATATAAATAAATTCCACTTTGCGATGGGAAATATTTACTTCTTCTCTCACATTATCTCAGATATTAGAGTATTAGTTGACACATAGATGGTGATGACTATAGTTTCATGGGAGAACACCAAGAACACATTATAAAAATGGAGTTTCTTGGTGGAAGATATATATTATAGGAATTTTATATAGGATGTATCAATAATATTAGCATCATTGATGTGGTTGACTATGTACGATGTGAGTTTTATAAGGAAAAATACATTTGAGAGAGCCTTTCAAAAGATAAAAGGGAGATCAAATTACACAGCAGTAATGATATTTCCTGAGTATTGAATATGTTACACTATGTATTTTAGTGTATCATTTTTCATGCTTAGAGAAATAGTGATATAGGGATATAGAGTAATCACAAATGGGTATCGATAGCTGATACTACATGATAGGAACTACCCAACGCATGATATTGAGTTAGCTATAGTTTTTCTTGCTTTCCGATGTACTGTGAATTACATGCATGGACAGTGTTATATGTTGTTAAAAATCCAAATAATTATCCAAAACAAATTTAAATAGTTTGATCTAAATTTTAGGTTGTAATGTTTTGTTGAATACCAACATTCCCTCGATTTTGAGCTTCACTATAGTCCTGGTAATGGAAATGATGTGGATAAGGAACTAATCCAAATGACTCATATTAATTCCATTCAGAAAGCTAGTAGTGAGTGGATGTTTTTAACATTGTTGAATAAGATGCACTTGGAGGTGCATGACAGTTAGGGGAAGACATATATTTCAAAAATATTTGTGACCTCTAACCTACTAGAAAGAGTAAGGATGAAGTAACTATTAGACTCTAATGAACTATTCACATGGGAGAGTGTGACGGGTGGGGACCTACCACCAGGTTTCTCCATAATAAAAGTTGATATCTTATGTATCCATGGTCATGTTTGAGTTCTAGTGGATATATAAAAAATGAAAATGTGGGATTATCATTCCTTGGACATAGATGTACATACCAACATAAGAAAAATATATCGTTACTTATTCTTTCAGAACTGTTTTCCAAGAATGAATTGTGAGGTAGCACATTTTGATACAAGGTGTTCTACCTATCTATAAGTGAAGGAGGAACATTAGTGACCAGCCAAACATTTAGACAATTTACTTCTTCCAGAGTGGAAATGGGATGGTTTAATGAGGGATTTTGTGACTGGTTTTACATTTTCTTCTCAATGTAGCGATATTATGTGGGTTGTTTTTGACAGGCTCATAAAGGTTTCACATTACCTACCGATCGAGGAAACCTTCTATGTCGATGAACATGGGAGGTTTTATATATATGGGAAATAATAACATCATGAGGTAACATTAATTTTTGTTTCAGATAAGAAAACTCGGATTAAGTCATGTTTCTAGAAGATTTTGTAGAGGGTGATGCATATATAGGTTAGTCTGAGCACAAAATTCCTCCCTTAGAGTGATATTTAGTTAGAGCATACTATAGTAGTTCTTTTGTACATACTTTGATTATGTGTCTCAAATTTTTAGTGATCTTGGTAAATGAATATTCCCCTATATTAGTTGTCCTACAATAATATCTATTAGGAAACGATACAGATGAAATCAGTTGAGATTTTTTATGGTAGGCCATATTGATCTCCATGTGATGGATAGAGGGAGGTGATGCCTATTTACAAGGACCATGTTTAATATAAGAATATCTTATGTTAGTCCAGTTGATTCAAAACATGAAGGTGACTACATAGTCTTGATATAAATCCTAAATTGATTGTTATACACATACTATAGAGAATTAGGTTGGGGATTAGTGATTGTTATTTGTTTCACAGAGGTTGGGACATTATCCGATCAGAAGATAGTGTAAGCTTTCACCTCAATATGTCTTTCAGTTCAAGTACTGGGTAGATTCAAGCCAAAAGCCTATCACTTGTAGTTATCTCATAGGTTAAAATCCACGTATTACCTCTTCCACATATCTCAGTTGCAACATTATCAATAAAAATTGTGTCATGCTTCTCTTCTGGAGGAGGTAGAGTTAAATGTATATGTGTTCAATGAGGACCATTTAATTCATATAATTGACAGGTGCACAATTGTTATATGTGGGTGGGTAGTTCCTCTTGCATGGGTTCTATGGAAGGACATACATTTATAGAATGAGACTTGGTAGTTGGGAATAATTTACATGATAAATGGTTTGAATGGATCTCAGATGACTCTTGACCACCCTTGAGAGGGAAATTCAGGGATAAATTTAATTAAGGTGGATGATTGTAAGAACGTGGATTTTGTATGATATATTGATACTTTTTTTTGTTTTAAATGATTAATTGTGGCATAATGTGACAACCCAATTCTTCCATGGTTGATTCAGGGGAGTCATGGGCTTGTTCGTAGCACAGATCACAACCTTTGGAAGAAAACAATTTTCTCACAATCAGTAGACAATGTACCAGGTATGTCGCATGGTTACATCTAACCACATAAGGCTAGACAATGGATTACCATATAGTGAACGATTAGAAAAATAGTACAATTTTGGGTGCACGATAGTGGGAAAAATTAATAATTTTTATAGTTTCATTTCACACATTTTTAACATATTTAGATTAACCATGTACACGAACTATGTGGGGATCCCATTTCCAATAGAAAAAGGCCCACATTTGGAACATGGTTTGGCGAGCCATGTATAAAATCATATAACCCATCAATTTTGGATAACATAAAAAATTTCCCCTGAGATGTTATAATATAATCCTAATTCAACAACTCTCCTTTATTAGAATAACCTATATAAAGATAGCTTCTCCTTGAAGGAATAAATGTATATTTTCATTTTATTATTATTTTTTGATATTAGATTCAAGTTTCATCATTCTCGTTATGTCCCCATCAATGAGTACTCATTTCAATTGTTGTCATTCCTCAATCTTCTTATTATCAACTACATTATTTAGAATCATGTTAATATTCCCTAATTTAGGGTTCTACATTTATTTTTCATTGTTATCAAATTTTGAGTCTATTCAAGATATGATATTGGAGGACCACTCTACTACCATCCTATGTTATGTGGTCTATAGATTTCCTATATGGTTTGGTTCTTTATTTAGCTATTTTCCATTATACCACTAATTAAACATTCAAGTGATGCCTCAAAAATTATTTAGTTAATTAAAAAATATGGAATGTCAACATTTTCGGATTCCCTTAGTTCCATTGGTATGAGTTCGTGGATATTTCCCCAACAAAGGCTACCCATGGGGTGTTTTAGGTAATTTTCTTTCACCTTGACTATTATTGAACCACTAAAGGGGTGTGTTTTTTTTGCTTTCCTACTTAGAGAAATCCCTTAATTAAATAAATTTAATTGAATTGGTAAAATTATATCATTTTCATCCAATTATATGTGATCAAATATTTTTAATTATTTGATTGATTAAATAGTTAATATGGTTTCAATTAAATGAGGGATTAAACTTGTTATTTTACCTTGAATGTTAATAGTTAAATGAATTTTATACTCATTGATTGTGTTTTAATATGAATGGTTATATAAGTGGAAAAACTAATTGTATGAAATGATAAATTAATTTAATGTTGAATGGTTTAATTATATTCCTTGTATAATAGCAATACATTCTTGAATAGGGTTAGGGACACCTTGAATAGTGGATTCCCATTGGGTATTGATTTTTTGGCATTCCATGTTCTTTATTACCGCTTACATCCCCATTGACTTGCCCTTGCTATGGATAAAGTTGATAAATATTATCCTATTATACCTACTCAAGCCTAACCGAGCATCCCTTGAGATGATCTTAGGACTCGATAAGGATTAATTTTTCTTCTACAACTTCAATCCACCCATTCATGGTCTGAAAGTTAAGATTTTATTTTATGGCCATGGTAATTGTGACATCCTTTTTTATATGGATTATTTTTTGATGTTCACATAATTCTAGTTTTATTGAATGTCAATATTAGAAATGTTATATCTGAATGTACATAGTGAATTTGGTGGTTACTTTGGTGTTATTGCTGTATTTTGATAACATCCTGACACTTGTTTTTAATTATTCCATGTAAAGATAAAAAATATCACTTTTTTCTACATATATTCCATTGGTACCTTACATTCATACAACTTATAGTTTTTACTTCTACACTAATCATCTTCTATTGAACAACATGATTTTTTATTGACATTTGTATGGTTACATATTGGGAATGTATCTCACACACTATTTAGGCCTCCGTTTGGTACACAAAAAGTCTATTTTCATCCAGGTAGGGGCACTAAAAACCTCCCATAGTTTGATGGTCGATTTTATGTCATGCATAATAGTAGGGGAGAATGAGATCGAGAAAAGGGTCATGATTTTATAAAAAGACAGAGCCTTTTTTATTTTTTGGTATTTTGAAACATGTATTTTATTGTATTATTATGTACCAATCTTGGGTTATTTTAGAAAAATGTGTCATAATATTCACATATGACACTCCATTTTCAATTGATATATATTAATATATTTTTTCTATTGTCTGAAAGTTATACTGCTTTCTCTATTCCCTTATATTGATATTTTTCAGTGTTACACTCTAGTAATGAAGGAATAGTCAGCCACACCCTAGGACCTCTCTTCTAATCTGAGACATCTAGAATTCAGGGAGATGCACTTGAGGCCATATAACTAAATCAGCTCAGGGCACTATTGTGGGGTTTCCGAGTCTAGTATATTACACCACTTCTCTAGAAAAAAATGACTCCTTTTGGAAATATATCTACCAAAACTGATTAACAAAATTAATTACAACATTTTAGAGGATCTGGTCCGAGTATTATTTTAATCTAATTAGGTGAGCGGAGACCTTTGCAGGAAGGTGTCCCTGGAAGATATAATTTTTTATTTTATTTCAGTCATGTTTATTTAAACTTAGACTGCATCTAATTTTTTTATAAAAATAATAGTATGTATAGATAAATATCATTAGGATACTAAATATTTAATATAAGATAATAATAACCATTATCAACCTTATTCTCATTCCTTGTAACATAACAATATTTCTTGTGTTTTGGTTGGACTATAGCCTCCATGAATTACATATTTCATTTTTCATTACAATCATAAATAGATTGTTATAAAAGTTTATTTTGTGAATAAAAAAATATATGTGACATGATTATGTTTCTATAATGATTAATTAATTATTATACTAATTATATTAGCAATAAATGATCGTGGTTGATATTTACTTCCTACAAAAATAATACTTTGAAATATAATTAATTTGAATCTATTTTTAAAACCAATTGATCAGTATAAATTTTGGTTAACTAAAATGGAAAATAAAATAAATCTCATAGTTATGGAGACTGTGAAACTATTTTATGTCCCTTGTGACCATGTTCAATTTACAAAAGATATTTTGGAGGAATTAATAGAACATCCATTGTTACCAATGAGATAAAAAGTAATAAAATATTTTTTGTGAAATTTCAATAAGAAATGACACTTAAAAATAAAATTTACATAAAATGTTTGTTATCAAAATATATAAAAAACATACATTTTTTATTTAGAAGTATTTATGCATTCACCATGAATTTTTTTGCTCTAGTTAAGTATTTTCATATAAAATTTCTTTTCTTGATACATGTATTATATTTTGAACATATGTTCTTTTATATGGTATATATACTACATCATTTAATGATAAGTTCATGATTTTATATTAATTCATTTAATTTCGAGTTCCTTTTTATGTTAACTCATACAATATTTTACAATTCAGATGTTTTAAAAGTTATATTTTTTTCATCTCAAATCTGAATCATTGATCCATTTTTTTATTATTCACCTATTTTTAAAATAAAAATTATACTAAATCTTTGTCATGTTACATCAAGATTCAATTTATATTCAAAACATTAAAAGTAACATTTTTATTATATTTATTTGACTTCGATTCAAAATTTTCAAAAATCGAAAGCTTTTTGTCGACACTGTTTTTTTCATTATGTCATAAACATTATTCCTTTAATAATAACTTCCATAATTATTCTATTCTACAATATATTTGTTTTAAAATTTATTTTATATTTTTTGTTATTTAAATAACATATTTAAATCAAATACATCATCCTTGATGGATTATATTCTCAATAAGTATAACATTATTATTAACAATTATCATATTTTAATGGTCTCATTATCCTTCATGTTCATATTAATTATGTAAATTTCATAATATTATTATATATATTATAATGATTATTAATGTTTATTTTAAATTATCTTTGATGTTCCTAAAAAATACATAAAGGGCATCTTTATAACATTTTACACACTTGAAAATTTTTAATTTATTTAATAATGTCTGTAACGATTCTAATTTTTTACAATTACAACTTGAAAATATTCTGAGTAATGTTTCATGGTTTTACAACAAAAATTAAATTTCCCTGTATTGGGAGAATAAGACTTTGAATTTGGGTAGACACATAAGCGTAAAAAATAGTTCACATAATTTACATGGTGTCGTTTAAAAGGCCACTTATGTTGTGGTGATCACTCCCCAGACCATCTGTGTAGTCATGGTTCATTACAATGATTAACCTAGTACTAATGTTTCACTCCCTAGAATATATTTGAAAACAAAGTCTATTAAAAAATAGTGATCACCCATTTTCCTTCTATATCTATCTCATGAGATATAAATCATTACCTAGTAAATTAGAGGGAAAAATAGCTCTCACATATCTCATCTTACTATATCTTAATTACTTATAATAACCAATGAAATTAAATTAATATACAAAACATGTAATTATATCATAACCTATTTAAAATATATATGTTTCATAATCGTTTAGTAAAATCATAACTCATGAATGGAAGCGGGTTTCATAAGAATATAACCCATGAATTTGAAATGGTGTTCATAAACTAATAACTAGTAAAATATAAATGGGATTCACAAATAGATAACCCAAGAAAGATAAATAGGTTTCATAAACCTCATTTCATCAATATATAACCCATTTAGACAAATATTATTATGTAAAATATCATATATTATTTTATATATACTTTTTGAAACATAAAACCTTATTAAACACATTTTTAAAAAATAGACATGAAAACATATAATGATTTCTATAATATTATTTGAAAATATTTTTCCTTGAAAACCTATAAAATAATCTTGAACACATTTCTACAAACTTTTTGATTGAGGAAATAAAAAATATGAATTAAAAGCAATTTAAAACCCTTTTTCTTTAATTGGTGATAAAACATACTTGAAAACATATTAATTAAATTTTTCCATGAATTTATATAAAAGAAACATTGAAAAAATTTGAAAAACATTTTCGTTGATAACTTATAAATGTTCTTGAAAAGTATTTGAAATAATTTTCCATGGAAACTTATAAAAAAATCTTGAAAATATATTAGAAAACCTTTTCATTTAAAACATATAAAAGATGATTGGACTTTTTTTGAAAACCCTTTCCCTCGAAAACATATAGAAGAATATTAAAAAAATTGAAAAAATCATTAAAAACATATAAAAAATATTAAATTTTTTTATAAACATTTCAATAATAAAAAATCATTGAATAGTTTTTAGAAAATTTAGTTTTTAAAGAACACATATTTCCAATCGACTAAAGAGATATGGAACCATTCTCATAAAAATAATTTCATAATTATCATTAAGTACCGAAGAGTTGTAAAATGGTTCTAATACAAAATTATATCTTGAATAAATATAGGGACTAAACTTTATGTGTTTTTTTAATGTTAAATTATAACAATACAAGAATGAAAACATAATAATAAACAATCTCGACAAAAAATGAGAAAATTTCAGTAAACTATTTCCACAATATAAATTTTAATCATACTCCCCATGTAAGAAAATTAAATTAAATGAATCATAAATTAAATTAAAATATGGTTATTCCTCATATAACATTCCTATGATAAGTTTACACACCTTGTAGAATAATGTAGGTGGATAACATGGCATGTGTCTCAATGAAAGAAAAATTAAGACAAAATAACATTAATGATATTATAGCTTTCAAAACATAACCTTTTTGAAATAAATATCATAAAATTGATATATAAATCCTACTAGATTTAATAATATTAAACATAGATTTTATTCTTGTGTTGTATATACACCATAATAAATAAACAAGTTATGAATATATCATAAGTCTCACAGAAATAAAATTGAGATGAGAAAACAATTACCTTAAGTCAAGACATTCATAATACATATTAAAAACTCATGTATACTAAATATAAGTTTTTTTATAAATCTAACAAAAAAATTATTATTATATATGTTATAATATTTTATTGGGTTATGAATTTATATTACCAGTTTATTAATAACTTCATGTTAATGTTATGTTTTGGGTAATATCTCCTTTCTTTCTTGTATATGTTTCAAGATGTTATTCTTTATCATATTAATATATCATTATTTAGTTGTTTAATTAATGTAAAATATGATATAAATATCAAATATATTCAGTATATATTTAATTATAAAAATATATAATATGTATAAATTTTAATGGAATACAAAATTCATAGAGATGATAAGTCATACATACTCATGAAAATTGTTTCCGTTTGATTATCATAATAAATAAAAGAAATTGAATTATATATATGTATTATATCAATACAGTATTATTATTACTTCCGATATATCACATTGTTTAACAAAAATCATCTTTAATACATTCCATAAAAGTGGGAACGAATTACATTGCATTAAGGAGGCAGTAGTCCGCACGACCCCAAACGAAGTTTTCTAGTTTACAAAAATGTAAAGCAGGATGTAATGTTTTATATAACAATTAAAGAAGAATAAATATTTAGAAAATGTCATATATATAATATAATAATATTTTTTTATTCTTTATTACCACTCACGAGAGGTGGTAAACAGAAAACCAACAACATAGTTTCATGAGGCGGTAGTTCTCCTTACAGAAGAACCATATGTTCATTACAAATTAGATAGAAGTGTGTGTGATTATAGTAATAACACACAGAATAACAACATATCATAATATTTATGATACTAATTATATTATATATTCATGTAATAAAAATATTTTAGTGGTGTGGAATGAAAATAAAATAATGGTTCTTGATGTAGCACTTTGCCTCTTCTTTGGTAACCTCCTTCCGGTGTGAACCAAAGGGCTTACTTTGTTGGATTTCTTCCAAATTTAAGGATTTTATGTTGAATTTAGTGATGTTGTAAGATTATTTAAGCACAATTTTTGTGAGGTAAAGGTCTTTATATGTGTGAATAAGTGGTAGTGGTGAGTTCTATTTTATAGCAGAGGAGGTGTGTCATTCTAATAAAATTTTTAATGTGGGAATTCAACCAACATGTTCCCCTTTTAAAGAGTCTAAAAAAATAGAAAACATTATTCCCAATGTAAAATATTATATAAATGTGGACATATGATGTATTTTGGATAACTTTATAGGTCATTTTGAGTAATAATTTTAGATTGTTTTCCTTTATTATGAAAATTTTTCTCCTAATCGATGTTATTAATTTTAATTAATTTTAATTTGTTTTGTAAAAAACAACGTTTAAAATTAAAGAAATTATAAAATATTCTAATTTAAAATATTCAATCCTTTTTTCCAAATCCCAGTTGCATTAGTTGGGGAAATTAATTTATATTTAATCTTGGAGATTTGACGACGAAGCTGGTTTTTAATGCATAGTGATCAAAAAGATTGGAAGTGTTTAATATCCAATATCAAGGTGAAATTGGCTCAAATAGCATAAATAGGAAAATTTAAAGTATATTTGATCTAATTAAACCTTAAAAAATTAAAATATAATTACACTATATAATAAATTAAATAAAAATGCAGTTTTGAATTAAAATTGTAAAGACCTCGACCCTAGAATCACGGAGCTAATGCCTTATATTTTTATATTGGTATGTTTATAAAGAATCACATCCTAAAGGAGTAATTAGTATATCAGTTTTAGAATCTATATGACATACATGAACTTTGAATTACAATTTTAAATGGAAAAAACTTTGAAACTCCATTTATAACACCCAAGAACTCTTAGATTTACCCTAAAGGTCATTCCTACTGTACCTCTCAAAATCATAAGGGAAAAGAAACATATGAAAGGGGTGATATTATATTATCAGTAAGGGTATGAAATACATTGTAATGTATGACATAAACATTAATTCATGATGAATAAATAATAACACATGTCATTAAAACCTAATCATGAACATTATATGGAAGAAATAAAAGCTGAATAAATAATCCCATATAAATAATCAGCCGAAAGAAAACAATTAATATTATAAAAGCCTAACAACACATGATTTATCAATTTATTATATCATAATGATGGAATGAATATTATAAACAAAATAAATCTATCTTAATGCCCCCTTATAAGACTATTCAAAATAAATGGTAAAGGCCTCAACCAAAATCTATTTCTATTTTATTTAATGATTCATACTGATGCCTCGAGGAGCTATAACTAGTCCCACCAATCACATATTAAGTCTAATGAATTTTACATATATCTAATTAAATTAAATATTCACATTAATGTTTCCCATATCACATTTATGTATCATATATGAAATTACTCTAATAAAATCATTAATAAATTCATGAAGAAAGTAATCTTTTAACATTCCAATGTGTCCCATACCACCTTGAAACATTTAATTCATAATACATTTTTAAATTAAATTATAAATGGTATTTTATGATAATAATAAAATTAATAATATAATATATCATATATATTTATATAAGTTACACATAAAAAAATTGTTGAACATATCATATATCTCAAGGACGTAAAAATGAGATGATAAAAATATTTTTTCTATAGAAAGAAGAGTAACTTTAAAAAAACATATCTATTTCTCATAAAATTAGTTTTCAAAAATGTATATACCATTAAATAAATGGTATGAATGTTGAAATGATAATTGAGGAATAAATGATGTCTCCTTGATGTAAAATCATGTAAAAAGTGTTTTTAAGAATCTTTGGTAGTAAAACATTTTAGTGAAGTTTAACAAAAATAATATATTGATTGTAATGTAGAAAGTAATTTTTGTATTAAGAAAACCAAAAATAAACCAATTTTGGTTGTATGATAAAATTATTGTTTTTATAAAAATAATTATAACTTTAAACAGATTATAGAGTGCACTTAAAAATGGGTATGAATTCGAGAAGTAACCTTTAATCGGGCTTGTTTATGAAGAAGAATTGGGAAGGGAACCATTCTAAAACATGTATATACACATAAAAGAATGATGATATGGCTTGGATATATTATTTTGAATTATATATATATATAATTAATATGAAATATAAAACAATAAATAAGAATTAAATTTGAGTAAAGGTAAATAATGTGTAACATGAAGCAAAAAATCGGGGTTTGGGTGGAATCTCATACCATATTGTAATCAATCAAATCATATGACCCAAAAGTAATTATAATAAAATGGCACATTTAATGACATTAAAATATATATATTCATGAAATTATACATCAATGTAAATTATACATACCACATAAACAATAAATAGTGATGAATAGGGAATGTCTCAAAAAATCGACGTAATATGAAAAAACTCTTACCTTATGTCCGAATGTGTTCTTCACATGACCGTAATGTCTAGAATAATAAAATTAATTCCATTAATAGATTAAATTATAACCCTTTATATATTTTTAGAGTAATTATTATTTTAATAAGTTTATTTATAAATATAATGATGAGTAATATAGTTTAATTTTATCTTTCCAGAGCATTCATTTTTTTAGTTTTCATGAGAAGTTCGCTTGTTTATAAATAATTTTGTTCATGTGGATTGGATATAATTCACTAGAATTTATCATATACAATACTAATAAACTTTAATAAAATTATATAATTCGTTTTTATAAGTATTATGAGGAAGAATTATTAGATAAAATATTAGTGATAATCATTTATATAATTTTGGCTTTTTTTATCATCACGATGTAGTTTTACATATGAATCAGTATTGTGTATATATACTCGTTCTATACAATTAAATATGTTATAATTAAAATTATATAGTCTATTTGAACAATAAAATTGGGATCATGGACAAACATGAAGAATAAATTGAAGAATGAAAGATCATCGTCCATTATGTTTGTAAATCATTACCTCCTAAATGATGATATCATATATAAAATAAAACGGATAGTGTGAGGAGATTGATGATGGGTATTCCCTTCAAATGATATCGTTTTAGTATATAGATGTTAGTAGTGTTTTTATGATTATTTGGACAATGGATGTGACAATAGTATAATAATATAAAGAACAAGGAAATAAAATAAAAGGAATAGGGATAAGATTTTAACTATTTAAGACTCCTCATTGAAAACAACTTTAAGGGAAGGTTTTTGATATTTTCCAAATAAAAAGAGCCGCTAAAAATGGGGAGAGACAAAGAAAAATTATGTGGGAATAATTTTGAGCAAATTCATGTATTATTGAGTTGTGGTGAATAGGGGGTGAGGGATGGATATTATAGTACATGGAAGGGGTGATTTCTCATTATTTTATTTATTATATTATTATTTTTCACAAAATAAAAAATAGTACTGATTATTGTGACTAAATAATATAATTTTTTCATGCGAGTTCAACATATTGGTTCTTAGCTCATCCTTACATAAAAAATGACTCAAATATTCATGTATTAAGCATTTTCATATATTGTTGTAATTTAATATTCAAATAAATTCTAGTTTTTTAGAAAAATATAATAATTTCACCCTAACCATTTTTGGATGTTTATATTTCAAAAATAAACTCAATTTTATTAATATAATTTTATAAATATGAGAAACATTAATTAATTAAAAATTTCATTCACTCAAAAAATACATATTTTAAATTTATAACTAATTTTATAACACTAAAAAATTATATAAAATTTCATTAAATTATACATAAACCATTACGACAGTAAATTATTTATTTATGAATACATTTTATTGAAATATATTTTTTAAAAAATATTTTTATTAATCATAAAATGGTAATTAAATATTTTTGACTCATAATAATGACAACACGTAGATAGAAATTTTTCAAATATTCACATACTTGTAGAATTATAACATACATTCATTTATAAGGTTCTTATGTTTTATTTATACATTCATGGGTGAGGTATGTATTCATAGGGGTTATATTACTAATAATAAGGGTACCTTTTCTATTCAAAAAGGTCAAATTAATGTTTAACAAAAAAGATATGTTGATCCTATTATACTCTAAATTTACTAGTGATCACATTTGTGTGTGTCAATTTTATGAAATTAAAATCACATTAATTGAAAAATTATTTCAATGGATTAGTTACAACTATCTTGTTTAATAAAATTTAATTAAAACGTTTTGTTTCTTAGAGACACGGTTTTGTGATCATTACATTCTATATTAAATTTATTTATAAATCCTTTGTGTGTTACATTCTGACCTCTATAAATAAATGGAGTCCAATGATTTTGATATTAAACATTGATAGTTAATATTTGATACTTGAAAAGTACATTTCGGAATCCCTCATCAGAAATAGGGTTAATAAAATATCATCTTAATAAGAGGGAATGTGAAATGTTATGTTATATAATAAGTATGCATTCAAATATGATAACATTCATGTGACGTGGAAATATATACGTTCAAGAATAATCTAACTATAAATTTCTGATGGGGAGTGATAGAAGACATGGTCATTAAAAATATAATCAATAAAAACCCATGAATCATAAAATTGGTTAAAAGACTATTGATCACATAGTTTGTAAAAATAACATATAATGTTTTTTTAAAATTCATTCCTATAGAAGAGGGATTCTTTGAATATTATGATAATAACTTGATAAATTAGACATAATTGATTATGTTCCATCTAATATGAATAATATAATCCTTTGGTTGATCTTAGATCTATTTTTAATTCACTCAATATATGTGGAAATTAAGTTTCAAGAGGAATTTTTTACACCTGAAGAATTTGAATCATCTTATATTGATCGCAAATCCCACAAAAGAAAATTTATCTATTACACTTGTCTTTATACATTAAAAAATACAAAATTATTAGGATAAAATAAGATAATTACCCTTAATATATAAAATAGATTTAATATTTAAAACTAAATGTTCATTGTATATCTTTTGGATAATTACTGTTATTCCTCAAAAAAATATGGACTATGACACTAAAATAAGGACTAGTTCATATAGTCTTCTCATTGTCTTCGATAACTCTTAATGTCTTATACCAGAAATTTAATTTCCCATATCTAAAAATAGATAATATATTCTATCCATTTTCATAAATAACCTTGATCACATTAAGTCAATAATAATATTTGACTCCAATATAAAATTAAACATTTCTTCATCAAAATATTATTTTTTCCAAAATCTTATAGGATTTCCAAAATTGTGAATGTATTCCAAAATAAAATTAATCAAATAATCCCCATATGATATTCTAATCCGATTGTTAAATATTTAATAAAACAATGTCCTTAAATTAATAATATCATTCTTCCATTAAAGGTTTTAAATAAATATTCATGATAACTAAGTCTTCATATAGACTTGTTGTAGGCTTTGCACCCTTGTCACCCTTCGGTTTAGGGTTCAAATCCCAGGGCCCTACTAGAAATGATGGGTTGTAACTTGCCATGTATATTTTAATTTATCTAAAACCACATATATTATAAAATAAATATAATGTAATCCCTTGAAAAATGGTTATCCCAAAAAATATTTTAACTCAGTTTTTTAATACAGCATCAATACATAAATACTTAATAAATTTATTTCCGCGTTGGATCTTCCTTTGTCTAGATGATATCCGATAGAATAGTTAATTAACGTTGGTAGTTCCCAGTCCCCCAAAAGACAATGAAAATTACTAAAAACGGATTCTTAATATCAGTTTTATTTCCTTCCATTATACTCTTCATTTTTTCTTAACAATTGTTTGATTTATGTCTTTCTTTCCCACACATAAAATATTTATTTGTTCCTTTGAGATTCTATCATGGGTGTATCCTTCTACTTTTATTTCACGATGGAAATAAATCCTTCTTTTATTCATGGTATATGCTATTGGATCTCTTAACAGACTCCATTGTTCTCTTCATTAGTTTGTTTTAGAGATGGTTAAGGTATATATTGTTAAAAAAATTTGCGAAAACTTATTATGCATTAACATGATATCTTTCACTCCTATTAACCTCTTATTTGGTTGATCACCACAACCAAATATTACATCATGCTCAATGTTAACAAGGCTCTATATAGATCCATCTATTGACTAAAACAAGAATACATAGTGTGTGAAACAATATTAAGAGAGGAAAAAATGTTTAATAATTAATATAATATCACGATACCTTATTTTAAACCAAAAACAACATAAGATTAACCTAGGTTATTAATTTTTGTTATATATTAAAAAACATAACACTTTTTTTTGTAAATTTAATGTGAATTATCCTAAGAATATCCACCAGGAGTGAAAACTAGGTGCATAGTATGGCCCATTTTCGTTTATCATGTTACCCCATGTTAGGCTTGGGAAACATTGTTAGAGTTGTCACTCCTCGGTAAATTTGTTCTAGAACCACATCCATTTGTAGCATCCCAAAAGGGTTTTATTTCTAATATGATCCACATAATCTCAAAATTACCCAAATTTTATGATTTTTCTTCTATTCTTATTCTCAAAGACTATCTTAGGGATTTTTTCTTTCATATATGTTTTCTAAATCTAGTTTACAATGTTTCTACGAAACAACCTCGGATAAAAAATGTAAGGACCCCGACGACATTATCCCAGAGCATGATTCCTTGTATTAATATATAGGTATGATTACAAGGCATCATATCCTGATGGAATAACTAGTTGACCAATTTTTTATACTATATTATGTAAATGAACATTACATTTTAATTTGAAAGATAAATATATAAAAACTCTATTTATAACAACCAATAACTCTTAGAGTAACGCTCCAAGTCATTCTAAATATTTCACTCAGAATCCTGGTGAAAAGAAACGTATGAAAGGGGTGAGCTTAGATGCTCAGTAAGGGAAAGAAGTACAGTTAAAGCTATAACATAAACAGTAAGGCATGATGAATATATTGTAACACATTCCATTAAAACATAATCTTGATCATAATATTGATGGAATAAAATCTGAATAAATAATTCCTTATAAATAATCAAATGAAACATCACCATGGATATTCTACTTGACTAGAATTCATGTAATTTATCAATTACAACTATCATAATGATGAAATATATATATTGTATATCATAAACCTATCATCGAGGCCTCAGCCATGTATTCATAAAATAAATCGTTAAGGACTCTGCCAAAAATAAATTTTTGATCTCATGAGACCTACCAATCCATCGAGGGGATTTAGAGGGCCCCACCCAACACATACTATGTCCAATGCATTCTTAATATTACAAATAATTTTAAATCATCAATTAAAATTGTCTAATACCAATATTAAGTATCATATATGAAATTACAATAATAAAATCATTGAGAAATGCATGAGGAAAATAATATTTAAACATTCCCATGTGTCTCATACCTCTTTGATACATTTAAATCACAATCTCTTTTAACATTAAATGAAATATATAATATAAATTTAATAATATAATTCATGATATAAAATATATAAGGGACGCATATACAGCACAGATTAGGAAATAGGGTTGAACAAATAATATATCTCAAATAAGTAAAAGTGAGATGAGAAATGCCCTTATTTACATTTGAATGAAGAGTTCTTTTGGAAAATATTTTTTTATTTGACATAAAATAAGATAGAAACCTTATATATCCCAGAGAATAAAATAGAAGGGAATTGAAATTATATTTGGGCATATATGATGTCCAATTGATGTTAAATAATAAAAAACATTTTATGAAACATTACTAATAAAACATTTTAGTGATATTTAAGGAAAATATAAAGGATAGTTTAAAGTAGAAACACATGACTGTTTTCATAGAACCATAAATCAACCAATATTTTTTTAATGATAAAATGTGTGATTTTAGGAAAATAATTATTTTTTAAAATAGTTTATATAGTGAACTTTAAATTTTTTATAATTGAAGAAGTTCCCTTTAATCAGGCTCATTTATCAAGAAGAGTTGAGTTTGGAACAATTTTTAAACATGTATATCCCCATAAAAGAACGATGATATGATATGGATATATGATTTTTGAAAATATACATAAATTATAAAATATATATATAAAATAAATAAGAATTAAATTTGAGATAATTAAGAGAAATACTAACATGAAAGAAATAATGTGGGTTTGGGTGGAATTCCTTACTAATTTGTGGTCAATCGAATCATATGTCCCAAGAACTAATAATAATTATAGGTTATATTTAATAAAATTAATATAAATATATTAATGATATTATATATCAATGTGATTTATACATAAACCATACACAATAAATAGTAGTGAATATGGAATATGTCTCAAGAATGGAATTGCAAAGAGAAAACTTATAGCTTATGTCAGAATATTTTCTTCAGAAGACATTAATTGATAATAAAATTAATTCTATTAATTAATTGACATAGAACCCTTTATACATTTATTATAATCATTATAAATTTATTAAGTTCATTTATGGACATATTAATGAGGTATAGAGTTCAGTTTTGTCATTCCATATCATTCATTTTTTTGGTTTTCAAGATCGGTTCGCTTGTTTATAAGTAATGAGGTTCATTGGGAAAGGATATAATTATCAAGAACTAATTTTTTTATACTAATTAATATAATAATGATTAAATTTCTTAATAATTCATTTAAATATATGGTGTGAGTATCATTTATAAGATAAAACATTAGTTATATTCATTTAGATCATTTTGGTGTTTTCTTATCATCATGAAGTATTTGATCTTGAGGTATTAGTATTCTGTATATATAATGGTTCCAAACAATTATATATGTTATTATAAACATATAAGAGTCTTTTTAAATTATAAAAAATGGTTTCCTGACCATCCTTGAGGAATAAATTAAAGAATGAATGTTTTATGTCCATGTAGGTTAAAAATGTTCACTTGTTGGATGATGATTTAGTTTTTAAAATAAAAGAGACTGAGTGGTGATATTGATGATGGGTATTCCATTAACATGATATAATTACAGTATATAGATGATACTGGATGTTTCATGACCATTATTAAAGAGAATGTGATGATAGTATAATAAATGGAAGAACATGAAAATAAAATGAAAGGAAGAGGAAGATGGTTTTGCCTCTTGAATTCTCTTCCTTACGTCATCAATGACTAAAAAATTCACATCTTTAACATTTTTGTAAATTTTTTTATTTTACTATTCATAAAAATTCAAGTATTTTATAAAAAATATCAATATTTCACCCTATTCATTTCCCTATGATTATGATTCAAAAATGAACTCCATTTTATGGAAAAAAATTATAAATTTAATAAATTAAATTTTTAATTAACATCCTCTTTACTAAAAATGTATAGATATTAAATTTATATCTGATTTGATAACACTCTAGAAAACTAACAAATCTATCATAAAATTATCTTAAAATCATATGATGATAAAATTTTCATTTATGAATAAATTATATGAAAATTAATTCATTTTAAATAATTTTATTAATTATAAAATTGTAATTATTTATTTATGACTCACAATAATACTAACATTTAAATATTAAATTTTAAAATATTCACTTACTTGTACTATTATATTATACATCATTTATATGGTGCCTGAATCTTTGTTTTTACTTTCATGGGTGAGGTTACTATTTATAAGGTTCTTATTATTATTCATAAGGGTAAAATTACTATTCAAAAGTTCTAATTTAGTCATCACTGTGAAATATAATTTGATCCTATTAGACATATATTTCTTATATATTGAAATAATGTATGCCTATTTTTCAAAATTCAAAGCACGTAAGTAGAACATTTATGTTTAATAGATACATTATTAAAATATTGTTTAGATAATTATAATAAAAAAAAAATTCATTATTGTGAAACAGTGTGGTTTGTGCTAAATTATATATTAAATTTATTTGTAAATACATGGGGTGATATAAAAATATAGTATTTTTCACTATTCTCCCTGAAAATAAGTTTCTTAAAAAATACCAAAAAGTGGTCCAATGTAAATTTCTATACAAAAATTTATATAATTATGTTTCGTTATTATAATAAAACATAAAAATATATATAATTAATATATAAAATATGTTCTACATTAAAAGGAGTTCAAATTTCCTTTTTGAAAAAACACATCCTTATTTATAAAATTGGATTTATTATTATATTATACATATAAAATCTATTATATGACTATGAGATAAATTAATGAATTTATAATATATAAATTTTATTTAGAATATATATATTTTATTTAAAATTTATAAATTTTATTTATAATATTGATCATTGTTTTTTTGTTTAATTTTTGAGATAAAATTTTGTTATTACAAAGAAAACTAGTTTTCTTGGATATGTAATTTCATTATTTTCAAATTGTATTACATTAGCTTATACTGATTAATAAGCAAAGAATTTATATTATATAAATGTGTAAATAATGATTTTTATTTTTATTTAATCATATTATAAACATCATTTCCATTGGATATGTGATAGTTATAATAGTATTTTAATGATCATATTATTATAATATTGTTTTTTAGTAAAAACATGCCCTTAACTGTTATCAAAAGGACTCATAATTGGGTGTAACACAAGTCCAAACTAGTTTTTCATGTATCACAAGGCAATGCAATTGTTTTTTGTGGTGGAATATTCAATTGTTTCATATAACACTAGTCAAACATAGTTCTTTTATAAAAAACATTATTTAATGTTGTCTGAAGGTAAAAAAACAAAGAATGAAATATTAATTTTGTAAATAATTATTCCCAAAATCTGACTGTGTTACATGTAAAATCCCTAAGATACGTTTTTATATGGGTATCCAGACATATGATGTGTTATGAGTTCTTTAGTGAACATTTCGTATATTTTGGTTGGAATTTTAGAAATTTATTATCTACAATAGGTTGTACTATTAAGGGCTATAGAGGTGATACATCATTATTGGGAGTGTGAGGTTAAGAGAATAATTCCATAGACCTCCTGTTATTGGGGTTGTAATTTTTTTATGTCAGTGAATCTTCTAATAAAGAGGGAGGGTTATGTGGGTTTTTCTTTGTTGTGGTATGTTTCATGCTATGAATTAGGGGGCCACACCATAATGGTGCAAGGGATAGGGGAGGACCGCTTTCCATAATTGATTATGTTGGGACCTAGGAGGTGTTGCATCCTGATGATTCTAGACTAGGGGATGGATCTTCTTTCTAAGGGTCCTCATCATGAACTATGGGAGATGTGTCTCAAACTTATCAAGTGACTGGATTCATCATCCCATAAAAACTTATTCATTACAAAACCTAGGCACAACCATTTTTTAGTTTGTGATCCCCTTATTTTTACTATTTACCCCCCCCCCCCCCCCACCCCTTCAATTTTAGATGAGTAAGGGAATCTTAGGATACAATTTATCTAGACCTGTACTTTGATCTTCCTCCCATGTATCCCGATTTCTGGGGTTTTTTCTTTGCTGTTACTTTGGGTATTACAGTTACATTCCACCTTTAAGAATATTCTTTTTTAGTTATCCATTGACCCATCAAACTATTGGAAATTGTTTCATAATTTGTTAATAATATAAACTAAATCAAGGTAAAAAACCTCAAGAATGATAGAAATTTTATGTGTCACAACTATTGGTTATCTTGGAATGGTGAATACACATCATTGGTTGAAATTTTGGTGAAGTTGGATTGCTCATTTAGTGTTTTGTGAATATAAATCCTTTATTGAATTTAAATAACAATGTATATGTTATAAAATTATTTATTTATAATATGTATAATTTTATAGGATCTTAGGAGGTCGTAAAATCTTAGTAAATTCATGGAAAATAATGTTTCATAAATATTGAAGCTCATATAGGATGGAAAATCCTCTATTGTGGTAGTAAATCCCAAAAATACAATCCCCAATTCACGTTTATGCATGATTTCTTATATTTACATATGTCTCATCTTAATAGGTATATAGTTCCCTAAATAAAGTGATATGGTTTCATTGGGCCTCCTTGGGTTAGAAAAACTACTTTTAATCTCTTCATTGTATTTGGGAATTCATGGTGATCACATTTCCATGGGGTGACTATATTGATTTTCATAAAAAGAGACCTTGAGTATGTCTTTATGATCTATATTTAATCAGGTTACCCTAGTATTTTTTATATAGGGATATTTTGTACAGCATGGATGGTTTAGGCATAATGGGGAATGTGACACACAAAAAAATCACATTCAATGTATATATCACTTGTATGAGTATTTATTATGGTTGGGTGAGTGTAAAGGGTGTGATGAATCCTTAGAGGAAAGATATGGAGTAAAAGACAATTATTTTACATGAGATATGTGTTAAAATATCATTCATAGAAAATGTGATAAGATACAGAGGTGAGGTTTTCGGAAAAGATTGGAAAACTAGGTATTTGGTTTCAAAAGTTCTTATAACATGTTCTCTTGGTGTTGTATTCGTATAGAAGGTTATGGATGGTAGGTGGTTGGGTTCTCATGAGAAATGATTATAATAGGTTTGAATTACCCTAGTTTACATTGTATAGGGTGGGAAGAGATTGTTGAGATCACTAAAATATTGTTTATAGTCGATGACATGTGATGGAGGTGACAGGATATATCCTAATTTTACCATTCCATGTGGTCTGCTGTGAGTTTTTTATATTGCTTATGTGAAATATTTTGGTTTCATATGTATATGGCTAATGACCATCACCCACATTTATAAGGAATGAAAGTATGGATTCTTCCCTATCATATGAAAGAGGATTGTGGTTATGATAAATGTAATTTACGTATATGAGAGTGAATTGTAATGGTCTACCAATTGATAGAGGATATAGTTTCACATGTTTTTAAGAACGAATTGGGATATGGAAGTGGTTAGGTTACGACCCCATCCTGAGTTACAGGGGGGGGAGAAGGGATTGGGAGAACACCCTAAAGTGAGAGGGACTGGTCCATATGTTATGTGATGAGGGAAATAAATCTAATACCCTCCCTTGATATATGAGGTAGTGGTCTGAATATGGACACCCACCCAATGAGTGAGAAGCCATTGGTAGGAACCACTTGAGTGGGATGATGAGTCCATGATTTCAAAGGATAACTCAACCATATACTATTGGGTAGTGATTGAATTTGGGAAGAATCTAAAATTAGATTATTTATGTCTGGGTTAGGTTTTGTGTATGATTGAATGTGATAGATGGATTTGCGAATGGTGTTTATGTAGGTATGATTTTTTTATCATATCATCATGTTTATAATAAGATGATTAGGATTGTGTGTGTAATTCATAATCAGTCCTGGTTTCCAAGATAGCACATGATGTCTGGGAAATCATGTTTATATATATTATTTTTTCCTCCTAAAACTAAATTAATATGACGGTGTATATTTGGGTCCATGTTGAGAACCTACTAAGTGATACATTAATTCCCAACACTAGAACTCAGAAACACATATAGAACGTATGTTTTTTTTCAGTTCAGAGTGAACCGTGTATACTATATTGGTATAGATAAGCTCAATTATACTTGGAAATAATGAGTGCCCTTTCTCCATGGGATAGAAATAGGACCCGAATGAACTTTGGGATTTTTGTGTGCGTTATAATTATGGTCGGCCCATTGGGAGACCCGATGGATTTGTATCTTGTATGAGAACATGATTTTTACATGTAGTGTTTAGTTATTTTCATTGCATTCTTTAATTATTTATATGAATTATGTTGAGTTATTTTATTTTTTATTTTTTTAAATTGATGGAATATCCTCCGCCTTTATGTACTATGCCCTTAATAATATCTAAAATCCTCTAATGTATATGGATGTGTATTTGAGGTCACATAGTGAAATAAACATGGAACTGTGGAGAGTCCCACAGTATAGAGATTTACAACAAATCATATAATTATACTCTTTAATGATCATTTAACAGTATCCTTCCATATCAAAAAGAAAACACTCGTATAGAAAAAACACATTACTACATGATGAGAAGGAATCAAATGCATTCCAATAATAACATTATTTGGTCTTATATTCAGTAATAAGTATTATCCAAATGATTCTTGCTGTTAAATAAGAAGATAAAGACCACGATTTACATCAACCAAAAAATACTAATAGCCTCTCCTATAGACAACATTGAGGGAACCATAAACTTTTCTACCATTAATCCTTCAACATAGACTAATTCAGTTTCTATGAAGCATGGAAATTATCTTGAATAAAAAAATTATTCCAAATTTAAAACGTAATCAGATGGTACCTTGAACAATGAGTGCCCCACATAGAATATGCATCTCTATAGATTTTTTACCACCCCTTTATCCTTTATGTCGTTGACCTTGTAAATGATCAACATCATGACCACACTCAACCCGATAATACTATATATGGGGAACACCACAAGATTCATATCACTATGTAATATTTTATAATATATTTACATTAATATAATTATTCATTTTGATATCTTACAATTCATGAAACACCCATGTTTTAGGAATAACACATTACTTCTTTACAAAATGGATGAAATTATTCGATAGTTAAATGATATGAACATTTAAAAAGGGGTAAAATGTACTGAAAAATAAAGTTTACTTTAAATAAAATATTACAATATTTATTTAGATTTTTACATAGTTAGATGAATTGAATATTTATAAGTGTTTAATATTCACTAAATTGAATACTATTGACTCTAAATAGTCTGTTTTGAATAGTTTTGTTAAATTGTTCTTTTTTTAAATTTTGTAATTTTTAGAAAATGGGATAAAAAATGTATTGATACAATTGTATTAATTATTATTAAAATAAATTAATAACATTAATTTTATGATATATAAATATATATAATGTTCGTTTAATTATTCATGGATAAAAATGTTTTTTAAAAAATGTTTTTATTGTATATTAACTATATTATTTTGAAAGATAAATCTATAAATTATATTTTTCATCTTTTAAAAAATTTATTTTAATTTTATCATTCATCTTTTTAAAAACCTATTTAGGTGAACTTTTGTAGTTTTTCTAAGATAGTTTAGTTTTTGGTGAATAGTAAAAATATTAATTTTGAAAAAAAGTCATTTTATGATATTAAAATGATATATGAATGACATTAAATATATATAAATAATTTTCATAGACAAAAAGTAAACTGAATAGTTATTTAATGAATTTGAAAAATATATATCTGAGCTTAGAAATCAATTTTTTACATTTATGAAATCTATGTACTGTTTTCTTTAATTTAAAAATATTTTATTCTTCCATTTTAATTAAGTATTAATGAGGATACTTTCATTTTTAGATTAAATTTAAATGAAAATACCAATATATTTAATAAAAATAAAACATATAATTACCAAGAAATTAATATTGTATTATATTTTAAAACATTATTTCAACACATAAATGGAAATTTTTGAAGAAAAAAATTAGTCATTGGTTAATTTTTGCAAAATTCTATAAAAAAGAAATAATTATGGAAATTAAATTTTTTTGAAATAAATTTATTATTAGGGATTATAATATTCAAATTATATAATGGGGATCATTTTTTCATGATTCAAACATTCCATGTAGAAAATAATTTCAATAGTTTAATGTATTACAGGGTTAACAATGGATTATACTAAGAGATATGAACAATAATATCTCAAAAATACTTTATTAATTGGATTGGTTGAGTTTATTTTCATAGTACCATTTAATATATTTTAAATTTGAAAAAATTAGTTTTAAATTACTAGAGATATATATTTATTATATTTAAATGTTCTTATTATTTACAAACATGTAACACCCCTCACTTATAAAATGCAACATCATTTTCTCACTTATATAAACAATTTTAAAATGTAAAATAAAAACATTTATATATAAATACTATTAAAATCCATTTCCCCTTTTAATAATGGTTATTTTACTCTAATAAACCTTTCTTGGAGCGTTAATTTGTTTTTCAATAGAGATTATCCAATGAAGATGCATTTGTTATTACTGACCTTTTATAAGTTTCATTCTGCATGAACCACCACATAATATAATATAACAGCATAAAAACAAATACATGACAATATATAATGTTATTTAATGTTTTTATGTTAATTTTATAATTGTATTCACTAAACATCCTATTTATTTGAAATTATAAACTTGTCATAAGCATGTATGTGAACTACCATTTCCTTAAAGTGATACTTTTTTTATGGACTCTAAAAAGGGTTATATATATATATTTATTTATTTAATAAATAAAAAATATATATACATAATAATTATGAATATGAGAAAAAATTATTGTTCGTCTTCATAAATTTTCATCAATTGAAAAATGAAAACATTAGTCGTCTGTACATATAGATAACCATTAACATGAAGTGATATAAGATGTATTTCGCCACCGTCTAACATGAATGATTATAAAACTCATTTAATGAATAAAAATAAAAATTAAATCATAATTATGATTCTATAAAATTAATATTATCATTTAAATATACATATTCTAAATCACACCATCAATATAACATGCCTTTTTTCCACTTATTGAAAAATAATTATAATTTTTACATAATGGATAACTAAGTAATGATTTCTAATTTTAATATTATATAATAATAATTAATTTAATATATTTTTACTAATTATGGATTGTTATTATTAAAAAGTATATTTACTTATAAATTTAATTCTCATTTTCTGTTTAATAATCATTGATATAGGTAATTACTAACTGTTTCGTATGAATTGTTAACATATGTTCCATAAAGAGATTACAAATATAAGTTACTAAATTTAACATATTCTGAAAACATATATGATTATTTCTGAAATTCTTAGACCATGATTAAAGTGTAGGGACCAGAAAATTAAATCAAAACATGCGTGGAAAACTGAATAGTTAACACCAAATTTTTTATTTCGAAAAAAAATTATTGTTAATTGAGAAATATAAAAATTACAAGTTAACGATATATAAAATTATAATTATTAATATTTTTCTATTATATAATCACAATATCACAAATTTTTTCTATAAATTGGGTAAGAATGTAGTCAACCATGAGAATGATTGTGGTGTGGGGGTTTTTAACTCAATTTCCATACATTGGGTTATGTCACTTTTCTATTGTCTTTGTTTTGAAAATATTAAGTATACTATGGCTTTTGAATTTTTATTTTTTGCCCATTTTTTTATATTAATTCACATTATTTACTCATAAATTATTATTTAAGGATTCATTAATATAATTTTGTAAATCTTCATATGAGTTTCTTATATCACATTACTCTCTTTGGGAAATGTGTCCAATTGACCACTTTTTTTATGTTTTTTGGTGTATATCCATGAAATGAATTTTTTTTATTATTATTCCCATGAAAATTATGGGTATTAAACAATTAATCTAAAATTGTATCTTTTAAAATGTATTCACTCAAAGTTTACCAAATGTATAATGGTTTATGATACAATCTCAAATTTTATCTTGATTTTTTAGGATTAAAGTTATCTTTTGGAAATATTGTAATCAATATATATCTTAAAATACATCTATTTTAATCTCATATGTTTATTTAATGAGTTTTTAATAATTATTATAATATTCCACTGTTTTTTAATAAAAAATACCAAAATTAATTTTTCAATAATTTAACATTATTTCTCCCTCCTGTCCTGAATAATTTTCCATCATGTCCATTTTCATAAAATTAATTATTGGAAGAAGTTAATTAACATAAATGATTTATAAAAAAAAAATTTACTAACTAAAAAATTCATTAATAATTATTTAAATGATTATTTTATATTTTTTCTATATATCTCTCTTTTTAAATTTTAAAAAAGGGTAAGAATAATGATTTCTATTCAATGAAATTTTCATGAATGGATTTACCATAGGTTATTTCATTTATTCATCATGAATATTAAAATAGAATTTTTATAGAATTTAAAATAAAATTATATTCCCATTAATCTAGAAATCTTTATTTTTAAAAAGTTATAAAAGAAAAGTATACTTTTACACTTTTTAAAAATGTAATTCAATTTAATTGATTAATTTATTTTCATATATGTACAGATATTTCAAAAAAATTATAATTAACTAGAGATATTCCCTAATCTTATAATCAATCTTCTATCTCTATATTAATTTTTTAGGATACATTATGACACTTTTTTTAAACCAATTTCATTCAACATTTTAATCACGTGACGGTTAAATCATCAATGTTATGTTCTTATAGAACATGTATGTATGGTTTTTCGTTTTCGGATAGGATGGTCTATTTTATCCTTCCCGGAAATTGGGTAAAGGTCTTTTATCCCATGAAATTATTAATGGATTGAATTAATAATGAAAAAAATTAAATATATAGGAATTATAGTAATAATTCATATTATAATTAAATAAGTGGTTTCGTTAATAATGCATTATCCCTTTGATTAAGAGATTATGTTGATGATGTCTAATCTATTGTGATATAGGATGTTGGTTATGATTCTAAATGAATTATGTTATGGGATTTTTATAGTGATTTCTAATAAAAAAAATTATTATTTAATAATGTTATTTTCTTTACACTCATATGTTCTTACATATGGTTATGTTATGTACTTTATAGATCATGCTAATTTTTTTTTATGATACCCAAAAGATGAGTAATGAAGGGATAATTTCATGTCCTTTAAGTTGTGAATAGTGTTCTTATGTTTATTATTATCTAATTTTATGAATGTGATTATATTTAAAAAAATCATCATTATCTTATGGTTTTATATTATCATTGATAAATATCTCTCATATTTCCGTTATATGTCATTTTTTCTCACCCTTATTATGTTTCATTTTCACTAGGTTATGATGATTTATATTATATAAGATATTTCATAAATGGTATCATTCATTGAAAATTTAGTGGGAAATTATGTATAATTATTATGAAATAATAATTTGATGTTATAATAAGAAAAAACTTATTTAATAAAAATGAAATTGTTCTTATTATTTAAATGTTTTCCCAAAAAAATTGAATCAATATGATTAAAAGGGAATTGGGTGCCTAAGTGACTCAGTATTGGTTTTTTTTCATTTTCAATATTAAATAATATGTATTTTCCCTTAGGTTACAATCAAATATTTTATGTTACGAGATTTTTTAAACATTATATGGGTGTATGGTTCTAAGGAGTTATAATCATCCAATCCCTTTTGCATCTTATCTCTAATGATTCAAATTCAACTAAATCTGTAATTTACATGGTCTTTAAAGAAACTACTACTAAGGCTTCACAACATTATGACAACATACACCATGATAAAAACTGAGAATGGTTGGGTAATTTAATCGACAATGGCCTTGAACATGACAAGTAAATATTAATAGAAAGGAACCACTACTTGAATCATGAGGACAACCAGATCTATTTAAGTATATATATGTCTAGGGTCAACTCCAATCAGGATCAGACCATTAATGTCTTAACATTTGGTAACCACTACATCCAGCTTTAATCCTGCGATTGTTATGATGAATTCCCTCTTAAGTGAAAAAACCCATGCATAATTTTTCTTACTCACCTTTTCCTAATCTAGAACATCTAGGTTTATAGTTAACAAAAAAGGCTTACCATAAGATGTATAATAGGATATTACACCTCCATAAAAAATTATCTTTCCTCCTCATCTGAGAAAACATTGGTGTTATATCGAATAGAATTATATAATCTCAAATGTAACTTTGACTTACTCATACATATATACCAATGAGATAGAGGAAAATATATTCCATATCCACCATAAACATTAATTATATATTATATTAAAGATAAATATTCAAAATATAATTCAATGAAGCATTTGAATAATAATTAAAATTATTATATGGAAACCCTCAGTGGCATTAAATTCCCCTATGATGACTTGTGGTTAATGTAATTAAACTCTCTTTTGCACATGGATTACACTAAAAGTAATATTGGGATACTATTTTTACTAAATTGTCACTTAATGAGAGTGTCATATCATAATTGGAAAAACTCAAATAATTTATTCCATGAACACACTTTTTCTAAGATTCATCATCTTTAATTGATTCAATAATTATATAGTTCACTAGAGAATTGTTCAACACCTTTAGACCATAAACCTCACAAATATGATAAACATTATCCATCAATATAACACATAAAAATTAAAATTAAAGGAATAAAAAAGAAATTTATTTTAAAATAACATAATTAAATTCATTTTAAAATTTCCCAGAATCAACCAATTTGAAAAAGACATGTAGACAGAATGATTCATATAATATAACTAGGTATATCCCTTATAAGAATCATTATCATACCTTTCACATTTATAAATCATAATTTCATTAGGTCAAATCACAATGGGGTCAAAATAGCATGTTTCCTAGTTAAGGTCACATAATATGACACATGATATGTTTACTTCAAATAGTTTCCCAAAAAAATCCATAAGGTCATCTCTAGTTCCTACTTATTAAATTCATCCAATATCCCAACCATATAACATATACCACTCTATCAATACATGAAACTACAAATACCCCTATTATGATAGTATTACTGTTGATATTTACCAATAAATACTACCTTTAATTGGCTAAGGGATAGAGACTAAAACAAAGTGTTTGAAAACACACATATGGGAGGAACTAACCTCATAAATAAAAAATGAAATCTCTCTATAAAATAAATAGTGTATACAAAAATCATGATCCCACAATGTATATAATTTATAATATTAAGGTAAACTCTTAAAAAATTATTGAAAACTCCAATTCTAGTGACCAAAACACACTAGCTAAAGAAATCATGATCTATTAATGACAAGAATGATCACATTCACATTTATAAATATCATATATATATATATAATGGTGGTAATACTTGTATACTTGGTATAATGATCCCTTAAAACACTCATGATAATTTAGTTGTATCATTCTAATGTCTCGGTATAAAAATAGTAGATCCAGCATGCACAAAATCTAAGTCCACTATCAACCATCATCACCACGACTCTATCACCAAATAATGAATCCAATTTTTGTTAAAAAAAATACATAAAATCAATATGGTTCCCCAAAACCACTCCCCATTTATTCTATATTCTCTAATTTCCTACCGGCATATGTGTTAGTGCTCCCATTTCATCCATGTATCAACGTTCCCACATCATAGTTACAGCCAAAAATCCAGAGCCACATATTTCATATCTCAGAAAAAACATAAAATGATCTCTATCATAATATCACCATCTAAAAATTGAAAATCATATCCTCATCATTATTTAGTAACATTAAATGAAGGACACAAAATATATTCCCTTTATCATCAGTTGACATCTATCATCCATCCTATCCCAACCAATATAACTTTATAATAAAACATAAAATAAAAGAATCTATTACATCATTTTATTATAACTTGTGTGAAATAAATCTATGAAATTACAAACAATAATGAATATCTAAGATATTTTTGGTAAATAGGGTTATTCATCCATATTTTAACTATTTAATCTAAATGATAAGGAATAAACAAGGAACCTAGAATTATGTGGTAACTAAGGTCATCTGGCAGGGGTAGTGATGCATAAAAAAATAACATGATTGTAGCAAATATATAATGGTCACCCAAAATCCTAGACCATTGTGTATACTCACAACACATCATGTGTCATAAAACTTCCACATTAATTAAGGTGTCTCACATTGACAATGAACATTATAGATATGAAACCACCATACTCAACCACAATGATCATTAATTCAAAAAAATAAATAATATTCATAAATAAATTAATCTAATAAATTATATATTTAGCTTTAATAAATAGTTTAATTTTATTATCCCTCTAAAATTTCAAATAATCCCTTTATCAAGACAAATTTAGATCATTAGATGGATTCACGTATAAACGCTTTATATTCAGGGTTACCAATAATGTCTAATTATTTTAATAAATAGGAATCCTCAAACATACATTTTATTGAATATACTATTCCATTATAAACACTATACTAAAATGTATATCATATATTAAAAAAAGAAAAATATTTGATATAATTG
Source organism: Viscum album (assembly GCA_963277665.1). NCBI lineage: Eukaryota > Viridiplantae > Streptophyta > Magnoliopsida > Santalales > Viscaceae > Viscum > Viscum album. Next base: position 1,109,833,561 of record OY728146.1, read on the forward strand.
TTAAAACATAATCAAAGAATTGGTATGTATAAAAAGAGGCAACAAAATTATTAAATTTATATGTAAAGGATACAAAATAATTGTGTTGTATGTGTATTCCTTTTGAATATCATTTTTATAATGTTTTAAGGGAATAAGTATCTCTAAGATTTTCCCTATTTGAGGACCAAGTGGAACTCCAACATGTATGATATGATCTAAATAATCTACAGGAGATGTTCAAGATCATGGAAATCAATATAAGGTCTATGCTAGCTCAATACCCATATATATATTTTTTTGACTATTTATATTATCCTTATATAATATGAAGTGGTCAAAATATGTTTTAAAATTGGATTTAAGATGATATTGACTTGTAATTATTTAAAAAATACATTTTTATATTAAGGCATTGATTCATTTATGCTTAAAATATTAATATCAAAGTTATCTTTCTATATTTTTTGTTCTAAAAATAATATAATTTTCTCTCTTATTTAGAATTTTAATTTATTAAACTGTAAAAAAAATTAAATTTATCATATAAAAATTAACATTTGGTTACTTATTGGGATTTTTATAAAAAGGATGATTTTTATGTGAATGATGAAAAATATAGTTTTACATATTCAATAACTTTAAAGGTATAAACATGAAATTTGAATTAATTACAAGGTTATAAAATATTTTAACTTGTAAAACATTTTAAATTATAAAATATGTATTATAAATAGTTAAATTAATTAATTTAAGGTCTTATAAATCCATTATTGATTCATTGAAATATATGTGATTTTATTATAATAAAAATAATATGTTTTCATTCCTTCTATTAATTATGTTATTACATGGTTACATCTGGTTTTAAATTTGTTCTAATTTCACAAAACACTCCTATTATTGTTCAAAAACCAATAAGCTTCGCAATAATAAATTATATACAAGAAAATATTGTAAAACCATTTTTTTTAAATATAAATGTTTAAAAAATATATATTTTTCATTTCATCTTGTGTATTTTTACTAGAAAACTATTACAACCTCTAATAATATATTCTCATAAAATTGATTCTATATTTTTAATAAGAATAATTAATGTTATGTAATTATTTCAACTAATTTTTTGTTCATAAGATATAATATGAAATTGTAAAAATGTGTTACCATGGTAATGGTCTACATGGTTTTGTGGGGGTTAACCTAATAGATAAGACAATATTTATCACTTATTGAGCACCCAATTTGATTAGAAAGGCTGATTTTGACCTCAACGTATCTTATCATTGAAATTATCAAAAACCCTTTTCCATTATTTGTAAATTTATTATATTTAAATATATTAAATATTCATAATATTTCATATACACCCACATATAAAAGGACCATTCCACCACACCTGAAATAATCTTTAAAATTTCTAATTATACCCCATAATCTACCAAATTTCCATCCCAAATATTCCTCTCCCACATTTGTAAACTTTTTGTTATTATAAATTACAAAAAACATGTCACAACCAAACCCACTGGGACACACTGGCCTGGTGTTGAGCTGAGTGAGACACCCCAATCCCACCTCCAATAGACCAAGGGCTATTGAAAAGACCCAAGTAGGCATATCAGATATATGGGTAACCATATACTAAAAATATACTATGAATACACACATCTCTAATCCTCTAACACCATGTTGAATGATAAAACACATCAGATACCTAATAAATGAATACATCTATATCCCACAATCACTATACAGCCAAAGTATAGGAAAGCGTGAAGGGATAAAAACAATTCCACCCATATTGTAAATGAATGTCAACATATTACAGAGAGGGGGACTACAGTCAAATGAAAAACATGGTACGAACCATGATATATCTAGATCATATACTCTTATTTTACTACTTATCCACCTAGGACACCACTGAACAATATATCTTCTACCTAAGAGATGACATGTGAAGAAAGACACCATGGTTTGATGAGTATAGAAATACTCTGTAGGAAATTAGAACCACAAATATAAAGCATTAAGAATGTTATATTATAATCATCCCAAATTTGCATCCCTCAAAATATGATACATATCAATAACAATGTAGATATACTCAAGATAGACCCTATGTATCTAGGTAAGGTCACAACCACATTGTCAGGAAATGATTATGCAGATAATTTTAATGTAACGCACATCTAGGTGTACCCACATGATTATACTAATAATATTGATGGGGCTCATATTATCCATCCTTATTTTCATAAATCTCCAAGAATAAATATTTACCATATTTCAAAAGATATCTATTAAAGAATTGGTGATGTCTCCCAGGGCCTGTGGGGTTTAACAGAACCTATCTAGAGTAACCCTCTATGTATGTGTTCAATTCACAATTATTCCTATCAATAGGTTTCATAATACCCCACCTAAGGAAGATGATATGATAGATGATCCCACCATAATCCAAATAGAGAGATACCTAGAACCCTATCAATGACTAATACGATATAGGTGATCATATCCAAAGCTCAATTCATGATACCTCACTCTGTCTTAATAGGGATGGAACAAGATAATGTTCCTTAAGGTGACGGGTCCAAATTGATGTTAACAAGATCCACAACCCTCAGAATTAGTTGTATAATGTGTACTAGAAGTAAATTACATGTATTTCATATCATGGGACTCACCATGTGCTCTAGAATGTTCCAATGTACTTTGGGCCTTCCTTTGGTACATTGGATGTTCCCTTATAATAGGTCATGTTAGGGTACCTAGTTGTTTCCATGTGTCTGGTCACAATAGTTTTTCTTCGCTTATGTTCATGTACCTATTGGTGTCCCTGCTCATGTACATCACTAAAATACTACAAATATGGACTTTAAAAGCAATATAATCTACTTTAAACAGTTCTAGAAAATCACTACTAATTGTGGTGAATATAATTTGGGGGTCCCAGTAAATATCTCTAAAACAGTTCTAATAAAGGTTTAGTTTCATTTTATTTATTTTTTATTTAACAACACACACAACACCTCCACACCTACACAAAATATCTCTTTCCAACGAAAAAAACATAGAAGAACAAAACATGGAACATTATAGTTTCGAAAACAATGCTATTTAAATTTACTTCACATCATGTATACAAAAAACACATTGTTATATACATGTCAGATAATGTTTTTTATGGTTACAATTACAATTATCCAACAAATTTTTAAAAACATTAATGTTTCATCCTTTTGCATCTGTCATCCCCTCCCAAAAATTAGAATTCATTGTATTAGATGTCAAACATTACATTCGAACTCTAGAAAAAAATTCCTCCTATATAGGAAAACATATATCCTTAAAGTAATACAATAATAAAATATAATATAAATTTTTTTTAAAGAATACATTAACAAAATGAAAATTTATAATACAAAATACACAATTTGAGTTATACCAGTCACACCATGTGTTTTATTTAGGTACAGTTAATTCCTACACATCACAAATGAGTAATAGATCATTATATTAAAATAATAAAACAATCTAAATGGGTTTTCTTAGTTTTGAGAATGTCACTTTTTATTTTACTAAAATTAAGATAAATTTTAAATGATAAATTTGGATTCATATCGGTCACATCATTCGTCGAATTCAAGTCTGTTTGATTCATACACATCTCAAATTTCTGATGGATCATTTTTCTAATTTATAAAAATAATCCGAATGTTTTTTCTTTGTTTGCATTATTCTAAATGTGTTTTTTTGTGAAATTAATGTCAATTTTAAATAAAAAAGAGACAATTGAGTCACAGCAGTCACATTGTGCATTTAATTGAGGTGTGGTGTATTCATACATGTCACAAATGACATATGGATTTTTTTCATAATATATCAATACAATCTGAATGTGTTTTCTCATATTGTAGTATGTTAGTTGTGTTTTTTAACTAAAAAGTCATTTCCAACAAGAAACATACATTTTTAGTCATACTAGTCGCATAGTTCTTTGGATTGAAATGAAACTACTTAATACATGTCACAAAGAACATATGAATTATTATCCTAAATTTTTATGAAAATATGAGCAGTTTTTCTTGGTTTTCAGGGACTGGCATGTTTTAATCTAAAAAGTCAATTTTGAACTGATAACAAACACTATTAGACATACTAGTCACATCGTGCATCAGATTGAGGTGAATCTGATTCCTACACACCAAAAATAACCAAATGGATCATTTTACTACATTATCGATACAATCTGAATGTGTATTCTCATTTTCCAGAATGTCCATTGAATTTTTTTCTAAAATAAATGTCAATTTAAAATAAAAAGAGACACTTTGAGTCATACTGTTTGTATTGTGTATTGAATTGAGGTGAAGTTGATTATTTCATGTCAAAAATGACTTATGGATATTTTTATTAGGTCTCAAAACAACCTGAATGTGGTTTCTTAGTTTTAGTATGTTAGATGTGTTTTTTTAATAAAATTTCATTTCAAACTAGAAACACACATTTTAAGTCATATTGGTCCCATATTTTATTGGATTGATATGATACTACTTCACACATGTCCCAAAACACTTCAAAAATCATTATACTAAACTATAATGAAAATCGAAGTTGGTTTTCTTGGTTTTTTGTGAGTGACACGTTTTGAGTAGAAAAGTAAATTTTAAACTGATATCATAAAGTATTTTCCATACCATCACACCGTGCATCGTATTGAGGTGGGGTTGATTTTTACACATCCAAATTGACTCATGGATTTTTTTTCCTAATGTATCAAAATAATCTGATAGTGTTTTTCAGTTTTCAGTTTTTTACTAGTTCATATTTCAAAAATTAAAGTTAATTTTGAATAAAAGGATATACATTGAGCCATACTGGTCGTAATGTTCATTTAATTGAGGTCAGGTCAATTCTTACATGTCACAAATTACCTATGTATCATTGTCCTAATGTGTCAAAACAATTTTAATGTGTTCTCTCTGTTTGTAGTATGTTAGTTCTGGTATTTTACTAAAAAGTCATTTCAAACTACAATCATACATATTGAGTCATAACTATCACACCGTGCATCTGATTGATATGAGATAGCTTCATAAAAATCAAAATGAACATAAGAATTTTTATCCTAAATTTTAAAGACAGTTGGAGTGGGTTCTCTTGGTTTTTAGTGAGTGACATGTTATGAGCTAAAATGAAAATTTTAAAATAATAACAATCACTTTTAGCCATTCCGATCACAACGTGTGTCGAATTGAGGTGCACTTGATTCGTACATGTCAACAATGACACATGGATAATTTTTCTAAAGTATCAAAACAACCCGAATGCGTTATATTAGTTTTTAGTATGTCACTTTTGTTTTTTTTTCTAAAAATAATTTCAATTTTAAATAAAAAGAGACACTTTAAGTCAAACTAGTCACATTGTTCATTTAACAGAAGTTTTGTCAATTCCTACATGTCACAAATGACTTATGTATTTTTTCTATAAAGTATCAAAACAATCAGAAAGTGTTTGACCAGTTCTCAGTTTTTCATTTGTCATTCTTACTAAAAAAATTAAATTTTAAATAAAAGAGAAGCATTGATACATTATCACCACATCAATTGTTATATTGAGGTGGGATTTATTCCTACACATTTCAAATGACTTATGCATCATCTCCCTAAAGCATCAAATCTATTGCAATCTTTTTCTCAATTTTTAGTAGTTCAGTTACTCTAATACCCACAATAATGAACTAAACATTTCATATATTGATATCTCATATTGGTTGATTAATATTTCTTATAAAAATGAAATAAATAAAACATAAATATGAAACTATGCATTAATTCTATACCAATTATGTTATTGTAAAAACATCAATATTACCTCTGTGATTGAGTAGAAACATCATTGTTGGTCTTCCTATAAATGCATGTCACATGGATAGAAATCCTATAAATTAAACGAACCCTGGAAAGAATAATGAAATAAAATCGATGTTTCATTATATAAATATTCATTAAAATAGAGATATTATATCGTAACCTTATCATTACATCTTTCCGAAGGGTTTCTTTGTTCCAGATATATGCTAGTAACAAAACTAATTTATCATTGTGCACTTCACAATTGTTTGCTAAATACCACTTTTCATAGTATCTCATCAGAATATCCGATCCGACATCCCCATGACACTCAGATCTCAGACTATATGGTGTGAGATTAGAGTTTCATGGGGAGGATGAATCGAATGTTTATGTGATATTCTATGCCATGTGGTTGTTAACCAACAGTAGTGATTAATACATAGTTCTGTTATTAAATTAATGAGTGATGTATAACCAATATTCTTTAAACATGCTGCATTAGTAGAAACAATAGCATAAATGACCAAAATACAGAATATTAATGATCCATTACATAATATTTTAGGTCTAATTCTTTTGGAAACATAGCGACATAAAGAAATAGTTAATAAGAGTCTCCCATTAAGTTATTCTTTACTATAAAGAGAACATATTTCTAAAACCATTCATTATACACTATGAATATGAAACATAAAAATGGGTGATCATAGATTCTTAATAAGTGTAAAAATGGGTGATACCAATGATCATATACTGATAACATAAGTAGTAGGAATTTAGATTCATTCTATTTTTGGACAATCTTTTATCAAGTATGATTCCCATTCGTTTCTAAACGCATCTATATCATCTTGTGAATATGTGTCTTTTTGATAATCATGGTAGTAATGAAAAAATATACACAAACGATGGATAAATATTTTAAATTAACTAGTAATTATTTTCAAAAATACCTCTTCTAGAATGATAGATTTTGGATGAAACATGATCTCCATCATATATTTACAAAACATAACGACTATAGTCATTTCTATTTGTTTTTTTTGAAGACCGCATAAACATCGATAAAAATAAATAATTTGTTTTGATATGTGTTTGTATAGTGAAATATCATTATATATTCCTCGATATGTTTCTAGTAAAAGATCAAGTCGGTGTTCTTGTCCTTATCCCCTAGATTCATTCCACGAAGTATAAAATTTTGATACACCACCCTATCGTAATATAATCCTCATTAAAAGAAAATATAAATTATATAACTAGATTTTTTGATCAAAAATGTTGGATCATGTGTATTAAAAATTTCAAAACACGATCATTCATAGTTGATTTTTTGAATATTTGTGCATTGAATTCAGAAAAAAAAAATCTTTTAAATATCCCAATGGACTCCAATGAGAATCCAATGCTGTATAAAAACACAAAAAGGGATAAGAAATGATAGAAATGAAACTGTAGATCATACGGATAAATTGTAGAGTTTTTTCCCTACATCATTGGTATTAAAAACATTCTATTATCCTTTATTTTTTTCAAACAATTTGAGCAGGGATTACATTATTTCACCCTATTTATCTAAATCTATTTCTTCTTTTTTAGATGTTATGTGAGGATTAATGGGTCCAATTTTTGTTAATGGGGAAATCCATTAAATGTTTTTTCAAATATATTTATTTTAAAAATATTAAATGTATTTAGTCATAATTATCATAGAATATAATCTATTGTGAAATCAAATCATGAAAACCAACCTCATATATACATTTACAACTAAGGCACCTTGAAATTCATGATTGAGGATTTCATTTACATTATTATCACTAATTTAATCTGATTCATCCCCTCCATACATATTTTGTTCAAAATCAACTACGTAATTATTTTATTCTAAAAAATTTGTATCTACATGAGAATTTAATGATTGTAAATATGGATATAAAATGGGTGGGTGAAGGTTATCTCCGTAGATTATTTTCATTGGTTAGTTGGTCCTTGAGATGGTTTTCAGCTGATCTTTCATTTCCCCCGCTTCACATTGTACTTCTATAATAATATTAATCGATTCAGAACTTTTTCATTAAATGTTAAAGGGTTATCTTGAAAAAAAATTGAAATGAATACCTCCTTCTCAATATGTTTTTTTACAAGAATTAATTTCCATGCGATGAATGTTCTGATATCTTCTTCAACCATATGAACAATATCATCATAATTTGGAAAAGGTATCTCAGCATTCAGCTCATGAACTACATTAATTGATACTCTGACATGACCTTTTGTAAATGGTTTATTGTGTTAAATGTTGTTCAACATATTGAACAATGTTTCCCTCTCTACATGGTGATAGGTGGGAGTTGATAGATATAAATCATAAACATTTTCAACCTCTATAATATTGGTATAGGAATGGTATAAGTGTCTATGTGACTCACATTTTAGAGAAATAATTATTAAAACATTGATTACCTCATCTATATCATGTTTTTGATGGGAATAGCTCACGTCAATTTTGGTTGGGGAGGGGCAGGATCTTCACACACTGGTTGTTCTTGAGGTGTTTCTCCTTTTCGCATCTCTCTCATCAATGTTTCTATCATCTCTCTCTTCCCATGGAATTTTTCATCAAGGTTAGCTAGTCTTTATCTCATAATTTTCATTTCTTAATTTCTATCTGCCTTTTATCTAAAAATATGTTTGTGGTGTCACCCCAAAACTCGCACCTCTGATGCGACCATGCTATTCTGGCTGCTAGAAGTCTGCTGAAATTATGTCTGCATCCAATGTGGGTTTTTTTATTCGTGTGACTATGTTAGATAAAAAATATTTTAAAATAAGTAATAACTATTATATAATAGTGATTTAAAACAAAACAAATTTATATTATTTCATACTAACACATTTTTACCATATATATTTTGTGTTTTCATCTATTAGTATCCCCTTTTATTTACATGATCCACTTTCCATAAGACATGCCATGTGATGGCAGTGGTTTTTTATTTTGATTCATCAATATAAATTTAAATATAAGAACATGGTTATGTTGTTGTTTTATGTCACATAAAGGTACTAAGGTATATTTTAGATATGTACTTTTTTTACAAGTGAAGCGTACCCCATCATTTCTTTACAGTAAGGGGATGATGGATTTGCTGCATGTCCATTATTTTTAGCTCTCAGTTGTTGTTTCATAATTGAAAAACATTAAATCAAAGTGATAAATACAAGAAACATCAATCAATTAGTTACCAGAAACAATGTACCTGAAAATTTTCTCCTACATGACTGTAACTAAATGCATCCCACACTCCTTGGGATATCAAGTGTACAAAAAGAAGAGGTGGTGTGGATTTATTTTCCCTTCACCATATTTAAGATAATATTTCATAAAAATTGTGTGGAAGCCTCTATGAAACCATCATGAAACTCTTAATACATATTCCTTGTGTGAGGAATAAATGATTAATGCACTATAAACGAGATGATGAAGAGTAATTCAATATTTCAGTTTTCAGTTTTATTTTAATTAATCAATGAAATGATATCACAAAGATACCATAATCTCTTCCCATATTAGTGTCTTCAGCCTGGTTACAACATGGTTCCATGACTATATATCAATTAGAATGTGTTTCCAAGTAATGATTCCAATGTAGCTACTAAACATGGCCTTGTTAGGGTTAACATGTTGGCCTTGCTTATTCCATCCTACCCCAAATTTGATGCTTTTTTCTTTTTCATTAACGATTTTTTCTAACCCTATCAAACTACGATGCTATTATTTTTTCCCCACCAGGGTTTAATTGCCCTGCAATTCCTCTATTTCGGCATCATCATAATGTTCCTCTAGAGCACTAGGATTGGTACTAAGACAAGAAGAAACATGTTTGAAATATTATTGATCCATAGTACTGGGTCTAGCCATAAAAGGTAGAGAAACATGTTGTTCTTCTGCAATGGGACCAGTAGTAGCAGGTTGAGAGACCACTTGTGCCTTGGGATTGGGCGCATTAGCAGGTGCAGGAGCCATTATCTATAGAAGTGGTTTAAAATTTAATTTCTATTACATAAAAGTAGTAGATAATAACAAAAGCTAACACAATGTATATTACAACCAAAAAAATTAATATTATAATTGAACTATCTATTTAGAAAGGCTGGTGATATTTAACCCCTCTATCGACTATCTGAATTCCTTCATTGTCTTCTCCTCTGATATAAAAAATGATGTCTACAATGGGAACTCCATGAAATGATTGTGAAGTCCTATATAAATCGTTCTATTGTATTAAATTTTCATTTTCCCATTTTGTTTTTTTGGTCGATAACAGAAAAATTAACCATTTTTAATTTGTCAGATCTAGAACATAAAATAATTGTACTACCTTTGGATTCATTATAAATGGTTTTTAATTATCCCCTTCTATACGTAAATCATATTTCACAAATCCCAATAGATCTTCTTTAACAGAAATACTGTTATCATCCCACTTCAATTGAAAAATCTTTACTTGAAATTTTGTATAATCCAACTCCCATATTTGTTTGATTATGCAAAATTATGACATATTCTCATAAATTTGTTTCTTTCCTCTACAATAGAAACATGCATCGCATCTTCCACAAGTGTAACCCCACTATTCTGTACGATACTATATTTATCATGTTCATTAGAATAGAATGTGTATTTATTAACCACATATGAATTTTATGATCATATATACACACTTGGCCTTCTGGCTAGCAATCAAAGTCATTCTAAAATTAGGTCCAGATTTTAATCTAACTTCTTTAAAAACATGGTCCTGAAAACATACAATACACTATCAATTATATGTGTCTAATATCCATTTTCATCCTCATATGGACTCAAATTCCTAAGAATTTATTTGTGGGGTTATACAAAAGGGTCAATGTCTAAAATGTTATGAAAAAAATAATGGTTGTCCTACTTTCGATCTGTTATATTGATTGTGACAACCTCTCATCCAAAAATTCCTTCACCCTCATGCAGCCTAGTGTGATGAAATTTTGGTAGGCCAATTCATTACACGCCAGATAGGTATTTGGTTCCAAATTCAATAGCTCACACAATAATATATTACTCTACAATACAATAATATGGCCAAATATGCTTTTTGACATACCCTTTACAAATAATCATATATTTTTCAATGGGTTACATCCATCTATAATGTATAGGACCACATTATCGAATCTCTCTCACCATTTGAACCATCAAATGAACCATCATGTCAATGAATTTCGACAGGAAGAACATTTCCAATTCACATAATATGATGAGAATTTATCCTTCCATAGTTGGAAAATTTTATGGGTCTATGAATTTTTTGCATGTATCTTTGAAGAAGAAACATAGATTTGTTAATGTACGGTAGACATTATTGGGAAAATGAAACATAAATCAATAGGAATTATATTGTACATCATAACATGGAAGCCATATGATTTCATACCCTTTAACTTTAAATCGCTCATTGATATGATTTTCTTGATATTTGATGAATACACCTCTAGAACCATTACATCATTCAAGATGGGGCAAGACTAATATCTCTCTTTATTAGAAATAGTGTATGAAGTAGGAGGAAGAATTATTCATTTGTCACCCTTCGCTAGTGTCATATATTCTTGTATTCCCATATCAACCATGTCTAACATAGTGTTAATTCCATAATTTATTTTGTTGGATTCATTTAGAAACATGTTGATGACATTTTCACATAAATGTTTTTCAACATGCGTAAGATCATGAAAATTTATGAAATAAAAATATTTCTAGTATGGCAATTCCATAAAATGATCTCTTTTTCAACCAATTTTCGTATGGTTTTTCAAACATATGTTACCAAAACAAGTGTCCCCATCTTTTACTTTCTCTCAATCAATTGATCACCTATTTTTAGAGATGGTGATGTACATTCTTATGAACTTCAATCGAATGATTTCATCCAATATCAGTTCTTATTCCATTAGGGTAGAAATCTTTGATGTCCTAGATACATGGGTTTAATGACTATTTCAACCTAATTCATTGTGTACCTTGTTTTCAAATGGGTAACCCTGGATGTCCATTAATTATATATCCTGAAAAGTTTCCATAAGATGGAAAGTCATTTATAATCTCCTAAAACATGGCTATCAAAGTTAGATCTTCATTTTCATATGCATCATACACAGTAACACTTGAATGCTCAAAAATATCAAATCCTCAATCAATAGAGCTGAATAAAAATCAATATTACTAACCCGTTGTTTTGGTCCTAATATAAGCATAGATAACATGATGTATTTTCATTTCCTACATAACCAAGGTGGTAAGGTATAATTTACCAACACAAAAGTCCATGTACTATGAGTGCGGCTATGAATACCAAAATGATTTTCACCCCCTGTAGATAACACAAGACAAGTGTTTCTCAGGTCATTTCAATATTCAAGATACTCAGGATTAATTCTCTTCTACTAAGGAGAGTATTCCAAGTGATGTAGTTTCCCATATTTAATTCTTGTATTTTCATTTCATGTCAATTGTCCTACAATCACCTCACTTCCATAGAGGCACCTAAATATTGGAATGATTGGAAATGATAATAAAAATTTTGTAGGATTAGATTAACCTTTCCATTATCACGAATCAACACACATTGGGCATTATTTAAGTGAATTCTGGTCCTTGGAAAATAGTATATAGTCATTCCAGAAGGTGTGTATTCTATCTGAGATCATACACATAGATAGTAGAAATCATTTTGCATCGTATGTTTGGCTCATGAGCTCATTATCTTATAGGATCATGTCATTCAGAAGAGCAAGTAGTTTCATAAAACTAGGGTCACTCCACCTGTTTCAGGTTTTCAAATTATAATGCTTTAATACAGACGGTAATGTATTATATTTAGTGAAGCCTTCATACAATGGAATCTATTCACAATTCGTTATATTCTCAAACAATTTTGAGAAATCACGATGTTCAACTTCAACTATCCTTTTCATTTCCACAATATGATATTCATCATCATTCACATCTGTAATAACATCCTCCATACATTAATTTCATTGTTCACAGTTGTAGTCATATCAAAAGATCCATAGAAAGCAGTGTTATAATAGAAAATAGCTACATTCATTTTTTCCATGATTATTCAAGCACGTATAACTTCAATCTATTCTAGAACAAATAAAGTTTTCTTCCAACTCCTCTAAACTAATTTTTCTTGAATAACAACTATGTAAACATGGATAAGGGATGTGAGAAGGGTCATATACATGATCTCCTATAAACTTGATATACACTTTCACTCCATATTCATACAGTTTCTATAACCGATTGGAATTCAAGAAATATTTATTCATATTCATCCTATTTAATTTAGTAATATTAATATTTAACAAAATAAGTACACAAAATTGGTTCAACAAGGGTCTTCATCAAACTATAATCAATGGAAAAAGTAGTAGTATACAATACCCATACCACTCCATGCATTTCTCATGACCAAATTAGATCACATCCATATTTCCCTACCACCAGATCAATGCATCTAGCTATGATAAGACCTTACACTAGAATGTTTTATTATCCCACATGTACTCCATATGAATTCTTGTAAATCGATTTTTAAGTGTTTCTCTATAAACATAATGTCTCGAGTCATGAACTGTGGTACCAAACTAATATATGGTGTGATTTTCAATAGAGTGGTTATGGGTGGAAGGATTAATTACATGTTTTATGATGGTTATTTGACTAGGGTGTCCATAAAGGATCCCATATTGTTCTCTAGTGAAGTGGTTTTCTATGATTCAGTGGAATTTCAGTAGTAAAAATGTTGTGGATACATTAAAATTGGTAAGGATAAAATTGATATTTGGTGTTCTAGGAATGGCATACCAATCATATCAATAACTGCAACACCATTAAAACACATAATCATTCTCACAATTGCAACACCATACATACCAAACAAACACAATTTCATATTTTACAAATCATAACTTATCCAATTCGTCTTGTTAATTCAGGGGTTATCATAGATGATTTATGCTCTGGGGTAATTCATTCATTTCCCATGTATGTGTAAATTACCAATTTCTATATTCAAATGTTTAACAAGAACCAACAAACACACAAATCATTTAGTCTGGAAAAAAGGACCACCATTGGCCATGATTTTCATCGTGGTTTTTAGCCCATAAAATTCAAAAAATAACCATTCATATAAAATAGTAATAAATTTTGAACAAGATAAACCCAATGAGTAAGACGATAAAAATCACTGTGAAGGTGTAGTTAAGCGTACCACAGAGGTGAATTTGTGGAGGAGGAGAGGTGCATGACAGACAAGATCTCTAACTAAGACGAAAACATAAAATGAGAACTCTTATGTTCTACCTATCCCAAATAGGTCCAATGATATTTAGGAATAGGACATGTCTAGCTAAATAGTTTTATTTTTTAATAGTGGGATTTTAGTTTCCATCTATGATATCATATTCCTATTTATTATTATTTTTATCTTATATTTTCCAAAATGTTCTACATATGAATGGGATATGTCTGGTTTTTGGGAGAAGAATCAATTAAATTTTACATTAATTTATGGATATAATATTCCACATTAATTGAATCTCATTCCCTGGGGATCATTAAATTATTGTAAGGATCGTTAACCCCTCATATGTTAGTGGGAATCATGTCAGTTATTGGTTATGATACCGGCATAGGCTGAATCATTATATTTCAATTTGTAACTGACCGATGTCCGTTTAAATATTGAATTTTTGGGTTCAAAGACTAATAAATACCCAACTCCACTAGAATTTCAATGTGGGCGGGTCCTTATATTATCATATATGATAAATATTTTATAGATTTGACATTAGAGTAGTCACTTCTATGTATTTCCTTATCTGTATGGTTTTACTGTTTGTTGAACCTAGTGTGTGAAGTAGACATCAGAAACTAATAGGTGATTAAAACTTATGTGATGACGTCATAGCCCATTGAAAAATATATAGGAAATATATTCCAAACCTTGTTGATTGTTAACAGGTTTGGTTTAATTCTTCATATAGTTGTAAGTGATGTGGACTGTGAAAAAGATAATCTTGGGGTTGAATGATGTGGAGATGTTGATGTAAATGATGATGTAGAAGTGTGTTTAAATATTCATTGTATATTTTTCATTAGAATGATCTTGTTTTAAGTTATCATATTTTGGTCGGTGGTGTTATTCCATCGTGAGGTTCAATAAGAAGGGGTGCATCAAGAATCCAAGGATGTGCATCATAGACTCAAAATAGAGGGAAGGAATGTAACAAAGATATCCTTAAGGGGGATCTATATATAGAAATTATTTAAATATTATGGTTTTTTGTACATAATTTGACTTTGTGATTGTTATATAAATTTAATATTTTATTTCATGTATTCTAAACTAGAGATATACTTCTTGTTCCATTTGGGGTGAGTTTGTTTTGTGGCTCAATAGGATATATGTATATTAATTTCATGGGTGTGTATGATGGAACATAGATTTTATAGAGATATTGAATATATATTTATGATTGCGGTACTATTTAGGTTTGTATATGTATCTCATTATATAATTTGACAATAGTGATTTTCATAATGATCTCAGTAGAGATAGGATGAATATGAAATTTTTTTACATCAACAATTACAGTTCTGTAAAAATTTCATTTTATCCTATTTTGGGGTATATAGATTACATTCAAAATTGATAAATCATTTGAATAGTTTCTAAAAAATTCATTCATGGGTATTAGTACTGGTTTTTAGGTATTAATTCTTTTAAAATAATCATGGATGTGTTCAATGCTCTATAGGGTTCAAGGGTATTTCAAATAAAATGTGTTTCATTGAGTTAAACTGTATCATGGTATGAAAAATTTGATTTTTTCATGTTGGTAAAGAAAAAGTGGAAGATAATTGTCATACATATATAATTCATGTATTTTTAGACCATATTAAAAATGATCACCCTTACATGATAGGTGAATCTAGCTATCACATATTTAGAACTACTATCTTGGTGATGTCAACCCCTTTTATAGGATATTTTCACCTTATTTAAAGGAACTAATTAAATCCTTCACTCTAAATTGTTCACTCACCAAAACAAAATCAAATGAAATATTATAATCAAAAATTAATTTTACACGGTTAACTCTAAAGGGATACATCTACGGATTACTCATAATTGTTGTGTTAATGTGAAAAAATATAGTACACTCACATTCAGTGAATTAATGTTTTAGTGACAATCATTTCATAAAAAGGTAATTGTGAGGTGTAATGAATATCCACAAGGAGGATTATTCTTTGAGGCACAATGTTAAAAACACCCAACCATGAGGCATACAATACCAGGAAAAATATCATAATATGGCAGCCCCCCCAATCCCTCTTGGGAAAACAAACACAAGCTGAAACCATTTCCAAAAAAACATATACCACTTTATCATATACATGGAAAATAGGCATTTACACCTAGGATTTACCAGAAGATCCTACGTACCTTTTTATGCCATGTTAAAGCACACAGTGGATGTGAATGTGCCAAATGGGACCATGAGTTTCAACCACACACACACCAAGACATTTCATAATTTCTAAAAGGGGCCTTATACATTCCAAGAACAATCCAAAATGCTTCTATAAAAAATCCATCAAAGAATTAAAATAATTTCACCTTTATAAAACAAATAAAACAATTTATCAAAAATTGTACAATGAAATCAAAAAATTTATAAACAAATATATAAACAACTGAACACATTTATAAATAATTTTATAACAAGCTAACCAGTTTGTGAAAATTTTTTATTGTCCAAACAAAGTATAAATAATATTATCAGAAACCCAAATAGTATACTAGAAATTAGATAAAAAATCAATCAATTTATATGAAATTTCATAAACGTGCCAATCAATTTATAAATAATTTTATATAAACAAACAAAAAAATTATGTAAATTAGAAAAAAAACATAAAAAACTATTGAAGAGTAATAAAAAGGTTTTTTTCATGTTGAAAAAATTATAAAAAACATTTACATCCACTGAACTTAATTTCCATAGGAATGCATAAATAAAAACAAGCAAAAATACATCCAAACTATTTTTAACAAAACCAACTAACTTGAATACACTATAGCTGATTAATAATGTGTATTACAATGTTACGATTCAAATCAAAGATTTAACTAAAAACATTAAAGCATCAAGTGAGCTTATTCAGAATGCAAAATGAGGATTCAGCTACCTTAGATGTTTGAAAATGAGACATTTCTTCAATAGAAGAGAGAAAAAGACTCTGCAGACCCTCAACACACCCTAAAAACCAAAGGAAGCACATCACACCTGAACCATACACATAAGGGATCAGATGAACCCTACGACCCCTATAGAAACAATAGAAAATACATTAGAGACTCACTAGGGTATTATGTTCTCTATAGAGGAGGCTACTGGGACGATCGTCGAATGAGGAGGGAGCGCCAGAGCCGGTCAGGTGGACAAGGGGGAACCCAAGTAGGAGGAGGAGAATGAGGAGGCAGTGGTATCAATGGAGTTGGATGAGTTAGTGGTCGTAGAGGAGGAGGATGAGCTAGTGGTAGTTGAGGAGAAGGAGGAGGGGTGTTCGCGGTAGAAGAGGGCTCGACGATGCAGTGGTCAGCTTCTGAAAAGGCTATATTGGGTGAGAGGGAGGATGAGTATGTTAAGGTTCTTTTTATAAAACTTGTCAAAACCTTTATCAATGCTAGTTAAAAACGCTGATAATGGTATGTCTTATTAGAATAAAAATAAAAAGCCCTGAATTTATATACCTTTATCAGTGCTTTGTTATCGCTGTTACAAATTGGCCATTATCAATGAAAAAAGGGTCGATAAAGGTGTAATTATAATAATTTAGAAATATTATTATATATTTATGTAAAATGATATTTAATATAAATAAATATTTATTTATTATTAATTAAAACTATATGTAAATATATTTTTTTATACTAATAAAATTATTATTTGAGTAATTATAAGATTATAAGCCATATACTTATTATATTTATAATTATATAAATATATAAAATAAATATATAAATTACATAAATTTAAAATATTATAGATATATATAACTATATATATTCTAATTTTATAAATATTTATATGAAGTATTTATTTATTTATAATAACCATTACAACTAAATAAAAAATTATTTATTTAAATAATTTTAAAATTATTACAATTTTATATATCTAATATTTATAATTTATATATATATATATATATTAGATATTTATTCATATTTTAATTTTATTTAAATATATTTGTATCTATTTATTACATTAGAAAAATTAATTTATTTATTAATATTTTTATGAATATTGATAAAAATATTTAAAAATATATATTTATTTAATTCTATATAACTTATTATTTATGAATTAATAAATATATTTTTTATAAATTAATATTTATTTAAATAAATAATAATTTCTTTTTTTTATTTATAAATATTTGTATATATTTATAATTATATATATTTAATTATATATTTATAACATTATAGGTAGTATAATAAACATATTCATTATAATTTTATAATTATTAACATAAATTTATTTATTTATTTAGAGTTATAATTATAAAAATAAATAGTTTATATTTATAAACATTTGTAAATAATTTTTAACATAAATATTAATAAAATTACAATATTATATGTATAATTTTATAATTATTTATATATATACAGTTATAATTAGAATAAAAAATTTATTTGAAAAGTATTTATGTATATCGTTAAAAATATAATTAAATATATTTATTATTTTAATATATTTAATGTAATTTTATAAGAATATTTTTCAGAATATATATAGTTCATATGGGTAACATTATGAATTAATCAATATACCACATCAATGGACAACATTATATAATGTATAAATGAACATTCATGCAAGATACATAACATATACACCTTATCAATATATTCATTGGACAAATTTATCTGTAAACACATATATATTCATTATTTTTAATTATAAATATATGTTTTAAAAAGTATTATATATTTATTAAAAAATAAATATATTAAATATAACGAATATATTAAATATAAAGAATTAACCCAATAAATCTAATAAATCTAATAAGTTAATCTAATAAATCTAATATATATAAATCTAATAAATCTCTAATAAGAATAATAATGCTATTAAATATAATTAATATAATTAATATATTTATTATTTAATGTAATTTATTATAATCATATAATTATATATATATATATATAATTATAATCTTAGAAATTCTTTTTTTAATAAAAATATTATATATATATATATATATATTTGAATTTTTAAGAAATATATATTAATTATAAACATGGGTTTTTTATTTAATGTATATAAATAAATATTATTTTTGAATATAAATATATTAATTTTATTTAAATTAATAATATTTTTATTAAAACGTTTTATCAGCACTAATAATAGCGATGATAAATGTACCCTTTATCAGTGCTAAGAAAAGTGTTGATAAAGTGTACACCTTTCAAAGATATTTTTTAACTCTAATAAAGAGTACATTTATCAGTTCTTTTAGCTCACGCTGATAAATGCCTACCCCTTTATCATCACTTTCAGCTTAGCGTTGATAAAATGAAGCCCTTCTCTTACCTGTTTTGTTGAAGTTGGGGAACATGTGAAGCCATCATGAATAGGTCACATTACGTTTGGATGGTATATCATGCCATATGATAATTTATTTTTATTTTAACCTATTCTTTATTATCCAGGTTTAAACATGACATGTTATCTTTGAACAATACGTCTTATAGATAGGATGTTTCTTGAATGGATGGTTCATCACATCGTATCACTTATGCCACCACCACTACTTGTTTCATAATGATCATCTAACTGAATTGTTCATTTGAGTTCATTTTTCCTACCTCATCAATGGTGGATATATTTTGACCACCTATTTCACTCAAAAACATCAAACTTCACTCTACATCAACATTGCAATACCAAATCAAAAACGGGGTCTCCATATCTGATCAAAATCCACCACCAATCATTCGTAGTCATCAATAAACCTTAATAACATATTAAAATTTAATTTCACACATGTGAACATTATCTAATTCCCTAATGATTGATTGATCAATGATCAGTTTCATAGTATTTGTCGCACCACAATCCAAATGGGATTCTGGTCATGATCACACAATACATTGTGGGATAAAAGAAAAAAACAAAAACAATAAGTATGTACAAAACCCATTTTTTGGGTTTTCCTCAATAAATTTTTATTAGATCGAAAACGGATGAGAAAA
Source organism: Viscum album (assembly GCA_963277665.1). Lineage (NCBI taxonomy): Eukaryota > Viridiplantae > Streptophyta > Magnoliopsida > Santalales > Viscaceae > Viscum > Viscum album. The sequence continues at coordinate 1,109,853,803 of OY728146.1, forward strand.
TAATAGATGACCAATAATTAAACAATATCAATCTACAAATCCCACGACAAAATAACCCCACTCAAAAACCATGATAAAAATAAAATCAATTAGTTAGTGGAATCATTCACATTTACAACAGGAAAAAAATGTGTTATAAAAATTTGAAAAAATGGAATTCCATGCGTTTGGATTGATCATTGATGAAGAATGGTTTCATGTTGCAGTTTTGATGATATCCAGATGTTCTAATTGAAATGAAAATTTCTAATCTATGATCTGTCCTTGATCATACGAGAATCCTCTTTCAATAGTCCTCTCTCAATCATTATGGTCTTGAATTAACCCAATTGATTCCTCTTAACATGTATTTTAAAAGGAGTGGATTGGGTTTATGATTTAATTATAAAAATTAAATGTGCATGATAATTTATTTATTTATTATTCCCCCAAAGGAAATGCACATTCCATGATCCTGACATGCACACTGATTATGTAATTCCTAGGTTAAAACCATCATCCTGAATTTGATGGTGGTATTAGATTTAGTGTCTGAGAATACATTCAAGAATTGTTCCAAAATTCCATATAAACTAATCAAGCCTGAAATAATATATTATTATTATTATTATTATATAAATATTGATCCTCTCTCAACCTCATAATCTCATATTAACTCTAGTTGTGGATCCCAAAATATTACTAAAAATATTTTAAGGTCATATAGGACAAAAATTGACACATTTAACCCCCCCCCCCCACATGGATTTTCATTCCAAAAAGAGAATAATATATTCGAAATGATGTGTATACTAGGCTCACATATGGGTATTCTGCTCTCATATGCTTTCCAGAAAATTCCAATACTACCAACGTACATTCACAATGTTAAAATATAACCCAATAATGATAATATCCTTTTGCTACTTGGAAATTTTCAAGTACACTAGTGTGCTATTTCCAAGAGGTTTTCCTCCTTGTAGACCCATGTAGTATTTATAAAGGTCCAATTAATCTTAGAGATATACTTCCACCATGGAAAAATCTCGATAATCCAAATCAATGTGAGAACATCAAGAACACAAGGTCTCCATCCTTAAACTCTTATGGGCTCTGTCTGTTTTCTTTATTAGAATTATAACGGATTTATTTAGTCCTCATAAAATTTCAAAAGATTCATATATTCTCTATCACCACTACTTCCAATTCATGCTCAAGAGTGTTGGATAATAAGAACCAATACAACATAGTGAATACTTTCATGGTATCCAATATAAGGCCTCAATGAATTTCATGCTTATAGTGGAATGGTACTTATTATTATAAAAAAACCTCACTAATGGTCCTTGATCATCCCATCAATTATCAATGTCGGACATGAAGGCTAGTAGTATGTCCCCTAGAACTTGATTGGTCTGGTCAATCTAGCTACTAGTATGGGTTGATGTTTGATGCTGAAAAACTTTTATGTTTTAAAGGCCTCCAAAAATCTTGGAAAAAATTGTGACTTGAAGTGAGTATCACAGTGTAAAATTGTCATCGATAAAACTACCAAAAGTCATAATATCTCCTCTACATAAAGTCATCTAGATAATCTACTAAAACCATCTCTTAGATGACCAGTAATTTGGAATACTTGGTGAGTCTATCTAAGATCACATAGAAGGAAACGTGTCATATGGATGTTTTTTGGTGTCCTATAATCAAGTAAAAAATATATACAGTCCCACTTACACTAGGGAAACTAAAGGGTTTATGCTAAACATGTTGGAACCCAGTTCGCCTCTTTCACTTACTGAAAACTGAGGGATCATGATACGAACTCAACTATACTATTTTTCATAACTGGAAACCTTAACTAACATCGACAGTATATTTAAATCTTCACCACACATTGTTGTATTGAAAATGATGGTGTATGAAACACTCTTAAAACCTCTTATTGAATCTTCACTAGTAACATTTTCCACCTACTTATAATGATGATGTTTTCACTGCCTTTAAAAAATACATCTAGAGCACATCCAGTGGATTTTAAATATATATGTTCACACAATAAGTATCTTTCATATGAGCCTCCATAAAATCTTTTATAATAGGTGTTGTAATACCAAACGACTATAGGTCACAGTCAACATACACATACACCAAGGACATCTGCATGGAGCCAAATGTCTCTAATGCCTTGCTCAGATACAGTGGACAACATCCCCTATTAAAATCATCTACCACAATGTTCCGCTTCCCAAGAGTAATAATATATGAAATGGATAATCCTAGAGTAACTCTAGTCATCCCCTCTCTCTCAGGTTATTATCATTATCGGATAAAATATATCTGAGACACTTATAGTCATAATAGGTGATGAATCACTCACCTATAAGGTAGTTTCCCCACATCTTCTTGGTTAAGGATATTGATTCCTGCTCTACAATATGGATCACTGGGTTTTAATCATGTCTTCTAGACATATGATTCCCATTGGTGATCACTACCCTCCTTTACATTAAAAAAAAATCCAATCCCAGTTATGGAGGCATCAGAGAAAAATATTCACACCACACCCTCCTTCGAAAATCTCAAGATGGGAGATCTCATCAACTTCTGGTGTAACTCCATGAAATCATGTTTTAACCAACCCATCCACATGTGAATCTACCCATTTCATGTCAAAGAAATCTTGGGATCCTATATTTATGAGAAATCATGTACGAATCCTAACTTGAATCCTTCTATCCCAATGAACATATATACCTCAGTAACACTCTTGGGTGGATCATTGGCTATTATTCATTCAACCTTCCCTAGTTCCACTGTAACTCCTTTTGGATGACATGTCTCGGAAAAGGAAAATCTAAAATCCAGAACTAATATTTTGAAGGGATTATCATAAATCTATTACTATCAAAATGTTGGTAGGATCCATCTCGATTGTCACAAATTATCATCCACTAATATTGTGTAATTTTTAATTTCATCAATGAAGACCATAACAAAATGATTTCAGAAATGATGAAATACCCAATCCATGAGCCCCATTAACATGGACAGAGCGGTATTCACAATTAAAGACATCAAAATAAAATCAAAGTGATTGTATCATCATCATAATAATATTTTATTTATTTTCTCATTCGGAACATGGAGCTAGTGGTATCCTAGTCTAACTTCAACATTCAAGAAACATCACACCCTTTCAGCTAGTCAAAATGGTAATCAATCCTCGATTGTGGATACTTATTCCTCGTGTTCACTTCTATAAGGTGATCATATTCTCTAAATAAAACTTAATACCACATTTCCATTCTTATAGATAAAAAATGGGTCTACCCGAAGTGAAATATTATGTCTAACAAACCACATAATTTAAAATTCCTCAAATTGAACCTTATGATAACGAATCCCTATAAAATCCATTTGATATGATGAGTAATTTATTGAGATTTTACATGGGTGTAATTATATGGAGAATTCCATCTCTTTGTGAGGAGGTAATCAAAATACATTATTAGGGAATGAATCCTCAGACACTTCACCACTACAAAAAGAAAAAATCCAATAGAATATTCCACTCCAAGGGTAATACTATAAAACTAGTTATTAAGTAATTGTGTCCTATTGTGTATATTACCATCCACCTCTTATCAGTTTTCATTCGCACATTCCAGTCAAAACATCTTAAAATCTATATAGACACACCACATCTTCCACCTGAACTATTCAATCTGTGCATGAACAGTGTATAGACTGTCAACACCAAGTATATCATCATAAGGCCTCATTGATTAAATAATGATATGATAATATAAAATAACTCCTCCAAAATTAGGGTCGCGCTTTTAGTTGAATTATTTGGTAACATAATCCCCTCATGTAGGATTTCCCAAATCCAATAGTCATTCCAAAGGCCCAAATGGAATCTCGAGGTGTAAATCTATGGATATATAAAGAAAATTTTGGCTAACACATGGGTCAATGAATACTAAAGGAAATTTATAGAAGACAAATATAATACCTATAATCTTCCACCATGCCTCTAGGTTATTTGGCATCACTACCAATATATTTTATCACCCATAACCACCAACCCCCTAAGCCTAGTGGGGTCCAACTAGGGTTGGTGGTGGTAACAAGTCAACATGTCATCCACTTCCAACTACTCAACCACCTCTACTTCCATATCTACTACACTACTTAACTATCAGATCCTACCATTGGTAATGTTAAGGTGGTCCCTCAATTGTCTCGATGTCATCTGTTTAGTGGGTCCTAAAATCCCTTATGAGATGTCCCTGGATATCTAAAGAGAAACATAACATATCTCTCAACTAACTAAATTTTTCCTCAGTTCCATGAACTATAGACTAACTATCTTTAGAAAATCCCATGAATTTTCTCGCATTCCCAGAACCATGTACCCTCCATCAGATACTTGCTACTGATGTATCTACTCTTATGTTCCCACCACCACCACCAACTATCAGTGTCATCTTATCCAGAATGTTTTATATTACCAAAGAGTTATATGTCACCCCAACATATATAGTAATTCTAATATGTATCACAGTAGTATAGATATCCATTCATAGAATATTTTATAATTTCAATGATTATAATAATTCATCTTGAACCATATCTAGGTGGTATCAATAGAATTTAGTAAACCACAACAAATATATGTTTACAATCATGCTTCCCCATTGAAGATACACTAGATTATAGATGTGCATTTTCCACAATTTATCAAGATAGAATCACTCTACAAAAATTGTTAAAAAATATTTCCATTATTGATTAATATCATCATATGACAGTGACCCCAAGCTCTACCATACTCTTACAAAAATGTGAATAAGTCTCACCACATGGACTACCATCTCGTATGTAGGTGTCCTAACAAGATAGGAAATTCATGTAACAATATCAAACTAGTAATAATATTATAATGGGTTTGGACCACCCCCAAACCTTTGTGTTCAGTTCCTAAGAAACTAATGAAGTGCAATCATCCTTCATGCATCATCTAACCAAATTTATTAGGAAACCTTCTACTCGATTGGTGGTGAAAACACTGAAAACCCACCAAGAGGTTCAACCTCCTGAATAGGTCCCTATATTGAAGCCTCATCGCTAGGTGGGTCATCCTAAAAATCATTCTTCGGAATCCTAGATAAAAATAATAATGGAGGAATCCTATAATAGATATGATCTACTATGGTAAATACTATATTTGGGGATAAGACTCTAGATGAACTTGGAAGTAGCAACTCATTTAATATAATTCATGAACTAATTTTTTTCATGCAACCAATAATCACATGTAAAAAGTCAACAATAAGGTTTTTAGTGTAAGGATTATTGGATAAGATGGTCATCACTCCAAAATTGGCTTTTATAACCTGACTAGGAATAGAACACTATCCTTACCCATCATATTCAGACCTATATTGATTAAGATGAGCTATGTGTTCCACCCCTGGCCAACCTATAATAGTATGTGGGATATTTACAAATACCGAGTAGGAATATCACACACATGTGAAACCTTATACTATGGTACATGTATACACAGACACACATCTATAATCCACCAGAAATATGCTCTATGATAAAATACAACTGATACCAAATTCATGCATACATTTGTATCCTACATTCAGTGTAAAAAAATCAAGTATAAAGCATAAATCATAATATATAATCCCAATATAATTTTAACTGAAGTTTACCTTTCTATAATTAGTGGAAATGCAATAAAATGAAACTCATGGTAAAATACAAGGTCAGTATATCTCAATTTTGTTTCATCTGCTCCTAGTCCACCTAGGACCATATCGAACAATCTATCGTCTGCAAAAGACATGACATATGAAAAATGAACCCATAGATAAGTTATTATAACAAGACTCAATAGGACTCCCTAAAATCACAAATCATAAATCATTAAGAAAGTAGTCAAACTATCATCAAAAAATAATTTCAATAATAATAAGATAAATATCTATAATAAATATATTATACAAAACAAAGGCAAAAATTCTGAAGGTATTGTCAAAATCACACTATAATTATATAATTATTCTAATGATTTCAATGTAAGGATAAGTGAGGAGAACACATTCTATCATCTTGATAATGTTGATGGCTCTCATATTATATATCTTGATCATTAAGCCTCTCCAAAAAGAAGTATACAGTAAAATTGATAAGATATCTATATAATGATTAGGGATCTCTCCCAAGTCATGTGGGGTATACCAGAACCTATCTATAAAAACATGCTAAGTAGAGGATCAAATACAAGGTATGTTGGTCATTATAATTCCTAAAATACTCTATAGGGAATAAAAAGCGACTCTGGATCCCACACCGGTCTACAAAGAGGGATTCCAAGAACTCAATCTGAGACATGTCCCATGGAGGGGATCACATATTTTTTTCAAGATGTGATACCTCAAAATACCCATATTGAAATAGAATAAGGAAATATAACCTAAGGAAAATAGTCAAAAATGAGAATAAAAAAGTGCCTCAAACCTCCCTTGAGAAACTTCATTGTGTGTATTTCTTATTTAACATCTACCCATGTTCTCTTGCCTATTCTCTAATACTTCAGACCATGATTGTGTATTTTTGTCATGCATGTGTACTAGGCCATGTCTGAGTACCTATTGATGACTGGGTATCAGATCATGACCCAATACTATAGTCATGCCCATATACCTAGCTATTTTTGTTCACCTATATCACAATGTATATATTGAGTCACCTGGCACTGGTCCCATGGCATGTGGTAGGTCTCATATGGTGTGTGATATTTTATTTTCCTACAAACACAAATGGTCTCGGCTAGGGTGTTAGATGATGTGATTACATCAGAATACATATTTTGTAGTTGAGATTTCTTTCAATCCTGGTGTTCTTCATAAGGATCCCATCACACCAACACCAGCACTATATTCACCATGATATTTACCCAGATTCATAGAACATGATTTATTTCACATTTTGTTTCTATACTGGTTGGATTTCATCCACCCAATCCACTCATAGAAACTATCATCACTCTACACCATCGTCACATTGCCAAAACCCAAATGAGGTCTCCCAATATGATCAGAATAAATAAAAAACATTAACATAGTAACCAATGAACCACGATCATGATGTTGATATTTATATATTACGCCCAAAAAATATTTGTTATAGAAATGGTCAAATGCACAATGATAAGTTTCCAGTTATCTTTTGTACTATTTGGAAAATGTGATTCTCACGATGATCAACAGATGATTGGTGGGAGAAAAGAACAAAACAACATATGAGAAACAAACCTCATCAATTTTTTGGATTACTTCAATCCATTATTCTTATTACTACAAAAAAGATCCCCCATTAAATAAAAAAATCAAAGAATATCCATACTCAAATCCTAGGTGGATATAATTCCATGTGAAAAGAATGATCAACCCATGAATTAATTTGTTAGTGGAATTGGGTCATACTCACAAGGGGATAATGAACAATGGATTAGATAATTATAAGAACCCCCTGACATAGGTTAGGTTTGATCACTAATAAATAATAGTCTAATTTTTTTGTCCTTGGTGTGATTCACAAGTTTCAATTGGTGTGAAAATTTCCAATCCTTGATCGTTCATTTTTCATCCAAAAATACTCCCCAAATGGACCTGAACCAATCCCTATGGTTATGCAACTAACCCAATGAATTTTCTATATCTAGGATTTTATAAAGAGTGTATTATATTTAGGTTTCAATTAAATAATTATAAAATTTATATTTATTTATTTTGTTATTATTCTTCCCCAGATAGTGCACAAGACGATCCGCAATTATGATAAAAGATCATATCACCCCTAGGGTAAAACCCATATCCCATATTTAATGGTAGGATAATAATTTCAATCTACGACTCTGTTAACGAGTTATTCAATTATTTATAAAACCTCTCACTAGTGAACTGATATAACATATAGTTTATAATATCTAAATTGTGCCTCACTATGCCTCAGAATCTAACTCAGACATAGAACCTAAATACAAAAATATTCCACAATGTATATAAAATTATTATAATGAAAAAAAAAATTCGTCCAAAATCTGATCTAAATAAATATTTTTTCCATTAAAATATTAAATTAGTCTATGTTTATATTTTCTCATCCCTTATAAATTTTTCATTTATTGTTGTTTTAATTATTATAAAATATTATTTATCACTGTATATTGTTTTTTTGAACTCACTAAGATTCGATAAAAGTATTATTTATATTAATAAATAAATTGGTCTTATTTGTTAGGTCATTATAACACACCCATGATTGGGTTCTGTTTTAACCTATGAATACATTTTTATAATGATTATATCATAAAGGATAAAAAAATATAAAATACTAGAAATATTAAATAATTATAAGAAAATTTTTGTTTTCTTAAAATAATATATTTTTGGAACTCAGAAATACATTCCATTATCATCCTTATTAAATTAATTTTATCATATTCATGTTGTGGTCAGATTAAAATCCAACATGAATGATTCTATCAAATTTTTTTTCATTTATAGTAATGTAATAATAATTTATGGATATAAATTATGATAATGAATAAAAAAATATAATATTATTATTATTATTATTTATTCTCAATATTAATAATATATATTTTATATTATTATTTTCACTGAAACAAACATGTTTTATATTCGGTCTTCAATAATTACACGTAAAAATAAAATGGGTTTAGCTTAGATCTATCTAATCTATAATCAAACATATATTTAAGGTCCCATGACCATTATATATATGAATAACATGTAAACATTGAGTTAAAATGAAAACCCATATAAGAAATAGTCTTGTTAAAAAGTGTAACTAACAATAATTAAATTCAACTAAAAACTAGTAAAAATTATGTAAAAAATGATCATATTTGATTATTAGATATGGTAATAAATAAAAATTTTGCTTTAAAATTTATAAAAAACGATTAAATTTTAATTATATTAGAAGTTAGAATGTGTTTTACTAAGAATTAATGTACAGTAATGGGTTTTTGTGACTCAATTTCTATTCTTGAGTAAAATATCTTCCCTATTGACATGTTTTTACATGATTAGTTCCTTATATCCTATGAGGATATTATATTTTCTTTTATCCTTCATTAATGATTTATTAAATTTTCACAATCAAATATATATTCATTTAATAGTTTACATTATTTTAAAATTAATACATTATATGATTAATAGTCATTCTCTCCAAAGGACCGCAATTTATTCAATATCCTTCTTTACTCTTCCTGATAATCTTCCCCTATTTTATTTTACAATAAAGATTAAAAAACTTTGATATTGATATAATAAACCATTCCCTACATTGTTAAAACTTGTTAATTTGATAGTTATGTTCATTAAAATAATATTTAATAATTTTAAAATCAAAAAGTGAAATAGTTTTAATTAAGATCTTATAATTTAAATTTAAATTTAAAATTTTAATTTCTAAGTATATGAATTTTATTTTGAATATATTATTATATTTTATGAAATCATTATATCTAAATTAACTAAGGTTAATGTTTTTTGATTTTTCATAACAAAATTTAATTCTCACTCAATAGTGGAAAATACATATTCTTTTAAAAATGTCATTTAATTTCAATAAATGATGTAATTTAAATTCCCAAATATTATTGGAATTTGATTTTATAAAATAAAATTAATATTTATCAATATTTAATATAACAAATTACATTTAAATCTACTTTATATAGAATTTTAGTATAAGATAATTTTAGGCATAAATATATTTTTTAAAATCGTTAAAAAAGTCAATAATAATTATCCATTTAAAATAACAAAAATAACCCCTAATTAAGATAATTTTAAATAATATTTATGGTTTATATATCTATAAAAATTAATTTAATTACATATAATGATTATTACTAGTCATAATGTCAATATAACATCATCACTCTTACAAACATTTTACAAAAGGCAGTATTTTCTTAATATCTATTAGTTGTATTTTAAAAAAATAATCATTTCATTAAATTGAATTTGAAAAAATATGATTTTTATTTTTTATAGGATTATTTTATTTAATATAATAAGTTAACTCTAATTTTTCAACATAATGAGTACTAAAAATATTAAAAATATTTTATCATTATTAATATAAAAATGGATTTAACATGGGTTAGACTACAAATATATTGTTTAAAATAAACTACAAACATTTAGATAGTATAATTAATGTCCATGAATTCACCATATTTAATCTATGTATTGATAATGAACCACTTATGTGCGTTATTATTAGTAAAAAATGTGAGCATGACTTTTGTATTTTAAAAACATTCATGTGAGTCAAATCCCTTACATATAAAAACCACCACCAATCCCCTCATTTTCAAACACATTAAAACATTTTTGTATGATAAAACACTGTCTAATATAACTGAGAATTCTGGGCCGGACCAAGGGAAGAATTTTCCGTGATACAGAAGAGAATTAACAGTTAAAACATCTGTGACCATTGGAAGGATTTTACCAATTCAAATAATGGACCAAACGTAATAAATAATTATGAACACTGACTACCGGACCAATGATCAACTACTCTAATTCCAAACAAGAGGAAACGAACCAAGGAAATATTTTAACAAAACGAAATCCAGAATGATTGAATTATTATGAACTACACAACCATTTAAACAACCTAAAAAATAACTCCTAATCACCACATCCCTGACATGTCTTTTATTCCTATTTTAAACATTTTTGAATTTACCTGTTGTTTTGTTTAAAACTGTTAATCATTTATTCAAAGTAAAACTATTTAGTTTTAATCAAAAACCAAAATCAACTCAATCAACTATAAATTCTGCATACTTCAGCTAATTAAGTATTCAGTCAATTAAATTCACGCATGCCATAGTTCCCTGTGGATCGACCCTAAACATATGCTATACTAACGTTCTATGAATGGGTAATTAATTTGGGACGCATATAACTTCAATCATCGACAAGCGAGACCAAATTATGGCGCCTTTTCGTGGGAACATCTTTAGTTTTAGTCCTACAATTTATATTGTGTTAATAATTAATTTAAGTGAAATAAAAATAAAAAATTATGAAAAATTTCTTTTCTAATCCCACTTCAAATTTTCTATTTTATCTTTTATGCCTGGTTTTTGTTTTTTGTGTTGTGCAGAAACATAAAATGTATGATCAGATGTCTTACACGATCCATAAGCACCGAGTCTTTGGAATTAGTTCTGTTTGACCCAGATATTGAACGGACCCTGCTTCAACGTCGACGTGAACTGACAGTAACTCACAACTAGCTACTATAACCCATGGCGAACAAGGAAGAAGGAGAACCGGCCGGGATGCTACGGATGAGAAGCAGTACCAGGATCAGTAGCATCCCGCTGCTAGTCTACCGGACCAGGCTCCTAGAGAATTCATGGAATTCCTTCCGAGGGATTACCAATGGCCGTCGTAGCGACCTCCTCCGGCGTATGGCCTACTGCAATAACCACAATAACTCTTCCAACAGACTTATTTTTCCCCACAGGAGTCACAGTATATGAAACCACCACCCCCTCAGAAGCTACCTCCAAGACATACCGTTATGGAGTACAGTCATCCTTCAATCCACGTACCTGATACGGGCATCGTCCGTCCTCCGGTCCAGGCCCAGCACTTTGAGATCCAGACTGCTATCATGAAGCTGATCCAAAACACTGTCCAATTTAGAGTTCGGGCCAGTGAGGACCCGAATGCCCATCTCTCAAACATTTTGGAGGTCTCCGACACATTTTGATACAATGGTGTGTCTGAAGACACCATCTGTCTTCGCCTATTTCCCTTTTCTCTACGGGACAAGGCAAAAGACTGGATCAAGGGGCTGTCAGGAAGATCTATGCTCACCTGGAAGGATCTAGCACAGGCATTCCTGTCCAAATACTTCCCACCATCGAAGACGGTGATGCTAAGGAATGAGATTCATAACTTCAAGCAGCACGACTCCGAGTCATTGTACGAGTCCTAGGAATGCTTCAAGGAGATGCTAAGAAAGTTCCCCCACCACAAACTCCCACTATAAATGCAAGTTCAGACCTTCTATGGAGGACTTACAACGACTACCATGTCCGTGGTGGATACTGCTATTAGAGGTATGTTGATGCGAAAATATCCTAAAGAACTATTCGAAATACTGGAAGACATGTCAGCCAAAAGCTTCCAGTGGCACTCCAAGATGGGGACTCAAAAGCGAGGTATGCACAATATTGACGCTACCACTATGTTAGCTACTAAGCTGGATGATGTGTCCAAGAAAATCGATGCATTGAATCTCAAAGGAGCATCTCAAGATCATGCGGCGAACCATCCAACATGTGGTGACTGTGGCGATAACCACATATTGGGAGAATGCCCGGGTTCGACTGGAGGTCCTTTGATGAGCGAGGTAAGTTATGTTTCCCAAAATAGAGGGCCCAACCAGTACCAAAAGTACCTAAACCCAGCGTGGTGAGATAATTAGAACAAAGGCTGGGGTCAACAGCATCAAAACCCTCCACCCTAGCAACCGCCTAGCTACAATCAACCTCAGTACCAGAATCAGTTTCCAAGAAAGCAGTTTCAGCAAGGTTCTTATCTGCAGCAAGCGTACCAGAACTCTCACCCATAACAGCCACAACATCCACCTCCTCCACCAGCTGCCCCACCATCTCAGCAAGAGAAAACATCAAGTTTAGAAGTCCTGATGATTAAATTTATATCAACTACTGAAACAAAATTCCAGAACTAGGAGGCATCCATCTGAATCCTCGAGAATCAAGTTGGCTAGATAGAAAACCAGCTATCATGGAGGTAGCCAGGTACACTACCGGGAAACACTGAGAAGAACTCGAGGGAGGAGGTTCATTCCATCATGCTCCGGAGTGGAAAAGAACTCCAACAGAACCAACCAGCACAACCAGGTGCACCCACACCCCATGATGATGAAGAACGTACCAATACCGACCCCTCCTCTTATAAAAGCCCACAAAATGATGTTTCGCAGAATAAAGGGAAGGAGGTAGTCCAACCATTCAAGTCTGCCTTACCCTTTCTGGAGAGGTTTATGAAGAGGAAGCTAGACTCCCAGTTCTGAAAATTCATGGAGGTGTTCTGAAATCTCCACATCAACATACCATTTGCGGAGGCCCTGACAAAAATGCCTACATATGCCAAATTCATGAAGGAAATCCTCTCTAATAAGTGGAAGATGGAAGAATTGGGCATTATTGCACTAACGAAGGAGTGTTTCGTGGTGGTTCAACATTATATTCCTCCCAAACTCCAAGATCCAGGTAGTTTCACCATTCCTTGTACTATTGGATCCTATGAGTTTTGGAAGGCCCTCTACGACTTAGGGGCCATCGTGAACCTCATGCCCCTCAGAGTTTTCAAGATGTTGGGACTCAACGAGCTCAAGCCTACCCGTGTAGCCCTTCAACTTGATGATCGATCCATCAAAAATCTGGAGGGGCTAATGGAGGATGTACTGGTCAAGGTGGGTAGGCTGATGTTTCCCACTGATTTCATCATCCTCGACATGGGGGATGACTAGGAAGCACCTCTTATACTTGGAAGACCTTTCTTGGATACTGGAAAGGTACTGATCAATGTGCACCACGGAGAGATTATTTTTTGGGTAGGTGATGAAAGAGTTTCCTACAACGTCCTCAAGGCCATTAAACATGCTTAATTATCAGAGCATAAGGACTGTTATGCAGTTTCCAGCATTGAAATTCATTTTATCGAAAAAAGGGATGATCTGGTATGTTCTTTTACTTCTAATAATTTAACTATTCTAGATATTCTATTCGAAAAGGGCCAGAGGACTTGCAATTTTGAGAAGGCCAGGGCGGCCACTATTGGCAACATGTAGTTGTTCCTGATATTTTGGAACGGGACAAGGTGCAACCACTTTTGCCTTCGATTTTAAAGGTGCCTGAACTCGAACTGAAGCATCTTCCATCTTATCTCAAGTATGGTTATTTATGAACCAATAAAACTTTGCCTATTATAATTAACACAGAACTATAATAGCAGTAGGAAGATGCACTTTAGCAAGTTCTCAAACAGCAGAAGCATTCTATTGGGTGGACAGTCAATGATCTGAAGGGAATCAGCCCTACCATTTGCACTCACAAGGTGTTACTTGAATAAGGTGCCAAATAATATCAGCAACCACAATGGCATTTGAATCCTCCCATGAATGAAGTTGTAAAAAAGGAGGTGATAAAATTATTAGATGCAGGCATCATCTATCCCATCTCGGATAGTCCGTGGTTAAGTCCCCTACAAGTGGTACCCAAAAAGGGGGGTATCACTACGATTTCAAATGAAAATAACGAGCTCATCCCTACAAGCACTATCATGGGATTGCGAGTCTGTGTGGATTACCCGAAGCTAAACATGCCACAAGAAAGGATCATTTCCCCTTTCCATTCATGGATCAAATGCTAGAGAGACTAGCAGGTCTCAAATTCTATTGCTTCCTCGATGGTTTTTCCGTCTACAACCAAATCTTCATTACTCCGGAGGATTATGAAAAGAGCACATTCCCTTTCCCCTGCGGCACATTTGCTTATTGAAGGATGTCTTTTGGAATGTGTAATTCCCCCACCACCTTCCAGCGATGTATGATGGCCATCTTCCATGACAAGGCGGAACGAATCCTGAATGTATTCATGGATGATTTTTCTGTTTACGGAAAATCAGTCACCATTTGTTTACAACACCTAAAGTTCGTTTTAAAATGATGTGAGAACACTAACCTAGTCTTGAACTGGGAAAAGTGTCACTTCATGGTACAAAGTGGCATAGTCCTTGGCCACAAAATTTCAGAGAAGGAGAAAGAGGTGTACCTGTTGAAGATCGAAGTCATTTCACGACTACATATACAGACTTCTGTCCGAGCCATCTGCAGCTTCCTGGGGCATACAGGTTTTTACAGGCGGTTTGTCCGTGACTTCTCCAAAATATCCCAGCCCCTCACCAATATTTTATCCAAGGATGCCTTATTTGAGTTCTATGAGACATGTGTCAGATCTTTTGAGCATCTAAAGTAGCGCCTGGTAGAAGCTCCAGTAATGATTTCTCCCAATTGGGAGGAACAATTTGAGGTGATGTGTGATGCGAGCGACTACGCAGTGGGAGAAGTCTTGGGCCAGCGACTTGACCGGATTTTCCAACCTATCTATTATGCCAACAGGATCCTCAATGAGGCATAGATCAACTACACCACCACAGAAAAGGAGATGATTTCAGTGGGTTTCGCATTTGACAGGTTTCATTCTTACTTAGTGTTGTCTAAAGTTATTGTTTATACTTACCATGAAACACTAAAGTACCTACTTAACAAGAAAGATGTGAACCCCCGATTGATCCGCTGGGTACTCCTCCTACAAGAATTCAATCTTGGGATCCGAGATATGAAAAGGAGTGAGAACTTCATTGCTAACCATCTATCCTGCCTCGAGCTGCCTCATTTGGAGAAGGAAGAAGATCGAGAGATCAGGGGGGATTTCCCTAATGAGCACCTCTTTTCGATCAACTAAACACCTAGGCCATGATATGATGATATCGCTAATTTTCTGGTTACAGGTGTTGTTCACCCCGACCTCTCCTTCCAGCAAAGGAAAATATTTTTCTCTCATGTGAAAAGGTACTTCTGGGAGGATCCTCTGGTATTTCGATCCAGTGCAGATGGAGTGATCCTCCATTTCATTCCGGAGAATGAAGTTCACGGTGTCATGGGGTTCTGTCATGCCTCACTAGTAGGAGGACATCATGGGTCAGACCATACCATAGCAAAAATCATGCAATATGGATTTTTCTGGCACACCATGCATAGAGAATCTCGGGCCTTTGTTTCCTATTGCGATCGGTGCCAGAGGACTGGTATTGTGGGACGTAGAGCCAAGATTCCTCATCACCCCGTCTTGGAGGTTGATATTTTCGATGTCTGGGGAATAGATTTCATGGGTCCTTTTCCCACGTCTTTTGGGAACACTTACATCCTGGTCTGCGTCGAATACATCTCCAAATGGGTGGAATACACTGAAATAGCTCACGACACAGCCAAGGTAGTCATAAAATTCTTAAAGAAAAATATTTTTAGCAGGTTTGGAGTTCCACGAGTGCTGATCAGCGATAGAGTGACCCACTTCGACAACACGCTAATGAGAGGAATACTATCGAAATATGGAGTAAAGAATCAGATGGGGACACCATCTCATCCCCAGTCCAGTGGACAGGTAGATCTCTCCAACCGTGAGCTGAAGCAGATCCTGGAGAAAATAGTGAACACTCGCGGAAGGACTGGTCCAAGAAGTTAGATGATGCCTTGTGGGCATATTGGACTTCTTTCAAAACACCACTAGGAATTTCCCCATTCTGCCACGTCTATGGAAAGCCCTGCCATCTGCCAGTAGAATTGGAACACAGATCCTACTGGGCCGTCAGAGCCCTAAATTATGATATGAAGGAAGCTGAAGAAAAATAAAAGTTCCAACTTTTTTAACTATATGAGATCCGATTAGAGGCATACAAGAACAACATGTTGTACAAGTAGAAGACAAGATCCATTCACGACTGGATGATTTCATGAAAATTTTTCCAACTCGGTGATCAAGTACTTCTCTTTAATTCTCATCTTCGCTTATTCCTAGGGAATTTAAATTCATGATGGTCGGGACCATTCCACGTTGTACGCATATTCCATCATGGAGTGGTAGTAATTTTTGGAGAATATGGTAAACCATTCAAGGTAAATGAGTAGCGGTTGAAAGCTTACCATCCTACAGACAACATGGTGGGATCGTTGTCCACCATACACCTCAGTTAAGCAACGTATGTAGGTCGAGCCAATGACCAAAAACCATGGTGCTTCCTGGGAGGCAACCCAGTGGTTACATGCCGTGTCCCACTAATATACACGGCATGTACTTATCTTTTTAATTTGTAATCATAATAGTATAAATTTTTAGAATAACAAATAAATAACTAGGGATAATTCTGGTGCCGATGGTAAAGTCACTGGAGTTTATTCAAGTCGGCCCTAGTTCGAATCCTCCGGACCTACCTTCGACATGGGGTTACTCCTTTTATTTTCATGGCGTGTGTGTAATTTTACATATATATATATATATATATTTATATTTAATAAAACCCATGATGGGGATGGACTGGTTGGCTAGAATCGTAATCCGGTTTCAAAAGACCTGTGTTGGAACCCAGACAACCGTCCCATTTCCATCATTTGTTCTTTTAATAAAACCACACAACGTGTACTCTGATATACGCCGTGTGTGCCATAATTTTTCAAATGTAACTTATAAACATTTTTAAAATAAGAAATTACATGCGAGTGAAGTTGGCGGATTGGAAAAGTCTCGGCACCAGGTTCAAAAGACCCGGTTTCGATTCTCGCTAATCTCCCCGCTTTACCCCCATCCTTTCTTAAATAAAAACCACACGTCGTGCTTTTCATTTATTTCCATGCATATAGGCCATATTGAATAATTATATATATATATAATATGAACAGAAGAACAACTATTGCTCCAGTTGTTGAGGGATTTCATTCGAAGTTGCCGATCACCCGTTCGAATCCCGCCCCAAGCACCGGACCAAAGGTTGTACTACTCTTTTTATAATTTTAAAATATACGGAATGTATTTCCGGATATACGTCATGTATAGGTTTCTTTATAATAGAATTTGTAGATATGTCTATTTTATTTTAATTATTAATAATTATTATTATATAGTTTACTATAATAATTATATATTTATATCTGTTTTAATTCTTAATAAAAAATAAAAAAAATCTGGATACACGGCATGTAGTCCAAATATAAACACCGTGAACCGCGGATATATAAGCCGTGGTACACCCATCTTGAGTCCGTGTCGGACGGCCGCCCCATTTCTTCCCCTCTTCCCGTTTTTCTATCCCAAACGCCAGTTGAACCCCTCTTCTCCCGATCGGTCGATTTGGGGCATTTCAAGTTTTGATTCTTCTCACATTGTGATCCTTGATCCATATACACCATTATACACCCTCTATTTGATGTTTTTAGAACCATTTAAGGTTTTTTTTTCAGATCGTCCGACCATTCGGCTTCCGGCAGTACACGGCCACGAAATGAAGAACACACGCTGTGTACTTCTGTACATGGTCACACACAAAAATATTTCAAAATTTGAATATACATGGTGAGTATGTTTGGTACACACCATGTCATTTTCATCATGCCCGAGTAAACCTTTTCACATGGCCTCACACACCATTTTCATGTACACGACGTGTGTGTTCAGTTCATGCCATGTAGATCATTTCTGTTGGCCCCTCAGTGTGTTCCACATAACACAGCCTCTCACCCCATGTTCCAGAACACGGCGTGTATGTTCGGTACACGCCGTGTCACTTATATATTTATTCGGCCCATGTCTCCCCTCTACACAGCCTCCCACCCCATGTTCTTATACACGAAATGTGTGTTCGGTACACGCCGTGTCTTTTAGAGGTTCAGTTGGCCCGTGTCTCACCTTTTACATGGCCAGGTTTTTCATATGCAGTACACGCCGTGTCCTGTACCTACACCGCATGTATTGTTTTCTTTGAACTGATAAAAACAGGTCCATGTCATTTTTACCACCCAACCACCTACACTTTAAGTGAACACGGTGTGTATGTTCGGTACACGCCTTGTACCTTTCCATGGTCTATTATTCACCCTCAACATGTATATCCAGAGAACACGGGATACTCTCTATTTTGAGTACACGCCATGTACTTTTATTTTCCAGTTGACTCACATTTTCTTTTTTTTGTTTTCTTTTGTTTTTCTTTTTCTTTTTTTTTTGTTTTCTATTTATTTCTATTTCAGGATATAGAAAATCATGATCCTTCCCACGGGAAGCGGCCAGCCTCCGCCACTAAGGGACAGGAGTCTAGTTATCGTCAGATCCGACTCTGACCTCCTATGCAGCCAGACCCAGATGCTCCAGTCTTCAAGCTCCCTCCATTGGCCATTCTGCCGCCACTCACTCCATCAATGGAGGTCGGGACTACTTCTGTTGTTGTAGCTGCCACTTTCCATGCGCTATCTTCATCAGCAGCTGGTCCCTCTTTGAGAACACCTTCCAACGAGCCACCCTCCACTTCGGCCGATCCACCTACAGAGCCTGCTGCTGCTGCTAAACTGGCACCTGGGCTGGAACCTGCAGGAGCTCCTTATATTTGAATGGTATTCCCGGCCACCGACCTCACATTCGACAGGGTCTGATGCTTCTCTTGTCGTCTGATCCCATTGAGTGGCCCGTACCTTGATAGCAGCATTCCGTAGCAGCTCGGTGTTTGGGAGGAGTTGGAGGCACTTCTCGGGCACTCCTCACTCCTCGATATTTTCCAGGTCAGCACTCCTATGTACCGTGATTTATTTTTGGAGTTTGAGGCCACATTTGAGTTTGATAGAGTAGAGTACCAGGAGACACCTGGCGATGCAGTACCTGTAGTTCGATTCCTGCAAGGCGGCCGGCGATTTTATCTTACCATGACAGAGTTTTGCCGAGGGTGCGGCTTTTACCCCCATCTGATTCCCCCACCCCATGTTTCTGCATTGACCCGGCCTGAGGGCTCAGACCTCATTTCCGTATGGTGGGAAATTGCTGGGCCTGACCACCGATACTCCCCTACTTCTCAGAAGAGCACTCTTATTGCTGACCTCGTCTTTTGCTTCTCCCACCAGTGCCTCAACACCATCCTTTTCCACTTACATGAGGATATGGTGGTTGTGACCAACCGTGACATAAAGCCTCTTACCTGTGACATTCAGCACGACTACCTGGACCTATCCTATCTCTCCGCCTCCTATTTCCACTCAATGATTACCGGCCGTCATGGAAACCTGACTGGAAGATTTTATACCACCCATCATTCCCACCACCAAGGGGTGTTAGAGCCCTCTTTACCACATGAAGTTTTTGGTTTACCCCAGCAGATGGGCATTCTCATGCACATTCGCATGGGATTGGTCTAGAAGTAGGGGGTGCCTACATCCTTGCTCAGGCTCGAGCCCCACCACCTACTGCCCTCCTGCCCCAGATGATGACCATGCTCCTCCTTCCCCACCCCCTCCAGCTTCTCCACCTCACCCTCCTCTTACAGAGCCCACTTCTTCTGACCTTACTTCTTATATGCCATCACCCATCCCCCTACCCCTGCACCCTCGGTCGATCTTACCTTTTCCCACCGCCTAGCCGTGATGGAGCAAGTCTTGGGTCGCCTGGACAGCCGAAAGGTTCTGATGGAGCATCAGTTCATTTGTATCATCGGCCGTCAGGACACCATTGAACACCATTTGATTTCTCTAGACGGCCGCCAGTACCGGATGGAGCAGATGTTGGTGCATATTGCTCACCATCTTGGTGTTCCACTGCCTCTGTCACCAGCCTCTGTCTGCACTCTTGTCCCTTCTACTACTGCTCCACCACCCTCTCCTGTGCAAGCCACAGATTCTATTCTACTGACTATGATGAGCCCTCCTTCCACCACTTATGCCAGGCCAGGGCCTGCTGCTGAGCTTCCTGCCCCGAGTCCAGCACCTGCGGCTTCTACTTCTTCAGCTCCCCTTCCCGATGTAGAGTATGAGCCTCCTACTTCTATGCCTCATGCACCATCTCTACCGGCCGATTCTGTATAGGATGATGCCTCCCATGAGGCGACCCCATGATAGTGACATTTTCCTTTATCTTATATATATCTCTTTTGTCATTTTCGGTGTTGTGATGTTATGCTTGTTTGTAGTTTTCTTTTTCTCACCAGTCACAGGTATCATGGATCACCTTGGGCATCACTTTTCAAGAGGGGAGTATTTATCCATTTCTATTATCTCTTTTTTTGGATCTACTTCTTCCACTTCTTTCCCTCATTTTGTCCCCCTTATCACCATGTTGCCCACCCTTACCTTAGTAGTGAACTTGGTGGACCATATGCAGTATTAAGTGTGGGGGAGCATCTATTTCTTTCACCTTAGTATTTTCCCTTAAACTAATCTAGAAGTCATCGTTATTAGATTCTATATTTGAAAATGTAAATAAATTGTTGTTAATCATTCTTATAAATGCTAGAGTTATCAGTAGGAACATTTGGAAAGGTTGTATGTATATTTTAGTTTTTGAGTATTTTAAAATGATTGCTGGTATAGTTTCAATTGAATCTTTTCCTCCTTGATTAAATTAAATTGATTAAGGTAATCATTTATATGCATGTCATGACCTGATTGCCATTTTATTATTTTTCCACTGCTGAGAGGTATTCTAAACCCTTTTTCATATTTCTTTTCTAATACCCTCTTTCTTGAGAGATTCTTAGGATATGTATCACTACCAGAATTTGCAAGATTTCTTTTCAAAACATGAAGAAATTTTTGAATTACATTAAAATGATTGAGGCATTAGATTGTTTCAACCCCTTTATCTTGAGACCTACCCTACATTTAATCTTCGTTAAGCCCATATAAGCCATGAAAATACATTATATGAAGCCACTTTCAAGCCTATTTCCTTTCCTACCATATTTATTTTTAAACATTGAATGATTATTCATTTGAGAATTAAAGAGGGAGTTGGAAATACATGGTATATTTTGTTCACAGCCATGAAATAATGTGTGGGGAGTGCCTCTCGATTATTTGGGGCATATTGGGTTCCAAACATCTACTCATTGTATTCATAAGTGTTTCCCTTGTGTTTTGTTAATTAAAAAATAACAACAAACAAACAAGCAACCAAATAACAAGGGGACCTTATGCTTATTTGATCATAAACCCTAGTTGCCTAAGGAAGATGGTGATGATTACAAAAGCATTTGAATGAGCTTATGAAGGAAGTATTCTCAGTGAGCTTTACTTTGAATATCATGCAATGTTGTTTAAAGGAATTAGCCTTCCTTTTTCAAAGCCTCAGAATTTATTTTCACATCTAAACCTACCAACCCTTATCCACAGAGACATATGAACCTTATTAATAAAGCCCTCATGATTTTTGTAATTTAATTTCTCTGATGTAGAGAACAAGGAATCATACAAACCTAAGGATAGAGTGTATATAATTTAGATTGAGCATAACTCTGAATAAAAATATCTTGAGTGTGGTGTGTGATTTTTATTGTTAAGGTAAATCACCAAATGGCATACTTATTTTTGAAAGGTTCAAAAATGTGTTGAAAGAGGACAAGAGTAGTTAATTGCATTATATATGAGGCATTATTTTAATATATTAAGAATTGAATTATTTTGTTCCTTTTAAAAATTTTCCTCAGTAACTTTATCAGTTATACGTTTGATTAATTAAATACCATCATTTTAAAGTATAGGCTCTCTTAATTAGATGTTGAGATTTTGCATGAGGGCAAGCAAATGACTATGTGTGGTGGAATTTGATGCACCCGATTATTGAATATATTTCTATATATATATTTGATATTAAAAACATGTTTTTAGAAAATATCTGTTGTTTTATGAACATATTCATTGATTTTGGTGAATCTGTTTACTTTCAGGAGCTTTCTGGCTAAATACACGGATCAGAGGATGTCTGTAAAAATTTTGAAACTACACGGTGTGTAATTTTATACACGCTGTGTATATCCAGACAGGGACACGGACTGAAGGAGGGAGTACATTCCCATTTCACCAGGCAGAAGATACACACCATGTATGGCGGCGTTATACGTCATGTACTGCTTTCTAGAAGCGGTGGTTGCCGAAGAAGAGTCCACACGCCCATGTGGTCGTTGAAGGAGACCCGACGTATTCCATTTTTACACACCATGCGTGCTATTCTAGAAGGGATTGGCGGCCAATTTTATGATATTAAACTCCATGTATGGTGGCGCTACACGCCGTGTACACTCATCCACCAAGCGGCGCCGTGTTCAAAAGTTATACACGGCGTGTTAGGCCAACTGCCAGTAGAGAAATTGGCGCCAAAGTGCGTTGATGAAAATTACACGGCGTGTACTTTCTATACATGTTGTGTACTTTATTTTCTATAAAAAGAGTCCTTGGCCTATCGATTTCAGGTTTCAGAACCCATTGGAGGAGAGAGAAGCTCTGCTACCACCATTCCCAAATCCACTGAGGTGACGTCATTCCACTTTTCCGCCATTCCACCTTCCGACACATTTCCTCAACGCTTACATGAAGAATTCGTTAGGTATCACGTGTGTAGTTTCTCTCCTGCTTTCTATGTGTAACTAAACCCCTCTTGTTGGGGATGTAAATGAAGGGATAGTAATTTGTGTGTTGTTTTATATAGTTGTGTTTGCTCAGTGTAATTCATCTTACTCTTCTTAAACCACTGTCTAATATAACTGATAATTCTGAGCCGGACCATGGGAAGAATTCTGAGCGATACAGAAGAGAATTAACATGGAATACATTTATTACCATTGGGAGGATTTCACCGATTAAAATAATGGACCGAACTTAATAAAGAATTAAGAACACTGACTATCAGACCAAGGGTTCAACTGCTCTAATTCCATACAAGAGGAACCAGACCACGGAAATCTTGTAACAAAATGAAATCCATAATGAATGAATTATTACGAACAACACAACCATTTAAACAACCTGCAAAAGAACTCCTAATCACCACAGCCCCGACACGTTTTTTCTTCCTATTTTCAACTCTTTGAATTTACCTGTTGTTTTATTTAATACTCTTAATCATTTATTCAAAGTAAAACAATTTAGTTTCAATCCAAAACCAAAATCAACTCAATAAAATCTAAATTCGGCATACTTCACCAAATTAATAATAAACTCAATTGAATTCACGCACGCCATAATTCCCTATAGATCGACCCCAAACTTATGCTATACTAATGTTATAAGAACGGGTAATTAATTTGGGACACATATAACTTTAATCAATGAAAAAAGAGACCAGTGGAATCATTCAAATTTACAATAGGAAAAAATGGCTATAAAAATTCAAAAAAATGGAATACCATGCGTTTGGATCAATCATTGATGAAGAATGGTTTTATGTTTCAGTTGTTGTTGAGATTCAGAAGTTCTGATTGAAATTAAAATTTCCAATGCATGATCTTTCCTTTATCATACAAGAATCCTCCTTCAATAGTCCTCTCTCAATCACTATGGTCTTGTATTTAACCCAATATATTTCTCTTAACAAGTCTTTTAGAAGGAGTGAATTGGGTTTATGATTTAATTATAAAAATTAAATATGCATGATACTTTATTAATTTATTATTCCATCAATGACAATTCTCATTCCTAAATCCTGAAATGCACAGTGATTATGTAATTTCTAGTTTAAAACCATTATTCTGGATTTGATGGTGGTATTAGATTTAGTATCTTAGAATACATTCAAGAATTATTTCACTATTTCATATAAACTAATCTAGCCTGAAATAATGTATTTTTTTTATTATTATATAAATATTGATCCTCTCTAAACCTCATAATCTCACATTAACTCTAGTTGTGGCTACAAAAATATTTCTAAAAATATTTTAAGGTCTTACAGGACAAAAATAGAAACATTTAATCCTCCACACCAGATAGATTTTCAACCCAAAATGAGAAAAAAAATTTCAAAATGATGTGTATACTAGGCTCACTTATGGGTATCCCACTCTGATAAGATTTCTGGAAAATTCACATAATACCAATGTACATTCACCGTGTTAAAAAATCACCTAATAATGATATTCTCCTTTAGATAATTATTCATTTTCAAGTACACTGGTGGGTTATTTCCAATAGGTTTCCCTCCTTGTTGACCCATGTAGTATTTAGAAAGGTCCAATGAATCATAGAGGTATATTTCCACCATGGAAAAATCTCAGTAATCCAAATCAAGATGAGAACATAAAGAACAAAAGGTCTCCATCCTTAAACTCTTATGGGCTCTGTCCGTTTTCATTATTAGAATTATAATGGATTTATTCACTCCTCATAAAATATCAAATGATTCATACATTCTCTATCACCACTAGTTACAATTCATGGTCAAGCGTGTTGGATAACAGGGACCAATACAACATAGTGAAGACTTTCATGGTATCTAATATAAGGCCTCAAACACATTCATGCTTATATTGGAATGGTATCTATTATTATACAAAAACCTCACGAATGGTCGCTGATCATCCCAACAATTTTCAATTTCTGACATGAAGGCTAGCAGTATGTCTCCTATAACCCAAATGGTCTGGTCAATCTAGCTACTAGTATTGGTTGATGTTTGATGCTGAAAAAATTCTATGTTTTTAAGGCCACCAAAAATCTCCTCAATAATTATGACTTGAAGTGAGTTTATATAAGATCACCTAGAAGGAAACATATCATATGGATGTTTTTTGGTTTCATATAATGAAGTAAAAAATCTATACAGTCTCACTTACACTAGGGATCCTAAAGGGTTTGTGCTAAACAAGTTGGAACCCAGTTCTCCTCTTTCACCAACTGATAGCTGATGCATCTAGATAAGAAATCAACTACACTATTTTTCATACCTGGAAACCTTAACTAACATCGAAGGTCTATGTAAATATTCACCACACATTGTTGTATTGATAATAAATGTGAATTAAACACTCTTAAAACCTTTTATTGAATCGTCACTAGTAACATCGTCCACCATTTTATAAGGATTCTGTTTTCACCACCTTTAGAAAATACATCTAGAGCACGTCTAGTGTATTTCTAAATATATAAGGTCACATAATAAGGATCTTCCATATGATCCACCATAAAATTTTGTAAAAAATGTGGTGTTATAACAATTGACTATAGGTCATATACACCATACACAAACACCAAGGACATCTGAATGGAGCGTAATGTCTCTAATGCCTTACTCAGAAACTGTGGACAAGATCGCCTATTAAAATCATCTACCACAGTGTTCCCCTTCCCATGAGTAAAAATATATGAAATGGATAATCCTAGAGTAACACTAGTCATCCCCTCTCTCTCAGGTTATTATCATTATGTGATAAAATATATCTGAGAAACTTATAGTCAGAATAGTTGATGAATCACTCACCTATAAGGTAGTTTCCCCACATCTTCTTGGTTAAAGATATCGATTCCTGCTCTAGATCATGGATCACTGGTTTCTAATCATGTCTTTAAGACATTTGATACCCATTGGTGATCACTACCCTCTTCTACATTGGAAAACAAAATCCAATCCCAGTTATGGAGGCATCGGAGAACACTATGTACCCCATGCCCTCCTTTGACAATCTCAAGATGGGAGCTCTCATTAACTTCTAGTGTAACTCCATGAAATAATATTTTAACCAATCCATCCACATGTGTGTCTACCCATTTCATGTCAAAGAAATCATGGGATCCTCTGTCTATGAGAAATCATGTGTGAATCCCTACTAGTATCCATCTATCCCAAGGAACCTATGTACCTCAGTCACACTCATGGGTGGCTCCTTGGCTATTATTCATTCACCCTTCCCTGGTTCCACTGTAAGTCCTTTTGGATGACATATCTCAAAAAAGGAAAAAATAAAATCTAGAACTAGTATATTGAAGGGATTATCATAAATCTATTACTATCAAAATGTTGGTAGGATACTTCTCAAGTGTCTCAAATTAACCACCACTATTGTTGTGTAAAGTGTAATTTCATTAATAAATACCATAACAAAAAGATTTATGAAAGGATGAAATACCCAATCCATGAGCCCCATGAACATAGAGAGAGCGGTATTCACAATTAAAGACATAAAAATAAAATCATTGTGATTGTATCAACATCATAATATAAGTTTATGTATTTTCTCATCCCGAACATGGAGCTTGTGGTATCCTAGTCTAACTTCAATCTTTGATAAACATCTCACCGATTTAGTTAATCAAAATGGTAATCAATCCTCGATTGTGGATACTTATTCCTCATGTCCACTTTGATAAGGTGATGATATTCTCTAAATAAACATAAATATCATGTTTCCCATCTTATAGAGAAAAATTGGGTCTACCCAAAGTGAAATATTAGGTCTAAAAAACCACATCATATTTGATTCTTCAAATTGGACCTTATGATAATGAAGCCCCATGGAATCCATCTGATATGAAGTGGAATTTATTGAGATTTTCCGTGGGTGTAATTATAGGGATAATTCCATCTCTCTGTGAGGTGGTAATAAAAATACATTTTTAGGGAATGAATCCTCGTTCACTTCAACACTACAGAATTATAAAATCCAATAGAATATTCTACTCTAAGGGTAATAATAGAAGACTATTGATTAAATATTGGTGTCTTAATGTGTATATTACCATCCAACTCTTATCAGTTTTCATTCTCACGTACTAATCAAAACATCATACAATATATATAGACACACCACATCTTCCACCTGAAATATTCAATCTGTGAATGAACTGTGTATAGCCAGTCAATACCAAGTATATCAACATAATGCCTCATTGATTCGATAATTATATCATAATATAAAATCACTCCTCCAAAATTAGGGTAATAGTTTTGGTTTAATTATTTGGTAACAGAATCCCCTCATGTAGGATTCCCCAAATCCAACAGTCATTACAAAGGCCCAAATGGAATCTTGAGGTGTAAATATATGGATATATAAATAAATTATGGCTAAGACATGGGTCAATTAGTTCTAAAGGTAAAATATAGAAGAAAAAGATAATACCTACAATTATCCACCATGGCTCTAGGTCATTGAGCATCACTTCCTATTGTTTTAATAACCCATAACCTCCAACCCCCTAAGCCTAGAGTGGACCAACTAGGGTTGGTGGTGGTAACAAGTCACCATGTCATCCCCTTCCAACTACTCATCCTCCTCTACTTCTATACCTACTACACTACATAACTATCAGATCCTACCATTTGTAATGGTAAGGTGGTCCATCACTTTTCTCCATTTCATCTGTTTAGTGGGTAATAAAATCCCATATGAGATGTCCCTGGACATCCAAAGATAAACATAAGATATCTCTCAACCAACTAATTTTTTCCTAGGTTCCATGAACTATAGACTAACTATCATTAGAAAATCCCATGAAGTTTCTCGCATTCCCAGAACCATGTACCCTCCATCAGACAATTGCTACTGATGTATCTACACCTATGTTCCCACCACCACCACCAGCTATCAGTGTCATCTTATCCAGAATGATTTATATTACCAACGATTTATCTGTCACCCCAACATATATAGTAATGATAATATGTATCATCGTAGTATACATATCCATTAAGAGAATATTTTAGAAATTCAATGATTATAATAATTCATCTTGAACCATATCCATGTGGTATCATCATAAATTAGTAAACCACAACAAAAATATGATTACAATCCTGCTTCGCAATTAAAGATACACTCGATGTTAGATGTACATTTTCCACAATTTAGCAGGATAAAATCTCTCTATAGAAATCATCAAAAAATATTTCCATGATTGATTAATATCTTCGTATGACAGTGACCCCAAGCTCTACCATACTCTTACAAAACCATGAATAAGTCTCACCACATGGAATACCATCTCGTTTGTAGGTGTCCTAATAAGGTAGTAAATTCATGTAACAATATCAAAATAGTACTCATATTATTATGGGTTTGGACCACCCCCAAACCTATGTGTTCACATCCTATGAAACTAATGAAGTGAAATCATCCTTCATGCATCATCTAACCACATTTCATAGGAAAACTTCTACTCGATGTCTGGTGAAAACACTAAAAAACCCACCCATAGGTACAACCTTCTGAATGGGTCCCTATATCGAAGCCTCATCGCTGGTTGGGTCATCCTAAAAATCATTCTTCAGAATCCTATATAAAAATAATAATGGAGGAATCCTATAATAGATATTATCTACTATGGTCAATACTATATCTTGGGAGAAGACTTTAGAAGAACATGGAAGTAGCAACTCATTTTATATAATTAATTTACTAATTGTATCCATGCAACCAATAATCATATGTAAAAATTCAACAATAAGGTTTTTAGGGTCATGATGATTGGATAATATGGTCATCACACCAACATTGGATTCCATAACAAGATTAGGAATAGCACACTATCATTACCCATCATATTCGGACCAATATTGACTAAGATGAGCTATGTGTTCTACCCCCGGCTATCCTCTAATAGTATATGGGATATTGAAAAGTACCGAGTAGTAATATCACACACATGTGAAACATTATACTATGGTACATGTTTACATAGACACACATCTCTCATCCACCAAAAACATGCTCTGTGATAAAATAAAACTGATACCAAATTCATGCATACATTTGTATCCCACATTCAAAGTAAAAAAATAAAGTATAAATCATAAATCATAAAATATAATCCCACAATAATTTTAACTGAAGTCCACCTTTCTATATTTAGTGTAATTGAAATAAAATGAAACTCATGGTAAAATGCATGGTCAGTATATCTCAATTGTGTTTCATCTCCTCCTAGTCCACCTAAGACCATATCGAATAATGTATCATCTATATAAGACATGACATATTCAAAACGAACCCATGAATATGTTATTATAACAATACTCAATAGGACTCCGTAAAATCTGCAATCATAAATCATTAAGAGAGTAGTCAAACTATCATCAAAAAATAATTTCAACAGTAATATGATAAATATATATAATAAAAATTTTATACAAAACATAGACAAAACTTTTGAAGGTATGGTCAAAATCACACTATAATTATAGAATTATTCTGATGATTTCAATGTAACAATAAGTGTGGAGAACACACTCTATCATCCTAATAGTTTTGATGGCTCTCATCTTATATATCTTGGTAATTAAGCCTCTCCAAAAAGAAGTATACAGTAAAATTGATAAGATATCGATATAATGATTAGGGATCTCTACCAGGTCATGTTGGGAATACCAGAACCTATCTATAAAAAAATTATAAGTAGAGGATCAAATACTAGGTATGTTGGTAATTATAATTCTTAAAATATGCTATAGGGAAGAAAAAGTGATTGAGGACCCACACTGGTCCACAAAAGAGGGATTCCCAGAACTCAATCTAAGACATGTCCCATGGAGGGAATCACATATTATTCTTAGGATGTGAAAACTCACAATACCCAAATATAAATTGACCAAGTAAATATAACCTAAGGAAACTAGTCAACAATGAGAATAAAAAAGGGCCACAAACCACCCTTGAGAAACAACATGGTGTTTATATTATAAACATGGCGTGTATTTCTTATCTAAAGTCTACCCATGTTCTCTAGCCTATTCTCTAATAATTTGGACCATGCTTTTGTATTTTTTTCATGCATGTGTACTAGGCGATGTCTGAGTACCTATTGATGACTGGGTATTAGATCATGCCTCAATACTATGGTAATGCCCATATACCTAGCGATATGTGTTCACTTGTATCATGAGGTATATGTTGAGTCTCCAGCCACTGTTCCAATGGCATGTGGTGGGTCTCACATGGTGTGTGATATTTTATTTTCCTACAAACCCAAATGGTCTCAGCTATGGTGTCAAACGATGTGATTACATCAGAATACATATTTTGTAGTTGAGATTTTTTCCAATCCATGTTTTCTTCATGAGGTTCCCTTCACACCACCACCAGCACTATATTCACCATGAATTTTACTCAGATTCATAGAACAAGATTTATTTCACATTTTTTTCTATAATGGTTGGATTTCATCCACCCAATCCACTTATAGAAACTATCATTGCTCTGAACCATCATCACAATGCCAAATCCCAAATGAGGTCTCCCAATCTGATCATGATAAATCAAAAACGTTGACATAGTAACCAATGAACCACGACCATGATGTTGATATTTATATCTTAACCCTGGAAAATATTTGGTATAGAAATGGTCAAATGCACAAGGATAAGTTTCCAGTTATTTTTTGTACTATTTGGAAAATGTGATGCTCACGATGATCACTAGAAGAATGGTGGGAGAAAAGAACAAAAAAACATATGAGAAACAAAACTCATCCATTTTTTGGATTACATCAATCCATTATTCTTATTACTACAAAAAAGATCCCCTGTTAGATAAAAAATATATGAATTTCTATACTCAAATCCCAGGTTGATATAATTCCATGTGAAAAGCATGATAAACCCATGAATCAATCTGTTTGTGGAATTGGGTCATATTCATAAGGGGATAATTAACAATGGATTAAATACTGATAAAACCCCCTAACATAGGTTTGGTTTGATCCATAATAATGAATAGTCCAATATTTTTGTCCGTGGTGTGATTCAAAAGTTTCGATTGGTATGAAAATTTCCAATCTTTGATCTTTAATATGTCATCCAATAATCCTCCACAAATGGACTCTAACCAGTCCCTAGGGTTATGAAACTAACCCAATGAATTTTCTAAATCATGGATTTTATAAAGAGTGTATTATATTTAGGTTTCAATTAAATAATTAGAAAATATATATTAATTTATTTAGTTATTATTCATCCCCAAATAGCGCCCAAGCCGATCCTCAATTATGATAAAAGTACATATCACCCCTAGGGTAAAACCCATATCCCATATTTAATGGTGGGATAATAATTTCAATCTGTGACTCTATTAACGAGTTATTCAATTATTTATAAAAACTCTCACTGGAGAACTGATAAAATATATAGTTTATAATATCTAAATCGTGCCTCTCTATGCCTCAGAATCTAACTCAGACATAGAACCTAAATATAAAAATATTCTACAATGTTTCTAAAATTCTTATAATGAAAAAAATAGATTCATCAAAAATCCTATCCAAATAAATATTTTTTCCATTGAAATATTAAATTACTCTATGTTTATATTTTCTCCTCCATTACAAATTTTTGATTTATTATTGTTTTAATTATTATAAAATATTAGTTATCACTATATAAGTTTTTTTGAACTCACTAATCTTCGATAAAAGTATTATTTATATTATTAAATAAAGTGGACTTATTTGTTCGGTCATTATAACACACCCATGATTGGGTCCTTTTTTAACCTATGAAAACACTTTTATAATTATTATATCATGAAGGATAAATAAATAGAAAACACTAGAAATATAAAATATTTATGAGAAACATGTTGTTTCTTAAAATCATATATTTTTGGAACTCAGAAATACATTCCATTATCATCCTTATTAAATTAATTTTATCATATTCATGTTGTGGTCAGATTAAAATCCAACATGAATGATGATATCAAATTTTTTTCATGGATAGTTATGTCATAATAATTTATGGTTATAAATTATTTTAATGCATAAAAATAATAATATAAATATTAATATTTATTATCAATATTAATAATATATAGGTTATATTATAATTTTCACTAAAACAAACATGTTTTAGATTCATTGTTCATGAATTGAACCTAAAAATAAAATAGGTTTTCTTGGATTTATCTAATCCATAATGAAACTTATATTTAAATTACTATGACCATTATATATATGAATAACTTTTAAACATTGAGTTAAATTAATAACCCTTATAATAAATAGTCTGGCTATAAAGTGTAACTAACAATAATTAATATTAACTAAAAACTAGTAAAAAATATGTAAAAATTGATCATATATGATTATTATAAAGTGTAGTAAATATAAATTTTGTTTTAAAATTTGTGAAAAAACGATTCAATTTTAATTATATTAGAAGCTAGATGTGTTTTAATAGAATGAATCAATAGTAATGGGTTTTTGTGACTCAACTTCTAATCCTGAGTAAAATATTTTCCCCAAAGACATGTTTTTACATGATTGGTTCCTCATATCCTATGATGATATTATATTTTATTTTATCCTTCATTTATAATTAATTAAATTTTTACAATCAAATATATATTCATTTAATAGTTTACATTATTTTAAAATTAAAAAATTATATGATTAATAGTCATTCTCTCCAAAGGACATCAATTTATTCAATATCCTTATTTACTATTCCAGATAATCTTCCCCTTTTTTATTTTGTAATACAGATTACAAAACTCATATATTGATATAATATACCATTCCCTACATTATTAAGAATTATGAATTAGATATTTATGTTCATTAAAATAATATTTAGCAATTTTAAAATCAAAAAGTGAAATAGTTTTAATTAAGCTCTTATAAAATAAAATTTTATTTAAAACATTTAATTTCTAAGTTAATGAATTTTAATTTGAATATATTATTATCTTTTTTGAAATCATAATATCCAAATTACCTAAGGTTGAAATTTTTGGATTTTTCAAAACAAAATTTAATTCTCACTGAATAGTGGAAAATACAGACTCTTTTAAAAATGTCATTTATTTTCAATAAATTATGTAATTTAAAAGCCCAAATATTATTGGAAATTTATTTCATGAAAGAAAATTGATATTTATCAATATTTAATACAATAAATTACATTTAAATCTACTTTTTATAGGATTTTCGTATATGATAATTTTTGGAAAAAATATATTTTTTGAAAATTGTTTTAAAGTGCATAATAACTATCCATTTAAATTAACTAAAATAACCCCTAATTAAGATAATTTTAAATAATATTTATGGTTTATATATCTATAATAAATAGTTTAATTACATATACTGATTATTATTAGTCATAATGTCAATATAACATCATCATACGCATAAAAAACATTTCACGAAAGGCCGTATTTTCTTAATATCTGTCAGCTGTATTTTAAAAAAAACTATCATTTTATTAAATTGAATTTGACAAAATAGGGTTTGTTTTTTTAATATGATTTTTTTATTTAATATAATAAGTTCAATATAATTTTCAACATAATTAGTATTAAAAATATTAAAAATATTCTATCATTATTAAGATAAAAACGGATTTAGCATGGGATAAAATACAAATATATTGGTCAAACTGAACTAAGAACTTTTAGATATTATAATTAATGTCCATGAATTGACCATATTTAATCCATGTATTGATAATGAACCATTTATGTGCGTTATTATTAGTGAAAAATGTGGGCATGAATTTTTTTTTAAAAAACATTCATGTGAGTCATCTCCCTTACATATATAACCCACGACAAATACACTCATTTTCACACCCTTTAAATAATTTTTATATAATTAAATATACCCAAATCCATCACTTAATTACCATAACATGTTCTAGAGACCATTATTATATGATAAAATTTTTTTGAAGCATTTTGGTATAATCTTAAAGATGTTGTTTGAATTAGGGTTCTCCTTCTTAATTAAGAATTTTCGTATTACTAATTTTTCTACATCCATAAAATATAATTCAACCATGATAATATAATAAAACTCACATAACCCATATAATGTTATTTTTTTAATTATTTCATACATTATAAATCCATATCATCTTCCATTATATTTTATGTTAAATAATAATTCATTTATACATCGGACTACCACATCGTAAACCAATGTAATTCTTTTTCATCCTTGCCTCTCACGGTTATTTATAATGATGGATATAGTGTTTATATATGATAAAAATGAAATATTTATCTTTCTCAAAAGATAATATAACATTTATATTTTACCGTTAAATTCATTGAAAACCGATAATGTTTTTCATGTCAATATGTGACGAACCTCACCTTGATACCCTCTCAAACTAGGACCCGAACAGAATTTCCACATATCTGAAGGGTGTTCCTGGCCCCATAAGTTAGAAACTACTACCCAACACTCGAAAAAATTAGGGGAAATGTCTTCATCTTATTGTAATTATACCACATGACATTAATATATGAATGGAAGAAATATTACAACACGGATTATGCGTATATGTAATAAGAAAAGAGAAATAACAAAAGAGGTACAATTGGAAAGTAGAGAAAAATAACCTCCCACTATATCATAACCAGCTACCCATGCTCAACTGACATAAACCTCTCCAAATCACAGTGGTTCACTACCTTTCATTCTTTCAAATGTTATATAAAGGTCCATTCAACACAGAAGGGGTGTATTAGATGTGATCTAACATAATATTATAGTCTCATCCAAGTGTTCCATAAAAAGTATCTATAAATTTTTTTGAACATGCAATTATTAAAAAAAGTTAAAAAAAGATTTAATAGTTTTAAAATCAATAGAGTTTTAAAACTTTTAATTTCATATTTTCCAAATTTCTTAAATAAGCCAGGATAAACTATTCATTGAATATCATATATACCAAATTTTAGAAAAGTAGTTATCACATCTCATATCAAATACATGGAATTATAATATAAATTTATATATTCCAAAAGCACATTTCATATCACGCTACGGTTGACTGCAGTTCAATCTAGCTTCGACACTCAAACATAAACATAAGGACTTTTATTCATAAATTATATAAATAAAAGAATCGAATCCATAGAGTATAAGAACACCCAATAATGTGACCCCCAAGGGGTCTATGAAATATCTAGATCATTGGTCATATAGAGCATTGGAACACCACATTAGTGAACCCCTATAAAAATGTATTAGGGCTATTACTACACCTTCTACCTAAGTACCCAAGGCCTACAATGTTCTCTATTTTCGATACTATTTCATCAAAAACCATGTGATGAAAAACATTTCTTAAAAACATTTCAAAATTATATTAATATTCCATTTCATTTACACAATAATTATAATATCATCTTTTCTCAAAAACCAGTTTCCACCCACAAAAAAAATCATGAAAATTCATTTATAGAATAATTTATTAAACATTATAAATACAATTCATCCAATATATTCTAGATGTATAACCACCAACATGAAATTTGGTTTTCCCAAGCCCATAATGGGATACAAAAACAAGAAATTAATATAAGTTCAACTACAGAGGGACTAAGATTGAATATAATGTCATAGAATCACATCTCAAAAACAAATAATATAGTTAAAATCGTAGATCATGAAAACCTTAAATAATATGCACCAACCACAATTGTCAACAAGAAAGGTTCGGTCCCCACTAGAAAATCTCATAGTGGATCAATAAGTATTAAACCCACACTATCAACAGATCTAGAAACATAGTGCAATAATTTTTTTATGATCAAGAGGAATGAATAAAAAAGCATGTTACTGACCTAGATAGATGGACCAAGACAACATTGACGATCAATCAGCAAACGAAGTGATCTAGAAGGAGATGAGGTCCCTATAATCAGTTGGGATATCTCCTAGGTCAAGGGAGATGATCATTTGATCAAATAAATAACAAATCACCCATGAAAAACCCAAAAATCATAGAACATGAGAGTACTAAACCCTTAATCACTTTTATATCATTTAATTCCCATCTAAAAATTTTCATAAAATCACATCACCTAGATTAAAAATACAAATCCTGGCCATTTCAAGATGTGAAACTTCTCATTGAGTGTAATATTTTCACACCCTAAACCAATCTCATGACATGTTTTTTTAAATAAATAGAAGATTTTAACACTTTTTAGTACTTTTATACCATTCATTATTTTAAATCATTACACACCACAATATCACCCATCTTGTAGCAAATAGTTGAGATTTTATTCAAAAGACCAATCCAACATTTATTTTCTTTGAACATTGGGAGAACCCTAAAAATAATTCACTATTTTTATACCTAAACAAAATTAATTAAAAGAAACATGCATCCCTTAGAATTAGTTCATTTTCCACATAAAAATATATCTTTACTCTTGAGTCCCAAAAGGAACCCAAATAAATAGTTAATTGGGAAGAGATAAGATAAATACCATAATGTGGTCAAAAGGATGTTAAAATCTCACCATAATAATACTTTATATCCCCATGATTTTTATGTGGAAGAATAATCCCTAAAAAAAGAGGGTCTACTAATCCCTAATCAATGAATTGGGCAACCATATCTCATTGGAATATGATTGATGTCACAATAATACTCGGACCATGAAAATTAACATCCTATGAAACACTTTTACCCAAGAGCTAATGAGCTGCACTGGTGTCTCCACAATAGAAGTATCAACCTATAAATAATTATCTACTCCAAACAAAACATAAGAGGAATCGTGATGGTATTTTATAATATATGATATGTGGAAAAATTCATGAATACCCATAAACTAAACTAGAAATGCCAACTGATGTGAAACCTACACAAGTTGCCCAGTGGACTCGAATGGTACAACACATCCTAGAGATAACATTCCATGTTTTTCATTTCAACTATGTCCCAAACCAGGTGAATCTTTTAAGAAAACAATTTCTCCAATGTAAAAATTGAAATGAAAACATCATTGATTCAATTGTGATTTCTAATGAAATAGTTATGTAACCCCCAATTAATTTATATCATGAATCGTCACCAATGTTTCATAAATAAGACTAGATCCCACTAAAGTGTTCTGAACCACCACTTTGCAAAAATGTGGAAAATACATGGTTAACCATAAGAATCCTCAAAGGAATCCATTCTGATCGACTACTAATCATTTTTATTGTTTCAAAACTCAAGAATAACAATATGGATATCATTTGATCC
The DNA here is from genome assembly GCA_963277665.1 of Viscum album. Classification (NCBI taxonomy): domain Eukaryota; kingdom Viridiplantae; phylum Streptophyta; class Magnoliopsida; order Santalales; family Viscaceae; genus Viscum; species Viscum album. Next base: position 1,109,891,463 of record OY728146.1, read on the forward strand.
ACTGAAATCCAATATACATGCACGAAGCATATCCTTTAGTACTTGAATAGAACACTCTTTCTGGAAATATCTCTATGGATGATAAGTTGTGCTCATCCTTACCATATTTCTCATTTCTTATTAGAGACTCCTCCCATACCTCAATGAAAATATAGGATCCGTTCCTCAAATAATAGTATAAGAATCAATATGTAACCTCACTTTATCACAAACGTTCCTTTTTAACTGACCTTTATCATTAGTGGAATAAATAATCAGAATGAAGTGAGATATCATTTTCCACTGAAGTCAACCAAAGGGTTCCATATGGTCTTCATTTATCTATAGGAAGGCATAACAGTGGAAAAAATACACTTCAATTTAACTCTTCATATATGGATAAGAGAATTACCATATAATATCATAATACATATTCATTGTTCCCTGATGAATGTTCAATGAAGAAAATGGATAGTCAAGAAATAAATACATTAGATATATGGAGTGAGGAAAATTAGATCCCTAAAATGGAGAATACCATCTCAAAATAGAGAACAAAAATAAATGGCCTCCCTTCCATATAAGGTTTCATTAATTCCTATAAACTCATTATCCTACTACTAACACTATATAATAGACACTTATAGAGAATATGGAAACTTAAAAAATCTAGAACCATACATGAATCATTCTTGCAGTATCAATACACAACATAGAAAAGATCCTTGTACGGTTTGAGTCTATCTTCGACTACATAACTGCAATAGATGGAACTTTCCTATTAATAGTGTCTATAAAAACATTCTTCTTCCCCAATGTGTATGATATTTCTAATTAAAATTTATTAATGTATTCCACCCACTACCATTGTCTCATAATCACATCATTCGGAGAAAATATATTTCTTATCCTCTTATGGTTATAAAATATCATGTACATATACCTAAAAAACTAGTTCCTCATACACTTAAACATGTGTACAACTATGGGATGATCTAAATAATTAGTGGTGAAATTGATCTCATGAGGTCAGATCTATAGAAATATTTAATCTATCACATGACCATCCTATATAAGAACATACCCCAAACTAGTTCTATAAGAATTGTAGAAAATTTCCTAAACATTACAGGTCTTGGGAATGATTAGAATATGATCTAATGTTATAATTCCATTTAGATCATCAAAAGATGACTGAGAGTTTGAATCCACTGTGAATTTCACACCTTTTTTGTAAGGCTAGTCAATGGTTATGTAAACATTGAGAAATCTATGATGAACTATGGATAATATCCAGTAAGACCAAGGATTATTTGACACTCCATGTTGTTTTGTGGGTTTCCCAAGACAATTTTTTTTAATCTTCTCAAGAACAACAAGTAATCTATGATCAATGTACACATTTCTCAATAACACAACTTTTTATATCAACAAATACCATATCAATTTCATTCCGAAAATGATAACTCCTTAGGATTTGTAGGAAAAACCTGAAATGGTGCTTGTTCTCATTATTGGAACTCAAATGAACAAAATATCATCCATGAACACTACTAAAAATGTGTTAATATGCTCATAGAATATCTAATTCCTCAAATCAATTAAAACAGCATGGGATTTTTCAGTAAAAATGGAATAACATGAAATTTATAATGGATATACCATCTATTTGAATCCATATTTGGTATATCAGAGTATCATGATCTATGTTGATGATATCTTGAATGAATATCAATAATCTAAAATCACTTTTCCCAATTAAAAAGATCAAAAAAATCTCCAACATGAGGAAAATGATACATATTATTGATCATTCCACGATTCAATATTAGATAGTCAATGAACCATTAAAGTGAACCATTTTACTTCCTAGAACATATAATAAGAGATGGACAAGGATAAATTCTAGGTTTAAATAACTCCTCTCACCATCAAATCTTCCAACAGAATCTTGTGATCAATCAACATTGTCGGTTCTATGGGATAATATGGTATCGAAATAGGCTACATAAATGACACTAACTCAATAAAAAAATATAACTCCCTTAATGAAAAAAAAAATAGATAAATCTTTTATGAACACTTTATTAAAATCCTAAAAAATTAATGGGAAAATAAGAAATTGAATAAGTGTCATCAGGATCAACTACAGCAATAGATAAATAACTATGGATCTCTTGGTCGGAGGTCCTATATGAACTAACATCAGATCCCACACCCCCTAAAACACTTGATAGGTCCTATTGAAAAAAATTAATGTGGAAAATTTATGATTATAGTAGACCTTAACTCGATGAGAAACAAAAACAAATCATCCAAATGACGACATCAAATAAATATAGATCCATAATGTGGAAATCCCAAACAAACTCTACATCATCAATCAATAGTGAATAAGGACACTGAAATCTCTTCTCTTTCCAGTTCCTAAGAGGCCTCTCTAACTAATAAAAATTACATGATATTAAATTACATTTTACCCATATCAACAAAATGGCCCGATATAAAAAAATTTAATTCACTTGTATCATGTATTGATATCCCTAATTAAAATTTAAAAAGGATGTTAGCTATCACTATCACTAGACCTCGATTTACGTACACTAGAAACACATTTACAATGTGAATATGATTCACTACTAAGGACCATGTATGGATCCATGTTGTATTCTAATTAAATGATTACGCCCCATTAACATTTAGGGAGGATGACCCAAACCATCATGAAGCATAGACATAGCCTGATATAATCATAGAAGATAACAATAACATCCAAAACTGATATACATAGTTAGAGGTTTAGAACTAGAATGTTGGGTGTTCCCAACCAGTCCACAAAGATATAATGTTATGGTAACACAACACACTATAACAAAAGGTTTATAGGTGGTCTACTACTTAGAACCACCTCCATCACAAATTTGATGATCCTACAACATCCTCTTTTCCCCTTTATACCACTGAATCTAACAGTGTGTGGGAGATAAGGGGTAGTAGAACCAATCATGCCAATCATATCCATCTCTTACATTTTTTCCTTATCCACTATCTCAACATAGGTGGAAACCTTCATCATAAATATGATTAATATTATATGTAGTCTCAAACCCTCATGGTATATCCAAGCCTCAATCTAATCCTTCTTTAATACATATGGAGTAAAAAAAACCACCGCCAAAAAATGATTAGTAAAGACTAAGATTAATTAAACTCTATTATTCAGTGAGAGGAACTCCAAATGCTTCACCACAATAATTTTATATAGAAAAAATGATAGAAGAAGTGATTCTTGAAACCCTTCCAATCCTTGGCCACAAGGCCATCTACTTATACCATGGAATTCCAACATCACTTGATCGGACCTCCCAATTTCAACTATTCTCACTTCAACTTGATACCATCAAGCATATCCACAAAGTCAAAAACATTATTGATCTTGTCTGACCAGACCTCTGGATCTTGAGGCTCATTCGAACCCTTTAGGGATGAGGGCTTCTCATGCATGAACTCTCATGACATATACATATCTCCTCCAGATCATATATGTTCTACAACAAGTATGTTCTAGACATACAGTACATTTTGGTCAAACGCACAGAAATCCTACATGATAACCTCAAAGTGATTTTGATCTATATAAGGATTACCATAAAGAGAAATTGATGAACCTTCTTGAGTAACCTATGGATTATTTCTCGAAGGAATACTACACACCAAAACATAATAAAATGATAAAAATATAGTATTATTTGTTCAAATTATAAAACCATTAGAAAAATATAGATTTATATTAATTAATAAAAAAAGGAGACACACATATCAATGTCTAATTATAACCATGAATCTCATCATGGAAAGATATTTCTTAGAATTTTCCATTCCCTACCTATCATGTCGTAAAAATATTATCTATAGTATTATGGATATCATTAGAAAATTAACCTTGAGGAAATTCCTCCTCTTATACCAACAAATGAAGATCATAACCCAGATATCCTTCCATACTTGTACCTAACTCTAATTACCACAAAACAGAATATAATTCCTTATCCCTATTGGATGGATATTAAAACCTGGGAATCAGCCAAAACAAAAATGAATGTTTTCTACCATCATGTAGAGTACAACAAAATATATATATATATATATATATATATAATGGGAAGAAAAATGTAGAAGGAATAGGTATATATGTCATAAAAAATAAAATATCATAACTAATACAACTCAAAATAAGTAAACAAAAATATAAGGGACATGTCCAATTGAAAAGGACAACAAAAACACAATCATTTAATATATCTGATTGTGTGGGAAGCTCCCACCATCTACACATACTCATCATATAGAAACCTCACCACCACAATGTTGTGACTTCCCTTTCCCTACATCGAATTACTTGATAAGGTCTACGCACCATCATAATAGTGCGCATGGTGTTAGATGACAGGATCACTAGGATCCCACCAAGGTGTTCCAAAAATAGTCTCTATAGAAAATAATAACATTCTCAACTATAACAAAAACAAACCACAATAATGTTTCTATATCAACAGTGTTTACCATGGCTATAATAGGTCTGAATTTTATATTAAAAACATTAGAATTATAAAAATCCAAACAATATTAACATGTTTATCATACAAAGTGTCTTTCCAATGATATAGTTACATTCATTGGTCTCGGATTCAATGCATTACATCAATTAATATAAAATTTATGTTATACAATATTTCCTTCGATATGGACAATATAAATAAAATAAGATTAAATTATAATAAAATAAAACATTACAATATTATTTATAATAACTATAAAAAAATTATAAAAGAAATCATTACACTTTTAACCTCAATTTTATTATAGTAAAAAAAATATGGGTCATCATATACATAGATTAAAAAAATTTATCAAGACTGTCTTCCTTCATTAGAGAGACCTCAGTCACAAAAATTGAAATGGTCTCTATCATGATATTCTTGGAAGCACATGGTCAGCCTAATTAAATCCATCTATCATATTATACCTAAAATTAAAATATTGTAACCTTTATCGGACAAAGAATACAATTTCGAAATATTTATATAAGGACTGTACAATCCTCACAAGGAATCCTTAGAATAAAAAATGCTATAAAATATTACAATGAAAATTGTAACGATAAATTATAGCTGAAAAATATCTATACTAACTAAGTTTTCAAAAGAATCATTCTAATGCTCTTCAAATTACCCTATATATATTTGAACTCATCCAATTGTCATATTTTTCATGATTTGAAATATTTGTCATAATTTTTTTGGATGATCTTCTCTTGAATGCTCAAAAAAATACATCTTTATCCAATGTCATTTTGGTTTCCCCATAATTTTTTAAAATAAAATGTGTTCTAAAGGGTTGTAATAATTCAAACTATGATTATAAACTTCATATATTGATAGGAAAAAACATTTCATTTTGATGGACATAAATATATCACACTGACATATTATATTTAACTACAATGAAATACTAAATTATGTCATAGTGATTGACTAGATTTATTCATACTGATAGACACGATTTTTTCACTTTGGTAATCTAATTTTTTTCATACTAATATACGAATATTATGTTAATATATTTGAATTGACTTCTATCAGTTTAATATAAAATACATCTATCAATCTGATGGACTAGATTTTAGTATTTCCAAAGGATCGAACTTGTATAGAAATTTTATTTTCATCTAGTTTTTAATTATTTATTAGTTCAGTAAAATTGGGTGTTTTCAAGGAAAAAACACAAAAATCATGGGAATATATAATGTTACTCAAATATATTTTTAATGAGTGTGTTGGGATTTTAAAAACTATGGATAAGAAGTGTATAAATTAAAATTTCTTCCCAATAATCTCCATGTTTTAATAATGAAAAAACAGAATTGCTTTAAGACATAACATCAATAACCTTGATAAACATATATTCCATTTTTAATTATGAATTTGTGTCATAACTTTATTCTTTACCCATTTTTTAATGATTCCCTTTTAGTTAAACTTTTTTTCTGAAGAAAGGGATAACATAACTTCTTAAAACAACTCAACCTAAAAATGATCATCTCCCTAACATAACATTTTTATTAATAATTTGTTCTTTAATTTCATTAACCTATAAAACAATTCATCCTTATTGAATAAATTATCCAACTTATTGATTTTTAAAACAGAAAATAATATTTAGAGTGTACCTAAAATTAATTTGATAACAATTCTATAAAATTGTTCTATTCTATATAAGTTCATTCAAAAAATATACAAGAACATTCATTCAACAAAAATATGAAAACATTCAATAAAATGTGTAAATAGAAGAGATATGAAACATTCATTCATTCAAAAAATAACAATAATAAAACACAAATAATAGTTCATACAAATTAAATTAATATTAGCTATGATGATTCTTAATAGTAACATTCATATTCTGAAATCCTTTTTGATTATTCTCATTATCTATTTCTTTTTAAATAGACTATTACTTCCTTTCCTAGATAAAATAAATTATTATAACTCATTATATTCAACATTAATCATATTCCCCCAGAGACATGATCTACATATTTTAGCATCCATCATTATTCATACATCTTCCTCGAGAAAATGTTCTTCTTCTCTAGTTCATTATTCTTTTAATCAATATATTCTTATAGACAGTAAAACAACTCAACAAATTCAATATTCAAATAAACTTCAGATGAAAATTTTTTAATGATGTCATAAATATTCATTTAATACTTATTAACCATGTCAATTTTTCCATTATTAACACTTATATCTATCCTGGTATCATTAATCCATCTCTAAATTTCTTTAAATATTATTCTTTCATGTTTTGAGTCAAAATAAAAATATTTGATTGTTTCCAATTTTTTGTGCCTATTTCGGACAACTAAATTAGAGTTTCTGATTTCTCAGAAACAATTATATTTTTTTGGATATTCATAAAACATTATTAAATATTAATAATAAATTTAATTATATCAAATATATTCTTAAAATATTCATTATAATTATGGAATTAAGATTCTATTCATTGATAATAATGCATGTCCTATGAATCTGTGAAATCTTATGAGATATCAAAACCATGTCTCTATAAAGGTCCAACAACAACTTCCTCATTCACATTCTAATCATCTAAAACGTCCTATTTTTCAATGTTTCTAGCCGAATCATATTTTTTCTGATAATGTTATGTGTCATTGTAGATAATAAAAAAAATCAAAACATTTTTCTTTATATAAAACAATAAGATGGATATCGTTTTCAGACTGAGATGAAAACAATGATAATTGTTGGAAAACCCTTATTTTCTTTATTTTTCCTATTTGGAATCTCATTATTAAAAATTATCATTGGAAACTCAAACCTTTATTCCTATAATCATGTTAATAATTTGTCTTGACTTCTCAAGTCATCTTTTCTTTGCTTTTTTCAACATTTTGGAACACGAACGTGATCAATTTTAGAGACATGTTTTTCTTATTCGACGACTTTTTCATTCCATTTCTCAACAAAAATATGAACCTAATATGTTGAAACAAAATCTTATTCTATAAGGGATTGAGAAATAAGAGGATGTATTAGTAGAACTATTGATAAATGAAAATTTTAAATAACCCTTAGTCATTCATAATTAGTAGTAGGGAAATATTAATGATACCTTTTAATACCATTTATCTAATTTTAAACTATATTGGCCTCTATGAGTATATTTTTATATTTAATTTTATTATCATCTTCATTAAAATATCTGAAGACATTTATTTTAGATATAAGAGTTTTTTCCTATCGGAAACAAACTCTAGATAAATTGATATCGTTTTATATTTTCTATTCATCAATTCATTGGGGCCTCATCAGTCATGGAATTTTTTTATTTGAAAGTATATGTGATGAACCATCATTTTTATTTTCCTTTTACTTTTATGTTAGTTATTTATTTTTTTATTCGGATGAAATTTTTCCAATTTATCAATAATAATTATCAATTATATAATAAAAACTAGTTTCATCCTTGAGATACTTTCCTCATGAATCAATGATGCTTTTTCCCTCATAGAAACATCTTGGTTCTTAATCTTTACAACAAAGATAATGTTTTTCAACATCATATTGATAAATAAAGGAAATTATGAAATCATTAACATCATCTTAACATTCATGATCACTTCAACTGATAAGAAAAAATATTTTACCAAATTTATTTTCCTCATTAAAATAAGGTAATCAAATGAAATATTCCTAGATCATTCATCAAATATCTATCACCCTTAATTTGTATAATATAATACTAAATCTATAATGAAACTACCCTTGATGTCATTTTCAAATTATAGACATTCCAAACATTCTAGACTGTTAGAAATAATGAAAGTTCACCTTATTAATTATAAAATATTTTTAACTTCTCCAATAGATTATGTGTAAGAAGATAAGATTCATACTACAAATTAACTTCAAGCAGTTCTCATACAAGATAGATGTTAAACATATAATTCACATGAAAGTAATTAATAGTAATAACTTCAAAACTATATTCCTTAGTAAAATTGACTAATGTGTAAAATTATATAACTATAGTTGGGTAGGAAAGATTAAAATCTTTTGTATATACACCAACCTTTTTCTAACCCTAAAATAAGATTATTTCATTCGAAAAGCAATTTTTCTTATCAAACCATTTGGTCTCAATAAAGATTTATTTTATAAATCCTCTATGTTGTATATCTTCTACATTAACCGTATTGAAATTTATAAATAGCCCGATGAATATGATTTAATAAGGACTGGTTCATTCATATGAAAGGAAATCAATTGGAATGACCAGGAATTTGGGGTTCATGAGTTGTCTAACTATCTAAAAATCAATGTACAATTTTGTGACCCACATGGGTATTTTTAGGCTTGAGTGATTATTTGAATTTCTAGATCTAAAGACATATATTTAATTCAATATTTGATCTAAAGATGTATAATTTTCATTATATGATTTAAATAAATTTTCTGAACTCATAATTGATTCAATATAAAACATTAATCGGACAAAGTAATAGTATGAAAGTTAAAACATTCAGAATTTTTTAAGAAAGTTCCACATTTTTTTAAAAATAAAGAACAGAATAAATAAAAATAATAAATAATATATATTAGATATTAAAATTTGTTGTAATGATATAACTTTTTTTATGAAAATAATTCCGATAAACTTATATTCTATATTTTTTATGAAAACATGCCTTTTTTTAAATCCAAAAATTTTGAAAAAATTTATAAAATACAATGTTTTTTGAAAATTTAATTAATTATGAAAAATTTTCTAAATGAAACTAAAAAAATAGTTAATGAGATTATTCTTTAAAATAAAAATAACTAGTAAATACTAAATATTTTTGTAAGACTAATAAAATTATAAATGATTATTGTTTTAGAAAACCACCACATATATACATTACATTTAAATAATATTTCATAAATGTAAGTATATTGGTAATAAAGAAGTGGATATGAATGATATCTTGGTTTTGATCATTCTTAGCCTTAGTTTTATATATTTGATTCTATTGGAATGGAATAGATAGTAAGGAACACGAGACATGACATTAATTATCATGTATTAGAGTCGCATCCCCTAAACAATGAAGATGGAGGAAAGGGTTCATCATTCAAAAGCCCAATGAACATTAACTCGCTACACCGCAACAGAGGATCAATACCCGAAGAAGATCACACATAGGATATATAATGAACACCACAACAAGAGAAATGTATCTTGAAACATAATAGAATATCTTTATTGGGAGAAGAATAATTGAAGAAATGAGAAGATAGCATACATTTAGAGATATATGAAAATAACTTATATGATGAATTTCTCAATGAATTGTTCCCAAAGGATTAGAGTTTCCACAAAAGCACTAAGGATAAATCATAGGTTGATAGAGAAGATCTTTAAATCGATTAAACATAAAATTGCTTATGCCATGCCCAAATATTCAAAAAAACATGATAATTACATTTCATGAATATGTTATTCATTATTTAATTATCTATTATAAATTCCTACTAACAAATGCATCACCTAAGATCTAATATATTCATCCAGTCCATTTCACATCGTTTATGGTTCTCAGAAAATATAGAATTTTTATGAACGAAGAAAAATCTACAGATAGTACTAAAAACATTGTAAATAAAAAATATTCACATTTTTTAAACCACTCATGATATGTAATAATATTGCAATGGGAAATATATCACAAGACTGAAAACAGTTTGTATTTTGTTCAAAAGACCAGACCAACATCGGAATTCTGTGAAATTGTCAAGAACCCTATAAAGCCTTTAAAATTTTTATACCAAAAATACATTAATTCCACAAAAACATGCAACCCTTAACGTCATGTAATTTTTTCAATCCTCAAGATAGTTAAAAAACTTAAATAAAAAGGAAATAGTAATGGAAATAACTGAATGTGGGTAGCAGGATTGTACATTTTCTACGAACTATCTCCTATTTGAAGTGATGTGATCACTATTTCATCTCCACATTACATGGATGATATATAAATACATATTAGAATAAATAATATGATATTTATAATATTATTATCATTATATATTGATAAAATAATACTCACATTTTTTATAGAATGACCATTGAAAAAAGGAAGTGTTACTCATTCGTATGTACAGACTATCATCATAATGATAGTAACAAGTCTCATCATTCATATCCATTTTTCATTATTGGTTTTTAAATTATAATTAATGTAAAAAATGATAATTTTGTCATTATAGTAATCTAATAGTTATTCTAATAATAGCCCCTTTGACCATAGTCAACCTACAAAATTCATTTTGAATATTTGACTCTAATATCATCAGAATGACTAATGTAAAAATAATTGATTGTGATTTTCAGTATAACATGGAAATAAATTGAATAATAAACATGAGAAATGTTCTTAATATTTTAAATATTTTAAAAAGGTTTTTTTATTCTGGATGATAATGAGCATATGTGATGATTTGTACTCAATATAAGGGATTTGTTAACAGATAACCTCAATTAGAATGTTTTTATGTTTTATTTTCATAATATTATTATTCAATGTATTTTTACAAAAAACATATGAATTTATTTATATCAAACAGGTATTTTTATAAAATAAAATTTTGAATTTAATTCAATTGTTTTCAAATGGGGTCTTATTTTGGGGAGTTTTTGAATTTCAATAAATAAAATTACCTAAAGGAATGTTCTATGTTGAAACATGTAGAGACGATTAATTTTACCTCCTCTATAAACATTATTTTTTATTTGGATTACATTAAAATATTTAATGTCTTATTAAAATATATAATGTTTTATTAAAATAAAAAACCTCTTTCCCTTTTTCTGGGTATTTATGTATCAAAAGTGGGTTTAATATGTGAATTTAAATATTTAAATTTTACTACATTACATTTAAAAAAGTACTAATTATTTAATTGTGAAAGGATAAAATTTTATATTCATGATTTGGTTATTGATAAATATTTATGTGAAATGGGTGGTGTTGATATAGATTAAATGATAGGTGCTTCCAAATATTTTTGGGTGAGGCCATTATTGCTTATATGATTGTAACACCTGGATAATTATACAATGAATTTGGTAATGTCCATTATCTTAAAAATATTTCATGTGAGAGTTATGATGGATTTTATCCTATAGTATTTACTAGGATTTAGTTATTTATGACATGGTATTAAAATGGGTTATTAATTTGATACACTAATTCTCATAAAATTGTTTTATATGGTTTCAATGGGTTTAAAAATATTTCATTGATAAATTTTTTTTTTGTGTTTTTCAATTTGAAATAATTTAATTCATTAAATCAAAGAACATGTATATGTAGGTAAACATTTTATAGTTTTACATGTTTTTCTTTAGACTAATAGATTTCTTCTTTTTTATGTCCCTTACAAATATTTTTCATCACATCATACATTTATAATAAATAAAATGGGTTATTGGATCGATATAAGAAAATAAGGATTCAAGTTAAAAGACTTAAATATTTTTCATGAAAAAGAAAAATTGATTATTGTAATTTTTTATATTATATAATTTATGGATACAGACCAAAACTGTCTAATTTGTAATATATGGTTACACTTGGCCATATTTATTCACTAAATCTCTAAAACACTATACCCAAAATGATCATCAAATGAATGAAAATAATTTCCTAACCTAAAACTCAATATTAATTAATTTGTATGTTAGGTCCCATATAGGTTGCATTAAATGACATGTTTATATATTTTTATAGGTTAGGATATTATTTATATCATGTCCCTGAAATATTTTAACTTAAAATTAAGAAAAAAGGATATATAATTAAAATATTAACATCTTTCTTCATCTAATCTATGTCTATATAAAATGGTTTTCTTTTAAGGAAATGTGGAATCTAGAGTAATATAGAAACAAGAGAAAAATACCCTTCCAAGTGTGTATCTTGATATGGCATGAATTGGGACTAACTAGTTTGTCATTATGATGGATCGATTTAGACACACCATAACTGTTAGTGGTATCCATAAAATAGAACATACAGATCCTCTGCGGATGATAATTATGGAAGTGAAGTATTTATTGAAAAAATCTTCATCATTTAGTGGATTTTCTAGTCTAGTGGTATTCAAAGGTTCGATCATTGCATAAGAAAATATAATTTATCTCATGGGATATTGAAAACATCAATACTTTACTCATTTTATTAATAATTGGTAATTTCAATTAAATTTATGTTGTTCATTATTTAAAAATAATTAATATAAAATAATATTAATTATGTGGAATGAGACACATTATAAATATTTTTCCTGGGAAACATTTTTTGATGATTGTTTATCTTGAAGAGGATAAATAATTCTTTGAACTAATGAAAAAGGATATTGATTCAATATATGATTATGAATAAAATTTTCCAAGACTAGCTAGCTACATATAGATTTTATTTGAGATATTTCTTATAAAATTATCATATTTTACTCTGATGCCTAAGAATTTAAAAGATGTGAAAAATTGAATCATTGTGAATTGAATGTCAAAATGGTGTTTTCATAAGCATATGTGGCACATATGTTAAAATTAAGAAGTTTTCAAGGAGTAATTTCATGTAGAATCAACCAAAAAAAATTATATAGGTAATCCAAGACATTTTTAATTATGATAAGCGAAATATGAAGGAATGTTTGATAGGATCATGAAATTATAACTCGTGTAGTCAGTTTTCTCATTGGGCTCCAGACTATAAATAAAATAACAGGTTATTCAATAGTCATATAATGGAGATATGTTTTAGTATCGTTGTGTTGGTACATTATTATAATGTGTCTCTAAATATAGTTACACAAGAGGGAAAACATAAATATTAAATAGAAAAAAAGTCGGAACAAATCATTTTCTACTACTATAGTTGACGTTGGACCATCAAATAAAGCTCATATAGGTGTGTTACATGTTTATTCAAATTATATCAATGTCCTATTTGACTTTGGATATTCAAATTCATTCATTTCTTGAAAAAATTTCTTTTATAATCAGTATATCACTATGTAAATAGAATATTTTAATTTTGATGAAAAATCAAATTGAAGGTATTAAGGATGCCAGGAATTATTGGAATCTTCCAATTTTTATTAAAATGATGGTATAAAAACAAATAGTTTTTAATTTATTATAGTACAGTTTGATATTGTTTTCGGTAGGATTTTTTTTCAATTTATCAAGATAAGTTATATAGAAAATTCCATAATTTATTATTTTTATGAAATACCTTTGATAATATATCAGGATTCTGAGAAAATAAAAATATTTTCAAGTGAAATTTACCAAGATCATATTGTTGAAAATAATGTAACTATTAAGATTAGAAATGTCCAAGTATTGAATAAATTTATGGATTTATATATTGATGTTTTATTATGTGTTATTTTTTATTGGGTGGTTCAATTTGATATTTAATTGGTTCATGATGCAAATAATATTTCAAAACACCCATATAAAATTTCTCAACATAAAAATATTTAATTGATAATTAAATTGAATAAATTTCAAGATAAAGGTTTCATTTTTCCTAGAATATCATCCTTGGCCAATCCTGATTTATTTTTAAAAAATTAATATGGTTCAATAATAATTTTCATTGATTATATACCTTTGGACTACAAAAATATTAATAAAAAATAATGAATGCCTCCTATCTATTCATTGTTTGATAATATAAAAGGAGGATAGTATTTTTCAAATACATATCTACATACAGGTTACCAGCAGTTGAAAGTAAAGGAGGTAGTTATTTAAAACACATAATTTCAGAGTAGATATGGGAGTTATGAGTTTATAGTTGTTTGTTTTGGGTATTCCAAAGAAACTATTGTATTTATAGACCTTATGGATACAGTTTTCATGGATTTAATAGATATATATATGGTTTTTTTTCTTAACGACATATTGGTATATCAAAAAATCATAAGGGAAATATATTATATATTCCATATAATACATAGTTTTAGAGATAATGAAATAATTGAAATTTATGAAGGTTATATTGATAGATTTTAATTTTGATTAATGATGTGTTATCATATTTGGAAATTTATTATATATACCTGATAATACCTTTTTTATAGATAATTATTTATTCAAACACAATGTTTCCCATTTTTTTGATAATTTTAGAAATAAGATGTATATATTCTATTAAGAGTATTAATTTTTGGATGGAATGAAAATATATTTTTCATACATTACCTTGAAATGTTTGAAATTTCTATAGGTTAAGGAACAAATAAAACCATTGAAGTTAATTAATCAATATTTTGTAATACCTTTCTTGAAATTGTAAAATATAACCATGTATTTCATGGTAGGATTACAAAACACTGATTTACAAAATAATTTAATTTTGGTTATTATTTTTAGATTTATTAAAATTTATAATTTCTTTCCTATTAAAGATACTATGCCTTTAGATAATATTTCATTAATTTATCTATGGATGTATTACTAATTACACGGACTTCCACTTTATACTTTATTGGACCATGATAACTAGTTTACTTAAAAATTTTTGAAAGGGCATCAAATATCATGTGGTATATAACTATATTATAAAATATAATTTCTTACTCAATATGATGGAATGTCTGAGGGAATGATTCAAACCATGGATGGTATAAATAGTTATTTATTAATGGATTACTAGGGAATTTGTGATCCGCATATTTTTTTATTTATTTTTTATAAGAACTGTTTTCATTCCAATATACAGATGACACCTTCTATGGAATTTTAATGAAATTAGTGACGGAAACAAATATTAAATGATGAAATTGTAGAATGAAATTTTATGGTACTATAATGGGTATATTAAATTGTTGATAAGGTGAACTTTTTTCAATATAATTTTTGTAAATATTAGATTAGGTTGAAAATTAATGTCTATTCATGGAGGAATGATATTTATTTTAGTGTAAGTGATCATATCTTTCACAAAGTATCTCCAGGGAAATGAATTTCAGTTTTTTTTTGAAAAGGGAATTTTAATTACAAGGTTTATTGAACATTATGAAATCTTGAATAAATATATATTGGTGTACTATTAAGTGTATTTTTCTCTAAGTTTATCCCATATAAACAGCTTATTTATTGGTAAAATGTTAAAGAAATATTTATTATATTCATTTCATTTTTTGACCCTTGAAGTAGTCCGGTTAGAATAGAATCATTGTTTAATTGAAAAAATACTTTACATTCCTCACAATACAGTGAAATAGTTGTGGAATAAGGTAGTTCCCCACGATGAGGTGTTACGGAAAACCCATATAGTTAACGCATCCACATGGAAATCAGAAAATTCTATGACGAAAATATATCCCCACTTATTTAATAAGTGAGTAAAATTGATTTGACACAATTTAAAAATATGAAGAAGAATGTATCAACCCATGAAATATTATAATTAACCATTCTCATGTTTGTTAATATTTTTAATTATAAAGAAATATTCATTTTAAAAATATTATGTTATTTTTAAATCAAAAAGGGTAATTGTTATTGGTAAAATATTTTCTTATAAGGATAAATGAAAAAGTAATATTTTTAAATAATTTTATTTTAATTTTACAAAATAAATTTAAACTTTTATATTAGAAAATAAAAATTAAATAATGGTAAAATTTTAATATTTTTTTGTGAATGTTGATTTTTCAGTTTCTAGTGAAAAATACAATTTTTTATAAAAGTTATTTTCATTACAATAAATTATGTAATTCCATGCTCTATTATTCATTTAATATTTCATCAAGTAACATAAATCATTCTAATTATATTTAATAAAATTAATTACTTTTAGGTAATATTTATACTATATTTGAGTGTAAGTTTAATTTAGGTTCGGAAACACATTTTTCTAAGAACGGTTTAAATTTTCACTATGTGTCTACCCTTGAATTAATTAAAATAATTTAGGATGAGGAATCATTTAAATGAAATTTAATGTATATATTTATATAAAAAATAATTTAAATTCATATAATGATTTTTACTGGTCATAAATATAATATTATCTAATCATATTACTGAAAAATAAATTTCTTAAAAACCCTATTCATCACGTATGTTGGTTATTTTTCTAAATAAAATTATTTTACTAATTCTTATTGAATATAATAAAAATAATTAAGTGATTTTATTCAGAATAATTTATATTATATAGTTTTTTATGACTATTTTTTGTCATAATTATTAGTGAAAACATTACAAATAATTCACCATGATTAAGGTTAGAACAAATTCAGTGGAGGTTAAACTAAAATGAAAAGGGTTTAAATTATCTAAAAATTTATAAATTCTATTTTATATCAAAATTCTATAGCATATAACATTTAAATATTTAAAATTTTCCATTATTTATCCTTATGGAAGGTTAAAAAAATGGTTATGTCATTTTCTTTTTAAATATTCCAACTGTGTCTTCTCCCCAACTAAAAAAATCAACCAGTTTTCCTCTTCTATGATACAATGGCCCAAAAAATTGACCCATTAATGAGTTTACCAAAAAAATCGGTTCCATAATATGGTTCCATCAAAATGGTGGCACCGACCATGGCGGCATCGTAGCAGTGGCACCAGTTATAGGGGCCCCATAATGATGGCACTGGTCATGGTCGCACACCAAAATGGTGTCACAACTTACATTATTCCACAAAACATGTGGCACCATGATAGCAGTACTGTGGCGGTCACACACCATCATGGTCACACACCGAAATGGGGGTACCGTGACGGTGACACCATAAAGGTCGCAATGTCACTGTCTCACACTAAAACGGTGGCACCGCTTATGTGGCACCGTGATAGTGGCGCCTCTTACGGTGTCTTACAAAATAGGTTCCCACCCTTTGTTTCTTTTTCCTATTATGCCCATGTTACGTGTTTTCCTCTATTATAAAGGAAACCCTTTAACTCACACCTATTTTAGCCACCTCTCTGATGAGAATTATTAAATAACAATTATTTCTATTGTGTGTAACCATACAATAGCGTGGTGAAACGACGATCCGCATTTAATGCCGTTCAAAATTCATATTCGATTGCTCCAGGATCTCTCCTTTTTATTGCACGAGGAATTATTTGTTCTTCTTGGGTGATCTCTTTTAGTTTCATTGGTGCATTTGGAGCCCCTTCCAGAGGCTAGTGGAATGCATGTTTTGGAGACTTTCCTACTCATTCATGGAGTCCTAGTAGTTTTTCCCCAACATGTCAGGCATCCCTAGTTCATGGTGCGAGGAGAAAACCCCAAGCATTGATCTTCTAGGTAGGGTTATTCCTTCATCTCTCATTGTTGTTTTACATACGGGGTGGGTATGATAATATTTCTTTCAGGTATGCATGAAACCAATCTATAACTATGATAATAAAAATGCATTTAAATAAATAAGGGGTGTGTCTGATGATGATGTTGTACTCTTTTACCTTTTCTTATATGTTGTGAATTTTATGGGATTATGTCCACGGAAAATCATGGTCGTTGGTGGTCCTTCCATGAAGTGTAATGAACCCCTATCTTCTATGATGATTGAATGGTTGTAAATGGATATTGGTAAATCACGTAAACTCATTTGATAAATGGATTTCTTGATAAAATTTATCCTTGTGTGATCACATCAGTTAACCAAACAGAAAGAAAGAACATAATGAATCGTGTGTTTGAATATAAAAAACTCCCTTGCTCTATATTGGTAACATGTGTGGTTGTTCTAGTTGATTCTTGTGTGGTGACATGGATAGGTATGGGATTTCTTATTATGTAGTTGCTGGTTTGGGTATCTGAGGTCGTGTGGGGCTGTATGATTGGGCTTGGTTTGGTTCCAGTACTTTGAGGGATCTCACAGGTCCCTTTTGTTGTTTTGAAATTACAAGAGAACTAGGGGTGAGTGGTTAATTTGATGCTTGGCGTTTTTTCCTTCCTTGGCTTGTGGCTATGCCTGTTAGTTTCTGGGTAGTGATGAATTATTTAAATTCCACACTTGAATGTGATAACTAGAACATGTTCAATGGGGAATTGTTTTTCAAGAATGATTTGTTACTTGGTTTCGGATTTTTTAAGTTATATTATTGAATATTATTGAGGGTATCTATGTTTGGGCTAGTTTTGGGACCCCTAGGTTGGGATTGGTGCTTTTTTACCTATATGTATAATTTAGTTATTATTTTTCTTATTCACACCCCACCCAAGTTGATAACCTCAGGCGAAACACCCCCATTTCATGGGGGAGAGTGTTTTTTCCAACACTACTCTGAGTGGTTGGTTAATAACTCCTTTTCTACTCTCATTCCCAAGTATCCCAAGACTTTTTGGGCATGTTGTGATGGTCTGAGGTCCATTGTATCCCAATATTCTTCGGGTAGGGTAGTTGTGGTGGTTGGAATAGGTGTGTGTAAGTAGTTTGTATCCCAAGTGTCTTCAGGATAATGCTCAGGTGTCTTCGATTACCGAAGTATATTTTTGGTCCTAGGTGTCTTCGAACATAGCGGTAGATGTTCTGGACTAGGTGTATTTGGGCATGGTTACAAGTGGTTATGGTGCCACAGGTGTTTTCAGGAATAACTATGGTTATGGTGGCCCAAAACGTTGAAGTTGGTGTGGCAGTGGGACTGTAGTGAGAATGATATGGAATGTATGACCTGTAGGATGCCTTCAATAACTAGTGGGAAAGTGGTTTTGGGTACCCAAACATCGATGTGTTTTTACTGTTACATTACTTGACTTACATGATTTGGGTAGTGTTCCTTGGTGATGTATGGGTGGTTTGTTTCCTTTCATGGTTTTTTGGTTATCCCCATTTCTCAAGGGGAACTAGAATGGCTCCCCACTTGTGCACAAGATCTTTTTGTTTTTCCTATATGATTATACATGTATACTCACCCATTAAGTATATAAGTGTTTTCAGGTTTCCAAGAGGACATTGAGAACCATGCCAGACCCAATTATCTCGGATGTTAGTACTATTAATATTGATTTTATTTTCTTTTGGTACTTCCTTTTGGAGTCATCTGTATTTTTTTGTTGCACAAATTATTGGAACATTAATATGGGAATGGATTGTTTTGGTATTACTTTTACTTCTAGTTTTGTCTTGTTTGGGATTTTTTATCTTATCTCTCAATCCAACTAAATAAAAAGGGAAATGCCTTCAATATTACATGTGATTATATACCCTTGGTTCAAGTCACCACTCTGGGGCCTATTGAAGATGGGTCATGTGGGTCATTATATCTCCTTCAACGTGTGGAAGGAAGTGTTTGGAAATCTAAGGTCACTTCCCTCATCTTGGTTAAGTCAAGTCATGACATTATGGTATTAGAGGGAGGTTTGATAGATAGGATAGAGTCTGAAGTTAGGAATAATGAGGATTTCATGGGGTGGTGGGGAAACAGTGCTAGGATATCTTGGCATGTGAAATAGTCATGGGAATACAGATTTTAGGGCCCCTATGATATGATGCAAGGACTCTGGACCTACCGAGTGGTCAAGTGAGGATACATTGATTATAGTGTACAGACCCTAGGAATTGTACATGCATCATAATGACTTTTGTACATGTGTGTCTTTGGTATATTAGGGATTTAAAATAAATACAAAGTCAACGAAAAAGTTAAAAGCAATCTTGTACACTACTCTTGCTTCAACATTTCTTGTTTACAATGTTTCTATGGAACCTGGACAGCGACCACAAGTAGTGGAGGAAATCGAATCCCAGGAGGCTAATTTGGATTATCAACAGGGGTCTGATCGAGAGGAGGAGGAAAAATTATAGAGGACTCTTCATACTATTCATCTACATACCCTTGGGAAGTACGAGGGCAATTTCTCGGACCTAGAGACAGGGAGATGGCTCGAGGAGCTGGTGATAACATTCAGCTTGATCTAGGATCTGACGGAGTACTGGATTACTCTAGCTGTAAGTCAGATGTGGGGAGTGGCACGTTAGTGGTGGACACTCTCTCTTAGGGAGAATATGAAGTCTAATGTTTAATGTACTGACATTGAGAGGGAGTTTCAGGTACAATTCATATCTTCCACAATGAAGGCGAAGAGGATCCATGAGCTACTCTCCCTTCAGCAGGGGAGCATGTCAGTGAAGGAGTTGGTTTAACAACCCAAGATTTTAGGAGATATATTATTTTTAATTTCATTGATGTCTTATATTATACACTTCATCAAGATTAGCTTGTACTATACAAAACACCGTATTAGCTTGCAGTATATGCAACACTATTCTTGGCTCGAGTTACACATAATTTCAAGTTCGTTTTGTGGAAATTATTCTACATAACATTAAGTATAGATTTTGTTTAATGTATAAAAGAAATAAGTTTTGATTATGTTATAATCAACACCAAATAGAGCTTTCACTACACGCAGCCCTAACTTGGCTTGCATTACATGCAATCAAGACCTTCCTCGATAGCGTGTGCAGTATGCAATACGGAGTTTCACTAAACGTGATATTATTATAATATTATTATGAACTAGCTGTTATGAATAGTAATACCCACTTTTTGAAATTTTATAAATTTTATTTTTCAAAATGGACTTCATTTTTGGATTAGGAATATCGAAATTATCCTAGGGTGAATTTTTTGTATTTTTCTGAAAACATTAAATTATTGCTGAATAGTGAAAACACTAGGTTACTATTTAAAACCCAACTTTTTATTTAATAAATTTTTTATTTTATTTAAATTTATTTTAGGCAAAAATTGATACATAATACCTATATAAGTTCATTGTAATTCATTGGAGTTATTTTATAATAAATTTAGATATATAAAATTTTTATTGAACTTTTCACCGTCTTTTACCCACCTTCTAAGAGAATTTGGAAATTCACATAAAATATAATTTTACCACTTCTGTGAGTGGAATTTTGAAAATATGAGAGACACGGTTAATATCAAGGACTAAGATGTGGTTCAATGAGATGAAAATTAGTGTGCGTCAATAGTAACTTTTAACTTTTATTACCACGGTTAAAAGTAAATAGGGTAATGAAGGGTAAAAATGATATTATTATTACCCTAACACATGTCCTAATTCTATTGGATAAGTGTAATTCTACCAAATACAACCTTAGGAATAATATATGACCATTTAGGTCCACTTGGATTATATTAGGACATTTATTATTAATTTATTTAAAGAAGGGTTAAAATAGTTAAAATCAATGTTTAATAAATAAATAATTTTTAATATATGGTTATACATAAGATAAATTAGACTATAAATATTCATTATAAAGATAAAAGGATTTAATACATAATAGTATTTTATTTATAATTTTTAGACATTAACTAATTTTATTTATTTATGACACAATGATGATGCAGTAATTATCTTATTAATGAAATATTAACATAATTGATGTTATAAATACCCAAATAAATGAAATATGAGACTTTTTATGAATTCCACTAATTTTCTAGGTTAATATGACATTGTAGTATTGATTTAATTATCTTTTGTTCAAACTAGTCATGCGGTTATGATTTTTACAAAAATCAATTAACAAATAGTGTCAAAATTGACATAAAATAGATTTTAAAACAAATATTATATTATTAATTGTTATTATATTACTAAAAATCTAAGGTTCGGCCAAGATACTTATATAATGATAGTTGTATCATTAAGGGTCCACTTGGTGGTTTATTGGATGTATATGGTGAGTTTATTAACTATATAATATAAAAATACAAAGTGACATGGTAAATGTCAATCAAATTAACTAAGAGTTAAAACTAATAGATAAGGTTAACATAATGATCCAAACCTGTATAAAATCTATTGGATTAGAGGATTTCAACCCATAAGCACCTTATCTTCAAAATAAATCAATTTTGAGCTATTAAAAACCGAATATGACTTTATTATAAAATAATATTTTAAGTTTTCCTAAGGTGCCCCTCTCCTCCCTTATAAAAAGGGCACCCCTTCCCTCTTCTCTTCACACACTTTTGAGCCTTGAAGCTCGGCCAACCCCTGCCCATTTCTCTTCTCCACTTCCATAGAAACATTATTGAGGTTCTGGTATTCCCAAAAGACCAACTCTACTTTCTTAAAAGGAATCATAAAGAAGGTGCGTCGAAGAAGAGGTAATCTCTTCTTCAGATTTTCTCAAGTTTCATTATTCTTATACTTCTTCTTCTTTCGGTGTATCATTATAAAGTAATTACAGAAGTATTAATTATATATGGATTTGTTTTTATAAATATGAAACAACCCAATTTCACCTTCTATCCATCCTACGGAAAATGAAATCACCGCGCGTGCGTACGTACGGAATATCGTCTCCATGCTGTGGTGTAATCTGTTTTCGACCACCACCTTACTTGGATGGGTATAATGGTGTAAATAAATATCTATATATGATTATTGTAAAGTTATACTAATTCTGAAATATTATACATACACTTCAATACAATTCCACGATCATGGGAATGATATCATCGCTCGTGCGTACGTACGGACTACCGTCTCCACGACGCGATGAGTTTCATTCTCCATGTTAACCATTCATGAATGATTATAAAGTATATATAATGAATAATAATGAAATATATGACATAATAATGATACTGTATTTATGTATATATATATTTATGTCATCCACTTAATTCCATTCAAGTCAATAAAGAAAGGAAAATAGCTTTCACGCGTACGTACGGCCTACCGTCTCCATGAACGGTGTATTTCATTTCATTCATCTATCTATTATATATATATACTGAATATATATGATATATAAATCATTATTTACATTCTATAAGTAATTAAATAATGATATAAGTAATAATAATATCAAGAACAACAAATCAGAATACGTACGATAAATGAAATGATTATACCCAAAACGTTGCATTAACATGGAATTTTTAAAAGAACGGGTATTATAAAGTCATAATTGAACTATATATGATATCATAACAATGAATATGATTCTCTAATAAGTCAATGGCATTATTTAAATCATTATACAGGAGGTTCGTATACATACGAAGCATATCAGACATAAGGTAAGGGATAACTTTTCCAATCTCGTTTTTATACAAGATTGATTATTCGTAAGTGTTTATTGGGCTTATTGTTATCATCCATGTCCATGTTTTCTAAAAGTGTTTTTATGTATGTTTAAATTACTTTTTACCCATTTTTACTTTTACCGCATATTATGGAAGGAATCTTTATTCCGTTTACCATACAAGGAACTTTTTGTCTTTCCATCAAAAGTATGAGGAGAATGTTTTTTTTAACTTATACGGCATGAACATTTTTTTACATTTTCATAACACCTTATTTTCATGAAGCTTACTCTAAAAGATTTCATGACTATTTTCTATAAAATACTTTTCTTTTAAAATTTCATGGAATTTTGTGAAATGAAAATGATTTTCAATAAGAAAGGATATTTTCCTCAATAATTCATTTGAAGGGTGTAATCAAAACCATTTTCCATCTAAGATGGTATTATTTCAAATTTGTAAGTTTCAAGTATAATGTCTCTATGATTTAGATGATTTCACTTTTCTTATGATGAAATGATATCCATTTGTTTTATATGGATTATTTTATGATGGGATGATGTTTACGAAACCCATTTTGTTCTTTGGGTTATGATGAATGAGTTATGTTTATGTAGTTGCACAAGTAAGAACGATTTCATTATGAGATGGGTGGGACCTATATCTCCCTCCAATGCATTGGTTAAAGATTTATATCTCATGAGATAGACGTGGCTGGAATGGTAATTTAATCTGGTTCTGTGATACATGACTCGAATGAGGAGTGAACTCGATTCAGAAAGGGACTTTCTCCACTAAGATGGTCTTGGCAGCAATGCCTTCACTACTATGGAAATCATAAGAAGTGCTGAATGGTTTCCAACATTACATGATTTATTCCCATTCTATTTTATCAAGATTGATGTTACATTATGATACATGCCTTACCTGCTTCCAAGATTTATGTCTTTGCTCATGATTTTTATTTTTAAACATTATGTTCATGTTTTTAAGTTCAATTGTATATGGTTTGTTTTATTTTTTCCATGGTTACCCTTACTGAGCATTTGAGCTCACCCTTTATATGATTTCATTTCACCAGGATTTCAAGAAAGGTTTTAGGTAAGAAAACCAAAAAGGGGAAGATCATTATGGGAGATGTTGTAGATATTTTTCCATGATTATAAGATTACGTTCTGAGTTTCTAAAGACACTGAACTATTACGGTCCTTTGGTGTCTATTTTTGTTATGTATTAAGTATTCCTAAAGAGAATTGTAATTTCCATGTACGTCAAGCCTTAGATATCTACAGTTGGTATCAGAGGAAAGTTTTAGTCAACCTTTGGAAACTAGGATGCGAAAACTTTTGTGAGATCCCTATAGATATTTCTATGGTATGTCTAGGGATATCCCTATGGTTTAGCATAACTATAGGTTACAGTCCTAGAGTTATATTGACGATCATGAATAACCTAGAGGGAACCTAAGGTGTCATGGATTAAAGAATGTGTGATAAGTTAGACATCCCATAAGTGACTCTTAATGATTATGTGGTTCCTCATTATTTTAACTATTTCTTACACTATGGTTTCTAGTTTTAATCAATGGAGGGAACGAGAACGAATTCAGTTAACGTTGATTCCGTTGGAAAAATTGGAGACTGTGATCAACAAAATTGTGTAATTACTAGAGATAATGGTACTGTGATTATGCTGAATCAGTCATCATGATTATGATTAACAAGGTGAACTTTGGTGGTATTCCCAAGTCATCAAATAAGAGGAAGATGGAATTTTATTAATGTTCACTTGATAAGGAGCATAGAGAAGGGAAGATTGAGATTTCTAATGAAGGTAAGAAGAACCTTGAGGAATACCTCAAATGAAGGGGAAGATGTTATCTGTGTGGAGAAAGGGGTCATAGATTGACAGACTATTATGGAGTTTAATGTCTTATTTGTGGAGAAAATGGGCATTACCCAAATCAATGCCCTGACCTAAGAGTTTACTTATAAATCAAGGAAGGACTTACTCCATTACAATCATTGTAGAAGATAGATTGAAGTTTTTATGTATTGGTATTAAATAATAATGTTGTTGATGTACTTTTATGGTATATTGGAATATTTTTGTATTAGTCTATTGTGGTTTTCATTAATTTTATGGTACCAGTAACCATGACAAGTGATTCAAATATTTTGGAATGCAGATGATATGCACATAATTAATGGATAATGAAAAAATAAAATGTTTGATAGTTTTCATGAGCTCATGATTGATATAAGGACTAAGTGATATCATGGTTTGAGTATATAGAATTTTTTATATTTCTGTATGTGGAAAGTGTTAACTTTTAACTGCATTCATGTTTTCACAAAGGTTCAATGGGTATTCATTTATCAAGAGAAGACATGATTAAGGCCTTTGAATGTTTTTAATGTGACCAACAAGTCATATCTTATGATATATGGGGATCAATGATGGTGTTAACAGGCTTTTTATATAAACTCTCAGGTAATATTTTTCAATATAATATGAGATCGGACAATAGTATTTTAGAAAATCCTAATGATTTGAATGAATTATGTTGGACATAAGTTAGTATTGTTTAAGGTTAGAACTTTCTTTTCGATATTATTGATGGAATGTTATAATAGTGTAGTTTAAGAAAAGGGACAACATGCAGAACGGGCGATAACCCGTCACGTCGGACAAGGCTGTGGGAATCGAACACACAACCGAAGTGTGGAAGGCCTCTATCGCATACCACTGGCCTACTGAAAGTCCCTGGTTAGTAGAAACTAGTTTTATTTTTTAAGAAGTATGATAGGTGAAGTATAAGTCCATTTTGGGAACCATATACGATTATTCTCAACATAGATGGACTTATGTATATAACTTTTGCTAACCTTATTTTTGAGACAGATGGAATGACATATCATTTTATTGCATGATCTGCTAACACTTCACAGAAGTCAAATTCAACTTCATTTCGTTAAGAGATGAAGTGGAAATTGTCCATGGAATGACCAACAATGAGATTTTACAATAATCAAGAAAGTATTTACTCTAATTCTTAAACTTTTGGGAAATGATCATGAAAATCAAAAATGTTGTCCTAGTGACCTTGTATATGATGAATCATATGGTACCTTAGATCATCACAAATTTATGGCTTTATGATTGTTAGCTTTTTCATAGCCATGTTTTCTACCACACTCCATCAGAAAATGATGTCTAGATTTCTCTACCATATCCAAATTTTCACCTATGTTCTCTTATGTGGAAACCTAGTGATTAGTTAATTTGGGTAACTGTTACCTTTCATACATTAGTTTTTAAAGATAATTTTGGTATTCCATTTTACAATGTGGGTTTCAATTAATGAAACTTTCAAGTAGAAAACCATTTATAACCCCGACAAATTTCGAGGGAAAAAATCATTTTAAGGGGGGCAGAATGTAACAACCCGAGATTTTATGAGATATATTATTTTTAATTTCTTTGATGTCTTCTATTATACACTTTATCAAGATTATATTGTACTATTCACAACACCGTATTTTCTTGCAGTATATGCAACACTATTCTTTGCTCGTGTTACACACAATTTTATGTTGATTTTGTGGAAATTATTCTCCGCAAAATTAAGTATAGATTTTGTTTAATGTATAAATGAAATAAGATTTGATTATGTTATACGCAACACAAAACAGATATTTCACTACACGCAGCCCTAACTTGGCTTGCATTACATGCAATCAAGACCTTCCCTGATAGTGTGTGTTGTACGCAATACCGAGTTTCACTAAACGAGATGTTATTATAATATTAGTATGAACTAGACGTTATGAATTGTAATACCCTCTTTTTTAAATTTTATGAATTTTATTTTTTAAAATGGACTTCATATTTGGATTCGAAATATTGAAATTATCCTAGGGTGAATTGTTTATATTTTTCTGAAAACTTTTAATTTTTGATGAATAGTGAAAACACTGGGTTACTATTTAAAAACCAACTTTTTATTTAAATAATTATATATTTTATTTAAATTTATTTTAGGTCAAAATTGATACATAATACCTATATAAGTTTAATGTAATTCATTGGAGACATTTTATAATAAATTTAGATATATAAATATTTTATTGAACTTTTCACCGTCTTTTACCCACCTCCTAGGAGAAATTGGAAATTCACATAAAACATAATTTTACCACTTCTGTGAGTGGAATTTCGAAATTCCGAGAGACACGTTTAATATCAAGGACTAAAATATTTTTTCAATGAGATGAAAATAATTTTTGGTGAATAGTAACTTTTTACTTTTATTTACCATGGTTATAAGTAAATAGAGTAATTAAGGGTAAAAATTATATTATTAGTACCCTAAAACATGTCCTAATTTTATTGGATAAGTTTAATTCGACCAAATACAACCTTAGGTCTAAAATATGGCCATTTACGTCCACTTGGATTAGAATAGGACATTTATTATTAATTTATTTAAAGAAGTGTTAAAATAGTTAAAATCAATGTTTAATAACTAAATCATTTTTAATATAGGGTTATTCATAGGGTAATTTAGACTATAAATGTTCATTAGAAGGATAAAAATATTTTCTACAAAATGGTATTTTATTTATAATTTTTAGACATTAAATAAGTTAATTTATTTGTGACACAATGAGGATGCAATAATTATCATATTAATGAAATATTAACATAATTAATGTTATAAATACCCAAATAAATGTACTTTGAGACTTTTTATGAATGACACTAATTTTCTAGGTTACCATAACAGGTTGTTATTGATTTAATTAACTTTTTTTGAACTATTCATTCTATTATTATTTTCACAAAAATCAATTACCAAATAGTGTCAAAATTGACATAAAATATATTTTAAATCAGATATTATATAATTAATTGTTTTTATATTCCTAAAAATCTATGGTTCGGCTCAGATACTTATATCAAAATATGTGTATAATTAATGGACCACATGGGGTCTCTTGGATGTATATGATGAGTTTATTAACTATATAATATTAAAATACAAAGTGACACGGTAAATGTCAATCTAATTAACTAAGAGTTAAAACTAAAATATAAGGTTAATATAATTACCCAAACCTGTCTAAAATCTATTGTTTGAGATTATTTCTACCCATATTCACCTTATCTTAGAAATAAATTAATTTGGATCTATTAATATCCAAATATGACTTTATTATAAAATAATATTTTATGTTTTCCTAAGGTGCCCCTCTCCTCCCTTATAAAAATGGCACCCCTTTCCTCTTCTCTTCACACCCTTTTAAGCCTTCAATCACATCCAAACCCTGAACATTTCTATTCTACACATCCCTAGAAACATTTTTGAGGTTCTGGTCTTCCCAAAAGACCAACTCTACTTCCTTAATAGGAATCTTAAAGGAGCTGCGTCGAAGAAGAGGTAATCTCTCCTTCCGATTTGCTCAAGTTTCTTTCTTCTTCTACTTATTCTTCTTTAGTTTTCTCATTATAAAGTAATAAAATAATTATTACTTATATACGGATATGTTATTATAAATATTAAACAAACCAATTTCACCTTCTATCCATCCTACAGAAAACGAAATCAACGCGCGTGCGTACATACGAAATACCGTCTCCACACCGTGGTGTAATCTATTTTCGACCACCACCTTACATGGATGAGAATAATGGTGCAAATAAATAACTATATATGATTATTGTGAAGTGATATTTATTATTAAATATTATACATACACTTAAATACAATTCCATGATCATGGTAATGATATCATCGCTCGTGCATACGTACAGACTACCGTCTGCACGACGCGATGAGATTCATTTTCCATGTTATCCATTCATGAATGATTATAAAGTACATATAATGAATAATAATGAAATATATTAAATAATAATGATACTTTATTTATGTATATATATATGTATGTCATCCACTTACTTCTATTCAAGTCAATAAGGAAAGGAAAACAGCATTCATTCTTATGTATGGCCTACCGTCTCCATGAACGGTGTATTTCATTTCATACATCTATCTATTATATATATATATAATGAATATAAAAGATATATAAATCCTGATTTACATTATAGAAGTAATTAAATCATGATATAAGTAATAATAATATCAAGAACAACAAATCTAAACACTTACGATAAATGAAACGATTTTACCCAAAATGCTACTTTAACATGGAATTTATAAAAGAATGGGTATTATAAAGTCATAATTGAACCATATATGATATCATAACAATGAATATGATTATGAAATACGTCAATGACATTATTTAAATCATTATATAGGAGGTCCAGATATATACGAAGCATATCAGACATAAGGTAAGGGATAACGTTTCCAATATCGTTTTTTTTTCGAGATTGATTATTCATAAGTATTTACTCAGGTAATTGTTATCATCCATGTCCATGTTTTATAAAATTGTTTTTATGTATGTTTAAATTCTTTTTTACCCATTTTTTACTTTCACCGTGTGTTATGGAAGGATTCTTTCTTTCGTTTACCATTAAACGAAATTTTTGACTTTTCTGACAAAAGTTCAAGGAGAATGTTTTTTTTAAATTATACGGCAAGAATAAATATTTACTTTTTCATAACACCTTATTTTCATGAAGCTTACTCTACAAGATTTCCTGACTATTTTCAAAAATATCCTTTTCTTTTAAAATTTCATGGAATTTTGTGAAATGAAAATGATTTTGAATAAGAAAGGATATTTTCCTCAAGAATTCATTTCAAGTGTTTTATCAAAACCATTTTCCATTAAAGATGGAATTATTTCATATGTGTAAGTTTCATGTATAATGTATATATTATTTACATTATTTCAATTTTCTTATGATGAAATGATATCCATTCGTTTTATATGGATTATGTTATGATGGGATGATGTTTATGAAACCCATTTTGTTCTTTGGGTTATGATGAATGATTTATGTGTATATTGTGGCACATGTAAGAATTATTTCATTATGAGATGGGTGAGACCTATATATCCCTCTAATTCATTGGGTAATGATTTATATCTCATGAGATAGACATGGATGGAATGGTGAGTTAATTTGGTTCAGTGATACAGGACTGGAACGAGGAGTGAACTCGATTCAGAAAGGGACTTTGTCCACTAAGATGGTCTTGGCAGCAATACCTTGCCTACTATGGAAATCATAAGAATTGTTGAATGTTTGGCAAAATTACATGATTTATTCCCATGCCATTTTATCAATATTGATGTTCCATTATGATACATTCCTTACGTACTTCGAAGATTTTTGTCTTTGCTCAAGATTTTGATGTTTAAACATTACGATATTGTTTTTAAGTACAATTGTATAGGGTTTGTTTTATTTTCTCCACGCTTACCCATACTGAAAATTTGAGATCAACCTTTATATGTTTTCTTTTCCCCAAGATTTCAAGAAAGGTTTTAGGTAAGAAAACCAAAAAGGGGAAGATTATTATGGGTGATGTTGAAGAGGCCATGATTAGAAGATTACGTTCCGAGTTTCCAAAGACACTAAACTATTACAGTCCTTTGGTGTCTATTTTTTTATGTATTTAGTATTCTGAAAAAGTAATGTAATTTACATTTACGTCAAGCCTTGGGTCTCTACAGTTGGGGTTCGTGTTCAAGGATCTCTTTCGCTTTTCTCTGGACCTATTTTCGGATGAGGAGTCTTGGGTGAGACATTTAGAGGAGGCACTCCGACCTTCTCTTCTGTATGTTATTACTCCTATCTCACTACCGATATACATGGAGTTTAAGAAGAATGACGAAGTCCTAAAGAGGATTCACATGATGGGAGGTGTTCCATGATAGGGGAGCTATATGGGATCATTAAAGGGGAAGGTCATTAGCAGCATGCCTCTATCATCTAGACCTTCTAGGTTTCGGCCAGTGGGTACCAGGCCCCAACTATTCCAGTTTCGATCTCATGGTCCTCACCCCTTCCTTGTTGGCCCAGGACCAAGATTTTTCATCTTTGGTAGTCATGGGAACATTTGGAATTAGTGTCTAGACTAAGTGAAGTATAGTGGGGGTGGTAAGGTTCAGCGCCCACCTCAGGAGCAGCAGATTTCAACCAGGACCTTTCAGTAGCGATAGGGACAGCGAGTTCTCACTCTTCTGAGAGAAGACATTGTAGGAGGAGACTGACCTTAGGGCAGTCCTTAGGTACCTTAACAAGGGTGTGTTCTAGGAGTAGATTGACAACCAAGGGGTATAGGAGCTGGGTGTGGGTAGTTTCACGCCACAGAGGCTATAGTTCTAGTAGGGCTGGAAGTCGTTTGAGGTATGATCGTCTTGTTTAGCACTCTTGCCTATTACTTTTTTGTTTCTAGATCTTCACACTTATTTTTTGCACCCATTCTAGCCCATGCTTTGGGTCTAGATGCAATGAGACTTCTCATACCCCTGGTTTTGAGTACGATAGTTGGAGGTCTGACCATCTTGTCTCATGTTTTCTGGGGATGTAGATTGATGTTGGGACCACATCAGTCAATTGGGGATGTTATATTCGGGTAAATGAAGCCATGTGATGTCATTTTTAGCATAAATTGGTTGTTATCTAAATGTACCACTATCGACTGATTCTAAATAAGGATCTTGTTTTTAGATATGCGCTGTTAGCATGTTGATTTGTTGAGTGAATGAGGTTTCCTTGAGGGCGGTAGGTGAGTGGATCCCCTTCGTTCTTTATTAGCTGAGCTGTCAGTGGAGTCAGTGGACTCAAAGATGATGAATGTTTTGAAAACTGATATTGAGTTCATGGAATTCTTCCTTGAAGAGGGAGTGATATACCCCCTCTATGTGATGTTGAGTTCATGATAGACTTGCAACTCGGACCCTGTATGATTTCGATGGATCCCTATCAAATGGTTCCCTCCGAGTTGTGGGAGTTATTGATTCAGAATGACGATCTGATGAAGATGGGTTTTTTTCGACTAAGAATGACACCATGTGGTGATCTGGTCTTGTTTGCAAATAATTATGATTGTAGTCTCAGGCTATGTATATACATCTAGCTGTTGAACTAGGTTATGGTCAGGAACACCCACCCCTTCCCAAGGATCGATGATCTTTCTAATTAGTTGATGGGGGAAGGGTTTTTCTCCAAGATCGACCTGCTGTCAGGATACCACCAGTTGAGGGTGAAGGAGGGTGACATCTCGAAGACTTCCTTCAGGTGAATAAAAGGTCATTTTGAGTTCATGGTCATTCCATTCGGCATTACGAATACAGTAGCCATGTTGAAGGGGCTAATGAACTCCATCTTTCCCGAATATCTAGATCGGTTTGTATTCGTGTTTATTGAAGACATCCTAATCTACTCAAGATCAGAGGAGGATCACGCCAAGAATCAGAGAACAATTTTAAGGGTCCTCTGACAACACACAATCTACGAAAAGTTGTCCAAGTTCAAGTTATGGACATGAGAGGTGCACTTATTTGGACACATGGTGTCCATGTTGGGAATAATTGTGGACTCATCAAAGATTGAGGAGGTTGTTTCTTGGGAATCTCCCAAGAATGTGAAGGATTCTTGAAGATTCATGGATCTAGAATCCTATTATTAGATGTTCGTTCCCAACTACCCTCGAGTTGCTGCTCTTTGGATAGCTTTATCTAGAATTGACCATGCCTTGGTGTGGAGTGAGCAGTGCCAGGCAGCCTTCAGTTATCCGATGGGGCAGTTGGTTAGTTCCCTAGTGCTTAGGTTTCTAGAAGAAGGGGGATGTTTAAGGTGTTATTTGATGCTTCATTCCAATTTTTGGAGTGTGTGCTGATGCAACAATTGTGGTGATCTATTATGGGTCTAGTAAGTTATGTCTAAATGAGCGTAACTATGTCTCCCACGATCTGGAGCTTGCAGCAGTCAAGTTTTCACTAATGTTTTGGATGTATTACCTCATCAAGGAGTTCTTCTTGGTCTTCACAGATCACAAGAGCTTGAAGTATATCATCTCTTAGCTAGTCATGAATGTGTGGAAGTGGAGGTGGATGGAGTTTTTTTAGGAATACTACTTCGAAATTTTCTACACATCAGGAATGGGGAATTTGGTGGAAGATGCATTGAGCAGGATGTCACGAAAGGATGCGCTATGAGAAACAGCATATGTGTATAATGGGATAGAAGAGTTAACATACCTCTACCTAGATGAAAGGGTAGATTATTGAAGAGGTTGTTTGTTCCAGATGACTTTTTTGTCCTCTCTATTGTAGTAGGTGGATGAGTCTCAGTAGAGGGACATAGAGGATAAAGTGATGTGAGATCGCATTATCCAGGGTAATGATCTGAAAGGATGGTTGGAAGATCGCCAGAATTGAATGTTTTTTCATAGAAAGTTTTGCATCCCGTTGGAAATAAGTGATATTTTTCTTAATGACTTCCATAACTCACCACTAGTGGTGCACCGAGAAGATTCCAAGATGTGTCGGGGTTTGAGGTGTATGTTTTGGTGGTCCATGGTAAAGTAGGTAGTGGTAGAGTTTGTGGAAAAGTGCCTCATGTGTCATTAGGTGAAGGTTGTACACCACATCCTATGAGGTTTTTTGATTCCTTTAGATTTCCACAAGTGGAAGTGTGATGACATATTGATGTATTTTGTCATAGGACTACCCATTGTTCAAGGAGGTTGTGATGTTATCTGTGTAGTAGTAGACTGGCTGATGAAATCATCTATGTTCCTAGAAACCAAGGAGTCATGTGTGTTGGATTCCTTAGAATAGAGGTACGTGGATGAGGAGGCGTGGTTTCATGGAGTTCTGAGATCTATAGTCTCATATCGAGATACATGGTTTACCTCACAGGTCTGGAGAGGATTGCAACATGATTTTGGCACCTAGATATTCAATAGCACTACTTTACATACCCAAACAAATGAGCAGAGAGAGTGCACCATTTGATCATTTGAGGATATTCTACAAGCATGTGTTTTGGACTTTGGGGGATCATGGGTATAACACATTCCTCTAGAAGAGCTTTCATACAAAATATCCATCACTCTACTAGTTGCATGGATTAATTTGAATCTTTGTACAGGAAGTCATCTCGCTCACCTGTGTGTTGGGAAGATGTCATGAAAGAAAGTTTTCATAGCCCTGAGGTAGTACAAAGCATGATGGAGAAGGTTCAGATTGTACAAAAGAAGATGAAGGTTTCTCAAGACCAGCAGAAGTCGTATTCCGATCATAGGAGGAGACCCTTGGAGTTCTAGGTCAAAGACCACGTGTGCTTGATGGTCTCCCCTCGGCGTGGACAATGGTGGTCTGACAGGGGTGTAAGCTTTATCCCATGTTCATCGAACCCATTGAGGTGTCGCACTGTGTCGGCAAAGTGACTTATAAGTTTGTGATACCACCACTGTTACTGAGGTAGCACGATGGCTTCAACGTGTCTCACCTCCGTCTGTATCTACACGATGATTCACAAGTCCTCAACTAGGGAAACTGGATATCGAGGATGATGAGCCTTTTTAGAGAGACCAGTGAAGATCGAGGATCATCAATAGAAGAATCTTCATGAAAAAAACATCCATTTGGTTCATGTGTTATGGAGGAATGGTTGCCTCGAGAAATGTACATAGGAACGGGAGGCACAGATGTGTGCACAGTACCCAGATCTGTTTTGAGTTTTGTTCTATTTTGTTTTGTACTTGTTTTTAATGAAGCACATTACCTTGTTAACTATGAGATGGGATGATTTCCTTATTATCTAGATGTGGGTTATGAGTCCTGACTGTAGGGAGAGAAGGGCATGATCTCAAATCAATACGCATTAAAGTTGATGTGGTTAAACCCGTGCAGGCGAGTTAGTGGCTCCCAAAGTGGATAGTATCTTTCCAATTGAGGAAGGGACTCCATAATCAATATGACTAGTCATTATGAACATTACATGTTTGTGTGGTTACATGGGGAACATGAGTAGTACTGTATCCATGGTGGTCTATAAAATAGATGAGGGAGAGGTGTTCCTAGATGTCGAGGAGGTTTACTCCTGGTAGGTATCTTTCGAGGTGGTTGTTCGGACCCCTCTTTTTTCTTTGGGACTTAATTCTATTCTTGAGGGAAAGAATATTTTGAGAGGGATCTGATTTAGTTTCTCGGACTATGAATCATTAAAAAAATTTCCAAAAATTGTGGTTTCATCAAATGGTTCCACCAAAACGGTGGAGCTGGTTACGGTCACACACCAAAATGGTGGCACTGCTTACGATGTTCCACCGAACCAATGGCACTATAGTGGTCGCACCATCAAGTTAGAGCACCAAAACGGTGGCACCGTAATGGATGTACTGTCACGGTCGCACAACGAAACAGTGGAATTGATTACGTGCCATCGTGACAGTGGCACCATGACCATGGCACAACACATGGTGTCTCACCAAATAGTGTCCCACCCTTTCTTTCATTTTTCATTTCGGACCCTATTATGAATTTTCTTCTATTTTAATGGAATCCAATTAACTTAAAACCATTATGGCCACCTCTCTAATGAAAATTTTTATATAACAATTAATTACATCATGTGTAACCATCCAACTGCATTGTGAAACCATGATCCACCTTTAATGACATTCAAAATTCATATACCGTAACTCTAGGATCTCACCTTGTTATCGCGCGGGAGATTATTTGTTTTACTGGATGGTCTCTTTTCCTTACCATGGAGTGTTTTCATCCCCATATATAGGCTAGTGGTGTGCCTATTCTGGAGCCTTTCCTACTCATTCGTGGAAACCTCGGAGTTCAACCCCAACATGTCATGTATCCCCAGTTCATAGTGCGAGGAGGAAAACATTTATTTTTGATCATCCATGTAGGGATATTTCTTCGTCTTTTATAACATTGAATCATGTGTGGTGGGTATGATAATTTTTTTGTTTAGGGGTGGATGTATAGAAACATTAACTAAGTTAATATACAGTTTTTATATAATGAATGGATGTGTTTGATGATGTTGTTGAACTCTTTTTTCTTTTCTTATATATTGTGAATTGTATTGGATTATGTCCACTAAAAATCATGGTTGTTGGTTTTCCTTCATTGAACACTAATTAGCCCAGGTCTTCTATGATGATTGAAAGGATGTAACATGGAAATTGGTTAATCATGTAAACACGGTTCATTAAATGGATTTCTAGTGAACAAGAATCCTTGTGTGATCACCCCGGATAACCAAATAGAAATAAAGAACTTAATGAATGGTGTGTTTGAATCTGAAAACTCTCTTACTCTATCTTGGTAACATGTTTGGTTGTTCTTCTTGGTGCATGTCAGGTGACATGGATGGGGATGGGATCTTCTGTTGTGCATTTGTTGGTTTGTGTATATGAGGCTATGTGGGATCATATGTTGGGGCATGGATTGGTTCTAGTACATCGAGGGATCCCACAGATTCCTTTTTTTGTTGTTGTAACATTAAAAGATAACTGGATGTGAATGCTTAAATTGTTGGTTGGATGTTTTTCATTCCATGGATTGTGGCTATTCATGTTTGTTGACCGGAAGTCAATATTTTTTTAAATGGAACCACTTGAATTTGATAACAAGAATGAGATCAATGTGGAATTGTTTTCTGGGAATGATTTGTGACTTTGTTGTGGATGTTGTACTTTTTATGAATGAATAGTAATGACGGTGTTTGTGTTTGGGCTGTTTTTTGGATCCCTTGGTTAGGATGAGTGCTTGTTTACCTGTATTCATATTTTAGATATTATTTTTCTAATTATTTCCCCGCCCAAGTTGATTACTTCGTGCGGAACACCCCCATATCATGGGGGAGGGTGCTTTTTCCAACACTCTTACGAGTTGATGATTATTAGTTCCTTTTCTACTCCCATTACCGTGTATCCGAATACTCTTTGAGCAGGATGTGATAGCATTAGGTCGATTATAAATCATGATTCTTCAACAAAGGTAGTTTTGGTCATTGGCATTGGTGTGTGAGGGTAGTTTGTTTCCCAGATGTCTCAAGGATGAGGCTTAGGTGTCTTTGGGAATTGTTGTAATTGTTCTACCCCAGGTGTCTTCAGAAGTGGTGGTAGTTGTTCTGGCCTAGGTGTCAGCAGGGGTGGTTATGTGTGGTTGTATTGGACTAGGTGTTTTTGGGCATAGCTGTGGTAATGGGGGAAAAATAGTGGTGTTGGGGAGGTAGTGGGAGTGTGGTGAGAATAGAAGGGGAGGTCTGACTTATAGGATGTCTTCAATAACCAGTGAGAAAGTGTTGTGGGGTACCCAATCATCGATGTGTTATTACTATTACTTTAGTTGACTTGTGTTATTTTCAGAGGGTTCCTTTGTGAGGTTTGGGTGGATTGTTTATATGATATTTGAAATGGTTATCTCCTATTCTCATAGGCCATTATAATGTCTCCCCACTTGGTAATGAGAGATTTCAATTTTTCCCCACTGAGTATACCAGTATACTCAACCTACATATGTGAAATTGCTTTCAGGTTTCGAGGAGGACCTCGAAGACCGTGGTAGACCCTATTAGCTCGGATAGGAGTACCATTGACATTGATTTTCTTTTATTTTGGTAATTCTTTTTGGAGTTTTCTGTATTTTTTACAGCACTTATTATTGGAACATGAATATAGTAATGGATTGTTTTAGCTTTACTTTTACTTTCAATTTTGGTGTTTTTTGGGATTTACTATCTTACCTCTTGATCCTAATAAGTAATAAAGGGTAATTCCTTCCATATAATGTGTGATTATATACCCTTGGTGCTAGTCTCCACTCTGGGTCCTATTGAAGGCGGGTCTCAGGTGTCGTTATCTCTCCTTCAACTTAAGGAAGGAAGGGTTTGGAAATCTGTTGTCCCTTCCCTCATCTTGGTAAAGGCAGATCGTGACATATTCACCCATTCATAGGCATTTAGATCGAAAATAACCTACCCTATTCCATTATTTAATTTTCTTATAACACTATATAGTCCCTGGTTAGATAATAAAACCCATCTAACATGGATTTGGTTAATCCAAAAAGATTTGTTTGAATAAGTGGTATCATTCGTAATCAAGAATTTTAATTTTATTCATTCTTCCACCATATTAAAATAATATTAGAACATGTTGGTATAATAACAATAGTATTTAATATATACTTAGATTTTATTATTGTGATTTAATATCTTAAATTTATCTCCTCTTACAAAAAATGTGAAATTAAAACTACATTCATGTGTACGGCGGACTACCGCCTTGTAAACTGATGTAATTTTTTTTCCGAAATTGTCACTCGATGATACTTATAAATATGGAATTAATTTTTAGATATAACAATAATAACATATTTATCATCATAAAAACTCAACATTTCATTTAGTTTTTTCCATTCAATTCACTAAAAAATGATAAAATAGTTCATGTATGCATATGGGAAACCGACTCCACAAAGCAATGAGGTTCTTTGTTCATCACCAAATCACAATAATTATATATTTATAAATAAATTATATTATATTTTTGATATTATTATAACTGATTAATGATAAATTAATAATCAATTTCTTTCCAAAATTATTGTTGAAAAATGGAAACATATTTCAGGTGTATGTATGGCCCACCCTCTCTATGATCGTACCATTGTTAATTTTACATAATCATATTTTATAAATGGTTTAAAAGTATATTTTATGTATTGAATTGATAATTATTTCATGATAATTATTCTAAATATGTTTAAATAAACACCTCATTAACAATAGTCAATATACAAAAGTTATTTTGGGCATATAACCTATATATCATCAAAATTCCCAACATGAACATAATTGATTAACTGATTATAACCATGAAAAAACTGAATATTATACAGAAATAATAACCTTAATTAAGTAAAAAATTAAAATAATTTCTTATCCAGGAAGATAAATAACATATGTCAGGTTTCTTACTCATGGTAGGGGAATTATAACTTAAATGTTTTCTTAATGGTTTTTCAGTTTTATTTTCAAAATCCTTTTCTTCGATGTCCATTTTTCAGTATTTTTTTAATGTTTATAATTATATTGTCATGTAAGTTTTAAATAGTGAATTTATAATTTAAATAAAAATCCTTTAAAAAGAATCTTCTTATTGGTGGATATTAATTTCATTACAAAATGATAAAAAGTAATTTTCTATTTTATTGTCTTTGTGACAAAATACATTTAAGAACTCATAACAATTATTTAAGGTTTTAATTATTTTAAAATCATTCATTTTTATTAAATGAAAATCCAACAATCCCTTTTTATACATATTCATGAATTTATAATTGGTTTTATAATAGGGGTATTTTGATATTATAAAGTGTATTGCATACGACATTTAAAAATCCTCACTAATGATTTATGATAAAAAAGATATACCTAAAAATAGTGTTTTTTAATTATATAGTTATTTAAAATTATAGATTGGAAACTATTAGAAGTTATGAATCAACAATTGGTGTTTCTACTTGATAAAAAATGGTGAACCTATTATATATTATACCATTAATTGGCCTTGATATCCTTCCAATTTATTGGGTAATGATCCTTTTCTTATTTTTAATGAATGAGGGATTTACTATAGGGTTCCTCCTATTAATTTTACTAGTCTCTGGTTATTTATGAAATTGGATTACAATGAATAATTAATATAATTCTCTGTGGTACATAAATGTCTTTTTCATTTTATTTATTTGGGAGTTAAATGTTTTCATTGAGAATGAATTTATATTTTTTTAATTGAAAAATATTTATTTATTTTACTCAAAGGATTTGGAAATAAAGGTAAACATTGTTTTGATTATTATATTTTCCACTAGACTAATGGATTCATTCATTTTAGACCCCATACTGATATTGTTGGGTTTATCGAACATTTTGTTAAAAAATTCACATGGATTAAGTATGTGTAAGGGAAAATAAGATGTTATGTAAGATTTCATGAATATATTTTGTAAAATTTAACAATGTTTTATTTTAAAAAATTACTAACATGGAAAAAATTTATTCGGATTTAATGTTCCAAATTTCTAATATATGGGTTCGTAATGCATGAGATATAACCCATTTATTTAAAACACTAAACCTTAAATACTTCTAAATGGTAATAAAATTATTTCTCGACCTAAAATACAATATTATGTAATGATAAATGCTGGGTACTAAAAAATTTATTTTAATTGTTATTTTATCTAGAAATCTATATTTACCAATTTAAAATTTGAATATTTATCACCCTTTTATGTTCTGGTTATACATAAATAATATGGTCCCATAGAAGACTATTGGCCCTTATCTAGTTTTAGGGGTCTTAATAATCCCATATCATGTCAAATCAGGTATAATAATTTAAATATTATTATTTTTAGTTTCAATATGTTTAATTATGACTATCTATGGGTTATTATATATTTAAAAATAATAATTTACATCCATGGTGTACGCTAATTAAAACAGAAAATTGGCTAATTTTGAGTCACTAACACCGACAGAAAAAATAACTCACTGACAAATTAAATCTAAGACAACATAGTAAATGTCACACCCACAGAATAATGTATCATTAATAGAATTAATATCTCACTGACTGAACAACTGAGAGATCAAAAAATTAAACATCTCACAAATAGTACAAACTGACTCACTGATAGATGACTAATCGAAAGATCAAATGAGACACCAAAAAAAGGAATGACTCGCTGACATAAAAAATTAGTCACCAGCGCAATGAATCACTAATGCATGGAGATATCGACATGATGACTCAACGATTGAATGAGTCACTAATACCAATATAAGGACTCACTGATAGAAGTAGTCGCAAATATATTTACTCCCTAATAGATGAGTCACTAACAGACAATTTATATTTTCATTTATTTCAAATTATCCCTACAATAATATTTGAGTGTTTTAATTCTATAGATTAAATTTACATTCTTTTAAATAATATTAATTAGGGAATCAGAAGTCTAAGGTACCTAAACTACCCTAGATCATGTTTATTATCAGGCTAAGGAATATAAAAGGAAAAATATTGAGAGTTGAATGATATATATAGACATATAGAAGAGGACTCACATGAGCACGACATTGAACCTATAAAAATATGATAATATAACGTGAGGAATTCTCATTCTTGCAAACTGAATAAAAGGTGAACCTGTTGTGCACCTATTCTCTGACACCCCTACTGTAAAAAAACAAAACTGAAGAAATAAACTATTATCTTCTTATAAACAAAAACAAAAATCATTATGAAACTCTGTTTTAGATTTTTTTCAGAAGATGAATCAATCTTCGC
This sequence comes from Viscum album, assembly GCA_963277665.1. Classification (NCBI taxonomy): domain Eukaryota; kingdom Viridiplantae; phylum Streptophyta; class Magnoliopsida; order Santalales; family Viscaceae; genus Viscum; species Viscum album. Next base: position 1,109,933,458 of record OY728146.1, read on the forward strand.
ATCAGCTAAATCTAAAGAGTCTAGAGATACATTTCACAACACTTAAATTATGCTATAATAAAACTTCTTACTTCCAGCTATGTTGTGTGCATTTCTAATAAAATTTTATCAATGTGTTCATTTATCTTTAAAACAGACAATTTCTCCTATACTGAATAGGTGGATAAGAGATATTCTCATACAACAATCTTTTAATCTTTTTATATCCCACATAGAGGTTTGGAAGAGGTCCTGTGTGACCTGGTTATTTTAGTTCCCACATAGAACTGTGGTTGACATCTTGTGACCTATAATGTTTGTACATTATTGTGTAAACCCCAATCCAGGGCGTGGATCAAAGAATTATATATATATATTTCATAGTGGTAAGTGATGGCAAAGTGGAGTGGATTAACTCTTGGCACGATACTAATCCACTTGTTTTATTATGATGTATTTGCAAATTTAGTTAAAACTAATAATTTTGAAATCTATGTTTTACTTTGATAGTTATTCTTGGATTGTATTTATAACTATTTTGGTTTAACAAATTGGCATCAAAAGTAATTTCAATCTTTTAGGTTCATATAACTAAGAAGTAATAAATCTCGTGAGAAGTTAATTGAACTTTCAAACTATTATAAACATACTAAATTGATTAACTAGGCTATATTGTTTTAATTTTTGGGAATTTCAAATAATTATTTTCAAATAAATTTTTTTACGAAATCAATTTTGGAACAATTTACTGTCCTACTCTAACCAACATTTGGTATCAGAGGATTGTTTTTAAAATTATTTATTCAAATATTTTCTTCTATGATTTTAGTTGTGTATTTATTATCTCTAAATTTTTGTTAGTTTCAAATTTTATGCTCATTAAAAATTATAGTCTTTATCCTTAACTATGGATAATATATTTGGCAGGTTCTATTACCAAAAAAAAAATCCCTTTTTCAATATTCATAATTATACCAAGTGGAAAACTACGATGAACATTCATTTTAAGACTATGGGTTTTGAAATTTAGTCTTCCATTGTAGATGGATATATGAATACTAATACCTTAAAAAATAATTAGGATGACCCAACTAATACTTTTTATATCAGTAATATTAATGATATGAATACATTAAATTGTTCATTATGAGATGAATAATTCAATATGATTTCTCCATATAAAACTGCCCCTTAAATTTGGGATACTCTAGATATTTTATATGAAGGATTTACTAATGTTAAAGAAATGAGTGTTAACACACATAATATTAAACATAATAACTTTAAGATGAATCTTGATGAACATATTTTGGATATGTATCTCAGGTTCAATTAAATTGTAAGTACTATGATATCCCTAGGAAAAAAAGGTACTACTAAGGATAAAATCATGATAATTCTCATATGTCTTCCAGAAATATGGATAGAAACCTCTGTATCAATTAGATAATCAAGTGATATAAGTAAATTTCTAGTTGAGGATAGGATAGTTAATTTTATGATGTATGAGGAATAATTAAATGTCAAAAAAGAAGAAGAGGATGAACGAAATGAAATGTTAGTGAATTTCAAAACCACTACTTTGAAAAATATTGAAAAAGAAAGGATTCAATCTAATTTGTATAATACAAGTGGTGATGGTTCCCCATCATATAGTGATGGGGAAAAGACTCATTTTTCCAGAAGGATCATGAAGTTTTATTGAAATTAGAAGTTCTTCAAGAATCCCAACTACAAATCTAAATATGATAATAAGAAAAAATGAAGAAAGGATTGAAACATTTAAGGATAAATAAATTGTAATTGGTTTTTTGAATGTAAAAGGATGGAAAATGTAATGGTGGGCTATCCTAAGTTAAAATATAAGCATAAATATAATGTCGAAGATAATAGATACAATATGGTAATAAATTCCACCTGGAGTGATTCTGAGGATAGCTCAAGTGAATAAAAATCATCACATGATGAGAATGGTAAAAAGGAAAACATGTTTTTCATAATTAAACAAATCTAAGGTAAACCTTGAGTCTCTTTTACATAATTCTTATTATTCATGAAAATAACGTGATTATTAAAATCTGACTAATTATAAAATGTCTGAAAACTATCTAATGACTGAATATTCAAGAAATTAATTAGTATATAAATATGAAACTTTTGAGAAACATCATGCTTTCACCTCTAATATTAAATCTTAGCTTACCATATAAAAGTAAAGGGTCACTTAGTAGCATAAAAAAATAATGTGCATAAATTGTATAATGTTAAATTGATAAATTATTTAAACAAATTTACTAATGGAAATGATATCATGGTACAAATTCTAGGTAAAAAAGTTCCACCCAAATATACTAGTGGTAATCGCTATCAACGTCGGATAATAAATCTCCTAAAAACCAATTTTGTAACTAAATATGTAAAATCTAGTTTTATTCCTAGATATAGAAATTTATTTGTATGTTCTTGCTATGAAACATCTTCTATTGATTCATTATTTTTTCCCCAAATGTTTTCTATTTTTCAATACATTACAAACTATGTGTAAGAAAACCATTAAAAAAATGTGGGATCCCAAGTATTTTATTACTAATTTTACTGGACCCAAACTAATCTTGGAACCAAACTCTTTTCATGCCTAATATCTTTTGTAGTAAAACTAATTGAAGATCTCCTGTATAAGTCTATGGAACATGGAAAATGGATTTTCAAGACACATGATAAGATATTATTCATTCTTTAAGAATCTGAGAAGGATTGATAGAGGACATGTCACTTTTGGTGATAACACTAAATGGAAAATCATTGGCATTAGAAAATTTGCAACTCTAATTCAATTTTAAACTCCAATGTAATTTTTTTGATGGATTAAATTATAATCTACACAGTATCTCTCTATTTTTTTATGATGGTTTTAATGTTAAATGTAAAAATGATTCATGCAATGTTTTTAATTATAAAAATTAGTTTTTATTTACTGTTATTAGAAATGAAAATGTTCATACTATAAACATATATTACATAGTTTATAAAAATGTTTCATGCAAAAGTGAATTTCATAATGATTTTAGGCTCAGGCATAGGAGATTTGGACATTTTAATACTCTTTCCCTCAGAAATATTTCTAGTAAATGACTAGTCAAGGATATACCAAATCCTTAGATTCCAACTGAAAAATTCAATATTCCTTGTCAAAATGGTAAACAACATAAAATATCCTTCAAACCAAAGAAATAAATTTCAACTTCTCAACCACTTGAGTTGGTTCACATGGATTTGTTTTGACCATCTAGAGTTTTAAATCTAAATGGGAAATAAAATTTATATGTTCTTGTACAAAACTATTCTAGGTAAACATGGAATTTCTTATTAGCTCAAAAAAGTTATTCTTTCTCTCGTTTCATCAACTATTTCAGAATAGTAGAAAACCTAAGTGTTCATAGAATTAAATCCTTAATAAGTTACCATGGTTGTGAGTTTAAAAACCAGTATATTGAGTATTTTTTTCATAAAACAATTATAATCTATACTTATCTAATACTATGAAACCCCAACAGAATGGTGTTGTAGGAAGAAGGAATGCATCATTAAAAGAGATAGCACATACAAAACATAATGAATATCTCATACATGTCTTTTTTTGTGAAGGACATGTCAATATGGCTTGTTATAAAATTATCAGAGTCTTAATAATACCCATTCGTAAGAGAACTCCCTACGAGTTGTGGAACAATAGAAAACCCAAAGTTTGTTACATCACAGTCTTTGGTTTTAAAAAATGTATCCTTAATAAATAGGAAATCATGAAAAAATGTCATTTAAATGTGTTAGAGGAATATCTCAAGGATATTCAATCTCTAGTATTGTCTGTAGAGTCATTAATAAGAGAAATAAGTGTGTGGAAGAATCTATACATGTTAAATATGATAAAATAGATCCACATGAACCCAAGACCTCTCTAGAAAATATTAAGGATAATCTATAAAATCATGATATAAATGAAAAGTCATCTAACCCTACTATTAAAAAACATGTTAAATCAAACAATTCTAGAAATTCTGCAGAATACAATCATGATGGACCCAAATATATTAATGATCCTAAAATTACTATACCATCTTTTTCTAGACCCACAATAACCCTAAAAAAACATCCCTTGGATATTGTAGTTGGATACCTAGATAAACTATCACTGACAAGAGCTTATCTGAGAAATAAGCTTTAGTATCAAGTCTTTTTTAACAACATGATCCTAATAAAATCAGTAATTCTATCAAAGATGTGTTTTCAGAAATGAATGTTGAAGAATAATTAAATATGTTTGAAATAAATAAAGCCTACAAACTTGTAGATAGACCCAAAGACATCTTGTCTGTAGGAACTAAGGGGATGTTTATAAATAATGTAGATAATGTATCTAAAATTTTTATAAATAAAGGTAGATTATCTAAAAAAGGTTATTATCAAGAAGAACAGATAGACCATGATGAAACACATTCACCAGTTTCAAGAAATGAGTCTATTCGAATCTTTCATTCATATCCAGCTCATATTAATTTCATACTCTATAAAATGGATGTTAAGGGTGCATTCCTAAATCGGTATATATGTTAGGATGTTTTTGTTGAAAAACACCTAGTTTTACAAACCCTCACATTCCAAACAATGTTTTTAAATTAACAAAGCCATTATATGGTTTAAAATAAGATCTAAGTGCTTTTTATGATAGACTAAGTGGTTTTATAATTTCTTATGGTTTTACAAAACATATCAATGTTCCTAATATATTTTATAAATGAATTTCTAATGATGTTTTATTTATTAAAATTTATTTCGGTGATATTATTTTTGGATATTCTAAAAATTAATTAGGTGTTGATTTTTCAAGAATAATGAAATAGGAATTTGAAATGAGTTTAATTGGGGAACTCATATTCTTTCTTGGATTTCAAATCATTCAAAATATAGAAGGTATCATTTTATGTAAATGTAAATATTCTAAATATATTTTAAAAATATTTGGATTTGATAGTAAAAAAAGTGGTGACTCACCAATGAGTACCACCTGTAAGTTGGATCTAGATTAAAATGGTAACTTTGTTGATCAAATCACATAAAGGTGAATGATTGAGAGTTTATTTTACTAAACTACTAATAGATCAGACATTATGTTTAGCATGTGTGTGTGTCCTCTATTTAAAGATAACCCTAATGAATTTCATCTAAATGATATTAAGATTATTTTCAAATTCATTAAATATACTACAAACTTGGTATTGTTCTATCTTATAGGATAACAACTTGATTTAGTGAGTTATTATGATCTTGATTTTGGTGGTTGTAAGTTATATAGAATGAGAACCTCTGTAATATGGATATTTTGGGAAAATATCTATTTTCATTGTGTAGAAATAAGAAAAATTATGTGGCATTATCTACCACCGAAGAATAATACGTAGGTTTGGTTAATTATTATTCTCAGATTTTGTGGATGAAACACACTTTAGTAGACTTTGGATATCAATTCATACATGTACCTATAAACTGTTATAATACAAGTGTTATTAACATTTCAATAAATCTTTTTTCTAATTCTATTACAATAAATATTGATGTAGAACATATCTTTTTAGATATCATTATAAAAAAGGTGATACAACACTAGAGTTTGTTGGGAATGAACATCATCTTGTTCACATATTCCCAAATCCATTAAACTCTGAAATAATGAATTACATAAAACAAAAATTATAGACGATTAGTTTATAAATAACTTATGTTGATAAATTTGTTTGAAAAATAAGTGTATATTTCATTCTGATACTGACAATGTCATGCATAGAGTGTCATGAAAAAACCGATAGTATAATGCCGATACTATCATATTGTCATTGATAGTGTCATGCCGATAGAATCATGCTCACATTGATAGTGTAATTTTGATACTATCATTCTAAAATTGATAGTTTCATGATGATATTGTGATGATCAAACCAATAGAGCCAATTATTTTATCTGTTTTATGTTTTAACAAAATGAAATTATTTCATTTATTTAGTTTAACTCTGTTTTTGACATTATGAACACTAATGCGCTAAATGAAATAAATTCATGTTGATCAAATCTATTTCATATTATCACACATTTACACTTACTCCTCTACAGTCACACCCAACACTCATCCTTTCACATTCCAACCTTAATATGGACCATCTGAAATAGAATATATGAAGATAGAACTTGTGGGAGAATCAAGTGATGATTCACAACATTCTAATGAAAAAAGGGAGAAACGATTAATTCTCATCCTGTCAATAAACCCATGTGTACCGTGTGGTAACTCTTGAGAAGGATGTTCTTGATGAATGGTTTCGAGAGAGTAAGTCTCTACTATTTAGGGTAATGTAGACCAATGGTTGGATCGACTGGATTTTAGATAATGAAGGGTCTTACTACCTAAAGCTTGTCCAGGAGTTTTATACGAACGATGAATTTTTGATGGAAGGCATTGATGTTAGATTGGTCTAATATACAGTTAATGTAATGAGAATCTCATTTTCTTCAAGGAAATGGGAAAAATTCATCATGGTTGATCATGAAGGAATATTTGAAAACTATCAGGGATATAGTACCTCTTAATGTGATGTCCTTTTCTACAATACATCTCTGATGGAGATGAATGGGAATGAAGAGAACATGGGGCCTATTTCTACTATGCTATATGGGAAGAGTATAATTTTATCATGTTTATTCAGCACTAGATCTATCATAGGAAAAAGAAATATGTATCCATGTAGCATGAATATTTTTACCTATGGTACCATCTGAAGAAAGGAGTCAAACTGAATCTGGGCAGATACCATTTAGTCGATATCAGTTAAATGATTAATCCCTACTATATGACCAATTTTCTAATCAATCCAAGAATGATCACATCCTATTGTAAGTGAAAGGATGTGTAACTAAAGTAGGGGAAACTATTTAATCAATTTATAGAATTTTCATGAGTAAAGAGAAATATAAGATAATTAAGATACATTGGAATCTATGGAAGAAGAAATGGGTTGGTGATGAGGAAAATATTTATGAAAACCTCAATCCATTGGCCCAGCATAGTAGGATAAGTGATTTATTGGATATTGGTCTAGGACCATAAGATAATGAGCCTGTTTATTCTATTGAGGAAGAGGTTATTTCTCCTGATAGAGATTAGGGGTCTCTTATTAATGATATAAGTGACCCTGACAGAATTGAAGGTCCATGTAGAATGTTATACAAAACACCAATTCCACTATTGCTTTACCTTTTGATGAACAAAATCATGGTGAAAATGGTGATGAAGAGATAGAAGTGTTCGTATATGTGGAGTATGAAAGAAATTATAGTGGTATGAAGAGGTTTTAGAATATAAATAAGAAGAAAAATCCACAAGAGAAAGTGGATCAGGATGTGAATAAGAGGAAAAAGGTAGTTCATTTTGAAGAGAGGAAGTATAGGATGATGGAAATGATTGAAATAATGATGTTGATGAAATAGGTGTAAAAAGTGGAAGTGAAAATGGATCTAATTATTTTGATGGTGATCAAGATGCAACCATAGAACTAAATTTCTCTATTTACCAATGAATGATTGTGGACCGTTATGATCAGGTGGAAATTGCTGCTAGAGAATATGAATAATTTGTTCTAGTTGTTGAAACAGTAGATGATCAGTTAGTCTCTACACTATAGTTTGTATATTCTATAATAATATCTCAATATATTGGTTAGAATAGAGTAATAAGATATTTAATTTAAGGGGGCTTCAATATAAAAGAGTACAAGATGTGGGAGATCATCATGCTGGAAGAGCGATACTTTAAACTATCACCCCTTTAGAAGATGAATTTATCACTAAATTGAAAAGGAATTAAAGTTTTTTAGAACTTGGTTTAGACTACGAAGATTCAAAGGATGAAGCTTTTGTGCATGTTCCAGGAGAATAAATGTCTCAGATCCCTTCAAGTGACTATGTCACTAAGGCAGATTTTGATATTTTTAAAGGGGAAGAAATCTTCGATATCAGGGAATCTATTCACACTCATGTTGTGCACATGACTACTCTAAGTGATGTGGAAAACTCTTTAAAGTCTTTTATTGAAGAGATGAGATAGTCTATGCACAATTCTTCTAATCCATTTCTAGCAGTTGGTATGAGTTAGACCGATATAGCCAAATTTTCAGAGATGGTTATAGATGATATTAAAACAAAATAAATTGCAATGGTTGAATGGATTTTTTTAGTCAGTACCAATATTTGGAATAAGATGAGAAAACTAGTTTCATCCATAAATCAAGTAACCCTTGATTATAAAGAATTTTTGGAGAAATGTTTAATGATCTTAAGGAAAAAACAACTTCTCTCAGTGTTACTTTTACATATTCTCCTTCTTCATAACATTTGGATTGTGAAATGAGAAGATCTGATGTTCGGGAAAATACTCAATGTTTGTTTGGGGCTTCTGGTCTTCAAATCCATGAAAATTTTGTGACAAAAATTAATTGTGTGGATAATATGGTTATGCTCTACTTCAAGAGTGTGGAAATATCAAATTCTCAGATCAATGAAATAGTTTTCTATTATTTAATGATGATTTAAATCAAAAATATGATGACCAGTCACATTAAATATTTGGTAGAGAATTTGATGTTACCTCCAAGGAAAAGATTTTTTAAGGATAAAGTTCAAAAATTTAAGTACTTCACACATATTCTTGTCATGTTATAGAGAACAATGATGATTTTGAAAATTTAATACAATATCATGGGGAGATAATCAAATATTTCATTAATCTATAGAATCCATATCTCAATTTTCAGAGTGATGCCATTGTTGTTCTAGTTGCAACACTACTCAAACTACCTCATACCTCTTCAACCACTCCAGGTACCTCTTTTCCACCTCATCCTCTGTCAAATTCAGTTTCTCAAGCTTTGATCTAGATTTTTCCTATCATCATAGAGAAAATCCAACCATGTGGTTCAACCAAACCTATGCCTGTACCTTTTGTTCCATAAGCCATTATACTTCCCCCCCTGAGAATTCATTCAGAACATCCAGTCTCTCCACATCAATCCAATAAACCTACAATCAATCCTTCTGAAACATTAATGGATAGACTATATCCCAATAAGTAATTTGGATGAATTTTTGATATGGCTGATTGATAATAAATTTTTTTTGTAGTCCAATGTATTTTACATTACAATGTTTATGAAATTCAATACTCTTACAATTATCTCTACGTGATATGATTTTCATTATTTCTATTCATTCATCTCATTAATAATTTTGATAATCCAAATAGGGGGAGAAAATTCAAGGAATTATTTTATAACAATATGGGAGAAATGATAAAGGGTGAGAAAATATGGCATTATTTATTTTACCTCTGAAAGTTATCTCTTTTTGTAAAATTTTATTTTTTTCAAAAATCAATAATGTGAGATAGAAACTAGAATGACTATATTAATCATCAATAATTTATACATTATAATTCCATGACTTTTTAACATCAAAAGTATCAGATTTTTTTCCAAAAGTGATTATTTCCCCTCTTTAGTTTTAATGGATTTAATAATCACAAATCACAAAATATAATGTCCAATAATTTTATTTATGTTTATTTTTATTTTAAAAAGTTTAATTATGATTATCTATATGAAATTTTCTGGTTAACCCATTTTTTTGACAATCATAGTATAAGAAAATTAAAATAGAAAATTGGATATGTATGAATCACTGACCCCAACTGATAAAATGACCCACCAACAGTTATTTTTTAGACAAAGAAAGAGAAAATGTCGCCACGAAAGAACAAATGTCTCACAGATAAAAAACTTGTCTCACAAACAGAACAACTGAGACACCGACATAAGAAATTTCTCCCTGATAGTACAAACTGACTCATTGATAAATGACTCACATGTAGTACCAATGAGACAATGACAGAAGGAATGACTGGCTGGAATAACAAATTAAGTCAATGAACCATTGAGTCACTGATGCATGGTGACACCGACAGAATGACTCATAGAGAGATTGAGGCATGGATACCAACAAACATACTCACAGATAGAAGGAGAAACTAACAAAATAACTCACTAATAGAGGATCCACTGATAGATTGTTTAAAAAAATTTAATTTAAATTATCTCAGATAATCATGGGTGACTGTTTTAATGATACTAATTAAATTAATGATTTTTGGAGACAATGTTATTTATAATGTTAGAAGTACAAGGTACACAACCTACCCCAAGTCATTCTTATTATTATGTTGTAGAATATATACCAAAAAATCATGATAGCTAATATATATATATATTGACATATAGTAGATGACTCACATGATCATGACACTAATGTTTAAAAATAATAATAACACACGAGTCATTCTCATTCTTACTGACAAAACACAAAGGAGAACATGTTGTGCACAAAATATTCAACAACCCTACATCCAGAAAATGTGAACCATATGAATAGAAATTCATCATCATAGAAACTAAAAAACAAAAAACCAGGACACTAGGTTTTAGGGGTTTTTTCTAGAAGAGGAATCAATATTTACATCTACTACATACAAAGATTTCATAGATACATTTCACAACAATCAATGAAATATAAACTCTGTATTCTTTCTTCCTACTTGGTCATGTGCATTTTTACTACAATTCTTGTAGTGTGTGTATCTGTTTATTAAACCCACATTATCTCATGTACTGAACTTGAGGATACATTATATAATCATTATACCATTCTTTTAAACATTTCATATCCCACATAAAACTGCGGTAGAGTTCCTATGGGGTCGGGTTGTTTTAGTTACCACGTAGAATTGTGGTTCATATCTTATGAACTAGATAGTTTGTATATTATCATGTAAACCCTGATTTAGGGTGTAGATCAAATTTATATATTTATATATATATATATATTTGTGTAAGGTGATCACCAAGTGGAGTTTATTGAGAATTGACTTGATACTGATCCATTTTTTTTAATTAGTTGTGTTTTCAAATTATGTTTTAACTCATAAATCAGAAAACTATGTTTTACTTTCACAGTTAGTTTTTCAGGTTTATTATAACTATTTTGGGTTATTAAATTGGTTTCCAAACAATTTTTGATCTTTGAGTTTGATATAATTGAGAATTAATCAATCTCTTGAGAATTTAATTGAACAATCAAACTTTTATAAACATCAAATTTTATTAATTAGCCTCTTTTGTTTTTAAGTATGGGTTTTAAAAAAAATATACCAAATTTTTTTATAGGAACTCAATTCTCCTCCCTTTTTTGTGTTCTACTCCGAAAAATAAATAATTATTTAATATTGAAAGGAGTTTTTATTTGATAATTGAATACTTTATCTTTCACTCCACATTTCCTTCAGAAATTTTTTTCTAAGGAACAATTTTTGGTATTCATTAAAATGTGCAATTTTGAAGAGGGATTCATTCTACCATCAAGAAAAGTAATTTTAATTTGACTCATAACATCACATTTTTACAACAAGATTAAAAAGTTATGCAATTTAATTTTATGATTTAACTAAAATTTTCTTCTTTTTCTCCTGATGAGATATCCCCAATGCAATTGTTTTTTTTGGAACAACCCTCTAAATTTCATTATGAAATACCCCATTTTAGGGGTTGAATATTAACTATCAACTGATTTCAATTTGATATCATGTTAGTCGATACAATTTTTAAAAGTTATGAAACCGAGATTCATTCCATGGGTACTCATAGAATGATAAATGGAAAATATCTTACATGTCACATATTTATAGTAGATAATGGATAGGGTCATATATATCACTTAAATACATTGTTTAATTATTTATATTTCAATAAATAGTAATTTTATACCTAGAAATATATTTTTTCATAACACGATTTATTGATATTTTTTAATTGTCAATGTAAAGGGTGGAGAAGATTAACTTTTCACACAATGTAATGTTTTCCTTATGAATATTATTATTATATAATTCCATAATATTATATGAATCAAGGAAATTCCATGTTTTGAATTAATATTCCAATGGTTATAATACATAGATCGTATTTATTATCACAGACACTTATACCGTTGTAATTTATTTATTTATTTCAGATTAAATGTTTTTATGTATTGTCTTATAGAAAAATGGTATCTCTTCTTATTATTTAAATATTTTATTTCTCTCATTTTATTTATTCTCATATTCTTATGATATAACCCTTTATTACATGTTAAATAGTTTTATCTCACTGGACTTTTGAACACCACCTTACTTATGTTCACATTCGATGGATAGTGAAGTTTATTAACCTATTAAGAGACTAAAAGCAGGTATAGTTTCATCTAATAATGGACAAATACTTATAGTTTTTCTCAAATGATCTATTTATATATCAAATAATCAAAGAATATAATACTTTTCTTCGTGGAATTATGTGATAATCTTTGATTTATAATTTTTATTCAATAAAAATAATGTAAAATACAAATATGTTTATCATGGATCACATTAGTCAGTATCATATTAGGGATTAGTTATTTTCTGGGATTATGATTAGAAAAAAAAATATTGATAACCCTCAGTTGTATTCTAAATAAAGGAAAAACTATGAAATTTTTAATTTATAATGTTTTATTTCATATAATTTAGAACCATGACTTGATAATCAAATGGTTTCCCATATCCACAACCTATATTATATAGTTCTTTATTTAAACACAAATAAAAAAAAATTCTTTTTTTTTCTACAACTAACCACCTACCCGCCCAATTTCATCCACTATATAACTCATTATAGAAACCAAACCTATATTAAATTTTCATTGGGTACTTTTTTATAACCTCAAATGTCTCATGGAATAACCCCATTATGATTAGGATTATATATTTATGTTAAGGTATTTTATTCCACAACTTCGTTCATAAAGTACACCCTTTGTAATAATAATTATGATTTTCATGGTTGAATGCTTTTATATACATAATAATATTTCATATATTATCAAAATAATTTGTTCTCAATGATACACTTCCACTCTCAATCATTAACTTTATTTAAAAAACCATTTTCTATAATTTTTTTGTTCTAAAAAACATTCATTTTCCATGCCACTCCTTTTCATTATGAATAATAAATAATTTATTAATTCAATAATACTCATATAAATGTAATTATATTTCATTCATTGGGTATTTCTATGTATGAAGGGAATATCTTCTTATTTTTCATTTAAATTTTTAAAAGTATCATGCCTTTAAGATCTTATAAAATGAAATATTTTTATATGGAACCTATTCTCATTCTTATAATGTTTCTAATAAAATTAATTTTGATGATATGTGATCAATATGGAACATGTAAATTTATATATATGAAGGGCACTCTTTAACAGTTTTCCACTCTTTAGGGTAATATTTTTATCTCATGGGATACCATAAATGATTCATTGAATCAATGATGAGAATAAAATGTGATCGTATCATTTTTTTATCCTTGATTTGTTCTTATGTTTTCATGTTTTATGTTGTTTCCACATTTCCTTCGATATATGATCTTATGATATCATCATTTTTCATGCCATTCATTAATGTTAACAATATCCTTTATGTTAACAGGATATACCTTTTATCTCCTAAGTATCATTCTTTCGATGATTGTTCTATTATAAGGCATTATTTCCCACTAATATTTATTAATTATTCTAAATTATATTGTACTTAGATTAATGATATCAATGTGATATATGATAATGTGATTTATTTTTAAAAAAAAATGTTGTAGTATTATTTAATTTTATTATAATTTTTTTATAATATAATATATACAATATAAATCCAAATTTATATGTGGTATTTTTTTATAATATTAAAAACATGTGTAATGGGTTGTGTTTTGTTAAATTTTGTACCAGGGAATGTCTTAGTAATATTATTTATATGGATTGGAATAAAAATTCTTCAAAACCTTATGAATAAGTCTTAATATTGGAAAACCTTCAAAATTTTGTTAAATTATATAGTGTATTATTTCCTTAAAATAGAATACTTATAAAGATACACATATATACATTCTTAATTTGGAAATGATTCACCTAGCAGTATAATCCATAGAAATTCATGTGGGGTTATAACTAGATCATCACCTCATACAAGTTGAAGATCCATAACTATACACCTAGTTTGATATTCCATGTGGATGGTTTTTGGAAAATTTCCTTTTAATTTATGATGCATGAATAGTATTTAAATTTATATAAGTCAATAATACTAATATTAATTGGCCTTGGATAACAAATATTGAATCCTAACAGTTTGTATGGTAGAGTATACAAATTATTTGTTATTTTCTTCTTCAAATATCATAAATTTATTTTTCTATGATTACTCAAATCTGTATCCTTATTTTATTTTATTGAATGCATTAAACTAGATAGAGATGATTTAACAAGTTGAATTATGTAAAATTTAGTGATATTACAATTGAGAAGCCAAAAGAGAATCAGTATTGGTGTAAAAACTCAAGAAACTTTTCACCCAACATTGTTATGATATAAAAATTAATTTGATCCCTGTTGACCTCATGAATGTAAAATGAAAGGATAAAAAATCAATAAAATCATTAATGAGACAAATTCTTACCTCTTTATGAGGGTATTAAGACTAAATATTATCTTTACAATGAAATACTAAATAAGGGGAAAATATTATATTCTATAGTTCTCACATAAAGTGAATTTTCAGGAAGACTTGTATGGTTTATATAGTGAGGCTGACCAATGGTATACCGTTGATAAAATTATACCTAACCATAAATTTTTTAAACTATTCAATGGGTGAATTTCAAAATAATATTCTTCACTAAATATATTACCCAAAGACTTAACAATTAAATTGAATTGGATTTTCGTGAGTTGAAACAAATGAAGGATGAGTTCATTAGTAATTTTGAGGATAAATTCAAAATAATTTAATGGTATAAAATTGGTTTTATTACTTTTAATGAACTCAATATTGATTAATTATTCAGTGTCCTTGAACAACTTCTTTAAAATAAATTATTCATATGATAAAGAGAAATTTACAATGAATTTTTTCAATGTGTTCTCAATGTGGTTATAAAATAATGGAGTCCCATTATTTTTGAGATATAAATATTATCTAATATTTTCAAGGTATCCTTGAAGAAATGTATCATAGCGGAAATAAAATAGAAATACCAACTTTTCAAATTTTATTACGAAATAACCAAGGTGATTTCATCCAAATAAAAAGGAATTGTTTCAAGTATCGAAGTACTAAACACAAATCTAATGATTTTCATAAGTGGATAATGAGGCCATCTAATAAAATAAGGGAAACTAATATCCAAAATAATTCATCTCCCACACTTTATATCCTTCAATACACAGAGATTGGTAATTATGAAAATTAATTTGGTAACCCCAAATATAATGAAGAAAATGGTCACCCATAAATTTTATATATAATGGAAAAATGAATGGAATATGCAATAACAACCACTATTGTAAATTTGAACAATTAAGGTATGAATGGTACACTCATTTTACACTCTATGTATTTCAATTTTTTTATTTTAATATAGTTCTTTACATTCTTAATATCATAAAAATTTATTAATAATGTATCTTCCCACACATTAAAATTTGGATATTGAATAATCTATTAACACCCATGGTGGTATGATTATCATTTATAATATAATAAACTCTTTTACAATGACATTTTTTTGTAGGATACTTCCTAGGTATATATCACTTCCTTAATATATATAATATTGGCTATGAATAGGATTTACCTTCATATATCGTATATCAATTATTAAGATAAAGAAATCTCATTTCATATTCCGAATAGACCTATTATAAAATATAAATTTTAATATGGTCATGAACTCATTTTGGTAGAGAATTCGATAATATATTTCTTGATTCCAACCACAAAGTTACAAAAATTTCAAATTATAACAGTGTATGTAATCTTAGATGTATTAACTATTATTCAGAAATATACAGATGAAATTCTCAATGCATTTCTTGGTCTTTAGCTGTATCATGAGGCTGATATTACAATTGAACTCATATTAGATATAATATCCACATAAAATCCCCTTATAAAATTTTACTTATTGAATTTAAGGAAACGAAAAAGAAACCCTAAGAATATATTTTCATCTTTTTGGTACATCTATGTTCTTGACCATGGGAGGGAAAATTTATCTTTATTATGAATAAGGATAGGTATATTTTTCGTTGTGGTCACTATAATGGACTTAAAAAGTATAGTTAGTAAAAATAATCCACTAACCCATATTGATGATATATCCATTATGCTATCATGATCTAAATATTTACTAATTAATAAACATGATACCATTATTTGGGGTTAAAAAGGGAAGATATAACCATGCTGTCATTCAATACTAAATATAGACCCTATGATTTCATATTTATTCTTTTATGACTTAAAAATATCCAACAATACTTTTTGATTTGACAAATATAGTCATTAATGACTTATATGAAGAAAAATTCACTATATTTATCAATGATATTCATATAAATTCTCTGAGAAAGGAAGAATGTGAAGAGATTTTTAAGAGTGTCCTAAATACAATATTAAAGGATAAAATATTTTACATGTTTAACTAGTTTTAATTATAGATTCAAATAGTATAATTCATGGGTTATGTAATAAAAATAGAAGATATTGATAAGGATCAATCAAATATATAAATAATAAAAACTAGTTGAAACTGGGAACCATCATAGGAATATGTATATTTCATGAATTAGCTGGATTCAACCATTATTTGGTGAGAACTTTCTCATGACCATGTAGTCCACAGACCATTTTAAAAAAATATTGGATTTAATTACCTCTCAAATAGAAAAAGTTAAGAAAACCTCAAGAATATGAATAATAGATTGTTCGCTACACCTGTGCTTACATTCCCCTATAATGGAGAAGGGTTTCTAATATTTGGTGATGCTTCAATATTGGATTTTGGATGTTTCGTAATGTTAAATGATAAGATAATTATTTATACATAATTATATTTATAAAATAATGAAAAACCTAAATGAAGATGAATTAGAGATAGAGGATATATTATTTTAATTAATGATTTGGTAGTATTTTTTTAATGGTGATATGTGTTAAATATATACTAATCAAAAGAGTTTAAAATATATATTCACAAAGAAATATTTAAACATGTCCCAAATGAGATAGTTTGAATTGATAAAATATTATAACTGATCAATATATTACCACCCAGATAAAGACAACAAGATGATTGATGCTTTGAGTGTCAAATATTTTTCTACCTTGTCCATGATGAGAAATGAAAAAGTCCTCATACTCGGATATTTTTAAAGTATAAATCTTGAATTTATATGGGAAGGGAAGAAATCATATTTTTATAAAATAGCTATTCAATAATCCATCCTTATTATGTTCAAAGAATAATATTATTATTATATGGATTTATAGGTAAAGGTAAAAAATATTCCATATATAAAATTAGATAAATATTATGTTACATATTTTATAACTCAAATATTTGTCCTTGAAAACCCATACCTAAATAGGTATTTTTTATATAATTCATATATCTGATATGTCTCTTTTAATCCTTGAATTGTGAATATGTATAGAGATTCAATAAAAACACTCTAGCTAGATATCATGAGGAGAGATATTTAAGAATATATATCTAAGTGGTTGTTCCACCAGCATGTTATGGATTAATGAGAGATTTGAAATTGGTTGATGAAACCATTACCTATACTAGTATAAAAATTAGAAAACATCACCAAATATTTTGGTTTCATAGGACTGTGTAGAACCCCAAGTATATATATATATTAGGGTTGTAGTGTTTTTCTTTAGAATTAAGTGAATTTTATTATTATCATAGAATATGTATCACTTGAATAACTCAATGTGATATGTATAAGGGAAGTGGTAATGATGTATAGAATAACACCCTCGATTATATTTTTCCAAAATATATGGTTTTACTCAATGTTTTATAAATGTATTAAAAAAATTAAATGATATAGAAGAGTTATATTTTTACATATCACCCTCAGATCTTTTTTTTATTCTAAAACAATTATTGAAAATATTTAGAATATGATTATATATTATTTATTTTATTAACAAGGATATTGGAATAAAATCCTTCCCCTGTTAGAGTTCTCATTTAACAAAAAAATGTATTTTAATATTCATTTAAAAATATATTAGTCATAGAATAGGAAGAGGTGTAAGAAACTGATGTTATTAGATAAATTTAGAGAGTGGAAGCAGAAATGACCTACCCTAGTCTATGAAAAGATGGGTAAGTTTCAAAAACATTAGTGCTTTGTTGTGACTATGGATAAATCATTGGTAGTGTGTAATGATAATTTATTACAAATAAAAGTTAATCCATAGGTATATCAGTCCCTTCAATATCATTAATCATATCATGAAAATATATTATTTCATGGACCATTATCTATAAAACTAGAAAGTACATTATGTGTTCTATGTATCATTTTTTTGTACATACTTTCGCACCCCAAACCGTGATTTTATTTTATTTTATTATTTCTTTCGTTTTAAATTATTTTTCTCTGGTTCGCGTTCAGTCTCAGATCAGATTTTGAGTCTTTGAAAAAAATGCACTTTTGGGTTCGACAATGTTGGACGCAGGGGTGGAGCGGGATGCCGCGCGGCTTCGCCCTTGCAATTACTTGGCCTATTGTTAATTTTAATATTATTAAAGATGATACAAATTCACTTATTTTTTTTAATTTTTATCATCATGTGGTTGTGGTTGTTATTATTTGGTTCGGTGTGCGGGCACTTCACGATTAGTGGAAGTCATTCGGTAAGCCCGGTACCTGTGTGACTATATGCGTTATTATTATTAAGTTATTGGAATTTCAATTATCATTATTATTATCGTTATTAAATTTTACGAATAAGATTGTAAAAGTTATGATTATTATTATGTTATTTTAAATCTAATAAATGAAATGAATTTTCAAATGAATTTTTAATATTATGATTACTATTTTTATTATGGTGTTTATTTATTTTTTTCCTTCCTATCCCTAGCAGCCCCCTCTTTTTTTTCTTCTCTTCGCTCATTTCCCCTGTGCGCTGCCACCCTTCTCGGCCTGGCACCCTTCTCCCTCCTTTTTTCCTCTCCCCTACAGCGGGAGCTTCTCCATTGCTCCCTCCTACTCCCCAGTGCACTGTCCGAACCCTGTGCCCTCTCTTGCCTCCTTGCGCCGGTTCCAGCGGAGCCGCTTCCCTTTCCCACCTCCGGTGCCCCAGCACCCCTGCTACCCGGTCTCGTCTGCAGCAGCACCCGCAGCACCCGGTGCCCTCCTCAGCAGCCAGCCAGCAGCCCCCCTCGGCGCCTCCTTCCTTCTGTCCTTCCGCAACAGCAGCAGCCACATCCCTTTCTGCCTTGCCTCCCTGCTCAGACCCAACGCACCTTACCGCGTCCCTGCCCTATAGACGATATCCGCTGCCTCAGACTCCTCTCCCTACACACCGCATCCAGTGCTGCGGATCCTCCCTCTCCTCCTATAGTTGCATCACCCTTTCCCTCCTGCCGCCTTCAGCCATCACGCACCTGGCGCACCCCGGCCACTGCCTCCTGCCCTACTCAGTCCGTAGCTGCGCCCCGACCAGCCCGCTCGGCCTCCCCTGCCCTCGCCCCTTCCTTGCACCCACTCTCTTCCCCCAGTAATGGTTTGTTTTGTTTTAATTTTTATTTTACTTTTATTTTTATTATTGTTATTATCAATATTTTTATTGTTATTTTTACTTTTATTATTAGTATTATTATTCTTATTATTCTTATTATAGTTGCTGTTATTATTATTATTATTATTATTATTACCATTATTTTGTTATTATTATTACTTTTATTCTTATTATAATAATTATTATTATTTTTTTGTTACGATTATTATTATTAGTATTATTATTATTATTATAATTATTGTTATTATTCACATTATTATTGTTATTATTATTATTATTCTTATTAATATTCTTATTATTATTATTATTATTTTGTTGTTATTATTATTATTATTATTATTATTATTATTATTCTGTTGTTGTCACTATCATTTTTATTTTTATTATTATTATTATTATTATTATTATTATAATTATTATCATCTTCATCATCGTACTCTTGTTGGATCACGGGTTTTAATTGATGTTGGGTTTTTATTTGTTGGCTTAGGACTTTTAGGACCCGCGCAGGGCATTTCCGAGTGAGCGACATCGTCGCGCCTCATTTCCGAGGTTCCGTTGTTGTCGCGCTTCACTTCCGAGGTGAGTGTTTCTTCTCGCCCCTTGGTTTCGCGTTCTCTAGTGAGTTTTTTTTGTGTCTGACTCCTTGGTATTGTCTATGTAGAGTGTCGAACTTTATCACGTGGCTTCAGACACACGTTGTGCCATCACGCATTGGTTCCAGAGTTGTTTTGTCGTTGCGCTTTGATCTTGAGGTAGGTTCCCTTTGCACTGCTTTTAAAATTTAAGTTATATTATTTCTTGCTTCTTGCGCACCCTAATTCTTCAAAATAATTATTTTATTAATTTTAATAAATATGAGATAATATACGATAATTAATTTTTAATATAAGAGGGTTAATTTTTAAATGGTTATTTAGTATCAAAAGGATCCATTTATTTTATACACGACACATGAAACATCCTTTTGACGAGCGGACACCCACTAATGAAATATTGCCCATTTGGATTTTCATCATAATTTATGGAATATAAAACAGAGTTATGGTTTAATGAGAAATGATTTCTTTTGAAGCGTGAAGAAGTACTTTTGTTCTTTTAAGAAGTTTTCTGGTGGGTTCTTAAAGGTTATTTGGAAAAATAAAATGTTTTGGTTTGGTTTGGTTTATAAAAAAATATTGTCAGCCTGTGACGTAGTGTTTTTGGGGTTCTTTAAATTGTTTTAAACTGGGTTTTGTCTCATAAAGAAGTTGTACATTTCTTTGAGTAGTGTTTGTGAAATGTATTAAATGCCTTTTTGGAACTTTATGGAAAGAGATGAAAATGTTTTGATAAAAACCCTCTTAGGACAACTCTCATGCCTTGGTCCCAATTGATTGATTGGGAGGCCGCGCTTAGTGGGCTCCCAGGTACGTGAGTAGTTTAAAGGATTTAGGTTGTTCCATGGAGTGGCTCTAGGTGATGATTGTTGTGCTTTGTATATATATGTATATGATTGGATGCTCGGTTGGCATCAGTTGGATCACCCCTTTTTCAAACACTTGAGACATGGGAATCTGGCATATTGAGAGAATATTCTAAGACTGATTGATGCACTGGTAGGTTATGGTACTGACCAGTGGCCCATAGTAGGTGGATATATTAGGTTTATTATTATGGGATTTCCCTCGACCGGCCTGAGAGAGGATGGTTGAGCATATTGTGCGTTTTGATTTCATTGTTATATGTCGATAAAGATGATTTCTCATGTATTGGTGTCTTCTGGTTTATTCTCGATCTCCTAGGTTCACCCATGTCTATTCAGCTTTTGTTGCTTGCAGTAGTGATTATGATTCTCACATGTATACCTACATTGCCCTCGCTATGTGTTTTACTTTGTACATTCTGGTGTATTGTTTTCTTTGGAATGTGGTAAATTTCTTTTGATTAGTATTCTAGAAATGGTTTTTAAATGAAAGTGTTTAATCCTCTTTGTACAAATTTGAAAATTTAAACATCACTTTCCCCTTTTCTAAAATTTCATTGACCCTAATAAATTGAACCCAAATTTGGAAAATTGATAAGGGAAATGGTTCGAACTTTGTTTTTAAGTAGAATATTATTAAAAACATACTTTTATAGATTGTAGTTAAAATTTGAAATGATGTTTCTTTTATTTTAAAGGTAGTGCATTGGGAATAGATATCGAGCTAGCCTACTGAGTTTTAATACTCACGCCTATAGTTCTTTTCTATTTTCAGTGTTTGTGCATGCTATAGCTTGAGTGCGCTCACCTAGGGTGACGCTTGATCGTTGAGTTGGAGAGCGACCCGCGATGTCGCACGAAGTTTGTTCAGATGTCGTGTTTAGTCTATTTGATTTCTGTTTGTTCCTGTTTAGTCACTTTATTTGTTTTGTCTTTTCTGTGCTGCTCTGTTTTATTTTTGCTGTCTTATTTATTTATATTGGGTGAAATCATTCACATAGCCTCTGTTGATGCCATGGCGCTTTTCGCCAGCTCGGGAGGATCGGGAACGCCTCTCGGGCCATGTCGCGGACCAACTCGGGTGACCGGTTCAGGGTCACCCTAGGTTGGTTCGTGACACATACGATACCATCCATTTGTACTAAATCATATGTTTTCCAGTTTCAATATAAACTCTCATTTTAGGGACAACTAGTTGAGATTATGGACCAATGAGGTATGTTTTTCTAGAATAAGACCACAAATCTGGTCAATGTTACATGGTGGAATCACAAGCTTTTGGAATATACATTGGTCCCTAAAGATATTATTAAAACAAATTACCCTCTTATGGTCTTATCCATGTATAGGAATTTTGAGGAGGATTATATTTATGGGGTAGAATGTAATGGCCCATGATTTTATTGAATATTTATCCTTAATAAATTATCTTGAAATTTTTTTTAAATATGTAACACCGACCTAAAAAATATGATTGTTAAAATAATAAAAATATTAAATACAACCATTATAATGTTACCATTTAATTGAGATTAATAAATTTATATAACCAAATTATTATATTTATATATAATGAAGTAGAAATAGAACCAAGAATTTGAAATCATACATATAAAAAGCATTTTTCTGAGCTTCAAATATAAGTATAATCATTGTGGTTTTCCCAAGATCAATCATAATATTAATATCAATATGTACGGATTGACAGAAAACATCTAAGGGTGATATTATTACTCATTCGAAACAGTATGAGATCCATGATAGCTAATCCATAATCAGTGATAGCCACCACAACCTATTTGACTCTAATATAATTTTAGAGGTCATAAATGGAATTTTATAAATGAGTTAGGAAGAATTAAACATGTAATTATTAACTATATAAATTTTTATGATGTGTCACTAATTTTTTTAAAGATTAAAAATATTTTTTGTGAAATTGTAAATCCAAATTTTATTTTTTATAATATAAATTTATCATTTATCCACTTTTAGACTACTATTATATAAATTAGAAATAATTTTTAAATTTAAGAATTAATATTTTTCTTATGGTTATTGTTTGGGAATTTCAGCAAAATGTTGATTTTTAGGTTAATAGTGAAAAATATTTTTTTACAATTTTTTTCACCCTAAATCTATCAACATGATGTAAGTATGAAATACAATTTTATGAAAACATTATTGATGAAATTTTGATTTAAATGTGTGATATTAATTATTTAAAAATATTATAAAACTATGTTTTACACATTAGAAAATGAGTGATATTTTATTATAATAAAAGAATAATTTTTGATCATTTTCATTAATTAAGTAACTACATGGTTATATTTATTTTTAATTTTTTTTAATGAAAATTAACTATTATTATTTATTTATAAAGAAATAAATATTATAATAATCATTTTATAAATTCTTTTTTTTTTGTCTAATTATTTTTACGATTCAATATGTTTTTCAAAAAAAATGTTTTATTTTACATATTTATATTAAAATTAATTTTTACCACTTATATAAATATAATACTAAAAAATGGATATATATTTGGAATTAGTATAATCAATATTATTTAACAAATTTAGAATATTTTTTTACCATTGCAATATGTTACCATGGTAAATATGTTTTTCCACTATAAGACTTAAAATTTTTAAAAGGGGTGATGGCCTATAAGATAACGTCATTATTATAATTAAAACATTCCCTAACATGATTTTTTCAGTTAATATCTATATAATATTTCCATAAATTATTAATTTAACTAAATTGGAGTATCATTCATATTTAAATACATTTTTATATTTAAATGTTCATAATATTTACCAGAAAACCACTCTCCCTATAAAATATGTCTTCCACCAGCCCTTGAAATTCCCTCTAAAAATATAATACCCTCTTAATTATGCCTTAAAAAATTCCAAAATACACCTCACTCATTTTATTTAACCCTCGGTCCTTAGATAATTCCCAAATCCCATTAAAATCAATAAGGTTTCCAAGATAAGATTCAATACTTCTACATATATATTATCTAGTCTATAATCATTATTTACATAATTATTCTTATAACTATTAATGAATATAATTTATTCCTATATTATATGTTCTTAAAATCACTTAGATTATATAAAATTAATATGTTCTTTTATTAATTATAATGACTTTATTTTTCATTTCTTTATAAAACCCTCATATTTGAATTTTATTTACTATAGTGACCCAAACATTCCTTATATTAATATTATTCAATTTTAAAGATAATCAACATAATATTATTACACATATATGATCTAAAGGATTAGTGTCTTGGGAAAACTTGGACCATACATAACAATTACAACATCAAAAATAAACATTTATTTTGTTCCTTCTTCTCTATCTTCTTATTGGCACTTGACTTCTCCTTATTATGTGTAGTCACTTGAGGATATACATAAATAGGGGTGATATTAAATCCCAGTAAGAGGATAAATAATAACAAAATAGCATAGGGTGATCATAATCATTACATAGGAAAAAGATCTAGAACAAGAGAGGAATCATTAATAAAAGACTTGGAATGTGGCAATGCATAAAAATGTAACATCATGTCTTAGTTGTTAACTACCAAACATACTTGTGAACAAAGATATAATCATGTAACACATCGTTTCACATTAACTAATGAGATTCATCACTTTACCCAATGCATTAGAGTGCTGTATAATTCTGGGAGCACCCATCACATTGAAACATTCATATTGCACTATATAATTCGGGGTGCACCCGTCACATCAAAACACTGTCATTTATCATGCACGCCATGATGAAAATATATAAAAAAAATAAACATAACTAACCAACGGAAATGAATGGGTTTCATCTAATAAGAACAAATTCAAAAGAACTGGGATCCCAAAATTAAGTGGGAATGGCATACCTGATACGATAACCATCAACATTGAGTGTGAAGTAAAAGGTGTGTTTTTCAAAGAAGTGTTCTTTTGGAAAACATTTATTTGACATAAAAATCAGTAAAATAAATTTATATACCATAAATGGTAATATAATTATGAAAAATAGGTTTTTAAGGAGTTACCATACCATAAATGGAGTGAAGGATGGAGAACCTAAAGAACGAAAGGAGGGTTCGAGATTTTTCACTTACCTTGTATCTGATTGATTTATTCACATTAATGTATTGTATAACCAAATTATATTAATTAAATTAAAAATAAAAAACCTTGTTTATATTAATATGGTTCATTATGGTTTTTATGTTATTTTTTGGGCGTTTGGATGTATTATAGTGTTTAAAAACAGTGTTTGGGAAGGGGTGTTTTTATGGTTTTCCTAAGCGATTCATATGTATTCAAAAATGGAAGTTCATTTAGAACATGGATAAACATCCAGAACATTTCATTCATGTTACTAAGGATATTCTAGAAGATAAAATAATCTTATAATTAATTATATTATATACCATGTGGATGAATCATTAGATAATAATTAAATGACGATTGTTTGGGTTAATTTGTGCGATTTTCAACAACAACGAACATGTTTTGTTTAATCATTTAGTAATATGAACCTACATTTTTTTACAGAAAATGAAATTGGGTATAATAAATATAACATATTATATCTCAACCACTAAAATGTTTTCATTCCCATATCTGAAGGAATAAATGGAAAAATAAAACATGTCGCTCTTGAAGGTGGTATATTTACACCAAACTAACAATGTTTTCTTTTATAAAATAAAAAAGAAGAGGATAAGGGGTTTTGATGCTATAATATCCAATTAGTATCATAAATGTTCAGTATATGTATGACACTAAAGTAACCATACCATGAAAATGAAGATAAATTGGGAGGGAATAATAAATGAATTTGAAATTAAAAAGAATTTTAAAGGAAGAGAGAGAGAGAGAGGAATTACCTCTTCAATCCTCCTCTTGATATCCTCCTTAAGGGAACTTATCATGGTATATTGATGAGTACAAAACATGTTGGACGCGGGGGATAGGCTTGGAAATATTCTTCGGCATTGTTCATACAAGGCATTAAGCTTGAGAGGTTTGAGGAAATGACGTTGTGAATGGTGGTATTTATAGTGGAGAGGAAAAAGTATTTCTCAATATAAAATTCCTTGAATTATTATTTCCGCACCTGACAAGGAATAGTGAGTCTTCCATGAACAAGAATAGTAATTTTATCATATCAATCCTAATAAATTGGTCTTACATCTGTAGAAAATCATGCATGACTCTAGGATTAGCTTATGTAGCTTATTGTTTATGTTATGGTATTTCACTATACATAAAAAATTCATGTATATCAGAAAATATCAAAAAAAAATCACCCCGACCATTCTTCAATCTATAGAGTTCAAAAATGAATTCCATTTTTTAAAAATAATTTTCCAAATATTATTAACTTAATATTTATTTAAAATCATAATATACTTTAAAAATACAATTTTTAATATTAAAAATGATTTTATAATTCTTTCCAAAATTACGTAAGGTCTTATAAAATTATCATAAAAATATCAGACATGAATTTCTTAATTTATGAACACATTTTCAGAAAATAATTTCTCATTCTAATTAATTAATTAATTATAATTATTTATTTATGACTTACGAAAATACCAATAATATTACCATGGTCAAATTGTCACTTATAAGATGCCTAAATTTTATTTAATTGTTAATGGGTAAGGTTACTATTATTTTTGATTATTTACTATTAATATGGGTTATATTACTATACATAAGTGTTGGTTACTATTCATAAGGGTAAGATACAATTCAGAAAAAATCAATTTTTTCCTACCAGACAGAAAACATCTTACTGATCACAACCATGTTTGTTAGATTTATGAAATTATAATTAAATAAGTGGAAAAATTATGTTTAATCATAACATATTATTTAGTATCCTTATAACTCATTATGCTTCTAAATGGTATTATACTATAAGGCAAAATTATGAGAAGGAAATTTCGTTCATAAAACTTTGGGTTGTTACATTATTCCCCCCTTATTAAATTTATCCCTTGAAAGTTTGCTTTACATAAACAGGTGAGGTTACCTCTCCTTCATCACCTCCTCTGGTTCCCAAGTAGCTTCATCAAACATATGGTTCCTCCACAACACTTTTACAAGGTGGGTTGTCTTTTTTGCATAGAACCTTATCCCTCTAGTCGAAAATATCTACTGGATTCTCCTCATAAGAAAAATCACCTTCATGTTATACCACCTATGAGTCAAGTATATGTGTGGGAGAAAGTATGTAATTCATCAAGACTGTTATATAAAGCACATCATGAACTTGAGCCATATTCAGTGGATGTTTAAGTTAATAGGTCATGACTTCTATGCTATCTAGGATCTCAAGGGAGACAATGTACCTTGGTATTAGATTCGCTTTCCATCCAAACCACAAGCTAACATACATTCAGATATTTGAAGGAAGAACATATCTCCAATGTCGAACTCCAACTCCCTTTGACAGTTGTTAGCATAGCTTTTTTCGGAATCTAAGCAGTTTTGATATGTTTCTGGATGACATGAACCTTATCTGTCATCTATTGCACAAGATTCGGTCCAAGAAGCTTTCTTTCTCAAACTTCATCCTAATAGGATAGAGTTCTACATATCTCTCCATATAAAACATCATACAGAGCCATCCGAATACTCAAGTTGAAGTTATTGTTCTATGAGAACTCAACCAATGGGAGATTCTGATCCCATCCACCATTGAGTTATATATAGAATTATCATTGCAATTCTTCAAGTGTCTAAATATTGATTTCATATTGGCCATCCGTTTGGGGTTGATACGTCATGCTGAAATTCAATTAAGTACTCAAACATGTTGAAGAATCTTCCAAAATTTTAATGTATACCATGGATCATGGTCAGAGACAATTGAGATTGAAACTCCACACAATCTCACCACATCCTTCACATATATCATTGAAAATTTTTCAAGTGAGAGGTCTTCCCAAATAGTGAAAAAATGGGAAATCATGGTGAGTCGGTCAACCACAACCCATATCACATTATTTCCCTTCAGCATCATTGGGAGACCCATGAAAAAATCCATAGTGACATTCTCCCATTTCCACAGACATATAGGCAAAGGCAACATCATCCCTTTAGATATTTTTCACTCTGTTCTACAATGCTGACATACAAGGCTCCTTGATATATATTCTGAAATCCACTTCTAAATGTTATCCCAAAAGAAGAGTTCTAAGAGATCATGGAACATCTTGGTTCTCCCATGATAGATAGAGAATGTGGATCTATGTTCATTTTCTAGTAACCACTTCTTTATCCCGGGTGATTAAGGCAAAAAAATCCACGTTCTAAATTGAATCACATCATCATCATTGATATGGAACTCTTATAGCTTCCCTTCTTTTAGTGTATTCACCCTCTTTTGTAACTGCACATCATCCCTTTGTGATTCCTTAATCTTCTCATGGATGGATAGTTGCGTAGTCATTTGGGAAAGGTTGCATGTATCCCCTGCCCTTTTTATTTCTTAATCCATCCTTTTCATATCCAAGAATATAGTTTCGTTATCAATCCATAACATTGATATAGTAGAAGGTTCTTTTCATCATAGATTATCAGCTACCTTCTTTTCATTTCCAGGATGATAGTGAATAGATAAATCGTAATCCTTGGTTAGCTCTAACAATCTCCTTTGAAACTTGTTGATCTCATTTTGTGTGAATTTATTCTTTAGGCTCTTGTGCTTAGTTTATATGTCACACTTCTCACCATAAAGGTAGTGCCTCCAGTTTTTCAAGGAAAAAATCAAGTTTGATGGCTCTATATCGTGCATCTGGTAGTTATTCTCATGGATCATCATCTTCTGTGAGGCATAGGCTATCACATAGTCATTTTTCATGAGTATGCAAACCAATCCTTTCTTTGAATCATCACTATATATCA
This sequence comes from Viscum album, assembly GCA_963277665.1. Classification (NCBI taxonomy): domain Eukaryota; kingdom Viridiplantae; phylum Streptophyta; class Magnoliopsida; order Santalales; family Viscaceae; genus Viscum; species Viscum album. Next base: position 1,109,962,697 of record OY728146.1, read on the forward strand.
CAAAACGACCTCCACTTTTTGGTAGTTTGAGTACATGTTCAGTGATCAGCTATCTCTTTATCTCCTTTAATCTTTCCTCACATTCCTCTATCATGACATACATTACCCCTCTCCATGTTAACATAGTTTTCCATCTTAAAAATCTTGAGAAATTTCTCAAAACACGTCATTAGTATCCAGAAAATCCAAGAAAACAATTGATTTATTTGACATTAGAGGGCTTGGTCCATTCATCAATAGCCTTTGTTTTTGAAGGTCCAATAGAAATTCCCTCACTTGTGATCACATGTCCTAAGAACATGACTTTCTTCATCCAAATGTCACATTTTCTGAACTTGGTAGACAAATTCCCATTTCTAAATGTTTCCCACACAAGTCTTAGATATTATTCATGTTCCTCCATTATCATGGATTATATGAGAATATCATCAATAAATAATACCAAAATAAATTTGAAGTAATGTCCAAGGACAAAATTCATCAAATCAATGAATATTGAAGGGGTATTAGAATGTTTGAAGGGCATAAACAAAAACTCATAGTGCCCATACCTTGTACGGATTGTATCCTTTTTAATATCTTCCTTCCTCACTGTTAGCTATTGATATCATTAATGAAGATCCACCTTTGAGAAGTATTGAGATCCACTTAGCTGATCAAAAAGTTGTAAATCATTGGATGATGATACTTGTTCATTAAGGTGATCTTATTGGGTTCCTAAAAATTGATACACAGCTGCATTGTTCCATAATTCTTCTCACAAAGTGCACTGGTGCACCCCAATGTGATGCAGTAGGGCCTATGAACTCTTGGTCCAGATGCTCTTGCAGCTACTTTGGAAACTCCTCCAGTTCAATAGGAGCCATCCTATAGGGACACTTTGAGATAGGAGTAGCTCCAGGTATGAGTTATATTGATAACTCTACCCCACGATCGAGGTGAATTCTGGGTAACTCTTTAGGAAATATTTCATTTTATTCACTCACGATGGGAATTTTTGCATGTTTGTTACTATCCTTTAACTCCACCATTTGGGAGGGGTTTGCTTCATCATAGAATATCAACACCAACACCATGGAAGGATTTTTCAAAGGATATTTCTGATCTTCCTGGAATTTTTAGAGGGGCATGGGATAGTTCAAAATGTGAAAACATAGTACATTTTCCCAATAGTTGATTTGTGCTCTATAAAATGAGATCCAATCCAATCCCATTATAGCGTCAAATTCCACAAAGGATGTATTATGAGATACTTTGTAAGATCCATCCCACATACGCCAATAAGAGAATAGTCCAACACTTGGCAGGCAATGATTGCACCACAGAGTGTTTTTGCAGATATCAATACTTCAGGGTTTTTGGGCTTCGATTCTATAGTTCTATAAAACGTACAAGAAATAATGGGACGTGTAGAAATCGAATCAAATAATACTTTTCCCATTCTTGAGTGAATAGTAAGTGTAACTTGTACGACTTCATTATCTTTCTCAACTTCAGATTTAGTGATGGAATAAGACTCCCCTTATTCCTTTGTCTTTTGTGGCTGCTACTGCTGATTACCCTCAAGAACTCAAGGTTTAGTCCACTGGCTTTTATAGTTCCCTTTCTCCCTACAGTTGAAGCATTGATCCATGGGTGGTTCTCTCTTTTCATCAACCACATTATCCTTCCATTTAATTTCTTTTAGACACTCTTGAGCATGGTTTCTTTCTTTCCCACACATGAATTACATCTTCGTCCTTTTGAGTAATTTCCCTTAGTGAAACTTCCCATATTTTTAGCATGTGGTTCATTGAGTTTTCTTCCCACCATTGTCCTTAGATCCACCGACATGAAATACATTTTTCATTATTTATCACCATAGCCATGGGCTCATTCTTTAGACTCCATCACCACATTGACAGAACACCAAACAACTTCTTCATAACTCACAATATCTTGAATTACAAGAGCATTTCGAAGGTGTGATTTTATTTCAGAAAAAAATATATCAATTTTTTTATCATGGTTGATAACATAACCAAAAGCATGCCTTCTTATTCTTGTGAAATTCTCTTCATAATTTGTTACAAATTCTCTATATTTTCTCTTGAGATATATTGATTCTCTCTCCATCTTTGTATGATGATTTTGTGTGAAATACTTATTAGGAAACAAGATCTCAAAGTCCTCCAATCCCATCTATTAAATTTCCTCCCTTGGATTGGTGTTCTTAATAAAATAACACCATTGATAGGCCTCACCAACTAGTTGATAAATTACTAGTGTCACCTTCTCCATCTCATAATAGTGAAGCACGAAAAATTTCTTTTCCGTGGATTTGACCCACTGTTCCGCAGCTAGTCGATCAGAAGATCCACTAAATGTTGGTGGTCGTTGACTCATAAAACATTTGATAGCCAGTTTCTCCATCATTGGTGAAGGAATATGTTTCCCATTATTACAGTTATTGTTCATATCCTGAGATATTTGGGTAATCATCCCCATGATTTTTTGAACTCCACCTCCCAAATCACTCTAGATGTCATTTGGGAAATCGTTGCATTGGCCCTCACACGAGTTGTTTGCTTGGTTTCACCAAGTTCCCACTATTTTCTACAATTAGAAAAAATATATCAAAACATAAGTAAAACAATCATGAATAACTTATTCATTTTTATGATTGATACTAAAATCATAACATATGGGATCACTATGTAACGATTATTGTGTGCATATTTGTACATATTCTCATGCAAGTGGTGTTCTCTAGGGTTCACTATTCTTAATTCCCAAATTATCTAAATGTTTCCTTTGATACCAACTATAGTGTCCCAACATTTTATTACATTATTATTCAATAATTTTGAAGATAATAAACATAATAGTATTACACATAGAGGATCCAAAGGATTACTTACTTGGGAAAAATACTAAAATACATAACAATTACAACATCAAGCATAAACATTTATTTAATTCCGTCTTCTCTAGCTTCTTATTGGTTCATGACCTCTACTTAGTTCATGTAGTCGCCTGAGTATAAACAATAAAAAGGGTGAGATAAAAGTCTATTAAGATGATATATAAAAACAATATAGTATTGGGTGAGCATAATAATAACATTGGAAAATGATCACGAACATCAGAGGAATTATTAATAAAAGACATCAAATATGGAAATGCATTAAAAAGGAAACATCATGTATTGGTGGTTAACTACCAAACATACTTTTCTAAAAGCTATAATCTTGTTCAAATATCATTTCACATTGTCTCAAGAGATTCATGACTTTACCCAATGCATTGGATAATTGTATAATTTAGGACGCACCCATTACATTGACTCATTCATATTGCGCTATATAATTCCGAGTGCACCAGTCACACCATAACATTATCATTTATAATTCCTACCACAGATAAAATATATAAAAAATTGAACATAACTAATCCATGGAAGGTAATGGGTTTCATATCATGATAACACATTCATAAACATTTCGTTACAATAATTAAGTGGGAATGACATACTGGATATGATAACCATCAACCTTGAGTTAGAAGTAAAAGGTTGTTTTTTGAAATAAGAGTTCTTTAAGAAAAAATTTGTTTGGAATAAACAACATTTGAAAAAATTTATATCATATAAAATTTAATATAAAGATGTAAAAAATATTTCTACGGACTAACCATGCCAAAAACAGAGTGAAGGAGGGAGAACTAGAAGAAAGAATGTTGGGATCGAGATTTTCCCCTTACCTTGTATCTGAACGCTTCCTTCACATTAATTTCGTGTATAACCACACAATATTCATTAATTGATAATTAAAAACCTTTTTTTAAATGAATATGGTTCATTATAATTTCATTAAGTTATTTTATGGGCCTTTGGATGAGTTATAGAGTCTAAAAACATTTTTCGGGAATGTTCATTTTTATGGTTTTCTTGAGCAGTTCACATGTATTCCTAAATGGAAGTTAATGTAGAACATGGATAAACATCCAAAATTTACATTTCATGTTATTAATTATATTATAGATTTATAAATGATCATAAAATGTATTATATTATATATCATTTGGATGAATCATTAGATAAGAATTAAATAATGCATGTTTGGTTTAATTTGTGCGGTTTTCGATCACAACGAACTTGTTTTGATTAATCATTTAGTAATATGTACGTAATTTAGTTACAAAAATGATATAGAATATAATAAATATAAAATATTCTGGTTCAACTATAAAAATGGTTTAATGACCAGATCAGAAAGATGAAATGGAAAAAGAAAACATGTCGTTCTTGAAGGTTATAGGTTAACACCTCACGAACAACGTTTTATTTTATAAAATAAATAGGATAGGAGAAGGGGGTTTTATAGGGTAATATATCATTCTTATTATAAAATTAATTTATATGTATGAAACTAGAGTTACCATACCATTTGGATGATGATATGTGGAGAGAGAATAAGAAACAAACTTGAAATGGAAAGAAATTTAATGGAAAAAAGAGAGAGAGGAATTACCTCTTGATTCCTCCTCTTGAGGTCCTCTTTAAGGGACCCAATCATGGTATTTTGATGAGACCAAGGGCTTTGTGTCATGAGGGGATTGGGAAGATTATTTTCATGGATTGAATCTTGATAGGTGTGAGGAAATGAGTTTGTGAAGGGTGGTATTTATAGTAGAGGGGAGAGGGGATTTCTGAATATAAAATTCATTAATTTATTATTTCCCCACAAGACAATGAATATTGAGTCTTACATGACCATGTATAATAATTTTATCATTTTAATCAGAATAAATTGGTCTTACATCATAAAAACATCATGCATGACTCTATAATTATTATATTTAGCTTATTTTGTAAATTATAGTATTTCACTATTCATTAAAAATCAATTATTTTAGAATAATCCCAAAAAATTTCCATCACAATTTTTAGAAATTTAGAATCCAAAAACAAATTCCAATTTCCAAAAATAATTTTCTAATTAGTATTAATTTAATTTTTAATTAATATCATAATTTACTGGAAAATATCGTTTTAAAAAATAAAACTGATTTTATAACTCTCTCAAAAATTACGCAAGGTCTTATAAAATTATAATAAAATATAAGACATAGATTTTCTAATATATAAATACATTTTTTGAAGATAAATTTTATTTTAAATTAATTAATTAATTATTATTTATTATTTATGACTTACAAAAATACCAATACTTTTAATTTCATCAAATTGTCACTTATAAGATGCTTAAATTTTATTTAATTATTAATGGGTAAGGTTAATCTTATTTTGGATGATTAAATATTCATATGGTTCATATTACATATCATAAGAGTAGGTTACTATTCATAAGTTTATGTCTGTATTCACCAAAAATTTGGTTTTTCTTATCAGACTCCAAACATCATTTTGGTCACAACCGTGTATGTCATCTTTTTTGAAATTCAAACATAGATGTGGAAAAATTAGGTTTAATGATCACATTAGTATTTGGTATCATAATATTTCATTTTTTTATGAGATTATAATATAAGGCGTAATTATAATAATGGAATTCCATTGATATAACATTAGGTTGTTACATTTACCACCTATGAAAATGGAGTTATAAAGACTATATCATGAAGTATTATGAAATAATAAATATATTTAATATTATATAATAATAATTAACATTTTATGTTCTCATAATTTCAGAATGATGATACTATAAAAAATCATCCGATAATCATACTTATCCAACTAATTATAGTATATTTTTATGCTGGTTAGTTTAAGTGCCTACATGAATGATGATTTGAATTATTATAATGGATAGTCAGGGAAAATTAATTTATTTTAGCATATGATATTAATATATAAAAAACTCTTATAGGAAATATTAATATTTAAAATCAATATTAATAAACGGCCTTTATCACAACTTTAAAAAAACAATCATGTTTTGGTATTTGTATTTTCAAATCATGCGACAAAATTCAATGGGATGAACAAGGAACAACCTATAAATTATGGAACATTTATTTAAATTATCACATGATTTTTATAAATTAAAAACATAAAAATATAAAATGATAATAAAAACTATTATACCCAAACAAATATTGACCAGTTAAAAACACTAACTACCATTAATTAATATTAATGAAAAGTAAGTAAATATTATATATTAAATGATCATGAATAATTATTAAAAAACGTAAAAAAACAATAAATAATGTTATATAATATATTATTAATATATCTATAACTATTATACATGATGTTCAATCTATATGACCAAGAATAAATCCACATTAAATGATTTTATTGTCTCAAATTATTTTCATATTTCATAATTATAAAAATTTATCAATTGGTATTTAGAGTTTTTTTAATCTATCATATTATTATATTGTATTATATTTGAACAATATTTTACTTTTAATTACATTTTCATAATTAAAACCCTATTTTTTAGTTTTATGTCTTTGTAAAATTTGTTGATGTTAGGAATAATTCTCATCCACTCCATGTGAGCTCATTATCCTCTATACACACATTCACCCTTTTGGTAAATTTTCTCCATTGTCATTTTAAAATAATAATATTTTTTTTCTTCTGATCAATAAATTTATCTTTATCACTTTTTGAATGGTATATTTAACACTCTTTTTTGATGGGGGATTTAATAAATGTATTTGTAATATTGAAATGATTTTTCCTTTCATAATCATATATTTTATCGTCTACTATATCATTCCATTAGAAAATTATATTTATTAAGGATACATTGTTGGTAATAAATTAAATGTGGTTTTTCAAATGTTTTTAATGTTCCTTCCTGAAAAATTATTTTTAAAGGTGAAACATAATATCATCTTTATGAGAAAAGGATTATAAAATATTTTTTAATGATTTATCTACCACTTTTCTATTTATTTACAAAATATCTTAATCATATAGGATTATGTTTTATGAATCATAATTTAAATTTACTTACAAAATACTCTTTTTGTGTTATCAATTTTTTAGTATCAACTAATTTACTATTGATACCAAAATTATGTGATACCATTTTGAAATGATATATAACCCATTTTATTTTGATGGATTCTAAAGGAATGATGAATGATGAATATCTTATAGAACATAAATGAATGGATTAGTATGGATGGGATCTTATATAACCCCATAATTCATTGATTTAGGATTTATATCTCATATGATAATGATTCTATGTCACAAAATTCTCTCTACTCACAAAAATATTTCTGGAAAATATTTTTCATGAATTAGAGTGTGATAAAGATTTAAATTTTTCATAATATAATGTTTTAATATGATTATTATTCTTCTATAATTCTATCATATAATATGATTCCCAAAAATCCAATAGTTTAATTACATATTCATATGCTATTTATTCATATCCCATGTTAATTTTCTCATAGTCTTATGCCTTGGTATAAGTTTGTTAATTTGATATTAAATGTTTATATATCAGGAATTATAGAAAATTATTATTTTTCTATAATATTTTAATAACATATTTCTCACATGTTCATTATTTTTCATTTCTTAGGATCTGACCCATGATGAAACATTGAAAACAATCTACTTATTGATTAATTGATCTCTCCAAATTCTTATCTTCCCATTCCACATGTCATGATGATAGCCCATGAGGTGTCCATAAGTTGTATCATGAGGTCTGATTATGAAGAAATATTAAAAATTATTGCAAAATATGTTGTTTATGTAGTAACTCCTCCAAAACACTAAACATTTAGATATTGGGACTGTGAGATTATTTTTCAATAGTGTTGTTTATTTTATATAAATGATATAAAATAATGATATATTAAAATTTGTTTAGAAATTACCTTCACATATTTCTATATTTAATTTATGAATTAAATTAACTATTAACTATAACAAAATATTTACCCCTTAAACCATTCCACATCTAATTAGTTTTTTTATTCTAACTAACAGTTTCATATTTTTTAAGATAATATTCATTTTTACTTGGTTTAGTGGGAACCCTTACATGAACCAAATACCCCTATATATATGGACATAAGTCCTATTAGAACAAAGTATATTACTTTTCTGACGGCTCGATCGAATGATCCCACACTAGCACAAAACATTTCGTATTACTATATCTATATCCTCTAGCATGATGTAATGTATTTCATGTATCTTCCTTTTCATCAGTTACTCCAAGATCATGGTCTCTAAAAGGATAGAACTAGCCCCCCAATTAATGAACCCCCCAGGTCCAAATGATCACCAGAGAATTACATTTACTCTTAATGTGCCCCGCGTATTAGGAACAGTTGTATCATGTAGTACTTAGTAATTCCATTTGTGGCCTAAAGTCACAATGGCTTATATTCCTCACTTATGTTTATCCAAGAGGACATGTAGTTCATTGGATTTTGATTTCCCAAAAACCATATAGATCGAAGGACAAAATATATAGACTATAGACCAATGATAGGTGAATAGTTATTAGAATATATGAAGAAACCCGCATAATCTATTGTAATAACCATATGTACCACTATGAAAACTCAATTCAAAAGCCACCACATCACCTATTTCTTCACAACCAACCATTACTCCACTAATATAATCATGAAACAAATCATTCTCTATTACTTCAATTATAGCCACACATCTTTATCCCAATCATCAACTACTTCCCTCTAGCATTTTTAAATTAACAACAATAATGAAACCATAAATAGAATAAAATAAATAAAATGTAGAAAAAATAATTTTGATCAAAATCATATTAATTATTCTTCAACATTAATTAATAACCCTAAGAACAGCCCACGTAAATATAATCTCCATAAAACCATATTACTAGTTAAAAAATATAATTAAGTAGTTAGTTAACTATGATAGGTAATAAAATAATAATAAGAGTGGAAGATAATAATTTCATAATTAAAACAAGGATTCACAGGGAGAAATATCGGTCCAAAATTATCCCCATATAGAAAATCACAAGGAATTATGTATTGAACATTTGAATCATGAATTTTCTAGTTCGTTGTCTTTATTATGTTAATTTAACCATCCATATAATGAAATAAAAATCATTTTTAATAAAAATCATACTTAATGAAATAAGGAGAAATATCAACTCCCAAACCAAAGATAATGATTTGGTGAATGTAACACAAGGAAGATGAGACCAAAGTGATAAAAAGTCTCACAACCTCCATGAAATTTCGCAAAAACCGATATCATTACATCCTCTATCAATACCAATTGACACAATATCCCAAAAACTGAAGGATATTCGTCACCACAATGACCCTATGAATAAAGAAATAAAATAAGAAAAAAGAGATGCTAAAATCACTATAAATCTCAAGGTGATGATTAATTATGGAAAGGTAAGAAAATAATCCAATGTAGGATGAGATAAAAATAATGACTATTCATTGAGATCCTATGCTTTGGGATAGTTTGAAGGTTATGGAATGAATTATTTTTGGAAATCTAATTTTTAATTATTTGGAAAATTAGAGGATCATATGGTTAAAGAGTTATCAGAAGATAACATATACCCAATCCATAAATCATGATTTGGTATCCACTGAATCTCTGGGGTAATAATGCTTTAAAAAATATAAAATTAAATAAGGTAATATTGAATCCATTTTGGTCACTTAGTAAATTATAAAAGCCTATGAACCATTGTTTAAATCCCAACCTCTCCCTAGAAATTGATATACCTAAATAAATCCTTATGCTGTAATTATTGGTACAATAGCACAATTGACCCCATAAATAAAAATAAAAGAACAAGACCAATAATTCCACCATGATGTTGTTCCCATAAGCATAGTGTAATTATCCCTAACCAAGGGTTTTCATGATTCAAAAATCTCACTATTCTAAAATACAACCCTACCATATATATTGAATAACACTAAAAAATCATACCCTCATCTTCGTAACACAATAGTATCCTCATGAAACAATATTACCCCACATAGTACATCACACCATGCTGTCAAAACCCAACTCTATCTTCTAAAAAACATTGAAATAGAACCTCATTATAATTTCCTTCTCTATAATAAATATTTTAAAATAAAATAAACCTCTCATTTTCTTCCACTAAAAATCCTCCATGATTTACCCTACGCATCCCACATATGATAATAATAAATTAATGGTTTTGGAAATTTTGGCCATCACATGGGTGGTTACTATAGTCATGGTTCTTTATGTGATTCACCAAAACTATAAAATAAGGATCTAATGTTGAAAATTCATTTATTAAATACATTAATGGAAATATAACCAACTCTCAAGATTAAAAATTTGATTCCTTTTTGAAAAAAGGTATATAGTACATCAAAAATATATACATATTCTAGGAATTTTAACCAAATCCATTACCCTCAACTAAAACACTTACTAAGGGGTAAAATATCATAAATATTATTTTAGTTAAATAAAAATAGATCAAAAAGTGAGAAACATGATTATTAAATAAATGAAATGATTAAATGAATGAGATCATGAAATCATAATAAGTGGAAAAACTTTTGATAACATTATCATATATATGGGTATATGCTCTAAGAAAGACTATACGATAGAGATTAAGATACACCAATGAAAGAATTCCATCGGTGGATACACCTGTTATGTAAGACTCTTACCATCATCTATTGTGGAAACCCTTTCTCAATAACAAATTAATATTGAAAACCCATTATGAATGCAATAATAAAAGGATAACCTCAATGACAACATTACATTTTGTGTTAGCTTCACTTATTGTACATCACACGTAGTAATAAATGATATAAAATAATTTCTTAGTCGATTGCAGGGATGAATAAATCAAGTATGACCCATATCATAAAAATATATCACATATATGTGTGCCATATGAATAAGAACAAAATCCTAAATACAAAAATACAATGAAATCATGAATATCCCTTGGAAATTATATATAAATCCTAATAAATAAAATTTTACTCAAGGTAAATAATTATCAGTAATTAAATAGAATACGACCAAGTTAAAAATGTTCCTCAGAATAAAATATATTATAATTTAATTGAACACTATTAACATAAAAGAATCAAATATGTTATTCTAATGAATAGAAGGTATTGGAAGAAATATTATCTATATTTATAGTTGATGATAAGGAATATAAAAGGATGTTATGGATCACCCTACTTATAGATATTTCATTTACATAATTCCGCATACCCTAAAGAACATGGATAAAACATCGGAGAAATATTTTAACATTGGATTTGTGAAAAAGAAACCATTAAAGGAATAATTCCTAGGAAATTCTCAAATATTGGAATATTTAATAGTATTAACATAGAAAAATAATTAAAATCATGATAAGGAATTGAATAGAATTTAAGAAAATAATTAATTATTTATGCATATTTGAGATAAATAAAAAACATTTTGACGATTTGCTGAATATAAGAAAAAAATATTTTTAAATTTAATAAGGATTAAAACACAAGATATAAATAAATTATTTGAAAACAATGCTGAGAAAAATTGTGACTAAAAATAAATATATGTAGTGAAAATATTTATAAAATTTTTTTAAGACATTTTCATAAAAAAGATAAATAAATAACATGAAAAATATTTCTCTAATATGTATTCCAATTTATTTAAAAACATAAATTTTAGTAATAAAATTTTCTAACGAAGAAACCATTAAAAAAATTTAAATTAGATGAAACATGGATGGGAATATATAAAATAGAAAAAATTCCCCTATAAACCTCATAGGGTTTTTCATAAATAAATTAATGGAATGGAATAATAAAGAAATTAATGTCACCAAGAAAAGGTATTATAATTATTTATAATTAGTTATAAAATATTGTACTAGAATAAGGGAATTAACAGGAGAAAAATATATGGGGTGCTAGAGAATATATCATCAAGAACAATAAGGATAATGAGAGACGCCTTATGAATAATGAATGATGTAATGTTTCAATAATATATATGGTCAGAAGATAATTATTAACCAATAACTAAATGGAAATTTTATAGATATTATTTTAAATTTTTTATATGACATATAGAATAAAAATTAGAAATAGAAAAGCAATACATATAAATAATGGAGGTTTAGTAGAGTAACCCTTAATGAACTATGTAATTTATAAAAACCAAATACAAATATGAGGAAAGGGGGTAAGTAATACCTAAAAAATTATTTTTAAATAATAAATAATAAATTCAATATTTAATTTATAATCAATTTCATAAAATATAGGTGAAAAAACAACTACTGATATTAAAGAATACGTTGGAGGGAAAACTCTTTACCTCAAGTCCTAACTCACATTTCATGTCATATAATCTCATAAATTATGGAATTAAATAAGTTAATTACACAAATTAAAATCTTCTTAATTTTTACATCATGTTTTATAATCCAGTTATTATCATATGTTGTTTATTTATAAGTTTTATATTTCTAATATTGATTATTTGGGGTTGTTCTATCAAAAACTCTAATGTCAATTTGGTATAATGATATTAGTATATAGAAACTATTACATGGTTATATATGATATATAGTTGTCTTAGAATTTATATTCATGTTTTTAGAATAGTATATAAGATATATATTCAATACATAGTCCAAAATTCATTCATCTTAAGAAACATCTCTCAGTAATAAATTTTGAATGAAATTAAATTGATTAGAGTGGATTATTTTATATATCAAAAATAAGTATTCTAAATTTATCATTTATGAATGAAAAAAATAACACCCAATGATTATTAAAATTTAATTTTACAGGAAACCTATATTTTAAACTATAGATGAAAATTTATAATAAAAACAACATCACAGAGATAAGTCATATAAACCAACCAAGGATTGTATGGTGTCTTGTAAAATATTATAAAAAGGAACACAATTAATAAATAAACGGATTTATTATATTAATTATTTAATGGTTTTGTTTTCCTATTCAAGTTATTACATTTTTATATCCATTTATTAATTAATTAATTAAGAACTAATTGGTTTTATATCATTTGTGTCGATTATTTCAGTATGTTTGTTTATTGTTTTTTGACGTTCTATAATAATAACAATAATTTTTATAATTTTTTATCACATGAGTTCATAAAATAAATTAGATTCTGTATATTTTGTATTTTATATTTATAAAATTATTTTTTTTATCATGGGTGGTTTTTGACTATTATCTTAATCATGGTTTTAACACTTATTTATTATGGTGGTAAAAAAACCAAGATAGTTTATTCAAAATTATTTTAATACCATTATTAATTTATTATTAAATAATATGAAAAATGTTTTAAATTGGTAATTTATATCAAAATTATACATGATATATTATATTAAAACCATCCATGGATTTTCATATGAAATGTTGAATAAATAATCAATTGAGGCGGTTAACCGACTATAATATATGTCATTTTTTAATTTTAAATAAAATAGAGTGAGTATGATAGTTTGTAATTCATTAATTTAATAACCTCTTAATACATATATAATTCCTCTATCATAAATTATTATTATTATAATATATCTAGAGGTGTTATAAAAATAATAAATGTCAACAATGTTTTGTTGAGATAATTTACCTCATCCTTTAAAAGTCCTCCTTTGATATACTACATTGGATTAAGGAATGTTTTTTTGTGAATACAAAAACTCCAAAACATGTATATGAGATGTTTTAAATAACTCATAATGTTTTTTGGAAAGAAAACAATCTTATGGTGTTAGGGGAAGTTTTATGGTGATATGTGGCATTTATAAGAGAAATATATGAGTGTTTTGAATAAAATATTGATTACATTATTCTTTTTTCTTCAAGACTATAATTAGTAATGCCTTTGGGCAATATATACTGTAATTTATGTAAGTGAGGATTATATAATGGTTTCTTGCATCATCTAAAATGTAATCCATCATGTATTTGACTTATAATGTAAAATATAATATTTTTTTGTATTTCACTATTCACCATTGTATTTTAATAATTAAATAAATTAATAGAATATCAATCATACGTAATTAAATTTTGTCTATTAAAATAATTGAATACATTTTTACAAATATATATTTATAAATTAGTTATTTTAAATATTTAATTCTTCTTTAAAAAAATTTAATATATTAAATAATATAGTTTTTTCTACTAAAAATGAACACATCTTCTAATATATTTTTACATTGATTGGGTAATTTTATCATGTTGATACATATATATTATTATTTAATTTATTAAATAGAGAATGTAAAAAACTAAATTCAACATTTATCCTAATGGTAATTTTACTTTTCAATGGTCATTTTACAATTATAATGGTCATATTACTATTCAATAATAACATTTCAAATGGTTATCTCTCTCATATTCAAATTCATATAGGCCATATAATTCTAATAATTACTATATAATTTATTAATTAATAATTCAATGAAATTTTCTCTTCATTTTATTTTAATTTTATTTATAAAATGCAAATCTTGATTCTAATAGTTTGTTTTGTATTTATATTTTTTCCCTTTTCAATGATAATTCTACGATTCTATGAAAAATAAGAATTTTTTATTTCAGTTTTATTAATTATTTAAGTTTATTATACAATAAAACTGTTTTTAATTTTATAATGTGTATTTATCTTTCCTATATAATTTTCATTTCTGAATAAATAAAATAATGACCAATATATAAATTAAAATATTAAATTGATAAGATCATGAAATCATAATAATTAAAATTAAATTATGATTATATATTAATATATCATGGTACAAATTCTCTAAAAAATCGGCATAGTAGCATGGAATATTACTATGAGAGTATTCATTAGATGGCTACACATCTTTAGTGAGATGAATACCTTCATCCCAAATGGAATCCATTTCTAAACGATGTCATAATTTTGAAAATCGTAAATAATGTAATGAGTCAAGTATTGTTATAATGACTATATAATATAATGTGACTGGCTCACATCTCTTGAATTTTATATAGTGTTTCATGAGATGAATGTAGTACCCAATCATTTAAGTGTATATACAATTATAATCAAACCCACCACAACATAATACATCATGAACATGTATAGTGACCCAATTTTGTTTCATATATTATTAAATTATTTATAACATATACATGAATTAATTACAACACAAATGTAGTGAGGCCCAGTGTCTTAGAAAGACTATGTTCATAATAAATCAATGTGAGTCTAAAACAAAATATAATTATTTTATAATCAATAATGATCTCAAAAATAATTTTGATCTCCTAAAACTATATTTTTATAACCTGGTGAAAACATATAATAAATGGGTGATCTAAAAATCTCAATAAGGTTATAAACATGAAAAGTAATTTTAACTTTTGAGTTAAAGTTAAAAAGTGTTATTCTAAAATAGAAGGCTCATGAGTAATCACAAGGAAGAATTAAAAAGAAATAATTGTATCATAAGATCAATGAGACATAGTAAATGTACAAGAAACCTAAAACAATACTTAAATATAAGTCAAGGATCACCATTGAGATAATATCATATGATGGAAATATTTCCATAATGGATTAGGTTCACATCTTAATCTCGTACATGATGTCCCATTTTTCTGTAACATTACCCAATACATTATAGGGTTATGTAATTTTAGTCCAAAGTATCACACTCATATCATATACTTAAATATATTTGAAACATAAATTAAATAAATAGTAAAGAATAGTATATGAATTACCCTTGGAAATAAATGGGTTATAAAATCATGTATCATATTGTAACCAAAAGATATTTCATAATCAAGGAATTTTAGAGATGAGAATGAGTCATGTATTATCAAATAAATGTATGGTTTAATAAGAGATGAATGTGTATGGTTGAAATATATTTATAATTTATAATCGGTGCATAACATCAAATGTTTTCATCATTGATGATAAAACTGTTAAAAGTTTCGGAAGAGTATTTGTTGAAGAAAATAAATTTTTCATGTTATAAATTTTTCATAAAAATATAAAAATTAACAAAATATATAAATAATTCCACTTAAAATAAACCATGGAAAATTATAATGTAATATTCCATTAATTTTGTGGAAATTACGATAGGTAATTCCATACATATAGAATAAGATGCACAACATACCTTTCACACTGTTATAAAAATTTCAAAAAGTACATTATTCATAATGTGAAAAGGATATTCCTTTTAAACCATTTTTTTAATTATAAAAAAATGTAAAATTTTGATTAGTAAATAATTTGGATAATTATAAAAACATTATTGAAAATTTTTTAAAGACATTCATATGTAAAAAAATAGATTTTTGACAAATGAGAAAAATAATGTCATCTTTTCTAAAAATAAATATATATAATTTTAGGTATCAAATAGAGTGAAATAGTAATTTTACCTAAAATAATCCCCAATAAAAAAGGATAATAAATTTAATGGTTTTATTAAAATATTATAATATAATTTCTTACAATGTAAATTCATGTATAAATAATCATAATTAAAATGAGATTGAAACATAAACCCTTCCTGATTTGGCAACATTTTAATCATAAATATCATGAATAGAAAAAAAAATTAATTTTATAATACAATATCAAAAAGTCTGAATGATTCATGGTATAATTTTTAATCATTTATAATATGCACCATTTAAAATAAATTAGCTTCATAAAATAATATTTGTCTCAAATAAGGAAGTTTTGAGATGAAACCTTTACCTCGAGTCCAGACTTCAAAGTGTATATATTTTATCCCATTTAAAACATTCATATGTCATTTATTATTTCCTTTAATAACCACTTCCAGGTTTTATAACTTATACTTAAACCATTTACATCATTTATTCTAATTATTCTGATAATTACTTCATCAGTTATGTCCACATTTTCTGTTTGGAGGGTCCTAAATTAATAATTTCAAAATGTTATTTTTGTGTTAACCCTGGACAAATGGGTAATTATTCCATCATATACATAATAATAATAATAATAATAATGACCTAGTCACCATTTTTATTACTAAATAATACTTTTTTAAAAACATCCATGAAATGATATTATAAAAAATGAGTTATGATAAAATCGTGGATATGCTAACTCATTCGTAAGCAACAGTAACATATCTATTCATCAATTATCATGATAGAAATATGGTAAGTGTAATTTAATATTCCATTAATGATCATTATAGCATATATATAATATTTTTATTTTGACAAACTTATATATACCATCCATGTGCTGCACTAGTAAAAAATGAATCACATCACTTCATGATACATTAGTCTTTCGTACACAAGAATGATGATATCATTTTTCAATCGATGGAAAGGTAAGAAGGTATGTGATATGTTAAATATGTATAATTATGAATGTTTTGTGAATATCATATATGAAAATTAAATCCATCCTCATAAATATCCATGATAAGTGATGATTGATAATTAATTGCATCAATTCTCAAGGTGTTATTATGTCATACACGGGAAAGATGGTGTTGTTTACCATTTGATGAGAGTTGATATGGATATATATTTTTACATAAATATAATTACATATAAGAATATAGTATATTATTGTGTTATTAAATTGTATTTTTTTGGAAACAATTGATATTGTAAAAAGAAGAAGTAAATAGAAGGTGATCGATGAATAATTTTACCTTTGTTTAAAATATCCTCATTTGGATCTACTATTATGGACCCAATTGTCAAGACCCATCCCCCTGGGCCCACATCATGACTACCCCAAGCTCGCCTTCCATGGGTGATGGCTGGTGACTAGCACCATAGGTGTAATTCCCTAGAACTGGGAAGGTATTGACTTTATTAAACGTAAACACACACAACCAGAGAACAAAAGTAAGAAAACTATAAGTAAAGAAGTATAACTAGTGTTCTGAAAGTAAAAAGGGGCAGAAATACAAGCCCAACAGAAAGGTAGAACTATAACAGAAAGAAAGTACAACAGAAAAGACAAACAACTAGAAGATGGAAGAAGCTCCTGGATCGGCCTCCGAGTTCCTACCTAAAGGGTAGGTACAGATATCCTTCTCAGCACTCCACATCTGTCTGTCTCATCCGGGTACCGACTCATCATGAGGTACAACTCCGGGTACCGTTCAGTCCTCGTACACTCTGCCTCGGTTAGCACGGTATGTCGTCTATATCAAACACAACGAGGTACGGGCATAGCCAGTGCAGGGGTGAGTATAACGATACTCAGTAGGGACCCCAAGACCCTCAAGGTCTCAAAAATTCAACAAGGATAAACCAAAAATAACGATCTCAATAGATAACATTTACATAGGTATATGCCCATACATATACCTAAGTTATCAAGTAACCCATCTCAATCATGAGGAAAACACAAAGGTGATTGACTCAGCTCAAACCATGATTTTCATTAACGAAACCATAGCTACTGGAGAACTCCTCCTCTATTGAGTCCAGTGGCCCTATCGTGACTCTGAGGCGCTACTCGCTAACATTAGACTGTTGAGATACTCCTCCTGTCGAGTACCGTGGGTCTGCTGCCAAACCGAGCACTCCTCCGCTGTTGGTCTTCCACCAAACAGGGCGCTCCCCCTAATAGTCGTTTGAGGTACACCTATTGTCGAGTATCACTGGTCTACTGCCAAACCAGGCGCTCTGTCCGCCATGGGTGTGCCACCAAACCGGGCGCTCCATCCACTCCGCTAGTCAAATCACTCCGAGTCGAATCGGTCAAGCAGTCATCAGGCCTACACCTACTAGGTCTCCGCACATTGTCGGCTCGTCTCTAAGAGGATCTGTTCCACGAGCTAGTGGTTGATACTCCAAGTGTCCCAAAGTCTCATTTGGAAGTATCTCAAAGGACCTCCATGTCATTGGGGTCTCAACGCAATAGAGGGCGCGTCAATCGGACGCCCGGTCTGTGAATTATCACCTTTTCCGTTTCAGGGGCCCTGTTGGATTTCAAGTGAAATCCAACTTTTCCATACTCCAAACTCATTCGAACCCTGTGTGGAGTGTGCCAAAAGTATCATCTCATCAAGAGGAATCCAACGTAGTCGACAACACTTCAATCGGACGGTCGGTCCTTATTTTGTATGTGTTTCCACTCCAAGGGCATGGTTGGTTGCGGGATCGAACCAACCCGGCCATTTCACTAAAGTCATATAAAACTGACATAGAGTATCTCAAAAGGATTTAGTCATCGCAAAAGTCCCAGTTCTGCAGACGGTGTGTCAGTCAGATGCGTAGTCTTAATGTTATTCATGTTTAAGTGAAAACGAGTCCGGTCCGTCTAGCCCGGTGTGCTGGCGGGTCGGGTCAACCCAGTTTTGGCGGGTCCGACCCTGCATAGGGTCGGACCAGCCTGGTGAATCATGCGGCCCATCCCGGAAGGGCGTGGCCCTACCCGGTGCAGTGAGGCACAACTCGGTGTGACGCTGCATGGCCCGGTGCGGCCCGGCCCGGTGCGGCGTGGCACGGTCCGGGCGGCCGCGGCTCGGTCCGGCTGGGCTAGCGGCTCGGCCTGGGTGGCCAAGCGTTGCGGGGGGGTGCAGCCCCCCGGTCTCTTGAACTGATGGTGCCAAGCAGTTTCGACCTTCCATCCGGCCGGTCTTCCCGGTGCGAGCGGCCCGTCCGGGCCGCTCTCTTCCCACGCGTCACATGCAGGTGCCACGACCTACTCCTACCCAGCCTACTAACGGGCATGCTGGTTCGCCCGCTAAAGCGTCCCATGGAGCATGGGAAGTGGTACTTCACAGCACGGCGCACCTTGTGGGGCCGCGGTCTCCCTTCGGCCCATCCGTCTTGAGTCGACCAATTCTTCTTCGGTCGAGCGTCCCCCGGATGCGGGCCGCGGTTCCTCTCCACACGGCCGGCATACGGCCACTACTTTCTTCAGTCACCACCTCTCCTTCAGTCACCGTCGCCATCAAAATAGAACAAGGATCAACGGAGGGTCATCGGGCAGTGTTCATTCGGCCCACACCATCCAAGTTTCGTGGTAACATATGGTCAAAGATAACATGGTTTCAACGAGGGACGAATAACAACATTATTCAATTAAGAATTCAAATAAACCCCCTACCTCAGTTTCAGGAGCGGGGCACGTCATCGAGATGTGGAAGAAAAGCGGCGTCGTATTCGAGCATCGAAGACGATGACATCAATTCCGTTGAAGTCGGGAAAAGAAGAAAGGATGATGTTTCTTCTCGTCCTTTGAATCGGGGAGCGTTCTTCGTCGAGGGAGAATGACGTTCTTCGTCGGAGGTGTTCTTTGTCGAAAGAAGAACACATTTCTCAATAGCTCTCCCAAAAATCTCCCAACACAATGTGATCCAAAACTAAAAAAATATAAAAATACTTCCCCCAAGATTTTTAATAGATATAGCATGCCAATTCAAATTAATTCAAATGAATCAATCCATTAATTACATGTGTTGGCAAATATTAATGGGAGAGAGGGAGGTAGAGAGGCTCCTCATATTAAATGGGGTGGATTTGTCAAAGAATTAACTAACCAGAATTAATAGAGAGTTAAAGAGGAGTTATGGGGAGATGAAAGGTTAGGGAATCGTGTGGGCCCCACCTCACAAATATCCTCTCATGGGAGGTTATGTGAGTATGGGACCAACCCCTAACTCCCCATTGTTGGAATTAACCACCTTCTTTAAATAAAATTGTGTGATACAATTTTATTTATTTTTTTCTTAATCCCCTAAAATTAACTCTCAACACACATAAAATGCAACTACGGTAAAGGTCCCCTTAAGAGATTATCAGCGTTGTGAGTTCATTGGTGTCCTCAGATTTCAATTCCGAGCACCTGTTCAAAAGATTGAAAAACCCACACGTACGTTTACTGAACATAACTAAACAAAACTTCAGAAATTGATTCCAGGCACGCCGGGCCTCAGAATCAAGCGCTGTCAGAAACCACGGACTCATAAATTTTACAGTATTTAAGAAAAAAAATTCCTTGAAATTTCCGGGTCCTAAAATTACACCCACCTCAGGGCTTTACGTCCCCGTAATGATAAAACACACACTAGGGAAACAAAGGTGGGTTCTGTGCAAGCATTTTGAGTCTCCCGCTCCCATGTGCTCTCCAAGCAGCTGAAAACCAGACCTCCTACTGAGTGCATCTGCAACAACGTTCCCCTTCCCTGGAGTATAGACTATCTTGAAGTCATTGTCCCATAAGAATGCAATCCATCACCTCTATCTCAAGTTCAGTTACTTCTAAGAGAAGATACACCTGAGACTATAGAGGTTAGGGTAAACTGCAAAATGTTCGCTCAATGAACTATGGGTGAGACTAGCCAATTGTAAGAACATGCCTTCACCCTTCCTTGTCTATGTTTTACAATAGTTGCTTGGATTTCTCCATTGCCGAAAAGGTAAATCTGGTCTCATCCCTTAGATAAACCACGTCCTTTTCTTAAAATAGTAAATCCTAACATGAATGATATTAATTCTTACCATGTACGACGTCTTAAGGCCTCGACGCTACTACCAAGAGATACAACTATCGCTCTCACCTCCAAGGGTTGAGTCACACTGTCGGCATCAGTGTGTGGTTATAGGGTCTCCTCCAGTAGAAAACTCAAATGTAAGGGTATGGTCAACAATATAAATTGTAACCTCTTAGTATAAACCACACAAAAAGGATGGAAATCATACGTCACAAAGAGGAGTGTATTTTATTACCGCAGCTCATGGTACAAAGAAAAAAAGAAACCACAAACAATGACATGAACAAAGAAAGAAGAATCATAAACAATGGACTCTATGCCTGGAACTAGTCTCGGTCTTGTCCACCTACTTCCGGAGCTCCATAGTCATATGATTCAGCTGCATGAAGCTGTGATCTCCCATGTCCACCTGTTCCCTGCGGTCGGGGTGGACCTCTTGGTGGTGGTGGTGGCAATGCTTCGAAGTGTCGTCCACCACCAACTACACGACCAGCTCCTTGCGGTCCGTCCCGATCAAACCTCTGCCTCTTCCTGGGAGGTCCTTCATATATCTATTGACCGTCTGAACGGCGGGTCGGACTATTACGTGCCATGTGACAAAGCCCACCGTAGGAGTAACACTGTCTATTCCTAGTATGTCTGGCTCTGTCTCCAACTTGTGTGCCCCACACTACCGATCCTGAGTCGTGCGGTCAACCACCTGTAGGTCTGGTCCTCTTTGACCTCTGTGTCATCTATCTACTGCCAGCTATAGAAGACTCTACTACATGTTGACTAGTGGTGGGTTCTGCTGCTGGAGATTTCTCAGCAAGGAAACTCTCCACTAGGAGGGCTTGCTCCAACTCCCATGTCTGCATCGGGATGTTGTGAGAAACAACTGAATCTCTAATCTCTCGGCAGAGACCCTACATGAAGGTCTGGGACCTAAAGAACGGGTCTCGTACCATATCTGTAGAGTAGTGAAAGAGGTATATAAACAACACTGAGTATTGTGCTACTGTCATGCTACCCTGCTGCAGATGCAGTAGCTTTTGTATACACACTGCTCGAAGAGTAGCTGGCACAAACTCTGCCCGGAACACGCTCTCAAAGTCTGCCCATAGAAGTGTCCTCTTATCATGCATCTGGAGCATCAGGCTCCACCATCTACCTGCTTCTTCTTGAATGAGGTTTGCAGCAAGGATAAACATGAGGTTTGCTGGTCTCCCTACTAGTTTGAAGACTTTCACTATAGTCTCCAGCCAATCCTCATCCGCCTGCGGGTCTGTATCTCCCCGGAACCTGGGTGGCCTCTAGCGTTGGAACTCATGTAGTGCACTCAAGTGGTGTGGATCTCGTATTCCTTGGGCAGGTGGCATCGCTGGCCCAACGGGAAGTGGTGCTGCTTGTGCCTTTGCTGGTGCCTCAACTGGAAGAGGGCCCTATTCTGAGGCCTCGTCACTTGGAGGCATGTTAATACCTACAACTCTCGGGGGCCTACCTGGTCATCCGCGTGGAGGCATACTGAAAGAAAAAGATGTGACACGGTCAAAAGACTATACCTAGTGAGTTGACCTAGTTTGAGCTAACTTTAAGAAAACATTTGTAAAACACACACACAACCAGTGTATTTGTGCACTGAGTCGGAAATCAGAATACAGGGTCCCGGTGTATTGATACGTCGGTCACCCGCACCAACACTAGACTCGCTGAACTGAAAACCACATTTAGTACCCTTAACACTATTGCTTCACAAATTAGAAATACCAGAGTCCTATGTTCTGCGGTTGAACCGACTCTTTTGATACCCATTTGTCATGACCCGTCCCCCGGGGCCCGCATCGTGACTACCCCAAGCCCACCCTTCATATGCCAGGGGATAGTGACTAGCACCAAAGGTGTAATTCCCTCGAACTGGGAAGGCATTGCCTTTATAAAACACAAACACACACATCCAGAAAATTAGAGGAAGCAAAAAATAAGTAAATCAGTATAACAAGTGTCCTAAAAGTACAAAGGGGCCGTAAATTCAAGCCCAATAGAAAGGTACGACTATAACTGAAAGAAAGTACAACTGAAAAGACAAATAGCTAGAAGATGGAAGCAGCTCCTGGATCGTCCTCCGAGTTCCTACCTGAAGGGTAGGTACAAATTTCATCCTCATCACTCCACGTCCATCTGTCTCCTCCGGGTACCGACTCGTCATGAGGTCCACCTCCGAGTACCGTTCAGTCCTTGTACAATCTGCCTCAGTTAGCACTGTTCGTCATCTGCATCAAACACAACGAGGTGTGGGCATAGCCCATTTCGGGGTGAGTATAAAGATACTCATTAGGGACCCCAAGACCTTCAAAGTCTCCCAAAATACAACAAAAATAAACAAGAAAGAAAGATCTCAATAGATAACCTTTACTTATGTATATGCCCATATATATACCTAAGTTATCAAGTAACCCATATCAATCATGAGGAAAACACAATGGTCATTGACATAACTCAACACATGATTTTCATTAACAAAACCATGACGACTGGAGAAATCATCCTCTATCGTGTACGGTGGCCTTGTCATGACTCTGAGGCGCTACTCACTAACCTTAGACAGCTGAGATACTCCTCTTGTCGAGTACCAAGGGTCTGCTGCCAAACCGGGTGCTCCTCCATTGTGGGTCTGCCACCAAACTGGGCGCTCCACCTAATAGCCATCATAGGTACTCCTCCTGTCGTGTATCGTGGGTCTGCTGCCAAACCAAGAGCTCCGTCCTCTGTGGGTATGCCACCAAACTGGGTGCTCCATCCAGTGGGCTAGTCGAATCAATCCAAGTCAAATCGGTCAAGCAGTCGTCAGGTCTACAGCTAATAGGTCTCTGCACTCTGTCTTCTCATCTCCAAGAGGATCTTATCCACTAGCTACTGGTCAATACTCCAAGTGTCACAATGTCTCTGGTGGAATTATCTCAAAGGACTTCCACGTCAAAGGGGTTTCAACACAATAGATCGTGCATCAATCAGACGTACAGTCTGTGAATAATCATCTTTTCCATTTCAGGGGCCCTGTTTGATTTCGGGTGCAATCCAACCCGGACATACTCCAAACTCATCTAAACCCTGTGTGGATTATTCCAAAAGGACTGTCTCATCACTAGGAATTCAACTCAGTCGACATCACATCTATCGGACATATTGTCCTTATGTTGTAAGCATTTCTGTTCCAAGGGCCCGGTTGGTTGCGGGATCGAACCAACCCGACCATTTTTTCAAAGCCGTCTAAACCTCACATAGAGTATTTCTAAAGGACCACCTCATCGCAAGAGTCTCAGTGCCATAGACGAAATGTCGATTGGATGCGTGGTCTTAATGTTCTTCACTTTTAAGTGAAAACGGGATCGGTCTGTCTAGCCCAGTGGGATGGCGGGTCGAGTCAACCCGGGTTTGGCAGGTCCGACCCGGCAATGGGTCGGACTTACCCAATGAATCGAGTGGCCCGGGCCAGCCCGGAGTGGCCCGGCCCTGCACGGTGCGGCCCCGCCAAGCTGGTCGCAGCTCAGCCCAGCTGGCCGAGCGCCGCGGGGGGGGCGCGGCCCCCCCGGTCTCTCGAACTGGTGACGCCAAGCGGCGCCACCCTTCTATCCGGTCGGCCGGTCATCCCGGTGTGATCAGTCTGTCCGGGCCACTCTCTTCCCACAGGGTACGTGCGGGTGCTGCGACTTGCTCCAACCCGGCCGGCTAACGTGTCGGCCGGTTCGCCCACCATAGAGGCCCGTGGAGCACGGGCAACGGTTCTCTGCAGTGTGGCACATTTTGTGGTGTATCGGCCTATCATTGGCCCATTTGGATTGAGTCGGCCGGTTCTTCTTCAGTCAAGAGGCCCGCAAATGCAGGCCACGGTTCTTCTCCACACGGTCGGCATGCGTCCGCCTCTTTCATTGGTCACCTCCACTCCATTCGTCACTGTCTCCATAAAAATATAATAAGGATCAACAGAGGGTCATCGTGTTGTGTTCGTTCGGCCCGCACCCTTTGTGTTAGTCGGTAACATATCGCTTAAGATAACATGGTTTCAACGAGGGACGAAGAACAATATTATTCAATTAAGAATTGAAACAAACCCCTACCTCGGTTTCAAGAGCGGGGCACGTCGTCGAGCTGTGGAAGACAGGTGTCAGGGTATTCGGGCATCACGGACGACGATATCAATTCCTCTAGTGTCGGGAAAAGAATAAAGGATGAGGCTGCTTCTCATCCTTCGAATCAGGGAGCGTTCTTCATCAAGAGATAATGATGTTCTTCATCGAATGTGTTCTTCATCGAATGAAGAACACTTTTCTCAAGTGCTCTCCCAAAAATCTACCAACACAACCAGAGCCAAAACTAAAAAAATATAGGACGACTTCCCCCAATATTTTTAATAGATATGGCATGCCAATTCAATTTAATTCAAAAGAATCAATCCATTAATTACTAGTGTTGGAAAATATTAATGGGAGAGAGGGAGGTGGAGAGGCTCCATATATTAAATGACGGGGAATTAATAGGGAGTTTAAGGGAGTTAAAGAGGAGTTATGGGGAGATGAAAGGTTAGGGAATCGTGTGGGCCCCACCTCACAAATATCCTCTCATGGGAGGTTATGTGAGTGAGGCCCCCCCCCCTAACTCCCCATTGTAGGAATTAACCAACATCTTTAAATAAAATTGTGTACTACATTTTTATTTATTTTAATCTAAATCCCCTAAAATTAACTCTCAACCCCCATAAAACAAAACTGCGGTAAAGGTCCCCTAAGCGATTACTGATGTTGTGAGTTCATCGGAGTCCTCAGATTTTAATTCTGAGCACCGGTTCAAATTATAGAAAAACCAGCACATACGTTTACTGAACATACCCGAAATAAATTTCCGAAATTTATTACGGGCACATCGGGCCTCAGAATCAGGAGCCGTCAGAAACCACAGACTTGTAACATTTCATAGAATTTAAGAAAAAATTTCCTTGAAATTTCAGGTTCTTTACATTACCACCACCTCATGGCTTTACATCCCCGTAAAGCTACAACACACACTAGGGAAACAATGGTGTGTTCTGTGCTTTCATTTTGAGTCTCCCGCTCCCATGTGCTCTCCTAGCAACTGAAAACCAGACGTCCTTCTGATCGCATGTGCAAAAATGTTCCCCTTCCCAGTAGTATATATTAACTCGAAGTCATAGTCCCGGAGGAACTCAAGCCATCTTCACTATCTCAATTTGAAGTCCTTCTAAGAGAAGATACACCTGAGACTATAGAGGTTAGGGTAAACAGAAAACCATTTGCTCAACAAACTATGGATGAGACTAGCCAATTGTAAGAACTCGACTTCACCCTTCCTTGTCTATGTTTTACAGAAGCTACTAAGATTTATCTTTTTCCGAAAAGGGAAATCTGGTCTCATCCCTTGGATTAACCACTTCCTTTTCCTAATACAGTCAATCCTAACATGAATGATATTAATTCATGCCATGGACGATGTCGTCAGGCCTCGACGCTACTACCAGGAGATCCAACCGTTACTCTCACCTCCAATGGTTTAGTCACACTGTCAGAATAAGTGTGTGGTTACTGGGTCTCCTCCAGTAGAAAACTCAAAAGTGAGGGTCCATTCAACAGTCTAAACCAGAACCTCTTTGTATTAACCACACAAAAAGGAATGAAATCATACGTCGCAAGGACACGTGTCTTTTAATATCGCAACTCAAGGTACAAAGACACAAAGCAACCATAAACAAAGACATGAACAAAGCAAGAAGCATCATGAACAAAGGGATTTATGCCTGGAACTAGTCCTGCTCTTATCCACCTACTTCTAAGGCTCTATAGTCATATAATTCAGCTGCCTGAAGCTGTGCTCTCCCCAGTCCACCTGTTCCCTACGGTCGGGGTGGACCTCCTGGTCGTGTTGGTGGCAACACCTCGAAGCGCCATCTACCACCAGTTGCACAGCCAGATCCTTGTGGTCCGTCACGGTCGAACCTCTTCCTCTACCTGGGAGGTCCTTCATCTATCTGTTGATCATCTGCATGACGGATCGGAGTGTCACGTGCCATGTGACCAGGCCCACCGCAGGAGTAACACAGTCTGTTCCTGGTATGCCTGGATCTTTCTCCACCTTAGGTGCCCCGCACAACTGATCCTAAGTCTTGTGGTCGACCACCTATAGGTCTGGTCCTTTTGGACCTCTGCATCATCTGTCTACTTCCAGCTGCAGAAGACTCCTATACATGTTGACTAGTGGTGGGTTCCGCAGCTAGAGATTTCTCAGTAAGGAAACTCTCCTCTTGAAGGGCTCGCTTCAACACCCCTGTCTACGTCAGGATGCTGTAAGAAACAAGTGAAGCTCTAATCTCTCGCCTGAGCCCTTTCACGAAGGGTCGGGCCATGTGGAACGTGTCTTGTACCATATCTGTAGAGTAGCGCGAGAGGTCTGTAAACCTCGCTGAGTACTATGCTATTGTTTTTCAACCCTGCTTCAGATGCAGTAGCTCTTATATATGCCCCGCTCGAAGGATGGCAGGCACAAATTCCGCCCGAAACAGGCTCTCAAATTCTTCCCATAGAAGTCTCGCCTCCTCAAGCATCTGCAGAATTAGGATCCACCATCTTCCTGCTGCAGCCTAAAGGAGGATGGCAACAAAGATCTCCATGAAGACTGTTGGTGTCCCTACTAGTTTGAAGACTCTCTCCATAGACTCCACCCAATCCTCAACCGCCTACGGTCCATCTCTCCCTGGATCCTGGGTAGCCTCTGGCACTAGAACTCATGCAGCGTGCTCAAGCGGCGTGAATCTACTATTGCTGGGGCTGGCGGCATTTGTGGCCCAACGAGAAGTGGTACTGCTAGTGCCTCTACCAGTGCCTCACCTAGAAGAGGGCCACGTACTGAGGCCTCATCGCTCGGCGGCCTATCAGTACATACAAATCTTGGGGCCCTAGCTTGTCCTCCCTGGGGAGGCATCCTTAAAGAAATATATGCGGTATGGTCAAAAGACTCTACCTGGTGAGATGACCTGGTTTTAGCTGACATTAAGAAAACTTTTGTAAAACACACACGCAATCAGTGTTTTTGTGCACTGAGTCAGAAATCAGAAGTCAGGGTCCTAGTGTATGGATATGTCGGCCGCCCACACAAATTCTAGACTCTCTGAACTGAAAACCACACTTAGTAACCATAACATTATTGCTTCATAAAAAATAAATACTAGAGTCCTATGTTCTATGGTAGAACCGACTCCTATGATACCAATTTGTCATGACCCATCCCCGAGTCCCACATCGTGACTACCCCAAGCCTTCCATCCGTAGGCTGGGGGCTGGCGACTAGCACCAAAGGCGTAATTATCTAGAACTAGGAAGGCATTTCCTTTATAAAATGGAAACACACAAAACTAGAGAGCAAGAGGAAAAAAACACTAAGTAAAGCAGTATAACAAGTGTGCTGAAATTTCAAAGGGGTGGACATACAAGCCCAACAGAAAGGTACAACTATAACTGAAAGAAAGTACAACTGAAAAGGCAAATAGGTGGAAGATAGTATCAGCTCCTGGATCATCCTCTGGGTTCCTACATGAAGGGTAAGTATATATTTCCTCCTCAGCACTCCACGTCCGTCCGTCTCCTCCGGGTACCGACTAATCATGAGGTCCACCTTTGAGCACGGTTCAGTCCTCGTAAACTCTTCCTCAGTTAGCGTTGTCCGTCGTCTGCATCAAACACAACGAGGTGCGGGCGTAGCCCGTGCAGCTATGAGTATAACGATACTCAGTAGGGACCCCGAGACCCTCAATGTCTCACAAAATCCAACAAGGACAAACCAAAAAGAAATATCTCAATAGATAACCTTTATATAGGTATATTGCCATACATATACCTTAGTTATCAAGTATCCCATCTCAATCATGAGGAAAACACAAAGGTCATTGACTCAACTCAAACCAGGATTTTCATTAACGAAACCATTGTAGCTGGAGTACTCCTCATCTGTTGGGTACTGTGTCCTTGTCGCGACTCTGAGGTGCTAATCACTAACCTTAGACTTCTAAGATACTCCTCCTACCGGGTACTACAGGTCTGCTACCAAACCAGGCGCACCTCCACTGTGGGTCTTCTACCAAAAAGGGTTCTCCCCCTAATAGTAGTCTGAGGTACTCCCCCTTTTGAGTACCATGGGTCTGCTTCCAAACCAAGAAATCTATCCATCATGGGTCTGTCACCAAACTAGGCACTCCGTCCACTGGGCACGTCGAATCACTCCGAGTCGAATCGGTCAAGCAGTCGTTAGGTCTACAGCTTCTAGGTCTCCGCACTCTGTCTTCTCAACTATAGGAGGATTCACTCCACGAGCTAATGGTTGATAATCCAAGTGTCAAAAAGTATCAGGTGAATATAAGGCCCCACCCTTAAACCTTACTTAATCTTGAGTTATTACAAGATTACACATTGAGGATCTTTTCGGGTTTAGAGTTTTATAGAATTAGATCATAAAACTTGCATTACATTCCACATATAAACAAAGTGGTTATATAAAGATAGTATTCTTCATTCCCATCAATGGAAAAATATTTAAAATAAACATGGATTCTTTCTTGACACTTCCTTGACTCTATCATCATATCATGTACCTTTCCCTTGACCTGTGAAAAACATTTCAAAAAACTTGGGATGAGCATAGAAAGCTCAGTAAGGGATATAAAAATATGGAATGGAAACATGGGTACGTATGTACGTAAGGATGAGATCACAATTTACCCATAAAACATAAGCACTTTAACATACCTCCTCAAATCATGAATAAATCATAGAAATCATAAGACATAAAGTTAACTTGAGGCATTCATAACATTCTTACGTAGGGAGTAACCCTCTTGGTTACGTTTGGAATACCCATCACAGTATATTCCCGAAAATCTCTTCGGAGAAACCTTAACGTTTCACTCCTTCGCATTACCCAATGCATTGGAGAGCTATATCGAGATCACCCGCCCTTAGTTTTTCAAGGAACCACCCGTCATCATAATAATGACCAAGAACCTCAACATAATCGTATCACATAAATCATGCATAAAGGAAACATAACATTTCCACCTTTCAATCACAAGATATCAATACAACACATTGATATAAAAACATTATGGAAACCATTTTCAATACCAAAATAAAAAAAAAATTAAAACATGGTATTTAGTTTTTTTTAGAAAGAAGGTATGGCTTTTAGAGGAAGCTGAAACTCAAATAACGGTCACGGCGGCGGAGAAGTCGTTGTCGCTGCATACGTACGACAAAAACATTCCCTTTTTTCATTTAGTATAGCGCTTCATATAAAAAATATTCCTTTTGGATAAACATAAAAGTCAAAGGGGTTTATACACCGTATAAAAGAAGGTTGTGTATAAAACAAAATATGCCTCAATGAAAGGAGATTGAGACGAAGTCCCATACCTCGGGTCCGACTTGACTCGGTCGTTCTTTAATCTCCTGAATAATAAACTTGAGTTAATATCTACTTGCTTAAAAACCTTTTTAAAATTCATTATTCCTTTTATACCATGTTATGAACATCATGTAATCATTTAAGTTAATAATGTTCATTTTGTCGGTATTTGGTTCTTAAGTCAAAAATAGACTTCTTACACTTACATGTTGTTAATTTGGTCAAAGGTTCATTATATCCAAAATGATATTAATGATTTGGATAACATATAAATCATATATATTCAGAATATACATGTATTTATAATATTACATCACATTTTGAGGTAAGAAATGAAATGCACCGTTCATGGAGACGGTAAGTCGTACGTACGCATTAACGCTATTTCCATTTCTATTTCATATTTTATGGAATCGAGTCATAATTATATAAGAGTATATTATAATTATAGTATAATAACATTTATAATATCATTAACTTTATCCTTTACACATCCCACATATGGTATTAACGAATCAAATCACTTTCTGGGGGCGGTAGCCCACACTTCCTAAAATGATGATATCGTGTTCACCCATAATGGAAACAATAATGGTATGCCATAAATGAAAAATACAGAAGCTTAAGGAAATAATAAACATATTCTATATCATATATAAAAATAGTGACATCATAATGGCCACCATTGAAGGTGTCAAATGGGTATTGAACAATCATCGTTTCGGGAGGCAGAATTTCGTCATCCATGGAAACTGTATGTTCTTTAACCATTTGATGTAGTTTTGTGAGAGTGTAGCTCAAATAAATTTTATAACAACATCCTAGTATATTTAATATACTAGTGTTGTTACAAAAGAAGTAAATAAAAATAGTTTATGGGGTTGGAGAAGCAAAATAAAACAAACGAACACGAGACAATGAATTACCTTTAAAAGTGTAACTCATTTTTATTTGATCCTAAAGACTTAATTTTGAAAGGATTCTGCCAAAAGGGAATCCTCTAGGATGAGGAGAGGGATGTGGAGAGACAAAATGGGCAGGGTTTGGCCGAGCCAAAGGCTATGGGAGTGTGGGTAAAGAGGTAGAGGTGGAGGCCTTTTTATAAGAGGAGAGGAGGGGAACTCTTGGAAAGTAAAGATAAGTTACATTATTTTAAAATGATTTTCGGATTCAAAAGGTCCCACATTGATATAATTCGAGGATAAGGTGATAATTCTTCTAAATCCTCTCATCCAATTGGTTTTGGACATGTTTAGGTTTTAGATTTTACATTATCTTTCCATTTTATTTAAATCGTTAAATAATGAGGTCATCACTGCATCATCATGATGTAATAAATAATTTAATTTATTTAAAGTCTAAAAATTATAAATAAACTACTATGATGTAGGAAATATTTTTAGCTATCCAAAAACTACTTATAATAAAAAATATGATCTTTATAACCCGATGTAAAAATTGTTTTCGTAAAACATATTATGTTTGTGTCATTTTTACTTTTACATTAAATAAAACGTTATTTATGTCATTTCCCAACCAAAGTGGATCCATGGGGTCCCCAAGTTGACCCATGACTTGTATTGGTCGGCCATGACACAACCAATGATGGTAGGACATGTTTCAAGCTCATCTCATTTTATTAAAGCATTATTTTTACCTTAAACTACACTAATTACCACTAATCACGATTAAAAACTTAATAAGTTATTATTCACCAAAAAATTATTTTAATCTCATTGAACCACATTTTACTTCTTAATGATAACCATGTATGTCGGATTTTTGAAATTCAAAACACAATGATGGCAAAATTTCATTTAAATGGAAAAATTAGTTTTTATAAGTACCACTAAGTGGTTTCACTATTCATCAAAATTTGAAGTTTTTCAGAAAATTACCAAAATTCACCCTAAGATATATTTGATATTCTGAATTCAAAAATGAAGTCTATTTTACAAAATTCAAAACATATAAGTCACATTAATTAATTTAATAATTAATTCCCGCTGTCATGACAAATAGCGTGTTTTTATGATACAATAAGTATCAAAAGATTGACACTAGTTTAAGTCCAATTTCAAAGTGAAATTGATTCCAATGGCCACAATTGGATAAAATGGTTAAAATATATTCTAATTCCACTTCAAACCAAATTCAAAAGATAATCTAATTATATAAATAAATTAGATTAAAAAGCAGTTTTGATGTAAAATGCAATATTTTTTCACTATTCATTAAAAAATGAACATTGTCTGGAAAATACCAAAAATTCACACAAAGTAAATTTTGATGTCCCAATCATAAATAATAATTTTATTTTGACAAACATAGCTTATAAAATAGTCAAAAGATAGATTTAAAACGGGTTTTCCATCAAAAGGCAGTAAAAAAATCTTTTAAGAATATTAGTGTATTCCATGCATAAGATTGTATTTATTTTCATTTTAAGCCTCTAAAACACTATCTTAATCATTAATAGACATAGATAAAAATATCTATTATTCATTACTTACTTGGGATGTTACATCCTTCCCCCCGTTTGAAAATTGCGTCCCCGCAATTTATTTACTTATCAAATAAATGGGGGTACTTATCCCTCATTGCATTTTCAGATTCCCATGTTGCCTCTTCCATCATGTGGTTTTTCCAAAAAAACCGTTACCTGGTGAATCACCATATTCCGTAACACTTTCCTCCTATAGACAAGAATCTGGACCGGTTGTTCCTCATAAGATAGGTTCTCATACAGCTGAACTACCTCTGGACTCAAAACATGAGATGGATCTGGCATATACTTTCTCAACATCGAAACGTGAAAAACATTGTGTACCTGAGATAAACTCGGAGGTAAATCCACTCAGTATGCAACTGATCCAACTCTCTCCAGAATTTCATATGGTCCAATATACCTTTGACTCAGCTTCCCTTTCTTACCAAATCTCATTACACTTTTCCAAGGAGAAACCTTGTGAAAAACATGATCACCAACCTCGAAAGATAGATCCTTCCACCGGTTATCCGCATAACTCTTCTGCCTGCTCTGAGCTGTTCTCATGTGCTACTGAATAAGCTGAACTTTTTCTACCATCTCTTCTACCAATTCTGGTCCCATCAACTTCCTTTCACCCACTTCATCCCAGAAAGATGGATTTCGACACCGCTTCCCATATAATGCCTGAAATGGTGCCATCTGTATACTGGAATGAAATCTGTTATTATATGAAAATTCAACCAATGAAATATGTTGGTCCCAACTTCCCTGATAATCCATAGAAGAAGCTCGTAGCATATCCTCCAATGTATGAATTGTTCGTTCTAACTGCCCATCTGATTGAGGATGAAATGCTGTACTAAAATTTAATTCAGTACCCAACGACTTCTGAAGGCCTTTCCAAAAGTTAGAAGTGAACCAGGGATCACGATCACATACAATGGAGAGGGGAACTCCATGTAACCTGGCTATCTCTTTATGATACAATGGGGAATGTTGAACTGGGGAAAAAGTATCTCATATAGCAAGGAAATGAGCAGATTTGGTCAAGCGATCAATAATAACCCAGATTGCATTATTACCTCGCGATGTCTTCGGTAATCCCACACAAAGTCCATGGATATATTCTCCCATTTCCACTCTGGCACTGGTAAAGGCTGGAGCATCCCTTTCGGTAACTACCGCTCTGCTTTAACCTACTGACATGTCAAACACTTCACAGTAAAATCAGCAATATCCCTTTTCATTCCATCCCACTAGTAATACTCCCGCAGATCTCTATACATCTTAGTACTGCCAGGATGAACTTAAAACGGAGAACTATGAGCTTCACATAACAACTCTCTCTTAAACTGTGAATCACAAGGCACACACAATCTCTTCCCAAATCTCAAAACGCAATCATTATCAATGTTGAATTCAGGCAACTTACCTTTCTGAACAAGCTCTACCTTTTTCTGCAACTCACTGTCTTGCTTCTGTGTTTGCTTGATTCTATCTGAAAGAGATGATCTCACTGATACCTGAAACAAAACAGAAGAACTTCTTGCACCCACAACTTCTATGACAAAGTTCCTCAAATCCTTAACCAAAGGATCACGTTCCAAATGCAACATTTCTAATAAAGCATTACTTTTTCAACTCAAAGCATCAGCCACTTTATCTGATTTTCCCGAATGGTAATGAATTGTACAATCATAATCCTTGATTAATTCTAGCCATCTCCTTTGTCTCATGTTCAATTATTTCTAAGTGAATATATACTTTAAACATTTGTGATCGGTATATATTTCACACTTTACTCCATACAAATGATGCCTCCATATTTTTAAAGCAAAAACAACAGCAGGTAATTCCAAATCATGTGTAGGGTAATTTACCTCATGAGTTTTCAACTGTCATGAAGCATAAGAAATTACCTGATCATTCTTCATTAGGACGCAACCAAGTCCTTTCAAAGAAGCATCACTGTATATAACAAACTCACCATTCTTGGAAGGTAGTGCCAAAACTAGAGCATTCACCAATCATCTTTTCAATTCCTAAAAACAATCATCACATTCTTTTTTCCAGATAAACATAACACCCATCTGAGTTAGCTTAGTCATTGGACTAGATAACCGTGAAAATTTTCTAACAAACCTTCGATAATAGCCTGCCAAACCAAGGAAGCTACGAATCTCAGTTACATTTGTGGGTCTTGGCCAGTCTTCCACAACTTTTGTTTTTGCAGGATCAACAGTTATCCCATCTTTAAAAACAATATGACCAAGGAAAAAAATTTGTTGCAACCAATACTCACACTTGCTGAATTTCCCATACAATTTCTTTTCTTTTAAGGTTTTTAAGATAACCCTTAAATGTCTTTCATTCTCTTATTCACTTTTAGAAAACACCAAAATATCATCAATAAAAACCACCAAAAACTTATCCAAGAACTCATAGAAAATTCTATTCATTAAGTCCATGAATACAGCAGGTGAATTGGTTTTCCCAAAAGGCATTACTACAAATTCATAGTGTCCATATCTTGTACGGAACATGGTCTTCGAAACATCTTCTTCCTTTACCTTCAGCTAGTGGTACCCCGATCTCAGGTCAATCTTTGAAAAATACGGACCTCCATGGAGCTGATCAAACAAATCATCGATATGAGGAAAAGGATATATTTTCTTAACAGTGCTACTATTCAAGGCTCTATAATCAATGCAAAGTCTCATTAAACCATATTTCTTTTTAACAAACAAGACAGGAGCACCCCAAGGTGTTGTGCTAGGTCGAATGAAACCTTTCTCTAATAAATCTTGCAATTGCTCCTTTAACTCTAAAAGATCAATTTGAGCCATTCGATAAGGGGGTTTTGAAATTGGCTTAGCATCAGGAAATAAGTCAACAGTAAAATCAACTTCCCGATCTGGTATTATTCCAGGCAACTCATCAGGAAAAACATCAGGATACTCATTTACCACTAGCACAGCATTAATCTGAACAGTTCCTTTATTTTCAACGATGTTTTCAAGGTACCATTCATTTCCATCTTTTACAAGTTTCTCATCCTCTTGAAAAGTTATCAACAATAAGTGTTCATTCTTGTACACAAAGTGAAAGTCTTTCTGAAAGGAAACTTCTTTAGCTCTACTGTCAATATTAGCATGGTAAATAGAGAGCCAATCCATACCCAGGGTAACATCAAACTCTAATAGAGGTAGAACAATAAGGTTTGCAAGTAAGTTCTTTCCATAGATAAGGATAGTAAGATTCTTATAAATTCTTTTTTCCTCAACATTCCCCCCATGTGTTTTTACCAAAAGTGCAGGAGTATTTTCTTGTGATGGTATTCCCATTTTACTAGAAAAGGTTTCAGAGATGAAAGAATGTGTAGACCCCGAATCAAACAACACACTAGCATAATCTAAAAAAACAAACAAAGTACCTGATACAACTTCATTTGATGGCCCGACATCTGCTAAAGTAGTTGTAAAGGATTTCACCACCCCTTTCTGCTTGTAGTGTAACTGCTTCCCATAACTCAAGATCTTTGTCGGAAACTCATTTTTGTAGTGACCCATCTCATTGCACTTATAACATTTCACTAACTGTAAATAAAATTTGGTCTTACCTTCACCTTGATCCTTTTTAGTGAAATCACGAGCCTTATGTCCCATCTTACCACATCAGTAGCACATTCCAGAATTCACAAGACATTCCCCAGTAGGCCTTTTTCCACATTTATCACAAACTGGAAACATAGTTTTCTTACCATCAGACTTCTTTGAAGAATTATTAACTTTCTCCTGCCACCTCGGTCTCTTCTTCTGTTGGTTGTTATAGAACACTTGATCATCGTAAAACTCCATTTCCACCTTCTCAACACATCGAACAAGCTTTTCATAACTTTTAAACTCACGAGAATCTAATGCCCTTTGATATTTTGGCTTTAATCCTGAGTAAAAACGATTGATTTTACTATTAAGGTCTCGGATAAAATTTGGAGCATACCTTTCCAATCGAGTGAACCTTTCTTCATAGGTAGCCACTGAGTCGTCCTCTTGCCTCAATTCCAAGAATTGATTTTCCATCCTCAATCGAACAGCCTTAGGAAAATACTTCTCAAGAGACATACCTTTGAATTCATCCCAGTCAAGAGCATCAATCTCATCAGTGCCCCTGATATTTTTATCCATCGACCACCACTGATCTGCTTCACCCTCCAAACGGTAAATAGCAAGACTGAACTTTTGATTGTCTGAACACCCCATGACAAAAAAAAATCTTCTCCAGTGCTTTAATCCACCCTTCAGCTAGCACAGGGTCAGATGATCCTCTGAATGATGGGGGGTGTTTCTTCATGAAATGTTCCACCACTGACATGTTCCTATGTCGTTGATCTGGCTGATCTCGTGCATGGATACCACCACCATTTATAGTTTGAGTCAACTGTGCCATTACTGCAACAAACTATTCAGTTCCAATTCCGACCATCTCAGGATGCTGATTCGGACGGTTATTTCCTTCTGTATGCCATCCTAGTACTGCTTCCCTGTTTCATCTGCGGAAAACCATTTTGAACAAACATGTCTTAGATGAAGAAACTTGGTAATCTTCAAATGCTATATCATTTCAAAAATAATAATTTTGGATAATCATTTAATAGAATTATAACTCCTAAAGTTATCTAAACCAACCTCTGATACCAAATATAATGCCCCAGCCTTAAACCTTACTTAATCTTGAGTTATTACAAGATTACACATTGAGGATCTTTTCGGGTTTTGATTTTTAGATAATTAGATCATAAAACTTGAATTACATTCCACATATAAACAGAGTGGTTACATAAAGATATTATTCTTCATTCCCATCAATGGAAACATATTTAAAATAAACATGGATTCTTTATTGACACTTCCTTGACTCTATCATCATATCATGTACCTTTCCCTTAACCTGTGAAAAACATTTCAAAAAACATGGAATGAGCATAAAAAGATCAGTAAGGGATATAAAAATATGGAAAGGAAACATGGGTACATATATACATAAAGATGAGATCATACTTTACCCATAAAACATAAGATCTTTAATATACCTCATCAAATCATGAATAAATCATAGAAATCATAATACATAAAGGTAACATAAGGCATTCATAACATTCTTACGTAGGGAGTAACCCTCTTGGTTACGTTTTGAATACCCATTACAGTATATTCCCTAAAATCACTTTGGAGAATCCTTAACGTTTCACTCCTTCGCGTTACCCAATGCATTGGAGAGCTATATTGGGCTCACCTGCCTTAGTTTATCACGGAACCACCTGTCTTCATAATAATGCCCAAAAACCTCAACATAATCGTATCACATTAATCATGCATAAAGGAAACATAACATTTCCACCTTTCAATCACAAGATATCAATACAACACATTGATATAAAAACATTATGGAAACCATTTTCAATACCAAAATAAAAGAAAATTAAAACATGGTATTTATTTTTCTTTTAAAAAGAAGGTATGGCTTGTAGAGGAAGTTGAAACTCAAATAATGGTCACGGCGGCGGAGAAGTCGTTGTCGCTGCATACGTACGACAAAAACATTCCCTTTTGTCATTTAGTAAAACGCTTCGTATAAAAAAGATTCCTTTTGGATAATCTTTGAAGTCAAAGGGGTTTATACACCATATTAAAGAAGGTTGTGTATAAAAAAAACATGCCTCAATGAAAGGAGATTGAGACGAAGTCCCATACCTCGGGTCCGACTTGACTCGATCGTTCTTTAATCTCCTGAATAATAAAATTGAGTTAATCTCTACTTTCTTAAGAACCTCTTTCAAGTTCATTATTACTTTTATACCATGTTATGAACATCATGTAATAATTTAAGTTAATAATGTTCATTTTGTCGGTATTTGGTTCTTAAGTCAAAAATAGACTTCTTACACTTACATGTTGTTAATTTGGTCAAAGGTTCGTTATATCCAAAATGATATTAATTATTTGGATAACATATACATCATATATATTCAGCATATACATGTATTTATAATATTACATCATATTTTGAGGTAAGAAATTAAATGCACCGTTCATAGAGACGGTAAGCCGTACGTACGCATTAACGCTACATCCATTTCTATTTCTTATTTTATGGAATGGAGTCATAATGATATAAGAGTATATAATAATTCCAGTATAATAACATTTATAATATCATTAACTTTATCCTTTACACATCCCATATATGGTATTAACGAATCAAATCACTTTCAGGGGCGGTAGTCCGCACTTCCTAAAATGAAGATATCGTGTTCACACATAATGGAAACAATAATGGTATACCATAAATGAAAAATACAGAAGCTTAAGGAAAGAATAAACATATTATATATCATATATAAAAAGTGTTACATCATAATGGCCACCATTGAAGGTGTTAAATGGGTATTGAACAATCATCGTTTCGGGAGGCATAATTTCTCCATCCACGGAAACCGTATGTTCTTTAACCATTTGATGTAGTGTTGTGAAATTGTAGTTCGAATAAATCTTATAACAACATACTAGTATATTTATGATACTGGTTTTGTTACAAAATAAGTAAATAAAAATAGTTTATGGGGTTGGAGAAGAAAAATAAAACAAATGAACATGAGAGAATGAATTACCTTTAAAAGTGTAACTCCTTTTTATTTGAGCCTAAAGGCTTCCTTTGAAGGATTCTTCCCAAAGGGAATCCTCTAGGATGAGGAGAGGGATTTGTAGAGACAAAATGGGCAGGGGTTGGCCAAGCCAAAGGCTTTTGGAGTGTGGGTAAGGAGGTATAGGTGGGGGCCTTTTATAAGAGGAGAGGAGGGGCACTCTTGGAAAGTAAAGATAAGTTACTTTATTTTAAAATGATTTTCAGATTCAAAAGGTCCCACATTGATATAATTCGAGGATAAGGTGATAAGTCTTCGAAATCCACTCATCAAATTGGTTTTGGACATGTGTAGGTTTTAGATTTTACATTATCTTTCCATTTTATTTAAATAGTTAAATAATGAGGTCATCGCTGCATCATCATGATGTCATAAATAATTCGATTTATTTAAAGTCTAAAAATTATAAAAAAATACTATGATGTAGGAAATCTTTATATCTTTCCAATTAATACTTATAATAAAAATTCTTATCTTTATAACCCCAAGTAAAAATTGTTTTCGTAAAACATATTAAGATTGTGTCATTTTTACCTTTACATTAAATAAAAAGTTATTTATGTCATTTCCCAACCAAAGTGGATCCATGGGGTCCCCAAGTTGACCCATGGCTTGTCTTGGTCGGACATGACACAACCAAAGATGGTAGGACATGTGTCAAGAACATCTCATTTTATTAATGCATTATTTTTACCTTAAACTACACTAATTACCACTGATCGCGATTAAAAACATAATAAGTTACTATTCACCAAAATATTATTTTAATCTCATTAAACCACATTTTACTTCTTAATGACAACCATTTATGTCGGATTTTTGAAATTCATAACACAATGATGGCAAAATTTCATTTAAACGGAAAAATCAGTTTTTATAAGTACCAATTGGTGGTTTCACTATTCATCAAAATTTGAAGTTTTTTAGAAAATTACCAAAAATTCACCCTAAGATATATTTGATATTCTGAATTCAAAAATTAAGTCTATTTTACAAAATTCAAAACATATAAGTCACATTAATTAATTTAATAATTAATTCCCGCTGTCATGACAAATAGCGTGTTTTTATGAAACAATAAGTATCAAAAGATTGACACTAGTTTAAGTCCAATTTCAAAGTGAAATTGATTCCAATGACAACCATTGG
Source organism: Viscum album (assembly GCA_963277665.1). Lineage (NCBI taxonomy): Eukaryota > Viridiplantae > Streptophyta > Magnoliopsida > Santalales > Viscaceae > Viscum > Viscum album. The sequence continues at coordinate 1,110,004,002 of OY728146.1, forward strand.
ATAAAATGGTAAAAATATATTCTAATTCCACTTAAAAAACAATTCAAAAGATAATATAATCATATAAATAAATTAATTTAAAATGCAATTTTGATGTAAAATGCAGTATTTTTCACTATTCATTAAAAAATGAACATTGTCTGAAAAATACCAAAATTTCACACAAAGTAAATTCTTATGTCCCAATCATAAATAATAATTTTATTTTGACAAACATAGCTTATAAAATTGTCAAATGATAGATTTAAAAAGGGTTTTCCATCAAAAGGCAGTAAAATAATCTTTTAAGAATATTAGTGTATTCCATGCATAAGATTGTATTTATTTTCATTTTATGCATCTAAACACTATCTTAATCATTAATAGACATAGATAAAAATATATATTATTCATTACATACTTGGGATGTTACAGTGAAAGTATCTCAATGGACCTCCCTATCAAAAGGGTCTCAACACAACATAGGACGCATCAATCGGACGTCCTGTCTGTGAATTATCAGCTTTTCTGTTTCAGGGGCCCGATTGGATTTCGGGTGCAATACAACATGTCCATAATCCAAACTCTTCCAAACCCTATGTTTAGAATTCTAAAAGGATTGTCTCATCAGGTGGAATCCAACGTACTCGACGTGTAACACCCCGAGCTTCCACGATACGCTTCTCATTCAATAATGCAATAGCTTGCATTGTACGCAACTTCGAGTTCTAAAACACCGTGACTAATCAAAGTAGCCGTTATGAATAGTAATAACCACTTTTTAAAATTATATAAATTTTATATTTCAAAATGGACTTCATTTTTGGATTCGGAATATCAAAATTAACCTATGTTGAATTTTTAGTATTTTTCTGAGAACTTCTAATTTTTTATGAATAGTGAAAAATACTTAAAAACAACTTTTTTATTCAAAATAATTTATAGTAATAAATTATACTATTTAGTGGTTTTAAATTATAATTATAATATATTTTTACAATTTTATCCAATGGTGGTCATTAGAATTAATTTAACATTGAAATTGTACATAAACAATTGCCAATCTTTTGATATAAATTGTTTCTTAAAAACACGCTATTTGTTGTGATAGCGGGAATTAATTATAAAATTAATTAATGAAACTTATATGTTTGTAATTTTGTAAAATAGACATCATTTTTGATGTCATAATATCAATTATAGCTTAGGGTGAAATCTTGGCATTGTTCTGAAAAACTTCAATTTTTGATGAATAGTGAAACCACTAAGTGGTAGTTAAATAACTGATTTTTCGTTTAAATGAAATATTACCACTTCTGTGATTTGATTTTCAAAAATCCGACATACATGGTTGTCATTAAGAAGTAAAATGTGGTTCAATGAGATTAAAATAATTTTTTGGTGAATAGTAACTTTTAAGTTCTTAATCGCGATTAGAGGTAATTAGTGAAGTTTAAGGTACAAATAATGTTTTAATAATGTGAGGTGGGCATGAAACTTGTCCTACTCCTATTGGATGAGTCATGGCCGACCAAGAAAACTCATGGGTAAACTTGGGGACCCCATGGAGCCACTTTAGTTGGAAAATGACATTAATATATATTTATTTAATGTTAAAATTAAATTGACACAAACATGAGTTGTTTTACTAAAACAGTTTTTAAGTGGGGATACACAAGTCCAAATTTTGACTATAAATATTCATTAGAAATCTAAAAAGAGTTCCTACATCATAGTATTTTTTTTATAATTTTTAGACATTAAATAAATTAAATTATATATGACATCATTATGATGTAGCGATGACCTCATTATTTAACGATTTAAATAAAATGAGAAGATAATGCAAAATCCAAGGCTTAAACTTGTCCACAGCCTATTGGATGAGGATATTTCGAAACCTTATCACCTAAGAATCTAATTATATAATTGTGGGACCTTTATAATCCGAAAATCATTGTTTATTAATGTAACATTTCAATCTTTCCAAAAGTGCCCCTCCTCTCCACTTATAAAAGGCCCCCACCTCTCCCACATTATTCACACCATCAAGCCATTTGGCTCGGACAAACTCTGCCCAAATACTCTCCCATCTTCCCCCTCTTACTCCTAGAAGCCTCACTTTGGGCATAACCCTTCCCAAGGAAGCCTTTGGATCAAATCAAAAAGAGTTCCCCGATTTTGAGGTAATGTCTTCTCTAATGTTGTTCTGTTTTATTTTTCTTCTCCAACCCCCTAAACTCTTTTTATTCATTTCTTTTCTAACAACACCAGTATCCTCAATATACTAGGATGTTGTTATAAGATGTATTTGAGCTACACTTACACACACCTACATCTAATGGTTAAAGAACATACGGTTTCTGTGGATGGCAAATTTCTGCCTCACGAAATGATGATTGTTCAACACTCATATAACACCTTCAAAGGTGGCCATTAAGATGTAACTATATTTATATATGATATATAATGTGTTTATGTTTTACTTATGCTTCTGTATTTCTCATTTATGGCATACTTTATGATTTCCATTATGGGTAAAACGCGATAATTTCATTTTAGGAAGTGCGGACTACCGCCCCCTCAAAGTGATTTGAATCGTTAATGCCATCTGTGGGATGTATAAAGGATTGAGTAAATGGTATTATACACTATATTATACTGGAATTATATTATAAATTTATATCATTATGATTTCATTCCATTAAATATGAAATTGAAATGAAAGTAGCGTTCATGCGTACGTACGGCTTACCGTCTCCATGAACGGTGCATTTCATTTCTTACCTCTAAATGTTACGTAATATTATAAATGAATGTATATACTGGATATATAAGATATATATGACATCTAAATCATGAATATAATTCTGGATATAATTGATATTCTACCACATGAACAACTTGTAATTATAAGAAGTTTATTGTTGACTAAAGTACCAAAGATCGACAAAACGACCGTTATTAACTTAAATAATTACATAATGTTCATAACATTGTAATAAGTGATATAAAAAGGATAATGAAATTAAAAATGGTTCTTAATAAGGTATATATTAACTCTAGTTTATTATTAAGGAGGTTAAAGAACGGTTGAGTCAAGTCGGACACAAGGTAAGGGAACTTCTTCACCCAATTTCCATTCTTTGCGTTAATCTCCTACTTTCAAATTATGTCATGAAATTATTATGTCCTATTTTGTATTTTTACTTTCTTTATGTGTACCTATAGTGAATACACATAATAGATCTATTTTATTTTAAAAATGATCTTTTAATGACTTTGTCTCAATCCCCTTTCATTGAGGCATATTTGGTTTTATACACAACTCTCTTTTGTACGGTGTATAAACCCCTTTGACTTTTACGTTTATTCAAAAGGAATCTTTTTTATACGAAGCGTTTTGCTAAACGACAAAAGGGAATGTCTTTCTTTCCGTACTTCTACGGCGACAATGACTTCTCCGCCGCCGTGACCATTATTTGAGTTTCGGTTTCCTCTACAAGCCATCATTTTTTTAATGAAAAATAAATACAAAGTTTTAACTTTATTTTATTTTGGTATTGAAAATGGTTTTGAAAGAATTTTTATTATATCAATGTGTTGTATTGATATCTTGTGATTGAAATGTGGAAATTTTATGTTTCCTTTATGCATGTTTTATGTGATAATATTATGTTATGGTTTATGATATGTTTAAACCTATTCATATGAGGAATGTATTGGACTTATTAAGTGACGGGTGAAGCCTGCTATAGCTCCTCGATGCATCGGTAGGTCTCATGAGACAACTAGACGTGGAATTGGCCGAGGCCCTTTCCCAATTTGATTTATGGTTTTGTCCGAGGCCTTAATCATTTTAGACATCTTGGCCGAGGCCTTGACAAAATGTTTCAGAATGTCCGGCATTATACATTCCCTCATTATGAAAGTGGTTATTTATATTGCATGTGATTATTCGACCAGTAGAATATCCATGTGAATAAGTAAATGGCATTATCTCATTTTACTTTTTCCATATTATGTTTAAGTTCATGTTTAAAAGGCTTTTGTTTTAGTTATACATTGCCTTAAATGTTAATGTTTATTTATGACAGCTTCCGCATTATTTTTATCCTTACTGAGCATCTGAGCTCACCCCTTTCAATGTTTTAATATTTTCCAGGATGTGAAGAAGTATTTTATGAATGACCTGCATGGATAGTCAGAAGGGGATATGAGTGTGGACTATGGAGACATTGTTATTGTAGTTTTTCACTTTATGATGTAATGTAACGTTTACGAATGTATCTAGTGTTTCCAAGGCTACTAAACTAATCGGTCTTTCGAGACTTGATCTTTTGTGATCATGGCAATGTTACGAAGTAATGCACCTACTCTGGGTAGCTGGGGTCGGGGCGTTACAGTTGGTATCAGAGGCAGGTTAGTACTAACCTTGGAAGCTAGATTTAGATAAACTCTTATTAGAGCACATAGACCAAAGATAGACTTTGAGGATTAGTATAGAAGAACTTCCTAGAATTTTGTTATTGTAGAGATTTTGTGAGTTTTCCGAGCAATACATCCCTGTCTGGATAACATCAGGTAGAGGCAGCTCTGGCACAGATGTACCTAGGGGTAAAACCTGAAAACACCGCTTTGAGCTAGACTCGAACGGGAACTGCTGCACGACAACGGGCCTTGCTGCACTCTTGGTTACGACACTCCTGGGGGATATGCTTAGGATAATTCTCATTTTCTTTACAAACCATTACGTAGGGTTTATGAGTATATACTTCTTCAAATAAAACATTCTTATGATTATGGATTATATCCATAAACCGTTCAATTTACATTAATTATTTTAAAAGTTTGGAATTATTCATTATAATTCATAAACTAACCTAGTTTATATCATTTTATAGAAATGGCGCCCAATAGAAGGAATGTGAACTCCAGGAATACGTATGATCCAAAGAGTAAGAAGGATCATATCTTTCACGGTATTAAGCCAACATTTCAAAGGGAAATAGTCTCCCATGTGTTCTCAACATATGAAGAAATAGTATCATGTGTTAATAAGATAAGTAAAGAATTCTCTGAGTCCTATGGCTTTGAAGCGAAGCAAGAGACGAAAGGGATGGAAGAGAGAATGATGGATAAAGGGATGAGGGGAAAGAATAATTTTCCAATATGTGGTAATTGTGGGAAGAAACATCATGGAACTTTCCTAAAGGGAATGGGAGTTTGTTATAAGTGTAGAGAAAAAGGACACAAAGTGCGTGACTGCAAGGGTAAGAAAATGGTTTCAAATGTACAATGCTTCTTCTGCAAGTATTGGGGACACTATGCAAACCAATGTCCAAATCATCAGAGTATGCCCCAAATGATGTTATTGGATAATAATCAAGTTATGATATTACCACAGATGAGGAGTAATGATTAGAGTTCTTATGTTGTTATTAAAGAATTTTGTAATTTGAGTGTTGTATCAATGATGTACTGGTTATAATAATTATGGAGTATATAAGGATTGTACTGCAGTACTATTTCATCAAGGACTTGAGATTGTGTGGAACCAAGAAAAGTGACTCCACAGAAGGTTAAATTTTTGGAAAATATATGGCTGAGAGAAAGATAAACCATAATATGGTTCTGATATCGAGATAGTGATTTTGGAATAAGACGTGATTGATTTGGATAAATTATATTGGATATTCTTAACTTCCTTGAAACTGATTGATGATTTGTATACATTTTTGGATAGAAGGAGTATATCTAGTATTCTATAAGGAATAAGGGATCATGGTAATTCAGTATGTTTAAAAAGAATACATGATGAAGGTGTTCACATGTTGTTACATGGAAAAAAGGATCTTCATTATGTTTAACTTCCTTATAAAATTTGGACTGTGAGTTGGACAGAAGTATTTTGGATAACTATAAAGGTTGGAATGGATTAAGTTGATCTTTGGACAGTATTGTTTAAGGTTAAAAAAAATTATGAAGATTATTTTTGGAATATTATAATACTATAGTTTTAGGAAAAGGACAACCTGCAGGGTGGGGCATAACAAGTCGCGTCAGACAAAGCTGCAGGAATCGAACCCACAATCATAGTGCGACAGGCCTTTATTTCCTACCACTAGCCTACAGGAAGTCCCTGGTTATTACAAAATAATTTTTCTAATCTAAATGGTATGTGTTAACATTTGGAACCTTATACAATTAGGATAAGTATAATATTTTTGGGTTCTATTATCTTTTTGAGTGAAAGGTGAGTTGAAGGTTGAAACTCTAATTGTCAAGCATAAATATATATATACCTATCTCTTATTCAATGAATAAATTAATTCTTAAACTTCAGTAAAGGGATATTAAAACAAAAAAATGTGTTATCCTAATACCTTATGTCTTGTTGAACTGGTGATATTTTAAATCAACATAGATTGAAGGCTTTGAGGACCTCAATTTGACAGTTGATAGTTATTGATGACCTCAATCACTCCCTACAAATATTTATGTTTTTCCTCCAATTATATGTCTTTAATTGCCACCAATGTTCTCCTAATCGAGATCATAATTGGGTGGTGACTTTTTCATTTCCCTTCCCCTCTTATTAAGGATAAATTTTATTAATATTATTTCCGATGTGGGTTTTCCACAAAGGTATTTTCTCTTTTCAACCTTTTATTTACAAAGAAAAATTTCAAATTGCGAGGACGCAATTTATTGAAGGAGGGGAGAATGTAACACCCTGAGCTTCCACGATACGCTTCTCATTCAATAATGCAATAGCTTGCATTGTACGAAACGTCGAGTTCTAAAACATCGTGACTAATCAAAGTAGCCGTTATGAATAGTAATAACCACTTTTTAAAATTATAGAAATTTTATATTTCAAAATGGACTTCATTTTTGGATTCGGAATATCAAAATTAGCCTATGTTGAATTTTTAGTATTTTTCTGAGAACTTCTAATTTTTTATGAATAGTGAAAAATACTTAAAAACAACTTTTTTATTCAAAATAATTTATAGTGATAAATTATACTATTTAGAGGTTTTAAATTATAAATATAATATATTTTTACAATTTTATCTAATGGTGGTCATTAGAATTAATTTAACATTGAAATTGGACATAAACAATTGCCAATCTTTTGATATAAATTGTTTCTTAAAAACATGCTATTTGTTGTGACAGCGGGAATTAATTATAAAATTAATTAATGCAACTTATATGTTTGGAATTTTGTAAAATAGACATCATTTTTGAATTCATAATATCAATTATAGCTTAGGGTGAAATTTTGGCATTGTTCTGAAAAACTTCAATTTTTGATGAATAGTGAAACCACTAAGTGGTAGTTAAATAACTGATTTTTCGTTTAAATGAAATATTACCACTTCTGTGATTTGATTTTCAAAAATCCGACATACATGGTTGTCATTAAGAAGTAAAATGTGGTTCAATGAGATTAAAATAATTTTTTGGTGAATAGTAACTTTTAAGTTCTTAATCGCGATTAGAGGTAATTAGTGTAGTTTAAGGTACAAATAATGTTTTAATAATAGGAGGTGAGCATGACACTTGTCCTAATCCTATTGGATGAGTCATGGCCGACCAAGAAAACTCATGGGTCAACTTGGGGACCCCATGGAGCCACTTTAGTTGGAAAATGACATTAATATATATTTATTTAATGTTAAAATTAAATTGACACAAACATGAGTTGTTTTACTAAAACAGTTTTTAAGTGGGGTTAAACAAGTCCCAATTTTGACTATAAATATTCATTAGAAAGCTAAAAAGAGTTCCTAAATCATAGTATTTTTTTTATAATTTTTAGACATTGAATAAATTAAATTATTTATGGCATCATTATGATGCAGCGATGACCTCATTATTTAACGATTTAAATAAAATGAGAAGATAAGGCAAAATCCAAGGCTTACACTTGTCCACAGCCTATTGGATGAGGAGATTTCGAAACCTTATCACCTTATCCTTGAATTATATAAGTGTGGGACCTTTATAATCCGAAAAGCATTGTGTAATAATGTAACATTTCAATCTTTCCAAAAGTGCCCCTCCTCTCCACTTATAAAAGGCCCCCACCTCTCCCACATTATTCACACCATCAAGCCATTTGGCTCGGCCAACATCTGCCCCAATACTCTCCCAACTTCCCCCTCTTACTCCTAGAAGCCTCACTTTGGGCAGAACGCTTCCCAAGGAAGCCTTTGGCTCAAATCAAAAAGAGTTACCCGATTTTGAGGTAATGTCTTCTCTAATGTTGTTTTGTTTTATTTTTCTTCTCCAACCCCCTAAAAGCTTTTTATTCATTTCTTTTGTAACAACACCAGTATCCTCAATATACTAGGATGTTTTTATAAGAAGGATTCGAGCTACACTTACACACACCTACATCTAATGGTTAATGAACATAAGGTTTCTGTGGATGGCGAATTTCTGCCTCACGAAATGATGATTGTTCAACACTCATATAACACCTTCAAAGGTGTCCATTAAGATGTCACTATATTTATATATGATATATAATGTGTTTATGTTTTACTTATGCTTCGGTATTTCTCATTTATGGCATACTTTATGATTTCCATTATGGGTAAAACGCGATAATTTCATTTTAGAAAGTGCGGACTACCGCCCCCTCAAAGTGATTTGAATCGTTAATGCCATATGTGGGATGTATAAAGGATGGAGTAAATGGTATTATACACTATATTATACTGGAATTATATTATAAATTTATATCATTATGATTTCATTCCATTAAATATGAAATTGAAATGAATGTAGCGTTCATGCGTACGTACGGCTTACCGTCTCAATGAATGGTGCATTTCATTTCTTACCTCTAAATGTTACGTAATATTATAAATGAATGTATATACTGGATATATAAGATATATATGACATCTAAATCATGAATATAATTCAGGATATAATGGATATTCTACCACATGAACAACTTGTAATTATAAGAAGTTTATTGTTGACTCAAGTACCAAAGATCGACAAAAAGACCGTTATTAACATAAATAATTAAATAATGTTCATAACATTGTAATAAGTGATATAAAAAGGATAATGAAATTGAAAACGGTTCTTAATAAGGTATATGTTAACTCTAGTTTATTATTCAGGAGGTTAAAGAACAGTTGAGTCAAGTCGGACACAAGGTAAGGGAACTTCTTCACCCAATTTCCATTCTTTGGGTTAATCTCCTACTTTCAAATTATGTCATGATATTATTATGTCCTATTTTGTATTTTTACTTTATTTATGTGTACCTATAGTGAATACACATAATAGATCTATTTTATTTTAAAAATGATCTTTTATGGACTTCGTCTCAATCCCCTTTCATTGAGGCATATTTGGTTTTATACACAACTCTCTTTTATACTGTGTATAAACCCCTTTGACTTTTACGTTTATTCAAAAGGAATCTTTTTTATACGAAGCGTTTTTCTATACGACAAAAGGGAATGTTTTTCTTTCTGTACTTATGCGGCGACAATGACTTATCCGCCGCCGTGACCATTATTTGAGTTTCGGTTTCCTCTATAAGCCATCATTTTTTTTAATGAAAAATAAATACAAAGTTTTAACTTTATTTTATTTTGGTATTGAAAATGGTTTTGAAAGCATTTTTATTATATCAATGTGTTGTATTGATATCTTGTGATTGAAATGTGGAAATTTTATGTTTCCTTTATGCATGTTTTATGTGATACGATTATGTTATGGTTTATGATATGTTTAAACCTATTCATATGAGGAATGTATTGGACTTATTAAGTGATGGGTGGAGCTCGCTATAGCTCCTCGATGCATCGGTAGGTCTCATGAGACAACTAGATGTGGAATTGGCCGAGGCCCTTTCCCAATTTGATTTATGGTTTTGGTCGAGGCCTTAATCATTTTAGACGTCTTGGCCGAGGCCTTGACAAAATGTTTCAGAATGTTCGGCATTATACATTCCCTCATTATGAAAGTGGTTATTGATATTACATGTGATTATTCGACCAGTAGAATATCCATGTGAATAAGTAAATGGCATTATCTCATTTTACTTTTGCCATATTATGTATAAGTTCATGTTTAAAAGGCTTTTGTTTTAGTTATACATTGCCTTAAATGTTAATGTTTATTTATGAAAGCTTCCGCATTATTTTTATCCTTACTGAGCATCTGAGCTCACCCCTTTCAATGTTTTAATATTTTCCAGGATGTGAAGAAGTATTTTATGAATGACCTACAAGGATAGTCAGAAGGGGATATGATTGTGGACTATGGAGACATTGTTATTGTAGTTTTTCACTTTATGATGTAATGTAACGTTTACGAATGTATCTTGTGTTTCCAAGGCTACTAAACTAATCGGACTTTCGAGACTTTATCTTTTGTGATCATGCCATTGTTACGAAGTAAGGCACCGACTCTGGGTAGCTGGGGTCGGGGCGTTACACGACGACACGTCAATCGGACGTCCGGTCCTAAATTTGTAAGTGTTTCCGCTCCAAGGAACCGGTTGGTTGCAGGATCGAACCAACCCATATATTTTTCCAAAGTCATCCAAAACTCACATAGAGTATCGCAAAAGGACCGCCTCATCACAGGAATCCAAGTTCCACATATGGCGCGTCGATCAGACGCGTGGTCTTAATGTTATTCAGGTTCAATTGAAAACAGGCCCGGTCCATCGAGCTCGGTGGGCTGGTGGGTCAGGTCAACCCGGTTTCGGCGGGTCCGACCCGGCAGAGGGTCGGAATGGCCCAATGAATCGTACAGCCTGGCCTGGTGTGACATGGCATGGGGTGGCCCGGCTCGGCGAGGCGCAACGCGGCGCGGCGTGGCCCGACCGGGCGCGGCACGGCACGGGGCGGCACGGCCCCTCTAGGCTCAGCACGGCCCGGCCCGACTGGCCGCGGCTCGGCCCAGCTGGGCGAGTGGCTCGTCCCTAGTGGCCGTTATGGGGGAGGGGGGGAAGTCTCCTGAAACGGCAGCGCCTCCCTTCTATCCGGCCGGCCGAAGCCGGCTGGTCTTGCTAGCGCGAGCGGCCCATCTGGGCCGCTCTCTTCCCACGCGGCACCTACTGGTGCCGCGACCTGCTCCAATCCCTCCGGCTGATGAGTTGGCCGGTTCGCCCACCGAAACGGCCCACGGAGCATGGACAGCAGTTCTCCGCAGCGTCGAACCCCTTACGGCACAGCGGTCTCCCTTCTCCCCGTCCATCTTGTGCCAGCCGGTTCTTCATTGGTCAAGCGGACTGCGGATGCAGGCCACGGTTACCCTCCATGCGGTCGGCATACTGCCTCCTCTTTCTTCTGTCACTGCCACTCCTTCCTTCATCATCACCATCAAAATAGAACAAGGATCAATGGAGGGTCAACGAGCCATGTTTGTTCATCCCGCACCCTCCGTGTTAGGTGGTAACATATGGCCAATGATAACATGGTTTCAACGATGCACAAATAAAATCATTATTCAATTAAGAATTGAAACAAACCCCTACCTCGGTGTCAAGAGAAGGGCACATCGTCGAGCCGTGGAAGACATGTGTCGCGATAGTCAGGCGTCGCGGACGACGACGTCGATTCCGTTGATGTCGAGAAAATAATAAATGTTGAAGTTTCTTCTCGTCCTTCAAATCAAGGATCATTCATTATCAAGAGAGAATGACATTCTTCTTCGGAGGTGTTCTTCATCGAAAGAAGAACACTATTCTCAAGAGCTCTCCCAAAAAACTCCCAACACAACGAGTGCCAAAACTAAAAAAATATAAGAAGACTTCCCCCAATATTTTTCATAGATATGGCATGCCAATTCAAATTAATTCAAAAGAATTAATCCATTAATTACAAGGGTTGGAAAATATTAATGGGAGAGAGGGAGGTGGAGAGGCTCCTTATATTAAATGAGGGGGTGTTGTCAATGAATTAACTAAGGGGGAATTAATAGGGATTTTAATGGAGTTAAAGAGGAGTTATGGGGAGATGAAAGGTTAGGGAATCGTGTGGGCCCCACCTCACAAATATCCTCTCATGGGAGGTTATTTGAGTGTGGGCTCCACCCCTAACTCCCCATTGTAGGAATTAACCAACATCTTTAAATAAAATTGTGTCCTACAATTTTATTTATTTTATTCTAAATCCCCTAAAATTAACTCTCAACCCACATAAAACGCAACTGCGGTAAAGGTCCCCTTAAGCGATTATCGGTGCTGTGAGTTCATCGATGTCCTCAAATTTCAATTCTAAGCACCGGTTCCAAAGATAGAAAACCCCACATGTACATTTACTGAACGTACCAAAAAAACATTATAAATTGATTCTAGGCACACCGGGCCTCGGAATCATGCGCCGTCAGAATCCGCGGACTCATAAAATTCCAAAGTATTTATGAAATAAAATATCCATGAAATTTACAGGCCTTTACACCAAAGGCCGGTATTTTGGGAATAAAATAAGAATGATAATGTTGAGAAGTATTTTGGGTAGATAATTGGGTAGGTTTTTATGGATTCAAATGTAATGATAATTGTTTAAAAGTTAGGGGAGGGGTTCCCTTTTATACTTGAGGGTGAAGGGTATTTTTTTAAATAACTCAAAAAATTATATAATTAGATGTTACACTTAATGAAAGTGCCTAAAATTTTAAAAAATAAAATCCTGGGGGATATATATATATATATATATATTTATATATATATAAGGATTTGAAATAAATTTAATATAGATATCTTGAACCTAGTATTCCAGATTTGCTATCTACTACAATTACATTGGCGTAATATACATGGACTGGAATCCCAAATGACCAAATAGTTTGGTTGTAATGGTAAAATAGTTTTATACATGATTTATTGTAGGAAATATGAATAAAACATAAAAACATAATTCTTTTATAAAATGCATTATTTCCCTATATCGTATCCTTTCATATAAAATATAGTACTCTTCAAGGAATCTTGGGGAATGGAATCAAAAAAATGGTGAGCTCAAATTCTCATTAAAGGTTAAGTACAATTGAAGTAATCGAGAATAAAAAATTATAATTGGTATAAAAAGTTAAATAACAAAAAACATATTCCATTTAAATATCTTTTCATCATAAATAGATAACATAGAATCAATATGGCAAGCTAAAGAAGTAAAAAACATACCATTTAATCAATAAACTGAGAAATAAATGCATCCATAGATTTTGTCATCATGTAAAATTCATGGATAATAATAAAATGAATAATGATTTGTGGCTAGGATTAATTAACTAACTACATGTTTCCTAGGAACAAGATACATTTACCATTACGGCCATTCACAAGATGGTTTAAATCAAACTACTATCAAGACCTTTCATAAGATAGTTTAGAACATTCATGGTCAAAAACTACAAGGGATTGTTTCCAACTAATATCATCTCCAGAGACTACTGACTGAAAGAGCAGATTAATTTAAGCATTCCCCAACCCATTTCATACTAGCCAAAATAATTCCTCGTATATCTAATATTCCATTTCATTCATAAACAATGTTATATTTCAAATATTGTATTGCATAAAGGATATTGATTTATCAATATATCATCAGTTAATCAATAACTATGAAAGTAAAATGTGAATATAAAAAGGGAATATGGCTTATGAAATAAATTTATCCATTCAATTTAATACTAACATTAATAGGATATTTAATTTCAATAGGAATGTAAATAATTAAAGGATTCGTTGATGACAACAAAAATAAATCAAGAAAGAGAGTATCAATACTTTCTTTGGTAAATGTCATCATAAACAATCAGAATGATTATTAAAGATAGAAATACAGTATATAAGCATTTGGGTAAGAATAAATTATTATTTTTCAATGATTATTATAAATACCATAAAATACCTCCAAAAGAATTCTTGAGTAAAATATAGTTTCATTTTGAAAAATATTTATAATGTCTTTTTATTTGAAAAGAACATATCAAACTAATATTTCATAAAATAATTTAAATAATTTTCATTTCAAATAAAATTTTAACCTTATAAAATTTTTCTATTATAATTTTCATTTCTCATGATGATTGAAAATTCCATTAATTCCATTCATGTTAAATCAATGTTTCCTTTCACGTTTTCATGAAAATCCAAGTGGGAATTGTTTTGAAAATGACATAAAAACTCATTTGATAACCTTTTTAATGAGTAAAAATAGGTGAATGGTTATTTAGTAAATCCATTTTTAATGGTTAAAAACATTTTTTTAAAACACTTTTCTGAAACAAGGTTTTTAGAAGAAAATGTATTTCTGATGAAAGATTGAAATGATGTCATGTTTTATTTAAACTATTTTCTAAAAAACATTAATTAAAAGAACTAAAATTTATATTATTATGATAAATATTTAATTAATAACCAAATGGACTAAAATTTAGGTGTTTATTAGAAAACAGACAAGTAATTTTTTAAACTAATATCCAAAGTTAAATAGTCCAATTTAAAATGATATTGTGAAATAATCCATTACAATGATCATAATGGTGAGTTGATAATTAATTTATTAATATATTAAGTTTATAAGCTATAAATAAACATAAAACATGTGAATATAAAACAATATATAATAAATATTAATTATTCACATAGTCATATAATATTATCTGCAATAAGGATGTAATATAACCAAATGAAATGAAATTGAGTTTTGAAGTTCATTAAAACATGGTAAGTCATCATTTAAACCCCCTTAGGCAAAAATAATTCAATTTAAAACATTAATTAAAAGTTATAATAAATAATTAATCACATTACATGTCAATGTGGTAGTATATAATCAGTATAAATGATTGAGGTTTATAACAATACAATCTGACTCAACGAAATGGAATTGTGACAACCACCATGACCTTACAATTCCATTAATTGAACATTATTTGACATCATATATAGGGGTTTGAAACATGTTATTATATTATACCAAAACAATATTAATTATTATAATGTCGTATATGATCCTTTTATAATACCATAGCACCCATTTGTTAATAATCTTTCAATATTTTCATTTTTTGGGTGTTAATGACCTTGTTTTTTATGTATATTTTGGCTTGTTTTTTCCTCTTAATTGAATCATGATTTCATTATATTCTTGATTTAAACAACATTTTAAATATAATATATATTCTGAATATATTCATTTATTGTAATCCATAAAAATTTGTAATAGTAAATGAAATATACCATTCATAGACACCATGGGTCCTTCATTGGCATGAACGTTGTTTCCATTTTTTTATCCCACTAAAAGGGAATATATATATATATATTATCATTCCAGTATAATTTTTATGTCATATATATAACATAAATTTATTACAAATATCCTTAGTACATTCCATGTAGAGCGTGAATGAATCACATCACTTCGTAAGGTGGTTTTCCATCATACACACTAGCGACATTATCATATTCCCACAAAATGGAAAATCATAAGGTTATGTCTGATATAATAATTTAGTAATAATAATAAAATCATATATATCATATAAATCATATATAAACTAAATTCCCATCATTATTCCCAACAATAAATAGTGGTAATGTAAAAATAAAAGATGTTGATTCGTGATGCGGTAGTCCTCCAAAGACAAGAGCAATAATATTGTAACCCATTTTATTGGATTGTGAAAATTTGTAGGTTTTACACTTAATAAAACAACATATATCTACAATATCGACGATATTATATATTAATTTTATAATAGCATTTGAATGAGGTGCAGAAGGAAATAAAATTAAAAAACTATTTGAATAACATTACCCCTTCTCTGGGTATCCTTCTTAGGCTGTCAATAAATCTTTCAAAGCTTTAAATTAATCCAGAAAAAGGCTTATAGGATGTGGCTAGGGATTTTTGGAGTAATTTTGGAATGTATTCTATGATCCAAATAGCATGAAATATGTAACGAAGGTGGAGAGTGAGTGCCAGTTTATAGTGGGCGAGGGGTGGCATTGTATTAAATACTCAAAGGTATTCTCTATTAGGTGGTCTCTCTTACCTCATGTGGCTCCAATAATTAATAATTATAGAGTTTATTGTTTATATGGCCTATAAACACCCAAACAACATGAAAATAAATTCATTTTTTAATGTTATTCATTAACGTCAAAGATTCCTTATTTTCTATTTATATTTTTCACTAAGGTAACAAGTTTTATAACCAATAATCTATCTTTAAAGAGTAAATTAAAGTGATATTTATTTTAAATGTAATAGCCATTGATTCTCAATATAATATATAGTTTATAAAATAAAATACCAATTTTTGTAGGGAAGTGATTTTAATAGACGGACATATATTCTGCAAAAAAAATATTTTTCACTTACTGTGAAAACCTTTTTTTTAAATGTATGGGTCAATATGTTCATTATAAAAGATAATATTGTGTGTGAATGGACCCTCAATGGACCATGTTTTGTATTTATTAAAACATTATAAATGTTTGTTTGAAGATATTATTTTTATTAATTTTAACTCATTTAATAAAATATCTTTTTGTAAAAATACATTAATTATAATTTTACATTATTCATATAATTTAAATTAAAAAATATCATGAATGTAATTAAATATGAATATTTTAATTATTAATTTTTTATGATGACATGTTTTTACAAAAAAAGGTAAAAAATAATTATTTTAATTTTCATCACTTTTAATGTTTATAGTATCATTTATTTTATTTTATTATTAAATAAATAATTACAACATTGAAGTTTATTAAGAATTTTAACAAACTAATTAATCTAAATTAAATATAGATTAATTATTAAAATAACAAAAATTAATTTATATTTTAAAAATATATATATAATGGAATTAATATTGGTTTCTTCCATATACCAAGTGTTTATAAATATTAAAGAGAATGAGGTTTTCTTTTTTATCTTTTTATTTACATAACAAATAATATAGGTCATATTCTTGGAATATTATCCTACTAACTCATTAAAATAAATTCTAACATGTTAAGGGACAACATTAGGCCATCCAAAGGATATTAATATATTGGGTAGTTCATTTAACAACTTATATTTTAATCTTAACCACTCAGTGAACTCTTTTTTACCAAAATCATTATAATAAATTTGAACTGTTTTCCTTAATCATTTTGGTTAAAAATTATGTTGAACAAAGTAGATAAAATAAATTGAGATCACTCAAATAAGAAATTATATTGTCCAATTTAAATATAAATAAGTGGAATAATTTTTAAAAAAATTTATCCCACAGATGTGATAAGATAGAGAGTTTAAAATATGAAAATATTCGAACTTTAACCATGTAGACATATAAATCCCACATAAAAGTGATTAAAATGAACTAAATTAGATTAATAGATAAAAATTGAACTAATTTTACTTAAACCTCAGTTAAGAATACAATTAATGATCATAAATGTTACATCCCCAACTCAAGATCCACTAAACGGTGACCTGAGTTGGGTCGCCACATGACCTCAAGTGTGCCTCCCCATACGCCTGAGGTTGTCGACTAGTAGTTGTGGTCTAATAACTCATGTGGGGATAATATACCCCCTTTTACGAAAGGAAACAACATTTTAAAATAAATTAATTATTGAGAAAATAAGAAATAATTGTAATCAAACAAAATGAACTATCTCTCAAATAGATTACACGCCACAATGAACCAAGTAAATATGACATGTTATGCTAATAGTGTCAAAGTGAAAATCAAAACTTCAAATAAGATAACCAACTAAACTGTTAAATTATTCCTAACTCTGGGAATGGATCCTCATCCATGCATGTATCAAGAACAACTAAATTCTATTGTATAGGATGTTTCCCCTTATCCTGACATACCACCATGCAATCAACTCAGGATCCTAAATGTAGCCTGAAATGGGCGTGACTACAACTCAATAGGCATTCACCAACAATGTCTAAAAAATATCAAATCTAAAACTATAGTTCATTCATGTAATAAATAAATGTAAATTCAAACAAAAGATAACTCATGTGTCTTTATTTAACAAAATGTGTTTTAAAAATTTACATCTTTTGTTCTAGGGTTAAACATTTACACAAATTACATGATGGCCTAAGCTAACCAAGTACCAGGCATTAGGAGTAATTCAAGATCCCTATCTCACTTTTGATAACCATTTCAAATTTATTACAACACAAATACCTCAGATCAATATCCCATATATTATCATGCAATGTGACCATCAGGGCTTATTGCTTTAGAATAGAACTCGAACACTTGTATTCTACTGGTGGATTAGGGCATCAGTACAACCCAACCTATGGGAGGAATGTCAGTCAAATTCCGCACACCACTATGCCTTATGTGCATTCTTATTCAACCAATTACAACATATACCATATCACATTCCATAATAAATCCATAAAACATATCATTCACATTAAATAATCATTCACAAGAAATCTATCCTTAAGAAATAACCCATTTTCATGTTAATCATTTACAATTCATACCCTCTTTAACTTATTTATATTCCTCATTCCTTAACCCATTAGTAATAATCAACAATTCACATACATTTGATTATTTAATATGATCATCAATTTCTATTCATCCAACGATTAATGAATTTTTATTTCAAACCCATAATACATAGGATACATTTACACTATTCCCTTTTGACTTATTTCTATATCATTCGAAAACAACTCTTATGTCATTTAAAACAATTAGACACAAACCATCATTTCCTATTTTTAATCCAAACTAACATGTGATCATGTTTTCTATGTTATATACATTATTAAAAGTTAATTTCAATATTAAAATTTCAATTTTACCTTCACGAGAATTTAACCACACCTCTGGGATGGCCTTAAATTAGTTAAATCAATCTCAATGCAACCCAGGGGAAATGTGACGGGTTTAATTCAACAATTAACTAACAATTTTAACAAATATTTCATAATTCATCAAAAAAAGAACAATAAAGAACCAAATGCGGAAACATGAAAGTGAAAATCAGCATCATGACTATTCGATATAACTTATAGATCGCCTACCTAAAAATAGAGCACAACCACACACTTAATCGTAGCCTTATATCTGGATTAGAGCAGCCCATGAATCCTCCCCCATGACGCCACCAGTAATGGTTGGATTTATGTATTTAGAAGATGATGAAAAAATATACTATTCTTAATGCATAAAAGACAAGATAGGGGAATGTTACACATAATTAGATCTTCAATCTACAACCAATGGCACTCCAAATGGCCAAGATTCGAAATAGAGTCATCCCTAAAATCTAGGGGAGTCATGTTTTATCACTAGGGTTGAGAGTATAATAAATGTGGATGAAATTAGGTAAAAAAATTAAAAACCCATGTAGGGTGTTTCATAAATTTCTTATTTAAATGAAATTAATGGTTTGGCCTCAGGGTATGTACACTTTGTGGAAAACGTCCACTATCTAATTTCGAAGGAAAAAATAAGACTCACTGTTTCCTTTTAATTCTAAAAAATATGAAAAATCATCTGCTAACCATGTAGAATTACTCTATATAACCATTCATGGTTCACCTCTCCGAGTTTCAATATTTCTCAACCCATGCACACCCTCCCCCTATCCCGCACCTTTGGGTACTGCTGTTTTCACTAACTGTGAACCATCCATGAAACATACACAAAGAGGCTATTTTTTAAATTCATTCATGTCCCAGCCCCCTTTATCAGACCTAATATTCATCATACACATGGTAAAAATTCCGTTAGCCACATTTAAGGGATTTAAACCAACATGAAAACAAGTACATATCTCTATGAAGTCCAAGATCTTACAACTTCACAACTAATAACGGTTCTTCCTCATGATGCACTTCCATGTATCATTGTAATTCCAAAGAAAAGTGATTGGGATACTAGGGGCACACATATAAAGTCCTTGAACATGTTCCATCCATAACAAAACCATTCCTTTTCAAAACTCAAAACGAATGTATACTATTTCTTTATAAGAAATTCTCACTACAATCAACAATATGAACTAGATTCTCTTTAATGATTGTGGATGCTTCATGATCAAAATCATCAACATCAATCACATAAGATATGTTAGGTTGATACAGCTGAAGTTATGACACATCGAAATAAATATTCATTCCACTATATGGTTATTGAATATAAAATCAGTACGCCACTGGCATGATCCACTATACAGTCTCAAAAAAACCCATTTACCTAGGTTCCAATTTTCCCTATTTTGGAATCCAATGGTCTACAAGCCTTGGTGTCACTTGAAGAAACACATGATCACCAACCATTAACTTAAGAGGTCTATGAAACCAATACTCAATAAACTTATACCTACTCTGAGTCAAATCTATATGTTTCCAAATAAACACAACATATTCTAATGTATCTTGTATCAAAACTTGTCCTAATAATTCTGATTCCCATGCTTCAATCCAACATAATGAGTATCTACACAACCTATACTAGTGTGCCTCATACGGTTCCATCTGAATTGTAGCATAGTAGAAATTGTTGTTTGAAAACTCAACAAATATATAATATTTTCCCACTATCCACCAAAGTCTAGGACACAAGCCATAAGCAAGTCCTCTAGTAAGATAATAGTATGTTCTAACTCCCTATCCTTCTACAGGTGGAATTATGTACTGAAAAACCCCAAGGTTCCTAGTGGATTCTATAAACCCTACCAGAATCATGATGTAATATGTGTATCACATTCCAAAACTATAGTATGTGTCACCCCATTCAATCGTACAATCTCGTGAATATACCAGTCACCCAATAGGTAAACGATGAAATTCTATATAATCATAAATAATGATCCAGAGTAGTTAGTTGATCCAATTCCACTTGGATTTTATCATTCTTCCAGAGCATCCTTAAAATAATTTCCATGAATTTCAATGTCATATCATCTGATTTTCATTCTAGAATAGGTAGTGGATGAAAAAACCCACTCGATTTCTAATGATTATCCTTGATATACTGATAGGTAAGGTATTCCACTATGAAACCTACAATCGATTTCTTTATTCCTAACCCCCGATACTACTTACAAAGATCACGATACATTTGTTTCATTACTAGATGCACTTCCAACATTGATGCATTGAACTCTCCTGGTAACAAATCTCGCTTAAACATTGGCACAAAATCATTCCCATGAATAGAATTGATTCCATAATCTCCAACTTCCCAATAAAAGGATGACTCCACACCTAAAAGACGTTCCCTCAAATCCAAAAATAATGAATATTCATGTTCCTTTTCATTGATCTACCACAGAAGTTTGACACATCTGCCAATGATATAAGGGACTTCAGCCCTTAGATATCCTGATCCTTCAAATGCATATTTACAAGCACCTAAATCATCCTCCACACAAAACTAAATTCTTAAACTACCTTGTGTTGATTATATTTGATCAAATATAAGGAAACATTATTTTACTTTATAATTGTAGAAACTAGCTCTAATTAAATGGAATACATACACTCGTCCCATCACCACTACCAAATATTCAAGTCATGCTAAGAGAAGATATACATAATACACTTGTGATTGGTATACACCATTAAACATTATCCCAACAAGTAATATTTCAAAAAATTCATGAAATAAATCACAAATCTAATTCAATACCCTATGTAGAGTAGATTAATTCTTTAGACCTCATCTTTCAAGACCCATATATGATAACACAATCATCCTACTTAAACACTGCTCTGACACCAACCCCAGACACATCCAATAATATGTTATACCCTTTGTTGACTCATGTACGATCAAAATTGGTTTCATAGTCATCCGCTTATCTAATTAGTGTAATTCATAAACATATGCCTCAGACTACTCAAACCGGATTTCTTTCATGGTCAATCCTGTATGTGTTTTAGTCAAACAGATGAAATTTTTGATGAACCTTCAGTAGTTACTAGAAAACCCCAAAAAGAATTGGATATTAGAAAAAAATTATTGTGTTTCTCCTGAGACACAACATCCTTCACATTCATTGGATCCACTAACATACATTCTTATGTAATAATCGGACACAATATGGGAACCCTTTCAATCCATAATTGTCATTTTGATAGCATGGAATATATCTTATTCTATCATAGTGTACTCAAGATGATTTAATGATGTTTGGTGTGACCAGAATTATTTTTGGAGTACACCATGATTTCATCAACAAAGGAAACTACAATATGATCCAAATATGGGTGAAATATACATTACAATGAATCCTCGAATACTACAATTACATTGGTCAATCAGAACGGAATCACTAAAAATTCATATAACTTATACCAGATCTTAAAATAATTTCATGGTATATGAGAATTTATAGCCTTTATGTGATGATACATTGATCCCAAATAAAACGTAGAGAACACTGATCCAACCCTCATCTTATCATACTTATAATCAATTCATAGTGTAGGTTATATATTTTTTACTACAATTAGATTCAGCTACATATAATCAAAACATCACAGTAAAAATATAGCAGCTTTCATCATGAATAAAACTAGATATCACCAATGTGAAATACTATGATAAATAAATCCTTTTTCTCAACTCCTAAAATTGATTTTTACAATCCTAGAGTTACATCAGTGCCATTTTATAAGGCGTAATGGAAACTGATTTTGTTCCTAGAAGAAACTCTATCGTGAACTCTGCTTGTCTTTTAGGTGGAAGTCCACAGAATTAGCCAAGAAAAAAAATCCTATAACCAATCAACCAAAGGGATAAAGTCCTGATGATCTACTCCCACATCTTTAAGCATGATATAAGCTACTTAGGTTGTGACTTCACCAATCTTCTGACAGACTATCCTGCATATCCTGACCAAACATCCCTTTTACCACAATGGAAAAAAATTTGTATCACTTAAGAGATGTGAAAACCACCCTATGCTGGTAACGATCAATGTGGGTATGGTAAAACACTGACCATCTAATGCCAAAAATTAAATCAAAATCCAAAATATCATGCATGAACAAGTTCCACATAAAATGACACCCACTAGCCTTGAGAGAACACCCATTACATTGCCTGATATTTTCAATTCACACCACAAATGGTGTGTCAATTGACATAACCCAATATATTGACTCCATTGCTAGGGAAAAAACAATTACAAACTTAGTAGAAATATCATAATGTAATGCACCTATATCGAATAAAAAATTTCCACATGTAAAATCTACAGGGAACATTCCTCACATATTCAATGGTCCTACCTCGCTACCATCATGTGTATACTGAACTGCATAATTTTTCATTCCCCTTTTTCATGGGCCTTGGACTGTGTTCCCAGCACTAAAGTTATCTTATGATATGGATGTTGTCTCCTTAGAGTACCATATCCACCACCTCGACTGGTACGATCGGTTGAGAACCAACATCCCACCTAATATGGGGTTACCAACCCCCTATGTACACATGGGACAATACTATGTACTCCATTTGTGCCCAATTGTCATGGTGTCCTACAGAACCTTTATACATCTCCAATTCTATCATATTTGAACACTTCGTTGGTGGTCAATGACATAGACCACATACATGCCCAGTCATGGCACACTGAGTGTAGTAAACTCTTTTGCTACCCTGAGATATTGGTTCCATCCTCTACATACTCTACCTGATCACCTCCCTAGTGGATACTCTTGAGTGGTTCTTCAAACTATCATATATCATGCCACCAGATTGTCTAACTGAAATCACATGCCCACCACTAGAAGCCTCATTGTGGGTCCCTTCTGAAATAAGGGCATGATCCACTACATTAGGTACCCCCATAAAAAGGAAGATATTTTCTTATGGCTTGATAAAATGTAAGATAAAATCATGGAAACTTCTTTTTAAGGATTCCTCGTCACATTAAAATTCCAGAATGAAGCATTTAAAGCCATTGATGTGGCCACCGTAATCAATCACTGGAAAATATCTTGGGGTCAACCTCATAAATTCTGCTACATTCTCCAATCTTAAAGTATATTGATAGAAATATTCTAGAAAAGTCACATAGATATACTTCCATGTCACACCCTCAACCTATTGAGTCTGGACCAAAACATCCCACCAACACTTGTCTAACCCCAAGAAAAGTAATTTCTAACTAAAATGTTTTATTAAGAAGAGTCTCAATGTGATCAAGAAGTTCATAGATAGACACTATCCAAAATTAATCTACATAAAGTTCACCCTCTCTAGAAAAATTTGGAGGGTGTTGTAGTTGAAACTCCATAATCTAATCAAAAAAACATTGTGCAACCCATCCTGGGTCCCTTTCCATTATCTTTATAAAACGATCAAAGTTATCACAGAACTAATATCCCCCAAAAATTTTGATTCACTGGGATTCCTAGCTCTATTTATATAGGAAAATTATCACAAAAAACTTCCTATCCCACAACCCGCACATGATGTCATGATGGAATCATCCTATAATTCCAAAAAATCACCTCAGATCACATAACATAAAACATTCATAGTTTACATAAGAGAGAGCTTTCCAATATCATTAAATAATAACTCTTATATGTTATTCAATCTAATACCATCACATTTATATCACTACCCTCACCATCCCAACCATGGGTCATGACCAATATGGGTTAAACCAATTTGCATTGTCCCATGTCATCGTCTAGTCTCCTTTTTAAAACAATTTCAACATTTATAACACAAATACATTCCTCTGAAGAACATTTATCTCTACATACAATCCATTAAAAATATAATTTTAACACATTAACACACCTTTCATTATGAAAAGTACTTTAACCATTACCTATAATTCCTTTTATTTAATCATTTTCATAATCTTTTTTAGACACCATTTTCATCAAATTTGTCATGAAGTAATGTGAATTCAACCCTCATGTCACAAAACCATCCTGCGTGTGCCTATCATAATTCATGTAACATATATCCCTAGATTATTAAATTGATGCCCAAATGCATAATCAAATTTCATTTCATCAATGAGAAAAATATCATAAATACTCACATAAAAAACAAGTGCATCACCAAATAGTGAAATATCCTTCAACTATAAGAACACACAATGTCACGACCAATCCCAGAGGGGCCCATGTCTCGACTACCCCAAGCCATTATCCAATGGGTGAAGGGCTAGTGACTAATACCAAGTAGGAATATCACATAACGGGATGCATTTTATTTATTACTTGTACATGTCTACCCATCTCCGAACCTAAAATGATGAAATGTAAAACACTATGTAAATAACCATGCATGATAGTAAGATACATATAAAAGAGTAAAAAAGTAGAAAATTTCGAAGTAATCATGGATTGAATAAAAAAAAACCAAAAAGGAGTTTAGAAAACTTAATGCAAAAGTTCTTACAACTCATCAATAGAAAACAATTCCTGAATGTTAGGTACATGGATAAATGTCTAAAGCTGCAGGAGCACACTGCATCTTTCTGCTGTCATTAAGCACCACCAAGTCTTTGTCCCTATAATAATCAGTCAAAGCATCAATATTATATATAAGACATGACATCTGCGAGAAATTAGTGTGCAGTGGTGAGTAAAATAATACTTGGTAGGACACACTGAAATGACAAAAAAGATACATGAAGAATACCACAATGAAATACATTAAGTTTATAATATGGAAATATAGGAAAATTACAAAAAAAAATTATATGAAGTATACCCCAAATAAATACATGAAGAATAAAAAAAGAATATACATAGTCAGATCACATAGGTAAAGGTATATTGTGTGAAAAATAGGATTTTCTTATATAATCCACAAAACACCGAGTATCAATAAGATACATAGTCCCGATGCGACACTCATAAGACACGTAGTCATGGTAAAACATGCAGTCTTGGTAAGACACGTAGTCTCAGTAAGACATGTTGTATTGGTAAATCACAAAGTCTCGGTAAGTCACAGAGTCATAGAAATACATTTAGACTCAGAATGGAATGTTGTCTCAGATTCGCAACTAGCCATTGGAATCCGCTCATATCGCCGTTATTTAGGGTAAACATACCACTAAATCAGTTAGTATGAATGAAAAATTCCACAAAAAACATAGGGTATCTCTAAAGAACATTCACATGTCAACAGTCCAATATCCACAAACAACTTGTCAAACAGAAACACTATTTAAATGTTATGGCTATTTTCATAAAAAGGCCTGACATGGGTATGGTCTGGGGGCGATCTGACCTACCAGACCCCTACTCGACCTACCGACCTACCCAACTAGGTTCAGCCAAAGCAGTCTGGTCTGGTCCGATTTGGTCTAGTCCGCCACACATGGTCTTCCCTGACCAGATTCCTCATAGTCCCATGGCCCCTCCGTGTTGCGCCAGACCCTGCTAGCCTATAGGTCCCTTCACATCACCACCTCTACAACCCAAACTACCACACACTTTATTACTTCCACCCATAACTCTACTCCTACCCTGCCACCCATATCATGTCCTATATCACCCCTCTAGACGGAGACTCCCACACGGTCATTGCCTCCACATCCCGCTCAGCCTCCCCATACCATCGCACGCTTCCGCCTTCAACCACTGTCGTTACAACTACCGAACACCACTCCATCAACCGCCACCTTGACTTTCCACCGCTGCCACGCCTCGATGAACCACCACATCAGAACAAAACCTTTGGTCCCTTACACGGGCCATTAGGGATCCTCTGATGCACATAATGTGGTTTGATTGTAGATTCAGGTTCTACATGACCCAATCTATCATTTTATGGCCTCTTTTATCAATTTGACTTGATTTCAATGGTCTGATCATGCTTGGAACCACATAGAATCATCAATCTGGGAACCATAGGGTTCCAACGGTGAACAAAATAAAGAACAGAGGTAGATATGAATGTAGAAAAGGTTTATCACCATTGGAAAAGTGTTCCTAGACCGCGATCAAGATCCAGGGGTTTGGGTTAGATAATAGATTAAATTTAATCCCACTAACCAGCAATAAATCCCTCAAGTAACATATAATCAATCCATGGGATAAATAGTTAGTGTATTAGTACACATTCATCGTTGAAATAAATAATGGGGATATCATAAAGAAAACCCCTCTCATTCTAGCATTTGGATTGTTATTTGACAATTAATAGAGGTCGTGGAATCGTCGATCCTTGATCTGTATGTGTTCATTGGAGATAACACAACCTCTACCTTTCAAAAAAAAAATCAACATTATGATGATAACCCTGAATTATATAAAACTTTTTATTAAATGGAAAACCATTTTCAAATATCTTCATAATTTTAAATTAAATATACCTTCATTTATTTTATTTCTTTAAATGTCCCAAACTTACTTTTCTAAGTCGAACCACACCGACGGATGTTATGTGCCACTTATAGTGTATTCATTACTCTGTATTTAATGGTTCACTTGTATTTCTGATATGGTCACACATTGAAATGATATTCCACTATTTCAGGAAAACTGCAGGGGCATGCTTTTAAATATTTTAATTTTTTTCATGCAATTGTTTTGGGAACCATAGGCCTCAGAATAACTTATTTTCTCCGTTCCTAGTCTTGTAATAATTCAGTATAAAATTTAAAAATATTACATGGTAATTCATAGATGTTACACACAACAATAATAAATATCACAACCATAGGAATAGTGGTTTTCCCTCATACATTGGTAGGAAACTCCCAAGCACGAGTTCATTTCCACGGCCCAACACATCTTATTGTCCTTTATTCCATCCTAAATAGTAATATCACAAGAAAAAACCTCATATTATTCCTCTTTATAAAATCATCAACCTTGGATCCACTAAAAGGTGCCCCAATTTTGGTCACCACCTTACTTCAAGAACACCTACCCATATGGTAGAGGTTGTCGAATAGTAGTGGGGCCTAATAGAACCTATGGGGAAACTATACCCATTTTACCAACGTAAGCCAAAAAATATAATAAATTAATAAGGGGAGAAAATAAGTAATAACCAAAATCACGCATAACCATCCATCTCCCAAAAATGGTAAAATAAAAAATGAAACAATAAAATATTCCATGTCTTGTTAATCGTGCCAAAGTGAAAAGAAAAAACAAAAAAGACAACCAACTAAACTATAAAATCGGTCCAAACCCCAAGTCTGTTCCCCCATCCATGAATTTATAAAGACCAAATAAATTCCCTACCATAGGTCCTTTTCCGTTTTCTAATCCCAAAACAATGAAATTTTCATGGGTAGCTAATTGTTTCCCCAACAGGGTGTGAGTCCAACTCAGTAGTCCACCACCGATAGTTTTTAAAAAATATCCTTCCTAAACTGATAGTGCATGAATGAAATAAATAAATGGAAAGGTAAATAAAACAAATATTTTGGTCTATTATTTAACTATATTTTTTAACCATTTCCATCATTGGTTCATGGGTTAGGCATTACACCATTTTCACAAATGCCTAAGACAACCCACTACTATGAATAAAGAGTAAGTCAAGATCTCTATGTCCCTAGGAATTACCATTTAAAATTTATTATGACACACAAAACTATGAAAATTAGTCTATGTAGTATTATCTAATATAACAATTATCTCTTAGAGAACTAGTCTTCCACCCTAACTTGTGTATTCTCTGTGTGGGTTAGAGCATCAGTCCAACCTGACCCGTGGGAGGAGTCTGAATCCTTTGTCCCCCCCACAAAGTCATCTTCACATTCTTATTCATCCATTTACAACATATACCAAATCAATATACATACATAATCAGTAAAACATATCATTCACAATCCATAATCATTCATATATAATTCAACATTAATCATTAACAAATTATCACGTTTACCATTTACACTACAGAACCCATTTAACCCATTTTAGTTCCTCATGCCTTAACCAATTTATAATAATCAACAATTCCCATACTTTAACTCATTTAATATGATCAACAATTTATAACCCTTGATCCAGATATGCATTTTCATTTAAAATCCATAAGTCATATGCAAAATTTACATTAACCCCTTTTTACCCCATTCTACAACATGCCAAAGTAACCATTATTCCATTTCTAACAATTAGACACTAACCATTATTTCACCTTTTTAGTCTAAACTAACAAGAGAAAACATTTAACATGGGCTCCACATTATTACAAGACATTTTCATAAATAAAATTTTTGTTATCCATGATCGGAAATTTGTTAACACCCCATGGGTGGTCCTAAATTAGTTAAATCAATATCAATGTATCCCACATGGATCTTGAGGTGTTTAATACAATGATTCACCGACCATTTTAACAATAATTTCTAAATGAATCAATTACACAACAACAATGAAGAAAATTCACAACAATTTAAGTGAAAATAAATATCAAGATTATGGGATATATGTTTTATACCACCTACCATGAATAAGAAGAAAATTGCAATCGTAATATTATCCTTAAGTCCGGATTCATGCACCCCTTGAAGACTCAACATAAAATCCACATGAAAAAGGGGGTTTTAAGTCTTTGAAATAAGATAAAAATAATCTTTGAGCACAAATATATGAAGTGGAAGAATTTGGATTGTTATACCTACATAGAGCTTCAAGCGATAACAAATGACAATCCAAAAGGCCTTGAATAAAATGGCAATGATCATTAAAAGATTTGGGGATTATTTATTTGGACTATGTTTTAGATGAGAAGAAATTAAGAATATATTGGCCATGAAAAATATAATCATAAGGAGGAATTTTAAGAAATTTGTAGTTTTTAATGAAGTGAATATTTTGGCCACATGGTTTCCCAAACTGCATTCCAACTAGTATCCACGGAAAATCTAATATGCATAGTTCACTAGGGAATCTTCATATCCAATAATCCCATGATCCATACATGTAGAATGTGTCTATCTGAGGCACCACAGTTTTGCTATCAACCTAGTACAGTTTTTCATACAATATACACCTCTTACGGGATAGTACGGTTTTGGAAAATGGTTTCCACTAACTATTCACCAACATTACAACCTATACAGAAAGGAAATCTTTCACATTCCTTCATGTCCTGAACCCCCAATACACCCCTGAGCTTCCTCATTCACTATGTAAAATTTAATTTTCTTCATAAATTTTATTGGAAATAAAATTCAAAAAATAACTTATCTACATTAAGTCTGGGATCTTATATTAAGAAATTAAAATAAAAATTCAATTTTTAATAAAAATTCATAACATTTTTTAATCAAAAAATGAAACATCTCAGACAAATATAAAAATTCTCTGAGATAATTTTGGTATTCCAAAGTCAAAAATAATGTTTACTTTTCTATATAAAATTATAAATATTCCAAAATTTATTTTTATACTATGTGTTCCTATAATGATTGAACTGGATTTAGAAAAAAGATAACTTTTTTAGAAAACATACCTTTTCAATGATTATTAGGTTATTAATAATCAATAAATAAATAATATAATTATAGTCAAACTATATATTTTAACAATTTATTTAATATAATTCTTAAATAACATTTAAATGTCTAGGTGATAACTATCTTATTAAATAATAATATTAATAATATATTATGTTATAGTAAAAGTCAGTCTTCTGTGTAATGCAAGCTATAGACTAAAGGTGTTATCAAAAGTAGAAAAAGATGAACTCAGAGTTATCTATAACACAAATTTACTTAGTTTTTCATATAACACAATCTTTCAAGTAAATTATATTCTTTTAGAATTTCTGGGGTGTTATATTCTTCCCACCATAAATAAATTTCTTCCTAATATTTTTACCATGATCTTTATATCCTTGGGTATGACATTTGAAAATACCTTGATTAAACTACCATATCATTAAAGGGTAAATAAAATATCCTCTTAATAATAGATATCTATAAGTTTGAAGGTCATCTACAATAACACATATATAAAATTCTATATATGAGAACCTCAGTGGAATATGATGATATTGAATGGAGGAAAAGTGTAAATATTTATATATATTGATTGAGTTTATTTCTCTCAAAAAAGAGAATTGTCAAAGTAAGGTTGAGGGGCTCAAAACATAAATATTATATGTTTTAAAATGTCATTAATATCATTAAGAAATCAATTTTATTGAAAAAATATTAGTTTAAGAACCTTTTTCTGAATTTGAGGTATCCATTTATAATATAATAATATAAGGAAATATACTTACTTGATATATTTCTATAAGTACAATTTTCCTTGGGTTATGATACAATAATTTTCAAATTCATACTATTATTAAATAAATGGTTATCTAATAATGAAATTTTTTATTACATAAAAACTAAAATATACATTCAATGGATGATAATATATTTAAAGGAGTTACAGGTCATTTATTCTGTCTCTAAATGTTTTATAATACAACTATGGTTATGAAAAGTTGTAAAATATAACTATTAATTATTAACTCAAAAAATTAATGTGACTAGTTCATAACTAATACTTATTATTTATTTAAATATTTTAGAAAAATGTAATGAATCATTAAACATAACATCACATAGGCCAGTTATTGGTGTGAAACTCTTATCATCCTTCATTAATCAGTTCAAGACCCACCGACTTTACTGATGTGTCGAGTTGTCACCCTACTTGTGGGATGTCCTTTTTATAAACTATAATAATATAATTCCTATAAATTTCCCAAAAATATGATGCAATCCCTTGAAATAATGTTAATCATTAAAAATACTTCTTTCTAAAGTCCTCAATACAACATATATTAAACAAAAAAGTATAATATATTTATTTTACTATTATTACAATTTTATTAATGAACAAATAAACCCAAAAGGTTTTCAATGCATTTAATATTATTTCTATAAAATGTAATGGAATTATTCCTCAAACAAATTCCACTAACACATATAATAAATGAATGTGTATTATTGCTATAAATTTCTCTCAAAATATCATCAATATTGGTAGGCTCTAACCACATAATCTCAACCTAATAAACTTTTAGGATATCCTTCTATAATTATCCTCAAATTCAATCATTGGGTTATATTCCCTAATATACATTTTACTATTTCTAGTTCAAAAGTATTCTAATAAACTTCTTCTAATAGAAACTATATTGACCCTAACCCTAGTAGTCTAAAGTTAGTGTCTTCTACTGTTGCATTGGAATAGGTTATATGAAATTTTACCTTAAGGACTGAATATATCTGTAGTATTTGTAAACTAGAGAATAACTTTATGTGTTAAGTTAAATTTTAAAATTAAAATTACATCATAGTTTTTTTAGAATAACATTATTTCTTTCGGCATATCCTTTCGTATCAAACATAGTACTCTTCAAATACTCATGGGAAAATGAAACAAAATAAGGGTGAGCTCAAATTCACAAGAACAGTTAATTAAATGGGATATATTAATTAAAAAATAATTATAATTGATATATAATGGTAGATAAATAATCAAAAATTCCATTTTAATTTCTTAAATGCATGAATAAATAAGGAAGAATCAATATAGATGGGAAAATAACTGAAACATAGTCTATATAATGAATTAAAAACAATGAACTGAATAAATATAATTTTTTATAGTTAGAATATCAAAGATAATAAAAACAAAATTCTGAATATTAGAATTTATTAATTATTAATATAAATTTTTACATTTACATGGTTCATTTACCATCAAAACCTATCACAACATTGTAAAAATATACTAATATCAATACCGTTCAAAAGATAGTTTAGAACAAATTTTTTACAAACTCAAAAGGTTTATATCAAACTAGTTTTCCCTCATCAAAATATAAATTCCTCAAGGGAACTAATTTAAAATTTCCCCAACCCAAATCATAGAAGTCCAAAGTACTCCACATATATCGAATAATTGATATAATTCATTAATAATCATCCATATCAAATAACTATATTATGTAAAGGATATAGATTTATCAATATTTAAACATTTATTCAATAAATTTTAAAATAAATACCAAATGTGTAAATGGTATATGACTTAGGAAATAGATGTATCCATGATAAATAATATATAAATTTTAGAGAAATTTAATTTCCAAAGGAAAGTGAATAAATCAAGTTAAAGTAAATGAAAAAAACGAATCATGGAAAAAAATCAAATACATTCCTTAGTCAAAGTGAGAATAAACCATCGAGATGAATATTCTAGATAGTATTAATAAACTATATACCCATTGGGGTAAGAATAATTTTTTATCATTAATAAATAAAATCACCATAATATATATATAAAATATTCTAGAAAAAAAGACCTTTCATTTTGAAAAATTATTGAAATTCATTACCGTGGAAAATAACTTTTAAAACTAATATTTCATAAAACATTTTCGGAATCCATTACATTTAAAATATACTTTGAAACATATAAAATAATCTTTAATTCCTTTTAGTTGAAATGGTGGATGTAAATTCAATTCACATCATACATGTTAATACAATGTTTCCTTTCACTTTTCAGTAAAATCCATATAGATCTTGTTTGTAAAATTATATAAATACCCTTGGAATATATTTAGTAAAGAGTAAAAATGGTTTAAAAATAATTTAATAAATTATATTGAAAATAGAAACATGATTATTGAAAAATCTATTATAAAACATGTTTTTCGATGAAACCCTATTTATGATCGAATGGATAGATAAATAGTGGTTTACAAAAAACAATTTTATAATTCATTTTGACTACCATCATTGTGAAAAAATAAAAACAATAAATGAAAATTTTCATTAATAACCATATGTTAATAAAATTGAATTGTTTTTGGGAAATTTTCCAATAATTTCCTCCAACGTATAATCTGAAATAAATAATCTTGATAAGAATGATATTGTAAAATAAACCCCTTTAAAGATCATAATGTAGAAGTGAAAATTAATCAATGAATAAATTATTATTATCAACTATAACCCCAAAAAAAAATTTTAAATATAAAAAGATATATTCAAACATCATTATAAACATAATCATAGAATATTAACAACAATTGGGAAGTAATATATCCTAATGATAAACAATTGAGTTATAAAAATTTTACCACTTGGAAACTCTTAATTTAAATGCCATTTAATGAAATTATTAAACATTGAAATAAAAATAACATGATGAAAGAAATAATCACGAAATTACATGTCCAATGGGAATTATATTCAACAGATAAATGATTTTTGGTTCATAAAATCACAATATGCAACAATGAAATGAAATAGAGGCAAAATCACTTTGTTTAGGTTTTATTTTATATTAACATGATTTATCCTCAATCATATTAGTTTTAAACATTTTATAATATTATAAAATAACTATATTAATATTAATAATATTATATATTATCATTTAATATCATATTATAACTCATTTTTTAATAATATTTCATTATTTTCGTTGTTTTTCATGATAATTTTTTTGGAATATGTTTTTACTAATTTTTTTTACACTAAATTAGATTTTTATTTCATCATTTCAGTAATTTAAATTATTATTTAAATATCATATATATTTAGTATATTTGTATATTTATTCATCCATAAAATTCATTTGTAGGAAATAAAATACACCACTCATGGAGACGGTTGGCCATACGTACATATGAACATTGATTATAATTTGTTATCATATTGTAAGAAAGAAAATGAAATTCTATATATATATATATATTAACATTCCAGAATATTTTTTATTTCACATATTACTCATATTTTTATTAAAACCGTCCTTAATACATTTCATTTAGAGCGTGAAAAAATAACATAATTTCACGAGGTCTTTGACCGTCGTACATAGAAGTGATGTTATCATAGTCCCACAAACAGGAAATCCTAAAGGTATGTGTGATATAATGATTATTGATTCATAATAACATTATATTTTACATATATATCATATATAAGCTATACAATCAATCATTATTTAAAACCTTGAAATGTGGTAATGGATAAACTAATGATATCGGTTCGTGAGTTAGTAACCCACCTTACCCACAAACGATGATTTAGTAATCCATTTGATGGATGTTTGTGAAGTTAGTTGTTGTTATATTAACATAAAAATTATTATATATAAAATAATTAGGTAATTATATAATAACTATGTAATAAGAATTTAATTCTGTGTAGAAGGAAATAAAATAAAAGCACTTTAAGAAGAACATTACCTCTTTTATGGATTTTCTCTTTAGGTTTATACTAAATCCATCCTTGGATGGATTTGTGCCTAAATTAATTCTTCTTGGATGAATCTATATATGTCAAGGATTTATTTGGGTATTTCTTGGATGATCAAATTTTCTTGATATGTGTGAAGATTGGGGGATAGTGAGTTCCCTTTTATTGTTGGGGAGGAGTGTAATTCTTGAAAATAATCAATTTTATTTACCATTGGGATGTATCCCTTACCTTATGTGGCTCAAAATTTGAATATTAATAGATTTTATGGTAGATGTGTTTGATAGAAACCACAAACACATTTAACTAATTTTATTTTTATAATATTCTTCCATAACATCTAAGTTTTATTATTTTGTCAATTTTGTTTTTCACTAATGTACCAAGTTTTCTAATCTAGTGAATTTGTCTATCAAGACTAAATCAGAGTGAGAAATATAATAAAAATTAAAACCACTAATTCAATATTTTATTTCTAATTTAGAAAAATATTTCCCTTCGGTTTTCTATATTTATTTTATTATAAGTACATGTAACATACAAAACACTACTTTAACCATAACCATGCATACATTTTTTTAATTATTTTGGGGTCAAAATGTTCATTATAGAAGATAAAATTTTGAATTAATTTGAAATATATTCTATTTATTAAAATTTAAAAATAAATTTGTATAATTTTTTATATTATGAAATTTTAAATCATTTAATAAAATGTTATTTGTAATAAATAATCATTTACTTCACTTTAGACATTACTAAATTAACATACATTTATAAATAATAATAATAAAAATTGAATTTAAATCACATATGTTAAAATAGGTATATCATAGCATATTCATCTACCAAAATATGGTTACCCAATAATTCATAAAATTTGATTCACTATTAATATTTTAAGAATCATTCATTTTATATAATTATTAACTAAATAATTAATATGTTGGTGTTTCTTGAGAATTTTAAGAAACAAATTCACCTATAAATAATAAAGGTAAATTATATTAATAAACAACTAATTTTTTAAAAAAATAATATATATCTATATATATTAGAACCAATGTGGTTTTTGAATCTATCCCAAAGAATTATAAATATTAAAAGAAAATAAGGTGCCTTTTTTCAATTTTTCCATACATAACTTTTCAAATAGGTCATGTTAATGGAATAATATCAAAAAAACTCATAAAAAAATATTTATGTGTTCAAGGTATATATATGTTAATCCAATGGGTTTTTTTAAAAATGGTTATGTCATTTTTCACCATTTTTCAATTATTAACCACTAAGAAATAACTTTTAACTTTAATCACACTAATTAATTTTTACAATTTTCACTAATCATGATGGTAAAAAATTAAGATAACCTTATTAGATAATATAAATCCCTTTTATCCCAAATTTGGATTTTATTTTTCCATATTCAACTCAAATATGAGATATAATTTAATTTAAAATAATCACTGCATTTCTGATGAGAAATCAATATTTAAAAGATAAAATGTTCTAATGTTTACGGAGTCCTTCTATCTTAATTAAGTATAAAATGATTCCAATGACCTAAATATGAATAATTGATATAAATATTAAATAATTTTACTTTTAAACCATTTTTAAAAATAATCTAACATTATAAATAATTTAAATGAAAATCCATTGTTCATTTAAAATTTATTATTATTCACTATTCATCTAGAAATGAATATACTCAAAAATATCCCAAAATTTCTCCCAAAGATAATTTTGATATTTTTCTATAAAAAATGTGCCTTATTTCCTAAAATAAATTTCTTAAATTTTGAATAATATAATTTGATATTATGAGTGTCAAACATGATTAACATGACTTTTAGTGAAAATGTATTTTTTTAGAAAAAAATATTATCCTTTTAATTGATTCTTATTAAATTTCTAAAAAATACATAACTAATAATCATTTTTGTAAACTAAATATTTTCATAAGTTAAATAATACTATTACTACCCTTTATTATAATTTCATAGTGGTAAATATCACATTAAATAATAGGATTAATAACATATTGTTCTTTAGAAAAACATGGTCTTGTGTGTATTGGAAACTATTGAAGGAACTCGTTGTTGCATGTAGCGCAAACTAAAATCATCATTTCATTTAAGGAATGATCGCTTAGTATTTAATTTAAAATAATTATTCAAAAAAATTGGTTTATTTTATAGTTTTCAGGTAGTTACATTTACTATAAAAAAGAAACAACTTTTAAACCTATAATCCTCTTTAACTATAAGTTTAATTACTTCTACAATTTAAAGTTTTTTATCATGAAAATTGGATTCACTATTTTTCAAGTATTTATGGAAAACATTATGTTTAACATATTGAAAATTATAAATTATTGTCATTTCAAAAATGGAATTGATTTTATCAAATTAAATTAACAAAAGTGACATAATTTATTTTAAATTAAAACCCACAAGTGAAATTAAAAGTGATGTTTTGATGACTGATTATTGCAAGGATAAGATGATCTTATATAAAATGTATGAATGAAATTAATCATTATATGAATTTTAATTATAAATTATAGATATATTAAAAATTAATTTAAAACCAATCATTCCCTATTAGGGGTTAATTAAATTAATTTATATAAATTTATATTATACACATAAGAATAGTTTTTTGGAAATTATGTTTTTAGCCTAAAATGAAGTTATTTGAAAATACACAGTATTGGTCATTTAAATGAAATTAATTATATTATATGTTAAGAAATAATAGTTATGTTATTTCTAAATAAAATTAATTCAATATTAAGGCATTTTAATTACTTAACTTATAAAAAGTAGTGAAAGTTTTAGAAAAATTAAAATTTTCACTATTCACATTAAATTATGGATTTTCGAGGAATCAAAATTTTTCTCAAAAATTTAATATCATTATACTGATTTAAAAATAAATTTAATTTTCTAAAATAACTTTTTTAATATCATAAAATTTTAATTACAATATTATCTCACATAATGGAATAAAATCATTTATAAAATAAATTGTTCTATTAAATATTTACTGATTATTTTATGATAAATAAATTTATAATTAGTATTACCTTTATATATAATTGAAAAATTAATTACTTATAATTATACCATACAATATAAATTCTATTTTATGATCATTCTATTTAAATAAATCTATTTTTATAATATGTTGTGGTATGTTTGCACTCATTGTTGTGTGTTTACTTTACTATTGGACAAATTGTTCTTTTAAAATCCCAGGGTGTCATATTATTCCACCATTAAATAAATTTAAACCTCACAAATTTTTCTTCTTCTCTATAGTCAAGTGTTTTAAATTTAATATTTTTCATTGAGTAAAACCCATATTGTAAAAAGTGGAAATAAAACATCTACTTAAAATTGACAAACGTGAATCAAGAGGCCTTCTGGGATGACACATAACTGGGTTTCCAAGTTGGAGAACATTTATGGGAATGATAATATTGACATCGATAAATTAATATGTAATTATAGATAGTGATAGGGATAATTTATCGTGAGAAAGGTAACAATTTAGATAATGTTAATTTGTAAAAAACCATGAATATTTAATGAATTTAAAGATATTTGAGTGATCTGATATGACTGTAATTTGAAAACATTTCGGTTTCATGATCCTATTTCATATAATTGTGATATTATTTTTCTACCAATACAGAAAACAAAATAAAATATAATAACATGATATCTACTTATTTCATAAAAAAAATTCATCCACCTACCATTTTATAATCAATTTACACTTCAACTCTTAATTTAGAGAATTACAATCCAATATAAAAAATTTCATCACGTACTAAAAATAACTTTTAAGACATCATTGGATCCATAAAAGAGTAATAAGATAATTTCCTATTATTTATTAAAAACAACATGTTTTTCATAAAGTAAGATAATACACGCAGTGAATATGAATATATTGGTATAAAATATTCCACAATAAAACTAAAGGTTTATCGTAGGTCATTCATTCAATAAATATCCTTATTTCCAAAACACCTCAATAAACAAATCATGAAATTTGGAATTAACCTCTTAGGTTACCTCGCACTCCTGAACTATAATCTTCGAAATATAACATCATTATTCAAAAATAATATTTTATGTAAATAAATAAATATATATATATATATATATCTCATTTAACCCAAAAAATGTCTCCACAAATATTATTAATTACTTTGATGTCCTAAAAATTTTAAAAAAATTCATCAAATATTTTTTCAAAAATAAAATTAAAATTTATCTGTTGAATCATTCAAGTGAAAACTATTTCATACTAAGGAGTAAATTATATAATCCAGTGCTAGTTAGTTCACCCTTATTTCTATTTAGGTGTGGGTTCAATCCTCATGACAATCCGATATAAGATGATTTTCTACCTAATGTGTTGGTTATACTTATTCTAAAAATCATTAATATAATTTCTATTATGTTCCCAAAACCTTTATTGAAATACTCAAAATAGGATTAATATTTAAATAAGTTTTCAACAAGTAAATTATAATATTTAGAATATATTTCTACAAAATAAAATAATATTAATTTACTATAATTACCTCAATATCAAAAATATATCATTGAATGTATTTTCATCAATCATGTATTTTTAAAAGAATATCACTATACCAAAAAACCACCTTTCAAGGTCATCAGTACTATTCAATATATTCTAGAAATTTATTAAAGAAAAACTATTGTAGGAAAATACACAAAAGTTTCATTATTCTCCATAAAATTGTACTTTAAATAAAAATATATTTTCAACATTAAACTCAAATTACAACAACTAAACAATTCTATATATCAAATTCAATTATTTTGTTAACATAGTCCCTTAGGAAATAATACATTTATTAGGAAACTGACTCAAATAATGTCCAACTTCCCCATATCTAAGACATTTAAAATTTAGTGGTTCCTTATGTATAACTTGTTTCTCCGCTATTTATTTTAATCATTAATCTTAATTTTTAATCATCATTTATCTATTGGGTTCCGCCATTTTCAATAGAGAAAAAATCTTTTAAAACATTGAAGGAATATTACATGGGGCCTATTCCCAAGATTTGACATGTATTATGTAGAATCATCTTTTCTTTATCATCAACATCACTTGAACTTCTATTTGCCATCATCCATCTCTTCTATAATGTGTTTTTAAATTAAACTATGTTCCATTGTTAATCATAATTCATGGTTAATCTTTTTTCATGATAAAAATAAATATAAATATCTTTCACATTAGGCTGGACAACTCATTAAAAAAATCATTACATTCCCCAACACATTGGTTATCGAAATTTTTTATCTTATTTACTACCATTAACTAAAATAATAAAATATTGATTTGAATAAACTATTAAATAAACATATGAAAGGGGTACTTACATACCTGGGAGGAATGAGTTAGAAATGATAATTATATCAAATTATATGAATCTATAGGTTTCGATCTAGATTATCAATGGTAATGTTTCCTCTTATTTTTATAACTTGAAATTTTGTTTGATCCCATCATAGTAGTTCATAATTAGTTAGTGATTATCCAATGAATATCCCTATAGGGTATCAAACCAGGTGTATAGCATGGCCTGTTTTCATGAACCAGGTGAAAATCATGTCTATATAATTGAAACCATTAAATAGTTATTACCCCTTGGTAAAACTATGTTAGAGTCACATAAACATTTTTTATCCAAATAGGAATGTAATTGGTTGGAAACCACTCAATCTATCCTTCTCCAAAATTCCAGGATATTTTCTTATAAATAAACATATTCGTAGACTGGTCCCTAGGGTTCTACATAAATTTTGACATCACAATTTCCAATGGCTGACTAAATATTTTATATGATACAAATTATAGTGAAAAAATAATTATTCACATATAATGAAATAACTTTTGACATAAATATTTGTTAATTAGATAGAAAAAATTGTTAGGACTAGTGTATTTATAAACATCAACGTGAAAATAAAAAATATATATTTTATTCTCGAAAATGTTCAACTAAACCCTTTTGAGATCCTAAAACTCAAATGGATAACCTAGGGAGAAAACAATGGATTTTGGTGATATAACAATATTAGTAGTTGAATAAACATGATTAGGATGTGTAACATTTGAGTAAAAGGTGTAACATGATATCATAAAAGATAAGTATCACGATTAATCACATGTAATATTAACATAATGAACATTGTATCATAAGATCATTGTAAAAAAGTAAATTTGGGAACAATATAAAACATGACATTAGCATAATTAAAATCCCATCCTTGAGACAACATCACATGGTTGATAGTATCCCGAAATAAATTATAGTCACATAGTAGTCCAATAAATGATTTCTCATGGGGATATAACATTATCCAGTATGTTATACATATACATAATTCCAATATCACCAATCAAATTTATATCATAAACATGTATATTTGTGTGATATAAATGAAATTAGTCATTATTCATAACATAGTAATTTCTCATGTAAGGAAATGGGTTGCAAAATCTTGTCTCATATAATTACCAAAGAAATTTTCATAATGAAGAAATTTGAGTGTTGAGAAAAAAAAGTATTACCCAATCCATGTATGGTTGAATAAAATATGTATATATGTGAATTTAATATATATATATATATTTATATATATAATTTAGAAGGAATCGATGACATAAAAATTTGTAATCATTATTGAATTATTATTTAAAATCTTACATTCAATATTTTATGTGGAAAAAATCTTTTTAAAATTGAAATAAATTCTTGAAAATATAAAAATTAAAAAAACCAATATTAATAAAAAATAAAAATAAACATTGGATCATATAATGAAATATTAAAATAATTTATTGTTCATGATGGATATTTATTCTATATATACCAAATATATTCATAAACCTTCTTTTCGAAAAATTATTAAAATGTTCAAAAGTATTCCATTCAAAAAATGATAAGAATATTATTTTCAATCAATTTTGTAAAGATAATTATATGAGTATAAATTTCATTAATAATTTTCTAATAATATTTAAAATATTTTTGAAATATTTTTGAAAAACATGGATATATAAGAAAAAGGATTTTCATACATAGAGAGAAATGATGTCATCTTTATTTATTAAAAATCTCAAAAAATTTATGTAAAAAAATAAAGAGAAGTGAGACTATTACATTCACATTACATGAAACCCCATAAGATAATAAAATTATTATTTATTATTTTTTAATTATCCAATAATTTTATATAATGTAAATTCATGAATAAAAATAATGATTAAAATAATATTGAAACATAAACACATACCAATTTGATATCATTTGATTAATTGATCTCATGAATTAAGTAAATGAATTATAAATTAAAAAATAATTATATTTGATCTGTTAATGATATAATATGTTAATGGTGATTATATGCACCATTTAAAATAAATAGGTTCATAAAATAACATGAGTCTATTAAAAGTAAATTTTGAGATGAACCCCTTACCTTATGTATAAACATTATCGTGTATTTATTTTATCACCTTTATAGAAAACATATATTAATTATTATATTTATTAAGAAAAATTTCCAGTTTTAACCACTTATAATTAAACCATTTTCATCTTTTATTTTAATGATCTACTTCATTACATATTAAGTAATCATCATGTTAGATATTATAAGGATTCTCGGTTAATAATTTCAAAATTGAATCATTGTGTTGACTGTGGTAAAGTAATTCATTTTCTATCATTACAAAAAAGAAATATGAAATAATTTAAAAATATATCAATATTAATTTTAAAAAACCCAGAAAATAAGGTTATGAAAAATAATCTATGTTGCAATCAAGGAGAAATTAGGTCGTATATATGCATGAGTAGTGTTTATATATTTTAATAATCATGAAGAAAATATGGTAAATGTTATTTTATAATTTATAATTAAAATGATATAATAAATATAAAATATTTCATTAAATTCACTAACAAATACCATCTATGATATAAGGTAATAAAAAACAAA
Source organism: Viscum album (assembly GCA_963277665.1). Classification (NCBI taxonomy): domain Eukaryota; kingdom Viridiplantae; phylum Streptophyta; class Magnoliopsida; order Santalales; family Viscaceae; genus Viscum; species Viscum album. Next base: position 1,110,047,277 of record OY728146.1, read on the forward strand.
TCGTATCACTTTGTGAGGTGCTTGTCCACCATACGAACAAATGTTGTAATAAATTTTCAATGGATAGTATGTTATGAAGTTATATGATTTATAAAAATTATATAATTATTTATATTTCATGAGTATCATATATTATGATTAAATACTTAATGATAGAAATCAATGATGGACGATTATGTCTGAAAAATTACATCATTTCGTGAGGTTGTTTTCTACTGTAGACATGAATAATGATTTCTTTTCCCAATTGATGGAATAAGATATTGGTAAATGTCAATACATCAATATAAGAAAATATCATTATGTATGATATACCAGTTTTATTATAATTTATTTTGAATAAATAAATTAATATTTAAAAAGAAGAAATAAAATAAAAGGTGCTTGAGGAAGACCGTTAAAATCACTTTGAAGAAATGACATTAGAAATATTATTAAGGATAGAAGGATGGTATTTATTAAAAATAGATCCTATAGAAAGAGTATAAGTTATATTTTTAGATATCTTTATAGGTATTGGTTAATTAAAATTCCTTGAATTTTGTGAATGAGTGAGAGGAGGGGTTCCATTTTATAATTGAAGAAGAGTGGAGTTTTTTTAAATACTGAAAACTATTCAATATTAGGATGTCACTCTTCCTCCATGTGCCTCCAAAATACAAAAATCCAGTAGATATGGACATACAGGTTTCATATATATTTCTAACTCTAAATATAAACATTTTTTAAACATTTTATCCTCTTTACCTATGTGGTTACTCATGTTTACCATTTTATGTTTTTAACCATGATAAATATTTAATTTCTACTATTATTACGATCTAGTGTGACAAAAAAATAAGTAACCAAAATTACATAATATAAATAATTATTATTAAAAATATTAATTCCCTTTTTCAAAATAAATTTAAATAATTATCATAATTTATTTTAAAAGAAAACATGGAAGCATGAGAAAAAGTGCTTCCCAAAAAAATGCAACTTCCAAAGAAAATATGATCATATATTAACTTTTGGAATAGAAACCACCATTCTATGAATTTAAATGTAAAAATATTGATATATAATCCATAAATTTCACTTATATAGTTCCTCTTTATGTTTTTTAAAATTAATTTAAATTGTTGAACATTATACACATTAAAATAGTTTTATGAAAAATACATTTTTAATCCAAATAATAAACTTATACTAAAATCCATTATAAACATTATTTATATAAAATTATTTTTATTGTATAAAACTATTTAATTCTTATATTAATTTAATATCAAATTAATATAATAATGGGATTATTAAGCTACTCAATTTTTTAAACATAAGAACAGTTTGACAAAAATATGTTATTTTTGATATTCTAAAAAAATCATTATTATCTAAAAAATATTAAAAATTAACCCTAATTTAATATTAAAGGGATAATGAAAATAATTAGTTTTATTTTTTAAAATAACATTTATAAAATATATAAAATAATTTGTAAAATTTTATCACAAGAAAACATAAAAATAATTTCTTGAAATAAATGTTATTATCAAATATTGAGTGATTATTTTTTATTTATTTTTAAATATAATTATATTGTTTTGGACCTTTATATATATCGCAAATTATATGATAGTATTGATATCATAATGTTTAATGTATAGGTTGTACTGACCAAATTTATATAATAGCATTTTAATAATATATCCTCATTCGTTTAAACTCCATGTTGTGTATTGAATATGTTAGAATATATAGGGTTATTTTAAAATATTGATATGTTATAATATGTCTTCTATATGAATAAAAAATATAGAGATCTAGAAATATTAATTTCCTGACTTGACCTTAAAAATAATTATGAATCTAAATAAATTAAGTAGTTATCTAGGAAAATATTCAAGAACAAAAATATTCTTTTAGGAATTCAAGACATATTAAATAATATATATATGGTCAGGTAAATATTCCCATTTTAAATCAAACATGTATTCATTTATGTGACTGCACATAAAGTGTAAGTAGATCGTATATGGTATTCATGCACAAATAGTATTTAAGAAAAGGATATATATACTCATATTTGATGATAAGGATTGAAAAATGATACTATTGATCACTCAACTTATTGAGATTTTATTTTCACCATAGTATATATATATATATAGAAACATTTATAATTAACCGAATAATTATTTACAAAAATTATCCATTTATGAAAATTATATTTTTCGAGGAATAAAATATATGAAATTTTCAAAGAGTTTAAAATGAAAAATTCATCACATAGATGAAAATAAATCAAATGAATATATGAAACAGAATATGTTCTATGAAAATTGTTTCCCAGATTTTATATATCATTGAAATAAATAAAGAAACCCCCATTTTTGAAAAAAAAAGTAGAAATATTATTAAATAAAATTTTAAAAATGTATAAATATTAAAAAAAATTATATAATATAAATAATTTCATTTAAAAATAATATTTAAAACAATAATCAGTAAAATGGAAGGGAAATATCCAATAAAAATTTAAAATATTTTAAATCATTTTTAAAAAATTATTAAAAAATTAAATTAAAAACATATTTTCAAAATGTGATTAAAATTATTTTAAAACATTATTCTGGAAATATAGTGACATAATATTGGAAAAAATAAAATGACATTGGTTTAAAGTATAGGAATCATGTAGAGGGGTATAAGAAATTTAAAATATCCCTTATAATCATTATAGGGGTTGAATTAATGAAATAAAAGTTAGGGAAGCGTAAATTCATCATTATCACTTGAAAAATTTTGGGATGGTGGAGAATAAATAATATACTAGAATAATATTATAATGAAGAAAATTTGAAGAGAGAATGGGTGGGTGATAGCGAGCATATAATTAATAATGGGAAAGACCATGAAATGAGGCTAAAGTATAGTTTATGGTAAAAACATTGAATATATAAGAGAGGAAAGGTGAAAATAAATACATTAAAATTAAAATGGAAAATAGTAAGTTATTATATAGATATTTTATAGATAATCTATGTATGTCAATATACTAAATATTGGAACAGTAGTTAAGAATAATTGAGAATTAGCATATGTACCCCTTACAAAGAGTGTATGGTATAAACTTTGAATATATATATATTAACATATAAATTAGGTAAAGAGATTGGTAATACATAAAAATAAATAGGAAAATGGTAAGTTATTATTTTAATATTATATTTATAATATATATAATACAATATAATATATACTGAATAATAATATATGATATTAAGTATGTCATGGAATAGAAAACCCATTATCTTGTCTCCAAATTTAATTTACATATCCTCTAACCTCAAATTTTTTTTGTTTTAAATTATGATTACACACTTGATAAGATTATTAATATTTAATTCATATTTTTTATTCTATTTATTTTTAAAAGTTTATTACTTCATAGTTTCACATTCCTCATGTCCACAATTTAAGGTTATGTAGTCCATATTTCCATCATCACTTCAGTATAATGGTTTTGGTCAATAGTATATGTTCCATGTTTCCAATAACTCGAGAATTTTCATTTTATTTGTCTCCATGTCATTCTAAAAATATATAATTTCCATGATCTATAGATATTCCAAAATGATTTCAGTTTATCAAATATGTCTTAATAATCTTATTTTGAACAGATTGAATTAACTACTGTTGTTTATTTTTAAAATCAAAAATACTATTCCTATATTATCATTACATGATCATAAAAACATAATTTTAGTCAAAATATTATTATTTATCATGGAATCTATCTTTAACAATATAAATAAAAATTGTAAATGAAAAACAACATCACACACATTATTTATGTAAATTATTTATTGTTTGAGTGATATTTTTCTAAGAGTGTTTTAAAAGAAAAAAAACTAATAAATAAATTGATTTCACATTTAAATTTGTTACATGTTCCCTAACCATATTTAATCTTTTCACACTTTTCATATACCTTTTACATCAATTAATTTTAAACATATTATTTTTATGTTTTTTATAATGATCATAACGACATTTTTTTAATAGAATGAGATGTTGTGTTGTCATAGTAATAAATGTTCTAATTATAGATTCATGGTACTTTTTTCATATATTGAAATTTATTTTAGCCAAATATTTATGCTAAAAGATTTTTAGTATTTTAATTTTACACATAATCAATTTCTTTAGTTGATGAAGATTGTTCTTAGTGAAATTGTACATTACTTATTAACAAGATTGTAATGGCCTGGGTTGTTGGAGGACCATTACTTAGTAAAAATCTATTGTTTGAGGTGTTGCGGGTGGTCTCGGAGGCCATCCCAACTTATCGGTGAAGTTTGGCCCTTGGTAGGCCTACCGGTAGCCTTAGAATACTAGTAGTAGGCCTACTGGTAGCTAGGTCTACTGGTAGCCGCAGCCTACCGGTAGCTCGGCCTACCAGTAGCTTGGTCTACCGGTAGCCGCAACCTACTGGTAGCTCAGCCTACCGGTAGGTCGGTTTACTGGTAGCTGTCGCCTATCGGTAGCTCGGCCTACCGGTAGCTCATCCTACCCGCAGCTCAGATAACCGGTGGACCTAGCCTAACCCCCCCACGAGTTTTCCATTAGCACCTCCATTAGCGCAAATTGGGTTTTAAACCATGTTTTGACCCCCTTACGCCTGTTTTAAAGCCCATTAACGCTAGTTAATGGCATTTTTTTAAGTGAGGTACCCTGGTGTGCATTGGTTGAAACCGTCCCTAGAGGGGGGGACCCATTAATGACATGTGGGGCCGCCTGGTCAACCCACGACCCTGCTCCTTACGCAGTTTCGCGTTCTTATCTCAACTGTCCCTGCCCCTTATAAACTAATGGGTTCTCCCTGGATTTATTTTTCTCGATCACCCTCCCATCGATTCGTCTACTCATCCATGAGTTCTCGATGCCCCACCCCTGCAAATCGTGCATCTTCTGTTACTGGCGCGTGAAGATAAACATCAATCGTTGATCAATCAGGTAGGGTTTCACCTTCGTATCTCCTTTGTGTGTATCTTGTGGTGTGTGTATGTTATTGCTTCTGTAGAATTGGATGAACCAAACTTTAATGAAGATAATAAATAGACTCTAAAGAATGAAGGGGAGGGGTGAGATCGATGATGGTGTTGTTTTTTTAGATATCTTGTATTTTGGTTTTGAACCTTTTGCTGTGTAAAGGGAATTGGTTAATTACGTACATCTGTCTAAATAAATTTAAATCACCAGGATCATTCCTTTTCTGTGATAACCTTGGTTAACGTACAGTGGAATTGGAATCATGGAGTGTGTTAAATCATTTAAATCTAAAAATATCGGCATGGGCCTGCTTTGCTTTGGTGGTAGTGGTTTGATTGTTTTTCATTCATGGGCCGATTTCTGGGTGATGTGGGTGGGTATGGGATCCCCTATTGTTAGGATATAGTTGGTTGTAAATTTAGGGCCGCATGGTTACCTTGATTATATCACGAATTAGGGTGGGATCCTCTATTGTTGAGAAACCACTTGCTCCGGAATCCTGGGGACTTGGGGCTATATCTTGGGGGTTTCATTGGATCCATTACTTAGAGGGATCTCACTTATCCCTTTATTGTTGTGACTCTACAACAGAACCGGGTGTGGATGTTTATGTTGATGTTTGATTGTACTCTTTCCTTGGCTTGTGGTTATGCTTTCTCGTTGCCTAAGTATGTGCAGAAACTTATTTATACATTATCACTAAACATGAAACAAGGATGAGACAAATGGGTTTTGGTTTTGTTTGAGTCATGACATGGGTGCTGATTATGTTCTTTAGTCTGGGTGAAGAAAAACCTAGATTTGGGTGAGTTCTTGTTACCTATACATACTTTTAGTTTTTTTGTTTCTAATTTGCGCCCACCCAAGATGAGAACATAGTGCCTACACCCCCATTTCATAGGGGAGGGTGTTTTTTCCAACACTTCTATTAGTTTCTGGTTATTATCTCCTTTATGCTCCCCTTCCTGGATAGACCAATTTTCATCAGGCAGGCTGTGATGGAATGAAGTCCATTATTATCCCAAGAACCTTCGGGTATGGCGGTGTGGTGGTTGGACCATGTGTGTGGGGGGAAGGTGGTTTCCCAAGTGTCTTTAGGATGAGGCCCAGATGGCTTTGGGCGTGGCGTTGGTGGTTCTGGCCTAGGTGTTTGCAGGTGTGGTTACTTGAGACAGTTCTGGCCCAGGTGTTTGTGGGTGGGGTTTGGCAGTGGGACTGCGTGAGGGTATGGCCCAGGTGTGTGCAGGTGGGGTGTGGCTGTGATACTGTGGTGTGAATGGCGGGATTGGTTTGATGCGTATGATGTCTTCAATAAACAGTGGGAATGTGGCGCGAGGTACCCAAACATCGATGTGCTTTATTTATACATTACATGCTTGCATTATTTGGTGACTGTGTTCGGTGAGTGGGATGGATGAACTCCTTGATAGTGTTGGTTGACAGCATCTCACGGGACACTAGTATGTCTCCCCACTTGTGCACAAGAGTCTTTGGTTTTTCCCTACTATGTATACCTGTATGCTCAGCCTACGTATATAAAACTGCTTTCAGGTTTCCAGGAGGACATCGAGGATTGTGTTAGATTGTACTAGCTCAGACCTTGTGACAAATCATCGCATTTTCTGTTGTTCTTTCTTCTGGTACTTTGCCTTGTAGTCTCCTTATACATTGTGGATTTTACTTTTGTAACATGCATGGTGAATTGTTCTTGGATTTACTTTTTTACTTTCAGTCTTCGTGTTGTGGGATTTACTATCTTATCTCCCAATCCTATTAAAAGAAAAAGGCTAATGCCTTCCTTTTAGTGTACGAAATTATACCCTTGGTGCTAGTCCCCACTCCATAACCTATTGAAGGCGGGTCTCGGGGGTCATTATCTCTCCTTCAACTTGATGAAATAATGGTCTGGCAATCTACTGTCCCTTCCCTCATCTTGGTGAAGGCGGGTCGTGGATGAATGGTATCAGAGGAGGTTGATAGATTGGGTGGAGTCTAGATTTAGGCACAGTGAGGATTGCATGGGATGGTAGGGCAACAGTGTTGGGTGACCTTGGTGCATGAATTAGGCCAGGGAAGACTGACTAGGACATGGGATTTTAAGCCGCCCTGTGATTCGATGCAAGGACTCTGGACCTACCAAACGACCAAGTGACTCCACAAAGATAGCAGGGTAGAGACCCTAGGAAAGTTACATGCATCATAATGACTTGTGTTCTCATGTTTTTGGGGTGGTTTGGGAATTTTAAATAAATAAGAAGTTTAAGAAATTTTGAAGAACAATATTCTGCACTACTTAGGCTTAGGCATTCCTTGTTTACCTTGCAGCTATGGCACCTGGGAGGCAACCACCTGTGGTGCGGGCGATCTAGACCTAGGAGGCTACCTTGGCCGATCGACAGAGAGTTGATCGAGAGGAGGAGGACGACCAGTGTCAGATGACATTCTGGGCCTTCTAGCGACAAACCCTCGAGAAATATGAGGGCAGGACCTCTAACATGAAGATAGAGAGTTGGTTAGAGGAGTTGGTGATAGCCTTCGGCTTGATCCGGGCTCTAACCGAGTACTGGGTCCCTTTGCCCATCAACCAGATGCAGGGATCGGTGCGTCAGTGGTGGACACTTTACCTGGGGGAGAAGAGAGAGGCTGAGGTGGCATGGGAGGATTTCGAGAAGGAGTTCTGGGCGGAATTCCTCTCTTCTACGAGGAATATGAAAAATAGGCCGGATCTACTCTCCCTCTAGTAGGGGAGTATATCAGTAAGGGAGATGTGAATCATGTTCAAGGACCTCCTACGTTTCGCTCTGGCCCTCTTTCTAGATGAGGAGTCTCGGGCAAGATGTTTAGAGGAGGCGCTTCGACCCTCCCTCCAATGCGCTGTTACCCCCTTCACCCTGCCGACATACTTGGAGGTCCACAAGAAGCCCAAAGTGGTGGAGTGGATGCACACACATGGAGGTGTATCACAATAGGGGATCCGGCGGGGATCCTCGAAGGGGAAGGTTGTCAGCACCAAACCACCAGCATCAGGACCCTCTCAGTTCCGACCAGTATGGAGCATTCCACAGCAGTTCCAGTTCCGATCCCCTGGTCCACACCCTTTTCTTTCGGGCCCAGGACTGAGGTGCTTAATATGTGGGATTCATGGACATCTCCGGAAGCAGTGCCCGGACAGAGTACAGTACGGTGGTGGCGGACAGGCCCAGCACCCACCCCAGCAGCAGCTTCCAGCAAGGCCCTTCCAGCAGCAGCAGTGGGGGCAGCGAGCTCCCGCTCCTCTGAGAGCAAACATTACAGGAGGAGGCCGACCTCAGTGCGCTCCTCAGGGACCTCGACCAGGGCGTGGTCGGGGAGGTGTCTAACAGCCGAGAGGCACGGGAGCTGGGCATGGGCAATTTCACGCCATTGAGGAAGCAGTCCCAGCAAGACCGGAGGTCGTTCGAGGTACGATCAGTTTGTTTAGCACCCTTGCATATGCCTTCTTCGATACCGGAGCTTCACACTCCTTTGTTGCACCCGGTCTGGCCCATGATATGGGTCTAGATTCCAAGAGACTTCCAGTGCCCCTAGTGATGATCACACCAGTCGGAGGTCAGACTGACCTGTTATACGTTTTACAAGGATGCAGACTGATTATAGGGATACATCAATCGGTCAAGGATCTAATACAGATACAGATACATCCATAAGATGTCATCCTAGGCATCGACTGGCGGTTCACTGTGTGTGTCATCATCGACTGCTTTCGAGGAAGGGTTGTGTTCTCGGACTTGGGTGGCCGGCGTGTTACCTTCCCCAGTGAGCAAGGCATTTAGGAGGGAAGCAGGCGAGGGAAACCCCTCCTCTCCTTGTTAGGCGAGCTGTCAATAGATCCAATAGATGCTGAGATGGTGGAGGTGTTAGGGATCGTCAGAGAGTTTATGGACGTCTTTCCTGAGGAGGTAACAACTCTACCCTTTTGACATGATATTGAGTTTTTGATAGACTTGCAGCCTGGTGCTTTTCCGATTTCGATGGATCCTTACCTGATGGAACCTTCGGAGCTACAAGAGTTGCAGATTCAAATCGAAGATCTGATGAAGAGGGGTTATGTTCGACCAAGTGTGTCACCGTGGGGTGCTCGAGTCTTGTTCGTAAAGAAGGCAGATGGTGGTCCCAGGTTGTGCATAGACTCCAGGAGGCTGAATCAGGTAATGATCTAGAATCCCTACTCTCTTCCAAGGATAGGCGATCTCTTTGACCAACTGAAAGGGGCAGGAAGGTTCATGGAGATCGACCTGCAGTTTGGGTATCACCAGTTGAGAGTGAAAGAGGGAGACATCCCAAATACAATGTTCAAGTGTAGATATGGAAACTTCGAGTTCGTATTCATGCCTTTCGGTGTTACGAACGCCCCAACTGTGTTCATGGGGCTTATGAAATCCATCTTCTGGGAGTACCTGGATTGGTTCGTAGTTGTGTTCATCGAAGATATCCTGATCTATTCAAGAGTAGAGGAGGACCACGCGGAGCACATGAGGACGGTTTTGGAGGTCCTCCGACCGCACCAGATCTATCGGAGGCTATCGAAATGCAAGTTCTAAACGCGAGAAGTGCACTTCCTTGGGCACGTAGTGTCCATGAAAATGGTAGCGGTGGACCCATCAAAGTTTGAGGAAATTGTTTCTTGGGCAGCACCCAAGAATGTTGTAGAGGTTCGCAATTTCCTCGGGCTGGTGGGTTACTATCGAAGGTTCGTACCCAACTTCTCTCGAGTTGTAGCCCCTTTGAAATCATTGACCAAGAAGGACCAGGTTTTTATGTGGAGTGAGCAGTGCAAGGTAGCCTTCAACTATTTGAAGGAGAAGATGGTTAGTGCCCCATTGCTAAGACTACCAGAAGAAGGAGCGGCATACGAGGTGTTCTGTGATGCTTCAGGACAAGGCCTCAGATGTGTGTTGATGCAACGAAAAGGGGTGATCTCTTAAAGGTCTATGCAGTTACGCCCTCATGACCGTAATTATGCCACCCACGACCTGGAGCTTTGCAGCGGTCATTTTTGCGGTAAAGTTATGGAAGCATTACCTTATCAGAAAACGCATTGTCGTCTTCATAGATCACAAAAGTTTGAGGTATATCTTCTCCTAGCGGGACCTAAACTTGCGGCAGTGAAGGTGGTTGGAGTTACTCTAGGGTTACGACTTCGAGATTTCCTACACTTCTGAGAAAGGAAATATAGTGGCCGATGCGTTGAGCAAGAGGTCGCAGAAGCATGCAGTCCGAGAGTCGGTAGACGCCTAGAAGGAAATGGAAGAGTTGGCTGCCTTGCACTTGGATGCGAGGATGGATAGCGGTAGAGGTTTCCTATATCAGATGACAAAGCAGTTATCTCTATTTCAGAAAGAGGAGTCTCAGTGGGGAGACCCAGAGTGCGAGGTGATGTGAGACCGATTTGACCAGAGCAATTCCTCAGAAGGGTGGACGGAATATGGTCAGAACTAGATTCTTTTCTGAGGAAATTTGTTTGTTCCAGAGGTGATACGTGGAAAGGTTCTTAGTGAGATCCACAACTCACCCCTAGCGGTGCACCCATGAGTTTCCAAGATGTAATGGGGTCTGAAGAGACAATTCTGGTGGCCCGGAGTAAAGCGAGCAATGGCAGAGTTTGTGGCCAAGTTCCTAGTGTGTCAACATGTGAAGTCTGAACACTGGGTGTTAGGAGGCTTGTTGCAGTTTGTAGATGTCCCTGAGTGGAAGTGTGAGGAAATATAGATGGATTTCATCACGGTACTACCCAAGATTCAAGGGGGATATGATTCCATATGGGTAGTGGTGGACCAGTTGATGAAATCGACTCACTTTTTAGTGATTAAGGAGTCGAGTGTAGTGGATTACTTGGCATGAAGGTACGTGGATGAGGTGGTGCGGTTGCATGGATTTCTGAGGACCACAGTCTTGGATAGGGATGCATGGTTTACCTCACGAGTCCAGAGGGGATTGCAGCATGCTTCTGGCACCCGGCTACATCTTAGCACTGCTTTCTATCCCTAGACAGATGGATAGATAGAGCATACCATCCATACTTTGGATTATATGCTACAAGCATGTGTTCTGGACTCAGGGGGATCATCGGTATGACACTTACCTTTGATAGAGCTTGCCTAATATAACAGTTATCACTCTACCATTGGTATGGCCCCATTTGAATCCTTGTACGAGAGGCCATGCCTCTCTCCTATTTGTTGGACCGAAGTCGGAGAGGCTGGCATCCTTGGCCCGGAGGTGGTGAAGAGCACGTCGGGGAAGGATCAGCTAATACAGGAAAGGATGAAGGTGGCCCAGGACTGGAAGAAGTCGTATGCTGATACTAGGATAAGGCCATTGGATTTTGTGGTTGGAGACCACGTGTTCTTGATGGTCTCTCCTCGGTGAGGACAATGGAGGTTCGAAAAGGGGAGTAAGCTTTCCCCCAGGTTCATCAGACCCTTCGAAGTGTTGTGGCGGGTTGACGAAGTGTCTTATCAGCTAGCGTTACCACCGCCGCTACTAAGGCTGCATGACGTCTTCCACATGTCCCATATCTGTCGGTATCTACACGACGATTCACACATCCTCGACTGGGGAGAGCTAGACATTGAGGATGAAATCACCATTGTCGAAAGACCAATGATAATCGAGGATCGTGAGGAGAAGTTTCTTGGTGGGAGAACCATTCCCTTGGTTCGTGTGTTAGGGAGAGATGGTGGGATTGAGGAGAGTACGTGGGATAGGGAGGCACAGATGTGTGCCCAGTACCCAGAGTTGTTTTGAGTTTTGTATTGTTTTATTTATACTTTTGGTGGACCGTTTTACCTTGTTCGCTATGAAATATGTTTTTTTCCTTCCTCTGAATATGTGTGAAAAGTCTTGGCTATGGGGAGGGGAGGACCTGACCCCTAATCAAGACGCATTAAGGTGGATGCGATTAAACCCGTGCAGGCGAGTCAGTGTTGGCCAAAGTGGATAATATCTTTACATGGGGAAAGATACTCCTCAACCCACATGACTGGGCAGTTTTACTTGGTGTGTTGATGGGTTCTTGAGAGGGAGGCGTTTTTTAGTTAAAAATGAGGGTCACTCCTGAGAGGTATTTTTTGAGGTGGTTCTTCGGACCCTCTCTTTCCTTATGGGTTATTTTGATTCTCAAGGAAGATAATAGTTTGATAGGTATTTGATGTAATGGCTTGGGATGTTGGAGGACCATTACATAGTAAAAATCTGATGTTTGAGGTGTTCTGGGTGGTCTCGGAGGCCATCCCAACTTCTCGGTGAAGTTTGACCCACGGTAGGCCTACCGGTAGCCTTAGCCTACCGGTAGCAGGCCTACCAGTAGGTTGGTCTACCAATATCCGTAGCCTACTGGTAGCTCGGCCTACTGGTAGCTCGGTGTACTGGTAGCCGCATCCTACTGGTATCTCGGCCTACCGGTAGCTCGGTCTATCGGTAGCCACAGCCTACCGGTATCTCGGCCTACCAGTAGCTCGGTCTATTGGTAGCCGCATCCTATTAGTATCTTGGCCTACCGGTAGCTTGGCCTACCTGTAGCTCAGTCTATCGGTATCCATAGCCTACTGGTAGCTCGTCTTACCGGTAGCTAAGCCTACAGGTTTCTCGGCTAACCGGTAGAGCTAGCAAAACCCCGCACGGGTTTTCCAGTAGTGCCTCCTTTGGCACAAATTGGGTTTTATACCCGGTTTTGACCACCTTACACAAGTTTTAAAGCCCATTAACGCTAGTTAATGGCGTTTTTTTAAGTGAGGTACCTTGTTGTGCGTCAGTTTAAACCGCCCCTAGAGGCGGGGACCCTTTAATGACATGTGGGGCCGCATGGTCAACCCACGACCCCGCTCCTTATGCGGTTTCGCGTTCTTATCTCAGCCATCCCCGACCCTTATAAACTAGGGGGTTCTCTTTGAGTTTCTTTTTCTCAATTTCCCTCCCATAGATTCATCTGCTCGTCCTTGAGTTCTCGATGCCCCACCCATGTGAATCATGCATCTGCTATTCCTGGCGCTTGACGATAAACTTCGATCGTTGATCAATCAGGTAGTGTTTCACCTTCATATCTCCTTTATGTGTATATTTTGGGGTGGGTATGTTATTGCTTCTATAGAATTGGATGAACCAAACTATAATGAAGATAATAAATAGACTCTAACGAATGAAGGGGAGTGGTGGGATCGATGATGGTGTTCTGTTTTTTTAGATAGATTGTATTTTGGTTGTGAGACTTTTGTTGTGTAAAGGGTATTGGTTAATTACGTACATCCGGCTAAATAAATTTAAAGCACCAGGATCAATCCTTTTCTATGATAACCCCTGTTAAAGTACAGCGGAATAGGAATCATGGAGTGTGTTAAATCGTTTTAATCTGAAAATATCGGCATGGGCCAGCTTTGCTTTGGTGGTAGTGGTTTGATTGTTTTTCATTCATCGGCTGATTGCTGGGTAATGTTGGTGGGGATGGGTTCTTGTGCTGTTATGATATCGCTGGTTGTAAATTTGAAGTCACGTGGTTTCCATGACTATATAACAAATTAGGGTGGGATCCTCTGTTGTTGAGAAACCAATGGATCCTGAATCCAGGGGACTTGGGGTTGTATCTTGGGGTTTTCTTTGGTTCGAGTACATCGATGGATCTCACTTATCCCTTTGTTGTTGTGACTTTACAAGAGAACCGGGTGTGGATGTTTATGTTGATGTTTGACTGTACTCTTTCCTTGGATTGTGCTTATACTTTCTAGTTTCCTAAGTAGGTGAAGACACTTATTTAAACATTATCACTGAACATGAAACAAGGATGGGGAAAACGGGTTTTGGTTTGGTGTGAGTTGTGACTTGGGCGCCGATTATGTTCTTTAGGCTGGCTGAAGAAAAACCTAGTTTTGGGTGAATGTTTGTTACCTATACATACGTGTAGTTTTTTTGTTTCTAATTCGCGCCCCACACAGGTTGAGAACCTAGTGCTGAACACCCCCATTTCATGGGGGAGGGTTTTTTCCCAACACTTCTATTAGTGAAAGGTTTGTAGCTCTTTTCTGCTCCCTTTCCCGGATAGCCCAAGTTTCTTCGAGCAGGTTTTGATGACCTAAAGTCCATTATTATCCTAAGAACCTTTGGGCAGGGTGGTGTGGTGGTTGGCCCAGGTGTGTGTGGGAAGGTGGTTTCACAAGTGTCTTCGGGATGAGGCTCGGGTGTCTTCGGGCGTGGCAGTGGTTGTTCTGGCCAAGGTGTTTATCTGCATGGATATGTGAGACAGTTGTGGCCTAGGTGTTTGTGGGAGGGGTTTGACAGTGGGACTTCATGAGGGTATGGCTCAGGTGTGTGCGGTCGGGGTGTGGTAGTGGGACTATGGTGAGAATGGAGGGATTGGTTTGATGCATAGGGTGACTTCAATAACCAGTGGGAATGTGGCACGGGGTACCCAAACATCGATGTGCTTTATTTATACATTAATTTCTTGCATTATTTGGTGAGTGTGGCTAGTGAGTGGGATGGATGAACTCGTTGATAGTGCTGGTTGTCTGCTTCTCACGGGACATTAGTACGTCTCCCCACTTGTGCAAGAGAGCCTTTGTTTTTTCCCTACTGAGTATACCTGTATGCTCACCCTAGGTATATAAAACGGCTTTTAGGATTCTAGGAGGACTTCGGGGATTGTGTTAGACCGTACTAGCTCAGACCTTGTGACAGATCATCACAGTTGTTGTTGTTATTTCTTTTGGTACATTGCCTTGTAGTCTCCTTATACATTGTGGATTTTACTTTTGTACCATGCATTGGGAATGGTTCTTGGCATTACTTTTGTACTTTCAGTCTTGGTGTTGTGGAATTTCCTATCTTATCTCCCGATCCTATTTTGGGATTGAATTTTAAGGTCATGGAACATAATATGAATTGGGATTCTGAAGTTTCAGGTGATATAGCTTAGACAGAAGTGTCCCCCAATTTTTTACCCTATGAAAGGGGGAATGTATCGGGGGTTTTCCCTCAACAAACGTAATGTTACACCAAAATAATGAAACTTACATGAATGATTCAGAAGACAATAAGAATGTTTGTAAAATGAATTATATACTAGTGTGCATTCCAAACGCTATATGTGAATAAATGGACTGCACACTAGAAAATGAGAAATAAATATAATTAGAAATGAATAAATGGATATTCGAACACTAGAGAATAAGTTTGAAGGGAATAGATTTTGAATATTACATTAGGTATAAAGTATGAATAACCTAAGGTCACACAGATTCCTATAATAATAGGAATAAAGCCACATACATATCTCTAGGTACAGACTTATATATGAAACCATATGTAAATGAACAAGAAATTGAAGTGTTATAATTTGATATTGAAAATGGGATGATATTGAATCATATGGATGGGCCAATAATAGGAATTCATAAATCCACTATTTATTTATTTCTATTCAGAATAAATACTAGATTACTTTTATAAAAGGGTATTTTTTGAAAATTAATGTTGACATTGATGTAGATTAAAGAGACGAGAATGCCGTTATTCTTATCTAAACTTTTAAAAAATAAGTTTATTTCATCGATAAATATATTATACAAGGTCAGTCACATATTTTATAATATTTTGGAAAGGACCTCTTTCTACAATGATTATGTTAATGTTTTATAAAATAATCTAGAAATATTAAGGATTGATCATATCGAATACTCTATGAATTATAGGGTCATGTGGGATAGAAAAATTCATGTAATTTTAGGTTTTG
Source organism: Viscum album (assembly GCA_963277665.1). NCBI lineage: Eukaryota > Viridiplantae > Streptophyta > Magnoliopsida > Santalales > Viscaceae > Viscum > Viscum album. Next base: position 1,110,063,076 of record OY728146.1, read on the forward strand.
AAAGATAAGAATGTGACATAGGTAGTATAGGGTTTTATAACTAAAACCATTCTAGGATTTTTAATATCATACAAAAATAAAAACATGTTAGGTATTTTACTTTTATACTACTATGATTTTATACTATAATGTTTAAATTCATGTGGTATTTACCATTGAATATGTCATAAATACTCATAAAATGTATTTATTAAATAAAATAACATTGTTTGGTGGGAAAATACGCACCCTTTACATAGTAATAGAGGATATTTTTATTTAAAGTATTCATTATGAATGATTCCGGATCCTTTCAATTTTATTTCCAAATTTGGAGGCTTTCTCTTTATTACCATTGATATCCCTAATAATAACATCAATAGTCATTGAAAAAATAAGTATATGTGAACCTTATTATTAAACTCAATGATCACATGATTTTGGGGAACCTAAAGTTTATATAATGACTAAAATATTTTCTCGTCAAAGTATACCACCTCATCGATGGATTTGAGACCATTAATTTATATTTAGTTGGTCTTAAGCAGTCATCCAGATCAAAGGTAACTAATCCTTAATGTGAAATAATAAATTGGTTCTACAAAACAACAAATACAAGTTCTTTCAATAGAGATATGAATAGTATCATGGGGGTTCAAAATAACATATAATGATTTCAATTTCAATAATATTTTTCAACATTCCCCGTATATCAAGGAAAATTCAAAAAAGATTACTCGTTGTAACAATATTAATGTTCATTCATAGCCTCAAGATAGTGAGAAGAATGGATTGATAAAATTTTATATCTTAATATATATATTTCAATACATATTAACAAAATCCAATCCTATTGTATATAATAGTATCATAAATAACTCCATATTTTTTGAAATTGTCTTATTTAAAATAATTCATCATGAAATTTATACTTATCTTAATCAGGGGTATAACATTAAAATAGAAAATAATAGATGATTAATTTGAGTTACCTAACTGTTAATAATGGGTGAGGAACCATGATATATTTTCATCCATTAATGGGTAGAAAAAATTACATCATTAAATTTATAGAATATCAGGATTAATGAATAAACATAGATTTCGTGACATATCTTTGAATGTTCTACATAATCATACTACATAGAGTGACTAAAGTACCCAATTATCCTAATCTAAATACATATTTTTTTCTTTCATTATATACTATATATTTGGAGATACATTATAATAATAACCATAATACTCTATTATCATAAATTTCACTAGGAAAATACCCCATTAAATCCTCATTTATTGATGATTTTCTTCATGTTTTTGTTTTTACAGAATATGAATTTTGTTCTTTATCAGCCTAAATATTTTATTTTATATCATCCATGGTGTCAGACTCAATCTTGGAGGTAATTTATTATTACAAACATATATTTTATTTCCTTATTATGTTCCACTGATGTAGATCTGAAAAGATATAAGTTAGTATTATTCATATATTTCTCTTCTTCTTTCTAGTTGATAAAAGGATATAATTTTTTTAAATGTGATATATATATTTTTATTCCTTATATTGGTCTATGAGTCTATAAATATAGTTCAGTAAAACATAATTTGGTGAATAATTAATTTTTTGAAAGTTATATAGTATTAACTCGGTGGTAAATTTAAATATTAGCTATTATATATGATCAATAAAAGGTATGAAATCCTCCATTTTGATAGTATATTCTACATTTATCTATTTGAATTAAAAATTGAATAACCATTGATATTAAAATCAGAAATTAGTATTTATAATGATAATTATAAACCAGTGATATATACTTTCTATTCTACCACATTATGGTTCCCCTCCCAAAAAGTAGAAAGGGTATTAGAAGAGAATACTTATAGGGGAGTTGAAAATTATTATTAATCTAGTCAAATTATATTTATGATTTTCTAAACTTATTAAAATTTGATAATGTAATTACTAGTAGAATTGTATCCCATTAATTTGGGATGATTCATTAATGGAGGATACTTCTCCATTGAGGAGCTCCGTATCTATATATAATTCTATTAGGGCTAGGTATGCTTATAAACATTTTCTAATAACTATATTTTGGTCACCTTTTATGAGAAAAACAACATTTTTATTTTTCTAATAATAAAATCTTATGTGTGTGACCACCCTCTCTACGATAGGAGAAGAAGCACGTGTTTCCATAGATCAATATAGAATAAAATGTAAATCATGTGATTTTTTAGTTAATGATTTTTATCTTATGCTACAAAGATTATGGAAAGAAATTATTATTAAAAGTGGTATAGTTTCTTTCATTTTTAAATATTATTTAGATGAGTTAATATAAGATATATTCCTTAATGTTCTCATTATTTTCGGTAGGTTAAAAACATTGATATCATTCTGAGACTTCTATATATAGGATGTGTGACTTTATTAAAACATCATGTTCTTAAAATTAGTGTAAATTTAAATTTCTTATTATAGATGTGTATGTGGAGTAAAATAATCATTAACCCTAGAAGAATTTCTAGGAAGTATTTCTCAATTATTCTATTAGGTCTTGATTGGGGATACTACCTTAGGGATAGAATTTGGAGTGATTCTAAAATGCGTAAATTTTTATATTAGATATTTATATTTATCAAATAAATATTTATTTTTTCAAATATGAGAAAATTTATATATTTTTAATTGATTTTGTTGATTGGATGTGTGCCCCCTAGATTGATTCTGGAATTGGTTGTTCTACAGAGGAATAGAGTAAGTTAACATCAGCTTACAGAAATCAGGATTCTACTTTTTATTTATATTTTAATTAAATTTTATTTAATTAAATTAATGTATACACCCCACATAGGTTTCCAAAACATGGAAAAATGGCTGAGGGTTTCTCACATTACAAGTTATGGCAGGACCATGTGGTAAAGAGGTAGTATGAGTCTCCAGACCATATTCATTTATTTTGATTATGATCTGACCATTGCGTAGTGGATATATTGTGAAAAACTAGACCTGAAATCATAAAATTATCATCATGATCTCAAAAAATGTGTTTTTGAAATTAACCACAAATTAAAATCATCTTTTATAATTTTAAATTTATTATTAGACAAATGGAAAGTACATTAATAAATTTATATGATTAATTTGGGTGAAATAGAGGCTCTATAGAGATATAAAGGGTTTTATTAAAGAAACACAACTGCACATGATGTGGTTTTCAAGATAACAGGTCTTCTGTTATTCATTTTAGGTTATTAGTGGAGTAAAATACTATATATCATGTAATCCATATAGTTATTCTAAATATGAAGACTAGAGGTGTGGTTAATTACCCATCCACACAACTCATATTGGTGGCACATGGTTGTATATGGTATGTGGCTAGGGGTTATGAGGAATATATTTCTAGAGGTAATGTGGAATAAATGGATATATTTTGTGTGAGGATCTAGTCTAGGAACCTTGTGTGGGTTTCTATCCATATAAGTAAATTACACATTTTACATTTGGTAAATACATGTCAGTTATGGTTGAGGTACACACCAAGAGTGTGGCATTGAGGGTACATACCATGAACCCTAGGGGAACAAACTATTTACTATTCCCTTTTAAGGGGTTTATAATGTTATCCCTCTATCTAGAAATTGACTGAATATGTGTCCAGTTTTTGGATTTTTCCCCATTTAGAACATGATTTTGGGACATATTATGAATTTTTTAGGCACTCTTATAATAATTTAGATAAAGAAATATATAATGGAGAGGTTCATCCTTCAATGAATGATTCAATGTTATACTAATGGAGAAGTTACATGAGTCCCAAAAGGGGGTCATCGATATTATTGAATAAATTAGAATAGGAAAACATAGGTTCTTGGTTTAGTAGAAGAAAGGGAATATTAGTATATATAAGGATGGTGTTATGACCATGCATAATGATAGGTTGGGTGATTGAGGGATAAATTAGTCCTAATGATGAAATTATATGGCAATTATTCTCTCTAACTAGACTAATTACTACTCTAAATTCACAATAAAGCTGGAGGCACCATGATTTGATGATAGTAATAAATTAGGGACCCTATACCCTCAATGTGATAGGCTTTGACATGATTTTTTATAATTTAATAGAGTTACCCTGGTAGTATTTCATTACTATTATGAGAACCAAGGGTCCTTGGTGGGTACCCATTTTATATTTTTACATTATTGAGGGTGTTTTCTTGTAATGGGTAGTGATGATTGTGAGATTCACCATAAAAAAAAATTCAGCCATTTAATCTTGTTATGAAAGTGATGATCTTAGGTCATACATTTGAGTTACATATCAATGATTTTTGTTAGGTTTAGAATGATGACCAACCCTTTGAGATGTGTGTTATGGGATTATTAGGGTGGGAAACACTTCTTATTGATATGAATTGGGATAGAGTTTTGGATGACACAAATTAACTCCTTGGATTTGTATCATTTCTTTCCTAGTCCTGCATAATAGGATACATTTTTGGATTCCTTGGATATACATTGTGGATTTGTATAGTCATATTCATATTCAATAAATATGAATTTTGGGTTAGAATTCAATGGAAATCATCCTTGTTATTATCTCATTGATTATTTGGTTATAATTCCATTAATACACTCCTTGGATATGACTCGCAAGATTCAATTTTTTATTTGGGTTTGGATATCCTTAAAATAATCCTTATATTCAACCCATGAAAATTTAAAATTATTACCTATGGATTGATCTTATTAATCATTTATCTGCATGATATTGGATGGTAGAGTCCTATGACACACTCTGAGATTCCCTGAAATTGATCAAAGAAAGGTTTGTTAAATCTTGGATACCATGTTAGAACATAAGGATGGGTTATAGTTTATTTATTTATTTTATAACATTAATTATTTATCTAGGATAGGCATATCACATGATTATATAGTTTATTATAATAGAAAATAAAATTTACACCATTGGGGTATCCCACTATGAATTTAATATAACTCCCCATGGGAAATGAGGTGTGCATGTATATTGCATGTCTATTTTTTGTGGTTTGTGTGATGGATCATGAATGGACCTATAGATTAAGTAGTTCATGATTGACCAAATGTGTCTTAATAGGATTCAATATATCAGGATTGAGAATTTTCAAATGGGTTTCTGTTGAGTAGCATGTACATGTATTTTCTTCAATTTATCATTATTATTTGATCAAACTACTAGGTGATCTAAGTTGATTTACGTTATTATGATAATGATAATATTAAACTATTCTCTTCCAAATGTTCATTTGATATATAATTTTTTTTATTTTTTTCCCTTAGAACTCAACTGGATATTTATATATGAATATTTGTTTTTTTAATCTGTTATTTTTTACTATAATATGGATATATTGTATCCCCATGGTACTACTATAGACCCCCATAATTATTCGGGAGCTTCAATCATATCAAGTGGTGTGTATTAGGTCCCCATGTGTTCCCATCTAGTAACCGTTCGTAGTGAATAGTGGCAGGGACTCTACAAATCGGTATCAACATTTCTATGTGATTTTTATCATTTGATGTATTAGATGTTTTAATATGCCATACTAGTTGGTGATATGGTTGATATATGACATTTTAATGTGTTAGATATTCAGACCTATATCATTCTAGTGAAACATAAACTCATTTTCTCGTATAAACTACAATTTACAATTAACATGGGATTGATGTTCTTGGTTTCAATTTTTATGGTTTTATGATTTGACCTAGTATGATGTACATAGGTTTGGGGATTTATGATATATGATATATGATTTTTGGATTTTTGGATTTTTGTATTTTTGCCTATTTGAAGAGGTTAGTGTGCATAAATCTGGTTTGGAACATAAGATTGACATGACATGTGTGTGATTTTTTGTGACTGGGATCACTAAGGAAGGGGGTTTAGTCATTAAACAAATTTGAAACAACATATATGATTTTTTCCCATATAACATGGTGGTGGACCAGAACTATACTATATATTTCATCTAATATATTCTAATTTGGATCTATAATGTGATGCTTCTAGATGATGGCTCTAAATTCTCTTTTCATATAGGATTTATAGTGACCATATTAGGTCTATATGTGAATTTGATTCCAAGGCACTAGTTCTATTAAAAATATAGGTTCGTTTATATGATATGTAAAAAACAATATCTATATTTTTTTCCGATATATAATCTTGGAGGAAATATATTTCACTAATTCATTTGGAATATATACTAATGTACTTATGGATGAGAATGTTATACTTTAGAGTGTGGATCCTATATGTGGAGGCCTTGTTTGTATCAGAATGAGATTTTCATTCTCTAATGGTGGCCCTATATGAAGAGTCTCGATAAGAATAAATTCTCTATTTGGTTGGTGACATGGCATGTAATGAAAGTGGTATATATATGTGATACCCTAGAGTTGGTATTATGGCATGCGAGTTTCCTTATAAATATTTATATTGTTGAAAAGATGTGGTTTCATTGAAATTTCACCTATATGAGATATAACTAATGGTATAAGCAGAAGATCCATGTATTTTATGATGTGGATCGAGGTGTTGGTGGGATAAGTTTTAAATTTTAGATAAGTTACGATATGTGAGGATAACCTGATATATTGGTTAACCTTGGATTATAAACACCTTTGACGTGGTAATATTGGGTAAATTCTTTGTTAATGAGATCTTTGCATGTTAGGTGGTACCAGGTATAAGGTATCAAAATAAACATTCCCTAGAATTTTTTCGATAATGGTAAATTTGGGTGATAGTGATTTTGGAGTAATGTTCTCGTTTTTTAGATTAAGTATTGTTGAAATATTGACCATAATGTTTTTATCTTCATTAAGTGTCACTACAAGATCATGGTTTAAGACATACGGTTTAGTGACAATGTATGATGGGGGTGATATTTTTATTTTCCATCATATATGAGGTATATCTAGATTATTTTAAGAGAGAATATGAGTTCTTTGTTCAGAGGGTGTTTAAATTTCATGACCATGTTCAATGATTTAGTATTGTGAGCATGGAATAAGTAATGAACAACTGATTAGAACATTAGATAAGTACTTTTAAAGTGTGGTACTGAATCATAAATCACTGTTTTTTAAATAATGTTGATTTTTTATGAAATGGATTCACGTAATGATTTTGAATTATGGATTGGTGATACGTAAATGGTTTCTCTATTTCCAATGTATTGGAGTACTAAATTATATGAAGGATTAACTAGGATTTAAATTAGAAAGAGAAGTGATGATTCTATGATAATGCAGACATCATTGATAATGTGGGGTCTAGAATTGAACTTTAGGAAGAGATTTATTAAATATGAGTTATATATTTGTTATATTGGATCATGTTGAGGTTTTACTTAAGGATAGTAATAAGAAATTCCATATAGTTGGGAGTGAACCATTGTCAGGTTGAGGGTGTGACCCTCGTTACATGTGATATTCTTGGGATGTGGTGATTGACATTACTATATTTTGATATATGTTAGTGATTAATTTATTTTATTTTTTATTGGGTATGTATGAGGTGGGTGTTTCCATTACATATGTGATGTAATGGATATAGTAAGGGTTGTGGAGGATCAACCCTATTTCTATAAGGACATGGTTCTGTTTGGGCAAGTTATTGGATAGAAAATGTGTCATTTGGATGTAACTGAGTCATCATATTGATTTATCTTTTCTAATTTTCATTTCAATATTTGGGATTCGAATAAGGTATTGGATGGACTATATTCATTTCGAAATGTGTTTGGAATCGAAATTATAATAGTTGGGTAAACCATTCATAGACTTAACCCATATGCCTATTGGGGACTCTAAAGGACAAGAAGTTTATGTTATTTTGAGTTTGAAACAATAATTTCATGAAAATGTGATGAAAAATTAATAATTGAGAATGGATGTGTATGGGGTGTAAAATGGTCATTCTCCCCTAGTAGAATATATCTGAAATATTTTATAACTATTTTGTTGTTTTTAGAATACGGTGTGTCTCTTTAGGAGATAATTTGGTGAGATTTTTTCCCAAATAAATATTTAAATATATATAAATATTTATTTAAAAATTATTAATTTTTCCATTTATAAGTTCATTTATATTTTTAAAAGAATTTTTAGATCGAAATTCTTACTCTATTGTTGAGATTGACATTGGGAGTTTTTTCCAGGCAGAGTGAAAACATTATTCAGGTTTTCAGACTTAGGATTATAATTATTATTAACAGTTTGATTTATTTTATTTTAATTTAATTTTATAATACCCCCCCCCCCTCATAGATTCCTACATATAATAGAAGGGGTGACACTTTCTCCAATTATGTGAAATTTATGCATTAAGGGTAAGGGAATGGGTGGAACTATCAAATTTTGTTCACTAATATGATCAAGATCAAATCGGGGGGAAATGGATATAGGGCATAGCTTTAGACATGATGATTCAGAGTTATTACTATATAGGGATTCAGATTTTATATTCTTTGATTGTCTTCAAATTTAATTTGATCATTTAAAATTTTAAATGTGATTATTGGACAACTAGTAAGGGAATTGAGCCTTTCTTGTGATGATTTAGGGCTGAACATGTGTTTTTGGTAGTTCTTACTAGATTTATGTTTGAGAAACTAAATTATAGAAGGTGTGTAATTAAAGAAAACATATAGTGGGTTGTTTTTTTGGTGGGAGGTGGAATAAAATTCCTAACATTGTGTAGTCCCTGTGGAAACATCATATAGGATGACCAAGGGTGTGGTTAAAAACTCATCTAGACATTTTGTGAAGGGAGACATGACAATGCACTGGACATGGGTAGCCCCGAAGTGAGGTATAGGGTAAGGGGCCATATGGACTATATGTATGTAGACCATGTGAGGAACATATCCAGGAGCCTAATGTTTGTGGTATTCCATGTAGGGATAATACAATCATGAAATACACTCCATATATGGTTGACATACACAACCATAGATGGGTGTTGAGGGTACTCATTATATTCATTACAAGCCATGTATTTTTCCATTTAAGATGTTCTAAGAGATTTTATTCCCTAGAGCTACAAATTTGAACATTATTTGTCTATTATAAGGATTTTTTTATAATAAAATGATATGGAGGATTCAATTTTCAATTTCAGTATTTTCATGTGACAATTCAGGGAGAGGGATATATGATGGGAATTTTCGTCCATCATTGACGGATATAGAGGCCTCCTAATGAAAATGTGACATGAGGCCCAGATGAAGCTCTTATATATGATTGAAAAAATTGTATTGTATAGATAAGGTATATAGTTTTGTGATACGGTGGGACTATCCATGGTTATAGGGTCCTTTTGATGACTAAACGGGTTGATAGGTTTGGTGTATATGGGTCTAACTAGGATAAAGTTGTATAGAACATTGGAATAATGCCATGTCCCTAAACGAACAATATAAAAAATGAAAATTATGGACATTTTATTCATTAACGACACTTATAAACATTTCAAATTAATTTACCAATGTTTTATAAAAACATCATTAAAAGATGTGTCCCTAAAGAAGTAACTTTTATTAATTTCTCTACTTAGAACCACCGCATTTATTGATGTTTTTGACAAACATCATTAAATCATCATTAATAAATTTGCGATGTTAGTAAACTTCATTATTTAGGGACACAAAATTTTATAACTGTTTTAGAAAGTTCAACAAAATTCACCTAATTTACCATCATTTATAAAAACCATCAATTTTTTCAAAATCATAATTCATTTATCAAATTTATGATTTTTATTTTCTGGAAAAAATTGTTTTAAGTATTTTTTGAAATTTTTATATTTCAGTTTAAATTTATAATTTTTATAATAATTTTTATTATAATAAAAAATACACCAACACCCCCACCATATATTAACCATACTGGTGTACTCTATTTACACCTTTAGTACACTCGCACTATATACTCAACATCCTGGATGTACCTCACCTCCATGTCCTGAAGGCCTATACCCCATCCCGTACACCTCAACCCCCCCAATCCCACACCACCTTCTACGTCACCTAACCCTAGTACACCTTCTCATCTCATCCTCCCATTTTTGATGAAATCCTTTGTGCAATAATTTGATCTTTGGACCTCCATCATCTCAATAAATATACCGACCAACTCTGTAATTAATTTTTTTGTAATATAAATAAATTATATCATATATATATCTGTATTTAAAAAAAATATTATATATATATTTGTTAATATTGTATTATATATATATATATTACAAATGTGTCTATATTATATATATATATATATGTTTGTGTTTATATTTTATGATTATATATATTTTATATTTTATATTAATATTTTATGTTTAATTATATGTTTATATATATCTTAATATAAATATGTGTCTATGTGTGTAAATGTATATATATATTGTATATAATTTGTCACATTTAATAATGCCGGAAAAAATGCCACTAAAATATAATTGTTTTCTTTAAAACATGACTAAAATTTAAAATATTTAATTGTATTATGTTATATATATATCTGTATCAAAATTTTAATATTATATTTATATATAAATTTTTTAGGAATTCACATACATATAATAAAATATATATTCTTATATTTTATGTTTTTTGTTTATATATATTTATATATAAATATTACATTACATTATATATTTTTATTTTAAATTTTTTTATATTTTATATTATATAAATATTGATATTAAATATATACATCGGTGTGTTTTTTTTATTTTTTTTATTTTTTTTATTTATATATATATGTTTACACTTTATATTTATATATATACATTTACATATATGTGTTTGTGTTTAAATATGTTTATATATATGTGTGAGTAGTTAAAAAATCAATATTTTATATTCATCTAATTTTATTTTTTAACATAAATAAATATATAAATTTATATATTTTTTATTTTTTATTTTTTATTTATATATATATGTATATATTATTTTATATATATGTCTGCATGTGTTTATATTTTTCATATATATTTATATTTTATATTATATATATATCTGTGTGTATTTTATATTTTTTGTCTATATAACTACATGTTTATATTTGAAATTATATATGTGTGGTTATATTATATATATATATACATACATATTTTTAAATTTTATATTTTATATATATCAAATGTTTATACTAATATATATATACATGTTTAATATAAATATGTTTATAAATATATAAATGTATATATATATATATTTGTGTGTGTGTGTAAATATATATATGTATATATGTACATATATATATATAATTAATCATGTTTTAAAACACTAGTAAAAAGGTCACTGAAGTAACCGCGTTTTTAAAAAACGAGACTAAATTTGAAATATTCATTTTCATTTATATATAAATTTATGTATATATTTATACATTTATATTTATATTAATTAATATGTGTTTGTGTGTGTTAATGTATATATATGTGTGTGTGTGTTTATATATATATATGTGTGTGTGTGTGCTTATATATGTGTGTTCTTGTTTATATATATTAATATATATATATATATATATTTATCTAAATAAATATTTATATCGATGTTGGTAAATTTGACATATAAACAAATTATCCATCATTCATGAAATCTTTGATGTTTTAGCAACATTTTCATGAAACATCACTAAATTTTTAACATTTTCAAGAAACATTGCTAAAATAAGGTCATTTAAAAGAAACATCACAAAAATATAGGCATTTTCCTAAAACATTTCCAATTGAGAAACATTTTTCCTGAAATGTTTATAAATTTTAAAATTAGTGATGATTTTGGAAAATTTCATTTAAAGACATCACTAAATTATAGTGTTTGGGTAGTGTGCCACATGTGATGGTATACCATAGGGACAAATAGGTGGAGATGTAATGATGGTAACAATGAGGGAATCATTTACCTCTATGTGATGATCTTGTGACTGAGTGATGGAGATGGGATATAAGTATACCTGTATGGTGGTTCAATTAATATAAGACCTTGGGAACCTATTGATTGCCCTGGTTAGATGTTGATCCTGGTGTGGGTTTTTGCATGGAATATAAAATGATGATTTATTGTCTATCCTTAGAACCCAAATAGTTAGTTTGGACTTGCTCTGGATATAATGATAGTAGGTTCTTTAATTGAGAGTCTGGACACGGTTTTTTCTTGGGTTCATAAAGATGTTCAACCCATAAAAATACATAGAATGTGATAATTAGGTTGGGACACACATCCCATCATGATAAATTTGAAAACAATTTAGGATTTCATGGATGCTCTCATTGTATCTCTATAGTGGTATTCCCTGCCCATCATAATGGGAAATAAATTTTTATGACTTGTATTTGCTCCATTGATTAGTTTGGTTGAATGAAAATCCCACTGAGATGGTTTTATAGATTTGAATGCCAGGAAATATTCATTGGAATCAAATAGATTTTTTTGTCATTATAATATCTTAGTTACGCTCCTTCGATTTTTCTCATAGGATTTCATGTTGGAATTTATTTATATTGATCCATGGTTATGGGACATTTTTATTTGGGATTTAATACCTAGGACATGATCCTTAGATTCATCTCATCATTATTTGGGGTGTAATACCATGGATACGCACCCATGTATTTGACCCATGTGTTTTGAAGAGGATTGAATTTCTCTTTCTCATATGATATTTCCACAGGCCTGATATTGGTTATAGTTACTCTATGACATGATTTCAGACACTACAACATTGGTAAAATAATGTTTTTGTAGATCTCTGGTGTAATGATAGAATCTATGGATCAATTATGGTTTATATATTTACTTTTATTCTTATTATAATATAGATAGCCTAAGAATATCACATGTATAATAACCTGTTTAATATTTCATATTATAGTTACATAGTTTGGAGTGTCCTATTAAGCATTTATTTCTCACACCTTTTATTAGAACCTTGGTGAAAATGGAATCCTTATTTCATCTTTTAGGTTTATAACTGGACATGTAGTGGACCAGGAAGTGGCACAAAGATATTGTGTTACATGATTAAGATGAAGTATCTCAATAATGTCTTATAGAATGTGATTGAGGTAAAGATAATGGGTTATAGTATAGACTCATGTACATTTATTTTCATTAATATATATTGTATATATGATTGGTGTATTGGTAAATAATTGTTGTTATATGTTATCCTAAACATATGTATTCTTTACTGTATGCTTATTTATGTTAATTATATATAACAACTAATTATTTTTACCCTCGTTTACTTTGATGGATGTCTATTTTATATTTTTTGTTTTTCCTTTCTAATATTTCACAATCTTATATGGATGTATTGTATCTTAGAGGTACTACATTATACCCCAACTACTAGTCTTCAACCTATGGTGTATAGGGAGGAAAGCATGAGATCCCTTGGTGACCCTATTTGTATTTTTTTGTTGTGAATTTTAAAGGTCACTATACATTTTACTACTATAAGTTTCATTAAAATAATATAATATGATAAATATTTTTTCAATTATAACATTATCTCATTCAATGTTCATTTAGGTGTTTTATTTCACCATTTTAATGGGATCCATAAAGGGTAAACATTTTTTTATTTTTTTTCAATGAAAGACAACATGATGGTGATTCATACTTGAATTCCTCCCTATTCACAAATATATGGAAGTGGGTTCATGTTGACTATTTTTATTGCTTTCTTATGTTTTACCTAAATACCATGATAGAAGGGAATATTCTCATGTATTTCCCAAAATTCACTCCAAATATTCACATTAGATGGTATAAATGTTTTTATGTGGACAATGTTTGTAAGACACCATATTTGGGAGAGTGAACTAGTCTGGATACTAGCATGAATTGACTAAAATAACATCCACATTTAATTATGCGATTTATCTTAATATGGTATTAATGATGTATTGCATAACCCTATGACTAGTGTCTTTTAAATTTTTAAACCAATTTGATATACCCAATAAAAATATACTCCTTAATGTTTCTTAAGGATCACGACCTCCTCATAATTGAGGGACAAATAAATTTCAAGCAAAATAAAATATATATCCACTAAATAAAGAGATTAAAATTTGTTATTGGATCAATTTAAATTTTTTTATTGACATAGGATTATAATACTTGCATAAACTATAGAGTTTCTCTATATTTCCATCCTTTTAAATAAAAAAGGATAATATTATCTAACTAATTTAGGAATTAATTTCACAAATTAAGAATTCCTTTATTAACTTACCCACCACTAATATTGTTACATCACTATTATTTGGATTCATCCATATAATTACATATTTTTAAATATGATTTTTTGTTTATAGAACTTAGTAAAAAGTATATACTTATAGATCTAATTTTTTAATGTTTGTGTAATTCCATGTGAACACATCACATGTTTCCAAATAAATAAAACATATATCATTACTAGAAAGGTTCATGGATATACTAATTCATTTTGGATGTGATCCTTTATCAGTAAGAAAGTTAACTATATCACTATTCTAATATTGATAGTGAAACATTCATCAATAGTGATAGGAGTATCCCCAAGTTCTTATCTATTGGTGTCAAGAGAATATGATTGATTATCCTTCTTTTTGTAAAATTAAAGAATAATATTATAATCATCTTTATCGAGGAACATCATTTGAAATTGAAAAAATGGATCTTTATTATATCATGTGAATAGTTATATAGGTCTCAAAACCCTTTATGTTTTATTAGAAATACATTGTTTTCAATAAAAAAATCATCATTATTTTCCCTAGGTATCTGATATACCATTGTTATAATAGCAACATTGTAATCCAATGTTCCTATGAAGGGGCTTATTAGTTATATCATTAATCTATCACATGTACGTGTATTTTTTGATAAGATATATATACAAGCATATAGTTTCAGAAAAAAATATAAATTAGGGGGTTTCCCTTTATACATAAGGATATGATGACTACCCAAGCCTAGAATTATTTATTTAATATTATGGATTGTGAAAACGAAAATCCCTATAAAATCTCTCTGGGGATTAAATGGGGAATCCTCCAATCCATTTGTGTCTTTTCATATGTTTTATTTTCTACATATAAAAACCTATTCTTCTTAAATAGTCCCATATAAATATATTAATATTTTCGTTGGTTAAATGGGAAATTATGAGTATAATAAACTTCTATTTATCCATTGAAACAATATTTCAAGAATTAATTATATGAAAAATTTAATATTTCATGTAAATCGATAAATAGACTTATTAACTAGTAATTTATTGTATCATCTTAACAAACCATAAACTAAGAGTTTTGTAAAATATCTCCTAATTGGGGTTTCAAAATGATCTTCCCTGAGGATTTTTTTCAATATTTTATTAACAAAAAATTATCAAATAATATAGAGTCAAATAGAATTATCTGTATCATAATAATTATATAGTTTGGTTTAGAATAAGGTTGACCCCTAAATGATTTTTTTAAGGCTCAATACTTGTAAATAGGATTCAGAATTATAGAAATATATGATGGACTGAGGAGTATTTTTATGATCCATTCCTAGTCTTGAAACATAATTCTGTTGTGCTTTTTGAATATCATTATAAAATATTATCACTACACACCTTATAGGTGCAAGAATTAATTTTATAATCCTATTGATTTTGAAAATCATCCTTACATGATTCAAGAAGATATTTAGATATATACTGGGTTTATAGTATTAATATTTATGACAAAATAATTATTCCATGTTTTATCACATTATAAATCTGTTCCAATAGTATATGGTTCTTACCATAAAATTTTTATTAGTATTGAAACACATAGAGATGGGGTGCCAATAGAGATGATTCACCTCGAATGAAAAATGATGGATCCTTTTCCACATGAGTGATAGGATGAATGAATCCAGCCACACTCTAAGGATGATTTGGTTAAAATTTATCAGAATTTTTTTCTTCTAGTTTGATGGGCACTAGGAGACCAATGGAAGTTGATGTACTAGTTTTTCACTCATTATAGCCTCATTTAATGGTATTCATCTTATTTTTGTTTGTTTGTATTATATTATTATAAATAACTCTATGAATCCAAATTATGAATTTTTTGTCCCCTTATACCCAAGATACTTCCATGGAAATTTATAAAATACCTCAATTTATAAAATTCTACATTATTATCACACTTTTATATCATTAAAATGATGTTGATAGTAGTAGATTGAAAATCATCAGAGTATGGTATTATTTGTTGGATAGTTTCCCATACTTTTAATGTTGCGGCTATGAATTCCATAACACTCTATATTAGTTTGGGAATACATGGGTTCTTCTCCTCCTGAAACATACTATAAAAATAATAAATATTTAATTAATTGAGAGTTTTCAAGATATGAAATACTATTATTGGTGTTGTTGGGGGAATAAAGTTCACAAATGGTAGAATTAGCCATCTTATGATGATAAAATGTATGTGATTCATTATATACTAGTTTATTCTTTCATCATATATATTTAAATTGTTTTTTATAATTTTAGCCATTTTAATTTTTCATTGAGGAATGTTTTTTTTCATACATGTCACTTGTGCCATGGGGTTCACCAATAATACTTGATCATTATATTATTTTACAGAAAATATTTGAAATAAAAATCATGAATTATTAGTCCCATCATTTGGTTTTTCTAAAAATAATTATTTTAATCTCTTCTCCATACTTAATCGGGTTTTACAACATTTGGATGTCTTATCAAATTGATTTATTTACAATAAAATAAGTATCCTAGATCAAGATAATTCAAAATTTAATAGAATATATTTTCTATACTTTTTAAATAATCATGAAAATGTTAATAGTACATATATTCTATATTTTTATTAGTTTATGTGTATTTTTTTATACTAATTTTTTTGATATTGATTTATGTTGAACATGATTGGAATAATTTTTGGAGTTGATACCACTATTGGTTTTAGAGTGGTGGATGTTTCCTATACCATTACAAACATCTTCAATTTTGACAGTGGTACTTTTAAAAACATTTTTTGGGATCAATTAACATAATCCCCTATATATTCCCCTAATTCAGAAAACTCAGAGAATATTCAAAAATATATTTATTGGATTAATATGGTAGCCAACTCATATACCATGTTTCCCATTAAAATCTATAGAAGTTGGTCGAATGAGAGATATATCTCTTAGAAATACGTTTAACCATTTTCATCTATAAATAGAATCATTAAATCTCACTTTATCTCTCTTATTATAATTAAATAGGTATTGGATAATTTCTTTTTATAGTATATAATTCTAATGGTTATGTAATTTACAATGGAGATCATCACAACTAGTGATAAATCCACCCATAAGGTATTATTCTATATAAATGTTAGGAAATCTAATATATTCAAAATATAATTGGATCTTTAATTACTCATGGTATGTTGGGGATCCCCATATTCTATCACATCAAGAAGAAAAATGGGTAATATATTTTTTGGGGCCTCTCATTATTTTTAATGATAAAAACATGGGATTGAAAAAAAATAGTTTAAGAGAAAATTATACACAATTAGGGTATAGATTCTTCTAATTTTATACTAGTCCGTAATAATATTTGATAACCCTATGAAAATAAATTTTCACATCAATTATCAATGTTTTGGATATTATTCCTTGTATTGAATTTTATCACAGAAACCCACCTAAGATTGAGATTAATGGTCTTGTAAAAAATGAAAGTCTTGTAAATCTATTTGGTCATTTATAATTAATATATACAGTTTTATGAGTATGTTAGTGGGATGGATTTATGACAAATTTCTGTGTTTAATGACCTCTAAATTATATGTTGGAAAGATAAATGGAGGTACAGATTAATTATAAGCTTCATCATTGAGGGGTATATTGCCTCTAAGAAAATGATATTATTATAGTGAACATTATTCATTGATATATTCTATTGGAGGATTTTATTCATTGCCGGAAATAGGAAAAGTAAAATTGATTGAATAGTTCATAAAATATATATTAATGAATATTCAACTATTAATAATATTTAATGTTTCTAATAAATTTCTATTAGGTGTAGATCATAGTCCATGATAAGTCTTTTTATATTTAGTAGATATCATTTCATCACATATATCAGAACATGTAAAATTATCTATGGATTCCTCCTCCTTATCATTATAATTATCTATAGAGTGTGTTTGATAATTTTTAGGTCTACTATTGATAATTCCCACTTATGAAAATCCCCTAGGAACCATGTACTAATTTTCATCCATGAAGTGTGGGGATTGTTCAAATTCAAACAAATCATTCACTATTTCACCATAAACATTCCTAATTTTGAATCTTTTATAGGGAATAATGGATCAATGTAATTTTTCCCATTCCCATTCATCATACGGATGGAATAGTCAAACTAATGTTGGAGACACCTCCAACAAAGATATTTCAAGGAAGTTTCCTTAGATGATTACTAATTTAATTCCAAGGGGATGTATTTTTTCACGATCTAACTATAAGGATACCCCAAAAAATGTGATTCTTTTATTTTTTTTAAAGATAAATATTAGTTATTATTGAATATTTCTTATGGATTGATTGTATTAGAGGTTGAGGGGATTCCACCATCCATATGGAATATGGAGACACTACTAACAATATAGTTTTATAATATATCTCTTTAAAATTCTTTGTCTCATATTCTAATGTGTTGAAGATGTGATATATATAAAGAAATACTATATATGGGGTGTCCATAAAAAGGGGATTCTCTACCTATATGGGTTTGGACCAAAAAATGTTTGATATCTCGATTACATATTAATAATGGTCATGTAGTAGTCTATCAATTACCTGATATCATCAGTTATGTCTCCTCTAGGATCTTGAGATAGAGTGTTATCTTCAATGAAAATGAATGTTTTTCTAAAATCATCAAATTCAAATAATCATTTTTTGTTATGTTTCTTAAGGTTTAATTGTTAGTTTTTTCCAATGGAAGATAAAAATCAGATATCATGAGGTTCCCGTGTTAATAGATGAGGGGTGAAAAGTGTAGTTAATAGAACCTTCGATATCATTTTTATATATACATACTAGTAATATTCCTTGATGATTTAAAAATTTATTTTAGTCCATACCTAATGTTTTATTATAAAAAATAATGATATTTACTATATTAAGGGTTTCCCATTATAGGGAGATGGAAGATATCAACCTGAAAAAATTTCTTATCATGTACCTTGAGATGACTAGTATAATTATTGTCAGGAAAATTTCAATATAAAAAGAGATCAAATGTGTCCAAAAAGTTATGGGATATAAATGATATGATCTCTTCCTAAATGAAATGGGCATAAATTAAAAAGGGGTGGAAATAGTCCAATAAGGCACGTGAAATTTTTTACCATATTGTTTCTCCCACATATAATTATATTAAAAAATATCTAATAGATGTCTCATCATGTTACTCTAGACACATGGGGATTTTTATAAACTCATTGAAGATAACATCCATGTAATATTAGTAATATTCAAATTCAACCATGTTCAAATATTCCAATGGAGGGACTAGGGAAGTTAAATTTCCTATATTCCCATTAATAGAAAGAACACATTATTGGATAGTGATAGAGAAACAGATAAAGTTGAATCTGATTACAAGATAGTCTCTCAATAGAATAGATACATTTGATTGATTGTTAATCAAGTAGAACCTCAATGGTTTTTATTTTTTCATCCCAGATAGATCTCTATAATGTATTACTATCGGATGAAATTTTTGGTTATGTGACTCATCTTTGGTATAATTAGGACCATTATGGTGGATTTATGTTTCATCTCTTAAAGATCCTTTATAATGGGTACCATGGGGAGAATCTCCATGATTTCATGATTCACCATTGGCATAGGGAGTACCAAAAATTAGGTTTAATGTGTAATAATTGGGAGAAACGCGGAGGTTATAACAATGTGGAATGACACTATTATTGTTTTTATATTCCTCATGGAGAATATATGGTAATTTAATACAATGGGGAAGACCAAAAAGGGGTATTAATTAATTTCTAGCATGAGGATGACCTTCATGTTGGTTTAATTCCTCATCATATGTAGGACCTCTATGGTTGTTTATTTTTTTATTGAAATAGGTACGAAATTCATGTTACTGTGATGTTTCATCATAGGGGTCACCTAAATTATGACTTTCATGGTGATGACATCCATGGTTGTTGTGTTCTTTATTATTGGTTTTATCTTTAGGGTAAACACCTTAAGGACACCATCCATAGTGTATTTCCTCTTCATCAACAAGAGAAGAACCATTGTGTCATTTAAATTCTTCTATATAGTAAAGACCCATAAAGTAGATAATATAGAGAGGGCCTCTATAGATTATTCATTCATTATCATCCTGTGGAGGGACTCTATGATAATTTTATTATTCACCATAGGTAGGAATTATTTGGTGGTTTCTGTGTTGATAGACACCATTGATGGTGTAATATTTATCAATAGATGTAGGACCTAAATATCATATTGATTTTACATGTCTAGGAGGTCCTGTGTGGTGGGTACTATGGGGAGGGAATCTATTGTTTATGTGTTCATTATTTACAGGGTTATGTCATCTATATGAGTTTAATTTTTAATTTTGGAGTGGGGTTCCAAGAAATATATCATAGGAGAGTCTCATTGGTATTTATATGTATATCATTCATAACACAAATATAGTAATTATTTATTCCCATAGGGAATAATAATCCTTTAACTAGGATTCAATATTTTTTCAATGGATTATTAGTTTTTCAGACATTGAGTTTTCAGGAAATATCCTTTGGATACATTTAATATTTGTAAATGAACATTAAGGTTGGAATAATATATATAACTCTAACCTTATTATGGTTTAGGGGTGTTTTATGTTTTTTATGGTATGTACATATTAGTTCAGGATTCTAGATATCTCGGGAAAGAGACACCTTAATAATTTAAAGGGAAACATGGGTCTTATAATATTATTTACAATTATGATGATAAGAGTACACCAGGGAGACTCCTAGGAATCCATTTATATAGAGTGTATACTATATATATATTCCACTAGATTTGTTAACCAATTATTTCACAACTCTATAGAGAGTCACCAATAGTGGTGTGATGTTAGAATTGGGGAACATTGACCCCTTATAACATACTCACATGATAAAACCATTATTTATTTATCCCTAGAAACTTTTATAGGGATTTATACATAGTTGGAATTATCCAATTATTTAAGTACTCATTCACCCATGATTTTAACATCTAGAGATATAAGAAATTTTGAGGTCATAGAATACATCAATTCCTCTATGTTGAGGATACAGTAATGGAATCATCTATAATGTATGATCATGGATCTATAATACGATGATTCCACATCAAGTAAACTCTATTAACCATTAGATTCCAACGAATTTGACTCAATATCATAAGTCCATATCTTATATTCTTAGAAATTTCCCTTTGTATTCTATAGGAAGCCATAAATACTAACAACCTAATATTGTTGTAGCCTAAAAATTGACTCATAGTCAATCAATCACTTTCAAAGGTACAATATTTAATGTCAATATCAATATTTGTTTCCCACATTCCCACTGGCCTTCTCCTTTCAACTTGGTGAAGTATGTGAAAATTTCCTAAAACTGAGAATATATGAGGTATGATCGTCAAATAATGTAAATTATTTCCTTTTCCAATACTCTATTATATTTCTAATAATACTCATGAAATCCATCCTAGTAATATTATCAATTTCCTTCATTATGAATGATTTTGATTTTAATTGATGTATGTAAAAAAATTAAAAAAATAACTTCATCAGACTCAATAAAAAATGTATCATTGAATATGTGATATGATATTATTAAAATTAATATAATAAAAAATCAGGAATTATACACCATGTAACACCCCGAACATCCATGATACTCTTCTCTTTAAATAATGCAATAGCTTGCATTGGACGCAAGTTCGAGTTCTAACACACCGCGACTAATCAAAGTAGCCGTTATGAATAGTAATACCCACTTTTTAAAATTATAGAAATTTTATATTTCAAAATGGCCATCATTTTTGTATTCGTAATATCGAAATTATTCTAAGTGGAATTTTTTGTAATTTTCTGAGAACTTTCAATGTTTTAGGAATAGTAAAAAATACTTAAAAAAACTTTTTTAATCAAAATAATTTGTAGTGATAAATTATAATATTTTGTTGTTTTAAAGTATAATTATAATATATTTTTACCATTTTATTCAATGGTGGTCATTAGAATTAATTTAACATTGAAATTGGACAAAAATAATTGTCAATATTTTGATATATATTGTTTCTTAAAAACACCCTATTTGATGTGAAAGTGGGAATTAATTATAAAATTAATTAATACAACTTATATGTTTGGAATTTTTTAAAAGAGACATAATTTTTGAATTCGTAATATCAATTATAGCTTAGGGTGAATTTTTGTAATTGTTCTGAAAAGCTTCAATTTTTGATGAATAGTGAAACCACTAAGTGGTAGTTAAGAAACTAATTTTTTGTTTAAATAAAACTTTACCACTTCTATGATTTGATTTTCAAAAATACGACATACATGGTTGACATTAGGATTTAAAATGTGGTTCAATGGGATTAAAATAGTTTTTTGGTGAATAGTAACTTTTTAGTTTAATTAATCGTGATTAATGGTAATTAGTGAAATTTTAGGTAAAAATGATATTATAAAAATATGATATGACCTTTACACTTGCCCTACCCATATTGGATGAGTCATGGCCGACCACAAAAATCTATGGGTCAACTTGGGGACCCCATGGATCCACTTTGGTAGGAAAATGACATTAAAAAAAATTTATTTAAGGTTAAAATAAAAATGTCACAAACATGAGTTGTGTTACTAAAAAAAATAAATGGGGTTATACTAGTCATATTTTTGACTATAAATATTCATTAGAAATAGAAAAATATTTCCTACATCATGATATTTTTTTATAATTTTTAGACATTAAATAAATTAAATTATTTATGACACCATGATGATCTTATTAATTAACGATTTAAATAAAATGAAAAGATAATGTAAAATCTAAGGCTTGCACTTGTCAAAAACCGGTTGGATGAGTATATTTCGAACCCTTATCACCTTAGCGTCGAAATATATTATTGTGGGACCTTTATAATTCGAAATTAATTTCATAATAATGTAACTATTCAATCATTCCAAGAGTGCCCCTCCTCTCCTGTTATAAAAGGCCTCCACCTCTACCACCTTATTCACAACTTAAAGCCATTTGGCTCGAACAAACTCTACCCAAATACTCTCCCAACTTCCCTAGGTTACTTTTATAAGCCTCACTTTGGTCATAAGTCTTCCCAAGGAGGCCTTTGGCTCAAATCAAAAAGAGTTACCCGATTTTAAGGTAATGTCTTCTCTAATGTTGTTTTGTTTTATTTTGCTTCTCCAACCCCTTACGCTCCTTTTATTCCTTTCTTTTGTAAAAAAACCAGTATCTACAATATAATATGATGTTGTTATGATAATGATTTGGTTTCACTTACACACACCTTTGTCTAATGGTTAATGAACATATTGTTTATGTGGGTGGCGAAATACTGCCTCACGAAACGATGATTATTCAATATTCTTTTAACTCCCCTTATGGTGGCCATTTTGATGACACTATTTTCATATATGATATATATATTATGTTTATGTTTTCCTTATGCTTCTTTATTTTTCATTTATGGCATACTTTATGATTTCCATTATGGGTGAATGCGATAATTTCATTTTAAGAAGTGTGGACTACCGCCCCCTCAAAGTGATTTGAATCGTTAATGCCATTTGTGGGATGTATAAAGGATGGAGTAAATGGTATTATACATTATATTATATTGTAATTATATTATACCTTTATATAATTATAACTTCATTCCATTAAATATGAAATAGAAATGAAAGTAGCGTTCATGCGTACTTACGGCTTACCGTCTCCATGAACGGTGCATTTCATTTCTTTCCTCTAAATGTTTTGTAATACTATAATTGAATGTATATACTCGATATATATGATTTATATGATATATATACATCATGAATATAATTATGGATATAATGGTTATATTAAAACATGAACAATGTGTAATTATAGTAAGTTTATTTTTGACTCAAGTACCTAAGATCGACAAAACGACCGTTATAATCTTAAATAATTACATAATGTTCATGACATGGTAATAAGTGATATAAAAGGAATAATGAACCTGAAAAAGGTTCTTAAGAATGTATAGATTAACTCTATTCATTTATTCAGGAGGTTAAAGAACGTTCGAGTCAAGTCGGACACGAGGTAAGGGAATTTCTTAACCCAATTTCCATTCTTTAGGTTAATCTCCTGCTTTCCAATTATGTCATGATATTATTATGTACTATATTGTATTTGTACTTTCATTATGTGTATGTAAATTAAATACACATAATATATCTATTTTATTTTAAAAATGATCTTTATAAGGACTTCGTCTCAATCTCCTTTCATTGAGGCATATTTGGTTTTATACACAACTTTATTTTATACGGTGTATAAACCCATTTGACTTTTACTTTTATTCAAAAGGAATCTTTTTATACGAATAATTTTTACTACACGACAAAAGGAATGTTTTTTTATGTATGGGGTGACAATGACTTCTCCACCACAATGACTATTATTTGAGTTTCGGCTACCTCTATAAGCCATAAATTTTTTTAAATGAAAAATAAATACCATGTTTTACTTTTCTTTTATTTTGGTATTGAAAATGGTTTTGATAAAGTTTTTATTATATCAATGTGTTGTATTGATATCTTGTGATTTAAGAATGGAAATATTTTGTTTCCTTTATGCATATTTTATGTGATATAATTATGTTATGGTTTATGATATGTTTAAACCTATTCATATGAGGAATTCATTGGACTTAATAAGTGATGGGTGGAGCCCACTATAGCTCCTCGATGCATTGGCAGGACTCATGAGAAAAACTAGTGTCTTGGCACGAGGCCTTAAAAAATCTTATTTGTGGTCTTGGCACGAGGCCTTGGATACATGGTTATGATTGTCTGGAATTATGCATTCCATCATTATAAAAGTGGTTATTGATATTGCATGTGATTATTCTACTAGTTGAATATCCATGTGAGTAAGTAAATGGAATTATTTAATTTTATTTTTGCCATATTATACTGAAGTCCATGTTTAAAAAGGCTTTTGTTTTAGTTATACATTGCCTGAAATGTTAATGTTTATTTATGAAAGCTTCTTCAATATTGTTATCCTTACTAAGCATCTAAGCTCACCCCTTTCAATGTTTTAATATTTTCCAGGATATGAAGAAGTATATTATGAATGACCTGCAGGGATAGTCAGAAGAGGATATGAGTGTGGACTATGGAGACATTGTTATTGTATTTTTCACATTATGATGTAATGTAACATTTATGAATGTTTCTAGTATTTCCAAGGCTACTAAAATAATCGGTCTTTCGAGACTTGATCTTTTGTGATCATGCCAATGTTATGCAATAATTCACTAACGTTGGGTAACTGGGGTCGGGGCGTTACACACCATATAATAGGAAAATGGGAATTGGTCATTACAATAGTGCTGGGGTTAGACAGATAGAGGCTATCTTATATATACCTATTTAGAAAATAATAAACCCTTGTGTTTGAGATCAATGTTTAATAATATAAGACAAGGAATTAAATTCATCCATGATAATGAGTCATACTGCATAAATCCATTTATGTAGGTATTCTTTTATGTTTAACATTGTCGAACAATGATGTTATACTCTATTATTTCATGTCATACATTAAGAAATATTATGTCACGAATTTTGTGGTCAAGGAAAAAGGTAGTATTTTTATTATAGTTTAATGTTATTTGACTAGGAATACTAGATGATATATACCTATAGAAATTTATTAATCTTGGACTTATGTTTGATCTTCTCTTATTAGAAAAATCAATATAGTAGTTTTGCGGGTAGTACTAGGATTTCTATTAAGAATGTAGTCCCAAAAATATGATTCATTAAAAAGATTTCATATATCAGTGTAGTAGAGGGGGTGATTATTATTTGTAAGATTAAATTATTTAAAGGAACACACCACAAAAAATATGATAGAGAACACGGTAGTTATGAATTTCAAAGGATCTTAAAAAAGTTTCTTCTTATTATGGATATCCCTGAATGACTATACCTTGAGGACAAATGGTATGAAATGTATCATTTTGGGGTTGAACATTTCGAAGATATAAAAACATAATTATCATAGGGTTACATGATTTTATAAATGATATAAATTTATAAAACCGAATAATAATGGATGTAAAACTGCTAAGGTAGAGGATATTGAAAAAACTAACCTCTTTGAGCATAGAATTTGATTAAATTAATCCATTATGTTTAATATAGACCTAAGGGATTATGGAAGTAATTTACTGAGATTGGAAACATTTTTTAAGGTAGATGAACTTTTAAAATCATGTTTTCTTATTAAAACTTTCTTTTATATAATATGGGATGATACTAATACCATTCCATCAGCTTGGTTCAAAATATTCTTCAAAGGGTGGAATTTTCTAATATTTGAATTTTTGTTACGTGAGATTATTTCTCTCTTGTAGGAAGTATACATAAAGACTTTTTATATATCACATTCACCCAAAAAAATCTCCTATATACTATTATTTATTTTAAAAATCACATGTGAACAGTCACATATCTATGATAAAGTGAAATTCATTAAACATGTGGTTTCACTCTCATTTTCGGTCTCCTAATTTCTATTTATCCATGTATCAAGTGGTAAATAAAAAGGTATATTTATTGGTTAAGGAACACCCATATAAATTTATTTAACTTGGTATGATTTAATGTTCTTTAGTGGTACACAATGAGCTTCAATCAAGGTACATATAAAGCATTAATATTTTTAATTATTGAACATTGGTAATAGTGTCCCATTCTTCTTACACCAAGAGTTATCAAACCTTTTCTTGGGTATTTATAAAATCGTGTTTAAATTTTTTGACACATTATAGTACTATAAAAATAAGATAACTTGTAGAAACATAGAAAACTAAAATATTCAGTGAAAATGATATAACCATCAAAAATCTATTCCATTTTGTAGTTTTTAATCTTTCTACCATAATAACTGACATTTTTTCCATTATATATTGGAATAAGAATCAGTAAAACTTTGTTGGGATATGAAATATATATACCGCACTAATAATATACTTATACATTAACATATTTCACATTATTTTACACAAACCTTTTGACGCTCCTTGCAAATTTCCAAACACTGCATATCCCTTTGATATTAAACCTTTCCATCTCATCAGAGATTTCATAAATGGAATACTACTTATCTTACTTATATTGTCCCCCATAATATAATTCCATCTATGATTATTAAATTTATGTACTAAAATTCAACATCATTTATGAAAATTATGAACTACCATCATTATTGTATGAGCTCATGCCCCTCCATAGTTTACCCACACCCATCTTCTCATAGAGAAATACTAAAGAACAATTGGACATGTCTAATGAAATAATTTATTTTAAAATTAATCCAAAATAATGGAATTATTTATCATTTCATTAAGATTACATATATTAACATTCCACAAAATCTATGTCTTACTACCCTATATATATTTAATGGCTGTATAAATATTTATCCTCATGATGTGGTCAAGAATGATCTGTGCTTGACAACATCGAGTATCTTCACCTATGGTATCTATATATTATACATGTACTTTATATTTAATATTTCATAGTATATTAATTTTCTTAAATTCATATGTATCTAAATTGGTGGTTTGGAATTGTGATATTAAATATTTATTAGAAACTTTCTCCCATATTTTGTCAACACACTCAGTGTTATCGAACAATCTCTTTTATAGTGGTTGTTGGCCTATCAATTCTCAAATAGAAATTTTTTTCAACATAGGGTGGGTCACATGGGGTTTGAGTAATACAATAGTCATATTAAAGATATTTATATCTTAATAATGGATTTTGGAGTTAGGAACATGTGAAGGTTTGATTTCAGAAACTACATCTAAAATAGTATAGGTATTTATGTTCATCCTATATGAATTAAGATCACAATAAATGGGTATAGTAATAATGATATATATATATGAGAGGAATATAATCATATATATAATAAATTAATTACTATAGTGACTAATAATGGGATATAATAAGGTATATACATTTATAATAAAGAGGTCATTTCATATACTGTGCACATACATTCTTGATATGGGACAGTTTTTTCTGGGATTGATAGTTACATAAAATTGTGATAATATATTTTGAATATTCTCTATTCATTACATAATGAATCAAGATATTGTTATAAAATTATTTTTAAATTTGGAATGTTGTTAACTAAAATATATGTTTGAATTTAGTTTCCCTAAATGTTTGTATGTTTTAATCACTATAATATTACTCAAAGGAGATCAAGAGGATGGTCAAGAATTTATAAAAGAAATCATGTACAATAGAAATATACCAACTTCCATACCATGAATGTGTCCCACTATAGATTTATAGAAAACGTATGATGTGTAGTTGGTGTATGATTTCAAATTATTGATTCCACCCATGATTAAGGATGTTTTTAATTATAAGTGGAAAATATTTTGATAGATGATATTTATAGAATGGTGAATATGGTTAGTAGAATTATATACAAATATTATTTCTTTCATGTTGGCATTTTTCAGTTTTATGGTAAAACATTGGTGTATATTGTCCCACTCACATAGGAGAGGAGTGATAATGACTAGTATAGAGTTCTGTATCCCCTTTAATGGGGTTATATTCTTTTGACTAGAATAGTCTTAAATTTTATTAGTTATTGTAGTTGCAAAAACAATGAGTAAAATTCCATAATTTGGCTTCTAAATTTTCTTACCAATTATGTTTTCAATTGTTAGGATCCCATAAAAAATTGATCAATATAATGTGGGGGTGATTCAGTGTTTATGATTTTAATTTTCAAAATAGACCCTCTCCTTCTTGTTCATTCCATCTCACCAATTCTTATCTATGAATATAAAATTAAATTAGGAATATAAACGTTTTTTAAAATAGTTTAACCTATAACATTGATTATTAAACCCACAAATTAATGGTATTTATTATCCCATAGAAACATTGATTCTCTTTGGTTTTAAATATATGCCATTAATAAATGATATATAATTAATCATGTTACAAATATTGAAAAAAATAAAATAAACAACCACCCATGTGTCATAAAATAATAATAATTAAAAATCATGATTTATAATCACTAATAAATTTATATTCACCAACGTATAGAAAGGTATTTATATTTTTCCTTCGCACCTCTATATTAATAAAATATTACCTTATCCTCTTCTCATATTCCCATTTAATAATGGTAGTAAATTCTCCCTATGAAACTCTACACCAATACATTTATCCCTATCTTCTTAAGAATTTTTTAAATTACATATTACCCTTCTTATTATTCCATATTTTTTTAATTTTATCAAGATTAAATAGAATAATTTGATTATTGAAATCATATAAAAATTTAAATTAAGATATATATTAAAAACTAGTTAAGAAAAATCCATGAAATTATCAATATTTCATTCTCTATAATTTATTTATATATTTATTAAATTGAATATAAAATTATAATATAGATTAACTCTCAAAAACACATTATTTATATTACCATTAAATTAAAAGTATTATTTATGATTAAGTATTCATAACTATTTTTCTTTTATTTCTTCGAGTATTAGTAAAACATAAAACTATTTTATTCCATGTGTGCATGATTAATTCCAAGGATTATTGTAGTAAAAGGATATATATGTGGTCAAATATTATCTTCTATACTATCCAAAACAATAATGTATTTAATAATGACTATATTAAATGAATCATTACATTTTATTCTTTGAGAAACATCTTCGCATTAGTGGAATAAATAATTATTTTTTCTATATTTTCTGCTATATAATATCATTAATCTATTGGAAGCCTCTAGTTAGTATTATGTATCATCATAAGGATCTTATTTGTCCTATATAATTCTATAAATATATTTTCCTATAAATATATTTTATATTATCCATGTTACTCATTAATATCCCTTACAATATCTCCGGACAAACATAATGGATTTTACATATCATAAAATTGATGTTACGCATCTTAGTATAATCCCCACATAATTTATGAATTATGTATCAGTGAGTAATTATTTGTGATTTTTATGATATTACATATCTTGATGTTATTCAAATGTATTAACTTTTATATATTATATAATATAAATTAAAAACCTAATAGTTTTTGAATTAATATTCTGTGAATTCATATGAATTCATTTTCCAAATTATTTTTTTCTCATATTATATTTGAAATTTTCTCTAGACAACATCTTGTTCTTCATAAATCCTTTAGAATCTTATTTTAACCCTTATTTATTCATTTCTAAAAATCATTATCCATCGCTTTAATCATATTAGATGTATTCAACCCCATCCATAGTTATTGATAATAAATAAATAATCAACACAAATGTGATAATTAATCTCCCTTTTTTTAATATTATACATGCCAGTTTCATCATATTTTGAAATCACATTATCCTTATATATACACTTTTCCCCATATATAATTAAAATATAACTGACATATGAAACAAAGTTTACCTCCCTTATGATAATGAAGACAAAGGAATCTTCTAGTTGGTGATATAATTATTTTTTATTTAATTAATCATGAATCAATAAACACTAAGTATATATGATATATCTCAGTATTGAAAACAATATATATTCATTTAGGTGTCAATGTAGTTCATAAGTAACTTAATAATGAAATACTAAAAAAATCTATCCACAGTTTTTAAAAATATTTCCAACAAATGTTTTATACATAACTCAGTAATTTTATTAAAAATGTTCCCCCAAATATATTATATATTCATCATTTTATCAAATAAAAACACGACAAAATAAATAGGGTAACATAGATACATACATCAGTGTTGTTGGAAAATGTGATACCCACCTATTTATAACCTCATCTTTTAAAATAACTCTATTAGAAGTTGTTATGAGAGAATATTCATAATCATATCCTTTATTGGGTTAAATTATTACATTAATATCCATTCAGCCACATTCTCTATCAAAATAGGATACTTAGTATCAATGTGTTTAGATATTGAATGTTGTACTAGATTCTTGGAAATCTTTTTAGTTCATTGGTTGCTACAACCAATGACTAGTGGGTACTATATAACAATATTCATACCCTCATGCTGAGTCTTCATTGAAATAATTCATTTCATAGACTATGATACATTAAAATAATAATATTAATTTTAATTTGATTTGATTATTGATTTATTATTTTATTTACATGACACACAACATCAACTATTAATTAATGTTCAATATGATGTGGACTTTTTATCATCAACCAGACTTACCATATTAGTGTCCATGAATCCTTGTTAGTCTATATCACCTTTGTATTGTATATAATATTATAATTGGAATAAATTTTGGAATATCTAATAACTATTATATATATCGATATAACTGATTGTTTAGTATTATATTTATACCATGAATAATTAGTTACATAAATATAAATATGTGGTCTTGAGGTAGTCAATTACAAAAGACTAGAAATCAAATTCCTGAAATTTTTTATCATTGAAACCCACTAATTCATCATCTTTATGAAAATTTATATCCACTTGGATTGGTTTACACACTAATTGAGGTTATACATTTAAAAAGACTTCAATAACTCGTGTTTATATTTTTCAAGAGAGATAAAACTGTTACTAGAATAATGGATGATTTGAACATCAGAATGATTTTTTCCCACCATGTAAGAAATTTGAGAATTTATTCGTCTTTACAATGAAAGGTTATTCAAAAAATTTCTCCACATTTCTAGAAATTTAATTTCACCCTAATAAATGATCACAATGAGTATAATGGTGTTGGTATTTATCAAATACGTGTTCTTTTCCACATTTCCTTCCTAGAATAACATGATTATTATGTACTCATCAATCATTATATTAAAAGATATTGTGGAATAATTAAACCTATATGTAAACTATTTTTCAATTTATACATATTATTACCATCATTACCATGAGTGGGATGCTCTATTGAAACTTATTCATTCAACCCACTATTCAAAAATGAAAAATTAACATCTATTAGATATAATTTGTAATTCATCAATGTTGGAATGGAATAAAAGTTACATGTGGTTTAATGTATGGATACATGGTAAAATGTATCATTGAATTCATTTCATTAAATATTAGAGTACCCATTGAAAAACAATCTAAGATTATTCCTTACAACATCTAATTTTTTATTTAACTAGTCACTAAATACCATTTACGATAAGGATTTTTCCTCTTTACGACTTCATTCAAGATCCCATGTCTCACTAATTTCAATATAAATTAATTAATAATTTATTTATCTAATAAATTCCCTATGGTCATGTTCATATTCAATATATTGGTGTTCAATATTCCTAACAAGACTAGTTTTAATATCTCTTATGATATTTCTTCCGGTATATTCCCTTATATTATAATATTTGATTATTTTCTTGCATAAAAAATATTTTTATTGATTGAATTATTTCTTCTAATTATAAAATAAAAATCATAATCATTTTTAAATGATAAATTTTTAGCATTATATATAATTTATTCATTTTCTTCATGTTTTTAAACTATTTCAATAGTGACCACATCAAACTCATTATTATTTATGATTGATTTCTTATTATCATTTTAATTTTACAAGACTTACAAACCATGATAATAAATTATTATATCATGTTTTGTTGAATCTATATAAAATTATATTTTTTATAACTATGAAGATTAATATCAAATTTATTTTCATAAAACATTAAACTGCTTATTCCTTTATTCTTATTTAATCATGGACTACAGAACACTATAAAGACTTTTAGATATTTCTTCATTTTAACCACAATATCTTATGGAGTAATATATAGTTTTTTCATGAGAATAATTCTTTTTAAAATGGTAATTTTTATATATATATTGTAACTGGAAATATCTTGAAGTGTCTTGTTCATTTATCTTGGTTATATTTATATCAATAGAACTCTTGTATTATTTTCATTTGTTCAATTTTTATAGAGTATATGGTTCACCAAAATCATCTATAATTCCATATATTTCGATATACTATGACATATTTTATTTTTATACTCACATGGATTTTTTCAGTATCAACCCCATTAAGGAAAACCCAATTTTATTTTCATCTAGCCTCCTGAAACTTTTCAACATTCTTAATACTTTTTATTTATAAGAACAAATATAATACATATCATTATAGTAAATGAATAAATAAATGTTATGGAATAATTATCTCCAAATTTTGATGTCTTGATCATGGGTCTATAATAATCATATTTAACCAACTCCAATGGTCTTTTATTTTGGAACTTAAATCCTTCGTTACGTGAATTTTCCAACAACCCTTTTTGAATGTTTTGAAGGTAGTGATGGTGTCTTCTTTCAAAAATATTATGTTTCTAATAGATTATTCTATGACCGGTTTATTCAGGGATTGTTTTCAAGATTACCATGTATTTTATGCCATGTATTTTTCTCATCTTGCAAACATATGTAGAAACCTATCAATAAATTTATCATTGGAATGTTTTTTGTATTAATATAAATTTTATCCAATCTATATCATTTTATATTAATTGAGCTATAATTTCCAAATAGAAAAACTCATACTTGGTATATTTGATCATTATTTTTGTAATTTAAATCACATATTTTTCAAGAGAGATAAAACTGTTACTAGAATAATGGATGATTTGAACATCAATATGATTTTTCCCACCATGTAAGGACTTTGAGAATTTATTCTTCTTTACAATGAAATGTTATTCAAAAAATTTCTCCACATTTCTAGAAATTTAATTTCACCCACATAAATGATCACAATGAGTATAATGGTGTTGGTATTTCTAAAATACATGTTCTTTTCCACATTTCCTTCTTACAATAACATGATTATTATGTACTCATCAATCATTATATTACAATATATTGAGGGATAATTAAACCTATATGTAAACTATTTTTCAATTTATACACATTATTACCATCATTACCAAAAGTGGGATGCTCTATTGAAACTTATTCATTTAACCCACTATTCAAAAATGAAAAATTAACATCTATTAGATATAATTTGTAATTCATAAATGTTGGAATGGAATAAAAGTTACATGTGGTTTCATGTATGGATACATGGTAAAATGTATCATTGAATTAATTTCATTATATATTAGAGTACCCATTGAAAAACAATCTAAGATTATTCCTTACAACATCTAATTTTTTTTTATCTAGTCACTAAATACCATTTACGATAAGGATTCTTCCTCTTTATGACTTCGTACAAGATCCCATGTCTCACTAATTTCAATATAAATTAATTATTAATTTATTTATCTAATACATTACCTATGGTCAAGTTCATCTTCAATATATTGGGGTTCAATATTCCTAACAAGACTAGTTTTAATATCTCTTATGATATTTATTCCGGTATATTCCCTTATATTATAATATTTGATTATTTTCTTGCATAAAAAATATTTTTATTGATTGAATTATTTATTTTTATTATAAAATAAAAATCATAATCATTTTTAAATGATATATTTTTATCATTATTTATAATTTATTAATTTTCTTCATGTTTTTAAACTATTTCAATGGTGACCACATCAAACTCATTATTATTTCTGATTGATTTCTTATTATCATTTTAATTTTACAAGACTTACAAACCATCATAATAAATTATTATATCATGTTTTGTTGAATCTATATAAAATTATATTTTTTTATAACTATGAAGATTAATATCTAATGTATTTTCATAAAACATTAAATTGTTTATTCCTTTATTCTTATTTAATCTTGGAGTACAGAACACTATAAAGAATTTTAGATATTTCGTCATTTTAACAAGAATATCTTATGGAGTAATATATAGTTTTTTCATGACAAAAATTCTTTTGAAAATGGTCAATGTTATGTATATATTGTAACTAGAAATATCTAGAAGTGTCATGTTCATTTATCTTGGTTATATTTATATCAATAAAACTCTTGTTTTATTATCATTTGTTCCATTTTTATAGAGTATTTGGTGCACCAAAATCATCCATAATTCCATATATTTCGATATACTATGATGTTTTTTATTTTTATACTCACATGGATTTTTTCAGTATCAACCCCAATAAGGGAAACCCAATTTTATTTTCATCTAGCCTCCTGAAACTTTTCAACATTCTCAATACTTTTTATTTATAAGAAAAAATATAATACATATCATTATAGTAAATGAATAAATATATGTTATGGAATAATTATCTCCAAATGTTGATGTCTTCATCACAGGTCTATAATAATCATATTTAACCAACTCCAATGGTCTTTTATTTTGGAACTTAAATCCTTCGTTACTTGTATTTTTAAACATCCCTTTTTGAATGTTTTGAATGTAGTGATGGTGTCTTCTTTCAAAAATATTATATTTCTAATAGAGTATTCTATGACCTGTTTATTCAAGGATTGTTTTCAAGATTACCATGTATTTTATGCCATATATTTTTCTCATCTTGCAAACATATGTAGAAACCTATCAATAAATTGATCATTGGAATGTTTTTTGTATTAATATAAATTTTATCCACTATAAATCATTTTATATTAAATGAGCTATAATTTCCAAATAGAAAAACTCATACTTAGTATATTTGATCCTTATTTATGTAATTTAAATCACATATTTTTCAAGAGAGATAAAACTGTTACTAGAATAATGGATGATTTGAACATCAAAATGATTTTTCCTACCTTGTAAGGACTTTGAGAATTTATTCTTATTTACAATGAAATGTTATTCAAAAAATTTCTCCACATTTATATAAATTTAATTTCACCCATATAAATGATCACAATGAGTATAATGGTGTTGGTATTTCTCAAATACATGTTCTTTTCCACATTTCCTTCATAGAATAACATGATTATTATGTACTCATCAATCATTATATTACAAGATATTGTGGAATAATTAAACCTATATGTAAACTATTTTTCAATTTATACACCTTATTACCATCATTACCATGAGTGGGATGCTCTATTGAAACTTATTCAATCAACCCACTATTCAAAAATGAAAAATTAACATCTATTAGATATAATTTGTAATTAATCAATGATGGAATGTAATAAAAGTTACATGTGGTTTCATGTATGGATACATGGTAAAATGTATCATTGAATTCATTTCATTAAATATTAGAGTACCCATTGAAAAACAATCTAAGATTATTCCTTACAACATCTAATTTTTTATTTAACTAGTCACCCAATACCATTTACGATAAGGATTTTTCCTCTCTACGACTTCATACAAGATCCCATGTCTCACTAATTTCAATATAAATAAATTATTAATTTATTAATCTAATACATTCCCTATGGTCAAGTTCATCTTCAATATATTGGGGTTCAATATTCCTAACAAGACTAGTTTTAATATCTCTTATGTTATTTATTCTGGTATATTCCATTATATTATAATATTTGATTATTTTCTTGCATAAAAAAATTTTTATGGATTGAATTATTTCTTTTGATTATAAAATAAAAATCATAATCATTTTTAATTGATAAATTTTTAGCATTATTTGTAATTTATTCATTTTCTTCAAGTTTTTAAACTATTTCAATGGTGACCACATCAAACTCATTATTATTTCTGATTGATTTATTATTATCATTTTAATTTTACAAGACTTACAAACCATCATAATAAATTATTATTTCATGTTTTGTTGAATCTATATAAAATTATATTTTTTTATAACTATGAAGATTAATATCTAATGTATTTTCATAAAACATTCAACTTCTTATTCCTTTATTATTATTTAATCATGGACTACATAACACAATAAAGAGTTTTAGATATTTCTTCATTTTAACCACAATATCTTATGGAGTAATATATAGTTTTTTATGACAATAATTCTTTTGAAAGTGGTCAATTTTATATATATCTTGTAACTAGAAATATCTAGAAGTGTTATGTTCATTTATCTTGGTTATATTTATATCAATAGAACTCTTGTTTTATTTTCATTTGTTCCATTTTTATAGAGTATATGGTTCACCAAAATCATCCATAATTCCATATATTTTTATATACTATGACGTATTTTATTTTTATACTCACATGGATTGTTTCAGTATCAACCCCATTAAGGAAAACCCAATTTTATTTTAATCTATCCTCCTGAAACTTTTCAAAATTCTCAATACTTTTAATTTAGAAGAACAAATATAAAACATATCATTATATTAAATGAATAAATAAATGTTATGGAATAATTATCTCCAAATGTTGATGTCTTGATCATGGGTCTATAATAATCATATTTAACCAACTCCAATGGTCTTTTATTTTGGAACTTAAATCCTTCATTACTTGTATTTTTTAACATCCCTTTTTGAATGTTTTGAATGTAGTGATGGTGTCTTCTTTCAAAAATATTATATTTCTAATAGAGTATTCTATGAACTGTTTATTCTGGGATTGTTTTCAGGATTACCATGTATTTTATGCCATATATTTTTCTCATCTGGAAAACATATGTAGAAACCTATCAATAAATTGATCATTGGAATGTTTTTTGTATTAATATTAATTTTATCCACTCTAAATCATTTTATATTAAATGAGATATAATTTCCAAATAGAAAAACTCATACTTATTATTTAAATTGTTACTTTTATGAACACACCCATATATTGGAATTGAATTTATTATGTTAGTTTGATTATAATATATTCATTTGAGGTATTTCTATCTATATCACACCTACCAAATACTTTCTTTAAGCTATCAAATGTTTTTTCACCTTAATATTATTTAAAAACAAGTTAATAATGACTTATTATATGGTTTTTTGTCTCTTTTTTATTCTTTCTCCCTCATTTTTATAGGTAGTGACTCGTTTTACTGGAAAATATATTCTTTATATCCAGACACACCAAAACCCTAGTGGTATCCTTAAAATTTGTTATATTAAAAAGATTTATATTATTATATAGGTTACAAATAAACCATATTTATAGACATGTCATTAAAATATTGTCCTTTTTTAATTTATTTCATTATTAGAGTTCAATTTTTCTTTTCCAAAATTGTTGGCATCCATTGTGTATGGTTTTTGTTAAATTGGACAATCATTAAACTAATAGTAGCTATGATTTCCTTCTAATATTTCTTAGAGAATTCACTAGCTCTTATTAAATCTCTATTCAAATGATGATATATTTTTTCCATTTCTTCATTAATATAAAAATAATCATCGTTAACGGTCAAAATCATCATCCTTAATAATGATACCAGATTTCATGTCATCAATGAAATTACTTTTATAATAATTATCATGTTTTAATAACTCAAATTCTTCAACAATTATTTCATTTTCAACATAAAATATATTTTATTCCATCATAGTTTTTATTTAGATGTGAATTTTGATCTCTTGTCCATCCTATCTCTATTAGACACATCTTGAGCTCAATAATAGAAGTGTATTCCATGGATGTTACAAAAAAAAATAGATAGTAAAATCACAATACATATATGTCATATTTTGAGGATAAACTCTAATCATTTTCTAAACCATGGGGGGTTTTTTGTGAAGTTTATTTTTATAATACTTTATCACTATAGTTTTCATCATTTACTAAGACAAAATCTTAATTATATTTAATGTTACTTTTTATGGAAATAGATTGGATCATATTTTTAGGTTTTCAATGATATTCATTTCTCTTTAAGGAATGTCCATTAATGAACTATATCTTATATGGTTCATTATATTTATCTTTTTTATTATTAGAAAAGTAAACATTATAGAAAATTAATCAATTTATCCATAGTAAAACATTTTAAAATTATTTTACCTTAAAATCAACATTTTAATATTTTTTGGTATTCATATTAATATGGTGGATAACTCATCAAAGCCTTCCATATTAAATTATTCATTAGTGGTAAAATGATTATATTTAATATTTCAATTTTTAATAATATAGTATAAATTTATTACTCCTTTTTGACATTAGTTTTAAGAGAATGTCCAATTAACATATCATGATTTATTAATGTGTTTGAAAATGGTCAATTATTAATTAATAAAGATATATATACTCAAGAGTTGATATTTTTGAATTAAATATTTTTTGAATAATTTTACCATGTTTATTCACTAATTTTGATCATTTATGAGTATTTAAATATCCTCTAATAGAACATAAAATATAATATCTCTAGTAAAGAAATCATAAAAAAATATCGTATTACATTTTTCATATCATTAAACTAGATTCTACAAATTTGAGACATTATTTTATTAACCTTCTTATTTCCTTCATAAATATTATATAGTATTGAATATATTTATTTATGATTTTTATATCATAAGACTTATCATATCACATTATTAGATAAATTCCAAAAAATAATATATCATTTCCATCTTATAAAAAATTCATCATATCAAAAAGATATCATGTAGTAGTCCTATTAGATTTATGGAACCTTATAGAACTAAATAAAGGACATCAAGTCCAAGATAGAGAGAGAAAATAGTACCATTCATTCCTTCAAAATAAAAAAAAATCTATCAAAAATTATAATTAAATTACTCTTGACCAGGTTATAATAACCCAAATCAATTTAAAGAGATATTTAGAGAGAAAATTGTAGATTAGGTACCATATTTTAGAATCTATTAATAATGTGATCATCACTAAGAGGGAGTGAATTGGTGTTGAAACATTTTATTTTTAAATTATCTATCTCTTGATTATTTACAACAAATCTATTAATCATATCTTGGGAAAAAAGTCATGTTCCATCAAAATCATAAATCCCTTATCGATTAATAAGTAATAATGTTCCATATAACTATGAAGTGATATATAAAAATAAAAATGTGCATCTAATACCAATTCTAAGGAACACATTACAATGTGATATAAAGTAAGAGGTTGTTGAATTAGTGTTTATACTTATTATTTTCAAAATATACTCTCTCTTTCTTGTTCATCATAGTTATTACAATATTATCTTAGTAAATAAAAATAAAATGAAACCAAAAAAATTACCATTGTTTACCTCTAATATGGATGAACATGTACCTCATATTGGGTGCTTATTATCCCTCACATATTGAGATTGTTTTTTAATATTAAGATAAATATAAAAGAAATGGTATGAAATGAATCATTCCACACAAAAAAACATTCAAATGTTACAAAATAATAAAAATATACTTCTTAAAGAATAATATCATGGAACACATAGGTCACTAGTGGAATGGATGGTCCTGATCTTCTTCATTCTTATTTCAATATCACTATAAAAGGTCATTCTATTATTCCTAATTTTTCATAAAACATTTACGGGAAATTATCACAATAAAATTTAAAACTAATAATTTTAGAACTACCTTACAGAAACTTAACATGTATTCCTATCACCCTAGTAATTTTTATATAATTTTGGATTCATCACCAGAGTAAATATTCAATAATATGAATATTAAAATCGAATAAAAATAAACAAAAATATCTCAATGTAAAACAGGACAAAAATTTTGGAAATCATACTTCGTTTATCTCTATAAATAAATTATAAATACTCTCAATAAAATTTCTATAATTATCACATATAATAAAATCTCAAACCACTACCATTAATTCTTATTTATTGATTATTAAATTTTAGTCTTAATAATCACTAAAAATATTCATTTTTTTACCAAATAACCACCATATCTAAATATATTATCCACCAAATAATTATACATATATGATATGATATTTTTTGGGAATGAATTCATTTGTTGTGAAATATTCTCATTTACATTGTCAGTAAAAAATAGGAAATGAATCATTGATCAAAAAAATGCTTTGTGAGTTTTGATTCTCAAAAGATAAAGTTACAATTTTCTAAATTAATCATTAATTTTAACTATAAATGAATCCATAAAATCATATATATTTGTTGGATAACTCATGTATCTCTTACATATCATTATAATGATATTTTATTCCCTCTGTATTTTTGTAATTATTATATATATTTAAAATAAATATATTTGGAATTCAATGATTCTTTCTTTTTAATAAATTAAATTTTTTTCATAAAACACCAATAAAGCACTCTGGGGTCATATTTGTTAACAATGTTAGTGTATAAGGAATTATAAAGGACATAGATGTCATACCATAGAGTTATGTTAAAAGATGGAAATAGATACTAAAATTTTATCTATGGGATTAAAACCATGACACAATATCCTATGACATGTTATATCACATCTCATGTATGATTTTTTCCTGATGGAATGGTTGAACAGTGATGGACGAGACCATGCCTTGATGGATTTACATTATGGGAAGATGATTCTATGTTGGAATAAATCATGGTTTTATAAGTATATGTTATTGATGAATGAAATGATGAATATTTAGTAAACAGAAAAATTGAGTTACATAAGAATAAACTATTATATTGATGTTTATTAAGGATAATGGTTTTAACTATAAATGGGACAATGTGAATGATATGGTCCAATTTATTTGAATATTATTTGTGGTTCACACCATTGAATCTTGTTTTGTTCCATGACACATGTTATGTGTGAAAATGTTAAAGACATAAAATAATCTTTTATGAATTATCAAATGGTAATCACTTTTCAGTCAATATGGTTGTAACATGATGAATAAGGAGTGATTGTGGGTGTTATTAAAGGGAGAAGATGATTTCACCATTGTACAGATCTTTTTTAGTGGTATGTTAATAATAAGAGTACAGTGATTTTGTCACTGTTACACATTTTTTATGTTATGATATGTTATAATCAGATATGATGATATTTTCACCAAAACAAGGTGTGTCATGTTATTATGGTTTCAAAATTGGTAATGGTAATGATTTAGAGATTTCAAGTAAATAGGATTATTCCTCTTTGAAGGAAAGAGTCACACCAAAATAATTTTGAGTAAGTGGAATTAAAAATTAAAAATTATTATATTTTATAAATATTATAGTATCTTTTCAATCATTGGTTTAATTGTAATTTAATGTCCTACTAGATTAATTTTCTCATCAAATTGATATGAATTAATTATCATTGAAGTGGGAATATTTGTGATTATTTCATAAATTTGAGATATACATCATTATAAAAAATAGAAGGAAGATCTTGAAGGATAAATGATATTAAAATTATATGTAGGAAAATTATACATTTGAAATATGAGAGGTCTAGGATTCTTTCATTATATAGGTTTATGGACTTCATATCATGGATGAAGGTGGTGGTGATAAATAAAAAATTAATAGTTTAATATTATTCAGTGTTTTTAGAATATATTGATGCTTTCTATTAGAAAATAGTGGGGTTTTTTTAGAGATTTTGAGTTATGGTATTTTTTTTGTTTTTTAGGGTTTAAAACTATAGGGTTTGGGAAACAACTACAAAATGTTAGAAAAAAAGAACTGTGATTAGTGATAACGGTACATAATCACATCCCTGTTATATAATCACAAGATTAAATTGGTTTTTAGAAAACTAATTAAAAATGGTTGAGTCCCTCTTTATATGCTTCATCACTTCATATATATCATGAGTGAGATATTTTTTCCAAATATTAATGAAACATAATCATTAGTGATTATGATTTATGGAAATTAATATAAAATGATTCACACATACCATTATAGGGTATTTACATATCTTACAACCAATAATATATATCCTAGATAAAGGTTCTTGTTAGTGATTTATATCTTCAAATTCATAGAAGTAATTATCAACAAAAAGGAAACATAAATCCTAGATGAAAAGAAATTAAGATATGTATGAATAGGAAGAAACAGTATTTATGTTCATTGAAAATGGATTTGTAAATATCTATCAAACATTAGATATTGTTCATCATGGAAAGAAGAGCCATATCAAAGAAATACTGAAGGGATCTTGTTATCAATTCAAAAATATTCCTTATGTTAATATGTGATTATGAAAATAAAATCCACCTAAAATTGATTTCATATAAATCCCCAAACACTATTGGGGAAAAAATTTTAAACACTTATGAATGTTATTCCAAGGTACATGAAGCTAAATTTACTGTTATATGGAATAAGTATAAGGAAATGGGGATGAACATGAAAGAATTAATTTATGAATAGTTTTTTACTGAACATGAATTTATAATACATATATATATATATATATATAAACCCTTAGTTATTTCAATGTGATGTATATAGAATAGATAAAATCTTTTTTTTTCAATGTGTAGGTTTTATTACTCAAAGAAAAAATCTCAATGTCGGTGACAATTGAGTGATGTCATATCACAATCATTCCACATGAGATGAGAGAAAAAGGAAATAAGTAATTAGAAATAGGTAGCTCTTAGGTGGTGGAATTTAATGTAATAAATAAACCCGCATTGGATGATGATCATGATGATAGATAAGTTGACAGGGTGATCTAATTATTTTCCTAAATTATCAAAAAAAAAATCAAAGGAATGATTTCACTTTCTGGATTATACTATTGAAAATTTGCGAATCACATTATAATGATTTAAAATAAATTCCAATAAAATAATAAAATTGAAATACTAATAAAGAAATGATATACAAATTTGGTAAGCGTAGAAAACCAAAAAAATTATTCAAAAAGATAACAGACTTTCACAATAAAATGTTTTCGATGAAAAAATATAAGTTGAAGACACAAGGGACTCAAAATTGAACATTGAGAAGGTACTATGGTAACTATAAACAAAGAAAACTATAGGAAACAGATGATGAAATCACTGATGCTGGGAGAAAATGTTTTCTTAGGGTTAAATTAGATGGTTATATTTAAAATATTTATGGTTAGAGAAATAGAAATTGAAATCCAATATAGTGGTATGTGATTCAAGAACATTATTTAAAGTATCTGGATGAATATAATTATGATCTAAAGTTTGAAATTTAATGGATCACATATGGAAACCTAAAAAAACTCAATGGTTGAGTATACGATGAATATTTATGGGATGGTCCATATTATTGATTGTTATAATAATTATGAATTTTTTTGGACTAAATATTTAGGGAAATAAATGTTGAAGACATGAATATGAAATTAAATCTCTAATATCATGAGATAATTTTAACACATGGAATGAACTCATGATGTTTCAATGTAAGGTCATGTTAAGAAATTATGGAGGAACAAATGGATT
Organism: Viscum album; assembly: GCA_963277665.1. Classification (NCBI taxonomy): domain Eukaryota; kingdom Viridiplantae; phylum Streptophyta; class Magnoliopsida; order Santalales; family Viscaceae; genus Viscum; species Viscum album. The sequence continues at coordinate 1,110,107,743 of OY728146.1, forward strand.
CCATGGGAAAATTAAATATTCATCCATAAGGGAAATGATTAAAAAAGGAAACACTATTATGATTATTGATCAAAAGAAAAATATTAAATTTATTGATTAAATCCATTAAAAACTCACTCATTAAAAGACGATTGATATGGGTGACACATCAACGACCCAAAATATAATAAGCGAAACAGAAAATACACATAATAATGCATTATAAACTTAATGAAATTATTATGGAAATATTTTCCATGCATGGTATATGATATATATATATATAATTATAATAATAACTATATGGTATACGATAATTGAAAAAAACATTTATAAATTACTACACTCTGTATATTTTTAATGGATATTGTTTTTATTATGATGTTTATAAACAGAAATCCATTAATTTCTCATAAAGGGTGTTAATAGATGTTCCAAAGGATACTCAAAAAGAGATATACCATTTTAAAAACATTATTTCACTATGTATTTTCCATAAATAAAAATTATTTTAATATCTTTTACTATAATGAAAACCCAAATAAAACATCATGATATATTAGTTGAATATTTCGAAAAAATTATAAGAATAATAAAACCTCTTATAAATAATATGAAAACAAATAATTAGAAAATCTAACAATTTCAAAGTAATTTTTATTTTTGAATTGACTATTTAAAGTGTTAATAAATGATGTTGACCGATTTTAAATAATAATTATGAATATATATGATATTATAATATATGATAAAATATATTAAAATTACTTAAATTATAAATTTGAAAATAATAATATCAATAAAAATTAATGTCCAAAATTAACTGAGTATGATTTTTGGAAATGTTTTTAAAATTGATAATTTTTTTATGACCATTGAAAATTTGGATTTCACAAAAAAATTATCATTTAATAATTAATCATTATACAAGAAATACCATGGTGTTTAGAAACCCACTTAATAGATAAAATATGTATATTTATAGTAAAATTTTACATTTTTAAATAACATATTAATTTATAAAACAAATGTTAAGCATTTTATGAAATAAAGTAATATTTTACATTAAACCCGATTTTTTTTTAAATTAAATATTATTTTACTGAAATTTAGTTAAGATATAATTTAAATAAAAATAAATTTCATTTGTTATAAAATAAAATATATATTTTTAAAAAATATAATACATTTATTATTTTATCCTGTATATAAATTTTGAGAATAAAAATATGCATTTTCTAAAAATGCATTTTTATATGTTTCATGCACTAATGTTAAATTTAATTTTCCTTGAACATGGGAATTTTATCAAAAAAATAATAATTATTATTTGAAATAAATAGTTAAAAATGATGAAATGTGTTCTGTTTTAGTTTTAAGAAATAAAATAAAATTTCTTGGTAAAAATTAATTGTCATGGTGAAACTAAAAAATTATAGAGTAAAAATTCTTGGAGTGAAGAACTAAAAAATAGGTTAAAACATGTGTCAAAATTTATGGATGAGTTATTCTAGACTCTATCTCTTATCCTACAATATTATTTTTTATTTTTTTCCTTTTTGACATCTGAAACATGCACTCTCTTTATATTATGTAGAAATATTTACAAAAAATCCGTTCTCACCACTTATAAATGGAGTCACTCACCACCCATTCAATACCACACAAAAATTTTAGTTTCCACATGAAACTACATATTTTTTCCTTCCAATATAATCCTATTCCATTTTCTGAAGCCTATGGTCACAAGAATTTATTCTAAGTCCACCATTTCATAATAGCCCTCTATGGGAAAGATAATGTCCTAAAAGTGAGTACTTTTTTCCTAAAATATATTTTTACCTTAAATTATAAAACATAATTTTCTCATTAATATTTAATGATTTTAGAAAATTTCTATATTTAAAATTATTATTTTTTGGGAAAGACTATTTACTTCAATTATCTTTTTCCTGTTAGAAAAAACCTATTATCCTTCCATCGTGTGGACTACTGCCTCCAAGATGTGATGTCTTATATTTCCTCCCACTTCTTAAATTCACAAGTTATAAAGATATAATTGAATAAAATTGTACATAAATAATATTATTATGTAGATTCAAATTATAATATTACTTGTTTCCCTCTTATTCATTGAAAAATGAAAGGTTAAATGTTTGATGTGTGGACTACTACCTCCATGAAGTAATAAATATTGTATTTCATTTACTTTTTTTATTTTGATAAAAAAATATTAAAATATTATTAAACACCATAAAATTGTCTAGTTAATATAATAAGTATTATGTAATAATAATATAATGTCAAAATAATATTCTTTCATAATTATAATCATAAATAAACTATTTTATTTGCATGTTTAGGATGGTATGACAAACTACATGAAAATTGAGATAAAATTATATCATAGACTACTATGAGGGATTAATTATATAAATTATATTATATAAATAAGTAAATAAATATTTTCTGTCATTTTTTGACCTGTAACATTAATATTACACTAATTAACTAATATATCTACACCTATTTATAAAAATCACTAAAACATGCACATTGAAAATTTAATATGTATGTATCTTATATGAAACTCCCATATATTAAAATTAGAAAATTATAAATAATTATAAATAATCAATTCAAGTGACTACTATGATCTAATAATAATGGCCAGGGGGAGAAAAATAAATAAAAAAAGTGGGATTATGAAACTAATTCAAAATTATAATGATTACTCACAGCTGATATATAAATTTCGTAACAACTCAAAAACATTCATGTAGTGAATAATTTTTATTGGAAAACTAAAAATTATACTCTTTTATGTTTCTTAGTAATTATCTATTAAAAAATATTAGGTTTTAGTAGTCTTATTCTTTTAAACTAGTCTCATAATACCAATTTTTTTCATCAATCTTCCCCAAAAGATCATCATTCCAAAATCATTAATGCTAGATGAATAATAGTTTGATAATTATTAATAATTTTATAATAACATTTTAAGGGATAATATTATTGTTTTTAATTTTAAAATCAGAAAAGATAGTTTCAATGATTTTTAATAGATGGATGTTGGTGTATTAATTAATGATTTGAATATTAATGTTTTTATTCTAGAATGAAAATAAAAATTTTCCTCAATGAGTTACATTTCTAACACATTTCATGGGAACACAGATTTCCTCCACCTTAATAGATTAAAGTAAAATAATTCTTTCAGTTTTTTCTTTGTTTTTAATAGAAATTATTTTTCTCCAACTTTAATAAAATATTTCATTTAATATTCTAAACAAAACCATGGATATTGATTATATCCAAAGTAATTTTCTAAAAATCTTAAAAAAAAAATTCACCTATGTTAACATTCATTAATATATCATATTTTGGATAATTAATACTCTATAAATGATGCATTTTTCCTTATAATAATGAATGGACTATGAATTTTTATTTTTTATCATATTGGTGGTCCATCATTTTATTCATCCAATGTCATTCTTTTTTGAATTCCATGCCTTACATTTATTTGATTAAATGCAATTCTCATTGGTTTTATACATTTATTTACTATGGAAATTATTAAATTAATCATATATCATTTATCTTCATAGTTTAAATAACATATACTCTATTATCTTGATTGAAGGTATTTTACTTCATCAGTTACTTCATTTCTTCATATTCCTATTTATTTTTGGGAGTTAAATAATTTTATAATTATTTAGTGAATTGTGAATTTTTTCCTAATTTTATTCATCTCAATATTTTTATAAACCCCATTTTCCATTAATTTGATATTTAAAATTAAGGATTTATTTCTTATGGAAAACATAGGTAGTGGTGATGACTTTTAGAGTCCCATATATTTCTCCCATAAATTAGATTAATATAATATCTCATGAGATAGTCAAGCGAAGACATAAAGAGTTTATTTACATAACCATGGCCGTAATTACTTTGCTCACTTTTTTTGTTATGGACTTCATTATTTTTATCATATAAGTTGGGGAATAATTGTTTTCTCATAATATTTTCCCACGCATATTGTTTTTTATGTAAAATTGTTTTCTTTTTAGATTTTTACACCCTCCTAATGTAATGACACCGGCTCTAGTATCCAAGATCTTGTGTCTTTGTTACTAAATTGGATTAAGATATATGAAATATCATCTTAAAGGAAAAAATGTTTAGTATCATTGGTAGACTAGATACATACTTGATTCTTATTTTTAAGAATGATGCTCTCAGTATTTTTCAATTATAACCTTCTTCAGCTAAGGAGGCCTTGGTTTCTTATCTTTTTCAGGCTTTCTTTAATAAAATATAAATTTTGAATCATAATTATAATTGGGATTTTTTATGAATTAATTTACATTGAAAGAAATTATATAATAATTCGATAATAAATACATTTAGTTCTTTTTATAATTTAGTTATTCATTATTTTTTCATATAATAATCGATTTTTGAATCTTTTTTCCTTATAATTATTGAGAAAATGTTTTTAATAAAATATGGCATATTTTCTATCCTAGATCATATATATTTTTAATATGGGAAATATTAATGTACCTAGTTTAGAAATAATACTAAACTACTCGGTCCATTGGGGTGTAATTCCTTGTATATTATTCCAATGTAATAATGATAACCTCAAATCCAGGATACTGGAGTTATAGTCATTAAACCTAAGTTTGTTTTCTTTTTATACTATGTTTCATTCCATGTTTATGCAACTTATCAATGAAATTATTCTAGGATTTTTATTTCCATGCCTTATTTCATAATTTATGATTTATAAATTTTTCTATATAAATTTATTATGTATATATATATCATACCTGTATATTGATATTATGATCACTTATGATCTTTGATTCTTATCACATGTGTTTACCATATTGAGGATATGAGAACACACCTTTATTATGTTTCCACTTCGTCATGTAATGATGATCAGATGCATAAAAAATTCATATAAGATTATATTCAGTGAATAATTAGTGGCACATGTCAAAAACATTCTATGAATAATCAGTTGCATATATAGTGGAAAAATGTACATTGGTTATAGAATACATGATATCATTTAGTCACTGGTTTTTTGAATTCTATAAAACCCTAAAACTAAAATAAGGTAGAAATTTAATTTTAAAAAATGAAATATCTTCACTAAACCTATTGTCCCAGATCAGGTAGGATGTGCAAATAACATTATGTGACATTACCTGGACACAAAATTCTAGCAAAAAAATGTCATGGGTTTAAACACATCAGATATTTGGGAAGTATTTACTATTTATAAATGTACATGCTACAGACACCTATATCAAGACAAGAATAAATAAACCAAGATACATCTATATAAATGATTAATGCAACAAAATAAAATATTAATAAATATGAAAACCCTTTAATTAAACAATGAATCGAAGACATACATTAGAATAACACTATAATAGTTTAAAATAGTATTAGTTCCAGAAATTAGTGGAAGACTCTATCAATAATATAGTACCACTATTGACCAAACATGACTCTATCAAACAAAAATATCTACTATCTATGATGGATATTAACATATTTATCCATTAGTGAAGTATGAAACCTCCAATATTTTGATTTCGTGGAAAATAATGTCCGCATATGCACTGGGGTGTATTTGTAGGGATGAATATAACAACTCAACAGGTGACTCCCAGAAAGGGTTACCATATACCAATCAGAACAAAATCATATTATGTGAATATAAAACGAGTGGGATGAATTTTTAAAAAGTAAAATGTATTTACATTATGTAACATAATAGGTGAAAGAGTTTTCCAAAGGAAATATAAATAATTTTTTCCCTTTTCGAAATGTAAAATAATTTCATTAAATTCCATTTTTAATAATAATCCATGTTATCACACACTAACACCCATGCATGCGGAATTAGATTTCAAATATCAAAATAAGTAATATGTCTTCCCCTAAGTCATTACTAATTGGATATTCCTTCAATTCCCTTCTAGTTAGCACCAATCACCTAGTCAATGTCATCCAAGACACATTAAATAAATATCATGAACACACACCAAATCTGTGCCTTTCTATTTTTCACCCACAATACATTTCATTAAATAATGATGTCATAACATCTTTATTTTAAGAAAAATCATTTGTCAATTTAGCAAAATTGGGTTGTGGGAATCACCGACAACCACGTTTCAAAATCCAACCGGTAAGATAAAATATATTACAGTGTAATTAGGGTAAAACAATTGACAATTAAAAGATAATTATTTTATGATACCTAAGATCCTTTTCATTAAAATAAATGTGTAAATACGGAAAATCAACCAATCGCATGTGGATTTCTCATAATGACTCTTAGTTAATCTCACATTTATGACCCCCTCCATCCATTCCACTATCAAATCTTAATATGATATAAATAAAAATCTTTTTGTACAATAGATTCATTTAGAAAACATTGATCAATGGTTCCACTCAAGAACCATACATGGTAATCAAGACTAAAAGGAAGAAGGAGGACCTAACCATTGATTTCAAAATTGATAAATTGAATATTATTTAAAATTTGTGTCGTAATATTGGACATCCCCAAAAATCATCTAAGGGAACCATGAAAATCAAAATCACGTGTCAATGATAAAATTATGAGATTTTTTGGGTTATTATTCTGTCAAAAACATAATGTTTATACAATTAATATCCCATCTCATGGTTATAAAACATGGTCTAAAAACCCATGAAATAACCCTATGAATCATCTTGTTCCATAAATTTATAAAGGAGAATGATTATCCATTTAGTATTTCTAACCTATGTGCCTACATAGAGAGAATAGTAACATTTCAGATGATTTGCTGGACACGTATATATAGATTATATTGCCTTTTCAAAATAATGTGACCTCCAAAAAAGCCTCGGATATTTTTTGAAAAAAAACCACAAACATCACAGTACATTACCCAAACATTCCCTACATTGAATAATCCATAAAATATAGAAATTCCTCAAACTAAGTGGTGTTAATTTCTCTACACTATTTTTTTTAATCCTAGAAAATATACATTGGGTTTATCACTTATACTATATAATCATGTCTCTCCCCAACATTTCATATTGAAAATTACCATCGTGCCACAAAATTCCTAATAAAGTTGTGGTTTTCCCATGTAGGATCTCACCCTGTATATCTGAAAGATTAGCTAGTACATGAATAAAACATGCACCATGATTGATAATAATAATAATGTTCCAAATGATCACATGATTGTGATCCAGGTGATATATCTTTCGTTGAGATATGTGAAAGAAATTATAGACAATACAAAATTTCAATGGTAAGTATAACTGATATAAAACATTTCCAATTCCTTAATTAATATTGAATGGTACAACATATCTAAGAAAACAATTACGTTTCATTCACATAAACTGATGACTATGCCTTGCTAGCTCATTCAAGAAGACATTGTTGATAACCTTGGAATATAATAGTTGATGATGGAAACCTATATATGAATCATGTTAGATCATGGTTTTATTCATCCACATTGGGATCAAATATATATTCTTTAAAGTATTATTGATTTAATAGTTTCAAATCTAGTACATTTTCCCTATTTCTATCATACATATTGTAATATGACAATGTCAAACTAATAGTGCCTTAAACCAGACAATATGTATCATCACTTGGTAATTTTTATTAATAGAGACACACAGCAATGGAATATGTTCTGCCAATGATCCACCAAATTCAATGACATAGATAATAATTTTTTGTTTTAATATATAAATTTTTCATTCTAATTACTCATACTCTTGGGGATTATACATTTTTTTCTTAGTTAGATAATCCCGAAGTTCCAATTGTAATGATTTCAATAATTAATATGTGAATAAAGGATATCTGTTAAAGAAAAAAGAAACTATAACTTGATGAAAAATAAGAACTTTTTAAGCATATAAATTTCTCAAATCCTCTACTATGTTTGATTCTATTCTTGGGATGATTTGTACTATCTTGGAGATTTAATCCACTATCACCAAAATAGAATCATGTTTCAGACTATTCCGTGTTAAAAACCAAAAAAAATTAATGCATATGTACTCCCACCTAAATATATGTATAAGAAAATGTAATAGTATACCATTAATAAATTGGTTTTCATACTTCTATTGAAAAAAATAAATACATTTCATAAAATGATCTCCAATATTGTGCATTATACCAGGACACTAGAAAATGAGCATTCATCACCTTGTAAAATTTTTAAATATCTAAAGACTATTTCAAATTTTTATGTTCAAAATGTTGGTGTTCTTATCAATTATTATGGAACCTAATTTAATTTGGAATGTTTAAAAAAATGTTTGTATCCACTTTCCAACAATTATAAGTCTCACCCCCAATTATGTTTGACTAAATTGTAATGAAATCTGTATATGTTACTTACGGCTCCATTGAAAAACACAACACCTTGGGAAAAATATTATATTGAAATAAATTTCATTTTCATTCATTTTAGTGCACTCATAGTTTGTGTTAGTAATAATGATCCTAAAATTATATTGTTCATGAGAATACATGGCCACATTGTTATAATATTTCCGAATAAGCACATAGGCTACAAGATTCCCTTTTATGGGTGGGTATACCTTATTGATATCAAATATCTGGGCATACTCTATCAAACTTCATGTACTCATGTACATGTATCTCTAAGAGAATATTTATTTCAATATTTAAAGATCAATGAACACAGTGAAGTTTTCTCTAAATAGTTAGTGACACTAGGTATTCAATAAATATAAAACTATAGATAATGAAAATTCATATTTCCTAAAATTATTCTCCAGAATTCATAACTAACTCAAAACAAATAGTATAACATGATCTCTTATCATGAGAACATATCTATGAAAAATGAAAATACATCACACTATATAACATATTCCTAACACGGTACAAGAAACATTGATATAATTTTCAAGATTACATGAGCTTCAATCACAATAAATCATTTCTGATTATCATCATTCATTGTGAATCAAATTCCCTTTCTCATCACATTAATCATAGGAGAAGTGATACATGAGAAAGCCAAAAATAAAAAAAATATCTTTCAAATACATTTAATATTTAAATATCAAAAATTATATTAGGTGGATTATAAGAATTGAATAATTATATATTTCAAGGGTTAAATGATATTTTATCATTCGAAATTATGTTACCAATGAATCTAACTTATGTTTTCAAAATTCAATATCAGTAAACATAGTGTAAAATTAATGATCTTATATTATACTGTGTATGTGTTCCATGTTCTCCACATTTTCATCTATTATTTGAGAATAAACAAATATATTATAAAAAAATACTTGAAAAAAGAATATATGTTCCTGTGTATGATTTGGTTCATTAAAGTCTTTGTGATTCCATGTTTATTAACTAGAACAAAGGGCATGATTACATATTCATAATATTTATATCAGCTGTAGAATTTTCCCTTTAGAATATCCTCTTTTCTATCCCTATGTAGATGATACATTGTCCATATATAAGTCACAAGGAACCACTGGGATCCCTTTAATGTTTCATATAAAAACATTATTTAGTGAATAGAATATTTTATTTTTATTATATCCCAATTATTTTTATTATAATAAACACGGAAATATATATAATTATTCACTTTATTTATAAATTAAACTCTTCTGGCCCATGTATATGTACTAGGTATGATGAATCCTTTTTTTTCTTACTCTTTTAGATAGAACATAAATTCCTAAAACATTTTTTTATTCATTAGGTAATATTTATGATAACTTGGGATTATTCCATGGAGTAGTTCAATATAAAATTTGACTTCCCACTAAATTGGTGAGCCAAATAAATAATTATGAAATACATATGGGTTTTGATCCATAGCGTCCAAAAGATTCCTATTTATAGTCTCATCTGCAACACCATGGGTCATTTATTATAAATAGCTGGATGTGGTTAAACCATCCATGACTAATGGTATAAATCTATCTAGATTTATATCCCAATTCCCCTTAAAAAAATTTAGATTTTCATCTAGAGATGTGAATGACCCTGTTTGAGTGAAGTAGACAGTACGAGATTTGAATTCCACCAGCTTGTTTATTCCAATTATTTGATCAAAAAAATACATCACTAAGACTATAAAATAAATGATAAAATTCCCCAAATAAATGGTAATGGGAAATATTGGGTGCATGAATCCTTCATAATCCCAATTCCCAAGTGGTTTCCTGATACACATGGTGTGAGGAATCATCTACATGTGCAATACCTATAGTTTTTTCATTGAAGAAGTTGGAAAATAATGTGATTCACTAGTATCAAATAAGAAATGAAGAATTTTCATTTTCAAAAGTATGGTAACTCACATTTTTTAGAGAACTAATTTCTTATTCAAGATATATTTTTATTTTCTATCAGTTTCCATATAACAGTTATTACTTCTATACTAAGGTGCAAACTAGAAAACTAAAGTGTTCTAGGAGGTAACCAGGTTCAATCCAGTCTATGAAAAATTACCAATCATATGGTATTATTCTATTATATTATATTAATATTGAGGTTGAGTTAAAAAAATTTACATCCCGATTTCAAAATTTTATGACTACACATCATGAGATTAATTTTTGTTCTATTGTAGTGTAATTTTTCTGGAGTTTCCATTTATTCCATCATTATATAAATAATCACATTAGATTTTAAAAGTATTGGATAATTACTATATTGAGTTGGAGATGAGAATAATATTTTGGATTGATTTTTTTCTATGTTTCAACCCTTAAAGTAACCCTCACACTTTCAATTATTCCTTGATTATAAATTCCCATGAAAAATAAAATTAAATAAGTTCCCCTTAAATAATGATTTGATTTCTAGTATGGAACTCTATGAAACATTCCTTATTCACCATTTGTATTGTCATTAACACATAATATCACCAACATTAAGTGAATATCAGGTTGTATACCCTCTTTACAAATATATTATATTTCATTATTTTATTAGAAACAACCTCTAATATAAAGATAACAATGTGAGTGAATTTGGAAGCATACACAGTAACTAACATACTTACTTGTTCCTGTTGGAATAATTCTTTCATATTTTCTATTTTGGAGTTTTTAAATGATTATTTTGTTAAATAGTTCCGCAAATCCATTCTATGTAAGATCTCGATTCAACCTAGAATGAACAGTTATATTCAATAATGACAGCTATACCTACTAAATAATATATGTTGATAGATTGAAATTAATTACATCTAGATTCTCTAATAAGTATAAAATCATAGTCATATTCCTTGTACATACCTTTAATTTCCCTAGTCCCAAATCACCAATGATCTTTAGAGGGTTCTGAATTAGAAATTCTACAGAGTAATCGCCTGATGAGGTTCCTTAGTCTTAGATTCCTTATTAATAGCATGGAAGGAATTCCTGATATTATGAACCAAATCCTAGTTGGCATATCTTTTTTGTAAAACCACACTCTAAGCTTCTCCCCCTGGTTGGTTTCATTTTCTCTTTAAGAGTGGTGTTTTCATTCAACAAAAAAATTTCGATGTCCACAATTTGTCACTTTTATTGCCCTTCTTTTAATGGTTACATTTTTTATTTCATTGAAACAAAGATAATTTCACAGTATAAAAATTGAATAACAATGTGACAATATAGTTTAAGTAAGAAGTTTATTTAATAATTCATGATACCCATCCCTCAACAAATCGAACCATGACAATGAATTAATACTATACCTCTATGTTCAAAATAAAACATATGTAATAGGACTACCATGGTAACATGTTGTTAGGTATAAAAACATTTTCTATACCTTCTTATGATTTAAATTTCAAGTCCTAAAAATTCATTTATCATTAATATCATCCTAACATAAGGACCTAACAAGATGATATCATCTATAATTTCCTTATCCAACCCATTGTCTTGGACTTGGTTAGAGGTTCTATTATCCTTATGTGACATTCCCCAAACACCATTGTTTGGAAAATAATGTATAGTGTTTAAACGCATAATACAAGAGAAAATGGTTCACTATTTATAAATTCAAGAAATAAACAAACAAATAACAAGAGACAAAAAAATAAAACTACATAAATGTATATAAACGATAAATGCATGAAAAAAAATAGTAATATATTTTAAAAAACTAGGAATATGAAATGAATTTAAGACCATCCTTAGAGTAACAAAAGAGTAGTGTATAATTGAACTAAAACAAAACAAATAGTAAAAGCCACATGCACTATGATTTATCCTCACAGTAAAATGGTAGTAAAGGATCCCATATCCATTATTAATATCTATAATAGTGACTTATAAGTTTCTCTGCTAATGATATATGAATTTTACCCCTTTCAAGTATCATGGAAAACACTATCATTATATGCATTGGTGTCAATGTAAAGGGGTGAGTATAAAAACATAGTAGGTAACTCTTAGATAATTTTCACAATAACAATATAACATATGAATATATCTTTCGAAGGAAATAAAACCAAATGTATTCCCATTTAATGTCGAAAAACTAGTTTGATTATAATAAATTTTAAATAATCATACATTATTCCATGGAAAAATAAACACACAACAATTTTGAATGATATCCCACTTCTTGTGAGCAGTGATTTGTCATCTCCTAAGTCATCAGTTTGTTTAAATTCTTTATTCAACTTTTCTAGTAGAAATATTGAACCAATTATATTTTAAAAAAGAATCATAGAAATTTATTTAAAAATAAAAACCAACTTCTCCCCTTTCATGTCGACACTCACACAGTAGGTATGATATGAAAAACACATAATCCACATTCCTTTTAAAAAAATTTTTTAAATTTTTCAAACATGTTATTGGAAACATCCACATCTGAGTTTTAAAATTTAACTACTAAATCAATTTTTTTCATATTTTTAATAGGTTAAATCCATTTAAAAGAATAACATATATATATTACTATATTTGGGAGCCATTGTACTCAAATAAAAGTAGGAAGAGTGAAAAACCACCCATATATAGTCTGTTTGAAACATTGATTCTTAGGAAATATGAAATATCTTAATATTTCCTTTTTTTTCTCTATAAAATCCATAGAATATACCATAAAAATAATCCAATTCCATAGTTCCTTGTAAAAGCACTATTCTATGGTTTTGATTATGAAAAAACCTATAAAAGAAATAGAATATTGAAGAATGTGGTCTTAAACTTTTATTTCATGATCAAACGCAATATGATTCATTAGAATTATAGTCCATACATTAAATAACATGATTAATATCCACGATATCCCTAGAAATCAAGATTTAATGTTAAAAAGGTATGAATGGTTCTTTTCATTTGTGTTTCATATTAATAATTAAATTTTTATATAATTAAAATCTTGTCACATTTTTGACATAAAAGTTTTGAGCAACCATGAGCTAACCTTTTGGATCAATACTATCAATACGTTTTCAAATATTCATGTTTATCTTCATGGTTATTATAAACCATTTTCCAACCATGCACTAACCTAGTGACTCCAAAAACCACATAGAGTATTTTTTAGATACATTTTCATGGTGTCTACTAACCATGAACATACTGTGTGCCTCTATAATGGCTTCCAAATACATCTAAAAATCTAACAAACTACCAAAATCATTAACCTGACATTCCTTACATTAAATAATCTATAAAATGGTGAAATACCTCAAACCAAGAGAGATACATTTAATATTTTATTTAAATTCATTTAAATGGGACAAACACATCTATGGGGCTCTATAGTTGGTATCAGTGTATATTTTAGAAAATATTTGTGGATAAGATATTAGTTGTGGTAAATTAAGGATTAATAGTTTATGTTTGATATTAAATTTCAAAGGTATATATAAACATTTTGGTTATTAAGGGTAATATTAAGTATTTTAGGCATTATGATAAGATAACATTAGTATGTCTTAAGGTAAATTATATGTATAGGATATTACCCTCATGTTTTGGTGAATTGTAGATTTTATTGTTCTCCTAAATATTATATACCTATGTAGATAATATAAATTGGAGGTCGGTGGGGCATAGATTCACAAAGTGATAATCACCCATAAAAACTATTGTTGAGAATCTATTCAATTTGCAATATGATTCATAATGAGTGGTCCTATGATGGATCACATGGTTAGAAACTCTTAGGGTATATTTGTTTCTTAGTTATCATTTTATTTTGGAAGAATGGGGAAGATTTGAAAAAAAATTAGGTATTAAGTCCTAATAGTTAGTGACTACGAATAACATAGATTAAAATATATAAATTCATGAGTTAAGGTATATATTAATTAAGTTAATATTTTAGTATTAGAGGTTAATTCATTAGTGAACCATAAATATTTAACACAACTATTACATATAATTATATGAATATAAATTATATAACAAAATCAACCTTGCTATAATAATATAGGTTTATTATCTTTAGATACATGGATACATAAAAAAGTGGTTCATAAGTGACCTACATCATCTCTGAAAAAGTTATTAAAAACTTCCACCTTTTAATACATATCCTACAAAATATATTTCATTATAAAATGGGGGAAGCAAGCATTAGAAATTGTTAACTCATATACTCAGTATGCGTAAAAGGGAGATATCAATGATCACTTAAACATAAAAATAGCGTAAGGGTGTGAGAGCATGAGTATAGAACATTAGAACAATACCAATCATAGTTTATATCACAATCATGCCTCATGTAATAATTATTGGTATTTGAGAATATTTGAATCATAAAGTAATCAATGAACAAAATAAATGTGATTAGGACATTAGCCTACACCATAAATTTATGGGATACACCTAAATTTTTATAAAATATTTTCTTTAGTAGTCAAGGATGAATTCAAATAATATCATTAGGGATTGGTTTCCTTCCCAAAACCATAGTATTAGTTAAGGGTTATACCCACAATTTTCATAAATGATATATTATATTATTGTATTAGGTTCATTATAAATTCAATTATATTATATCCCATGACAAATTTATATTTATCCATTTAATTAAAGTGTTGTTTAATTCCAAGACAACCCAATACATAATTAAAATAATATATATTCTTTCAAAAAGATCATAAGACATGATATATATCATAACTCACAAACAATAAGTAGGATTAATTAAAAAAATCGTGGAATATCCTATAAAAAATGAATGTGTTTCAAAAAAAAATCATCAATTTCATATAGAATAACCTGAGGAAAATAAGTAGGCATCCTAAATATATTTTCATCATTACCATACACCCTTCATAGAAATAATAAGGATGGTATCATGGGGTAATATCCCCTTTAATAATTGGATTTTATCTAAGGATGACATATGAGATGAATAATGCCTTTAAAATATCACTGGGGATATTTCATGGGGAAAAAACTTTATTATCATTCGAATCAATTATTTAAAATATAAAAACTTCCTAAATATAAAAGAAATAATTTTATTTGAAAAGTAAATTGGAAATGTGAAAATGAATATTCAATGAATTTATTAGTCATGATGGTGGTAAATCATGGTCATGTCATATAATATATAACAATCTATTCCTTTAATTCCTTTTTAATAAAAAAGAAAAAAGTAACTCATTTGATAAATGAGAAGAGGATTTGATTTAAACCATTTTCAAAGAACTAACATATATTGTCCTAGAGTATTCACACATATACATTATTTAATTTTTATTATATTTATTACATTACATAATCTCACACCGAAGAACCTTAATACTTTGGTTCCTTTGGAAGCATGTAAAAAAAACAGTGGTTCATTTGTGAGAAATGTCATCTCCCACTACGTTCATCACAACAATTATACTTCTTAGACATTTTTTACATAAAACATATCTCTATAAACTTAGGAATAGAAACATAAGAAAGTGTTATCTTAAATGATTATTCGAAGAAATAATTTGAGATGCGTAATAATAACATGAACATAAGATTATGAGAATATGATCATAATATTTGAAAACAATACATTGTATTTAAAATATCATTGTCATGAGTCATGGAATAAGTATTGGAAGTTCATATAATAATTATAATAAGTGAATGATACAACATTATCAATGAAATAATAAAACATTGAAAATGTGTCCCATAAATAATCATAGAAAATAATTTCCATATTAGACAAGTCTCACTACCAAGACCATCATAGTGGAAAGGTCTTTTACTGAATTGGATTCACTCCATATTCCAGCAATGTATTACTCAACCAAGTTCACATTCCATTCTAGCCATGTCTTACTAAAGTTATTTGACTCCCCATTCCATTCATGTCTGTCTCATGTGATATAAATATTTTCTCAATACATTGGAGGGAGATATTTCTCCCACCTATCACATAATGAAATCATAAATATGTGTTCCAAAAGATCAAAATAATCATTATATCATAACCTGTTAAATGAAATGGGTATCATAAAATTTTTATTATATTATAGCTTCTGGAAAATTGATAAGTTTCATAATAATTTCATCATAAAAAAATATATGAAAATAACATAGTTTCATAACTTTCTTATTAGGTGATAACTTGTATAATAGAAATAGGTTTCATAAATATTTCATCATAAAAATATTATCATAAAATAAATCATTCATAGAATGAATATGAATTATATCATTGGATAATTTCCCTATTAAGGTAAAATAAACATCAAAGGATGAAATATTATATATAAAATAATTTTTAATGATGATTTAATACATCCTATTGGGAAAATATATATTTTAGATTGAAAAGAATACATTTTATATTGTAAAAAAAATTTATAAAATTTTAATTTTAAAATAAAATTTAAAATTTATAAACTAATCATTTAATTAATTATTTTTAAGTTCATCCAAACATTCTTCTCAGTCCACACAAGTAAAAATTATTATTACGTTCACATTTATATCAAAATCTAAAAAGTTATTTTTAGGGAAAAAAATGATGATTCTAATAAAAATACATAATAATTTAAAACATGGGATAAAAGTATTTTAAAAATCATAGGAATGTATTAAAAAAAATTATCGTATTTTTAGAAGACATGGTTTTAAAAGAAAATTGATTTTAAAGAATAATTGGGAAATAAATTCATATTTTCATAAAAATGTTTTCATCACTATATTATGCACCAAATAGTGGAAAATGGTACCATTAAATGAATATATAATTAATAAACTAATATAAAGAAAATCCCTAATTATTATTGAGAGATAGATCACAATAATTTATCATTGTAATCATAATCATATGAAATCCCAAAAAATTGTGAGATTGTAACATAAATTCGTTACCACATTAGAAAATTTGATTTGTAAACCGAATAAATGAATAACATAAAACGAAAAAAATATTATTAAAATATATAAATTCAAGATATTATATATGATAAGGTATTTATAGACACCTCATTAAATAATAAATGAGTTTTACTTAACATGCATCTCAGAGAAGGAAATTTGAGAAAACATTCTGTTACAGATTTAGTATCTTTTCAACCATAATCCCATCAAAGATACATCCTCAAATTGATATGAAAATACTAAATTTTTTTAAGGATTATAATGAAATAAATTTTTGTTATTTATATACACAATATAGAATATAGGGGTTTTGAATATAGCATTTGTCTAACAATATTAAAAAGTGAGAAGGAAATTGCTTACCTTATGTCTTGACTCTCAACATACTATATGAAACATCCATTATAATAAATATAAGTTTATTATAAATATATTAATGAATAAAAATAATATATATCATACCTTATAATTTATTATTATGACCATTTATTAATAAATCAATGTCGAAGTTACGTTTCGGGTAATAACCACTTCATTTTTCATAATTGATTTTATTTGTTATATTTTTGATCTCATACAATAATGATGATTTCATAATATCCAAAATTTTAACCATGATATAAATATAATAATTATTCATTATATATATATTTTTAATAATCTATAAAATATAGATATAGGAAATTAATTACACTATTCTTATATATAATAGGCCTTATATACGCATGAATGCTATGTCAATTTTCCTTTCAGATTAAATAATATAAAATTATAAGATACATTCTCATCCAATTATAATTATTATTTCTAATATATAAATAATATTTTAAAAAAGACACCTTTAATAAATTCCTTGTAATGAGTGAATAAATCACATCGCTTTGGGAGGCGATAGTCCACCGTATATATGAACGTCATTATTGTATTCCTGCAAAATGAAAAGTAGTAATGTAAGTGGGATATAAGAAATCCAAAATAATAATAATACACATAATATAATATTTATAATATATAGACAATTTTTCCATAATTATACCCAACCATGAGATGTGGTAATGGAAAATCAAATGACATCTGTTCATGAGGCGGTAGTCCACCATACAAAGGAATGATTCTAACACGTTTGATGGAATTAAGTATTTTTTGGTAATAAACTTAAAATAGAAATATATTTGTATATTTAAGATACTTCTAATATTATATAAAAATTATATAAAAATAAAATGATGGGTTTTTAGGGAAAAAATTATTGATCAACATTACTTCTTATTCAGGTTTCCCTTTTTGGTTTTCACTGAAGGCCTTTATAGAATGGATTTGTACAAAAATTAAGTCTTATAAGATGAGAGAATTTAATTTTATAATTTATATTATTAGGGATCTTGAGAAATATTTTTTAAATGTGGGAAGAGAAGTGTAGAGGGGTGTCTATTTATATGTGAGGTGAGTGGAACTCCTGTAATCTTTTTGAAAGAGATAATTCCACCCATATTTGTCCCATTTCAAGTGTCTAAAATAATGGAAAAAATATAAATAATAGAAGTTATATGATCAAAATATTTCCTAAAACGATGTTCTTTACAAGTATCTTGGTCATTTTGACCTTAATATTATAGTTTAGTTCCTTAATAAACTCATTTTTTTGTTAATCACCATTATTAATTTTAATTGTTTTCACTATTAAATTGACAAAAACATTTAATCAGGAATATAAGAATTTATAATTTATTTTCATTCAAAATATGGAATACAATTTTCCATATTCCATTCATATAAGTAAAAAACTAATTAAATTATAATCTTATATACATGTCGAGAAAGTGTGTTTTAAAGAGAAATTTCTCAAATGATTACCAACTTCATATATCCAATTTCAACATAAAAATTATTAAAGTTAGCTAAATTGTATTTACGGATGTCAAATTGAAATAATTTTACATTAAAACCAATTTAAAATAAAATTTACCTTTATATTTATATTAAATTAAAAGCTAGTATTCAATTAAAATTTATTATCATTCACTATTCATAAAAAAATTAAGCATTTCTGGAATTTATTAATAAAATCACCCTAAGATAATTTTGACCTTATTAACTCAAAAATGAAGTTATTTTTTGTGAAATAATATTCTATAAGTGATGGTAATCAATTTTATTATGGTTTATGAAAGGTAGAACAATAATTTTTTGATAAAATGTTTTTTTCAAAACTTTGGAATAATTTTCACAAATAATTGTATTTTATTGTCTATATGTTTTAATTTTATAAATCCATTTTATTAAAAAACCTAATATTATTATTAATATTAAAATTTTTAATATCCAGGTTATAATGGTCATGTATAATTCATTTTATTAGTAATATATAACTATTTTAAAATCTCAATGTTATGTGAAACACTATCTGAGGTGGTATTCTATGTAGGTGTTGATTAACATGGTGTACCATGAAATGAAATAAATTAATAAAATAAAATATATTCGAAAAAACATTCATAAAATCATGGCGTGTTAATTTCTACCCCCTTAAAATGAATTTCTCCCTCAAAATTCAGCATTCTGATACAATCAAAAGAGGATACTTCAACCTTGTCCAACCCTCAAATACCCACATAACATTATTAAATTGGTGGTTTCACCAAAATACATCAAATAGGTGAGTGGTCCTATTTTTTATTACATTTTCTATATGGTTCATAATATACACCAATTTTTTATCTTAACATAGATACTTCTCTAGTGTTATGACCTCTTTAGTCAATACATTTGAAGGGTTGGGTATGTACTTCTATAGGGGAGATATGTGGAACACCTCATGGACTTGAGAGAGGTTTTGTGGAAGATCCAAAAGAAAGGCTACCATCGAAAAATGATTATAAATTTTAAAGGGACTGATACGACTAAGGCTTAATTTCCCTTACTTCTCTAATCTCATAACCATGTTCTATGATAATTTTCTATAAAATAACTTATCATAAAAATGAAATTATAGATCTTAACAATGATTATAATCCTATCTTTTCTGCCAAATTTTCACTTCTTTCATATTCTACTAAGTGGTTATAGCCTTATCTTTTATTTCATCCACAATATTTGTTAATAATATCATTGTTTCCCAAAAAAAATCTAACACAATGTAGATCTATATTTCATTCCATTTAAGGAATCATAAGGATCCAATTTAATTCATGAGATAAAGATATTTTTGTAGGATAACTAAACTAGGCGAAGGTATTGATCTGAACCACATTTTAAATCCATTGAATAAGATCTCAAAATTTTTTCTAGGGTTAAAATTTTTCTTTCTAAATAACCATCCATTTGAGGATGATTTCTTGTGTCGAAATATAATTCCATATCATGTTCTTACTGAATATTATTCTAGAAAATTGACCTAAACCTGGGATCATGGAATGATAAAATAGATTGTATACTTTATACATCTTTACCACTTCTTTTTTTTATAACGGAAAGCTAATCTCAAGAGAAGTCTTATTTAATACTGATGAAGTGTGATGAATTTTTATGTTGATCAACTAAAATTCATATAGTATTATTCCCCTTATTATTTTTTGGGAGTCCAATGAAATAATCCATTACTACGTTCTCTAATTTCAATTCTATTATGGGTAATGGATGAAATTTCCACATATACTTTTTTATTTCTTCCTTAAAATTCTATAATACCTAAAAATTAGATATAAACTATATTTTCTCTCTCTTAATTCCATCCCACCAGATGTACTATTTCAAATATCTATTCATATTTGTTCTTCCCATATGAATATAGCATAAAGAACTATGTTACCGATCTAACAACTACTTATTCACATTTGGTATGCAAGGAATATATATATGGTTCCAAAATCTATAGAAAATTAAACATGTCACAATGGGTTGAAATTATTGGGATATCCCTATAAACCATTGGGATAGGGTATCCCAATGGTTTCACAGACTATTGGAATGAATGTTGTTGCATTATCCCAATACTAACTATTCTATAGGAACCATTGGTATAGACTGTCTGATGTTAGTATATTCCAAATGTTTCAATGAAATTTTTGCGATATATATATACCAATGGTTCAAGAACCATTGGTATACATGCTATCTAGCAAATAATATATTCTAACAACATCATATTAACTATAGAGATATATGTATACCACCAGTTGAATAACTGTTGGCATACACTCCCCAGTATATAATCTATTACAATGCTTTATGAAACTATTGGAATAGATATGTAACAATAGTTTAATAACCATTGTTATATCCACTTCACCAATTAACTAGCTGCATACCCTCTTCACCCACTAACAAATAGAGTACCCATCATTCTCTTGACTTCCACAACCTGTACACATGACATCTAGATGCTGTAAATAAGATAGTTCTTTTCCAATATTCCAAAACCTATAAAAATGATTTCACCTGTAAACCGGTTAGCTTTCAATCAGTGAATTTATGGGAAATGTGTTTTGTGAATAAAACCATCTATTTAAAGGAAAAGACTACACATTATATGTATGTTCATGAATAATGGTTTTTTTTCATCCATTCATTGAATTCAATAATGAGGAAGGGATCATCCATTTATCCAAAGAATATTTATTAAATTTAGTATTGATTTTATTTATTAATTTTTGAAAATGAAAAGGGGAGGTCATGTCCATGGGGGAGGGGGTGTCTAGGAGGTCAGGGCATCCAGTGGGTGGGGTTATCCATGGGGTTGGGGGATGTCTAATGGGGTAGGGGTGTCTAGGGTGGTTTTCAAATAGTGTAAGGGGTGTACAGGGGGTGGGGTGTCTAGGGGGTGGGTGTGTCTAGGGGTGGGGTGGTGTCTAGGGGTGATGGTGTCCAGGTTGTTTGGGGTTTTCCAAGGGGGTAGGGGTGTCTAGGAGGTGGGGTGGTGTCCTAGGGGATTTTCCAGGGGGTTGGGGGTGTTGTCCAAGGGGTACGGGTCTCTATGGGTGGGGGGATTTCGAGGTAGTGGGGTTGTAAAGGGGGTTATGAGGTTTTTAAAGGGGTATGTGATCTAGGGGCGGGGTTATCCTGGGGGGGATGTCCATATGGGGGAGGGGGTTGTCTAGGGATTTGGGGATTTTTCTAAGGGTTAGGGGGTATCCAAGGGGGTGAGGTGTCTAGGGGGCTATCCAGGGGGTGGGGTCGTCGAAGGGGTAGGGGTGTATAGGGGTGAGGGGTGTCAAGTGGGTGTGGTGGTGTACAGGGGAGTGTGGATGTCCAGGGGGTTGGGGGTTTTCCAAGGGGGTAGGGGTTGTCCATGGGTGGGAGATGTACATGGGGGTGGGGGTGTACAAGGGGTGGGGTGTTTAGGGGTAGGGTGGTGTCCAAGGGGTTGGGGGTTTTCCATTAGAGTTGGGGGTTGTCCACGGGGGTAGGGGTTGTCATTGTGGTGGCGGTGTCTAGGGGGTGGGGGATTTCAAGGGGTTTATGGGCTATCCGGGGGTTGTGGGTGTACATGGGTGGGGGTGTCCAGGGGTCGGATTTATCTTGGGAGTGTGGGTTGTCTAAGGGGTTAGGGGTGTATAGGGGTGGGGGTGTCTAGGGGTGGGGTGCTGACTAGGTGTGGGCACTATCCAGGGGTGGGGGGGATTTCCAAGGGGGTAGGGGTGTCCTGGGGTGGAGTGTCCACATGGTGGGGTGTCTAGGGGTGGGGGCTGTCCATGGGTGGTGGGGGATGTCCAAGGGGTAGGGGTGTCCCAGAGTGGGGTGTCTAGGGGGTGGGGTGGTTTCCTGGGGGTTGGGGGCTATCTAAGGGGGTAGGGATGTCCAGGGGGCTATCTAAGGTAGTTGGGGGTGTCCATGTGGTGGGTTTTCTAGGGGGTGGGGTCTATCTAGGGTGTTGTGGGGGCAGTCTAAGGTGGTGGAGGTTTCTATGGGGTGGGGGTGTCCAGGGGGTACGGGTATCTAGGGCAGGGGTTAAGAAGTTACATCAAATCATCAAGTCAAGTATTATTATTTATAAATAAAGAAATAATGATAATGTGACCTACCTAGTCACACATATATCTTGGCACAACATAATCATCAAACATCAAATGTTAGTAATATCAGTCAAAATGTAGAAGAACAATCTGTTCCCTATAACCATCACTATCATCACCGTCATCATTAGCATAAACCTATCCTCGTCATTTTCCCCTTCATCATCCCCTCCCTCCTCAATGTCCTACTTCTCACCCTCTTAATAGAATGCATCGATGAAAAATATTCATCCCAAGTTGTGCTGGCCTTTGGTGGATGTGTTGGACGTAAAACATTTATCACATTCATAAATGTAGTGTTTTCCCTAGCATAATGTTCTACCATCTATATAGCCCATTTTCAGCTTTCTTGGCATGGGACTTGACCTACTGTAACTCGGTGGCACTACACCTCTTACCCGATGAGGGCCAATACCTCGTCGAGACTATACTCTTCCCACGTCAGCATCGTACTCTACTAGGGTGCTCATATCACCAGAAATGTTGTAAGTGATCATATGGCCCATAATTGTCTTGTTCCTGGGAATCAAGGACCTCCAAAGCATCCTATTAGAAATAAAAATATATTATTAAGATACTAAATAGATAATAAAATTTGAATTCAGAAAATTTAAACTTACAATCTACTGTTGAGTCTGTTCATTAACCGCACTTCCATCTTTCTTCTTACGACTCATGAAAAACAGTTTTTCTTGAGCACTCGTCCTTCAATATTCAATTTTTACCTCTACAATGACATTGAATTTTGGAAACAATAATTAAAAATAAGTTACCAATAATTTATTTCATAACTAAAATTATATAACAACTTTAGCAATCAAATAAATTACGGAGGAAACAATATAATGTGCAAGTTGAAATGACAAATTATAAACAACTGTCATACCTATTTCCTCTCATGATCTGGCATCATGGTACATCCGAATTTCTGGAGGTATTTTTTAGCATCAATGTTTTTTTAATTCTATAAAATGATTCCAAAATAAAATTCAATAATACAATAGACAGTATTAACGCAAAACATGAAATTTTACATTTAA
This sequence comes from Viscum album, assembly GCA_963277665.1. Classification (NCBI taxonomy): domain Eukaryota; kingdom Viridiplantae; phylum Streptophyta; class Magnoliopsida; order Santalales; family Viscaceae; genus Viscum; species Viscum album. Next base: position 1,110,132,191 of record OY728146.1, read on the forward strand.
ATACCTCAAATGTGATTAATACCTTAAACTATATAGTAATCCAATGAGTAATCATATACTGATATTGTTCTATCAGAAAATCATCAATGAAAGGGACCACCTCTAACTCTGTGCCAAATCTATCACACCAGCCTATACAAAACCCATTTTTTGGCTCTTTAAACCTCACCAAAATCCTTTAAACGTGCCCGTTCTTCACCCTCACCAGTGGGTAAGTTAAACCGAACATGACACAATAATATTAATTCATATAAATAAAAATAATAATATATTTCCTTAAATACAATAGATTTTTTACACATATCACTACCCAAACATTCTCTTTGACATCATTTGGAAACTGTTTCTAAGAGAGATGGATAACAATAATGATGTCTGAGTGATTGGCATGCATCGCAAAAAACACCAACATTAATGAAATTTTTTCCCTCATTTTTATGTCTTCATTATAGTCAACCATCAACTACGTGTGGTGGTTCCACACCACACACATGCATGTATGCTCCCACCAATGCCTCCTATTCGTAGATTTATCTATTATGAAAGAAAAACAAACATTTTATCGATACATGTTATAATGAAAATAAATAATGGTATAAAATTTTGTTACGGTTATATAAATATACCTACATTAGTCTGCTCAATGGGCGCTTCTGGATCCACAGAAACTGAATGAACCCCTTGTGTAGGGTGGGTGGGCCCCAATGTAGGCTCTTAAATGACATACTATAGTAGAGGAGGAGTCGAAGAAGATGAAATATATAAGCTATGAGATAAGGAAGTATAAGTAAAATAAGATGGTATGGATGGATGACTAAATTCTGGATAGGGAGTGGGAATCATCGCCAGATATGGTAAATAGAGGTGGGGAGACACTAATGTAAATGGTGGTGAAAACATGGGAGGCCTAAATATCCCTTGTGTCTCTAATGACACACTAGGATCAGAATGTGAGATAGATGTTATGACAGTGGGAGGGGAATGGTCTAATAGGGTATACTGACCAGACCACCTATCACTCATACTACCCCCCCTCATACGAAAACCCTGAGTACTGGGACCACTACTAGGTTTCTCATCAAATAATTGTCACCAATGAGGTGTATCATTCAAAAAAATTAAAATAAAATTAATCACATAATATTATATATTATTTAAATATATATATTTGAAATAAAATACTCACTACAGGCACACGTTTTGTAACTCCCATCTCTGCCATGCGACAATTGGTGTCCATCATCTTTTTGTCGCCTCTGTTCTATTGGTTCTGTTTCTTGCATTTAGAAACAAATATGGAAGTAATTATAAGAGGATAACTAATGTGAAACCCAAAAAACAAAATAAATGAGAGGGAATAGGGGGACTCATGGATAGCTTTACTATCCATTGTTTTAGGTCATCTTTGATATATTGATAATGAATTAAATAAATAGTACAAAATGTAAAAAAAAGTTTAATTTTTGTAGGATGGTTATTTAATATGTGTCATAAGTATATTAAAGTCATGGAAAATTGATTCTGAAGCTTTATGTCCCTCAAAAAACAAGAGAGATAGCAAATAGAATTATGCCTTTAAAAATTTCAGAGAGGTATATATTATGAGTTATTATACCCTTAAGATATTTTGAAATTATGATATAAACATATGAACAAGGATAAGATATCTACCATATTAATAATTGGTAAATCCGTTGTCAAAATAAAAAAAATTATTTTATTTAGCTCAGGTAAATGATGCAGGTTTCTATACATGTTTTGTAGAAGAAGAGAAACCATATTGTTCATTATTTGGTGAAATTTTTAAGGGTAGTCTTAGAGAGACACTATTTTTATACATGTTCAAAAATGAATTTAGATGTTCACCAAGTTATAAATTTTGTTTCCATAGGTTCGAATATGCTTCAATTCCAAATTAAAAAAATGCAATTCAAATAAAATAGCAACCAATAAACATAGAAAATTCACACAATGGTCATGTTGGATACAATATATTAGTAATCAATATTAACTCAATTTGAATAGTACCAACCATAAAAACTCAATTCAAGATAAACCAAAATAATTGAGAACATGGATTTATGATTTTATAAATTTCCTACCACAACATTAGGTTCACAGTCAACTCTGAAAATTGAGCTATGGTACTTATAAAAATTAATAAATGGGTCATTTATAATAAAACTGGTGATGGTGTCAATTAGATCATCACCATAATAGAAAAATTAGTCTGGGAATTACTACAAAAATGACACCAAATTCAGGTCGAAGATGGTATTTGACATAAAAATCTTGTTTTTCTATTGATGCTAATACATATGGTTTATCAGTAGCAAGAGTGCATATCATATCAATTACTCAAAATCCATAATCATCAATAAATGTGTTGTGCCTCATCATCAAATAAAAACACTATAATTTTCTCATCATGACTCATCTTTGAGAGTAAAAATCAAATATTATTATTTTTCAGTTACTCCATAATAACATACATTTTCAAATAGTGGTCCACTATTTGACACACTAGAATAACTATCTATTGTGTTAGTAACGAAAACACCATCATGTTTTGTTCTCATGTTCTTTCCTCGTTCAATGATAAAAAATCTGTACACATTACTAAAAATTGATTTATAGTCAAGAACCATGATATTAGGACCAAAATCTAAATCTATTGTTTCCTCAATGACCGAATCAGTAGGAAAACTCAATACCTAAAATATAAATTAATATTAAACATAATAAAATATTGATTTAATTATTATAAATAGTAATATTTTTACCTTAAATTTTGACCAAGATGGAAACTTTTTCCAAAGGAAAGCCTCCCCTTTTCTAAAATATAAATAATGATGATTTCTATTTATCATTTCTTTATCTTCCCTATGGATAAAAATAGGAATAGTTTAACAGATATATATATTAGAAAAACATATATTCAATTTAATTTCTTTATATAGTGATCGAACAAATTATAGTTGAAAAAAATGTGTGAGGTACCATCTCCCACTCTTCAAGGATTCATTTCGTCAATGAATATAATCTAGGACATCCTCCTGTTTGAGAAATTGATGGAAAATAGGTTCAATTTTCTCATACTATCCTTATTCATTTCTTATTTTTCTATTCATTCTTGTTTTGTGATTATACAAAATACACAGGGTATAAATCAATACATTCTGGGGCCATGTAACCGTTCACGATAGAACTTCTGGGATGATTCAGCTTTGGGAATAAGACATTAATGTGTACATATTTCATTCCGTTGGATACATCCAAAAAATTAATAGGTCCTTCAAGAAGTATTTCTGTTGGAATATGGACTCTTAGATCCCGCATACATGTGAAAAATGATGGAGAAAATATTTTCTCTCACCCATACAAAATTAATGGGTCATCTGCCAAAATTTTTTTCAAGAAAGACTTTGAAATCTTATTACCACAATAATCTATAAAAATGGAACAAATGAATAACAACCACCCATATATTATTAAGAAGAAGATGATATATTGATATTGGAATAAACTCATTGATAAGGATGTGAAAATCATGAGTCCTCAAAGATTTTTTCTTCAGCTCTCTTGTGTTGACCCATTTATATATGTATATTGAATAAAAATCATGAAATTTTAGTCTCTAGTAATTAATGAAGAAAAATATATAGGTTTCATCACATTTAAAGAACCCAAAAATTCCCATTTATTTTCACTAATACGCACATGATACAATTATGGTCTAATTCCCCAATCCTCCAAGTCACTTCAAGACCGTAAATCATATTTTTTATTTCCCATAAAATTGAGAAGAATTGAAAGAAATATTTCAGATTTTTTTTTCAGTGTGCATTATGTCTAAAAATGATGTAAAAAACTGGTTGACCCTAAGGAAAATCAAAGAATATTCTTCTCTTCATCAAATTGTAACATGTTTAGTAGAAATATTCATTATCTTTCCAAATTTAATTTGAACCTTCCTAAATGAAAAACAGAAATCTTTCAATTAATTAATATCATCAGTCCCAAATATATGCTGAGGTGGAACATCAGTCTCTATGGTATTGTTAATTCATCAATGATTATTTCTATATGGATTGTCCATTGGCAAGAATTGTAGATGTCCCATAAAAATAAAACTACAACAATTTTTCAGTCTTCAGGATCATGTATTCTTTATAAAAATAGTTCAAGATAGTTTTCCTTTCATGATCCATCCATACATCATTTCATAGAAAAGAAAATCATTGATCACATACATAAGCGCAACACATATCTGATATATGACTTTCGAACATTCATCATATGTGCACACCACCGCATTCCAAAGAAATTTCAAATCTTTTATTAATGGTTGCATGTACATGTATATCTCATTTCTAGGATCAGAAGTACCATATATGATTATTCTCAAGAAAGTGAAAGGTTTTTTCATAAACAACCATGGGGTATGGTTATAAATGTTTATAAAAACTATCCATGTGTTGTGAGAAGTAATGATCTTTCCAAATGGAGTAAAATCGTCACATGAAATACATAGCCTCACATTATTCATATAAATTACAAAATTAGGATATTGAGCATCAAATCTCCTCCATGACAATGCATATAAAGGGTGAACCAACTGATTAGTATTATCCTTTCTTTCAATATCATTCCATCACATTTTTATTGATATTTCATCTGACATTAAAATATTATGGAGTCTAGGGACCAATGGAAAGTGCTACATTACTTTATATTGAACACGGGACAGTGCTCCATCATACGTTGGCTTCCAACGAGATGTACCGCATTTTATACAACCATTTAATTCAGCAGTTTTCCCCAGAATTAACTGCAATCTTTTGAGAAAGAATGGATTTTTTAAAATATTCAACTTGCTCATCGAACATCCATGCCATATATTGGTTAGATGGAATATCATAATCATCTAGATGTAATTCCTTCATGAATTTTATAATATAATCGATGGTAGTATTAGAAATCCCATTCATAGATTTTCAATGAAACTATGAGATAAAAAATTCCAATATTTTCATTTTACCACATTGTCGAATACTGTAGTCCTGGTATCATCATTCAATTTTTTTCACCATAAAAACATCATCATTTTCATTATACACATCATGTGTACTCATATATAATCCCTCTTGGGTCAGAATCATTTATTTTCCATGATTAAAAATAAATAGAAATTATTCATAAAAAAATTCTCCAATATAGTCCTCTCATTTGGATCATCAGCAATTTGAGATTTAATTTTCTACCCATTATGATACCACACATAGTAGTTTTCTTCAAAACCATATTTGGATTGGTTGTAGCTGACTTCTTCAAAGATCAATGATGGACTTCCAACACAATTATAACATGGGAAATGTATGTGACCACTATTTGAATCATTTTAAATGAAAAATCTTAAAATATTACCAAATGGTTTTTAAAATCACTTATGATCTGACTGTTTTCATACATCCAACTTCTATCCAAGCTGTATAAAAATTCTTATAACTCATTTTATAAAAAAAATCAACAATATTGAGATTTCGTCGAAAATATATTTAACAAAAAGAGAATTTTTCACATAATATGAAATCATAGCTGACACACTACTCTATATGAGAATCATAATATAAAAGAAAAAAATACTATATTTATAACAAAATATCACTGAAAAGAAGTATACATGAGCGTACAATATCATGTACACTTGTGGAGGAGAATTATTCATGAGTTGAGTATATTTTTGATTGAATAAATTTTATATTTTAGTTGATTATTTGATTGATCACATACACTGCGTTAGGGGGTGGGGTTGTCTATGGGATGGGGGTGTCCAGGATGTGGGGCTGTCTAGGGGGTGGGGTGGTGTCTAGGGGGGGTAGTCCAAGGGGTGGGGATGTCCAGGGGTGGGGACTATCTAGTGCGGGTGAGGTCTTTCCAAGGGGGTGGGGGTTGTCTAGGGGCTGGGGGTGTCCAGGGGGTCGGGTGGTGCCCGGGGGGGGGGGGGGGGTTGTCTAGGGGTGGGGTTTGTCCAACTGGGGTGGGGCCGTCGAGGGGGTGGGGTGTCCAGGGGGTGGGGTGTCCAGGGGGTGGGGTGGTGTCTCGTGTGGATTCCAAATGGGTGCGGGTGCTGTCCAATGGGGTTGGTGGTGTCTCGGGTGGTTGGGGTGTCCAGCAGGTGGGGTGGTGTCCATGGATGGTTGTACAGGGGGTGGGGGATTTCCTTGTGGGTGGGGGTTTTCCAAGGGATGGGGTGTCTAGGAGTGGGGGTGTTTAGGGGGTGGGGGTGTCTGGGGGGGTGTGTCTCGGGGGTGGGGGTGTCTCGAGGGAGGTGGTGGGAGGGGGCGTCTAAGGGTGTGGGGATGTCCATGCCCAAACTAGGGTCATAATCCAATCTATATCCAATTATAGCATGACTTCAAGCCTATTAGAGATGACCCAGAAGACTATTGGTGTAAACCATGAATATCATATATATAAATCACAAAACACCTAATTGTAATAACACCTCCAAATATCATACATGGGCCGGATTTTATCGTCCACTCTTATTATCATAAATGAATTCTAAAAAAACACACCTAATTATAAACACGACTCCAAATTTGGAGCTAGGATTGTGGCTTATTGATGCCTTGATATGCCAGCTAAGAGCTAATCCCAGGTCATGGTACAAAGTCTAAATATAGTATTTTATACATTTACCAAATACTGTGTGTGTGTTTAATATGATCATATGTATGTTGTTTAGGAAAATGAGCCATGTTTTAATTGCACATCCCCCCTACCACCTTGCAACCACTGGTTATCCCCACCCCCTGCCACCTATACAACCTCTCCCACCTGACCATTATTGCCCCCTACCCCCCACATGGACATCCCACCCCCACCTGGACTCCCCCACCCCGACCTGGGCAGCCCCCCCCCCCACCCACATAGACATCCTACCACCCTACCACCCCAACCTGGACATCCACCCCCCACCGCACCCCCACATAGACTGCCCACCCCCTCCCCGAAAATCCCACCCCCACCTGGACAACCCACCCCCACCACACTGGGTAGCCCTCACCCCATCTCCCACATGTAAACCCCACCTTGACCCCCCTAAACAGCCCACACTCCTCCTTAGACAAACCACACCCCTCTCCCCTACACCCCACACCCCTCTCCCTCGCACCCCTGTACCCCCCACCCCAACCTGGATAGCACCATATCCCACTATAACCCCACTTAGGGAAATTTTATTTAAAAACATTTTATTAATTAAGAAGGAAAACCATAATTTATTTTTCATTTCATTAAAAACATCCCATTCAATTTATCAAATCATGAAAATTCAATTTATAAGGATCCATGGGTCACATAGGAGACGTCATTGTGGAATAGGGAAATCACCTACATAGTTAATTCCAATTTAAAAAATGGGCCAAGAAAACAATATGTGAGTTGGGGTGGTGTCCGGGGGGGATATCCCAGGGGGTGGGGTTGTCCAAGGGGGAGGAGGGTGTCCATGGGTTTCTTGGGGTCTATGTGGTGGGGGGTTTCTAGGAGGGTTGTCCAAGGGGGTAGGGGTGTCCAGGGGGTGGGGTTGTCAAGGGGGGGGGAGGGGCTGTCAATGGGGGTGATGGGTGTCCAGAGTGGTGGGGTTCCAGTGGGGTGGGTTGGGTGGTTTTCCAATGGGATAGGTATCCAGGGTGGGGATGAAGTCTAGGTGTTGGGGGTATGGGTGTCAAGTGGGGTGGTTGGAGGGGGGTTTTCCATGGGGGTGAGGGGTGTCCAGTGGGGTGGGTTGTCCAGGGGGTGGGGTAGGGGTTGTCGAAGGGGGTGGGGTGTCCATGGGGGTGTGGGCTATCCAAGATGGGTTGGGCGTGTTGAGGGTGGGGGTGTCCAATGGGGGTGCCCAAGGGTTAGTGGTGGGGGTGTTCCAAGGAAGAAATATCTATATACTACCCTGAAAATTACCTCTACCCAATCGAACAAATATCACAATTCCAATCCATCACCCCACCAATAACCAATTCATCATTAATATCACTACCCTTCCTATTCTTCATTGAAAAAAAAATATAAATACAAAATCTAAATCCTATTTGAAACTAAACTAAAGTCTATAGAAACTACTATATCAGCCCACTATGAAAATGGAAAACCACATACACTACTATCCCAATCATCCCCAGTCCCATCACATGGACCATCATTAAATCCATTACCCACCTCAAGACAATATGACTAAATAAACCCTGTACCATCTTCGAGTGGGGATACAGATCACAAGCACCAATTAGATCATATTGTTTATGAAATCTGCACAAAAAAATTGGATATAAAGAATTCAAATAAAAGTAATTCACACAATCATGAAACATGAAGTGTAGAACAAAAATAAAAAACAAATCAAAGTGTTTGGTATACCATGACACAGACCGCATAGAACTATGGTTAAGGCCAAATCCAAACACAAATCAAAAAAATAGATGTATAACATTAAAAATATTTCATCACATAGAAATTTGAATTGTAGAAATAAAAAATTCCTTGATTGAATATGGATCTATTAGGTGGAAGGTGTTCTGTAGCCTAGGGTAATGAGCGAGCTTTGGGAGAACTTCTTATTTTGGATGCAATCGCATAGACGGGGGAGTTGTGTCCATTCTGTATTTGGGGGGAAAAATTATCAATGGTTTTAAATACCCATTGGGAAATATATTTGTTATAAATTCTTTTCTAAAACATATGGTATACATTAGTAAAATTAATTATTTCATAATGGTTTACTCTAACCTTTAGAAAAGCTTGATTCTAAATAATATATAACAATGGATTGTTCAATCCGTTGGTAAAGGTTGATCCAATAACAGTATACCAGAGGATTGAGAAAACCTTCAGAATAAAATTGCTGTGAAAGACTCCATTTCTACCAATTTAAACCTTATCATTGAATCATTATCATAGTTAAACTATGGAATATTTCGTAAATTATTTTATATCCTTATATCTTCCATAAGTACCTCTTTAATCATCACATGGATAGATGGTTAAACATTTAATTGATAAGGATATGATTTTAGACCTTCTATTAGGATTTATAGATATATCCTTTTGGAGTCAATAATTATTGGATATTTTGTGATCCTCATAATGGATAAGGTATCGGGATCCTTTCAACTCAAAGTATCAGCCACTTTGTTTTCATTCAAAAAATAGATGTGTATTGAGGTGACAAAATCTTTTATCATCTTTAACCATCTTCTTTGGGGAATTTTCATCTAATTATTTGTGAATATTTACTTCAAACATTTTCAATTGGTAGATAAGTCACACAATTTTTTATAAAGATATTGAATTTATATCCTTAATTCAAAAATTTAAACATTTAACTCGAAATGATTAGTTTGGAAATTTCTTGCATAATGATTCAATTATCATATGGTATAAGATATATCCATGTAAGTATACATAAGAACACATTTCAATACCTTTATGTTTGAATCAGTATAGATTACAAACTCCTATCCACTAGAGGCTAATGTAAGCATAGGTTCACTGACTAACCTCCACTTTAGTCCCTTGAAATTTTCAAAACTTTCATTTATCTAGATGAACATTCCACCCTTCCAAGTCAACTTGGACAGAGGATTAAATATTTATATAAATTATCCAAAAACCATCAATAATATCCAACTAAACCATGAACACTACAGATCATAGTCACCGTGGATGGTTGGGCCAACATTAAATAGTATTTATCTTTTATGGTCCTATTGATATACTATCTCATGATATTATATGACCCAAAAAAGAATTATTTTACTAACAAAAAGCACAATTTGTAAAATCATCATGTAGTTTATAATTTCTTATGATTTTTAGTACAATTTGTAGTTCATTTTCATGATATTCCCTTCTCTTTGAATAGATAAGAATATTATCTATAAAGACTACCATAAACTAATCGAGGTAATATCTAATGACTGTGATATATTAAATCCCTGAAGGTAGCAGGGGTATTAGTTATACCAAAAGGAATCAATATATATATACATAATATCTATACTGTCTATGGAATATTGTTATGGGTATATCAAACTTCTTGAACATTAATTTATAATATCTATATTAATGTGAAATTTTTGTAAAAGTATTGACCCCGGCATAGTTGGTCAAATAATTCCTCAGTATGCGAAAGTGGATAATTATTATTAACTGTGATATTTTCTAGCTCCCAATAATCTATGAAAATTCCCATTGATCCATATTTCTTTTTTATAACAAGAATAGGTGAATCACAAGGTTACACACATGGATAGATGAATCCTTTATTAATATTTTTTTGGAGTTTCTTCTTTAATTACTACATCTCATTTGGTATTGTTCTACAGAATAACTTCTAAAATTGGTGTGACACCAATAATGACATAAATTGAGAACTCAACATCACATTTTAGTAGAGGGATAATAAACTATTCCTAAAGAATATCAGGAAATCACCAAAAAAAAATAGGCATATCATCGATGCTGAGTTTCTCCCGAACCATTTGAGATAATAATACAATATAAATGGGAATTAATCCCCATGTAATGGATGTAATCTTCAGAAGAAGTTCATACTTATCACCACATATATATATAGAAACCAATTTTTTTAATATCTTATTTAATTTTCGTTTCTTATTAATTGATGTGGTATTTATGTTGATAAATCCAACACATCCCAATGATGAAATAAAATTCAACTAGAGGATAAATAAAAATTATTTTCCAGAAGCACATTCTCACCAATACTCACCGGAGAGGAATCATAGACTTGATATTTTATCATCATTACATATGGGATATTTAATCCAAATTCAACATCATGTTGTATTCGTGGAATCTTTATACCCTTTGATAACTCATTATATATAAATAAATGGGTAGATACATAGTAAAATAAGCCATTAGAGTTTCTATAGTGCATGGAAAGTGTATTTTCACCACAAAGTAATCACACTAATCATTAAAAAATAGATCATGGGATGATTAAAATTATCCCTTAGATTACGAGGTTGCTGATATTGATCATCACCATTAACCCTTTAGTATGGGCACTGGATAGAATAATGCCTCATTATAATTGAATCCTTGGACTATGGGAGGATTATTCTGTATATATTTATCTCTATTTGCATCATTATATAACTTTTTCACACCACTTCAGTAACCAATTTCCCAATGACCTTCCCTTAAAAACATTTAATATTTACTAGTCCTCCTGAGGAAATTTCGTCCATGATTCTTCTCACACATAGAGCATAATGGAATGCTCATATTATTCTCTCAATGGTTCTTATATTTTAATTTTTACTCCATCTTTCTTTTCTTATCAGAACCATGAGATTGATATGTAAATCCAACCACTATTTCCACATTGATTTCACATTGAACAATATAATCTTAGCTATAGAAGTCTCTTATGGATAACACCCTTCGATAAATTTTTTTAAACCACTAAGGAATCAATCATCTTTACATTCAGGTTATATTATAATAATGGAAATGTCCCTCAAATATCTTTAAAATTTTACCTCATATTTTTCAATGGATTCATAATCCTTTTTCCTTAACTCAAGGAACTCATTATCCATACTCATATGTAGATTATGTGGAAAGTACTAATTGATTAAATATGTTCTTGAAAACATCCTGATCTATGGAGTAAATTTCATCATGATGCCTTATATTCTAGATAAGTGTCCACAATTGATCAGTTTCACCATCCAAATAGTAAACAGCTGAAATGTATTTTTAATTTTCTTAACCACAGAGAACAAAAAATATATTTTTTTTTGATGATTATCCATAATTTTGAAACTAGTGGATTAGAAGACTTGCTAAAATAAGGTGGATGATTCCTCAGGAAAGACCCAAGAGAATAGTGTTCCCTCCTTTGTTCATTTGGATGTCTGACATGATTCATGGTTTGAGAAAGTTATACGATTTTAGAAATGAGTGTTTTCATTCAAGATCCCATAACATTAAAATTCTCAAGAGGAAAATCATTTTATTTTCTATCATAATTTGTGGTAACACAATTCATTCAGGTTCCAACCATTGACTACAACTGAAACCATAGATTATGAAACAATAAATATTGTGGGGAACCACATAATCATGAAAATATCTTATAAAATGCCTATATTATGACATCGTATTTAAAATATGACCCCATATATATATCCTTGTCCATTAATATTCATATTATTTTTCAATACATCATGATGGTTCGTAAAGAGTTTTTTATTTTCAAAGTGTATCCCTAAGGAGTTTCAAATCAGGTGCACAACAAGGCTAATTTTTTGGCATGATTTTCTGATCCAGTTAGGCTCTATATGGTGTTTTCAGGTTATTTTCCACTAGGTATATCTATGTGTGATCCACCTCTTGTTTTAGTATCCAGAAAAATATTTATTGATAAAAACTACCCAATAAATCATTTTCCAAAATTAAAAGATATATTTATATAATTTAAATCATCCTTAGACTTATAGAAACAAATTTACTTAGGGATATCATTAGGATCTTTTCATGCTAATTACCAATTTATAACTAAAACATTCCTCTATTAAAAACTGTAATGATCCAAGATTTTCATATATTCAAAATATATCATTTTTATAGAATATTTATTACATTAAATAATAAAACACTTGAGAATATTAACTATTTAGTGCCTTTGGGAATTTGGAAACATAAACACCCATCCATAAGTGAGCTATGTGATATAAAATACAATCATAATAAATATAACTATTCCTATAAATATCATATATAATAAATATATTGATAGAATATGGAATGAAAAAAATATAAAGGGTGATCCCGAATGATTAGTATAGGGGAAAAAGTGAGATATATAAGAATAACATGAATTAAAGTTACTGAGAATAAGATCATAACATTTGAAAACCATACAATTTATATCAAAGATTATGAAATAAGGATTGGTAGTTTATAGAACAAGTTTCATAATGAAATCAAATGACATGATACAAGAGATAATATTAGATCACCCTTTATTATTCAATGCCCACTGTTAAGATCATTATAGTGTAAAGTAGTCATTTACTAAAATTGGTTCACTTCCATTCCAACCATGTATTACTGAATCTAGTTCTCTTACTATTATATCCTATTCTTACTGAACTGTGTTTAATCCTTCTTCAAATACTTTATATCTCATAAGATATAAATCATTAGATGATTAATTATAGTGATAAATAAGCCCACTAATCACTTAATGAAATCATACAAAAGTGTCAAACAAGATTGTAAACATTCATCAAATCATAACCCATGAAATTATATGGGTATAATAAATAATTAATCATTCCATAGCCTATTGAAAATATATAGTTTTCTCAATCATTTCTTGATAGCATAACTTATGAAAATATGAGTGTTTTATAAGCATGTTATCATGTAATAACTCTTGGAATACAAATAGGTTTCATAAAAATTATTCCCTTATAAATATAAAAAATTTAGGGAATGAATAAGAATGGTATCCTTCTATTATATAAAAAGTAATGAATTGGTAACCTCAATGGATAAAGTAATAGATAGAAAATAATTTGAAATACTATTAAAAACTTTTCAAGAGGAAAATATACATTTCTTTTTGAAAATTAATTTTTAAATCATCAAAATATATTAAAAATCCTTATCTAAAAATTAATTTTATTTATTATAATGAACGGTTAGAATAAATTATTAGTCATAAAGTAAAAAAATAAATTTATACACACTAAAATAAATGTTCCTTTCACATTTTTGGTAAAATACAAACATGTATTGTTTAGAAAATGACATGTAGATTCCTTTAAAAAAATTATAAAAACTAAACATGGGTAAAAATTCGTCTTTTAATTAATAAGAGAGTAATAGAAAATGTTAAATCATTTTTAAAAACCATTTTTTTGAATGATAGCATATTTCTGACCAAAGACATAAATAAAATCATATTTTCATATTAACATTTTCTAAATATATTAACTACCAAATAGTGAATAATGGTAAAATGAATTTATGATATCCAAAAAAACTAGAGAGAAAAAAATTCATGAAAATTCTTGAGAGATTCATCATGATATTTTATCATTAGGTGCGTAATCATAAATAACCTCAATAAATGATGAGATTATAATATAATGTTTTTATCAATTTTGTATCAAAGATTCGTAATAATCATGAAGGAGACAAATACAATAGAATATAAAATTTTACAATTATAGATAATCTAATGATATATTTTTTCAATGGGTCTATATATATACCTTCTTGAAGAATATAGGTGCATGTCAAAACATATATCTTAATGAAGACTAATTGAGACCAAAAATCATTTAACAAATTTTTATCTTTTGAACTATAACCCCACACAAGTGAGTTCCTAAAAGTGATATATAAATAAAAATAAATTATTTTATGAGAATAATAATGTAAATGATTGCAAACATTATACACAACATTGAATAAGTATGTGTATGATATAGCATGTGTCTTACAAAAACAAAAAGTGAGATGGAAATATTATACCTTAAGTCTTAACTCTTGTAATACTCATTCAAACATCATGTATAAAAAAGATTAGTTTATTATAAATCCATTAAAGAATAATAATTATATATATCATACCATATATTATATTATTATGAAGATTTATTACCATTTTATTTACAATTCTATGTTAATGTTATGTTCCAGGTAATAACCGATTTGTTTTGCATAATTATTTAATTTGTTATATTTTACATTATCTTACTATAATAAATATTTAATCATCTCCATAATTTATAACATGATAAAAATATAATATATATTCATTATATATTAATTTATAATAAATAATAAAATATAGAAATAATAACTCAAATACACAGTTCAACGAGTCAAAAGGTTGTATGTGCGCATTAATGTTGTTTCCATTATCTAGTTATATTGAAAAAAGGAAAATATTATCAGATATTATTATAATATAACTATTATAATTTCATATATATGAAATATTATTATTAAATACATCCCTAAAACATTCCAAGTAATGAGTGAAAGTATCATATCACATTGTGAGGTGGTAGTTTGTGGTACCCATGAACGACATTATCATATTCCCACTGCATGGAATGAAAGGGGTTATGTGTGATATAAATAAAAAATAATCTTAAAAATATTATTAATATAATAAAACTCATATTTAATTACTATTTACATCAATATTTTCATCCTTGAGAGGTTGTAATTGAAAATACAAATGAGATCGGTTCGCGAGGTGGTAGTCAGTTTTACAAACAAAAGATGATTTCTTAGCCTATTTGATGTTAATGTGTGTGGTTATAATTTTTTACCTTATCCATAAAATAACATATAATATTTAAGATATTTATTTTAAAATATAATAATAATATAATAATAATTGAAGGGATTTTGGAAATAAATAAAAAAAAATACATTCATTGATGAATGTTACCTATTTCTCGGCTGTCTCCTTTTTCTTTTCATGAAAGGCCTTACATGGTTAGAATTATTATAAAATTAAGGTTTTTAATAATATATTAGTGGAATTTAATATGTTTATTGGGAATTTATTGGCCTATTTTTTTTAATATTTGAAAACATCGAGAGAGAGAGAGAGAGAGGGTGTCGTTTTATAATGGAGGTGAGTGGCACTCTTGTAATTGTTTGAAAAGAGAGAATTTCATCTTTTTTTCACATTTCATTTAGCACCAACAATGGATTAATCTTGACAATAAAAGTTATACTGTTAAAATATTTCAATAAAATGGATTTTTAACTAGATTTTGGTTAATTTTTCCCTTATGATTAAATTTTAGTCCCTTGATAAGATTATTTCTCTGTAAATCATCGTGAATAATTTTAACTGTTTTCACATATCATTTTGGTCAAAAATTATGTTAAAATAATTAGAAAATATAAATTATTCTGATTCCAAATATGGATTTCATTTTCAAATATCCATCAATATAACTAAAAAAATTAATTTAAAATTAATCTCGCAAATGTGTTGATAAAACGGGGTTTTGAAGTGTAAATCATCTAAAATTTACAATGTTTTATATATAATATCAATGTGAAATTGATTAAAGTGACCTAATTTGGTTTTATTTATGCATTATTAGTCTAATATTAAATTAAAAAAAATTAAATATAAAATATTTTTAAAACTTAATTACATAAATAGGACATTTTCAATTAATATTTAGTATTTTGCACTATTCATCCAAAAATGAAACATTTCAGAAAATTATTAAAAATACACCTTAAAATATTTTTTACATTATTAAATAAAAAATGAAGTTTATTATATAAAATTTATTTTTTAAAAGTATAAAAAATAAATTAGATTATTGTTCATGGAAGACATTAAACTATTGTTTTCTTAATTATATTTTCAAAAAATAAAAAAGCCTTTATCGAAACATATGTACTTTCTTATAAATATGATTTCATTATATAAAACCATTATATTTAAAATTTAACCAATAATATTAATTTTCATAACATTAATGGGTTGTTTATAATGGTCAGTTATGAATAACAATGTTTTTGTAAAAACATAGTGTTTCATGTAATATAATATTAAACGTTGTTACATATAACACAAGCATAAATTTTGGTATCATGTAATGAAAGCCATAAAAAATTAAATTTATTCAAAAAATAATAAAAACAATAGGTTATACATAATTCAAGAGTAAATATTTATTTACTCCATCATAGAATAATATTAAAAAAATTGTTGAAAATACTTTTAGAAAAAATGGATATGGAAGAAAACTAATTTTTTATCGAAGAGAAAAATAAATTAGGTTTTCCTTAAAAACATAAATTTAATTTCATGAGATATTAAACTAATTAAAATAAATTAGAAACATGTAATCTATTCAGATAACCATAATATATGAAAATTCATGTGTTTCTTGAGAGGTATATTTGGAAATTTCTTCATCAGAAATAAAACTGTAAATAATATTTATAAATGGTGAGATTGTAACATAAATCCCACACATCTTTGGTAACATTCAAAACATAATCTCTATGAAATAAATAACCTTATATGGATAGGATTATCTTATAAATTTAATTATAAGAATCATCAATTACTTTCATGAACATTATACAAACAACATAGAAGATTTAAGTGACTAATATTGGGTGTGGCTATTGAAAATAAAATTGAGAAACAATCCCCTACCATGAGTTTGAATTGATTCAAAATTAATTTATACTCCAATATAATAAAATTATATTTATTTTAATTCTTCAATAAAGACATTTACATATATAAAATATCATATATGATCCATTAAATCATTTAAAATCCTATTAATAATTCTGTATTAAAATTTTCATTTTCTGGTGTTCACAATTTGGTTTTTTCGAAGAATTTTGTTTCGGTAGTTGTATTACATTTTTATTGATCATGGTTTCATAATCACCATAATGTGAATAATGATATAAATATCATATATATTCAGTAAATACAAATTTATATCCATCCATAATAAATATAGATAGAAAAATTAATTATATTTTTTATGGATATAGTGCGACGTAGATACACGTGAACATTTTTTAGCTTTTCTGTGGATAAAAGTAATGTATGGTGAAAATTAATTAACTTTTACGTAATAATTATTATATCATATAAATCATATATTTTCATAAAATCAGTTCTTATAACCTTCCTTGTAATGTGGAAGTGAAAAAGGAATCATGTTGCTTCAAAGAGGTGGCAATCCACATGTACGCGTGAGTGAAATTATCATTTTCCAATAGACTATAAGTTAGACTTGATATTTTTATTAGATAAGAATAATTATTGCATAAATATAATATATAAAAAAGAATCTGATTATAATAAACATTCTTAAAATATGGTATTAAAAAATGAATAATATCATTATGTGGAGATAGTAAGTCATACGTACACATGAGTGATACTTCAAACTTCCCATTGATGAGAAATATGGTGGATAATGGCTTTTCGAAAATCATAATAAAAACGTTAATATATTTATGATAGTTAATTTATTATGTTATGATAAATACTATAGTTTTTTATGAGGTAAATGAATAATTATAGCAAAACTCGTCACTTAAGGTGATTACCTCTTGTTTGAAAGTACTCTTTGGGATCTCTTCTTAAAGACACTAGGGATGGTATTTTAGTGAGACCGTACCCAATAGGATGTGGATAGAGAATTTTAGAAGATAATTTTCAAGTGGTTTTTTAATATATAAGTCTCCATGTTATGTAAATAATAGAAAAGAGGGGTGTCCTCTTATAAGGGGGAGAGGACACACTTGGAATTTCATAAATAAATAAAATATAATAATGTAATTCTCAATAAATATTGTTCCAAATGGACATAAATTTGAATAAAATAAGGATCTGTTTGAAATATATTATTTCAATAAATTTCGGATAGTTTTCTTCATTTTAAAACATACAAATTATATTAAACAGTTCATTAATCATTTATTAACTTTAACTAAGGTGAAAACATTTTCAATAAGAAATGGTTAATAAAGTAAAAATAAATAGAAATCAACTCATAAATGTATCAAGGATGATATTTTCAACTATATTTCATTCACTAGGATAAACGTAATATTTTCAGAATTTTAATTTATCTAATAAATATTATTTTTTATAAATATCTTTATTGTGAATTTTAAAACTATTCATATAATTTGACATTAAATAAAACATGAAAAAAATGTAATTATAATATAATTTTTTCACACATCCTTAATATTTCATATTTATCTTAAAAATTAATTGAATATAATAACTCACTTAATTTTTTTAAATTATAATATTTTTATGTCATTTATTTTATTTTTCTATTAATTGATTAAATTTTATATCGACGTTCCGTAAGTTATTAATATAATTATTCAATAATGAAAATTTTGATATAAATTACTTTGATATAATGAAATAATTTTTATTTTAATTAAAAAAAATTACTAAATGTATCCTCCTATTAAACATATATAAAAATTTAGTGGTATTAAATTCAAGAGAGTGACATTTGGTATTTTTTATTATAAAGATCATATTTAGAAAAATATGGAATAAAGTGGACATATATAAGATACATGGTTAAACATGGAAAAATTACACTCATCTAATCGGAGAAAAGAATGTGTTGGATAAATTTTGAAACGTTTTCCAATGTTTTTACAATATATTACATGTTTTACCCACATCGAGGTGACAAATGTTTACAATGATTAATATTCATATTCAACCAAACAGAATGGGTATATTTACCAAATGTAATCCTACAAATTGTAATCATAGAATCCTTTTTCAGGATAAAATTTCTATAGGTGGTAAAAATTAAATTTCAAATAAATTTGAAAAACTCAATAAAAATAATTTCAAAACAAAATACATTTTTAAGAATATAAAATTATATATATTTTAGTCTCATGAACATAAACAAATATTATAAAAATGATAAAAATATTTTTTGAATAAATAATATATTATTTTAATTAAAATAATTCCTTTGTTGTGATAAATTTTATTTATAGACATAAAAACACAGTGTGCCCATAAAACAGTTTTTAAAAATACATCACTTTTATTACAAATGATTTTTATTTTAATTTATAAATAGTTGATAATAAAAATATTTATTTTATAAATGTGTAAAAAATTATAATTTAGTTAGTATTATTTAAACCCACCAATTAATGGCTATGTTACAGTGGTATACTATATTTCACTTCATTTACATAAAGGGTTTCATGTTTCACAAACTATTAATGAAATTAAATTTCTTTGAAAAGAAATTTTTCATAAAATCCTAGGGTGTTACATTATACCCCCATAATATTAATGACCCTGAAAAATTTATATAAAACCCCATTAAAAAATAAGGATATATTTGTTTCATTGTATCCTTGAAATCTCAAGTAGCTTCATGGAATTTTTACCTCCTCCAAAAAAAAATTATTCAATTTAGTTGTCTTCTTCCATATCAATTAATAGCTAAAATCAAAGATTTACATCAGTTATTATTCATAAAAAATATCATAATCCAATTGTATCACCTCTGGGTTATTTACATTTTAAGGATTATTCATATATTTTCTCATGAAAGATACTTGGAACAGCACCAGAACATGAGATAGGTTCAGTGTAAGTGCTAAGAGATAATCTCCCTTCCCTATTCGGTAGAGATTATCAAAGATTACAACATTACTAGAGATCATATTTAATATATTTATAAATATTATAAAATTATTTAATGTGGAAATTCATTGAAAAACATTCCCATCAAATTTTAACACCTTATCTTGAAGAAAATTATTAGCGTATCTTTTCCATAGACTCTCAGATGCCTTAAAGTTCTTTAAAATGGATAATAATCCCTCTATCATTTCTTCAGTTGTATGAAGTCAAAATATATTTTATTCTCCAAAATTATCCCAACACATTTGAGTTTTACACTTCATTCAATAGATGTACACACATATATCCATGTGAATTAATGAGTTACATTTATTGTTGTATGAAAACTCAACCAGCAGAAGGTGTTGATCCCAACCTTCTTTTAAATACAAAGAACCAGATCTCATCATATCCACTATAGTTTGAATGGTAAAAATATAATGACCATTGGTCTGAGTATGATTTGAATTACCAAAACTCAACTCTATATCAAAAGTATACTAATTAATTCACAATAACATTGAGTTATTCTCATATCCCAATCATATGGAATAGAATTTGGTACCACTTGTAACCTTAAAAAATACTTAATATAAATTACTAAAATTTGAGAAAGAGATATATCTATGATAATATTAATTCTGTGGGATGAATTTGTATATAAATTAACTAAAACACAAATTTAATTATGGAATTACATGTTTTGCAGTGTTCGATGAAAACATTTTTAGTTATGTTTTCCCAATACTATTATGGTATGTGTAAGGGATGTAACATAAATATTGAATTGTGTATCTTGGACATTACTTTCTCACATACCACGCACTGAGATACATAATCAGCAGATATACCTATTAATGTTATACCATGATAAATAGTCTTTCAGATCTCTATAAATCATCATAATTTATAGATTAATAGTTCAGGATGAACTATAGGCCTCATCCAATAGCTCCTTCCTCAAATCTGTAATGGAAGAAATAGATACATGGTTCTTAAACCACATTATTCTATCATAATTAAGGATGAACTCAAGAACATTTAAAATCATCTTAACTTAATCCTCATCTTCCTTTTATTCCAATTTAATCTAAAGAATGATAGATATTTGAAAACTCATTTGACAAATATATAATTTGTCACCTACCTTCTAGGCTTCCATATCCATCCATTCCAATTACCGAAAAATATTATATCTTCTCCCCATCATGGATATGCTCACATGATCATTTTATCATAGATAATTTTCTACCATATTCACATTCCATTGGTGTTAATGTAATGATAAGTCACATTATATAATCTACTCTGCCTTTATTCTCATGGACATGTTCAAAATTTTATGAGTGAATATAAACATTGACATTTTATGATCAATATATATATCAGACATTTTTTTGTAATGATAATGCCTCTATATCATTAAGTAAAAATTTACCATAGCTAACTCCACATCATTATTTTGGTAATTTTAAACATGAAAATAATTTTTAATGAGGAATAAGATATCTCCATATAATTCTTCATGATAATGAATCAGATTCCCTTATTTGATTCATCGAAAAATATTATAAACACCTCTCTACTATATGGTAATGTAAGCACATGGGCACGAAATAAACTTATCTTTTGTTCCCTGAAAATTTACAAACATTATACTATCCCTTTTGTGTTAAAATTCTGAGTGAGATTTATGTTAATTGAAATTATTCAACAACCAAAGATATGGCGGCTATTTTTTGTTCGAATATTTTTTATTTCATCATCTTCTCTAAGCCATCGCTAAAGTTGAAGGGTTCTTTTTAAACTCCATTTTATTCCTATATATTTATATCCATTTTATATCTTATTTTCCTCATCTATTTTTTATGTTCATTTTGTCGATGTTTTTTAATAATAAATAGCTATCGCGAAGGGAAATTCTAGACATAGGTGGTGGATGCTTCCTTTGGAGTAGCATCATGGGGACTCTTGGTATGACATCATGTGACAGTTGTTCTGGGGCTTGTTGAGGCATGCTTGAAATATGAATTTGGGGTCTCAAATAGTGGTTTTCAAATGTTCTGGGTTATTTATGCTCCACTAATTGGAGGAGCATTCTAGTTCTGTAGTGCTTCATAGTGGGTGTTTTCTGTTTTGGTATCATTTTCAGTTCATGGAATCGTGTTCTACATTTTCTAGGTGGATCTGTTGGTATGATTGGTCGTTGATGGATTTGTGAGAGTTGGATTCTTTATTATTGCATTTGTATTCCCTTGATTTACCCAATATGGACTTCATTTGGGATACCTTAAAAGATTGATGGTTGTGATGACACCCATCATCGTCCTTCTATTCATTTGGATGGATGAGAACCTTTCTGATCTTTTGTACTATGATTTTTGTCTAGTTTTTCTTCAAATCAGGTTCACTATGTAGGTTACTTCTCATGAACATTCTGGTGGGTGGGTTCAAAGAGTTATAATTGTGATGGAACCTATCATTGTGTCCCCCTTCCACATATCTATATGGGTTGGAGGAGTAATGTGCCATGATTTTTTGTTCCTAAACAGCATAGCTTCCTGGAAGGAGAAAGGCATCTCTGTAAACAAATCTCACTTATCATGGTCAGACATGGGGTGTTATTAGGCTTTTTCTATTTCTTTTATTTATATTTACTTCCCTTTTAATATTAGGGTCCCTTTTGAGTCTTATAAGTCCTATTTTTAAGGCATCTGTTCCACTATAATGCAATAGATTCCCTCTTCTCCCAGTCTTCAATAGAGGCTTTCATATCATTTTTATCTTTTATAATGTGTGTCTTGACCCTAAATCCATTAAAAACTTCTTTTTTATACGATTATGTATCCTCTATTGAAATTATATAAACAAAAAATAAAAAAATTTAAAACCAAAATCCATACACTCTAAATTTTTCATATATATTCTCATTCAATAGGGTCTTCAATTCAAACCTAAAGTGATTTATGGGCTCATACATTCTCTCTGAATGTATAATAATATCGTCTATAAAGACTACCAGAAATAGATCTATGTAATCTATGAAGACTCTATTTATTAAATCCGTGAAGATATCAACGGAATTAGTAAGTCCAAAAGGAATCAATATAAAATCAAAATGTTCATACCTAGTATGGAATATATCTTGGAAGAATCTTCCTTCATCACCCATAAATGATAATATCCAGAATGAAGATCAATCTTATAAAATTTCTAATCTCTACATAGTATATTAATCAAGTCCTAAATAAAAGAAATTGATTATTATTATATATTATGATCTTGTTAGGTTCTTTATAATTAATAAAAAAAATAACATTTATTGATATTTCTTCATAATAAAATGAATAGGTTGACCCCAAGGTGATGTTCTTGTCCAACTGAATGCCTTTTCAAGATTCTCCTATAGTTTCTTATTTATATACAGTAACTTAATAAGGGTAATTCTATATGGATACATTAAAATATGTGTAGCACCAAGTTTGAGTATTATTTAGAACTCAACTTCACTATTCGAAGGAAGATTTGATTTTTTTTGAAAAACATCTAAAAAATCCTAAATTATAGGAATATCATCAATATTGAGTTTCTCCCTATTCATATGAGATAAAAACAAGATTTAATTTATAATTAAGACCCATAAAATGTATGATATTTCTATTAGAAGTTCATTTTTATCTTTAAAACTAATATATAGTAATAGTTTAGTCCATAATATCAAATGTGACTTTTCTTCCTCAAAAATTGATTTTTAATTAATGTTGATAAATCCAATATTATCCTAATATAAAAATAAATTTAACTAGAGGAAGAATTAAAAGATATATAAGAATACAATTTCCAAAAACATTTATCCGAGAATAATCTTATACTTGAGATGAAATCAACATACAATTAAGGGGTCTCGGTACACATTAAATATCTTATTTTTGGGGTGTAATATTTATACACTTAGAAAATTCTTAAAATATAAATGTGTGGATAGTTCAAGAGTCAAATAATGCATTCAATTATCTTCAGGGGATGGTATGTGTACCTTTCACTGCATCATTATCATGAACATCTATTGAAATAAAAATCACATGAGATATCCTTTTATCTATAGTATTTGGAGGTTCCTAACATCGATCGTTGTCATTAAACATCGGATTTCATCACTAGTTAACATAAGTCTCATACTTATTTCATTAGAAACACTAGAATTTCATTGGTTCATTCTTTGTAGATTTCACTCTTTTCACATTATTATCTAACTTCTTCCCATCAAACATGCATTTGATTTCATTATGACCTTCCATTATAGACATAAAACATTTTAACCCCCCCCCCAGAAAATGTCCCCCTATTTCCAACCACACTTACAGCATACAAGAAATAACATATTCCTCTCTTAGTTAATTTTTGAATTTATTTCAGATTTCATCATTCTTTTCTTACAAAATCAATGATTTTAATAGATAAATCCATTCTCTATTTCCACCATGATTTTACATTGAAAAATTTGTTCATAGCTATTGATGTCTCTTATGTATCACAACATTCCGATACTTGGTTTTAATCCATTGAAGAATTTATCAACCTTATATTCAATTTGGACGATATTTTAAGAAGAGTACCTCATAAATCTCGTAAAATTTTCATCATATGATCCATGGGATTTATAATTTGTATTATTTATCTAAAATAATTCATTTTCATATCTTTATATGAATATTACAAGTAATATACTTACTTATAAATAAATTCATAAAAAAATCCAATCCTATGGTGTTAATTTCAACCACTTTTATCATATTCTACTTAAGATTCCACATTGATCTGTTTCACCTTCCAAATTATAGATACCTATGACGATTTTATACTGATTAGAATACTATAGAATCGAAAATATATTTTCACATATACTGATTCATTTCTCAGAAACAGGTGCATCTGTGGACCAACCTAAAGAAAGTCAATGTTTCCTTATTCAGGAATCAATAGAATGTTTTTTCATCATTTTCTCACATAAAATCTATACATGATTAATAATATGGGAAATGTGTATAATAATAGTAGTAAAATTTTTAGTTCCAACTTCTATATTATATGGTTTCTCCTAAGTAAAATGTTTTCATTTTGGATCACATTTAGCATTATCAGGGTTTCTTCGGGTTCTCATCTTTGACTAAAAATAAATAACATATTTTGGGAAAAATAATCATGGGGTGGAACAAGATATTCATGAAAAATAATTTATAATACTTCAAATTCAAAACAACCGTCTTTCAATCTATGACATCTTTCGTTTATCCTATGTCATTAATGAACATCTTCTATTCAAATCCTTCATGATGGTTCATAGAAAATGGGAATAAACCCATTAATATCCCATTAGAGTATCATACTAGTGGAATAGTATGGGTGCACTAACCATGAACCTAAATAATGGATGAGACAATATTGACCATAAATTTTCTAGGTTATTATCCCTTAAGATTATCCTAGTGGATCTCACAAATGTTTTTTCATCCTTGTTTCTAATGGATAACTTAATAATTCTATACTACCAACTATTGTAACCCATAATTTTCATATATAGATATTATATAATGTTAGAATAATATTCATTTTATAACATAATGATCCATTCAGGGATTATATAGGTCTAATATATTTGGAAACAATGATATAAAAAACTGGTTCATAACTGAAATACATCATCTCCCACTAAGTTATTAATAACAAGAACACATATTAGAAAATTAATTCCTAATATACTTCTTCATAACCTTGGGAAAGGGGATATAATAACTAATGTGTTCAGATGCCCAATAAGGTTAAAAAATAAAATACTAATGATCACATAAATATATCATGAGAATAATGTTATTAGAACATAAGAATAACATTTTAAAACCATACCTTCATATCATGTATTAGAATCATCAGTCATGAAAAAAATATTGTTAATTGAAAAGATATTTATTATAAATGAATCAAATAATATTATCTATTTCACCATAATATTGGCGAGTGAAATAAATATGTGGCATACGCATAATCATAGAAAATTATTTTCCTAGAATTCATGACGTATTTCCAAGATTATCATAGTGTATTGGGGTCCCTCCCCAAACCATCTTATTACTCAAGATTCAGCCCCATGGATGTCATATTCAATATGTACCAGTACTAAATTAGATTTACTCCCCATTATCGTCATATTTATCTCATGATACATCCATCTTCATCTAATGCATTGGAGGGTCATATATTTTCAAGCCTAATTTTATCTTAATTAAAATATTACATATGAGTTCTATAAGATCATGAAAAAATAATCATTTCATAACCAATAAAAATTAAATATTATTCATACACATTTTTTTATGGAATAGCCCATGGGAAAGAAATGGGTTTCATAAAAATTTAATCATTTCATTATTGCATAACCCAAGGAAAAGAAAAAAGATTTTAAAATATAATTTCATCATAATAATAAATAGTATAATCAAATAATAAGTATTGTGTCATTTAATATTAACTTGAGTAAGGATTATGTAACATCAAAGGATTTCATATTTTTGGAAGAATTTCTTTAAAATATCAGTTAGAAAATTTCTTGTGTAAATCATCATTATGACATTGAAATTAGTTATTTAAAAATAAAAAATGCCTATATAATGGAGATAAAAATTCATTGGAAACAACCTAGTAAACTAATAAATGAAATACCAAATCAATGAGTTTTAATTATGGATTGAAATTTTGTTCATGTAGTATAAGTTAGTGTGAAACATTCCTATCAAAACATGGTAAAATATCAAAAATTCCATCATTTGGAAGATTATGAAAAGATTCATTTCAAAATATTTTCAAAAAAATTTAATAATGTGTAAAAAAACATTAATAAATCATGTAATAACATTAAATAAATTATTGATAATATTTTTATAATACATTAATATGGAAGAAAATATATTTCCAATGAAAAACTAAAATGATGTCTATTTATGATAAAAACATTATTTCTCACTCATGAGTTCTTAGAGGAAGTAAAATGAAATGAAAAAAATGTAATACCAACATATTACCAAAGGATATTAAAATTCATGTTTTTTTTAGATATAAATCATTAAATTTTTTCATTGAAAAAAAATCAAAAATAATGATATTGTAACATAAAACCCTTAACACTATGGTAACTTTTGATTCATCATACCCATCAATGAAATAAAATTTTAAGTATATTTATACTCTATAATTTTCCTAATAAGAATCATTAAAAGAATTCATGTGTATTCTATAAACCATATAAAAGTAAAAATTGTTGATTAGGAAATGTGTCTCGTAGAAACAAAAATCAAATGAAATTACTTTCCATGAGTTCAACATACATCGAAATATCATTATGATGACTTAAAATTATTTTAATTTTTTCATAAATATATAATACAGTAATTTATTTACTTTTAATAACTTATATTATGTATATAAACATTTCGACACCTATTAACAATTTCTTTTTAAAATAATTTTTTTGATTTTAACTGTTTCATTTTTATAAGAATTTCAGCATAGTAGTTAAATTCCATGTGTATATAACATGGTTACCTAATAACCCTAGTTTTAATAATGATATAAAAAACCTATATATTCATTATAAACATATTTAAATTCATTAATAAATGTTATAAATGAAAAATGAATTACACAAGTCATGGATTGGGTCGTACATATGCATTAATGTTGTTTCTTCTTTATGAAAGATGAAAACTAATTAAGCAAAATAATAATTAATTTTTATAGAATCAATATTATATCATATAAATTAATTATATTCCTAAAATACAACCCTACTATCATTTATTTTAAGTATAAAGGGAAAAAAATCGCATTGTCTCATGTGTGTGGTAGTCCTCACAAACGAAGGAGTGACATTATCATTTTCCAACATATTAGAAACTAAGAAATCATATATGGAATTATCATTCCAGGATAATAATTATTTTAAAAAAATAATATCTAAACATTAAACCTATCATAATACCCATCCATAAAATATGGTGACGAAAAATAAATTGTATCTCAACATGGAGATGTTAATTTGTATGTATACACGAGTGATAATTTCACATCCCATTTATTTGAAAGAGGGTAAAAATAATTATTTCATAGCCATAACAATATTTATGTATATTCTTTATACTAAAGATATTATTTAATAAAAAATAACATATATTTATATGAGTTGAAAGAAATTATAAAAAAATAAAGATATCTGTTATGTCCATAAACTCTTATTTCAAATAAATATTTTAAATATCTAGATGAAGACACTATGTTTGGTCTTAATGAGAGACAAATTCCTATATAACATGACAATGGAGTTTTAGAAAATATTTTTTCTAGTTTGTTATCGATGTTTAACTCTCAATTTTCCGTTAATCAGATAAATGAGGGATGTCCAATTATAAGGGTGGGAGAGGAAACCCTATGAATTTTCTAAAATATTAAAATGAAACATTTTAATTATGAAGATAAAATATTTAAAATGGATATGTATTAAAATAAAAGGAGTATAAGGTAAAAATATTATCCTCAATTGGAGTTTAGATATGTTTTTTTATTTTATTTTAAATGATCTATTTTTTTATCGACCTCTACATTAATCATTTTTACCTTAACCATCATAACAACTATTTCAATATAAATGGGATAAGAAAGTAACCCTAAATTAAAAAATGACAAAAAAAGACCATGGTTTATATTTTTTACAATATTTCCATGAAATTGATAAAGATTGTATTTTTTAATTTTAAATCTTTTATCAAAAAAATATTTATTGTGAATGTCCACTAATGTATATTTTGGAACAATTATTTTAATATGACATTAAATACATAAAATAAATATTAAAATTGAATATATTCTTTTTAAACATCCCAAATATTTCATATTTTTTAAGAAAAATCATATAAAAACTAATTCACAGAAATTTTGTTACTATTATTATTTATTGAAAGATTTGTTTTAATTTTCTATTAATTGAATAAATACTATATCGGACTTGCATAAACATTTAAGGTAATTATTTAATCACTAAAAATAAAATATAAATAAATATCTAACAACGTAATTTATATTTCAAATAAAAAATTAGAACATAGTTTATTCTCCTTTTAACCATATATAAATATAGTACTAAATATTAAAGTCATGAGAGTGACATTTTGTACTTATTAATTTCCTTCATTAATATAAATGGGATATTTAGATAAATATGACACAAATAGGTCATATATTCTATAATTGGATGTAAATATCTAAAATACACTAATCCAATATTATAAAGGAATGTTTTAGATAAACATTGAAGACATATCTCAAAGTTTGTACTCAATTTTACCAATTTTAACATTACCAATGTGAAAAAAATTTACTTTGATTATTTTTCATATAGATTAGATATAAAATAGAAAAATATTAAAAATATGAATATCCTCACTAAAAATACAGAATAATGTGTTCATGATTAAATTTCTCTAAGTGTAATAAATTTATTTTAAAATAAGTAAAGAAAATGCAACGAAAATTATTTTCTATGAAAATAATTTTTTAGTCATTAAACTACATATACATTTTTATCACATTCCTAGAAAAATAATTATTTATATTAAATAATTTTATCGATTTAATAATATATATATTTTATTAAAATAATAAAGTAATAGTGATAAATTCATTTTATAACGATAAAAAATCATTGCATGCATGAAAACTTTCTTTAAGAGAAACCCCCTCTCATTTAATTACGAATGACTTTTATTCTAATTTATAACAAATTAATATCCAATAAATTTATATTATATATGTGTAAACCATATAATTTTTATACTTTAATTATTATTTTCTTCATTAACCAAAATTTAATGTTTAAGTTACGATGCTATTCTATTTTAAGGATCATTGAGACTGTGGGGTTTCATGTACCATAAGCTAGAGAAGAAAATAATTTTAGTAGGAATGAAATAAATAACGAAATATTGGGGTGTTATAAAGTTAAAATTTGATTTTATAATATTCAATTATTTATGGTCTTATACTATTTATAGAATCATTATGATATTTTTGGTGTAGTTATTATTTGAATTAGGTTAATAAGTATAATACAACCTAACTAAAACAAATGTGGATCTAAGTAAATCTATCAAAGGATTATATGATGGTTTCATTAGAGAAAAAATATTACAATTGAGTTATGAAATTCATATAATCATTTAAAATGATTTTTTTGCCAAATATTTTTGGTTTAAACAATTGGTTAGAGAAGGATCATGGAAATGAAGCTAAGAAATATGTATATCATGAACCAAATATAACTTATAACTTA
The DNA here is from genome assembly GCA_963277665.1 of Viscum album. NCBI lineage: Eukaryota > Viridiplantae > Streptophyta > Magnoliopsida > Santalales > Viscaceae > Viscum > Viscum album. The sequence goes on from OY728146.1 coordinate 1,110,162,820, forward strand.
AAAACAGAGCATATTTAAATAGTTTAGATAATTATTATGTACTTTTTATAATAAAAATATTGAGTTTCATAGTCTTACCTAGATTAGTGAGGTAGATATATTAATTGAAATTAAATATTAATTATTTAATCTATTTTCATTAGAGAGTGTTATTTTTAGAGATATTTTAGAATACTCTTAATCTTTTGAGGAATATGTAAAATTTATAATGACTTTTTCCGTACTTTTTATTAAAAAGTTGTCCAAAATTAAACTAAATTCACTCAATAAAATTTAAAATTGATTTTCTTCCGTAATTATATTTTTGTTGGTGAATACTGAAAATGATTTTTTATTTCAACAAAAATTAGTTGGACAGTATTGATAATGTTTTAAATTATTATTGATTCAATAAAACAATTATCCATTATATTTTTTGTTAATTTTATCTCATTTTTTGGATTATGATATATATTGAATAGGTAGTGAATTTATGAACTAATCACTGAATATAAGACATAATTTTTTGTAGGAATATATAATTTCATTGTTCTTTAATGTCTTCAAGATTCAATTTTTTTTTGGAAAGTAAGATTATTGAGAATATATTATTATTGTATATTCATATTAGGGAACAAGATTTTTTAAATTATTAGTATTGTTTATGGAAAGATAATTAACATAATATATCCTAAGTGAGTATGATAGATTTCATATTATAATTTATATCCATAATGAGTATCTGTTAAGAATTACACCTCCTATTTTCATTAGCTAAGAATAATTTAAATTTCTAGGATACAATTTATTTAAGGGTGAGAATACAACGACCCAGATTTCGCTCTGAATTTTCATTATAAATATAAATTACATAAATATATTTTTATACAATTGAAACATTAAAAAATAAGACTCAATATATTTTATGAGAATTATAAATTGTTTTTAATAATAATAATCCTCTAGTAAATAAAAATTCAGCGATCAATTAAAATATTACGCTTATAAAATGATTTTAATTTCTCAAATAATTATTTAAAGTATTAAAAAATAAAAATTACATGTTTTAAATTATTATGAAAATATAACACATTGAAACAAAAGAAAAAATATATTAACACCCATTAAATTATATATTGGTATGGAATAATATCAATAAAATTTAATCTTTGGAAATAATACTTTTTAATAAATGGTGTTTCTATTATATATTTTTCATTTAAATAAATAAAATTTAAAATTTAAAATTTTAATCAAATAAAAATACTATAATTTATAATTTATAATTATAAAAATTAACTTAGTATGAATTTTATGAATTTTTCTAAAATAGTAGACATATTGGTGAATAGTGATAAAATAGTTTTTACCAAAACTATAACTTTTACAACTTTATTAAGATATAATATAGATTTAGAGGTTTATAAAACCATATAATTGAAAATATTTTTATCTAAAGAGTAATAATATAAATTTTTCAATAACAATATTAATTAAAAATACATGTGTTTATCATTTTATAAACATAAGAAAAATTATTCAATAAAAATTGTTTTCTGGACTATTCATTCACTAAAATACTAATTTTAATAAAATTTCTATTTTTTAAAAAAATTCAATCCACAGAAAATTTATTCTTTTTCTAATAAACTTATTTATATGACGAAAATAAAAACAATTGATAATTTAATCCTACATAAATATTTTTATCTTAATAGTATAATTTTACAAAAAATGGGTTTCTATTCATTAGATACGCTAATGTTAAAATTAATTTTTCATAAATATATATATTTTATCATTTAAAATTGAAATCATATTTTAAATCAACTTATTAATATTATTTAAAATGGTACATTCTATTTTAATGAATTAAAATAATATAAATTTGTAAAAATTAGATTACACAGTGTAACGAAAAATGCTAAAAGTGAAAATTTAAAAATATTTGCACATAAAAACAAATTAAAAATATGTTTTTAATTGAGAATTTTGGGGATTATAAACCTTATCTCCCCCTAATATTAACTATTCTCTATTGTATATTATTTTCAACATTTGAAGTAGGTTATCTTTTAATACTTACTTGAAATGTTTATATAAATGATATTCTCATAAAGTATAAATGGGTCATCTCACCATCCCTCTAACACCATCCAAAAATTTTCATTTAATTTTAAAACTACAACTTTTTTCCCGGACCTATAATCATATTCATTTTTTCTTGAGACATTCATCATAAAAAAATTTCCTAGGGCCTCTATTTAAAAGGAGTTCTCATAATCAAATCTTATGTCCTCAATATGAGTACATTTTTCATAACTAATTTTATTTTCATTATTATATTAAACCAATAAATATTCTCTTTCATATAAATGTAAATAATTATTTTTTTATAATTAAAGTTATTATTAAAATTGAATAACTATTAAAAACCATTCTCATTTTTTATTAATAAAAATGACTATTTATGTGTTGTGGGGACGACCACTTCCATGAAGAAATGTATTCTATTTTTAGCCATCATCTATGTTCTGTAGTTATAATGATAGAAATAGAGAAATATGTAACAAATTATTATTATGTATAAATTTATAATACACCTTTCTTCCCTAACATTCATTAAGAAACAAAATCATTAATCGTCTCTTTTGGGAACTACCACCTCTACATAATAACATATCTCATTTTTTATCTATTTTATTTCATATTTACTAAAATTAATTAAAATATAATTCCCCACATTAAATGTATATTAATACTATCATTATTATTATGTAAAAGTTATATTTTTCAAATATAAAACTCTTTCATAATTATACACATCCATTAATTTTGGTATATTCATGACTTGGTTAGTTTCACCAACTAATTGAATAATTATGTAATCTAATATCATGGATAACAATAAGAACATAATTATTGACAATATAATATATAAATATTTATATTATTATTTTATTTTTGTTCTAGAATGGTGATATTATTATTAAAATTATAAATAAGACATGAGATATCATTTGTTATAAGTCACTTAATAATTATCATCACTGATTTCATCAGTAATAATCATAAACAAAAATCCAAGAGAATAAAATTATAACATTAAAAATAAACATAAAACATAGATTATAGTATCTTCTATAATCTTTTATTTAGTAATGTTGTTAGAATAATTAATAACATAACATCTAAAACAAAACCAATTCAAATCGATCAAGACTACTCACACCCAATTTTGAAAATAAAAAATGATTAACTAATATTCATGTACAGAATGATTATAAATGATGTTTATTAACTATTATGTATATAAATTTTTTATAAAAATTTATTTTTAGGATATATATTTTTTATATAGGTGGTTATAGTACATTCAACTAAGAAAATAAAAAATGTCATCGCTTTTTGTCTAAAACATTATCCCATTGATAAATATTTCTTATTATACACCATAGTTTCATTAGAATTTTTTTCACTAATAAATTAATTATTTTTATAATTATCTTTTTATTATTCATTGTATTTATTTTTTATATACATTCCTCTCTTTCAAGGATTTTTTGAATGACAAGTTCATAAGGTTGTAATCTTTTCTTTGTCTCATTTGAAAATCCATGAGACATGATTAATTCAATGCACAGTATTTCCTTTTATATGGTTTATTCACTTCCCCATTTTTATAAATTATAATTATTAAGTTTTCTCTCATTATATTTCTATTTCAATTTAATTGTAACATTCTATTGTTATTTTTATTGTTATGTTAGTTTTAACAATTGGTATTTTTATCTCAACTCACTTCGTTAAGTTATTATATTTATTATTGAAATTATTAATCTTAATAATATTTGATTACACCAAAATATTTTATTCCAAGAAAATTATCTACCTCCTTGATGTTAATGAATTATTAATAAAAATACTTTACAGTGATGAATCTCTTCCGAAAAATTATATCATTGCTAAGAATAATTCTTATCCTATTTATTAATATGTTCCACGCCTTATATAACTTTTCCATTCCCATCAATGATATCCCATATAATTGGAAACTTAATTATGATTAATCCCATGTGAGATATATATTTTCATTCTCCTATTTTAAAATGGAAGACTTGTCACTATTTTTATTAAGTGGGTTTTCAGTAATGATATTTTATAATATCAAAAAGATATTCTATACTTTTAAAAAAACTTATCTTCAAACCCGCATTTATTTTGATAACCATTATATATTTTCATGAATATATTATCGAATTTTAATTCTCAAAACAAAATATTTTTCATAGTTATCACTTTATTTATTTGAAATTATTTTTTGGCGGTGACATGTAACCTAATATTTTTAAGAATATCTTGAAATGTAATCTAAAATATCATTTCAATAATTTCTATTTCAACCCATCATTAGACAAAATATATAGTTTTATATGAAATTTTATCTCATCACTTTCCATGGATTTAAAAAATATTTTTTTTCTTCTAGTTTTATAAAATATTTAGTTAAATTTGTTTTCAGAAAATCTAGGATGTGTCTTATTTCCAATGGGATTTTTTTTAATTACTAAAAAAAGTGTTATTCATCTAATTGACTATCCTTTGATATATCTTTTTCTTGATCAAGGATTTATGTCAAATGATATTTTGTTATCTTTTTTCTATGTACAGATTATGAAATAATATTTTATATTGAATAAAGAATTCATCACATCATTTTTATTCTCTAGTTAGTAATGGTTTGTAAACATAATTTTTATTAAAATGTTTTTCCTTTGTACATACCTAGTTTTCTACATCATTGACTAAATTGTGTTTACATGGACTCCATATATCGATATATAGGATAATTTATTGAAATAACCATATATAATTAATCTATATAGTGTAAATATTGTATTCTCAGTTATCTTGATTAAATTTTTTTCAAATAAAAAATTTTCTAAATATCTCGAGATAAATGTTTAATTTGAACATGTATCTCGTGTTATTATTATTGATAGAATTATAAATGTTTTCCTTTATTATTATATTTGATTATTATATGATAAAAATTTCCATTCCACTAGTAATTTATGAAAAATTATTAATTTCTTTTGGAATGTATATGTAAGGATGATGACAGGTGGGGTCATATATTTCCCACCAATGCATTGATTTAAATTTATATCTCATGGGATATTCAGGTGTTTTCATATTGATTTTTTTCATATAGGCGTGGGAATAATGAGTCTGATCACCTATTTAGTCGTTCATATAATGAGGTTCTTAACATAGGTATGGGAGTAATGAGTTTACTCACTCGATTTTCTTATGCTTATGGTTCTGTAATGACATAATGTTATTTTCCATGTTATTCCACCCTCTTATTTTTTTTTACTCGTTCTTGGTTACATTCCTTTTTTACAAACATTTCTATGACACTCTATGTAGAGACCCGTATCCTGACTTACATGGACTTTACATTACTTTTGCGGAATACTTAGTACATTACAAAAACAAACACACAAGGACCGTAATAGTTTAGTGTCTTTGGAAACTTGGAACATAATCTTCTAATCCTGGTGAAAGATCTTCAATATCTCCCATAAAGATCTTCCATTTTTTTTTACCTAAAACATTTCTTTATATCATGGGGAAAAGAAAACATAAAAGGGTGAGTTCAAATGCTCAGTAAGGGTATACAAAAGAAATAAAAATCATATCATATCTTTTTGAAAATCAAAACCTGCAAAAGAGATCATAAAATCTTAACATGGAATAAATCATAGAAGTGAAAATGAGATCACCATAATCATAACATGAAACTTGAAACTTTGTGGCATGCACACATAATCATGGAAAATCATTTCTTGTTAGTCATGACTCATTTCCAAGACTTTCTTAGTGGACAAAGTCCCTTTCTGAATCGAGTAACCCTCGTTTCAGTCCTGTTTCACTGAACCGGTATAACCTACCATTCCAGCCATGTCTATCTCATGAGATATAAAATCTTTACCCAATGCATTGGAGAGAGATATAGGTCCCACCCATCTCATAATGAATCCTTTCTTATGTGTGCCACAAAATCATAAATCATACATCATTGCATAACCCATGTAATAAAAATGGGATTCTTAAACAACATGACATCATAAAACCATTCATATAAGATAAAGGAATTCATAAACATAATTCCATCACAACATAGTCAAATCAATGTAAAAATATGGATAGAAACAGAACCCTTTATTATCTTAGATGAAAAATAATTTTGATAAAACACTTGAATTGAATTCTTGAGGAAAATATCCTTTCTTCTTCAAAATCAATTTCTTTTCACAAAACATCATGCAATTTTAAAAGAAAAAGATTTTATTGAAAATTGTCATGAAATGTTTTGGAGGAAGGTTCATGAAAATAAGGCTTTATAAAACCGTAAAAATCCGTTCGTGCTGTATAAGTTAAAAAAACGTTCTTCCTACTTTTGTCGGAAAAGTCAAAATGTACCTCGTACGAAAAACGACAAAAGATTCCTTTCATACATATTACTAAAAACTCACCGAAGGGTAAAAATGGATTTAAAAAATTGTAGGTGGATGGAAATAATATTACATATTGATGAAACATGGATGTGAATGATAAAATACACCCCAGTAAATACTTACGAATAAACAATCTCGGATAAAAATGAGATTGTGATATTTCCCTTACCTTAGGTCCGACTTTCTTTGTAAGTGTCCGAACCTCCTGTATAATGATTTAAATCATGTTATTGACTTATTACAGAATCATTATTCATTTTTATGATATCATATATGGTTCACTTATGACATTATATTACCCGTTCTTTTGTAAATTCCATGTTAAAGAAGCGTTTTGGGTAAAATCGTTTCATTTATCGTAGGTGTTTTGACTTGTTGTTCTTGACATAATTATTACTTATATCATGATTTACTTACTTCCATAATATAAAATATGATTTATATATCATATATATTCAGTATATATATATATATAATAGGTAGATAAATAAAATGAAAAACACCGTTCATGGAGACGGTAGTCCGTACGTACGCATGAACGCTGTTTTCCTTTCCTTATTGTCTTGAAATGGAAGTAAGTAGATGACATACATATGTATATATATACATAAATCCAGTAGCTTTATAATGTCATATATTTCATTATTATTTCTTATATATACATTATAATCATTCTTAAATGGTTAACATGGAGAATGAATCTCATCGCGTCGTGGAGACGGTAGTCCGTACGTACGCACGAGCGATGATATCATTTCTATAAATATTGAATTGAATTGGAGTGGATTATACAATATATAAGAATCAATATGATGTTTTAATAACTATGTATAGTTATTATTTACACCATTATACCCATCCATGTAAGGTGGTGGTGGAAAATAGATTACACCACGGCGTGGAGACGGTATTCCGTACGTACGCACGGGCGGTGATTTCTTTTTTCATAGGATGGATAGATGGTGAAATAGGGTTGTTTCATACTTATAATAACATATCAGTATATGAGTGATACTGATGTTATTACTTTATAATGAAACAACCTAATAAGAAGAAGTGGAAGAAGAAATAAAGATGAAATAATTGGTAACGGTAATTACCTCTTCTTTGAAGTGCCTCTTTGAGACCTCCTCTTAGGGAACTAAAATTGGTCTTTGAGGAAGACCAGAACCTATAGGATGTTTCTAGGGAAGTGGAGAAGAGATTTTGGCAGGGTTTGGCCGAGCTTGAGTGCTCCAATTTGTGTGAGGAGGAGGGGGAGGAGGTGTCCTTTTATAGGGGAGGAGAGGGGCACCTTAGGAATATCTCAAAATATTATTTTATATTAAAGTCAAAATCGGTTTATAATGGTTCCAAAGGGTCTTATTTCGAAGCTAAAGTGGGGATGGGTCGAAATCAAATCAACCAATAGAATTTAGACAAGTTTAGGATATTATTTTAACCTTATCAATTAGATTTAACTCTAAGTTAAATAATTTAACTTTTACCATGTCTTTTGTTTTCTTTCACTATATGGTTAATAAACTTACTATAACATGTCAAAAGAACCCCAAATTGTTTATTATTAATATATATATCCTTATCTAAGTCATTTGGCCGAACCTTAGATATTTAGGAATAAAATAACAATTAATAATATAATATTTGATTTAAAAACTATTTTGTGTCAATTTTGACACTATTTGATATATGATTTTTGTGAAAGTCATAACAGAATTAAATGTTAGAACCAAGTTGATTAAAGCAACACTAATATATCATAGTAACCTATAAAATTAGTGGAATTCATAAAAAATCTCAAATTACATTTATTTTGGTGTTTATAACATCAATTATGTCAATATTTCATTAATAAGATAATTACTGCATCATCGTTGTGTCATAAATAAATTAACTTATTTTATGTCTAAAAATTACAAATAAAATACCATCATGTAGGAAATCTTTTTAGATTTCTAATGAATATTTATAATATAAAATCAAACATATATAACCCTATGTAACAATTGTTTTTCTAAAAGATATATGCTTGTGTCATTTTTGTATTCATTTTAACTTAATTAAAATAAAGTGTCATTATCACTTACAAGTGGATCAATGGGGTCCCAAAATCGTCCCAAAGATGCCCATGGTCGACCATGTATCAACCAATGGGGTTAAGACACGTTTTAGGGTAATTTAATATTATTATAATATTATTTTTTAACCCTTATTTACCGGATTTACCCTTAACCATGGTAAATAAAATATTTACCGCAGTAATTATTCAAAATGTCTAAAAATAAAAGTTACCTATTTATACAATTTGAACATCCTGATTCCAAATATGGAATCCATTTTTCTAAATTCAAAACTCAGAAGTGGCAGAAATTAATTTAAAGTTAATCCCGTTGTCGAATAAAAACGGGTTTTTGTTTAAAACATTGCAAAAGATTGAATTGATTTAACCTACGAATTCAAGGTAAAATCAATGCTAATGACATACATTATATTAAATGGTAAAAATATATTCTATTTATACTTTAAAACCATTCAATATTATAATTTAACCACATAAGATATTACGATGAAAAAAGTTGTTTTTAATTAAAATATAGCGTGTTTTTACTATTCATTAAAATATGAAAGTTGTCGGAAAAATATCAAAACTTTATCTAATGTAAATTTTTACATCCTGATTCAAAGGAAGAATATTATTTTGTCAAATTGAACATATAAACATGTCAAAAACTATATTTAAAGTGGGTGCGCCAACAAAAGGCGGTAAAACTGCATTTTTTGAAAAATACTTATTTTACCCGAAAAATTTAGTTTGTTCTTATAACATGTTCTAGAAATGTGTAAGATGAATAATAATGTTATAAAATTCAAAATTTAGTTAATACTATTCATAACGTCTAGTTCATGACAATATTATAATAATATAACATTGTTTATTAAAACCCGGTATTGCGTACAACATACGCTATCGAGGAAGGTCGTGATTGCGTGTAATGCAAGCCAAGTCAGGGTTGCGTGTTGTGAAAGAATCTTTCATTGTTTCTTATAACAGAATCCAACCATATTTCATTTATACATTTAATATATATATATATATATACTCAATGTTGCGTAGAATAACTATTATCAAAATTGTGTTTAACACGATCCAAGAATAGTGTTGCGTATACTGCAAGCTAATACGGTGTTGCGTATAGCGCAAGGTAATCTTGGTGTAGAATACAACACAAGACATTAATGAAATTAAAAGAATATTTTTCATGAAATCTCGGGGTGTTACATTCTACCCCCCTTAAAATGAATTTCGCCCTCGAAATTCGTCGAGGTTATAAATGGTTTACTATTTGAAAGTTTCTTTGATAGAAACCGACATCGTAAAAAGGAATACCAAAACAAATCTTTAAAAACAAAAGTATGAAACGTAACGGTTACCCAAATAAACTAATCACTGGGTTTCCACATAGGTGAAAATATGGATATGGAAGAGAAATCTAACAATCATGTCCTGATGGAGAGTGGTAGAGAACATGGCTATGGAAAAGCTAGCAATCACAAAGCCATAAATTTGTGACGATCTAAGGTACCATCCGATTCATCAGATATAAGATCACTAGGAAAACATTTTTGGTTTTCAATATCATTTCCCTAAAGTTGAAAATTTTGAATTAGAAGAAATACTTACTTGATTTTGGTATAATCTCACTGTTGTTCGTGAATTGAATAATTTACACTTCTTCCCTTAAAGAAATGAAGTTGAATTTGTTATTCGTGATGTGTTAACAGATCATGTGATAGAATGACAGGTCATTCCATCTGTCTCAAACAAAAGATTAGCAAAACTTATATACATAAGTCGATCTATAGTGAGATTAATCATATATGGTTCCTAAAATGGACTTATACTTCATATATCATACTGCTTAATATAATAAAACTAGTTTCTACTAAACAGGGACTTCCTGTAGGTCAGTGGTAGGCGATAAAGGCCAGTCGCACTTCGGTTGTGGGTTCGATTCCCACAGCCTTGTCTGAAGCGATGGGCTGTCGCCCGTCCTGCAGGTTGTCCTTTTTCTAAAACTACATTACTATAACATCACATAAATAATATCAAAAGAAGTTCTATACTTAAACAATACTAACTTATGGTTAACATAATCCATTACAATCTTTAGGCTTATCTAAAATACTTCGGTCCAAGCTCATAGTAAAAAGAAAATTATTACTTGAAATGTCGTCAACCAAGCATGTGAATAACATCATTTATCCCCCATATATCTTGTTGGTCACATTCCAAACATTCAAAGTCCTTAATCATGTATTCTCTTGAATACCCATTAAACCTTGGTGAAAACATGAATGCAGTTAAACGTTAACACTTTCCACATACCAAAATCCTCAAAATTCTTTATAATCAAACCATGATATCACTTAGTCCTTATATCAATCATGAGCTCATGAATATAATCAAACATATAATTATCTTCTTATCCTTAAATTATGCACTTATAATCTACTTTCCAAAATAACATTTCATGGTTACTGGTACCATTCATCATACACTTTCAAAACTTAAGAAAAGACAACAGTGTAACAATCCTTAGATATCTCTTTATTCCATAGTACCATGAGATTACTTATACAACATTACACATGATAAACATGTAATCATTCCACTACATTCTTAAACCATTAACCGAGCTTCAACAATTCTTTCATCTCACATATCATTTGTAGTCTCTTCATCATCATCCACATAAATACTACCCATACGGCCATACTGATTCTCTTCATGAGTCTTTCCCTTAGGACATTGGTTTGCATAATGCCCATACATTCCACATTTAAAACACTTAACCATTTTTGATGTCGTAGCAATACCATTATCCTCATCCATGGTGTTAACTGAACCTTTTCCTTTGCACTTACTTGCTTTGTGTCCTTATTTTCCACACCCAAAGCATCTTCCAGTTCCCTTGAAACATTCTCCATGATGCCTATTCCCACATGATTTACATAGGGGAAATTGAACTTTCTTTCCTCTATGATCATCATGGAACTCCATCTTTCTCTTATTAGCCGAGTCAGGAAACTTACCAAATTTTACTTTATTGATCATATTATGAGATTGCTGATTCGACATAATAATGATCTTTGGACTTCCAAATCCCATTTCATTTGGTTGCTCATGAAGAAAATCATTCCATTGTCCATCATATCCTCCATTATCGTGAATCATCTTGTTTCCAGCCATTTTTTAAAACCCAAAATGAATAGTGTGAGAGGCAAAAATCATGCTAGGGAAAACAACATAATAAAGGGGGAGTACCTTCAATATCTAACATCTTAGGTTTAATTCTATGATCGTTAGCGTAGTTCTATTACTATAACTTATACGTCTACTTAACCTTAGGGACATCCCTAGACATACCTTAGAAATATCTCTAGGGATCTCACTAACGTTTTCGCATCCTAGTTTCCAAAGGTTGACTAAACCTTTGCTCTGATACCAACTGTAGAGACCCGTATCCTGACTTACATGGACTTTACATTACTTTTGCGGAATACTTAGTACATTACAAAAACACACACACAAGGACCGTAATAGTTTAGTGTCTTTGGAAACTCGGAACATAATCTTCTAATCCTGGTGAAAGATCTTCAATATCTCCCATAAAGATCTTCCATTTTTTTTTACCTAAAACCTTTCTTTATATCCTGGGGAAAAGAAAACATAAAAGGGTGAGCTCAAATGCTTAGTAAGGGTATACAAAAGAAATAAAAATCATATCATATCTTTTTGAAAATCAAAACCTGCAAAAGAGATCATAAAATCTTAACATGGAATAAATCATAGAAGTGAAAATGAGATCACCATAATCATAACATGAAACTTGAAACATTGTGGCATGCACACATAATCATGGAAAATCATTTCTTGTTAGTCATGACTCATTGCCAAGACTATCTTAGTGGACAAAGTCCCTTTCTGAATCGAGTAACCCTCGTTTCAGTCCTGTTTCACTGAACCGGTATAACCTACCATTCCAGCCATGTTTATATCATGAGATATAAAATCTTTACCCAATGCATTGGAGAGAGATATAGGTCCCACCCATCTCATAATGAATCCTTTCTTATGTGTGCCACAAAATCATAAATCATACATCATTGCATAACCCATGTAATAAAAATGGGATTCTTAAACAACATGACATCATAAAACCATTCATATAAGATAAAGGAATTCATAAACATAATTCCATCACAACATAGTCAAATCAATGTAAAAATATGGATAGAAACAGAACCCTTTATTATCTTAGATGAAAAATAATTTTGATAAAACACTTGAATTGAATTCTTGAGGAAAATATCCTTTCTTCTTCAAAATCAATTTCTTTTCACAAAACATCATGCAATTTTAAAAGAAAAAGATTTTATTGAAAATAGTCATGAAATATTTTGGAGGAAGGTTCATGAAAATAAGGCTTTATAAAACCGTAAAAATCCGTTCGTGCCGTATAAGTTAAAAAAAACGTTCTTCGTACTTTTGTCGGAAAAGTCAAAATGTACCTCGTACGAAAAACGACAAAAGATTCCTTTCATACATATTACTAAAAACTCACCGAAGGGTAAAAATGGATTTAAAAAATTTTAGGTGGATGGAAATAATATTACATATTGATGAAACATGGATGTGAATGATAAAATACACCCCAGTAAATACTTACGAATAAACAATCTCGGATAAAAATGAGAATGTGATATTTCCCTTACCTTAGGTCCGACTTGCTTTGTAAGTGTCCGAACCTCCTGTATAATGATTTAAATCATGTTATTGACTTATTACAGAATCATTATTCATTTTTATGATATCATATCTGGTTCACTTATGACATTATATTACCCGTTCTTTTGTAAATTCCATGTTAAAGAAGCGTTTTGGGTAAAATCGTTTCATTTATCGTAGGTGTTTTGACTTGTTGTTCTTGACATCATTATTACTTATATCATGATTTACTTACTTCCAGAATATAAAATATGATTTATATATCATATATATTCAGTATATATATATATATAATAGGTAGATAAATAAAATGAAAAACACCGTTCATGGAGACGGTAGTCCGTACGTACGCATGAACGCTGTTTTCCTTTCCTTATTGTATTGAAATGGAAGTAAGTAGATGACATACATATGTATATATATACATAAATCCAGTAGCTTTATAATGCCATATATTTCATTATTATTTCTTATATATACATTATAATCATTCTTAAATGGTTAACATGGAGAATGAATCTCATCGTGTCGTGGAGACGGTAGTCCGTACGTACGCACGAGCGATGATATCATTTCTATAAATATTGAATTGAATTGGAGTGGATTATACAATATATCAGAATCAATATGATGTTTTAATAACTATTTATAGTTATTCTTTACACCATTATACTCATCCATGTAAGGTGGTGGTGGAAAATAGATTACACCACGGCGTGGAGACGGTATTCCGTACGTACGCACGCGCGGTGATTTCTTTTTCCGTAGGATGGATAGATGGTGAAATAGGGTTGTTTAATACTTATAATAACATATCAGTATATGAGTGATACTGATGTTATTACTTTATAATGAAACAACCTAATAAGAAGAAGTGGAAGAAGAAATAAAGATGAAATAATTGGTAACGGTAATTACCTCTTCTTTGAAGTGCCTCTTTGAGACCTCCTCTTAGGGCACTAAAATTGGTCTTTGAGGAAGACCAGAACCTATAGGATGTTGCTAGGGAAGTGGAGAAGAGATTTTGGCAGGGTTTGGCCGAGCTTGAGTGCTCAAATTGGTGTGAGGAGGAGGGGGAGGAGGTGTCCTTTTATAGGGGAGGAGAGGGGCACCTTAGGAATATCTCAAAATATTATTTTATATTAAAGTCAAAATCGGTTTATAATGGTTCCAAAGGGTCTTATTTCGAAGCTAAAGTGGGTATGGGTCGAAATCCTATCAACCAATAGAATTTAGACAAGTTTAGGATATTATTAACCTTATCAATTAGATTTAACTCTAAGTTAAATAATTTAACTTTTACCATGTCTTTTGTTTTCTTTCACTATATGGTTAATAAACTTACTATAACATGCCAAACGAACCCCAAATTGTTTATTATTAATATATATATATTTATCTAAGTCATTTGGCCGAACCTTAGATTTTTAGGAATAAAATAACAATTAATAATATAATATTTGATTTAAAAACTATTTTGTGTCAATTTTGACTCTATTTGATATATGATTTTTGTGTAAGTCATAACAGAATTAAATGTTCGAACAAAGTTGATTAAATCAACACTAATATATCATAGTGACCTATAAAATTAGTGGAATTCATAAAAAATCTCAAATTACATTTATTTTGGTGTTTATAACATCAATTATGTCAATATTTCATTATTAAGATAATTACTGCATCATCGTTGTGTCATAAATAAATTAACTTATTTTATGTCTAAAAATTAAAAATAAAATACCATCATGTAGGAAATCTTTTTATATTTTTAATGAATATTTATAATCTAAAATCCAACATATATAACCCTATGTAACAATTGTTTTGCTAAAAGATATAAGCTTGTGTCATTTTGGTATTCATTTTAACTTAATTAAAATAAAGTGTCATTATCACTTACAAGTCAATCAATGGGGTCCCAAAATCGACCCAAAGATGCCCATGGTCGACCATGTATCACCCAATGGGGTTAAGACACGTTTTAGGGTAATTTAATATTATTATAATATTATTTTTTAACCCTTATTTACCGGATTTACCCTTAACCATGGTAAATAAAATATTTACCGCAGTAATTATTCAAAATGTCTAAAAATAAAAGTTACCTATTTACACAATTTGAACATCCTGATTCCAAATATGGAATCCATTTTTCTAAATTCAAAACACAGAAGTGGCAGAAATTAATTTAAAGTTAATCCCGTTGTCGAATAAAAACGGGTTTTTGTTTAAAACATTGCAAAAGATTGAATTGATTTAACCTACGAATTCAAGGTAAAATCAATGCTAATGACATACATTATATTAAATGGTAAAAATATATTCTATTTATACTTTAAAACCATTCAAAATTATAATTTAACCACATAAGATATTACGATGAAAAAAGTTGTTTTTAATTAAAATATAGCGTGTTTTTACTATTCATTAAAATATGAAAGTTGTCGGAAAAATATCAAAACTTTATCTAATGTAAATTTTTACATCCTTATTCAAAAGAAGAATATTATTTTGTCAAATTGAAAATATAAACATGTCAAAAACTATATTTAAAGTGGGTGCGCCAACAAAAGGCGGTAAAACTGCATTTTTTGAAAAATACTTATTTTACCCGAAAAATTTATTTTGTTCTTATAACATGTTCTAGAAATGTGTAAGATGAATAATAATGTTATAAAATTCAAAATTTAGTTAATACTATTCATAACGGCTAGTTCATAACAATATTATAATAATATAACATTGTTTATTAAAACCCGGTATTGCGTACAACATACGCTATCGAGGAAGGTCGTGATTGCGTGTAATGCAAGCCAAGTCAGGGTTGCGTGTTGTGAAAGAATCCTTCATTGTTTCTTATAACAGAATCCAACCATATTTCATTTATAAATTTAATATATATATATATATATATACTCAATGTTGCGTAGAATAACTATTATCAAAATTGTGTGTAACACGATCCAAGAATAGTGTTGCGTATACTGCAAGCTAATACGGTGTTGCGTATAGCGCAAGGTAATCTTGGTGTAGAATACAACACAAGACATTAATGAAATTAAAAGAATATTTTTCATGAAATCTCGGGGTGTTACACTCTACACATTAATGATTTTTAACTCTTTATTCTAGGATTTATGATTTATTTTTTATTGGGTATAACATTTTAGTATATTTTTAGTATACTAATATACTCATCATATTCCCACTAATGATATTTTGTTGTTATTAATTTTTTTATCCTTACATATCATATGACCTAAGTAAATTGAAATGTTTCCATTTCGTTGGGATGTACTGATGTAAAAAATGATGATATTCCTATAAAGATTTCTTATGTGGATAATTTTTGATAGATTATAATAATTTTTATTAATTAATATGTAACAATTATAATGGAAAAATTCCATTAGTTGGAGAAATACATGATTAATGTTTATTAATATTTTTTTAACCCTCAGAAGTTTTAAAACTAACTTATAATGGAAATATATTTTAATTTAATATTTTTTTGAAATTCATATAATTAAGATAGTTACATTCATAGGGAACCATATCTCAGTAGCTGGAATCTACCTTAAATGTGTTAAAACTCATAATCAATTTGTATACTTGCAATATGATTTTTATAAAATGAGAATATAGGTGGAACAATATTATTTACCATAAAATAAAGTGAGGTAGTATATTTTGATAAAGAAATAAATGGATGAGAGTTTTATTGTAGGAAAAATTTTCTTTATAGAAATAGATTAATCCAGGTCACAAATCTTATAAAGATTATGTACTTATCATAAGATTTGATGAAATGATATTTCAATTGGAATAAATTATTGTAAATAATGAACATGTTTTATGATCATTGGCATAATAAAAGTATAAATAAAAGGAAAATAATTCAATAAAATGGATGTATTAATTGTTTAATTCCTTGGAATTAATTTTATATGTGTTTTTAAAGTGTATAACTTGGTGAATGTAATCAATTTAATCAAGAATAATTTAATTGTACAAGTAAAATATGGTATAATTTAGATTATATGACAAAATAAAATGAGGAATCACCACCTCATTAGTGGATATAAAAAAATGTTTTATGACCAAGGAATATAAGAACATGTTATTGAAAAAGGTCTTAACCACTTGATCTGAATTACCATGGAGGATCTTGTGGAGAAATAATAAGTTTGTTATATCCAAGAAATGTCATACAATTTCACTCAAAAAATATATACACCTAAAAATTGTAACAAAATTTATCAATACCTATAATATAATAAAATAAATAAATAAACAATATGAATTTATCTAGAATAAATTTATTTTGTTGTTTCAAAATCATTCAAATCCAAATATTGAAAAATGATAATTACTTATTCATTGGATATTATAGTAATATGGAATTGATGATATTGATCTCTCAAAAATATTGAATTTTTTATGTGTATGGAATATTACCAGATATTGGAAGATATATTATTGAGATAAAAAATCATAAAATTTGAATAGATAATGGAATAAAACATTCTAACAATAAATTATATGAATATCATTAGAGGTATTATATGAATAAGTGGGTATCCATAATGAGGAAATGATAGAACAATAATGTTTGTTAAAAGAGTAATTGGACCATTAACAACGTGTCCTAGATGATTCTCACTGATAAACTTTTATTAAATAAATTATATATGAAGGATGTACTTAATTCAATATATATTTCAAATATTTTATAGTTGTGTCTATATAAAGATAATATCCCTTACTAGATGTGTTATGATAAGAATCTAAAATTTAGATAAATCAGTATTTTTAAATGTGTCTGTTTTATTATCGATGAGGATAATATCATAATCTTCATGATCATCAGAATAAAATTATTTTTCATTGATTCTAATATATGAAAAAATGAATCAAATATTACAAAAGAATCATATAATAATCAATGAAATTGATTAAATCATTATTGATGAAAATGATGGGAATTATTAAATAAAAAAGGAGTATTCACTATAAGATAGTGATGAAAATGTGAAGTAATGTGATAATGACATGAGAATACATGAGGGATAAAATAAGGTTGAAGTGGATAAATAGGAATACACTAAATATACAGAAAACTAGGAAATATTTATTATTTTTACGATATTTTGATGTAGGGATGAAATCAATGATGACTATATCAATTGTGACCAAACATTTCAAGTGCAGACAAGAAGTATGAATAGTTTAAAAAACAAAATTCCTATCACAAATAGAGAAAAATATTTTCTTTCTATAGAAATAAATAAGATAATCTGGTTAAAGAAATTCATGAACAGCTTCACCTTGATGAGAAGAATAAACATGTTAAATTTTTTCCAACAATGAAACAAAAAAAATATCTTCAAAACCAGGTAGTTTGTCATTCCAAACAAAATTAAGATACCATGTTAGTTCAAAAAAACATGGATTGTATGTAATAGATATTATTAAATCAAATGTATTGATATCAACATGATATTTTATATTATTTAATTATTAAAATTATATTAATTATTCTTGACAAAAATTGAAAGAGTATTCATTATTATATAAATTAATTTCAAAATGGAATTCTAGAATGGATTCATTGAGTAAGAGTTTTAGATTTAATAACCTAGAATTCTTTAACTGATTAAGATAAGAGAAAGGTATTTCAGATAAAGAATATTTTTTATGGTATAATGGAAGAAGATAAGGAGTATTGTTATAGTCTTGGTAAAAAAATAAATCATTGAATATTTGTGAGGAGGAGTTTATTACAATATCTAAATCAAGATAAAGATTGATCAAAGGATGTTGGTGTTTATTTATATGAGATAAATATTTTTGAAAGTATTTGATTACAGTCAAGTATACCAGAAATGTACCTAAGGTGAGACTTAGATAAGTATTTTATTGGTAAGTTTATTTTTTAATTGGTTTATTGGTTCTATAAGGACTATATGTTTTATTTATTTCACAATATAAATAAACCAAATATCTGATGATGGGATTTTGAAAAGGGAATTACAATTTGATGGAAACACTATATGTAAACAAAAATAAATTTATAAGAGATTAAGTTAAAAAAATGTAACGTAACAAAAAAAAATCATCTTGACATTTCTGTGGTTGATGGTTACATGACCTGCCATTCTTTTCCCACTATGCAATTCAAAAAATCCCCAGTATTATTAAGGAAATACACTCACTACTAGTAAATTGGATTATTTATTATATAAAAACTATGGTTTATTTAAGATTATGTTATCATGAACTATCATATAAGGAATAGTTGGGATTTACATATGTCTATTTTCTTGGTTCAATAAATGATCTCAAGTCAACATTGGGTGGTTCAATATATCTTAGAATTATGTAAATTTTATATTTTAGAAAGAATAAAGCCCAAATTTAAAAAAAAAACATAATGGAAGCTAAGTATATTGTGCTTAATCATCGATGTACTAAATTTCTTACGATGAAGAAATATCTTAAGGATGTTGAGGTTGATGTAAACTCTAATATTTCAATCAATTGTAATAAATCATCTATTATCAATCTTATAAAAATATATTTTATATCATTCTAGGAAAAAATCACATCAAGATAAATTATACTATTTTTAAAGATATAGTTGAGTTCTGTATGGTGAAGTTAGACTGTATATGAAAAAAAAATTAGGTTGTGGACAAATTGAAAATGGGGCATCTGAATACAGATTATGAAAGGCACTGGTTAGCTCTTAGTGTCCATACATCTCCATCCAAATAAATGGTTTGGATAATGGATCACAACTACCCTATATAACTTTTTGTTTATTCAAAGGTATTTCAAATATATGAAATTTGTAATTAGGAGTTATAACCCGTTGTTATGATTTTTTTTAGAATATTTCTTTTGGATCAATGATAATATGGTAGGTTTTTTCTTTTGAAATATTTAGATATATTATAAATGGTTCATATTGGATTTGGTTGGATTATTTTTATCATGTTGAAAATGTATAGATATCTTATTTTGAGGCTTTATAAATTGGGATAATATATGAATTTCTATTCAATGGAAGAAGCATGGATGATATGCCTTGAGGGGCATGTAGATCAGGGAAGTCTTTTCATGAGATCTTTTAATTAAAATATATTCTCTCTAAAATATCCTGATTCATGTGGGATAAAAGTTTATAAATAGTAAATAATTAATACAACATCTTAATTTAATAGGTTTTGGAGAATATTTTTTTGTCATCTATTATTATTTTAATGTAGATTAATTGAACTAATTTTAATGGGATTTTCAAAAAAACCCATAAAATATGTTATAATAAAAAATCTTTGGATTGTTTTTAGGTAGTGGTTTTTTTAAATCATCTATGGTGAGTATTCGACAGAAGGAATTGTAAAATTTAATTTTAGAATATTATAGAATTATTTTTAGTTGTTTTTTCTAAAAAAACAAGTCACATAGTAATATCTGAATTCATGATGCAGTGCATATTTTGTTAAATTAGTATTTAGAGGATATTAAAAATCTTTTGTAATATTAAAAGAGACTTAACCATTATAAATATTTCTTAAATGAAGATGATTCTTTGTTGAAATAACTCATTTTTTTTAAGATTTAATTATTGATGTTTCATTCATTGAATAGTTTTTTCACTCCATAATTCAGCAACAGAAATATAATGTATTCTAATGGTGGTTATTAAAAAAATGTATGTGGATGTATCCCATGTATTTTTGTGTCTAAGATATTTAACCCTTATAGATTAGTAATTCCATGGACTTTAGTGTTACACCATGATGCATATGTAATTTGATTAAATAATATCTAAGTAGGAATGATTCCAAAATTATGAAATAGTGATGAAGAATAAGTCTTTTTAGTACGGCCGTAATGTTGACTGAGTGGTTTTTGGTTTTCTTCCCAAGACAACTGAACTATACCGTTGATGGACTCTTTTATTCTGGTAAGATGAAAAAATGAGAACCTAAAATTATATTTCATGAATTATTTTTTGATATTTGAGTAGTGATTCGGGGAAGTGATTATCATTGCATGGATTCATGGTGGACCACATCATAGTGGTTCTGAAATTGGAAGTGGAATAATTTTAACGTTTTCCAGTGAATAAGGGAATTATATAGTGAAGCTAAAGCTCACACCACAATAAAGTCGAGTTAGTGGATTTACAAAATTTAAGTGTCAAATATTTAAGGAATATTATAGGATCATTCCATGACGGCTTTTCACTCAAATATAGTAAAACAACTGGATGAAATTTACCAAATTAATTATAATGAATTAATGATCAATGAATGGAGAAACATGGATATTATCCCCCAAATTGAGATATATCTTTATCTATAAAAATAATAAGTAAAGGCTTGAAGGGAAATATAGATTCTATATATGTGATGAAGAGTTATATAGAATAATAAAGGATAATCAAGGATTCTGTCGTGAATTGTGTTTATTATGTTCAACTTATGGATGAATATGGAGATGATTGATACACTATTTATGGAATAATATTATTATATATTTATATAATATTGACACACTTTACATAGAATTCATTGAGAATTACTACTTCTATATAGAAATGAGTTCTCTACTTTTGTGAGGGTAGTAAACTATATATTCATAGTATTTGCATTGAATTGTAAGAAAAAAGTTGTATTCATGGTGATTATGATACATTGGGACATATATATTGTATGATACTTGGATTATAATAGTTTTAGTTTGTCTTTCTTTACATTAAATATTTCCTCATATCTATAATAAGGGAGAGTTTATTTCCTTTTTATATTATAAAAAGATTGTTTAGCAGTTAATTTGAAAAAAAACAACATGATTATCCCCCCTCCTAATAGTATCATTCTTCAGGAAAACAAAAATCGTTCATTTTTATTGGAATATATTCCATGTCGTAAAATTGATGTTATGTATCTCAACATAATCATCAAATAATTTACTAATTTTTTATAAATGAGTTCATATTAGTGTTGTGGGAGGTATTACGTATAATTAATTTCAAATTATATATCATGAGTATGATTTTTTAGCTTATGATGTAAACTCCCATTATTTGTTAGATTTAAATATTATGAAATGTTGTTTATTATTTTTCCAAAAATATTCTTCTTTAAGAATAGTTTAAATGATCTCTAGAAAAGTCTAATTTCTTCTAAAGACCTTATAGAATGATATTTCTTGATTTTTTTTTACACATATCCAATCATTCTCATCCACAAATTAAACCATTAAAAATGTATTTAAAATCAACCAAAAATATTCACAAAAATAAATTATTCTCCTCAATGGATTCAACACTCTAACCAAATGATGGGTATTGAGATTCTAATTTCTCAACAGTTTGAGTATTCATTCAAAGTAGTCACATTACTATAATTTAATTAATTAACCTCTTGAATTTATTTTATGTTTTGTGGTGAGTTATTTGGAAACAAGTCATAACAATAAACAACAGATCATTAGTATAACTATTACCCTATTTTATAATTATTGAGATGTCAAGAATTGTTAAATGTATGAATTTTCTATCTAAGTATATGTGTATAAGATATATATGATCTATTATGAAATTCTAATCATAGTATTTTCATGAATATAGAATTTTTGATGGAGATAATTCATATATATTAATGGTTCCATGTCATGTTTCAAGGATTGATTATGTCTTTCAGGCTTCTTATTGTGGGAAACTATGAATGAAAAATTAGAGATTTCCACCAATGTAATAGGATATAGGATGAGAGCTCAGTTATATATATAAATAAATTTATTATTTTTATGGTGTATATGACTTTAATATTATAACATCAGGCATAGGTTATGGTATTCTCATTTTCTCTCTCACTGTATAATATGTTTAGAAATTCTATTATTAAAAATATTCTATTTTAATGATAGTGATTGATTATATTATAAATGGGATTCAATTAGAGGTCATAGATTAAGATATATATTTGAAAACATACAATGATAATAACTGATAGATGGCTTGATTATGTTGGTGATATAAACGAATCAAAAATGTAGTTTATTTAAATTTAGGGGCCATTAAATCAAATGGTAAATAAAATTAGTACAATTGTTTTGGGTCTAGTTAGAGTATTTTCAATAGACATGATTTTTCTTGTGGTAAAACACAAATATATTTTATTCCCTTATTTATAACTATAACTATTCAGTTGATATTTGTTGGTATCTATCATTGACTAGAAATTGACCTATTCTTATAGACTGGTGGGGGGTATATTAATGAGATTGGATATTGAGTAGTTATTCCTAATTGATTTGATAGATTCTATAAAATAT
This sequence comes from Viscum album, assembly GCA_963277665.1. NCBI lineage: Eukaryota > Viridiplantae > Streptophyta > Magnoliopsida > Santalales > Viscaceae > Viscum > Viscum album. The sequence continues at coordinate 1,110,186,466 of OY728146.1, forward strand.
ATTCATCCAAAAAAAATTGTAGTGAAAATGAAAAATAACAATATCACTCTTGTATATTTAATACAATTAGAAATAATCTATGATCAAATATTAAGATGTTGTAGCATGAAGGTGATAAATTATGAAGGTGTAGTGGAAAAAATACTACTGGTAATTTTAGAGGGCAAGTATTTTTAGTCTTATATTCAAATATATGTATAGTGGTAAAGATTGTTCCAACCTAGGATATATGAATATTAATATAAAATAAATGTGGATGTTTTTTTCGATATTTAAGAAGCATCAGAGTATCTGAATTAAGAAAACTGGGGAATAGAAATTCTATATTAATTGTGCTTATGAAAATTATATTTATACATAAATTTGGTATAGTAGTTGTTTTTAATTTTTAATTTAAGTTTTGGTTATATATGTGTGTCTCCAGAAGTGACCAATGATATGTTCAGTCACACTAAAAGGGGTAGTTTATTCAGTTTAAATAATTTTTACCAAATTCTATCTTTTATCACTTACCCTTATTAATTTTCAATTTTCCATGTCTGTTGTGGTGAATGTATGTGCTTACTAATTCCCAACACAACCCACAACATTAAGAATATTAAATAATCAAGAGCAGTAGAAATGCTATTTTAAAAATTAATTCCCTTCAAATGAGTAGTTATATACTTTCTATGATTTTTTTGAGTATGAAATATAGAAATACAATAATATTGTGAAGTTAATATTGTTTTTGAAGGAATCATCAAGAACCCAACAGTTATTAGTTAAAAATATTTTATAGTCTCAAGAAATATTTTTATACTAACTCACACAAATTTTTAATGTGTCCCCCAAACTCATTAATCAAAAATATACTTTTTAATTTTTTTATGTTCCTATAAAAGAAACTATATATCTTCTATTATAATCACTATCTTCGAATCTCAAAAAATAATATTCTACAATAGTAGGAATGCTACTCACTTCATCTCAAATCAATATCAAGATTTATCGATGAATTTAATTAGAATTTTCCTTTATTTTTCCTTTATTCTAATTCAAAAAATATCTCTAATGGAAAAAAAATATAACCAAAAATAGCATTCCCATGATTTTTACATTAATTTTATTTTATTTCTTCAATGGATTCATCACATAGATTATAGAAAGATAGAAATACTACCATCCTTCATAAAATATTCTCTTATTATTTATCCCCTTATTCATTTTATGATAATAATATATAAAATGGTAATATCTCTTTGGCCTCATACCTATTTACTTATTAATCATATTCTTCCTCAGTGTACTGGTTCTAATCTTTCTAAATATATTATAATTCTCTTACTCTCTTCAATATAAAAAATCACGATGAATTTTAATATAAGTCTATTCTATCTCTCACTCACATTCTTCTAGAACATTTTATATTATTATTATATTTATCTATTTAACTTATAAATGAATTATTTCGGTCTGTTCCAAATGATTTTCAATAAATGACTGCCCAAGTGGTATTTTTTCATAATCTTCAATCTTTCTCAATTGTTTTTTATTATTCTATTGAACATCCAACAAAAGCTATAGAAATTGTTATATTTTATGTCACATTATATTTTCAATTTATTACCCTTAAATATAAATTTACCCAAAACTTTCACTACGTTAAGAAAATATACTCATTTTTTGGAATATTATATAAATATGGAATTATGTTATTAATTAATTGAATTATTTATTTTTAATTATTTTAATCATTTTTTATTAGAAAAATCCCAAAAAATTGTTTTATGGTTTGTAATTAAATTTTAATTGACTTAATTTTGTGTCTTAAATGTTTAAATTTATTTTCTTTGAATTAAATGTCTAATTCAATCATGAATTATTTACCTTTTCTACTTTTATTTTTGAATTGAGTAGCATATATGATTAATTGGTTATTTTTCTCGGATGATAAACATTTAGTGATGTTGATTTGAAATTTACTATATTTTTGGAACACTTTCTGGGGAAAAATATTATAATTCATGCATTTTTTATGAATAAAAATAAGGATTTAAAATTGTAGTCACACAACCATATTTTGATTAAGACATTAATTAGAAATATTAAATGACATATTCTAACTTGTTTTTGAAATTAAAAAAGGTTACAATATGCTAGATTAGATTCACTCCCATGGATAATGCTCTGTTTGGAATTAACATGGAAGAATCACATTTACCGTGTGAATAAAAAATTCAAAGGTGTTTTCATGAGAAACAATGTGCAAAAAGAGGGAGAAATTCTAGCATTCATACTAACTACCCCATTCCAACTACTCACAAGTTATTAAAAGTAGTATCCATGTTAGAATAACTGTGACAATCTAAATTATTCATAGGAATAATGATGTTCATTTTTCAAGTGAACTAGGTCACCCAACATGCTGTATACAAAGAAGGTAAAAGTTTGTTGAATAAATATAACTATGGGGTTTTGTTAAAATTCTCTATGATAAAGTAGACATTGAAATATTTCCTGAAGAAAGAATATTTGAACACCTGCGATATCAATTTAGATTTATTTAGGGTCATATCAAATTACTAAATCACATAAAACTAAATGTGTTAGATTCCAACGTATCTCATGTCCGAATACCGAATGGCCCATGTATGATTCATTCTCCCATCCCATTAATAATTTATATTGAAAAATCATGATCTAGGACCAATATAATATAATCTTGGGGAACTCACCTATCATATTAAACTAAAATTTCAAGCCGTATAAAAATTAAAAAATATAGAATATAATAATGTTAAATTACTTCCAAAAGTACATTATTCTATGAATACTTGAAATTTATAAATTACCTCCCGAATATTATATGAAAATATTCTTATAGTCCATAATTTATCTGATCATAGTAACATTTTGGAGAAAATTCAATGTTCGGGAATTTTCTAAACTGTGAATAAAAACTCGAAACCACACCCCGAGGATGTACACATGGAGGTTATCTAGTTTAGGGAAGCACACCCTTGATATTCATCAATGAGGAAGAGATATTGTGTGATACCTATAAATATATCTTCCTGATACAATTTTTTTATTTGAATCATTGAACTTTTGAAATATATTTATATTGAATTACACTACTATTTTCATTTTCATGATTTAATTAATATATATTAATTTTTTTCTCTGTTTATGTCAAACCCTTTTCTTTTTAATTTTCATTCCAATTATCTACCAAGATCTCTTCTATGGTGAGTGGAAAACACAAGCATAAGTCCCTATATAAAAAATATATATGACTTATATTCCATGAACATTTCTTATTTTTCATTCCCTTTTCAAAATTGGATATCATTGGTGATTGGGGAGAAAAGGTGAGTGATAGTTTTCTACACATCAATTTCTACCATTTCCATTAACATTATTAAAATATGTTTTATATCCCAATACTAGATTTATTAATTTATAATGTCTCAAATAGATTTATTAGTGTATATAATCATGTTTTTGATCTAATGAGGTAATGATGATTTTATCATTGGTAGAGGTGTTCCCTTCTCTCTCTACTCAGAGATAGTGCTGGGAAGAGTATTTAAAAGGTTTCCATTTGAAATGTTTGAACAAAAAACATTTATAGTGTGGGTGGGTGTAACAAGTTAAAAGAACATAGTGAGTTATATTAAGATAAACTAGGCTACTGATATAATGAATTAATATTAAAGTTAAATCTAGTGGTGTCACATTTCATTCATTTTATTTTGAGAGTCTGTATTAAATATTTGATCCTGATTTTTACACATTCAACATGTCCAATTGTTTTTAACTAAATTGATTATTTAAAAATATAATGAAAATTTATACCTATTTTAATTATTCATTGAATTATCCTGGCTCTTCTTGAAATTCAAAGGTTATCTTCTTTACTTTTATTGTACGACTTAAAAATATATTTTTTTTCTAGAAGGATCGTGATAGTTTCAAATCACTAGAATCAATTTTAGAGCTCCATGTTATCAATATATTATTTCTGTACACATGTGAATAATTTCATTCTTTCATTTATTTTTTAGTTCTTTTTTATTTATTTGTTTTTCTGTTTTATTATAACCAGAGAAAAACACATATTACAATTATTATTTAGTGGATTATAACATTAATAGGTAGTTTATTGAAATGGTTAAAATCATTGATAAGGATAGGGACCTACACCAAGATAAAATTTTAAAACAAATTGATCTCATTTAATATAGGAACCTATGGAAAAATAGTAAGTGTAACAACACAATATACCACTTTAGTATATCCATGGGTGTAGGGATGAAATCTACTACCATAATAAATAAATTAAACATCAAATTCCTATTTCCCCAAGCTATAACAATCGAGTAGATCCAATAGTTGTTAATATTAATTATTTTTTCACTAATACTTTTCAATTATACTAAAACATCGATTGATACAAATTCATATAGTAAAATTAATTAAAATTATTGGTTTTATGAACACTGCTTTACATAATTATATAAAGAAAGAACTAAAATAATAAAAATAATAACAAGAATATGAGTCTATTTAGTTTTTTCATAAAGAAATCTAAATTTTGGAAGATTTACTTAAAATTCCATCACTCTCATATATTTAAAAGTTTTTCCCTGAGGAACTCCAAGAGGAATAAGGGATTCTAGTTGAAAAATTAGCATGATATGATCGAACTCTTAACTTTCCTTTTTTAAATTTTTCTAAAATTTATGTGAAATTATACGATCTAAATTTTGATAAGGATGAATGATAAAATTGGGGGTATTCCTTGATTAAAAAAGGATGAACTGAAGATATTACTGTTTGAATAAATAATGGTGTATTTAGTATTATCACTAATAAATAGTTTCCAAGATTAAATTATAGATAAAAAGGGAAAGAGATTAATATTAAACTACCTAAGGGGGGTCAACATTCTTTATGATTTATTTTACTAGATTATTTACTACTATAATTCTATATTAAATCCACCCATTGTAAACTTCATATTATTTTAGAGTGATTCCAATCCGTAAAAGTGGGAAAAATTTACATGTTTTCACCATTAAATAGAAAATTTTGTTATAATTTAAAGATGAATAATTACAGTAAGATGTGCATGAGAAACAAAAATAACATTAGACTATTATTTTAGGGATGATGAAAAATAAAATCATCTATTTTAAATCCAATATAAACTGAAATATTCACTTTAACTCATATAAAGAAAACTTTTCATGTCTCACAACTATTGTATACACTAATGTGACATGGTTATTATTAATGGGGGTGTTTGAAGCATATTAGTGGGTCATGTAACATGTTTTTTTTTTCACTAGTATAAATAGATATGTTACAATAGAGGAAGAACAGATGTAATGGAATGACCCACTTCCCATCATGATTAATTTACATTAGGTTTTGGGAGGATAATCTAGGGCTTCTGAAAAATTCATTATATATGGATTTAATAAATAATGAATCATCATGATTAAGAATCACTCAAAACTGAAATTATTAATACATTTTCTTTTCAAGACTTATCTAACATACTAGTTTTCTTATATTTCAAGATTGAATCATTTTATTGTGAAGGAGAAACAGCTTTATATGTGGTGAACTTTAAATATATGTTAGAATACCAACTTGTTATAACACAAAAAAATTGATTAATTTTAATATTTATTGCTTATGAAAAATGGGATAAGTACAATGAGGATATTTCTATGATTACCATTGAGATGGATAAGGATGAAATAAACACCATCATTTCTATAGTTGATGATATGACCAATTAGGCCTTTTTCTTACTAAAAAATTTCATTGATTATAAATTTATTATTTAATGGAATGAATCCCCACAAGACCCTACACAAGAGGACCTCCAAGAGGAATGTTTCTAGAAAACTTAGGAACTACAAGGACATGGCTGTTCAAGTTGAAGAATATCTCTCGTCCATTAGATTTTATATAATTTAATGTTTATTTAGCTATTGATACTATAAAACAAAGCACCACTTTGTAGATTTGGCTGAAGATATCCCTTCACTTTTATCCCTTTTTATATTTATTTCATTAATGATGTTTTTTTTGAATAATAAGATTATTCTTATAGGTTTTTATTTATAGAAACTGTTATATATTCCATCTTGAATTACACCATAGTATTAATTATAAAAAATATAGGGGGACACACTTCCTTTCAGAGATACCGGTAGATCACTAGTGGATTGTTTTTTGGAGAATTAATCGATTTTTGTTTTTATTAATAAACATTATATGGATTTTCCGAAGACTTATCAAATCATTTCTAATATGGTGTTAATACTAATGAACATAAATAGAAAGTATTTTATAAGTTTTTTGAGGATCTTATCCTATTTCTCATATCTTTTTATGAAATTTTCTCATGCTATTTTACATGATTTTTTTATAATGTTTCCAATAGGGAATTTCATCTATAAATGTTATCCTTCTTGATAAAAAATTCAATTCTAGTTTTGAGGATTACAAAGAAATTAGTATTTTTTATTTTATTTAAATTTTTTATGTGACTTTATTTACATATTTCTTGAAATTAAAAATAATTATAATACTTGGAAAATATTTTCTATGAAATAATTGTTTATACAATTTTTTTTCAGAACTGAGGAGATATTCAAATCCTAATTTATATATTTTTTCCTTGAAATATCAGTCTTGTGATTCTTGGGTCTTTATTGAATCTAAAATAATCCTTTATTCTAGTTTGAATCTATAAAATTTGGGTGTGTGTTGTATGATAGATTCCATCATTCAATTGAAGAAAAAATTCCTTTTAAACTATATTTTTTATCCACATTTACATTTAATCATGTAATCCATAGAATCCTTGAACTATATATTATGTAAGTCACATTAAAATATATATTAATCCCTATATACCCACATATTTTATCTATTCATCAACAACTTTTAGTTGAATATGGTGAGAGGGTTTGTAACATGGTGATTCTTGGGAGGAATATCACTTTCTTGGGTTAAGTGATGGGTGCCTTTGAACATGGAATGGTACTGTGGCCCCAACCAAATATTCATAATTGTTAAATTTTCCCCCTCTTATTCTCTAAAAAGAGAAGTGTATGTAAAAAAATTAAATAAATAACAGATAGTATAAAAAATATATAGGGAAATGGGTGCATATGATGTTCATATTTTTTATACATACTCACAATATAGTTGTAACAGACAAACAAAATAAGGGGAATAGAGCTGGGAATGCTATATTTTGATAAGGATTGATTGATTTACCTTCAATATATAACTCTTGCTAAAAATATATCATACATTGTCCATAGTGATTAAAAACTCTTCATTCTAATAATTATTGGCATTTAAGACTACTTTCCAAGAACTTCAAAACTACTTCCTTACATAATAATCATTCTCAGAATAGGATCTCTCATTAGAATAATTTTGGGTCATCTTTGGTTAAAATATTTCATCCCACTTCTCACATAAAATTCATAAGTCACTCAATATATATATCCTTGTCCCTTGTGTATGATTCATTACACTCTCCCAAAACTTATGTGAGGTGAATAAATATCACCAAATCTAGTGTAAATTGATCTTGGGGAATCATAATGTCTTATTAAAATCAAATTTCTTATAGGACTAAAACAAAAAAAACAAAATTCTATGGGAAATTAGTAGTTCTAAAAATTCATTATTATTAAATATTCTCTAACTCATGAAATTTCTAATCATGAACGATGTGTCTGATATACTAAAATTAATCATCTATGTAATCATGGAAATATTTTATAGACAATTCAATGATGGGTAACAATACTGAATGTGAATACAATGAGGAAACCACACACCTGGGTTTTACACATAGAAGAAATCTAGGTTGGGGCTTCAAGGAATAGAATTTCATAATCGATGAGGAGATTGTATATAATTCCTATAAATTAAACAAACCTCTGAAAAAATTTATATTTTATATCTTTTTTACTTTTTACATGGTTTTATTTTTTGTATGATTTTTATTTTCATCTTTTTGTATCATTTAATAAATATAATTTTAGTTATTTCTATTGTTTATGATATTACCTTATCTCTTTAATTTCTAACCAATTATTTACCCATCTAATGCATATACTGAAAGGCCAACTCACAGATCCCCGCATGAGTGAAATATAATGGATTTAGTTTCATGGGATTTTCTTATTATTCATTTTATATTAGATATTACAGGTTATGGGTGATTAAAGAAAATATATCACTGATAAAAATTATCACACCACTTTAACGCCTTTCTTATAACATTGTTAAAATCAATTTTACATACCACTAATATAATTTTGGATAAATGATGGGATCATTTTTTTAATGGTGTATATATTCAAATCTCTGATATAAAGAAGATGTGATGATTGTATCATTTATTAAGGTGTTTACATCTTTATATTATTGGAGATAGTGGTTGGAAGAGTTCCTAGGATATTCCCATGTGTTAATTTAATAAAAAACAATTTTAAATTGAACAGTAATTTCAATTATTAGTATAGAATCACTATGAGAGTTGGTGAAAAGTTGTTAAATATATTTTATTATATAATAATGAAACAACCCTAATCATTAGTTAGAGTGAATTTGGTGAAAATCTAACACACACATGTGAATTACATGGTAGAATTCAAATATTTACCTATCAAAATGAGTTGTATGGTACTTTAAATGATCTGGATTCCACTGAAACCATAGGACCATCTAGTGTCAGTTTGTCGGTACAACTAGTAGATTTTATTGAAGTAACCATGTTACAATACGTCTTATAGATGTTCTAGATATACTAGATGCTTTCTAAAATGATCTAGTAGGGTTTATCCATGTACTCACTAGTTATTCCATACATTTTATAGTAGTAATTGTGATTAATTAAAGAAAATTTGAATTTTTAAAATTTGAATTCAAACAAATGGAATAATTTAAACAACTCAACTATTCCAACTAAAATTTGATCCATTAAATCATTTTTATCTTCTAGATTCAATATATACTTCCTAAAAATGAACTTATATATAGATTTTGAAAGTCATTGTGTCATCCAAGAATCAGCATCATTGAAAATATTAATAAATGCATCGAAGCCCATTACACAAATTGAACCATGGTTTGGTGCTAAATTTTAGCTTTTTTTACCTTTAAAAGAGAAACAACAATGGAATAGGCCTCCTGCATTTGTCCATTTGAATCGTCTCTTCAACGAGTACATCGCGGATTGTTAGACCATGAGAATGATAGTATTTCCCACCATGTTTTTTATATGAGGTACCAATGACCGTTGTATGAATGTAATATCACCCCATCACTACCACACCCATTTTTGTCCATGTCTATTTTAAAAATTTACTCCACCGGGTCACTATGTCCTTTTTTATGACTTCTAAATACATTTTATTTCTCATTGTGGCCTTTATGTATGTATAACTTCATTGTTTTATCCCAATAAGACCATTAAATTATCGATCATCATTTTTTCCATTTTATATAGACACTATAGCAATGCACCGTGGCATCGAGCATGGTCTCATCATGACATTTTTTTACCGGTGTTGTGAAATTAAATAGAAAAATATCCTCCAAAATTGGAATGGCCTTTCCAAGATTCCTATTCTTTATCTATCCTTATTCAATAATCCATTTTTTTCACCTTATCAAAAATTTCCTAATTCATGATAAACCAATAATTATATATAACAATGAATAATATCTTACATACAAACATATGGTTCAACATAGATTGTGATTTATGTATTGACAACCAAATCCAACACACTCAATCATATACTCATAACCAATTCTATGACATGACTTATCACAAAAACCATATTCATAAATATCGTTTTAAAAAATTTCCCCCTTTGTATTTTTATGTTAAAAAAGGAACATAAATCACTTGATACCCTAAATAAATAGTAATGGATCACCATCCAACTGTTCTAATCCTACAAGAGTGAACTCAGTGTTTGAAATAAGAACATTGAATAAAAAGTAAAAAATTTTACATAGTATTTTGATCTATATGAATCTTACTTAACCCAAAATTATAAATCTTAAAATTGAACATCATCTTCATGTAAACAATTTTTACAAACATGAATCATTCATGTAACCACTCACAATAAATTATTAAAATAGTTCCAATATTGAAATCATTGCATAAATATTTTAAAAACTCGCTCTAAATATATGTTTTCTTTCAAGAGATAATCACCCCAATGGTAACACATATCAATGGATACTCCAAAAAAATATTTACTTCCCCTTTAGAAAATACATGGAAGATAAACATAAAATAATGATTTATATAGTAAATATTTTTACCCTTTGACAGTAGTATCCAATGACAATAAAAGATAGAGGAAAACTTCACCATAAATTAAGACTATAAATAATGAGTTTTAACACATAAATTATACATCAATATATGACATGATATTTTTGATGGTGGATTCATGAACACATCTGTAATCTAATTATTTATAGAGAAAAATTCTAAATTTACCTCTTTCTTTTCCACTTTCTTTTTTTATAAATTAATATTTAATATCACTGTTCTTAGATCTTGAATATTAAACTTCATTCATTGAATGACTTATAGAACATTGATTTTCATATCAAAATTTACCAGAAACTTCACTTCAACTTTTAAATCGTATAACTACAACATTATCGATATAATCTATGTTGAGGCATGTTTTATTTTTATATATTCAAACCTTTTATTTCTCCAGTTGTTTGATAAATTATTCTTTGAATGAATACAAACACATATTTCTCCAAGAAAAAATTCTCCACTATATATGAACTTCCTATTAAGAACACTTTTTGATTAATCTATATCTTAATAACCAAATAGATCAATCATCACATTGTAGTAATATTTTAATAAATAGTTCTGTTTCCTATAACCTATCTAATAATTGTATTTAAAACAACTAAATGAAATATTTCTTGGAAACATTGAAACTAAACATATAGAGTAATAGTATACATAAAATCTGGTCATTAATGATTCAATTAATAAGGACTACTAATAAGCATCTAAAATCTCTCATATCCACATTTTTTTCTTTTTCATATTTAGATAACGTAATTCCTACTAAAATTGGTGTGGAAACCAACTTTAAATCCTTCATGTATACCTTCTTTAAATTTTCATTAGAGTAAATTTAATGGAATTTTAGAATATAATACAAATCTTGAAAAACAATTAAGCTGAGAAAGTACCTCATATCACTATCTATATAAATTTAAAAATGATTCTTCATTTTTTTCATGATGTTCTTCATAATTTATAGCAAAATAATAACTTCTAAATAACAAATAACAATTATAACTGGATCATTATCATCTTTAATTTTGGGAATAAATTCAACTATTCCTTTCAAAAAATTCAATTTCTTTAAGTAGGATTCGTGGCTATAACGACGTGCTCTTGGGGATTTATCTATCCCAAGTATATCCTTCTTTAACCGAAAAACTGAGTTATCATCTTAACCACGAATGAAACCATATTTTTCGTAAATATACACTCCAATTTTAGTTAAACATTTGGGAAGGATGATTTGAAATCCATTTAAAATAACTTTAATAGTCTTTTTTCTATAATGGAAATAAAAAATGTAATGTTTTCAAGTCACAAAACTTGTGAAAATGCCTCATTAGGGTTAACTCAATAAATATGGGAATAGAATTAACACATAAATATATTCTTCTGACCAGATCCTATTTTTCATTCAACTTGTTTTGGACCACCCTTTTTTTCTAATATTATTATATTTGGTCTGGGGTACCAACTCCTATGTATTATTTTTTTTATCTAATTCGTGTCTCAATTAATGGAATCAATCAACGATTGATGGATCCTTTATTCTTTCTCATATCACAACTCAACCAGAAATATCAATGAGATATGAGTGGAAATCCTAAATGTCCCTCTTATTATAATCTATTTTCCATGATTTCTGATGATATTTTGGACAAGAATATATATTATAAACGTTCGATGATTTGAACATGATTTTTCTTAATTAATTTTATTTTCTTAATAAACTTCTTCAACTATAAATTCATTATAATAATTACCATTTTTAAAAAATTCACCTCATCTTTTAACGAAAACAAATTCATTATTATATATTTTAAAACATGATTATTCATGTGAGTTCATTTAATTTTTATTTTACATCTCATTCAGATTAAAAACATATATAATAATCCAAATAAATTAATTGTAATAAATATATCCTCTTATATTTTTTGGATAACATAAGATGATTGAATAAATGTACCTTCGTTTAAATTTTTTCAGCTCTTCACCATTATCTTTTATAATGAAATGGATTCTAAACACTCATAGACACATAAAATATACTAATTTTTTATAATAATTATCATATGATGAAATATTAGAAATTCTTCTATAAATATAATGATTTCTAATATGAAGCACTACTTTTATAGATTGCCTATAGATATAATGAGTTGTTTAATGATCTAACAACATAGGTAGATTCATATCCAAAATTCTTATATTCATTTGTATATCTACTCTATTTTGTTGAGGTGTGTGTGGTGAACTGTGGTCATGAAGGATATCACATTTCTTTAGGTAGAAGTCAAATCTCCCACTGGTATACTCCACACAATTATCTATATGAATATTCTAAAAATAGTAACCACGGTCTTTTTTGTATTATATTCTCCTAAAAATTTGGATTCAATATAGAGCCTCTGATTTATTATTCTTGAAATAAAATATGTAATAAATTTGAATCCATCAATATGATAAATAAAATATTTATATTTATTCATTGATTTCTTCTTATTCAGCATTATGATTTTAAAGTGAATTAACTCTACAGGATGGGTAGATTTTATTTCAACCATATTTTATGGATTTTTTAAAATCATTCCCCTTTAATAAGTAAAACACATCCAAAACCTTCCTCTATTTAACTATGGAACATCAAAAACATTATCTCCACTGATAATATTATTCGTATTATTTTATCATGTAGGACCTATTCTTTGATTCCATTATTGATTTTATTCTTTCAGGATCAAGTGGAAATAATTTTTAACATCACTAATAAGAAAATAAATACCTTTTTCATTATCATCTATCTAAGATACAACTATATTTTAAAATCATCATAAAAACCCACATTTCTAAAAAATCACTTTATTTCACTTATCACATAACTATGACACACAGTGAATATTGTGTTTTAGTCTTTCAACATTCAATATACTCTTGGATTTTAAGGGATCTATACTAATTTTGAAAATATAATACCTTTTACTATAGGAAAAATATCCTTTCTAATGGTTACTAATCCTTATTTACATCATTCAATATCTTGGAAGAGGATCATATCCCCTTTTATATGTGAGGAACAACAAATTTCTAAAATAAATGGAAAATCACATTGGAATTCTTACTAAAAGGCTACACAAGACATATATTTATATTTCACTTTATCCTTACTTTTTTTAGGCTTCTCATCATTATCTCTTGAGTAAATTTACATTTGAGTCATAATAACAAATACATTTTCAAGATGGCCAGGATTCCTATATCATTCACAAGAATCTTCCAAGGGTAAAAAAAATTTTTAATTTTCACTCATAATATTACATGTTTACTTTGAATTATTTTTATTTGAATTGGGTGGAACCGCATGAATGTTTTCCTTAAAAACCATCCTACATCTTCATTATATTAGTAATTAAACCAAAACACCTTTTCCATTTTACCAAAACCTCTATAGTTACTACAATAAACATATTAGTAATATTTTATTTTAAAATAATCATCTTGTCTGGAACTCAGTACTATCATTTAACCTAATTTTAACAATTAATTATGTATTCTTTTTTCATACCACAATTTTGGTGAATACCTGAAACATTCATTTTCAAATTGAACTTTTTCTTAGTGTTTTTTCCTTCAACATTATTACGTTTTTTTACATTAAAGTAAAGTCAATATGAATTCCCAGTACATGGAAAATAAATTGATTTATTGATAATGATAGCCTTAATTATTTTATTATTCTTCTATATGTTATTAAAAATATAGTATTATTTATATATTTAAAATATTATTTCTGTCAGTCTTATTTAAATTCAGACTTCATTTAATTCTATCAAATTTCTAAAATAAAAATCTAAATATTTGATATGTATTTCATTAAATATTATTATATTTTGATCAGGTTTTTTTATATGGTCTACCTATTTATCATTAAAATTTAAACTATATTCCAACATAAAGTAAATATTTTTATAATCCCAAAAAAACTACTAAAATCCTTCAAACTCATCAATAATATTTTACTTTTCTTTTAAAATGTATATATTTCATTTATCTATTGTTCTTTAATATCTTTATCTTATTTGGAAATATTTTAGAGACATTATATTAATTCTCCCTTGATTATGTATCCTGTCTCATTTTCTTCATTTTCATAATCATCACTATAGTTATCAGTAGTGAATTATTCTCCATTAACCGTGGAAGTGTGGAATTTTTCACCAAATCCATTTATATCTCCAGATCCTCTTTATCATCACTACTATCTCTAGTTTCCCTATTTCAATTTTAAGAAAATATTTCTTTTACAATTAGAAAAAAAACCTTGTTCTATAAAATATTGATGATTTATTTTAAATAATCTTGGTAGGTCTTCTTCTTTATTATCAATGACTCTATCATCTATTAACATAGGCTAATTTTAATTTACATTTCTAATGTATCCATATCGAAAAAATATAGTTAATGTATTCCTTTAAACATTCCCTTTATACTTCTCACATTCATAGTGATCAAAGACATCATATTATCAAACTTCTAATCTAAATCAGAATCAGAATCAGAAAAACAAGAACTTTTTTTATAAAAACATTTTTCTTCAAAATTTCATTATTTTTGGATGTAAAAGATATTTATATGTTAACCATATCCTTATTCTCTATTGTTTTGTCTTTACTAATTTAAAAAGATATTAGAATATTATATAAATCCCCATAAGAAATTTCATTATGGTCTATTTCATCCAATGAAGAGACTTTAGAATCAATATTTCCTAGTAAGATGTACAAAATATTTTCAAAAATATAATCTTCTTCTAACATCTCAACATATCCTCTATTTATTTTTACAAAAATTCCATTCATCCTTATGAATAACTTATAAACCATTTCATTATCATACATCCAGATATCTTTATATATATGTCTGCAAAACAAAAATTTATCAAACCGTGATTTCCACTTTCCTTCGTAATTATTCTGAAGTTTATCCAAGTTTTTTTAAAGTTCATGAGTCCTTTGACTTTTAAAAAACCTAATTTCTGATAAGGATGATAGAAATTAATTATTTTACACGACTCTAATTATCTCAATTCCTATTATCTACTCCTATCAACAAAAACATTCTTCCTGGGGATCAAAACCATTAGTTGTGACTTGCAATACAAAATAAGATAATAGATATGGATTCATCCTATCATTTTATATATGGTATATTTTCCAATGACATAATGGTTTTCTCTTTCTGTTCACTAAATTATCATTATACCTACTACACACTAGAAATTTATTGAAAATAAAATTGAAGATAAATAAAGTCTTTATTTAAAATGAAAATTGAAAATCACCAACATGGAGAATATGGGTCTCTAAACCCACATAAAAAAGAACCATCAAGATCAGAGAAGAATCACTAACAGGGAAGTGAAACTATGATTTAAATTCTATTCATCTTTTCTAGTTAAGATAACTATAAAAATATAATAGAGTGAATTTGATAATTGTCTAAAACACATAGATGAAAGTCATGACTGATTTACAAGGTTCACCTCTTAAAATGATATGGAAAGCCATTCTCATGATCTATATTTCACTTTGACCATTCATACCACTAGGTTCAACAAGTTGGCACAACGAGACTGGTTTATCATTGCACTCATGTGGTAGAAAGTCTCGTGACTAAGATAGAAATTACCATATAGTTTCAATGATAAATAACATTATATCATCAAAAATAAATCCTTCCATGAATATCCTTCATTTTTTTGATGTAGTGATTATCTTGCATTACTTATTGAATATAGAGAAACTCATGTATAAAATCATCACCCTCTCTTAATTTTTATATCTACTTGTTCTAATATTCTTCTTATTCTCTAAAATCATATTCATCCTCAAAATTTTCTTATTTTTATTAAATTTTGTCAAATTTTTTATAGAAGTAATTTCAAATCATTGAATCCATTTTTAATTTTTCTAATTTAAAACAAAGACAACAACATCCTTTAAGTAACTCAAATATTCCCCTATCATGTTGATCCATTATAACCTATTTGATATTACATAAACCTTTTATTCTTATCAATGAACTAAGATTTAAATTAAAAGATAAATTGGACCATCCATGAATCTACATTGGTAAAACTGCTTGAAACAATATCAAAACCCCTAAAATTACTTATGTTGTCATTTTGCGAAAAAATTCTCATTCATTTTATATTAAAATAGAATCCAACATGATGTGTTATTCCTATAGTATAGAATATTGATATTCTATTAAACCATTCTCCCATTGATTTTAAGACCATGAGTTTTCTCCTTTTCTATAGTATTTTATCCAGAGGAAGGGATAATGAGAACCAAGTTCATTTGGTACATGTCTGTTTTACATAGTCACATCATTTGATTTAAAAAACAATGTGATTTGTGTAAGACCAGAAAATACAACAAACTCAATCATATCCTCTAATCTAATTAATCAACATGAATTAGAAAAGCATTCATCAAAGCATACTTTATGTTAAACAATCTCCCACTTTGGATTTTCTTGTCAACGATAGAACATAAATTACTTTGAAATTATAAAAACATATAAATGGATCACCATCCATTGGGGGTAAGAAAAAATGATGGAATTTAGTGTAGTAAATAATAAAACATTATAAATAATACCATGTCTTCCACAAGATAATGATCTATATTAAATTTCCTTAATATTAACTACATAATATTTAAATAGAACACCATTATAACATTATTAATTCTTTAAAACATGCATGATTCATTAAACCACTCACAATAAAATAATAAAGTAGTTAATACACTAAAATATCATCTTATCCCTTTAAAAACTCTCTATAAATATATTATTCATTTCAATAGATAATTTCTTCATAGAAAACACATATCAGTGCATACTACCCCAAAAAAATCACTCCCCTATGATAAATAATAAGAAGACAATCATAAATTAATGATTTGTGTTGTCAATATTTCTACTAATTTGTGAAAAGTATCCAAAAAATAAAATAAGATAGCGGGAAACCACAATATACCTTAATCCTATAAAAATTATTTTCAACACCAATATTTATCCTCAATGATTGATACAATTTTTTGATAGCGGATTGGTGAACACATTCATAATATTCTTTTTTATAGGGAAAATTACAAACTGTAACTAATTCTTATACTATTTATCATTGATAAATTGATATTTAATATTAATTTGATGGGACCTTTAATGATGAATTTTAATATCTAAATTATTAATATTACTTCGATTATCAAATCCCAGTATTATTGGGAACTGTACTCCAACCTTTAAATCCTATAATTGAGTATTCATCCAGAAACATTATGTTGAGGTATGTGTCAAAACCATATATTCAGCCTCCACTGTACTAAAGGTCATTGTATGTTTCCCTTTTTAATGCCAATAAACACATATTTATCAAATTTTGGAATCTTCAATGGTTTTGGACATCCAAATATCAACATTTCCTTCTTAATATATATATTAAATAATAAATAGATCGCCAATCCCTTTTCTATCATTTTTTAATAAATTGTTTTATGGGATTTTTTATATCTATGTATTCTCTTCCCATCCCTTAAAAATTACATTTTTAGGAACACTAATGCTATGAAAAAATAGTAACATAATACCCAATATCCACCCTTAGATGTATCAATTAAAGAAGATAGTTAAAAAAAATCCAGAATACCCTCGGATCCACATCCTTACATTATTCATCATTAGACAACACATTTCTGATTACAATATTCATATAAACTATTTTTGATGCTCCATGAAAATATTATTTTTAATTTAATTATAATAATTCTCTTGGTATATAAAAATATAATTGTTTTATAATGAAATTTGTAATCCAAAACTACCTCATTTAACTAAGAATATATATTTCAAGGATAATAATTATTTTTAAAAAAACACTCATAAAAAACTCCTATATAAATTCCAAAAATAATATTCTCCACAAACCAAAACAGTGAGAAATACATCATTATCATATTTCATGTATAGATTATTATCTACTCTTCCTTCCATAAAATTCAGTTTATTCATGCAAGGGTGAAGCTTGCAATTCTAGGCTATAGTCGATTTAATTAGTACATATAAATACTTCTTTAAACTGAATCCAAAATGTTTAACTTTACTATGAAATAAACCAAACGGTTTTTCAATATAAACCTCTAATTATAACCCATCCTTGTGGAAGGATGACTTGACCAAAATTTTGAAATATCATGTATTTACCTTTTACTAAAATGGAATGAAAGTTTGTTATTGTTGATGGTTTTTAAACATGTGAAAATGTATCCTAAATTTCAACCCTTTTAAATTATGAATAGACTTTTCATGAAAATATTTTTTTATAACCATTTCACTAATTCCTTTAATCTTCTTTCGGAACACAAATTGTGTCCAAATAATTTTCTTCTTGTTACACTTGGGAAAAAACTCTGGATTCATATTCATTCCAATATGATAGATATAATCCTTCATTTATTTAATCCATTTGTTATGTTTCATTCTGTATTGAAATTCTCTTAGTCAAACATGAGAGTTTAATGGCATATAATAGATTTTCCTCAAAGTCCTTCTAGATTGAATATACTACTTAATATTTGTAATGATATTGTGTGCCTAAAATTTTCTTCTCAGCCTTGGATGATGTCTAAATCATTTTCCTTATCACATTATTTTTTCTGAATATAAATCTTCAAAATAGAATTATTCATAATTATTACCATTTTTTAAAAAATACCTTTCAAATTTTCAAATAGATATTCTAAATCATCACATTAAAAAATTCATTTTTCATTTGAGTTCATTTCATTTATATATTAGAAAAATTTCACGTTAAAAATTAATAATTTTCACAATCTGTTTTTTGTAACAACATTATCATATTACATATAGTGGTTAACCTCAGAAGACATTTTCAACATATCTTCTTTTAAATTTTCCAATATTTTCTTCTTTTACATTGATAATACAATTGATTCCAAATACTCATAAGTTATTAAAATGTGGTCATTAATTGTAATACATATCACATGATGAAATATTATAATTTTTATATTTAATTAATCTATTTTTAGTATGAAATTCTACTCTAATATATTTTCTCTAAAAATAATGAGATGTTTCATTCCTTAAGAACATAGTTGTTGTCTTCTCAAGAATACTTCTATTATTTTGTTCTAAACCAATAAAAAATTTACATGTGTATGGTTCAAAAAGATCAAGAACAATACATTGTTTATCATGGTTGAATTTAAATAATCCAATAGTATACTCAACATCAATACCTATTTGAATCTGTTCCAAACAGTAGCCACCAACATTTTATAAACTTATTCTAAATCTATTTAAGTAATTTAGTCCCTTTAATTTATTAGTTATAAACATAATTAATTTAACTAATGTAAACTAATAAATAAATAAAAAAATACTAAAATCAATTTTTCAGTTATATGCTGATCATATCACAGATATCAGAGTGAATTGAATCCAAATGAATAGAATTTTTTACTTAAACTTTCTTGTGTAGAGTATTCAAAGTATTTTTCCTTTCATAAGTATAATACATATAAGTCCTTTATCTTTTTAACTTTGGGACATCACAAACATTTAATACTCTAAAAATATTACGTATATTATTTTCTCCAAGATGAACAAGTCTCTAATTCCATAGATTATTTTCTTCTATATTGAACAAATAATATGAATTTCCATCATCACCAATCTAAAACAAGTAAAATTTTGTAAAGATACATCGATTATTCAGGATCATCACAGAGAAACATTTTTCTGATAAATAACATTATTTCATTAATCACTTCATAGATACACACTGTGTCCAAAATACATTTTTATATTATCAACTGAATCATTTAATGCGTAAGTGTGAACGTAGAAAAATTAAACCAAATAAAAAATTAAATGGAAATTCATCCCTGGTAGCAATAGGAACTTCCCCTCCTGCGTGACTCCATTATTATGGTAGGTCTACACATTCATAAGAGTACTCAACTAGTTGTCTGATATAATGGTTCACGGTCTTGGTACTGAAACAACAAAATCACACCCTCTAGATCATAAAAATATGAATGGCCATGATCTAGTGAATAATTTTTTTTCTAAATCCTCGTGTGGATCTGTTCCTTGTGAAGTGTCTAGTTGATTTCTCATTACTGGGAAAAAATAACACCAAAAACCATGTAGTATCAAACTTTGAAGAACTTTGAAGGAGAATACTCAACCCAAAAAACAAATTTAATCATCAAAATCCATCAATGCCATTATATAACATGAAATCCACAACATTGTCATCCTTTTGGAAGAAACAAAGACGGAACCACCATAAGAAGCATGCACTTGTTCACCCTCACACTATGAGGATTTTTTAATTCAACAGAAAATAAACTCTTGTATTTCAATTTTTATCTACTAATTAATGGTCATCAATCACATTAGAATTCGATCAGCCCATCATTTCCAAATGTCACATATTCTTTACTACATTATTGAGGATGACTGGAACCCTATCCTATGTGGGTAACCACTACTATCCAAAGTAAAAGGAAATTATCCATTAGATGCTTTTCTGGAAACTTCACAAACCATAGCCTTCTATTTTCATTTATCATTCCTTTCCTAATTCTTATCAAAACTATATCAGGATCACATTTTTTATAGTATCATAAAAAAATTCAGAAACACTAGTTACAAACATCATTCACATACATCTATGAATGGTTGAAATATATTTTCAATTTTTAATCCAAATTTCCAAGGCTGTGTATAAATTTTTTTATTTCAATGGGGTGACTCTGCCCAAATTTATTTTTCCAAAAATATAACCACATCAAATTATTAGATACTAAAACAACACATCCATTCCATATTCCCAGAACATCTATAGTTTGAATAATCACCATCGAAATCATATTTTCCATAATAACAATCATATTTTCCATATTGTGTAGCTATAATTAAACCTTCTTTACAAAATAAATTTTATATTCTTTTTTATAAAACAATAATTTTTTGAACCCCTAATATAATTTTCTTTATAGCTATATTTTTCCTAGACTTTTTTCCTTCCCCTTTTGTAGTATTTTTTTATTATGTTGGAGACAATCAGAATTTCTAGAATATAGAAAATCAATTTGTTTCTAAAAAAACATAGTTCTCATGATATTATTATTCTTATCTCAGATATTTAAAACTTTTTTCAAATTATTATCATCATTAATAGTTGATTTTTGTTGTTTTTTATGAATCACACTTCTTTGAGGACTCTCTAATTTTTTAAATAGAAATCTCAAAACTAGATCTACATTTCTTATAAAATTATTATATTTTGATCATGTTTTGTTGAAAATGATCTAACTCATTTTTATTATCATCAAATTTACTTCCAACATTATAAAAATAAACAACTCATCATCAATCAACTTATTCAATCCTTTAACTTCATCAATAAACCTTGACTTTTATTTTTAGAAATAAAAATTCATGAGCTATATTTAATTTTTTAATCTTCATATCCGATTTGGAAATACTATGGATAAAATATTTCTTTCTTAAGAATGAATTCCATCTTAGTTTCTTCATTAGACACGACTTCACTATAGCTTTCACAAGTGAATTCGTATTCATTAACCTTATCAATGATTAGTTTTTCATCAACATCTCAATGCTTTCATCCTCTTCGCCACTATTACTTTTTTCCCACATAATTATATAAATTGCATTCTTTAATTTTGTGAATTTATTTCTTCTCCCATTATAATAAATCTACATTCTTTTAAACCATGATTATTTTATCTCAAAGTGTTATCTTTGGACTTCTTATCTTTCATCACTGACTCCAATTTCCTTTAACATAAGACAATTTTCAGAAGAACATCCAAATAAACCACACCTATAAGATTTTAAGGTATTTTAACCTTTAAACCTTCCATGGTCTCTTCTAACATTCATAGAGATTAGAGACATCATCTTAACAAACATTTATTCAATTTCATAATCCAACTCAAAACAAAATGAATCTTCTTTAGTGGAAAACCATCTTTTTAAAAATTCATATATTTGTGCATTTAAACGTTCTTTCTTTTATATCTTTCAAATTTTTATTGATAGCACTATATTTACTTCATTCATAATATATTATAAAACATTGAAATGATCAACAAAAATCTCAGTAGAACATTTTCCAATAAACCTAATGAAATTATAGTCATACTTTTTTAGTAATATATATGAAAAAAATTGAAAAATATCAACATCATCCAACATCTCACCATATCCTATGATTAAGATCATAATTTCACTCTGAATATACTATTAATAGTTTCAGGATCTTGCATCTAGAGATATTTATACACACATATCTAAAACTATAATTGAGTGTGCTTCAATTTAGCATTTTCAACATAGAGATTATGAATTTTTATCCTTGATGAGTTTTAAAATCTTGATTCCTTTGACATTTAAAAACTAACTTTTTGAGAGAGATGATATAATAAAATTGATTACATAAAATTACAATTATCTTATACATTCATAGATAATATATTGATTGGGGAACAAAACCTCTAGTTGTGACTTCCAATACTTCATAAAGGACAGATAAAAAGTAAGGCATCATCTTTTCCTTCCATGTGACATATATTTTCACATTAAATATAGGAATCATCTTTTGATTCACTAAATTATGATTATCCATTACGTAAAAAAATTCAATGATAAATAATTAAATAGAGAGAAACTCCTTATCTACACTCCAAACATAAAATCTCCAATAAGGGTACCTTTTCGATATAATACTTGTTGAAAAGGAACCACCAAGGTAAGTGAAGAAACAATGACCTGGGGTGAATTATTGATTAAATTTTTTTATGTTTCATTGGTGAAACAAACATCATAATTTTTATGTGTGAATTTGGTATCCATCCAACACACATGCAATAAGGAAACAATTTACCTAGAGGTTTCACCTTCTAAACAACGAATTCAATTCTTTGGTATGATTTGGATTTCCTCTAGAACATACAACCTATCTATTTCAACGTGTTACCACAATGATTAGAGGTCATCCTTGTACTCATGTTACAAAAATTCTCCTTACTATGATATTTCCTTGCACTCTAATATATTTATAAATAAATTTATATCAATAAGAAGAAAAACCTCTATGCATAACCTTCATTTTTTGATGTACTGCTTCTGATCCATTACTTCTTCAATCTGAAAAAACTCATGTATGAACTCACAACTCTTTTATATTTTTCATATCCTATTCTTATTTATTTCATCTTGTTTTCTCTTATCCTATTATTCAAGTTTCATTTATTCTTCTTCTATCATCTATTTCATAATTTTTATCAAAGTAATTAAAAATCATTAAATCCAATCCATTTTTTAAAAATTTTAATTCAAAGTTATAAATTTCTTTAACCCGCTCAACTAGTACCACATTAATTTGAGAAATTGGATCTTGTTGAATCTTCTAGATACCTCTTATTATTATAAAAAATACCTTATAGGTCATGTTGATAGAAAATGGATCATATAAGAAGCCACATCATCAAAATTGGACATAACTACAAAAATTCCCTTGTCATGGCTCGAACAATAAAAGGGTGACAAATTTTATGGCCTTTTTCCTCAAAATGATAACCACTATAGTGTATAATAATTAAAGTAATGTATTTTGTTATGTTATTTAACTAGTCCATCAAGACTTTTTAGACCCTGGGTATAGTCCTCTACCTCATCCCATTTTTTCAAGAAGTATCAATGAACACCATTGGAAAAAAATGACCATTCCATACATTTATATTTTATACAAGTATACTAGTTGATCAATATGATAGAACCACCTCTATTTTTTAGAATTGTCTTATTTGTAAAATAATACCACCAGATCACCACAACACCTTACATGGCTTATGAAGTAGTTTTACTGTCATTTTTCACCTTATATTACTACAAAATTTCAATTCAGTATCCCACTAAGACCACTTATTTCCCCAAGGAATCTTTTCTGCAGATATTTCACAAACGAACTCTTCCAATGCACCCCAATATCAAAATAGGCCTCGTTATTCCATTTTTCCATTTGTGTTTGGAAATTCCTTCAAAAAACTCCCTCCAACATGCGTATGTCCTTTGCATGATTGTCCATTCCTTCTGATACTATATCCAATATTCTATGAGCCTTCAAATCATTATGAAATTAATAAATCAGGATAACCTAATCAGGTTATATAATAATGGAGAATATCTTAGAGGACATTTCTTGATTAACATAGAATATAACCTATGTATTGATAAAAAATCCAACACACTCAATCATATCCTCTTCACTAATTCTTCAACATGACTTATCAAAACAACCATATTATAATATCATAGTATTAATATAAACTATTGGTGTGGGTAACTAATTGGAAGAAAATAAGGAGTTAGATTAGAGAAAATGTGGTCATATGAAAATGGAGGATCATTCAGGTTATATTCTAGAGTGTCTCCTTTATTTTATTAAATTCAATGAGATTTCATTTCAAATTTCAAACCTATATTCAAACATCCAACCCCACCCCATATCGTTAATCAATAAAAATTGAAAACCCCAAAAATAGTGATAAGTGTGTTCAACAGTGATTCCATTAGTTCGTCTCTTTACAAGATGACCCGAGTAAGCTACCCTAGAAAAAATATAGGAGTTAAAAAAATTATTTCTTAGATGTTGTATGATATCCTCATATAAAACATCTAATTGTAAAGGATCAAATGCCTAGTATTATCCATTAAATATTATTTATATGTGTCCAAATATTCATTCTCAATAAACCCCTAATTTTATTTCTCTAAATAATTTAAATTATTTATAGTCTAAATCTGATATTTATCACAATATCATCCTCTTGATTTCATCTAATTTATTCTTCTTGTAATCATGGATTAAATGACTATTGAATCATTATCTTCATTAGTATATTTAATTTTAAAATATCAAAATAGCATTGCATGTTTTAGTTATCTATAATGGTTTCCATTTTAAAAAAATCATTATCTAAGAAAAATAATATCTTACATTTCACTTTGGAGAGCTGAAATATCTAATGCGGCCTTTATAATATATATTATATATACTCAATAATTTCAGACATATTCCCAATATAATATTGAAATGACACTTTCAAATCATACATATCATGAAATATATTGTACATATCACAATATATAGAAAAGTTTTCCAAAATTTTAGACTATTTCATCTCCTTTACTATCCTTAAAATATTAAATATCACCATAAAAATATTTCATATAATATAAAGTATAATTAAAATCATAGTGGCTTGGGTACTTTGTTAAATTTTATTTTTCATTTCCATAAATACAACTTTTTTAATATTATGTATTAACATGTAAAACATCCATATACTCCAAATATCTTATATTTTACAATGTGTTATTTCCTTTTCCATGTTTCATTATGAACTTCATCATATATACCCCATATGTAATTTGGTAAATTTCATTTCATGATAAAAATGTTACATGGATATTGAAAGAAGTTTTCTATCCCATTTTAATTCCAATATTTCCTTAGATATAGACCAGTGATTGTTACAAATCAATGTGTGCATTAATAAATTTATAATATTATATTAAGAGCAATACCCCATATTCATTTTTCAAATTTTGACCTCCAACTCAAAATTACTCAACTTATTCAACTATGCTAAAATCATCTTCAATCATATTCAGAGAATATCCAACCACTTACTCTCATCTCAAAATGGTGTAAATGAGTTTAGAAATATATCAATCCTTTTCAAATCTCTTCAAGATAGATCATATATAATTATAAATCATATAATAACACTATTTTAATTATTTTAATAGATTCTCCCTAATATAATAATTCTCATATTCAAACTCATATTTGTTCTTCAATTTTAGAGTTCTTTATTAATTAAAATTAAATTCATCATGTATATCAATTTTTATCCACTATATATACCTCAATAAACTTCATCATCTATGATATATTGTATATTTATTTTTTTAATCCTTAATGATTAATAATTACTGGATGTTTATAAACCCTTATTTCCTAATTTGGTGCTTCTTTAGTCATAGATCATCAAGGTTTTCAATAGACATATTTTCAAACTCATCACATATTATGCGGTAAATAGTGTGTTGATATTCGATCTACAGTTTTCATTTATTCTAATAAAGTTCAGATCAATAATCATAACATGTTTAGCCTTATTCCTCGTATATAATTTCTCCCAAATGCAGTGTATCAGTTTTCTTTATCTTTACAATTAATGTTTGTCAACATATCAATATCTGGTATCAATATTCTTTTCAAGAATTAGAATCGATTTCGATTAGTTTTTACAGTTCCAGACATCTTTAAAAAATATAATCCATAGGAGGTTTAATGTACTATTTATTATATCCTATATTGACATTACCATATTCCCAATCTATTCAAGCCTTATCGAGAACAAATATAACAATCAGAATCTTTTATCTAATTCAATCACCCCTTTGTATTTTTTTTCAATTCTAATTTCAAATTACAATTGTTATAAATTAAATATGATCCATGTGTTACATCACCCCCTTATCGGTAGTAAATATATATCATCATGGGAAAATAGTATGTCTGAGTCAGCTATACTCTAATGTAGATTAAAAGTCCATATTCTCCCATATTGGACTATAAAAATGGATTCAATTAAGAGATGGTTTGAATCACAATTTTTAAGTAATGGGATATAAATTAATCAATAATAAACCAATTTTATTGTGGTCATTGTAGAAAATAAGTGTGACTAACTTAGACTACAACATTGTTAATAAATCTGTTTATCTTATGATACCAATTGAAAAATAAATTTTTTAATGTTTTTCATGAATTTTTTCATATAATTTATCCCTTATACTCAACTAAATGAAACACATACAAAATAATCATTTGAATGATGGTTTCTCCCTAGTTCCAGATATTTCAATTTATAAATATCTCAATAAAGTCTCTCAGTTTATAAACATAATTGATTCAATCCAAAACATGGATTGGAAAATTGGTTACCACACCTCAACATTTTCATTATCTAATAATTCTAGATCCAAATGAAAAAACAATACTATAACACCCTAATATTTTATGAAATATTTTTTGGAGTAAATTTAATCCTTCGAATATTTTTCATTTCAAGAAACACTGAATATTTCCTTTTTTATATATAAAATCACTATGTTTGGCCTAAATTATACAGATCACCTAGTCAATATTGTGCCACATGAAACCCTTAGATTAGATTTTAGTACACAAAACACTATTTTTTCCTCTATTAGACACAATATTGAGTCCCTTTAATAGGATTCATAATATGAATGACCGATTTTTGCTGAACTACAATATACTAGAATATAATTATTAAAATATTGTTATAGCTACCACAAATCCATTAGAGCTGAAGTCCAAAATAAGATTACCAAAATTGTAAAAATATGATTTAAAACTATATATAAAATGAATCATTTATTCATAAATTAATATAAGTGAATAAGAGATCTATTTGACTATAATGAAATTTCTTTTCTAAGAAAATGAATTTTATATGTACAAACTAAATTTTATCTCAAAAAATTAAAAAAAAATTGATTAATTTTTTAAATAAAATTTATATTTTATACAAAATATCAATGTTTTTTATACTCATTCAACATGTTTTGTAAGTATAATATAAGAATAGATCCAATTTTAGGAACAAAAAGATTTATTTTTCTAAATGCTAAGTTTACAGCCATTTAATGGTGAACCAATTTTTATTATGACTTTTTACACATTAAATTTTTTTGAATATGTAAAATTATTTTCCTTAATATGGATATTATAATTTAGTTTGGGTGAATTATTTATATTTTCTTGATAAGGATCGTTTTTTAAGAATAGTGGAAAATAATGACTTTTAATTCAAAACTACCTTTTTATTTAATTTATTTATTTATTCAAATTATTTATTGATTTGTATAAATAGTTTATTAAGATAATTTATTCATAAATTAATTTAGTTTAGGTAATTATATCCAATTTCACATTGAAATTTGATAAAAAATCAAATTTGGAACATTTTTACTTTAAATGCTGATTTTGTCATCCCATTGCGGGATTAAATTTAAATTGATTTACAAAAAATATTTGAGTATAATTTGGAATAGTATATTCCATATTTGGAATAATAAATTTTTAATAATTTATAATAATGTCAAATAAGATTTTTTCCAATGATATTTGTAAAAGTGTTTAAATTTAATTATAATGATTTTGTGAAATATTATCATAAAAAGGACTAAGACTCAAAAATAATATATAAATTACCAATAAGGATATCCAAAATAAATGAAATGGAAATATTTAGACCCTATCATCCCTTTACTATAAATTTTTCCTTTATTGGAGCCACATTACATGGTAAAAACATTGGGGTAATTCTCATTTCAAAAATTTGAATGAATGCCTCTCCTCCTCTACTATAAAAAAGGTACAAACCCATACCATTTATTAACACCTAAAAAAGAAATTTTTCTCACACAAACTCTGATAAAATTATATCCCAACATCCCGACATTGATTATATAATCATATCTTAGAGAATACAATCAACCAAAGAATCCCTTTGGTGCAAACTAATTGGAGTTTCCCAAAGAAGATTCAATATCCTTCCTCATGCTCCATTGTTTTATTTTCATATCCACCCAAAGAACAATTATTTTTTACATTATTATATAATAACAACACTATAATAAATATACTAAGATTTTTTTTTCAGTTTTTTCTACCCAAACATGTGCACACATTCATCTAATGGGAAACGAACTTAACGTTCTTGGGTATGGTGAACAACTGCCTCCCAAAATGATGTTGTTTATTTTCCTTTACCACTACTCATGGTTGGGAATAATTATAAAAAATAATGTTTTATATCATATATATGTTTTTATTCTCTTCTTTAATTTTTATATAAAACATAACATCATGTTTACCATTTTGTGTAAATATGGTAACTTCATTTATATATGTGTGGACTAACGCCTCCTCAATTTAATGTGATTTGTTCACACACTACATGGAATGTATTAAATGTGAGTTTAGTAACATTATACGACATATATGACATAATAATTATATAGTAATTATATTATATAAATATATATATGTTTCATTGACTTTTTTCTTTTAATACGACAATAAAACAAAAAGTGAATTCATGCATACATATAGAATACCTTCTCCATGAACTGTGAATTCCATTCCCTATTTATATATTTTATAGATTATTATAAATATATATATAATATTTTTATCATTTTTTACATTCTTAAAATAGGTAAATCAGGAACTATGCTAGAGGATCAATAATAAAAATCCAAAACCATTACGCAAAAAAAGAGGATATTACACGAAACGTTATATTATTATGGAATTCCTAAATAAATGTGTAATATAAATTCATAATAATATAATATAAGTTATTTAATATAATAAATTTTTTTTATGGTAAATTTATAATAAAATTAAATTTATAATATAGGAGGTTCGAACATGTATATAGAAATTTAAGACATGATGTAACGGTTTGTCTCATCTCTCTTTTTATAATCCATAAGATTTATGCCATTTTCATCACTCATTTATGTTTTGGGGTATATATAAATACCCTTAATGTAATCTATGAAAAATATACATAGATATAGTTTTATTTAAATATCCATTTTTTGATCAATCTTTCATGGGGTTTATGTTTCAAAAGTCACCAAATTGGTTATGTAGTATTGTCTCAATTTTCCTAATTTGAGACACATGTCATGTTATAAACCTATATTTTTCAATGAGCTGAATAAATATCCTATGGAATGTTATATCATGAGTTTTATTATTTTCATGATAAAATATGATACATGTAATGTTATTATCTTATGGGCATCATGATTTATTGTTATCAAAGTGGTAACAGATTATTGCATTAATCTCGTCATTAATGAGGATTGTTTATGATTATTATTCAATTGATGAAATATTAAGATCTGTATCTCTAAAACACTAACGATTTTACTTTTACTCTATTTATTATCGATATAAACATATATTTTTACCATTTTTACTCTATTTTATTTAATATAATTTTGATATTGTCATTAAAAAATCTAACATTTTCTCTCTATTCGATCGGAAATCTATGTCCTTTCAGAACCATATTTTCAAAAAAAGTTTTATAAATGTTCTATGTTTCAAAATTGTTTTAAATTATTTAATGGTTTATTTATAATTTTTCATGTTCTTTTTAAATAAAATTGGTTCCAGAATATTTTCAGGATTCTTTATGATTTTTTCAAAAAAAATTCAATATTTTTTTAATATTCCTTTAGATGTTTTCAAATATATTTTCTATGAAAACGTTTTTCAAAATGGTTTATGTTTTAAAAAAGATTTTTCCAATTTGGAAAGGATATTTTCCTCATGACTTTTTTTAAATAATTTCTCAAGATTTATATATATTTTTTCAATTTGGTTTCAAATAAAAGGATTTTGATATTTTTATATGTTTTAAAAAGTGATGTTCCAAGTGATCCTTAAAAATACTTCATCAGATAAGATTATATCGTTGGTTATAGATTTTTATTTACATGGTATATATTCCTAAGAAATAATTCATATTATTTCTATAAATTTTTTATGGTTTGATGTCTTGATATATATGAAACTCTTTTATCTTAAACGGGATATACCATAATAAATGCATATGAAACCCGCTTACTTTCACGGAATATTCAAGGATTAAATGGTAATAAAACTTATTTGTTTCCCATAAGTTATGATATAAATAATTTTTTTGGATCCCCATTTAGTTATAAGGGTAATTATATGATTTTTATGAAACCAATCTATTTTTATTGGTCATGATAAGATGAATGTTTTATGGAGAGTGTATGTATGATTTCATAATGAGATCGGTGGCACATATATATCCCTCTAATGCATTGAGAAAATATTTATACCACATGAGTTTGATACGTCTAGAATGATAAGTGAACTCATTTCATTAATATAGTTCTAGAAAGGGGAATTGATCATAGCTCCGCAATACAAGGATGAAATTAGGACTGATTTTGTTCGGTAATAAATGGCTAGAATGGGAAGTGAATTCAGTTTAGTGATAAAGGACTGGAATGAGGAGGGAACTCGATTTGGTAATACATGGAAGGAATGAGGGGTGAACTATATTTCATAATACAAGGCGGGAACAGAAAATTAACCTAGTTTAGTAATATAAGGCTATAATAGGAATTTAACTTTGTTCAGTAAATGATCTTTTCCAATAAGATGGTATTGGAAGTCAGCCTTCACAACTAAGATGGTTTGGAGAGTAAACACATTCAACTAATTTGTCCCTATCTTTAAGACTTGAATACTATTTATATCATTTAATATTCTTCTAGGTCTCTCAAAAATTATATGTCTTATTCCTATGTTATGAGTTCATGTATTTCAATCTGGATTCCCTTATGATTCAGGCCTTATGAAATACCAATCTTATTGTCATGAATCGTGTATATGAACATTCAAATGTAGTGTATGATATTAAATTATTATTCTTATATTCACATATCCATACACACATATTATGCCTATGTATCTCGTTTTTTCCATTATTATCCATCTATGATCACCCGTTTCTTATATATCCTTTCCCTGCATTATTAATAATGTTTTTAGTTTGAATTACTAAATGGTATGATATTTGTTAGAAACATTTAATATCATTCAAATATTATGAAAATTTAATTCCATGTTTTAAAAGACACTAAACTATTATGGTCCTTTTGAATCTATTTTTTTAATGTAAATAATATTCATCCAAAATGAAGTAATATCAATATATAATAATCCTAGGTCATTATTGTCAGTATGAAAGGAAAGTTTGAGTCATCATTTGGAATCAATGATGAGATGATTTAGTGATATCCCTTTTGAAATTTCTATTGATTTTTCTAGGGGTGTCCTTAAGGAAATGCCTTAAGTGACATAATTTTAATGTTTGTGTTATGATTTAGGTATCCAATACGTAATATTTCATAATTATGTGGTTTTCTTCTATAATAAGTGTTTCTCACACAATGATTTCTAGTCTTAGTTAGTAGTGAGAACTAGAATGAACTAGATTAACATTGAGTGTTTCAGATTTTGAAATTATGGGTATTATGTAAATTGATTTCCTGAATGAAAATCTTAGAATGAGAATCAACAAGGTGGAACCAGTATTTCTTTTACTACTATAGATAAAGAGATTGTGAATGACACATAACTGGTATGGGATGTTCTTAAAATATTTCTTACATTAAACATATGAATAATGAATTAATTGAGGTTGATAAACCATAAGATGTGATATTTATTTCATAATCAAAGAAAGTGGTATTAATAAATAAGACAATAAAGCCAAAGTTTTAGTTTATGAATCAATTTAGATGATTGATATTTGTACATGAATTCAGGAATTGTGTCATATGAATCATGAATAAAATGTTTTACATTAAGGATTATCAAAATGTATTTATTGGTGATGATGACCTAGGAAATTGACTTAATAGAAAGGTAGTATTTTGATTATGTTAAGGTAACCCTTACTGTGTTTCTAAGGTTGAGAAAATTGTGTTTTTCATGGATAAATAAAATATTGATATGGATAATGTAACATGGATAATGTTTATTACCATGGAACTGATTTTTATTTGTTGAAATTCAATCCTATGTAATCACATATGATGTTTACAACTTATTTTATTAAAAGAATATATCCTGTAAATATTATTATAAGGAACCATTCTTGTTTTCAATAAATATTTATTGTAATATAGATCATAACCATGTTTCAATTGAATAAATGATAAATGTACTTACATGTTTTGTATGAAAAAACCAAGTGATAATTTAAATTATGGGGGGATCAATACAAAGTTTTTTTTCATAAATAGAGAGACCTTATTTCTAAAGATATGTCCTTCTATATTATTGGAATGGTTATTGGGTTAACCATTTGTGGAATGGTTTATGTTAAACATTGGATGAGATTTTATATATTAAAGTATTATACATTCATATAATAATTTATTCATATTTGATAACATTTGATAACACTTTTTTTGATAAAGAGTAATGGAATGACCTATCATTCTATTTATGGATCTCATGTTATATTAAAAATTTAGGAATGAAAAAACATACCTTCATTTCCTTAAATAAGTTATTATTTGGAATTTGATCTGGGCACAAAAAACTGTAAGGATTTCCTGAAATCTGGTAAATATATATCTTCCAATAAATTCTTCAACATTAGGAAAATGGTTGTTGAAATAATATTTTGTTAAGTTATCATCCATTTTTATGATATCAATGACATTTTTCGAGCCTCTTTGGGTTATGGATGTCTAATTTTAAATTTCACTTTTTCATGTTCTCTATCACTCTTTATCGGAACTTGATAATTATATTTCACTTCCATTATCCACATTTTCACTTTCCACCTACGTGCTCCCTTGTGGAGACCTATTTCTAAGTTACATTGGATAACAAATATGTTTCAAATAGTCCCTTTTTAAGGGATGTTCTACTATTTACTTTTATGATATGGGTTTCTATAAAGGGAAATTTTGATTACAAAATAAATAGTTACTGAGATGAATTTTATAATATAAATTAATTTTAAGGGGGTATAATTTAACACATTCCTATTTTTAGAAATATTATTTATTGAGTTAATTTACTCTTTTTAATATTTTTCAATCCATTATCCAATGAAGGGATCCTTATAATTTATAAAAGTACTAAATTTTGATTTCATTATATGTAACACCAAGTTAAGCATGAGACATATGAAATAATTATATTACCCTATAGTACATGATACACTATTTCTTGATTCTATTATACAAAATATTGTGTCCCTTCCATAGCTTCTATAATAAGAAATGTCGATTTTTACCGAACATCAAAATAAGATTAATATAATAATTAAAATTCGGTTAAAACTATCACCTAACTGTTTGAATGTATGTACCGAATAATATTAAATAAATTATATAAGTATTATCTATAAAATTATATCAAATTATTCCTTTGGTTATTTTATTATAAGTGAGTGAAATAACTATTTTAATATAAAGAAGTTACTTTTCTATGAAATACATTTGACGGTGTACAAATACAATTTTATCTCAATAAATTAAACAATACACTTTTGATTAATGTTTTCAAAAAAAATTATGTATTGTATATTAATAAATATTTTATATACTCATACAACAGATTTTATTCACATAAGAATGGAATGGATGAAATTTTATAAATACTAAGATGTGTTTTTCTAAAATGTAATTTTACAACCTTTTAGTGGAGAAAACATTTTAAATATAAAATTTTGACACATTGAATATTTTTATTTGAAAAAAAAATTTAAATTGTAATATCAAAATTTACTGAAGGGGATTTAGCGTATTTTGATGAGAATTTTTATTTTTTTTATGACTAGTGAAAAACAGTGAATTTTAATTGAAATATTACTTTTCATCTATTTTCATTACATTGTAAAATTATCTCTTAATTTGATTTCGAAGATTATGTTGATCTAATTTACATAAATTAATGAAATTTAGTTTATTGAAATAAATTCAACATTGAATAATAAAAATTTATAATTTATAATAAAGGAATCTTTCCTTTTATCCAAAAATATCATTGAATGTGATTAAAATTAATTACAAGGATTAAGAGAAAAAATAGGTTAATAAAAGAATAAACATCAAAATTTATAGAAACAATGACATATAAACTTGTCTGAAATCCATTTTACTGCCATATTTAGACCATTAATTTCATTGGATATACTTTTTACCATTATTTTATCCTCTTTAAAATGGAAAAATATTGGTGTAATTTCATTTTTAAAAATTTACAAGAATACCACTCTACCTCCACTATAAAAAGGAAACACCCCACACAATTATTCACACCTATAAAGCCATTTGGATCAAAACCGATCTGTTAAAAAAAATATAACAACATCCCTAAATTAATATTATAAACATACATTTTGTTATAAATCTAACCAAGTAATATTTTTGGAGCAAACCAATAGGAGTAACCCAAAGAAGAGGCAACACCATTCCTCAAGCTACTTCGTTTTATTTTCATTCTCCACTTCCTAATGTATTCTCATTCCATGATTATATAATAACATTAGTATCATAAATTTGTGTATATTTTGTTATTATATAGTTCATACCTAAACCTACACACACATTAATATAATGTGTAATGAGCTTATTGTTTTTGTGTACCACAAACTACTGCCACAAGAAATGATGTTGTTCGTTTTTCTATTACCACCTCTCATGGTTGGTCATTATGATGAAAACACTAATTTATATGATATTTATGATATTTAAGATTTCATTATTCATATGTAATTACTATATAAAACAGATATTAATGCTTTCCATTTTTTATAAATATGATAACTTTGTTTGTTAACGTGTGGACCACTACCTCCTCAATGTGATGTGATTAATTCACACTCTACATGAAATTTATTAACGATAGTTTTAGTAAAGTTATATAATATATAGGATAAAATACTTATAATAGATTTATATTATATATATATATATATATATATATCATTTACTTTCTTCCTTGAAAAGCGACTACAGAAAAGAAACATTGTTCATGCATACAAATAGCCTAACACCTAAATGAACGGCATAATCTATTATATATTTATATATTTTCTAGATTATTATAAATATATATTTAATTAATATATTTAATATTCATACCACTTTTCAAATTTTTTAATAATTAAATCTTCATATAAGTAATAGGATCAAGAATAACAAGCCAAAACATATTGGAAAAACATAGAAGATATTAACAAAAATGTAATATTAATATTAAATTGTTAATAAAATGGTAATATAAAGTCATAATAAAATAATATAGGGTATTAAATATAATAATATGGTTCAGTTTTATATTTTTAAAATAATTATATTTATTATATAGGTGTTTTTACATGTAAAAAAATTCAACACTTAATGTAAGGGTCTTTCTGATCTCACTTTTTATTATCTGTGAGATACATATCGTGTTCACCCATTTATTATTTTTTGTGGTTTATATAATTACCATGAATGTATTATATGATACATATACTTATATTTATGTGTATTTACAATTAAATTTGCTGATATCTTTATCATGGGGTTTATTTTTCAATGGTTACCAAATCAGTAATGTAGATTTGTCTCAATTTTCATTCTTTGAGACACATGATGTGTTATGATCCTCTATTTTTATATGAGGGATATGTGATGGATTTGAAATTTTATATCATGGATTTTATTATTTTCATTATATTATAATATTAATGTAATTTTATTCCCCAATTGGTGTCATGATTTGTAGTTTCCAAAGTGGATATAGTTTATTGCTACAATCTCTTCATTTATCACAATTATTTATGATTATTATGTATTGATGAAATATTATGATACATACCTTACTAAAACTCAACAAAATTATTATAATCTAGTTATAAAAGATATTTTCGTGTATCGTTACCATTTTCTTCTTTTTTAAATAAGAAAAATAATAAATTATTAATATAAAAATCTGATTTTAGCTCTCTTTGGTTTGAAATACGTGATCTATCAAAACCATTTTTTATATATTGGTATTCAAAAAAAAATTATAAAGTATCTTAAATTTTTTGAATGTTTCTTTAAATATTTTCAATTTTTTTTCAAATAAATGTTTTTTCAAATAAATGTTTTTTCAAAATGTTTTCATGAATCTTTTATATGTTTTCAAGTAAAATTGTTTTCAATATGATTTCAAGCTTCCATTATAATTATTCAAAGATATTTTATAAGAAAAAAGTTTTCAAAAAGTATTATGTTTTCAATGTATTTTTTAAAATTCGAATGTATATTTTACTCAATAAATGTTTTCAAGGATTTTTCATCATTATTTTATATGTTTTCAAAGGGGATCCAAATAAAAAAAAATTAAAATATTTTATGTTTGAAAAATTTCTGTTCTATGTCATATTTAAAAATCATAATCTATATAAAATGAAATTCTTGTTTATAGTTTACTCTTTAATAAGGATATAATCCAAGGACATAATTCATATTATATTGTTAAATTTTATTTTATGGATTGATGTGTATGAAACCAATTTCTATTCAACAGGTTCTACCATGATAAATTCTTGTGGAACATGTTTACTTTCATTATTTATTATATGATTAAATGATTATGAAACATTTCTATTTTCAATGGGTTATGATATGATTACATTTTTATGATACCCAATTTATTTTATGGGTTATTATATTATGTTTATGAAACCCATGTACTTTTATTGGTCATAACAAGATGAATGTTCTATTTCCCACATATGTATGATTTCATTATGATATCGGTGGGACATGTGTCTCCCACAAATGAATTATGAAAAGATATATTTATTTCGATTATAATATTGTTGGAATGGAATGTGAACCTAATTCGGTAATACTAGGATCGAATAGTGAATTGAACTCGGTTCAATAATACGTGGCTGGAATGATGAGTGAAATTTGTTGAATAACACAATTCATGAATAGAAAGTGAACATGGTTTAGTAATATAGGGCCTAAACAAGGATTGAACCATGTTTAGTAATTCAAGGCTTAAAGGAGAAGTAAGATCAATTTAGTAATATTATTTTTGAATAGGTTGTGAACCAAGTTTAGTAATACATGGCTTGAATAGGGAGTGATCCAAGTAAAGGAGTATATCAACTAATATAGTCATGGGTTTGAAAAAGACTACTAAGTTGGATTGTGGAGTAAATCCGTTACAATAATATTGGTTTGGAATTAATCCTTTGCAGCTATATATATCATTTTATATGCTTATGTGTATTACTCAAAATCTAAATCTTATTGATATGTTACTATTTTATAGATTATGATCTTGATTCCCTTATGATTCATGTATGATGAAATTTTAATATTTATTCCATGACTCATGGATTTGAAATTTGATATGAAGGGTATGATCTTTAAATTTTATTTTCATGTTCTCGTACCCTTATTCCCATGTTATGCTTTTGTATTTCTTTTGTTTACCCTAACTCAGCATCAGAGATCCCCCCTTTATTATGTTTCAATTCCCCAAGTTATTAAGATAGATATTAAGTATATGAAATAAAAGGGGTATCATTTTTTAAAATGTTGAGTATCATTCACCAAGTTAGAATATTTCAGTCCATGTTCCTAAATACATTAAACTATCATGGATATCGAGAAAATATGTTTATAGTATGCTAAATATTCTTCTAAAATGGTGTAATATCTATGTTTGTTAATCCTATGTCACTAAAAATACTCCATAAATTTATAATAATAATAATAACCCAAGGGATAACCTCCCTTAATATTTATCATTATTGGTCTTATATAAAATGAATCTAATCATATCATTTTGATACTAGTTCAAGTGTTTCAGGTAGGCATCATGATACCAGTTAAAGTAATTTGTGATGGAAATACCCCATGAAGTAAGCCTTTAATATAATTTCAGTTCATTACCAACACACATAAAATTAATTTATTGGAATAGAAAAATAAAAAAAAATATGTGAATTATATGGATCCTCCTTTACTTCTTAACAATGGTAGCATGGGTGAGATTTTTTTTAACTAGTAATATCTATCCTCCAAATACTATTTTTTAATTTTTATGTAAACTACTTTAAGGATGAACGTGATCTAGTACACAAATATCTAGAAATAAAACTATATGTATAAAAAATGGGTTACCCATGTGGTAAAAAATCATCAAATTATACAAAAATTTAAAATAGAAGCAAAATATTTCATGCCTCAGCCCATACATTGGATAAAATAACCAATGTATTTTCACCTAAGATAACTAATTTGATATCTTCATCACCCGTAATTAGTTAATATTTTTTCACTATCCAAAAATAAAAATCAATTATCATCATTAATAAACACCATCATCCACCATGCCACAGTATGAAACTATCAGTAATACCATCCAATCATTAGGACCAATAACTACCAAACATTATTATCTCATACACAATAATAAAAAACCTAAAAACCCAATGATCAATAAAGAAGTAGGGTTTCTTAGTAGAAACTAAAAACTAGTCCAAAAATTACAAAACCATATGGGAAAAATGAAAAAAAACAGTCTAAGTCGATCATCATAGGACACTTGATGCATAGATGAGTAATAAAAAATAAAGTCACATTAGATTAAAAAAATATATTTTTCCCCTTCCCAAATAAAGGATAACCTAGTTTATAATTCACCATTTTTTCAAGTAGATTCCATCAATTATATATATTAATAAATTACCCAAATAATAAGTCACAAAGACATAATTGAAGAACAATAAGTGGGAAGAATATCCTAGAAAAAAAAAAGAATACCCATAACACCCCAATAGAAACTTGAGGCAAGAGATGATAAAAATTTGATCATTATGAAGAAAATAATATCAAAAAAATAAACTACATTGAAGAAAAAATGAGAAACACTCCAACACATCATAAAAAATGAACCCCCAAACAACCACCCATATCCCAACCAGAATTTGAAAACACCACAATGATTTAGGTAACTACTGATTAAAGGGAGCTCGAATAAACCATCTCTGGGTAGTATGGATTGAGTCAAAGAATTGAATAGAACCAAAAAATTTCTACCTTAATGTACCTAAATTATTATATTCCTCTATCCACATACTATCAAACCATGACCGAAACCATAAGATACTGATGGTTAAATAAAAATTCAAGGCATATAAATCCAAGATGGAGAATTATAAAAAAAATAATAGATTTCATTAAAAAGTGAAGGAAAATTTTAAATTCATCCCACCACATGAAACATAATGGAATATATAAATTTACGAAATCCATGAGAAATATTGAAAAGAGAAGAGATGTGATAATGATAAAGTATACATCTGAGGAAGAAGGTGTGGCACTAGAGACCCTTTTCAATCCATCTTCAATAGTGTCATAACTAATCCTAATTTATACACCTTTGACTTTCGAAACTTGATTATTCACAGTTAAAATAGTATTTGGAACACCCAGTATTTTGTTTTCAACCTTTATTCTTCTTCACCTTTTGGCTCTTGGTTTTTTCTCCTGAGTTCAGAGTGTTCTATCATTATATTTTATGTTTTTTTAAGATTTAGGGTGGTTTTAGGACCTATTCATCCTTATAGTTAAAGGTATGAGTATGTGGTCACTTGTAAAAATGATTTTGTAACTCTCATAGTGGAAACATTTTATGGGGTATGTTTTTAGATTGTTTATAATCTTGTGTTAGATGAGTATTGGGGTGAAAAATTGATTTTTTGGGGCTTTTTCTAGGTCATGCGGATAAAGAGCATAGTTAGTTTCATGATGTAGGTAAATGTGTAGTGGGTTATATGGTTTTTTCATGATATAACTAACCATTCAGCCAATGTGTTCAGTTTTTGAAACATTTGATAGTGGGAAATCACATGTCTTGAAAATGGTTTTTAAGTCAGTACAAGCTAACCATACAACCCACTCAAGAATGGGTATTTCAGTTTTTACTCTTTTTTAAGATTGGTTTCTTACATTGGACACCCCCATGAAATATAACAACTTGTATGCCTCCTATGGGGTATTTTGGATTCTCTATGCTCCTCTATGTTTATTTCAGGGTTGTTTCCTAGTGAATCTTCACAGGGATTAAAAGGTAACGGCTTATCCTATTTCCCTTTTCCTTTTCTTCTATTTCCCTTTATTCTCTAACCCTAGTGTCTATTTGTTGATTATTTACATACCTAGGGTGGTGTAAAATTGGGTGTTTTGTTATTTTTGGGTTCCTCTAGATAGATATGGGATCTTGTAACAATAGGGGTGTGATTTGGGGTGTGTGTCATTGATGTGCCAGGGATTTGAGGTAGGTTTCCATTGCACATCCCTTTTTAACTTAAGAATAATTGATTAATGACTTTTTTACCTTATATAAATAGTAAATATTTATATATGATCCTTGGAATAAATATTAGGTGTGAAAAAAGGTTTGTGTTTGCTTATTTTTTGATAAATAATATTGATTTTTTTATATTATGCACACTAAGTGTTTGAGAAAATGCCTGGTTAGTTTTTATAAGTGATTAGTGATATAAAAAGACTTTTTTGGATTTTTAAAAATATTAGTGATGTGAGAAAATATGTTTTAGGTTTCTTTTATGGATTACTCAAGTGTTTTTGTTTTTAAAAATGAAATTCTATTTTATTTCAAATGTGTTTTGTCATGTGAAAATGGTTAATGGCCCCTTTTTCATTTTCATAAAAATAGATTTCTCATTAATGTGTTTTTGAGTGTTTAAAATAGATTGAAAATGATTTTGAAGTGGAAAATGGTGTGTTTAAAACCTTAGAAAATGGGGTATTTGATTCTTTTAATGTGATGGTTTTGTGAAAAAATACATAAATTTCCATTTGAATTTTTTTTAAAAATGGTTGATGTGTTTATCATGAAAACCCTCCTAGGACAATCGACATGACATGTTTACATAGGGATATGAAATGGGTGATATTTTCTTATTGTGGAGTCTTTATGGCCTGTTTACTTCCTATGGAATGATATATCCTAGGTATAGACTCCTTCAAGACTTATGAGTTATATGGTAAGAGATTGATCCTTAGAGTGGATTTAGGTGAGACTTATAGTTGAATTATTAAAATATATGCATGTGATTGGATTCTCAATTGCAATAAGTTGTCTCACTGGATTTTTATATGAGATGTGGAAAATTTTCATAGTGACATAATATTTTGATAATTATTGTTGTACTGCCTATATTATACACTAGCTGGTTGCCCAGTCCCATAGTAAGTTTATGTATTGAGTTTATTGCTATGGGACTTTCCCCTTGGTCTGTACTATATTTGGGTAGTTGTGAGTATTTAGGGTAATATTTTTTTCATTGTTTGAGGCATGATTTCAGGGATGGGTCTCATGTATTGGTATTCTCTAGATTATTTTTGATCTCTTAGGTTCACTCATGTGTATTAGCACATAGTTTTTTTCAACTTTTGATTGTGAAACATGTTTCCGGGTTATACTTATGTGCTTAAAAAAATTAAATTTATTGTATTATTATTTTACATTACTACATGATTATGATTGTTTCATACAAAAATTTATAAAATGTTTTATTGTGTCTTGGAACAAGTTTTTGGAAAATATTTAGAAATGCATTTTTCTCTTCATTTGAAAATGAGTGTGGGTATAAATGGAAAATATGTGTAATAGACTGTGTTTTTTTTCTTTTGGAAAATTATTAAAATTTTACCTTTATATACTATACCTAAAATGTAAATTTTTTGATTTCTATTATTTTAAAGGATTTGAATTGAGAATATATTATCGGACTAGACTACAGAGTTTTAATAATCACGCCTATAGTTGTTTTCTATTTTTACCTTCTTCTATATGTTTCCAACTGGTTATCAATAACCATGGGAGATAGTGGTTCTTTTTATTATAGGGTGACCCTTAGGGTCACTTGGAGATTTTACTTTATCAAGTTTTATTTTGGGATTATTGAATAGTTTGGATGTATTTATTGATTATTTTATAAAGGATGTTTAGGTTGGATTTTGTTATGTCTATTTGGACTCTTTGTTTATTTATGTTTATTAGTATTTTTTATTTGGGGAAATCATTCCCTTTTTTCACTCATTTAATTTTGTACTTCAGTTTACAGCCTATGGGAATTGGGAATACTCATTGGTACATGTCCTGTAATGACACAGGTGACAGGTTCAAGGTAAACCTATATTGGTTAGTGACATAATGATATCAAAGGAGGTCTATTATTTAAAGGAACATTCCTTTCAAAGCATTATTTTTTACTAGGGGATGTCAAGTTATATGGAGTATGACTATCGGGACTCAAGAGGTAGGAATGGGAAGAACCTCATGAACCCTTTCATGTTCTGATCTTTAGGTTTCCATGGGTTGTTTGGTTTTCATAGTTTCATTGTTCATTGTGGATTTTTTAGTTTTTAAATTATGAAAAGGGATTGGATCAAGTGGTATACATGACCTCAAAGGGACAGGAGATCCATGTGGAGCTAGGTGAATGGTCATAGAAGGCTCTCCATTATGGTGGTCTGTTTTGCATTTGGCCGCCAACTATATGGCCAAGTCACCCATCGATAGTAATTTCCCCCATGAGAGTTTCTTTGAGGAATCTTTGATTATAAAAATTGGTTTGGGAACACATCTATTTTAATTTTGAAAATGGATTTTTGATGAAAGTGGTTGGATTTTAGAATGTGGAAAAAAGGATATACAAGATTTTCCTTTTGGGAGACTTTAGAAAAATGATTTTTTATAAAATGACCACTTTGGGTAAAATGGAAATGATTTTATGAGATTTTATTTTATTATAAGAACGTGGGTTTTATGGAAAATGGTTATTTTAAAGCCCATGTTTGTTTTGGATTTTTTTTAAAATTAAAAGGAGGGGGTCTTAATCATAACGATTTTGATGTAGTGAGACTTATTGAGCTATTATATAAATTTTTTAATGAAAAAAAAATTGAATTTTTGGATGGAAATTCATGGGAGGTTATTTTTTTGAATGGTGAAATGGATTAAAATAAGGAATATAAAAATGTGTTTTGACATTGTCATTAAAGAGCATTTAGAAGGTTTCGTGAATTTTTAATTGGGTTGAATGATTTGTTTTGAAAATTGATAATGTTCTATTTTTATATTCGGTGTGTTCCATGAGTGCCCACATGCCTGGATATTTGTAGGATTGGTTGGATGATAATGTGGGCAGAGAGTTCCTTGGATTGGCATGGTTTATGTGTTCCTATTATAGCAAGAGTTGATATGATCTAGGATTTGAATAGAAATATATATGTGATTGATACTATAGGCAATAACTATGGTGGGTGTGGAAATCCATCATGTTATTTTCAAAAACAACTTAAGCTGTAAATTGTAGTGTTTTTTAAGGAAATTTTTGTGTGGATTATATTTATATTCTTTAGTTGTGTTGTTTATTTGTTGTTCTTTATC
Organism: Viscum album; assembly: GCA_963277665.1. NCBI lineage: Eukaryota > Viridiplantae > Streptophyta > Magnoliopsida > Santalales > Viscaceae > Viscum > Viscum album. Next base: position 1,110,231,129 of record OY728146.1, read on the forward strand.
ATGATTTTGAGTTATTATTTATGTTTTGTTCAGATATTGAATTTTTGTTGGTAGTTTGGTCTTGAAGTAGTTTTTATTGGGTTTCTATAATGGTTTTGGGAATCATTAATACAGTTTTCCTTTGTGACAATGTATGTTCTATGTGTATTTTGGTTCATGATATGGCTTTGATATATCTCTTGGTTTTATCGTTGTAATGTTTTCTCTCATGTAGATATTTGAGGGATGTTTTTTTGGCTGTTATAGGTGATTTCCCATTATTAATATTTATTGTTGATCACCGTATGGATTTCATTCTTGAGTTCAAAAAGATAAATCCACCGGTTTGAGTCGGTTTCCATTTGTGATCATTGGTGTCTTGTGTGTTTCTTTGTGTGCCTTGTTCATTATAATCCTTTTTCATGGTGAGGAAGATTGGGGTGTTCATATTCCATGTCCCTATTTGGGTGAGGGTATTTTGTTAAACCAAGTGACTTCTATAGTTTAATAATTGTCAGTTTCATCCTGAGGTAAAATGTGACAGCTTGTGGAACAAAAAAAAGATTTATTATTAGTGGTTAGTAGATGTTGACTACAATAAAGTGGATTCTTCATATATTAGGGCTCCGGCCAAAGGCCTCAGAGTGAAGATAGTGTGTAGTTTGAAATCATAGGGGTTTTGGGTGTTTGGTTAAGCACATGCATTCACCATTGTGGTGAAACATTTTCTATGTTTCTATTCTAGGTTCTCTATTACTATGAGTGTTTCTCGTGAGATTTCCTTTAATGGATGGCCCATGTGATTTAGGTGTGACTTAGGTTTTGTGGCCATCTGGGGTGATGAGTTGTGGGATAGTTATTAGTTATAGAATTGGTGCTCTATTTATTGGGGATTCTTCCCTCCCCTCCCCATGTGGTGAGTGTTTTTTTTTCATGTGTGAAAGTTATTTAGTTGGTTAAAGCTTTTTGGTTCTTAATGGAGGGAGACACAACAAGGTTTGGTTTGGTTTTTGTGTTAATATAGTTGACATTTATTTGTTTTATATGTGTTTAATTTGGGAGTTTCAATTTTATTTTAGGTAAACATTGGTCTTTTTAGAGTGTTCCATGTAGTTCTATTCAAAGGTTGTTTATGTTGGTTTTAGATCTAATTTCCCATTGACTATTGAGAAGTTGTTTAAGTTTTTTCTCTATTTCAAGTATGAGGTGTATGATTTATTTAGATATGGTGGGATGTTCTTGATTTTATAGGATACAATTTTGTGGATGTGGAAATCCTCAGACATTAATCTATTAACTAGAATGTATTGTTGCTTTCTGAGTGGTGAAAGTATTTTGGTGGGGAAAATTGTCACACCCATATTTGTTTTTTCATCCTTTTTTCTGGAGTACATTGGAGATCTTAATTTTTTCTCCTTAGTTCTTGGTGTTCCAAATTTTAAATTGTATTCCTTTTTTGGTTTTTAGTGGTTTTTATACCAATTATTTATTTGATTAATAGTTATGAGGAGGAGGTTGCATGGAAAATGAGTTTTTGATACTCTTAGTGGAACCTTTTTATAGGGTATGTTTTTTATGGTTTATCCCTTTGAATTAAATGATTTTTGGGGTGACAATAGTGGCTTTTGGGGAATTATTCCATGTCACAAGGTTAATTAACATGATTAATTTAATTATGTAGGATATATATTGGGGTTCATATGGTTTGTGCATAGTTTAACTAACCAAGCATCTAATGTGTCAAACCCATGCATCACTAAATAGTTGGAAATCACATGGTTTGTGCATGATTTTTTAAAATGTGAGGGATAACTATGAAACCCACTCATGAAAATTTATATAGCTCTTTTTTCCTTCTTTTAAGGTGGGGTGTATTCCCTTAGACACCCCACTCGAAATCCCCTAATTGGGACACCTCTTATGGATCACTTTTTCACTTATAAACTCTTCTATGTGGATTTCAAGGTGGTTTCTTGGTGAATATTCACCTAGTTAGAATGGTTTGGGATCCCCTTCCATTCTCCTCTTCCTTTCTTCCATTTTATTAATCTCCTCAATAACCTTATTTCCATTTTTGTCAAATTTTTATACCTAGAGTGGTGAAAAATTAGCATTTTTTAGTCTTCTGTTTGATAGATCTTGTCTCTTGGAACACCAGTGGGGAATTTTTATGTGTGAATCTTCGATGCACCGTGGATTTTAGGTAGGTTTCCCTTGCACATTCCTTTTTAATTTAAGAATATTTTATTTCATGCACTTTTCAGCTTCTATAATTATTAAATATTGATATATGATCCTTGGAAGCATTTTGGGGTGTGCAAAATGGTTATTTTTTCCTAGTTTGGTGATAAATAGTATGGTTTCAGTTATATAGTGCACACCAAGTGTTTGAGAAAATGCCGGGTTGGATTTTATGAGCGATTTGGGATATAAAAGAATCAATTTATTTTTTTAATATGTTGGATATGTGTGAAATTATTTTCTAAATCCTTGTTTTGGTTCCCCATGTGGTATTGGATTTAAAAAAGGATGATTATTGGATTTCAAATGTTGTTCGGCATGTGACGATGGTTAATGGTTGGTTTTGTATTTTTATAAAGAGGGATTTCTCTTCAATGTGTGTTTTGAGTTTTTAAAACTGTTTTTAGAAGATTTGTATATGATAATTGTGTGCTTACAGCATTTTATGATGGTGGATTCGGTTCTTTTAAAGTGATAGTTTTATGAAAGATGCTTAAAGGGCTATTTGGAAAAAAAAATTAAACTGGTGGAACTGTTTATCATGAAACCCATACTAGGAAAATTGAATTTTCAATTTATATTGGAATATGAAATTGGTGGGATTTCGTCATTGTAGACTCCATAGAACCCATTACTTATTAATGAATGGTAGATCCTCGATATAGACTTCTTTGGGACATATGATTTATATGGTAAGAGAGCGATCCTAACAATAGCTCAGGGTGAGACCTGTAATTGAATTATTAAGATAATATTCAAGTCATTGGATGATCAGTTGGTATTGGTTGTCTTACCACCTATTTATATGGGAAATGGGAACCTCGAATAGTTATATAATTTTCCAAGAACAATTGCTGCACTGGCTAGATTATTCCCAATTTTTTGGCCCTTAGTATATAGATATATTGGGTAAATTACTATAGATATTTACCCTAGGTCATTCTTGAGTTATGGTGGTTGGGAGTATTTTTGGTGATTTTAATTTTATCATGTGAGGCATGCCTCTGGGGATGGGTCTCATATATTAGTTTTTTCTATAATATTCATGATATCCTAGGTTCACACATGTATATTGGCAGTTAGTTGCATGAAATACTTGATTGTGACACGTGTTGTTTGTTTATCATTATGTTCACACTTCCATTGTTGTTATTGTATGATTTTTTACAATCCACATTTATCTTGATGATTTATTGAAAAAAATTATACAAGGTTTTAACTAGTTTCGAAAAATGGTTTTTCAAATGTTTCAGAAATGAATATGGATCCCCTTTTCAAATAGAGTGCGGGTTTAAGTGGAAAATGAGGGATATGGACTATGTTTGGTTTTATTTGGGAAAATTATTTAAATTTTACATTTCTATATTGTGTCTCAAACTTGAGGTTTATTTTTTATTTTATTTTAAATTATGTTCATTGGGGATATATTATCGAGCTAGCCTACTGAGATTTAATACACACATCTGTAGTTATTTTATATTTTTATATTCTACTGTATGTTTTTATCTTGGTATCAATCTTAATGTTTGATAATGGTTCTTAGTATTGGAGGGTGACCCTCGGGGTCACCTGGATATGCTTAATTATCAGGTTTTAGTTTGGGTTTAATTATATTATTTGGATTTTGTTGGGAAAAAATCTCTCATGGTAACACTGCAGCTTTTCTTGGGTGGATTGTGTTTGTTGCAAAGCAAGATTCCATGGTGAATTGTCGAGTTCCAGAGATTTTGTTGACAATAAATGTTGACAAAGAACCATGACAAAGGAATGGAAAATCTCTAGGTGGTATAAAAGAGATAATACAAGGTGGCGTCGTATTCTAATTTTTGCCAAATTTTTGGGGTCCAAAATTTGGAGTTTGCTGAGCATCGTGGAAATAAGATTTCTTAGAACATCTAATTTAAATATGGAAAATGCCTGAATTTTACAAAGATATGCTTCTTGTTTTGGATTTCACGATCACCAGAAGAATGTTGACGATGATTCTTCATGATTATGATGAGCTTCGCAAACGGAAGAGGTTAAAGCCCATCGTAGAAGTGAAGGGCTTTGTGAGGGAGCATCGTGGTGCAGGCAAGAAGGAATTGATGGGATTATCTTTGATTACAATGAGCTCCGAGATCTAAAAATTGTTTTGATAATTTACAATTTTGAGAGAATTTTTGCGGGAACTTTGGAGTTTCGCGATTTGAGATGACGTGGCATTTACTTCGCGTGGAAAGTTTGAGGGATGGTAGAATCGCCTATAAATAAACCTCGACCCCCTCCATAGAAGTATAGAGTTTTTGAAAGAAAATATTTTTCTCTCAGCTCGTGAAGGTAGTTCGTGAAAGTAGTGTGATTCGCGAAAGAAGAGCTTTGCGGCAGCTAATCTAGCTCCGTGAAAGTTCCATGCTCCGCGTTGGCTCTGTTATATTTGTGATGGAAGTCACTCTACGATGACTGGAGCTTCGCGAGAGTGCTTCGTGAGAGTGCTTCACAAAGATGCATGAGCTTTGTGAAGTCTTGTTTGAGATTCTCAAAATTTGGATCCTCACAAAGTAGGGTGCTTGGAAAAGGTGTTTCCAAAGTGAGTTGCCCGGTGTTCAGGGGTAGAGGGGTATTCATTATTGGATGAACTTTTAACTTTAATAGAGCATCTAAATACAGTGAAAGATACATTCATTAGTTGTAATGAAGAGACATACAGGTCTATAAACTGTGCGTGGATCTTCAGAAGAAGTAGTGAGCTCACTTCAGTTGAGAGAGCATTGAGTTCTAAAATTGTGAGGGGTTGTAAACCAGGAGGGACAGTGAGTCTACTTCGAACTTGTAATCTGTTGTGCACTTACAGTGGAATTGGTACATCAGCATACTGTCTGTGTATACTCCTTGGGCGTAGCTCAGTGAGGGTGAACCAAGTAAAAACTGATGTGTCTTGTGCATGCTTTAAGATTTTTTCATACTCTACATCGGGAAGGAGAGAGAAGAGGGTTTTTTCTAACAGAAAAACAAGATCAAAAGGGGTATTCATTTCAATCTGTCATACCCTGATTCACCCCCCCCCCCCTCAGGGTATCTAGCCTAGTGGAACTAACAGTTATATTTTCAGATTCTTGTATAAAGGATGTTTAGTTTAGATATATTTTTATATATTTTTTCCACTATTTATTGAATATATATAGTTTATTTAATATTCGGTGATATCATTTCCCTTTGTTCACTCTATTGATTCCCACCACTTGTTTACAGCCCATGGGGATTAGAAATGCCCATCCGGTCATGTCACATTTTGGCTCGTGTGAACGGTTCAGTGTCGAACTAGGTTGGATCATGATTGTATTCTTTTTCTAAATCTTATTCTCATATATAATTAACTATTTCACATATACTCACAAGAAATATTAATTATTTTATGTCTAATAGATCTTAATTCTGGTAAAAATTATATTTGATAAATGATTAGACATTAATTATGAACATATTTTTCTTGATTATATTTTCCACAGGGATTATTAAGATTATCTACACACAATTCTTAGAAAACTTCTCATTTTATTCTTCTTTTATTTCTTAAAAAAACCAATCCTTTTTTCCTTTTTCATCTTATGTTGTTATTTTTTTCAACTTAATTTCTCTATCTTTTATTCTCTAATCTAATTAGTAATGATGCCTGATGTAGTTGTTTATTACATAATATATTTACCTATTCCTATTTAGATTATCCTTCTCATACTTCATCTTACGTGTAGATTTTTTTCATAATCCATAGGGTTTTCCCCAATTTATTTATCTTATATTTAATTATATATTATGGTATTCTTACATTTAAAGCATATAGAAAGTGCTAGACTGATTCATACCAATACTATTTATCATTGGGACCATTTTTTCATAGCTTCCGTAGAAAATTTCAAGATAGTCAAATATATTTTTAGTGAATATATTTACCGTAATGAATTTTTTACCTCTACTCATCGTTTATGTCCATTGAGGTAGGCCTTATATAATATCCAAGAATTCAAATAGTATTCTATCATTCAATTTTATTTTGTAAAAAATCATCCACAAAAGCAATGATGAACAATAATCATTTACTTTATCCTTTCAACATAGATCAAGATATCCTCAAAACCTTATTATTTTTAACTAAATACTCCATTATTTTGGACACAATTAATGGAATGACTCTTCTTGAAAATTATCACATTAGTCCTTCATAAAGTGTTAGGTTACTCAATATTTTATTGCAATCAGAATTGTCATGATTTTTAGTTGTAACCTATAAAATTTATGTAAACAGTATTAGTGAAAAAAAATATTCTAGAATAAGTGTTGATGATTTCCCTGATATTGGATTAGATATATCATCAAAGGTTGGAAATGAAACACTAATTCAAGTCTTTTTAAATTTATGACTCATATCATGAAACATGAGCGAAAAAAATCTCTTTTTGTATTCACCGTAAAAATTTTCTTGGGTTGATTCTAAATTTCACAATTTGATTTGTAATTAGATACACTTTATGTTTAGGTAATTTTTATTAATATCATCTGATCTGAAACATTCTTCCAAAAAATTTCCTTTTCTTAACATGTTCCAAATTCTTCTTTTTTAATTTCTTCCAAGGAGTTATAAACTTCTTTTACCCATTTTAATTTAAATTCTGTTTAATAATTCATTACCATAATAGTAGTTCTGTGTTTTTTTTCAAATCGTAGTTATTTTTTCACATATTTTACTTATCTCATCTTTCTCATCAATGAAATTCTTTAATAATTACTCAAAAAATTGAATTTATATTTAAAGACCAATAAGGAATCTAATTTTGATTTAACATGTTTTATAATTGTGTTTCAATTTTTCAATTTTGGTCCCATTGTTTCTTTCATTGAATCAGCTTCCAAATCTAGTTGTGTTTTATCATCCAATAAACCCTTGATAAACTCCATATATATGTGATAACTTCAACATGATATTTTTTCATATGATCATTTATTTATACATAAAAATAAAAACATGGTTCTGTAGGAACTTTCCTTTCACATTCTGGTCTTGATTATTTATGAGAATGATTATAAACTGATCATTCATTTAAAATATAAATTTGAATTCCTTCAATTAGTGTTATAGCTTTTTATCCATTATGATATTTTATAACATACTAGAAATTTCCTCAACATGGCCTCCAAGGATTTTCCTAAATCCTAAATATTTTTTTATGAAATGGTACACAATAGATTATATAAATTTATAATTCATGAATTAAATATAAAAACAACAAGTAAAATAAATTAGATAGAATCAGAGGAAGAACTTTATGATATAATACCATTTAATTATCCTAGAGATATTTGTAGTCACAATGAAATGGGGATGATTAAATATAATGAAATTTTATTGAATTCATTCCTATTTTAATTTACCATTTTAATATTCAAACCATCACACCTATTAGGGTGAACGGATGTACTTTTGTATTCATAATACAGAAAACCACATGAAAAGTAGTTAATACACAATATGATCATCACAATGTATTTTTATAAGGTTCACCGTAGATATTGTTTATATATATTTATTATCTTCAAGTTGATTTTGATACATGAATATCTACTAATATAATAAATTGAATACAGGTGGGGAATGAATTATCCTTAACCCCAAGGTTATCTTCATAAAATCATGTAACGTATTATGAATGATTTTTACGCTGACTCCCACCAGATTATAGTGGGTCATCCAAAATATCTAATGAATAAGATCTTCTTAAATTATCCACACTACTCCAAATTCATCTGGGAATATTATTTACCAATTTTTGATATTTCTGATTCCATTAATATTATTCTATTGATATTCCAAAAACACCTACACCAATTAATATCTATCATGTTTATAGGACCATACATTGAATGATCTCCTTTTAACTAGTTTAAAACCGGTCAGATATTTCTTAATAGATAACCTAAAAATTATATCTCCATAATTTATTTAAAATCGATATATTTTACATCCTTAAATTATCACACCAATATACTCTCAATTTCATATCATTTGTTCTTAATTTATTCATGGTTTGAATCATGATTTATTTTCTTATAACATCATGAATTTAATACTACTAGTACCGGGGTGCACATTGGAAGCTAGTGGGCCAGGTATTTAAAACATTTAAACAACAAAGTAATTGAACTTCATATTCTTCGGTGATATAATCTTTATTACAGAATTTAGGATGATTTGTAAACTTATTAAAAAACATTAATTAAATTTTTATCTCATTCGAATTGGAAATGCATCTAACTACAACATGTATTTGGTAATAGTTGATGAATAATTTGAATTACAATCCCTCCAGATCCTCAATACATAATTTTATAATCCGTGTGTATGATCCTCGACATATTTTTTGTTCTATCATACACCTCTACTAAATCCCTCTACATCAAGATGATCACCACAATTTGATCCCTTCAATTTCATAAAGGTGGTTATGGATAGATTACTCAGATGATTAATTTTCTCTCTAGGATGTCAGAAGAATATAGAAGATATAAAAAGTCCAAATTAATGAATATTACATGGAAAAGATCCCGCCTTTATTTATAGAGGGAGTTAAAATACACGAAATGTTTTTTCCAACCCCCACATATCCAATGCCCACTAAATATGAAATAAATGACAAGTTATGAAAACCTAAATGCATTATAATGTCATTTATATTTTAATTGCATAATTATAATATATAATAAATATATATCATTATAAATGATATATATTAACTCATCTTTTAGTTCCCACAAATATTCAACGAACCATGAATATTAAAAAAATATTCATTTGTATAATAATTTTCTGTGAATTCAATTAATTCTTTCGGAATAATTTTAATATATATATTTAATCCAATTATTCTATAATAAAATGAAGATGCACTTATTTATTCATTGGTGATTGTTTAAACTTGTAAAACACGTTGACCACATGGTGGGGCCCACTATATCTCATACACCTATTCACCAGAATAGTGAAGACCCTTGAATATGTTATCATGTGGAAAACTATATGACATTATTATGATAGAGGTGAATACTATTTATTGACTAGTAGTGGAGTCTAGTAAACAGTCAAGACCCATAGGTTGATATGGAAACATAATATCAATGAAAACCTTTCGTACAAATAGACATAGTTTAATATAATCTCTTTGTCTTGTGAGGTTTTATAAAGTAGGATGCACTAATTGTGCCACCATCCATTATCAATTTATTATTTTTTGATCTTACTAGAATTAAATACCATCTTATAGTATTACCACTATTTTTTAAGGTACTACCATCCTGATCAACTAGTCCCATGATATCACATCCTTAACTAAAAAGAGATCTCTTTTACCTTGATCATTCAGACAACGTCATACTACAAAAAACGTACACAACACAATCTACCTCACCATGACATCAATGTCATGGTCGTTTCCATGAATCAATGTACATGATCAAATAATACACATTCATAATGATCTCTAGTCCATATATAAATATATATTTTCATATAATGGAATAACCAATGGCACGTGAAACTTGTTGTGTTTTTATTGGATGTTTTTCCTCAAGATCTCACCTACTATAGATCACAAAATGAAAAATTTATGGGAATATGTCTCAATGATCTTAGAACCTGATAGTTATAAGTCATCTATGTCTTATCAGTATGATGTTTTGAGATCATAGGTCATATTTTTTATATTAATTTCATAGTATTTCAAGGATATCATTATAGTCATGTAAATTATATAACCTTTTGAAAAAAAATATAGGCATTATTATATAAATAATAGATACATAAATGGAAACACTATTATGGTAAGTAAACATCATGCATTACTCACTATATACAAAATATGGTAATCAAAAAGAACTACTAAAGTTGGGTCTATGTCACCCACTATTACAACACTCCCATTTTCACTAGATAAAACATCCTGAGTATACCTATTATCTCTCACATAATACGATCTTTTTTCTACCAAGTTATTTATTTAGTCATGGACCTACCCTGTTTCCACTGTGTTATAATTATACTATCTACAATATGACCACCATGATTAATACTTCTCAAGAGATGATATGTTGTACTGTATCCCCAATGTCCACTGTACAAACATGAAATATTTTCTAGTACTACTTATAGAATTATAATAATTTATATTATGAGAAAACATTACATATGATGTGTGATTATAAGAACTAGAACAAATTTTTTCATTTTTTCACACTACTTCATTAGCTTCCTTAGAATATATAACACACTCGAGATTTGTAGATATGGATACCACTAGCATGAATGAGCATCTCAAAATAATTACCTTATCATTACAGTGATATTATATTATACCAATCCCATGGAAGACTTGTTTGTTTAAATTTATAATTATTGTCCCATCTTATACATGTACAGGTTTCATATCCCATATATTATCTCATGTATAATTGGATAGTTTTCAATAATACACTTTAATTTCTCTTGGATACTATTGATATTTTCCTACCGTGTAATAAATGCTATAAATATCACATTTTTACATTGCATTGTTTAAGTGATAATGCATTACAGAAATTTATGGAATTATACATACCAGAATAATCTCCTCTTATGACCCATAAATTCTTACATGTACATGATTTTTCCATGTAAATTTCATAACATTTCTCTATCAATTTTTTTTATCCTGTGTTTATCAATAATTTTTTCATAAATATACTATAGAATAGGTATAAGTAGTCTTTATAAATAACTTTATGGATCTTGTCCCTATAATGTCGGATGAAACTGAATATTAATCTCTAGAGTGTTACTTTTATTCTGGTGTTTAGTAACTGTAAGTCCAGTAGTTGTTTTCCATATGTTGTTAAACATATTTTTGTAATTGCCTAGACCTCTCCAGCTCATTCCTTTGTCAAAAAGAATATCAAGAAGTGTTCTAGAGGGTAAAATGGACTTTTGCCACACTTTCCAGAATTTTGACTATACACGCCGTGTAGTTTGAGTACACGACGTGTACTCCCTTTCCGGGTATACCCCATGTTGCAAGTCATGTCCTTACTGTATGGAATAAATGAGAACACATTGTGTGACAAGTTCTACACGCCGTGTAGTCCCTCCCCGTGTACGCGTTACCAGTCAACGGTCGTGTGTTGTGTTGGAGCTGTGTCCTTGCCATGTGCAATAAATGAGTACACACCGTGTGTCCAAACTACACGTCGTGTATCCCTTCCCCGCGTATGCGTTACCCACAAACCGTGTGTTTACCATTCAATGGCTGCGGAGCTGTGTTGGAAGTCGCGTGGAGACCGTGTGAAAGAACTGAGTACACGCCGTGTACCATAAAGTACACACCATGTAATTTTTCTTTTCAACCCTATAAAAGGAGGGGTCCCCTCCTCCTTTTCAAAACACACCTCTCCTCCCCTCTCCTCTGAGGAGAGGTCTCTTGAGAGACTCGAAGGCCCTTCCTTCCATAACTTCTTCGTCCGAGCTCCGATTTACGATCCGTCACTGGCCACAGAATCATAATGATGAGGAGGAGCGTCTGAGCTTGGATCTGTTGTCATTCCTTCGTCCTTTCCTTTCCGACCTCCACCCGAGGAGTTTTTTCCGGGACCCAACAGAAGTGACGGATGCCGACGGATGTCTTCTAAGGTTGATCCGAGAGATCGTTGCGATCAGGAACCTATTGAGGTAGGGATCTTACGTTCATCTCTCTAATTTTTGCATCATGCAGGGTGGTTATCCTCTTGTTTTCCTGAGGAACAGTTGAACCTTTAAATAATGATAATAACTGGTTAAAGAACGGGGATGGGAAGTTGTGATTGCTATTACTTTATATCCTATGATATTATGTTGTGAATTGAATGAGCTTCTGCCTAAGGAAAATCACATTCATTGGGGGCTTTTGCTTACACAATTAAATGTTTCCCTCTCCTTATGGATTTTCTTACGGATGGAACTTTGTTGAATGTGGAAATTGGTTAATCACGTAAAGTTCGCTGTTATAATCTGAAACCCTTGTGTGATCACCCCGGTTAAACAAAATTGGAATAATGAACATGTGGGTGTTGGCTTGGATACGTGGCATGTGATGGGGGTGTTTTGTGGGTTGTTGTGGATAGGGTGGGCAGCGGGGCTGTGATAAATGGTATTAAAGGGATGATGATGTGCGGGTTCGGTGTGGTCATGGTTATGGTGGTTGGGAGCGGGGCTGCAGGGATGGGTTTGAATGTGAACGGGCTATGGGTTGTGATTATTAAATAAAAAGTGGAAGATTTAATGAATGGTGGGTCATGGTAATGGAATGGGTTTAATAATCAATGGGGTTGGTTGGTTAATAAGAGGACTTGGTTGTTTTTATTGTGTTTTCCTAACTTGATTTGTGGATGGCAGGGTTATGCTTTACGAACAATCGATGTGGATGGTTGTGGATAGTTGCCCAGTAGTTAAGGAACTAAATAAACTAATCCTGCTGAAATGTGAAAACCTAAATGGGGTTAGGGTTGGTTGTTGTATGCATGCTTTGTAGTAGCAGTGCTGAGGCATGTGCTCAGTTTCACTGTTTATAAGACATAGGTTAGGTTGTGTGGTTGGTATAAATATATATATATCTATAGCTTTTGTGTTTTATCCCACCCCACCCATGTTGAGCACTTAGTGTCGAACACTCACATTTCATGGGATAGGGTGTTTTTTCCTTAGTTACTAGCTCCTTCCAGCTCCTTATCCCCTTGGTTGTGATGTCTTGAGGTGACCTTAATCCTAAGACTCTTCGGGTAGGTTTCGATTGGGTTGGTTTTAGCCCAAGACTCTTCGGGCAGGTTCTACTGTTTCTCAAGAATCTTCGGGATGAGGACCAGGTGTGTGCGGGTGGGATACGTGGTTGAGAGGCCCAGGTGTGTGCGGGCGGGATACGTTGTAGTGAGGCCCAGGTGTGTGCGGGCGGGATACGTGGTTGTGAGGCCTAGGTGTGTGCGGGAGGGGAGAGTCTGGCAGCGTCAGGACGTTCGCCGTTAGGAAGATCAGATAACAAAAAGGGACATGGTGACGGGTACCCAATACTCTTGTTTCTTATATAGTACTACTTGTTGTGCTTGTGTTTTTGGTGAGTGTGGCTGGTGAGGTTGGGTGGATAGAATTCCTTGCTAGGTTTCTTCTGTTGTTCTCACGGGACATTAGGATGTCTCCCCACTAGTGCATGAGAGCTTTAGGTTTCCCTACTGAGTATACTTGTATGGTCACCCTACGTTTACTTTCAGGTTTCCCGGAGGACTACCAGGGTCGTGCAGGACCCTACTAGTCGGACAGTTGGAGTTGTTGCTGTTGATGTAACTTGTTTTCTTTTGGTATTGTACTTTGAGCATTCTTGTACTTGTACCTTGTTATAAAATTATTTAAATATGCATGTGGGCTTTGATTGGGATTATTTATATACACCGGTTCTTTTCATTTTGGTGGTTGACTTGTCCTATTTCCTGATCCTAAATAATAATAAAAAGGGTAATGCCTCCCATATTTGTGAAAACTCTTACCCTTGGTGCTAGTCGCCACACTGGGGCCTACTGGAGGCGGGACTCGAGGGTCATTATCTGCCTTTCACCATTGCCAGCTATAGAGGGGCATCTTTGGTGGAAGGGGGTTGTGACAGAATGGTTTCAGAGGTGGTGGTTGAGAGATAGGATGGAGTCTGGAGTTAGGCATAGTGATGATTGAATGGGATTGTAGGTCAACAGTGTTAGTTAAACTTGGTGCGTGACATAGGCCAGGGAAGACCGGCTAGGACATGGGATTTTAGGGAACCTCGTGATCTGATGCAAGGACTCTGAGCCTACCGAACGACCAAGTGATAATACATTGATTACAGGGTAGAGACCCTAGGGAAGGTACATGCATAATCATGATTGTGCTTTACTTGATTTGGGTGTTCTGGGAAAGAAATTGAAATAAAATGATAAAATGAAACCTTGAGTTTTTCCTTACTACTTGGGTTTAGGCGATCCTTGTTTACCGTACAGCTATGGCACCTTGACGTCATCCCCGGGTGGCTCAGACGGCCAAGGACCAGTAGTTTCAGGTGGTCGATCAGTTGAGGATTGACCGAGAGGAGGAAGATAGCCAGTGGCCGAAGACTCTCCATTTTTTCTAGCGGCAGACCCTCAAGAAGTACGAGGGTAGTACTTCGGATACGAAGATGGAGGAGTGGCTTGAGGACCTAGGGATCGCTTTTACATTGATCTGTGCTCTGAGGGAGTACTGGGTTGCCCTAGCAGTCAATCAGATGAGAGGTGCGGTGCGACATTGGTGGACACTCTACCTCAGAGAGAGGATAGAGGCAGAGGTTTCATGGGCTCACTTTGAGAAGGAATTCTGAGAGGAATTCCTTTTTTCCATGATCACGGAGAAGAAGCGGTAGGAGTTACTCTCCCTTCAGTAGGGGATTATGTCGGTATGATAGTTGGGGATCAAGTTCAAGGATCTCCTGTACTTTTCTCCGAATCTCTTTCTGGATGAGGAGTCTCGGGCGAGACGTTTGGAGGAGGCGCTTCATCCTTCCCTCCAGTATGATGTCACCCCCTTCACCCTTCCGACGTACTTTGCCGTACAGAAGAAGGCAGAGCTTGTAGAGAGGATGCACTCACTGGGAGGTGCACCCCAAGAGGGGATCCATCCAGGTTCATCAAAGGGGAAGGCAGTCAGCAGTAGGTCTCCTGCGATGGGACCTTCCAGGTTCAGGCCAGTGGGGAGCAGGCCCCAGTAGTTCCAGATCAGATCTTCAGGTCCTCGTCCTTTTTTCACAAGCCCAGGACCGAAGTGTTTTTCTGGTAGAGGTTTCGGGCACGTTTAGAGTCGGTGCTCGACCCGAGCTCAGTACGGTAGAGGTGGGAAGGTTCAGCACCCACCTCAGCAGCACCAGTTGCTATAGAGGCCCTTCCAGCAGCAGCATGACCATGCTCCTCCAAGGGAAGACTTTGTAGGAAGAGGCCGACCTCAGTGTGCTCCTCAAGGACCTCGACTAGGGCATGGTCGGGGAGGTAGTCGACATCAGAGAGGCAGAGGAGACGGGCATGGACAGTTGCACGCAGCAGAGTTGACAGCTCTAGCAGGACCAGAGGTGGAGCGAGGTACGATTTGTTTGTTCAACACTCTTGTTTCTGCATTGTTCGATTCAGGAGCCTCGCACTCCTTTGTTTCACCTGGTCTAGCCCATGCTTTGGGACTAGACGTAGAGAGACTTTTTGTACCACTGGTGCTGAGTACACCAGTTGGAGGCCAGGCCAGTGTATCTTGTGTTTGCCAGGGATGTGGGCTGATGTTGGGACCACATCGATCTAGTGGGGACCTTCTTCTGTTACATATGCTGCCATATGATGTCATCCTATGCATCGACTAGTAGTTTTCTATTAGTGTCGTTATCGACTGCTTCCAGATAAGAGTCCTGTTATCCGATGTGGATGGGTAGTTCGCATCAATTGTTGGCAAGAGCAGCTATCAGGCGGGAAGCCGACGTATGGAGCCTCTCATTTTGTTGTTAGGAGGGTTATCAGAGGTTCCATCAGATTCAGAGATGATGGATGTCCCAGATGTTGTTGGGGAGTTCCTCGATGTTTTTCCTAAGAAGGTTGTGACTCTCCCCCCCCCCCCCCGACGTGACGTTGAGTTCAAGATAGACTTACAACCTGGTGCTCGTCTGATTTCGATGGCCCATTATCGGATGGCACCTTCGGAGTTGCGGGAGTTGCAGATTCAGATTGAGGATCTGATGGAGAAGGGTTTTGTTCAACCCAGTGGGTCTCCATGGGGTGCTCGAGTTTTGTTCGTGATGAAGGAAGATGGTGGCCTTAGGCTATGCATACACTACTGAAGGTTGAACCAGGTAACGGTCAAGAACCGCTACCCCCTTCCAAGGATAGATGATCTCTTCGACCAGCTGAGGGGAGCAGGTTGGTTCTCTAAGATTGATCTGTGATCGGGATATCATCAGCTGAGGTTAAAGAACAGTGACATCTCAAAGGCAGCTTTCAGGTGCAGGAATGGGCAATTCGAGTTTGTAGTGATGTCGTTTGGAGTTACGAATTCACCTGCTGTGTTCATGGGACTTATGAACTTTGTCTTCTGAGAGTTTCTGGACCGGTTCATCGTTGTGTTTATCGATGACATCCTGATCTACTCAAGGTCAGAGGAGGATCACATTGAACATCTCTGGGCAGTCTTGGAAGTCCTTCGACACCACCAGCTTTATGGTAAATTGTTGAAGTGTAAGTTCTTGACGCAATAAGCACACTTCCTTGGGCACGTGTTGTCTCATCATGGAGTATCGGTGGACCCGTTGAAGGTGGAGGCAGTTGTTTCTTGGGAAGCACCCAAGATCGTGGCAGAAGTTCGTAGTTTCCTGGGGTTAGCAGGTTACTGTCGGAGGTTTGTTTCAGACTTCTCTCGAGTAGCTGCTCCTTTGGCAGCTTTGACGAGGAAGAAACAGGTCTTCCTATGGAGCGAGCAGTGCCAGAAATCTTTTGACTACCTGAAATATAAGTTAGTTAGTTCTCCCATACCCATGTTTCCAGAGGAAGGGTTGTTGTATGAGGTGTTTTGTGATGCTTCTGGCCTTGGTCTGGGGTGTGTGCTGATGCAGAAGAAGGGAGTGATTTGTTATGGGTATAGGTAGTTGCGACCTCATGAGTGTAACTATGCCACCCATGAACTAGAGCTTGCAGCAGTAGTGTTCGCACTGAAGTTGTGGAGACATTACCTCTTTGGGGAGCACTTTTTGGACTTCTCAGATCATAAGAGCCTGCGTTATATCTTCTCCCCGCGTGACCTGAACTTACGGCAGCAGAGATGGGTCGAGTTTCTCCAAGACTATGACTTTGAGATCTCTTACACTGAAGGTAAGGTCAATGTTGTGGTTGTTTCCCTGAGTAGGAATTCAAATCAGGAAGTAGTTTGGGAATCCGCTGATTCTTGGAAGGCGATGGCAGAGTTGGTTGCCTTACACTTGGATGCAAGGGTAGAAGGTGTTAGAGGCTGTTTGTTTCAGATGATGGTGTAGTCCTCCTTGTTGCAGCAGGTAGAAGAGTCTCAGTGGGGGGACTCCGAGGCGAAAGTAATGCGGGATCATGTCGATCAGGGGAATGCTCCAGAAGGATGGTCAGAGGACAGCCGACATCAGATTCTTTTCCATGGAAGGTTGTTTATTCCAGAGGCGATGCATGAGGGAGTTCTCCATGAGTTCCATAGCTCAGCCTTGGCAGTACATCTAGGAGTTTCAAAAATGTATCGAGTCCTGAGGGATCAGTTTTGGTGGCCCGGGGTGAAACGGGTAGTGGCAGAGTTTGTGGATAAATGCCTAGTGTGTCAGCATGTGAAGGCTGAACACCATGTTCCTGGTGGTTTGTTGCATCAATTAGATGTCCCCAAGTGGAAGTGGGATGACATCTCAATGGACTTCGTCACAGAACTACCCAGAGCTCAGGGGGTTATGATGCTATCTGGGTGGTGGTGGATCGACTGACGAAATCGGCTCACTTCTTAGCAATTAAGGAGTTAGGCCCGATGAGTACCTTATCACAGAGGTATGTAGATGAGGTGGTAAGTTTTCATGGAGTCTCGAAGACTATCATCTTAGATCGGGACACTCTATTTACCTCACAAGTCTGGAGGGGGTTACAGCTTGCTTTTGGCACCCAGCTATGCCTTATCACTGCATTCCAACCCCAGACCGATGGGCAGACGGAGCGGACAATCTAGACGTTGGAGGACATGCTGCGAGCATGCGTTCTGGATTTTGGAGGATCATGGGTACGACACATGCCTTTTGTAGAGTTTGCCTACAACAACAACTTCCACTCTACTTTTAGCATGTCACCGTTTGAGGCTTTGTATGGAAGGCCATGTCCTTCACCCATTTGTTGGGCAGAGGTTGGTGAGACAGGTGCTCATGGGCCAGAGGTAGTGCAGAGAACCACATAGAAAGTCCATCTTGTACATGAGAGGATGAAATCGGCTCAGGACCGACAAAAGTCTTATGCTGATCGTCGGAGGAGGCCCTTGGAGTTTGAGGTGGTAGATCATGTGTTCTTTAAGGTTTCCCCTCAACGGGGGCAGCGGAGGTTTGGGAATGGGAGAAAGCTCTCACCTAGGTTCATCGGACCTTTTGAGGTGCTGAGGCGAGTCAGCGAGGTGGAATATCAGCTGGCCCTGCAACCTCAGTTGGAGAAGGGTCATGACGTCTTCCACATATCCCAACTTCGTTGGTACTTACACGACGACTCCCACGTTATCGACTGGGGAGAGTCATATATAGGAGACGACGCGACCTTCCAGGAATGACCAGTCAGAATCGAAGATCATAAAGAGAAAGAGCTCCATGGACGAACCATTCCCTTGGTTCGTGTGTTGTGGAGGCATGGCGGCCTCGAGGAGAGCACTTGGGAGTGGGAGACCCAGATGCACCTTCAGTACCCGAAGTTGTTTTGACTTGTGTTTTTCCCTTGTTCTTCTGAGATTTGTGTTGATGTTTTACTTTGTACCTTTGATATATGGAATTCTTGGATTGTCGGTTGTGAGACCTTTTGTTTCTTTGTTCCCTGGTAATGTGTAACATGTCCGGATGTGTGGGAAAGGGAAAAACCTGACCCTTAATCGAGAAGCATTAATGGGAATGCGATTGAACCCGTGCGGGCGAGTCAGTGCCACCTAAAGTCGATAACATCTTGACATAGGTGAAGGAATTTCCCAAACCCACGTGTTCGGGCAGTGTGTTGGTTGTGTGGTGTTGGGGTTAGTGCTAGTTGAAAAAATCCTAATGTATGAAAGTGGGAAGACCCAATTCTTAATTGAGACGCAATAATGAGGATGCGATTAAACCCGTGCAGGCGAGTCAGTGCCGCCTAAAGCGGATAATATCTCGACATAGGAGAAGTAATTCATAACACATATGATTAGGGTTGTTGGTTGGGTTCCTGTTATAATGAGAACCCTAAGAGGTATCTTTTTGGGTTTCCTCTGGGTTGGTTTTTGAATTCTTGGGGACGAGAATGTTTTAAGAGATATCTAATGTAATGGTCCGGACCTCTCCGGTCCATTCCTTTGTCAAAAAGAAGGTCAAGAAGTGTTCTGGAGGGTAAAATGGAATTTTCCCACACTTTCCTGAATTTTGAAACTACATGCCTTGTAGTTTGAGTACATGTTGTGCACTCCCTTTCCAGGTATACCCCGTGTTACAAGCCGTGTCCATGATGTGTGGAATAAATGAGTACATGTTGTGTGGCCAGTTCTACACGTCGTGTAGTCCCTCCCCGCGTACGCGTTACCAGTCAACAGCCGTGTGTCATGTTGGAGTCGTGTCCTTGCCATGTGCCATAAATGAGTACACGCCGTGTAGTCCTTCCCCGCGTATGCGTTACCCACAAACTGTGTGTTGACCAGTCAACGGTCGCGGAGCCGTGTTGGAAGCCACATGGAGACCGTGTGAAAGAACTGAGTACACGCCGTGTACCATAATGTACACACTGTGTACTTTTGCTTTTCAGGCCTATAAAAGGAGGGGTCCCCTCCTCCTTTTCAACACACACCTCTCCTCCCCTCTCCTCTGAGTAGAGCTCTCTTGGGAGACTCGAAGGCTCTTCCAACAATAACTTCTTCGTCTGAAATCAGATTTACGATCCTTCAGTGGCCACAGAATCATAATGACGAGGCGGAGCTTCTGATCTTGGATCCTTTGTCTTTCCTTCGGTCTTTCCTTTCCGACCTCCACCCGAGGGGGTTTTTCCAGTACCCGACAGAAGTTACGGACACAGACGGATGTCTTCTAAGGTTGATCTGGGGGAGCATTGCGATCAGGAACCTGTTGAGGTAGGGTTCTTACCTTCATCTCTCTAATTTGTGCATCATGCTGGGTGGGTATCCTCTTGTTTTCATGAGGAAAAGTTGAACATTTAAATAAAGATAATAACTGGTTAAGGAATGGGGATGGGAAGTTGTGATTGCGGTTACTTTATATCATGTGATATTATGTTGTGAATTGAATGAGCTTCAGCCTACGGAAAATCACAGCAATTGGGGGCCTTTGCTTACGCAATTAAATTTTTCCCTCTCCTTATGGATTTTCTTATGGATGGAAATTTTTGGAATGTGGAAATTGGTTAATCACGTAATGTTGGCTGTTAAAATCTGGAACCCTTGTGTGATCACCCCGGTTAAACAAAATAGAATAATGAACATGTGGGTGTTGGCTTGGTTATGTGGCATGTGATGGGGGTGTTTTGTGGGTTTTTCTGGATAGGGTGGGCAGTGGGGCTGCGGTAAATGGTTTTAAAGGGATGATGATGTGCGGGTTCGGTGTGGTCGTGGTTATGGTAGTTGGCAGCAGGGCTACGGGGATGGGTTTGAATGTGAACAGGCTATGGGTTGTGATTATTAAATAAAAAGTGGAGTCGTTAATGAATGGTTGGTCATGGTAAGGGAACAGGTTTAATAATCAATGGGGTTGGATGGCTAATAAGAGGACTTGGTTGTGTTGCTTGTGTTTTCTTACCTTGATTTGTGGATGGTAGGGCCATGCTTTACGAACGATCGATGTGGTTGGTTGTGGATAGTTTCCCAGTAGTTAAGGAACTAAATAAACTAATTCTGATGAAACGTGAAAACCAAAATGGGGTTGGGGTTTGTTTTTGTATGCATGCTTCGTAGTAGCAGTACCGAGGCATGTGCTCATTTTCTCTATTTAGAAGCCATAGGTTGGGTTTTGAGGTTGGTATATATATATATATATCTATATCTTTTGTGTTTTATCACACCCCACCCATGTTGAGAACTTAGTGCCGAACACTCCCATTTCATGGGAGAGGGTGTTTTTCCCTTAATTACTAGATCTTTCCTGCTCCTTCTCCCCTAGGATGTGATGGATTGAGGCGACCTTACACCTAAGACTCTTCGAGTAGGTTTCGATTGGGGTGGTTTTAGCCTAAGACTCTTCGGGCAGGTTCTACTGTTTCCCAAGAATCTTCAGGATGAGGCCCACGTGTGTGCGGGTGGGATACGTGGTTGTGACGCCCAGGTGTGTGCGGGCGGGATATGTGGTTGTGAGGCCCAGGTGTGTGCAGGCGGAGAGATTGTGGCAGCATAAGGACGTTCACCGTTAGGAAGGGTAGCTAACAGAAATGGAAATGGTGTGGGGTACCCAATACTCTTGTTTTTTATATACTACTACTTGTTGTGCTTGTGTTTTTGGTGAGTGCGGATGGTGAGGTTGGGTGGATATAATTCTTTTATAGGTTTCTTCTGTTGTTCTCACGGGATATTAGGATGTCTCCCCACTTGTGCATGAGAGATTTAGGTTTCCCTACTAAGTATACTTGTATGCTCACCCTACGTTTACTTTCAGGTTTCTAGGAGGACTACCAGGGTTGGGTGGGACCCTAATAGTCGGACAGTTGGAGGTGTTGCTGATGATGTACCTTGTTTTCTTTTGGTATTATACTTTGATAATTCTTGTAGTTGTACCTTGTTATAAAATTATTTAAACATGCATGTGGGCTTGGTTTGGGTTTATTTATATACACTGGTTCTTTTCCTTTTGGTGGTTGACTTGTCCAATTTTTTACGATCCTAACTAATAAAAAATTGGGTAATGCCTCCCATATTTGTGAAAACCCATACCGTTGGTGCTAGTCGCCACCCCGGGGCCTACTGGAGGCAGTACTCGGGGGTCATTATCTCCCTTTCACCATTTCCAGCTTAGGAAGGGCATCTTTGGTGGGAGGGGGTCGTGACAATTTTAATTATAAAATAGTGTCACTCAAACTAAACTCTTACAAACATATGTATAACCATCATTAAAAATGAATACTCTCTGTTATTATTTTTTATTAAATAAAAAACAATATTTGAGTAAATTTCATCCACTATTGGTTCCTTATGGTGTCACCAAACCTTTCTTGATTTCATTTTATAGATGTCTTCTCAGATTTGTGGTACTGGCATCCAATTCCCAATTTTAATGATAAAATTATATATCTATAAAATGTAAAACTATAATGTATTTAGGGGTGAGGGATTGATATTACCAATCAATCCTTATTGGTACCACCATTGTACCACCCATGTATCACCCATGTATAATCTCACATTAATATACACCACATTACTAAAAGTAATAATTCCTTGTATACCGATACATGAAATCCATTATAGAATTTTAATTGTCATTGTCAATTTATATAATTTCTATATACTTATTACATGTAGGAATCATTAATAAAAAATTTATTATGTATCCCCAGAATGAGCAAATATAAAACCATTACCATGGTTTTATCCATCATATAATGTTTGGGTCTATGGAACATTCCATTTTCACATGCTCTTCGGAAACATGTTCCATTGAAAACTATTTGGGAATCATTTTCATTGAATAAATCCAAGTTAATATTACTCAAACTATCTCAAATTGAGATGTTCAACCTATTATAGGTATATATTAGATAAATTGACTATAAATTTACTATATTAATAATTGTTATAATATCATCATAAAAAATTATGATAATTTCATTAAATGAACATTATTTTTTGATTTATGCAAGTTTTTTATATTCATAAAAAACAAATTACATCTAAAGACATCTTCTAATTACAAAATGGACTTATATAATATTATAAATCATATGATATAGATTTTTCATTATATATTTCTTATTGTTAAGGGATTACATCAATATTTTTAATCCATGACTTTTTTTAAATGGATATTTGTACAGTGTATATAAGTGTCAACATTGATACTCCTTTCACATATATCATGAATGTAATGTATCTAAGAAAATGTGTATTTAGGAATCACTCCAAAAAACATTTTAAAGTTAAATGATTATATATTATAGATTCACTTTACAAACATTATAGCTCTGATGTGTATTAAGGTAATACTCATTTAGGAATTACTCCATGCTAAATTTTCAAAATCAATGATTTCATGTAAGACTCAACCTTGATCCTCCTTACCAACATAAAAACATTATTGTGTATTAATGTAATGTGGGTCTTGTCATTACCCCACAATACATTTTAATGATCAATGTTTACGTGTAAGACTCGTCATCGATCCTCCTTACCAACATAATAACTTTCATGGGTATTAAAGTAATTTTTATTCAAGAATTACTCCATGCTACATTATAATGATCAAGGAATTCTTGATCAAGATATTATTCAAAACATGGGGCCAAATTAACTAATATTATTTAACCATACATATATCGTACTTCACATTTTCATTCTATAAAATGAATAAAGATATAATATGATGTGTATTTACTTTACCATTACATTGGAATAGTTCACACTCTCTAGATTTATTAATTACAAAATCTTTAGAACAAAACATTATTTATAATTATTTATTTTTAAAAAATAAAATATTCCAATGTTTCAATAATTCCTAGGCTCTCTAAATCCTTAGAATCTATATAATAGAATGTCTATATCGATGAAAAATAATTTTAGTTTTACATAACAAAGAATATTATTTCCAAAACTGTGAATTAGAGTCTTCCCAGTTATATTCTTCACGTTTTTCCAATTATTTAGGCATTAATGAACTATTGGTTGAGTATTAAAACCATAAACTGAATCCATTATAGAATTCAAATAATGTATACTTATTTCAAATGATAACATGAGAAAAATGGTTTTCTTATAATAAATGAATGATTTACTAAAACCATTTATAGGGAAATTAGAAGTCATGTGGATCTCACCAATGACATATGAATTAGTATTTCTCAACCGCTTGAAGAACACACATTTCTTTTTGTAATGTTTCTTTTCTTACCTAGTTTTCATGTTAGAATACACCTATGTAATAGGAATATATTATTCAATACAAAAATATTAAAATAAAAAAATCACTTAAAATTTATGAATATACCAGAAGAAGAAGTGGCTACTTTCTTATTTAATTCAGTTAATTTCCTTAAACATTTATAGATTTATTTAATAACAAGCGAAGAAAATAACTTCTTATTTAAGGGATTTTTTATTTAACTTTAAAGAAGTTGAAAAGTTGAATTTTTTCACACATTCAATTTTATTTTTTACCCTAATGTTCAACTTGTTCACCATAATAACTAAATATTAATCGTTCCTTAAGATCATATATTACTAGAGAACCTTACACAAAAGTTAATGAATAATATTCTCTATTTACAATTCATTTTTTATTATTAAATAAAACATTAGTATTTGGGTTGAAATTATATAAAAATGATAGGTATTTAAACAATAAGATCCATGTTTTATTTACAGACTCCTTATATAATGATCTGTCATTCATATCTTGCATCATTTAATTCTCACAAGCTTCTCATAGATGATAAAACATGTGAAATCATCCATGTTTTAATGTTGTATCCAAAAATCACTTCATAATTTTATGATATAATTATTATTTAACTGTAAAATATTCCATACATGAGTCTTCTATAAGAACCTTTCAAACCCACAGTTCTTAATGTGGTTCAATAGGTATTGGGGACTCCATCACCTTGAATTTCCCTCTTCGATGTACATTATGTAAGAACTTATACTACTCTTTGGAAAAATGTGAAATTTTTGGACATGTTCTTTTTACAAAATAAATCACATTACAATTTTGGTATTACTTAAAATTTATATATAAAATAAATCTATCATATTAGGACATTTATTTTTATTACTGATTTGATAATACTAACTAATAAAATCATCAAAAGTCTCAAACTATTTTGTTGAACATTAGAAACCCCCACTACTAGATTTATAATACTCTTTCTATTAATTATTATAGTGTAAATATTCCTTGAAACCTGCCCTCCTAGTCTATAAACTTTGGGTATGCCAGTACATAGACAGTTCCAAGGTATACACTAGACATTCCAACCATAATGACTCGATGTTTCTTAAACCAGTGAGTAATGTCCCAACTTCTCAGAATCATAAAATTGATTCTCTCAATTTATTCCATATAATCACTACTTCAAATACGGCTTTTATTAGCACTAAAAATGGACTTTATCTGCGCTAGAAAAAGTGCTGATAATGCCAGCGAAGATAGAGGGGGGTCCCCTTTATCAGCGCTCCAAAAAGCGCTGATAAAGACCCCTTTTATCAGTGTTAAAAAAGTGCTGGAAAAAGGGGTCTTTTATTAGCACTTTCGTTTTAGCGCTGATAAAGGACCCCTTTTATCAGATCTTTTTTAAAAGCGCTGATAAAAAGAAAAAAACAAATTAAAAACAATTAAAACAATTAAAAAAATTTAAAAATTTAAAAAAATTAAAAAATACTGCCAATCGTGGGGCTTTTATAGCGATTGAGCCCCCCCTTTTAAAATGCTTTTCTACCACTTTACGGCGCCCCACGCACCCCCTTCACCCTTTAACAGCGCTTGCTGTTATATTCCACCACGCACACGCGCCCCTGCCTCCACCAAGATTTGAACTCAAGACCTCCCCCCTGCGCGCCTAAGCCATTACCACTACTCTATTTTGATTTTTCTTCCAATTCATGACATCTATATATATATATAGTTATTTAGTTATATTTATTTGTAAAGTAATATATATTTATATTAATATATATATATATAGTTATATTAATATATATATATAGTTATATTAATATATATATATATATATATATTTAGTTATATTTATTCAAATAGTAATATATATTTATATTAATATATATATAGTTATGTTAATATATATATAGTTATGTTAATATATATATATATAGTTATATTAATACATATATATATATATAGTTATATTTATTCGTATAGTAATATATATTTATATTAATATATATATATATATATATTTATATTAACATATATATAGTTATATTAACATATATATATAGTTATTAGATTAATATATATATAGTTAGATTAATATATATATAGTTAGAATAATATATATATAGTTAGATTAATATATAGGTATATAAATATTCATACTTTTTTATTTTAAATAAAATGGATGTTAGTAATTATTTAGATAAATCTAATATATTTTATATGTAAATATATTTTATTATTTATATTTATAATTAAATTTTTAGGTGTGAATATATAAAAAATATGAATATATTGTTATATATTTGATTATAAATAGCAGTGAATTATAAAAAATGATGAAATTTCAAAGGCATAATATCAATATGAATGTAATACCTTGGAATAAATTCATACCCCATCAAAAAAATCCAATAATACCCCCCTTAAATGGGGCTGAAAATCCACAAAATGTTAAAAAATCAAGGTACCCTGACTAAAAACTCGTTTTTTGGAGGCCTTCTGGACCTCTATTGGCCTCGAAAATCACTTGAATAGGGTCTCCCCGATCACAGCAACGTAGATCTCGTCGCAGGATTCGATTGGTATGTGGTAGAGCTCAAACAGACACCTGAATCAAAAGTTATGGTCGTTTGAAGTTTGAGTTGCATTTTCAACATATTTTGGATATTTTTTAAATTTTTTAAATTTTTGTAGTCTTCAAATTGTTATTAAATAACAATTACTCCATAATAATTAGTAAATTATTAATTATTAATATTTTTTAATTATTTTAAGAAGCCATTTTCACTAAATACCTTATATATTAAGTATACTAAGTGAAAATTTACATTTATACTTATCAAAAATATATTTAAAAATTATATATTATATTTATATATCAATATATCTATATTTATATATTTATATATTAATATATTAATATAATTTTTTTAAAAAAAAATTGAAGTCGACCCTTTATCAGCGCTTTTAAAAAAAGCGCTGATAAAGCCACTCCCCCCCCCTTTATCAGTGCTACTAAACAAGCGCTGATAAAGGGGGTCCCTTTATCAGTGCTTTTTTAGCGCTAATAAAGGTACCCCCCTTTATCAGTGCTTTTTCGTTAGCGCTGATAAAGGGGGGGCGCTGCGAAAAACTGTTTTTGTGGTAGTGAATGTGGAAGAAAGATTGATTTGGATACATATTTTATACCATATATTGTTAATTTAACTGATATCTCTCATAAGAACTACTTAATTATAGAAGTCACTCTCATCTAAGGATGAAGATCACCTCATACACACAATTTTGATCAAATTTTAATGATTGAATCCATTCATAACATAAAATATCATTGAGTAGTTTTTAATATGTTCAAATGATAATTTTTAATATTTTTCATAATTTTTAGTACTTATATAATGAACTTGATTATTTTTTATGCTATGAATTATGATTATTCATGTTTTAAAGTTCAATGATGAAAATATAAATATAATGGTATATTCATAATACATCCATCTATATCGTATCGCATTAAACTAGCCAACACATATAACTTCACATTCTATTATTTATGGATTTTGATCCAGATGGAAAATGGAAATTGTATGATTTTTTAGAAAATATATAAGCATGTAATATATTTATCCATATATAGAAGATCTCAATACTCAAATATGAAATTTAATTCATACCCCCCTAGTGTGATGTCTTTTGGGCAACTCCAAAGATATTTCTTCCCATGTAGTCTTATTAAACTCCATGTAAAAATTTCCCCTATATTATATCTGAAAATTCCAACCCGTGTATACATTTTCTACAAATCCTATGAGATTTTCATCTTTTTTCGTCCCTATGAATTTTCCACCATCCATATGATATTCTATTTCCCAGTCATCCACTACAAATTTTTAAAACCCATAATACATTTTCAAAATAGATTAAATGGGCCATTTAATTGTAATAAATGCACTACATAAGGGTAACATCCATGAAATATATGTTGTAATAAGGTAGATTAATGTTTTAATTAAGGTAATATTCTTCATCAGCAAGCTACATCATGGTATTTTGTGACCAAAAGATCGATGTAATGGTCAAAATTCACTACGTAAAGGTCACCCATACAGAAGAAGATCTATATAAAATTACCTTATTAATTCCCAAAAAAATATGTCATGAAGTAAGGTCAAATATACATTCCTTTGTATTGAGAAAATCATGATATTCCCTCACATGTTTCATAGAGTTCACATTCATTGAAGGAAGAAGTTTATCAATATAGGAATATTGTGGAGGGAGAGGATTCGTGAGATGTTTTCACATGAAGAAGATGAACCATCAACCAATAATAATGGAATACATCAAAGGAATTCATTATAGTTGATGAATCCTAATAATATTTAAAATTCATAGATGTTTATCAAGGAAGAAGTTCAATCATGTGGTTCTCACATGGGGCTTCAATGTTTTTGAAGCATAAGGACTTCTAGTGATTTACCTATAAGAGGGAGATATTGTTCACTAAAAGAGGAAGGATACCACCAATCAACTGATCTGGATATGTTGATACTATTTTCTTTCTTTCTTCGATTTTATTTAATCTCTCTAATTACATACACTATACCATTACTGGTAATGATATTGAGATACCACTTAACCCTGTTAAGGAATTAAAATTTTAATTGATTATTCAATATAGATAATTTTAATATATGTTTTTGATTATTATATAATGTGTAATATCCAGTACCTTCATAAAACATTAATTTTATATGTTTGGTCATTGGAGGTGTTTTGGAGGAGGCATGAGGATTTTCTATGGTGATTGGTGGTGAAACATTGCTACTGTGGGATATTAACATTGTGAATGGTTTAACCAATTTGAACTTGTTTTTTGTGGCCTATATAATTCGATAGATTCATGGCCAATGTGAATCTATGTATTAATCCATTAAATGGATTACAATCATGAATTTAATTTTTGATGTGGAGTTAATTGAGCATGAGGTACTACAATTTTCTGTGGAAGTTTATTTTTTTAAACCCCCATAAAATTCACATCTTGAATGGGTTATCGAACAAGAGAGTGTCAATTTATGGTTTTTAAATTAGTCTTTTATACAAAAAAACTCCTCATTCGGAAATAAATCTTCCATATATAATTTTGGGAAAAATCTAGGTGTTTTATGAAATATCATCATCCCCCTTCCTCCTACTACAGTTGTTTTGTTCTAGTGGTGCCCATTGGATATCTAGGGTTATTTATCTTCTTTCCCCCATGGTTTTCCTTCTATTATTTTTATGATATTTTCTATGGTGGTGTGTTTTTTTTGGGTTGTGATTTGGGTTGGTTTTTTGATAACCCTTGATGTGGTGGAGGTTAAACCATGGGTTTTAGATCTAGAAGTAGTTTTCAGGAATTTATTTTTTTCCATCTGGTCTACAGTGATTCGAAAGTGCTTCCTTGAGTTAAGGAATTAATTTTTTGCTCATTATTGGTATCCTGTGGGAGATAATTGATGTTGTTTATCTATTGGAGGATGGTCGTGATGGTTGAATTATTAAAAAAATTGACCAATTGAAAATGAAAGGATAAAGTGGAATGATTAACATGACTTTAAACTTGTGATAATATTTTGATATTGCAATTATACTGACTGAATGCCCTGCTGAAATTTTTCTTTGTTAAGGGATTTTTTGCTGGGTGGATATGTGTTTTATAACCCTTATTGTGTGGTTTTTTAAATTATCCTAAAATACAAACTAGATAACCACTAATATTTGTATTGTAAATAATTTTCCCCAGGATTATGGATTATGTGATAATTCCCCTAAAATAAAGAAGTGGAATATGATAAAATTCAATTTTTTAAATCAGTAAAACAATATTTGAGGTGTTGTGATTTTTGTTAATTCTATGGGACAATGATGTGTGGTTTTGATATAGTGTTGGGTGTTTTTTTGTTTCTTTTCCCATTATTCTAGCGTATCAATGTGATGGTTATTTTTTCAAGATTTTGTGGTGGGGAGGTGATGGTTGTTGGGCTTGATTTTGGGGAGTTGCGGTGGTGGTTGTTTGGATATGATTTTGGGATAGTGATGTGATGGTTTTTCAAATATTATGTGGTCGTTAGGTGATTTATTTCATGGTCATTCAAGTGGGTTGGTGAGGGGATGGTTCAATTGTACTGATGAACTTCTTTTGTTATATGGTTTCATTATACAAGAAACATTGGCCATGATGGAATAATTATTTAATAACAGTTAAAATATTTGGGGTTTGGTTTGGTTAATAGCATGGAAATGACTAATGAAAAAATAAATTATGTGTTGTGTGGTTAAATTTTGTTGATGGTAAATAATTAAAAGAATGGTATGGATAATAGGTTTTGTTGGAAATGTGAAATTTGGTTTTTTTCTTGTGTCTTCTGTGGTATTATGCATTTAGTTGGGGTAAAAAATTTATAGTGTTGTGAGTAGGTTAGCATTTTTTTGAACCCATAGTTCGGCCTTGTGTGTAGATTATATATATGTACTTTTATAT
This sequence comes from Viscum album, assembly GCA_963277665.1. Lineage (NCBI taxonomy): Eukaryota > Viridiplantae > Streptophyta > Magnoliopsida > Santalales > Viscaceae > Viscum > Viscum album. The sequence continues at coordinate 1,110,261,741 of OY728146.1, forward strand.
TCTTTGTGATCTCTATATGCTACCCAACCGCAAAGAACACTATGTGTTGATATAGGTATTTTCACATAGAGGGTGTTTTTTCAAAACATCCTTATATTTAGAATGGAAAAAATACTATCTATTAATTCTCATTATCACATCTAGGTGAGTAGATATGCATACATTGGGTTGGATAGAGGTTTTTAAGGAGAAATTTGATGTCCCAGGTGTCCTCAAGAAATATGTGACATGATTTTAGTGTAGGTGAATTATGTTGGGTTTTATAAATGGTAGAAAGATGACTTGAGGTTTTTTTCCTTCATGTTCAAAAATTCTAACTATGATATTTATGGAAATATGTCTGTTGTGATGGAATTGGTGTATTTCAGTTAGATAATATGTGTCTGTGTAGTGGGAAAATGTCTTTGAGGTTTGCATGAATGATGTAATCTGATCGAGTTGTGGGTTGATTGTATATGTTATTCAAAAGATATAGGAGCACCAAGACATACGATATTGGGGTGTGAGAGTTTCTAATCAATGGAAAAGTTACATGTAGAACCCATTATAAATATTCTTTAGATTATGTCATTATAATTGGATTATGTTATCTGGTGAGTGTTCCTTAGTGAGGTTGGGATTGATAGTTGACCTATTTAGGTGTTCTTGGTTATGCTAATTACATACTGGAGCATTAGTATGATTCTCTCACGATTGATTCATAGAATTTTGTTTTCCTAATTACTATACTTATATACTAACCCTATATATATATACCACATTTTATACGTCTAGAAGGATTTCATGGATCATGATTTACAGTACTAGATATGTCCTTTTTTATATCGTTGTTATATCGCGACATAATATTTTTTGGGTATTTACATTTTGAGACTTTTACCTTTATCATTTTTACTTATACATGTATTAAAAGATGGTTATAAGTTTTTTATATTATTTCAAGGAATTTATTATGGATGATTTATGTTATCTCTCGATGCTATATTTTAATAGAGGTTAATTCCTCCCATTTTATGATATTTGTATACACTCGTTGCTAGTCATCCACCCAGGGCCTCCGAGATGTGGGAATAAGAATCAATTATCTATATAACCACATTTCAGTATCTTAGGATAGATGGGGGCATGATATAGTGGTATAAAAGATATATGGTTTGAGAGATTGGATGGACTTCGATGTTATGCACAATGACAATTTCATGGGTTTATATGGAAATAGTTACAGTTGACCTTTGTTCCTAATATAGGACAAGGAGACTCACAAGGAAATATGATTTTAGGGACCCCATGATCTATTGTACAGGCATAGAGAATATTTAATGACCAATTAATGAGGAAATTATTGTCGGGTAAAGACCTAGGAGTGGTGCATGCATCCGGATGACTTGGGTTCCTATTTGAGTTGTGTTGTTCTGGGAAGTTTTGAATGAATAAAGTGAAATAAAGTGAATCTAAATAAAATCCCATACATAATGTCTTAGGAAATTATTATTTTTCATTCTAGCTATGTCTCTCAAATGTCGTATGTGTTTGGATTGAGAAATTGATATTCAATTAGCTGACCAGATTGATCACGATATGGTTGATCTTGTAGAAGAGGATGAGGATTGGTAGAGGATGTTGCGTGCTTTTTTATAGGTAGTCACTAGGGAGGTATCAGGCTAGTGTTTCGGATGTGGAGACATATAGATTGCTGGAGGACCTCAAGATCTCATTCAGTTTGATCCCCACCTTACTGGGATATAGTTTCCCTTTGGTAGTTAGTCAAATTTAGGGAGCTACATGTCAGTGGTGGATGTTGTATCTAGGTGGGTGGAATAAGGTAGATGTTTCATGGGTTGAATTTTAGAAAGAGTTATGAGAATATTTCCTTTCAACTACCATGAAGGGAGTGAAGAGGTATGAGATTATTTCCCTTAAATATGATAGTATGTCAATGTTGGAAATAGGAATCAACTATAAAGACCATCACAATTTTCCCCCTGAAATTGTTTCCGTATGATTACTATCATGTGGTAAATCTTGAGGATGAAGTTCATCCTTCTATATTTTATGAATATTCTTATTTTATTCTTCCAATTTATCTGGAGGTATATAATATGGTAAATATTATTTAGAAGATTCACTCGTGATGTAACACCCCGAGCTTCCACGATATGCTTCTTATTCAATAATGCAATAGCTTGCATTGTACGCAACTTCGAGTTCTAAAACACCGCGACTAATCAAAGTAGCCGTTATGAATAGTAATAACCACTTTTTAAAATTATAGAAATTTTATATTTCAAAATAGACTTCATTTTTGGATTCGGAATATCAAAATTATCCTATGTTGAATTTTTGGTATTTTTCTGAGAACTTCTATTTTTATGAATAGTGAAAAATACTTAAAAACAACTTTTTTAATCAAAATAATTTATAGTGATAAATTATACTATTTAGTGGTTTTAAATTATAATTAGAATATATTTTTACCGTTTTATCCAATGGTGGTCATTAGAATTAATTTAACATTGAAATTGGACATAAACAATTGCCAATCTTTTCATATAAATTGTTTCTTAAAAACACGCTATTTGTTGTGACAGCGGGAATTAATTATAAAATTAATTAATACAACTTATACGTTTGGAATTTTGTAAAATAGACATCATTTTTGAATTCGGAATATCAATTATAGCTTAGGGTGAAATTTTGGCATTGTTCTGAAAAACTTCAATTTTTGATGAATAGTGAAACCACTAAGTGGTTGTTAAAAACTGATTTTTCGTTAAAATGAAATATTACCACTTCTGTGATTTGATTTTCAAAAATCCGACATACATGGTTGTCATTAAGAAGTAAAATGTGGTTCAATGAGATTAAAATAATTTTTTGGTGAATAGTAACTTTTAAGTTCTTAATCGCGATTAGAGGTAATTAGTGTAGTTTAAGGTACAAATAATGTTTTAATAATATGAGATGAGCATGACACTTTTCCTACTCCTATTGGATGAGTCATGGCCGACCAAGAAAACCCATGGGTCAACTTGGGGACCACATGGAGCCACTTTAGTTGGAAAATGACATTAATATATATTTATTTAATGATAGAATTAAATTGACACAAACATGAGTTGTTTTACTAAAACAGTTTTTAAGTGGGGTTACAGAAGTCCAAATTTTGACTATAAATATTCATTAGAATGCTAAAAAGAGTTCCTACATCATAGTTTTTTTTTATAATTTTTAGACATTAAATAAATTAAATTATTTATGACATTATTATGATGCAGCGATGACCTCATTATTTAACGATTTAATAAAATAAAAAGATAATGAAAAATCCAAGGCTTACACTTGTCCAAAGACTATTGGATGGGTATATTGCGAACCCGTATCACCTTATACACGAATTATATAAGTGTGGGACCTTTAGAAACCGAAAAGCATTGTATAAGTGAATAACATTTCATTACTTTCCAAAAGTGCCCCTCCTCTCCACTTATAAAAGGCCCCCACCTCTACCACCTCATTCACACTTTCACGCCATTTGGCTCGGCCAAACTCTGCCCAAATACTCTCCCAACATTACTCACTTACCCCTAGAAGCCTCACATTGGGCAGAACTCTTCCCAAGGAAGCCTTTAGCTCAAATCAAAAAGAGTTACCCGATTTTGAGGTAATGTCTTCTCTAATGTTGTTTTGTTTTATTTTTTTCTCCAACCCCCTAAACTCTTTTTATTCATTTCCTTTGTAACAACACCAGTATCCTCAATATACTAGGATGTTTTTATAAGAAGTATTCGAGCTACACTTACACACACCTACATCTAATGGTTAAAGAACAGACGGTTTCTGTGGATGGCGAATTTCTGCCTCACGAAATGATGATTGTTCAACACTCATATAACACCTTCAAAGGTGGCCATTAAGATGTCACTATATTTATATATGATATATAATATGTTTATGTTTTACTTATGCTTCTGCATTTCTCATTTATGGAATACTTTATGATTTCCATTATGGGTAAAACGCGATAATTTCATTTTAGGAAGTGCGGACTACCGCCCCCTCAAAGTGATTTGAATCGTTAATGCCATATGTGGGATGTATAAAGGATGGAGTAAATGTAATTTTACACTATATTATACTGGAATTATATTATAAATTTATATCATTATGATTTCATTCCATTAAATACAAAATAGAAATGAAAGTAGCGTTCATGCGTACGTACGGCTTACCGTCTCCATGAACGGTGCATTTCATTTCTTACCTCTAAATGTTACGTAATATTATTAATGAATGTATATACTGGATATATATGATATATATGATATCTATATCATGAATATAATTCTGGATATAATGGATATATATCACCACATAAACAACTTGTAATTATAAGAAGTTTATTGTTGACTCAAGTACCAAAGATCGACAAAACGACCGTTATTAACTTAAATAATTACATAATGTTCATAACATGGTAATAAGTGATATAAAAGGAATAATGAACATGAAAAAGGTTCTTAAGTAAATAGAAATTAACTCTAGTTTATTATTCCGGAGGTTAAAAAACGGTCGAGTCAGGACAAGACGCAAGGTAAGGGAATTTCTTAACCCAATTTCCATTCTTGGGGTTAATCTCCTATTTTCAAATTATGTCATGATATTATTATGTAATATCTTGGATTTGTACTTTATTTATGTGTAATCATAGTAAATACACATAATAGATATATTTTATTTAAAAATATTATCTTTGTAAGTGAATTTCATAACCCAACTTCCATTCTTTGGGTTAATCTCCTACTTTCAAATTATGTCATGATATTATTATGTCCTATTTTGTATTTTTACGTTATTTATGTGTACCTATAGTGAATACACATAATAGATCTATTTTATTTTAAAAATTATCTTTTTAAGGACTTCGTCTCAATCTTCTTTCATTGAGGCATATTTGGTTTTATACACAACTTTCTTTTATACGGTGTATAAACCCCTTTGACTTTTACGTTTATTCAAAAGGAATCTTTTTTATACGAAGCGTTTTGCTAAACGACAAAAGGGAATGTTTTTCTTTCCGTACTTATGCGGCTACAACGACTTCTCCGCCGCCGTGACCATTATTTGAGTTTCGGCTTCCTCTACAAGCCATCATTTTTTTAATGAAAAATAAATACAATGTTTTAACTTTATTTTATGTTGGTATTGAAAATGGTTTTGAAAGTGTTTTTATTATATCAATGTGTTGTATTTATATCTTGTGATTGAAATTTGTAAATGTTATGTTTCCTTTATGCATGTTTTATATGATACGATTATGTTATGGTTTATGATATGTTTAAACCTATTCATATGAGGAATGTATTGGACTTAATAAGTGACGGGTGGAGCCCGCTATAGCTCCTCGATGCATCGGTAGGTCTCATGATACAACTAGACGTGGAATTGGTCGAGGCCCTTTCCCAATTTGATTTATGGTTTTGGCCGAGGCCTTAATCATTTTAGACGTCTTGGCCGAGGCCTTGACAAAATGTTTCAGAATGTCTGGCATTATACATTCCCTCATTATGAAAGTGGTTATTGATATTTCATGTGATTATTCGTCTAGTAGAATATCCATGTGAGTAAGTAATGGCATTATTTCATTTAACTTTTGCCATATTATGTTGAAGTTCAAGTTTAAAAGGATTTTGTTTTAGTTACTCATTGCCTTAAATTTTTATGTTTATTTATGAAAGCTTCCGCAATATTGTTATCCTTACTGAGCATATGAGCTCACCCCTTTCAATGTTTTAATATTTTCCAGGATGTGAAAGAGTATTTTATGAATGACCTACAGGGATAGTCATAAAAGGATATGAGTGTGGACTATGAAGACCATGTTATTGTAGTTTTTTTACTTTTTGATGTAAAGTAACGTTTGAGAATGTATCTAGTGTTTCCAAGGCTACTAAACTAATCGGTCTTTTGAGACTTGATCTCTTGTGATCATGCCAATGTTACGAAGTAATGCACCGACTCTGGGTAGCTGGGGTCGGGGCGTTACAGATGGTATCAGAGGCAGTTTAGTACTAACCTTGGAAGCTAGATTTAGATAAACTCTGATTAGAGCACATAGCCCAAAGATAGACTTTGAGGATTAGTATAGAAGAACTTCCTAGAATAATGGTATTGTAGAGATTTGGTGAGTTTTCCGAGCAATACGTCCCTGTCTGGATACGAGCAGGTAGAGGCGGCTCTGGCACAGATGTACCTAGGGGTAAAACCCGAAAACACCGCTTTGAGCTAGAATCGAACAGGAACTGGTGCACGACAACGGGCCTTGCTGTACTCTTGGTTACGACACTCCCGGGGGATATGCTTAGGATAATTCTCATTTTATTTACAAACCACTATAAAGGGTTATGAGTATATACTTCCTCAAAGAAAACATTTCTTTTTATGATTATGGATTATATCCATAAATAGTTCAATTTATGTTAAGTGTTTTATAAGTATGGGATTAGGTATTTTGATTCATAAACTGATCTAGTTTATGCCATTGTTTATAAATGGAACCTAGTGGAAGAAATGGAAACCGTATCAATGCACGCACTCCATGTAGGGATTTCCCTCCTGCTCAAGATAATTATAGTGGGGCTGGTGATGCAACCAGTGCCGATCAGCTAATCACCATACTGGGACAACTTACTCAGGTTATGAATAATAACCTTACCCGTATGGAGCACCCTGATCCACAGCGTGGAGGATCAATGTTAGATCGATTCATGAGGCAACAACCACCAACGTTCAATGGGAGTACAAATCCTTTAGTAGCCGAGCAATGGATAAATTCCCTAGAAAAAATATTTCAGGCTTTGGGGAGCAGTGAAAGGGAAAAAGTTATCATGGCAGTTTACCGCCTCACTGGAGATGCCGATCAATGGTGGTCAATAATTCAAAACACAAAGGAAGATGATGAATTAGCAAACATGGAATGGCAGGAGTTCAAAGAGTTGTTCTTAGAAAAATACTTTCCTCGAGACCATCGAGCGGATATGGAAAGGCAATTTCTGAGTCTGAGGCAGAAGGAGGATGAGAATGTCGCAAAGTATGAGGATAAATTTACAAGGTTAGCAAGGTATGCTGCAGATTACATACATAACCCAAGGAGTAAGTTTGATCGTTTCTTTGATGGGTTAAAACCATTTCTCCGTCAAGCTTTAGTATCACAATCCTTCTCATCATACGAAGATATTGTCTCGTGTGCTATCAAGACAGAAAAGGAATTCTCTAAGTCTTATGACAACAAAGTAAAGCAAGAGAATAAGAGAACGGTGGAACAAGAGACAGATAAAGGGAAAAAGGGAAAAAAGGATTTTCCATTATGTGATAATTGTGGGAAGAATCACCCTGGTACTTGCCTAAAAGGAATGGGAGTTTGTTACAAATGTGGAGAAAAAGGTCACCAGGCGCGTGATTGCAAGGGAAAGAAAGAGGCTATCAAAGTTGAGTGCTACAATTGTAGAGAAATGGGTCATTATGCAAATGAATTCCCCAAGCATCAGGGAAACTTACCTCAGAAAAGGCCAAGGGATCAAGGAAAATCTTATGTTGTTACTACAGTTGAAGCAGAATAACTAATGTATTCGTGCTTTTGGACTCATGGATTATATTCTGGTTATTAGAATAATGTGATATATATATAAGGATTGTACTGTAGTACTTGTTGATTTCATTAAGATTTTAATATGATGATGGTAATTATATTTTTAGTATGTGACAATAAGAGAAACATTACTTTGTTTGGGGAATCTGATAAATTGATTTTGGAATTAAGAGACCTTTTAGAGAAAGTCCGGACAGAGGTATTTTGGATAACTATAAAGGTTGGAGTGGATTAAGTTGATCTTTGGATAGTATTGTTTAAGGTTAAAAAATTTTATGAAGATTATTTTTGGAATATTATGATACTATAGTTTTAGGAAAAGGACAACCTTCAGGGTGGGGCATAACCCGTCGCGTCGGACAAAGCTGCAGGAATCGAACCCACAATCATAGTGCGACAGGCCTTTATTTCCTACCACTAGCCTAAAGGAAGTCCCTGGTTATTACAAAATAATTTTACTAATCTAAATGGTATGTGTTAACATTTGGAACCTTATACAATTAGAATAAGTATAATATTTTTGGGTTCTATTATATTTTTGAGTGAAAGGTGAGTTGAAGGTTGAAACTCTAATTGTCAAGCATAAATATATATATACCTATCTCTTATTCAATGAATAAATTAATTCTTAATCTTCAGTAAAGGGATATTAAAACAAAAAAATGTGTTATCCTAATACCTTATGTCTTGTTGAACTGATGATATTTTAAATCAACATAGATTGAAGGCTTTGAGGCCCTCAATTTGACAGTTGATTGTGACTGATGACCTCAATCACTCCCTACAAATATTTACGTTTTCCCTCCAATTATATGTCTTTAATTGCCACCAATGTTCTCCTAATCGAGATCATAATTGGGTGGTGACTTTTTCATTTCCCTTCCCCTCTTATTAAGGCTAAATTTTATTAATCTTATTTCCGATGTGGGTTTTCCACAAAGGTATTTTCTCTTTTAAACCTTTTATTTACAAAGAAATATTTCAAATTGCGAGACCACAATTTATTGAAGGAGGCGAGAATGTAACACCCCGAGCTTCCATGATACGCTTCTTATTCAATAATGCAATAGCTTGCATTGTATGCAACTTCGAGTTCTAAAACACCGCGACTAATCAAAGTAGCCGTTATGAATAGTAATAACCACTTTTTAAAATTATAGAAATTTTATATTTCAAAATGGACTTCATTTTTGGATTCGGAATATCAAAATTAGCCTATGTTGAATTTTTTGTATTTTTCTGAGAACATCTATTTTTATGAATAGTGAAAAATACTTAAAAACAACTTTTTTAATCAAAATAATTTATAGTTATAAATTATACTATTTATTGGTTTTAAATTATAATTAGAATATATTTTTACCATTTTATCCAATGGTGGTCATTAGAATTAATTTAACATTGAAATTGGACATAAACAATTGCCAATCTTTTGATATAAATTGTTTCTTAAAAACACGCTATTTGTTGTGACAGCGGGAATTAATTATAAAATTAATTAATACAACTTATATGTTTGGAATTTTGTAAAATAGACATCATTTTTGAATTCGGAATATCAATTATAGCTTAGGGTGAAATTTTGGCATTGTTCTGAAAAACTTCAATTTTTGATGAATAGTGAAACCACTAAGTGGTTGTTAAAAACTGATTTTTCGTTAAAATGAAATATTACCACTTCTGTGATTTGATTTTCAAAAATCTGACATACATGGTTGTCATTAAAAAGTAAAATGTGATTCAATGAGATTAAAATAATTTTTTGGTGAATAGTAACTTTTAAGTTCTTAATCGCAATTAGAGGTAATTAGTGTAGTTTAAGGTACAAATAATGTTTTAATAATATGAGATGAGCATGACACTTGTCCTACTCCTATTGGATGATTCATGGATGACCAAGAAAACCCATGGGTCAACTTGGGGACCCCATGGAGCCACTTTAGTTGGAAAATGACATTAATACATATTTATTTAATGTTAGAATTAAATTTACACAAACATGAGTTGTTTTACTAAAACAGTTTTTAAGTGGGGTTACACAAGTCTAAATTTTGAATATAAATATTCATTAGAAACCTAAAAAGAGTTCCTACATCATAGTTTTTTTTTATAATTTTTAGACATTAAATAAATTAAATTATTTATGACATCATTATGATGCAGCGATGACCTCATTATTTAACGATTTAATAAAATAACAAGATAATGCAAAATACAAGGCTTACACTTGTCCAAAGACTATTGGATGGGTATATTTCGAACCCTTATCACCTTAGACACGAATTATATAAGTGTGGGACCTTTAGAAACCGAAAATCATTGTATAATTGAATAACATTTCATTACTTTCCAAAAGTGCCCCTCCTCTCCACTTATAAAAGGCCCCCACCTCTACCACCTCATTCACACTTTCAAGCCATTTGGCTCGGCCAAACTCTGCCCAAATACTCTCCCAACATTCCTCCCTTACCCCTAGAAGCCTCACATTGGGCAGAACTCTTTCCAAGGAAGCCTTTAGCTCAAATCAAAAAGAGTTACCCGATTTTGAGGTAATGTCTTCTCTAATGTTGTTTTGTTTTATTTTTCTTCTCCAACCCCCTAAACTCTTTTTATTCATTTCTTTTGTAACAAAACCAGTATCCTCAATATACTAGGATGTTGTTATAAGAATTATTCTAGCTACACTTACACACACCTACATCTAATTGTTAAAGAACATACGGTTTCTGTGGATGGCGAATTTCTGCCTCACGAAATGATGATTGTTCAACACTCATATAACACCTTCAAAGGTGGCCATTAAGATGTCACTATATTTATATATGATATATAATTTTTTTATGTTTTACTTATGCTTCTGTATTTCTCATTTATGGAATAATTTATGATTTCCATTATGGGTAAAACGCGATAATTTCATTTTAGGAAGTGCGGACTACCGCCCCCTCAAAGTGATTTGAATCGTTAATGCCATATGTGGGATGTATAAAGGATGGAGTAAATGTAATTATACACTATATTATACTGGAATTATATTATAAATTTATATCATTATGATTTCATTCCATTAAATACGAAATAGAAATGAAAGTAGCGTTCATGCGTACATATGGCTTACCGTCTCCATGAACGGTGCATTTCATTTCTTACCTCTAAATGTTACGTAATATTATGAATGAATGTATATACTGGATATATATGATATATATGATATCTATATCATGAATATAATTTTGGATATAATGGATATATATCACCACATAAACAACTTGTAATTATAAGAAGTTTATTGTTGACTCAAGTACCAAAGATCGACAAAACGACCGTTATTAACTTAAATAATTACATAATTCTCATAACATGGTAATAAGTGATATAAAACGAATAATGAACATGAAAAAGTTTCTTAAGTAAATATAAATTAACTCTAGTTTATTATTCATGAGGTTAAAGAACGGTTGAGTCAGGACAAGACGCAAGGTAAGGGAATTTCGTAACCCAATTTCCATTCTTGGGGTTAATCTCCTATTTTCAAATTATGTCATGATATTATTATGTAATATCTTGTATTTTTACTTTATTTATGTGTACTCATAGTAAATACACATAATAGATATATTTTATTTAAAAATATTATCTTTGTAAGGGAATTTCTTAACCCAATTTCCATTCTTGGGGTTAATCTCCTATTTTCAAATTATGTCATGATATTATTATGTAATATCTTGTATTTGTACTTTATTTATGTGTACTCATAGTAAATACACATAATAGATATATTTTATATAAAAATAATAACTTTGTAAGGGAATTTCATAACCCAACTTCCATTCTTTGGGTTAATCTCCTACTTTCAAATTATGTCATGATATTATTATGTCCTATTTTGTATTTTTACGTTCTTTATGTGTACCTATAGTGAATACACATAATAGATCTATTTTATTTTAAAAATTATCTTTTTAAGGACTTCGTCTCAATCTCCTTTCATTGAGGCATATTTGGTTTTATACACAACTTTCTTTTATACGGTGTATAAACCCCTTTGACTTTTACATTTATTCAAAAGGAATCTTTTTTATACGAAGCGTTTTGCTAAACGACAAAAGGGAATGATTTTATTTCCGTACTTATGCGGCGACAACGACTTCTCCGCCGCCGTGACCATTATTTGAGTTTCGGCTTCCTCTACAAGCCATCATTTTTTTAATGAAAAATAAATACAATATTTTAACTTTATTTTATGTTGGTATTGAAAAGGGTTTTGAAAGTGTTTTTATTATATGAATGTGTTGTATTTATATCTTGTGATTGAAATTTGTAAATGTTATGTTTCCTTTATGCATGTTTTATATGATACGATTATGTTATGGTTTATGATATGTTTAAACCTATTCATATGAGGAATGTATTGGACTTAATAAGTGACAGGTGGAGCCCGCTATAGCTCCTCGATGCATCGGTAGGTCTCATGAGACAACTAGACGTGGAATTGGCCGAGGCCCTTTCCCAATTTGATTTATGGTTTTGGCCGAGGCCTTAATCATTTTAGACATCTTGGCCGAGGCCTTGACAAAATGTTTCAGAATGTCTGGCATTATACATTCCCTCATTATGAAAGTGGTTATTGATATTTCATGTGATTATTCGTCTAGTAGAATATCCATGTGAGTAAGTAATGGCATTATTTCATTTTACTTTTGCCATATTATGTTGAAGTTCAAGTTTAAAAGGCTTTTGTTTTAGTTACACATTGCCTTAAATTTTTATGTTTATTTATGAAAGCTTCCGCAATATTGTTATCCTTACTGAGCATCTGAGCTCACCCCTTTCAATGTTTTAATATTTTCCAGGATGTGAAGAAGTATTTTATGAATGGCCTACAGGGATAGTCAGAAGAGGATATGAGTGTGGACTATGAAGACCATGTTATTGTAGTTTTATTACTTTTTGATGTAATGTAACGTTTAAGAATGTATCTAGTGTTTCCAAGGCTACGAAACTAATCGGTCTTTCGAGACTTGATCTTTTGTGATCATGCCAATGTTACGAAGTAATGCACCGACTCTGGGTAGCTGGGGTCGGGGCGTTACACGTGAGGTGGTTTGCCATGAAATCTGGATAGGAAGGGTTCTTCGGGGAGAAGGGTAATTGGTTTTAGGTCTCAATCATAAGGAACATATAGGATTAAACTAGTGGGGAGTTCACCCCAGTTGCTTCATTTTATCCATTCTGGGGTTAGTGATTTCAATTTTTTCCTAGATATATCAGGATAAATATTTTTCTATGATTTTTGTTTCAATCGATTGAATTAGTTCCAATTGGTCTTTCGAGTATAGTTTAGAGTTGGTGGGTAGGTTAAATTCCATTATTTTTAGAAGTTTCTATTGATATTGAATAATAATTATGTGTATCAGGATTACACTCTTCAGAGGGTATATGGACCATCTAGAAGTAGACCTCATGATGTTACTCATATTTAGGGTTCTCATTCTATGTGTGGTTGTGTGGGTGGTCATATGCCTAGAGGTAGAAGATCTAGGGATTTCCATTTCCACAAAGTGGTGGAATCATCACTTGAGGGGATAGAAATTATTCAAGGTATGATTAGTTTTTTGTCTAACTTTTTTCACAAATTCTTTGATTATGTATATTCACACATTCACCTTTTCTTGTACTTGATTTGGAACTATACATAGAGATGATTCTTATGACCCTAGTGTTGACAACGTTATTTTTCTGTCAACCCATCTTTTTTTATGTGTTCTGGAGTTTCATAATGATGATCAGGCCACATCAGTTCCATGGGGATATTTTCTTTCTATAGATATAACAATAAAATGTCATCCAAAGAGTTGATTAATTATATTATGTACCTGTTTTATCAAATTATTTAAGATGATAGTCATACACTAATACTTGGATGTCCATTGTGTGGTTTTTGTTGGGAATTAGGGTTTTCATGTGGAAGTTGGCATATTGAACCCCTTATTTATTGGATAGATGAGTGGCCTTTGCCATTATGAAAGGATGTGATGTTAGAGGTTCCTAGGGTCTTTGAATATTTCCTAGATATATTTTCCAGGTAGTTTGTGATGCTACCTCAATGTGATATTACGTTCAGGATATACCTTTATCCTGTTATTTTCATAAATTTTGATGGCTTCTTAAGATATGGAACTTTATGAGTTGCAGAATTTTAGGATTTAGATAGATGATCTAATGAATTTGTTTTTATTCAGCCTAATGTTTCACCATATGGATATTTATTATTGTTTAAAAATAATGAATATGGTAGTCTAATGTTCTATATATACTATCGGAGGTTAAATCAGGCAACGATCAAGAACAGTTACCATATTCCAAGGATTGATGGTCCTTTAGACCAACATAAAGAGGTGGTATGGTTTGGTAGATCAATATGTGATCTGGATATCACCAGTTGAGGTTGATGAAGTATGATATACCAAAGGCTTTATTCATATGTAGGTATGTGAACTTCATGTTTGTAGTCATGTATCTTAGTTTCACAAAAATCCCATGTTGTGTTCATGGGACTCATAACCACTATTTTCAGTAAATTCATGGACTAGTTTGAAATAATTTCCATTGAAGACATAAGGATCTACTCAAAGTCAGAGGATGATCATATCTATCATATCTACATTTTCATGTATATTCAATTATAACATGCCATATATGTAATTTTTCCATGTTTATATTTGGTGCATGAGAGTTTAATTTGTTGGAAAATGTGGTTCTCAGTAGGGTGTGGATGTAGACACATTCATTGTCGAGGAATTTTTCTATTGGGCAGAACCCAAGAAAATGGAAGAAGTTCACACTTTTCTTGGTTACACAAGGTATTATCAAATTTTCCCCAATTTATTTTTATTTTTTCCCCCATTAATATAATTTATCAAGGAAATTATTTTTGTGTGTAATTCATAGTTCAAGGAAGTGTTTGGTTAACTGAAGGAGGATTTTTTTTCAATGTTATAGTTCATAAGTTTTCTGAAGTGGGTGTGATATTTGAGGTGTTTTGTGATTCTTCCTATCTCGGATTTGGATGTGTGTCAATATTAAGTATAGTATTGTTTTCTTAAGGGTCTAAGAATTTGTGTCCCTATGAGTGTAACTATACCACCCATTATTTAAAGCTTATAGTGATTTTGTTTATATTTTGGTTTTGTTAGAATTACCTCACTGGGGAGATTTTTGGGATCTTTAAAGATCACAAGAGTTTGTGGTACATATTTTCTAAGTGTTGTATGATTTTTTATAGTGTATGTGGATGGATTTTATAACAGATCATGATTTTGATATCTCTTATACCTTAATAAAATGGAATTTTGTGGCTAGTTCATTGAAAAGTAGTTCATGGAATGATATTTTCCATTTTTCTTGGGATTCTTGTAAATAAAAGGAGGTGTATGAATCCTTTCAGGTAGTTGTCAGGTTGGGTGATGGTAGAGGAAATTTTTTCAAATTATGCTGTAGTATTCAATTATGTGGAAAGTGGAGGATTATCATTGGGGGGACTCAATGGTATATGTGATATTCTTACAAGTTTTCCATGTTGATTCTTTCGATGGATGGTTGGAGGATGGTCAAAACTGGATGTTGTTTCATGGGAGGTTGTTTGCTCCAATAGTGATGAATGAGGGATTCCATCATGAGTTTTTTTGATTGAATTTTTCAGTACACCCAACTATATTCAAGATGTACCATGGTTTGAGGACACAGTTTTTGTGTCCTATTATGATACAGGAAGTGGTAGAGTTTGTAATGTTGTTTTTGGAATTATATTAGGTAAATGATGAGAATCTTGTTCTATGTAGTTTGTTGCTACCATTTTATTTCTTGACTGGAAATGGGATAAAATATTTTTGGATTACATGACAGTGTTTCACTATTCATATGTACTTCAGGATGTTATATAGGTGATCATGGATCAGTTCATGATATCATCCCACTTCTTAGCTATCATGGAGTCAAGCATAGTGGATGCTCTGGATGAGACATATATGGATGAGGGGGTATAGTTTCATGGATTTATGTAAGAACCTGGTTCTTATATTTAAGGTACGGGTTTCTTTCTTTCTCTTTTCCTTAAGTGTTTTTGAGAATATAAGGAAAATGGGAAAAATCCAAAATTTTGGAAGTACACGCCTTGTACTTTTCCACACGCCGTGTACTTTTGGCCGCGTAGGGATGAGGACACGGGTTGTGTAGCCATGTCGGTGACGAAGGGTGTAGGAACTGACTACATGCCGTGTAGTGGTACTTTACACACCGTGTAGTCAGTCGGGAGGCCAAAACAATAAGGAGGTGGAGCAATCGCCAGCTGGGCGACAGTACACGCCGTGTACTGAGGAGTACATGTTGTGTACTCATGTCGACAGATGAACAGTCTGGCGGTGCCACCTTGGGAAAAGTTAAATAAAGGGAGTACATGTCTTGTACTTTTTTTTGCTTAAAATGGTTAGTAGCCTCCCCAATTCATAGGGAAGGCTTAGAACAGAAGAGGGAGCTCGGGAGGGACGACCAAACCTTTGAAGATCCGCCGAGTGTTCATCTAGAATTTCAATCCTCTTCGGACGATCTCGTTGGAACCGCATGCATTAGCCCTCTCTTCTCCTAGCGTATTACATACTAATTCTTCTCCTAACGGATGTTATTTGAGGTTAAGTGAGTTTCTTTATTCACCATATCTATGTCATTCTTGGGCATTTCTTGGATCGGCGTTCGTGTATAGCGCTCATTGGCGTATAAGGTAGGTGGCTTGGTGTTAATGTTTCCAACTGCCATGTGTTTTGTGTGTTTTTGTGCCACGAAACCATGTTGGGGTGTCGTGTGGTAGAGTCCATTGCTATAATAAACACATAGAATTGAATAGGTGATTATATATAATAATAAAATGTTGGTTGGGATCATTGCTTGGATCTAGGAACCATCCCGGGGGTGTGTTCCACTGTTTATCCATTTGGCCAGGATACCAGAGGGTATGCCTTTAAGGTAGTAATTATAGAATTGCCTTGAGCTGAATTACTTGTTCACTACTTGTTGTTCTTGGGCATGTCCTGGTTACCTATTTAGCCTAAGGGCGTCGTTGTGATTTTCTTGCAGACATTGTAATGTATTAGCCTAAGGTCTTCACTATATTAGCCTGAGGGAAACGTTCTACTTCACTTGAGGGAAACCTTTCGTTCCTGAGGGCTTGACTTCTGTGCCTGAGGGTGACACTTCGTATGCCTGAGGGTGATATTATGATACGCCTGAGTGCAATTCCTGATGGTGAGATTTTGTATGGCCTCAGGGAAAGGTTCAGGTTGGCCTGAGGGCTTGGTGCTGTTGAGCACAAATTGTTACTAATTTGAATGGTTAAATGAATAATTAAATGGCAATATAACTGGTAAGTTACTTCTTTTAGTACTGCTTAGTTTATTGCATTTGTATTACTACACACTTGTTGCATGCTTTCATTCAGTTCGGCACGGGCCTTTGGTGGGTGCCTACTGATATATATTTCTCACACCATGTTTGGGTCATGCTTTTCGGCCCAAACAGATTACATTTTTATAGGTTTGGATAGGGGAAAGAGTCCTTATACAGGTACTTCACTATTACTGAGGAGTAGGAGGGCATGGGACCGAGCCTAGGATCGTGATGCTGCTGCCAGCTGTTTTTCTTTGTTTTTATGTACTCTGCATTTTTTTGTACTGTATTGATGTATAACATGTTCTGGCTGTTTTCAAAGAACTTGAGACATGTAGCATCATTATTTATATATTGTTGGTTGTATCCACTGTAGTTGTTTATTTCAGTTTTGTATGGTTTACTGCTTCCGTTGTTCGTTGTATGTTTTATTTCATTCTGATATGCTACACTTTGACAAATGAGGGCATAGTTTCTCCACTATCAAACCTGGGCCCTCGCTGCTAGTCGGCAGCCTCTGGCATTTGGGGAAATGCACTTTAGGTCACGTGGCGAATCGGGTTCGGGGCACCCGTTGGGTGGAACTCAGAACCGGGACGTTACAAAGTGGTATCAAAGGGGTTCATTTCTTTGACATACTATTTGGAGCCGTAGTCAGGGATATGAAAAACGATAGTTGGTAATAAGTTGTGCCCAGGCGTAGCTAACCCACATGCAGGGAAAAGCCAGTCTACATCGTATTTTGAAATTTTTTGATTTTGAAAATTTTACATGTGATATGTTTTTACCGTTGGGTGATGCACGTGAGATTATGTCGTTATAATTTTTCTGTGGGTTCTATTTAGTTACAATCGGATGAGATGAGGGTATGTCATCTCATGCATCATATAGGCACATGAAAGATATCACATTCCATGCATAGTTCCATTCCATGTAGGTGAATTAGAAATTGCATGTTGTTGTGATAGTATATATGCTAGTAAAGCATGGTATTGTGATAGCTGCTTTGATAAATACCAGCTTTGTGATAGAGTAAATTTATTTGAGCCTGTTGATAGAATGGACGCCAAACTAAGGTTTTTGGGGAGTATGGTTCCCCAATAACCAGAATTCGGTGGATCATTGACTGTTATTTTTTTATAAAATAGATAAGATGTCAAACATTGATTTGTGGGGAGTATGGGCCCTCACGGGTCGGAATTTGACACTTAGGAGTTGGTTTTTGGTATTTTCTGGGTTCCGGAGAAGTTTCCAAGGCATACTGTCCAGAAACCCAGTATACACGCCGTGTGGTATCTTTAAACACCTCATGTATGGTCTTCTGTTTGGGAAGAAAAATGAACTTTTTAAGTACACGATGTGCACTCTAAGTACACGTCGTGTAGTCTTTTCCCATGTCACAAATCGTGTGGGCAGCTACACAGGGTAGGGAAAGGATTGGGGAAACCACGTCGTGTACTGTTGACACAGAGTCCGTCCGTGTAACTAACAACACGGGTCGGTGTCACCTCTTCTTGAACACGCCGTGTACCTTTGGGACACGTCGTGTAGTCTTGTCTGAGGACGGACCGTGTGGACTTAGCCGTGTGGCCAGGAAATGGGGTGATGTACACGCCGTGTGTGGGTGTAACGCGTCGTTTAGTTTTAAGTAGAGTAGTCGGCTGTGTCACAAGAGACACGGGCAGTTGGAAAATAACACCATACACGCCATGTAGATATTATACACGCCATGTAGTTTTTGTTCAATGGGATCTGTGTGGCTTAGCTATGTCGATGGACCCAGGCAGGGGGAGGGAATCCAAGTATACGATGTGTAGTCTTGTTTTGAAAATCTTGAAATTTTTTCTTTTTTTTATTCCCTTTATGGTTCCTTCACTTTCAGTTTTGATAAATCTTGATCTAAGGCATGCTTTTGACCATGTAGTGTCATGCCACCTAGACGAACGCATGTGATTCACCAGGAGAGTGGTGAAGAATATAATCCAGATATGGTGGGCCATGGGCTAGTAGTTGATCCTCTAGCAGAGCCAGGTGCGGCACCAACTGCTATACTGGACACAGGCGCAGAGCCGTAGTTCTGTGAAGGCTTATTTCGGTTCATGCAGACCTTTGATAGAGCACCGCAGGCTACCACATCTATGGCCGAGCTGACACGTATCTTCCAGAAGCAGCATCCACCTACATTTTTAGGGGATGACGGATCACAGGCTACGGAGTCTTGGTTGGGGTCGATGTAGAAAATTTTCGAGCATCTTGAGATGCCTCCAGGGCAGAGGGTCAAGCTCGCAACATACATGCTGTGTGATTCCACAAATAGGTGGTGGGATGTTACCACCCAGTCATAGCATGACCGAGACATGGCGTGGGAGGATTTTTGGATAGTCTTCTATGACATCTTCTTTCCCGAGATGATGTAGGAAGACAGAGCTCGAGAGTTCATGAACCTGCAGCAGGGTGCCATGTCGGTGATGGACTATTATGCTCGTTTCACTGAGCTATAGCGTTTTCCACCCATTCTGGTGGGTGACAAGATGTTGAGGGCTAGACGTTTTGAGGATGGTCTTCATTATGACATCCGAGCACTGGTGAATGTTTTCATGTTGCCTTCAGTACATGCTATTATAAATCAGGCGCTGGTTATAGAGAGGAACCTGTGGGAAGCTAGTGATGTGGTCAGGTTGGTTCATCACCTGTTACTGGTACTATTTCTATTGGAAAGATGAAGAGACAGATGGACTTCTCTCAGGGTGGCAGTACCAGCCAGGAAGCTTCTTCAGGTGGCCCGATTAGGTGCTACCAGCGTGGTAGAGAGGAGAACAAGAGACTGAAGTGTACAAGTGATCCAGTGGAGTGCCGAAGATGGGTCATCTGTAGCTATTTTGCAGGGCGTTTCTATCGGTGGCTAGTGAGAGGGGTTCTATGCAGACTCTGTATATGGGATCAGGACCAGTGGTTTCTTACCATTTGGGGAATTATAATATGTCAGGGCGTGTAGGCAGAGATGGTAGTCATGGCTGTGGTAGCAAGACATAAGAATCTCAGAGGCAGTAAGGCGGTATAGCTCAGGGTAGTCAGGCCGTGTCGTAGGGCCTCGGCATTGGGCCGGAATATGCAGTGCAACATACCGAGCATGAGCAGGATCTCGGACCTTCTATAGTCAGAGGTACTATTCTAGTAGCTTCTGTCTTATCTTCAATACTTTTTGATAAAAGTGCAACTCATAGTTTCATATCTATTCCCATTGTAGAGAGCCTTGGGCTCTATGTTTCTACTTCTTCTAATATCATGATGCTAGACACTTCGTTGGGGACTAGGACGGTTGGTGTGCGTCAGTGCAAGGAGTTCCCCCTTGAGGTTAGTGGGTGTCACTTTCTTTGGGACCTCTACTTCTTAGAGATGACAAGCTATGATGTCATTCTTGGGATGGACTGGTTGGTTCCCTTTCGAGCCTTTTTAGACTTCTATCATTGCATGGTGTGCTTCACGACACCAGAGGGCGGAGAGTTTCTATACAACGGCGAGTGGGATGTTCAGGCGATTTGATATAGACCATAGCATCATGGGCGAGGTGGAGTCACAGCCCATATTGTGATTTTATATCTGGACGACCAGGGGACTTGTCAGACATATTTCCCTCCATTGGTTTATCGTTTCAGGGACGTCTTCATGAACGACTATTCGGGTCTTCCTCTAGAGTGTGAGGTGGATTTCTCTATCGAGCTTGTCCTAGGAGCAAGACCGGTGTCCATTCCTCCTTATAGGATGGCCACCCCAGAGTTGTAGGAGCTCAAGAGGCAGTTAGAGGAGTTACAGGAAAAGGGGTTCATCCTACCTAGTACTTCTCGATGGGATTCTCCTTTCCTTTTTGCGAAACAGGCGGATGGTACCCTCAGACTCTATTTGGATTATCGGAAGATGAACCAATTTAAGGTTAAGAACTGATGTCCCTTGTCGAGGATTGATGATATTTTTGATCAACTTCGTGGAGCACGAGTGTTCTTGAAGATTAACTTCAGATCGGGATATCATCAGATGCGTGTTAGACCATCTGATATACCTCCCACAGCTTTTAGTAGTAGGTATGGTCTATATGAGTATACGGTTATGCCATTCGGACTCACGAACGCACCATCGGTTTTCATGGCTCTGATTAATCATGTGTTCCATCCTTATCTGGACTCTTTTGTGGTAGTATTCATGGACGACATCTTGGTGTACTCCCACACTCAACACGACCATGCCACCAATCTTGAGATCGTATTGAGTAAAATGAGAGAGCATCGGATATATGCTAAGCTCTCAAAGTATAACTTTTGGATGGACCAGATTCACTTCCTGGGTCATGTCATCTCAGAGGCAGGAGTTTCAGTAGACATAGAGAAGGTGGGAGCATTAGTTTCCTTTGAGAATCCTAAGAACGTGTTTGAAATACATCGTTTCTTAGGGCTGGCCAGTTACTACAGTCATTTCATACAGGGCTTCTCTCGCTTCGCAGCGCCATTGACAGGTTTGACTAAGAATGGTGTGAAGTCTGTTTGGTCAGGAGATTGTGAGACAGCCTTTGTGGACCTGAAGGGAAGGTTGACATCAGCACCGATCCTGATACTCCTAGAGAAGGGAAAGAGCTACACAGTTTATTGTGATGCATCCGATATTGGGCTAGGAGTAGTGTTGATGCAGGGAGACTGATTTGTTGTGTACGGGTCTTGGCAGTTGAGGCCACATGAGAGGAATTACCTGACGCTTGATCTCGAGTTGGTGAAAATTGTGCATGCGTTGCACTGTAGGAGACATTATATTCTGGGAGAGCATTTTGTGGTTTTCACCGACCACAAATGTCTCAAGTATATCTTTACACAGCATGACTTGAACATCTGGTAGAGAAGGTGGGTCGAGTACCTACAGTCCTTCAATTTTGAGATTTCCTATACACCTGGTAAAGGTAATGTAGTAGCTAATGCACTGACTAGGAAGACTCTGATACATGCAGTGCAGGAGACCAGTGGTGAGTGGAAGCTGATGGCTTTGTTCTCTGAGATGCATCTGGAGGCACACAATAGTGAGGGGCAGACTTATCTTTCCTCTTTAGTTGTGACTTATTCCCTCCTGGATAGTGTGAGGATGAGACAACTATCTGATTCTGAAGTCCTAGTTCTATGGGAGTCGGTTGCGAGTGAGGGCTCTCCTCCGGGTTGGACAATAGGTGATGATGAAGTTTTGCATTTCCGTGGACTAGTGTGGGTTCCTGGGGATATATGCGAGGAGCTGATGCGAGAGTTTCATGCTTCAGCTTGGGAAGTTCATCTCGGGGTTACCAAGATGTACCGGGACTTGATGCGTCCGTACTGGTGGTCGGGTATGAAGAGAGATATAGCTGGTTATGTTATGAGATGTTCCACTTGTCAATAGGTGAAGGTAGAGCATCAGAGACCAACTGGGCTGTTACAATAGTTACCCATTCCGGAATAGAAATGGGACGATGGAGTGATGTATTTTGTGATAGGGTTGTCGAGGTCACCTAGAGGTAATGATGTCGTGTGGGTTGTCGTGGACAGACTTATGAAGGTAGCTCACTCTTTGCCGATCAAGGAGACCTTCGGTGTTGACGAGCTCAGAAGGCTGTATATTCGAGAGATCGTACATCATCATGGGGTCCCTCGTTCTATCATTTCAGATAGGGATGCCCTCTTTACATCTTGTTTCTAGAAGAATTTTCAGAGGGCACTGGGTACACAGGTGCTTCTGAGCACAGCTTTCCACCCTCAGACAGATGGCCAGTCAGAGCATACTATACAGGTTCTTGAGGATATGCTGCGAGCATGCATCCTAGACTTTGGGGGCTCTTGGGAGAAGCATATACCCTTAGTTTAGTTTGCCTAAAACAATATCTTTCAGGAAAATATCAAGATGGCACCATAGAAGGATTTATATGGTAGGCCATGCCGTTCACCCTTGTGCTGGATAAAGGTAGGTGAGACAGCTTTAATGGGGCCATAGCTCGTGTAGGATACATCTGAGCAGGTCCAATTGATTTAGAAGCTGATGGCTAATGCGCAGTCTCGTTCAAAGTCATATGCTGATGGTTGTAGACGAACTTTTGAGTTCGTTGTCGGGGATCAGGTTTTTTTCCGTGTTTCACCGAGGCTGGGACACAAGGAGATCAGGAGACAGGGTAAACTTTCACCGTGGTATGTAGGGAAAATTGAGATTATGGAGAGAGTCGGGCTGGTTGCATATCATTTGCAGTTCCCACAGAGGTACCGAGCCATGCACGACGTCTTCCATATAGATAAGTTGTGTCGCTATCATTCAGACTCGTCTCACTTCTTTCAGCCCGAGGAGGTTGATCTGGTGGCAGATGCGCCCTTTGAGGAGCATCTGATCTGTATCATTGACAGGGGCACGAAGGTTCTCTGAGGCAGGTTAGTTCCTCTCGTATGGGTGTTATGGCAGCATGGCTGAGTGCAGGACAAGACCTGGGATCCGGAGGCCAACGTACGTGCTCAGTGGATGGATTTGTTCACAACTATATCTTCTCCACCCTTCGAAGGGAAATTCGGGGACGAATTTCTATAAGGGGGGTGTTTTTAAGAAACCAGTTCTTATATTTGAGGCACAAGTTTCTTCCTTTCTCTTTTCCTTAAGTGTTTTTGAGAATATAAGGAAAATGGGAGAAATCCTAAATTTTGGATGTACATGACGTGTACTTTTTGCCTTGTAGGGATGAGTACACGGGGTCTGTATCCATGTCGGTGACGAAGGGTGTAGGAACCGACTACATTCATTGTATTGGTACTTTACACACTGTGTTGTCAGTCAGCAGGGAAAAACAGTAAGGTAGTGGAGCAACCGCCAGAAGTGCGATAGTACAAGTCGTGTACTCAGGAGTACATGTCGTGTACTCATGTCGATAGATGAACAGTGTGGCAATGCCGCCAGGGGAACAGTTAAATGAAAGGAGTACATGTCGTGTACTTCTTTTTCCCACTTACAATGGCCAGTAGCCTCCCATGTTCACAGGGAAGGCTTAGAACGGCAGAGGGAGCTCAGGGGGGACGACTGAACATTTGAAGATCTTCTTAGTGTTCGTCTGGAATCCGATTCCGCTTTGGATGATCTTATTGGAACTGCACGGGTATGTCCTCTCTTCTCCTAGCATTTTGCTTACCAATTATTCTCCAAAAGGAAGTTATTTCAGGTTAAGAGAGTTTCTTTCTTCATCATATCTATGTCTTTCTTGGGCATTTCTTGGATCGGTGTTCGGGTATAGCGCTCATTGGCATATAAGGTAGTGGCTTGGTGTTAATTTTTCCAACTGTCGTGTGTTTTCTGTGTTTTTTTGCCACAAAACCATGTTGGGGTGTCGTGTGGATGAGGCCATTACTATATTAAACACCTAGAATTGATTAGGTGATTAATTATGATAATAAAATATTGGTTGGGATCATTACTTGGATCCAGGAACCACCCCAGGGGTGTGTTCCACTATTTAGCTGTTTGGCCAGGATACCTGAGGGTATTATTTTAAGGTAGTAATTGTAGAATTTTGTTGAGAGGAATTTCTTGTTTACTACTTGTTGTTGTTGGGCATGGCCCGGTTACCTATTTAGCCTGAGGGCGTTGTTGTGATTAGCCTACGGACACAATAATGTATTATCCTAAGGGTGTGATTGTATTAGCCTGAGGGCAACGTTCTACTTCCCCTGAGGGAAACCTTTCGTGCCTGAGGGCTTGAATTCTGTGCCTGATGTCTACACTTCGTATGACCGAGGGCGAGATTTTGATACGCCTGAGGGAAATGCCTGAGGGTGAGATTCTATATGGCCTGAGGGTAAGGTTCTGGTTGGCTCGAGGGCTTAGTGCTGTTGACCACAAAATGTTACTAAATTGAATGGTTAAATGAATAATTAAATGGAAATATAACTGGTAAGTTAGTTAATTTTAGTACTGCTTAGTTTATTGCATTTGTATTACTGCACACTTATTGCGTGCTTTCACGAAGTTGGGAATGGGCCATTGGTGTGTGCCTACTGAGATATATTTCTCACACCCAGTTTGGGTCATGTTTTTTGGCCCAAACAGATTACGTTTCTGTGGGTGTGGATAGGGAAAATATTCCCTATACAGGTACTTGACTATTGCTAAGGAGTAGGAGGGCATGGGACAGAGCCTAGGCTCATGATGCCACTGCCAACTGTTTTGCTTTGTTTTGTTGTACTCTGCATTTTGTTGTACTGTATGGATGTATAACATGTTCTGGTGGTTTTCATAGAACTTGAGACATGTAGAATCATTATTTATATACTATTGGTTGTATCCACTGCAGTTATTTATTTCTGTTGTGTATGGTTTACCACTTCCGCTATTCGTTTTATGTTTTATTTCATTCCTTTGTGCTACACTTTGACAAATGAGGGCATAGTTTCCCCACTATAAGACATGGGCCCTCACTGCAAGTCGGCAGCCTCTAGCGTTTGGGGAAATGAGCTTGAGTTCACGTGGCAAACCAGGTTCGGGGCACTTGTTGGGTGGCACTCAGAACCAGGACGTTAAAATTTATAAGGACTATTTTCATTTACTGTGATTCACATTTTTCTGCAAAATTATGGATGGTATTATAAAATTCATTTTTCACTATGTTTTACCTCAGAACTTGTTTCCACCCACAAACAGATGGGTTGATAGTGTGGACTATCCAAATGTTGGAGAATATTTTGTGGGCATGTATCTTAGAATTTAGTGGATCTTTGAAAAAATATTCCCTTGGTTTAGATTTTTTATAATAATAGATATCACTTGTCCACATCATGACCATATTTTTTTCCATTTATAGGAGGCTAGGTTATTTTCTATTATAAAGGACGAATGCTAGGGAGGAAGCATCTCTAGGTCACAATGTGTAGTATAAAATTACAAAAAATGTTCAGTTGGTCTGAAAGAGGATGAGAGTATCATAGTACCCAAAGAGTTCTAATTTAAATCAATGGAGGAGGCCCATGGAGTATGAGTTTTGGGATCACATGTTCCTGAAGGTTTCCCCTTGATGTTGGCAATGGATTTTTGGTATGGAGATTAAGTTATCTCCAAGGATTATTGGGAATTTGAGGTGCTATAGATAGTTGTAAAGGAGATGTATTAGTTATAATTTACTCTATGGAATGATATGATCTATTATGTATTCCAATTTTATCAACTTTTTTGGTATTATTATGTTTACTCCCATGTCATCGACTATAGATATTTGGAATCATGAATGATGCAACATTCATGGGGTTGTCTCTATAGATCCATGATTTCCAAGAGATGGCACTATGTGGAAGAATCATTCCCATGGTTCACATGTTATCGAGGAATTATGTCTTAGAGGAGAGTAATTGGTAGTGGGTTACACAGATTCAATCCCATTAACAATAGTAGTTTTGAATTTTATTTTTCTTTGGTTTTCTCAGATGATGTAATGTTTGAAACTGTTAGGTTTTATCTGGTGATATGCATTCCCTAATTTTCAATTTATTACATGTGATAAAGTTTCAATATATTAAAATAGGAGAAATTTATTAATAATCAAGATTAATTTAACTATGATGTTATTAAACTGATGTGGGAATGTCAATTCCATCCATTTTATATATTATATTGACATAGAGGTTGGAGTTTCTTGATTCGTATGTTCAGGGAAAGACAACTTATTGATTGTTGTATTTTTTTGGTTTGGGTTTGGTGGGGGTTTGGTGATGTGCTGATATGGTCATGTGGTGATGAGGTTGTGTGAGAATTTTGTGTTGTTTTTTAGTTTGTTATCTTTAGTTGGTGATATAGTTTGATGTATGATGATATCCTTGAGTGGTATCTCAGAGGGTAGTTATATGGACCCCTTTTTTCTGGTTTTTTGTTTTGATTCTAGAGGATGCGAATAGTATGATAGGTATCTGATGTAATGGGTAGTAACTTCTCATCCCATTTATTTTTTATTTATCAGTGTTTGAGGTGTTCTGAAGGAGTCTTAATGTGGCTACATAGTAGTTGGAGGAGCATCAGGGCTACTGTAGGAAATTCACATCGTGAGTGGTTTATATATTATAATTTGGGGTGTTAATTCTTCTGAAGCCTACTAGATTCCCCACCTATGTGCAGTGATGTATGAATTTGTGAAACACATTCACTTTAGGAAATCAATTTTTGAAGTTATGTTTAATTTTTCTTTGTCAACAGATATGTTAGAATTTTTTTTAACACCATGAAATTCGCATTGTGAATGGGATACAAGAGGTTAATATTTCATGTCCAAGGTTTTAAATAGTTCTTTCATCCAAAACCATCCTTATTCGATCATACCACTCCCCTCTCTCATTTTAGGAAATCTATGGGTGAATATTGGAGGATCATCATCCCCCTTTCTCTATCCTAAATCTATAGGTTTTTTTAGTGTTGCATTGGTGATCCATGGTGAGTACTCTTATCTTATCTATTATTTTATTAATTTTATTCTTTATTGATCCATTGTTGTGGTTTTTTTGTGTTTAGGGTATGAGTTAGGATAAATTTTTTATAACCCTTAATGTGTTTTTGGTTGATCCATGGGTTTTTCATTCTTTTTTGATATTAGAGTTTTTTGACTTCTACCAATGTTGTGCAGAAAGATGGTAAAGAATCCTTTCGGTAGGGAATTCCTTATTTTCACATTTTTTTTATATCATGAGATAGGGGTTTTCAATTTTATATCAATGAGGTATGGTTTTATTTATTTTAATTAATAACAAAAACATGAATAATTGAAATTGACAGGAGGAACTAGGTTGGGTGTCATGCTCTTACTTCTTTAACAATATTGTTATGTTGTGATTTTATATGTTAAATTATACACTACAAATTGTGGTTATTATATAATTTTTATGTGTTGGGGATCCATTATTGTGTTGTTATTTTTATATCACCCTAAAATGGAAATTTTCTAACCACTTATTATTGGATAATGGAATAGCTTCCCCGTGATTATGGATTTTGTGATAATGACTCTAAAAAGAAGTGGAATGTTATAAAATCCAATTTTTTTAAATCTATTAAATATTCATTAATGTATTTTTTGTGCATTAATTTTGTGGTGCATCAATGTGTGGTTGTGATGAGGTTTGGGGGATTTTTGGTTTTTTTGGCTGTTTTTTGGGTTAGACAGGTGATGATTGTTTCGTTGTGCTTTTGAGTCAGTGGGGTGATGGTTGTTTGGAAATTATTTTTAGGTAGTGATGTTATGGTTGATGTAAATGAAGTGGGGGAGTGAGGTTAAGGTTTTTCTTCCTGATTTTGGGTCTAATAGGTGATGGTTTGTTTGTTGATTTTATATGGGGAAGAGAGGATATGGTTCAATGGAAATAATGACCTGCTTGCAATGTATAGTAGTGTTGTCATAGAAACTCAAGAAATAATGGAATGATTATTTAATAATATTAGACATGATTGGGGTTTTTTTTGGTTAATGGTATGGAGATTACTAATGAAAAAAATAAATTATGGGTTGTGTGGTTAAATGTGTTTTCTGGTAACCAATGAAATTAATGTGTTGGAATATGGGATATTTTGGATGTGTAAAATGTTCCTTGTGGCTTATGTTGTGTTATTCATTCAGTTGTGTCTGTAGAAGTTGCAGTTTTGTGGGTTGGTTAGTGTTTTATTGTGAACCCATATGTTTGGATTTTGTGTTCCTTATATATATATACACACTTTTATATTCCTCATGATTTCTATATAAACCAACCCACATTGAGAACAACGTACCGACACCAATATTTTCACATTGAGGGTTTTTTCAACATCCCATTGATGGGGAAGGATGAATGGCTACAATCTCTTCACTTCTCTCACTTACAAAAGACAATATATGAACATGATGTTATGGAAAGTTTTTGTTAGTTCACTATGTAATTTCCTAAATGTCATTAGGCGAGAAGTGGATTGACGATGTTCTGGGGTGGCTAGTAACAACCAGGGTTTTGATCCAAGGTAAATTTCATAGGAATTTTAACTTTTACATTTACTGGATGGCCCTTTTTTAAAAATGTGTTTCAAAACATAATTCTATGATTTGTAAAATGTTTATGTTTTGTTTATAGACATGGGTAAAGGCCCAAGGGTCCCTCATTTGTCTAATTTATTATTTCGGACCTAAGGGGTTCCTCATTTGTCTCATGGATTTTTTGGAGCATTATGTATGTAATCCTTCTTTTTTATTACATAACTTCTCATTACATTTTACAAATATAGGACCTTTAAAGTATAGTTTCCTGGAAATCAGGAACAAAATACCTTAAAACATAAAACACTCTTTCAAATACCCTTGTAAATCCTCCTTAAATTTTCATCCTATTTATAACTATTTCATTTCATAACCTAGAGACATATATCAAAGGATAGGGTGAGCAGAAGTCCTAGTAAGGAAAGCAAGGGAATCAGTTTACCTATAATATCAATAAGAACATGATGGAAAACATAAAGACATGGGAAATAGAAAAATAAGAATATCATAAACAAAATAAAATGAATCGTAAATTGAATATGTGTCTACATAATTCCATTTAGGCATTCATGAACATGTCACCAAAGTTCATACCCATGGTTTTATAAAAATTACCAAGGTTATTCACCAAGGTATCATGAAACTTTCCATCTCTAGAGATTAAATTATTTACCCAATGAATCAGAGTGAAATCAGGGTGCACCTTTAATATGTCTTTATTTTCATGTGATCCACATAGATAATAATCATATAGTTCATAAATAACCGAAATAGAATAAAAGAAATGGGTTCCATGTCAAATCATGATGTTTAAAAAAGTACTTAAACACTTTATCGTTATGTCATTTACAACCCATGGAAAATGAATGAGCGTTTCATGTATATCAATTTCTGAATCAAATATATAATTTTATGTCTTTATGAATACCCCTAGAAATGAAAATAGATTTGGGTATTCAAATAAATAAAATAAAAGAATTTCTTCTGAAAAAGAGAGATATTTTGAAACTAAAATTATGTAGCATAACAGCTACATACCATGTTCATAGAAAACATTAAAAAAGCGGGGCCACAAGGAAGAACTATTTAGAAATAACTCATAATACATTATAGGGATAAAAAAATATAGAAATAAGATCATGGTATGGATATTTGAATTACATACCACATGAAAAGGAAATTTGAAAGAAAAGAGAAGATTTGATTTCTTTTACGAAAATTTGGCAGCCTAATGACATCACTTAAAAATTATGTAAATCTTTTGATGATAGAATAAAGGGTTTCCTATAATTTGGGAAAAAAATTAATATAATAATGATATATAAGAACATACCCCCACATAATTAAATTTAAACTAGAAGACATAACATAAAATATTTCATGACTTAAAAGAGGAGGGTGAAAGGTTACCTTACCTTGAAGAGTGTCATAGAAAGCTCGAAGGTTGGGACATTGGGTGGAATGAAGGCATCATGGGAGGACTCTTTGAGAGGTAAAAAGACTAGATCTTCATTGAGAAGTATTTTGGAATGAAATTAATGAGGTAATGACTTGGTATTTATAGCAATAGTTAGGTAATATTTTATTAATTTCCAAAGAACACCTCATCGGTGGTATCTGCAAAACCATGGGCATACCCATGGTGTTTTACTATGTTATTGGACACCTGGAACACCTCATAACATATATTACTATTCACAAGTCGACCAGAAATATTTCATCTTGATTACATCATTAATGACGTCATTAATCACACCAAAACTCAAAACTGTATTCTTACTATTCACTGGAAAGCAAAACATTTTATAAAAATATGATAAAATCACCCAAAACTACTATCGATGCTCTGAATTTAAAAATGAACTCCTTTTTATGAAAATAATTTTTCGATTATGAGATATATAATTTTTAATTAAAAATATTATTTCCCTGAAAAAAAAATACTAATACTTAACTAATAATTTCTGAAATAGTTATTTACTTCTGTTATTATATCACTTAATAATTCAAGATGGATAAATTATATTTATACATTCCTAATTGAGGTTACTATTCCATTGTTCACATTACTATTCATACAGGTAATATTACTATTCATAATTTACTATTCGCTAAAAATTATTTTGATCTTATTAGTCTCTAAATTTTTTACGGGTCACTAATTTAGAAGAAATTTTTTTAAAAATCATTCCACATTTATTATTATTTAAATAATAGAAAAAGTATTTTAAAATATCAGTTTTTACAAATGAAACAATTATATGGAACTTCTATAAATTCATCTTTCATTTATCCAAACATTTGAAATTCGAAAACATTACCATAATAAGAATAAATAATTTTATTTATACAAAAGGATTATATAAGGTAACTATTATCTCATTACATAGCCCCTTATAACACCTGCATAGGACCTAAGTGTAAGGTGTGCTATTGTGATAGAATCTTGTGATGGTTTTGACCACATTGCTTGCGTGGTGATTTCTATCAGCTTGAACTTCTCCCATAGGTGATTCCATTCAAACTTCACATGTTAGATTTCAGATTGGGCTTGGTCAAGAGAAATCCCAGTGATGCAACCTCCATTCCAAGCTCTAGAAGATGGGCTTCATATGGCCTGATTCTACTGGATGAGGCCATCGACTATTCTTTCTGTATTAATTAACCAGGTTCATCTATATTTATAAACAATAATCATAACATTATAGCTTCTAATAATCATATTGACCAATGGTTATATAATAGGAAAATCCCAATGGTCTCATTTTAATTATACTCACTTCATGAATTAAAGGATAATTTTTTGTTTAGTATAAAATAAAATAACACACAAAATTTTGAAACAAATATTATTCAAAAGTTCAGGTCATTAAATTCTTCCCCCATTAAGAAAATTCATCCCTGAAATTTCAAATTATTCCCTGAGAAGAGAAAACGTGTGGGTACTTCTACCACATAGACTCCTTGGGTTCCCATGTGGCTTCTTCACAGCTGTGGTTCCTCCATAACACCTTAACATAGTGGGTAGTCTTATTGTATTGGAACTTCTATCTACTATTCAAGATCCCCACTGGATTATCCTCATTAGAGAGGTCATGTTCAAGTTGTACCACCTCTGGATTTAGTAAATGTGAAGGGTTGGGTATGTACTTCCTCAAGAAGGATACATGAAATACATCATGAACTTGTTCTATAATTGGAAGAAGTACAAGTCGATATGCCACTGATCCAATGCGATCAAGGATTTCATAGGTGCCAATGTATCTAGGGTTGAGCTTTGCCTTCTTCCCAAAACAAATGACTCTCATCCAAGGTGAAATTTGAAGAAAGACCTTATCACCAACATCAAACACTATGTTCCTTCCACGGTTGTCAGCATAGCTCTTTTACCAACTCTATGTAGCCTTATTGTGTTGCTGGATGGCCTGGAATATTTATATCATCTCTTGCACAAGATTAGGCCGAAAAAAAATTCTCTCACTAGCTTCATCCCAACAAGTATGAGTTCTACATTATTTTTGATATAGTGATTCATATGGTTCCATTTGAATGATCAAGTGGAATCTATTGTTTTAAGATAACTCAACTAAATGTATATATTGATCTTATCCACCTTTAAATTCCATTTAGCTTGTCCTCAGCATTTCTTCGAGTGTTTGAATAGTCCTGTCAGATTGGGCATCAATTAGGGGGTGATAGTTCATACTTAAATTCACTTCAATGCTCAGAACATGTTGAATAATTCCCTAAAATTTTGATGTGAACCTTGGATCACGATCAGATACGATAGAGAGAGGAACTCCATACAGCCTTACAAATTCCTTCTCGTAAATCATGGAATGTTGATCAAGATAGAAATCATCCCAGATAGAGAAAAAAATGGGTAGTCTTGGTGAGATGGTCCACAGTAACCCATATCACATTGTTTCATTTGGAAGTTCTCGAGATACCTGGGATGAATTCCATTGTGATATTTTCTAACATCTATACTGGTATGGGTAGTGGTTGTAATATCCCATTAAGAATTTGTCATTCTACCTTCACTTGCTAACATACACGACACCTTTATGTTTTTTCGGAAATCTCGATTTTTATATTATCCGACCAATAATGATCATGAAGGTCCCTATACATTTTCATGATTCTAAGATGTATAGATATAGTAGAGCTAGGAGCTCCATCCATCGGCTCCTTCTTTATTTCCTGAAGAAATGGAACACATAGTCTTCTACAGAAGTTTAGTACACCTTCTTGATCAACATTGATCCCAGGAAACATTTTATCCTTCAAATCCTCAAACTTATTCTATAACAACAGATATTATTTTTGAGCTTTCTTTATCCTATGTAGTTATAAAGGTTAGAAAATAATTTGGGTTAGGGTTTATGATGTCCCTTCCCTTAGAATTCCAAAGTCCATATTTACAGCGTCATTAATCAATGGAACTCTTTGAATCATAATCATAGAAACAACAATTGGGTATTTCCTGCTTAATTCATTAGTGACTTTTTTTCTCTTTTGGGATGAAAATGAATTGAACAATTATAGTTTTTAAGAAGATCCAATTATATCCTTTGTCTCTTGTTCAATACCTTTTGTGCGAAAATATACTTCAAACATTGATGGTCTATGTATATATTACATTTCTCCCAATAAAGATAGTCCCTTCATATCTTCATATCAAAAATGACCCCCGCCAGTTCTAGATCATGCATCAGATAGTTCTACTCTAGAGTCTTCAACTGTCGATATGCATAAGTAGTGACTTTTTCATTTTTTATGAGGACGCACCTAATAGCTTTAAGATTTTCATCGCTAAAAATAATAAATACTTACCAACATGATGGAAGAGTTAACATGTGTGTAGAAAACAATCTCTTCTTAAGATTTTGGAAACATTCCTCACACTCCTTTGTTCAGATGAACTGGACCCCTTTTTGATTTAACATAGTTAATTGATTAGAATGTCGGGCAATGTTTTCCAAAAACATCTTATAATATCCCCCTAATCCACGGAAACTATGAATCTCAGTTATTGTTGTAGATTGAGCCCACTCTTCTAGAACCTTTGTCTTTGAAGGGTCAACTATGATTCTTTCATTAGTAACATTATTCCCTAAGAAAGATACATGTTGTTACTAGAATTCAAATTTTCTAAACATTCCAAAAATCCTCTCCTTCTATACTGTTTTCAAAATAATCTTTATATGATCCCCATGCTCCTCACGAATTTGGTAATATGTCAACATATCATCAATAAAAATAACTAAAATTTTATCAAGGTAGTCCTTAAAGACTTTATTCATAAAATAAATAAAAATATCCACTGTATTAGTCAGTCTGAAGGTCATAACAACAAAGTCATTATGCCCATATCTTGATCGGAAGGCATTTTTTGGAACTTCTTTTTTCATTGCCCTAAATTGATGATAACCAGATAAAATATCAATCTTATAGAATAATTGAGCCCCATGAAGTTGGTCAAATAAGACATCAATTCTTTGAAGAGGGTATTTTTTCTTCACTGTAATCTCCTTTAGATCTCTATAATTAATACATAACCACATTGATATATCCTTCTTCTTTACAAAGAGAATAGGTTCTCCCTAAGGTGACACGCTTGGTCGGTTAAACCCCTTCTCCAAAAGATCCTGGAGTTTCTTCTTTAATTCCTCCAACTCCTCATTTTCCATCCTATAAGGATTCCTTGATAGGGGATGATATTCAGGTACGAGTTCAATGAAGAAATCTGCCTCTCTTTCTAGGGGAGGTCCATGTAACTCCTCGAGAAATAAATAATGTATTCCTGGATGATTGGGACATTTTCTATACTTATAGTCTCATTTACATATTCTTGTTCGACAATGAACACCATAATGAATGATATAGGATGTTATTATAGACAAATAATAGGTTCATATATCTCTCCCTGGAAGATAATTGTAGTTTATCTATTCAAAGATATTTATATTTCCTTGCTTCTACATTTGATCTAAGTATTATACATTGAGATCCAGTCCATCCCTTGTATAATGTTGAATTATATAATGGAAATGACAACTACATTTGGGTTAAGATTTTGCTCACTATATTAAGTACTATAGTTTCTAAACACTGACGATGCCTGGATAATCCCACTTATAGTCTTCACTAATAACTCTACATTTAGAAATTCATGGCTTGATTCAAGATTCTTTGTAGATATAGAAAAAAAATGGAATGCGTAGAACTAGAATCAAACAATGTACTTGCTATATTTGAGGGAACAACAAGTGTAACTGCCACCACATCATTTGGCACTTCAACATCAGCTGTAGTGATTACAAAAGTTTGACTTTTCTCCCTTGGCCTTTGTTGAGGATGATGGTGATTCTGTACCACTACCCTTACATTTGGATAATCATTGGAAAAGTTCCCAAGTTGTCCACACTTATATCAATGGACATCAAGTGGGGCCTACACAATATTCCCATTGTTGTTAGTGTTGGGAAGTTTAGGCTTCACCTCACTACATCAATTTCGCGCAATATGGCCATCTCTTCCACACATTTAGCACTTCCCACTCCCAAGAAAGAAATTCCTTGAATGCTTCTTCCCACATTTATTATAGGTGGGACGTTTCACTTTCTTTCCTCCTCTTCTCTGATCATAATTCCTCCCTATGCTTGGCTCCATAGTTCTTTTCTTGTCACTTGATTTATAAGCCCATTGCATCTCACCAAACTCCAATTCAACTTTCATCGCACTCCGTACTATCTCCTCATAGCTATTATAGTCTCGGTTTTCTTGATTCTTCCGCATATGAGGTATCAACCCACTAAAGAATCTATCAGCCTTCCCATTAGTATCCCTGAAAAATCTTGAAGTGTAACGAGAATGTCGGGTGAAGTTTATCTCTTAGATTCTAATAAATTCATTCTCCTTCTGCTTCAGCTCGAGAAAATCCTTATCCATTTTTGTTCTCATTGAATGAGGGAAATACTTTTGAAGAAGATCCATCTGAACTATTCCCACTCCGTAGATTCAACCTCCACTCTGGGCCTCCTGTTTTTAATAAGTTTCCACCAATGATCAGCTTCTCCCTCTAAGTGGTAAATAGCTAGGGTGACCTTCTCATGCTCTAAACAGCTGATCACAAAAAAATTTCTTCTCTATAGTGTTGGTCCACAGCTCAAAAATCAATGTTTCGGTAGATATACTGAAGGTTGTGGGTCATTGATGCACAAAAGACTCAACAGAATGTTGTTCCCTTCGCGGTGAGATTGTTCTCTCATCTTGATTCATGTTATTTTCCCTATGTTGAGTCACTTGGTTCACCATTCTCATGAAATTTTCCATTCTAGCTTCCATTAGAGGGTTACCAGTGCATGGTCCATTGTGGTCACCATTTGAATGGTTCCACCTATTTCCCACCATTTTCTTATAGAATAAATCCATAGTTATAAGCTTATTTCATTTATGAATATTTTAGCTGTA
This sequence comes from Viscum album, assembly GCA_963277665.1. Lineage (NCBI taxonomy): Eukaryota > Viridiplantae > Streptophyta > Magnoliopsida > Santalales > Viscaceae > Viscum > Viscum album. The sequence continues at coordinate 1,110,298,310 of OY728146.1, forward strand.
AATTATTTTATTTCTTAAAACTTTATACTTCAACAATTACATATCTCTATTAATCCTTCATAATGATTCTTAAAAAACATTTCAATGACCAAACATATCCCCCAAGAGTGTCAGACTAGGAGTAAAGCAAGGCACATTGTCATGTACAAGGATTCCCTGGGTCAAGCCCAAAACTCCTTCTCAATGTTTTCACTCTTACGTACATCTCTGCCAGAGCCACATCCACTTATTCGTATCTAGATAGGAATTTATTTTTCGGAAACCACTCACTTAATATTTCACTAAAATACCATTATGTTTTCCAATATTTAAACTTTTCAATAGGGTTCTTCGTAACATTTTCATATATTAATTTCCATAATTAACTAAACCATCCTTCATTACCAACTATGGTATCCATCCTTTTTATTACATAAATTTTTATTACATTTTACAAACAGAGGTCCTTTAAAGTCTAGTATCATGAAAATCAAGAACAAAATACATGAAAACATAAAACAGTCTTTTAAATAACATTGAAAATCCTATTAAAGTTTCCAATTTATGTACAACTACTACATCTCATAACCTAGAGACTTAAATCAAAGTAAAGGGTGAGTTGAAGGCCCAGTACGGGAATCATATTACTTTTTATTTCAATAAGAACATTATAACAAATGTAAACATATGAGCAATGTAAAAAGAGGAATAACATAAATAAAAGAACATTTATCATAACTTGAATATGGGGATGCATCATTTAATTTATACTTTCATTAACATATCACCAAGTTTCATACCCAATGTGTTATAAAAATTACCAAGGTTATTCACCAAGTTATAGTGAAACTTTTCATCTCTCGAGATTAAATTATTTACCCAATGCATTGAAAGATATCAGGGTGCACCCTCAATATGTTTTTATTTTTATGTGATCCACATAGATCCTAATCATACATATCATAAATAACCCAAATAGAATAAAATATATTGGTTTCATGTCAAAATCTTGATGTTTTAAAAAGTGCTTAAAAACATGATCGTTTTGTCATTTGTTACCCGTGGAAAAGGATTTAGGGTTTCATGTATGTCAATTCCATAATAAAATATATAATTTTATGTCTTGATAAATATACTTGGAAATGAAAATATATTTGGGTATTCAAAAAAATAATACAAGGTAATTTATTGAAGAAAGGAGAGGGATTTTGAGACTAAATTTATGTAGCATAACGACTACAAAACTTGTTTTTAGAAAACATTAGAACATAGAGGGGAAAGGACAACCCATTTAGAAATAACTCATAATACATTATATGGAACGAATAACATAGAAATAAGATAATGGTAAGGAAATTTGATTGACATACCACATGAAAAGGAAACATGAATGAAAAGAGAAGATGCGATTTCTTTTACAAAAATTTGACATCCTAACGACGTCACTTAAAATTTCAGAAAATACATCATGAGAGAGGAAAGGGTATATAATAATTTGGACATGAAATGGCCAGTAATAAAGATATATAATAACATACCCCCACATAATCTAATATAAACTAGAACACACAACATAAAGGAAGTCTTGGCTTAAAAGAGAAGGGTGAATGGTTCCCTTACCTTGAAGAGTGACTTCGAAAGCTCGAAGGATTGGACCTTATGAGGGTTGAAGGAACCTTGTGACGAATAATTGGGAGGTAAAAAATAAAATATCTTCGTTGAGTATGATTTTGTAATGAAAGGAATGTAGGAATGTCTTGGTATTTATAAAAAAATTGAGGGAATATTTTATTAATTTCCAAGGGACACGTCATCGGTGGAATTTCCAAAACTATGGTCTTTCCATTGGTATTTTTCTTATGTTATTGGCCACTTTTGAGACCTCCTAACATATCTTACTATTAAAAAGTCAACCAGAATTATTACATCATTATTACATCATTAATGATGTCATGAATCATAAAAAAACACAAAACTGTATTTTTTACTATTCACTGAAAAACAAAACATTTTATAAAAATCTCATAAATTTCCCCTATCGTACTATTGATGCTCTGAATTCAAAAATGAACTAAATTTTATGAAAATATTTTTTTTAATTATGAGATATTTAATTTTTATGTAAAACACAATTTATCTGAAAAAATACTAATACTTAAATAATAACTTCCAAAATAGTTATTTACTTATTCTATTATATATCTTAACCATTCAAGATGCATAAATTATATTTATACATTCTTAAGTGATGTTACTATTCCATTGGTAACATTACTATTCATAAGGGTAATATTACTATTCATACTTTACTACTGACTAAAAATTATGTTGATCTTATAAGACTCTAATTTTCTTACAGGTCACAACTGTAGAAGACCATTTTTTGAAAATCATTTCACATTTTTAATTATTTAAAGGATACACAAAATATTTTAAAATACCATTTTTCTAAAATTCAATAATAATATGTAATTTCAATAAATTTATCCTACATTCATCTAGACATTTGAAATTTACAACCTTTACCATAATAAGAAATTACAATTTTATCTATACAAAAGGATTACACAAAGTAACTAAGGTCTCATTACATAGCCCCTTATAACACCTTCATAGGACCTAAGTTTAAGGTGTGAAATGGTGATAAAATCTTGGGGTGGCTCAAAAAACATTTCTCGAGTGGTGATTTCTATCAGCTTGAACATCTCCTGTAGGTGATTTTGTTCACGCTGCACAGGTTGTAGTTCGGCTTGGGCTTGTTCTAGAGAAATGCCCAGTGATCCCACCTCCTTTACAAGCTCTAATAGATGGGCTTCATGTGGCCCAAGTATATCGGATGAGGCCATCAACTCTTCTTTCTTTATTAATTAATAGTGATCATTTGTATTTATAAACAATAATCACAACATTATAGCTTCCAATTATTATATTGACCAACGGTAATATAAAAGTCAAAACCCAATCCTCTAATTTTAATTATACTCACATCATGAATTAAAGGATAACGTTTTTTTGAGTATAATATAAAATAACCCACAAAATTATGAAACAAATGTTATTCAAATGGATGGGTTGTTACATCAGGCCCTGAAAATCCCATGTTTGGGTGGTCTACAAAGGGTGTATAGTTGGTTTAAAATTGTGCGGCCCATAGAAGCTAACCATGCAGCCTTTTCTAGATGATCAAATGGAACTATGTGATCTTAATATGTTTTACCCAAACTGTGTTCCTATTGTACATGGTCAGTTCCACTTAGGTAGTAACCTCACATTATTTATCAAACAGTTGGCACACATTTTGGCAAACCATCTGACACAAAAGTTGGAAAGTATTTTTTGTTAGGAAATTTAATTATTAAATATAATTAAATAAAATGATAATAAATAGAAAATAAAAAGAAAGTAATTTTTAGTAAGAGTATTATTATTATTATATATTCTTATAATTATTATGTTTTAAGAGACCCAAAATGGGTCTCCCCTTACCTCCTTTACATGCCCCCATCCTATCTCTCTCGCATGACATAGAAAACCCTCTAACACTCCGCATCCCCTCCCGTCTGTGCCCGTTCTCCTCCAGATTTGGTGTGCGGTTCTCTTTGATAAGTCTCATGTCGCTTATCCTCTATCTATTTTGGTGGTTTTCCTCCTATTTTGTGTGGTGTTGTGCCTAGGTCAAACGTTAGCCCATTTTTTGGTTTCTCCCTTATTATTTCTTGATGATTATGTTTCATTAGCCCTGTTGAGAACCGATCTTGTCATGATTGTCGAATGAAATAGGTCTTCCTTGATTATGGGTATGGGTTTTTGGTTCATTTTTTTCAATTTTAACTACAAAATCTATAAATTTAGGGTTCCAAAAACATTTATAGTGCATCTTGGTCATCTGTGAGGTGGGTTCGAGCCTCCAGATTCAAAGTCAACTTACCAAATATGAATGTCTAGGTATATATATATATATATATGTGGGGGGGGGGAGTTCCCTCGTTATATATATATATATATATATATATATATATTCACCCATGGTGGCTTGAATATATATTTGGGATAGGTGTGCTTATTTATATCCTTGAAAAATGAATACATGTGTATGTTTAAATGTGTATATGCTTATATAAGCATATATGTAAGGATAGCCTTATACATATTTTTTCCCATGAAAATATATACATGGGGGATATGTGTACTTATATATATGTGATGGTGAATACTCTCGAAGGAAGGAAAAGGCAACCTCGAGTGGTCACTGATGAAATGGTCAAGTGTTTTAGTGATAGACTAGGCCTTCTTCTTCTTGATCTAGGATTCCTTATTTACTCACATACATTAATACCATTTTAATATTCTATATATCATGTTTCATATACCTTTTTCATTTTATAAAATTGATGATTTTTTCTCCTTGCTCTTATGTATTTACTTGCACACTCACTTTGTTCTATATGATATATGCCTTACTAAATGAGACTAATTAAACTTCTTATATTAAATGAAATGAATTTTTGAAATTCAACATCAGTTTTTAAAATAAAACCCCTCAGATGAGGTGCACTATTTTCTTAAAATATAAAGTGATGATTTATCAATTAGTTTTTTCTTGACGAATATGCCTAGGGAAATATAAAGGCTTGAACAAATTAAATAGTTCTTTCTTGGAATTTTTTCTTTATATATGCATTTTCTGTGATATTCCATGCTTTACATTCATGGCTGATACAAGGGGTTCTGGCTTAAGGACCCCATAGACAACCTCTCGTTCCTTTTTTTTGAATTGTTAGTCTTTAGTAATTACACCGAGGGAGAAATAAGTTATGCCTAAGAAGGGATCATCATGTGTTATCCATTATTACCTAAAAATGACTGAAATAGGTTCCTTAGTGGAGACCCCTTGGATGGACTTGTCGAATGATTGGTCGAACCATGCCTCGAGTGAGATTTCGGACCCTACACATGATACAAGGTTCAGACTCCGAGGAAATATCATAAATATTGACGCCATGTTATGAATGACACATGGGACATTATTCTCAAGTCACCAAGGATGGACTCCCTAACATTGTTTATCCTCAAATGATACTTTTAAAATCCCATTGGTTTTCCATGGATGGGATTCGAGAATCACACTATGTTTAAAAATATTTAATGATTATTTTATAAATATTTTTGAATTGAATTGAGGATCATGTAAACATTTTTGTGATAAAAATATTAAAACATTTGAAAATGGAAATATTGGGACATCTCTGACAAGACCAATCAAAATCCTGGTAACATCCTGACCCCTTTAACATTATTTAACATACTTTACCAATGTAGGTGACCCTGGTTCAGACACTCTAGCTTTGGTCGAAATATGTAATTGGATCAATGTACAAGTGGAACCAAATCCAATTATTTTAATTATTTTTTTATTACTATTAGCTACATAATTTATATTATGTGAAATGGATAGGGTTAGACACCATGGGTTTCAGCCTACTGAGATTTTATCTCACATGATACTCAAGAACCACTAGTACCCTAGAAGACCTTAGAAATGTAGGTATTGATTGAGGTAAGAATCCAACTTACAATGTTGGTTTTACATTACAAGGATGGAATTGTGGTAGATGACTTAGATGGTGCTCGATATTCTCATGGAGATAGTAATTGGCTAGTTATTAATAGTTTCATTGAATTCATTATTTTCATTTATAATACTTATACTTTTAGAATCATCTATTATACATGCATTTCTATTATTTGGCATTTTCCAGTTTTATATTTAGATATGATATTTTTCGTCCACAACGTTTCATTTATTTATTACTACTTTATATGTTGTTGGATATTGACTTAATTATGATTATACCATTATACATGTCAGATCTCCGAGGTATAGTCTCCCCACCATACATCCATTAGACCCTCGTTGTTCATCGTCACCCTCTACAATACAAGGAGGTGTGCTCCAGGCCATGTGGAGACCTACCCAGCCAACTGTTTTTTTCAGTTGGGTCAAGATATTAAAATGTGGTATCAAATTCTCATTTTCCTTTTCAAAATATATTAGAGTAGTAGAAAACCTATTATTGATGTGTCTGCATTTGGTAAATATTCATGTATATAACAAATTACCCCACCCACAGTTAAACTTCCATGTTTCTAATGATGGTATTTTTGTTCGTATTGTTTTCATTATAGTTTTTTTTATTATTTTACCTTGAGTTATTGGATTATTTTTTTCTTCTTACAAATTTATGAGATTTGGAAATTTTCCCTGAGCTAGGTACTACAAGGAGGAATCATTAAATGCTTTATTATAGTCACAAAAGAATTCACATTCCATACATTTTACATTACATGTATATTTCATTGTTAGTCTATTTGGAATCCTTGATGTGCCTTGTGTGTTATCTTCCTATCAGTTATCTTCCATGCTACATGATTCTATTAATGTTATTTTATTTTACATACTTAGGTATTTTGTTTATCCTATCACGATTATTTTACACATTTAGAATAATTGTTAGTATAACTATTTAAAATCTCTATTCTTATTGATAGTTTAGCATGGGCCGAACATTCTGGTTTTGATAAAAAAAGGGAGTTAATATCTATGTTTTACGGTGTCTAGGTGCCTTATGGATTAGAAAATTATAACCCAACAAACCAAGAAATTGTAATTGTACATTATATATATATTTAAAGTCTATTGAATAAATGTTCATTCTATTTAATTTATCCTTTATTCTAAAAAATGGTTCGGGCTAGATGGGATCCCCCTCCACCATTTAAGGTGTACGGACACTTTATAGTTTGATGGTGGTAACCCACCAAAGTGAAACATTTTTATGAGATTTTTATGTGAATTTTTTTTTAAAAGTAAATATTGTTAAATGTTCACCATAAATTTTTTTAGATAACTTTATAAGGGTTGTACTTTATTTCATTTTGGCATAATTACACCTTAAAAAGTTATAAATGTAGAATTGGTCCCAAGTAGGTCATTAGTGTCATGTTGTTAGTAAAATGAAGTCTCAGAGGAAATTTTCAATAATATAAGTTCTTAATTGGTCTAGGTTGTTTTACTTGAACCCAAAATAGATTTAAGGGACCCTAATTTCTATCCTTTTCCTTAAAATTTTAAGTTCCAAACCCAATGAGGAAAATTTATACTATATGCAGGGGTTAACTAAAGTGTACATTTTTTGGTAGATTCTTCCTAAAAATACCAACTTTATTTAATAGAAGTCATGTTATTCTTCATGGTCTATTTTAAGTGATACCCATATAAATAAAAGTGTGGTGTTTAAAATGGGATTATGTGTCATGATGGTCTAATTTAAAATTATAAGTTAATAAAATATGATATTTAACAATAATTTTAACATATATTTCCTTCTTTATCTTGTAACTTTTCTAAAAAAATGTACTTCATGCTTTTATTAATGGATCATAACAGTCTTCCTTAAGGCAGAACCATTAAATGATTGAAGAATCATATTAGTTTTTGTATAATTCCGAAGCATGGAACCTTAAGTGGTGTTTTAGCCTAACCTTTGTATAATGTTAGTTTAAATTATTCCTTCCTTTCTTCAACCTTAAAACGGGTTCATGAGCTTTACCTGTATGCCCTTTTTTAGCTCAGGCTTAATTGTGGATGCCCATTAAACCAATTAACTTATTCTATGATAATCCATTAGTGATGTTTATGATTTCTTTTGGGCTATGTTATAGACTTCATAGGTAGGACTATCAGACTCATTGAGGATCTTGTTAGTTTCTTGTGAATAATCCCTCTTATGATACATTCTTCAGGTGTCATAGTTCTATGTAGGGATCTTGGGATCTAATATGACACCAATATTTTAATGGGTAGTCATGTTTTTAAATCCTTGAAACAATTATGATCATTTATAAATGATTAGTTCTATAAGGCTAGATATACCAAGGGAATGACCAGCCACTATGTAGGATGTGTCGTTATGTTTCTAGAACCTTGTAGTAATATGCATCAATATTCGTAGTACCCATCGTCCTATTAAATGGAACATCATACTGTTGAGCTCAGTGTTAATGTTTAACCTAGAGTTTTTTCCTTTAACATCAGTCATCTTTTGAGTTGAGAAACATTAGTGTTATAAAAGGTATTAGCTCATCATAATATTCCGGATGATGTTTTATAATGGATTAGGTTTCTAACACATTGTTCATTTGTTTTTTATTTTATGCTTGATTCCTTTATGTGAGGAAACATGATTCATAATATCCCCACATGTATGTTTAAGTTTGAGTCTAATAATGTTCTCTTTAGTGGCTGGTTATTCTTATCTCTTTAGGATAACGCGTATTAAAAGACTACTAGCCATACCAAGAACTGATGTTAGTGGCCTATGTAGCATGTGTCATTAAATGAGATCCATTTCCCTATTCAATATGATGTTATGGAGTATGATAGTTATGTGCTTAGTTGTACACACAAACTATAAAGACATTGTTGTTCAGTATTAGTCCATTGTATTTGTGTTTGGGTGACCATGGTATGCCTCAGGTGGTGAAGGTATTGTGTTGTGGTTTTAAATGTGTCGGCATATATAGTCGAGCTCTTTTAATGAAGTTAACCTATAAAGGTTAGGTAGTCCTTCCCTTTTCTTTTTGTAGGTTTGTATTGAAAAGTAATAGATCAACCCACTATCTTTATGGTGAATGTCTCTCATATCCTTTTTTCAGATCATTAAATCCACTTGTTGTACTCACGAATTTAAGGTGACCATGTCCCCTATAATGGTATTTTCTAGGTACACTGAGAGAGAGTTGGTCTTATACCACGATAATGTTTTAAAATTTGTTGGGTATTTTTGTGGTTATGTTCAACATGTGATATTGAAGTGTGTTGTTCATAAAGGCAGGTTAGTCCAATGTGATAGCTGGTTTTCCCTTGTGGTAAATCCTAGGATAGAGTCATGAATTATAGTTGAACTATTTAGAGTTCATGGTTAGGTGGATGTCACATTAGGGTCAGTCGGTGTTCTTGTTATATGAATGGTCGGTTACTTATAACATCTTATTTGAAAGAATAAATTGGTTTACCTTGGATGAGATCCATGGATTATAGTTGTTAACTCTGATGATACCCTGGGCATATTTAGTGTTTAGACGGTTTGTTTTGACCGTGATGGTCTAATATGAAAGATCTAGAACATTCCTATGCTCTTGTTTGGGAATTATAGTTTAAATAGTATGTTGGGCTAAAGGTATCACCAATAACATGTTAGAGGCTTCTGTGTGTGTACTTGAAGAGTTATTTAGGAGCTCGTTTGGGGTCATCAGGACTAGATTTTGAATTGCACCAACCTTCTAAGTGAGCATCCTTGATGGTGGTAAACCAGGGTTGGAGTGATTGATATCTCTATCCCATACCGTATGCAGTCTATGAGGTGCTGATTCTTGACCTTGTCCGAAAATATAGTGTCTAGGTTGTTATTGAGAGAAATTTTTCATGTAAATTTGGGTTTGATCAGTTTAAATGGGTTTGGATCTGAATTCACCCTTTGATCAAACTTTGTCTCATGTTTTCAGCATAATTAATGTTCTTAGGGGCATCCTATGTTGGAAATAAATATAGTGGGGTGTCATGGATTGGACTTAGATCCCATTTCAAATAATAACACCTACGGTGGGGATAACCACAAGTCTAATGCTTAAATGGGTAGTGATGGGGTGGTTTCTCTAGTTTATCAGGATCGATTAAGAATAATTTATGTGTTTTAATCAGTAATCGAGTATTGTATTTGGTTTTAACGGATTAAGTGTCATGTTATTGTGAATTTCATGGAGGATTGTTGGGTGCTTGGAAATTAAACATGGTCATTTCAATGAGACTTCTTTCCCCTAGTCAGTTCGGTGATCTCTTTGTTGTTCCAGAAAGCTTCTTAGAGATGGGATGTTCTAAGGTGGAGAGGTTGTAACTACATTTATTTTTATCCTAGGTAAATTTCAAGGGTATTTTTACTGTATCATTTATTGGATAAGGTATTTTTAAAATTGAGCTTCATAATATAATTTTGGGAGTTGGAAAGCCTTTTAGTGTTGTTTTTAGACTTGGGTAAAGGCTTGAAGGGTCCCTTAAGAGTCTCATTGAGTTTCAACAGTGTCGGTCCATGATAATCCCATATTTTGGTGGTCTTCATAGGGCGCACAATTTTTTTGAAGCTATGTTTCACTTAGTAGAAAACTATGGGGCCTTTCTCAGAGGAGCATAAGGTGTCACACATGTTACACACAATTTACCCAAACTCTGCACCAAGCCGGCACTGTTAGTTCCATTAATGCAGTAACCTCACATTGTTCGTCAAACGGTTAGGGTATGGTTTGGCTAATAATGTGACCAAAACCTTGTCTATTGTTTTTAATGAATTTAAATTAATTAAATTATAATAATAAAAATAAGTGAAAATAAATGAAAAATAGAAGGAAATAATTTTTTTTTATTTTTATTGTTTATTATTTATTATTATTATTATGTTAGGTTTTAATAGACACCATGTGGGTATCCCCTTACCTCTATTACATGACCCCCTCCTCCTACCTATATCATGCAACATAACCAACCAAGAGAGCTATGATGCTCCACCTCCCTTCTCTCTATTGACTATTCTCCTCCCAGTTTGTTGTTTGGACCTCTTTAGTATGTCTCTTATCCCTTATCATATATCTATTTGGACGGGTTTCTTCCTCTTTTGTGTGGCATGTGTGTCTATTTCAAACACTAACCAATTTTTTGTTTTCCCTTGTTTAATCTTGATGATTAGGGTTTGTTATCCCCATTAAGGATAGTTATTTCAAAGATTGTCAAAGGAAGTGGGTTTATCTCTGATTAAATATAGTTGATTTTGGTTTATTTTCTTTTAGACTAATTTCAAATAGGAACTCTGTAATTTCAAGCATCCTATTTGTTTTTTATTTCATATTGGTTGTCCTTGAGGTCGGTTCGAGTCAACAGATTCAAAGGCCAGTCACCCTGTATGAATTGGTTGGAATATATATATATATATATATATATGTTATACCATTATATATAATCACTCGTGGTGGAATGAATGTATATATTGGGACTAGGTGGTCTTAGGTATATATATTAAAAATTCATTCTTCTGTAAGTGTAAATAGGTGTATGCATATAATAATAAGATATGTATGTATCCTCTTGTTTTTCATTATGGTAATGAAAATATGTACATAGGGGCTAGGATTACTTATGTATATGTGAAGGATCATGTTCTCAAAGGCGGGAAAGATACATTTCAAGTGGTCATTATTGAGAACATCAATTGTTGAATTGGTTTACATGGACATCCTCAACTTGATGTAGTTTTAATTGTTTATTCCCAATCATTAATGCCTTTTTAAAATTCTTTATATCCTGTTCTAACAAACTTTTTCATGTTAAAACTTTTATGTGTGTTGCCTTTATCTTATGTCTTTAATTGTACTCTCACTTTGTGTCATGTGATATATATACTTTAGGTATTGAGATGAATTGATCTTTTTAATATAAATGAAATGAATTTTTGAAATAACATGTCATTTTTTATAATAAAATCCTTCTTATGAGGTGATTTATATATTAAATATAAAGTAATGATTTATCGTTTAGTTTTTTCTTGACCAATATGATTATAGAAATATAAATTCTTGAACAAATGAAATGGTACTTTCTTGGAATGTTTTGTTTATATATCCATTGCATGTGATCTTTCATGATTGAGTAGTGAGGGTTATACAAGGGGTTATAACATAAAGACACCTTAGAGAGGATCTCATACCTTTTGTTTTAATTGTTAATTTTTTGAAATTATTCATGGGGAAATATCAGTTATGCCTGAGATGGGCTCGTTGTGCATTATCTATTCTTACATCCAAACGAGTGACGCCGGTTCCCTAGGGGAGACCCCTTAAATAGACTTTAGGTACAATTGATTTATACATACCTCATGTTAAACTCATGACCATATTTAAGATATGAGGCATGGACTCAAAGGCTAGTACTTGACTTTTGACACCATGATCTGAGGGACACATGTGACTTCATTCTAGGGCCTCCATGGACAGACTACATGACATTGGTTATATGCTAATCCCCTCGAGTGATACTTATAATGTCCCATCAGATTTATAAGGATATGCTCAGGGTGTCTCACTATGTTCATAAATAATAAATGTATGTTTTATATATATTTTTTTAATTTAATTAAATAGAATTAAAAATTTTTAATTATAAGAAGTTGAAGCACTAGAAAATGGAAATGTAGTGGTGTGTCCACCCATCCTAATCACAATATTGGGAATAGTCCATCCCCTATCGTCTTATTTTACTTACTTTACACATGCAGGTTCCCAAAGCTCAAACACAGTGTCTTAGGTCAAGGAAGGTAATTTTATGGGTTTACAAGTGAAACCCATTCCAATGATTTTAATTACTTATTTCTTATTGTCTCACAATTTTTACATTGGTACATGGATTAATTTAAATTTCATGTAATGGATTGCTCTAGACACCATGGGTGTTGTCCTACTAAAATTTTATCTCAAACCCTACTCAGTTACCTTTGGTACTTGAGTATACCATATATCTGTAGCAATTGATTAAGAGAATCTACCAAATTCCAATTTTTGTTTTACTTTGCTATAATAGAATTGGGGTAGAAGACTGATATAGTTCTTAAGATTATCTTTGAACTACTCATTGGGTAGTTATTCAATTTTTTACTTTGAATTTATTATTATAATTTTTAATACATATACTTGTAACATTATCCTTCATACAGGAATTTTTATAGTTTGGCAATGTCCACTTTTATATTCAGTTTTGATATTTTTCTTCCACAACATGTCATTTTTTATTACTATTCATATACTAATATCTATTGATTACCTTATGATTATACTTTTGTGTTTATATTCTATCAAGGGTATATTATCACCATTGTACCACCATTATACCCTCAATAATAGTTTGTAGCCTCTAGCATATGGAGATGTGTAGCTGAGGCCAGGGGTCGACTCATTCAGCTACAAGATTAGTGGTCAGTCAGTTTGATACATTACATGGATTATGGTGGTGGTATTTCATGTTAAGAGGAGGGAATGGTGTGTATTTCCATTTTATTCTTGATACCCTATTATTATGGTTATGGTAGTCATTGTGATGTAATTTCCAAGGTGTATTCAGACAAGATTATTTGTTATTATGTTTTGGGGTGATAGCCATAGTTTTTGTGTGTGTGATGTAATGTCAATGTGCTGTGGGGAAATGGTATATGGTATTTAGAAGATACAGTAGATCTAGAATGTATTTTTTTGGCAGTGAGATTTTAAAATTATTGTTAAAGTTGTGTGGGGTACCCTTTATCAATATTATTCTTATTATTTTATTATACTTCGATTTCCTTATTTCATTAGCATTCCTTGGTGAGGTTATGATGGATAATTAACCTCTTTAAATGTTTTTGGTTCTGTTGTTTTCTCATGGGGGTATTAATTTGATTATTTTACATGGGCATTAGATACAATGGTTTTCTTAATAAGTATACTTGTATGCTCACCCACCTAATATGAGTGATTTTCATGTTTCCAAGAGGATTATGTGGATTATGCTAGATAATAAATGCTCAAATAATTTTGAACAGTTGTTGTATCACTATATTATCGTTTCTTCCAAGTATTTACTTTTTGATAATTTTACATATATATTTTTTATTTATGAATTCCTTAGGGATAGTTTTGGTATATTTTTATATTATGTCAGAGTGTTTGTTTTGGATGATACACCTTATTTGTCAATCTCATATTATTATAGATGATAATGCCTCCCATTTTATGTGTTCTTTAGGCCATCAGGGCTTGTCACCAACCCAGGGACTACAGGAATCAAGAGTTTGGGTTCACTATAGAATCCCATGATTATCATATGTTGATATGACAACTTTTTAGATGAAAATGTATTACATTATACAAACACATTCCTAAGGACTGTAATAGTTTAGTGCCTATGGAAACATATAATATGATATTTTTAATCCAAGGAGGATCTTCAATGTATTCCATAAAGATCATCCCATTTTTTAATCACACTTAAAACACTTTCTTCAAACCCCGTTGTAAGAAAACATAAGAAATTTTGATCTCTAACTATCATTTAGAGTAAACAAGGGTGATACATAATCATAAAACGAGCATAATGGTACAAGAACATGATAATTATTTTTATAAACCATACTCTACCTATTAATGATCATAATATTTAGTCAATGAATAAAAATTGGCATTTCATAAGACATGAATCATAATGAAATGAAATAACATAATCTACTAAATCATATCATTCACATAAAACATTGATTTTTTTCATGCCTATAAGCATAGAAAATAATTTCCTTATTAGTCAAGGCCCATTTGAAAGACATAAAAGGGCATTGTCTATGTGGATAGACCTCATGGGTGAGACACACGACTATCCCAAGTGGAATCCATTTCATCATTGTGGAATGTGTGATGTCCTCAAACCATCGTAGCAGTGATGGATAACTCCAAAGAACATCATAGTGGAAAAAAACTCCCATTATGAATTGAGTTCACTCCCTCGTTATAGACTAGTCTTGTTAAACAGGGTCTGCCACCCCCTCCCCTTCTAGTCTTGTCTTACTAAAGCAGGTTCAATCCCTATTCAACCCTATCTTATTGAATCGGGTTCACTCTCTCTTTCATCCCAGTCTAATTCATGAGATATAAATCATTACCAATTGCATTGGGGGATATATAGGTCTCATCCATATTTAGTTATAACAGAACTGCTTCCTTGGTTGTAATATAACCTCAAACCTCTGTTATAACGTAACCACCATCTTTCGTTATAACATAACCCCAATCACATGATGAATATCATACATATGTGTTCCATAATATAAAAAAACATTCATCATATCACTTCCCATGAAATGAAAAGAAAGTCAAACATATCTCACATTATCATAACCTATGAAAAACTGCAATTGTTCATAATAATTTCATCATTTCATCATAGAATAAACCCTGAAAATAAATAGGTTTTGTAAGATTTATATCATGGTGTAACCGATGGATGAGAAATAGGGTTCATAACAATCTTGGAATCATAACATAAATCATTCATATATATAATAATAATGGTATCCTTTGTTTATATCTCTGGTGAATCCTATGTTATATTAGATAAAGTCATGATAAATTGAAAAAACATAAAAATAACTTGGAACGTTTTTGAAATAAAATAAAAATAATTTTAAAATCTCTTTTTAAAACAAAAAAATTCTCAAAATCCATTTATTTTAAAATAACATTGAGAAATTGTAAATGAGTATTTTAAAATCATTTAAAACACTTCATGAGAAAAATACCATTTCCACTTTGAAAAAAAATTAATCATAAAAAAATAATAATATCCTTTTATTTTAAAATAAATATAAAAACACATAAAAGATTCTTTAAAAGAAATAATGTGAATTACAACAGGAAGTTTCATTCGTGTCATAAAGTTAAAACAAATATTCTTTTCACGTTTTTAGTAAATACTAAACATGAATTTTATAGAAAGAGACATGAATATTCCTCTCCTAATTTTTTTAAAAAATAATATATGGGTTAAAATCCATTTTATAAATCATGATTGAATAAAAAATGTTCAAAAAATTACAAATCATTATTTTGGAAGAAAACAAATTTCTGACTAAAGAGAGAAATAAATTTGGGTTTTTGTTAAAAATATTTTATAAGTTATCATAAGTAAAAAAGATTAAAAAATAAGACTATTACATAAAATACCACAAATAAACTGAGGATAAGAAAATTTATGATGATTCTAGTGAGTTAGGTCAAGAGATTTCAATATTGGTGAAATATTATAAACAATCTAGATAAAAGATGAGATTGTAACATAAAATACATACCATTTTGGTAACATTAAATAATAAGCGTCCTGAATAGGTAAAATAAAATAAATCTTTAGAATAAGAGAGTGATATTTAAATTAATGATATTATATATCAAATAATCTGCATATAATACTTTTTAATTAACATAGGTTTATAAAATAAAGTACATCTCATATAAGGAAAATTGAGACAAAAATACATTACTACATTGGTAGCTTTTTAAAAGTTAAACCCATGAAATATATATCCATAAATGGATTTTTCAATCCCTATAATATTCTATAAAATCATCATAATATACATTAATGGTAATTATATACACTACCTAATTGAAATAGGTCGTTAATATGGGATATCTCTTACAGAAGTAAAATGTGAGACGGAAATCCCATACCATAATTCTTCACCTACATCATACTTATTAAAACCTCTTCGATAATAAATATAAGATTATTATAAATTTCATATAAAACTATATTCATATATAACATACAATATATTACATTCTTACAACCATTTATTACAGGTTTATTAATTATTCCATGTTAATGCTACATTGAGGGTAATAACTAATTTGTTTTTCATATATGTTTTCTTATGTTATATTTTCCCCTACTTTGATCTAGGTTTCATAATCTCTATAATTATAAAATTTACATAAATAAAATTTATATTCTTTATATATTTACTTAATATAATTCTTATAATATAGTGGTATAAAATGAAATACACCATTCATAGAGATGGTAGGTCATATATACAAATGAACACTATTTCCTTTTTTTGTTGAATTGAATAAAATAAAATAAAATGGTATATAATATCCTTATTGAATAATTCTTATTTCATATACATCACAATTTTTTATTAAACCCATACATAATACATTTTATGTAATGATTAAAGGAATCACATTTCTTCACGAGTCCGTAGTCTATCGTACACACGAGCGACATTATCATATTCCCAAAAAAATGAAAGAATGATGTTTTGTGTGCTATAAAAATTCCATAATAATGATAAAATCATAAATATCATTTATTAATTTCTAATTCACAATTAATTAAAACTGTCATATTTGGTAATGTAAAAAATGAATGAAAGTAGTTCTTGAGGTGGTTGTTTGTCGTGCAAAAAAAGTTGATTTCATAACCATTTAGATGGAAGTGGAGAAGTATTTAGAACAATAAATTTAGATAAAACATATTATTAGATGAAGGAAACTATTTTTATTATATAATTAATGTATAAAAATAATTTATGTTTGTGAAGTAAGTAATTAAACAAAAATGGTTATTGAGGGACATTACCACTTCTTCGACTATCCTCCTTAGGATTCCACAAAAATACTTCTTATGCAGGATTTATATAAAAAGTAAGTATTATAGTAAAAAAATATTGAATTTGTGTAGTTATTTTTTCATTTATTCCCTCAAAAACAACTTTTTATGGTTTTAAAAAGAGTGGAGACTGGGTGGCCTTTTATAAGTGGGGTAGAGGACAAACTTGGTATTTTTATAAGAATTCAGGGGTCCCACGTTTTTAATATGTAAAAAAAGTCCAAAAGGTACCATTATTTTATTTTATAGGTTAAATTGTAGAAATATTATCATAAAATAGTTTTTTGGAAAAATTTATAGGTTATTTTCTCCCTTATCTTCTTATTTATCCCCCTCGTAAACCCAAGTTGACATTAACCACGGTAATTAATTTTTATTGCATTCATTTTTCATTTATGGGAAAATAAAATTTGAACATATTAAAAATTAAAAATTATGATTATTATAACTATGTAATAAATTTTTCCAAATTCAATTCGCATAACTGATAAAATTTAATTTATAAAAATAATCTCACAGACATGACGAGATAATGGGTTTTGAAAGTGAGAATGGTCAAAAGTTTAGAAAGGTTTTATATCAAAATTAAATATGAAATGATTACAATGAACTAAATTGGATTAATTGATATATATTTTTACAAATTTTACATTAAAACCGATTCAAAATATAATTTAACATTATAAATTATTTTAACAAAAGGTCGTTTTTCAATTATAATTCATTATTTTTCACTATTCCTCAAAAAAATGAAAATTTTTATAAAAAATACAAAACATTAAATATTATATAATTTTGATATTAAGATATAAAAAATGAATTTTTTTTTCCAATAGCATTTCATAAAATTTTTAAAAATAGTTTTAAATTATGTGCAACAAAAAAAGGTGACAAAACATTTCTTTAGAAAAATACTATTTTTAAGCATAAAATTGGATTTATTCTTCTATATTATCAAGAAAATCAATAATTTGAATGTTAAAAGATTTATTAAATATATAAAATGTATGTTTCATTAAAATCATTCATCAAAAGTGATTCATTTAATTTATTGATGTAAAATGTGTTCATTTTCAAAAAAAATAGTTTTCCAAAATAAGATTTTATTTATTTTCAAAAATTTTTAATATTCATTTAAAATTAATTTTTTAGCAGGTAATTAATTATATATGAGTAAACCATATATTTTCATAATTTTTTTAATCATATTCTAATCCTCCATTCCAATGTCCTGGTGATAAATATCATATTAAATGATAATATTTTAATAGTATGTCATGTTTTATTTAAACGTGGTGTTGTGTGTAAAATACTATAAACATAGTATTTTGTGTAATAGATTACTAACATAATGTTGTGTGTAATTCCTGATAAACTCAGTGTTTCATGTAACTCAAACTAATAAAAATATAAAATTTGTTTGAAAAAAGATATTTCAAACAATATTTTGGTGTTATATTCTAGTACCCTTAAAATGAATTTATCCCTTGAAATTACTCTGGTTCATCAAAGCGTTAACATTTAAAAATCATTCATAGTAACCCACACTATAAAAATGAATAATAAAACATCAATTTAAAATGTAAATTTTGAAATATGAGGGTTACACTAGGTAACTCATAATTATGATTCCACATAAAGAAACATAGGTGAAATGTAATTATTTTGGCATAGAGAAAAATAATAAATCATTTAAAAGTGTGATAAGGATAACTTATCACAAGAATGTGTGTGTCAAAAATAAATTAAATGGACAGAAAATCATACCCCAAATAGGTGTGACAACACTCATTTATATCATCAGAAATGATGATAACAAGACAACATTCTATTTCTTAATCCTTTTTATAATGTTGAAGAATTTTTATGATAAGATAAACTTACTTAATTTCATTCCATTTCACATGAACAATATCACCCTATGGTTTTAATTTGTTCATTCTCCACTTAATCTCTTAATTCATTGAATTAAGGTGATTTCACTTTTCTCAAAGCACTAATGGGTCATAATATCAATATATATAATGAAAATTAATTCCATCTATCTTTTGTTATCATCACAACAAAATGGTTATAACAGGTTATCCAATATGGATAAATAATTATATTGTTCTGTAATAAATTAATGAATAAATCCTCATCTATATTTAAACATAAACAATTACAAAAAATAATAACCTTATAACACTTCCAAAATTAAGAATTTATGAATAAGGTCACTAAATTTATCAATATAAAAAATATCATTAATCTCAAGAATTATCATAATGTAACTCTTCATTATCACATTCCAAATATGTGAACACATTTTCAATGTATTGTCATAAAAAATGGTAATAACCTAAATTACCATAAAACATTATTGAAAACAGAATTTATTCCTTATTCCTTACATAAAAAATAGATTAATGATGTATTCCTTAATTAAAAAATGTTGTAAAGTCCATTAATTGTAGAATAAATCACTTTTTCAACAAATCATTAATCACTTCCAAAGTAATCGGTACTATCATGTTTTCTTATTCATATTAATCATCTCTTTATCTAAAAAACACTATTTTCTCAACATGAGGGTTGTATTATGGTTTACCATCCTATAGTCCCAATATAACCATCCCATTATATCACTTTTCATGTTCATCAACATAATTCAACTTATTGATTCAAATACATAATGAAATACATATACTAAAAAATCCTTATATTCCAAAATTCTTGAATTACAATAAATAAAAAATTCAATCATACGACACCCTTCTCTAAGTATTTACTTATCTTAACCATTCTATTCCATAAAACACCTTTCCTTTCATGTTCTATTCACATGCCATTTATTATCAATGAAAAAACCATTACTCATTCTATCTTGTAGGTTCTCTTCACAATCTTTCCCCATATAATAATAATTCACATAATCCTCAAACTCCTTACACTTGAAACACTAGTTCATTGTGGGGAATTTGTTGATGTCCTTCGTACATCCTTTCCTTAACTACTCCCCTAATATTTTGAAATTATTGAGATTTATGAATATCCCTTCTATATTAGAATCACTTCCCAGTTTCATTCCAGAAATTCCCTTGAAGCTTCTTCGCACATTTCTAGAATATTGGTAATTTAATATTCTTTCCTCCGTGGTCTCCATTACCCAAATTCTCAACTAACTCTATAACCATCTTCTTCTGTGATTATTAGAGTTTGTTATGGTTCACATTGTTAATCATGTTTTTTATTAGTTATTGGGTATAAACAAAATATCCATCACTCCAATCATCATCCCATTTGGCTTCCCATCTGAAAATTTCCAATCACATTCAATATTAACCTAATTCATTCCGGTTTCATTAGTAGACTAAAACAAAAATCATATAATGAGAAACACTAATCATATCATAAAACCACATAATCCTAAAAAAATCACTTTTATGATGTCTAAATAATAACCAGTTCTATGGAACCTTTAGTTTATCCTAGTATATTCATATTCATAATTTATTTTGAACCTTCATGATTATTCCAATACAGTTTTTGAATTTGAAAATATTATCCTCCATGTGTGTCAAACCAAGTGTGCAGAAAGGCCCATTTTCATGCACCAGTTCCATATTGAGTCTATCTTAATATGGTCTTTTCCAATTTGTTACCCCTAGGTACATTTGTTTCATGGAAACATCTATATGTAGTATACAGAGAAGTATTTCATTCTTAGAAACCACTCGCTCTACCCTTTTTTAAAATTCCATGAAACATTCATATACTTTTACTCTACCTTACCCTTATCCTTTTATATTCTTTTAGAGAAAATCACAATGATTCTCGCATCCTTGTTTCTAAATGTTAATGAAACCATTCATTTAAAAACAAATTTGGGGTCCTAGGTTTATCATACATGGATATTACATATTTTTAGATGAATATTCATTATATTATAAACACACATTCCTAAGGCAAATAGTAGTGTAGTGAATTTTAATGCATGAAACACAATCTTCACAATTCATGGAATATATTCAACGTCTCCCATAATGATATTCCTCTTTTATACTCCTACATAAAAAAATTTCCTCATATCCTAGAGAAAGTGAAAAAACAAAATGTGAACTCATATTATCATTAATGGTAAATAAGGAAGATAAGTAAGCATAAATGAGTATAAGGGTATGAGAATATGATCATAATTTTTGAAAACCATTACATTCATATCAAATATCATAATATTATCTCATGAAAATATGATTGGTCATTCATAGGACAAGAATCATAATAAAATCAAAGAGCATGAGTTTTGAAATCATAACATTAGCATAATACATAGGTTTGTGGCATTCACATAATCATAGAAAATCATTTCATTAGTAGTCAAGGATAGTTGACAAAACTTATAAGGGAACTCTATGGGAAGATACACCACATGATTAAGAAACACCACTATCCCTAGTGGTATCCTATTCCTTGTATTGGAATGGGTTCACTACCAAAACCATTATAGTAGTCATGATTCTATCCCAAGACCATCATTGCGGTCAAATTCCCATATTAAACTTAGATCACTCCACATTAAATTCCTATCTTACTGAATCGGGTTAAACTCTTGTTCCAATTCAATCTTATTGAACTGCATTCACTCCACATTCTAGCCCTGTATTACTGAACCTAGTTCACTTCTCATTCCATCTTTGTCTATATCATAATATAGTAATCTTTACTCAATACATTAAAGTGAGATATAGGTCCCAACCATCATTGGTTATAACGTAACCACCAACCTTGGTTATAACATAACCACCATTAATGGTTATAACATAACCACCATCCTTGGGTAAAATATAACCACCATCACATAATTAAAACCATAGATATGTGTATCATAAGATCATAAAATATTTATCATGCCATAACTTGTGAAATGAAAAGTCTTTCATAAACATTTAACCATATCTAAATCTGTGGAAAATAGAAAGGACTCATAATAATTTTATCATTTAATCATAGAATAAACTATGAAAAGATGTAGGATTTGTAATAGTTATATAATGGTGTAACCCATGTAAGAGAAAATAGTTTCAAAAAAATATTTTCATCATAAATATAAACCATTTAGAGAAATAACAACAATGGTTTCATTGGTTTACATCCCCATAAAAGTATAAATTATATCAAAGGAAGTAATATTAGATATAAAATGATTTTAAAATGTCAATTGGAACATTTCTTAAGAAAATTATACTTTCTTTGAAAACAAATTTTAAAACATAAAACACTTCTGTAATCCATTTCTTTGAAAATAAGACTGAAAACATGTAAATGAATATTTAAAATACATTTAGAATATTTAATATGGAAAATGTAACTTCCTCATTGAAACACTTTTTAAAAACCTAATTTTTTTTAAAATCCATTTATTTGAAAATGGCCTTGAAAATTAGAAAATTCATCTTCTAGGAAAATAATGGGCATGACAATGGGAAATTTAATTTAGGTTGTACATATTAAAACAAGTATTCTATTTACATTTTTATCAAAATACAAACTCGTATTTTTTTGGAAAGAGACATGAAGATTCCGTTCAAAAAATATTTAAATTTCAAACATGGGTACAATTTTCTCTAAAAATTACATGAGAATAAAACAATTTTTGAAAATCTTTTTTGAAAACATGGTTTTAGAAGAAAAATGTTTTCCACCAAAGTGAGAAATAATGATTGGTTTACTTAAAAAACTAAATTATATTATGTACCAATGAGTTGTAAAATGGCACTATTAAATGAAAATATAATTAATATCAATAGTTGAATAAAATTAATGTGAATTATTTTGAGGTATATCACAATATTTCAATATTTGAGACTTAATAATAAACAATCCTAATAAATGATGAGATTGTAAAATAAATTACTTCAATAATTCGTAACATTGAATAATAATCCCCATGAATGGATAAAATCAAATTAAACATTATAATATCATGAGGATAACTAAATTAATGATATTAAATATCAAAGGGGTTGTATATACATCTCCGGAAATAATACAAGTGCATAACATAATGTACATCTCGAAGAAGTAAAATTGAGACAGAAACCCCTTGTCGTATTGGTTACTTTTTTACTATTACCCCATGAAATAGAGAACCTAAAAAAACTTGTAGATGAAAATAATTTTTAGGGGAATAATCGTAATATAATTTCATGGATATTATATAAACCACATAAAATAAATCGATGGTGAATATGGAATCTATCTTGCAAAAGTAAAAAGATAGACGAAAATCCCTTTCCATTAGTCTTAACATTCATCATACTTGTTAAAACCTAATATAGTATAAAATTATAAAATTATTTTAATTTTCTTTTCAAAAAATTTTATATATATCATACCATATATAATTTTCTTATGACCTTTTATTACCCATTTATTAATAATACCATGTTAATGATACATTTCAGGTAGTAACCATTTTTTTCGTATACGTTTTGATTTATTATATTTTCTTTCATATTATTTGATTATGGTTCCATAATATCCAAAATTATAACCATGATATAATTATCCTATGTATTCATTATGTATTTATGTGTATAATCCTTAAAATTTAGTGTCATAAAATGAAATACATCATTCCTGGAGACTGTAGGTCATACATATTAATGAACAATGATTCTATTTTCTTATTATATATAAAGAAAAAAATTGAATGGTATATATTGTCATTATATAATAATGGGTATGTTGTATATAAAACAAATTTTTATTTAATGCATCCTTTATATATTAAATGTAAATCATGAATGAATCACATCGCTTCATGAGGCTGTAGTTCTTCTTACAGATGACCAACGTTTTCATATTCCCAAAAAATGGAATGAATGTATGTATTTTTATATAATAAATAAATAATAAAAATAACATCACAAATATCTTATATAAAAAATAAATCCTTCATTATTTCTAACCTTGAATGGTGGTAATGGTAAAATGAGTGACATTAGTTCATGAGATGGTAAACCACCATACACACGAATGATGATTTCATAACTCATTTGATAGAATTAGAGATAGTTTAGGTCATGAACATAACCTAACAAAATGTCAATTTAAAAATGAAATTGATATTATTATATAATCATGGTATATAAATAATTTTAGGTGGTGGATGAAGAATTGAAACAAAAATACTCATTAATGAATGTTACTGCTTCTTCAGATTTTGTAATAACCCATCCCCCAAGGCCCATGTCGCGACTACCCCAAGCCCTCTTCCCAAAGTTTAGGGGTAGGTTACTAGCACTGAAGGAATTATCCTGAAAGTGGGAGGCATTTTCCATGTACCTATACACACGCACACTCACAACCCCAACCAACAATGCTAAAAAAGAAAAAAATGAATAACACTAAGACAACCACTGAGAGTACAGGTACAAGATGTAACTAAAATGGGATTGAATAAAAATCCACAAAAGACAACCTATAAAAAGGATGTACAAGGTATCTAATAATCCATCTGGAGATAACTCTACATGAAGGATAGGTGAAGAGTAGTTTCTGGAAGCCGTAGGAGTACGCCTCACCTATATGATCTCCCTTGACACCGCCTCATCCTAGACCACAAAGGTCTATTTAAAAACATCAATCATCAAAATTAGATAATAAACATATGGGAAAATCCTGTGCAAGGGTGAGTAACACAATATTCATTAGGGACCCTAGACCACAAAGAAAAGTACACACTAATTAATGCAAACCTCAATAGGTATAACCAAAAGTATAGAAAGAAAAATTATCAATCATAAAATTTATCATATTTTATTGTTGAGGGACTCATCTTTGATGATTCACTGAGGACTTTTTGGCCACTAAGGTATGCTCATCCACTGGGCCACTTATATCCATTCATCACTAAGGTCTGTTGAGCCACTGAGGTTCGCTCGTTTATCATGACATTAAGGTCCTCTAATCTGATGGGCCAACGAGGTTAGCTCCACTTGTCTATTGGGCCAATGAGGTCTACTAGTCTGAAGGGCCAATATGGTCTGCTCATCTCCTAATACATCGAGATCCTCCTATCTTCCAGGCCACTGAGGCACACTCATAAATTCATTCATGTCACATTCAGTCACATGATTCCCACTCATAGCATGATTTACTACGAAAGAATCTACTCCTCAAGCCATCAGTCATATCTCAAACTCCATGGAACCCCTCTTAGAGTATTTCAAAATGATTTCCTCGTCATAGGGGTCCAAATTCTACAAATGGATTATCAATCGGGATGCACGGTTTGTATGTAATGCATGTTTTACTGAAAATGGGTTTGTTGGGTTAGGGGCCCATCATACCCGACACGGCATGACCCCGTTTTTCCAACCTGGCCAAGTCTAGTAAGGACCTTTGAGCCTACTGGATCAAACCCATTGGGTCGAGTGTCCATCTCTCCAAATCACCCAGCGGCCCGGTCCCCTTCCACCGTCTCGGTCCATGCTGGATGGCCGCTTCATGTCCATCCAAGCCACCCAGTGGCCCGGTTCCACCATGCTCGGCCCATACTAGTGGGCTGATTCGGTCTAGCATTGATGCGGTAGACTTTTCGTTCATCCTCCATCGTCCGTCCAGCCACCTCCCCTTCACATGCACCTATAGACCACATGCCAGCACCAACCCATGGCCTAGCTGCGGGACTCCCGACCTGACACCACACTATGCTAGCATTGTGGTTCTTCACTATCGTGGCACACTGTCCATGACCTCCTCCTCCTAACGTGATGAATCTCTAGCACCATGGATCTACACCGCCCCGACCCACTGGTCACAGCCGCCTCCACTGTAGCATGCCATTGTTGTTCTCCAACCGCTGGCCTCATTCCACCTCCCACGATGGATATAGTGGGTCACTCTAGCCCTATCATTCGAACCAGCAGCCCTTGCCACTACTGCGCCCCTCTGAGTCGCGGCCTTCCATCACCACCACTGTTGTCCTTCTTGACCACGAGCTTCAATACGTCATGAAGAATGGAAGAAAAGGAATGGAGAAAAACAATGCACAAAGAATATAGGAAGAATCGATCATGAATTTTGATCGTGTCCAGCATGATTCATCATTGTTATGAGTTTAATGAAGGATAAAAAAACATGACTCTGACATCCCATAACTCCCTACATGTGAAAATACCAAATCCAACATGAACAAATGACTCTTTTATCAACCTGCTTGTGTGTTTATCCAAGATTGTTGTTTAGAAAGATAGAATAGGGAACCCAATTCATAAATATAAAACCCATACCTTGAGTTTGGATCATTAATTGATGAATATTGTACTTCTGGCATTCTTCGTTTCTTAATCCATCATTGTCAGTAGTTCATCGATCATCACTCACCAACTCCAAAAATCCAAGGGTTCAGAGCAATCCTTGATCATGCCAACAGTCAGTCTAAGGTTAAACAAATTAAAGGAGAAAACATGTTTCAGTATTTCTATTACACTGGATTGCAACCTCAATACAATGTTTTCTTTATGAAAAAACATTTCTGCTATGCTGCAATGAAATTCAATGTTCAAAAAAATAAACTAAACATTTATTATATTTTTCCTTAAGAAAAACCTTTTATTAAATTTTCTTAAAATTTTAAAAAATAACATTTTATCCCAACCCTTGAAAATCAATGTTAAGTCATTACTTAGGTAAATTTGTCATTCCAGATGCAACGGTGACCTTGGATTTTTAATCAGGTTACCCATTTATATTTTTCCAAAACCTCTCATGTTTTCTCTTTTATATAAACATAAAAAAGAGCAATCACTTATTTTGGGATCATTGGGCCTCATAATCAAGTGTGGTCTATGTGAATTGTCCCAAAATAATCCCATATAATTTAAAAAATAGATTGAATTTTATGGAAATTACATTCCCCCATATTTATGTATTTTATTATTCGTAATCCAACATAAGGTCTAAACAAACAAATGGGTCTACTGAGCTTAGATCTGAGCCTCCTGTTACAAAGTTCCCTCCTAGAGATTATTGTGCTACCACTAAACTTGCTCCAGAAGAATCGACTATCTATGAAATACCCTCCCATGTAAATTTTCAATCACTATTGGGAACTCTAAAAACATCACATCATTATCAATGGAAAACTCCCCCAAATCGATGATATGTAATGGATCCTTCACGTACCTCCATAACTATGATACCTAGAAGACATTATTCACCTAGTGCATCTGTGGTAGGAGATCTTGGCAGTATGCCACCTCACTAACTATGATCTAAATATGATAAGGTCCGATGATCCACAAAGAGAGCATGTTTCCTTATCCAAATATCTATAATCCTCATCAACGTGAGACATAAAGGAACATGTGGTCTCCCTCCTAGAACTCCAAGGGCCTCTATCTCCTTCCAGCATAAGATTTATGGTAGCTCTATGAAATTCTTATCCACTCATGGAAGACCTACACCTTTTTAGTGGTTTCTCATGCCATCTTTGGACCCATGAGTGTTGACTCCCCTATGTATTTATAGTATACCGGTGACATGAATGGATTCCAATATAGTACCTTGAGTGGTTCCATAACAATGGTGGTGTTGTAGTTGTTGTTTTACATGCACTCCACCATTAGTAAGGGATCGTCCCAAATGCATCTGAAGTCTAAGATAAAAGCACAGATCATGTCTTTAAAACCTGGATAGTCCTCACCATCGAACCATATGTTTGGGGGTGGAATGATGTGCTCAAGTGTAGTTGAGTCCCAAATGTCTTCTGTAATCCCCTCTATAATCGGGTTGTAATGTGTGTGTCTCAATCCATGACTATCATCGATGGGACTCAGTGGTGTTGAACTATATTTTGAATGTAAAGGCATCACAATCGCTCTACTGAACTTTGCTTCCAAATGCGTAGGAAGTGGTCTAACTTGGTGAATCAGTCAAAAACAACCCAGTTGGTATTTGACCCCTGGATGTGTGGGGTAAATCCCTAGTTAACTACATCGAGATACCATCACACTTCCACTCTAGAAACTCAAGTGGTTGAGTCATGCTTTCTGGAACCTGATTCCCTGCCTTCTCTAGCAAACTTTTGAGGCACCATGAAACAAACTCCACTACTTCCTTCTCCATCCCAAGACACCAGTATTGTCATCAGAGGTCCTGGTACATCTTTACCACTCCTGGATATACTTCCAAAGGGGGAGGTGCGTAACTCCCTCAGAACCTCCTCAAGCAATGCCACGAGCACAACGATGCACCCACTAAAAAAGGTGACGTGGTTCCCATGTATCTAATATCTTTCAAGAGCCTATCTTAAGGATAACTGAGCATGTCATGCCTCGTATTCATCATCCATAAGTTCTTCCTCCCTACATACCTATATGAGTGGGAAAGGGGCATCCATCGACTGAATAATAGCTTCTCCATCCCCATCCCGGAAGCATATTTGCATTGTGGATATCTTCTTTGACTCCTCACTTAGAAACTGCAAACTGGATATTCTGTTTAGCGCGTCTCCTACCACGTTCCCCATCCTAGGAGTATAATCTATCTTGAAGAAAAAGTCTTGTAGGATCTCTATCCACCACCGTAGCTTCAGTTTCATGCCATCCTTGGATCTGATATAACTATTAAATTTTTTGCCTGAGTAGTTGGTAAGGAAATCACCCATCAGTTATTTTCACCACATTTTCAAAGCAAAGACCACTGCTACTAGCTTCATGTCATGGTTCACATAATTTTACTTGTTTTATCTCAACTGCCGTGAACCGTAAGAGATAACTGCTTTCCCCTTCATTAGGAAACAACCCAATCTGGCCCCTGATGTGTCACAGAATACTACATACCCAATGATTACCTATGGTATTCTCAATATGGGGTGACTCATCAGTCTCTGCCTCTCCTCCTAAAAACTCTTCATGCACTTCTCTATCCACACGAAGTGTTTTCCCTTCTATTTCAAATCCAATAAGTGTGATTATACTCAAGAGATGTTAGGAATGAACCTCTGGTAGTATCCAGATAACCCAAAAAAACTCCACCCCCAGTCACACTCTTGAGTGGCTCCCAAGAAACCGATTCCTCTATCTTTTTCGGATCTACTCCTACTCCATCCTACATGTTGATGTTTCCCAAAAAGTGGACCTCCCAATCCCAAAACTAACACTTTGAGTGTTTTACATAAATCTGGTACTCTCAGAGTGTATCCACAACAATCAGTAGGTGTGTAGTAACATCCTCGTCAGACGGTGAGTACAACAAGATGTCATCATTGAAGACCACGATGAATAGATCAAGGTAAGGCTTGAATATCCTATTCAGGAGTCCCATAAACACTATTGGTGAATTGGTCTTTCCTAAAGGCATCACCAAAAACTATTATTGTATAAACAAACATACGAAGGTTGTAGTCTATACATCCTTATCCCATACACAAAGCTGAGTATAACTGGATATAAGGTCTATCTTCAAGAACCATCTTTCACCCTTATGTTGATTGAAGAGGACGTTAATCTGTGGAAGTGGATACAATTTCATCGCATTCACCTAATTTATGCACCGGAAGTCCACGCACATCCTCAAACTCCAATCTTTCTTATTGTAAAAAATATTGGCGCTACCCATGGTGAAACAATGGGTCTCATTATTCCCTTCTTCTACAAACCCTCCAACTATACTCTTACCTCAAGAATCTCCATGGTATCCATCCAATATCCTGGTGTGGATATCGGTGTTTTCTTGGGGTATATATCAATGCATAAGTTAGCATACCTATAAGGGGTTAATCCCAAAACATCATTAGGAAAGATGTATTCATACATATCCACCACTACAGAAAAGTGTGG
This sequence comes from Viscum album, assembly GCA_963277665.1. Taxonomy (NCBI): domain Eukaryota; kingdom Viridiplantae; phylum Streptophyta; class Magnoliopsida; order Santalales; family Viscaceae; genus Viscum; species Viscum album. Next base: position 1,110,328,412 of record OY728146.1, read on the forward strand.
AATCTTCTCATCCACCATATCGATGGTGAGGATAGCCAACCACGAAGTGATTGGCTACACCCTCCTCCGATAATGTCGTCCATGTTCTACAAGAACTCCCTTTTTACAGGCGATGGGAAACCTAGACCCATCTTCATGGACACGCCACACTCTATCCCAAAAACTGTTGATCTAAGCATGAACTGTGGATAACCAGTCCATACCCAAGATGAAGTCATAAGGCCTCAATGCCCCAACTAGTCAATACCATCCAAATCTCCCACCTCTAAGAGAAATATCACACTTCCTTCAGTGGTGTCTAAATGTGTAATCACCTCATATAGAACCCTATAATTGTAAGGATAGAGACAATAGATCTACCAGAATCTTCGAACTCTGAACAATTTTTGTGGAATGAAAAGAGTGACTAGAACATGTGTCTATAGTAACAGAATCTAAGGTGGAGAAGTCACAGATCTTACCACTTATCATATATTGAGAACTACGGTCATAGTCTTCCATCTCCTGAAGCTAGCCTCACCCTCATCCACAAACCCCCATAGCCCATCGTGGACCGCGTGGGGGTGGGGGTGGTAGCACCTCGAACCTCCACCCACCACCTAGAACTCTACCAACTCCCCTACCACATCTGTCACCCAATGAGCCCCCTATATGAACCTCCGCCTATCCCTCAGCAGTAACCCAACTGTATACCAGTCGTATGCATGGTGATTTGCGCAATCACGATCCATGTTCCCCTGCTCACTGCATGAGTAGCCCACCCTTCTCCTCTGATGAATCCCTCTCCGTTGGGGGTCTCGTACTACAAATCATGCATCCTAGGGTCGTCCCCCAAAATGGGTTGCCTACTTGGGAAATCATGTCGGATGTATTCTACCCACGACTAAAGACACCAAAACCCGATGTCTACTAGTAGCTCTTATTGATGGTGCCTTCTCCTTGAGGATGCTCTCCACGAGTAGGGCACACTCCAGCACCTCATCCTGAGTAGGGATGATATGTGATACCATGGACATCGTGATCTCATGATGTAGTCCCTACTCAAAGGCTCGGGTCTTGAAGAATGGGTCTCGTATCATGTCTATGGAGTAGTGAGAAATCTCCATGAATTTCACTGACTAATTCCATACTATCATGCTACCGTGATGTAGGTAGAGTATATCTAGTATGTGCATTGGGTGAAATGTCACTATAATGAAATCCGCTCTGAATAGGCGCTCAATGTCTCTCTACGTGAGGGTCTCCTCATCGTTTGTCCAGATCATCAAGCTACACCATCTCCTCGACGATCCTTGGTGAAGGCTCGCAGTTATGATAGAAATCTAATTGAGATGCGTTCTCACTAGATAGAAGACATGTGTAACCACCACATTTCAATCCTTGGCCACCTGGAGGTTAGTCTCACCCCTGATCTTGGAAGTTCTCTACCTCTAGAACTCATGTAAGCAACTGAGCCTACATGCGTCCTCAATAGGTTTCGATGGTAGAAACTATTGAGCAGTATGTGGTGGTAATACTGTCGCACCTCCCACAAGGGCCATCTCCTGTGCTAGTCTGTGTACTAATGCATCATCTCTTGGTGTACTTACCTCATGGTCATTCACTAGATTCCTCCATGGCTGTCTGGGGGGAGGTATCCTAAAATTGATCAAGATGGACCATGGTTAATAGGATATACTTGATAAGATGAATCTGACTCCAGATGAACATGATAAAACACTCAATTACTATATGATCCAGGTGACCATAGTTTTTTTATATAGGATTGAAATGTTAAATTCAGGGTTCTGGGGTGTGAATATGCTGGTCACCGCACCAACACTAGACTCCCTGATCCTGAAATTATAACTTGAATCATTCAAAATTGTTTCCACAAAACAAATCCATAGAAGCATGGTCTTTAAGGAAGAACAGACCTCTATTGATTCCAATTATCTAAGACCCGTCCACTGGGGCCCATGCCTCAACTACCCCAAGACCACCTCCCAAAGGCTAGGGTCTCACGACTAGCACCAAAAGCATTATCCTGCAAATGGGAGGAATTTTCTGAATACCTATAAACACACACACTCACAACCCCATCCCACAATGCTGAAAATGAAAACATGTGTACCACTAAGACAACTCCTGAGAGTATAGGTACAAGTTGTTAGTAAAATAGGCCAGAATGTGAAACCACGAAATAAAATCTATAAAAAAGGGAGTACAATGTCTCTAATAATATGTACACAAAAAACCTACCAGAATGGTAGTGGAAGAGAAGATATCGGAAGTCGTAGGAGTACGCCTCACCTATAAGATCTCACTGGGCACCACCTGGTCCTGGACCACCAAGGTCTCTAACAAAACGTTGTTCATATGCACAAGACACAACACTTGTTAGAGAAGCTCGTGCCTGGGTGAGTAACACAATACATAGTAGGGACCCCAAACCATAAGGAAAATTTCCCACGAAGTAATGGACATGTCACAAAAGTATAACCTAAATTATAGAAATAATTATTATCAGTCGTAAAGCTAGACATCTTGTAATACCGAGTGATTATTCCCCAATTAGTCTCTGAGGTCTGTAGATCCATTAAATTATACTCATCCACCGAGCCACGGACATCTGGTGGTCACTAAGGTGTTCTGGGCCTCTCAGGTCCTCTCGTTTGTCAGTACCCTAGGGTCTCATCATCTGTCAGGCCCCTGAGGCCAACTCTGCTTGTCTATCATGCCACTGAGGTTCACTCGACTGTTAATACACTTAGGTATTCTCAACTATCAGTCCACATAGATACTCTCATTTGTTGGGCCACTTTTGTCCACTCGTCACTTCCTTCTCATCATAGACATTCGTAATACTTCCCCGAATAGTGCACTTGATTCTGGGATAATCTACTCCTCAAGCCATCGAACATATCTCAACCTTGAAGGACACTCACACGGATTATTCAAAAGGTCTTCCTCATCATTGGGGTCCCAACACTGAGAAAATATCTTCAATCGGACACACAGTTTGGATGTTATGCCAATTTTACTAAAAAGTGGTTGGTTGGGTCCAAGTCTGGTCTGACTTGTTCAGACCAACTCGAACCTGGTTGGCCAACCCAACCTGACTTGGTAGGGTCTGGGCTGACCAAGTTTGTCCGAGACTAATGGATCGGGGCATTAGGCCAATGGCCCAGCCTTCCTGGCCACCCAGTGGTGCAGTCCCTTTCTACCTACCCAGCCCATGTTGGCGAGCTAGATCATGTCCAGTCATGCCCACCAGTGGCCTAGTTCCCCCCTGGCCTGACCTGCTTTGGCATGCCAATTTGGTCCAACCTAGACTTAGTAGGTGCCACATCCACTTCGGCTCAGGTTGGTGGCTCGGTCGGCCACCTCCCCCGCATGTGTTCTCACAGACCTCTTGTTCGCACTGACTCATGGCCTGGCCTGGCGCCTCCGGACCGTACGCAGCGTCCTTCTAGTGTCACACTTCCACGCCGTCATGGACCTCTAGCCACATTCTCCTCCACCTAACGTGGCTCCCTATATGTGATGTGGTTCTGCACCACCGCGGTCTCCTCCGGCTGACACGGAGCCCCTCTACTGTCACACCCCACTGGTCATGGCCTCCACCATTGTGGCACGCTATCGGGAAGTCCCCCTTCCACATGTGGTCTCTGCCATGTGCCGTCACCACCGCCATCTCCCACAAGTTCCACCATCTCTATCATTCGATCAGGTATCCATCCTACCCATGGAATTCTATTTCCACCACAACAGTCCTTCATGGATGAAGGTTTTCAATACTTTTCGAATAACAGAATAAAAGGAGATGAGAAAAAGAATAAAAGTAACATGTGAATGATAGATCACATCTTTTGTTCATATAGGCATAACTTATCCTTGTTAGGAGTATAATAAAGTATAAGGAAAAGCTGAATCCAACATCCCATAACTCCCCACAAGAAAATATCCTAGATCCTACAAGAACAAATGACCCACGGATCAACATGTTTGTGGGTTCATGAACGCTCGTTGATTAGAAAAAAGGAATGGGGAATCCAATTCATAAATACAAATCCCTTACCATGATATTGGATCATTTGTTGAAAAATACTGCACTGCTATATTTCATCGTTTCACTATCGGTTGTTGGTTGGGGTATATCGCTCATCGCTCGCAAATGCAAAAACTCCAAGGGTGTAGAGTAATTCCCGATCGTTCCAATGATAGGCCTTAGGTTAACCTATTAAATGGGGAAAATTCATTTTAGCGTTTCTATTATGTTGTGTTACAATACCATTACACCGTTTTTTATGAAACAACATTTCTTATACACTACATTGAAATTGAAAATTCAATGAAAATAAAAAAAGGTTTATTTATTTTTTCTTTAAGAAATTTCTTTTATTAAATTTTCTTAAAAGTACAAAAAATTAGTTTTTCCCACAACCTGCGTTGGTCGAGGTTATATCCTTCCATAGGTAAATTCATCGTTTAAGATACAACGATGCCCTCGGATTTTTAATCTAATCACCAATTTATAATTTTCCAAAATTGCTCATGTGAAATATTTTTTATAAAAATAAAAAGATCAAAAACATATTATAGGCTCACCAAGTCTAGAAATAATTTTTCATATGAGAGACCGATCTCTAAATTATCCCATATAATTTAATAAAATCAAGGAATTTCTGGGACATTACAGGTTTCCTCTTTATTGTTTCTCCAAATTCCTTCTTAAAATTTATTTCACCAAAAACTAAGGATTATATGAAGTGGGGAGGGTAATTTTTAAGTGATTTGGGATGGTATTTTATTGAACAAAAAAGTTTTTAATGTGTTAATAATAGAGGATATGGAGTTTCCTTTTATATTTTGGGTAGGGAAACACTTGGTATTTTTTAAAAAGAATTGAGTGATCCCATATTTTCCATACGTCAAAAGGATCCAAAATAGACCATTATCAAACCATAGATTTTTAATGGTCTGATTATTGTAATTAATAAGTTTTTAAAAAATTTTATAATCCATTTTAACATTAGTTTTAGACTTAACCCCTGGTAAAACCATTTTTACCATTGTCGCAGTAATTAATTTATAAGGCATTCAATATTCATTTTGGGAAAAAAATCTGTTAAAAATCTTAAAAATTATAAGTTATTGTAATTCCAAATATGGAAAAAAAATTAAAAATTCAATTCACATATGTGTTTATTTTTAATTTAAAAAATCACTCCCACTGACATGATGAGAAATTGGGATTTTACTATAAATAATTTCAATAGTTTACAATGATTTTATATCATACCTAAATACTAAAGTGATTAAAATGACACGAATTGAATTAATTGATATAAAATTGAATTAATTTTATTTTTAAAATAATTAAAAATATAATTTATCTTCATAAATTATTTAAACTAAATTTCTGTTATCAAATTAAATTATGTATTTTTCATTGTTCATCAGAAAATAAAAAGATTCCAAAAAGTAGAAAAAATAAACTGTAAAATATTTTTAATTTTAAGATTTCAAAAATGAATTTTATTATTACAGATTTGGTTTATTATATATAAAATTAGTTTTGAAATAACTATTCTATAAAAAGGAGACAAAATTATTTTTTTAAAATTCGGTTTTTAAGGAGGAAATTGGGGTTATCTTTATTTATTATCTATAAAACACCATAGATGAGTTTTAAAATTTTTATTAAATATATGAAATATGTATTATATTAAAAAAATTCAGAAAAACTGATTAATTAAATTTATTAAGGTAAATTATGTTAATTTGTATAAAAATATATTTTCAAAAAATGATTTCCTTTAATTTTTAAAGGTTTTAATTATTCATTTATACAAAATTGGTTACAAAAGAATTAATAATATATGTTTAAACCATATATTTTCATAATTTATTCAATCCAATTCATACCTTCGATTCTAGTATTTAGGTGATAATTATCATATTTAACACTATTATTTTAACAATATGTCACATTTCGTTTTGACATAATGTTGCATATAACAAAAGATAAACTTGGTATTATGGGTATCACAATAAAATAGTAGTTTTTTAAACTCAATATATACTCAGCGTTTCATGTAACATAGATTATTGAGATGATTAAGTTAATTCCAAAAAATATATTTCAAAAAATCTATGGGTGTTACTGTGAATATCTCTCACTCATCAATATAATATCTTCAGTAGGAGGGGATTGTGATAGATATCAGGATATTTACATTATTATCACTACCTACGATGGTGTGAGATGTTTTAATTCATGATTAAAGATATAATTTTATTAATAAAAATTTTAATAGTATTAGATATTGGGATCATTGAGTCTCATTACATAAGATGAAATCACTATGTGAAGGAAATTAGTTGAGATTTCATATTATTAATGGTAAAACTAGAGAGTAGAATTAAATAAATATCCAAAAGGTAGTTTAAGGGATATAAAATGTTAAAACCATTCTTTAAAACATATATTTTACTCCTTGTTATTCTTAAGATTTTATACATACCATTGTTCTCATCTACCTATTGACTCAACAGAATTCAGGAGAAAACACACACAAGAAACACCCTCCACTCTAGAGAAAAAATGAGTCCCACAACTACTAAATGATAACCTAGATTAAAAATATGGTTTTGTAAAGGCCATATAGATGGACCCTTATTAACCTAATTATTTAATTAGGGAGTTTGTCCAGTGTAGTGATTTTGTTTTATATTTATCATTTCAAATCATTATTATACATGAACAAATCTTGTTTGGATCACCTAATTTGTTTTTATCTAGAGGTTAATAGAACTATAATTGATAGAATTAGGATTCTAAATATCACTAAACATGATAAAAGGTAGTATATGACTGTCTAATTTATTGAATTCTTATCCCCATCTTCTCATTCATCTATAGTTACTCTAAATAATGAAAATATAGAAGATATGTTCAGTCAATGGAATTGAAAATTAATATTATTAAATACTTTTAATTTCAATGATAAGAATCTTCTCAAACAACAAACTAGTATATTTTATTTTGAACAAAAAATATATAATGATCTAACTTTTACCATGTTCCATTACCTTTATAGATAAGATCTAAACTATAATATGATATACTTATGTTATTTTTAAGTAATTCCACACCCATATGAGTCTTAGATACTCATATTAGATATAATATTTTTCCATTTTCTATCAAATGGATAGAAAAATAATGGTTATACAATCTCTTCTCTAGATAAGTCACCACTTGGGATAAACAGTAGAGGTCCTTTCTCCATAATACTATCCCTTGTTTGGGGAGTACCCTGCTAAGAATGGAGATCTATATAATCAATCATGTAGTGTGATAAAATATAAAAAAGTTTTGATAGAGATTCAGGGGGTTGAAATCACATTCTCTATATCATCCTTTGTAAGACCATCATATCTCAGTATTCTATTACTAATGATTGATAGAAATTGACCAAAATATAATGTATGCTTCTTTTGGATGATCACAGATTGATAATTCCCCCAGCTAATGCTAGATACTTGGTAGAAATGTTCTCCTTAAATTCCCAACAATATGACACATGATCTACCACTAGAGGAGCACATGATGTAATAAGATATAATTAAACATTACTTGAAACTGAACATGGATAACTAACCACTCCTATGATATAGTTAGCATTAAATTATATTTAGGAAGATTTATCATACACACCTCCTAGAGTGTTCCAACATTTCTACTCAACAGATCATTAAACTGATAACTACCATAAATTTTAAGAGAGCAAAGATTCCATGAATCAAATTAAATACCAACATAAATCAAACTAAATTAAAGGATTTAAATATAACCCTACAAATTAGTATACATTTTGAAACCAATAAACTCAAAGACAACCTTTCCAGGTAGCTTTTCATGAGCCTTTCTAACCCACACCTTTTTGAAATAAATTTTTTAGCCTTCTATTATCTACCAATAAATAAATACTCATAATCCCAAAAATAATAACATTTTGAAACAATATTTAGAATTAATAAAAACTAAAAATATACATTCAATTTTCATGGATCATTGATGAATGAATTAAAAGGAATGTATAACCAGATTATATATACCCACAATAATTTATTTAAACAAGGATCAGATAAAATCCATTACCTATCAATTTCTAAACCGAAGTGAAATGTTATATTAATTTATTTAAGGATAGAATGGGTGTGAAGGGAAATGAACAATCCCTACTAAAGGTATAATATGGAAGTGGATAGCCAAAGAATCATGTAGACTTTTTCAATGAAAGTAATCATATATAGGAAGTGTTTTAGAGATAAAATTAGTGAGCATGGATAAGGAAATAAGCTAATATGGGGAGCATAAAACCATAGTAACCACCCTCCCCTATAATAATAAATCTCTCTAAGGGTAATATTGAAGAATAATTATAATATTAAGTTCTCTAAAAATAAAACATATTATATATCTTTAACCTTTTTTGGAGTCAATAAAAAAATTCCCAAGGATTACAATAGTTCTCAAAGAGATTCACACCAAAAAAAGGAATCCTATGGGACATGAGAAGGTATGTTAAGGTTGAGATGTATTTTCCCTTGTAACCCCACAATTATAAATAAAATTTCTAGATCCAAGTACTTTCACTATCACATTAACCATATAATTCATTATAGTTACTAATAAATTGTGTGATTTTTGATCATCATTTAATGTCATACCTTTCTCAATTGTTTCCTCCCTACAAATAGTATATGTCAATAAAACTATGGTGATTGTTCATCTAACAAATGAAACCAATTCTAACCCTATTTATGTTTTATAGAATGTTATGGTGAGATTGAATGAAGTATTGTTCCCTATTGACTTATATATTCCCAACATAGAAAGAAAGTGGTAAAAATCTGTATCCAATCATTATAAGACAATATATTTTTAAGACTAGTTAATCCATTATTATTGTTATAAAATGAACACTTTAAAATTATTATGCTGATGTGACATGAACTATAGAATTTTGGATTAAATAAAACACACCCATGAGGAGAAATTTATTTTTATACTGATTTATTATTGAATTCCTTATTCTTATAAGGAAGAATTAGATATTTTTTTCAAAAAATATAACTAGGAAAATCCAAGAAATCATAATATTTTTCTAATGAATATGTTTTTGAAAATGAGTTAAAAATGGAAAGAGTTTGGTGTGCTAAAAAAATTTCGGAACTCGATAAAAAATATTTTGATGATTTTCTCAAATCTTCCACTAAAACATCCCCATTAAATGGGATGATTAAAAACATGAATAATACTAGGTAAAAACTATAACCAGAGCCCCCACCTAAACAATAATTGAATATACTTCCATATAGCTGTAAATATTATTTACATAAAAAATGAAACATTATCTATCATGGTTTAAAATAATTTAGAACTTAATCAAGAACACCAACTCTAAAACATTATGAAACAAAATTACAAGGTAATATGTTTTTTATTAAGAAAAATCCATGGAATTATTTTTTCAATCTATGTGGACTAAAATTATAAAAAATTGAAATTAATCCATTAAGATAGAACCAAACAAGACTCAACTCAACCCTCTTAAAAGATGTAAAATATTAATTTGAGGTAATATTAAGATATTTAATTATATACTCCCTCTATAACTCCCAATGAATATTCTATATTGAAATTATACATAATAAAACACGATTCATCAATGTAAAAAATCAAAATAATGAATTAGTGTAACAACCCTGAATTTCGTCAATTGTATTTACCTTCTTATAATTATTTAATATAGTATAAAACATACACATCACATATAAAATCCAATAAAAACATTATTCCCATTAATGAATAACAAAATAAGTGGTATTTGTAGAAATTAAGGAAGCTAAACCGATGGAAAAGTAACATGACTATATGAATAGTAATATGAAAATTTTGAATAGTATCATGGAAAATAGAATAGTAACCTCACCTATGAAAATATAATAAAATTTAGGAATATTATAAAATAAAATAAGATATATTTATATCATCTTATGAGTATGTAAATAATTTTAAAAATTATATAGTATGTGTTAGTGTTTTTTGTAAAACATAAATATTTATTTTTAATTTTATAATTAATATATAGATTTAAATTAAAATTAATTTCCATAAAATAGATTCAAAATTAATATTATATATAATTATAATTATAATATAATTTTATGATACCTTAATTAATTTTTTACATGGTTAAAAAATTATAAATTTAAAATCATCCACCATGTTTCCCTTTCATGGATATACAATCTCAAATATAGATTTCACTAAAAACTCAAACCAATTCCTCTACCATAGGTTAAGATCTATCTAGGTAATTATGTACCTAAAACACTTATAGTCCATCAAAATTTTAAACTTCTCCCCAAGATGATAGTTCCTATTAGTATTCTAGGTAAACACAACTACTTACAACTTTAAATTAGTGGTTCGTTAGTTTTTCATATGGGTTTTAAATTCTATTCACCCATAATAAGTCACCACCCTCATCTACATGATTTTGGTACCAAACCCATATCCATAATAATCATAGAACATTATGAAAATATCCCCCACCTTGAGAACTTTGTGACTGAATCACAAGTTATATTCTATTTTAGCTCCTCAAAATCTCTCAAGAATCATCCAGACCAAATAAATGGAGTCCAATTTTGGGAAAGGGTAGTAATGAGGGTCACAATCCTAGATATTTATACAATAAATATCTTGTTATACTCTAAAAACCTAAAAAATAGATGCCTAGGACAATCCCTTTTATGGTTCTGAAGATATCAATTCCATGATCTTCATTGGGTCCACTTCCACCCCACACTCTGATATGTCATTCCCTAAGAAGAGTATATCTTGATCACAAAATAAGAAATTTGAGAGATTTTTGGGCAGTTTGTGCTCCAAAATTAAGTTGAGAATGATCATTTTATGCTCAAAACAATCATCCTATAAGACTAAATAAATGAGTATATAATCGATGAATGCAACCCTCAATTGTTCTAGGGAGTGTTGTAAGATCTTATTATTATTTCCCATAAACACACCGTATACATTCATCATTCGTAAAGGAATCCCTAGAAACACATAGTGGTCATAGTAGCATCAATACAACATATTAGTCATAAATTAGTCAAAAACCAAAAATCTAGTAATAGAAAAACATGAGATCATTATTTCAGAACTGGTTATCTAGTCAAATATGTCATTAATTTATAGTGGAGGGTACTATTAATTTATTTTAACCTAAAACTGGTGATCATAGTCTACAAAAAGACCCAAAATATTATATTTCATCTTGGTAAAAGACACTAGATCTACCCATGGGGACACAATAGGTCTGATTCAAACCTACTTCATATGGTACTCCAACTTTACCATCATCTCCCTGGCCTTATTTAGGACCATCTGATAAGATGCAGTTGATATCAGAGTGGTCCTAGAGTATATATTGACGTAGACTTTGACCACTTGATTAGGGATATTCCTTATAAAAACCTAATGAACAAAGTCTATGTACACCTCAAAAACTATTGGAAGTTGTTATTGTTTCCCATATTTTACATATAGAAACAAACTTTTAAACATAAGGGTGATTAGGTTAAACATCCCACACATAGGACATGCTCATCTAAACTGACGATCTCACACACCCATGAAGTATAATCTCAATCCCTTAGCTCAAAAGCCCGTTAATATATGAAATTATAAGTATATTAGATAAAAAACTAAGGATGTCTATTTTTTAAAATGGATATTGTCGTTTCACATCAACTATGAGGTCCCACAAAAATATAAGTTCAAAAATACCAATCTCACATTACTAAAGGATATGGGTGTGCATGTGATCACCCCCAAATGAAGTCTCCAATAACAAGGGTTTAGAGAAGGGGCACATCAAGATATAAATCTCTCAAACTAGGGATATAAAAATAAAATAATGGATCATTGATATCAATGAATATCTGTGCCAATTTATAGTAAACACAAATCATACCTTAAAAGATGTTGGGTAAAACCTCATAACTATCTTTAACATGTATCAAGATTCATTATTTTTTGATATCCCTATATTATTTTAGTGTAATTCCTAGGTGTACTAATAGTTTATGTATATTACACTATCATTCTACTCCATCTCCTCCCCCTGGTATACTGCTAGATCCTCTTCGAATGCTGCCTCCCTGAGGTCTACCATATCAACCTTTGGAAGGTATCTAATCATGTTGTTTCCTCTATTTAATATCTCTATCAACCACCAAATTTCCATATACTATATAATGGGTTGGCTAGTCACGTATTGTCTTAATTTTTCCCCCATATTCGTAGAAAATCCTCTCCTTGAGAAGACTATATCATCTGCACAATTATTGGTTTTTTGTTCCTTATATATGAGATACATCATGAAAATTACAAATTCATAACCCTAGTTCCTATAAATGGTCTTCTAAATCTAATTAGTATACACTATAATGACTACCATGAGTAGTTCCTATAACCCATACCATTACCCAGAAGCTATAAATAACCATTTATTTCACTATAGCTCTACAAAATGTGGGGATACAAAGGGGTATAGTTATTCCTTTGATGTCCCTACAAAATTTATTCTAAAACATATGTGCTCAAAATAATACAACGCATATCATGTTGATGAAGTACATCATGAGATCAATGACTCTCAATGAGTACTAAACAATATACATAATGAATAGTTTTAAATAAAATCACTTCTTGGTGTGAATGTAACTTAATATCTCGAAGTAATACTATTATTGGGAAAGGAACTCAGACTAAGTTGATGGAAATACCTCATCGATGTTAGTATGGTTGACCAAGGTACACCAGTGACTCACTGTTCCATGCACAAAGCTACATTCTTGAACTATAATCTTCATGAAAGGAATAAAAACAAGGATTAATACCCAAACCACCATCTCAATAATGTCCTTAGCCACATGAGGGTAAGAATTGCCTTGGGTACTAGAAGATATATGAAACTATAACTAATATAGTGAACCAAAATACATGTTCCCTCATTAAGTACCACTGTAATAATTATTTTCACAATATGTGGAATAATATACGGATGTACTATTAATGGTGATTCTAATAACTATATAAATGGTAGAAGTATGGATCCTTGTATACCTTGTGTAATTACCTCATGGTTTGGTCAATGGATGAGAGTCTCCCTGAAAAGTTGGTTGGTGATACGAGGTTCAATCACAAGCAGGGAAATGTCACAACCCTATCTCAAGATCATAAATATCTATTTTCTTTATTTCATCTTACAATTTACAACTTGGGCCATGGTCATTAAATAATATATAGTAAACTAATCCACGAAGGGAATATAAAACAATGAATAATTTTTATATAATTTATTTATGATTTATTTGTTCTCAAAAATCAATACCTATGTATTACAAATATATAAAAAGGTATTAAGAGTCTGGATAAATTGATACATCTATCACTATACCAATATTGGGTGCCATGTCTAGAAAGTCGAAAATGAGACATTGTATCATTATTTCACTAAATTACCAAACTAATCCTCACCATACATAAAATTCAAAACTCAATCTCTAAAATAGACTTTCGTTGACACCACTATAATACAACCCAACCCACCGGGATATCTATATGGTGTTGTTAAGCTAATTTTCCACCCTAAAAATTCCTACAATAGGAAAGGGGATTCTGACTAGCCTCAAGTATGTGAGTTACATATTATGGGAGGCCATATATTAATGTATATATACACAATTCATTCCTTGAACAATGACATAAAAAATTTATAATATATAATTAATGTAACATCAATATATAATGAATGTGAAAAATTCTATTATTAACAAATGAGAAACAAATACATAATCCATAATGAAAAATTAGAAATATACAAACACACAAAAACAATAAAAACTAACCAAAACATCTGAGATGAAGAGATCCTTTAAATGAGCTATCTCGAAACAAATATTTCACCCACTATCATCACCTCTCAATTCCACCATACTTCAAAAACATTGTGTACACTAAACTCACTATCAAACTTTAATCAATTATCATAATACTAGACATGTGTGGTGGTTGTTTCTTGTTTAACGATGAGTACATAAATACCTAGTAAGACATATCAAGGACCGAAAGACGAAATAAGAAGACTATTCCTCTTGATAAACATGGTATGAAAGAAATAATTGTCTATATGTTCATCAATGTAGAGACACTAATACATATAACAAATTTACTCCCATCACAAACTAGATATTAGAGAACCTTCAAGAAACTACAAGAATATAAAAACCTAACCAAGAAACATGTTTCACCTATTTGTAATTGTAGTGGTGGGTTTTGGATTCACTAAAGGATTTGAATAGGTCAAGGGAGTATAAAAACCTAGTGAAGGACCTTCACCTCATAGAAGAACATATACAAAGGATTAACAAACTCCATTTATTGAGGAACCAGGCACCAAGTTTTAGGGGGTACTCAAACCTACCAATATTACAGCGGACTCATTCCCTATCATAAACATGTTTACCAACCCAGATAATGTTCTTATAAACATGCATGGTCCCCATTGTAGGCTCAGTATATCTATGGAGGCTAAACAACATGTATCATTTTGTGTCTAATCTCAAATTCATTGGAGAAGTAGAAAACAAAATATTACATGGACAAAATCTCTATATGGACAAACCACATTCCCAAAAAATTTCTTTATTAATGATAATTTAAAATCCACTAAGGTTTGAAAAATTCACATCATGTAATATAAGGGGTACATAGTAGCAGTAGTCTAGTCATATAATTCCTTGTTACATGGTTGGTATCAATCATATAACATAGTGTTTATGATATGGTGAACAACATATGGGTTTGGTGGACTACTCTGTGTACATCACTACAGCTCGTGTTGTGTGTAGTTTGAAATATACAGTGTTCCCAAGTGGTTACATAGCATGTGGACATAGCCATTTCATTCCACAAGTATTATGATGGAGTTCAATTGATGTTCCCTAAATAATATATGGTTGTGGTCATGACCCACATGATTTATGTGACTCCACCAAGGTATGTACACCTTCTACACACCAAGTTAATTGGCTTCAAGGTTTACGACAAGAACCCATGGATACAGAGTCTTTGAAATTAATATTCCACAGAAAACCTAGTTTTTGGTGTCTGGATGATAAATAGTTTTCGACTATGGAACACATATCTTATAATCATATGAATGAACCTAGACTATGATGACTTATCATAACATCCCTATCTCTACCATTATTTCTAATGATCAAACACAAAACACTTCAATTATTTCTTCACAATTTTTGATACCTCCAATATATGATTCTTGGTCATCCTTTAATATTAAAATGCATTAAATTATACTTCATTTATCCCTCGTAATTATAATGCTTCTACATTTTTGGAGTCTACATCCCTACACCTTCTTGTGATCTACCCTTATTAATCATAAATCTCTCACAGCATGATTGTTGTTGTTGTATGAAAATATATTGACCATAGGCCCAAATATAAAATCATGCACCTATCAGTCCAATAAACATCAAACCTATGGCCATGGAAAATATCTTTAGAGTTCATGTGAAGAAATGAGGGAACAAATAAGAATAATATTTTATGAAATCACCACAAGACAATGCAATGGTCTGACCAATTGATAATGAAAAAAAAATAACAGGGAGGAAAGAAGTAAATAATTAAGAATTTCATGAAAAATTATAATAAAAAATTAAAATATATTGCATTGAAATGATTTTAGAATTCAACAATATTTAATAAGTATCTCTATCAGATAAATAAAAAATAATTGATCAAGAAAAAAATAACAAATCCCTAACACGTGATTGAATCAGTTTTTGGTGAATATATCATCCATGTAGATTACCCTTGGTGATTTCTAGTAAGGAATTTTATTCTTTCATTTCAGGGATATTTGAATATCCCATGATCTCTATCAATTTTTCTCTCTCCCTCACTCTTCAAAAATAGTGTTTATATTGACTAGACCAACTTATATAGGTTAAATATGATTAAATATATTATTATCATTATTGGGTGATATAGAAAAAAATAATTACTTCAATTAACTTAATTAATTGATTCCACCAATGAATGTTCAATCCATGGGACCCCATTTCAAGGAATAACATAATATACCTAGGTTAAAATCCTTCTTGTGCAGGAAACCAAGGAATCATATTTATTATCATAAGCACCAATTAGAGAGAGATTATATATTACCATGAAGCCACTGATGTAGAAAAAATAATATATTTAATATATTATTATCAAGGCTCTGCAATACCCATAAATTCACAAATACTTAGAGGTACATCATAAAAATATTATTCAACATATTCTAATAGTTCTAACAGTAAAAACTAGGGTTAATAAAACCCCTCCAAATTTAGGGATTTTCATCCTAATTAAAAAAGGTTATGGTGTTGAGCTCACATTTGACTCTCTCATTGCCAAAAAATCTACTAGAGGATCTTATGCAAGCAACGAACATGTTATAATGAAATGTATCTCTCACTCTCCCATCTTCCCTTGATCACCGCCAGGTACTCTAAGAAGGTGTATATTCCCTAGATATCCATCAATCCCTATTTAATAACGTGTGATGGGTTGTGAATATATCTCCTTAGCTATGAAACATATAAGAAATAATGTACCAGTTATTACTATGGGGATACACTGAATAGTAAGAAACCTCACCCACCTTATATAGGATCGGTAATTGACTATTTAAAATTAGGGAAAAAATTCATCTTTGACTAAATTTCCACAAACTAAATAATGGTGAGACAATTAGGAAGATATTATTTCTCTCCCTGAATTTTAAAGGCCTTCATCATTGATCTCTATAGGACTTCTAATTCATCTGAGTGTTCCAAAACCTCACATTGATTAGCTACACCATTTTTATCATTAAAAAAATATCTCCCATACCATGAGTGATGACACTCCTCCTCTCTCCAGCACATGGGTGATCTAAATTGTCTCCCATATAAATCCTTAAAAAGAGTTAGGCCAACAGAGGAGTGGTAACTATTATTATATCAAAGCATTATTAAAGGAAACAGATCCTTGATACTCTCATAAAATACCAACATGAAAGCCATCAGCTTTTCCTTAGAAAACCGAATGGTCTGATCATTATAGTTATCAATTTGTTGTGGAAATGATATTCCAAACCAAAAATGATTCAAGAATGCCTCTTACAAACCCGACCATAATAGGGATATGAATCAATCATCCCATTTTTCAAATGATCACCAATGTTATCCCATAAAACTGAATAACATACTCTATATAAATTTATCACAATATCTCTATGTAAATTTTTTTAAATCTCCAAACCCTATTACCGAGAGTCAGTGCATTATTACATAAAATTTTCATAATATAAGGAATCATGTCTCGAAAGACCAATCAGTTTTGTAGCCTTGGAAGTACTAGATACATTCATAATTTCTACATTACATCATGAAATAAAAACATCAACAACATTTTGTACCATTTTTAAAAACACTTATATCCTTATTATATCCTTTTAGGTCACCCATAAAATATATATTCACATCCTATAAAAAATAAAGCATAGAAAGGGGTGAGCTCAGATACTCTGTAAGGAAAACAATATTGCGGAAACTTTCATAAATAAGCAGAAACATATAAGGAAATGTATAAGACTAAAACAAAATCTTTTTAAACATAAACATCATCATAATATGGAAATTATAAAATCAAATAATTCTATTTACTTAATCACATGGATATTATACTAGCCAAATAATCACATGCAATATCAATAGCCACTTTCATAATGATGGAATGCATAATACCAGAATTCATAACCACATAGTCAAGGCCTTGTTCCAAGACTACAAAAAAGATTTTGTCAAGGCCTTATACAAAGACACTAGTTTGTCTCATGAGACCTACCGATGGATCAAAAAGCTATAATGGGCTCCACCCAACACTTACTAAGTCAAATGCATTCCTCATATGAAAAGGTATAAACATAACATAAACATTTGTATAAAAACTAGCATTCAAAATGTCAATACTTTATCCATAAACCATGAATGGTATAAAAATAACACATCCACTGTAAAATTTATCATAAAACCTTCAATACAATATGTAATATTTGTATAATAAATAAATCAACTTCCAACAAGTTTAAAATCCATTAAGGAATGTTGACATAGATGAAATCAAAACATTTTGAGAGAAATATCTCTTTCTATTTTGAAATAATTTACAAGTAATGTAATTATAAAAGAAAAAATTTATTTTGAAAATATTATTATAAGATATTAAGGGAAGATTCGATGATGTTATAATGGAATAAAATAGTTGCACCCTCCATATAAGTTAAAAAAAACATTCTTACCTTAATTTTGTCAAAAATTTCATAAAGTACCTAATTTGGAAAACTACGAAAAGATTCCTTTAAAACAAATAAGGTCCAATAAGGGTATAAATGACTTTAACCCATTGTTTCGTAAATAGTAAAAAAAATTGAAATACATTTTTAAGAAAACACAGATGTGGATGATAAAGAGGTCCTAGTAGATACTTATGTAAAAACAACCTCGGATAATAAAGAGATATTGAAATTAACACTTACCTTGTACTTTTTGTTAGTCAATGGTATGTTAAAATTCAGTATAATTGTTAAAACATTGTTATAAAATTATTCATTAACCATATACATAAATATGATATCATATATGATCCTCTAATATTGCTTTGTTAATAATATTTTAGTAGTATCATTGTTTCGGGTGTTAACTGATTCAGTTTTCCTTTATATGGTTGGTTACGTAAGCCATGTTTTTTATGGATTGGATGTATTTGATTCATATACATAATGATATTATCTTTATAATGATTATTTTTAATCATAAAGTAAACATTATTCTTGAATGATTTAGATGGGGAATGAATCTCATTGCATTCTTGGAGACGGTATTCCGTACGTACGCACGAGCGACAATGTCATTAAATTGACAGTGAAATAGTATTTAATTGGATGGTAGATCATAAATAAAGAATCATTCACATGTTACATTTATTATTTAAATCATTTATATACATTATTATAACCATCCTAAATAATGAAGTGTTTGAATAACAAACTACACCACGGTGTGGAGACGGTAAGTCGTACGTACGCATGTATGGTGACTTGGTAATATATAGGATTGATAGAATAATTAATATGGTTGTACAATATTTATAATAACATCATAATATATAGAAGATACTGGATTTATTATTTTATAATGGAAATAACAAAGAAAGAGGAAATGGAATAAGAAATGAACTTGAAAGAGGTGATAATATATTTACCTCTTCTTCATGTTCTTACTTTTGATTTGATAAAAAAGGATCCTTAGTTTGGCTATCATAAAAAAGTAAGGCCTCTAGGATGAAGTTTGGAACGTTTTGAGGATATTTGGGAAGGTGTTGGCCGATGCAAATGGATTTGGATTTGTGAAATTAAGATAAGGGAAGTACCCTTTTATAAGATAGGTGAGGGTCACATTAGGAAAAGCTTGAAATATTATTTTGTAATAAAATAATTTTCTATTTATAATGGTTCCAAAATGAATTATTTTGAGGATAAGGAGGGGATGGTTCGAAAACCTTTCAATCAGAATGTTTTAGACTAGTTTAGGTCACCATATTAATCTTATCTTTTTTATTTAACTCTTAGTTAAATAGTTTGACATTTACCATGTCTCTTTTTAATTTTTTATTATATGGTTAATAAACTAACTAAAACAAGACAATAGAACCTCATGTGGTTATTTATTGTCATATATAAGCTTATCTAAGTCCTTTGGCCGAACAGTATATTTTTTTGAATATTATATCAATTAATAATATAGTATTTGATTTAAAAACTCAATTAGGCCAATTTTGACTCATTTTAGTATCTGGTTTTTGTGAAAATCATAACAACGTGATTACTTTAAACAATAATTATTTAATAAACCCTAACATTTCATATTAACCTAAAAATTATTGAACTTCATCAAAAGTCTCAAATTACATTATTTGGATATTTATAATATAAATTATTTTAATCATTCATTAATAAGGTAATTAATGCATCATCATTGTGTCATAAATAAATTAAATTCTTCAATGCATAAAAATTATAAATAAAATACCATTATTTAGAAAATAGTTTTATCTTTATAATGAATATTTATAGTAAAATTTATCTTATGTATAACCATATATTAAAAATGGTTTAGTTATTAAACATTTAATTTAACTCTTTTAACTCTTCTTTAAATAAGATAATAATTAATGTCATAATCTAATCCAAGTCGACCAAAGGGGAGTATATTTTATTCCTAAGGTCGTTTTTTGGAAGAATTAAACATATCTAATAGAATTAGGACAAGTGTTATGATAATTATAATATCATTTTTACCCTTAATTACCCTATTTACTTTTAACCGTGCTAAATAAAGGTAAAGAGTTACTATTCATCAAAAATTATTATCATCTTATTGAACCATATTTTACATAATGATGTTAACTGTGTCTCTCAAATTTTTTAAACTCAACTCCTAAAAGCGATAAAAGTATGTTTTATGAAAATTTGAAAATTCTCCTTGGAGGAGGTTAAAACTGTAAAAAGTTCAATAAAATTTTTATATATCTAAACTTATTATAAAATGACTCCAATGAATTACATTGAACTTATATAGGTATTATGAATCTATTTTAACATAAAATAAATTTCAATAAAATAAATTTTAATTTAAATAAAAAATTTATTTATAACCAATAACGTAGTGTGTTTAATTATTCGTCAAAAAATTGAAAGTTTTGAGAAGAATACAAAAAATTCACCCTAAGCTAATTCCAACATTCCAAATTAAAAAATGAAGTCCATTTTGAAAAATGAAATTTATAAAATTTTTAAAAGTGGGTATTACTATTCATAATGGCTAGTTTGATTTGTCATGGTGTGTTAGAATCTCTTTGTTGCGTACAATGCAAGATATTGCATTATACAAAGGGAAATGTACCATGGATGCTTAGGGTGTTGCATTCTCCCCTCCATAAGATAATTTCAACCGCAAAATTTATAGAATATTACAACATAAAAAGATTCGGGTGGTTCTTCATCATAAGTACCTCGGGTTCCTAAGTTTCCACTTCAATCTTATGATTTCTCCATAGAACTTTCACTAGATGAGTCGTCCGATTTCTCACAACTTGTTTTCCAGTATCCATAATTCTGATAGGAACTTCATAATAAGATATATTGGGTTCCAGTTCTAATTATTCATTGGTGAGTACATGTGTTGGGGCAGGCAAGTATTTCCTCATCAATGATACATGGAACAGATCATGAACTTTGGAGAGACTTGGAGGAATTTCCAAACAGTAATCTACAGCCCCAATTTGTTCTAGGCTTCTTAAAGGTCCGATATACCTGGTTCTTAATTTACTCTTCTTATCGATTCATATAACTCCCTTCCATGGAGATACATTTAAGAAAACATGATCTCCTACCTGAAATTTGAAATCCTTCCTTCAGTTATTGGTATAACTCTTCTGCATACTTTGAGCTGCTTTGATGTTGGTTTGGATAACCTTCACTTTTTCCATTTTTTCCTCATCAATTTCTAGGCCTATGAGTTTTCATTCACCAACATCATCCCAACAAGTTGGTGTCGGATATCTCTTCCCAAATAATGCTTCATATGTGTCATCTAAATACTTGAATGAAAGTTATTGTTATCGTAAAATTATACCAGAGGTAAATATTGATCCCACATACCTTCAAAGTCAAGTGAGAACGATCTCAACCCCTCTTCTATGGTTTCAACAGTCCGTTCTGATTGTCCATTAGTTTGAGTGTGGTAGATAGTGCTCAAAAATTGTTCAGTATCCTAGTCCTTCTAAATACTTTTCCAGAATCTTGATGTAAAAAGGGAATCATGATCAGAAACAATCAATAGTGTTACTCCATGAAGTCTTAAAACTTCATTAATATATAGTCTTTCCATACGTTCAAGTGTTAAATATTCTCTTATATCATTAAAATGTGCTGAATTGGTAATACAATCAATAATAACCCATATTGCATAATTCCTTCTAGAAGTATTTGGTAGCCCCATGACAAAGTCCACTGTAATATTATCCCATTTCCACTCCGGTATGGGAAGAGGTTGCATGATTCCTCCAGTCTATTTCCTTCCAGCTTTCACTTGTTGAAAAACCATACATCTTGACAAAAAATCAACAACCTCTCTCTTTATGTTTTTCCTTCAAATTTATATGCATCTTAGTGCTACCAGGGTGTATAGAGAAATTGGAGCTATGATCATCATCCAATAATGACCTTTTTATATCAGGTATATCAGTAACACAAAGCCTCTTCCCAAATTTAAAAACTCCATCTTCATATATGAAGTCACTCAATCTTCCATCATTCACATATTTAATTTTTTTATACTCCTCATCATCAGTCTGATAACTCTTTATCCTTTATATTAAAGATGTTTTCACAACCAATTGAAAAAGTATTGATGTTTCACCTTCCATGCTCATTCACATATTCATATTTACTAGATAAATGAAAATAGGACCCCTTTATACTTTCATCTTGTTTAAAACACCATGATCCTTTATACTCAACGCATCTTCCACCTTATTTTACTTCCCCGGGTGGTAGTGTATATTGCAATCATAATCCTTGAGTAGTTCAATCCATTACCTTTGCCTCATGTTGAGTTATTTTTTTGAGAAATATACTTCAAACTCTTGTGATCAGTATAAATCTCACATTTTCCACCATATAGATAGTGTCTTCATATTTTTATAGAAAAGACTACAGATACCAACTATAGATCATGAGTAGGATAGTTTTTTCATGAATTTTTTGTTGTCATGATGCTTAGGCAATAACTATGTCATTCTGGATAAGGACACAACCAAGTCCTTTCTTTGAAACATAACTATAAATGACAAACCAATCGTTCCCTAATGGTAGAGTCAAGATAGAAGAATTGACTAATATTATCTTCAGTTCTTCAAAACATTCTTCACACTCTTATTTCTAAATAAATTAACCCCTTTACGTGTGAGCTTGGTTAATGGGTTAGCCAACCGGGAAAAATTTTGGATGAAACTTTGATAATAACCTGCTAAAACAATAAAATATTGTAACTCGGTTATACTCGTCGGTGCTGGCCATTCTTGGATTTTCATAGTCTTTGAAGAATCCATAGAGATTCTATCCTTAGAGACAATATGGAAAAGAAAATAAATCTCCAGAAGCCAGAATTCACAGTTGTTAAACATCCCATATATTTCATTTGTTTTAAGAGTCTTTAGAATAATGCGCAAGTGATTTTCATGATCTTCATATATTTTGGATTATACCAATATATCATCAAAAAATACCACTAAAAAGTAATCAAGATATTCCTTGAAAACGCTATTCATTATATCCATGAAGACATAGGGTACATTAGTCAATCCAAAGGGCATTACTGTAAACTAGTAATTCCCACACCTGGTTCGAAATTCTGTTTTTGGAATGTCTTCATTCTTCACACCAACTTTTGATATCCAGATTGAAGGTCAATCTTTGAAAAATATTGACCTCCATGAATTTGGTTGAATAAATCATCAATGAAAGGTATAGGATACTTGTTCTTTATTTTTATAGCATTCATCTCCATGTAGTCAATGCACAACCTCATAGATCCATCTTTCTTCTTTACAAAAAGGACAGAGGATCCTCATAGGGAAACACTAGGTTGAACAAATCCCTTATTACTCAATTCCTCTAGTTGTTTCATTAGTTCCACTAAATCCATAGTGACCGTTCTATAAGGGGTCTCCGATATGGGCCTTGAACCAGGAATTAAATCAATGGAAAACTCAATTTCTTGTTCTGTAGGATGTCCATGTAGATCCTCTGGAAACACATCATCATATTCTTGCACAATAGGTGCATCCTCGATTCGAACATTATTTTCCTCATGCATAATTATTTCATTCTCTTCCTCTACATTAATTCAGTTTAGTAGATCTATATGGGGTGGATATAGATAAGAATCAGGTGGTAAAGTTTCTACTCTAAAGATAAGATACTCTTTATAATTATCAAAAATTGTAACCTCCTTCTTCGTACAATAAATTTTTGCATCATTATCTAAAATCCAATCCATACTGAGGATTATATCAAATTCAATCTGGGGTATGACGATGAGATCAGATTATAAATATCATTTATATGCTCTAATGGGAACGGATTCACAAAACATTGTTGCGATGATACTTCCCTTAGGTGTTTTGACTGATAACTCCCTTGTTAAATTAAATTGAAAATATCTAATTTTATTAGCAAACTGGGATGATATGAAAGAATATAATGATCCCCAATCAAATAAATCATTGGTTAAACTTGAGGATACCATTAAATTACCTACCACAAGGTCTTTCGGATCTTGAACCTCAGTAGTAGTGATCGCATAAGCTTGGCCTTGCTCCCTTGGACTATTCTGAGGTATATTCCCTTATATCTTAAGACATTCATTTTCTTAATTCCCCTTTTCTCTACAATTGTAGCATTCGACATTGACAACCTCTTTCTTCCCCTTGGAATCACGAGCATAGTGGCCCTTTTTAGCACACTAATATCAGACTCCCATTCCCTTCAGGAAAGTACTGGGTTGTTTACTCCCACATTTACCGCAGGATGGATATTCAAATTTTCTCTTCTTCCCCTTATTTCCATTATCAGAGTGTTCAGTAGATCTCTCATTCTCTTGCTTTTCTTTAAAGTCACAAAACTTAGAGAATTCATATTCTGTCTTAATAGCGCGTGATACAATATCTTCATACGATGAGAAAGACTTAGAGACTAATTCACTATGGAGATATGGTTTTAAACCATAAAATAATCAATCAATCATACTCCTTGGGTTACGTATATAATCTGCTTCATGCCTTGCTATCCTTGTAATGTTAGCCTCATACTTTGCGACATTCTCATCCTCATTTTTCCTCAGACCTGGGAATTCTTATTCCATATCTGTTCGATAGTCATGATGAATGTATTTTTCCAAGAAAATAACTTTAAACCCTCTATATTTTATGTTCAAGGCATCTTCATCTTCCTTTGTGTTTTGGATTAATGAAAACCGTTGATCTGCATCTCATGTGAGGTGATAAACTACCATGACAACTTTTTCCCTTTCGCTACTCCCCAAAGATTGAAATATTTTCTCTAAAGAATTTATCCATTGCTTTGCTAATAATGGACTTTTACTCCCATTGAATGTTGGTGGTTTTTGCCTCATGAAGAGTTCTAACATTGGTACTCCGCATTTTGGATCATGGTTCTCTATACAGGTAAGGTTATTATTGAAAACCTGAATGAGTTATCCTAGTATGGTGATAAGATGATTAGCACCATTTTCTTCACCAGATCTACTATAAATATCTTGAGTAGAAGGGAAATCCCTTCATGGATTATGTGTGTTGATATGGTTTCCATTCCCTCCACTACACACCATTCCTAAACAATGGCATACACTAGATTAGTTTATGAATCGCAATACATAATTCCAAATATGTAAAACACTTAACATATATTGAACAGTTTATAGATGTAATCCATAATCATAAAAATGTTTTCTTTTAGGAAGTATATACTCATAAACCCTTCATAATTATTTGTAAAGAAAATGAGAATTATCCTTAGCATATCCCCTGGGAGTGTCGTAACCAAGAGTGCAGCAAGACCCGTTGTCGTGCACCAGTTCTCATTCGAGTCTAGTTAAAAATGGTGTTTTTAGGTTTTACCCCTACGTATATCTATTAAAGAGCCAGCTCTACCTGCTCGTATCCAGAAAGGGATGTATTTCTTGGAAAAATCCCCAAATCTATACAATAACAAAATTCTAGGATGTTTTTCTATACAAATCCTCAAAGTCTATCTTAGGGTAATGTTTTCTAATGAGAATTGTTTTTCTAAATCTAGATTCTAAAGTTCGTATTAAACTTTCTATGATACCAAATGTGACAACTAGGTTCTGGTGACAGCATAGCCACCCTTCCTTAACATGGTTGTCCGGTTCTGGCCCACCAGGTACCACTAGTTGCACCGTAGACACGTGGTCCCCACCCAAGGGTCCACCCACATGGCTGAACATGTCATCTGACTAATGACAGTCTCCATAGGAAAACACTAGTCCTTTCCAGTGTTCTTTTTTTTCACATACACACACCCAAGGAAACATCTTAGAAGTTCACCCATCCTAATCACTACTCCAGGCCAAGCATGCTTAACTATGGAGTTCTAATTAGGTTGGCTCTCAAAAAGGAAGTTGCACCTTATTGACATGAGTTGTATCATTTAGTCATTTAACACTTTCTCATTCTGAGGTGTTACAATTTTCACCTATATGGTAAGGTAGTGGGTTGTTTAATATATTCCTATCCTAGGGTGTGGAAAAGGAAAATTATTTTTTCAAGTGCTACATAGTGAATTACCATGGTCTTCTCACTTGAGGAACTTCTCATTTTATTCACCTCATTTTCCTAAATCAACTAAGATAATTTTTTTTATTTTATAAAATAAATGGAGAATTATTTTATTTTTTGATAACTTTCTTATATGATATGCAATATGACAATATATACTAACACACAATGCTGAATAAAATTAAATTTTGAATGAAAGGACATGGTTTAGGTTTCGATTTTTGTATCAATCAATATTCTCCTTTCAATGTTAGATTTCTTTTGGATAATAAAAACATGAAATATCAGGAATGAATTTCTATTAATTTTTATTATAAATTTGGAATTCATTAAATGCCTAAAAATATCAATTTCAACCACTTCTTTAATCAAGGTTGAGGACATATATTTTTCTGAGGGGCTCCATCTTATAGGATCTAGATCTATTTTTTTCATCCATTGAATCACTCAAATCCATCATGTGAAGAGTTAACCAAATAATAGAACAAAAATAGATTGAGTTTCATGGCATTAGGGGTCATTCAATTTATTAGGGGTATTCAACTCACTCATGCATCATACTCAAATCTACCACAATCATAAAATAAACATTAATAAAAATTCAAGATCACTTTGACCTCCCCTCAGAAAAACCGTTGGGGTAAATCCATCATTTTTTGATGGTACGAGCTCCCAATAGTGTAAATATAGAAGAAAATATGAAGAGAAATAAAACATTAATGAAAAGAATAATCGTGTATGTTGAAAATAAAATGAAAATAAGAAAATTAAATATAATTAGAATGAGGGAGAGAAAATTTATATAAAATAGATGAAGAAAAATATGACAAATAAAGAAAATAAAAATTTTAAGAGAATAATAATAATATTATTATTATTATTATCAATTGATGAAAAAAAAATTATAATAAAAAAGATGAAGAAGAAGATAGGATATATGTGTAAAAAATGGAAAAAAAATAATATATTTATTTATTTAAATTGAAATTTAAAATCAAAAAAATAAAATTAAATTAAATAACAAGAAAAAGAAGAAGAAATGAGGGGGGAGCAATGCATCCTTTGGTCTCAGTAGATAATTTCTCCAGAGAGTGTCAAATTATATACTTGGAAAGGTGGAAAAGGCCTCCTTTTATGGGAAAATGAAGGGAATCCTTATCCTCCTCTTGGATCAGCAGGGCTCTCACCAAATCATGGGTGCTTCAATTCCCTGAGACCTGATGAAGATTATGGAAACACCGATGAAAATGTGTGTTTAAAAATTTTTCTGTGGATAGTTGATGGTGTTGGATCATCCTTTATTCATTGGGTGAATAGAGTGTAGGTCAGTAGTCATTCATAGAGTCCATGGTAATGGTTCACCTTCATAGTGGTGGTGGTGGGTGATAGAGCTTCGAGTGATCGGTGGTAGAGGTGGTGGTCTGAGATGAAGAAGCTGGAAGATGTGCATTAATGGTGGGTGATTGTAGTGGGTGACTGAGCTAGAAAGAAGTTCTCCAATTCTGAATTATCCTTTATAATGTTTGATTGAGGCCTAAATTTGGGTCATGGTATTCGATCATGGCATTTTAGGTGATCCCCAGTGATCATAGATAGAGGTTTTGGAGAAGGAGCTTGATCTTGAGCATCATAAGTGGCGTCTATGGATGCTTGGGTGTAGTTTCAGTGGTTGTGGAATTCCTCAATAACAGAGCTACTATGGATATTGGATTGGGTGAGGTCAAGTGGAGACACCGTGTCATATCATGGAGAAGCACCTGTTCCACATCGATACACCCATTCTTCGGGTGAACATATATAAGCCTTCACATTGCTTCAACCCATCATTGATGTCCGACTAGAGCCAAAGGAATGCTACCACCACCGCTATACAACCCCATCAATTTCAAAGAACTCCTCTTGCCACCGCATGGATTTTCCTAGGGTGCAGAGCTTTCACTCTTCGGTAGCAATTCTTGGCCTATAAATTTCATCCCCATGGGCCCTGCTCAAAGGTCTGATGCCCCCTAGATTCACCGAACTATGTTTTCCCTCTATTGGGATTCACAGTTAGTCAGACCCTTAGGCTGGATAAGTGAAGTGATCTTATGGTTGTGGTTTGACCTATGCTTGGATTATATTTTTTACGAAAATTACATAAAAGTATTAGAAAAAATGTTAAGAACACTTAGAAAATCAACAAAAATCATAAAGAAAATTTCAAATATAAAATTCATCCATCATTTTCTCAAATTAATATAACTTTTTTCTACTATAACAATTTTAAAAAATTTTAAAAAACAAATTAAAAACATGGGTAGTATTTATTGAAATTTATTGAAAAAACATTGAAATTTTATTAAAGGAAATTTTACAAAAATAATTCTCTCAAATACCCCCCATATAATCCGTAAATTTATTCAAGAATATAACTTTCATCAAAGAGTTTAGAGGGAACCAATATTAAAATTATTCAAATTTTAGTGTAATTGAATAAATAAATTTTTAATGTCATATATACATTTTAAAATTCTACATAAAATATCAATTTATCTTCTCAATTTTCAAATAAAAATTCAATTCATGCATTTTATTTTTTTCCCATTTGAAAAATTTGAAACATCACTTCGCATTATTTCTTGTTCCTCAAATAATAATTATTTAATCATGCCAATTCCTGGGTTTCATCACTTTTGTATCTTTTTACACATATCTCATGATAGAATTAAAGTATATTTTTTTCTCATATCCTGATAACAGGCTCTGTATTCATATG
The DNA here is from genome assembly GCA_963277665.1 of Viscum album. Classification (NCBI taxonomy): domain Eukaryota; kingdom Viridiplantae; phylum Streptophyta; class Magnoliopsida; order Santalales; family Viscaceae; genus Viscum; species Viscum album. The sequence continues at coordinate 1,110,357,796 of OY728146.1, forward strand.
ATTGTATATAAAATACCTTATCTACATTGTAATAACAAAAGGAAAATAAAATCATGAGGTCTTATAATTAAGTTTCTTATGATATAGAAGATTATGTATAGTTGGAATTAATGTCTAAAATTAAGGCTCAAGTAGTAGTTTTATCTTCTAAATCATAAATTATGATATCAAAAAAGTTAATTTTCATGAAATTCACCCCTTTTATTTTTAAAACTCTTAATTTCTCCCAAATCACAAAGAAAAGACCATGATTAAATTGAGAATGATGAATGATTTGGGAACCCTATTGAAAATTTATCTACTTTATACTCATTTTTTCTTTTTCAATGGACATTTTCATTTATTTCCTATTTAAAAAGTTATTATTAGGATAAATCACACATCCTCCACCTAACCAAGTATGATACAAAAAATAGTTCCAGAAATTATGATTTTATGTTTTTCCAAATCACAAACTAGTTTTCTCTTTTTTTTATTCATTTTTTCATTTTATTTTTTTCATTTATAATTTTTATGTTTTAATGAATGATTTATGTGACGATTGTAATTTTAGGATAAGGTCTTTGTTAAATTTTTACTCAATCAATTTAAATGTGTTATTGAATATTCATTTCCTTAATAAATTGAAATAAAAGATCATGGTGGTGGAATATCCCAAGATAACTCAAGAAATAAGTTTAATAATAAAATATGAATTAATTGGTGTATAAATCCTCTCAAGAATGGGTGATATGATTTGTGTCAATAATTAAAGGCATGATTAATAAAACAAAATAAATTTACTTAAATTTAAGAAATTAATTTTTTGAAAAGTGGTGGGGAAATATCATTTAAATGAATCTATCAATTCCCTTAAATCATGAGTCGTCATTTTAAAATACATAATTCACATTAATAATTCAATTATTTGTTTTACTCATTAATTATTTTTAACATTGAAATATTAAATAAATAATAATATGATTCCTAAGAAACTTATATCTCCTAAATAGTTCAAGTAAATCATAATTCAAGCATGGGAATGAAATTTCAACTATAAATCTTTAAATATTTTGTTGAAAATTTGTATAGATTTTAAAAGGATAACCATTAAAAGTGAACTGCATTTCCAATTAAACATAGTCAACTTTCCTTAATGGTATTGGGGATGTATTCGTCCATCATGAACCTATAAAAATTTACATAAGTAAGCACAAATAACTAGTATTTTAAGATCAAAATGATAATATGTAGTAGGCTACATGCAAGGATATATCCTAGAACTGAAATTTTAATCTAAAATACTAAAAATAAATTAAAAGGTATGAGTCTTGGTATGCTCCCCCAAATGGTCTTTGGATCTTTACTTCCTCTAGGGTGAAGTAACAGTTGTTATTCAAACTCTAATGGTGGATGAATTGTCTTTTATTATAACCACCACATGTTTCTTTTAATAGCTTTTTCTTTATCCATCTTGGTTAGTAATGATCCATGGATAGAGTATACCAAATCCTTTCCCCTTCACAATTAGGTATAGTTTTCATGGAATGGGTAGGGATTTGTATGAATCATCCCCCTTCATGGTTTTTACTTTTGAAACCTTCTCTTTCTTTTCTAGTATTCGCTCAATATGGGATAAATGAAATGAGTGTTCAAAGGGGAAGCAAATAGGTATTTTTAATTGAATTAAATATGAATTTTTAATAAATAATTTCTCCCATTTAATATGATATGCCTCGATTATGATTTCCTTGGGCTCAAAAACTTATATTTTATAATTGGGAACCTTATATATATGTTCATCAGAATTAGGGATATCCATGTGTTCCTCAACAGGTGTGGGATTAGTTTCTTCATCATCATAAAAGTAATGTAATGAGTTGAAAAAATTTGAATATTCAAAACAATGGAGTGTTTACTCAAATTATATTGAATAAAATTGGAAAAGAAAAATTTCAAATAAATATCATCTCCCTGAGTTGTATTTGGTTCAATCACTACCTTAGTGGTGAGTGCATCTTGAATTTGGATGGTGGAAAGTGGATTTATGTAGTCGAGATACTCTATATTTTATTAAAATTTTATCATTTAGATGGATTCCTCCTTTTTCATGTCTTGGGTGACATGAAATGGTAGTAGATATTTTACTTGTTAAGGATCTGGGAGATCAAGTTTATCCTCATACTCAGTCCAAATGTCATCCAAGTCTTGTTGATTTCCTATATTTATCTCAACATGAAAGTTTTTCACATCATGAATCCATTATTTTTCATCCTAGTCCTTTTGGATTTGACTCTTTTCATAATAGGGATTTGGATACTCCTCAATCTGGAACTCAGACTCTTCGATTTTTTCATTAAAATTGGTAAGCTTTGGTGGCACATATTTCTTTTTCTTTAGTATTTGATAATCAATTTTTACTTTATCAACCATACCTTCTAGTTCATGAAGTAAATTTGAAATTTAACATAACCTTTCCCATGTCAGTGAGTTCATGTACCTTTTTTAGGAGGTCCACCTCTTCAGAATTTTAAAATACCATCTCTTTCACCTTAGAGTAATTGTACCAATAAATGAAAAATGTGTCATTTTAAAAAATCAAGGATTATTTTAATAAAAGAATAAAAGTATATTTAAAATGTAAAATACAGAAAAGAAAGTAAATTACTAATTGGATACCTATAAAAGCTGTCTGTTTTGAACATACAACTATTATAAAGCATGGAAAAAGAAATAGTTTTCCTATTGTAGAAGAGTTGTTGTTCAGGACCATCTCACAAGAGGAGCTTCTCAGTTTGTTCACCAACTTTTTAAAATCAACTAATTTATTTATCTTTTTATGTTTTTTATTATCTTATGAAATAAATGGATAATATTTTTGTTTTTTGACTTATTTTTTAAATTACATGTAATATGGAAATTTATACTAACATTAAATTCAAAATAGAATGAAATTAAGGACGAAAGTACTCAATTTTGGGTATGGTTTTGGGTTCAACCCTGATTCTCCATTAACTTTTTCATTTTATTTTGTCAAAAAAAACATGAGATATCATATTTTAATTACTATTAATTTTATTTTTAAATTTTGATATCATTGAATACCTAATATATATTAATTTCACCTCCTATATTAATCAAGGATGATAACATACCTTGGTTTGAGGTGTGCCATATTCCAGGATAGGGCTCTATTTAATCTATTTCATCCATTTACTCACTCAACACCATCATGTGAAGAGTTATCCAATTAGGAGAGGGAAAATAGTTTTAAAACATAATATAAGTAGATTGTGTTGCAAGTCATTATGGGGTAGTCATCACATTTGGGACATTCACCTAACCCATGGATGCTACTCATATATAGCCAAACATATAATTAACATAAAAAAAATTAAAGAACACGTTGACCTCCCTCCGGTCCATACGATGATATCATACTCCCATTTGCAAAGGTATGAGATCACAGTGGTGGAAATATGAAATAGAAGAAGAATATAAAGAAAATAAATTAAAAAGAAGAATTGTGTATCAGAAAATAAAAATAAAAAATAATAAAATAAAAATTGGGATTATATAGAGAGATACAGATAAATTAAATAAAATATAATAATAATAATTAAATAAACAAAGAAAATACAAATTTTATATAATTAATAATAATATAAATTAAAAAAATAAATGAAAAAGATGAAGAAGTAGAAGAGATGATTGATGGGTGAATAACTTAAATGAATAAAATGCATAATTTAAATTTTTTAGAAAAAAAAATTGAATTTAAATTAAAATTTAAAATGAAACTAAAAATAATAAATAAATAATAAGAAAATAACTAAGAAGATAAAAAAGGGGGCGAATCAATGCTGCATTTGGCCTTGATAAAGAATGCCTCCAGTGGATGTCGACTGATATTCTTATAACGGATGGAAATGTCTCCTTTTATAGACCGAGTAATAGAATCCTCGACCTCCTCATGGATTGGTGGGGCTCTCCCCAAAATATGGATTATTGAATGTAGTGATACCTAGTGGTGATTTTTGAAACACCCGTGAAATTGAGTGTTTAAACATTTTTTTGTGGATAGCTGCTAGTGTTGGATCCACCTCATATCATGGAATACAGGGTACATGGGAAAATGGTCCTATATAGAGATGTGGAAAGGGTAAACATTGATAGCAGTGACGATGAATAACATAGGTCCTAATGATCGGTGGAGGAAATGGTATTCACATAGGGATTTGGTAGAGGATTATGCATGGTGGTCGACAGAAGTGGGTGTTGGAGCTCGACTGTAGTGCTCATCTTCTTTTCCAGCCTTCGCAGTGGCCGACAAAGACTCAACTTTAATTCACGGAGGTTTATCATGGCTTTTGAGGTGATAATTGGTCATCATAAGTGGTGGCGGTGGAGAAGGAGCTTGATATTGATCTTTGGAAGTTAGGGCCCTGGAGGTTTGGGTGGAGTTGGAGCACTATTAGAAATATTTGAGGATAGAGACACTATTGATATTGGCTCAGGAAAAATTATTAGGAAGTGACATGATGGAGCACAGTGGATTGCGGTAAAGCATGGTAAAGCACTTATCCCACATTAAAATTCCCATTCTTCATGTGAGCATATGTAAGCCACATATTGGGTTCATCTCGGTAATGAAGACAAACTATAGTCAGAGGACTCTTACCGACATTGCTAGACCGACCCATCCATAGAGAACTGCTCCTCCCTTCACTGCACGGAGTCACCCTAGGCATTTTTTGCTTTTACCCTACAATAGGTATGATTGGTCCAAATATTTCATACCCAATTTTCATTAGCACGGGCCTGATTCCCCATGCATCACCCTTGCAGGTTATACCTAATATGGGATTCATCGAAGCTTGGCCACATGGACTGGGAAAGTGGAGTGGGCCCATGGATGAGGGGTGGCCTATTCTTGTCCTATTTTTTAGAGGAAGAACATAAAAAGGGATTGGAAAATTAAGAACAATAAAAATTTAACATATATCATAAAAAATAAATCGAGTTTAAAATTATTCAATCATTTTTTCAAACAAATCAACTTTAGTTAGACATTCCCAATTTACAAATATTTACTAAAACATTGTAAAAAGTGGTTAATATACATTGAAATTTATTTGAAAACCAAAAATAATTGATTAAAAATTGAACATAAAATAAGTCATTCAGTTTACTTGGTCAACTGATTGATGATCACCCTAATATCACCATGAGCACTCGATAATAAAGGAACCTCGTCCGGAAATCCAATAATATGACATCCAACTACAACTTTGTAACCTTAGGGTGTTGGTAATAACCTAATGGAATTTGGTTTTCCACCTTCCATTATTGATGGGGGAGGAATTGATAGCTAAACTCAAAAATACTTCTCTTCATAACTTCCCACTAAATCTAATGCTTGGGGTCATGGTATATCTTTATCATTCATGGATGTAAAACTAAGGGTAAATTATGGGACTCCCTTAGTACCACCTCACATAACCCAACTAGAAACATTATTCCTTTATAGAAGAGGGTGACATTATCACCACCTTCAAAGTATATGTCCAATGTATCAAATGTGGATATCTGATCCTGAAAATACTCATAATCATGTCACCCAACAAGGCCTCCTTTATACTCTAAAAAATAAATGTTTCCGCCAATATCGTTCAAAGATAATACAATTTTCCATCATCTGTTAAGGAAAACTATAATGAGGTCAACTACTCAAATTCATAGGTTACCAATATAGGATGGGGCATCCTTCTAAGGGTAATATACACTGTGTTTCCATTTCCTAGAGTATATAATAGATCAAATTCGTATTATTGTAAGGAAAGAAACCCATATAAATTTTCCCCAAATTAAGAACTATATAATTCAAGATGTTCTGGGGACTCTAATGATATATATATATATATAATTATTAATCCCCAAGATGGTAGTACCTTTAAATATTCATGAAAAGAGTGCCACAACCAACTCCAAATCATTATTATTGTGGTTATACTTGTGATGTCTCAACTATTAAGACCCCAAACCAATCACTGAATTCTTATGTAGCATCACAAAACCAATATCCTCTCTATAGGAATCCCATAAAACCACATACTTGACTCCCATCACAAGAAACTATATTATTTTAGTACAAATAAACCACCACATTATGTCCTTAAAATATCTCTATAATTTATCAAACAAAGTTAATGGTTTCCCATTTTGGCTAAGAGCATTCACGGGTTCACCAATATTAGATAATTATACCATCAATATTTGATATCACCCATCTAACCCAAGAAAATTATGCACCTCAAACATTATATTGGTGGATCATAAGCTAGCACAGTCTCGATATTCACTATGTACATGTTTATTATTCACTATGAGATAACATGCGCCAAGATATGGGCTTCTCTAATACAGAAAAGGCACTTCAATAGCTTCTGATATATTTATTCATCCAAATGTGATTCTATAAAAATCCACGGATGATAAAACTATATCCCACTGATGTAGAATATATAAGGTTGTCATTAATGAATAAAACTTGTAACGTTTCCAATAATGGATAAAATATCATGTTCATAAGTCCCATGAACATAGTCAAGGTAGTATTCACACAAAATAGAATCACCATAAATTCATAATGGTTTTGGATACATTTAAAATCCATCATTGGAATATCCTCCTCATAAGCCATAAAATAGTGGTAATTAAACATGATATTATGCTTTGATAACCACTTTTCACACTTCTTCTAGATTAAGATAGTTTATTATACTCTACATAGGAAATTTATTCTTCGATTCCATATAATTTAGGTGATGGTAGTAAAAAAAATAATCTCGCAGGAATCTAACTTCTTGGTGAATGACATTGGAGCTGGCTAGGGGAAAAACTAGGTATGATAAAATAATTCTATATGAGGTCCTTAGACTATTTCATCGCCTCCCTATGCTCGGTAGGAAAAATACAATAATACATGGAAGATTAAAATCATTATCGGGTTATATATTGATGTGTAATCTAGCCTCATGGGTAGGGAGAAACCCTAAAACATTCCCAAAAAACATATGATTACTCCACTACAAGTTCATGAAACTAATCATCCATGTAATTTTCTACACATAGAGCCAAAATTTACAAATGGGTAGTGGTAGGATATAACTTCCCACAGACAGGCCCAACTCTTCTTGACGGATTATCCCAGTCACCCACAATGTAGAATCTCAGCCCAGCAGCATGGAAGCTTGTAACTCTACAAAGGTAATATTCTATCTAGGCATGCCTTGAGGATAGGGATTATATTCCAAGGAAGGGTTTTCATGGATTCATCATAGCCAATGTGAGTTATCATAGAAACCTCACTAAAATTACCACAATATCACATTACCATTTGATGTGTTTGAGTGTGTGATGACTCTCAGTATGAGTCTCCAACCACATGGGTTAGGGTAGGACAACCTTTAAGATATCCTAACCTTAAACTAGGGATGAAAAATAAAATAATATCTCACACATAAATACATGTGTATTAGAACCAAAGTAGAGTAGAAAAAGATTTTACCTTGAACCATGATGAGAGTCACCTTGTCATAACCCTCAATTGCATGTATTGTTCCATGTCTCTGCATAAAAACCCTTGGATACCATTATGCACCCCTACGGGCAGTAGTTGTAGAAGTGGATCATAGTGTGTTCCTCCTCCATCTTCCCATCCTAGTAAAAATTTAGATAATTAACAAAATATACCTCCATAAGGACAAACTTTTTCACCTCTATGTGGTATATAATCATGTAACTACAACTAATGTAGAGGTCTATTAATTACAAGATTTCCCTCAGTTATATGACATTTTTGGTAGTCACACATTATATGACCTCACCCTCTAAAACCATAAAAAATAATATCCTCTAGATGAATGGATCTTCTATGTGACTCATGATCTATTGATCCTCAATTCTAAGGTGAAATATGAAAATTCCTCCAACATCATGACCATAAATCCTATTATCAGTACATTTTAGTTGGTGATTCTTACCCTCGATGACTACTACAACTAGCTATTACCTTCTCTTCCTATATCAAGAAGAACTTCATCACCATTTATCTCTTTAAAAATATAACATATGTGTGGATAAATAAGGGATATTACAAATGTGTGTCTTTATAGAATCGATTATCAAACTTACATTCATGGAAGAATCCATCATAAATAATGTCATGAGTGTACATCCTATGATCTGTGAATATTAACACTAACTCTAAAATAGAAATTATACCCTATTATAACTAAAATAGAACCTATAATTGAATATACATCAATATCACTAAGTATTAATCCTCATTGAAACATAACTCAAACTCTATCCCTGGAAGAGATGCCTCATTACAACTCTAGATTAACAATTCCACTAGGGACTTTCCATTCTATAGACAAGGTTATATACTAGAAATACCATCTACTATATAGGTTCTTGAAAAATGTTGAATAATTGAACCACCATCATAAGACAAACCATAGAAACCTAAGTGTCAGTATCTACTAAAAATTGGGTTATATCTATCAGTGGAACTCACATGGTGTAGTAACACTATGTGTATCCTCATATTATTCAACTAGAAAAGAATTTCTCTATAGTTGGTGGTATTTCCTCCAACATGATGGATATACATTATGAACAATAAGTAGAGGTATGATTCCTCGTACAACCAATGGAATCGCCTCATGATATAGTCCTTGTATAGAAGCCTCATCGCTTAGCTGATTGGAAACAGAAGGCTCAATCACTAACTCAAGCATCGTAGAAACCTACCTAGGGATCAAATATTGTTTTGTTAAAGAGGAATCCCAAAATTTAAATGATGTACCATGGTCATTAAATTATATATGTAAATTTGACTCAAGAAATACATGGAAACAAGGTATTCAATCCTATATAATGAATATACCATTTATTGGTTCCCTTTAATGAGTTCCTAAGTGTTCAAAATAGAAAAGTGTGTTTTCAAAGTCTTGGTGAATGGATATGTAAATTAACACTACATACATAGGTTCTCTATGGATAAATAACAACTTTAGGGTACTTATCAATATTTCCTCAAATTCCCAAACCAACCCATGAGACACCAAACACTCAATCTCTATAACTAAGATGGTCTTGCATTACAACAACTCAAATATGACCTGACCCACTAGGACCCCTCCTAGGAAGTGCAAAGTCAAGTGTGACACCTCAATGCCTCATAAAATACACCTAGGTATGGTTTAATATTATTGATCATTCATGTCATATATGATGGAGGCCTTCGATTAATGCACATATACACAATGTACCACTTTACAATGTATATAAAAATATAGAATAGATTAATAAAACAATCTTGAATACATAATGCACACAAAAAATACTAAGATCAAACAATGAAAAAACTACAAGCGATTTATAATTAAAACAGGGGTAACATACATACCCAAACCCCTAATAGGAATAAATAAACCTAAACTACTCAGATGTAGATGTCCCCACAATGATCTGTCTCTAGACATGGAAGTTGACTGCTACTATCACCTCTGGTCACTACTAAGATCCAATAAAGAAATTTTAACCAAATTTGTTGATGAACTATTCTAAGCCTTCATAACACATGACATGTGCAAGAAAAGTTTCATATATAAGGGTTGGTATATACATACACAATAACATTACCTAAAAATATAAAATAAATAATAAGAAGACTAGTTGTCTCAAAACCACAATGAAATATGTAATTAATAACCCATTAATTTTTTATGGTAAAGAACCAAAGACATGAAAGAAAGTCCCACTATTTATAGACCAACAAAATGATAAACAGTAAGAAGCAAAAAAAAAATAAACTTCCTAACCTAGAAACTCACTCCACATCTCCAAAACTATAGAATGAGAACATCTGTTAGATAATTTATACACATCTTTAAAGGGATTTACTAGATCCAAGAGAGGATACACACCCATATGTTATCCTATAGAAAGGATTTAACAACTCCATGGATAGATGTCACATAATATAATCATTTTGGGAGTACTAAACTGTATCAATATTATGGAGGACTCACGGTAAATCATAAACATGTTGTTAGGGGAGTAATATACCCAATATTTCCTTAATATCCATGCCCAATCCTCATCATCCACCCAACAGATCTTAGAAGACTAAATTCTATGTACCACCTTACATCTAACTGCTAATATTGAAGATAATTTCGCCATCATATACTACTCATAAAAAATCTCCGTATGTACAACTTAGGCACTCTCATTTGAGTATCGACCAAGGATATACAAAAATACACTATGGTTAGAAAAGTACACATCGTGTACTATTTGGGTACACAGTTGATAACCCCTTAATAGTGGTATAGTAAAACAATTAATCATTAAATATATTGTATATGTCTATCAACATGGATATTGTTATAGATTTCTGATATATGGGACTAGAGGGTTACCCATCATGTACGAACATAGCATGTTTCATGTGAGGGGAAAATACATTATGTTCCCTAAAGTTTACCCGATGTGTGGACTCATCTGTCTCACTCATCATGTACTATTAGGGAGGTAAAGTCATGTACCACTAATGATTCATGACATATGGTCTTGACTAACCTTGTGGGTGTGGGAAAATAGCCAACTAGTCATGTACCCCATGTACATACCAAGTTTTTCATTATAGTGGTATATGATGTAAACACTTCACAACACTACCTATGACATTTATCATCAACAAAATAATACTCATTGTTTTCTAGGTGATATATGACATATATATCAATATCACATTGCATGTGATCATTTATTTGATCTAAGATTCTATATAAATCCCCAAACATCAATATTTTCATTGTTCTCCCCTCTAATTGAACTTGAAACACTCTTAATAATCTCATAGTAGGTTTTTGTTCATCTACTAGTTAACTTCAGACCATATTTCACTATAAAAATAGTAATTAATCAATTTTCAAACATCTGTGATGTTCGTTGAAATCTTCCATCATCATCATCAATTTTGTACACCCCAATCACTATTTTCATTCCATAATCCATTGATTTTCTACCCATATTTCCACTAATGCACTAAACAGGCCAAGAACTATCACACCCTCGCCAATGAAGAAGGATAGTGGATGTTTCATGATGAAAAAGGGGGTGATAAATAACTATAATTTATGGGATTACTGGTGGACTATGAAAATATTTAGCCACTATTTACAATGAAAATATTCTCTAGTGATGAAGAACACGGAAGAAGGCAGATGGTAATTAAGAATTCCAATCTAATGTTAATAAAACAAAGTAAAAATAGAGATATTATATAACAATATCATAATAAAAAAATAATATCCCTAGATTAGAAATTACAAAGAATGAAGTATGAAAAAAATAACAAATCCCAAACACATTATTGGATCATTTGTTGGTCAATATAATGTCCATGTGATGTGTCATTGGGGATTTTTTATGAACAATTTTGTTCATTAGTCAAGATAATCTATTATTATCCCAAAATATCCCTCTATTTATCTATCCACCACTCTCAATCTATGCTTCATGTAATATAACCAAATAGAAAAGGCAAAAATGTGATTAAATAGAATATATTTTCTATTTCCAGAAATAGATATATTTCAATTGATTTAATTAATTGATTCCACCTACAATAGTCTGATCTTAAGGATCATAGAGTGAACAAATATTATACTTATACAGTGGAAAAATTGTTGAGTGTCTCATTTAAAATTCATATAATCTTGATTTGGGTAATTACAAATTTCTCAAAGAATTCCCCCTAACATGAGTGAAGAGATGTGTATGAAGATTGTTGGACTCACCTATTTTGAAAATCCCAAATCGTGTTTAATTTATGTGATAATCATATTGGTACTATAGAATAATCATGTTTCATTAATGTGATAATCATGTTCTATTAATTCCTATATATCTTTAATCTCATTGTTCTATTGTTTAAGCTTATGATGCAAAGGTCGCTGATGTAAAGCTAACTGATGCAAAGGTCACCGATGTAAAAGTTACCGATGCATAGGTTGTCGATGTAAAGGTCACAGATACAAAGGTTACAAATTAAAAGCTCACTAATGCAGAGGCCACCAACGGAAAGGTCACAGATGCAAGGTTACTACTGAAATATACCGTTGAGAAGGTCACTGATGCAAGGAAACTACTGAAGGATACCAATGAAGGCTACCAAAGCACACTATTGTTGAAGCTTACCATTGTTGAGGAAGACATTACCTGTCTTCCGATGATTACCCTTCCATACATTGTAAAATTCTTAAGATTATTCTAACGGTCATATTTAGTAAATTTAATGAGTTTAAAATTAATTAATGTTGATTGTAGACATATCAATAAACTGTATCTGGGGACAGTACGAGGTTCGAGGAGGATATCACATGGTATAATTATTCATATTGTCAGACCTCAAAATTTAAAATAGGAGACCGGGGAAAAACTAGTTGAGATCATAGAATAAATGAGAAACAATAGAGGAATTAATGAGAAATAAATTACTCACTAGATCAAAGTTAACAATGAAGTACCATCCAGCACTGACACAGTGAACCCAAGAGTCTCAAGAAGATCATTTTGGAGGAACAATTTCAAGGCTGCCTTTTATGCTTCATCTACACTCGATCAAAACAAGAAGTAGAATAATCAGTTCCAGGAAGCTAGAACCTGTAGTTGTAACACTTCTTTTTGAGGACCACTTCCAGAGAAAGACTCAAACTTCAATTTATTCACTCTGAATAGTCAAAAGTTGATCTGCAATCACATAGATCTTTCTAAACACAATCTCATAATATTAACTCCATTGTGTTATTTTATTTTACATTTTTGAGATGTGTGTGTTTGTCTGTTACACACACTGTCTCCTATATATGAACTGGATGATATAGAAAATCCTCACATCAAACTTCTCTTACATTTTTTCACATGTAAAAATGTGGAAGAGACTGTATGTGGTCTGTATTGTTTGTTTTTTCAATGAAAAATTGAGGTAGAGGGTGTGAACCCTAGACAGTTTGTGAAAATTGATGTAAGGAATGATACTTTTTTTCTATCAAGTTTATCATTTATATAAACTACTTGGTGGTAGGTGATTACTAAGTGGAGAGGATTAAGTCTCGGCTTGAGGCTCAACCTCTTGTTTAACTCCACTGTGCACTATATCATTTTTATACTCTATTTTTTCCATTTTTCACTTCTTACAATTACTAAAATAGAAAACTGTTTTGCATTGACTTTGATAGTTAGTTTTGGTTAGTTTGTGTATGATTATAATTCAGTTCACTTGTTTCAAAAGTAGAGAAAGTGTTTTACACTAATTCAACAGAGAACTAGTCACCCTTGGAGAAACATATTGACCAAACTAGGCATTAATGTCTCTAATGCCTTAATTAACTGGACCATTTCAAAATTGGGGGATCATTATCATATAGTTTTTAATAGAAATTTTAAGTAGGAACTCAATTCACCCCCCCCCCCCTCTTTAGACTCTACTCTGAACAACAATCATTTCAATGTTTTTTGGGATAAAAAGAAGAATAATGAACCATTATTAATTTTTTATACAATTGTTATTAAGGATCATTATGTTTCTTTTGAACTGATTTGTGGGAAAATACAATTTATTTTTACGTGTGGAATGACTAACATGATTCGGAATGAAATCTATATTCTATTTTTTTTATGTGTCAAGTGATTTATATAAAGACAATAAGATCTTTCATACACAAGTCTAGATGACTTATATACAATTCCAAAATTGAATCAAATGATATTCTAAATTTCTATATGATTGTAATTACTCATAAGAAGTGTCAATAATGACTCATTCATAGAGTCAAAAATTACATTAACATAGTACAAATCATTTATATATCAGATGAATGACTCATACATAAAATTCAAAATTAAAAATACAAAGTTATATGAATCAAAAAAATAAATTAATAAAATTTGGTATGGATTTACTCATACAAAGAAATATAAATGAATCATATGAATTCCATATTATTTTAAAAATCCTAAAATATTCTCTATTTTTTATATGTTTTATTTTGATTCACTATATTTTTATGTTAAATGATTTCATGTTTTATTTTTTTCATAAATAATTATTAGTTATTTCCATTTTATGAGAACTAATTTGAAATATTTTTATATAAAATTAATTGAACAGACTAATAGATAAATATTGTTCTATTATCACTAAATAATTATTGTAGTAATATCAGAATTTATATTTTAAATATTTAATTTTTAAAAAAATTTGGAAACAATATTGTCATATGTTTCAATGTTGTTTTTTAACGAAATGATGGGTTTATATTAAATAATACTATATTTAGTTTTCATATAAAATATATGAAGAATATATATCCATCATTTTATAAGAAATAAATATCGAACAACTTTCAAGTAGTTTTTTGGTTTCACATGGATAGTTGTGAAATAGAATAGATGAAATACAATGGATTGAACATTTGATGTTTTTTATAGGTAGAAACTCTATATATATTTATAGTTTATAAAAACTAGTTCTATATAGGGACATATGAAAATATTGAGGATATTTGAACTATACAACTTTTTCATCCTATTATATCATACTTTTTGGTTATACTCTATCATCAATTTCTTTACTAAAATAAGATACCTGTTTATTTTTTTGTGGCATTCAGAGCTTCACTATTTTAACTAGGTTCTATAGTACTATTTTATTTCATTTATTTCTTTGTATAATATTTTGTTGTAATAATTTTTATTCAAAATCAGTACCTTAGTGTTTGGATTTATCTCCAATAAAAATTTTATGTATAATTAGGCATTACTTTATAAAAATTCAAGAGTCTGAATTGTAACTTTCTCCTAACAATGGAATGGTTTTTTATTAATACACATCTCAATTAAGGATCATTTTTTAGGCACTATGTTTCCAAAAGGCTCTATAGGTTTTGTACCTACATGTGTAAAAAGGGAAGTTATAAAGGGATATGACTTCCCTTCAAATGTCAAGTCATAATATAGTTGTGGACTAACTTCAATGTGAATTGTTAAAATATTTGACATGATATCAATTATATCTGGAATATAATAAAAATTCATATTATTATATTGTTATTTTAAAAAATAAAATTATATTAACTTTGATAATTGTTTAATATTTTATAAAAAGGACAATTACCCCCCCCCCCCCCACACACATTCCCATTCGATTATCTCACATGTTAGGGTAAATATTATTATCGTAGAAAGTCCTTGAATGTATTCATTACTCTATTATATATATTTATTTCCTCTTATAATCAAACCTTTGATGTAACTATATAGGGGAATGATCTATTTGATATTGAAGGATTTAGTTCATATGATGGATGGGTTCTATAAAGACAATCATTTTTTTATCGTAATGACAATAGCTAATAGAAATTTTTGATGAAATAATATCTTAAAAATCTAAGTATTAAAAATTTGAAATCGATATTAAAACCTTATAAAAACATTCAGTATTATCCTGATAATGTCACTGGTGTTAATTTTTTGAAATATTAAATTAATTATAAAACCATGAGCATGATCTATTGTTAAATTAATCTAAATGTATTCGGTCACATTTTACAAAGTAAAGATGAATATGATATGTTAATAATATTTAAAAACCTTAGTAAGTGTTATATAAATTTATTATTACTAATCCTGGAATGTTATTGTAAGAATATTATGATTTTTAAATTTGAAAAATGAATATATAAATCAAATGTTTCTTTTATTTACTAGCATTGTATATGAATTGAATACTTTAGAAAAATCCCTAGATAATTATATATTAGTTAAAAGAGTTTTAAGATATTTTCCTCAAAATGGAATGATAATAAGGTAGTGATTAACGAGATTATTAATTAAGCAATATACTCTTGTTGATAATATTTTTTTTCTTTAATTCAATGTGAATATGATTTAAAAAAATAGATAAAGAAGAATTTTTTAAAATAAAAGAGTTTATTTGAAATAGAAAATGAATGTCACATCATTCTCATTAGATTTGGATTTATAGGGAAATAAATATAATTAATCGTGAAATTTTTATAAATTATTTTATAAAATAAATAATTGATATTAAAAAATTATTGGTAGAAATAATCACATAAATTATTATAGAACAAACTAAAAATGTAAATTTCTTTATAATGAAGATCTGAAAGTAACTTGTTATGAATGCATATGGAAGGGATGTATAAAACCAGAATTTGTAAAATAAAATGAAAGAACCAAAGGATAATAAAAAGGGATAGGAGAGAAATTTTAGAAAGATGGTGCTATAAAAAAGTCTTTTATTAAAATGATTAATTTGGTTCTTATAATGATTTGAAAAATCTATGTTCAATATATTCATTGAATTAGGATAGTGATTCCTAGTCTGAATCTTCTAAATTGAATTCCTAAAAACATTCAATTGATGAGATATATAATGAAATTTAAAGTTTGAAAATTTATGTTTTTATATTTTATATTTGAATAAATGACTCATAAATATGTACAATAAAATTATTGTGGAAATAAAATATTGAGGATTATTACTTTCAACATTGAAATCTTTTCACATTTCAAAATAATATAAAAATAAATTTATGGACTCATAAATTTTCTAGTTATAACTAATGTGTCAAATAAAAAAATTAATGTTATTATAAATATTTTTGTCTAAAATGGAAATATTTAATAAAATGATGTTTATGAACATAATACAAAAATAAAATATCATACTTGGTCATTAAAATCAATTACCTAAAATTTAAAAGACATTTTTTGCAAATAAAAATAATAAACAAATTATATCTACATCCAATGGTTTTAAATATATGTTGAATGTAGATTATTCATGTCAGTTATCATTGTAATTTCCAAAATATATTGGAAAAGAATATATATTTCTAAATTAATTTCCACTAAATTACCTATGAACAAATTTTATATGTCATTATGGGTTTCTAAAAATTTATCTTTTAACCCGATTGGACCAAAAGTTGAAAGGGTACAAAAATTGACTAAAATATTTTTTTTGTAGGATACATACCATAGAATAATGAAAAATAAAACATGGTACACAAAAAATGACATTTTTAGGTACATGATCAGTGATGGTTCAAATTTTATATCTTTCAACAAATATGAAGTAGGTAATTATAATTTCAGTGATAGTTCTAAATGTAATGTTAAATATTTATGTGATATTTCCATTTTAAAATCAATAATCATTTCAAACGTTTTTTATGTTTAAGAGCTAAGAAATGATTAGTATTTTATTATTATGTGATCATAGAATAGGTATAAAACATCAAAATAATAAGTGCATTGTTTTTTAAAATTAATTTTTGTATGTCAACTGAAAGGATATTATATATTAAATCAATTTTTCTAAAACAACTATGAAATATTTCAAGTATTTATATGTCATATAGTAAGACAATATATTATGATACATGATTATGTACTATTATAATTTAATGATTTGAAATAAACAATCAAAAAACCACAAATTACTTCATCTACCCGAAAACATTACAATGGTAATCATTGTAAGTCTTTCATGATTGTTAAAGAACATCAAAATTATTTAATTACTAACAATGATCTTCAAACATTATGTCATTTATTAATCATTCACCTTGATCTATTTAGAACTATAATTGCTTATAGACTCATTAAAAAAGATATATATTTTTAATAATTGATGATCTTAGAATATATACATGGGTTTATTATCAATTTCAGAAATCCTAAATTGTTTCGAAATAAATCTTATGGAAAATTTGATCATAATGAAAAATGATAATTAGTTTTTTTCCATTTAAATTGATATATTTAAATTGTTTTTAAATATGGAATTTGAAAAATTATAAGAATACAATTTATATTTTCATAATTTTTCATCCCTAAATACACCACACAAAAATTATTTTGTATAGAGGGTAACATATTATTTTATAATAAATGAGTATAAACTGGTAAAATGAAATGAAAACCTTAGGATAATTTTTTATAGAAGCTATAAATATATAATTCCACATGCCTAGTAGATTTATTTTTATATTTGTTACAATGAAAAAACCATATGAACTTTTTTAGGAAGAAAACACAATTTTGGATATTTTAGAGTATTTCGTTTGATTTTTTATATTATTAACACTAAATATTCCATAGATAAATTGGAGAAACATTTGATAAATGTGTATTTTTTAGGATATTCAAATTTGGTTAAATTATATAGTCTTTATAAAAAAATGGCAATTTAAGAGTCTATACATGTTATGTAGGTGATAATTATTTAAAATGAAATGATTTTGATTTATGTCAGATTAAAGAGAACATTATATATTATAATTTTGGAATGAATAAAGATCAAAATGAAAATATAAATGTGGAGGGAGAGAGTATCCCTTATGAAAGAACATAAAAATTACACAGATATATCAATTTAAAAAAATTAATTTCAAATATTGATTTAAGAATTCAAACATGAAATTTATTAAAGAACCTTTGGGCCCAAAATACTTGAATTTCAATTTTTGTTCCCAAAAATATTAATGGATCTTTAACTAAAACAAAATAGATATTTTATATGAGTATTAATTAAAAAATATTTCTAGAAATAATACTTGGGATATTGTCGATCCATAAAGATATTATCAAGTAATTAGTAATAATTGATTTTTTAAAAAATAAATGATATTAATCCAAAATATATTATAAAAATAATTTTAGATTAGTATTACAAGTCAATTTTCAATACTATTTTATAGATTATGGTGAAACATTTTCAAAATTATCATGGTTGAAATCAATAAAAATTTTATTATCCAATGAAACTTTTTATGGATTTAAATTAATTTAAATGGATTTCAATAGTGTACTTCTAAATAAACTTGTTCATTAATAAGTAAATGTGTGAGATTCCCATAGGTTGATATGATGAGACTACTTTTTATTACACACTTAAACATGATTTATTAAATAAAATATTCACTGGATACAACATATAATATCGAGAGGTCTAGTGTCCTTGGGGATTATCAACATTACATAATTACTTAAAACCTGAAACACAAAATTATTATTAAAAACTCTCTCTACATGACCACCACATTCCCTCATACTTATCATTTCATGGGATAACCTGAGGACATTCAGAAGAAAAGGGTGAGCTATAAAGCCCAATAATAAAGTAAACAAGGAATAACATGAAGAATAATGGACAAGTCATGCAATATCCATATAAATGGAACATAAAATAAACATGAACAAAAAAGGCAAGATATAGCACGATTATCATATCATGGAAATGTGGCAACAACCCTTAACGTGGTATTAACATGATCCAAGACTCATTTCACATGGATCAAGAGTAAACATGCATTGCACTTTAAGTAGAATGATTAAACCCTCATTTCAATTAACGTATCATGATATTAATCGTTACCCAATTCATTGGAGTGCTATCAGGGTGCACCCTTCTTAAACATTTCATTTATTGCATAAGTGTTCCACATGGGTCATACAACATGGATTCATTAAAGATCATCATATATTACATGATAAAGGATTTTTGTATTCATACATGAAACTCTATAATCAATAAGTAAAAGTGCATAAAGTTTAATACCATTTATAGAGAAATGGGCATGGTATTCACGACACAATGACTTTGGCTTGGAAAATCACGGTGCATTGTTCACAGCATAATGGCATGACATAAGAATTCATTAAAATGGTTGATGAGAGATAAAGTTCTGTCTAATAATATTTACATGAAATGGAAAGTAAGGGGGTAATATAGATACATGTCCCTCCATAATTAATGTAATTTTGGATTCATAATACAAAATAATTACTCGAATGTAAATGAGGAGAGAGAAACTCCTTATGGAATTTCGGCATCGTAACAGTTGTACATGGGAGTAATTAATTAGATTGAAAGAGGTCTCTAGTCATTTAAAACATATGCTGGGAATATGAGGGTGGTGAGAAATCATACCCCAGAGTTTCTAATTGAATGTAAAAAGGTATTACAAAATAAAAAAACATGGATAAAAATAAGAAATGAAGGAATCCCTTAATTGGAAGTGTGATCCCAAAGGCTTGAGAGGGGCTTGAGAGTGGCTTATTAAGAGCATGGGGAACCATGGGAGGATTATAGATAGAGGAGGGTAGAGGTTAGTCAGAATAAAAATTCATTGAGTGTAGAGTAAGTGGGATATTTGGTGGGTTTAAATAGGAAAAAGGAAGAATTGTTTATAATTTCGGTTTTGGACCCTACATATTAAACTAATCCAACCAAAAACCACCCCATGCTTGTTGACCATGGTATTTGAGAAAGGGGTGTTGAAACCAATATTTTATAAGGATAATGGCCTTACTTCTTAAAATATTAGGTGTTCTTATGTGTAGGTGAGTCACACACTCAAGGAAATCAATTTAAAAAGTAAAAATGCTTTATAAGTCTTGGAGGGTCCACTAAAGCTTTTTAAAATAAATAAAACAAACCTAAAATCACATTACCGTAATAGAAATATATATTTTGGCCGAACATGATTTTTATATTATTTTATTACATCACTATTGGGTAATTATGTCGTCATAAAACAAATTATATATTTAAGGAGTATTTAATTTTTACCCAAAAATTTGACTGTCTCAGAAAATTATGAGAAATTCATCATTGGATATTTTAGATGTCCTGATTGAAAAAGTAATACTCATTTTTTTAAATAATTTTCTAAATAAGTGAATTTATACTTTTAAAATAAAAAACAACATTTATAAAAAATTCATGGGTTTTGTTAAAAAACAGCTTTCAAAACATAATAAAAATCACAATTGAATTCATAAAAATTATATGATAATTAGTATTTAATAAAAAGTAATTTATTATTAATATTTTATTAAAATATAATTTAATTCAAAAATAATTTAATTCATCAAAATAAATTTTTTAATTGAATATTGACTAAATATACTATTTTCACATTAAAAACTATTTACAGAATAACAATAATAAAATGAATGTATATTATTTATTATATACAAAAATAATTCACAAAATCATAGTTCTATGGTCTTCAAACATAACCCCTTATAACACCTGCATATGACCGAAGGGTAAGGTGTGCGATAGTGATGGACTTTTGGGGTGGATTGAATATCAATGCTCTAGTGGTAATCTCTTTCAACTTCCACATCTCACAAAGGCAGTTCTATTGGATCGTAATGTGTAGAATCTTGGCCTAGGTTTGGTCAAAAATGTAGCCCAATGATTCCACCTCCTTTTTGTGCTCCAACAAATGGGATTCCTAAGGAGCAATTCTACTGAATGAGGCCATCGCTTCCTTTGTCTGAGTAAATTTGAAATTTTAGAGCACCATATTTATACTAATCATAAGACCACTGATCAACGACTATATTAGAAACAATTAAAATTCATTAAAGTATTTTAAAAAACCATAAAACATAAAACCAAATATGTCCGTATGTTATATAACCATTTTTATAATAAGACATTAAAATAGATAAATAGGAATTTTCATTTATGAAATCTTGGGTGGTTACAATCTTATCCCATTAAAGTATTTCTCCCTCAAAATTTCCTTTTCCCAAACTAAAATTGATGTTGGTAACTCTACTTCATCACTTCCTTTGATTCCAATGGTTCTTCTTCAAACATTTGGTTATCCACAACACCTTGATAAGGGGAATTTTCTTAGTTCGTAGAAATTTTTCTCTATGATATAAGATTTTCACCGGCTTCTCTTTATAAAAGAGGTCATTCTCCAATGGAACCACCTCTGGATTGAATACATGGGATAGTTCAGGTATATACTTCCTCACGAGTGATACATAGAATACATCATGTAGTTGAGATAGGTTTGGTGGGAGTTATAGTCGATAGGCCACTGCTCCAATGCAATCAAGGGTCTATAAAGGGATAATGTAACTTGAAATAAGGTTGTCCTTATTCTCAAATATCATAACACTCGTCCACTGTGACATTTAGAGGAATTCCATGTCTCTGACATCAAACTCTAGGCCTCATCGATGATTATAATCATAGCTCTTTTTCAAATCTGAGAAAAGTTAATGTGTTGCTGGATGGTCTTAACCTTATTCACCATTTCTTTGACTATATTTGGACCTAGGAGTTTTTTCTCCCCAACATCATCCCAACATGTTGGTGTTCTTATCCTCTTTATATAAAGGGATTCAAAAGGTTCCCTTTGGATGCTTGAGTTGAAACTATTGTTGCAAGATAACTCAACTAGAGGGATATGTTTATCCCATATTCCTTCAAAATCCATTGAGCATGCTATCAATATGTCCTCATGTGTTTGCATAGTCCGCTCATATTGGCCATCAATTTGAGGATGATAGGTCATACTAAAGTTCAGCTCAGTATTCAGAGCATGTGGAAGACTCTTCAAAAACATAAGGTGAATCTTGGATGTCAATCAAGTACAATCAATAGCGGTACCCCATGAATCCTTTCCAAATATCTGATGTATATCCTCGCCAGATGATCGAGTGAGAAATCATCCTGAATTTCAATGAATTGTGCAGTCTTAGTAAGACGATCCAAAACAATCCAGAAAGAATTGTTTCCATTGGATGTATTCAGAAGTTCGGTGACAAAGTCCAATGTGATGTTCTCCCATTTCCATGTTGGTATGAGTAATTATTTCATCATCCCTTTAGAATTCTTCCACTCAGACTTAATTTGAAAACATACCAGGCACCTTGATGTACACTCAGTGATCTCCTTCTTTATGTTATCCTAGGAATAATGCTCTCATTGATCTCGATACATCTTTGTGTTTATAGGGTGAATGTATAAATTTAAATTGTGTACATCATCCAAAATTTCCTTCATTAACTACGAATTCGATGAAACACATATTCTTGACCCAAATCTTACAATTCCTTCTTCATTGACACTGAACACCCGGGATTTTCCTTTTCTGATAGTTTCTAACTTTTTCTGAATTCTTACATCATTCTTTTAGGCATCCTTTAACCTTTACAAAATAGGTGATTGTGTAATCATTTGTGAAATTATTGATTATTTTCCCTTCTTTATGATTCCCATGTCCATATTCATTAAATCAATGAAGATCGGATCCTGTTTAATTATCCTCAATGATAGAATCAATGGTTCCTTTCTACTTAGAGCATTCACCACCTTGTTCTCTTTCCCAGGGTGGTAATGGATTGAGCATTCATATTATTTGATCTGCTCCGACCATCTTAGTAGGTACATGTTCAACACCTTCAATGTGAATATATACATGAGACTTTTTTGATCTGTGTATATTTCACAATTCTCCCCAAAGAGGTAATGCCACCAAATTTTCAAAGCGGAGATTACAACAGCCAAACCCAGATCATGTGTTGCATTGTTTTTCTCATGAACTTTCAATTTTCATAAAGAATAGGCAAGGAATTTATCAGTTTCCATCGACACACACCCTAGGACCTACTTCAAAGATTCACTGAATACCAAAAATTGTTATCCACTAGTGGGTAAAGAGAGAACGGGAATAATGATAAGCTTCCTTTTAAACTCCTTGAATCTCTCTTTGCATTCATTAATACATGAAATATTTACTCCCTTCTGAGCAATTTTGGTAAGAGGGTTGGACAATCATGAAAATTTTGTCACAAATCATAGATAATATCCAGCTAACCCTCGGAAGCTACATATATCCTTTACCGATGATGGCCTCGATCATCCCTCAATTGCAGCTGTCGGGGAGGGATCCAAAGGTATCCATTTCATGTGATGATATGGCGCAAGAATGAGAATTCCTTCAACCAGAATACAAACTTGTTTTGCATTGCATATAGATTCTCTTTTCACAAGTCTCTAGTATAGTTCTCAAATGCTCTTCATGATCCTCCATGGTTTTGGTGTATATTTGAATATCATCTATAAATACTACCAAAAAAATTAGAGGTAACATCTAAACACTCTATTCATCAAATCCACGAGTGTTTCTGGATAATTAATGATTCTGAAACGCATTAATATGAATTCATAGTTAAAATAACTTGTATGAAAAGTTGTCTTGGGGATATCTTCATTCTTTACCCTCACTTGGTAATATCCCGACTGAAAATCCACCTTGGAAAAGTATTGTGATCTATGTAGCTAATCAAACAAGTCATCAATTTATGGTAGATAATACTTGTTCTTTATCGTGATTTTCTTGAGCTCATGATAATCAATAGAAAAGTGCATTGTCCCATCCTTTTTCTTGATGGAGAGGACTCATTCACCCCATGGTGAATTACTGGGGTGTATAAACCCTTTATTCAGATTATCTTGTAACTGTGTCTTCAGCTCCTCAAGTTCTATAATATTCATTCTATATGGAGTCTTAGATATTAGCAGCCCCCAATGTATATGGTCAATTGATAATTCAAGATCTCTTCTAATAGGAAGACCAGGAAATTCCTTAGGAAACATTTCAGCAAATTCTCTAACAATAGGAATGTCTTCAGGGATGGTTTCTTCCTTAGACTTAATCATCTGAGCTAGATATGTGTACTCATAGGGGAGTAATATCCACAGTTGAGATGAGGGGGCTAAATAATATTCTTCTTCCTCCTTTAACATGTATAGAATCAGGGGTCGATTCTCTATATGGAGAGTAATTTCCCACTCACAACAATTTTTGTTGGCTCTATATAAGGAAAGCTAATCCATGCCAATAATTGCATCATATTCTACCAGAGGGAGTATGATGAGGTTCTCTAGGAATTTCAATCAACAAATCATGATAGGGTAGGCATTTTATTAAAGGTTTTTAATGATTTACCCATTTTCCATACTCACCAGCATATTTAATTCCATGATTTGTGGTGGTGTTGGGATTTTTCAACAAAACATTTGGGATATAAAAGACTATGTAGAACCATAATAAAAAATTGCATTCTATATTCTTTAATTAATAACTAGCATTCTTATCACCAATTCATTGTCTGGCTTCAATTCGGTGTTAGTGGTGGAAAAAGATCTCCCTTTCTTCATTGGGGGTTCTTGGTTGTCTCTAAAATCCCTATGCTTAGGGAACTGATTTCCAAGGTTCCTTGGTTATTTGTAGTGTAAGAAATAAACAATGCGTTGAGAATCAAACAGAGTGTTCCTCTCCTATGTTGCAGTTGTGGGTTTTTCTTGTTAGTAGTTAATGGCTAGGTTTTATTCTCTTCTACAACTAAAGCATTTCCTCGTCCCCTTCAGGAAATTTTCGGGGTGCTTCTTTCCACACCTTTGGAAAGTGGGGTGCTTGATTTTCTTAGCACTATTGGATTTATACATAGTGCTTCCAAAATTGAAGTCCACATTATTCTTCTTATCCCCATGATACCCTTGGGATTTAGTAATCTACATTTCGACCGTGAGGGAACATTGGATAATTTCCTCATAGCTATCGAAGTCATGGATCGCCCAGAACATTCGTAGGATATGTTTTTTCTAACCAAAGATGCACAAAACCATGCATTTAGGGGTAATTATAAAGCCGAAGGCATATCATGAAATCCTTGTAAGTTTTTCCTCCTATGCTCTGATGTATTCGTCATCTTTTTTTTAGGGAAAGTAATTCCCTTTCCATCTTAAGTTGGAGGGTGCAAGAAAACTATTTGTCAAAAAAAATCAAGAAATCCTTTCATTCCAACACCTCGATCACCACCTCATGCGTCTAATTTTTTATCAATGTCCACCATTGGCCAGCTTCACCCTCCATATGATAAGAAACAAAAATAAACATCTCTTGTTCAAAACATGGAAGGATGGAGAAGATATTTTCAATCAAGTTGATCCATTGTACGACAAATGAGGGATTTGATAATCCTTAAAAGTAGGAGGCCTTTGTCTCATGAAGATCTTGATTATGATTTATTCTTTCCTATGGGGGTTAAAAGTTCCTTGTGAACCATGTTTCTATTTAAACCTTGAGTTAACTAAGATATTATCATTACAAAGTTCGTAATTCCTGCTCCCATCAGATTATGCATCTCATTCGAACAATCATCACATTGATCTTAGCATCGGTTGTTATCTTAATTCCTATTATTACTAGCCATTTTCTGGAATTAAATGAATGTTAGGGGTAACACAAAAATTGTAATCCAAGGAAAAAAATTGATGACTTATAAATAAGTTTAATTCCATTAACTTATGAATCTATAGGCTTCAATCTATGTTATCCATGATATACTTCCCAATATATATTTTTATGGGAATTTTTTTTACCATATGAATGGTTCATACATTCTTGTGAATTTACCATAGCATATCCCCCAGGAGTTTTTAAACCAAGAGTGCAACATAGCCCGTTTTTTTGTATTGGGATACCCTAGGTCAAGCCTGAAACTCGTTGACGGAGTTTTTACTCCTAGGTACATCTGTGCCAGTGCCTCCTCTATCATCTTGTATCCAAACATGGATGTATTTTCTTGATAAAACACATACTCAATACTGACCAAAATGTAGGTATTTTGTTATTATACTTAGTCTTATCCCTAAGGATTTCATGGGTTTTATTATCCTAATCCCAAAAATAACTTAACTTATGCTATGATACCAACAATGACAATACTTCTTTTTATTACACACATAATCATGGTTTATTACATAAAATATTCACTTGATATATCATATAATTTCTAGGTGTGTAGTGTCTTTGGGGAATAGGAACATTACATAATGCCTTAAAACATGAAACACAACATCTATATGGAAAACTTTTTTTGTATTACCATTATAGTCCCTCGTACTTAGCATTGCATGGGATAACCTGAGAACATGCATAACAAAAGGGTGATCTATAAATCTCATTAAAGGATTAAACAGGGAATAATATGAAGCATAATGTACTTGTAAGGAAATAGGCATACCAATGGAGCAAAAAAGAAACAGTAACATAAAGGAAAGAGATAGCATGATTATCACAACATGTAAATATGGCAACAACACTTATTATGGTATTAGCATGAGCCAAGGCGCATTGCACATAGAGCATGAGTAAACCCTCATTGAACATGAATTGGAATTAGTAATCCCTCTTTGCACTTGACATATCATTATACTAATATTTACAGAATTCATTTGAGTGTTATCAGGGCGCACCCTTCTTAAACATTTCATTTCAGGCATAATTGTGCCACATGGATTATAAAACAAGGAATCATTAAAGATCATCACTTCTTCCATGATCAAATAATGTGGAATTAATATATGAAACTCTATAATAAATAAGTAAATGTGCATAAAGGTGAATACCATTGGTATAGAAATTGGCATGGTATTTACGACATAATGACTTTGCCTTCGAATATCACGGTTTAATTTCGGTAGCATAACGGTGTGATATAAGAATTCATAAAAATGGATAAAGATAAAGAAAGGGTGTGAATGATTATATGTACATGAAATTTACAGTAATTGGGTCATATAGATACATGTCTCAACATAGGTAATGAAAATTTAGATTTATAATACAAAATAATTTCATTAATGTAAATGATTAGAAATAAATTCCTTACAAAATTTTAGCATGGTAATGGGAGTACAAGGGAGGCACTAATGAGTGAGAAAGAGGTCTCTAATCTTTTCAAACATAGGTAGGGGAGTTTTATGGAGGTGAAAAATACTACCCAAGAATTTTTAATTGAACGTAAATGGGTATTACAACATTAATAAACTTGTATATAAATAAGAAAGGATGAAAACACTTTCTTGGGATTGTGATCCCTATGGAATTAGAGGGGATTGAGAGAGAATTATTGGGAGCTTGGGACACCAAGGGGGAATTATAGAAAGATTAATAAAGAGTTTTTTCGAGCTCCAAAGGCTTTGAGTGAAGAGTAAGTGGGATCTTGGGTGGGTTTATATAGGAAAATCGAAGGAATTATTTATTATTTAGGTTTTGGACCTACACATTAAACTAATCAAAACCAAAAACCATCCCATAGTTTTTGCCCATTGTTTTTTACAAAGGGTAGTGTAAAAAAATATTTAATATGTTAAATGGAAAAAAATATTAAAATATTAGGCTTTCTTATGTGGAGGTGATTCACACTCTCAAGAAAATGTATTTAAAAAGATAAATTGGTTTATAAGTGTTAGAGGGTACAATAAATCATTGTAAAATAAATAAACAAACCTAAAATCAAATTATTTTAATATTAAAATATATATTGGAATAAAATAATGTTTATAGTATTTTATTACTTCACTATTGGTTCATTATGATGTCATAAATCATATTATATATTTAAAAGATAATTAATTTTTACCCAAAAAATCAACTATCTCAGAAAATTATGAAAAAAATCCTTATGGGATAATTTCAAAATCCTAATTCCAAAAATAATATTAATTTTATCTAAATATTTTTTAGAATATTAGAATATTTACTATTTAAATAAAAACCAACATTTAACGAAAATTCATGTGTTTTGATAAAAATAGCTTTCAAAACATAATAAAAATCACAATTGTATTCATAAAAATATCATACAATAATTTATATTTAATAAAAAGTAATTTTAGTAAAAATATTTTTTGAAAATATTTTTGAACTCAAAAATCCATTAATTCATAAAAATATATTTCTTAATTGAATATTAACTAAAAATACTATTTTCACTTTAAAAACTATTTACAAAGTAACAATAAAAAATTAATATATATTCATTATTATAAACAAAAATAGTGCACATAATAATAGTGCTAAGGTATTGTTACATAACCCCTTATAACACCCTCATAAGAACAAAGGGTAAGTTGTGAGATGGTGACAGACTCTTGGCTTGGCTCGGATAACATCACTCGGGTGGTAATCTCTATCTACTTCCACTTCCCACGTAGGCGGTTCTGTTCGTGCTTAATGTGTTGAAGCTCAGCTTACGCATTGTTAATATGGAATCTCAATGATGCCACCTCCTTTACAAGATCTGAAAAATGGGATCCGGATGGAGAAATTATACTGGATCAGGCCAACACTTCCTTTTTCGGAGTAAATTGGATTTTTTAAAGACCCATATTTATACTAATCATGTGATCCCTATATAGTGGCTATTTTTTCAACAGTCACAAGTCATAATAGTATTTTAAGAATCGACAAACAAAAATACAATGAAATTCATATGTCATATAACTATTTTTTCTAATAAGACATTAAATTAGATCAAGTGTAATTTTCATTAATACATGTTTGGATCGTTACATTTGAAAATTAAAAATTCCAAAATCATGTTTAAAATATTTTTATATAAACTCATTGACTAAATTAAGATCCAACATATTTGTATGAAATATAATATATTTTTATTTTGAAAACTAGATTTGTAAATTGAAATGTTGATCCTATATTTTTAATAATCAAAATTTATAATTAAATTTTAATTACTAAATTTAATGTGGATAATATTATTTTTGGATTTCTAATTGAACCACTTTAAAAATAAGTTTTCAAAATAATGAAAAGTTATTTTGATTTGTGTTTTATAGGAGAATTAAAATTCTTCCTTGGATTTCAATTTTTCCAAATATAAAATGGTTTTTTCTTAAACTTTCTTCATATACTCAGAAGTTGGAAAAAAGATTTGGACGGCTCATACAAAAGTTATAATACACCAATGATTATTTTATGTAAACTAGATTGTGATAAATCTGTAATATATATATATATATATAATTTTTTATATTTTGGTTGTTATTTTATTTTATGTAACTTCTTCATGACCTGGTATAATGTTTAATGTATGCATGTGTACAATATTTCTAGTTGAACTAAAGGAATTACACTTAAAAGATATAAAAACACCATTAAATATGAAAATGTTTCTATAATCTTTGTTCTATTTTGTTACAATAGTGTAGTTTTTCATTTTAAAATATATTATAATTTTAAATTTTGATGTAATTAAATAGATACAAAAATAACATGTGGAATGTGTCAACATCTATGGAAAATCATAGTTTCTTGGAGTTACAAAAAAAATTTATGTTTTATTGTCGATTCCTTAAGAAAAATGTGTATCCAAAAAAATGATCCTTATGTATTAAGAAATCATGAAAAGAATATAGTTTTATCCTTTCCAGTTTACCTATTTTATCTGATATCTTATCTACAATTTCTATTTTTGAAAATAATTAAAAATATTAAATAACAAACAAATAAAAGTTTGAAATCATTTTTTAGTAATATGTTCTAAAAGGGGAAATGTTTTTTGAATATATTCCAATTGATGATAAACTAGATGATATCCTTACCCAAAATTTATATTCAATTAAATTTAGGATAATTCAATATGAACTTATCACAATAGAAATATAAAATATAAGTTTAATGTGATTCTATTTGAAGTACCTATTTTTGTCTATCATGTGTTTCTTTAAGGAAAAAGTCATTTCAAATTCAGAATATCCCTTAATGTCAACTCTATTATGTAGTAACTTATCATTTTAAAGGATAATTCTTATTTTGATTAGTAAGAATCATTAAGATTCTTTTATTTTATGTTTTACTAACATACAATTCAATATGTTTTTTTCAGTGAGAATGAAATTTTTTTTGTTTACTAGGGTATTTTCAGGTTTAATAAAGATATATTTGTTGATTGGGGTATAATTTCAACTAGAAACACACAAACTACACCTGAACATGCCAAAAAGGTATCTCATAGCCCCCCTAAGCGATATGCTACCCATAAATCCATTTTTTTATATTATATATATAGGTCTGCGGAGCCTTTTTCAATACATGGACCATATGCCTATAATTGGATGGCTTGAAGTATCCTCAATTTGATATCCAATAGACCCTACTTGAATTCGTACAGATATGGGTGTGTGACATTCATGTTTCATTACTATTATCTTCTTATATTATTGTACTTTTTTAATGAGTTTTTTTTATGTTGAGAATGCATAAATTTAGCTGTGCGTTAATATTTAAATAAATTTTAATTGAAACCTGCTACTATAGATCTTAAAATTTATTTTGAAATACTTTTTATATCAATTTATAATAAAATTTTATTACAAACTCTCAATTTAATTATATTTATCTAAAGTACCAATATCTTTGGTTATTCTATATAGTATAAGTTGTTTAGAAATTATTTCTTAAGGGTAAAAACCATCAAAATGGTTAAGAATATTTTTTTCAAAATCAATTAATATAAGTTTCGTCATTTAATATTTTTTATTGTTACAAAATAGGATATATGTTTTTTATATAATAATTATTTTTTTAATTTTCAAAAATGGGGATATTGTTTATTGTATCCTTACCACTTCACTTAATCATGATTCTAATAATTACAATGTTCTAATTATATTTCCACTAACATGAGTATAGAGATATCTTTAATGATATATGACTTGTATAATAAAATTATAATGGTGAACCATTATTTATTTTGTTCCTCAAATTTTTCATCATGTTAATTATGTGTATTTTAATCTAATTTTAGAGAAAATCACTTTTACAATGAGTTATAGAACGAATTATGTGTTGTGGTATGAATTATGTGTACTCATAATTTTTATATGTATCAAATAAATCATACAAAGAATATAAGAGGAATAATATTAAAATATATATGACTCATATGCAAGTTAATATTTACCTATTAAAAGGTTGAAATTTCTATAAGTACGGAATGACATGTACGTAGAGTTAATAATGATGCATGAAACTAGCATAGAATTAATGATGCCCAGTATAAATCACTCATTTGTAAGATGAATAGGCCATACAATGAATTTAAATTTACATATATATATATTTGGATGACTCGTATGTTTAAATGACTCAATCATGGGATGGATTCACTCATACCTAGAAACAAAAAGGACTCATCTGAATATCTGAAATGTTTTTTAAATATTAAAATATACTATATTTTAATTATTTTTTGTATATTTATTCACTCAATTTTAATGATAAATGTTTTCCATGATTAATTGTTTCCATAATTACTTAGTAATTATTTCAATTAGTTTAGAAATGTTATGGGTTTTATGAAAAATTATATATGAATAGGGTTATATTTTCATTGTATATTTACTGTAGTAATATCATAATTTTAATTTAAAATTTATTTTTATTTTCAGTTTTATAAATTATATTCGATGTATATATAGAAAAAAATTACAATAGTGAATGATCTATTTTAAATAATATTAAATTCATTTTTTTGTGCGTTAAATTGAGAATAAATATGGACCATTTTCTATGAAATCAACATAAAAAATATAAATTGGTTTGTTAGTTCCCCATACATATCTATTCTCTAAATGTCAAAATACAATAGACATTGAATTTAAAGTTTTTATTTATAAACACCTCAATATATATAGAGTTTTGAAGAACCATTTACTTAGAGAGACATATGGAACTTTAAAAGACACTTAATATATATATCTTTTTTATTATACTATGAAACCCTTATGAGATGAACCTATATTTTAAATTTTGTACTTCCAATATGATCAAAAAAATATTCCTTGGGATTCATAGCTTCACTATTTTATAAGGATTTTTTTAGCATGGTATTCATTGGGTCTTTAATATGTGCGTAATTTATTTTATGAATTTATATTAAAAATTAAGACCTTAGTATTTCACAATACCAATAATAAGGTATATTATTTTATTCCCAAAACTAGAAAAAGTTAGGGGTTTCGATTTAGCTTTGGTCATAAACAAAGAATAGTTTGTTCTACCTCCATTTCAAATAGGTGGTTCTAGGTTCTACCTCCATGTGTGAAAATGTAAGGATAGGGGTTGTGCGCCTAGGTATGAGAAATGAATTTGTGAAGTGACGTGGCTCCCTTTCTAAAGGAATTTCATTAAAAAGTGGGTTTAATACTCTCACATAGAGGTTATGAAGAGTATGTGTGTGATCACTTTTATTGTAATTATTTTAAAAATACATTTGATCATAATTTTCTTTCTCAATGCTAAATTATATCAACTTCTATAAATGAATATAAATTTATAAATATTTCAATATATCCCTTTATTAACTAATTATTTGTAAGGCCTACTAGGGAAAAAACATATGTTCTAGAAGGACCCATGATATCATATTTTCAATATGATGGTTCAATTAGAGGGAAATATTGTTTTCTCTTGAGCACACCTGTGTAGACTAAAAAATATAATATATTAAATATATTGTTTTTGAGGCACCGTAATTACCATAAATTCAAAAATTATCATTGACCCATGCCAAAAATATTATTTGAAATATTTAATGAATTTCAACATCAAAAATCAGGGTCAATACACATGAAAACCAACATTAGATCACGCATAAACTAAGGTTCCCATGTAGTTTGTGATCATAAAACTCAAAATGATCTCACCAATTTAACCACTTATACACCATAATATATATTATATTCATGTATAGAAAATAAATTGGGAAACAATATATAGCATGTAAGAAATCAGGATAGGTCATTGATTTCTTACCAGGTCACGTAGATACATGACCACGCCTACTCTAGCCAATGTTGAAAGTGTATTCAACTTGAAAAATAACCCCAACACCATTATCTATCAGTTATTTTATGGTCTTGTATCTGCTTCTTGACTTCCACCTTCTCACTTAAGGTATGGTCTTTCAGTAAATTCCAATATCATATTCAGTCACATACAACCACTCTCTCACTCCAGGGGAGGTCTAATACCAAATACCAACTATTAATTATCACTCAATGTAGGGGGTCTATCATATCATAATCACATCTATCTAACTCAAGGTAAGGTCTCAAATCATATCATGACCACTACCCTCTCTCTTATAGTATGGTCTTATACTAAATCATTACCACTACCATTTCACTCAAGGTAATTCCATGTATCATATCCAGAACACAACCCTCTCACTCAATGTAAGGTCCTATATCATCTCTTGAACACTACATTCTCAAATTGAGTAAGCTTCAATATCACATCTGGAATATGGACCTCTCAATATATGTAAGGTCTTAGGTCACATCCTGACTACTACCATATCACATAGGGTAAGGTCATGTATCACATCCTGACTAGTACCCTCTCACTTAGGGTAAGGTCCTATATTATGTCTTGTGTCAGGTCACACACTACCACTCTCTCACTATCGCTGGAGACATAAAAATTCATCATAACATGGTTAAATTTCAAATAAAAAATAAAATAATAACATGGAAGACAATTCTATATCTAGCCCTCATCTCATCGCACACTCAATTCCACTTATCTCTTTAATATATGGAGACACATACAACTCAACATAATCACCCAAACCAACCTCGTAATCCCTATACAACCACTAAATCTATATCTATAAAAAAATAAAAATCTCTCAAGTTGTTAGGACATACCCAACTCATCTGCTTGACCTATACGTCACATTTGGCTATACGTAAACACTAAGACTATAACTCAGTCAACGCACTACCCTATAGGGTTTGAAGATAAAAACCAATAATTATCTATTATATCTCAGACAATATAGTAGTACCCAATCACTACCTAAGAAATCTCACTAGACACTTGTTCGTTCTTCAAATAATTTCCCCAAACCATGTATACCCATGGACTACAGAAGTTCCCATTTGATTCTCCCATGGAACACCTTATTTGACCCTTGTAAATCCTAACATGGTTTTCCACTAGTTATCAATATAAATATTATATTCTCAAACCACTACCTTTAGAGCTATCCATAAGAGATATACCATGTTTCCTTTTATATTAAAAACATTGACTAGAAACACCCAAATATTTTGATTACCCTCTTCCACAACTTGCTAAAACATAAATCCTTATCCCAATGGCTTACCACTAGCTACTGGACTCATGACCATCATTCCAATCATTTTATTTGGGGAATTTATAGGCCCCATGGTTACTTCCATGGCCTTTTGAGTTGGCCCAAAATCCTTATCACTAATTGGTCTAATTATAAAGGCAACCTACATGGAATCACCTAAACTATATCATTAAGTAGCATTTGATCCACTTTTCAAAAATAATGAGTATATCACAAGATTCATTCCTTCATACATATTCATACATGTATACTTTTATGTATTAAAGTGTCCAACTACCTCTAAAATGGAGTTACCATTCTTAATCCAATATCTTCATCACCATAAAATATTTATAATTCTCTTGATCTCTTATATCTAACCACAGTTCCTTAATAATTTGTCAAAAATATTTCTAATTAATTATATAATTTATTTGAATTAGGCGTAATCATTGAAAATTCAATGAGTAGCCTCACATAGTTATAAACTCAAAAAATATTACACCAAAAACATATGGAATGATCCGAGTACTACTACAAACAAAATTTCGATCATATAACATCTAATATGGTAGAAATTCGATAAAACATTTGTAGAAATGCTAGGAAAATCATCAAGGTGATTAACCATTAATGAAATTGTGAGAAACATGTTACATATCCCCTCTGTAGATGTCCAAAAGAAATGATATATGAATCCTCTATATAGTGGGAATATTCTCGGGGATTCCATGGGAGAGAAACATGGGATTATATGGATTTCCTAATGGCATCACCTAAGTTAAACTTGGGTAGAAAACATGGGGTTCCCAAAAGATTAAAGGTATATACCTCCTAAAAAATAGACATGTGGGTTCATAATGGCTTGACCCCTTATGTAATGATACAACACTTTTCCTCTGGTGTTTAATTTTGGGGTAAACTATAGGGTCCCAGTGAAATGTAACATCCCAAAGCCTCACCAAAATATTGCATCCTCTCCCCTTATAGTAGAACCCAATACCTCAAAACACAGCCCTCCCCCTACAGGGGACTCATTACAATGTGAGAAATGTTACAAATCATAATTTCCTCCTATAGGGAAATCCTAGGAACTCCCAACCATTCATTGTGACATGATATATGGATTCAAAGTCAAATTATTATCAATGTAAAAATTTCACAGTGTAAAACCCATTATTATAGTGTGATAGGAAACCTACATTAAAACATCAACCACACACTGTGGTGAAATCCTAATATATTTATTTGATGCCCATAAGTACCAATGAAACACCCAAAACATGTAAAAATGTATCCTAGATATGTTTCAACTCCATAGATTATGATCTGAATCCATATAATAAAAATACCCAATCCATAGAGCTCAATTATTCGAATTTACTATAAATTTCACAACATGTAATTGCATGGGTCATTATAAACTCCCCACCATATGGCTTATTATCCCTTATAACTATTAATAAATATTACTTGATCCTCAATATGAGAATTAAAATATCATTTCACTACTCATGATTGATTCGGACTAGTCATGGATCCTCTACATCAAGGGCACGTCCAAGCCAATGGGTAATCTAAGAAAACACCCAGATGGATACCTCACATTCATCTTTCCCCATCCTAATGATGTATCAGAATAAAATAATAACTTCTTAAACTCAATCACTTAAAAAATAAAACATCATATCCTTGACACAATAATTTTCTAACAATAAAAATTTTCCCTCCATGAAGACAAAACATGGTCAACAACTCCACACCTCCACCTTGATTACATCGTGAGACACACGAGCTCCATTAATCATGATCACCAAATCATATCCCTTCTCAGTCACTAAATTCACTCTAGGTAATTTATACTATCATAAAAACACTAATATTTTCCCAGTACCAGAATCGTATATGAATCTACACACCTCTTTCCAAATGGTTTCTAGAATCATCAGCCAACAATCAATAACTGGAATTTCAAAATTCACAACAACTATAACCATGTACATAAAATGTGGGCGAAATTTCAGAGAATATTAAGACTCCCTGATGATATAATTTTACATACCATCACCCAAATTATACAAACAAGACATATAATGGTATCCCATCATGATTTCCCTCATGTAATACATACACATTAAAACCCAAAAAACATGACCAAAAAACTCTACCCTTAGGTCATGTGACCTAAAGTGGAATAAATAGGACTCACATGATATGATCAACCCATGGTTATCTCCATTGAAAAGTGAAATGTGAAAATACCTAATGGAATTTTTACCCCATCCATGGAACTGATCCAATTTAATCATAGTGGTTCACAACTACTAACTCACAATTTCCAGGCACTCATATTTTTGATTCACACTCCCCCCACAAAGGGCCAAATAAGCCTTATCATCACCTTAGATTTCCCCAACTAAGTATTTCCCCTTAATCCACCATAACCTCATGGTACACTACTATAAGGATGTATCACAATCTTTTACATAACCATATCCACGATCAATAAATCTCCCTCTAACATATCCATCTTATTATAGATCTACCGATGATCATCGTAGATATCATTTAGTCCTCCAAATACCTAGAATAATTTCTATGGAAACATGAATGAAACACTGCCATCTTACTTTTCATAAAATCAACCCTGAGAGTTCTAAATATTCACATCATTACCACTCATTGTGATGTTTCTCCGATTCACTACCCATTAGAGAAGTTACCTAATAGCATTTTATGTTCTAGGAGAAACTTCCTACCATGAATTTATTGTCAACACAAATCCAATATCATGGTTTCCATTTTTCAATGATGCATCCATTTCACCTAAAACCATCACCCATCAGAGATCCAAGGATTCCACAAACCCCCGTATCCCAAACCAATAAATACCCCAAAACATGATTTCTTTAAGCATGTTACCTTATCTCTCAACCAAAAATTACATGCTTCAAATTGTGTACCATTCTTCAAACCATGATAATGGGCTCCAATCCAACCCCCATCTCATCTATTGTTTCTCAACTAAAAATACACTCTAAGAGATATCAAACTAAATATTGAAGGTTAAAATTTTCATCATGAATCACTCATGGTTCCATCATTCTTAAAATCCCAAATTAAAGTCCTAAAAACATTAAACACCCAATATCACATCTTTATGTAATTTCTCTAACACCTGAAAAATTGACCTTGGCTCTTATATCCTGAGGTTTGATCTCCCCATGAACCGAGATCAACAAAAAAACACACATACTAAGAAACCTACAACCATTGTCCAATAAGTAAAAACCCCAAACATACAACCAAATACCTTGTATACCCACTCTAGTTTAATCCACAATATCATCCCACACATGCATCACGGTTACCATGTCGACCCACTAAATGGTCTAAAATATACTCATACCTCTCATAGTGTCCCTAACCATTCTTACCTGGAGTCATGTATAAAAAATATAATATCCCTACCTACCCACATTAGGTTTTCCATCTCTAATTATCTTAACTAAAATAATTTCCAAATAACTCATGGAATTCAACTCAATATGTCTTCTCAATACATTTTATTTTTAATATTTTTATAAAACCATTTTATTTTTGAAAAATAATTCATAACACTAAGAATTCATGTGCATATCTAATATATATACATGCCTAGTATGACGCATGGATGCATTCCCTATTTCCACCCCAGGATAAGAGTTAAAAATTAATATTAAATCACCGAGAACAGCATAATTTAATCATAATACCAATCATAATAGTGTAAAGTAATTAACAATAATCTTTTTCTTGGTAACATGGGAATTCCTTATACATGGGATTGTTAAACCTACTCATAAGGTATTTCCCAAGCTCCAAAATCTCATCCAAACTCTAAATACCTATACCAAATAGTAAGAAAACCAAAAAATGCACTGATTAAACAATTTAATGCCAAAATAAAATCACTAATATGTTATCCTAGCTATAAATCCACACATTATTAGGTGTGCCTCTCCAAAACAAAATATAATCCGACTAGATATAAGATTCTATAAGAAACCTAGGGATATTCCACTTTTATTACCATCATATTCAATAGTTGATAAATCAAAGAATAAATATATAATATCATATTAATAATAATTAATTATATCCAAGAGATAACAAATGATAATAGATATAATATTTGTGTTATAAGACAAATAAAACCCACCCTCAACATACCCTCACATAAAAGGGATCACCCAGCAAGATAACAAGTATAAAATGAATTAAAAAATTAGGGATAATTATTTAAAAAACATGGCTCCCTCCTAAAATATTTCTCCCAAAATCAATCTATTTACTCAAGCCAGATCCCTCATACATCATATAACTTGAAAACCAACATAAGTTCTACACGGTCATTGGGGTTCCCATTCAAGGTGTATGAATAAAATGTAGCATGTTATCAAAAAATTTACCTCATTTTATGACATCATAATAATTATATGAATGGATTAAAAATAAATTTAGATACAATATACAACATAAAAATAATCATATCAGGTCATCAGTTGGTAATCGGGCCACCCACACACCTAACCTAACTTTCTTCATCAAATTTATAAAAAATATTTTTTCTCAAAAAATAACCCCAAACCTATACCCTATCGCTCCAGTTTGGGATCTTAAATTGAGTCTAAATGTTTACTGTCTCACTTAGGTAAGGGTCTTACACAATGTTTTAATCTCATATCTAATCTCATACCACCACCCTATCTCTAGGTGAGTTCTTTTACCACATCCTGACCACTACCCTCTCACTTGAGGAAGCTCTCATATCGCCTTCTGACCACTATCCACTCACATAGGTTAAACATTGTATCCCAAAAAACCCAATAACCTCTCACTCAATATAAGGATATATCATTCCATATCCACTACCCTCTCAATCAAGGTAAGATCCAATATCACATACAAACCACAACCCTCTCACTCAAGGTAAGGTCTTTTATCACATCCTGACCACTGCCTTTTTACTCATAGTAATGTCATGTAACAAACCCTGGCCACTACCCAATTACTTGGGGTAAGGTTAAATATTATGGATATTATAAAGTTGCATACCTCTACCCTATGAGTATGGTTGGGGACTCCTTACTGGTTCATAATAAAATCGGATCATGAATAACAAGAAAATAATAACATATAGATAATCTCATTTCCCATTCTTCCTAAGGTCATACAAAAGTTCCCACCAAACTCGCCTATAGAGGGTGGCAAATATAACTCAACATTACCACCCTAACCAACATCATCATCTCATGACAGCATCATAATCATTATATTAATAGTGCTTATAATGATCCCATTACCCTAGACCATACCCAACTCGTAAGCGTAAAACATAGGTCACACATGTTAATACTAAAACATATATCCCCTCACTTATACAATAAACAACCTTGAAGGGTCCCAATAAAACACCAATTGATTTCTAGTTTTCCCTATCCTATGACTAGTACTCAGTTAGACTCTTAGGCATCTCACTAGACACAAGGTCATTCTTTCCGAAACACTCTTACACTTATTTTACCAATAAACTACCCAATTTTCAACTCATTTCCCCATAGAAGAATCTATTTAATAGAAATCAATCCTCGTATGGGTTTCCACTAGTTATCGATAACCATATAATGTTCCCAACCCACTCCCTATGGAGTATACCCCTAGAGATAGAAAATACCCCTATTTAAAATCATAAAGAATACTATGAATTCCCAAAGTAAGTGATTACCCTATTCCTCAAATATATGACAAATAAATCATAATCCTAATCGATTAACATGACTACTAGACACGTACTCATCATTCCACTCAACTCACTTGAAGATTTAATAGATCATACATTAATTTTGAAAGTCTTTACAAATTAACCCCAATAATAATTATTAATATGTCTATACATCAAGTATATCCACATGGAATACCCTTAATTTGCTCACAAAGGAATAGATAGACCCCTTTACCAAATCCCTGAATCAATGCCAATTCAAAAGTATGAAAACACATCCATACATACATATAGATAATTAATAAAGGGACTACATACCACAAAATGGGATTTCCATCATCAATACACACCCACTCTAACTATCCATTCTTAGACCAAGCTCTATCATGCTTCCAAACTCCTATATCAATCCATAATTCCTCAATAACTAATCATAAGTGTTCATAATTAATAATAAAAATTAATTCACTAAGGTGAAATATTCAAAAAAAAAGTCATTGAGAATACTCCCTTATCTAGAACCTCTAGAAAGTCCACTTTAATAACTTGTGGCATACTCTCAAATATCATATAAACAAAATACCCCATCATAGGACACCCAATTGGGCACCAATTCATGGAAAATTGGAAAAACACGTGGAAAATAAATCAACCAATAAAAGTCATAAATATTGGAGGGAAAACGTGAAATCAACCCTATTTAGAAATTATCAATCAATAGTAATATTAGGCCTGGTTGTATTGAGGTGATTCTACTATACTCTAGTAGCATAATTATAAAACCACTTGATAAAATCACCTAAAATTAGACAAGTCATGATAAAAGAGATGATATGGATGATTTTACCTCGATCAATTGCATTTAAAAGGTAGTTGGTAAATTATGAATAATGTGGACATCGTAAAGATTCCCTGAGTGGAGAAAAAATGGATGAGAGGGCCACCCAAATACCCTTCCACTAGTAGAAATGAGGTACAAGAAAGAGGGAACCCCCTGAAATAAAATATCTTGACTTCCTAGAAAAAACATCAAGGGTTCCATTGAAACATAACCCATTTGTCCATAGAAAAATGTTTTCCATGTGGTGTTTGATTATGGAATGAACCATTGGGTTGTGGCATAATGAAAAGCTCCAATTCCACACCAAATTTTCATTATCACACTAATGTCCTACAGCTTCCCCCTATGTCTTGACCAAGAACCACATAGTGCAACAGAAATTCTTTAGGTGACTCATTATAGAGTAACTAGTGGTTTATACTAATGAATGTATAGCCAATATATATATATATATATATATATATATTATTTCTTACATGATAATTTTGATTTTCATTCAAAAAGGTGAATATTTTTTATACTAAATATGATAAGAGTTATTGTTTGTACAACTCAATTATTCACATGGCTACCATTTAATGTAGAATTCCATTTTTTTTTAATATTTGGGTGTAAATTTGTATGATTCATTCATTACATCCATGGTATTTATTAATACGTTTTAACATATAAATAAATGATATATAGAAGGTTAATCCCCAAGGATTTTAAATTATATAGCGTTGTGATAGTTGTAGTTGGTTTGGATTCAGCTCCTCATGTTTGGACCGAAAACCTCGATACCCATATATTACTTCTTCTTTTTTCTTTCCATTTGAGATTCTAGCACATAATAAAGGTAAGGATAATAACTTCTGAATATCATATGATTTAATGTATCCCAAGGATACTTACAGAGGTGGGGTTCATTTTCCACGTTGGTGATGTTTATGAAATTCATTAGGAGAGATCAAAAAGGTTATAGAGGTTCTTTCGGTTAAGGTATACCAGATTTATTAATGTTCTTAATTTCTATTTTTTATATAGTTTCATATTATCTATCATGGAGATCTATCCAAAAAGGGTTTTAATTATGTCTCCTATTTCTAATAATTATTATTAAACTATAACAAAACTTGTCAGTGGTATCAATGGAAAGGTTAAATAGTTAACCAATTATTGGAACTCTCACTCATGAATGCTAATGAAGTGTGGCTCTCCTCCTGGGTTCTCTATTGTGATTACAATAGATTT
Source organism: Viscum album (assembly GCA_963277665.1). Classification (NCBI taxonomy): domain Eukaryota; kingdom Viridiplantae; phylum Streptophyta; class Magnoliopsida; order Santalales; family Viscaceae; genus Viscum; species Viscum album. Next base: position 1,110,400,554 of record OY728146.1, read on the forward strand.
ATCCCTAAAGAGTTGGGGAAGTGGAGAACATTGATTGTTTCATACAGATATCATGTAGGGCATATTTTTATAATAAATAGATAGTCTTCCATCATTTAGTGGTAGCAAAGGGAACCCAAGATTTATATTTATAAAATATATCCTGAAAATGAAAAGAAAACGATAATATAGCATTATTTTCCATTTTTCAAATATCTAGGAACAATTGTTTACATTTACATGGTTGAGTTGCATAATGGTAACCAAGGAATTACCCTAATATAGATGATATTATGTAAGTGTATCTAGGACATTTATCAAATGTGAGTGGTCATATAAAGGTAACATATTTCATACCTTTAAATGAAGGGGTTCATGTATTGGTAAACAAGGTTTTCCTAAGGCATTGTAAATGTAATATTATGGCTTATGTAAAGTTTATTGTGATCTACCTTGACACAAAAAATGATTCAAGTTATTATGTAAGGGTAATCAGTATATTTAAAATCTTAGGTAAGGGTATACAGGTTCTATGTAAGGTTCCAACCATTTTACCTTTATGTAAATTAAGGAAATTCATTGATACCTTTACACAAATGGTTTGTGTAAAATTAACCATTACTCATCATAAGGGTATCCCCAGCATTAACAATACACAATGAAAGGAATTTTCAATATACCTTTTTAAATAAGGTTTGTGTAAAGAAAACATATTTTACTACATTTACACAATAGTTCCAGAAGGCTCTTGTAATGATAAAAGTGTTCACCTTTACTATGGTCTACCCTTTGGAGTAAGGGTAAGTATATATTTTGTTAAAATTGTTTTTGATGTATAAAATGGTTTTAATGGTTCATAAACTTTTCATAAATCATTATAAAAGGAACATTTAGATATTTCCTTTTATAAGATTTTTATAAATTAATTAATTATAAGTGGTCTATAATTAAATTAAAAAAATATTTTTGGAAACTTTTATATTCCCTAATATTAAATTTTAATATTTGATATACCATTTAAACAAATTATATTGTATTTCATATGGTCTATAAATAAATTTTTTTATTTAAAAATCAGAATATAATATTTTATAAAGGGTTATAAATTATAAAATAATGCCTAAATATAACATGATTATATTTAGATTATGAATTGTTCATAATTAATTATTTTTTATTGGTCACAATAAATAGATGGCCATATTTGGAAATTATTTAAGTCACATCAGAAGAAACTTAATGATTTATATAGTCAAGGTTTGAATAGTGAATAACTATATGATATTATATTATTCAAAATGTAAATAATATAAATTGGACTATAAATAGTTTATAATTCATAAAATTTATTACATATATATAATTGAAATGAAATATAATAATAAATACGAAAGAGTTTAAATTGGAATGAATATAAAATTTTTCTATTCTTAATTATTGAATTCTCATAAATATAGTGCTATAATTATAGTGTTTATAACTATATTTTATATAAAAATTGTTCATAAATGTTTATCTCATGTTTAAATATTGGAATTTTTCATTTATCTAAAATTTTACTCAATGAAATATTCTTTTACAATAAATTTTTTCAAATATGAAAATATTGTGTTTTCTATAATTCCAAATGATAAACTACTTCTAGGATGAAGCCTTCAACTAAATACTAGGATTTACCCTATATTGAAATTATCTTTTTACCTGCCTTGATGTCAGTTTTTAATTGATGTTATTATCTTTAATTTAGATTTTTAATATATTTTATGATTATTATATGTTAGGGTTGTTATGAACATGATTATCTCTTAAATAAAATATCCTTAAGTAGAGGGACTTGGATCAAGATACCAACTTACCTTGATGCCTATTCCTTATGTACGAAACTAAATGGGCTTAGCTATATATTGCTACAGGCATACTACTGTGGATATTTTCAATCCCATATAATTATAAACCTTTACATGGAATTTTTATATATCTTTTTCATATCATTCATTCAGATTTGTAATAATATACTTGAATTTTAATTTTTTTTTAACACTAACCTATGTGTTGTGTAAAGTATTACACATCAATATATTTTGAACATATTGATTTGGTGGAGGAAATAGGTTTCCAAACTAAAAATCTAGAAACATGAAAACATAAAAGTGAATAAAATGATAAAATATAGTGATATTAAAATCCCATTCAAATACTAAGAGAGAGATTTCTTCTAATGTATTACATGTCAGGACCAAGATCATTCAACTAGGAATGTTCTACCATAACAGGATGCCCCTAAATTATATTATATATATAAATAATTTAACGGCTGAAACTAGATCATACGTGGGTAGGTTTTTCCATTGCATGGTTCCCCAATTTTTTCATTTGATAATATATTTTTGAAATTTTCCTTAGATTACACATAGCAAGGAAACCCTTGGGAAGGATACCAGAGGAATAGAGTTTTGTTTATCCATATGATGAATTGGAAAAAAGGTTTTATGATCACCTATCCTAGAATCATATATGATAAAATTATAATTATTATCCCCCTAAGTAATTTAGTAATTAGAGGAATACCCTAATAGACATATTGCATAGTGAAATGTGGATCTTGGACCACTAATGGATATGATGAATTTTCCAAGGGGACTTCATTTTAATGGGATCCCATTTGATAAAATCCATTACTAAGTGGTTAATAATACATCATACTCATAAAATAAAATCCTCTATTATAGATAATAATATCATCGTCATCAATCTGAAAATTGTAATTAATCCTTGATTAAGAGAATCACAATTTTAGTGTCTCCAAAGACTTGTAACAGAAGAAAAGTTGTTAAGATATATTTTGGATTTAGGAAGAGATATTAATGAAAATTATATGTGTCAAAAAAATTAATTACCCAATAATAAGGTGTTAAAAATTTTAAATAGGTGAACATAGATGCTTATGGAGGCATAGAGTGATTCATTTAAAATTTCAAAGTCGTTAAAAGAAAACTGATCAAATGAATCTTAATCTTCACTCAATTTGATTGGTTATGTAATTTGTCTCATATACACAATATGATATGGTATCTCAAATAATATTCAATGTTATTGAATATATTGATGACTCATTGAGATTAAATGTTTTTTCATGACCCAACCCACTAGGGTCAAACTTGTGACTACCCAAAGCCCACCTCCAATTGGTTAGGGGAGGGAGACCATCATCGAGTAGGAATATTCCAAAAATGGGATGTATTATCATATAATACATATACTTATGCACACATATTCAGGCCTACAAAATTATGAAATGTAAAACAAATGAAAAAATCCATACATACATCTATAATCCCACAATTACAGTATGACAGAAAAATATTTAATATGGAGAAGGGGTAAAAACAAGCCGAACAAAAAATATAAAGTGTCCTACCTAATCGAAGGGATAAAACTGAAATAAAATGTATGATCTTGGGAAAAAAAATCTGTATATCTTTCTTAAGATATGCTCCACCTATTCTATATCCCCCTGGAACACCATCAAATGGGACATCATCCTTATACGATATGAAATGTGTGGGCATAACTCATAAAGGGGTGAGTATAAAAATACCCATTATGACACACCAAAAACAATAAATACAAATCATCAAGAATATTCAAATCAATATAAGGATATAGAAATATATGTATAACAAAAACACCCACTCAGGAAAGAGACCATGCCACCAAGTGGTTACAACCAACTCCATATGATTCTATTTGAGGAAATGCCCATTTTGGTAGAATCAACTCCAGAAGGAATTCCATAAATGAAGAGACTCATTCAACAGGTCACAATCATTATTATCTACCCAATAAATCTTGGTGGTCTTAGAAGACACTAATACACATATTGAAGGTTATGCCTAGAACTGCTAGAGGACACCATGAACCCATTCTGGATCAAACCTGTATATAGAGGATCATTCACCAATGATATCGTGAACTATACATATACTACCTTCTAGATGGAGGTTCAACTACCTACTCAAGGATATAATGATGATTCCACCAACCCCACCAAGGGTATAAAGATGATAGAGGTTCTCCCTCCATTCTAACACCGGGACACCATATGCTCTATCTAAGAATCATCCTCCAGAGGGAAAAATAATCTTGAGTTGTGGATGTAATACTGCATAGTACCCTTATGGGAAAGGACCAAGGGTAAAACCACTCAACTAAAACAGCTCTGAACTAAAGTGACAAGGATCTATAAGCTTTATCTAAGGGAGTAAATAGTTTGTAAGTGTTGTACATATCCAGCATCACTCAACTTAGATCTGCCTATGTGGTGATTCCACACATGATATGTAAATATTCATATACACAGTATCTAGATATCTTTCACAGTGTGTGTAGATATCTCAACATAATGCTCATGTTTCTTGGTTGTTCTCGTGTACTTCTGGTAGCACCTATGTACACTTAGTCATGTCCCCATACACCAGGTCATTTCTGAGTCATATTATATAGTAGGATTGTGCCCATTTAATCTTGTTTGGGGTTTTGTACCCTCTGAGGTACACACCAGGATGTCTATTAAGGGTCACATGTTGTGTTACCATGTTACATTGAATTTGATATTTGATTCATCATGGAAACCCTGGTTCCAAAGCCATGGGTTACCACATGAAATTTAAACCTGTAAAATACACCTAGTATATCAATATTTCTATAAATTTTGGGATCTCATTTGCATATTTCATTTCATCATAAAATCCCTAACCCATTCTAGAACTTTTACATTAGAGGGGTATTGACCTAAATTTCACATTCTCAATACATTCTGGTCTTTGATCTTCTCGTAAAATGATTCATCGAGACAAACCATCACCACATGACATAACTAAGATGAATAGAATACATCAATATTTTCCGATCTACCTCTAATTTTACACTATTTTTATGACCCCTCGATCATAACCTCTACCAAGAACCACACCTAAAGTATTGATCCATTTTACCAAATAATGATCATGCAATGATTAGATATCAGGAATTCATCAAACTATAGACCAAAAGAAATACTCGTGATGAACGTGCAAAGGAATAGGGTATAAAACCATAATCCATAAAATATGAGGAGAAAACCTCAACATTTTTATGTTAATCCTCAATCCAATATTGTTTAAAAAGGAAAAGTGAATAGGATAATAAACATAATTAATATAAGTAATTCTGTCAATTTAAGCTACTATTAGTGTGTGTATAAATTATAGTCATGGAATTGATTCATGTTTGACTAGGATAAAATAACTGGATGGAAAACACATAATCAAACATCTTTCCTATAGTTTTGATCAATAATTTATGATGAAGGATTATATTTTTCTTTTTTCTAAAAATATATATGAACTCTGTTGAAAGAATTATCCTTTCTTTGGTATCGATCAATCAAATTCACCAAGATCACTCTCCAATGACATCTTGAGGTCCCCGTGTTTTAAAAGCCAACCGTAATACATTTATATAACTACACAATTATTGAATCATTTTTTCACTCTATTAAATAAAATAAATTAATCTATTTATTTTCTTTATTATGTGATAGTGATGAATTTTTCAAAAACACCAAAAATTGAAAAAGGATATGTTGTTTCTAAGGTGAAACACACATACTAAACTCAATGGTCCCTCTTATTTCTATTATAGACACCTATTTGGGAGTTATTCCACTTTTTCAGGAAAACAACATGCATGTGTTATTTAATATATTTAAAATATTTCAATAATTAATTTCCATGAAACTAGGATTTAGAATCAATCCCCATTTCATCACCTTTTATCAAAAAATTCCATATAATATCCAAAAAAAATTTAGGAAAAATATCATTCATTACATTCTCCCCACTATTGGGATTTTCATCCTATAAATAGAAATACATACTCAAAAAATGAGGGTGTTGGCCTCACAATTGGGTATCCCTCTCGAATGTACTCAACTAATGATTACCTTATTACCAGTAGACATGTAATGGTAGAATCAATCACCAATGAAGGATACCCTCCCACTGATCTTTCTCTCCAATAGGTACCCAGCAAAGGAATCTATATCCTTGATGCCCAAATCACCATAGATGATAACATATGATAGTTCTTACACATATTTGCTTAGATAAAAAAATGTGGAAGATATCATGTAACCTATCTAGCTACGGCGATAGAGATAAGTGGAACGCCACCCTACTCACTCTAGATAGTATCTGTAAAAGACCAAAGAATATTTGAGATAACTTGTCATCCTATAAAAATCTACACAATCCATGTTGAGTAGAGACCCTCATGAACACACAATATCCCTCCTTGAACTCCATACTTCTTCTTCATCGGACCACATAAGACTTCTAATGGCTATGTGTAGTCCTCATCCACTCATGTTTGATCTACACCTTCTCTATGGTATCTTACACCAACTTTTGGCCCATGAGTTCTAACTCACATGGATTAGTCCAAAAAAGTGCGGACATATACCGTTACCTATAAAAGGCCTCAAATAGATCAATAACAATAGTGTTATTGTAGTTTTTTTTTCCAAAAACTCCACCAATAGTAGATGATCCACCCAACTATAGCCTATGTGTAACATGAAAGCTCGCAACATGTCCTCCAGGACAAGACGGTTCACTACGTATGGCCTTTAGTCTGGGGTGAAATGTCATGGTCATGTTTAACGAAGCCCCAAAGGCCTCCGGTAATCCTTTCCATAATCATGACATGAGGTGAACATCATGGTTACAAATGATCTTTGAGGGAAATCCCTGGATATAGACTATCACTTTCACATATATGTGTCTCAATCTCTCTAAATAAATCTACATTAGAATAGCTAAGAAGTGGGCCAACTTAGTGAGTCAGTATGTGATCATCTAGATAGAATAATTTCCTCTATACATACATGGTAATACCATCATAAAGTTCATGGATTTCCCATCACAATTCTACTCTACCACCACATGGGATTGGTCAAAACCCACTAGAACCTGGTTCTCTTCCTTCATATGTTAACAAGTTAGGCATCATGAGTAAAACTCGACAATATAGAACATTATACCTAGCCCAAAAAAATAATGTCGAAGGTCCTGATACATTTTTTTCTCACTAAGATTTAATTCTAAAGGGGATTCATAAAACTACCACATCACCACCTATGTCAATTTCAAAAGGTACCATCATTTATCCATTGAAAAGGATAGAATTCCCCTGACCATTATAATTTCCATCAAGAGCATGTCTAGAGGATATATAAATGTGTAACGTATCACAATCAGTATCTCCATACTAATAATACCTCACTTTCAATATAAGTGGTGTGGTAACTATCGTAGAATAAATATATGAAGCACCATCCTAGTCCACAATAGACAACTATAATGAGGAAAACTGCTCGGATTCCTCAGCTACTAACTGAGGATAATATATCTTATTTTGAGTGTCTTTAACCATCTTCCACTTCCCATGAGTACAGAAAATCTCAAATTCATAGTCCTAGAGAAACTCTAGTAATCACCTCTATCTAAATTTAATCTACTTCTAAAAATATACTTGAGACTCTTTTATTGAGAGTAAAATATAAACCACTCACCCATCCGGTAGTGTTTCCACATCATTAGTACAAAGACAACCGCTACTAGATTAAGATCATAGTTCATGTTGTCATGTTAATGCGGTCTCAACTAACAGGAACCGTAGGCAATCACTACCTATATATACATCATCACACAGCCAATCCTAGCCCCGGATTCACCATATACCACTACATGCTCGACACCATCCTTTGGAAATCTCAATATTATAGTGCTCATCAACCTCTGTCTCAACTTCTAAAATAACTTCTAGAACATTTTTGTCAACCAGAAAGGCTTCCCCTCTATGGGAAAATCTATCAAGGGTGATACCACTATAGATAAATTATGTACAAACCTTTGATGGTGCACTAAAACCAAAGAAAACTAGGCACCTTGGTAAAAATCTTGGTTTTATCCCAATAAATCACTCCTTCAACCTTCAATGGGTCCATTGCAACTCCTACCTCTAAGATAATGTCTCCTAGGAAGTGGACCTCACTATTCCACGGTATAATCTTTTAGTGATTACCATAAATTCGGAGTTCTCAATGCGTTTCTAGTACCATCCTCAAGTGTCTCTCATGATCCTCCTTGGACGTAGAGGACATGAGGGTACCATTTCTAAAGACTAACGTGATCTAATCCAAGAAAGGGTGAGGAGATGGCTCTTCAGTCCTGTGAATTATTCTATATCATTCAACACACCAAATGGTATCTACGAAACTCAAATAAATCATAGCCGCTCTAAGAATCCACAATCAATACAACCACATCTAAAACTTAGATCTGGTGATAAAATGTATTGTGGTTAAACTCTGAGAACTACTTCACCTCCATCCATTAGCTGAAGAGGTCATTAATTATCTGTAGTGCATAAATTTTCTCATTTCACCTGGTTCATGGGACAACAATCCACATCCAACCTCTACTACTAATCTTACTATTAGGTGAACAAGATGAGGCTTCCCACAAAACACACTTGGTCTTATGAATCCCCTTCTCTATTGTCTCCCCTAACTGCATCTCCATCTCTCATAGCTACACGGGGTCATCTAATATGCTAGTGCCAATATTGAGTCATCCCTAGTTCAATTCCATGAGTAATGTCAACCCTCAATAGTGAGGTAAACACCAAAAATCCTCAATAAGGATTCCCTCATACTCATACACCATCACACAATCTAAAATATAAAATCGTTCGCTTCCCCAAGGGAAATATTATCCAGTTGATAATGAATAATTTTTAGCCTCCAGAAAATGAGATAATCTTTCCCTTTCTGGGGGTTAATCGTTGTTTAAGGAAGAAAAAACTTTCCCAAAAAAATAGTAATTAATTCTATACTCACTAGTAGAAACATCTGAGAATGGTTGTTAGGAAATTACTCTATACTAAGGAAGACATCATAGGGTATCACTTCCACTATAATAAAATTCCATGTGAGGCTCTCTGTTTCCTACTAGAGTCAGTTAATACTATCAAAATAATATTATAATAATTGATCCTATCTACATGAGCCTCCAACTCAAGGGTTTATAAAAAAGGGCTCCATGGGTATTACTAGGTCTTGAATAGGGGATACACTCCAGGAAAAGTGATTCATATCTATACCTAAAAACTATAATTGGGGCAGTGAAAAGGCACATCATTCCATGATGCACTCAAAGCCTCTGAGAGGTCCCACCATTTGGAACTCATTCATTGATTATCCCACATTTTTACCATCACTAGGTGTTTATTAAACACCTTAGTGCATAAAACCATCTCAACCATACAAGCCATAGAAACTCATCACCAACTTATGGCGCTAATGCCACCCTAAATCACCCTAGAGAAGTCATTACACATGGACAACCATCCGGGAGGGGTCTAAACCAAGAGATAAATTTTCACCATACGCTCACACTAGCCCTCCACCACAAAATAATGGGCTCTGGACCACCATGTAACCACAGTGATATCAAAATTTGGAACTCGTGATGAATAGTCGTAAATCCAAAACAGTGCCTTGATTCAAACCCTTACCACCTAAGTGTATGTATCGCCAAAAAACCAGAGTGGTTATCATCACTATAACACTCATAACATTACAAACATGCACATACCATCATCATGTCTTGCTGGATCTACCAAATTCTCAACATGTGAATGATCATCTACCAAATCAACAAAATGATCCATATGTTGCTCAATAGGGCCTAGCACATCATGGTGCTTAGATGAAGAAAAAAATATCATAATTTGATCCCAAAACAGAAGCCACATAACTCAACTATTTTTCATCATGAAAAAATCTCAGAACCCTAGTTGGATATCATCATAGAAAAATCTTGAGGATTATCCTGATGTTCCAAGGACAGTGAGTATATTTGGGGAGATGACTCAAAAAGGAAATGGAAACCACAACCCATTCTTAAATGACACATGTTCCAATTCTTTCCCTGCAACCAATTTCTATTTATACCAAGTTGAGGCAGGTGATCAAAGTCTTGTTGTATAGATATGTCGACCGTTTCACCAATACTATAGTCCATGAACTTAAATATGAAATCAATACACATGACACTATTTCCCTAAAACAATATCCTAGACTCCAGATTTTAGGTATAACCAACAGCTCAGAGACCACTCTATCACGGCCTGACCCACTGGGATTCAACCTTTGACTACCCAAATACTGACATTAATAATTCAGCATAGGCATATCCCCAAGTGGGAGGTATTAACATAATTTACCTGTATTCATGCACATAGTTCCAAACCCATAAAATGATAAAAATCAAAACAACTAAAAAAAGCATGAAAATATCTATTATCCCTCTATTATAGTATGATAGGAATGTACTAAAAATGAAAAGATAGAAAAATAAAAGTCGTAAAAAACTATAAAGAGTCCAACCTTCTCAAAGGAATATGACTATAATAAAATTAAAGTACCCAGGAAAGGACCTCAGTCTATCTAGCCAAAGATATGCTCCACCTACTCTGAATCCTCCAAGGAAACAATCAAAAGGGCTAGAATCTACATAATATGTTCCATGTTTCGGAATATCCTTTAAATCTTAGAGTATAACACTACCTAGTAGGACTCCCCAAAACACTAGACATGAATCATCAACTATATTCATCACAATACAAGGACATAAAAATCAATGTATAACAGAAAACACCAAGATATTCTGAGGAAAGACACCACACTAATTTGAGGTCAAAACCCACTACCATCCATCGGACCCTTCTTGAAGAATTTATCATTCTAATATAATTCACTCCATGATCCATTTTATCCCCAAAGATAATGATTCAGGAGGTCATTATGATTGGCACCCTCTAAAGAAATATCACTAGTCCTATAAGACCCTATGATTTAGATATGGATTTATGCCTAGAACTATTGGGGGAAACATGATCCCAATTTGAATAAACCCTCTGTGTAGAGGATTATACACCATTAATACTCTGAACCCGACCAATATTTCCTTCTAGGAGGTGGAACAACACGCTGCTCAAGGAGGTCACATCAATTCCACAAACCCCACCTAGTGCATAAAGATGATAGAGAATATCACTCCAGTACCACAGGGATACACCACAAACTCTATATGAGACTCATCCTATAGAGGGGATAAAAATCCTAAGATATATATATAATACCACATTTTACCCTCAAGGTAAAGGTCCAAGGGAAAAACCACTCGATTGACACCGGTCTGAACTGAAGAGATGAGGATCTTCCAGCGATTTCTAAGGGATTACATGGTGTGTATGTAGTGTACATGGCGTATATCACTAAACCCTAATTTTTCCATTTGGTGATTCATCACACAACATGTAAATATTCTTATACATGAAATGTAGGTAGATTATTAAGGAGTGTAGAGATCTCTCTGCACACTACTCGTGTAACTTGGTCATGCCTGTGTATGGTTGGTTTTGCTTGTGTACACCTGGTTGTGTCCGTGTACACCTAGTTGTGTCCATGTCTGAGTATATGGTGTTTCTTTTTCTGTGTACCTATATCCGTGAATATTCACCTTGTGATTTATAGTTCAATCCTCCATGTAAGGTTCACATGGCGTGTGACCATTTCACGCAACATGTGATATTTCACTCACTATAGAGACCCTAGCGCTGCAGCTAAGGGGTCCCACATGGTGTGTAATCTTGAAATACATAACATGTAATTCAGGATTTTCTAGATCTATAAAGATATATTATGCATCCTTATTTGAATTAAAAATCTACCTCCCTCACTGGAACCTATGGATCATTGGTTGCTCGACACTTGTGCTTTCTTTTCACCTAGTTCGGATCCATGATCTACTCTAAAAATGATCTGTCGAGCCAAACCGTTATCACATTCCAAAACAAGAAACAATGGAATATAAAAATATATTATGATATTCATTTAATCTTCCAAAATCATCATTACCCATTGATCTCATCATCTATAATGAACCACACCTGCGGTGTTGATCTATTACATTGAAAAACTGTCTCATAGCAATCAAATATTTTGTATCTGTCGAACTATGGACCAAAATAAAATATCATGATGAATGTGTGAATAAATAAGGAAGAAAAAAATAATTCATAAAACACAAGGAATGAAAATCTTACTTTATTAGTTCTGAATTCATTTATTTTTTGTAGAAAAAGGATAAGTGAGGAAGATAATCAAAACAAGGATCATAAATAATTCCATAAATTTAATATACTATTGATTTATATATCAATTTTTTCAAGGAATTAATCTATATTAAAATGAGGAAAATAATGGGTTGGGAATCAAACTTACTACCTAGAGTTTGGATTGATCATTGACAATGAACGGTTCTATGTTTCTATCCATGATGAGATCCACAATATCCCATGGCACAATGATACTGGATTTGTTTCAAATCTATAGTTGTTCTCTAATGTCACTATCTAATGATATCTAATGGTCTCTTAGGTTTTGTGGCCAACCCGGTGACATTTCTATAACTACATTCCTATAGAAAAAGTTTTTTGATGTTTCAAATAAAATAAATTTATTCAATAAATGAAAATTTTTATTAATTTCGCTCATGTTACCACTTTTTCACAAACACCTGGTGACGACCAAGGTCATTATTTTTTTAAAGTAAAATTATCATTCTAAACTAAATGGAACCCTTAGAATTTTGATTCAGGCCCTATTCGGTAGTTATTCCACTTTTTAGGAAACCAGTGTGTGTGTGTTATTTAAAAATTTTAATATATTTTTAACATTTATTACTAGAAAACCGGGTCATGGAATCACATTCTGTATCAGTTTCTAGTTTCAAAAATATTCTATATAATATCTAATAATAATACATTGAAATTATGATTCTTTAAAGATTCCTTGAATCTTTATTGGTTTTAAAATTCCATTATATTTTTCTATAGACATATGATATCAAGGGTTTATTTTACCAAGTGTTTTAAACATACAATGGTCCTAAGGTGAATATAATTAAATCTATATTTTTTTTTCAAGTAATAGATCATTGGAGTCACATCATTGATAACATGGATGCTTCAAGTTTGGTTAAATTCATCATAATTTATTTATTCAATCTCATTTTTCTATTATCATGATAAAGAAAACAATTGTTGTTTAATGAAATTAAAAATGTTTTTTTGATAAACACCGTTATGATTTGTACAAATATAGAAAAAATTTAATGAGAGACTAAAATTGGTTTCTTTATCAATGAAAGCATCTTATTTTCATCTTTAAAATTGTTTTGAAATATGATTGGATTCAAAAAAAAATTCCTAACATTCTCAATGTGTTGGAAATATATATGAACTAGTCATATGTTGACTATGTTTTAAATTTACATATAGATAATACATGTTTGTTAAATTTCATACTAGATGATGGAAAGTTAGTTGAAAAGTTCACAAATGTTTCCTTAAGATGCAAATCAATTTCATTGACACCTATGGTTTTCAGGAAGAAATAGTAATAATTCAATATGATTGGATTATTTAAAATATAAAAATTATGGTGTTTTTCAAACTCCATAGAATTCCCATGTAATGTATGAATGTTATAAAAAAAAATTTTGAAAGGTATGTGATATAGAATATATATTTTCATGAAATATTATTTTCATAAAAAAAATTCAAACTCATAGAATACCATATATAATATATATTTTTTGTTTAGATTCATACAATAATAAAAAATGTAATTTCATTAAAAAAAATTGTTTTTGTATCATATATATATATATATTAAATAGAATATAATGTCTAAGAGGCTAGTTGGAGTGTGTTTGGATTTAAAAATATTCAAAGTTAATATATAAATAATTGATCCAATGTAATTTTAAAGTAAATATTACTTAATATTCTAAGAGTGTAAGTATGTATTAGTAAAAAATAATGTAAGTAGTTATAAAATTTAAACAAATTGATGAAATAGGGTTCCAAGGATAATGATGATGCACTTAGGAAGAGTTCCAATAAGAAAATATAATTTGATATCATGACAATTTATGTTGTGAAGTTATTAAGATTGAATATGTTCAATGAGTTGAAACATTATGAATTTGATTCCTAAATCTCATAATTATTCAAACTAGCTTACATTATAGGTGTTTCTCACAAAACTTTTAGTATTAGAGTTTTATTAGATAGTCACATAGATAAGTGACATCAATTACATATGATGTAAAAAAGATAACAAAACACAAAAAGTCTCCAACATAAGGTTGACCGAGCAGTTTATCATATGTGACGTAATAAACAATAGCTTATTCTAGTTTTGTTAAATATTATTAAGGTGTAAAATGCCAAAATTTTAAAAATAAAACAATATTCAATAGTGTATAAGACATAGAACAAAGATATTAAATGAACCATGAAATGTTACAATTTAAATATGACTAATATAGTGTGTTTTTTCTATTTGGGAGTATGAATAAGAGTAACCTTATTATGAAAAGTATATATATATATATATAATGGTTATATTCTATATAATCACACCCCAGCTAATTGTCTTGATAAAAAAATAGACTTTATATAACGTCCCACCCCGTCTAATTGGATTGAGAGGGTGGTGAAACGTTACATGGCCTTAAGAAACATCCCCAAGACACCAAAGGCTTGAAATGAATGTTGAAGGGCTTCAATACATTTGGGGGATGATTTTCCCTTTATGAAGAAAACCATTAACAAAAAATTCATAACGAAAAAACCACAACATGATTCCTGATAACAATGAAATAAAACTCAACATTCCATTTATCAAAAAATACACAATTCTAGTATAATATTGGAAGACTACAATATCAAATTAAATAGTAGAATAAAATCTCAGAGAAACTCAAAGACAACCACAACTCCAAAGCTCCACATGAGATATGATCCAAACCCACCCAAAAAAGCCCAAGTTTCATGAAGTAGTGCCAAAGATGTCTGATACACTAACTTTTCCACTGTCCCAATAGATGAAATCTACAAAACAAATTCCAATGTAGGCGTGATTACTAAAACTCGTCTGGTTTCCTCACTAACTTCCCTATTCATGCCACTAGGATAAAAAATTTAGTAACATTTATATGAAATATCTTATACAAAACAATTTTTTAAATAGTTTAAAACTAAATATAAATGAGTTCCATATCAAGTTATTTTTCAAAAAACTCACTTATTCAAATAAATCTACCAAAAAATGCTTTAAAACAATTTCACAAGTTCCCTTTGGCATAACTATTACATTTCACAAATTCACACAAGTGAACTAACATTACTCTTTATGACACTTTCACACTCTTGGGGTGGTTTCTCATCGATATACCAAGTCATCACAAGGTAATTATATTCCATTTACCATTAGAGCATTAGTATTGAGAAAAAGGTCATAGTTCAACCAATCCTCATAAATTTTATATGAACACACACAAAAAGTATGCCAAAAACCCTGAAAACCCCTTTTCAATAAAAACTAACTTTTAATAAAAACACTTTTTCCATAAAAACAACTTCAATGCCAAATAAATTTCTATAAAACAAATTTTTTATTGAAAACCACATTCATATAAACCAAATAAATAAATTATATTAAAATCGTTATTTTAAAATCATTTATCAAAGCACATTCCACAACCAAATACCACAATCCATCAATTTTACCACAAACCAAAAAATGTCACTAAAGTGGATTTATAACATGATTTCCACAAATATTTCATAATAAATTTCATGACATTAAATCAATTTGAAACTAGTTCAATCAGTTTTATCAAGAGGAGTTGAGAGTGAAGCCACCAACCTTGAGATTTTTGTTGAAAACAATAAATGGCTTGAAAACGTCACAAAACCAAGTTGAATCTTCATGAACCATCCTTAGAACAACTCCATTATCATCAATAAGCCCGAATACAAATATATTTGGAATCCAAACCCATATATCTACCAACAATGGGAATTGATCTAACAAATTGAGATAGAGGGTGAATTGTATCTAGGAAACATTAGTAATGACCACGAACGATCAATTACCATGAGGAATCATCTTCTAATCACTAAGGGAAGCCTTTGGATTGCCTCTGGAATGATAGAAGGACCTTCCATGACCTTTGAGTGAGAAAAATCCCATGTTAGGATAGCAAAGGTGGAAAAAGGAGCGGGTTAAAGAGAAAATCAAGTGAGATCCACTTTTTAAGGAGGAAGTTTATTGTCATGTATAGTTTAGTCACACAGTTAAGATAACTTCATGCTAAATGTTCATTATCCACTACCTTAAGGATGACCCACACAAGGTCATCTAACACGATCTCCAAACCATGCTCAGATTATACTGAAGCTACTACCTCAAAACAACCTAATCCATTTTTCAAAGAACACAAATTCTACTAAGAAGACACTCAGTTTGGAAAAATTGTGAACCACCCGTGTACCTTTTATTTTTCCCTTATCACACTATGCACAGTTTCTGGAAAGTTTTCTATGTTTTCCAAAACTCATGAACCACCTATTCACCTGTATAAAATCCCTAAAAACTCTCAATAATTTATCAAAACTCTCCTAAACATAACTTTTTTACTTTATATACATAAAAAGAATAAAGATAGGGTTGCATACCATAAAGCAGGGGTTTTACAATCTCCCCACCATTGGTCTTTCTCTCAAATGATAGTATAAATCCAATGATTCCCAAAAAATGTTTCAGTCATTGGTTTTTCATATTCTTCTCACATTCCCATGTCTCTTCTAGAATCTAACTATGTTTCCCCAAAACTTTCACTAGACTGATGCTTCTCCCACTCAAGACTCTCTCTTCACTATCCACAATCCACACTGGGATATGTACCGACAAAGCATCTTCCAATTGGTTAATGTGATCCCATCTGATAACATGGTCATGCTCTAGATAATACTTTTTCAAATGAGATACGTGGACCACATTGTGCACCACACTAAACCATGGTGGAAATTCCAAACTATATGCCATGTCTTCAACACATTCAAGTATCTCAAAAGGGTATATGTATCAAGGATTTAAATTTCCCAACTTCCCAAAAGTTTGGTTTCTATTCCTTGGAGAAATACTTATAAACGCATTATCACTCACTATTAAGGACAATGCTCATCGACGATGATCTACATACGATTTCTAATGACTCTGATCTTTTTTCATTCATTTCCATATCAATTTAATATTCTCCATTATTTCCTAGAAAATTCAAGGACTAATTAGTGATTTATAGCTTATTTCCACAAACAAAAAATGGAGATTGAAAAGGACGCCCATACATTGATTTGAAAGGATCAATATGTATCGAGGACTGATAATTTTTAATAATATGGTGTAACACCCTGAGATTTTATGAAAAATATTATTTTTAATTTTTTTCTTTGTTGTATGCTACACCAAAACGAGCTTTCACTACACGTATCCCTGACTTGGCTTGCATTACACGCAATCGCGACCTTCCACGATAGCGTGTGTTGTACGCAATACCAAGATTCACTAAACAACGATATGTTATATAAACTAGCCGTTATGAATAGTAATACCCACCTTTTGAAATTTTTTAAATTTTATTTCTCAATATGGACTTAATTTTTGGATTCGGAATATCAAAATTAGCCTACGATGAAATTTTGGTATTTTTCGGAAAACTTTCAATTTTTGATGAATAGTGACAACACTAGGTTACTATTTAAAACCCGACTTTTTTTAAATAATTATTTATTTTATTTAAATTTATTTTAGGTAAAAATTGATACATAATACCTATATAAGTCCAATGTAATGCATTAGAGTCATTTTATAATAATTTTATATATATAAAAATTATTGATCTTTTCACTGTCTTTTACCCACCTCCTAGGAGAATTTGCAAATTCACATAATACTTAATTTTACGACTTTTATGAGTGGGATTTCGAAAATACAAGAGACCCTGTTAATATCAAGTACTAAAATATGGTTCAATGAGATGAAAATATTTTTTGGTGAATAGTAACTTTTTTCTTTTTTTTACCACGGTTAAAAGTAAATAGGGTAATTAAGGGTAAAAATGATATTATTATTACCCTAACACATGTAATAATTCTATTGGATAAGTTTAATTAGAACAAAAACAACCTTAGAAATAAATTATGACCATTTAGGCCCAGTTGGATTAGATTAGGGCATTTAATATTATTTTATTTAAAGAATAGTTAAAATAGTTAAAATAAATGTTTAATAAGTGAAACATTTTTAATATAGGGTCATACATAAGATAAATTAGACTATAAATAATAATTAGAAAGATAAAAATATTTCCTACATAATTGTATTTTATTTATTATTTTTAGACATTAAATAATTTAATTTATTTATGACACCATGATGATGCAGTAATTATCTTATTAATGAAATATTGACATAATTGATGTTATAAATACCCAAATAAATGTAATTTGAGACTTTTTATGAATTCCACTAATTTTATTGGTTAATATGAAATATTAGTACTGATTTAATTACCTTTTTTCTAACTAATCATGCTGTTATGATTTTCACAAAAATCAATTACCAAATAGTGTCAAAATTGACATAAAATAATTTTTGAAACAAATATTATATTATTAATTGTTATTTTATTCTTAAAAATCTACATTTCGTCCAAATGACTTATATAAGGTTATATATATTAATAATAAACAACTTTGGGTTCATTTCTCTTGTTATTGTAAGTTTATTAACCTTATATGGTAAGAAAACAAGAAGACACGGTAAAAGTAAAATTATTTAACTTAAAGTTAAATCTAAATGATAAGATTAAAATAGAAACCTAAACTTTTATAAATTCTATTATATGAGATTAGTTCGACCCATACCCACCTTAGATTCTAAATAAATTAATTTGGAGCTATTAAAAACCGAATATGACATTATAATAAAATAATATTTTTAGTTTTTCCAAAGGTTCCCCTCTCTTCCCTTATAAAAGGGAACCTCCTCACTCTCTTCCTCACACCACATTGAGCCTTCAATCTTGGCCAACCCATAAAATTTTCTCTTCTCCACTTCCCTAGAAACATCCTACAGGTCCTGGTTTTCTTCAAAGACTATCTTTAGTTCCCTAAGAGGAGGTTAAGAAGAGGCGCTTCAAAGAAGAGGTAATGTCTGTTACTAATTCTTTCAACTTTATTTCTTCTTCTACTTATTCTTATTTAGTTGTTTCATTATTAAGTAATAACATAAGTATCACTAATATACTGATATATTATTATAAGTATGAAACAACCCTATTTCTCCATTTATCCATCCTACGAAAAATGAAATCACCGTGTGTGCGTACATACGGAATACCGTCTCCACGCCGTGGTGTAATCTATTTTCCACCACCACCTTACATGGATGGGTATAATGGTGTAAATAATAACTATATATGATTATTGTAATGTGATATTGATTCTGAAATATTATACATACACTCCAATACAATTCCACAATCATTGGAATTATATCATCGCTCGTGCGTACGTACGGACTACCGTCTCCACGACGCGATGAGATTCATTCTCCATGTTAACCATTCATGAATGATTATAAAGTATATATAATGAATAATAATGAAATATATTACATAATAATGATACTGGATTTATGTATATTTATATGAATTTCATCTACTTAATTCCATTCAATTCAATAAGGAAGCGAAAACAGCGTTCATGCGTACGTACGGCCGACCGTCTCCATGAACGGTGTATTTCATTCCATTTATTGATTTATAATATATATATGTATGTATATTATGAATATATATTATATATAAATCATTATTTACATTATGAAATTAATTAAATCAGGATATAAGTAATAATATCAAGAACAACAAGTCGAAACACATACAATAAATGAAATGATTTTACCCAAATCGCTGATTTTACATTGAATTTACAAAAGAATGGGTAATATAAAGTTATAAGTAAACCATATGTGATATAATAACAATGAATATGATTCTTTAATAAGTTAATGAAATTATTTAAATCATTACATAGGAGGTTTGGATACATACGAACCATATCAGACATAAGGTAAGGGATAATTATTTCAATATCATTCTTATCCGAGATTGTTTATTCGTAAGTATTTACTGGAGTTATGTTTATTATCCATGTCCATATGTTCTCAAAATGTTTTCATAAAATGTTTACTTTTCATCCATGTATGTTTAAAGTCATTCTTACCCTTTTTTTACTTTTACCACATTGTATGGAAGGAATATTTCTTTTGTTTACCATACGAGGTACTTTTTGACTTTTTCGACAAAAATACAAGTAGAATGTTATTTTTAACTTATACGTCATGAACATATTTTTATGGTTTCATAATGCCTCATTTTCATGAATCTTACTCTACAAGATTTTATGTCTATTCTAAACAAAATAATTTTCTTTTAAAATTGCTTGGAATTTTGTGAAAAGAAAATGATTTTGAAGAAGAAAGGATATTTTCTTCAAGAATTCATTTCTAGTGTTTTATTAAAACCATTTTCCATCTAAGATGATATTATTTCATATTTTTATGTTTTAAGTATAATTTCTCTATGATTTACATGGTTTCACTTTTCTAATGATGAAATATCCATTTGTTTTATGTGGATTATGTGATGATGGGATGATGTTTATGAAACCCATTTTATTTTTTGGATTATGATGAATTTTTTATGTTTATTTTGTGTCACAAGTAAGAATGATTTCATTAAGAGATGTGTGGGAGCTATATCTCCCTCTAATGCATTGGGTAAAGATTTATATCTCATGATATAGACTGGGATAGAATGGTAAGTTAATCTGGTTCAGTGTTACAGGACTGGAATGAGGAGTGAACTCGATTCAGAATGGGACATTTTCCACTAAGATGGTCTTGGCAGCAATGCCTTTGATACTATAGAAATAATAACATGTGATTAATGGATTCCACAATTACATGTTTTATTACCAAGATGGTTTTTAATGAATAATGTTCTTTTATGATCTATGCCTTGTGTACTTCCATGATTTATGTGGTTTCTCGTGATTTTGATGTTTAGATTTTATTTTCAAGTGTTTTGCATTCAAATGATTATGGATTGTTTTATGTTCTGTATGCTTACACTTACAGAGCATCTGAGGTCACCATTTATATGTTTTCTTTTCCTCAGGATTTAATGAAAGTTTTTAGGTAAGAAAACAAAAAGGGAAGATCTTTATGGGAGATGTTGAAGATCTTTCACCATGATTAGAAAGTTATTTTCTGAGTTTCCAAAGACACTAAACTATTACAGTACTTGTGTGTCTGTTTTGAATTATATATTAAGTATTCTACAAAAATAATGTAATGCCCATGTACTTCAAGCTTTGGGTCTCTACAGTTGTTATCAGAGGAAAAGGAGGTAGGAATGTATCTGCTTCTTGGGAACTCTCACATGTGAGCATTGGACGAAGCATGGCTCTCCGCCCAAGGGCTTCATGAGGAAATGGCTGCCACTGGGGATGGTGGTGTGTCCCACCCAGGGGGTGTAGCCACCCATGGAGTGCCCTGAGTGGTATCAATTATAGTCAAATGGATGTAATTCCAGACTGTTACAGTTGGTATCAGATGAAAGGTTTAGTTAACCTTTGGAAACTAGGATGTGAAAACTTTAGTGAGATCCCTATAGATATTTCTAAGATATGTCTATGGATGTCCCTAAGGTTGAGTTTAATTATAGGTTATAGTACTATAATTATGGTAATGATATTAGAATGAAACCTAAGATGTTAGATATTGAAGGTACTCCCCCTTTATTATGTCGTTTTCCTAGCATGATTTTTGCGACTCACACTGTTCTTTTTGGGTATTAGACATTGGATAAAACCCAAAGGAACCATGTTGATCAATGTAATGCAAAAATGCAATGATTTCCTCCTGGGAAACCAAATTTGATGGGATATGGAGTGAAAAATCTTATTGCTATACTTACACAATCTATGAATCATTATGTATTTCCAAATGATCTGAGAATGGAACAATATTCTATTGAGTCCTTCGTGAGGCAACATCCATCGTCTTTCAATGGGTCTTCTAATCCACTTGCTGCTGAACAATGGATCAGTACCATTGAAAAGATATTTTCCATATTTTGCTGTTCAGAACATGAAAAAGTCATTTTAGCTATTTACCATTTAGAAGGTGAAGTAGACCAGTGGGGGACTCTAATTAAGAATACGAGGCCCTAATATGAAATTGAATCCTTGGAATGGGACGTGTTCAAGAACATGTTTTTTAGTAAGTACTTCCCTCGTATTCTTCAAACAAAGATGGAAAAGAATAAGGATGATGAATCTGTTGGTGTATACGAAGATAATTTTACAAGACTTTCAAGGTATGCATCTGGCTTTATCATCCAACCTGAAAGTAAAGTTGATCGATTTTTCAGTGGCTTAATACCAAGTCTTCGAAGGGCATTAGCTATAAGAGACTTCAGAAGCTATGAAGAAATTGTGCGCTGTGCTATCAAGGTAGAACTGGAAGTTGGTGTATCATATCCATCTCATGGTTTTGACAAGAAATGAAAGATGGAGTTTAAGGAGAAATCATAGAATAATGGTGAAAAGAAGATGAATGTTTCTTTATGCTCAAAGTTTGGAAAGATGCATGGTGGAGATTGTCTTTAAGGGACTAGAAAATGTTTTCAGTGTGGAAAAGAATGTCATCAAGAATCTGAGTGTCGAAGTAATGGAAAAAGTGTTGCTAATGATGTGAATAAAGAAAAGACTGCAGAGAACGCACCACCAACACTTCAATGCTTCAAGTGCAAGGAAATGGGGAATTATGATAATCAATGCCCTAATCCAAGGGTTAATGATGATCAATGTGAGAAACCTCTAAAGGAAAAGGATAAATCGAGTAATGGGATTTCAAAATAGTATCATAGAATCTCATTTATAGTATCATGAAATTTTGAAATATCTGTGTATTGGCCCATTGTGTTTTTCTATAATAATATGGTATCAGTAACCATAAAAATTGATTAAAATATTTTGGAAAGCAGATGATATGCACATAATGATGGGATCAAGAGAAAATGAATTATTTGATAGTATTCATGAGCTCATGATTGATATAAGGACTATGTGATATCCTGGTTTGAGTATATAGAATTTTGAGAATTTTCATGTGTGGAAAGTGTTAACTTTTAACTGCATTCATGTTTTCACTAAGGTTAAATGTGTATTCATTTTTTAAGAGAATACATGATTAAGGACTTTGAATGTTTGGAATGTGATCAACAAGATATATCGTATGATATATGGGGGATAAATGATGGTATTCACGTACTTGTTATGTGACCTCTCAATTAATCATTTTCTTTACACTATGATATTGGACAGAAGTATTTTCGATAAGCTTAAAGGTTGGAATGGATTAAGTTGGACATTAGATAGAATTGTTTAAGGGTAGAATTTTTATTATTATTTAAGTACGATAGGTCTTTATCACCTACCACTGGCCTACAGGAAGTCCCTATTTAGTAGAAACCAGTTTTATTATATTAAGCTGTATGATATATGATGTATAAGTCCATTTTAAGAACCATATATGAGTAATCTCACTATAGATGGACTTATGTATTTTTGATAACTTTTTCTAACCTTTTGTTTGAGACAGATGGAAGGACCCATCATTCTATCACATGATATGATAACACTTCATGAATGACAAATTTAACGTCATTTCTTTAAGAGATGCAGTGAAAATTTTCCAATGAATGACCAATAGTGAGACTGTACCAAAATCAAGAAAGTATTTCTTCTAATTCCAATTTCTTCAACTTTAGGGAAATGATCCTGAAAACCAAAAATTTTATCCTAGTGACTTTATATCCAATGAATCAGATGGTACCTTAGATCATCAAAAATATATGGATTTGTGATTATTGTATTTTTCATAGACATGTTCTCTACCACTCTCCATTAGAACATGATGGTTAGATTTCTCTTCCATATCCATATTTTCACCTATGTTCTTCTATGTGGAAACCCAGTGATTAGTTGATTTGGGTAATCGTTATGTTTCATACTTTAGTTTCTAAATATTGGTTTTTTTATTCCTTTTTACGATGTGGGTTTCTATTTAATAAACTTTCGAGTAGTAAATCATATATAACCCCGACGAATTTCGAGGGTGAAATTCCTTTTAAGGGGGTAGAATGTAACACCCTGAGATTTTATGAAAAATATTTTTTTTAAATTTTTGCCTTGTTTTGTATGCTACACCAAAAGGATATTGCACTACATGCATCCCTGACTTGTCTTACATTACACGCAATCACGACCTTCCATGATAGCTTGTGTTGTACGCAATACCAAGTTTCACTAAACAATGATATGTTATATAAACTAGCCGTTATGAATAGTAATACCCACTTTTTGAAATTTTGTAAATTTTATTTTTCAAAATGGACTTCATTTTTGGATTCGAAATATCAAAATTATCCTAGGTTGATATTTTGGTATTTTTCTGAAAACATTCAATTTTTGATGAACAGTGAAAACACTGGGTTACTATTTAAAAACCGACTTTTTATTTAAATAATTATTTATTTTATTTAAATTTATTTTATGTCAAAATTGATACATAATGCCTATATAAGTCCAATGTAATTTATTGGAGTAATTTTATAATAATTTTAGATATATAAAAATTTTATTGAACTTTTCACCGTCTTTTACCCACCTCCAAGGAGAATTTGCAAATTCACATCAAACATAATTTTACCGCTTCTGTGGGTGGAATTTAGAAAATCTAGGAGACATGGTTAATATCAAGGACTAAAATGTGGTTCAATGAGATGAAAGTAATTTTTTTTGAATAGTAACTGTTTACTTTTTTTACCACGGTTAAAAGTAAATAGGGTAATTAAGGGTAAAAATGATATTATTATTACCCTAACACATGTCCTAATTTTATTGGATAAGTGTAATTAGACAAAAAACAACATTTGGATTAAAATATGACTATTTAGGCCCACTTGGATTAGATTATGACATTTAATATTATTTTATTTAAAGAATAGTTAAAATAGTTAAAATCAATGTTTAATTACTAAAACATTTTAAATATAGGTATATACATAAGATATATTCGACTATAAGTATTAATTAGAAAGATAAAAAGATTCCCTACATAATGGGATTTTATTTATAATTTTTAGACATTAAATAATTTAATTTATTTATGACACAATGATGATGAAGTAATTATCTTATTAATGAAATATTGACATAATTGATGTTATAAATACCCAAATAAATTTAATTTGAGACTTTTTATGAATTCCAAAAAATTTATAGGTTAATATGAAATATTAATATTGATTTAATTAATTATTTTATAACTAATCATTCTGTTATGATTTTCACAAAAATCTATTACCAAATAGTGTCAAAATTGACATAAAATAGTTTTTTAAACAAATATTATATTATTAATTGTTATTTTATTCTTAAAAATCTATGGTTCGGACGAATGACTTAGATAAGGTTATATATATTAATAATAAACAAATTGGGGTTTTTTTGGCTTGTTATAGTATGTTTATTAACCTTATAGTGTAAGAAAACAAGAAGACACGGTAAAAGTAAAATTATATAACTTAAAGTTAAATCTAAATGATATGGTTAAAATAGAGACCTAAACTTGTATAAATTCTATTTTATGAGTGTATTTCGACCCATAACAACATTAGATTCAAAATCAATCAATTTGGATTTATTAAAAACTGAATATGACTTTATAATAAAATAATATTTTTAGTTTTTTTCAAAGGTGCCCCACTCCTCCCTTATAAAAGGGTACCTCCTCCCTCTCTTCCTCACACCACATTGAGCCTTCAATCTCGGAAAAAACCTAAAAATTTCGCTTCTCCACTTTCCTATAAAAATCCTAGAGGTCCTGGTCTTCTTCAAAGACCATCTTTAGTTCCCTAAGAGGAGGTTAAGAAGAGGCGCTTCAAAGAAGAGGTAACGTCCGTTACCGATTCTTTCAACATTATTTCTTCTTCTAATTATTCTTATTAAGTTGTTTCATTATGAAGTAATAACATTAGTATCACTCATATACTGATATGTTATTATAAGTATGAAACAACCCTATTTCACCATCTATCCATCCTACAGAAAACGAAATCACCGCGAGTGCATACGTACAGAATACCGTCTCCACGTCGTGGTGTAATCTATTTTCCACCACCACCTTAATTGGATGGATATAATGGTGTAAATAATAACTATATATTATTATTGTAAAGTGATAATGATTCTGAAATAGTATTCATACACTCCAATAAAATTCCACGATCATGGGAACGATATCATCGCTCATGCGTACATACGGACTACCGTCTGCACGACGCGATGAGATTCATTCTCCATGTTAACCATTCATGAATGATTATAAAGTATATATAATGAATAATAATGAAATATATGACATAATAATGATACTGGATTTATGTATATATATATATATATATTTCATGTACTTAATTCCATTCAATTCAATAAGGAAGAAAAAACAGCGTTCATGCGTACGTACGGCCTACTGTCTCCATGAACGGTGTATTTCATTCCATTTATCGATCTATCATATATATTTGTATATGCTGAATATATAATATTTATAAATAATTTTTTACATTCTGGAAATAAGTAAATCAGGATATAAGTAATAATATCAAGTACAACAAGTCGAAACACGTATAATAAATGAAACGATTTTACCCAAATCGCTGCTTTTACATCAAATTTACAAAAGAACGGGTAATATAAAGTCATAAGTAAACCATATATGATATCATAACAATTAATATGATTCTGAAATAATTCAATGACATTATTTAAATCATTATATAGGAGGATCAGATACAAACGAAACATATCAGACATAAGGTAAGGGACAATTATTCCAATCACATTCTTATCTAAGATTAATTATTCGTAAGTATTTACTGGGGTTATATTTATTATCCATGTCCATATGTTCTCTAAATGTTTTCATAAAATGTTTAAATTTCATCCATGTATGTTTAATTTCATTCTTACCCTTTTTTTACTATTACCACATAGTATGGAAGGAATCTTTGTTTTGTTTACCATACGATGTACTTTTTGACTTTCCGACAAAAGTACGAGAAGAATGCTATTTTTAACATATATGATGTGAACAGATTTTTACAATTTCATAATGCCTCATTTTAATGAAGCTTACTCTACAAAATTTTATGACTATTTTCATCAAAATACTTTTCTTTTAAAATTTCATGGAATTTTGTGAAAAGAAAATGATTTTGAAGAAGAAGGAATATTTTCCTCAAGAATTCATTTCAAGTGTTTTATCAAAACCATTTTCCATCTAAGATTACATTATTTAATATGTGTATGTTTCAAGTATAATATCTCTATGATTTACATTGATTCACTTTTCTTATGAGGAAATATCCATTTGTTTTATATGGATTATGTGATGATGGGACGATGTTTATGAAACCCATTTTATTTTTTGGGTTATGATGAATGTTTTAAGTTTATTTTGTGGCACAAGTAAGAATGATTTCATTATGAGATGGGTGGGACCTATATCTCCCTCAAATTCATTGGGTAAAGATTTATATCTCATGAGATAGACATGGCTGGAATGGTAAGTTAATCTGGTTCAGTGTTACAGGACTGGAACGAGGAGTGAACTCTATTCATAATGGGACATTATCCACTAAGATGGTATTGGCAGTAATGTCTTGGCTACTATAGAAATCATAACATGTGCATAATGGACTCCACAATTACATGTTTTATTACCATGCTAGTTTATCATGACTAATGTTCCTTTATGATCTATGCCTTGTGTACTTCCAAGATTTATGTCATTGGTCCTGATATTGATGTTTAGATTTCATGTTCATGTTTTTTGCATTCAAATGTTTATGGATTGTTTTATGTTCTCTATTCTTACTCTTACTGAAAATATGAGCTCACCCTTTATATGTTTTCATTTCCCCAGGATTTAAAGAATGGTTTTAGGTAAGAAAAAAAAGGGAAGATCTTTATGGGAGATGTTGAAGTTCTTTCACCGCGATTAGAATATTATTTTCTGAGTTTCCAAAGACACTAAACTATTACTGTCCTTCTGCGTCTATTTTTGTTATGTATTAAGTATTCCTAAAAAGTAATGTAATTTCTATGTATGTCAATCTTTGGGTATCTACAGTTGGTATCAGAGGCAAAGGCGGTAGGAATGTATCCGATCCTTGGGAACTCTCACATGGGAGCGTTGGACAAATCATGGCTCTCCACCCAAGGGCTTCATGAGGAAATGGCTGCCACTGGCGATGGTGGTGTGTCCGGCCCAGGGGGTGTAGCCACCCATGGAGTTCCCTAATAGGTATCAATTATATTCCACTGGAAGTAATTCTAGACCGTTACATATGGGAACTCCACAAATGGAACAGTTTATTCCCATGAACCACCAAAATCCAATACAAAAGCCTACAACGTGTCTTCCAACATTTGTATCATCCTTTTGGATTTCTCATCTGTCATAGGATGATACATCGTACTCATAGTCTATAAGATTTAGTGTCCAAAAACCCACTACTTATACTTTGATTACATGGATATTTAATGTATTATTACATATTGTTCATTATTCTTCATTTCTATGATGTAGTAATGTCCTAGAGTATTTGTTTCATTGACAAGGTCATGGCAGTTCCCTACTATGATGAGAACCCTGAAATGCTATAACAATATTCTTAAATATAGTTCAGTGATTGGATGACATACTATGATGGGACACATAGCATGCAGACCATCATGTGTAAGTACTCGTAAGAATATGAGACTTCTTCTCATGAAGTTTGCACTTGGTAATCGCCAAGGTATGAGATTATGAGAACAGACCCGCTAGTAGGAATTCTGCTTGTTTTGGTGTCATCAGATATTTCTATATTAGAGTGTGTGTAATGATCCTTAAACTTTATGATTATCATTAATACATGTCATGAATCATGCACTTTGATTTACTAATGAAAACTATCACACATATAGTTGGCGGGAAGTAGGGTACATTGGGTATGTCACGACTGGCATATTATTAGTGGATAAGTCGAGGAAGGATTTGTCCCTTCCATTTATGGAAGTTGATATCTCAACCTTTTTATTGAAATGGAACTATCGCGTGAAACTCCCTAGAATGGTGTAACAATGAGTTTATTTTAGGTATTCAAAGAATGATGTATCAAGAATCAATGTTTATGACACTATCATGAAACCTTCTTGATGAGATATTACAACAAAAGGATTATATTACATAGTGAGTGTTCATCGATGGATGCCCAAATCTCCAGATTTCAACCTCAGAGTTCACTAAAGACTCTGGGCTTCTGAATTTCACCTTGATTGAAGGATCAGACACCGAAGTCCATCGGTCGTTGCCTTTGATAGATTTGTCTTTGCAACTTGGGATCTCCAGGAGTGGGCAATGGTGGGACTGCTCGATAAGCATCATATTAGGATCTAGGTTTCTTCAGAGGAGGAATTCATCTGTGCCTGTTCGAAGGCACCCCAGTATTGCAATGGAGATCACTTTTTCTTGTTTCGGTGGTCGTTCAATTTCCACATGAATCGAGACTCGACGTCCGCAGAAATTTGGGTTAGTTTCCATAAAATTCTGTTGCCATTTCAAAGCCCCTCAATTATCCGAATGCTTGGCAATATCCTCGGTAGGGATATTTTTTTGGAAAGAAGAACGGCAGTAGTTCATCACCCAGTTTTCCCGAGGATATGTGGGGAGATGAATGCATATAGGGTCCCATTTGATTATGTTTGGATTACAATTGGAGAATAATATCAGTACAGGTAGAGAGTTATCTATAAAGGTTGGATGGATTTCTATTTATCTTGTAAGTGGTTGGGGAATTCTGCTAAGTCCTTTTAATAGTGTCCTACATCATTGGTGGGTAGGGGCTCTGGCTTGCATTTGAGGGATGGCTGCCTTTGGGATGGGCATGACACGACTCGCACAGCGGGAAGTGGTAAAGTTCCACTGGTTTTTGAGACAATAAGTTTGTGTCGAGATGCAGTGGGTGAAGAAGATAGAGTTGGGGGAAATTCATTGCGACCAGTGGAGGAGGCACGAATGGGTAGTGAGGCAGAGGGAAACATTGCAGTGGGTGTGGAGACCCTTCGAACTGTTGTGGAAACTCATCAGGTTAACCTGATGGTGGTGGATGTATTCAGCAGTATGAAAAGAGATTTGGTCAGTTCCTCCAGCCATGGTGCTCAGGATGGAGGGGGAGATTACCAACAAGAGTTGATTCATGTGGAAGCCCAAATGAATGGGGGTAAAATAATCCTGGAATAGACGCTGGTTGAAGGGAAGGTGGACATCTCTGGTTCGGTGGCTGAGAAGACATGGGTAGGCAGTGTGAAGATGAGAAAGGGGAGGCAGGGGTCTAAGATGGATGATGCTATTACAAATAGAGGTGGGGAGGAAGGATAATCTAGTTTAATTACCTTGAGAAACAAGTTTGAAGGCCTTTCAGAGGAGTGTTCTGATCTGGTTATTACAGGTGAGGGAGATGGAGCCGATGGGATGGCTCTCAACGGGAGTATACACTGACATTCTGCTGATGAGGCTCTAAGCCCGAAGAGCACTAGGGGTCCCCGGAGAAAAGAGGTGAGGAAGGACTATTCTTCAAAAAATCCTCCTCTAAAGACTCGTTTGGCGAAGAGGATGAATGACAAGAGAACTATTATGGAGCCTTTGAGTCATTTGAGACCAGAAGAGCAGGATTGTCAACCCTTTGTTTTGATTTTATGCTCTGAATAAGAAGGGATTGAACATTTCATATTGCTCAATTCTACAGAGGAGGAGAATGATAGAATGATGGGGAGATCTATAGAGTTTCCCCTTACTAAGGAGTAATATTCTTGTATTAACAAACATGACTCCATTTTGGTAGGAGGATTCAGTCATGGAAAGATCAGTGTTGAGGAATACATTCAGACATGGGATCAACTGGTGTCTGCTTTTGAGATGCAGATATTGGAAGAAGAAGAATTAATCTTATCATCCTTAACATTGAAACTCTTTAGGGAAAAAGATACGGGTAATGTTAAATTTTTCATTAGCAATTATGTTTAAGATTGTGGTTTTTGTTTGCTCGTGTGAGTGAATGGGGTGCATGAGCCATGGTTTCTTTGGGTTCTTTATAGTTCATTTTATGCTTGTTTTCAACACGCTGTTGGATTAGCACTGAATAGGGATTGGTGCATTAAGTCTTCATTGATGTAGGTCTCTTGGAATTGGATGCTTGAGAGGGTATGGCTTCACCATCGGTTCTCTGCCCATGTTTCTTCACGGGACTACTTGTTGAGGGGTCATGTGTCGGTGAAGGCTTGTCGTTGGCACACTTGCTGGGTTGGGGCATTCTGATATTTTTCTTTGGTTGTATGTGGTTTCTCACTTTTCCATTAAAAAGTTTTTTTAATAAAAAAGTAATTTTCAGTCAGTCATTAAATAATTATTTAACTAGTTGGCACAAGATAAAATAATAATTACGCAACTATTATTTTGTGATGTGGAATTTTATTTATAATTCCATTTTGTGCAATTTGGTGCACCATAAATAATGAAGCGGTATTATTATTATGAGAAATAATTTTCTCTAAGTTCATCAATGTATTTAATTTTTGTTACAATTATAAATATTTTAACTAAATTTCCATGCATATAAATAGAAAAGTATGCCTATTGTTCCATATAACACACCACACCACACGCCTGGTGAATTGAGAACTGTTGATCCAAACGATTTCTCTCTCAAATCCGCTTCTCTCTCCCTCTCAAGAATGAGAGACATTCTCCAAGACCAAAGAACAAGCAATCAAGAACGACTGACACAAGAGACTCGCTTTTCCATGATAGCACACGGAGAACGAGCGGTGTCGATTTGAGGCCATCGGAGAATGTGTGGATCATTTCTAGAGGGATTCTAGTTTGGATCATTGAAAGCTCTACAAAATGATCCGGAAGGGTAATTCCAGAAGATCAACATAATTAACGAATAAAATACCAAATATCCAGGTATTATTTTCTTTATGAAATAAATAAAATTAATTATAAACATGATTTGAATGATCCTCTCTAAAGGTTTCATGCCTCTTCCTTTATCTAAATCGTTGATTATATTCCATGGAGACTAGGGTTCATCATCATATAGATCCTCGAATAATCATTGATCATGGTAAAAATTAATGTTAGATCATATCCCAACCACATTTCCACTGAACTAGGAACCTTCAAGTGGTATTAGAGGGAGGTTATGTCATAGTTTATAATTATTCAAATATTTCATTTGTGATTTACAAATTTAATAATTTATTTGTATCAATTCAAGTTAATAGTTCTGAAAATATTAATATCGAGATCTGTTCCACCTCTTTTGTTTCTCGTTCATCATACAGAAATGATCTTTTCTTTTTAATTTTTATTAAAATAAAATTAAAGATATCATTTTGAGGTTCCAATGCATCCTGGAAATACCACACCAGAACACACAATGTGTATTCGGCAGTACATGTTGTGTAGTCAAGATTCAATGAATTGGACCAGTCCACCTAACCAAGCCGTGTGTTGAATTCATTTTAAGTCTTGAATTACTTCTTGTGTTGACCAGTAATATGTGACACATAGTTTCTGGATTACACGTTGTGTAGTCCACTAAACATGGCATGTAGTCCCATTGGGTTAGGGTTTGACCGAGTACCACGTACACGGATTGCCCGGCTGGAAACCGTGTAACACAGATAGTAAATGGCATTTGGCCCACTGAACACGCCATGTACTCTGAAGATTTCATAAGTACACTCTCACGACATTTCCCTATGCGTGTACACTATATGGATAGTTAAAAATAGTACACGCCATGTAGTTGGAACTACACACCGTGTACTGATCCAAATTATGTAGATTTATTAAAATTTATTATCATATTATACAAACCCATGAAACGTGTATCATCGTGTAGGCATAAAGATGAGGTACAAGACATGATAGGTGTTCTATATATATGTGTATACTTTAACATCTGCATAATGTACATTTCTACTCACTAGGTAGATATCAATTAGAAATCATCAGGTTTCCTCCAAGGTACAAGTTACGTCCAAAGATAATTTTAGATGAATTTATTTGTTTAAAATTATAATGGATAAGAATCTCAAGGAAATTCAGAAAAGGGTTTATGATAAAAGGGTTGATTAATTAAAGATGATAATTAATTGATTCGAGCATGATTTATCTTAAACAAGAATGATTAAATAATCAAATTCTAGTTTTATTTATTCTTAAATATCATTTCATGTGTGGATGATCATGAGCTAGACCAAGACCTTTGTATATGGATGGTTTCATTTAATTAATTTATTTAAATTAAAATTTTTGGGTTGTGAGCATTCTCATCATTAATATATAGGTCCTATGTGCCGAAGGAATCTTTTATGTAAAACCCATTTTTACCACTCACCAGCATGTGAGTTAAAAAAAGGCATATGTAATGGATTGAAGTCCTAAGCTAGTGGGGGTGATTCAAGCTGGAACCAGGACACAACCAACCCTAGAAGATACAGAGGTGGACTGGTGGAAAGTTTTAAACATGAATCCAAGGTTTTCATTATGTTTCTCCCCTAGGTTAGGGTTAGTTTATCAACCTCTAGATAAACTAACGATTAGAAAAGCTCATGATCATTCTCTTTATTTTATTTCTGTCAGTTGCATGGTTTTTCATTATGGATGTGTTGTCATGATCACATAATTAAGGAATTAAACAAGCATGCAATATAGAACTAAAATAGTCTAAACTTCTAGTTAAATATTATCAAGCCATGGTTAAACACTTAAGTAAGTGCCACTTAATATTAACAAGAATGTTATAATGATAATAAGCAATTCACACAGAAGAGATAAAAATCCCTCAAATAAAATATTAAGTCAAACCAAGCCTTATGTAACATGATTAAGAGTAAAACTCAATATACCTATGTGTTTGAAAAACCCTTATTGGGACACTTAATTTTATACAGGAATACCTTATGAAAGGTTATGGGTTAACTTAACCATATTATATCAAGAGGAGTATCCCTTTCTAGACTTGGTGTAATATTGGAGGCAAGAGTTAAGGAAATCCAAAATTCATGATTTCAGGATTGGGTAGTCCACTCAACAGATCAAGGAGTTGCAAGCCCACAGTTGGCAGAGAC
Source organism: Viscum album (assembly GCA_963277665.1). Taxonomy (NCBI): domain Eukaryota; kingdom Viridiplantae; phylum Streptophyta; class Magnoliopsida; order Santalales; family Viscaceae; genus Viscum; species Viscum album. Next base: position 1,110,434,937 of record OY728146.1, read on the forward strand.
CGACCTACCTAAATACCTTCTAATAGCTTGATCAACCCTTCTAGGGTTATAAGAAGAGAAATATGGATCCTAGACACTAGAATGTCATGGAAACTGGACATTCCAAGTCCAATGGTGAGGGCCATTTGATCTTGATAAAATAGTGGGAGACATAATAAAATTTATTATTTCACATAAAATGTAATCAAGAAAGTATTAATGATCTTCTCTTTTTAATTTTAGAATAAAAATGACAAGCTCATCAACCACACTATCCATATGATCAATTCTAGATAAATACAACATCCTCTCTGGTAGTAACATCCAAAAATGGTTTAGACGCCTTTGGGTTATCCTACACCATGAATGGAAGTCTTATATGCTAGAGTATACATTACCTGATCCACTTTCCAAAGAGGTGAGTGATGAGGATTTCCTGGTCTATGAGAAACATATGAATGATGTGGTCGATGTTCAATGATTTATGTTATAATAAATGTCTAGTGATATCATGAAGTCTCATGAAAAAATGGATGTGTATAGCATGGTCAAGAACCTCTGTGGTATTTAACAGGAGAGAGAAAGACAGGAAATGTTTGATATCTCTAAGGTACTCTTTAAAAGTAAGCTTGGAGAAGGATCCCCAGCTAGGACACATGTAGTCAACCTCTTTGGCTAGATTTAGCACTTGGAGGTTCTAGGGTTTTAACTCCCCGATGACCTAGGCACCGATATCATTCTCGTATCACTCTCTCAGAGCTTCTCTAATTTTTTGTCTTCTTCAATATGAAATACATTGAGAAGTCTCTATCTGATATTTTTATCCTCATTCTCCAAGTGGACAAATATTTGAAATGTGAAAAGCCTTTTTTCCTTTTGGTGAATAATAGGAAAGGGAAGACGAAGAGCTTTAAGGCCAAATATTCATCACAACCTTCCATGAAAAGGAAGATAAAATGGGAGACAAGGGAACAATAGGGTTTTTGTCTCACATGTAGCAAGAAGGGCCACTGGAAGAAGAACTGCACCCAGCATAAGAAGAAAGGGGAAGGTTCATGTGTGTTTTTTATCGAATAAAATCTATCTGTTTCTATAAATTGAGTATTAGATATAGCTTGTGTTGCTCACTTATGTATCAAAATATAGGAACCAAGTAGATTCATGTTGATTGATTGAGGGGAGGTAGATCTACGAGAATCCAACGGAGCGAGTCTTGTTGTTGTAGCTGTTGAGGACTACCACCTCACGTTGCCAACTGAGATGATCTTGATGTTAATGGGCTGTTTTTATGTGCCTTCTGTTACAAAAAACATAATTTTTTTATCCAAACTAGATATCGATTGATTTTTTTTTTCAATTTTGGAGATGAATATTGCTTCCTTTAGAAAGAGAGAATTTGTTTTGTGGGGGAACATTTATATAATGGCCTTTATGTGTTGGATTACACAGACCAAGTAATGGAAATCGATGAAAAAGATACTTCACATGAATCATACAACACCCATGTTTGGCATCACTGGCTAAGTCATGTAAATGAGAAATGCTGGACAAAGTTACATAAATATGGATTTTAGTTATTTTTGAACTAAAACCACTTGGCATATGTCATGCATGTTTACAAGGAAAAATGAGCAAATCGACATTTGGTAGGAAAGTTGAAAGGGAAAAAGATCTTATTGAATTGGTTCATACCAATGTGTGTGGACCATTTCCAGTTGAAACAAGGGTTTGGTACTCATTCCTCATAACTTTTAATGATAATTTTAGTAGATTTTCATATATTTACTTAATGAGGTATTAGTCATATTCCTTTGATAAGTTCAAGGAATATAAGAATAAAGATGAGAACCATCTTGGTAAGAAGATTAAGAAAATACTCTTAGAACAAGGAGGGGAATATCTTAATTAATACTTCATTGATTACTTATGAGATTTTGGGATCCAATCCCAACTCACTCCTCCTTGCACACCTCAATAGAATGGTGTAAGTGAAAGGAGGAACCACACCTTATTGGACATGGGTGAGATAAATGATCATTCATACAAGTCTTCTATTATACTTTTGGGGGTATACGTTACAAACAGCGGCACACATACTAAACCAAGAACCAACTAAATTGATAAGTGGTATTTCATATGAGTTATAGAGAAGAAGAAAATCCATGTAATCAAATTTACATGTGTGGGGTAGTGAAGGGTTTGTTAAAGCCTCTTCAAGTAACAAACTCACACCCAAGGCACAATTTTTAACTTTATAGGATACCCCAAGGAAACAATGGGGTATTACCTATACAAACCCTCATTCAAAAAAATTATAGTGGAAATATGTTATGTATTTCGTGAGTGGGATCACATCTCCAAAAGAGATAGTGGGAGCGAGATAGAATTTGATGAAGTATAGGCTCAAGGTACACAAGAGTTGGTACATGACCAGATTCCTCAAAGTCCCATGGAAGAAGAATCTATTCCAGACACACAAGTACTAAAAAGGAGTAGAAGAGAGGATAGAGAACTAGAATGGAATTGTTTTCTAGTTACTGAGGATGGTGACTCATTATTAGTTGATAATAATGATCCTCTATACTACAAGGATGTATTAAGTGGCATAGACATTGCCAAGTGGCAAGAAGCCATGAATTCTCAAACGGATTCCATGTACCAAAACCAAGTCTAGATTTTGGTAGAACCTCCCATTGATGTAAATATTGTTCCTTGCAAATGGGTATTCAAGAAGAAAATGAAAATGGAAGGATAATTCAGTACCTATAAGGAACGACTGGTTGCAAAAGTGGTTAAATAGTATCAAGGAATTGACTACATTGAAACCATTTCACCATTTTAAATGATGAAATTCATCAAAATTATACTTTCCATGAATATGAGATTTGGAAAATGGATGTCAAAACAACATTCCTTAATGAGAACCTTCACGAAGATTTCTACATGACACAACATGAAGGGTTTGTGACTCTAAAGGATTCCAATAAAGTATGCATGTTGCAAATATCCATTTATGGATTTAAGTAATCATTCGGGTCATGGAAAATTCGTGTTGATGAATCTATAAAAGAATTTGGTTTTATCATGAATGAGTGTGAGCCTTATGTCTACAAACGGTTTAGCAGGAGTAAAATCATTTTCCTAATAGTATATGTTACTGACATATTACTTATTGGAAACGAGATACCAGTATTACAGTTGGTTAAGGCATGGTTGAATAAATGTTTCTCCATGAAGGACTTGGGTGAGGCCTCATATATTCATGGGATCCAGATCCATCATGATAGATCCAAGAGACTACTTGGACAAAGTCAAATTACATACACTGATAAGATATTGAATATATTTAGTATTGAACAATCCAAGAATGGATTGTTTCCAGCATCACATGGCACTCATCAATATAAGAAAACGTGTCCTAAGACACATGAGGAAAAAAGATAATAGTAAGGACTCCATACGCATTAGATATTAGGTCTGTCAGGTATTACATTTTATGTACTTGGTTGGATGTCACCAATGCATTGAGTGTGGTAGGAAGATATCAAGCTGACCCAGGTGGCCGCCATTGGATGGTAGTCAAGACTATCCTAAAGTATTTGACGCGTACTAAGGATATATTCCTGGTTTATGGAGAAGATGAAGAACTAGTCATCAGTGGATATGCAGATGCTAGTTTCTAGACTATTCAAGATGACATGAATTCGTAAATGGGATACATCTTCACTTTGAATGGAGGTGCAGTGAGCTGGAAGAGCTCAAAGAAGAGTGTGGTTATATATTCTACAACAGAGTCAGAGTATATTGCAGATTCTGAGGTATCTAAAGAATCAGTTTGGATGTGAAGATTCATCTAGGATCTAGATGTGATACCTAGAAATAAGTATCTCATCACACATTACTATGATAATACTACAGTGGTGGCTATCACAAAAGACCAAGGTCACGTCAGCAGACGAAAGACATAATTTATAAGTATCATCTCTTAAGGTATTTTTTTTAGAGAGAAGAGGTTTCAATGAGCATCATTTCCACAGAATACAACATGGCATACCCCTTGAATAAAGCCTTGACTCGACAGAAAATAATCACTATGTGAGGTCTAGCGGACTGAAAGTCATAGACCATTGGCTCTAGTCCAAGTGGGAGTTTTTAAGAGTTGGTGTCCTAGAACAAATTGGTTTTACTTTGATTAAATGGATATTTAATGTATTATTACGAATTGTTCATTATTCTTCATTAATATGATGTAATAATGTCCTGGAGTATTTGTTGCACTAACAAGGTCAAGATAGTTCCCTTCTATGATGAGAACCTTGAAATGCTATAACAATATTATTAAATATAGTTCATTGATTGGATGACATACTATAATGGGACACATAGCATAATGTCTGTCAGGTCTGAGTACTCATAACCAGATGATACTTCTTCTCATGAAGTTCTCACTTAGTAATCTCCAAGATATGAGATTATGAGAATAGAACTGCTAGTAGGAATTCCTGATGTTTTGGTGACATCAGATATTTCTATCTGTGAACAAGTGTAATGATCCTTAGACTTTAAGATTATCATTAATACGTGTCACGACTTGTACACTTTAATTTACTAAGGAAAACTGGCATGTAGATAGTTGGCAGGCAGTAGTGTACACTGGGTGTGTCATGAGTGGCATATTATTAATGGATAAGTCAAGGAAGTATTTTCCCATTCCATTTATGAATGTTGATATCTCGACCATTTGATTAAAATAGAACCTTTACACGAAATTCAATGTACATGGTGTAACAATGAGTTTATTTTAAGTATTTAAAGAACAACGTATCAATCATAAATGTTTATGACGCTATCATGAAACTTTCTTGATGATATATTACAGTAGAGTGATTATATTACAGAGTGAGCATTTTTATTTGGATGTCATTGTTGAAACTTTACATTCTTTCTCTTGGGTGCCTTGAATCATTACAAGACAGTACTCTTGGACTTTAGGTAATCCTTCCTAATTCTAATGAGAAGTAATCCTAGAGGATCACACACTAAGTGTTTTTGGTGGTCTTTGTTAAATTCTATTTGAATTTAATTAATGAAATAAATATTATTCCAAAGACTGTTGAATAATTTTATTCATGTTAAAATGACCCCAAAAATTAAATAAAATATATTTCTTTATTGAACATTTAATAAATATTTATTTACTATTTTGTAAATAAAATATCCATTTAAGAGAATAAATTATTTATTTATTCATGTGTTAAATAAATTGAAATGGTGTTCAAGCAAACCAAGGCCATTCCAGTAGTAAAATAATTATTTAAAAGAAGGTAAATAATTATTTACCTAGTTGGCACAAGTTAAAATAAAAATTAAACTGCTATTATTTTGTGATGCATAAATTTATTTATATTTCCATTTTGTGCAAGTTGGCGCACCATAAATAATGACACATTATTATTATTTTAAGAATTGGTTTTCTCTATGTTGCTTAATATATTTAATTGTTGTTACGCAACTAAATATTGTAATTGATGTTCCATGCATATAAATAGAGAAGTACACCTATTGAGACAGATAACACACCACACCACATACCTGGTGAATTGAGAATTGTTAAGCCAACCAATTTCTCTCTTGAATCATATTCTCTCCCATTTCAAGAACGAGATACATTCTTCAAGACCAAAGAACAAGAGATCAAGAATGACCGACAAAAGACACTCACTTTGTCATGCTAGCACCTGGAGAACGAGTCGTGTCAATCAAAGGCCATCAGAGCACGTGTGGATCACCAAGAGAGAGATTCTAGTTTGGATCCTTGCAAGCTCAGCCAGACAATCAGGATGGGTAATTCTGAACGATCAACATTATCAAATAAGAAAATATCAAAGATCCATGTATTATTTTCTCTATGAAATTAATTAAATTAATTATAAACTTGATGTGCATGATATTCTATAAAGGTGTCATACCTCTTCCTTTATCTATATCGTTGATTGTATTTTGTGGAGATAGGGGTTCATCATCATACTGATCCTGGAATAATCATTGATCATGGTAAAAATAAATGTTGTGTGTCATCCCAGCCATGCTTCCACTATGCTCAGAACCTACATATTCAACTGAGTCCAAAGGTATTTTTATAATGATTTCTAGAAATGAGACGTAAACCTCAGATTTATTCCAAATATGATCAAAACTAGTGTACCGTGTCTCTTTAAAACATCTTAGATATATATTTTGAATATATCCCCCACTGTATGAGTTTAACAAATAGGGAAAAAATGGTCTAACTTTCTAATCCAATCCAAAATCACCCATATAGACTTAGGTTTTTAAAGAATTATTGGTAGACCAGTAACAAAATACAGAGCTATCTTCTCCCATTTCCAAACAGAACAGGTAAAGAAATTAATATTCCTACAGTTCGTTGATGTCATATCTCAACTTTCTAACAAGTTAAGTAATTTGAAACAAATTCAGCCACCATCCTTTTCATATCAAACCAGCAAATCTATGCTATCCACACCTTATACATTTTGGTATTCCTATATGAACATCCCATCTCGAATGGTTGTAAGAATTATGAATTTATTCCTAGCAGGCCATAGGTATAACCCTCTGATTTCTGAACCACAAAATTGAACTCCCATCCAGCTTCCAACCCTCAGTGGTCTCCCTACTATTGAGTTTGTAACTCATATCCACGTATTCTACATCAAATTTGTGTGCCTCTTTAACCATCTTTACCAAATTAGGAACCCCCAAAATGAAATTAAAACCAAAACATCACCTCAATCTTCACATTATAATTGCATGTTGGATAGGACCAATATCTGCTGCCCCTCATCTAAAGCCTCTATTTCCAAATGAGTATACGAATTTCTTCTTAATGAATCATCCTTGTTAATTTCTTTCAATGGTGTATAAATTATGTCAAAGATTAAAATTTGGAGATACTCCATCCATATCCATTACCAGAGACTTAAATCTCATTGTTATAAAATATCTTTGTCTCTTTTATGATTCGTAAACATAGTAAATTTATCACCAATGATGTAAGGACACCAAGTCTTTATTTCATGGATGAATATAGGTAACTCCAAATCATTCGTTTGATTGTTCTTCTCATGAACCCTTAACTACCTTGATCCATAAGAAACAACATGGTCTTCATGCCTGAGATCACACCCCAACCAGGATCATGATGCATCACAATACACCATATACCCTTGTCCTAATTCTAGAAATATCAAGATAGCTGAAGATGAAAAGTTAAATTTAAACTCTTTAAAGACTTATGGAATTTTTCAGTCTTTTCAAAAGTAAAATTCATCTTTTTAAAAGCTATAATAAGAGCATATAGTCATGATAAGTCCTGAAAAAAGCATTATTAATAACAAGAGAAACTGTTAAAACATAATATCTCAAAGACATTCTTCAGAGGTTTCCAAGAGATAATATATTCTATCTATTTAGGATCCACTTAAACACCTTTTTTATAATTTACATGGCCTAGAAAGAGTACATCTTGTATCCAAAATCACACTTGGATAATTTGGTAAACAAATGATGGTCTCTCAAGATTTATAACACTATCTCTAAGTGTTTTTCATTCTCATTAATTGTCCTTAAATACATGAATATGTCATCCACAAACACCACAATAAAAGAATCTAGATATCACTGAAATATTTGATTCATCAATTCCCTATAGATCACTGGTGGATTCATAAGATAGAAAGGAATTAAAATATATTCATAATGTCCATATCTACATATGAAATTTTTCTTTATAATCTCCTCCTTCCAAACTCACAATTGGTGATATCCTGATCACAATTCAATATTATAGAACCATTTAGATCAACTCAATTGATCAAATAGATAATAAATGTATTGAAGAGGGTACCTGTTCCTTATCATAACTTGGTTGAGTGTACGATAATTTACACATTGCCTTAGAGTTCCACAAATATTATTTATAAAAAAGATTCATGTTGGACATGGGAACCTGAAAGCCTGAATGAAACCTTTTATTTCCAACTCTTCCAATTGTACTTTAAAAACCATTAATTTTTTGGTTTCATTCGATAAGATAGAAGTGAGATACGACTGTTCCCTAAAAGAATATCAATCGTAAAATTCACTTCCCTTAATGATGGTAACCTTTAAAAAATTTAGAGAAAAACTTATGGAAACTGATTCACTATATCTTGAAAACTACTTCATTTGATATCTTTCATCAATGAAAAGTTAAATTCCACCAACTGGTAAGAGATCATTCCCACTGCTAGTACCAACAAGCCCGGTGCACCTTCCTTTACATTCTATTCTCCTTGAAAGAGATGATTGATGCCATCCTCAATTGTAAAATAGAACTTCTGAGTATGAAAATCTATGTGATCCTTATACATTTTCAAAAAATATATACTTAGGATTACATCATAGACTCCCATGTCTAACACATATAAATAACATTTCATATTGTCCCCATCAATGATTAAAGAACATGCTCTACACAGAAAGGCTCAATATTCACATTGACCAAATGAATTTTGAATTTTTATAACAATGGGCTTCATCTCAAGTTCAAAACTCAGTAAATCAACAAAACAAGAAGTAATGAATGAATATGATGCACCAGTATCAAAAGGAACATTCATAAGGTCATAATTTGAAAGAATTGTACTTGTCACTATAGATGGTCCAGTCTGATCACCCATAATTACTCAATTAGCTCCATATAATTTATTTTTCATTGCTCGTTGGTCTTTATTTCCCTATTAATATTTCCCTTACTTATTATTCATGGTATTCCTTCAATGACCATAGATAGGTATATTCTTTCGATGAGACTAATTCTATTCCCCTCTCCCAGTCGATGTATATGACACCTGTGATACCTGAAAAGTTTCTCCAACACCTGATCTCATAGCACTAAGGAAATAGTTCTAGATATCTCCCATATTGTTTCAATTATTGAATGAAATTAGTGTTTTTGTAAACTCTGGTTTCATATTATCGAAGGAATCACATGGGAAACATCCCACTATCATCATGGGTCTTAGAGGAAGATTAATTAATCCTGCTTTTTTGTTTTGATTCACATTCCCACCAAGTGAGTAGGTGTCCCTCTTTAACTTGACCCCATCATTAAAGTTCCAACCGGTTTCCATTGGTATAATCATAGTTTCTCCTCCCATATCACCTCAGAAATCCTTATCATCCACCGTCACTCTATTGAATATGTCTTTATAGATTTTAATACATAGAACAATAATCTTCAAGAGAATATCTTATCTCAACCCTAATTCAAAGATGTCTGCCTTCAATAGTGAACTAGTAAATTATTCAGGTGCTAAGAAGACTGAATTCAGGAATTTAGCCACATACTCAATGATAAATATTTTTTCCTTCTTTAGGCTGAAGAAGTTCATCATTCTCAAAAATATTAATGTGAAAGGATATAATTGTTTTTTGAACAATTTCTCAAAATATTCCCCAACCAAGTCCTTAATCCACTTTAGCATTTCTAAATCCCAACACTAATGTTCTAGACCCTTGATCATATATGTCACCACATTGAATTTTAGCTCAACTTCTATGCCAATGAAATCAAAGATATGAAACATCCTGTTCTGCCACACCTCAACCTTTTCTATATCAAAATCTCCCTGAAAGATGGGTGGATTTTGCTTCTAGGACTGGACAGAGTGATCCGCTTGTCTTGAATCATCCCTATGGTTCCCTGTGTCTGTAGTCAGGAATTCTTGGATGATACACAGAACCAGTTTTGGGATCACCTATAGATCAGGACCAACCAAATTCTTCATAGCTTATTTTGGTTTTTTCGATGATTCTTACCAGGTTCCATTTTATATACAAATAAAAAACATAATATTTCTCACTCTCTAAAAAATTATGGTTTATAATTTCAAATTATATCACATCAAACATCACAATATAATTTACAAAATAAAAAATTTCCACAATCAATTATTTTCTAAATATCATTAACTTCTTTAAAAAATGATTTTTAAAATACCATAAACATTCCCTTTTTCAAAATATTCTAATATGAATAAACATTCAAAATTTTCAATCATAGAACAATTTCTCACAAAATCGTAAACCATTACTCAAAATTGTGTATCCACTCCAAGAGGGAAGTAATTCTTCTAAATAATATCATTCTCGCCTCATTAGATAAACCCGTGTCAAAGAGATTTCAAAATCCTATAAGTGTTTCTAATACACTTATGTTACCAACTCCCTAGTAACTTTAGGTTTAGCATAAAAAGGACAGCTTTGTCTCTTATGCTCTACATTTCATGTCCCTAAATTCATATTCCTTTATATGATCCTAACTCAAGGAATATACAAGAATGAAATTCAACTCCAATGATGATAGAACATAATACTACTCGTTCCACAAGGAAAGGAACATGTTGATACCATTTCTCTCAAAAAGACTTTTCGACCAAACAAATATTCTACCATTTATAATGTCACATCCTATATCATTAGATTGAGAGGGTGGTGAGATGTTACATGGACTTAGGCAACATCCCCAAGATTCCAAATCCTAGTAATGAACGTCAAAGGGCTTCAATACATGTGGGGGTGACTTTACATTCAAGAGTAAAACCACTATCCTACAGTCCATAATAAAAAACCCTACATGATGCCTAATAAAAATTAAATAAAAATAGGCATTCCATTTATAAAATCATAATCAATTCAATTAAAACTATTGAATACTAAAATATCAAAGTTAATAGCAGAAGAAAAACTCAAAGAAACTCAATGATAACCACACCTCCAAAGCTTCACATAATCCAATCTCCAACTTAACCAAACAGCCCAAGTATCATGAAGTAGTGCTAAATATGTGTGGTACATTATGTTTTCCCATTTCCCAAATGATGACAAATACAAAAGAACCAAAGTTCCAAAGATGTGGTGAGTACTAAAAATATGTAGGTTTTCCCCAAATTACATTCCTACTCACACCACTAGGATAAAAAAGATAACTACATTTATATAAAATATTTTATATAAAACAGTTTTTAAAATAGTTTATAAATAAATAAAAATGAGTTACATATTAACCAGTTTTGCAACCAAAATCCATATTTAAAGAAATAAACCCAATAATGCATTAAAAATATTTCACAAGTTACCATTTCTATAACCATTCCCTTCCACATCTTCACACAAGCAACCTTGCATGCATCGTTATGATAGTTCCATACGCATGAGCAGATTCTCTTCGATCTACCAGGTCATCAAAACATAATATTATCTCATCTTCCATTACACCAATGGAACTGAGCAAAATTTCATATTCCATCCAATCATCATAAATAGAGTATTAAAACACACACCTATATTACTCAAAAACCATGCCAAACCCTTTTCAGTAAATTTTTTTTATTGGAAACATTTTTATATAAAACCCATTCAATGCCAAAACGATTTCAATAAAACAAACTTTTCAATTAAACAAAATTTATTGAATTTTTTTTCCCATAAACTAAATCAAGAAATTATTTTATACTCATTTATCAAAACACATTGCACAAAAAAAATACCATTTTTCCATAATTTCTCAATTAACCATAAATCTTCACTAATGACTATTTATAGCATTAATTGCAACTCAATTTAAAAATTAATTTCATGAAATTAAATCAATTTGAAACTGGTCCAATATTTTCTTGAAAGATGAGTTGAGAGTGAATCCACTTACCACAAGAGTTTTGACAAAAATGATAAATAATATGAAAAACGCCACAAAACATAGTTGATTATACATGAACAAGCCTTATATTTCCTCCCCTGTTATCAACAAAACCAAATATAGAAATATTTTGCATTTATAACCGTAAATCATATACACAATGGGTGTATATCTATAAAATTGAGAGAGAGGGAATCATAGATATAAGAAAACATAAATAATTACCCAGAACAAGTCCGTTAAAAGAGAAACCAAGTGAGATCCACTTCTTAAGGAGGTTGTTTCTTGTTGTGTACAGTTTAGTCACATGGATTGGAAAACCATGCACTCACCATGTGTTAGACACTTCCTTATGGATAAACCTTGCATGGTCTTCTCAAAAATTCTCCAAATCATGTGCCTACCACGTTAAATCCACTACCACTAAATGAAAAATTCCGTTTTTGAAAGTCCATAGTTTCTACTAGGAGGAAACATAGTTTGTACAAACCATGTGCCACCCATGCACCTTCTCTTTTTCCATAGTCTCACTATGCACAGTACCCTACAAGTTTTTCATGGTTCCAATAACTCGTGAACCACCCATGAACTAGTATAAATTTCCTAAAAACCCTCAATAATTTTTCAAAACTCTTGTAAACATTATGATTATAAATTGTATACATAAACTCATAAACAAATGATTTTATACTTGAAACCAGGAGGACTAAATTGCCACTTCTCTTAGGTGAAATCCCTAATACACCAAATTTTGAAAATAAAGTGTTGGTGTGCATCCTTAATAGAAGACTATCTATTTATCTGCTCAGTAGGATCTCAAATAAAAACATGGTTTTATCATTGCGTGTTCAATCCCCAAGGGTCGTTAGATGTGTTCAAGAGATGATTAGAGACATTAACCAAAAGTAATTTTATTCTAATATATCAATTAAATTGGACATGAACAAGGAATATTACTAGTTGTAATAGAATTTCATACTCAAATCTCTATCTAGGATGGGTTTATCTACATTTGTGATCAACCTTCTATTATGGTTCTTTAGTTCTACCCGGATTTTCACATCCATTATGGGTAAAAATATGGATTTTTCAAAACTATTTGGGTACATAGAAAAGTTGATACAATCTCCCCCACCCTCCTCATTTTTACACGTGACTCTCTATTTTGGCATATTAACAAATGTATTACATTAGGCAGCATTCTTCCATACCGCTCCAGGTTCCAATACTATGATATATGTGACCACATGTTTGCAGATGACACAATTTTGTGTGGGAATAGTAGTAAAAGATCCAAAAAGGGAATTAATTCCATTGTAGAATACTACTATAAATAGAGAGGGAAAGTTATTATTAAGTATAAGGGTAGTATTTTCATTTTCAGTAGGTATTCTGAAAATAGGCTTGGATTCATGGAAACATGTTTGGGTATAAAAAGAGAAACATTACACATGTACTATTTGGGTTCCCTGATCTCCCCTAGAAGGCCACACATTCAACACCTCAATAATGGGGTCAATAAAATAATGGGTATAATGCTAAATTTGAAAATTTGATTCCTATCATTTGAATAAGTAATTACATCGATTAATAGGGTGATATCAACTATTCCAATACACATCTTATCTGTATTCAAGGTACCGAAAGGAGTTATTTCTCAAATGGAGAATTTTATGGTATATTGTTTGTGGAATTAATAGATTGAGTGTAACACCCCGAGATTTTATGAAAAATATTCTTTTTAATTTCATTAATGTCTTGTGTTATACGCTACACCAAAAGGAGCTTGCACAACACGCATCCTTGACTTGCCTTGCATTACACGCAATCGCAACCTTCCTCGATAGCGTGTGTGGTACGTAATCCTGAGTTTCACGAAACAATGATATGCTATTAAAATATTATTAAAACTAGCCGTTATGAATAGTAATAACCACTTTTTAAATTTTAGAAATTTTAACTCTCAAAATGGACTTCATTTTTGGATTTGGAGTATCGAATTTAGCCTAAGGTGAAATTTTGGTACTTTTCGGATAACTTTCATATTCTGATAAATAGTGAAAATTACTAAATTATAATTAAAAACAACTTTTTTAATCGAAATAATTAATAGTGATAAATCATTAATTTGAGTGGTTTTAAAGTATATTTAGAATATATTTTTACAATTTAATACAATGTTGGTCATTGGATGTAATTTCACATTTAAACTAGACATAAACAAGTGTCAATCTTTTGATAGATATTGTTTCTTAAAAACACGCTATTTGTTTTAACAGCGGGATTTAATTATAAAATTAATTAATGCAACTTTTATGTTATGAATTTGGTAAAATAGACTTCATTTTTGAATTCGGAATATGAAATATAGCTTGGGATGAAATTTTGGCATTGTTCTGAAAAACATCAATTTTTGATGAATAGTGAAACTACTAAGTGGTAGGTTAAAAACTGAATTTTGCATAAAACTTAATTTTACCGCTTCTGTGAATGGAATTTCGAAAATCCGACAGACACGGTTAATATCAAGGACTAAAATGTGGTTCAATGAGATGAAAATAATTTTTGGTGAATAGTAACTTTTTACTTTTTTTACCACGGTTAATAGTGAATAGGGTAACTAAGGGTAAATATGATATTATTATTACCCTAACACATGTCCTAATTCTATTGGACAAGTGTAATTCGACCAAAAACAAACTTAGGAATAAAATATGACCATTTAGGTCCACTTGGATTAGATTAGGACATTTATTATTAATTTATTTAAAGAAGGGTTAAAATAGTTAAAATCAAAGTTTAATAAGTAAATCATTTTTAATATGGGGTTATACATAAGATAAATTCGACTATAAATATTCATTAGAAAGCTAAAAAGATTTCATACATGATGGTATTTTATTTATAATTTTTTAGAAATCAAATAATTTAATTTATTTATGACACAAAGATGATGCAGTAATTATCTTGTTAATGAAATATTGACATAATTGATGTTATAAACACAAACATAAATGTAATTTAAGACTTTTTATGAATTCCACTAATTTTCTAGGTTACTATGATATATTAGTGTTGATTTAATCAACTTGGTTCGAAAATATAATTTTGTTATCATATATCAAATAGTGTCAAAATTGACACAAAATAGTTTTTAAATCAAATATTATATTATTAATTGTTATTTTATTCCTAAAAATCTAAGGTTCGGCCAAATGACTTAGATAAGGATATATGTATTAATAATATACAATTTGGGGTTCGTTTGGCATGTTATAGTAAGTTTATTAACCATATAGTGAAAGAAAACAAAAAGACACGGTAAAAGTTAAATTATTTAACTTAGAGTTAAATCTAATTGATAAGGTTAAAATAATACCCTAAACTTGTCTAAATCCTATTGGTTGATAGGATTTCGACCCATCCCCACTTTAGCTTCGAAATAAGACCCTTTGGAACCATTATAAACCGATTTTGACTTTAATATAAAATAATATTTTGAGATATTCCTAAGGTGCCCCTCTCCTCCCCTATAAAAGGACACCTCCTCCCCCTCCTCCTCACACCAATTTGAGCACTCAAGCTCGGCCAACCCCTGCCAATTTCTCCTCTCCACTTCCCTAGAAACATCCTAGAGGTTCTGGTCTTCTTCAAAGACCAATTTTAGTTCCCTAAGAGGAGGTCTCAAAGAGGCACTTCAAAGAAGAGGTAATTACCGTTACCAATTCTTTCATCTTTATTTCTTCTTCCACTTCTTCTTCTTAGGTTGTTTCATTATGAAGTAATAACATCAGTATCACTCATATACTGATATGTTATTATAAGTATGAAACAACCCTATTTCACCATCTATCCATCCTACGGAAAAAGAAATCACCGCGCGTGCGTACGTACGGAATACCATCTCCACGCCGTGGTGTAATCTATTTTCCACCACCACCTTACATGGATGGGTATAATGGTGTAAAGAATAACTATACATAGTTATTACAACATCATATTGATTCTGATATATTGTATAATCCACTCCAATTCAATTCAATATTTATAGAAATGATATCATCGCTCGTGCGTACGTACGGACTACCGTCTCCACGACGCGATGAGATTCATTCTCCATGTTAACCATTTAAGAATGATTATAATGTATATATAAGAAATAATAATGAAATATATGACATTATAAAGCTACTGTATTTATGTATATATATACATATGTATGTCATCTACTTACTTCCATTTCAAGACAATAAGGAAAGGAAAACAGCGTTCATGCGTACGTACGGACTACCGTCTCCATGAACGGTGTTTTTCATTTTATTTATCTACCTATTATATATATATATACTGAATATATATGATATATAAATCATATTTTATATTCTGGAAGTAAGTAAATCATGATATAAGTAATAATGATGTCAAGAACAACAAGTCAAAACACCTACGATAAATGAAACGATTTTACCCAAAACGCTTCTTTAACATGGAGTTTACAAAAGAACGGGTAATATAATGTCATAAGTGAACCATATATGATATTATAACAATGAATATGATTCTGTAATAAGTCAATAACATGATTTAAATCATTATACAGGAGGTTCGGACACTTACAAAGCAAGTCGGACCTAAGGTAAGGGAAATATCACAATCTCATTTTTATCCGAGATTGTTTATACTTTGAAATTTACTGGGGTGTATTTTATTATACACTTCCATGTTTTGTCAATATGTAATATTATTTCCATCCACCTACAATGTTTTAAATCCAATTTTACAATTCTATGAGTTTTTAGTAAAGGATATGAAAGGAATATGTTTTCGTTTTTTCGAGGTACTTTTTGACTTTTCCGACAAAAGTACGAAGAATGTTTTTTTTTACTTAAATGGCACGAACGGATTTTTACGGTTTTATAAAGCCATATTTTCATGAAGCATCCTCCAAAAGATTTCATGAATATTTTTAATAAAATCTCTTTCTTTTAAAATTGCATGATGTTTTGTGAAAAGAAATTGATTTTGAAGAAGAAAGGATATTTTCCTCAACAATACATTTCAAGTGTTTTATCAAAATTATTTTCCATCTAAGATAATAAAGGGTTCTGTTTCTATCCATATTTTTACATTCATTTGACTATGTTGTGATGGAATTATGTTTATGAATTCCTTTATCTTATATGAATGGTTTTATGATGTCATGTTGTTTAAGAATCCCATTTTTATTACATGGGTTATGCAATGATGTATGATTTATGATTTTGTGGCACACATAAGAATGGTATCATTATGAGATGGGTGGGACCTATATCTCCCTCCAATGCATTGGGTAAAGATTTTATATCTCATGAGATAGACATGGCTGGAATGGTAGGTTATACCGGTTCAGTGAAACAGGACTGAAACGAGGATTACTTGATTCAGAAAGGGACTTTGTCCACTAAGATGGTCTTGGCAATGAGTCTTGACTAACAAGAAATGATTCTCTATGATTATGTGTGTATGCCACAATGAGTAATGTTTCAAGTTATGATTTCATTTCACTACTATGATTTATCCCATGTTATGAAATTATGCTCTCTTTTGCAGGTTAAGATTTCAAAAAAAAATGTTATGTTCTTATGAAAATTATGTGATTGATATTTCTTTTGTTTACCCTTACTGAGCATTTGAGCTCACCCTTTAATGTTTTCTTTTCCCCAGGATATAAAGAAAGGTTTTAGGTAAAAAAAAAGGAAGATCTTTATGGGAGATGTTGAAGATCTTTCCCCACGATTAGAAGATTTTATTCTGAGTTTCCAAAGACACTAAACTATTACGATCCTTGTGTGTGTGTTTTTGTTATGTACTAAGTATTCCGCAAAAGTAATGTAATGTCCATGTACGTCAGGCTACGGGTCTCTACAGTTGGTATCAGAGGAAAGGTTTAGTCAACCTTTGTAAACTAGGATGCGGGAACTTTAGTGAGATCCCTAGAGATATTTATAAGGTTTGTCTAGGGATGTCCCTAAGGATAAGTATACGTATAGGATACAGTCATATAACTACGGTAACGATCTTAGAATTTAACCTAATAAGTTAGATATTGAGGATACTCCCCCTTTATAATGTTGTTTTCCCTAGCATGATTTTCGCCTCTCACACTATTCTTTTTGGGTTTTAGAAAATGGCTGGAAACAAGATGATTCACGATAATGGAGGATATGATGGACAATGGAATGATATTCTTCATGAGCAACCACATGAAATGGGATTTGGATGTCCAACCATCATTATTATGTCGAATCAGCAATCTCACAATATGATCAATAAAGTAAAATTTGGTAAGTTTCCTGACTCGACTAATAAGAGAAAGATGGAGTTCCATGATGATCATAGAGGAAAGAAAGTTCAATTTCCCCTATGTAAATCATGTGGGAAGAGGCATCAAGGAGAATGTTTCAAGGGAACTGGAAGATGCTTTGGGTGTGGAAAAGAAGGACACAAAGCAAGTAAGTGCAAAGGAAAAGGGTCGGTTAACACCATGGATGAGGATAATGGTATTGCTACGACATCAAAAATGGTTAATTGTTTTAAATGTGGAATGTATGGGCATTATGCAAACAAATGCCCTAAGGGAAAGACTCATGAAGAGAATCAGTATGGTCATATGGGTAGTATTTATGTGGATGATGATGAAGAGACTACAAATGATATGTGAGATGAAAGAATTTTTGAAGCTCGGTCATTGGTTTGAGAATGTAGTGGAATGATTACATGTTTATCATGTGTAATATAAGTAATCTCATGGAATAAGGAGACATCTAAGGATTGTTACACTGTTGTCTTTCCTTATGTTTTGAAAGTGTATGATGAATTGTACCAGTAACCATGAAAGGTTATTCAGATACTTTTGGAAAGTAGATGATAAGTGCATAATGAAAGGATAAGAAGATAATGAGATGTTTGATTGTATTCATGAGCTCATGATTGATATAAGGACTAAGTGATATCATGGTTTGAGTATATAGAATTTTGAGGATTTTGGTAACTTTTAACTGCACTCATGTTTTCACTAAGGTATTCAAGAGAATACACGATTAAGGACTTTGAATGTTTGGAATGTGACCAACAAGACATATCTTATGATATGTGGGGATCAACGACAGTATTAAATCTCTGGTAATCGATGTCACTATATTATGAGAGTGGACTGCAGTATTATAAGCCTAAAGATTAGACTGGATTATGTTGGACATAAGTTAGTATTGTTTAAGGATAGAAGATTTTCTATATTATTGAAGGGATGTTATAGTAACGTAGTTTTAGAAAAAGGGACAACCTGCAGGATGGGCGACAGCCCATCGCTTTGGACAAGGCTGTAGGAATCGAACCCACAACCGAAGTGCGACTGGCCTTTATCGCCTACCACTGACCTACAGGAAGTCCCTGTTTAGTAGAAACTAGTTTTATTATATTAAGCAGTATGATATATGAAGTATAAGTCCATTTTAGGAACCATATATGATTAATCCCACTATAGATCGACTTATGTATATAGATTTTGCTAACCTTTTGAGACAGATGGAATGACCCGTCATTCTATCACATGATCTGCTAACACTTCACGAATAACAAATTCAACTTCATTTATTTAAGAGATGAAGTAGAAATTGTTCAAGGCACGAACAAAAGTGAGATTGTACCAAAATAAAGTAAGTATTTATTCTAAGCAAATTTTCAACTTTAGGGAAATGATCTTGAAAACCAAAAATGTTGTCCTAGTGATCTTATACCTAATGAATCAGATGGTACCTTATATCATCACAAATCTATGGATTTGTGATTACTGGATTTTCCATAGCCGTGTTCTCTACCACTCTCCATCAGAACATGATGGTTAGATTTCTCTTCCATATCCATATTTTCACCTATGTGGAAACCTAGTGATTAGTTTATTTGGGTAACCGTTATGTTTCATACTTTTGTTTTTAAAGATTGGTTTTGGTATTCCATTTTACGATGTGGGTTTCTATTAAAGAAACTTTTGAATAGTAAACCATTTATAACCCCGACGAATTTCGAGGGCGAAATTCATTTTAAGGGGGGTAGAATGTAACACCCCGAGATTTTATGAAAAATATTCTTTTTAATTTCATTAATATCTTGTGTTATACGCTACACCAAAAGGAGCTTGCACAACACACATCCTTGACTTGCCTTGCATTACACGCAATCGCAACCTTCCTCGATAGCGTGTGTGGTACGTAATCCTGAGTTTCACGAAACAATGATATGCTATTAAAATATTATTAAAACTAGCCGTTATGAATAGTAATAACCACTTTTTAAATTTTAGAAATTTTAACTCTCAAAATGGACTTCATTTTTGGATTCGGAGTATCGAATTTAGCCTAAGGTGAAATTTTGGTACTTTTCGGATAACTTTCATATTCTGATGAATAGTGAAAATTACTAAATTATAATTAAAAACAACTTTTTTAATCGAAATAATTAATAGTGATAAATCATTAATTTGAGTGGTTTTAAAGTATATTTAGAATATATTTTTACAATTTAATACAATGTTGGTCATTGGATGTAATTTCACATTTAAACTAGACATAAACAAGTGTCAATCTTTTGATAGATATTGTTTCTTAAAAACACGCTATTTGTTTTAACAGCGGGATTTAATTATAAAATTAATTAATGCAACTTTTATGTTATGAATTTGGTAAAATAGACTTCATTTTTGAATTCGGAATATGAAATATAGCTTGGGATGAAATTTTGGCATTGTTCTGAAAAACATCAATTTTTGATGAATAGTGAAACTACTAAGTGGTAGGTTAAAAACTGAATTTTGCATAAAACATAATTTTACCGCTTCTGTGAATGGAATTTCGAAAATCCGACAGACACGGTTAATATCAAGGACTAAAATGTGGTTCAATGAGATGAAAATAATTTTTGGTGAATAGTAACTTTTTACTTTTTTTACCACGGTTAATAGTAAATAGGGTAACTAAGGGTAAATATGATATTATTATTACCCTAACACATGTCCTAATTCTATTGGACAAGTGTAATTCGACCAAAAACAAACTTTGGAATAAAATATGACCATTTAGGTCCACTTGGATTAGATTAGGACATTTATTATTAATTTATTTAAAGAAGGGTTAAAATAGTTAAAATCAAAGTTTAATAAGTAAATCATTTTTAATATGGGGTTATACATAAGATAAATTCGACTATAAATATTCATTAGAAAGATAAAAAGATTTCATACATGTTGGTATTTTATTTATAATTTTTTAGAAATCAAATAATTTAATTTATTTATGACACAAAGATGATGCAGTAATTATCTTGTTAATGAAATATTGACATAATTGATGTTATAAACACAAACATAAATGTAATTTAAGACTTTTTATGAATTCCACTAATTTTCTAGGTTACTATGATATATTAGTGTTGATTTAATCAACTTGGTTCGAAAATATAATTCTGTTATCATATATCAAATAGTGTCAAAATTGACACAAAATAGTTTTTAAATCAAATATTATATTATTAATTGTTATTTTATTCCTAAAAATCTAAGGTTCGGCCAAATGACTTAGATAAGGATATATGTATTAATAATATACAATTTGGGGTTCGTTTGGCATGTTATAGTAAGTTTATTAACCATATAGTGAAAGAAAACAAAAAGACACGGTAAAAGTTAAATTATTTAACTTTGAGTTAAATCTAATTGATAAGGTTAAAATAATACCCTAAACTTGTCTAAATCCTATTGGTTGATAGGATTTCGACCCATCCCCACTTTAGCTTCTAAATAAGACCCTTTGGAACCATTATAAACCGATTTTGACTTTAATATAAAATAATATTTTGAGATATTCCTAAGGTGCCCCTCTCCTCCCCTATAAAAGGACACCTCCTCCCCCTCCTCCTCACACCAATTTGAGCACTCAAGCTCGGCCAACCCCTGCCAATTTCTCCTCTCCACTTCCCTAGCAACATCCTAGAGGTTATGGTCTTCTTCAAAGACCAATTTTAGTGCCCTAAGAGGAGGTCTCAAAGAGGCACTTCAAAGAAGAGGTAATTACCGTTACCAATTCTTTCATCTTTATTTCTTCTTCCACTTCTTCTTCTTAGGTTGTTTCATTATGAAGTAATAACATCAGTATCACTCATATACTGATATGTTATTATAAGTATGAAACAACCCTATTTCACCATCTATCCATCCTACGGAAAAAGAAATCAACGCGCGTGCGTACGTACGGAATACCGTCTCCACGCCGTGGTGTAATCTATTTTCCACCACCACCTTACATGGATGGGTATAATGGTGTGAAGAATAACTATACATAGTTATTACAACATCATATTGATTCTGATATATTGTATAATCCACTCCAATTCAATTCAATATTTATAGAAATGATATCATCGCTCGTGCGTACGTACGGACTACCGTCTCCACGACGCGATGAGATTCATTCTCCATGTTAACCATTTAAGAATGATTATAATGTATATATAAGAAATAATAATGAAATATATGACATTATAAAGCTACTGGATTTATGTATATATATACATATGTATGTCATCTACTTACTTCCATTTCAAGACAATAAGGAAAGGAAAACAGCGTTCATGCGTACGTACGGACTACCGTCTCCATGAACGGTGTTTTTCATTTTATTTATCTACCTATTATATATATATATATATACTGAATATATATGATATATAAATCATATTTTATATTCTGGAAGTAAGTAAATCATGATATAAGTAATAATGATGTCAAGAACAACAAGTCAAAACACCTACGATAAATGAAACGATTTTACCCAAAACGCTTCTTTAACATGGAGTTTACAAAAGAACGGGTAATATAATGTCATAAGTGAACCATATATGATATCATAACAATGAATATGATTCTGTAATAAGTCAATAACATGATTTAAATCATTATACAGGAGGTTCGGACACTTACAAAGCAAGTCGGACCTAAGGTAAGGGAAATATCACAATCTCATTTTTATCCGAGATTGTTTATACTTTGAAATTTACTGGGGTGTATTTTATTATACACTTCCATGTTTCGTCAATATGTAATATTATTTCCATCCACCTACAATGTTTTAAATCCAATTTTACAATTCTATGAGTTTTTAGTAAAGGATATGAAAGGAATATGTTTACGTTTTTTCGAGGTACTTTTTGACTTTTCCGACAAAAGTACGAAGAATGTTTTTTTTTTACTTAAATGGCACGAACGGATTTTTACGGTTTTATAAAGCCTTATTTTCATGAAGCATCCTCCAAAAGATTTCATGAATATTTTTAATAAAATCTCTTTCTTTTAAAATTGCATGATGTTTTGTGAAAAGAAATTGATTTTGAAGAAGAAAGGATATTTTCCTCAAGAATACATTTCAAGTGTCTTATCAAAATTATTTTCCATCTAAGATAATAAAGGGTTCTGTTTCTATCCATATTTTTACATTCATTTGACTATGTTGTGATGGAATTATGTTTATGAATTCCTTTATCTTATATGAATGGTTTTATGATGTCATGTTGTTTAAGAATCCCATTTTTATTACATGGGTTATGCAATGATGTATGATTTATGATTTTGTGGCACACATAAGAATGGTATCATTATGAGATGGGTGGGACCTATATCTCCCTCCAATGCATTGGGTAAAGATTTTATATCTCATGAGATAGACATGGCTGGAATGGTAGGTTATACCGGTTCAGTGAAACAGGACTGAAACGAGGATTACTCGATTCAGAAAGGGACTTTGTCCACTAAGATGGTCTTGGCAATGAGTCTTGACTAACAAGAAATGATTCTCTATGATTATGTGTGTATGCCACAATGAGTAATGTTTCAAGTAATGAATTCATTTCACTACTATGATTTATCCCATGTTATGAAATTATGCTCTCTTTTGCAGGTTAAGATTTCAAAAAAAAATGTTATGTTCTTATGAAAATTATGTGATTGATATTTCTTTTGTTTACCCTTACTAAGCATTTGAGCTCACCCTTTTATGTTTTCTTTTCCCCAGGATATAAATAAAGGTTTTAGGTAAAAAAAAAAGGAAGATCTTTATGGGAGATGTTGAAGATCTTTCCCCACGATTAGAAGATTTTATTCTGAGTTTCCAAAGACACTAAACTATTACGATCCTTGTGTGTGTGTTTTTGTTATGTACTAAGTATTCTGCAAAAGTAATGTAATGTCCATGTACGTCAGGCTACGGGTCTCTACATTGAGGGAAAACACTATGGAGAAACATAGGATATGTTGTCTAGACCCCTATCCAAGGGTGGAATCAATGTTAGAACCATCTCAGGATAATGTACGATCTCCATGATATAATCGATCGGGAGTTCCTTGAGGGGAAGACTCTCTAGATAAAGATCACACAGAGAATGTATGGGTGTGAAGAGGGAATCTATAGTGGAAGTAAATCAACTACATTGACTATGATTCAAGGTTATATACCGGATCTCTAGTAATAGTATTGATAGATCATGGTATGAATATACATTAATATTTTGTTGTGCAACTAGGGTGGTACAAGGCTGATATTCCCTAGATTCCTGTTGTTAGAAATCAACTTTAGGTAGGGAAGCACATATGAGGATTTTACCGACATTATTTGAGATGTGGAATTAGTGGACATCTTTGATAGCATAGTCATGGACTCAGAACTATATAAATTTTTATTCACAGGATCCTCTAGGAGTGACTTTTCAACCAAGTACTTCCATTGAATGAAAGTGTTGGAACATGCTAGGGATGAATGGGGTGAAGTACTCTAGATCAAATAAGTATCAGTGAAGATAAACTAACATGTTTAAAGTGTTCCGAATGATTCCTTTTCAACCAATTAAAACATAAAGAATTTAGGGGTGAATCTCACCTCAATGTGTCACTATTATAGCGAGTCATGGAATAAGAACACAAAACATCTATTTTTTATAGTGATTATGCAAGAATTATGTGGCATGAATTTGGTTGTTTCATAGGATGGTACCCCCAAGAGGTAATTACTGCCAACATCATCAATCAGTTGCCTCAGACAATGGGGGATTCTTGTTATGGATGGAATGGATCACGCGCTCACACTTGTAGTAGGATTTTGGTGCAACTAGAAACAGAGAAATGAAGTATGACATAAGGTAACTACATGTACAATAATGGCTCAAATCTTCAAAACCATGAATATCAAAAATGGGTTAGTCTATATTGGAAAATGTGTGAGAAATCTCCCTTGATCAAACCTCTTATTGCTGGAAAAACTTCTCCCAATGATTGCAATACTAGACGGGGAGATGGGTATGTCGGTATCCTCATCAGGTATGCCAAAAAATAAACACATATGGATCATACAATGTGGGACTAATAAGGGTAGGTGGGGTGATCTTGGATACAAGTGGATCTATAATTCATTCCTATTATTCTTCCTTTGGTAGAGGTTATTCCCCTAATGTGGAGGCCCATGAAATGTTCATTAGCCTCATGATCTATATCCATAATAATATCTCTCTAGTGGAAGTTGAAACTAAGTTGATTTCTATAACGACCCATACTTTACATACATTTTTAATACTTCAAAAATTGAAGCACACTTATTACAACATATGATAAAACTACAAAGGACCGTATAGGTATAGTGCCTTTAGAAACTGGGAAACATAAACAACTGGTTCATAAATCTTCTACAGTGTCTCCCATTTATTTCATCATATCTAGGGTCCCTTTTAGCATATTATACTTAATATCCATCTTCCTGACCTGGGGAAAAGAAAACATAAAAGGGGTGAGCTCAAATTCTCAGCAAGGGAAAATAAAGGAAATAAAAATCATATCATATCTTTTTGAAAATCAAAACCTGCAAAAGAGATCATAATATCTTATCATGGAATAATTCATAGAAGTGAAAATGAGATCCCCATAATCATAACATAAAACTTGAAACTTTGTGGCATGCACACATAATCATGGAAATCATTTCTTGTTAGTCATGACTCATTGCCAAGACTATCTTAGTGGACAAAGTCCCTTTCTGAACCGAGTTCACTCCTCGTTTCAGTCCTGTATCACTGAACCGAAATAACCTTCCGTTCCAGCCATGTCTATCTCATGAGATATAAAATCTTTACCCAATGCATTGGAGGGAGATATAGGTCCCACCCATCTTATAATGAATCCTTTCTTATGTGTGCCACATAATCATAAATCATACATCATCGCATAACCCATGTAATAAAAATGGGATTCTTAAACAACATGACATCATAAAATAATTCATATAAGATAAAGGAATTCATAAAAATGTTTCCATCACAACATAATCAAACCAATGTAATAATAGGGATTAAAACAGAACCCTTTATTATCTTAGATGGAAAATAATTTTGATAAAACACTTGAACTCCATTCTTGAGGAAAATATCCTTTCTTCTTCAAAAACATTTTTCCTTTCATAACATGTCATATGACTTTAAAATAAAAGAAGTTGATTAAAAATAAACTTGAAAACTTGTAAAGTAAGATTCTTGGAAATTTTGTTTTAAAATCCATTCATGCCGTATAAGTTAAAAAAAACATTCTTCATACTTTTGTCGAAAAAGTCAAAAAGTACCTTGTACGACAAAAGATTCCTTTCATACATATTACTAAAAACTCACCGAAGGGTAAAAATGGATTTAAACAATTGTAGATGGATGGAAATAATATTACATATTGATGAAACATGGATGTGTATGATAAAATACACCCCAGTAAATACTTACGAATAAACAATCTCGGATAAAAATGAGATTGTGATATTTCCCTTACCTTAGGTCCGATTTGCTTTGTTCGTGTCCGAAGCTCCTGTATAATGATTTAAATCATGTTATTGACTTATTACAGAATCATATTCATTGTTATGATATCATATATGGTTCACTTATGACATTATATTACCCATTCTTTTGTAAATTCCATGTTAAAGAAGCGTTTTGGGTAAAATCGTTTCATTTATCGTAGGTGTTTTGACTTGTTGTTCTTGACATCATTATTACTTATATCATGATTTACTTACTTCCAGAATATAAAATATGATTTATATATCATATATATTCAGTATATATATATATATAATAGATAGATAAATAAAATGAAAAACACCGTTCATGGAGACAGTAGTCCGTACGTACGCATGAACGCTGTTTTCCTTTCCTTATTGTCTTGAAATGGAAGTAAGTAGATGACATACATATGTATATATATACATAAATCCAGTAGCTTTATAATGTCATATATTTCATTATTATTTCTTATATATACTTTATAATCATTCTTAAATGGTTAACATGGAGAACGAATCTCATCGCGTCGTGGAGACGGTAGTCCGTACGTACGCACGAGCGATGATATCATTTCTATAAATATTGAATTGAATTGGAGTGGATTATACAATATATCAGAATCAATATGATGTTGTAATAACTATGTATAGTTATTCTTTACACCATTATACCCATCCATGTAAGGTGGTGGTGGAAAATAGATTACACCACGGCGTGGAGACGGTATTCCGTACGTACGCACGCGCGGTGATTTCTTTTTCCGTAGGATGGATAGATGGTGAAATAGGGTTGTTTCATACTTATAATAACATATCAGTATATGATTGATACTGATGTTATTACTTCATAATGAAACAACCTAAGAAGAAGAAGTGGAAGAAGAAATAAAGATGAAAGAATTGGTAACGGTAATTACCTCTTCTTTGAAGTGCCTCTTTGAGACCTCCTCTTAGGGCACTAAAATTGGTCTTTGAGGAAGACCAGAACCTCTAGGATGTTGCTAGGGAAGTGGAGAAGAGATTTAGGCAGGGGTTGGCCGAGCTTGAGTGCTCAAATTGATGTGATGAGGAGGGGGAGGAGGTGTCCTTTTATAGGGGAGGAGAGGGGCACCTTAGGAATATCTCAAAATATTATTTTATATTAAAGTCAAAATCGGTTTATAATGGTTCCAAAGGGTCTTATTTCGAAGCTAAAGTGGGGAAGGGTCGAAATCCTATCAACCAATAAGATTTATACAAGTTTAGGGTTTTATTTTAACCTTATCAATTAGATTTAACTCTAAGTTAATTAATTTAACTTTTACCGTGTCTTTTTGTTTTCTTTCACTATATGGTTAATACACTTACTATAACATGCCAAACGAACCCCAAATTGTTTATTATTAATATATATATCCTTATCTAAGTCATTTGGCCGAACCTTAGATTTTTAGGAATAAAATAACAATTAATAATATAATATTTGATTTAAAAACTATTTTGTGTCAATTTTGACACTATTTGATATATGATTTTTGTGAAAGTCATAAAAGAATTATATGTTCGAACCAAGTTGATTAAATCAACATTAATATATCATAGTAACCTATAAAATTAGTTGAATTCATAAAAAGTCTCAAATTATATTTATTTTGGGGTTTATAACATCAATTATGTCAATATTTCATTAATAAGATAATTACTGCATCATCTTTGTGTCATAAATAAATTACATTATTTGATGTCTAAAAATTTTAAATAAAATACCATCATGTAGGAATTCTTTTTAGATTTCTAATGAATATTTACAATAGAATTTATCTTATGTATAACCCCATATTAAAAATGATTTACTTATTAAACTTTGATTTTAACTATTTTAACCCTTCTTTAAATAAATTAATAATAAATGTCCTAATCTAATCCAAGTGGGCCTAAATGGTCATATTTTATTCCTAAGTTTGTTTTTGGTCGAATTACACTTGTCCAATAGAATTAGGACATGTGTTAGGGTAATATTAATATCATATTTACCCTTAGTTACCCTATTTACTATTAACCGCGGTAAAAAAAGTAAAAAGTTACTATTCACCAAAAAAATATTTTCATCTCATTGAACCACATTTTAGTCCTTGATATTAACCATGTCTCTCGGATTTTCGAAATTCCATTCACAGAAGCGGTAAAATTAAGTTTTATGCAAAATTAAGTTTTTTAACCTACCACTTAGTGGTTTCACTATTCATCAAAAATTGAAAGTTTTCAGAATAATACCAAAATTTCACCCTAGGCTAATTTCGATATTCTGAGTCCAAAAATGAAGTCCATTTTGAAAAATAAAATTTATAAAATTTTAAAAAGTGGTTATTACTATTCATAACGGCTAGTTTTAATAGCATATTGTTGTTTAGTGAAACTCGGTATTGCGTACGACGCAAGCTATCGAGGAAGGTCGCGATTGCGTGCAAAGCAAGCCAAGCAAGTGTTGTGTAGAAAAAGATTCCTTTGATGATTTATATAACGTAAAAGTCTCGGGTGTTACATTCTACCCCCCTTAAAAAGAATTTCGCCCTCGAAATTCGTCACTTTGCAACAAACAGATGAGGATACTTTTCCCTCATCATATCCTCAAGCTCCCATGTAGCTTCTTCAAGTTGGTGGTTCCTCCATAAAACTTTCACCAAGCGAGTGGTCTTGTTTCGTAGGACTTTTTCGCTACGATCCAGAATCTCTATCGGCTGTTCTTCATAAGAAAGATCTTGCTCCAGCGGTACAACTTCTGAGCTGAGTACATGTGAAGGATCTGGTATGTACTTTCTCAGGAGAGATACATGGAACACATCGTGAACTTGAGAGAGATTCGGTGGAAGCGCCAATCGGTAAGCTACCTTCCCAACACGATCCAATATTTCGAAAGGACCGATATATCTAGGGCTCAACTTCCCCTTCTTTCCAAATCTCATAACCCTCTTCCAGGGAGATATTCGTAAGAACACTTTATCACCCACTTCAAACTCTAGGTCTTTTCTTCGGTTGTCGGCATAGCTTTTCTGTCGACTCTGAGCTGCTCTTATGTGTTGTTGAATAGATCTGACCTTTTCTGCCATTTCATCAACAAGATCAGGTCCTAATAGCTTTCTTTCCCCAACTTCATCCCAGCAAGTTGGAGTCCTGCATTTCTTTCCATAGAGAGCTTCATAAGGAACCATCTGAATACTGGAGTGAAATCTATTATTATAAGAAAATTCTACCAAAGGTAGGTGTTGATCCCAACCTCCTTTGAAATCCATAGAGCAAGCCCTCAAAATATCTTCTAGGGTTTGAATTGTTCTCTCAGATTGACCGTCTGTCTGGGGATGATAAGCAGTGCTGAAACTCAACTCTGTATCCAGAGTATGCTGAAGACTTCGCCAGAACTTCGAGGTAAATCTCGGATCTCGATCAGATATAATAGAAAGTGGTACTCCATGCAATCTTACTACTTCCTTTACATATATCCTGGCAAGCTGATCTAGAGAGAAATCCTCTCTAATAGGAATGAAGTTTGCAGACTTTGTGAGACGATCAACTATGACCCAGATAGCATTATTGCCTTTGGATGTTTTAGGAAGTCCTGTGACAAAGTCCATAGTGATGTTTTCCCATTTCCATTCGGGTATGGGTAATGGTTGTAACATCCCCTTAGACTTCTGTCTCTCAGCTTTAACTTGTTGACAAACCAAGCATCGAGAGACATATTCAGCAACATCTCTTTTCATGCCATCCCACCAGAAGTACTCTTTCAGGTCCCTATACATCTTCGTGCTTCCAGGATGAATAGAGAATGAAGAACTATGAGCCTCATCCAGTAGCTCCTTCTTTAATTCGGGGATGGGAGGAACACAAACCCGATTCCTGAACTTTATTATCCCATCACAATAAAGGTTGAATTCAGGAACATTTCTCACCTTCTTTTGTAACTCGACATCTTCTTTCTGTGCCTCTTTAATCTTCACATGTATAGATGGTTGAACATTCATTTGAGAAAGATAAGATTTTTCCCCTTCCATTTTAATTCCAAGATCCATCCTTTGTAAATCCATAAATATTGGATCTTTTGTGATCCTCATCATGGATAAACTAGCATGGTCTTGTCGACTTAATGCATCTGCCACCTTGTTTGCTTTCCCAGGGTGGTAATGGATTGAGCAGTCATAATCCTTAATCAGCTCCAACCATCTTCTTTGACGCATATTCAACTCCTTTTGTGTGAAAATATACTTTAAACTTTTATGATCAGTATAAATATCACACCTTTCACCATAAAGGTAATGCCTCCAAATCTTTAATGCAAAGATTACCGCAGCCAACTCCAAATCATGTGTTGGGTAATTTTGTTCATGGATTTTCAACTGTCGTGAGGCATAAGCTATCACCATATCATTTTGCATAAGAACACACCCCAATCCCTTCTTGTATGCATCACTGTATATCACAAACCTTTCTCCACTACAAGGCAGTGTGAGCACAGGTGCACTGGATAACCTTCTTTTCAACTCCTTGAAATTCTCTTCACATTCCTCTGTCCAGACAAACTTAACTCCTTTCCGAGTCAACTTGGTGAGTGGATTAGATAATCGTGAAAAATCTTTTACAAAACGTCGATAATATCCAGCCAAACCAAGAAAACTTCGGATCTCAGTTACTGTTGTTGGTCTCGACCATCTTTCGATAACCTCTGTTTTTGCTGGA
Source organism: Viscum album (assembly GCA_963277665.1). Classification (NCBI taxonomy): domain Eukaryota; kingdom Viridiplantae; phylum Streptophyta; class Magnoliopsida; order Santalales; family Viscaceae; genus Viscum; species Viscum album. The sequence continues at coordinate 1,110,466,260 of OY728146.1, forward strand.
TCCACAGATATCCCCTCTTTTGAGATTATGTGACCCAAAAATGCAACTTTTTGAAGCCAAAATTCACACTTGGTAAATTTGGCATAAAGCTTCTCCTTTCTCAGGGTCTTCAATATAATTCTCAAGTGATCTTCATGTTCTTCCTTGCTCTTTGAATAGACAAGAATATCGTCTATAAAGACTACCACAAATTGATCAAGATAGTCTCTAAAGACTCTATTCATTAGATCCATGAAGATAGCAGGGGCATTAGTAAGACCAAATGGCATCACTATAAATTCATAGTGTCCATACCTTGTACGGAAAGCCGTCTTTGGTATATCCTCCCTTTTGACCCTTAATTGATGATACCCTGAACGAAGATCAATCTTGGAAAAGTATTGAGCTCCGCGTAGTTGGTCAAATAAGTCATCAATGCGTGGGAGAGGATATTTTTTCTTGATAGTGATCTTGTTAAGTTCTCGATAATCAATGCAGATTCTCATTGATCCATCTTTCTTCTTAACAAATAGAACAGGTGCTCCCCAAGGTGACGCACTAGGGCGTATGAATCCCTTATCAAGATTCTCTTGGAGTTTCTTCTTCAATTCCTGCAACTCAATTGGGGCCATTCTATAAGGTGTCTTTGAAATAGGCAAAGCACCCGGTACGAGTTCTATTGAAAACTCAACTTCACGATTTGGTGGAAGACCTGGTAATTCCTCTGGAAAGACATCATCAAACTCCCGTACAATGGGCATATTCTTAATCGTGAGTTTCTCACCAACCATTTGAGATAAATAACCTTCATTTAGTGGAATCAATACCCATAAGATGGAAGAAATTTCCACTGGAAGGTTATGTTCATCCTTGCATCGATAGACGATCGTAGATTGATCTGGAATATGAAATGTGACTTCCCTTCTTTGGCAATTGATATGAGCTCCATGTAGAGAAAGCCAATCCATGCCAAGAATCACATCAAATTCCACTAAAGGAAGGATCACAAGATTTGCAGGAAGCACTTTCCCACAAACTTCGATCGGAGAAGAATTATAAACTTTTGATGCGATTGATGTGCCATTAGGTGTTGTCACAGCTAACTCAACATCTAATTGTTGAGGTAATACGGTGATACCCTTAGAAAATTCTTCAGAAATAAAAGAGTGGGTGGATCCAGAATCAAATAAAACATTTTCTACTTTAGAGTGGATGGTAAGTGTACCTTTCACCACATCATTATCGTACTCCACATCGCTGATAGAAATTGCATGTGACTTTCCTTTGTCTTTAGCCTTAAGATTTTGTTGACGTCGACCATCATCATCAACCCTTGGATTTGGGCATTGATTGGCATAATGCCCCATCTCCTTGCACTTGAAACATTGAAGTGTAGTAGGTTCATTCTGTGTATCCCTTCCTTTGTTTGCGTCATTAGACATCTTCTTCCCATTATCACGACATTCAAATGCCTGATGACCTTCCTTTCCACATTTAAAACATTTACTTGTCCCTTTAAGACAACTCCCTCCATGTTTCTTTCCACACTTTGAGCATAAGGAAAAGCTCATCTTCTTTTCTGTGTGCTCTTTAGATTTTTCTTTGAATTCCATCTTCCTCTTCTTATCAAACCCATGTGACTGATGGGTTACTCCAATCTCCATCTCGACTTTGAGAGCACATCGAACGATTTCCTCGTAGCTATTGAAGTCTCTTATGGCTAACGCCCTTCGAAGACTTGGTTTTAAGCCACTAAAGAATCGATCGATCTTACTCTCAGGCTGGATAATAATACCAGAAGCGTACCTTGCAAGTCTTGTAAAATTTTCTTCATAGGTACTAACAGATTCATCATCCCTTTACTTCAGTTCAAGGAACTCTTTCTCCATCTTTGTTCGGAGAATACGAGGGAAGTACTTATTGAAAAATAAGTTCTTGAACTCGTCCCATTCCATAGACTCAATTTCATCCCTTTGCCTCGTATTCTTAATAAGATTCCACCATTGATCAGCATCTCCTTCCAAACGATACACTGCTAGGATGACTTTATCATGTTCAGAACATTGAAGAACTGAAAATATCTTTTCAGTAATACTAATCCATTGTTCAGCAACTAATGGATCAGTAGACCCACTGAAAGAAGGTGGACGCTACCTCATGAAGGATTCAACAGAATGTTGTTCCTTCCTTTTCTCGTTTGGAAGTCCTGCACGATTCATAGCTTGAGAAAGTTGTGTGAGTATGGCTACAAGATTTTGCATTCCAGCTCCCATATCGTTTGGTTGCTCAGGGGGACAATCATTGCATTGCCCGTCGCATTCCGCATTAACACGGTTCCTTCGGGTTCCAGCCATTGACTAAAACCAAGAAGAATAGTGTGAGCAACACTAATTATAATAGGAAACCACATAATTCAAGAATAAAATTTTCATGCTTATGGTCTTATCCTAGGTTATTCAAGGCCATTTCTAAAACACTAAGATTGTGTACTATGCTTAGACTTATCCTTAGGGTTTTTACTAAGGATTTCACATCCTAGTTTCCAAAGGTTGACTATACCTTTCCTCTGATACCAACTATAACGACCCATACTTTACATACATTTTTAATACTTCAAAAATTGAATCACACTTATTACAACATATGATAAAACTACAAAAGACCGTATAGGTATAGTGCCTTTAGAAACTGGGAAACATAAACAACTGGTTCATAAATCTTCTACAGTGTCTCCAATTTATTTCATCATATCTAGGGTCCCTTTTAGCATATTCTACTTAATATCCATCTTCCTGACCTGGGGAAAAGAAAACATAAAAGGGGTGAGCTCAAATGCTCAGCAAGGGCAAATAAAGGAAATAAAAATCATATCATATCTTTTTGAAAATCAAAACCTGCAAAAGAGATCATAATATCTTATCATGGAATAATTCATAGAAGTGAAAATGAGATCCCCATAATCATAACATAAAACTTGAAACTTTGTGGCATGCACACATAATCATGGAAATCATTTCTTGTTAGTCATGACTCATTGCCAAGACTATCTTAGTGGACAAAGTCCCTTTCTGAACCGAGTTCACTCCTCGTTTCAGTCATGTATCACTGAACCGAAATAACCTTCCGTTCCAGACATGTCTATCTCATGAGATATAAAATCTTTACCCAATGCATTGGAGGGAGATATAGGTCCCACCCATCTTATAATGAATCCTTTCTTATGTGTGCCACATAATCATAAATCATACATCATCGCATAACCCATGTAATAAAAATGGGATTCTTAAACAACATGACATCATAAAATAATTCATATAAGATAAAGGAATTCATAAAAATATTTCCATCACAACATAATCAAACCAATGTAATAATAGGGATTAAAACAGAACCCTTTATTATCTTAGATGGAAAATAATTTTGATAAAACACTTGAACTCCATTCTCGAGGAAAATATCCTTTCTTCTTCAAAAACATTTTTCCTTTCATAACATGTCATATGACTTTAAAATAAAAGAAGTTGATTAAAAATAAACTTGAAAACTTGTAAAGTAAGATTCTTGGAAATTTTGTTTTAAAATCCATTCATGCTGTATAAGTTAAAAAAAACATTCTTCGTACTTTTGTCGAAAAAGTCAAAAAGTACCTCGTACGACAAAAGATTCCTTTCATACATATTACTAAAAACTCACCGAAGGGTAAAAATGGATTTAAACAATTGTAGATGGATGGAAATAATATTACATATTGATGAAACATGGATGTGGATGATAAAATACACCCCAGTAAATACTTACGAATAAACAATCTCGGATAAAAATGAGATTGTGATATTTCCCTTACCTTAGGTCCGATTTGCTTTGTTCGTGTCCGAAGCTCCTGTATAATGATTTAAATCATGTTATTGACTTATTACAGAATCATATTCATTGTTATGATATCATATATGGTTCACTTATGACATTATATTACCCGTTCTTTTGTAAATTCCATGTTAAAGAAGCGTTTTGGGTAAAATCGTTTCATTTATCGTAGGTGTTTTGACTTGTTGTTCTTGACATCATTATTACTTATATCATGATTTACTTACTTCCAGAATATAAAATATGATTTATATATCATATATATTCAGTATATATATATATATAATAGATAGATAAATAAAATGAAAAACACCGTTCATGGAGATGGTAGTCCGTACGTACGCATGAACGCTGTTTTCCTTTCCTTATTGTCTTGAAATGGAAGTAAGTAGATGACATAAATATGTATATATATATATACATAAATCCAGTAGCTTTATAATGTCATATATTTCATTATTATTTCTTATATATACTTTATAATCATTCTTAAATGGTTAACATGGAGAATGAATCTCATCGCGTCGTGGAGACGGTAGTCCGTACGTACGCACGAGCGATGATATCATTTCTATAAATATTGAATTGAATTGGAGTGGATTATACAGTATATCAGAATCAATATGATGTTGTAATAACTATGTATAGTTATTATTTACACCATTATACCCATCCATGTAAGGTGGTGGTGGAAAATAGATTACACCACGGTGTGGAGACGGTATTCCGTACGTACGCACGCGCGGTGATTTCTTTTTCCGTAGGATGGATAGATGGTGAAATAGGGTTGTTTCATACTTATAATAACATATCAGTATATGATTGATACTGATGTTATTACTTCATAATGAAACAACCTAAGAAGAAGAAGTGGAAGAAGAAATAAAGATGAAAGAATTGGTAACGGTAATTACCTCTTCTTTGAAGTGCCTCTTTGAGACCTCCTCTTAGGGCACTAAAATTGGTCTTTGAGGAAGACCAGAACCTCTAGGATGTTGCTAGGGAAGTGGAGAAGAGATTTAGGCAGGGGTTGGCCGAGCTTGAGTGCTCAAATGGATGTGAGGAGGAGGGGGATGAGGTGTCCTTTTATAGGGGAGGAGAGGGGCACCTTAGGAATATCTCAAAATATTATTTTATATTAAAGTCAAAATCGGTTTATAATGGTTCCAAAGGGTCTTATTTCGAAGCTAAAGTGGGGAAGGGTCGAAATACTATCAACCAATAAGATTTATACAAGTTTAGGGTTTTATTTTAACCTTATCAATTAGATTTAACTCTACGTTAATTAATTTAACTTTTACCGTGTCTTTTTGTTTTTTTTCACTATATGGTTAATACACTTAATATAACATGCCAAACGAACCCCAAATTGTTTATTATTAATATATATATCCTTATCTAAGTCATTTGGCCGAACCTTAGATTTTTAGGAATAAAATAACAATTAGTAATATAATATTTGATTTAAAAACTATTTTGTGTCAATTTTGACACTATTTGATATATGATTTTTGTGAAAGTCATAAAAGAATTATATGTTCGAACCAAGTTGATTAAATCAACATTAATATATCATAGTAACCTATAAAATTAGTTGAATCCATAAAAAGTCTCAAATTACATTTATTTTGGTGCTTATAACATCAATTATTTCAATATTTCATTAATAAGATAATTACTGCATCATCTTTGTGTCATAAATAAATTACATTATTTGATGTCTAAAAATTACAAATAAAATACCATCATGTAGGAAATCTTTTTAGCTTTCTAATGAATATTTAAAATCGAATTTATCTTATGTATAACCCCATATTAAAAATGATTTACTTATTAAACTTTGATTTTAACTATTTTAACCCTTCTTTAAATAAATTAATAATAAATGTCCTAATCTAATCCAAGTGGGCCTAAATGGTCATATTTTATTCCTAAGTTTGTTTTTGGTCGAATTACACTTGTCCAATAGAATTAGGACATGTGTTAGGGTAATATTAATATCATATTTACCCTTAGTTACCCTATTTACTATTAACCGCGGTAAAAAAAGTAAAAAGTTACTATTCACCAAAAAAATATTTTCATCTCATTGAACCACATTTTAGTCCTTGATATTAACCATGTCTCTCGGATTTTCGAAATTCCATTCACAGAAGCGGTAAAATTAAGTTTTATGCAAAATTCAGTTTTTTAACCTACCACTTAGTGGTTTCACTATTCATCAAAAATTGAAAGTTTTCAGAATAATACCAAAATTTCACCCTAGGCTAATTTCGATATTCTGAGTCCAAAAATGAAGTCCATTTTGAAAAATAAAATTTATAAAATTTTAAAAAGTGGTTATTACTATTCATAACGGCTAGTTTTAATAGCATATTGTTGTTTAGTGAAACTCGGTATTGCGTACGACGCAAGCTATCGAGGAAGGTCGCGATTGCGTGCAAAGCAAGCCAAGCAAGTGTTGTGTAGAAAAAGATTCCTTTGATGATTTATATAACGTAAAAGTCTCGAGTGTTACAATTTCTCTATATAGTTCTATTTTTTATCTAGGTCCTACCCCATAGTCCATTGAGTATATCATTCAGACATGTAAGGAGCTGATGAACAATGGAATTTTCATTTTCCCTAAATGGAATGAAGGGAATGTCGTTGGTGACTTCCTTGCTTCCAAGGAAACCCATGGAGTAAAAATATATTATTTCCTAGATCTTGGATCTCTTCCCACATAGGGAGTAAACCTAGCTTTCACAGACACCCTCAGGATTCCCTACATCATACCCCCATGATAGTTGGCCCCTCTCATTTTATCTCTTTATGAGATATGTACTATCTTTTATAAATAATATAAAAATTGTTTTTTCATTGTAAAAAAACCATACAAAAATATAAACATATAATCCTCTTAAAATATGAAAGAGTATAAATAATAAAACCCAAATGTAAAAATCAAAACATATAAAATCAGAGTGATAGGGGAACAAGTAACATCAACAATAAAACCAGATGACTGCATGACTCAAGGACATCATATGACATGATCCCAATACCACTAGATCATACTCCAAACACCAACACCACTTTTAATTCCCATAATATCAATATACATATCTATAAAAATAACATATCATTCATTTACCTTTGTATTAGTAAGAGACATCTATAAATTCACCAATGTTCCAAAGTAGGGGGTGAGTATAAACACATTAAGAACTCCCTAAAAAATCCCACATAAATCACTAAGACAAATTCTGGTTATAATATTTATATAAAACATTTATAAAATAGTTAAATAGTTTTTATAAGTCCATATATGAAATACATGTGGGAAAAAACACACAAAAAGTCTTATTATTATATGTTTGTATTTGGAATAACCATTCCCATGTTCACACACACACAAACATACATCCATCTATACACTCATTCTTTGTGTTACCATTGGTGGTGGTATTTCATGAACATAATCCTCTCTAACATGATCTTGGCACTACAAACCATAACCCATCCACTTTGAACACACACCAACCCAATTATGAAAAATTCCAAACCAATTTATTTTAAAAAACAATTATTCCCTTCAAATTATTTCATTAAACCCCTTACATTCATTAAAAATTCATAATTTTAAATCATCATTTAAAAATCATAATAAAATCGGGTTTTCCAAAATCCATCCAATTTTCCATAATTTCAAAACATAAGCCAAAATCGATTCCTTCACAAAATATCAAAACAATACCATATATGAATCAAGAAAACCCTTCTTAAGAAACCAGACAATAATTTCAAGGATAATTAGTTATTGTAGATAATCCATATACCTATTAATGAAATGAAAAAGAATTAAAAATAGTTATAAGAAATTATAGATCTGGGATTGAAACCCAATCCCTTCAATAGATCTAATAAGATCCCATCAAGAATCACTTCATAGCATATAGATATATCCATAAAAAACAAGATCTATGGATCTGAGAGAGAGGATAAGGGTATATCTAATAATAAATAATACTTATTGATGATTCCAAAGATCCAATTAACTTTGATTCACCCAAAAGTTACATTAAGATTGAAGGAAATTGACTTGGAATTCTAGGGGAGGAAAAGAGTTAGAGGCCCTAAAATAATAGGAGAAAATGAGGGTCCCATGGCTTAAATATGAATTTAAACATGTTCTTCATAGAATTTAATTTAATTTTCATGAAAATAAAACACATGTTTTCATACCATAAACCTATTTTGAATGTTCTACTAGACATCACAAAGGTAACCTCATGATCAGACCACGCAATTTAAAAACAAGTGTTACAACCATGTGGTTCTACCCTGTCAAACCAAACACCTCACAAAGTTGGATTGAACAGTTTATAACCTATGTTCTAACCATGATTCTATAACTATATATAGGCACACACTTTACCCTAGCATGTCCATAGTTTTTATGAACCATGCTCTAACTGGGTGCCTTCACAGAGACTCCCAAAACTTGCCTCATAGTTTCCTGAAGATAGTTCACAGTTTCTGCCAATATTTCTCAAATTGTTCAACTCTAAAAACACTTAAAAAAATTTTAAACCCTCTCAAAAACACTAAAAACATAATCCAAACATTATATAATAAGAAAATACAAAACAAATAAACTTCCTAAAACTATGGGTGTTACATTGTCCTATCATTGGACTATTTATCTTTAGAAAGTGGAAGACTGGTGGTTTCATGGAAGATTTGGGGCCACTAATCAGATATTTCTTTTCAATGTTCCCCCATGTATTCCTATATATAAACATGATACCATAAAATATACACCAAACTAATACTTTTACCACATATAAGATTCTATAACCTTTAAACAATATGTATCGGCACATAAATCAACATAGCATCTTGTCAAAGATCAACTTGGTCCCATAGAATCACATAGTCAGAATTAGGTTGGTACTTATTTTATTAAGATATAGAAAACAAATTATTAATAAAACAAAATATTACTAGAAAATCTAATCGATATAACACATCTCTTGAATTTTCATGTATCTCAAAATAGACAATGTACCAAGGTCACAACATCTATTTCATATCAAAACTATAATGACTTAACCTTAGAGAAATTGTCAGGAATATGTGATCAGCAACATGAAATGATAATGGTCATCAATAGAAATATTAATATGATTTATGATTACTTTTAACGATCTCCATTAGCCTTCTAATCATATTAATATTCTTAGTTGTATTATATATAAGGCTATATAAGATATGTTAAGTCTTTCTAGTTTCCAACCTACAAATTGGAGAATGATAAGGATAGACATACAATTCTTTGAAAAAATCCACATGTATCATGGTCTAGTCACTATTATTGTAGGATAACTCTACTAACATTAAATTATCCTTCCATGAGCCTCTAAAATCCATCACACAATATCTAATCATTTCTTCTAAAATTTGGATTGTCTTTTAGGACTGATCATCCATGTATGGATGATACATTGTTCTCGTGGTTAATTGGGTTCCTATGGATTATTATAAGGATACCCAAAATCAATATATAAACCTAAGGTCCCAATTAGAAAAAATTGATTTTTGAATTCCATATATCTTTAATTTTTCCATTTTATATATTTTTGACAAGTATTCCACTATATTGGAATAAAAAATAGGGATGAGTTGAGTTAAATTCATGATCTGATCAAAAATCACTCATATAGAATCATGTTTACTAACCATTCTCGTAAGATCTATGATAAAATCCCTATCTATTTTCAATAATATCCATATGGGAATCGATAAAGTATACAACATACTAGTTATTCGTTAGAGATTTTATTTCAAAAGTTGATATGTGAGGCATCATGAGGCAGAATCTGAAAATTTTCTCATCATCCTAGAATATCCAAAAATATTTTCTCTAAACATTATACATCATCTAAATAAGTATATAAATAGACAATATCGAATGGTGGTGGGTATAAATTTTTTGTTCAAAATTGGCTGGACGAACAAGAATCTGATCAACAAACTACATCAAAAATCTCCCATCTAGCATACATCCCTCAATGATCACCCCACAATTGTGTTTTTACATCATGTTTAAATATTCAGGATAATATTTTTTAAGCACATTTTACTTTCTCAACCAAATATGGAACAAGATAAACTGAAAAGAAGACTACAACGTCACCCTACTCGATAAAATCCAAGTGTATATTAGTTATAACTAACATTAAATTAGAATGATTTCAATAATCTTTTTCCAATTGATTATATTAGTTAATACTATATTAATCAGCTAAATAATTTTCTTTCATGTTTTATACATTATATATAAGTAAAATATTTTCAGATATTCTATAACAACCCTGACCTAAGTATCCTAAATATAGTGTATTACTCTACTACATTGTCATAGATAAAAAGGGTAAAATTTCAAAGGAACGGTTATTTTATTAGTTTTGGAGAAACAGATATGTACATGATTCTCATTTTACATTAATAAAGAAAAATAAATCATAATACAAAAAAAATGAACTGAACCCCTCAAAACTCATTCAATGGTCTATTCTTCTTATCCCGAGGAAAGAAAAAAAATAAGTGTGAGATCAAATGCTTAGTAAGGGTTAAGTACAAAAGAGGATACGATGAATAAATAAATAATAATCAATATGTAATGGTAAATTATTGAACAAAAATTCCATTTAAATAACTTTTCTGCATGAATAGATAATAAATAATCAATATGGAAATATAAATAACTAAAAACACAAGCCATTTAATCGGTAAACTAAAACTAAAATGAGATACGAAATAATATTATTATGAAATATCATGCATAATGTTAATAGGATTATTAATGGAGAAAATACATAATTATTATAGGAAATGATCTCACAAATCATGATACCTCTACTGTAAAAACCATTCAAAATATTGTTTAAACACTATAGGTAGAACCTCATTTAATTTGGAAAACTTGATTTTTCTTTTTATACATATAAATTCATCACGGGGATATATTATATTAGTCCCCAGCCATCATAGTGAAACCAAATACTTCCTCATATGTTGAATAATAAATATAATTTATTAATCAATATTCCTTATCCTCAAATATATTTATTGATTAAAGGATATAAGTATATCAATATTTTACAAATTAATATAATAACATTAAAAGTAATCATTATATGTAAAAATGGTATAAGGTTTATAGAATAACAATATCCATCATAAAATAATATGGAAATTTAATATAAATTTTATCTCTAATTGCAAAATATCACAACAAAGTGACTATTTCAAGATAAGTTTAACAATCATATAAGAAAGTGTGATTGTTCAATAACTTTTACCACCTAGTAATATTTATATCAAATCCTCTTTGATAAAATAATTCAAATTGAAACATAAAATACCATGATGTATGAATAAATCAGGATATTACTTATAAAAGGGGAACTATATAATCTACATAAAATTAATTAGGTAGATAAAATTATAATATTCCTTAATGAAGGTAAATTGAGATGAAGCCCCTTAAAACATGCTTTTTTTTGAATGATCTTTAAAATATTTTATAATAGTTCTAAACATGTAAATAATTTTTAGAGAACAACAAAAATATTTATAATATAATATATGATCCTCTTATAACATTTTAACACACATTTGATAATAATATTCCATTGTTTTAACTATTTTAGGTGTTAATTTCCTTGTTTTCTCTGTCATGTTTTCTAAAGAATTTTCTATTTATTATACCTGGAATATAAAAAATCATCTCTATAATTCTAATAATTTTTTGAATTTTTTATTTCTCTATAGAAACATTTTTATAATCATTCTTAAAATTTAGGAATGGAATATGAATCACATCGCTTCGTGGAGCTGACAGGTCATATGTACGCATGAGTAACGATATCATTCCCTTAATGGGTGAAATGGTAAGGAAGTGGGTGATATATTAAATTTAAAGAATAAATATAATCGAATATAAATCTAATATATTAATTAATTTTATATTTATTAAATTCCAGGTAAAGTGTATGTGAAAAACAACCCACATCGCTTTGGACAGTGGTAGTCCTCTGTACACAGAAGCGAAATTATCATATAATAAACAGTATGGAATGTAAATTAGAATTTGTGATAATAAATTAAATAATTTTAATGATATAATACATATAACATACATGTTTTAAATCCAACATTATATCCAATCTTGAAATGTGGTGATGGAAAAAAACTACATCGGTTCGCGAGATGGTAGTCCACCATACACACGATTGATGACTTGGTTTCCAATTTGATAGAAGTGGATATGGATAAGTATTGTCCTCTAAACCTAATAAAATCAAAATATATGGGAATTATTTTTATTCAAAGTTTCAATACTTAATTGAAGGTTTAAAAAGTGGAAATAAAATGAAATTGATTTGTTAATATAATTACATTCTCAAACAGAAATGTCCTTCAGATATCCTCTTAAGAACCCTGAGGATATACTTTTGGGGGGACCAAAAACTCTAGAATGTAAATTAGTATTTTTGGGATATAATTATTATTTTTTTTAGTAAAAGGTCTTATTATGTGTGAATAATTTATGGGAAAATGTTCCCTTTACAAGTTGGGAAAGGGGACCCTCTTGAAAATTACTAGAAAATTTCACAAATGAATTCAAAATTATAAATAAATTCACATATAAAATGAATAAAAATTACCATATATTAGAAAATGGGAATTATAATTATTATCTATTTCCATAAAACAAAATTTTTTACAACTTGTTAGGTCATTTTAAACCCTTATCTTCTTAGTTTAACCCCTGGTAAAACTATTTTTACCTTTACCATGGTAAATAATTTTTTATTATTATAACTATTCATTTTGGTTAAAAATTAAGATGATCTTATTATATAAAAAAATTATTATAATTTAACATATGTAAGACATATTTCCAAATTCCATTCTCATAATTGAAATTTTTTAATTTAAAATTAATCTCAGAAATACAACGAGAAAGAGGGTTTTCAAAGAGAAATTTTAAATGTTTACAAAGTTTTTATATCTAAATTCAACATAAAAATGATTCAAATTAACTAAATTGGATTAATTTAAACATACTAGAACAAATTTTTGGATAAAATCAATAAAATTATAAATTTAAATTATAATTAATATATAGGAAAATGTAGTTTTCAATTAAAATTCATAATTTTTTACTATTCATCAAAAAATGAAACTTTTCAAAAAACACTCCCAAAAAAACACCCTAAGATAATTTTTATATTATAATTTAAAAACTTATGCTCATTTTATCAGATAATATTTCTAAAATTCATAAAAACTAATTTTAAATTTTGTGCACAAAGCATGAATGAACTATCTTTCAAAAAAACAATGTTTTTTTAGAATAAATATTGTTTCTTATTGAATTACTCTTATTTTATTTCTAAAAAATAGTTAACCATAATTTTCATAATTTATTTAGTACTTTTCATAATTTAAATTTAATTTTATATGTGACAAGTATCGTATTAAATATTAATATTTTAATAATATTTATTGTTCCTTTTAAACTCAATGTTGTGTGTAACAAAAGATAAACACAGTGTTACATGTGACACAAGATAAACATACTAATTCTTGTAATTCAAGAAAAACTCAATATTCTGTGTAATTCAAATTTTTAAAGAGTTTTAATTTATTTAAAAATAAATATATCATAAATATCTGGAGTGTTATATTTACATTTATGTTTGGTTTTGGGTACTCATTATCAAATACATTGTTATTATTTTGAAATTTTGTGATATTACATTTTCCCCACTGTAAACAAATTACATCCCCATAATTTAAACTTCAATTTGAAAATCGTCGGTATGTTATTTTAAAATACCATTGAATAAAATTTTATATCGTAAAAATTGAAAATAATACACCCCCTTAAAAATAGATAAATGAAAGTACAACGGTCATATAGAACAACAAATTATAGGTTTCAAAATTGGAAGATATATTTAGGAAGAGAAAATATGTACATATGATAGAAAATTAACACCCAAAAGATGAATTAGAGTGATATAGGACATGATCATTATGAATTTAACAACCACAATTACAATAACCAATAAAATGTAAAAAAATCCATTAATATCAGCAAAAATGAAGATTGTTGGAAAAAATTGATGATCCATTTCTTAGCGTTGAGGAATTATTTACCTCTAAAAATTTATTGATATATACTTACTTGATATGTTTTTATTTTACAAGAACAATTTCATCCTTTAGTAGTTCTGTATTCAATTTCCAATTCATCGCTTACTCTAAGAAATGAGTTTCCAAAAAATGAATTTTTTTGTGATGGAAGCACTAAAATTCACTTTAGTAATATCTATAATATAATGATAGCTAATTCCTTCAATCTCTAGTTATTATTATAAAAAAACATTGTATTATAGTTATCCAATATCCAAAAATATTCTTATGGTTAAGTAATACATTAATATCGAAAACCTCATCCTATCATAGACTTTAACTATTTCATAAATAGTTAAACTTATGTCCCTTCCAAAAGACTAATATCCAAAACATTTTAGAAGACGTCACTAAATTTTCATAATAAATTTTTCATTAATCCCTCAAACAAAATGAATTTTATCTTTATCTTCACATACCAAACAAGTGAATACCTTAATCATGTATTCCCTTGAAACATGCTAATTACCATAATTATAATAATACCTTATTGAAAACATGCACACATACTTATTCCTTAAATAATAGATAGATTATTTTATATATTACTTAAATCCAAAAAAATAACTCCTCCAATGATTTCATAAATGACTTTGTCAACAAATCATTTATTAGTTCCAAGGTATTCATTACTATCCAATTTACTTTATCAATATCAATCATCTATTTGTCCCAATGTAATTATATCAGTATTAGTAACATATCAAGGGTTATATTTTCCTTAAACATGTTTTTTATAAAAAGTTTAACTTGCGGCTTAATCCTTTTTTCTTATTCCTGAGTACCATTGAACATATGCTTTCAAATTCTTAATGAGAAAGTATTACATTACAATCCCTATACATTTCATAATTATTATAATATAGATATAATTTATAAAATACTCGAATGACATAATTCATGAATAGAAAAAAAATCACATTAATCATTAAAATTTGGTTGTATCAATTTCATTAGATTAACCTTGATCCCTTAGCTTCTTGAGAGGTATATTCCTTTGAGGTATGGGGAATTCATTTTCATAGAGTCCAATCTCATTAAATATGAATCAGTTTTATTTGGAAATTAATTTATTTCCCTTTAAATCATAATCATGGTGGTGTTTCTGTCCAAACTTTTATAATACTGTCATTCCCTTAAAGAAAATACTAGAGTGTTTCTTTACACAATTATTATAAGTGGTAAATTACTTATTTCCATTCTTCCCTCTATCTATTTTTTTTCTTTTCCATATTCTTATTATCTTTATTCCCTTAAAATATATAAGTCATGGAAAATTATTTCTCCATCATTGTAGCGCATAATTATATTTCATCAAATGAATAAAATTTTTGAGAGGCCAGCTCTGTTCAGAGACATGGCTTATGCCCTTCAAAGAAAAGGTCCATATAGAAATTCGTGTTATGAATGGAATCTCTAACATAACAATATAAAATTTAAAGGTATATTCATACCATGTAACACATTATTCTTCCTTTTTTAAGGTAATTAAATTTCTCTTCATCTCATTTTGATGCTCATGAGGGAAATATTTATCAAATAATGTCTCCTTAAAATGATTATATTCCTTGAGTTCTACTTCCACTTCTGCGTTAGTATTCCAGATCAATGAACACCATTAATCCACATCACCATTTATAAAATCCACTAAAATAGTAATTGTTTACTTTTCACTAAATCCCAAAGCATACATATCTTTCCCAGAGACATAATCCATTGTTTATATACCATTGGATTAATAGACCATCCAAATGATGAGGGATACTATCACATCAAGGGATCCAACATAGGATAATCTTATTGTGTAGTAGATTGATCCATATATTCAATGTTATTTTAAATAAAATGATTTAGCTACCTAAATATATCCATAGTTTTTTTATTTCTAATAATATCTACATTTTCTTTCTTAGAAGCACAATCTCTATATTAGAACCAAGTATTGACACCATTCTTCCTTCTAGGTGACATTTCTGAACAATTTCATATACTGGATTAGTTCATAAAATTATGAACATTAAATCATTATTAATATATCTAAATATGGTGTAACATTTTACAAAAAACTAAAAAAATTATTTATCATAAACTTGTTTTCTTTGGGGTTATAATTAGTTTCAAAATCATTATAATGGTTTATAAATAAAATGTGAATTATCCAAATACTATCCCCTAAGAGTTTAAAAATAGGTGCATAATAAATATTATTATCATGTACCATGTGAAAATCAATTTATGGCCAAAGCTCCATTTTTTGATTTATTAACCCCATGTACATCCCTCCAGAGCCACGCCCACTTATATTATATATATAAGGACATTTTTCATAGTAAACCCACATAATCTCCTTCTAATCAAAAATTTAAGAACTTCTTAGGTAATTATCCAAAAATTATAACATATGATTATGTTCCATAATCTATTTTTTAAATAAATATAGTTCTCAATGTTTCTTTTAAACATTCTCTAACACGAACTATAATTAACCTGAACTTAGTAACTCATATCTAGAGTCTTACGTTATCACTTTGGCATAGATACAAAGGATCAAATCCCAAAGGACTGATTAGTTTATATATTTTTGAGAACCAGATAAATACATGATACCCATTTTACATTAGTAATTTAAAATAAAACATAACACATAACAAAATTAAAATTTTCTATATCCCTTAAAATTTTTTCAAATACCTCTTCTTCATAACCTAGTGAAAGGAAATAAAATAAGGGTGAGCTCAAATACTCACTAAGGGTTAAGTATAGTGAAATATACCATTAATCAACAAATAATAATCCATATGGATTGGTAAATTACAGAACAAAGATTCAATTTAAATGACTTTAATACTATAGTAAACTAGTTATAATAAATATGAAATGGTAAATAACTAAAAACAAATTCCATTTAATCCGTAAACTGGGAATGAAATGCATCCAAATAAAATATCAATGAGAAAATATTATGCATAATAATAACTGAATTATTAATGAATTGAATTATTAATTATTTAAAAACATGATATCAGTAATCAGGATACCTCTACTACCAATACCTTTTACAAAATAGATTAAATACTTTGTTTAAAAACGTGTATAATTTGGCCAAATTTATTTTTCTCTTGAGTCCTGTTGATGCATAAGGTAGATATATCAACCAAGCCCCACCAGTCAAAAAAGGTCCGAATCATTCCTCATATATAAAATAGTTTATTTAATTAATGAATCAATATGCATTATTATTAAATATATGTATTAGATAATGAATATTGATTTATCAATATTTCCTTAATTAATCAAATAAACATTCAAAGTAAAAACCCTTTGTAAAAATGGTAGATGATTTAGGAAATAATAATTTCCATCAAACAATAATATGGATTTAAAGATAAATATATAGTATAAAGAAAAAATAACCCAAAAATTGAATGTTTCAAGAAATGGTTAACAACCATAAAAGAAAGTGACATTGTTCAATTACATTTTACCACATGGTAATTTTGAAGTCAAATGCCTATGGATGAAATAATTGAAATTTAAAAAAAATTATTAATTAACCAATATATTACATTTCAATGTGTTAGTATATACACCATATAAAATGAATTATGTTCAAAACATTACAATTTTCCTTAATGAAGGGAAATTGAGACTAAGCCACTTACCTCACTCTTTAATTTAGATGAATGTGTTTTAACCTCTTATGTAATGGTTCCAAACATGTTAATAATTTATAAAATAAACATAATAATATTTTAAATATCATATATAATCTTTTTATATCATTTTAACCCCAATTTGTTAATAATATTCCATTTTATTATTATTTCAAGAGTTAATTACCGTGTTTTCCCTGGAGTGTTTTTTAATGAAATATCTTATTATAGTACATATGATATTAATAAAACATATAAATAATGATATTAATATTATAAATATAATTTTTACTCATTATATAAATTAATGTAATCATTATTAAATGTTGGGTATGGAAAATGAATCACATCGCTTCTTAGAGACTATGGTCGTATGTACACATGAGCGATGATATCATTCCCTTAACAGGTGAAATGGTAAGAAAATAGGGGATATATTATATTTAAATAGTCACTAAAGTTTAACATATATATATATATATAACATATATTCATTAATTATATCCTTACTGAATTCTATATAAATCATATGTGAAAAATGAGTCGCATCGCTTCCTAAGGTAGTAGTATGTCTTACACATCAGCGATGTTATCTTATTTTAAATGGCATCAAAAATAAAAATGTATATTTGATATTAAAATTATAGAAGTATAATTATAGCATAAATATCATATACTTATTTTATGTCCATCATTATATCCATCCTTAAAATGTGGCTATGGAAAATGAACTACATCGGTTCATGAGGCAGTATCCTACCATACACACGATCAATGATTTTGTTTCCCATTTGATGGAATTGGATATGTATAAATATTTTTCAAAGTAAATAATAACATCTCATTATATTTGAGATACCATTTTTAGTTTATTTTAATATTTAATACATTATTGATGTTGGAAAAAATAAGAATTAAAATTAAAGATCTTTGTTAAGATAATTACATTATCTAAGAGAAACCTCAATTGGATATCCTCTTAAGTAACCTAGGGATTGAATTTTGAAAGAAAAATAAGCATTATAGTGTAAATATGGATTTTTTGGAGAACAGTTTTTCTTTTTTTAGATCCAAATGGATTGTCCTTGGTGAATAAGTGAGTTGAGGGAGTTCCCTTTTATTATTGAGGAATGGGGACCCTCATGGAAATTACATGGAGATTTCCCAAAAGAATCCATGTTGATAATTTCATTCCCATGGAAAATTCATATAAATGACCCTATGTTAAAAAATTTTAAGTTTAACGTGAAAATAGTTCCATTAAATAAAAAATTTACATGTTTTTAGGTCATTTGTAACCCATATAGTATTTCTTAAGCCCCATAGTAAACTCATTTTTACCATAATCACAGTAATTAATTATCTACTGTTTTCACTATTCATTTTCATCAAAAAATAAGTTAATATTTTTTGATAATATAAATTATTATAATTCCAAATATGGAATCAATTTTTATAAATTTCATTCAAAAAGGTTGAAATTTTAAATTATAAATTAATCTCATATATGCAATGAGAAAGAGGGGTTTCAAATAGAAAATGTTCAAAAGTTTAGAGATATTTATTTTGAAATTCTATATGAAAATGAATCCAAAAAAATAAATTGGATTAAATTTTATATTAGTATTTTTACTTTAAAATCAATTCAAAATATAATTTAACATTATAAATATTATAAATGAAAGGAAAAGTTTGAATTATAATTTAAATTTTTTTACTATTCAAAAAAATGTAACTTCTTAGAAACAAATACAAAAAAATCACCATAAGATAATTATCTAATTATAATATGAAGAATTAATTTCTATTTATCAAATAAGTTTTATATAAGTGTTAAAAATTAATTTTAAATCATCTAAGTAAAGAGTAGTTAAACCATATTTTAGAAAAAAATTACAATTTTTTTAGAAAAAATTTATTTTTATTTCGAATGATTATTAATTTATTTAAAATTAATATAAACCAATAATTTTAATAATTTAGTTTATATTATTGATACCCTAAAATATATGGATTAAGAGATAACTATCTTATTGTGTATTGATATTTTATTAATATTTAATTTTTTTTGAACTCGGTGTTGACTGTAATGCTAGCTAAACTCAATATTTAATGTAATGAATGTTAAACTCATTATTGAGTGTAACGTTTGATAAACTAATTTTTTCATGTATTGAAAGATATTGAAGACATTGAATTTATTGAAAAATAAATATATCATAATGTCCTAGGGTGTTATATTTTCTTCTCAGTTTAGTTTTGTGTGTCATACACGCTATTAAATAAATTGTTTTTATTATAGAATTTTGGGGTATCACAGATTACATCTATATATGTTGCCTTAGGTTCAAAGACTTTTATGGAAAATATGGTTCATGATTATATGATTGGTTAATATAGTAAATTTCTAACCAAAAAGATAATGAGTCCATGTCTTTAAGTCATATACTATGGAAGCTAATTCCAAATAATGTGTTGAGTTGTTTTTTTAATGCACCCATAATTTTCAAAATCCATAAGAAACAAAATTATCTCAATGAATGAGAAGACAACCCAATCCAGAACCTAAGGCATCAAAATAGACAACATACCCTTTTCCTAACTCTAGAAATACAGGGATAGGTGTGGATTTTAGCTAAAACTTAATTTATTGAAAATATTTTTCGCCCTCATAGTTTCCTTAAAAAGGAAAACATTTCCTTATTAAAGTTTTCATTGATGAGTAATGTTGGGAAAATAATGAAAAATTCATTGATAATATCCAACATAACCAAAGAAACTACATATCACAAAAAAATATTCAATGTATCTACATTTTCATGATATACTAAAACTCTTTTTTCAGAAATGAAATAGATAAGAAAATATAGATATGATATCTAGAAATAATACTTTTTAATATTATCATAATCCTGATGTTCCCACAAGATACACAACACTATAATGAAAGATTGTTCATGATCAGCCTTCATCCTACAATACACAATAATATCATCAACAGACACCAAAGAAAAGTAAATTAGATTCTTATTAAAGATTAAATTCATCAATTACATAAACACTACTATAGTATTTATAAGGCCAAATTGCATTACCAAATATTCATTGTGGTCATAATGACTCTGAAAAAGATTAAATTAAAATATCTTCCTTCCAGAATCATAGTTGGAGATATCGTGATCACAGATCAATCTTACAGAACCATGTGGCCCCCTCAATTAATCAAATATATATTAAATTTTTAGAAGATAATACTAATTTTTTATTATAACCGGATTGGTATTGCGATAATCCATATAGATACTAATGGTTACAAGCACCTTCTTTCCAAAAGAAATTAATTCTACCAAAAAATTTGAGCTAGGTTGGATAATCCTTTTGTTTTCCATATCTTCTAACTAGACACTCAATTCCATCAGTTCTCTTTATTCCATTTAATAAGATGAGACTAAAATAGTATTATTCATTGGTATGAGATCAAATATAAAGATCAATTCTTTTTCAGGTGGAAACCCAAAGAAATTATTTATAATGATATCAAAATAATTATCAACTATGGTTGTAAAATATCTATGTCTAATTTCATCAATATATTTAAAAGTAACTACATACAACTAATTAAAGAGTTCCCAACTACTGGTAAAAAATTTAATGTCTTCCTCTCCATAATTTTCCACTCTCATTTAAGAATATTCATAACTCTATTCAGATATTTGAAATTCACATGTCATATATAATAGTCAATAGGGTCTACGGACAGTGTTAACCAATCCAATACCAATATATGGTCAGGTATATCAATATCCTGAATGGATAAATCCCAAACCAATTCATCCCCACTAATAGTAATAAAAAATACTAAACATTTAATATATTGAAATTCCTATTTCCCTAGAGGTGTTTTATGTTTCAAAATAGAAGGAATCATACCAACATGAAAAAGGATATGATCCAAAACACAATATGTGATAAAATATTTGGATTCACCCTTATAAAAAAAATATTTTTGGAGATTATTATTCAAAACAATCATAATGTGCGCCATCGAAGGACTATATTGATCATCCATGGTCGTCTTCTCTGCACCATATAGTTGATAATCATGTCAATGTTAATCCTTGCTTCATTAATAAGGTTTCATAATTTAAGGAGTCTTGGTTTACTTAGAATAACCTAGGATATATAAGTTCTATGTAATAGTATTATTCTTATCAAATACCTCTATTAGAGTATAAGATGTCTAAGAAATTAGACATACATATCCAGAACCATATAATGGAACACTATGAAAATAAAAATAAAGATATACCATCTGTTTCTAATTATGAAATGGCCAATGTGCTGACAAACATTATCACTTCTAATGATAATTAGAAACAAATTAAAAATACCCATGTTTTATAGATGTTTGTGGAGGGAAATTACTTAATGTTGTGGTCTAATTATAAGATCCTACTCCACCTGGGTTATAGGTTCCTCGATTCCACTTATTCCCAATATTTGAGTTCACACATGTTCTCACGGTAATGAGAATACCCCCTCCAGTGGGGTTCCCAAAAATATCTCTATCCACAACTATTATGGTATTTACCATATTTTTATAATCCATAATTCAAATAATAGTTATCTTTGTGTGAATCTATCGTCAAATCTCGAACTCAATGATGTCTTCCTTCAAGAAATAACGTGCAATAACATCTAGGTTGAGGTGGAATATATTTATTGGCATAGTTGTATACTCTTCCACAAATAGATTATACTATATCGGTGAAATAAATCAATTATTCTTACAATATTTAATTTGTGCGGATATAATTATTTGGTAAATAATTCTTCAATGTCCTCCCAAGTAATTCCTTGGTAAAATTTATCTTAAATAGTGAAATTACACCATTTTCTAGCAAGATCTTCCAATATATAAGTTTCCAACTAAACCTTCATCTCGACTAGTATACCCAAACATTAAAAATGTCGGTTCATGTTATTCAATAAATCTATATTTTATTAGGATTTCAATTCCTCTCAAAAATAGGTGGATTCTATTTCTAAAGATAGATGTATTGCATCATATTTTATGGGTTCATTGTTTAGATTTCTTCTTTATATAGCTTGAAAAATCTTGAATAATGTTTTGGAAAAGTTCTTGGTTCACCAATTACTCAAGCATAACCACATTTTCATAAGCCACTTCTTACTAATTTTTATAACGTATACCCAATTCTATAATCTATTACTAGAATGGAATTCCATTTGTTTATAATTTAATTGAATTTTATGTCTTATAAATTTCCAAATAACCATAAGAAAAAAGCATAAAAATCATAATTTCCAAGAAAACATTTTAACCATTTTAATAAACCCTCAAACACAAAATAAAAAATAAATCTTTGTGGGAAGTATCGCTATCAATGTATGATGTTCAACAATTATAATCTCAACCCACGGTGATGAGATGAAATTAAAACTAGAATTTTCTTGGAATAATTTTATTCCTTGAATCCTAAGTAAGTTTATATTCAACATAAGAAAGTTGGCAATATATTTATAAGATATGAATTTCATGATTTGAAATTCATATCTAATTTCCACTACCCCAATAGATATATGTACTAGAAAATACTAATACAATTTGTAACATCCCACCCTAAATCATTGTCTTAAGAATAAATAGACTGCCACTATCCTTTGGTGACATCCCCAAGACAGCAAAGGTTGATAAGAATTTCCAGGGTATTAAAGGAATGTTGGGGGATGATTTTACCTATTTAAGTAAAACAAAATGAAACAAAACATATCAAAATCCGATCCTCATATATAATTCACAATTATAAATAAGAAAACACAAATGTAAAAAATAAAACTATAAATACTTCACACACATTCCACTTGGATAATAACTTTTTATCACATTTATATATATCATTTGTAATACGGGTAATCAAAATTATAAATCCATAATTAAAATATTTATAAGAAAAAAAAACAAGATCACTACCATATATTCATATTTTTCATTTCCATTCCCATTTTCATAGTCACACACATCAATAAATACACACAATATTTGTGTTACCATTGATAGTGGTACTTCAAGACCATAATTTATCCTACAATGATGGTTTCACTTCAATATATAACACATACAATTTGAACACACACAAACAAAAATATTTAAAATTTTATGCCAAATAATTTAAATAAATAACTATTACATTAAAATAAATTCATTTAACACCTTACATTCATCAAAATAATTTCATAATTTTAAAATGATCATTTTAAAATTTTAAGCAAAGTGGGTTTTCCCAAAGCCATCCAATTTCTCATATTTCCAAAACATAAACCCAAATGGTTTCCTTCACAAAATAAAATAACAAAAAATAGAAAATTTAATTGAAAACTATTTAAGAAACCAAGCCTTCTGGTTCTAGAAGAAGTATAAATGGGAGACAATCCCCCTCCATATCAATGATTGGAAAAATGAAGGACAACACTAATAACCTCTAAATATGGCCCCACAACACCTTCCCTTCAATTAATCCAACAATATACCATCAATATTAATATCATATCATATATATATATCCATAATATACTATATTAATGGTTATTATAGAGAATAAAAGATTATATCTAAGAAAAACAAGGAAGAACAAGGACTTATTGACGATTTCAGATCTCTAACACACTTAGATTAAGACAAAAGTCAATTATGGATTGAATATATTTTACTTTAAATTATAATAGTAGAATGAATTATGATACCATAGAAGGATATGAGAAAATGAGGGTCCTGGGGGTCAATATAAATTGAGATATGGTTTCTCGAGCACTAACATCAAGTCGTACGGTTAGTTCGTATGGTTTTTTCAACCTTGTACGAATCATGAATGTTATACTAGACATCCCACAGGTTTATATATAGTTATTTTTCATGGTTTGATAAACCATATTCCAACAATTTAGGGTTTCTTTCTCATGTCCAACACCTCGCATGATTGGTTTACACAGTTTCAAAAACTGTGTGCCAACTGTGGTTCTACCCACTTTCTCCACTCACATGATTTCCCCTAGTGTGAACATGGTTTGGATAAACCATGCTTCAACCATTAACCAATATAGTTACTCTAATTAAATTACACACAATTCTATAGAGATATTCTATAGTTTCTAACCATCGTGCTGAAATCGCACACCTCAAGAAACACTTCTAAAACATCCCAAAACCTCTCACAAACTTCTAAAACATGACCTAGTCAATATATAAATAGAAAAAAACCAATTGAAAAGTAAATAAAACATTGGGTTTTTCAAATTAAATTCAAATTTACTTATTAATACTCATGAAATAATTAGTCAATTTTATGTAAATTCATTTTATTCATCAAAAAAATGTTTTCTTTGAAAATGGGTTTTATTTCCTTTTGTGAGCTAATATCAAAAAAAAATTATCAAATTTTAGAAATTTAATTAGATAAAAAGGATATAATTTTTTAAATAAACATATAAAAATTATATAGGGGTTATGGTTTTCTATTTTTCTAAAATGATTGATTTTTTAGTGAATAGTAAAAAATACTGATTTTTTAAAAACTGTCAATTATTTAAACTAAAATGAACCATTATTAATTGAATTTCATATTTGGTTAATAAAAATATATTTTATTTATAAATAATCTAACTAAATGAAATATAATAATTTTTTTACTTGGTTTTTGTTATAGATCATTTTTGGGGCTAAAAATGCATTTTTCTAAAAATTGGTTTTCGTTGTGTTTTACGCATATATATTAATATTAAATTTTTTAGTTGTAGAAATTGAATCATTAAAAATATATCTCATATTTTGAATGATAAGGTTCAAAATTTAAAAATAAAAACCATTTAGTTTTTTCATTATGACTAGTAACCATAGTAATTATTTGTCAACCCGGTATGGGTAAATCGGGTTATTATGGTTCAAAATAAAACTATAAGGACTAAAAACCACAACACTTTTTATTAATATATTATATGGTTTTATTTTGAAAATAATCATCAAATATTACAATTTATGGCCATTTTTTTAATTTTTTCTTTTTAAAATGAGTTATATATTATTTTAACTAAATATAAATGCAAACATTTCACTCTCTTGCTTTTAATTTCAAAAATATTTTATTATAGCAAAAAGACATATTAATTTTAGTTATAAATGGTTATTTATAATATAGATTATTTTTTATAATGTAAATTTATTTTTAAATTTTAGTGATGAAATAATTACCTCAAATTCATAATTAATTTTGACATAGTGCTTGTCCAAGAAGTAGAAAAATAATGTAAATGAAATTTAAGACTCCATAATTAATATTTCTGGAAAATTTATAGTTTCCCATTAACTTTTAGGATAAATATAACATATTATAGTTTTCTGAAAATATTATATTCAAATTTAATTTCTTTTATGTTGTTTTTAAAGTCATATTTTTTTAATAGTTCTTAAATTGAGATTAAATGTTTTTAATGTACAATATATTTTGTTAAATTATTTAAAAATCCTAAAAATATTTTTTTGGAAACCTTGTTTTAAAGATCAAAAAATCATGTTACTTAGGTTTCAAATGAGGATTATTATTTATGGTATAATTTGACACTATAAGTCATTCTTATAATATATTAGTAAATTATTGAAAAGTGTACTCGCTTGAGTATACTCACCCCCCGAATCAAGTCATGATTAAAAAATAGTCGTTGTTTTGGTTGATTCACCAAAAATAATGTATCACCGCTAAACATCAC
Organism: Viscum album; assembly: GCA_963277665.1. Taxonomy (NCBI): domain Eukaryota; kingdom Viridiplantae; phylum Streptophyta; class Magnoliopsida; order Santalales; family Viscaceae; genus Viscum; species Viscum album. The sequence continues at coordinate 1,110,492,791 of OY728146.1, forward strand.
TCATGGTCAGAAATAAGGAACCACTATACTTTACCTACCAATGAGATGATTCACTATTGATATGAGTCTGCGTTGAGAATAATCACCATTGAGATGAGTCACTGATGAGATTAGTCACCATTGAAGATGAGTCATCGCGAGAACTAACCTATAGATATTGTGACTTACTACAAATTCAAATTACTCTCATCCAAATGTCTCACCATCAGATGACTCAACGTCACGATGAGTAACCATCAGAATGAGTCACCGCTGAAGTTTACTTACCACTCTCTTGACTCACCATTGTCCAGACTCACCACCACACATGACTTACAATAATCATGACTCACTTTAACTATTACAGGATTCATTAAAGATTATTTTAGGATTTAGTATGAGGATTCATAGGATCATGATGATTATATTAAAAATGAATCTCCATCATGCAGCACCGCATATTAAATTAAATCATTCTCCTATACAATAAAATGGATTTCATGAGTGAGAACAGATGATCAATAGTTCCACTAACTGAAGGATCTATACATGAACCACTCTTACATAAATTTTGACTTAGAAAGAGTGCAGTACATATGACATAAAAAATCCTTTCTTATAGTCAGAACAAATAGAGCTTATAACACTTCATTTTAGATTGATTTTTGGAAAACAAACAGCCCAAGTTTTTTTCTAAGATAAATCTAAGCAGACTCAAGCTTTTTATCACATTATACCAAGAAACCCAATCTTCTCTACACATTTTTACTGTATCATTTTATTTGGTGCATTTAATTTTGAGCAATGTGTTTTTTGTATTGATCCTCAATATGGACTATCTCCTATACTATAATTTAGAATATATAATCTAAAATATCTTTAATTTTTTTACTAATGGTGTTTATGGAATATCTCCTTGTGTGTCCTATGTATTTTTATTCCCACGGTTGTTGTGGAAGACATCTATGTGTGTCTTGGATAGTTGATTAGGTTTTTTGTATACCTAGTCTAATTTTAACATCAAGATTGTGTTTGTATAATATTTTTTGTAGTAGGTGATTTCCAAGTGGAGTGGATTATGCCTTAGATTGAGAATTAAAATATTTCTTCAATTATGATGTGTTTTTGTTATTTTTCTAACCATTAAGAAGATTTTTTTAAGTTTAAAAAAACAACTAGTTCAACAGTTAATCAAAACTACTGTTTATATAAGTATTTGTTTGACTGCATTTATTTCAAGAGTTAAATTATTTTTTCATATTTTTTTAACTAATCAGTCATAAATAATTGTGGAATATTTTAAAATATCAAAATTATATCAAACTAGTATTTTCATTGATTGTGGGATTTTACATTAATTGGGTGATTTTATTTCAACTTTTTTAACAAAAAATTTATTGGGAACACAATTCACCCCCCCCCCCCCTTGAGCTACTTACTTAGACCAACATCTTTAAATAAGATAAATATAATGATAACTTGCCTAAAATTTCTTACCTTGTCCATTTAGATTTAATTTTTACCTTATAAGTAAAATTATAACCCTTTAATATTAAAAAATTCTCTCATGTAGTTAAGGTTTAAAAAAAATTAACCATGGGGTTAAACCAAAACATAAGGCTTAAAATTATACATAAACCTAAAAAATATTTAATTTGATGATTCTATTTAGACCATGTCCTCCATATCTTACAATATATGTCATTTTGGAAATATTTACAAGAGTTAGACACATGTTATATTATAAAATTTCAAGTATTTTTTCAAATGACATTAATGATATTTTAAAGTAAAAAATATTATATTAAATGATTTAATATTCATAAAAATAATATGATCATAAAATTTAAAGTAATATGTTTTTAAATATAAACCATTTTCCTTTTATTATCCATATATCCTTTTATAATAACTGTATTTACCCCTAATGAGTAAAAAACATTGTTATCATGGTAATATTTAGAAGGGTTAATGGAGGTGGGAACTAAGATATAAGAGTAACAAATACTTATCAAATTTTATTTTATGGTAATATTCAGAATAATTATCACCCTGTATTTAAATTAAATCACTTTGGGACCATTTTTAAATAATAATCCATTTATATTATATTAATACTTCAAGTAATTCTAAGAGTTCCCATCCCCTCACTTATAAAAGGGCACCTTCTATCCTCATTATTTCCCACATCAATAACCATTTTGTTTATAAAATTCCTTCCCAAATACCTTCCAAAAGTCCCTTCTCGCATTCTAGAGGTAATATTTTGTGTATAATATCAACCTTATTGGGATTAAGGTGTAAAGAAAAGGATTTTGTCCAGAGTAGATATATAACTTTTAACTGAATGATTTATGATTATTTATTCTTCTACCTCCATAAAATATTTTTCAGCCTTTTAGAAATAATTACATAAGAACATTTCATATGATGATATTTTATTATGATATTGGAATAACCTATATCATTATCATCTTCTATTAAATGGTAAATGAAACCAGTGTTCATGTGTACTACAGACTAACAACTCGTGAACCGATCTAATTTAACCCATCACACAAATGGTTATAAGGATTAATATAATATATATAAATACGATATCATATAATTAATATCATTATTTAAATATAATATATCTTATATTTTGTTATCATTCCATCCATCAAAAAATTATAATTTCGTTTGTGTGTATGGGTGGATTACCACCTATATGGAGTGATGTGATTCGTTTTTCAACACAAACACAAATAGATAGTATAAATAAACTATTTAAAGTGGTCGTGTTATATTTATGATATAATTATAATTTTATAAGGAAAAATTTATATTTAGTTTTTTTCTATCATGTTCATTGAGAAATGGAATGATTACTCATGAGGATGTGCGCCCCACTATCTCCATGATTATAACATAATTCATTTTTCATAAATATATTTTATGATTGGTATTAAAAATAAATTGAAAAAAATGAAATCATAATTATGTCATGATTATTATGTGGTTTATTATGTAATAATTTCCACTTTGACCATGGTTAATAATTTTTGTGCAAAAATCATTTAAGGTAACATTACTACATTTTTGGGTTGGTTTTTTTTGTTGAAAAAGAAGATTTTTATGGTGAATTGGCGAGTTCCAGATGTATTTTTGACAACCCATGTTGAAAAATAACCATGAAAAATTAATGGAATATCATGAGGCATTAAAAAAATAATAGATACAATGTTCCACCATTTTCCAATGTTTCAAATTAAATTGGGGTCCAAAATTTAGAGTTTGGTGAGAATTGTGAAAATGGTATTTCCTTGGAGATCTCATCAAAATATTGCAAAGAAATGAATTTTGTGAAGATGGTATTTATAAAGTGGATTTCGGAAAGATATGAATAATGCTGACAGTGATCTCTATGATTAGTATGAGCTTCGCAAATGATCAAGATGAAGAGCATTGTGAGGAAGCATTGTAGCGGTGCAAAGGTTTTCACAGAAGGATCTGTTTTTATGATGAGCATTGTAGTGAAAAAATAAAGGGACTAATGGAACACTCTACAATTACGATGATTTCCATGATCTGAATATTTCTATAGTGCTTTGCATAATAGAGAGAATTTCTATTGAAATTTCAGATCACTATGATTTGGGATTAAGTGGGGCTTATGTGGCGTGGACGTTTCTAGAGTTGGTGGGAAATGCCTATAAATAGGCATCCGCCTCTAAGAGAAGAGTATAGAGACCCAACAAAAAACAAAAGGATATCACATCACGAATGAGATTCGTAGAGGAAGTGAGCTATGAAAAAATAAGTGGAATTCACAGAGGCCAGTTGGGCTCTATGAAAGGATGTCATGCCATGAAGTCTAGTTCAGCTTTGTGGAAGAACTATTTATTCCAAAGGAATGTTTGAGCTTCGAGAAATCACAAATGAAATTGTTCTCTATGAAGGATTGATATATGTAAAGGATTGATATCTATGAAGTAGTGTTCTCTACTACGCAGTGTGCTCTGCAAAGTTGTGTGCCTTGTGAAGTGTTTGGAGGTTTGTGAAGGATTTTTTGAGATTTGAAAAATATAGAGCTTTTCAAATCATTGATCTTTGAAAAAGTATTTCATTTTTTATTTCCCAATGATCAGTGGAAAGGGGGTATTCATCAGTGGATGAATATTGGAATTTAATAAAGAATCTATATATAATAGAGGATTCATTAATTAGTGATAATGAAAGGACTTAGAGGCCTCTAAAGTGTTATTGAATCTTCTGAAGAAGCAGTGAGCGGACTTCAGTTGATATAGTAGTGAGCTTTCAAATTGTGATTGATTGTCAACTAGAAAGGATAGTGAGTTTAATCTAAACATTATAAATAGATGTGAAATTGTAGGGTATTCGGTACATCGGTACATCTTCAGTGTATGTTCCTTAGACGTATCCAGGTGATGGTGAACTAAATAAAATTGTTTGTCCCTATACATCCTTTAAGATTTGTTCATACTATGTAATTGGAAGGAGGGAGAAAAGAGTTTTTTTAACAATGAAACAATATCAAAAGGGGAACCTATTTTAATTTGTCATACACTAATTCACCCCCCTCTCAAGGTATCTATCCTAGTTGGCCTAACAACAACCAAAGTCATTTTTCAACTACAAACTGAACATCCTCAAAACACTAAATGTGGACTTAACATATTAAGTATGTAAATATTTCAGAAAAATAAATGAAATAATTTTCTAATAATAAATTATTAAGCCTAAAAAAGGTTCTGAAATATCTAAATAATTTATGTAAGTTTAGAGTACATAATTTAAAATGAATACATGGAATTTCATGACACGAAGTAATAGATTTCATATCAATTTCCCTTCATTAAGCAATACTTTAATATAATACAACTAATTTATTTTATTTGGTGTATATATAGAACCTTTTACATTTTTTATCATTATTCATTCATATTTGATGGTATTTAGGCTGAAATTAAAATTATTTCATTGAATAGGATTTGAATTGAAATTTACCAAGTGGTAAATGGTTTCCTAACTCATTTTTTATTCATTAGGTTATGAATCTTATTAATTGAATTTGTTATGCCTTGACTATGTGTGAATTTATCTCTAAATTAATTATCCAACATTTCTATTTTTTGGATTTAAATTTGTTACACAAAATATCTCCATTGATTAATTCTCAAATCCATTATATGATCCTTATCAGGGTTATTCCTCTTAAATTGTCTTTCTTTGGTAAATAAATTTATGTTATGATCCTATCATGTTTTATGAGGATTGTATATGAAATATATTACATGATATATTAGGAATCTCCTCATGTTCATGATATATAAAGATTAATTTAAAGGTATTCCTTCACAGGGATTACAATTAAAAAGATACCTAAGCGATAAGTGAATTATGATTCAATCACATTTTAAAGATAATTGTTCATTCTTGAATTTCCCTTGAGAAATTATTTGATAATTATTTGATAAACTCATTTTATTTTTATTTATATTTTTTATTTTTATAATTATGACGTTATAGTACCATTTTCTTCTCTTTAGTACTCAAAATAGTTGATACAAGATTTTTAAGAAAAGATAATCTTTTTCCATAGTTTTTGGTCCAAAAACTATTTCATCTATATTAATGTTTCTTAAATTGTCTTCAAAAAAATTTTAATATTCTTAAATAGTTTTTTATTTACATTTTTACACTTTTTTATTTTTTTAAAATTCTATAAAACTAATCTCCCTATTACGAGGTACTTTTTACCGATTGTGTGAAAAGAATATTTATTTTTAACAATTACGACATGAATGGAATTTCCTACCCTCAATACAACACATTAATTTGATGTTTCCTTTACATGTAATAATGGTTCTTTTAAATAAAATGTTTAATTAATATTATTTAATCTTTTAGTTAGTAAAATATTTAGTCAAATTTGAAAGGGTATTTTCTCAAGAATTGTTTTTATAATCTTTTTATGGTACTTCTATTTATAAAAAATCACAACCCTTTATTTAAATTTTTCTCCATTGGGGATATTTGGTATTGATACCATCAACATACTTTCTCTAGATGTATTTAGAAGATTTTTTAAATATATTTTCATGAAAACCATAATATTTTTATGGGTTAACCAATCTATAAATTAATTATGGTTGTTTTCAAGGGTGTTATATTATAAAGTTAATGATCATAACTTTTTTAATCATGAATGGTACATGGAAATTATTGATGATGACTCGTGAGAATCATATAGAATATATGAATTGGTGAGATCTATATATATTAAAAATTGATTTAGTATGATAAAAATTATACAAATATGAGAGTTTGATACATTCTATATGATGGGTGAGACTAATATGGCTCTCCAATGCATTTTTTAATATTCATTTTTCTTAATTTGAAGTAGTATAGATTTAACTGGGGAGGTTTATCCTATAGATTTGACAGGTATCCTATTATTTGTGAAATAGGTTATGAAGATAATGTCCCAAGATACCAAAACATTTTCATTATGATTTCTATGGGTGTTTATTGTTTCATTTGATTAATATTTAATTCACATGGCTTGTGATTGTTGATTTATTTGAAACTTCATTTTGTTAAATTTTTATTCAATTTAACATGTTTAATAATCCAGGTATTTAAGGGTATGAATTATATTATGATATTCTCATGCGCTTTAATTATGTAATCATTCCCATATTATCATCTTATTCTCATTTATGACATTCAATTTTTAATGCTTATGTTTTCCCTTACTGAGCATTTTATCTCGTCCTTCTTATTTTTCCTTTTCCCCTGGTTATGAATAATGATTTTAAATGTTTTTTGTATGTAAATATCTCATGTGTAAAGAATTTTATTAGAGAGTTTGGATAATTATTTTGAAATAAGAAAATTTGGGTATATATGGGAAAATTATCACTTGAGTAAAAAGGTATTTTTATGTAATAGTTAGTCCGATTTTTCTAAAACTCTTATAAAAAATGGTCATTTTCTATGTAAGTTTTCAAATATTTCTATTCGATGTTTTATGTTTTTAAGAATTTAATTGGGTCATGTTTATTGGTATCAAATCTAAAAATATATAAGTAATTTTTTGAACATCAGATTTTGGAATGTAGGTTTGGGGTTATAACACTAGTTATCCTAACAAGGTTTATATAAATTTTTCTATTAAGATGTTTTCATGTGAGATTATCTTAAGAGTTATGGATACCATCATAAGAATACAAGTTTTAGGTTGATTATAAGTTAAAAGGCTTATACATTATTTAAAGATTTTAAGTGCTGGGATTTCATGGATATTAATGATATTTTGGGAGACGATTTATTGGGTTATGGTATATATAACCCTTATTTTTAATATGTATTATTGTTTTAGAATAATTTTATTTCATTTTTTGGTTTGTGTACAGAAATTTATGAGATAAAAATTGAGGTTAAAACATTATTTACTACAAATAATATTAAATTTATTTGTGATGTAGTTTTAATAATGTATAGAATAATAAAGTTGAATTGTTTGGGTTATTGTAGAAATTGTAAGTATAAATATATTATTTATTTATATTAATGTTTATGAATTTTTGATATTATCTTACATTGTTGTAAAAATTTAATATTTTGGTTATTCTATAAGGATAGTAGGAATATCTTGTTATCCATTTTTGGAATTATAATATCCATTATAATTTTATTTTATTGATACAGGCATAAAAAGTCTTCTTGAGTACACATCATTTGGAGAAAAGGGTGATATTATGGTTGTATTTGATTAATGGATAAAATTTTAATTTCAAAGTAATTTTATTTCCTTATATTCATTTTATATATGGATAATAACTTCATAATCTCTATGAAATTGATCTTGAAACAAAAATATTATCTTATCTTCTTCATTTATTAAGAATAAAAGATATTTTTCATGCCACAATAATTTATAGTCTTTAGGACATTAACTTTTTCATGATAATTAACATTATTATAGTTTGTGTTATTTTTCACCCTCCATAATTATTCCAACATTAAATTTTTCCTCTATGTATTTATTTTTAGTTCCCACTAATTTCCTTTAATTTGGAAGCCCCTTTTAGTTATTATTCTATATGACCATTGTTTTTCCCATTCCCACTTCCCAAGAGAATGTTTTACTAACATTTTACAATATCGGTTTTCAATAAAGGTATTTTAAGATTTGGAACCCTTGAATACAATGCTAAATTTTAAATAATAATTATTTATTATATTAATGATGGGATAATATAAAATATTGATATTTTGAAAAGAATTTTATATTTAATAACATATACGAAACACAACACCGATCATAAAAAAACATGAAATGTTATTATTTAAATATTAAAAATATAATAAAGACATTAAATTACTGAGTATGAATATGAAAAACCTTATTAAAAATATCTAAAAATTTCAAAATTAGTTCAAATGTATTTATTTATACTTAGGATATAAGTAATCAATTTTTTGTAAAGTCGTTTTATTGGTTTTTTACCTTTTATGAGAAAATATTATAATTAATTTCTACCAAATTTAGAAATTTTATTTTATGAAAAAAAACTTATTTTTTGAATAATCATATTAAAATTATCCTAGTGTGAAGTTTTTGCATTTTTTTCTTGAAAAGATTTATTTTTCAGTTAATAATGAAAATTAATGGTTTGTATAAAACTACCCTTTTTCATTTAAAAGAATAATTATTCAATAAATTTTATATTAAATTAATATAATTCTTCTATAATTGTAAATAATATAGTTAATTTCATACGAATCATCTTTATACCTGATTTTTTCTATAAGATCATTTTTTGGCATAAAAATGCATTCTCCGAAAAAACTATTTTTCATTGTGTTTTATGCATTTATGTTTAATTTAATTTATATAGATTATAGGAATTAGTTAATTAAAAAAAGAAACCATATTTTGAATCATGGGGTTCTATTTTGGTAAATATGACCCTTTTATTTTTTTCATTATGAATTATAACTGTACTAAATATTTGTCTCCCTGATATGGGTAAATTGAGTAATTAAGGTTAAAATTATATGATAAGGACCAAAAGATAACTATAAAACTTTAATTTCATCTAATTTATATTTTTTAAAATCCTCATAAATGATTTTAACTTTTGGAAAAATAATCTATTTTTTAAAAATGTATAATATATTATTTTAAGTAAATATAAAGTCAAACATGTCACTCACATGCTTTTAATATCAATTAAATATAATAATAAGGGTAAATAAATATAGTTTTAACTTATAGATGTTTAGTTGGAACATGGATAACGTTTTTATCATTTAAATTCATTTTTACTTTTTAGGGATGAAATAATTACCTTAAATTCTTATGCAACACTGACATGATGTTTGACCAAGCAATAGAAAAATCAAGCAACTGATATTCAAAACAAAAAAGGGTTTTTTGTAGATTTAATGTTTATCATGATTTTTGAAGATAAATATAACATAATATAGTTGTTTTGAATGTATTTATTATAATTATATTGTGGTCATGTTTCATTCGACATCAAATGTTTTGAACAGTCCTTAAAATGAAATTAATAGTATTTCATGTAAAATATAATTTATAAAATTATTTAAAAACCTAAAAAACATTAAAGTGGAATATTATGATTATAAATGGTTTAAATTTCAACCATTTTCCATTTAGGAGAAAATTTTTACCTCATAAGTAAAATTATAACCTTTTAATATTAAAAATTAATTAATGCAATTAAGGTTTAAATTTGTTATCAAAGGATTTATACCAAAATATAAGGTTGAAAATGATATATAAACATATAAAAAAATATTGAATGATTATATTAATACCATTATGTTATTATATTATAATATATTTAATTTTGGACCTATTTTATATTATTTTGAGTCATATTATATTATAATATTTCATGTACTTCCAAAAATGTTATTAATTATATTTTATAATTAAAAAATTATTAAATAATTTAAAATTAATAAAGAAACATATCATTGTACAAGTGAATGGGATACTGTTTAAAATATCAACCATGGTCCATTTATTTATCAATTTTAGTTTTATAGTAACTTTCCTGACTTCTAAAAACTAAAACACATTATTATCATGGTAATTGTCAAAAGGGTTAACGGTGTAATAAATAATATATATATATATATAAGAGGAAAAACATAATCAAAACCTATTAAAATTTTGTTTTATGAAATTATTTTGAGTATTAATCATCTTCTATTCTAATTATTAATTTTTTAAATCCATTTTATGTGAAAAGTCCTTTATATTAATGTGTTACTTTAAGTAATTCAAAGAGTTCCCATCCACTCACTAATAAAAGGGAATCACCTCTCCCATTTTCTTCACACTCAAAAACTATTTTTTTCTGAAAATAACTACCAAAATACCTTACTAAAATCCATTAACACTTTATAGAGGTATTACTTTTGACAAAATACCAACCTTATAGGGAATAATGTTTAAAGAAAAGAAGTTGTGTGATGTATAGGTATAGGTCTTACTGAATGTTTAACTGTTGTTTCTTCTTATACCTCCTCTAAGCCTTATTAAATCATAATTAAACAATAACATAATTATATTACATATAAAAAGATGTCATTATTGTAATGTGAAAACTTATATCCTAATTCTATTCCATAAAATGAAAAATGAAACCAACTTTTGTGTGTATGGAGTATTGCTGCCTCACAAAGTTATGTAATTAGTTTTACATCACCACCTCTCGTAATTATTTATAGTAATATATTTAATGTATATATAATATATTCATGAAATAGTTAAAATTATTTATAAATAATTTATCAAATGGTTTCTTACCTTCCACCAATCAAAAAATAATAATGTAGGTCATGCGTACTTGTGGATTTCCACCTCGACGAAGTGATATGATTCATTTTTCATCACCACATCATATATTGTATACATATAAATTATGTATAGATATAATATTATATATATGATATAATTATAATTTTGGAATGTCAAAATAATAATAACTTTATTTCCCTTGTGTTCATTTAAAAAACGTGGAGGTTACTCATGCGTACGTACAACCTACTGTCACTAGGATTGTAACGTAATTCTTCTTTCATATGAATATTTAATTATTGGTATTAAAAGTAAAACATTTCTATATAAATTATTAATAATTAATTATTATTATTCTGTATGTGATAAAAAAAACAACCTCTTGGATCATGGCCAACATAACGAAGTTTTTTTGAAACTATGAATCGAACATCCACCAAAGACAAAACATGGAATTAACCAATTATGAAATTAAATATGTCATTGAAATAAATTTAAAAAACTATTTATTGATAATTGAATAAACCTATAGATTTTTCTTAAATAAATAAATAATTTATAGAAATTTATAATACTGTATTTAAGGGATATATATGCAAAGTGTGAACTTAGGGTGGGGGATTCTATCACAATTTTCATTCATTAAAGAATATTTTAATATTATGCACCTAATTTGTTTTATATGGTTAATTTACTAACTCTTTTAAATTTTATATCATGAATTATTAATAATTAATGGTAATTTGAAATTAAATTAAAATTATTCCATCGAAGGGGATTTGACATGAAAGGTACCAAGTGGTAAAGAGTTTCTTTACTCAATTTTCATTCGTTGGTTATAAATATTCTTCATAAATTTTTTTTTCCATGATTATGTTTGAATTGTTATCTAAATTTTTTTATTCAATATTTCCAATTTTCTGTGGATTTAAAAAATTTACACATAATCACTCCACTGATTAATTCTCAATTAAATGATATGATCTTCATAATGATTATACATCTCAAATTCTATTTATTTAGGACTTATGTTTATATTTTAAACTTATCTTATTTTATAAAGTTTTTAAAATTCATATTTAACATTTAATGTCATTAATCTCCTTTTTCTAGGATATTTAATGTTTTAATTTAATTTATTCTTTCTTGGGTATTACAATTAAAAAGTTATTATAGTGATAAGGTAATTACATTTAAATCCCATTTTAGTTAAGATTATTTATTCATGGGATTACATTGATAAATTATATAATCCTTATTTTCTAAACTCATTTTACCTTTATTATCCTCTTTTTATTTATGGAATTGTAATTTTTAATTCTATTTTCCTCTCCTAGTAACTCTAAATGGTTCCAAATATATTTTCAAAAAATTCCATTTTATTATACTTTTTTCTATTGAACAACGTTTTTATTCCATATCCACATTTTATAACATGTTTTTAACTATTTTTAAATTGTTTTTTAATGTAATTTCAACTCCTGTTTTACTTTTTATTAAAAAAAATATTCTTCTCATTTTATGAGTAATATAATTTTTACGAAAGGTGTGAATAGATTATTTATTTAACAATTATGTCATTAACAGAATTTACCACCATCATGACCACTAATTTCTTGGAATTTACATTTAAAATTTTCCATTTTTATTTTAAAATAAAATATTTATAGTAAAATTATTTATTTATTTTTTTTAAAAAATATTCTCAATGTAGAAAGAACATTTTATTCAAAAAAACAATTAGTTATATTTCTATGGTGATTTTATTTATTAATTAAAACAATCAATTATTTTATTTATCTTCAACTAGGAATGTTTTACAATGATACCATCTATATTATTTCTTTGAATATATTACAATGATTTTTTAAATATATTTTCATGATACGTTTTTCTTTTCCATAGTTTAACCAAGATATAGAGGCATGGTAGTTGTTTTCAAGGGTGTTATTAAAAAGTGAAACATTATAACATTTTACTCGTGAATGATACTGGGAATTGATTGATTATTATGGGTAATCTTGATACATCTTACCTAAATCAGTGAGCCTAATATATCTTCTATGAACAAGTGACCCCGATATATCTTATACAAATTGATGATCTAGATGCAACTGATATGGTGGGTGATTCTGATATATATCTCCAATTCGTTGGGTAATATTACTTTTCCATAAAGGAATAATGAGGGAGATAACTCGGTATTTATATCCTATGGATTTAACATTTCGCCATATATTTATGACTTGGATTATTAAAATTATGTTTAAAGATACTAATATGTTTTATTTATTTAGACTGTGAGTTTTTAATGTTTTCAATGATCAATACTCACATCAAATGGATCATGATTATTGATTCATGTGACTCAATATTTTAATACTTATTTATGTTATGTCACATGTTTAATAATTCAAGTTATGATGGATATGAATTCTCTTAATTTATACTCATCCACTATGATTATGTCATCATACCTTTATGTTAATTATATACTCATCGATGAAATTAAACTTTTAATGCTTATATTTACCCTTACTGAGCATTTGGTATCACCCTTTATATGTTTTATTATCCCCTAGTTGTGAATAATGATGATAAATGATTTGTGTCTCAAAATGTTTCAGGAATAGATAATTTTATTAGATATTTTTAACATTTATTGTGCAATAAGAAACATTTGGTATAGTTAGAAAAAAATTATAACATGAGTATATGGGTATTATTATGTAAACTTTAGTCCTAATTCTACAAAAAATTATTCCTAAAAGGACATTTCTTATTTAAGTGATCTAATATTTATTTTATCTATTGAATGTTACATAGGGTTAAAATTGGGTCATGTTTATTAGTATCAAATAGAGATATGTAAAGTTGATTATGTAGCAATAATATTTGGGATTTCCTCTTTGGGGTGGTTACATAAAGAGTTTTCTAACATTAAAATATATCATATTAAAAGTAACCTCTATTTTATAATTATTTCATAGTGGTTAGATAAGTGTATTTATAGACACGAATTTCATGAAGTGAAATGATAATTGACCTCTCAAAAGTATGACTTTGAGTTGATGCCTAACTAATGTTTTAAAATGAGTATTATAGGTCTTTATTAATTTTCAAGTTTAGTGTAAGTAGTATTATTCTATACATATAAAGAATATACTAATGAGGTAAATGATAAAGAATTAGATTTTGTGAGTATACTATATGACCTACTAAGTATGCCACATGAAATTTAATGTATATGTATTTGGTATAATATGTATACAAGGATCATATTTGTGTCCATAATACAAGAGGCTAGTGAGATACATTTTATGATAACCTAATAAATTTGATACCCTACATTCAAAAGTAAATATATTAACTTAGGTAATATGTGGTTGGTTTGGTACGTTTTTTATCATTCAATTAGTTTGATATTAACCAAGATGGGTTTGTTACTCTATTATAATAAGTATTACATATAGGCCCTTGATTAAGATAGATTGTGTGAGTGTTAATATGCACCAAGATTTATATACCTATATGGATAAGGGGCATGTGATGTGATTGTCCATAAGTATGAATGACATTTGGTGTATTCATCATTCAGATCAGTCTATAATTTCAGAATTGAAAACTTATGAGTTGTATATATGTTATTCACGTGATCTATTTCCCATGGTCACTCGATGTCTTTTCCAAAGGAAGAATATGAGAATTATTTTTTTACATATTATCCAAGCATGTGGAAACAAGAATATAGATACATGTGTTTGATAGAGATTATGTTATATCCCTTTATAGCTTGAGTAGCAGTGATTATTTTCTATAGGACACACTTTTCTTACATATATGGATTTATATATTCATATTAGTTATTAATTATATAAATAATCATATGCTCACATGCCATGCTTGACAAAATTAGTAAAGATTTTGTCTCAAATAGAGCCTCTATAAGTGTTTTAGAGTTAACCCATAAGGGTTTTGGAAGGGTATTCACAAGGTATTTCATATGATGTCATACAAGGTGAACTTAATAATATCTTTCAAAAAATGGAATATATCTAAAAGGATATTTGGAAATGGTTTCACAAGTTATTTTATACAATATAATATAAGGTGAAATGGCCCAATGTCTATTAGGCATTAGTTAAAGTGGGAGGTTTATGGAGATATTCACTAAATTCTTATATACATGATATATATATATATATTTGATGGATTTCATGAAAATTTTGATTTAGATGTAGAAAGGGGAATATTGTTTGTACTATTTAAGATAATAGAAACCCTTGGGAAAGTTCGATTATCCACACAACTGTCATTTAATAAAGGATTTCATTTGATGAAACATTTGGGAGTAAATGAATATGATGCATTCATTTTGGTAATGTTATTTATTCATATTTTATAATGCATAAATAAAAGATACATACAAGGAGTGTACTTTATGATTGTAAAGTATAAAATTATATGATGGTTATAGTTTGTGTGGATTCATATCCTCGTGCTTCACCAAGACTCCCCAAGACTCATTGCTCTCTTCTTATTCCTTCTTTCCAAATGAGATTCTAACACACCATGAATGGAAGAATAATCTCATCCAATTATCAGACGATTTAGAATAGCTGATTATATATGTGAAGGTGGGGTGCTTTTATTTTCCACTTGTTTATCTTTATCAAACTCATCATATAAGGATCAAAAAGGATATAGTGTATCTTCAGCGTGAGGTATACCAGATTTATAATGTTCTTTATTTTTGTTTTATGTGAAGGTTCAAATTATCCTATATAGGGGTCCTCCAAAATGATGTTTTAATAACTTCTATAGTTTCAAATAATTTTTATTATACTCTAAAAAAACCCTTTAAATATTATAATTTACTTCTATATGGTAAAATCGGGAACTCTTGACCATGAAATATGCCATGATAGTGGGATTTAGTATGTAATATATCCCTCTACACAGCCATCATAGTGAAAACTCCACTAATTGTATCACGATGGTCAACCTGTAGAAAAAAATCCCCATGACAAGGAAAAATCCTATGGGAGATGTTCTAAATCCTGTGATTTTGATCTCAAAGCAAATTATTGAAACATCCCCTACTCCAAAGATCAAATAATTCAATTTCCTTCGAATTTTACAACCCATAAATATGTTTGTTAGTAAACCCTATCTCACCCATCTATATTTTATGATGGATGATCCATGCAAATAGAATATATTATGGACATAAATTTAAAGAAGAAATTATTATAGTGCAAACTCTGTATTGGGGTAACAATCACTAACCGCTCACTCAAATAACATTCTATAAATCACAGAGTATAAAATAAAACTAGAATAATGGAAATGTTATAAAAAATTATAGAATAATATTCAATTATTCTCCTTAAAATAAATATAATAGTGTTGTTTTTCTATTGAAGGATATAAAAATTATGGGGATAAAAATACAACATATTATATTAAAACTACAATAATAGGGAAAATAGAAATTCCAAAACTACAATGAAGATATGGAATTAGTTACTCTCAAAATCATATTATCCTTAACAAAACTAGTATAATTATTATTATTATATGATCAATCCATGTTTCCTACAGCCAAATGTGATTTATCCATGTTCTTTTTGAACTTTCAAAATAAATACTTATCCATATCACTTACCACTCTCCAATATCAGTATAGAATTTAGTAGCATTTTATCATTCTTTTTCTAGGGACATAACTTCTATTTTATGGTACCTGAATTTCTACCTAGTAAAATATGTTAGGTTATTTTAAATATATATAATTGAATTTTTATTTAAACATTGCAGGATTGTGAATTTAAAATCTTCTTTTTTTAATCATTGTGGATCATAATAATGATTTTTGAATTCCAAAATCATAAAATTAATTGATTTATAATTATTCAGGTTTTATGATCCAGTGATTCATTCCACATGTCCTAATCTTAGTTTGGAATGTGTCTTGTCTATAATTACTAAAAATTTACAATTTAAATCCATCAAACTAACATTAAGTTTGATTTTACACTACATTGTTGACTCATGTTCTCTATGGTCTCTTCAAATATTTTTCATTTTTACAGTACAGTAGAAAATTTTTCCTTCATAGTCCACTCCTCAAATAAGCTTAATAGGATAGCTTCCACTACACAATATTATTGCTTCAACTACATTGTGGAATATTCTATTGATTTGAATTTTAATTTTCTAATAACTCACAGTAACATCAAAACAATCAACATGGTAGATAATGCAGTTCCATATTATTTAAAACATCATTCCATGAAAATATTCACCTCCTTTATAAAAAATTTACCAAATAAATATAAATATGAAATAACATGATTCTTTAACCTAAAAATGTGTTTTTAAAGTTTAACTAAATATAAAAAGATATTAAAACTACTAAAATCCCTAATTAAGATGGATATCACAATTAACCGACAAATGAACCAAAGTCATGATAATGAGATAAATTCTCAATTAATGTTAATATAAAAGTATTTTAATGAGTTTAAATATATATGAAATATAAAAAAAGTTCAATCAATTCTTTCACACTTAAAATTTTTAATCCAATGAAAATATCATCAATAAATTCAATAAAAATGAATAACCTGCCAAATTCACACATCCAAGTTAAGATGAAAAAATTGTATTAAAAATTTAATGAAATAAATCTATCTTTTTTTATAAATATCTAGTTCTAATAACCATTATTACTTATCATAACACAATTAGAAAATTGAGCTATTACCATGGACTTATAGCCATGATTTTACTAAAACATTGGCCATAGGTGTGGTCTCTGGCTACTGATTTCAAAATTATGGCTCTAAACCATTTTTCCAAGGGATATAGCCACATTTTTAATAAAATTATAGTCATACCCCACACCTATAGCCATATTTTGGAAAACCATGGCTATCGGTCTCCCGCCCTTACGCAGGAGAAAGAATTTCTCATAGAAAATAGAGCAGGAAGCTCCATTTCTATGGTTTTTATGCTACCACCATGGTTTTAAATAATATATATACCATTATATATATATATATTAATATTTTCTTGGTGTAGTGGTTTGGTGGAAAAATCTGATAGGTGAGGTACAGAGATCAAATCTATCTGATGAAATATTATTTTTAGGTTATTTTCTTGGTTTTGAAAGCCATGGAAATATCAAACCTATTATCACAACCATTTTATACAAGGTTTCCGAAACCCATGGACATAAGATATGGATATGTTTTTTATACCTATTTCCATGGACTTTGATTGTGGAAATCAGTTAATTGTTTAATTATAATATAATCATTTAACTATTCATTAATATTTATACAATATTTTCACTTTCTATCCTACAAATAATATCACTCACCACTCAAGAATAAATTGTTTAATGTTATTTTAAATCCTAAAGTACATGAATTTTTTCTGATTCATTCCACATATCTAAATCTATTCAATCAGAGAAAAATTCTATACATATCATGAAGACTTTTGGTACGGTTTTTTATGTGGTTAATATTTAGTTGGTAATGATTCCAAAGGCTTAATGTGGAGAAATAATTATCAATATAGTATGTTATATATAAATCAATAATGGTTATATCACTCACTAATTCCTTGAAATATTTTACCCAACACTATTTTTACATTTTTTTTATTGATGTTTCTTGAGTCAATTCAATTAAAAATAATGAATGATTTACTGTGATCAATTTTTAATATTTTTCCATTTTTTTATATATTTGTCTTTTTTATTTGATTAGATAAATAAGTGAATAACAAAATTTCTATATATATTAATTATTTTTCTTTCTTTACTTTCCAAATAAAATACACCCCAAAACTCTTAAAGAGGTGAAAAATACAGAACTCCCCCCCACCACCACAGACACGCACTTTATTAAGATTTAGCCATATAAGATACAATTTTATGGGAATTATTGATGAATATTTTCGAAATATGACTCATCGAATAGATTTTTCATGGTTTATATAGTCTCTTATAATGGTAAAACATAATGGTAGGGTCAATGGTTTTCTATGGTCTTGATTCAATAATGTACTCAGTCATTTTAATGTAACTTTATTCATATAGATTTAAAAATGGAAATTAAATTTATAGAAGAACACATTCCCAAAGATTATCTCAAGAAAGAGGGTATAATAAATAATATATCATGGGGATTTCAAATAACTCCATTTAATTGGTGTTAATGTATTATGCAATCACTCTTGGTAAGAATATAAACCATCATTTAGTTGATAAAAATTCCAGAGAATTAAAATCAGGAAAATGGAATCATATATCAAATCCATTAAAATCATTATTTCAATGTTATAAAATTTATATACAAATAAAATTTACTCAAATAATATGGGTATCTTTGAGATAATTTTCTAAAATAAATGAATATTTATGAAACACACACAAAAAGAAAGTAAAAAAATAACTAACATATTTTTTCTCTCCCTCAAACATATTTTTTCATTATAATAAATATTACTCAAATATGATTATAAAAATTAAATCATATTTATTTTAGGACAATAATTTAATAAAATTTAAGAAAAGTGTCACACTTAGTGACAAGGGAAGTCACCAAAGAGGGGTTGATTCAGTGTGGCCTTTTTTAGAAATTCATTTTTACTCTATTAAATACCATCTTATTATATGAATCTATGTTATTTTTTATAATAATAATAGGTTTATTTTGGATTACATAGTTCACATTAACCATATACAATATAGAAATAAGAGAAGTAAAGAAAAATGATGTAATTTTATAAGGTTCAGACCTAATTTCTGTACCTATTCCATGTTGTGTCTAGTTCTTATCGATAAAAAAATATTCACCACATGATGAAAATGAATGCAATGTGGTTATGTTATGAAAATGAATCACTATCTCCCAAAATATTCATTATAATATCTCATTCTCTTTTATAGTTTCCCGACATGTTTTTTATATTATATCTCACTAGTGTACAATTGGTTTTCCAAACTCCTGAAAAAATATCTCAATGGATACACTAGATAACTATGTATCACCAAAATATTATCTACTTTCTTAATGAATATGTTTTGAACTATTTCTTTCTTATGGTATATCATAAAGGAAGACCATTTCCTTCAACCTATCCTTAGGGTATGATAATATCCAATGAAATGAATCTATTTTTACATCCCAGTTTTTTAAGACTTGAAAATGTAGTAGTAATTTTATCCTTTTTTCGCTTCTAAATTGGCTTTGATGATATAAAGATATCATTGGATTTATTCTTCATATTTCATCCTCAGCGCAAAGGGTCTTATCTTCATGTATGTCTTTGACATATTATTTTTCAATGTATAAGGAGTCTTCATTTTTAATACAATATCAGGTTATTAATATTTTCTTACGCCACACCTACTTTCTCCTTTTTATAATATATTTAATACTTGTAATGAACCATGCTGATATGTTTCCATGTTAAAATATATAAATTCTACCTTGAAATTTTTTATCCAAACTTCATGTTTAAAATTGTTCAAAAATATCCTCTAGAATATATTTTCATTTATATTTATTTAATCCATATCAAAAACATTATTAAATTTTACAAGACAGTAGAAATTATTATTTCTTCAAATTTTCATGAACACCATGGTCATTTAAACAATCCATGATGAAACACATTAATGTCTTTATAACAAGTTTATCTTCTTCATGGTGTGTCTACAACTATATTCTTTGAAGAAGAATTGTATTTTATGTTAACCTTGATAATTATTCATAATGTTTCCTCCTTATTAACTATATGAAGATTGTCTTCTTGAATTGAGTAATAATTCATTTTAATTATTATGATGTTTATTCTAGTGAAGAAGAAATGAAATGTCATATGATTTTACTTATAGAAGTATATTATTTAATTTTTCTATATCCTCATCTATGCTAACTGAGGCACTCTTAAATTTCTTCTATTGACCTTTTTATAATAGTATGGTACTCTTACAAACAATTATAAAACTCTGTCATTTGAAAAATTCAAGTTTTTAACACATTCATAATTGTAAATGACACCAATATTTCTCTATGATTTTTGGACATTTTCAAATGTTCAGTTGATTGAAGAATCAAATATTTCTTACTGATATTCTATAATTTAATCTTATACATTCTCTATATTATGGTTACATTTCAAAGTGAGATTCTGGAATTGAATTTTACACATTTTCTAGATTACTCTTACAGTCTCAACCATCTTTCAACCCTTTGTCAAATATTTAATAGTATACATAGAGTTACTCTTATAAACATCAGGCCTTTTTTCAATTTTAGTTTCCACATACTTAATGAATTTTTTTTGGATGAATGATGACTCTAAAATTCCATAGAGAAATTTGAGTTACTCATACACATGATTTAGATGACTCATATATAGCACATTCTTTGCCAATTCTTTTTAGTCCTACAACTCATATTTCTTCCAAATCATCTTCAACCAATTCTCATAACAGATCTACAGAACTCATCCTTATAAAATAATCAACTGATGTATATTGATCATAAATTATAGAAACCTTTATTCTCCCTTATCCTCATCTGGTTTCTCAATATTCTAACGAAATTTTAGTCTTTAATTGTTACTCTTAATGTTATTCAGTATCCAGTTCCTTCAAACTCCATTTGAAATTGTTGTAGATAGTTCTAAAAAACTTCTAATAGAACTATTTATTAATTTAAATGAATATAAAATCTATAATCATGTATCTTGTAGAAATATATCCATCCATTTATTCAAAAATAGAAGTATTATCTCATTCTTTTATCATTCCTTTATACTTGAAACATCATCATTCTCTTTTACCATTAATATGAGGAGTATTTTTTAATATTCTTTAAGATCTTCCATTATCACCACACCCACCAAGACACCCAGACATATTGACTATGTTATTGATAATAAAAAAACCAATGTCATCCACTAGGTTCTTTAATATCCCATTTATTATTTTTTTGTCAATACATTAATCTGATTTATAATTTATTCTTGTTAATATGTATTGAATAGTTCTTTTTCAATACTTGAAGTTAATTTATCTCTCTCTGTTTAGAAATAAATAAATAAAATTAAATGTAAGTTAAAGTCTTCTCTTCTAATTAATGTTCATCTTTTCTCTCCCTATATATTTTTGTACCTTCTACCCTATATTCTTATTTTTTTCGAGATAAAGTCTAATTCTCTAAAAATAAGAGTTGAATAAAATTTACTCCAGCAATGAGACATTAATTAGTCAACTCTAAGTCTATGTGATCTAAATCTATGTTGAAAATAATATTTATTGACCTAGATATAAAATATATGAATAAATTTTTCATCATGTGGTACCAACATTGTTTTTTCTTTCTATGTGTTGGTTACATGGATTTTACAAAATTTTATAACTGACACTCATCTCAATAAAAATATTAAAAACATTGAATTGAAATAATCTATTCCCTATTTATATTCTTAATAATCACTGTAATGCCCCGACCCCAGTTACCCAAGGTCAGGTCATTATTAAATAACATTGGCATGATACAATAAATCTTCTCTCGAAATACTGATCCATTTAGTAGCATTGGAAGTACTAGATACATTCATAAGTTTTATATTACATCATGAAATAAAAACATCAACAACATTTTCCCCCTTTTTAAACACACTTATATCCTTAGACTATCCTTGTAGGTCAACCATTAAATACTTATTCACATCCTGGGAAAAATAAAACATAGAAAGCGGTGAGCTCAGATGCTCAGTAAGGATAACAATGTATCAGAAACGTTCATAAATAACCATAAGCATTTTCGGAAATGTATAATATTAAAACAAAATCCATTTAAACTTAAAATTAATCAAAATATGGAAAAGATAAAATTAAATAATTACATTTACTTAATCATATGGATATGCTACTAGTCTAATAATCACATGTAATATCAATAGCCACTTTAATCATGATGGAATGTATAATGCTAGACTTCAAAACCACAATGTCAAGGCCTTGTGCCAAGACTACAAATAAGATTTTGTCAAAGATTGTGCCAAGACCCTAGTTTATCTCATGAGACCTACCGATGCATCAAGGAACTATATTGGGATCCACCCATCACTTACTAAGTCCAATACATTCCTTATATGAAAAGGTTTAAACATAACTTAAACATTTGTATTGAAAATAGCATATGAAATGTCAATAATTTATCCATACACCATTAATGGAAAAAAAATAACACATCCATAGTCAAACATATCACAAAACCTTCAATAGAGTATAAAAGATTTGTATCATAATAAATCAACCTCGATCAGGAATAATAATATCTCGTAAAGGATGTTGACACAGTTGAAAAGGATTAGTAAAAATATTTGAGAGAAATATCCATTTTTTATGAAAACATTTAAAAGTATCACCATTTATCAAGAAGATGTTTAAAATAGATTTTTAAAACAACATGTCCCAAACAACTTTGTAACTTTAAAAAGTAATTTCAATTTTAAAACATTAATGTCCATATAAATAAAACCTAAAAATATTTTTAAAACATGGACATTAATGATAAAGATTTAGAAGAATAAATTTTTAAAACATCTAAAATGATATTTTCATAGAGTTCCTAACCAAATGAGAGATTCTTCAATAAAAATAATTGAGATAATAAAAAACTTATAATATCATGAGAATAAAGGGATTCATCATATACTATGTCAAAGTACAGTATATACACCAAATAAACGTGAATTGGGACATAACAACAAATAAGCCTCAATGGAATGTAAGTTGGGATGAATTCCTATATAAAGACTATATCCATAGGTTAAGGATAAATCAATGACATAATTATTTGTGAAAAATATAAATACCATCAATTTTATTGGATATTCAGTGTAAATCAATCAGAGGACATTCCAACATATTCTTGTAAAAACAACACCATTGACTAGGAAGATTAACTCAATAAATAGAAATTGAGTTAAAATTACTTTTGTCATGTTTATATCAAAAACTAGAGAATTTATCGATGGATTGATAAATGTATAAAAATTATATTTACAAAAAGGGGAGTGTAAAATACTACATAAGTAAAAAAATAGTGATTTCACACAAAATCTTGGATTAAAGTAATGAATGAAGTTTGCGTAAACCTGAATTAGTGTAAATTGAAATTGGAAATTCCCTTACCGATTTGGTAACATAGGAAACATACACCCAAAGAAATTAAGATCATCCAATGATGATTTAAATACCCATAAATTAAATTATATTGCTCAATCAATACAATCATGGGAATTACATACCCCACACAAAATTTAGTAGTGGAAAATATAGCATGAATCTCATCAAAATAAAAGGGAGATGAAAACCTCTTACCTAGTACTTTTCCTTAGCTGATGGTATGATAACCTCCTTTATAATAGTTAAAAAATGTTATTAAATTATATAAGAATAATGTACATAAATATGATATCATATATGATCCATTAATATTGCTTTGTTACTAATATTTTAGTAGTATCATCATTTTGGGTGGTAACTGATTCATTTTCCTTTATATGGTTGGTTACGTAAGTCATGTTTCTTATGGATAGGATGTATTTTATTCACATAAATAATGATATTATGTTCAAAAACATTATTTTTAATCATGAAATAAAATTTATTCTTGAATGATTAAGAGGGGGAATGAATCTCATTGCGTTTGTGGAGATGGTAATCCGTACATACGCACGAGCGACAATATCATTATATTGATGGTGAAATCGTTTGTAATTGGATGGTATATCATATATAAATAATCATTAACATGTTATATTTATTATTAGATCTTTTATATTCATTATTATACCTATAAAAAATAATGAAGTGTTTGAATAACAAACTACCCCAAGACATGGAGACGTTAAGCCTTACGTACGCATATATGGTAACTTTTTCATTTATAAGATGGATAAAATAACGAATATGGTTTTACCATATTTATAATAACATAACAGTATATATAAGATATAGGAGTTAAAATTTTATATTGGAAACAACAAATAAAGAGTAAGCGGAAGAAGAAAAGAACATTAAAGAGGTGATGAAATATTTACCTCTTCTTCAGGTTCTTCCTTTTGATTTGATCAAAAGGAATCCATAGGTTGGCTTTCTGAACAAAGTAAGGACTCTAGGATTAAGGGAGGTAAGTTGGGAGTATATTTTTGCAGGGTTTATCTGAGCCAAATGGATTTGGAGGTGTGAAATTAAGATAATGGAAAGTACCCTTTTATAAGAGAGGTGATGGTCGATTTAGGAAATGCTTGAAATATTATTTTATAATTAAATAATTTTCGGTTCATAATGGCTCCAAAATGAATTATTTAGAGTATAAGGTAGGAATGTGTCGAAAACCTCTCCAACAATATGTTTTAGATAGGTTTAGGTCACCATATTAAAATTATCTTTTAGATTTAACTCTTACTTAAATAGAATGACATTTACCAAGTCTCTTTGTATTTTTATATTATATGGTTCATAAAATTACTATAACAAGCCAATAGAACCCCATGTGGTTATTTATTAAAATATATAACCTTATCTATGTCATTTGGCCAAACCCTATATTTTTAGGAATAATATATCAATTAATAATATAGTATTTCTTTAAAAAAACTCAATTATATCAATTATGACACTATTTAGTATTTGGTTTTTGTGAAACTCATAACAACATGATTACTTCGAAAAAAAAATTTAATCAACCCTAATATGTCATATTAACCTATAAAATTATTTTAATTCATCAATAGTCTCAAATTAAATTTATTTGGATATTTATAATATCAATTATTTTAATCTTTCTTTAATAAGGTAATTACTACATCCTCATTATGTCATAAATAAATTTAATTATTTAGAGTCTAAAAATTGTAAATAAAATAAAATTACGTAGGAAATATTTTTAGATCTCTAATGAATATTTATAGTCGAATTTATCTTATGTATATAACCTTATATTAAAAATGGTTTAGTTATTAAACATTCTATTTAACTCTTTCATCTCTTCTTTAAATAAAATAATAATAAATGTCCTAATCTAATCCAAGTGGACTGAAAAGGATTGTATTTAAATTCTAAGGTTTTTTTTTGGTCGAATTAAAAAAATACATTAGAATTATTACATGTTTTAGGATAATTATAATATCATTTTTTACCCTTAATTACCCTATTAACTTTTAACCATGGTAAATAAAAGTAAAATGTTACTGTTCACCAAAAAATATTTTCATCTTATTGAACCACATTTTACTTACTAATATCAATTGTGTTACTCGAATTTTGTAAATTAAACTCACAGAAGCGGTAAAATTATGTTTTCGAAAAATTTTCAAATGCTCCTAAGAGGTGGGTAAAAGGCGGAAAAAAGATCAATAAAATTTTTATATATCTAAATTTATTATAAAATGACTCTAATGAATTACATTGATCTTAAATAGGTATTATGTATCTATTTTTACCTAAAATAAATTTAAATGAAATAAATACTTATTTAAATAAAAAATGTTGTTTTAACCAATAACGTAGTGTTTTCACAATTCATCAAAAATTGAATGTTTTCAGAAAAATACCAAAAATTCACCCTAAGATCATTTCGATAATACAAATTCAGAAATGAAGTCCATTTTGAAACATAAAATTTATAAAATTTAAAAAAGTGGATATTACTATTCATAATGGTCAGTTTGATTGGTCGTGGTGTGTTAGATTCTCGAAGTTGCCTACAATGCAAGCTATTGCATTATTCAAAGGGAAACGTATCATGGAAGCTTGGGGTGTCACATTCTCGCCTCCTTAAAATACCTTCATCTATGAAATTTCTAGAATATTACTACATAAAATGATTCGGGTGGTTCTTCATCATATGTTCCTAGGATTCCCATGTTGACTCTTCCATCTTATGATTTCTCCATAGAACTTTAACCAGATGAGTCATCCAATTTCTCAAAACTTGTTCTCTGGTATCAAGAATTCTGGTAGGCTCATCACAATAAGACAAATCAGGTTCCAGTTCTAATTCATTATACATGAGTACATGCATTGGGTCAGGCATGTAGTTTCTCAGCAGTGATACGTGGAACACATCATGAACTTTGGAGAGACTTAGAGGCATTTCCAAACAGTAAGCTATAGCCCCAATTTGTTCTAGAATTTTGAAAGGACCGATGTACCTAGGACTTAATTTACCCTTCTTATCGAATCGTATAACTCCCTTCTATGGAGACACCTTCATGAAAATATGTTCTCCTACCTGAAATTCCAAATACTTCCTTCAATTATAGGCATAGATATTCTACCTCTTTTTTGCTGCTTTGATGTGGGTTTGGATAACTTTCACATTTTCCATTGTTTCCTAAACAAGTTATGGGACTACGAGTTTTTTTCCCCAAAATCATCCAAACAAGTTGGGGTGCGACATCTCTTGCCATATAACGCTTCCTATGGTGCATCTAAATACATGAATGGAAGCTATTGTTATAGGAAAATTCTAACAGAGGTAAATATTGATCCAACATACCTTGAAAGTCAAGGGAGAATAATATAAACATGTCTTCTATGGTTTGAATAGTCTTTTCTGATTGTCCATCAGTTTTAGGGTGGTAGGCAGTGCTCAAATGAAGTTCACTGTCTAGGGCCTTCTAAAGACTTTTCCAGAATCTTGATGTAAAATGGGGATCACGATCGAAAACAATCAATAGGAATGCTCCATAATGTCTTACATCTACCTTAATATATAGTCTTTCCAGGCGTTCATGTGGTAAATCTTCTCTTATAGAAATAAAATGTGTGAACTTGGTAAGATGATCAAAAATGACTCATATTGGATCATTCCTTCTAGGAGTCTTTGGTAGCCCCATATCAAATTCCATCGTAATATTATCTCTTTTCCACTCAAGTATTGGAAAAGGATGCATGACTCCTCCAGGCTGTTACCTTCGAGATTTAACTTGTTGACAAACCATACATCTTAACAGTAAATCAGAAATGTACCTCTTCATGTTGACCCACCAAAAATATTCCTTCAAATATCTATACATCTTAGTGCTACATGGGTGTATTGAGAAATGGAGTTATGAGCAACATCCAATAATTCCATTTTTAGATCAGGTAGATCGGGAACACAAAGTCTCTTCCCAAATATAAAAATTCCATCTTCATAAATAAAATCACTCAATATCCCATCATTAACAGCTTTAATCTTATTTTGAAACTCCTCATCATTAGTCTGAGAACTCTTTATCCTTTAATGTAAAGATCGTTTGGAAACAATTTTAAAAAAAATTGATGTTTCACCTTCCATGGTTATTCCCATATCCATATTTACTATATATATGAAAATAGGACCCCTTTCAACTCTTAGCTTGTTTAAAACTCCATGTTCTTTTCTACTCAAAGAATTTTACACAATATCTACCTTCCCAAGGTGGTACTATATAGTTCAATAATAATCCTTGAGTATTTCCAGCCATCTCCTTTCCCCATGTTGAGTTCTTTTTGTGATAAAATTTACTTCAAACTCTTGTGATTTGTATAAATCTCACATTTTTCACCATAGATAGAGTTTCTCCACATTTTTTTAGCAAATATTATAGCTTCTAACTCAAGATCATTAGTAGGATTGTTTTTATAATGAATTTTTAGCTGTTGTGATGCATAGGAAATAACTCTATCAATCTGCATAAGGACACAACCAAGTCCTTTCTGTCACGACCCACCTTCACCAAAAAGAGGGAAGGGTCAGAAGATTGCCAGGCCCTTACTTCTTTATGTTGAAGGAGAGATAATGACCCCCAGAAACCCACCTTCAATAGGTCATGGAGTGGCTTCGAGCACCAAGGGCATGAGATCACACACTAAATGGAAAGCATTACCCTTTTTTTCTTCTAATATGATCGGGAGATAAGATAGGGAATCCCACAACACCAAGACTGAAAGTAAAAAGGTAAAGCCAAGAACCATTCCCAATGCATGTTACAAAAGTAAAATCCACAATGTATAAGGAGACTACAAGGAAATGTACCAAAAGAAAGAACAACAGCGACTACGATGATCTGTCTCAAAGTCTGAGCTAGTACGGTCCAGCACAATTCATGAAGTCCTCCTCGAAACCTGAAAGCAGTTTTATATACGTAGGGTGAGCATACAGGTATAATCAGAAAGGAAAACCAAAGACTATCATGCACAAGTGGGGAGACATACTAATTCCCCGTGATAAAAGAGATAACCAAGCACCTACCAAGAAAACTAACCACCCAAGCCTCACCAAGGAACACTCCCCAAATAACGCAAGTCAAGTAATGTATAGAAATATCACATCGATGTTTGGGTACCCCGCGCTACTTTCCCCCTGGTTGTTGAAGACATCCTACGCATCGAACCAATCTTGTCATTCTCACCACAGTCCCACTGACACACCCCGCCCGCACACACCTGGGCCGTACCCTCACGTAGTCCCACTACCAAACTCTGCCAGCAAAAACCTGGGCCACAACTGTCTCACATAACCACGTCTGCAAACACCTAGGCCAGAACAACCACTGTCATGCCCGAAGACACCTGAGCCTTATCCCGAAGAAACTTGGGAAACCACCTTCCCGCACACACCAAGGCCAACCACCACACCACCCTACCCGAAGAATCATTATATAATAATGGACTTTAGGCCATCACAGCCTGCCCAAAGATACTTGGTATATTTGGGAAAGGGAGCAGAAAAGAGCTAATAACCAGCCACTAATAGAAGTGTTTGGTAAAACACCCTCCCCCATGAAATGGGGGTGTTCGGAACTAAGTGCTCAACTTGGATGGGGCATAAATTAGAAGCACAAAAACGACAAGTATGTATAGGTAACAAGAACTCACCCAAATCTAGGTTTTTCTTTCGCTATCCTAAAGAACACAATTAGCGCCTAAGTCACGAATCACACCAAACCAAAACCTATTTCTCCCATCCTTGTTTCATGTTCAGTGATAACATTTAAATAAGTTTCTACACCTACTTAGAGAACTAACAAGAATAACACAAGCCAAGAAAATAGTACATTCAAACATCAAATTAAACATCCACACCTGGTTCTCTTGTAAAGTCACAAAAACAAAGGGATAAGTGTGATCCCTCGAAGTAATAGAACCAAAGAAAACCCCAAGATACAGCCCCATATCCCCAGGATCTAGGAGCCAGCGGTTTCTCAACAACAGAGGATCCCGCCCTAATTAATGATATAATCAAGGTAACCACGCGACCTCAAATTTACAACCAGTGACATCATAACCACAGGGGATCCCATCCCCACCCACATCACCCAGCAATCGGCCCGTGAACAAACAAACCACTGCTACCAACACAAAGCAGGCCCATGCGGGTATTTTAGATTTAAATGATTTAACACACTCCATGATTTCAACTTCACTATGCTTTGACCGGGGTTATCACAGAAAGGTTCAATCCAGGTGCTTTCAATTTATTTATCCAAATGTATGTAATTAACCAAATTCCATTACATAGCAAGGGTTCAAAACCACAATACAATCTCTTTAAACATCACCAGAAGTAAGGGTTTGTTAGTGCACAGAGAAAGACCACCAACGGCCATGATTTTCAGTAGGCGTAAGCTTGCACAATTAAGAAATCATTAATCATGAAGGAAGAGAAAAACAGAGCAGCACCATCTGTCACACCCCTCCCCTTCATTCATTAGAATCTATTTATTATCTTCTTTAATGTTTTCTTAATCCAATTATACAAAAGAGATATCATACTCCTCCCGAAAGATACACAGAAATGAGAGACGAAGGTGAAACCCTACTTGATTGATCAACGATCGAAGTTTATCTTCAAGCGCCAAGAACACGATGCGTGATTTATAGGGGTGGGGCCTCGGGAATGCAAGGACGAGCAGAAGAATCAATGGGAGGGTGATCGGGAAAAAGAAACCCATGGAGAACCCTTTAGTATATAAGGGTCTGGGACAGTTGAGATAAGAACGCGAAACCGCGTAAGGAGCGGGGTTCGTGGGTTGACCATGCGTCTCCAAACGTCATTAAAGGGTCCATGCCTTCAGGGGCAGTTTAAACCAACACACCAGTGTATCTCACTTAAACAAACCCCATTAATTGGCATTAATGGGCTTCAAAACAGGCTTAAAGGGGTCAAAATAGGGATTAAAACCCAATTTGCGCAAAAAGGAGGCGCTACTGGAAAACCTGTGGGGGTAGGCTAGAGCTACTGGTGGGTTGCAACCACCAGTAGTTGAGAGCTACTGGTAGGCTGCAACGACCAGTATTCGAGAGTTATCGGTGGCTGACTGCCACTGGTAGGCCGAGCTACCGGTAGGCCTACCGTGGGTCAAACTCCACCGAGAAGTTGGGATGGCCTCCCAGACCACCCAGAACACCTCAAACAATAGATTTTTACTATGTAATACTCCTCCAACAACACGGGCCATTACATCAGATACCTCTCAAACTATTCTCACCCTCAAGAATCAAAACAACCTACAAGTAAAGAGAGGTTTCGAACAACCACCTCGTAAGATACCTCTCAAGAGCGAACCCCGTTGTTAACTAAAAAACACCTTCCTCTTAAGAACCAAGAATCATGCCATGTCAAACTGCCCAGTCTGTGGGTTGGAGAGTCTCTTCCCCCATGTCAATATACTATCCGCTTTAGGTGGCACTGACTCACCCGCACGGATTTAATCACATCCACCTTAATGATTCTTGATTAGGGGTACTATCCTTCCCTCCCCATAGTCAGGACTTTTCACACACATTCATAGAGGAAGAAAAACCACATATTCCATATCCAACAAGGTAAAACGCTCCACTACAACAAGTATTTATAAAATAGTACAAAACTCAAAACAACTCTGGGTACTAGGAACGCATATGTGCTTCCCTCACCCACGTACTCTTGAAGCCCACCATATCTCCACAACACATGAACCAAGGGAATGGTTCGCCCATGAAGCACCTTCTCCTAACGATCCTCAATCATCACTAGTATCTCCACAAATGTCACATCATCCTTGATGTCTAGCTCTCCCCAGTCAAGGACGTGTGAATCGTCATGCAGATACTGACGAAGCTGGGACACATGGAAGACTTCATGCAACCTTAGTAGCGGTGGTGGTAGCGCTAGCTGATAATCCATATCGCCGACCCGCTGCAACACTTCGAAGGGTCCGATGAACCTGGGAGAAAGCTTACTCCCCTTGACGAACCTTCGTTTTCCACGCTAGGGGAGACCTTCAAGAACACATGGTCTCCAACCTCAAACTCCAAGGACCTTATCCTAGTATCAGCATACGACTTCGGTTGGGCCTGGGTCGCCTTCATCCTTTCCCGTATAAGCTGAACCTTCTTCGTCGTGCTCTACACTACCTCTGGGCCAAGGATGCCCACCTCTCCGACTTCGTTCTAACACACAGGTGAGAGGCATGGCCTCCCGTAAAAGGATTCTAATGGGGCCATAACAATGGTAGAGTGATAGCTGTTATTGTAGGCAAACTCTATCAAAGGTAAGTGTCGCACCCATGATCCTCCTGAGTCCAGAACACATGCCTACAACATATCCTCCAAGGTCTGGATAGTGCGCTCTATTTGTCCATCTATCTGGGGATGAAAAGTAGTGCTAAGACATAGCTAGGTGCCAAAAGCATGATACAATCCCCTCCAGACTCGTGAGGTAAACTGTGCATCCCTATCCGAGACTATGGACCTCGGAACTCCATGAAACTGCACCACCTCATCCATGTAACTTCATTCCAAGGCATCCACTGCACTCAACTCTTTAATACCCAAAAAAAGTAAGCTGATTTCATCAACTGGTCCACTATTACCTAGATAGCATCGTATCCCCCTTGAACCTTGGGTAGTCCCATGAATAAATCCATCGAGATGTCTTCCCACATCCACTTAGGGACATCTAGATACTGCATCAGGCCTCCTGGAACCCGGTGTTTAGCCTTCACATGCTGACACACTAGGCACTTGGCCAAAAACTATGCCATAGATCGCTTTACTCTGGGCCACCGGAACTATCTCTTTGGACCCTGGTACATCTTGGAAACTCCTGGGAGCACCCCTAGGGGTGAGTTGTGGAACTCACTAAGAACCTTTCCATGCATCGCCTCTGGAGCAAATAGCTTCCCTCATAAAAGCATCTAGTTCTGACCATCATCCATCCACCCTTCCAGAGCATTGCTCTGGTCAACTTGGTCTCGCATTACTTCGCACTCTGGGTCTCCCCACTGAGACTCCTCCACTTGATGAAACAGAGACGACTGCATTGTCATCTGATACAGGAAACCTCTTCCGCTATCCATCCTCGCATCCAGGTGCAAGGCAGCCAACTCCTCCATTGCCTTCTAGGCGTCTGCCAACTCTCAGACTACATCCTTCTGCGACCTCATACTCATGGCATCATCCAATACATTCCCTTTCTCTGATGTGTAGGAAATCTTGAAGTCATAATCCTAGAGGAACTCCATCCACCTTTGCCGCCACAAGTTTAGGTCCCGCTGGGAGAAGATATACCTCAACCTTTGTGATCTATGAATACCACAAAGCATTCTCTGATGAGGTAATGCCACCATAACTTTAGAGCAAAAATGACCGCTGAAAGATCCATGTCATGGGTGGCATAATTACGCTAATGAGGGCGCAGCTGCATAGACCCATAAGAGATCACCCCTTGTCGCTGCATCAGCACACATCTGAGACCTTTCCCTGAAGCATCACAGAACACCCCGTATGCCTCCCCTTCTTCTGGTAGTCTCAGCACTGGGGAACTAACCAACTTCTACTTCAGATATCTGAAGGCTGCCTCACACTGCTCACTCCACATGAAAACCTGGCCTTTCTTGGTCAGGGCTGTCAAAGGGGATGCAACTCGGGAGAAGTTGGGTATGAACCTTCGATAGTAACCCACCAGCCTGAGGAAACTGCGAACCTCTGCCACATTCTTGGGCGCTGCCCAAGAAACAACTGCCTCAACCTTTTATGGGTCCACCACTACCCACAGCTCGGACACTACGTGCCCAAGGAAGTGCACTTCTCGCATCTAGAACTTTCATTTCGACAACTTCCCATACAGATGGTGTTGTTAGAGGACCTCCAAAACTGTCCTCAGGTGATTAGCATGGTCCTCCTATGACATTGAATAGATCAGGATGTCATCGATGAACACAACTACGAACCGATCCAGGTACTCCTGGAATACGAAGTTCAAAAGCCCCATGAACACAGCCGGGGCGTTCGTAACACCGAAAGGCACGACCACAAACTCGAAGTTCCCATACCTTCACCTG
This sequence comes from Viscum album, assembly GCA_963277665.1. NCBI lineage: Eukaryota > Viridiplantae > Streptophyta > Magnoliopsida > Santalales > Viscaceae > Viscum > Viscum album. The sequence continues at coordinate 1,110,527,019 of OY728146.1, forward strand.
AAGTCCATCTTCGAGATGTCTCCCTCCTTCACCCTCAACTGATGATATTCAAACCATAGGTTGATCTTCGAGAACCATTTTTCCCCTTTCATTTGGTCAAAGAGATCATCTATCCCTGGAAGAGGGTAGCGATTTTTTATCGTTACCTGATTCATCCTCTTTTAGTCGATGCACAACCTGAGACCACCATCTACCTTCTTTGCGAACAAGACTGGACCACCCCACGATGACGCACTTAGTCGAACATAACCCCTCTTCATCAGATCGTCGATCTGAATCCACAACTCCTGTATCTCTGACGGTGTTATCCGGTAAGGATCCATCAGAATCGGACGAGCATCGGGCTGCAAGTCTATCCCAAAATTGATATCATGTCAAGGGGGTATATTCATTGCCTCCTCCGGAAATACTTCCATAAAATCTCTAAAGATTCCTGGAACCTCCACCATCTCAGGATCTACTGGCTCTACTGATAGCTTGGCCAACAAGGAGAGGAGGTTTTCCTCTCTCCTTCTTCCCTCCTGACTGCCCCTCTCACCGGTGAAAGTAACATGTCGGCCACCCATGTCTGAGAACACAACCCTTACTCAAAAGCACTCTATGACGGCACACACAAATAATAGCCATTCGATTCCTAGGATGACATTGTATGGCTCTATCTGTAGCAGTAGTAGATCCATGATCGACTGATGTATCCCTATCATTAGTCTGCATCCTCGACAAACGTATAACAACTCGGTATGACCTCTGACCGGTGTGCTCAGCACCAGGTGCACTGGGAGTCTCTCGGTATCTAGGCCCAGAGCATGGGTCAGACTGGGTTCAACAAAGGAGTGTGAAGCTCCGGTATCGAACAAGTCGTAATCAAGGTTACGGAATAAGTTGATCGTACCTAGAACAACCTCTGGTCCTGCTGGAACTATTGCCTCTCTGGTGTGCAACTGTCCACGCCCATCTCCTCTACCCCTCGGTTATCGACCGCCTCCCCGACCACGCCCTTGTCAGGGTCTCTGAGGAGCACCCTAAGGTCAGCCTCCCCCTACAACATCTGCCCTCAAAGGAGTGGGAGCTCGCTGCCCCTACTCCTACTGCTGGAAGGGCCTAGGTGGAAGCTGATAGTGAGGTGGGTGCTGGGTATGTCCGCAACTTCCATACTGAACTCAGTATAGGAATTGATTCCGGATATGTCTATGGCTCCCACAGACAAAGCACCTCGGTCTGGGGCCTGAATGAAAAGTTTGAGGATTGGGGGACCGGAACTGGAAATGTTGTGGTCGGCTCCCTGCTGGTCGGAACCGAGAGGGTCCTGATGTTGGTGGTCTGGTGCTGACAGCCTTTCCCTTTGAAGATCCCAGCTGGATCCCATCTCATGATACACCTCCAAGCATGTGCATCCTCTCCACCACTTCGGCCTTCTTCTGGACCTCCAAGTACGTCGGTAGGGTGAAGGGGGTAACAACGCACTGGAGGGAGGGTCGGAGCGCCTCCTCTAAACATCTTGCCCGAGACTCATCATATGGAAAGAGTTTTGGAGTGAAACGTAAGAGGTCCTTGAACTTGATCCCCAACTCCCTTACCGACATACTCCACTGCTGGAGGGAGAGTAGCTCCAGCTTCTTCTCTACCTTTATCGCAGAAGAGTGGAATTCTGCCTGGAACTCCTCAAAATAAGCCCATGCCACCTCATCCTCTCTCCTCTCCCCCAGGTAAAGATTCCACCACTGATGCACTACTCCCCGCATCTAGTTGACAGCCAGAGCAACCCAGTACTCGGTCGGAGCCCGGATCCATCCAAAGGCTATCATCATCTCCTCTAGCCAACTCTCCATCTTCAAGTCAGAGGTGTTTCCCTCGTACTTCTCAAGGGTCTATCGCTGGAAGGCTCGAAGAATCCTATGCCACTGGTCATCTTCCTCCTCTCGGTCAGCCCTCTATCGACCAGATAGGTTGACCTCCAGGGCCTCGATCGCTCGTACAACTCGTGGTCATCTCCCGGGTTCCATAGCTGAAAGGTAAACAAGGAATGCCTAATCCCAAGTAGTGTAGAATATTGTTCTTAAAACTTCTTAAACTTTTTATTTATTCTTAATTCCCAAGACACCCCAAAAACACAAGAACACAAGTCATTATAATTCATGTACCTTTTCTAGAGTCTCTACCCTGCAATCAGTGTGGCCTCACTTGGTCGTTTGGTAGGTCTAGAGTCCTTGCATCAGATCACGGGGGGGCCTAAAATCTCGTGTCCTAGCCGGTCTTCCCTGGCCTAATTCATGCACCAAGGTCACCCAATAGTATTTCCCTACTATCCCATACAATTCTCATTGTGCCTATCTCCAGACTCCATCCTATATCTCAACCTCTGCCTCTGATACCATTCTGTCACGACCCGCCTTCACAAAAAGGAGGGAAGAGTCAGAAGATTGCCAGGCCCTTCCTTCTTTAAGTTGAAGGAGAGATAATGACCCCCCTAAACCCACCTTCAATAGGTACCGGAGTGGAGACCAGCTCCAAGGACATGAGATCACAAACTAAATAGAAGGCATTACCCTTTTTATTCTTTTAATAGGATCGGGAGATAAGATAGTGAATCCCACAACACTAAGACTGAAAGTAAAAAAGTAAATCCAATAACCATTTCCAATGCATGTTACAAAATTAAAATCCAAAATGTATAAGAATACTATAAGGAAATGTACCAAAAGAAAGAACAACAGAAACTGTGATGATCTTCCTCAAAGTCTGAGCGGGTATGGTCCAGCACAATCCCCGAAGTCCTCTTGGAAACCTGAAAGCAGTTTTATATAAGTAGGGTGATCATACAGGTATACTCAGTAGGTAAAACCAAAGACTCTCATGCACAAGTTGGGAGACATACTAATTCCCTGTGAGAAAAGAGATAACCAAGCACCTACCAAGGAAACTAACCACCAAAGCCTCACCAAGGCACATTCCCCAAATAATGCAAGTCAAGTAATGTATGGTAATAGCACATCGATGTTTGGGTACCCCGCTCCACATTCCCACTAGTTATTGAAGACATCCTTCGCATCGAACCAATCCCGCCATTCCTACTGCAGTCCCACTTCCACACCCCTCCCGTACACAACTGGGTCGTACCCTCACACAGTCCTATTGCCAAACTCCGCCCGCAAACACCTCGGCCACAACTGTCTCACGTAACCACCCCTGCATACACCTAGGCTAGAACAACCACCGTCACGCCCAAAGACACCTGGGCCTCATCCCGAAGACACTTGGGAAACCACCTGCCCGCACACACCTGGGCCAACCACCACACCACCCTCCCTGAAGATTCGTGGGCTAATAATGGACTTCAAGCCATCACAGCTTGCCCAAAGATACTTGGGCTATCTGGGAAAGGGAGAAGAAATGAGCTAATAACCAGCCACTAATAGAAGTGTTGGGAAAAACACTCTCCCCCATGAAATGGGGGTGTACAGAACTAAGTTCTCAACTTGGGTGGGGCGCGAATTAGAAACACAAAAACTACAAGTATGTATAGGTAACAAGCACTCACCCAAATCTAGGTTTTTCTTCAGCCAGCCTAAAGAACACAATCAATGCCCATGTCACGACTCACACTAAACCAAAACCCATTTTTTCCATCCTTGTTTCATGTTCAGTGATAACATTTAAATAAGTTTTTGCACCTACTTAGGCTACTAACAAGCATAAGCACAAGCCAAGGAAAGAGTACAGTCAAACATCAACTTAAACATCCACACCCAGTTCTCTTGTAAAGTCGCAAAAACAAAGGGATAAGTGAGATCCCTTGAAGGAATGGAACAAAAGAAAACCCCAAGATACAGCCCCATGTCCCTAGGATCTAGGAGACAACAGTTTCTCAACAACAATGGATCCCACCCTAATTTGTGATATAATCAAGGTGACCACGCAGCCTCAAATTTAGAACCAACAACATCATAACAACAGGGAATTCCATCCCCACCCACATCACCTAGCAATCGGACCGTGAACAAACAAACCACTGCTACAAACACAAAGCCGGACCATTTGGGTATTTCAGATTTAAATGATTTAACACACTCCATGATTTCAACTTCACTGTGCTTTGACCGGGGTTATCACAAAAAGGTTTGAACCAAGTGCTTTCAATTTATTTAGCCAAATGTACGTAATTAACCAAATTCCTTTACACAACAAGGGTTCACAACCACAATAAAATAAATTTAAACATCACCAGAAGTAAGGGTTCATTAGTGCACAGAGAAAAACCACCAACGACCATGATTTTCAGTAGGTGTAAGCCCGCACAATTCAGAAATTATTAATCATGAAAGAAGAGAAAAACAGAGCAGCACCATATGTCACACCCCTCCCCTTCATTCATTATAATCCTTTTATTATCTTCTTTAAAGATTGGTTATTCCAATTATACAGAAGCAATATCATACACACCTCGCAAGATACATAGAAAGGAAAGACGAATGTGAAACCCTACTTGATTGATCAACGATCGAAGTTTATCTTCAAGCGCCAGGAACACGATGCACGATTTGCAGGGGTGGGGCCTCGGGAACGCAAGGGAGAGAAGACGAATCGATGGGAGGGTGATCGGAAAAAGGAAACCCAGGGAGAACCATTTAGTTTATAAGGGTCGGGGACAGTTGAGATAAGAACGTGAAACCGCGTAAGGAGCGGGGGTCGTGGGTTGACCACACGGCCCCACACGTCATTAAAGGGTCCCCGCCTTTAGGGGTAGTTTAAACCGACGCACCAAGGTATCTCACTTAAACAAACCCAATTAATTGGAATTAATGGGTTTTAAAATAGTCTTAAAAGGGTAAAAATAGGGTTTAAAATCCAATTTGTGCAAAAATGATGCACTACTAAAAAACCCGTGGGCATAGGCTAGAGCTACCGGTGGGTTATAGCCATCGGTAGTCGAGAGCTGCTGGTGGCTGATAGAGACCGGTAGCTGAGCTACTGGTGGATGATAGAGACCAGTAGCTGAGCTACCGGTAGGCAATAACGACCAGTAGTTGAGAGCTACCGGTGGTTGACAACCACTGGTAGCCGAGCCACCGGTATGATACGTCCACTAGTAGTCCGAGCTACCAATAGGCCTGCTACCGGTAGGCTAAGGCTACCTGTAGGCCTATCGTGGGTCTAACTCCACCGAGAAGTTGGTATGGCATCCCAGACCACCCAGAACACCTCAAACGAAATATTTTTACTAATTAATGGTCCTCCAACAACTCGGGCCATTACACTTTCTTTGAAGCATCCCTATAAATAACAAACCCATCGTTCCCAGATGGTAGAGTCAAGATAGTATCATTGACTAATATTCTTTTCAGTTCTTCATGAAATTCTTCAAACACTTTTTTCCTAACAAATTTAACCCCTTTATTTGTGATCTTGGTTAATGGGTGAGCTAACCAGGGAAAAATTCTGGACAAAATGTCAATAATAACCTGCTAAACCAATAAAACTACGTACCTCAATTATACTGTTCTATGCAGGCCATTCAGGGATTGCCTTTGTCATTGAAGGATCAACATAAATTTTATCCTTAGATAAAATATTTCCATGAAAAGAATTCTCTTGATGCCAGAATTCATACTTGCTAAGATTTCCATATAATTCATTTCATCTGAGGGTTTTCTGAATAGTACACAAGTTATTTTCATGACCTTCATAGATTTTTGAGTATACAATGATATCATCAATAAATACCACTAAAATGTCGCCAAGGTATTCCTCAAAAACTCTATTCATTAGATCCATGAAGACAAATGGTGCATTTGTCAATCCGAAAGGCATTACTGTAAACTCGTAATGTCCATACCTCGTATAAAATGTTGTTTTCGGAATGTCTTCCTTATTCACACACAAATTATGATATCTAGATCAAAGTTCAATCCTTGAAAAATATTGAGCTTCATGATGTTTCTCGAATAAATCATCAATACGAGGTAGGGGATACTAGTTATTTGTTGTTATAGCATTGATCACCCTATAGTCAATGCACAACCTCGTCTATCTTTCATTCTTCTTAACAAAAAGGAGAGGGGCTCCCAATGGAGAAAGACTAGGACGATTAAATCCCTTATTACTCAATTCCTCTAGTTCTTTCTTTACTTCCACTAATTCTATTGTGACCATTCTATAAGGGGTATTCGATATGGGCATTGAACTAGGAATTAAATCAATGGAAAACTCAATTTATCACTCTGGAGGATGTCTCGGTAGATCCTCTAGAAACCCATCAATATATTCTTTCACAATAGGTACATCCTATATTCAAACATTCTTTTCCTCAGCCATATTTATTTCATTCTCTTCCTCCCCAATAATTGTTTTTAGTAGAGCTACAGGGGTGGATCTAGATCAGAATGAGGTGGTGACGTTTCTGCTCTAAAGATAAGGTACTCCTTATCATCATGGAAAATTGTAACCTCTTTCTTCCTATAATAAATTTTCGCATCATTGTCTGAAATCTAATCCATTATGAGGACTATATCAAATTCATTCATGGGTCTGATGATGAGATCCAAAGATAAAGAACATTTATATTCTCTAATGGGAACAGATTCACACAACATTGTTGCGATAATAATTCCCTTAAGTGTTTTAACTGAAAAATCCCTTGTTATGTAAAAAATTGAAAATATCTAATTTTATTAGAAAACTGGGAAGATAAGAAATAATGTAAATATCCGGAATCAAATAAATCATTGGATAAACTTGAGGACACCATTAAATTACATGCCACCACGTCTTTCAGAGCTTCGACCTCAACAGTAGTGATCACCTAAGTTTTCCCTTGCTCCCTTGGCCTTTTCGGAGGTATGTTCTCTTGGATCTTATGACATTCATTTGAATAATTCCCATTTTCTCTATAATTGTAGCTTTCAACCTTGATGGCCTTTTTCTTCCCCTTGCAATGACGATCTTGGTGGCCTTTTTCACCACACTTGTAACAGACTCTCATTCCCTTCAGGCAAGTACTAGGGTGTTTCTTCCAACATTTATTGTAGGATGGATATGCAATTGTTCCCTTATTCCCCTTATTTCAATTTCCAAAGTGTTCCACAGATCCCTTTTTCTCTTTATTTTCTTTAATGTTGTAAGACCTATAGAATTCTGTTTCTTTCTTGATAGCGCATGAGACAATATCTTTATATGATGAGAAGGATTGTGAGAATAATACTCAAGGTAGAAATGGTTTTAAACTATCAAATAATCGATCAATATTACTCCTTGGGTTATGTAGATAATCTGTTGTATGCCTTTCTAACCTTGTAAAGTTAGCCTCATACTTTGCAATATTCTCATACTCATTTTTCCTCAGACTCAGAAATTGTCTTTCCATATCTGCTAGATGATCTTGAGAAAAGTATTTTTCCAAGAAAATATTTTTAAACTGCCTTCATTCCATGTTCGATACTTCTTCATCTTCCTTTATGTTCTGGATTAATGACCACCATTGATCTTCATCTCCCATGAGGTGATAAACTTCCATGACAACGTCTTCCCTTTTGCTACTCCCTAAAGCATGAAATATTTTCTTTAATGAATTTATCCTCTACTTAGTTACTAATTGATTTGTACTACCATTGAATATTGGTGTTTGTTTCCTCATGTAGCGGTCTAACATTAATCCTCCGTGTTGTGGATCAAGGTTCTCCATATGGGTAAGGTTATTATTCATAACCTGAGTGATTTGTTCTAGTATGGTGATAAGCTGCTCTACACTAGTTGAATCATAATATCCAATATAATTATCTTGAGTAAAAGGGAAATCCCTACATGGATTACATGTGTTGATACAGTTTTCCATTCCTTCCACTAGGCTCTATTTATAAACAATGGCATACACTATATTAGTTTATGAGTCGCAATACATAATTCTAAAATTGTAAAACACTTAACATATATTGAATAGTTTATGGATGTAATCCATAATCATAAAAATCTGTTCTTTGAGGAAGTATATACTCATAAACCCTTCATAAATGGTTTTTAAATAAAATGAGAATTGTCCTATGAAAATCTCCCTAGAGTTTCCTAACTAAGAGTGTGGTAAGGCCTATTTTCGTTCACCAGTTCCCATTCGAGTCTAGCTCATAGCAATGTTTTCAGGTTTTACCCCTAGGTGTATTTGTGCTAGAGTTGTCTCTACCTGCTCATGACCAGACATGGATGTATTACATAGAAAACTCATAAAGTCTATACTGTACCATAATTATAGAAAGTTCTTCTATACTAATCCTCAAAGTCGATCTTAGGGTGGTGTTCTCTAATCAGAGTTTTTCTAAATCAACTTTCCATAGTTTGTACTAAACTTCCTCTAATACCAACTATAACTCCCCAACCCATGTTACACAGAGTCGGTGAATTATTACATAAAATTTATATGATACAAGGAATCTTGTCTCAAAAGACAGATTAGTTTAGTATCCTTGGAAGTACTACATACATTTATATGTTTTACAATACATCACGAAATAAAAATATCAAAAAAAAATTTCCCCATTGTAAACACACTTATATCCTTAGCCTATCCTTGCAGGTCAACTATAAAATACTTCTTCAAATCCTGGGGAAAATAAAACATAGAAAGGGGTGAGCATAGATGCTAAGTAAGGATAACAATGTAGTGGAAACATTCATAAATAAGAATAAACATTTAAGGAAATGTATAAGACTAAAAAAGCCTTTTAATCTTAAACATCATCATAATATGGAAAAGAAAAAAAATCGAATAATGTCATTTACTTAATCACATGGAAATTTTATTAGTCGAAAAATCACATGCAATATCAATAGACACTTTCATAATGATGGAATGCATAATGCCAGACTTTATAACCACATAGTCAAGGCCTTGGGCCAAGACTAAAAATAAGATTTTGTCAAGGCCTTGTTCCAATACACTTGTTTGTCTCATGAGACCTACTAATGCATCGAGGATCTATAGAGGGCTCCACCCGTCAGTTACTAAGTCCAATGCATTTCTCGTAGGAAAAGGTTTAAAGATAGAATAAACATTGGTATTAAAAACAACATATTAAATATCAATACTTTATCCATAAACCATGAATGGTACAAAAACAACACATCTACAGTCAAACATATCACAAAACCTTCAATAGAGAATGAATTATTTGTATCATAATAAATCAATATCGATCAAGAATAATATCTCGTAAAGGATGTTGACTTTGTTGAAAAAGATCTGTAAAAATATTTGATAGAAATGTCCCTATTTTTTAAAACATTTAAGAGTCTCACTAGTTATCAAGAAGTTGATTAAAATAGATTTTCGAATCAAAATATCACATACCACATTGAAACTTTTAAAGGAATTTAAATTTTAAAACATTAATTCCCATATAAATAAAACCTTAAAACCATTTTTAAAACATTGAAATTAATGAGAAAGATTTCCAAGAATAAATTATTAAAACATTTAAAATGATAGTTTAGTTAGAGTTCCTAACCAAATGAGAGATGCTTGAATAAAAATAATCCAGTTTATCATAATTTTATAGTATCATGAGAATAAAGGGATTCATGATATACTATGTTAAAGTACAGTGTATACACCAAATAAAAGTGAATATGTGCATAACAACAAAGAAGTCTCAATGGAATATAAGTTTAGATGAATTCATCTATAAAGATTATATCCTTAGGTTAAGGATAAATCATTGACATAATTATGTGTGACGAATATGAATACACTCAATATTATTGGATATTTAGTGTAAATAAATCAGAGGACATTCACATATATTCTTGTAAAAACAACACCAATGACTTGGATGTTTAACTCCCTAAATAGAAATTGAGTTAAAATTACTCTTATCAAGTTTATATCTATGACATGAGTATTTATAAATGGAGTGATTATGTGTATCAAAAGTATATACACATAAAGGGGAGTGTAAATTACTAAATAAGTATATAAATAGTGATTTCATATATAATCTTGGAGTAAATTAATCAAGGAAGTTTGCGTAAAACCAAATGAGTGGAATTTGAAATTTGAAATTCCCTTACTGATTTGGTAACACACGAAACATACACCCCAGGAAATACGTATCATCCAATGATGATGTAAATACCCATAAATTAAATTATATTATGCAAAAAACACAATCATGGGCAGTACATACACCACACAAAAGGTAATAGTAGCAAATATAATAAGAATCTCACAGGAATAAAAGTGAGATGAAAACCCCTTACCTTGTACTTTTCCTTAGTCGATGATATATTAACCTCATTTATAATAGTTAAAACATTTTTATTAAGTTATAAAAGAATCATATACATAATATTATATCATATATGATCCCCTAGTATTTCTTTGTTAATAAAATTTTAGTAGTATCATCATTTTGGGTGTTAAATGATTCGTTTTCCTCTATATGGTTGGTAACGTAAGCCATGTTTTTTATGGATGGGATATATTTGATTCATATAAAAAATTATATTATGTTCATAACATTATTTTTAATCATAAAATGAAAATTATTCTTGATTGATTAAGATGGGGAATTAATCTCATTGCGTTCGTGGAGACGGTAATCCGTACATACACAGGAGCGACAATATCATTACATTGATGGTGAAATCATATGTAATAGGATGTTATATCATATATAATGAATCATTAACATATTATATTTGTTATTTAAATTATTTATATTCATTATTATACCCATACAAAATAATGAAGTGATTGAATAACAAACTACACCATGACATGGAGACGGTAAGTTGTGCATATGCACGTATGGTGACTTTGTCATTTATAGGATTGATAGAATAACGAATATGGTTGTAACATATTTATAATAACATATAATTATACATATGATATTGTAATTATTATTTTATAATGGAAACAATAGAGAAAGAGGATGTGGAAGAAGAAAATAACTTGAAAGAGGTGATGAAATATTTACCTCTTCTTCGGGTTCTTCCTTTTGATTTGATCATAAGGGCTCCTTAGACTGGATTTCGGACCAAAGTAAGGCCTCTATAATGAAGGAAGGATATTTGGGAGGATATTTGGGTAGGGTTTTGCTGAGACAAATGGCTTTGTATTCGTGAAATTAAGAGAAGGGAAAGTACCCTTTTATAAGAGAGGTGAGGGTCTCTTTAGGAAAAGATTGAAACATTATTTTATAATAAAATAGTTTTCGGTTTATAATGTCTCCATAATGATATATTTCAATAATAAGGTTCTTATTGGTCGAAAACCTCTCAACCAATAGGTTTTAGACAGGTTTAGGTCACCAGATTAACCTTATCTTTTAGATTTATCTCTTAGTTAAATAGTTTGTCATTTACCATTTCTCTTTGTATTTTTATATTATATGGTTAATAAACGTCCTATAAAAAGCCAATATAACCCCAAGGTGTTAATTATTAATATATATAACCTTATATAAGTCCTTTTTCCAAACCTTATATTTTTAGGAATATTATATCAATAAATAATATAGTATTTCTTTTAAAAACTCAATTATGACAATTTTTACACTATTTAGTATTTGGTTTTTGTGAAACTCATAACAGCATGACTACTTCAAAAACATTATTTATTCAACCCTGAAAAGTCATATTAACCTAAAAATTAGTTGAATTCATCAAAAGTCTCAAATTACATTTATTTGGATATTTATAATATCAATTATTTTAATCTTTAATTAATAAGGTAATTAATGTGTCCTCACTGTATGATAAAAAAATTAAATTATTTAACATCTAAAAAATATAAATAATATACCATTATGTAGGAAATCATTTTAGATTTATAATGAATATTTATAGTCGAATATATCTTATGTATAACCCTACATTAAAAATGTTTTAGCTATTAAACTTTGAATTTAACTCTTTTAAGTCTTCTTTAAATAAAATAATAATAAATGTCCTAATCTAATCTAAGTGGACAAAATGGGATCATATATTATTCCTAAGTATTTTTTTGGTCTAATTACACTTATAAAATAAAATTAGGACATGTGTTAGGGTAAATATAATATCATTTTTACCCTTAATTACCCTATTTACTTTTATCCATGGTAAATAAAAGTAAAAAGTTACTATTCCACACAAATTATTTTCATCTTATTGAACCATATTTTACTTACTGAGGTCAGCCGTGCCTCTCCGATTTTTAAAATTCAACTCATAGAAGTTGTAAAATTATGTTTTCTATAAATTTACAAATGCTCCTAGGAGGTGGGTAAAAGGCGGTAAAAAGATCATTAAAAATTTTGTATATAGAAACATATTATAAAATGACTCTAATGAATTAAATTGAAATTATATAGGTATAATATATCTATTTTTAACTAAACTAAATTTAAATAAAATAAAAAATTATTTAATTAAAAAATTCGGTTTTAACCAATTAAGTAGTGTTTTTCACTATTCATCAAAAATTTAATGTTTTCAGAAAAATACCAAAATGTCACCATAAGCTAATTTAGATATTCCAAATTCAAAAATGATGTCCATTTTGGAATATAAAATTTATAAAATTTCAAAAAGTTAGTATTACTATTCATAATGGCTAGTTTGATTGGTCATGGTGTGTTAGAATCTCGAAGTTGCGTATAATGAATGCTATTGCATTATTCAAAGGGAAACGTATAGAGGAAGATGGTGGTGTTAAAATCACTCCCTATTAATGCATCATATTTGATATAATTAATACCAACATAGTAATGTGGTTCTCATGCCTCAAATTCAGCTCTAAGGGTGGTACAAAATTATATATTTATATAAAAAATCTTGAAAATTGTCATATTTTATTCTCCTCATCAGGGGATGAACTCCATCATCTCTTTCACATTTTTTATCCTTAGTAGTTAACTCCCAAAACATATTTTGATATACCACTTGGAAATATTGGAAGGAGGTGATAGTTAATGTACTCTATGATTAATTTTTCTTATTATACTGTAAAAGTATCACTACATTCAATTCTCCCATTTTATGATTCACCTTAAATTCATTTTATAAAAACACAGAAAAAAACAAATAATAGGTCATAATGTGAGTCTCAATAATCTCATTATTGATAGAAACTAGTATGAGACTTGATTCTTAACCCAGAAAATATTTTCTTTTCCATTAAAACATTTCACTAACTCTTCAAGATAGTAACTCCTTTCCTTTTCCCAACATTAAACTGTGTGGGAATCCTAGACTTATATATTTAATTTTATGATTTATTTTGATGTTTAACAAGATTTTTTACTTGAATTATCAAGTTACATTCCCTAATTTGTGCTTGTTACTTCTTTTTAGCCAGTTTAAATTGGGTCGTCTATATTGTCAAGCATTATTTTGGAACATGATCATAGTTTTTTTATAAATTCCTTCTTTATAACAACATTCATGGAATAAGAAGGAACTAGATATTTCCACTTGGTTTTAAACATCTAATGTTATCTTAGTATCCATTTCATGTAATTATTAGTTATTTTCCCAGATAGTTTTCACCTTCCACGCTATTTTTTGGTAGCCTTTGTGTGGACCTTTTTAGATAACCTCTTAGAAAATTTTAATTTTTCATCCTATGTGACTTCTAATAAACTTATCCTTCTATTATTATCTTAGATTGATTCTTTATTTTATTCCTTCCTACTTCATTAGACACTAACCCCCTTATAATGTTTAATATTTTCCATTCTTTGAATTCTTCTTCCATAGTAGAAGCATTACCATTTTTTTAAATCCCATTTAGTTTTCTCCATGTGTAACATTTTTTAAACATCTTATTTTCTATATCCCAATATAGACTCCCCATTATTCATTTTATTCTTTGATGTATACTTTTATGGTCTAATCTCCTCATCAAAATATGAATTATGAGCGACCTATTTTTACTTTCAAAATTAACATCTTTTACCACCTCAATTGTATTTATCATAGAAATTATCTAGTTAATAAAATTAGTTAATGAATAATAGATCTGTATTCTTCAACAGATTTATCTTCAGGAAAACATATTTTATCCTAACTTCAATACTTATCAACTTTAATCATGGCTTTATATCACCTCTTTGAATATAAAAATCTTACCAACATTCGATGGTCATATTCCCAAAGCTCCAACAACACTAAAGGCCTCTAATAATTTATATTTTCCTCACTTTGGATGAAATATTTCCATATTTTTGTTCTCACTATTCATAGCTATAAATCTCAATATTTCTATCTATTCTTTCTGAGATGATCCTATTGTAAATTCTCATATCCACCATTGAAGTTTTGGTTTAATTATTATAACTTGTATTCAACCAAATTATTTTAGATTTAGATGTATAACTTATACTAACATATGAAACAATATTAGTACTCAAAACGTTTATGGTTTATAGGTTACCTTTTTCATGTATTTATATACAGAACAAGTATTTTCATACATAAATATCACAAATTTTTAAATAGATATTTCATATAATTAATAAATACACACCTAAAGATTATAATGGTTTAGTGTCTTTTGAAACACGGTACACAATATTCTTATTTAATGAATGATAATAAAAATCACCCATAAATAACTTCCCCTTTTGTTATCATTATAAACATACCATACTTAAAACATTTCATTATAACCGTCGTAAAGTAAGCATTAGAATGGGTGAGATTAGATGCTCAAAATTGGTAAAAATATGAGATGTCATTCTATGATCATATGAAATCATAAGATAAGCATAATCATTTTAGATCATGAACATAACAAAATTTCTCATACCCAAACTATCATAGATCATAACCCTGATTCATGGAATAAAAAATTATCTTTCTTAAATACAAGATTCATATGAGTTTGAAATCATCATAATTCATGAACAATAAACTTATGTTATAAAATTGGGGCACCAAAATAGGTATAAAAACTATTTAAATTGTTATAATTAACTACTAAGACCATCAAACATATAGGATCAGGCCTCATCACTAATTTCACATTTTAGATTAAGCCCATCGGCATGTTTCCCATTGTGGATAAATCCCATCCTCTTGTTTCCCATTTTGAATCAATCCCATTAACTTGTTTCCCATTATTATCACATGAGATAAAAAACTTCACCCAATGCATTAGAATGAGATGTAGGCTCGACCCATCCTTAATTATAATGTAGTAACCATCCCTGGTTATAAAGTAACCATTTTTCTTGGTTATAATGTTACCAACATCTCATAATGAAAATGATATATAATTTTTCCACGAAGTCATAAAACATTCATCGTATCAAAATTCATAAAAGGAAATGTGTTTTATAAAAAATTCAAAATATCATAGCCCATAGAAAATGACTGGGTTTCATTAAAATATATTCATCATAATCATAAAACATCTAAAGATAGAATTAGAAGGGTGAAATTGGATTATATTCTTAGTAAAACATATGTAAACCCAAATGTTGTTGCCATTGATCAATATAAATGCAATAAAATATCATTAAAACATTATTGAGGAAATTAACCATTTCACATTAAAAGTTAATATTTCAAAAAGAAAAGTTGAAATAACATTTTGAAAATTATTTCAATTGAAAAAATACTTTTGAAACTTATAAATTATTATTAAAAAAATTGGGGGTCATAATAGTGGAATATTTTTTCATTCCATACGCGTTAAAACAATGATTTCATTCACATTTTTGATAAAATACAAAAGGTGCTTTTTGAATAATGTCATGAATATTCCATTAAAACATTTTTTACAAAGTAAAATATGTGTAAAACTACTTTAAAAAACATTTGATAATTTTAAATTATCCTTTAAAGATATTTTCTTAAAACATGGACATTGAAGAAAAAGGGGTCTCGATTGAAGAGAAAAATAAATTTGGTTTTTCCTTTAAAATATTTTTTTGAATAATTACTTCATAAAGAGAGGAAAATGAAAGGTAAGATTCAATTTCAATTAATAAATAGAGAATAATAAAATTCTTTTTTTTTGAAAGGTGGATCATAATATATCATCATCGGAATAGGATCATAAAAAATCTCAAAAACAATGAGATTGTATCATTTAACCTTTTCCAATTTGGTATCTTTTTAATCATAAGTACCATAAGATAAATAACATTACATGGATATACATATACCATAATTATAATTTTAAGTATCATAAAATACATTAATGGGTAGAATATAAACCACACAAAATAATCAACTAGTGTATAAGGGATGTGTCTCAAAAAAATAAAAGTGAGATGAAAATTTCATACCTTAAGTATCGAATTTACTTATACATGGTTGAACCTACAATATAATAAATATAAGTTTATTATATGTATATTACATATAAATAATAATATTTATCATAAAATATATGACTTACTTATGACCTTTTACTACCCTTTTATTAATAATTTCATGTTAAAATAACATTTCATATAATAACTAATTTTTAATTTCATGTATATTATTTTTTGGTATTTATCGTCCTTATATTTTAATAATAGTTACATTACCTACATAATTTTAAACATTATATAAATTTTATTTATATTCATTATATATGAATTTCTACTAATACATAAAATTTATTGACAGAAAATGAATTACAAAATTCTTAGAGATGGTAGGTCACATGTACGTAAGAAAGTTGTTTCTATTTTCCTAAGGGATGAAAAAAATAAAGGTAAATAATATATAACCCATAAATAATAATTTTTATGTCATAAATATAAAATATTTTCATTAGAAATATACTTATTAATTTATATGTAAAGGTAATTGAAGAATAAATTACAACACTTCGTGATCTGGTAGTCTGTCGTACACACGAATGATGATATCGTATTCCCACAGAATATAAATTTAGAAGTTATATTTGATGTTATAATTTTAGAATTATAATTTTTTCATATTTTTCATATAAATATGCTAGATCTATCATTATATCCAATCATGATAGGTGGTTATGGAAAATGAATTACATCAGTTTTTGCGGTGGTAGTCCACTGTACACCCGATCGACAGTTTCTTCTTCCATTTGATGGAAGAGGAGGTGAATGTTGGTGATTAAATTAATAAAATAAAATATTATTATATTAAATACAACAGTGTCCTTATATAATTACAATTTAATAATATTTTAATGAGGTTCGAGAGGAAATAACATAGAATCCCTCGATTGAGAAGTACACCTCTTCTTCGAATAACCTCTGTGTATTTACACCAAAATCATAGGTGGGATTCATGACCACAAAAATTCTTATATGATATGAGGAGGTATGTTAGTAAATTACTCTTGTAGTTATTTTCTTTACCAAGTTGTTTTAAATGTTTTTTGAGAGGACGATAGGGGATGCCTTTTATATGTGGATGAGAGGACAGAAATGAAATTTCTAAAAAAAATAATGTGTACCCACATTTTCAACAAGCCAAAAGTATCCAAAATGGATAATTATAACCATATAAAATATAATGTAAAAATATTTCCATAGATATTGTTTTGAAAATATTTGAGGTAATTTAACCCCTTATCATTGTAGTTCAACCCCCAGCAAACCCGTTTTAACCTGAACTGCGGTAATTAATTTTGTATAGTTTTCACAATTAATTTTGAAAAAAAAATTTGTAAAACATATTACATAGTAGATATTATAATTATTCCAGGTATATAAAACATTTTTCAGAATTCTATTAATAAAATTTTTAAAATTTAATTTTAAATTATACTTGAAATACGACGAAAAATCACTTTCCTAAAGAGAAAATGTTCCTAAGTATATAATGTTTCAATATCAAAAGTAAATAAGAATTTCATTAAAATACCCTAAATATGATTAATAAATATATAATTCAAATAATATTATTACTAAAAAAATAAAAAATATGTAACTTTAAAAACTCTTTAAACAAAATAGATGTTTTTAATAAATATCTATATTTTACACTATTCATCAAAAAGTTAAGCATTTCATAAAATTTTTAAAGAATCACCCAAATATATTTTTGAAAATATTATTTAGAAACTGAAGTTTATTTTATAGAATAGATTTTAAAAAAATTAAATATTACATCTATAATTGTTTCACAAATATCCCTAAAATCATTTATTAAGAAAATAACATTTTCGAAACATATAATGATTTTACTGAAAACTATGTACTTTTAATCAGTCTGTTTTCTTTATATAAAACCATTATAATTTTTTTTTAAAATTTTTTTACTATTATTAATACCTTCGTGATTAATTTATATGTTATTATTTCCATTTTTAAATAATAATATTAATAGTATATTATGGTTTGTTCAAACTCGGAGTTGCATGTAATGCAAACTATCTAAGAAATTAAACTATTAAAAAAATAATGTCTTATTAAAACATGGTTTGTTATAGACTAACAACCTTAAATTGAATTTAACCCTTTAAATTAATCACTCTGATATAAAAAACGAGGATACTTCTACCTCATTATATCCTTGGGTTCCCATATAGCTTCTTCAAACTGGTGATTTCACCATAAAACTTTGACCAGGTGGGTGGTATTGTTTCACAGCACTTTTTCTCTATGATATAGAATCTCTACCATCTTATCCCTAAAAAAATATCTTTCTCCCACGTTAAAATCTCTAATTTCAGTACATGTGAAGTTTCATGTATGTACCTCCTCAGGAGACATACTTGCAACACATCGTGAACTTGAGGGAGGTTCGGTGGAAGGTCTAATAGATAAGAAACTATCTATACATGAACAATAATTTCAAAGGGCTAAATATATATAGGGATTATATTTAATTTCTTCCCATATATTATAACCTTATTTAATTTTTAAATTCCTAGAAACACTATTTCACCAACTTTAAATACCAGATCACACTAACTATTGTCATCGTAACTTTTTTATCAACATTGTGCTTCCCTTTTGTGCTGGTAAAGAGCTATAACCTTCTCTTCCATTTCTTCAAATAGATAATCTCATAATATAACTATTTATCCAACTAAAGTTCACCACATTGGATTTATATACATCTTTCTATATAGATATTTATAAATAGTTATCTGAATTATCGAATAAAAGATATTATTGTAAGAAAACTCAACTATAGAAGATTATAGAGTTAAAACCCCTTCAAAATCCATAGAATAGTATCTTATCCACACTCTATGGTTTTAATTATTCTCTTATAATTCCCTCTATATCTATGGAATATACACAATGTTTAAACCTAACTGTATATAATGGTCTTGATGAATACTTTTCTAGAACATCAAGGTAAACCTAGATCCCGATCAAATATAGTAGAATGTGGTACTCCATTTAAACTTACCAGTTTCCTAATGTATATCCTCAAAATATAATCCAATGATAAATATTATCTAATTATAATTAAGGGTTCTGAAATTGTAATGGTATCGATAACAAACCATTTATCATTATGATCTTTAGACTTTTTGGGGAGTCCTATTCCATAATCCATGGTGATGTTTTCCTCTTTCCATTCATGTATGGGTAATGTTTATTACATTGCATTAGACTTTTTCCTATCAATCATAACTTGTTGACAGACCAAGGATCATGAAATAAATTATGCAATATCAATCATCATTCCATCCCACCAAAAATATTATTTCTAATAGCTCCTATAAATTGTGAATGATGCAATATGATCTTCCTCTAATAGCTCATTTTTCAAATAGGGTATGGACATGACACATATTTGGTTCCTAAAACTTATAATTCTATAAAAAATGTTAAACTAAAGAATATTTATCACCATCTTATTCACCTATACTTCTTCCTTTTTCACCACATAAATCATTACTTGAATATATTTTTTAACACTAATTTGATAAAGATTAGATTTATCACCTTCCTTAATGATTTCAAGATCCACCCTTTTAAAATCCATAAAAAAAATTTCTTTTTAGATCCTCATCATGAATAATCTAGCTTGATCCTTTTCACTCCATGTATTATCCACCTAATTCCTTTTCAATGGGTGGTAATGTAGTTAGAAATCAAAATCTTTAATCAGCTTTAACTATGTTCCCTTGTACATATTCAACTCATATGTGAATGTATACGTTAAATTCTTTTATTGGTATATATATCATAATTTTATCAATATAGATTATTCCTCTATATCATAAATAAAAAAATTCCATAGTTAACTATAAATAATTAATAGAGTAATTTTTATCATGAACCTTCAATTTTTTGTGATGCATAAGCTATAATCATGTCATTCTGAAGCATAATGCATCTCAGTACCTTCTTGGATGAATTAATATAGATTACAAACTCTTCTCCATTATAGGTTAATGAAAGAATATGTGCGTTTAAAACCTTCCTTTTTATTCCTTCAAATTTTCCTCAAACTCCCATATCCAAATGAACTTGGATCCTTTTCGACAATACTTGTCGATTGAATTAGAGAGTCATGATAAATTTTCCACAAACCATCGATAATATCCATAAAAACCAAGAAAACTTGTGATACCAGTCATGGGGGTTGTTCTAGGACAACATTTAATAACTATAATATTTTAGGGATTCAATGATATACCCTTAGTTGAGATTATATGAACCTAAAATGAATCTTTTTATATAAAAAATTCACATTTGTAAATATTTCATACAGAGTCTCTTTCATTATGGTCTTCATTACAATTCTCATGTGATATTAAAGATTTCCCTTTCACATTGAATATATAAAAATATAATATATAAATACTACCCAAAATTGGTCAAGGTAATCTCTAAAGACTCTATTAATTAAATCCAAAAAAATAGAAGGGAAATTAATAAGACTAAATGGAATCACCATATGCTCAATGTGTCATTAACTTTTACGAAATTTTGTCTGCGATATATCCACCTTTTTGACCATTAATTAAAGATACCCAGAATTAGGATCAATCTTGTAAAAGTATTTATCTCCAATTATTTGATCAAATAATTCATCTATACGAGGTAGATGATAAATGTTCTTTATATTGATCTTATATTTTTGATAATCAATAGAAATACACAATGACCCATCATTCTTTTTAACAATTAAAATAGGGTTCACCCCACGGTGACACACTAGGGATTTTTAATCATTTATCAAGATTCTCTTTGAGTTTCTCATTCAATTATGGTAACTCAATCCTGGCTATTCTATATGTATTTTTTGAAATGGGTGAAACACCATATATGAGCTCTATTGAGAACCAAACTTCACATTTTGGGGTAAGACTAGGCAACTCTTTCATAAAGACATCAAAAAATATCCATAAAAGAGGCATGTCACCAATATCAATTTTCTCCCAAACAATATGATAAAGCACCAATTTTTAATGGGAATCAACACCCATACAATGGATGTGATTTCTAAAAAAAATCATATTTATCATCACACTGATATACGGTCATAGGTTGGTTTGGAATATCAAATGTGACTTCCCTTCCTTATAAATTTATGTGGATATTTTATAGAAAAACATAATCCATGCCTAAGATGACATCAAATTTAACTGTAGGGATAATAATGATATTTTCATGAAGTATATTCCCACAAAATTCAACTAGAGAAGAATCATAGAATTGAGATTCAACCATTGATCATTATGGATTTTCACTACTAATTCAACATCTAATCGTTGATAATACCAGTGAACATCCCTAGATTTATTTCATGATATAAATGATCATTTATAACTAAGATTATAGAGGTTACTTCAATATTAGAGCATACTTATTTCTATCATAAACTTATCATTAAATCTTTAATCACATATTATAACCAAAATGGTTATCATGGACATCATGCATTATTAATTAGATATTTTAATCATGAAAAATAATTCATATTATGTCTAAATCATGAAACCATATTATCAATCTATGAAATAATTTTTTCACCTAGGTGATATATTATAAAAATCTATTAAAATCCTTCATTAAGGTTCATAAAGAATGTGTTATTTAACCAAAACATATCCCCTAGGAGTTTCAAATAGGATATATAGTAAATATCCGTTTTGTGGACCGAGTAATGCTTGAGTCAATCCTAATGCACTTTTTCTGAGTTATTATCCCTAGGAACATGTATTCTAGAACCATATCCTATTTTTGTATCCATAAATTGATTTATTTGAAGATAAACTACATAATGTTTTTTTTAAATAAAGTATGTTCTCCAACACCTAGTATTATCCTATGGGTTTTCACTGAAGTTTCTCATCCTAGTTTCTTAATGATAACTAAACCTTTTTTGTGACACAAACTATATTTACGCAAGCCTTTAATAATAAATATAACATATTTTTATATAAATATTCAATAAATTTCACATATACATGATTGAGGACTATAATGGTTTAGTTTATTTGGATACTAGGAACACAATATTCCTATTTAATGAAAGATATTCAACATCTGTCATAATTATCTTCCCCTTTTGTACTCATCATATACCATCCATACGTAAAACCTTTTTTCATGACATAGGTAAATGAAATAAAAGAAAGAGTGTGTTTAGATTCCTTGTAAGGGTAAACATGGGAGATATAATTCAATTTTTATATGAAAGAATAATATAACAATAAAGGTATGAGATCGTGAATATAACTTAAAATGTTTATACCCAACATCATAAACATGAGTCACATAATAAATCATTTTTATTCTAAAATATACTATTTATAAGATTTTTAAATAATCTTAATTCTTATACCATAAGCTCATTTCATAAAATTGGGGAACCAACATAAGTATAAAAACCATTTCCTTTTTTATGGTTAACTACCAAGACCATCAATCATATTGGTTAGGAATAATCACTTTTTTCTCATTCTTGATTTATCCCATTGGCCTACTTCCTATTGTAGATCAATCCTTTTTTACTTATTTCAATTTGTTGGTCAATCCCTTATACATGTTTCCCACTGTTATCTCATGAGATAAAAACATTTACCCAATGCATTGGAGGGTGATATAGGTCTCTCCCATCCTTGGTTATAACATAAAAACCATCCTTGGTTATAACATAGCCACCTTTCATGGTTATAATTTAACTACCACTGCATAATTAAAATATGACATAAGAGTGTGACAATATCATAAGACATTAACAATATCAGAACCACAAAAAATAAGTTGGTTTCATAAACATTTCATCATATCATGCTCTTGGAAAAGGAATAGGATTCATAAAAATATCTTTATCAGAACCATAAACCAGCTATAGAAATATAATAGTGATAAAATTAGATCATATACTCAATGAAACAAAAAAAACCAAATTTTTTCATCATTTATGAATATGAATTTATGAAAATACTTTTAAAACATTCTTGAGTAATATAAATTTTTCCCTTTGAAAATTACCTTTTCAAAAATAAAAGTATACAAAACATTATGAAAATAATTTTATTAAAAATTAAAATTTTAAAATAATAAAGAAATCATTAAATAATTGGTTGGTCATGATAATAAAAAATTATTTTCATGTCATACACATTAAAATAAATATTCCTGTCAAATTTTTTAAAATATCGAAAAAGTCACTGTTTGGAAAATTACATGAAGACTCTTTTAAAACTAATTAGTAAAAATTAAATCCTTGGTGAAAATAAATTTAAATAATCATTGAATAATTTTAAAAACATTATTTAAAATATTTTTAAGAAAACCTAGACATGAAATAAAATTGTTATCGACCGAAGAGAGAAATTAATTCAATTTTCATTAAAATATATCTATTGTAATATTGAGTACATAAAAAATATAGAAATGAAATTAAAATATTTAATTTAAATAAAAAACCATAGCAGAATAAAATTCATGGTTTTATTTAATTTTGGATAATAATATATCGCCATTGTAATCATATCAAAAAAAATTCTGATAAATAATGAGATTGTAACATTGAACCTTTACAATATTAGTAACCTTTGAATCATAAATATAATGAAATAAATAACATTAGATATATATTTGTATCCCATATTTATCATGATAAGGATTATAAAATATATTCATGGTAATGATATGTTATACAAAAAAAATAAGTGGTGTAAAAGGCATGTGTCCCATAAAAATAATAGTGTGACGAAAATACCTTACCTTAAGTATAAACTTCTTTAGTACAACTTTGAAAATTCTATATAATAAATATATTTTTATTATATATATATATTAAATAAACATAATAATATTTATCATATAATATATGATTTACTTATGACATTTTATTATTCGTTTATTAACAATTCCTTGTAAAAATCACGTTTTGGGTTTTAAATGCTTCCTCTTTTTTATATGTGTTGGTTTGGTATTTTTGATACTTATGTTTTGATTAGGGTTCAATAATACCTATAATTTTAAATATTATATAAATATAACATATATTTATTATATATTTATTTCTACTAATCCATAAATGTTAGATATAGAAAATTAATTACCTAATTCATGGAGACAGTCGGCCGTATAAACCCATGAACGTTGTTTCCATTTTCTCAATGGGTTAAAATAAAAAATGTTAAATAATATAATCCACATAAAAATAATTTATATTTAAAATATATCACATATTTTCATTAAGCCTAACTTTATCAATTTCTCTATAAAGCTTAAGTGAAGAACAAATATCATCGCTTTGTGTGGTGGTTGTTCGTCGTACACATGAGCAACGTTATCATATTCCCACCGAATAGAAAGTAATAAGTTATATGTGATATTATAATAAAAAATAATTATTATTTAATAATTAAGAAAAAATATGTTAAATCTATTATTATATCCCATCGTGAATGGAGGTGAGGGAAAAAAATTAAATTGATTCATGAGGTGTTAGTCATCCATACACATGATCGATAGTTTCATTTAAGATTTATTAGGCGATCAGATAGATATATGTTATTACATTAAAACAATAATAGATTAGTATATGGGATATATTTTTTTATATGACAATAATTTAATATTATTTGAATTAGTTTGAAGATTAAATAAAA
The DNA here is from genome assembly GCA_963277665.1 of Viscum album. NCBI lineage: Eukaryota > Viridiplantae > Streptophyta > Magnoliopsida > Santalales > Viscaceae > Viscum > Viscum album. The sequence continues at coordinate 1,110,552,016 of OY728146.1, forward strand.
CTGAAATGGTCAATTGATTAGGATGCCTCTTCTTCAGATAATCTACATAGGTTTACACCAAAATCTTTAATAGGTTGGATTTCTTATAAAACAGTCCTATAGGATGTCATTATGGATTAAGGAAAATATTTAAGAAGTTATGTTTTATATGTTTTATGAAGAGGGGATATGGGGTTACCTTTTATAAGTGGGGGAGAAGAAACAATTGGAATTTGTTTAAAAGAATAAACTTTACCCGTGTTTTTTACATGACACAAGGATAAAAAATGTCACATTAAAGAAAATTATATTATCTAAAGTCTAAATATTTCCATAAATTGTATTAGGTAAAATTTTTAAGTCATTTTAAATGTTTTCATTCTAATTTAACACCCGAATATACTCATTCAAACCTTAACCACAATAATAAATTTTTATCTATTTTTATTTTTTTTGGCCAATAATTAAGTTGAAGTTATTATATAATATTGATTATTATTATGAAAAATATGGAATAAATTTTTCCAAATTCCATTGAAAATTTTGACAAAGTGTAATTTAATATTAAACCCAAGAATGCGATGAAAAATCAGTTTCTCAAAAAGAAAAGCTTCATAAGTATAAAATGTTTGGATGATAAAAGTCAACATAAATTTGATTAAAATGATCTAACTTGGATTAATAAATAAATAATTGAAATAATTTTACTTTTAATTCATTTTTAAAAGATATTTAACTTTTAAAATTCTTTAAACAAAAAGGGTAATTTTTAACAAATAACAATATTTTTCACCATTCATCAAAAAATTAATATATTCAAAAAATTCTAAAAAATTCCCCCAAATTTAATTTTGAAATATTTATTAAAATTAATTTTATTTTATAAAATAAATTTTTATAAAATTTCAAAAAACAATTTTATTATTTGTTCACAAAAATCAATAAAAACATTTTTTGTAAAATATTATTGTCAAAACATATAAATATGTTAATAAAAATTAAGTGTTTTTTGGAAATATGTTTTCTTTATATAAAATCATTATAAATAATTTTTAAAACATTTGTATTCCTATTCATACATTCAATTTTAGTTTATAGGTTATAATATCAATGTTTCAATAATAATTTTAATATTATATTGTGGTTTGTTGAAACATGGTGTTGTGTGGGATGCAAGCTATTAAAAAAATCAAATTATTCAAAAAAACATTTCATAAAAACATTGGGTGTTGAAATTTATTGGAAATATTTTTGACTAATATAAATCCTTTATTTCCACTGACATAAGCCTTTGTTAAAGGAGGACTCCTATCGAAAATATTCATGATAAAAACCCTTCTATTCTCAATAGTTTTTTAATACATTCTTTGAGAAATTCCCAAATTTGATAATTTGACATTAAGAACGAGTCATTTTATATTGAGAATTTTATTATCATCCTCTACTAATTTTATTTTATCTTTACATTCTTTTTTCATCATCACAATATTATCTTTATAGTTTTTTATTTTTTATCGCAGGTAATTATAAATGTCCTTAATTCCATTGGATTTTATTTTCAATTAGGAATATTTAACTCCAATAAGGCATTAAAAAATTCCTTAAAAATCATGAATATTTTCTTCAAAAACTTTCTTAATCAAAAATTCCTCAAAAATATTTCTCTAAAATTACTCGTTATCTAGAGAAAACATTTAAATGAAACGTAATACAGATTTTTACTTGGCTACAACCAATTTATGGAGAGTGTTTCACTTTTGAAACTTTTTTACATAATCCATTGCCCATCTGATTTGGTTCTAACTAAAGATGTTGTTTCTCATCATATATTACCACTATATATAAAAATATAAAGATTACCTCAGTAGAGTGTTTCTTTAAATAATTCTCAACTTCATAAAATAAATCACTAAATGCTTATTTAAATAAATCGACATCAAAGCTTTAATTTGATTCATTATAAGATATATAATAAATAAATTTAACATATAAATCATCAATTGTATTTATATTCACTAGTTAGGAATCCTAATTTCCTTATGATATATTCATTAATTTTTCCCCTTTTCATCCTATTCTTTATGGTTTTGGATGAAACCTTCATTTCATATTTTGTTGGGATATCGAATAATTTCTCCAACTAAAGAAAATAAAAAACAATTCGTATCTAAACTTATTCAATATCAATGAAAAGAAAATTATAAAAAATATAGATTTTTTTAGAGGAAACATGGTTATTTATGATAAAAATTTTAGTTCTTTATGATATAAGCAGTCAAATAAGAGAGGGTCAATGTGATATTTTTACTATATTCCCTTTTTCTCTCTTAAATTCCCCCTAATAATTTGAACCTTTGTTATTGGTTTTTATTATTATTGATATTTTTCTGACTAATCAAAAAAATTAACCAAATTAAATGAAAATGTATACAAAAAATTATCACATTGTATTTTTATAATTTTCGATGGTATATGGGTACATAATATGTTTTTTATATGGTTCTCACCAATAAACACTATATGATTTAATTAAGTTCAATAGAGATATATCTTGAAAAGATTTTATTTTTTACAAATAGTTTCATCATATTGGATCTCACTAGTAAGTAATAGGTCCCCTTGAACTCCATGAATAATATCTTCAAGACTAATTTAGATTTCAACGCATCAATAAAATAAGTTCTTATTCTCCAATGAATAGGTCTTCAACTGATTATGTCTTCTAATACAGCATGACCCCATCCCTTTCATTCAACATTTCTTCTTCTGATGTGATGATATTTAAGGGTATGAATTTGTTATTACTTTTTAGTTCTTTATAAGCCTTGATAGAGAATAAATATTGTTGGATTTTTTTATCTTCTCAATCATATTTTATGATATCAATATATAATATGATTTCTTATCCTTCTTCCTCAGCACACAAGGTCATATTTTCCTTTATATTTTCAAAATATTATTCTTTGATACATAGAGATCCCAATTTTTTGTCATAGTATCAGTTTCTAAATCATTTCTTAATCCCCTCCTTCTTTATAATTTTTAAGATATATTCCTTAATTTAATAAAATTACAATGATAATTTTTTATATTCAAGTATGAAAAATTATCCCTGATTAGAAGAAGCATGTCTTCTTATTCAAAATAGTTTAATGATATCTTCTATATTTTATTCTCATTTATCCTTATTTAATCATGGTAAATATATCCATTTCACTTTCTATGATTCTCAATATTATTCTTCCTTGAAACATTCATGAAAACCATGGGCATTTAAACATTCTTTGTAGGCATTCCTGAATATCATCACAACAATTTCCTCCTCTCCATGGATTTGATACAACTCAATTATTCTATAAAACTACCAACTATATTTTATCCTCAATATTAATTCATGGAATGGATCCATTTCATGATTATCATCTACTCAACATGAAACAAAATTCTTTTGAATTATTATGATGTTTAATCCACTGAAAACAATTTTAGAATTATTTGATTTAAGTTCCAAATGTATATTCTATAATTTCTCAATATAAAAAAACATGTATAATTGAGATAATCTTATATTTTTTTTATTTTCTTTTTCATAAGAGTAAGTTACTCTTATGAACCACCATGATGTTTTACCTTTTACAAATTCAAGCCAACAACACTTTTATCAGGGTAAATGACTCTTATATTTCTCTATGAGTTCATTCCTTTTACAAATGTTTTACTAAATAATAACTCTTACATTTCTCTATGATATTATAGAAGTTACTCATAATAATTATCTTGATGAAACTTATAGTTACATGTTCTACATATGAATGTTATGTTCTCTGAAAAAACTATTCCATTTATCAAATTTTCAATAATCTGTATATATTTCCTCTTATGAACATCATACCCTTTTAAATTTCATCATACACACACTAAAGGAATCTTATATGGATCACTGGTAACTCTTATTTTCCATATATAAATAATATTTATTATTAAACATGTTTTAAAATACTCTTTCATAGCATAACCTTTGCAAATTTTTATGAGTTATGAAACACAAAATTCCTTAATAAATTCTTCAACACATTCTCATAACATCTCCTTCATCCTCAGCCTTATAAAATCATCATCAAAGGGATATAATTTATTAATTTGTGTAACCTTCATAATCAAAAATCCATGGGTGGTTTCTAAAAATTCCTACATTATTTTCTTCTTTAATAATGACTTTTCAACTTGTTCACTATCCATCTCTATAAAACTAGATTTGAAACATTTGTAAATAGTTCTTAAACCCTTCCAATAGCACAAATTAATTAATTCCTTTGAAAATTAGTTATAAAATAATTTTATATAAATGATGATAAGAAGAATATATCCATAACGTTATTCAAGGATAATAGTAGCATGTCATTCTTCTTTACAATTCACATATAATGGTATCATCTCAAATTATTTTTAATCTATATAAGAAACATATTTTTTGTTTTCATTTTTATTATTATCCATCAACCCACACACTACGAAACCAAGAAAAATTTACTAGATTATTAAAAAAAATTATAAATAATGATATCAATTTGGTTATTCATAAATGAAAACCCTAAATCATTTATTTTCAATGGCTGGACTAAATTGAACTAATATCCATCTTGATCTCAATAGAAATACTATGTTTAAAATGAATTTAATAAATTAAAAATACATAAAAATGAATAGACTAAAACAATTGGGTTCTATAAAAGAATTAGTGTGTTTTCTATCTACTTCAAGATATCTATTAGAATTATTTAAAATCGAAAGTTGGATGTTATTAACTAAATTAGAACCACCACATCAACAAAGATCATTTATTGTTATAAATGTACTTATTCTCATAGAGGTCCTCGTGTTTTGAGTAATTTATGTGAACCTACTACCAAAATAATTACTTTATTAAAGTTTGTATAGGACAAAATAGAGGACCTATATTTCTTATTGAACATGATAAATGGTAAATTCCCCCATTAAATTGATTTTTTATTCCACTAAGTAGATTTTCATTATCATGGTGATAAAATTATTCTTAATGTTATGTCAACTCAATACCATATTCCTCATTTTCCTTTGTGAGAAATACAATGATATCCTCTACTATCTCTTTAAAAAACATATTATTATTTTTCTACTATATAAAAATTAATAGTTTAATGAGATTTCAATATCAGAAAAAAGTTAGTATAAAATTCAGTTTGTAAAAAATAAAAAAATGTATTTGTTATCTTGTTATATCCCTTAAACATATTAGTTAGTTTAGTTTATTCTAAAAATAATTATTCTATAAAGAAGTTAGTTTTTTATTAGATAGTGATGGGTTTTTATACTTTTTCTCAACCTCTATAATTTCTTTATTAAAACCCAAGAGAATTTTTTATTATTTACATAGTGTTTCTAGAACTTCCTCTAACCACTATATTATAAGTTCTTTGTAAGAAATAGATTATTATTCAACTTTTTCTTTCAAATTATATATTTCAACTTGGATCCTAGTTCATTCATTCTACTATATCCCTAATTATTATTCGATTATCACTTTAAAAATTCATTAGTTCATTATTGTATCTCTTCTTACTATAATGAGAGAGGTTATTACTTTTCTTGAAAATAGTAATTATTGTTTTTTTATCCAAACTTTTATTTAAATATGAAATTTTTAACCGATATGAAGTTGTATAATTTATAGTGTGGGTTTTCATACAGATTACATTGATTATTATTGTTATAGTTCTCCTATTCTTATTGATAAATATTTTGGTCTAAAAATTAGTTTAAGACATGTTTTTGGACATGGAATTATTCTTAGTTAAATAATTTTATAATTATAGATTCTAAGAATACATATTAGAAAGATAATATTATATAAGGAACATAATTAAATAAATAGAAAGAAAATTAATCAAACCAATAAAATAAAGAAGAGATAAAATAAAATAAAACCCAGTAAATAATTAGTGAAAGTAACTGGCCTCAATATAAATGATACCAAAAAATAAAGGAAATGCTTAATATAATAGTGGTGAACCATAATATCATTCAAAGATTCATTCTATCTATGTTAACCTATATTATTTCTTGCTTAATCTTTCTTCAGTGACTCAATTCAATATCATTCAGTAAGATAGCCCTCACTATCTCAATATTATAATTATTACACTGTCATGATCCTTGACTGAATTAAGAATTTAATTTCCTATGTAATGTGGTATAACTCACTCAAATTAATTATATGAATATTCATTTAGTACTATCTCAGATCCAATAAACTGAAGGCTTCCTTGATAAAGTGATGTAAGCAGAAACCATGTCGCCAGAATTTCCCCACATAACGCATGGTAGTGACCATTTTCCACTCATCTCTTAGTCTACTAGAATCTATAGTATAATGATTGTTCCAACTGAGGTGTATATATTATAAACATGTTGTTGAAGGATAAAATACTATAGTGTATCAAAAATGAAAGGGAAAGTACTTTTTACCTCCCACTAAAACAATATGATATAAATTCAAAATCTATAAAATAAAGATAAATCATAGAAATATTATAAATTAAACTAAGGAATAATTTCCAGTTCTTCAACCTCTGATCAAATAACCAGGGTTATTTCTCAAATGAATAATATATATAGCGTTGGGGAAAAACATTGTATAAAAAACTACATCAAAGAAAAATAAACTCAAAAATAAATCTATGTATTTTTAGTTGGTTTTACTCAGGATTATAAACTCTTTTATAATCCCAATAGTATCCTTGGATCATTTGTGATTGATGTATATGTAATTCAGTCTCATTTGATTATTCAATTTTATTTTCTATCTTCGGGATTCTGTAATTTCTTATCCAATTAAACTTTATCTAATATCTGTATATATTAAATCAATATCTTTTTTATATTATATTATTTGTTCCATTTCAATTGATTGTAATTTTTTGGTCCACCCAATCTCACTTGTGACCTGATTTCAAATATTAAATTAACACATTTTTTAAAGGATATTGGGTGATTAATCTTCTACTTTTTAAATCACTAAGAATCAAGGTAATGAATTTTGAATATCAAAATTAGTAAATTATATTACTTCCATTATTTCATATAGTATAACTCATTGAATAATTCCATGTGTCCATGTTTAACTTTTTAAGGTTGTTTATCATATGTTTACATAAAATATACCTTAAAATTTAATCCTAGTAACATTGGAGTCGATTTTCATACTCCATGGTCGATTTAACTATTTTATGGTCACTTCAACTTTTCTTTATGCTTAAAAGTAAAAATTTCCAAATTAATGATCAACTCTACATACTCAGTAGTCTAGTTTCCACAATATAGAATCCTTACCTCAACTACAAAATCTCCCATGAAATTTTTTAACTAAATTTTTTCTGTGGAAAATCAAGTAGAAATTTATGATGTAAACTTCTAGGGGGGAATTAAATTATCTTAATATAGTGGATAAAGTAATAAAATTACATTTCAAAAAATAAACAAAATTGAATATTATAAAGAAATTTTCCTCACTAAATAAACTAAAAAATTTTACTTTATATTTTCAATTGAATTTACTGATTATATTAAAAAAATGTAGTTTTTAAATGTCCTGTAAAAAATTATAATTTTTTAAATAAATATTTATAGAAATTTTTGGTTCGTATTTCCCTATATAATTATCTATTTAAATATCCCTTGGAATTTTATTTCCTACAAAATTGTATTTCATTATTAAAATTTTATTTTATAATTTTTCCTAGGGAATATTTTTTATAACTAATCAAATTTAACAACTTAAATTTCACATTGAAAATTAAATCTGGAAAATTATTATGAAATTTTATATTGTGATTTTCTATTGAAAAATAACACTAATTAGTCATGTCAAATTCTAGATGAAAATGTATAAGAAAACACTATAAATTTTAATCTTTTTGAAAAAAATAATGGATTTTTCATACAAAATTTTTTCAAAAACAAATTTATATTAATTCATTTAAAATAAAAATTTAAATTTTCTGGGAAAATTTACAAATTTATGTTTTTAGTGTAATTTTTCACAATATTTTTTCAAATGAATTTATTAGGGGAATTTCCACAGGAAGTGTTTACGATAATTTTTCAACATAATTTACCCATTTGGTTTTTCATTTTATATTTCTAATGGAATTTTAATTATTTAAAAGGTATATTTTTATCTTTTCAAAGACAAACAAATATATAATACGACTAAAAACTGTAACAATTTTTTATTTTATTTAAAAAATATTTATTATAACCCAATAAAAAAACTTTTATCCATTAAAAAATGAATTTCATATTTTAAAAAATATATCTATTTTTAAAAAAAAATATAAAAAAATATACCTTTCAGATTGAACACAATCGTGTAATTTTTTTAGAATTCAGAGCCTTTGGATCATCGATGAGTCATGTATGTTTAAATAAGGGTGGTAGCGTCCCATTTAGAAGAATTAATAACCCATCACAAAACATTGTAGCTTTCCACCACCTTTTCACAAAACATTTCATTTTTTTACGAAAATCCCCTTTCCTCCAAAACTTCTTGTCTTATCTTATATTCATATGTGATTAATAGAAAATATATATTATTTACATAACTCACCCTTTTCAAAAAGCATTCAACTTTATGAAACTTTCACTTATGAAACAATTAAACTTGTTTGTAAAAATCAATAGTCAATGAATTTCATTCCTTTCATATATTTTTATTAAGAAACATTGAACATTTGGAACCATATTTACAATCTTTCACTTTGAAATACATTTCCTCCAACTCCTTGGATTAATAATCCTAATTATCCTTCATATCTATAGTGATGTAAATTAGTCTTTGATTGAGTCTTTTATTTTTCTTGACCTCAATTTCAGATACTTCGACATCGATCTCTTCAGATTCATTATTCTTTATCAGCTCCTTGTATTCTTCCTTCAGCACCTGGTCAATATCCACTAATATTTGGACATATTACACCTCTCTATATATATCAATATCTTATCATCATCAGTAATTCTAACATATCATGTTATATTTGGCTCAATAGATAATGATGATGCATCATTGAATGAAAAAGTAGTTACAAAATTTGATTCATCCATAACTTCTATTAGTGAGCTTCTAGGATCTACGGTCTCAATCAAAAACTTCCCAAAAATTATTCCATTATGTTAATTCCATTTTAATTATTCTTATTCTTCATATTATTTATCTTTTCCTTTAAATATGGGTAGAATATATTCAAAATCCAAAAATAAATCCGATAAATTTATATAAAAACAAATCCAACACGATAAACTTTCCCTCTAATACTAGTTATTAGTCCCATATAGTAATTTAGGGAGAGATTTCCAAAGAGGGGGGGTAATTAGGGTATGAAACTCATTCATATTTCCCCACATCGCTGTGAAAATATTTCTATACTAACTAATCATGACCTCACTTTTTAGTATGGTCATTCTTGTGTTCACCTATAATGTTTTCATCCAAAAAATTGGTGCACATATTTTAGACTTATTTAGAAAATGTTGAAAATATCTCAATTCACAAGCACTAATTATCATCCAACTGAATATAAGATATTAAATCAAATAAGACACTATAATTTTACATAGTTCACCAAAACTGAGATACATCTAAGTAGAACACATTAACATTGTGTAGATGTTACAAAATACACTAATAATCTTTCCATATTACATTTATTCTAGGACACTATTATTCTTAAGGTCACTCCCCTTATATTATTTATCCATTTCCACTCCTCACCCATGATCACTACCTTTCAAAGTTTATGGTTGACTCAGTATCGTCCAAGGATCACATCCTTACCAAATTTTGGGTCGACTCACTACCTTACAAAGTTTAGGGTAGACTCACTTCTGAACAACACTCACTACCTTTTTACACTGCCTTTTCTTAATTCTTCTAGAGGGAAATATCTTTGTATCACATTCCAATTCAGAACATCACTGCCTGAAAGTTATTTCACTGATAAATTCCCATTTCTCTTCATACTTCTCTTTCAAAAACTTATTTTTAAAATCATAAAACTATATTCATATTCCCTATTGAACAAGTATTCTTTGAAAATCTAATTTCTAAAGGTCTTCAATGAGTTTCAATCACACTCTATGTAACAAAACAAAACACTTTCAAAATACATACAAATTATTCATAGAACTATGATCTTTCAGAAAACATTATAATCCTACATGAAATTTTTCACTTTAACAAAAATCCCTTAGTCCATTTTACATAAGTCATTTCTTTATAGAACTGATGTTCTTATGAATGCTTCAAATAATAAAACCCTTAAATCAATTATTTTATATATTCATATCCTTTGGATATTCATTGAGTAAACATTTTTCTAATGAGGGGTTAATAGTCTATAAAAAAATCTATCACATTACCATATTTTCATAAAACTATTCATTATGTTCATGAAACTTCCATTTTTCTTGTAACTTATATGCATGTCTTATGTTCGTGTACAATTTTAGAAAAAAACATGAAGTCTTTGAACAAATCACTATCTTCATGAAACTTTTCACCTTCATGAAATTATCATTCCCAAAACAACCAATATTTCACAAAACAATTAAAAAATTTCAAATTCCACACCTCTTCTATATTTTTATGAGGAAAAATTAAATATTTTAATTTTTGAATCTTTTCACATGTTTGTAAAAAAAATTTCTTCATGAAACTATTTCACAAACTTCCTGAAATTTCAATTTTTTCTTGAGATGGTTTGGAATCACTATGTTCATGAAAACCTATGATTTTTGAGATTCTTCTTCCTTTTAATTTTTTTCATGCACTAATTTTCCACACATGTTAAAATCCTTCATAACCCAATTCATCTAGAATAAATTTTGGTATTCATGGCCCTGGAACTTCTCTATGAAATTTTCATGATGGACCCCTATTTGGTATCTCTTGTTTCACTGATAGTTTTTACCCACCTATTAGTACTATCAATATCAATATTATGGTCATGTAAGGTGGGCCATGTAATCTACCACTTTCCATTTATTAGGAACACCATCTTCTCATCCAACTATCACATTATTCCCTTTACTTATAACATCATCATCTCATGTGACTATTGGCATGGTTAATAGTAAATCCAACATGATCTACCAAAACATGTATATGAAAACACCACATTCAACCCACTGGGGTTGGTAGTGAAAGGGATGATAATGAATTTAACACAAAACACCTAGAAACAAAAAAAATATTGGTTTCTAACATTATTTATTTCATTTTACACTATATATGCATTCATATATACGCCAGATTGACATAAGGTCTCATTGATTGTGTCTTATTGAGTTTTATCCTCACACTCAACACATTCACATCAGTGAGCATATAGACCTCATATCTTATATACAATTCATTGACAAGGTCTTGATACATGTATTTGAGTAGTATGATCTCAAATAGGATCTAGAAATAGTACTGAGGTAAGGCTAAGTTCCTTATTATAGTGTCTCCCTTGGTTTATTTTTTATCTTTTTTTCAGAAAATGTTATTTCCCACCCATAGAGATATCACTATTAATATATTATTGTTATATCATTAAATTGATTCATTATATTATAACAAGGTGTATGATATTTCTATATTTTAATTTTCACTGTGATTCTATATTCTACTCTATTGTTGATGTTTATAGACAATTATGTTATTTATCATTATTATATGGTTCTAGTTTTGTGGTTACATCCACAGAACATTTGGATCAAGCCATAAAAATTAGTTTTTAGAGATATAGTGTTTTAGAAGGAAATCTTTATTTCATGTGTAATGAACCATGCCCTTATGTGTTGTTGATATCTTATAAATTTTAAATTGTTTAGTTTTTAATCCCTGTTGACTATTAATTTTTTTTAATTATATTGAATCCTTATGTTTTAGTCATTAATAGGTGACATGTTTGGTCATGTTCAAAGGTTTGGGAGGTGTATGAAGAGAATAAATCGGGTTCAGAAAATGTTGGTGTTCCTACCAAAGAAAATTAACACCACTGAGTACCTGTTATTTGTGTATTGAATACTCAGTGAGGGACCTAAGTATAGGGCTCCTTTTCAAGGGTCACCGAGTGGTCAGAATAGGGAATAAGGTACACAGTGGGATAAGGGGAATTTTTAAAAAGTAGGGTCATGAAAATAATTTCATAGTTGGAACCACTTTTGTTTTAAGGTGAAAATTTTAATGGGAATGGAAATTTTGGATAATTCATACCCCCCTAAATTCCTCCAATATCCACCCTTTAATGAGGGGTTTGTTATTAAGATTATTTTAAGGAATTTTGGGGTATGATTTTTAAAAGACTCTTCCAAGATAAATGTTATGTCACTCAGTGGGGGTTGAATTAGTAATTCAATTTCATTTTATGTCTCATTAATGAAACAATCCTCATCACTAGTTAGCGTGAATATTTATTTCTATCCAACACACACATAATGTTCACGTAGTGTTTACAAGTCTCGTATCTCAAAATGAGAAGTCTAGTCCTTAACATGATCTAAATTTCACTAAGATCGTATAACCTTCTGGTTTCAACATGTATGTGAAACAAGTAGGTTTTATCCTTATAATCATGTTACAAAAAGTATCCTAATAGATATAATGTTTCATCCACTATCACAATGATAAATAAATTAATATAAATGAGAATAAACCCTTATAAAAAAGACTTTATTTTTTGATATATTGCTTCTCCTCCACTTCTTCTTCAACCTAAAGGAACTGAAGTATAAACTCTTCCCATTGTACTAATTTTCATACCCTCTTTTTCTTTTATTATTTTCTTGTTATATATTCATATCTTATCCCTCTCATTTATTATTCATCTTATCTCTTATAATGTTTTTCCACTCTTATTTTATACTTATTTCATCAATTAAATAGTTTTTATAGAATAAAAATGAAAATAATAAAACAAAATTCTAATTTTTCAAATTCAAATTCAAAAAAATAACTTCCTTTAACCAACTCAAATACTTCTTTATTTTGATCCATTGGATCTTAATAAATCTTTTAGATAAATATTATACTTATTAATATAACCTTAGAGATCAATTTATAGATATATTGGATATTCCATGGGACCACATCTACAAAAATAACTCATTAATGAATCAAACCCCTGACATGGCTAACACCATAGCATGGTTACAAAATATAGTATACTTTTCTATAAAAAAAAGAAACTACCTAGGAGTATTACTTTTAATGTAAAACATTTTGGTCTTCTATTCAACCTTTCCACTATATCTTGGTACACTATGAGCATATTCATTATATATTTAGGCATTTTTTCTTGAAATACCACATTTAGACCCTAACATGGATAAACCACCACCACGAGTGTAGTGATATTTCCTATTTTGCATAGGTAGACTCACCGAACACCATGTATACCACCAAATATATTTTTTCCATTCATATACACACTGTAAAAACACCGCTGATATTTTTTCCTTAACCATTTTTCATATTCACACTACCAATGCACCATGGGGATCAAAATTCCCTCAACCATGGGTGTGAACTTCTGGTCCTTCTTCTCCATCATCACAATGGCCACTACTAAAGAGTTTCATTTCAAGTTCTGGGAAATTTCCTCACAAAATGTTCTCCATTATGGTTTTGGTATTCTAAGTTTCATCCTCATTAATTCCAAGAATCTCCATAACTCCATGAACCCTCTATCAACAAAAAAGGTTCATTACAGTATTATAAATGTATGAGTCATGATAGAAAAATCATGATATATAACAATGAAGTACACTTGCATGGTATAGTCTGATTCAACATAGTAAATAATTTATGTAATGAAAAAAATACACTCATTCATAACCTCTTCACTAATTCTTCAAAATGACTTTTCCCAGAAATGGTGCTAGTACATCATGGGCTCACCAATCTCCCTCCTTGGATTTGTTTTTTCAATCAAGAAATATAAATTACTCTAAAACTCTAAAAACATGGAATTAGATCACCATCTAATAGTTATAACCTAATATGAGTGAACTCTCAATAGGAAAAAAATACTTTATAATTAATTATTCTATTATTAACATAAGATAGTGATCTATATATAGTTTCCATAACATGAAATTCACAAGCTTCTATTAGAACATCATTACATTTGAAACTCAAACGTTTCTTGGAACCACTCATAATAAAATGTTATAAAAATCATGGTAAAATAAAATATTACTCATTTTAAAATCTATTGGTAAATGTATGTTTCCTTTATAGAGATAATTTTCCAAAAGGAAACACATATTAACGGATAATCCCACTTTCACAAATAATAGGAAGATAAACATAATGGAAAATTTTACGTAGTCACTTTTTCTCCCCCATTGAAAAAAATATCCAAATACAGGACAAGTGAGGGGAAGAATAAACTATACCTTATCCCTATAATGAACTAGGCTGAACACCTAATATCAACCTTTTATTTTTAAATACATCTTTTGAGGTGGTTTGGTGAACATGTTAGCAATTTACACCTTTTTGACACTAATTAAAATTTTAACTCATTATTTTATATATTCTATTTATTGAATTGTTATTCAATAAAAATGATCTTATGTATTTAATTTATAATATTAATATTTTAATGACTAATATTACTTTTTAATTACATCCCAATAGCAACGGAAACTTAACATTAAACATTAAATATTTTAATTGAGTCTTCATCAACATAAATTGTATTGAGGCATGTCTTTTATCCATATATTAATCCTTAGTTATGATCATGGTGAATGAATTTTTATTCTTTAAATAAAAACATACACATATTTCTCTAATAAATAAATCTCATGTAGTTGTGGGGATCCTATGATTAACACTTCATGCCCAATATTCTTCTTAAAAAACCAAAAAGATCAACATTACCATTACTACCATATTTTAGTCCATAGTTATATGTACCATTGATGTATTTTTTTATTCTATTTTCATCAATTAATTGAGAAATTTTTAGGTAACTTTGATACAAAATCCAAATTATAATAGTATACATTATATCTAGTCTTAAATATGTAAGGTATAGTAGACTGAAAATTAGCATCTGAAATACCCTCAGATCTACATTAATTCCTTTTTCATCATTCGAAATTTTAGTTACTACTAGAATTGGTGTAGAAAATATATTTTAATCCTCATTTCTAAACTTAGTTAACATTTCATTATCATACTTCTCTTGACATAAAAATATAAACCTTTTATTGAGAAATTTATATGCCAAGAAAGCACATCATCTCATTGACCATGGACAATCGAAAAACATTCTCAAATTATCTAGAAAACTCTTCACAAAATTATTTATCTTTTATTGTAAAAAAAATATCATCCACATGAATAATAAAAATGAGGAATACCTTATTCTTATCATAGATATCGCTACCAATTTCTACTCTTCCTTTTTTGAAATTTACTTTCTTTAAGTATGTGTCAATCATATAATACCATGATCATGGGTCTTTCTTTATCACATTTAAAGATGTATTTATTTTGAAACATAATTCTCATCTTCATTAAGAAATAAACCACAAGGTTTTTCAACATAAACTTGCTCTACAAATTCTCCAATGAGGGAGGATGATTTTAAGTCCATTTAAAAGAATTTTCATTTCCTTTCCTTACAATGGAAAGAAAAATTGTTATGGCTTTATGTATTGAAACTGGTGAAAATGTATCCTTGAAGTCAAATCCTTTAACTTGTTAGTATACTTTATATACCAATATTTCTTTATTTCTCACTGCATCACCTTTTTTGACCATCATGTGTTGAAACCCCCACTTGGTTCTAATAATATTATTCTCTTTGGGTTTGGGTACCAACTACCATGTCTCATTATTTTCTATCTAATATGACTCTTCATTCTTCAAATCAATATACTCCTGATTTTTCATTTATACTTATAAATATCTTAGTTTTTCTTTATAGAATAATGATATATGATAGGTTTTCCTCAAATTCCCTCTAGTTATAATCTTCTTTCAATTATTTCCAGTGATATTTTAGACCTAAACATTCTTTATTATCCTTGGATGATTTGAATAAGATCGTTGTTCATCAAAAGGATTTTCTAGACCAACTTCTTAAACTTCAACATCTAAAAAATTGTCACCATTTTTTGAAAAATTCACCTTCTTTTTTTACAAAACATATTTATCATCATCATCACTTCTGGAACATGATTCTTCATGTGAGTTCATTTTATTTCTAAGTTCCATCACTTTCACATCAATCGAATCAATAATATTCCATATCTATTTTTTAAACAATGATATCCTCTTAAATTTATTTTACAACATAGAAATATACCAACAACACCTATTCTTTCAAATTTCCGTAGATTTTTACCTTTAGCTTTGATAATTCATGGTATTCCAAACATTCTTGTATACAAAAAACTAGGATATTTCTTATAACACATCTCATGTGATGACATATAATCTTTTCTTCTATAAATACAATGATTTTTAATATGAACCAAACTTAAATAGATTTTGTCCATAAAAATGAGATATTCTATGATCTAACAACATAGTTTGATCCATCTTCATAATTCTTCTCTTCATACGTTCATAAAAAAATTGACTATGTATGGTGCAATATGTTCATGATTGAAACTATATTTTAAATGGAGGCTTCAAATATTCCACTAGTATACTCAACATCGTTATCCATAAGAAAATTATTCAAAGATTAACCACACTATTTTTATAGGATTCTCCTACAAATATTCAACCAATTTAAATCCTTTTATTTATTCTTCATAAACATAATACAAGTAATTTGAAAAAATTCATCAATAAAGGAAATAAAATACTTATATCCAGTTTTTAAATACATCCTCATGATCCTATATATAATAACATTAATTTACATTAAATCATGAATATATTTTAATTCAAACTTCTTATGCATTTTATTCAAAATATTTAATTTTTACAAGTATAGTACATTGAATTACATTATCTTTTAATAATTGGAGAATCCTAAAAGTTGTATCTATTGATTATCTTACAAATATTTTTGTTCCAACGTGACCATGTCCTTGATTTTAAATTTGATTTTATTCATTCATTCTCAATAACATGAATTTGCATCATCACCAATCTAAAAAAATCCTATTGTTTGTTCCCCTGGGTTAAAGATACATCCATATTTTAATCTATTCATAACAAACCCATCTTTACAAAAAATAACATCATTTCCTTCATCACAAAATTCAGAAAAACTAAAAATATTTTGTTTTAATCCTTCATCATGTAATTTATAATTTTATTTCATGTAATATTTAACAATCATTATAGATCCAACACCTTTTATATTGAGAGGCCCATCATTTCCAATGGTCACTGATCATTCTTTTAATATTTCAAAATCCTTGGAGAGGTTCAGAACCCATATCATATGAGTAGAATGATCACTACTTAAAATTAATAGACATTCTTCTTTGGATTATTTATAAGAAACTTCATGAATCAAGGCTTTCTCTCAACCATTTTTAGTCATTTTATGATACTTTTATACACTCTCACTTGAGAACATTTGGGATAGAAGCATAACAATGTACCCTTTTTCAAGATGACTAGGTTTCTCGCATTGTTCACAAACATCTTCCAATGTTTGAAATCTATATTTAATTTTCAATCTATATTTCTCATTCAATATATGACTTGTTATTATTTGAATAGGGTTACTCCCTTTCAATTTATATCATCTTAACCATAAAACCTCATCATATTGGTAATTAAACTATCACATCATTTCCATGTTCCCAAAATCCCTATAATGAAAAAAATAACAATAAAAATAAAAAAAATCACTAAAATCATCTTGTTGTCTAAAACTGTACACATGGAATTCAACCTTCTTTCCTACATTAATTTTCCCACCTTTTGGTAAACCAATGAGTTTTTAACTCCTAAGACAATATTATTCAGATCCAAACATTTCACATCCTTTTTTCTCTCAACGTTTCTAGCAATTTTTACATTAAATTATAATAACTAATAATTTATTAGATCTATCAAATCACTTGATTTTTCAAAAAACATAGTATTCTTCATTTGATTATGATTCTCTGATTCATTAAAAATAGTTTTATATTTATTATCATCCTTAATAGATGATATATATTTTCCTTCATAAGATTCACAATTATTTGAACACTCTCTAATTTCAGAAATACAAATTTAAACATTGGATATAGATTTCTTAAAATCCTCTTCTATTTGGTAATGTTTTATGGTAAATGATCAACCTATTTTTCATTATCCTATAATGTATCTTCTAACATCATGTTAATATTCTTCTCATCAACTACATACTTATTCAACCCTTTAACTTCATCTTGAAACTATAACTTTTCTATTAAAAAGATTGAGTCATCATCTATATTAAATTTTTTTATTAGTTTATCTTATTTTCAAGCCTTTGAAAGATATTTGTTTAATTATCTCTTCAGAATTCATTCCATCTCAGTTTCTTCATTTTCCTCAATGTAACTATAGATTTCAGTAGTGAATTATTCTTCATTCTCCTTAGAAATAGGATGTTTTTCGTCAATATTTATTTACATCTCCATTTCCTCTTCTTCATCCATGTTATCACTACTTTAAAACATTGATAAAAAAATTTACTTCAAGAATTTGGAGATATTATTTATCACACCTTTAGAATAAACCCATTTTTTAAAACTATGATGATTTTTTCTTAAAGAATCTCATTTTTTCTTCTTCTTCCTCCTCACTGAATCTATTTTCTTTTAACATGGGATAATTTATAGTAAAATTTCCAACTACTCCTCACAAAAACCATTTTAGTTAAAGCCTACAATTAAACATCTCTTTCCTCTTCTCACATTTCTTGATATTAGATACATAACCTTAAAAAAACTTTTTATCCAAATCAGAATCTGAATCAGAATAAAACAATTCTATTTTAATAAAAACATTGTTATTTAACATTTCTTAATTTATATATATAAGAAAAAAATATATTTTGTTACATCACCTTCTCCTTGATAAAACATTATTTCCTCATTTCATAAGATATTACCAAACTATATAAATAATCAATAGAAATATAACAAGAATGTTTTTTTTCAAAGTAGATACTTTATAAGAAAACATATCTAGTAATACATGAAAATTGAATTTAACAATATCATTATCTTCCAAATTCTCACCATATCCTCTTATTCTTCTGACAAATTTATTCACTCATGTAAAAAAACTATATATAGTTTCATTATCATTTATCTACAGATCTTCATACTTAAATATACAAAATTTCAATTTTATCACCACACTTTGGTATTTACTTCATACATATTCTGATTATATTCCTAGATTTCTTTAGTGATATTGATCCCTTTGACATTTTAAAACTTACTTTCTTATAGGGATGAAATACAAGAATTTTCCAAAAAAATAATAATGCTCTAAATTCTTCTTATTATTTGTTATAATAGAAACACCTTTATCCTAAGGAACAAACCCATCAGTTGTAACTTATAATACATCATGACTGACAAATAACAGGTATGGAATCATCCTGTCTTTATATATGTGCTATATTTTCCCATTAAATATTGAAATACAATTTCTATTAACTGAATTATGATTTTTTATTATATAAACCATTAATTTTGTTTTAAACACTTCGAATAAGAAAAAACTCTTAAAAATCCATTGAGTAAATCACCAGTGAGGGGAACCTATTATAGTGCCACTTCAAAAGGAACCTCTATAATCATTTAAGAATCACTAAGAGGGGGAGAATCAGGGATTTGATTTTTTTAATCTTTCATTAATTAAACATCCCTCATCACTTGAAATTGAAATTATTGATCTCAGTCATATCATATTTACAAGGTCACCTATCAAAAATGATAAGGCATTTCTATGGAATTACTTGAATGTCATTGAGAGAATAAAACCCACTAGTTTTAACATATAGGTACAATGAGTGTGGTTTATCCTTATACTAAAGTTAAAAAAGAATATCAATAGTGATAGTTCTTCATGTATCATTAGAATGCCCTATAACATAATATCATTAAGAATAAATACTTACAAACATATCCACCTTTTTTTGATTCAGTGATGCTCTTTAAATTATTATTCATCCTCAAGTAACTCAATGATGAACTCTTGACTCTAGGTTAATATTCATAGACTCTTATTCCACTATTTTTCTTGTTCTCTATTATTATCCTCTTCATCCCTATTTAATTCTTCTACTGTTATCGTCTTATCTCCTTACTCCCTCTTCTATTTTTATTCTTACATTAATTTCATACTTTTCCCAGTAGAAAAATGCATTGCATAAAATCCAATTCAAATTTTTCAAATTTTAATTCAAACAAATAATCTAATTAAAACAACTAAGATACTCCCATATTATTTTCACCCATTATATCTTTATAGATCTTTTAAATAGCATTTATTCTTATAAAAATGAATTTAGATATTGAGTTATTGATCTATTAGATCATCAAAGTATAAAAATCATAAAAAACATTAGTAACTAAATCTGATCCCCAAAATGGATTAAACTATGGCATGGTTCCAAAATCTATGATTTTTTCCCTTAAAAACAGAAACCACCATAGTATAATACTCCTACAATAGGTTGTCTTGGTCAACTCTTTAACCTATTCACAATGGCTTGGTACATTATGGTCATGGTCTATATGGATCTGGTTGTTTTAGTTTGCAACACCGTCATTCAACCATGGAATGATTCAAGCAACACCACTGGTATAGAGAACATTCCCATTCCATATAGGTAGGTTGACCAAACACCACATCTACCACCACAACCATTTTTTCCTTGTATTATTCTCACAATCACACTTGAAGAACATCATACGGACCACCACAATGATTTCAGCCTCAATCATTTTTCATAGGCACACTTGAAACATACCATGATGATCAAAATTTTCTCTACCATGGGTTTTTCTTTCTTATACTTGTTCTCTATATTCATGTAAGCCGCCATAAGGGAATTTTTGTTCCTATTTTGTGTAATTTTTTCACAGATCACCCTCTGATATGGGTGTGGCCTTCCGTAATTTTTTCTCCTTCATTCTAACAACCTTTATCGCTCTATAAACCCTCTATCAACCAACAATGTTTCTTTACAACATCATAATGTCCTAAATCATGATAAATCAATCTTTATATAAAAAACGAATAAAATTTTACTTGTAATTGATTGATTTATCATAGAATATGATTTAGGTAATGGAAATAAAATACATTACACTCATTCATAGTATCTTCCCCAATTATTCAACATGTCATATCACAATAACCATCTTAGAACATCTTCGTCTCAATATATCCCCCTTATTATTTGTTAATTGTTCTTATTCATATATGTTTTTACTGATTTTTAGTGTTTCTTGGTTAGATATTAGAAGTTTATTTCACCTACCAAGTGTATTGTTTCTGTGATAAATAGGGTATAATGAGGATTGATGAACACACATCATTATACACCGTTTTTCTTAAAATATATAATTAATTGGATATATATATATATATAAGATTTTTGGATAAATTGTGGAAATTTGTGATTAATCTTGTGATGGATAATAAGGAATTTGTTTAAATGGGTTGTAATAACATGTTATAGACCTTTTGTGTGCCATTGGTTGTGGTTCTGATATTTCCACATTTACCAGAGAACTTTTAAAGTTTATGTCTCCTTGAATTAAATTATTAGATTAATTATAATTATTTTGTAATCGATTTTTTGAGCCTCATTCCATGAGATATTTTATTGAAATCTTTGAATAAATTATTTAAAACTTGGATACATACGAATGAGTTTGGATAAGGAGAGTAAAACCATATTGTGGTAGTTGGTCCCTATGATACTAAACCATTTTCCATTCATGTGATATTGTGTGTACCTACATTGGGTATTAGGATCGAATTATTTGAATAGGGACAAGTATTTCCAAAGTGGATAAATATGTGGTATACATATCCATATAATTAGAATGAATGATTTCTCACATGTTGAGTGACTTAGAATCACAATCCAAGATCATCTATGGGGGGGATAGGATGCTAGTTGAGTTCACTAAGAGCATGAGATCAACATTTGGGTGATTGATGAGTTATAAAAAGTCTAGGTTGGACTTCTTATGGATTTTATAGAATTCATGGTGGGTTTATTACTCTATTATGTGGGTGAGATGATCATTCCCAACATGAATTATTGGGAGCACCCATTTGTGGGTGAGTTTTGGTATTCCCTCTTGTGTGAGTGTAAAGGGTCCTCTACGGTATTATATAGCACAGTGAGGGGGACCTCCTAGAGGGTTGAGTGGAGAGTCCTATTTTGAGTGTAATACAATGAGAACACATGCATTGGTGGTAGGAAAGATTCATTATGACAGGTAAAATAGTTTTCCAAAATTTTGGGTCATGTTTCTCTTAGGATGGTTCTTGGGCATCATGATCATGTTGGTTGTTGGGTGGTTAGATTCAAAGGTTGGAAAGACTCTTGTATCTTGGTTCAGGTAAGGACCTCTGTCTATGGGATTATTAGTGTGGTATGTTTATGATTTTTCATTGGGTAATGATCGAGTTATGTCTTGGTAACTCGGTGGTTTCCATCTTGAGAAAGACAGGTATATTGATTGGTTCTAATTCTCATGAATTATGTTATATGTAAAGGTATAGAAGAGTTAGGCAATGAGACCTGGTTAATTAATAATTTTGGCATAGTGGGTGGATATATTTCATGGTGACTAGAATCCACTATATGAGTTTGGGTGAGGGATACAAAGTGTGTTATATATTCTAGTTCAGGGATCTAATTTTAGGTTGTGTGTAATGTTGGTTTAGTTCTCCCTTAGAAACTACTATTTTATCTAACAAGATCCTAGGATTATATATGTAATTTAATTATTATGATTATACTGGTCAATATTCAGGATACCATATGGAATTTACCACCCATGGTTATACTAACAGAGAATCAGATTTCCATTTTATAATTTACCACACTTGGTTTAACTATCCAAGAACCTAAGATTATATTTGAAATTTACCACCCAGGGCTAGATAAAATGATATATGAGGATACAATCAAGAATTTATAATGTATATATAATCAAACCGAGAGCCAAATATGCCATCTGAAATTTACCACCCATAGTAAGACTAGCCAAGATCCTGAGATTCCATCTAGCATTTATCTTTTAGGGTTATAATGGATATTAGATAGGATTTGGTTTGGTGTCATGGTTTCCTAATTAACACACAATAACCAATAATATAAACATTGATGTCATGTTTTATCCAATTTATTTATTTTTCACATTCAACCTTTGTTATATCATGGATATTTTTGGGACTCCATTGGCGGTGCCCTACTATGATGTATTTCTCCTCACCCTATATATTCACCTATATGGATATGAAAATATTATATATGATATGTATGTAGAATCATAGGTTATATAGGGTATTGGGAGAGATTTAATTAACTAGATTTGGCAATGTGATATAGGGGATTCATGGAGGAACCTCTTGTATATCCTCTTGTACTTATATTTTCATTGTTTATTTATGATTGACTTAATTGGAGATATTGGTGGCAATTATAGTGTCACGAACCCCTCCCCACAAAGTGTACCCCTCCTGGGCTGGCGATGTGAGAAGGGAGATAATGACCCCTAAGAACCGCCTCCAGAAGGCCCCAGGTTGGCGACTAGCACCGAGGGTATAGTAAACACACAAATGGGAGGCATTACCCTCTAAGAGAACACTTGCGGAAGAGAGAGATAAGATAGACACCAAAAAAATCCAAATAAGAACTGAAATATCAAATAAAACCCAAGTGCACATATGTAATGTCATGCAAAAGTACTACAACTAGAAGGGAAAAACTACAAGTACCCAAAACAGAGTAAAAAATAACAGCAACCACAAGCCCGAATAGCTCCTGCATCCCCAAGCTAGTAGAAACCAGTTTGATCTCCAACCTTCTCCATGTGACCTAAAAAATAGTTTATAAAGTCAGAGGGTGAGTATAACAGTACACTCAGTAGGATCCTCCCTGAAGCCTCTTATGCAAAATTAAAGGAGGCATGCTAAAGCATAGTGAACAATAAGTGAAACTAACTCATCACCTAAATAGGTATACTAAGTTCCCAACCTCACCATGGATACTCTCACCAAGTAACTCATAAAAGTGTATAAAATGTAATAAAGAATATCGAGGTTACCCCTCTAATACTTCCCCACTAGTTTTCAGCTTTTCCCCAATGTATCATGCCCTAAACATCTCTCTCCAAAAAGGCTTTCCCGCAGACACCTAGGTGAATCACTAAAGTATGCACCTCATGCAACAAAACCACCACGTCTACACAAGTAACATGGTAGTTTCTGGGAGCCCCCACAGCTCACATAACGTGTATCTTACGTCGGGTATTATACCTCAAGCCATTACAACCCATACACCGAGTAAGGATCCTCAAGCCATCACAAACTATACATGTCACACCTATAGTAGTACATAGGATACTATATCCAGAATATATGTGTGTGAATAACCATAAGCCATTACAGCCCTCTACAAACATATATGGGGAAAACTACCAATTGTTACTACCAGCATAAGTATCTACCAAGAGAAGAGAGAGGGGGCAAAGGGTGTAGTCAGCCATCCATCCTCCCACCGGAATGTTGGGGGAAAACCCCCTAGGGCTCAGAATCCCCCGGGTGTCAGTTGCCTTTACCGACCGGGTAGAGTAGCATATAGAAACACAAAAATTATAGAATATACTATAGCTCAAAACCACACTATGAGCATAACATAATATTAGACTCAACTGCAGCTAACATCTCTCGGACTCCTGACTACCACTTCTAAGACTAGGTATCTTATAAGCACACAACCATTTAAAAATATATAATGACTTACTTCATTCCCTTTTTATCAGTCCCACTTCACGTTAATTAATTATTTAAATATTAATTAACCATTTACAATTCCACATTAAATTTCATTAGAATCACACCCCAAGTCCACTACCCCTTTAAAATTACAACATCATCATTATGTTCCAGCAAAATCCAACCCCATGGGTTAACACTATTTATTCAATTATTCCTTACAGAATTATATTCCCACATTCCCAGGCATTCTAGAAAAACATTCTATGCTACTAAACACAAGGGGGCTCAACACGGTGAGTAGATGTACTACCCATCGCTTCTTTTCCATCTATAGAAAGTTCATAGAACCATTCTCCCTAGAGAATCTAAACACGGAAAGCACATGGTATACCCCACGCGTCTTTACCTCTTTTGGAATTAGGGTAAGCAAGACCAGCTACCTTAGGCATTAGGGAAGAGTAAAACATGTAATTAACCAAAAATAAACATCAAGCATCCAACAATCACATCCATCCCGTCTATCATCCATGGTGTCCTCCCCGACACCCACATGCATAAACTGATGCATCTCGCCACTCTAGGAATCATCTACTACCACAACCCAAAGGTCCCCATGTCCCCACATATCACAATATCCCTCCATGCTCACATCACAACACAAGCAGCATGAAAACAAACATCTTAACAATTGGGCTCTTGGACCTTTAACAATCAATAGGGTAACTCAGAACCCTTCAAGGAATTATCAAAAAATCAGTTCTTTAATCCATCTTTAATTAACCAATTTATTATTCATAGGTTTCAAATTTGGGAAACCTAATCAGTAAGCTATCAAAAATAATTAAACATTCTTACTGTGCCAATCTGATTAAAATAAAATTACAATAAGGAGAGCCAGATTCATTGAAATACCTCTTTATCTTCTAACCAAACAATTATCAATTAATTCTGGTTTATGTTCTTCACCATTTTCCATCAATAATGAATATCTATAAGAATCAAGCATAGATATCGCACTATCTAGAAAAACAAGAGGCAATAAAGTACAACCAATATCAATTTATTTATCCAATTCAAATATTTATTATGTCAATTCCATTGTGAACCAGTGGGATAAAACATTCTAACTATACAGTTTCACATAAAAATAAAAAAGAAGCAATGAATCCCCTACCTCAAACGGTTCATGACATTCTTTATACGAGAACGGTCCACACAACAGATCATGATCGCCTCCTCCCACGACAATCATATCCACCCGATCATGTAGAGACACCACAAACCGGTCAACACACAAGAAAATCCCATTAGGAACATGGGGGTCAAATTCAGTAAAAGGTGAGGAGAAATAGAAGGATATGAACCCAAAAGAATGATGATAGATCATACCTTATATCGAAGAATGATTGATACTACATGGTTGCATCAAAAACAGAGCAGAACTAATCATAAGAGTAATTTTGATTATGAAACTCCTACAGAATATAATGAAAGGTTCTAGAATATCATAGTCGAGAAAAAAGAGGAAGAATTAGGGATGAATATATCACGTCCCTTTAGAAGATTTAACGGAGCGAGAGTTTAAGGTAAGCTTGATTTTCCATTAAAAGTGGATTGCATTAAACCACGTGGTTTGACAAAGTAAAAATATCCCGATCCTTAGGAGTAATTAATATATGATTTATAGCCCTTGAATCGGCCTTAGAGTCCTTAAAATGAGGCTTTAAATGAAATTTAAATCAAAGGAAAATGCTAAAGGGGATAAACTATAGGAAGATGGAAACACTGTTCACGAACTCAAAATTTCGAAAAGGAAAAACAATGTTCATGAACCTCACCATTAGAACCTCACCAATAGAATATTTTTCATGAACTGCACTGGTAGAACATTGTTCATGTACCTCGCTGTTAGAACAATGTTCATGAACCTCATTGTTAGAACCTCACAGATAGAGCATTGTACACCTACCGTTCTGGAAACACTGTACCCCTACCATTATGGAAACACTGTACACCTACCATTATGGAAACACAGTACACCTATCGTTATGGAAACGTTGTGCACCTACCATTCTGGAAACACTATACACCTAATGTTATGGAGAAACTGCACACCTACAATTTTGGAAACATTGTTCACAGAACTCAAAATTTGGAAAAGGAAAAAGTGGTTACAGTTAGAGGTTACCATTAGAGGTTACCAATAAAACTGATCACTAATATAACTATTCATAGGATTGGAAATTTGGAAAAGGAAAGAGCGGTTACCATTAATGGTTATCGATAGAACTGTTCTCTGATAGTGCTTTTCATAGAATTGAAAATCTTCCAAAAGAAATATAGGTTACTGTTAGAGGTTACTAATAGAACTATTCACTAATAGAACTGTTCATAGAATTGGAAATTTGGAAAAGGAAATAGAGGTTACCGTTAGAGCTTATCGATAGAACTGTTCACCGATATAACTGTTCATAGAATTGGAAATTTGGAAATGGAAATAGAGGTTACCATTAGAGGTTACTGATAGAACTATTTAATGATAGAATTTTTCATAGAATTGTAAATTTGGAAATGGAAAAATAGAGGTTACCATTAGAGGTTACTGATGGAACTGTTCCCTGATAGAAATTTTCATAGAATAGGAAATTTGGAAATGGAAATAGAGGTTACCATTAGAGGTTAGAGATAGAACTATTCACTGATAGAACTGTTCATAGAATCAAAAATTTGGAAAAGGAAAGAGAGGTTGTCATTAGAGGTTACCGATATAACTATTCACAACAGTCTATCGTTGGAATTGTTCACCGAACTGAAGAAAAAAATGGCAGGTGTTGGGGATAAGTCACCTAGAACTCCTGAATCACCTCATACACATGATTTTCGTAAGGGAATGGACTAGAGAGGTCTGGGCCATTACATATGATACCTCTCAAAACATTCTCATCCTCTAGAATTTAAAACCCACCTAAAGTGAAAACGAAACGGGGTCCAAACAACCACCCATCGAGATACCTCTCAAATGAGAGAAAGCCACAAAAGCAACAAAAGTGAACCATCCAATAAACATAGAAGGTTTATAATCAAAAAGCATACATCAATACATTAAAAGAGTGAAACATCAAACAACTCTGGGTACTTAGCACATGTCTGTGACTGATACTCCAAGGTAATCTCCTCCATGCCACCGTGTCGCCACAAGACACAAACCAAGGGAATAGAATGCACGTGAAACACCTTCTCCTTGTGTTCTTGGATCTCTACAGGTTACTCCTCAAAGTTTTTATCATCATCAACATAGATCTCTCCCCAATCAATGATGTGAGAGTCATCATGAAGATAACGACGAAGCTGTGACACATGGAAAACATCATGTATCCAACTCATCTGTGGGGGAAGTGCTGATCGATATGCCACAGCTTCAACATGAGATAACACCTCGAAAGGCCCAAAAACTGAGGAGAAAGCTTAATTTCACAACCAAACCTTCACTGACCATGACGGGGAGTCACATTTAGAAACATGTAGTCCCCAACATCAAAATTTAAGGTCCTCCACCTTTGATCGGAATATGATTTCTAATGATCTTTTGGTGTCTTCATCCTCTCACAAATCACCTGAACCATATCTATTGTATTCTTCACTAGTTCAAGTCTGAGAATTGCTGACTCTCTAAACCTAGTCCAGCACAATGGAGAATGGAATGGTTGGCCATACAAGGCTTCAAATGGCGCCAAACTGATGGTGGAGTGAAAAATATTATTGTAAGCGAAGTCTACCAAGGGTAAGTTCCTCATCCCCGAACCACCAAAGTCAAGAACACAAGAGTGTAACATATCTTCAAGAGTCTGGATGGTTCTCTCTTTCTGACCATCTGTTTGAGGATGGAAAGCAGTGCTAAGGCATAGTTGAGAACCAAAATCATGCTAGAGACCTCTCCACACCCTAGAAGTAAAGCGAGGATCTCGATTATAAATGATCATATTTGTTACTCTATGAAGTCTCACCAACACCTCTAGATACTTCCTTGACAAAACATCCACTGAGCTTGACTCCTTGATTGCTATAAAGTGGGCCTATTTTGTTAAGAAATACACTACAACCCAAGTATCATAATGTCCTCCCAAAGATAGAGGTAAACCAGTAACAAAGTCCACTGATATGTCCTTCCACTTCCATTGACGAATCACTAATGGCTGGATTAGACCACCAGGGACATGGTGTTTGACCTTTACCTTCTTGCAAACCAAACATCGAGACACAAACTCTGCCACCGCACACTTGAACCCAGACCAGCAAAATTGACTCCTCAAGGATCGGTACATCTTTTTCATGCTAGGATGTACTGCTAATGGAGAACTATAAAACTCTCTGAGAGACATATCTTGCATCATCAAGGGAATAAAAATCCTTTAGTGATAAAACAGTAGGTGTTGTTCATCCTCCAACCAACCATTAGGGGCCTCGGCACAAATAACTTTGTCTCTCCAGACCTCCACCACTAGATCCCCCAACTGGGACTCTTCCACCTTCTGCATCAGGGATGACTGTACCGTCATTTGAAAAAGACAACCTCTACCCCCAACTTCTCCCATATCAAGATGTAATGTTGATAGTTCCTCTATTACTCTCCATGAGTCACCAGATCCATGGACTACATCACTATGTGACTTCCGACTCAGTGCATCAGCTACAACATTTCCCTTTCCAGTTGTATATGATATTTCAAAGTCGTATTCCTATAAGAACTCCATCCACCAACATTGTCGTCATTTCAAGTCATGCTGGGAGAAAAACATGCCTCAAACTCTTATAATCGGTGAAAACCACAAAGTGCTCACCAATGAGGTAATGTCTCCACAACTTCAGAGAAAACACCACAGATGCCAACTCAAGATCATGAGTGGCATAGTTACGTTCATGAGGATGCAACTGCTGAGACCCATAAGAAAGGACTAATCTTTGCTACATCAGAACACAGCCTAACCCCAGATGTGAAGCATCACAGAAAACATCAAACCAAACTCCCTTCGCTGGGAGACAAAGAACTGGAGCACATACTACCTTCTTCATTAGATACTTGAAAGCTACCTGACATTGATCAGTCCATATGAATTCTTGATCCTTTCTGGCCAAAGCTATAAGAGGAGTCACAACTTGTGAGAAATCATCTATGAACCTCTTATAGTAGCCTGTGAGACCAAGGAATCATCGTACCTCTGACAATATCTTGGGGGCTTCCCAAGATACAACTGCATCTATCTTCAATGGATCCACATCTACTCTCTACTGGGACCCAACATGCACTAAGAAATGGACTTCTTGAACCCAAAACTCACACTTCGACAACTCCCCAAATAGCTGATGTCGACGAAGAACTCCCAAAACTGCGTGTAGATGCTCTACATGCTCCTCCTCAGATGTGTAGTAGACAGGGATGTCGTCAATGAAAACTACCACAAACCTTTCTAGGAACTCATGGAACATAGCATTCATCAATCCCAAGAATACAGCTAAAGTATTCTTCATGACGAACGACACTACAACAAATTCATAATTCCCATGAAGACAAAAGAAAGAAGTCTTTGGTATATCCTCATCCTTCACACGCATATGATGATATCATGACCGCAATTAGATCTTTGAGAACCAACTTGTACCCATCAGTTGATCAAATAAATCATTAATCTATGGAAGAGGAGAGTGATTCTTTATTGTCACTTTGTTTAAGAGATGATAATTGACACACAACTGCAAACTGTCATCAGCCTTCTTCACGAACAAAACTGGTGCACCCCATGGTGACACACTTGGAAGAACAAAACCGCACTATAATATATCATCAAGTTGTATACGTACCTCTCGTAACTCGGAAGGGTCCATCCTATATGGAGACATAGAGATATGAGACGATCCTGGTTGTAGCTCGATCCCAAACTTGGTCTCTCGTCGATGGGGTTATGCTACAACATCTTTTGGAAAAACATCAGGGTACTCTTCTACGACCCTAGGAAATTCCAACTATTGAACCTCTAATGAACTCAACATCATCTCATCCATTATGGATGATAAGGACGGAACGCGACTATGACCCATTTGAGGATCTTGCTCACCAATAAACACCACCGGCTCTCCATCCGCACCAAAGAAAACAACTTAATTCTTAAATTAATCCATGATAGACTACACTGAATACAACCAATCCATGTTGAGGATGACAGCATATGGTTTTATTCGTAAACATAATAAATCTCCCCAAGAGCGGTGTTGGCCCAACACTAGCTCACAGTTTCTACATACTTCAAACAAGTCAGCTTGACCTCCAACTGGCATAGTCAACACCAAGGGCACCGGTATCCTCTCTACCTCAAGTCCCAAAGCATGGAAAAGGGTAGGTGATATGAAAGAGTGTGTCACTCCTAAATCAAACATGGCATACACCAAGGGAGAAAACAAGCATAGGGTGCCTTGAACAATGTCTAGATTGCCGGTCATTGGCAATACTAAATCATGAAGCTGACCACAACCACCTCTACGGCCTCTATGACAATGATAATGACCACCACCACGGTCGTGCTCTACTCTCTGAGGATAGAGAGAATCACAGTGTTGTCTTCTTCCAACCTCATCTAACCTCTTCTGATCTATAGCTGGTGCAACCTATTGTTGTTTCCTCGGCAAGAACTGCCTCAACGGAGGAAGCTAGAGTAGGGAACCTAGTACATGATGACTTCTCTGAAAGGTAGGGAAATCCCGCTACTGATGACCTTGAACACCACAAAAAAACAAGTGTCTGATCTCTTGGCATAGGCCTGAGAGTTTTTGTCTCCATAAAAACAATATTTGAAGGGATGGGACCTACCCCCGGCTGAACGGAAACTATTCTTCCCTAAAAACCGAGAACCTCATACCATAGCTCTTCTTCATGATGAATCAGGATGACTCCCCTCTTGTGATGATCCAATTCGGGCCAAAATCCTCTCGACAACCTCTGCCCTCTCCAACACCTCAAGATATGTCTTCAGCATAAATGGGGAGACCTAGCGCTGGATCTCTGAATGCAAAGCCTCCTCAAAATTCATCGCCATGGCCTCCTCATTTGGCAATCGGTCTGAATAATATCGTAAAAGGTTCCTGAAATGGATTCCAAACACCGACACACTGAAGCTCCCCTGTCGAAGGGAAGAAACTCCTGGTGACTAGATGCCTTCACAGTCTAAGAAAGAAAATCGACTCTAAAAATGTCTTAGAACTCCTCCCATGAGATCGCTAACTCCTCACGATCCCCGAGGAATAGGAACCACCACTGTCTCACTACTCCACGCAGCATTGTCACAACCAAAGACACCCAGTGCTCCTTCTGAGAAAGGATTGAACTGAAATCGATCTTGACCTCCCCTAACCAGTCTTCTGTGATTGCATCTGAAATGTAGCCCTCGTACTTCTATAGACTCTGGCACTGAAGCTCATAGAGTGTCTTCCTCCAAGTGTCATCGTCGTCAACCTCTACCCTGCGGTGATCTGCTGGAACAGCCTACTGGACATCTTCTATGTGATCCTGAAGAGGATGTCGACATGGAGCCATACCTATAAAATAAAAAATAGTTAGGGATCCTAAAATTGGAATATAGAATACTAAACATTAATTAATTAATTGTTTTATTTTATTTATTTTAGATTAACCTATCCCAAGGTCTACCCATTCAAACCCAGGAATAAAGAATAATGATGCATGATCCTTTCATAGGTCTCTACACTACAACTAGTATCACCTCTTTTAGTATCCATTGTAAACATAAAGGTCTGTATATTAGATCATAGGGGGCCTGAAACGCCTATTTCTCAGCTTTTCTCCAGTGTTTACATCACTTGCTAAACCTGAATGACACGGTTTCCCTACCAACCCATGAAACCTCACATGTTCCTAACTCCAAACTCCATCTTATCCCTCAACCAGAGCCTCTAATACCACTCTTCCATGACCCCCTCCCCACAATGTGTATCCATCCTAGGCTGGTAATGTGAGAAGGGAGATAATGACCTCTGAGCCCCGCCTCTAGTAGGCCCTGGGTTGGAAACTAGCACTGAGGGTATAGTAAAAAAACAAATAGAAGGCATTACCCTATAGGAGAACACATGAGGAAGAGAGAGATAAGATAGACCCCAAAAAACTCCAACTTATAACTGAAATCTAAAAGAAAATCCAAGTGCATATATGTAATGACAAGAAAAAGTACCACAATTAGAAGAGAAAAAACTGCAAGTACCCAAAAGAGAGTAAAAAAATTGCAGCAAACACAAGCTCGAACAGCTCCTACGACCCCAAGCTAGTAGAAACTAGCATGATCTCCAACCTTCTATAACTTACCTAAAAAAAGTTTATACATACATAAGGTAAGTATAACAGTATACTCAGTAGGATCCTCCCCAAAGCCTCTCGTGAAAAAGTAAAGTAAGTATACTAAAGCACAGCGAACAACAAGTGAAACAAACTCATAACCTAAACAGGTATACTAAGTTACCAACCTCGCCATGGATACTCTCACCAAGTAACACATACAAGAGTATATAATGTAATAAAGAATATCAAGGGTTCTGCGCTACTACTTCCCAACTGGTTTGCCGCTTTTCCCAAATGTCGCACTTCCTAAGCATTTCTCTCCAAAAAGGCTTTCCTGCAGACACCTAGGCGAAGCACCACAATATTCACCTTGTCCAAAAAAACCACCACATCTACGTAAGAGTGTAAACAGGTAGTTTCTTGGATCCACCACAGCTCACATAACTTGTATCATGCATCGAGTATTATACCTCAATCCATTACAGCCCATACACCAAGTAAGGATCGTCAAGCCATCACAGCCTATACATGTTACACCAATTGTAGTTCATAGGATACTATATCTAGAATATATGTGTGTGAATAACCACAATACATTACATCCCTCTCCACACATATAAGGGAAAAACTAACCATTGTGTCTAACAGCACAAGTTTCTTCCACGAGAAGAGAGTGGGCCAAAGGGGGTAGTCAGTCATCCATCCTCCCACTAGAATGTTGCGGAAAACACCCCCCAGGGCTCAAAATCTTCAGGGTGTTAGTTTACCTTACTGAAAGGGTGGAGTAGCGTATAGGTACAAAAAAAGTAAATAATATACTATAGCTCACAACCACACTATGGGAATAACATATTCTTAGACTCAACTGCAGCTAACGTCTCTCGGACTCCCGACTGCCACTTATAATACTAGGTATCCTATAAGAACACAACCATTTAAAAAGAATTAATGCCTTATTTCATTCCATTTTTATTAGTTCTAATTTACATTAATTAATTATTTAAACATTAATTAACCATTTGCAATTCCATATTAAATTTCATTAGAATCACACCCCAAATCCACTACCCTTTAAACTTACAACCGCATCATTATGTTCCAAAAAACTCCAACACCATGGGTTAACACCATTTATTCAATTATTCCTTATAGAATTACATTCTCACATTCCTAGACATTCTAGAAAAACATTATATGATACTAAACACAAGTGGGATCAACACAGTGAGTAGATGTACTACCCATTGATCTTTGCTGCCTATAGCAAGAGTGTAGACCCATTCTCCCTTGAGAAGCTAAACATGGAAAGCACATGGCATACCACGCGTGTCTTCGCCTCTTTCGGAAGAAGGGTAAGAAAGACCAGTTTCCTTAGGCAGTGGGGAAAACTAAAATAGGTAATCAACCAAAAATAAATAGAAAGGATCTGACAATCACATCCATCCCGTTCCATCATCCATGGTGTCCTCCCTAAAACCCACATGCATAAACTGATGCATCTCGTCACTCTATGCATCATCTACTACCATAATAAAATGGTCCCCATGGCCCCACATATCACAACTTCCCCCCATGCTCACATCACAACATAAGAACCATCAAAATAAACATCTTAACAATTGGGCTCTTGGACCTTTACCAATCAAGAGGGTAACTCATAACACTTCAAGGAATTATCAAACAATCAATTCTTTAATTCGTCTTGAATTAACCGATCTATTATTCATAGGTTCCAAATTCAAGAAACCTAATCAGTAAGCTGTCAAAAATAATTAAACATGCTTATTGCACCAATTTGATTAACCTCAAACTACAACAAGGAGAACCAGATTCATTTGCATGCCTCCTTATCTTCTAACTGAACAATTATCAATTAATTCTTGTTTAAGTTCTCTACCAATTGCCATCAAGAGTGAACAGCTATACAAAGCAAGCATAGATATCCCACTATCAGGAAAAATATGATTCAGTAACATACAATCATAGTCAATTTATTTATCCGGTTCAAATATTTATTATGCTAATTCAATTGTGATCCAGCCGGATAAAACATGCTAACTATACAGTTTCACATAAAAATAACAAAGAAGCAACAAATCCCCTGCCTCAAACGGTTCTTGACATTCTTTATATAAGAATGGTCCACACAATAGATAATGATCGCCTCCTCTCGCGACAACTGTATTCACCCAAGGATGTAGAGACACCACCACCTCAGTCAACACACAAGAAAATCCCATTATGAACATGAGGGTAAAATTCCATAAAAAGACGAGGATAAATAGAAGGAGATGAACCCAAAAGAATGACGATAGATCATACTTTATATCGAAGATTGATTGTTACTATTTGAATGCATAAAAACAGAGCAGAACTAATCCTAGGAGTAAGCTTGATTGTGAAAATCCTCCGGAATGGAATGAAAGGTTCTAGCATCCCATATCCAAGAACAAAGAGGTAGAATTACGGAAGAAGATATCCGGCCCCTTTAGAAGATTTAATGGAGTGGAAATTTAAGATACGCTTGATTTCACATTAAAAGCGGATCACATTAAACCACGTGGGCTGACCGAGTAAAAACATCTCAAGCCTTAGGAATAATTAATATCGAAGTTATGGCTTTTGAATCAGCCTTAAGGTCCATAAAATGAGGCTTTAAATGAATTTTACGTCAAAGGAAAATGCTAAAGGGGTGAAACTGTAGGAAGCTGGAAACATTGTTCACAAACTCCAAATTTGGAAGAGGAAAAACACTATTCATGAACCTCACCATTAGAAAATCACTGATAGAACACTATTCATCAACCTCATCAATAGAACGTTGTTCATGAACCTCACCGTTAGAACATTGTTCATGAACCTCACCATTAGAACCTCACCAATAGAACAATGTACACCTACCGTTCTGGAAACATTGTACACATACCATTATGGAAACACTATACACCTACTGTTATAGAAACATTGTACACCTACCATTATAGAAACATTGTACACCTACCGTTCTGGAAAGACTGTACACCTACTGTTATGGAAACATTGTACACCTACCATTTCGGAAACACTATTCACAGAACTCAAAATTTGGCAAAGGAAAAAAGAGGTTACCATTAGAGGTTACTGATAGAACTGTTCACCGATAGAACTGTTCATAGAATTGGAAATTCGGAAAAGGTAATAGAGGTTACCGCTAGAGGTTACCGATAGAACTGTTCACCCGTAGAACTCATCATAGAATTGGAAATTTGGAAAAGAAAATAGAGGTTACCATTAGAGGATACCAATAGAACTGTTTCCCAATAGAAATATTCATAGAATTGGAAATTTGGAAAAGGAAATAGAGGTTACTGTTTGAGGTTTCTGATAGAACTGTTCACCGATAGAACTGTTCACAGAATTGGAAATTTGGAAAAGGAAATAGAGGTTACCGTTAGAGGTTAATGATAGAGCTGTTTGCTGATAGAACTCTTCATAGAATTGGAAATTTGGAAAAGGAAAAAATAAAGGTTACCATAAGAGGTTACCGATTGAACTGTTCACCAGTACAACCATTCATAGAATTGGAAATTTGGAAAAGGAAATAGAGGTTACCATTAGAGGTTACCAATAGAACTGTTCACTGATAGAACTGTTAATAGAATTGGAAATTTGGAAAAGGAAACAGAGGTTACCATTAGAGATTACTGATAGAACTGTTCACAACTATTTACCATTGGATCTGTTCACTGAACTGAAGAAAAAAATTGTAAAGTGTTAGGGATAAGTCACCTTGACCTCCCGAATCACCTCATACACCTAATTTTTGCAAGGGATTGGACCAGAGAGGTATGTCCCATTACATATAGTTCTATGAATTTCATATTCATTTTTTTTTTAAGAGGGTGACATGAATTGGTTTCCCAATTCATGCCGAATGGAATTTATTAAAATTAAAGTTTACAATGAAAACACGAGGTGTAATGGATTTACACCATCCCAAAATAGAGAAAACAACAAAATACATATAAAACCTTAATGTACCGAGTAACGCATCTTCAAACAGGCTCAAATAAGATCCAATGAGAGTCCATGACCTCCACTACAGAAGTAGAATCATAGTGTGCAGTTCGGACATGCATTATCCTCCATTCCATGACATTTCCTGCTTCAAAACTGAGGCTTTATGTGAGTGTTACTTCTTTGAAAGTGAGAAAGATGCTCCAGATTTTTCATCAAAATTCACCCAAAAAAAAGAGATGGATCCATCCAGAGAATTTCATATTCATTTATTAGAGAATGGGTTTATGTTTTCATTTATGTTTTTCCATTATACATAAATACATACTATTAAATTAATTTTATAACATTATTGATGTTGAGTTGTTTTTATTTTATTAATAAAACTAATATTGAGAGTATATTTTCTCACCATTTTTTATAAACTATTGCTACTAATCAACAGACTCTTGTATAAGGTTTGGCATGCCTAAGGTCATGTAATAACTTAGATTGTTTCGATAACTGACTTACATAACTATAGAATTAAATAAAAGTTTTTGAAGTTTTTTTTTGATTTACTTTTTGGGACATGTTAGATAAGGACAGGTAGTTTCAGATCTTGGTACATATAATGGGCTTGAACATCATAAAAACATTTCTGATGAAATTTTATGTTTACCTGGTGATGGTTCTTTGGATGATGATGATTTTTATACATTTTGGGATAAGAAT
This sequence comes from Viscum album, assembly GCA_963277665.1. Taxonomy (NCBI): domain Eukaryota; kingdom Viridiplantae; phylum Streptophyta; class Magnoliopsida; order Santalales; family Viscaceae; genus Viscum; species Viscum album. The sequence goes on from OY728146.1 coordinate 1,110,590,061, forward strand.
GTTGTATGAATGATGATGTTTCCAATGAAGGATGACATTATAAGTTGAGAAAAAAAAAAGAAGTACCCAATGAATTGATATATTCTAAATAAAGACTTTCACTAAATGGAAAAGATGAGTTTATCATGAATGAATAATATAAAGTACTCATTGGATGATTTTGAATTCTAGAGATGATAATATGAATGTTATGCTTGATGAGTTGGAGAATGTGAGATGCTTCCATTGATAATGTATACAAGATTATTATTCATATGGAAAAGAATATTGAGTTTTTTTGTTTCTATTTTCAATACACTTCATATATTAATGGATTAATATAATGATTTGGAATATGATTAGTTAATTAATGATCATTTATATATGTAAATTCATGTATAGAATTGGTGTAAATGACTAGGGAAATTAAAGAGGATAATAGTTCAGTATTTCAAGGAAGAACCATATACTACTATTGTATATCTAGCTACAATTGAAATATTATAAAGATAGCAAGAATTTCAAGGTATATAATTATGTTATTATGAAATAATTCTACTATAACATATGAGATCTACACTTAAATGATGATGTCACTATTAATCAATCATTGGTTGAGTCTAGATAAATTATTAAAGAAATTGAGGTAGTTGAAGATCTCTATGTTGAGTCAATAAGGTTTCCTTATGAATTTCCCATTCTTATATGTTTTGAAAATCACAAACACATTATCATAAGGAAAAAAATTTCCTAAGGATTATTTTCATAAGGAAAATCTTTCTTCTCTAAGGAAATTTTTATCCTCGCTATTTTAATCATAGTTTCATTTTACAAACTCTCTAAATCAAACCCATTTTATTACTAAGTCAAAAATTTGGATTCTTATGTAAAACCTCAGGATCTTATAATTCCTTTGATATAGAGTGTTTTATTTTCATACTCTAAATTCTCTAAAATTCATACTATGAATTCTTTGAAATTCAGACTCTAAATTCTATAAAAGTTTCAATCAGGATCCTCTGAAATTCAGACTCTGAATGCTCTGAAATTTGGACTTTGAATTACTCATAATTTAGACTGTGAATTCCTCAGAATTCCGACTGAAAATTCCTCAGAATTCCACCTCTAAGTTCCTCAATATTCAGACTCTGAATTCCTCAAAATTCAGATTCTGAATTCCTCAGAATTCAGATTATGAATTCCTTGGAATTCAGACTCCAAAATCAAAAGAATTTAGATTCTGAATTCTTTGTTAAACAGAATCATAATATCCATGTATTATAGAATCTAAATGTTTATTGGGTTAGACTCAGAATTCTATTTTCCCTTAGACTCTAAAAAATAGATTTGGTTAAGTAAATTCATTTTTCTTACACTTGTTTTGAGATGATGTCGTACAAATTTTTTCTAACTAACTTTTGTTTGAATGACATGTGTATCGATCCCTTTGAAATTGAAGGTAATATTTAACTATTGGAGGAGGGAGCCAACCGTTGGAGAAGTGCCTATAAATAAGAGTTCATTCAAATGATCCCAATATCGTTACATCAATCTATAGATTACATATTCATGAAGTGATTTATTGAGAGATATATTCTCATTCCTTGTGCATACTAAAAATATTTTTCATCATTATTCATGCGAATCCGATTGTTTTTTAGTACAATCGAGGGCCTCCTGGGATAGGAAGACAAAGGGGCCGACTACCTTAAAGATCGAGGGCTTGTGGGGATAGAAATAAAAATTATGATATTCCAATCATGGTCTTACCCTGGTGTGGGTAATATAGACTTTCTTGAAAGTATAAATCAAGGGAACTTTATCTATTGTTGTTGGATACCCTTCTCTTTGGGTTAAAAGATTTCATACTTGTAACTTGTTTTGTTTCAAGTTTATTTCTGATGTATTTTGATAAAGGAATAAAGTATAAATTTCTTAAACTTTTTGTTATTTTTTTACACTCTGATAAGTAAGATTTTATATGCTTTATGTTATAATATTTTCATTCTAAAATTTCTTTAAGTTTTCTTTCAGAAACCATATTTCCATAACCAGCAATTTTTTCTTATATAACTATTTTATGGTTTGTAAATTTATCTTGTTTAAATTTTTTAACCATTGTTTTTCATAAGGTTAAAAATGAATGTTTTTAAACTTACAATTCAACCCCCCCCCCCCCCACTTGTAATTGGTCATCTACATTCATATTTCAATCCTACACACTATAGTACTAAAAAGGAGTTCATATCTATTATATATAATTTAGGATCATTCTAATGTCGATGAAGATAATTTGAAGTTTTCCTATAGTTATTTTAGATTAGTTGATGTTGTTAAAGATTATTTAAATAATTTTTAATTTTATTTGAAAAAAAAATTGAGGTCGTTGCAATTCATATATAATATTTTGTAGATAGTAGGAAATTTGAAAAGGAAAATGTAAGAACTCATGAATGTATTATATAGAAAAAAGTATTGGTGAGATTGATATATGATATATGTAAAGTACTAGAGATCTTAAACTTTGATATATAACATATCTCTAATGATATTTAATATCTCCCACAATATACATAGATGAACCCTGAGTTCAAACTATGATACAATATATAAACTCAAATCATGATGAAGAATAATATTGTGATATATAAAATAAACTATGAAGTTCCAAAAATAATGTAAGATTAATTATAAGGTTATGTAAGTGTAATTTTTTTGATTCTATATAATACATAAGAAGAAATTTGCCTCATGTAAGATTAAAAATGATGATGTGTAAGGGTAACCTAATCTTTCAAAAGGATACATAAGATCATTCTAATAGACATATAAGATTAAAATTATTTTTATCAGGTGAAATATAATATTGAATATGATGATTCTATATATCTATTTCGTGAATAAATACCATGATGCTTTATGGATAAATCCATAATTCTAACCAAGATTGGTGACATGTTGTAAATAAAGATATTGTATTATGAAATGAAGTTGTACACTATAAATTTATTGTTTAATGTGAGTATTTAAACATTGAAAATAATATTAAGGGTTTTGGAAGCTCAAAGGAAAAAAAAATTAATTGAGATTTGATGGGAGTCAATCATTATATATGAATAGATATCTATATAATTATTTAACTATTTACAATTATAAGTATATAATTTGGGATCATTAAATGATTTTAGAGTAGGTTTTAATGAAAAGATATGTTTCCTTATTTTAGAAGAATTACAACTGCATTGTTTTTAAAATATATTTGACGAGTAGAAAAGGGGAATTTGAATATAAATATTGAGATGTGAAGATTGAAGGACGATTATATACGTAAATTATGGAACATTATTATAATGAATCTATATGATTATATTAAGGAAAACATGAGGTGAAGAATAAGTAGTATAGTGACATACTAATGATGGGATGATTCTAAATATTCTTGTCATTTAAGAATATAACAAAGATAATAAGAGGGATAATTATGTGTGTTCCATCTAAAAAAAATATTTCCAAAATCAAAAATAATTAACATATATAAACAGATATATTTACCCATTACATAAGATTAAACTATGGTTCAAAGAAAAATAATGGGAGGACAAAATTGATATGTTGATACTCCTATTATTTTCATTTTCAAATTTAAAAAATAAGAATAGTAGAGGTAGTTGTGAGAAGATTGCTATAAAATATGGAAGAAAATTAAATATTAAATGTCTATAGAAGACTTGTTTTTTTACTATTGATATTACATTAGGAGTAACTATCCCAATTTGTTTATGAGTAAAGGACATGGTTAGTTTGAGTTCCTATGGAAAAAAGTGGGTTCTTGTTAAAGTCTATCTGTGTAGGGATTTGTAATCTAGTTTAATCTAGGTATAAGGGTTTAGGGTAATTATATTTCCCCTGTATTTTATTAATAAAAAAATTATAAACCATGTGTGTGTGGAATAACAACCACCAAACACCAATGACAAGCTCACACCTTTTTATTGAACAATATGAACATTTTTTTCTTCATTTTTTGGAGTTTCTTTATTTATTCAATACATACAGGTCAAATTTTTGTTTAGATTTTGAGGTAAATTCACTATGATTGGTGTATAGGTAAAATAGAGTTATAATTGGTAAATATTTGGAAAAACTAATTCACCCTCCACCCTTAGTATGACTACAAGGATCTTGTGGTAAAAACACCCAGGTTATGGAATAGTAGTTTTTGGATGTCATTATTGTAGTTTGATTTTTTTGATTCAAGTACGATTGATAGTTTAAAAGTTTTTTTTATTTTTTTACTCTTAGTCCATTAAAGAATGATTTATTACTACATGCATCATATTTGGTATATATATGATTAAAATTAAATTCATGTTCATTTTCATTGTTGATGGATTTATTATGAAGGAGGGTTAATTTCTTTAAAGTGTCAATAAATATTTATACAAAAATTTTATATTTATATTGTTGGTGTAATTATGCTAAAAAAGAACATGGGTTTTCTATTGACCATAAATGTGAATATTATCATGTTTTATAATGTAATTAACATTATATAGTCTCGGCGTGTATGTGAAGTATGATATCCCTAGTGAGTTGTTCATAAATCTTATATCTTTATAATGAATAAATACAGGTAGGGTATTTTAGAGATATGGTTTAGAGTGAACATGGACTTCTTTAAAGTGATGGATACCATTAAGGGAGTAGTGAAAGGTAGGTGGGATTCATTGGGATATTGATGTTATAAATCACTTATATTGATTTTGGTATCATAGTTATGTTTAGCGGAATGGATTTGTTGGAAATTTTACCTAGAAAGATTTGGTTATGGATTATTCTATGGTGTGACACTCACATGTAACAATTTTTTTATGGTATTTTAAAACATTATGGTTTTTGTTTGAAATTGGTAAAATATGAAATTTTTCTATGTTTCATGGTTAGTTCGTTGGTTTAGGTGATACCACACTATTTCCTTTACATAGAAATATTTTCATATTATTTTGTTCTTTCATGGTTTTTATATATGGTATCACATGGTTGAGTCCAAACCATATAGAATATTGGAGAAATGTTTTGATTCCATTAGGGTTTGGTGTGTTGTTTCAAGTCTTGTGAATGGTAAATAGAAATCATATGAGGAAACTGGGTGTTGTGCCATCATTTTTAATAGTAGATTTTCTATGAGGGTGCATGGGGATCTCCTCCCATTCTTTATTATTTGCATTTTAGGCCACTTTTGTAGTTTCAGAATGATATTTTGAGTTATCTTCCCTCTTTTCTCCAATTATCTTCCCCCCAACTCTTTCCCCTAAATTTATCTTTCTTCTACAAACCCTAATCATTATTTAGGTTTATTTTTGAATTTTTCTGGATTATAATCAATGCCGATTTTTATTTTTAGAGGTTGGAGAGCATTCCTTATTATTTAGTTTTTCATTCTTCACTAAATGAAACAAATTACAATGTATTTTCTCCTCAAATAGATAGGTGTTTTTAAGTCACTCCATTATATTTCATTATATGAAATTCTTGTGTGTTTTAAATTTCTTTTCATTCTAAATTATGCCTATATGTATTACTCAAGTGGGGTTTGAAAGGGTTTTAACACTTCCCATGGACTTTTCCCATGAAAATTATTTGATGAAATGCTTGAGTATCTCTTTCAGATAAATTAAAAGGTTTTGAAAAGTTTGTTGACACTGGATGATTTTTGGAAGTTTGTTTTTTGTTCAAATGGTGTGGTTTGTTTAAAAGGGAAATAATTATACCTTGTTTCAGAATTTTTTATATTATTGGGTATCAATGGAATTTCAAAAAAAAAATTGAGGTTTTATTTTTAATTTTCAATGAATGTTTTAACTATTTCATTATAATTATTTAAAATGACCTAGCGATATGAACATGTTTTTAAAGGCCCCATTGGCACTTAAAGAAAAATGGTGGTTTGGAAAGTTTTATTAACCTCATTATTGAGGCCCCTATATTATTTTATGTTTTTTTATAGATTGTAACCTTATGGGGGTTTTTAATATTTATGATTAAGCATGGATATAAAAGGGGCTATTTTGTTAAAGGTTAATGGAGGTAGGATGAGTTTCATTAGTTGTGTTTAAAAATTTTATTTGTGTGATGATCACATTACTTTTTATTTCTCACCTCCCTTTTTTAATATCGTGGAAACCTTAAGTAGATAATTAGAATGTATGTGTTAGGATTATTCTATCATAGTTTATAATGGATAGCTTGTTCCCAAGGAAATCTATGCACTCCTAGGGGTTTATTAAAATAATCAAAGACCCTAATGATGTTAAGTGGAATGTTTCTATTTCTTATAAGGGGCCCTAGGTAGATGCAACCCAATGTGACCATGTATAGTACTATTAAATTGAGATCCTAGTGTTTTTTACATGATGTGAGATCCCTTTTAAATTGATTTAGGGGATCCCAATATATATTCCTTGATTTTATCCCCTATCTAGTTTTAGATTCATAGCACCTGGGATTTATTTTTGGTTTCCTCATTTTATTAAATAGATATCTTGGTGTCATTGTGTATATTATTTACATTTGGTTATGGTATTGATTTACTTTCAAACCATTTGATAAATTTATGTAAACAATGGTTTCTAAAATGAATGTGATTTTCATTTTGAAAAATTTATTTGAGAACTGGTTTAATAAATGAGGTGGAAATTGTTTGTTTTCTTTTAAATTGACAAGATATATCTTAGTTCATTTCAAATTAATTTAAAGGAAAACTTAGATTTATGTATTCATTAAAAAATAAAACTTGCATTTATGGAATTTAATGTTAATGTAACTACATGGAATATTTGGTGGAATCCTATTTAGAATGTTTTTCTCACACCTTTCATATACATTATTGTGTGTACATAGGAAACTATTATGTCTTATCTCATGTGTCTGATACTTGATATCATTCCTTTGATTCTTGTTGGTTCCATTTTTGGGCTTGTTGGGATGTGGTTAGTGACTATGTTTTACATGGAGGCATTTTGGAATAATTTGGATTCTTTTTTACTTTTTGGGGATGTTGTATCCCCTACTTTAGTCAGGTATATTATTTTATTTTTTTCTCATGTATCTGCTTCCACATTATTTTTATATTACTAAATTGTCTTTTTTCAGTTGAATGGTTATTTTTTATGCTATGTTTGGTTTGGTTACTTATTAGTGTATGATTGTTTTTTATTTTATTATATGAGGGTGAAATCATTCCCCTGTACTTATTTCAAATGACCTGGAACTAGATATTAGATCATGGGGATTAGGACTGCCCTTCCATCCTAGGGGTGGACTGAGTCTGGGGATGTGTTAGTTTATCCCAGGCTGGTTTATTAAAAATGGCATCAAAGACAATGTTTCTCAATGGGGGAAAAGGTTCGTTGAACACCCTAATACTATTTGGGTGTGACATAGTAATATGGAGTTAAGATTTTCATTAGGATTTAGGAGTTTGGTCATGAGTAGGTTCTTTATCACAAACATTCATAAAGACACTTAAGTTTTTATTAGTATTAGAGGTTTAATATTGGGATTTAGGACTTAATATTGTCTATTTTTGGTGGTTTTTTAATTCTAATTATCATTATGTGAGTTTCCTTGGTGGTTGTTCTTGGAATTTTAGGATGAAAACAAAAAGATAGATCATAGTCATGAGGTTGTCATACATTGCCCAATAAATTGGGAATTAACCAAAATCATGATGATTTAAATGTATCAGGGAGTTTTTTTATGTGGTTATGATATGGATTGGTTTTTATTTTTATTTTTAGTATATTTTTTTATACAGTAATTATGAAAACTGGTTTTGTGTGAAACCAAATTATTACGTGAAAATTTTATTTTTTTTGAAATGTGGTATTTGGGCTTGGCACTATATAGAAATACCTTTTATGACATGATTTTGTAAATGGTAAATTTCATGATGAACCCTGAAAATAATTTTGGGAGTTTAAATTAGTTTTTTGGGATTCTATAAAATGAATTGACCCTCTATGGATGTTGTCACACCCGGTTTTATTTTCTTTCCATGTCATTGTTTTGATCCAGTTCATTGAAAATCCCAATACTTTTATTGGGTGTTGGGTGAGATTAATTTTTATTTTTGAACTACCATATATATCTAATCACCCTAATTTGGGTTCTCCATTGCTTGTTTAGGTGTTTTTGGAGAAATGGTGGTTACATCATGATTTGGGCCCACCATGAGCCCATTACCAAATTTAAAAACATATTTTGTTTCTTTTATAAGTCATTAATTTTTTTCATTTTTGACTCATTCCAATTTAAACATGTCCTACACTCATATATTAAAGCTACCATATTCTTTTTTACGCATTATAAATTCATAATCAGGGTGAATTTGGGTAACTTCCTTATGTATTGGGCCAGCCCATGGGCCCATTTCCAGATTTAAAAAAATAAATTTTTTCTTTTATATCTAATTCAATGTTTAATATTTTTCTGTTATTCTACCTCAAACTATAATACAATAGACCTATCCTCACCCGATTATCTATGTTACCTTTTTGGAGCTAATATGAGTCGAGGGTTAGGGAAAACTTCTCAATGTCTCTCAAATCATCTAGAATCGCAAAGGTAAATTATTTTATCCATTAATCATTCAATTCCTACTCCTTTTCCCACAAATAATATTTACCAGGTTCTTTTATACTTTATGATACTCTCAAATATGTTTAAATCCATTCCCTTTTCTATATGGGTGCATATCTAAAGGAAGATGAAGAGTTTTCTAGTTGAAAAGGTGAGATTCCATCTCCTTTCTCCTCCCTCTTCTTCCTCCTTTCATTATTTCTTGGTTTTATAATCTCTAATAGTCATGATAAACATAGATTTCTTCTATAATATGATTTTTATGGGGTTTTTGTTCTTTTGGTTCTGGTCATCATAGGTTTAGGGTTTGTAAACCCCCTGGATGGTGATATTGGGTGTGTGTTTTCATTATGCCAAGGATTTGAGGTAGGATATCTCGTGCACAAGCCTTTATCTTTTAAGATTAATAATTTTCTTATTATTTTCATCTAATATATATTTTTATTATTATTTTTCATCATTTGGATAATTTTCTTGGTGTTCAAAATGGTTGTTTAATCCTTGTTTTGTGAAAGGTACGGTTGTTTTGTCATAAAAGTGCACACCAAGTTTTTTTAAATGTTCCACTATCTTTCAAAATTATTTTCTGAGGTTTAGAACATGTTTTATGGAATTTTGAATATGCTACAGTATCATGTATAAAATATGGAATGCAATTGGTGTTTTTTTCTTTGTCAAGTGCTTAAAATAAATTTTTTTATTCAAAAAGGGCATGTCATGTGTTCGGTAAATTGCCCGATTGGATTTTTTATGTTATGTTTGATTTAAAAAAATATTTTTTTGGATTTATAAATGAATTGTAGAAATTATAAATGGTATTTTTGGTCCTCATATTTCTTTCCAATTTGGATATGGTTTTACAAACAAATTGGTTTTGGTTTACAACATGTTTTGGCCTGAGTTGTCAAAAAATGGCATGTTTCACATCCTTATGAAAATGGTTGTGTTTTGAATATGTGACCAGAATGTTTTAAGGGATTTATTAATGAGTTTTTATGCTGTAAATGTTTTTTATAAACCTCTTTAATAAATTTGAAATGAATACCTTGGTCAAACGACAGTTTTGAGAAATTCTTAAAGGCCTATTTGGCCTTTGTTGTTCTGTAAAAATGGCTTCCATTTGTATTTCATGTTCTATCATTTGGGAAAAAAATTTGGTCAGTAAAAATTATTTATTAATGGGTTTTGGGGATTCCAAATCAGGGTTGTTATGTTATTTATGGGGTTGTCGCCTTAAAATAACATTGTTGAATGGATTTTATGTGCAAAGCCTCGTTATACTCCTTGAAATTATTTTACGAATCTTTTTAGTGGTTTATTGATTCATGAAAGAAATGTGAAGCCTGATTGTGGTATGTTTGTGTGTTTATGGTTTGGTAATGTAATTTTGATGTGTAAATTTCATTTTCTAATATGTGTAACTTTATTGAGAACTAAATGGAATCTCGGGTATCTTGCTAGGAGGACGTGTACTATTATGCTACTGATTCCATGGGGTTTGGCCCCTGTTTCATATAGAAAGTTTGAAGATGAAAAAAAGAACTAAAATATGATGATGATGTAGTTGGTGGAACACTAGGTTATGAGTATTCTCCCTACTAGTGGATTTTGTGCATGATAATGGATATTTATTATGGTTACTTTCACCGAGATACGAGGTACCTGGGGCTCACAACTAACTAGTGCTTAGGGGTGTTCCCGTGACTTGTGCTCATTGGATATTTTGTAATCACCAATATCATATGGTGTGTTTGGTTGGTAAGTTCAGTAGTTTGTTTGATTTATTTAAAAGTTTAAATTATTTAAATCATCCCTCTTGAAAACTATTTTCATTTTAATGTTTCACCTCCTTGAAAAATGTTACTAGCATTCCTGTTTATAAAACATGCATGTTTTTGTCTAGTAATTGTTTTTATATAGAATGTGACCTCATTTGGAATACATACCTTTATATAATTTATTTAAAACTTGAAAATTATGTTTCTTTTATTTTAAAGGTTGTGCATTGGGAATATAATATCGGGCTAACCTACTAAGGTTTAATACCAGCGCCTATAGTCTTCTTCTTCTTTTAGCCCTTGTTCAGGTTTCAGCTTGTGTTTGATCACCTTGGGAAACATGAGATAATTATTTTGGAGAGTTACTAGAAGGATCACATGGATTTAGTTGGTTATCTAGTTTTGTCAGTTGAGTTATTGGTTTAGTTTTACTTTTAGTTTCTTGTACAAATAATGTTCAATTCAGTTTTTATATAAATGTATTTTGGGATGTCCATTTCTTTCCGCTATTTGTTTGATTGTTTATATATGAAATAAATTGTTCCCAGGTGTACTCATATTGAGTCCATTGGTGCTTTCCGCCATCCCAGGAGGATCGAGAACGTCTCTCAGGACTTGTTGTGGGCCGGCCCTTGTGACTGGTTCATGGTCGACGTGGGCTGGTTTGTAGAAAATTGGTATCAGAGGAGGCCGACTCTTAGCAGACCATTATTTATAGAGTTCCCTTGTTATTTGGGGTTATATCAAGGTAGATTTAGTAGGATTTTTGGGACTTGAGGGGTAAGTGCGGGAAGAGATTCATGAACTCTTTCTCTTTCTAATCCTTGAGTTTCCACAGGATGTCTAGTTCTATTAGTTTCCTTTGTTCTTGTTGATTTTTTGGTTTTGGGATATGACAAGGGGAGTCTAACTAATGGCCTTCATGTGATCACAGGGCATGGTAAGCCATGTGTAACTGGGGTATGCTCATAATAAGTCTCTTGGTGTTGATGTTGTGTTTGACATATGGTCACCGGCCATATGGTCAAGTCACCCACCGACACTAGTTTCTTTCTTGGGGACTCTTGGACCTTTCTTGAATTATGAATTTTTGTTTTGAAAATCTTTTTATGTGAATTGTAAAAATTGGTTTAAAATTAAGGATAAGATTTTTAAAAGTTGAAAAAGGGGTCTTCAAAAATTAAATATAAGAATGGTTTTGGAAGGTTGTGTTTTGGGGGGAAAATAGGAAGTGGAAATGATTTAATTTGATTGGGTTATCCATAATTTAAACTAGTGTTTTGTTGGAATTAAATGTTTTGAATGTATGAATAAATGTTAGGTTATTCTAAATCTTTATTTTAAATGGGGTGTTTTGTGATGTTTTAAAGTGTTTGAATCTGATGAATTGGTTTTGTAAATTGGTTTTGAGCGGTTGGTGTTTTCCTAGACAGGGTATTGGTCTTAATGACCATTAGATTATGAAAAGATACCTTGCTGAATTTTAGAAAATGGGAATGGGTTATTTGGATTAGCTTGGTTATTTTAAATGTTCATAAAAATTAAAAGTGATAGTTTTTTGATGAAGTGTGGTTTGTTTTGTGAAATATGGAGAGGGTTTTATGACATGGTGGTTGGTGTACCTTTTGAAGGTACGTGATTTTTGGAATGATGTTGTTTTTTTAGCCTTTGGTGTTTTCATGGGTTCTCACATGCATGGTTTTATTGATATCTAGAAGTAGGTGCCTATATGGCATGGTGTTTGGGAGCCTAGGGTGGCATGTAAATGTGCATGTGGGTGAGACTTGATGAAACATCATTGGTGAATTTGGAAACACACCAGGTTAGTTTTTTTTCAAAAGTGTTTTGAGATGAAAAATTGTGGCATTTTTTTATAAACCAATGGTTATGTGGCTTGTTTTTTCTATGTCTTATAAGAGTTGTTTATTCAGTAAGATTTATTGTGATCTAGAAGTCATAATCTTGTTTTATCTTGAGATGATATCTTGTTGGTGGCTCGGTTTTAGAGTAATGTCTATTGGGTTTCAAAATATTTGTTTGATGTTGTGATGTGGCCATGAATATTTCTCTATTGTAAATCATTCCTATTGATCAACCAAAGGATTTATTTAAAATGTTAAATCCACCTATTAGAATGATACCTCATTCCATTTCTTAAAATAGAGAGCTTTTTGGGTTCAATTTAAAGTTTCTTCTCTTTATGTTGATTCTATTGGTTGTAGTTGTTGTTCTCGGTGATGTTTTTGTGGGTGTTTTTGTGAGCCTTGTTCATTCTGATCCTCGTTCGGTGTGAGAGAAAATAGTGTTGTGTACCACCATGTTCATGTTTTGATAAACATTTGTTGTTGAGGAAGAGAGTTTCATGGTTTCTATTGATCTATAATTTCTTCATGGGAGTGTAATATGGTACTGTGTGGAACTATGGTATGGAGTACAAGTTGTATATTATCATAGCCTTACTGCGAGTCAAGAGATGCTTCATCCATCAGAGTTCCAACCAAAGGTTTCAGAGTGAAGATGGCATGTAGTCAAGATGTATGAACCCTCATACTTAGACCGAATAAAATTTGATATTTTTTTAAAATTTTTGTTTATCGGTGGGTTAGTTTTAAAACCGCACTTCGGAACGAGGTTCCGAGTGCGTGAACCAGTTCTAGTAGTGACATCGGGTTATGCGTGGGCAGTTAGACCATGCGGGTCAAGTCGCGCAGTTGACCGTTTGTCAAAACATGTTATCTAATTAATTTGATTTAATGGATGTTTTAATAATAATAATAGTGAGAGATTATTATTATTAAATGTTGTGAAAACGTGTTTAATAAATAGATAGTCAAATGAGATTAAATGTGGATGTTTTAATAATAATAATTTTGGAAGATTATTATTATTAAATATTAAACAGACATGTTTATTTAAGTGGTGGTCAAACACCATTTAATGTGATATTTTAGTTGACCAAGAACATTAAATTAAAATTGTCGGTAAGAGGATTTTAATTTACGATGTGGTTTAATGAAGAAGTGTTATTCTAATAACGCAATATTGTGATGACTTCACAGTGAAGTATTTAATTAAATAAAGAGTGTATGATTAAATGAGAAATGTAAATATAATTATTGGTGATGATTATTATTAATTTGGATAATAATAATGATGGATTAATTGGGTTAGCATTAAATGAAGAATTTCAATTTATTAATGACGTGTTATTTTGATGACGCGTTGTTTTAGTTGGCGGTCATGGATTTTAATTGTAGTTGAATAATAATAATGTAATAAGTAAAATAATTACCATTATTTTTTAGAGTTATTATTGTTATAAAGAATAATAATAGTGGTAATTTATGTGGTAAAATAGTTTACTTAAAACAATGAAGGATTCACATAATATAATTGACTATATGTTTATATATATTGTGATATATATATATGAGTAAGAAAAAAAAAGAGAATATTTTTTTAACAGGCGATGGGAAAGGGGGCGTGACTCCCTCCTGCCCTTTTTATTCTTCAGTAAAGTGGTCCTCATCCTCCTTCAAAGTGTGTGGCCCCTCTTTTTTTATATATTTTTTCCCCTAAGCGCTAGACCTCCCTCCAGACAGCTCCTCCTAGTGTGACGGACCTGTTGTGGTGCGACCTCGGATCACAGCTTCTCTACGGTGCGATCTCGAGCAGCTGACTTCCACGTGGACAGTGCCCGTAGAGAGATTCCCTACTTTGGCTCCTTCCCACGGCACGAGTCCTCTCTTCCCCGGTTCTCTTTCCCCCTCGACCTGAACAAGCTCCCTTGGTGGACACCCGCTGCAGCAGCACAACGGTCGGGAAGACCCGAGGTGCGTGACCAACCCCTTCCTGGATTCTCCTTCGTGCATCAATTCACCCATATTTCTTCTTCGGTTTGGTTCAATTAATCAAGGTATATAATTCCTTGATATTGCTTATTATCGCTTTTGCGGTTTGGGGTTGTTTCAATGCCCGGTTTGTAATACCTGAAACTCTTTATTAGGGTTTGATAGACTCTTGTGTTATTATGTATTCAAGGTTGTACGAGCAACGTGTGAGGACCGTTGGACCATTCTCCGACACCCGCGGATGAGCACAATTACATTTTATCCTCGTTTGGGTATGAAAGTGTGTTTACACCATTATAGTTCTTTTTATGCCAATTGAATTATCTGGTCCTGCGTTGGTTTATATGTTTTATTAATATGTTGATGTTTACATTGCAGGTTATATTTTCCCACCACATGTATATGTATAGGTATATATATATATATGTGCACATAAAAGTTTAGTACGTGCGCCTGCGTGACCGGTAAAGCAATGTGTGTTAACTTGGGTCCACTCCGAGGGAAGACCAAAAGCCAACATTTGAGTATATTGACCTTCTCACCTTGAGGTAGGTGGTTTGTGCCATACTGTTCAATGTCTTAGTGTTTTATGCGGAAATTCCACCAATACCCATGAACGGGGTATTGTGTATTTACTGTCTTGCCCTTATTGTTTTCCTTCCTTCCTTGTATGCTTGAGTAGAGGTAAATTGATCATTTTAGAGGATACTTTGTTGTTCTTGGATGTTTTGCCCATGCTTTGTTCTATTTATGACCTTCAGGGTGTTGTTTTCCTTTGGCTGTTACACCTATTTCCATGCCTTGTGATTATAGGTTGGAGTGAAATTCATAACATGTTTGTTGCCCTATACACTGTTTATCCAAGTATCTCTATAGGTGTAATTTGGTTATCCAAGTAGATCTATAGGCGTACTTTGGCCTTATAGCATTATTATGCACTGACTAGCACGAGACTGATAGAACTTGGTGTTATAGACCATAAGGGATAGACCGAGCGAGCTTCCCAGAGAGTCGTATATAGTATATACTACATGAGGGTAGACCGAGAGAGCTTCCTCAAAGAGTCTTAGACATTATAGACTATAGGGGGTGGACCGAGTGAGCTCCCAGAGAGTCTTGGATATTATAGACTAAAGGAGGGTAGACCGATTGAGCTTCTTCAGAGAGTCTTACCTTGTTTGAATCTCTTTACGAACCTTCCCAGGCTATAGGAGGAATTGACTGAGTGAGCTTCCTCAGAGAGTCTGGGGTATACCTGAGGCTATAGGAGGAATTGACTGAGATAGCTTTCTCAGAGAGTCTCTGAACATTGGGGCTAGGAGGGTTGACCGTGTGATCTCCCTCAGAGAGTCCCTGACTACCCTATACTATAAGGGGAATTTACTGAGCGAGCATCCCCAGAGAGTCTGATAAATTCATATGACCAAACCAGGGGGGTTAGGATGAGTGCACTGCCCAAAGGGTTGTGGTATTTCTTGGATAGGACCAGAGGGGATGGCTGCGTGTACTTTCCAAAGGGTTTCTCGTTGTTGTTAGATAGTTGCTTCACTATTGTTGCTATCTTGTTGATTGATTTCTATTTTGTATCATCTTGCTTTATTGCTAATTTTTACTGTTTATTGTACTTTTACCTACTATATACTCACTGAATATTACACACAGATCTTCGGGTGATTGCCTACTAGGATTTAGTCTCACACCCTGTTTGGGTCATGCTTTTGGGCCCAAACAGACTATTTTGTTGCAGGTATAGACAAGGGAAAGCGCCCTTCGTCTTCTGGTACTTGATTGCTTGGAGAAGAAGATCATGGGACCAAGCTTTGTCTTGCGAAGATGAAGAGACTTTTGGCTGCTTTGTTTTTTTTCCTTTTCATTATTACTGTATTACTTCCATCCTGTTGTTTGGTTTGGCTATTTTATTATAATTATAACATGCCATGCATCATATCTTCAGTTTCAGTTATTTATTATTTTATAAAGTCATCCGCTGTTAAATTCTGATGAGAATGTTGTTTACTGCTTCCTCTGTTATATATAATGTTTCCTTCCTTTTATTTTCATAACCTATAAGGGCATAGTTCCCCCAACTACCTTACCCAAGGCCCTCACTGCTAGTCGGAAGCCTATGGCGTTCAGGGGAATGCGCTTGAGGTCATGTGGTGAACCGGGTATGGGGAACCATAAGTGGCTCCGGATTCAGGTTGTTACAAAGTGGTATCAGAGGAGGGTTGTTTCTTTCTTTTCCTTTTGTCTTACTGTTTCAGGGTTGGTAGACAGAAGACTAGGAATGTGTCGGTGCATGGGTTAATAGTCGTTCTTGGGACTGATCACCCCATGTACGGGAAATGACCAAGTGACCAAGGTTGGGATTGATATTCATAGTGGTTTCTATTACAGTTGATATGATTTCACCGTGGGTGAATTTTGTACTTTCCGCTGCTTATTGATTATAAAAAGTTTTAATAAAATTTCCCTTGGCTAGTTATGGAAAGAAAAATTGCATTACATGCATCATATTAGGCACTTAGAGATTCATATGCATGCATATGTGCTATGCCAGGTAGTTGAATTAGTAAATTTCCTGCTAATATTGATTGTGTGCCTTGAATATGTGACATGTCTTGCATTTATTTAGTACATCTTGATTAGATAGCATGTTCCGGTTGTACAATTCACATGCTTGTGCGATAAAATGACATGCTGTCGATCTTGTTATATGCCATGATTTTATGTAATAAGATGTTTTGGTGATTTAAACATGTTATGTTGTGATAGTTATTTGTAGTGACATTTTACCTTGCTGATAAATGATAGGTTGTTATGGATAAATGTTATTGGTTGCGAATACGACAGAACCAGTTTTTTTAGTTGTAAGGTGTATGGGCGCCTTATAACTGGGAAAAAGGGAAACCTGTGTATTCAAACTTATGAAAAAGGTTGATAATGTAAATCATAAAGTGAATTGATCTTGAATGGGAGCCAAATGTTAGTGGTAAGGTTTATAAGTTCCTTATCGATTGGTATGTGTCCACCCATGTGACTAAGGCTTTTATAACTATGTGTATTTTAAAATGGTTAAAAGTATAAAACTATTGATTTTTAATTGAAATGAACTATATTAGGGTTTTTTTTGAAGAACCCAGATTAAATGAATAGGACCCTCGGAGGCCGCCTTTTCAATAAAAGGAATTTAGATTCTAAATTTCCTACTAATGTTTGAATAACATTTAATGATTAAATTTTAAGAGGAATTTTGTTCTAACTTTCCTGTTTTTCCATGGGTGTTGATTGAAATCAAAGTTAACTTGTTCCAAACAATAATTGTGTGTTTTTATAATTCTTTCAAATGTATAAGGGTTGAAATGAATTAAAATTAAATGGTTAAAATGAAAATGGCTCTTGATCCTAGTATTTAAATTACTTTGCATGACCGAGAGATAGAGTCAACGCATGGGCTTCATAAGGGGATAGCCCATGGTAGATATCACCCTTAGAGCCTGATATGCCTTGTTTCGGTTGTGAACTTTTAAGTTTGGTGCCTTTCGTGACATTTTTCATAGTAGGACCTTTTCAGTTTAGAAATACATCCTCATTCGGATGGGTGGTTGTTGACCCCTTTGCTTCTTCTTAAAGGGATGACTTGTTATGACGTCATCTGGGAAAATCTTCATGTGACATGACACGGCCCTGATGTAAACCTTCTTGTGCTATTGAATACGATTTCGGGTTTCCTTCGTGGTAGAGTGACCTGTGCATTAAGGAATAAGTTGCATCCCACTACTTGGGAGAACTTTTGCCTCGGGTATTTTGACACGCCGACCGGTTGAATTATCATCTTCTGTGTAATATGTTCACATAGTGATTGAGGTTCTTGGAACGTCACACATGGGTTAAGATATTCTACTATAGCACGCTGGTTAGCGGTTGATCTCTTTTTGGGACGACATAGAAAATATTAAGGTGGGTAGTGTCGCTTTTGTTTCCATAAATGTGTCGATGCTTACTTGGTAGCACGACTGATCTTCTTGATGATCTTGGTGCACTCTCTCGAATGCAGCGAGCATGTCCCCCATCTTGAACTCATTCTAGAGTCACTAAGATAGTGTCGGTTATACGCCACGCTAATGTTTTAAAGATGTAGGCTTGTCTTGCGATCTCCTTCGTAGTTGTTCATGGGATGTGTGTTTTCCTCAATCTTTGACCTTATTCATGCTAAGCCATGGTTGTTTTCAATAACCTTGTAAAGTTTTGACTTCGGATCATCAATGAAGATCGAGTCAAGACTTTGGTGCACCCACAGTTGGTAATCTAATGGTTTTAAAGACACGTCGTCAGTTAAAGGACGAGTGTGGGTTTTTGGTCAGTGATGTCTCCTGAGGAAGCATGTGTAACCTCTTTATGTTGGTTGATTGAGATTGACCGTTTTCGTTGATCAGGTCTCTATAATGGCCTCAGATGTAAATCTTCATTTTGTTGTTTGAGTTTTAAAGTGGGTGTTGGATCAGGTTTTAAAAGTTCAAGTGTGATTTTCTTAGGAAACACTTAAAGATGCATTGGGTGTTGGGAACGCAATGCGATCCTGCTGAACGGAACTTCACAACCCTTGTAGGTCGGGTGATGTTTGTGTTGGTTCCCAAAGGCTTCTCGGGGATGAGATGTTTTTAAGGTGGTTAGTTTGTAAGAACCCGTGTTCTTAGACCGGATAAAATACGTTATTTTATTTTAAAATTTCATTTATCGGTGGGTTAGTTTTAAAACCTCACTTCGGAACGAGGTTCTGAGTGCGCGAACTGGTTCAAGTGGTGACATCGGGCTGTGCATAGGCGGTTATACCATATGGGTCAAGTCGCACAGTTGACCATTTGTCAAAACGTGCTATCTATTTAATTTGATTTAATGGATGTTTTAATAATAATAATAGTGAGAGATTATTATTATTAAATGTTGTGAAAACGTGTTTAATAAAAATTCGGTCAAACAAGATTAAATGTAAATGTTTTAATAATAATAATTTGGGAAGATTATTATAATTAAATATTACACAGACCTGTTTATTTAAGTGGCAGTCAAACACCATTTAATGTGATGATGTACTTGACCAAGAACATTAAATTAAAATTGCTGGTAAGAGGATTTTAATTTCCTATGTGGTTTAATGAAGAAGCGTTATTTTAATAACGCGTTATTGCGACGAGTTCACGTTGAAGGATTTAATTAAATAAAAAGCATATGATTAAATGAGAAATGTAAATATAATTATTGGTGGTGATTATTATTAATTTGGATAATAATAATGATGGATTAATTGGGTTAGCTTTAAATGAATAATTTCAATTTATTAATGACGTGTTATTTTGATAACCCCTTGTTTTAGTTGGTGGTCTTGGATTTTAATCGTAGTTGAATAATAATAATGTAATAAGTAAACTAATTACCATTATTTTTTAGAGTTATAGTTGTTATAAAGAATAATAATAGTGGTAATTTTTGTGGTTAAATATTTTACTTAATACAATGAAGGATTCACATAATCTAATTGACTAAATGTTTATATATATAGTGATATATATATATATGAGTAAGAAAAAAATAGAATATTTTTTTAAGAGGCGTTGGGCAAGGGGGGTGTGACTCCCCCCTGCCATTTTTATTCTTCAATCACGTGGACCTCCTCCTCCTTCAAAGTGAGTGGCCCCTCTTTTTATATATTTTTTTCCCTAAGCGCTAGACCACCCTCCAGACAGCTCCTCCTGGCGCGACAGACTTGCTGTGGCGAGACCTCGGATCACAGCTTCTCTGCGGTGTGATCCCGAGCAGCTGACTTTCGCCTGGACAGTGCCCGTAGCGTGACACCCTGCTTCGGCTCTTTCCCACGGCGCGAGTCCTCTCTTCTCTGGTTCTCTTTCTACATCTACCCGAATAGGATCCCTTGGCGGACACTCTTTGCAGTAGCACAACGACCGGGCAGACCCGAGGCACACGACCAACCCCTTCCTGGCTTCTGCTTCGCGCATCGATTCAGCCAAATTTCTTCTTCGGTTTGGGTCAATTTATCAAGGTATATAATTCCTTGATATTGCTTATTATCACTTTTGGGGTTTGGGGTTGTTTCGACGCCCGGTTGAAATTACCTGAAACTCTTTATTAGGGTTTGATAGACTCGTGTGTTCGTCTGTATTCAAGGTTGTGCGAGCAACATTTCGGGACCGTTCGACCATGCTCTGACACCCGTGGACGAGCGCAATTACATTTTATCACTGTTTGGGTATGAAAGTGTGTTTACACCATTATAGTTATTTTTACGCCAATTGAATTATCTGGTCTTGCATTGGTTTTGATTTTTTAGCAATATGTTGATGTTTACATTGCAGGTTATATATACGCATCACATGTATGTGTATAGGTATATATATATATATATATATATATATATATATATATATATATGTATATGCATATATATATTTATATATTCACATAAAAGTCGAGTACGTGCGACTGCGTGACCGGTAAAGCAATGCGTGTTATCTTGGGTCCACTCTAAGGGAAGACTGAAAGCCAACATCCGAGTATATCGACCTTCTCACCTCAAGGTAGCTGGTTTGTGCCTTACCGTTCAAAGTCTTTGATTTTTATGTGAAAATTCCACCAATACCTGTGAATGGGGTATTGCGTGTTTACTATATTTCCCTTTTTGTTTTCCTGCCTTTCTTGTATGCTTGCGTAGAGGTAAATTTATCATTTTAGAGGATACATTGTTGTGCTTGGATGTTTTTCCCATGCTTTGTTCTATTTACGACCTTTGGGGTCTCGTTTGCCTTTGGTTGTTACACCTGTTTCCATGCCTTGTGATTATAGGTTGGAGTGAAATTCATAACATGTTTGTTGCTCTGTAGACTGTTTATCCAAGTAGCTCTATAGGTGTACTTTGGTTAGCCAAGTAGCTCTATAGGCATACTTTGGCCTTATAGCATTATTATGCACTAACTGGCACTGGAATGAGAGAACCTGGTGCTATAGACTATAAGGGATAGACCGAGTGAGCTTCCCAAAGAGTCTTAGATATTATAGACTATAGGAGGGTAGACTGAGATAGCTTCCTCATAGAGTCTTGGACATTATAGACTATAGGGGATGGACTGAGTGAGCTCCCATAGAGTCTTGGATATTATAGAATAAAGGAGGGTAGACTGAGTGAGCTTCCATAGAGAGTCTTTCCTTGTTTAAATCTCTTTAAGAACCTTCTCAGGCCAGAGGAGGAATTGACCGAGTGAGCTTCCTCAGAGAGTTTGTGGTATACCTGAGGCTATAAGGGGAATTGACTAAAATAGCTTCCTGAGAGAGTCTCTAGACCTTGGGGCTAGGAGGGTTGACCATGTGATCTCCCTCAGAGAGTCCCTAACTACCCTAGACTATAAGGGGAATTGATTGAGCGAGCTTATCCATAGTGTCTGATACATTCGTATGACCATACCAGGGGGTTAGGCTGAGTGCACTTCCCAGAGGGTTGTAGTATTTCTTGGATAGGACCAGAGGGGATGGTTGTGTGTACTTCCCATAGGGTTTACTGTTGTTTTTAGATGATTGCTTCACTTCTGTTGCTATCTTGTGGATTTATTGTTGTTGTGTATCATCTTGATTTATTGCTAACGTTTACTGTTTATTGTACTTTTACCTACCATATACTCACTGACTATTAGGCACAAATCATTGGGTGATTGTCTACTAGGATTTAGTCTCACACCTTGTTTGGGTCATGCTTTTGGGCCCAAACAGACACTGTTGTTGCGGGTATAGACAAGGGCAAGTTCCCTTCGACTTCTGGTACTTGATTTCTTGGAGTAGGAGAGCATGGGACCAAGCTTTGTCTTGTGATGCTGGGAAGAATTTTGGCTGCTCTTTTTCCTTTTCATCGTTACTGTATTGATTCCATCCTATTGTTTGGTTTGGCTATTTTATTAGACTTATAACATGTCATGGATCATATGTTCAGTTTTAGTTATTTATTATTTTATAAAGTCTTCTGCTATTAAATTCTAATGAGAATTTTGTTTAATACTTCTGTTGTTATATATATTGTTTCCTTCAATTTATTTTCATAACCTATGAGGGAATAGTTCCCCCAACTACCTTACCCAAGGCCCTCGCTACTAGTCAGCAGCCTCTGGCGTTCGGGGGAATGCGCTTGAGGTCATGTGGCAAACTGGGTACGGGGCACCATTAGTGGTTCTGGATTTGGGTTATTACACAAGATTCCTAGGATTGTGGGTAGTATTTGGTGGGGGTTTGGATCCGCGCAGAGAGTGTTGGCCCAGTTCTTGCCACCTCCATTCGAGAGTCAGTGGCTTAAATTTTCATGTTGTGTTCCTCTCAACATGAGTTGGTAGGTTGTTTTAGGAGAGTTTTGGTAGGCTTCTGTGAGTGAGTCCCGATTCTAGCTCATGTTGAATTCTTTTTTGTTCGTTTCAAGTTGGTTTCTAATGGTGTAGAGACCCACCACGGGTCCCGTTGATGTTTCCTCGTAATAACTTATCTAACGCTATTTGTTTCTTAATGGTACGGATTTCATCCTGTAATCTACTAGAATATTTGGTTTCCATGATTTTTCTTTGGTTTGGGTGATTATTGGGTTCATTGGTAGAAGGCCCAATAACTGGGTTCTTGGTTTGATTGTGGAGGTATTGACCCGATCATTCGGTTGATTCTCAAGATGTGGGTGAGAGTTAGTATTTTTGTTGAGGTAAAAAGATTAAGTTCCATTAATGGTTGATGGTGTTTCATTGTATTAGTAGTCTCAACCATATATATAATTAATCCTTAGGTTTTGATCAATCAGTTGGAATGTTCTATGTCTTTTCGAGGGTGGAAAGCTTTAATGGTGGGGAGAATTGTCACACCCGGGTATTTTTTTTCTATTCATGTCATGGTTTTGATATGGTTCATTGAAAATCCCAATCCTTTTATTGGGTGTTGGGTGATATTAATTTGGATTTTTCAACTACCATATATGTATTATCACCCTAATTTGGGTTCTCCATTGCTTGTTTAGGAGTTTTTTAGAGAAAGGGTAGTTACTTCATGATTTGGGCCAACCGTGGGCCAATTTCCAAATTTAAAAACATATTTTGTTTCTTTTATAACTCATTCATTTTTTTATCATTTTTGACTCATTACACATTCCACTTGTCCTACACTGACATATTAAAACTACCATATCTTTTTTGACCCCTTATAAATTCATAAGCATGGAGAATTGGGGTTACTTCTTTAGGTATTGAGCCAGCCCAATGGGCCCATTTCTAATTTTTAAAAATAAATTTTGTTTCTTTTATATATAATTAAATGTTTAATATTTTTCAGATATTACACCTCCCACTCGAACCAAGTACCCCTATCCTCACCCCAATTACCGATTTTACCTATTTGGAGCTCATATGTGTTGTGACTTAGGGAAAACTTCTCAATGTCTCTCAAATCATCCAGAATCACGAAGGTAAATTAATTCATCCATAAATCATTCCATTATTACTATTTTCCCACAAATCATATTTAACTGATTCTTATAGTACATATAAAACTCTCCAATAAGTTTCAATCCATACCCTTTTCTCTATGGGTACAGATCTAATGGAAGAAGAGGAGTTTTCTAGTTGAAAAGGTGAGATTCCTTCTCCTTTCTCCTCCCTCTTCTTCCTCCATTCATTATTTCGTGGTTTTATAATCACCAATAGTCACGATAGACCTAGGTTTATTCTATAATATTATTTTTATGGGGTTTTAGTTCATTTGGTTCTGTTCGTCAAAGGTTTAGGGTTTTTAAACCCTTTGATGGTGATATTGGGTGTGCGTTTCCATTATGCTAAGGATTTGAGGTAGGATATCCCTTGCACATTCTTTTAACTTTTAAGATTAATCATTTTCATATTGTTTTCATATGATATATTTGTTTATTATTATTTTTCATCATTTGGATAATTTTCTTGGTGTAAAAAATGGTTGTTTAATCCTTGTTTTGTGAAAGGTAGTGTTATTTTTTCATAAAAGTGCACACCAAGTGTTTGTTTAAATGTTCCACTATCTTTCAAAAATATTTTTTGATGTTTAGAACCTATTTTATGGTATTTTGAAAAAATTATAGTATAATTTATAAAATATTTCATGCAATTGGCGTTTTATTCTTTTTCAAGTGCTTAAAATAACTTGTTTTGTTTAAAAAGGGCATGTTATGTGTTCAGTAAATTGCTCGGTTGGATTTTATGTGATATGTTTTATTATAAAATTATTTTTTTGGATTTATAAATTAATTGTAATAATGATACGTGGTATTTTGGGTCCTCATTTGTCTTTCCAATTTGTATTTGGTTTTACAAAAAAAATGGGTTTCGGTTTACAACATTTTTTTTCCTGAGTTGTCAGAAAGTGGCCCATTTCACAACCTTATGAAAATGGTTGTGTTTTGAATATGTGACCTGAATGTTTTAGGGGATTTATGAATGTGTTTTTATTCTGTAAATGTTTTTTATAAACCTCCTTAATAAAATTGAAACTCATAACTTGGTTAAAGGATAGTTATGAGAAAGGTTTAAAGGCCTGTTTGGCATTTGTTTTTTTGTAAAAATGGTTTCCATTTGTATTTCATATTCTATCTTTTGGGGAAAATTTATGGTCCATGAAAATGATTTATTAATTGGTTTTGGGCTTCCAAATATGGGTTTTTTGTTATTCATGGGTTTGTGGCCTTAAAAGCGCATTTTTTATTGGATTTTATGTGCAAGGCCTCGTTATACTCCTTGAAATTGTTTTATGAATCTTTTTAGTGATTTATTGATTCGTGAAAGAAATGTGAAGAATGTTTGTAGGCTGTTTATTTTTTTATGGTTTGGTAATGTAACTTTTATGTGGAAAGTATATTTGATAATATATGTAACTTCATTGATCACTAAATGGAATCTCGGGTATCTAGTTGGGCGGAAGTGTAATATTATGCTAGTGATTTTGTTGGGTTTGGACCCTGTTTCACATAGAAAGTTTGAAGATGACAAAACTAACTAAACTATAATGATGATGTTGTTGGGGTACCACTAGGTTATGGGTATTCTCCCTAAAAGTGTCTTGTGTGCACGATAATAAAAATTTATTATGGTTACTTTCATCGAGATACGAGGTACCTGGGGCTCACAACTAACAAGTGCCTAGGGGTGTTCCCATGACTTGTGCTCATTGGCAATTTTTTACTCCTCATCTACATATGGTGTGTTTTGTTGGTAATTTTGATAGTGTGTGTTATTTATTTAACAGTTTAAATTATTTTAAGCAGCCCTCCTGAAAACTATTTTCATATGGAAGTTACACCTCTTTGAAAATTGTTACTAGCATTCTTGTTTATAAAACATGCATGTTTTTGACTGGCAATTTTTTTTATATAACATGGGACCTCATTTGGAAAACATACCTTTATATCTTTTATTTGAAACTTGAAATTTATGTTTCTTTTATTTTAAAGGAAGTGCATTTGGAATAGAATATCAGCATAACCTACTGAGTTTTAATACTCACGCCTATAGTCTTCTTCTGCTTTTAGCCCTTGTGCAGGTTTTAGCTTGAGTTCGATTGCCTTGGGTGACATGTGATCATTATGTTGGAGAGTGGCCAGAAGGGTTACATGGAGTTAGTTGGTTTTTAGGTTTGGTTAGTTAATCTATTGGTTTAGTTGTACTTTCATTTTCTTGTACAAATAATGTTCAGTTTAGTTTTTATATAAATGTATTTTGGGATGTCCATTGCTTTATGCTATTTGTTTGATTGTTTATATATAGGAGAAATCGTTCCCTCATGTAATCTATTGATGCCCTTGGTGCTTATCACCATCCCGGGAGGATGTGGAACACCTCTCAGGACTTGTCGTGGGCTGGCCCTTGTGACCGGTTCAAGGTCGACTCGTGCTGGTTTGTGACTGATGTATTCCCAATGATGGTAATTTTTTAAAAAAAATAATAATAAATTCTTGGAAATTTTGTAAAAATGGAAAATTTTTATTAAATGAGTAGTGTTTTTCTTATTTTAAAGGGAAATTCTTGGTGTTCGAATCTAGGTTAATATTTAAAAATTTTTTTCGGGAATTGAACTGTTTAATTGAAGCTAAATATTTTTAAGAAAATTTGGTGTTTTAAAAGTAATGTGTTTTTTCAAAAAAATTAGAGCTTTGGTTTTATGTCTAATATAGTGATTTATAAATAAATGTGATGTTTGTAATATGTATGGATTGATTTATTGGTTTTTCTTATATTTTTTCACTTGGTGTATCGAAACTTGATGGTTATTTTTTGGAAACATGAATGATTTGAATTCAAGTTTCATTTTGTTTAAATAATTCCTCCCAAAATGGTTTTGATGAAATATAGTGATCATATCTCTTTGGATAAACTTTTTTTTGTGAGGAAGTAGTAAATATTCATGGAATTTGATTCTAAATTCATTAGAGGATGTCCTTGTATACACCTTTTATTGGTTTTTTATTCTATTAGAAAATATTTTAAATCTTAAGACTTAGTATTTATGAGCTATTTATGTTTATTTTTAGTGGAAAATTAGGTTTTCGTTAGTAGTTTCTTTTATAGATGATGTGGGATGGGTTTTTGGATGAGGCCTGAATTTTGGTGATAATATGTTTAGGGATTTCATCTCAAGTATCTTAGAGAGTTTGTGATTTTAACATTACCTTTATTTAGTATATCCTATGGGATATTTTTTTATTGTTCATGTGTTAGTGGTGGTTGTTTTCGGATGTTTATTCCTCATTTATTGATTATAATTTTATGGTTGATCTATGATGATAGACTTGTGGTAAATGTGATAAATGAGGTTTTCTTGATGTATTGAGCATGGGTATGCCTTGGGTATGTCATTAGGGTAATGATTACGAGTGGATTGCTTCTGGTTATTCATGGGGGATACTAAGCTATAATTTTTTTTGAATATCTATGGTTTTCCCCCATATATTTTCCCAAGTTACCCTCTATAAATTCTCATCACCCAAAGTTATAACAATTTTATTCCATGTTGAAGCATATCTATGATCGTTTATCTTTCTTCCTTTTCTTTGGGATGTGTTATGTTGGTGACCCACCCTTACAGATTTCTTAGATTCCCATTTGTGGTTTATGATTTATTTATTGATTTCTTCTTATTTCCTTTTTTATTTTTGTATGGCTAGTGGAATATTATCATTTACATTAATTATTAGTGTAAATTTGGTGGTTTTGTAAATTTTTCTTTCCTTTTGTGTGTTTATTGATTATTCCACAATTTCAGATGAATTATAAATTATGGGGAGAACTATTCTAGATAACAATTTTGTTATATTTTTGTGTCTATTAGTTGAGATTTGTATTAGTTTTGAGGTTTTTTATTTATGATTAAGGATCCTTTCAATGGTTCTTTTGGAATTGTCATTTGTGTTGCGTTCTCTTATCATAGGAACCATCCCTTTTCTTATTCTTGGGACTTTAGTTTTTTAATTTTGACACATTAATGCCACATTTTATTTATTTTAATATTATTTTATCATATTTTAAAAAAATTATAGATCATATTGAAATTTTTAAAATCTGTAAATTTTTCTTCGTTGTACGGTTAGAGCATATGGTTTAAGGGAAACTGTGTGATTATTCTAACACATGGAGTTTTTTAGTTTACTTTATTCTTACATGGTCTATTTTCATGGGTAGAGAGTGGTTGGGTCTAACCTATTTGGAATCAAGGATTAGCAGTGTGAGTCATTTGGGGATTAGGGTGTTGGAAAACATCTTTTCTCCCGGTTAAGAGAAACCATGTAAAAAAACTAGGTGTAGATCTTTAATTTTTAATAGAGGGATTGTAAAAATTGATATAAGGTTTGGTAGATAATGGGACCAAATATTGTGAGTTCCTAGGTCTTATCCAGTGGCTCTTGTGTAGTCATCTCATTGTTTTCTAAACTATTTATGTTACTCAATTTCAATAAAACTTGAAATTCTATAAATTAACCTCTCATATTTTTAATCCATAACCCCCCTCCCATACTCTTATTTATTCAACCTGGTGGGTGTGTGGGGATATCCTACCATTTCTTATTATTTAAATTTATAGCATAATATTTTGGTTTTAGTGGAACTTCTTCAAGTATTTACATTCATTTCTCTTTCTCAATTTCTCCACCTATTTTTCCCCAATTTCTATTTAACCCATTAATCCTAATCATTGTATGAGTCAATGTTATGTTTTTAGTGAATTATAATGATGATTATTTTTATGTTTAATGTTTTTGGATAGCATCTTCTTGTTAGGTTTTTAGTTCTATATCGAAGGAATTGTGTTCCAGCATGTTTTTTCTTGAATGAGGTGGTTATTTTTATGTCACTCTTATATATTACATGTTATAAAATACATGGTTTTTAAATTGATTTTTTTTAGAAATTGTGCCTATATGTACTACCTATTAGGAGTTTTAAATGGCCTATATGTGGTTTTACCAAGTGGCATGGATTTATCGCATGCCATGTGTTTCAGGAAACATTTTGTTGGCTTATTAAAATAATTTCAATGGTTTCAAAATGATGTAGGAAATATGCTAATTTTGAAGTATTGTTTTTTTATATTTAAAAGGAGTGGTTTATTTAAAAAGGGAGGGAACTGGCCCTTATTTCAGTTATTTTTAGATCATTGGTTCTTGTTGTCATTTCAAATAAAATGTACTAGTAATTATAGTTTTCCTATAAATTTTAAATCAATTTTATAAAGGTTAGATTTTAAATAATGTGAAATCACTTGGAAATTTGAACATGTTCTCAAAGGCCCCTTGTATCACTATTAAAAATAGTTTTTCTAAATTGTGATTTCCATCATTATTAATCCCCCATTATTATGTTATTTTTGTTATTGATTGTGACCATGTGGTTGATATTTTTTATTAATGATCATGCATTAATGTGAAAGTGGCGGATTTTTATAAGGGTGTTAGAGGTGGGATGGGGTTTATTTTTTTTAACTTTAATTTGTGTGATGATTCCATTACCTTTTTTTCTAAATTCCTTATGTTTATATCATTGGAACCCTAGTTAGATAAGTATAAAGTATGGATATATGTAATGATAGCTAATTTTTTATTAGATATCAACTTACCTAGGAAGGCTACTCCCTCTTAGGATTTTTTTTTAATCATTGACCCTAAAGGGTGATTATAGATAAATTATAATTTCACATAGGGGATTGTAAATAGATGTGACACAAGGATACCAAGTCTTGTATCAATCAGGATTTATCCTAGTAATTTTCCCATGATAATAGATAATTTTTATGATTATTTAGGGGATACTGGCACATATTCCTTTATTATATCACTTGGCTTGATTGGGATCCATGACACCTTGTCTAGTTTGTTAGTTGTTTCATTTTATTCTATTGATATCTTGGTGTCATTATGTTTATGATTTACATTTGGTTTTTGGTTTTGGTTTACTTTCAAAATTCTTGAAATTTTTTGGGAAACAATGGTTTCTAAAAGAAAAGTTATGTTTTCATTGAAAAGGAATTTGAGAAATGTGTTCTGAAAATTAATGTAAATGGATAAGTTGATTTTAAATTGAAAGGTTATATCTTAGTGGTTTTTAATAATACTTTAAAGTAAAATCTAGATTAACAGTGATGTTAAAAATGGTTTTTTATTCTTGTAACATCCTAACCCAAGAGCCACTAAAATGGTTCCCTATGTTTATTGGTCACATTTCCTCAAGCACACCTCCTCACACACCAGAGTATATCAACTAGCATTAAGGATATAAATGTGGTAAAGTAGAGATAATATTCCCCCTATATCATTAAAAAATGCAGTTTAATTGATAATAAAAAGGCAATGGAATATAATAACAACTGATAACTAATAATAAAGGAATGACTAACCACGCATGAACATCATACAGTGTACAAGATGAAAACATACAGCAGGTAATTCATAAACAATACTATCCTAAAAAATAATAAATAAATAAAAGACTATAACTTCGGATGGAAGCCTGATTACATGCTCAACTAATACTCCTTGGCTCCCATGACCAATCCTAGCCCATAAGCAATAATAGTAAGCTAGCACAGGTTATGATACTAACCTACAACCAATATGTCTATCCTGGTACCAAACAATAGCTCAAATAGGGTGTGAGATATACTTTTTAGGACACCACCAATAGTTTCTAATGTAATCTAGTCTATGAGTATAAAATATAACAGCTTTCAATTATAAGAAATAAGAAGTAAATAAATAAATGTAAAATAATTCGAGGTAAATTCCTTCAAAGGACACCTAGATGACCATACTTTTTTCTACCTAAGTCAGTTTACCTATGAATATGTATAACCATTTATATGGTTATATATAATCATGTTTTTAAATATATTCACTATATATGTAATAACATATATCAACATTTATATAGGTATATAATACTTGTTAGGACCCAAGGTGTAACTCAATCATCCATGTATAAGTATAATATTCTCATGTTTTATTTAAAGTTCTTTATGCCTGAGTATCTCAATTTATAAGGGATAACATGCCCAAGTATCATTGTTTATAAAGGATGACAGTCCTAACTATCACATTTTATTGGGGACTCCATACCTGAGTAACACATTTAATAAGGGACACCATGCCTAAGTATCACAATTTTTAAGGGATGTGATTCTTGAGTATCCTAGTTTATAAGGGGAACCATGCTTGAGTATCACATTTAATAATAAATTGATTTTAATTTTATGTTAGTGTTTATTCTATGACTTTTATAAAAGTCAATTCAAACCCAGACACGAGTAGTAGGCATCATGAATAAAAGGTATTTTACAGGATATTATATTATCCATCTCATTTTTTCATTCACTTATCAGTAAAAAGGAAATTCATGTTGTATTACAGTTCATGAACACATTTAGGTCAATCCCTTAAAATTATCAAACTCATAAAAGAACAAGAACCAATGTGCCACTCTCTAAACCATTTAACAAGTTCCTACATTTTGCACGTTATATCTAACGTCCCAGTTCAGGGTGCCGCCCAAAGGGCCTCCGTACCCGGTTGGTCACATAGCCTCAAGAACATTTATCTGAACGTTGTAGACTAATGACTAGTAGTGAGGGCCATGGGTGTGATAGTGGGGAAACTATTCCCTCATTGGAAGAGTAATACAGTGGAAGTAAAATAGATAACAATAATAGAAGTGGTAATAATACCATAAAAAAGTAAATAGTAGGAGACTGGAAGAAATATACTAGAGCACATATATATATATATATATGAGGCGTGATACCTATGTCTAGGAAAGCATCCAAACAAGTCATAATGCTGGAATACCATAATAACCAATTTAAAAAAGAAATTAGATAAACTCCTGCAGCATCACAAGCCTCATCTTGCTCCCATGATCTCCTGCTCCATAGCAATCAAGTACCTGAAGTAGAAGGGTTCTTTCCCTTATCTACACCTGCAGAAATATAATCTGTTTGGGCCCAAAAGCATGACCCAAACAGGGGGTGAGACTAATCCTTGTAAGAAACCACCCAAAGATATGTGCCTAACAGTCATTGAATATATATTGCAGGTAATATAAAAAATACAGAAATAAACAAGGAAGTACTCAAAGTAAAAAATCCTACTATTTAAATTACATCCATTTTCATTTATTAATTAAGAAACCAACAATCATAAGTCACCATCTAGGAAGTACTCACAACCTAACCCCTCTGGTTCAACCAATAAATCACAACCAAACCTCTGGGAAATACACATAGTCTATCCCCTATGGTTCAGCTTTAACAAAGACTCTATGAGGAAGAAATAGCTATCAATTCCACCTGTATTCTCGTATTAGTAAATATAGACACTATGGGGAAGCACTCAACCTCTTATTCCCCATGTGGTCTTGAAATGTGGAATTTCAGACACTTTGATAGAGCACTTACATCCATCCCCCCTGTGGTCTCAAAATGTAAAAGTAAATAGACACTCTGGAGAATCCCTCGACTTTCATTCTCTTTATGGTCTACTAAACTAGGTTCTCACATCCATGTGTAACTCATGCACAAATTATATGTTGAAGCCAATGTAAACCTAAAATAATACTTTTCTAAATATTCTACAGTATATCAGATAAAATCACTCCATCCTACAATACTGGGCATGGAAAGAAAAGTAGCAGCCTAACTGGCAAGGCCAGACTAATTGGTAAATAACAATCAAAAATGAGAAAACCATCCATGGAAAGGAGAAGATAAACCTATTCACAAACAATTAACCTCTATCCAAACAATCAAGGCATAGCGGTAAATAACAGGGCAAACACCCATAAACATGCAATACCCCAAACAAGGGTATTGGGAAATCTTGCACATCTAACTCAATGACTAACTACGAAAAGGAATAACTAACCTACCACGGCCTCGTGAGATCGATATATGTGAACCTCAGGCCTTGAATCACCCTAGAATGTTGTAGGTCTAAAAAATGTTAAAAAAATTCAACTGATGATAACTCACGAAATAGAACAAAACAAGAGATGAAGTTCAAAAATAAAGGAGAACTCACTAATGTGATTCCAACACAATCGACTGAGGTCGAATCGGAGAACGGATGGACAGTCGGGGGCTCAGAAAATATCTGGCAGTCTCGTTCTCTCCTAGACGAGATGGGTCGAGAAGAAGATGGTTTTGTCCATCCAATGCGACCCCGGTCCATCTAATGAAATAAAAATAAATTACACGACGTGTTATTCAAGGGTATAAGATGTGTACTTTCTTTAACCAGCCTCCACTTTAGGTATCCTCCAGGTCACCCCACACGGCCATGTTCTCAGTCATTACATGACCAGCAGACAACTACCTATGGAAACCGAGTACATGGTGTGTACTATTGAAATTTCTAGAAACTCCTATTTTTCTCAAAAACACCAGAAAACAAGATTCATACCTAAAAAAGAAGATTTGGGTTCTTACAAACTTCCCCCCTTAAATAAATTCATCCCCAAATTTCCCTAGAATGGTGGCGTAAAAGAAGAATCCTCGAACTGATCTGACCACTGTGATCGTACATCGGCCTCCCTCTCCCAAGTCTCGCCATGTGCTTACATGTGCTACCATATAACTCATACATGAGGAATAGACTAGCCACAGAGAACCATCACACTACGATCAAAAATCTGGATAGGACGATCCTCGAACAAGGTGTCCACCTCGATCTCAACATCCTCAGGTTGGAAAACATGTGATGGGTCTGAGAAGTAATGTTGTAGCTGAGAAATAGGGAAGATGTCATGCATAGCCTAGTACCTATGAGGTAACTGCAACCGATAGGCAACCGGCCCAATCCTTTCCCAAACCTTGAATGGTCCGACGTACCTTGATGAAATCATACCCTGTCTCCTAATCCTCTTGTGTCTCAACCTCAGTGTGACATATAGAAAAACTTTATCTCCGACCTCAAACTCCATAGGTCATCTCCATCGATCATCATAAGACTTTTGTTGTTATTGTGCAGAAGACATCATCTTCCCAATAAACTCCACCTATTCTGTAGTCTCCTAGACAAGAATAGGTCCTAGTATAGATACATCTCCTGCCTCCAGTCACATAAAGGTGATCAGCATGGCCTATCGTACAAACCCTCATAAAGTGCTATCATAATAGTTGCTTGAAAACCATTATTGTAGGAAAACTCCATAAGAGGTATGTTTTTCTCCCAATAACCTCTAAAATATCGGATGCATGCTCGAATTATTCCCTCAAGCACCAGAATTGTATGCTCAAACTGGTCATCTATCTAGGGGTGGTAAGATGTAATCAGAAGTACCTATGTTCCTAAAACCCTTTGTAGTTCCTTCCAGACCAAAGAAGTAAAACATGCATCCCTATTTAAAACAATGGAGTGTGGAACCCCATGTAGAAGTACAATCTCTTGGATGTAAAACCTTCCAGCTCATGAACACTGAATGTCTCCTTGATCAAAATGAAGTGGGAAACCTTCATGAGTTTTTCAATGAAAAACCAAACTATATCATTCCCTCAAGGTGACCTTAGTAACCCTGTCACGAAGTCCATCGTGACATCATTCCAATTCCTCTTGGGAATGGGTAACTATTGTAAAATCCATACAGGTTATTGATGCTCCGCCTTTACCTACTGATAGGTGGAACACCTCATGAAAAAACTAGCAACATCTCTCTTTATACTTGTCCACCAATATTGATGGTGTAGATCATGATACATCTTTGTAACACTAGGATGAATAGCCAAAACTCAAGAATGAAAATCCCACATCATCTCCTCGCGTATGTCTGCTGACACCCACACGCTCCCATGAAAATGCAAGATATCATCCTATACTATGTTTCATCCATGAATAGGGTCCTCCACTAACACACTCTCTCATGAGACTATGCCTTCATAATCTGATAGCTTCCTCATTCGTACTCGATCAAGTAGAGTAGAGATAAGAGCCACCGAAGAAAGAAACATCTGCCTATTTGTCGTGCACCTCAAAATGTATCTTAGAGAACAAATCCATAAGCTGTCACTCATTGTTAGACTCCTGAACTACCTGTATCTGATTCTTCCTACTCAACGTATCAGCCGCAACATTACCTTTCCTAGTTGTGTAGGCAAGCTCAAAGTCAAAGGACATTAGGAACTCAACCCACCTTCGATGTCTCAAATTCAGATCGCGCTAAGTGAAGATATACTTGAGACTCATATGGTTAGTGAAAACCACAAAATTATCTCCCAGAATATAATTTCTCCTAAAGCATAAATCATAAACAACTACAGCCAACTCAAGATTGTGTGTTGGGTAGTTCCTCTCTTGTGGCCTCATTGGCTGATACCCGTACACAACGAATCCATCCCCATACATAAGTACAACTCCAAGATCGATGTCGGATTCATCATAGTACACAGTATAGCTCTTTCCTAGCTCTGGAAATACTAGTACTAGTGCTGAAGTCAACCTCCCTTTCAACTCCTAAAATTATGACTCACAAGAATTCGACCACAAGTACATCACACCCTTCTTAGTCAGACCCATTAGTGGCACTACTAAGCGTGAAAAGTCCTATATGAAACATCTGTAGTAACCAGCCATACCTATAAAATTCCAAACCTCAAATACATTCTTCGGTTACTACAAGAAAACTACTGATATCACTTTCTATGGGTCTACCGAGACTCCTTTCTCTGAGATAACATGCCCTTAGAAGTGAATTTGGTCCATCCAAAACTGGCGTTTTGAGAGCATAGAATATAACTGATGCTCTCTTAGTGTACTAATATGAAACTCAAAATGTCAGGCATGGTTATATAGAGTGTGATATTACACTAATATATTGTCCATGAAGCCACCACAAAATAATCCCAACTTTGTATGGAACACTCGGTTCATTAGTGCCATGAAAACTGTAGGCGCGTTCGTGAGACCGAATGGCATAACCACAAAGTAATGTTGACCATACCTTGTCCGAAAGGTTTTAATGGGTATATCAGATGGTCTAACTTCAAACAGATGATAACGGGATCTCAAGTCAATCATTGAGAACACTCAGTCTTCTTGAATCTAATCAAAGAGATCATAAATCCTTAGTAATGGATATCGGTTCTTGACCGTCAACTGGTTCAGCTTCCGATAATCCACACAAAGTCTGTGGGTATCGTCCACATTCATCAAAAACAGGACAGGTGACCCCCAAGTAGCAGTATTGGGTTGGATGAAACCCTTTTTCTACAACTCCTCCAACTACTTCTTGTGCTCCTGCAACTCTGGTGTAGCCATCCTCTAACGAGGAATCGACACTGGAGCCTCTCCTAGAAAAAGCTCAATAGAATATTATACATATTGCTTCAAAGGGAAGCCTGAAAATTCCATTGGAAAGTCATTCCTAAAATAATCCACTATAGGCAGAAATTCCATTTGTTAAGTCCCCTTATTGTTCAGATATAGACTACCAATCTGCGCTATAACTCCTCCAAACCCATGATGCTCGAGTCCCGCTCAGCTCTCCTGGACATCCCACTTGCCCTTATGAAGAAACAATCCACCCTCTGGTGATGTGAAAATCACCCTACAGTGATAGAAATCGACAACATCCTGGAATGGAACTAACCATGACATTCCAAGAATGACATCACAGCCTGTTATCTCAAAGACATAGAGGTCCCATAAGAAGTGACACCCACTAACCTCAAGATGGAACTCCTTGAACTAATGTACACTAGCCGTTATTATCCCCAATAGAGTTTCAAGTGTCAATACATCATAATAATTAAAGATACAGAGCCCAAGGCTCTCCACAACAGTAACTGATATAAAGCTATGGGAATCCCCTGTATCGAAAAGAGGAGAATCTAAAACTGAGACAACTTGGATTGTACCTTGAACTGTAGAGGGTCTGGGATCCAGCTCCTATTAGGTCTATTCCACTGGAAATGTATGGCATGTATCACGACCTTGTGAATCTTCCTGATCACCGTGAGCTGATTCATCCTGTTTTCATTGAAAGCCTGGTGACTGGCTACCATGGCCATAACCTCCACCTCAGCCTAAATGACCGGAAGAACTCCAGTTCCCTGACTGATGAGAAACTAGTGGTGCTGATCTTGAATGAGGAGTCCTAGAAGAACCCTTGTCACCAGCGACCGGTGAGAAAAAATGAGAAAAACACTAAAGGTGACTCATCTTTCCACAAGATCGGCACCTCACTGGGTCTCTTGGGCAATGTGGACTCGTATTCTTTCTCTTCCTGCACTGGTAGCACACCACATGGCTACTAGAATATTTCTCTCACCTTCTTGGATCTTCGTGCGTAGACTCCCTGTGGTATATCCTGCTATCACTAGGAGGGGTACAAACTCTAGATGTTGAGCCGCCCAAGCTCACAGCTTCATTATACCACTAATTGTGCACCTTTATCAGTGCTTGGTTGACTATATAAGTGATGGAATTCAAACTGAATATGATCACCTGATATTGGATTTCGTTCCTAAGACCATCCTCAAATATCCTTTCTATGAATAACTCATCACCTTCTGAGATGGGCGTGAAGTGATTCAGCTTTGTGAAATGAGAAGAATACTCTATAACTGAAAAAGTACACTGCTCCAGACTCATGAACACTTAGGCTCGATTGGCCTTCAAAGTATCTGGGTGAAAGTAGTTGTAGAAGGTACACTGAAACTCATCCCAAGCCATAACCTATTGGCATCCCGCCTGTGAGATCACATCCCACCATCACTTGGCAGAGTCGTAAAGCTTATACATTGTGAGCTAGACCCTCCTCACTAGAGGCATATCAAGATGGTCGATGATAGATAGCATGGATTTTGACCACGACTCTATAGCATGAGTTCCTCCTTCCCCTATGAAGGTGGGAGGATGATGTTGCTGGAAAACACACGCCAGTTCTGCCATTGACGGGGTAGGATGTGATACTCCTCGAAAGGTCTGCATGAACCTCATGAATCCCTCTTCTAACTGTGCATTGGAACCTGTATCTGGAATAATGGTCGGTGCCTAAACCAGCACTACAGGAAGATCTATTGGTTGTCCCTGATCATCCATATCTTCGGTTTGATCACTGCCCTGTAACTGGCATACAACCGGAGGATGTCTTTGTGGCATGACTCTGCAAGGTCAATCACACACCTTAGATCAAGATTATCAAGGACTAAAACATAGAAGTTTAAGAATGGAAAAGGATAAAAAAGTATTAAAGTTCTTCAAAACATGAATACATTATGTGTATTACACCTACACATCATATTCCCTTAAGCTGTCAAATAGGCGTGTACTTCTACCAAACTGGTCGTGTAACACCTCATACACACGGTGTGTTCTCCCAAGACACGGTGTGTACTTGAATCCTCTTTCCCAGACTGAGTTGTCTTACATGGCTCGGCCACATGATTCTCCTATAACAAGACTAAACGGTGTATTTGGTCCAGAAACGGTGTGTACCGCTTAAATTTCAGTTGCTCGTGTTGTTAGTCACACGGTTGGACACACAACAGACTCTTCACGACATGTTTTTTCCAAACATGGCATGTACAAGAAGGATTTCACTGACCCATGTTGTTAGTCACATGGCCGGATACAAGGTCTAAACACATGGCATGTACATTTGATACACGGCATGTCCCACCAAGATTTACCAACCCTGTGTCTCTAGCCACAAAGCCAGTGACCCGGTTAGAGATTACACAGTGTGTACATACAGCACACAATGTGTACTCAAGAAAAACATTTCCTTCCTGAATAGGACACATGGCATGTATTCATCATCACACGTTGTGTATTCTGGGTTTTTTGAGACAGTAAGCATCAGAATCTACTCTGGAAGACCAAAAAACACTAAATTAACATTAAAGTGACAAATTATGATCCGTGGGGGCCTATACTCCCCACAAAACAAAGCTTGGAATCTTATACATTTCATATACTAGGAATAACAAGGCAATGATCCACCAAATTCCAATCCAAGAGGGACCATAACACCTCAAGAACCAAAGTTTGGCGTTCATTCAAACTAGATCTTAATTTTTAGAAATACCCTATCAAATAGCACGTATTCTATCAAGGCATCTATCACAACAGCAAGCATATCTAACACAACATCTATCACAAAAACAAGAAATCAGTAATGCACCCTAAATGGCATGGAAAGAATTCATGACATGTGATCTCTAGCAAGATCTTGTGTGATGCATGAAATGGAATACGCTCATCTCATCAGGTTTCAATAGAAATTGAACTTCAATAATATCAACAATAATTGCACAAAACATGTGAATCACCCAACGGTGAAATCAAATCAACTATAAAATTAAAAACCAGAAAAATTACAATAATGAGGTGAATTGGCTATTCCTTATACACGGGTTAGCTACTCACAGGCACAGCTTATTACCAAGTTACCTATTTTCTTCATATCTCTAGATATAGGCTCCAAAAAGTAAGTTAAGAATAAAAGAACCTCCTTTGATACCACTTTGTAACGTCCCAATTCTGGGTGCCGCCCAGAGGTCCCCCTTACCTGATTGGTCCCATGGCCTCAAGTGAATTTCCCCAAATGCCAGAGGTTGCCGACTAGAAGAGAGGTCCTTGGGAGTTATAGTGGGGAAACTATGCCCTCATTGGAAGAGTAACACAGTAGAATTAAAATAGATAACAATAGTGGAAGTATTAATAATACCATAAAAAGTAAACAACAAGTGACTGGAAGAAATATAATGGAGCACATATATATATATGATGCATGATAACTATGTCTAGGAAAGCAGCAAAACAAGCCATAATGCTGGAATACTGTAATAATAAAAGTACAAAAGAAATTAGATAAACTCTAGCAACATCGCAAGCCCCATCTTGGTCACATGCTCTCCAGCTCTATAGTAATCAAATACCTGAAGTAGAAGGGTGATTGCCCTTATCTACACCTACAACAATATAATCTGTTTGGGCCCAAAAGCATGACCCAAACAGGGTGTGAGACTAATCCAAGTAGGCAACCACCCAAAGATCTGTGCCTAACAGTCAGTGAATATATATGGCAGGAAATATGAAAAATAAAGAAATAAACAAATAAGTACTTAAATTAAACAATCCTATGGTTTAAATTACATCCATTTTCATTTATTAATCAAGCATCCAATAAAAATAAGTAACCCTCTAAGAAGTACTCACATCCAAACCCCTTTGGTTCAACCAATCAATCACAAGAAACCCTCTGGGAAGTACACATAGTCTAACCCCTCTGGTTCAGCTTTA
Organism: Viscum album; assembly: GCA_963277665.1. NCBI lineage: Eukaryota > Viridiplantae > Streptophyta > Magnoliopsida > Santalales > Viscaceae > Viscum > Viscum album. The sequence continues at coordinate 1,110,630,140 of OY728146.1, forward strand.
GAAAAGACTCCCTGAGGAAGAACTCACCGTCAATTCCCCATGTAGTCTCATATCGGTAACTATAGACACTATGGGGAAGTACTCAACATACAATTCCCCCAGTGGTCTCGCAACGTCGAACCGTAGACACTCTGAGGGAGAACTTAGGACTACCCCCCCCCCCCTTATGGTCTCACAACGTAAATGTAAACAGACACTCTAGAGAATCCCTCAACATCCATTCTCCCTATGGTCTACTACACCAGGTTCTGACAGCCCTTTGCAAGTCAATCGTGCACAAACGATATATGGCATCCAAAGTAAACCTCCAGAACAACTTGGAAAAATAGTCTACATCATATCAGATAAAATCACTCCATCCTATAATACTTTTCATTAAGAGTAAAGCAGCAGCCTAACAGCCAAGGCTAAACGAAATGGTCAATAACAAGAAAACATGGTCAAACCATCCATATCATGGAAAAGATAAACCTATTCACAAACAGTTAACCTCTATCCAAACAAAAAAGGCATATAAGGAAATAACAGGGCTAACACCCATAAACATGCAATACCCTGAACAAAGGTATTAGGCACTTTTGCACATATAACCCAAAGACTAACTACGGAAATGCACAAACCACCTACCTCAGCGTCATGAGATTGATATAAGTGAACCTCAAGACTCGAATTTCCCTAGATTGTCATATATCTAAAAAACATTAAAAACTTTCAACCATTTATAACTCATGAAAGAGGATAAAACAAGAGATGAAGTTCAAGAAGAAAGGATAACTCACCGATGTGATTCCAACACAACCAACAGAGGCCGAATCAGAGAACGGATGGTGAGACTAGGGCTCGGTGAAGATTCTATAGTCTCGTTTGCTCTCGAAAGAGATAGGTTGAGAAGAATATAGTTATGTCCATTCAACATAACCTCAGTATGTTTAATGAAATAAAAAAAATACATGTCATGTTCTTCGATGGTTCACCGTGTGTACTTGCTTTAACGGGCCTCCACTTTAGGCGACCTCCAGGTCACCCCACACGGCCTTGTGCTCGGCCATTACACAGCCAGCACACAGATACCTACGGCAACTGAGTACATGACATGTACTTATAAGTACACGATGTGTACTCTTGAAATTTGCAGACACTCCCTTTTTCTCAAAAACACCATAAAACAATATTCATACCTGAAAAGAAGATCTGGGTTCTTACATTATTTCACTTACAAGTGACGAGATTAAATTCAAGGTATATAACCATATGACAATTCAACTAATTTATCTAATTAAATACATATGATCCAGCTCATTCTATTATGTTAATTATTTCATATTTCATTGAAGGTAATTACAGCACCCACTACTAAGTTTCAATCTCAACAAACCCAAGAGGTGATTAGACACACTAAAAATTATTGATCATTAAAATAATTTTAATCGAACTCAATGTAAGTGGTGGTTTTGGTTGGGTTGTAATCCTCCAACCATTTATAAGGATGTCGTACCATGTATAATCATTTTCTAGGGATTCAGTTTAAGGGTTTTCATGTTTTAGGAGAAACGCACGGGATGGTTAACATCTGCCACAATGGAAATAATTTATAAATTAGATGAAATTAAGGGAAAAGAAATTATACCACCTACATTGTACCAAGGAAGCTTCAATCATCCAGTACCAGACCTTGATTTGTGAAGAATTGAGTGAAATTGATGAAATCAACCAACATACTGAAAATTGGAAAAATGAGATCACACAAAAATTGCATCAAACACGAGAAGAAAAACTAAATAAAAGGGAAAATGGAGTCACAGATTCACAGTTATGCTTCCAACACACATGATGGTTCTAGAATCAAACCAAGAATAATGGAGAAACTAAAAAAAGAAGAGGATGTGGATGAGGAGGAGGAGGAGGGGGAGGAGGTGGAGGAGGAGAGCGTACATGGGGAACCTCCTAGGCAAAAGAGGGATGAAATTAGGGAAAGCCCATTTAAGGGAAGAGGGTAAAATGGTAATTTTTTCACATTAAGAGGGGTAAGGTTTTGAAAACTTTATGCCAACCCTAAAGTGACTCTTCCCAAGACACCAACACCCCCACATAGTTCATGCACACAATTTTATAGACCATGAGAAAAAATATCTGCTTGGCACTATCTCACCTCTACACCCTGAATGAATACTAACATGGTTAGAAAAAACCAAATGAAATATATGTATTTAACCTATAAAATAAAATATAGAGGTATATCACGATCATGAATCCTTGGATACACAATTAAAAAACCACGTGACGCCCTCTACACTCCTACATTAGGCTACATGGCTTCCCCTAGAGGGTTTCACTTTTTTAATAAACCATGCACCCTAATTTATTTCTCCTAAAAATGAGTTTTTGGAGCCAGACACTTCCAAAAATCATCCAAACATTAAATAAATATCACAGGACTTAAATCTCATTAAAAAAAGTTTTAACTATTCCAATGCATATATTCACATTCTAATGATTGGGTTAAAATTTAGGCTATCCATGAAACAAAAAAACTCAAATTCTATTAGAATTTTCTACCATTTCCGAAACATGGAATGTTATAATATACCCACCATATAACTTCTCATCACCAAGATGAATTGGGAAAATAATGAAAACATTACCTGGCCTACTTGGGTCAAGATATATTGATCAAATGGCAAGATTGTAGTTCCTACTCCTAACATAACTGCAAGCGCTATTTTAAACACATGGTACTTAAGAAGCTAAAACTTGACCCAATTCTCATAACTACCAATGAGAAATTAAGATGACACTTACCCAAGATCTTATAAGCTAAGAAATTCTCATGTCATTGTCTCTTTCATCATCTATCCACTGTCTCTCCCCACCATAGGTTCAACATTTACTTTATAAAATTATAATTAATGGTTCTACCACCATCATAATTTACTATTTAAGGATGTCCTTAATGTACTAACAATATTCCCATCATGTTTTTCAAAATACACATAATTACACTACTTATAGCCCTTAACATGATTGAAACAGTTGAACTACAGTCAACCATGATTAGCCGATCTCATCGGATCATCCTTGAAAGTCCATCGTAGACCGTTAAACTTAACCTGTCTCATATAGATGGAATTTTTTATTCATATCTTCAACAACTGCATTTAGGTATTTTAGGAAACTCAAATTGAACCTCCTCTAGCTGAATATTTTTTAAAATTATCTACTTCAACAGTTGGGACATTTTTTAAGATAATTTCAACCCTCTATCCCAAAGCATACCAAGACCATTCTGATCATTTTCATCAAATCCTACACCCAACTCCAGTGTTGTTTCCTATACCAACCATATCCCAAAAAATTCAATGTCTTTCTATAACATCACCACCAACACTATCCTGATAGATTATCCATAGATCATCATAATGTACTCCAGGATTATCAAACACATCTATAATTCACCCAAATCCATATTTGAATATGTATTTATAATTTACCAATAATTATAGCATTATATAATTCCATTTATAAAATACAATATGAGTTCCAAATTTTCTATCATACAAATGGCTTCAAGGTCCCACAAGCCTTTTTTCACATGAGGGTCTCCAAACAAAGATTGACATCCCACTCACAATCGTAAGAGTTTACTTGTCATCACTTCCACGAAAAGAGAACCTAATTACCTCTACATATTATCCATCCCTCACCACTGGCATGGATTAGAACCCTATCATCGTAATCAGTATTGTGAATGTCACCAATAACCTGTTCTCTCTTCCTAAGAATGGTTTTCATGGAATTCATTAAGTTTCATATTTAAATGGGGTCACTTACATTAAAGGGCCACTAGTGTACAATTTACTGTATGGATTATTCCAAACCACTCCTTAGGAATAACTACAAATGAGTTCCTCTATAAACCCACAAATATATATGGTAAAATAGTTTGGCGTATATCCAATGCTCTGAGGGAAATCATAAAGATGTCAATATATGGGGCATGATCTCATCTAAATTAAGAGTATAGTGGGATTTTAATTGATAGTCATGTATAGAACCATTTGAACCATGCTCCCAAAAAACAAGGACCTATTTTATTTTACCGAAAATTAATACCACATAACCCTATGATGCTTTTCATGATCCTCTAATGAGTGAATTGTCTCATATCACTTAGTTTATTTATTAATTATCCCTTCTCACTGGTTTCTTAATTTAATTTACCCTATTTCTCTAGGTCACCATGACCATAGTCATCACATCATTTCAAACCATTTTTCTTTTCCTCACACCTATAAAATCACTGATATTCAATTCTCAAAAGTTCCCATGCATAACTGATGTGAGTTAACTTTCCATACACAGTGGGCGTATATTTCATACCACCCATTTTGAAATCTAACTCATGATCCCATGATCCGTTCATTTATATGGTTATACTAACCATGAAACATGAAACATCAGTATTTGAATATTCTGGGAGTTCCCTTGTAACTCATCACCAAATCATGTATCTCATATTTTCTATGATTTATTTAATGATTACCTACCTCATGGTGTTTTTTTAGAAACTAAGTCATCAAACACACCAAATCTAGTCCACCAATCAAAGCACACAAACTATCCTTCCCATTAATTCCAATTTTGATAATAAAGCACTCATGGGGATCTTCAGAAAAAAAAATGGAATCACCATACCTAAATTTAAATATTCATCACCTCTGTTTATTTTTCTAGAAAAATTCATAAAATTAAGCTCATTGCCTTTAAAGAAACATAAACTCTCGGCCTAAATTTGTTTCATGTTCCCCTAAATAAAACCACAGAAGTTGTCTTACTAGGATTCAAAACAAAAGTAAGGCATCAAGATCTTCCCCCTAACCCTATAGATCATGCTCAAAAAAGGGCCAATATTTCCAACCACCAATCCATAAGGATTATCACATGAGAATTATATCCCATTTTATATCTTTTATTACAAAAATTATAATGTGCTTGAAAATACGCTTTTATAAGAAGTTAAATTAATAATGTTAAGTAAGATTCTACCAACAAGGTTCAAAACCAATCGATATAGGCATAAAAAAATTCCATGTCAAACCATGGGATACCTGGCGTTATTCATTACTGAGAATCCAGATAGGGGAGTGCTCAATAAAATGTTATAACACTCTTTTCAGAGTTCACACTCACTAGGTATCTATATACATTAATACCTCATTGAGTTTCAAATCTCTAGAAAACCACCTACCTAACTGGAGGTTTCCTTTCACTATCTAGAGTCCTACTCAGGAAAACTGATACCCAAATGGCACCTCACATATGAACTTAATCATAAAATTTAGAGATGTTATTTATTTATAAGGGTGACACCTAAACCAAGATAAAATTTATTTTAACATAGGTCATCAATTTTTTAAATAGATTTATTCCTAAGAAGTCTTTAGGCTTTACCTATTATCCTTTAAGTTCAATGTACGAATGAGTAAAAACCCAACTTTGGCTTACAAAAAATACTCAACTTCCCTCCCAAATTATAAGGCCCCAGCCTTAAACATCTCTTAATATTGGATTAAATGAATAATTCACATTGAGGATCTTTTCAGGTTTAGAGTTTTAGAGAATTAGAACATAATTACTACATCTCAAAAGGTTACAAAGTAGACACTTCTACTATGTTTCCATAGAATAAAAAAACTCTTAAAAAGAAACATGTCTAGTTCCAAGTTTTATATAGCATGACTTTCCCTTGATCCCATCCTTGACCCTATTCCACATTAAGTCCTGTGAAAAACATTTCAAAAAAACTTGGGGTGAGCATAAAGAGCTCAGTAAGGGATACACAAATAATGAAAACTGTTATTTTATCAAAACAATAAGTAAACCATGTATACTTTATCAAAGTAATACTTTTCACCTTTATGAAGTAGTAAAAACTCTTCCCTGAATAAAAAATCATTACTTACCCTTTTGTAACCAAAATATTACCATAAAACCCATAAAAAGATCACATAACATATAAAGGTAACTTGGGACATAAACATACTTAATTGGAATAACCATACGGTCGACTTCCACACATATCACTTAATGGAATAGCCATACGGCCAACTTCCGTATATACATAATGGAACAGCCATACGGTCGAATTCCATACCCAATGCATTGGAGGTTATAACGTAACCACCCATCCTGGTATTCATGGCACCACACGTCATATGGTTTACCACGTAACCACCCATCAAATGTCTAAGTACCATTATAAAATCATAAGACATAAAACAAACATAATGGAAAGAAAACATTTCCACACTTTGATCACAATATATCACTCAAATATATTGACATAACAAATCCATTATAAAAAAAAATTTAATACCAAAATATATAAAAGAGTATATGGTATTTATTTCCTTTTAAAAACATCACGTCTTGTTGAGGAAGCCAAAGACCAAATAATACTCACGGCGGTGGAAAAGGTCGTTGTCACCGCGTACGTTAAAAGAACCATTCCTTTTTGTAGTTTTGTAAAACGCTTCGTAGAAAAAGATTCCTTTTGTATAAAAGTAAAGTTCAAAGGGTTTTATACACCGTATAAAATAAAGTTGTGTATAAAACGAAATATGCCTCAATTAAAGGAGATTGAGACGAAGTCCCTTACATCGGGTCCGACTTGACTCGATCGTCCTTTAACATCCTGAATAATAAACTTGAGTTAATTTCTATTTTCTTAAGATCTTTTTTCAAGTTCATTATTCCTTTTATATCACTTATTGCCATTTTATAAACATTATGAAACCATTTAAGTTAATAATTTTTGTTTTGTCGATATTTGGTTCTTAAGTCGAAAGTGGACTTCTTACAATTACATGTTGTTCGTGTGGTCAAAGGTTCATTATATCCAGAATGACATTACTGATTTTGGATATCATATATATCATATATATCTATCATATACATGTATTTATAATATCACATAATAATTTAGAGGTAAGAAATGAAATGCACCGTTCATGGAGACGGTAAGCCGTACGTATGCATTAACGCTACTTTCATTTCTATGTCATATTGATGGAATTAAAACTAAATGAGAGGTATGTATATTTTAATTCCAGAATTATATTAATAATTTATATGTAACATATATCATATATATCCGTTATATATATGTACTTATAATAGTACATTACATTTGGGGATAAGAAATGAAATGCACTGTTCATGGAGACGGGAAGCCATACGTACGCATGAACGCTACTTTCATTTCTATCTCATAATTTAATGGAAAGAAATAATATTTATATAGATGTATATTATAATTCCAGTATAACATCATATATAATAAATTTAAATCCATTCTTTATACATCCCACATATGGCATTAACGAATCACATCACTTTGAGGGGGCAGTAGTCCGCACTTCCTTAAATAAAGATATCGCGTTTACCCATAATGGAAACCATAAAGGTATGCCCAAAATGAAAAATACAGAAGCTTAAGTAAAACATAAAAATATTATATATCATATATAAATATAGTGTCATCTTAATGGCCACATTTGAAGGTGTTAAAAGAATGTTGAACAATCATCGTTTCGGGAGGCTGAAATTCGCCATCCACGGAAACAGTATGTTCTTTAAGCATTAGATGTAGGTGTGTGTAAGTGTAGCTCGAATACTTCTTATAAAAAAATCCTAGTATATTTTTTATACTGTAGTTGTTACAAAAGAAATTAATAAAAAGAGTTTAGGGGGTTGGAGAAGCAAAATAAAACAAAAGGACTCAAGTGAAGACATTACCTTAAAATCGGGTAACTCTGTTTGGTTTGAGCTCAATGGATTCCTTGGGAAGACTTCTGCCCAAAGTGAGGCTTCAAGGAGTAATAGAGGGAAGTGTAGAGACAAAATGGGCAGGGGTTGGCCGATCCAAAGTATTTTTAAGTGTGGGTAAGGTGGTATAGGTGGGGGCCTTTTATAAGAGGAGAGGAGGGGCACTCTTGGAATGTAAAGAAAAGTTACTTTATTTTAAAATGATTTTCTGATTAAAAAGGCCCCACATTGATATAATTCGAGGTTAAGGTGATAAGGGTTCTAAATCCACCCATCCAATAGGTTTTGCACATGTTTAGGTCATAGATTTTACATTATCATTTCATTTTATTTAAATCATTTATTAATGAGGAAATCGCTTCATCATCATGATGTCATATATAATTTAATATATTTAATGTCTAAAAATTATAAAAAAATATAATGATTTAGTAAATCTTTTTATATTTCTAATGAATATTTATAGTCAAAAATCTGACTTGTATAACCCCATGTACAAATTGTTTTAGTAAAACATCTCATTTTAGTGTCTTTTTTACTTTAACATTAAATAAAAAGTTATTTATGTCATTTCCTAACCAAAGTGGCTCCATGGGGTCCCCAAGTTGACCCATGGATTTTCTTGGACGGCCATGACACATCCAATGAGGTTAGGACATGTGTCAAACTCATCTCATTTTATTAAAACATTATTTTTACCTTAAACTACACTAATTACCTCTAATCGCGATTAAGAACTTTAAAGTTACTATTCACCAAAAAAATATTTTAATCTCATTGAACCACATTTTACTTCTTAATGATAACCAAGTATGTCAGATTTTTAAAAATCGAATCACAGAAGTGAAAAAGTTTCATTTAAATGAAAAATCAGTTTCTTTAACTACCACTTAGTGGTTTCACTATTCATCAAAAATAGAAGTTTTTCAGAAAAATACCAAAAGTTCACCCTAAGCTATATTTGATATTCTGAATTCAAAAATGATGTATATTTTACAAAATTCAAATCATATAAGTCACTTTAATTAATTTAATAATTAATTCCCGCTGTCATGACAAATAGCGTGTTTTTATGAAACAATAAGTATCAAAAGATTGACACTAGTTTAAGTCCAATTTCAAAGTGAAATTGATTCCAATGACCACCATTGGATTAAATGGTAAAAATATATTATAATTTTACTTTAAAACCAATTAAAAAGATAATCTAATCATATAAATAATTTAGATTAAAAAGAGGTTTTGAATTAAAATACAACATTTTTTCACTATTCATTAAAAAAATGAACTTTATCGGAAAAATACCAAAAATTCTCACAAAGTAAATTTTGATGTCCCAATCATAAATAATATGTTTTTTTTGACAAACATAGCTTTTAAAATTGTCAAAATATAGATTTAATAATGGGTTTCCATCAAAAGGCATTAAAACAATCTTATAAAAATATTAGTGTATTCCATGCTTAAGATTGGATTTATTTTCATTTTAAGCCTCTAAAACACTATCTAATTCATTAATTGACATAGATAAAAATATATATTATTCATTACTTACTTGGGATGTTACATCCTTCCCCCCTTTAGAAAATTTCGTCCTTGTAATTTATTTACTTATCGAATAAGTGGGGGTATTTATCCCTCATTGCATTTTCATATTCCCATGTTGCCTCTTCAATCATATGGTTTTTCCAAAAAACATTTACCTGATGAATAACCTTATTCTGTAACACTTGATCCATGTGGTTAAGAATCTGGACCGGTTGTTCCTCATAAGATAGGTTCTCTTCCACCTGAACTACCTCTGGACTCAAAACATGAGATGGATCTGGCATATACTTTCTCAGTATCGAAACATGAAAAACATTGTGTACCTGAGATAAACTCAGAGGTAATGCCACTCTGTATGAAACTGATCCAAATCTCTCCATAATTTCATATGGTCTAATGAACTGGGGACTCAGCTTTCCTATCTTACCAAATCGCATCACACTTTTCCATGGAAAAAACCTTGAGAAAAACATGATCACCTACCTCAAAAGATTGATCCTTCCTCCGGTTATCTGCATAACTCTTCGACCTTCTCTGAGCTGTTCTCATGTGTTTCTGAATCAACTAAACTTTTTTCTGCCATCTCTTCTACCAATTCTAGTCCCATAAGATTCCTTTCACCCACTTCATCCCAAAATGTTGGAGTTCGACACCACTTCCCATATAATGCCTCAAATGGTGCCATCTGTAAACTGGAATGAAAACTGTTATTATAAGAAAACTCAACAAAAGAAAGATTTTGGTCCCAACTTCCCTGATAATCCATCTAACAAGCTCGTAGAATATCCTCCAAGGTCTGAATTGTTCGTTCTGACTGCCCATCGGATTGAGGATGAAAAGCTGTACTAAAATTTAATTCAGTACCCAACGACTTCTGAAGGCCTTTCCAAAAGTTAGAAGTAAACCTGGGATCACGATCGGACACAATGGAGAGAAGAACTCCATGTAACCTGACTATCTCTTTAAGATACAAACGGGAAAGTTGATCTAGTGAAAAAGTATCTCATATAGCAAGGAAATGAGCAGATTTATTCAAGCGATCAAAAATAACCCAGATTGAATTATTACCTCGAGATGTCCTCGGTAATCCCACAACAAAGTCCATGGATATGTTTTCCCATTTCCACTCTGGCACTGGTAAAGGCTGAAGCATCCCTTTCGGTAACTGCCGATCTACTTTAACCTGCTGACAAGTCAAACACTTCACAGTAAAATCAGCAATATCTCTTTTTATTCCATCCCACCAGTAATACTCCTGTAGATCTCTGTACATCTTAGTACTGTAAATATGAACTGAAAACGGGGAACTATGAGCCTCACATAACAACTCATTCTTCAACTGTGAATCACAAGGCACACACAATCTCTTCCCAAACCTCAAAACACAATCATTATCAATGTTGAATTCAGGCAACTTACCCTTCTGAACCAGCTCTACCTTTTTCTGCAACTCATTGTCTTCCCTCTGTGCTTTCTCAATTCTGCCTGATAGGGATGATCTCACCGATACCTAAAACAGAACAAAATAACTTCCTGCACCAACAACTTCTATTCCAAAGTTCATCAAATCAAAAACCAAAGGATATTGTTCCAAACGTAGCATGGTTAATGAAGCATTACTTTTTCGAATCAAAGCATTGGCCACTTTATTTGCTTTTCCTGGATGGTAGTGAATTGTATAATCATAATCCTTGATTAATTCCAGCCATCTCCTCTGTCTCATGTTCAATTCTTTCTAAGTGAATATATACATTAACCTTTTGTGATCAGTATAAATTTCACACTTTACTCAATACAAATGTTGCCTCCAAATTTTTAAAGCAAAAACAACAACAGCTAATTCCAAATCATGTGTAGGGTAATTTACCTCATGAGTTTTCAACTTTCGTGAAGCATAATAAATTACCTGATCATTTTGCATTAGGACGCAACCAAGTCCTTTCAATGAAGCATTGCTATATATAACAAACTCACCATTCCTGGAAGGAAGTGACAAACCTGGAGAATTCACCAATCTTCTTTTCTACTCCTAAAAACAATCATCACATTCTTTTGTCCAGATGAACTTAACACCCTTATGAGTTAGCTTAGTCATTTGACTAGATAACCGTGAAAAATTTTCAACAAACCTTCGGTAGTAACCTGAAAAACCAAGAAAACTACGGATCTCGGTTACATTTATGCGTCTTTTCCATTCTTCAACAACTTTTGTTTTGGCAGGATCAACAGTCATGCCATCTTTTGAAACAATGTGACCCAGGAAAGAAATTTTTTGTAACCAAAACTCACACTTGCTGAATTTTCCATATTGTTTCTTTTCTTTTAAGGTTTTCAAGATAACCCTTTAATGACTTTCATGCTCCTCTTTACTTTTAGAAAACACCAAAATATCATCAATGAAAACAACCACAAACTTATCCAATAACTCATGGAAAATTCTATTCATAAGGTACATGAATATAGCAAGTGCATTGGTTAACCCAAAAGACATAACTATAAATTCATAATGGCCATATCTAGTACGGAACGCAGTCTTCGAAACATCTGCTTCTTTTACTTTCAACTAATGGTACCCCGACCTCAAGTCAATCTTCGAAAAATACTGAGCTCCCTAGAGATGATCAAACAAATCATCGATATGAGGCAAAGGATACTTGTTCTTAACAGTAATATTATTCAAGGCTCTATAATCAATGCAAAGTCTCATTAAGCCATCTTTCTTTTTAACAAACAGGATAGAAGCACCCCATGGTGATGTGCTAGGTTGAATGAAACCTTTATCTAATAACTCCTGCAATTATTTCTTTAACTCTAAAATTTCAACTTGAGCCATTCGATAAGCGGGTTTTTAAATTGGATTAGTATCAGGAACTAAGTCAATAGTAAATTCAACTTCCCGATCATGAATAATACCAGGCAACTCATCATAAAAAACATAAAGATACTCATTTACCACTGGCACATCATTAATCTGAACAGTTCCTTTATTTTCAACAATATGTGCATGGTAACATTCATTTCCATCTTTTACTAGTTTCTCAACTTCTTGATTTGTTATCAAAATCAAGCGTTCATTCTTGTACACAAACTGAACATCTTTCTGAAAAGAAACCATTTTAGCTCTACAGTCAATCATAGCATGATAAACAGAAAGCCAATCCATGCCCAAAATAACATCAAACTCTACTAGAGGCAAAACAATAAGGTTTGTTGGTAGATTCTTTCCACACACAAGGATAGGAAGGTTCTTATAATTCCTTTTTGTCTCAACGTTCCCTCTGGGTGTTTTTACCATAAGTTCAGGATTCATATCGTGAGATGGAATTTCCAATTTACTAGAAAACTTCTCAGAAATGAAAGAGTGTGTAGACCCTGAATCAAACAACACATTGGCATAATCTGAACAAACAAACAGTGTACCTGATACCACTTCATTCGATGGCCCAACATCTTCTGAAGTTGTTGCAAAGGATTTCACAACCCCTTTCTGCTTGTATTCTGGCTGCTTTCCCCCAGTCGAGTTCTTCGATAGACACTCATTTGCATAATGACTCATTTCATTACACATAAAACATCTTATCGCTGGCTTTTCATTGCCTGCTTGATCATCTTCCTTACAATTATGAGCAATATGACCAGACTTACCACACCAAAAGCACTTACCAGACTTGGATAAACATTCTCCAGGATGCATTTTACCACACTTCACACAGGATGGATATTTGGTTTTCTTACCTTCTTGCTTCTTTGATGAATCTTTCCCCTTTGCCTGCCAACTGGACCTCTTATTCTGTTGTTTGTCATAGAACATCTGATCATCGGCAAAATCCATTTCAACCTTCTTCGCACATCAAACAAGTTTTTCATAACTTTTGAACTCACGAGAAGCTAAAGCCCTTCGATACTTTGGATTTAACCCTGAGTAAAAATGGTTTATTTTACTATCAAGATCTCGTATGAAGTTTAGAGTATACCTTGCCAATCGAGTGAACTTTGCTTCATAAGCAGCCACTGAATCATCCTCATACCTCAATTCTAGGAACTGTTTTTCCATCCTAAGAGGAACCACCTTAGGAAAATATTTCTCAAGAAAAATACCTTTGAATTCGTCCTAGTGAATATCCTCAATCTCATCACTATCCCTGATATTTTTCACCATCGACCAACACTGATCAGCTTCACCTTCAAAACGGTAAACAGCAAGACTAACCTTTTGATGTTCTGAACACCCCATGACATCAAAAATCTTCTCCAGTGCTTTAATCCACACTTCAGTTTTCACGGGGTCAGATGATCCTCTGAATGATGGGGGATGTTGCTTCATGAAATGTTCCACCACTTACATGTTCGTCTGCGGTTGATCTGGCTGATCTCGTGTATAGATACCACCACCATTTATAGCCTGATTCAATTATGCCATCACTGCAACAAACTGTTCAGTTCCGATTCCGACCATCTCAGGTTGCTAATTTGGAAGGTTGTCTTCCTCGTGATGTCGTCCTAACATAGCTGCTTTGTTTCCTCTGCGGAAAACCATTCTGAACACGGAAATATCTTAGGCGAAGAAACATGGTAATCTTTAAATGCTATATCATTTCAGTCATACCAAAAATTAACTTATAATTTAACAATTTTCTAACTCCTAAAGTTGTCTAAACCGACCTTTGATACCAACTATAAGGCCCCAGCCTTATACATCTCTTAATATTGAATTAAATGAATAATTCACATTGAGGATATTTTCAGGTTTAGAGTTTTAGATAATTAGAACATAATTACTACATCTCAAAAGATTACAAAGTAGACACTTCTACTAAGTTTCCATAGAATAAAAAAACTCTTAAAAAGAAACATGTCTAGTTCCAAGTTTTATATAGCATGACTTTCCCTTCATCCCATCCTTGACCCTATTCCACATTAGGTCCTGTGAAAAACATTTCAATAAAACTTGGGGTGAGCATAAAGAGCTCAGTAAGGGATACACAAAGAATGAAAACTGTTAGTTTATCAAAACAACAAGTAAACCATGTATACTTTATCAAAGTAATACTTTTCACCTTTATGAAGTAGTAAAAACTCTTCACTGAATAAAAGATCATTACTTACCCTTTTGTAACCAAAATATTACCATAAAACCCATAAGAAGATCACATAACATATAAAGGTAACTTGGGACATAAACATACTTAAGTGGAATAATCATACAGTCGACTTCCACACATATCACTTAATGGAATAGCCATACGACCATCTTCCATACATACTTAATGGAATATCCATACGGCCGACTTCCATACCCAATGCATTGGAGGTTATAATGTAACCACCCGTCCTGGTATTCACGGCACCACCCGTCATATGGTTTATCACGTAACCACCCGTCAAATCTCCAATTACCATTATAAAATCATAAGACATAAAACAAACATAATGGAAAGAAAACATTTCCACACTTTGATCATAATATATCACTCAAATATATTGACATAACAAATCCATTATAAAAACATTTTCAATACCAAAATACATAAAAGAGTATATGGTATTTAGTTCATTTTAAAAACATCACGGCTTGTTGAGGAAGCCAAAGACCAAATAATACTCACGACGGCGGAAAAGGTCATTGTCACCGCGTACGTTAAAAGAAACATTCCTTTTTGTCGTTTTGTAAAACGCTTCGTAGAAAAAGATTCCTTTTGTATAAAAGTAAAGGTCAAAGGTTTTTATACACCGTATAAAAGACAGTTGTGTATAAAACGAAATATGCCTCAATAAAAGGAGATTGAGACGAAGTCCCTTACCTCGGGTCCGACTTGACTCGATCATACTTTAACGTCCTGAATAATAAACTTGAGTTAATTTCTATTTGCTTAACAACCTTTTTCAAGTTTATTATTAATTTTATATAACTTATTGCCATGTTATAAACATTATGTAACCATTTAAGTTAATAATGTTTTTTTTGTCGATATTTGGTTCTTAAGTCGAAAGTGGACTTCTTACAATTACATGTTGTTCGTGTGGTCAAAGGTTCATTATATCCAGAATGACATTCCTGATTTGGATATCATATATATCATATATATCTAGCATATACATGTATTTATAATATCACATAATCATTTAGTGGTAAGAAATTAAATGCACCGTTCATGGAAACGGTAAGCCGTACGTACGCAAGAATGCTACTTTCATTTCTATTTCATATTAATGGAATTAAAACTAAATGATAGGTATGTAAATTTTAATTCCAGAATTATATTAATAATTTATATTATACATACATCATATTTATCCATTATATATATGTACTTATAATAGTACATTACATTTGGGGATAAGAAATGAAATGCACCGTTCATGGAGACAGTAAGTCGTACGTATGCATGAACGCTACTTTCATTT
Organism: Viscum album; assembly: GCA_963277665.1. NCBI lineage: Eukaryota > Viridiplantae > Streptophyta > Magnoliopsida > Santalales > Viscaceae > Viscum > Viscum album. The sequence continues at coordinate 1,110,645,917 of OY728146.1, forward strand.
CTATCTCATACTTTAATGGAAATAAATAATATTGATATAGAGGTATATTATAATTCTAGTATAACATCATATATAATAACTTTAAATCCATCCTTTATACATCCCACATATGGCATTAACGAATCACATCACTTTGAGGGGGCGGTAGTCCACACTTCCTTAAATGAAGATATCACGTTTACCCATAATGGAAACCATAAAGGTATGCCCAAAATGAAAAATACAGAAGCTTAAGGAAAAAATAAACATATTATATATCATATATAAATATAGTGTCATCTTAATGGCCACCTTTGAAGGTATTAAATGAATGATGAACAATCATCGTTTCGGGAGGACGAAATTCGTCATCCACGGAAATAGTATGTTCTTTAACCATTAGATGTAGGTGTGTGTAAGTTTAGCTATAATACATCTTATTACAACATCCTAGTATATTGATGATACTGGATTTTTTACAAAAGAAATGAATAAAAAGTGTTTAGGGGGTTGGAGAAGCAAAATAAAACAAAAGGACTCAAGTGAAGACATTACCTTAAAATTGCGTAACTCCCTTTGGTTTGAGCTCAAAGTCTTCCTTGGGAAGACTTCTTCCCAAAGTGAGGCTTCAAGGAGTAATAGAGGGAATTTTAGAGACAAAATGGACAGGGTTTGGCCGATCCAAAGGCTTTTGAAGTGTGGGTAAGGTGGTAGAGGTGGGGGCCTTTTATAAGAGGAGAGGAGGGGCACTCTTGGAAAGTAAAGAAAGGTCACATTATTTTAAAATGAGTTTCGGATTCAAAAGGTACCACATTGATATAATTAGAGGGTAAGGTGATAAGGGTTCGAAATCCACCCATCTAATTGGTTTTGGACATGTGTAGGTCATATATTTTACATTATCATTTCATTTAATTTAAATCCTTTATTGATGAGGTAATCGTTGCATCATCATGATGTCATAAATAATTTAATTTATTTAATGTCTAAAAATTATAAAAAAAATATCATGATGTAGGAAATCTTTTTATATTTCTAATGAATATTTATAGTCAAAAATCTGACTTGTATAACCCCATGTAAAAATTGCTTTAGTAAAACATCTCATGTTTGTGACATTTTTACTTTAACATTAAATAAAAAGTTATTTATGTCATTTCGCAACCAAAGTGGCACCATCGGGTCCCCAAGTTGACCCATGGATTATCTTGGTCGGCCATGACACATCCAATGAGGGTAGGACATGTTTCAAGCTCATCTCATTTTATTAAAACATTATTTTTACCATAAAGAACACTAATTACCTCTAATCGCGATTAAGAACTTAAAAGCTACTATTCACCAAAAAAATATTTTAATCTCATTGAACCACATTTTACTTCTTAATGAAAACCATGTATGTCAGATTTTTGAAAATCAAATCACAGAAGTGACAAAGTTTCATTTAAACGAAAAATCAGTTTCTTTAACTACCACTTAGTGGTTTCACTATTCATCAAAAATTGAAGTTTTTCAAAAAAATACCAATACTTCACCCTAAGCTATATTTGATATTCTGAATTCAAAAATGATGTCTATTTTACAAAATTCAAATCATACAAGTCACATTAATTAATTTAATAATTAATTCCCGCTGTCATGACAAATAGCGTGTTTTTATGAAACAATAAGTATCAAAAGATTGACACTAGTTTAAGTCCAATTTCAAAGTGAAATTGATTCCAATGACCACCATTGGATTAAATGGTAAAAATATATTATAATTTCACTTTATAACCAATTCAAAAGATAATCTAATCATATAAATAAATTAGATTAAAAAGAGGTTTTGAATTAAAATACAACATTTTTTCACTATTCATTAAAAAATGAACTTTATCGGAAAAATACCAAAAATTAACACAAAGTAAATTTTGATGTCCCAATCATAAATAATAACTTTATTTTGACAAAAATAGCTTTTAAAATTTTCAAAATATATATTTAATAATGGGTTTCCATTAAAAGGCAGTAAAATAATCTTTTAAAAATATTAGTGTATTCCATGCTTAAGATTGGATTTATTTTCATTTTAAGCCTCTAAAACACTATCTAATTCATTAATAGACATAGATAAAAATATATATTATTCATTACTTACATGGTATGTTACACAAATAATATCTCAAGGTAGACTAAAGGTAACCCATATATAAGGGTTCATGCAATAAACACCTCCAAATGATTTAATTTTAATTCATTTAACTATATTCTTATTTATTCTATTATTTTAAACAGCTCACATGTAAGGAAAATAAATCACTAGTGTTATAGGAAAACAATACTAATCTCTTTATTTAGATAACACCCTATATCATCATGTAGTTATCTATTAATTTAATTTTAAACTATTAATTTAACCATAAATTTCACAAAACTAAGCTCATTAAAGAAAATTTCAATTCCAATATGTAGAGGAAAAAACTCTTTAGCTGGTAATTTAAATTTTAATTAACTGATGCCTCATAATAATGAAGGTCAAGGGTAGATAACATGATAATATAAAGTTAGATTAATGTTAAAGTAATTATCCACCATATTTTTATATGAAACATCATATAAGAAGATACAGACACTTTAAATAACCATCCCATTATAATGAATATACCACCATGGGGTCAATAACTAAAGCATAAAATATAAAGGCATCCTACTAGGGTCTCTTCATTCCAACCTGGGTCCACTTAAATGCAACCAATAATAGTTAAATTATCATGTTTTCAAAACTACCTTTGTGGTTTTATTTCAAAACAAACATTCCCCAACTGACCTACTTGGGTCCAGCTATGCATTTAGGGATTTAGTCATATGGTTCATAATTCCCAAGTTATAATTCCCAAGATATAAATTTACATTCCTTTATAAGTTACAATTAGAATTCATGTATCTAAAGTTGAGTCTTCATCTTAATTTTAGGAATTTAACATGTTCATTCATGAGGGATTGATTATATGGGTTATCCTTCCCAATTTATGGAGACCCATAAACTTTATAAATTGTTATTGGAACTCATTCAGTCATAATAATTAATTTTTCATCCCATGAAGCCAATTTTCCATGGATTAACATGTCATAATTGGTTAATTAAGGTTCCACCATCAATGTATATGGTAAATCCCATTTAGGTAGTTGAAAACACTTTAATAACAAATTATATATATCATAAATATTTCAAGACAAGATATCACTATAATTATACTAGTATACATCTCAATAATCATAGAAAAAATACCTAAAATTGGTATAAAAGAAATAATTCTAAATAATCACTGATACATGTTATTGAGATAATCATGAGGATAAATCACATAATTATGGTATTCAAATAATCATGCATCAGATAATCTATAATGAAATCAGCATGGAATGGAATATGTATGGAATGTGAATCTATATGTTCCTATAATGTTTCTTGTAATGATACTTCCTTTCCATGCCAGGAAAAGGGTGAAAACCCATAAATCAATAACATGTGAATATACATCAGTCACTTGAGGGGAATTAAAAATCAACTATAATATAGAACAGCATAAATATCAGTCCCATCACTGGAAACCTAGTTTTCTATCAGGCATGGATTGGTCGACCCTAGAAACATTCTATTTACAAAAATATGAAACGTTTCTATTCTCCATTATACCATATAGAAAATTTAATAAAAATGAAAAGAAATATTGGATTCCACTTTTTAATTTCTCAACCTGATATTCACTAAAACGGTTCCCCGATTTGGTTGGTCACATGGCCTAAAGTGCACCTTCCCATACGCTAGAGGCTATTGATTAGAATCAATGTCTAAAGGTGGTGTTGTGTGGAAAATATAAACTATATATTAGTAAAAAATGTAGTCCAACAAATCATAAATAATAGAAGTGTAATATAATAACAACTTATAACTAAAAATAAATGAATGAGTAACCATGCATGAATATGCTATGGTTTATAAGTAGTAGACCTACATGAATTAATAAAAAAAACAAAACTATACTATCAAGAATAAATAAATAAAATAATCTAACTCCATAATTAATCCTGATTAGGTGATCATCCATTACTCATAGGAACCCATGTCTAGTCTCACTCTATAAATAATAACAACAAGTAACCACAATCTATGATCCGGACATGAAACCAAGGGGTTTCTTGGGTGTCATGCGGTGGCCTAAATAAGGTGTGAGATATACATAATATTATAACACAAATAGTGTCTAATGTAATATTATTTTGGAGTGTAAAATATATCAGTGTGAAGGTATAATAAATAAGTAGTAAATAAATAAATATAAATAAGTTAGGCTTAGTTTCCCTAAAGGAAACATTGCTGACCATAACTGCTTCTGCCTAAGCCATTTTACCTTGGAATATATATAACTATGTATGTAGGTACATATATATATATATATGAATGTGTATATATATATATTCACTATATACATAATAAAATATATATTTAAATATATAGATATGTAGTACTATTGAGGACCTGAGTAATAACACAAGCATCTATGTGTTATCATAATATTCCAATATTTTAATTAAGGGACTTTATGCTCGAGTATCTCAATTTATAAGGGACCCCATAGTTTAGTATCATAGTTTATAAAGGTTTCCATGACTAAGTATCCTATTTTATAATGGATGGAATTCCCAAGTGTCACATATAATAAGGTGCACCATGCCTAAGTATAACAATTTATTTGGGATGCAATACCCAAGTATCCCAATTTATAAGGGATATAATGCTCGAGTATGGTAGTTTATAAGGGACATCAAGTTTGAGTATCACATTTAATAATAAATTGATTTTAATTTTGTGTTATTTTTCACACCATGACTTTTAAAAAATTAAATTCAAACCTACTTAGAGGGTGGTTGGTCACAAGTAGTAGGCATCATGCATAAAAGTTGTTTCATAGACTATGAGATTATTCAAGCCACTTTTACATTAATTTATAAGTAATAATGAAATCCATGTTGTATTACAGTTCAATTATTCATTTAGGTTGATCTTGTGATGTAAAGACTGTGATCCCAATTTCCTAGAGTTAGTTTCTTACTTCAATGCTTTAGTATGATTACATGGAATTCATATCCTGAAGGAACGAATAGTTTAGTATCTTTGAAAAATAAGACACATACATAAGAATAAAATTATAACATGAAAGGAAATACAATATGTAAATTTCACTTTAAATGTACATAAATCCTAAATTATCCATAAATGTGATCCATAATATAATTCTTCACGTAATGGGGAATAATAGAAAATAAAATAGGTGTGATATCTCATGCTCGACAAGTGAAAGTAATATAGTGGACTCAAAATTAATAAGCTGTGGTGAATAAATATAATTACACATTCCATTAAAATAAAAATTGATCATAATATGGCATAAATTAAAGATGAATAAATAATTCCATAAGAAAATGTAACCACATATATTATACTAGTAAAATAATCACAAGAAATATCAATTACTAGTTTCATAATGAGGGAATTAATAATTAGGGACATCATAAGTATATTTTCAATGTCTCGTGCCAAGACCATACATAAACTTGTAAAAACCCAAACAAATTTGTCTCATTAGACCTATTGATGCACCGAGGGGATATATCAGGCCCCACCCCACACTTACTAAGTCAAATACAATCCCCAAATGAAATGGGTGAATAATAATAAACATATATATTTATATTGAAACTAAAATTTCTAGTGTAAATAACTTTCCCCAATCAATAAACATAAATAATAACCATTCAAAGTAATATGGTGAATGGTATCAAGATATCACATCCATGGTCAAAATAGTTTTTAACCATTAAATAAAATATCATATATAATACCATAAAATATTAATCTCAATTGTGCATAATAATCAAAAAGAGCGTTTAAATAGATGAAAATACTGTTATAAAATCATAGCGTAATTCTTGATAGAAATAAACTTTAACTTTAAAAAAGAAGTGTTTTTTGTTAAAACCTTTTTATGAACCAAAAGTGAAGTAAAATATTTTTTAATAATAATATATGAGATTTTAGGAAAATAATGGTTTCTTAATAAATATTATAGAGTGCCCTTGAAAATTGGTAAGAATTCGAGAAGTTTCTTTGAATCGGTCTTGTTTATCAAGAAGAGTTTGAGAAATGTCCTTTTATAACATATAAGTCCCTATCAAATATATAATTATTCGGATTAGTACACATATATAAAACATTCAAAAATAATTTATGTTGATTAAATAATAATAATTAATAATTTAATTGTTTCAAATAGAGAAAACAATTAACCCAAAAGAAAATGGAGGTTTGTGTAGAAAACCATACATTATATTCAAATGTATTCTGCACTTGAGAAGATATCTGTAATCCAGACCCTCCCATGTCATAAATATCTAAATAATTCCTCATATATATAATAATTGATTTAATTCATGAATAAGGTTCCTTATCAAATATATGCATTGAGTAAAATATTCGGATTTATAAATATTTCTCCATGTATCAAATAACTTTCAAAGTAACCTCCTTATGTTAATATGGTATATGATTTAGTAAATAATTATATACATTATAAATGATATGGATATTTAGGGTAAATTTAATGTTCAATGATCATTGGAAATTGAATATTTCAAGGGTACTAACAAAGAAATCAAGATAGTGAATGTAAATACCATCCATGTTCAACGGAATAATAAACCATATAGAAGAAGAATAAGGATGGAATCTATAAAACATATCCTAAGTGGAGTAAAATAAATGATTTTTGTCATTAATGAATGTAAATACTATAAAATTAATTTTAAAAACATTCTTAAAGAAAAGAACCATTTTATTTTGAAAAAAAATTAAAATCATAATTTTTGAAAATCACTTTTGAAAACATTTAATTTAAAGTAACATTTTAAACTAGAAAATAAAAATTAAAAGAAATTATAGTGGGTAAAATCATACATTCCATATAAGGTAAACAAAACATTCCTTTAACAAAGTAAAATGGTTATAAAATTGCCTTATTTGAAAAGAGAGAAAAATATTCCTTTGAAAATTTTTGTAAAAGTAAAAAAGAGTAAAAATTTATTAAATAAATGATTTTTTAAAGGATAAAAACATTTCTGAAAACCTTTTTAGAAAATAGGTTTTTGAGAATAAAATGGGTTCTACGACTAAAGAGAGAAATTTAGTATGATTTTCTTTCAAAAACATTTTATAAAACATTTTTGAGTTAAAAAGAGTGGGAAAGTGGCACTATTACTTGGAAAAGGGCATAGATAACTAGAGGAGAACAAAATTAAAGTATTTATTAAAAAAGGATCCAATAATTTCTTCTGATAGAAATTAAAGTGGAAATAGTCCCAAACAAAATGAGATTGTGAAGTAAACTCTTGAAAAGACCATAACATTTATGTAAGAATAAATATATAAATATATTATGTGTGTCAAATTTAAATCCAAATAAAAAAATTGGAATATTATAATAGATACTAAAAATTTATTACATATATAATAACATAATTTTAACAACAATGAAGTAGTAATATAACCCAAAGAAAAGAAATTGGGTTAAGAAATTCTTGTCGAATTGGTAAGGCTAATTACAATATAATTAGATTAAATAATTAAAACTGAAACTCAATATATCATGAATAATTAATGAATTGTGATATTACATGTCAAAGTGTATGTATGTACACCATATATAAGATATTATCTACATAGTAATAAACTATGTCTCAAAGAATGTAAATTGAGATGATGCCCCTTATAACTTAGTAAATTTTGAATCATAAGCCCCATGAAATAGATAAATTTAAAAGAAAATTTAAATACCATGATGATAAAATAATTCATGATATAATATAACAAAAGGTTCAGTATATATACCACACAAAATATGTAAGTAACGAAAATGTTTCATGCCTTACTCAAAGAAAAGTGAGACAAGAATCCCTTACCTTGTGTTTCCTTCTGGGTGAACATATTTTAACTTACTGTATAATTTTTTTATGATTTTAAATAACTAATAAAATAACCATACTAATATTTATAATATCATATATTAAATTAATATAAAATCTTATTACCCTTTTGTTATCAATCTTTCATCATTTCCATTATTTCGGGTGTTAGTTTCCTAGTTTATCAATTATGTTTTAACTTGTTGTTTTTGTTCCTGTTATTTTTATCATGATGTAATAATATAGAGAATTTAAAACATTATGTAAATGTTATATATATTTAGTATATATTTATTTATAATATTCCATAATATTTGGATATAGTAAATAAAATACATCATTAATGGGGATGTTATGTGGTATGAACGCATGAATGCTACTTCTGTTTCTTTATCATATTTTAAAAGAATAAAATGTAAATGATATATGTTTATATTATGCTTAAAGTATAATTTTTATTTCATATATGTAACATAAGTTGATTTAACCCATATTTTATGCATTCCATGCACAGTGCAAACGAATTACATCACTTTGAGGAGGCAGTAGACCACACTTCCACAAATTATGTTGTTATATTCCCACAAAAATGGAATGCATAAACGTATATGTTGTATAAAATATTATATAAGAATAACTAAATTATAAATATCATATATATCATTTATAAAAATAATTATTATCCTAATTCCCAACCATGAGAGGTGGTAAATGAAAAACGAACAACATCATTTTGTGCGCCAATAGTTTTTGATACATGAATTGTACGTTCATTACCCATTAGATGAAAGTGTGTCTAGGTGTAGTTATAACCCTTAAAATAAAATATATCATTATATTTAAGATAATTATATTATTATATAATAATGAAATAATATAAATTAAGGAGTGGAGAAATAAATAGAACTAAAGTGATCATTGAAGAACATTGCCTCTTATTTGGGTAAATCCTTTTGGTTTGTACCAAAATCCTTTCATGGTTTTCTTTCTTCCCAAATATAGGTTACTAAGATTTGGTTAGGGATGTTGGGAGATTATTTTATCAGACTTTGGTTGATCTGATTGGCTAGAGAGGTGTGAATAAGTGGGAGGGATGAGTGCCTTTGTTTAGTGGAGGAGTGGCATTCATGTAAATTTTTTAAAGAGGGAATTTCACCCACATTTTTCCTCTTTAAAGGGGAAAATTATTGTCCATAATTAGAAAAAAGGTAGTTTATGGTATAAATATAGCCATAAATTTATTTTGAAGAAGTTTTTAGTCCATTTTGGCACATTGTTTTAATACTTAGTCCCTTGTTAAGTTAATTTTCCACTTAATCACGGTAGTTAATTTTAATTAATTTCACAAATATTTTTGTTAAAAACTAAGTATAAATTATTATAAATTATAAATTATGATGATTAAAAATATTAAATTCATTTCTTCAAACTCCAATCACATAAGAGGCAGAAATTAATTTAAAATTAATCTCACAATCGGAACAACAATGTAGTTTTTTAAAGTAAAAAAGTTCAACAATTTGCTTGGTTATAATATTCAATTTCATAGAGAAATTGATTACAAAGACCAAAACTGTATTAATTGATATAAAATTTATATAATTAATCTTTAAAACCAGTTATTAATATTATTTATCCTTATAAATTAATTAAATTAAAAATAAGGGTTGAATTAAAATTCAGTATTTTTCACTATTCATTAAAAAGTGAAATATTTCATAAAAATACAAAAAAAATTCAATAAACTATTTTTTATGCTTTTTCTTCAAAATTAAGTTTATTTTTAAATATAGGTTTTATAAAATTTTTAAAAATTGGATATAAAATAGTTTCTCCATTAAAATGTAGTAAAATTTTACTTTAAAAAATATTTCTATTAGGCATAAAATTGGGTTTATTCTTATCTTATACATATAAAATATAATGGATGAATAAAAAATATTTGATTTAATATTTAATATATAGATTAAATTAATATCACTAAAAAAATTAATAAAATTAATTTCTTAGAATGAAGCACATTTTTTGAGAATCGAAACATTTTTTTATACTCAATCAGTTGTATATTCATTTCTCATTAATTGGTTATATATGAATTCATATTTTATTTGTGTAGAACATATATTTTCATATGTTAGTTAATAATATTCATAATATCTAATTTAATAGCTAGTTTATATCTTATTATATTAAACAATCATGTCTTATTAATATATTTTTGTTCGATAAAACTCGCTCTTGTGTATAACGTAAGTCATCGAAGAAAGGTGTTGTTGTGTGTAATGCAAGGTAACTCATTGTTGTGTACATTGAAAAATATATCATTGAATTAATTTTTTAAGGAAGTTAAATATATTAAAATCTATCAAGATATTATAATCCCTTGTACGCTTGGTGTCGTGTTTCATACACACTATTGAATATAATGTATTACTTTAGAATTTGGGGGCATTACATTCTCCCCACCTTAATTAAATTTCAAGCTTGCAATTTAAACATGACCTTGGAAATAAATTGTTTGATATTTTGTATGTCCAAATCCAACTTTGTGAGAAGGTTCATAAAACATTCTCTATAAAAGATATAATGGTAAGTAAAAAAGGTCGCATTGACTAACATAATTTTTGGTCTCCAAGTAGAAGAACGCTAGTGGAATGTGGAGATACATACAAGGAGGAAAAGTATAAATATTTATAGGGAGTGATTGAGGCGATCAATAAAAAAATTGAATGATCAATGGAAAGTGTGGGTACTCAAATCCATAAATCTTTGATGACTTAAAATACAATTGGTTTATCAAATATTTAGGTATTACGGAAACATTTTTTTATTGAAAATTTTCCTAATGTTGAGTAATTGTTTTATTGCATAATAATACAAGGAAATATTCTTACATGATGTATTTTAGTTTCATAAGAACAATTTCATCTCTTGGTCGTGATTCAATCAAATTCTAACTTATCCCTTACGCGATGAAATGGATATCCTAGAATAAACCCCTTTTACGAAGCATTGGAGTTTTCTTTTAACGGATTGTAATACCCATAAAAACAGTCCTTATCTTGGTCTCTAACTATTTTCCAAAACCAATATGGTTAACAAATTAATCTTAAAACATAAAAATTTATACCACTAGTTCATTGTTAATATTTATTCATCAAATTTTCTAACTAAAAATAGTGACATACTAACCAGGACATCACATAGCATAATGGAAGGTTTCAAACCCCTATCATTATTCAGTGTTGGGTTCAAGTCCCACAGCCTTTCTGGACTTGATGTGTTGTGTAATGTCTGGGACTCGAATGCCACTCTATGGTGCCCTGAGCCCGGATCGCCACACGGACTCAATCACATTTCCTCGAATGCCAGAGGATTCCGACTTGCAGTGAGGGCCTAGGTGTGTCAGTGGGGAGACTATGCCCTCATTACCAAAGAATCACAGTATAAGTCAAACAAAAAATAAATATCGGAAGTGAAATAAATAGTAGACAAATGGAAGTTAGACAAGATAGGAATACATATCAATAACCAAAAGTGTCTCATATAAAATATTATGCAGACGGTATAAGTATCTAGAAAGAATGTAGAACTGCACATGGAAATGTAATACAGTACAAGTCCCAAAAATAAAAAAAGACCAAAAAGGTATCCCAACATCAGAAGCCTTAGTTTGGTCCTATGCCCCCCTACTCCAAATCCATAGTCAATAACCTACACTAGTGTGCTTTCCTCTATCATCAACTACAAACATATTATCTATTTGGGTCCCTGAGGAGGCCCAAATAGAGTATGATATAAACTACCCAGTAAGAAACCACCCTGGTCTATACAGCTCTAATAGCAATTCTACAAAAGATAAAGCAAGTGTAAACAAGCAATAAAGTAAAGTGTGTATATCCATGGAATAAGTCTATATTTGTAAGTAAAACCATCCAACCCTCAAGGATGCCTGCAAAAGAGTTAGCTTATAAGAAGGCATCTAAAAGAAAAGTAAAAAAATTCACATGGACACACCATATATCCATCTACATTATGCAACCCGCATCTACACTGTATAAAAACATTAAATCATTCCAAGACCATGCTGTATAGTGAAGTAAAATAAGTCACGGACATGTCGAATAGTAATGTGTAGACCGCAATGGTTGGATCTAAGGTGTAATGTACCAAGGAATCCATGTATTATATCAAGACCATGGAGGGACAGATCCTAGGATCTTGTCCATGGCATCCCATCGAGTCCCATGGGCTTCTCTAGCGGAAACTCGGTTAGAGACTAGTAGAGGTCCAAGGAGCATGGAAATAGAAATTCCTACATGGTCCCAAGAATTCCACATCCACAAGGTAGAAAGGAATGAGGAATCACATGGATTAAAGACCCAAGGGGTAAAGTCAACCCAAGGCATCCAGTACCACATTCCAGATCCATAGAGAGTAGTCTATGGCATCGATCAACTATTCATTCAAGAATTCAATCATTCAATTTAAACAAACATCCCATGTCAGTATACCCACTCACATAAACCTACATAATCCATGAGTATACACACTCATTCAAACCATTTATCAAACACAAGAATATGGGCCTAACCTCCCATATAAACCATTTAAAAGGACATTATTATATTATATAGGTATACCCACCCATATCATCCATTCAACAATCCCAGTTAAATTAAAAAAAACATGGCATAACCAGATATAACAAGTAAAGGAGGCATTATATCTCCTAAGCAAGCTATTCAAGATATCGTGGCACTAACAAGCTTCCTAAAACTAGGAAAGCACAAGAAAACACCCCTTTTGGTGGTTTAAATAGGAATAATCATGTTATTCCCTTAAGAATCATCCCTTGGGTGACCATGAATCATGTAACGGGTGAAAACACACATAAAAAACCTACGGAAATCCTTACTTGGTCCGACTAAGACTATGGAAAGTAACTCTCTCAAAAATGTGGCCTCACTGGAAAGTCTAATGGGAAAAGAAAATACTGAACACCTGAAAAGAAGCCGAAAAGCCTAAATAAAGTATAGACCACCTACCTCAGCTTGGTAGTACATAGCTCATCGAGTATCAAGTCATTATTCATCCTGGTTTGAATGAAATATAAATAACGGACCAAGAACTGGATATTAGGTTATATGAGACTAAATCCAAATAGCATAGTCATTGTTCCAAAGAATAAAGAATGAATAAAAATGGATCGAGTACCTACCAATGAGATTCCAACGTGACTGATGGTGGAAGAAAACGAGTCTGAACGACTTCTAAAACTTAAAACCGGGAATATAAGTTTTTTGGCTCTCAAAACAGAGGAAATAGTTTTGTCTGGAAAAATATGAGGCTATTGCCTCTTTTATTAAAAAAATATCAGGCCTATACATGAGGTGTAGATGAAGTACACAGCATGTACTACCCTATTTTTTTCTAAACCAGATAGGATACATGTGGTGATGGGCCAATACATGGCGTGTAGGCTAAGTACATGGTGTATAATCCAAGTATATGACGTGTTACTGGCCAAGGCCAAGTTTCAGCCTCTTTTCCATTTTCTTTCCCAAAAACAACCCAACCAGACCACTTCTAGGATTAGGGTCTAATCCAAAAAGGAAAGTAACAACATTAACCCAAAAATAAAGGTATGTACCTCAAGAAAGACCCAGGACCTTACAATATTCCCCCCATATATAAATTCATCCATAAACTGCTCTCTGAAGGGTGGTTAAGATTCATTTGAAAACAACTCTGGCCATTGAGAACGTACGTCACCCCCCTCCCAAGTCTCGTCCTATAAACTTCCAGGATACCATAGCATCCATACTATAGGAATTGGCTGGCCTTAGAGAACCTTCATGCTCCTATCAACTATATGAATCGGATGCTCCTCGAATTATGTATCAACCTGAAGAAAAACCTTCTCAGTTTGAACAACATGCGATAGGTATGAGTGATAGCTGTGTAGCTGAGATTTATGGAAGACATCATGCATGGATTAGTACCTCTGAGGTTACTGCAATTGATAGGAAACCAACCCAAATATCCCCATAATCTCAAACATCCCGACATACCTCTGTGAAATTTTACCATGTCACATGATCTGTTTGTGCCACCACCTTACTTAAACATGCAAGAAAACCCAATCCCTAACCTCAAACACTAGATCTCGTCTACGGTGATCGGTGCATTATTACTGACAAGAATGTTTAGTATCCATCTAATTCTGAATCATCTGGACATTCTTAGAGGTATCCTACACGAGACACAACCTCAATAATGATACCAATCCTGCCTCTAACTATAATGACCCAATGTTTTTCAATAGAAAAATCACTTCTTATATTTATGTCATAAAATAACATGAAAACACAAAATAATGAACTACTAAGTGATAAGTGACCTTTATACATAAGATTGTCACACTTATATTTGGAATTTTGAAAATTTGACATACACTGTTGTGTTCTATTTGATTTTTAGAGTCTAATGAAACAAAAATAATTTTTAGTGAATAGTGACCTACCCTTATGAATAGTAACATACCCTTATGAATAGTAATATGAACCTTATGAATAGTAGATCATCCAACATAAGATTAACATTACCTATGATTAACCAAATAAAATTTAGACATCTTAGAAAGTGATAATTTGACCTTAGTAAACGTTTTGGTATTTTGTAAGTCATAAAGAATTAATTATAATTAATTAATTAATTTAAAAGAATATTTTTCCTTAAAATTTATTCATAAATTATTGAATCAATGTCTTATAGGTTTTAGTTAATTTTATAAGACCCTACGTAATTTTTTAAAGCACTATAAAGTCAGTTTTAATCTTAAAAACCGTTTTTAAGTAAATTATGATTTTAATTACATATTAAATTAATAATATTTATAAAATTATTTTTGAAAAATAGACTTAATTTTTAGATTATACACTTCAAAAAATGGTTGGGGTAAATTTTTGGGATTTTTCTGAGATACTTGAATTTTTTATGAATAGTAGAATCTGATAATTTACAATAAATGCTAAATAGTGGATTAATTGAGTCATCGATGATGCTCTGCTGATATAAGACCACTTTCTTTGGGATCACATGATAAAATTACTATTATTGGTCATCCTAGACTCACTATTCATTGTCTTGTGCGGAAATAATACACTAATGAATTTTATATTAAAGAAACTCATCTCCCATACACTATAAATACCACCCTTCACTCCCTCATTTCCTAACACCTCTATAGCTACAAGCCTTCTATAAACACTACCCAAACACCTTCCCTAGACCCTCCCCCACATCCAAGAGCTTTTTTTCTCTTCAAAAGACTAATATAAGGCCCTTAAGGAGGTTCTCAAGAGGAGGATTCTAGAGGTAATTTCCCTCCCTCTTCTCCTTTAATTTTCTTTCATGTTCATGTTAATTTCTTGATCTATCTTCACCCATATTCATACAAATTGTATTGTAACTCCATTATTATACATATAATTTAATTATATGATCCTAATGGAATATTATGTCATACATCCCCTTTTCCCTCTTCCTTTTATTTTATTAAAGAGAATGTTGTTCGTGAGGTGTTAATTTATCACCTTCAAGAACGACATGCTTTCTTCTTCCATTTCTACCTTCAGATCTGGTCATGAAACCATTTTTTTAGTTGAAACAGAATATTTTATATTTATTATGTTCTATTTAATGTTCTGGAAATAATCTATGGCCATATTACTAAGTGATAAGTTAAAACAAGTTCGTTGTGATCCAAAAACCGCCCAAATTGACCCAAATAACCATCATATAATTATTATCTAATGATACTTCCACATGGATCTAATATAATTAATTATAAGATCATTCAATATCCTGTAATATCAATAATGACTTGTTATATAATTTCTGGATGTTTACTCATGTTCTACCCAAACTTCAATTTAAGAATACAAGTGAACCACCTAAGAAAAACCATAAAAACGAAAATCCCCAAACAATGTTTTTAAACTCTATAAGTCATCAAAAAGAACATAATATGACATAATGCAACCAGAATTAACCCTATTAATGTACACAAGGTTCTGGATTTCTAATTAATTAATATAATTTCATTATATAGGGCATTAAAAAGAAGGAATCAATCGAGTACAAGGTAAGGAGAAAATTCTCGAACCCAACTTTTATCCTTCGGGTTCTCCCTCTTTCACTCTATTTTTGATATGGTTACTCCTTAAAGATCATTTATTCGTAATTATCTTACCTTTTCTGGGATATACATGTTTTCTACTAAATTTTATGTCAATCAAAATGTTTTCCAAAAGAACTATTCTTTTAAGAACTCACGTTTTACCTCTCATTCAAGGTTGATGGTTCTTGTATCAAGTATGGTGTTTCCTCTTTCTTTTGGGAACCCAAAGTTTATGAATGTGTTCTTATGAGATTAAAAAAATTCCTTTTCATGGTTTAGTTATGTTCATTTATGTTATATTTTCATTTTTTCATGCAAGATAAATGATAATGTTAGGGTGTGATGGGTGCACCCGAAATTATATAGCGTAATATGAATGTTTAAATGTGACGGGTGCGCCTAAAATTATATAGCGCACCAATGCATTAGGTAAAGTGATGAATCTCATGAGTAAATGTGAAATGATGTGTGAACAAGATTATATCTAGGTTCACAAGTATGTGTGGTGGTTAACCACTAAGACATGGTGTTTCATTTTTATGCATTCCCACATTTCAAGTCTTTTATTTATGCTCCTCTCATGTTCATGATCTTTTGCCTATGTTATGATTATGCTCACCCCATGCTATATTGTTCTTATCTATCCTATTACTGGGATTCTAGGTCACACCTTTTGATATATATCTTTAGGTGGCTACATGTATTATGGATAGGACAAGTTCCAATAAGAAGCTAGAGAAGAAGAAATTAAATAAATGTTTATGCATGATGTTGTATTTGTTATGTATGGTCCTAGTTTTCCCAAGAAACTAAACCTTTGGATCCTCTATTTGTAATACTATTATGTTTTTTATCATTTAAATGATGTAATAGTAATTTAAGAAAAGTTTGGGTCTCTATATTTGGTATCAAAGGAAAGGTTTAGTTAATTTGGGAATTAGGATTAGTGAACCCTAGTGAAAACCTCTAGTATGAGACTAAGTAAACATATGCACATAATAATATTTACCTAGGGATCTCATATGTCATGTTTTTGGTATAATTGTATAAATGAATAAGTTATTAATGACTTGTTTAGTTATGTCTTATTCTATCCTTTTCTATTTTAGAAAATGGTGGGAACCAAGAGAAATCAGGCCAACAACTCTTACGAGGGCCAATGCAACGATTGCCTGAACGACATCCCCAATGATTTGGGAGGTGGAGTTCAAAACATCATGGAGATGCTTACCAAATTATCTTAGGATATGAATAATAACCATAATAATGGGGAAATTCCTCCACCAAAGAGGGAGAAACTGGATATTGAATGTTTTATGCAGCAATGACCACTGATGTTTTGTGGATCTTCTGATCCACTAGTTTCGGAACAGTGGGTCAACTCCATGGAGAAGATATTTTCTGTTCTTCACTATTCTGAGATGGAGAAGGTGACTCTAGACGTTTATCATCTAGATGGAGAAGCTGATAAATGGTGGGCTTTGATTAATAACACCAATCCAAGGGAGTAAATTGAAGAGATGGAATGGGAAGACTTTAAGATAATGTTCCTTAATAAGTATTTCCCACGAAATCTTCCCACGAAGATGGAGAGAGAATTCATAGATCTCAATCAAAAAGAAGGAGAATCTTTCACAACCTATGAAGAGAATTTCACAAGGCTTTCAAGGTATGCTTCAGGTTTTATTATCAACAATGATAGAAAAATTGAAAGATTATTTAGTGGATTAAAACCACACCTTCAAAAGGCTCTTGTAATTAGAGACATTGGGGGTTATGAAGAAGTTTTTCATTGTGCTATGAAAGTGGAGATAGAGTTTGGAGAATGTTCCCATGGATATGTTGGTAAGAAAAGAAAGATGTAGTTTCAAGCTGGTGGATCTAATGATAAATGTGGGAAGAAAAATCAACGACCCACATGCCAAAAATGTTGGAAGTTGCACAATGGGAACTACCTCAAAGGGATGGGGAAATGCTTTATTTGTGGGAAAGGACACCATTCTCAAGAGTGTAAAAAAGACACTAAAAGTAAGGAGAATGTAGCTATTGAAAGGAGAGAACCAATCATGGTTCAATGCTACAATTGTAGGGAGCTAGGGCACTATGAAAACCAGTGAACCAAACCTCAAGTTCTCGAGGGTAATCAGCGTCAGCAGCCACCAAATCCAAAGGAAAAAGGGAAGGCTTATTCCATCACTACTACGGAGGTGGAGCATGACAATGAATTCATACAGGGTACACTTATTATTCACTCAAGAATGGAAAAATTCTTATTTGATTATGGTTCTATGCATTCCTTTATATCTTTCAAGTTTGCTAGAACTATAGAATCGAAGCCTCGAAACCATGAAGTAGAGCTATCTGTAATAACACCAGGTGGTGCAATCATTGAAACCCAAGTGTTTGACTCTTCTCCTGTTGGCGTATGTGGGATGATTCTTCAGGAAATTCTCGCAATACTTCCCTTGGTGGAATTCGATGCAATAATGGGAATGGATTGGCTCTCGTTATATAGAGCACATATCAACTGTCAGGAAAAGGAAATATCTTTTCATATTCCAAACCATCCCATGATCCTCTACAACTGCAAGGAAGATCATGAATCTCCTTTTAAAAATCCTTCAATGGCGTGGGTGTTGATCCCCTATGAAGAAGCATACATCTCCCAAATGGTTGAGTCAAAGGAAAGTTCCAACCTTGAGGAAATGCCCATCGTGAGGGAATATGGCGATGTATTTCCTAAAGAGTTACCCGGAATTCCCCCAGATCATGAGGTAGAGTTCCCAATTGAACTCATGCCCAGAGCTACTCTAATCTCGAAGTGTCCCTATTTGATGGATTCTATCGAACTGGAGGAGTTAAAGAAGCAGCTGAAAGAGCATCTAGACAAAGGGTTCATACGCCCTAGTGCACCACCGTGGGGTGCACCAGTGCTCTTTGTGAATAAGAAGGATGGAACAATGCGGTTATGTAGCAATTATCAAAAACTCAACAAGATCACCATAAAGAACGAATATCCTCTCCCAAGGATTGATGACTTGTTCGATAAGTTAAGAAGAGCTCAATACTTCTCAAAGTTGGATCTTCATTCTGTATATCATCAGGTAAAGTTGAAGAACAAAGATATTCAGAAGACTGCCTTCTGTACAAGGTATGGGAACTATGAGTTTTTGTTGATTACCTTTGGACATACTAATTCCCCTGTAATATTCATGGATTTTATGAATAAAGTCTTTAGAAATTACCTCGACAAATTTGTGGTAGTGTTTATTGATTATATTCTCATCTACTCCAAGCACAAGGAGGAACATGAATAATATCTAATACTTGTGTTGGCGACATTAATAAAGGAGAAGTTGTACGCCAAGTTCAGAAAGTGTGACTTTTGGATGAATCAAGTCACGTTCTTGGGACATGTGATCACAAGTGAGGGAATTTTTGAGGATCCTTCAATGAAAAAGGTGATTGAGGAATGGCCCAGGCCCTCTAGTGTAACAGAAACCCATAGTTTTCTTGTATTAGCCAGGTACTACCGACATTTTGTGAGAAACTTCTCACAATTTTCAAGCCCGCTAACTAAGTTAACAAGGAAAGGGGTAAAGTATCTCTAGATGGAAGAATGTGAGGGAAGCTTCAAGGATATAAAGAGAAGGCTAATCACTGCACCTGTACTCACACTACAAAAAAGTAGAGAATGTTTTGTGATATACAGTGATGCTTCAAAGAAAGGATTGGGTTGTGTACTCATGCAAAATGACAATGTGATAGCCTACTCCTCATGATAGTTAAAGATCCATGAGCAGAACAACCCGACGCATGATCTAGAGCTAGCAGCCGTGATTTTTTCCTTGAAAATATGGCGACACTACCTTTATGGAAAGAAGTGTGACATATACACCGACCACAAGAGCCTAAAGTATATATTTACACAAAAGGAGCTCAACATGCGTCAAAGGAGATGGTTAGAGCTAATCAAGGATAAAAATTTCTCTATTCACTGTCATCCGGGAAAGTCGAACAAGGAAGTTGATGCTCTAAGAAGAAAAGAACCAACTACACTATCCATATTGTGGATTGAGAAAGACCCTATCTTCATGATTGTGAAAAGAATGGATTTGGAAATCATAAGGGAAGGGGATACATCCTACCTTTCCCAAATTATTGCATAACCATCTATCCAAGAAAAGATTAAAGAAGCACAAAGGGATGATGTGGAGATACAAAAGAGGGTGAATATAGTAAATGAAGAGAAGCTGCAAGAGTTCCATATCGACGATGATGGTGTGATTCGGTTTGGAATGCGGCTTTGTGTGCCTTCATCACCCAGGATAAATAAAGAGCTATTGGACAATCCACATAGATCAACTTTCTCTATCCATCCTGGGAGTACCAAGATGTACCATGATCTCCGAGAACACTTCTGGTGGGATAACATAAAGAAGAAGATTGCGGAATATATTTCAAGGTGTTTGGTATGTCAGAAAGTTAAAGCTGAGCGAAAAAAGTCCAAGGGTATGATGCAGCCATTGCCTATACCCTTTTGGAAATGGAAAAACGTTAATATGGACTTTATCACAGGTCTCCCAAAGACCTCAAAGGGAAATAATGCGATATGGGTTGTGGTTGACCGACTCACTAAGACTGGCCATTTTATCGCTATTCGGGAAGATATCTCACTCGATCAACTTGCAAAGATATATGTGAAGGAAGTGGTGAGATTGTACGGTGTTCCACACTCAATTGTCTCTGACCGTGATCCAAGGTTCACATCTAATTTCTGGAAGAGCCTTCAACAAGCTTTGAGTACTGAATTAAATTTCAACACGGCCTATGACCCCCAAACTGATGGCCAGTCTGAAAGGACTATTCAGACTCTTAAAGATATGCTAAGATCATGCTCTCTTGAATTCAAGGGTGGTTGGGATAAGCATCTCCCATTGGTTGATTTCTCATACAACAATATCTTCCACTCAAGTATCCAGATGGCTCCATATGAAGCTCTATATGGAATGCGATGTAGAACTCCAACCTGTTGGGATGAAGTTGGAGAAATGAAGCTACTTAGACCTGATCTTGTTCAAGAGATGACAGAGAAGGTTCAAGTCATCCAGAAACACATCAAAGCTACTCAAAGTCGACAAAAGAGATATGCTGACAACCATATAAGGGACTTGGAGTTCGATATTGGAGATAAAGTCTTCCTTCGAATTTCTCCATGGAAGAGATTCATGCAATTCAGGAAGAAAGAGAAGCTAAGCCTAAGGTATATTGGCCCCTTTGAAATCATTGACTGCATAGGAGTTGTGGCCTATCGTCTTGCACATCCATCGAATATGGCTCAAGTTCATGATGCGTTTCATGTATCACTACTGAGGAAGTACATACCAGACCCCTAACTTGTACTAAACTTAGAGGTGGTGCAGTTGGAAGATGATCTCTCCTATGAGGAGCAGCCAGTAAAGATTATGGAACGGAAAGATAAGGCTCTACACAACAAGACAACCCATCTTGTCAAAGTGTTGTGGAGGAACCATAAGTTTGAGGAAGAAACTTGGGAACCAGAAGAGGCAATGAAGGAGAAGTACCCTCACCTGTTTGTGTAAAGTGAAATTTCGGGGGCGAAATTCTTTATGGGGGGAAGAATGTAATGACCCAATGTTTTTCAATGGAAAATTCCATTCTTATATTTATGTCATAAAATAACATGAAAACACACAATAATGAACTAAAAAGTGATAAGTGAACTTCAAACATAATATTTTCACTCCTATGTTTGGAATTTTGAAAATCCGACATACACGGTTGTGTTCAATATGATTTTTGGAGTCTAATGAAACAAAAATAATTTTTGGTGAATAGTGACCTACCCTTATGAATAGTAACATACCCTTATGAATAGTAATATGAAACTTTTGAATAGTTTATCATCCAACATAAGAGTAACATTACCTATGATTAATTAAATAAAATTTAGACATCTTATAAAGTGACAATTTGACCTTAGTAAATGTTTTGGCATTTAGTAAGTCATAAAGAATTAATTATAATTAATTAATTAATTTAAAAGAATATTTTTCCATATAATTTATTCATAAATTATTGAATCAATGTCTTATAGGTTTTAGATAATTTTATAAGACCCTACATAATTTTTGAAAGCACTATAAAATCAGTTTCAATCTTACAAACTGTTTTTTAAGTAAATTATGATTTTAATTAAATATTTAATTAATAATATCTAAAAAATTATTTTTGAAAAATGGACTTCATTTTTGGATTCTACACATCAAAAAATGGTTGGGGTAATTTTTTTGGATTTTTCTGAGATACTTGAATTTTTTATGAATAGTAGAATCCGATAATTTACAATAAATACTAAATAATGGATTAATTGAGTCATCGATGATGCTCTGCTAATGTAAGACCACTTGCTTCGGGATCACATGATAAAATTATTATTATTGATCATCCAAGACTCACTATTCCTTGTCTTTTGGGAAAATAATAAACTAATGAATTTTATATTAAGGAAACCCCTCTCCCCTCCACTATAAATACCACCCTTCACTCCCTCATTTACTCACACCTCTCAAGCTCCAATACTTCTCTAAACTCGTCCCAAACACCTTACCTAGCCCCTCCCCCACATCCAGAAGCTTCTGGTCTCATCAAAAGACTAATCTTAGGCCCTTAAGGAGGTTCTCAAGAGGAGGATTCTAGAGGTAATTTCCCTCCCTCTTTATCTTTAATGTTATTTCAAGTTCAAGTACATTTCTTGATCTCTCTTCACTTATCTTCATCCAAATTGTATTGTAACTCTGGTATTATACATATACTATAATTATATGATGCTAAGGGGATATTATATCATCCAACCCCCTTTTCCTCTTCCTTTTATTTTATTAAAGAGAACGTTGTTCGTGAGGTGTTAATTTATCACCTTCAAGAACGACATGCTTTATTATTCCATTTCTACCATCAGATATGGTCATCAAACCATTTTTATGGTTAAAACAGAATATTTTATATGTATTATATTCTATTTAACGTTCTGGAAATAACCAATGGCTATATTACTGAGTGATAAGTTAAAACAAGTTCGTTGTGATCCAAAAACCTCCCAAATTGACCCAAATAACCATTATTTAATTCTTATCTAATGATTCATCCTCATGGATCTAATATAATTCATTGTAAGATCATTAAATCTCCTTTAATATCAATAATGACTTGAAATATCATTTCTGGATGTTTACTCATGTTTTACCCAAACTTCAATTTAAGAATACAAGTGAACCACCCAAGAAAAACCATAAAAACGAACATCCCCGAACTATGTTTTTAAACTCTATAAGTCATAAAAAAGAACATAATATGACATAATTAAACCAGAATGAATCTTATTAATGTAAACAAGGTTATGGACTTCTAATTAATTAATATAATGTAATTATGCAAGACAT
Source organism: Viscum album (assembly GCA_963277665.1). NCBI lineage: Eukaryota > Viridiplantae > Streptophyta > Magnoliopsida > Santalales > Viscaceae > Viscum > Viscum album. The sequence continues at coordinate 1,110,669,545 of OY728146.1, forward strand.
TAAGGAGAAGGAAGCATTCGGGTACAAGGTAAGGGAAAATTCTCGAACCCAACATTCATCCTTCGGGTTCTCCCTCTTTCACTCCATTTTTGATATGGTTACTCCTTAAAGATAATATGTTCATAATTATCTTACCTTTTATGTTATATACATGTTTTCTACTAAAGTTTATGTCAATCAAAATGTTTTCCAAAATAACTCTTCTTTTAAGAACTCTCCTTTTACCTCTCATTCAAGGTTGATGGTTCTTGTATCAAGTATGTTGTTTCCTCTTTCTTTTGGGAACCCAAAGTTTATGAATATATTCTTATGAGATGAAACCCATTTCTTTTCATGGGTTAGTTATTTTAATTTATATTATATGTTCATTTTGGCATGCATTATAAATGATAATGTTAGGATGTGACGCGTGTGCCCGGAATTATATAGCACAATATGAATGTTTAAATGTGACGGGTGCGCCCGGAATTATATAGCACTCCAATGCATTGGGTTAAGTGATGAATCTCATGGGTAAATGTGAAATGATGTGTGAAGAAGATTCTAGCTTGGTTCACAAGTATGTGTGGTGGTTAACCACTAAGACATGATGTTTCATTTTTATGCATTGCCACATTTCAAGTCTTTTATTTATGCTCCTCTCATGTTCATGATCTTTTTCCTATGTAATGATTGTTCTCACCACATGCTATAGTGTTATTATATATCCTCTTACTGGGATTATAGCTCAACCCTTTTGATGTATATCCTCGGGTGGCTACATGTACTAAGGAGATGAAAAGTGCCAATAAGAATCTAGAGAAGAATAAATTAAATAAATGTTTATGCATGATGTTGTATTTGTTATGTATGGTCATATTTTTCCCAAGACACTAAACCTTTGGATCCTCTATGTGTAGTACTATTATATTTTTTATCTTTTAAATTATGTAATATTAATGTAATAAAAGGCTGGGTCGCTATACTAACCAATAAAGGGGAGAACGATGTGGCCTTCCATATAAATCCTTATAAGGTTCCATATGTATCATCTCTGTATAACTTTTATTATAAGAAAAATTAACCATGGGAATGTGCCTCTCCCAAGAGACCCAAAAAACTAGGACGCATGATCAAGGCATGTCCTCTTGCACCTATATCATACGCTCTAACTGGCCATCAGTCTGAGGGAGGTATGTTGTGCTCAGAAGCACTTATTTACCCTGTTCCCTCTAAAAACTCTTCCAAAAACCAGGCATAAAGCAGTCATCTCTATCTGAAACAATAGTGTGTGAGACCCCATGATGTCTTATTACCTCTGATATGTACAAAATTATGATCTCATCAATATTAAAGTTCTCCTTGATTGGTAAGAAATGTTAGACCATCATATGCCTGTCAACAACAACCCACAAAGAATTGTTACCTTCAGGCGACCTCGATAAACCAGTCACAAATTCCATCACAACATCATCCCATTTCCACTTTGTAATATGTAAATATTGTCAAATACTAGCTGTTTGTTGATGTTTCACCTTCATCTGCTGATAATTGGAACACCTCATAACAAAACCAGTTACCTATCTCTTCATTCATGGCCACCAGTACTGACATCGCAAGTCATGGTGCATCTTGGTGACCTCAGGATGCACTACCCAATCTAAAGCTTGAAACATCCACATCAACTCCCCACATATATCCAATTGAACTTAAACATGTCCATGGATATGTAGAATCTCAGCATCACCTACAGTCTAACCAGGAAGAGGGTCCTCACTAGCCACACCTTCCCAAAGAAATAGGCATTCAGAATCCAATAGTTGCCTCATCCTGACTCTGTCTGGAAGGGTAGAGGTTACAACTAAGGATGACATAAAATTCTACCCCAACCTATCATGCACCTCCAGATGCATCTCATAAAACAATTCAATAAGTTCCCGCTCACTACTGGCCTATTTCACTACTTGTATCAGAGTCCTCTTTCTCATTTCATTGGCTACTGCATTGCCTTTACGAGGTGTATAGGCAATATCAAAGTCGAAGGAATGTTGGTACTCCACCCACCTTCAGTGCTTGATATTTAGATCTCACTACTTAAGGATAAAATTGAAAAAAAAATTGTTTGTGGACACCACAAAATGCTCTCTCAATAAGTAGTGTATCCAATAGTGTAAATCATGAACAAATGAAGATAACTTGAGATTGAGCATAGGATAATTCATCTCATGAGGCCTCTACTAGTGAGACCCATACCCCACAACTCGATCTCCCTATATCATAACTTCCACCATACCAGTACCGGAAGCATCATAGTACATCGTGTAACTCTGTACCTACTCTGGAAGTATCAAGATTGATACTGATTTCAACCTCCCTTTAAACTCCATAAAGGTTGTCTCATAAGATTCTGACCACACAAACTTCACACCCTTCTTAATCAAGCCTGTAAATGGTGCTGCTAAGAGTGAGAAGTCTTGTATAAAATGAATGTAGTATCTATCTAGTTCCAAGAAACTCCTTATGTCAAAAATATTCTTATTTTGTTCCTAGGAAACTATATAACTCACCTTATCTAGGTCCACAAACACTCCTATAACTGAGATGGTGTAACCCAAGAATTGAATCTGATCCATCCAAAAGTGGAACTTTGGGAGATTAGCATATAACATGTGCTCTCCCAGTGTATTCAAAACAATATAAATATGTTTGGCATGGATGTGTCTATTTTGATAATAAACCAAGATATTTTTCACAAAAACAACCATAAAAGAATCTAATAAAGGATGGAACACTCGGTTTATGAAATCCCTAAAACTCGCTGGTGCGTTCGTGAGACCGAAGGGCATAACCTGATACTGGTATAATCCATACCATCTATGAAAGGTTATATGAGGTATTTCTTCAGTTCAAACATGCACTTAGTGATATCTTGGCCTCAATATGGTCTTCAAGAACACACAAGCTCCTCTAAGATGATCAAATAGGTCATATATCCATGGAAAAGTATATTATTTTCTAACCGTCATCTGTTTTACTATCCGATAATCCATGCATAGCCTAAGAGTCTCATCCAAATTTTTCATAAAAAGGATCGGAGAACCCTATGGAGAAGTAATATGTCTAATAACCCCCTTCACCTCTAAATACTCTAGCTACCTTTTGAGATCCTAAAACTTTGTTATAGCCATCATGTAAGGAGGAATGTACACTGACGCAGCTCATAGAACTAGCTCGATTGAGAACTCATCCTCTCTCTCATGAGGTAGACTAAAAAATTCATTGGGGGAAAAAGTCTCTAAATCTCTCAACCACTAGAGGAAATTATTCCTGACCCACTCCCTAATCATCCATAAACAAACTAGAAATCATGGTTGTCATCCTGCCCATCACAAGATACTCGGGTCTATCCCTTCTCGCCTGGACATCCCATTCAACCCATTGAATAAACATCGCACCCTATGGTGATGTGAAAGTCACCCTCCAGTGATAGCAGTAAATTTAAACTCGATAAGATACTAAGAATTCCATCCCTATAATGAAATAAAACCATGTCATCTCGAGGAAATATAAACTCCATAAGAAGTGTCACCCACCAACCTCAAGGGGAGAGTCCATACATAGGTGTACATCGCCCGTTATAACTCCAAATGGTGTATCTACCTTCAAAACACCCTCAAAAATAAAAACCACAATCCCAGGTATTTTAACCACTCATTAAAAGATAAAACAATGAGAGGTGCCTGTATCAAAAAGAGAAGATGTAATAGTATAAGCTACTAAGATCATACCTCTCACTGTAGATGGTCCGAGGTCCTGCTCTTGTTGGGTATGTTTCATTGCATATGTATGGAATGTACCATGGTACAAAGACATAGTCAACAACCTATACTAGGGTGATTTCCCCTATCATCGCCTACAACCATATAATCTATTTGGATCCCCGAGGAGGCCCAAACAGGGTGTGGGATAATCATCCCCGTAGGCAACCACCCATGTCTATATAGTTCTAATAGAAATTCTACAAAATTGATAGCAAGTGTAAACAACAAATAAAGTAATGTTTGTATGCACATGACATAAGTCTATAGTAGTAAGTAAAGCCAACCAGCCCTCAAGGCTACATGTATAAGAGTCCTCTTCTAATAAGGGAGCTAAAATAAAAGTAAACAAGTCACATGGCCACATTGTACATCCATCTATATTGTGAAACCCACAACCATGTTACATAAATAAGAAAAGTATTCCATGACCATGCCATATAGTGAAGTCAAATATCCCACATCCACGTTGTATAGTGACGTGTAGACTGGAAGCACTAGATCCAAGGTGTCATGTACCAGGACATCTATGTATTTTATCTAGACCACGGAGGGCCGGATCCAAGGACCTTGTACAGGGAATCCCATCAAGTCCCATGGGCGTCCCTGGTAGAAACATGGTTAGGCACTAGTTGGGGTCCAAGGAGCATGGCAATAACACGTCTTATGGGAGCCTAATAAAGTCAAATCCATGGGGTAGCAAGGCCTGAGGAATCCTATAGGATCATGGCCCAAATAGAATAATAAATCCAAGGCGTCTACTATCACATTTCATATCCATGGAGTGCAGTCCATAGAATTGATCAATCATTCATTAATGTAGTCAATAAATCAATTTCAACAAATATTCTATGTGATTATACTTACTCACATCAACCTGCACAAGCTATGAGTACACCCACTAATAAAAACTATTTATCAACTAGGAGCATATGGGCCTAAAATCCCATATAAACAATTTAACAAGACAATATAATTTTATACTAGTATACCCACCCATATCATCCATTTAACAATCCCAATTAAATTAAACAATCATGGCATTAGTAGATATAACAAGGAAAGTAGGCAGTACATCTCCAAAGAAATCTATTTAAGATATTAAGGCATTAATGGTCTTCCTCTAATCAGTCAAGCATAAGAGCACACCACTTAGGGTTGTTTAAATAGGAATAAGGATGTTATTTCCTTAAGGCGCACCCCTTGGATTACCTTTAATTATATAACGGGTGATAATGCACCTAAATGAAACCTACGGGCATCATCAATTAGTATGACTAAGCCTATGTCAAGTAAAGTCTTACACGAGTCGAAAAAGGAAAATGACCAAAAAGCACCTGAAAATTCAAAATAGAGTATAAACCACCTACCTCAGCTCGGTAGTAGAAAACTCATCCAGTTTCAAGTCCTGATTTGTCTTTGTTTGGAATAAATCTCAAGAATTTATGAAAACTCATACAGTACATGGTGTGTAGGCCAAGTGTACGGCATGTAGGACAAGAATGCAATGTGTAACTGGCCTATAGCCAACTTTTAGCCTCTTTTCCCATTTCCTTCCCTAAAACAACCCAACCATCCCATGAAACGTCTTAGGTTCTAATCCAAAAATTAAAGTTACAATATTAACCTGAAAAGAAAGATTTGTACCTCAAGAAAGACCCAAGATCATATAGGTTGTCACCCAGAATATAGGATTCCCTTTTCTAAGACCATATTTATATATTTTCAAAAATAAATATAATTTATATCAATGAAATAAGGTTAATCACTAAATATCTATTTAACCATGTTTTTTCAATAAAACCTTACTATATAAATACTTTATAAGTTTTATTTTAACATTGTTCCTTCCTTGGTCTAAGGTTTAAATTAAGACATTCATTATCATAATCTATTCAAATACTTTATAATGGATTGTAAGTAAAATGTGTATTATCCTCATAATACCCCCCACGGGTGTCAAACCAGGTGAACTGTAAAGTCCATTTTCATATATTAGGTTACACTAAAGTCAGGATTGATAAACCTTGTAAGATTATTTACCCCTAGGTACATTTGTTATAGAACCATGTCCCCTTATAAAATCTAGACATGGATGTATTGGTAGGAATACTCACATAATCTGTTCCTTACCAAATTTCTAGGATTATTTTCTAGACTTATCCTCAATGTCTACATTAGGGGACTGTTCTCTAATCTATGTTTTCTAAAATCTAGTTCCCAAGGTTACAAATAAACTTCCTATAATATCAACTATAGTGACCCAAGACTTGTACGCTAAAAGGTGGGGTCTAAAACCATTAAATTTGAATGATTACAAGGAATAAAATCCTTAAAGCAAAAAGAGTTTAATAGTCATGGTAAACTAGATACTTACATGAGTCTTTAATAAAAATGAATATAATAATTGCAATTTTTTCTTTAAACTATAACTATAATCCATCTATGATATACTTTAATATCATTCTCATTATACCTCAAGGAATCCTATAGAATGAAACAAAATAAGGTTGATCTCAATTTCTGAGTAAGATTCACGTATAGTGGAAGAAAAAATGAATCAATGAGAATAGTCAATATAGTAAGGTAATAAATGAACACACATGTCATATAATGAATAAACTAATAAGGAAGTTTGTAAAAATTGTGGAAAGGTAAATAATTGGAAACACATTCCATTAAAATAACTAGATAAGGCATAATCAATATGGAAAGGTAATAACTGAAAACAAATTATATTTAATCAATAAAATGGTAATGAATTACATCCATAAAAAATATCAAAGAAATAATATCATGGATAAATAATAATTTAATATGAATGAGGTAAATTCATAATTATTGGATTCTATGATTCCCAGGTATATGTTACCTTTACCGTCAACACCTTTCACATGACAGTTTAAAATAAACTACGTGAATAACACATTATCTTAGGTTATCCACCTGATTCGTCCCAAGAGACTACCATCTCATTGAGGGTATACCTATAACCAGACCACATCCATTTCATACCTATTCAAATCATTCCTCATATATTGAATAATCGATTTAGTTTATGAATAATGTGCCTTATCAAATATGATCATTGAGTAAGAGGTGTCGATTTATCGATATTTCACATGATATCAAAATACTTTCAATGTAAACACCATATGTAAAAATGGTATTTATATTAGGAAATAATAATATCCATGATAAATTATATGGATATTTAGGGGGTTTTAATGTTCAATGATCATAGGAAATTGAATATTTCAAGGGGAATAATAAGGAAATCAAGGTAATGAATATCAATATTGTCCTTAGTCAAATGAATCATAAACCATTTAGAGGAAGAATAAGGATTAAATCCAAAAAAATCTCAAGTGGAGTAAAATAAAATGGGTCTTTTCAATCAGGATTCCAAATACTATTGAAAGTAATTTTAAAAACATTCTTGAGGAAAATATTCTTTTAATTTTTAAAATCCTTTTCAAAATCTTTTTCTTAGAAAATCAATTCTACAAAAAAATCTTTAAAAAGTAACATTTTAAACATACAAAGGAATATTTTAAGAAATAAAGGTTGGTAAGTATTTAAATGACACACAAGATAAAAATAACATTCCTTTTTTAAGGTAAAAAATGTTAGAAAAGTTACTTGTTCAGAAAGATACAAGAATATTCCTATGAAAAAAATTGTAAAATAAAAAAGGTTAAAATTTTCATTATGAAATCATTTTTTAAGGGTTAAAAATCATTTTGAAAACCATTTTTAAAAATAGGTTTTTTAGTAGAAAATAGGTTCTCTGAATAAAGAGAGAGATGAAGTTGGGTTTTCTTAAAAACATTTTCTAAAACATTTTGAGTACTAAAGAGTGGGAAAATTGTACTACTACTTATAAAAGGTTATGAATATCCATAGGATAAGTGAATGGAATTATTTATAAACAATGATCCAATAAATTACTTTTATGGAAATTTATGTGTAAATAGTCTCAAACAAAATGATATTGTGAAGTAAACCCTTGAAAAGACCCTAACATTGATGTGATAATAAATAAATAAATATACAATGTGTGTCAAATGTAAATAAAAATAAAATAGTTAGAAATAAAACATTATATAGGAATAATTTATTATAAACATAGTCTTATAATATTAATGACAAAGAGGAAGTAATATAACACAAAAAAAATAATTTGGGTTATGAAATTATTTTCCATTTGTTAATGCTTAATTCAAATCGCCTTAGATAAGATAATTGAAATTAAAATTCAAAATATCATGAAGAATAAATTAATCATGATATTACATGTCAATGTATAAGTATTTACACCATATATAGAGTTGGGCTATTGGCCAAGTGGTATGGAACCTTGTAATGCAGCATATTTAGTAGGTTTTGATACCTTCTGTCCCCTTCTATGTGGAATTTTTTACAGGGTGGTGGGTTGATAATGTAATTTTTGTGCATCTGGTAACTATGGCCTATTCGACAAAAGGATGACTTGGTAGATAAAAAAGGGTGGGGCAAGATTCATAGTGTCCCTCCCCGATCGGGAGATGATGTGGATGGATGGATGGTAGCCATCGAAGTAGATGGTGGTGGCACCATAAATGGGGTCTGGATGGATCGCATTAGAAGGTGGAACAATGTGGGTTGGTGATGTTAGTGGGATGACAATGATGGGTTTTTCGTTGATAGAGAAGCATCAATGGTGTTATTCTGATGAGGGTTAGCGTTTGTTGATAGTGATTACTAAATAATTTTTATATGTGATGGAGACTGATAGAAGAATGGTATGTGAGTGGACTGATATCAAGAATCACTACTTTCGACCAATATTTTTGTGATGACAATGAATGTGTTGGAATATGGTATGGGCTCCATAGGAGTGGCATCCACCTTCTTCTCAGATGTTGTGGATGTTGTTATTGACAGATCATAGATGATAGTGGTGGAATCCTTCACTAAGGATAACATTGTGGGTAGCCTCATTTGTGATGAATGGGATGGACATGGTGAATGGAAGGTTGTATCAGTGAACCCCTTCTATATAGAATGGTTAGTGGTCCAGCAATGATCTTTAAAAACCCTTTATGGCTTCCGACGAGATTTTGACAGACGATGGGTTGGCAGTGCTAGCAAGGTAGTCACACAATTCTTAGAATGGGTAGGGTCTGTCTTATTGGATTGTATAGGCACACTTGATCATGGTCATAGTTCACATACTATGCTAATTATGATCTATAATTTTTGGCCATTCTAGGAATAATTTGTAAGAGTCTTCAGGGTTGTTATTAGTTGGGTATTTGAGCCATTAATGGGTGGGTTATTCCTTAAGGGGGCTACAGACTACCTATCATAGATGAAGTATGATTATGTATTTAGATTTAATTTTACCCCTAAGTACCTTATATATATATATATATATCTACCCCATATATAAGAAATTAGGTGCACGTCAAAAAAAATTATGTCTCAAAGAATTGAAATTGTGATGAAGTCCCTTACTACTTAGTAACTTTTTAATCATAAGCCCAATGAAAGAGATCAATTAAAAATAAAATATAAATAACATGAATATAAAATAATTAATGTTATAATATATCAAAAGGGTCAGTAGATATATATCACAAAATAATTATGTTGTGAAAATGACGTATCCCTCCTAGAAAGAAAAGTGATACAAGAATCCATTACCTTGTGTTTAATTTTGGATGAATTCCCTTTAACATATTGTATAATGGTTTTAAGAATGTCACTAAATTACACTAGAACAATTCACATATTCATAATATCAAATATTAACTTGTTATAATATCTTATTACCTATTTTTTAATAACCTTTCATCATTTTCACTATTTCGGGTGTTAATAACCTTGTTTGTCGAGTATGTTTTGACTTCTTATCATTGTTCCTATATTTTAGATCATGATTTCATAATCTTCAAACTATAAACCATTATTTAAATTGTAAATATATGTAGTATATATTTATTTATAATAATATATATAATTTTAATATATGAAATGAAATGCACCATTCATGGAGATGATATGTCGTATGTGCACAAGAATGCTACATCTATTTCATTTTAATATATTAAAAGAATGAAAATTAAATGATATATATGTATATTATAACTTCAATATAATTTTTATTACATATTTTTAAAATAATTTTAGTAAAACAATCCTTTATACATTCTATATACAGTGTGAATGAATCACATCGCTTTGAGGAGGCAGAAGTCCACACTTCCACAAATGATTTTATCGTATTCCCAAAAAATAGAAAGAATAAAGGTATGTGTTTTATATAAAATTATAGAAGAATAAAGACATTATGAAAATAATATAAATCATATATAAATATAGGGTCTATTATAATGCCCAACCTTGATAGATGGTAAATGAAAAACGAAAAACATCATTTTGTGAGGCGATAGTTTGTCATACGCAAATGATAAGTCTGTGACCTATTATATGGAATTGTGTGTGTGTGTAGATTGAAACCATAACATAAAAACATATAATTATATTTAGGATTATTATTTTTTTTATATAATCAACGAATAATAATAAATAAAGGAGTGGATAAAGAAATAGAACTAAAGTGATCGTTGAAGAACATTACCTCTTATTTGGGTAACTTCTGTTGGGTTATAGGAAAATCCTTCCTTTGTTTTATTTATTCTCAAAGTGAGGCTTAGTATGAGGGTTGTGATGTCAGTATATTATTTTTTCACGTTTTTGGTGAGCCAAAGGGCTTGATATATGTGAATAAGTGGGAGCGGTGAGTGCCTTTTTATAGCAGATGAGCAATGGTATTCTTGTAAATTTTTTAAATAAGGAATTTCACCCACGTTTTTGAAAAGGAAGGTGGCTCCAATAATGGTAATAATTTTATACAAGGGATTATATGGTATAAAATATCCATAAATGGCTATTGGGACGTTTTCTAGGTTATAATGGCACTTAAATTTAATGTTTAGTCTCTTATTAAGTAAATTTTCCTCTTCATTACTGTTATTAATATAAACTACTTTTAATAATATTTCTGGTAAAAAACTAAGTTGAAATTATTATAAATTATAAATTATGATGATTCAAAATATGAAATACATTTTGATAAATTAAAATCACATATAGGGAAGAATATAATTTAAATATAATCCCACAGACAGGACAATAAACGGGTTTTTAAAGTAAAAATGTTAAAAAGTTTTCTATGTTTTTATATCCAATTTCTTAGTGAAATTGATCCCAACGACCTAAATTGTATTAATTGATATAAATTTGATATAATTTAATTTTAAAACTAGTTATTAATATATTTTAACATTATAAATAAATTAGAAGAAAACCCAATTTTGAATTAAAATTTCGTTTTTTTTACTATTCAATAAAAAATTAAATATTTTATAAAAATATCAAAAATTAATACTAAAATAATTTTTATGTATTTATTTCAAAAAGTAATTATATTTTGACATAGAAAATTTATAAAATTTCCAAAAAAATATTTAAAATTGCTTCATCATTAAAAGGTTGTAAAATTACCTTTATGAAAATATTTATTTTTATGCGTAAAATTGGTTTTGTTCTTATCTTATTCCAATATATATATATGATGAATTAAAATAATATTTTATTTAATATTAAATATATATATTAAATTAATATCACTCAATAATTGTGATTAATTTAATTTATTATAATAAAACTCCATTGTGAGCATAAAAACATTTCTTTTATATTTAATTGGTTTTTATATTCATTTCTAATTAATTAGTAACCTATGAATTTATTTTATATTTTTTAAAAAAATATATTTTCATATGTTATGTAATACTATTAAAAACCAATAATTTAACATCTAGATTATATCTTATTGAGATAAATAATAATTTTTTGTTAATATATTGTTTTTCATTAGAACCTGGTCTTGCGTGTAATGCAAGTCATCAATGAAAGTCATTATTTCGAAAGTTGTAAGGTAAATAATTATTATATGCATTTAAATCTATATCATATATTAAATATATTTAAAATAATAAATATATTATAAAGTCTTTGGATATTATATTCCCTTACGCGCTTGGTGTTGCATGTCATACATACTATTGAATACAGTGTTCTTACTTTATAATTTTGGGGAAATTACAACCATAACCTCTAATTAATGTCTAGTTAAGTGGAGAAGAGAAATGGTAAATGTTTTATCAAGATATATGGATTGGTTTTTTGTAAATAAAAAATATAAGGGGTGTATTTTTATAAGTAGGAGTAGGGGCACTCTTGTAATTTTTTAAAATATTAAAATATAATGTCACATTCATGTTCAAGTGGTTCCCAAATTACATGGATTATATATAAGTAATATATGGTCCTAAAATAATAATTAAAATAATTATACATTTTCATGTATCATTTTAAAACTTATCTTTTTTATTTACCCCTTTCTTGGCTAATTTTAACTTTAACCATGATAACGACTATTTCAATATTAAAGGGTAATTATTTTACATATATGGTAAAAATTGGCTCATAAATGGATAATTTGTTTCATTTTAAACCATAAATTATCTCCCTTTACTTATTTCAATAATTTTATGATATTAAAATAATATAATAAATTATTATGTTCATAAAATATCATTAATTTTATTTTTGACACTATTCATTTTATTTGACTTTAATGAAATCAATAAAAATATGGAATTAAAATATAAAAATTTCACACATACATAATATATTATATTTATCTATAAAAGTATGGTTTAAATATTATGCAACCAAAAAAATATTACTTTTTAGTGTTTTTAAATTCATTTTTCATTATTTCTCTACAACTTATACAATCATTGTGTCGGTGTTGTGTAAGTATTTATGGTAATTATTTCACCACTAAAATTTACCATGATAAAAATGATGAGTTGATAATTAAAATATAAATTTATTACTAAAATCAACCTCTTTTTAACCATATGTAAATAACTGGGATATATTAAAGTTCAAAGAGTGACATTTTTTAATTTTCTTTACTAAAAATAATATAAATATTGTTGTCAAAGGAAAATGGAATCGGAATACCATATATCATAATTTAGGATTCGTATGGTTGAATTACTATCTTATAATGAAATAAAAAAAATGTTTTTGAAAAACAATTAATGAATTATTACATTATTTTAACCTTAATTACTCGATTTAGCCTTTAATGAGGTCCTAAATTTTATTGCAGTTACTATTTAAATTGCCTAAAAATAAAAGGGAAAAATTTAATAAATTTTAGCCCCCAGATTCCAAATATTGAATCTATTTTATAAACCTAAATTATTATTAGTTTTAGAAATTAATTTAAAAATAAACCAAAAAAATGCAAAGAAAACTAATTTTCCATAAAAATGCATTTTTAAGCCTAAAATTTGACTTATATAAAAATCTGGTAAAATATTGATTCTAATGAAAATTTTTAAATTATTATAAATAAAATAGATCTTATATCACTTTAATATTAAATCCAAAGTATATTGAAACTTTAAAATTAATTTATTTCATGAAAATAAAAGTCATGTTTACAAAAATCAATATTTTTCACTATTCACTAAAATGTAAATCTTTTTAAAAAAATCCAAAAAATTTAACATTATGAAAAAATGGAATAATTGTCACATAATAGTATTTTAATCATTTTTTCTAGTTAATTTAAACTTTTTGTTTCTTTTTTTGAAAAATATCAATGAAATTAGATTTATTTAAAGAGAAATATATCATAAAATTCTGTAGTGTTACATTCTACCCCCCTTATAAAAATTTCACCCTCAAAATTTAATCACTCTAATAAATAAAATAATGACACCCCCCCCCCCACGTCCTCGCATCCCCATGTAGCTTCCTCAAATTTATGGCCTGTACAAAAAACAACTTTAAGTATAAGAGTGGTCTTTTTTCTTAGAACTTTCTCTATACGATAAATAATTTTCTATGGTTGTTCCTTATATGACTGATATTACTCCAGAATTACAACCTACGAGTTCATTACATCTGAAACCTCAGGTATTTAATTCTACCATAGATATACATCAAGCACAATTTGAACATGGGAGATATTTTGTGGAAATTCCAAATGATAAAATCCATCCCTATATGATCCATAATTTCAATGGGATTGAAATATATAGGGATTAGTTTTACCATCTATCTAGATATCATAACCTTCTTCCAATGAGAAATTAATAATATAACTTATCACTAACCTCTAACTTTATATCTCACTAATGATAGTTAGAATAACTTTTTTGTCACCTTTGAGCTTCCCTTATGTGATATTGGAAGGATCTAACCTTCTCCTTTATTTCTTCATATTGATCTGGTCCCAGTAAATTTATTTCACCAAATTCATCAAAAAAAATTAGAGTTCTTCAATTCCTTATATAAGGGGATTCATAATGATTCGTCTAAATACTCAACAAAAATATATTTTTGTAAAATAAATCTTCCAAATGAAGGTGTTGATCCCAACCAACATTCATATGCATATAGAAAGATCCCAATATGTCTTCTATAATTTGAATCGTCCTCTTATCCTAACTAGATTTATATAGATTATAATTTGTATTGAAACTCAACTCTATATCCATATCCTAATGAAGTCTTCTATATAATTTTGAGGTAAACCTCATATCCAAATTATATAAAATTGATTGTGGTAATCTATGTAATCTCAAAAATTCTTTAATGTGTTACTGAGTGAGATTTTAATGAGATATATCTTCTCTATTACTGATAAAATTCACTAATTTTGTAAGGAGGTTGACTATATCCCAAATATCAGTATTCCATTTAGATGTTTTATGGAGTCCAATTATGTAATAATTGATTATGTTTTTGCATATCTATTCTGTTATGGGTAATGGTTGTAGAATCCCCTTATACTTTTATCCCTCAACATCAACTTACTAATACACCTAGCATCAAGATACATTATGAGAAATATCATTTATCATGTTATCCCACTCGAAATATTCTTTCTGATATCTATAAATCGATTACTTATATGATTAATAAATAATTATGAACTCTGAGCGTCATCCAATAGCGCTTTTTTTAATCTTTGGTATTTATATGACACATACTTAGTTCTTGAACATTATCAATCCATCATCATCATGTTTGAACACAAGAACCTTCCTAGCCTTATTCTATAATACCATTTCTTACTTTTATACCTTCTTAATTCTATCACAAATAGATGGTTATGCATTCAGATTATATATATAACATCTATCCCATTTCCTCAAGATTTCAAGATCCATATTTTGAAAATACATAAATATTCGATCTCATTTTATCCACACTATGGAAAAACAAGAATAGTCTTCCCAACTCACAGTATCATCCACCATATTCACCTTCACAATGTGGTAATGTGTTGAGTGTTCATAACCACTAATAATCTCTAAGAATACTCTTTGCCTTATATTCAGCTATTTATATGTTAATATATACTTCAATATTTTATGATCAATATATATATCCCACCTTTCACCAAACAGATAATGTTTTCATATATTAAATGAAAAAATTATCGATGCCAACTCTTAATCATGAGTCGAGTAATTATTTTCATAAATTTTCAATTGGAATGATCCATAATCTAGCACTATATAATTCAACCTAAAGAAACTACCCAATCCCTTATATAAAACATCACTATATATCACAAAACCTTATCCAATGTAGGGTTGTCTAAGCATAGTCACTTTGAAAAACCTTCCCTCTTATTATTTTAAATTATCCTCAAATAAATTTTTCTAAAATAAATTAACCACCTTATAAGTTAAATTGTTCATTAGGATTAATATTCCTGATAAATATCTCACAAAGCATTGGTATTACCCACCCTACCCAAGAAAACAGGGGATCTCAGTTTCCATGTTTGTTCTAGGCCATTGCTAAATAACATTCATCTTTTAAATATCCATCGATATACCCTCACTTGAAATTATATTGACCTCGAATGAGACTTTTTTGTAACCAAAATTGACACTTCATAAATTTAGAATATTTCTTTTCCTTTCTCAGATTCATCTGCACAATCTTCAAATGTTCTTCTTTATCATCATATCTCTTTGAATATATATAAATTTCATCAATAAAGACCACCACAAACTAATCAAGATATTCTCTTAATAATATATTCCTTGAATACTTGAATATAATAGAATCATTAGTAATTTCAAATGGAATTACTACAAATTCATAATGACAATACCTCGTAAAGAATATTTATTTGAGTATTTATTCCTTATTAACCCTTAATTGATAATATTCAGATTGATGATCAATCTTGCAAATATATTAATCTCTTCGTAATTAATAAAACAGATCATTGATATGGGATAGATTATAATTTATCTTAATAGTGATATTGTAAGGTTCATGATAATCAATGCAAAGAAATGCCGAATCATATTTATTCTTATCAAAAATAATATTTCCACCCCATGGTGAAGCACTAGGATGAATGGATCTTTTATCCATATTATTTTATAGATTATTCTCTAATACTTAAAACTCAATTAGACCCATTATATATGGAGTATTTGAAATAGGTGTAGAACTAGGTATGAGTTCTATTGAAAACTCATCTTCAGGGTTTTGGGGAAGACTATGAAACTCTTCAAAAAATAAATTAGAAAACTTTTATACAATAGGAATATCATCAATATTGAGTTTATCCCTAACCATATGAGATAAATATCTCTCAATAATAGCTAGTAAACCCCATATTATGGATGTAATTTCCATTTCGAGTTCTGTTTCATCCTTTCACCAAGATACTATCAAAGGTTGATTAAGAAAATCAAATGTAACTTTCCTAATCAAAGAATATATTTTTAGGGACTTAATAAATTGATCAGCTACTAATGGATTAGTAGTTCCATTAATATATGGATTATTTTTTCATATAAATTGATCCAAAATAGGTGAAACACGTTATTTAATAATATGTTTCTCTATATAGGTATTTTTTTCCATCATATCCAGATCCAAATTCCCTAATATGCCCACAATCCACTCGATTCCAATACTTGTTGTATCAGATTGATCATAAAGTTAATCCCTACATTATATATCGGTATTACTTCTCTTTCTTACATTGTACACCAATACTAAATAATGTCAAACACTATTTTATCTCATTATCATTATGAATATTGATCCATAAAAATTCCTAATAATGCTACAACTTTTCAAATACTATAAAAGACTTCCATGACTCTCTTGATATAAATGTTTATTTAACATCTAGTTACATTATTTTAATATAAAATTTATCTAATACCAAATGTAGAAATCCCAATTCTAGTAACCTAGATATGTTTTCTACTTTATTACATTGACATAAAATACAAGGGATCACATCACCAAGGATAGATCAGTTTAGTTTTCTTGGAGGAACAGATGCATATATGATTTCCATATTACATTGGAAATATGAAATACATTTCATAAGAAACATTATCATATCCTTGATATTACTAATAATATATTTCTTCATATCATGTGTAAAAGAAAATTAATAAATGGTGAGTTGAGATGCTCAATAAGGGTTATTTACAGTGGAAATCATGAATAAATAATGCATAATCAATATGGAAAAGTAAATAAAAATATAATCCATTTAATCGATATCGTTATCAAGAAATGAATCCAATGATAAAATTAATGTAGTAATCTCATGGATAATAATAACTGAATTCTCAGAAAAGGAAATTATTAATATCGGATGTTATTATCTCAAACCTCATAATATATTTAAAATCAATTTTTTATGATAATACACATTAATTTATGGGTATGTATACTCAAAAAAACCTATTTAATAATGGTATCCAATCAGTTTTCCTTATAAGACGTATTGATGCATTAAGGGGTTATTTATAACTAGGACCCACCCATTATTGCATTTCCAATTCATTCCTAAAATATTAAATGAATAATTTAATTCAAAAAAAATATTCTTTGACAACAAATACCCTAATTTAGAAAATAATATTGAATATAAATTTTTCCCTAGCCAAGAAAATAACTTTCAAAGTAAAAAATGTAAATAAAAATGGTATATGGTTTAGTAAATAATTAAATCCCTAAAATTAATAATAAAAATATTTAAGATAAATTTAATTTCCAATGATCATAAAAAAGTGAATTTTTCAATATAAAGTAAATGACAATAAAATTTATAAGAGATAAAAGATGAACATTAGATCATCTAAAATTTAGGTTTTGTAATAAAATCTTGTTCTTTAGAGAAATAATTCAAACGAAAATAAAATATTAAAATAATATTTTATTGATCTTTATTATTTTCAAAACCATTTAAATCTTGTAGAAAAATCTAAACAGTGTAAAATGGATCTTGTGGTGGGAAAATCTATTAATATTGTATACATTAAAAACAAAATATTCCTTTTGACTTTTGTAAAAAAAGTAAAAAATAACCCTTTAAGAAAACATTATAAACATTCCATTTATATCCTTTAAAAAGTAATGGATAATCTAAATTTTCCTTAATAAATAATTTGAGTTAATAAAATGGTCTATTGTAATATAAATTGAAAAATATGGATATAGAATAAAAATACACTCCCTTAAAAAGTAAAATAATATCATATTTTCATATAAATATTTCATTGATTGATTAAAGTTCCAAATAGATAAAAATTTGTAAGAAAATATTGAAACTCCATAAATTTATAGATTAATATAAAATGGTTGAAGTTTATAAAGGGAAAAATACGAAATTCTTTCAAAGAAAATAAATGAAATAAAAAATGTGATTTCAAAATAAATCTTTACCTCCTTAGAAACTTCAAAATTAAAACCCATTGGAAGAGTAAACTTGAATAGAAACATTAGTAATGATGAATAAATATATATTAATGTTAAATGCATCAAAGTGTAATCTTATATACCACATAAAATTAAATCAGTTCATAATACCCAATCTATCTCAATAAAGTGAAAATTGAGATTAAATCCCACACCTAAATTTCTAAGTGCCTCATAAGTGATTTTAACCATATGTATAATAAATTTAGATTTATTATAACTAGATACAATAACCATATACAAATATATACTATCATATGTGATCTATTTATAATGTCTTATCTCTTATTTGTTAATGATCTTTTATTATTAGTGTTGTTTCGGGTGTTAACTGGTTCGTTTTCATTAGAATTTTTGTTTAGTAGTTCTTATACTTCTACATAAATTATGGTTCCGTAATATAAATAATTTTAATAATTATATGAATATAATATATATTAATTATTTATATATATATAGTTTCCATAAAATGTATAGATAGAAAAATGAAATACATGGTTCATAGAGATGGTAGGTCATACGTACGCATGAATGATGTTTTCACTTTTTGATAGAAGGAAAGAAAGAAAGAAAAATAATAATTAAACTTTTGAGGAAAATTATTATATAATATATATCATATATATTTAATAAATATATCCTTATTACCATTCATGTGTGGTAGAAATGAAAAATGGATCACATCACTTCGTAGAGATGATAGTCCTCACATACGCACGAGCGACATTATAGTTTTCAAATGGATTATAAGGCAGGAAGTTATATATGATATTATAAATATAGAATAAAAATTATTTCATAATTATATTATATATTTATTTGTTCTATATTTATAACTGTTAAATTAATTTGTGATGAAAAATGAATTGCATTGCTATGAGGAAATGGTAAGTCGTACATATACATGAGTGATGCTTTCACATTTCATGGAATAGAAAAGAGATGTAAAATGGGTTTCTAAAAATCATAATAATATATCACAATATTTATTAAACTAGATTTATCCTTTTAGATGGTTACAATAGATTTTAGGGATGTATAATAAGAAATAAATTTAAAAGAGATGGTAAAGTTGATTACCTCTTTTTCGGTAAACTTCCTTTAGATCCCTTCTTAAGGACCCTTGGAATGGTATTTTAAATAACCCTTTAATTAATGTATATAGAAGTTTATAATATAATTTTGTAGGTCATGGCCAATATATATAGATCATTGTGGTGTAAATAGAAGAGGGAAGGGGTGTCCTTTTATAAGTGAGGGGAGTGGCACTCTTATAATCTTTAAAAATATGAAAATATAATAAAGAAATATTCATGTCGAATTGGTTCCAAATTGAAATTTCATAGAATAAAGGTAGGTTATGGTTCTGATATAATCATATAATCAAATTTATAAAATTTTAAATAACATTTTAAACATTATCTTTTTATAACCCCTTTGTTATCCATTTTTAACCTTAATAAAGTTAAAAACCATTTTAATATTAATGGGTAATAATTTTACATATAAGGTAAAAATTGACTCATAAATATACAAGGGATAAAAATTTTAACCATGTATTAAGAACCTGGTCCTATTTAAATATTTTTATGATTTTTAAATAATTTACTAAAATATTATTTTCATAAAATATCATTAATGTCATTTTTAACACAATTCATTTTATTTGACTTTAAATACATCAAAAAAACATGAAATTCAAATATAAAACATTCAAAAATACATAATTTTTTTTATTTATCTATAAAATTATTGGGGAACAACAAATCATCCAAAAAATATTAATTTTAGAGTTTTTAAAATCATTTATAGGATTTTCCTAATAATTGCACAAGCATTATATTGGCATTGTGTAATAATTTAAGACAATTATTTCACCACTACAAATTAAAATTATAAATAAAATTAGTTAATATTATAAATAAGCATTTATGAGCTAAATTTTCAGATTTTTATCCATATGTAAAAAAGTTAGATATATTAAAGAAAAGAGAGTGACATTTTGGTATTTTCTTTACTTAAATTAATATAAATGTCATTATCCAAGTAAAACGGGATAAAAATTACATATATTAGAAGTTAGGATGGATATATTCAAAATAATATCATATAATGAAATATATTGAATTATTGGATAAATTTTCAATTCCTTATTACATTATTTACAAACATAATCACCTTATTTACTCTTTACCCAGGTGAAACATTTTACCACAATCAATATTCATAATACCCTAATGAAAATGGATACATTTACTAAATTTAAACCTCCTAATTTTAAAACATAAAATCCATTTTAATAAATTAAATTCATATACTTTATATAAATTAATTTAAAAATAAACACATAAAATGCCATAAAAAATCATTTTCCAAAAAATGTGTTTTAATCCTAAAAATTATTTTATATAAAAACAATATCAAATACTGATCCTAAAGCAATTAGTTAAATTGTTTAAAAAAATGGATCTTATTAAACATTAATACAAAATATAAAATATAATGGAACATTAAAATACTTTATTTGAAAAAAATGACAATTTTAAAAAAATCAGTATTTTACACAATTCATTAAAAATTAATATTTTTAGAAAATCTACAACATTCAACCTAAGGTAATAATTACGTGTGTAAAAATTATATAATTTTAAAATAGTAATATTAAAATAGTTTTCAAAATTAGTTTAAACTCTATTTCATGTAAATAATGTTTTCAAAGAAATAATATTTATTTGAACAGAAATTTATCATAAAATCTCTTTGTGTTACATAATGTATGGGGAGTTTATATTTTTTTATTTATATTGAATAATTATTTTTTGGTAGAGATAGGGGTGTTTTTGATAATGTTCATAGTTTTGGGACATATATCAAGAGAATGGTAAATGGAAATAGTAGGTTAGTGTCACTACCAAAATAAAAAAACACCATTAGGTGCTTGGTGGTAGTATATCAGTTATCCAATAGGGGACCCAGGTATAGGGACCCACTATCTAAGGCCATAGATTTGAAACTTTCCAACATTAACTGGACAATTTAGGGCAATTATTACCTATTATTCCTTATAGGGGATTTTAAAAAGGACTTTTATAATTTTAATTTCATAGTTACTCCCCCTTTGGTTTTAGAGAGAAATAGTCATCGGAGATGACCATTTTAGATAAATCATCCCATTAAATTTCCTACCATTAAAACACCTTTATTGGGAATTAGTTATTTATGTGATCTCATTCAATTTTTTGGTAATAGTACCCATTTTATTTATCTATTCTTGTTATTCAGGTTTTCTACTGATTTGAGGTGTTTTTGAGTTAGGGATTAGAAGATTATTCCACAAAAGAATGGTGGAATCATCCTAGAACAATGTGATATTACATGTGATGGTAATAGTACAGTGAGGAATGATGAACATACATTGTTATTTTTCATTTATACTTAGGTACTTCATTTTTTGGGCTTATTTTTTATTTTTATTAATTGATTGAAATTGATGGCTGGTCATTTGATAAATGAAGTAATTTTGTTCATAAGAGTATTAGAGACATGAAATAGGCCCTCATGTGTGCCATAGGTTTTAGTTTCAGTTTCATAGAGTCACTTAGTGAGATTTTAAAGGTTATTCATCTTTGAATTAAAATTTTAAATTAATTATAATTTTTTTTAATTAATTTTTTGGGCCTTACTCCATGAGATATGATCTCAAAAGCATGGTTAATTATGGTATGAGCTTAAATTGGGAGGTATGAGCTTAAATTAGGAGAGTAACTCTATATTGAGGTAGGTTGTCCCTATTATAAATAACCATATTCCTTTAATGTGTGATTTTTAATGCCTACATGGGGGATTTAGGTTTGAATAATTTATATGGGGATTGAGAGTGAACAAAGTGGAGAATTATGTGGCATAGAGTCTCTAAGACTTTGGGAGAGTACTCCACAACAATTTGAGTGATTTAGAATCATCGGGATACTTTTTCCCAAGGGGATAGGATTCTAGATTAGTGTATGAGTGGAAAAATATTAGTATTTAGGTTTAAGATAACTTTTTAATATCTTATTTTGTACATCCTTAAGATTTTATGGCTGACATGGTGAACTTGGACCTAGGGGTAGTGGGTAAAGTGGTCACTCCCCTCATGATTTTTTTGGGAGCACCACATTTTTGGTGAGTTGTGGTCCTATCTCTTATGTTAGTAAAAATGTTTCTCTATAAATTTAAGTATCATGGTTAGAAGGTGTTTCTCTAAGAAGGTTAAGTGGGGATTTTTTATTTAGAAAAATTTAATGGAAACCCAAGAATGGGCTGTTTGAAATGATTCCATTTGATTGGGAAAGTATTTTTTCAAATGGTTGGGGAATTCATGGATTGGAATGGTTCTTATTGAAGATGAATATGATGGTGGTCTTGTAATTGGATTGAAAAGTTAGAATTCCTATTATGTGAAGGATTAAATAAGGCCTTCGGTCTATTTGATGATTGGGGGGTTTGGATATGATTTATATTTGGGTAAGAATTGGGTTAGGTATAAGGAACTAAGTGGTTTCCTTCCTGAGAAATATTTTTATGGATATTAGTTAAAATTATCATTTCATATTTTATAGGTATCGGTATGGAGGAGTAAGTTGGTGATTCTTGGTGGAAGAATAGTTGTGGTATAAGTGGTGGATCAATATCATGGTCACTAGTATTCAGGATATGAGTTAGGGTTCGGGATGTGTATTACGTGCATGATACTTTATGAGATCTAGGATTTGGGGTTGTGTTCTATATTTATTTGGTTCACCCTAACTATGTTGATGTGTGTATATAGGTGATGTAACCATGAATCCCTAGAAAGTATAGTGTTTAGTTATTCCACCTAGGTTCTTTTCACAATAGATGAATCTCATTTACCACTAATTATTTGACCACTTGAGAGCCTAGACACCATGTAGAATTTACCACATGTGCTCAAACATGATGAGATCTCGAGACACAATTTTCTATTTAGAATCCATGGTTCTACCATTGGAGTTCCTGGGACACCAAATACAATTTATCTTCCAATATTATACTAGATGGGAGTTGGGATGTCATTGGGAATTTACCACCCATGGTTAAATTGATAAAGAGTTAGGATACCATCAGGAATTTACCACCCATTTTTGAACCACTTGATATCCTAGAAAACATTCAATCATTTACCACCAATGGTTAGATTAGAAAAGAGATGATGATTCCATCTGTTATTTACCATCCATAGTTATACCTTTCAAGATCCTATGATGCCATATAGAATATTCCTCCCATTTTTAGATTGGCTGATAGATCAAGACTCCTTCTAAAATTTATTTCCCATGGTTAGGTTAGTCATAAGCTGGGATGATATTTGTAATTATTTAGTGTTTATTGCAAATAAAAAATCATCAAGATTCCATACAATATCCACCTATTTCTATGGTACAATGGATGTGGTTTTCCAAATGTGACCCAGATAAAATGGTTAATTTTCTTAGTATCCTAGTCAGTACAGGATGACCCATCATGTATGTGATGGGTTCCTACCGATTGAGCAACACTTTTTTAATAATTGGAATACATTATAAACCTGAAATTCCTAATATATACATGCTATAAAAATATAAAAAATGGATAATATAAAAAAACTAACATTCACAAATTTTTGCCAAACCTTATTTCTAAATCATAGTTATAGATAAATATCACTAAGGAATAACCAAATAATTCTTTCTTCTAAGGTGTATCAATGGACTTAACAGAATTGACCAAAAATATTGGAATAGCCCTCCTTTATTACATGGTATACTAATATATTGGGTTGAAAAGGAAGGAGGATGCAGTTAGAAATTAGAGATTAGAAACGGAGTTATCGTTGTAGGGTTACATGAATAAACTCCCATCCCAATTCCTTTCCCTTTTGATATAGGCCTCAAGGAAACTCTACAAGCCCTCAAGAATTTACACATATGTTATATTATGTAAAATTAAATGTATTTAGTTAAAAATCAATGTATCCTTCTGAAAAATAAATTCTCCTCAATATATTTCTTTATGTGAAATTTTATCCATCGATGATAGCTATGGAATATTCTTGAATGTTAATATTCAATGTTTAGATACCTTAATCAATAATAGGGTGTTTATGATAATCATGAAATATAGTTCAACACATAACACATCCATAAAGTCTTCTTTATGTCATACACAATTACATTATTTGGGGTCTTCAATATGATATAATCATATCATGAATAGTGATATTCCCCCAAAGCATTTTAAATTCCTAAATATTGTACCATAAAATATCTTCATTTCCTTATATGTGATATATCTAATATATATAATATATATATAGTATTTATTGATTATTTCTATCAATCTAACAATTATACTAAAGCCTCATAGAATTTGTGTAATTTGACCTTATGTTATATCATGTACAATAATTTTTGGAACTATACACAAAAACATATTGGATATCATTACAAAAAAATTGGAAATCTATCATCAAATTCTCTATATATCACATCATATGTAATAATTTTTGAATATGTATCTAAAATTAGTTTTATATATTCTTTAAAATATATTTAATATGACCTCTAAATTTTTTATAAACTCAATCCCTATTCATTCAACTAAAATTTGTGATCCCATGGTACTTTGTATCATTAATAAAAAATTATTAATTATTAAATCCATAAATGTAAAAAAATAGTATCCTCTTGAAAGGTAATAGTGATAATATATATTCAAAGGGTTCTAGAATGATATATATCAAACATATTTATCTCTACACATATGTCCACTCATTGTATCATATATAATAATTCATTTTCATTTGATCCCTTTGTCTACTAAATCAAGTAAACATGCCAAAATAAAAAACTTATTTAGATAGACACTTTTAAGGAAAAAGTGGGAAACCAGTCCAGTATACAAAAGACAATAAAGCAACATCATAAGTAATAGATGAGTCTATGAATTGCAGTTTAATCCTTTTAGAGACCTTACCTATGAGGAGACTCCATTGTAGAGTGGAATCTATTTCATCTGAATAATCTTAGAGGAGGTCTTCAAAATTGTATACCATCTTGTCCCATGTTTGAATGAGCTCTTCCATGGTAATATTATTTCCATTAAATCCATCTTCTAATATTCCAAGTTTGTACATTGAGTTTTTCAATCCCATATAGCCTACTCATATATTCTCGATTCTCCAAGTCTGGATCACACATCAATATTTCTTTAATTCTTATACTTATAATTTTATATTGTGTATGGGTTTATAATCCCACCATTAAAACCTTTAAAAATGAACATGTATTTTGAAATAAGTTTTTGAAAATATGCTCAAATGATGAAATTTCATTATGACCATATTGAAAAAAAAAACTTTCAAATTTTTATCAGAAAATTATATAAACCAATGCAAATTAGAAAAATAATTTTTTAATATGAGATATGCATTAGGATAAAGTTTATTCAACCAGACCAAGAGCTATAACTTTCCATAGGTGACTCAATGAGGGCCATGAAGAGAAGAAAATATGTTCAAGGTAGATTGGTCCCACCATCTATAATTTTTTTATATCTTGGGATATGGGCCTCTTAATGGGACTTTTCTACCTACGTCATAAAAATAACTCAAAGGAACACATAAAAATGAAATTTATTATCAATATCCATTTTAAATTCTTATATATAGATAAAATATGGGAGAAATTTCCACCATAAACAACTCACCTAGATCCTTATTCCCTTGAAGTATTTTATCATAAATTTTCATATATTGTCAATATAATGGATACTCTCACTAGTTATCAAAGCATAATTGGATAGAGGGTGATAGTGGAGTCTTTTAGATGTTTCGTATTTAATTACACTCCTTAAATGAAGTGTTATAGTTTTTATGATCACCAAAGAAATCCTAGATAATTGTTTTGTTCTATTTAATTATTTTATATTTGAATTTTCATAACCCATTATTTATTTCTTTTCCCATGTCATTTCCCCCTCTTCTTTTCATTTTTTTAGTTTCTTTTCATGTTATCTTTCTATTTATTATTTTCTCTTCCCTATAGTTTTTAAATTTTGTTTTTTTTTTATTAATATTTCTTTAGTTTTTCTCATTTATTAATATTTTCTTGAATAAAAAACTTCACACCAATATTTCATGAAAATATCTAGAAAATAAAATATTCAAAAAGAAATTCAAATAAAAAAACTTTACTTACACAAAATTTATTCTTTAGTAGGGTAATCAATTCACATTGAGGAACCCATTGGAAAACTCAAGGACTCAAAACAAGAAAATGATGAACCCAATAAAATCCATGAAAACATGAATGAAAATATTTAAAACATAAAATTTCTAATTTAAATGTTCCAAAACATTAATCTTATTAATTTGTGAGAAATATAGTTTTTGATGATTTAGAGAAAATTATAGAGGTGTTAGGGAAATGTAGGGAGTATTTTTTAGGTTTTGGGTGGAAAGCAAAGGTGTTTTAGAGGATGATGGTAGATTATAGAGATAGATCACCAATAGTAGATCATTCTTGTGGTATATCATCCATGGTATATCATTCTAGATGTATATCACTTATAGTAGATATCTAGTGGTAGATCACCAATGGTAGATAATTCTATTGGTAGGTCACCAATGATATATATCTGGTAGTAGATCACCAGTAGTATTTTATTCTTGTGGTAGATCACTAATAGTAGATCTCTAGTGGTAGATCACAACAATAGATCATTCTAGTGGTAGGTCATAAAATACTCTTAGTGTCCATAACTTTTACGAAATGATGTCTTGGGTATATCCTCATTTTTGACTGTCAATTAAAGATATCCAGAATTAGGATCAATCTTGTAAAAGTATTTTTCTCCATTAATTTTATCAAATAATTCATCAGTACGAGGTAGATGATACTTTTTATTCATAGTGATTTTATATTTCTGATAGTCAATGGAAAGACACATTGACCCATCATTCTTTTTAACAGTTAAAATAGGTTCACCCCACGGTGACATACTAGGGAGTATAAATCATTTATCAAGATTCTCTTGGAGTTTCTCATTCAATTCTGGTAACTTAATCAAAGTGATTCTATATGGATATTTTAAAATGGTTGAAACACCATATATGAGTTCTATTGAGAACCCAACTTCACAATTTTGTGTGAGACTAGGCCACTCTTTCATAAAGACATCAAAAAATTTCTATAAAATATGCATGTCACCATTGTAGATTTTCTCCCCAACAATATGATAAAAACACCCAATTTTTAATGGGAATCAGTACCCATACAATGGATGTGATTTCCATAAAAAGTTAATATTTATCATCACATGGATATATGAACATAGGTTGGTTTGGAATATCAAATGTGACATCCCTTCCTTATAAATTTATGTGTAAATTTTATAGAAAAATATAATCCATGCCTAAGATGACATCAGATTTTACTATAGGGATAATAATAAGATTATCAGGAAGTATATTCCCATAAAATTCAACTTGAGAAGAACCATAAAATTGAGATTCAACCATTTAACATTATGGGTTTTCACTACTAATTCAACATCTAATCATTGATAATAACAATGAATATCCCTAGATTTATTTCCTGATATACATGATCATGTATAACTAAGATCATAGAGGGCACTTCAATATTATAGCATACTTGTTTCCACCTTAAATTTATCATTCAATATTTAATCCCATATTATACCCAAAATGGTTAGCATAGACATCATGCATTATTAATTAGATATTTTAATCATGATAAATCATTCATATGATGTCTAAATCATAAAACCATATTATCAATCTATGATAGAACTTATTTTACCTAGGTGATGCATTATAATAATCTATTAAAATCCTTTATGATGGTTCAGAAAGAAAGTTTTAGTTAACCAAAGCATATCCCCAAGGTGTTTCAAACAGGGTATCTAATAAGGATTCTTTTTTGTGGACCAGGTAATGCTTGAGACAATCCTAATGAACTTTTTCTGAGTTATTATCCCTAGTAACATCTATTCTAGAACCATGTCCTCTAGTTATATCCATAAATTGATTTATTTAAAGATAAACTACATAATATATTTTTTTAAAAAATAGAGTATGTTATCCAACACCTTGTATCATCCTAAGGGTTTTCATTGAAGTTTTCTCATCCTAGTTTTTAAATGATAACAAACCCTTTTCTATGACACAAACTATATTGACTAAAGATTTTAATACATAAATATAACATATTTTTAGATAAATATTCAATACATTTCACATATACACACTCGAGGACTGTAATGGTTTAGTTTATTTGGATACTAGGTACACAATATTCTTATTTGATGAAAGATATTCAACATCTATCATAAATATCTTCCCCTTTTGTACTCATCATAAACCATCCATACATAAAACCTTTCTTCATGACATGGGGAACTGAAATAAAAGAAATGGTGATTTTAGATTCCTAGTAAGGTTAAAAATGGGAAATATAATTCAATTTTTATATGAAAGAATAAGATAACAATAAAGTTTTGAGATCATTAATATAATTTATAATATTTATACCTGACATCATAAAAATGCGTCATAGAATAAATCATTTTTATTTTGAAATATACTATTTAAAAGAGTGTCAAATAATATTAATTCTTAAACCATAAGATCATGTCATAAATTTGGGGGACCAACATAAGTATATAAACCATTTCATTTTTCAGGATTAACTTCCAAGACCATGAAACATATTAGATTAGGAATAATTACTTTTTTCTTATTCTTGATTAATCCCATTGGAATATTTCCTATTTTAAATCAAACCTTTTTACATGTTTCACTTTGTTGATCAATCCCTTATACCTGTTTCCCATTTTTATCTCATGAGATAAAAAAATTTACCCAATGTATTGGAGGGTGATATAGGTATCTCTCATCCTTGGTTATAACATAATCATCGTCCTTGGTTATAACATAACCACTATTTGTGGTTATAATTTAACTACCACCGCATAATTAAAATATGACATAAGTGTGTGACAAGATCATAAGACATTAATTATATCATAACCACAGAAAATAAATTGGTTTAATAAACATTTCATCATATCATAGCTCATGGAAAAGAAATAGGATTCATAAAAATATCTTCATCAAAACCAAAAACCACATAAAAATATCTTCATCAAAACCATAATCCACATATAGAAATATAATGGTGATAAAATAAGACCATATACTCAATAAAACATAAAAAACAAAAGAAAATCATCGTTGATGAATATAAATTTCCAAACATACCTTTAAAACATTATTGAGTAAAATAAATTTTTCCCTTCGAAAATTACCATTTTAAAAATAAAAGTTCACAAAACATTGTGAAAATAATTTTTTTTAAATAACCTTTGAAAATAATAAATTAATCATTAAATAAATTGGTGTTCATGATAGTGGGAAATTATGTTCATGTCACACAAAGTAAAATAAATATTCCTTTCACATTTTTAAAAAACTCTAGAAAGGCAATGGTTGGAAAATGACATGAAGAATCATTTAAAACTATTTAGTAAAAATTAAATCATGGTTGAAAAATAATTTAAATAATCATTGAATAATTTTAAAACTTTATTTAAAACGTTTTTAGACAACATAGACATGGAATAAAAAACTGTTATCAATTGAAGAGAGAAATTAATTCAATTTTCCTTGAAATATCTCTATTGTAATATTGAGTACATAAAAATATAGAAATGAAATTAAAATATTTAATTTAAATAAATAACCATAGTAGAATATAATTCATGATTTTATTTTCTTTTGGATAATAATATATCGTCGTTGTAAGCATATCATAAACAATTCTGATAAACAATGAGATTGTAACATTGAACCTGTATAATGTTGGTAACCTTTGAATCATAAATATAATAAAATAAATAACATTAAAATGATATTTATATCCCATATTTATCATGATAATGATCATAAAATATATTCATGTTAATTATATTCAATAAAAAAATACAAAAGTGGTGTATAAGGCATGTGTCCCATAAAAATAAAAGTGTGAAAGAAAATACATTACCTTAAGTATCAATTTCCTTCATAAAAATTTGAACATTATATATAATAAATATATTTTTATTATATATATATTAAATAACCCTAATAATATTTATCATACCATATATGATTTACTTATGACATTTTATTACTTTTTTATTAACATTTCTTTGTAAAAATCATGTTTTGGGTATTAAATGCTTCTTCTTTTTTGTTTGTTTTGGTTTGGTATTTTAGATCATCATGTTTTGATTAGGGTTCCATAATACACAAAATTTTAAATATTATATAAATATAATATTTATTCATTATATATTTATTTATATTAATCCATAAATTTTAGATATATAAAATGATTTACATAATTTATGGAGGCAGTAGGCCATATGAACCCATGAACGGTGTTTCCATTTTCTTGATGGATTAGAAGAAATAATGTTAAATAATAGAATCCACATAAATATAATTAATTTTTAAAATATATCACATAATTTCATTAAACCTAACCTTATTAATTTCCCTATAAATATTAAGTGAAGAACAAAGAGAATCGCTTTGTGTGGTGGTAGTCCGTTGTACACATGAGCAACGTTATCATATTCCCACAGAATAGAAAGAGAGAAGTTATATGTGATATTATAATTAAAAAATAATTATTATTTTATAATTATCATAAAAATATGTTAAATCTATTATTATAACCCATCATGAATTATGGTTAGGGAAAACAAATTAAATTTATTGATGAGGCATTAGTCATCCATACACAAGATCGACAATTTCATTTAATATTTATTGGACGATCAGATATATATAGGTTATTACATTAAAATAATAATAGACTAGTATATGGGATATATTTTTTTATTTTATCATAATAATTTAATATTATTTAAAGTAGGTGGAAGAATAAAAAAAATTGAATTGGTCAATTGATTAGGATGCCTCTTCTTCGGATAATCTTCTTAGGGTTACACCAAAATCCTTTATAGGTTGGTTTTCTTATAAAAAATTCCTATAGGACGTCATTATGGATCACAAAAAATATTTAAGAAGTTATTTTTTATCAAATATGTTTTATAAGATTTAAGAGGAGTGGTTATGGGGTTCCCTTTTATAAGTGGGGGAGAGGACACACTTGAATTTTTTTTAAAAGAGTAAACATAACCCACGTTTTTTAGAAGACACACGGATAAAAATGTATCATTAGAAAAAAATTTGATTATATAATGTCTAAATATTTCCATAATATTGGTTTAAGATAAATTTTTAGGTCATTTTAAATATTATCACTTTAATTTCACCCCCTAATAAACTTATTTAAACCTTAACCACAATAATAACCTTTCTACTGTTTTTACTTTTAATTTGGACAAATAATTAAGTGGAAGTTATTACATAAAAATAATTATTATTGTGACAAATATGGGAAAAAAAATTACAAATTCCATTCAAAAATTGAAAAAATTTAATTTAATATTAAACCCATTAATGCGATGAAAAATCAGTTTCTCAAAAAAAATCATAAGTATAAAATATTTTGATGGTAAAAGTGAACATAAATTTGATTAAAATGATATAAATTGGATTAATAAATATATAATTGAAATAAATTTACTTTTAAAACATTTTTAAAAGATATTTAACTTTTTAAATTCTTTAAACCAAAGGGGTAATTTTTAACAAAAAACTGCATTTTTCACCATTCAGCAAAAAATTAATATTTGCAAAAAATTCTATGAAATTCCCCCAAAGTCAATTTTGAAATGTTGAATAAAAAATTAATTTTATTTTATAAAATAAAATTTCAGAAAATTTCAAAAAATAATTTTATTATTTGTTCACAAAAATCAATAAAAACATTTTTGGGAAAATAATATTTTCAAAACATAAAAAGAAATTAATAAAAATTAAGTTTTTTTGTCAATATGTTTTCTCTATTTAAAATCATTATAAATAATTTTTAAAACAATTTTGTTACTATTCATACTTACAATTTTAATTGATGGGTTATTGTATCCAAGTTTCAATAATATTTTTAATATTATATTGTGGTTTGATGAAACATGGTGTTGTGTGTGACGCAAGCTATTAAAAAAATTAAATTATTTCAAAAAATATTTCTTAAAAACATATGGTGTTGAAATTTATGGGAAATATTTATTGAATAATATAAATCCCTTATTTACAATAACTTGATAATTTTTTTAAGGAAAACTCTTATCGTAAATATTCATGATAAGAAACCTTCTATTCTTAATAGTTTTTTAATACATTCCTTGAGAAATTCCCAAATTTGATAATTTGACTTTAAGAACATGTCATTTTATATTGATAATGTTTTTTTCATCCTCTACTAATTTCATTTTACCTTCAAATTCTTTTTTCCTCATCAAAATCTTATCTTCATAGTTTTTTCTTCCCTATTGCAGCTAATTTTATATGTCCTTAATTCCATTGGATTTTATTTCCTATTAGGAATCCTTAACACCAATAAGTAATTTAAAAATTACTTATAAATCATGAATATTTTCCTCAAAAAATTTCTTAATCACATATTCCTCAAAACTATTTCACTAAAATTGATCTTTATCTAGGGAAAACATTTCAATGAAATGTAATACATATTTTTACTTGGCTACAACTAATTTAGTTAGAGTGTTTCACTTTTGAAAAATTTTTACCCAATACATTGTCCATCTCATTTTCTTCTAACTAAAGATGTTTTTTCACATCATATATTACCTTTTTATATATAAATATATAAGTTAACTTCTTTAGAGTTTTTCCTTAAATAATTTTTAACTTCATAAAATAAATCCCTAAATGATTATTTAAATAAATCTCCATTATATCATTAATTTGATTCATTATAAGATTAATTATAAATTAATTTAACATATAAATCATCAATTGTATTTATATTCACTAGTTATGAATCCTAATTTCCTTATGATATATCCATTAATTTTTTCCTTCCTATTCATCATGTTCTTTATGGTTTTTGATGAAACCTTCATTTCATATTTTGCAGGGATATCGAATAATTTCTCCAACTATGGAAAATAAAAAAATTAATTCATATCTAAACTTCTTCAATATCAATGAAAATAAAAATTTAAAAAATATAGATTTTTTATAGGAAACATGGTTAGTTATGATACCAATTGATGTTCATGATGATATGTGCAGTCAAATGAGAGGGGGGTCAATGTGATATTTTTACTGTATTCCATTTTTCTCTCTTAAATTCCCCTCATAATTTGAACCTTAGTTATTGGTTTGTATTATTATATATATTTTTATGACTAACAAACACAAATTAACCACATTAAATGTAAAAGTATAACAACAAATTAAGACATTGTATTTTTACAATGTTCGATGGTATATGGTTACCTAATATGTTTTGTATGTGGTTCCCACCAATAAACACTATATGATGTAATTGAGTTAAATGGTAATATATCTTGAAAAGATTTTATTTTTTACAAATAGTTTCATTATATTGGATCTCAGTAGTAAATAATAGGTCCCCATGAACTCCCTAAATAATATCTTCAATACTAATTTAGATTTCAACGCATCACTAAAATAAGATCTTATTCCCAAATGAATAGGTCTTCAACTGATTATGTCTTCTAATACCGCATAAACATCGTCCCTTTCCTTCAACATTCCTACTTATGATGTGATGATATTTAAGGGTAGGACTCTTTTATTTCTTTTCACTTCTTTATGAGCCTTGATATAGAATAAATATCGTTGGATTAATTTATCTTCTCAATCGTATTTTATTATATCAATATATCTTTGGACTTCTTGTCCTTCTTCCTCAGCACACAAGGTCACATTTTCCATTATATTTTCAACAACATCATATTTGATACATAGAGATTATAATTTTTTAATATAGTATCAGTTTCTGAATCATTTCTTAATCCCCAACTTCCTTATCATTCTTCAGATATATTTAATAATTGAATAAAATTCTAATGATACTTTTTTATATTCAAACGTGAAAAATTATCCTTGATTCGAGGAAGCATGCTTCTTATTCAAAATAGTTTAATGATATCCTCTATCTTTTATTCTATTTTATCCTTAATTAATTATAGTAAATATATCTATTTCACTTTATGAGATTCAAAATATTATTCTTCCTTGAAACTTTCATGAAAACCATGGGCATTTAAACATTCTATGTAGGCATGCCGAAATATCATCACGACTTCTTCCTCCTCTCCAAGGATTGAATACAACTCAATTATTCTATAAAACTACAGACTATATTGTGTCCTCAATATTCCTTTATGGAATGGATACATTGCATGAGGATCATCTACTAAAATTGAAACTCAATTCCTTTTAATTATTATGATGTTTAATTTACTAGAAAAAAATTATCATCATTTGATTTAACATCCAAAAGTATCTTCCAAAATGTTTTAATATACACAAACTTGTATAATTGAGATAATCATATATATTTTTTATTTTATTTTTCATAATATCATGTTACACATGTGAACCACGGTGATTTTTTCCCTTTTTTAAATTCAAGTCAGCAACACTTTTATCAGGGTGAATGACACTTATATTTCTCTATGGGTTTATTAATTTTACAAATGTTTTCCTAACTAATAACTCTTACATTTCTCTATGAGAGTATATAAGTTACTCATATTCATTATATTTATGAAACTTATAGTTACATGTTCTACATATGAATATTAAATTCTCAGCAAACATTATTCCCTTTATCAAATTTTCAATTGTCCGTATATAGTTCCTCTTATGAACTTCATACCTTTCTAAATTTCATCCTCCACATACTAAAGGAATCATACATGGCTCACTATTAATTCGAATATTCCATATATAAATAATATTTATTATTACAAAAGTTTTAAATTACTCTTACATAGAATAACCTTTCCTAATTTTCATCAGTTATGCAACATAAAATTCCTCAATAAATTCTTCAACACATTCTTAAAACTGCTCCTTCAACCTCAGCCTTCCCAAATCATCATTCAAGATATATAATTTAATAATTTAAATATCCTTAATACTCAAAAATACATAGGTGGTTTCTAAAAATTCTAATATTAGTTTCTTATTTAATAATAACATGTCAACTTGTTCACTATCCATTTCTATCAAACTCGATTTGAAACTTTTGCAAACAGTTCTTAAACCCTTCTAATAGCACAAAGTCATTAATTCCATTTGAATAACAGTTATATAATAATTTTATATAAATGATTATTACAATAATCTATCCATGAAGTTATTCAATGATAATATTAGTATGTCCTTCTTCCTTACTATTCACATATAATGGAATCATCTCATATTATTTTTAATCTATATAAGAAACATATTTTTTGTATTAATTTTTATTATTATCCATCACCACACACACACTATGAAACCAAGACAAATTGACTAGATTATTAACAATAAATACAAATAATGATATCAATTAGGTTCTTCATAAATGAAAACACTTATTCTTTTATTTTCAATGGTTGGGCTAAATTGAACTAATACCAATCTTGATATCAATAGAAAAACTAAGTTACAAATGAATTTAATAAATTAAAAATACATAAAAAATGAATAAAGTAAAATAATTGGTTTCTACCAAAGAATCAGTGTGTTTTCTATCGACTTCAAGATATCTATTAGAATTACTCAAAATCAAATGGTGGATTTTAAAATTTAAATAGAACCACCACATCAACTTAGCTCATTTATTGTTATAAATATACTTCTTCTCATAGAGATCCTCAGGTTTAGAGTAATGTATGTGAACCTAATACCAAAATAATTACTTTTATTAAAGTTTATATGGAACAATATAGAGGACCTGTATTTTATATTGAACTTGATAAGTGGTAAATTCCACATTGAATTGATTTTTTATTCCACTAAGTTAATTTTCTTCATCATTATGAGAAAATTATTCTTCATGTAATGTCAACTCAATACCATAATCCTCATTTTCCTTTGTGAGAAATAAAATAATATCCTCAACTATCTATTGAAAAAAAACATATTCTTCTTCTTTATACTCTATAAAAATTAATGGTTATAAAGAGTTTTCAATATCAAAACAAGGAGAGTTAGTATAAAATTCAGTTTGTAAAAAATAAAAAAACAAATATGTATTTGTTTTCTTGTTATATCCCTTAAACATATTAGTTGGTTTAGGTTATTATACAAATAATTATTATAGAAAAAATCTAGTTTGTTATTAGAAAGTGATGTGTTTCCATACTTTTTCTCTACCTCTATAATTTCTTATTTAAAACCCAAGAGAATTTTTTATTATTTGCATAGTGTTTCTAGAACTTCCTCCAACCACTATATTATCAGTTCTTTGTGGGATATGGAATCTTATTCTACTTGTTTTTTTAAATTATATATTTCAACTTGGATCCTAGTTCATGCATCCTACTCGATCCCTGATTATTATTCGATTATCACTTTCTTTAGAATTTCATTAGTTCATTATTAGACCTCTTATTACTATAAAGAGAGAGGTTATTAATTTTCTTGAGAATAGTCATTATTGTTGTTTTTATCCAAAATCCTATTTAAATATTAAATTTTTTATCCATATGCAGTAGTATAATTTATAGTGTGGGTTTTCATACAGATTACATTGATTACTATTATTATAGTTTTCGTATTCTTATTGATAAATAGTTTAGTCTATAAATTAGTTTACTGCATGTTTTTTGGACATGGAATTAATCTCATTTAAAAGAGTTTATGATTATATACTCTCATAATACATATTAGAAAGATGAGAATATATAAGAAACATAATTAAATAAATAGAAAGAAAAATAATCAAACAAATAAAAGAAAGAAGATAAAAATCAAATAAAAACTAGGAAAAAATTAGGCAATATTATGGGCCTCACTATAAATGGTGACAAAAAATAAAGTAAATGTTAAAAATAATAGTGGTGAACCAAAATATTCTTCAAAGATTCATTCCATCTACGTTAACCTATGTTTGTTCTAGTTTAATCTTTCTTCAGTGACTCAATTCAATGTCATATATTAAGTAAGCGCTCACAATCTCAATATTATAATTATTACAATGTCATGATCCTTGAGTGAATTAAGCCTTTCATTTACTATGTGATGTGGTCTAAATCACTCAAATTCATTGTATGAATAGACTTTTAATACTCTCTCAGATCCTAGAAACTCAAATCTTCCTTGATAAATTGATGTAAGCATTAAGAAACCATGTCCCCAGAATTTCACCACATAACGCATGGTGGTGACCATATTCCACTCATATCTTAGTCAACTTGAATCTATAGTATAAAGATTTTTCAAAGTGAGGTGAATATATTATAAACAAGTTATAGAAGGATAAAATACTATAGTGTAAGAAAAATGATTGGGAAAGTATTTTTTACCTCTCACTCAAACCATATGCTATAAATTCTCAAACTATAAAATAAATACAAAACATGGAAATATTATAAAATAATCTAAGGACTAATTTCTAGTTCTTCAACCTCATATCAAATAAACAGGTTTAGTTCTCAAAAGAATAATATACATAGCATTATGGAAAACATAGAATAAAAAACTACATCAAAGAAAAATAAATTCAAACACAAATATATGGATTTTTAATTTATTTAATTCAAGATTATTAACTCCTTTATAGACCTAATATTATCCTTGGAACATTTTGGATTAGTGTATATATCCTTCAATCTCATGAAATTTTGCTATTTTATTTTTTATCTTCTGAATTCTGTAATTTCTTATACAAATAAACATTCTCTAATATCATTATATATTACATCAATATCTTTTTTATATTATGTTCTTTCTTTCATTTCAATTGTTTGTAATTTTTTGGTCCACCCAATCTCACTTGTGACCTGATTTCAAATAGGTAATTAACTCTTTTTTTAGAGGGTATTGGGCAATGAATCTTCTACCTTTTCAATCTCTAAGGATCAAGGAAATTAATTTTGAATATCTAAATTAGTAAATTATATGGTTTTCATTCTTTCATATAGTATAACTCATTGAATCATTCCATGTGTCCATGTTTAACTTTTACATGTGGTTTATTATATCATTACTTAAAATATACCTTAAAATTTAATCCTTGTAACACTGGGGTCAATTTTTGTACTCCATGGTCGATTTGGCAATTTTATAGTAACATTAACATTTCTTTATGGTTATAAAACTATTAAAAAATTTCAAATTTATGATCAACTCTACATAATCAGTAGTCTCATTTCAAATATAAGGTATCCTTACCTCAACTACATGATCTACCATGAAATGTTTGAACTAAATGTTTTCTGTGGAAAATCAAGTGGAAATTTATGATGTAAATTTCTAGGGGTAAATTAAAATATCGTATTATAGTGGATAAACTAATAAAATTACATTTCAAAAAATACAAAAAATTAAATATTTCGAGGAAATTGTCGTCATTATATACACTTTAAATTTTTACTGGATAATTTCAATAAAATTTCCTAAGGACATTAAAAAAAATGTAGTTTTTGAACGTTCTGTAAAAAAATATCATTTTTGTATAAATCTTTATGGAAATTTTTTTTGGTTTTCCCTATATAATTAGCTGTTTAAATTTCTCTTGGAATTTTATTTCCTAAAAAATAGTATTTCTATATTAAAATTTTATTTTATAAGGGAATTTTTTCTATAACTAATCTAATTTAACATGTTAAATTTCTTAGTGAAAAATAAATTTGGAAAATTCTCATGAAATTTTACATTGTAATTTTCTATTAAAAAATAACACTAATTCGGTATATCTTATTCTAGATGAAAATGTATATGAAATCACTAGAAATTTTAATATTTTTTGAAAAACAAATAATGGATTTTTCATTCTGTTTTTTTCAGAAACAAATTCATATTAATAGATTGAAAATTTAAATGTAAATTTTTTGGCAGAATTTACCAATTTAAGTTTTTAGTGGAATTTCTCACAATATTATTTCAAATGAATTTATTAGGGTAATTTCAATATTAATTTTTTACTATAATTTTTCAACATAATTAACCTATGTGGTTTTCCATTTTATATTTCAAATATAATTTTAATTATTTTAAAAAATATATTTTTATCCATTCAAAGAAAAAAAATATGTAATACGACTAAAACCTGTAACAATTTTTTGTTTCATTTAAAAAAAATATTTATTATAACCCAATAAAAATAATTTGTATGCATTAAAAAATGAATTTCATATTTTAAAAAATATGTCTGCTTTTTAAGAAAATAACAAAAGTATACCTTTCAAATTGAAAACAATCATGTAATTTTTTTTGAATTCAGAGCCTTTGGATCATCGATGAGTCATGTATATTTAAATAAGGGGGTAGCGACCCATTTATAAGAATTTATATCCCATCACAAAACATTGTAGCTTCCCACCACCTTTTCATAAAACATTTCATTTTAAAAAAAATCCCCTTTCCTTCACAACTTCTTTTCATGTCTTCTATTCATGTGTGCTTTCTAAAAAATATAGAATCTTTACATAACTCACCCTTTTCAGAAATCCTTCCACTTTATGAAACTTTCAATCCCGAAATAATTAATATTTTTTGAAATAATCAATATCCAATGAATTCCATGCCTTTGATATTTTTTTATTAAGAAACATTGAATATTTGACTTTAAGAAACTTCGAAAATCTTCATCCAAATTTTCCTCTACATGAAACTCTTTCTCAAAATTCATTCATTATCCATTTTTCCATGATATGGTTTGGAATCACAAATATCTTTCAATTTACAATTTTCATGAGTATTCTTCCTCTATACCATTTTCCTATGCTAAATTATTTCATGTAATCAAATACTTACAGAACCATTTATTTATGAATCCATAATGGTCTTCATCGTCCATGAATTTATCCATGAACTTTTAATGATGCAACCCCATCTAGGTGATCATATTTCTTAAATAGTTTTAACTCATCTCTCAGTATTATCATGATCAAAGTTCAGGGATTTCATAGTACTTAATGAAATCTATCAATTTTCCTTTATCAAGAACACCATCATCTCATGAAACTTTTTCCACAAACTCTTTATCAGAAAAATAATCATATCATGAAACAATTGACATAGTGAGATAAAAATCCAACATGCTCTACAATACAATGTGAATGGAAACACTACATCCAACACAATAGTACACCAAGGTTGATAGTGATGGGGTTGGAAAAAATCCAATTCACAAAACATGGAAACAGCAATTCCCATTGGTATCAAACAATCTATCCCTTTGGATTTATTAAAAACACTTTTATGAATCTTTTAACTCTACCTTGATGCCTCTAGGTATATGGTTTTTGATTCAAACTATCAATTAATAACAATACATATTATTTATTATTGTTAGGGATTTATATTGAATTTTTTACAATGAATGGAACATTATAAACCACTTTATTTAACCCCATGAGATAACTACTTTCTTCTCAAACTCATTTTGTGATTTATCTTCATTAAAGAAACATCTTCAACGTCATCAGATTTATAGACTTCACTTCTTACTCCCCCTAAGAAGGATTGGGAAAACACACACACAAATACATGATCCTTTATACTTTAGGAATATTCTGTACATAGATTTATGATCTTTTGTTTTCGGGGTGGACCATTGATCCTTCTCCCCCTTTGAAATAAAATCTAATGTATATTTAGTAATATATGTACTAAATATAGAATCC
This sequence comes from Viscum album, assembly GCA_963277665.1. Taxonomy (NCBI): domain Eukaryota; kingdom Viridiplantae; phylum Streptophyta; class Magnoliopsida; order Santalales; family Viscaceae; genus Viscum; species Viscum album. The sequence goes on from OY728146.1 coordinate 1,110,711,091, forward strand.
ATATAAACTAGTATCATTGGAAACAAGGATTTCATAGTTATTATTTTAATTATTCTCTCATTGTATTTATGATGTTAGATAAGATAATATTTTCTACTTTTATTCCATCTATACCATGTATTCTATTACTAAATTATATATCATTTATCAATTATGTATATTGGAGTATTTATACTTCTCCCACTCTGTTAATATGGTCTTTTCATCTGATAATGAGAGAAAATGTTACACTTGTGATATTTGACCTTTTATCCTATTATTCCAATTGGTTGGAGTCGAGATTTCACTTATTATTCTAAAAATTTCTCAACATATGACTATGGGTTTTAGAAAACTCCCCATATCAAAAACATCTTTCAATTGTAGCTACCATCAAAAATATTTTCAATAGGTGAACATACCACTTAACAAAGAGCCTTCAACAAGACCTATTATCCAATTGAGTCAGGAATAAATGTGGGAAGAAAGGGATAAAGTCGATAAAAATCATTTTCCATTTCCCTCACATACATACATAAATATAATGTATCAAAATAACTTTATCTTATTTTAAGGAATTCTTCCATATTTCTTCTTTGAGTCTAGACACAAAGGTGATACCAATTGTAGAAATTGATACCAACTATCAAAATCATGATGTATAAAATCATTTTTTTATTAATTATTAATACCAAATGTTGAAATGATGACTGGTTTTTTCAAATTTCAAGATAAATTCATAATCAATTAATGGTATCTAATTTCTTTTCTCATCAATAGAGTGAAGTTCCTTGTTTTCTTGGGAATATATCTATAAAATTTTCATGTCAAAACCCCCCTAAATTTTTCATATTTTTTAAAAAATATAGAATTGAAATTAAACATTAGATTTATCCATCAATAGTATCTTATGATAACCTAATAATTGTCTGATTATTTCAAATTATTATCAAAAACAAATAAAATATGAGATAACATTTTGTTGTTGCTTCCCCATATTTTTATATCCAGTATTTAAATTCATAGATATCATGTTTTATTTACATAAATTCTTCATATATCTTTATACAACTTGAAATAAATTGAAATGTCATCTTTAAACTCTTAAAAAATACTTTATGAATCCTCATTAGTTCTTTGATTCTTATACTATTCACATTAATTTTGATTTGAGATATAGAAAAAATTTCTCTTGTATAGATTTGGATTATTGGGAATTCTGGAGCACCACACAATACTAATTTTAATCTATTAATTCAAATTATCCATAGATTATATCTTATATAAAACATTAAAATCATCAATAGTAGTTTATAGAATTTAAAAAATAGGGTTAGGGGATAGTTCACAATCTCAATTTGATGAATTAGATTTGCCAAGGTGGACCACCCCTTTAGTATCAAACTTCGCTTTTAAAATTTTTATATTATTGGAAAGGAATTCCATCACTTAATCATCCTCTTATTATTATTAATAATTAATAATAGAGGGATATTCTTAAATTCCATGAAATTATCTATCCTTTTAGTAATGTTGCTTACACAAACGTCATTTTTGATGTTTTTTTTTGACATCACATTTCCTTTCTAGGTAATTTATTTATCATCAACACCTGACTCAAAAACTCTTATTCATTAGATACTCTTTCCAATAAGGATCTCCTAGTTTGTTATTTATTGGATCCTTATTCTCAATTTCTTCTTGGATCTCTATTTATCCCAGTAAGATTTATCATCTTTCACAAACTATGTTTTGTTTCAGGAAGTCTCTTTCACATGAGAGTCATTTAGAGTCCATTCATTTTTCTAATACATCTTCTTGTTTTTTCAATAACCTTAATATTCCATATAATATTTTTAAATCCTCTTAAACCTACCATTTTCACTTTTATTAGTAACTCCCATAGTTCCCTTCTTATCATTCCTTGTGGTAAATTTTCCAATCCAACTTAGGTACACCTCACATTTATCTTCTTTAATAGTAAATATATCAACCTTAGATTTTTTTTTCTTCCTTATTCAATATTTTTTTATATGCTCATCCGTTATTCTCACTATTGGAGTACCTTCCTTATTTTTTTCCTCTAGATTTGTTTTCCTTCCTTCTAAGAGGTCTTCCATATGTAAAATGATATTAGATCTCTATGCGCTTTTCTTTCAGATCCATTATTTTTTCCATAATTATAAATTTATTTAAAATCATAATTACTTTATTCCAATAATAACATTATTCCTATTAGTTAATGGATTATATTATTTCCTTATAATAATTTTAGTTCCCGTTTTGTTATAATTTATAACAATGTGACCCTAGTTACCAGAAATAAAGGTTCTCTCTTTAAAACTACACTTGATATAGTTTCACCTTGGTTGAGAAGTTGTTTTAGTAGATGATCATCTTATATTACGCCCTCAGGATTCTAATAGAATACTGATGGTATGTCCCATGATTCCAAAATAGTATCAAATAATGGATACCTTCCTTCAATATTCATCTCTTTTTTTTGAAAGATTATTCTATTCACTTATTTACATTGGATTTATATATCTGTGGACACCACTTGTTGATTATACCATGGGAGGGATAATTTTCATCTCATTCAATGTTTTGACCCTCTGTTCAAGAGATTTTATCATTCTATACTTATTCATTAGTTTTTCAAACATATTATTTATACATTATCTTGAATCTATTTCATATTTTTACCTCTCTTCTAGTTGTATTTTGAGAGGGATAATGATATCTTTTAACTCCTATGTGGCCATTCACTTTTTCACTTCAGGTGAAACTTATTTGATTAATTCACTTTGACTGGTCATTTTTTCAACCATTTTATAATTTCATAATTCTATAAAAATTTAAAATACCTAAAACTTTGGTTCTCCTCATCCAAATCTACCATGCGTACATAAATATCATCCTTATTTGCCCTTATATTTTTAACTTTCTTTTAGTCATCAATATTTTATTCTGAACCATATTTAAAACATTGACATACATTTCCTCCAACTCCTTTTATTAATAATCATAATTATCCTTCATATCTATAGTGATGTAAATTTGTCTTTGATTGAGTATTTTTTATTTCTTGACCTCAATTTTCCATACATTGACATGGATCTCTTGAGATTCATTATTCTTTATCAGCTACTTGTTTTCATCCTTCAACACCTGGTCAATATTCACTAATATTTGGATAGATTACACCTTTGAATATCTTGATATCTTATCATCGTCAGTAATTCTTACATCGCATTTAATATTAGGCTCAATGGATATTCATGATACATCATTGAATTAAAAAGTAGTTGCAAAATTTGATTCATCCATAACTTCTATTTGGGAGATTCTAGGATCAATTATCTCAATCACAAACTTCCCAAAAATTATTCCATTATGTGAATTCCATTTTAATTATTCTTCTTCTTCATATTATTTATCTTTTCCATAAATAATGGGTAGAATATATTTCAAATACAAAAATCAATCTGAACAATTCTTATAAAAACAAATCCAACACGATAAACTTTCCCTATAATACTAATTATAAGACCCATATAGGAATTTAGTGGGAGATTCTCTAAGAGGGGGTTAATTAGGGTATGAAACTCATTCATGTTTCCCCACATCGCAATGAAAATCTTGTTATCCAAACCAATCATGACCTCACTTTGTAGTAGGGGCACTCTAGCGTTCAACTGTAAAGTTTTGATCCAATAAATTGGTGCACATATCTTAGACTTCTTTAGAAAATGTTGAAAATAGCTCAAATCACATGCACTAATTATCATCCAACCTAATATAAGACTATAAATCCCATAAGAGACTATAATTTTATATAGTTCCCTAGAACTGGGATACATCTACGAAGAACACACTGACATTGTGTAGATGTTAGAAAATACACTAATAATTTTTACATATTATATTTATTCTAGGCCATTATTATTCCTAGGGTAGCTCCCCATATATAATTTAGGCTTATCCACTCCTCGTCCATGACCACTACCTTTAAAAGTTTAGGGTTAACTCACTATTGACCAAGGCTCATATCCTTACAAAATTTTGGGTCGACTCACTACCTTACAAATTTTAGGTTAGAATCACTATAGAACAAGACTCACTGCCTTTTTAAACTCCCTTTTCTTAATTATTCAGGAGGAAAATATCTTTCTAACACATTCCAATTCAAGACATCACTACCAGATAGTTATTTCTCGGATAATATCCCATTTCTCTTCACACATCTCTTTCAAAAACATATTGTGAACATCCCTAAACAATATTCATATTCTATATCGAACTAGTCTTCATTGAAAATCTTGTTTGTAAAGGTCTTCAATGAGTTTCAATCACAAACTATGTCACAAAACCAAACACTTTCACAATACACAAAAATTATTCATATAACAATGAACTTTCAGGAAACATTATAATCCTTCATGAAATTTTTCACTGTAACAAAAATACTTTATTCAATTTGACATAAGTCATTTCTTCATGGAACTGATTTTCTTATAAATGCATCGAACAAGAAAAACCTTAAACCAATTATTTTATAAATTCATAGCCTTGGTATATTCAGTGAGTCAATATTTTTCAAATGAGGGGTTAGCAGCCTATAAAAAATCTATCACATTACCACATTTTCATGAAACTATTCATTATGTTCATGAAACTCTTATTTTTCTTGTAACTTATATGCATATCTTATGTTCATGTACAATTTCAGAAAAAACATAAAGTCTTTGAACAAATCACTATCTTCATGAAAATTTCCTCCTTCATGAAATTATCATTCACAAAACAACCAATATTTCACAAAACAATTAAAATTTGACAAATTCCAAACCTATTCCATATTTTTATGAGGAAAACATGAATATATGACTTTTTGAATCTTTTCACATGTTTGTAAAAAAATTATCTTCATGAAAGTCTTTCACAAACATCATGCCATTTCAATTTTTCCTTGATATGGTTTGGAATCACCATGTTCATGAAAACATATGATTTTTGAGATTATTCTTCCTTTTTATTGTTTCCATGCACTAATTTCCCACACATGTTCAAATACTTCAAGACCAAATTCATCTTTAATAAATTTAGGTATTCATGGTCTTGGAAATTCTCGATGAAATTTTCATGATGGACCCCTATATGGGATCTCTTATTTCCTTGATAGTTTCAACCCACCTATTAGTACTATAAATATTAAAATTATGGTCTTGCAATATGGGCCATGTAATCTACCACTCTCCCATAATTAGGAACACCATATTCTCATCCAACTGTCACATCATTCCCTTCACTTATAACATCAACATCTCATGTGACTATTGGCATAGTTAACCGTAAATCCAACATGATCTACCAGACCATGTATATGGAAACACCCCATTCAATCCATTAGGGATGGTAGTGATAGGGTTGATAATGAATCCAACACAAAACACATAGAAAAAAATCCATTGTTTTCTAACATTATTTATTTCATTTTACACTATAAATGCATTCATATATATACCAGATTAACTTAAGGTCCCATTGACTGTGTCTTATTGGGTTTTATACTCGCACTCAACACATGCCCCTCTATGAACATATAGACATCATATTTTATATAAAATTCATGAACAAGTCCTTGATATATGTGGTTGAGTATTATGATCTCAAATAGAATCTAGAAATAGTCCCAAGGTGACTATAAGTTCCTTATTATAGTGTCTCCCTCGGTTTTTTTTGAATTTTTTTCAAAACATGTTATTTCCCACCCATAGATCTATCACTATTAATATATGATTATTATATCATTAAATAGATTCATTATATTATAACAATGTGTATGATATTTATGTATTTTAATTTTCACTATGATTCTATATTCTACTCTATTGTGGATGTTTATAGACAATTATGATATTTATCATTATTATATAGTTCTAGTTTTGTGGTTACATCAACTGCACATTTGGATCAATACATCAAAATTAGTTTTTAGAGCTATGTTGTTTTGGAATAAAATCTATATTTCATGTTTAATGAACCATGCCCTTATGGGTTGTGGATATCTTAGAAATTTTAAATTTTTTAGGTTTGAATCTCTGTTGACTATGAATTTGTTTTATTTATATTGAATCCTTATGTTTTAGTCATTGATAGGTGACATGTTTGGTCATGTTCAAAGGTTTGGGAGGTGTATAAAGAGAATAAATAGGGTTTAGAGAAGGTTGGTGTTCCTACTAAAGGAAATAAACACCATTGAGTACATGTTATTGATGTATTGAGTACTCAGTGGGGGACCTAAGTGAATGGACCCTTTTCAAGGGTCACCGAGTGGTCAGAATAAGGAATAAGGTACACAGTGGGCTAAGGGGAATTTTTAAAAAGGAGGTTCATGAAAATAATTTCATAGTTGGAACCCATTTTCCTATAAGGTGAAAATTTTAGTGGGAATGTCCATTTTGAATAACTCCTACCTCCTAAATTCCTCCATTTTCCACCCTTTAATGAGGGGTTGGTTATTTAGTTGATTATATGGAATTTTGGGGTATGATTTTCAAAAAGAATACTCCAAGATAAATTTTAAGTCACTAGGTGGGGGTTGAATCAGTAATTCAATTTATTTTTATGTCTCATTAATGAAACAATCTGTATCACTAGTTAGAGTGAATATTGATTTCTATCCAACACACACATAATGTTCATGTAGTATTTACAAGTCTCACCTCTCAAAATGAGAAGTCTAGTCCTTGGCATGATCTGAATTTTACTAAGATCACATATCACCTTCTAGTTTCAACATGTATATGAAACGAGTATGTTTTATCCTTATAATCATGTTACAACAAATATCGTGATAGTGATAGTGTTTCATCCACTATTAAAATGAAAAATAAATTAATATCAATGAGAATAAATCCTTACAAAAAAGGTATTATTTTTTTATATAGTGATTCTATTCCACTTCTTCTTTAACCTTAAGAAACTAAAGTATGAACTCTTCCCATTGTACTAGTTTTTATACCCACTTATTCATCTATTATTCTTCTTGTTATATATTATTCTCTTCTCCCTATTATTTATTATTCATCTTCTCCCTTATAATGTTCTTCCACTCTCTTCTCTTATACTTATTTCATCAATTACATAGTTTTTTTAGAATAAAAATGAAAATAATAAAATCAAATTATAATTTTTAAAATTCAAATTCAAACATATTACTTCCTTTAACCAACTCTAATACTCCCTTATTTTGATCCACCCAATATTATTAAATCTTTTAGATAAATTTTATACATCAAAAAATAACCTTAGAGATCAATTTATAGATATATTGGATCTTCTATGGAGCCACATTTTGAAAAATAATTCATTGATGAATGAAACCCCCAAACATGGCTTACATCATAGCATGCTTCCAAAATCCGATATGCATTTCCTTAAAAATAGAAACTACCAAAGAGTGTTACTCCTAAAGTAAGACATTTTGGTCTGCCGTTCAACCTTTCCACTATATCCTGGTACATTATGAGTATATTCCTTATATATTTGGGCATTTTCTCTTTAAATACCACATTTAGACCCTGACATGCATAAACTGTCACCAAAAGTGTAGTGATCTTTCTTGTTTTTCATAGGTAGACTCACCAATCACCATTTCTAACACTATAGATATTTTTCCATTCATATACACACTGTAAAAACACCACTAATATTTTTTCCTTAACCATTTTTCATATTCACAATACCAATGAACCATGGGGATCAAAATGCCCTCAACTATGGGTGTTCCCTTATCGGTCTTCTTCTCCATCATCACAATGGCCACTACTCTAGAGTGTCATTTCATGTTTTGGGAAATTTCTTCAAAGAATTTTCTCCATTATGGGTGAGGTATTCCATGCTTCATCCTCATTTCTTCCCAGAAGTTCCATAACTCCATGAACCCTCTATCAACCCAAAAGGTTCATTATAGTATTATAACTGTATGAATCATTATAGAACAATCATGGTATATAACAATGAAGAACACTTTCATAGTATAGTCTGATTCAACCTAGTATATCATTTATATAATGGAAAAAAATAACTCAATCATAACCTCTTTTCCAATTCTTCGAAATTACTTATCACAACAACCATCCTAGTACATCATGGGCTCAACAATCTCTCTCTTTGTATTTTGTTTTCAATCAAGTAACCTAAATTACTATTAAACTATAAAAACATGAAATTAGATCACTATCCAATAGTTATAACTCAATATGAGTGAACTCTCGGTAGGAAACAATACTTTCTAATAAATAATTAAATTATTACAATAACATAGTGATCTATATATAGCTTCCTTAACATGAACTTCACAAGATTCAATTAGAACTTCAATACATTTGAAACTTGAAAGGTTATTGTAACCACTCATTATAAAATATTAAAAAAATCATGGTAAAATAAAATATTACCCATTTTAAGATCTATCGGTAAATTTATGTGTCCTTTATAGAGATAATTTTCAAAAAGGAAACACATATCAACGGATAATCCCCCTTTGAAAAATAATAGGAATATAAAATAATGAATATTTTATGTTGTCAATTTTTCTCACCTATTGAAAAAAAATCCAAATACAGGACAAGTGAGTTAAAGAATAAACAATACCTTATCCCTATAAAGAAGAAGGTTGAACACCTAGCATCAACCTTTTATTTTTAAATTCTTCTTTTGAAGGTGGTTTGGTGAACATATTAGCAATTTACACATTTTCCACAAATTAAAACTTTAACTCATTATTTTACACTTTCTCTTTGTTTAATTGATATTTAATATCAATGATATTAGGTATTTAATATAAAATAGTATTATTTTAAATACTAATATCACTTATTAATCACATCCCAATAGCGAAGGAAACTTCACATTAAACATTAAATATTTTAATTGAGTCTTCATCAACTTAAATTGTATTGAGTCATGGGTTTTCCCCATATATTCATCCTCAATTATGCTCAAGGAGATTGAATTTTTATTCTTCGAATAAAAACATAAATATATTTATCTATGAAATAAATCTCATGTAGTTGTGGGGATGCTACGATTAGCACTTAATTCCCAATATTCTTCATAAAAACAAAAAAGATCAACATTCCCTTTACTACCATATTTTAATACATATTTATATGTACCTTTGAGGTATATTTTTATTCTATTTCCATCAATAAATTGAGAAATTTTTAGGGAACCTTGATAAAAACTCCAAATTATAATAGTATACATAATATCTAGTCTTAAATATGTAAGGTATAGTAGACTGCAAATTAGCATCTAAAACACCCTCAAGTAAACATTAATTCCTTTTTCATCATTGTAAATTTTAGTTACTACTAGTATTAGTGTAGAAAATATATTTGAATCCTCATTTAAAAACTTATTTACATTTCATTATCATACTTCTCTTGAAATAAAAAATATAATCATTTCCTTGAGAAATTTATATGCCTAGAATGTACCACATCTCACTAACCATGGACAATTGAAAAACATTCATCAATTTTCTAGAAAACTCATCAAAAAAATATTTATCATTTATTGTAAAAAATATCATCTGTATGAATAATAAAAATCAGAAATACCTTATTATTATCATAGATATAGCTAATAATTTCAACTCTTCCTTTTTAGAAATTTATTCTCTTAAAGTATGTGTCAATCTTAGAATACCATGATCATGGGGATTTATTTGCGTCATTTAAATCCCTATTTATTTTGAAACATAATTCTCATTTTCATTAAGAAATGAACCACATGTTTGTTATAAATAAACTTACTCTAGAAATTCACCATTGAGGGAGGAAGATTTTAAATCCATTTAAAAGATCTTTCATTTCCTTTATCTTGCAATGGAAATAAAAATTATTATGGTTTCATGTATTGAAACTAGTGAAAATGTATCATTGAAGTAAACTCCATTAACTTTTCAATATCCTTTAAATGCCAATATTTCTTTATTTCTCACAATATCAACTTTTTTTCCATCTTGTGTTGAATACCCAACTTTGTTCTAATAATATTTTTTCTCTTTGAGTTCATTTTATTTGTATGTTCCATCACTTTCACATCAAAATAATCAATGATATTCCATATCTATCTTTGTAACACAAATATCCTCTTAAATTTATTGTACAACCTAGGAATATACCAACAAAACCTATTCTTTCAAATTTCCCCAGATTTTCACCTTTAGCTTTGATAATTGATAGTATTCCAAACATTATAATTTACAATAAACTTTGATATTTCTTATAACACATCTTATGTGATGACATATAATATTTTTTCTATAAGTACAATGATTTTGAATATGAACACAACTTGAATAGATTTTATCCATAAATATTAGATATTATATGATCTAACAACATAGTTTGATCCATCTTCATAATTATTCTATTCATACATTCATACAATCAAATTTTTGACTATGTATAGTGCAATATATTCAAGATTGAAACTATTTTTTAAAAGGAGGCTTGAAATATTCCAATGGTATACTGGACATCTTTATCTAGAAGAACCTTATTAAAAGAGTAACCACACTCATTTTCTGGGCTTCTCCTGCAAATATTCAACCAATTTAAATCCTTTAATTTATTCTTCATAAACATAAAACATGTAATTTGAGTTAATTAATTAATGAAAAAAATAAAATAACTATATCCAGTTTTTTATTACATCCTCATGATCCTGTAGAAAATAAAGTGAATTTACATTAAAGCATGAGTATATTTTACTTCAAACCTCTTATGTGTTGTATTAAAAATATTTAATTTTTACAAGTATAGTACATCCAATTACATTATCTTCTAAACATTGAAAAATCCTGAAATTTGTATCTTTTTATTATCTTAGAAATATTTTTTTCCCAACATGACCATGTCCTTGATTTTATAGTTGATTTTATTCTTTCATTCTCAATAACAATAATTTCCAGCATCACCAACCTAAAAAAATTCCTCTTGTTTGTTCCCCTCTATTAAAGATACATCTATCATTCAATGTCTTCATAATAAACCCATCTTTCTAAAAAATAAACTTCATTTCCTTTATCACATAATTGAGACAAACTAAAAATATTGTGTTTTAATCCTTCATCATATAACGTAAAATTGGATTTCAAGTCATCTTTAACAATCATTATAGATCCAACACCTTTTATATTGAGAGGACATCATTTCCAATGGTCACTAATAATTCTTTAAATATTTCAAAATCCTTGAAGAGGTATAGAACCCCTATCATATGAGTGGAATGATCACTATTTAAAATCAATGTACATTCTTATTTTGATTATTTATATGAAACTTCACAAACCAGGGATTTCTCTCAACCATTGTCTATCCTTTTATGATACTTGTCTATAATCTCACTTGAGAACATTTGGACTAAAATCATAACAATACACCCTTTTTCAAGATGACTAGGTTTCTCTCATTGTTCACAAACATCTTCCAATGGTTGAAAACTAAATTTCTCATTCTATCTATAACGTGTTCTTATTTGAATAGGGTGACTCCCTTTCAATTTATATCATCTAAACCATAAAACCTCATTATTATATTGGAAATTAAACTATCTTATCCTTTTCATGTTCTCAAAATCCTTATAATAAAAACAATAACAATAAAAATAAAAAAAATAACTAAAATCATGTTGTTGTCCAAAACTGTGCACTTGGAATTCAACCTTCATTACTACATTAATTTATCCTCCTTTTGGTAAACCAATACTTTTTTTAACTCCTAAGATAATCTTATTCACATCCAGACTTTTCACATCCTTTTTTCTCTCAACATTTATAGCAAATTTTACATTAATCTTTAAAAACTCATAATTTATTGGATCTAGAAAATCACTTGATTTCTCAAAAAACATATTATTATTTATTTTATTATTCTTCTCTAATTCATTAAAAATATTTTTATTTTTATTTTAATCCTTAATATATGATCTATATTTTCCTTATTAAGATTCACAATTATTTTAACACTCTCTAGTTTCTGAAATTCAAATTTAAACATTAGATCTAGATTTCTTAAAATCCTCTTTTATTTGGTCAAGTTTTATGGTAAATGATCAACCTATTTTTCATTATACTTCAATGTATCTTATAAAATTATGTTAATATTCTTCTCCTCAAAAAAATACTTATTAAACCCTTTAACTTCATCTATAAACTATAACTCTGCTATTAAAAATATAGATTTATCAACTATATTTAATTTTTTTAATTTATTTATCTCATTTGGAAGATTTTGAAAGATATTCATTTAGTTATCTCCTGAGAATGTATTCCATCTCATTTTCTTCATTGTCCTCAATGTAAATATAGATTTCAGTAGTGAATTATTCTTCATTCAACCCACAAAAGAGAAGTTTTTCATCAATATTTATTTACATCTCTATTTCCTATTCTTTATCCATGTTATCACTACTTTAAAACGTTGATAAGAAATTTTCCTTCCAGAATTTTGAGATATTCTTTGTAATACCTTTAGAAGAAACCTATTTTTTAAACTATGATGATTTCTTCTTAAAGAATCTCCTTGGTGCTTCTTCTTCCTCCTTACTGACTCTATTTTCTTTTAACATTGGATAATTTTTAGTAAAATTTACAACTACTCTATACCGAAAACATTTTAGTTAAATCCTATAATTAAAAATACCTTTCCTCTTCTTGAATTTCTTGATATTAGATTGATAAACTTATAAAACTTTTTATCCATATCAAAATCAGAATTAGAATAAAACAGTTCTTATTTAACAGAAACATTCTTATTTAACTTTTATTACTTTATAAATTTAAGAAGAAATATATTTTCTTACATCACATTCTCCTGGATAAAACTTTATTTCTTCATTTAATAAGATATTATGAAGATATAGAAATAATCAAGAGAAATATCATAAGAATATTTTTTCCCAAAGTAGATACTTTATAAGAAAACTTATCTGGTAAGACATGAAAAATGTTTTTAACAATATCAATATCTTCTAAATTCTCAACATAGCCTCTTATTCATCTCAAAACTTCATTAACTCATGTAAAAAACTATATATAGTTTCATTAACATTTATCTAGATATATCCATGCTTAAATATACAAAATTTCAATTTGTGTCACCTCAATTTGGTATTTAGTTCATATATATTCTGATGTTCTTCCTAGATTCCTTTAGTGATGTTTTACCTTTTGAATTTTTAAAACTCAATTTTTAGAGGGATGAAATACAATAATTCTTCACAAAACCATAATTCTCTAAATTCTTCTTATTAGTTGTTATAATAGAAACACCTTCATCCTAAGGGACAAACCCATCAGTTGTGACTTTTACAATATCATGACTGATAAATAACAGGTATGGAATCATCCTATCTTTCTATATGTGCTATATTTTTCCATTAAATGTTGAAATCCCATTTCTATTCACTTAATTAGGATTTTTTATTATATAAACCTTAAAGTCATTTTTAAGCACTTTGAATAAGAAAAAACTGTTACAAATCCAAATAGTAAGTCATCGGTGTGGGGAACCCTTTATGATACCACTTGAAAAGGAACCTCTAGTACCATTGAAGAATCACTAAGTAGGGGTGAATCAGGGATTTAATTTATTTTTATCTTTCATTAATTAAACATCCCTCATCACTTGATATAGTAATTATTTATCTTAGTTATATCATATTTACAAGGAAACCTATCAAAAATGAGAAGGCAAGTTTGTGGAATTATTTTAATTTCATTGAGATCATAAAACCCACTAGTTTAAACATGTTGGTATAATGAGTATGGTTTATCCTTATACTCAAGTTAAAAAAAGCCTATCAATGGTGATAGTTCTTTCTGTATCATTATAATGACCTAGAACATAATATCATTTAGAATAAATCTTTCTAAACATATCCTCCATTTTTTGATTCAGTGATTCTCTTCAACTTATTCTTCAACCTCAAGAAACTCAATGATGAACTCTTGGCTCTATGTTAATATCTGTTGACTCTTCTTCCACTATTTTTCTTGTTCTCTATTATTTTCCTCTCCCTCCCTCTTTACTTATTCTACTATTATATACTTCTCTCCTTAATCCCTCTTCTATTTTTCGTCTTACATTGATTCCATACTTTTCACAGTAGAAAAATGCATTGCATAAAATCCAATTCAAATTTTTAAAATTTTAATTCAAACAAATAAATTAATTCAAAAAAATCAGTTACTCCCACGTTATTTTCACCCATTTGATCTTGATAGATTTTTTGAACAGTATTTATTATTATTAAAATGAATTTAGATATTGAGTTATTGATCCATTGGATCATCCAAGTATACAAATCATCAAAAAACATTAGTAACTGAATTGGATCCCCAAAATTTATTACACCATGGAATGGTTCTAAAATCTATGTTGTTTTTCCTTAAAAACAGAAACCACCAAAGTATATTCCTTCTATAGTATGTTGTTTTGGTATACTCTTTAACCTATCCACAATGGATTGGTACATTATGGTCATAGTCCATATGGATTTGGCTATTTTAGTTTGCAACACCATCAGTCGACCATGGAATGATTCAAGCAACACCACTGGTATAGAGAACATTCACATTCCAAATAGGTAGATTAACCAAACACCACAGCTACCACCACAACCATTTTTTCCTTGTATTATTCTCACAATCACACTCGAAGAACACCACAAGGACCACCACAACTATTTTATCCTCAATCATTTTGCATAGACACACTTGAAACACACCATGATGATCAAGATTTCCTCTACCATGGGTTTTTCCTTTCTACACTTCTTCTCCATATTCATGTAAGCCACCACTTGGGAATTTATATTCCCATTTTGGGTAATTTATTCACAGATCACCCTTAAATATGGGCGTGGCCTTCCATATTTTGTTCTCCTTCTTTCTAACAACCTTCATCACCCTATAAACCCTCTATCAACCAACAATGTTTCTTTCCAACATCATAAAGTCCAAAATCATGATAAAACAATCATGATATAAAAAACTTAATAAAAGTTTACTTGGAATTTATTGATTTAACATAGAATAAGATTTAGGTAATGGAAATAAAATAAATCACACAGAATCATAGCATATTAACCAATTCTTCAACATGACTTATCACAATAACCATCTTAGAACATCTTGGGCTCAATAGATCTCCCTTATTCTTCATCCATTCTTCTTTTTCGTATTAGTTTTTACTAATTTTTAGTGTTTCTGGGTTAGCTATTAGAAGTTTATTCCACCTACCAAGTGTATTGTTTGTGTGATAAATAGGGGATAATTAGGATTGATGAACACACATCATTATTCACCATTTTTCTTGAAATATATCATTTATTGGATATATTTGATTTTTTTTAATTGGGGAAATTTGTGATTAATATTGTGATGGATAATGAGGATTTATTAAAATGGTTTGTAATAACATATTATATACCTTTTGTGTGCCATTAGTTGTGGGTTTGATGTTTCAACATTTCCCAGTGAAATTTCAATGGTTTTGTCTCTTTGATTTATATTATTAAATAAATTATAATTAATTTTAATTAATTTTTTGAGCCTTATTCCATGATATATCGTATCATAATATTTGAATAAATTATTTATAACTTGGATACAGACTAATGAGTTTGGATAAGGAGAGTAAAACCATATTGAGGTATTTGGTCCCTAAGATACTTAACTATTTTCCATTCATGTGATATTGTGTGTATCTGCATGGGGTATTAGGATCAAATTATTTGAATAGGGACTAGGATTTTCTAAAGGGGATAAATATGTGGTATAAAGATCCATATAATTGGATTGAATGATTTCACACATGTTGAGTGACTTAAAATCACCATAAAACATCATATATGGGGGGATAGGATGCTAGTTGAGTTCTCTAAGAGCATGAGATCAATATTTGGGTGTTTGATGAGTTATAAAAAGTCTAAGTTAGAATTCTTAAGGATTTTATAGAATTCATGGTGGGTTTATTACTATAGTATGTGGGTGAGATGATCATTCAAAACTTGAATTTTTGGGATCACCCTTTTGTGGGTGAGTTTTTTTATTCCTTCTTGTGTGAGTGGAAAGGATCCTCTAGGGTATGACATAGCACAGTGAGGGGTTCCTCTAATATGGTTGATTGGAGAGTCCTATTTTGAGTATAATACACTAAGAACACATGAATTAGTTGTAAGAAAGATTCATTATGACATGTAAAATAGTTTTCCAAATTTTTGGGACATGTTTCTCTTGGGATGGTTCTTGGGTATCCAGATGATGTTGGTGGTTGGGTGGTTAGATTGAAAGGTTAAAAAGACTATTGTAGCTTGGGTCAGGTAAGGAATTTTGGCTATGAGATCATTAGTGGGGTCTGTATATGATTTTTCATTGGGTAATGATCGAGTTATGTCTAGGTAACTCGGTGGATTTTTCTTTAGAAATATGGGTATAATGATTGGTTTGAATTTTCTTGAATTATGTTATATGTAATGGTATAGAGGAGTTTGATAATGATACCTAGTTAATTAAAAATTTTGGTATAGATGGTGGATATATTTCAGGGTGACTAGCATCCACTATATGAGTTGGGGTTAGGGATACAAAGTATGTGATAGATTCTAGTTGATGGATCTGATTTTAGGTTGTGTGTGATATTAGTTTAGTCCACCCTTAGAAACTATTTTTAGATATAACATGATACTAGGATTCCATATGTAATTTAATGCTTATGATTATACTAGTCAATATTCAGGATACCATCTGGAATTTACCACTCATGCTTACACTCGCAGAGAATAAGATTTCCATTTGGAATTTAACACCCTTGGTTAAACTATCCAAGAACCCAAGATTATATTTGGAATTTACCACCCATGGCTAGAAAAACTGAGAGCTGAGGATACCATCAATAATTTAAAAACTATATATACACAAACTGAGAGCATGAGATTCCATTTGGAATTTACCACCCATAGTAAGACCAGCCAATATCCCAAGATTCCATCTGGCATTTACCATCCATGGTTATAATGGCTATTAGATAGGATTCGTTCTGGTGTCATAGTTTCCTAATTATCAAAAAATAACGAAGAATATTAATTTTTATAGAATATTTTATCCAATTTATTTATTTTTTAAATTCAGACATTATTATATCATAGAATATTTTAGGGACTCCATTGGTGGTGCCCTACTATGATGTATTTATCATCACCCTGTATATACACCTCTATGGATATGAAAATATTATATATGGTATGTATGTAGAATCATAGGTTATATAGGGTATTCAAAGAGATTTAACTAACTAGATTTGGAAATGTGATTTAGGGGAGTCAGGGAGGATATGTTGGAGCCTCTTGTACATCCTCTTGTACTTCTATTTTCATTTTTTATTTATGATCAGCTTAGTGGGTGATATTGGTGGCATGTATAGTTATATGAATTTCAAATTAATTTTTTATAGAATGGGAGTATGTTTTCATTTAAATTTTTCTAGTATCCATAAATACATAATATTAAACTGAATTTATAATATTATTGATGTTGAGTTATTTTTAACTTATTAATGAAACTAATATTGATAGAATAGTTTCTCATTATTTTTTATAAACTATTGCTACTAATCAACAGCCTCTTGCATAAGATATGGCAAGCCTAAAGATATGTAATAACCTAGATTGTGTTGATAACTGGCTTACGTGACTATAGAATTAAAAAAAGGTTTTGAAGTTTTTTTGATTTACTTTTTGGGTCTTGTTAAATAGAGATACGTAGTTTTAGATCTTGGTATAGAAAATGGGATCGAACTTCATAAAATATTTTATGATGAAATGTTCTATTTACAAGGTGATGGTTTATTGGATGATGATGATTTTTATATGTGTTGAGATAAAAATATTGTATTAATGTTGATGTTTCCAAGGAAGGATGACATTATAAGTTGAGAAAAAATACAAGTACCCAATGTATTGATATATTCTAAACGAAGAATACCACTAAATGGAAAAAGATGATTTGATCATAAATGAATAATATAATGTACTCATTGGATGATTTTGAATTCTAGAGAAGATAATATGGATGTTATGGTTGATGAGTTTGAGGATGTGAGATGATTTCATTTATTATGTATACAAAAAGATTATTCATATAGAAAAGAAGATTGAGTTTTTTTGTTTCTATTTGGAGTACACTTCATATAGTAATGGATTAATATAATGATTTGGAGTATGATGAGTTAATTAATGATCATTTCTATATGAAAATTCATGTATATAATCAGTGTAAAAACTAGAGAAATTAAAGAGGATAATAGTTGTGTATTTCAAGGAAGAACCATATACTACTATCGTATATCTAGCTATGATTGAAAAATAATAAAGATAGCTAGAATTACAAGGTATATAATTGTGTTATTATGAAATAATCCTACTATAACACATGAGAACTAGACTTAAATGATGATGTCACTATTAATCAATCATTGGTTGAGTCTGGAAAAATTACTAAAGAAATTGAGGTAGTTGAAGATCGTTATATTGAGTCGAATAGGTTCCCTCCTAAATTTCCCATTCCACTATGTTTTTAAAATCACAAACACTTTATCGTAATGAAAATTATTTTTCCTAAAGATTATTTTCATAAGTAAAATTTTCCTTCTCTATGAAAATTTTTAACCTTACCGTTGTTTTCATTTTTTTCATTTTATAAACTCTCTAAATCAAACACATTTTGTTACTATGTAGAAAATTCAGATTCTTATGTAAAACCTTGGAATCTTATAATTCCTAGGATATAGAGTGTTCTATTGTCAGACTCTGAATTCTCTGAAATTCAGACTCAAAATTATCTAAAATTCAGAATCCAAATTCTCTAAAATTCAGACTCTAAATTCTCTGAAATTTTGAATCCAGATCCTCTGAAATTCAGACTCTGAATTCTCTGAAATTCTGACTCCAAATTCCTCAGAATTCATATTTTGAATTCTTTATAATTCCAACTCTGAAATCCTCATAATTCCAACTCTAAATTCCTCAAAATTCAGACTCTAAATTCCTCAAAATTCAGATTCTGAATTCCTCAGAATTCAAATTTTAAATTCCTTGGAATTTAGACTCCGAAATCTATAGAATTTAGATTCTGAATTCTTTGATAAATATAATCTGAATATCCATGTATTATAGACTCAGAATGTTTATTTGGTTAGAATCTGAATTCTATTTTTCCTTATAATATGAAAAATATATTTCGTTAAGTAACTTCATTTCCCTTACACTTGTTATGAAACAATGTCATACAAATTATTTCTAACTAATTGTTGTTTCAGTGATACGTGTATAGGTACCTCCAAAATTCAAGGAAAAATATGACTATTAGAGGAGGGAGCCAACCGTTGGAGAAGTTCCTATAAATAAGAGTTCATTCAAATGATCCCAATACCATTCCATCAATCTATAGATTACATACTATTGAAGTGATTTATAGAGATAGATATTCATTTTCTTTGTGTGTACTAAACATATTTTTCAACTTGCTTCGTGCGACTCCAATTGTTGCTAAGTACAATCGAGGGCTTCTGGGGATAGGAAGATAGAGGTGCTGATTACCTTAATGATCGAGGGCTTGTGGGGATAGCAAGACATATTACAATATTCTTATTGAGGTCTTACTATGGTATGGGGAATATAGAAATTCATGAAAGTATAAATCAAGGGGCCTTTATCCAAGGTTTTTGGATACCCTTATCTTTGGGTTAAAATATTTCATACTTGTTACTTGTTTTTTTTTTCAAGTTTATTTCAACTATATTTTGATAAATGAATAAAGTATAACTTTCTTATACTTTCTAGTATTTTATTATACTTGGATAAGTAAGATTCTATATGATTTAAGGTATAATATTTTCCATCTAAAATTTCCTTAAGTTTTCTTTCAGAAACCATATTTCCATAACCTAGAAATTTTGTCTTATAGAACTATTTTTGGGTTTGTGAATTTAGCTTGTTTAATTCTTTTAAACATAGTTTTCCTTAAGGTTAAAAACAAATGTTTTTAAACTTACAATTCACCCCCCCCCCATCTTGTAATTGAGTATCTATGTTCATATTTCAATCATACACACTATAGTACTCAAAGGGAGTTCATATATATTATATTGTCTTTAGGTTCATTCTAATGTCGATGAAGATAATTTGAAGTTTTCCTACAATTATTTTAGATTAATTGATGTTATTAAAGATTATTTAAATAATTTTTCATTTTATTTGAAATCAAATTGATGTTGTTGTATTTCATATATAATATTTTTTAGATAGTTGGAAAATTGAAAAGGAAAAAGTAAGAACTCATAAATGTATAATATTGAAAGAATTATTGAAGATCTTACGCTATGATATATATAAAGTACTAGAGATCTTAAACAATGATATATAACATATCTCTAATGATATTTAATATCTCCCACAATATACATAGAGGAACCCTGAGTTCACACTATGATACAAAATATAAACTCAAATCATGACGAAGAATAATATAGTGATATATAAAATGAACTTTGATGTTCCACAAATAATGTACGATTAATTATAAGGACATGTATGTGTAATTTTTGGATTATATAGAATACATATGAAGAAATTTGTCTCATGTAAGATTAAACTTGATGGTGTGTAAGGGTAACCTAATCTTTCAAAATGATACATAAGATTATTCTAATATACATGTAAGATTAAAATGATTTTTATAAGGTGAAATATATTATTCAACATGGTGATTCTATATTTCTATTTAGTGAATAAATACCATGATGCTTTGTTGATAAATCCATCATTCTAACCAAGACTGGTGACATGTTTTAAATAAATATATTCTATTATGAGATGAATTTGTACACTATAATTTTATTGTTTAATGTGATTATTTATTCCTTGAAAATCAGATTATGGGTTTTGAAAGCTCAAAGGAAAAAATTGAGATTCGGGGAGAGTCAAATATGATATATGAATAGATATTTAAATATTTATTTAACTATTTTAAATTAGAAGAAAATAATTTGGGATCATTAAAGGATTTTATAGGAGTTTTTAATGAAAGGATATGTTTCCTTATTTTAGAAGGATTACAACTGCATTATTTTAAAAATATATTCAACCACTATAAATAGGGGGAATTTGAATATAAATATTAAGATTTAAAGATTGAAGGAGGATTCTATATATAAATTATGGAACATTATTATAATGATTTTATATGAGTCTATAAAGGAGAAACTGATCAAAAGAAGAAGTAATATAATGACATACCAATGATGTGATGCTTTTGAATATCCTTATCATTGAAGAATATAACAAAGATAATAAGAGGGATAATTATATGTGTACCATCTAAAAATAATATTTCCCAAATAAAAAGTAATTAACATAGATAAAGAGATATATTGACCCATTACATAAGATTAAATTATGGTTCAAAGACAAATAATGGGAGGAAAAAATTGAGATGTTGAAACTCCTATTATTTTCGATGTCAAATTTCATAAATAAGAATAATAGAGGTAGTTGTGAGAATATTTCTATAAAACTATGGAAGAAAATGAAATATTAATTCCCTAGAGGATACTTTTTTGTATACTATTGACATTACTTTAGGAGGAACCTTCCCGATTTGTTTATGAGTAAAGGACTTGGTTAGTGTAAGTTCCTATGAAAAAAAAGTGGGTTCTTGTAAAAGTCGGTCGGTGTAGTGATTTATAATCTAGTTTGTTCCAAGTATAAGGGTTTAGGGTCATTCTCTTCCCCATGGATTTTAATAATAAAAAATATAAACCATGTGTGTATGGACTAACATCCACCATACACCAATGACAAGATCACACATTGTTAATGAACTATATAAACATTTTTTCTTAATTTTTTTGTGTTTCTTTATTAATTCAATACATACAGGTCAAGTTTTTGTTGATAGTTTGAGGTAAATTCCCTATGATTGGTGTATAAGTAAAAATAAACAGTTATAAATGGTTAATAGTTTGAAAAACTAATTCACCCCCAACCCTAAGTATGACTATAGGGATCTTGTAGGAAAAAGACTCAGGTTATTGAATTGTAGTTTTTGGATGTCATTATTATAGTTTGATTTTTCTCATTCAAGTATGATTGATAATTTGAGAGTTTTATTTATTTTTTTACTCTCATCCCATAAAGGAATGATTTATGAGTACATGCATAATATTTGGTATATATATATAAGATTAAAATAAAATTCATGTGCTTTTTTATGGTTAATGGATTTATTAAGAAGGAGGGTTATGTTTTTTAATGTTTCAATAAAAATTTATACAACTTTTTTATATTTATATTGTTGGTGTAATTTTGATAAAAAAGAACATGGGTTTTCTATTGACCATAAATGTGAATCTTATCTTGTTATACAATGTAATTAAAATTATTTAGTCCTTGGGTGCTTGTGAAGTATGATATCCCTAGTTATTGGTTAATAAATCTAATATCTTGATAATGAATAAATACAAGTAGGGTATTCCAGAGATATGGTTTAGAGTGAACGTGGACTTCCTTAAAGTGATGGATACCATTGAGAGAGTAGTGAATGGTTAGTGGGATTCATTGGGATATTGATGTTATGTATCACTTATATTGGTTTTGGTATCATAATTATGTTTAGAGGGAAGGATGTATTGGACATTTAACCTATATAGATCTAGTTATAGATTATTCTATGGTGTGACACTCACACGTAACAATTTATTTTTTTAATTTTTTTTATGGTATTTCAAAACCTTATGGTTTTTGTTTGAAATTGGTAAAATATGAAAATTTTCTATGTTTCATGGTTATTTTATCAGTTTAGGAGAAACAACACAATTTCCATTACAAAGAAATTTTTTCATTTTATTTTGTTCTTTCATGGTTTTTATATATGGCTATAACATGGTTGAGTCCAAACCATATGTAATATAGGAGAAATTTTTTGATTCCATTAGGGCTTGGTGTGTTGTTTCAAGGCTAGTGAATGGTTAATATAAATCCTACGAGGAAACCGGGTGTAGTGCCATCATTTTTAATAGTAGATTTTCCATGAGGGTGCATAGGGATCCTCTCACATTCCTTATTATTTGACTTTTAAGCCAATTTTTTAGTTTTAAGAGGATATTTTGAGGTATGTTCCTTGTTTTCTCTAATTATCTTCTCCCCAACTCTTTCCCCTAATTATATCTTTCTCCCACGAACCCTAATAATTATTTAGGTTTATTTTAGGATTTCGGTGGACTATAATTAATAAGGATTTTTATTTTTAGAGGTTGTGAGTAGCTCCTTATTATTTAGTTTTTCATTCTTCATTAAAGGAAAGACATTACTATGTTTTTTTTCCACAAATAGGTATGTGTTTTTATGTCTCTCCATTATATTTCAATATATGAATTTCTTGGATGTTTTAAATTTTTTTAATTCTAAATTATGCCTATATGTATTACTTGAGTGCGGTTTGAAATGGTTTGAACACTTTCCATGGACTTGTCCCATGATAAGTGTTTGATGAAATGCATGAATACCTCTTTCAGATAAATATAACGATTTTGAAAAGTTGGTTGACACAGGTTGATTTTTGGAAGTTTGTTTTTTGTTCAAAATGTGTGGTTTAATTAAAAGGGATGGAATTATATGTAGTTTCAACACTTTTTATATTCTTGGGTATTAAGGGGATTTCAAATAAAATAAATTGAGGTTTTCATATTAATTTTCAAAAACATTTTAAATTTTTCGTTATAATTATTTGAAATGACTTGGTGATTTGAACATGTTTTCAAAGGCCCCAATGGAACTTAAAGAAAAAGGGTTGTCTGGAAAGTTTGATTCACCTAATTATTGAGGCTCCTTTATTATTTTGTGTTTTTATAGGTTGTAACCTTGTGGGAGTTTTTATTATTGATCCTTAAGCATGGATATAAAAGGGGATATTTTGTGAAAGGGTAATGGAGGTAGGATGAGTTTCATTACATGTGTTTAAAAAATTTGATTTATGTGATGATCACATTACTTTTTATTTCTCTCCTAACTTTTTAAATATCGTGGAAACCCTAGGTAGATAATTAGAATGTATGTGTTAGGGTTATTCTATCATAGTTTATATTATATAGCTAGTTCCATATGAAATTTATGCACTCTTAAGGGTTTATTAAAATAATCAATGACCCTAAATATGTTAAGTGGTATGTTTCTATTTCGTATAGGGGGGCCCTAGGTAGATGAGACCCAAGGTGACCATGTATAGTATCCTTAATGTTAGATCCTAGTGTGTTTTCCATGATTTGAGATCCTCTTTAAGATGATTTAGGGGATCCTGATATATATTCCTTGATTATACCCCCTATATTGCTTTATATTCACCATACATCGGATTTATTTTTGGTTCCACATATTATTCAATAGATATCTTTGTGTCATTATGTATATTATTTACATTTGGTTGTAGTTTTGATTTACTTTCAAACCATTTGATAAATATATGTAAACAATGGTTTCTAAAAGGAAAAGTGATTTTCATTTTGAAAAATGTATTTGAGAACTATTTTAGTAAATGAGGCCGAAATTGTTTGTTTTCTTTTAAATTGGAAAGATATATCTTAGTTCTTTTCAAATTACTTTAAATGAAAACTTAAATTTATGTTATCATTAAAAAATCAAACTAGCATTTATGGAATCTAATGTGAAAGTAACTACATGGAATATTTGGTGGGATCCTATTTAGAATGTTTGTATCACACCTTTCATATACATCAGTGTGTGTACATAGGAAACTATAATGTTTTATCTCAAGTTCCTGATAATTGATATCTTTCCTTGAATGCTTGTTGGTTCCATTTTTTGGACTTTTTGGGATGTGGTGAGTGACTATGGTTTACATGGAGGCATTTTGGAACAATTCGGAATCTTTTTTACTTTTTGGGGATGTTATATCAGCTACTTTAGTCAACTATATTATTTTATTTTGTTCTCATGTATCTTCTTCCAATTTATTTTTATGTTATTAAGTTGTATTTTTTTAGTTGAATGATTTTTTTTATTCAATGTTTTGGCTGGTTACATATTACTGTATGATGCTTGTATATTTTATTATATAAGGGTGAAATCATTCCCCTGTACTTATTCCTAATGACCTGGAACTAGATTATAGATCATGGTGACTGGCACTGCCCTTCGGGCCTAGTGGTTTACTAATTCAGGGGATGTGTTAGGTTATCCCAGGCCATTTTATTACAAATTGTATCAAAGACAGGGTTTCTCAATGGTGGAAAAGTTTTTTTGAACACCCGATTACTATTTGAGTGTGACATAGTAATATGGAGTAAATATTTTCATTAGTACTTAAGAGTTTGGTCATGATTAGGTTCCTTATTACAAACATTCATAAAGACACTTGATTTTTTTGGGTATTAGAGGTTTAATATTTGGATATATCATTTAATATTGTCTATTTCTGGTGGTTTTTTAATTCTCATTATCATTATGTGTGTTTCATTGGGGGTTGTTCTTGTAATTTTAGGATGAAAACGGAAAAATAGATTAGTTTCATGAGGTTTTCATACATTGCCCAATAAATTGGGCATTAACCAAAGTAATGAAGATTTAAATGTATCAGGGAGTTTTTTGAAGTGGATATGATACAGATTGGTTAATTTTTGGATTTTTAGTATATTTTTCATATACAGTTATTTTGAAAACTAGTTTTGTGTGAAAAAAAATTATTATAGGAAAAATTTATTGTTTTTTGAAATGAGGTATTTGGGCTTGGCTCTAAATAGAATTAGATTTTAAGACATGATTTTGTAAAAGGTGAATTTCATGATTAACCCTAAAAGGTATTTTAGGATTTAAAATAATTTTTTTGGGTTTAAATAAAATGATTTGACCTTCCAGGGATATGTTGTAAATTATGGTAATTTTTTAAAAAAAAAATTAATAAATTCTTGGAAATTTTGTAAAAATGGTGAATTGTTTTTAAATGAGTAATGGGTTTCTTATTTTAAAGGGAAATTCTTGGTGTTTGAATCTAGGTTAATGTTTTAAAATTTTGATAGGTAATTGAACTATTTAATTGAAGATAAATATTTTTAAGGAAATTTTTTGTTTTAAAAGTAATTTTTTTTACCAAAAAAATTGAACTTTAGTTATATATCGAATATATTGATTTATAATTCAATGTAATTTTTGGAATATGTGTGGATTTATTTATTGGTTATTTTTATTTTTTTTCACTTGGTGTATCAAATTTTTATGGTTGTTTTTTGGAAACATGAATGATTTGAATTAATGTTTCATTTAGTTTATATAATTCCTCCCAGAAAGGTTTTGATGGAATATAGTGATCATATCTTCTGGGATAAACTTTTTTTTGTGAGCGAGTAGTAAAAGTTCGTGGAATTTGTTTCTAAATTAATTAGAGGAGGTCCTTGTATATACCTTTTATGGGTTTTTTATTCTATTATGAAATATTTTTAATCTTAAGACTCAATCTTTATAAGCTATTTTTGTTTATTTATGATGGGAATTTAGGTTGTCATTAGTAGTTTCTTTTATAGATGATGTGGGATGGGTTTTGGGATGAGGCCTAAATTTTGGGGACAATATGTTTGGGGATTTCATCTCAAGTAGCTTAGAGAGGTTGGAGTTTTAAAATTACCTTTGTTTAGTATGTCCTATGGTATATTTTTTGATTGTTCATGTGTTAGTGGTGGTTGTTTTGGGATGTTCATGCCTCATTTATTGGTTATACTTTTATGGTTGATCTATATTGCAAGACTTTTGGTAAATGTTATAAATGAGCTTTTCTTGATGGATTGAGCATGGGTATGCCTTGGGTATGTGATTAGGGTAATAAGTAGGAGTGGATTGTTTCTAGTTATTCATGGGTGCTACTAAGCTAGAATTTTATTTTTAGAATATCTATGGTATTTTGTTCCCTATATTTTTTCCCAAGTACCCTCTATATAGTCTCATGACCCAAAGTTGTAACAATTTTATTCCATGTTGATGTATATCTATGATCGTTCATCTTTCTTCCTTTTCTTTGCGATGTGTTATGTTAGTGACTCACCCTTACAGATTTCATAGATTCCCCTTTGTGGTTTATGATTTCTTTATTGATTTTTTTATCGTTGCCTTTTTTGGTTGTGTATGGTTAGTGAAATATTATCATTTCCATTAATGATTAGTGGAAATTTGGTGGTTTCGGAAATGTTGTTTTCCTTCGGTGTGTTTATTGGTTATTCCACAATTTTATATGAATTATAAATTAAGCATAGAACTATTCTAGATCTCAATTTTATTTTATTTTTTTTAATAGTTGAGCTTTGGATTAGGTTTGAGTTTGTGTGTTAATGCTTGAGGATCCTTTTAATGGGTCTTTTGGAATTGTAGTTTGTGTTGTGTTCTCTTATCATAGGAACCATCCCTTTCCTTATTTTTAGGTCTTTATTTTTTGAATTTTGAAAGATGAATGTAACATTTTATTTATTTTTATATT
Source organism: Viscum album (assembly GCA_963277665.1). Lineage (NCBI taxonomy): Eukaryota > Viridiplantae > Streptophyta > Magnoliopsida > Santalales > Viscaceae > Viscum > Viscum album. The sequence goes on from OY728146.1 coordinate 1,110,738,683, forward strand.
ATTTTATTATAATTAAAAACCATGATAGATCAGATTGAAATTTTTAAAATCTGTAAATTTTCTTTAGTTGTGCGGTTAGTGTATATAGTTTAGGGGAAACTGTGGGATTATTCTAACACATGGAGTGTTTTAGTTTACTTTATTCTTACATGGTATATTTTAATGGGTAGCGAGAGGTTGGGTCTAAACTATTTGTAATCAAGGATAAATAGTGTGATTCATTTGGGGATTGGGGTGTTGGAAAACATCATTTTCCTAGTTAAGAGAAACCATGTAAGAAAACCATGTGTTGTTTCATAATTTTTAATAGACGGATTGTAAAAATTGATGTAAGGTTTGGCAGATCATGTGACCAAATAGTGTGAGTTCCAAGCTCTTATCTAGTGTCTCTTTTGTAGTCATCTCATTGTTTTCCAAACTATTTATGTTACTTAATTTCAATAAAACTTGAAATTATATAAATTCCCTTCTCATATTTTTAATCCATAACCCCCCACCCCCCTCCCATACACTTATTTATTTGACCTTGAGGGTGTGTGGGGATATCCTACCATTCCTTCTTCTTTAAGTTTATAGCTTAATATTTTGGTTTCAATGGAATTTCTTTAAGTATTTACCTCTTTTTCTCTTTCTCGATTTCTCCACTTATTTTTCCCCAATTTTTATTTAACCCATGAATCATAATCATTTTACGAGTCAATTTTATGTTTTTTATTCATTCTAATGATTATTATTTTTATGTTTATTATTTTTTGGATAGTATCTTCTTGTTAGGTTGTCAATTCTCTGTCGAAGGAATTGTGTTGCAACATGTTTCTACTTTAATGATGTGGTTGTTTTTTTTTGTCACTCTTACATATTACTTTTTATAAAATACATGGATGTTTTAAATTTAATTTTTTTAGAAATTAGGCCTATATGTACAACCTGGTCTGAGTTTTAAAAGGTATATATATGGTTTTACCAAGTTTTATGGACTTATTATAATCCATGTTTTTCATGAAATGTTTTTCTGGCACATTAAAATAATTTTAATGGTTTAAAAATGATGTTTGAAATAGGTTAAATTATAAGTATTGTTTTTTATATTTAAAAGGAGTGGTTTACTTAAAAATAGAGGGAATTGGCCCTTATTTCAATTATTTTTAAATCATTGGGTCTTGTTGTCATTTCAAATAAAATTTACAAATAATTATAGTTTTCCTATAAATTTAAAATCAATTTTAAAAAGTTTAGAATTAAAATAATGTGAAATCACTTGGTTATTTGAGCATGTTCTCAAAGGCCCCTTGAAACACTATTAAAAATAGTTTTTTCTAAATTATGATTTCCATCATTATTAATCCCACATTATTAAGTTATTTTTGTTATTGATTGTGACCATATTGTGGATATTTATTATCAATGATCATGCTTCAAGGTGAAAGTGGTGGATTTTTATAAGGGTGTTGGAGGTGGGATGGGGTTTATTGTTATTATTTTAAACATTGATTTGTGTGATGATAACATTACCTTTTTTCTAAAATATTTATGTTTATATCATGGGAACCCTAGTTATATAAGTTTAAATTATGGATTCATGTTATGATAAATAATTTTTTATTGTGTATCTACTTACCTATGAAGGTTTCTCCCTCTTTGGATTTTTTTACTCAGTGACCCTAAAGGGTGATAAGATATAAGTTATAATTTCACATAGGGTCTATTAAATAGATGTGATACCAGGATACCAGGTCTTATATCAATCAAGATATATCCTAGTAATTTTCCCATGATAATAGATAACTTTAAGGATGATTTATGGGATCCTGGAACATATTCCATGATTATTTCACTTGGCTTGATTGGGATTGAGGACAGCTTGTCTTGTTTGTTAGTTATTTTATTTTATTCTATTGATATCTTGGTGTCATTATGTTTCTTATTTACATTTTTTTGTTTTGGTTTACATTCAAAATTCTTGAAATTTTTTGGGAAACTATGGTTTCTAAAAGAAAATTGATGTTTACAGTGAAAAGGCATTTGAGAAATATTTTCTGAAAATAAATGTAAATGTATAAGTTGATTTTAAATTTAAAGGGCTTATCTTAGTGGTTTTTAATTATACTTTAAAGTAAAATTTGGATTAATGGTGATGTTAAAAAATTGTTTTTTTTTTGTCTTGCAACATCCTGACCCAAGAGCCACTAAAATGGTTCCCTAAGCCGATTGGTCACATGGCCTCAAGCATAGCTCCTCGTACACCAAAGGATACCTGCTAGAATTAAGGATATAAATGTGGTAAAGTGAAGATAATATTCTCTCTAGATCATTAAAAAAATATATTTTATTTGATAATAAAAATGTAGTGGAATATAATAACAACTCATAACCAATAATAAAGGAATGACTAACCATACATGAACATCCTATAGTGTGTAAGATGAAAACATACCGCAAGTAATTCATAAACAAGACTAGCCTCAAAAGAATAAATAAATAAAAGACTCTAACTCTGTATAGAAGCCCGATTACATGCTCAACTACTACTCCTAGGCTCCCATGACGAATCCTATCCCATAAAGAATAATAGTAAGCTAGCACAGGCTATGATCCTAACCTACAACCAAGAGGTCTATCTAGATACCAAAAAATAACCCAAATATGGTGTGAGATATAAATTATAGGACACCACCAATATTTTCTAATGTAATCTAGTCTATGAGTATAAAATATAGTAGCATTCAAGTATAAGAAATAATAATTAAATAAATAAATGTAAAATAAGTAGATATCAATTCCTTTAAATAACACCTAGAAGACCATACCTTCTTAAACATAAGTCGGTTTACCTATGAATATGTATAACCATTTATATGGGTATATATATAATCATGTTTTTAAATATATTCACTATATATGTGATAATATATATCAAAATTCATATAGATATATAATACCAGTTAGGACCCAAGTTATATCTCAAGCATCCATGTATAAGTATAATATTCTCATATTTTAATTAAGGTTCTCCAGGCCTGAGTGTCACAATTTACAAGGGATAACATGCTCGAGTATCATAGTTTTTAATGGATGACATGCCTGACTATCACATTTTATAGGGGACTCCATACCTGAGTAACACATTTAATAAGGGACATCATTCCTAAGTATCACAATTTATAAGGGATGTGATTCTCAAATATCATGGTTTATAAGGGGCACCATGCCTAAGTATCACATTTAATAATAAATAGATTTTAATGTTATGTTAGTTTTTATTATATTAATTTTATAAAAGTCAATTCAAACCCATTTAGAAGATGGTTAGACACAAGTAGTAGGTGTCATGAATAAAAGGTATTTTATAGGCCATTAGATTATCCATGTCATTTTTTCATTCACTTATCAGTAATAAAGAAATTCATGTTGTATTACAGTTCAAGAACTCATTTAGGTCAATCCCATAAAATGATCAACTCATAAAAGACCAAGAACCAATGTTACGCTCTTCAAACCATTAAACAAGTTCCTGCATTTCGCACATTATTTGTAACGTCCCGGTTCGGGGTGCCGCCCAAAGTGGCCACGTACCCGGTTGGTCACGTAACCTAAAGCGCATTTCCCAGAACTCCAGAGACTACTAACTAGTAGCGAGGGCCATGGGTGTGATACTGGGGAAACTATTCCCTCATTGATAGAGTAACACAGCAGAAGTAAAATAGATAACAATAATGGAAGCAGTAATAATACCATACAAAAGTAAACAGTAGGAGAGTAGAACAAATATAATGGAGCACATATATATATGATGCAAGATAACTATGTCTAGGAAAGAAGCCAAACAAGTAACAATGATGAAATACAGTAATAACCAATGTATAAAATAAATAAAATAAACTTCAGCAGCATTGCAAGCCTCATCTTGGTCCCATGCTCTCCAACTCCACAAAAATCAAGCAACTGAAGTAGAAGGGTGCTTGACCTTATCTACACCTGCAGTAATATAATCTGTTTGGGCCCAAAAGCATGACCCAAACAGGGTGTGAGACTAATCCCAGTAAGCAACCACCCAAATATCTCTACCTAATAGTCAGTGAATATATATGGCAGCCAATATGAAAAATGAATAAATAAACAAGGAAGTACTCAAAGTAAACAATCCTATAGTTCAAATAACATCAATTATCATTTATTAATTAGGAAATCGACAATCATAAGTAACCCTCTGGGAAGTACTCACAACCTAACCCCTCTGGTTCAACTAATCAATCACTAGCAACCCTCTGGGAAGTACACACAGTCTAAACCCTATGGTTCAGCTTTAGCAAAGACTCAATGAGGAATCCCTCTCCATAAATTCCCCTTGTAGACTCGTATTGATAAATATAGACACTCTACGTAAGCACTCAACATACAATTCCCCCTATGGTCTCACAACATGGAACTACAGACACTCTGAGGGAGCACTTATGTCCATCCCCCAGGTGGTCTCAAATCATAAAAGTAAACAGAAACTCTGGAGAAGCCCTCAACGTCCATTCTCTTTATGGTCTACTACCCCAGGTTATCACAACCATGTGTAAGTCACTCATTCACAAACGATATGTGGTAGCCAAATTAAAACTTAAAAACTACTTGTCTAAATAGTCTATAGCATATCAAATAAAATCACTCCATCCTATAATACTAGGCATGGAAATCAAAGCAGCAGCAAAACAGGCAAGGCTAGACTAAATGGTAAATAACAAGAAAACAGGGGAAAAACATCCATAGCCTGGAAAAGATAACCTTATTCACAAAAAAATAACATATATCCAAACAATCAAGGCATAATGGGCAATAGTAGGGCTAACATCCATAAACACGCAATTCCACAAATAAGGGTATTGGGCACTTTTTCACATATAACTCAAAGACTAACTATTGAAAGGAACAACCAACCTACCTCAGCATCGTGAGATCGATATATGGGAATATCAGGCCTTGAATCACCTTGAACTTCGTAGATCTACAAAAACGTTAAAAAAGTTCAACTGAGTATAACTCATGAAAGAGGAGAAAACAAGAGATGAAGTTCAAGAAGAATGGAGAACTCACTGATGTGATTCTAACGCAACCAACTAAGGTCGAATCGAAGAATAGATGGAGAGTCAGGGGCTCGTTGAAGATCTGGAGATCTTGTTCTTTCCCGAACGAGATGGGTCGAGAAGAATATGGTTCTATCCATTGAACACAACCCCGGTCTATTTAATGAAATAAAACGAAATTACATGGTGTGTTCTTCAAGGGTACATGGTGTGTACTTGATTTAACTGGCCTCTACTTTCGGAGGCCTCGAAGTCACCTCACATGTCCATGTGCTCAGCCATTACATGGCCAGCACACAGCTACCTTCGGAAACTGAGTACACTGCGTATACTCCTAAAGTTTCCCAAAACTCCTCTTTTTCTCAAAAACACCATAAAACAAGATTCATTCCTAAAAAAGATGATCTGGGTTCTTACAAACTTCCCCCATAAATAAATTTGTCCCCAAATTTTCCTATCAAGGTGTCGTAGAAGAAGAATCCTCGAATATCTCTAACCACTATGATCTTACATCAGCCTCCCTCTCCCAAGTCTCGTCCTGTACTCGCCAATGTTTCCATAGAACTCTTACCAGAGGAACAAACCATCCATGGAGAACCTTCACACTATGATTAAAAATATGGATAGGACACTACTCAAACGAGGTTCCCACCACGAGCTTAACCTCCTCAGGTTGGAAAAAATGAGATGGGTCTGAGAAGTAACGTCATAGATGAGAAACATGGAAGACGTCGTACATAGCCCAGTATCTCTGAGGTAACTTCAACGGATTGGAAACCAGCCCAATCCTTTCCAAAACCTTGAATGGTCTGACATACCTTGAAAAAATCTTATTATGTCTCCGAATCCTCCTGTGTCCCAACCTCGATGTGACATATAGAAAAACTTGATCTCCAAATTCGTACTCTAGAGGTCATCTCCGTTGATCAGCATAAGACTTGTGTTGTGACTGTATAGTAGACATCCTCTTATGAATCAACTCCACCTATTCCATGGTCTCCAGGACAATATGAGGTCCTTGTATACCTACCTCTCCTGCTTCCAGTCGCATAAAGGTGATTAGAATGTCCTACTATACAAAGCCTCATAAGGTTCCATCAGAATATTTGCTTTAAAACTATTATTTTAGGAAAACTCTAAAAGAGGTGTGTGCTTCTCCAAAGAACCTCTAAAATCTATGATGCATTCATGAAGCATGTCCTCGAGCACCATAATTGTATACTCAGATTGGTCATCTGTCTAGAGGTGGTATGCTATACTCAAAAGTACCTATGTTCCCAACACCCTTTGTAGTCCCTTCTAGACCTGAGAAGTAAAACATGTGTCCCTGTATGAAACAATGCAGTTTGGAATGCCATGTAGACATACAATCTTCTGGATGTACATCCTTCCCAACTCATCAACACTGAATGTCTCCTTGATCGGTAAGAAGTGGGAAACCTTCGTGAGTTTGTCAATGACAACCCAAACTGCATCATTCCCTCAAGGTGACCTCAGTAACCCTATCACAAAGTCCATCGCGACATCATTCCACTTCCACTTTGGAATGGGTAACTTTTGTAAAAGCCCTGCAGGTCGATGATGGTTCTCCTTCACCTAATGACAGGTAGAACACCTCATGAAAAAACATGAAACATATATCTTTATACTTGTCCACCAATATTGATGGTGTAGACCACGATACATCTTTGTAACACCAGGATGAACTTCCCAAACTGAGGGTTGAAAATCTCGCATCAGCTCCATGTGTATGTCTGCTAACACCCACACGCTCCCATGAAAACACAAGGTCTCATCCTTGCCTATGGTCCATCCAGGAATAGGGTCCTCCCCTAGCACACTCTCTCGTAGGACTAGGCCTTTAGAATATGATAAATGCTTCATCCACACTTGATCAAGTAGAGTAGAGGTAAGAGCCACAAAATAAAGAAACATATGCCCATATATCATGCACCTCCAAATGTATCTCAGAGAAAAAATCCTTAAGTTGTCACTCACTATTGGCCTCCTCAACTGCATGTATCTAATTCATCTAGCTCAATGCATCATCCACAACATTTCCTTTCCCTGGTGTGTAGGCAATCTCAATGTCAAAGGACATTAGGTACTCAACCCATCTTCATTGTCTCAAATTTATATCACGCTAAGTGAAGATATACTTGAAACTCTTGTGGTCGGTGAAAACCAAAAAATGATCTCCCATAAGATAATGTCTCCAACAGCGTAAATCATGAACAACTGCAGCCAACTCGAGATCATGTGTCGGTTAGTTCCTCTCATGTGGCCTCAACATCCAAGATCTGTATGTAATGACTCCTTCCCCCTACATAAGCACATCTCCCAACTCAATCCCTAATGCATCGGTGTACACAGTATTTCTCTTTCCCGACTCTAGAAATACTAGTATTGTTGCTGAATTCAACCTCCATTTCAGCTCCTGAAAGGCTGACTCACAAGAATCTGACCACAAGTACTTCACACCCTTCTTAGTCAGACCCATCAGTGGGGCTGCAAAGAATGAAAAGTTCTATATGAAATGTATGTAGTAACCAGCCATCCCTATAAAACTCTACACCTCAAAGACATTATTTGGCTGCTCCTAGGAAACAACTACTCTCACTTTATCTGGGTCTACTGATATTAATGTTTCTAAGATAACATGACCCAAGAAGTGAATTTGGTCCATCCAAAACTGGAATTTTGAGAGCTTATCATATAACTGATGGACTCTTAGTGTACTCAAAACAATATCAAAAAGTGAAGAATGGTAATGTCGAGTGTGAGAGTACACCAAGATATCATCCACAAAGACCACCATGAAAGAATCCAAGTATGTATGGAACACTCGGTTCATTAGTGCCATGAAAACTAGAGGTGTGTTCGTGAGACAAAACTGTATAACCACATATTTTTATAGACCATACCTACTCTTAAAGGCTTTAGTGGTTATATCAGATAGTCTAACATTCAACTGATGATAGCTAGATCTCAATTCAATCTTCAAAAACACTCGGGCTTCTCGAAGCTAATAAAAGAGATCATCAATCCTCATCAAGGGATATCGGTTCTTGACTTTCAACTGGTTTAGCTTCCAATAATCCACACAAATTCTAATGGTAACATCTACATTCTTTGCAAATAGAATAGCTAAACCCCAAGGAGAAGTACTAGGTTGGATGAAACTCTTTGCCTGCAACTCCTCCAACTACTTCTTGAGCTCCTCCAACTCTGGTGTAGCCATCCTCTAAGGAGGAATGGAAACTAGTGTTACTCCTGGCACAAGACCAATAGAAAATTATACCAATATATCAGGAGGAATGCCGAAAAATTCCTTTGGAAATTCATCCCTAAAACGATCCACCATAGGAGGAAAGTCTATCTGGGAAGTCCCCTAGTCATCCAGATATTTGACTAGAAATCTGGGCTATAAATCCTTCCAACCCATAATGCTCGGGTCCCACTCTACTCACCTGGACATCCCACTCACCCTTATGATAAAATGATCCACCCTCTGGTGATCTAAAAATCTCCATATAGAAATAGTAATCAAAAACTACCTGGAAGGGAAAAACCAGTCCATTCTGAGAATAAAATCACATTCTGTTATCTCAACGACATAGAGGTCCCATAAGAATTGACAGCCACTAACCTCAAGATGGAACTCCTTTCACTAACGTACACTATCCATTCTTATCCCCAACAGAGTGTCCAATGTCAATACATTATAATAATTAAAGATACAGAGCCCAAGGCTCTTCACAATAGTAATAGATATAAAGCTATGGGAATCCCCTGTATCGAAAATAGAAGAATCTAGAACTGAGGCAACTAGAATTGTACCTTGAACTATAGAGGGTCCGAGATCCAGCTCCTGTTGGGTCTATTCCACTGCAAAATTCCGGCATGTACTGTGGCCCTATGACTATGCCTGACCACCCTGAGCTCACCCCCCTGCTATCACTGAAAACCGGGTGATAGGCTGCCATGACCACAACCTCCACCTTGGCCTAAATGGCTGGAAGAACTCTAGTTCCCTGACTGGTGAAAAATTGGTGGTTCTACTCTTGAACATGGAGTCATAGAAGAGCCCCTGTCACCAGCAGATGGTGAGAAAAACTGACTAAAACCCTAAAGGTGCCTCATCTTTTCAAAAGATCGGAACTCCATTGGGTCTCTCATGAAATGTGTCCTTGTATTACCATTATTCCCACACTGGTAGTACACCACATGGATACCAGAAGATGTATCTTGCCTTCTTGGATATCCACGCGTAGACTCCATGTGGTGCATCCTGCTGTCAGTAGGAGGGATACCAACTCTAGATGTTTATCCTCCCTAGATCAGAGCACCAGAATCCCTCAGATTGCACTCCTTGATCAGTGCCTGGTTGACTATAAATGTGATGGAATTCAACATAAATATGTTCACCTAAGATTGGATGTCGTTCCTGAGACCATCCTCAATCTTTCTTTCCATTAATAACTCATCACCTACTGGGATGGGCATGAAGTGTTGTAGCTCTGTGAAACGAGAAGAATACTCCATAACTGAAAGAGTACCATGCTCTAGACTCATGAACACTCGGGCTCGATTTTCCATCAAAGTCTCTGTAAAATTATTTGTATAAGGTACACTGAAACTCATCCCAAGACATAACCTATTGATGTCCCACCTGTGAGATCACATCCCACCATCTCTTCGCAGAGTCCAAAAACATATACTTAGTGAGCTTCACCCTCCTCTCTAGAGGCGTCTCTATATGGTCGAAGATAGATAGAATGAACACTAACCATTATTTGACAGCCTGAGGTCCTCCTTCCCCTATGAATTTGGTAGGATGAAGTTGCTGGAAAACCTACGTCAGTTCTACCATTGATGGGGCAGGATGCGGTACTCTTCGGAAGGTCTGCATGAACCACATGAATCTCTCTCAGAACTGTGCATTGGCACCTGTATCTAGAATAACGGTTGGTTCAAATATTTTCACTACAAGAGAATCTACTAGTAGTCCCTGATCATCTATATTTGGTGTTTGATCACTGCCCTATAACTGGCGTACAACCGGAGGACATCTTGGTGGCATGAATCTACAAGGTCAAGCGCACACCTTAGATCAAGATTATCGATGAATAAAACATAGAAGTTTAAGAAGGGAACAAGATAAATAAAGCATTCAAGTTTTTGAAAACATGGATATATGGTGTGTATTACACCTACACGGCATGTTCCCTTAAGCTGTCACATGGACATTTACTTTTACCAATCTGGTTGTGTAACACCCCATACACACATCGTGTTCTCCTAAGACATGGAATATACTTGAATCCTCTTTCCCTACTAGAGTCCCCTTACATGGATAAGCCACATGATTTTCCAAGAACAAGACTACATGGTGTATTAGTGCCAGACACTGCATGTACTACTTAGATTTCAATTTCCCTTGTTGTAAGTCAAACAGTTGGACACACGGAAGACTCTACACGGCGTGTTTTTTCCAAACACAATGTGTACTAGAAGGATTTCATCAACCCATGTTGTTAGTCACATGAACGAATACAAGGTCTAAACACATGGCATGTACGTTTGGTACATGGCATGTCCCACCAAGATTTCCCAACCCTGTGTCTCTGACCAAATAGCCAGTGACACTGTTAGAGACTACACAGCATGTACATACAGTACACGGTGTATACTCAAGAAAAAAAGTTCCTTCCTGAATAGAAGGACACATGTCTTGTATTAATCATCACACGCCGTGTATTCTGGGTTTTTTCAGATAATAAGAATCGTAATCTACTCTGGAAGCCCAGAAAAACACTGAAACAACATTAAAGTTCCAAATTCCGATCCGTAAGGGCCCATACTCCCTGCGAATCAAAGCTTGGCATCTTATACATTTCATATACATGGAATAACAAGGCAATGATCCACAAAATTCCAATCCATGACAGATCATAACACCTCAAGAACCAAAGTTTGTCATTCATTCAAACTAGATCTTAATTTTTAGAAATTATCTATCGAATAGCAGGAATTCTATTAAGGCATCTTTCACAACATCATGCATATCTGACACAACATATATCACAACAACATTCAATCATTAATGCACCCTAAATGGCATGGAAAGAATGCATGACATGTCATCTCTATCAAGAGCCTATATGATGCATAATATAGCATACCTTCATCTTATCAGGTTAAAACAGAAATAGAACCTCAATAATATCATCAATAATAGCACAAAAAATGTGAATCACCCAAAAGTGAAATCAAATCAACTGTAAAATTGAAAAACCATAAAAATTTCCAAAATGAGGTAAATTGGATTTTCCTTATACAAGGGTAAGCTACTGTTAGGCAGAACTTATTACCAAGTACCTATTTTCTTCCTATCCCTAGATATAGGCTCCAAACAGTTTTTTAAGAACAAAAGAACCTCCTTTGAAACCACTTTGTAACGTCTCAGTTTCGGGTGCCGCCCAAAGGTGCCCCATACCCTATTGGTCACATGGCCTCAAGCGCATTTCCCCAAATGCCAAAGGTTTCCGACTCATAACGAGGGCCTTGGCTATGATAGTGGGGAAACTATGACCTTATTGGAAGATTAACATAGTGGAAGTAAAATAAATAAAAATAGTGGAACCAGTAATAATACCATAATAAAGTAAAAAGTAGGTGACTGGGAGAAATATACTGGAGAACATATATATGTGATCCATGACACCTATGTCTAAGAAAGCAGCCAAACAAGTCACAATTCTAGAATACAGTAATAACCAAAGTACAAAAGAAATCAGATAAACTCCAGCATCATAGTAAGACTCATCTTGGTCTCATGCTCTCCAACTACACAGCAATCAAGTACCTGAAATAGAAGGGTGATTTCCCTTATCTACACCTACAGAAATATAATATGTTTGGACCCAAAAGCATGACCCAATCAGGGTGTGAGACTAATCCCTATAGGCAACCACCCAAATATATGTGTCTAATAGTTAGTGAATATATATGGCAGGCAATATGAAAAATGAAGCAATAAATAAGGAAGTACTTAAAGTAAACAATCCTGTAGTTTAAATTACATCAAATTTCATTTATTTATTAAGAAACTAGCATCATGAGTAACCCTCTAGAAAGTACTCACAGCCTAACCCCTCAGGTTCAACCAATCAAACACAAGAAACCCTCTAGGAAGTACACATAGTCTAACCCCTCTGGTTCAGCTTTAGCAAAGACTCTATGAAAAAGTACTCACCATAAATTCCCCCAATAGTCTTGTATTTGTAACTATAGACACTCTGGGGAACCGCTAAATGTCCAATTACCCCTATGGTCTCACAACAGGGAACTAAAGACACTTAGAGGGAGCACTTATGTCCACCCCCAAATGGTCTCACAATGTAAAAGTAAACAGACACATTGAAGAAGCCATCAACGTTCATTCTCCCTATGGTCTACTACACAAGGTTCCCACAGCCCTCTGTAAGTCAATCATGCACAAACAATATGTAGCAGCCAAAGTAAACCTCAAGAACTACTTGGCTAAACAGTCCACTGCATATCAGATAAAATCACTCCATCCTATAATACTGGGTATGGAAAGCAAAGCAGCAGCCTAACAAGAAAGGCTAGAACCAATGGTTAATAACAAGAAAACATGGTTGAAACATCCATATCATGAAAAAGATAACCCTATTCACAAATATTTAACCTCTATCCAAATAAACAAGGCATGGGAGGCAATAATAGGGCTAACACCCATAAACACGTGATACCCCAAACAAGGGTATTGGGCACCTTTGCACATATAACACAAAGGATAACTACGAAAAGGGACAAAACACCTACCTCGGCATTGTGAGATCAATATACATGAATCTTAGTCCTTGAATTTCCCTAGAACGCCATTGATCTACAAAATTTTTAAAAACATTCAATCAAGGATAACTTGTGAACAAGGATAAAACAAAAGATAAAGTTCAAGGCGAAAGGATAACTCACCGATGAGATTACAACGCAACCTATGAAGGTCGAATCGGAGAATGGATGGAGAGTCGGGGGCTAGGAAAAGATCGGTCAATCTTGTTTTCTCCCGGAAGAGATATTTTGAGAAGAAGATGGTTCTGTCCATCTGACGCGACCTCGGTCTATTTAATTAAATAAAAATAAATTACATGGCATGTTCTTCAACGATACACTATGTGTACTTGCTTTAACCGGCCTCTGCTTTAGGTGGCCTCCAGGTCACCCCACATGGCCATCTACTCGGCCATTACAAGGCCATCACACGGCTACCCACGGAATCCGAGTACATGGTGTGTAATTATAAGTACACAGTGTGTACTCCGGAGATTTCTAGAAACTCTCCTTTTTCTCTAAAACACTAGAAAACAAGATTCATACCTAAAAAGAATATCTAAGTTCTTACATTATTTCACTTACAAGTGAGGAGATTCAATTAAAGGTATATAACCATATGAAAATTCAACTAATTTATCAAATTTATTACCCATGATTCAGCTCATTCTATTATATTAACAATTTAATATTTCATTGAAGGTAATTATAGCACCCACTACTAAGTTTCAATCTCAACAAACCCAATGGGTGATTGGACACACTAAGCAATATTGATCATTAAAATAATTTTAAATGAACTCACCTTAAGTGGTGGTTTTGGTTGGGTTGTAATCCTCCAAACATTTATAAGGATGGCGTAGTATGTATAGTCATTTTCTATGTATTTTGTTTATGGTTTTTCATGTTTTAGGAGGAACACTGAGGATGGATAGAATCTGTCACAATGGAAATAATTTATAAATGAGATGAAATAAATGGAAAAGAAATTAGACCACCTAAATTGTACCAAGGAATCTTCACTTATCCAATACCAAACCTAGATTTGTGAATAAATGAGTGAAATTGAAAAAATCAACCAATGTACTAAAAATAGGAAAAATGAGATCACACAAAAATTACATCAAGCGCAAGAATAGAAGTAATAAAAAGGGGAAATGGAGTCATAGACTCACAGTTAGGCTTCCAACACACCTGATGGTGCTAGAATAAAACTAAGAATAATGGAGAAACCAAAAAATGTAGAGGATGAGGATGAGGATGAGGAGGTAGAGGGGGGAGGAGGTGGAGGAGGAGAGCATACATAGGGAACCTCCTAGGCAAAAGAGGGAAGAAAATGGGGCAAGCCCATTTAAGGGAAGAAGGTAAAATGGTAATATTTTCACTTTTAGAGGGGTAAGGTTTGGAAAACCATGCTCCAAACCTAAAGCGAATTTTCCCAAGAGATTGATACCCCCATATAGTTCATGTACACAATTTTACAGACCATGAGATAAAACAGCCCCTTGGCACCGTCTCACCTCTACACCCTGAATGAATAGTAACACGGTTAAAAAACCATGTGAAATCTATGTATTTAACCTGTAAAATAAAATGTAGAGGTATTTCCTGATCATGCATCCTTGTATGCACAATTAAAAACTATGTGACACCCTCTACACCCCTATATCAGGCCACATGGCTTCCCCTAGAGGGTTTCACAGTTTCAATAAACCATGCACCACTATTTATTTCTCCTAAAATGAGTTTCTGGAACTCAAAACTTCCAAAACTCATCCAAACATTAGAAAAATCACACAATCCTTAAATCTCATTAAAAAAATTTTAACTATTCCAATGCATAGATTCACATTCTAAGGATTGGTTTAAGATTTTGGCTATCCATGAGACAAAAATATCAAATTCTACTGGAATTTTCTACCAGTACAAAACATGGGATGTTATAATATACCCACCATATAACTTTTCATCACCAAGATGTATTGTAAAAATAATGAAAACATTACCCGAACTACTTGGGTCGGGATATCTTTCTCAAATGGCCAGATTATGTTTCCCATTCCCAACATAATCGCAAGCGCAACTTCAAACACATGGTACTTAAGAAGCTAAAACATGACCCAATTCTTGTAACTACTAATGAGAAATTAATATGACACTTACCCAAGCTCGTATAACCTAATACAAGCTTATTTCATTATCTCTTTCATCATCTTTCCACTGGATCTCCCTACCATAGGTTCAATATTTACATCATAAAATTCTAATTAATGGTTCTACCACCATAATAATTTACTATTTAAGCATGTCCTTAATGTACTAACAATATTCCCATCAGGTCTGTCAAATTACACATGAGTACACTACCCACAGTCCTTAACTTGATTGAAATAGTTGAACAACAATCAACCACAATTAGCTGGTTACGTCGGATCATCCTTGAAAGTCCATCTTAGACTATTAAACTTCACCAGTCTCATATAAATGGAATTTTTGATGCGGATCTCCAAAAACTACATTTAGGTATTTTAGAAAACTCAAATTGAACCTCCTTAAGCTGAATATTTTTTAAAATTATCTACTTCAACAGTTGGGACATTTTTAATGATAATTTCAAGCTTCTATCCCAAGGCATACCAATATCATTCCGATTTTTTCATCAAATCCTACACCCAACTCCAGGGGTGTTTCCTATACCAACCAAATCCCAAAAAATTCAATGTCTTTCTATAAAATCCCCACTAACACTATCCTAATCTATTACCCATAGATCATCATAATGTACTCCATGTCTTAACAAACACATCTGGATTTCACCCAAATCCATATTTGTATGTGTACCTATAATTTACCAAGAATTATATCATTATATAATTCCATTTATAAAATACAATATGAGTTCCAAATTTTATGTCATACTAATGGTTTGAAGGTCCCATAAGAATTTTTCCACATGAGGGTCTCCAATCAAAGATCGACATCCCACTCCACACCTTAAGAGTTTACTTTTCATCACCCCAATGAAAAGAAAACATGATTACCACTCCATAGTATGCATCCCTCACCACCGGCATGGATTAAAACCCTATCATCCTAATCACTAATGTGAACATCACCCATAACTCGTTCTCCCTTCATAAGAATGTTTTTCATTTCATTCATTAAGAGTCTAGTTGTAATGACGGTCACTTAAATTAAAGGGCCACTAGTGTACTATGTATTGTATGGATTATTCCAGACCACTCCATAAGAATGACTACTAATGAGTTCCTCTATCAACCCACAAATATATATGGTAAAATAGTTGGGCATATAGCCAACGACCGCTGAGGTAAATTAAGAAGATGTCGATATATGGGTCATGATCTCATCTAAATTAAAAGTATAGTGGGATTTTAATTGATATTCATGTATAGAACCCTTTGAACCATTCTCACAAAAAACAAGGACATATTTTTTTACAAAAACCTAACACCACATAACCCTATGATTCTTGTCATGATCCTCCCATGAGTGAATTGTCTCATATCACCAAGTGTATTTATTAATTATCCCTTCTTACTGGTTTCTTCGTTTAATTTACCCTAGTTCTCTAGGTAACCATTAGCATAGTCATCACATCACTTTAAACCATTGTTCCTTTACTCACATCTATAAAATCAATGATATTCAATTATAATTAGCTCTCATGCATAACTGATGGGAGTTAACTTTCCATACATTGTGGGTGTATATTCCATAAAAACCAAATTTGAAATCTAACTCATGCTCCCGTGATCCATTCTTTTATATGGTTGGACTAACCATGAAACATGGAACATTAGTATTTGAATATTCTAGGATTTCCCTTGTAAATCCTTATCAAAATATTGCATCTCAACTGTTCCGTGATTTATTGAATGATTACCCACCTCACGTTGTTGTTTTAGAAACTAAGGCATCAACCACACCCAAGCTAGTCCACTAAGCCAAGCACACAAACTATCCTTCCCATTAATTCCAATTTTTATAATCAAGCACTCATCGGGCTCTTCAAAAAGAAATGGAATCACTATACCTGAATCAAAATATTCATCACCTCTGTGTATTTTTCAAGATAATTTCATAAAACTAAGCTCATTGCCTTTAAGGAAACATAAACTCACGACCTTCCTTTGTTTCAGGTTTTCCTAAATCAAAACAATGATTGTGTATTACTAGGATTCAAAACAAAAGTAAGGCATCAAGATATCCCCCCTAACCCTATAGATCATGCTCAAAACAGGGCCACTAGGTCCAACCACCAATCCATAAGGTTTATCACATAAGAATTATATCCCATTTAATATCATTTATTAAAAAACATATAACATGCTTGAAAATACAATTTTATAAGATGTTAAATTAATAGTGTCAAGTAATCATCTACCAAAAAGGGTCAAAACCAATCGACATGGGCATAACGGAATCCCATGCCAAACCTTGGGATACCAGGCCTTGGTCATTACTGAGAATCTAGCTAGGGGAGTGCTCAATGAAATTTTATAACACTCTTTTCAGTGTTTACACTCACTAGGTATTTGTATACGTTAATACCTCATTGAGTTTCAAATATCTGGAAAACCACCTACCTAACCGGGTGTGTCATTTCACTATCTAGAGTCCTACTCGAAAAAAAATGATTCCCAAATGGCACCTCGCGTATGAACTTACTCATATAATTTAGTGATGTTATTTATTTATAAGGGTGATACCTAAACCAAGATAACATTTATTTTAACATAGGTCATCAATTTTTAAAATAGGTTCATTCCTAAGAAGTATTTTGGCTTTACCTCTTATCCATTAAGTTCAATGTACCAATGAGTAAAAACCTAATTGTGGCTTACAAAAAATACTCAGGTTCCCTCCCAAATAATCTCTCAAGGTAGACCAAAGCTAACCCATATATGAGGTTTCATGCAATAAACACCTCTAAATGATTTAATTGTAATTCATTTAATTGATTCTTATTTATTCTAGAATTTTAAACTGCTCACATATAAGGAAAATGGAGAACCATTATTAAAGGAAAATTGTACTAATCTATTTATTTAGCTAACACCATATATCATCAGGTAGTTATCTATTAATTTAATTTTAAATGATTCATTTAATGATAAATTTCACAAAACTAGGCTCTTTAAAGAAAATTTCAATTCCAAGATGTAGAGTAAAAATCTCTTTAGGTTGTAATTTTCATTTTAATTAACTAATGCCTCATAATAATGAAGATCAAGGGTATATAATATGATCATATAATGTTAGAGTAATGTAAAAGTAATTATCCACCATTTTTTTATATGAAACACCGTATAAGATGCTACAATCACTTTAAATAACCATCCCATTATAATTAATATACCACCATGGGGTCAATAACTAAAGCATAAAATATAAAGGTAGCCTACTAGGGTCTCATCATTACAACCTAGGTCCATTTAAATGAAACAAATAATAGTTAAATTAACATGTTTTCAAAACACCCTTAATGGGTTTATTTCAAAAGAAACATTCCCCAACTGACCTACTTGGGTCCAGATATGCATTTAGGGATTTAGTCATATGGTTCATAATTCCCAAGTCATATAGGTATTATCCTTTATAGTGGTGACCATTTTCTATAATAGTTTATATTTATCATACATATATAATACTCATGGTTCAGTTATATGAACAACAATTCCCAAGATATAAATTTACTTTCCTTTATAAGTTACAATTGGAATTCATATAACTACAATTGAGTCTTTATCTTCAGTCTTGGAATATAACAAGTTCATTTATGATGGTTTGATTATATGGGTTATCCATCCCTATTTATAGAGGCCCATATACTTTATAAATTGTTATTGAAACTCATTTAGTCCCAACCATTAATGTTTCATCCCATGAAACCAATAGTCCATGTATTAACATGTCATAATTGGTAAATTAAGGTTTCACCATCAAGGTATCTGGGAAACATTATTTAGGTTGATGCAAACACTTTAATAACCAATTATATATATCATAAATATATCAAGGTAATCTATCACAAAAATTATACTAGTATACATCACAATAATCATGGAAAAAATACCTAAAATTGTTATAAAAGAAAGAATTATAAATAATTACTAAGACATGTTAAAGAGATAATCATGAGGATAAATCACACAAGCACGGTATTCAAATAATCATGCATCAGGAAATCTATAATGAAATTGGAATGCAATGGAATATGTACGTAATGTGAATCTATATGTTCCTATAATGTTTCTTGTAATGATACTTCCTTTCTATACCATGAGAATGGTGAAAACCAATAAATTAATAACTAGTGAATATAAATCAGTCACTTGAGTAGAAATAATAATCAACTATAATATGGAATAGCATAAACATCATTCTCATCCCTAGAAACCTAGTTTTCCCTCATGCATGGATTGGTCGAACCTATACACATTCTATTTACCAAAATTTTAAACGTTTCTAGTCTCTATTATACCATATCAAAAATGTAATAAAAATGAAATGAAATATTGGATTCCAATTTTTAGTGTCTCAACTTGACATCCACTAAAACGGTTCTCTGATTTGGTTGGTCACATGGCCTCAACCCCGCCTTTTCATACGCTAGAGGCTATTGACTAGAAGCAAGGTATAAAGGTGGTGTTGTGGGGAGACTATACCCTATATATTAGTAACAAATGTTTTGTAAGAAATCATAAAAAATATAAGTGTAATGTAATAACAACTGATAACTAATAATAAATGAATGAGTAACCATGCAAGAACATGCTACGGTGTACAAGCAGTAGACATGCAAGAATTAATAAAAAACAAAACTATACTATCAAGAATAAATAAATAAAAGAATATAACTCCATAAGGAAGCCCGATTAGGTGATCATCCATTACTCATAAGAACCCATGTCCAGTATCACTCTATAAATAATAATAATAATTAATCACAATCTATGATATGGACATGAAACCAAGAGGTTTTTTGGGTGCTATATGGTGGCCTAAATTGGGTGTGAGATATACACAACATTATACCACCAATGGTGTCTAATGTAATATTATTTGGGAGTGTAAAATATATCGTTGTGAAGGTATAATAAATAAGTATTAAATAAATAAATATAAATAAGTTAGGATTAGTTTCCTTAAAGGAAACATGGCTGACCGTAACTACTTCGGCCTAAGCCGGTTTACATTGGAATGTGTATAACCATGTATATAGGTACATATATATATATATATATGCATGTATATATATATCTCTACACTATATACATAATAACATATATATATATACAAATATATAGATATGTAGTACTATTGAGGACCCGAGTAATAACACAAGCATCTTTGTGTAATCAAAATATTCTCATATTTTAATTAAGGGACTTCATGCTCGAGTATTTCAATTTATAAGGGACCCCATAGTTGAGTATCATAGTTTATAAAGGTCACCATGACTAAGTATCCTATTTTATAAGGGATGTAATTCCCAAGTATCACATTTAATAAGGTGTTCCATGCCTGAGTATAACAATTTTTTCGGGATGCAATGCCCGGGTATCCCAATTTATAAGGGACATAATTCTTAAGTATTGTAGTTTATACAGGACATCAAGTTTTAGTATCACATTTAATAATAAATTGATTTTAATATTGTGTTATTTTTGACACCATGACTTTTATAAAATTAAATTCAAACCTACTTAGAGGGTGGTTGGTCACAAGTAGTATGAATCATGCATAAAAGGTGTTTCATAGACTGTGAGATTATTTAGGCCACTTGTACATTAATTTATAAGTAATAATGAAATCCATGTTGTGTTAGAGTTCAATTATTCATTTAGGTTGATCCATTGATGTAATGACCCTGATCCCAGTTGCCTATAGTTAGTTTCTTACTTCAATACTTTGGTATGATTACAAGGAATTCATATCCTAACGGATCGAATAGTTTTGTAGATTTGAAAAATAAGATACATACATAAGTATAGCATTATAACTTGAAAGGAAATACAATATGTAAATTCCACTTTAAACATCCATAACTCTTAAATTATCCCTAAAAGTCATCCATAATTTTTTTTTGACATACTCAGTAAGTGAAAGTAATACAGTGGATTCAAATTTAATAAGGTGTGGTGAATAAATAAAATTACACATTCCATTAAAAGATAAATTGAGAATAATATGGTATAAATGAAAGATAAATAAATAATTCCATAAGAAAACATAACCACGGATATTCTACTAGTCAAATAATCACATGAATTATCAATTACTAGTTTTATAATGAGGGAATTCATAATGCGGGAAATCATAACTATACTGTCAAGGTCTCATCCCAAGACCATGCATAAACTTTTAAAAACTCAAACTAGTTTGTCTCATTAGACCTACCGATGCACCGAGGGGCTATATCAGGCCACACCCCACACTTACTAAGTCAAATACATTCCCCAAATGAAAGGGGTGAAAAATAATAAACATATATATTCATATTGAAACTAAAATTTCAAATTTGAATAACTTTCCCCAATCAACAAACATAAACAATAACCATTTGGCGTACTATGGTGAATGGTATCAAGATATCACATCCACAGTCAAACTAATCTTCAACCATTAAATAAAATATCAAAGATTATATCATAAAATATTAATCTCAATTGAAAATATTAATCAACAAGAGTGTTGAAATAGATGAAAATTCTCTTATAAAAACATCATGTAATTATTAATAGAAATACACTTTAACTTTGAAAAAGAAGAGTTTTTTGTAAAAAAAAAATTTATAAACCAAAAGTAAAGTAAGATAGTTTTTAATAATAAAATGTGAGATTTTAGAAAAAATAATGGTTTCTTGAAACGTAATATAAAGTGCCCTTGAAAATTGGTAATAATTCGAGAAGTTTCTTTAAATTAGTCTTGTTTATCAGGAAGAATTTGAGAAATAGCCTTTTAAAACATGTAAGTCCCCATAATCTAAATAATTATTCTTAGTGGTACACATATATAGAACATTAAAAAATAATTTAATATTAGTAAATAATAATAATTAAAAATTTAATTGTTTTAAATAAATAAATATATTAACCCAAAAGAAAATGGAGGTTTGTGTAGAAAACCTTACATTATGTCTGAATGTATTCTTCACTTGAGAAGGTATCTATAATCTGGAACCGCCCATTTCATAAATGTATAAATAATTCCTCATGTATTGAATAATCGATTTAATTCATGAATAAGGTTCCTTATCAATTATATGCATTGAGTAAAAGATTCGGATTTATAGAAATTTCCTCATATATCAAATAACATTCAAAGTAATCTCCTTATGTAAATATGGTATATTATTTAGTAAATAATTATATCCATGGTAAATTATATGGATATTTAGGGAAAAGTTAATGTTCAATGATCATAGGAAATTGAATATTTCAAGGGGACTAACAAAGAAATCAATGTAGTGAATGTAAATACTATCCATGTTCAAAGGAATAATAAACCATGTAGAGGAAGAATAAGGATGGAATCTATAAAACATATCCCAAGTGGAGTAAAATAAATTATTTCTATTATTAATGAATGCAAATACTATAAAATTACTTTTAAAAACATTCTTAAGAAAAAGATCATTTTCATTTTGAAAAAAAAAATAAATCATTATCTTTGAAAATCACTTTTGAAAACTTTTTTTTAAAAAGTATCATTTTAAATGAGAAAATAAAACTTAAAAAAATTATAGTGGGTAAATTCATACATTCCATATAAGGTAAACAAAACATTCCTTTAACAATGTAAAATGGTTAGAAAAATGCTTTATTCAGAAAGGGAGAAAACTATTCATTTGAAAAAAAAATTGTAAAAGTAAAAAACGATAAAAATTTATTTAATAAATGATTTTTTAAAGGTTAAAAACTTTTACGAAAACCTTTTTAGAAAATAGGGTTTTTAGGATAAAAGGGTTCTGCGACTAAAGGGACAAATATAATCTGGTTTTCTTTAAAACATTTTATAAAACATTTTGAGTTACAAAGAGTGGGAAAGTGGTACTATTACTTGAAAAGGTCATAAATAACTAGAGGAGAACAAAATTAAAGGATTTATTAAAAAATTATCTAATAATTTCCTCTGATAGAAATTCAAGTTTAAACAGTCACAAACAAAATTATATTGTGAATTGAACGCTTGAAAAGTATATAACATTGATGTAAGAATAAATAAAAATATATATTATGTGTGTCAAATTTAAATCCACATAAAACAAGTGGAAAATGATAATAGATATAAACAATTTATTACATATATAATAACATAATTTTAACAATAACGAGGAAGTAATATAACCCAAAGAAAAGAAATTGGGTTAAGAAATTCTTGTCCAATTGGTACGGATTAATTAAAATAAAATTAGATTAAAAAATTAAAAAATGAAACTCAAAATATCATGAATAATTAATGAATCGTGATATTACATGTCAAAGTGTCATTATGTACACCATATATAAGAAATTATCTACACAGCAATAAAGTATGTATCAAAGAATGTAAATTGAGATGAGGTCCCTTACAACTTAGTAACTTTTGAATCATAAGCCCCATGAAATAGATAAATTCAAAAGAAATTTAACATAACAAGAAGATAAAATAATTCATGATATAATATATCAAAAGTTTTAGTATATATACCACACAAAATATGTAAGTAATGAAAATGTGGTATGCCTCATGCAAAGAAAAGTGAGGCAAGAATCCCTTTCCTTGTGTTTCCTTTTAGGTGAACATATTTTAACTTACTTTATAATTGTTTTAAGATTTTAAATAACTAATAACATAACCATAATCATATTTATAATATCATATATTAAGTTCTTATAAAATATTATTACCCTTTTGCTAATAATCTTTCATCTTTTCCACTATTTCAAGTGTTAGTTGTCTAGTTTTTCAATTATTTTCTAACTTGTTGTTTTAATTCATATTAGTTTTATCATGATGTAATAATATATATAATTTAAAACATTATGTAAATTTTATATATATTCAGTATATATTTATTTATAATATTCCAAAATATTTTTAGATATTAAAAAAAATACAAAGTTAATGGGGATGGTATGTCGTATGAACGCATGAATGCTACTTCTGTTTCTTTATCATATTTTAAATAATAAAAAGTAAATGATATATATGTATATTATAATTAAGGTATAAATTTTATTTCATATATGTCAAATAGGTTTATTTAAACCATATTTTATACATTCGATGCATATCACAAACGAATTATATCACTTTGAGGACGCAGTAGACCACAGTTCCACAAATGATGTTGTTATATTCCCACAAAAATGGAAAGCATAAAGGTATGTGTTTTATAAAATATTATATAAGAATAAATAAATTATAAATATCATATATATAATTTATAAATATAATTTCTATCCTAATTCCCAACCATTATAGGCAGTAAAGGAAAAACGAACAACATCATTTTGTGCACCGATAGTTTTTGATACACGAATGGTACGTTCGTTACCCATTAGATGAAAGTGTGTGTAGGTGTAGGTATAACCCTGAATATAAAAACATATCATTATATTTAGGATAATTATATTATTATATAATAATGAAATAATATAAATGAATGAGTGGATAAAGAAATAGAAATAAAGTGACCATTAAAGAACATTGCCTCTTATTTGGGTAACTCCTTTTGGTTTGTACCAAAATCCTTCCATGGTTTTCTTTATGCCCCAATACAGGCTACTAAGATTGGGTTAGGGATGTTGGGAGATTTTTTATAAAACTTTTGGTGATCCAAATTTCTAGAGAGCTGTAAATAAGTGGGAGGGGAGAGTGCCTTTTTTTAGTGGAGGAGTGGCATTCACGAAAATTTTTGAAAGAGGGAATTTCACCCACATTTTTTGTTTGTAAAGGGGATATATTATCGGCCCTAATTATAAAAATGTAGGGTATGGTATAAATATGGCCATAAATTTATTTTTAATAAGTTTATAGTCCATTTTGGCCCTTATTTTTAATATTTAGTCCCTTGTTAAGTTAATTATCCACTTAATCACTGTAATTAATTTTATTTAATTCCACTAATATTTTTGGTAAAAACTAAGTTTAAATTTTTATAAATTATAAACTATGGTGATTAAAAATATTTAATTCATTTCCTCAAACTCTAACCACATAATTGGCAGAAATTACCTTAAAATTAATCTCACAGACGAAATGACAAAGCGGTTTTTTGAAGTAAAAATGTTCAGCAGTTTTCTTGGTTTTAATGTTCAATTTCATAGTGAAATTGATTCCAAAGTCCAAAATTGTATTAATTGATATAAAATTTAAAAAATTAATCTTTAAAACCATTTATTAATATAATTTATTCTTATAAATTAATTAAATGAAAAATAAGGGTTGGATTAAAATTCAGTATTTTTCACTATTCATTAAAAAGTGAAATATTTTATAAAAATTCCAAAAATCTGCACTAAACTATTTTTTATTATTTTTATTCACAATTAAGTTAATTTTTAAATATAGGTTTTATAGAATTTCATAAATTTTGATATAAAATAGGTTCTCTATTAAAATGTAGTGAAATTTACTTTAGAAAAATATATCTATTATGCATAAAACTGGATTTATTCTTATCTTATAAATGTAAAATATAATGGATGAATAAAAAATATTTTATTTATTATTAAAAATTTATATTAAATTAATATCACTCAAAAAAATAATTAAATTAATTTCTTATGATAAAACACATTTTTGAGAATAGAAACACTTTTTATATTCAATTGGTTTTTATATTCATTTATAATTAATTGGTAACCCAGGAATTCAAATTTTGTTTGTGTAGAACATATATTTTCTTATGTTAGTTAATAATATTCATAATATCTAATTTAACAACTAGTGTATATCTAATTCTATTAAATAATCATGTTTAATTAATATATTGTTGTTCGATAAAACCTTCTCTTGTGTATAATGAAAGTCATAGAAGAAAGGCATTGTTGTGTATAATGAAACGTAACTCAATATTGTGTGCATTGAAAGTTATATTATTGATTTAATTTTTAAAAAAAACTAAATATATTAAAAACTATCATGATATTATAATCCCTTGCACGATTGGTGTTGCGTGTCATACACACTATTGAATATAATGTTTTACATTAGAATTTTGGGTCATTACATTCTCCCCACCTTAATTAAATTTCATCCTCACAATTTAAACTTGGCCTTGGTAATAAATTGTTTTATATTTCCTATGTTCAAATCCCACATCATGAGAAGGGTTCATAAAACATTTTCTAGAAAATAGATAATAGTAAGTAAAAAAGGTCGCATTGACTAACATATATCTAGGTCTCTAAGTAGAAGAACGTTAGTGGAAAGTGGAGATACATATATGGAAGAAAAGTATAAATATTTATAGGGAGTGATTGAGGTGATCAAAAACAAAAATTGAATAATAAATGGAAAGTGTGGGGACTCAAATCCATAAATCTTTGATGAATTAAAATAAAATTGGTTTAATAAAATTTTAGGTATTATGGAAACATTTTTTTATTTACCATTTTCTTAATGTTGAGTAATTTTTTTATTGCCTAATAATATATGAAAATATTCTTACTTGATGTAGTACAATTTCATATGAACAATTTCATCTCTTGGTTGTGATTCAATCAAATTCTAACTCATCCCTTACTCCATGAAATGGATATCCTAGAATAAACCCCTTTTATAAAGCACTTGAATTTTCTTTTAACAGATTGTAATACCAATAAAACAAGTCCTTATCTTTGTCTCTAATTATTTTCCAAAACCAATATGGTTAACACATTAATCATCAAACTTAAAAATTGATACCACTAGTTCATTATTAATATTTATTCATCAAATTTTTTAACTAAAAAAAGTGACATAATAACCAGGACATCACATAGGCTAGTGGTAAGTGAAAAACCCCAATCATTCTTTAGTGTTGGGTTCAAGACCCACAGCCTTACTATAATTGATGTGTTGTGTAATTTCTGGGACTCGGATGCCACTCTATGGTGCCCTGAGCCTAGATGGCCACATGGACTCAAGAACATCTCCTAGAATGCCAGAGGATGCTGACTAGTAGTGAGATCCTAGGTGTGTTATTGGGGAGACTATTCCCCCATTACCAAAGAATCATAGTATAATTCAAACATACAATAAATAGCGGAAGTGAAATAAACAGCAGACAAATTAAAGTAAGATAAGACAGGAATACATATCAATAACCAAAAGTGTCTCATATAAAAAATTATACAGATGGTACAAGTATCTAGAAAAAATATAGAACTGCACATGGAAATGTAATACAGTACAAGTCCCAAAAATAACAAAAGACCAAAAAGGTATCCCAGCATCACAAGCCTTAGTTTGGTCTTATGCTCCCCTACTCCAAATCCATAGTCAACAATCTATGCTGGGGAAATTTCCCATATCACTACCTGCAAAAATATTATCTATTTGGGTCCCTAAGGAGGCCCAAATAGAGTTTGAGATAAACATCCCTATGGGAAACCATCCTAGTCTATACATTTCTAACATAAATTCTACAAAAGTGATAGTAAGTGTAAACAAGTAATAAAGTGTGTATGCCCACGGAATAAGTTTATAGTAGTAAGTAAAACCATCCAACCCTCAAGGATACCAACAAAAGAGCTATCTCTTAATAAGGCATCTAAAATAAAAGAAAAAAATTCACATGGACACACCATATATCTGTCTATATTATGCAACCAACATCCACACTGTATAAAAAATTAAAGCATTCCACAGCCACACCATATAGTGAAGTAAAATAAGTCATGGCCACATCTTATAGTAAAGTGTAGACCGAAATGGTCGGATCCAAGGTGTCATGTACCAAAGCATCCATGTATTATATCTATACCATGGAGGGACGGATCCATGGAGCTTGTCTAAGTCATCCCATCGAATCCCATGGGATTCCATGGTGGAAACTTAGTTAGACACTAATAGAGGTCAGAGGAGCATGGAAATAGAAATTCCTATAAGATCCTAAGAAATCCAAATCCACATGGTAGAAAGGACAGAGGAATCCCACAGAATCAAGACCCAAGGGGGAGTGTCAACCTCAGGCATCCACTACCGCATACCATATCCATAGAGAGCAGTCCATGGCATCAATAAACTATTCATTCAAGCATTTAATCATTCGGTTTAAATAAAAATTCCATGTCAGTATAACCACTCACATCAACCTGCACAATCCATGAATATACTCACTCATGAAAACCATTTATCAACTACAAGAATATAGGCCTACACTCCCATATAAACCATTTAACAAGCCATTATCATTTTATATAGGTATACCCACCCATATCATCCATTCAACAATCCCAGTTAAATTAAAAAAACATTTCATAACCCGATATAACAAGTAAAGGAGGCATTACATATTCTAAGAAAGCTATTCAAGCTAGAATTCCATTAACGGGCTTCCTCGAACTAGGAAAGCACAAGAACACACCCCTTTGGGTGGTTTAAATAGGAATAATCAGTTTATTTTCTTATGAATCGTCCCTTGGGTGACCATGAATCATGTAAAGGGTGAAAACACACCTAAATAAAACCTATAGACTTACCCACTAGGTCTGACTAAGCCTTTGGCAAGCAACTCTCTCAAAACTGAGGCCTTGCTGGAATGTCTGATGGGAAAAGAAAAGACTGAACACTTGAAAAGCACCCAAAAATCCAAAGAGAAAGTATATACCACCTACCTCATCTTGTTAGTTTACAGCTTGTCGAGTATGAAGTCATTATTCAACCAGGTTTGGAAGAAATCTAAATAACAGATGAAGAACTGTATGTTAGGTTATATGAACCTAAATCCAAATAGTGTTGTTGTTGTTCCAACAAATCAATAATGAATAAAAAGGGATCAAGTACCAACCAATGATATTCCAACGTGACTGATGGTGGAAGAAATGGAGTCTGAATTAATTCTAAAACTTAAAAATGAGAATAGAGGTTTTTTGGCTCTCCAAATGGAGGAAATAGTTATGTCCGTCAAAATATGAGGTTATTTCCTCTTTTATAAAAAACCTATCAAGCCTATACATGCGGTGTGGTCCAAGTACATAGCATGTACTACCCTATTGTTTATGAACCAGATAGGATACACATTGTGATAGGCCAATACATGGCGTGCATTCTAAGTACATGGTGTGTTGGCCAAGTATACGATGTGTTACTGGCCTGCAGCCAAGTTTCAGCCTCTTTCCCTTTTTCTTTCCCAAAAACAACCCAACCGGACTACTTCTAGGATTATGGTATAATCCAAAAAGGTAAAGTAGGAAAATTAACCCAAAAAGAAATATATGTACCTCAAGAAATACCCAGGACCTTGCAATCTCCCCCCCCCCTTATAGCAACTCATCCCTTAATTTCTCTCTGAAGGGTGGTGAAGATTCCTTTCAAAACAACTCTAGCCATTGAGCACATACATCAACCTCCCCCTCCCAAGTCTCGTCCTGTAAATGTCCAGGATACAATAGCACCCATACTATAGGAATTGATCAACCTTTGAGAACCTTCATTCTCTTATCAACTTTATGAATCGGATGCTCCTCGAAGGATGCATCAACCTAAAGATCAACATTCTTGGGTTTAAAATGTGAGATAGGTATGAGTGATAGCGGCGTAGCTGAGATACATGGAAGACATCGCACATGGATCAGTGCCTCATAGGTTACTGTAACTGATAGGAAACCGACCCAACTATCTCCAGAATCTCAAAGAGCCCAACATACCTCTGTGAAATTTTACCCTGTCTCATAATCTGCCTATGCCACCACCTTACTAAAACTTGTAAGAAATCCAAATCCCTAACCTCGAACTCTAGCGTTCATCTGAGTTGATCAGTGCATGATTACTGAAAATACTATTTAGTATCCATCTGATTCTGAATCATATAGGCCTTCTTAGAAGTCTCCTACACGAGACGCGGCCCTAATAATGATACCTCTCTTGTCTCCAACTAGTACAGGGTATAATGACATGGAATTCCATATAAATCCTTGTAAGGTTTCATATGTATCATCTCTGGATCACTTATTTTATAAGAAAACTCAACCAGGAAAATGTGCCTCGACCAAAAGCCCCCAAAAACCCGGACGCATATTCGAAGAATTTCCTCTAGCACCTATATTGTACGCTCTGACTGGCCATTAGTCTGAGGGAGGTATGTTATGCTTAGAATCACTTGTATACCCAGCGCCCTCTAAAAACTCTTCCAAAAAGAATACATAAATCGGGCATACCTATCTTAAACGATAGTGTGTAGGACCCCATGAAGTTATATTACCTATGAGATGTACAGATTTCTAATCTCATCAACACTGAAGGTCTCCTTGATCATTAAGAAATGTGCAACCTTCATAAGCATGTCAACAACAACTCACATTGAATCATTACCTTGAGGCGACCTCGATAAACTAGTCACAAAGTCCATCACAAAATCATCCCATTTCCACTTCGTAATAGGAAACTATTATAAAATACTAGCTGGTCGTTGATGTTTCGCCTTCATCTACTACTAGGTGGAACACCTCGTAACAAAACCAGCTACATATCTCTTCATTCTCAGCCACCAGTACTGACATCTCAAGTCATGGTACATCTCAGTGACCTCGGGTTTCACAACCCAATCTGAAGCTTGAAACATCCACATCAACTCCCCACTTATATCCAATAAAACCTAAAAACGTCCATGGATACGTAGAATCTCATCATTACCTACATTCCAACTGGGAAGAGGGTCCTCACCAACCACACCTTCCCAAAGAACTACACATTCAGAATCTAATAGCTGCATCATCCTAACTCTTTCCAGAAGGGTAGAGGTCGCAACTAAGGATGATATAAAATTCTACCCCAGCCTGTAATGCACCTCTAGATGCATCTAATAAAACAATTCCATAATCTGGCACTCACTACTATCCTATTTCACTTCTTGTATCAGATTCCCCTTTCTCATTTCATTGGCTACTGCATTTCCTTTACCAGACGTATAGGAAAGATCAAAGTCAAAGTAATGTAGGTACTCCACCCAACATCACTACTTGAGATTCAGATCTCGCTACTTATGGATATACTTGAGACTTTTTTTGTTCTTGTACACCACAAAATTCTCCCTCAATAAGTAGTGTCTCCAAGTGTAAGTCAAAAACAAATGAAGCTAACTCGAGATTGAGCATAGGGTAATTCATCTTGTGAGGCCTCAGCTACTGAGATCCATACACCATGACTTGATCTCCCTACATCATAACTTCCACCAACCCAATACCTGAAGCATCAGAGTACACTGTGTAAATCTTGCCCTGCTCTGGAAGTATCAAGACTGGTGCTGATTTCAACCTCCCTTTAAACTCCAAAAAGGTTTTCTCATAAGATTATGACCACACAAACTTCACACCCTTCTTAATCAAGCCTTTTAATGGTGTTTCTATGAGTGAGAAGTCCTGTATAAAATGCATGTAGTATCCATCTAGCCCCAAGAAACTCCATATGTCAAAAATGTTCTTGTTTTGTTCCTAGGAAACTATAGCTCTCACCTTCTCTAGGTCCACTGACACTCCTATCACCGAGATGATGTGACCCAAGAATTGAATCTAATCCATCCAAAAGTGGCACTTTGGGACCTTAGAATATAACTGATGCTTTCTCAGTGTATTCAAAATGATCTAAATATGGTTGTAATGGTTGTGTATATTATGAGAATACACCAAGATATCATCCACAAAAACCACCATAAATGAATCTATGTAAGGATGGAACACTCGGTTCATCAAATCCCTGAAACCCACAGGTGCGTTCTTGAGACTGAAGGGAATAATCAGATACTGGTATAATCTATACCTTCTATGAAAGGTTATATGAGGTAATTCTGTAGGTCAAACACACTCCTAGTGATATCTTGACCTCAAGATGATCTTCAAGAACACTCAAACTCCTTGAATTTGATCAAACAGGTCATCTATCCATGGAAAAGGATATCGGTTTCTAACTGTCATCTAGCTTACTGTATGATAATCCACGTATAGCCTAAGAGTCTCATCCTCCATTTTCATAAAAAGGATCAGCAAACCCCATGGATAAGTACTGGGTCTAATAAATAACTTCACCTCCCAATACTCTAGCTGCCTCTTGAGATCCTACATCTTCGTTGTAGCCATCCTGTAAGGATGAATGGATACCGACGCAGCTCATAGAACTAGCTCGATTGAGAACTCAACCTCCCTCTCAGGAGGTAAACTAGAAAATTCATTGAGGAAAGATGTCCCTAAATCGCTCAACCACTCGAGGAAATTATTCCTCACTCACTCCCTAATCATCCATAAACAAAGTAGCAATCGGGGTTGTCATCCTTCCTAGCACAGGATGATCGAGTCTATCCCTTATTGCTCGGACATCCCATACACCCCTTTGAGTAAATATCTCACCCTCTGGTGATGTGAAATTCACCCTCCAGTGATAGCAGTAAATGTATGCTTGATAAGATACTAATCATTCATCCCAAGAATAACATAAAACCTTATTATCTCAAGGAAATATAAACTCTATAGAAAGTGGCACCCACCAATCTCAATGGGGCATTCCATACACTGGTGTACATCACCTGTTCTAACTCCAAATGGTGTATCTAGCATCAAAACACCCTCATAAATAAAAACCACAATCCCAAGTATTTTAACCACTCGTTCAAAGATAAAACTATGAGAGGCACCTGTATCAAACAGATAATATTCAATAGTAGAAGCTACTAAGATCATACCTCTCACTGTAGATGGTCTGAGATCCTGCTCTTGTTGGGTATATTTCACTACATATGTATGCCATGTACCATGGCCCAAAGAAATATTCAACAACCTGTACTAGGGCACTTTCCCCTGTAATCACCTACAACCATATAATCTATTTGGGTCCCCGAGGAGGCCCAAACAGGGTATGAGATAAACATCCCAATAGGCTACCACCCTTGTCTATATAGTTCTAATAGAAATTCTACAAAATCGATAGCAAGTGTAAACAAGAAATAAATTAATGTTTGTATGCACATTGAATAAGTCTATAGTAGTAAGTAAAGCGAACCAGCCCTCAAGGCTACATTTAAAATTGTCATCTCCTAACAAGTAAGATAAAATCAAAGTAAACAAGTCACATGGCCCTGTTGTACATCCATCTATATTATGAAACCCACATCCATGTTGTGTAAATAAGTAAAGTATTCCATGGCCATGCCATATTGTGAAGTCAAATATCCCACGTCTACATCATATAGTGAAGTGTAGACCGCAAGCACTAGATCCAAGGTTTCATGTACCAAGACATACATGTATTTTATCTAGACCACAAAGGGCCAAATCCAAGGACCTTGAAAAAGGCATCCCATCAAGTCCCATGGGTGTCCCTGGTGGAAACTTTGTTAGGAACTGGTTGGGGTCCTAGGAGCATGGAAATAAAACGTCTTATGTGAGACCAAGAAATCCAAATCCATGGGGTAGCAAGGCTTGAGGCATCCCATGGAATAAAGACCCAAGGGGAATAGTCAATCCAAGGTATCCACTATTGTATTCCAGATCCATGGGGAGCAGTCCATGGAATTGATCAACCATTCATTCATGTAGTCAATCATTCAATTTCAAAAAACATTCCATGTGATTATACCTACTCACATCAACCTGCACAATCCATGAGTATACCCACTGATGAAAACTGTTTATCAAATACATGAATATGGGCCTAATATCCCATATAAATCATTTAACATGAAATTATAATTTTATACAGGTATTCCCACCCATATCATCCATTCAACAATCCCATTTAAATTAAACAATCATGGCATTAGAAGATATAACAAGTAAAGAAGGCAGTACATATTCAAAGTAATCTATTTAAGATATCAAGGCATTAATGGGATTCCTCTAACTATTCAAGCATAAGCACACACCGGTTTGGGTAATTTAAAGAGGAATAAGTAGGTTATTTCCTCAAGGTGTGCCCTACGGCTGACCTTGAATCATGTATGCACCTAAATAGAACCTACGAGCACCATCACTAGGTCCGACTAAGCCTGTGTCAAGTAACTCATTCAAAAACATGGCCTCATTGGAAGGTCAGATAGAAGGTGAAAAAGATGAATGCCCGAAAAGTACTTGAAAATTTAAAAGAGAGTATAGACCACCTACCTCAGCTCGGTAGTAGAAATCTCATCCATTATCAAGTCCTGATTTTTCCTGGTTTGGAATAAATATCATAAAAGGATAAAGAATAGGATATTAGATCATATGAACCTATATCCATATAGTGTAGTCGTTGTTTCTAGGAATTAATAAAAACTAAAAATGAATCAAGTAATTACTGATGTGGTTTCAACGTGACTGATAGTCGAAGAAATGGAATTCAGGAAGCTTCTGGAACTGAGAAAACTAGAATAGAGGTGTTTTGGATCTCAAAAACAGAGGAATTAATTCTATTCATAAAAATATGAGGCTACTACATCTTTTATAAAAAAACTGGGCCAGAACATGATGTTTAGGACAAGTAAACAGGGTGTACTACACTATTATTTTCTAAACCATACAGGATACATGTCATGATGGCCTAGTACATGGTGTGTAGGCCTAGAGTACAATATATAGGCCAAGTATGCGATGTGTACCTTACCTATATCCAACATTTAGCCTCTTTTCCCCTTTATTTCCCTAAAAACCCCAATCATCCCATGAATCGGCTTAGGTTCTAATCCAAAAATTAAAGTTACGCCAATAACCCTAAAAGAATGATTTGTACCTCAAGAAAGACCTAGGATCATACAGGTTGTCACCCAGAATATAGGATGCCCTTTTCTAAAACCATATTCATATATTTTACAAAATAAATATAATGTATATCAATGAAATAAGTTTAATCACTAAATACCCTTTTAAATATGTTTTTCAATACAACCTTAATACATAAATGCTTCATCTATTTTATTCCAACATAGTTTCTTCCTTGGTCTAAGGTTTAAAGTAGGACATTCATTATCATTATCTATTCAAATCATTCAAAATGGATTTCAAATAAAATGTGTATTATCCTCATAATACCCCCCATGAGTGTCAAACCTGGTGAAATTTATGGTCCATTTTTGTGTATCTGGTTACTCTCAAGTCAGGATTGATGAACCTTGTAAGATTTTTTACCCCTAAGTACATATGTTCTAGAACCATGTCCACATATAAATTCTAGATAGGGATGTATTGGTAGGAATACCCACATAATCTATTCCTTATCGTATTTCTAGGATTATTTTCTATACTTATCCTCAATGTCTACATTAGGGGTATGTCCTTTAATCTATTTTTACCAAAATCTAGTTCCCAAGGTTGCAAATAAACTTCCTCTAATATCAACTATAGTGACCCAGGACTTGTATGCTCAGAGACGGTTTCTACTACCATTAAATTGGTAGGATTACAAGGAATAAAATACTTAAGGACTAAAGATTTTAGTAGTCATGGTAAAATAGATACATAAATGAGTCTTTAATAAAAATGAATATAATAATTAAAAAAAATTTCTTTCAATTATTACTTTAATCCATCTATGATATACTTTTATATCATTCTCATTATACCTTATGGCATCCTATGGAAAGAAACGAAATAAGGTTGATCTCAAATGCTGAGTATGATTCATGTATAGTAGAAGAAAAAATGAATTAATGAGAATAGTCAATACAATAAGGTAATAAATGGACACACATGTCATCAAATAAATAAAGTAATAAGGAAATTTGTAAACATTATGGAAAGGTAAATAACTAGAAATGAATTCCATTCAAATAACTGGATAAGGCATAGTGAATATGGAAAGGTAATAATTGAAAAAAAATTCATTTAATCAATAAAATTGTAATAAACTACATCCATAGAAAATATCAATGGAATAATATCATGGATTAATAATAATTTAATATGAATGAGGTAAATTCTTAATTATTGGATTCCATGATTCCTAAGTACATGTTACCTTTACCATTAATACCTTTCACATGATAGTTTAAAACATACTAGGTGAATAACCCATTATCTTAGGTTATCCACGTAATTCATCTCATGAGACTACCAACTCATCGAGGGTATATCTATAACATCCTAGGTAAATAAATAATATTACATTCTAATGTTTACCAATATTTGTGAATAAAATGTTAATACTACATTAAAGGGAATGCTATGCATGATGGCGTACCCAATACGCAACAACGAGTTTCTTTGAAATCTTACGTTGCACACTAATAATATAATAATATTATAATAGTTAACGCCTAGCCGTTGTAATGGCAGTAATGAACAGAAATAACTACAAAATTATTACATATGTTTGTTAAATATTTTTACATTTATCCAATAAATGTTAGAGGCTTAAAATGAAAATGAATCAAATTTTAAGCATAAATCTTCTAATATTCTTTAAAAGGTCGATTAACTACCTTTTGATGCAGAACCCTTTTTAAATATACTTATGACAATTTTATATGTTGTATTTGAAAAAATAAAATCCTTCTTTATAATCTGTACATCAAAATTTACTTTGTGTAAAGTTTTGTTATTTTTCCGATAAAGATCATTTTTAGTGAAAATGTTGCATTTTAGTTCAAAACCTCATTTTAATATGATTTATTTATATGGATAGATTATCTTTTTAATTGATATTAAAGTGTATTTATAATATATTTTTACCATTTAATCCAATGGTGGACATTGGAATTAATTTCACTTTGAAATTGGACTTAAACTAGTGTTAATCTTTTAATAGATATTGTTTCTTAAAAACACGCTATTTGTTTTGACAGCGGGAATGAATTATTAAATTAATTAATTAAACTTATATATTTTTGAATTTTGTAAAATAGACTTAATTTTGGAATTTGGAATATCAAATATATCTTAGGGTGAATATTTGTTATTTTTCTGAAAAACTTCAATTTTTGATGAATAGTGAAACCACTAAGTGGTAGTTAAAGAAACTGATTTTTCATTTAAATGAAACTTTACCAATTCTGTGATTTGATTTTCGAAAATCCGACATATATGGTTGTCATTAGGAAGTAAAATTTTGTTCAATGAGAATAAAATAATTTTTTGGTGAATAGTAACATTTAAGTTTTATTAATTGCGGTTAGAGGTAATTAGTGTAATTTAAGGTAAAGATAATGTTATAATAATGTGAAATTACCTTGACATATGTCCTAACCTTATTGGATGAGTCATGACCGACCAATAAAATCCATGGGTCAACTTGGGGACCCCATGGAGCCACTTTGGTTGGAAATTGACATTAATAACTTTTTATTTAAAGTTAAAATTAAAATGTCACAAACATGTATTGTTTTACTAAAACAGTTTTACATGGGGTTATACAAGTCATAATTTTGACTATAAATATTCATTAGAAAGATCAAAATATTTCCTACATCATTATAGTTTTTTTATAATTTTTATACATTAAAAAAATTATTTTATTTAGGACACCGTGATGATGCAATGATTACCTCATAAATGAACGATTAAAATAAAATGAGAAGATAGGGTGAAATATAAGTCTCACACTTGTAAAAAACCTATTGTATTGGTGGATTTAGAAACCTTATCACCTTAACCTAGAAATTTATCTTTTTGGGACCTTTAAAATCAGAAAAGCATTTTATAATAAAGTAATATTTTATAACATTCCCAGAGTGCCCCTCCTCTTCTCTTATAAAAGGCCCCCACCTCTACCACTTTACCCACACCTCTCAAGCCTTTGGCTCAAACAAAACCTGACCATTTCATCTCTCCACATCACTCTTTTCATCATTGAAGCCTCACCTTTGTCATAATGCTCTTCAAGAAACCCTTTTTGTTCAAACCAAGAGGAGTTACCCGATTTAAAGGTAATGCCTTCACTTGTGTTCTTTTGTTTTATTTTGCTTCCCCAAACCCTTAAACTCTTTTCATTCCTTTATTTTGTAACAACACCTGTATATTAAATATACTAGGAGGTTGTTATGTGAAGTATTCGAGCTACACTTACACACACCTCCATATAATGGTTAAAGAACTTACTATTTTTGTGGATGGCGAATTACAGCCTCACGAAACGATGATTGTTCAATCTTCTCTTAACAGCTTTCGTGGTGTCCATTATGATGTCACTGTATTTTATATATGATATATATGGTATTTATTTTTTCTATATGCTTCTTTATTTTATATTTAAAGCATACCTTTATGCTTTTCATGTTGTGCAAATGCGATAATTTCATACGAGGAAGTGTGGACTACCGCCCCCTCAAGTGATGTGACTCGTTCATGCAATACATGGAATGAATAAAGAATGAAATTAATGAACTTATGTGACCTATAAAACATATATATTATACTGTAATTATAATATATATATATATCTCTCACTTATTTCTAATTCCATTAATATGTCAAAGAAATGAAAGTAGCGTTCATGCGTACGTATGGCCTACCGTCTCCATGAACAGTGCATTTCATTTCTTTTTATCTTCAAATGTTATGGAATAGTATAAAATGAATATGTACTGGATATATATGATATTTAAATCATTAATACTATTCTGGAGATGATTTACTTATAACTACATGGACAATCATTTTCAAACAAGTTCATTTTTGACTCATGAACCAAACATCGACAAAAACGTCTGATATGAACTCACATTATTAACCAATTATTATAACATTATATTATGTGATATGAACTGAATAATAATATTTAAAGGATTAACTTAAGAAATTATTAATTGACCAAAGTTTATTATTCAATAATATAAAGAAATAAACAAGACAAGTCGGACTTGAGGTAAGGGATCCAACCTCTTTCTTTCTTTTTAAGTACTCTCTTTTATGTCACTTCTTCTAATCTCATATTTATTATGTTGGGGGATGTTATTTTATATTACTATTAATTTAATTTATATGTTAATATGATGAGAGACCCTATTTTATCTCATCAATCCGTTTTTGGATGTTTTATGTGGCACCGTTAGGCTACCGAATTTTCATAAGGGGATTTTCATCTCACT
The DNA here is from genome assembly GCA_963277665.1 of Viscum album. NCBI lineage: Eukaryota > Viridiplantae > Streptophyta > Magnoliopsida > Santalales > Viscaceae > Viscum > Viscum album. The sequence continues at coordinate 1,110,777,815 of OY728146.1, forward strand.
TTTTATTCCCGTGAGATTCATGCTACATTGGCCACTATTTCATTTTGTGTGGTGTATGTACTTACCATTATTTTACTATTTGTTTAATATACTCTCATTTATGGGTAGTTAAATCTTCATTGTATGACCCTTCTTTCATGGGGTGTACGTTTCGAAAGTTGCCCAAATCGGTAAGGGAACCTTTCATACTCCTCTTTTAAAAAGTCTTATTTTGTTATGTATTCTAATTTACATATTTTTTTGTTGGGATATGTTATTATATATCCTTATTGATGTAAATTTTATTTACAAGTGATGAGATACCAGTTTCTCTCTCATCAACTAATTTTATGAATTTTAATGTGACGTCGTTAGGCTATCGATTTTTACCAAGGGAACTTCTTAACCCAATTTCGATTTATTTGGGTTCAACATGTAGTTATTGAATATGTCATCCTTTGAATATGTTTGAATTACCTTTGATTGTTTTAAACTTAATATCCACTTATATTGGGTGTATTTATATTTTTCACACAAAATTATGAGATTCATTTATCCTTAATTTAAGGATACCTTCTTTATAATGGGTTTCATCTCATTTTAAATTTCTATTGAGACTTAATTATTGTTATGCACCAATTCACTCTTATATGGTGTATATACTATCCTTTGGAATATTATATCATGAATCCCTTTATTATCATGATATTATAAAGTTTTTATTACATGTTATTCCTCAATTATTGTATTCAAGTGTCTCTCATTTTGTTAAAAACCATTTAACTAAAATATCGTTTTAAATGTTTTGATGATTTATTCGTATAAATATTTCTCATTAATATCCATGTTTTCAAAAAGGTTTTAAGGATTTATTTATACGGATATTAATGGTTTAAAATGTTAAAAGATTCAAAGTGGTATGGGACACTTTGATTCAAAAATCTCTTTATTAAATGTTTTAAATGGTTTTGAAAATGATTTTTTGAATGGATTCATTATTTCAATATATTAAAATGTTATATTTTTATTGCAATGTGGGAATGTTATCTTTACATTGTGCTTATGTTATGTGCTATGATTATGTTATGGTTCTTGGTCATTGTTTATGAATACGGGTGATTCCATGATAAACTAAGGGCGGGTGAGCACGATATAGCTCTCCAATGCATTGGGTAACACGAAGGGGTTAAACGCTAAGGTTTCTCCAAAGAGATTTAGGTAATATACTGTGATGGGTATTCCAAACGTAACCACGAGGGTTACTCTCTATGTAAGAATGTTATGAATGCCTCAAGTTACCTTTATGTCTTATGATTTATATGAGTTATTCATAAATATTATGATTTCATGAGGTATGTTAAATTGATTATGTTTTATGGGTAAAGTATGATTTCATTGATTCTTATGTATATATGGACTAATGTTTTCTTTCCGTGTTGTTATAACCCTTACTGAGCTTCTTATGCTCATCACAAGTTTTTTTTGAAATGTTTTTCACAGGACATAAAGTTGAATACGTTCAAGAATGGGATCAATGAAATGTCAGACTGTCTAAAACAAGGAACTGGACATGACTCTTTTGTTCAAGAGTTTTTATTTTTGTGAAATAAATGGAAGCTGAGTAGATGTGTCTACTTTGTAATCTTTAATATGTAATAATTATATCCTAATTCTCTAAAACTCTAAACCTAAAAATATCCTCAGTGTTAATTATTCATTTAATTCAATAATAAGTAATGTTTAATGTTGAGTTCTTATAGTTGGTATGAGAGGACTGTTTAGATAACTTTAGAGGTTAGAGTGTTAAGTGACAAGTTTTTTATAACCACAGTGGTTATTATATTAGATAGAGTAATTGTTATTTTAGAAGGTTCGAATGAGTTTGAGATAAGTTGGATAAGTATATCATAGTGTTTATCTTCCTCTTTAGTATATAATGATTTTGTTGATATACTCACACTAACATTTTTGGTTTTAGTAAATGGATGGATCTAGCAGGAACCAAAGTGACAATGGGTTTGAAGGAAACTGTGGTAGTTCTCTGATTAAGTGACTGGATGAAATTGGGGATTCAATGAGAAATCTCGTGGTTATTCTAAACCAACTATCAGGAGTCATGATCAACCACTTGAACCTTGGTGAGTTCTCTAATGCATCATGTACGAGAGAACCAACTCGACATGGAAGTTCAGGTAATAATTATAAAGGTAACCAGTAGGGTTTATATGATCCTTACTTTTGAGGTAATTATGGTTTACTATATGTTAAGGTGGAATATGAACGACATTAGATAAACATGAGGTTAAATTATGTTATGGTTTTTTTTAAAGATTTTATCTCGTTTTTGGGAATGTTTTAAGAATTATGTAGTTTTGGAAAAAGGACAACACGCAGACCGTGTGACAACCCCTCGCGTCGGACAAAGTTGTGGGAATCGAACCCACAACCAAAGTGCGACTGGTATTTATCACCTACCACTGGACTACGTTAAGTCCCTGGTTAGTTTGACTCATTATTTTTTCAGTTAGATGATTTTATAAATCAATAGTAAGTTGATTTTTGGTTATCTATGGAAATTATTAACCTACCATGGAGGATGTGTGATTAGGTTAATTACTTTTCAGTATGAGACTTTAAGAGCAACTGATGTTATTTTGAGATAAATGTTAATTTGTACCTTGGGCGACTATGTGATTAAATCCTTCAAATATTTAGGTTTCAATCTTATTTGGGTTTACATTGAAGGATTTTATTGTCAAATTTTTTATTGAATAGTCTTTGTTGAACTTTAGGTTTTGTTTGATAAATTTTGGAGATTAGGAGTAGTTTTTCTTTTTGTAAAAAAATATCCCTTTTGGGTATTATCTGATCTCGTACTAAAATTTTTTGTTTGGTTTTGGTTGAGATCTAAAGACAAGGGAAATATATATTTCTCTTTTTCAGATTAGGTGATTCTCACAAAGTTGATCATAGTACTCTTAATGCAAACAAGTCTTCCCAAATACTCATCTTTTGGAGAAAATATGAGTTTGATTAAGGAATCAAGTAAAAGTTAAAAGTCTACGTGAAAATTAAGTATGTTTCATTATGATTTAGTTAAGCTCAAAAATAAATTCCTCAATTAAGAGTAACTTAAAACAAAAATTTTGTTTGTTAACTTTTTCTACTGGGGAATCGAATACCGTTTAACCCATCACAAGTTTGTGATTTTCTTGTGGTTAACTTTCTCCTTGACATGTTTACTATCACTCTCCATCAGAACATGACCCTCTGTTTTCTCCTCTATATCCATATTTTCATAAATGGAATCCTAGTATGGGTTAACTCAGGTGACCTTTGTACTTCTCTCCCTTTCTTTAAAAGTGATAGTTTTACTGACTCTTGTTCTGATGTGGGATTTTCAATGAAGTTTCCAAGCCCAATTTTGAAATTGCGAGGATGAAATTACCAAAAGGGGGGAAGGATGTAACATCCCAGGTAAATAAATAATATTACATTATAATGTTTATCAATATTTGTGAATAAAATGTTAATACTACATTAAATGGAATGCTATGCTCGATGGCGTACCCAATAAGCAACAACGAGTTTCTTTGAAATCTTATGTTGCACACTAATAATATAATAATATTATAATAGTTAACGACTAGCTGTTGTAATGGAGGTAATGAACAGAAATAACTAAAAAATTATTACATATGTTTGTTAAATATTTTTACATTTATCCAATAAATGTTAGAGGCTTAAATGCAAATGAATCCAATTTTAAGCATAAATCTTCTAATATTCTTTAAAAGGTCGATTAACTGCCTTTTGATGCAGAACCCTTTTTAAATACACTTATGAAAATTTTGTATTTTTTATTTGACAAAATAAAATCCTTCTTTATATTCTTTATATCAAAATTTACTTTGTGTAAATTTTTGTTATTTTTCCGATAAAGATCATTTTTAGTGAAAATGTTGCATTTTAATTCAAAACCTCATTTTAATCTGATTTATTTATATGGATAGATTATATTTTTAATTGATATTAAAGTGTATTTAGAATATATTTTTACCATTTAATCCAATGGTGGTCATTGGAATTAATTTCACTTTGAAATTAGACTTAAACTAGTGTCAATATTTTAATAGATATTGTTTCTTAAAAACATGCTATTTGTTTTGACAGCAGGAATGAATTATTAAATTAATTAATTAAACTTATATATTTTTAATTTTTTAAAATAGACATCATTTTTGAATTCTGAATATCAAATATAGCTTAGGGTGAATTTTTGGTATTTTTCTGAAAAACTTCAATTTTTTTATGAATAGTGAAACCACTAAGTGGTAGTTAAAGAAACCGATTTTTCATTTAAATGAAACTTTACCAATTCTGTGATTTGATTTTCAAGAATCCAACATACATGGTTTTCATTAGGAAGTAAAATGTTATTCAATGAGATTAAAATAATTTTTTGGTGAATAGTAACTTTTAAGTTTTATTAATCACGATTAGAGGTAATTAGTGTAATTTAAGGTAAATATAATGTTATAATAATATAAAATGACCTTGAAACATGTCCTAACCTTATTTGATGAATCATGGAAAACCAATACAATCCATGGGTCAACTTGGGGAACCCATGGAGCCACTTTGGTTGGAAAATGACATTAATAACTTTTTATTTAAAGTTAAAATTAAAATGTCACAAACATGAATTGTTTTACTAAAACAATTTTTACATGGGTTTATAAAAGTAATAATTTTTCCTATAAATATTAATTAGAAAGATAAAAATATTTCCTACATCATTATATTTTTTTTATAATTTTTGGACATTAAAAAAAGTATTTTATTTATGCCACCGTGATGATGCAGTGATTACCTCATTAATTAACGATTTAAATAAAATGAGAAGATAGGGTGAAATATAAGTCTTACACTTGTCAAAAACCTATTTTATGGGTGGATTTATAAACCTTGTCACCTTATCCTAGAAATATATCCTTTTGGAACCTTTAAAATCAGAAAATCATTTTATAATAAAGTAATATTTTATAACATTCCAAGAGTGCCCCTCCTCTTCTCTTATAAAAGGCCCCCACCTCTACCATTTTACCCACACCTATCAAGCCTTTTTCTCAGCCAAACCCTGACCATTTAATCTCTACGCATTCCTCTCTTCATCATTGAAGCCATCACCTTTGGAATAATTCTCTTCAAGAAACCCTTTTTGTTCAAACCAAGAGGAGTTACCCGATTTAAAGGTAATGTCTTCACTTGTGTTATTTTGTTTTATTTTGCTTCTCCAAACCCCTAAACTCTTTTTATTCCTTTCTTTTGTAACAACACCAGTATATTAAATATATTATGATGTTTTTATTTGAATTATTCTAGCTACACTTACACACACCTCCATCTAATGGTTAAATAACATACTGTTTTTGTGGATGGCGAATTACTGCCTCACGAAATAGTGACTGTTCAATCTTCTCTTAACACCTTTCATGGTGTCCATTATGATGTCACTGTATTTTATATAAGATATATATGGTATTTATGTTTTCCATATGCTTATTTATTTTATATTTAAAACATACCTTTTTGCTTTGCATGTTGTGCAAATGCGATAATTTCATACGAGGAAGTGTGGACTACCGCCCCCTAAAGTGATGTGACTCGTTCATTCAATACATGGAATGAATAAAGAATGAAATTAATGAACTTATGTGACCTATAAAACATATATATTATATTGGAATTGTAATATATATATATCTCTCAATTATTTCTAATTCCATTAATATGTTAAAGAAATGAAAGTAGCGTTAATGCATACGTACGACCAACCGTCTCCATGAATGGTGCATTTCATTTCTTTTTATCTCTAAATGTTATGGAATAGTATAAAATTAATATTTACTGGATATATATGATATTTAAATCATTAATACTATTCTGTATATTATTTAATTATAACTACATGGACAATCATTTTCAAACAAGTTCATTTTTGACTCATGTACCAAACATCGACAAAAACGTCTGATATGAACTCACATTATTAACCAATTATTATAACATTATAATATGTGATATGAACTGAATAATAATCTTTAAAGGATTAACTTGATCAATTATAAATTGAAAAACGTTTATTATTCAGAAATATAAAGAAACGAACAAGACAAGTTAGACTTGAGGTAAGGGATCCAACCTCTCTCTTTCTTTTTAAACACTCTCTTTTATGTCACTTCTTCTAAGATCATATTTCTTATGTTGGGGGATGTTATTTTATATTAATCTTACTGTAATTTCGATTTTAATATGATGAGAGACCCTATTTGAACTCATCAATCCATTTTTGGATGTTTTATGTGGCGCTGTTAGGCTGCCGAATTTTCATAAGGGGATTTCATCTCACTTTTTATTCCCGTGAGATTCATACTGAATTGGCCACTATTTCATTTTGTGTGGTGTATGTACTGCCCATTATTTTACTATTTGTATAATATACTCTCATTTATTAGTAGTTACATCTTCATTGTTTTACCCTTCTTTCATGGGGTGTACATTTTGAAAGTTGCTCAAATCGGTAAGGGAACCTTTCACACTCCTCTTTTAAAAAGACTTATTTTGTTATGTCTTTTAATTTACATATTTTTATGTTGGGATATGTTATTATATATCCTTATTGATGTAAATTTTATTTCCAAGTGATGAGATACCAGTTTCTCTCTCATTAACTAATTTTATGAATTTTAAAGTGACGTCGTTAGGCTGTCGAATTTTACCAAGGGAACTTCTTAACCCAATTTCGATTTCTTTGGGTTAAACATATCGTTATTGAATATGTCATCCTTTGAATATGTGTGAATGACCTTTTATTGTTTTACACTTAATATCCACTTATATTGGGCATATTTATATTTTTCACACCTAATTATGAGATTGATTTATCCTTAATTTAATGATACCTTCTTTATAAGGGGTTTCATCTCATTTTAAATTTCTATTGAGTCTTAATTGTTTTTATACACCAATTCACTCTTATATGGTGTATATACTGTCCTTTGGAATATTATATCATGAATCCCTTTATTCTCATGATATTATAAAGTTTTAATTAAATGTTATTCCTCAATTATTGTATTCAAGTGTCTCTCATTTTGTTAAAAACCCTTTAACTAAAATATCATTTTAAATGTTATAATGATTTATTCTTATAAATATGTCTCATTAATATCCATTTTTCAAAATGGTTTTAAGGATTTATTTATATGGATATTAATGGTTTAAAATGTTTAAAGCATAAAAGTGGTATGGGACACTTTGATTCAAAAATCTCTTTATTAAATGTTTTAAATGGTTTTGAAAATGGTTTTTAGAATGGATTCATTATTTCAATATATTAAAATGTTGTATTGTTATTGCAATGTGGGAATGTTATCTTTCCTTTGTGATTAAGTTGTGTTCTATGATTATGTTATGGTTTTTTGGGCATTGTTTATGAAGACGGGTGGTTCCATGATAAACTAAGGGCGGGTGAGCCCGATATAGCTCTCAGATGCATTGGGTAATGCGATGGGGTTAAACGCTAAGGTTTCTCCGAAGAGATTTATGAAATATACTGTGATTGGTATTCCAAACATAACTATGAGGGTTACTCCCTATGTAAGAATGTTATGAAGGCCTCAAGTTACCTTTATGTCTTATGATTTCTATGAGTTATTCGTAAATCTTATGATTTCATGAGGTATGTTAAATTGATTATGTTTTATGAGTAAAGTATGATTTCATTGATTCTTATGTATACATGGACTAATGTTTTCTTTCTTTATTTTTATAACCCTTAGTGAGCTTTTTATGCTCATCCCAAGTTTTTTTGAAATGTTTTTCACAGGACATAAAGTTGAATAGGTTCAAGGATGGGATCAATGAAATGTCAGGCTTTCTAAAACAAGGAACTAGACATGACTCTTTTGTTCAAGAGTTTTTATTTTTGTGAGAAAAAAAATGGAAGCTGAGTTGATGTGTCTAATTTGTAATCTTTAAGATGTAATAGTTATGTCCTAATTCTCTAAAAATCTAAACTTGGAAAGATCTTCAATGTGAATTATTCATTTAATTCAATAATAAGTAATGTTTAAGTCCGAGTCCTTATAATATCTATAACCAGGCCCCACCCATTTCATACCTATTCGAATCATTCCTCGTATATTGAATAATCGATTTATTTTATGAATAATGTTCCTTATCAAATATCATCACTGAGTAAAAGATGTTGATTTATCTATATTTCACCAGATATCAAAAAACATTCAATGTAAACATCATATGTATAAAATGTATATATATTAGGAAATAATAATATACATGATAAATTATATTGATATTTAGGGGGAATTTAATGTTTAATGATCATAGGAAATTGAATATTTCTAGGGGAATAACAATTAAATCAAGGTAATGAATGTCAATATTCTCCTTAGTCAAAGGAATCATCAACTATTTAGAGGAAGAATAAGGATGAAATCAATACAAAAAAATCTCAAGTGGAGTGATATAAAATGTTTTTTGTCACTCATGATTGGAAATACTCTTTAAATTAATTTTAAAAACTTTCTTGAGGAAAATATTCTTTTAATTTTGAAAATCCTTTTAAAAATCCTTTTCTATGAAAATCAATTCTAGAAAAAAATTTCTTTAAAAAGTAACCTTTTAAACTTTCAATGTAATATTTTGAGAAATAAAAGTGGGTAATTGTTTACATGCCACACAAGGTAAAAATAACATTTCTTTTACAAGGTAAAAAATGTTAGAAAAGTGACTTGTTCACAAAAGATACAAGAATATTCATTTTCAAAAATTTGTAAACTAAAAAAAGGTAAAACTTTCATTAAAAAATATTTTTAAAACCCCTTTTTAAAAATAGGTTTTTTAGAAGAAACTAGGTTCTATAAATAAAGAGAGAAATAAAGTTGGGTTTACTTAAAAACATTTTCTAGCACATTAAGAGTATCAAAGAGTGGGAAATTATACTATTAATTATAAAAGGTCATGAATATACATTGGGTAAGTGAATTTAATTATTTATTAAAAAATGATCCAATAATTTACTTCTATGGAAATTTAAGTGTAAATAGTCTCTAACAAAATGATATTGTTAAGTAAACCCTTGAAAAGACCCTAACATTGATGTGAGAATAAATCCACAAATATGCAATGTGTGTCAAATCTAAATACACATAAAATAGTTAGAAATAAAATAATAGATAGTAATAATTTATTATAAACATAATCTTATAATATTAATGACAAAGAGGAAGTAATATAACATAAATAAAATAATTTGGGTTATGAAATTCTTTTCCAATGGTTAATGCTTAATTCAAATCACCTTAGAAAAAAATAATTAAAATTAAAATTCAAAATATCATGAAGAATGAATGAATCGTGATATCACATCTCAATGTAGAAGTATGTACACCATATATAGAGTTGGGCTCTTGAACAAGTGGTATGGAACCTTGTAATGTTGCATATTTAGTAGGGTTTGATACATATTGTCCCCTTTTATGTGGAATTTGGTATAGGGAGGCGTGTTAATAAGGTACTTTTTGTGAAGGTACTAACTGTGGTCGATTTTATGAAAGGATTACTCAGTGGAGAAAAAAATGTAGGGAAATATTCACAGAGTCCCTCCTCGATCGGGAGATGATGTGGATGGTTGGACGGTAGCCGTCGAAGTGGATAATGGCGGCACCATAAATGGGGTCAGGATGGCTCACATGGGAAGGTGGCACACTGTGGGTGGGTGATGTTAGTGGGATAACAATGATGGATCTACCATTAACATAGAAGCATCAACTATGTTATTGTTATGATGGCCACCATTTGTTGATGGTGATTAATAAATGAGTTTGATATGTGGTGGAGACGGATAGTAGAACGGTATGTGAGTGGAGTGATATCAGGAATTACTACTTTTGACCAATATTTTTGTGATGACAATGCATGTGTAGGATGATGGGATGGCCTCCATTGGAGTGGATTCCACCTTATTCTCTGATGTTGTGGATGTTGTGATTGACATATCATAGATGGTGGTGGTGGAATCCTTCACTAAGGATGACTTTGTGGGCAACCTCATTAGTGATGAATGGGATGGACTTGATGAATGAAAGGTTGGATCAGTGAACCCCTATTCTATAGTATGGGTGGCAGTCTATCAATGATCTTTGGTAGCCCTCAATGGCTTCCGACGAGACATTGACAGATGATGGGTTGGTAGAGCTAGCATGGTAGTCACGCAACTCTTAGAATGGATAGGATCTATCTTATTTGATTGTATAGGGACACTTGATCATGGTCACATTTCATATGGTGTGCTAATTTTGAGCTATAATTTCCAGCCATTCTAGGCATAGTTTGTAAGAGTCTCCAGGGTTGTTATTAGTGGGGTATTTGAGCCATTAATGGGTGGGTTATTCCTTAGGGGGGGGGGTTATTTCCTTCCTATCATAGCTGAAGTATTAGTGTGTATTTAGATTTAATTTTACCCCAAAGTACCTAATATATATATATACACCATATATAAGAAATTAGGTGTACACAAAAAAATTATGTCTCAATGAATTGAAATTGTGATGAAGTATCATACTACTTAGTAACTTTTTAATCATAATCCCCATGAAATAGATAAATTCAAACTAAAATATAAATACCATGAAGATAAAATAATTAATGTTATAATATATCAAAAGGGTCAGTATATACACATCACAAAATAATTATGTTGTGAAAATGGCGTATGCCTCATGGAAAGAAAAGTGAGACAAGAATCTATTATCTTGTGTTTACTTTTGGGTGAATTCCCTTTAACATCCTATATAATGGTATTAATAATGTCACTAAATTATACCATAACAATTAAAATATTCATAATATCAAATATTAACTTGCTATAATATCTTATTACCTGTTTTTTAATAATCATTCATTATTTTCACTATTTTGGGTGTTTATTACCTAGTTTTTTGGGAATGTTTTAACTTCTTATTTTTGTTCCTATTATTTAGATCATTATTTAATAATCTCCAAACTATAAAACATTATTTCAATTATATATATATAGTATATATGTATTTATAATAATCCATAAAATTTTAATATTTGAAATGAAATGCACCATTCACAGATATGGTATGTCGTATGTACAACGCTACTTCTATTTCATTTTAATATATTAAAATAATCAAAAGTAAATGATATATACATATATTATAATTCCAATATAATTTTTATTACATATATTTAACATAGGTTTATTAAAACTATCCTTCATACATTCTATATACAGTGTGAATGAATCACATCGCTTTGAGAAGGCGGAAGTCCACACTTTCACAAATGATTTTATCGTATTCCCAAAAAATAGAAAGCATAAAGGTATGTGTTATATAAAAAATTACAGAAGAATAAAAAAATTATAAATATCATATATATCATATATAAATATATGGTATATTAAAATGCCCAACCATTATAGGAGGTAAATGAAAAACAAAAATCATCATTTCGTGAGGTGATAGTTTGTCGTACACAAACGGTAAGTTCGTGACCTTTTATATGGAAGTGTGTGTTGGTGTAGGTTGAAACCATAACATAAATACATATAATTATATTTAGGATTCTTATTTAGTTATATAATCATGTAATAATAAAAAATAAAGGAGTGGATAAAGAAATAGAACTAAAGTGATCATTGAAAAACGTTACCTCTTATTTGGGTAACTTATTTTGGTTTATACCAAAATCCTTCCTTTGATTTATTTCTTATGAAAGTGAGGCTTAGTATGAGGTTTTTGATGTCATTATATTATTTGATCATAGTTTTGGTGAGCCAAAGGTCTTGATATATGTGAATATGTTGGAGGGGAGAGTACCTTTTTATAGCAGATGAGCAATGGTATTCTACTAAATTTTTTAAATAAGGAATTTCACCCACATTTTTGAAAAGGAATGTGGGTCCAATAATGGTAAAAATTTTATGCAAGGGATTATATGGTATAAAATGGCCATAAAATGGTTGTTTGACCATTTTCTAGGTTATTTTTGTCCTTAATTTTAATGTTTAGTCTCTTATTAGGCTAATTTTCCTCTTAATTGCTATTATCAATATTAATTACTTTTAGTAATATTTATGGTAAAAAACTAATTTTCAATTACTGTAAATTATAAATTATGATGATTCAAAATATGTAATACATTTTGATAAATTAAAATCACATATGTGGGAGAATATAATTTAAAATTAATCCCACGGATGGGACGACAAAGCGGGTTTTTAAAGTAAAAATGTTAAAAAAAATTCTAAGTTTTTATATCCAATTTCTTAGTGAAATTGATCCCAATGACCAAAATTGTATTAATTATTATAAATTTGATATAATTTAATGTTAAAACCAGTTATAAATATATTTTAACCTTATAAATAATTTAAATGAAAAACCAATTTTGAATTAAAATTTTAGATTTTTCATTATTCAATAAAAAATTAAATATTTCAAAAAAATATGTAAAGTTACACTAAAATAATTTTTATGTTTTTATTTAAAAAATTAATTCCATTTTGACATATAAAATTTATAAAAGTTAAAAAAATTATTTAAATTTGCTTCATCATTATAAGGGGTAAAATTACCGTTAGAAAATTATTTATTTTTATGTGTAAAATTGGTTTTGTTCTTATCTTATTCCAAAAAAAAATCTATTGGATGAATTAAAATAATATTTTATTTAATATTAAATATATATATTAAATTAATATCACTCAATAATTTTAATTAATTTAATTTATTAGAGTAAAAGTCCATTGTGATAAAAAACATTTATTTTATATTCAATTAGTTTTTATATTCATTTCTAATTAATTAGTAAACTATGAATTTATCTTATATTTGTGTAAAGCATATATATTCATAAGTTATGTAAAACTATTCATAACCAATAATTTAATGGCTAGATTATATCTTATTATAATAAATAATAATTTTTTTATTAATATATTGTTTTTCATTATAACTCAGTCTTGTGTGTAACGCAAGTCATCAATGAAAGTCATTGTTTTGTCAGTCTCACGGTAAATCATTATTGTATTAATTTAAATATATATCATAGATTTAATATATTTAAAATATTAAATATATTATAAAGTCTTGGTATATTATATTCCCTTATGTGCTTGGTGTTGCTTGTCATACATGCTATTGAATACAATGTTCTTACTTTATAATTTTGGGGAATTATAACCATAACCTCTAATTAATTTCTAGGGAAGTGGAGAAGAGAATTACGAAATGGTTTTCAAGATATATGGATCATTGTTTTCTAAATAAAAAAGACAAGGGGTGTCTTTTTATAAGCATGATGAGGGTCACTCTTGTAATTTTTCAAAATATTAAAATATACTGTCACATTCATGTTCAAGTGGTTCCAAAATAGCATGGATTATAGTATAAGGAAAATATGGTCCTAATATAATAATAAAAAAATTATAAATTTTCATGTATCATTTTAAAACTTATTCTTTTTATTGACCCATTCGTTAGCTAATTTTAACTTTAACCATGGTAATGACAATTTCAATATTAAAGGGTAATAATTTTACTTATATGGTGAAAATTGGCTCATAAATGGATAAGTTGTGTCATTTTAAACCATATATTATATCCCTTTACTTATTTCAATAATTTCATCATATTAAAATAATATAATAAATTATTATGTTCATAAAATATCATTAATTTCATTTTTGACACTATTTATTTTATTTGACTTTAATGAAATCAATAAAAAAATGGAATTAAAATATAAAAATTTCACACATAGATAATATATTATATTTATCTGTAAAATCATTGGTTAAATATAATTCACCGAAAAAATATTACTATTTAGTGTTTTTAAAATCATTTACATTATTTTTCTACAACTTATACAACCAATGTTTTGATGTTGTGTAAGTACTTAAGGTAAGTATTTCACCACTAAAATTTACCTTGATAAAAATAATGATTTGATAATTAAAATAGAAATTTATAACTGAAATCATCCTCTTTTTATCCATATGTAAATAATTTGGATATATTAAAGTTCAAAGAGTGACATTTTTTAATTTTCTTTACTAAAAAAAATATAAATATCTTTATCAAAGGAAAATGGAATTGGAATTCCATATATCATAGTTTAGGATTGATATGGTTGAGTTACTCTCCTATAATGAAATAAAGAAATGTTTTTTAAAAAAATGAATTATTCCTATATTTTAACCTTAATTACTCAATTTATCCTTTACTAAGGTCATAAATTTTATCGCAGTTACTATTTAAATTGCCTAAAAATAAAAGGGACATATTTAGTAAATTTTAACCTCCTGATTAAAATATAGAATCTATTTTATGAAATTAAATTATTATTAGTTTTATAAATTAATTTAAAAATAAACCAAAAATATGTGAAGAAAAATTATTTTCCATAAAAATGCATTTTTAAGCCTAAAATTTTACTTATATAAAAATATGGTAAAATATTGATCCTAATGAAATTTTTAAATTATTGTAAATAAAATTGATCTTATACTACATTAATATTAAATCCAAAATAAAATGGAACTTTTAAATTACTTTATTTGATGAAAATAAAACTCATTTTTACAAAATGAATATTTTTCCCTGTTCACTAAAAAGTAAATCTTTTTAAAAAAACCCAAAAAATTTACATTATGAAAAAAATGACATAATTGCCACATAATAATATTTAAATAGTTTTTTTTGGTTCATTTAAACTCAGTGTTTCTTGTAATAAAAAATATCAAAAAAATTAGATTTATTTAAAGAGAGATATATCATAAACTTTTGGAGTGTTACATTCTACCCCCGTATAAAAAATTCACCCTCAAAATTTCATCACTCTAATAAAAAAATAAGGATACTTATCCCCTGTCACATCCTCGCATCCCCATGTAGCTTCCTCAAATTTATGGTTAGTCCAAAAGAACTATTATTAGAAGACTGGTCTTGTTTCTTAGCACTTTCTTTATGTGATCAATAATTTCTTATGTTTTTTCCTCATATGATTGATCCTACTCCAGAAGTAAAACCTATGAGTTCATTACATCTGAAACCCAGGTATTTAATTTTTCCAGAGATATACATGGATCACGATTTGAACTTGGGAGATATTTTGTGGAAATTCCAATTTATAAGATACCTTCCCTATATGATCAATAATTTCAAAGGGATTGATATATATAGAGGGATTAGTTTTACAATCATTTAAGATATCATAACCTTCTTCCAATGATAAATTTATAATATAACTAATCACCAACCTCTAGCTCTATATCTCATTAATGATTATCAGAAAAACTTTTTTTTCACCTTTGAGCTTTCCTTATGTGACATTGGATGGATCTAACCATCTCTTTTATTTCAATATATTGATCTGGTCCCAATATATTTATTTCACCAAATTAATCAGAAAAATTAGAGTTTTTCACTTCCTTCTATAGAGGGATTCATAATGATCCATCTAAATACTCACCTAAAATCTATTTTTGTAAAATAAATCAACCAAATGAAGGTGTTGATCCCAACCAACTTTCATATCCATATAGAAAGATCCCAATATGTCTTCTACAATTTGAATCATCCTCTTATCCTAACCATATTTATATGTATTATAAGTTGTATTGAAACTCAAATCTATATCCATATCCTATTAAAGTATTCTCTAGAATTTTGAAGTAAACCTCATATCCAAATCATATAATATTGACAGTGGTAATCTATGTAATCTCAAAAATTCTTTAATGCATTACTGAGTGAGATTTTAATGAGTCATATCTTCTCTAATACTGATAAAATTAACAGATTCTGTAAGGAGGTTGACTATATCCCAAATATCCTTATTCCATTTATAAGTTTTATGGAGTCAAATGATGAAATCCTTAGTTATGTTTTCACATATCCATTTTGTTATGGGTAATGGTTGCAGCATCCCCTTACACTTTTATCCCTCAACATCAACTTACTAATAAACTAGGAATCGAGATACATTCTTAGAAATATCATTTTTCATGTTATACAAAACAAAATAATCTTTCATATATCTATACATCTTTTACTTATATAATTAATAAATAATTATGAACTGTGAGTTTCATCCAATATCTCTTTTAAAACATTGGTATTAACATGACACATACTCAGTTCTTGAACCTTATCGTTCCATTAAGATCATGTTTGAACACAAGAACATTCTTATCTTTATTTTATAATTCTATTTCCTCCTTTTGTACCTTATTAATCTTATACAAAATAGATGATTATGCATTAAAATTATAAATATAACATCAATACCATTTCCTCGGGATTTCAAGATCCATATTTTGAAAATACATAAATATTGGATCTCCTTTGATCCTCACTATGGAAAAACTTGAATAGTCTTCCCAACTCACAGTATCATCCACCCTATTCACCTTCCCAATGTGGTAATATATTAAGTGTTCATAAACATTAATCATCTCTAAAAATACTCATTGTCTTATATTCATCTATTTATATCTAAATATATACTTCAATATTTTATGATTAGTATATATATCCCACCTTTCACCAAATAGACATTGTCTTCCTATATTCAATGAAACAATTATTGATTCCAACTCTGAATCATGATTTGAGTAAATATTTTCATGAATTTTCAATTCGAACGATCCATAATCTATCACTATATAATTCAATATGAAGAAACTTCTCAATTCCTTCTTTAATACATCATTATATATCACAAGCCCTTATCCACTGTAGGGTGGTGTAATCATGGGCACTTTGAAAAACCTTTTCACTTATTATTTGAAATTATCCTAAAATTAATTTTTCTAAAATAAATTAACCCCATTATAAGTTAAATTGGTCATTAGGTTGAATATTCATGATAAATATCTGACAAATCATTGGTATTATCCACCCTACTATAGAAAACAGTCGATCTCGGTTACCGTGTTCAATCTAGGCCATTGCAAAATAGTATTCATCTTTCAAATATCCATCGATATACCCTCACTTGAAATTATATGACCCTAGAAAGTGAAATTTTTGTATCCAAAATTGGCACTTTGTAAATTTATAATATTTATTCTTCTTTTTCAGATTTATCAGGACAATCTTGAAATGTTCTTCTTTATCTTCCTTTCACTTTGAATATATAATAATTTCATCAATAAAGACCACCACAAACTAATCAAGATAGTATCTTAAGAATATGTTCCTTAAGTCCTTGAATATAATAGGATCATTAGTAATTTAAAATGGAATTACTATAAATTCATAATGACCATACCACATATAGAATATTTATTTGAGTATTTATTCCTTATTAACCCAAAATTGATAATATCCATATTAATGATCAATCTTGGAGATATATTAATCTCTTTATAATTAATTAAACAGATCACTTATCTGGGATAGATGATAATTTATCATAATAGGGATATTTTAAGGTTCCTGATAATCAATGAAAAGAAACGTTGAATCATATTGATTCTTAACAAAAAGAATAGTTCCACCCCATGATGAAGCACTAGGATGAATTGATTTTTTATCCATATTATTCTAGAGATTCTTCTCTAATTCATACAACTCAATTAGGCCCATTATATATGGAGTATTTGAAATAGTTGTAGCACCAGGTATGAGTTATATTGAAAACTCATCTTCAGGGTTTAGGGGAAGACTAGGAAACTCTTCAGAAAATAAATTAAAAAACTCTTATACAATAGGAATATCATCAATATTGAGTTTATCCATAACCATATGAGATAAATATCCCTCAATAATAGGTATTAAAACCCATATTATGGAATTAATTTTCATTTTGAGTTCAGTTTCATCCTTTCACTGAGAGACTATCGAAATTTGATTAAGAAAATCAAATGTAACTTTCCTAATCAAATAATATCTTTTGAGGGACTTAATATGTTGATCAGTTGCTAATGGATTAGTAGTTCCATTAATATATGGATTCTTCTATCATTTAATTTGATCCAAAATAGGTGAATTGAATTGTTTAATAATAGGTTTCTCTATATAGGTATGGTTATCCATCATAGCTGGATCCAAATTCCCTTATATGCCCACAATCCACTCAATTCCAATACCTGTTGTATTGGATTGATCATAAAGTTAATACCTACATTGTCTATGGGTATTCATTCTCTTTCTTACATTGTACACCAATACTAAATAATGGCACACAATGAGTTATCTCATTATCATCATTAATATTGATCCATAAAAAATCCAACTAATGGTAAAACCTTTCAAATACTATAAAATATTGTCATAATTCTCATGATATCATTGTTTATTTAAAATCTAGTTCCTAAGTTTTAATATAAACTTTATCAAATACCAAATGTGTAATCCCAAAATCTAGTAACCTAGATCTATTGTCTACTTTATTACATTGACATAAGATACAAGGGATCGCATCACCAAGGATGTATCAGTTTAGTTTTCTTGGAGGACTAGATGCATACATGATTCCCAGATTACATTGGAAATATAAAATATATTTCATAAGAAACATTCTCATATCCTTGATATTATTAATACTATATTTCTTCATATCATGGGTAAATGAAAATTAATAAAGGGTGAGTTTAGATACTCAATAAGGGTTATTTACTGTGGAAATCAGGAATAAATAATGAATAATCAATATGGAAAAGTAAATAAAAATACATTCCATTTAATCAATAACTTCATCATGAAATGAATCCATCGATAAAATCATTGCAGCAATCTCATGGATAATAATAACTAAATTCTCAATAAATGAAATTATTAATATTGTATGTTATTATCTCAAACCCCAAAATATATTTATAATCAATGTTTTATGATAATACACTTTAATCTATGGGTATGTATACACCAAAAACCTATTTAAAAATGGTAGCCAATCGGTTTTCCTCATGAGACATATTGATGCATTGAGGGGTTATTTATAACTTGGACCCACCCATTATTGTATTTCCAATTCTTTCCTCATATATTTAATGATGAATTTAATTCATAAAAAATATTCCATGACAATAAATGTCCTAATTTAGTAAATAATATGGAATATCAATTTTTCCTTAGTCAATAAAATAACGTTCAAAGTAAAACAATGTACATAAAAATTGTATATGGTTTAAGAAATAATTAAATCCCTAAAATTAAAAATAAATATATTTAAGATAAATTTAATTTCAAATTATCATAATAAAGTGAGTGTTTCAATAGAAAGTTGATGTACATGGATTTTATATGTATTTTTCTATAATTTTATCACTTAGATTTAATTAATTAGTTTAACCATTTTTTATATTTTTAGTTTATTTTCATAATTTTGTAGTAGTTTAGATATATTGATAATTTTTAGTTAATTTATATACTTATATTAGTGATTTAGTATTTTTATTATTTATATTAATTTTATATATTTAAAACTATATTATTATTATTAATTTCTCTAATTTTAGTTTAATTTATTTTATTGATTTTTATTAATAGTATTATACTTAATTAGATATGAATTAACATTTAATTATTATCACTATTTATTATTATTATTTTTAATATTATTATTATTTTTATTTTTACGTAATTAGATAATTATTATTTTTAATTTGAATTTGACATTTTATTTTTTTATTTTTTTATTCACCCTAACTACCCACACCCCCCCCCCCACTTCCATTTGACCCCTTCCCCTTTCCCACATCACCCCTTCTCATCTCCCATTTTTCCTCTACCCAACCCCACCTTCCTAACTTCCTCTCCCTCTCTCCAATCACACACGCAACACCCTTTTCTTTTTTTTGAACCCCCTCTCTCTAATACCTTGCTCTCTCCCCTACATAAACCCTTGGCCCCCCCTTATCTCACCTGTTACCCCCGTATCTCCATCTCTCCCACCTATCCTCTCCATTCTCTCCCAATCACGCCGCTGCCCCCTGCTTCCCCAGTTTCACCCCGTCGCGCCCCACTCTCCCAGCCTAACCCGCTACCCCCTGCCGCTCTCTGATCACCCTGCCACCCTCTCGCCCTTGCCAGCCCCTCTGCCGCTACACTCTTACCCCGCTAGACTGTTCATGTCACACACCCGCAGACCTGAATTCCCTTGCTGGCCTCCTCTCACTCTTCTTCTGATTTGAAGTGCCTCGGTCACCACTATCCGAGAAGCCACTACAACTCCTCGTCACCTCACTCAAGTTGCCTCTACGTCACACCACACTAGGAGCTAACCAGCCTCCGCTACATCGCCAACGCCTTCCATTCCGGTGGGCACGATTCTTGTTGCGCGATGTAATCACGTGTCGAAGGTAGCTACATGTGGCGAAAACAAATACTGACATGATCATTTCTTCAGTAATGCGGTGTTATTTCACATGATATATCATTTTATTTTCATGTTTATTCTTTCAGTCAGGATTTCGGGGTGATTTTTTTAGTGTTGGTATGTTGATTAAGTAATGAAAATTATTGTGCATTCCATGCAACGATATTTTTTTATGATTAATTTTCAATTAAATTTATTTTAATTGAATGTTTATTTGTTTAAATTATCTTTTCACTAGATTAAATACAGAAATTAAAACTGTCCATTTTAATAATAAGTTGACGTGGTTGTCCGAGAAGGTTAACTGCATTGACTGATGGTAAGTGAAAATTGGTGAAACAACTTTGTAAGAAGCAGGTTGTGTCATTTCTCCGTATAGTTCGGTACTTGAACAAGTTTTTTTAATTTATTTATGACACCAGAGAACAAAACCTTAAATAAATTATGATATTTAAATTTAGCATCTAAAAAATTCTTATATTTTCGGAACTGGCGATAATTAAGCAGAATAAATATTTATTCACATTAAAGAATACCTTACATGGATGCGTAGCAATTTAATTGAGACACCATCATCCCCGACACATTTTTTTGATTTAGAGTCCATCATCTTTTTAAATTACAATTTACTGTATTTACTTTTTCTTCTCACCTTTTAGTTTAAGTAAAATAAAAAAAATGAAAACTCAAAATAAGAATTCCTCCAACTTTTGTCCGTATAAACATTGTCCAACGAAATATTTATAGTGAAATAGATTATGTGATCTTTGTGGTTCGACCATTATCACCACTTTTACAGTATCCATTTGGTTATAAAAATTTTTAAATTGGATGTGCTACGACACGTGTACCAAATTTCTGGAGTCGTTGACGGGGAGCACGCGCACATCAAGCATCAAGAAAATTTCAAGTAGACCTTGCTTTAGGCACTGCACGCCTAAATGGTGAACTCCCATAATTCTGATCTGTCAAAGAATGACCCATCCCTTCATTCACAACTTGAACATCAAAGAAAGGGATAAGAATCAATCAGTACCTCAGCTGCAAATGCAACGCATCCACCAGAGGAAAGCATTGAAACTCACATTCCGACGCTTCCTAGTGGACAAGTCCACCCACTTTTCCAAAACCATCTCGATAATAAAAGACCTCAGACTACTATGAGATAGGAGTTGTGACCCAACATAGTCGAAGTTAGCTCAGACATAACAAGACAGAGAATTCAAGTAATACACTATGATTTGAAGTTGTCCACGATCAACCTGCTCCAAAAACATGTGCAATTTCATGGATTGATTAAAGAAGACCCTTATATGCATGTGAACAGATTTATTGAAGTCTGTGACACATTTAAATATAACAGATTAATGGATGATGTGTTGATCATGTGGTTGTTTCCATTCTCATTGCAATGGAAAGCAAAGGACTGGTTGGAAATTCTCAACCCATAAATAGTTTTCACTTGGGAAGTGTTGAGAAGAAAATTTCTTGATCGATATTACACAATAGCTCAATCTTTGAAAAACAAGAGATACCTCGACTCCTTTTGTCAAAGTGAATAAAAATCATTAGGAGAAGCTTGGATAAGATTCAAGTCCATGTTAAGACATTGTCCTCATCATGGGATGAAGTTGGCAAACCAGTTGCAAGCTTTCTACTATGGACTTCAACCTGAGAGTAAGTCTACAATCAACACAGCTACTGGAAATGCGTACATGGAAATGGATCCTAAGGATCTATACATATTAATTCAAAACATGGCCAAACACAGTTTTCAGTGGCCAGAAGATTTTTCAAGAAGAAAGACAGGAGTGCATCAAGTTGATGCCCAGACATTCATGGTTGCACAATTTGAAGCTCTCAACAAAAGGATTGACAACTTGTCAGTAAACCCGCCTAAGCCAGTCCATGTTGTTCAAATTGAACAATGTCTACATTTTGGTGGTCTTCATGATTATCCCATGTGTCCATATAACACATCTGAGACCAAGATGTCTGAAGCTAACTTTGTCAGCTACAACAAAGGGAATTATGGAAACAACTACAACACAAACTGGAAAGGAAATAACCAAAATCAAGGTTGGAAGGAGTCGTCGACTACTCAACCAATGAACCAGAACATGGGTCCACCTAGATTTCTTATTCAATCTTCCTTTAGACCTGCCATGAAATCGCAATAGCAAGGATCTCAACAGAAATACTGACCCCCATTTCATCAACAACAACAATATAAGAAGCAAATACAAACAACAGATTTTTCCCCTCCTGCAATGCAAGGTCAACAAGATTGGGGAGCAACTATATCTAAACTGATGGTGTCCAATCAATCAAGTTTTGATTTACAAGATATGGAAACTCAAAATTTGCAAAAAACAAATCAAAATTTGTAGACAACAACTCAAAATTTGCAGACAAACACCCAAAACCTGTAGTCAACAACCCAAAACTTACAGGCTTCCATGTGTAACATTGAAAATCAAGTCGGTTAGATATCCTCACAAATGCAGAATTGACAACAAGGAACTATACCAAGAAGCACAAGAGTTAACCCAAGAGAAGAAGCAAAAGACATAACATTGAGAAGTGGTGCCCAATTACTAGAGCACCAAATGCCCGATGTTCAACCAACAGATGAGACACCTATACCCACCACTGAGAATGAAAACTCAACAAACAAAGCAATCCAACTTGATGCTAAAGAGGAGTAAGATCGAAACAAACTTTTAAAAAATGAAAATTAAATAAATGAAAAGGAAAACGAGGCACTCAATGAAAGAGTGAAATCCCACATAACACCCCCTCTAATTCCACAAATTATTAAGCAAAGGAAGTTGGATGTTCACTTTTCAAAATTTATGGAGATTTTTAAAAAGATTCAAATAAATATTCCTTTTGCGGAAGCCCTCACACAAATGCCCCATTATGCTAAATTTCTCAAGGAAATTATGTCAAAAAAAGAAAATTAGATGATGTGGGAATAGTTATAATGCACGAGGAATGCTCAACAGTCATACCCAGATCCATACCTCCAAAACTAAGAGACCCAGGGAGTTTCACTATTCCTTGCAATATTGGAGGATGTCAATTTAGAAGAGCTTTGTGTGACCTCGGAGCTAGTGTAAATCTCATGCCTTCGGGAATCCTTGAAGAACTAGGCATCACAGAATTAAAGCCAATGGGGGTCGCCTTGCAAATGGATGACCGATTAGTGAAGCATCCTTGAGGGATTCTAGATGACGTACTTGTCAATGTTGATAAATATTATTTCCTTGTTGATTTCATTATCCTCGATATGGAAGAAGACAAGGATGTCTCACTCATTCTTGGGAGACCCTTCTTAGAAACATGCAGAGTGTTGGTTGATGTCCAAGAGGGATAGTTAATTTTTAGAATTGGGGATGAGAACATAACATTTGATATCCTAAAGGGTATGGAAAAACGATTTGTAGCAGACTGTCATTTCTTGGATACGATTAATGAATGGGACAAGTTAGCAAGGGATGCACTGGATCTTGCAGATTTACACAAAGAAAACGAAGAGTTTACTGAATCAATCGAGGTAGTGGAATTCATCAAGAACATAGTCGATCCTTTAGATAGAAATGACTTCACATCAATCACACCATCACTTGAAAAGCCTCCAACACTTGATCTTAAACCCCTTCTATCAAACCTGAGATATAGTTACTTGGGATATTTAAACACCTTACCAGTCATCATAAATTCCAATCTTTCGAGTGAACAAGAAAGAAAATTGCTCAATTTCCTTTCACAAAGTAAGCCAGTAATAGGTTGGACGATTGTGGATCTAAATGGTATAAGTCCTGCCATCTGTACTCACAGAATACATATGGAAGATAATTCAAAACCTTGCAGGAAACCACAACGATGTTTAACACCTCCCATGAAAGAAGTATCCAAGAAAGAAGTCATTAAACTTCTTGATGCTGGTTTAATATTTCCAATCTCTGATAGTCAGTGGGTTAGCCCCTTGCAATTAGTACCTAAAAAGGGTGGAAATACAATAGTTGAGAATGATAAAGAAGAATTGATAACCACAAGAACAGTGACTGGATGGAGAGTGTGCGTCGACTATTAGAAATTGAATGATTCCACCAAAAAGGATCACTTCCCATTACCCTTTATTGATAAAGTCCTTGAACGATTGGTAGGACGAGATTACTATTGTTTTCTGGATGGATACTCAGGCTATAATCAAATAGTCTTGACACCAGAGGATCAAGAGAAAATCATGTTCACTTGTCCATATGGTACTTTTGCTTATCGAAGAATTCCTCTTGGAATGTGTAATGCTCCAGCCACATTTCAATGATGCATGATGGCAATGTTCCATGACATGATTGAAGAGTTCTTGGAAATATTCATGGATGACTTCTCTGTGTATAAAGATTATTTTGATGACTGTCTAGAACATTTGGATAAGGTTTTGGAAATATGTGAAGAAAATAATATGGTGCTTAATTGGGAAAAGTCACACTTCATGGTACAAAGTGGAATAGTTTTAGGTCATCAAATTTCAAAGAAAGGAATTGAATTTGAGGCCGCAAAGATTAGTACAGTCTCTGAGTTACCCATTCCTTATTCAGTTCGTTCCATTCGAGGTTTTCTTGGGCACATTGGATTCTATAGAAGCTTCATTAAGGATTTATCTGTTATTTCCCAACCCCTTATGAAACTATTGGGAAAAGATGTCACGTTCCACTTCGACCCTAAATGTCAGGATGCTTTTAAATTATTAAGGCAGTGTTTGGTTGAAGCCCCGATAATGATTTCACCTGATTGGGAGCATCCATTCGAGTTAATGTGTGATGCTAGTGATTGGGCAGTCAGAGCTAACTTAAGACAATTAAAATAAAGGATCTTCAGGCCAATCTACTATGCTAGCTACACTTTGAATGAGGATCAACATAATTAAACAACAACTGAAAAGGAGCTGCTAGCAGTTTTTTTTGTTTTTGACAAATTTCAATCCCATCTGTTGTTCTCGAAATTCACTGTCTATACGGATCACTCTACACTTAGATACCTGATGACCAAGAAAGATGCAAAACCCAGACTCATTCAATGGATACCGTTACTTCAAGAATTTGACATTGAAGTCAAGGATAAAAAGGGAACATAGAATTTCATTGCTGATCATTTATCACGCTTCCACCATGACACAAGTGAAATCAATGTTGAATTAATCAATGAAACATTCCCTAATGAACAACTCTATGCCATTGAGACAATCGCACCATGGTATTCTGATTTCGTGAACTACTTAGCTTGAGGTGTGACACATCCATATTTATCAAAGGAGTAGAGGAAAAAAAATTTGAATGAAGCACACCATTACTACTGGGATGACCCTTTACTTTTCAAAGACTGTGTGGATGGAATCATAAGAAGATGCATCCCTGAAGAAAAAGTTGATAGTGTTTGGAACTTGTGCCACACTTGATAAGCTGGGGGACACCATGGGATTCATTGAACAATCAACAAAGTGTTACAATGTGGTTTGTATTGGCCGACCATGAATCATGATATTCGTGAATTTTTCATGAATTGTGATAAATTCTAAAGAACTGGGGGTATAAGCTGGAAGCACGAAATTCCACAACACTCAATCTTGGGCATTGAAATTTTTGACATATGGGGAATTGAATTCATGGGTCCTTTTCCTAAATATTTTTGGAAATCCTATATCCTTGTCTGTGTGGACTATGTGTCAAAATGGGTGGATGCTGAATCATTTTCGGAAAATACTGCTTGATTTGTCATCAAATTTTTAAAGCAACACATTTTTACCCAGTTTGGAATTCCAAGTCTCATAATCAGTGGTCATGGTACCCACTTCAATAATGCACTATTTCAGAAGCTAATGACTCTCCATGGATGTCATCGCTACATGATCACCCCATACCATCCACATACCAATGTCAAAGATGAGGTTTCAAACCAAGAAATTAAGGGTATTTTGGAGAAAACTGTAAATACATCAAGGAAAGATTGGGTCACCAAACATGATTATGTACTTTGGGCCTACATAATTGCCTACAAGAAACCTATTATAATGTCCCCATATCGATTTTTCTTTGTAAAAACCTACCACTTACCTATAGAATTGGAACATAAATCTTATTGGGCTGTGAAGAAACTGAATTTTGATTTCAAAACTACCCAAGAGAAGAGTTTTCTATAGATGAATGAACTAGACGAGATAAGGAGAGAAGAATATGACAATTATTTGATTTACAAAGAGAAAACTCAAGCCTGGAATGACAAAAAGATCCAACAAAGAAATTTTTTTGTAGGTGAAAAAGTTTCCACTTCAACTCACGACTTTGAATCATGGCTGGGAAACTCAAGTCGAAGTGGTCGGGTCCTTACACTGTCACAATTGTTTATCCACATGGTGCTGTCAAAATTTCTGATGGGAAGATGCCTCCATTCAAAGTTAATGGTCAATGAATTAAACTTTACCACACTTCGGATATTATAGGAATCATTGAAGAACTACAATTACAATGATAAGTTATCCGTCTGGCTGAAGACGTTAAACTTAGCGCTGATCGGGAGGCAACCCGACTGCTTCTTTATTCCTTGGTCTTTGTTTTCTTACTCTATCTCTATCTCTCTATCTCTTTTGTGGATAAAGCTAAAAAAATTCTAGCTCTTCTGATTCTTATGTGGTCATCGATGTGCTTGTTCCATCTCCCTCTGACTTAGTATGATGGATGACTCAACATCTGGCTAATATCGAGTGCCGACTTGAGGAACTTTCATTAGAGATTTGTGCTCAACATCCAGCACCACCACAAATAGCATAGATTATGTTCCTTCCCCACTAGATTCATGCTCACTATGCTCCAGAGGTGGTTAATCCCTCTAAGAGTCCCTGTGAGATCGATGACACAACCACTAGTTCTCGCAAGAGGTAGAGGAGTTCTGAGCTGATGGACCAAGATGATTTAACATTTTTCATCTGTCCGAATGAAGACGTAAAACTTAGCTCTTCTTGGGAGGCAACCAATGTTCTAGTTTTATTTTTTTCAACTTTCTTCTTTTAACTATTATAGTTTGTTTGAGAAAATAAGACATGTCATGTGCGAAATTTTTTAGATACTTCTGATATTTGTGTGCTCTTGTCACTCTTCTGCATATCTGATTCCATTTATGTGATCCTTGGTGTTATCTTTATGATATGATGTGGGTATGCGTTGTCCATTTGTAGATTTTACAGGTACATCATTTTTGGAGCTTCATCAGATACAAACATCCTCTCCACATCTATCTGCACTTACACAGGGAAGTGTTTTATTGTTGTCATTTTTTTTGATTCCAACAACACCATGTAAACTAAAATACAAGAAAATTTTGAAAAAAAAACTAACATTCTTGTCATTGATGAACCCACATAAAAGCTGCTGTATTTTTGCCGTAACACTGTCAGGAACATACCACTTGTGTCCCTAGGAATCTTGAGCACCTGATTCTTATTTTAAAATTCTTTGATCCTTGATCTCATGACTTAGATGATTGCTGATATTATTTCATGCTTTGAAAATGTTTTTAAAAAACTTTTATATTTTTGAGACACTTATTTGCACTCATTCTCGTCTATGTTGTCCAACATTATATTTCCATACCCATGAGGACTCTAGACCATTTTACATCATCTCTTATTTATCTTTTTGTTGATGGAATCTCTACCATGTTATGTCTTCTAGATCTTGTCATGTTTTTTCATCAAAGCGATAGGAATTTTTGAAAGTTTCACTAAAATGATCGAGGAATCTATTTTTTTCAGCCTCATTGACCCACTAAGCCACCCATACATTTTCTCCACCGTATATCCCTTCGAATCCATGAAGGATCCTTTTAGGATAATCCCAAGCCGATACCCTTCCCTACCAATTTCTTGAATTTTTTCCTGATAATTTTCAATCTAAGTGTGGGGGAGAGATTTACTCATGGAGAGGGTTCTTTGAGGGGTAGTGATTGACATTATCCCTTCCTGATCATATGAGTTATTTTTTACAGTAGCCACATTCATTACTTATATTTTGATATAGGCATATAAAATCTTTTTGTTTCCAACAATGAGTACACTGGTGATCATTACGCGGTAACCCTCCCTTTTGGGGATACCTATAAAAGTGATGATCCATTACTCCAAGAACTAGAGAGTTTTATATATGACCTACCTTCATTGAGATGTTACATCGTATACACTACTTGTGTAACATTCTTTGGGATTATTTTCTAACATTTATTTCAAGGGGTTTTTGAGTTGATACTCACCAGTTTTTCCTAACCATATTATTTATGCGAGTTGTGTTTTAAAAAAAAGAGTGAAAAAAAAGAGCAAAACATTGGATTATCATATTCTTGGGGAAAAGCAATGTTTTAAGTGTGTGGGAGCAAGAGTTTGATGGATAAATTTTAGGGAGACATTTGGATTTACATATATCATGCATTTATTTCAAGATTCAACCCTCATTTTTACCAAAAAGATGTCAATTTTTTTAACCCACCATCCCAAAGATTCAGAAACATTTAAACCTCATGTAAAGTCCTTGATATTGGTGCGTTCTTTTGATTTCCACTAGTGGAGATGTGAAATTCATGGCAAGCCTATGGTAAGCATACATGTGTATGAGAACTAAGAAAACCTTTGATCAAATTTTTTTGAACGATGAGTGTAATGGCAAGGTAGGTCACATGATAAATGAGTGGACGTACTTGTTTTGAAAAGATTGTGAGTATAAGAAAAATGGTTTTTGAAAATTAGAATTTTAAATGAAGCATGATATTTTATGGGAAAAAGAGATTGAAAAATTTGGAACTTGTAACTTGGATGTGTTGATTTGTCTATGACCACTTGTGTTTTCTTTATGATTTTTTCTTCCAGGAGTGCAAAATTTTAAGTGTGGGGGATTTGATGTACATGGATTTTACATGTATTTTTTTATAATTTTATAACTTAGTTTTAATTAATTATTTTAACCATTTTTTATATTTTTATTTTATTTTCTTAATTTTGTAGTAATTTAGATATATTGATAATTTTTAGTTAATTTATACAATTATATTAGTTATTTAGTATTTTTATTAGTTATATTAATTTTATATATTTAAAACAATATTATTATTATAAATTTCTATCATTTTAGTTTAGTTAATTTTATTAATTTTTATTAATAGTATTATACTTAATTACATATGAATTAACATTTAATTCTTATCACTATTTATTATTATTATTTTTAATATTATTATTATTATTATTATTACTTAATTAGATAATTAGTTTTTTTAATTGGAATTTAACATTTTATTTTTTTATTTTTTTATTCACCCTAACTACCCATGAACCACCCCACTCCCCTTTGACCCCTTCCCCTTTCCCACGTCACCCCTTCCCATCTCCCCTTTTTTCTCTACCCAACCCCACCCTCTTAACTTCCTCTCCCTCTATCCAATCACACACGCCACACCCTTTTCTTTTTTTTTGAACCCCCTCTCTCAAATCCCTCACTCTCTCCCCTGCCTAAACCCTTGGCCCCCCTTATCTCACCCGCTACACCCGCATCTCCATCCCGCTCGCCTCGGCTCTCCATCCCGTTATCTCGCCACCCCCTGCCTCCCCTCTCCATTCCACCAGCCCAGCCTCCCTCTCTATTCTCTCCCCATCTCCCTGCCGCCCCCCTGCTTCCTCGGTTTCACCCTGTCACACCCCACTCTCCCTGCCTAACCCGATACCCCCTATCGTTCTCCGATCACCCCACCACCGTCTCTCCCTTTCCATCTCCTCTTTCGCTACCCTCTTACCCCACTGGACTATTCACATAACACACCCGCAGACCCGAACGCCCTTGTCGGCCTCCTCTCACTCTACTTCTGGTTTGCAGTGCACCGGTCACCACCATCCGAGCAACAGTCGCAAGTCCTAGTCACCTCACTCAAGTTTCCTCTACATCACGCCACACCAGGAGCTGACCAGCCTCTACTACATCGCCAACGTATTCCATTCCGGTGGGCACAACTGTTGTTGTGTGATGTCATCATGTGTCGAAGGTTGCTGCGCACGGTGAAAACAAAGACTGGCATGATCATTTATTTGGTTACGTGGTGTTATTTCACATGATATATCATTTTATTATCATGTTTATTCTTTCAGTCAGGATGTCGGGGTGATTTTCTTAGTGTCGCGATGTTGATTAAGTAATGAAAATTATTGCGCATTCCATGCAACGATATTTTTTGATGATTAATTGTCAATTAAATTTATTTTAGTTGAATGTTTATCTGTTTAAATGATCTTTGCACCAAATTAACTGAGGAAATTAAAACTGGACATTTTAATAATAAGTTGATGCGGTGGTCCGAGAAGGTAAACTGTGTTGACTGATGGTAAGTGCAAATTGGTGACACAACTTTGTGAGAAATAGGTTGTGTCATTTCGCATTATAGTTCGGTACTTGAATGAGTTTTGTTAATTTATTTATGACACCAGAGAACGGGACCTTAAATAAATTAAGAAATTTAAATTGATCATCTAAAAAATGTTTATATTTTTGGAACTAGTGATAATTAAGCAGAATAAATATTTAATCACATTAAAGAATAACTTGCATGGCTGCGTAGCAATTTAATTGTGACATCAGCATCCCCAACACATTTTGTTGATTTAGAGTCCATCATCTTTTTTAATTATAATTTACTGTTTTTCTTTTGTCTTCTCACCTTATAGTTTAAGTAAAATAAAAAAAAAAGAAAACTCAAAATAGTAATTCCCTCAACTTTTGTCCGTCTAAACATTTTCCAATGAAATATTTTTAGTGAACTAGATTTCGTGCTCTCTGTGGTTCGACCCTGCTCGCCACTTTTACAGTAGCCAGTTGGTTATAAAAAATTTCAAATGGATGCGTT
This sequence comes from Viscum album, assembly GCA_963277665.1. Lineage (NCBI taxonomy): Eukaryota > Viridiplantae > Streptophyta > Magnoliopsida > Santalales > Viscaceae > Viscum > Viscum album. The sequence goes on from OY728146.1 coordinate 1,110,809,180, forward strand.
GCGATGCCTGTACCAAAAGTTAATGATAATAAAATTTATAATAGATAAAAGATGAACATTGGATCATCAAAAATTTAAGTGCTGTAATAAAATCATGTTCTTTAGAGAAATAATTCAAATGGAAATGAAATATTAAAATAATATTTTATTAATATTTTTTATTTTTAAAACCATTTAAGTCTTATAGAAGAATCTAAACAGTGTAAAATGGTTCTTATGGTGGGAAAATCTGTTAATATTGTATACATTAAAAACAAAATATTCCTTTTGACTTTTTTTAAAAAAGTAAAAAATTACCCTTTAAGAAAACATTATAAAAATTACTTTTATATCATTTAAAAAGTAATGGATAATCTAAATTTTCCTTAATAAATCATTTGAGTTAATAAAAAGTTCTATTGTAAAATAAATTGAAAAATATGGATATAGAATAAAAATATACTCGATTAAAAAGTAAAATAAGATCATATTTTCATATAAATATTTCATTCATTGATTAAAGTTCCAAATAGATAATAGTTTGTAAGAAAATTTTTTATCTCCATAAATTTATAGGGTAATATAAAGTGGTTGAAGTTTATAATGGGAAAAATATAAAATTCTTTCAAAGAAAATAAATGAAATCAAAAAAAATGTGATTTCAAAATAAATCCTTACCTCTTTAGTAACTTCAAATTTAAAACCCATTGGAAGAGTAAACTTGAATTGAAACATTAATAATCATGAATAAATATATATTAAAGTTAAATGAATAAAAGGGGAATCTTAAATACAACATAAAATTAAATCGGTGCATAAAACCAAATCTATCTCAATAGAGTGAAAATTCAGATGAAATCCCTTACCTCAATTTCAAATTGCCTCAAAACTGATTTTAACCATATGTATAATAAATTTAGATTTATTATAACTAGATACCATAACCATATACATATATATACAATCATATATGATTCATTTATATCGTCTTGTCTCTTATCTGTTAGTGATCTTTTATTATTAGTGTTGTTCTGGGTGTTAACTGCTTCGTTTTCATCAGACTTTTTATTTAGTATTTCTTAAACTTTTACGTAAATTATAGTTCCACAATATAAATAATTTTAATAAATATATATATATATATATATTAATTATATATATATATAGTTTTCCATAAAAGTTAGAGATAGAAACATGAAATACATTGTTCATGGAGACGGTAGGTTATACATACGCATGAACGATGTTTTCACTTTTTGATAGAAGGAAAGAAAGAAAGAAAAACAATATTTAAACTTTTTAGGATAATAATTATATCATATATATCGTATATATTAAATAAATATATCTTTATTACTATTCATGTATAGTAGAAATGAAAAATGGATCGCATCACTTTGTAGAGATGATAGTCCTCCCATACGCACGAGTGACATTATAGTTTTCAAATCGATTGGAAGGTAGGAAGGTATATATGATATTATAAATATAGAATAAAAATTATTTAATCCTTATATTATATATTTTTTAGTTACATATTTATAGATATTAAATTAATTTGTGATAAAAAATGAATTACACTGCTCTGTGGAAATGGTAAGTCGTACATATACATGACTGATGCTTTCACTTTTCGTGGAATATAAAAGAGAATTAAAATGGGTTTCTCATAATCATAATAATATATCATTATATTTATTATACTATATTTATCCTTTAAAAAGGTTACAATAGGTTTTAGTGATGTATAAAAAGAAATAAATTTGAAAGAGTCGATAAAGATGATTACCTCTTTTTCGGTAAACTTCCTTTATATCCCTTCTTAAGGACCCTTGGAATGGTATTTTAAAAAAAACCCTATAATTCGTTTATATGGAAGTTTATAATATAATTTGGTAGGTCATGGTCAATCTAGATAGATCATTGTGGTGTAAATAGAAGAGTAAAGCATGTCCTTTTATAAGTAAGGGGAGGGGCACTCTTATAATCTTTAAAAATATGAAAATATAATAAAGAAATATTCAGGTCAAATTGGTTCCAATTTGAAATTTCTTATAATAAAGGTATGATATGGTTTTGATATAATCATATAATCAAATTTATAAAGTTTTATATATCATTTCAAAAATTATCTTTTTTATAACCCCTTTGTTATCCATTTTTAACCTTAACCATGGTAAAAACTATTTCCATATTAAAGGGTAATAATTTTACATATAAGGTAAAAATTGACTCATAAATATATAAGGGTTATCAATTTTAACCATATATTAACCACCTTGTCATATTTAAATATTTTTATTATTTTTAAATAATTTAATAAAATATTATTTTCCAAAAATATCATGAATGTAATTTTTAACACAATTCATTCTATTTGACTTTAAATACATCAATAAAAATATGAAATTCAAATATAAAACCTTCAAAAATACCTAATATGTTTTTTTTATCTTTAAAATTCTTGTTTAACTACAAATCACCCAAAAAATATTAATTTTAGAGTTTTTAAAATAATTTATAGGATTTTCCTACTAATTGCACAAGCATTGTATTGGAATTGTGTAAGAATTTAAGGTAATTATTTCACCACTAAAAATTAAAATTATAAAAAAAATATAATATTATAAATAAGTATTTATAACATAAAAAATTTCAATTTTTATCCTTACATAAAAATTTTAGAGATATTAAAGCAAAGAGAGTGACACTTTGGAATTTTCATTACTTAAATTAATATAAATGTCATTATCATAGTAAAATGGCATAAAAATTACATATATTTGAAGTTATGATGTATATGGTAAAAATAATATCATATAATGAAATATATTCAATTATTGGATAAATTTTCAATTCCTTATTAAATTATTTACAAACTTAATTAACTTATATACTCTTTACTAAGGTGAAACATTTTACCACAATCAATATTCATAATACCCTAAATAAAATGGATATATTTACTAAATTTAAACCTCTTAATTTTAAAAAATAGAATCCATTTTAAAAAAATCAATTCAAATAGTTTATAGAAATTAATTTAAAAATAAACACACAAAATGCGATGAAAAATGATTTTCCAAAAAAAATGTGTTTTAATCCTAAAAATTTATTTATATAAAAACCATATAAAATACTGATCCTAAAGAAATTTGTTAAATTATTTTCAAAAAAATGGATCTTATTAAACATTAATACAAAATATAAAATATAATGGAATAATAAAATACTTTATTTGAAAAAAAACAATGACGGTTTTACAAAAATCAGTATTTTACACTATTCATTGAAAAATAAATATTTTTAGAAAAATATAAAACATTAAATCAAAGTTAATTATTACGTGTTTAAAAATTATATAATTTTCACATAATAATATGTCAATAGTTTTCAAAATTACTTTGAACTCTATTTTATGTAAAGAATATTTTCAATGAAATTATATTTATTTGAAGAGAAATGTATGATAAAATCTTGTTGTGTTACAAAAAGTATGAAGAGTTGAAATTTTTTATTTAGATTGAATAATTATTTTTTGGTAGAGATAGGGGTGTTTTTTATAATGTTCTTAGGTTTGGGATATATATCAAGAGAATGGTAAATGGTCATAGTAGGTTGGTGTCGCTACCAAAAGAAAAAAACACCATCGGGTGCTTCGTGGTAGTATATCGGGTATCAAATTGGGAACCCAGGTATAGGGACCCACTATCTAAGGCCACTGAGTTGTAAGTTCCCAACATTAATAGGATAATTTAGGTCACTAAGTACCTATTATTCCTTATAGGGGATTTTAAAAAGGACTTTTAAAATTTTAATTTTATAGTTACTCCGCCTTTGGTTTTAGAGGGAAATGGCCATCAGAGATGACCATTTTAGAAAAATCATCCCATAAAATTTCTGACCATTAAAACATCTTTATTGGGAATTAGTTATTTATGTGATTTCATGTAATTTTGTGGTAATAATACCCATTTTATTTATCATTTCTTCTTATTCATATTTTCTACTGATTTGAGGTGATTTCGAGTTAGGTATTAGAAGATTATTCCACTAAATTTTGGTGGAATCATCCTAGACCAAGGTGATATTACATGTGATGGAAATAGGAAAATGAGAAATGATGAACACACATTGTTATTTTCTATTTATACTTAGGTACTTCATTTTGTGGACTTATTTTTTATTTTTTATTAATTGATTGAAATTGATGGTTGATCATATGATAAAAGAAGTGATTTTGTTCATAAAAGTAGTGGAGACATGAAATAGACCTTCTGTGTGCCATTGGTTTCAGTTTTAGTGTCATAGAATCACCCAGTTATATTTTATAGGTTATTCATCTTTGAATTAAAATTTTAAATTAATTATAAATTTTTTTAATTAATTTTTTGGGCCTTACTCAATGAGATATGGTCTCAAAAGCACGGTGCATTATGGTATGAGCTTAAATTGGGATGGATGATCTTGAATAAGGAGACTAACTCTATATTGCGGTAAGTTTTCCCTATGATACTTAACCATATTCCTTGAATGTATGATTGTGAATTCCTACATAGGGGGTTTAGGTTTGGATAATTTATAAGGGGATTGAGAGTGACCAAAGTGGATAATTATGTGGAATAGAGCCTCTAACACTTGGGGAGAGTAATCCACCATAAGTTGAGTGATTTAGAATCATCGGGATACTTTTTTCCAAGGGTAAATGATTCTAGTTTAGTGTATGAGTGTCCACATATTAGTATTTTGGTTCAAGATAACTTTTAAATATCTTATTTTGTACTTCCTTAGGATTTTATGGATGACATGGTGAACTTGGGCCTAGGGGTAGTTGGTAAAGTGGTCACTCACCTCATGATTTTTTTGGGAGAACCACATTGTGGGTGAGTAATGGTCTAGTCTCTTATGTTAGTAAAAATGGTCCTCTAGAAATTGAAGTATCACGGTTAGTTGGGGTTTCTCTAAGAAGTTTAAGTGGGGATTTTTTATTTAGAGGAATTTAATGGTAACCCAAGAATGGGTTATCTAAAATGCTTCCTTATGATAGGGAAATTATTTTTTTCAAATGGTTGGGGCATTCTTGGATTAGAATGGTTCTTTCTTATTATGAATATGATGGTGGTTTTGTAATTGGATTGACAAGTTGACATGCCTATTAGGTCAAGGATTATGTAAGGCCTTTGGTTTATTAGATTATTGGGTGTTTGGATATGATTTGTATTTGGGTAATAATTGGGTTAGGTATAAGGAACCAAGTGGTTTCCTTCTTGAGAAACATTTTTATGGATATTGGTTAAACTTATCATTCCATATTTGATAAGTAAGAGTATGGAGGAGTTAGTTGGTGATTCTTGGTGGATGAATAGTTGTGGTATAAATGGTGGATCAATGTCATGGTGAGTAGTAATCAGGATATGAATTATGGATCAGGATGTGTATTATGTGCATGATACTATATGAGATCTAGGATTTGGGTTTGTGTTCTATATTTATTTGGTTCACCCTAGATATGTTGATGTGAGTATATAGGTGATGGCACCATGGGTCCCTAGGATGTAGAGTGCTTAGTTATGCCACCAAGGTTCTTTTCACTATATATGAATCTCATTTACCACTAATTGTTTAACCAATTGAGAGCCGAGACACCATGTAGAATTGACCACCTGTGGTCAAACTTGATGAGATATTGAGACACAATTTTCTATTTAGAAACCATGGTTAGACCGTTGGAGTACCTCGGACACAAACTAGAATTTATCTTCCAATATTATACTAGATGATATTTGGGATGTTATTTAGAATTTACCACCCATGGTTACATTGATAAAGAGTTAGGATATTATCATGAATTTACCACCCATTGTTGAACCACTTGATATCCTAGAAAACTTTCGATCATTTACCACCCATTTTCAGATTATAAAAGAGCTGATGATTCCATCTGGGATTTACCACCCATAGTTATACCTTTCACGATATTTTGATGCCATATGGAATTTTCCTCCCATTTTTATGTGGGATGATAGATCAAGACTCCTTCTAAAGTTTATTTCCCATGGTTAGGTTGGTCATAAGTTGGGATGTTGTCTGTAATTATTTAGTGTCTATTCCTAAATAAAAAAATCATCAAGATTCCATAAAACAACCATCTATTTATATGGTACAATGGACAGGGTTTTCCAAATGTGACCAAGGTAAAAAGGTTAATTTTTTTAGTATCCTAGTCAATATAGAATAACCCATCATGTATATTATGGGATTCTACCAATTGAACAACACTTTTTCTAAGCATTGGAATACATTAGAAACCTAAAATTCCTAATATTTCCAAGATATGAAAATAAAAAAATGTATAATATAAAAAAATATAAATTTCACTCATTTTTGAAAAACCTTATTTATACATCATAGTTATAGATAAATATCACTGAGGAATAACCAAAAGAATCTTCCCTCTGAGGTGTATCAATAGACTGAACAAAATTGACCAAAAATATGGGAAGGACCCTCCTTTATTCCATGATATACTAATATATTGGGTTGAAAAAGAAGGAGGAGGAAGTTTGAAATTAGAGATTAAAAAGAGAGTTATCGGTGTAGGGTTACATGAATGAACTCCCATATCAATTCCTTTCCCTTTTGATATAGGCCTCAAGGAAACTCTCCAAGCCCTCAAGAATTTATAGGTATGTTATATTATGTAAAAGTAAATGGATTTAGTTAAAAATAAATGTAGCCTTATGAAAATAAATTCTCCTCAATATATTTCTTTATGTGAAATTTTATCCATCAATGACAGCCATGGAATATTCTTGAATGTTAATATTCAATGTTCAGATACCTTAATCAGTCATAGGGTGTTTATGAGAATCATGAAATATAGTTCAACACATAAAACTTCCCTAAAGTCTCCCTTATTTCATAGACTATGAAATTATTAGGGGTCTTTGATATGATATAATCACATCATGAATAGTGATATTCCCCCAAAGCTTATTAAATTCCTAAATATTACAACGTACGATATCCTCATTTCATTATATATGATATATCCAAAATATATCATACATATATAGTATTTAGGGATTATTTCCATCAATCTTACAATTATACTAAATCCTCATAGAATTTGTGTCATTTCACCTTATATTATATCATGTATAATAATTTTTGGAACTATATCCAAAAACCTATTGGATATCTTTAAAACAATTTTGGAAAGCAATCATCAAATTCCCTATATATCACATCATATGTAATACTTTTTGAATATGTATCTAAAATTCATTTTATATATTCTTTAAAATATATTTAATATGACCTCTAAAAGTTTTTATAAACTCAATCCCTCTTCATTCAAATAAAATGTGTGATCCCAAGGTACTTTGTATCATTAATAAAAAAATATTAATTATTGAATCCATAAATGTAAAAAATTAGTATCCTCTTGAAAGGTATTAGTGTTAATCTATATTCAAAGGGATCTAGAATGATATATATAGAACATATTTATCTCTACACCTATATCCACTCATTGTATCACATATAATAATTCATTGTAATTTGATCCCTTTGTATACTAAATCAAGTAAAAATGAGAAAATAAAAATGTTATTCAGACAAACACTTTTAAGGAAAAATTGGGAAACTAGTCAAGTATAAAAAAGACAATCAAGAAACATCATAAGTAATAAATGAGTCTATGAATTGCAGTTTAAGCATTTTAGAGGCCTTACCCTTGAGGAGACTCTATTGTAGAGCAGAATCTATTTCATCTGGATCATCTTTGTGGAGGTCTTCAAAATGGTATACCATCTTGTCCCAAGTTTGAATGAGATCTTCCATGATAATATTATTTCCATTGAATCCATGTTCTAATATGCCAAGTTGGTACATTGAGTTTTTCAATCCCATATAGCCTATTCATATATTCTCGATTCTCTAAGTATTGATCACAAATCGATATATTATTATTTTTAATCCTTATACATATATTTTATATCGGGTATGGGTTTATAATCCCAACATTACAACCTTTAAAAATGAACATATATTTTGAAATAATTTATTTAAAATATGCTCAAATGATGAAATTTCATTATGACCAATTAAAAAAATGTTCATATTTTTATCAAAAAATTATATACACCAATCCAAATTAAAAAAAAATTAATATGAGATATGCATTAGGATAAAATTTATTCAACAAGACCAAGAGCTATAACTTTCCATAGGTGACTCGATGAGGGCCATGAAGAGAAGAAAATATGTTTATTGTAGATTGGACCCACCTTCAATAATTTTTTCATATCTTGGGATATGGACCTCTAAATGAGACGATTTACCTACATCATAAAAATAACTAAAAGGATCATATAAAAATAAAATTTAAAATAAATATCCATTTACAATTCTTATATATAGATAAAATAAAGAAGAAATTTCCACCATGAACAACTCACCAAGATCCTTATTCCCTTGAATTATTTTATCATAAATTTTCATATATTGTTAATATAATGGATACTCTCACTTGTTATCAAAGGATTATTAAATAGAGGGTGATAGAGGATTCTTTTATATGTTTCATATTTTCCTCATTTATTATTATTTTATTGAATAAAAAAAATTCACACCAATATTTTGTGAAAATATATAGAAAATAAAATTTGCATAAAATTTGTCTAAAACTTAAAAAGAAACTTTACTTACACAAAATTTATTCTTTAGTAGGGTAATTAATTTATATTGAAGAACACAATGGAAACCTGAAGAGGACTCAAACCAAGAAAATTTTGAACCCAATAAAATCAATGAAGACATGAATGAAAATATTTAAAACATAAAATAGCTAATTTTAATGGCCCAAAACATTATGCTTATTACTTTGTGGGAAATATATTTTTTAAGTAGTTTGAGGAAATTATAGAGGTGTTGGGAAAATGTAGGGAGTATTTTTTAGGTTATTAGAGGCAAAAAATGCGTTTTAGAGGATAATGGAAGATTATGGTGATTAATCACCAATATTAGATCATTATAGTGGTAGATCACCCATGGTACATAATTCTATTGGTAGGTCACCAATTATAGATATCTGGTGGTAGATCACCAATGGTAGTTCATTCTTGTGGTGGATCACTAATAGTATATCTCAAGTGGTAGATCATAACAGTAGATCATTCTAGTGGTAGATCGCTAATGGTAGATCTCTGGCGATATATCACTAATGGTACATCATTATTGTAGTGGATCGCCAATGGTAGATCTTCCTGGAAGTATATCACCAACGATAGATCTCTAGTAGTACATCAGAAATCGTAGATCAATCTAGAGGTAGACCACCAATGGAAGATCATCCAGGTGGTATATCACCAATGGTAGATATCTGGTGATAGATCATTAATGGTAGATAATCATAGAGATATATCCCCAAATTTAGATCATCCTATTATTATATCCCAATTGTATATCTACATTGAATCCATTTTTCCAAAAAAATTGATTTTTCCACTTTTTATATTTTATTTGATGAAAAATGGGTTTAATGCCTTATTTAATGGATTTTAAATCCATTTTAGAGGAGGATAATTATATACACTTTTTCTAAAAGGTCTAAATCCCTATTAATGTTCTTACCATGTGTATTTTATTAAATACTCATTAAATGGTCAATTAAAACCATACCAAATCTCATCGGTTTTGAATATATTCAATAAAAATATAACACCTTTCATCCATTCCTTCTGGATTACATTATCTTGAGAAAGGAGGTTCCCAATCCTTCTTCCATTGGAGTCATTGATCCATGTTGCTATAGTTGGTGTGAATTCCCTGTAGGAGGTTTCCTCTTGTGTGCGCACTCCCAATTTATAGTGAAACAAATTGGTGTAAAGATCCTTTCTTCCAAGTAGGAATTCCTTCGTTTCTCCTTTATGTGTCTCATGTGGGTAGGGGTGTTTATGTTTATTTATTCAGAAATGGTCTCATACAAATTAATTAATAAATCTTAATTGGTGAAATTAACTTAAAAAGGGTAATGGGAATGTGAATCACATGTTTTCACACTATTTATTATTATTATTGATATTATGATTGTATAGGGAAAATTCCTTGATGAAAATCATGGTCGTCGGTGGATTTTCTGCATTGTAGTGGTGAAATTAGGGAACCCATATTTTTGTGATTATTTGATACCACCCTAAATAGAATTTTCTAATCACATATATTAAGATATTGAAATGGTTGAACCTATATATAAGGCTTGTGTGAGAATACCCCTAAATAATGAAATGGAAATAATGGAATCCCATAAGCCCAATCTAGAAAATGTGGTTTGTGTGGTGTGAAATATTTTGTAATGGTGAATGTGTGGTGTGTCTTTTTGTGAAAATGTGGTGAATGGTAAGTGGTTTTGTTTTAGAAGATGAGATCGGGTGTTGTGATATGAGGTGTTATTTGTGATGGAAAGTGGAGGTTATTGTGTGGTTGTGTAGAGAGGTTGAAAAAGTGGTTTATATGCGGTATGAGAAGGAATGTGGTGATTTTGGTGGGATTTTATTGTGTTGTGCTTATTGGGGTTTGTTGGTTTGGTATTGGTGTGTTGTTTTAGATTCACAGTGACTAAGGGGATATGAAATTGTAATAATTATAGGGAAATGAAATAGGATTCTGTTGAATAATGAACTCTTGATCTAATGGACTATGTGATTAATTTTTCTTCGACGTTTATACATGTTATAAAGGATGGTAAATATGAAGTATTTGGGATAAAAATTACAATTATTAGGTTGTAAAAGGTAATTTATTTTCTTCAAAAGAATCTTGAAAATGTATTAAAATATAATGGAAAGTGGAATGTGGTTTGGGGTTTGTGCTCTATTGTATGGTTTTGTGCATTTCAAGGCAGCAGCAAAGTGATAGAAAGTCATGAGACTGTTTATAAATTTTTTATAAACCCATGGGTTAGGATCATGTGTTATGATATTATATTACATGTATATTCTTTTTATTTCCTATATTCTCCCCACCCTTATTGATTACCTTGTTCCAATGACCAATAGTTTTTTGTGTATTTTACCAACATCCTTGTGGGAGGATGGATGGCTAGCCACCCACTCTTCCCTGCTCCCTCTTCCAGGAAATTGGAAGGATATTCATGATTTGTGATGGAAAAAAGTAAAAAAGTGCCACTATCAAGATGATATGTGATGAGATATAATAGACCAAGTGTATTCAGGTGAGATAAAGTGAAATAGAATATAGTGCAGGTCGTGCCTGGTAGGATACACTTGGTTGATGTCTTTCATGTTCACAATTCCCTACTTAACTGGTTATGATATTTGATGTGATGTGATGGACTAGGTTACTTTGAGTGATATGTGGTGTGATATGATGGCACAGGTGTTTGTGGGAGGTATGTGATGTGGTGTGTTGTGATTTTATTTGGAAGACATGGGAGAACAAGGTTGTTTTTCATTGAGGTGTGAGAGCATCTAATCAGTGGGAAAGTAGTGTGGGGTACCCTATCATTGATATGCATTATATTATGTTTATATACTTACAAGAGATATTTAGTGAGTAATTCATGGTGAGGATGGGTTTGGTTAGTATACCTTTTTAGGTTCTATTTGGTTCTTCTATTTGCACACATGTGCATTAGTATGATATTTTCACATGTTCACGAGAGACTTTGGATTTCTTACTAAGTATAATTTTATGCTCAACCTACATATAAAAACTTTTTTTAGGTTTCAAAAAGGAATTCATTGATCATATGGTACATTACTATCTTAGACCTCTGGAAAGTTGTTGTGTCACTGCTTTGGCTTTTATTTTGGTTATTTACATTAGATACTTTTATTTTTATTAGTTTTATTTATACATGAAATTTGGGATGGTTTTGGATTTCATTTATATTTTTTCATAGAGTTTATTTTGGTATATTCATCTTATCTCTTAATCCTATTTATATAATAGAGGTTAATTCCTCCCATACATCATATTTTTATACCCTTAGTGCAAGTCGCCAACCCTAGGACTACTGGAGGTGGGACTCAAGGGTCATTATCTTTGTCCCCTCATTGTGGTATCTTTATAGGGAGGAGTTTATGATAGTAACCACAGCTGAAATAACATACCAACTTGTTTTCATCTAATATCCTGAGGAAGAAACCAACTTTGAGCTACTATCGATACTCATCCTCCTCTCCAAAAAATTCCATGATCTTCCTGGTGAGAACCCTCACAAAAAACCTAACTAATTACATATAGTTTTCTCAATAAAATAACCCCAAGGTTCACTTAAGATCAATTGAACCTAGAAAATCCATCATCATGTATTCTTAGAATCAATGGTTCCACGTATCCATTACAGACGGTCCCCATGGATCCCATAGAGGAGGGTGAGACAATCACTGTGTTTGGTCATGTGGTCTCTATTGATCTACATTATAAAGATTCCAACCCTATGTACAATCCATCACCAACTACTCTAGAGGAGGTCCTGGCTCATGTTTCCAATCTTTCTATCTAACAACCCATCAAGCCTTCCAGAATGGTGTCCCTTCCCAATGTGTCTTTTTTCATCCCAACAAAGGCTTTACCCACTATTTATACCCCAGAGGTGATCACTCACACGCATAACTCTATTAAAGTCTGGTAGACTTGATTGATTATTTGATCTGGTCCACCCCTACTCAAAGGTCCTCAAATAAGGGTAGGATCAATCCATCTCACAGTAACATCATTACTCATTAAAAATTGAAGGGCATCTTTAGGTATTTTGAATTGACATATCTTCCATATAAAGGCCTTCAGTCCTACCATCCTCCCTCTAAATGATCCAGTATATCAGTTGGAACTCAATGAGCCTAGGTTCCCTAGAAAATGAAGAATGCATCTTGAAATCCATTCATATAAAGAAAACCCACCTACTATACACTCTAGAACAAAAATTAAAGTTTGATTCCATCAAGGATATTTGTCATAGTGTGAAATTCAATAACTACATGCATGGAAACCCCATCAATAGCTATATATGGATATTTTAGGACAACCAAATATAGTTAGATAGTATAGAAATCCCACCTCAACATATCTCAATTAATGTGAGTAATGGAAAAATTATCTCATTGTGTCAATTTTGTATGCTAAATGTGATATTTTTTACAGAATTTGTTTTTGGGATTCTCTTTCAACTTCCATTATCAGTTCTTCTGCATGGATAGTTGGAGGGGATTTTAATGTTATAATTGATCATTTTTTTAATAATGGGGTGTATTTCACCCAAAAATATAATATAAAAATTTCAATCCTTTATTTCTATAAACTAGCTACTAGATTTTGGTTACACTGATGATGACTTCAATTGGTACAATAATCAAAGAGGCAGCAATAGAATGTGGACCATGCTTGAGATATGCTTGGGTAACTTTTACGTTATTTCAATATTCTTATGATCCTATATGAATAATCTATCTAGGTCCCTTTCCAACCACCACCCCCTTCTACTTCATGTATAAAATTATAAAGAATAAATAAGAGGGTAATTTTATTCTAGTAGATAGATGAATATGGAAGGGTTCAAGTAGATGGTACAATCTTCTTAGTTATCTCATATGTAGGGTATTTTTAGGAATCCATTCAAAACAAGATCATAAGACTCAAGAATTCCATAATTTCATGGATTAATATTCATATTCTAGATTATAATATGGATTCTCTACAGGAGGACATAAATTAGTTGCATCTTCAATTTCAAATACAATGGGATGTAGAAACATTCATTATTTTGACCAGTAAAAAGTAGTAGTTGTAGGAAGACTAGTATGTACTTGAAAGAACTGCCAAGGTTAGATCCATGTCCAAATTTATTAAGTAAGAAGATACAAATATAGTGTATTTTTATTATTTTATCAAGGATAATAAGTTTTAAGTAAGTTTTAACAAGATCATTGATGATGGATCTCATACTAGTGATGTCAGCATTACTGTACCATTGGTAGTGAATTATTTCAATGGATATCTATTAGGTCCATATCGGACTAAGGGGTGTTACCCATGCTTTAGAAGAGGTCATACATACCTTGGATAATATTCTACATACTATCATTGAACTAAATAATCAAATTCTTGGGATTACTCTATAAGAGTACAAAATCCTTCATTCCATTAATCATCTTGATCTAGATATTTATCTAGGGATATATGGTTTCTCAGGTTCTTTTTACACCGATGCATGGGATATTATTAAGGAGGATGTTTTGGGGGTTTTCTAGGACTACTTTAGGGGTGGTCCATTGCCTAGGGATACCTCAACTGTCATTCTATCTCTTATTAATAAGGGGAATCATCCCAACAGGCTTGGAAAATTCCATCCCAAGATCATGTGAAAGAAATTTATTAATGTTTTCACCATTATCCTTAACAAAAGACTTGATATCCATCTTATGGTATGGATTTCTAAAGAATAGTATGGATTCCTTAATGTTAGAAGCATTCAGGGTGACATCATCCTTTCTAAGAAATGATTAATGACCTTGATAAGAAAGTGATAGGATCCAATTTTAGGATCAAAAATTATAAGGAAAAGGTTTATGATCCGATAAAGTGCCCATTTATCCTCAATGATCATAGAAAATATGGTTTCACCAAACAGGTTTGTGACCTATTCTTCATGTATTTCTCATTACCTTGGTTCCCAATATCAATTATGTGGAAAAGATTTAGTTTTTTAAAATTAGTGAGGGGTTTTGTAGAATTATACCTTGTCTCCCCGAGCCATATCATCCTTTCTCAGGATTTCCTTAGTAGAAATATACACAATGGGATCGAAGAAGGGTGGATTCACCAATTAAAAGGGGTGTATGGTTTCTCTAATATTTCTTATCTTTTTTTTGTGGATAACATGATCTTATTTCTAAATGTTACTACTAATCCCATTTTTAATTTCATGATTATTATGATTGGATGCTATAAAAAATTTGACCAATGCATCAATATCAACCAAATAAGTGTTTTCATTCCAAAAAAGTTCTTGAATATGAGATATATGATAATGTTGGATAGCCTTGGTATTTACAAATGAATACTTTTAATGGATTATTTAGGTTCCCAAAAATCCAATGGAAGATTTTGAATTCATCATTGTGGAAACATATTTAATAATATCATGGGAGGGATCTTAATCTATAAAATTTGATTCTTTTCTTTTAGAGGAATATTATCTTTGGTCAACAAAGTTCAATATTTTATTCCCATGCTCATGTTAACTTTTTGTAGACCACCCAAGGAAGTGATTAAAAATGTTTTAAGAATCCTTAATAGATTAATTTAGTACACACATCAAGAAGGTCGACACCATTGAACTAGTAGGTCTAGGATTTCCAAACCAATTTTGAAAGGGTGTTTTAATCTAAGAGGTATTGAAGAGAGAATGTGGGGTATGAAATCTAATCTAGTGAGGGAGGATATCTCTGGAAACACCCTTTGGTCTAAATTCATTCAAACGAAGTATATAAATTACCCACATTAAGTGGGTTGATAGATCGTATGGCTCTCATGTATTGTGTAATTTGTATGGACTCTCTCAAAAACTTTTGGACAATTCTCTTTAGATTATAGGGTGTGGTGAAATATAATTCTAGAAGAAAAACTTGTGGGGTCTTCCTCTTTTCTTCCCTAGGTGTAAAATCTTTATATAAACTTCAAAATATATTGTTACAATCTATTCCTCATTGATGTAAAGATTAATTAAGAGAAGAATACAATGTATCATAAAATATATTTATCTAAGGACCTAGATAATTAGTTCTTTACTTTACCCACATCTAGGAAGGTGAATTTACAAATGTTCCTCAACATTATATATCCTGATGAAAATATAGATTTGATGGATCCTATAAATTGTTACAAGGATGTATCCCTTAAATTATGCTTCTTTATTTGTAGGATCTATAACCAATCCATCCCCACTAATGATAACCTCCAACATATTGTCATACCCCTTGAATGAAATTGAAAATTTTTCTATGATTATAAGTTTTAAATGGTGTTGGAAATTTTGTTGAAGATAAACTTGGATTTCTTCTTATAGAACACTCATTTGGGGGCTTCTAGGATCCCTCGATAGAGAAGGCAAAATTGATGGATTCCTCTAGGAAAGATGGGATTTTCTGGTTGGGAAGTGTGTGCAACCCCAAGGATGGATAGTTGTTATTGATACAGGTTATTGGGTCATTTTGGAAACTCAAAATGTCATATATCAAAAGGGGCCCAAACTAAATCTCCATGATATTGGTACCAAATATAGGGTTCTTATGCATTTTATCTTTCTGTTATGAAAGGATACAGTTTTACCACATCATTTATAGGGTATCCTCTTATCCACTCACTTCCCAGTTGATTCAACTTCACATAAGAGAGGGGATATTGGATGTTTGGTTAAATAAAAGGATCTTCATCAATTATTGAAGTTGAATTTGTATTGTTCTTAGAATCTAGGGAATATGTGAGTTGGTTGTATTGTTTATGATACAGAGGGTTATATCATCTTGGATTTATTTTCCATCATTGGAGAGGTTGATTCATTTTTTAAGGCCCTTGAAATGTTACAGGGGACCAACAAATCTAAGAATAACAATATCTCATTATCTAAGGTGAATTATGACTCTTTTATTATGATCAACGCATTAAAGGGGAACTCTAAATGATTTTGGATAATAATTTACTTCATGAGAGCTCATAAATATATTCTTCCTTAGGTGGTGGATATTTTCCACTCATGGTGAGAGGGAAACATATCATTTATCTTGTTACATTTATTATTAATTAGGATGACAGAATTTTTTTGTAATCAATTCATATATCTCTTCTAGATGGCTCTACTAAAATTGTCTTACGGGATTCCCTTTGACTTCAATACTTTCATCCCATATGAATCCCCTACTTGTTATCATTTTTTTAATCTATTTTTTTAATAAAAAAATTAAATTTTCAGTCAGTTAAAACCCTAATATGTATCCAAATATCTCATAAAATTTAGGTCTATCCATTTTTCACTTGATGGTGAAGCCAAAGACTAATAATAATATATTCTTACCATTATTGGTGGTTGG
Organism: Viscum album; assembly: GCA_963277665.1. Taxonomy (NCBI): domain Eukaryota; kingdom Viridiplantae; phylum Streptophyta; class Magnoliopsida; order Santalales; family Viscaceae; genus Viscum; species Viscum album. Next base: position 1,110,826,273 of record OY728146.1, read on the forward strand.
AACAGCCTTAAAAGACTATTTCTAAAGAAGTTTTTACCAACCTCCCTAACTACATCCATAAGAAAAGTGATTTGTGGAATTGTGAAAGAACAAAGATAGGAACTCCATAAATATTGGGTTATATTTAAAATACTTTGTTCTAGTGGAAAAAACTCTTACTATTTATCATTAAATGGTTGTCAATATGGAAGAAAATGCAAAAAAAAATTATATATGAGTGATAGAACCCACTCAATGATTACATGAGGTAAACCATTTATCCCTAGAACAAAGGGTGGATAATAAACATGGTGAAATGAATACACTTTTATGACAAGGGGAATCTCTCTGGGTCCCCGCATGGATCCATAGCCATGCGCTCGCCCTTCGGGCGGCGGCGATGGCCGCCCCACATTCCACCCTCCCTCATCCAGCATTCTCACCATTCACTAATCCTTCCTCGCTCCCAGATTTTTCCCAAATCCTCCTTAGCTCGAAAGTCTCGGCCTTCCACTTTGGTGCTCCTTCGCTTCCGATCTCTCTTCAGGAGTTCTTGGAGGCTTCGTCGCTAAATGGGTTATCCCTTGTCGCCCTCTTTGGTCGTTGTAGACCTTCCCTCGACCACTTCAACAGGTTCGTCAATAGCACCTGGCCCCTGAAGAGCCGAATCGTGGTTCGGCTTCTGGATCCTCGTCACTTTCTTCTTCGCTTTGAATGTGCTGATGACCTGGCTTCCGTGTGGTCCAAAGGCATGCGATCTTGCGATGGCTCCCGCTTCGTCCTGTTCCAATGGAGTTACGAGTTACACTGGAAATGAGACTCCTCTCTCGCAGCAATTTGGGTAAGCTTCCCTTATCTACCTCTTCCTTTTCAAAATCCCTCCATTCTTAAGATGTAGGGTAACCTCGTCGGGAGGTTCCTAGCCTTCGATGAGCGTTCCCGCTCCCTTTTTCACCCGATTTCTCCCCGCATCTGTGTGGAATTTGATACTTCAAAACATCTGGTGTACATTGTTTGGATTGAGTTTGGTGAAGAACTCCGTTATCAACAATCAGTGGTCTTAGAAAATTGGTTCGATTTTTGCAGTTCATGCTTTCGTCTCGGTCATCTTCATTCTAGTTGTCATTCGTCTCGTAGCTCGGATAAGTCAAACAGTTCTGTTCCCCTTAGGGTGGAGGCACGACTATTTCTTCCTGGCATGCAGACGAATCCAGTCACGATGGAGGGGGGTGCATGTTTCTCCCCTAACGCTGCTGGTGGGGATCAGGATGTTGTTGCTCCTGTTCCTGAATGTCCGAATGGTGTGAATGCAGGCTTGGTCTTAGCCTTGGTAAAGGGACTTCAATGTGATCATCCAAGGAGTAACCCCTTGGTTCATACTGTCTTCAATCATTTGAGTAATGATTTGGGTATTATCTCACCTTTTGTGCGTGGTTCGGTGGGTCTTGCTGAACCTGGTGCGGCTAAGGATGCTGCTGCTATTTTTAACAGGGGAGTGGTGATCTGAAGGCGAGCGGAGGAAGGTGAATATCGTAAGATCTCCTCTTATGTGGAGGATGTACATACAAGGATTGATGACACTGGAATTGAGGGCCCCCAGGTTGAGCCCACTCCTTTGATCATTTCAAGACCGAGAAGAGTGGTGTCATCTATGAAATTGAGCAACTGTTTTGAGAGTCTCGAGAACAAAGGGCCTACTCAAGAGGTAGACTGGGAGGAATCCTTCAATAAGGAGCAGGGTATTCCGTGGGAGGAGTCTGGGGATGACTTATCTAGTCAACTTTCAGGGGTTAGTGATCAAGAATTTCAAGGTAGTGATTCCTACAGTCCGAGGAGGAGGAAGGGACGGCAAGGAGGCAAGAAAGGACGAAAGGACTACTCTTATCTGCCTTCTCCAATGAAGACCCGATCTGGCAGGAAGTTGAAGGCCCAAGTGACGGATGGTACCCCCATCTCTAAGGGTAATACAGTAGGTGTAGAGGCTGCGGTCTCCAGGGCTTATTCCGATAGAATTGTCCTACAAAATCAAGGCAGTGTAGATGCTCATCCAGTTGAGCTGCTTCTACATTCCAGAGAAGTTATGGAGGAGGAATCCCTTGTGCTTAATGCTTCCAAAGAAGATGGTGATAAGATTATTTTAAGGTCCATTCGGGTGGCCACCAATAGAGATCAGATGGATTGGATTTCCAAGAATAATTAAATCTTAGTTAGAGGCTTCCACAGGGGTAAAATCAACCAAGAGGATTTCATGCAAGCATGGGACAGATTGGCACGCCACTTCGAAGACCTTATTCAGGATGATCCAGAAACACCGGTAACAGCTCTCTCCTAGAATCTCTTTAAATATAAACATTCCAATAGGCTTAAGTTTTCCTTCAATAACTTTGTTTTCTCCTGGGGTTTCTTACTTTTACCTTAAAAGTGGCATTTGGTTTATAATAAAAATCAGAAATTTGGATTTTGATAACACACATTATTATGATCATTTCCCCCAAATTAAATAATCATTTGAGTGCAGCATTATTTCTTGGGTATCCATTTTAATAAGCACTACCATTAATGTAAGTGAACTTCAAGACAAATCCAAAACCTATATGTTAAGAATAACTATTGTACTAACAATGCGGTGAATCAATATATCCTAAATAGAACTGGTATCACCATATCAAAGTTGCATGCCATCATCTACCTCTACCAAGGAACATCCCACCTCTTCCTATAGAATCTGAATAATCCCTAAGGACATAGTAGGGAAAATTGAATCAAAAAACCATTATCTTCTATAGACCACTGAATCAATGATTTGAGACAGGTGAACTCAAGTGTTAAAATTAAAAAACTCTTTTGGATATATCAAGATTAAAGGTTCTAGACAATTACCTTCACATCCCATTATCAATCCCAATGATAAAGAGACTGTATTTGTCATTACACTTCATAGTGGTAAAGAACTATCACCTTCAAATGATTAAAAAAATAAGGTAAGTCCTCCAATATAAACTAATCTATCAAAAACCAAAATATTCAAGTGTTGATATAAAAAATAAAAAATGGTAAGCAAAGTTTTCATTTAGTAATCCCTTGATCAATCAATTCTTCTTCATTTTCCAAAAAGGGTTTCTCAATCCAATAAAACATTTGATAATGAAATTGACGAAGTGATCATGTATACTTTTAAAAGGATACAAGATAAAATTCATCACATTGATGAATTTAAAAAAAATCCTCACTAAGAAAAATTTATAAAAGATATTTATTCCCCATAGTGGTGACTAAAGGGAAATAAGTGGTTTAACCTTTGGAGGAAATACATAGCCTTGATACAACTACTGATTCCAACCAAATTCAAGGATTATGATTTTTTACACAATAGGGTATAATTTATTTTACAATGAAATTATTTATTTAAGCACTTTAATTTATATAATACCTCACTATATTTATTCTAATTTGTAGGTTAGAGATATTTAACCAATAGGAATCATGGTGTCACTTGTGATCCAAAGCACAGAACACCCAACAAGAGTAACGGAGGACATCCTTATGTGAGTGAATAATTTTATATTTTCTGTATACTTATATGTTATTGATATAGAACATATAGGAACCCAATGAAATTTTCCACTTCTACTTGGAAGTATTTTTCTTAAAATGGTGAATACAATCATCAATGTTTATAATGGAACATTTTTCATGGGGTTCAAGATAAAAAATTTAAGTTTCAATATTAATGATTCTGTGAAACACCATGTTGAGTAACACTCCAATCTTTCTATTAATTTGATGGAAGTGATCCCCAATAACACAAGCTCACTATGTTCTTCTATTGAACCCCATTATGGATTTTTTAAACTCTTTTACATAATGGTTTTTTAGTCTAGCCATGATTATTAACTGGATATTGTAAAATGTAATTTTTTTATTTTAATTGATGAGTTCTTTTCTATGGTTCACATGAATGTCAATGATTCTATAAATCTCATTCCAATTGATTCGATTTATACAGAGAACATTCATGAGAAAATATATTATTCCATTGGCCTCACTCCCTGAGATATATTTCCTCATTCCAAAAACCACTAGTATTAGAATTAAAGACACTTCTAGATAATTATAAATATTCTTACATTAGGGGTATTAATCAATTTCCTATCATGATTTCTAATGACCACTCTTTATAGTTGAAATAAAAAATGCTAAGCCTTTTGAGAGAGTGTAAAAAAAGTGATAATGTGGACATCGGATGATATTCTTGGTATTATAAAATATATTTTCATGCATAAAATACTCATAGAGGATGATTAAAAACCCATTAATCTATCTCAATGATGGATAAATCTCATCCTCCTCGAAGTTATAAAAATAAAGGTGAGAAAATCACTTGTAATTGAGATCATCCATCACATATTTGATAGTAAACTTGTTAGCTTGTTGAGAATTATGCCTAAGGAAACTAGAATAATATTAGTGTCAAATGGAGAGATTAAAGTTTTTCCTAAAAATGTGGAAAATAGTTTATGATTTTGTATTTAATACTGTCAACTAAATCAATCCATGTGAAAGTACCACTTTCCTCAACATTTAATTGACCAAATATTATAAATACTGGAGGGTAAGTCCCATTATTGTTTTTTCATGTCCATTTTTTTATTTTCAAATCCATATGGTCCATGAGTATTAAGAAAATGAAACATTTACTTATATATTAATTACATTTTCATATAGGATGATTCTATTTTTTTCTATGTAATTATCCTGTTAAATTTTAACATTATATGGTTAGTATATTCTATGAGTACCTAAATAATTTCATGGAATCTTTCATGGATGATTTCACTATCTAGGACTCTTCCTTTGATGAATTTTTTGGAACACCATGGTTTTTTTCATTGTCTCTACATTGAAAATTTTCTCAAATTAAATTATGATAAATTCCATTCCCTAATAGAGTATGGGATTGTTCTTTGGAATTACATTTTGAATGAGGTACTTCAATTTTATAAATTAAAATTTTAAATACTCTCCATACATATCCAAAATATGTTCATGTAGTATGGAGATTATTGGGTTGTTATTGTTCTTTTCACTGATTTTTTAAATACTTAATAATATTTCACTTCCTTTTTCTAGATTATTATGAAAAGATATTGAGTTTTTGTTGGATGATAATTCAATGAATTATTTAAATTTAATAAAAAGGATTCTCACATAACCTTTAATTATCCTACCAAAAATGTGGGATATCTTCATTAAACTTATGGGAAATGTGTCTAAATATTTAGTTGTGGTATTTTTGTCATGAAGGGTTGATAGGGATCCTCATTTCATTTCAAATGCTTCTTAAACCATAGACCCTTTCTAGGAAAAATAAACTACCACTGAAAATAACATATTTACATTATGTTTTAATTGAAAAATTTTTGTTCTAATCTTCTAGGTTTAAAGGATATTTTTTATAATCATGCTGCCCTTCAATTCTTCCTAAATAATCTTGAGGCTAATCCCCATCTCATACGGTGGATACTCAATATTTGAGAGTTCGACCAAGATATTCATGACAGTGATGAGTGGAAAATTTGATGGTTGACCACATTAGTAGGATTAATACCCATATTATACAACCATATTGACTCATCTATGTCAATTAGAGAGTTTTTCCCTGGTGAGAACCTTTTTGAAGCAGTAGACCTTACCCATTGGCATGTGGATGTTGGAAATTTTTTGTTTCATCTATGGTTCCCCCTAATTTTAGCACTATAGAATCCCAAATTCTTTAACATGGGTCTTAATGATATATTTGGTATAATCCAAAATTGGTGTTATTTTTTAGTGACTGGTATATTATAGGGTGTGTACCCAACCATGATTCCACATCTGTTTTGAATTTTTTCCTCACCATGGATTATGGTAGCCATTTTCCCTTTCAGTACATTACATGAAAGGTCCTTATACGCAAAAATTTATTAACCCACATTTTATAAGGATTGTAATAGGTTTTTTAGTTTTTTTAAATGATATAAATTCATAGGAAATATCTCTAGTTGTAATAAAATTCCCCAAAAATCCATGTTATTTTGTGAGATATTTGTTCCATGGGGAATTTTCTAAATTATTTTTTCTTTGTGTACATCAAATTTTTTATTTATTATATCTCTAAATAGGTGGAAGAAAAGGTAATGAGGACTAATGACTCTCATGTTGATAAAAAATTTATGATATACTAATTTTTTAGTATGTTAGGTTGGTAAAGTATTATCAATATAAATCATGGTTATCTTTTTTATAATCAAAACATGAAAACATTACTCCATGAATAATATTTTTTTCATAAATTATCCAGTATATATCACCCCCAAAATAACTAACAAGCTAAAACATAAGACTATGAATCTAAAAAAACTTAGAATAAAAAATATACAATCCAATATAAAAGATTATATTATGTTCTTGGATGACTCACTTATAGATTACCATACATATTTCAAAACCCTATGAGAATATCACCTTACCAATTTATATTTGGAAAGGATTTTTACATCCTTATAGAGTTAGAACACTATGAATATTAGGTTTTATAAAAATGAAATATGAATCTATCAAATGTAGGTGATCATAGTTAATTATAGATTTAAAATTTGGAATAAATTTAAAATGATATGATAACTCTATGATTTATTAAGATATGGAAAATTCTATACTTAAGTATATGATTCATTAGTGGAAGTTACATATTAGTGAGAAGGTACTCATGTACAATTCTAGTAAAAATCTATTCCCAATTAATATTCATTATTTATGGATCAGTACTTATACCATTACTAACATATATTCTTTTGTTTCTATACAACTTTTTCATGAGAAAAGTGTAAAATGGTTTATGGAAAATGGGTAGTGTATCAGATACTTATATGGAGAATTTTCAATGCATATGATGAAGAAACTACAACTGAAGTATTATACCTTTTAAATCACCTTACAAGTTATCCCTTATCTCTAACTTCCTTTACTTATAATTTTTTAAATACTTTCATTGAGGATAATGTAACTTTTTTGTGTGGGTAAGTGAGGCATAATGCATTTTGGATTTTTTTTCCCACAAAAAACTAACAAAAAACAAAAATAGCTGAAAAAATATTATGCTTGTATTTTTATTTTCTTCCCCTTTATTTTTTTAAATTTAATTTTATCTTAAATATAATATCCAAAATCATTTTACAAAATTGATTCAATTATGAGGTAAGCTTCTTGTTTTTTTATGGATTCAAATGAGTGTTGATATGGAATATTTTTCTTGAATTTTTATTTTTGAAACATTCTTAGAAGTATAGTGTATTATTGAAAAACATGCCTCATTAGAACTTACTAATGTTAATTTTCACCAACTCAACAGTTTATCTAAACCATTTTTATCATACTCTTCCTAGTACACTTCATTTTTTAGTGAAATGATATTGTGTTTGTCTTCTAGAAATTAGTTATATTGTTTATCAAAACAATTTAGAATGAGGAAATGTTTTAGTGTGATTGAGGTGTGTTTGAAATTAATCCCTACATTTTATCGACTTTTGAGACCAAACATTACATTTTACCTTAGTATCCCCTAGTTTCTAAGAATGATCATATATATATATATATTAAAAGCATTTATTTCCTGCCTACCATTACTCCTGTATACATTACATGATGATAATTCATTCTGAGTGCAGAGAAATTGGCATAATGCATGTCTTATCATGGGGATTATTTACATTGTGTGAGAATGTGTGTTGGAGATATAATTTTGGTAACAATCTACACGTCATTTATATTTTATTTTAATTAATTTTATTCCTCATTAAAAAGTAAAAAACCAAAACCAAAATAGATAATGGAATTAAATTCTTCATTACTACAATTTGTATAAATCATGAACCTGATAAAAAATAAAAGGGAATGATTCATTATTCAATAAATATATTTTCTTTTCACCACATTATCTTAAAAAATATAAAAAATTAAAAATAAAGAAAAGATAATAACAAATAAAATGAAAGAAAATAATATAGTCAATCTTTCATTATAATTTATTTTATAGGACTTTTGGTTATAGAGTTGAAAAGTTAATTTGAGTTGGGTTATTCATTTTTTGGGTACTTTGAGTGAGAAATTGTAACACCCCAAAAATTAAATATGTAACAACTCTTTAAAAAAATACTTTTTAAGATAGGTTTTTTTACGTGAAACAGAGATAAAATTATTAAATGTGGGTGTTATAATATATTTTTTGAATTAGTGGATATATATATATATAAGTAACTTGTCACAACCCATCATAGAAGGGCCCATGTCGTGACTATCCCAAGCCCTCCTCCAATTGCCCAGGGGCTGGCGACTAGCACCGAGTAGGCATATCCCCCAAATGGGAGGCATTTTTTGAGTACTTGTACACACGCACGCATCTCCAAGATCAAAATTCTAAAATGTAAAAACACTAAGTAAACAATCATGTGTACCAATAAGATACAAACAACATAGTACGAAAGTATAAAACTATAAAGCAAATAGGGCTACAATACAATCCCACCAAAAATAAGATTTTGTAAAAGTGAACACACATTTTCCTGAAACTCATTCATAGAAAACCCTACCTGAAGGATAGGTATAGGGAAAGCTATCTGAAGCCACTAGAGAAAACCTCAACTGTCTGATCTCTCTAAGAACCACATAGTCTTGGTCCACCTAGGACTCCATCAAAGCATTGAATGTCTTCACAAGACAGAGCACGTGTGAGAAAATCCCATGTAGGGGTGAGTAAAACAATACTTAGTAGGACACTCCAAAGATATAAAGGATAAATACTAAAAAATACATGAAGTACACCACAAATAAATACATGAAGTAAACCATAAAGAAATATACTAAGAAACACTGTGAAGGAACTCTATGAAGGAACACCATGAGGGAACACTATAAAGGAACACCACTAAGGAACACCATGAAGGAACACCACTAAAGAAGACCATAAAGGAAGACCACAAAGGAACACCATGAAGGAACACCACTAAGGAACACCATGATGGAACACCACTAAAGATCATCATGAAGTAACACCACTAAGGAACACCATGAAGGAACCCCACTAAAAACACCATGAAAGAACACTACGAAGGAACACCATGAAGGAACACCCCAACGGAAAACCACGAAGGAACCCCATGAAGGAATACCACTAAATAACATTATAAAGGAACACCATGAAGAAACACCACTAAATAACACTATGAAGGAACACGAATATGGAACATCGCGAAGGAACACCATGAAGGAACTCCACTAAGGAACACCCCGAAGGAACACCGCTATGGAAAACCACGTAGTAACACCATGAAGGAACACCACAAAGTAACACCATAAAAGAACGCCATGAAGGAACACCACAAAGGAAAAACAAGAAGTAATACCACTAAGGAACACCATGAAGTAACACAACTAAGGAACATCACATATAAATACAATAAGTATACGACATAGAAAAACATGAAGTAAAGTTAGCTCACACATGTATAAGTTTAAAGCATGAAGAGAATGATTTTAAATTATAGTCCAAAGTTATCCCAATTTCAATGACACATAGAGTGTTGATGACCCATGAAGCGTCAATGGAGCACGGAGCGTCGAGGGAGCATGGAGCATCGAGGGCGCACAGAGCGTCGAGGGCACACGAATCGTCTAGGGTGCATAGATCATTGATGGAGCATGGAGTGTTGATGGAACACGAAGAATTGATGGCTTATAAATCATCAATTTTTCATGCATCCCCCAAGTCACATAGACCCCAATCCACATCCAACTGCAAGATTCTACTTGTAGTGTGCTTGTACGGGGAGAACCTACTCTTCAAGCCATTAGGTCGTATTCCAACTTCCACAACAACTCACTTAGTGTATCTCCAAAGGCCCATATCATCGAAAGGGTACCAACTCCACAAATGACTCATCAAACAGACACACAATTTGAATGATATGGTTGTTTTGTAAAACAGCCTAACCCGGGTCCGATCCAGATCCAAACTGACCTAGTTTGGGCAACCCGACCCAGCCCAGTCCAGTCTGGTCTGGACAACACTGTTGGTTGGCCTACTCTGCTAGACATGGCTTGCCTTGGTCACACCCACTAGTCCACATTGTATGCCCTGACCACATTTCTCCCCCCCCCCCCATTTTTCCCAGTCAATGCGGCACCGAGCCGCATTTCATGCGGTCGGCCCACATTCTCCGCACGTCGTGCGGCTTGCCGTCGTGGGTTCCTTCAACATTGCTTTGAGCAATATCTCATCTCTCTACCACAGCCTCCTTCTGTGGTCCCCATTCAACACTGTGGCCACCTACCACAACCTATCTCCCACATAGCCCCACTAGGCAGAATCCTTGCTCCACTGGCGGCTCGCCATCTTTCGTCAGGCACCGTCGCTGTCGGTTCTAGTTCTGTGGGCCGTATTATTTCTTCAGTGCCCCATTTTTCAAAACAGATCCACATCTATGATCCTCAAGTCATTATCTACACCTCTTTTGGATTTTATCCAACTTTCAATCTCTCTAAGGTTCTGATCGTGCTCAAAAACACTCGGAGACGTCAAGCTGGGAACTATAGGGGTTCCAACAATGAAGAGCATGTAGAATTGAGGGAAAAATGAAAAAATAAAAGGTTCTACATCGTTATCCAAGTGTTCTTGTACAATGATATAGATTTGGGGAATTTGGGTTAGTAACATATCAAGTTGAATCCCGCTAACCTTCAAAAAATCCCTCCTGCAACATAAGATCAATCTGTAGGCTAATCTTTTTATGGATTAGTCATCATTCGTTGTAGATATCAAGAACATAAAAAATCACAAAGAAATAAAACATCCTAACTCATGTTTGGATCAATCATTGATGAGAAACAGTTGTGTTGTCATTTTTGATGAGATCCTCTAACATTGTAGATGTTCTCCCTCTCAAGGAATATGGTGTGTCTTTCCACAATAACCCTTTTTTAGGGGTCATGTAGGTAATATCTCCTTGTTTCCTTAGGCTATACTATAAAGTTAACCTTTATGCCTCTAGGTTCATGTTTTTTATCAAAAGATTCCTTAACAAAATCTTCTCTTTCCATACATGTAAATTCAATAACATTGTTTTTCTTCCACTCCAAAATGTGTATGGAATAATATTTATCGATTTAGTTGGTACATGGTTTAGTATGTGTGTCAATTTTTGTGACACATATCCCCAAAAGGATAATAGAATACTTTCATAACTCATTAGTGATCTCAACATGTCCAATAAGGTGTTGTTTCTCCATTCACTTACACTATTCCATTGAGGCATGTAAGGAGGAGTGAGTTGGGATAGGATCAAAAACTCCTGTAAGTAATCAATGAAGTCTTGATTAAGATATTATCCACCTCTATATGAGCAGAGTTTATTAATATTCCTACCAAGATGGTTCTCAACTTCATTATTGTATTCCTTGAATTTATCAAAAGAATATAACTTATACCTCATTATGTAAATATATCCATACCTACTAAAATCATCAGTAAAAGTTATGAATTATGAGCACCCACCCCTTGCTTCAATAGGAAATATTCCATACACATCTGTATGAACAAATTCAACAATCTATTTATCCCTTTCACCTTTCCCACTAAATGGTGATTTGGTCATTTTTTTCTTGTAAGCATGCATGGCATACACTAAGTGGTTTTATTTAGAAAGAATCTTAATATCCATCTTGATGTAATTTTGTCAAAAAAATTATTTACAAGAACGAGCTGGTGATGCCAAATTTTGTATGGTATGAGTCATGTGATGTAACTTTATTATCGATTTTCATTATTGGTTCATTTAATCCAGCATGTAAAGACATTTATGTAAATGTGACTTACCATAACAAATATGAACTTTATAAAATAAGCTACATTTATTTCCAAATTTAAAAATAAATCTATCTGTATCTAGTCTGGATACAAAAAGAATGTTTTTGGTAACTAAGGAAACATAATAAAAACTCTTTAAAACCAAGATAATTCTGGTCAGAAATGTGATATGGTGGTCCCCAATAGCTAAAGCAGCAAGTTTATCTCTATTCGATTATTGTATATCTAGCTATCCTATGTCATTTTTTCTATATATTCTCAGTTTCTATAATTAAATATATATATATATATATATGTGTGTGTGTGTGTGTGTGTGTGTGTGAACCAAATTCTATATATAGTACACAATTTTTATAAAAATATAAATTTCCTAGCTAACAAACGTACCTGAATCTTCCCCTTACTTCTTTAGCTAGGTCCAGTTTTTCTTTCAGTGGCCCTTATTGACACATGAGAAATAGACAACATAATGTTCCCTTGCTTCCCCATTATTCTTCTTCGTGGAAGGGTGTGAAAATCATTGTTCTTAAATATGTTTTCTTTCCCTTTATATTTGTTCACCATAAGTATAGAATGTTTTTCATGCTTCATATCTATATCTACTTGGAGAAGGAGGACAAGAAGATATTATAAAGGCTACTTAAGGTTTTTCATATTAAAATTAACAACAAAACTAGAGAATATCTGAGGGAGTGATGCCAAAATGATATTGGTTCCCAGTTCTTAGAAGAGTTTAAACCCTAGAACCTCTAGGTGCTCAATTTATCCAAAGAGCTTGACTACATGAGGCCCAGCTAGGGAACCATCTCCAATCTTATTCTGAAAGAGCACCTTGGAAATATCAAACCATTATTCTCTATTTATCTCCTAGTAAAGACCACGAAGTTTCTCAAGCATTCTATATGCATCCATATGTTCATGAGACCTCATGATTTCACTGTATATAGATGAAGTCATCAAACATTGAACATCGACCACATTGTTCATATGTTTTTCATAGACTAGGAACTCTTCATCACTCTCCTCTTTAGTAGGTGATAAACCACATTTTTATTGAATATTTTATTAATAATAAATTATATAATTTCCTCACATTGTGTTAAATATTTGCAATTAGAATGTATTTGGGATTAGATCATTCATTTGAATATTTGATGAAAATTCCAGTTTTATCCTTTCAAAATCACTGTAGTATTTCAATCATAAATATTTTTATTTGATTTATTTGAACTTACTATTTCTTAATTGGGTTCCTTAATTCATGGGAGAAAACTTTTATTCAGGAAACTAGATCAAAAGAATGAATTTGGATGGAGTAATTGGGCCATAAACTCAAAGGTGGGCTGGACACGCCAGAATGGATAAGATTTTGTATATGGGACATAACTCCTACATTTGGGATTTTATTGATCCCAACTATTGAGAGGAGATAGGGGACCCATATCCTCACATATGATACTTATGTAAGAAGAGATGATTCATGCATTTCGGTGGTCAAATGGGCAGTGCAAGTTGGATTAAAATATTTGGCCGAATTTCCACATTCACACTTGAAACCACTTGTAACCTATCCTCCCATACCCTCTATAAATTGGAGTTTTTATCATTTTTAAGGGTTTGGAAGGGCATTGGGAAGTTGAAGGTAGAAGAGAAGAGTTTTAATGTAACGCCCCGACCCCAGTTACCTAGAGTCGGTGCATTATTACATAACATTGGCATGATCACAAGAAAGATCAAATCTCGAAAGACCGATTGGTTTAGTAGCCGTGGAATAACAAGATATATTCATAAAGTTTTGCATTACATCATAAAGTGAAAAACTACTACAACAAAATATTTTCTCCATATTCCACACTCTTATCCCCTCATAAAATCCCTGCAAGTCATTCATAATTTACTTCTTCACACCCTGGGAAAAATAAAACACAGAAAAGGGGTGAGCTCAAATGCCCATTAAGGATAACAATATAGCGGAAACTTTCAAAAATAACAATAAACATTTAAGGCAGTGTATAACTAAAACAAAATCCTTTTAAACTTGAACTTCAACATAGAATGAAAAAAAATTAAATAATGCCATCTACTTATTCACATGGATATTCTATTAATTGAATAATCACATGCAATATCAATAACCACTTTCATAATGATGGAATGCATAATGTCAGACTATTATAACCACATAGCCAAGGCCCTGTGCCAAGACTACAAATAAGATTTTTCCAATTCCTTGTACCAAGACACTAGTTTGTCTCATGAGACCTACCGATGCATCGAGGAGCTATAGCGGGCTCTACCCGTCACATATTAAGTCCAATGCATTCCCATATGAAAAGGTTTAAACATAACATAAACATTCATATTAAAACTAGCATACGAAATGTCAATACTTTCACCATAAACAATGAATGGTATAAAAATATCACATCCACAGTTAAACATATCACAAAACCTTCAGTACAATATAGAATTTTTGTATCATAATAAATCAACTTCAACAAAGAGTAAAATCTATCAAAGGATGTTGACATAGATGAAATCAAAACTCTTTTTAGAGAAATATCTCTTTATATTTTTAAATCATTTAAGAGTAATATATTTATAAAATAAAACATTTTCTTTGAAAATATTCTTATAAGATTTTAAGGTAAGCTTCGATGATTTTATAACGGCGGAAAATATCCGCACCCACCGTATAAGTTAAAAAAATATTCTTACCTTAATTCTGTCGAAAAGTTTAAAAAAACACCTTGTTTGGAAAAAGACAGAAATATTCCTTTATAAAACTCTCATAAAAAGTCAAACAAGGGTATAAATGACTTTAACCCATATTCCTTTTAAATAGTAAAGATGTTTTGAAATACATTTTTAAGAAACATGGATGTGGATGATAAAGAGATCCCAGTAGATTATTACGTATAAACAACCTCGGATAATGAAGAGATTTTGAAATAACCCTTACCTTGTAATTTTCCTTTGTTGGGGTAGGTTAACCTCCTGTATAATGGTGAAATAATTGTTATTAAATTATACAATAATCATATACATTAATATGATATCATAAATGATCTTTTAACATTGATTTGTTAATAATATCTTAGTATTATCGTTGTTTCGGGTGTTAACTTACTTGTTTTCTTTTATATGTTTTGTTACGTCAGTTGTGTTTTTCATGGATAGGTTGTATATTAATCATATCCAGAATTATATCAAGTCCTTATATACTATTATTAATCATCAAATGAGAATTAGACTTGAATGGATACGATGGAGAATGAATCTCATCGCGTTCGTGGAGACGGTAGTCCGTACGTACGCACGAGCGACAATATCATTATTTTGATATTAAAATAATATTTAATTGGATGGTATATCTTATATAAAGAATCATAATCATGTTATATTTATTATTTACATTAGTTACACATCATTATTATACCCATCCAAATAATAATTTATTGAATAACAATTACACCACGACGTGGAGACGGTAAGTTGTACGTACGCACGTATGGTGACATGTTATTCAAAGGATGGATAGAATAATGAATATGGTCATACCATATTTATAATAACATCACAGTATATATAAGATACTGTAGTTATTATTTTAGAATGGTAATAACAAAGAAGTAAGAAGTGGAAGAAGAAAGGAACTTGGAAAAGTGTGGGGAAATCATTACCTCTTCTTCGGGTTCTTCCTTTTGATTTGATCACAAGGCTCTTAGGTTGGATTTATGACTAAAGGAATGCCTCTAGGATGAAGTTAGGGAAGTTGAGAGAGTATTTGGGCAGAGTTTGGCCGAACCAAAAGGCTTTGAAGGTGCGAGTTAATGAGAAGGGGGGGTACCCTTTTATAAGAGGGGTGAGGGGCACCATTGGAAAAGCTAGAAATATTATTTTATAATAAATTCATATTCGGTTTCTAATGGCTCCAAAGTAAGTTATTTAAATTTTAAGGTGGGGATAGGACGAAAACCACTCAACCAATAGAATTTAGATAGGTTTGGGTCATTATAATAACCTTATCTTTAAGTATTAACTCTTAGTTAATTAGTTTCACTTTTACAATGTCTCTTTGTATTTTTATATTATATGGTTAATAAACATTATATATCCATCCAAGATACCCCCAAGTGGTCCATTAATAATACACCTATCATTATATAAGTCTCTTGGTTGAACCTTATATTTTTAGGAATTTAATATCAATTAATAATATACTGTTTGTTTTAAAAACTCTTTTATGTCAATTTTGACACTATTCAACAATTGATTTTTGTAAAAATCATAACAGAATGGTTACTTCAAAATAAGTTAATTAAATCATTCCTAACATGTCATATTAACTTTGAAAATTTTTTTAATTCATAAAAAGTCTCAAATTATCTTTATTTGGGTATCTACAATATCAATCATTTTAATTTTTCACTATTATGGTAATTACTGCATCACCATTGTGTCATAAATAAATTAAATTATTTAATGTCTAAAAATTATAAATAAAATACTATTATGTAGGAAATCCTTTTATATTACTAATGAATATTTATAGTCTAAAATCCAACATATATAACCCTATGTAAAAAAAATTTCAAAAAGATATATGCTTGTGTCATTTTTGTATTCATTTTAACTTAATTAAAATAAAGTGTCCCTATCACTTACAAGTGGCACCATGGGGTCCCAAAATAGACGCAAAGATGCCCATGGTCGAACATGTATCAACCAATAAGGTTAGGACACGTTTTAGGGTAATTTTTTATTATTATAATATTATTTTGTTAACCCTTATTTACCGGATTTACCCTTTAACGATGGTAAATAAAATATTTACCGAAGTAATTATTCAAAATGTCTAAAAATAAAAGTTACCTATTTACACAATTTGAACATCCTGATTCCAAATATTGAATCTATTTTTCCAAATTCAAAACACAAAAGTGGCAGAAATTAATTTAAAATTAATTCCTACTGTCAAAACAAAAAACGTGTTTTTAAGATATAATAACTATCAAAAGATTGATATTTTTTTATGTTCGGTTTAATTGTGAAATTATGTCCAATGACCAAAATTATATTAAATGGTAAAAATATATTCTAAATATACTTTAAAACCACTCAAATTCATAATTTATCACTATTAATTATTTTGATTAAAAAAGTTGTTTTTAATTAAAATTTAGTAATTTTCACTATTCATCAAAATATTAAAGTTATCCGAAAAGTACCAAAATTTCACCTTAGGCTAAATTAGATACTTCAAATCCAAAAATGAAGTCCATTTTGAGAGATAAAATTTATAAAATTTCAAAAAGTAGGTATTACTATTCATAACGGCTAGTTTGATTGGTTGTGGTGTGTTAGAACTCGATGTTGCGTACAACACACGCTATCACATTATTCAAAGAGAAACGTACCATAGAAGCTTGGGGTGTTACATTCTCCCCTCCTACAAATAATTTCATCCTCAAAATTTCTATAATACTACCGCATGAAAAGACTCAAGTGGTTCTTCATCATAAGTTCCTCGGGTTCCCACATTGCCTCTTCCATCTTATGGTTTCTCCATAGAACTTTTACCAGACGCGTCGTCCGATTTCTCTGCACCTGTTCTCTCGTATCAAGAATCTTGACGGGCTCTTCGCAATAAGACAGATCGGGTTCTAGTTCTAATTCCTGATAGGTTATTACATTTGTTGGGTCAGGCATGTATTTCCTCAATAGAGATACATTGAACACATCGTGAACTTTGGAGAGACATGGCGGCATTGCCAATCGGTAAGCTATAGCCCCAATTCGTTCAAGAATTTCGAAAGTTCCGATGTACCTGGGACTCAATTTACCTTTCTTACCAAAATGTATGACTCCCTTCCATGGTGATACCTTCAAGAAAACATGATCACCGACTTGAAATTACAAATCCTTCCTTCGATTATCAACATAGCTCTTCTGCCTACTTTGAGCTGCTTTGATGTGATTTTGGATTACCTTCACCTTTTCCATCGTTTCCTCCACAAGTTCTGGGCCTACAAGTTTTCTTTCACCAACGTCATCCCAACAGGTTGGTGTACGACATCTCTTTCCGTATAAATCTTCATATGGTGCCATCTGAATACTCGAATGGAAGCTATTGTTATAGGAAAATTCTACCAGAGTAAAATATTGATCCCGCATACCCTGAAAGTCAAGTGATAAGGATCTCAACAAGTCTTATAAGGTTTTAATAGTTCATTCTGATTGTCCATCCGTTTGAGGGTGGTAGGCAATGCTCAAATGAAGTTCAGTATCCATGGATTTCTGAAGACTTTTCCAGAATCATGAAGTAAAACGGGGATCATGATCTGAAACAATCGATAGGGGTACTCCATGAAGTCTCACAACTTCATTAATATATAGTCTTTCTAGACGTTCCAGTGGTAGATATTCTCTTATAGCAAGAAAATGTGATGACTTGGTAAGATGATCAACAATAACCCATATTGCATTGTTCCTTCTAGGAGTATTTGGTAGCCCCATGAAAAAGTCCATCGTAATATTGTCCCATTTCCACTCTGGTATGGGAAGATGTTGCATGACTCCTCCAGGCTGTTGCCTTCCAGCTTTCACTTGTTGACAAACTATACATCTTGACACAAAATCAGCAATCTTCCTCTTCATGTTGTCCCACCAAAAATGTTCCTCGAAATCTCTATACATTTTGGTGCTCCCATGGTGTATAGAGAAATTGGAACTATGAGCATCATCCAGCAATTCTTTTTTTAGATCAGGTATATCGGGAACACAAAGTCTCTTCCCGAATTTCAAAATTCCTTTTTCATACAAAAAGTCTCTCAATCTCCCATAATTCACAGCTTTAATCTTCTTTTGAAATTCTTCATCATTGGTCTAAGAAATCTTAATCCTTTCTAGTAAATATGGTTTGGCAACCATTTGAAAAAGTATTGATGTTTCACCTTCCCCGGTTATTCCCATGTCCATCTTCACCACATCCATGAAAATTGGATCCCTTTAAATTCTCATGTTGTTCAAAACTCCATGATATTTTCTGCTCAAAGCATCTGCCACCTTGTTTTCTTTCCCCGGGTGGTATTGTATTTTACAATCATAATCCTTGAGTAATTCAAGTCATCTCCTTTACCTCATGTTGAGTTATTTTTGTGAGAATATATACTTCAAACTCTAGTGATCAGTATAAATCTCACATTTTTCACCATATAGGTAGTGCCTCCATATCTTCAAAGCAAAGATCACAGCTTCTAACTTGAGATCATGAGTAGTATAGTTTTGTTCATGAGTTTTCAACTGTTGTGATGCATAGGCAATAACCCTATCATTCTGCATAAGGACACAACCAAGTCCTTTCTTTGATGCATCACTATAAATAACGAACCCATCATTCCCCGATGGTAGAGTCAATATAGGAGCATTGACTAATCTTCTCTTTAGTTCTTCGAAACATTCTTCACACTCTTTTTTTCAAACAAATTTAACCCCTTTACGTGTGAGCTTCGTTAATGGGTTAGCCAATCGGGCAAAATTCTGGACGAAACGTCGATAATAACCTGTTAAATCAATAAAACTACGTACCTCAGTTATACTTGTAGGTTCTGGCCATTCTTGGATTTCCTTGGTCTTAGAAGGATCAACAGAGATTCCTTCTTTAGAGACAATATGGCCAAGAAAAGAAATCTCCTGAAGCCAGAATTCACACTTCCTAAACTTCCCATATAATTCATGTCTTCTCAGAGTCTTTAGGATAATGCGCAAGTGATTTTCATGATCTTCGTAGATTTTGGAGTATACCAAGATATCATTAACAAATACCACCAAAAATTCATCGAGATACTCCTTGAAAACTCTATTCATCAGATCCATGAATACAGAGGGTGCATTAGTCAATCCAAAAGGCATTACAGTAAACTCGTAATGCTCGTACCTGGTTCGAAATGCTGTCTTCAGAATGTATTCCTTCTTCACACACAACTGATGATATCCAGATTGAAGGTCAATATTTGAAAATTATTGAGCTCCATGAAGTCTGTCAAATAAATCATCAATGTGAGGTAGGGGATACTTGTTCTTTATTGTTATAGCATTGATCTCCCTGTAGACGATACATAACCTCATAGATCCATCTTTCTTTTTAACAAAAAGAACAGGGGCTCCCCATGGAGAAACACTAGGGTGAATAAATCCCTTATTACTCAATTCCTCTTGTTGTTTATTTAGTTCAACTAATTCTACAGTGGCCATTATATAAGGGTTATTTGATATAGGCCTTGATCCAGTAATTAAATCAATGGAAAACTCAACTTCTCATTCTGGAGGATGTCCAGGTAAATCTTTAGGAAATACATCTACATATTCTTTCACAACATGTACATCCTCTATTTGAACATTACTTTCCTCACCCACAATCATTTCATTCTCTTCCTCCCCAATAATTGAATTTAGTTGAGCTACTATGGGTGGATCTAGATAAGAATTAGGTGGTGACGATTCTGCTCTAAAGATAAGGTGTTTTTTATCATCATCATCAAAAATCGTAACCTCCTTCTTCTTACAATAAATCTTCGCATCATAATCTGAAATCCAATCCATACCGAGGATTACATCAAACTCAATCATAGGTATGATGATGAGATCAGCAGTTAAAGAACATTTATGTGCTCTAATGGGGACTGATTCACAAAACTTTGTTGCAATGATACTTCCCTTAGGAGTTTTAACTGACAATTCCCTTGTTAAATCAAATTGTAAATATCTAATTTTCTTAGAAAACTGGGAACATATGAAACAATGAAATGATCCAGAATCAAATAATGCATTTGCTAAACTTGATGAAACCATTAAATTACCTGCCACCATGTCTTTTGGAGCTTCTACCTCAGCAGTAGTGATAACAAAAGCTTGGCCTTGATCCCTTAGCCTTTTCTGAGGTAAGTTCCCCTGATGATAAGGATATTCCTTTTCATAATGTCCCATCTCCCTGCAATTATAGCATTTCACATTGGTACCTTCCATCTTCCCTTTGCAATCACGAGCTTGGTGGCCTTTTTCACCACACTTATAATAGACACTCATTACCTTTAAGCAAGTACGAGGGTGTTTCTTCCCACATTTACCACAGGATGGATATTCAACCTTTCCCTTCTTCCCCTTATTTCCATTCCCAGATTGATCAGCAGATCTCTTCTTCTCTTGCTTTGAATTAAATTCATAAGACTTAGAGAATTCCTTTTCTGTCTTGATAGCACTTGAGACAATGTCTTCGTACGACAAGAAGTATTGTTAGACTAATGCTCGATGGAGATATGGTTTTAACCCATCAAAGAAATGATCAATATTACTTCTTGGGTTACGTATATACTCTCTAGCATACCATTCTAACCTTGTAAAGTTAGCCTCATACTTTGCGACATTCTCATCCTCCTTTTGTCTCAGACTCGAAAATTGTCTTTCCATATCCGCTCGATGGTCATGAGGAAAGTATTTTTCTAAAAATAGATCTTTGAACTCCCTCCATTCCATATTTGATACTTCATCATCTTACTTCATGTTTTGAATCAATGACCACCATTGATCAGCATCTCCAGTGAGGCGGTAAACTGTCATGATAACTTTTTCCCTTTCACTACTCCCCAAAGCCTGAAATATTTTCTCTAGGGAATTTATCCATTGCTCAGCTACTAAGGGATTTGTACTCCCATTGAATGTTGGTGGTTGTTTCCTCATGAATCGATCTAACATTGATCCTCCATGCTGCGGATCAGGGTGCTCCATACGGGTAAGGTTATTATTCATAAACTAAGTGAGTTGTCCCAGTATGGTGATTAGCTGATCGGCACCAGTTGCATCACCAGCTCTACTATAATTATCTTGAGCAGGAGAGAAATCCCTACATGGAGTGCGTGCATTGATACAGTTTCCATTTCTTCTACTAGGTGTCATTTCTAAACAATGGCATAAACTAGATCAGTTTATGAATCAAAATACATAATTCCATACTTATAAAACACTTAACATAAATTGAACTATTTATGGATATAATCCATAATCATAAAAAATGTTTTCTTTGAGGAAGTATATACTCATAAACCCTTCATAATGATTTGTAAAGAAAATGAGAGTTATCCTAAGCATATCCCCCGGGAGTGTCGTAACCAAGAGTGTAGCAAGGCCCGTTGTCGTGCACCAGTTCCCGTTCGAGTCTAGCTCAAATCGGTGTTTTCGGGTTTTACCCCTAGGTACATCTATGCCAGAGCCACCTCTACCTGCTCGTATCTAGACAGGGATGTATTTCTTGGAAAACTCAAAAAATCTCTACAATATCAAAATTCTAGGACGTTATTCTATACTAATCCTCAAAGTCCATCTTAAATCTATGTGCTCTAATTAGAGTTTATCTAAATCTAGCTTCTAAGGTTTTTACTAAACTTCCTCTAATACCAACTATAACACCCCGACCCCAGTTACCTAGAGTTGGTGCATTATTACATAACATTGGCATGATCATAAGAAAGATCAAATCTCGAAATACCGATTGGTTTAGTAGCCTTGGAATAACTAGATATATTCATAAAGTTTTACATTACATCATAAAGTAAAAAACTACTACAACAACATATTGTCTTCATATTCCACACTCTTACCCCCTCATAAAATCCCTGCAGGTCATTCATAATTTACTTCTTCACACCCTGGAAAAAATAAAACATAGAAAAGGGGTGAGCTCAAATGCTCAGTAAGTATAACAATATAGCAGAAACTTTCATAAATAAGAATAAACATTTAAGGCAGTGTATAACTAAAACAAAAGCCTTTTAAAATTGAACTTCAACATAGTATGAAAAAAATTAAAATGAAAAAATGCTATATACTTATTCACATGGATATTCTACTAATCGAATAATCACATGCAATATCAATAACCACTTTCATAATGATGAAATGCATAGTGCCAGACTATCATAACCACATAGCCAAGGCCTCATGCCAAGACTACAAATAAGATTTTGCCAAGGCCTTGTGCCAATACACTAGTTTTTTTCATGAAACCTACCGATGCATCGAAGAGCTATAGCGGGCTCCACCCATCACATATTAAGTCCAATGCATTCCCATATGAAAAGGTTTAAACATAACATAAACAATCGTATTAAAACTAGCATACAAAATGTCAATACTTTCACCATAAACCATGAATGGTATAAAAATACCACATCCATAATCAAACATATCACAAAACCTTCAGTACAATATAGAAGTTTTGTATCATAATAAATCAACTTCAAATAAGCATAAAATCAATCAAAGGATGTTGACATAGATGAAATCAAAACTCTTTGTAGAGAAATATCTCTTTCTATTTTTAAATCATTTAAGAGTCATATATTTATAAAATAAAACATTTTCTTTGAAAATATTCTTATAATCTTGTAAGGGAAGCTTCGACGATTTTATAACGGCGGAAAATAGCCTCACCCACCATATAAGTTAAAAAAACATTCTTACCTTAATTCTGTCGAAAAGGTTAAAAAAACACCTTGTTTGGAAAACGGCGGAAAGAATTTTTTATAAAACTCTTATAAAAAGTCAAAAAAGGGTATAAATGACTTTAACCCATATTACTTTTAAATAGAAAAAAAAATTGAAATACATTTTTAAGAAACATGGATGTGGATGATAAAGAGATCCCAGTAGATTATTACGTATAAAAAACCTCGGATAATGAAGAGATTGTGAAATAACCCTTAACTTGTACTTTTCCTTGGTTGGGGTAGGTTAACCTTTTGTATAATGGTGAAATAATTATTATTAAATTATACAATAATCATATACATTAATATGATATCATATATGATCTTTTAACATTGATTTGTTAATAATATCTTAGTATTATCGTTGTTTCGGGTGTTAACTAACTCATTTTCTTTTATATGTTTTGTTATGTCAGTTGTGTTTGTCATGGATAGGTTGTATCTTAATAATATACAGAATGATATAAAGTCCTTAGATACTATTATTAATCATCGAATGAGAATTAGACTTTAATGGATACGATGGAGAATGAATCTCATCGCGTTCGTGGAGACGGTAGTCCGTACGTACGCACGAGCAACAATATCATTCTTTTGATATTAAAATAATATTTAATTGGATGGTATATCTTATATAAAGAATCATTATCATGTTATATTTATTATTTACATGAGTTACACATCATTATTATACCCATCCAAATAATAATTTATTGAATAACAATTACACCACGACGTGGAGACAGTAAGCCGTACGTACGCACATATGGTGACATGTTATTCAAAGGATGGATATAATAATGAATATGGTTGTACCATATTTATAATAACATCACAGTATATATAAGATACTGGAGTTATTATTTTATAATGGTAATAACAAATAATGAAGAAGTGGAAGAAGAAAGGAACTTGGAAAAGGGTGGTGAAATCATTACCTCTTCTTCGGGTTCTTCCTTTTAATTTGATCAGAAGGCTCTTAGGTTGGCTTTATAACTAAAGGAATTCCTCTAGGATGAAGTGAGGGAAGTTTATAGAGTATTTTGGCAGATTTTGGCCGAACCAAAAGTCTTTGAAGGTGTGAGTTAATGAGAAGGGGAGTGCCCTTTTATAAGAGGGGTGAGGGGCACCTTTGGAAAAGCTAGAAATATTATTTTATAATAAATTCATATTCAGTTTCTAATGGATCCAAAGTGGATTATTTAAATGCTAAGGTGGGTCTAGGTATAAAACCACTAAACCAATAGAATTTATACAGGTTTGGGTCATTATAATAACCTTATCTTTAAGTATTAACTCTTAGTTAATTAGTTTCACTTTTACAATGTCTCTTTGTATTTTTATATTATATGGTTAATAAACGTACTATATACATCCAAGAGACCTCCAAGTGGTTCATTAATGATACAGATATCATGATATAAGTCTCTTGGCCGAATCTTCGATTTTTAGGAATTTAATATCAATTAATAATATACTATTTTTTTTAAAAACTCTTTTATGTCAATTTTGACACTATTCAATAATTGATTTTTGTAAAACTCATAACAGAATGATTACTTCGAGAAAATTTAATTAAATAATTCCTAACATATCATATTAACTTAAAAAATTAGTTTAATTCATAAAAAGTCTCAAATTATATTTATTTGGTTATCTAAAATATCAATCATTTTAATTTTTCACTATTATGGTAATTACTGCATCACCATTGTATCATAAATAAATTAAATTATTTAATGTATAAAAATTATAAATAAAATACCATTATGTAGGAAATATCTTTATCATTATAATGAATATTTATAGTCGAAAATACAACATATATTACCCTATGTAAAAATTGTTTTTCTAAAATATATATGCTTGTGTTATTTTTGTATTCATTTTAACATAATTAAAATAAAGTGTCTCTATCACTTACAAGTGGCACCATGGGGTCCCAAAATCGACCCAAATATTCTCATGGTAAAACATGTATCAACCAATAAGGTTAGGACACATTTTATGGTAATTTGTTATTATTATAATATTATTTTTTAACCCTTATTTACCGGATTTACCCTTTAATCATGGTAAATAAAATATTTACCGAAGTAATTATTCAAAATGTTTAAAAATAAAAGATACCTATTTACACAATTTAAACATCCTGATTCCAAATATGGAATCCATTTTTCCAAATTCAAAACACAGAAGTGTCAGGAATTAATTTACAATTAATTCCTGCTGTCAAAACAAAAAGCGTGTTTTTAAGATATAATAACTATCAAAAGATTGATATTTGTTTATGTTCGGTTTAATTGTGAAATTATGTCCAATGACCAACATTGTATTAAATGGTAAAAATATATTCTAAATATAATTTAAAACCACTCAAATTTATAATTTATCACTATTAATTATTTTGATTAAAAAATTTGTTTTTAATTAAAATTTAGTAATTTTCACTATTCATCAAAATATTAAAGTTATCTGAAAAGTACCAACATTTCACCTTAGGATAAATTAGATACTAAAAATCCAAAAATGAAGTCCATTTTGAGAGATAAAATTTATAAAATTTCAAAAAGTAGGTATTACTATTCATAACGGTTAGTTTGATTGGTTGTGGTGTGTTAGAACTCGATGTTGCGTACAACACACGCTATCACATTATTCAAAGAGAAACGTACCATATAATCTTGGGTTGTTACATTTCACTCCAATTATCCAACAATTGTAAGAGGGGTAGTTCTTGAAGCAAGGATCCCCTCATCAAGCCTTCCTCTTCTCCTTCTTCTTCTTCATGTTGTAATGCTTTTCTTCTTTCAATAAACTCTTAGTTTTTCTTCCATTTATTATGTTATTTTAAATTTTCTTCTTCTCTTAATCTTCCTATTTGGGTTGTAAATCAATACTGTAAATGAGAATGGGTTATACCATTTCTAAGCCTTTCCACATGCAAAACATTTCTACGATGACTACACCGCTCATGGAAGAGTAGTTCTTTTTAGTAATCAATCTACCTCTATCCTTCTTCATTAATTTATTTTGAATTAATGAGCTACTTTAATTCAAATATTATGTTCTATTAATTGTTTTTTTAATTTAAATGAAACTAATCAAGCAATTTAATAGTTAACACAAAACACACGAGGTCAGGAATTGTGTGAACTGTGAGAGCGCAGCCTTAACTAGTAATTCAAACCCACAAGGGATTAATTTGTAGAGTTCAAAAATAATCCCTAAACTCAATTAGTCCTCATTTCCATAATTTATATGTGCATTAATTTACCACTGACTAAAATCTATCCTTATAACATCAATCAAATCAGGGTGTTGTGATTACATGTTCTGAATATAACCTAGGGTTTAATTCACTTCATCTTTGTGGTAAGGTTAATTCTCGTAGGGTTTGGGGGTAAACAAGTTAAGGGATCATAATTAAGTGGATGTTAATTTAAATAATAATGATAAATAATTGATTTAAGATGTAGAGTTAGATCGATTACGTCTTTTAAATATTGTCTAAAAATATCTTCTTGTTGTGTTATTTTAATCGAAATTCATTTCAAAACTAAAAACAAAAAAAATAAAATATTCTTCTAGAAAACTTCTTCCAGATCTATAAACTATAACCAACCCCCATCCTTTCAAGTAGTGTTTTCATTATCTTTTATTTTATTTTTATAATACCTCTAAAAATTTTCTTTAATTCACTTCTTCCTTTGAGAGATGACCTTGGTCAGTCACTCTGTTGCATCTAAGTACACCAAAATCACACTAATCATTTGAGGGCTCCCACTACAGCGCTCTTTCAAATTGGCACCATTTGCAGGGAGGAAAGTAATTTATTGAACCATTTAAGGGTATTTCTTTTATTTTTCATTTTATTATTTTCTTCACCTCTCTCTTTCATATTTCCCCTTTCTCAAGTTTTCATTTTTTTTGCATCCTCTTCTTTTCTTTTTGGACCATCAACTTAAACTTCTCATTTTTCATATGGTCCACTTTTCCTATTTTCATTTTTTGATTTATGACACGAACTAATCCCGAGGATCTCTTGGATATTGACCCTGATATTGAACATAGCCTTCGAGCTCGAATCAGACAGTCTCAGACTACGGGAAGTTTCAATATTCAACCAGTTGGTGAATTCCTCTCTTATGGAAACATTGAAATTGGAAGCAATTAAAATTCAAACATAAAAGAAGAAACAATGGATGGAAATAATAACAATGAGCTAAATGTAACCATTCAAGAATTGGTTTCACCTGATATTAATTATCAACCAAATTGTATTGCATACCCAAATCTAGAATCGGACTTTGAACTGAAATATGGATTCATTCACCTGCTTCCAAAATTTCACGGCCTCTCTAGTGAGGATCCCAATAAACTCCTTAAATAATTTAATGTGATTTTCTCAACCTTAAAATCTAGAAATGTCTCTGAATATCAAATCAAATTAATAGCATTCCCATTTTCACTTGATGGAGCTGCAAAGGATTGGATGTACTGTTTACAACCTGAAGATGTAACATGTTGGAACGATTTGAAACATCTTTTCTTGTAGTGATCTTTTCCATCATCGAGGACCACTTCAATTCATAAGGAGATCTTGGGGATCAAGCAAGAACAAGGGGAGTCAATGTATGAGTACTGGGAGAGATTCAAGAAGTTGTGTGCAAGCTGTCCACATCACCAAATCAGTGAGCAACTCCTCCGTCAGTACTTGTATGAAGGACTCACACCTATGGAGAGGAGCATGGTGGATACTGCAGTAGGAAGGGAATTGGTGGAAAAGAAACTAGTATCCACACGTGCATTGATCGACAAGATGGCCCAAAACTCCCAACAATTTGGTGATAGAGGTACACCACATGTCAGGGGATTACATCAGGTAAGTCCTTCTTCTCTTGAAAGTCATTTGGTTGATACCAAGTTAGAATAATTGACCACTATGGTGAGGCAGATTGCTTTTGATCAAAAGACATCCCAACCCAGTCCTTCAAGGCCTTGTGGCATTTGCACTGAGACAAGCCACACAACTGACTGTTGTCCTCAACTACATGAAACAGAAGATTGTGCAGCATTATTCCCTAGGAGACCATATCAGAAACAAAAACAACCACATCCCCAAAATAATTATAACTCCTTTGCACCAACATTCAACCAAGGGTGGAAGGATCAATTAGACATGAGGTATGGCTCTGGGCAACAACAAAGGGCCCCTTTTAAACCAAACTTCCAGCAGCCTCCACCTTACCAACAGGGTTTCCAACATCCCCAAAGGAGATTTGAAGCTCAAACATCAACAAGTAAGCAACAAGGGAATCTACAACACAAGGTAGACTCTAACACGGATGATATTTTGAAACAAAATGTTCTTAATCAATAGAATGAGCTGAAGAGTCAAGGTTCGTAGTTGAGGGGGTTAAAGACTCAAATAAGCTAGATTTCCACTGCCCTCCATGAACTGGTACATAAGAATTCTAGAAATTTTCCTTCCCAACCTACTCCCAATCCAAATGGGAATGTCAGTGCCATTACATTGAGAAGTGGTAAGCAAACTGTAACAACCCGATATTTTATGGGAATTATTTTTTTTAATTGATGTCTTGTGTTGTATGCTACACCAAGATTATCTTGTGCTATACGCAACATCGTATTAGCCTGCAGTATACGCAACACTATTCTTGGCTTGTGTTGTATTTTGTTATACGCAACAACAAATGAGTCTTTCACTACACACCACCCTGACTTGGCTTGCATTACACACAATCTTGACCTTCCTCGATAGCGTGTGCAGTACGCAATACCGGGTTTCACTAAACAACGATATATTGTTATAATATTATTATGGACTAGACATTATGAATAGTATTAACTACATTTTGAATTTTATAACATTATTATTCATCTTACATAAATTATAGAACATGGTATGAGAATAAAATAAATTTTTTGGGTAAAATAAGTATTTTTCAAAAAATGCAGTTTTGCCGCCTTTTGATGGCGCACCCACTTTAAATCTAGTTTTTGACATGTTTATAATTTCAATTTTAAAAAATAAAATTATTCCTTGGAATCAGGATATAAAAATTTAAATTGGATGAATTTTTCATATTATTCTGATAACTTTCATATTTTGATGAATAGTAAAAACACGCTATATTTTAATTAAAAACAACTTTTTTCATCGCAATAATTTATATGGTTAGATTATCTTTTTAATTGGTTTTAAAGTGTAATTAGTATATATTTTTACCATTTAATCCAATGTTGGTCATTGGAATTAATTTCACTTTGAATTTGGACATATACAAATGTCGATCTTTTGATAGTTATTGTTTCTTAAAAACATGCTATTTGTTTTGATAACGAAAATTGATTTTAAGATTAATTAATGCCACTTCTATGTTTTGAATTTGGAAAAATTGAAATCATTTTTTAATTCGAAATATCAAATATATCTTAGGCCGAATTTTTGGTATTTTTCTGAAAAACTTCAATTTTTGATGAATAGTGAAAACACTGAGTTTTTGGTTAAAACAGAGTTTTTATTTAAATAATCATTTATTTTATTTAAATTTTTTTTAGTTCAAAATAGATACATAATACTTATATAAGTTCAATTAAATTCATTGGAATCATTTTATAATAATTTTAGATTTATAAAAAATGTATTGAACTTTTCACCGTCTTTTACCCACTTCCTAGGAGCTTTTACAATTGTTCATAAAACATAATTTTACCACTTCTGTGAGTTTAATTTCGAAACTATGAGAGAAACGGTGAATATCAAAGAGTAAAATGTGGTTCAATTAGATAAAAATAATTTTTGGTGAATAGTTACTTTTTACTTTTATTTACCATGGTTAAAAGTAAATAGGGTAATTCAAGGTTAAAAGAATATTATAATAATTCAAAATTAGCTTAACACTTGTCCAAAACTTATTGGATGAGTAGTGGCCGACCATGGGAATCCTTGGGTCGATTTTGGGACCCCATGCAGCCACTTATGAAAGACAATGACACATTAGATTAATTAATTTAATGTAAAGACCAAATTGGCATTAACAAAAATCCTTTAGTAGTTAATTATTATAAGGGTCTATATAAATTATCTTTTCAACTATAAATATTCATTGTAAAGATAAAAATATTTCCTACATTATGGTATTTTGTTTATATTTTTTAGACATCAAATAAAGCAAATTATTTATGACACAATAATGATGCATTATCTACCTCATTAATAAATGATTTAAATAAATAAGATTATAATGATTAAAATATTATCCAAAACGTGTCCAATTCTGATTGGATGATTTTATTTAGACCATGAGTCATCTTATATTTATCTTTAATTATTTTGGGACCTTTTGAAACCGAAGATAAGTTTATAATAAAATAATATTTCCACACTTTCCAAAAGAGCCCCTCCTCTCCCTTATAAAAGGAGACCACTTCTATGCAATTTCTCACACCTCTCAAGCCTTTTGGATCGTCCAAACTCGGCCCAACTAAGATCCCTACATCCCTATACTCCCCCTAGAATCTTTAAATTAGGTATAAGGCACTTCAATAAGTCCTTTTGGTTCAAACCAAAGGAAGTTACCCAAATTAAAGGTAATAGTTTCTCTTAAGTTGTTTTCTTTTATTCTAATTCTCCAACCCCTAAACTCTTTTAAATAATTTCTTTTGTAACAACACCAGTATCCTAAATATACTAGGATGTTTTTATGAGAATTATTCTAACTACACTTACACACACATCCATCTAATGGATGAAGAACATAATGTTTCTGTGATGGAAAACTAACGCCTCACGAAACGATGATTGTTCGATTTTCTCTTACTGCCTCTCATGGTGGCCATTATGATGGAAATGTATTTATATATGATATATATTATGTTTATGATTTCCTTATTCTTATTTACTTCCCAATTATATCAATACTTTATGTTTTCTATCGTGGGTCAATACGATGATCTCATTTGAGGAAGTGCGGACTACCGCCCCCTCAAAGTGATGTGATTCGTTAATGCCTTATGTGGGATCTATAAAGGATGGAGTTAATTATATTATATATGATATTATAATGGAATTATAATATACCTATTCCATGAAAATAATAAATAGAAATGAAAGTATCGTTCATGTGTACGTACGGCTTACCGTCTCCATGAATGGTGCATTTCATTTCTTACCTCCATATGTTATGTACTATTATAAATTCATGTATATGCTGGATATATAATGAATATATATGATATATAAATCATTATTTACATTTCTGGAAGTAATTAAATCATTATATATGTAATAATAACATCAAGAAGAACAATTCCAAACATGTACGATAAATAAGATGATTTTACCCAAAATGTTGCTTTAACATGGGATTTACAAAAGAACGGGTAATATAAAGTCATAAGTGAACCATATATGATATCTTAAAAATGAATATGATTATATAATAAGTCAATGACATTATTTAAATCATTATACAGGAGGTTCGGATATGTATGAATCATATCGGACCTAAGGTAAGGGATAACCTTTCCAATCTCGTTCTTATCCAAGATTGTTTATTCGTAATTATTTGTCGGGGTTATTGTTATCATGAAAGTCCGTGTTTTCTAAAAGTGTTTATATGTATTTTAATGTCCTTTTTACCCATTTTGTCTTTTAATACATGGTATTTAAGGAATATTTATTTTGTTTACATTACGAGGTACTTTTTGACTTTTCCGACAAAAGTACGAGGAGAATTTTTTTTAACTTATACGGAATGAAAGGATTTTTACGGTTTTATAAAGCCTTATTTTTATAAAGCTTCCTCCAGAATATTTCCTGACTATTTTCAAAAAAATCTCTTTCTTTTAAAATTGCATGATGTTTTTTGAAAAGAAATTGATTTTGAAGAAGAACGGATATTTTCCTCAAGAATTCATTTCAAGTGTTTTATCAAAACCATTTTTCCATATAAGATGACATTATTTCATATGTGTATGTTTCAAGTATAATGTCTCTATGATTTACATGGTTTCACTTTTCTTATAATGAAATGATATCTATTTGTTTTATGTGGATTATGTTATGATGGGATGATGTTTATGAGACCCATTTTATTCTTTGTGTTATGATGAATGATTTATGTTTATGTTGTGGCACACGAAAGAATGATTTCATTATGAGATGGGTGGGACATACATCTCCCTATAATGCATTGGTTAAAGATTTATATCTCATGAGATAGACATGAATGGAACGGCAAGTAAATCTGGTTCAGTAATACAGGGCTGGAACGGCAAGTAAACCCGGTTCAGTAAGGGACTTTGTCCACTAAGATGGTCTTGGCATAAATTCCTTGGCTACTATGGAAATCATTACATGTGCTTAATGGATTCCAAAATTACATGTTTTATTCCCATTCTAGTTTATCATGATTAATGTTCCTTTATGATCTATACCTTATGTACTTCTATGTTTTATGTCATTGCCCAAGATTTTGATGTTTAAACATTATGTTCATGTTTTTAAGTTCAAATGTTTATGATTTGTTTTATTTTATCCATGCTTACCCTTACTGAGCATTTGAGCTCACCCTTTATATGTTTTCTTTTCCCTAGGATATAAAGAAAGGTTTTAGGTAAGAAAACAAAAGGGGAAGATCTTTATGGGAGATTTTGAAGATCTTTCACCACGATTAGAAGGTTATATTCTGGGTTTCCAAAGACACTAAACTATTACGGTCCTTGTGTGTCTGTTTTTGTTATGTATTAAGTATTCTACAAAAGTAGTGTAATTTCCATGTACGTTAAGCTTTCAGGTATCTACATTTGGTATCAGAGGAAAGGTTTAGTTAACCTTTAGAAACTAGGATGCGAAAAATTTAGTGAGATCCCTAGAAATATTTCTAAGGTATGTCTAGGGATGTCCCTAAGGTTATGTATAAGTATAGGTTATAGTCCTAGAATTATGGTAACAATCTTAGAAATATACCTAAGATTTTAGATATTTAAGGTACTCCCCCTTTATTATGTTGTTTTCCCTAGCATGATTTTTTCCTCTCACACTATTCTTTTTGGGTTTTAGACGATGGCTGGAACCCGAAGGAACCGTGTTGATCAATGTAATGGATGATGCAATGATTGTGCTCCTGAACAAACCAACGTCAAGGGAGATGGAGTGCACAATCTTATTGCTATACTTACACAAGCTATGAATCATTCTGGACTTTCAAATGAGCAGAGAAGGGAACAATATTCTATTGAGTCCTTCATGAGGCAACACCCACCTTCTTTCAGTGGGTATTCTAATCCACTTGTTGCTGAACAATGGATCAGTACCATTGAAATGATATTTTCCATACTTCGTTTTTCGGAACATGAAAAAGTCATTCTGGATATTTACCGATTAGAAGGCGAAGTAGATCAATGGGGGACTTTAATTAAGAATACAAGGCCCCAAGGTTATATTGACTCCATGGAATGGGATGAGTTCAAGAACTTATTTTTCAATAAGTATTTCCCTCATATTCTTCGAACAAAGATGGAAAAGGAGTTCCTTGAGCTTAAACAAAAGGATGATGAATCTGTTAGTATATACGAAGCAAATTTTACAAGGCTTGCAAGGTATGCATCTGGATTTTTCATCCATCCTGAAAGTAAAGTTGATCGATTCTTCAGTGGCTTAAAACCAATTCTTTAAAGGGAATTAGTTATAAGAGACTTCAGTAGCTATGAAGAAATTGTGCGTTGTGCTATCAAGGTAGAACTGGAATTTGGTGTTACATATCCATCTCATGGTTTTGACAAGAAGCGAAAGATGGAGTTCAAGGAGAAATCTCAGAACAATGGTGAATAGAAGATGAATGTTTCTTTATGCTCAAAGTGTGGAAATAATCATGGTGGAGATTGCCTAAAAGGTACTAGAAAATGTTTTAAGTGTGGAAAATAAGGTCATCGAGTAGTTGATTGTCAAAGTAATGGGGAAAAGGCTACTGATGATGTGAATAGATAAAAGAAAACAGAGAACGCTCCACCAATACTTCAATGTTTCAAGTGAAAGGAAATGGGGCATTATGCTAATAAATTTTCTAATCCAAGGGTTAATGATGATCAACATGAGCAACCACTTAAGGAAAAGGACAAAGGGAAGTCACATGTGATCACTATTGGCATTGTTGAATATGACAACGATGTGGTGGAATGATTTAGTGTTCATGTAATGGGATTCCAAAATAATGTTGTATAAGTAATCTCATGGTACTATGGAATAAAGAGACATCTAAGGATTGTTACACTGTTGTCTTTCCTTAAGTTTTGAAAGTGTATGATGAATGGTACCGGTAACCATGAAAGGTTATTCAGATATTTTTGGAAAGCACCTAATATGCGCATAAAGAAGTGCTAAGGAGATAATGAAATGTTTGATAGTATTAATGAGCTCATGAATGGTTTGAGTATAAAGAATTTTTGGGATTTTGGTATGTGGAAAGAGTTAACTTTTGATAGCATTCATGTTTTCACTAAGGTAAAATGGGTATTCATTTTTCAAGAGAATACATGATTAAGGTATTCACATTATTGGAATGTGATCAACAAGATATATTAGGGATAAATGATGGTATTCACATGCTCAGTAGATGAAATTTATAGTAATTGTTTTCTTTATACTATAAGCTTGGACAGAAGTATTTTGGATAAGCCTAATGATTTGAAAAGGATTATGTTGGACACAAGTTAGTATTTTTTAAGGCTATATCTTTTTTTCGATATTATTGATGGAATGTCATAATGATGTAATTTTAGAAAAAGGATAACCTGCAAGATGGGCGATAACCCGTCGCGTCGGACAAGGATGTGGGAATAGAACCCACAACCAAAGTGTGACAGGCCTTTATCACCTACCACTAGCCTACAGGAAGTCCCTGGTTAGTGGAAATTAGTTTTATTTTATTAAGCAGTATGATAGTTGAACTATAAGTCCATTTTTGGAACCATATACGAATAATATCACCATAGATGGACTTATGTATATAACCTTTGCTAACCTTATGTTTGAGATAGATGGAATGACCTATCATTCTATCACATGATCTGCTAACACTTCACGGAAGACAAATTCAACTTCATTTCTTTAAGAGATAAAGTGGAAATTGTTTAAGGCACAAACAACGGTGAGATTGTACCGAAATAAATTAAGTATTATTCTAATTCAAATTCTTCAACATTAGGGAAATTATCTTGAAAGCCAAAAATGTTTTCCTAGTACTTTCATATCCGATGAATCAGATGGTTCCTTAGATCATCCCAAATTTATGGCTTTGTGACTATTGGCTTTATCATAGCCATGTCCTCTACCACTCTCCATCAGAACATGATGGTTAGATTTCTCCTGCATATCCATATTTTCACCTATGATCTCCAATATGGAAACCTAGTGATGAGTTAATTTGGGTAACTGTTAGGTTTCATACTTCACTTTTTTAAATTAAGTTTTAACATTCCTTTTTACGATGTGGGTTTCTATGAAATAAATTCTCAAGTAACAAACCATTTATAACCCCGACAAATTTCGAGGGCGAAATTCACTTTAAGGGGGGTAGAATGTAACAACCCGATATTTTATGAGAATTATTCTTTTTAATTTATGTTTTGTGTTGTACGCTACACCAAGATTATCTTACGCTATACGCAACACCGTATTAGCTTGCAGTATACGCAACACTATTCTTGGCTCGTGTTACACACAATTTCAAGTTCATTTTGTAGAAATTATTCTACGCAACATTAAGTAAAGACTTTGCTTAATGTATAAATGAAATATGGTTGTATTTTGTTATACGCAACAATAAAGGAGTCTTGCACTACATGCCACCTTGACTTGGCTTGCATTACACACAATCGCAACCATCCTCGATAGCATGTGCAGTACGCAATACTGGGTTTCACTAAACAACGATATATTGTTATAATATTATTATGGACTAGACGTTATGAATAGTATTAACTAAATTTTGAATTTTATAACATTATTATTCATCTTACATATATTCTAGAACATGGTATGAGAATAAAATAAATTTTTTGGGTAAAATATGTATTTTTCAAAAAAATGCAGTTTTGCCACCTTTTGATGGTACACCCACTTTAAATCTAGTTTTTGACATGTTTATAAGTTCAATTTAAAAAAATAAAATTATTCCTTGGAATCAGGATATAAAAATTTAATTTGGATGAATTTTTTATATTATTCTGATAACTCTCATATTTTTATGAATAGTAAAAACACGCTATATTTTAATTAAAAACAACTTTTTTCATCGCAATAATTTATATGGTTAGATTATATTTTTAATTGGCTTTAAAGTTTAATTAGAATATATTTTTACCATTTAATCCAATGTTGGTCATTGGAATTAATTTCACTTTCAATTTGGACATAAACAAATGTCGATCTTTTGATAGTTATTGTTTCTTAAAAACATGCTATTTGTTTTGATAATGGGAATTGATTTTAAAATTAATTAATTACACTTCTATGTTTTGAATTTGGAAAAATGGACATCATTTTTGAATTCGAACTATCAAATATATCTTAGGCTGAATTTTTGGTATTTTTCTGAAAAACTTCAATTTTTGATGAATAGTGAAAACACTGAGTTTTTGGTTAAAACCAACTTTTTATTTAAATAATAATTTATTTTATTTAAATTTTTTTAGGTCAAAATAGATACATAATACTTATATAAGTTCAATTAAATTCATTAGAATCATTTTATAATAATTTTAGATTTATAAAATTTGTATTGAACTTTTCACCGTCTTTTACCCACCTCCTAGGAGCTTTTGCAATTCTTCATAAAACTTAATTTTACCACTTCTGTGAGTTGAATTTAGAAAATCCATGAGACACAGTTAATATCAAGGAGTAAAATGTGGTTCAATTAGATAAAAATAATTTTTTGTGAATAGTAACTGTTTACTTTTATTTACCATGATTAAAAGTAAATAGGGTAATTCAAGGTTAAAATAATATTATAATAATTCAAAATTACCTTAACACTTGTACAAACCTTATTTTATGAGTAATGGCAGACCATGGGCATCCTTGGGTCGATTTTGGGACCCCATGGAGCCACTTATGAAAGACAATGACACATTAGATTAATTAATTTAATGTAAAGACAAAATTTGCATTAACAAAAATCCTATAGTAATTAATTTTTATAAGGGGATATATAAATTATCATTTCGACTATAAATATTCATTGGAAATATAAAAAGATTTCCTACATGTTGGTATTTTTTTTATAATTTTTAGACATCAAATAAATTCAATTATTTATGACACAATAATGATGCAGTATTTACCTCATTGATAAATGATTTAAATAAATAAGATTATAATGATTAAAATATTATCCAAAACATGTCCAATTCTGATTGGATCATGAGTCATCTTATATTCATCTTTAATTATTTTTGGACCTTTTTAAACCAAAGATAAGTTTATAATAAAATAATATTTCCACACTTTCCAAAAGAGCCCCTCCTCTCCCTTGTAAAAGAAGACCACTTCTATGAAATTCCTCACACCTCTCAAGCATTTTGGATCTTCCAAAATCTAACCAAGTAAGCTCCCTACATCCCTATCCTCCTCCTAGAAGCCTTAAATTAGGCAGAAGGCACTTCAAGAAGCCCTTTTGGTTCAAACCAAAGGAAGTTACCCAAATTAAAGGTAATAGTTTCTCTTAAGTTGTTTTCTTTTATTCTACTTCTCCAACCCCTAAACTCTTTTTAATCATTTATTTTGTAAAAAAATCAGTATAATAAATATACTAGGATGTTTTTATGAGAAGGATTAGAACTACACTTACACACACCTCCATCTAATGGATGAAGAACATAATGTTTCTGTGATGGAAAACTAACGCCTCACAAAACGATGATTGTTCGATTTTCTCCTACCACCTCTCATGGTGTCCATTATGATGGAACTGTATTTATATATGATATATATTATGTTTATGATTTCCTTATTCTTATTTACTTCCCAATTATATCAATCCTTTATGTTTTCCATAGTGGGTAAATACAATGATCTCATTTGAGGAAGTGCGGACTATCGCCCCCTCAAAGTGATGTGATTCGTTAATGCCTTATATGGGATGTATAAAGGATGGAGTTAATGATATTATATATGATATTATACTGGAATTATAATATAACTATTCCATTAAAATAATAAATAGAAATGAAAGTAGCGTTCATGCATATGTACGGCTTACCGTCTCCATGAACGGTGCATTTCATTTCTTACCTCCATATGTTATGTACTATTATTAATACATGTATATGCTCGATATATAATGAATATATATGATATATAAATCATTATTTACATTCTGGAAGTAAGTAAATCATGATATAAGTAATAATAACAACAAGAACAACAAGTCCAAACACATACAATAAATAAGATGATTTTACCCAAAACGTTGCTTTAACATGGTATTTACAAAAGAACGGGTAATATAAAGTCATAAGTGAACCATATATGATAAAATAACAATGAATATGATTCTTTAATAATTAAATTACATTATTTAAATCATTATAGAGGAGGTTCG
Organism: Viscum album; assembly: GCA_963277665.1. Lineage (NCBI taxonomy): Eukaryota > Viridiplantae > Streptophyta > Magnoliopsida > Santalales > Viscaceae > Viscum > Viscum album. The sequence continues at coordinate 1,110,865,326 of OY728146.1, forward strand.
GATACGTACAAAGCATATCGGACCTAAGGTAAGGGATAACCTTTCCAATCTCGTTCTTATCTGAGATTGTTTATTCATAAGTATTTGCTGGGGTAATTATTATCATCCAAGTCCATGTTTTCTAAAAGTGTTTTTATGTATGTTTAATTTCATTTTTACCCATTTTTTCTTTTACTACATGGTATGTAAGGAATCTTTCTTTTTTTACGTTACGAGGTACTTTTGGACTTTTCTTACAAAAGTATGAGGAAAATGTTTTTTTAACTTATACGGCCTGAAAGGATTTTTACGGTTTTATAAAGCCTTATTTTCATGAAGCTTCCTCCAAAATATTCCATGACTATTTTCAAAAAAATATCTTTCTTTTAAAATTGTGTGACGTTTTTTGAAAAGAAATTGATTTTGAAGAAGAAAGGATATTTTCCTCAAGAATTCATTTCAAGTGTTTTATCAAAACCATTTTTCCATATAAGATGACATTATTTTATATGTGTATGTTTCAAGTATAATGACTCTATGATTTACATGGTTTCACTTTTCTTATGATGAAATTATATCCATTTGTTTTATATGGATTATGTTATGATGGGATGATGTTTTTGAGACCCATTTTATTCTTTGGGTTATGATGAATGATTTATGTTTATGTTGTGGCACATCAAAGAATGATTTCATTATGAGATGGGTGGGACCTATATCTCCCTCTAATGCATTGGTTAAAGATTTACATCTCATGAGATAGACATGGATGGAATGGCAAGTAAATATGGTTCAGTAATACAGGGCTGGAACGGCAAGTAAACCCGGTTCAGTAAGGGAATTTTTCCACTAAGATAGTCTTGGCAGCAATGCCTTGGCTACTATGGAAATAATTACATGTGCTTAATGGATTCCACAATTACATGTTTTATTCCCATTATATTTTATCATGATTAATGTTCCTTTATGATCTATGCCTTATGTACTGCCATGTTTTATGACATTGCCCAAGATTTTGATGTTTAAACATTATGTTCATGTTTTTAAGTTCAAATGTATATGATTTGTTTTATTTTATCCATGATTACCCTTACTGAGCATTTGAGATCACCCTTTATATGTTTTCTTTTCCCCAGGATATAAAGAAATATTTTAGGTAAGAAAACAAAAGGGGAAGATCTTTATGGTAGATGTTGAAGTTCTTTCACCACTATTAGAAGATTATATTCCGAGTTTCCAAAGACACTAAACTATTACGGTCCTTGTGTGTCTGTTTTTTTATGTATTAAGTATTCCGAAAAAGTAATGTAATGTCCATGTATGTCAAGCTTTCGGGTCTCTACACAAGAAAATGATTCTTCTCCACCTATCATTCCACCGTGATTCACCTCAACTCCGGAGACGTCCCATTCTATACCAACTGATGAGCAACCCAAGGAGAAAGATAAAGGTAAGAAAAAGATTGATGATGTTCCTCCTAAACCTCTTCCCTTTACAAATAGGGTTATTCAAACCATGAATATGGCTGAAGAGGCAATGCAAAAAGAAGTTTTGGACACATTCAAGTGTGTTGATATCAACATCCCTGTACTTGAATCCATCAATCAAATCCCAAGGTATGCAAAATTCTTAAAATAACTCTTCACCAATCGAAGAGGCCTCAAGGTAAATGAGAGGATCAACTTTGTAAGGAATGTCTCATCACTCATTACACCAACTCTAGCAATTCCAATAAAGTTAAAGGATCTTGGGACATTGACTGTCCCATATACCATAGGGGAGTTCCACTTCTCTGATGCTCTTTGTGATTTAGGAGCTTCAATAAATGTGATGACTCACTCTATATTCTCTTCTTTACAGGTTGGTGAGTTGAAGCCGATGAGAGTAGTGGTGAAATTGGAGAATAGAGCTACGGCATATCTAGCAAGAGTCCTTGAGGATGTACTTGTCCGGGTAAGAGACATGATCTTTCCATCAGACTTCTATGTGCTCCAAATGGAGGTTAATCAGGTAAGTTCTCGTGCTCCCATTATCTTAGGTAGAGCCTTCCTCAAAACTGAAAAAACTATCATAAATGTTCATGAGGGTACACTTTTCATGGATTTTGGAGATGAAGTTGTAATTTTTAATGTTATGGACTCCATGAAGTACCCCTCTGAGGACTATTCTACTTTTGTTATCTCCCATTTTGAACCACCAAGTAAAAATTCCTTGGATTTTTATTCTCCTATGCTTAGAGAGATTATGAGTATTGGTTCTAATTTGATGTCTAAGATTACTTCCACACATTTTTTGATGGAAAACCCCTCCTGGATTTTATTTTGATGTGGATTCAAATTCTGATCATATAAACTCTTATTATGACATGTCTGTTGAGTATGGTGATGGATTTGATGCATTATTTTCTAATTTTGATGATTTTTATTTTGATACTAATGTTCATTGTGCAGATATGTCTGTTGCATCAATTTCTCCATCCATACATCACCCCCTACAATGGAACTCAAGACATTGCCCCCAAATCTTAAATATGAATACTTGTTGAGTGGTGATAGATTACCTGTTATCATTGTTAACAATCTATCTTCTGAACATGAAGAAAACTTTTTGAATATTTTGAGAGATAACATTAGGGAAATTGGTTGGACATTGGCAGACATATCAGGTATTAGCCCCTCCATTTTCAGGCATAAGATTCTCTTGGAGGATGGGGCTAAACCGATTAGGTAGACACAAAGGAGACTTAATCCAATAATTTTTGAAGTTGTTAAGAAAGAAGTTGAAAAATTACTTGATTCGGGTATCATTTACCCTATTTCTAACTCATAATGGGTTAGCCTTGTCCAGGTTGTACCATAGAAAACTGGTTTCACTGTTATAAAAATTGAAAATGATGAGTTAGTTTATGTGATAGTACAAAACAGTTGGTGAGTGTGTATTGATTATAGGAAACTAAATCAATCCACTCGTAAGGACCATTTACCACTTCCATTCATTGACCAGGTTCTTGAGAGACTTGCAGGTAGGACACATTATTGCTTCTTGGATGGTTTCTCTGGCTATTTTCAGGTTCCCATTGCAGCAGAGGACTATGAGAAGATGGCATTCACCTACCCATTCGGTACCTTTGCTTACCGAAGGATGCCATTTGGACTTTGCAATGCCCTAGGTACCTTCCAGAGATGCATGGTGATTATTTTATCATATTTCATTGAGACCTACATGGAGGTATTTATGGATGATTTTAGAGTTTATGGATCCTCATTTGATGAATGTATCTCTAGTTTGGGTGATGTGTTGCATCGTTGTATTGTGAAAAATTTGGTCTTCAATTTTGAAAAATGTCATTTCATGGTCAAAAAGGGAATTGGCTTAGGTCATATAGTCTTACAACATGGCATTGAAGTTGATAAATCTAAGGTAGATATTATTTCATCCCTACCATATCCTACATGTGTGCATGATGTTCGATCATTCCTTGGACATGCTGGATTTTATCGACGCTTCATCAGATATTTTAGTAAGATCGCTCTACCCTTATCTCGATTGCTACAAAAACATATTGACTTCAATTTTGATGATTCATGTAGGGTGTCATTTGATGAGCTAAAGAAGTGTCTGACCACTCCACGGATCATACAACCCCCACAATGGGACCTTCTATTTGAGCTTATGTGTGATGCGTCCAACTTTTCGGTTGGAGTTGTCTTATCTCAGAGGGTGGAGGGACGTTCACATGTGATTTTTTATTCATCGAGGATGTTGGATTCTGCCCAATAAAACTACACCACAATAGAAAATGAGTTTCTTGCTGTTATATTTTCTTTAGATAAATTTCGTTCATATTTATTGGGATCTAAAGTAGTTGTTTTTTCTGACCATGTAGCTTTGAGGTACCTCCTAAAGAAGCCATATGCAAAGCCATGACTTATCCATTGGATGCTCCTTCTTCAATATTTTGACATCGAGATAAAGGAAAAGAAGGGGTTAGATAATTTGGTGGCAGACCACATGAGTAGGCTTACTCACACACTAGAGGATGACACCTTGGACCAGGTACCACTTCGGAACACTTTCCTCGATGATCATCTCTATACCATCTCAGGTACGCATCCTTGGTATACAAATTTAGTTAATTACATTGCTGCCTCTAAAATCCCTGTAAATTTGAAAAAGCATCAAGTCCAAAAATTAAAAATTGAGTCTAGGTTTTATGTGTGGGATGATCCTTACCTCTGGCGCATTTGTAGTGACTAAGTCATTAGGAGGTGTGATCCCGATCATGATTTTGAGTCTGTTTTGCATTTCTATCATCAACTTGCTTTTGGTGGACACTTTGGACCCCAACGTACTGCTATAAAATTCTTAGACTCTGGATTATATTGGCCTAGCTTATTTCATGATTCCCATGTGTTTTTTAAGTCATGATCTTGTTGCCCTCACACTGGAAACATTTCAAGGAGACACGAGATGCCCCAACAACCCATTTTATTCTGTGAGATTTTTTATTTTTGTGGAATTTATTTTATGGGACCTTTTCCTAGTTCATTTGGTTTCTTGTATATCCTTATTGCAGTCGATTATGTGAGTAAAGGGTGGAGGCCAAGGCCACCTGGACTGAAGATTCTCATGTTGTAGTGGATTTTTTCAAGGCTCAAATTTTCTGCAGGTGTGGAGTATCAAAGGCCATCATCAGTAACCAAGGGAAACACTTTTGCAATAGTAATTTTTCTTCCCTCCTTCGAAATTATGGGGTGACACACAAAACATCAACACCATACCACCCCCAAACAAATGGCCAGGCTGAGGTTTCAAATCGTGAGTTGAAACAAATCTTGGAGAAAACCATTCAGCCAAATAGGAAGGATTGGAGTAAGCACTTGGATGATGCGTTGTGGTATTATAGGATAGCATACAAGACCCTCATTGGTATGTCCCCATTTCAGATTTTTTTTTTGGGAAAGCATGTCATCTCCCAGTGGAAGTCGAGCATCCGACATATTAGGCTATAAAGAAATGCAACATGGATTTGGCCCAAGATGGAATTCAAAGGAAGTTGCAAATTCAAGATCTTGAGGAGATTTCACTATCATCGTATGAGAACTCATGGCTCTAAAAAGAAAGATCAAAAGAATTTCATGATAAAATGGTCCAGAAAAGGGAGTTTCTTGTTGGAGAGAAAGTCCTACTCTACAGTTCACGACTAAAATTGATACCTGGTAAGTTGCGTTCTAGATGGTTAGGTCCTTATGTTGTGTCTAATGTTTTTCCTTATGGTGCAGTGGAGATAACACAAGAAGACACTAGAAGGAGCTTTACAGTTAATGGGCAACATTTGAATAAATACATCGAGGGACTTCCTACTGATGCAGTTGATTTCATCAAACTGCATGACCCCATCATCACTTAAGAATATTAGGTTGTTTCTAACCCTTTCACTTTTATATTACTTGTCCTAAATAAAATTATGCATTTCATGTGCACATATCATTTCATGGGTTCACATTGAGGACAATTCAACATTTTAAGTGTGGGGGATGGAACCTTTATAGTTTAGGATTTTCATTTGTTGTTTGTTTAGGATTTTTGTGTGCTTATTTATCATTTTTTGTGTTTTTTTTTAAAAAGTATTTGAGCTGAAATGATTATCATTGCCATTTTTTAAACTTATTTCAATGAGTAAACCAATTTATTTCATGAAACTAAGCTTAAATTAATGTTGAAAATTACTTGGTTTCAAGTTCAATTTTTTGGGAATTTCATGATAAGTACTCTGATTTTTGAATCCCATGCCACATATCACTGTCTTTATCTTTGAAATTACTTTACTGTGAGGCTTCTGACCCATTTTTTGTCATATTCTTTTCATTCACCTCACTTCTTGAGAGAACCAAACTATGCTTGATTTAACCAGAATTTGATTTATTCCTATCAAAACGTGAGGGTTTGAGATACATGTGTTTTTAAATGATTGAGGTATTTATTTGGTTTTAAAGCACCCTTTTCAAGATAATCCTTTTTATTCTGGGGTAACTTGTACATTTAATCATTGTAACCCGTAGAACCCATGAACAGCCTGTTAGGTTAGCCGCATTACAAGCCAATTTTCCCTATCCAACCTGCTCTTTAACTGAAATTGTATAATCTAGTTAAACTTATGTGTGGGGGAATGTGTATTTGTGTTGTTATACCTCAATTTGTGATACTTTGGGAGGAACATAAAATTATGAAGATATGATCTTGCTTTGAAAAACAAAAACATTCTGTTGAAATTCGTGCCTTTTCTGGAGATTTCATGATTAGTTAAGCTGTTCCTTTCTGGAGCTTCTAATGGAGGAAGAAAGTTGTGCCTTTTCTGGAGCTTTCAAGAAAAATATTTTTTGAGAAGATTGGAATTTTTTATGCTGAAATAATGAAGGGTGCTAAATTTCATTGATTTTTCATACTGATTGAGATGACTTTCTACTGTGGTGAGTGAGGAGGAGACCATACTTTAATGAAAACTATAATAATGTTATTTCACTTCAAAAAGATCCAAGCCCTCCTCATTCGGCCTCATAATTTTTCAACATCTAAATCCTACCAACCGAAAGCCATAGAACAACCCTAAAAATTCCTCATGATAATAATATGTCATTGACTCACACCGGGTGGAGATATAGGAATTTATCAAGCCTATGGTGACCCTTGTTTGAGTTTTGATGAGAAAGACATTGCTAAAAAATTGACATTTATGTGATGAGTGAAAATGAATGTTAGGTAAGTGTTTTATGTGCATGGGTGGTTATATTAAGAGGAAATATATTGAAATATCTTAAATTAAGAACTTTAAATAATATTTTATAGATGAGGCATGATATCTTTTGTTTCATGGTATGAAATTGGTGGATCTCATTGATATGCGTTTTAAATTTGCTTTTATTTTCTTTTGATGTTTACTTGTCCAGGAGTCTAAGTGCCAAGTGTGGGGGAGTTGATAAAACACATTTTTATTGAATATTTTATTAATAATAAATGATATAATTTCCTCACATTGTGTTAAATATGTTCAATTAGAAAGTATTTGGGATTAGATCATTCATTTGAATATTTGATGAAAATTCCAGTTTTACTCTTTCAAAATCACTATAGTATTTCGATCATAAATATTTATATTTGAATTAGTTGAACTTAATATTTTTTAAATATGTTCCTTACTTCATGGGCTACATCTTTTATTCATGACACGAAATCAAAAGAATGAATTTGGATGGAGTAATTGGGCCATAAACTCAAAGGTGGGATGGACACTCCAGAATAGATAAGATTCTCTATTTGGGCCATAACTCCTTCCTTAAGTATTTTATTGATCCCAAAATTTGATATAAGATATATAAACCATATAATCACATATTATCCTTCTTTAATAAGAGCTTATTCATGTGTTTTAGTGGTCAAATGGGCGGTTCAAGTTGGATCAAAATATTTGGCCAAATTTCCACATTCACACTTGAAACCACTTGTAACCTCTCCTCCCCTCCCCTCTGTAAATTGGATTTTTTTTCATTTTTAATGGTTGGGACGTGCATTGTTAAGTTTATGGTAGAAGAGGATAGGTTTCACTCTAATTATCCAACCATTTTAAGAGGGGTAGATCTTGAAGCAAGGATCCCCTCATCAAGCCTTCCTCTTCTCCTTCTTCTTCTTCATGTTGTCATGCTTTTATTCTTTCAATAAAATCCTAGTTTGTCTTCCATTTATTTTGTTATTTTCAATTTTATTCTTCTCTTAATATTCCTATTTGGGTTGGAAATCAATATTGGAAGCGAGATTGGGTTATACCCTTTCTAAACATTTGCACATGCAAAACGTTTCTACGATGACTACACCGCCCATGGAAGAGTAGTTCATTTTAGTAATCGACCGACCCATATCCTTCTTCATTAATTTATTTTGAATCAATGAGATAATTTAATTCACATATTATGATCTATTAACTGAGTTTTTAATTTAAATGAAACTAAGAAAGCAATTTAATAGTTAACACAAAACACGCGAGGTCGGGAATTGTGTGAACTGTGAGAGCGCAACCTTAACTGGTAATTCAAAACCACATGGGATTAATTTGTAGAGTTCAAAAATAATCCCTAAACTCAATTAGTACTCATTTATAGAATTGATATGTGCCTTAATTTACCATTGACCATAAGTATCCTTATAACATAAATCAAAGGAGGGTGCTGCGATTACATGTTCTGAAGATAACCTAGGGTTTAATTCACTTCGTCTTTGTGGTAAGGTTAACTATTGTAGGGTTTGGGGGTTAACAAATTAAAGGATCATAATTAAGTGGATGTTAATTTAAATTATAATGATAAATTATTGATTTAAGAGGTATAGTTAGATCGATTATGTCTTTTAAATACTATCTAAAAAAATATTCTTGTTGTGTCATTTTAATTGAAATTCATTTCAAAACTAAAAACAAAAAACTATACAATCTTCTTCAAGAAAACTTCTTCTTAATCTATAAACTATAACCAACCCCCATCCTTTAAAGTATTGTTTTCATTATCTTTTATTTTATTTTTAGAATACCTCTAAAAAGTTGTTTTAATTTACTTCCTCCTTTGAGAGACGACCTTGGTCAGCCACTCTACTGCACCTAAGTACCCCAAAATCACATTAATCATTTGAGGGTGCCCATGACAGTGCTCTTTCAGTAGGTAGGTAATGCATTGAGGATTCTAGCTTTTTAGATTTCCACTCCTGGTGTAGAACAACCCGAATGTGTATAAACAACTCCTAGAAGTTGCATCTAGTGAGGATATTGTTTGTATTCAATATTGATCATAAGTATAGTGATCTTGTCATTTTATTCTACAATTAAAAGAGTATATTACCATTACTTTTCATGATTATATATTTTTTGAGAAATAATAAATTGATTTTATTAAATCCCACAAAATTTTATCAAGTCCCAATAGCCCTCACCATTGAACTTGAAATATCTAGTTTCTAGGAAATTCTAGTATAAACAATCCATATTCCCCTTCTCATAACCCCAATAAGGGTTGTTCAAAATATTTTAAAGGTATTTAGGTAGGAAAGTCTACCAACTGTGGGATTGCAGCACCTTGATCCCTTGACTGGACTCCACAATCCAAAAATCCTAACTTTTATTTTTTCAACACTTGCCTCCAAATTACACAAAGTCTAAAAATGGACACTCCTCTTGATGTGAAACAGTTAATTCAACCCAAAACATTCATAATAACTACCCTTATAAAAATTAGTGTCCCAAAAAGGGTTAGTCAAACACATTGTTATATTGAGTTTTGTTCCTAATCATGTAACAGAAGGATTAGTCTGATTTAATATTAGATTTAGGGATTTTATTTTATTATGCAAAAAAATTTATCTTGTTTTATCTTTTACATGTATTTTTAATATTTAATTAGATATTTTCTTAATTAATTAACCATGTTTGGATAAAAAAATTACACATAATCAATTTTATTTAAATTATGTATTTTCATATTAATTTATTTATTTATGTGACAGCGGTCTTTCATCAATAAATATAATTTTAATGCATTATACGAAAAATAAATAATTAATTAAATAAGACAATCATGATCTTATCTAAAGGTTGATTTAATGAGCATACATCAAATCAACTTATGAACTAGGGTAAATAACTCTTTATGTGAGACATGGCATGAGCTACAACATCTGACGTTCCCATTTATGTATCATCGAGTTGGTGTCACTATGGTTCTATCATGAACCGTCCCCACATGTCATGAAAAGCTCCATTAATTACAAATATTTATTACTCACACACAGGTGAGAGGAACCAAAGTATTGGTTAAAGGGAATTACATAAATATCCTTGGACACGTAGGTCCTACATAATAATTTATGGAGAGATGACTTGCAGGCCATCTTTTAATTTAATATTAAATAATTAAAATACTATGCAATAAATTTAATGAAATAAATTCCAACACATATATGTCATGTTCAAGATCATAAATGGTTACACATGTAATGAATACACAAAATTAAATAGCTATCAATCATTTCTTCATTCTTTAATTATTTAAGATAAATGTGCTTACATTAATTATTTAATTACCATTCATATTAATGATAATCTGATATTATTTTGAAGATACCCATAATTAATGGAATTAATGGAAAATAAACAGAAGAACCAATAATAACATATTAATAATAATAAAATTAATTGATCATTTTAAAATTCATTAAAACCATTATTAAATTTTCAGACACACCATGGTGTGTTAATCAATAAAATTAAGGTTTTAATGCAGCAATTTCAAAATTTTTTTTTTTTTCCATTAATGGTAGCTACACAGCATGTACATGCAGCTACACACCATGTACTTCAGTTGACATAGATCCAAGTCACATGCCTGGGGTTTTGTGTGTGGACTTGGCCAGACTATATGGTGCATACATGCCAATTACACACCTTGTATTTGATTTTTGGGTGCCATGTTGGACCAATCAATACACAGTGTGCAACAAAATCACTACATGTAATTATTTACTAGGTGCATCTAGATAAATTATGCATGGGTATAAAGCACGTACTATGGTCGCACACCGCGTAACCCAATTTTATCGGCCAATGATTTGGAACTTCCTGATGGTATCTCCAGTCATTATTCATTTGTTCTTAAACCTTTAATAAAATAAAACATTGAAAAAACACGATTAATATATCGATAACATTTTAATTCAAATTGGATTAAAGAATGGGTAACATGAAATAAAATATAACCATAATTGTGCATAGATCAATAATCAAATAAATAATTATAAATATAAATATCACCTATCTGATACCAATTTTTGGTTACAGGTGTAGTGGAAACATGTGTTAGTGGGTGATATATTAAAATTTATTTTAAAAATCATTTCTGGAAACCAAGATCAAGAATATTAAATTTCAATTTTATAATTAATTTATTTAATATCTGAAGAAATAAATACCTAGGATTGGGAAATTTCTTCATTAATGATTATTGATCATCTAAAAAGGACCTTCTAGATTTAATTGATTGTACTTGAGAGCATTTGAGGATATAATCCCTCCAGCAGTGATCCACACATGTTTCAATGGTCTTTGAAATGACATCACTCATTCTTCAAGTGCTAGCGTGGAGAATTGAATGTCTTACATTATTTGTTCTTGATCGATCATTCTTCAATCTTAAAGAAATTCTCTCTTGGGTTTCTAATTCTTGAGAGGGAGAGATGAGGATTATTCGAGATAGAATTCATTGGGGACAATAATTCTTTATTCCCAAACATGGAATTGGTATTGAATCAATTACACATTATATGTAACCATATATTTATAGATCTTGGATTTTAGTTACAAAGTTTAATTGCATAACATCCATTAAATATAATTATATCCATTAATGAAATCTCATTCTACATAATAATATTAAAAATATTATTATTTTTTAGTTCACCAAATTCTTCAAAATGGATAAATATTATTTACCGACTCGTAAAAAATTATTTTATCACCAAACACAGTCTTTGTCCATCTGAACTCCTCTTGTGTTTATTGAACACTAGATTAAATGTTTTATTATCTTAAATAAATATTTTATTCACAAACTAGTAAATAAATACTTATTAAATATTCAATAAAATAAATATATATATTTTATTCACAATCACATGAATAAATATTTATTTAATTTATGAGATCATTATAACTAAAATAAAATTATTCCCCTATCTTAAGAATATCAATTATTCGACTAATTAAATTCAAATGTAATTTAATCAAGACCACCAGATACACTTAGTCTGTGACCCTCTAGGATTCTTTCCTATTGGAATTAGCTTGGCTTGCCTAAAGTCCAATATTATTATCTAGAAATGGGTCAAGTAACCCAAGTGAAAGAACTTAAAGTCTCAATGATGACAATCACATATAAATGATCATAGTGTAATATAATCACTTTGTCACATAATATCATCAAGCATGTTTCATGATGGTGTCATCAAACTATATGTTTGATATATCATTCTTTGACTATCTGAAATAAACTCACTGTTACACCATGGCCATGGAATTTAGGGAAATGGTCATATTTTAGTCAAAGGGAAGAGATATCAACTTTCATAAATTCGGAAGGTAAAATTCCTTTCCTGAATTATCTATTAATATCATTTCATTCATGACGCACCTAGTGTACCCTAATTCTTGTCAGTATATGGCGTGATGCTTTTTGTCATCAAATCTAAGTGTGAGAGTCATGACATGCATTAATAATAATATTAGTGTCTAAGGACCATTACATGATCTCATATATAGGAATATCTGATGGCACCAAAACATGTGGAACTCCTATTGGTAGGTCTATTCTCATAATCTCTCGTCTTAGCGATTACCAAGTGTGAACTTCATAAGAAGAAGTATCATCTGCTTATGAGTAATCAAAGCTGACGGTCTATATAAAATCTGTCCCATCATAGTATGTTTTCAAAACATAGAACTATATTAAGAATATTGTCATAGAACTTCAAGGTTCTCGTCATAGCGGGGAACTACTATGACATTATCAATGTGACAAATACTCTAGGAAATTATTACATTATGGTCATGTAGAACAATGAACAACATGTAATAAGATGTTTAATTTAATATTTAATACATAAAATATTCATGTAATTAAAGTAAAAAATATTTGGTTCTAAGACACCAACTCTAACATTTTGAATGTGTACAAATAAATTCAAGACTTAAGGTAATGGTTTTCTGGTCTCACATTGTTTTTGTGATATATATTATATATTCACCACTTATTCTTATTGTGTGGTGTATATACCTCCAAATGAAATTTTATATCATGAATTTACTTTATTTAATGATATTGAAAGTTTTAATTGATTTTATTCTTTCATGAATCTCACAATTCAGAAATTACTCAAGTAGTAAGGGGGTTTCTAATCTCACTTTTATTTCTATGAGAATAATTCCTTACTCACCCCGCATTTAATTTGTGTGGTATATATATTTCCCATGAATGTATTCTATTATTATTATCCTTAAATTTATGGGTTTTAACATATCCATTTGATTATCTCTCTTTCATGGGTTTACAGTTCAAAAGTTACCAAATCAGAAAAGAATTTTTTTTATAAATTTGCATTCTTTGAGACACACGTCATGTTATGATCATATATTATTTTATGAGGTAAATATAATACCCTTTGACATGTTATATCATGAATCACCTTTTTTTATTATATTATAAGATTAATTTAATGTTATTAATTTATGGTAATAATGATTCAAAATTACCATTGTGGTATGAGTTTATTGCTACAATCTCAACATTTATCTGGATTAGTTATGATTACACTTCCATTGATGTAATTTTATGATCTATATCTCAATAACCCTCATGAATTTATTCTCCTATGGTTATTCATGATATCATTATGTAATATTAACATTTGTTTTTGATCTTTGGTACTTAAGATAATTAATAAAATGGTTTTTATAAAATATGACCATATTTATCTCTTAGGTTGGGAATCTATTTTATTCAAAAAACATATTTTATTTCAAAAATGTTTTTAAATTATATTTTAAGATAATTATAAAGGAAAAGTATTTTTAAAAAAATATATGTTTTAAAAAGTGTTCCAAATGGATTTTAATCTTCTTTTATAAGTTTTCAAATATATTTTCAAATAAAATTTTTTCAAAATGTTTTCAAGATTACGTTATAATGTTTCAAAGATATTTTAAAAGAAAATGTTTTTAAAATTTTTTCAATATTACTTTATAAATTTTCAATGATATTTTTAGTGAAAAAAATAAAAAAAAAATCAAGCTTCCTTTATAAGTTTTCAAGGTTATTTTTAATGAAAAAGATTTTGAAAATGTTTTATGTTTTAAAAATTGAATTTCAATGAAAGGTTATTTTCCTTAAGAAATGTTCAAAGTGATCTTTAAAAATCCTTCTCTATTTAGGATTCCGTCCTTTGATATAGTTTATTATTTAATAGGGATATGATCCAAGGATACCATTAACACTCTTTATATGAATGGTTTATGTTTAAATGGAATTATTTATATGGAATCTATTTATTTTACATTGTTTAATCATGCATCAATGAGATTTTTATGAAACATGTTTCTTTTTCATGGGTTAATCACTTTGCAAAGATATTATCATTAAACCCATTTTTCTCTAGATTAATCAAGTAATGATATAATAATATTTTTTATGATTTTTTATGATGATATTGAATCTCTTTATTATTTATTCATGTTTTGGTTTATGGACATCTCTTATATGATGGGGTGGTTCAGATAGCACTGGGTAGGCCCGTTACAGCTTATATGAGGGGGTTTCCCAAAGAGAATTGGGTAATCCTATTACAACTTTTATAATGGGGAGGACCAGATATCTCCAGGTGAGCACATTATATATTACATGATGGGTGGGGCCTATATCTCCCTCCAATGCATTTGGTAAAAATTTATATATTATGAGATATACATGGATAGAATGGGGAGTAAGATCATTTTAGTAAAGGAATATATCCGTTAAGATGTTATTGGTAGTGAATCTTGACTAAAAAGATGATCTTGGAATTGAATATTGACTAATAAGATAGTATTGGTGTTTAACATTGACTATTATGATAGTTTTGGGGGTAAACGCATTCCAATATAAGGAAATGGCTGCAACCGGGGATGGTGGTGCATCTCTCCTAGTAGGTGCATCCCCCGTGAAGTTCCCTGATAAATTTTGACAATGATCCTTGACTTATAGGTAATTATTTTATATTATTATCTTTCTACAAAAATTAAATTTATTATTACTATCTTATGCTTTCATAGATTATTCTCTTTATTCCTTATGATTCAAGCCTTATGTTCTGGCAATATTTATGCCATGATTCATGTGTATGTTCTTTGATATGCATGGAAAGATCTTAAAATGTTATTCTCATGTTATTATACCATTAGTTTCAATTTATTCTTATATATATCATTTTTTTACCCTTATTTATCATCTGAGCCCACCCTTTCTTATGTTTCCTTTCCCCTGCTTATGAAGAATGGTTTTGAGTAGGAGTACTCAAGGGGGAGATCTTTGTAGAAAACATTTAAGATCTTTCAAAAAGTTAGAAGAATGTGTTCCAGGATTCAAAAGAAACTAAACTATTATGGTCCTTGGGAATGTACTTTTTATTATTCAGAATATTCATCTAAAATGATTTAATATCCATGTATGTTAATCACGGATCACTACAGTTGGTATTAAAGGAAAGTTTTAGTCAACCTTTTAAAACTAGGATGAGAAAACTTTAGTGAGATCCCAATGGATATTTCTAAGGATGTGTCAAGGGATGTATCATAGTATAAGAATAAGGTGTCATATATTTTAAAGTAGGTGGAATTATTTAAGCATCCAATAATTAATTATGCATTATTATATGGTTTTTTACTATGATAACTATTTCTCACACTATGATTTCTAGTCTTAGTCAATAGTGGGACCTATAATGAACCAGGTTAACATTGAATGTTTTAGATGTTGAAAGTATGGCCATTTTAAATACTGATGTGTTAAGTTTAAATCTCATGAATATAATAAGTAAGGTGGTACAATTATCGGTTATAATTTTGAAGATAAAAAGATTGCAACTGATATGTGAAAGGTATGAGATATTCTAACAATTTTGTTTATATTAAACATAATAATGATGATTAGATTGAGGTTGAGGAACCTTAATAAATGATTCATATTTCATATTATATGAAAGGGGTATTAATGAATAAAATGATGAAGCTTGAGTAATAGTTTAAGAATAATTTTGGATGATTGAAGTGTATGTGTGTTATAATTCAAAGGTTATGATATACGAATCATGAAATAGAAAAAAAAATTAATATAATTGATTCTTTAAGGATTTGTAATGATATGATTAATGGTGGTGAAGACATAGAAAAGTGATTTATTGGAAATGTGATACTTTGATTAATTTAATGTAACCCTTAATTTTTTCCTAAGGTTGATAAAATGATATGTGGTATGGACAAAGAGATAATGATATGAATAAAGAAAATTAGATAGTATTTATGATCCCATAGCTGATAAATGATTTTTTGAAAAATGTGGTTTGCACTATCATGGATGGATATTTCCTTATTTAAGGAATATATCCAATGGTCTTTGGAATAATAAATCATGAATTTTTTTAATAAGGATGTATGGTAATTCAGGTTATTAAGTGTTTCAAGAGAATACATGATAAAGGTATTCACATGTTTATAATGTGACAACCAAGAGATAAATTATTATATATGGGGGACCAATTTTAAGCTAATTTAGTGAACTTCTTTCTAAATTTTTGTATTTTCATATTTCGGATGGGTTACATGGTTGACCATTTATGGAATGGTTTAAGTTAAACTTTGGATGAGGTTTTAGAGATTAAATTATTATCTCTCCATATGATGATTTATACATATTAGATAAATTTTTCTAACCTTTTTTTGATGTGATAATAACTAAAGATATATTTAATAACTTATCATTATAAATATCGATCTTATGATCCATTAGGGATTGAAGAATAACAAATTGACCTTCATTTTTTGAGTAAGATATGAAGTGGAAAATGGTCAAGACAAAACCAAGGGGTGAGGTTATCTATATGTAATGGAATAGAATAAATTAAGACTAGTGTATTGTTTAAATCATTAAAATTTTGGAAAATGGTCTTGAAATATATAAAAAATCCTTTCCATCCTCATTTTTTATGATATCAATGACCTTTTTTAAGACTCTTTGTGTTTATCTTTTTGATCCTCAACTTTATCTCAACCATCTTCTTTATCACTATCCATCAAAACTTGACAATTAGATTTCTCTTCCATGTCCATGTTTTCACTTGACACCTATGTTATCCTACGTGGAAACATATTTATGATTTACTTTTGGGTAACCATTATGTATCCAACATTCAATTTTTAAAGGATATTTTAGTATTCATTTTTACAATATTTGTTTCTATAAAAGGAAATTTTATGTATTAAACCTTTGATAACCCAGATTAATTTTGAGGGAAAGATTCATTTTAAGGTGGTAGAATGTAACTCCTTGAGATTTTGTGAATTTTTTTTTAATTAATTTAATCTTTTTGATATTCAATATTTCACACAACACTTAATAAATAGTTGGATTTCTCAGAAATCACTAAGTTTGGTTTGTGTTGCACACAACACCAAGTTAAAATTGTGCTACACACAACACATATATTATCATTTAGTACACACAGTACTATTTATTTCATGTTTTATACATAATGTCAAATTATTTTGATACCTTACATTACATGCATGACCTAGTTTTACCATACTACTATTAATATTAATATTATTATTAAAATATTATTATACTTTTCACTTAGCCATTAGAATGATGGTAATTAATAAGATTAATTAAACTATGAAAATATGGTTTACACATGCCTATATTAATAATTATTTGGTGATAAATTAACTAAAATTTAAAATAAACCCCTTTTTAAAATATGGAAAATATTTTACTAGAAAACTATATTTATGAAATTAAACACGTTTTAACTCGATAAATTAATTAAAATAATTTTGATAAATGGATTTAATGAAATAAATAAATATACAGTCAACTATTTAATATTCATATTATGTGTTTTCAAGATAAGATATAATAATCAATCCAATTTTATGCATAAATATATATATTCTTTCTAAAATGTAATTTCACTACCTTTTAATAGTGAACCTATTTTAAATATAATTTTTGAATCTTTTATAAATTTTTATTTACATTATAATCTTCATTTTTTAAAATAAAAAAAATCAAAATTTACTTAAGGTGAATTTTTGGGGTTTTTCTGAGAAGTTTCCTTTTTCGTGAATAGTGAAAAAATACTGGATTTTAATTGAAAACTGTATTTTTGTATAGTTTATTTATACATTTAAATTATATTTTAAATTGTTTTTAAAGTTTACTTAGATCAATTATATATTTATTAATTCAATTTATTTCATTGTAATGAATTTCACAATGAAATTTCATATGAGAACATTTCATACTTTTGAACTTTCTTATTTTAAAAACTCATCATCTCATATCGCCTTTGGAATTAATTTAAAATACATTTATGCCACTTATATGACTAGAATTTGGAAAAATTGTTTCCTTATTTTCAATTATCATAATTTTTTATGTCTAATAAGGCCAACATAATTTTATACCAAAAACATTAATGAAGGTAATTAAAATTAATTATAGTGATTAACGTAAAAAACAAGTTTACATAGTGTTAAACTTTAAATTAAGGGGAAATAACCTATAAACATATCCAAAATCTATTTTATGTCCATATTTATTCAATATCCTCCCTTTTATATAAAATTAACTTTTATTTAAGAAACATGATGTAAGGGACACCTCTCAATAGTGTTTACTTTCTTATAATTATAGGAATATCACTCCTTTTCCACTGTAAAAAGCTAACTCACCAACCCAACTTATTCACACCTCTCAAGACATTTGGATATACCACCTATACCCAAATATCTTTCAAACTTAACTACCTTAATCATATAGTCCTAAATTTGGTCAAGGAATCACTTTGGTGCAAACCAAATGGAGTTACCCAAATAAGAGGAAACATCTTTCAACAAGAACTCTTTTATTTTTTTATCCACCCCATAAATTCCTATTATTACATGACTATATAATAACCTTAGTATCTGCAACATAATGATATTTTTTGTTAATTTTACAACATACACTTTCACACACTTCAATCAAATGGGATATGCAATCATCGTTTGTCTGTACGGAAGACTATAGTGTGAGCTCAAATTACTAGTAAGAATGTTTTGGAATGGTTAGACACTAGTGGGGCTCATTTATAGATAACCCCTCAATTCATCGGTAGTCTCATGGGATAATTCATTTGGATAGCCTCCTTAGACATTTTCTTACCTGAT
Source organism: Viscum album (assembly GCA_963277665.1). Taxonomy (NCBI): domain Eukaryota; kingdom Viridiplantae; phylum Streptophyta; class Magnoliopsida; order Santalales; family Viscaceae; genus Viscum; species Viscum album. Next base: position 1,110,884,353 of record OY728146.1, read on the forward strand.
ATGTTGTAAACCATCTTGTGAAAGGTATTAATGGTAAAGTTACCATTTATCTACGAAACATGGCATCCCAAACTCATGAATTTCTCTCATATTAGTTTTAGTTATTATTCAAGCATTATATTTTCCATCCACATATATATGGATACTTTTCATTTTTAGATCATTGATTAAATGACATGTGTTTTAATTTCTTACCTTTCTATATTTATTTTTCCATATCTATTTATTTGAATGGCATGTGTTTCTATTAATTACCTTCACATATTTTTTAAGCACTTCCCTCTCAGTTTATTGAATATATGGCATGTGATTTTAGGTATTTTCCATTTCATAATTATTATTCTAATTGATCTAATATTTCTTATAAAATATGTTTCCCCTACTGGGAATTTGATATTACCCTTTTTATGTTTCTTTCCCCATGAATATAAGAATCGTATTATGAATTATATGCAGGGATTTAATAGATGGATTATGAATGAATCAGTATGGGTCTCTTCGATTTTATTTTCATTATTAAATTCTTATAAAATTATTTTTTTCTATTTTTAAATGGTTTAAAATGTTTTTTTATTAAATAAGTTTTACATTGAGATGTATTTTTCTCAGTTTATGAACTTAAGGTAAAATCATTTTCAGTATTTTATTTTATCCCTCATTGATTGTTAGTAGCCATATGCTTGAGGCTATATAGAATTCTAACTTGCGTATCAGAATTAAATCTCACAAGTCAAGGTGTTACATTTCACGTTTACACTAGATTATCTTAGGGGGACATTTGTGGTCTCTTAATATGTTTTATACTCACACCCTGCACATGAACCTATGTGGAAGTGATAACATCATGCCTAAAATTATAATTATGCCAAGGACCCTAGTACATGTGGTTAGGTTGGAGGAGCATGATAAGGATGTGAAATAGTATTGAGAAGAGTTCAAGCTCCTTATTACAATGTCTCACTTAATTTATTTATTTTATTCTGTTCATACCATATTATAAAGGTTTTTTTGGAAATCACTGTTGATTTATTATTGTTACAGTATGACATGAGTTGATTTTGTTATATCATGGTGTGTGATATTGATATGGTTGACATTATGCTATGATTTCTCATCATACTTTGTTTTTTATGTTTGTTCATGTTTACATTATTTATTATTATTATATATAAATGATGTTGAGGACATGTCCTTCCCATGGATCATGTTATTTCAGCTAGTTGATAGTCTATGGTGTTTGAGTAGGCATAGTTGAGGTCATGTATCAACCCAGATTGGGCCGGTGGATAGGTTCTGTGTCACGAACCATCCCTCGGGGCCCGTGCTGTGACTACCCCATGCCCTCCTTCCATAAGCCAGGGCTAGTGACTAGCACCAAAGGTGTAATTCCCTAAAACTGGGAAGGCATTGCCTTTATAACCTGTAAACGCACACAACAGAGCACACAGCTGGATAAAAAACACTAGGTAAACTGTATAACAAAAGAGTGCTGAAAAGTAAAAGGGGTCGGAAATACAAGACAACTGTAAAGTACAAGTAACTGTAGGTACAAGTACACCTGAAGAAAGGAAAAACAGTTATTGAGTCATCCTCTAGGATTCCTACCTAAAGGGTATGTACAGATAGCCTCCTCAACACTCCACATTTGTCAGTCTCCTTTGTGTACTGACTCATCGTAAGTTCCACCTCCAGGTATTGTCCAGTCCAGGTACTCTCTACCTCAGTCATAATTGTCCATCGTCTTCATCCAATACAATGAGGTGCGGGCATAGCTTGTGCAGGGGTGATTATAAAGATACTCAGTAGGGACCCCAAGACTCTCAAGGTCTCACAAGATCCAACAAGGATAAACCACAAATTATGAAATAAACAGATAACCTTACTTAGGTATATGCTCATACATATACCTAAGTTATCAAGTGATCTATTTCAATCATGAGGAAAACACAAAAGTTACTGACGCAACTCAATAAGGATTCATATTCACATTATCGAAACCACGACTACTGGAGAACTCCTCCTCTGTCGAGTACAGTGGGATTTTCATGACACCAAGCGGGCTTCCCACTAACCTTGGACTACTGAGGTACTCCTTCTGTTGAGTACCGTGGGTTTGTGGTGTCACACAGAGGTGCTCCCCACCGTGGGTCTGCCACCACAACCAGGTGCTCCCTATCATAGCCTGCAGAGGTACTCCTCTTGTCGAGTACCGTGGGCCTACCACCACAACTAGGTGCTCCTCCGTAGTGGGTCTGCTGCCACAACCAGGCGCTCCCCACTGGGATAGTCGAGTCACTCCGAGTCAATCAGTCACCAGTCGTCAAGTCTAAGCCAGCTACTAGGTTTCTACACTCAGCTCGCTCATCACTGGAAGGATCCGCTCCACAAGCTACTGATCGATACTTCAACTGTCACGAAGTCCCAGAAAAAATTATCTCAAAGGTCCTCCATGACATAGGGGTCTTAACACAATAGACGGTGCATCAATCGGACGCCCGGTCTGTGAGTTATTAGCCTTTTAGTCCCGGGGGCCTAGTTGGATTCCTACACGACCCAACCTGACCGTAACTCAACTATACCCCAAACTCCAGTGGGGTATACTCAAAGGGACTATCATTCTCCAAGATTACCAGGTCCACTGAAGATTTGTCAAACGAACGCCCCGTGCCAAAGATATGGCCAAAAGAAAGTAAAGGGTCGTAGTGGGCCCGGGTCCGGTCCGCCACGGTCGGCCCGACCCAGTCTAGGCGGACCCAGTTCGGGTCGACCCGGCCTGAACCGTTGGTTTTGGCCTGGCCTGTTGGGTGGGCCAGCCTGTTGGGTTTGGCCCGGCCCACTAGGCCCTGCCCAACAGGCCACGAGGGGCCACAAAGAGCCGAGAGAGCACGGACCAGCCACGAGGGCACAGACCAGCCACGGGTCGGCATGAGGGCAGTTCAGCCTAGAGGGTGTCGCATGGACGACTCGGCCTGGAGGGCAATGCAAGGGCGTGGGCCAGTTCGGCCGAGGCTCCGCAAGGGGGCCGGTAGGCCGGCTCAGCCGGGGCGCCGCGAGGGGCACAGGAGGCCGGCTTGGCTGGGGCACCGCGAGGGACGCAGTAGGCTGACTCGGCTGAGGATCGGGAGGTTGGCAGCTAGTGCGGACGAGGCAGATCGGGAGGGCGTCGTGAGGTTGGCTCGGCCGGGCGGCACGACGGCCGGGATTCGAGGCGCGGCACGGCCAGGGCGCTGCTCGACCGGGGTGTGGCATGGATTGGTCCGGTTCACACAGCAGGTGGCACGGCCAGTGGGAAGTATAGCTGAGGCGGCTCGGAAGCCAGAGGGCGGCGCGCTTTGGTCCTGGGTGGCGGAGCCGATTCGGCCGGGGCGTTGGAGCATCACGGGGGCGGCGCAGGATGCCTTTGTCGCCTTCGTCGTCTCATTGCATCATCGCCATGTCGAAGAACATCACAAAGAAGAACGGTGGAGGGGGGTCGGGCCATGTTATTTTTTCCCCACACCCTCCACATTTAGGGTGGTATCAATTGGTTCATCAAGAACATAAACAAAGAACGAGCATGGAAGATATCTTAAAAAAATCAATTCCCATATTCCCTCATTAACAATATATTCCCAACCCGTAAGTAAAAACATCCATGAATAAACTTAATATTAATTTGGTGTGTGTTCTTTGTTTTGGAAGGAAAGAAACAAGGGAATAATATCGTACTTAAATAAAATCCCTACCTTGTTCGTTGTTCGTCGATGGAGTTAGAGGAAGAAGACGAACTGTTGGGAAAAAGACGGGTTTCGATTCACCATGGATGAGGACATCCCATGTTGGAAGGAGTCTGTGGAAGAAGGTCAAAGGAGTTCGTTCTTTATAGTTGAAGGCATTCCTCATCGGCGTACTTCGTTGGGAGAAAGAATTCTTCGTTGGAGAGTTTTCTCCCAAGAGCTCTAATCCTCTTTTTCCAACCTTTTTCCAACAAATGAATAGATAGCCCCTCCAAATAATATATTATCTATTATTTAGTTTAATGGGTTTAAAATTCAAATTATAGCATTTAATTAAATTAGATGGCTCAATTAATTAAAGGGGAAGGGTTGAAACCATTAAGTTAAGGGAGGTCAAGAGAATCTCCCTCATTAATGAAGGGAGAGTAGAGGTTTTCCTCTCCCACCTTTATTAGGGGGTTTAGTCCCTGGTGGTCCCCACATCGTAACCACTCCTAGGTGGTTAGGTTCGGGTGGCACCACCACCATAACCTCTCATGGGAGGTTAAGGTGTGGTGGTCCCCACCTTCAACTTCCACATGGGTGGTTATAATAGATAAAATAAAATAAAACATGCATTTATTTTATTTTATTATTTCCACAAGAAACCCCAAATCTATCTTCCACCCTCAACCATCTGCCATCGAGGTGAATGACTTCTTAAGTGAATACTGGCCCTGTGAGTTCAAAGGTGCCCTCAGATTTCAATTCCAAGCACCGGTTCAAAAGTTAGAAAAACTCACTCGTACGTTTACTGAATGTACCTAAACAAAACTTCAGAAATTTTTTTCTGGGCACACTAGACCTCGGAATCAAACACTATAAATTTTCATGGACTCGTAAAATTCACTTATATTTAAAAAAAATACATGGAAATTCTAGGTCTTTACATTCTCCCCACCTCAGGCTTTACATCCTCGTAAGCCACAACTCAAACTAGGTAAAAAAAAAGTGGGGGTACTGAGCACGCATCTGAGCCTCCCACTCCCATGTGCTCTCCAGGAGGTTCATGTGCTGCTAGTGAATGCACACTGTAGGTATCGACCACCCATAAAGGACACACTCCTATCGATCCTCAATCTCTACGGGAACCACAGAAAAAGTCACCCCATCGTTGACGTCCAACTCTCCATGGCCGATGATGTGGGAAGGGTCATCCACGTATCTCCTCAACTGAGATATTTGGAAGACGTCGTGCACCCAATGAAACTGAGGTGGAAGATCTAGGTGGTAAGCCACCTCTCCAACTCTGTTGAGGATCTGAAATATTTTGATGAATCTCGGAGATAACTTGCCACCTTGGCCAAATCTTCGTAGACCTCATCGGGGTGAGACCCGTAGGAAGACGTGGTCTCCATCCTCGAACTCCAGAGGTCTCTGTCTCCTATCAGCATATGACTTCTTCCTTCTTTGTGCAGTCTTCATCTGCTCCTGGATGATCTACACCTTCTCTGTGGTAGCTCATACCATCTCTGGTCCCACGAGTTCTAACTCCCCTGGGATAGTCCATCACAAAGGTGATCTGCATGTTCACTCGTATAACGACTCAAAAGGTGTCATATCAATGGTGGAGTGATAGCTTTTGTTGTATGAAGACTCCACCAAAGGTAATTTGTCTTCCCAGCTGCAACCAAAGTCAAAGACACAAGCATGCAACATGTCCGCGAGGGTCTGAATGGTCCGTTCGGTCTGGCCATCCGTCTAAGGATGGAAGGTGGTGCTCAAACGAAGCTATGTCCTGAAAGATTCCTACAACCCCTTCCATGGCCGGGAAGTAAAATTTGAATCACGATAGGAGAAAATCGTCAATGGTACTCTATGTAGCTGCACAATCTCCTGAACAAAGAGGCGTCCCAAGCTCTCTATTGAACCCTACTCTCTGATCGGTAGCAAGTGAGCCAACATGGTGATTCGATCGACAATTACCCAAATAGAGTCATATCCCCTGGATTTACGTGGAAGTCCTATCAAGAAGTCCATGGATATCCCATCCCACTTCCACTATAGGACCTCTAAAGGATGAACTAAACCTATTGGTACCTGATGCTCTGCCTTCACTTGTTCACAAGTGAGGCATCGAGAGACAAACTTTGCAACTACTTTCTTCATTCTCGGCCACTGGTGCTATCGTCGAAGATCCTGAAACATCTTTTCCACTCTTGGATGTACTGCTAGAGGGGATTTGTGGAACTCCCTCAACACTTCCTCTTGAAGTGAAACAGGTACCATAGTATGTCCTCTGAAAAGGATGATGTGCTCCCCACCTTCAGAAAATCTATCAGGTGCCTACCATGTGGATAACTGAGCATGTCGTGTCTCGCAGTCATCATCCCCATGTTGTGCCTCCCTAACTCACTAAAGAAGCGGGGGAGTGATTGTAAGAGGCTGGAGGAAGGTTGTTCCATCTCTATCCACAAAGGATATTTGTAAATCAACCAGCTACTCTGTCACCTCGCCTAGTAGCTTTATACGAGATCTCCTACAGAGTGCATCTGAAACAATGTTCCCCTTCCCAGGAGTATAGACTATCTCGAAATTATAGTCCTGGAGAAAATCAAGCCAACATAATTGTCTTAGGATCAAGTCCTTCTGAGAGAGGATATACCTGAGACTCTTGTGATCAGATTACATGGTAAAATGTTCTCCCGTCAGATAGTTTCGCCACATATTCAAGGAAAAGACCACTGCTGCTAACTCTAGGTCATGGGTAGCATAGTTCTGCTCATGTTGTCTCAGCTATCGTGAACCATATGTTACCACTTCTTGCTCCTACATCAGGAAAAATCCGAGTCTGGTCCCTGATGCATTGTAGTAGACTATGTACCTTATGCCTTCCTCTGGAAGCCTCAAGATGGGGGGCACTAGTCATCCTCTGCCTCATCTCTAGAAATCTCTATTGGCATCTCTCTGACCACAAAAAGGGTTTCCCCTTCTTTGTCAAGGCTTATAGTGGTGATGAAACTCTGGAGAAGTCTGGCACAAATCTCTAGTAGTATCCATCCAAACCCAGGAAACTCCATACCTCTGTCACACTCCTAGGTGGCTCCCAAGAAAAAACCACCTCAATCTTCACTGGATCCACTGCAACTCCATCCTTCGATATGACATGCCCTAGGAAGTAAACCTCGCAGATCCAGAACCAGCACTTCTAGAGATTACCATAAATCTGGTGCTCTCAGAGCATGTCTAATACTACTCACAAATGATAAGAATGATCCTCCTCAGTAGTCGGGTAGATCAGAATTTCGTCGATGAAGACTATGACAAAGAGATCAAGTAATGGCTAAAATATCATGTTCATGAGTCCCAGGAACACTACTGGAGCATTGGTTATGTCGAATGGCATAACCATGAACTCATAGTGGTCGTATCGACATCTGAAATTCGTCTTCTACACATCCTCATCTCGAACTCTGAGCTGGTGATAGCCTGATCTGAGGTCTATCATCAAGAACCACCGTGCTTCCTTCAGCTGATCAAAGAGGTCATAAATCCTTGGGAGTAGGTACTTGTTCTTCACGGTCACCTAGTTCAGCCACCGATAGTCAACACAAAGCCTCAAGATCCCATCCGTCTTCTTGGAAAATAGAATTGTGGATGCCCAGGGAGAAACAATGGGCTGGATGAATCCCTTCCTCTACAAGTCCTCAAGCTGTATCCGCAGCTCGCAAAGCTCTGCGGGAGCCATCTGATATGTTTTAGTAGATATCGGTGTCATCTGAGGGTACAAGTCAATGTAAAACTCAACCTCTCTGCGAGGAGGTAGACCTGGGACATCATCAGGGAAAACATCCATGTACTAGTCCAGCACTATAAGATAGCTCAGACCCTCTACATCAACTTCTTCGAGGGTTAGGCAAGCCAACTGATTAGTGATCGGTTGAACCCTCCTCTGGGTAAGTCTTTCATGTGCTGTAAAGGCTCCCTTCTCGCTAGTGAAGGTAAACCTGGTCCCATCCGTGCGGACACACCGCACTTTGTGCCTAATATAGTTAATCTAAGCATGGACTGTAGATAACCAGTCCATACCCAAGATGACGTTTTAAGGCCTCGACACCACTACTAGGAGATCCCAGCCAAAGCTCTCGCCACCTATAGTAAGCTCACACTGCTGGAAACAGTGCGTAATTGTTGAATCTTCTCCTGTAGGAGTCTCTAGCCATAATGATCAAGCCAACGGCTCTGTCGGAATCTCCGAGCTCCAAATAAGGGTAGTGGAAATAATGGAGTGACTGGAACCTGTGTCTATAGGTACTGCAGCTATGGTTGAATAGACACAGATTATACCTCGAATCATCTCTAGAGAGCCATGATCATATTCATCAACTTCCTGGAGCTGAGCTCTCCCCTGTCCACCTGCTCTCTACGATCGGGGTGGACCTCCTGGTGGTAGTGGTGGTAACACCTTGAAAATTTGCCCACCGCCAGCTGCATGACCAGCTCCTCTACCTTCTCCCTATAGACCGCCTCGATCGAATCTCTGTATCTTCCTGGGCGGTCCTTCGACCGTCTGCTGATCATCCAAACAGTGGGTCGGGAAATCACGATCCATGTGACCCTGTCCGCCGCATGCGTAACACTGTCTACTCCTGGCATGTCTGTCTCTGCTTTGGGTGCCCCGCACAACCGATCCTGACTCATGTGATCGTCCACCTATAGGTCTGGTCCTCTTTGACCTCTATGACATCTATTTCTTCCCAACTGTAGAAGACTCTGCTACGTGTCAACTGGTGGTGGATCTCGCTGTTGGGGATTGCTCAGCAAGAAAACTCTCCAATAGGAGGGCTCTCTCTAACACCCTTGCCTGCGTCGGGATGCTGAGTGAGATCATTGGTGTTCTGATCTCCCGTCTGAGCCCCTGCTCGAAGTTTCGGGCCCTGAAGAATGTGTCCTGCACCAGATCAGTGGAGTAGCGTGAGAGGTCTGTGAACCATGTTGAGTAATGAGTTACGGTCATGTTGCCCTACTACAGATGAAGTAGCTTCTGTATGCGCACTGCGCAAAGAGTCACTGGGACAAACTCTGCCCAAAACTGGCTCTCGAAGTCTGCCCAGAGAAACATAATCTCATCGTGAACCTGGAGCATCAAGCTCCACCATCTACCCAATGCTGCCAGTAGAAGGCAGGCAGCAAGTATCACTATGAGGTCTGCTGGTGTCCCTACCAGTCGGAAGAACTCTCACCACAGCCTCTAGCCAATTCTCAGCAATTTGGGGGTCTGTCTCTCCCCGGAACAGTGCCATTGGATTTCAATTCTGAGCACCAGTTCAAAAGTTAGATAAACCAGCTCGTATGTTTACTGAATATACCCGAACAAAACTTCATAAATTGATTCCGGGCACACCGAGTCTCGGAATCACGTGCCGTGAATTTTCACAGACTCGTAAAATTCCCACATATTTAAAAAAAATACATGGAAATTCCAGGTCTTTACATTCCGGGCTGGGGATATTACATCTCTTGTATAATAAAATCTACACACCATTTATTTTAAGACTTTAAAAACATACTTTTATTTCAAAAAAATGATAATTAGTTAGTTAATTCAAAACAATAAATATATTAATTTTATATTTTTACATAATAATAATTTTTCGAAAGATTTAATAGCATAATAAAAATTTTATTCCTTATAAAATAATACAATTTAAAAACTAGCTTTAAATTTGGGTTTACACATTCATATTTTTTCTAAATTAAAAAAAATAATTAAGGTATAAAACAATTCAACTGAAAATCCCGCTAAAAATATATAATGTGAACTTTTAGTAAAAAATTACAAGAAAATATTTGGGTCGAATTATATTTGGGAAAATACAAGAAAAATTATCACATAAAATTTATACTTGAAAATTTTATCCAATAAATTCAATAGAAAAATAAACTATAAAATCCAAATCCAAATCTCCACTAAAAAATTCCATTTGGGCATTTCATTGGAAAATTCAAATCAAAAATTAAATTACCTTACTATGGAAGATCAAATAAGAAATTTTCAATTCAACTAAAACTCCAACATAAATATTTCCTTAAATATTTTCACTATGAAATACATTTAAAATTTCCATGGAATAATTTCAATAGAATTTTCTACTTACATCTTGAAAAAAATAATTTTTTAAGATTTTAAAAATTTTAAAATTTTGAAGACATATTTTATCGAAAATTTTAAATGGCTTTTCCTATTTTAACTATTTTTTATAAATTTTCACAAAAATTTGTATTTATTTTCAAAAATATGAATTTTTTGTGAGATATTCCATTTAAAAATATTTTAATATAATATTTCACTAAAATTAATCATATTCAACCACTTAATATTTTGAGTACAAAATTTATATGGAAAATTCAGGAGAAAATTAAATATGGAATTTTTCATTAGAAATTTTTATTAGTTTAGTGTGGAAAATTCCAATGAAAAAAATTATTCCACATTGTAAAAATTACTTATTTTAAAAGATATTTTTTTACAATGAATATTTTTAGTAAAAATTTACATTTTATTTTTTAATTGATATTTTTCTGTGAATATTTCTAGTTAAATTAGTGAAATTTTAAATTTTAAATTTTCAATAGATTTTTCCAATAAAATTATTCAGTTTAATTTCACATGAGAAATTTTTAATGAAATTTTTTTTGTTTAATTCTCTATTGAAATTTTACTATAGGATTTTTCAATGGAGTTTACCATTGGTTTTTTTAGTATGATTTTTCCAATGAAATTTTTATTCTTTAAAAAAATTTCTTTAAAAAATGTAATTCCATTAAAAATGTAATATTTATTTATGAATTTAAAAAAAAATATTTTTTATATATTTATTAAAATAACTTTTTTGGATTATCAAAATGAAATTATTACTCTTTAAGAAAAGAATAATTGTACTAATAATTATTACCCCTTTTATAAAAACATATTTTAAATGTGTTTGGAAAAATAATAATTTGTTTATTTGAATTCTAAAATACTAATTTTTATGAATTATAAAATTTAGATTATTCAAAAAAATACATTTTTATGGTTATAAAAAATAATTTTTTAACCTTTTAAAAAATCCTTCAGAGAGGTGGTACAATGATAAGTTGGTTGCTTCATCTCCTAGAGTTTAGGGGTTTGATTCTCACTGGTAGTGTGACTAGATCATAATTATGAACTCGGTGGGTTAAGGCCCATCAATGTGGTGGGACCCATTGTGGGAGTCCATTTTCCCCCTTGGTCAATAGGATGCATACGAGACTCAGGGTTTGGTACCGACTTAGTTGAGGGAGGTCTAAACTTCAGAGAACATGAACTGTAATGGACTAGATTGGTGTTTATGCAGAGAAATAAAAACTAAAAAATAAAAAAAAGTATATATTTATGTTCACCATTTAAAAATCTTGTTATTATATTGGATGCATCAAAAATATTAATGAAATAACATTAAATTTTTATTTAGTGGGAAAAAATTCCCTTTTACACAGCCCATCATCTATTATGTCTACCATATTTTTTTCTTTCAATTAGTATTTCCCTCATGCATTCACATAGGAAAAGTTTTATTAGTTATAAATATGTATTTTTATGTGTGTGTTTGTGTGTAAATTTGATAGAGAATTTAGTATATAAATATATAAAATTAATAAAATAAAATAAAAAGATGGATTTTTTTTCAAATTATGGATTAGATATTTTATATAATTTGGGAATTAAAAAAATAAAGATATATATATAAAGATGATTGAATACATATTTTTTTAATAGAAATGTATATCCAAAATTCAATATTCTGTAAGATTATATATTTATAAAAATTATGATGATTGAAAAAATATAATTAGAATTGAATAAACTGAAAAATTACAAAATCAATTTGAGGGTGAATTTATGAACACAATTAAATCTCAATATTATTTGTTCTAGAATTTTCTCATTTTATCTTCCCTTATAATTGAATAAAAACATTAATGGGTGAAATGATCATGTATTAACTCAATCTATAACAATTATAACTATATTTACTATAGATAATATTTTCAAAAGAGACTAAAAAAGTAAAATCTAGTTTTGTAGGGGGAGAAAGAATCAATATCCCACTTATAATTGTTGGGTGTCCACTAAAATGGATACTAGCATGTTATGGTGTTGCATTTTATGTCCTATTGACAACCACATTGTTTTTAGCATACATGTAATTCATGCGGCTACCATATCCTTCTCCAACAAATTTTTCATTAGTTATGAACTGAAGGTCTGGTTTTTTATAGTTATAATACCTCACTCTTTTAAGTGATCATTGAATAAATACTCTAAGAGGTGAAACACTTGAGTATCATACAATGAAACTTGAATCATTTCACATGAAAACACTATTCATTTAATGAAGATCGTCAGGGAATACTATAAGAGGATGTGATCATATCTTATTCGTTTGATTGATTATGTGAGACATGATTCCTCCACAACTAAAACTATCTTCCATTACTAAACCTATTCATTGATTGGTAAAGGAACTAACACCCCTTCAGGCATTCAGGAGTCCTCAAAAAGCATTCATAGATCCATTGCATAGTATTTCCCCCTCATATGTAAGATGAATTAATTTACTACACCTCATAATCATCATAAATATTACTTTATTGAAGAACAAGGATGGAATTTATTTATGTTTGGACATTCCAGGTGTGTCGTTTTATGCTTTGTTTTTCAAATACACCTATAACTTTGATTCCTTGGAGATAAAACCTTTTTTTTGTCTTTATTCTATTATGAAGGTTCATATAATTATCAATTGAATCATTTCAGTGGTATCATAGCTAGTTTCTTCAAGTATTAAACATATTTAATCCATTTTTTTAAAAAACATCACTGTCATAATTGTGTAGTGAAGCCCATGGTAGTTCCTCGCTGGTTCTTCAAGCACCATGACTAGATCTATGATGTAGGATTCCCAATAGTCCTTCAAAATTCCTAGACCACTAGAACCACAAAATAGTGAAAATTGTAGTACAAAATTGATTTTTTTCATAAATTTAAGACTTTTTACCTTTATGCAAGACATCGCTTGATGATTTACTCCACCACAGATGGTGAAATGGTCTATTTTTTCATTTTGAAAATTCATTTCACCCTAACATACCCTTACAAAAAGGTTCTATATAAAGCTAATTCATTAGTTACCTTTACATGAAAGTATGGAAAACAGCCACAATTTAAGGGCCATGGTAACTTTCATGTTGTGGTGAATCCTTAAAATGTTTAAAAAACAGATTTTAATATCTTGATCAAAATTGTTTATAAATTGTTTATAAATCATTAGAAAAGTATTTTTGGATATTTTAATTTATAAAAATTTTATAAATTAATTAATTATAAATTTTTTATAATTAATTGAATGTTTTTAAAAAAAATTAAAATATTCTTTATTTTGAAATGTTAATTTTAAAATTTCATTTACCAAAATTATATGGCATGCCTTACGATCAAGAAATAAATTTTTTTTATTTAGAAATCATAAGGGGTAATTTTTAGAGTTTATAAATTATAAAATAATCCAAATTATAAAACATTATATATTTATAATTATGAAATGTTCATAATTATTAAAAATCTAAGTGTTTAAATTAAGGGGGACTTATTTGGTTATAGTTTAAACCACATAAAAAATGTTTTGAACAAAAAATTAAATAATAAAAATTTTATATGATATTTAAATTATATAAAAGGTTTATGTAATAGAAATTGAATTGTAAAATGTTTATATTTCATTAAATATCATATAAATTCCATATAATATAAAATATAAAATATTTAATATTTAATATGAATTTAAAGTGTTTATATTAATGTTTTATATAATTTATAAAAAAAATTTAATTATCAATGGTTTATGAATAGTTTATAAATGTATCTTGTTTTGGAAAATAAATAAAATGTTTATTTATTTTTTAAACTCCTTCTATATTCATGTTTAGTAAATTGTTTAAAAAAATGGATATTGTGTATGATTTGTGATCAACTGTTAAACTACTTCTAAGAGTTAGATCCCCATGTTATATGTTAAGTATGAATCCATAAAATATAGTTTTCATCTATATTGAACTCAGTTTGTAAATTCGAGTTATAAGATTAAGAATAATTTTAAAATATAGTTTTTAAATATTAGTTATTATAGATATCAGGAATTGGTTTTTCTCTTAGGTAAAGTCTCCCCAGGTAGAGGGACTTGGGATCAGACCACCTACTAGCCCGGAGGCTTATGCCTCATTATAAAATTGAATAGGGTTGGCTATTTATTACACCAAGATTAATTATGTGGCTATTTTTAATCTCATATTTATATATTCCTTTACTTAAAATTTTCAAATACATTATGCATATAATGCATTTGGATATGTATGAATATGTTTTTCTTTTATTTTTTGGGTCAGTAACACAAATTTGTTGGTTATTTACACAGTTGCAAATTAATGTGGTGAAAACACATTAATTTTGTGGTTGGAATATATATTACCAAACAAAAATTATAGAATAATGTATATATAATGGGAATAAAACATGGGAAGATAAATATTACATAATATGTAATAGTTATGAATTTTATAAGTATATGATATATAATAAATTGGTGATATTTAAAAGAAAACCCCTTAAATACTAAGTATTATATTTCATACATAGTGACACTTTTCAAGACCATAATCATTCAACAAAACATATTCTACACTATAATGGATCCCATGAATTGTATTTTTTTAAGAAATAAAGTAACAGATATCACTAGATCATCCTTGGGTAAGTTCTTTCCTAGAAGGGTGCCTCAAGATTTTCTTTTTTCTAGTCTATTCTTAGTGTTTTCTTTGGGTTACACTTAGCTAGGAAACCCGTAGAAAGGGTACCAAAGGAATATAATAGATTGAATACTTATTATGGATTTGGGTAAAGAGTTATCCATTAAACTATCCAAGAGTCAAAATTGTTATGATTGGGAGTATTTCCTACCAAAATAATTTAGTGGTGAAAGAAAATCCAAAATAGACCAATTGATTAAGGAAATATGGATCTTAGCTCACTAAATGGATATTATGTTTAGGGTTATAATTTTTAGAGGGATCACCTTCATTTAAATTACATAATGAAAATATATAGTATATGATACTCACTCACTTATATGCCTTTGTTATAGATAATCGAATTCTAAAACACAATATTTTTTATATCACTAAGAAGTATAGCCTATAAAATAGTTGAATATTGGTATATAAGGTTGAGAAATGTTATAAATGAGAATCATTGTGAGTATATTAATGTAAATGTTATTGAAATCAATTCCACAAATTCTAACTCATGGGTATTAGATATTAGGTGTACATCACAAATTTTTACTAAAAAACACATACTCAGTGATATAAGAGAATTGTTGAAGGGTGAAGTAGATCTTCATGTTAGTAATAGAGTAATATTTCCTGTATTATAATTCAAATCCTTTGATCTAAGTCTACCTAGTGGATTATTCCTATAATTGGATAACTATTATTTTGTTCCATCTATAAATAGAAATTTTATTTCTATATCTTGTTTGGATAAAAAGGTATTTTTATTTTCTACTAAGGATAAGTTTTTTCTATATATATGAATGATATTTTTTATTGAATAAGTAATATAATTAATGGTTTTTATATTATTGATATGGATAATCATGTTTATAACATTCAGAATGAGAAGTACAGGTCTAATTCTAATCCCACCAAAATTTGGAATTATTGACTTGAACATATAAATTAGAAACATGTTTAAATACTACATAGATTTGGATTTCTAGAATCATTTCATTATTAATCATTTTATACATATAAAACATAATTATTTTTAAAAATGATCAAAGTAACTTTTAATATAAAACATGAAAGGAATAATAGATTATTATATCTCATACATAGTGATATATGTGGACTAATGAGCACACAAGAGAGTGGTGGTTTTAGGTACTTATTTACTTTTACAAATGACTTTAGTCAATATGGTTATGTGTTTATAATGATACATAAGCAAGAAAAATTGGAAAAATTTAAAGTGTTTTAGAATAATGTATAGAATCAATTGCTAAAGAGTATTAAGATTCTACAATCTGATCGGGGTAGTGAATACTTATGCCATAAATCCACTGGTTATCTAGTAGATTGTGGAATTATTCAATAACTCACTCATACTGGAACACTGCAATGGAATTGTGTGTCTGAAAGGATGAATCATACTCTATTGTACGTGTTTTATCCAATTATTATTCAATTTAAACTTCTTATATCATTTTGGGGTTATGGTTTGGCAACTGTTAAGTTCTTACTAAAACATATTCTATCTAAATCTGTCATAAAGACACCATATAAGATATGGTATGGGAAAATCGTATTTTATTATTTATGGGGATTTTGGGTTGTGAATCATTCTTCTAAAAAGTGGATTCATACCAACTTGACCAAAAATTCAATAATTTCTTATCTGTTGTTTATCCCAAAGAAGTAAGAGGATATTATTTCTATAATCCTACTGAACACAAAGTGATTGTGGTATAGTTTTGTACATTCCATGATAAAGAATATATAATTAATTTTTTTGGTGGGAGGAAAGGTGAACTTAGAAAATATAAATACCAAAAAATAGGAATTGTTCATAAGGTAGAGGTTATTCTAGTTCTACAAATAGTTGTGGAATATTAATCAACTAAAGTTATACAAGAACATTGAATTTCATTAGGATTCATACATAATCTATGAGATATGGATTTTTTAGGTATAATGATGATGAAATAATGTTCATAGTAGATGAAACTATTATCTACCTAGAGTCAATTTAATGTTCTGATTCCAAAAAATGGTTTAAATCCATGGAATCTGAAATGGACTCCATGTACATAAACCAATTTTGGAACTTTGTGGATGCACCTAAAGAAGTTAAACCCATAGGGTGTAAGTTTTTTTTCGGTATCAAAACTGACATGGATGGTAAATTTACTACCTATAAATAATTACTAGTGGAAAAGGGTTATAAAAAATTTAATGTTATTGAATATAAATATACATTTTCACTTATATTGATGATAAATTCAATTTATAATTTTCTAACCACAATAGCTCGTTATGATTATGAGATATATCTAATGGATTCCAAAACAACTTTATTTAATAGGAATTTAGTATAGGATGTGTATATGATACAACCTAAATGTTTTTAAGTTCCAAATGAGTCTTCTAAGTTTTAAAAGTTGTAAAGGAGCATTTATTGACTAAAGAAAGCATCTTGGAGTTGGAATATCCCATTTGATGATGAAATCAAAGAGTTTGGTTTCATCAAACACATGGATGATTTCTGTGTATATAAGTAGGTTAATGGGAGTATAGTAATTTTTATGATATTTTATGTAGATGAAATACTAATTACTATAAATTATGTTCTGAAACATCATTTAGTAAAGATGTGGCTATGTAAATGTTTCTCAATGAAAGAAATGGGTGAAACTGCATATATACTAGGTATGAAGATCTTTAGAGATATATTTAATATATTTGTTATACTAATTCAAAACACATATTAGTAAAGTGATAAAGTGGTTTAGCATAGAGAACTCCTAAAATGGGTCTTTAATAGTGTTGCATGCCATGAATCTTAGAAAAATTATGATTCTTATAAAGAGTTAGAATGGATGGATAGGATTCCATATGTGTCCTTCATAGGATCTATCTTCTATTTCATGTTATTTATTTGACCCGATGTCTCTTATGTTGTGAACATAATAAGTAGATAGCAATCTAATCTTAGTGTGAGACACTAGATTATTGTAAATAACATTCTTAAGTACGTGAGAAGAACTAAGGATATGTTCTTGGTATTTAGAGGAGAGAATGAATTTTTTATAAATGTTACACATATTCTAGTTTCCAATCCATAAAATATAATATGAAATATCAATATGGATTTATGTTTTCCCTAAATGGTGGATCTCTCAATTTGAATAATTCTAGACAAGCCGTTATAGTGGACTCAACAATAGAGGCAGAGTACATAAATACATTATATACTATGAATTAAGTTGTTTGGATCAAGAAGTTCATTTGTGAACTTTCAATGGTTCCTAGCTTATAGGGAGAAATTGAGATATATTGAGATTATAATGGGGTTTTTTCTTAGGATGAGGAAACTTGAACTCACCAAAGGACCAAACACATCCTTCATAAATACCATCTCATACGGGTGATCCTTGAGAGGGGTGATGTAAAGATAATTTGTATGGATACAAAGTAGAATGTATCATATCTATTGAAAAAATCATTACAGTAGAAAATACATGAGGATTATACAGAATCTCAAGGTATAAAGCACATGAGAGATTATTTGTAATGGTTATAAATGTATCGCGTTATTATAATAAAGGAAATATTCAATTATCATTCATTAATGTGTACTGTAATTTATTTTTCATGAATGGTAGAATGATAATATCCACATAAATTATGACTTTAAGTTATCCCTAATCGATGATCATTATGGAGTATTATAGGTTATAATGATAAGATAATGTTAGACTGAATATAGTATTTTATTCATTATAAAGAGTTTTATATGATATTCAAAGAATAGATTCATGTGGTAATATGTATAGACTTATTACTTGGATTAGTTTACGAAATTATATATCATGGAATGTCATACAGTCATTGATATACCTAGGGGTGTATAATTTTATCAATATTTCTTACCAGAGGTTGGAAAGTTACCTATCATAATAAACTACATACTTTGATACCCTACTTACACAAGCATATATGTTGAATTAGATAATATGGGGGTGTTTGGGTATTTTTTTGATTATTTCATTAGTTGGTGTGCAACCAATATGGGATTTTTCCACTTTTATGACAAGTAAATACATTTATACCTTGATTGAATTAGACTGATAAAATTCATGGCCACACTTAGTTATGGCACATATAATATGGTCACCTACTTGGATGAGGTGTATGTGATGTTATTATTAGATATGTAAATTATATATGATGTATTCATCAATTTGATCAATATTTTTTGGAGAATCAAGAAAGGATGAGTTAGTGTATACTATATCATCATGTTTTATGTCTAGTGATCACTTGATGTCTTGGAAAATGGGATTATATAGGTATATATATGATTTATGTTATATATATTACATTGAATATGTTAATATATATATATGAGTATGATTAAGGTAGATCACACCTGACCCCTTAATAGATTGAGTATCACTGATGATTTTCAAGAGGTCACTCTTTTCTTATACCTACAAAATATGGATTTTTTCAATGCTATTAAGGTTTGTAAGGTCACACAGTTAGGCCCTTGGGGAAATATTATGTTTTAGAAAACGTTTTTTATAAATGAAATAAAGTTATATTAAATTATATCCAAAAGGGTTTTTTGATGTATTCAAAAAAGGTGTTGAAGTTTCACATAAAGTAATTATGGGATTTTAGTGAGTGAGAGATTGTTTGATGTGCACTAAAATAGGCACCACCATATTGTGGTGATGCATTTGATTTCATGGTTGAAAACCACACTGGTTTAGTCTAAATGTGATTCATATAGCATCTATATCCTTCTCCACTCCTATTTCCATCTGTTATGAGGCAAAGGGTTAGTTCTCTTACGGTTTTTTCACCTCATTAACTGGAGTGTTCAATTAATGAACACTCCAACATGTGTAAATATCAAGTGTCATTTAATAAACATAAAACCATTTCACATGGAAAATTATCTTCATTTAATAAAGAACATTAAATATTCCTATAATAGTATAAGATCCTCTCCTATTGGTTGGGTTGAGTGTGTGAGGCACAATTGAGCCATAATAGAAATCCTCTTCCATTCCTAAATATTGTTCATTACTCGAAAAAGGATTTATCACTCTTTCATGAATTTGGAAGTCCTCATTAAGCATTCATGGAACAATTGTCTAGTGTTACATCGATGGAGGATGGAGACATTCATTAGCTACTCCTCTTGATTGTCATTAATCTAACTCCACTAAAGAACAAGGATAGATCTGTTGATATTTGGGTGTTTCATGTACATTATTTTATGCTCGAAATTAAAATCCACTTATGTGTTTGATTCCTTGGAGATATATTTTTTCAATTTTTCGATTCTCTTTTGCTTTTTAGGGTCATATGATGATCTAAAAACCCATCAATATGATACTTAAAATACAAACCAAAAGTTATTTTGATCGAATGAGCATTTACACCAATCCTGACGCAATAAATATTCTTATTCCTATAATAATACATCATTTATGGTTTTCAATAATTTTTCATCAAATCCACTCAAATGCAATCAAAATTAAAGAAATGAATGTCAACAAAAGCAAATTTCACTGTATCCCCTTGTGAAATAGATAACGAAAATAAAAAACATTATTTTCCTTTAATAAAAACTAATGATTTTAAATCAAAATCATATAGAGATGAGAAGGATTTACATTTATTGCTATGATAGGGCCAAATTGATTATTTTAGGATGTATTAATGTAAAATTACAAATTTCTAGGAAGTAAAATAGGATATGTTAAACCCTACCTTTTGAAATGGTGGAGAATGTAATAGTAAGAAGAAGTTACGATAGTTGAAATAGTGAATAATATAGGGAAATTTATGTATATATATTTTATTTATTTTAACTATGCACTCAAACATGATAGCCAGGGTGAAATCAAAATAGTTCTAAATTTTCATTAACATGTTTGTAGTTTTAAATTTTGAACACGATCTATTTAAAAATGAAAGAAAAAAGTAAATAAAATAAATAAAATATCCTTCAAGGGTTTTTAATCATGGTAACCAACCATTTACAAAGAAATGGAAATAATAAATTGATTATCAAAAAAATTATTTAAAATAATTTACTGAACATTCAAATCAGTAAAGAAAATTATGAAACAAATGAAATAAAACTAAAAATATTAAGAAACAAACTATTTCTATTAATAAAATTAAATTGTGAATAGATTAGAAACATAAATTATTAGAAGTGTAAGGATATTAAAAACATGAAAAAAATGATATTTTTAGCAGTAATCAAGTGTTTAAAATATAATCACCAAGAATTAATTTTATAGAAATCCCCCTTTAAAAACAAATTCCTAGATGGAAAGGGAAAAATGTCATTTCTTTTTTGTTGTAAGAAACCATAAAAAGACAAAATAATTTTTCAACATATTTTACTATATTAGATACAATAATGTATATAAAACAAAATATTAATATGAAAAATAACTTGTAATTTGAATTCATATAGGAAAAAAATATATATGAACTTTTTATAAGTTTCCAAACTGATCATTTTGGTTTTATTATATTTAATATTGAAGAGACAAATTTAGAGGGAAATTTATTGAAGTAAAAAATGTTTTTCACATTAGTTGTTTACATGAGAAATTCATATTTGATTTATTCACCATTAGTCTTAATTTTATCTCATTTTTACTTTATGTATCCTTGATGTTTCAATTATAAAAAATTAAATTATTATTATAAATATAACCTTACATATATAGAGTAGTAACCCAATAGCAGTCATGTTATAAATGATTCAAACTGGTCATTTCTCAATGATGTATTTCAAAATTTAGTTTAATACATAGAGAAACATGTATGAATAATAAGCTATAAAATAATAAAAAATAATAAAATAAAGTGATATTAAATGCATCCAAAATGGTATATTAATTATTCAATTGATCTTGAAAAGTATTGTATTAGGGAACCCAAATTAATTCTCTCCTAATCTAAAAATAATGTAGGTTATATAAAATTTAAATTATTATTAAACCATAGCCATAGAAATGATCAAAAAATCATGTGTAAACTTATCATTCTAAATTTTCAACTGATACGAATTAAAAAAACTAATATCATACCAGATAAAATAAACAATTTTTTAAAAAAAAATTACCCATAAACACAAGGAAACGTGTTCATTTTTTCTAAAAAAATAATTATATGCTACTTCATAAAAATAATGATCATGAAACATGTTAAGTCTCTCTACATTATTTAAAAATAAATATATTATTTTATAAATTTAAAAGAAAATTAAAAAATAATAATTTAAACTGGTAATTAAAGAATAAAATATAATATAATTTATTTCCATCGATGAAATGTGTGTGCAACCTAGATTTATTTTTGTAATACTAAACCATAAAAATATTAATATGATATAGCAAGTTGAACCTCACCTAAAACTCCCTAAATAATATTGAATATCTAATCTATATTCATACATGCTGGTTCTAGAGCACTGATATTGATTTGATTTGGATTGAAAATAAGATGGTGTTTTTTCTAGGGATATGTAAGGATGTTAAACTAAAATATTTTATTTAGAGATTGATTCAAATTAAAATTTTATAAACTAACCTCTAAAATTAAGTATCCTAGAATATGTACCAAAATCTGGTTCAATAATATTGAATTGTGCATCAAAAAAAGAATATTGGTATATCGAAATTAGTTCATTTTGTTTCTTTAACCATATTTAATCTACCTATAATTGTTCCTGCTAACAGTAATTGAAGTTCCATTACAACTCATTAAAGAATTGAGTAGCACACATGGATTCACCTAGAAGAACTAAGTAGAAAATCAATCATTTTTTGCTATATCCACACCTAAAACAGTGATTCTAAAAATTTAAGTAATGATTGACACATTTCTAAATTAAAAACTGAAGACATAATATATGAATGGAAATTGATGTTGGTAATTTCTAACATGAATTTCAATAAAAGTTACTGAATCAGTATACAAAAATTAATATATATAATCTATTTATCTATAGACAAGTTAAAACAAAACCTAACTTTAGATAAGTGTGCTAATATATTTTCAAACATTACAAAACAAAAATTATGTAAATATTAATTTAGGATATAAGAAAAAAACATGTGGATATATCATTCATGTTAAATAGAATATTCATGTTGAAATCTACTTCATAAATAAAAATCAAAATATATTCAAAATAGATCATGAATTTATAATAACTCTAAAATATATTAAAAATAAAATTTAAAAAGTTTGAATAATGATAAATAAATTTAACTTTATAAATAACATAGTATAGGAAAAAATTATAATAGATTTAATACAAAACCAAATCCACATGGTACCAAAAAATGAATCATTTACCAAACAAAATATTTTGAATACTATTAATTTTTTAGTATCAATATTTTACAATAAGTAACTATATGTTCCTAATTATATGTGGTTGGAATAATTTAATAAGAATGATTTTGATGAAAATAGTATTAGAAGTTATCAAAGAGAGTAGATATAGTAAAATAAATTTCGACTAATGGTCCAAGAATACCATTATAAGAATCGATGTTATGAGTACCCAGATTTTTTTATAGGAATTTATTTTAAAGATGATAAAATGATAATTTTTTTATATTTTACTTTCACAAAACAAAAATTACAAAATTTAGATTTAAAATATCATTTAAATTAAAACAAATAATTATTTTATTTCCATGTCTATTGGTTTACTATTGAAATTAACTCCCCCTCAGAAATTCGAGATATTATAGAAATGATACAATATATTATTAAAAGATATTGGTTATAGACAAATAGAACTATTTATCTTATGAGAAACTTCATTTAGTCATGGATATTGCTGAAAATTACACAGAGATTAAAAATATTATATTTAATCATGATATGATATAAAATGGAAATGAAAATGAAAAAACTATAAAAAATATAAAATTATATATGTTTCTTCTTTAAAAATAAAATGAAAATGCAAGAGATAAATCACATACCTTTCTATTTTCGTTACTATATAAAATATATCCCAATATCATTATTTATATATTTTAAAAAAAATAAAAATTGGAAATATTTTATAAAACCAAAAATTGAATAATTTCGAAAAAAAATATGTCAATAAATAAAGATATGGCCATTCATGTCAATAACCAACCCAAGTCATAGATCTTTCAGATACATGAACTGACCCACAACACTCTAAAAATGTGTTCCCAATCCCCACAAAATGTTATAAGTTGCAAGGAATTTAGGAAACATCATCTAGGAATAGTTTTAAACAATTAATAATTTAAATAAGTAATGAATAAAAAATAGGCATAACCATTCCAATTTTTTAAGTTTCATTCACTAATAGAAAATCAAAAACAATATATAAATAATATCGGTTTATATAATTTAAAACAATGTAACAAATAAAATCTAAAAAATCTTCTGTTCTTCCCAAACTCCATATCCTATAGAAATGACCACCACCATTTTTATTTCCTCTATTATATATATATATAGGTCCCCTCCAATAAAATAAAATAAAGTAAGAAATGTCCTACTTGGATGATGCAAAAAAAAGAAAACTAAAAAATGTAGACATACCTCTATGTTGTTGGGACCAAGTTGGCTGGAGATGGTTGTTAAGATACTAGAAGGATGATGGAAGAAGTGGTTTCTAAATGTTTTGTTTTTTTCTTTATGAGAAACCACTTCACTTTGAATTTTCTAGTGATTAGACTAAGTGTGCATCTGACTTAGAATATCAGATGTAAGTTTCTAAAGAAATACATTCAATTATAGTTCCATGTTTTTAAATGTTTTCTGATTGAACTTGTTTTTAAAAATCATATTTTTGGAAGAAATTTTCTTAGAATATAGTGAGAAATAGTATTGGAATCATAACTTCTTTAGATATGTTCGACACATAATCTGATGATCATTTTCTATGATAAATTTTCTTAACATCATAATTTCTCAAAAACATTCTAATCCAAACTCTATGAAATAAAAGGGGGAAAGGTATATATTGTTATAAGATTATTTGATGGTCTTAATGTTCTAAACATCACGAATAAGTCATGATTCAAGTATGAGTTTGTGAAATAAAAGTGAATTGGGGATTTATTATGTTTCTAAAAATTTGATGTTTTTTAAACACAGACCATTAGACTCGTCACACCAACCATCCATCAAACAAGTTGTGACACTGATCCATCAGATGAATGGTTGACATTGATAAATCATAAAATATAGAATTATATTACAAGAATCACATTAGAAAAACCAAATCATATTGGATGGATTTGAGTTTTTTATTGTTTTGGAGAAGATCATTTTTTATGTTGATCGATTGGATGAGATGACAGGGACACTAAAAAAAAGAATCTGTCATAAGTGGTGATTTATAACAATATATTCAAACATTTTCACTTGGATCAAATATTTGGAGGGGGAATTCAAATTTTATTGTTTTTTGTAGAAATTATAGTTTATTTCAATTATAACAAGATTCAACCAACAATCCTTAACTTTAATCCATTGGATAAGCTATAGATACCAATCTATCAGGCACATTTAGACACCAATAAGTCATCATATACTGGGATTCATTGAATCAAGTATCACAATTTTGAAGAGTTATTTAACATATGAAAAAAGTTATTGAAAATTTAAAAAATGTTGATATTTATAACAAACTTTTATTGAAGGATTATAAAGTTTTTAGAATTTTCAATGATTTTTATTGTAGAATAGCTTTAATTGGTTTGGAGTATTGGAATGGGAAGTCTTCTATTTTGAATTTTTTCAATCGGATCCCAAAAATCAGAATGAAAAATAGTATCTAACTGAAGATTGTTTTGTAAATTATAAGAAGGATAAACTTGTGAGAAGATTCAACATGTTTCTAGAAGAATAAATAATATTTAATAGGCATTGAGAAGTGGTCAAAATTAAGTTCAAATGATTGAGAAATTTAGGATTCTAGAATTTGTATAAGTGGGAAAATGAGATTTGTTTACTATTATTTTCACTTATGAGGCACCTATAGATATATTTCAAAGTAAAACATAATCAGATAACTGTTCATGTTAATGGGAGTGAAAGAGAAATGGCATTTTGGTTTCCAGACATAATTTCTTGAGAAACATATTTCACATAGAATTAGTGTTTAGAAGAAGTTGTGGTCAAGATTTACTGGATCAAACAGAGAAACCAGACTGATAGATTTTAAAATAATGAGTGAATCAGACTTGTTTCCAGACAGATGAATCATACTCATTTCCCAATATAAGAATTAGACAGATTTTTTGTATGAATTCCATAAAAGTTGTTTCAACCTGATGCTAGGTAAGAAAGTGAAGATTTTTATTTTGAAGATTTACAAAAGTGTAAGTTGTTGAATAATCATAGTGACATGTTTGAATCCAACTTAAAAAGGTTTCTAAACTTGTTACAAAAAACATATTTACATCATTAATTCTAGAATAAGAACATGCACTATTATATTGATAATAGTATTACACATGTGTAATTGTATTTCCTACTTATTATATCCACTCAAAAGGTTTTTTTAGTGGATTTCATGGTATTGGATTATTTACAACCCATTTCAAGGACTAGATTCTCTTATTTAGTAGTAAACCTTGTAAATATTTGTGTTCTTGTGAATGTGTGAATGTTTGGATTTCCGAAAAGTGATAAATCTTTAATAAGAGGAAAAGGTTATTTATAAAAGATAGATAAGATAAAAGAAAAATATATAATTGATTCACCATGTACACTTATCAGTGATTACAATGATCATGTTACTGTCTTTTAAATTGATATCATAGAAAAGGTCCTTCATTACTCTTTACTAAAGTGTTTGAAGAGAATTTTTTATAGAAATTTTTAATTGTGTGAATAGTAAGGGGATTATGTTTTTAGATAGAAATAAATATCACAACTGTAAAGATAAAATGTTTTCATATCTTATGTTTCTATGTTATGATGTTTTGAAAGATGTAATATATGGATTTCCTCCTCTTATTGAAAAATTTTCTCTTACATATGTGGATAAGAAAAATCTAGAGTATTATGGAACGTTTAATAAAGATTTACTTTCATCAATTTATGAAAGTTAATTTATTAGGGTGAATAGAGTTAGAACTACTAAAGGTACCTGGGAAAAGTTGAAAAATATCTATGAATGAAATACATAGGTTAATAATGCCAAGTTTAAAATCTTGAGGTTAAATTACAAATATCTCAAAATGGGTGAGTATGAATATTTTGGGGAATTTTTTATAAGGGTGAATGATTTTTAAGCACCATAAGATTTCTTGGTTATAGTCTAAAAGATTCAACTATTATAGAAAAGATCATATGAATTCAACCTAAAAATTTTGATGCCAAAATTTTTATCTTTGGAAGATAGAGATTCTGAAAATATATCTTTGGATGACCTTTATAGTACTCTCATTACATATGAAATTATAAGGGAGAAAATTATGAAAATAAAAAAAAATGTTGATCTAAAAAATTTCCTTTAAAGATTCTAAGAAATAAAAATATAAGAATATTCTTAAATATAAAGAAGTTAGTGAATCCAACACTAAATATGAGGTTAGTAATAATCTTGATGAATTCTTGTCCTTATTTTCTAGAAATTTGAAAAGCGGTATAGGAAATTACACAGGGAATATACCTTTAAAAAATATTGAATGTGGAGTTTTTCAAAAAAAATATACAAATTGTCCCCGAAGAATGGATGAATTGTAGAGACCCGAAGCTTGACGTACATGGACATTACATTACTTTTGCGGAATACTTAGTATATAACAAAAATACACACACAAGGATCGTAATAGTTTAGTGTCTTTGAAAACTCGGAGTATAATCTTCTAATCGTGGGGAAAGATCTTCAACATCTCCCATAAAGATCTTCCTTTTTTTTACCTAAAACCTTTCTTTATATCCTGGGGAAAAGAAAACATAAAAGGGTGAGCTCAAATGCTCAGTAAGGGTAAACAAAGGAAATATCAATCACATAATTTTCATAAGAACATAACATTTTTGGAAATCTTAACCTGCAAAAGAGAGCATAATTTCATAACATGGGATAAATCATAGTAGTGAAATGAAATCATAACTTTAAACATTACTCATTGTGGCATACACACATAATCATAGAGAATCATTTCTTGTTAGTCAAGACTCATTGCCAAGACTATCTTAGTGGACAAAGTCCCTTTCTGAATCGAGTAATCCTCGTTTCAGTCCTGTTTCACTGAACCGGTATAACCTACCATTCCAGCCATGTCTATCTCATGAGATATAAAATCTTTACCCAATGCATTGGAGGGAGATATAGGTCTCACCCATCTCTTAATGAATCCTTTCTTATGTGTGCCACAGAATCATAAATCATACATCATTGCATAACCCATGTAATAAAAATGGGATTCTTAAACAACATGACATCATAAAACCATTCATATAAGATAAAGGAATTCATAAACATAATTCCATCACAACATAGTCAAATCAATGTAAAAATATGGATAGAAACAGAACCCTTTATTATCTTAGATGGAAAATAATTTTGATAAAACACTTGAAATGAATTCTTGAGGAAAATATCCTTTCTTCTTCAAAATCAATTTCTTTTCACAAAACATCATACAATTTTAAAAGAAAGAGATTTTATTAAAAATAGTCATGAAATATTTTGGAGGAAGGTTCATGAAAATAAGGCTTTATAAAACCGTAAAAATCCGTTCGTGCCGTATAAGTTAAAAAAAACATTCTTCGTACTTTTGTCGGAAAAGTCAAAAAGTACCTCGTACGAAAAACGAAAAAAGATTCCTTTCATATCCTTTACTAAAAACTCATAGAAGGGTAAAATTGGATTTAAACAATTGTAGGTGGATGGAAATAATATTACATATTTAGGGAACATGGATGTGGATGATAAAATACACCCCAGTAAATACCAAAGTATAAACAATCTCGGATAAAAATGAGATTGGGATATTTCCCTTACCTTATGTCCGACTTGCTTTGTAAGTGTCCGAACCTCCTCTTCTTTGAAGCGCCTTTTGGAGACCTCCTCTTAGGGAACTAAAATTGGTCTTTGAGTAAGACCAGAACCTCTAGGATGTTGCTAGGGAAGTGGAGAAGAGATTTTGGCAGGGGTTGGCCGAGCTTGAGTGCTCAAATTGGTGTGAGGAGGAGGGGGAGGAGGTGTCCTTTTATAGGGGAGGAGAGGGGCACCTTAGAAATTCTTAAAAATATTAATTTATAATAAATCTAACCCCACTTAAAAACCTCCAAAAATGACTCATATTCGAAGATTAGATGAGATAGGTTTGTAATCTCATCAACCAATCAAATTTAGACATGTTTGGATTTTATTTTAAACCTTATCAATTAGATTTAACTCTAAGTTAAATAATTTAACTTTTACCGTGTCTTTTTGTTTTCTTTCACTATATGGTTAATAAACTTACTATAACATGCCAAACGAACCCCAAATTGTTTATTATTAATATATATATCCTTATCTAAGTCATTTGGCCGAACCTTAGATTTTTAGGAATACAATAACAATTAATAATATAATATTTGATTTAAAAACTATTTTGTTTCAATTTTGACACTATTTGATATATGATTTTTGTTAAAGTCATAACAGAATTAAATGTTCGAACCAAGTTGATTAAATCAACATTAATATATCATAGTAACCTAGAAAATTAGTGTAATTCATAAAAAATCTCAAATTACATTTATTTTGGTGTTTATAACATCAATTATATCAATATTTCATTAATAAGATAATTACTGCATCATCGTTGTGTCATAAATAAATTAAATTATTTTATGTCTAAAAATTACAAATAAAATACCATCATGTAGGAAATCTTTTTAGCTTTCTAATGAATATTTTCAATCGAATTTAGCGTATGTATAACCCCATATTAAAAATGATTTACTTATTAAACTTTGATTTTAACTATTTTAACCTTTCTTTAAATAAATTAATAATAAATGTCCTAATCTAATCCAAGTGGGCCTAAATGGTCATATTTTATTCCTAAGTTTGTTTTTGGACGAATTAGACTTGTCCAATAGAATTAGGACATGTGTTAGGGTAATATTAATATCATATTTACCCTTAGTTACCTTATTTACTATTAACTGCGGTAAAAAAAATTAAAAAGTTACTATTCACCAAAAAATTATTTTCATCTCATTGAACCACATTTTAGTCCTTGATATTAACCGTGTCTCTCGGATTTTCGAAATTCCATTCACAGAAGCGGTAAAATTAAGTTTTATGCAAAATTCAGTTTTTTAACCTACCACTTAGTAGTTTCACTATTCATCAAAAATTGATGTTTTTCAGAACAATGCCAAAATTTCATCCCAAGCTATATTTCATATTCCGAATTCAAAAATGAAGTCTATTTTACCAAATTCATAACATAAAAGTTGAATTAATTAATTTTATAATTAAATCCCGCTGTTAAAACAAATAGCGTGTTTTTAAGAAACAATATCTATCAAAAGATTGACACTTGTTTATTTCTAGTTTAAATGTGAAATTACATCCAATGACCAACTTTGTATTAAATTGTAAAAATATATTCTAAATACACTTTAAAACCACTAAAATTAATGATTTATCACTATTAATTATTTCGATTAAAAAAGTTGTTTTTAATTATAATTTAGTAATTTTCACTATTCATCAGAATATGAAAGTTATCCGAATAGTACCAAAATTTCACCTTAGGCTAAATTCGATACTCCGAATCCAAAAATAAAGTTCATTTTGAAAAATAAGATTTACTGGATTTTAAAAAGTGGTTATTACTATTCATAACGGCTAGTTTTAATAATATTTTTATAGCATATCGTTGTTTAGTGAAACTTGGTATTGCGTACTACACACGCTATCGAGGAAGGTCGCGATTGCGTGTAATGCAAGGCAAGTCAAGGATGTGTGTTGTGCAAGCTCCTTTTGGTGTAGCGTACAACACAAGACATAAAATTAAAAATATATTTTTTTATAAAATCTTGGGCTGTTACATTCTACCCCCCTTAAAATGAATTTCGCCCTCGAAATTCGTCGGGGTTATAAATGGTTTACTATTCGAAAGTTTCTTTAATAGAAACCCACATCGTAAAAAGGAATACCAAAACTTGGCTTTAAAAAACTAAAGTATGAAATGTAACGATTACCCAAATAAACTAATCATTGGGTTTCCACATAGGTGAAAATATGGATATGGAAGAGAAATCTAACCATCATGTTCTGATGGAGAGTGGTAGAGAACATGGCTATGGAAAAGCCAGTAATCACAAATCCATAGATTTGTGATGATATAAGGTACCATCTGATTCATCAGGTATAAGATCACTAGGACAACATTTTTTGGTTTTCAAGATCATTTCCCTAAAGTTAAAGAATTTGAATTAGAATAAATACTTACTTTATTTTGGTACAATCTCACTGTTGTTCGTGCCTTTAACAATTTCCACTTCATCTCTTAAATAAATGAAGTTGAATTTGTTATTCGTGAAGTGTTAGCAGATCATGTGATAGAATGACGGGTCATTCCATCTGTCTCAAACAAAAGGTTAGCAAAAATTATATACATAAGTCGATCTATAGTGATATTAATCACATATGGTTCCTAAAATGGGCTTATACTTCATATATCATACTGCTTAATATAATAAAACTAGTTTCTACTAAACAGGGACTTCCTGTAGGCCAGTGGTAGGCGATAAAGGCCAGTCGCACTTTGGTTGTGGGTTCGATTCCCACAGCCTTGTCCGACGCGATGGGCTGTCGCCCGTCCTGCAGGTTGTCCTTTTTCTAAAACTACGTTACTATAACATCCCATCAATAATATCGAAAATCTTCTATCCTTAAACAATACTAACTTATGTCCAACATAATCCATTCCAATCTTTAGGCTTATCCATAATACTGCAGTCCATTCTCATAACATAGTGGAAACGATTACCAGAGATTTAATACCATCGTTGATCCCCATATATCATAAGATATGTTATGTTGGTCACATTCCAAACATTCAAAGGCCTTAATCTTGTACTCTCTTGAATACCCATTGAACCTTAGTGAAAACTTGAATGCAGTTAAAAGTTAACACTTTTCACATACCGAAATCCTCAAAATTCTATATACTCAAACCATGATATCACTTAGTCCTTATATCAATCATGAGCTCATGAATACTGTCAAACATTTCATTTTCCCCTTATCCCTTCATTATGCGCATATCATCTTCATTCCAAAAATATCTGAATAACCTTTCATGGATACTGGTAACATTAATCAGACAACAATGTTACAATCCTTACATGTCTCTTTATTCCATAGTACCATGAGATTACTTATACAACATTACACATGATAAACATGTAATCATTCCACTACATTCTTAAACCATTGACCGAGCTTCAACAATTCTTTCATCTCACATACCATTGGTAGTCTCTTCATCATCATCCACATAAATACTTCCCATATGACCATACTGATTCTCTTCATGAGTCTTTCCCTTAGGGCATTTGTTTGCATAATTCCCATACATTCCACATTTAAAACACTTAACCATTTTTGATTTCGTAGAAATACCATTATCCTCATCCCTGGTATTAACTGAACCTTTTCCTTTGCACTTACTGGCTTTGTGTCCTTCTTTTCCACACCCAAAGCATCTTCCAGTTCCTTTGAAACATTCTCCTTGATGCCTCTTCCCACATGATTTACATAGGGGAAATTGAACTTTCTTTCCTCTATGATCATCATGAAACTCCATCTTTCTCTTATTAGCCGAGTCAGGAAACTTACCAAATTTTACTTTATTGATCATATTATGAGATTGCTGGTTCGGCATAATAATGATGTTTGGACTTCCAAATCCCATTTCATTTGGTTGCTCATAAAGAATATCATTCCATTGTCCATCATTTCCTCCATTATCGTGAATCATCTTGTTTCCAGCCATTTTCTAAAACCCAAAAGAATAGTGTGAGAGGCAAAAATCATAATAAAGGGGGAGTAACTTCAATATCTAACATCTTAGGTTTAATTCTATGATCGTTAGCGTAATTCTAGTACTATAACCTATACGCATACTTAACCTTAGAGACATCCCTAGACATACCTTAGAAATATCTCTAGGGATCTCACTAAAGTTCTCGCATCCTAGTTTCCAAAGGTTGACTAAACCTTTCCTCTGATACCAACTGTAGAGACACGAAGCTTGACGTACATGGACATTACATTACTTTTGCGGAATACTTAGTATATAACAAAAATACACACACAAGGATCGTAATAGTTTAGTGTCTTTGGAAACTCGGAGTATAATCTTCTAATCGTGGGGAAAGATCTTCAACATCTCCCATAAAGATCTTCCTTTTTTTTACCTAAAACCTTTCTTTATATCCTGGGGAAAAGAAAACATAAAAGGGTGAGCTCAAATGCTCAGTAAGGGTAAACAAAGGAAATATCAATCACATAATTTTCATAAGAACATAACATTTTTGGAAATCTTAACCTGCAAAAGAGAGCATAATTTCATAACATGGGATAAATCATAGTAGTGAAATGAAATCATAACTTTAAACATTACTCATTGTGGCATACACACATAATCATAGAGAATCATTTCTTGTTAGTCAAGACTCATTGCCAAGACTATCTTAGTGGACAAAGTCCCTTTCTGAATCGAGTAATCCTCGTTTCAGTCCTGTTTCACTGAACCGGTATAACCTACCATTCCAGCCATGTCTATCTCATGAGATATAAAATCTTTACCCAATGCATTGGAGGGAGATATAGGTCCCACCCATCTCTTAATGAATCCTTTCTTATGTGTGCCACAGAATCATAAATCATACATCATTGCATAACCCATGTAATAAAAATGGGATTCTTAAACAACATGACATCATAAAACCATTCATATAAGATAAAGGAATTCATAAACATAATTCCATCACAACATAGTCAAATCAATGTAAAAATATGGATAGAAACAGAACCCTTTATTATCTTAGATGGAAAATAATTTTGATAAAACACTTGAAATGAATTCTTGAGGAAAATAACCTTTCTTCTTCAAAATCAATTTCTTTTCACAAAACATCATACAATTTTAAAATAAAGAGATTTTATTAAAAATAGTCATGAAATATTTTGGAGGAAGGTTCATGAAAATAAGGCTTTATAAAACCGTAAAAATCCGTTCGTGCCGTATAAGTTAAAAAAAACATTCTTCGTACTTTTGTCGGAAAAGTCAAAAAGTACCTCGTACGAAAAACGAAAAAAGATTCCTTTCATATCCTTTACTAAAAACTCATAGAAGGGTAAAATTGGATTTAAACAATTGTAGGTGGATGGAAATAATATTACATATTTAGGGAACATGGATGTGGATGATAAAATACACCCCAGTAAATACCAAAGTATAAACAATCTCGGATAAAAATGAGATTGTGATATTTCCCTTACCTTATGTCCGACTTGCTTTGTAAGTGTCTGAACCTCCTCTTCTTTGAAGCGCCTTTTGGAGACCTCCTCTTAGGGAACTAAAATTGGTCTTTGAGTAAGACCAGAACCTCTAGGATGTTGCTAGGGAAGTGGAGAAGAGATTTTGGCAGGGTTTGGCCAAGCTTGAGTGCTCAAATTAGTGTGAGGAGGAGGGGGAGGAGGTGTCCTTTTATAGGGGAGGAGAGGGGCACCTTAGGAATTCTTAAAAATATTAATTTATAATAAATCTAACCCCACTTAAAAACCTCCAAAAATGACTCATATTCAAAGATTAGATGAGATAGGTTTGTAATCTCATCAACCAATCAAATTTAGACATGTTTGGATTTTATTTTAAACCTTATCAATTAGATTTAACTCTAAGTTAAATAATTTAACTTTTACCGTGTCTTTTTGTTTTCTTTCACTATATGGTTAATAAACTTACTATAACATGCCAAACGAACCCCAAATTGTTTATTATTAATATATATATCCTTATCTAAGTCATTTGGCCGAACCTTAGATTTTTAGGAATACAATAACAATTAATAATATAATATTTGATTTAAAAACTATTTTGTGTCAATTTTGACACTATTTGATATATGATTTTTGTGAAAGTCATAACAGAATTAAATGTTCGAACCAAGTTGATTAAATCAACATTAATATAACATAGTAACCTAGAAAATTAGTGTAATTCATAAAAAATCTCAAATTACATTTATTTTGGTGTTTATAACATCAATTATGTCAATATTTCATTAATAAGATAATTACTGCATCATCGTTGTGTCATAAATAAATTAAATTATTTTATGTCTAAAAATTACAAATAAAATACCATCATGTAGGAAATCTTTTTAGCTTTCTAATGAATATTTTCAATCGAATTTAGCGTATGTATAACCCCATATTAAAAATGATTTACTTATTAAACTTTGATTTTAACTATTTTAACCTTTCTTTAAATAAATTAATAATAAATGTCCTAATCTAATCCAAGTGGGCCTAAATGGTCATATTTTATTCCTAAGTTTGTTTTTAGACGAATTAGACTTGTCCAATAGAATTAGGAAATGTGTTAGGGTAATATTAATATCATATTTACCCTTAGTTACCTTATTTACTATTAACCGCGGTAAAAAAAATTAAAAAGTTACTATTCACCAAAAAAATTATTTTCATCTCATTGAACCACATTTTAGTCCTTGATATTAACCGTGTCTCTCGGATTTTCGAAATTCCATTCACAGAAGCGGTAAAATTAAGTTTTATGCAAAATTCAGTTTTTTAACCTACCACTTAGTAGTTTCACTATTCATCAAAAATTGATGTTTTTCAGAACAATGCCAAAATTTCATCCCAAGCTATATTTCATATTCCGAATTCAAAAATGAAGTCTATTTTACCAAATTCATAACATAAAAGTTGAATTAATTAATTTTATAATTAAATCCCGCTGTTAAAACAAATAGCGTGTTTTTAAGAAACAATATCTATCAAAAGATTGACACTTGTTTATGTCTAGTTTAAATGTGAAATTACATCCAATGACCAACTTTGTATTAAATTGTAAAAATATATTCTAAATACACTTTAAAACCACTCAAATTAATGATTTATCACTATTAATTATTTCGATTAAAAAAATTGTTTTTAATTATAATTTAGTAATTTTCACTATTCATCAGAATATGAAAGTTATCCGAATAGTACCAAAATTTCACCTTAGGCTAAATTCGATACTCCGAATCCAAAAATAAAGTTCATTTTGAAAAATAAGATTTACTGGATTTTAAAAAGTGGTTATTACTATTCATAACGGCTAGTTTTAATAATATTTTTATAGCATATCGTTGTTTAGTGAAACTCGGTATTGCGTACTACACATGCTATCGAGGAAGGTCGCGATTGCGTGTAATGAAAGGCAAGTCAAGGATGTGTGTTGTGCAAGCTCCTTTTGGTGTAGCGTACAACACAAGACATAAAATTAAAAATATATTTTTTTATAAAATCTTGGGCTGTTACATGAATAATATAGTGATGACGATGATAGAAGTCCAAGAATATCTTGGAAGAAACATGTTAAAAAAATAATATTGAAAGGAGAAATATAAAATGGTCTCCATACCCAAAAGGATAAGTTTATTATCTAAAGATGATGAAGAATAAGATTACTAGAGATCTAGGGGTGTTTCTACCATGGCTCCTCACTCACCCGGCTCCGCTCTCGGATATAGATTCCACTCTCGGCATCATTTGCTTCCACCTAGGGTTATGGTTCTCCCCAAAGCTATGAACCTATCCTCCTCTATCATCTTATTCATCTTTTAATCATATCCTTCATGGAAATGGGTCCTTTCTTCTTATTCATCTTCTTTAGGCTTCATCTAATTAGGTTTTTTCTCTTCGAGTTCCATGGTGTTATCCCATTTTTCCCTATTTCATCCCTACTCTTTCAATCTGGTCTGGCACACACAACCCCATATTGGTTTGTTGTGTCGGGTTTTAAGATCGGTTTGGGACTATGGCGATGTAAGTAACTGTAATGTGGTATCTGCCATTTCAACATATTCTTCCTCAGTTTTTTTGGATTTGTTTTGGGTTCATCATTAGGTTTTTAATCTTGTCTTCTTATTAGGGTTTCAATCCCAGTTCACCATTCTTCAATCCTATTTCTTCTGGTTATTGGTATCAATTTTTGTTTTTCCTTACGGTTTCAATCCCAATTTTTATATCTCTCATTACGTGTTGGTTTTTGTTTTTCCTTTCCCATTCTCTACCATTCCTCTCTTCTATTTCTCCCTAGTCCCTTGCTTCCTTCCAATTTGGTCTGGTGCACCAAAAACAATGAGAGTTTTGGGATTTTTTTGAGTAGTGGTAAGAGTTCTCGGGTGGAACGACATATGGTGGATTTCTCTAGTTACAATTTTGTTTCTAATTTCTATTTTGATGATGTTTTTGGTTCTCTTGGGAGGTCATCAGTGATGTTCATGACACTGTCATATTGCTCCTTTATGTGGTTCGGTGATGAGGGATGCAAGAAAGTATCAATGTTTCATAATGGTTTGATGATCTACAATGTTCTCCAGTTGACTAGTGTGGTGTTTGTTCTATGAGGACGAAAGAGGAATGGGTTTGGTGTCAATAACAGTGACATTGATAATGCAGAACTCTGTGAGACATTGGTTAAGATGGTGATGACAGTGATGGGGATTCTGGTAGGTCTCACTAGCGTGGTGATGATGGGGGAGGCAGAAGGACATGATGTTTTAGGTGATAGGTGTAAGACTCAAGGCAAGCACATGACTCGATGTGGGTTGATGATGGTTTTTTTCTTGAAATTTGTTATTTAAAATTTCAATTTGTGGAATGGCGTGGCTTTTGAACTTTTGAAATGTGAACTTTTGAAATGTAAGGTTTCCTGCTAACCCTGAAAGCGGCCTTTTGAAAATGTGAAAAAAAATTATTTGGATTAAATATGATGAAGATTATGATAGTGAAGTTAAATCTTAAGGACTAACCAATGGTGTCACATAAAACAAATTTATTGGAAACTTAAATGATTAAGTGTTTTCTAGTGAATAAATCAATAGTTATGAAGAATAAAACGTGACTCCGTTAGAATTTTCTGTGAAAATAGAGTTGAAATAATGTCTCAGAAATATTTTAAGTCTTGAAAGATAAAACAAGAAGTTGGAAAAATAATGTTCTACATCAAATAATCAAGAATCGTTTCATGAATATAGAGCTAATTTGTTGGAAGATATTTATTTCTTAAATAAATATATTGAAAAATAAAATAATCAAAATGAATATCTTTAAGTGAAGATAAAATTAAATTAGGGAGAATTGTAACTTTTTCAAAAAAAATCTAAAAATTAATGGGGAGTAACAAGTTTCAAGAACACTATCTCAGAAGTAGGTGAAAATTTTGGAAAATGTGAACTTGAGATAGTTCAACAAAATTTATATTCAAAGTTTGAAAATAAAATTCAATATAATCCTAAGAAGAAGAAATATTATAAAATCATGTATGTTGTTAAATCCAACAAAGTTTAAAATTTAAAATTTTTTAAAATTTTAAATTTTTTAAAAATATTGTTACTAATTATAATTTCATCAAAGTTGGAAACAAATTTGAATTGAAGAAAAATATTAAGGGTCATAACATAAATTTTGGGGCTCAATAAATTTCTGATGTAGAAGGTAAGAAAGTTATTGAAAAGTGTTTTCACAACTCTAGGTAGTATGAATGATGTAGAGGAAAATGTTCTTTATATGGTTATTGCTGGTGTTTTGGTAAATTTGGTTATACAGTAAATAATTTTTGGTTCAAACAATAACATCACAATTATCCCATATGTAAGAGGAAAATTTTTTTGAGAGGGATTCAATCCTCTCAAATAAGGAACTCTGATAATATTTTTTTGAACATTAAAAATAGGTTCCAAACACTGGAAACTATTTTTGAAAGACGTGAACGACCTGAAAATCTTGATAAAGGATTTATTATTTTTCTACCAGCATAAAAAAATTTATAACAATTCTAAAAATCTATATGTGAAAGAAATAAAGGTAAAGAAAAATGATATTATGATATAAACTCCTCTCAAATATACAAAAGGAGAGTGGTCATGGATTTTGGATAGTGTGTACTCTTCACACATAAAAGGATATTTGAAACTGTTGAAGAGTGTGAATGATTTTAAATAAGTAATAGTAATGTTTTGAAATGATGAATCACTTAGAATCAATAGTTTTGTATTTTATATTATTGGGGAAGAAAATAAAAAATCTAAAAGGTCCTTGTTTGTTGATGGGCTTAAACACAACATTATAAGTGTTTCACAACTTTTTAATAAATCCAATAATGGTGATTTTAGAAAATATGGTCTTTCGTGAAAATAGATGATGATGTAAAGGTTATTATAGGAGTCCAACATACAAAGGGGAACTTGTTTCGAGTTAGCGATATATGGAATTCATGTTATCTAATCATGATGGAAAAAATTAGTTGCGGTATAAAAGGTTGGGAATATTTGTCAGAGAAATGTGATAAAGTTATCAATATGAGATAGTGTTTGTGATATTCCTGATATGACAATAATAATAGATTGGTGTTGTTCAATTTTTTATAAAGGGGAGATTACAAACCTTGTGCACAAAAAGTTGAAATTTGTTCAACTCATCCTCTAAAACAAATTCATTCAAATATTTATGGGCTAATGAGTAAACAACCTATATTTATAGATAAGTACTTAATTTCATTCATTGATAATTTTAATCACATTACTTGTATTATGTATTTGAAACATAAATCAGATGCTTTGAATACGTTTAAGAGTTTTAGGAGAATATCATAAAAGGAATGTATATGTTCTATGAATAAGTTGTAAACTGGTAATGGTGGTGAATAAAAGAATGAATAATTTAGAAGTTATCTTGAAAACATGGAATTCTCCATGATTTTGATGCACCGTACACACAATAGCAGAAAGGATTTGTTGAAAGGAATAATATAATTTTGGTGGAGATGGGGCATACAATGTTGGCTTAACATGGTCTTTCTCACTACTTTTGGTGGTAGGTGATGAGTACAACAGTTTATATTCAAAATTGGTGTTTCTATATGCCATTTTTTGATATTAATCCTTATGAAATGTTCTACAATGAAATTCTATGTTTTAAACACTTAATGGTTTTTGGGATTCAATGCATCATAAATAAAAAAGGTTGAAATCTTATAAAAATTTATCAAAGAGGTGAAGGTGGTATGTATCTTGTCCATGCTCTACATAGAAGAGGATATAGATGTTTTAAAAGAGAAATAGGAAAGATAGTTGATTTTATTGATGTAAAAGTTCTTGAAAAAGATGAATAAGATGTTTCACAAACATATGTAGAAAAGTAAGACTAAGAATATAAAAGAGTTTTTGTTGAGCAATATGAAAAGAATTATAACCATGGTGATTACACATAGATGGAAGAATCAGACTCAACTATTTCTATTGATAAGGAATAACTTCATACATCACATCCCAGGATGAGGAAATAGGTGTATGTTCAAAACATCATTGGTCATCCACTATAAAAATTTCAAACAATAATAACATCAAAATTTATTTCACATACTTATTTATATTTAAAGTTTGAGTCAAAATATGTTAATGAATCTTCGAGCAACAAGAGTGGATTCATGCTATGAATGGATATTTGGATTGGATTTAGAAGAATGATACTTGGGAACTTTCACCCAAACCAAATGATAAAAATTTTATTGGTACAAAGTGGTTGTTCTGAAACAAGTTGAATGTAGATGGTAAAGCGATAAGAAACAAAGCATTATTAGTTTTCAAATGTTACTCACAAATTGAAGGCATTGACTTTGATAAAACAAATCTCCCATTATAAAGTTATAAATGGTTATAATATTTCTTGAAATTTCTAAAAAGGAGTTATAAATTTTTTCAAATGGATGTGAAATAATATTTTCTCAATGGAGAGATTAATAAAGAAGTTTATGTTGAATAGCTGGGAGGATTTTTTATTGTAAAATATGAAGGTTATGTGTATATGTTGAAGAAATGTTTATATGGGTTAAATCAAGCTTTGAGATATTGGTCTTCCAAATTATATCCCGGCTTAAGAAAGTATAACTTTAAAAATGGAATTGATGAAAGTAATCTATGCATCAAGGAAAATTAGAAGATATCTCTCATTATAATTGTGTATATTTAACATATTATCTTTTTTGGGAATAATGCAATAACTTTTGATAAATTAGTTGAAGGGATGAAGAATTTTGTTGAAATGTCCATGCTCGGTGAAATGAAATATTTTCTTGGGTTACAAATCTCACAAACGAACAATTATATTTTAATATATCAAGGGAATTATGCTAAAGAACATATTAATAAGCTTGGTATAGAAAATTTAAAACCTTTTTTCACACCAATTTTATTGGGAACCAAGTTGTCTAAATATAGAAAAGGACATGAAATAGATTCTAAATAATTTATAAAGTAATTGGAAATTTGTTATGTATTACCACTTCAAACCAGATATTGTGTATGTTGTTACTTTATTTGAAATATTTCAAAGTTCTCCAAAATAATCTCATTTATTAGCTGGAAAAAAAAATCTCAAATATATCATAGGCATAATAGATTTTGGTTTCAAATATGATAACTCAAGAAGAATTCATTTATTTGGATGTACAGATGTTTGTTGGGAAATAATTGTGGATGATAAAACAACTACATCAGGGGGATTTTTCTTTATAGAATAAATTTTTATGAGTTGGTATACTAAAAATCATAATTAATTAACACTTATCTTGGTTTAATCTGAATATTGTATCGCCACTCAAGATGCACCACAACTTATGTGGATGAAGACTCAGTTAGAATATTTTCTAATTGAAGTGAAGTTACCCCTTTTCTTGGGTTGTGATAATAAAATTTATATAAATATCACTAGAAATATTGTGAAAAATTATCATTCAAAGGACATTGATATCAAATATCAGTTCATTAAAGATAGTGTAGAGAAGAAATAACTCAAGTTGTAATATGTTTCTAAAACATAACAAGTTACTGACATTTTGAAAAAAACCTTTACTGAAGGAAGATTTTTACAATCCAAGGTTGAACATGTTCATTTAGTATATTTCTCTTTAAGTATAAGGCATGTGTTTTTCCCCTATCTCAACTTGTCTTTGGATAGTGTTTTCATGGGGGGATAAAAATGATGTTTCATAAATCTGACTATCGGTATGTGCTAAACCTTTTAAGGAAAGCATATATTTTGGGGAAGTTTTTAAAAGAGTTAAGTTGTGAACTCACCATATGAATGTTTGATCAATTTTAATAATTTATTTAAGTGGTTTAAGGAATGTTTTTATAGGAAAGTTGACAATTTTTTAAGATAAGATAATTTGTGAAGAAGAAGATGAAAGTTTGAAGAAGTTGTTTCCTAAGTCACTATATATGGACAGTATGGTTTCATTATCAATGTTTATTGTTTCTTACAATGAGTTCACAAAAATAGGCTTATAATTTTTTATTATTAATACATATGTTGATTTACAAAGTCTCAGTGATTTATTAACCTTGTTTGAAAACAAAATAAAAATGGGGAGATTGTTGGGACCAAGTTGGCTGGAGATGGTTTTTCGAATACTGGAAGGATGCTAGAATAAGTAGTTTCTAAATATTTTTCTTTTCTGTATTTATAATAAATCTATTAACTTGGAAATTTCTAGTGATTATAAAAAGAGTTCATCATATATATAAGATTAGATTCATGTTTCTTAATAAATTCCATCAATTATAGTTTTCTATTTTTTAGATTTTTTCTAATTGAACTTTTTTTTAATACTCATATTTCTGGATTGAAGTTTTTCATAATGGATTGGGAAGTTTTATCAGAATCAGAATGTCTTTAGAGATGTTCAACACATAATCTGGTGATGATTTATTTTGTAAAAAGTTATCAATATCATAAGTTTTCTAGAAACTTTTGATCCAATGTTTTTTAAAGAAAGGGGTAGAATAGGTATACATATCCAGACAATTGTTTTATGATCTTAATGTTATAAACATCATGAAGAATGCATGATTCAAGTCATGGTGTGTACAAGAAAAGTGAAATGAGCACTTTTTTGGTTTCTATGAAGTTGAATTTTTTCAGACACACACCATTACACTCCTCTTACCAATGATCCATCATATGGGTTATGAAATCGATCCATCAAATGAATGGTTGACATTGATAAATCATCGGATGTATAATTAAATCATAGGAAGAACATTGAACTATCCAAATCATATTGGATGGATTATATTTGTTGATTGTTTCTAAGTAGAGAAGTTGGTAACATCAATCAAGAAGATGAGTTGACAGAGCCTTTGAACAAAAAAGTTGTCATAAGTTGTGATTTACAACAATGTATTCAACCATTTTTACTTGGCTCGAAGCTTTGACGTGAGAATTCAAATTATATTGTTTTATGTAGAAGTTATGATTTTTTTCAATTGGTTCAAAATTCATCATACAAGCCATGACACCATTCCATTGGGTGAGATACAGAGACCAATCTATTATATTCATATGGACACTGAAAAATCATTGGATGTTGGGCTTCATTGAATGCAGTTTCATTTGTTTGAGGAGTTGTTGAACATATAAAGAAAGTTTTTGAAAAGGTTAAACATGTTGAAGTTTCTACCAAACTATTATTAAATGGTTCTTAAGTATTTAGAAGTTACAATGATTTTTATATCATAATACTTTCAGTTGGTTTGGAACATCATAATGAGAATTTTTATTTTTTCATATTTTAAATCAGATCAAGGAAATTGGAATGAATAATATTATCAGATAGAATAATTGTTGGAAAATTTGAAGAAGGATGTAGTTGTTAAAATATTCACAAAGGTTTGAGAAGATTATAGAATATTTGATAAGTGTTTATAAGTGGTAAAAATTAAGTTTAAATGGTTATGAAATTATGGATTCTGAAATTAGTGTGATTGTGAAAATGAAATTAGTTTTCCATCCATTTCACTTCTAAGGAACCTATAAATAGAGGTCAATGTAAAATTTACACTAAAAACAATTCAAATGTGGGTGAAAGTGAGATAGATTGATGTTTTTTTCTTAGAAATAATTTATTGAGAAAATTTTCTGGAAATAATTAGTGTTTATAAGAAGTTGTGTTCATGGATTACTGGATCGGACCAAGAAATTAACTGAAAAATTTAGGGAAAGAAAGAAAATAATCAGACTTTCTTCAAAAAA
This sequence comes from Viscum album, assembly GCA_963277665.1. Taxonomy (NCBI): domain Eukaryota; kingdom Viridiplantae; phylum Streptophyta; class Magnoliopsida; order Santalales; family Viscaceae; genus Viscum; species Viscum album. The sequence goes on from OY728146.1 coordinate 1,110,928,309, forward strand.
AATAGTCATAGTTATTTCTAGACTAAAGAATTAGATAGAAGAATCAGAATGAGTTTGTGCACAAAGTTCAAAGAATTTTTTTCCACCTACTTCTAGGTAAGAAAGTAAATATTTTTGTTCTGAATATTTACAAAAGTGGAAGTTGTTGAAGCAACACAATGACATATTCGAAACCAACTAGTGAAGGTTTCTAAACCTGTTATGAAAACTTATTTATATCATTCATGCTATAATAATCACATGAAATATTGTATTGATTAAAGTGTTACACAAGTGTATTTGTATTTTCTACTTGTTGTATCTTCCCAAAAGGATTATTTTTTAGTGGATTGTGTGACATCCCCAACCCGGGTTCCACTAAACTAGTGCCCTGAGCTAGGTCGTCACCTAACCTCAAGCACTCCTCCCCATATTCCAGAGGTTTATAACTAGTAGCGAGGGTCTAGATTACTCATGTGGGGAGACTATACCCTATTACTAGAGTAAGACATGGTAAAAACATATAAAACAGCAGAGATAACATGATCTAATCAATTAACAACCATAAATAACCATTTCCCAACTGGGTACTACACACAACCAGTAGTAAATATTTCATTTCATGCTATAATTCCATGTGAACAAAACCCAAAATAATGAAAAATACTAGATTTTCCAAAATGGTCTTGACTTCAAGTCTAGATCCTCATCCATGCATTTCCTATGTCCAACTCAACTCCCAAGCATAGGTCACTTACCCTTGTCCTAATCTGCAAGCATGAAACCTGTTTGGGAACCCAACAGCGGCCCGAGAAGGGTGTGAGTACAACTCAGTAGGCCACCAACAATGGTTTCTACAAATATCCAGTCTAAAAGATAGTTTATGAAAGTATAAATAAATAAAAAGAAAAGAAATAAAATTCTAGATCCACAAGTTTACAATCTCTATTTATCTATCACTAACCAAGGTTTCAATTCATTATGTCTCTTTAATTACTAGTTTATCATCAATCACGAAGTTCATAAGTTAGATATTCACATCATCCATGCAAGGTTCTTGGAATTTATCAATATGCATAACGGAATAAGGAAGTCTCTAATTCACTAGGGATAACATATCACAACATCACAATATCCTCACCTCAAATACTCATTCCAGGTGGAATGAAACCATTAGAGGAATAGATATTTGTCCCCTTACCTAACTCATGCATTATGGGTGGAGTTAGAGCATTAGTCCAAATCGACTCGTGGGAGGAGTCTCAGTCCTTTATCCCACACCTCAAGCCATGTGCATATGATTATTCATCCATTCACCACACATAACCATATCACAACCAAACACAACTAATATAGAAAATAATCATAATCCACAATAACCAACATGGAAAATCATAATGTTCCATATCCCATTAATAAATTTTCCATTTACATCACTTAGCCCATTTATCCCAATTCCAATTCTCAAGCCTAAATCACTAAGTATATTTAATAATTACCTTATATCAACCCATTCTAAATATTCATAAATCCCCTTATGAAATTCCCTTAAAAATCCCATTTCACATACCATTATCAATCACGCATATTCACGGTTTCACATGAACTGAATTTCATAGGCATATATAACATATTTCATAAGTCACATACCCTAACCAAAATTAACCAATACCTAATTTGGACTTCTATTAATAATATCACATACTCAACAAGGTCTTTACATGATCACACAACAACCTAGAACTTGCTTAATCTAATTCTAGGTATGGAAAGTATTGGTGCACCCCATGGGTGGCCATAAATAGGTCAAATCATCCTCGATGCATCCCATGGGGACCATGAGGGTTCCCATTTATCATTTAGACACCCAAAATACCAAATATTACCTACAGTTTCAAAATCACAACAATAAGTGATAAATAACAAAGTCGGACATGCACAAATCTACAACAAAACTATGGGATATAACTTGCAGACCACCTACCTAAAATCTATTGGCGAATGCACTCCCAAAAGTAGAATTAGATATGGATTCAACCACCTATTAAATATTTAACATATATTTACCTATAAAAATAAGTTTTTTAGATATTTGGATGGATATTATAGAAAGATACAAACCCTAATTGAGAAAAAGAAGTAGGGAGTATATTAGACTCACTCGGAGCTTCAATACACAAGTAACGATGCTCCAAACGACCTAGGATTGAAGGATAATAACCTCTTGTAATCTTGGGTCCTCCAAGTGTATCCCTATGGTAGTATGATGAATATAGAATGAAAATACCAAGTTATACTTAAAAATAATAAGGTGGAATTTTTTTAATTTTTCTAACTTTACTGGGCTGCGCGGGTTGTCCGCATGATTTTCTAAATTGTGTCCAAACCGTGTGTGATCCACTGTCCCAAAATCACCCCTTTTCATGGCTTACCCACATGGTTTTCTGAACCTTTTGCAAACCGTGTGGGGTCCACTATCCCAAAATCGTCCCCTCACATGGTTTCATGGGATGCTCTACATGGTTTGCACTAACCGTGCACAAACCATGCAACATTCCTATAAAATACCTTTTTCCTTCTTTTTCATGTCATGAACCCTTAGAACACTCTCGGATCTTCTCATGAACTTTGGGAACACTTATTTAACAAAACTAAATGCCTTAAACTGAAACATAAACAAAAACATACCTTAGGAAAAACTCGGGATCTTACAACATCCCCACCTTAGGATGGCTCACCCTCAAGCCACTCTTCCCAAGCATCATTGAGTTTTCAAAACAAATAGATTGGGACACTATACCTGAATATCCAATTATCACTACCAAGTTTCTTCCTAAACTTTTCCACATTTCTATAAAATCTGAACCAAGGGCATGATCTTTCCCCACAAGACTTTCTCACAATGGGCCACAATATAAACCAGATGCTCCTTAAAGGACGCATTAGCCTCCAACTCTATCATCAACATCAATTACATTAAATGGATTAGGTAGATACTATAAGAATTTTGAAGCATATAAAACATTATTAGTCCCACTATACAATTGTGGAAGAGCTAATTGGTAAGCCATTGGCATGATCCTCTCCACAATCTCAAACAACCCCACATACCTCAGTGCCAACTTTCCCTGTTTCTAGATTCGACGGTGACCCAACCTTGGTGACACCAAAGAAACACACTATCACCCACCCTGAACTTGATAGACCTATGATGTCTATCTATATAGGAATTATGCCTACTCTAATCCATTTCCATACACTTTTGAATCAACCGAACCTACTTAGAAGTCTCCTATATGAGACTCGATCCTAATAGCTCAGACTCCCCAACTTCTAACCAACACAATGGAGATCTACACAGTCTCCCATAGAGTAGCTAAAAAGGCACCATTTTAATTTTAGAAAGATAACTATTATTGTAATAAAACTCAAAAAGAGGTAAGTGCTTTTCCCATGAACCACCAAAATCCAGAACACAATCTCTCAACATGAACTCTAATACCTGAATTGTATGCTTTGACTTCCCGTATGTCTACGGGTGATAATATGTACTCAAAACACTTGGGTACTAAGCGCCATCTAAATCCCCTACCAGAAGTTCGATGTGAAAAGTGTATCACAATTCGAAACTATGGGTCTTGGCACACCATATAGTTGCACTATCTCTTGAATATATAACTAGCCCAAATGATCGATTGTATAAGTTTACTTGATTGGTAAGAAATGAGACACTTTATTCATCTGATCTATAACCACCCAGATTACATCATTCTTCTAAGGAATCCTCAGAAGACCCACTAAAAATTCCATCATTATGCCATTCACTTTGGAATGGGCTGTGACTGTAACAACCCATCTAGATGTTGATGCTCAGCCTTCACCTATTGACAGGTAAAGCATCGCACCACAAAACCCACGACCTCTTTCTTCATTCCTAGACACAAATATTGTTGACAAAGAACACGATATATTTTAGTTATGTCGGTATTTACTTCCTACTTTGATGCATAGAACTCGCACATCAACTCTTCATGCGCACCCACTGGTACCACAACACAGTCCTAAACATAAAAAATCCATCATTACCAATAAACCAACTAGAATTTGACTCCCTGCCTTTAATACTTTCCTTTATAGCCAAACATTCTATATCCTCTCACTTCCTCCCCTTAACCCAGCTCAAAATTGTGTAATCAATCACTATAGATGCAAGGTTCATCTTTCCATGCTCACCGTGTACCTCCAGATGAATTTTCACAAACAAATACATCATTCTCCACTCAGAGTTAGATTCTTGAACCACCTGATTCTGATTCTTCCAACTCAAAGCATCTGAAAAACTATTCCCTTTCCCTGGTTTGTAAACAAACTCAAAATCAAAGGATTATAGGTACTTGACCCACCTTCGCTACTGAATATTCAAATCCCTCTAAGAGAAGATATAATTTAAACTTTAATGATCAATAAACACTGTGAATTTCTCTCCCAACAAGTAGTGACTCAAACACTTTAATTCATAAAATATAAAATCTGTCTCAAGATCATGAGTAGGGTAATTTCTTTCATGTGGCCTCAACTGTCTCAAATTGTAATCTACAACTCGATCATCCTACATCAACATTGCCTCGAATCCCACATCGGATGCATCACAGATCAAGGTGTGCCTATTTCCTAGTTTGGGTAAAATCAAAATAGGTGTGGTAGTCAACCACTTCTTCAATTACTTAAAAGTAGTCTCGCATTCCTCCAACCACTCAAACATAACACCCTTCTTGATTAAGCTTGAGATTGGTTATATCAAATGAGAGAAATCCCTAATAAACCTCCAATAATAAACATCCAAACCCAGATAACTATGAACAATGGAAACATTATTAGGTTGTTCCCAAGACACCATAGTCTTCACCTTCTCTGGATCAACCGACACACCTGACTTAAAAATGATATGTCCCATGAAATTAACTTTAGAAATCCAAAATTGAAATTTTGATAGCTTGGAATAAAGCTTGTTCTCTATTAGTGTACTCAAGACGACGTTAAGATATTTTTCATGATCTTTGGGAGTTCATGAGTACACCAATATTTCATTAAAATATAAAACCACGAACTAATCCAGATAAGGGTAAAATATCCATTTCATTAATTCCATAAACATAGTTGTTGACTTAGTCAACCCAAATGGAATCACCAAAAATCCATAAAACTTGTACCCTCTTTGGAAGGATTACTATGGTACGTTAGAAGGTCTCACCCTCAACTGATGGTATCCTGGTCTCAAATTGATCTTGGAGAACACTGAGGAACCCCTTAGTTGGTCAAATGGGTCATCAATTCTAGGAAGTGGGCATTAGTTCTTAACAGACATCTGATTTAACTTCCTGTAATCAAAACATAAACTCAAAAACCTGTCAGACTTCTTAAAAAATAGCACAGGTGATCTCCATTGCAATATACTGGGTCAAATGAAATAATTTTTTCCTAGCTCTTCTAGTTAAACCTTCAGTTCCTTGAGATTTTCTAGAGTCATTCTATATAGTGGAATAGAAACTGGTTCTTCCTGTAGAAGCAACTCAATCATGAACTCCATGTCTCTCTCAGGTGGCAGTCCCGAGAAATCCTTAAGAAAATTTCATGAAAATAATCCACCATAAGAGGAAATACATATTTCTCCACTTATACGTCATTAAGAATAAGGCATGTCAGTTAGGTTGTAAGTTCCCCCAACTACTGACAAATTGAACCTATACAGTCTACTCAAACATCCCACTCACCACGAAAGACATAAGTGTCTCCATCGGGAGACATGAGCATTACCCTATGATGGTAACAATCGATATGGGCCTGATATAGTAGTAGTAATTTCATACCTAAGATTAGTTAAAAACCTGAAATCTCAAAGACAAGCAGGTTCCATAAAAAATTATAACCACCAACCTATAAAGAACAACCTCTACACTATTTTATATCATAACTTTCACCCCCCCAACAAAGTATCAATCGATATAATCCCACACACTTGTTCCATAGCTAGGCCAAACACAACCATGAACTGTGCAGAGATAAAAGAGTGTGTGAAACCTTTTATAAATAAATCATTAGAGGGTGTGAAAGATATAATAATCTTACCTCGAATGGTAGATGATCCAACCTCGCCACCAACATGTGTAAAATGAATTGTGTGAAGATGGCATGTACCTCTACTCTAAGATCCAACATGAGTATCATGCACTGCACTTCCTTGCTGGTACGAACAGTCTCATCCCAAAGTTCTACATCCACTACCCCTACCAGTATGGCTAGTGGAACACCAAAAACCTTTTTGATACGGGGTAATTGATCCCCTTCTCATGCTTGGTATCTGACTCTAAATTCCATCCATGCCCCATTTCTGAGGGTTCTTACAAAACCTATGCATATGTCCCAACTTTACATAGGACTGGAACTCGACTGGTGGTCAGGGACACTGACCCCAAATGTTCCATAACCTATCACACTGATAACAGAACACTTGATCACCACCCTGATGGAATAACCATCTCTTCTGACTATTCTGTGCATTTTCACCTTGTTGGAAACTCCCAAAATGATGCTTCCTTCCTTCAGAGGTGGTACCACATATCTTCTCAGTTGGAACAACAATTCCACCTCTTGAAGTTCCCTTTAGGTTCCCTTATGAGATAAGGGCCTAGTCTATTACCTATGAAAACCTCTTAAGATGAAATATGTTCTCCTGGAACCTAATATCATGCCTAATCCCATCCTGGAAGTGTTTTTTCATAGTCGCCTCATCTTCAGCCATCATCAGAATGAATCAGAGAAAGTTGGTGAAATGACTAGTATAATTCATCACCGATGCAGCCCTCTATGTCTGACTCATATACTCTACATCCTTCTCCTACCTCAAGGTTTCTTGGTAGTAATGTTCTAAAAACTTTTCCTAGAAATCCTTCCATTCCATTCCTTTAGCCTACTCCTTTTGAACCATAATATCCCACCAACACTTGGCCTGGCCTCTTATCATGTAGGTTGATAACTTGACTTGCTTATTAAGATGAGTCTCTGGATGTTCAAGAATAGTCTAGATAGGCTCTATCTAAAACTCTAATTCCTCTAGTTCACCCTCTACTATAAAGGTTAGAGGGTGCTCTAGTTGAAACACCCTAGTTAGCTCAAACATACTCATCACAACCCGCCCTGGGTCTCATTCCATCATCTGTATAAAACAAGAAATATTCTCCCAAAACTTCACTTCCCAATTATCTTGAACCATCATATCCTCTTTCTCCACTACTAGGGGAGCATTCTCATTAATGTCCTCCTATCGTCTAACTGGCACACATCTTCATGGAGGAATTTCTCTATAATACCAAACATGAGATTTATGACATAAAACATAAGGCTTTCACAAATATAAAGGGATAATCATTATTAGACACCAACAAACCATTTCACATACACCACCCAAAAATTTCTAATCATACCCAGAACACTACCCTCAACCATCCCCACCAAGGTTATGGCTAACATGAGGTAAATAACTCACACAACTATAAGCCTTACCTTCTACACCATTTCAAAACTATTATCACATAGAAACTTACTCTAATAACATTTCATTTCACATAGCACTCTTTATCAAGCATAAGTCATTAATTATTTTTTAACATTTTTCTCCCCTTTTTCCCATTTGTATCATTTGATTAGACGTAATTTTCATTGTTTTCAAGAAATAAAATGCATATGTCCCCATGTGTCCTACAAAATCATCTTGTGTGTGTTCCTACCATAATTCATGTCACTTATATACCAAGGTTAATAGAATGATTCATGAATATGAAACCTCATTCCATTTTGGCTAGGAGAAAATATCATAAAACTATCACATCACACCACATGTGCATCACCCAATAGTGAAATATCATCAAATTTAACATCACACAACAATAATAACAATTCCCACCCTGGGTGACTTGGGTTTTCCCTCGTACTTGGGTTAGCTACTCCCAAGAACAAGCTCATTACCAAGGCCCAACAACTTCTTAAACTCAGGTCTACCATTCGAAATAGAAAGTCACAGAAAACTACCTCCATTGATACCACTTTGTAACATCCCTAACCCCGGTGCCACTAAACTGGCGCCCCAATTCAGGTCATCACATGACCTCAACTATGCCTCCCCATATGATAGAGATTTATGACTAGTAGTGAGGGTCTAGATTACTCACTTTGGGAGACTATACCCTCTTATTAGAGTAATCCACAGCAGAAAACATATAAAACAGTAGAGATAACATGATCTAATCAATGAACAATCATAAATAACTATTTCCCAATAGGGTTAAAGCCAAAACCAATAGTTAATATGTCATGTCATGCTACAATTCCAAGTGAACAAAACCCAAAATAATGAAAAATAGCAGAATCCCTAAAATGGTCATGACAATATGTTCGGAGCCTCATACATGCATGTCCTATGTCCAACTCAACTCCCATGCATAGGGCCCTTACCCTTGTCCTAGCCTACAAGCATGAAATCTACTCAGGTACCCAATGGAGGCCTAAGCTGGGTGTGAGTACAACTCAGTAGGCCACCACCAACGGTGTCTACAAGTATCCATTCTAACATATAGTGAATGCAATTATAAATAAATTACAAACAAAGTAAGACAATTTGAGGGCCACTAGTAAACAATATCTACTTATCTATCAATAACCAAGTTACCAATTCATTATGTCTCTTTTATTACTTTTTCATCATCAATCATATAGTTAATAATTACTAATTCACATAATTTACACATGGTTCATGGAATTTATCATTATGCGTAAGGGAATAAGTAAGTCCCTGGCACACTAGGGATAACATATCATGACATCAAAATATCCTCACCTCAAAGTCTCTATTTGGGTGGAATGAAACTATTAAGGGAATAAATATTTGTCCCCTTCCCTAACCCATGGATTGTGGGTAGACTTAGAGTGTCAGCCCAACTCAACCCATGGGAGTAGCCTCAGTCCTTTATCCCACACCTCAAGCCATGTACACATGCTTATCCATCCATTCACCACACACAACCATATCACAACCAAACACAACCAATACATATAATAATCATAATCTATAATAATCAACATGGTAAATCATAATGTTCCATATCCCATTAAAACATTTTCCATTTACATCACTTAGCCTATTTATCCTAATTCCCATTCTCAAGATTATCTCACTAATCATATTCAATAATTCCCTTATATCAACCCATTATCTATATTTATAAATCCCATTCTGAAATTACCTCCAATGTGTTTTCCTATTTTACATACCATTACCAATCTATCATATTCACTATTTCACATAAACTAACTCTCTTAAGCATATCTAACATATTTTATAAGCCTCATACCCCAGCCATAATTAACCAATACCTCATTTCTACTTTCATTAATAATATCACGTACTCAAAAAGGGCTATACATGATCAAACCACAACCTAGAACTTTCTTAGCTAATTCTAGGTCTGGAGAGTATCAGCACACCTCATGGGTGGCCTTAAATAGGTAAAATCATCCTTGATGCATCCCATGGGGACTATTAGGGTTTCCATTTATTATTTAGACACCCAAAATACCAAATCTTACTGAGGGTTTTAAAATCACAACAATAAGTGACAAGGAACAGAGTTTTACATGTGCAAATCTACATTGAAGCAATGGGATATAACTTGTAGACCACCTACCACAAATATATTGGTGAATGCACTCCCAAATGTGGCCTTAGATCCATATTCAACCACCAATTAATTATTTAACCTATATTTCCTCAGAAAAAGAATATTTTTAGAGATTCATATGGAGAGGATAGAAAGATAAAAACCCTGATTAAGAAAATGAAGTAAGTAGTAGATTAGAATCACCTGGGGCTTTGATTCACAAAAAAAGGTGCAACAAACATATTATAATCAAAGGAGAATCACCTCTTGGAATTTTGGGTCATCCAAGTTCATCCCTAGGGTTATAGGAGGAAGGGAGGAGAAAAATCTTGAGTTATACTTAAAAATCATGGGGTGGAATTTTTTTAATTTTTCCAAATTTACTGGGCTGCACGGTTTGTTCGTATGGTTTTTCAAATTGTGTGCGAACCATGTGTGATCCACTGTCCCAAAATAACCCATTTTCATGGATTTCCCTGCATGAATTTCCAAACTGTGCAAGATCCACTGTCTAAAAATCATCCCCTCACACAGTTTCCTGGGATGCTCTGCATGGTCTATAGTAACCATGTGCAAACCATGCAACATTCATAGAAAACTTTTTTTCCTCCATTTTTGTCTCTCGAACCCCTGAAACACTCCCAGGTCTTCTCATGAACATGGGGAACACTTATTTAACCAAAATAAGGGCCTTAAAATGAAACATAAACAAAAAACATACCTTAGGAAAAATATAGGATCTTACAGATTGTATGGTATTGGATTATTTTCTAACCATGCTAAGTACTAGATACTCTTATTGAGTAGTGAACCTTGTAAATATTTAGGGTTCAGTGAATTTTTGAGTGTATGTATTTCAAAAAAGTGGTAAATATTTAACATGAGGAAAAGGTTGTTATACAATAAAGATAACATAAAAAGAAAAATATATCATTGATTCAACTCCTCCCCCTCTCGGTGATTACATTGATCTCAGATGGGTATTTTCACATGTGACCCCATGAGTCACCATCCAAACAAAAAAAATCAATACATAAAGAGCAGTAATAAATAATTTGGAACCTAAAACTGAAATTATAAAGATAGGTGTTAAAAATAATATCTGTTGGCATGCCAAGGGGAACCAAACCCCCCAAGTAAAGTCTTTAAATAAAATATCTATTTATACTAGTTTGAAATTTTTTATTGAAAATAGGTTTTTCATTTTATTATAAATCAAATACAACCTAAGTCTTATCAACCATTCACGAACGTTTCTTTTATTTTATTTTTAAATTGAATCAATAACTTGGAATTTAAAACATTTTTCAGCCTACATTAGTTGAAAATCCTTTTTTGAACCATTTGCAAATGTCATTTCTCAAATACTTTTTAAAATAATTTAAAGAAGTAAGAGGAAAATAGCACATTTTAATAGTTTATAAAAGATATAGAAAAATATATAAAGTTACATACCTTAATAACTTTATATAAAGGAATACAGGTTATATAAAAGTAATTGTTTCATAAATAAGTGCCACGGTAAAAGCCTCAGGTCATCTAAGGTTAGTGGGCCCTCCAGTTTCTCATATCAACTCAATATATAATTGGTCGTAAATCCAATGTGTGTGATAATTTATAAGAATATCATGCCTTTAGATAAGTGTGGTAATGTCACCCATAAATGACACCACATCAAACCATCTATTAAGGAGTGCATGTTTTGGCCTAGCAGTATGGGGTCGCTCTTCCATGACACCACAATCTTTTTCTAAGTTTTGTTTAGTTAGTAAAGTGGTGTGATCCAAAGGGATAATTAAACTATCCTTACCTATTAGATACTCATCTTCCCATATTATTTATGTAACACACCAAGATTTTATGGTGTACCTATTTTAAAATTTAACATCTTTGATGATTTATGCTTCACAAAACACTAAATTTAAAACCATAAAATACTATTAAATTTGACTATTGGAATAGTAATGTGACCATTAGGAATAATAATATGACAAATATAATAGTAAATTAACCTATGAATTTATAAATAAAACATTGGTAACTTATAAATGAAAAATTTTATATTTATATCATGGAATAAGTAAATAAATGTTTAAAAATGATAAATTAATTGTTGGTATTTTTGTAATGAGTAAATATTTATTTACAGTTTTATAATTAATATAATTTTTTAAAATAACATTTATTTTCATTAAATAGATTCATAAATTAATATTTTGTTTTCTTATTATTATAAGATAATTTTAGGTGACCTTAATTAATTTTTCACGATGTTATAAAATCAATTATAATTTTAAAATCAAATTTTTTGAATAAATGATTGTATTATTTAAAAATTAAATTTATCATATTTAGAAAATTATTTTTGTAAAATGGAGTTTATTTTTTAATTCTAAATGTCAAAAAATTGTTAGGGTGAATTTTTTGGATTTTTCTAAAATAGTTGATTTTTTGGTGAATAGTGAAATATGGTAATTTACCGTATTTAATAGATACATGAATTATTGAGTTGTAAATGGTGTATGGATTATATAAGCCCATAATATTGAACTATCCTTCATTATTTTAATATATTTAGTGATAATTCTTAAACTATTCATAGTCTAGATCCAAAATAATAAAAAAATGATTAAAATATTCAAAAAAAACTCCTCTCATCCACTATAAATACCACCTCTTTTCTACAAACCGGTGGGGGAGGGACCTTCAGCATTCTTCAAGGGAGTGGAACCTCCCTTTTCCCCTTTCTCCAAACTCAAGTTTCTTCCTTCGTTCTCACATTGTGCCCTATACCCTAAGGTTCCCATGTTTTATGAAAGATTCCCTATCCTCCATTCGATTGTGGAGTTCCATAAAGATTTAACGCTACTTAATAGGACCTTGATTTATAGATTTTCACAATGAAGGCCTTAGGTGGATGCCTTTGATAGATTTTTTTTCTATGCTTGGTATCTTTAAGACATAGCTACCGTCGGGTTGCTGGACAATAAGAATTTCATGATCTGCTTCACATCGGAGGAAGATATGATACAAGCCTAGTTTCACGTGCCTCACAAATGCTATAGGTCATGCTTCTACCTTCACCTCTAGACTTCAAACTTTCATATGAAGTGATACATACCTTCGGTACCAATTTGGGTTAGTTTTCCTAGCATTCCCCTTCCATTTCAAAACCCATCCATTATTAGGATTCTCGAAAATCTAGTGGGTGGGTTATTGTGCTCGGATAGTCAAACCACTGATGTGTTCCATTATATTAACCCTCAGGTGTGTGTCAAAGTATATGTATCAATAAATTCTTTTGATTTTATTTGGATCACAGTTGGAGAGGAATTTCACTATAGGTAGAAGGTGGTGTTTGAATCTTGGGTTGATTTTTGCTCTGACTTCAAGTGGTTAGGACATTTATTGGAGACCTGTAGAAGTCGGTCTAAACAGTAGGGTATGTCTTAGGGTGTGGGTAATGGCAGTAGAACAGCTCATGGAGAGCCATGGGATGGGTTTGGCTCTTCCTAGAAGACGGAGGTGGATTTGGGAAACAAGGGTAAGGGCCAAGTTAACAGAGAATTTCCTAGTCTAGATGCACACCTAAATCAAGGAAGTTCCATCCCAAGGAGTGGTAGTCAATTGGAGATCACAAATTTTGATTCACAGGAGGCGAGGGGTGGGCAGACTTGGGGTGGTCTGCTAAAATTTCTTCTGGACTACCTTTTAAGGAGAAACATTCAAAGTTTGAGGCTTGGTTAGTACCCCCTGAATCGAAAGTTGCTGATATTTTTCAAAAACAGAAGCTTGACATTGGAGGAAGTTATGTTATTGAGTCTGTGAGCTTAGGAAGTGCAAGTACATAGGATTCTACTGGGGTTTCAATGGAAGTGGTAATTGATGAGGAGGATAGTGGGATGAGGTAAGATTTTTCAAGGGAACCTGCACATAAGGAAGAAGGTGTGGGATGGGTGAAGGAAACAGATAGGTGATACTAGGAAGAATCATCCCAAGGTTTTCAGTTTGCAATTGATTCAAGTGTCTCAGGGCTGGAGACTTGCATCAGAAACCATAGGAACGTATTTTTGCTATTAGGGAGGTTCCTTCGGCCAGTTTAGTCTTACAACCAATTGTTGCGGATCTCCTTGTTGGCCTCTAGTCATTTGAGTTGAATGATATTCATATTGTTAATATTGATGGTGAGGCCCCTCAAATGGGGTTAGGGTTGGGGATTCTACACAAGATGGTGTCCTCACCTCAAATATTCAACACACCAACTCCCACAAAGAGATTGATGTCACGGTTCAAGAATTTGAAGGCGATAGGGCCTCCAAGGATGGACGGAAGGGCACCCATGGAAAGAAGGATTACTCCTCACTACCTCCCCTAATGGAGAATAGGTTAGTGAATAAAGCCAAGAAGATGGTAGCTAGGGTAATTTGGGTGTTTCGCCAAAGTAATTCTTGGAATTGCTCACGAGCTCAGAAGATGAAGTGGTCGAACATATTTTTTCTCTCAATGCTACTGAAGAAGAAGCCACTAAAATGATGTGGAGATCTTTAAGAATGACTCTAAATGTGGAGCAATATGCCAGGATCGACATGAAGGATCTGAATTTGGTTGGGGGATTCAAAAATGGGATGATCAAACTTGAGGAGTGCATCTAATTTTGGTACAAGCTGACCTTTAGGTTCAAAGATCTTATAATGGATGATCCGAACACACAGGTAAACGATATCCCTTGGAAATTATATAGGGATTTTAACTCTGGTAGGATTAAGTTTTATTTTAATGATTCTATTATCTTGTGGTTGAACTCATTTTTCTCACTTTTTCCCTTAAAGTTGTTTGATAAATAAAAATTTACTTCAGTCAGTTCTTTTAATTTTCTTTCAATTTATTTTCTTTTCTTATCCTTCCCCCACGTATCATTTCCAAAGTGACATGATAACTCCAGTATATTTTATATACTGCAATTTTATTATGCTAATGTAAAATTCACCATCAATTATCTTCTCATTTTCCTTTTTTTTAAGGATTAAAACATCATCCATGAGGTGCTGATTTACCGCCTCCATGGACGGCATATTTTTGTTTTTCAATTTTACCATCAAGTGTAGTCATAAAACCATTTTTATGGTTAAAAAAGATTATAATATATTTATTAAATCTTATCTAATGTTCTGGAACCTATATATATATATATATATAATATTAATTAACGAAACAAAACTAGATTATGATGACCGAAAAACTTCAAAAATAATCTAAATGATTATCACCATCGTCTTATCAAATGATTCAACCTCACACAAAATAACCAAATGACTTATATAACCATTTAATATTCTATAAGATCATTAATAACATATAATTTCAATTCTGTACAACTATTTTAGTTTTACATGATCTTCCATATGCATATAAAAGCAACTTGATCATGAAAATCAAGGAAAAGAACACTCTCGAACAATGAAATTTTATCTTATAACTCATCAAAAATACCATAAATGAACTTAAAAATTATAATAAATAAAATAAATGTCTAATAGTTTCTAAATAAAATTATTAATTAATATAATATCATCATATTGAACACTAAGCGCAAGTGTAAAACACTTTCGTACATGAGGTAAGAGTTTTCTCATCTCACTTTTATTTACATGAGATATTCTTTATTCACCACTATTTATTATGTGTGGTGTGTGTATACAACCCTTTGATATATCAAATCATAAATATATTTATATTAATGGTATTAAATGTTTCATCTGATGATTACTGATTTTATGGGGTATACAGTTCGACTATTTTTATAGTGGTAAGGGTTTTTTCCCGAACCTCCATTTTCCATTTGGGTTATGCTTTATCACCCTTTAACCCAATTTAATTATTCATTATTTTTAAATACTTCTTAAAAATTATTTTTATATGTTCCAAACTCATATATCCATATTATTTCATCTTTATTTTATGGTTAAATACATGTTTCACAAGATTCTCTTCTCAATTCTTCCTGATAAGCAAACCTGGTTAAAGGGAACTTCTCAATTTCTTACCCATTTTCAAGTATCATACATAGTCTATTTTATGACACAATTATTTTTATAAAATCAATAGTTTTTTCATTAAAAAACTATATTTTTTCCTTTGTGGTTTTATACAAATAATTATGACAATTACAAATGATTTTTTCAAAATAAATATTCTTTACAAAGTGAAAAAGGGTATTTCTTTCAAGAATTCCTCAATGATTTTATTAGAGTATTTTAATCTATTTAAATAACTCTGTTGAATATTATGATTTATTTAGATTGATATCTTATGATTATCATATACCATATTTTATTAAATAATGTGTGAATAGTTTGACTATGGATGTACTATCATTACACCATTCATTATACTACTCAGAATGGTTAGTGATTATGTTTATGGATTGGGGAAAGTTATATTCATTTTGTATGAATATGTTGTTTATGTTTCACCCCATTCATATAAGGAATGCATCAGAATTATCAAGTTATGGGAGGGGATCACTATAGGCCCTCAATGCTTCAGTAGGTCTCATGACACAAAACATATATGGACCTAGTTAAGGCCTTACCCATTTATTTTCATATATAGATTTTTCCATGGCCTTAACCATTTATTTTCAAATGTCTTGGCCAAGTCCATGACAGTATGTTTCAGATGTCTTCCATTATGAATTCCATCATTTCGATATTATTAATCAATAATTCATGTGATTATTCTACTAGTATAATATCCACGGTTAAGTTTCTTTCTTATGTAATTATTTATGGAATTATTTAATCAGTTTTCATTCCTATCATATTATGCTCAAGATTATGATTTAACGACATGTGTTTTAGTAATTCACCATTACTTATTGTTTGTGATAGCTTCTTTTGTATTTATTAACCTTACTGAGCATCTGAACTCGCCTATTTTTTATGTTTTATTTTTCTCCAGGATCCGAAGATGTGTATTGTGAATGACTTTCAGGGATAATATAGTTGTTTATGGTTGTTCCCAATGTAGTTTCTGTGTTTTTTTCCTTTTAAGTTTTTATGTAAATCTTATGTATGAATCTAGTTTTCCAAATCCATTAAACTATTTGATCCCTTTGGATTTGATCTCTTGTCTATAAAACCAATTTAATTAAGTAGGACACCTGCATCATGCTACTAGGGTCAGGTTCTTTATAATTTACCCATTTCAAAAGTATCAAGTTTAATTTAGAATAAATCAAGGGGTCGTTCATAAATTCATTAAACCATTTCACTTATCAAGATTAATACATTCCCCTTTAAACCATTTCATTTATCAAATTAAGGCGAAAATATTTAAAATACCCAATATACATATGATAAATCATTGAAACAATGATAACATGGATTTGAGAAATTTTAAAATCCTTTATAAAATCAAACAAGAAAGGTATATCATTCCAATAAATAATTTACAATTTAATTTAGAAATTACTTAAACCCATTTGAAAATCAACCTTGAGTATCACATTTAAAAATCCCAAGGTTTCCCTCAATTATTATGGACATATACATTTTCATATATGTTTGTGTGTGTGTCTATTTTCACAAAGTCACCTCGTCGAGTGAATTTTTACACACTACAATAAATTAGGGGACTATTTGTGATTTTTTTAGTTTGGAGGTGTTTTAAACAACTACCTAATGGTTATGTGATGGTTTTTTTAAACTGTCACTGAATTTGGAATCAGTAGTCAACTAGATTCATTTTTACCCATTTAGTGGTGATTTTTTGGAAGTTCCATGAAACAATATTTAGTGATGGGTATTTCAATCTTTAGTAGAGATTTTTTATCACAAAACTGTCAAGGGTTTCACGGTGGTTTAAACCGCTGAAATATTTAATAATATATACTGGCGGTTTAAAATTTATTTAAAAATATATTTATCATGTATAATGGATGTCTAAATTGACTCTATATATTTATATCAAAAAAATAAAATCTAAAGAATTTTTAGTCCTGAAAAAATGATTACAATTGAAATAAAAAATCACAAAGGTAGTGGATAATACATGAAAACAAAATAAAATTGTATTGATATTATAAAATCCATACGCGACCACCAATAAATCGATATTCAATAAAAACGTAATCAAAACAGGAGAAAAATATGTGCTAGATTCAAATATATACATTTCTAGAAATGATAATGACTTATAATATATATAAAATTATAATAAGAAGTTAGAATCAATAATAACAAAATAAAAAAGTGTTAATATAGGCATAACCAAGTTGTGATATCAGTAAACACAAATCCATGTTTACAAAGATAGAAACTAAAATAAAATAAAGATACATAAAAATATAAGAATCATTCAATAATTGTAGGGTTTATAAAATAATCTAAAATCAATGGATTAGAAATGTTATAATGAAAGATTAAATAAAAATGAATTACAGACCTTGTCAAAACACCAAAATCCACCACTAAAATCAATAACAAATAAGTTCCTATAAAATCAACACACAAAAACCTCATCCTGTTTCCATTGCATCCATGCTTACATATAAACACATTCCACAATATTAACACATCATTGCATAATGACACATAATCAAATATCCCCACCATATATATAGAACCCCGCACTTTATTTTACAACATCACCACCTATGGATATCCATTTCATGCCACTTTTACATTTCCACCACACATATACATAAATCATTACTACATCGCCACCAAAAAACTTTCAGCGCACCATAAATCAAAAAATAACATGAAATCAATTACTATAATACTTTTCCAATAAAAAGGATTACACATAACAAAAAAAACAATGAAATTATCCCCCATAATATCATTGAACATTCCTCCATTTATCCCTAAAATCTCTTACACCTCACTATAATATAGTAACCTTTCCAAAAAAATCCTACTTTTATTCTGAAAACCACACAACACCCCCATGACAATAATCATAATAATGATGACATGAAAAAAAATCAATAAAACCCAAAACTTATACACCCGTGACTTAATTATAACCTCATCATTATATGGGCCAACTTAACTCTACCCCCTAAAATGAACCTATTAAAATTCATGATTTTATCACATTAAAGATTTCCTACCCATTTGAACTCTAATATAATATTTAAGAAAAATATATAAATATCACACCTTATTATACATCACCCACCACCAAACATAGCCCCTAGATCGTGACAAAATCGCTTTAGTAGGATACCAACCACCACATATCTCTCTATTTTACCACACTTTTCCCCATATAACAACATCACTTACTTATATTAGTCTCATAATAATAAAGGAATGAAAATAACTTCCCAACACAAACCCTAAAGAATAGGTACCCACCATCCATCAAAAATTACACACCAAATCCTAACTTCCTAAGACCATTCCCATCCATTGACTGAAAATAAACTTTTTATTATGAAAATAAATTTTATAGGAAAGTGGGAAACCTTTCATGTTTCGAATAGGAAATTAGAAGACACTAAAAGAAATCCATGAGTCATTGAAATAAAGTTTAGGTCTATTAGAAACCTTACCCATATATAGGATCCATTTAAAAGTCATGGCCTTCATGTCCAGATCATCCATGATGAGGTCTTAACATTTATAGTCTATCTTGTACCAAGTTTAAAGATACTCTTACACATTAATCTTACTTTCATTAAATATTCATGCCAAAATAAGATCTTTCTTATTGATCCATACACATTGTTCCTTTTTAGTATCCACTAGAATCATCTTCTCACTCATCTTGTTGAACTACTCCTATGTAGCATTAATCTCAAATTCCTAATCTAAAATTTCTTCATTCAAATGAATAATATGCTCCCATTCTTCCACTTTTTCCCCAACCTCCTTATCTGATTCCCTGACCATACTATTATATACTCCCTGCTATTGAATCAGGGTTTCGATTATACCAAACTCTCTCATCTGATTTTTCACTTAGAAAATTCAGACTCTTCTTTCCTTCCTAGTCATGAGACATGGTTTATTTTATCCATCAACTTAATATTTTTAGTGGACCTTGTTTCCATTGGATTCAATAACTAAGATTAGTCCTTACATAATTTAAAATCCATTCCCTTTAGCATAATGCATCTCCCAGAATCCCTTTTTCCATTCCACCCCTTCTTCCTCCATGGGTTTGGTAGGGCCCTGTTGTGCACTCTATCAACACTATCCACCAAAAATTAACTAGATATCTCACCCTCTAAATCTGTCCCATATAATATTTTTCCATCAAAGGGGTTCTTTGCTGGAATAGGGGTTTGGATACCCCTTCCATATTATGTTTCCTCCCTTTGTTCCTGAACTGAACCTTCAACCTCCAGATCTTCATAGATATTTCTAAGATTAATAGTCAAGATAGTATTTCTAGGCCCCATTCATATTATTTCATTCACCCATCCCCCGCTATCTTTATGGGTTAAGTAGGCCATTTCACCTTCCTTTTATTCCACTTATATTACTTTGTTTAGTTCCCTCACCAATTTTCACTATCTTTTCACTATATTCCACATTAAAAGCATTTATTTTTATTTCCATAGGACCAGCTTCACACACCCCCTCCAAAATCTCACCTCAATCTACCAAATATATCCACTAAATTTGGATTGGTAATTACATATTATGCCTTCTTTTGAATAATAACATCATTTGTTGTTTCATTCAAATCCAATAGTTCAGCTATGAGACCAACTAATGGTTTTGTCCCACTCAACATTCTGCCCACATTATCTCCAGAACACACTACCTCTAGATTATTACTTTAGTCAATATAATCATCATTTTTAACTTCTTCCTTCATTCCTTCAATATAAGAGGACACCAAGCACTTTTCACTGTATCCTCTACATCTGTCTTTTGGTATTGGTTCTTATGTATACACATACACACTTCCATCAAGTGACCCATTTTCTTACAAGAAGGATATAAATCAATCCATGAATCAAATGAAGATGATTTTTTATAGAGGAACTATTCCCCAAACCCAATTCTTGAAACATTTACTTCAACCAAAATTTTAGGGGAAATAGGATGGCATATAGATCTATTTCTACTATCATATCATAAATATCAACCCACTAAATTTTATAAAATTCAAATAATAGTAGGATTATTAAATAAAAGTAGGAGTTGTAGAAAACTAACCCAAATCACCATGGTCAGGGTATCACGTTTGATGTGGAATTCATAAGTCCACCTAAATAGGCCGAATTGATATCCATTATAGATACGGAGAGCACTAGACTAGGCCTGGATTAAGTCTTTCTTCAACATGAACTAAATCATGATGTTCCTATTATCAAAAATTCCCAAAGTAGATCATTATTTTAATCCCCAAGATCCAAAAAAATCTTTAAAATGAAACCACCGATGGTTGATGTTGTTTGAACCAAGAAATCAGTGTCATATTCAAGTGGGATGAAGTGTTAGTGAACTTCAAGGACAAGAGTAACAGTTGTGGGAATCTGTCGAACCAGTCTGGGATATAAGGGAAAAGTGAAATATTAGGTAAAGGAGTAAGGTATTCAGGGTTAGAGTGGGGAGATAATGAGAGAGTTCAATCCCCCTATAATGATGACAAAGTTCCCTCCCCTTATATTTGGGGAGGGACTAGTGTGGTGGCCATCATCGCCTAGCTTAGGAAATGAGGGTTGTTCCCATTTCCACTTGTATCCCCCCCCCCCACCACCACCATTAGTTGAGCCATAAATTACTATATTCCCATCTATTTACTCCACCAAAATAAAAGTAAAAAAATAATCATACTACAATGGTATAATTTACATGGAGTCATTTAAAAAATAACCCAAAAATACTAACTATTATTAGAATAAGGGAAGCATTAGAAGAAAACATAACAAAGAAACCAAACATATAGATTTTATATAATGGAATAGAAATACAAATATCTCCTGTGTAAAACTAAAAACATGGTTTTTTAATCACTATATCATTATGTTATTCTATCATGATTTTAGTTACACAGAACCACTAATGAATCCAAATTCAATCATCATCACAACCCAATAAACTAAGATTGACATCATCTCTATATCTGCTTCCTTCTACCGGCACTATTATGAAAATTTTCTTGAAAATTGAATAGTTATATATAATTAAATTTTAACTTAAAATCAATAAAAAAAATTGTACTAAATGATTATGAAATTTTTTGATTGACCAACTCAGTCAAACCATCCATTGATGTAATGTTACTAGGGACACATCTAGTCACCTTATGATATAATTCAAAAAATTCTTTCTAATGATCAATAACCTTCACATTTTACATCCATATATCATCCCCCCATTAATGTATTTTTCTCCTTTATTTTTAAATTAATATTCATACCATATTGGTTTTAGAGTGACTCCTAGACTAGTTTATAAGGTAAATTTCAAACCTCTCCCTAACAGCCTAGCTTTTTTGGTAAGGTTAGGGGTTTCCCCTTTACTGAATCAGTTGGTATCAGTGATGGATTTTTTGGACCGGTATCCCTTAAATTTTACCAAATCACTATCTAAGATAGTCAGGTCTTAAGGGGGTGGGGATAATGCATCCCACATCAGTTTCAAAGGAATGCCTAGAATGGTTTATAAGGGAAGGTTCAAACTTCCTTCTAATAGCCTAGATTTTAGGGTAGAGTTAGGGGTGGCCCTTTACCAAATCAGTTATGAGAATCAAGGAACACATATACATCAAGGATTTGAGATAGATCGTGGAATAGATACTGTAAGTATCATAAATTTACAAGACTCGTTACATGGGATTGGTGGCCTAATGACAGGAGGAAGAATGAGGAGGATGAAAGAGGCTTTACATTGCCTCATTTTGAGATTATAAGAAGAGGGAAAATATATATGCATAGGAGGATAAAATGGGCCTTTAATAACTATTATTAAATATCAAAATTAAATGTAAATGTACCACCCAAATAATCCTATTAATTTAAATCCACTTTAATGAATAAAATCTCTACTATCAAAAGTATTTGGGGACTTGTCTCCAAAGTCATAGTGGGAATCTTAAAACTATTTGTATTGGTGCCAAAAAGACTTCTTGGTGGATATATTTTTCCCTAAATTCATGGACATGTTTAAAAAAATTAAAAAACTTTTTATAGAATTTATATTTTTGTGGGATAGATATTTTTGACATGTATCTCTCTTATTTGGCTATAAATGTTCCCTTAAAGGTTAATTACAAATTTGAGAGTTTCTAGAATTATTATACTTGTTTTATTGTGTTATTTGGTGAATAAAACTAAGACTTATCAAATTAGTGATCAAACGTTTTGGAACATTATAATTAGGTTTTGAAGTGGAAAGTTTCATTGGGGTCCTAATTGATCATCCCCCCTCCCCATTTATTTCATTCCCACTTCTTTTAATTTCTATTTTTTCTACTTCCATCACTTGTGTTTCTATATTTTAACTAATGAATATGGAATATCCATATGTTATCATATAATTTGGTATCATAGGTCAGCAATGAAAAATAGGTTTTATATTTTTTTTATTTCTCCCAAACTTTTATTTCCCTTCCATTTCTATGGTCACAAATTTATTCTGCCATTTCAACCAATTTTTCTTTGAGTTTTAGGATGTATAATATGTCATTTTCATAGTTCATAATCTCATATTTCTTCTCAATTTGGAAATGATTAAATATAAGATTTATATTTTTATATGAATCTTAATCAATTCATGTTGCAGATTCACTCCTTTTTAAATCTAACTATTTCCAAATATGATTCCTATAGAGTTTGAAGTTCATATTTTCTCATCTTTTTACATGACTAAAATTTGATTATAACATTGTGAAATTTTTATCTTTTTTACATTTATCACCTTGAATTCAATCTTTTATTCTCATTTATTGACTATAGTACTTGAAAAAAAAATAATGAGCTATAAAAAAAGATCAAAAAAGTGAAAAAAAAATACAATAAAATGATCATTTGAAATATTGTGTTTTATCAATTAGTCACAAATTTTATTGCATTTTATTATCCACCAACTTATTTCCTTCATACATATTCAACCTTAAACGATAAAAAATTTCCATTTCTATTTAACTCTCATGTTTCTTGGATTCCATCGACTCAAAACCCTTTCAAAATATCTGCTTTTAATGTTTGGCCTGAATTGATTACTTGTTACTAGTTGTATTCTATATTATTTTTAAGAATAATTATAGTAACCAATTTTTCATGTTATAATGTGTGAGGAACCATTTTTTGGGATTAAAAAAGGAGATAAAGAGTGTGTGAGGAGTTAAAAAAATGGCCACCAAGGGTAAAAGAAGTGAGATTAACCTCAAATTTTTCATGAAATTTTTCACCGACCAATTTACAAGGTTGAATACTAGGTTGTATGATTTGAAAAATTATTCAACTTCAAGGGCTCTACGAAGACAAGAATTTTATTAAGTGGATGATAAGTACTCTAATTTATAGTAATCATCCCATGGTTGCAGGAAATGAAATTCATGGAGAGAAAGTGACTTGGGAAGCATCAAAATGACACTTTAATCCTTTCATGGTATGAACAATATAGAAAACTACTTATAATTAGAGAGTAAGATTTAAAATGTGTTTGGTCTTCAAAACTACTCATAGGAGAAGAAGTTAAAGTTTTAAACACTTGAGTTTAAGGATTATAAAAGTATTTGGTGGGACCAATTACAAGTCAGTCGATGATGAAACGGAGAAAGGACAATTCAAACTTTTAAAGAAAAGAATATAGTAATGCAAAAAAGGTGAATTTATAGTTATTAATATAGATATTTATATTTGACATTACAAATTATTATTCAAGGATTCATGTGTGTAGAATAATACTAAAAATAAATGAAGATATTGATGATTTGACTTAATTTAGAGGAGAATCATAAAGCTATAATTTCAAGGTTCATTAATGGATTAAATTTGTAAATTTTAGATTTGGTGGAACATTAAATATATATTGACATGGAAGAGTTTCTATATAATGTGGTGAAGTTAGAAAAGAAACAATATTCTCAAAGAAGATAAGTAATTTCCCACAATTTTTGGAAGGAAACTCGAAAAGATCCTAAATCAACATCTAATTGAAATGAAACAAAACCAAAGGATTAAAAATTTATTCCAAAATAAAGAGAAGAAAAAAACAAGTTCTTCCATAACTATTCAAAATATAATGGATAAATACTTAGTGATATCTCTAGGGAGGATGAAATACCACCTTTTGAGGATTTTTATATGTGTATGTTGAAGAAACCTTAAATGGAGATGCATAAGTGGAAAGAATAACTCTAAACATTCAACCAAAATATGATCATGATGAGGAGAAGTGTGCCCACATTTTTCATACAATATTCCATGTTAAGGAGAAGGTTTGTATCATTATAATTGATAGTTGGAGTTTTACAAATTTTGATAGTACCTTATTTTTATAAAATTTTAGTTTAGTCACTATTAAGAATCCTAGACCATATATGTTGTAATGTTTGAATGATAGTGGTTAGGTGCGAGTAATGAATAATGTTTTAGTTTCATATTCCTTTGGGAAATATCAATATGAGGTTGTTTGTGATGTTTCTCCAATGCAAGAGAGACATTTTCTTCTTGGGATTCCATGGTAGATTGATTGGAGGATTATATATGATGGTCATGATAACTATTTATTCTTTTTTATGGTAGAAAGACTTTTATGACTCCACTTAGTCCCATATAAGCACATGAATATAAAGTGAGGATAGATAAGGAATAAAAATGATAAAAGAAGGGTGAAAAGGAATGTGGGAAAGGTAAAAATGAGAGTGAGAAAAAAAATATTATGTTGTGTTAAGATGAAAATATAAGAGAGAAAAAAATAAATAAAATGAAAAGATTGAAATAGGAGATATGACTGACATAAAAATAAATGAGGGAAACCAAAGAGCTGAAAACAAGAGTGTTGAGAAAAAAGTTTTTTTTTTGAAAAAGTGAGATAAAAAGATATTCTTTGAGCAATAAAGTGTACTTACACATTAGTAGGTATTGTTAAATTTAAACTCACTAGATTCATCGTTATTTTCTCTATTTTATTTTACCTTTCTTAGTGGAATATTTTTATTGGTAAAGTAAGTGTTAAAAACAATTTCCATTTGATCTAAGTGGTTAAGTATGGAAATACCTACTAAAAAGAAGATTTCTGAACAAAATAAAGTTAAATCCCATGAATCGAGAAGATATTACTTTACATGTTTTAGAAATAATCATTGATAACACATATAATATTGTCTTACTCAAAAGGTATGGATATGTGAGTGCTTCCTTTAATGTTACTTATCACTCTATCTTTGAATATGTAGATTTGAGGATGAATCCTTTTGAAGAGAGAGGGGATGATGAGAATCAAGGTGAGTATATTCATAATAGAGTCAAGTAAGATCATGGAATTTATATTGTAACGAGAATAAATTAACAAGATTTATTCCATGGGATTGTGTCCCAATGACAATAGGAATACTAAGGAGGATGGAAGAGGATTTACATGGCCTCATTTTGAAATTGTATGAAGAGGACCAACATCCATGCATGGGAGGATCAAATTTTTCTTTGATAACTATTATTAAAGACCAAAAGATAACTTAAATGGTACATATAAATAATACTATGAATTTAAATCCACTTCAATGAATGAAATCTCTAATGTCAAAAGTGGTGGGGGCCTTGTATCCAAATCCATGGTGGTAATCTTCAACGTATTTGGGGTGGTGATAAAAACTATTTTTGGTGTATATCTTGTCCCCAAAATCCATGTTCATGTGTAAAAAAATAAAAAATAATGTTATAGGATTTATACTTTTATAGGCTAGGTATTTTGACATGTATCTCTCTCATTTGGATATAAATAGCCACCTCCTTATACCCCTTCAAAGTTAATTATGAATTTTAGAGATTTTATAATTATTATGCTTTGTTTCTTGTGTTATTATGTGAATAAAATTAAGGATTATAGAATTATTGTTCAACCTTTATGGCAATTCATAATTAGGTTTTTAAGGGGAAAGTATCTTTGGGGTCCTAATTGATCATGCCTCTTCCCCCTTTATTTCCTTTTCACTTCGTTTAATCTTCATTTCTCCCATTTTAATCACTTTTGTATCCTCATTTTTGCTAACGAATACTGTATATCCATATAGTATCATATAATTTAAATGATTAGATGAAGGGAAAATCCCTAACTCCACATCAACATCCAGGTTGTCAGGGGAAGGTTTGAACCTTCCCTTATAAACTAGTCCAGGTGTTACTCTGAAACTGATGTGGGATGCATCATCTCCACCCCTTTAAGACCCAAATACCTCATTTGGAAATCTATAGAACCCTAAGGGTCACTATTCTATGAAGAATAGCTCTAATACCAATTTATGTGGTAAAGGTACAAACCCTAACTCAACCCCAAAATCTAGGCTTTCAGGGGAAGTTTGAACCTTCACTTATAAACCACTCCATGTGTTCCTCTGAAACTGATGTGGGACGCATATAATAGTGTTTTTCATTTCAAGAAACTACCTATGATCATCTCAAGTTATGGATTAGATACAACCTAGAGTAGATGTTGTTTAAATCCTTAATTACCTTATAAATACCTCAGACAGTAATGGTTCTCAACTCATCCCGCACACATGACCCGGTTGATCCATCCCAAGGACCCGACCAACTGGATCATCCTAGGAGACAGATAAGGACTCTATGGTATTATCAACCAATAGTTCTTCTATTTTTACCTATAAATCAAATATCAGTCAAATTTAATGAAATATATATTAAAAAAGTGATAAATGACAATAATTTATTACAATTAAAATGGAATTCATACCCTAAATTCTCTGTTAGGATCATTCACATAACTGCCATCAGATTCCTTATGAACATCCAACAAAAGTTCTGACTGGGAGAATTGGTGCCCAAAATTATTTATCTATGTTAAAAAAAGATAAATAAATAATTTAATATATGAAATGGATAATATTATTATATAAATTTTAAACTATTGAAAATATTACAATAGTTGGTGATTCCCAAGTTTACCCAAGTTATATGGTTTAATAATTATCTTGTAGAATATCTTGGTTTATTGAATCCTCGGAGACCTAAGAAGAAACACAAAGAAAAATACATTCCATGGGGGTGATTTGGCTATGAAGTGTCCAACTTGGGTTTAAATTGAGTGTATAATTAAAGATTTTTAAATACATAATTTAATTATATTTAAGATAATGAGATGATCCTTAGTTATCTCTTGGGGTTGGTTGGATGAATTCCTTTTTAAATTATTTCAATTTAATTAACTCAAGAAGAATTCATTTAATTAAATCAATATAACATCACCACTTAATGTTTTAACACCTTCACATACACATTATAATCACCTATACACTTGGAGGGTCATTTTAATGATCACTCCAAGGTAAATAATCTTTTTATCACATGAAAAGCGTGGCCATAAAATTCAATAAGGAAGAGGAATAATGGAAATCATTGAATGAAAAACTCAACAAAATAATTGATTAAGAATCATTAAAATGAGATATAACATCCAATACATCCCCTTTATACTCCCTTTTATCAACCCATATGAGTTTTATTACTCCATTGATTCTATTCTATTAATGTAAGTGGGAAGTAGACTCGATGGTAGAGTTGAAGAAGAAAAATAGTGAAATAACGATCACTCCACCATTCTGTGAAGAAATTTCACAAAATATATTGTGAATAGATTCACTCAATAATTAAATGGTATCATAATGATAAAAATAACAAAAAAATAAGTGAATAATAAGAAATGTTTTTAATAAATGAACCCGATTTGAATAACTTGCATGTGAAAAACAAATGTGTGAATTCAAAATGGAAGCATAATAATACAATTCAAATAATAAAACAACCACCCCAATTCCATCATCACAACACTTTAAATGGGAATTTTCTAGTCCTATGGTAGATCCCCCATTAATCAATTCAATACCATTTAATTAGGATAGTAAATGGTGGTTGAGAAATTAAAGGAAATTGGACTTTTCAATGTTGAGAAGAAAATTCAGACCAGATTCATCTCCCTTTTTTGTAAGGAAAATATGACATTGAAGATGAAAAAATCTAGGATTATCATAGAATATAAATATATTATTAAAGGTTTCCTATAATATATTTAAAATTTTCATTCCAATTGGATCATCCATTCGGATTTTATGATTGAAATGGTGGTCTGATTTTATGGGCCCTGGAATTTGGCCCATAATTTAATCCTCAACTTGGGCTCCTTAAATCGCCTTGAAAATTTCTGATTTGGATTTGGACATATTTTAATGAAATGGTCCCAATAATTTTCTCTTTTTGAATTTAAAATATGAGCTTCATTAGGCTTAAAATGTGGGCTCCACTTATATTGGATGGGCCTAAGGCCCATTATGCTTTGATCATAAATTTATGTATCAATGGAAAAATTTCAATATTCCCTAATGATTAATCTATTGAACATAAAAGAAAAAATATTTAAATAAAAAAGATAAATAATATCCCAAAATACCAAATTAAAATATTAAAAATAATGAATTCTACAAGTTTATTATTAATTGGGCCCAAATTGAAACATTTTAGACATTAATTACACAATGATGGGAAATGAATTTCAATTTATAAAATTCACTAAAACTTGTGTTTATAGACATTAAAATACATTAATATAAAAATATAAAAAATTAATATTATCCACTTTCAATGGATAATCACACCCTATAAGTTGAGTTTTACTAGTCCTGAGAAAAAATTATCTTGAAAATATGAAATTGAATTCCCATTTTTCAAAAACATTTTAACATACAATTTTCTCCAAAAAACATCATGCCAAAAAATATTGAAACCTATAAAAATAAGTTAACACAAGATGGGTTCACAAGTATATCTCAAGATGAATCCCATTCCTTTTTTTAAATCTATAACCACATTTCATCTAATTTCAATTAAGCATAATGATGTGTTGTGCAACACAAAAGACACGGGGCATGTTTTCTTGTTCAAGGGGAAAAAAGTAAGCTCTAGGTGGGAATAATATTAGAACTTAAGATGAGTATCCAATTTTAACTTTTTTTTTCTTTTTTTTTTGTTTTTTTAACTACAATAGAGATGAAAAGACTAAATTTTGGAAAGAAAATGATGGAGTCACAATCTCTAAGTGTCATACGCCACACATTTTTTCAATTCCATACTCTAAAATATATACTTAAGTCCAAAATCTAGGAAATATAACTATGTATTTATGATCCCCAAGTGTTATACTCTACACATTTAGAAAGAAAATCACTCTATGTGGTCACCATTTTTTTCATTTTTTTTATTGGATACTCAAATTAAACTAAAAGTGGCCCTAAACCCTATGCTATGAAGAAAGTAACCCAATAACTCAAACATACACCCAAAATTCAATATAAGTTCATTGTGTCATTTTGATTAAAATGATAAACATTTTAGAAGTGAAAAATTACATCAAACAACCACACTTTCTAAAAACAATGCTTATTAACTTAAACCTGAATTAAAAAAATAATCAAAGTATTCAAAATCATTTTACATTTAGTTTTCATGTTTCATAATGTATATTAACATATTAAAGGATAATGAACTATTTCTTATAAAATCTTATATTTTCACTCTCCCTCCCCCCCCAACTTAGAATGACACTACCCTCAGTGTTAAAATAGAAGGGAAAAGATAGTTTAGAATTGGGAAGAATAATGGGGAATGTGATTTAAAATGAATTCATGGAATGAAATCACTTAGTTTGAAGTTGATGACTAATCAATAAGTAATTGATCACTTTGGATTTATGTCACAAGTAGACTCCTCAGAGATGGTTGAATTTAGGTTTGAATTATTGATGGAATGTGTTGCATTTGAAAATACTAAAATGATTTAGTTGCAAAATATCACACACAAGAAACACTAGATTAGATTAGAAACCCCAAAGGGGTTCCATTAACAAAAAAAATAAAAAACATCCTAGTTTATTTTGAAATTACAAACTCTACTTCAATGTACAGGTAAAATCTGATTTTCCCCCTGTAAAGTTCTTTGTTTAATGTCTCTAGCTCTACTTGAACCCTAAATATAATAATTTTTGTCCAGTTCATAGGTTAGATCAGTTAAATATTCCTTTATTTATTTTTTATTGAATGATTCAATGAATGGTTTTAACATATTACCATTGAATTTAAATATCTCACCATCAGTGGGGTCCTCGATCTCTACTTCCCCATGGGGGTATATATGATGCACTATGTAAGGCCCTATTCATCTCAAAATTAACTTTATTGGGTGTAAATGAATTTTGGAAATATACGAGAGAGAAAATCCTAGTTTAAAGTGGTTGAATTTTAGATTCTTAGATTAGTAGGCATGAACCCAAGATTTATGGATCCTTGAATTTTAATAATCCTCCATATTAAGTTCATCATGTTCGTTAATTTATAATTTCTTCTTTGTTTTTTTCCAAAGAAATTTCAATACTCATTTTTTTATTTACCAAAAGTCCATATATTAAATTTCAATAGGTAAATGGTAATATTTTCTATAAAACAACCTATATGGTGACATTCCTAGGATGGTTTTTAATGTATTAAGATATTCCCAAAGGGCATCCAAGAGTTTCTTGAAATAATATTTCCTTGATAAGTTGATCATTTTTTCCAGAATTTTCTTTATTTCCCTATTTTCCAAATTAGCTTGACCATTGGTTTAAGCATTGTCGGTATTAGAAACTTTTTGAGAAATTCCATACTTATACATGAGTGCTAAGAAGGGACAGTTGCATAAATAGGTTCCATGGTCACTAATGATAGTTGTATGAATTTAAAATCTAGAAAAATGTGTTCTTTTAGGAATTAAATCACAATTTAATGGTAATTTGACTTTTTGGGAATGGAATCAACCCATTTAGATATGTAATCAAAAACTAATAGGATGTAGATATATCCCTTAGATATTTGGAAGGGTCCCATGAAATCAATTCCCCAACAATCAAAAATTTCAACAACCAGAATAGGTGTAAGGGTCATTTGATTTCTTTTAGTTATAGATACTAATTTCTAACATCAAGGACAACATTTGAATAATTTATATGAATCCTTAGTGAGTTCCTTCCAAAATAAACTACTTTGGAGGACCTTTTCAAATGATTTATTTTTATAAAAGTGGCCTCTATATGTCTCTTCTTGACAGAATTTAATAATGGACTCTTGCTCAGACTCAAGAATACATATACTAATGATTTGATCAAGACAAAACTTGAAGAGGTTTTGATCATCAAAAACATAGTGTTTGATATCAGAAATTAATTTCCTCTTAGCCGAATAGCCATGCAAAGGCGGAGCAAGGAGCTTTCACCACTGCAGAAGCTAATCAGATTGCAAGAATGAGAGGGTATGGCTCCTTCCATCGGGAAAAGCCTGTTCATGCACGGGAATGCATAGCCGAACAGCCATGGGAAGGTGGAGAGCTGATTTCACGATGAAGATGCTGGGGAGGAGCAGTTCCAAGTAGTTAGTCTGGGTTTTATGTAGTGTTTGAAGCCTACGGGCAATGAATTCCTCTAAGGCCTATAGTCCATGTAATACTTATGCCTACGGGCCTTGTAAGGGTTCCACCTCACCCCTTGAAAGGTGGATTATCAAAAATCAATAAAAAATGAAGACCTTAGGGCCATTGGAGTTTAATTCTATCCTAGAGAGGTAATCAAATATAAAATTTTTAACACCCTTTTTATCTTAAATGGTTATATCAAACTATTTAAGAATAAGGACCTGCCTAATCAATCTATCCTTGGCATATTGTTTTAATAAAAGGTATTTTAGAGCTGAATGATCTTTGAATACAATGATGGGGGATCCTAAAAGATAGGACCTGAATTTTTCTAGGGTAAATATAATAAAAATAAACTATTTATCAGTGGTGGTGTAGTTTATTTTTTCATCATTTAATGATTTACTTGTATAAGAAATAAAACATGGATTTTTATCACAATATTATCCTAATATAGCTTCAACAATGATGTCACTCACATCACACATGAGTTTGAATGGAATTTTCTAGTTGGGAGATTTCATGATAGGTGGAGATATAAGAGATTACTTGAGTGTTGATAATGATTCCTCACACCATTATATCCTTAAAAATGGAGCATCTTTCAACAGCAGAGCATAAAGTATTTAGGAAATTGATATGAAAATAACCTTATATAGAAACTAGAATATCCTAATAAGGACTTAACTTCCTTGATATTTTTTAGAGAGGGGGGTATTTAATGAGACCAACCATATCTTTATCAACTTCAATCCCTCTACATGAGACCAGAGGTCCCAAAACAAGTCCTTCTTTTACTATGCAATGAAATTTTTCCTAGTTTAGGATGATATTCTTATCCTCACACCTAGACAAATCCAATTAAACATTTATTATTCATACATAAAATGTATCCCTAGATATGAATAAGTCAGCCATAAATACCTCTAAAAAATCCCCCACCATGTTAGAGAATATTACCATTATACACTATTGGAAGGTACTAGGGGCATTACATAACCCAAAGGGTATGCTCATAAAGGAAAAAGTTCCAAATGGATATATGAAGGTTGTTTTTACTTGATATTATAAGGAGAAATCAATTTTATTATACCATATAAATCCATCTAGGAAGCAGTATAATTAATGACCTACCACTCTCTCTATGATTTGAGCAATGAAGGGAAAAGGGAAATGGTCTTTCTTGATACATGAGTTTAACTTCCTATAGTCAATGCACACTCTCCATCCACTAATCACCCTTTTTGGGAGAATATCACCATCCTAGTTGATAATCATAGTGATTATAGCCTTGATGACATGGTTTGGAGTTATATTATATAACAATCCTATGAGTTCCAATGAGTGGGCTAATCTCAGGAATATCAGACAAGGTCCATCTAATTTCAATCTTATGCTTTACCCAGAAATCGAGAATAATTCTATCTTGATTGGATTCAAGATAATATTAAATGAAAATAGGAATTTTTTTATATTTCACTAACAATTCATACTTGAGTGATGAAGGAAGGACCTTAAATTTGAGATTAGGTTGGTTAACACTTTCAAAAGAATGATGGGACTTCACACTAGACCTGATTTCTTTTTCCAAATTTATTAATAGAATCAAGTCCTTTTGAAAAGAGGTTTCATCCAACATAATTTCTATATAGTGCTAATAATGGGTATGGACTCAATGTTTTGTATTTCTATATTTTTTTCATTGATTATGGATCCTAAAAAGTCATCAAAGGATTTGTCTGAACGAGATTCAATCCAAGGAGACAAGTTTCCCTCATGTGAAAAAAGGAAATCAATATCATCTTCATTTAAACATACTTCATCAATACCTTGATGTTATTCAGGTTACCTATCAATACTACCTATCCAATTTACCTCATGGATGTCTTCATCGTCCCAAATTTGATATTTTTCATTATAAATGTTCAAATCACTAGTACAAGAATGAACTTTCGCGGCCGCCAAAAGCCGTCACTAAAGGCCTATAGCGGCCACCTAGCGGCTTCCAAACGGCGGCCGCTTTTTCCCCATCGCTATTACTATCAGCGACCGCCATTTGTCGGACACTGTAGGCAAGCCAGGATGGGCTTTAGCGACCACCAATTGGCGGTTGCTATTAAATTTTAATTTTTTAAAAAAAAAATCAATTACACATTAATATACAAAATAAATCTCGGCTGTCATCTTCCAAGCTCCGCATCTATCATCACATATAACTGCATAACAAAATTTAATAACAAACTTAGTACTGAATAAAACCTAGAAAACAAATATTTAACTTCAAACTTACTGTAACAGATCTAAAGTATTTGATTTTCAAAATAATATTCAAAAATTTGATTACCATTTTATAAATTTAAAATCATTAATTCTATTGTTCTAATTGGATTGTTGTCCTATGATTTCAGGTCAATCTGATGTCGTCCGCTAAGAGTTTGACCGTTAGACGCCAGATTTGGCCGTTTCTGACACCAGAACGGCGTTCCCGGTCACCGCGGGCACACGGCACGTCCGATTGACGTGTCGTCTGCTCAACCACATCACAATTCACTCACCCTTTGAAGTTGTCCGATTTCATGCCATTCGGACATCGTTCGGCCAGTTTGGACCCCCCCACGCGCGTTTATCAAGAGCGCGCAACTCTTAAAAAACGCATAATGAGCCCTACCGTGCAGACCGCATGTCTAATTGATATGCCGTATGCGCGTGAATGTCACGAATAATAATTGGATTGTTGTCCTGTGATTTCAGGTCAATCTGATGTCGTCCTCTATGAGTTTGACCGTTAGATGCCAGTTTTGGCCGTTTGTGACACCAGAACGGCGTTCCCAGTCACCGCGGGCACACGGCACGTCTGATTGACGTTCCGTCTACTCGGCCACATCAAAATTCACTCACCCTTTGATGTCGTCTTATTTCAGGCCATTCGGACATCGTTCGGCCAGTTTCGACCCCCCCCCCCCCCCCACGCGCGTTTATCAAGCACGCGCAACGCTTAAAGAACGCATAATGAGCCCTACCGCGCAGACCGCACGTCCGATTGACGTTCCGTCTGCGCGTGCACGTCGCGAATAATAATTGGATTGTTGTCCTGTGATTTCAGGTCAATCTGATGTCGTCCGCTAAGAGTCTGACCGTTAGACGCCAGTTTTGGCCACTTATGACACCAGAACGGCGTTCCCGGTCACCGCGGGCACACGGCA
The DNA here is from genome assembly GCA_963277665.1 of Viscum album. Lineage (NCBI taxonomy): Eukaryota > Viridiplantae > Streptophyta > Magnoliopsida > Santalales > Viscaceae > Viscum > Viscum album. The sequence continues at coordinate 1,110,963,843 of OY728146.1, forward strand.
CGTCCGATTGACGTGAAGTCTACTAGACCACATCACAATTCACTCACCCTTTTATGTAGTCCGATTACAGGCCATTCGGACATCGTTCGGCCAGTTTGGACCCCCCCCCCCACACGCGTTTATCAAGCACACACAATGCTTAAAGAATGCATAATGAGCCCTACCGCACAGACCGCACGTCCGATTGATGTGCCGTCTATGCGTGAACATCTCGAATAATAATTGGATTGTTTTACTATGATTTAAGATCAATCCAATGTCGTCCGCTATGAGTTTGACCGTTAGAGGCCTGTTTTGGCTGTTTGTGACACCAGAACGGCGTTCCCGGTCACCGCGGGCACACGGCATGTCCGATTGACGTTCTGTCTTCTCGAACACATCATAATTCACTCACCCTTTTATGTCGTCCGATTTCAGGCCATTCGGACATCGTTCGGCCAGTTTGGACCCCCCCCACATGCATTTATCAAGCGCCCGCAACGCTTAAAGAACGCATAATGAGCCCTACCGCGCAGACCGCACGTCTGATTGACGTTTCGTCTGTGCGTTCACGTCGCGAATAATAATTGGATTGTTTTTCTATGATTTCAGGTCAATCCGATGTCGTCTTCTATGAGTTTGACCGTTAGATGCCAGTTTTGGCTGTTTGTGACACCAGAAAGGCGTTCCCGGTCACCGCGGGCACACGGCACGTCCGATTGATGTGCTATCTGCTTGACCACATCACAATTCACTCACCCTTTGACGTCGTCCGATTTCAGGCCATTCGGACATCGTTCGGCCAGTTTGGACCCCCCCCCCCCCCACACGCGTTTATCAAGCGCGCGCAACGCTTAAAGAACGCATAATGAGCCCTACCGCGCAGACCGCACGTCCGATTGACGTACCGTCTACGCGTTCACGTCGCGAATAATAATTGGATTATTGTCCTGTGATTTAAGGTCAATCAGATGTCGTCCGCTATGATTTTGACTGTTAGACACCTGTTTTGTCCGTTTTTGACACCAGAACGGCGTTCCCGGTCAACACGGGCACACGGCACGTCCGATTGACGTGTCTTCTGCTCGACCACAACACAATTCACTCACCCTTTTACTTCGTCCAATTTCAGGCCTTTTGGATATCGTTTGGCCAGTTTGGACCCCCCCCCCCCCCCCCCCCCCACGCGCGTTTATCAAGCGCGCGCAACGCTTAAAGAATGTATAATGAGCCCTACCGCACACACCGCACGTCTGATTGATGTGCCGTCTGCGCGTTCACGTCGCAAATAATAATTGGATTGTTGTCCTGTGATTTCAGGTCAATCTGATGTCGTCTTCTATGATTTTGACCGTTAGATGCCAGTTTTGGCTGTTTGTGACACCAGAAAGGCGTTCCCGGTCACCGCGGGCACACGGCACGTCCGATTGATGTTTTGTCTACTTGAACACATCAAAATTCACTCACCTTTTGACGTCGTCCGATTTCAGGCCATTCGAACATCGTTCGGCCAGTTTGGACCCCCCCACGCGCGTTTATCAAGTGCGCGCAACGCTTAAAGAACGCATAATAAGCCCTACCGCGCAGACCGCATGTCTGATTGACGTGTCGTCTACGCTTACATGTCGCGAATAATAATTTGATTGTTGTCCTATGATTTCAGGTCAATCTGATGTTGTCCGCTAAGAGTTTGACCGTTAGATGCCCGTTTTGGCCGTTTTTGACACCAGAACGGCGTTCTCGGTCACCGCGGGCACACAGCACGTCCGATTGACGTTTCGTCTACTCAAACACATCACAATTCACTCACCCTTTGACATCGTCCGATTTCAGGCCATTCGGACATCGTTCGGCCAGTTTGGACCCCCCCCCCCCCACGCGCGTTTATCAAGCGCGCGCAACGCTTAAAGAACGCATAATGAGACCTACCATGCAGACCGCGCGTCTTATTGATGTGTCGTCTATGCGTGCACGTCGCGAATAATAATTGTATTGTTTTCCTGTGATTTCAAGTCAATCTGATGTCGTCCGCTATGAGTTTGACCGTTAGACGCCAGTTTTGGCCGTTTATGACACCAGAACGGCGTTCCTGGTCACCACGGGCACACGGCATGTCCGATTGATGTGTCGTCTACTCAACCACATCATAATTCACTCACCCTTTTATGTCGTCCGATTTCAGGCCATTCGGACATCGTTCGGCCAGTTTGGACCCCCCCCCCCCCCCACGTGCGTTTATCAAGCGCGTGCAACGCTTAAAGAACGCATAATGAGCCCTACCGCGCAGACCGCACGTCCTATTGACGTCTCGTCTACGAGTTCACGTCGCGAATAATAATTGGATTTTTTTCCTGTGATTTCAGGTCAATCTGATGTCGTCCGCTATGAATTTGACCGTTAGACGCCCGTTTTGGCTGTTTATGACACCAGAACGGCGTTCCCGGTCACCGCGGGCACACGGCATGACCGATTGACGTGTCGTCTACTCGACCACATCACAATTCACTCACCCTTTGATTTCGTCCGATTTCAGGCCATTTGGACATCGTTCGGCCAGTTTGGACCCCCCCCCCCCCCCCCCCACGCGCATTTATCAAGCGCGTGCAACGCTTAAAAAACACATAATGAGCCCTACCGCATATAACGCACGTCCGATGGACGTGCCGTCTGCGCGTGCACATCACGAATAATAATTGGATTGATTTTAGGTCAATCTGATGTCGTCCAGCTATGATTTTGACTGTTAGACGCCAGTTTTTGGCCGTTTGTGACACCAGAACGGCGTTCCCGATCACCAAGGGCACACGGCACGTCCGATTGATGTTCTGTCTGCTCGACCACATCACAATTCACACAACCCTTTTACATCGTCTTATTTCAGGCCATTTGGACATCGTTCGGCTAGTTTGGACCCCCCCCCCCCCCCCCATGTGCGTTTATCAAAGCGTGCGCAACGCTTAAAAGAACGCATAATGAGCCCTACCGCGCAGACCGCATGTCTGATTGATGTGTCGTCTGCGCGTTCACGTCGCGAATAATAATTGGATTTTTGTCCTGTGATTTCAGGTCAATCGGATGTCGTCTGCTATGAGTTTGACCGTTAGACACCTGTTTTGGCCATTTGTGACACCAGAAACGGCGTTCCCGGTCACCGCGGGCACACGGCACGTCCGATTGATGTGACGTCTGCTTCAACCACATCAAAATTCACTCACCCTTTGACTTTTTCCGATTTCATGCCATTTGGACATCGTTCGGTCAGTTTGGACCCCCCCCCCCCCACGCGCTTTATCAAGCACGCGCAACGCTTAAAGAACGCATAATAAGCCCTACCGCAGAGACCGCACGTCCGATTGATGTGAAGTCTAAGTATGCACGTCGCGAATAATAATTGGATTGTTGTCCTGTGATTTCAGGTCAATCCGATGTCGTCTGCTATGAGTTTGACCGTTAGACGCCAGTTTTGGCCGTTTGTGACACCAGAACGGCGTTCCCGGGTCACCGCGGGCACACGGCACGTCACTCTATTGACGTGTCGTCTGCTCGATACACATCACAATTCACTCACCCTTTGAAGTCGTCCGATTTCAGGCCATTTGGACATCGTTCGGCCAGTTTGGACCCCCCCCCCCCCCCACACACACACACAGCACGTTCGCGTTTATCAAGGGCACGCAACTCTTAAAGAACGCATAATGAGCCTACCGCGCAGACCGCATATCCGATTGACGTGCTGTCTGCACTTGAAACGTCGCGAATAATAATTGGATTGTTTCCTGTGATTTCAGGTCAATCTGATGTCGTCCTCTATGAGTTTGACCATTAGACGCCCGTTTTGGGCCGTTTGTGGCACCAGAACGGCGTTCCCGGTCACCGCGGGCACACGGTACATCCGATTGATGTGTCATCTGCTCGACCACATCACAATTCACTCACCGTTTGACATCGTCCGATTTCAGGCCATTCGACGAACATCGTTCGGCCAGTTTGGACCCCCCACAGCGCGTTTATCAAGGGCGTGCAACTCTTAAAGAACGCATAATGAGCCCTACCGCGCAGACTGCACATCCGATTGATGTTCCATCTACGCGTTCATGTCGAGAATAATAACTGGATTGTTTTCCTGTGATTTCACATCAATCCGATGTTATCCGCTATGAGTTTGACCGTTAGACGCCCTGTTTTGCCGTTTGTGACACTAGAACGGCGTTCCCAGTCACCGCGGGCACACAGCGCGTCCGATTGACGTGTCGTCTACTTGACCAAATCACAATTCACTCACCCTTTGATGTCATCCGAGATTTCTGGCCATTCGGACATTGTTCGGCCAGTTTGGACCCCCCCCCACGCATGTTTATCAAGCGTACGCAACGCTTAAAGAATGCATAATGAGCCCTACCGCGCAGACTGCACGTCTGATTGACGTGCCGTCTGTGCGTGCACGTCGCAAATAATAATTGTATTGTTTTCCTATGGTTTCAGGTCAATCCGATGTCTTCTGCTATGAGTTTGACCGATATACGCCAGTTTTGGCCGTTTGTGACACCAGAACGGCGTTCTCGGTCACCGTGGGCACATGGCACATCCGATTGACGTGTCGTCTACTCGACCATATCACAATTCACTCACCCTTTAATTTCATCCAATTTTAGGCCATTCGGACATCGTTTGGCCCGTTTGGACCCCCCCCCCCCCCCCCCCCACGCGAGTTTATCAAGCACGCGCAACGCTTAAAGAACGTATAATGAGCCCTATCGCGCAGACCGCACGTCTGATTGATGTGTCGTCTGCGCGTGCAGGTTGCGAATAATAATTGGATTGTTGTACTATGATTTCAGGTCAATCCGATGTCATCCTCTATGAGTTTTACTGTTAGATGCCCGTTTTGGCCATTTGTGACACCAAAACGGCGTTCCTGCTCACCGCGGGCACACGGCACGTCCGATTGACGTGTCGTCTGCTCAACCACATCACAATTCACTCACCCTTTGATTTCGTCCGATTTCAGGCCATTCGAACTTTGTTCGGCCAGTTTAGACCCCCCCCCCCCCCACCCCCCCCCCCCCCCCCCGCGCGTTTATCAAGAGCGTGCAACCCTTAAAGAACGCATAATGAGCCCTACCGCGCAGACCGCACGTCCGATTGGCGTGCCGTCTGCGCGTGCATGTCCCAATTCACTCACCCTAAAAAGATACAAATATTGAAAGAGTTCTTGGGCTTCTCCCAATAAACAACTGTTTGGAGTTTCTCTTCATCCACTGACACACCTTCCTCTAAAATTATTTGACCCAATAATTATACCTATATAATCAATACAAAACTGACATATATATAGCTTGACCTATAGTCAATAAGTGTAATATGTATGATGTCAAGATGTTGGGTATGATCATAATCACTCTTGGAGTGCACGAAGATGTCATCCACAAATATTAAAACAAACTAATCTAGGTAAAAAAAGGAAAATTATATTCATCAAGGATATAAAAAATTCTAAATAATTCATCAAGACAAATAAAATTACCTCATGCATGGGGTTCATTCTCATCTGGATCACCAATATCACTGTGATGTCCACCAGATGTATTCGGAGCCTACAATATATATCAGTATTATGTATCTTAAACATATCAATAAAATTCAATCTGAGTATGGTTTGTTTTATTGTTTACTTGTGGTGCCACTTGTTGCGTCGTCATTTCATCGATACGTGATGACATCTGTGACAACCTCTCCTCATACTCTGCACGTAACTGCTGAAACTGTGAATCAAAATTGCGCTGCATATTCTGTATGGAAGCATCTATCTCAGCCTATGTGCGCATCCCTAACTCTCTGCATGCACTCATCACATCTGCTCTAACAACTTCACGTTGTGGGACACCGCCGCCATAAGTCAAATAATAACCATGACCATCATGCCCCACGACACGGTGAAATATTTCATCTCTACGCACAATACTATGACGTTGCTCCTCTGGCGACTCTGCTAACTGAGCGTCAAACTGATCCTGTAGCATATAATGTATCAATGAACAAATATTAATAATTTATATAAAATAAAAAATACATTTATTAATTAGTAAATAATTTTCTTACTATAACACCGGCAACATCGGGATCACCCTCCCTACGAGTCCTCATCCATATGGACATCCGATCGATTGGATCGCCGCATTGGTGTAACTATAATAAAGGGGTTCACCATGTTATACTACAATATTTTTAAAATATGAATGAAATAGTGAATTCTGAACTTACATCATGTCTGAGCTGTGACACATGTCGAGTGCCAAGTCTGGAAGGCGTGGCCTGCATCACCCGATTATGTGAATGACGAGCAGACTCGGTCTACATTCAACGTATTTACTTAATAGACATTTGAAAAATTAGTCATTTATAGATTAAAAGTAATAAATCTTACCATCGCTACCTCACTCGACCAAAACGCAACCAAATCCTGCCACTGTGCAGGAAGAATGCTCGAAGGGACTCGCTGTAGAATGTCTGGCACACCCGCAAATGGTGTCCAGTGATCTCTCTTCACCCTTGACTTGTAATCCTTCCATAATTTTCTGCATTTCGACATACAAACAGCCCGAAACTCATCTGGACAGGATGTAAAATTATCCTGTTAAAAATATTGTCAGTAGATGGGACAATAATAATAACAATATCATGAAAAATTAAACATTGAATTTACCTGAACCTCCCTCCATAATCCGTCCATCGTATCCTGAGGGAAAGAACTCCAGTCACGAGTCGTCAGAGGGAATCTATGTGAGTCTCGTATCATATGCCCAAACTGACGACTCAATGTAGTAGCACCATCTCCAACTGGATGAAATGTGTCGTCAAATAACACATCCAATCGGGCTCCAGAGTTCCAGGATCGAACCCCTCTACCAGGACCCCTGTGTCTGCTGGAAGAAGTAGTAGATCCTGATAAACATAAATTCATAATTCAATTACAATATAAATTAATGATTAGAAATAGTTAGGGAAATATAAACAGAAAATTGCAATCAATTAATTTAGAAAAATGAAAACATACATACCAACAACATCAGGTGAACCACTGTGACCACCCTGTGACATACCTGCATTAAAAGAAATTATAGTTAAATCAAGCAATTTTTATACATATATAACTGATAAATATTTTTACAAATAATAACTAGGAATATAATTACAATTTCCACTAATCATTCAAGTCTATTGTATCTCCTTCAACCGTCTCTCTAGTCCATTGTATATCTTCATCTCGTATAGCTACTGTTGTTTGGTCTAGTGTTTGATCAGGAAATGTGACAACTTCAGGTTCCTCTTGGTCAATCAGAAAAACCCCTCTTCTAGACATTTTCACCACAACTTTCCAATCAGAATCAATGCCAACAAAGTAAACTTGTTCTTCCTGCGATGTCGGTATGAAGGGCTCATTGCTAACCCGGTCATCTTTATATAGCATATTGTTAAAGTTTACTAATGTAAATTAGAAGTTATCAACTTTCGTTCCACAAACTGGAACGACCCAATCACACATTAACAATATGTGTTTTAAGGCACGATCATAAATAACCTCAATAATATCTCTCAAAAATCCATAATAATAACCCGCACCAACAAAAGAACAACCAACGCCACTATTTTGTGTGGCTCAGTTCATGTCAACATCGCTAATACGAAATCAGAATCCGTTAGCATCCAAAGACTTGTAGCGAAGAGCAGTAATAAATGGACCATCAGCTAGTTGGTTGAGTTCTTCGCTCACATGCTGGGTTAAATCACGTAACTTTTGAATCTGAAAATTTCACATATATAGTTTAATGGATAAAGGATTGTGAAAATATAACTTAGTTGCGCTATAAAAATATTAAATCAATTATTCGTACATGATTCTTGAACCACTCATGAAATGTGTTGAAATGATGTTTTTGGATTTGATACTCAGTTTCAAGGGGCCTTTCACGTTTCAACTTAGCGATATGCATCCTAAATCACAACACAATATAAGGTAAGCAATAAAATAAATATAGAAACAAAATACACATCAACTATGAAACTTACTGTATCAATGGCATAACTGATGGAGTGTTGAACAACACATATCGATGAGCTTGAACCCACTCGTCGTTCCGCATATCAAATGTTATTCCTTATCCAATTGGACCCTCATCAGTTTGGGATGGTTTATCTATCTTTGTTTCAACCTCATCAATATATGAAGCACAGAAATTAGTACACTCATCCATTAAATATCCCTTGGCAATTGATGCTTCTGGACGAGCTTTGTTGCGCACATAGTGTTTCAATGTATTTAAGTATCTCTCTATTGGATACATCCACCTGAATTGCACGGGACCACCAACAATGACTTCACCAGTTAAATGCATGGTCAAGTGAACCATGACATCAAAAAAAGACGGTGGAAAGAGTTTTTCTAGGTGACATAGTGCAAGTACAATCTTATCCTGTAGCTTTTGCAAATAACTCATGAGATGATTCCTAGAACAGAGCTGTCTGAAAAAATTAGAAACTCCAATCAATGGCTCAACAACCTAGGAAGGTAAGCAATCACAAATTGCTATAGGAATTAACTGTTGAAGCAGAATATGATTATCGTGACTTTTCAAACCCTGTAATGTCATGCTCTTCATATTCACACGCTTCGAAATATTATAGCAATAACCATCTGGCACCTTAACAGTCTTCAAAATTGATAGAAATGTTTGTTTCTCTTTTTTACTCATTATGTACTGTGCAGCAGGCATGTATGCTCGATTACCTTCACCCAGCTGTAAATGTAAAGGTTTTCTCAATCCCATTTCTTGCAAATCACGTCGAGCATTAGCACTGTCCTTTGATTTCCCCTTGAAGCCTAAAATGGTGCACAAAATATTATCACATACATTTTTTTCAACGTGCATCACATCTAAATTATGCCTTAAAATATTATATTTCCAATAATGCAATTCAAAAAAAATACTTCGTTTTTTCCAATTATGACTTCGCTGTCTATCTGCAGCAGGAATAGAAGGCAAAGCAGGAACCAATAAATCTTGAAAATCATACATTGTATGGATGTTTTCTTCATCAAGTTGTGCACAAATTTCAACCCCAGACAATATTTGTGGTGATGGGTCAAACTCTCTATTCCCATCAAACGATACACGGTCTTTTCTGAACCTTTGCAATGGAGGAAGAAAGAGTCTGTGACTAAGATATGACCACTTTCTACAGTGCTTAAGCCACATAGATTTCTTACTCTTATTACATCAAGGGAAAGAAAATTCTCCTTTTGTACTCCAACCTGATAAGTTATCATACATTGGGAAATCATTAATTGTCCATAACAAAGTGGCCTGAAGTCTAAACATTTCATTTTCTGCCGAGTCAAAAGTCATTACACCATCGGCCCAAAATTCTTGCAGCTCATCAGTCAAAGGTTTCATATAAACATTGATTTTATCACCAGGTCCTCTCGGTCCATCAATTAGAATTGACAGTAACAAAAAAGGTTTCTTCATACATACCCATGGGGGAATGTTGTATGGAACCAACACCAATGGCCATGTACTATGTGTCGCACCAACCATGGACCTAAATGGGTTAAAACCATCTGCTACCAAACCCAGTCGAATATTACGATCATCTCGGGAAAAGTCTGGGTGTCTCTGATCAAACTCTTTCCATGCCAAATAATCTTCCGAGTGAGTTAATTTATCAACCTCTTTCTTTCTCTCTGAATGCCAAGTCATCAATTTAGCAATTTTAGTGGACAAGAAATATCTCTTCAGTCTCGGTTTTAGTGGGAAATAACGCATCTATTTAGCGGCAACTTGTTTCCCTTGATTCAAGACTCTCCAAGGAAGAATCTGACTACCTTGATTAATCTTGTTGGTCTTCCACCTGGATGTATAGCAAACAGTACAATTATTTAATTGTGCATTCTCTTTTATGAACAACATACAATTATTGCGACATGCATCAATTGTATCATATGTAAAACCAAGATCATCGATTAACTTGCGAGCATGATAGAATGACTCTAGAATCTTCGCTCTAGCGGGGAGTACCTTCTTCAATAATACCAACAACATGTCGAATGAGGTGTCTGACCACTGGTTCAAGGCCTTCAGGTGTAACAATTCAATGATGAACGACAGTTTACTAAATTTAGTGCATCCAGGATATAATTCAGTACATGCATCATCAAGAATTTCAAAGAATTTCAATGCTTCTCCATCTGCAGAAGAACGAGTATTACTCAATCCAACGTCATCATTTACGACATTATTGTCTTCAGATTGAAACTGACGCATCATATCATTCAGCATTATGTTCATCGGATCAACTGTTCCCGAATCAACATTCATATGAATATTTTCTGAGCGATGACATGAAATAGAATCTTCTCCATGACGTGTCCATGTCTTATAGTTTTTCAAAAACCCATTCAAAAACAAATGTTCTATAACACTATCTTGTTTGAAGAGATATCTATTTACACGTTTTCTGCATGGACAACTAATCATATCGCTTGGAAATTTGTTGGTGAAATCCATAAATCGCTTAATCCCCTCATAATATTCAACTGAAAATCTATCTTGAATATCAATCAAACTCCTATCCATATCTGTATTTAATAGAAATCAAAAGTGAAATATCTTATTTAAATTCTAAAAAACACATATCATTAGAATTTAAAAACCAAATTTGGATAAAAAACATTACCTGCAGAGGACTCGACCGTGGGTAACGGGGTCTAACTTGATTGTGGATCTGTGACGGTGCAGTGAATTGACGACAGAGGTTCGACGACCGAACTCAAAAGGAGCGGAACCGTTGGACCACGTGGAGGGTTCTACACGGCGGGGTACAATGAACCGGAAGGGTCCAATGGAGGCAGTAGGACTTGCCTGAGGGATGCAACGGGGCCGCAAGGGGACGGCGGCGGCGGGACTGACCAAAGGTGAAACGCGGGAAGGGGTGGGGGTTGCCGGGTCGCAGGGGTGTCGGGGTCACGGGGGCGCAGCGCGGAGGCAAGGCGGTGGGGGGCACCGGGGTGTAGCGCGGGCAGGGGGTGTCAGGGTCACGGGGGCGCACCGTGGAGGCAAGGCAGTGGGGGTTGCTGGTGGCGCAGCATGGAGGCAAGGGGGTGGGGATCGCTGGGGGTCGGGTCGCCGGGGGTCGGGTTTCCGGGGGTTGTCGAGGTCGCCGGGAGGTCGGGGGTCAGGGGTCGGGGTCGGGGTCGTCGGGGGTCAGGGAGGGTCACCGGGGGTTAGGGAGGGTCGCCGGGGGTTGGGTTCGGGGTCGCGGGGTTGGGGAAGGGGGGGTCGTGGGGTCAGGGAGTGGAGGGAGGGGAGGGAGGGGAAATTAGGGGGTTTTTTAGGAAAAATTGCAGCGGCCACCATTTGGTGGCCGCTGTTGATGGTATTAGCGGCCGCTATAGATGCCCCGCCTCTAAAACCGGATTTTCTAGTAGTGAATCAAGGATCATGTTTCTGAAGGTTATTATCATGTTCCCATTCCTAACTTGGATGACTTAGTTGATTATTCCTATAAAGGAATATCCAAGAATAATTGGGGTTTTCTCACTATGACCTAATCTAGGGTTATTTTCTAGTACAATGAAGTAAGTAGGGTAATTTAAATTTTTAACTTTCACCAAAACATATTTTAAGATCCCCAAAGAAACTTGAATACTACAATCTATAAGTTAGAGTGTGACAAAATTTGGTTAGAGGTATTCAATCCCTAATGGAAAATACATGGCATATAGAATGAGGTTCATGCTAGATACTAGATTAAAAATGGATTTGAAAACTTTTTCCTCCCTCAACTTAATGTTTATATATGGAAATCCTAGGTCTTTCAAATTAGGAGGAATGGTCCCTTGAATGGTGGTATACACATTATTATCCAAAAGGACTTGGTTTTTATGTGAAAATTTAATTTTAAAGGTGAAAAAGTATCTAAGTTACATTTAGTAGGAATGAATGGTTTGGATGGAATCGAGAAGGGTAATGTTCATATTATCTTGTGAAAAGATTTCCCTCAATGTTTCATTCATTTAAGGTTTATATTTTTCTATCAAACATTGAGGGAAGGGAGCATATTGTTTGATTGTTTTTTGAGGTTGTGGTTATTTCACATTATATTTGGATTTTTTAGAATCTAAGGGTATTTATTAAAAAAAAATTAATGTAATATTGAATCTTTTAATGGTTCTAGAATGCTTTGTTCAGGTTTTTTAATGTATCTCTCACTTCTTAATATAGTTACATCTTTTCATTATTCATGAGAAGTTTGTATGTAACTGGATAATCCCTTTAAGGATGAGGATGGGATATCATAATTAGGCATGGGTGAATTTATAGTTTTAAAGGTTTTTAACTCATTTTTAAGTTATTATACTTCTAGTTTTATTTTCTCCATTTTTTTACACAACTATTCAAGGATTTGGAGAGGGATAGATTAGGAACGGGCTTGTGTTTGTTGGATTATCCAAGGAGGATTCTTTGGTTATTGGATTGATTATTGAATGGGTTGTTGGATGGGTTTTTTGTAGTGGATAAGAGGATTTTTGTATTGTAACATTTATGGTTGTAACTAATTATTGTTTAGAAAATTTTGTTTAGGGTAGGGGTTGAGACATTATTATTATGTTGGTTGTTGATTATCTTTCCAACAAAAGCCTGGGTGGTCATTATACCTTGGATTGAATGTGTTTTGGTACGGTTTATTTTGAAAGTTCAAAGAATTGACCTATTCTGGTGTTCCTTATAAAATAAAATCCTTTATAGAAATAATGGATGGGTATTTGTCATTCCTATGGTCATTTTTTACAAATTGTGAAAATAGATCCAACTGTTTGAGTTTCATAGACTTTCCTAAGATCGATCTCTTAGACCTTCCTAGTGAATGAAAATATATATATATATATATAAGACCTTATTCTCCTCTAAGATTGTAAATTTCATAATATTTGTGTGTATTCTTATATTAAGGGGTTTTTCCCATCTGTTGTTCTATTCAACAAGATTTTCCAAATGCTCATAAGAATCATTTGGGCGTTTTTTAATATTCCATTACACATCACGTCAATAAAATGTTTATTAATTGGCCCTAACCCTTTGTATAAAATTATTACTTATTATAGGATTAATAAAACATGGTTTGGTTCTATATTTAATTTTTTGTTGAACCTTTCTCATGTTTCATATAATTTTTATCCGTTTTTCTCAAAAAAAATTGGATGCTCTTTTTAAGTGCAATTATTTTGTGATGAGGGAAGTTTTTTTATAGAATTATCATTATAGTTGGTCCCAAGAGTGAATTTATGATATTATAAAATTATTTAATCAATTATTTTATTTATCCTTTATAAAAAAAATGAAAGAGTATCATTTTATCTATTTAAATTTGATTTGGCAGGCACATGGTTTCAACAATGTCACTGAATTCTTAACATAAAGGTAAGGCATCTTAGACTCCATCCCATGAAAGGTTGGATGGTAGTTTAATACATTGGGTTTGAATACATATTATTAATATACTATTGTATCACTCCTTATTAATGAGGGTGAATTGGTCTAGGTAGGTTTGAGGTAGTTCTTTATGGTCTAGTCTGTAATATTTCCCAAGTTAGGGGCTTGCTCATTTTGGTTTCCATTTGGGTTCCATCCATGGTTGATGATTTTTTTTGTTTAATATTATCCATTTTATTGAAATTTGTTTTATAATAAAAAGTCTTAGAATTACTAGGATATATGAGAAGAATTCCCCTAGATTCATTGGACTCCTCACCCCTCATGTTTTCCAACCTAACTAGATAGTTTGAGTTGTCATGAGTATAAGCAGACATGCATGGGAAGAAAGGGGAAAAGATAAGATAAATTGAGGTGAGATAAGATAATTAGGGGAAAATAGAATAATTTTCTAATATTAATTACTTTGGTCCCTAAAAATGGCACCAAAATTTGGTGATCCCCAAATTTACCCAAGTTATATGGTTTAAGCGGTCACTTATAGAATAACTTGGGTTATAGAATCCTCAAAGACTTAAGAAGAAACCTAAAGAACTATAAATTATATATGTTTGATTTGGATATGAAGTGGAAAACATGGGTTTAAATTAAGTGGATAATTAAAGAGTTTTAAATACTTAATTTAATTCTATTTAAGATAATGATTAGATCCTTAGTTGTTACTTGGGGTGGATTGCATGAATTCATTTTTAAATTATTTAAATTTCATTAACTTGAGAATAATTCATTAAATTAAGTCAATATAAACTTATCACATACTACTTTAAAACCTCCACATACACATTATAATCACCTATACACTTGCTAGATAATTTTCATCAGAACTACAAGGTAAAGGATCTTATTAACACATAAAAATTGTGGTAATAAGATTAAATAATTAAGAGGAAGAATGAAAATAATTAAATGAAAAAATAAACAAAATAATTGATTAAAATTTATTAAAATGATAAATAAAATCAAATACATCCCATATATACTCCCATGGATCAACCCATAATAGGTTTATCCCTCCATTTATTATATTTTATCAATGCAATTGGTAAGTAGACTCATGAGGGCAGAGTTGAAAAAGAAAAATAGTGAAATAATGATCACTCCATCGTTGTGTGAATAAATTTCAAAAAAATTTATGGGAATAGATTCACTCAATAATTAAATGGTATCAAATTGATATAAATAATAATTTAATAATATAATAAGAATAAATTTTTTTAATAAATGAAAGTGATTCGAATAACTTACTTATAAAAAACAAAGACATGAATATAAAATAGAAGAGTAACAATAAAATTAAAAGAATAAAAAATACACCCCAATTCCGTAACCACCACAACTTGAATAATAATTTTTGGGTCTTAAGTTCAATGCCCCATCAATAAATTCCATACCATTTAATTAGAATAGTAAAATCTAGGCGATAAGTCAAAGGAAATTTATCTTTTCAATGTTGTCCAGAAAATTCAAACCAGATTCCTTCCCCTTTTTGGTGTGAAGATATGAAATTAAAGATGGAAAAATATGGTATGGTCATAGAATAAAAATATCTTAGTATAGGTGTTATATAATAAATGTCAAAACATAATTACCATTGTATAATCCATTCAAATTTTATGATTCAAATGGTATGTTGATCTTATGGGTCCTAAAATCTATTCCATAATTTAATCCTCAAATTGGTCTCCCTAGATATCCTTGAAAACATCGGAATTATCTCTTGTAACAATTTAATGAAATTATCCTCATAACTTTATCAATCTATAGTTAAATTTTGAGATTAATTGGGCTTTAAATGTGGTCTCCACTTTTAGTTGACGGTTCTAAGTCCCATTATTCTTTGATTAGAAATTTCTACATCAATGGAAAAAATTTCCATCTTCCCTTATGATTCATCCATTTATCCTAGAAGACAAAATATTCCAATAAAATTGATCAATAATATCTCAAAATATTAAATTAAAATAATCAAAATAATGAATTCCATGAGCTAATGATTAATTAGGCCCAAATTTACACACTTTAGACATTAATTGTACAATGATGTGAAATAAAGATCAATTTATAAAATAAACTAAAACTGGTGTTTATTGACATTAAAATGCATCAATATTAAAATATAATTAATGAATATTATCAACTTCCATTGGATAATCATTATTCAATCTATTTGTTGAAAAAATATTTGAACCGGCGGTGTGGGGGATGATTTGTTTTGCTCGACTTGATATATTTGTTTATTGAAACTTCCTAAAATAAATAAATGTAATTTAATAGTAATGTACAAAATGTCATATATTTTTCATATGAATTTATATATGTAAAATGAGATTAATATAATAATATATTATTTAATACCATGTAATTCTCATGTCGATGGCTATCAACAAACACTTTCCACTTCTCTTTAGGTACTACTTTAGGTGTTGTATCATACTAATACTGAGTGGTCAATGATGTATCATTGAATTTATTCCATAATATAAATGTAAAATATTTCCATTTCTTATCTAAATTTTTCAATGTCCACTTCCATATGATAATATCAACATCAATAAAGTAAAATAACATTTGTACAAAGAAATTAATTTTTAAAATATTATAATTTAACTAAATAATGAAATTTAATTGATACATAATGTAATGAAATTTTCTTTATCTTGGAATAAAATACTTCATTATTCCAATATTGAGTCATATACCTCCAATAAAAGATATATAATCGAAAGGGTAACTGTATCATCCTCCAACTTACCTATCGTCTAGCCAATTAATCCTAAAACATCATCTATAGAGACCTCATAAAAATCAAAGGGGACAACTATATTCAATCCATTCAGATTAAAGACATATGAACTGTTAATATTTCTAATATTAGTAACATTGTTTCCATATTTAATGAAAAAAATAGTTATTAGTATAAAAAAGTCTTATACTTTTATTCATATGAAATTTTATTCCTATAATCATCACCCACCAATATCCTCATAAAGAAATAGGAGTGACCACATGTTCCCTCACAGTAGAGCCACCACGTGTTAAACCTACTAAATCGGGAGGCAATATGTTAGATGATGATAGTAGGGGGAAGGAGTGTGTTCCATACACTAATTAGATGGATACTGAGGGTGTGGTAGATGATGATAGGGGAAGATGGAGGGAATCCTAGATGTTATAGGGAGGGATCTTGAGGAATCATCAAGAAACACTGATGATGTATGTATGATCGTGGAGATGTCAAATGGGATTGAGTTGAGATTATTTAATTGCTTAATCCTTGGGATTCCTCTCATTTACACAAGAAAAAATAACTTCCAAACATAGATATTGAAAGTTTCATGCAGAAAAATAAATTTAGAAATGATAACATATACATAGTACTGGCAAGAATAATATATATAGGTATGATAATGAATGATTTCCCAAACAAAAAAATATAACACTTACATTTTCAAAATTAAAAAACTCATGCATAAAAAACAATTCAAATGTGATAATAGATCCATAGTAATATAAATTAATAACATATAACATAGGTGATTGATAAGTTAATGGATTATTGGACATGCAATCATTTTCCCTCAATCATGTCATTATCCCACTCCGTCATTTCTTCATATAATTCATCCAACCTTGAAAGACTAATATTTTCAATATCTTGATAGAAAAATAATTGTATTTATTATTTTTGGTGGTATTCATGTTAGTGATAAAATCTTCCACTTTATCCCACATGTCATACAAATCACCTTGTTTTATGTGAACAACTATACTCCACCCTTCATCCACAACATCTACTACATAATATACCATTTTATCTTATGTTGAGAATATATATGGATCATTTACTTCACAATCACTAAAATCCATCAAGTGAGAGAAGTTCATAGAAGTAAATTGCAATGAATCTCTTTTAATACCCCTCATAATATCAACCCACTTTTATTTGAATAAAACAACTGAAAAATGGAAATGGTAGTTTAATTTGATAATATCAATAAACATTCCATATTATCCTATTAAGAAACTATAAATATACCACTATTCTATAATTTTAAACCATTTTCCCAGTTGACAGTATGAATTTTAATTTATTCACATTGTAAGCATCAAAATTTCTAGCATATTTTAGAGGAACATGAGCCAGAAACTTCAAATATTCTGAAAACTCTACCCAAGTATGAGTATTCATAATCAATAAAAATTACTATATATTATTATATTTAAAAAATATATTTTTCAACTTAATATCCATGTCGATTTCAATATTTATAAACTTACACAAAGTGAAAACCATTCTGGAAGCTCTTTACTAATAGTTTTTGTTATATCTTTCTCATTTTTTGTTTGAATTCACATGAATATATTTGTTTATATAATGAGATATTTAATAAATATATCTAAAATTTCACTATTCAGTGGCACATATTAATGTGCTTCTAATAATTCAATTTTTGTCAGTGTAATATTTGAGACCCTCCCAACTGATCTGTCAATAATAGGAAAGATTTTTATTTTCCACATAGTTTGGATTGAGTGTATATATTGAAAACACATCTAACTTGATTGAATCTAGTCTTAATATCATCCAATTATATAGAACAAAAGTTGATACACTCCTCTTCTAAATAACCTTTATAAATAGAGCCTTCTGGTTGAGCTTTATTTTTCACGTATGATTTCAAATGACTAAGGTGTCTATGAAATTAAATGAATAAAACATAGTTACATATTTAATAAAGTTTCTAGAATGGTTTACATAAGTTGAAAAATATATAAATAAAGTACATATCAATTGGATACATCCATCAATAATGTACGGGGCCTCATAATTTAGTTTCATCAACCAAATTCATAGTTAAATGAATAATTATAGTAGAAAATGATAGAGGAAAGATCATCATTATTGCAAAAAAGTGTCAATACAAGTCTATCCTGAAATCTTGTAAAGCTCAGATGTTTTTATAGTTTTTTAGATAATTTTTTTTAAGAATGTGAACAATTATATTACAACTACAGTAACCTTTTCATGTAACAATGTAAGCAATTCTAATGGTAGTAAATTCTATAAAAAAATATGTGAGTTTTTACTTTTTAATCCATGTAACCTATGATGATTTAAGTTGACACATCTTAATATGTTACTTGAATACCCATAAGATACTTTAAAATGTTTTAAAATTAAAATTAATATACCTTTATCCCTATTTTTCATTTCAAAAATTGTTGGAGCATACTTTACATTCTCATTTGTCTATAGATCATGCTTTACATTCATTGTTTGTAAGTCCTTTCGAGCATTGAGATGGTCCTTCAATTTTCCATGCACATTAAGTAATGTAAATAATAAATTTTCACAAAACTTCTTCTCAATATGAATAACATCAAGATTATGAAACATCAAATCAAACTCCCAATACATAAGTTTTAAGAATATAATTTTTTCTTCCATTATTGCATTTTTATTTCAACTAATGACGCACTTAAAACTTGTTTCCCAAAATCATCCAAATGAATCACCTTCCCAAATTCTATTTCAACATTTACTAATTTTTTCAATATTTCAAGTCCTATAAAAAACTTTTGAGTAGGTCAATTATCAATAGACCCAATGAATTTTAACTTGTAAAACCAAAATCTATGAGATGCATTGATAAATATGGAATGAAACAAGAAGCACCATTTTTTATTGTAAGGTAATCATTCATGCTCAAAATAATGTTAAAAATAAGACAACTAAATCCCATATAAGTGTTATAACTAGATAAGTTCCAAAGTCTAGGGAATTAATTAATGCTCCATATTAGAGTAGCGTGAATTTTGAACATTTTTCTAAAATATGCATTATATGTCTCAACATAGTTTCTCTATAACTCCTATAATTATTCAGTTATAGGTTGTAAGTATATATCAATATCATTTCCTAGAAGTTTTTTTCTATGAATAATCATCAAAATGATAAAAAAAATTATTCCATACACATCCATTGATGTATATTTTAAGGGATCAAAAAACCATCCAAAAACTATAACTGGTGCTCAAAGTCCTAAATGGGTTCAATTCGTCAACAACCAAACCCAATATCACATTCTTATGATCATATGAGAAATATAAATATAATGAATCAAATTTATTCCATGATTTTTAATCTCTTGGATATCCCATTAACCCATCATTATTATTATCTATAGAATGAAACTTCATGTGCTCGATGGTTTTTTATAATATAAATTATTTTTTCAATCAAGGTTTTAAAGGTAAGTAATTAAAAATCTTTGCAGGTGTGTTCTTCATAGTAGTAGTATTTTTATTAAGACTTAAAATGTCACTCATTTACAACCATCTAGAAGATGAACATTTTTTACAACCCTTTATACTTGAATCCTCTCCCCAATAAGGCATACAATCATTGGGAAATGTATATATTGTTGAATAATTCATACCAATCTTATTAAAAAATCCATATCATAAAAAGGTTCAAGGATCTTAGATTCAAAAAATGAATCATACAAAAATTACAATATCATAGACATCGCCTTATTTGTAATTTGGCATAGGCATTTTATATGGTACAACTTCATTATAAAATAAAGTTTTTAATATTTAGACATCCACCATACAGATCTTGATTTCCATTATCAATTAAATCATGAAACACATTTGTATCCTTAGTGAAGCTCTCTCTTACATTAGTCTCTACACAATCAGGAGGATGATCCAATGATATGGTACAATCTTGAACTTATTAAATTATAGTCACAAAAACATCATTTTTTAAGTTACTATTTTTTGTACCCTCAACTGGTAGTATTGAAATGTTTTTATGCTAACATTGATTCCTTGTAATTATAAAATCATCATTTATAAGGTTCTTCATTTCATTTTCTATTTTCAATTAATTTGGGAGCTCATATTTTTTATTGATATCATTGGTCAAAATTTATGTAATGTTCAATTCACCATGCCAAATCCAACAAAAATATTGATTAGGGAATTTCGTTAATATCAAGTGTTAATAAACTTCATGTCTCTTAAATCATATTCTATATTTACATTTAGGGCATGGAAATATTATTTTTCCATCAATGGATTGATTGGAAATTGAAAAATCTAAAAACTCCTCTAAATCCTTCGCATACTAAGGTGTGTTACTGGGTAATATGATCTAGATTTTATCCATATATCACAAATCACCTTAAATTTTTTAAATAAAATTAAAACAAATAATAAATATTATGTCATTTAAAGATCAATTACAAATTTTTCCAAAATCAACAATATAAAAAATTCTTTATGTAGATTAATTTGATTATGTTTTTGAATAGCATCATTTTTCTTATATTTTAATTTGAATTTATATAATCCAACAAAAAATTATAGTTTGTCTATAAGTATTTTTAAACATTTTCAAATGTAAATTGGATGTGATAGTATGACATTAAAAAATTATCAAATGATTCAATAACATTACACTCCACACTCAAGTATAATTATAAAATCAAGTGAGTTTTAGATAAAACCAACCTTTAACTTTTATAGATTAGTCCATAATATCAACAATGACTAAAATAACCCATCATTATAGTTTTCTAAGAAGGAATTAAAATTAGAGAATAAAGAAAAATAAAACACATTGAAATTAAAAAATATTAAATTGAAATGGACAGATTATGAAAATCACCCTTGGACAATGAAAAATGGGGCAGATGAAGTGGTGAAACGGTAGGGGAAAGGGGATATAGATATAGAAAGGGAATTAAGGGGGCCATGAGGTTGAGGTAAGGGGCTTGAGAGTGGGAGTGAGGGATCGGTGGCTTAGTGGTGAGGGATCGGTAGCAAGGGCTCTGGGGTGGTGATGGTTCGACTATAGGGAATGGGGGCTCAGAGGGGGAAAGGGGAACGAGGGAGATTGTGAGGTCAAGGGTAAGGGTGAGGGAGAGTGACTATCATGACCCACCTTCTCCAAGATGAGGGAAGGGATAATAAACTACCAGACCTTTCTTTCTTCAAATTGAAGGAGAGATAATGACCCCGAGTCCCACCTTCAATAGGCCCCGGAGTGGCGACTGGAACCAAGGGTATAGAATCTCACATAATATAGAAGGCATTACCCTTTTTATAGAAAAAGATCAAGAGATAAGATGGTAAATCCCAAAAAACTCCAAATACCAAAAGTAAAAGTAAATCCATAAACACTTTTTCCACATGCATGTTAAAATAAAGTGATACAAAGTACATGAAAACTCTGAAGGAAAGTACCAAAAGAAAGAAAAGTAGTAATGATAACTATCCCGATGCCCGAGCTATTAAGGTCTTACACGGTACTCAAAGTCCTCCTAGAAACTTGAAAGAAGTTTTATATACGTAGGGTGAGTATACAGGTATACTCAGTAAGGAAACCAAAAACTGTCGTGTACAAGTGGGGAGACATTCTAATGCCACATGAGAAAAATAGAGGTAACTAAAACACCTAGAAAGGAAAAATATAAACCCATCCTCACTAAGGAAAACTCCCTAAATAACGCAAGTTAAGTAAAATAATAGTAATATAACATTGACATTTGGGTACCCCACACCTCTTTCCCACTAGTTATTTAGAACATCATACGCATTAGACCTCCCCTACAGATCCCACTATAGTCCCACTACCGCACCAACAACAACCCCATGGGCCATCCCAACCACACATTTATCCCACTCGTAAACACCTGGGCCACCACAACCACACATAACTGCACCCGCAGACACCAGGGCCATAACAACCACCCCCATGCCTGAAGACCCATGGTCCAGAACAACCACTTCCATGCCCAAATACACTTGGGCCTCATTATGAAGACACTTGGGAAAAAAACCTTCCTGCACACACCTGGGCCAACCACTACAACACACCCTTCTCAAAGATTCTTGGTCTATAAGAAACTCAGGCCATCGTATCCTCTTGAAAGATTTTTGGGCCACCAAGGAGAGGGAGAAGAAAGAAGCTAATAACCATCCACTCATAGGAATGTTGGGGAAAACACCCTCCCCAGGAAATGGTGGTGTTCGACATGAAGTGATCAACATGGGTGGGGTGTGTATAAGAAACACAATAACTAAATTTTATACATATAGGTAATCAAGCACTCATCCCAACCTAAGGGTCCCAAATCCAACAACCAACTCATACACAACCACTTTGCTACTATCCTTACATGAACAAGTATACAACAGCCACAATAAGATCAAAACCCTTTTTTTAAAAGAAATAGTTTCCCATCGTACCACTTCTCGTTATCATGTTCAAGTGATTCCATTTAAATATTCGTTCACTATTAAGAAACTAGAAGGCATAACCACAATCCAAAATAACAAATGAAGGAAAAACAGCCATGTATGAATTTAAGCATTTACTCTCAGTTCTCTTGTAACTAACAAAATCAAAATGGGATCTGTGAGATCCCTTGAAGTACTGGAACCAAACCAAGACCTAACTTACTGGGTCTAAAAAATTTACCACTACCCTCACACAGCCTCAGATTCACAGACCAACAACCTCTCAACCAGAGATTCCATTCCCCTCTAAGTCACCCCACAAACATTAACAGAGCAACCATTCTTATCTCCAAAACAAAGCAATGAAGTTTTCTGATTTAGCCATAACCATTCACTAAGTTCCTTCTTTCTATTTGGTTAACTGGGGTGATCACGCAAGGGTTATTATCCATTGGGCATCTATTTAATCAACCAATTTCATGTGATTAATCAGTTTCCATGTTACTGTCATTCCATCACTAGATTATCCAGAAAACATAACTTCATTAGTGTGCAAGAAAGGACCGCCAATAACCACGATTTTCAATGGACATAAACCAATAAAATTCACAATATAAAAAAAGAAGGTTAAAATACAGCAACATCATCATCCTTCCCACCCCTTCATTCTTTAAAAAGTATTTTTATTATCTTCGTTAAAGTTAGTTTCATCTACATACTGAGGGAACATCATCATACCCACCCCACATGATGCACATTAAAGATAGACGAAGAAAAAAACCTTACCTGGATGATCAAGGATCTAAGTTTTTCTCCTTATGCCAAGAATAGGGGATGATGCAACTTGCATAATGAACTCCAAGGCTGAGTGAAAAGGGATCCAGCATGGGCACATGATTCTTCTCGGGAGGAAGTCTCGAGACGAACTTAGAGAAATGAAAAGGAATAAAAAAAGAGTATCTTAGCTTAAGAAGAGGCTAGATCCAAATATTAGGGATACCATTTTGAATTACTTAAAAGTTAGATCATGGCTTTACCACGTGGCTAGGTAGTTTCACACATTGGGATTAATTGAGATTTAATAAATCCCTTAGAAAATGGTGGATATAGACCATCGGATGGCTATGAGTTGATATATTTCCTTTAAATGGAGAAAAACACATAACAGGGGAAAACTGGAAAACACAGGGAAGGGATTGATATGGATTAAAGGCTACATGTTTTGGTAATTCAAGGTTCTTCCAACTCTTGGTCAATTTAAAACATCTTTCACGGTCCTTAAAACGGCCTTAAATCACTTTAAAAGAGGCATTAAAACAATTTTACATTAAAATAGGCATTACAAGAGAGAAACTAGAAAGTACTGCAAAAACTAGAAATGACTCACCAATTGGTGAGTCACCGACACACTAACACCGTCGTCCTGGCACCGATGCCCTACCACTGATGTCCCATCGGTGCCACCAATTCCACTAATGGCTAATAAGTACCATTGAAATCCCTTGGTTCCATCGATGGTTGATCGGTTCCATTGACACCCCTCAATGCCATTGATGGCCGATCGGTGCCATTGATGTCCCTCGGTGCCACTGATGGTCGATCAGTGCCACTAATGCCCATCGGTGCCACCGTTCGTTCAACCTGAAATGTGGAAAACTCCTCAATGAGTCACTGATGGTCCCCATAAAGCCTCAAACATCGTGATTTGGAAAATTAATGGACTAGGAGGGTCTGAGTCATTACATCAAATACCTCTCAAACTATTCTCTCCCTTAATAATTCAAGAGTAAACCCGAAGAAAAGAGAGGGGTCCGAACAACCACCTCGTAAGATACCTCTCTGGGAAAAACCGCCCTAGAGTTGTTCTAAAGCCAGAATAAAACCCCAAAATCTAGGAAAAAATCTCTCATCTATCTTATATACAACTATGGAAACACTACCACTCCTCTCCCCCTAGTAACAACACAAACACAAAATGGTCACACTATCGAGATACATGGGTTAGGTAGATCCTTCCTCCTTGTCAAGATACTATCCTATTTGGGCAGCACTGACTTGACCACATGGGTTTAATCGCATCCACATTAACGCATCTTGATTAGGGACCAGTTTCTCCCCTCCCCATAGTTAGGAATTTTCACACAAAATAGGGAACAGGGAAACAACTTATCACACAACAAACATGGTCAAACACTACATCATAAGCAAGGTACAAAACAACTACAAGATCAAAACTCATAATAGTTCTCATTACTAGGAACACATCTATGCATCCCATTCCCAGGTACCCTTCTCGAGTCCACCATGTCCCCACAACACACAAACCAAGTGAATGGTCCTTCCACGAATCACTTTCTCCTTATAATCCTCGATTCCCACCAGTATCTCCACGAACATCGCATCATCCTCGATATCCAAATCTCCCCAGTCAAGGATGTGGGAGTCTTCATGTAGATACCAATGGAGATGAGAGATATGAATGACATTGTGTATCCTCTCTAACCGTGGTGGTAACACCAGCTGGTATTCTACCTTGCTGACTCCTCCCAACACTTCAAAGGGTCCGATGAAACTGGGAGAAATCTTACTCCCCCATCCAAACCTCTAATGTCGATGTCGAGGAGAGACCTTTAAGAATACATGGTCCCCAACCTCAAACTCCAAGGGTCTCCTCCTATGGTTGGCATATGACTTCTTACAGTTCTGAGCTTCCTTCATCCTTTTACACACAAGCTGAACCTTCTTCGTCATTCTCTACACCACCTCTGGGCCAAGAACACCTGCCTCCCCAACCTCTGTCAAGCACACAGGTGAACAACATGGTCTTCCATATAAGGCTTCGAATAGTTCCATGTCAATTGTAGAGTGATAGCTATTATTGTAGGCAAACTCTAACAGAGGCAAGTGTCATACTCACGATCCTCTAAAGTTCAGAACACACGCACACAGCATATCCTCCAATGTCTGGATGGTCCTCTCTGTTTTCTCATCTATTTAAGGGTCGAAGGAAGTTCTAAGTCATATTTTTGTTCCAAAATAATATTTTAATCCCTTCAAAAATCGTGAATTAAAGCATGTATATCGATTCTAAATTATGGTTCTGGGAACTTCGTACAGTCACACAACTTCACCCACGTACTTCTGTGTTAATTCATACACTACACTCGACTCCTTAACCGCTAAGCAGTGAGCCGATTTTTTCAATCTGTCCACCACTACCCAGATGGCATCATAGACACTCTTAGCCCTAGGTTTTCCTGTGACGAAATCCATCAATATTTCATTCCACTTCCACTTGGGAACATCTAAGGGATAAAATAGACCATCAGGAACACAATGTTCATCCTTCACCTGCTGACACACAAGGCACTTTGGCACAAACTCCGCTATTGACTGCTTCACTCCGGGCCACCAAAACTAACCTCTAAAGCCCCGGTACATCTGGGAGACTCTGATATGTACCACCAGGGTTGAGTTATGGAAATCACTGAGAACTCCCTCATACATTTCCACTAGAACAAATAGCTTTCCATGGAACAACATCTAATTCTGACTATCCTCCAACCATCCTTTCAAAGCATCACCCAGGCTAACACGATCACACATCACTTCAGCCTATGAGTCTCTCCACTGAGACTCCTCCACTTTTCGTACCAAGTAAGACTGCACAGTTATCTGAAATAGAAAGCCACTACCACCATCCACCCTTGCTTCCAGGTGTAAGGAGGCCAACTCCTCCATCGCTCTCCAAGTATCTGCTGACACCTAAACCACATCCTTATGTGACTTCTTGCTCAAGGAATCGGCCACCATGTTTCCCTTTCCTAATTTATAGGAGATCTCCAAGTCATAGTCCTGAAGAAACGTCATCCACCTCCACTATCTAAAGTTCATGTCTCACTGGTAGAAGACATACCTCAAGATATTGTGATCTGTGAAGACCACAAAGTGTTCCCCAATGAGGTAATGCTGCCAAAACTTCACTACGAGCACAACCACTGAAAGTTCTAGGTCATGGGTGGAATAGTTACGTTCATGAGGATGTAAATTCCTGGACCCATAAGAGATCACTCCCTGTTGCTGCATTAGCACACACCCCAAGCCTAGACCAAAATCATCACAGAACACCGGTCAAAGCTATCAAAGGCTCCACAACTCGAGATAAATTGGATACAAACCTCTGGTAGTATCCTACCAGACCCAGGAAACTATGAACCTAAACCACGTTCTTGGGTTCTGCCCAAGAAACAACCGATTAAAACTTTGACGGGTCCACTGCTATTCCCAACTGGGACACCATGCATCTGAGGAAGTGCACCTCCCGTGTCCAGAACTTGTCCTTAGACAACTTTCTACAGAGATGGTGGTGTTATAGGACCCTCAAAACCGCCCTTAAATGCTTGGTATGATACTCATATGATCTTGAGTATATCAAGATGTCATTGATGAACACGACTATGAACCAGTCCAGATACTCACAGAAAATAGAGTTCATAATCCCCATGAACACAGCTGGTGTGTTCGTAACGCCGAACAGCATGACCATGAACTCAAAGTGACAATACCTTCATTTAAAAGCAGTCTTTAGGATTTGACCCTCTTTCAACCTTGACTGGTGATATATAGACTATAGTTCAATCTTTAAAAACCAACCTTCTCCCTTCAACAATTAAAAAAGTTCCTCGATCCTCAGGAGGGGGTAATGGTTCTTGACCGTCACCAAATTCAGTCTTCAATAGTCTATGTACAGCATGAGACCGTCGTCTTCCTTCTTTGTGAACAAGACTGGAGAACCCCATGGAAACACGCTTAGTTAGATAAAACCCTTCTTCATCAGGTCATTAATATGAATCTGCAACTCCCACAACTCAAATGGTGTCATCCGATAGGTAGCCATTGAAATCGGATGGGCACTGGGTTGTAGGTCTATCCCGAACTCAACATTACGTTGAGGGGGTAGAGTCACAACCTCTTAGGGGAAGACATCTAGGAACCCACTGAAAATCCCTGGAACTTCCACCGTCTTGGAGTGTGTCGATTCCACTGATAGCTCAGTTAACAAAGAAAGAAGGGGTTCCACACACTGGTTTCCCTCCTATAAACTCCGCTCACAAATGAAAGATACACGCTTGCCACCCATATCTGAGAACACAACCCTTCTCCAAAAGTGGTTGATAATAGAATGTATATAAAATATTAATTTGATTCCCATGATGACATTATATGGTTGCATCTGAAGTAGAAATAGATCTCCACTGAACTGATGTGGCCCCAACATTAGTTTATATCCTCGACAAACATCAAACAGGTTGTTTTGACCTCCAACTAGAATTCACAACACTAAGGGCATGGAAATTCTCTCTATGTCTATACCTAAGGCATGGTCTAGACTAGGTACAATAAAGGAATGTGAAGCTTCTGAATCAAACAAGACATAGGCAAGAGTACTAAATAGACTGATCATACCTCGAACGACCTCTGGCCCTGCTGAAACTATGGCCTCTGTGGCGTGAAACTACCCATTCCCAACTCCTCTTCCCCTCGACTGTAGGCCATGTCCCCAACCACTACCTGGTCTAGGTCCTTGAGGAGCATCCTGAGGTCGGCCTCCTCTGTCACTGTCCACCCCCGGTGGAGTGGGAGCTCGCTGCCCCTACTGCTGCTGTTGAAAAGGTCTGGCTGGAAACTACTAATGCTAAGGTGGTCACTGAACCTACCCACCCCCACCATACTGCACTCGGACAGGGCACTAATTATGAATATTTCCACACATTCCATCAGTAAAGAATCTTGGTCTAAGTCCTGTATAGGAAGGGAGAGGACCAAGAGATTGAAACTGGAACTATTGAGGCATGTTCCCTACCAGCCGAAACCTGGAAGGCCCTAATGGTGGAGGCTTACTACTGACGGCCTTCCCCTTTGACAAACCCAACTAGATCCCCTCTCGCGGAACACCTCCTAGAATGTGTATCCTCTCCACTACATCATCCTTCTTATGAACCTCCAAGTACGTCGGTAGAGTGAAGGGGGTGACAGCATACTGAAGAGATGGTCAGAGAACCTCCTCTAAGCGTCTTGCCTGCGACTGCTCATCTAGGAAGAGGTCTGGGAGAAATTAAGGAGATCCTTGAACTTCATCCCCAAATACCTTACCAACATACTCCTTTGTTGGAGGGAGAGTAGCTCTTGCCTCTTTTTGGCCTTCATCATGGAAGAAAAAAATTATGCCCAGAACTCCTTCTCAAAGTCAATCCATGAAACCTTAATCTCCATCCTCTCTCTGAGGTAGAGAATCCACCACTAACATGTTGGTCCCCTCATCTGACTAACTTCCAATAGAACCCATTACACCCTTGGAACACAGATCAAGGTAAACTTGATTATCAACTCCTCAATCCAACCCTTTGTTTCTAAGTCAGAAACACTACCCTCATACTTCCCAAGGGTATTCCATTGGAAAGAACGTAGAGTATTCTACCACTTTTCATCTGCTTCCTTTCAATCAACCCTCCGCTGATCAACCAGATCAACTTGTTGGGCCTTGACTTCATGTACTACCTGTGGACATTGTCCGGGTTCCATAGATGAAAAGATAAACAAAGAATTCCTAATCCCGAGTAGTGTATATGATTCCTTCTAAATTTTGTTTAAACTTTTTATATATTTTAAATACCCAAAACACCCAAGACACACAAGAACACAAGTCATTATGATTCATGTACCTTTCCTAGGGTCTCTACCCTACAATTAGTGTATCCTCACTTAGTCGTTCAGTAGGTCCAGAGTCCTTGCATCGGATCATGGCGAGCCCTAAAATCCTATTTCCTACCCAGTCGTCCCTGGCCTATTTCATGAACCAAGATTTCCTAACATTGTTTCCCTACCATCCCATTCAATCCTAACTATGCCTAACCCAGAACCCCATCTGATCTCTCAACCATAACCTTTAATATCATTATTTCACGACCCACCTTCTCCAATATGAGGGATGGGACAGTAAACTTCCAGACCCTTCCTTCTTCAAGTTGAAGGAGAGATAATGAACCTCAAGTCCCACATTCAATAGAACCCAAAGTGGTGAATATCACAAAGGGTATAGAATATCACTTAATATGGAAGTCATTACCCTTTTTATAGAACTGGATTAGGAGATAAGACAGTAAATCCCAAACAACTCAAAATACAAAAAGTAAAAATAAATCCAGAAACCCTTTTTCCACATGAATGTTCAAATAAAGTGATACAAAGTACAAGAAAACTCTAAAGGAAAGTACCAAAAGAAAGAAAAGAAGCAACAACAATTATCCTGATGCCCGAGCTAGTAAGGTCCAGCATGGTCCTCAAAGTCCTCTTGGAAACTTGTAGGTAGTTTTATATACATAGGGTGAGTATACAGGTATACTCAGTAGGGAAACCAAAAACTCTCTTGAACAAGTGGGGAGACATTACAATTCCCCATGAGAAAAATAGAGGTAACCAAAACACCTATCAAGGAAGACTATCCACTTAGCCTCACCAAGTCACACTCTCCAAATAACGCAAGTCAAGTAAAATAATAGTAATAGCACATCGATATTTGGGTACCCTGCACTGATTTCCCTCTAGTTATTTAGAACATACTATGCATTAGACCTCCCCCACATATCCCACTGTAGTCCCACTTCCACCCCAACAACAACCCCATGGGCCATCCCAACCACACGTCTATCCGGCCCACAAACACCTGGGCCACCACAACAACACATAACCACACCCGCAAACACCTAGGCCATAACAATCACTACGACGCCCGAATATGCCTAGGCCATAACAACTATTTCCATGCCCAAATACACTTGGGCCTCATCCTAAAGACACTTAAGAAACAAACATGCCCACACACACCTAGGCCAACCACCACAACACACCCTACCCAAAGAGTCTTGGGCCATAAGAACCTCAGGTCATCACAGCCTCCCCGAAGAGTCTTGGGATACCAGGGAGAGGGAGCAGAAATAAGCTAATAACCATCCACTCATAGGAATATTGGGAAAAAATCTCTCCCCCATGAAATTGGGGTGTTCAGCACGAAGTGCTCAACACGGGTGGGGTGCGTATAAGAAATACAATAACTAAATTTTATACATATAGGTAATAAATCACCCATACCAACATAAGGGTCTCAAAGCCAACATACATCCCGTACACAACCACTTTTTCTGTTATCCCTACATGCACAAGTATAAAACATCCACAACCAGAGCACATCCCTTTTTAGAAAAGAAACAGTTTCCCATCATACCATTTCGGGTTATCATGTTCAAGTGATTCCATTTAAATATTCCTTCACTATTGGGAAACTAACAAGAATAACTATAATCCAAAAAAACAACTGAAGGAAAAACATCCAAGCAGGAATTTAAGCATTTACTCCCAA
Organism: Viscum album; assembly: GCA_963277665.1. Classification (NCBI taxonomy): domain Eukaryota; kingdom Viridiplantae; phylum Streptophyta; class Magnoliopsida; order Santalales; family Viscaceae; genus Viscum; species Viscum album. The sequence continues at coordinate 1,110,995,040 of OY728146.1, forward strand.
TTCTCTTGTAAGTAACAACATCAAAATGGGATTTGTGAGATCCCTCGAAGTACTGGAACCAAACCAAGATTAACTTACATGGTTGAGAACATTTACCACCATCCCCACACAGCCTCATATTCAAAAACCAACAACCTCTCAACCAGATATTTTATTCCCTTCTACATCAACCCATAAACATTAACAGAGCAACCATGCTTATCGCTAGAACAAAGCAATGAAGTTTTCATATTTATCCAACACCATTCACTAAGTTCCTTCTTTCTATTTGGTTAATCAGGGTGATCACACAAGGGTTATTATCCTTTGGGCATCCATTTAATCAACCAAGTTTACATGATTAATCATTTTCCATGTTACATTCATTCAATCACCAGATTATCTAGAAAACAGAGCTTCAATAGTGTGCAATAAAGGACCACCAACGGCCAGAATTTTCAGTGGACATAATCTCATACAATTCACAACATAAAAACAGAGGTAAAAATACACCAACATCATCATCATTCTTATCCCTTCATTCTTTTAAAAGTTATTTATTATCTTTGTTAAAGTTGGTTTCATCTACGTCCCAAAGGAACATCATCATAACCACCCCGCATGATCCACAGTAAAGAGAGATGAAGGAAAACCCCTACCTGGATGATCAAGGATCTAAGTTTTTCTCATTTCTCCAAGAATAGAGGATGATGTGACTTGAAGGAAGAACTCCAAGGCTGAGCAAAAAGGGCTCCATCACGGGCGCATAATTCATCTCAGGAGTAAATCTTGAGGTGCACTTAGAGAAACGAAAAGGAAGAAGGAAGAGAGGATCTCGAATTAAGAAGAGGCCAGATCCTAAAATCAAGGAGACCATTTCAATGTACTTAAAAGTCATATCGTGTCATGGCCACATAGCTGGGTGGTTTCACACGTTGGTATTAATTGAGATTTAATAAATCACTTCAGAAATAGTGGAGATAGACTAGTGGACAGTTGTGAGTTGATATATTTACTTTAAATAGAGAAAAATGCATAATAGGGGGGAAACTGGAAAACAATGGAAAGGGAATGACACCAATAAAAGCCCACATGTTTTGGAAATTCAAGGGTCACCTGAATATTTATGGATTTAAAAAAACATTCACGAGTCTTAAAATTTCCTTAAATCACTTTAAAAGAGGCATTAAAACACTTTTACATTAAAAGATGCATTATAGAAGAGAAACTGGAAAGTACTGGAAAAACTGGAAATGACTCATCTATGGGTGAGTCACCAACACCCTAGAACCATCACCCTGACACCGATTCCCTACCGTTGATGGTCTATCAGTGCCACTGATGCCCATCAGGGCCATTAATGGCTGATCGGTGCCACTGATGCCCATCGGTGCCACCAACACCCCTTAGTGCCACCGATTCCAATCGGTTCCATCATTCATTCAACCTGAAATTCAGAAAACTCCTCAATGAGTCACTGATGGTCCTCAGAAATCCTTGAACATCAAGATTTGGAAAATTAAGGGACCAAGAGGGTTCGGTTCATTACAGTGACGATGGTGAGGGATTGGTGTCTTGGAAGAATAGGGTAAAGGGGAAACTCAAGTGGTGGTGGGGGATCAGAGAGGGTGGTGAGGTATTGAGGGGTGACTCGAGGAGCGGTGGCAAGGGATCAGAGAGGACCCGGTGAGGGATCGGGGAGTGGAGGTGGCTCGGGGAGTGGCAGCGGCTTGAGGAAAAGCAGTCCGGGGAGGGGTGGTGAGGGATTAGGGAGAAGAGGCATGGGGAAAAGGGTAGAGGCAGCGAGGTTTTATAGGAAAAGGTTTGTATCTATAGGGGAATAAATTTGGTGGAGGGTTGAAAGATAATTTTTTTAATACTGATAAAAAATTAAAGGTGTTTTTTAAAAAACTGTAGCTAAAATGTTTAAATTTTTTAGCTGTAATTTCATAAACTGTCACTAATAAACCACTATTAAACAAATTTTTTTGTGTAGTGACATATAGATATATACATGTTTATATGTGTATAACCATTAAATATTTCAAATCCATTTTCAAACCCCATAATTTTATTCAAAACCAATCTTTAAAATATATTTTCAATACTTGGCATTTAATGTATTACTTTAAATGTTAATTAAAACTAAAGAATCAATTAGAAATTTATTTTGAAAATTAAAAACACTTTAAAGTATCAAAACACATGAGAAAAATGCATTTAGTAATTTTATCAAACATCTGGTGTGGAAGGTAGTGGTTAAAAAATTTAAAACCAAATTTTTTAATAAGGAAAATACTTCACACTTCATGGAAACCAAGTAAAACATAGTTTCCTATTCAAAGTGGCATATAATCATATATAATAAATTCATTGGGAATAAAAAAAACCTAAATTAAATTCACATGAAATCAAGGTTCTAATATTTAAGGACTAAAGTAAGGATAACCCTACTTGGAATCAAGAAGAACCTGTCACCTTCAAAGGATGCCACTAGATTCATCCTCAAATAAAACTTCACGAACCCTAGTCACTAAAAACTGATAAAATAAACAAATATATTTGGGTTAGGATTTAGATTTATATAGGGAGAGAATATTACAAGGTAGAGAATAAAAATAAGAGGAAAATGGGATAGGAAGTAGGAAGAGGACGTATTGAGAAAAACTAGACCTAGACCACTTGAAAACCCCTTAAAATCACCATAGAATGAGGAGAATTTATGGAGTAAGGTTCTTGGGAAGGGGGTGGTCAACCGAGTCATGAACACTAATGAGGGATAGGGGGATTTGATCGCATGAGGTTTAAAATAAGGGGGGAAATGGGTAAAAATCCATTTTTTAAAAATGATCTAGCGAAAGCATATGGTTTGGATAAATGGTTGGCTAGACTGTGTGCTAATCATGCACCTTATATTAGAGGTTTTGGAACACCTCGCATTGGAAGGATTCATAGATAGAAAATGATTCACCAACAATGTAGTTTGGATCTGCCAATTTATAGACTCTAATTCATGGTTGTCACATGGTTTATACTAATAATGCTCCAACCGTGAACCTATGATAAAAATCTAAAAAATTAAAATTTTAAAGTGTTTAAAACCATAATTATAAGATAGGATACAAAGTAAGTAATTAATTAAATAAAATAGTAAAACTCAAGGTTAATATTTGATAAAATTCCCCCATAATAATACTTTCTAACCTGAGAAATTACTGGATGAAGTATTTGATTCATAAAGGAATGGGGTTTCAACCTTTTCACCAAGGATGTGGTCCTAAAAACTTAAAGACCAACCGTGATTATTGCTAACTTCTAATGATGTCATACTCAATATGAAAATGGAATATACCAAAATTTATTGATTCTCTCACCATAGAAAATCATAGGGGATTATAATAGAAATCCCCAAGGAATCAAAACAAAATAAATCCACCTTAAGAAGAAAAGAGGTTGGTTCCATAAAAAGCAACATCAACACCAAAGGAGCTGTAATGTCTCATATTTTCCACATATTATTTTTAAATATTATATGGAATTAATTAAATACCAGGCTTTACAATATAATGTGATTCTGAGGCCCGAGGTGCCCAGAATAAATGATTGAAATAAATTAATCATTTAAATAGTGCGCACAAGCGATTTTCTTGAAAGAATGCAATAACTTTCAAATGAGTGCATCAATCAAAAATCCAAGGGAACCATTGTGTTCAAAGTAGCATCTTTACCATAGGCAAGGTCTAACTTTGACTGGCACGATTCAGCTTCAAAAGTTAATTTTTAGATGTTTTAAAGGAAATAAAATAAATTAATAATTTATTGTATTTTAAAAGTTTTAATGACACGATGATGCATTTTATTGTTTAAAATAACCATGAGCCTGGTGTTAGTATCATGAGCTTGGAAAAATCCCAATAATCCTCTAGAGTATTGGAGAGGATCCACCCTTAGAGAATTCTCGACGAGCGACGAAGAACGATCAAATCATAAATCGTTTCACATTATGGTCAGAGGATCTCATCAATTACGGAAGAAAATATACCATTTGTTGATGATAGAGGTAGGGGTTTTTATTTTAATTTTTTTTCCCTGTTCTTGTATTTAAATGATGAACGTGGATCAACCCACAAACAGTTTGACCCGCAGTTCGATCCTTCTTCTGGGTGGGTTTCATTCACGGGTTTGTTTTATAGGGTTGATTCATATTGGATTTGTTTTGCTTAATCCTTCTAATGGGATCTAATCAAGGACATAAAAAACAATGGATGGGGTTATTCCTTTTGTTCTTTATATTAATTTCCTCCCCCTCCAACCACGTGCATTCTTTGTTCTTCACGGTGTTATGAATGACGGATTGTTGCGCATCTTTCTCGCAATGCAATGATCCCAAATCAAAGATCTGATATCGTGACCACCTAGAGGTGGTTTGACAAAGATGGTGGTGGATGAATCTACATGGTTTTGGAGAAATTTTTATTCAATCATTCTTCATTCGGATGATCAAAATGAGTTTTCGGCACCAATCGGACAACCAAAACTTACCGAATCGGTGTTACTATGATGGGATAACATATGATCTTGAGTTTCAAGTCGATTGAACAGTTGGATAAATAATGGGAGGAGTATATGTGTTGCACCAATGAAGAACATCATTTCTGAAATTCGCAAGGAACACGGCATGTATCCTGAAGAACACGACATGTGGGGTCGGCTCAATAGAGGATACAATTTCGGGTGATAGAAAGTGATGACATGGCATGTGACCACTGTCACACGGTGTGTGGGCACTTACGTGGGACTCATCATGTATCTCAGATGATACACAAACATGAGGTGGAGTACATGGTATGTACTCCACCACAGGTTCATACTAGGTCGGTTATGCAGGTTACCCCATGTACTGGTACACGGTTTGGAAAACACAAGTTGAAACCGTGTACGAGCACATGACCAGCATACACGGAGCAGCCCCCAGATAGTTAGACATGGAGTTTTACTCTTATACACACCATGTATAGATTTTCTACATGAAATTATCTTTATGACATGGGTCATTTTACATGGGCAGTACTTGGGGTCATAGGACACGACATGTGACACGACTACATGCCATGTACCTTCTTTTACATCGATTGGAATCCTTGTCCATCATACCTTGGACAAGTCTCATTTGTGTTATTTCCCCCTTTTCTCATTCCCCTAAAGTTCAAGTATTTTTCCAATCCATAGTAGTATGATCCCTTCAATAGGATTTCTGTAGAGATCTAAAGTCCCTCCGAGAGGCCCTGATTGAGATCCTCTACCCATTCTTGTCCCTATGTAGAGTCAAATATCAACATGACCAGTCCTATAGTACACTGATCCTATACTTAGTAGGTGAATCCGGATGAGTCATGGTATATGTCAGGGCCATGTTAGTGATCCTCATCCATGTATCATGATATTTCTCTACTCAGTAGTGAGTTCTTCCGGAATGAGTGTATTTGTTCTCTCTTCAGATCTATCAGTACATCTATCTCTATTATCACACTTCCCAAGGAATTTTACTTCTTGGATGGATGTCATCAGATCTATCACACTTTTAGAGTGAGTTATCCCAGACGAGGGCTTTGTGGAATCTTTAGACTAAATCCCTAGTGTGGGTATGTGGGTCGTTGTGACTTACCTTTAGACTACAGGTATGGGTTTCGAGTATATCTATATGTTTCTCTTATTATATGTTCTATAGAAATATACTATATAGAGATGACTTTACCTTACTTTTTTATTGCTTTTTGGTTTTGGGTCTCCTACTTAGTATTTTTATAATCACCCTCGCACGGGCTTTGCCTGCGTGTGTCATGTCTTGTGAAGACGAGCGACCTTTTGACAGAGTCGAGTGAGGACCCGGACCAGACTGAGCTTTGTGAGATTCCTTACAGGACGAGGAGTTTCTATGGATATGAGCAATAGTCCCAGTACCTATTTCTTTCTTACAGGTTGGACTTTGTATTTTTAGGACTCTTTCATTTGGTGGGATTGTATTCTGGACTAGTTTACTTTCCATGCTTTACTTTCTGTCGTACTCTGTTGGTTGGGTTTAGTTGTATGCATGCATTTTTTTCCTTAGTGCTTTTTAAATTTCAGAATTTTTGGGCTTGGAGATGTGTGTATATGTATAGGTACTTAGTAAATACCTCTCGTGTTAGTGATATGCCTACTTGGTGCTAGTCACCATCCCCTAGACTATTGGAGGTGGGATTGGGGAGTCGCAGCGTGGGCCCTACTGGGATGGGTCATGGTAGAGTGGTAGCAGAGGTGGTAGGTTTTACCTTAGGACTAAGATTCAGTGATATTGGTTGGGGTAAATAGTTTTGATTGTCTTGAGTTCATCTTTTAGGTCAGGGACTCCAGTGTTGGTGCAGACGATCGATGTATCCATATACCATTACTCTAATAACCTACTTTTCAACTCATTACATGAGAACACTAGTTGCAGGAAAACAATAATGGTACATGCATCATATAGGAATGGGTTATGGATTCCATGTCCTTGTTGAGACATATTTCCAAATATACTCATTGACCATGGTACATCTTGTTTCTTTACAGGATTCTTCTTCAATGCATACCAGCTAGGATTCAGTAGCTCAATCACGAGGATGACCCCCTTAGTGATGAGGCTTCAATTCAGAGGCCATTTCCCCAGGCATTACCTCTAGGTGGTCCACCAGTTATGCCACCACTAGTGGATAAGTATGTGGTACCTGTAGTACTAGAAAACGGGTATCATAGGTTGAGCGTGCTCCATGAGTTCTAGAGTTAGATACCCCTTAGGTTCCGAGGAGAGTCCGACCCTCAGGCAACTGAGGAATGACTTGAGGCAGTGACTAGAGTCTTCTATCTAGTGAGGACACCAACAGACTAGATTGTGATCCTAGGAGAAAGACTTCTTCAGGGTTCTACAGGGAGATGGTGGAGTTTGACCAAATAGACTCATGATGAGGAGACTCTTTCATATACGTATTTCAAGAGACTCTTTAGGGATTAGTTCTCTCTAGTTACTCTTAGGGAAGTGTGTATCCTGGAGCTTCTTCAGCTCTAGAAGGGTAGTTTGATGGTAGCTGACTATTCATCGAGGTTTACCAACCTCACCGGGTACTTGATGCATATGGTCAGGGATTAATACTTTAGATCTCAGACCTTTGAGCAAGGTTTACAATAGGACATCTGAGCTAGCATTATACCTCTATGAAATCTAACTTATGTGGGAGTGCTCGAGTGAGATTTAGTGGTTGAGAGATTCTAGAATTAGTAGAGACAACCAGTGGTAATCAGCAACAGGAAGACAAGTGTAAAGACCTTGTAAACAGGAATCTGATGTCAAGAACAAGGATCGGGACTTGGGAGATATCATAGGAGGACCCAGGACAGAGGATCTACAATCTAGGGCTCTCAGGCTAGATCCAATCAACCTAGGGAGAGGTGATTCTACTCATGTGACGATAGAGGACATCTTGCTAGAGAAAGTCAAACCATCAAGATGTTGATAAGTAGGCAGTAGATGGACCATCGAGGTAGAGGAAGAGAGTGGAACAAGAAGACCTGCCTGGTGGCGGATGTGATAGAGGAGCATGGAGAGCTACAGGATGTGGTAGATACTTTGACATACTTCCACCACCACCCCTAGGGGGTCCACACCAGACTCAGGGAGCTGGGGGATAGGGGAGAGACAGCTATATTTGGTCGAGGCATATGACCCAGGGACTACAGGGATGATCTGAGGTATAATATATGTCTTTTCTACCTTAGTTTTCTTACTTATAGACATGGGTTCCAGTCATTCTTTCCTCTCCACATGTCTTGTGAAAAAACTGGAGATTCTAGTAGCATCATTGACTCAACCCTTACGCTTGTAAACACCTATGGGAGGAGACTCGATGATTATGCATCTTTGTCGATAGTGTGATCTTACCATTGGAGGTGAGAGATTTGGTTGGAACCTCTTGGTGGCAGTGTTGAAACCTTATGATGTCATTCTCGATATGGATTGTTTATCTTCAGTACATACCCAGATTGACTGCTTTAGGTGAAGAGTGTGGTGTGTCTATAGTGATGGAATGAGGTTTTCCTTTGTTAGAGAAAAGGAGACCCAAGCTGCATAGGAGGGTCTCATACAGAGGAGGGTACAGCCGATCACTCATGTGTTTGTTATCCATACCCTCAGAGCAATAGATGTTATGAGCTTTCAGTTCCCAATAGTAGTGGTGAAGTATAAGGACATCTTTCTAGAAGATGTTCTAGGACTACCTCCCCACTAGGAGATCAACTTTTGCATCGACTTGAACCTCAGTACAACACTGATATCCTTGTTTTCATATCTAATGGATCCTATAGAGCTTCATGAGCTGAGGGTGAAATGAGAATATTTGCAAAGTAAGGGATTTGTAAGGCCCAATGTTTCACCCTAGGTGGCCTCGGTTTTGTTTACCAAGAAGGAAAATAGTACTTTGAGGTTTTGTGTGGATTATTGGTTCATGAACCAGATGATGGTGAAGAACAGGTATCCACTTCCTAGGATCGACAACCTCTTTGACCAGTTGAGAGGGTCATGGTGGTTCTTGAAGGTTGACCTTCGATAAGGTTACCACTAGTTATGAGTACGAGACAAGGATATACCGAAGAATGATTTTAAGTGCCGCTACGGTCATTATGAGTACTTAGTGATGCCCTTAGGCATGACAAATTCCCCTTTAGTTTTCATGGTTCTCGTGAACCAAATTTTCCAGCCATACTTGGACTGTTTTGTAGTAGTTTTCATCAATGACATCCTTGTGTACTCGATGTCATAGGAGGAGCATGTGATACATCTATGGATGGTTCTAGACATACTCTAAGAGCACCAGCTTTATGGGAATATCTTGAAGTTCCAATTTTGGATTCAGGAACTCCACTTCCTAGGACATGTCATCTCAGCAAATTGAGTAATGGTGGACCCAGCCAAGGTAGAGATAGTGTTAGCATGGGAGACACCTAGGAGCATGAAAGAGGTGCAGAGATTCCTTGGGCTGGCAGGATATTACTAGATATTCATTATTGATTTCTCCCAGATATCAACATTGATGACAGATTTTATCTAGAAGGGATAGCCTTTCATATGGACAGAGAAGTTCCAGTGGTATTTCCCACAGTTGAGGCAGATTTTGATGAGTTCCTTGGTCTTGATATTTCTAGAGGAGGGTGTCAAGTATGTAGTTTTCTTCGACACATCAGGGATCGATCTTGGATATGTCTTGATGTAGATACAAGAGTTGATTGATTATGGTTTATGCTAGATGAGGCCACATGATCACAACTACATGACCTGTCATATTGAGTTGGTAGTGGTAGTCTTCGCATTGAAGATGTAGCGGCACTACCTGATGGGAGAGTAGTTTATCATCTACTATGACCACAAGAGTCTCATGTACATATTCTTGCAGAATGATCTAAATCTGAGGTAGAGGCAATGTTTATATTTCCTCTAGGATTATGACTTTGAGATCATCTATACTCTTGGGAAGGGTAATGTAGTAGATGATGCTCTCAGTCATAGATCGAGTTCATAGTTATTGAGCGAGGTGTTAGATTAGTTGGCCTCGCTAAATTTATCTTTAATGGATGGAGATGATGTAGCTTAACTTCATTTGATGGTAGTTACCCCTACACTCATGCAATTATTTAGGGAGGAATAGCTTGGATATGTCGACTATGAGGCTTTACATGCTCAATTATCCATAGTAAAAGCTCCTGATGGATATTCTCAAGGTGGGGAGCACATCGTCCTTTTCAAAGAATGCACAGTTGTTCTAATGGAGTTACGGGAGGAGGTTCTAAAGGATTGTCATAAATCCATCTTGATGGTATATCATAGAGTGATGAAAATGTAGAAGTACCTCTGATGTTAGTTCTGGTGGATAGGGATGAAGAAGGTAGTAGTATAGTTCATCTCTCAATGCCTTACATGCTAGCAGGTGAAGGATGAGCACTAGGTTCCAATGGGATTAGCTCACCCCCTAGAAGTGCCGGAATGGAAATGGGATGGAATATCAATTGAAATTGTGACAATATTACCATGAACGTCTAGGGGACACGATTCCATATGGGTGATCATTAATCGACTCATGAAGTCCACCCACTTCCTATCCATTAGGGATCAGAGTATAGTAGAGAGCTTGGGACACCTCTACATGAAGGAGATAGTCCATCTTCATAGAATCCCCTCAACAAAAGTCTTGGATCATGATGCTCATTTCACATCCTGATTTTGTAAGGGGTTGTATGATGCATTTGGGACTTAGCTACGCATATGAACAACATTCCATCCCCAGACAGATGGTCAGATGGAGAGAACCATTCAGGTTCTAGAGGATATGTTGCGGGCATGTATCTTGGACTTTGGTCACATTTTGGAGGACCACCTACCACTGGTGGAGTTTGCATACAACAATAGCTATCACTCCACTATAGGTATGGCACTATTTGAGGCTTTATATGGGTGAACCTATCGGTCACCACTTTTCTAGACCGACCCAAGAGAGTCAGCACTGATGGGTCCAGATTTGGTATGAACTACTATTGAGAAGGTGGATATTATCTAGGAGCAGATGAATAATTCACAGAGCTGACAGAAGTCTTATGCTGACAGATGGTGGAGACCTCCAGAGTTCGATGAGGGAGACCATGTCTTCTTTTGGGTATCACCTCGACAATGGTTGTGGAGATTTAGCTTGGATGAAAAGTTGTCCTTGAAGTTAATCATCCCTTTCCAGATACTACACAGAGTTTCAGAGGTGGTGTTCTGCCTAGATCTACCACCATAGTTCCACCAGGTACATGATAACTTCCACATATCACAGCTGAGGAGGTACGTTCACGATCCATCACACTTCATCGAATGGGGTGAACTGGAAATTGAGTATGGAGCTACCTTTTTTAAGTACCCAAAGAGATCAAGGATCGGTAAGAGAGGATCCTTCGTGGGTGAGCTATTCCATTGGTGCGTGTTCGGTGGAAGGATGGGAACCTTTAGAATAGCATGTGGGAGTGGGAGGCTTAGATTCGTACCCAATACCCACATCTGTTTGAGTAGCCATTATTTTGGCTTTTCAAGGATGTAAATTCCAAAGGTGGGGAAAATGTTGTCCCTAGATTTTCCGAATATTATTTTTAAATACTATATGGAATTAATTCAAGACCAGGCTTTGGAAAACGTGAAATTCCAAGGCTCGGGTTTCCTGGAAAAAATATTTGAAATAAATTAAACTTTTAGATAGTGTGCACGAGCGTTTTTCCTGAAAAACTAGAATAAATTCTAAATGGGTTTCCGGATTAGAAATCCAAGGGAACCATTGCATTCAGAGTAGAAAATTTTCCTTAGGTGAGGTCTAACTTTGACCGGCATGGGTTGGCTGCAAAAGTTAATTTTTGGACATTTTAAAGGAAATAAAATATATTAATAATTTATTTTATTTAAAATTTTTTAATGATGCAATAATTCATTTTATGGTTTTAAATAACTAGGAGCCTGAGGTTAGTCTCATAACCCTAGAAAACTCCATGGAGTCCTCTAGAGCTTTGGAGAGGAGCCACTCATGGAGAGTTCTCGACGAACAACGATGAACGATCAACTCGTGGGTAGTTGCGTAGCAAGGTTAGAGGATCTCATTGATGATGGTAGAAAATCTACCCTTCATCAATGATCAAGTTAGGGTTGTTATTTTAAGTATTTTTTCCCCGTTCTTGGATTTAAACAACGAATGTGGATTAACCCATGAACAGGTTGACCCATGGTTTGATCGTTCTTTCAAGAGGATTTGATTTGTGGGTTTGTTTTTCAAGGTTGATTCATACTGGATTTGTTTTTATTGATCCTTCTAATGGTAGAGGATCAAGGCCATAACAAACAATAGATGGGGTTCATTCCTTTTTTCATTATATGAATTTCCTCCCCTCCAACCCCATGCATTCTTTGTTCTTCACGGGGTTATGAACAATAGATCATTGTGAATCTGTCTCGCAATTAAATAATCCCAAATCAGAGATCCAACATCGTAAAGACCTAGAGGAGGTGCAATGACAATGGATACATATGAATTGACATGGTTTGGGAGAAATCTTTATTCAACTATTCTTCGTGTGGATGATCAAAATGAGTTTTCAGGACCAATCGGACACCCAAAACATAATGAATCAGTGTTTTTATAATGGGGTGACCTAGGATCTTGAGTTTTGATTCGATTGAATTGTTGGATTGAGAATCAGAGGAGTAGTTGAGGTGTGCCGTTGAAGAACATAATTTCTGTAATTTGCAATGAACACGGCATATATCTTGAAGAACATGGTGTGTGGGGTCAGCTCAGTGGTGGCTAGGGTTTCAAGTGATAGAAAGTGATGACATGATGTGTGACCCCTGTCATAGGGTGTGTGGGTCCTTATACAGGACTCAACATGTATCTCATATGATACAAATATATGGGGTGGATTACACAGCATGTACTCCACCGCACGGCCAGACCAGGATGGTTACATGGGTTACCCCATGTATCGGTACATAGGTTGGTAGACACGGGTTAAAGGCGTGTACGGGCACATGGAAAGCATACACGGAGCACCCATTGAATGTTAGGACACCATGTTTTACACTTCTACATGTCATGTATATCTTTTCTACATGATATGATCTTTATAACATGGGTTGTTGTACATGGTAAGTACCTGGGGTCAGAGGACACAGTGTTTGACACGACTACATAGCATGTACCTTCTTGTACATGGCTTAATCTCCTTGTCCACCATACCTTGGACAAGTCTCATTTGGGTAATTTTCCCCTTTTATCATCCCCCTGAAGTTCAGGTATCATTAAAATCCATAGAAGTATGATCCCTTCATTAGGAATTTTTGGATAGAGTCAGAGTTCCTCCGAGAGGCCTAGAGTGAGATCCTCTACCCATTCTTGGCCTAATGTAGAGGCAGGTATCGACATGAAAAATCCTACAGGACACTAATCCTCTACTTATCAGGTGAATCTGGATAAGTTTCAGTATACCCTAAGGCCCTAGGAGTGATCCCCATCCATGTATCGTGATCTTTCCCCACTCAGGAGTTAGTTGTCCCAGAATGAGTGTATATGTTCTCTCTTCAGGTCTATCAGTGAATCTATCTATCTCGTGACACTTCCTGATAAAAAGTACATCTCAGATAGACATCATCATCAGGATAACTCACTTGTGGAGTGAGTTATCCTGGATAAGTGCTTCGTGGAATCTTTGGACTAAATCCCTAGCATGGGTATTCAGGTTGTTGTGACTTACCTTTAGACTACGGGTCTGGGATTTGAGTATATCTGGATGTTTCTTTTATTATATGTTCTGTAGACATATACTTTGTAGATATTATTGTACCTTACTTTTTGTATTGCTTTTTGGTTTTCAGGGTCTCCTACTAAGTATTGTTATACTCACCCCTACACGGGGTTTTCTTGCACGTGTCATGTCTTGTAAAGACGAGCGGCCTTTAGACAGATTCCAGGACGAACCAGGACCGGACCGAGATTTGTGAGATTCCTTAAAAGCAATTTGTTACTACATCTATGAGAAGTAGTCCTGGTACCTATTTATTGCTTACACATTGGAGTTTTTAGTTTGCAGACTCTTACTTTTGGTGGGCTTGTATTTTGGACCATTTTACTTTCCGCACTTTACTTTTTGTCATACTATGTTGGTTGGTTTTAGTTGTATGCATGCATTTTTCTCCTTAGTGGTTTTTAAATTTCAGAATTTGTGGGATTGGAGATGTGTGTGTGTATAAAAGTACTTAGTAAATTCATCTCATGTTATTGATATGCCTACTCGGTGCTAGTCACCAGCCTCTTGAATATTGGAGGCGGGCTTGGGGAGTCATGGTGCGGGCCCCACTAGGATGGGTTGTGATAGGATAACTCTAAATAAAGGGAGAATCAAGATGGGAATAACTAACAAAAGCTGATCATAGACTCCAAAGAACAACCCAAGGTACAACTGAAAACTAAAAAACATCACTCTTCCTTTGGGAGGGAGTGGTTGGGGAAAAATCACACGAAAAAAGGCAAAATCTCAGTTAAAGAAGACTATGTTTGCATAAATGAACCAACAATGGTAGTCTCCCCACCATAATGACTCCACTAAAGTGAAAGGTCAAAGGATCTAGAGAATACCCTGAGGGAAACACCATAACCAAAAATACACTGAATCAAAGGAGTTCAACTGATACACTCATTCAAATTCAAATCCCTAATTTCGATATACTCTCTCATATATATCAAAAAAATGCCAATTCAAGAGTATCCCCAAATTAAAAACATAGATTAAGAAAAGAAAATGAGAAGAGAAAGGGTAAAAATAAAGACCCTGAATAGGATTACTTAGAATACCTGATCCCAATACACAGGATCATATAAGAAAACTTATCATATCAGGATATAATTTCTTCATCCAAACCATAAGAAGTGGGGACACCACCTATTTGGATCTTCCCCTCAAAATCAAACCCACTACCATGACCCCACTGATCACATCCCCAAGTGAAGCCTAGTTAGATTAGAATAATCCCAAACTGAGGTTCAAATGAATACCTCTATCAAAAATCAAACATCCCACAAATCTTTAGTCATGGTCTTGAGATGATAATTCACTCATCAAATGAAAAACATAATCCAATCAAGAACTCTCAGGAAATATCAAAAACTAAAGGGTCACATTCCCTAGCCATGGGGGATACAACTCGAATACATCCTAAGACACAGGCTTCTTGAAATCGAATGGATATTTTCTAGGGTAAATAAAAATTAAAAAAAAAAGGAAAATCAAGGAAACAAAGCATACTAATTATCCATAGAATTAAAATATATTAACAAAAAATTAATTCACAACTAAAATACCAAATTAACAATTTAATGTTTCTTTTCAAAATCCTTAAAAAACTAAAAAAACATCTAAAGTATTTTTATTATTTATATAAATCCATAAAAAATAATTTTAATGTATTTTAAAATTTTGATTTATAAATTTCATGTTCCACTTAAAAACATTTTATATTTCCATAATTCCCCTCTTGAAATAATTTTGAAATCTAAATCCCTTAACTCATTTCAAATCATTTTAGAAAAAACCACTCATAACCTTTCAATAAAAACCAATATTTTCAATAAAAATGATATTTTCAATAAAATCCTTTAATTTTTAAATTCAAACATCTTAATTTTTGAAATTTTAAGCCTGAATTTTAAAATCAATTTTATTAGTGTAAAACTCATTCATCTATTTTCAAAACATAAATCATTTTTCTTTTTAAAACCAACACAATAGAATCCAAAATAAAATAAATAATGTTAGGAAACACCAAAACCTGTATAATAGGTACTAGTGATTATTAATGGCTTGGCCACATGGTTTTGAAGACCATGTTCTAATAATGCAACCACCACTGAAACTCATATTGAACCATGAACTCAGGTTCCGCATGGTTTGCTAAGCCCTATGAGATCTATATGTGATTTCATTTCTACTTCTAATGTCATCCCCCCAAAACAAGTAAATCCATAAGAAATAATAAAAATAAAACTCAAGATAAAAATTAAAATCTCATCATATCAAGGTAACTCTAGTCTCATCATGAGAGCTGGTGATCCGGCACCTAACCAAAACCTACCACTTTATCCTAGATGATCCTAATCCAATATTCCTAACACCCCAAATAACATATAGTGATTCTAAATCTAGGATCACATACTAAACTAGTTCTATGATATCATTTTTTTCACAGACTAACCTAATCTATCCATCTGTTAGAAAATTGAGTTGGCTTATGGCCCACCCGAAGGGCGGTCCTGATCCCTACGAGCAGAAACAAGTGACTAGGAATCTTGAAAACACCACTTGGGAATGTATTTTCCCAATGAATAATATAAATAAATAGAAAAAAATGGGCATGAACACTCCATACGTCGGAGGTCCATGCACCAAAAGAAAAAAAAAATAAATTGAATATAAATAAGATAATTTTCAAAAAAAATTAAAAAAATAGGGAAAAATAAAATCTAAATAATCCCTCCACTAACCCTAAACTCCCTCTCCTATATAAATGACCACCATGAGATGCATTTACTTCAGATTCAATATATATAGTGTACCTTTGATAAAATAAATAAAGCAGGAAAGGTTCTACTTTGATTATAGGATAAAGAAAACTAAATAAAAGCATATATACCTCCATGTGACTCCATGAGTCACTATCCAACCTCAAACTAATAAATACTAAAAGAGTGATAATAAATGATCCAGAACCTAAAACTAAAATGATAAATATGATCATATAAATAAGCTTAGTAGGAATGCTAAAGGAAACCACACCCAAAGTAAATTAATTAAATAAAATATCATTTTATTTAAGTTTAAAATACATTGTTGAAAATATTTTTTTCATTTTAGTATATATAAAATTAAACATAAGGATCATTAATTGTTCATAAACTTCCCTTTTATTTTTTTAATGAAAACAATCACTTATAAAATAGTTTTTGCCCTACGTCGCTTTTATTGAAATCCACTTTCAGAACCATTTTGAAATACCATTTCTCAAAGACTTTTTAAAAAACTTTAAATAAGTAAGAGGAAAACAAAACATTTTAATAGTTTATAAAAGAGAGATAAAGAATGATCTATACTTTAGAAACTTTATAAAAAGGAATAAAATTAACTTAAAATTGATCATTTCATAAATAATCACCATGGTAAAATCACTAGGCCATTTAAGGTTATTGTTCCCTCTAGTTCCTCATATAAACTTTTGATCTAATAAGAAAAAAATAAAATATGTGAATTAACCTACAAGAAGATCATTACTTTGGACCAGTGGGGTAGTTTCACCCATCTACACCACTACATCCAACCATTTACTAAGGATTACATGTCTTAGCCTATCAGTGTGGGGTTTCCCTTCCACAATACCACGACCTTTTTCTAAGTTTTGTTTAGTTAGTAAAGTGGCATGATCTAAAGGGATACTTAAACTATAATTCTCTCTTAGAAACCTGAATTCCCATGTTATTTACCCATTTTTAAAGTACCACATTTAATTTAAAAAATCAAGGGGACTTTCATAAATCCATCAAACCATTTCACTTATCAATATCAAAACTTTCCCTTTTATACCATTTCATTTTTCAAATCAAGGAGAAAACATTTAGATTGCTCGAGAGACATATGGTAAATCATCAGAACTATTATAACATGGATTTAACCAATTTAAACATACTTTATAAAACCTAAAAAGTAAGGTAAATCATGTTGACCATGACTTTATAATTTAATTTATAAATCACTTAAAACCAATTTGAAAATAAAGCTTGATTATCACATTTAAAACCCCAAGGTTTCCCTAAATTATTATTCCTATATAAACATTCACACACCCACACACAGATATATATATATATATATATATATATATATATTTGAAAAAATTTACTTTCTCATGTGAATTTTTAGATATATGTGTGTGTGTGTGTGCTCATGTATATGTTTTTATCCATTAAATACATCAAAGAAAATTTCAAACCCCATATTTTTATTCTAAACCAATATTTAAAATATATTGTCAATACTTGAAATTTTATGTATTACTTTAAATTCTAAGTAAAACTAAAGAATCAATTGGGAATTCATTTCAAAAAATAAAAAACCTTTTAAAATATCAAAAATCTTGAGTAAAATCTATTTGTAAATTTTATCAAACATCATGTGCGAAAGGAAATGGTTAAACAATTTAAAACCATATGTTTTAATAAGGAAAATCTTTAAAACTAATGGAAACCAAGAAAAACTTGGTTTCCCTTTAAAATGGACTTATAATCATGTATAATTAATTCATTGGTTATAAAAAAACCTAAATTATAAGAATAAGTAATCAAGGTTATAGTATTTAATGACCAAATGAAGTGGAAACATACTTGGAATCGATCAGAACCTGTCACTTTTGAAGGATTTCACTAGAATCACCCTCAAATCAAGATTTAAGGACCCTAGGCATCGAAAAATGACAAAAGAAACACATTTGTTTTGGTTATGGTTTATCTAGAGTGAATTCACTATAGGAGAAAATAAAAATGAGAGTAAAAGATAATGGGAAGGAGGAAGATGCCTTATAAAGAAGAACCAAACCCAAACCACTTGAAAACACATCAAAATCACTATAGAAGGAAGGGAATTGGGGGTTCTCAACTGAGTTATGCGTGAAAGAGAGGAAGAGGGGGAGTGGGTTTCATGATGTAAAAAGGAGGGGGAAGGGGTAAAAATAAATTTTTCAAAGGATCTGGAGATTGTGTATGGTCTGGTCGCGTGGTTGGCCAAACCATGTACAAATTTTTTGCCTCATACTGGAGGTTCTAAAACACCCCAAATGTATTGGATTCATTGTTAGAAAATTGTATGATAATGGTGTTATTTGGATCTACCAAGTTATTGACTCGGATTCATGGTTGCCACGTGATTTCTACTAACCATGCATTAGTTGTGAACCAAGGAGGAAAATCCAAAAATTTAAAATTTTAACCTCATCTAACCTAAAATTCAAGGACATGATAAAAAATAATTAAATAAAGAAATAAAAGAGGGAAAATTAGAGTCTGTATGTGATATTTCATGTCTTTTATTCATATTCATATACAAACTTTAAAATAGATTATAATTATGGATATATGGAAAATGAAATCCATATGTATCCTTGTGAATCACCAATCTTGAATGATATTATAGTAATGAATCATCTAGAATTTGGTTTTTTATTCAAAACTAAAAGTTTACCTTTTTTAAACTATATGGTAATGGATATCAGAATCTATATTTGGATATCAGTCCTAGAAAATAAATAACAATCATTCTATTAGTTTATATCATGGAAATCAAAGAAATTTGTATAAACAAAATAGTATATGTCATAAATAAAACTAAAGATTCTAAAATTAAAAAATAATTTTCACAATATTAAAATTCAATGGATTTTATTCCAAATTTAAATGGTTTCATTCCATGATATTGATAACCTAAAAAACAGAAGCTCGCATCCTGTCATGTCCAACATAACCACCAAAATAAAAAAACAAAGAAAATTAATGAAAAAAATATTATCCAATTAAATTTCTAGTCTATAGAACCACCATAAGAATTAAGAAACAAAAAACGTGTACCTAAAAACTAGAAGCTCGGGTCCCATTGTATCCAATAGAACATAAAAAATCATTATATCATGGTGTTGATTTGTATATATGAATTTATGTTTATTTTCATGGAAATTTATTGTGGTAAAAGAATTCATTTAACTAAAAATATATACATGAATAAATATTATTTAATAATTTTTATGGATTTTCATGTATTAATAATTGTTATTACATTTTTTTAATTCAACTAAAAATGGTAAATTTTTTATGTATGAATATATTTATATTTTCATGGAAAATATAGGAAAATGGATGAATATTTTAAAAAAAATTATAAAATAAATGAAAATATGACTATAATTTAATAGAAAAAATACCCCTTATCATGTTCAAAAAACATTGTAATATCTATAAGAATTTTATAAACATGTAATGTAAAAAGAGACTCAATAAATCTTGAAATGGTCTTTATAATGTATATAACATAATTTCCAATAATCTCAAAACCTATGAATTAAAATGAAAGAATAAATGTCATGGAACAATGAAAGCATGCCCCTAGACTAAAATCCTTATATTTTCTCTATTTATCATGATAAACCACCATTTTCACTAGTTTAAGTGGGAACCCTTACATGACCCGAAGGCACAGAGGCACAAAGTATTTTAAGGATACTTGTACATAAGTCCCAAAAGAATTAAAGCCTTGATGAGTGTCCCAAAGACCCTACACTGAAATAGACCATCCCCACCTTCCTGTCATCTGATGCCTGCACATCTCCCCAAAGTTGCATTTATGGTGTACTATCACTTACCCATGTGGGGACTATAAATCTAATGTGTTCTCATCTAATCTAGAGATAACCCATCTATGACCAACTTTCTTTGTATTGACTACCTTTTTTCACTGTATTTATGTAATGCCCCAAACATATTTACCCAGATTCGGTGCATTATTACATAACATTGGCATGATACAAGGAATCATGTCTCGAAAGACAAATCAGATTAGTAGCCTTGGAAGTACTAGATACATTCATAAGTTTTACATTACATCATGAAATAAAAATATCAACAACATTTTGTCCCATTTTTAAACACACTTATATCCTTAGTATGTCCTTGCAGGTCAACCATAAAATACTTCTTCACATCCTGGGAAAAATAAAAAATAGAAATGGGTGAGCTCAGATGCTCAGTAAGGACAACAATATAGTAGAAACTTTCATAAATAATTATAAACATTTAAGTAAATATATAAGACTAAAAACCCCTTTTAAACTTAAACTTCAGCATAATATGGAAAAGATAAAATCAAATAATTCCATTTAGTTAATCACATGGATATTTCAGTATTCGAATAATCACATGCAATATCAATAGCCACTTTCATAATAATGGAATGCATAATTCCAGACTTCATAACCACGTAGTTAAGGCCTTTTGCCAAGACTACAAATAAGATTTTGTCAATGCCTTGTGCCAAGACACTAGTTTATCTCATGAGACCTACCGATTCATCAAGGAGCTATATCAGGCCCCACCCATCACTTACTAAGTCCAATGCATTCCTCATATAAAAAAGTTTAAACATAACATAAACATTCGTATTAAAACTAGCATACGAAATGTCAATAATTTATCCATAAACCATTAATGGTATAAAAATAACACATCCATGGAAAAATATATCAAAAAACCTTCAATATAATATGGAAGATTTGTATCATCAATAAATCAACTTCAAACGGGTTTAAAATCCATCAAAGAATGTTGACATAGATGAAATCAAAACTTGTTGAGAGAAATATATCTTTCTATTTTGAAAAAATTTAGAAGTCATGTAATTATAAAAGAAAACATTTATTTTTAAAATATTCTTATAATCTTGTAAGGGAAGCTTTGACGATGTTATAACGGTGGAAAATAGTTGCACCTACCGTATAAGTTAAAAAACATTCTTACCTTAATTTTGTCGAAAAGGTCATAAAGTACATTATTTGGAAAATGATGGAAAGATTTATTTAAAAACATATAAGGTCAAATAAGGGTATAAATTACTTTAACCCATTGTCTCGTAAATATTAAAAATGTTTTGAAATACATTTTTAATAAAACATGGATGTGGATGATAAAGAGGTCCCAATAGATACTTACGTAAAAACAACCTCGGATAATAAAGAGATTGTGAAATTAAACCTTACCTTGTACTTTTCCTTAGTCGATGGTATGTTAATATTCTTTATAATAGTTAAAACATTGTTATTAAATTATAAAAGAACCATATACATAAATATGATATCATATATGATCCTCTAATATTGCTTTGTTAATAATATTTTGGTAGTATCATCGTTTCGAGTGTTAACTGATTTGTTTTCATTTATATGGTTGGATACGTAAGCCATGTTTATTATGGATAGGATGTATTTGATTCAAATAAAAAAATGATTTTATGTTCATAAAAATTATTTTTAATCATAAAATGAAATTTATTCTTGAATGATTAATATGGGGAATGAATCTCATTGCGTTCGTCGAGACGGTAATCCGTACGTACGCACGAGCGACAATATCATTATATTGATGGTGAAATCATATGTAATTGGATGGTATATCATATATAAATAATAATTAACATGTTATATTTATTATTTACAATAGTTATATTCATTATTATACCCATCCAAAATAATGAAGTTTTTGAATAACAAACTACACCACGACGTGGAGACGGTAAGTCGTACGTACGCACGTATGGTGACTTTGTCATTTATAGGATGGATAGAATAAAGAATATGGTTTTACCATATTTATAATAATATCACATTATATAAAAGATACTGGGGTTATTATTTTAGAATGGAAACAAAAAAGAAAGAGGAAGTGGAAGAAGAAAAGAACTTGAAAGAGGTGATGAAATATTTACCTCTTCTTCGGGTTCTTCCTTTTTATTTGATCAAAATGGATCCTTAGGTAGGATTTATGACCAAATTAATTCCTTTGGGATTAAGGGAGTAAAGTTTGGAGGATATTTGGGTAGGTTTTGGCTGATCCAAATGGCTTTGGAGGTGTGAAATTAAGAGAGGGGGAAGTACCCTTTATAAGAGAGGTGAGGGTCACTTTAGGAAAAGCTTGAAATATTATTTTATAATAAAATAATTTTCAGTTTCTAATGGCTCCAAAATGAATTATTTCAAAGATAATGTCGGGATCGGTCAAAAACCTCTCAAAAAATAGGTTTTATATAGGTTTAGTTCACCATATTAACCTTATCCTTTAGATTTAACTCTTAGTTAAATAGTTTGACATTTACTATGTCTCTTTGTATTTTTATATTATATGGTTGATAAACATACTATAACAAGCCAAGAGAACCCCATGTCATTCGTTATTAATATATATAAGATTATCTAATTCCTTTGGATGAACCTTAAATTTTTAGAAATATTATATCAATTAATAATATAGTATTTGTTTTAAAAACCCAATTATGTCAATTTTGACACTATTTATTATTTTTTTTTTTTGAAAATCATAAAAGCATGATTACTTAGAAAAAAAATTATTTAATCAACCATAACATGTAATATTAACCTATAAAATTATTGTAATTCATAAAAAGTCTCAAATTACATTTATTTGGATATTTATAATATCAATTATTTTAATCATTCATTAATAAGGTAATTAATGCATCATCATTGTGTCATAAATAAATTAAATTATTTAATGTCTAAAAAATATAAATAAAATAACATTATATAGGAAATATTTTTATCTTTATGATGAATATTTATAGTAGGATTTATCTTATGCATAACCCTATATTAAAAATTGTTTAGTTATTAAACTTTGAATTTAACTCTTTTAACTCTTCTTTAAATTAAATAATAATAAATGTCCTAATCTAATCCAAGTGGACCAAAGGGGATCATATTTTATTCCTAAGGTTGTTTTTGGTCGAATTACAGATATCTGATAGAATTATAACATGTGTTGGGGTAATTATAATATCAGTTTTACCCTTAATTACCCTATTTACTTTTAACCGTGGTAAATAAAAGTAAAAAGTTACTATTCATCAAAAATTATTTTCATCTTATTGAACCGAATTTTACTTAATGATTTCAGCCGTGTTTCTAGGATTTTTGAAATTCAACACACAGAAGCGGTAAAATTAAGTTTTATACAAATTTACAAATGCTCCTAGGAGGTGGGTAAAAGACGGTAAAAAGTTCAATAAAATTTTTATATATATAAACTTATTATAAAATGACTCTAATGAATTAAATTGAACTTATATAGGTATTATGTATCTATTTTGACCTAAAATAAATTTAAATAAAATAAAAAATTTGGTTTTAACCAGTAACGCATTGTTTTTCACAATTCATCAAAAATTGAAAGTTTTCAGAAAAATAACCAAAATTCACCCTAAGCTAATTTTGATATTATGAATTCAAAAATGAAGTCCATTTTAAAAAATAAAATTTATAAAATTTCAAAAAGTGGGTATTACTATTCATAACGGCTATTTTGATTGGTCACGGTGTGTTAGAATCTCGAAGTTGCGTACAATGCAAGCTATTGCATTATTCAAAGGGAAATGTTTGGTGGAAGATTGTGGTGTTACATTCTCCCCTCCTTAAAATAATTTCATCCTTGAAATTTCTAGAATATTACTGAATAAAAAGATTCGGGTGGTTCTTCATCATAAGTTCCTCAGATTCCCAAGTTGCCTCTTCCATCTTATGATTTCTCTATAGAACTTTCACCAGACGAGTCGTCCGGTTTCTCAACACTTGTTCTCTGGCATCAATAATTCTGATAGGATCTTCATAATAAGATAGATCGGGTTCCAGTTCTAATTCTTTATAGGTGAGTACATGCATTGGGTCAGGCATGTATTTTCTCAATAGTGATATGTGGAACATTTCATGATCTTTGGAGAGACTTGGAGACATTTCCAAATGGTAAGCTATAGCCCTAATTCGTTCTAGAATTTCGAAAAGTCCAATGTACTGGGGACTTAATTTACCCTTCTTACTGAATCGTATAACTCCCTTCCATGGAGATACCTTCAAGAAAACATAATCTCCTACCTGAAATTATAAATCCTTCCTTTGGTTATCAGCATATCTCTTCTGCTTACTTTGAGATGCTTTGATGTGGGTTTGGATAACCTTCACCTTTTCCATTGTTTCCTCAAAAAGTTCTGGGCTTGAGACTTTTCTTTCACCAACATCATCCCAATAAGTTGTTTTAAGACATCTCTTGCCATATAACGCTTCATATGGTGCCATCGGAATACTTGAATGGAAGCATATGTTATAGGAAAATTCTACCAGAGGTAAATATTGATCCCACATACCTTGAAAGTCAAGTGAGAAAGTTCTCAACATGTCTTATAAGGTTTGAATAGTCTATTCTGATTGTCCGTCAGTTTGAGGATGGTTGGCAGTGCTCAAATGAAGTTCAGTATCCAGGGCCTTCTGAATACTTTTCTAGAATCTTGATTTAAAATGGGGATCACAATCAAAAACAATCGATAGGGGTACTCCATGAAGTCTTACAACTTTATTAATATATATTCTTGTCATACGTTCAAGTGGTAAATCGTCTCTTATAGCAAGAAAATGTGATGACTTGGTAAGACGATCAACAATAACCCATATTGCATCATTCCTTCTATTAGTCTTTGGTATCCCCATGATAAAGTCCATCGTAATATTATCCCATTTCCACTCAGGTATGGGAAGAGGTTGCATGACTCCTCCAGGCTTTTGCCTTCCAGCTTTCACTTGTTGAAAAACCATACATCTTGACACAAAATCAGCAATCTTCCTCTTCATGTTTTCCCACCAAAAATGTTCCTTCAAATCTCTATACATCTTAGTGCTACCATGGTGTACAGAGAAATTGGAGCTATGAGCATCATCCAATAATTCCCTTTTTAGATCAGGTATATTGGGAACACAAAGTCTCATCCCAAATTTCAAAATTCCATCTTCATATATGAAGTCACTCAATCTCCCATCATTCACAGCTTTAATCTTATTTTGAAACTCCTCATCATCAGTCTAAGAACTCTTCATCCTTTATAGTAAACATGGTTTGTCAACCATTTCAAAAAAGTATTGATGTTTCACCTTCCATGGTTATTCCCATATCCATCTTTACTATATCCATGAAAATAGGATCCCTTTAAACTCTCATCTTGTTCAAAACTCCATGATCCTTTCTACTCAAAGCATCTTCCACCTTATTTTCCTTCCCCAGTTGGTAGTGTATAGTGCAATCATAATCCTTGAGTAGTTCAATCCATCACCTTTTCCTCATGTTGAGTTATTTTTGCGAGAAAATATACTTCAAACTATTATGATCAGTATAAACCTCACATTTTTCACCATAGAGATAGTGTCTCCATATTTTCATAGCAAATATTATAGTTTCTAACTCAAGATCATGATTAGGATAGTTTTCTCATGAATTTTTAGCTATCATGATGCATAGGCAATAACTCTATCATTCTGCATAAGGAAACAACCAAGTCCTTTCTTTGAATCATCACTATAAATAACAAATCCATCATTCCCTGATGGTAGAGTCAAGATAAGAGAATTTAATAATATTATATTCAGTTCTTCAAAAAATCCTTCACACTCTTTTTTCCAAACAAATTTAACCCCTTTACGTGTGAGCTTGGTTAATGGGTTAGCCAATCGGGAAAAATTATGGACAAAACGTCAATAATAACCAGCTAAACCAATAAAACTGCATACCTCAGTTATACTCGTAGGTGCTGGCCATTCTTGGATTTCCTTGGTCTTTTAAGGATCAAAAAAGATTCCATCCTTAGAGACAATATGTCCAAGAAAATAAATCTCCTAGATCCAAAATTCACACTTGCTAAACTTCCCATATAATTCATTTCTTCTAAGGGTCTTTAGAATAATGCGCAAGTGATTTTCATGATCTTCGTAGCTTTTGGAGTATACCAAGATATCATCAATAAATACCACTACAAAGTCATCAAGATATTCCTTGAAAACTCTATTCATTAGATCCATGAAGATAGAGGGTTCATTAGTCAATCAAAAGGCATTACTATAAACTCGTAATGCTCATACCTAGTTTGAAATGTTGTTTTTGGAATTTCTTCCTTCTTCACACACAACTGATGATATCCAAATCGCAAGTCAATATTTGAAAAATATTGAGCTCCATGAACTTGGTCGAATAAATCATCAATGTGAGGTAGGGGATACTTGTTCTTTATTGTTATAGCATTGATCTCCTTGTAGTCAATGCACAACCTCATAGATTCTTCTTTCTTCTTAACAAAAAGGACAGGAGCTCCCCATAGAGAAACACTAGGGTGAATAAATCACTTATTACTCAATTCCTCTAGTTGTTTATTTAGTTCCACTAATTCCATAGTGTCTATACTATAAGGGGTCTTCGATATGGGCCTTGAACCAGGAATTAAATCAATAGAAAACTCAATTTATCATTCTGGAGGATGTCCAAGTAGATCCTATGGAAACACATCAACATATTCTTGCACAATAGGTATATCCTCTATTTGAACATTATTTTCCTCACCCATAATTATTTCATTATCTTCCTCCCCAGTAATTGAGTTTAGTAGAGCTACAGGGGGTGGATCTAAATAAGAATCATGTGGTGACGTTTCTGCTCTAAAGATAAGGTACTCTTTATCATCATCGAAAATTGTAACCTCCTTCTTCTTACAATAAATTTTCACATCATGGCTTGAAAGTCAATACATTTTGGGGATTATGTCAAATTCAATCATGGGTATGACGATGAGATCGGTAGATAAAGAACATTTATATGCTCTGATTGGAATGGATTCACAAAACTTTGTTGCGATGATACTTCCCTTAGGTGTTTTTACTAACAACTTCCTTGTCAAGTAAAATTGAAAATATCTAGTTTTCTTAGAAAACTGGGAAGATATGAAACAGTGCGATGATCCAGAATCAAATAAAGCATTGGATAAACTTGAGGAAACCATTAAATTACCTGCCACCACGTCTTTCTGAGCTTCAACCTCAGTAGTAGTAATCGCATAAGCTTGGCCTTGCTCCCTTGTCCTTTTTTAAGATATGTTACCTTGTCTCTTAGGACATTAATTCTCATAATGCCCCTTTTCTCTATAATTGTATCATTCAACATTGACAACCTCTTTCTTCCCCTTGCAATCACGAGCTTGGTGGCATTTTTCACCACACTTGTAACAGACTCACATTCCCTTCAAGAAAGTACCGGGGTGTTTCTTCCTACATTTATCGTAGGATGGATATTCAACTTTTCCCTTGTTCCCCTTATTTCCATTTCCATATTGTTCAGTAGATCTCTTTTTCTCTTTCTTTCCTTTGAAGTCGTAAGACTTAGAGAATTTATTTTCTGTCTTGATAACACATGAGACAATATCTTTGTACGGTGAGAAGGATTGGGAGACTAATGATCGATGGATAAATGGTTTTAAACCATCAAAGAATCGATCAATCTTACTCCTTGGGTTATGTATATAATCTACTGCATGCCTAGATAACCTTGTAAAGTTAGCCTCATACTTTGTGACAATCATATCCACCTTTTTCCTTAGACTCAGAAATTGTCTTTCTATATCCGCTCAATGGTCATGAGGAAAGTATTTATCCAAGAAAATATCTTTAAACTCCCTCAATTCCATGTTTGATACTTCTTCATCTTCCTTTGTGTTTTGTATTAATGACCACCATTGATATGCATCTCCCGTGAGGCGATAAACTGCATGACAACTTTTTCCCTTTCACTACTCTCCAAAGCATGAAATATTTTCTCTAATGAATTTATCTATTGCTCAGATACTAATGGATTTGTACTCACATTTAATGTTTGTGGTTGTTGCCTCATAAATATTTCTAGCATGGATCCTCCGTGTTGTGGATCAGGGTTCTCCATACGGGTAAGGTTACTATTCATAACCTGAATGAGTTGTCCCATTATGGTGATAAGCTTATCAGCACCAGTTACTTCACCAGCTCCACTATAATTATCTTGAGTAGGAGGGAAACCCCTACATAGATTACATGCATTAATATGGTTTCCATTCCTTCCACCATGCACCATTTCTAAATAATGGCATACACTAGATTAGTTTATAAATTGCAATACATAATTCCAAATTTGTAAAACACTTAACATAAATTGAACAGTTTATGGATATAATCCATAATCATAAAAATGTTTTCTTTGAGGAGGTATATACTCATAAACCCTTCATAATGGTTTGTAAAGAAAATGAGAATTATCCTAAGAATATCCCATGGGAGTGTCGTAACCAAGAGTGCAGCAAGGCCCATTGTTGTGCACCAGTTCTTGTTCGAGTCTAGCTCAAAGTGGTGTTTTCGGGTTTTTCTCCTAGGTACATCTATTCCAGAGCCAACTCTACCTAATCGTATCCAGATATGGATTTATTTCTTAGAAAACTCAAAAAATCTCTACAATACCAAAATTCTATAAAGTTCTTCTATACTAATCCTCAAAGTCTATCTTAGGGTAATGTTCTCTAATCAGAGTTTTTTTCTAAATATAACTTCAAAAGTTTGTACTAAACTTCCTCTGATACCAACTATAATTCCCTGATCCAAGTTACCCAAAGTTAGTGCATTATTACATAACATTGGAATGATACAAGGAATCATGTCTCAAAAGACCGATCAGTTTAGTATCCTTGGAAGTACTAGATACATTCATAAGTTTTACATTACATCATGAAATAAAAACATCAACAACATGTTGTACCATTTTTAAACACACTTATATCCTTAATCTATCCTTTCAAGTAAACCATAAAATACTTCTTCACATCCTGGGAAAAATAAAACATAGAAAGGGGTGAGCTCAGATGCTCACTAAGGATAACAATATAGCGGAAACTTTCATAAATAAGCATAAACATTTAAGGCAATGTATAAGACTAAAAAATAATTTTAAACTTAAACTTCAAAATAATATGGCAAATATAAAATCAAATAATTCCATTTACTTAATCACATGGATATTCTACTAGTAGAATTATCACGTGCAATATCAATAGCCACTTTCATAATGATGGAATGCATAATGCCAGACTTCATAACCACATAGTCAAGGCCTTGTGCCAAGACTAAAAATAAGATTTTTTCAAGGCCTTTTTCCAATACACCAGTTTGTCTCATGATACCTACCGATTCATCGAGAAGCTATAGCAGGCTCCACGTGTCACTTACTAAGTCCAATGCATTCCTCATATGAAAAGGTTTAAACATAACATAAACATTTGTATTAAAACTAGCATACAAAATGTCAATACTTTATCCATAAACCATGAATGGTATAAAAATAACACATCCACAGTTAAATATATAACTAAACCTTCAATACAATATGGAATATTTCTATCATAAATAAATCAACTTCAAAAAGGTTTAAAATCCATCAAAGAATGTCGAAATAGATGAAATCAAAACTTTTTGAGAGAAATATCTCTTTCTATTTTGAAATAATTTAGAAGTCATGCAATTATAAAAGAAAAATTTTATTTTGAAAATATTCTTATAATCTTGTAAGGTAAGCTTTGATGATGTTATAATGGTGGAAAATAGCCGCACCCACCGTATAAGTTAAAAAACATTCTTACCTTAATTTTGTCGAAAGGTCATAAAGTACCTTGTTTGGAAAATGACGGAAAGATTACATTAAAAACATATAAGGTCAAATAATGGTATAAATGACTTTAACCCATTTTCTCATAAATAGTTAAAATGTTTTCAAATACATTTTTAAGAGAACATGGATGTTGATAATAAAGAGGTCCCAGTAGATACTTACGTAAAAACAACCTCGGATAATAAAGAGATTGTGAAATTAACCCTTACCTTGTACTTTTACTTAGTCGATGGTATTTTAACCTCCTGTATAATAGTTATAAAATTTTTATTAAATTATACAAGAACCGTATACATAAATATGATATCATATATGATCCTCTAATATTTCTTTGTTAATAATATTTTATTAGTATCATCATTTCGGGTGTTAACTGATTCATTTTCCATTATATGGATGGTTACATAAGACATGTTTGTTATGGATATGATGTATTTTATTCATATAAAAAATGATATTATGCTCATAAACATTATTTTTAATCATAAAATGAAAATTATTCTTGAATGATTAAGATGGGGAATGTATCTCATTGCATTCGTGGAGACGGTAATCCGTACGTACGCACGAGCGACAATATCATTATATTGATGGTGAAACCATATGTAATTAGATGGTATATAATATATAAATAATCATTAAAATTCTATATTTATTATTTACATCAGTTATATTCATTATTATACCCATCCAAAATAATAAAGTGTTTGAATAACAAACTACACCATGACGTGGAGACGGTAAGCCGTATGTACGCACATATGGTGACTTTGTCATTTATAGGATGGATAGAATAAATAATAGGGTTATACCATATTTATAATGAAATCACATTATATATAAGATACTGGAGTTATTATTTTAGAATGGAAACAACAAAGAAAGAGGAAGTGGAAGAAAAAAAGATCTTGAAAGAAGTGATGAAATATTTACCTCTTCTTCGGGTTCTTCCTTTTGATTTGATCAAAATGGCTCCTTAGGTTGGATTTATGACCAAAGGAAGGCCTCTAGGGTTAATGGATGAAAGTTTTAAGGATATTTGGGTAGGGTTTGGCTGAGACAAATGGCTTTGGAGGTGTGAAATTAAGAGAAGGGGAAGTACTCTTTTATAAGAGAGGTGAGGGTCACTTTAGGAAAAGCTTGAAATATTATTTTATAATAAAATCATTTTCTATTTATAATGGCTCCAAAATGAATTATTTAGAGTATAAGGAGGGTATGGGTCAAAAACCTCTCAAACAATAGGTTTTAGAAAGGTTTAGGTCACCATATTAACCTTATATTTTAGATTTAAGTCTTAGTTAAATAGTTTGACATTTACCATGTCTCTTTGTAATTTTATATTATATGGTTATTAAACTTACTATAACAAGACAATCGAAACCCATGTTGTTAATTATTAATATATATAACCTTATCTAAGTTCTTTGGCCAAACATTAGATTTTTAGGAATATTATATCAATTTATAATATAGTATTTGTTTTAAAAACTCAATTATGTCAATTTTGACACTATTTAGTATTTGGTTTTTGTGAAAATCATAACAGCATGATTACTTCTAAAAAAATATTTAATCAACCCTAAAATTTCATATTAACCTAGAAAATTATTTTAATTCATCAAAAGCCTCAAATTACATTTATTTGTATATTTATAATATCAATTATTTTAATCTTTCATTAATAAGGTAACTACTGCATCATCATTGTGTCATAAATAAATTAAATTATTTAATGTATAAAATTTATAAATAAAATACCATTATGTAGAAAATATTTTTATCTTTCTAATGAATATTTATAGTTGAATCTTATGTATAACCCTATATCAAAAATGGTTTAGTTATTAAACATTGAATTTAACTCTTTTAACTCTTCTTTAAATTAAATAATAATAAATGTCCTAATCTATTCCAAGTGGACCAAAGGGGATTATATTTTATTCCTAAAGTTATTTTTGGTAGAATTACACTTATCCAATAGAATTATAACATGTGTTAGGGTAATTATAATATCATTTTTACCCTTAATTACCCTATTTACTTTTAACCATTGTAAATAAAATTAAAAAGTTATTATTCACCAAAAATTATTTTCATCTTATCGAACCACATTTTACTTATTGATTTCAATCGTGTCTCTCGGATTTTTGAAATTCAACTCACAGAAGTGTTAAAATTAATTTTTATACAAATTTGCAAATGCTCCTAGGAGGTGGGTAAAATATGGTAAAAAGTTTAATAAAATTTTTATATATCTAAACTTATTATAAAATGACTCCAATGAATTACATTGAACTTATATAGGTATTATGTATCTATTTTTACCTAAAATAAATTTAAATAAAATAAATAATTATTTGAATAAAAAATTTGGTTTCAACCAATAACGCTGTGTTTTTCACTATTCATCAAAAAATTGAAATTTTTCAGAAAAATACCAAAAATTCACCATAATCTAATTTCAATATTAAGAATTCAAAAATGAATTCCATTTTGAAAAATAAAATTTATAAAATTTCAAAAAGTGGGTATTACTATTCATAACGGCTAGTTTGATTGGTTGTAGTGTGTTAGAATCCCGAAGTTGCGTACAATGCAAGATATTGAATTATTCAAAGGGAAACATAATGTGGAATCTGGGGTGTTACAATTTCACTCTATCAGACTTTAAAATACCCTCATACAAATCCCATAAGTCCACAATGGATATCCCATAGGCCCAGTAACCGAAAAAACCAGATACATTTCATAAAATACCAATATGGATGAATAGAACAACTGTTAAAGTACCCCAATATAGTACCTACACCAATATAGTGTTGCATTACTAATGTAGTGCCATGGAAATTCACTAATGCCTAGTTTTAAACTCAGGTCAGATGTAGTATTATAGGGGACCTTACTACTCGGGTAAGTCCCCAACTAAATAATATGCTTGTCATTTAAGATTGCCTTTGTAGGCATGTCAAGACAATAATTACACATTCCATAACTATGAAATGTTCAAGGCTGGCAGGAATCGATCCTTGGCCAGTTCCCAGAAATCTGAGTGGCACAACCATGGGTACAACTAGTTATAACCTCAGGTGACTTAAAAAACATAAAACATGTTATTACATTGCTCATAATAATATATGCTACTTTAATATACGCTCATCGCAATTAAAATATTATGATTCATATTATAAAAAACATATTCATTTTTATATATATAATTGTTGCATGTTTAATGAAAACATAATAAAAAATTATAATTATTTTTTATCCATTTATTTTATCTAAATATAGTAAATATGATGTAAAATAATCAATTTCAAGAAATTCAATGCTCTGAAATGAAGTGCACCAATGAAAAATGGAGTTATTGGTTTATAGAAATAATCAAAGGAATGGGAAATTAATTAGATGGTTTACTAATCAGGGGAACATGTTTCATCCAATAAGGAAAAGAATACAAATAATGACTAATATATTTCTCCCATAATGTAAATATTTTGAGGAAAGGGTAAAAACCTAGGGTTTAAAAAATCAGATATGCACGTACACTATTACATATTTTTATAAATACAATGCTACCCTATATCAATTCAAAAAAACACTGATAAAGCATGTACTTTTATCAATTCTAAAAAACTATACCGACAAAGGTGGAATTTATCCTTACAATTAAAAGGGAACCCTTTGTCAGTGTTTTTTTTAGCGCTCATAAAGTTGTTCTCTTTATCAGCATTATTTTAGCACTGATAAAGAGTATCTTGCATATGTGTTTTATATATACATATTTATATATTCTTAAATATTATTTATATAATAATATATATATATATATTTATATTTATATTTATATACATACAATTTATATATATTTTTAATAATTTATAATTTTTTATTCTTTTATACTTATTTATAATTATATATATATTTATAATTACATATATATATATATATTATAAAATATAGTGATATAAACTATATAAATACATTGAATATATTAATAATAACTATATAAATACATTAAATATAGTTCATATTTAAATTTATATATTTGTATTAATATTATAAAATTTATAATATACATATATAATTATATGTGTGTTTGTATACATATATATATATATATTTATTTATATATATAATTATATATTATAAAATATATATATATATATATATATTAAAATGTTTTTAATGTAAAATGTATATTTAAAAATACAAATCATATTGAAATAAAAAATTATTATTAATCTTATTTTCAAAATTTATATAACAAAGAATTATTAAATTTATATTAATTTAATGTACTTAAATATGTTATATAATGATGTGTCTGTGTTTTTTTAATATATACTTTTTGAAAAATGTTTGTGCCTAAGTGTGTGTTCGTATATGTCTGTGTTTGTGTCAATATATATATTAATATATATTTACTGTAAAAAGGTGTGTGTTTGTGTGTGTGTGTGTGTGTGTATTTGTGTGTGTGTGTGTGTCTATATATATTTATGTATGTATGTATATATATTTTAATATATATTTGTTGTAAAAATGTGTGTGTGTGTGTGCATTGCAACAAATATATATTAATATATATATACATATATATGTGGACAAACACATATACAAATATACATATATATATATATATGTGTGTGTGTGTGTGTGTGCATTTTGTTTAAAAAATTATATATTTACATACAGAAATATAGAAACACACACACATATGCAAATACATATACACACATTTTTCAATAAATATATATATATATATACATATAAAAATATATAAATATGCAAATATAAAAACATATAAATATAGAAGTGAATCATTATATAATGTATTTAAGTATATTTATATTAATATCTATAAATAAATGTAAAAATATAATAATATAAATATATATTAAAAAATATATATACATACATGCATATATATATACACACATATATGTGTGTGTTTTTATGTCATTATATAACTAGAAACGACATTTGAGGAAGTCGTGAAGGTATTTTTTTTAAAAGTGGTGGGAAAGGGTTTGAATCTTATACCCTTTGAAATAATTAGGAATTTCAAGGTGTGTAGTAGGGTTTTGTAGTGGCTTTCGGGTGGCTAATTCTGGGTGGGGCTGCTGATTAGCTGCATTTCCTATTTCTTAACCCTAAATTATTTTAAAATATTTTCAAAGATTTTATCAGTAGTGATAAAGGATAACTATTATTAGTACTAAAAGTATGTTAATAAAGACCTCATTTATCAACGATTTTTTAGCACTGATAAAGTGTGGCTTTATCCACGTTTTTTTATTAGAAAATAAAAAAATAAAGAACTTGAAAATGGAAAAAAAATGTGTACATGCAGGAGAATAAAAAAATCACCTTCTGAGGAACCCTAAAAATTAAATCGGATTCACAATGGGCCAAAAACAATGTGAAAAAAAATATTGACATTGAAAATTTTTTAAAAATGGAAAACCCAAAACGGGAAAAATCACGAGACCTAGTCCAGGAAACAAAATCCACTAATAATCGTGAGTACATGGTAGAGACACAGAAATATTGAAAAGATCTCAAAATTAATACTTTGATAACAGTAGAAAAATATCTACAGTCAATTGAGCCAAAAAGAATATCTAAAAAAATACATCATCATGGAATGAAGAGAAAAAAATTGATCTGACCGTACAGATCTAAATATTTATAACTAAATAACTGACTGTAGAAAAATCACTAAGATCAGAATAAAATTGATCAAAGATCAAATATGATCATAACTTGAATCTTTCTCATTTTTTTAATATGTTTCACACTAAAACCTAATCTCAAATAGGGTTGTTAAGAGATAAGGAATCCTCCGTAATGAAAAAAATGAAACTCCTAAAAAATAATTCTACATAAAAACACAATACACCTTCACTTATTTAATGTTTTCTTCAAAAAAAATGATGTGTGAGGACCCTCCAACAATCTCTCTCTCTAACTCAATTGAGGGTCATCTAAAACCCTGAAATTAGTTGATAAGTCTCAAATTTACCTTTCAATGAAATCATGATCTACTTGTCTGAATAATTTTCATCTATGTGAATCTTATCAAGATCCAAGTATTTGTAGTCAAGGACATCTTAGATCCAATGATATCAATCATTGATATGTTTTCATATTCTATGAAAATTAGTGTTCTTTCTTAAAAAATATAACTTTGAATATCACATAATAAAACATACATGTCCTGATTAAAATTGGGCTTATGGATACAATTCTCAATCCCCAACAATTTTTTACATATCTATGTAGCTATAATAAACTCATACTTATTAGTATACAAAGAAAAACATCTCTATAATCTAGACTACTGATGTACTTCTCCCCCAAAAAAAGTGATCAAATAACCTAAAGTTGACTTCCTTGAATCTATATCTCCTTCCATATCTAAATCTTTAAAGCTACAAAGCATTAGTTTCCCATGAAATCTGTTATCATAAGTACCATGAACATATCAGAAAATATACTTCACTTTTATCCAATTTTATCTAATTGTATTTGATAGGAAATGGTTGAATACACCAACTACACAAGTTATATCAGGTCTGGTATATACTATAGCATTCATAAAATAGATATTAGAAAATGAATAAGACTTGTGTTGCTTCTCCTATCTCTCCCCATATTTAGAAGGAAACTAACTAGAACTGGGTTTAAAATTTGGGGCAGTATGAGTACTAATAACTTTGGATGTGTCTATAAAAAATCTTTAAAGAACTTTATCAATGTAAATCTCATGATATAACAATAATTTGTTATTCTTTCTGTCATGGGAGAACATTATACTAAGAATATAATGAATTTTCCCTAAGTATTTCATCACAAAAGACTGGACCCTATTTGGTCCATCAATTATAGAAGCATCATGGGTAACAATAATCATATCCCCAACATAAATAAGTAATATAATAAAACCATCATCAAAAAATATCTAAACAAAAACAAAATGTTTAGAAGAGGTCTTCCTGAAACCCTGATGGAAAATTACATACTCAAATTTTTTATTCCGCTACCTTGAAGCTTGCTTCATACCATATAAACTCCTTTTCATCCTGTAGACATAATACAGTTTACTTGTTTCAAAAGAACCATCAGGTTTCTCTATATAAATCTCTCCTCTAAATCGCTATGGAGGAAGGATGTCTTCACATCTATATCCTCAATCTAATAATCTAAACAAGAATCCAAACTAAGAACAACTCAAATGAAAGGAATTTTTACAAAATGTGAGAAATTTTCTTCAAAATCAATACCTTTATTTTGATTAAATCCTTTAACAAATAACCTTTCCTTATATCATGGAATATAACTAGATTATTCATTTTTAATATGATAAATCCACAATTTTTAAAAAATATTTTACCTATAGGTAACTTCACCTGATCAAAAATGTGGTAATCATGTAATGATATCATCTCATAACCAATTGATGTAGCCCATTTTTATTTTTTCTCACTTTCCATTACCTTATTAAAATATTATAATTCTCCCCCTTCAGTGAGGAGGACATACACATTAGGTGAATACCAAGTAGAATTGGTGTGATACTGATATGATATCCTGAGTGGAACTAGGGACTCATTAATATTATCAGGAACTAGATCATCAGAAACTACATGTGAATTAGAAACATAAACTCCAACTTTTTCACCTTGAAAATCATTCTACAGATCAATGTGATCATCAAAATCAATAACATTGGGTGAATTTTAATCATAAATTGGTCCATGACTGACAAATTCATTATAATTTGGAGAATTTTATTTTTCTTCCATATCAATGTATACAATATTCTAATCCTCTATAAACACTACATCATGACTTCTAATAAGTTTCTTCAAAATAGGATCATAAAATATGTACCCAAACTCATATTTTTTTAACTAATAAAAATGTATTATCATGTGTTAAAATCTAGATTGGATCTCTCATCTCTTGGAACATGAAAAAAGTCCTTGTAGCTAAAAATAAACAAGTAGTCATATATGATCTTTTTTTTATATAAAAACTTTTCTGGAGTATCTTCCTGTAAAAATTTATAGGTGATAAATTGATAATATATGTGGTAGTAAATAAATCCTCACCCAAAATATTTATAGGAAACTTTTATTCATAGAGTAAAAAAAACTATTTCCATTAAAGTCATGTTCATCCTCCCCACTACACCATTCAACTTAGGTATCTTAGGAAGCTTATTCTGATGTCAAATACCTTCTTACCTAAAATACTCATCAAAAGGGACACAATACTCACCCCCATTATTAGTGTGATCCCATTTCAACCTCTTACATATTTTCCTCTCGATAGAAACCTACAACTACTTAAATGAACTGAGCACATGAATTTATTCATTAAAAACATAAACCTAAATATTATATGAATATTCATTGATAAAATTCATAAAAAAAAGTATTCCACTAAAATTATAATACTTCAAAGGTCTATAAATATCATAATGTACCAATTAAAGTACTTGTGAATTTTTATGTGAAGGATGACTATTAAAACTAACCTTACTATGTTTTCTATCCATAAAGTGATCATGTGTGTCCAATTCCACACCCTTTATACCTATAAGTATATTTATCTTAGCCAAAAAACCATGTCCCTTCTCATTGATGTGTCTGAGACTCTTACTCCATAATTTTGAGGAAACAATAACACAAGAAGTATCAAAAGAAATAGAATATCTGGTACAGTATAAGCCTGAATGCTTCTTTCTTCAATCCACTATCAAGAAACCCTTTGAAATATTTCAATGTATATATCTAAAAGTAATGAGAAAACCATCATCATAAATAACACTAGTAGAAATTATATTCATAAAAATCTCATAATCATGTCAAACATTCTTCAAAATCATCTTACTTCTCATGTTCTTCCTCAAAAAAATAGTCCATATACCTATAATATCGACATGACCATCATTGGAAATCTTTAAAATCCCAAAATTACTTGGGATACAAGATGTAAATAACTCCTTTCTTGATGTCACAAGAATCAAGATTCCACTATCAACAACCCAGTAAGAATCATATGAATCAATATCAATGGAATCGTAAAAAATAAGAAGATCACCCCTACCAATTGTGGCGACTTGATGATATCCATAGTCATTTATATTCTATTGATTTTCCTTCAATTTATTTTCCCTTTTCTACTGATAAAAAAATTATTGACTTTCCATTTCTTACCATAGTTATGAGACTCAAATTCTTTCTGCTTTAGTATGGATTTTCTTATGACTTTGATTTTATCTGGATTGCTTTTTCCTTGATTTATTTTCTAACTTATACCTCTAATCTTTGTAACTAAAATATATAAATAAGATCATTATTGAGTGCATATCCTAAATTCCTCATTCAAAAAATAGGACTTGAGAAAACTAAATTTTATAACACCATTAGAAGTATAATCAGTTATGGTAAAATGAAAATTATCTC
Source organism: Viscum album (assembly GCA_963277665.1). Lineage (NCBI taxonomy): Eukaryota > Viridiplantae > Streptophyta > Magnoliopsida > Santalales > Viscaceae > Viscum > Viscum album. The sequence continues at coordinate 1,111,034,434 of OY728146.1, forward strand.
ATAAATTAGGTAAATAAAATTTAATTAAATAATTAGGAATATATTAACCATATTTATACCTAAATCTCATCACCTTTTTGGGAAGAAACAATTTATTTTTTCCTGTCTTGGAATCAAAAGTGGTATCAAGCTTCTCCCATTATGTTCTGGCGTGATATATATTGCAATATTGGTGTCAGTTCCCTATAACCAACTCCTATTTACTTTATGATTACTTTTATTCTTTATTTTTTTAATATCAATAAATTTATTATCACATCATGTTTGTTCTTCTATGTGGAATAGTATTTGATAATTTATTAAGGGTAACTATCGCACTGAAAGGTCATAGTAACTTCCTGCTTTGATGAGAACCTAGAAGTACCATGAAAATATTCTTAAATATATTTTCTATATCTGGATGATATCATTTTATAGGCACCGAAAATATAGGATATTAGGGGTGGAACCTCATAGGACTTTAAGGAACTCTATCGTGGTGTATCCCTTGATAAGTTTCAAAAAGAGAATTTTATGAGAAGTTTACCTATCGGTAGGAAATCCACATTCATATGTGTCATTATATGTTCATATCTATCGATGTGTGTAATCATAATTAGACTTTAAGATTATTATTAATGCATACCATGATTCACGTACTTTTATGTATTGAAAAAAATCATGATGATATATGCTCTTGGCATGGTAGGATGTGTCGAGTGCATCATGAGTGACATTACATTAGAAAATAATGATTGAAAGGATTTTTCCCTTCCCATTTTAATAGAAGTTTATATCTAGAGTAATTTTATGGGAATGTAACTACATGATTAAGTCTATATTCCTAGAATTTTATAGGAATGTTTATTTCCAAAAAGTCAAAGAAAGAGGCATCGATCACATAGGTTGATAATACCAACAAGCAACATACTTGATTATAGATATCATGATAAATAGATTATATGACATAGTGATAATTCAAATGAGGTTTTATGTTATTGTGACATTAACTTATTTCTCTATGGGTGACTTGATCATGTTTCTAGATGTGAGATGTGGACTTTAGGTGGTTCCACTTAATGCCATTGGGAAAAGGGACTAAAGGATCACATGCTAAGTGTATCTAGAACCTTAGTTAAATTCTATATGAATTTAACATGTTGGATAAATTTTATTCGTATAAATGGTTTAATAATTATTCATGTTTGTTTGATTGCGTGTATTCAATCACTATTTATTCAAGAGAATATTTATGTGTTTAATATTTAGTAAATATTTATTCTCTTTTTTATAGAATATAATATTTATTTATTTATTGGTGACTAATGAAATGATATTTAATTATTTAATTAAATAGTCATTATTTAATGTCCCAATAAATATTAAGGATGATTGACATAATTATTTTAACGGTCTGATGATAAATGTAAAATAAAATATTATTTAAATAAATATTAATTTATTTATTCAAGGAAATAATATTTATTTTATCTGTGAGTTTAGAGCATGTCAAGTAAATAATATTATTATTACTATTATTTAGACATGGGGTTCTCTAGGGATTAAGAGAATTATAAGGTCTTATGGGAAATTATTATTCTCTAACTCTAACTATATTTAAACTTGGTTATGATAATTCCTATCCAAAATAATCATCATTGAGCATAATTAATTCTCGAGAATTATCCCAAGACCTAGATGTCTCCATGCCAAGTATACTCTCAAGAACGGTAAGTGGTCCTTCTCTATTGTCCTATCGATTCTAGATAGAATAACATGAGTCTATCCACAAGAATTGATTCTCATGGTGATCAAAGATAAATGAATCAAGTGTCAGGATCATCTGTACTAGCTAGTGTAGATTTCTATGATGAAATTTGGATCACTACTATAGGTAATATATCCTTTATTCTCATGACACATTGACAATATGATGTGACTACATCATTATATTCATCAATGAAGAAAAAATTTCAACACAAGGTAATTCTTTATCCAAAAAAAATTATTATAAATTAGATGTGATGATCATGTAATCTTACTTCCAACATAATAGTTAAATAATCATAAAATTAATTCCATTGTTCATGGCATTCTTTTTCATGTACATCTATAATTATTCATTGATTACAACAAAAATCCAAGTTGGATTTAGCCCAGAGGCACTTTTGTTGCTCCGGGAACCTTTAAGTGGAATCAGAGTGATTACATATTTAATTTATAAACATTTATTAATAATTGATTGATGATATTGAATTATTATTTCTTTAAATATGAATATCAAAAAAAATTCTTCTCTTTCTTTATTCTCACTCATATAAACAAGAACGGGTTAAATTTAAATGAAAAATATTAGAAGAACCCATCAAGAGGTGTTAAGGTTTCTTGTCAGATAACACAATATTTTCATGGTGTGTAACCCATTGGTACATTTTTTTCACCCATTTACATTTAATGGGTACAAACCATGATAAATTTAGGTATTCATGCAATAAGTACATGCAGAATTCTTTAAATGTTCACCACATGTTTTGAAAACCCATATCTTTAATACATCTTAATTCATGATTTATTACATAAATATACACATAATATAATCCAAAAATATCATAATTACTAGTGTCTTTATGTAATTATATACATATCACAATAACTTGAAACATGGTTATAACAACATTATTTAAAAAATCTAAAACATGCCCTTATATTACATCGGTCTTCTAATATTGCATGAGATAACCTGGGGATGTACATAAGAAAGGGTTGAGCTATAAAGATTGATAAGGGAATAATAAAATCATAACATGGTGAAAGTAATACATTTTAGTCAAGATACAAATCAAGGTGACATAAATGGGGTGAGAATCATAAACATGTACATTGAAGTGTGATATAAGATGATAACATCAAGGTAATATAGGAATGTGAAAATAACATAAAACATGAAATCATAAACATAAGTTAGGGATAACTATCAATACATAATAACATAGTGTTCTTAGGATAACCTCTCATGAACCATACATGTTATCTCATGAGATAAAAACATTACTCAACACATTGGAGGGATATATAATTATGGGCCCATCCATCACATTCATATCATGTATATAAATTTGTGTTCCACATAAATCATACAACATAAGAATGCCTTTCATCACTTGTAATCCCATTATTAGTGAGTGTGGGTTATATACATGGAATTCCCCAATAAATTAAGTATAATTACATCTAGTTGAATACTATTGAGTTGAAATGGGGATGGGTATTCACTACATAATTGTTTAGCATAGAAAATCACAAGATAATTTTGGTAGCATAAAGGGTGTGTATAAAGATTCATGGAATGGTTTAATTAGAGAGAAAGTCAGTATATCATTACTTTTAAATCTTAATTATAGTAATAGGGGTGTGAAAAAATACATTCCAATATAAAAATTGGTAATCAAATGGCATAATGAAAAGAAAGTTCTGAATAAAGAAGAAGAAGAGAGAATATCTTACCTTGAGAGGACAATTATAAAAGCTTGAGAGGAGCTTATTTAGAGTTTAGGAACACCTTGTGGGGATTCATAGAGGGGTATAGAATATTAGAGAATAATAGTGGGAGGTTGTGTGGGTATTTATATCAAAATAGAGGGTAATTATTTATTAATTTATAAACATAGGTTTTGGACTCTATATGATAAAATAAACAAAACTAAAAACCATACCATGGTTTTTTCCATGGTTTATGACAGAGTAGTTTTTTTAAATATTTTAAAGGTACAAGAACTGAAAATATTAAAATAATTTCATTGGTGATGTGGAAGTAAGTCATATTCATAAATAATTTATTTTAAAACCATAAAATATAATATAGGTTTTGGGGGATTCATTAAAAGTTTATAAAATTAATAAAATATCTTCAAAAACACATTATTTTAAAGGTTAAATATTTTTTTGGTCATTTATTCCCTTTATATAATTTATTACATCACTTTTGGTTCATTATGATGTCATAATACATATTGTATATTTATATTGTATTTATTTTTTACCCAAAAAAATCGAATGTCTCAAAAAAATTAAGAAAGAAATCACCATTGTCCAATTTAAACTTTATTATTTTCAAAAATAATATTTATTTTATCAAAATAGTTTTTTTTAATATGAGAATTTACACTTTTAAATAAAAATCCTTATTTACGGGAAAATACTTGTTTTTACGCCAATAATAATTTTCTAACCCTTATAAAGATTACATTGGAATTCATTAAATTATATAATCATTTATATGTAAATAAATATTATCTAATAATAATACTATATGAAATTATAATCTATTTAAAAATTCGTTAATTTATCAAAAAGAGTGTCAAAACTATATATTTATCCACAAATACAATTTGGGTTTCTTCGTATCAAAATCTAATTTTCATCAACTCATATATATATATTTGTATATATGAATTAATAATGAAAAGGTATGAACATAATCATTATTTTATTAAAAATGAAATATAAAAATTCATACTACTAGGGTATCTATGTATACCCCCTTATTACACCAGCATACACCATAAGGGTAAGGTGTGCGATGGTGGCACATTCTTAGGGTGGTTCAGCGAACATGGTTTGGGATGTGATCTCAATAATATTGAACTTATTTTATAAATGGTTGTATTCATGTTTTATTTCTTGAATTTAATCTTCTGATTGGTTAATTTCAAATCACAGTGACACTATCTCCCTTGAAAGCTCTGATAATTAGCCTTCATAGGGTATGATCCTATGGGTCTAGGTTATCGCATCTTTTGTTTGTGTCAATTGGACTTTATCATAACCCTTAATATATAATAATTTTAACATTCACTATGCATTGGATATATTATCAATAATTATGATACTTAATTTTCATTTGAATCTAAAAGGTTATATTTTATAACGGTCTAAAATAACCAAAGGAGTTCATGTGGTTTCTATAATTACATTTCTTAATGAGGAATTTATTCATTCATAAAGTAAATTTAATTTATAAAAGTTTGAGTCATTACATTCTTCCATAATTTATAAATTTCACCCTTGAAATTAAATTTCATACACTAAAACAGATGAGGGTACTCTGGTTTCATCGCTCTTCTGGTTCCCATGTTACTTCCTCAAACTTATGGTTTTTTCATAGTACTTTGACCAGGTGAGTTTTATTGTTTCATATTTTCTTGTATATATGATCTAATATCTTCACCAATTGATCCTCATATGAAATATTATTATCCAAGGGTACCACCTCTGGATTTAGTATATGTGATAGGTCTAGTATATACTTCCCCAATAGGGATACATGGAACATGTCATGTACTTAAGATGTGTTAGGTGTGAGTGCTTGTCAATAGGACATAGATCTGTTGTGATTAAGGATATAAAAGGTACCAATGTGTCTATTACTAAGATTTACCTTTATCCAAAACCTCATGAATTTTTTCTATGGATATATATAAAGGAACACCTTATCCCCAACCTCAAACTCTAGGTATCATCGACGATTGTCAGAATAGATTTTCTATCTACTTTGTGTGGATTTAAAATGATGATGAATGGTTTCAACCTTATATACTATCTCTTGGATAATAGGTGGTCCCATAATCTTCTTCTCTATAACTTTATCCTGGTATGTTAGATTCTAACACCTCTTCCTATAATGTGCCTCATAAGGTTCCATTTGAATGCTAGAATGGAAACTGTTTTTACATGAGGGATCCACTATGAGAAGGTACAGATACCAATATCTTTATAAATCCATTTAACATGATCTAAAAATATCCTATAGAGTTTAAATGGTTCTCTCAATCTAACCATCCATCTGAAATTGATAAGTAGTACTTAAATTCATATCTATATCCAAATCTTGTTAAAAACTTATCTAGAACCTTGAGTTAAACCTCATATCTTGATTAGATACAATGAAGAGTGGTACTCCATGTAGTATTAAAATTTTTCTTATATATATCTTGATGATTTGGTAAAGAGACAAATCTTCTTTGTTAGTGATTAAATGCACTAACTTTGTAAGGTTATCGACTACCACCCATATGGAATTATTTCCTTTAGATGTCCTAAGGAGTCATATGATGAAATACATAGTTATGTTTTCCCATTTACATACTATTATGGAATATTTTTCCATCATACCCTTATAATTCTATCATTTAGACTTAACTTGTTGGAATACCAATAATTCAGATACAAATTTTGTAATATTCATCTTCATGTTATCCCACCATAAGTTTTGATTTAGATTTATATATATCTTAGTAATTCTTGCATGAATAGAGAATAATGACCTATGGGAATCATCTAGAAGTTCCCTATTTAGATTTCATTTTGATAGTATGCATATCTAGGTTCCAAACCTTATAAATCCATCTTTAGAAAATTTGAACTCAGGAATACTCACTACTTTTCACTGTAGATTCTCATAATCTTTTTTAGCCTCCTTAGCCCTCTCAAGAATGTATGGTTGATCAATTATTTGAGTAATTTAGGGTGGAGATACTTTTATTATTCCCATGTCCATCCTTTTCATGTCAAATAATATGAGATCCCATTCAATCCTCATCATGGATAGGGTTGAAGGATCCTTTTTACTCAAATCATTTTCCACTATGTTTTCCTTCCCAGGATGGTAATGGACTAAACAATCATAATACTTGATTATCTCTAACAACCAACATTGGAACATATTGAGCTTTTTTCGTATGAATATATACTCAAGAATTTTATGATCCATATATATGTTGAAATTTTCTCCATATAGATAATTACACTAAAGATTTAATGTGAAGATCACTGTAGCCAATTGCAAATCATGGTTTGGATAGTTCTACTCATGGGTATTTAATTAGATGGAGGAATAAGCTATAACTTCATCATCTTGCATAAGTAAATAACTCAACCCCTTTTTAGATTCATCAATGTATATTACATATCCTTCCATACTAGTAGGTAAAGTGAGAATAGGTACTATGATTAGCCTCTTATTTAACTCTTTAAGGATATTCTTACATTCATCAGTCTAGAAAAACTTCACTCCCTTATGAGTTATTTTGGTTAGGGGGATTGAAAATAATGATAATTTTCACAAATCGATGATAGTACCCAGTTAATCCAAGGAAACTATGGATCTATTTTATAGATGTTTTTTTGTGTTATCCTTCAATTGCCTCTATTTTTTAAGGATCCATAGATATACCTTTATTGATGATAACATACCCCAAGAATGTTACATGCTCTATCAAAAACTCGCATTAGTTTTACTTCACATACAACTCTTCTTTTCAAAAGGTATTTAGTACAGCATCCCAATTCTCTTCATGTTCCTCCTTACTTTTAGAGTAAAAGAATAATATCATCTATAAACACCACTATAAATTTGTAAAGGTAATCCCTAAAGAGTTTATTAACTATGACCATAAAGATAGTTGGATCATTAATGACTCCAAATGGAATCACTATAAACATGTAGTGTCAGTGCCTTGTATGAAAATTAGTCTTGGGGATATCCTCATTATTCGCCTTTACTTGATAATATCCTAATAAAATATCCACCTTAGAGAAGTACTTAGCACTAAGTATTGATTGAACAAGTCATCAATCCATGGAAGAGGAGACTTGTTATTTATCATCAACTTCTTGAGCTCATGATACTCAATGCAGAGGTGGATTAACCCATCCTTATTTTTTATGAAGGCAACCAATGCACCCCATAGTGAATCACTTGGGAATATAAACCCTTTATCTAGATTCTCATGTAGTTTCTTCTTCATCTCTTCAATTTCAATAGTGGAAATTCTATATAGAGTATTGGATATTAGAAAAATATAGGTATAAACTCAATTTAGAACTCAACCTAATGGATTAAAGGAAGATAGAGAAATTCTTCAAGAAACACATCATCATATTCCCTTACAATGGTAATGTCATCAAGGGTGATCATTTACTTAGTCTCAATCATTTTATCTAGATGTTATTCCTCATAAGGAAATGATATTCATGCTTGATATGGTGATACCAAAGAAGATTAATCCTCCTCCTTTCACTTGTATAGAATCCTAGGTCGATTCATGATACAGAGGATGATTCATTCTCTCAAAAATTTATATTGGATCTATACAAGGAAATCCAATCCATACCGAAAATTGTATCAAATACTATTAAAGGGAGAATTAGAAGGTTTTTTTGGGAAATTCAACTCACAAATATAGATAGGGGGAGTTATATACTTGGGATGAAATAATTTCTCCATTTTAATTTTTCATCAATATCTCCACTTCTATATTTTTAGTTAGTGTTTGAATAGTTATACTAAAATTAAACAATATGAAATAATACATAGAACCATGGATTATAACCTTACCTTTCAATATTTGATTCTAGTTTTAATCATTTAATTCATCCAAAATAGAATTAGGGATGAAAAGTTTTAAACTATTAAACATATAGAAGTGAGATTATGAACATTGAAAGGATAATTCATAATTGAAATATATTCCTTAACCTATGAATTTCTAGGTTTTAGTATAATTTATCCATGGTCTACTTCCTAACATAAGATTTCATAGGCATTTTTGTTCCATTTATAATGATTTATAAGAAGATATGAATTTACCAAAGCATATCCCCTAGAAGTTTCAAACCAACTGTGTATCAATTCCTATTTGATTTTCACTAGGTGATGATCAAGTTAATTCCCAATGCACCCTTTTTGGGTTTATTACCTTTAGGTAAAACTATGTTAGAGCCACATCCACTTATATTTTCTAGGGATAGATTTTTTTTACTTAGAAACCACTTACTATATACTTTACCATAATGTAGGGATGTTTTCATACATTTATTCTTATACCTAAAGATTTTAATAAAGTTTTTTAATCATTATCCTCAAAAATAACTAGACCTTTATTTGATACCAACTATTATTATTATTTCAAACACTTTTAAGGAAAAATGATAAACCATGAGTTCAACAACAAAAGGAAATAACAAATCCATTGAAGGACAATTTAAGTCTACCAGTTTTAATCTCCCTAAAAAATTTACAAGAGATGTTTGTTACCTAAGAGTCTAGTTCATCCATTATCAAATATTTAAACTGAAATGCCAACTTATCCTAGGACTGTATGTACTCTTCAAGGCTGATATTATCATTATTGAATCCCCCAATAAGAATCAGGTCCTGCTTGTCAATATAGGTATATTTCCCCTCATTAAGAGTCACCCTCAATGGCCTCCCCATAATTTTGGAAGCATCATCTTTAGTAGAATTTAGTGATAGGACATGTTCAACCACTTCTTATTTCAAGCTCAAAAGTAATTCCAAGGATTGTTCAAACACACCATCTACCTTCCACTAACAAGCAGCATCACTGTCTATATGCTTGGAGTTAAACTTATTTTCTGATCATGTAACCATTAGAGGTGTTAATAAGGAGTAATCCTTATTCTCTTTATGGATTCCCTTCCAGATCTGGTTTCTCCTCGGGCTCAGAATATCGCCTGTAAGAAAACTGGAACCGTCTTTACTAGATCCATTCTCACATACCCTATCCCTAGACACAACCCCAATGATGCCTCAACCTGAACCCTCGACCTAGAATGAGTCTGGTTGATCTATATTAAATCATTCATTATCTAGTCCTTCAAATCTATTGCCCAGTTGAATCAAAGGTATGTTCATTGGATCTAGCCATTTCTCACCATAATTAGAACCACCTGTGTACTAAAAAATCATCAGATAGTGATTATCAAGAATACCGACAATGCCACACTCTTGAAACCCCCAAGATCTAAAGATAAACAGGTCGAAATCATCAACAGATGGTCTGCAGTACCCAAAATGATCTATAAGGGTCATATCCAGAAGTCTTGAAGCTTTTTTGAACTCCAAAATTGAAAGCAGAAGATGAGGCACACCATCAAGAAGATTGGGAACCTTCGGGCTAATCAAAATCACCGAGAACAAGGGGCAAGCATTATGGTTAGAGAACGGGATCAAGGGTCGAGGATTCAAATCCTGTAGGAAGAGGTCCTCCCCCCTCCCAATGGCAGGAGGGGAAGGAAAAATACTTCTCTATCATATTTAGGTCATCATCGCTGAGATACAAAACCCGATAGGACGAGGTCCCCCCCCCCTCTCAACAGGGGGAGGGGGAAAGAAAAAATCCTTCTCTATATCTTTAATACACCTTAATTCATGATTTATTAAAAAAATATAAATTTTATATAATCCCAAAATATCATGAGGCCTAGTTTATTTTGGTAATTAGATACGTAGCACAATAACTTGAAGCATGGGTATAAAAACATTATTTAAAAACTCCAAAACATTCCCTTATATTCCATCAATCTTTTAATATTGCATGGGATAACCTAGGGATATACATAAGAAAGGTTTGATATATAAAGCTTGGAAAGGGAATAATAAAAGAATAAAATGATGAAAGTGATACATGTTAGTCAATATACATATCAAGATGGCATGAAAGGGGTGAGAATCATAAACATGAACACTGAATAGTGATATAAGATGATAACATCAAGGCAACATAGTAATGTGGAAACAACATAAAACATGAAATTATAAGCATAATTCAAATATAAACATCAATAAATCATAACATAGAGTGCTTATAATAACCTCTCATGCACCATACATGTTATATCATGAGATAAAAATATTACCCAATGCATTGGAGGGCTATATAATTCTAGTCCCACCTTCCACATTCATATCATGTACATACATTTTTGTGTCACATAGATCATACAATATAAGAATGTCTTTCATAAATTTTAATCCCATGATTAAGGATTGTTGGTTAGATATATGGAATTCCCCAATCAATTAAGGATCAATAAATATAGGTTAATTTTATTGAGTGAAAATGGGGAGTGGTATTCACTACACGAATGTTTGGCATCGAAAATCGCAAGATATTTTTAACAGCATAATGGATATACATAAATATTCATGGAAAGGTTTAATGAGAGATAAATTTGACATATAATTACTTTTAAATAATAATGAAAATAATAGGGGTTTTTAAAAACACATTCCAATATAAAGAATTAAAAATAAAATGGCATAATTTAATAAATTGCTTGAATAAAGAGGAGAGAATCCCTTACCTTGAGAGGGAGCTTCTAAAAGATGGTTAAGAGATTATTAAGAGATTGGTAATACCTTGGGAGGGATTTAGATAGGGACAGAGAGTGTAAAATCATGATTAATGAGTTTTTATTGGAGAGGAGTGGGAGGTTCGGCAGGTATTTATAACAAAAGTGAGGGGAATTCTTTATTAATTTCTGAACATAGGTTTTGGACTCTATATAATAAAATAATCAAAAAAAACATTACCATTCTTTTTTACCATTATTTCTACCAGAGAGAATTTTTTTCAATATTTTATAAATCCAAGAACCAAACATATTAAAATAATACTATTGGTGATGTGGAAGTAATTCATGTTTATAAAGAATTTGTTTTAAAACTATAAAATATAATATAGGTATTTTTGGATTCATTAAAGGTGTATAAAATTAATAAAATAAATTAAAAACACTTTATTTTATATAGAAAATATATTTTTTGTTTTTTATTCCCTTTATAGAATTTATTACTTCACTTTTGATCTATTATGATGTCATAATACAAACCGTATATTTATATCATATTTAATTTTTTTACAAAAAAACAATTATCTCAAAAACTTATGAAAAAATAACCATTGGATAATTTTGGCATGTTTATTTAAAAAATAATATTTATTTTACCAAAATAATTTTATAAATATGATAATTTACACTTTTAAATAAAATTCATTATTTATAGGAAAATACTTGTTTTTACAGAAATAATAATTTTCTGGCCCTTATAAATATTACATTGGACATTATTAAATTATATTATAATTTTTATGTGAATAAATATTATTTAATACTATTATTATTTTAAATTAATATTTATTTCAAAATTCTTGAATTTATCAAAAAGAGTGTTAAAACTATATATTTTCCAAAAATACATTTTTGGCTTTTTTTTGTATCAAGATCTAATTTCATCTACTCATATATACTTGTATATATAAATTAATAATGAAAAGGGATAATCATAGTAATTATTTTATTAAAAATAAAACATAAAAATTTATACTCCTGGTTTTTAGATACATAACTCTTTATTGCACGATCATACGCCCTATAGGTAAAGTGTGTGATGGTGGCACTTTTTAGGGTGGTTTGACAAACATGGTTTGGGTTGTGATATCGATAATATTGAAATTCTATTATAAGAGGTTTTATTCATGTTTTAATTGTTGAATTTTATCTTGTTCTTGGTCAAGGTAAAATACCAATGATGTCATCTCATTTAGAAGCTCTCATAATTAGGCTTTATAGGGCATGATCCTACTAGTCGAGATCGTCGCTTCTTTCTTCTATGCCAATTGTACTTTATCATAACCCATAATATATAATATTCTTAATGGTATCTATAAAAAGACTATATTATCAATGGTTATAATTATTAATGATCATTTAAATATGGAATTATATATTTTATTATGGTCCAAAATAAAAATAGTAGTGCATGTGTTTTTTATAAATATGTTACTTAATAAGGAATTTATTCATTCAAATAATGAATTTCATTTATAAAAGTTCAAGTCGTTACACATGTTGACCGGTCTAGGATATCATATGGATTGTTTTACTACACATTGTGTAACTTATTTACACATCATATAGTCCATATGTTTTTATAGCAGAAAACATAGGGTCAAATTCATGTCATGCATTTATTACATGACATGGGTAATAAAAAACTGGGAAACATCAAAGTCACATAACGTGTAGCTATCATAATTTTCATTTAATACATACATGTTAGTGGATAACAAACATGCTTATACCCTAGGTGTGTGTCACTGACATGTGCATAAGACGTTACATAACGTGTATCCCTAGTACACATCATGTAACCTATTGTACCTCATGTGATTAATTTGACATTGAAAGAAAATTAATGGTATAATTAAACCTAATAAATATGTGTATGTTTGTAATTAATTAATAGAACACACCATGTGATATGATTATTAATTATATATTATATTAATTTTTATTTTAAAATCATGAACTACAGGTTATGTATGGACTTTAATTATATTGTACTCTATGTGTGTTAATAACATCGCATGTATGAATATTTACAAGTGTTTGTGAGTCATTTATTAAAAATTCATTCCTTTTAATTATATTCCATTCCATTCATGTTGTATTCCATGTGAATACACAACACAAGGACTATGTCGGGTAGTTTGGATGGGTACATGTCGTTGCCTCCAAGTACACATGTGAACTTTATTAATTTTAAATAAAATTAATTTGTTTAGTTTGTTTAAAATTATGGATCATTGAAATTTATGGGAAAGTTTGGATGAAATTAAGATAAATTTAGTTAATTTATTAATTAGATAATTAATTGGATTAATTTGAGGGGTTTTATCTTAATTAAAGTGTAAATTAAAGTGAATGCTAGCTAGATTTCAGTTGTATATATGTCGTATGTGTGTGGGTGATCATGAGATAAGACCATACCTATGTATTCTAATGGTTTATTTAATATATTGTTTTTTAATTAAATTATGGACTTTACACCATCTTCACCTCTCATTATGTAAGGGCTTACGTGCCCACAGTTTATTTTATATAAACCCCTTAGCCAGTCCTTTTGTTCCTCTTACCCATGTGTGAGTAATTTTTATGTAATTAATGGACCTCCTAGGTGAGTAGAGGTGGTTCAAGTTCATATTAGAGGTGAAACCAATCTTGAAGACACATGGGAGGAAATGTGGGATGCTACAATATGGACTAATTTATGGTTCAAGGTTTTTTTCCCTAGGTTTGAGGGTAAGTTTATCATCTACCAGATAGACTAAAAATTAAAAAAAATATAATGATCATAACACTTTTATTGTTTTACTTTTTTCAAGTTTCATGGTTAATTTCTTTAAATAAGTTTTGTCATGATAAAATAAATTAATGAATTAACAAACATTCAAGATGAAATTAAAATAAATTGGATTATGTGTAATTTTATTGGTACATGGTTAATCAATTAAGTAAAATATACTTAATATTAACATGATTGTAATAATATTATATAGTAAATTTATAAATTAAGTTAAAAAACACTAAAATTAAATATTAAGTCGATATAGTATTCTACTACTTGGGTTTAAATTAAACCATAGTTCAAAGTACTTGACCAACCTCTATTGGGGTACTTTCAATAATCTGAGAATTTATAACTTGATTTTTAGGTTGAATTAACCAAAATCGCATGAAGGGTCAATCAAATCCACAATAATTATTGAATCTTATAAGAAAGTTTTAAGAAAATACAAGTCTAAGATTTCAGTATTAAGAATTCAACTCAACAGGTCAAGGAGTTGTGAATTAATGTAGTTGGAAAGTTATGCCTACCTAAATTCATTTGAATAGCTTTTCAGACCCCCATTTGGGTTATTAGAAGGATACTATAGATCATGTCTACTAGAATATCCATGTGATATAATATTTTAAAACCAATAGTGAGGGATATTGGGTTTTTGAAAAAATAGTGGGTGGTTAATAAATTTATACTTTATTATTTAATTCAATAATTCAGATAATGTAATAAAATTATACTCTTATTTATTATAGAAAATGAAAAGATTTGTGAATTATAATATATCACTATGATCTATACTAGATAAGGATAACATTATCACAAGCTCAAATTTCAAGGAATAGTATAGGTGTTTTCACATTATACTATGTCGTGAGTAGAAATTATACATGCTAGAAACTCATGTTCCTAAGTCACTTGCTAAAGATTCTAGTGAGGAAGAAGTATCTCTCTACCTTATATGTGTGGATGATACCATATATGTCCAATGTTTATTTTTATCATCCATTTATAGTGATCTCATCAAGAAACATGAAGAAATGGATTCATATAGCATGATATCTCACCTTCATGGCCTTTATCAAGAGAAGGATGCATAAGAGATGTGTGAGATATTCAATGATCTATTCATGTGAAATCTTAGAGATTAAATTATATTTGGTACTTATGTAGTCAATATGATTTAATATATATATATATATATATCAATTTGACATATTGGGATTTAAGAACTTTAATGAATTATACATAGATCTCATTTTATTTTCACTACCAAAAGTATTCTCTAGTTCCATTATAAATTATAATATGACAAATAGAGAGAAGACTATTTTTGAACTCCTTAATTTGATTCTCTGAGTTGATAAATATATGGGGCGTGAAAATCATATGGTCCTTATAGATGACTTGTAAAGATATTTTTATGTCCTCTTGATCAGGTATAAGTCTGAATCCTTTGAGAAATTCAAAGAGTTCAAGAATTAATTATATACTCAACTTGGTAAGAAGATAAATAAGATTTTATATGATTAAGTTAGTGAATATATTAACCAAGAGTTTATCATCTTTTTATAGGATTATAGGAATTTATCTTAAGTCACTCCACCTTATATGCCACAGCTGAATGGTTTCAGTAAAAAGAGGAATTATTACTTGATTGACATGGTAAGGTCGATAATAAGTCAGACAAATCTTCTATTATCCTTTTGGAGATATGCATTACATTTTGCAGCATACACACTAAATTGTGTGCCAACTAAAGTGGGAAATGATATTCCCTTCGAGTTATGGAGTGTAAAGAGACCTATTTTTATCACATATTCATTCATAGGGATGTGAGGTATTTTTTAAGTTTGTATATAGAAATTAACTAGAATCTAGGGGAATTGAGTTTATCTTTATAGTATATCCTAAGGAAACCAATGGTTTTTATTTATATGAATCCTAATACAAGATAATTTTCATGTCTATACATTTTTCCTTAGAGGGAGAACATCCTCAAGAAGGATAGTGGAAGAAATATTAACATAAATAAACTTGATGCTCAAGATATATAAGAGTTAGTGAAGGAACACATTCCACAAGTCTCTGTGGAAGATGTTGTTCCTAAAACACAAGTACTACATAGGAGAACTAAATAGGTGAGAGAACCAAAAAGATATGTTTTGTGCCAAAAGTATTTTGGTTTCACTTTTTTCAATATTCTAATATGTTTTTGAAGGATACATTTCCTAAAGAAGTTAAGGTGAAAGTTTTTTCTTTGAATAAATAAATAATATTGAGTCTGGTAGTTCTTTGTTTATATTCAAAGTACCAACCATCATGATCACTTAAGGATATTCATGATTCTAGATAAGTTTTTTTAAATGAAATATTTTATAATTTTTTAAGGTGAAATGTGAGTTTTTAAAAGAATGTGAAAAATGAATTTCCAAAAGAAGCTGAAAAATGAATTTCTAAAAGAAGGTGAAATATGAGTTTTTGAAAAAAAGTTAAATGGATGGAAATCTAAAAGGAGTTATAGAATAAAATTTTTGAGTTCAATGAATGGAAATCTAGAAGGATAATTTATTATCACACTATAAAGAAAAATTTGTATGGAGGAAACATGTGAAGATTTCCATTGGAAGAAATTGAAGTTTCTATAAGAACAGATGGCTATATATAAAATACATTCAAAGAAGAAGGTCAAGTTGATAGAAGGTTCTAAAATTGAGCTTATTGAAATAAATTTTTGAGATAAACCCTAACCATTTAAGTTTTTTGGAAGAAAAATTTAGATGATGCTATATTGTTCATTCATCGGAATAACATCACTTTAGAGGAAGACCCACAATGTTCCAAACTAAGGTGAATTTACAAAACCCTTATCTTCAGAAGTTGAATATGTGTTTAAATCATCCTAGAGTTTTAATTTTTCCTTAATATGGATTATCGAGAGAAGAAATAATAATTCATTAGAAGAATGAGTAGGTTACTGGGAAGATTCCTAGAAAAGGATGGTCATAAGAAGAAGCTACAAGCCAAGTTTGAAATAAATGAAGGTCCATTGGATAGATACCAATGGAAGAAATGAATCATGATGGATAATGTTTAAAGTACTAAATTCTATATAATATTAAGTTTAGGCATAGGTTGAATAGGAAGGATCCAAGTGACTTTTATGGAAGAACATTGACCTAAATATTTCAAATGGACTTTACATTGTTTTAAAGTCATATATTCTAATGATTTTAATATGGATGATCAAAGTGAAATTTTCATTGAAGGAAATTTTATGATTCTAGATGAGATATGAGGAAGAATTAAAGATTATGGATGTCATGTTTTTTGGGAGCTTTAATGATGTAAAATCCTAATATCTTCATAAGATATTAAATATGGTTAATTCAAAAGTTGTTTAGGTGGGGATTTCAAACCAAAGACTAAATGTTCCCAACATCTATAGGAGTAAGCTTTACTATATAAAAGGTAAACAATTGAGTTGTTTATGAATATTGATAGTGATATATTAAGAGTTTCTGAGAAGAAGGGTTATAGAAAATGATTATTTGATGTACTTTCATCAGATGTTCATTTGGGTCGAATGAATTCTGAGGAACTAAAAGCACAAAGATTTGGAGGGATAAGAACTCAAATGATAACTTTATAGAAAAATAATTTCTAAAATAATAATTTTTATAGACAAAGTTCAATAAGGTGGATTATTGATTAGATCCAGATCATCCAAGATTCAGGGGAAGTTTCAAGACTGGAAAACCTTTCATAAAATTTGTTAAAGATCATGAATAAGTGGTACATAATATAAGGTGATCCAAATTGTTTGTGGAGGAAGACCATATGAAGAAGAAGATATTTATATTCCATATCAACTATGAAAATGATCTTGTGTTTGGGGTGTATAACTAACTACTGAAGGGTTTTTGTTGGTGTGTATAACTAATCATTGAAGGAGTTTGAAATTGGGGCGTATGGAAAAATTTTGAAGAAGGATTAGTGTGTATAACTAATCAAAGGAATATTTTAGTTAGGGTGTATGACCAATCACTATTTAAGTTAGTAAATAATTTATGTGGAGGTGTATAACTAACATGTAAAGGAGTATGCTTTTAAGTTGAACTATATAAATCCTCGCATTCTAGTTTTTTTATTTAATTTGCATACCTATGAGGTAAGGCATAGATTTTAAATAAGATTGTGTTAAGGATTTAACCATCCATATAGTTTGAAGTTATTAAAATGGAGAAACTTCATAAAAAATAAAAATAAATTACTTATTCACCCCCTCCCCCTCTTAGTGATCTTACCAAACCTGTGTACTTCAATTAGAATCATAGGGAGTTCTTCAATATATCCACTCAATGAGGATTGAGAATTTAAATTCAGTTAATAGTAGAGGTATTCCTACCTTTTCTTCTAATACCTAACATGGTTGGAAGAATAAGATGATACCCTGTCTATTTTCTCTTGTCCTAGAAGTTGTAGATGTAACAACTATTGGATTTCCACCTAGTGAAAAGGATGCACCAATGAATTTTGATGATAGAATAAATCTAGAGGTTAATGGTAAGTCTAAAATTTATATTATTATATCTTTTCCAGATAATTTTTATACAAATGTGATGGGTCTCCAAACAACCAAGGAAACTTAAAACAAAATTGAAATTATTTTTGAAGTAAATTAAAATGTAAATGAATAAAATCTTCAAATATGTAGAAGTAAATTTGAAGATATAAAAATGGTAGAAGAAAAAACTATTAATGAGTACTTCAATAAGGTAAATTAAATTTTTAGTAATATCAGGGGATTTTGAGACACTTTATCATATTTAATTACTATAAAAAAATTGATGAGAAATTTTCTAGATCGATTTGATTGAAAAAATATCAACCATGTAGGAAAAAGAGGATTCGGGCCAAGATGAGCTACATAATATACTCATAACCTATGAGATAATAAAAACTCATGTTTTCATAAAAAATAAAAGAATCGTATGGCCTTTGAAGCAATGAGAAAATGAAAAATTAAAGAAGAAAATTTTGTTAAGTCAAGTGGTTTAAAAGATGATAAAGGTAAAGATTACTTTAATAAAATTGTTTATCTTCTCTCAAAAAGATTCGATAAAGGAAAATAGAAGGTAAAAAATAAAAAATCATTAAAGTGATGGAATTTTGATGATCTTGGATACTTTTTATATCATTTTACAAATAATAAGAAAGAATAATATAAAATTGGTGGGGATGATGAGAAACTATGAAAATAGAAAAGGGATGGGAAGAAGAAGAAACATTCCAAAAGTAAGAAAAGGAATTTAATGATAAAACATGGGAAAGTTAATTCATCATCAAGTGTATCTTTATATAATGAGATGAATTTTATTACTAAGTTTGAAAAAAAATAATTCATCAAGAAATAATGATGATGGAGAAGATAAAACTGAACTGGAATGGAAATTGAATCATGAGTGAGAAGCATGTATTGAGGCGGTTTAAAAACATAGAAAATAAAAGAAAAATTATCAATGGAGGAAAATAAGGTTATGGAAGAAAAGGAAGAGTTATGTAAGAAAGAAGAAATTTATATTGATGAGATCAAGAAGTATAAATTTAAGATTAATGACCTTGAAAATATGGTAAGTAGGAAAATAATAAGTGTTTTTTGAGACACAAGTTACATGTATCATAGTTAAACATTATTTGAAAAAGGCTAGAGAATGATTCAATAAATTATTAGAATTTAATAGGGAATATTCTTAAGATATTGATATGAAGGGATCTAACAATCAAGTTAAATCTACACCTAATAAAAATAGATTTTTTATCTCTAATAATGTAGGTGAGGCTAAAGAGGTTCGCTCAAAGAAGAATGAAATAAATTCCTTTAAATATAATATAGGAAGATGTGATTCAATAAAATCATTTCCATTAAGAAAAAAGAAGACTTATATCCTGGCACAACATCTTCAAAAAAATCCAAATAGATTTATAATCATTATAAGATATAAAAATTAAAAGATTATTTATATTTATTTGTAAGGTATGGCCATAAATCCTATTTTTTGGTTCAATATGTCTTTATTAGGGAATAGGAAAGAACAAAGGGGGATTTTTGTGATAAAATAAGGACTAATTTCAAGAGAAAACTAGTTGTGAATATATCTACATCTAATCTTCCCATGAAAAATAAATTTAATATTTTAAAGGAAGTTTGTGATAGGTGTGGATTATTAGGTCACAAATCTAAGTATTTTATGACTAGTATTCAAGGAAATGTTCCATTATGATGTAAATGGGAAGAAAATGCTAAAGATAGTAAAGAAAAAGTCATGTTATGGTAATTCCAACAAGAAATAGTGTGAGAGGAATAAAAAATAGAGCAACTAGAGAAATATTTATTGGTTGTTTAGCCTGATAAATTGAAAAAGTCTTAAGAAAATAGAAGAATATGAAATAAAAACTAAAGTATAGGGAAATAATGTTGTGTTAGATGAGAAAGATGAGATTTTCTAAGGAGTAATCCATAAGTGGTGATTTGAAATTTCAAAAGAAGACATGTGAGAATTATAAGAAATATGAGCATGAAATTACCTTAACTTATGAGGTGGAAACTTCTTTATATAATCAAGAAGTACAAGAAAATAATCTGAGTAAATAAACTATTTAAACCATTAATAGAAAGATGAATAATTATTTTTTAATGAAATAATAACCTAGGTTGAGAAGAAATTCTCATCCTAAATATTGCTTCTAAAGCACAAAGAAGATCTACATTATTCCTTATTATTTTATGTGTTTTTGAACTAACATATAGGGAATTTAAGGAGGTGATTAATTCTATCATTGGTAGGATAATAAGAAAAATGAAACTTTATATAGTTCTCCAAACTTCCCTGAAAACAAGAGATTGAGTGCATCCCTTGAGGGTAAACTTATATGAAGAAAAGGTTTTCAAAGAGGTATTATCTCATGAAAACATTAAATAGCACTTGAAAGTGAGGTATTCCAATCACACTCTTGTCCTTTATTCATGAATGTATTAATTAAGGTTTATTGTTTGATTGATGAAAATATGAGATAAAGAGGGGTATTTCTTGCACCTGAACTTTCTAATGTGTTTGTTAAAGTGTGTGAAAGATTTTTTATTTCATTGATAAATCTGATTATATGCAACCCATAAATGGACAATTGAGAGTTCCTGAGCATGGTAACACATGTGAGTACGTTTATGAACAGCATAGAAAATATTGAGTATATCTCTATTTATTTCTACACTCAGTTATCCCATGTAGACTTATATTTAATTAAAAAATATATATTTTCTAAGAACCATGTGATATCATCTCACTCTTTAAATTTGGAATAAAGATAGGGAGAATTTGTTTTGAGAAGAAACCTGAGAAGACCCTTATGTTTCCATTTTCATTTGATTGTCAATAAGGGTGAGAAAGAAATGATCACGCATATTGATTTTTAGGATGTTTGGTGATATTGAAAACAAACACAAAGGGGGGTATTGTTGTGTCCAAAGTATTTTGGTTTCATCTGTTGTCAATATATCAATATGTGTTTGAAGGAGATGTTTCTTTTATAAGTTAAGGTGAAAGTTATTTCTTTGAATAAATCAACATTATTGAGTTTTTTTATGCTTTGATGATATTTAAAGTACCAAACATCATGATCACCCAAGGATATTCATGATTGTAAGATATTTTACTCAAAGGAAAGATTTTATAATCTATGAAGTTGAAATACGAGATTCGTAAAGAAGGTGAAAATGAATTTCTTAAATAAATTGAAATGTGAGTTTCTAAAAGAAATTTCAATGGATGGAAATTCAAAATGTGTTCTAGAAGAAAATTTGTGTGTTCAATTGATAGAAATCTGGAAGGAGAATTTATGATCTCATCAAAAATAAAATTTTGATGGAGGAAACATGTTAAGATTTCTAGTGAGAGAAATTTATGTTTCTGTAATAACAAACAGTCACATATAAAATACATTGAAAGGATAAGGTTGGGTCATTCTAAGGATCTAAAGTATATTTTTTCAGAAGAAAGCTATGAGATAAACCCAAACTATTGAATATTTAAGAATAAAGAGTCATATGATGCTATATTTTCCATTCATTAGAAGAACCTCACTTTTGAGGAAGACCAAAAAAATGATCCAAGATAAGTTGAATTTAAAAAAACATACTCACCAGAATTTTAGGATTCACGTAAAGAATCATGGATTTTTAAAGTTACCATAAGATGGAGCATCGACATAAGAAATAATAAAGCATTAGAATAATGAAGAGGTGCCTGTGAAGAGTCCTAATAAATTGATGATGGGAAGAAGAAGCTACAAGCTGAGTTTAAACTAAATTAATGTGCATTATATGGAGACCACCAGAAGAACTTAAATAGTGTTGGATAATTTTTTAAGTACTAAAGACTATATGGAATTTAGTTTAGGAAAAAGGAAGAACTAAAAGGATCCAAGTGACTTATATGGATGAACATTGATTGTAAGATTCCAAATGGACTTTACAATATTATAAATTCATACATTCTATAGATACTAAGATAGGAATTTGAAGTGAAATATTAATGGAGGAAAAGTTCTTGATTATATTAAGATATAAGGAATAATTGAATATTATTGATTCTGTGTTTTTTTTAGAGCTTTTTTGAATTCAAATCCTGGTATCTTCATAATATATTTAAGGTAGTCAATTTAAAAGTTGAGTTGGTGGGGATTTTAAACTGAAGCTCATACATTCCCTGCATCTATAAAAATAAACTTGCCTATATAAATGGGGAATAACACTTGAGTTGGGTAGGAAGATTTAGAATGAATTATTAAGAGATTTTGAGAAGAAGAGATGAATAAATGGAGTTTTAGAAATAATTTCATTAGAAGTATATTTGGGTCGAAGGAAGTCTAAGGTACCAAAAACACAAAGTTTTAGAAGGAGAATAACTAGAAGGAAAATGTTCCAGAAGAAGAGGTTCCTAAAGAAGAATATTTAGAGAAAATGTTTTGGAATATTGAGTATTGAGTAGATCCAAATCAACCAATATTCATAGGAAGTTTCAAGACAAGAAGACCTTTCCTAGAATCTCTTGAAGATCTTAAAGAAGCTATTCACAAGCTAAGGTGATCTTAACTATTTATGGAGGAAGATTATCTGAATAATAGGATCTTTCTACATTGTATAAAATACAAAATAGATCTTATGGATGGGGTGTATAACCAACTAATATAGGCTTGTGGTTGGGGTGTATAACCAATAATTAAAGGAGTTTGAAATTGGGGTGTCTAAAAAATTATTGAAGAAGGGTTGGGGTGTGTAACCAATAGAAGGAATATTTTAGTTGGGGTGTATAACCAATTACTATTTAAATTAGTAGAGAATCTATGTTAGGGTGTATAAACAACATGGAAAGGAGTAGGCTTTTATGTCAAAACCTATAAATCCTTGTGCTTTTTTTGTGCTTTAATTTTCATATGTATGAGGTAAGTCTAAGATTTTAAAAGAAGAGATGATTGAGGCTTTAACTGTGACAATCGGTTCCCAGTGACAACACAGCCACCCCGCCTTAACAAGGCTGTCGGGTCCTAGCCCCCCAGTTTCCCCGCAGACACGTGGGGCCCACCCCAGGGTCCACCCACATGCCTGAATGGGTCATCTGACTAATGAAATTCCCCACAGGCCAACACATGTCCTTTCCAGTGTGCTTTTTCCTCACTCACACACACCCTGGAAAACTCCCCATAAGGTCACCCATCCTGATCACTACTCCAAGCCATGCACGCTTAACTATGGAGTTCTAATCAGACAGGATCCCGAAAAGGAAGGTGCACCTTGTTGACATGAGTCATATCATTTAGTCATTTAACCCTTTATCATTTGGTAATGTTACAATCACCCCCACTTTAGAGCACAATGCCCTCGTTGTGGGCCCTACATCTCAACCCAGGCAGTGCACTGCACTTAAGGCTGGGTACCACCTCTGATACCAAATGTGACAACCAGACTCGATGCCCATGTTAAGGTGGGGTGGTTGTGCTGTCACCAGGGCCCAGTTGTCACATTAACCATCCATAGAGGTTGAAGTTCTTAAAAGGGATAAACTTTGTAAAAAGTAATGGAGATCACTAATTCACCCCCTCCCCCTCTTAGTGATCCTAACAAACCTGTGTACTTAAATATGGTTTTCTAGTCGCTGAGTATAGTGGCTCATTATTGGATGACAATAATGATTCTTGTTTCCTATAAGGAGCTAGTAGAGAGCTCAAAAGATACAAAATGGTATTAATATATGAATTTTGAGATGGATTTTATGTATCAAACCCAATTTTGGGTTCCAATCAATCTAGTAGTTGATATAAAGCTTGTTTTTTGTAAATGGTTATTCAAGAGAAAACTAGACATGGAAGGTAAAATGATTACCTATAAAGCATGGATAATGACTAAAGAGTTTAAATAATGTCAAAAAATTGACTATGAAGAAACCTTTTTATAGTATCCAGGTTTAAATCCATCATAATTTTACTAAATATAACATCTATCCATGACTATGATATTTTGAAAATTGATGTAAAAATAGTCTTCCTTAACATGAACCTTCAGGAATATGTTTATATGACACAACCAGAATGTAAGAACCCAAATCTTCTTTTTAGGTATGGATCTTGTTTTCGGGTTGTTTTGAAGAAAAAGGAAGAAAATATGATTTTCTATGTATATGCCATGTACTTCTGAGTACACACTGTGTACCTAGCTTGCCACATACAACTGTGTTTTTACTGTGTAACGGCTGAGTACATGGCCGTGTGGTGACCTGTCAGACCAGCTTAAGTCGGGGGCCAATTGAGGCTACCACATGGCGTGTAGTGTTAATGAACACATTGTGTACTTTTATTTTTAATTGATATATCATAACGGGGTCACATATCATGTCTGAAACAATTTTTTCTTCCCATGTTTTGTATAGGAGTGCTTCGAAATAATGGACGATGTTTGATATCCCGATTCTCTATCCAAGCTCCGATTGAGACACTGTCAGGTGCATTAGAATCCCACCGGTGAGTTCTCAAACTCACTTGATCCCTTCTTCCTAATTCATCATCTCTTATGAGTTATTCAAGGTTAATATTTTTTCACTTTTTGGTAGATCTACGTCATTTTAGGCCGACGTTCAAGAATATCGATCATACAGCATCAAGGTAGGTGGTTTGTTCCTTTTTTTATTTGTATTTGGATTATATATTCTAAAAGTGACACATACCCATGTTTTTTGTATTATGTGTGTTTAGAATTAAACCCTGTTATTTCCTTCTTTGGTTTGCTTGTTTGATAAAGGGTTTTTTCTTATATGTAAGGTTAGATACCTTGTCTAAGGGACACTCCATGGGTGTGTTTCCCCTTGATTGATTGTTTATGGTTTTTTGGTCGAGGTTTCCTATGAGGCATACCTTGCTTTCCATGCCTTGTTTGATTAGGATGGAGTTTGATTGATTATATAAAAATCATCTGATATTCATTTTGAATGTTTATCCATGTAGTAGTTTCATATTACATGATTTGCTTTGATATAATATGTGCACTATTTTTTTTCAATGGACCATGAGAGACTTGGACCAGGAAGACTAAGGGGGGATTCCAGATTGCATATATGTATTAGTTTTTTCTAATGGACCATGAGAGCCTTGAATTAGGATGGATAAGGGGACTTCAATATTATTTAAACAGGACCGTGAGAGCCTTGGTGTATAACTTTAAACAAAGGGGTTAGACCGTGATATATTTTCTAAAGGGTCGTTATTTATTGAATTGATGCTATGTGGGACCAAAGGGGTTAGACTGTGAGAACTTTCCTAGAGGGTCGTTCGTGAATTGTTGAATGATTGTGAGGCGTCAGCCAAGCCAAAGCACAAGCTTGGACTCATTTTTACTTGATTGTTTAGATGGTCTTATGATACGTCTATTTTGGTTACTTTACATGATGGATATAGAGCTTAGGCTATATCCCAGTGTCACATGATTCAACGGATGAATAATAAATGTTAAATGAATGTAATTGAAAATTGTAGGATTGTTTACTTTTGAGTAATTTCTATTTTATTGCTTCATTATTGCATATTACCTGATATATATATTCACTGATAGTTAGGAACATATCTTTTGGTGGTTGCCTATTGGGATTCGTCTCACACCCTATTTGGGTCATGATTTTGGACCCAAATAGATTATATGATTTCAGGTATAGATAATGGAAACTGCCCTTCTTCATCAGGTACTTGATTGATATTGGGCCTAGAGATCACAGGACCAAGCTCATGCTTGTGATTCTATTAGAGTTTACTTGCTTTTCCTTTGTGTTGGATTATATTTTATTTCCAACTTTGAGGCCTTTTTTGGTTTCTTTCTTAGACACATGTGACATGCATCATTTATATATATGCTCCAGTTGTGTTATTACTATTATTCTTCTGTTGTTTAATACTATTGTTTATTAATTATTATTTTTGTGTATACTCTGGAAACGAGGGAATAGTTTCCCCATTATCAAACCTTGGCCCTTGCTGCTAGTCGACAGCCTCTTGCAGTTGGGGAAATGCGCTTGAGGACATGTGACCAACCTGGTATGGGGCACCATTGGGTGCCACCCAGATCTGGGATGTATCAAAGTGGTATTATAGGAGTTTTTCCTATTTTGACTAACTATTTGGAGCCAATAGACTTGGATTTGAAGGAATAGGCAGTTGTTAATATGCTGTTGTCGGGAGTATTTAACTCGTGTATAGGTAAAATCCAAGTTACCTCAAATATTTCAATTTTTCTGGTTTTGCAATTGTTAAAGTTGATTTGATTTCACCATTATGTGATACACATGTATTTTGATGTTTAATTTGAGGTTCTATTCTATTACAACCTGATGAGATGATGGTATGTCATATCATGAATCATATACTAACTTTATAGAGATCACATGCCATGCTTTCTCATCATGCCATATAGGGTGCATTACTGATTGAATGTTATTGTGATAAATGTTGTGCTAGATCTGGATGTTGTTGTGATAGATATCATGATAGAATACCTACTATTTTTATAGGGTATTGGAATATGTATAGTTTCATTTGGATGGACGCCAAGATTTGGTCCCTGAGGTGTTATGGTCCCTCTTGGATCGGAATTTGGTGGATCATATTTGAACTTTAATTAAATTATGTTAATATATGATATAAATAAGGATGTCAAGCTTTGATTAGAGGGGAGTATGGGCTCTCATGAATCAGAACTTGGCATTCCATGGCCAATTTTTATTAAGATTTTGGGGGTTTTGTAGAAGTTTTAGAGGCTTACTGTCCAAAAAATCCAGAAAACATGACGTGTGATGTTATGAACACACGCCATGTGTTCTTTTGTTCTAGAAGAAATGAATTTTCTTAAGTACATGTCAAGTACTGTATATACATGACATGTAGTTATTTACCGTGTTACTGACTATGTGAGGACAGACACGGGGTTGGTAAACTCTTGGTACAACATGTTGTGTACTAGGAGTACATGTCATGCTATAATCGACCGTGCATCCGGCCGTGTGACTAACGACACAGGTTGATGGAACTTTTGTTGTACACATCATGTCTAGAGTGTGCATGTTGTGTAGTGTTACACTAGAAAAACTATGTAGTTCTAGTTGTGTAGAAGTACTTGGGCATGAAGTAATATTCAAGTACATGTCATGTCTCAGGAGGAACATTCCATGTGTGTGGGGTGTTACATTATTGGGATGGTAGAGGTACAAGCCCATGTTAAGGCTTAATGGAACACATTGTGTAGTGTTTCTATATGTCGTGTAACCCTCTTTTGAAAAACTTGAATGTTTTCCTTAACCTTTTTCATTCTTTCACTTTTGATTTTCTGTTCCATTAATCTTATAATGAGGTGTACCCTTGACCTTGCAGAGTCATGCCACCAAGACGTCCTCTGGTTGTACGCCAGGTACAGGGCGATGATCAGACATCGGAAATGGTAGATTAGGAACTACTAGTAGATCCTCACGTCATTCCCTTCTTGTCACCATCTATTATACTGGATGTAGTTGTGGATACACGGTTCTATGAAGGCTTTATGGGGATGATGCAGACCTTTAAAGGAGAACCACATCCTGCCCTGACTATGGAAGAGTTGATGCAGGTGTTCCAGCAGCAGCATACTCCCACTCTTTCAGGGTATGGAGGACAAAAAGATGCAGATTCATGGTTAGAGGACATTATTTCTATCTTCTAGCATCTGGAGACACCTTCTGAGAGGAGGGTTAAGCTTGAGACTTACATGCTATGTGATTCCGCTAAGAGATGGCGGGATGTTGTTTCACAAGTGAGATGATATCGGGATATGTTTTGGGAAGAATTTCAGAGGACCTTCTATGATTAATTCTACCCTAAGACGTTGAGAGATGACCGAGCTCAAGAATTTGTGCATTTGGAGCAAGACGCTCTTTTAGTGATGGATTAATCTTCTCGCTTTATAGAGTTTTGTCACTTCGCACCTGTTCTAAGAGGTGATGAGTTATCACTAGCTAGGAGATTTTAGGATGGTATTAAGTAAAACATCCAATCGTAGGTGAATGTTTTCATGTTGAGTTTTTTGACTACTATATTAAACTATGCACTGATTATCGAGCACAATCAGAGAGAGTTTGGAGCGGTGAGATAGGTCGGTTCAGCATCTAGGGCTAGTACTCCTTCGACTGATAGCAGGAAGTGTCGTAGGGAGCCTTCGCATGGAGATTCCAATAGTAGGTATGTATCTTTAGGTAACCAGGTGAGGTGCTACCAGTGTGGTAAGAGTGGGCACATGAGACCACAGTGCCCGAGAGACCTAGTTGAGTGCCAATCTTGCAGCAAGATGGGTCATATTTAGCATTTTTGTAGGATTTTCTCACCAGCATCTAGTGAGAGGGGATCTGTTATGACTCCACGTATAGGAGTGGGACCACCAGTTTCTCATCAGTTAGGGAATTGGAGTTCATCAGGCCATTTAGGCCAAGGAGGTGGTTGTGGCCATGGTAGCCAGAAGATAGGTTTTCAGTGACAGTAAGGTAGATCGGCTCAGGGTAGCCAGGTAGGGTCGCAGGGCTGTGGTACAGGTCAGACTTTTGCGATGGAACAGACCCAGCAAGAGCAAGATCTCAGACCATCTATAGTTAGAGGTATGATTATAGTTGCCTCAGTTTTAGCTTCTACTCTTTTTGATATAGGGTCTTCCCATTGGTTTATATTGGTTGCCATTGTGGAGAACCTTAGGCTCTATATCTTTACTTCTAATGATGTTATGATGCTAGACACTCTGTTGGAGATTTGGATAGCTAGTGTACATTAGTGAAAGGAGTTCCATATTGAGGTTGGTGGGTGTCAACTCTTATGGGACCTCTATGTCTTAGAGATTACAGGCTTCGATGTCATTCTCAGAATGGACTATTTGGTCTCTTTTCATGCCTCTGTTGACTGCTATCACCGCAATGTGGGTTTCATGTCACTAGAGGCCGGATCTTTTCTACACAAGGGATAATGGAATGTCTAGGTGAGAAGAGATGGACTTGAGCATCATTGGTTAGGAGTAATTACATCCTAGATTTCTATTTTATATCTGGATGACCAGGGTACTTCACAGATAGACTTTACTCCAGTGGTGGATCATTTTAGAGATATCTTTCCAAATTACTTTTCAGGTTTACCTCCGAAGAGAGAGGTGGAATTATCTATGTATCTTATTCCAGGAGCATCATCGGTGTCTATTCCTCCATATATGATATCTACACTAGAGTTACAGAAGCTCAAGAATCAGTTTCAGGAGTTGCAGGCAAAGGGTTTCATCTGACCTAGTACTTCTCTGTGGAGTTCGTCTTTCCTTTTTGTGAAGAATGTGGGCGGTGCCCTAAAAAATTGTGTGGATTATCAAAATCTGAACTAGTTGATGGTTAAGAACTGATATCCCTTTCTGAGGATTGATGATATCTTTGATCAAATTTGAGGATCCTAGGTGTTCTCGAAGATTGACTTGAGATCCGGTTATCATCAGTTTCACATTAGACCATCATATATACCTCTTACAGCCTTTCAAAGTAGGTATGGTCTATATAAGTATTTGGTTATATCATTCGGTCTTAAGAACGTGCCAACAGTTTTCATGGAACTAATGAATTGAGTGTTCCAACCTTACTTGGATTCTTTTATGGTAGTCCTTGTGGAATATATATTGGTATACTCTCACACTCGACACGACCATGCCACCCATCTTGAGATCATTTTGAGTACACTAAGAGAGCATCAGTTATATGTTAAGCTTACAAAATACCACTTTTAGATGGATCAGATTCACTTCTTAGGTCATGTCATCTCAAATAAAAAAGTATCAGTAGACCCAGAGAAGGTGAGAGCTATAGTTTTCTAGGAGAAGTTGAAGAACATCTTTGAGGTACAAAGATTTATGGGGCTGTATGGTTAATAAAAATTCTTTATTTAGGAATTATCACACTTAGAAGTGCCACTGATGGGCCTGATTAAGAAGGGTGTAAAGTACTTGTAGACAAATTCCTATGATTCGGCCTTTTAGGAGATGAAATAGAGGTTGACTTCTGCATCGATACTGATTTTTCTGAAACTGAGGAAGAGTTACATTGTGTACTGTGATGCATTAGGTATCGGGCTGAGAGTAGTGCTTATGCAGGGGGATCGATTCATTGTGTACAGGTCTCAGCAGTTGAGGCCACATGAGAGTAACTACCCGATGCATGATCTCGTGTTAGCCGCAGTTGTGCATGCCTTGCTCTGTTGGAGACATTACTTACTGGGAGAGTGTTTTGTGGTATACATAGACCAAAAAATCCTTAAGTATATCTTTACGAAAAGATATATGAATTTGAGATAGTGAATGTGGGTTGAGTACCTTAATTATTTTGACTTTGATCTTGCCTACACGCCTGGGAAAGGCAACTCAGTGGATGATGTGTTGAGCAGGAGGACTCAGATACAGCCAGTTTAAGAGGCCATTAGTGAGTGGCAGCTTATGGATCTATTCTATGAGATGCATTTCGAGTTTCATGATAGATAGGGATATACATTTCTTTCTTATATAGTTGTTACCTCTACTCTACTATATCGAGTACGAATGAGGAAGCTATCAAATTTCGAAGGCCTAGTCCTGCAGGGGAGTGTGTCAGTCGAGGACCCTAATCCTAGGTGGACCATAAGCAAGGATGAGGTTTTGCATTTTTATGGGCATGTATGGGTGTCAGAAAACATACTTGGGGAGTTTATGCAATATTTTCATGGCTCGGTATGGGAATTTCATCCCAATGTCACCAAGATGTATCGATATTTACATCATCAGTATTGGTGACCAGGTATAAAGAGGGATATAGCTATTTTTGTTATGATATGTTCCACCTGTCAGTAGGTGAAGGCAGAGCATTAGTGACCGAAAGGGATATTATAGTAGTTACCCATTCCTGAGTGTAAGTGGAATGATGTCGTGATGGATTTTGTGACAGGTTTACCGATGTCACCTCAAGGGAATGATACTGTTTGGGTTGTTATCGACAGGCTCACGAAAGTTAAACATTTCCTTCCGATTAAGGAAACATTCACTATTGATGAGCTTGGAAGGTTTTACATCCAATAGATAGTATGTTTTCATGGGGTTCCACACTTTATCATTTTATACAGGGATGCCCAGTTTACTTCTCGTGTTTGGTAGGGACTACAGAGAGATTTGGGTACATAGGTACTTCTGAGTACATCTTACCATCCCCAAAAAAAATGGCCAGTCCGAGCACGTGATTCAGGTTTTAGAGGACATGATTTGAGCATGTTTCCTAGATTTAGGGGGATCTTGGGAGAGACACATACCCCTGGTGGATTTTTCCTACAATAACAGCTTTTAGGCAATGATTCAGATGGCACCTTCTGAGGCTTTGTACGGTAGGCCATGCCGATCACCCCTATATTGGCTAGAGGCAGGAGAGGCGGCTATGTTAGGACCTCGTATTATCTAGGATACCACTGAGTAGGTGTAGTTGATTTGGAAGAGGATGGCTACTTCACAATCTCTCTATAAATCTTATACTAATTGACAGATATTGCCTTTGTACTTCGAGGTCGGATATTAGGTTTTCCTACATGTCACACCGAGGTTAGGACATAGAAGGATTAGAAGACATGAGAATCTTTCACTGAGATACGTCGGTCCATTTGAGGTTTTGGAGAGAGTCGGGATGGTTGCCTATCGATTGCAGTTACCTAAAAAGTACCAGACTATAGACGGTGTCTTTCATGTTTCTCAATTATGGTGTCACTTTTTAGACTTGTCTCATGTTTTTCAACTCGAGGAGGTTGAGTTAGAGGTGAATTCATCCTTCTAGGAGCACCCTATTCAGATTATGGATCATATCACGAAGGTTCTCTATGACTGGTATGTTCCTCTATTATGAGTGATATGGAATCACGGGTGAGTATAGGATGAGACTTGGGAGAGGGAGGCCGATGTGCGATCGTAGTGGCTGGATTTGTTCATAGATTCTTCTTCACCACCCTTGGAAGGGAAATTTAGGGATGAATTTCTTTAAGGGGGGAATTTTGTAAGAACTCAGATCTTCTTTTCATGTATGGATCTTTTTTTGGGTCGTTTTGAGAAAAAATAAAGAAAAGATGATTTTCTAAGTACACACCGTGTACCTAGATTTCTGCATACAACCACATTTTGATTGTGTAACATCTGAGTACATGTCAATGTGGTGACCTATCAAACCCTCTTAAGTCAGGGGTCGGTTGAGGCTACTACATGGCATGTAGTGCTAATGAACACATTGTGTACTTTTCTTTTTAATTGATATATCGGAGCGGGGTCGCATCTCATGTCTGGAAACACTTTTTTCTTCCCATTTTTCATATATAAGTGCTCTAGAATGATGGATGAAGTTCAATTTCCCGATTCTCCATCCAATCTCTGATCGAGACATCATCAGGTGTGTTGGAATACCACCGGTGAGTTCTCAAACCCTCTTGAGCCCTTATTCATGATTCATCCTCTCTTGTGAGTTATTCAAGGTTAGTCTTTTTTTCACTTTTTTGTAGATCTTCACTGTTTTAGGCTGATTCAAGGGCCTACATTCAAGAGTATCAACCATACAACATCGAGGTAAGTAGTTTGGGACTTTTATTATTTTTCTTTGGATTATATATGCTAAAAGTTCTACATACCCATGTTGCGGGTATTACGTGATTTTGGAATTAAACCCTATTATTACCTACTTTGGTTTGTTTGTTTGATAAAGGGTTGTTACTTGTGTGTAAGGTTGGATACCTTTTCTAAGGGACACCCCATGGGTGTGTTTCCCCTTGATTGATTATTTATGGTCATTTGGTCCAAGTTCCTATAAGGCATACCTTTTTTCCATTCCTTGTTTGATTAGGATGGAGTTTGATTGATTATATGAAATGCATTTGATATGCATTATAAATTTTTATCCATGTAGTAGTTTTAGATTACATGATCTGCTTTGATATAATATGTGCACTATTTTTTTTTCAATGGACCATGAGAGCCTTGGACTATGAAGATTGAGGGATGATTCCATATTACTTATACATATATTGTTTTTCCAATGGATCATGAGAGACTTGGACCAGGAATGTTGAGGGGACATCCAAATTATTTACATAGGACCATGAGATCCTTAGTGTAGAACTTTGACTAAAGGGGTTAGACCATGAGAGATTTCCTAGAGGGTCGTTATTTATTGAATTGATGCTATGTGGGACTAATGGGGTTATACTATGAGATCTTTCCAAGAGGGTTGTTCATGAATAGTTTAATGATTGTGACGCATCTTCCAAGCCAAAGCACAAGCTTGGACTTGGTCTTACTCGATTGTTTATATAGTCTTATGAGATGTCTGTTTTGGTTACTTTACATAAAGGATATAGAGCTTTGCCTAGATCTCGGGGTTACATGATTCAACGGATGAATAATAAATGTTAAATGAATGTAATTGAAAATTGTAGGAATGTTTACTTTTGAGTACTTCATAGTTTATTGTTTCATTCTTGCAAATTACATGCTATATATATTCACTGATAATTAGGAACAGATCTTTTTGTGGTTTCCTATTGGGATTTATCTCACACCCTATTTGGGTCATGCTTTTGGACCCAAACAGATTATATGATTAAAGGTATAGATAAGGGAAAATACCCTTCTTCATCAAGTACTTGATTGTTTTTGGAGCTAGAGAGCATGGGACCAAGATCAGGATTGCGATGCTATTGGAGTTTACTTGCTTTTCTTTTATGTTTGATTGTATTTTATTTCTAGCTTTGGGACCTATTTTGGCTGCTTTAATAGACACATGTGACATGAATAATTCATATATATATATATATGCTCCAGTTTTCTTATTACTATCAGTCTTACACTTTTTACTTATTCTGTTTATTTTTTAATTCCGTTATGTATACTTTTCCAATGAGGGCATAGTTTACCCATTATCAGACTTTGTCATTCACTTCTAGTCAACGGCCTTTGGCATTTGAAAAAATGTTTAAAGACTCTTAAAATTAAAGGGAAACTTTTTCTAAATTTTCTTTGGGATTTTACAAGAACGCAGTTTCTAACAGCGCCTGATTCCAAGGCCCGGTGTGCCCGGAATCATTTTCCGAAGTTTAGCTCGGGTACATTCAGTGAATGAACGAGTGGGTTTTTCTAACTTTTGAACCGGTGCTCAAAATTGAAATCTGAGGGCACCGATGGAATCGTAGCACCGGTAATTTCTTAGAAACACTTTTTCCAGAGTTGCGTTTGCTCAGGTGTGGTTTTTAATTTTGGGGGTTAAGTTAAGAAATAAAATAAAAGTGGTACAACCGTTTTTTTATTATTTTATTTTATTTTATTTTGCTTAACTTAAGTTAAGTGGTGATGTGGGACCCAAAATATCCTACCCACTTGGTAGGGTATTTGTGAGGTGGGTCCCACACGATCCCCACCGTTTCTTTTCTTCTAAGTAACGCACTCGCACCCCCCCCCCCCCCCTTTTTAATGAAGTAAACTCATGCGTTTATTCTGGTTAATAAACGCCTCAATGATTGGGCGGTTTAAAACTCCTCAATTAATTGATTGTTTCTTTTCTTTTTAAATTTCAAACGTTGAATTGTGCGTTAATAAAATAAGACAACTCTTATTTTATTTCTGTTGGAACTGGTTGCGTGGAGAGGATTTGGAGAGAAGCCTTCTTCTTCGACGAATAACGCGAAGAACGCGAAGAACGCACTGACCTCCGACGAAGAACACCGGATCCTCGGAGATAGATGACACGACGTTCCTTCCATGATGCTTTCTTCCACAATGATCCTCTTCTTCCGCGATGGTTTATCCCATGATGAAACCTCGCTCGACGACTACGCTCGAGGTAGGGGTTAATTTTTGTACAAGTTTATATTCTCGTGGTTCCTTCCTTTTAAAACAAAGAACTCGGATCAACTCATCCTCAAGTTGATCCACGATTGATTTCTTTTAAGGGTTGGGAATATTTAATTGTGGGAAAAACTATTTGGGTTGATTTCTTTTGTTCGTGAAAAACCCTTGTTGTTCTTAGTCTTTTGGTCCGTTTGTTACCAACTTAACAGGAGGAGGTCGGACCGCACGAACACGGCCGACTCTCCTCCCACCTTGTTGTTTTGATTCATTGCGGCATGAAAAAAGGCGGCACGATGCAACGACACTGCGCGGACACGAGAAAGAACACGGAGAAAAAGCGCGGCGCCATCGCGCCGCGCCGTTGTGGCCGAACAAAACCGCGGCCGAAGTCGGGGTCATGGAGGCGATTGAAGACTTCGCTGGTTGATTGTTGTGCGCGGATTGACGGGCGATGACAAACGGGGACTCAAGTTAATTTTGAAGCCTCCTCGGTGAAGGTCAGGTCCCGGGAGGACAGTTGGTGAAGGCGGAAAGCAAAACGGACCACCGGAGAGCGTCCGATGGTCCGCGGAAGACTCCGCCGGCACGCCACGCCGGCACGGCGGCGCCGTTGGCCGGAAGTGGTGGTCGGCACCGGCCGGCCGCCAGGAGGGGGCGTGGCTGCTTCCGCGGCCGCGCAGGACCAGAGGGACGCAGCATCGCGCCGCATCCATTGACAAGGAGCGGCCCCCGCGCGGGGGCCGCGGTTTCGTCCAGGGGGGGCGGTCCCCCATTGCGCGGCCGCTTGGCCAGCGCCAGTGCGCCGGGCCGAGCCGCTCTGCCGGACCGCCAGGTCGGGCCGCCCCCAGACCGGGCTGGGCCGCGCCAGCCAGGCCGGGCCTCACCCATCCGGGTCGGACCCGGACCCGGGTCGGGTCGGCCCAAGTTGGGCCAGGTCGGTCCGGGCCCAGACCCCCCGTTTTCGGACCTCTTCGGTCTTTCACCCATAACTTGGTCTATGGACCTCCGATCAACGTACCGTCAGTTGCGATGTGATCCTTGGATCGAGACGGTCGTTTCGGTATATTACACTCAAGGTTTCTGAGAACCTTGAGTATGGCCGAGTTGGTTCAGATACGAAACCAACCGGGCCCTCGGAGCAGAAACGCTTATATCTTGAGCTCCGGACGTCCGATTGACGTGTCGTTGACTTGTTTGGATTCTATTTGGTGAGACGGAATTTTTGGATTACTCCTCTTGAGGTTTGCATGAAGTCGGAGTGCGGTTGGGCTGGTTCGCACACGGAACCAACCGGACCCCTGGAACGAAAAAGCCAATAACTAACAGACCGGGTGTCTAATTGACGCACCGTCTGTCTCGTTGGATTCCTCTTGATGAGATGTAACTTTTGGAATTATTAGCCTGAGTTTTGGATGTAGTTGGATAGTGGCCAGGTTTGATTGTACCCGAAATCCAACTGGGCCCCTGGAACGGAAAAGCTGACATCTTTCAAACCGGACGTTCGTTTGATGAACTGTCAGCGGCATTGGTGATCACGTTGAGAAATGGTCCCTATGAGTATACCCTATGTGAGTTCGGGATACAATTGAGATACGGTTGGGTTGGTTCGCACACGAAACCAACCGGGCCCCTGGGATGAAAAGGCTAATAACTCACAGACCGGGCGTCCAATTGACGCGTCATCTGTTGCATTGAGACCCCTATAATGAGGCGGTCCTTTGGGATACTTCTTCGTGGGACTTTGAGATACTTGGAGTCTCGACTTGTAGCTCGTTGAGCGAACCCTCCCAGAGACGAGCGTGCAGAGTACGGAGACCGTGTAGCAGACTGAGACCTAACGACTGCTTGACCGACTCGACTTAGAGTGAGTCGACTAGCCCAGTGGACAGAGCACTACTTTGTTTGGGTGCAGACCCACGGCGGATGGAACACTACCTATGTGATAGTGAAGACCCGCGGTACTCGTCCGAAGAGTACCTCTGCAGGCTATTAGGGGGTGTGCACTACTGTGTTTGGGTGGCATACCCCGGCGGGAAGCACTACTATGTTTGGGTGGCTGGCTCGCGGTACTCGACAGGAGGAGTACCTCAGCAGTCTTAGGTTAGTGAGCAGTACCTCGGAGTCGTGACAGGACCACTGTACACTCCAGAGACGGGGCTCTTCAGCAGTTACGGTTTCGATAATGAAAATCTTGGTTTGAGCTGAGTCTATGACCTTTGTGTTTACCTCATGATTGAGATGGGTTACTTAATAACTTAGATATATGTATGGGCATATACCTGGGTGGTGGTTATCCGTTGATTTCATAACCTTGGTGTTTCCTCATGATTAAAATGGGTTACTTGATAACTTTGGTATAAGTATGGGCTTGTACCTAAGTAAAGGTTATCTGTTGAGATTCTTCTTTGTGATTATCCTTATTGGATTTAGTGAGACCTTGAGGGTCTCGGGGTCCCTACTGAGTATGGTATACTCACCCCTGCACGGGCTATGCCCGCACCTCATTGTGTTGGTTATAGATGATGGGCAGCGCTGACAGAGGCCGAGTGTTCGAGGACTGGATGGTACCCGAAGGTGAACCACACGACGAGTTAGTATCCGTAGGTGTACTTCACGGCGAGACGACACTCGGAGGAGGTTGACGGGAAAGAGAATTGCAGAGGATATCTGTACCTACCCTTCAGGTAGGATCTGTGGTGGACGATCCAGGAGCTGTGCTATCAGTACCTACCCTTCAGGTAGGATCTGTGGTGGAAGATCCAGGAGTTGCACTGTCTGTACCTACCCTTCATGTAGGATCCGTGGTGGATGATCCAGGAGTTGCGCTATTTGTACCTACCCTTCAGGTTGGATCCAAGGTGGACGAACCAGGAGCTGCTTCCTTTCTACCACCCGTTTGTCTTTTTCTATTGTACTTTCGTTCAGTTGTAGCTACACTTTCAATTGGGTTTGTATTCTGTCCCATTTACTTTTCAGCACTTTCTTTTGTACTTAGTGTTTTACTTCCATTTGTACTCTTTGGTGTTTTGTTTACTTTTATATAGGCAATGCCTTCCCATTCATCGGGATTTTATTCCTTAGGTGCTAGTCGCCAGCCCCTGGCCTAAGGAAGGCAGGCTTGGGGTAGTCACGGCATGGGCCTCGAGGACGGGTTGTGACAAACTGGTATCAGAGGAGTCGGTTCTACCGCAAAACTTATAACTCTGATATTTTCTTTCTGTGAAGTGATAGTGTTAAGAGTACCGAGTGTGGTTTTCAGTTCAGGGAGTCCAGTGTTGGTGCGGGCGGTGACGTATCCATACACCAGGACCCTGACAACTGATTTCCGACTTTGTGCACGAAAACACTAATTGTGTGTGTGTTTCCAGAAGTTTTTAAAAGTCAACTCAAACTAGGTCAGCTCACCAGGTATAAATCATTTGACCGTGTCACGTATGTTTCTTTCAGTATGCCTTTTCACAGACAACCAGCTAGAGCCCAGAGGGATGTGTGTACTGACAGCCTGCCGAGCGACGAGGCTTCGATACAGGGCCCTCTTGCAGTTGAGGCACTAGCGGAGGCACCAGCGGTACTACCATACGTTGGGCCACCAATACCACCAGCCCCAGCAGTAGGCGATGCACGCCACTTGAGCGCGCTGCACGAGTTCCAGCGCCAGAGGCCACCCAGTTTCCGGGGAGAGACGGACCCACAGGTGGCTGAGGATTAGCTGGAGGCTGTGGTGAGAGTCTTCAGGCTAGTGGGGACGCCAGCAGACTTCATGGTTATCTTTACTTCTAGCCTTATTCAGGCAGCAGTAGGCAGGTGGTGGAGCCACTTGTTTCTGTTTTGTGACGGGACTACCTTCACATGGGAAGACTTCGAGACCTTCTTCAGGTTGGAGTTTGTGCCAGTAGCTCTACACCCCGAGCGTGTACAGGAGCTTCTGCCTTTGCCGCAGGATTTTAGATCAGTAGTCGAGTCATCTGTGGGCAGTAGACAGATGATGCAGAGGTCCAATAGGACCAGAGCCAGCCGTACGAGGAGCAGGAAGTGTTATGAATGCGGCAAGAAGGGTCTCCTGGCACGTGACTGACTGACCCCCCACACAGCCGATCCGCAGGCTTTAGAGGAGCCACCAAGGTGGAAGCAGCGGCGGGTTCTTGAGCAAACAGCCGAGTAGTGGACAAGGCAGTAGAGCTCCGGGAGCAGGTGGACAGGATCGGAACTAGTGGATACGTCCCTTGTACTTCTAGTTCCATGTTGTTGTTGTATTCGTGTCTTGTACTATGAGCTGTAATAATAAAAAGACACTTATCTTTGTGATGTTTTTTTTCTTGTCCTTTTGTTTGGTTTATACTGAGTGGTCCCGGTTAAGACTGTTGACTTGACCCTCACTTTCGAGATTTCTACTAGAGGAGACCCAGTGACCTCACACTGATGCCGATAGTGTGACTCGACCCTTGGAGGCGAGAGTGACAGTTGGATCTCTTGGTAGTAACGTCGAGGCCTTACGACGTCATCCATGGCATGAATACATCATTCATGTCAGGATTGACTGTATTAGTCAATGGGCATGGTTCATCCAGGGGATGAGACCGAGTTTCTCTTTTCGGAAAAGGAGAAATTTTAGCAGCTCTTTCAAAGCATAGGCAAAGAAGGTGAAAATCATCCAGGAGCAGATGAAGACTGCACAGTGTAGTAGAAACATGAAACCGGTGCCAGTCTTAGAGACTCGGGCGTATTAAATGTTTCTATAAGAGGAATCTTAAGAAGAGATGAGTCTGAGAAGCAGCTGACGTGGAGGCAGAGCTAGGAGAGCATCATGAGGTGGTTTACGTTTTAACATGCTACAACCACCTGCCTTAATTGTCCCCACCAGGCTCAAGGAGCTGGAGGGCAGGGGAAGAGAGTAGCTGCATGCGGTCAGGGAGAGTGACCCAATGGCTCTAAGAATGATTTGAGGGACAGTCTATGTCCACTACTAGATTTCGTAGTATCAGACGTTGATACGAATCATTCCTTCCTTCCACGACTCTTGTCCCAGACCTAGAGTTTCCGGTAAGCCATAGACTTGACCCTCACATCTGGAGATACCTTGAGAGAAGACTCGATAATCACACTTACGCCGACGGTGTGGTCAGACCCTCGAGGCGAGAGTTTCGGTTGGAATCTCTTAGTGGCAGCGTCGAGGCCTTACGACTTTGGTTTGAGTATGGACTGGGCAATCACAGTTCATACACAAATTGACGGTATTAGACAATAAGGTTGTGGTTTAACTACGACGTCAGGATGGGTTTTCCTTGGTCGGCAGAAAGGAAACCCCAGGAAGCACAGGATAAACTCATGCATAAAAGGGTGCGACCGATCACTCTTGAGTCGGTCAACCTTACCCTCATGGAAACAGTCATTTTGAGTTTCAGTTCTAACAGGAATTGGAGACCTCTAGAGTTCGAGGATGACGATCACGTCCTTATACGGGTCTCACCTCGACGAGGTTTACGGAGATGTGGCCAAGGTGGCAGGTTATCTCCGAGGTCCAGCGGACCTTCTTAGGTTCTCAGCTGGGTAGGCGTGGTGGTTTACCGCTTGACCCATCCACCTTAGTTGCACATGGTGCACGACGATTTCCACGTATCTCAACTGAGGAGATACGTGCTCGACCCTTCGCATATCCTCGACCATGAGGAGCTAGACGATGGCGATGGGGTGACTTTCACGGATGTTCCAGTGGTAATCGATGATCGACAGGAGAAGATCCTATGAGGACGGTCGATTCCTTGGGTGTGCTTTCACTAGCAGTATGGGAACCTCCAGGTAAGCACATGGGAGCCGAAGGCTCACATGCGTGCTCAGTACCGTTTTTGTAACCCTAGTTTGTGTTAAATCTTTACAAGGACGTAAAGCCCTGAGGTGGGAGTAATGTAAAGACTTGTAAAATTCAAGGGAAATTTTTTCTAAATTTTCTTTGGGATTTTACAAGAACGCAGTTTCTGACGGCGCCTGATTCCGAGGCCCGGTGTGCCCGGAATCATTTTCCGAAGTTTAGATCGGGTACGTTCAGTGAACGAACGAGCGGGTTTTTTGAACTTTTGAACCAGTGCTCGGAATTGAAATTTGGGGGCACCGATGGAATCGCAGCATCGGTAATTGCTTAGAAACACTTTTTCCAGAGTTGTGTTAGCTCGGGTGTGGTTTTTAATTTTGGGGGTTAAGTTAAGAAATAAAATAAAAGTGGTACAACCATTTTTTTATTATTTTATTTTATTTTATTTTTCTTAACTTAAGTTAAGTGGTGATGTGGGACCCACAATATCCTACCCACTTGGTAGGTTATTTGTGAGGTGGGGCCCACACGATCCCCACCATTTCTTTTCTTCTAAGTAACGCACCTGCACCCCCCCCCCCCTTTAATGAAGTAAACTCATGCATTTATTCTGGTTAATAAATGCCTCAAAGATTGGGTGGTTTAAAACTCCTCAATTAATTGATCGTTTCTTTTCTTTTAAAATTTCAAACGTTGACTTGTGTGTTAATAAAATAAGATGACTCTTATTTTATTTCTGTTGGAACTGGTTGCGTGGAGAGGATTTGGAGAAAAGCCTTCTTCTTCGACGAAGAACGTGAAGAACGCGAAGAACACACCGACCTCCGATGAAGAACACCGGATCCTTGGAGATCGACGACACGACGTTCCTTCCGTGATGCTTTCTTCCGTAACGATCCTCTTCTTCCACAACGGTTTATTCCATAACGAAACCTCGTTCGACGACTACGCTCTAGGTAGGGGTTAATTTTTGTACAAGTTTATATTCCTATAGTTACTTCCTTTTAAAACAAAGAACTCAGATCAACTCATCCTCAAGTTGATCTGTGGTTGATTTCTTTTGCGGGTTGGGAATATTTAATTGCGGGAAAAACTGTTTGGGTTGATTTCTTTTGTTCGTGAAAAATCCTTGTTGTTCTTCGTCTTTTGAGCCGTTTGTTACCAACTTAATGGGAGGAGGTTGGACCGCACGAACACGGCCGACTCTCCTCCCCCCTTGTTGTTTTGATTCGTTGTGGCACCAACAAAGGCGGCACGGTGCAACGGCACCATTCGGACATGAGAAATAACGCGGCAAAAAAGCGCAGCGCCGTCACGCCGCACCGTTGTGGCCGAACGAAACTGCAGCCGGAGTCGGGGTCGTGGAGGCGATTGAAGACTCCGCTGGTTGATTGTTGTGCGCGGATTAACGGGCGATGAAAAACAGGACCGCAAGTTAATTTTGAAGCCTCCACAATGAAGGTCGGGTCCCGGGAGGACCGTTGGTGAAGGCGGCAAGCAAAACGGACCACCGGAGAGCGTCCAGTGGTCCGCGAAAGACTCTGCCGGCGTGCCACGCCGGCACGGCGGCGCGGCTGGGAAGGGGCCGCCGCGGCTGAAGCTGCGGCGGCGGGCAGCTGCTCCCGCGGCCGCGCGGGACCAGAGGGATGCGGCATCGTGCCGCGTCTGTTGACAAGGAGAGGCCTCCGTGCGGGGGCCGCGGTTTTGTCCATGGGGGCGATCCCCCCTTGCGCGGCCGCTTGGCCAGCGCCAGTGCGCCGGGCCGAGCCGCCCGGCCGGACCGCCAGGCCGGGCCACGCCCAGGCCAGGATGGGCCGTGCCAGCCGGGCCGGGCCACGCCCAGCTGGGTCGGACCCAGACCTGGGTCGGGTCGACCCGGTTCGGGCCGACCCAGGGGGTGGGGCCGGGTCGGTCCGGGCCCAGACCCCCCGTTTTCGGACCTCTTCGGTCTTTCGCCCATAACTTGGGCTACGGATCTCCGATCGACGTACCGTCAGTTGCGATGCGATCCTTGTATCGAGATGGTTGTTTCGGGATATTACACTCAAGGTTTTGGAGAACCTTGAGTATGACCGAGTTGGTTCAGATACGAAACCAACCGGGCCCTCGGAGCGGAAATGCTTATATCTTGAGCTTCGGACGTCTGATTGACGTGTCGTCGACTTGTTTGGATTCCTCTTGGTGAGACGGACTTTTTGGCTTACTCCTATCAAGGTTTGGACGCAGTCGGAGTGCGGTCGGGCTGGTTCGCACACGAAACCAACCAGGCCCCTGGAACGAAAAAGCCAATAACTCACAGACCGGGCGTCCAATTGACGCACCGTCTGTCTCATTGGATTCCTCTTGATGAGACAGAACTTTTGGCATTCTTTGCCTGAGTTTTGGATGTAGTTGGATAGTGGCCGGGTTGGATTGTACCCGAAATCCAACCGGGCCCCTGGAACAAAAAAGCTGACATCTTTCAGACCGGACGTCTGTTTGACAAACTGTCAGCGGCATTGGTGATCACATTGAGAAACGGTCCCTATGAGTATACCCTATGTGAGTTCAGGATACAGCTGAGATATGGCCGGGTTGGTTCGCACACGAAACCAACCAGGCCCCTGGGACGAAAAGGCTAATAACTCACAGACCAGGCGTCTGATTGACGCACCGTCTGTTGCATTGAGACCCCTATGACAAGGCGGTCCTTTGGGATACTTATTTGTGGGAATTTGAGATACTTGGAGTATCGACCTGTAGCTCGTGGAGCGGACCCTCCCAAAGACGAGTGTGCGGAGTACGGAGACCGTGTAGCCGACTGAGACCTAACGACTGCTTGACCGACTCGACTTGGAGTGAGTCGACTAGCCCAGTGGACAGAGCACTACTTTGTTTGGGTGCAGACCCATGGCAGACGGAGCACTACCTGTGTGACAGTACAGACCCACGGTACTCGTCCGGAGAGTACCTCTGTAGGCTATTAGGGGGTGTGCACTACTGTGTTTGGGTGGCAGACCCCGGCAGGAAGCACTACTGTGTTTGGGTGGCTGGCTCGCGGTACTCGACAGGAGGAGTACCTCAGTTGTCTTAGGTTAGTGAGCAGTACCTCGGAGTCATGACAGG
The DNA here is from genome assembly GCA_963277665.1 of Viscum album. Taxonomy (NCBI): domain Eukaryota; kingdom Viridiplantae; phylum Streptophyta; class Magnoliopsida; order Santalales; family Viscaceae; genus Viscum; species Viscum album. The sequence continues at coordinate 1,111,078,783 of OY728146.1, forward strand.
ACCACTGTACACTCCAGAGACGGGGCTCTTCAGCAGTTACGGTTTTGATAATGAAAATCCTGGTTTAAGCTGAGTCTATAACCTTTGTGTTTATCTCATGATTGAGATGGGTTACTTAATAACTTAGGTATATGTATGGGAATATACCTGGGTGGTGGTTATCTGTTGATTTCATAACCTTGGTGTTCCCTCATGATTGAGATGGGTTACTTGATAACTTTGGTATAAGTATGGGCTTGTACCTAAGTAAAGGTTATCTGTTGAGATCCTTCTTTGTGATTATCCTTGTTGGATTTAGTGAGACCTTGAGGGTCTCGGGGTATCTACTGAGTATGGTATACTCACCCATGCACGGGCTATGCCCACACCTCATTGTGTTGGTTGCAGACGATGGAAAGCGCTGACAGAGGCTGAGTGTTTGAGGACTGGACGGTACCTGGATGTGGACCACACGACAAGTCAGTATCTGGAGGTGGACTTCACGGTGAGACGACACTCGGAGGAGGTTGAAGGGAGAGAACGTTGCAGAGGCTATCTGTACCTACCCTTCAGGTAAGATCCGTGGTGGACGATCCAAGAGCTGCGCTATCTGTACCTACCCTTTAGGTAGGATCCGTGGTGGACGATCCAGGAGCTGCCCTGTCTGTACCTACCCTTCAGGTAGGATCCGTGGTGGACGATCCAGGAGCTGCGCTATCTGTACCAACCCTTCAGGTAGGATCCAAGGTGGACGACCCAGGAGTTGCTTCCTTTCTACCAGTCGTTTGTCTTTTTCTGTTGTACTTTCGTTCAGTTGTAGCTGCACTTTCAGTTGGGTTTGTATTCTGACCCATTTACTTTTCAGCACTTTCTTTTGTACTTAGTGTTTTACTTCCGTTTGTACTCTGTGGTGTTTTTTTACTTTTATAAAGGCAATGCCTTCCCAGTCATCTGGATTTTACGCCTTAGGTGCTAGTCGCCAGCCCCTGGCCTAAGGAAGGCGGGCTTGGGGTAGTCACGGCACGGGCCCCGAGGACGGGTTGTGATAAAATGTGCTTGAGGTCATGTGACCAACTGGGTATGGGGAACCATTGGGTGGCTCCTGGATCTGGAATGTTACACATAAGGTTTTTTGAGTCAAGATAATTCCAAAAAGGTATGCATGTTATAGAGGTCCATTTATGTAATGAAGAAAGCATCCATGTCATGGAATGTTCTGTTTGATGAAGCTATAAGAGAATTTGGTTTCATTAAGAATGAATATGATTCATGTGCTTACAAATTTTTTAGTGGGAGTGTGGTTGTTATCCTATTAGTATGTCAATAGTATATTACTTATTAGAAATGGCATACCATTCCTACAACCAGTTAAGGATTGGTTAAACAATTGTTTCTCAGTGAAGGAATTAGGTGAGGAAACCTATATCCTTGGTAAAAATATCATTTGTGATAGATCCAAGATGTTGCATAGGCTAATTCAAGGTACATACATTGACCAAATACTAAAGATACTTGATATGGAATAATCCAAGAGATGATTGGTTCTAGTGTCACATGGTATACATCTTTCCAAGAAAGTATTCCCTTAGAAACAATAGGAGAGATAGAGAGAATGTGTAAGATCTCATGTGAATATTCCACATGATCAATCATGTATTATGTACTAGGCTTGTTGTTTCTTATGTATTGAGTATGGTAGTAAGATATTAAGTTGATCTAGGTGAACAACATTGGTCTATTGTTAAGGCTATCCTTAACTATCTGAGGTGAACTAAGGATTTTTTTTCTTGGTATATGGAGGAGACAAAGAGATGGTCACCATGGGTTTTATAGATGATAGATTTTAGATAGATCAAAATGATCTAAAGATGCATTCAGGATATGTCTTCATTCACAATGGAGGAGTTGTGAGTTGGAAGATTTAAAATTAGCTAGTTGTTGTTGATTCTATAGTAGAGTCTAAATATATAGCATCTCCTAATTTAGTTAAAGAATATGTTTGGATATACAACTTTTTATAAGATCTTAATGTGATGTCTAGCAGTAGAGACCCAATCACATTATATTGTGATAATATTGTAGTGGTGGCTCTTGCATAGGAGTTAAGGTCGCACTAACAAAAAAAGAACATACTCAGAAAGTATCACCCCTTTAGAGATTTTTCTCATATGGGTTAATTCATAGTGAACAATATTTATATGGATGAGAACGTAGCATCCCTTGACTAAATCCTTATCTCAGTAGAGGCATAAATTTTATGTGTGAGCTAACATACTGAATTTTTTTAGCAGTTTGTTCTAATGAAAAGGGGGTTTATTAGAGTTGGTTCTCTATAAAAAACTTATATATACTTTATGATTACATGTATTAATTGTATTTTGAATATTAATAAATTTCTTACCACGTCGTGATTTTTTTATTTGTGTGATATGGTATGTGATAATGTCTTAAAGGTAATTATCACACTAAAAGGTCACAACAGTTCTCTGCTATGATGATAACCTAGAAGTGTCATGACAGTACTCTTAAATATATGTTTTATAAATGAATAATATCATTTTATAGGACACAAATGATACCGTCTATCTGGGGTGGAAACTCATAGAACTTTGAGACACTTTTTAGTAGTGTACTTCTTTAGTACTCTTTAGAGCATGGGATTATGAGAACTTGACCTATGAGTAGAAAATACACATTCATATGTGTCATTGGATGTTCATATATATGGATGTGTGTAATTGTTCTTAGAATTTAAGATTATTATTAATGTGTATCATGGGTCGTGTACTTTTTTGTATTGATGAAACCCTTGACAACATATTCTCTTGGTGGGTTAGGATATGTTGGGTGTGTCACGAGTGATATTGCATTAATGAATAAATAGAAAAGGGATTTGTCACTTTCCAATTTTGTGGAAGTTGATATCCTAGACTCTTTGATGGAAATGGAACTGCCAGATAAAATCCATGGTCATGTCGTTCTATTGGAAATTTCATTTATGGAAAGTCAAATAAAGATACATCGATCACATATATTAGTGAAATCAACAAGAAACCTACTTTATTAGAGATATCATGATAAAGGGATTATATTACATAGTGATTATTTGTATGAGTTTATATGTTGTTTCAACATTAACTTCTTTCTCTTTGGGTGTATTGATGTGTTACTATATGTTAATCTTGGACTTTAAATGGTTACATTTAATGTCACCAAGAAAGGGGACTAGAGAGTCACACACTAAGTGTATCCAGAACCTCGGTTAAATTTTATATAAATTTAACATGTTGAATAAATATTATTTACATACATACAATTGGGGACTTACCTGAGTGGTAAAGGCTCCCTATAATCTTATATTAGACCTGGGTTCAAATCCGGGTGGGGGTGAATTTCTGCAGGTACTGTAGCAGACTGTAGCAAGGGGTGTAGGATTGTAGCTACGCAGGTACTATAGTAAGTATTGTAGCAGGGTACTATAACAGTGGTACTAGTCATCCCAAATCACAACTAGAAATTGAATTATTTGTGGTGGGTTATTTTTTATGGGATCCCATCTCAAATAGTCATTTGTGACGGGACCCCATTGCAAATGAACCATTATAGAAAACTGCATCGCAAATAGTTTTTTTTGCAATGGGTAGGTATCCCGTCACAAATAATCTTTTCCAGTATATAAAAATTCTTTTACAACAGGTGGATCAACCCATTACAAATAAGTAAAAAATAAATTAATTAATTAAAAATTAAAAATAATAAAATAATAAAAATAAACAATATTTTAAACAATATAAAAAATTCATTATATAGAACTATAAATATATAAATTAATAAAAATATTACAAAAAATATGTATAATAAAATGTTTATAAAAAAATACATAAATCACTGAGGGATTCTCATCTGTAGAAGGTGGAGGAGGGAAATTCATCCCTAAACCATGAGTCAGACATCGAATGTACTCCATCATTTTCTCACATTGTTGCTCCTACCATTGACGTATCTCCTCCTGTTGTTGCTGCTATCGATAGCTCTCTTCCTACTCCCTATGCATGGTCTCTATAAGCTCACCCTGAGCTTAAAACTACTCCTCATATTGTGTATCAAATGATGATTACTCTCTAAAATCTTCCCTCTAGTTGGACGATGACATTACAACGATACCATAATAAATCTCAGGTATCAATTGAGAGCTGATACCAATAACTCATCCTTTCTCAAAGCCATACTAAGTCACCTACATTTATGTTGCGCTATCAAATCATGCTACACTAGTGGTCTTATCTTTGGTCTCAGCCTGAATCTTATCATGTTTCTAATAAGTCATAGCCTCATATAACTCCTTCAATTACAATTTAAAATTAAAATAGTCAAAATATTATTTGTAGTTAATTTTAAAACTCAAAAAAAAAAATTGATCATAATATGACATGGGTGACCACCTATAATCTCTCCAATGATAGGATCATTATACATACTCTTATAAATATGAACTTCATAGTATCAGGATTTTAGACTACCTATATGAGTATAAAATAAATAGTTTATATTTAAAATTATATAAATTATTAAAAAAAAGTACTTACCCTATGTCATTGATGCGTATTGAATATATGACTACCAGATTGATGTGTTACCTTCTACCTCCCCTAGTTCTTTTGACCTAATGATTCTCTCCTCTAAAAACTATCTCCCTTCTAGTATGAACATAATCCATCCTAAACATGATATTAGATGTAATCTGGTCAGTGGGTGCAACAAGACTGATCAAAATCTATGACTCTTGCTTTCTTCATGGTTCTCCTACTTAGATTGTGTAAAAACTAATGGAAACACTCACACATACAGTCCTCTCATGCCTCCCAGATAGAGGCTTGTGTGCTATCATCGACAGGATACCATAAAACCAATAAATAATTAATAACATCAAGTTACTTATTAAATAAACTTCAGAATAACAATTATGTATTTATGTACCGTCTAATGGTAAACCATGCGGTGTCGAACATCAATGGGAATCTGATCCTGTGTCACCCATACTCCTGAAAAATAATTCTAAAATATAGAACTCCCATGTCTAACAGCTATATACGAAAAGCTGTGAAAAAACAGCATAAATAATCAACTAATTAGTATATAAATAAATTAATGAAAATTAATTAAAACTAACTAAAATACACAACTAAACATACCTCTTCATGCATGGATCGAACAAGATATGAACATTGCTCAGGGATAGGGTCAGGAATCATAAATTGTGCAAGACCATGACCCCTTCGAGTCATCGCTAAACCACCAATAGTCTGAGAGTCAAATGATATAGCATCAAGCTCGTCACCATGTAGTGAACACTCATCCAACTCACAAAACATATCAGATAAATGTTCATCGGTCATCTAAAACATGAAATTACTATTATTAGAAAATAATTGAAAACAAGTATTATATATAGATATATATATGTGATTATAACCAGCATTTAATTATGTCAATATTCATCTCCATCCTCATCTAAGTATATGACGGTGTCAATATGTTCATATTCCTCCTCAGTATCATCAATTTCCATTAGGGTTTCAACTTTATCATATCTTTCTATTTCAAATTCATTTGTTACATCAATAACATCATCCTCACCATCGACCCATAATTGTGGGGTTTCATCATCTATATTCATGTCTCTTCATGGAAAATATCGATTTGGAGTGGTCTATTGAAAAATTTCAATTCTATGTAGTTCAGCAGAACCACATTCACTTTGGATAAACTGATTTTCATAAGACTTTATTTTTATTATGCTCCATCAATCAATCAACTCTCTTAAAGAAGTAAAATAATTTTCATAATAAATTTGATGTGCCTGATGAACTAATAAAATTTTTTATTTACTGCAAGAAGGATTTTATATTTAATATCAATTATTTCATGGTGTGGATGAACATGAAATACTATATTAGTATCTAACCAATGACATTTAAACATCATTACGTAATTCTGTCCTGGATAACATAGTTCAATTATTTCTCCTAGTATGCCATAAAATTCAACTTCACTTTCTCTATGATGAGATTATCTCAAGAAAACACCACTATTCAATGTTTTTTTATTCCCCATATGCAGGTGTATGAAATCAAAAATCATTCACCGCATATTCATTATAACATTTAACCATTTTAGATGGTGGGTTACTCAATACATACAATCGATTATCAATTTTATTAGCATGTTAAGATACTTGAAAATTTGGAAAACAATTATCAATATAACAAGTAATAAATTTATTTTATATGTTAAACTATAAACAATTTACTTTACCATTTTTTAAATCTAGTAGGAAAAATTATTTTTCCTAAGTTCTTCAAGAGTAGCTGCTGTAATTTTTGGAAACGATTTCTTGATATGACTATCATATAATCTATAAAAAATATCAATTTACTTTAAATATATAGAATAAGTTAAAGAAACACTCATAGTGCAAATGGTTTCATTTATTCATAGTTGAACAAAACATATGTATGAGCCATGTGATGTTCATCATCTGAAATCCATCGTTCATAAACTCCACCAAAGCCATGTTTGGGAAGGTTAAAAACTGATAATTTATTTTTCATCTCATCATCAAAATTTCTCTCATTATGGTCCATGCGGTTATGTTTTGAGAGGTATTCATATTGAAAACAATGAGAGCAGAAAAAATTCCTATTGGAAATAAGCTTCTACAATTGATTATTCAACTGATACTTTGTTACATACCTTTTTATTCAATTTATACACATATCTCTCACATGGGTATATCCATTGGAACTTTATCGACCCTCCACATTTTTCTTCATACAGAAAATGTAATATCAAATGTTCTATTGAATCAAAGAAAGTTGATGTGATTTTTTTTTCAATTTACATAAAATTAAAACAACATATTTTTAAAGTTTACTTAGTGCATCATAGTCTGTATCACCACACAAATGTCTCAGAAAAAATATGATATTTTTTGTAATCGCATCCCAAATCATATAATTCAGCAAACCTCTAAATTCAATCAGTATAAGTCTTTCAATTATAACATGACATTTGTGACTTTTTAATCTAGTAATATGACCATTTATGACGCATCTAGCCAAATTGAAAACATAACCATCTAGAAGACTCAAATATCTAATCCATTAACAAAATAATAAATGACTGTCAAGTTCAAACAGTTCACTTTTGGCTTCATTAACTTATATGATCTGACATTTTCAAACAGTTCAATTTATGATCGCCTGTAAATTTGGGCAAGATCTAATTGTGCATTTAAATTATCTTTGTTCTTACCAAATTTGTTTAAAAATTTATAAAATATATTATCAAAATAGTTCTTATCAATATAAATTTCATCCAACATGTGACGAACCAACAAATCAGACCAATATGGAAGATCACAAAAAATACTCATTTTTATCCAATTGTCTTATTTCCCAAACCCATCTATTTTTTGTTAGTTTATAGTTGGTCTAAAGGTAATGGGGGGTAATTAAGAGACAATATATTTTAAATCAATACCTGAGATCATTTTTTGAGGTCTATCTCTTTCAATTATACCTTTTTTGAAATGATATTTGTTCCTTTGGAAAGAATGATCGGTAGAAAGTAATCTTTGATGATAGTCAAAAAAACAAGGTTTTCTTCCATTGATGAGTATTAATATCTTTTTTTATCTCATGAAGTATGGACATGATTTTTTACCATTTTTACTCTAGCTAGATAACATGTCATATGTTGGAAAGTTACTAACTTTCCACATCAATGCAACTTTCATTAGGAAATTTTGTTTCGCAACAACACCACATGTACTGACACCATTACTCTACAATAAATTTAACCCATCAATCAATGGTTTCAATTAAACATCGATATTATTTTTTGGATGTCCTGGAATTAATAAGGGCAAATATATATATGGCTCGTTCATCGACATTCAAGTAGGTAAATTGTACGAAGTTATAAAGACAATTCAACAAGAATATTGATTACCGTAAGAACCAAATGGACAGAAATCATCAGTAGAAAGACCCAATCACATGTTTCGGGCTTCTAGAGAAAAATATGGATGTACTTTGTCAAAAAAATTCCATGAATCTCTATTATAGCGATGATTTATGCTTTTACCGATTTAAATATTGGTTTTGTGCCATGATAAATTAGCACTAATTACCACTAATTATTACTAATTACCACTTATTATTATTAATTTTTATTAGTTTATAACAATTATTTACTAATTACTATAAATTATAACAAATTACCACTAAATGTTACTTAATTTTTACTAATTATTACTAAGTAATACTAACTATAAGTAATTTCTACTAAAAAGTTACGATAAAAAATAATTATTAATCGTTCAAAATAAATAATTGTATTTAAAAATAATTATTATTGCTTAAAACTAATTGATGAACAATAAAACTAACTAATTCTGATTAAATCTAATTAATGCTAATTAATAATAACTATAACTAATAAAAATTAAATTAAATTAAATAAAAAATAAAAACATTAAATAAATACCTTAAAACTGAATCTTTAAGTGGATGTAAATCCTGAAAGATGATCCTCTGTAAAATTTAAAACTTTAAGTTAGAGAATATGAGAGTAGGGAAGGATGGATAATTTCAAAGAAAAATGGAATGAAAAAAAATCGGGGGTATATGTAGGTTAGATAATTTATGACGGGATTACCATTGTAAATTGAATAATCATTATTAATTACAGCAGTGGTAAAAAAGAGTATTTGCAATGGGGCTGTCATAAATACCCTATGATGACAGTTTATTTGTGACAGAAGATAAATCCATTAAAAATAATAAATAATGATAAAAATTAATTGTGATAGGTCCCATCGGAAATACTTTCATGTTGATAGTTTATTTTTTCCGAGAGTTAACTCTCGTTGCAAATAACAAAAATGATGAAAAGTTATTTTCAATGGGGGTAAATTCTCATCATAAATAATTTTTTTAACAACTATTTGTGATGGAAAAAAAATCCCATTGCAAATAGTCTTTGTCAAGGAACTATTTGTGATGGGCGGCGGGTTTGTCTCAAAAATACTTTTTTCTTGTAGTGAATGGTCTTTAGGGATACTAGGCCTTCGGGCCATCAAGGTATTGGTGATGAATTCATGATGGGTAGGTGGTGATGCAGACATGATGCAAGTGGGGAATTCGAGCTATCCAATGGTGGGCCCACGGGCCATGTAATGAGCTTCATGTCCAATGGGCCTTTGGGCTGAAAATCTACAATGTAATAAAGCATTTGGTTGGATGAGTTATCCCTTGGGGGAACTATGACTTGCCTTTTTGGATTGTGTGTGTGTGGTGTGTGTGTGTGTGTGTGTGTTTGAATGTAATTGTACCTCAAAACACCTAATATACTATACTATTATTCTCATACATGATTTAATAATTATTTAGGTTTGTTTGATCATGTATATTCAATCATATGTTATTCAAAAGAATATTTGTGAGTTGAATATTTGATAAATATTTATTTGTTATTTTAGTGAATATAATATTTATTTATTTATTTGCGAATAATATAGTGATATTTATTTATTTAAATAAATAATCATTATTTAAAGGTCTGATAAATATTATCGAATATTGGAAAACAGAGTTTAATAGTCCAGTGAGAAATGTCATATTAAATATTATTTGAAAAAATGTTAATTTATTTATTCAAGAAAATAATATTTATTTTATTTACGAGTTTAGAACATGTAAAATAAATATTATTGTTATTGTTATTATTTAGATATGAGGTTCGTTGGGGATTAATAGAATCACTAGGGGATATGTGAAATTATTATTCTCTAACTGTAGCTCAATTTAAACCCGCTTATAAAAAATCCTAGCAAGACTAATCATCATTGAACACAACAAATTTTAGAAAATTCTATGATGCCCAAGAGAGATCATCTTCAATAATGAAAAATGATCCCCCTTCTTTACCATGTCAATTCTAGAAAGAATAATGAGACTACTTCTACCCAAATTGATTCTCGTGGCGATCAACAATGAACAATGCAAGTGTTAAGATCATTTGTGTTAGTGCCCAAAAAATTCTACGGTGGCATTTAGAGGTTCATGGACCAGATGTGGATCACTAATTGAGAGAATCTATCCTTAATTCCTGAAATGCAACCACAATACGACATGAAGTTATTCGTAACTTCATCAATGAAGAAATAATTTTAATGCAAGGTAGTTATTTATTAAGAAAAAATAATTATAAATTATATGTGATGATTCTTTCTTCTTGGTTTTGATATAATAGTCAATTAATATTTGATTTAATTCAGTTGGCCACAACATTATTCACTATGTGTATCTCAAATTATTCATTGATTACGATAAAAAGTCGAGTTGGCTCCAACCTAAATGTGATTTCATTGCACTCGGAACATTTTGATAATATGGTTCACCATGGTATCTTAAACTCATTAAAAAATGAAGCTACAAATTATCTCATGATCAAAATATCATTATTTATTGGATATTCATTCTCATTTTTGAGTACCAAACATTGGTAGAATCATTCATTTGACAAAATTATGATTCTTCACTTTTAATTACCATGTGTGATAATTGGAATCGTTCTGTAAAATCATTTGGTTGTAGTTTGAATCCATGATTTATCAGAACAATAACCTAGCTCTGATACCAGATGTTGGGAAAGGCGGTTGAAGTGCAGTCGATTGTTGCCTATCAACCATTGAAGGGTATGGTTCTATGATAATGTGTATAGCGGCAATAGGGTTTAATTCTCGGCGATGGTACTTTTTTATAGTCGATTGTTTCTGTGTTTTGTATTTTTAATGGGGGGTTGTTTAGAGAGATTAATTAAATTGATTAATAGATAATATTTGATTGATTTAACAATTTTATAAAGATTGGGGTGGGTTCATTATTGGGGATTTAAGATTATGATATCATTTAGCTTTGCATTATATTGCATTAAATTAGCACCCACTTCACAAGATGAATTTGATCAGAATTCCCAAGTGTTAAGGATTTAATCCAAGAAATAACTTAACTAGGGGTCTAATCATAATCAGTACTTGTTTATGGTAGTGTATTTTTGGTTCCAATAATCCATGGAATCCACATGTTAAACAAAACATGTCATTAATCCATGACATTTTAAGTTCAACATACACAATGTTAACCTAAAGAATATTCATCGAGCAAAAGCTCTCAATCACTTAATATCCCCAAATTGTGACTTAACCCAATGGTATATTTACTCATCCATTGATATGGTTATTAATCTGGTAATTTGTGTTTATGGTGATTAATTATAAATAGAATTAAAAGAATGGTATAAGAAAAGAGTTGTGCGTCGAACACACACACGAACGATGATGATAATTAAAAATAGACTTTTGATTGAATGAGGAAGCAAAAGAAAGGAAGGGGTTTTAAATTGATTTAAACTATTTTAAGCAAATTAATATTTAATAATAGAGAGTGTATAATTAAAATATATGAAGAATAATAATCATTCATTAAAAATCTATTGAAATGAAAACAAACTTACACAATTACAAATAAGAACACAAAAGAACATGAAAACAAAGAGAGGAGGAAGGGTCTATGAAGTGAAAACTTGAGTTTGTAAGATCATCCCAAGACTTTTTCAGGGCCTTGGTCATTCCAATATATCCTCATTTTTTCTTAAATGCTAACTCCTTGTAAGAAGATGAGGGGGATGTATTTATAGCCTGAGGAGGTGGACTGTTTGCTTTTTAAATCTACTGTCACGACCCGTCCTCGGGGCCCGTGTCGTGACTACCCCAAGCCCACCTTTCATAGGACAGGGGCCGGAGACTAGTACCAAAGGCGTAAATCCCGATAAAAGGGAAGGCATTTCCTTTATAAAGTAAACAAACACCACAGAGTACGCAATCTAAAGTAAACACTAAGTAAACTGAGTACAAAAGTAAGTGCTGGAAAGTAAATGGGCCAGAATACAAACCCAACTGAAAGTAAAGTACAAATGAAAAGAAAGTACAGTAGCAGAAAAGTAAAGCAACATCACAGAGTCATCCTCTAGAAATCTAGCCTAAAGGGTGGGGACAGATAGTCTCCTCAGCTCCTCGGTTCCAGCTGTCCGCTCCGTGTACGTCCCGTCTAGTGATCCACCTCCATGTACCGTCTAGCTCTACGAGCCTCCACCTCGATCAGTGTTGTTCGTTGTCTGCATCCAACACAACGTAGTGCGGTCATAGCCCATGTAGGGGTGAGTATACGATACTCATTAGGGACCCCGAGACCCCCGTAGGTCTCCCAGAATCCACGAAGGATAAACCACAAAGGAGAGATACAAACACGAGATAACAATCAACCCTACTTAGGTATATTCCCATACATATACCTAAGTCATCAAACCTAGTTTGACTCCAAATCTCGTGCCCAAGTACAACCCAATCCACACAGGAAAAACACAGCCCAGTCCACACAGGAAAAACATAACCCAGTCCACACAGGAAAAACATAGCCCAATCCACACAGGAAAAACATACTAAGTCCACACAGGAAAGCAAGTCAATCACACTGATGGTAATGATTGAAAGTTAAGACTCAGCTCACACAGGTATACTACCCACAAAGAGGGGTGGAGATGATAGATGTAGCCACTGAATCATCTCCCCTGACGAACCCACGTAGGATCCAGGTACAGAAGTCATTGCTTCCGGACCCATGTAGGATCCAAGTATAGTAACCATCGTTGCCGAACCCACGTAGGATCCAAGTACAGTCGTTATCACTGCCAAACCCATGGAGGATTCAAGAACAGACGTCCTCACTACCGAACCCACATAGGATCCAAGTACAGTCGTCATCGTCGTCGTAGTCGCAGCCAGCTCTAAGGTTCCCGCACACAGCACACTCAATTTTGGGAGGGTCCACTCCACGATCCAAGGGGTCGATACATCAACTATCACAAAGTCCAGAGTTGATGTATCATAAAGTTCTGTCTCATCAATAGGAACTCAACGCGATAGACGGTGCGTCAATCGGATGCCTGGTCTGAGAGTTATTGGCTTTTTCGTTCTAGGGGTCCGTTTGGTTTTTAAGTTTAAACCAACCCGACCGTACTCTAGCTGGGTCCAAACCTCAATCGGAGTAATCCAAAAGAATCTTCTCACTAAGAGTAAATCAACGTGATCGACAACATGTCATTCGGATGTTCAGTCGTTAAGTTATAGGCGTTTCCGCTCCAAGGGCCCGGTTGGTTTTGGGTTCGAACCAACCCGGACGTACCCAAACTTTATCGAAATCTTTTTTATAATATACCGAAACGACCGTCTCTATCCAAGGATCCCAATGCAACTAACGGTGCGTCGATCGGAGGTCTGTATCCCAAGATATGGGCGTTTGAACGGATCTGTCTGAAAGTAGGGGGTTTGGTCCCGGTCCGACCCGGCCTAATACCCCCTGGGTCAGCCTGAACCGGGTCGACCCAACCCGAGTCCGGGTCCATCCCAATTGGGTGTGGCCCAGCCCGGATGGTGTGACCCAGCCCGGTGCTAGCGGCCCGGCCCGGCGCGGGTGGCCCGGCCCAGCCCAGCGTTGGAGCCCGGTCGCGGCTCGGCTCTCGGCCGAGCGGGATGCGAAGGGGGCGCTACCCCCTGTTTGCGGAAATAGCCAGCTGTAATGGCCAGCCTTGGGTGTAACCGTGGGACCCGAGGGGGTCCCGCCTCCAGGTGGCGCTGGCGGCCGGCTCAATCGGTCGCCCCTTTGAAGACCGTCGCGGCCTTAGGTCGCGACTCCTGTCCGATCGGCGCTGTGCCCCTCCGCCGCGGCCCGCTCCTGGTCGCAGCCTCCTTCGGCCTCACCGGAACGACGCGATGGCGCCACGCTTCACCACCGCGGCCCGCTCCGGCTGTGGTCCTCTTCATTCCCACGCGGTGAAATGGCACCGTTCCACCTTCGTCACAACCATCAACGAGGATCAACAAATAAAGGGGAGGAGGATCGGCCGTGTTTGTGCCGTCCGATCCCATCCCGTTATGTCGATAACAAGAGGCCAAATTAATTAACAAATAATGTTAAATTAATCATGAACATAAATAACCCCTACCTCGCAAAGAAGTCCGCGGTTGTCATGCACCGCAAAATATGGCGTTGTTTCCGTCGTCGACGGTGTGCACCCGAGGAAACATCGTCTTCTCTTTTATCATGGAGAGAAGAAGATGATTGCGCGTCATTGGAGAACTCCTGCGTCAGTGTCTCTTCCCTTGTCGCGGAGGAGGAAGGGGATGGAGAAACCGAAGTCACTGAGTCATTCTTCGTTGAAGAGAATTAGCGTTCTTCGTTGAAGTGGAGGCATTCTTCGCCAGAGAAGATGAAGTTCTTCCAAAAGAGAAAAGAGCTCTCTCTCCCCAAATTCTCTCACACAACCCAGAACTAACCAAATAAAATAAGTCCTTCCATTATTTTATTATTTTTTCATGCATTTCAAAAACTCAAAATTCAAACAGATAACCACTTAATTAATTAAACTTGAGTTGTCTAATTAATTGGGTGTTATGTTGGCAAGTTTAATGAGGGTGAGAGAGAGGAGTTACTCACATAAAGGTAGAGTTAGAGGGTTAGGGAGTGTGAAGGGGTGGGGCTCGTGTGGGCCCCACCTCACAAATATCCTAACAAGAGTAGCTAGGAACAAGTGGATCCCACCTCAACTCCCACACTTAGGATATAACTACTTAGATATAGAAAAAAAATTGTACCACAATTTTATTTACTTCACATTTAATCCTCAATTTTTAACAACTCCTCCTGAGAAAACACACCTTCAGAAAAGGTCCTCTTAAGCAATTATCGGCGATGCGGTTCCATCAGTGCCCTCAGATTTCAATTCTGAGCACCGGTTCAAAAGATTGAAAAACTCGCTCATTCATTCACTGAACGTACCTGAGCTAAACTTTAGAAATTGATTCCGGGCACTCTGGGCCTTGGAATCAGGTGTCGTCAGAAACTGTGTACTCATAAAATCCCAAATAATTTAAGAAAAAAAAATTCCTTGAAATTTATGGGTCTTTACATTACTCCCACCTCATGGATTTACGTCCCCGTAAAGCTACATCATAAACTAGGGAAACAAAAGGGGGTATTGTGCATGCATCTGAGCCTCCCACTCCCATGTGCTCTCCTGGAGGTTCCCGTGATGCCACCTAATGCGCACTAGAGGAATCAACCATCCACGTAGGACCCGCTTCTGTCGATCCTCGATCTCCACCGGAACCTCCGCAAATGTCACCCCGTCATCGATGTCCATCTCCCCATGATCAATGATATGTGTCAGGTCGTGCACGTATCTCCTCAGCTGAGATACGTGGAAGACGTCATGCACCCGGTGCAACTGAGGTGGAAGAGCCAGGCGATAAGCCACCTCGCCTATCGTGCTGAGAACCTGGAATGGACCGATGAAGTGCGGAGATAACTTGTCACCCCGGCCAAATCTCTGTAGCCCACATCGAGGTGAGACCCGTAAGAAAACATGGTCACCATCCTCGAACTCTAGTGGTCTCCGCCTCCTGTCAGCATAGGACTTCTGTCGGCTCTGAGCAGTCCTCATCTGCTCCTGGATGATCTGTACCTTCTCTATCATATCCTGGACCATCTCTGGTCCTACAAGTGCTGACTCCTCAGGGTCTTTCCAGCATAGAGGTGATCTGCAAGGTCGGTCGTATAATGCCTCGTATGGTGTCATCCTGATGGTGGAGTGGTAGCTGTTGTTGTACGCAAACTCCACCAAGGGTAGGTGATCCTCCCAGCTATGACCAAATTCGAGGACACATGCACAGAGCATGTCCTTGAGAGTCTGAATGATCCTCTTCATCTGGCCATCCATCTGTGGGTGAAAAGCGGTGCTCAGGTGTAGCTGCATCCCAAACACCACCTGCAACCCCTTCCAAATCCGGGAAGTAAAGATAGCGTCTCGATCGGAGACGATAGATAATGGCACACCATGAATTTATACAATCTTCTGAATTTAGAGACATCCCAATCTCTCCACTGATCCCTGCTCTCTGATGGGTAAGAAGTGGGCCGACTTGGTGAGTCGGTCTATGATCACCCAGATGGAGTCGTGTCCTCTGGAAGTACATAGAATCCCTGTCACAAAATCCATAGATATCCCATTCCACTTCCACTCTAGGACCTCCAAGGGTTGTACCAAGCCTGCTGGTACTTGGTGCTCCGCCTTCACCTGCTGATAGGTGAGGCATCGTGAAACAAACTCCGCCACAACCTTCTTCATACCCGACCACCAGTGCTATCGTCTGAGATCCTGGTACATCTTCGCCACTCCTGGATGTACCGCTAAAAGGGAAGTGTGAAACTCTCTCAGCACCTCCTCCTGTAATGCAACTGGTACCATGGTACATCCTCTGAAAAGGAAGACTTTCTCTCCTCTTACATAGAATCCATCAGGTGTCTGTCTTGAGGATATATGTTCACGTCGTGTCACACAGTCAATGTCCCCATGTTGTGCCTCTCTGATCCGCTGAAGAAGTGGAGGAGTGACTGTGAGCGACTGTAGAAAGGCTACCCCATCTCTATCCACGTAGGATATCTGCAAAGCGGCTAACTGCTCTGACACCTCTCCAAGTAGCTGAATACCCATCCTCCTGCTGAGAGCATATGCTACTACGTTCCCCTTTCCATAAGTATAGACTATCTCAAAATCATTGTACTGGAGGAACTCGATCCATCGCCACTGTCTCAGGTTCAGGTCCTTCTGTGAGAAGATGTACCTGAGACTCTGGTGGTCAGACTAGATTGTAAAGTGCTCAACCATCAGATAGTGCCGCCACATCTTTAGGGCGAAGACCACTACTGCTAACTCCAGGTCATGGGTAGCGTAGTTCTGATCGTGCTGCCTCAACTATCGGGATCCATAGGCGATCACTGCCCGCTCCTATATCAAGACACACCCAAGTCTGGTCCCTGATGCATCGCAGTAAACTACGTACCCTACGCCCTCCTCTGGTAGCCTCAAGATGGGTGCACTGATCAATCTTTGCCTCAGCTCCTGGAAGCTCTACTGACATCTATCTGACCACACGAAGGGTTTCCCCTTCTTTGTCAAAGATGAAAGTGGTGCTGCAACTCTGGAGAAGTCTGGAAAAAATATCTGATAGTACCCAGCCAAACCTAGGAAACTCCACACCTCCGTCACACTCTAGGGTGGCTCCCAAGCTAGTACTGCCTCAATCTTCGCAGGGTCCACTGTAACTCTCACCTCAGAGATGACGTGTCCCAAGAAGTGGACCTCTCGAATCCAGAACTGACACTTCGAGATCTTACCATAAAGCTGGTTCTCTCTGAGTGTGTCCAGTACAACCCGCAAGTGGTAGGCGTGCTTCTCCTCAGTAGTTGAGTAAATCAATATGTCGTCAATGAAGACTACAACAAATCGATCGAGGTAAGTCTGGAAGATCCTGTTCATGAGACACATGAACACTGCTGGAGTGTTGGTTACACCGAAATTCATAACCAAGAACTCATAGTGGCCATACCGACACCTGAAGGTCGTCTTCTGCACATCCTCATCTCGAACTCTGAGCTGATGATAGCCCGACCTGAGGTCTATCTTAGATAACCATCATGCTCCCTTAAGCTGATCGAAGAGATCTTCAATCCTAGGAAGTGGGTACTTGTTCTTCACAGTCACCCGATTCTGGCGACGGTAGTCGACACACAGTCGCAAGCTCCTGTCCGCCTTCTTGGTGAACAAAATTAGGGAACCCAAGGTGAAACACTGGGTCGGATAAATCCCTTGCCCTGCAAGTCCTCCAGTTGTACCCATAGCTCTCATAGCTCATCAGGAGCCATACAATATGCTGGATTAGATATCGGGGTTGTCCCGGGGTATAGGTCAATATAGAAGTCTACCTCTCTGTGTGGAGGTAGTCCTGGAACGTCGTCAGGAAAAACGTCCGCATACTGATCCACCACAACAGGAAAACTCGGACTCTGCACATCAACTGCTCCTAGGATGAGACTAGCCAAATGATGGGTGATCAGCTGTCCTCTCCTCTGTGTGAGTCCATCCTGCGCTGCAAAGGCTCCCTTCTCACCGGTGAAGGTGAACATGCTCCCATCAATGAGAACGCATTGCACCTTGAACCTAATACAGTCGATCTGAGCATGGACCATAGATAACTAATCCATGCCCAAGATGACGTCGTAAGGCCTCAATGCCACTAAAAGAAGATCCCAGTCAAAGCTATCGCCTCCTAGAGTAAGCTCACACTGCCGGCACCAGTGCGTAATCGTCAAGTCTGCTCCCGTAGGAGTCTCTTGCCGTAAGGATCGAGCCAACGACTCCGTCGGAATCTCCGAGCTCCGAACAAGGGTAGCGGCAATGAAATAATGACTCACTCCTATGTCAATAATAACTTTAGAAAGGGTGGATTAGACACAGATAGTACCTCAAATCAACTCAGGTGCGCCGTGGTCATAGGCCTCCACTGCCTGAAGCTGAGTCTGCCTCTGTCCGCCAGCTCCCTGTGGTCGGGGTGGACCTCCTAGTGGTGGTGGTGGTAGAGCCTCAAAGCGTCTCCCACCACCTGTTGCTCGGCCAGCTCCTCTACCTCATCCGACTGCTCCCTTTGGACCGCCACGGTCGAACCTCTACCTCTGCCTGGGTGGTACCTCAACTATCTGCTACTCCTCTGCATGGAGGCTCGGGTAGTCACGAGCCATGTGGCCCTGCCCGCCGCATGCATAGCACTGTCTGCCTCTCGTATGACTGGATCTACTGCGTGTGCCCAACACATATGAACCAGTGTCCTGAGGTCACCCACCTGATGGTCTGGTCCGCTTGGACCTCTGCAACATATGTCTACTGCCAGCTATAGAAGACTCTGCTACGTGTCTCCATGTAGTAGGCCTCGCTGCTGGCGTAGGCTCAGCTAGAAAGCTCTCCACAAGAAGGGCTCGCTCCAGTACTCCTGCCTGTGTCGGAATGC
Organism: Viscum album; assembly: GCA_963277665.1. Lineage (NCBI taxonomy): Eukaryota > Viridiplantae > Streptophyta > Magnoliopsida > Santalales > Viscaceae > Viscum > Viscum album. Next base: position 1,111,097,786 of record OY728146.1, read on the forward strand.
TGAGGGAGATCATCGTTGCCCTGATCTCATGCCTCAGTCCCTGCTCGAAAGTCCAGGCCCGGAAGAATGGGTCACGTACCATGTCTATGGAGTAGCGCGAGAGATCGGTAAACCTCACCGAGTACTGGGCTACTGTCATGCTACCCTACCGCAGATGTAGTAACTCCTGAATGCACACCGCACGGAGGGTGGAGGGTATGAACTCCGAGTAGAAGAGGCTCTCGAAATCCGTCCAAAGAATAGATGCCTCACTGTGCACCTGTAGCATCAGGCTCCACCATCTACCTGCTGCCACGTGCAGGAGACTCGCTGCAAGGATCACCATGAGGTCTACTGGTGTTCCTACCAATCTGAAGACTCGAACAACAGCCTCCATCCAATCCTCGGCTGCCTGAGGGTCCGTCTCCCCATGAAACCTGGGCAGTCTCGGATGCTGAAACTCATGCAGTACACTCTCAGCTGCTGGGGCTGGTGGCATCGGTGGATCATCAGGTAGAGGTACCGCCGGTGCCTCCACTATAATGGGGCTCTGCACCGAGGCCTCGTTGCTCGGTGGGATGTCATCTCGCACAATGCTCGAAACCCTAGCTGGCTGTCATCGTGGGGCCATCATGAAAAGAAACAGGTGTGTCACGGTTAATACAATATACCTGGTGAGCTGACAAAAAGTAATCACAAAGAAAACTTTTGAAACAAACATGCAATCAATGTTTTCGTTCATTGAGTTGGAAATTAGAATTCAGGGTCCTGGTGTATGGATATGTCAGTCGTCGCACCAACACTGGACTCCCTGGACTGATAAGCACACTCAATACCCTAAATATTATTTCTTTACACAGAAGAAATTATCAGAGTCCTGAGTTCTGCGGTAGAACTGACTCCTCTGATACCAATTTGTCACGACCTGTCCTCGGGGCCCGTGCCGTGACAACCCCAAGCCCGCCTTCAATAGGCTAGGGGCTGGCGACTAGCACCAAAGGTGTAAATCCCGATAAAATGGAAGGAATTGCCTTTATAAAGTAAAAAAACACCACAGAGTACGCAAGCTGAAGTAAACACTAAGTAAACTGAGTACAAAAGTAAGTGTTGGAAAGTAAATGGGCCAGAATACAAACCCAACTGAAAGTAAAGTACAACTAAAAAGAAAGTACAGAAGTAAAAAAGTAAAGCAGCATCATCGAGCCATCCTCTGGAAATACCACTTGAAGGGTGGGGACAGATAGTCTCCTCAACTCCTCGGGTCCAGCCGTCCGCTCCGTGTACGTCCCGCTCAGTGATCCACCTCCAGGTACCGTCTAGCTCCATGAGCCTCCACCTCGACCAACGTTGTCCATCGTCTACATCCAACACAACGTAGTGTGGGCATAGCCCGTGCAGGGGTGAGTATACGATACTCAGTAGGGACCCTGAGACCCCCGTAGGTCTACCAAAATCCACGAAGGATAAACCACAAAGGAGAGATACAAACACGAGATAACAATCAAACCTACTTAGGTATATGCCCATACATATACCTAAGTAATCAAACCCAGTTCGGCTCCAACTCTCATGCCCAAGTACAACCCAGTCCACACAGGAAAAACACAGCCCAGTCCACATAGGAAAAACATAGCTCAGTCCACACAGGAAAAACATAGCCCAGTCCACACAGAAAAAACATACTAAGTCCACACAGGACAGCAAGTCAATCACACTGATGGTAATGATTGAAAGTCAAGACTCAGCTCACATAGGTATACTACTCATGAAGAGGGGTGGAGATGATAGATGTAGTCTCTGAATCATCTCCCCTGTCGAACCCACGTAGGATCCAAGTACAGAAGTCGTCCCTGCCGGACCCACGTAGGATCCAAGTATAGTAACCATCGCTGCCGAACCCACATAGGATCCAAGTACAGTCGTCATCGCTGCCGAACCCACGGAGGATCTAAGAACAGTCGTCCTCGCTGCCGAACCCACGTAGGATTCATGTACAGTCGTCATCGTCGTCGCAGTCGCAACCAGCTCTAGGGTTCCCGCACATAGCACGCTCGATTTCGGGAGGGTCCGCTCCACGAGCCAAGGGGTCGATACATCAACTATCATGAAGTCCAGAGTTTATGTATCACAAAGTTCTGTCTCATCAATAGAAACTCAACGCAATAGACGGTGCGTCAATCGGATGCTCGGTCTGAGAGTTATTGGCTTTTTCATTCTAGGGGCCCGGTTGGCTTTTAAGTTTAAACCAACCCAACTGTACTCCAGCTATGTCCAAAACTCAAGCGGAGTAATCCAAAAGAATCGTCTCACTAAGAAAAAATCAACGTGATTGACCGCATGTCATTCGGACGTTCGGTCGTTAAGTTATAGGCGTTTCCGCTCCAAGGGCCCGGTTGGTTTCGGGTGCGAACCAATCCGGCCATACCCAAAATTTACCGAAATCTTGAGTGTAATATACTGAAATGACCATCTCGATCCAATAATCCCAACGCAACTGACGGTGCATTGATTGGAGGTCCGTAGCCCAAGATATGGGCGTTTGAACGGATCTGTCCGAAAGTATGGGGTTTGGGCCCGGCCCGACCCGGCCCAATCCCCCTGGGTCTGCCCGAACCGGGTTGACCCGACCCGGTTCCGGGTCCGGCCCAATTAGGAACAGCCCGACCCAGTTGGCGTGGCCTGGCCCAGTGCTGGTGGCCCGGCCCGGCGCGGCTGGCCCGGCCCGGCCGCGGCTCGGCTCTCGACCGAGCGGGGTGCGAAGGGGGCGCCGCCCCCTGTTTACGGAAATGGTCGACCGTAATGGCTGGCCTTGGGTGGAACCGCGGGACCCAAGGGGGTCCCACCTCCAGGTGGTGCTGGCGGCCGGCTCAGTCGGCCGCCCCTTTGAAGACTTTCGTGGCCTTAGTCCGCAGCTCCTGTCCGACCAGCACGGCGCGACGGTGTCGCGGCCCGCACTGGTCGCGGCCTCCTTGAAGTTCTGGTGCGGCGCGTCAGCGCCACGCTTCTCCGTCGCGGCCCGCTCCTGGCCGCAGCCTCCTTCGGCCTCACCGGCGCGGCGCGACGACGCCGTGCTTCACCACCGCGGCCCGCTCCGACCGCGGTCCTCTTCGTTCCCGCGCGGTGCAATGGCACTGCGCCGCCTTCTTCACAACCATCAACGAGGATCAACAAATAAAGGGGAGGAGGATCGGTCGTGTTTGTGTGGTCTGATCCCCTCCCGTTATGTCTATAACAAGCAGCCAAATTAATTAACGAAGAATATTAAATTAATCATGAACGTAAATAACCCCTACCTTGCAAAGAAGTTCGCGGTTGTCAAGCATCGCAAAATATGGCGTTGTTTCCGTCGTCGACAGTGTGCACCCGAGGAAACGTCGTCTTCTCTTTTATCATGGAGAGAAGAAGATGAGTGTGCATCGTTGGAGAACTCCCGCATCGGTGTCTCTTCCCTTTTCATGGAGGAGGAAGGGGATCGAGAAACCGGATTCGCTGAGTCGTTCTTCGTTGAAAAGAATTAGCGTTCTTTGTTGAAGTGGAGACGTTCTTCATCGGAAAAGATGAAGTTCTTCAAAAAGAGAAAAGACCTCTCTCCCCCCAAATTCTCTCACACAACCCAGAACTAACCAAATAAAATAAGGCCTTCCCTTATTTTATTATTTTGCCATGAATTTCAAAAACTCAAAATTCAAACACATAACCACTTAATTAATTAAACTTGAGTTGTCTAATTAATTGGGTGTTATATTGGCATGTTTAATGAGGGTGAGAGAGAGGAGTTACTCACGTAAAGGGGGAGTTAGAGGGTTAGGTAATGTGAAGGGGTGGGGCTCATGTGGGCCCCACCTCACAAATATCCTAACAAGAGTAGTTAGGAACTAGTGGGTCCCACCCCAACTCTCACACTTAGGATATAACTACTTAGATATAGAAAAAAATGTACCACAATTTTATTTACTTCACATTTAATCCTCAATTTTTAACAACTCTTCCCAAGAAAACGCACCTTTGGAAAAGGTCCTCTTAAGCAATTACCGGTGTTGCGGTTCCATTGGTGCCCTCAGATTTCAATTCCGAGCACCGGTTCAAAAGATAGAAAAACCCGCTCATTCGATCACTGAACGTACCCGAGCTAAACTTCGGAAATTGATTTCGGGCACTCCGGGCCTCAGAATCAGGTGCTGTCAGAAACTGCGTACTTGTAAAATCCCAAAGAATTTAAGAAAAAAAATCACTTGAAATTTACAGGTCTTTACATCTACCCCTCCACTTAGCTCTCCAATTTGATACTCCAGAAAGCTGAATTTGGAGAAATCGTCTCCTTTAAAGTTTTAGATATGAATGATTACAGAATAATAAAAACATTTGGTGGCCATTGGACTTAAGGATCCAAAGTTATTACAGTTTGATTAAACAATTTTAATCTATCCATTTCAATCCATACTTTTTCAAAGGCCAAAATGTGAATGGGTTTTTGAATAAGAATATGCCCTAAATTCAAATAATTTTTTCTAAAAAGTAGGCCACCTATATCTTGGATTTCACACTAAAAAATATTAGTTATAATTGATATATATATTAGGATAAAATTTCATAATTGTGTGTTGGTTTTAATTTCTGGATATAATTGTGGGATGGACTTCAGAGAATCATTTGGGCCCCTTTTTGGTAAAGTTGGGACTTGAAATTTTTATCCAAGATTGATTTTATTGTCCCCAGACTTTTGGTGGAGAATCAATGGTTTTGGACTTCTGTATTGAGCCCGTAAATTCAATCTTCATGGATGACCAAGTTTCTTTATAGATTCCTTGGGCCTTCTTGTGTGGACCATATGACCATTCAAATGGCCAAATTGGCCAATTATTCCTTCTAATTATATTTTGGAAATTTAATAAGAAATCCTAAAAATAAATAACTATAAAATTTTGATAAGTAGGGTGTGATTTATAAATAAAATAGAAAACATACTCGATTGGATTAATTCAAATAATGCTCAAAATTTATATTTAGTAGTAAAACATGGGTATTTCACACTAATTATGCACTTTTACATGAAAAATAGTAAAGGGGGTAGAAAAAAAATTATGAATAAATTAATAACATCAACTACCCCAAACTAAGTCTTGTTAATTTCCTCATGTAAAATAAATATAAAAACATAAAAAATCATTCTCACTCACCAACAAATATTAAAATTTTATTTTCCCTAATTAGGGGAGGTTCAGACCATTTCACTCATCTATGTTTAATTCCACCACAATTTGTTATAGAAAAAATATTCCTAAAACAATTCATTTTTCATGCTTAAATTATAAATCGAAAATGAAGGCACTCAAAACTTACTCCACTCAAGATGATAAAAAATTATTTATATAGGTTCACTCATTCACCAACCTAAAGTGAAAATCTTAGAGTTTTAAAGAGATCTCAGATTCCATTCCCTATCATAAGGTTTATAAGAATCAAGAGGTATTTTTTAGGGGGGTTCTTTGGCTATGTAATGATAGGAATTTAATGTCCAAGAGAGAGGAAAAGAGGGGTAAAACACTAACAAGGAAAAATGAATGCACAATTTGAAATAAGACATGGAAGGTTATGGAAACACATATTTATAATTTAATGATTTTGAGAAGGATGACATAAAAGAGATGGATAAAATTCAAAGGGGATGAAGAGATGAAATATATACAAAACACAAAACTTCTCTGAATGACATAAGTGTTCCTTTTTTTCTTTTCTTTTCTTTCATTTTTTCTAAAGTTGAACTTGAAAAATATCTCACACTCATCTCCCAACCCATGTTTGATCTCTTCACAACAATAATTGTAATAGTTATAATAAGATAAAAGGTTGAGAAAGAATTATTTTTGACCCACCCAAGACATAACCCATTTTCTTATGTTTTTTTTTTTGATTTTTTTGTCTATTTTTTAGCACTTTTCAATAACATGTACAAAATTACATAAATGAAAATCCATTCTCAAAACTCACTGAATGACAACCTCTCCCCACACTAAAATGGATTCTTGCCTTCAATAATATGATAACATATTGAAAATTAATAAATAGATACACAAAATGAAATCCATCCCCCCCACACTCAAATTTAAATAAATTATGTAATATAATTCCATGTAGATGTTGGGTGGGATAAGGTATTAGGTTTGTAATGTGGCTATCAAAGAAAAGGTTTTCATAGGATCGAAGGGGATTTCAAAAAAAGGATTAATGTAAGGTAATGTGAGGCTATTTGGCTATTGTGATTCTCATGTGGTTCATAAAATTCCTCTATCATATTAATGCACACTAAATTAGGAAATTCAACTTGAAGGTACACAAACTCAAGACTCATAATCAGGGGTGAAAACACAAAAAAAAAATGAAAAGATGGCCATAGGTGACCTTGGTATGAAAGCTAATTTCGTTTCTCATGGTTGGGGAATAATTATTTTCCAAATAAAAAATTGAGCATTCAAAATTTATTCATTTTGACACAAGATTACTTATCCAAATTTATGATGAAAATGAAAAAAAATTGAGATTAAAACATTCCTTTTGACTCCCCAAAAAGGTTGTAAAAATTTTCAACAGTGGATGGTGAGTAATTATGAAAACTTTTTTTTGTATTTTTTTAGTTTTTTTAGTTTTTTATAAAGACACACTGACACAAAAGATAAAGATTAAATAAATAGTTTGATGAGGAAAGTGGTAAAAAAATGAGAATGAGAGAGTAAGAAAAAGAATAAGAAGAAGAAGGAGAGAGAGAGAGAGATAAGAGTAGTTAAAGGGAAAGTGGTACCCCTAGTTTGGATTTGGTGGGTCATTGTATCCATCTAGTGGTGGGTCTACCGTAGTGGTTGGGGATTTTTTGGAATTCGGTGTGGTTCTCGAGATGTGTGTCCTCTCATGGTGATGCTTTAACCAATTTTCATTAATCGTGAATTTATTTTGGAAGTGGGGTATTGGACTTCTGCTACACTAAATGGGTAAACATTAGTAATAATAAAATGACCTTACCAATGAGAATTAAGCTTACCTGGGTGAAGATAAAATCGAGAATTAAAGATTAGTACCTTTTTACCTTCATGGAATACCTTTTGTAGGATATGTTTTTCATGGAGTGCCTTTTCCTTTTCTTTGTAGAGATTAGAATTCTCATAAGAATCTAGTCAAAGCTCATCTAATTCATTCAACTACAACAATCTCTCTTCACTAGATTTTTCAAAATCAAAATTACAAGTTTTCACAGCCCAAAAAGACTTATGTTGGATTTCAACTGGTAAATGGCATGCTTTATCAAAAACTATCCTAAATAGAGAAATATCAATGGGTGTTTTATAGGCAGTTTGATAAGCCCAAAGCTCTTCACCAAGTCTTTCAGGCCAGCCTTTTCTAGTGGGTTTTACAATTATCTCAAGCACTATTTTCACTTATCTATTAGAAAGTTCATCCATGCCATTTGTTTGGGGGTGATATGCATTTGAAGTTTTATGTACAACCCTATTCTTTTTCAAAAGAGATTCTATGGTCCGATTAAAAAAATGAGTTCTTAAGTCACTTATCAAGGCATGTGGTCTTCTAAATCAATGAAAAATATAGGTTTTAAGGAACTCACTAATAGTATGTGAATCATCCTTATTAGTGGGTTTGTCCTCGACCCACCTAGAAACATAATTAACCACAAGAATAATGTATGAGAATTCATCGGAGGGTGGAAATGGTCCTATGAAATCTATGCCCCAAAAATTGAAGATCTCATAAAATATTAAGGGCTTCTGGGACATTTCATTTCTTTTATAAATTGTGCCAAAATTTTTGCAAGTTGTTTATAGTTTACAGAACTCATTTGAGTCCTTGAAGAGTGAAGTCCAGAAGAATCCAAAGTCCATGACCTTTTGGGAGGTCCTTTTTGGTCCGAAGTGGCCACCACCAGGCATTGAGTGACAAAATTCCAAAAGGGAGGAATGTTCATCTTCATCGACACATATTATAATTACCATTTCATCCTCAGTTTTACAAATTTTATTATCTTCCCAAAAATATAATTTTGAATCACTTTTCATCTTCACTTTTTTGTTCTTTTGAAAAAAAATTATAAAAAACACAAACAACCAAGTAGTTTACAATTAGGGAATACCATGGTAATTTTGGAGTGATAGATGAGAGGTGCTCAGTTGGAAATTCAGGATCAATTATTTCAAAATGAGAATAATTATAAATTTTACTCAGGTGGTCATCCATGGGGTTTTCTTTTTCAGGTCTATCTTTAATCATAATTTCAAACTCTTGGAACATCAAGATCCATATTATTAGCCTCGATTTGGAATCACTTTTCATAAGTATGAACTTTAAAGATGAATGGTATATAAAAATGATGATTTTAGAACCTAAGAGATCGGGCCGAAATTTATCCAATGAAAAAACCATATCTAAAAGTTCCCTTTTAGTCACAGTGTAGTGAGATTGAGTTTCATCCAAATTTTTTGAGGCATAATAAATGACATGAGAAATATTTTATCTTATTTTACCAAGAACAAATCCAATGGCCCTATAAAAATAATCACACATCAATTCAAAGGGTAAGGTCCAATCTGGGGGTTGGATTATCAGGGAATATGTAAGAACATATTTTAGTTTCAATGAAGGCTCTCTTTAAAGCTTCATCAAAATGGAATGCGACATCATTTTGGAGTAGCCGAGTGAGTGGGAGGGAAATCCTATTAAATTTATAAATGAATCTCTAATAGAAAACGATATGACCAAGGAATGAATGAATGTATTGAATAGATGTGGGTTCAGGAAATGATTGGATCACTTCAATTTTGGTGGGATCGACTTCAATACCCTCTTGTGAAACCATGTTCCCTAGAACAATCCCATTAGTAATCATGAAGTGACATTTTTCATAATTTATCACAAGGTTACATTTGATACACTTTTTAAGGAATAAAGAGAGTGAATGAAATAAATATTCGAATGATTCACCATAAATGGTAAAGTCATCTATGAATACCTCCATGCAATGCTCAATGAATTCAGAAAATATACTCATCATACACCTATGGAATGTTTCAGGAGCATTGTAAAGCCCAAAAGGCATTCTTCTATATGCATATGTTCCAAAGGTACAAGTTAAAGTATTCTTTTCTTGGTCCTGAGGTGCGATTGGGATTTGTAAGTAGTCAGTTTATCCATCAAGAAAGTAATAGTGTTACTTTTCGGCTAATTTTTCTTTCATTTCATCAAGGAAATGAAGAGGGTAGTGATCTTTTCATGTTTCGACATTCAATTTTTTATAATCTATGCACACACACCATTTTTTTTTCACCCAAGTTGTGACCACCTCTCCATGGTCATTTTTTACAACAATTATCCCACCCTTCATAGGTACCACTTGAATCAGACTAACCCATTAATTATCAGAAATTGGGTAGATAATACCAGCTTGGAGAATCTTGGTAATCTCTTCTCTAACAATCAAGTATGAGTGGATTTAGTTTGCTTTGTGGTTGTTTGATTGGTTTAGATGATTCCTCAAGATGGATGTGATGTATGCAAAGGGCGGGTTTGATTCTTGGTATGTCATCTATGTTCCAACCTAAGGCCTTTTTGTTTTATTCTAACACCTAAACATGTTTGGACTCCTCAGTTTCAGTAAGTGTGGAAGATACAATGATATGATAAGAGTTATCATGGAAGTGGAATGCATATTTCAGGTGTGTAGGAAGAGGTTTAAAATCATTCTCATCTTTCATTTTTGGGTTAGACAACTCAGGAATGGAGGAAGGGCTTTCAATTGCCTTTGATTCATTATTGTCCAAGGTGGAGCAGTAGATATCAGAGTTGATGTGGGATTCTAGAGAGTTTTCAAGATCTTTTATATTGATGGAGTATATGAATGAAAGGTCAACATAAACTTCCCCATTTATGACTTCGTTAATCATGGTGAAAATATCACAAGCTCCTCTACCATTAGAACATGATGACCATGATGAAGTGGAGGTGAATCCACTCTCAAAAGTGTTCTCAGAGGCATGTATTGAGAAGGTAGAGTGATCCTCTGATGGGTATCACATGGCTTGAAAGATATTGAACTTGACCAGTTTGTCACCAAATTCCATGGATAGGATGCCTCAATGGATATCAATCTTAGTTCTTGCTATTAGGAGGAATGGTCTTCCTAGAATTAGAGGAGATCGATAAGAGGTCATCTCACCTTCCATGTCAAGGACATAGAAATCATCTAGGAAGATAATATTATTAACTCAGACAAGGAAATCCTCAATTATTCCCTCAAGACTGGTTGTGCTTCGATTAGCCAATTGGATGAAAACACCCATTGGGTGTAAGGTACCTAGAACAAAGTTGGATAATATGGATTTGGGCATGAAATTTAATGAGGCTCCTAGGTATATGAGTGCATCATTAAAGTTAGAACTCCCTATTTGGAATGAAATAGTAAATGTACCTGGATCTTTTCACTTCGTGTGTTGGACTTCTAGGTTGAAACATTATCAATGGTCTTAAGTTTTCTCTTATGGGTGAACAACTCCTTAAAAAACTTGGAATAGTTAGTAATTTTTTTAATGGCATCTAAGAGGGGTATGTTCACTTCAACATGTCTAAACATGTTGAGCATTTCAGGATCGGGTTCAAAGGACTTACTTGGCTTAGAAATGGATTGAGGAAAAGGAATTGGGCTCTTTAGAGGAATGGAAGGAGGTGAGGGAGTGGCTTCAGGCTCTTTTTATGGTTTATTTTTCTTTTCATTTTCTAGTTTAACATTTAAAGGAGAGTTGGAGGACTCATCATGAGGCATAAAATTTTCTTTCTCTATCTAAGTGAAATCACACTTACATTACCCTTGGGGTTGAGTAATGGTTGATCTGGGATTTAGGAAGAATTTGGTTGTTGCTGCTAGCTTAGGTGGGATGGAAGTTGACCAATTTGGGTTTCAATATTTTTAAGGCTAGAATGGGTGGAGGTGACAAGATCTTCCACAGTGCTTTCCCATGGTTGCTTGGAAGAGGAGGCATGTCCCGTATTGGGATTACCTTGATTTTGGTTCTTGGGAAAGTTCTTGTATTGGGTTGGGAATTGGGAAGGCTCGTTAGGAAAGTGGAAATCAGGAGAAGTAAGAGGATGATTGATCCTTTGAGGTTTAGGGACAAAAGGATAAGGTTGTCGGAAGTTACCAACACCTTGACCATATTGGAATTGGTTTGGGTTTTGAGGAGGTAATTGAGGGTGATGAGAAATGAGATTACCATACCTCAAGTTGGGTTAAAGGTAAAAGAGAAGGTATTAGAGTGGGGTTGGTTAAAGTTTCAAATGAACTAACTTGGTTGTTGAGGGTTGGTGTTCCTCTAAGAATATGGTGCATTGATCTCCATTGGACTAGAAGAATTAGATGGATCCTCTTGAAGTTGTGGACATGTGTCAGTTGGATGAGAAAATGAACTGCAGATTTGTAACGACCCAAAGTTTCAATAATGTAAATCCCTCTTGATCTAATTAAATATCTCTTTATGTTTATATAAAATGTCAAATTCTTTGGTTTTATGTTAAGAATTTTGATCGTTTCTAATATAGTCGTTGAACAGTGATCACATGATTAGTATAAATATAGGGCTTTAACAAATCCAAATTTACTCAGACAAAGGAAGCGATGGCCTCATCCAGTAGAATTGCCCCATACAAAGCCCATTTGTCAGAGCTCAGAAAAGAGGTGGCATACTTGGGCTTTTCTCTTGACCAAGCCCAAGCTGAGCTTCATCATATCAATCTCGAACAGGACCGTCTATGATAGAAGTGGAAGTTGATAAAAATTACCACTCGAGCGATGTTATCCGAGCCACCCCAAGAGTCTGTCACAATCGCACACCTTACCCTTAGGTCTTATGCGGCTTTTTTAAGGGGTTATGTAACAAATAAATAGTACTATGTCCATGTATATTATTTTTGTATATAATAATGAATATACCTCCTTGTCATTTTTGATACATTGTAAATAGTTTTTAAAGTACAAATAGTGTTTTTAGTTATTATTTAATTAAGAATTCTACTTTTTTTAAATTAAGGTATTTTTGGAATTAAATAATATTTTAATAAAATATTATTATTATCATTAAATTAATTTTCATTAAATATAAATTATCTTATAATTTTATCAATGCAATTATAATTTTTATTAAAGTTTGAAAGTCATTTCTGTCAAAACTGGTGAATTTTCGATAAATGTCGGTTTTTATTTTAAAAGTGAAAATTAAAATATTTAGAAAACTATTTAGATAAAATAAATTTTATTTCGGGAATCAGGATGTCGAAATTATCCAGCGGTGAATTTTTCATAATTTTCTAAGACAGTCAAATTTTTGGGTAAAAATTAAATACCATTTAAATATATAATGTGTTTTATGACATCATAATGACACAATAGTGATGTAATAAAATACTATAATCTTTATGTTAGGAAAATATATGTTTTACCATTAAAATAATGTAATTTTGGGTTTGTTTGGATTACTTTTAAAAGCATTAATGGACCCCTCAAGATTTATTAAACAGCTTGTCTTTTTAAATTAATTTCCATGGGAGTATGAATCACCTCCACATAAGAAACCCTATTATTTTAAGAAGTTCAGACTTTGGCATTATAAAATATTTTTTTCCTCTTCCCTTTTCCAAAAACCATGGGAAAAAACCATGGGATGTTTTGTGGTTTGGATTAATTTAATGTAAGGGGACCCAAACCTAAATAATAAAGAATTCCCTCACCTTTCCTATATAAACCCACCCAAGATCCCACTTCCTCCTCACTCAAAACCTTTGGAGTTCGTCCAACCTCTTTCCTAATCTCTCTAGAATCCTCCCAAGGTGACCCAAGCTCCCAAGAATCCTCTCACAAGCCTCTCTCTAGCCTTTGGAAGCACACTTCCAAGTAAGGGTTTTTTCTTCATTTCTCATTTTTGTCCAATTTTCTTTAAGTTGGTTTACCCTTTTAATTTTATTTATGAATGTTGGGGTATGGTTTTTCACCTCCCTCATACTTCCCTCTTTATTTTTGAATTATGGGAGACCCTTTCTCTCTCATTAAATGCCTCCCATGTACACCCGTTACTATGTCGAAATTCTGAAAGGAACTTCTCTCTCCTCTTTTACATTCAAGAAATACTTTTGTATCATGAATATAAATTCCATTACAATTATTGGGACATGTATATATATGATCTCCTTACAGTCCATTACATGTAAATATGATGAGGAACCCCTTTCTCTCTCATCAACCATTTTTATGAATTCTTATGTCACGCCGTTACGCTGCCGAAATCACACCGATTTTCTAAGCCAATGTCATTGTGTAGTGAATACTATGCTCATTTCTCCATCAAGGTTATTCACCTTTATGCACATTTACTTATTGATTATAAAGTTTCATGTATGAATTCCACATTCCTTTATCATGGAATAAATTATTATGTTTTATGAATCCATGTTTTATGATCCATGTGGCACACTTATGCATGAAATGAAATGTTTAAGAAGGGTGCGCCCTTATAGCGCTCCAATGCATTGGGTAAAGTATAGTATCATGATACGTCATGTGCAATGAGTGTGGACTCATTCTAATTCAAGTGCAACGAGGGTTTACTTGTGCTTTATGTGCAATGAAGATTTACTCATGCTCCATGTGCAATGAGCCTGGGCTCATGCTAATTCCATGTTAAGTGTTGTTGCCACATTTCCATGTTATGATTATCATGCTTTATCATGCCTTTATGTTCATGTTTCTCTTATGCTCTATTTATATGCCTATTGCCTAACATTTATTGTACTCCTCATGTTATTCCATGTGTACCCCCTTATTGGGCTTTATAGCTCACCCTTTTCTTATGCATTTCCTTAGGTTATCTCATGCAATGCTAAGTATGAGGGAATGTAGTGGTCATGTAAAGGAAGTTTTCAATAAAGATATTGTATTTCATGTTTTAAGTTTTTATGTAATTATCCTAAGTACCAAAGAAACTAAACCTCTCAATCTTCTTTGTTGTATCAAGTGAAGTTTTATGTAATAAATCATGTTTAAGTTTGTAATAAAAGTAGGGTTGTCATAGTTGGTATCAAATGATAGGTTTAGTTATTTTTGGGATTAGGATTAGAAAACCCTAGTAAAGCCTTAGAGACAAGACTAAGTACAATATAAACGTCCCTAAGTTTTGGTGAGTATTGAGTAAGTGGTTTATCAAGCAAATATATCCCTGTCTGGATACGAGCAGGTAGAGGCGGCTCTGGCACAGATGTATCCTAGGGGTAAAACCCGAAAACACCGCTTTCAGCTAGACTCGAACAGGAACTGGTGCACGAAAATGGGCCTTGCTACACTCTTGGTTACAAAACTCCTAGGGGATATGTTTTGATAAATTCACAAGCTTAGTATGAACCCTTATTAAGGGAATTAAAAAAATGCCCCTAAGAATGTATGTTTGAAAGTAGATCATGAAAAGCCTAGATTGAAGCCTATAGACTCATGAGTTAAGGAAATAAAAGTTTATTTATAAGTCATCAACTTTTGTCTTTGGATTACCCTTTATGTGTTACACCTAACTTTCCTTTTATTCCAGCCAATGGCCGGTAATAGGAGGACTCGGGCTAACAACCAATGTGAAGATCAGTGTGATGACTATACTAATGAGATGCCCAATCCAATGGGAGCGGGAATCGCAAACTTTGTCACGCTTCTATCTCATCTAACTCAAGTTTTGAATAGAAACACGGGTCAAGAGGAACGTTAAACCCCCCCTAAGAAAGAACAAGTCGCTATCAAGAGCTCTATGAGACAAAGGTCTCCTACTTTTAGTGGATCATCCGATCCCACGATCACTGAACAATGGATCAACTCCATTGAAAAAATCTTCTTAATCCTTCAATGTTCTGAATAAGAGAAGGTTCTCCTGGCGGCTTATCATATAGAGGGTGAAGCTGATAAATGGTGGACGTTGATCAAAAATATGAAGCCTGAGGAAGAGATCGAGGCGTTGGAATGGAAGGATTTCTGGAAGATGTTTTTCGATAAATATTTTCCGCACACCCTATGGCTTAAGATGGAAAGGGACTTCCTTTCCCTCAAGCAAAAAGATGAAGAATCTGTTGGAGTGTACGAGGCAAACTTCACAAGGCTTGCACGATACGCTTCCGGCTTTGTCGTTACCCCCAAATGCAAGGTTGACCGATTCTTTGGTGGGCTGAAGCCTAGCCTGCGGAAAGAATTAGCGATCCGTGACTTTGACAGCTATGAGGAAATTGTCCGATGTGCCCTCAAGGTCGAAATGGAGATTGGAGAATCACAGGGGTATCATGGGGACAAGAAGCGTAAGGTAGACTTCAATGCTGGCGGTCCAATGGATAAATCCAACGGTGCTAAGAAGATCCAGCACCCCACTTGCCAAAAGTGGGGAAAGAAGCACCCTGGAAATTGCCTCAAGGGGACGAGGAAATGCTTTAGGTGTGGAAGAGAAGGGCACCTAGCTGTTAACTGTCAGCAAGAAAGACCCGCGGCTGCGATAGAGGAGAAGAACACTCTGTTCGAACCTCAACGCGTTGTTCAATGCTACAAATTCAAAGAACCGGGTCATTTTTCAAATCATTTCCCTAATCCAAGGGTTTTCGGAGGCAACCAACAACCTCCAAGGCATCAAGGAAGAGCTTTTTCCATCACTTCTGCCGAAGTGAAACCCAAAAACGAAGTGGTGACAGGTACGCTAGTCATTCATTCAAGAATAGCGAACGTACTTTTTGATTCAGGTTCTACGCATTCTTTTATAACTCAAAAGTTTAGTAGAACAATCCTAGCACCACCAAAAACCATGGAAGTGAAGATGTCGGTGAGTATGGAAAATGGGGCAATCATTACATCCCATGAATATAAGTCCTCCCCTGTTATAATCTGTGGATTGAATTTCCCGACGAACCTCGTCATACTTCCTCTGGTGGAATTTGATGCAATTATTAGCATGGATTGGCTTTCCTTATATAGAGCCAACATAAATTGTCGAGAGAGGGAAATTACACTCCATATGGAGAATAGACCCCCGATTCTTTACAAGTGTCAGGAGGAAGATGAATCTCCTTTAGCTCCATCATCTCAAGCATAGATATTACTGCCTTATGAGTACGCGTATCTGGCTCAGATGATTGAGTCCAAGGAAGAAACCATCCTTGAAGAAATGCCCATTGTGAGGGAATTCGCTAAAGTATTTCCTGAGGAACTGTCTGGTCTTCCTCCTAGAAGAGATGTTGAATTCTCAATTGAACTTATACCCGGGGCATTACCAATATCCAAGACTCCATATAGAATGGCTGTTGTAGAGCTTGAAGAGCTGAAGAAACAACTACAGGAGAATCTGGATAAAGGGTTTATACGCCCAAGTGCTTCACCATGGGGTGCACCAGTCCTCTTCGTCAAGAAGAAGGATGGGTCAATGCGGCTTTGCATCGATTATCGTGAACTTAAAAAAATCACGATAAAGAACAAGTTTCCTCTCCCAAGAATTGATGACTTGTTCGATCAGCTGCGTGGAGCACAATACGTCTCCAAGGTGGACTTGCGGTCGGGATATTATTAAGTAAGGGTGAAGAAGGAAGATATCCCCAAGACTGCTTTTCGCACAAGATACAGGCACTATGAATTCATAGTAATGCCTTTCGGACTCACTAATGCTCTAGCAATCTTCATGGACTTAATGAATATAGTCTTTAGAGATTACCTAGACAAATTTGTGGTAGTCTTTATAGATGATATTCTAATATACTCCAAAACCAAGGAGGATAATGAGGAGCATTTAAGAACTGTACTAGAGACTTTGCGCAAGGAGAAGCTCTATGAAAAGTGTAGCAAGTGTGAGTTCTGGTTAAAGGAGGTCTCATTCTTGGGCCATATCATCACAATAAATGGTATATCTGTGGATACCTCCAAAACAAATGCAATTGAGGGATGGTCGAGGCCAACATCGGTAATGGATATCCGTAGCTTCTTGGGGTTAGCTGGATATTATCGACGATTTGTGAGAAATTTCTCACGATTGTCCAACCCTCTTACCAAGCTAACTCGAAAGGGAGTAAAATTTTCTTGGAGTGATGAATGTGAATAAAGCTTCAAGGAGTTGAAAAGGAGGCTTATCACTGCTCATGTGCTCGCTTTACCCACAAGTGGGGAAATTTTTGTGGTATTTAGTGATGCTTCGAAGAAGGTCTTAGGCTATGTGCTGATGTAGAATGATAAAGTGATATCCTATGCCTCAAGGCAGTTGAAAATCCATGAACAAAACTATCCAATGCATGATCTGGAGTTGGCAGCGGTGATCTTTGCCTTGAAAATCTGGCGGTATTATCTCTATGGAGAGAAATGTGAGATATATACTGACCATAAGAGTCTTAAATATATATTCACACAGAAAGAGCTTAATATGCACCAGAGAAGATGGATAGAGATCATCAAGGGTTATGACTATTCAATCCATTACCACCCTGGGAAAGCAAACAAGGTGGCAGATGCCCTAAGTAGAAAGGATCTAGTGATTCTATCAATGATGAGAATTGAGAAAGATCCAGTCTTCTTAGACTTGATGAAGATGGACATGGGAATCATAGAGAAGGGAACATCATCAATACTTTCACAAATGATTGTTCAACCGTCTCTTTTGGAAAGGTTAAAGGATGCTCAAAAGGATGATGTGGGAATTCAAGAAAAAGTGGAATCTATCGAAAAAAGGGAAATCCTCAGAGTTTAATGTTAATGAAGAAGGAATTGTGCGGTTTGGGAAAAGAGAAGGAACTTTTGGATGATGCACATAGTTCAAATTTCTCTATTCACCCAGGGAGCACAAAGATGTATCGAGATCTCCGAGAAAACTTTTGGTGGGATAATATGAAGAAGGAGATCGCTGAATATACATCAAAGTGCCTAGTGTTCCAGCAAGTGAAGGCAGAGAGGCAGAAGTCTAAGGGGATGATGCAACCATTTCCCATACCAGAATAGAAATGGGAGAACATCACCATGGACTTTGTCACCAGACTTCTGAGGACATCCAAAGGCAACAATGCAATTTGGGTTGTTGTGGATTGTCTTATAAAGACTGCACACTTCATTGCTATTCAGGAGGATTTATCATTGGATCAACTAGAATAGATATGTATCAGAGAAGTGGTAAGGTTGCATGGAGTACCACTATCTATTGTGTCTGACCGAGATCCAAGATTCACCTCTAAGTTTTGGAAGTGTCTTCAACATGCTCTGAATACTGAACTAAACTTCAGTACGGCCTATCATCCTCAAACTGATGGCCAATCGGAGCGGACTATCCAAACACTTGAGGACATGTTGAGAGCATGCTTAATGGACTTTAAAGGAGGATGGGATCAACATCTTTCTCTAGTTGAGTTCTCTTATAATAACAGCTTCCACTTGAGCATCCAAATGGCACCATATGAAGCCCTGTATGGGAAAAGGTGCAGAACATCGGCATGTTGGGATGAGGTCGGTGAACGTAAGCTGCTTGGACCGGAAATGGTCAAAGAAATGGTGGAGAAGGTGAAAACCATTCAGCAGCATATCAAGGCAGCCCAGAGTCGACAGAAGAGTTATGCAGATAACTGTCGATGAGACCTTGAGTTTAAAGTTTGAGACATGGTTTTTCTACGCATATCTCTATGGAAGAAGGTCATGAGGTTTGGAAAGAAAGGAAAGTTAATTCCAAGGTACATCGGCCCCTTCGAGATTCTTGATCGTGTCGGGGCTATGGCCTATCGACCAGCACTTCCACCTACCATGGCCAAAGTACATGATGTCTTTCATTTATCCCTCTTAAGGAAGTACATACCGTACCCTTCACATGTACTCTCTTCTGAGGTGGTAAAATTGGAAGATGATCTTTCTCACAAGGAGTAACCAGTGAAGATCTTAGATCGTAGAGAAAAAGTTCTACGAAATAAGACAATGCCCCTCGTCAAGGTGTTGTAGAGAAACCACATGTTTGAAGAAGCGACTTAGGAATCGGAGGAAATGATGAAGCTGAGTTACCCACATCTTTTTTAGTGTGAGAAAAGGAAAATTTCGAGGGTGAAATTTCTTAAGGGGGGAATATTGTAACAACCCAAAGTTTCATTAATGGAAATCTCTGTTGATCTAATTAAATGTCTCTTTATGTTTATATAAAATCTAAAATTATTTGGTTTTATGTTAAGAATTTTGATCATTGCTAATATAGTCATTGAACAGTGATCACATTATTAGTATAAATATAGGGCTTTAACAAATCCAAATTTACTCAGACAAAAGAAGCGATGGCCTCATCCAGTAGAATTGCCCCATACAAAGCCCATTTATCGGAACTCGGAAAAGAGGTGGCATCCTTGGGCTTCGCTCTTGACCAAGCCCAAGCTGAGCTTCATCATGTCAAACTCGAATGGGACCGTCTACGAGAGAAGTGGAAGTTTATAGAAATTACCACTCGAGCGATGTTATCCGAGCCACCCCAAGAGTCTCTCACCATTGCACACCTTACCCTTAGGTCTTATGCGGCTGTTTTAAGGGGTTATGTAAAAAATAAATAGTACCATGTTCATGTATATTATTTTTGTATATAATAATGAATATACCTCCTTGTCATTTTTGATACATTGTAAATAGTTTTTAAAGTACAAATAGTGTTTTTAGTTATTATTTAATTAAGAATTCTACATTTTTTTAAATTAAGGGATTTTTGGAATTAAATAATATTTTAATAAAATATTATTAATATTATTAAATTAATTTTTATTAAATATAAATGATCTTATAATTTTATGAATGCAATTATAATTTTTATTAAGATTTGAAATCCATTTCTGTCAAAACTGGTGAATTTTCGATAAATGTCGGTTTTTATTTTAAAAGTGAAAATTAACATATTTAGAAAATTATTTAGATAAAATAAATGTTATTTCTGGAATCAGGACGTCAAAATTATCCAACGGTGATTTTTTCATAATTTTCTAAGACAGTCAAATTTTTGGGTAAAAATTAAATACCATTTAAATATATAATGTGTTTTATGACATCATAATGACCCAATAGTGATGTAATAAAATACTATAATATTTATGTTCGGCCAATATATGTTTTACCATTAAAATAATTTAATTTTGGGTTTTTTTGGATTACTTTTCAAAGCATTAATGGACCCCTCAAGACTTGTTAAACACCTTGTCTTTTTAAATTAATTTCCATGGGAGTATGACTCACCTCCACATAAGCAACCCTATTATTTTAAGAAGTTAGGACTTTGGCCTTATAAAATATTTTTTTTCTCTTCCCTTTGCAAAAAACCATGGGCAAAAACCATGGGATGGTTTGTGGTTTGGATTAATTTAATGTAAGGGGACCCAAACCTAAATAATAAAGAATTCCCTCACCTTTCCTATATAAACCCACCCAAGCTCCCACTTCCTCCTCACTCAAAACCTTTGGATTTCATTCAAACTCTGCCCTAATCTCTTTAGAATCCTCTCAAGGTGACCCAAGCTCCCAAGAAGCCTCTCATAAGCCTCTCTCTAGCCTTTGGAAGCACACTTCCAAGTAAGGGTTTTTTCTTCCTTTCTCATTTTTGTCCAATTTTCTTTAAGTTGTTTTTCCCTTTTAATTTCTATTATGAATTTTGGGGTATGGTTTCTCACCTCCCTCATACTTCCCTCTTTATGTTTGAATTATGGGAGACTCTTTCTCTCTCATTAAATGCCTCCCATGTACACCCGTTACTATGCCGAAATTCTGAAAGGAACTTCTCTCTCCTCTTTTACATTCAAGCAATACTTTTGTATCATGAATCTAAATTCCATTACAATTTTTGGGACATGTATCTATATGACCTCCTTACTGTCCATTACATGTAAATATGATGGGGAACCCCTTTCTCTCTCATCAACCATTTTTATGAATTCTTATGTCACGCTGTTACGCTGCCGAAATCGCACCGATTTTCTAAGCCAATGTCATTGTGTAGTGAATACCATGCCCATTTCTCCATCAAGGGTATTCACCTTTATGCACATTTACTTATTGATTATAAAGTTTCATGTATGAATTCCACATTCCTTCATCGTGGAATAAATTATTATGTTTTATGAATCCATGTTTTATGATCCATGTGGCACACTTATGCATGAAATGAAATGTTTAAGAAGGGTGTGCCCTTATAGTGCTCCAATGCATTCGGTAAAGTATAGTATCATGATACGTCATGTGCAATGAGTGTTGACTCGTGCTAATTCAAGTGCAACGAGGGTTTACTCGTGCTTTATGTGCAATGAGGATTTACTCATGCTTCATGTGCAATGATCCTGGGCTCATGCTAATTCTATGTTAAGTGTTGTTGCCACATTTCCATGTTATGATTATCATGATTTATCATGCCTTTATGTTCATGTTTCTCTTATGCTCTATTGATATGCCTATTTTCTAACATGTATTGTACTCCTCGTGTTGTTCCATGTGTACCCTCTTACTGGGTTTTATAGCTCACCCTTTTCTTATGCATGTCCTCAGGTTATCTCATGCAATGCTAAGTATGAGGGAATGTAGTGGTCATGTAAAGGAAGTTTTCAATAAAGATGTTGTATTTCATGTTTCAAGTTTTTATGTAATGATCCTAAGCCCCAAAGACACTAAACCTCTCGATCTTCTTTGTTGTATCAAGTGATGTTTTATGTAATAAATCATGTTTAAGTTTGTAATAAAAGCAGGGTTGTCATAAGATTCCACAGTTTTTGATATGTCCAGGGAATATAGATTGTGGAGAAGATGAGGTCGAGGCTTTGGAGGCCACAACTAGTTGATGCACAAGACCTATAAGTTCACTCATCCACTCGGTCATCTTGTTAGGCTCTATGGATTGATTCTCTTGGACTTGTTTGACTTTAGCATGTTCTCAGGTATGGAATCATTGCGTGTTTGTATTCATATTGCTTATGAGATATCCTATGTTGCAGGAGTTTTGTCAACAAGATCACCGCTACTTGCAGCATCAATAAGTGTTCTCTCTATATCCAATAACCCCTTATAGAAGTATTGGATCAAGAGTTGGTCAGAGATTTGGTGGTGTAGGCAGGTCGCCACAATATTTTTGAACCTCTCTCAGTACTCATGCAGTGATTCATTAGGGAATTGATGAATACCACTTATTTCTTTTTGGATAGAAGTGGTACAAGAAGCAGGAAATCATTTTTCTAAAAAGAGATGTTTCGTGTCAATTCATGAGTTTATGGAACCAGGAGGGAGGTAGTTAAGCCATGACTTGGAAGAGTCAGCCAGGGAGAAAGGGAATGCTTGAAGTTTGATTTGTTCTTCAAAAACCCCTTGAGGCTTCATGGTAGAGCACGCCACTCGAAACTCTTTGAGATGAAGATGAGTATCATCGCCGTTAAGCCCATGAAAATGAGGTACAAGATGAATCAAACCTGATTTGAGTTTAAAATCAGCCTCAATATTTGGATATTGAATACCAAGGGGTTGATAATTTATATCAGAGGCAGTGAGTTCTTTTAAGGGTTTTCTCTAGGATTGGCTGCATCTAGTTCAATTGGTTGGACAATAAATGGTTCTGGAGTGATTTGACTATCCTTAATGCTCCTCCTAAGTCGATGAAGAGTTCACTCGATTTTTGGGTCAAACAAATCTAATGGATTGTTTGGAAGGCGACGAGGCATTAAGAGATGTTTGGAAAAGATGAGGAAGATAATTTTTTCTTTGTGGTTTTTTCTGTTTATGATTTTTATGAGAAGATAGGTTTTTCTTTGTGTGTGTTTTTTTCAGAATTTTTTTTGGTTAATTTTTTTACTTTTTTTGTTATTTTTTTACAAAAACCAAAAACTAACAGCTACTTAAGGAACCATCCCAGGTAACAAACACCATTTGAAGCGTGTCTAATTGTCGCCTATCGACCGTTCAAGGGTCTAGTGATATGCTAATGTGTATCCTCGACGATGGTACTTTTTTTATAGTCGATTGTTTTTGTGATTTGTCTTTTTAATGGGGGGGGTTGTTTACAGAGCTTAATTAAATTGATTAATGGGTGATATTTTAGTGATTTAACAATTTTATAAAGATTTGGGTGAGTTCATTATTGGGGATTTAAGCTTATGATATCATTGAGTTTTGCTTTATATTGCATTAAATTAACACTCACTTCACAAGATGACTTTGATAAGAATTCTTAAGTGTTAAGTCTTTAATCCAAGCCATAACTTAACTAGGGGTCTAATCATAATCAGTACTTGTTTACGGTAGTGTATTTGTGGTTTTAATAATCCATATAATCTACATGTTAAACAAAACATGTCATTAATCCATGACATTTTAAGTTCAACATACAAAATGTTAACATAAAGAATATTCATCGAGCAAAAGCTCTCAATCACTTAATATCCCCAAATTATGACTCACCCAATGGTAAATTTACTCATCCATTGAGATGGTTATTAATATGGTAATATGTGTTTATGGTGATTAATTATAAATAGAATGAAAAGAATGGGATAAAAGAGAGTTGTGCGTCAAACACACACACGAACAATGATGATAATTAAAAACAGACTTTCGATTGAATGAGGAAGCAAAAGAAGGGAAGGGGTTTCAACTTGATTTAAACTATTTTAAGAGCATTAATATTTAATAATAGAGGGTGGATGATTAAAATAGATGATTAAGAAGAAATATGCATTAAAATTCTATTGAAATGAAAAGAAACTTACACGATTACAAATAAGAATAACACAAAGAACATGAAAACAAAGAGAGGAGGAAGAATCATTAAAGTGAAAACTTGAGTTTGGAAGATCCTCCCAAGCCTTTGGCAAGGCCTTGGTCATGCCAATATATTCTTCTTTGCTTTGAAATGTCAACTCCTTGCAAAGAGAGGAGAGAGATGTGTTTATAGGTGAAGGAGGTGGACTGTTTGCTTTTCAAATCCGCCCCTCTATTTGGCTCGCCAATTTGATACTCCAGACAGCCAAATCTGGAGAAATAGTCTTCTTCAAAGTTGTAAATATGAATGTTGAAAGTATACCCTCAAAATTTGGTGGTCATTGGAATTAAGGATCCAATGTTATGGTGGTTTGATTAAATAATTTTAATCTATCCATTTCAATCCAGACTTTTTCAAAGACCAAAATGTGAATCAGTTTTTGAATAGAAAGATACCCTCAAATCCAAATAATTTCTTCTAAAAAGTTGGCTGAATATATCTTGGCTTTCGCACTGCAGAATCTCAACTCAATTTGATGTATGTATCAAGAAAAAAGTTCATAATTGTGTGCTGGTTTTAATTTTCGGATAGAATGATGAGTTGAACTTCATAGAATCATTTGGGCCCTTTTTTGGTGGAGTTGAGCCTTGAAATTTTTATCCAAGATGGATTTTATCGTCTCCCAACTTTTGGTGGAGAATCAATGATTTTGGATTTGTGGATTGAGCTCAGAAATTCAATTTTTATGGATGGTCCAGTTTTTTCACAGATTATTTGGGTCTTTTTGTGTGGACCATATGACAATTTAAATGGCTGAATTGACCAATGCTTCCTTCTAATTATATGTTGGAAAATTTAATAAAAAAGAAGAAGAACCATACGATTTGGATAAGTAGGGTGAGAGTTACAAATAAAATAGTAAACTGACTCGATTGGATTAATTCAAATAATGCTCAAAAATTATATTTAGTAGTAAAATATGAGTATTTCACACTAATTATGCACTTCCACATGAAAATTATTAAAAAGAGTAGAAAAAACGTTATAAATAAATGAACAACATCAGCGGCGAATGACAAATGCACATACGAATAACAAAGTGAACATCAGTTGAATAAAAATCCATTACCTTCTGAGCAAATCTGAAAATTAAATAGAATGCACAATTGAACAAAAATAATGTGCAAAACAAATGTTGACACACAATATTTTTTAATGTGGAAAACCCTAAAGGTAAAAACAGGGACATAGTAAATAACATCAAAAATAGATAAAAATACGAATATAAAAAAACTGACCGTCACCTACTAAAATACTGGGTGTAAAAAATTCGTGATTTGTTGTCAAAACTAGAGTTAGAATAAAAAAAATAAAATAGGTTTTTAATAATTCAAAGAAATATAGACTGACGCGCGTACCCGAGTACACACAGTTTAGCATATATTGTTTTTTTCATCTGACAAGAATTCGTCTGGTGCGAATAATAATTAAAAAAAAAATGAAACGCCTTTCCATTTCTGGTCGTGCCTCTTTTCTGTCAAAAAAGTAATATTCTATCGTCCCAAACTTTACCCAGAGCCATCTCCCTCGCTCCACTCCCCACCGATTCTATTCAGCATCTCTCGCTCCCCCTCCTGGAATCGTTTTCCCTCTCTGCCGACGCCCCGCTTCATCTTCCTGGAAAAAGGTCAGCTCCTTCACTTTAAAACGTTATCTTCCTCCTCTGCGACGAAATGTTTGCTTTGGTCTCGTTACTTCTTCTTCTCTGCAACTCTCCTCGCATGGTCGGTTCTATAAACGTCGAAGGTTCTGCGCTGTTATCGTTCAAACAGTCCATCACCGATGACCCATTCGGATCTCTGTCCAACTGGAACGTCACTGATCCCAATCCTTGTTTATGGAATGGGATTGCATGTCAAGAGCAAACAGTGGTCTCCGTCAGCATTCCTAAGAAGAAACTCTCCGGGGCGCTTCCTTCTTCTCTCGGGTTGCTCCCCGAACTGCGCCATGTCAATTTAAGGAACAACAGGTTTCATGGAAGCTTGCCTCTCCAGCTCTTCGATGCTCGAGGCCTGCAAAGCTTGGTCCTCTTTGGGAATTCCCTATCCGGGCCCGTCCCATCTGAAATCGAGAACCTAAAGTACCTCCAAACCCTAGATTTGTCGCAGAATTTCTTCAATGGGTCTCTGCCCGCATCGTTAATCCAGTGCAGGAGGCTGAAGCTCCTTGTTCTCGGCCAAAACAATTTCACTGGTTCCCTGCCGGAAGGATTCGGCACCAGTTTGATTTCTCTGGAGACTCTGAACTTCTCTTCTAATAAATTCAATGGTTCCATCCCCACCGACATGGGGCATCTTTCTAGCTTGCAAGGAACCGTTGATTTGTCCCACAATGCCTTCACTGGTTCAATCCCAGCAAGCCTGGGGAATCTTCCTGAGAAAGTCTACATTGATCTTACGTATAATAATCTATCTGGTTCGATACCGCAGAACGGAGCCCTGATCAACAGAGGACCAACTGCTTTTATTGGGAATCCAGGCCTCTGTGGCCCTCCGCTGAAGAACCCTTGCTCTTTGAACACCTCTGGTGCGAATTTCTCATACCCTTCCCTTCCAAACAGCAGTGATGATGTTCATGGTAATGGTAGAGGGATGAGCAGGAGAGTTTTAATCCTTATAATAGTGTGTGATCTTGTTGGGATTTGCCTTGTTGGGCTCCTATTCTCATTTTGCTATTCAAAGGTTTTTGGTGGGCATGGAGTAAAAGAGGAGACTGGCAACAATTCAGAGGAGGGAGGTGGGAAGAAGGGGAGGAGGGATTTTTTTTGCTTTGGAAAGCCTGAATCGGAGACCCTATCTGAAAATGTGGGGCAGTACGATCTTGTGCCGTTGGATCCACAGGTGGTGTTTGATCTTGATGAGCTTCTGAAAGCATCGGCATTTGTTCTTGGAAAGAGCGGGATAGGGATTGTGTACAAGGTAGTACTCGATGATGGCCTCACCTTAGCAGTCCGGCGATTGGGCGAAGGTGGCTCTCAGAGGTTTAAGGAGTTTCAAACCGAAGTAGAAGCTATTGGAAAGGTGAGGCATCCTAATATTGTCACTCTGAGAGCTTATTATTGGTCTGTTGATGAGAAGCTCCTCGTCTATGACTACTTACCTAATGGAAACCTGTCCTCTGCAATTCATGGTGAGTTTCAGAACCTTTGATCGTGTTTGATTTCGGTGAACATTTCTTGTTTTTATTCTCCAAAAATACATTGGATTATGTAAACAGAAAACATATTTTTGAAAATGAAAACGAAAATGATAGTTTTTCAGGGAAAAAAACTTGATTTCATATTTTTAGGAAAATAAGAAACGCTTGGAAAGGTTGTTCTCATCCTTGTTTTTTCTCTCATCTGCAAGACATTTTTTAGCTTACATCCAGTCTACAATATAAATAAAAAACAACAACTTCATAAGAATTAAAGTAATCGATTAAAAGTGTGCACACATTGTATTCATCACAAATTATTATGAATTCTAAAAAAATAGCCTTGATTTAACATTTACACCATATTCTCTCTGTGGAAGGAGTAGACCTAGAAACCGTTTCTTTTGAATGAAAACAGAACACTATTTATAGACAGATATGAGATGGATATGAAATACTTGAGAAAATAGTGGGATAGGATATAGACCTAGTCAAACCCATATCCTAAGTATCTAAATACTCTTAACAATCTCAATTAATGAAGTTCATTCATGGGAAAATTACATTAAATGCACTACCTTTTCTTGTATTTTCGACTATAAACACTTCATTTTTTCCCTTATAAAGGAGACCGGTGGTGGTATTTTCTAATACATATTTTCCAAAACAAAACACAGCCTTTGTGTGCGTTTTCTTTGATATCAAATTTCCTTCCCTGATCAATTGTTTCCATTGATTTCATCAGGGATGGGCGGCGCCGTGCCCTTTACCCCGCTCCCATGGCCGGCCCGGATGAGGATCATAAAAGGAATTGCTAAAGGATTGGCCTATCTCCATGAATTCAGCCCAAAAAAGTATGTCCATGGAGACTTGAAGCCAAACAACATCCTTCTTGGGGCTGCACTAGAGCCACATATCTCGGATTTTGGACTCGGGCGCCTTGCTAATATCGCTGGAAATTCCCCGACCATCCAATCAAACCGGGTACCCGAAAAGCTGTTTCCCAGCACTGCCTCGGAATCGGCTGCCGTGCTCTGGACTGGCACTACCGGAGCTCCTTACCAGGCCCCTGAGGTCCTTAAAACGGTGAAGCCATCACAGAAGTGGGATGTCTTCTCCTTCGGGGTGATCCTGCTTGAGATGATCACTGGAAGGCTGGCTATGGTCCTGGTGGGTGGCTCAGAGATGAGTCTGGTTCAGTGGATTCAGCTCTGCATCGAGGAGAAGAAGCCGCTGGCTGATGTTTTGGACCCATGTTTGGGGGACGATGTGGATTCTGAAGATGAGATGGTGTCGGTGTTGAAGGTTGCGTTGGCTTGTGTGAATGGTGGCCCTGAGAAGAGGCCGGCGATGAGGTATGTGGCTGATGGGCTGGAGAGATTGTCCATTTCTAATGGCTGAAGGGTTTGTTCCCTGTAAATTCATGGTTTGGAAGTGAAGAAGATGGAAGTCTCCCTTCATGGTGTTCAAAGATTGAGAGGTGGATCACAGAGTGAGATGGGTTCCCCAATTTGTTGGTCTTGGTTTGTAACTCTGTAATATTTTTGTTTTTTGTTTATTTAAGGATTTGTTTGGGTGTTTGGATGGAGTTATAAAATTCAATTGTATGTTTCATTGTTAGGATAATTTTTATGATGAAATGTAATGATTTCGGTATAAAAAAACACCCTTAGTTTCTTATAAATCAGTCCACCAGAAATTTAAAAATTACCCAACAATGAAAAAAAAAAATTACATCCAAAAAATAACAGATTCTGAATTGTTTAATTTTTTTTAAAAAAAATATAATTACAAAAGATATATTTTTTGTCTATAATTGACTATTAATTTTTAAAGAGTAAAAAAATAATTTGTAGTTATATTTAAAAAAAATATAATTTATAGTTATATTTAAAAATATAATAATTTTAAATATGTAAAAAATTATTTTGAAAAAACAAAACGTTATATATCAATTAGAAAATTAATAATTTTGTTAAATCTATTAGGGTGTCCATGGGTCGGGTTGGGTCGGGTTGTAGGGGGTTTTGGACCCGGCCCGGAAGAAAAATTTCGGGTCGGGTCACACACTGCATGACCAGATGACCCGACCCAACCCGACCCGTAGGGTCCGGGTTGGGTGATGCATGGACAAAAGGACCCAACCCAACCCAACAATTTGTGGGTTGGGTCAATCAGCTCGGGTTGAGTGGTCAGAACCGACCCAACCCGAGGGACGCACAACCAGACCCGACCCAACCCGAGGATTACAGACCTACCCGACCCAGACCCTACCCACAGCCTAGACCAACCCAACCCATACCCCTACTGATACAGGAAAGAATGCAGGAAAAAAATGCAGCAGTTCGGAAAGAATGCAGGAAAAAAATGCAGCAGTTCAAAATGCAGGAAAGAATGCAAGAAAAAATGGATCAGATGAAAATAAAAAAATGCAACAGTGGAGATGTAGCAAGGAGGGGCTTGGCTAGAGTTGGGCACGAAGAAGGGTTGGGTCAATGCATGAGAGAGATTTCTCAGGCTCTCATAGCATGCTGAAACAATGGACCGGGAAACCATGACTCTAAATGAAGTTGGATCTCTTTTTTTTTTTTTAAGAAAGTGATGACATGAACTGGTTTCCCAATTCATGTCATCAAAGGAATTTATTAAATTCAAAATGTTTCAATACAAACATGAGGTATAAAGTGCTTACACCAGCAGGGAAACAACGGGAGAACAAAGGAAGGTAAACAACTCAGTAAAAAACCTGGAGCAAAAGGCAGCCTACATGTCCTCTTCATAAATGCAGTGGAAACATCCTTCCATAAAAGCCATTTGATATTCCATGTCCAGCCATCAGGGATCATCAAAACAGAAGCTTAAAGGAAATGATCCAACTTTGTAGCATATCATCAGCTTCTACAAAAGGGCAGAAGAACATTCCACAAGACCAGCTATCCAAAGAACATCCAATCCAACCAATACATTCTTCAATTCTGGGAAGAGGGGAGGTCTGCTAACAAAACAAAACAAGACTCCAGAGCCTCCAGTTTGGATCAGAAAGCAGAAAGTCTTAAAAAGAAACAATACAACATGTCAAAGAAATCAGAAAAAACAGAGCCCAGGTCTTAGAGCAGCTCCAAACAGTACAACTGCAATCCAGTCAAACAGAGAGGAAAAAGTCATCGATTGCAGAAGTAGGCAAAGTTGGATGCCTACAAATTGTCCGGATAATGGGATAAGATTGACCCAGTCAAGCAAGACGCACTTAGGCATGCCTACAAATCAGATGCATAGTTATCGTAACAAACATGATCAACCTTTTGGCATTGAAGGTATTACTCTCTCTGAATCAGCATTAACAATAAAATCTTGGGAAAATATGTAAAACTCAAGTGAGACCACAGGACCATTGAAGAACAAAATAGTACAAAAAATTAAAGCATAATTTTAGAGGATTTCTTAAAAAAATTAAACGCATACCCCATCAGAGTCAACATCATTATTTTCTTCTATAAGCAATGCAAGCTTCAAACACTGACTGCAGAATCCTTTATCCCCTCTAACATGAGCGAACTCAGCAACATTAATGCACCATCCACAAACACCTTTTAGACAACAATAACAATAAAATTTTGAGCTTTTTTGACATGCAAAGCATGAGTGCCAACCTGGAATGTCAAAGTTCACCAATTTTCAGGATAGGAAGTGAAAGAATTGACAAAGGCATGAATTCCAAAAAAAAAAATAGTCATGTAGTAGAGTTATTTTTTCATTATTTCTCTGCATTCAACAGCATCAAGGATGACCTTGCAACTACACTGATTCAAGTAGGTATGTTGGGATAATAACTAAAGTGCTCAAATTAATCCAATACAAAATGTTTTCCAGGCACATATATTGAACTTTCATTTGGCTAAGTCAAGTGAGGGTTTGCAGGCCGTGGTTAAAAATCTTTAAACAATTTTTTAAGGAAACTCTATCTGAATGTCCAACATGCACAACATTCCTTAAATAGTGTAAACCCTATCATCACTTTACTTAGACATGAATAAACCACTGTACAAATATCAACATTTTTCAAACATTACAAGAGCAATTAATAACCATTTAGCACTATCAAGCATAAAATATTCAAAAACCAAACAAAAGAAACATCCAATTTGAAACACAACAAAGCAGGGGAAACTAAAGTGAAATGTAGTGTGGAAGGGCAACCACCTTAGCAAAGCAACACCAGTCATTATTTTTAGATAGTGACATTTTGATCATGAGTTGTGGTGGATGATGGAATATCTGAAAAGCACAACAGAAGAAATAACAAGTCATTATTTTTATTTTTCAAACAGAGGTTTATAATTAATAAATGTGAACTGATAAAAAACATAATATTTTTAATGATACCTGATTCAATCAATTCAACTTCTTCCAGTTGCTTTCAAATGTCAATTGGTTTAGACTTTCTAAACCAATTTTGGGAGCAAATTAACGCCTCAACGGTATTGGGATTCAAACAACTGCGAAATGGATCAAGGACTCTTCCTCCTGTACTAAATGCGGACTCTGAAGATACTGTAGTTAAAGGAATTGTTAGAATATCTCTAGCAATGCATGAGAGAACATGATACTTACTTGCCTTTCCTTTCCACCAGCTTAAAATATCAAATCCATCAAAATCATCCTCACAATCATCAATCTCTAGATATCTTTCTAATTCATTTCTTTGTTGTGTCAATTGTATTTTCCTTTTCTTTGATCTATAAGCATCTTTCCATTTTTCATCATCCTAACTACCGCTAGTGGCATCATGAATATGTGCATCTTGATAAGAACTTGACTCGCATTGATCAACTGGGATGAGATATTTGCATTTATAAGCCTCAAAGAGATTATTCATAACCTCTGTTAATTTACTGATCAACTCATTCTTGTCTCCATCATCAAATATCATTTCAAAACTATCCTGAACATATTCTAATTTATATCGGGGATCAAGATCAACTGCGACAAGTAAGAGAGAATTAAAATTCGAACCAATACCCCAATATTTGTCCAACTTCACCTTCATTGCAATAGCCATTGCACTCACAGTAATATCAGCACTCTTCATCCATTTCTTGATTTTCCTATATATGTCACAAAGAGTGTGAAAGAACGTGTGACATGTCATATGCATAGAACCAGAAAATTCAATAGTGCTGTCATAAAATATCCTTAAAAACTTGACAAATACACGAGCACGCTCCCAATCATATGTTGTTGGAGCCCCACCTTCACAGACAAGAGCACTCCTAAATCTTGAATCCTCCTCAAGACGAATAAATACCTTCTCATATTTTTCAGCAACATCCAACATAAAATAACAAGAATTCCACCTAGTAGGCACATCAAGAATTATAGCCTATTTACTAGGAATTTTTAACTCCTCATCAATGCTCTTAAAAAGAGCCAACCTAGAAGGTGAACTTCTCACAAATTTACAAGAAACTCTGATTCTATCGATTGATGTTGATATTTCCTTTAGCCCATCACTAACAACAAGGTTTAAAATATGTGCACAACATCGCATATGCATATAATCTCCTTTAAGAATAGACCCATTCCAATCATTAACTCTCCTCACCAAATAACTGATCGTTGTATTATTAGAACTTGCATTGTCCACGGTAACAATATTAATCCTTTCAATCCCCCATTGTTTCAATGTCTGTTCTAATACCCGACCAATTGTTTCCCCTTTATGATCCGCAACAAGACAAAACCTGATTATTTTTTTATTCAAGATCCAATCATCATCAATAAAATGTGCAGTCACACACATATAATTCAGATTCTGAATTGAAGTCCATGTGTCGGTGGTAAGACATACCATATGAGAAAACCTATCAAACATGGACTTCAATTTATCTTTCTCATTCAAATATAACTGCAAGAAATCTCTAACAACTGTTTGTCTGGACGGAACTTGAAATTGAGGTTGAACAACTTCAATAAATTCCCTAAATCCTTGATTCTCAACATATTTAAATGATAACTCATCAATGATTATCATTTTTGCAAGAGAAATTCTACACTCTTCTTGACTAAAATGAGCTACTGAAATTTTAATCGGTCCATCATCCTCATCTTCACACTTTCTTCTAAGACCAAGAGTGGTTTGACTTTTCTCAATTTTTTTGTGAGGATTTTTGTTGCACTTTTTCAAATGCCTATTCAAATTACTAGTTCCATGCTGACCAGACGTGCAAGCGTAATATTTACCACAGTAATTACAAACAGCTCTTCCATTTTTCTTTTGAAAATGATCCCAAGCTTGAGAAACTCTATAACCAGCAGAAGCTTTAGGAATTATTACCTTTTTAGGAGATTTATTACCTTCAGTTTCTTCAACTGTTTTGCTACAAATCCCCCCTCCTATTTCCGTAATTGAATGTGTAGTTGGTGTAGACCCCATTTGACTCTGAGTTCCTGCTTCTGCGACAACTGGGGGATTAGAACCACTTGTTGTTGTACCACCTTCCATATGAATGAATTTCCAGCTACATCCAATATCAGTGGAAGAAATGGTAAATTTGACTGCATTATAACAGTGAAGTTAACAACTAATACATTCCTCTCCCTCACTTCTTAACCCAAGGTTAAATTCTCATATGGCAGGCAATCCGTACCATGATGAATAAAGAATACAAGCTTCAGAATTCCAAAGAATGCAAAAAAAATATAAACATACATCAACATAAAACAAAATGAGTTCCAATCCAATGTGTTGTAAACATACATCAACATAAAACAAAATCAGTAGCCAACTGCTTGAAGATGGACCGTGATTATCGAAATTTAACCCCAACGTAGCATGAAATTTCAACTTTTAAAACAAAATGAGTTGCAATCCAATGTGTATTGTGAATATACAGAAAAAAAATCTAGCTACGTACCACCAACAAAGAAGCGAGCGAAAGGAGGCAGGAAATGAGGATGGAGGAGTAGGGTTTCGCAAAAGAAGGAGAAGAGGTGAGTTAGGGTTTTCAGGGAGGAGCTCGAAAGAGGAGGGTGTGAAGGAGGAGGTGAAGAAAGGATTCGTCACCTGTCGATCACAAGGGAGGGAGGGAAAATATGAGGAAGAGGAGGGTTTCACCGCCACGCAGAAGGTCGGGGTCGGGGGGGGGGGGGTGGGAGTCGCCGATCACGAGTGTGAAGCGAGAGAGGGGAGGGAGGTGAGAACAGCCCGATGAGCCGAGTTTTGTTTCCCTTACACGTGAGGGATAGCCGTGTTGTTGGGTCAAAGGGTCGGGTTGGGTCGATATGCAGCCAACCCGAGGCCCGAACCAACCCATACACGGGTCGACCCATGAGAAACCCAACCCGGGTATTTTTAGCATAACCCGACCCGATCCGACCCAACCCGGTCGGGTCGGTTCGGACCCGTCGGGTCGGGTCGGGTTGGTTCGGACCTGTCGGGTCGGGTCGGGTCGGGTCGGGTCTGGACACCCCTAAAATCTATAAAAAAATTATGTTTAAACTTAATTAGTAATTTTTTAAGACTTCAAAAATAATCTCTTTTTATATTTAGAAAAATTATAACTCAATTCATAAAAATAGAGAAAATGTTAATTTCAAAAAATAACAAATTTTAAATAGCATAAAAATTTAATAAAATTTTTCCCTATAAAAAATATTTTTAATGTTTACAATTAAGGGTTAAATTTTGAAGACTTCGAAAAATAAAATTTTAATTTATATTTCAAAAAGTAAAAATTTATAACTCAATTTATAAAAAATGGATGTTTGGCTCAAATCGGCTCAAATTAGAAGAGAATCACGCATCTCCAGATATGTGGATGTTCATTTTTCTGTTACTGCTAATCTTGAGGTAGTTAAGGAACAACTCGAATCATTTAAGTAATTTTTGATCAATCGACTCATTCTTGCTAAGGGCGATAAGTCTCTGAATGTTGAGGATTTAATACTCAGGTTCTCTCAAATTTGCAAATTCAACAATCGGAAGATATTGGTAATGGATACTTTCATCTCGTTTTCATCTTGGAGTCCAAGCTTCTACAATTAAAATCCAAGGGTCTTTCATCTCTCAACCTAGGATGTCAATTTTAACCCACACTCAGAATCACTCTAATGCTTAAATTTGGGTGAAGCTTCATGGGCTGAGTTGGGTGGGTCTTCCGACATCTGCAAATCCTAATGGATATTACTTTGTACATTGGACCCCCCTCAAGTTAGATGAGAACACTCTTGAAGGGAAACCTGGTTATTATGCTAGGGTTCTTGTGGACATTGATCTTCAACAGTGGCACCAGATAGTGTCACTCTTGTGGTGAATAAGGATAAAATTGAGGTGTCATTTGAAATTGAATTCATTCTTGCTTTATGTAACCATTGCAAATTAGTGGGGCATGATGTAGCAAGTCCATGAATGTTAGAAAACTCTAACTCAAACAACTTGGTCCTTCTTGCAACTTGGTCATTCCTCTCAGAAGGATAAAGGAATGTCTGTCCAACAATCCAGGAAAATCTTAGAGAAGGGTGAACCTTCCAATGCTCAATACCATGCAGAGAAAGCCGCCTAAAGTGCAAATTCTAATAAGAGATGAGTAGGACAAAGAAAAACTGCTTGCTAGAAATCTTGAGAATTCTTTTTTTATGGAAAATGAATCGTATGTTTTATCCATTGGTAACCTAGATTGCACTAAAGAGAATGCTAGAGTGGATCACCTGGCCAGGGATACAGAGATAATTGGAAGTAAATGAAGTGATTTGGTTAAAGTTAAATCCAGAGAGCTCACTCAAGTCGATAAATAGACTGAGATTCAATCCTATAAAGAGGGATACCAAGAACCTGTAGATGAGAATGTCCTTTCAAAGGGCCCAGGGTCAGATGTACAACATAAGCACACCCCCTTAAGAATATGGCTTCCAATTTTTTTTGTGAAGATTAAACAGAAGTGATTGGAACTTTTATCATAGTGATCAATAAAGAGGATTATGTTTCCTCCTTAGCTAAGGTGTCTGATCCCAGCAGTAAAAGAATATGTTCACATGCTCAATAAATTATTTATACAACAAAGTCTCCAAAAGGCATAACTTCTAATAAATAAATGGTTTTATCCCCTATATCTCAACCTTTTAAGAGGGAAAAGCCCAAAGTTCCAAGAAAGAAAGTCACATTCTAGTGGTAAGAATTCAAAATCCAAATTTGGTAAAAAAAATGAATGTTTTCTTTTGGAACTGTCAAGGGGAAGCTAATACATCTACTGCTAGTACCTTTAAAATTCCAATTTTAAGTAATCAACCTTTATTGATTGGAATTGTTGAACCTATTACACAACTCACATTTTATAAAGGTATCAATTTAATAACCTTGGTTATGAAATAGTTGGTATTAATCATCATACTGGTGCAGTGGAAACCCTATTGGTCCTTGTTTCTAATAAGGTGAAAACCTTCTCTGTTAAGCAGGTTAGTATGTAGATGATGGTGTGTGAAGAATATTTTTAAGATTCCACCTTTCACTTCTCTTTTATCTATGAATTGAATGATTATGAAGGTAGATGAACTCTCTGGATGGAGATTTTATTTTTCTCAATCAATCTGTTAAAGGCCCTTGGATGATCATTGGGGATTTAAATATGGTTATGGGTACTCGTGAAAGAACTGGGGATCAATATTCTTTTATTTCCAGTAGATAATTTGGGAAGTTTATTAATTAAAATGAGCTGGTCGAACTTTCTTTTCATGGGGATAAATACAACCAGTATAGAAAATCTATTAACAGAGTTGTGAAAAGTAAATTGGAAAGGATTCTTGTCAATTTCCATGCTTTGGATGAATGGTCAGAAATACAATCACGAACTCTATTGAACATCAACTTTGATCATCACACCATTATTACATCTTTACTTAAAAAAAGATAGAGGCCCCTTTCCATTCAGGTTAAATAATTCTTGGGTGAAGCATCCAGGGTGTAGAAGCATTTTTCAGGAAGTCTGGTCCAATATTGAATGTTGTAATGATTTGTATGCATGAATTTATAAATTAAAGGCCTTGAAGCTTAGGATATGGGATTGGAGGAAAAAACTTTTATTCCTATTGAGGGGGAGATCGATGCCTCGAGAAAGGAGCTTGAGCAACTGCAAAAGTCATAGGGAAGTTTTTGTTTAGAAATTTTCAACAGGGAGGTTGATCTATCTACTAAATTGAATGAAATGCTTAGTATCAAGGAATTAATTATTAAATAAAGTTAGAGGGGAAAATTTTTAAATTAGGGGGATTGAAATTATTATTATTTTTAACATCCTTAAGAAGATCAAGAAGTTTAACAAGCCCATCACTTATCTGAAAAATGATAATGAAACTATCTCTAGAAAGTAAGAGCTAAGGGATCATATAGTGGGATACTTCAAGAATCTCTTCAATGAATGCCCGAATGTGATTGTTAGAAATATGATTGATGTCATTCCAATGAATATTGATGAATTGGACTATAGAATGATTTCCAAGATGCCTGATCTTGAGGAGGTTGGGGCAACATTTTTTTCTCCGAATCTTTCAAGTGCTCCTGGGCATGATGGGTTCACAAACTTTTTTTCCCAATAATTATGGTATCTTAGGCATAATAACCTATTGAATATGATTTATATATTCTTTTAGAATTATATTTTAACTAAATTCATAAACTCTCAATTGGTTTTTCTTTTTCCTAAATTTGAATCTTCCGACTCTTTAATCATGTTCAAACTCGTGGCTCTTTCAAATAGAATCTATAAGATACATAGTAAAATTATAGAAATTAGACTATCTTTGGTCATTAGGAAGGTGGTACCTAATAACCTGTTTTATTTTTTTCATGGGGAGAATATTCAAGACTTCTTGGTTATAACCTTAGAATGTATCAACCTATTGAAAAAATCTAGCAAGGGAGACAATATTTCCCTTATGCCGGATGCTAGAAAATCCTTTGACACATTAAGCTGATACTTCTTGTTTGAGATTTTTATATAGGTCTATGTTTTGTGATTCTTTTTATGGCTGGTTGAAAATCTTATTTAACTCTTATATTTTCCATTCTTATTAATTTATATCTAGAGGGTTATTTTCAATGTTCATGTGGGATCAGGCAAGGTGATCCCCTCTCGACTATTCTCTTTAGTATTGAAAAAGACTATCTTGGTAGATCCATTTTATATATGGTTGAGAAGGGGATTATCAAACCCATCTAGGTTGATAGAGGTTTTAATGATCCTACCCATTTATTCTATTCTAATGATATTATAATATTCTGTCAAGGGGGTATAGGTAATATTGAAAAGATCAAGAAATTTCTAGATCATTATGGGGCTATATCTGGACATATTGTTAGCTGGACCAAGTCATATATTTTATTCAAAAATAATTTTGATAGTAAAAAAAAGACTCTTATGAAGAGGAATATTAATTTTACAGAGGGAAGATTTCCTTTTAAATACTTGGGTATTCTATTGTTTTTCCCCAGACCCAAGTCTTCTTATATCAGTGACATTATTAACAACATCAAAAATCAATTGAGCTCTTAGAAAGGTAAATATCTTTCTCAAGATGGTCGATTGTCTCTTGTCAAATGCATTGTGATTCCTAAATTTGTATACTCCTTCATGGTTTACATGTGGCCTATTTCTATTATAAAGAACACAAACTTAATCATTCATAATTTCATATAGAGTGGTATTATTTTTGAGAGTAAATCTGATAGAGCTTGAGACCACCTTGTTGACTGGATAGTTTATTCTAGGTGTGGGAAAACTAAAGAGAAAAGTGAGGGAATGGGTTGTCCATGTGAGGGTGAGGTGGAGTAGTTTGATGGAGAGGTTCTTAAGGGTAAAAATGGAAATGTAATAGAGGGTGGATGCTAGAATAGAGGATCCAAAGTGGTTATAAGGAAGTGGGGCATGACTAAATGAGGGGGGAATCATTCTCTTTCTATTTTGTACGACATGGGGATTGGGTGAGTATTTGCTGGGTGAAAGGATTCCCGTATGTACTTTTCCTATGCTTCTCTAGTCCTTCTCCCTATAATTCCAGTTGTTTCCAGTTGAAGTTAATTCAACGAATCCTTTTCTTCTCTTTAGAATGAGAGATCTCTATCAGCTTGGCCCGACCTGCCTTTGTTTCCCCTACTAGAGCACCCGTCCATTTCTTCCTCTACCATTCACCTCACCTCATCCATTTCCATTCTTTATCCATATATACCTAACAACAATCACAATTGAATCTTGTTCAACAACATCTTGATATGGTAATTGAGAAATTCTATTCTCTATCAGATTTAGTTACTAATTTATCACTAGGTCAAGATGAATTTTGTTCTTATCTTACAAATATTATGTGATGCCTTGACAAAAAACCAATTTTCGATGCAGCTTCTTTTGTTCAAATCATGATAGATTCGACTATGCTTGGTTGAGCATCGAGCCGAGCTCGAGCACCGAGTTCAAGTACCAATCTCAAGATCATGTACTGAGATACTCGGCTTGGCTCAACTCAATTACACCCTTATCCACAACATAGTGCTTTTCCTTCACCTAGAAATGTCTGTCCACCTCCTGCATACCAGCCTTCCCCTCGCCTTTCCCCTCTGCACATCGCCATTCCTCCCTCTCTTCCTTGGATCCCTTCTCCCTTTCCCTCCACTTCACCATCTCCCACACAACCACCACCCAATACTTGCAGTTTTAAACATTTAACACCTCAAGAATGGGAGGATCACCACAAAAAGGGCCTCTATTTTCACTACGACCTTCCTTATTCACCCATGAAAAAATGTTCTAATACTAAACTGCATAATCTTCTTTTAGGTGAGGATGAAGAATCCCCTAATGAATTTCCCCCATTACCGGACACTAGATGCCTACCTGACCACCTCCTGAGGCCGAATGTACAATGGTAGCATATCATAGTTTGGGTTCCTCTTACTCCAAGATGATCCCTCAACCTGATGAATGTACCTCTATGAAAGTGGCGGGTACCATTAGTGGAATACCAATTCTGGTTTTAGTTGACCGCAAAGCTTCTCATAACTACATTTCTCCAAAATTGGACAAATTTTTAAATCTTCCCATCAATACTTCTACATAGTTGTGTATCAAATTGGATGACAACCACATGTTATGGTCTCAAGGAGTTTCCCAAAACCTTCCTTTAACAATGTATGCCTACACTTCTCTTCTTGATGTTCATGTGTTGGACATTGGTAGCCTTGATCTCATACTTGGAATTTCTTGGCTACACACTTTGGGTGTCATGCATGTTAATTGGTGAACAATGACAATGTGTTTTTTTATTTAGGGTAGCAACATCACCTCCAAGAGGATTTAACCCTACTGTTCCATCTATTTCACTCCTCGATTCCCCCCTTGATTTAGTTCACACAGGCAAACAATGCCTTATACTTGGGGGTCGATCCGACAATAGTGATTCTCCATTAACAACTACACAAAAAAATGATTTACACGCTATTTTCACTACTTTTCAGTGGGTTTTTGTTGAATCTCCATTTATCCCCCCATGTAGTCTTCACAAAAACGCCATTCGACTTCAACCTCATCAAGGAAAAATAAAAATGAGAAAAAGGTTCAACATTTTCTCCAATTAGGGTTAATCCACAATAGTACGAGCACTTTTTCCAGCCCAGTACTTCTTTTAAAAAAGAAAGATGGTTCATGGCGTATGTGTGTTGACAATCAATCCCTCAATAAAGTCACAATCCAGGATAAATTTCCTATTCTAATGGTTGAGGAACTTTTAGATGAGCTTCATGGGGCTGTATATTTTTCTAAATTGGATCTCACATATGGATACCACAAAATCCGTATGCATGAGGTGGATATTGATAAAACTGCTTTCTGGACACACATCGGCAATTATGAATTCTTAGTCATGCCTTTTGTCCACACCAATGCTCCATCTTCCTTTCAAGAAATAATGAATGACCTCTTTCTTCCCTTTTACATACTTTTGTACTTATTTTTTTGATGGCATCCTTATTTATAGCCCGGACTGGCCCACTCATATGAAAAATTTCTAGGCTACTTTCCAGGTGTTATCCAATGCACAATTCTTTGTTAATCAAAGAAAATGTCACTTTGACCAACAGAAAATTGAATACCTTGGTCATATCATTTCCTGGGCTGGAGTATCCATGGATCTTAAAAAAATCTAGGCTGTTTTGGATTGGGAAACACCAAATTCTGTACGAGGTGTCTGTAGTTTTATAGGCCTCACTGTCTATTATTGGAAGTTTATTTAGAACCATGGTTTTTTGGAAAAACCCCTCACTTCTCTCACAAAAAAATATGGTTTCGCCTGGACACCCGCTGCTCAACATTCTTTTCAGCAGTTAAAATAGCTGATCACCACCACCCCTATCCTTGCACTCCCTGATTTTTCTAGAGACTTTGCACTGGAATGTGATGCTTTCAGTACTGGGGTTGGCGTGGTTCTTCTACAACATAACAGACCGATTTCATTTTTCAGCAAGGCTTTATCTGCTCAAACACTTTCCAAGTCCACTTCAGAAAAGGAGGTAATGGCCTTGGTCTTGGCCATCCAACATTGGCATCCTTATCTTCTTGGATGCTCCTTTACATTATATTCTGATCATCATAGTCTGAAATACCTCATCCAGTAGCCTATTACCATGGATGAACAACAATTCCGGATAGCCAAACTTATTGGCTATCAATTTGATATTAAATACAAACCAAGTTGGGATAATTCCACCACTGATGCATTTTCTAGAAAACAGGATTCCAGTGAGCTATTTATGTTGCACTCTTCTCTTATTTGGCCAGAGGATTCTACACTTACGGAGGGCCTTCTCATCAACCCTTACCTTGAAAATATCATCTCCTCATTACAACATCACCAGCCCACTGTTGTTGGTTTCTCGTAGACTCATGACATCCACCTCTACTAGGGCCGCTTCATCATTCCAGTAGCTTCTTCTTGGATACCACAACTATTGACAGAATTTCATACGAACCCTCAGGGTGGTCACTTGGGTTACTATAGGACTTATCACTGGCTATCTGACAACCTTTATTAGGTCATAATGAATAAACACATTCAATTTTTTTTTCCAATAGTGATATTTTCCAACAAAATAAATACTATACACTTTCCCCATCAGTTTTAGTTTAGCTATTGGACATTCCTTCTAGCGTTTGGGATGACCTTTCTATGAACTTTATTACAGGATTACCTAAATCCCATGGTTATGAAGTCATCTTGGTGGTTTTTGATCAGCTCTCTAAGTACATTCATTTCATTCTCCTCAAGAATCCTTTTATGGCCAAAGGAGTCACTGATGTTTTTATACGGGAAGGGGTCTGTTTACATGGTATTCCCAATTCCATTGTAAGTGATCAGGACCCTCTCTTTCTTAGTCACTTTTGGAAAAAACTTTTTCTCTTACTAGACACCACTCTAAATCTTAGTTTGGCCTACCATCCTCAAATGGGATGGTCAAACGGAGGTCATTAATTGATTTTTGGAAACCTATCTACATTGTTTTGTAGGAGAGAAGCCAAATAATTATACTTATTGGATACCATGGGCTTAACTTTGTTACAATACTTTGCGGCCTAGATCTATTGAAACCACACCCTTCAAAGTTGTTTATGGTTGCAAGCTACCCTCACTCCTTAGCTTTCTTCCCACTAACCTCAGGGTTACTGATGTCACTACAACTTTATTAGATCTCCATGAGGACTTGGCCCAACTTCTCCAAAATTTACTTCGCTCATAGGATTTAATGTGCTGCCAAGATAACCCCCATTGGTGATTAGTTACCTTTTGGGTGGGCGATTTTGTTTACCTCAAGCTATGGCCCCATAAAAAACAATCTCTGGGCCATCATATCAACCAGAAATTATCCCCGCGTTACTATGGACCTTTCTCTATTATAAAAAACCGGCCCTGTATCTTATCAGTTGGAATTACCTAACCTAGCTCATGTACATCCCATATTTCATGTTTTTCAGTTGAAGCCGGCGGTGGGGAAGCACCCAATGCAATCACAACTTCCCAAAGATCTTATTAGTGATTCAGTTGATGGGCCACATCCAGAGCAGATTCTTTCCAAACGTACGCTACTACAAGATGGTTTTCCATAACCCCATTTTTTGATTTAGTGGGTTGTCATGCCTCTCAAAGATGCTACTTGGGAGGATAAATTCACCCTTTGAAATAAATTCCCTACTCTTAGTCTTGAGGATAAGACTGACTCTTCAGGGGTGGGAAATGATAGAGCCCGAGACCACCCTAATGTCTGGATAGTTTATTCTAGGCATGGGAAAACTAAATCAAGAGGTGGGGGAATGGTTTGTCCATGTGAGGATGA
Source organism: Viscum album (assembly GCA_963277665.1). Classification (NCBI taxonomy): domain Eukaryota; kingdom Viridiplantae; phylum Streptophyta; class Magnoliopsida; order Santalales; family Viscaceae; genus Viscum; species Viscum album. The sequence goes on from OY728146.1 coordinate 1,111,141,097, forward strand.
GGTGGAGTAGTTTGATGGAGAGGTGCTTAAGGGTAAAAGTGGAAATGTAGTAGAGGGAGGTAGTTAGAGCAGGGGATCCAAAGTCGTTATAAGGAAGTGGGGAATTCCTAAATGAGGGGAGAATATTTTTCTTTTTATTTTGTAATGCCTAGGGATTGGGTGGTTAATTATTGGGTGAAAGGATTCTCGTATATACTTTCCCTCTATTTTTCTAGTCCTTCTCCCTGTAATTCCAGTTGTTTTCAATTGAAGTTAATTGAATGGATCCTTTTCTTCTATTTAGTGTGAGAGATCTCTATATAAATCTATTAATATAAAATGATATATCTATTACAAGCATAACAAAGAGGGAGGAATGGTTATTAAGCATCTGTGATAATTTAATGATTCTCTCCTTGAACAATTTATTTTAATTCTTTTAACTAATTTACAGATGATAAATTAGTTTCTTAAAACTAGGTTTATGGATGGACTTGGATCCATAAAACTACACTACATGTATTCATAAATTTTACTGATTCTCAAGAAGATCTATTCTAATGTTTTTTAAGGATTCTAGATGGATGAAATGCTTGAACTCTAAAATTTCATTCAGGTTTTATAATTAGATCAAAAGTCCTCTTATTGAGATTTTTTAAGGCGACATCCTTGATCCCAATATTAAAATTATAGACAAAATAATATATCCCTTGGATCATATCCCCTCTCATATTAATAATCTAGTTGATGAATGCCATTTTTTTCCCAAAAGGGGCCTCTTAATATGGAAACCAACTAGGAATGGTACCCTTACATGAAAACAGTTCTACCATTTCTTAATGGGTACACCCAATAGTGTTTCCAAATTGATTAATCAATTCAAAAGCCTTGGATTCCTCCCTCCCATTATGTCTTGATCTAGAAATATATTTATTAAAAATTTCTAACAGGTGATATGTTAATGAAAACTGGTTTTACTATCTACTCTATTCATAGCTACTGTAAACAAGGAGAAGATTATATTCAACATGTTTTCTTTAATTTATGTTATACTTCTTCTATTTGGAGCATTATTTCTAACCTATTTAAGGTGGATGAATTTATGGTTATATCCATATCAGGCCTGGTAGCATACTATTTCAACCTTCCAGGATTAGTGAAATATAATTAGTCCTTAACTATGGCACTTTAAAAAACATGACATAACATCTGGAATAGTAAGAATTTGTTGAGGCATCATAAATGGGATATCTTTTTATAAGATGCTTTTTGAAAAATCATGCCTATGATTAAAATTAATACACCCTTATAGGATAGTTTGGTTGGGAGCTCTATTAAGGAGCTATTTGTTTTCAATAGGCTATGAATTCATGATAATTATAAAAGGTATAATGGATACATACCCATTAATTTGAAATACCATTTTGTAGGTTGGATTAAAATCAATTTTGAAAGGGCACCCAAGGGAAACCTATGTCCTACTGCATGTGGTAGTATTTTTAGAGAATATAATGGCAGAGGTTTATCTTATTTTTACAAAGATTATAGAGTTAATTACACTTTTAAAGTTGAGATGGAGGGTGTAATTCTATAAGTCCATATTTCATGGCAAAACCAGTGGAACATGACCTGGCTTGAAGTTGATTCTACTTTTGGTATGAAGGATATTAATCTTAGTATTGAATCCCCTACATGGAGACTTGCTTCTATTTGGGAGGAATGTATAGATCATTGCAAGCACATTGATTTCTTTATTTTACATACCATTAAGGAAGGGAATACAATTGTTGATTTTTTCCAACATAGGAGTGGGATTAGAGGGATCCTAAAGGTCTTTTATTTTTCCTAAGGAAATCAAGAAGGATATTTTCCTTGGAATTTTTAAAACTTCATTTTTTCATTTTATTTAATTTTCTTGGACCTAGAGTTTTACTTTGGGGTGAGCCTTTCTTGATAAATCTATTATTCCTTTTAAAAAATGTTTCTTATGTTTACAACTAATTAATGATTTTTGAAGACGTTAAAGGGCTAATAATTTTTATTTACATATCAAAACTTTATAATTTCTTAATTTATAAAAACTCACATATTGGTTATGTATTTTTGACTATAGTTTTTCCATGGAATTTTTATTGAAAAATTTTAAATGGAAAATTCCATTAAAAATTCCACTATCAAATATCATTGAAATAATATATTTAAAAATAGTATTGAAAACTAAAAAATCAAGTACAAATTTTCATGAAAAAATTTACCAAAAAATTTAAGTAGATAATTCATCTAAAAAATCCAATTTCAAATTCCACTAAAAACTGTACTAGAAAATTACACTAAAAAACCATAATAATGGAATTTTTTTCTCTAGAATTCCATTAAAAAATTCCAATATAAAATTTTAAAAGAAATATTACACTAGAAATATTAAAATTCCACTAAAACACTAAAATTCCACTGATCAATATAAAATTCCATTGAAAAAATAAACTACAAAATACTAGGGAAAAATTTCATTGAAAAATTCCAATTGAAAGTTACATTGAAATAAACCAGTGGAAAATTTTAATAAAAAATTATAATGGATAAATTAAACTTAAATTTTCATTGAAAAATTTATGAATATAATTGAAAAAAATCATTTTAAAACTAAAAATGAAAACTTCAATTCAATTAGAAGATTCTAGTGGAATATTTCACTGGAAAATTTTTGTGTAAACTTACACTAGAAAATTCCAGTGAAAAATTTCATTTGAAAATTATAGTGTAAATTTTCATAAGAAAATTAAAGTGGAAAATTTCAATGGAAAATTCTAGGTGAGACTTACACTGAAAATTTTATTGGATATTTACACTAGAAAATTCCATTGGAAAATTTCTCTAAAAAATTTTAGTGTAAACATCTATAGAGATTTTCATTAGAAAATTTCAAAGAAAATTTGCACTGAAAAATTCTTGTGGAAACTTATATCTGTAGGACCCCGGGACACCCTGAGAGGGGAGGGGTGAATCAGGGTGGCAACTTTTTCTTCTTAAAGTTGTGGATCTTGTTCCCACGTTGGTAGGAACTACTTAAACCTGTATGATGGATATGATCAGCAATTAAACATTCACATGCAGAGACAGATGACACAGCTATTTTTACTTGGTTCACCACTGAGGGCTACGTCCAAGGAGTATACGCCGACAGGTTGCCGGTCGTACCTAAATCCACTATGCTTCACTAGCTGCAGATACAAATGTTCGGGTACAGACACTCTGTCCCAGGCTCACTGCCTTTACAATTTCGTAGGGATAGCTCACTGCGTCCCTCGGGTCACTCCCGTTGACTCCCCCTGGCTCACTGCCATTGGTGAAGTCTCACTCAGTTTATAGACGTGAAGGTCTTTTCAATAGATATGCATTGAAGTCTTTGTCTCCTGTTCAGCATGAGACTTTGCTTGCATCAGAGTCCTGAGTTGATGCTCTTTTGAAATCAATCTTCTACTTCAGTGCAATACCTGAATGCACTAAATCTCCTTCTCTTCCTTCAATTCCCAATTCTGAAACCTGAGTGTATCGATATATTTCTCTCTCTGTGCAGATCAGATTTTGGTTGCACGATCGTTCTTCTTCTCTTCGCAAAGCAGGTTTGAGAGTGCTAAGCACCTGTCAAAAAGCTTGCGGGACCCCCAAATTTTCCGCGCACCCTTCCCGGGGGCTTGCGCGTAAAATTCAAACCTTGCGCGTAAAAATAACTTTTGTCGCGTAAAAGGCTTTTCGCGCAACTCTTCTTTTTCGCGCAAAACTTCCCTTTTTCGCGCAACGCCTTCTTTTTCGCGCAACCCTCTGGACCTTAATTTTTCCGCGCGCCGGAGCTCAAGATTTGTCTAAGTGTCGAGCCTCTTCTAATGAGAGGGGTTCACCTCATATTTATAGACGTTTTTTATCCTGCGCGTAAAACCCCCCTTCTTGCGCGTAAAACTGTCTCTCAGTTCTGTGAATTACGCGCATCTTCCTTTTAATCTCGCGCAACACCTTGGTTTTTCGCGCATCTTATTACTTCTCTATTTATCATCATTTAGAACATGAATCCTCTCGTGCGCGTAAAACTTCAAACCCACATTTCGCGCACAACCAACTTTACGCGCAGAAGTTTGATTTTTCCGCGCACATGGTGCGAACATCTCTGATTTTTCGCGCGCCTCTTGCCTTTGCCGATTTTCTGTATTTCCGATTCGATACGCTGATTGCGCGAAAAATTCACCCAGCTAGTCTGCGCACAACATTTTTCGCGCACATTCCCATTTTTCCGCGCACAGCTCTGGTTTTTCGCGCAGCCCATGCCTTTACCATTTTTCAGCGTTCTGATTCTGAAACATTATTTGCGCGAAAAACTATTTCGCGCATCCCGCTGTTTTCCGCGCCCAACTTAAGTATTTCGCGCAACCCTATTATATTTCTCGCACCACTTCCGCTTTGCGCGCACTACCTTTTGCAGACAATCTATGTCTTCAATTTCCGATTTTGAGGCCCAAAAATTTGGCAAACACTGGAAAAAGGCGCCACATTGTATCTGCTCTTTTAGCCGCCTCCAGATCATCCATTCCTTGGTCGACGTTCCTTGAATAAAAACATGGATCATTATTCCACAGTCCTCGAACTCGACCTGCCTCCATAGAAACTCTTTTCCCAACAAATTTGTATGTCGTTTGTATGCTTTGTCGACAAGGACGATCACCTCAACAGCGCTTCATCTTGGTGATCTGTATACTTCAACAACTCTTCTGCTTTTATCACAACCTCCACTATTGTGATATGTAGTCTTTGAAGGAACAACTTTAGCATCATCATCTTCTATGACAATGTGATGTTCATGACTATCTCAGAAGTCCAATCATTGCACATTGTCTTCTTCATCAACTGGTATGATGTACTTCATGCAAACCGATTCAATTCGTCAGGAAGTCTCTTGCATGGTTCTCATGCAATCATGATTAATTGCATGGACTTCATCCAAAAACCTCATTCTTCTTTGATCATCCTTGGATGGATTATACCTTGGATGGATTATACCTCACATTCTGCATTGTTGTAAACAATGTATCACCTTTGACACATGTTCTTTGAACTTCCGATCAGTACAACAATCGTCTGAATCACCACTCCTCTACTTAATCGGAGTACTTCATGATCTCCTTCATTTTGATCTGCATTGACAACTATTGACAACAAATACAACCTTATACACAAAGTGGTTCCAACAATCTCCCCCTTTGTATTTTGTTGTCAATACCTTAAACATCTTCTGAAATGAATCTGTCAATGTCAAAATGAGAATCTTCTGCATTTCACTTTCTCTCCCCCTTATTGACAAGAAATACAAAGCACATGGTAGGGAGGGTATCAATCCACACTTAAGCAATGTTTCATTAATCATTTCACTCTAAGTCTACTTGAGCAATGCTCGATGTAGAAAACAAGAGGATTTGATTAAGTCAACAAGGCTGTCCATTATCCACAGATCATGATACCAACATTAGATGATAACTCATGTATCTTGTCTTCAAGGGTTTACCACTCTAATTCCAGGTAGAAGAAGATCAACTATGATAGAGAATAATCAACCTGAAACTCCTGCACTCACTTTTCCATTGGTGTGTTCTTCAAGAAATTCACAGAGCAACTGCTTTTGAGTCCAGCTGGAGTTGATATTGATTGAAACAGTGATTATGGAAGCTTCTTCATTCTTCTCCCCCGCAAGGGAAACACTCCTCATCATCTTCATCAAGAGTGATCCTTCATCATTATAATATTTGAATATCAATTGAAGAATCTACTAAGGATGGAAACTTCTTCAGCTTGGCTATCAAGAGTTGACAGCATTCACTACTTCTCAGGTTCTCCCACTGAGAGCATGCTTCACCTTCAATTCCCTGCATTATTAGCACAAATACAATACACAAATTATTATGGGAATAAGGTGGTTCATTCTTGCTTCATCACGAAGACTTTCTTGGTTGAGGTTCTTTTCTCAACCAAGTTCCTCTGTTCACTCCAGTCTTCATGCCTGCTCCTCTGAACATATGTTCTGACATCAGTTGGTGTGGCATGGATCTCTTCACATTCTCTTCTACTTTGTGTGAGGAATTGTACTGCTTAGCAGCTAACATGTAAGATAACTTCTTACTCCTCTTAATGACTGCTTCTTGCTCTGGTATTAAGGTTAGGCAACCTTTTGCAATATGACCAGATTTATTGCATCTCTCACACAGGACTTCTTTGACACGTGCATTTCCCTTTGTTTTCAATCTCTCCTGCACTGTGCCTTCATCATGTGAAAGTTTCCCTTTTCCTTTGTCACCAGCCTTGGCCTTTTCAGCTTCAAGTTTCCTCATTCTATTTAAATCTTCTGGCCAGATGACCAACATGTCATTGGGAACTTTTGCAGCTGGTTTGGGTCTTCCACATGGGTTCTTCTGAGTTTCAACCCACTTAGTGTTTTGTTTGGATGAATGACCCTTAAATTGCATGGATCTAAAATCCTGGGTCTTCTCAGCTTCCCTACTTGAGATCTTCTTGGGGAAATGTGTGTTCACAACATTCTTCTGATTTCTCCCCAAGGTAGCTGCTTCATTCTTTGACGGCATCAGAGGTCTTCTTTTCTTTTCAACAGTGAAAGCATGTTGATATGGACATGTGTCTGCATTGTGACTGCTGTCGTTGCATACATCACAGATGTTATCAAGAATTCCAAATCTGTTTGCAGTAAACAGATGCTTCTGGACCTGCTGATGTTGCTTCTTTTTCTCTGGCTTCCTTCTCTTTGATAGAGGCATTCTCTGTGCTTTTCCATGTAAGGGATTATAAATACAATCCAATGCACAGTGCCCAAATCTGTTGCAGCACCAACATTGACCCACAAATCTTTTCTTCTTTGTGTCTTCTGTATTAAGTTGTTGGGCCATCTTCTTAATCTTTTGTCCTCTATTTGAGGAACCCACTTCCTCCTTTTTCTTCCCATCCACCCTAGCCATGGTGGTAGGTTTCATCTTCTCACCTTTCCTCATCCATACTTGTTTAGAACTTTTCTTCCCACCTGCACTGATTGTAGGAGTGTATTTAGAAATATGAGTGCAAGATGGCTTGGATGGTACCTTCACTTTCTCAGTTGCTTGTGATAGATCAAAGAGTGAAGTCATGATCGTCTTATCACATGTTGGAGGTCTTATAAAATCCTCCAGTGAGCATTGAGTACCAGCAGCAACTGATTCTTGATGTGGATAATCAAGAGTGGTCATAATCTTCTTATCACATGTTGGAGGCATTTCAGCTTTAGACTCCTCCAACGAACATTGAGTGCAAGCATCACTCATTTCATTCTTTTGTGAAGTCTCAATATGTGTGTTCTCAATCTTGGTCAACTGAGCTTCCAATTTTTGACCCACAATATTGAGGATGATCTTCTGATCTTCAATCGTGATCATCTTCTCTTCACAAGTCTTCTTCAACCTTTCAACCTCATCTTCATGCATCTTAACTTTGTTTTGTAACAAAGAGTCAAGTTCCCTGAATTTAATGGAAGTTTCTTCCAGACAAAAATTCTTAACTTCATTGCTCTTCTTTAGCTCAACTTCAAGTGCATGGACCCTTTCTTTTAGAGTCTTATTGACTGCCTCGTTTTCTTCAAAGACTTTCACCTGTTTGGTGAGCTTCATGTTTTCCATAACTTTTCGTTCCAACCCCTCTTCCATATTGTCAGCTTCCCTTTCTAATCGATTTATCTCAACCTGCATAGATTGGAATAGGCTACAAATAATAGCAACCCTTTCTTCTGGAATATCATGCAGATATGTTCTGAGTTTTTCCTGAAAGCTTGAACTAGGGGTATCATCCTTTCCTCTGGATGAGTTCTGAGCCACCTTCTTGATACTTTCCATGCCTAATGTTTCTTCATTATTGGAATGGCATGGAGAACAAGACACTGCATCTTCTTTGGATGTGGGGGACTTCTTCATCATCTTCTTCTCTTTCTTTTTCCTATTTGTCAAAGTCTTGGTGGATATAGATTTCTGCTCAGAAGTGACTGCGTCATTATCAAGACTGCTCTTCATTGTTGACTTTAGGAAAGAAACTCAAATACTCTTCTCAATAGAATTACTGGAGAATATCCAACATACGTTAAACCTTTCCCTTTGATACCACTTGTAGGACCCCGGGACACCCTGAGAGGGGAGGGGTGAATCAGGGTGGCAACTTTTTCTTCTTAAAGTTGTGGATCTTGTTCCCACGTTGGTAGGAACTACTTAAACCTGTATGATGGATATGATCAGCAATTAAACATTCACATGCAGAGACAGATGACACAACTATTTTTACTTGGTTCACCACTGAGGGCTACGTCCAAGGAGTATACGCCGACAGGTTGCCGGTCGTACCTAAATCCACTATGCTTCACTAGCTGCGGATACAAATGTTCGGGTACAGACACTCTGTCCCAGGCTCACTGCCTTTACAATTTCGTAGGGATAGCTCACTGCGTCCCTTGGGTCACTCCCGTTGACTCCCCCTGGCTCACTGCCGTTGGTGAAGTCTCACTCAGTTTATAGACGTGAAGGTCTTTTCAATAGATATGCATTGAAGTCTTTGTCTCCTGTTCAGCATGAGACTTTGCTTGCATCAGAGTCCTGAGTTGATGCTCTTTTGAAATCAATCTTCTACTTCAGTGCAATACCTGAATGCACTAAATCTCCTTCTCTTCCTTCAATTCCCAATTCTGAAACCTGAGTGTATCGATATATTTCTCTCTCTGTGCAGATCAGATTTTGGTTGCACGATCGTTCTTCTTCTCTTCGCAAAGCAGGTTTGAGAGTGCTAAGCACCTGTCAAAAAGCTTGCGGGACCCCCAAATTTTCCGCGCACCCTTCCCGGGGGCTTGCGCGTAAAATTCAAACCTTGCGCGTAAAAATAACTTTTGTCGCGTAAAAGGCTTTTCGCGCAACTCTTCTTTTTCGCGCAAAACTTCCCTTTTTCGCGCAACGCCTTCTTTTTCGCGCAACCCTCTGGACCTTAATTTTTCCGCGCGCCGGAGCTCAAGATTTGTCTAAGTGTCGAGCCTCTTCTAATGAGAGGGGTTCACCTCATATTTATAGACGTTTTTTATCCTGCGCGTAAAACCCCCCTTCTTGCGCGTAAAACTGTCTCTCAGTTCTGTGAATTACGCGCATCTTCCTTTTAATCTCGCGCAACACCTTGGTTTTTCGCGCATCTTATTACTTCTCTATTTATCATCATTTAGAACATGAATCCTCTCGTGCGCGTAAAACTTCAAACCCACATTTCGCGCACAACCAACTTTACGCGCAGAAGTTTGATTTTTCCGCGCACATGGTGCGAACATCTCTGATTTTTCGCGCGCCTCTTGCCTTTGCCGATTTTTTTTATTTCCGATTCGATACGCTGATTGCGCGAAAAATTCACCCAGCTAGTCTGCGCACAACATTTTTCGCGCACATTCCCATTTTTCCGCGCACAGCTCTGGTTTTTCGCGCAGCCCATGCCTTTACCATTTTTCAGCGTTCTGATTCTGAAACATTATTTGCGCGAAAAACTATTTCGCGCATCCCGCTGTTTTCCGCGCCCAACTTAAGTATTTCGCGCAACCCTATTATATCTCGCGCACCACTTCCGCTTTGCGCGCACTACCTTTTGCAGACAATCTATGTCTTCAATTTCCGATTTTGAGGCCCAAAAATTTGGCAAACACTGGAAAACGGCGCCACCTTGTATCTGCTCTTTTAGCCGCCTCCAGATCATCCATTCCTTTGTCGACGTTCCTTGAATAAAAACATGGATCATTATTCCACAGTCCTCGAACTCGACCTGCCTCCATAGAAACTCTTTTCCCAACAAATTTGTATGTCGTTTGTATGCTTTGTCGACAAGGACGATCACCTCAACAGCGCTTCATCTTGGTGATCTGTATACTTCAACAACTCTTCTGCTTTTATCACAACCTCCACTATTGTGATATGTAGTCTTTGAAGGAACAGCTTTAGCATCATCATCTTCTATGACAATGTGATGTTCATGACTATCTCAGAAGTCCAATCATTGCACATTGTCTTCTTCATCAACTGGTATGATGTACTTCATGCAAACCGATTCAATTCGTCAGGAAGTCTCTTGCATGGTTCTCATGCAATCATGATTAATTGCATGGACTTCATCCAAAAACCTCATTCTTCTTTGATCATCCTTGGATGGATTATACCTTGGATGGATTATACCTCACATTCTGCATTGTTGTAAACAATGTATCACCTTTGACACATGTTCTTTGAACTTCCGATCAGTACAACAATCGTCTGAATCACCACTACTCTACTTAATCGGAGTACTTCATGATCTCCTTCATTTTGATCTGCATTGACAACTATTGACAACAAATACAACCTTATACACAAAGTGGTTCCAACAATATCAAGAAATTATAGTGTAAACTTTCATAGGAAAATTATAGTGTAAAATTTCATTGGAAAATTCTAAGAAAAACATTAATTGAAAAATTTCAGTTGAGGCGTACAATAAAAAAATTTAGCGGAAAATTTTGGTGAAAAAATCCCATGAAAACTTCCCTAGATACATGTATCAAAAAATTCTAGTATAAACTTCCCTAGAGGCTTCCACCAAAAAATTATAGTAGAAAACATAAATGAAAATTTTAATGTAAATAATGAGTTTATAGAATAATTTTCTATTATAAAATTCCATTGGAAAAATTAACTAGAATATTCCACTCAAATATTTCAATGAAAAATTATACTGTAATGTTCCACAAGAATATTTAGTACGATTTTCACTTAAATTATCCATTAGAATATTATAATGAAACATTTTAATGACAAATTATACTAAAATATTATACTGAAATTTTATAGTGGATATTTTTACTTAAATGGTCATTGAAACATTACATTGAAAAATTTCACTCTAATATTCCAATAAAAAAATTTAGTGAGAAAAATTCACTAGAAAATTGTACTTGATTTTATAGTGAGATATTTCAATGAAATATTCCATTTGAAATTTCTAGTATAATTTCTATTAGAATTTACCATTAGAATATTTTAATTGAAAATTATATTTAAATATTCCATTTGAATTTTCCAATGTAACTTTCCACTTAAAAATATCCATTTAATATTTCAATGAAAAATTACATCGAAATATTCCAATTAAATTTTCTAATGAGATAATTTTAATTAAAAATTACACTCCAATATTTTAACAAAAATATTTGGTAAAACTTTTCAATAGAACACTCCATTTTACTTTTAAAATATATTTTTTTCGCTTGATTTTTCTACTTGAACATTCAAGTAAAAATTCTAGTAAAATTATTTCAAATAATTTTTAGTTATTTTATTGTATATTCTTAGCTTTAATATGTATTTTTTTGATTTTTTTTGTTAAAATATTTATTTTTTTGTATTATTTAGTATAATTTATTATTTTTGTGTTTTTAAATTTATAATGCTCTTGAATTATTTTAATTAGTTTATATTTTATTTATAAATTATTTAGTTATTAATTATATTGCTGGTTTTTTATATTTTAGAATTATGTAATATATACATATATTATTCCTAGGCAAGGTAAATATCCTGAGAGGGGGGTGAGGGGAGGTGAATTGGGGTATATAAATTTTATTCAAATGACCCCCACTGAAGATCTCGCTCTATTGTTAGTTGGAATAATTCTCTCCCTTATAGTAAATACAAAGCGATAAAGTAAGAGAGACAAAAGAAATTTTTACTTAGTTCATGTGAATAGGGCTATATCCAATGAGCATACAATGACGATGTGTGAATTTACCAAATTTACTAAGTACACCATTTGTTTATTTATAATTTAGTGCAGTCGCACTGACCCTCTAGGTTTACAACCCACACAAATTAGAGAATCTACTTCTCATAATTACTCAGAAATATCACTACTCCTCTAATAAAAACAATTTAAATCCTCATAAACTATGAATGAGATTACACAAATGATGGCGTAAAAATTAGCCACTCCTCCATCCATGTGATGAAACTCCTTGATCATTTAGCGAGATAGACTCTCAGATCTCATTTTCTATCTCTTTTTCTGTCCCACATAAATATATAATTCCCTCTCTTAATTATTATATTTTAATCTACAATTTACCTTATATATTTTATATAGAAATATATATCTTATCCCTTGAGAATATCTATAATTTTCCACTTTAATTGATCCTAAATTCACCTTGATTAGGATGTGATTTTTTTCCCAAAACATATATGTTCATATTTGAGTTATCCTTTTATAATTTGAGTTACACAAAATTCCAAAAGGATAAAAACTTTGAATTCAAAATATTCCACTTAAATCAACATGACCATGACATGGTCCACAAAATCAGGAAACAATGCCCATCTTCAATCAAAAACTAAGATCCAAAATATTTCCAATTTATGAATTACCAAAACACACTCACCTATTTTTCAAAGAATTTCCCTTCTCCACTGAGTTTCACAACTCAAATTACTATGTTTATAGTATGAATAAATAATAATAAACTACTTAAATTATTCCTTCATGATATGAACCACTCTCTATGGAATAAACCCCATTTTCAGGTAGACCCCCAGATAACTGTTAAGTTTCTTAGGATAATTTAACATTTAAACTAAACAATATAAGTTATTAAGAAACCCAAATACAGATTGACCATGAAATAAAACTAAAAAATAGTTGATATATAAAATAAGGAACTCGGTTTTTGTACTTTACACAAAAACATTGCTACAACCATCTTCATCAAATGGGTTTCATGAACATCACTAGAGGAATACGAAGGCATCCCTCCTCTACGGTGTATTCACGAGCTTGTTGAATCACTCATCACATGAGAGGGATCCTTTAAACACCCATGATATTCTAGTACATCTCTTGGGTAAATAGTAAGGGGAAAAAGAGCATGGGTGAAAAATAAGGAATCTTTGAAGTTATAAGAACCACACCATCTTGATAAAAATATATTCTTATATAGCCCTTAGGATGTTCTTAAGTTTTCCTTTAATTAAATCATATGTTATAAATTGTATGAGTTATTCTTGTTGTTACAAATTGTTTGTAATCCCAGGATTGAACCAAATATCATGTGTTTCATCAAATAAAACAAATTAATAATTATAACTATGTGTGGAAGAATAATTGAACATCAACACTTAACGTTTGGACACCACATCAATCGTAGACAATGGTATGATATCGTAAACCATGCCTTACGATTTATCTAGTTGTACAATATAAATTACATGGGTAGCGTGCATGATATCCCATATCATGACCTTATGATATACCCTATCTGAAAGAAATATTCCCTAAATCCATGTGATATTATATGGTATGATATGGTATGTCATATAGTATGATATATATATATATATATATGGAAAAGTCTTATAATTAAATATTTTGGCGTATTGTATTTTATGATATAGGGATATCATATACAAACAACTTAAGCATGTCATATTGAATGAAATGTTTGAGTCATAGTGTCTTGAATCAAATAGTTCTGTTCATTTATAAATTCCATGACTAACATAGCCACCCAAACATTATGTAGTTACCATTCGAATCTCCTACATGTAGGCTATAATTGATTATTTATTTCATAAGATGAATCATATGAGAGAGTGTTTGGAAAGGGTTGTATGAGATGAAACTAAATGAATTTGTATGTTTATGAAACATATGAGTAAATTAATGGGCTTAAAGAGAATCCCTATAACATATATAAAGGAGGCCAGACTATGAGTCTTAGGTGTGTGATTCTAAGGAAATTATATGGATGATAATTTTTCTCTTTAGAAGCTCACTTCATCCATCCTCCTTATCACCATGAGATACTAACATATTATAGAGGATCATAAGTTCCTTCCCAAAGAGTTTGGATGATTCAATTCTTCATGTGGATACAACTCATAGGGAAGTTCATATTTTGTTGTTACTCAATTGTTTTCATCAATAATTGGATTAATTCAACAATAACAAAAATGTACTTCGATGTAATGTTCATATTCTTCATTTATAGTTTAAAAAATTTCATTTTCAAAGGCATAGTGATCTTGGGTTATATGGTTTCTATATATTTCATTTATTTTGATTAATTGTTAATCATACCTTATAAACTGTTCATTGGCATCAAGTCACTATAAAAAAAATAGTAGATTAACGATATTTTTTTAGAGGGGGGGTTATGCACAACCCCTTCTAAATTCATTTTAGAGGGGGTTATGCACAACCCCCACTAATCATGGAATTTAGAGTGGGTTCACAACCCCTCTAAATTTGTTAGCATTGCTTTTTTAATATTTGGTTGGATTTTAGAAACCGTTATTTCAAAACTGTTGCTAATCCCTTGAATTAGAGGGGGTTTTGAACCCCCTCTAATTTATGACATTATAGGGGGTTCATGAACCACCACTAATCCCTTTGATTAGAGTATTTTTTTAACCCCCTCTAAATTTTTATTTATTTTTTAAAATAATTATCATATAAATTCAAATTTTTTAATATATATGTGTGTGTGCCCATGTGTGTATATATATATCACATAATCACATTATATTAATGTATTTAAATGCATTATAAACACACACACATATATATACAGATAAAGACATTATATAAATACTTTAAATAAATAATTATACATATAAAAAATGTATACAGATATAAATATTGGTATACATAGTATAAATGTAATTATAAATCTATTTATTCAAATATATAAAATTTATATATGGTATTATAAATACTATACATTTATATTATACATATATTATATTAAATACATTTTGATTATATATTTATGTATAAATACATTTATATTATATTATGTATAAAATTATATATAATATAGAAAAAATTAAATATAAATAAATATACATATACATATACATATATATATTATATTTATATTATATATATTATATTATATATATATTATAATTAATTTTTATATATTTTAGTATACCATATTAATTATAAATTAATTTAGTAAATATATATATCATTTAATTATATAATATATTTCCAATTATGAGAATGTATTTAATTTTGTGTGTATATATACATGTTTTTATACATGATATAATATAAATGTATGCATAAATATATAATATAAATGTATTTAATATAATATATGTATAATATAGATCAAAAAATATTTAAATGTATAGTATTTATAAAACCAACATATAATTTTTATAGTTCAAAAACTAGGTGTAATAATAATAATAATTATTAATAATGTTGACACACACACACATATAAGTATATAAAAATAATTATATATATATATATATATATATATTATAAGTATATTATATCTATAAATATTATATAAATACATAAATACACCCCCACACACAAATATAAATGTATTTATAAATATATGTGAATATAATTATTTATATATATTATATATACACATATATAATATGTATATTTATTATACACAAATATAGATTATATATACACAAATATATTAAATTATTTATAATTATATACACAATATATATATATATATATATATATTATTTGATTTTTCTATATCTAAATAAATATAAAATATTGTACATATTAATTGAAATGGCACTTGGCATAGTGGTTGAGGCATGACAGATCCTCCTATTAGATTGCGTGTTCGAGTCCTGTTGGATGAATTTTTTGACCTTTAATATTACACGGGTCTGCTGTTAGGGCCTAGGGGGACTAAGTGTTGGGCTTGGGGCATGCTGCGAAGGATTTATGGGCCTGGGGTGTTTTCCGCTTCCCTAGGTTGCCACGGGGGGTCTGTGGGGTTGTCATGCAGGGTCTTAGGGGTTTTCTAGGGTTGTCATGCGGGGTCTCGGGGTCTTTGGGTTGTTCGGGGGGGGGGGGGGTATGTGGGTTGTTCGGGGTTGTCCTCAAGGGTCTCGGGGTCTTTGGGTTGTCTGGGGGGGGGGGGGTCTGTGGGTCTTGGGGGTTGTCCGGGGGGGGGGGGGGGTCATGCGGGGTCTTGGGGGTTGTTCGGGTGTCATGCAGGGTCTATGAGTTGTTTTCCCAGGGTTGTCATGTGGGGCCTTGGGTGTGTATATTTTTTTAAGAAGGGCTAGTTTGTGGGCGATTATAGTATAACTGCCCCTAAACCAAGACATTGATAACCAATTAGAGGTGGTTTTAACCACCTCTAATTGGATATATGAATTAGAGGTTATTATAACTGCCTCTAATCAATGCATGTATGGTGAATTTACAGAAAAATTAGAGGGAATTAAAACCCCCTCTAATATAATCATTTCTAAAATCAGTCCCATTTTACTAGCGCTTACCCATAACCGCCTCTAATCAGAGTTGGTAGACACTTTAGCGGTGGTTATGGGTAACTTCCGCTAAAGTGTTTAGAGGGGGTTATAACCCTCTCTAAATGGAACCCCCCCTTTTAATCACCATGTTTTTTTGTAGTGAGTAAAGGATAAAGGGTTAGATGATTCTAAGGAAATATCATACATAATCGATGACAAAGTGAGACCCTCCATTCAAGGGTTCCATTACTGATGAAAAAGTTTTATAAACCAAGTTTTGGGGTAATGGAGTTCTTTAATAGGTTCATATAGATGTCACATTGAATGTGTTTATATGAGGGAAGTTGTTCCTGCCACCATTCACTATCATACCATACATCACATGAAAGTAGGTTTTAGGGTATATCTCTTTCAATCTCCCACTTACACAAAATCCTCATAGAATTAGTGCCATTTCACCTTAATATTATATCAAGACAATAACTTGTGAAACCATATCCAAAACTCATTTTTTATATCTTCTAAAATAATTTTATAAATCCATCATTAAATTTTTCATGTATCACATCATATGTAATACCTTGTGATTATCCATCCATTTTTTTGGATAGAATCTAAAAAACTTTTAGAGCAGATATCTATGTCATACTCAATCCCAATTCAGTTAACCAAAAAGTGTGATCCCATAAGCCATTGTAGTATTGGAAAAAATATGAATTGATATATCCATAAATATAAGCAAAGTGTGGCCAGTAACAAATAATTAGTTCCAATCAAGATATAAAGAGATCTAGTGTGATCTCCATCAAACACATGTATCTCTATACCCATGTATACTAAATATATCATATATAAGAATTCATTCTCATATGATCCATTTTTCTAATATATTTAGAGAACATGGGACATGAAGTATGTCAATCCCATATATCCAACTCATAAGTTCTCGATTCTTTGAGTATAGACTGACTAATTCAATTAATACATTATATTTCATTCACCTTATGGATTAAAACATCAAATTCCCCTCACCCAAATAGATAATAACATTATATGTACTATCTAGGTACATGTTTACACTTCCTAAATCTATCTCAATAAAGGGAATAGATGTCATACTCATCATTTGAGAGAAAAAATCCTAATTTGTTTAAAATATAATAAAAAACATGATAAAAAACATACCTAATCACCCCTTATTATCCAAGACTCAAGGATTTAGTAATAATGGTATAACATACCTTAAATAAATACCACTAACTGTTGTTCTAACTAGAGTCTCTACATGGTCATCAGGCAGGCCTCCTCGTATTTTAGAGGTTGCTGACTAGCAGTGAGGGTTTAAGGTGTTACTGTAGGGATACTATACCGTCATATCAGGGTAGAAAAACAACATAAATAGCCAACATTATCCATAACTATATAATCATATTACACATAATCAATAAAAAAGAATCATGTTATTACAAATGTTATGCAACCATACAAGAATACATCCAAACTGATAGCATGTTTCCTCAATCACATCTATAAATAAACAAAAGGAATAAAAGATAAAGAGGATATACTATCATCTCCAAGCCTCATAATATCCTAGTCTTTAATCCCCATCGAGCTACTCCATCACGATCATGAAATACTGGGCCTCTTTCTCTACCTGAACCTATGAACAATGAGGTTTTCTCAGGTACCCAAGTTCCATGGGTGCTTGAGTAGAGTGTAAGTAAACTCAATAGGGAACCACCAATGGTATACCTAACATAACCAGTAAATACCATGTATTCACATGAAATATGATTAGAATAAATAAATAGACATGGAATCTTAATAAAATAACCACCATCAATTCTCAGGTTCTAAGGTGAAACCCGAGATTAACCATATCTATTTCGAACAATGCTATAAGTCTGTAAGAATTCCACAAAAAAACCACTAGGAACTTGGGATTATATTTGAACCCCACTTAGAAACATGTCACATCATCTGATATTCAAGGGTGTAACTACACCCCATCGGGAAACACATATCAAATCATATGGAACATTGGGGAATACTCTCCTTACTAGAAAACACATGTAAATCATATAAACCTTAAGGGAAACCTCTCATTGCTAAGAAAAACATCATAAGAAACCCATAGGAATATACACTCCATGCTTGAAAAAAAGTAAAAAACCTTCTAGAATATAGGGGAAAACTCTGCCTATCAGGGAATATAATAAAATCATTCAAAACCTAGAGTATTTTCCATTACTCATTAAGAAAAATCAATCACATGAAACCAAGGCTAGCTTCCAAGGAACACAACCCATCATCATCATCAATAAATACACACTAGGCTCCCACCGTTGATCTTAGAGTTATAAGGTGACACTCAAATTTGAAAATACCTACTCTTATGCACTAAACCTCTCTAGGGTTAGCATAACATGGGGGAACCCACCATTCCCCCAGTCACATCATACCCTAGATACCCTACACATGATCCTCTATCTTATTCTCATCTACCAGGCTAAGCATTTCAGTAGGATAGCATAACGTTCCTTGACATTGACACAATAACACCCTGATCAAAAGGGTATCATAGGCAAAGAAACATTATCATAAAAATAGAGGTATTACCTCAAGACTGTCTCCCTTACCAATTCATCCTAGTTCAGTCCTCTAACACCCAACCTCTCCTTAAATTTACCCAAGATATATCCACTAGGTTACTCACATATCAATGGGGGAGAGAAACTCACCACACTCTCTAATCAACTAGATAGAAGGCTATAAGGTGTCTCAAGGTTCTTACACGTCCTATCACTTAGCCAACCATTCCCAGTCCATTTCTCACCTTTACTCAAGGGAACTAGAGAACTTATCTTAGGATCACTATGTTTCTCACTGAAATTCTACCCCTCATAGGTCCTTGTCACTTATGGATCATATCTGATAAATACATTATCTATCGGTGGACAAGACATCCAAAAAGTTCTCATGGGCCTATCATGGCCCTTAGAACTTTATTTATCCATTTGTGTTTTCCTTTAATGAAGTAATTTATTTAATTAAAAAGTTCAATTTCTCACATTGGTGAGATCACATATCACATGCTACATAATAAATATGCATAAACCAAGGGAGATATTAAAGTAACCACTTACCTCATATGAATTTATTCCATTTGAGCAAATCCTGATCACTCACACCTAAGATCATATAAGCCTTGTAACATCTCTCAAACACCTATCTCAAGGCACATCATCCAAATAATTAATTATAACAATTAATAATTAATTATACAATTTAACTCAAATAGGAATAATTTCTTAAAAACTAACCAATATATCTCACTGGATCCAAACCATGAACAACCACAACTAGAAGAATCATGACATACTCCCGACACGATCCCAGGAAAAAGACCTATCGACCGACCAAAATTCAATAGATAATTTCATCCAATTTAGAGAAAAATCCTAAAAACATTCATAAGGAAATTAATGTTCAATGAAATAGTGAAAAAATACATGTATTCATCCTCAAGGTACATCCTATATCCATATAGAGCAAAATCCCTATCACATAAGATGTTTTCTACCATGATTCAGTGGAAATCATCACCAAATACCTAAGTCTAAGAACCAAAATTAGTGGTTATAAATGATAATAATAATATAAGTAAAATGAAGATATAAATCACCTAGAATCACCATAAAAATTTCTAAGAAGTACCCTATTTTAAAGGTATTTTAAGGATAAGAGTGGGTGAGATCTCCGTTGGATTAACTGTGTGTGAGGAAAAATAAAAGTGGGAAGAGGGATTAAAATCATAAGGGGGTAAAATGATATTTCCTCACTATTAAAGATAATTTGGGTAGCCACATGATTGCTAAATATTTTTCCAAATTGTGCACCAACTATCCAGCTTTCACTGCCTCAAGCCACACCCCCTTTCATGGTTTAAAAGCACTTTTTTACTAAACTATGAACCAAACGTGCTACTTATTCTGAGAAAAACTATAACTGCACATGGTACTATAAAACTATGTGCTAAACAATGCAACTTGACCTTAATCTAAACTAACCCCACCCATTTTTTCCTAAAGTTCCACATAATTTTTCAAAAAACTTTATTAACCATTAATAGGGTAAAACCCCCTTCCAAATTTCCAAATTCCAAATTATAACACAAATATCTCAGCCTTGAGCAATTGAAAACTTATTGGACCTTGATCCATATCCAAAAACACCTTCTCAAGATGATATAACTCTCATAATTATGATCAGAGTCCCAATTCTTGAAACTTCCCATGCACTAAGACCAAAAATTTAAATTCTTTCAGAATTTCAAAATCTATAAAAATGTAATTCTTTACAACCTCCCCACCATAACACTTCTCATTGTTGATATGCCTCGATGGTCCTCCAACCATTGATCCTAGACCAAATCAGATGTGAAATCACTATTAACTCACCACATTCTGTCTTGGAATGTTGGATGAGCTTCCACTATTCAAATCTAAACACAAGTCACATTATTCATCCAAATTCAAGATGCCCACTCATCCCTATCACCATTATCAAGATTATGCTCACTCACACCCGTATATCCTAAGACACAAAGGTTCCATAAAATAATTCATCCCCAGTCTTATGGTGCTCCCCACCATAAGTCTATACTCATAAATAATGATTCTAATACATGGTGATCCCTATTATTGGAATGGACTACTGAAACACACTTTCAGCAGTCAATTGATAAGCTCATTTTAGTTTTTATCTCACCATAACCAATTTTATGAAAAAGCACCAGTTGGTCCTCCTTTTGCCGACTTCTCCGAAAATTTATCAGCTACAATTATTTATGCATTATCACATCACATGATACTAATATTTATACCACTATAGGAACCATGTGATCATCTAAACACACACACTAAAGTCTAAACCCAACATTCAGTGTAATTCCATGTTTAGTTCCTCAACCAACCAAATTCACCATCATACTCTCACCATGAGCATCAATGAACCTTTGATTTGAATCACCATTATATAATATCAAAATACACCCCAATTCTAATTCCAACATCCAGTATCTATCCAACACTACATCCAAATCCCAAAGCTGGTATTCACCAAGGAAAAATACATAATCAGATTTAACTATGCACCAGCCTCCTAATACTGTATCGATCATCCATGACTGGTCTCATCACATCCATGACCCTACAAACATGAGTTTTAAAACTACATGACCCACGTTCTATATATTATTACATGTAATGAATGTACATGACAATATTTTTATAATTAAAAAATAACCTGAAATTTCAATTGTTACTCTCTCTCAAATCACTAGGAACATCATCCTTTAATCCTCTAAATTTCCATCCATAACATGGGACAAATTATCTAAATTCCAAGGGTTCTATTCCCATAATATTTCTTAGCTTACATCTATCCTCAATCGCAACCTCAATAGGTTTCATCATCACACCCATGTTACTCTTATTGAGATACACTCACTATATTGTCAATACCTGAAACCATCCCTCCATAGTGTCACTGTATTTCTATAGAGGAAACATTCCTCTCAATCACATAAAATCCCTAGTAAATCAATACCACAAGAATTTCATCGAATCCACTAGTCCTTAGACTACACATGGCCTCTCAATAATCCATAAACCAATGGGTACTATACATAACCGATGAACATACTACCCAAATCACATCCAATCACAAAGAATGTAAAATCCAATACAACTTGGTCATACAAACTTTCTCACACTCACATGATTATTACATAAAAAAACCTACTATCACATGCCTAAACTACTGAACACATCCCACTAAATTTTAATCTCATATATCTAGAAGCATTATAGTGTTTTATTTCAAACATGCCTAGAATATCACTAATTCCAAGAAATACCACTTAATACACAAATAACCTCAAGTGATTTACATTTAGAAGGCCCAAGGCATTTCCATGCCTATACCATATACCCAGTAGCATATCATGTGCAAAAATATCATAACTATAAGAATCTTCCAATGTTTATCATTTTTATAGAATTAAAAAATATAGGATAACCCCACTCTTGGGTTACCCTTGCATAACACAGCTCACCCCAACCACAATAGAGAAATATACTACTGGTAAATCATAACACACTGCTCACCAATATTCTAAGCTACATCCCAAGTGAACTAAGATCTCCCACCAAGACCATAAATCACATATAAAAAAATTCCCTAATCACGAGTCAACATCTCTTCTCCTGTCTTAGATATCTCAAGGAAACTCACATACCAACACACCCACTCTAAGGTTCTCATGTACACATACATCATAGGGATCAGATGAAAATTCACCAGCCCACTCTGGGGAACTAATCATCACTGAGCATCCACATACTAAAATACCCCATAAAGAACCATAATATCATCCACAAGCATATAATGACATTGTACTATAATTATTCATATTGAGTGAAACCATAAAAACATGGTTTGGTTAAGTAAAATGACACCAAGAAGCTATATGGTGAAATACCATATAGGCTGTTCTTGGTGCTTTAAATAACCAAATATACTTTCTCTCATAACCGGTATCAATGCATAAAATTATTATATTGACCCACCAAGGGTCACTATACAACACCTATATAGAGGTACTGTATAGTCATCACCAAGGATCATCTCTCTATAAGATCAACATGACCTATCATCAGAAGAGAATAATTTAGCTCATCTGAGTAGAATGTCATTAAAAATTTATATGGGAAACACTATATAAGTTGTTGTTGATAGTTTAAATAAACAAAACCTCATCTTTAGTGATATCAATCACACACAAGCACAAAAATGTCATGTGAGTCATACATTCCAAGAATGATACATGTACATGATCCACTTTCCAATAGGACATGAGCCAAATCATAAATATAAATATCAAATACACACATAATTTTGAATAAATATCTCAATAGTAACATTGAAATCCAATAATAGAAATCCCACATCCCTAGTAACTTGGACTTCCCATAAAAAAGGTGTCAATTGTGCACTAGTCCAAGGTCTATCATAAGATTTGACATGTATCTATTCCTTTTATACCATACCCTAATTAGTATAATAAAGAAAAGGATATTATGATACCACTTTGTAACATCTAAAACCGGAGACCACTAACCAGTGTCCTAATGAGAGTTACTACGAAGACCTCAGACACTCCTCCTAGTATGCTAGAGGATACCAACTAGAAACAAGAGTCCTAAGGTGTTACCATGGAGAGACTATACCTTTATATTAGAGTAAAAAAAATAGTATAAATAACTAATGTTATGCATAAAAAATAATCAAAGTATTCATACTCAATAAATAAGAACCATGATATAACAAATATAATGTAGTTATATAAGAATACATCCTAACTAATCACCCAATAGGTTGATAAAATATAAAAATAAACAAAAGGAATAAAAGATAAGGAGGCTCTACAACCATCCCTAAGCCTCATCACATCCTAATATCCAATCCTAATCAAGATACTCTAGACTGATCATGCAACACTAGGCCTATACCCTACCTGAACCTATGAACAATGAGGTCTTCTTGGGTACTCGAGTACTATAGACACCCGATTTGGGTGTGAGTATAACATAGTATTGAACCATCAATGGGGTACTTAACATAACTAGTTATACTGTGTATGAACATGTGATAAAACTAGAATAAATAAATAGAAGCATATGTGTAATAAAATAATCACAATAGATCCTTGATATCTAAGGTGACACCCAAGATCGATCATACCCACTTTGATCAATACTAGATGTATCTAATAATGTTACAAAAAACCATAATAAACCTAGAGAAATACCTTCACCAAACTTGGGAACATGTCACATCATCTGAGATCTGAGGGCATAACTATTCCCCACCCAAAAATATATATCAAACCATCTAGAACCCATGGGTAAACACTCCCTACTGGGAAACACATGTAAATCATATGGAACCCAAGGAAATCCTCTCCATTATAGGAAACACATCATCAAGAACCCAGGGGAATGTATGATCCCAACTTATAAATACATAATAGGTTATTTGAAACCCAATGGAAGACTCTACTTACTAGGAGAAATAATAAAATCATTCGGAACCTAGGGGAATGCTTTTTCCTCACTGGGAAACCTATGTCACATGTAATCAAGGCTACCCTATAAGGAATACAACCCATTATTATCACTATATCCATATTGTTCTCCCACCATAAATATTTAGATTTTGAGATGACATCTAAAGTTGATAACACCTTCCCCCTACATTAACCTTATCCAGGGTAAACATAATATGGGGTCACCCATCATGGTCTATTAAGTCACATCATTGTCCAGACACCCTACATAGGCTCCTCTATCTCATGATAATCTCTTAGTCTAATCCTGTCACTTAGAGGAAATGATGTCCCTTGAAATTTTTATGACCACATCATGGCCTAAACTATCTCATAGGAAAAGACACACCGTTGTCACACTAGAGGGATAAACTCGAGCCCATCTCACTTCCCAAGGCATCCTAGGCCAGACCTCTAGCACCCAACCTCCCCTTAATCTTACCCAGGATATACCCACTTGATTAATCACATATTAATAGAATAGGGGCACACTCCCCACTATCCAATAAACTATCCCACAATATATAAGGTGTCTCAAGGTTCTTTCGCAACCTATCTATGGAACAACCATTCCCAGTCCATCTCTCATCATTACTCAAGGGAAATAGGGAACCTATATCATTTCCACAATGTTTCTCACTATAATTATACCTCTATTAGGTCCTCATACCTCATGGAACATATCTAAGACTAATACCCCAATCATAGGTAGTTGGGGTATCAAAAAAGTGATCAAGGGTTCATCATGGACCTTAGAACTTCATTTACCCACATGAATTTTACTTTAATAAAGAAATTTATTTAATTAACAAGGTCGATCTCTCATGGTGGTGAGATTTCATATCACATACCACATAAAAAACATGAATAAAATAAGATATAAGTTCAAGGGAACACCTACCACATAACTACCTTTAAGAAAATTCCAATCACTCACTTTAAATCTCATCCAAACCTCATATAATTTCCTGAGAACCTATCTCAAGCCACAATACCCAAATAATTAATTATAAAATCTAACCAAAATAGGAATAATTTCCTAAAACTTTATTGACAAATATTTCTACATTGAAATCATGAAAAATTCACCTGAAATTCTCTTATAATACTCTCAATACTATCCTAGAAAAATCCTTATCATTTGACACCAATTCAAAGGAAAATTTCATCAAATTTAGGTAAAATGTCACGACCCGTCCTCGGGGCCCATGCCCTAACTACCCCAAGCCCGCCTTCCATAGGCTAGGGGCTGGCGACTAGCACCAAATGCATAAATCCCGATAATTGGGAAGGAATTTACTTTATAAAAGTAAACAAAACACCACAGAGTATAAGCAGAAGTAATACACTAAGTACAAAAGGAAGTGCTGAAAATTAAGTGGGCCAGAATACAAACCCAACTGAAAGTACAACTACAACTGAACAAAAGTACAACAGAAAAAGACAAACAACTGGAAGAATGGAAGAAGATCCTAGGTCATCCTCCTCGGATCCTACCTAAAGGGTAGGTACAGATAGCGCAGCTCCTGGATTGTCCACCACGGATCCTACCTGAAGGGTAGGTACAGATAGCGCAACTCCTAGATTGTACACCACGGATCCTACCTGAAGGGTAGGTACATATAGCCTCCAAAACGCTCTCACCCGTCAACCTCCTCCGAGTGTCATCTCGTCGTGAAGTCCACCTCCAGATACTGACTCGTTGTGAGGCCCACCTCCGAGTACCGTCCAGTCCTCGAACACTCGGCCTCTGTCAGCGCTTCCTGTCATCTACAACCAACAAAACGAGGTGCGGGCATAGCCTGTACAGGGGTGAGTATACAATACTCAGTAGGGACCCTGAGACCCTCAAGGTTTCACTAAACCCAACAAGGATAACCACAAAGAAGGATCTCAATAGATAACCCTTACTTAGGTATAAGCCCATACTTATACCTAAGTTATCAAGTAACCCATCTCAATCATGAGGAAACACAAAGGTTATGAAATCAACGGATAACCACTACCTAGGTATATGCCCATAAATATACCTAAGTTATCAAGTGACCCATATCAATCATGAGGTAAACACAAAGGTTATAGACTCAGCTCAAACCAGGATTTTCATTATCGAAACCGTAACTGCTGAAGAGCCCCGTCTCTGGAGAGTACAGTGATCCTGTCACGACTCCGAGGTACTGCTCACTAACCTAAGACTACTGAGGTACTCCTCCTGTCGAGTACCACGGGCCAGCCACCCAAACACAGTAGTTCTACCCGCCGGGGTCTGCCACTCAAACACAATAGTGGATCCCCCCCTAATAGCCTGTAGAGGTACTCTCCGGATGAGTACCGCGGGTCTGCACCCAAACACTGTAGTGCTCTGTCCTCCATGGGTCTACACCCAAACAAAGTAGTGCTCTGTCCACTGGTTTAGTCGACTCACTCCAAGTCGAGTCAGTTAAGCAGTCGTCAGGTCTCAGCCGGCTACACGGTCTCCGTACTCCGTATGCTCGTCTCCGGGAGGGTCCACTCCACGAGCTACAGTTTGATGCTCCAAGTATCTCAATGTCCCATGAATAAGTATTTTAAAGGACCACCTCGTCATAGGGGTCTCAACACAATAGACGGCGCGTAAATCAGATGCCTGGTCTGTGAGTTATTAGACTTTTCATCCCAGGGGCCCGGTTAGTTTCGTGTGCGAACCAACCCGGCTGTATCTCAACCGTACCCCAAACTCTCATAGGTTATACTCATAGGGACCGTTTCTCAACGTGAGAGGAGCTGCGCTATCTGTACCTACCCTTCAGGTAGGATCCGAGGAGGACAACCCAGGAGCTTCTTCCATTCTTCCAGCTGTTTGTCTTTTTCTGTTGTACTTTCGTTCAGTTGTAGCTGTACTTTCAGTTGGGTTTGTATTCTGGCCCACTTACTTTTCAGAACTTCCTTTTGTACTTAGTGTATTACTTCCGCTTGTACTCTGTGGTGTTTTGTTTCCTTTTATAAAGGCAATGCCTTCCCAGTTATCGGGATTTATGACTTTGGTGCTAGTCCCCAACCCCTGGCCTATGGAAGGCGGGCTTGGGGTAGTCACGACATGGGCCCCAAGGACGGGTCGTGACAAATTGGTATCATAGGAGTCGGTTCTACCGCAGAACTTAGAACTCTGATATTTTCTTTCTGTGAAGCAATAGTGTTAAGGGTACCGAGTGTGGTCTTCAGTTCAGGGAGTCCAGTGTTGGTGCGGCGGCCGACGTATCCGTACACCAGGACCCTGACTTCTAATTTCCGACTTTGTGCACGAAAATAATAATTGCGTGTGTGTTTCCAAAAGTTTTAAAGTCATCTCAAACCAGGTTAGCTCACCAGGTATAAATCGTTGACCGTGTCACATCTGTTTAGGATGTCTCCACGCAGACAGTCAGTTGGAGTTTCCGAGAGAGTACTCGATGACGACTCATCGAGCGATGAGGATCCGGTGCAGGGCCCGCTTTCTATGTTGGCACCCTCGGGTGGTGTACCAGCAGCACCACTACCTGTTGGGCAGCAGATTTCACCTGCCATACTAGCGAACTGTGCATGCTGGCAGAGCGCGTTGCACGAGTTCCAGCAGCAGCGGCCTCTGAGGTTACGAGGCGAGGCAGATTCCCAGACAGTAGAGCACTGGCTGGAGGCGATTACTAGAGTTTTTCGCCTAGATGAGATATCAATAGAGTGGATGGTGGACTTGGTTACTAGTGTTTTCCAGTGAATGACCATGAGGATGGTCCACATAGTGATGAGGCTTCGGTATGTGGACTGATGCCTGAAATAGTGCCTTCGGGTAGTGTGCCAGCTATACATCACTACCTGTTGGTCAGCAGTTACAACCGGCGATACCGGTATGTGACACATGTAGACTTACTGCCTTACATGTGTTCCAACATCAGATACCCTCAAGTTCTGAGGTGACCCTGACTCATGGGCAGCTGAGGAATGGCTTGAGGAGGTGGATGAGAGTTTTCTAGAGCTTATACAGCTTCGGCAGGACGACATGTCGGTAGCTGAGCATCGGGGCATACCAAACCATTCCTGGTACTCGATGAATGCGATGCGATCGGTGCTTCAAGGCTCGAACATCCTAGACAACACCTTTTCTCTATGCATTCCTACTTATGCTAGGGTGCTAGAAAGAACCTTTGTGATTGAGAATTCTTTTACTGAATTGATGCAGTCAGTGAAGGTTAGCAGTGGGAAAGCTGGAAACTGGCACCAGTCTCAGAGACATGGGCGTGTAAAATTTTTCGAGAAGAAGAAATGTTAAGGACAGATAAATCTGCAGAGCAGCAGACGTGGAAGCAGAGCTAGGAGTGCATCATGGGGTGGTGTACTTTTCGACATGTTACAATCACTCGCCTTTGTAGTCCCCGCCAGGCTCAGGGAGCTGGAGGGTAGGGGAAGAGAGTAGCTGCATGCAGTCAAGGAGTGTGACCCAATGGCTCTAAGAATGATTCAAGTGACAGTCTATGTCCATTACTAGCTTCAGTAACAGCAGACTTTGATATGGATCATTCCTTCCACGAATCTTGTCCCAGACCTAGAGTTTCCGGTAAGCCGTAGACTTGACCCTCACGTCTGGAGATACCTTGGGAGGAGACTCGATAATCACACTTATGCCGACAGTGTGATCTAACCCACGAGGCGAGAGTTTCGGTTGGAATCTCTTGGTGGCAGCGTCGAGGCCTTACGATGTTGGTCTGAGTATGGATTGGATCCACAGTTCATACACGGATTGACTATATTAGGCAAAAAGGTTGTGGTTTATCTACAACATTGGGATGGGGTTTTCCTTGGACGGAGAAAAGGAAAACCCAGGCAGTACAGGATGGAATCATGCATAGGAAGGTGTAGCCGATCACTCTTGAGTCGGCCAACTTCACCCACATGGCAGCAGGAGTTTTGAGTTTCAGTTTCAATCAGGAAAGGGAGACCTCTAGAGTTCGAGGATGACGATCACGTCCTTATATGGGTCTCACCTCGATGAGGTTTACGGAGATGTGGCCGAGGCGGCAAGTTATCTCTGAGGTTCAACGGACCTTTCTAGGTCCTCAGTAGGGTATGCGAGGTGGTTTACCGCTTGACCTTTCCACCTCAGTTGCACAGGGTGCATAATATCATCCACGTACCTCAGCTGAAGAGATACGTGCATGAACCTTCACACATCATCACTCTCAGGGATTTGGACGTCGATGACTGGACGACTTCCACAGGGATCCATTAGGGGTCAAGGATCGACAGGGATGGATCTTTCGAGGACGGTCGATTCCTTAGGTGTGCTTTCACTGGCAGTATGGGAACCTCCAGGTGAGCACATGGGAGCAGAAGGCTCAGATGCGTGCTTAGTATCGCTTTTGTATCCCTAGTTTGTGTTAAAGCTTTACGGGGACGTAAATCCCCGAGGTTGGAGTAATGTAAATACTCGGACATTTCAAGGAAATTTTTTTCTTAATTTCTTTGGGATTTTACAAGAACGCAGTTTCTGACGGCGCTTGATTCCGAGGCCCGGTGTGCCCGGAATCAATTTCCGAAGTTTAGCTCGGGTACGTTCAGTGAACGAACGAGCGGGTTTTTCTAACTTTTGAACCGGTGCTCGGAATCGAAATCCAAGGGCACCGATGAAACCGCAACGCCGGTAATTTCTTAGGAACACCTTTTCTGAAGGTGCGTTTTCTCGGGTGTTGATGTAAAAAAAAAGTGGGGAATAAAAATATAATTGTTTTATTTTTATTTCTTCACTAAGCGGTTTAAGTGAAATAAATTTGTGTCTCAACTTAATTTCTCTATTCTAAGTGTTAGATCCTAGGTGTGGGAGTTGGAGTGGGACCCACTGGTTGTTAACTTCTCATGAGAGGATTAAGGGTGAGGTGGGGCCCACACAAGCCCCCACCTTTTCAAATTCCCTAACTCCTCTAAACCCCTTTTTAATTAAGTGACTTCTCCCCTCCTCACCTCCCACATTAAATTCATACCACCTAAACACTAATTAATTTGACAACTTAAGATCAATTAATTAAGTTTGTTAGGTTTGAATTTTGGATTTTTGAAATGCATGGCTTGAGTAGTAAAATAAGAGGTGTCTTATTTTATTTGGGTTTTAGCTTGTTGTGTTGAGTTTTTGGGAGAGTTCTAGTTTTTGAAGAGTTTCATCCTTCCACGAAGAACTCCATCCTCATCATTGAATAACGCGAAGAACGCCGGTGCCAACCTTGACTTCCTTTTTCTCAAAACTTGATGAAGCGATGCCGTCATTCCGTGACAACGTCTACGGAACAACGAAGCTTTCCCCTTCTTCGTCAAGCGATCAACCATCGTGAATTGAGGTAGGGAATTAATTTGTGAATGTTAATGAACCCATTTTTATTTCCTTCTAAAACAATGAATGCGGATCAACTAAATATTAAGTTGATTCGCGAAAGAATATGTTTGCGGGTTGGAAATTCTTGATTGCGGGAAAAATGTAGGGGTTTTGTCTTTACGTTCGGATTTTTAATTGGACGTTCTTCAATATTAATGGCCAACTGTTATCAAAATAACGGAGGAGGTCGGACCGCAAAAACACGGTCGAACCTCCTCCACTTTTTATTTTGATGGTTATCTTCTTGGCTTGAAATGGAAGTGACGCGGTGCCGTCGCACCGCGCAGAAACAAGGAGAAATGTGGCGAAGAAGCGTGGCGCCGTCGCGCCGCGCCTTTGAGGCCGAACGAAACCGCGGCCGGAGTCGGGGCCGCGGAGGCGATTCAAAGACTCCGCTAGTTGATCGTTGTGCGCGGATTGATGGGTGATGAAAAACGGGGCCACAAAGTCAATTTGAAGCCTCCACAGTGAAGGTCGGGTCCCGGGAGGACCGTTGGCGAAGGCGGTGAGCAAAACGGACCACTGGAGCGCGTCTGGTGGTCCACGGAAGGCGACGGCGGCGCGCCACGCCGGTGCGGCGGCAGGCCAAATCGGAACAGTGTAGCCATTCTGGAGGCTGAGCGGCGCGGCTTAATGCCGCGCCGGTTTCGTCGACCGCGGGGGGGTTGTAACCCCCCCCCCCCTCGCACCCGTTGGCCACGCGGGCGCCGCGCCGCTCCAGCGCCAGGCCGGGCTGCGCCCTAATGGGCCGGACCCAGACCCGCTACGGGTCGACCCGGTTCGGTCCGACCCGGGGGGGTATTGGGCCGGGTCGGACCGGGCCCGAACCCCCTATTTTCAGGCAGTTTCCATTCAAACGCCCATAACTTGGGCTATGGACCTCTGATCGATGCACCTCCAATTGCGATGCGATCCTTGGATAGAGACGGTCATTTCAGTATATTACGCTCAAGGTTTAGGAGAACTTTGGGTACGGCTGGGTGGGTTCGAACCCGAAACCAACCGGGCCCGCGGAGCAGAAACGCTTATAACTTGAGCTCCGGACGTCCGATTGACGTGCTGTTGACTTTGTTGGATTCCTCTTGATGAGACAGAACTTTTGGAATACTTAGCCTGAGGTTTAGACACAGTTGGAGTATGGCCGGGTTGGATTGTACCCGAAATCCAACCGGGCCCCTATAACGGAAAAGCCGATAACTTTCAGACCGGACGTCCGTTTGACGAACCGTCAACGGTGTTGGTGATCACGTTGAGAAACGGTCCCTATGAGTATACCCTATGAGAGTTCGGGGTATGGTTGAGAAACAGCCGGGTTGGTTCGCACACAAAACCAACCGGGCCCCTGGGACGAAAAGGCTAATAACTCACAGACCGGGCGTTCGATTGACGCGCCGTCTGTTGTGTTGAGACCCCTATGACGAGGCGGTACTTTGAGATACTTCTTCGTGGGACATTGAGATACTTGGAGCATCGACCTGTAGCTCATGGAGCGGACCTTCCCGGAGACGAGCGTACGGAGTACGGAGACCGTGTAGCCGGCTGAGACCTGACGACTGCTTGACTGACTCGACTTGGAGTGAGTCGACTAGCCCAGTGGACGGAGCACTACTTTGTTTGGGTGCATACCCATGGAGGACGGAGAACTACAGTGTTTGGGTTCAGACCTGCAGTACTCGTCCGGAGAGTACCTCTGTAGGCTATTAGGGGGGATGCACTACTGTGTTTGGGTGGCAGACCCCGGCGGGTAACACTACTGTGTTGGGGTGGCTGACCCGCGGTACTCGATAGGAGGAGTACCTCAGTAGTCTTAGGTTAGTGAGCAGTACCTCGGAGTCATGACAGGATCACTGTACTCTCTAGAGACGGGGCTCTTCAGTAGTTACGGTTTCGATAATGAAAATACTGGTTTGAGCTGAGTCTATGAGCTTTGTGTTTACCTCATGATTGAGATGTGTCACTTGATAACTTAGGTATATGTATGGGCATATACCTAGGTAGTGGTTATCTGTTGATTTCATAACCTTTGTGTTTCCTCATGATTGAGATGGGTTACTTGATAACTTAGGTATAAGTATGGTCTTATACCTAAGTAAGGGTTATCTGTTGAGATCCTTCTTTGTGGTTATCCTTGTTGGATTTAGTGAAACCTTGATGGTATCAAGTTCCCTACTGAGTATCGTATACTCACCCCTGCACGGGCTATGCCCGCACCTCGTTGTGTTGGTTGCAGACAACGGGAAACGCTGAAAGAGGCCGAGTGTTCGAGGACTGGATGGTACCCGGAGGTGGACCTCATGACGAGTCAGTATCCGGAGGTGGACTTCACAATGAGATGACACTCGAAGGAGGTTGATGGGCGAGAGAATTGTGGAGGCTATCTGTACCTACCCTTCAGGTAGGATCCATGGTGGACGATCCAGGATCTGCGCTATTTGTACCTACCCTTCAGGTAGGATCCGTGGTGGACGATCCAGGAGCTGCGCTATCTATACCTACCCTTCAGGTAGGATCCGAGGAGGATGACCCAGGATCTGCTTCCATTCTTCCAGCTGTTTGTCTTTTTCTGTTGTACTTTCGTTCAGTTGTAGCTGTACTTTCAGTTGGGTTTGTATTCTGGCCCGCTTAATTTTCAGCACTTCCTTTTATACTTAGTGTATTACTTCCTCTTGTACTCTTTGGTGTTTTTTTTACTTTTATAATGGCAATGCCTTCCCAATTATCAGGATTTACGCCTTTGGTGCTAGTTGCCAGCCCCTGGCCTATAAGGCGGTCTTGGGGTAGTCACGGAATGGGCCCCGAGGACGGGTCGTGATATAAAAACCCTATAAAAATTCATAGGGTAATACACCTTCTATGAAAAAATGTGAAACAACATGAGTTCATCATTATGATACATCCTCTATTGATGCAGACCAAAAGTGCTATCATGTAAGATTATTTACACCATGTTTCAGTGGAAATAGTCACCAAATCCTTTAGCCGGAGAACCAAAATTAGTGGATAGTAAGGTGAAGAAGAATATAAGGAAGAGTAGGAAAGAAATAACCATGAATTAACTCAAAATTTCCAAGAAAAACCCCATTTAAAGGGGAATTATAGGATAATGAGGGGTAGATCACCCTTGGCATAGCCACATGTGGAAGAGAAGAAAATTGGGGAAAGAGATTAAAATCCCAAGGGTCCTAAATGATATCCCCCCTTTTTAAGAAAATTCATGTAGTTTCATGGTTACCACATGGTTTTCTAAAACCATTCACTTATTGTGTATCTCAAATTTCCTCAATCCACCCTCCTCATATGGTTTACTAAATCAAATGACAACTATGGGACTTCCTCTGAGAAAAACTAACACCACACATCGTTTCCCTACATGGTTATCTACAACTGTGCACTAAATTATGTGCCTCTCCTTCAAGACAAACCAACCATACATGGGTTCCCTAGTAGTGTTTCATGGTTTTTCTAAACTGTATGGTAACTATGCATAGGTAAACCCCCTTACAAAATTACGAATTCCAACCCAAAGCTCCCAACCTTCACCCAATCACCTAAAAACTTCTTTGGAATCAATCCATATCCAAAAAAATCTTCTCAATATACTAAAACTCTAAAAAATACCACAAGATTACCAATTCTCATAACATCCCCCTGCCTTGAGACCCAAAATTTAAATTACTTATGAATTTCACAACCTGTAAAAACATGGGTCTTCACAAAAGGTATCAAAGTATAAAGGTTCACATACTAGGTATCTCACCAGCCTCATATAGTTGGGACTCTAGATATAAGCCTTGCACCCTTAGTATACCAAATACCTTGTGTAAGACACTCCATGTTGTATACTCAGTGGATAATCCATCACATAAAACTCATTTTATGCCTCATGAGATTATTTCATATCCCAATATAATAATCATAATCATGATAACCTTAACATTTCATCATAAACTATAACACATCCTAATGAACATTTAGGGATAATCAAAGTCTTACTTTTAAAGGTCAATTATCATATTACTTCATGAAATTAATATCAATATATACATATATACAACCAATATAAAAGAATGATAAAATTTATATTTTATTTTAGTATACCATGATACATTTTATATTCTTAAATGATATTAAAAATACTTAACAAAACCATATATAAGTTCCCATATAACATATCACATGTGATAAATTACCAGATCAACCATGTGTTTGTTGCACTTTTAAAGGTTTTGTTGAAATCATTACATCTATATGAAATTCATGCCACACACACATACACATATATATATATATATATATGAACACCTAATAAAACCCTCACACTAAACTATTTAGCAAGTAAAATCAATGAAGTAATCCAATTTGGATAATGAAGAGACTTATGGAATAATATATTAATATTCAACTCCTTGAACATATTCAAACTCCTTAAATTCACAACATCAAATGTTATGATGTTATTAACTTTTTTTTGTCAAATTTAGAAATATTTCTAAGTACATCATCATAATTCTTAAAAATATTTCTATCAAAATTTTCCTTGAAATATAATGGTAACTAATATAACTATTTACATTATTACTTTACCAACCCATCCTAAAATTCTTTAGGATAAAGTGGCACTGAATTTGAACTTTTACCATCATAATACTTTATTTATTAAATTTTTTACTTTAAAAAGTACAAATATAATCCCACTAGCCTCTTAGTCACTATATAATCTTCCTAATATATTTATAATATATAAGAAACTATTTTATGTTAGGAAATAAAACTTATTTTCTTTAGTAGGAATATTTTACAAATAAACTATTTCACCCATAAAATATATGGTATTATATGTTTTTGGATTATTTTATTGAAAATAATACTATTATTTAAAATATGACATTGATGATGGTGGAATATCAATTCCTAATATTTTAAAAAACATCTAGATAAATAATTTTATCATAGATAATTTTTTTATTCTCCTTTTCAAACTTGTTATAGAATTTGATAAATTATAAAACATGTGTAAAATCTCATATTTTCATAAGAACACTTTTTTATAAACAATTTCTCTTATTATATAAGATAAATGAGACAACTATATACACCATTAATTTTTATTCATTTAATATTGATAAATTATTTTATATCCAATCTCATGATTTAACAACCCTTTACTTCACTATTTGAATACAAAATACAAGATCTATTAAATTTTATCTTGATTTTGAACTCTTGTATATTTATAATATTTTTAAAATATACATTTGGTATCAAACAAACTTCAAAACCCAAGAATTAATTTTCATAACATTGACACCTTAAATGGAATTTTTTTGAAGTTTCCAACACAACTTTAGGTATTCTAAAAAATATTATACAATGAAATTACTAATCCTTCTCCTTGATAATTATAGATTTCAAAGACTTTGTATGATTACTATAAGAAAAATTGTTTTACTTTCCACCTAAATTTTCTTCTTCTAGTTTGAACTTTTACCCACTCGTACTGACAATACAACACTGAAACCAAGAAATCACATTCCCTAGTTAATTTATTATCAAAACATTGATAAAATAAGGTAAACTTTATTAAATACATTAATATTGTTGGAATTGTTACATTTATGAAAATATAACAAATTATTCAACCAGAACAAGCCTTATGGAAACCTTCAGTCTCTCCAAGTCATTGAAATACCCAATAATTTTGAATACATGAGTAGATTCTAAAGTTAATTATTTTAATTTTCATACATTTAATTTGAAACTTCATGTGAATTTAAGAATCTAGATTCCAAGTGTAGAAAAACTTCTATAGTTGGTTACTTGGGAGAGTGTTTCCCTTAACACATAGAATTTCTCTCACTTAAGAACTTTTTTAAAGTTACTAGTTTTAGTAGTTTCTTACATTAATCTCATCTTTTCAAAGGATTGATTTAAACATTTAGCTTAATGATAATGATAATATTATCCAAAATATAATATTTTATCAGATGAGTATCATTTTTAACAAATATTTACCAAGAAATTTTATTAAATGTTCTTCCATTAAAATATGACGCCTTTTGAACTCATTATATCCTTTAGTGGGCCAAGATCAATATTTCACTAGTAAATGATTCCAATTTGGTGTTACTCCCATCACTTTGGTATTTTGGAAGGGAATCATACCAATAAAATAATACATGAATCTTATATAGTTGAGAAGAAAATACTTTCCAATCCATCATATAAATAAACCCAAATCTATTCCTATAATATCAAAAATTTTAGGGTTTCCCAACTAAGTGAAACTCAAAGATCACAGTAGGGTTTGGTTACTTAACTCGTAAGGTTATCCATTTATACCATTACTTATATAAGATAATACATGGGTACCTTGATTTTTAAGAACCTACCCATTTGAATGATCAAGGTCTTGGAATGTGTTTTCTTTAGAAGGAATCCAACTCTTAGCATTTTTAATGGGATTTAATCTCACAATATTATCTAATGTGATTCAATTTAAATGTATAAATTCTTCTAATTATTATTTTTAGGAATCCTATTCCTTCCACCAAATCAATATATTCAAACCATATTAGTGTGTAACTATTTACACAACTCATATCTTATATTATAACTAAAATTAAAGTATAACTATATTTATATATATCTAAATGTATCCCATGTATAAGGTACATGAAACCCTTTCATGTAAAGTTTTAAAATTATATGAAATCAATAATTCCCACACGAGAAATCATAGATACATAGATAGTCAACCCTCACTTTTGTAGACAAGGAATAAGCCTCTAAGCTAGTGAGCATTATGGCCCCAAATGCCTCTACCTAGGGATAATCAATAGAGATCACAATTATATAATAATTCTAACACCTAATATGTATAAATCATAAATAACTACTTAATTCAAATCTCATAACTCAATACAAGCCAAAATCAAGGTATATGAAAACTAAATCTAATTAACATACCTAACATGTTACTCTTTATATACATGTATTCCATTATATAAAAGCAATTTAACAATTTAAACTAAAGCATACACATATTTGTAATATAAAAATTATATATACAGATAAAATAAGTGAGTAAAATTAAATAAATGAACTATTCATAAATTTAAATGTAATGAGTAATTAACAAATAAAATTTTATAAACAATTTATAATTTTACAAGTATTTTGGACATTTCATAATTAAAATAAATAGACACACTACCAAAAAAACGGGTTTTCACAATGTCATCCTTTAATAGTGCTAGAAAAAAGCAGTGATAAAGGGGGTACCTTTATCAATGCTAAAAAAAGTGTTGATAAAAGGAGATTTTAATAGAAATAAAAAAGCACTATTAAAAGTACCCCTTTATCAATGATTTTTTTAAGTGCTGATATAGGTACCCCCTTTATCAGCACTTTTTTAGCGCTGTTAAAGGGACCCCCTTTATCAGCTTTTTTAGTAGCACTAATAAAGTGGGGTCTTTATCAAAACTTTTTTACTAGCAATGATAAAGGATATATTTCAAAACAAATATCTCATTAAAATAATATATTAATATATAAATATATTTATATTGATATAAATATAATATATATATTTTAAATATGTTTTAGATAAGGCTAAATATGAATTTACACATAATATATAAGATATTTAGTGAAATTGGTTTATAAAATAATTTTAAAAATAATTTTAATTAATAATTTTTTTAATTAACATTGAGTAATAGTCATTTAATAAAAATTTTAAGATAAAAAAAAATAAAAAAATCAATAAAAGATCTAAAATAAGTTGAAAACGTAACTTGAACTTCAAACAACCATAAGTTTTGATCAGGGTGTCCGTTTGGACTCTACCACATATCAAATCGAATCTTGTGATTAGATCTACACACTAATGATATTAGCGAACCCTTTTTTACTTTTTGAGTCCAAAAAGGCCCAGAAGTCCTCAAAAACCAAGTTTTTAGTTAGGGTACCCCATTTTTTTAACATTCGATGGAATTACAACCTTGTTTATGGGGATTTTTTTGACTATTTTAAATGGGTACTAAATTTATTTCTATAGATTACATTTATTTTGATATTATGGTTTTGAAATTTTATCATTTTTTACAGTGTACTGTTATTTATAATCAAATATATAACAATATATACATATTTTTTATATATTAACACGTAAAATTTTAATTTTATAAATAAATAATTAAACATATTTATATATAAAATATATTTATCAATATATACAACTTATCTAAATTAAAAATAATAACCATTTTATTTAAAATACCAATGCATAAATATTTATGTATATATACAATTAATGTATATATAATGTTTATATATATAAATATAAATATATTTGTGTGCGTATTGAAAAACATATATATATTTATCTACATATTATAATATATTTTTATAAATATTAATATATAATATATGAAAA
Source organism: Viscum album (assembly GCA_963277665.1). Classification (NCBI taxonomy): domain Eukaryota; kingdom Viridiplantae; phylum Streptophyta; class Magnoliopsida; order Santalales; family Viscaceae; genus Viscum; species Viscum album. The sequence goes on from OY728146.1 coordinate 1,111,180,417, forward strand.
TAAATATAAATATGTATAATTATATTAGGAGTAGCACCCGACTTATGTTATCTCACAATGTACAATATAAACCCAATAAATATTAGTTATCATGTAACACAATTTTAGTTACACACAACGAAAACTAGATTATCACATAACATAATTCCAGTAGTGGTTTAATAACTCAATAATTTTTAATGAAACACTTTAAATCACGTGTGATGAAATGGTACTATGTTTTTATATAAACATGAATGATCCATGAATCATCTCTATTTTAAACATGATTATGAGAATCTAAATCCATGGTCTAGATCTGATACTAATACTATGTTTCTTAAGATAGTTTAATAGTTAAAAAAGTAGCAGAAGATATTAAGAAACCTAAATCATATCAAACATGAAAGAAAACTAAAAACATTCTATTGTATAAAATGAAGAACCTACTTTGTGTACCTTACACTGTAGAACTTTGGAAACTTTCTTCATATAATTTGTTTGATAAATATCACTACAGGTATCCAAAGAAATCCATCCTATAGGTGTATCCATGGGTTGGATGAATCACTTGTTGCACAAGAAGGATCCTCTCAATACCCATAACATGCTATTATCTCACTCTGATCATGGGTGAGGGAGAAAGAGAGATATAAAGAATCATAAGGAAGCTTGTAAGTCACAAGAACCGCACCATATCGATGTAATTGATCTCTTATATATCCCTTAGGATGTTCCTAAGCTTTAAATTAATTAACTTATACATTATAGAATAGATGAGTTATGTATGTGGTTAACAACTATTTTAACCCCAAAATCGAACCAACTCCCATGCGTTTCATCAAATTAATTACTTTAATAATGATATCTATGTGTGGAAGAATAGTAAAATATCAATAATTAACATTTGATCACTATATCGATAATATATAGTGGCATGATATCATAAAAAATTCCTTATGATTTATCCAATCATAAAATATGACTTTCATGTGCAGCATGCATGATATCCTATATCATCCTTGTGATATGTCCTATTATTCCATACATCACAACAAGTAAGCTTATGGGTATATCTTATTCAATATCAACCCCAATTACTTCAGTTCATGGTTTTAATATCTATGGCGTGTTTACCCCTCCATCTTGATATAGAGTTGCACTGATCATCCACAAGGACTTTATCGAAGAATAAACCATTATCAACAAACCCATATTTATAACAAGTTATTCTAATATATCACGATTTCTAAATGACATAACTCATTGCAATGTGATATTTTATCATCTAATGTTATATAGGTTTGAGTTAATCCTACACAACATTGAACTTATCTTACATATATAGGTATAGATTTAATCTTCTATAATTCATTGAAACACAACTTCATCCCTCATGGTGCAATCACTCTTTAATCTAGAATGATTTTTTCTTACATGAGACTAGTTATGATGTGGTTCAAATATTGTAGGCATAATTTATATTCTATAGTTATAACTTCTTTATATTTTTCTAATCACTTCCAATCTATATGGTAATAAGTATTCATGGATACTTTAATATATTTGAAAGTTTCTCCAATATATTAAAAAAAAACACTTCAAGGTTTCCCCCCTAAAACCCCCCTTTATATTTGTTGAAAACCCTTCAACACATCTTCATCTAAAATCTTCCACACTGAAAATCAATACTCACTCAATCACTCAAAATTAACTTTTTATTCCAAATCAAGAAAACCATTATATCAATGAGGTATGTAGTGGTGAAGACCAAGGGAATCTTCCCAGATAATAATATTACAATCATGGGTAAGAGCTCATGTGATGCAATAAAGAATAATCTTATCAAAAGAAATACCTTTAATAGCAATACTGTCCACAAAAAAATTCCCTTCCCTTCATATAGTGCATCAACGATTCACTAATCACTAAATATAAGCTCACATGATTCAATACTAGCTTGAGAAAAAGGATTTAAATGAAAATTCCTAATTAAATCTCTTCCTTAAACATTATGCTTTCAAAATTTCTCAACAAACCTTCTCCCCATTAATAGAAATTAAAATATTATACACCTTTATAAATATTTAACATAAAATATATCTCTATTTTCCATCAAGATAGAAAAATTCCAACCATCTCCAAAATCTCTAAATCATGGACAACCACTCCCCATTCTCCAAAGAACCCAAATAGAAATTCTCTAAAAGTTCAAAATAGAAGATTATAAATCTAAACAATGTATCCATGAGAACCATACTACCTTTCCACAAATATAAAATTACATATGGGAGTGTGGGTCCCTTCTCTAAACCATCTATTTGGATAGATATGGTTGGACTCAAAGTTTTAATTGATTCCTTTCAAAACCATCCTTGGGATATTCCTTTTTCATGATATCCATAACTTTATTTTGTGTTGATGCACACTCCACCTTCAACAGTCCTTGTCTAATATTATCCTTAATGAAATGATACTTTATTTTGATATGATTTATCCTTGAGTGATTAATTATTTATAATATTTATAAAACTCAAGTTATCATAATTGATTGAAATATGAGATTTAACATCAACTCCAAAATCCTTAAGTGGTTGCTTAATCTATAGAAATTGAGTACATAATTAAGTATCCTCAATATACTTAGCTTCCATAGTGATCAATGAAATGAAATCTTTCTTCTTTCTTAGGAAAAAAATACATAATACTCCATGATATAATGTATCTCCCAATGTTAAATTGTGATCATCTGCTGAACTAGCTCAATCCTCATTAGTAAATCCCAATAAATCATACTATAAACTAGTGCTATAAAATAGTCTAAAATCCATAATGACTTTGATATACTATAATATATATTTCAATTATTTTCAGTAGATTTATTCAATATTTCTTTGTTCTATTGTGGATTGACAGGTGGAACATATAATGTTGGGTCATGAAGCAATTAACTACAATAGGAGTACAATGTTTTGTTTATATTTTATCATATAAACCTCTATTACATCATCATTCCTTATAAAATTCATCTAGTCAGCTACCATTTTTGGAATCACCTTGGAATATTCCATTATAACTTTTTTGAATACCTCCTTGGCATATTTATATTGTGAATTTTTTTCCATATATTCCTTATGTCACTTGTAAACCAAGGAAAATTTTTAAATAACTAATCCAAGACATCTCAAACTCACACCTCATTGACTACTATAACTTATTTCAATGTTCCATGATTAATCCACCAATTATTATTTCATCAAAATAAATTAACACCATTATAATTTTATCCTTATACTTTTGGATGTAGATATTATGATCGAATCCTCATCACTGAAAATTGAGATTCTTCAGATATCGATCATGTTTAGAGTACCAAGACCTTGGTGTATAATTTATACAATATAAAGTTATCTTTAATTGAAAAAACATTATTTTGATCTTCATGAATAAGAAAACCATCCTATTTTTCTATATATAACTATTCGTCAAGTAATCCACCAAGGAATGTATATTTTATATCCATTTAGCATACCTTGAATCCCTTTACATAACAATGGATAAGAAAAGTGGAGTTGTCTTTAATAATTAAATAGAATAAAATTACTAATATATATCAATACCTTCAATTTGGGAATTACCCTTGCACACTATCCAAGCCTTGTTCTGAATTACCTCTCCATATTATTTGAGTTTGTCACAAAAAAACTATTTGGTTCCAATTCCAATTTTTTCTTTCGACCCTGAAACAATTTACCATTTTGATTATTATCAAATTTTGAATCTTTTCATGCATAAATTTTTTCCAATTTTCATCATTATTTACCTCTTAAAAATTATTTGTCTATACATGAGATTTGAATAAATTTCATTTTAGTTTTAATCATTCATGTTTTCACTTGAACTATATGATCACCAAAGATTTTTTCTTAATATTTATACCTTATTATTGAATTATTTACAATCAGGGATATTTCCATATCATTATCATCATCAATATAATATTCATAATCATCAAAAAATCATTTTTCTTCCTATAAGATTATTATTTTAGAATCACTTTCCTCCTAAACCTGCTCATTAGTTTGGGAATTTTACTCACTAGTTTAGGAATTATTCCCACTTTCCACACCAATGATGTCTTGGATTTCAATGATTCTACCAATTATTTTATTAGAACACTTGTATTAATTAATTATAGATGGGTATAAAAGTAATATATCTTTATCTCTAAGGCATTTTAACTTTTTATGTTTCTCCTTATTGAGAATAAAACATTTTATCCTAAAAATTAAAAATTATTTCAATGTCAGATTATTCCCATACCACATCTTGTAAGGTTTATTATCTAAATTTAGACACATAAAATCCCAATTGGAAATTTAAACTAATGTTAAGAATTATTCATTACAATATATCTTTGATTGATCTTTCTAAATGACCATCATCTAAGACATATTGTTAATGATCTGGTTCCTCCTCTTAAAAATACTATTATATTGAGGAATCCTCACCATTGAGACATGGAGCCTTATCTAATAATTATCAAGATAATATTAATATTAATTATTGGTAAAGTATATGCCATTATTATCATGATTATTTTTGAATTTGTATCTCAATAATATTATCCACCAGCCATTTATAATGTATAATACGCTTGAACAATTTAAATTCGTGATAGATCACCATTATCTATGCCATCCTTTTGTAATATTCAATGTATAACACATAGAACCTTTTTCTATCCACATATTTAGGTGATATTAGACCACACACATAAACTTGTACCAAATCAAGAATCTTTGTTGAATTTTTATCCTTCAACTTGTAAGTTTTACAAACAATATTTCCCATATGAAAAGTATCACACATGTGAGTGGGATTGTATAAAAGTTTGGGGATATAAGACATCCTTTATTCTCCACCAAATCTTCAAAATAATTTTGGATCAAGTATCCAAGCCTTTTATTCCAAAACATGTTTTCAGCTTTCATAGATAGAAAACACATATCCTCTAATCTACAGATGAGGAAGACATTTCCATTAGTGTTATTTATTTACATTATAATTGAACCACCTATTCCTTTTAAAATGAAATTCTTTTTAGTGAAATTGACTTCGTTCCCTGAGATATATAATTAACCCACACTTAGAAAATTGTTATGAAGGAATTAAACTTCCAAGACCTCCATCCACCTTAAGTCTTTGCCTCCAATTTTAGCTTTCCCAAATCCAATAATCATCAAACCTTTATCATTACCAAATCTAACAACACCTTATTTATCATACTTAATTAAAATGATAAGATATATGTTTCCCATAATATGTAAATTACATATTTTTTTAGAAATCCACACTCTAAATAGATTTTTTTTATTTTAAAACAATCTCTCTAAGATTTTCCTTCTCATATCTTTTATTTTTAATCCATATCTACTGCATCACATCATTGGGTGGTGAATATGTTCATTATTTCCCTAGATATGATGGATCAACTTTATCTTACAGATATAAAAATTATTATTTTTATTTTCATCCCAATTTTTTATGCTTTTATCTATTGAGAATTTCCTTGTCAAGTCTCTTTTGGATTGTTCCTTTATATATATATTGATAAATTAATTGTTTTTTATCCATAACCTTGAAACCAAAAAAATAGTTGTTAAAAAAATAATTTTTTTAATAATTTAAGATCATATATATTTTTCTTGTTCCTTGAAGTTACAATTTTCTATGGAACACATGTATTTATTATATCACATCTTTACACAATAATAACACCTGATTTTTGGTATATTTTTTCATGTTAGTTTTAAATATCCAATAACCTTTTGAATCTTTTTTGAGTCACCAAAGTCAATATTACTCCTAAGTGAAGGTTCTTGTGGAATTGTATCGACCAACAATACCTTTTTCTTGAGGTCACACCACACTTTAGTTTTTCTTTATTCTTAAAATGCTGCATTTGTGGGAAATTCTCCAAATTCACATTTGGATCACCAAGTTTTACCTACACATTATCTTCAGCCTGTACATTATAATTTTCTAATGTCTTAATAGGAGTAAAGGAAATTTATTGATCCTAAATATTTCTCCATAAACTTAAAACTTATACTTCAAACTATTTGATTCGTTTGGGTATACCCTTCACCATATTAAACAAGTTATCGATGATTCTGGCCTATTCTTCAATTTTGAGTTGGTACTTAATTTCATTCTTTGAGTTTTTTTGATTTCCAAATTTTATTAGTTTAATTACAAACTTCAAATAATAATTTTATTATTCTTACTATTTTATAATTTTTTTGAATTATGAAAAACAATATTTTCCTTTTTTTGTTCTAGACCTCTAAATATCAATTTCTTCAAGTGTAGATTTTAATTCAACTTTTAGGTCCACTCTTCCTTCAAATATAGTGTTTTCATCATAATTTTTGTAACAATTCTAGATTTTGATATATAATTTTTATTTAAATAAGCATTATGTTTAATATCTTACTCCACACACAACACCAAACTAAAAAAAATACATTTTATTAAGATATTTTTTTAATATTAAACGTGAGCATTATAAATGTAGACGTTAAGTTAGAGAGTATAAATAGTGGTAATAAAATTATAAAATATGTATATAAATAAAAATAAAGGTTAATTTTAATACTAATTCATTTATTAAATTCAATTAGTGTATCTAAATAAAAAATAAGACCATTTTATGCTTAAAAATGTATTTTCTTAAAAATTTCCTTTTTAAGTGATATGCATTTTTATTTTAAGAATATAGATATATTATCATAAACTGATTATAAAATATAATATTATAATGAATAATAGATTAAAAAAATTTAATTATTATTTTTTGAATTTTTTATGAAAATAGTTAATATTTAAAAAGTTAGTTTCTTTCTAAAAAAATAGTTTTTCATTATATTTTATGTTTCCATTTAGAGTTAAATTCATAAATTTTATAAATTTCACTTGGAAAAACAAAATTAATTTTTTGGGTTTATCATAACAATATTATATTAGCATGAATGTTCTATATTTTTATAAGAAAAATTTATTTTTAGGTGAATAGTGAAAAATACCATTTTTACAATTCCTGTTGCTTTTATGACATTATCATAATGTAAACATGACTTAAAAATTTATAAAAAAAATTTATTCAACCAAAGTAATATTTATTTAGTAAAATTATCCATTTAAAAATAATATATTGAATTTATAAAACCTATATTTAACATTTTGGAAGTCAAGTAATATTTTATTATAATAAAAACCATTTTTGTTCTTTTCTTTTAATTAAATATTCATATGGTGTATTTATGTTTTAAATTGACTAAAGAGTAACCTAACTATTATTTTTTTATTAATAAACTAATTAATTTTATGAAAATAAACAATATTGATAATTTTATCTAAAAAATAATTTTTATGCCTAAAAATACAGTTTTCCTAAAAAATAGTTTTTACATGTTATGTGAACTAATATTAAAATGGATTTTACAACCCTTAAAAATTTTATTTTATAAAATATATTTTCATATTTGAAAACAGAATACCAAAATTATATAATTAGGGTTATTTTATTTTTAGTTATAAAAGTGATTTCACCCTAGAGAATTGTTAATTATCTCAAGGAAATCAAAATAAAAATTTATATGCTTGAATTATACTAACTAATTTTAAAATTTATTAGAGTATAAATTAAAATTAAATCCACTTGGAATGGTATAAAAATGGTTTAAAATGTTTAGGAAAACTTAAATAAAGAAAAATAGAATATTGAATTGGTCGGTTTTGATATTGATGAGATGGATGTACCAAGCTTTTGTAAGTTCAGGTTTGTGAACTAGTAATGGGTAAGTGTTTTGTTTTTAATTTAAATGGTATTGGAATCAAACTCTAGTGAGCCTCCTCTTATATTGGTCAACCTTTATGTTATAAAACATCTTTTCCCCTCTCATTTCTTATTTTAGTTCATAGATATATGTTTAGAACCATGATTAAACATAGTGACCTCAAACTCATACATTGGTAATTCCATTAGGAAGGGTTAGTAGTTGATATATTTAGTTGGAAGACCCTTATCTCTTAGAAATGGTCATTCATGAGGGGTAAGGGTAATAATTATGATTAATGGATAGAATATAAAAACCCATTACAATTTTAATTGAACAAATCTTGGTATAAAATATTTACCCCATCATGCTAGTCACGAGGGGATAATAAAACAAAGGTAACCTACTGTATTATACTCTAGCATCAGTAGAAGGTCCTAGACCAATATCTAGTTTCAGTCATTAGATCTCTATATCCATTCCAATTGAACCCTCTCCCCAGTAGTAGCTTCTCCCTTTTTAATTCTTAATAGATTCTCTCTCCTTTTGAATTTTGAAATCATCATTCCCTACTTATATTTATTTATTTGAATTATTCCTTTTCCATTTATTTATCTTGGTGAGTGGGTTTTTACCCAATTATATATGTAGAATTATCTCATATTTTGTGGAGTATTTCAAACTCCCTCTCATTTGGGAAGGCCCTAATAAACATTTCTCTCTCTCAACTATCCAAATTAGCTTGAAATTGTGGATACCCAAAAAGAATTGGGATTTTAAAAATTACAAGAAATTTAAACTCTATAACATGGGTGGTTTGGCTCCAGCACAACCCTTGCATGGTCACACATGGCCACAATGAAATTGGTTGATTATGACACAAATAATTTCTCCTCCTCAAAACATGATTATTCCATTTTGGAACCATGCATAGTGTAGTTCCAATGCTATGACATAGCTCTCATATCTTCATAAAATCCTCCCCACTTTGGTTTTCGACACCTCCAAGTCATAATAGAGTCTCTATGACATAGATATTTTCTTCTTTTTTTTATCCAAAGTGAAATAATGATCTTTGAAACTACAACCTTATTCTTCTATTTTCAGCCTATAGAGACTATGACATAGAATCCAAGCTATTACAAAGTTTTTATTCATTGGATTGGATTCTCTAGGCCATTGTGATACAAGGGATAATCCTGCAACGTAGTTGTTATTGATAAAAAAATGTAACTTGAGCTCAACAGACATCAGTCATAGAGGGATTACAACACAGTTTCAATAATTATGGCCCAACAAGGTGGTACTTCAATGAAGAATTATAGTTTGTAGTGAAACTTATATCCAAATAAAATGATGCACATTTGAAGGAAAAATAACACTGAGGGGAACTGTACCCGGTGTCTTGAATCCCACCTCAGAGTTGAGCTCAGTATTACTATGCTTAATAAGTAAACTCGGGGTGACATATCAACAATAAATCTAGAATGGTGTTAGAGGGCCCCTACCGTTATCATATGCTAATTTAAAGACCTAAACCCTAGAATCTTAGAGTCAGTGGTTAATTTATTATATTGGTAATAGATATAATAAATCTCATCCTAAAGGAAAAAATAGTTTAGTAGTCTTGAAAAGCTAGATACATACTTTAATCTGATTTATATTTGAAAACATAAAATATAAAACAATGATTTCTTTGAGAACACCATTATTCCATTTAGCATATACCTTCATACCAATCATAAAACACTTAGGAGCATCCTGGGGAAATTAAATATAAGAAAGGGGTGATCTCAGATACTCGATAAGGGTATGTTTATAGCAAAATCTATTATAAATAAATGAGGCATAATCAATATAACAAGGTAAATAACTAAAACACATTCCATTTAATCAATAACTTGAACAAGAAGAATAATATGGAAGGAATACATGAGTATTAAAAAATACCATATAAAGATTCACATGAGATTGAAACTTATCCATGTATATTATAACTTATCGATTAATTACATGGACATGAATAACTAATATCATAATGAGGGAATGAATAATTACAGACATCATAACCATACTTTCAAGGCCTCATTTAAAGATATATTACATAAATGGGTAATTCCTTAGCCAAAAACCCAAGCCAGTTTGTCTTATGAGACCTACTGACACATCAAGGGGATATAAAAGGCCCTTCCCATCACTTACTAACTCCAATTAATTCTTCATATGAAATGGGAGAAGCATAATCAACATAAACATTCATATTTAAAAACTAGATTACATAATGTTAATAATTTCCCCAATCAATAAACATAGGTGAATGGTATAAAAATAGTACATCCTCAGTCAAACTAATCATAAACCATCTTGTGAAATAATAAGGATGGTATAATTTAAACCAATTCCCAATGGTGCATAATTTAAACAAGGGTTGTTGTTTTTGATGAATATAAATGTAACGACCCAATGTTTTTAAATAAAAATTCTATTCTCATAAGTATGTCATAAAATCACATGAAAACTCAACATAATGAACTATTAAGTGCTAAGTGACCTCTAAACATAAGTTTGACACATCTGTGTTTGGAATTTTGAAAATCCCGCATACACAGTTGTAATCAGTAAGTTATTTGGAGTTCAATAAGGAAAACTTATTTTGTGGTGAATAGTAACCTACCCTGATGAATAGTAACATACCCTTATGAATAGTGATATACCCTAATGAATAGTAACATCACCTATGATAGTATAAAAATAATATTCATGTTTGAAGTACAATATATCTGTATTTTAGAATAAGTTAATGAATGTTTTAAAACTGGTTTTCATACTAAATTGTTATTTTAATTAAATATTAAAATAATCATATTTAGAAATTTAGTTTTGAAAAATGGACTTCATTTTTGTATTCTACACGTCGAAAAATGGTTAGGGTGAATTTTTGGGATTTTTATGAAATACTTGAATTTTTGATGAATAGTAAAATATGATAAATTACAATAAATGCTAATACTGCATCATAGGTGATGTATGGATGATGTAAGATGATAATATCGAATCATACTTGATTATTTTACTATATTTGATGATAATTCTCAATTATTCATAGTCTTGACCTTAAATAATAAACTAATACTTAAAATAATGGGAAAAACCTCCCCTCTCTCACTATAAATACCCCCTCTCCTTACCTCCTTCCCACACACCTGTCAAGCCTTCTGCCTAGCCCAAATTCTACCCAAATATCCTCCCAAGATCCTTCCTCACGTCCAAGGCCTGCTGGTATTACCAAAATGCCAAAATCAAAGGCCTTAAGAGGGATCTCAAAGAGAGGAGATCAAAGGGTAAGGATCCCCTTTCATTTTCAAGTGTTTTGTTTTCAATTTCCTTCTTTTCTTATACCCTCTTACCCCTCCCTTATCCAAAAGGAATGAAAGCTCCATAATATCATATATTATATATTTTAATCATGTTTATGGAAAAAATTCAAGCATCATGCTTCTTCTCCTCTCCCTCACATTCTAAAATTAAAACATCGTCCGTGATCGACATCGTGGGTAATGTGTTTTCAATTTCTTTTATCATATTTGTTTCTGGTCATGAAACTATTTCTGTTATGGTTGAACCAGATCATTATATATGTTATATATCCTATTTATGGTTCTATAATCCTTATACACTCATGATATCAAATAATAATACAAAACAAGTAAATTATGGGTAAAATCGCTAAAATTAATTCAAGCGTTTATCATTAATGTATTATGTCAAGGTTCTCTTTCACTCCAATTAACCAAATGAATTTTGTAACCATGTAACCTTATGTATGTTCAACAATTCTATATAACATTAATTCTGTATGACCACTTTCATTTTACTTTTTATCCGAACCTAAATACAAGTGAACTGATTATTAAAACTAAGGAAACAAACGGACCCTAACCATGAAATTGAACCTTATAGTCAATCAAAATCGGTATAAATGAACTTAAAAAGGATATAATAAATATTTTACATGTATATAAGGTTCTTTAACTATTGATTAATAAACCTAATTTGACTATTCAGGTCATTAATATCAAGTGGAGAACACCAACGGACTTAAGGTAAGGGATCCTCCCCTTTTTACTCTTAATCAAGATTGTTTTCTATGCTATGCCTTTTTGTGTAATACCAAGTGATGGGGTGTGTTTATACACCTTCCACATACCGACCTAATGTTTTAAAATTGATGAGAAACCCCTTATCTCTCTCATAAATCCCTCTTAGTTATACACAATACCATGCCAATAAACCATGATGGATTCTACCCGAACTTCCTTTATTCCCTCGGGTTGCTCTATCTTTCTTTTTTTTGTTGTCTTTTATTTTATGTAGAAATTAAAAATCCTATTTATATGATCCAAACTCATGTTCCAAGATCCATCTCTCATTCTATTTCGTGGATATACATGCTTTTAAGTGAATCTCTCTTCGATACTTCCCAATAAGCACACTTGTTTTAAAGGAACTTCCCCAACTTTTACCCAATTTCAAGTGAACTATATCTTCTGTTTTAAGACACCATTATATTTTTAAATTCTGTATTTTTATTAAGAAAACCTTCTTTGTTCAATTCTGGTATTATATAAAAGAATGTCTTCTTTACTATTTTAAAATCTCTATAGTATTTTCCTTAAAACCACACAAAAATGTTTTAATGCCAATGTTTCTAAAATACATTTCTCATATGTTGTCACTTATGTTTGACACCACTTACCATGATATATGCCTATTTTAACCTATTAACGTACATTTATTTTCTAATTCTTTCCTGACATGGACAATTTCATGAGGCCCCCATTGGTTATGATTGATGTCATGATTGTGGTACCCAATTATTTTCATGGGTACCCTTATGTTTGTGTATGGTTGATTATGTATGATTGTATATATGGTAATAATATTTATGTGGAAAGAATATTCATGAATATGTTGAGATTGATGTACCCATATAGAACTCTAATGCATTGAGTAAGGTTAAGTCTCATGAGATGCGATGTGAAATGGGATTTGCGGTTAGCCTTGACCCGTACTGAAATGGGAAATGGGATTGGCGGTTAGCCTTGACCCGTACTAAAGAAATGCTTCATGATTCTGCCACATTTATATGATTCCATGTTTATATGACCCCATGATTATATTAAATGATTTTATAAGTTTCATTCTTTTAATATCATTATGTCATGCCTCCTAACTCATGTGCTTGAGATGTATCCTTTTGTTCATTCCCTTACTGGGATTTTTAGCTCACCCCTTTGTTCATGTGTTCCCCAAGGTACCCTATGTAGATGTAAGGGCTCAAAGGAAGTTAGGAGCTCATTATGGAGATTAAATAAAGAAGTGTTTTTTTAGCCCCATGTTTTGTGTTATGTGTACCTAGTCTTCCAAGACATTAGACTTAACGATCCTTGGCTTGTACTCTGATGATAAATTATGTTTAAAATCATGAAATGTTATATGTAAAAGTCTTGGATCGCTATAGTTGGTATCAGAGCATAGTCTAGTTATTTTTGGAGATTAGGAATAGAGAACCTTAGTGAGAACCTTAAGGATGAGACTAAGTATAAGAAAACAGTCCTAAATTTTGGTGAGTATAGAGTAAGTGGTTGATCAAGAAAATACATCCCTGTCTGGATACGAGCAGGTAGAAGCGGCTCTGGCACATATGTATCTAGGGGTAAAACCTGAAAACACCGCTTTGAGCTAGACTCGAACGGGAACTGGTGCACGATAACGGACCTTGCTGCACTCTTGGTTATGACACTCCCAGGGGATATGCTTTGGTAGATTCACGAGCTTAGTACAAACTGTTATTAAGGAAAAAAAAGAATCCCATAAGAATATAAGTTAAGAAATAGATTGAGGATAATCTAGATAGAAATCTAAGGAATCACAAGTCAAGATATATTTATTCTTTATAAGATTATACTTTTATGTTAAAAGTTTCTTTTTAGGATCAATAGCTAATTATTAAAGACCTCTAATTATACGTTATTTTTCTTAGTTAATGACGGGAAATAGAAGAACACGTTACAATAACCAATGTGATAGGAAATGTGAAGATTTCCCTAATGACGTGCCTAATATGATGGGAGTGGGTGCTCATAACTTCATGACAGTAATTGCTCAGCTGGATCGAGTTATGAATAATAACTTGAATCAGGCGGAACTCCCTCCTCATCCAAGGAAAGAGAAAGTTTCCATAGAATCCTTCATGTAAAAAAGGCCTCCCATGTTTAGCGGGTCTTCTGACCCCCTCCTCGCAGAACAATGGATTAACTCCATTGAAAAGATATTCTCTATTCTGTAGTGCTTGGAAGAAGAGAAGGTTGTACTAGTGGTCTATAGTTTTGATGGGGAATCTGATCAGTGGTGGACACTGATCAAGAATAAAAAGTCCCAAGATGAAATTCATTCCATGGATTGGGAGGAATTAAAGAGGATGTTTTCAACAAATACTTTCCTCTAACCCTTCATCTAGAGATGGAAAGAGAGTTCATTAGACTCAGGCAAAAGGAAGATGAGTCCATCATGGCATATGAATCAAACTTTACAAGGCTTGTAAGGTATGCCTCTAGCTTTTTCATGAACACCGAAAGTAAGGTGGATCACTTCTTTAGCAGACTAAAACCGAGTCTATGAAAAGTGTTGTAAATTTGAGACTTTGACAGTTATGAGGATATTGTCTATTGTTCCCTCAAGGTGGAAATGGATATTGGAGACTCTCAGTGGTCTCATGGGCCTAGTGAAAATAATCAGAAAATGGAGAACAACATGGGTGGTTCATCAAACAAATCCCATGATGGAAAGAAGCCTCACTTTTCCCTTTGCAAAAATTGTGTGAAGAAGCATCCTGGTGACTGTCTCAAGGGAACCAAGAATTGCTTCAAATGTTGAAAGTTTGGTCATCTGGCCAAGAACTGCCGAAGGGATATGAAAAATCCCGCTAATGTTGAAGAAGAAAGTAAGGTTCAGAATAACACTCAGCCTGCAGTGCAGTGTTTCAACTGCATGGAGCTTGGGCATTATGCGAACAATTGCCCTAAGCCGAGGGTTGTCGGAGGCAATCAACAACAACCTCCAAGGCAACAAGGAAGGGCTTATGCTATCACTACTACTAAGGTGGAGACAGACAACGATGTGGTGACAGGTACGCTAGTGATTCATTCAAGAATAGCAGACATACTATTTGATTATGGTTCTACGCATTCTTTCATATCTTACAAGTTTAGTAGAACTATTCAAACACCACCTCAAAATTTGGAGGAAAAGTTATCTGTGAAAACAGAAAATGGGGTGATCACTGCGTCCATGGTTTATAACTCCTCCCCTGTTAATGTTTGTGGACTGAACCTCCCATCAAATCTCGTCTTACTTCCTTTAATGGAGTTTGATGCAATCTTGGGCATGGATTAGCTATCTTTGTACAAAGCCAACATCAACTGTCAAGAAAGGGAAATCACTTTTCACATCCCGAAGCATCCTCCGATTCTTTACAAATGCAAGGAGGAACATTAGTCTTCTTTAGAATCTTTGTCTCAAGTGTGGATATTGTTGCCTTATGAGAAACCATATCTATCTCAAATGATCGAGACAAAGGAGATAATCATGCTTGAAGACATGCCCATCGCGAGGGATTATACTAAAGTATTCCCTGAAGAGTTCTGGTCTTCCTCCAGACTAATAGGTTGAGTTATCAATTGAACTTATCCCTGGATATCTACCTATCTCAAAGACACCTTATAGAATGGCCACCGTAGAGCTGGAAGAGATGAAGAAGCAATTACAGGAGAATATGGAGAAAGGTTTTATATGACCGAGTGCTTCATGGTTGGGTGCTCCAGTCCTCTTCGTCAAGAAGAAGGATGGATCATTGCACCTTTTAATTGATTATCACGAGCTCAATAAAATCATGATAAAGAACAAGTATCCCCTTCCATGGATAGAAAACTTGTTCGATCAGCTTCGTGGGGCCAGTTATTTCTCTAAGGTGTACCTTCAGTTAGGATATCACCAACTAAAGGTGAGGAAGGAAGATATACCCAAGGCTTCCTTTTGAACAAGGTATGGACACTCTGAGTTCATAGTGATGCCATTTGGACTCACTAATTCTCCACCAATTTTCATGGATTTAATAAATAGAGTCTTTAGATATTACCTTGAAAAATTTGTGGTAGTCTTTATTGATGATATTTTGATATACTCCAAGAGAAAGGAGGAACATGAGGAGCATTTAAAAACTATTTTAAATACTTTGCAAAGAGAGAAGTTGTATGAAAAGTACAGTAAATGTGAGTTCTGGATGGAAGAAGTATCATTACTAGGGCATGTTATCACTAACAAAGGGATATCTGTGGACCCTTCCAAGACAAAGGAAATTGAAGAATGGCCCAGGCCAACTTCTATAACAGAGATCTATAGATTTTTGGGTTTAGCAGGGTATTATCAACGATTCATGAATAACTCTTCATGATTGTCAAACCCAATGACCAAGTTGACACGGAAGGGGGTAAAGGTTTTCTGGACCTAAGAATGTAAGGTAAGCTTCAAGGAGATAAAGAGAAGGCTGATCATTGCACCTGTACTCACAATACCAAAAAGTGTAGAATGTTTTTTGATATACAACGATGCTTCAAAGAAAGGCTTGGGTTGTGTACTCACGCAAAATGATAATGTGATATCCTATGACTCACGACAGTTGAATATCCATGAGCAGAACTACCTGACGCATGATCTAGAGATGGCGGCTGTGATTTTTTCCTTGAAAATCTGGCGGCACTACCTTTATGGTGAGAAGTATGATATATACACCGACCACAAGAGCCTAAAGTATATATTCACACAAAAGGAGCTCAACATGCGTCAAAGGATATGGTTAAAGCTAATCATGGATTACGATTGTGAGAGGACCAGTTTGGGATATACCTAACACTGAGAGGGGGGTGAATCAGTGTTGGGGACTTTTAAAACCAATCTCAACTTTTATCCCTATACCTCTTGACCTGTTAGGATCTCGATTCTATTATTCTATTTTCCCTATCACATGCAATAATAGAAAGCAGTAAAAATATGCACATGATATTTTTACAAGGTTCACCACTGAATAAGAGTAGCTACGTCCTTGCCATGCATGGGTATGACCAGTGCATGGATTCTCCACTATAATGTGATATTCTTTTACAATGGAGTGGCTAAGAAAACAATCCTCTAGACAGTGTGAGTCCCTAAACTTTGGAGGGGGGGGGGGGGTGGGAAACAATCCTCTTCCCTGGACTAGTGATGGCCTAGTCTAACTTACAGCTTCTAGCCGGTTCTTTATACTGTATATGGAGACAGTATTCTTCCTTCTTAATAAGGTAGGTTCTTCTCTTGGTATTCTTTAATGATCTTCACTTGATTACTTGAAAAGAAGTAGGCAAGAAATTCTTCCTTCTTTCCTTCTCTTCCTTTTCTAGTGCAACACCAACTGCACTAGACTTCTTATTTATTCTTCTTAGTGCAACAACCAACTGCACTAAAACTTCTTCTATCTTCTTGGCTATAATCACATATACCAATGTGATTAATCAGGTAGTAAAGATCGGTTCACTTGGAATCATATTAATCTAACTTCCCTAAACAATTTTCAGCATTCAATTGGGCATACTCTATTATTCTTCTTCTTCTCTCCTTTTTCTTTGACACAGTAGAATATGGAATGGTACTGTAGTGTCTTAATCTCTTTCTTTAGTTCTCAATACCAACACATAAGTGTGTCGGTATACTACCTTATTAATTTGTGCAGATGTGAGTTCAATTTCACGTCTAGTTCTTCTTTACTTCACAAAGTACAACGAGGGTGATAAACACTAGTCGTGTGAGTACGGTTCAACTTCTCTTTATGAAACCGAATAGTTCATAGTTCTTTATTCTTTTCAAAGATTCTTCGAGAGTGTTATGCACCTATCGAATGCCTATAGGACCCCCAAATTTTTCGCGCACCCTTCTAGGTGGCTTGCGTGTAAAATTAAAACCTTGGGCATAAAAACACCTTTTGGCGCGTAAAACCCTTTTCGCGCAACTCTTCTGTTTCACGCAGAACTTCCCTTTTTTGCGCAGCACTTCCTTTTTCGCACTGCACTTATTCTTTTCGCGCAATACTCTATACTTCAATTTTTTGTGCTTCAGATCTCGGGATTTTTCTAAGTGTTGAGCCTCTATAAATGAGAGGGGTTCACCACATATTTAAAGGAATTTTTGACCCCACGTGAAAAACACTAATCCGCGCGTAAAACCCCTTTCGTGCGCGTAAAAACTCTTTCATGCAACTTCATATTTCGCGTAGTGCTCCAATATTTTACGCACCTCATGCCTTTTCCAATTTTCTATCTTCTGATCTCAAAACACCTTTTGCGTGAAAAACTTCATTCCTCTATTTCGTTCACCATTTTATTTTCGTGCATCCCACTGCTATTTCGCGAATCCCGCTGCTATTTCGCGAATCCCGCTAATATTTCACGCACTACCTTATTTTTTCGCACACCATGCAAATATTTTTCACCCCACTTTCTTTTTCGCACACTCCCTTTTCCAAAAACACATCTCTTCATTTTCCAATTTTTAGGCCCTAAAATTTGGAAAACACTGGAAAATGGCGCCACCTTAAACTGGTCTTTTGTGCCACCTCCGAATTGTATGTTCCTTTGTCACTTATCTTCACTAATTCCCATAACCATTCTTTATATTTCATCACGAACTCCACTATCATGATCTATATCCTTTGATAGACCAGCTTTAGCATCGTCAAAGTTTCAATGGGAAGTACTGAAACATCCCATCTTCCAGCAGCATCATTCCTTCCAATCAAAACTGTATATGATTGGCATCATCATTTCTCCCCTTTCCATCATAAGGCTTTCATCACAAGTTCTCATGAATTATGATATTTTTGAAATACATATCAGTAAAGCATCATCTGGTTTTGTCCATTCTTTTTGGAATATTAATTCCAAAGTACTGCATCATCCTCACCACAAATCCTCAATGCCTTTTGGAGTGTTAATTCCAAAGAACTCCAATCATATATCTTCATCCAAAAGTGGAGGCTTGATGCTTCTTCAAATACCTTCAATGTTGCAGAAAATGTATCACCTTTGATACATGTATTTGAAACTTTAAGAATAGTGCAACAATCATCCGATTTCAAGGAAATGTGTAATTCATGACCTTCTTAGAATGCCAAGCCCTTCTACACTCTCTCTTCTTCTTCAACCATCTTTCTCTACTTCATTCAAATCATATGATTATTTTCTATAAGTAAGCTATTGCATGGTTCTCATGCAATCATGAAGCATTGCATTGTCTTATTCAAATCATCATTCTTCTTCAACCATACTTAGATAGATGATACTTCACCATTCTTCTCCAATCATCCTCAAATGGATGATACTTCTCTATTCTTTATTGTTGTAAACAATGTGTCACCTTTGACACAAGTTCTTTGAACTTAGGATCAGTTCAACAATCGTCTGAATTAATCTTCTTAGAGAATTGATCAAATATGAAATCCAATGCTATGATTCCATAACAATTCTCTAGGAAACCTCACTTCAGCCAATCTCCACTAAATTTTTAGTCCTTCATTTCCTTCTTCATTTTGACCATTATTGAAAACTTTTGAGAATAAATACAATCTTCATACACAAAGTGGTCCCAACAGATTGCTCTATTCACTACCATCCTGGAAAGGCAAACAAGGTATCTGATGATCTAAGAAAAAAAGAACCTGATACTCTATCCATGTTACGGATTGAGAAAGACCCTATCTTCTTGGATATGCAAAGGATAGATTTAGAAATCGTAAGGGTAGGGGATACATCCTACCTTGAACAAATGATTGTGCAATCATCCATCCAAGAGAAGATTAAGGAAGCACAAAGGGATGATGTGGAGTTACAAAAGAAGGTCAATGCAGTAAAAAAAGAGAAGCTGCAAGAGTTCCATATCAACGATGATGGTGAGATTTGGTTTGGAATACAGCTTTGTGTGCCTTCATAACCTGAGATAAAGAAAGATCTATTGGACAATGCACATAGCTCAACATTCTCTATCCGTCCTGGAAGTACCAAGATGTATCGTGATCTCTGCGAACACTTCTGGTGGGACAACATGAAGAAGGAGATTGTGGAATATATATCAAGGTGCTTGGTATGTAAGCAAGTTAAAGCAGAGTGACAAAATTCCAAAGGGATGATGCAACCATTGCCTATACCCA
Organism: Viscum album; assembly: GCA_963277665.1. Classification (NCBI taxonomy): domain Eukaryota; kingdom Viridiplantae; phylum Streptophyta; class Magnoliopsida; order Santalales; family Viscaceae; genus Viscum; species Viscum album. The sequence continues at coordinate 1,111,200,529 of OY728146.1, forward strand.
TGTGGAAATGAGAGAATGTCATAATGGACTTTGTCACGGGTCTCCCGAAGACTTCGAAGGGAAATAATGCGATATGGGTTGTGGTTGACTAACTCACCAAGACCGCCCATTTTATTGCTATTCAGGAATAACTCTCGCTTGAACAACTAGAAAAAATGTATGTGAAGGATGTGGTGAGACTGCATGGCATTCCACTCTCAATTGTCTCTGATCATGATCCAAGGTTCACATCTAAATTATGGAAGAGTCTTCAACATGCTTTGGGTACTGAATTAAATTTTAGTATAACCTATCACCCCCAAACTAATGGCCAATATGAAAGGACTATTCAAACAATTGAAGATATGATGAGAGCCTGCTCTCTAGAATTAAAAGGTGGATGGGATCAACATCTTCCATTGGTTGAGTTCTCATACAACAATAGCTTCCACTCGAGTATTCAGATGGCTCCGTATGAATCTATGTATGGAAAACGATGTAGAACTCCAACATGTTGGGATTAATTTGGAGAACGAAAGCTACTCGGACCTGATCTTGTGAAAGAGATGATAGAGAAGGTCCAAGTCATCTAGAAAAACATCAAAGCTACTCAGAGTCGGCAAAATATCTATGCTGACGACAGTCGAAGGGAATTATAGTTTAACGTTGGGGATAAAGTCTTCCTTCGAATATCACCATGGAAGAGAGTCATGTGATTTGGGAAGAAAGGGAAGCTAAGCCCAAGGTACATTGGCCCCTTTGATATCCTTGAACACATTAGAGAGGTGGCCTACCAACCAACACTCCCATCTAACTTATCACAATTACACAATGTATTCCATGTATCCCTCTTGAGAAAGTACATACCAGACCCCTCACATGTATTCAATCCAGAGGTGGTACCATTAGAGAATGATCTTTCTTATGAGGAACAACCGGTAAAGATCTTAGATTGTAGAGACAAAGTTCTACTAAATAAGACAATGCACCTGGTTAAAGTGTTATGGAGAAACCAAAAGTTTGAAGAAGCAACATGGGAACCGGAGGAAGCGTTGAGGCAAAGTTACCCTCATATGTTCTAATGTGGGAAGTGACAATTTCGAGGGTGAAATTTCATAAGGGGGAAGAATGTAACGAACCAATGTTTTTTAATGAAAATTCACTTCTCATAAGTATGCCATAAAATCACATGAAAACTCAACATAATGAACTATTAAGTGTTAAGTGACCTCTAAACATAAGTTTGATACTTCTGTGTTTGGAATTTCAAAAATCCGGCATACACAGTTGTAATCAGTAAGTTATTTGGAGTCCGATATGGGAAACTTAATTTTTGGTGAATAGTAACCTACCCCAATGAATAGTAACGTACCCTTATGAATAGTGATATACCCTAATGAATAGTAACATCACCTATGATAGTATAAAAATAATATTCATGTTTGAAGTAAAATATATCTGTATTTTAGAATAAGTTAATGAATGTTTTAAAACTGGTTTTCATACTAAATTGTTATTTTAATTAAATATTAAAATAATCATATTTAGAAAATTAGTTTTAAAAAATGGACTTTATTTTTGGATTCTACACGTTGAAAAATGGTTAGGGTGAATTTTTGGGATTTTTCTGAAATACTTGAATTTTTGATGAATAATAAAATATGATAAATTACAATAAATGAAAAATACTGCATCATAGGTGATGTATGGATGATTTAAGATGATAATCTCGAATAATCCTTGATTATTTTAGTATATTTGATGATAATGCTCAGTTATTCATAGTCTTGGCCTTAAATAATAAACTAATACTTAAAATAATGGGAAAAACCTCCCCTCCCTCACTATAAATACCCCCTCTCCTTACCTCTTTCCCACACACATCTCAAGCCTTGTGCCTAGCCCAAATTCTTCCCAAATATACTCCCAAGATCCTTCTCCACGTTCAAGGCCTTTTGGTCTTACCAAAAGGCCAAAATCAAAGGCCTTAATAGGGATCTCAAAGAGAGGAGATCAAAGGGTAAGGATCCCCTTTCATTTTCAAGTGTTTTGTTTTCAATTTCCTTCTTTTCTTATACCCTATTCCCCTTCCCTTATCCAAAAGGCATTAAATCTCCATAATCTCATATATTCTATATTTTAATCATGGTTATGGAAAAAATTCAAGCATCATTCTTCTTCTCCTCTCCCTCACGTTCTAAAATTAAAACATCGTCCATGATCGACATCATGGATAATGTGTTTTTAATTTCTTTTATCATCTTTGTTTTTGGTCATGAAACCATTTATTTTATTGTTGAAATAGATTATTATATCTTTTATATATCCTATTTATGGTTATATAATCCTTATACACTCATGATATCAAATAATAATACAAAACAAGTTAATTATGGGTAAAATCATTAAAATTAATTCAAGCATTTATCATTAATGTCTTATGTCATGGTTCTCTTTCAATACAATTAACCAAATGAATTTTGTAACCATGTAAACTTCTGGATTTTCACCAATTCTAGATGACTACTTTCATCTTACTTTTTATTCAAACCTAAATACAAGTGAACTGATCATTAAAACCAATGAAACAAACGGACCCGAACCATGAAATTGAACCTTATAATCAATCAAAATGGGTATAAATGAAATTAAAAAGGATATAATAAATATTTTACATGTATATAAGGTTCTGGACCTATTTATTAATAAACCTAATTTGACTATTCAGGTCATTAATATCAAGTGGAGAACACCAACAGACTTAAGGTAAGGGATCCTCCCCTTTTTACTCTTAATCAAGATTGTTCTTTATGCTATGCCTTTTTGTTTAATACCAAGTGATGAGGTATGTTTATACACCTTCCAAATACTTACCTAATGTTTTAAAAGTGATGAGAAACCCCATATCTCTCTCATCAAGCCCTCTTAGTTATACACAATACCATGCCAATAAACCATGATGGATTCTACCCGAACTTCCTTTATTCCTTCAGGTTGCTCTATCTCTCTTTTTGTTGTTGTCTTTTCTTTTACGTAGAACTTAAAAATTCTGTTTATATGATCTAAAATCATGTTACAAGATCCATCTCTCATTCTCTTTCATGTATATACATGCTTTTAAGTGAATCTCTCTTCGATACTTCCCAATAAGCACACTTGTTTTAAAGGAACTTCCCGAACTTTTATCCAATTTCAAATGCACTCTATATTATGTTTTAAGACACCATTATCTTTGTAAATTCTGTATTTTTATTATGAAAACATTTTTGGTTCAATTATGTTCTTATATAAAATAATTTCTTCTTTACTATTTTAAAAGCTCTATAGTATTTTCCTTAAAACCGCACAAAAATGTTTTAATGCCAATGTTTCTAAAATAAATTTCTCATATGTTGTCACTTATGTTTGACACAACTTACCATGATATATGACTATTTTACCCAATTAAAATCCATTTATTTTCTAATTCTTTCCTTACATGGACAATTTCATGATGCTCCCATTGGTTTTGATTGATTTCATGATTGTGGTACCCAATTCTTTTCATGGGTACCCCAATGTTTGTGTATGGTTGATTATGTATGATTGTATATGTGGTAAGAATATTTATATGGAAAGAATATTCATGAATATGTTGAGATGGGTGCACCCAAATAGAACTCCAATGCATTGGGTAAGGTTAAGTCTCATGAGATGCGATGTGAAACAGGATTGACAGTTAGCCTTGACCCGTGCTGAAATGGGAAATGGGATTGGCGGTTAGCCTTGACCCATACTAAATAAATGCTTTATGATTCTGCCACATTTATATGATTCCATGTTTATATGATCCCATGCTTATATTAAATGATTTTATAAGTTTCATGCTTTGGATATCATTATGTCATGCCTCCTAACTCATGTACTTGATATGTATCCTTATGTTCATTCCCTTACAGGGCCTTTTAGATCATCCCTATATTCATGTGTTCCCTAGGGTACCCTATGAAGATGTAAGGTCTCAAAGGAAGTTAGGAGCTCATTATGGAGATTAAATAAAGAAGTGTTTTTTAGCCCCATGTTTTGTGTTATATGTACCTAGTCTTTCAAGACACTAGACTTAATGATCCTTGGCTTGTACTCTGATGATTAATTATGTTTAAAATCATGAAATGTTATATGTAAAAGGCTCGGGTCGCTATAATAAATACCATAAAAATGTTATTAAAATAATTCTTGATGAAAAAATATTTTCACTTTTAAAATAAATTTTAGAAACAAAAATTTATAGAAAATTAGGAAAATTTTTTTATTTAAAAATAAAAATGTAAACTTGTGAAGGAATATTCAAATAAATGAGTGTTCACGAAGGTGGAAAGGTTCCTTTCATGATGAGTATGTTAAAATCAAATACTCTCTTCACATTTTTATAAGAAAATAAAAAAGTTCCTGGTTTGGAAAGTGACAGGAGGATCCCTTATTAGTTTTTTTCCAAAAAAATAATTATGGGTAAAAATTAATTTTAAAATTCATAGTAATTTTTTTTGAATTTTTTTTAGAAGATATGTATTGGTAATAAAAAATGATATTCGAATGAAGAGAAAAATGAAGTCTGATTTTATTAAAAATATTTTCTCAATCATTTAAAGTACCAAAGAGAGGATAATGGCACAATTACATGAAAATATCATGAATAAATAGAGGATAATAAAATATATTGTGTTTAATATATAAATATCAAAAAATTTCCCCAAGGGAGTCTTAAATATAAAAATCTTGAATAACAATTAGATTGTGAAATAAAACCATACCACTTTGGTAACTTTTGAATCATAAGATCCATGAAATAAATAACTTCAAACGAAACTTTAAATAACATTAATATAATTATATTCATGATATAAAATATCAAAGAATATGTATATACACCATATAAAATAATTAAGCAGTGAATATGACATATGTCTCACAGAAGTAAAAGTGAGATGAAAAAAACCTTACCTCAGGTTTGATTTACTTCATATGTATCTATAAATCATATATAATAAATATATATTAATTATAAATATATTACATAACTATAATTATACATTTCATACCATATATGATTTAATTATAGTCTTTTATGACCCATTTATTAACAATTCTTTGTTAAAATCACTGTGTTGGGGATACTTTCTTTGTTTTTCATGTCTGTTTTGGTTCATTAATTACAATCCATTTACTTTGATCATAGTTAAATCATATAAAAAATGTTAACCATGATATAAATATAATATATAATCATTATATAAGTATTTATAATAGTCTATTAAAGTTATAGATTAGAAAATGAGTCACACAATTCATAGATATGGTAATCCATACGTATGCATGAACGCTGTTTCTATTTTCCCAATAGATAGAGCATAAAAAAGGTAAATAACATTAAAAATTTTTATAACCATTATTATATCAAATATTTCATGTATATTCATTAAATATATCCTTATTAGCTTCCATTTTGAAGTAAAACTAAAAATATTTCACATCGCTACATAGAGGTAGTAGTCCACACGTACACAAACCAGCGACATTATTATTTTTAAAAATATTGTAAGGTAATAAAGTATATGAAATATTATAAATAAATAAGTATATTTATTTCATAAATATCATATAAATGTGTTAAATCCATAATTATATACATCTGTGAGAGGCAGTGATGGAAAACTAATTACATCAATTCACAAGGTGGTAGTCCTCCATACACATGATCGACAATTTCATTTCCCATTTAATGAAAGTAGAGATGGATATAGGTTATGACAATAAAATATTAACATATAAGTATATATTATATACTGGTTTTATTATTTTATCATAGTTTTAGAATATTTTAGGAGTTAGAAGAAGATATAAAACAAAAATACATGGTTAAGAGCTTTACCTCTTCTTCGGAAAACCTCTTTAGGTTTATACCTAAAGACTTCCTAGATTTTATTTTTGATAAAAAAAGAATCTAGGATGTGGGAAGGGATGTAAGGAATAAATTTGGGTAGGTATTTTCTTAAATAAAAGGTTTTGTGAGTGTGAAGCGGAGAAGAGAGGGGGTGTCCTTTTATAAGTTGGGGAGAAGACACACATGGAATTTATGAAAAAAAAGTGATAACCGCATTTTTAAAAAGAAACAAGGATCCAAAATGGAAAACTTATAGAACCATGGACTTTTGGGACCACTTTTTGTATAAAGTTGTATTTTTTGTCAATGGCTATCAATGAAGATCAAAATGAAGGAGATCAAGAAGTACTCCAATGAAATGGAGGAATGGAAATTCAGACGATTGTTGTAATGATCATAAGTTTAAAGAACATGTGTCAAAGGTGACACATTGTTTATAATACTGAATAATGGCGAGGCATAATCCATATGAGGATGATTAAAGAAGAATGGGGATTTGATGAAGACCATGAAATTCTTCATGATTGCATGAGAACCATGCAAGAGACTTCTTGAAGAATAGGATCGTATGATTTTCATGAAGTAGAGAATGACGGTTGAAGAAAAAGACAGTGTGGAAGGGATTGGAATTCTGAGATGGCCATGCACTTCCCATTTTCTCAACATATGATGATGCTAAAACTGTTCTATCAAAGGATATATATCACGATAGTGGAGTTTTTGATGAAATAAGAAGATTTGTTGAAGAATTAAAATCACCAAAAAGAAGCATGAAGGTTAAGACCGAAGCATATATTGAAGGTGGTGCTGTTTCCCAGTGTTTGCCAAAATTTTGGACCTCAAAATCGGAAAATGAAGACATGGATTGTCTGCAAAAGGAGGTGCGCACAAAGAGGAAGTGGTGCGCAGAAAATAAGGGCTGTGTGCGAAATACTTGAGTTGGGCGCAAAAAACATCATGGTTCACGAAATAGTGGAGTAATGTTTTTCGCGCAAACTGTGTTTCCGAATCAGAACATTGAAAAATGGTAAAGGCATGGACTGCACAAAGAACCAGAGCTCTGCACGGAAAAATGGGAATGTGCGCAGAAAAATGTTGTGTGCATAATAGTTGGGTTAATTTTTCATGCAAGCAGTGTATCGAATCATAAATATAGAAAATCGGCAAAGGCAAGAGGTTCGTGAAAAATCGGAGACGTTCACGCCATGTGCGCGGAAAATCAAACTGGTGCATGTAAAGTTGGTTGCGTGCAAAATGTGGGTTTGAAGTATTACGTGAAATAGAGGATTCATGTTTAGAATGATGAAAAATTGAGACGTAATGAGATGCGTGAAAAACCAAGGCGGTGCGTGAGAATAAAATGAAGGTGCGCGTAATTCAAAGAACCGAGAGACAGTTTTACGCACAGGATGGGTTTTTACGCGTAGGATAAAAAATGCCTATAAATATGAGGTGAACCCCTCTCATTAGGTTTGGCTCAACAATTATAAAAATCCCGAGATTTGAAGCACGGAAAAATTGAGGTATAGAGTGGTGCGCGAAAAGAAGAAGCATTGCGTGAAAAAGTAGGTGTTGAACGAAAAAGGGAAGTTCTGCACGAAAAAGAAGAGTTGTGCGAAAATCCTTTTTCGCGCCAAAAGGTGTTTTTATGTGCAAGGTTTTAATTTTACACGCAAGAAACCGTGAAGGGTGTGTGAAAAATTTGGGGGTCCCTCATGCATTTGACAGGTGCTTAGCACTCTCAAATATTCTTTGCGAAGACAGAAGAATAGTGAACCATTTGGTTTTACAAAGAGAATTTGTACCGCACACACATGACTGGTGTTTAACACCCTCATTGTGAATTGCAAAGATAAGAAGAGAGATTCATTCATCTAAACTCAGATATGCATAGAAAGATAGAAATATAATGATACACTCAGGTTTCAGTATTGGGAATCAAAGGAAGAGAAGAAGAAGATTTAGTGCATTCAGTTATTACACTAAAGAAGAAGATTGAATACAAAATAGCATCAACTCAGGACTTTGATGCAAACATTATCTCATGATGAACATGAGGCAAAGAATTCAATGCAAATCTATTGAAGATACCTTCACGTCTATAAACTGAGTGGGACTTCACCAAAGGAAGTGAGCCAGGGGGAGTCAACCAGAGTGACCCGAGGGATGTAGTGAGCTATCCCTGAACCTTTGTAAAGGCAGTGAGCCTGGGACAGAGTGACTGTGCCCGAACCATTGTAATCCACAACTAGTGAAGAATATCGGAATTTGGTACGACCGAAAACCTGTCGGCGTATGCTCCTTGGACGTATCCCTTAGTGGTGAACCAAGTAAAAATTGCGGTGTTATATTTTTGCATGTGAATGTTTCATTACTGATCATATCCATCATATAGGTTTTACCAGTTCCTACCAACGTGGGAACAAGATCCTTTTTTTAAAAGAAAAAGTTGACACCCTAATTCACCCCTCCCCTCTCAGGGTGTCTCGGGGTCCTACAAGTGGTATCAGAGGGAGGTTAACGTATGTTGGATACTCTACAATAATTCTATTTAGAAGAGGATTTGAGTTTCTTTCCTAAAGACAACAATGAAGTGCAGTCTTGATGAAGATTCAGTCATTTCTGAGCAAAATTCTACATCCAACAAGACCATGACAAATAGGAAAAAGAAAGAGAATAAGTAGTTGAATAAGTCCCTTATATCCAAAGAAGATGCAATGTTTGGTTCTCCATGCCCTTCCAATAATGAAGAAATATCAATATTGGAAAGTATTGAGTAGGTGGATCAGGTTCCTACAATAGGAAAGGAAGAAACTTCTATCGCAAGTGACCTAGAACAATTAATAATCTATCTGCGTGATATTCATGAAGAAAGAGTTGATCCTATTTTTAGAATAGTTCAATGCATGCAGGCTGAGATCAATTGATTGGAAAGAGAAGCTGATAATTTGGAAAATGGATTAGAAGGAAAAATTCTTGAATGCTTAAAGCTCACCAAACAAATTAAAGTCTTTGAAGAAAAATAGGGAGTCAATAAGACTCTAAAAGAAAAGATCCATGCACTAGAAGCTGAGATGAAAAAGAGCACTAAAGTCAAGAGTTTTTGTTTGGAAAAAACTTCCAAGAGATTCATAGAACTTGAATCTTTGTTACAAAACAAAGTTAAGATGCATGAAGATGAGGTTGAAATATTGAAGAAGACTTGTGAAGAGAAGATGATCATGATTGAAGATCAGAAGATCATCCTCAATACTGAAAGTCAAAAATTGGAAGCCCAATTGACAAATCATGAGAAGACCCATATTGAGACTTCACAAAAGAATGAAACAGGTGGCGCTTGTACTCAATGCTCACTGGAGGATTATACTATCAAAAGACCTCCAACATGTGATAAGAAGATCATGACTTAACTCATTGATCTATCACAAGCAGCTATGAAATTGAAGGTACCGTCCATACAAACCTGTGCTATTGTTTCTAAATATGTACCTTCAAAAAGTGCAGGTTTGAAGAAAAATTCTATACAATTATGGGTGAGGAAAGAGGAGGATAAGAAACCTACCACTATGGATAGGTTGGATGGGAAGAAAAAGGAGGAATTTGGATCCTCAAATAGAGCACAAGAAATTAAGAAAAATGCGCAACAACCTCATACAGAAGATACAAAGAAGAAAAGATTTGTGGGTCAATGTTGGTGCTGCAACATATTTGGGCATTGTGCACTGGATTGTTGGTACAATACCTTTAATTAAAAAGCACAAAAAAATCTTGTATCAAAGGGAAGAAATACAGAGAAGAAGAAGCAACATCTGAAGGTCCACAAGCATCTGTTTACAACAAACAGATTTGGAATGCTTGATGACATCTGTGATATGTGCAACGGTAGAGGTCACAAGGCAGGCACATGCCCATCTCAATATGCTTTCACTATTGATAAGAAAATAAGACCTCTGATGCCAACTAAGTTTGAAGAAAGAACCTTGGGAAGAAATCAAAAGAACATTGTGAACACGCATTTCCCCAAGAAGATCTCAAGTAGGGAAGCTGGGAAGACCCATGATTTTAGATCCATAGAATTCAAGGGAAATCCATCCAAAAGAAAAACTAAGAGGGATGAAACCCAGATGCACCTTTGTGGAAGATCCAAGCTAGCTACAATAGTTCCAAATGACATATTGGTCATCTAGCCAGAAGATTTTGAAAGAATGAGGAAACTTGAAAATGAACAAACCAGGGCTAGTGGTAAAGGAAAAGAAACACTTTCACGTGATGAAGAAAAAGTGCAGGAGAGATTGAAAACCAAGAGAAATACACGTGTCAAAGAAGTTCTGTATGAGAGATGAAAGAAATCTGGCCACATTGCAAAAGGTTGTCTAACCTTAATACCAGAGCAAGAAGCAGTCCTCAAAAGGAGTAAGAATGTATCATTCAAAATGTCTATTAAGCAGAAAAATTCTCCATACAAAGAAGAAGAGAATGTGAAGAGAGAAATGCCACATCAAAACATATCAGAACATTTGTTCAAATGTGCAGTCATGAATACTGGAGTGAACAGAGTAAATTGGTTGAGAAAAGAACCTCAACCATGCAGCTCATGTTGATGAATCAAGGAGGAACTACCTTATTACCTTAATATTTTGTGTATTTTATTTGTGCTAATAATGAAGGGACTTGAAGGTGAAACATGATCTCAGGGGGATAACTTGAGAAGTAGTGAATGCTTTCAACTCTTGATAGCCAAGTTGAAGAAGTTTCCATCCTTGGTAGATTCTTCAATTGATATTCAAAGATTAAGATGATGAAGGATCACTCTTGATGAAGATGATGAGGAGTGTTTCCCTTGAGGGGGATAAAAAAAATGAAGAAGCTTCCAAAATCATTGTTTCAATCAGTATCAACTCCAGCTGGTATTAAATGCAATTACTCCGTAAATTTCTTGAAGAACATGTCCTTGGAGAAGGAGTTTCCGGTTGATTATTCCATATCACATTTGATTTATTCTACCTGAAATAAAAGTGGTAAACACTTGAAGAAAAAATACACGAGTTATCATCTCATGTGGTATCATGATCTATGAATAATGGACAACCTCATTGTCTAAATCAAATCCTCTTGTTTTCTACATCGAGCATTACTCAAGTATAATTAGAATGAAATGATTAATGAAACATTTCTTAAGTATAGATTGATACCCTCCCTACCATGAGATTTTTATTTCATGTCAATAAGGGGGAGAGAAAGTGAAATGAAAGTTTGAAAAGAAGAGTTGATTGAAGAGAAGATTCTCATTTTGACATTGACGAATTCATTTCATAAGATATGTAAGGTATTGATAACAAAATACAAAGGGGGATATTGTTGGGACCACTTTGTGTATAAGGTTGTATTTGTTGTCAATAGTTGTCAATGAAGATAAAAATGAAGGAGATCAAGAATTACTCCAATGAAATGGAGGAATGGAAATTCAGACGATTTTTGTACTGATCATAAGTTCAAAGAATGTGTGTCAAAGGTGACACATTGTTTACAATAGTGAATAATGGTGAGGCATAATCCATCTGAGGATGATTAAAGAAGAATGGGGATTTGATGAAGACCGTGAAATTCTTCATGATTTCATGAGAACCATGCAAGAGACTTCTTGAATAATAAGATCGTATGATTTGCATGAAGTATAGAATGACAGTTGAAGAATAAGACAATGTGGAAGGGATTGGAATTTTGAGATGGCCATGCACTTCACATTGTCTCGACATATGATGATGCTAAAACTATTCTATCAAAGTATATATATCACGATAGTGGAGTTTGGGATGAAAGAATAAGAGTTGTTGAAGAAGGAAAATCACCAAAAAGAAGCATGAAGGTTATGGCCAAAGCATATATTGAAGGTGGCGCTGTTTCCCAGTGTTTGCCAAATTTTTGGACCTCAAAATCGGAAAATGAAGACATGGATTGTATGCAAAAGGAGGTGTGCACAAATAGAAAGTGGTGCGCGGAAAATAAGGGCTGTGCGCGAAATACTTGAGCAGGGTGCAAAAAACAGAATGGTGCGCGAAATAGTGGAGCGAATTTTTTCACGCAAATAGTGTTTCAGAATCAGAACGTTGAAAAATGGTAAAGGCATGGACTGCGCAAAAAACCAGAGCTGTGCGTGAAAAAATGGGAATGTGCACGGAAAAATGTTGTGCACAGAATAACTGGGTTAATTTTTCATGCAAGCAGTGTATCGAATCAGAAATACAGAAAATCAGCGAAGGCAAGAGGTGCGCGAAAAATCGGAGACGTTCACACCATGTGCGCGGAAAATCAAACTGGTGAGCGTAACGTTGGTTGTGTGCAAAATGTGGGTTTGAAGTATTACACGCAATAGAGGATTCATGTTCAGAATGATGAAAAATGTAGAAGTAATGAGATGCACAAAAAACCAAGACGGTGCATGAGAATAAAAGGAAGGTGCACGTAATTCAAAGAACTGAGAGACAATTTTACGCACAGGAAGGGGTTTTACGCGCAATATCAAAAACACCTATAAATATGAGGTTAAAACCTCTCATTCGGTGTGGCTAGACACTTGAACAATCCCGATATCTGAAGTGCAGAAAAATTGAGGTATAGAGTGGTGCGCGAAAATAAGAATCATTGCGTGAAAAAGGAGGTATTGCGCGAAAAATGGAAGTTCTGCGTGAAAAAGAAGAGTTGCGCGAAAATCCTTTTTTATGCCAAAAGGTATTTTTACACGCAAGGTTTGAATTTTACGCAGAAGACAATGGGAAGGGTGTGCGAAAAATTTGGGGGTCCCGTATGTGTTTGACAGGTGCTTTGTACTCTCAAATATGCTTTGCGAAGACGGAAGAACAATGAACCATTTGGTTTTACGAAGAGAAGTTGTACCGCACACACATGACTGGTGTTTAACACCCTCATTGCGCATTGCGAAGAGAAGAAGAGCGATTCGTGCATCTAAACTCAGTTATGCACAGAAAGAGGGAAATATAACGATACACTCAGGTGTCGGTATTGGGAATCAAAGGAAGAGAAGAAGAATATTTAGTGCATTCAGTTATTGCACTAAAGAAGAAGATTAAATACAAAAGAGAATCAACTCAGGACTCTGATGCAAGCATTGTCTCATGATGAATAGGAGACAAAGACTTCAATGCAAATCTATTGAAGAGACCTTCACATCTATAAACTGAGTGGGACTTCACCAAAGGCAGTGAGCCAGGGGGAGTCAACAGGAGTGACCCGAGGGACGTAGTGAGCTATCCCTGAACCTTTGTAAAGGCTGTGAGCCTGGGATAGAGTGATTGTGCCCAAACCATTGTAATCCAAAACTAGTGAAGAATATCGGAATTTGGTACGACCAAAAACCTGTCGGCGTATGATCCTTGGACATAGCCCTTAGTGTTGAATCAAGTAAAAATTGTAGTTTCATCTCTTTGCATTTGAATGTTTCATTACTGATCATATCCATCATACAAGTTTTACCAGTTCCTACCAACGTGGGAACAAGATCCTTTGTTTTAAAAGAAAAAGTTGACACCCTGATTCACCCCTCCCCTCTCAGGGTGTCCCGGGGTCCTACATGGACAAGATAAGGTCAAAATATTTCTTTAAAATATTAATTGGATAAGTTTATAGGTCCTTTTAACCCTTATATTTTTAGTTTAATCCCCAGTAAACCTGTTTTAATCGTAATCATTGTAGTTAATTTTTATTGTTTTTATTATTCATTATGACCAAAAATTTGGTTGAAATTATTATAAAATTATTATTAAAAATATTTAATACATTTTTCAAAATTCAATTCATATAATTTTTAGAATTTAATTTAAAATTAATCCCACAGGCACAAAGAAAAAGTGGTTTTCCAAAGAAAATGTTTTCATAAGTATAGAAAGTTTTAATATCAAAATTCAATATAAAATTTATTAAAATGACCCTAATTTTATTTATTATAATATAATTGAACTAATTTTAATTTAAAATAATTTAAAATGAAAATATAACTTTTAAATTCATTAACCAAAAAGAAATTTTTCAATAAAAATCAGTATTTTTCACTATTCAAAAAAAAATTAATATTTTCAGAAAATTATCAAAAATTAATTCTAATATAATTTTGACATGATGATTTAAAAATGTATTTAATTTCATACAATTTTTTTTTGATATTTTTAAAATCAATTTTAAAATATGTGTTCAAAGCACGACGAAACCGCCTTTTAGAAAAATATATATTTTTTAGAAAATATTACATTTTATTTCAAATGATTCTTATATTATTTATAATTAACAGATAAACATTTAATTTATTTTATACACGTGTCAACCATATAATTTTCATAATTTAGTTATTCATATTCATACCCACAAATTTAATATATAGGTTATATGGTATGCAATTTATTTAGACTTGGGGTTGCATTTATCACAAGCTATCAAAGCAATTAAATTTAAGGAAATGTATTTTATGGATCATTTAAGCTCATTATTTCTTGTCACATATTCTATTGACATGATTTTCATATTTTAAAATATCTTTATGTTTCATTCTCTCCAAATTTAATAAATTTTGTTCTTATAATTTGAACTTGATCTCGGTAATCAAAAGGTTCATCATTTGAAAATTCATTTCTTGAAATACCACATCATAAGAAGGGTTAAGAAAAATACTATTTATAATATAGAAAGTAAAGTATTAAGGTCATTTATAATAACACATAACTAGTTTTATAAGTAGAAAAACCTTAGTGGGAATTGAAAGTATAGACAAGGAACAAAAGAGTAAATAATTATGGAAAGTGATAGTGATCATTGATCACAAGAAAGTGAATGATATATGTAAAGTTAAAAACCAAGAAACAATAAATATGTGATGAGTTAAAAGATCATTGATTCATCAGGTACAATTGTAAAAGGATAACAATTTTTTTCAAGATCCTTTTCCTATAGTTGAGGAATTCTTTTACTATAATGATAGAGAACATCATAAAATATAATTACAATTTCATCATTTGGTTATGCTTTGATAAATTTCCACTTCATTTATTATTCCAAGAAATCAATATCCAAGATTAATTTTTTATACTCGAAGCACAAAAAATAAATTTTAATAGATCACAAGATCCATAAAAGAGTGAACATTCCTTCTTTATGTCTTTAAATATTTACTAAATCCAAAATGGTTAGCATGAGTTATCCAATATAATAAATTAATCTCTAAACCTCAAAAATAACACCCAAAGCTCAGATTAATCTATTCCATAAGAATTTATCCATTAAAATGTTTTAAGTAAAAATAGTTTCAAGTCATCTAGAACATTATGTAGGCCAGTGGTAAGTACTGCACCCTTCTCAGTCCTCGACTATGGGTTCAAGCCCCGCAGCCTTATCAGATGTAATGAGTTATAAACCAGCATGAATTTGTTCCTTTTTCTAAAACCATATTAATATAATTCCTATAATTTTCCCAAAAATATGATGAATATACTCAAAAATAACATTGATCCTCAAATTAACTTTTTACTACAAGGGTTTTCTATAAGAATTATTCCTTTTCCACAAAATAAAATAATCTTAATTGACTATTATTACTTTAACATAAATGATTATATTATCTCTTAAGGATATAAATAACATTAATCTTATATAAAAAATGTAATGGACATGAATCTTATATAAAAAATGTAATGGAATTATTCCTTAAATAACGTTTTCACTAAAATATATACTAAACCAATGGGGTTTATTGCTATAAATTTCCCCCAAAATATCCTAAATCTTGATAAAATCCCATTACATAAAACCTCAAAAGGGGTGTTTAATACATTGAACTTATGATCATAATTAAAATCATAAACCCATAATGGTATACATAACACTTAAATTAATATTACATGAAGACATATATGCTTCCAAAATTAGAATAATCCTTAGATGTTTCATGAACCAAGGTACAATTGGTAAAAATAATTCTACAACATAATTATTGAATCCAAATACAAAATCACTTTAATCATTCCAATTAAACTATATTAATAGCATAATATTGACCCTGATTATAACATCCCGCCCTTTTATTACATAACTTTTCATTACATTTTACAAATAGAGGATCTTTAAAGTCTAGTGTCTTGGAAATAAGGTAAATAATAAAAGAAGACATATAAAGTTATTTTAATAATATTGAAATCATTCTTGAAAACTTCATCCAAATTTCAATTACTACATCTCATAACCTGGGGACATACATCAAAGGAAAGGGTGAGCATAAGGCCCAGTAAGAGAAAATAGGGAAAACAGTTTACATGTGAACTTTAGAGAATACAATAAGAACATGAGGAAATATCATAAATGAATGATAGATAGGCTTATAATAATAATAATAACTTGAAAATTAGGCTATAACATTTAATTTATACATTCATAAGCATATTACCAAGGTCCATTCCCAAGGTTTCATAAAAATTACCATGGTTATTTACCGAGGTATCATAAAACTTGTCATTTATAGAGATTAATTTCTTTACCCAATGAATTGGAGTGATATCAGGGTGAACCATTAATATGTATTAATTTTCATGTTATCCACATAGATCATAATAAAAAATTTCTTAAATAACCAAAATATAATAAAAGAAATGGGTTTCATATCAAAATCGTGACGTTTTAAAAAGTGATTAAAAACATGATAATTATATCATTTATAAACCATGGAAAGGGAATGAGGGGTTTATGTATATAAATTACAGAATAAAATATATCATTTTTATGACTTGATGAATACCTCATAAAATGAAATAGGATTGGGTATTCACTTAAAATAATATAATATCTTGATAAAAAGAGAGATTTTGAGATGAAATTTCTGCAGCATAATGGCTATGAAACATGGTTTTAGAAAACATTAAAAAGAGAGGGTATAGGGTTAAAACATTCATAAAAGACTCATAATATAGTATAGGGACAGAATGAAATGGAAATAAGAACATGTTATGGAAACTTTAAAGACTTACCACATAGAATATAACTTGAATGGAAAAAGAGATGTTGAGAATTCCTCTATGAAAATTCAGCAACCTAACGACGCCACTTAAAACATCAAAAAAATGAGTTTATGAGAGAGAAAAGGGTATCTAATAATTTTGAAATAAAATTTAAATCAATAAGGATATATAATAACATACCACAACAAAATAAAATGGAAACTAAAAGACATAACATATTTGAAGTCTTTGATTAAAAGAGAAGGGTGAAAGGTTCCCTTACCTTGAAGAGTAACTTCAAAAACTCAAAGGTTGGGACCTTTGGGGATTTAGGGAACCTTGAGAGGAATCCTTGGGAGGAAAAATACCAGATCTTCATTGAGGATGAATTTTTAATGAAATGAATGAAGGAATGGGTTGATATTTATAGCAAAAGCGAGGGAATATTTTATTAATTTCAAGGGACACCTCATTAGTGGTATTGGCAAAACCATGGGCTTTCCCATGGTATTTTCCCATGTTTTTGGCCACTTAGGAAACCTTATATAATATTTTAATCCAAATGAGTTGACTAACATTTTAAATTACATATTACATCATTATGATGTCATAAAACCCAATGAAAACTTAAAAACTGTATTTTTACTATTCACTGAAAAACAAAACATTTTATAAAAATATCATAAATTAAACCTAACCTAATATAAGTGTTATGAACTCAAAAATAAACTCCATTTTATGAAAATTATTTTCTAAATATGAGATATTTAATTTTTATGTAAAATCACTATTTACTGGAAAAAATACAAATACTTAACTAATAATTTTTAAAACAGTTATTTACTTATGCTATTATATCATATCACCATTCAAGATGCCTAAATTATATTTATACATAATTAAGTGAGGTTACCATTCCATTGTTTATATTATTATTCATATGGGTAATATTACTATTCATAATTTACTATTCACTAAAAATTATGTTGATCTTACCAGACTCTAAATTTCTTACTCATTACAAATGTATATGTCCATTTTTTGAAAATCATTTCACATTATTAATTATTTAAAGTGTAAAAAATATTTTAAAATACTCTTTTTTTTAATATTCATCAATAATATAAAAATTCTTAGAAAAAACTAAAAAATCATCCTATATTTATTTTGACATTTGAAATTTAAAAAAATGGTTAGTTTACCATGATAAGAAATAACAATTTATTTATACAAAAGGATTACACAAAGTATTTAAGGCCTCATTACATCGCACCTTATAACAACTGCATCAGACCTAAGAGTAATGTGTACAATAGTGATAGAATCTTAGGGCGGTTTGGATAACATTGCCCAAGTGGTGATTTCTATTAGCTTAAACCTCTCCCATAGGAGATTCTGTTAAAACATAACATATTGAATCTCATCTTGGGCTTGGTCTAGAGAAAAGCCTAGTGACACTATCTTCTTCCCAAGCTCTGACATATGGGATTCATATGGATCGAGTCTATTAGATGAGGCCATCAACTCTTCTTTCTGTATTAATTAACCATGATAATTTGAATTTATAAGCAATAATCATAACGTTAAGAGTTTAGTTTTCAACGGTCATATAGACCAATGGTCAAAATTAACCAATGGTTATATAACGATCAAAACCCAAAAGTCTCATTTCAATTATACTCACTTCATTAATAAAAGGATTTAGTTTTGTTGAGTACATAATGAAATAACACACAAATTCAAGAAACAAAATATTATTCAAAATTTTGGGCTGTTACATTGATCCCTTAGCTTATCTTGGGGTATAGTCTCTTGACTCAAGGGTTATTAATTTACATAGTGCTGAATCTATTAATAGTTTAAACACTAAATATTAAGGGTTTCTTTCTTACCTTTTAATTAACATGTTTAATGGCCTTTCTATCCACACAGGAAAAAAACTCCCATTCCCTTCAAGTAAGTACCAGAGTGTTTCATTCTACAATTATCACATGTGGGAATGTACTTCTTTCTATTATTCCCATTATATATTTTTTTCTTTACTATCCTCTTCTTCTCTTTCTTTCATTCTAATACATAAGACTTGGAAAATTATTTCTCTATCTTGATAGCATATGATACTATATCCACATATGATGAGAGGTTTTTGGAGACTAGTTTCCTTTGAAGGATTGGATTTAACCCATAAAAAATGGTCAATATTACTCTTTATATCATGTACATAGTCTGTAACATGTCTTTATAACCTTGTAATGTTGGATTCATACTTAGAAATTTTTTATATTACTTTTGTCTTAGACTCAAGAATTTTCTCTCCATATCCACTTGTTTCTTGTGAGGAAAATATTTTTCAAAGAAGAGTACCTTAAAAACCTTCCATTCCATGTTTTATATTTCTTCATCATCCTTAGTATTTTGAATCAAGGACCACCATTTATCCAAATACCTTGAGATATGATAAACTATCATGAAAACCTTCTCCCTATCATTAATTTATAAAGTAAGAAATATCTTCTCTAAGGAACTTATCCATTACTCAGATACAAATGGATCTGTAGTCCCATTGAATGATAGAGGTTGCTGACACATGAAGTGGTATAAAATTGTTCCACCAGATGGTGGATCATCAGGATTCTCCCTATGGGCAAGGTTATTTCTCATAACCTAAGTCAACTACCCTAATATAGTTATAATTTGATCATATCTAGCTGTAGAAATAGCTCCATATTTATTATCTTTCCTAGGAGGGAAATTTATACAAGGAGTACGTGCATTGATACAGTTCCCATTCCATCTACTAGGCACCATTTCTAAAAAATAACATACACTAGATTAGATAATAACATTATAAAACATAATGTATAATCCTAAAACTAGTGAAATACTTAACATAAATTATAAAATTTATGCATGTCTAATCTCATAATCATAAACATGGTTTCTTTGGGAAATTTTTCAAATCATATTTTTTTAAATCCTTCATAATAGTTTGTAAATAAAATGTGAATTATCCCAAGAATATCCCCCAAAAGTATCAAACTAGGTGCGTAATAAGGCTCATTTTCATTTATCAGGTGACAATTGAGTGAAATCACAATGTACCATTTTTGGATTTATTACCCCTAGTTAGAACTATGCCAGAACCATGTTCACTTGTAATATCTTGACAAGATTGTATTTCTAGGAAAAACCACATAATAGTTTCCTCACTAAAACTTTAGGATGTTATTCTATACTTATATACTAAAATTCCATCATAAGGGTATGTTATATGATCTATGTTTTCTTAAATCTAGTTCCCAAGGTTTTTACTAAACTTCCTCTAATACTAACTCTAAATACCCCAACCCTAGTGGCCTAGAGTCATTGGTTACTTTATTACATTGGCGCTAGATACAAGTGATCAAATCCTAATGAAATGAATAATTTAGTAGTCTTGAAAAAATTATACATATTTTAATCATATTTACATTTGAAAATATAAAATGCAACACCATATTTTCATTGATAACACTATTATTCCTTTTAGCATATCCCTACATATCAATCATAAAAAACTCATCGACATCTTAGGGAAAGGAAACTTAAGAAAGGGGTGATCTCAGATGCTCATTAAGGGTATGCATACAAAAGAATCAATCATGAATAAATAATTCATAATCAATACAGAAAGTTAAATAACTGAAACACATGACATTTAATCAATAAATTGAACAAGAATAATAAGATGGTATAAATAAATAACGATTAAATAATTCTATATAAATAATCCGATGAGCTTGAAACTTATCCATATATATTATAACTAATCTAATAATCACATTTAAATCAATAAATAATCTCATAATGAGATAATTCATAATTCCAAACATCATAACCATAACTTCACAGCCTCTTACCAAGACATCTTACATAAATGGGAAAGGCCTCAGAAAAAAATCCAAGATAACTTGTCTAATGAGACCTACCGATGCATCGAAGAGCTATAGAGGACCCCACCCATCACTTACTATGTACAATTCACTCCTCATATGAAAGGGGAGAAACATAATCAATATAAACATTAATATTTAAAAACTATCATATGAAATGTTAATAATTTTCCTAATCAATAAATATAATCATAAAGAATCCAGAGTAATATAGAAAATGGTATCAAAATAGTACATACCCAGTCAAAATAATCATAAAACATTCATAGAAATAATAAATATGGTATCAATAAAACCTATTACCAATGTTTCATAAGTGAAATAAGGGTTAATTCTATTTATTAATAGAAATACTATAAAAATGTTATTAAAAACATTCTTGATAAAAATAAACTTTTCACTTTGAAAATCAGTATTAAAAATAAAAAAATTTCAAAATATTAGGAATAAAATTTTATTTAAAAATAAGCTTGAAAATTTATAAAGTAAGATTCAAATCACTGAGTTTCCATGAATATGGAAAGGCTATATTCATGCTGAGTATGTTAAAAAAAGACCCCTTTCACATTTTTGTAAGAAAATTCAAAAGTTCATTATTTGGAAAATGAAAGGAATATTAATTTTTAAAAAATAATATAAAAATAAAATTATGGGTAAAATTTTCATTAAAAAACATTATATACATTTTTTTTGAAAACATTTTTAGAAAACATGGATTTGAAAGAAAAAATATTTTGGACTGAAGAGGGAAATGAAGTCAGATTTTATTTAAAACATTTTGTCAATAATTTTAAGTATCAAAGAGAGGATAATGGTACCATTACATGAAAATTTCATGAATAACCATAATATACTAAATTATATTGTGTTTAATATATAAATATCAAAAAATTATCCCAAGGGAGGCCTAAACATAAATAATCCCTAATAATAATGAGATTGTGAAATAAACTCTTACCACTTTGATAACATTTGAATCATAATCCCCATGACATAAATATATTAAAATAAACCATTAAATTATATGAAGATAATTATATTCATGATATAACATATCAAAGTGTCAATATATACAAGACATAAAATAATTAAGTAGTGAATATGGAATATGTCTTATAGAAGTAAAAGTGAGATGAAAAACCCTTACCTCATGTATGATTTCATTCATACATGTCCATACCTCCTATATAATAAATATATATTTATTATAAATCTATTAAATAACCATAATCATATATTTTTTACTTTATATGATTACTTATAGTCTTTTATGACCTGTTTATTAACAATTCTTTGTTAAAATCATTGTTTTGGGTGATAATTCCTTTATTTTTCATGTATGTTTTGGTTCAGTAATTTCAGTCCTTTTACTTTGATTATGGTTCCATAATCTCAAAAATATTAAACATGATATATAACTCAGATATAATCATTATATAAGTATTTATAATAGTATATAAAAGTTAGATATGAGAAAATGAGTTACATCGTTCATGGAGACGATAGGCCTAACGTACACATGAACTCTTTCTATTTTTATAACAGATAGAACATAAAAAGGTAAATAATATTAAAACTTTAAAGAAAAATTATTATTTCAAATATTTCATGTATATTTATTAGATATATCATTGTTACCATCCATGTCAAAATAAAATGAAAAATATTTCACATTGCTACGTGGAGGCGGTAGTCCACACGAGAGACATTATTATTTTCCAACAGATTAGAATGTAAGAAGTTATATATGATATTATAATTATAGAAGAATATTAATATCATAAATATAATATAAATATGTTAAATCCATAATTATATATATAAATTATAGGTGATGATAGAAAACGAATTATATTGGTTTGTGAGGCAGTGGTCTGCCACACACACAATTGACGATTTCATTTCCCATTTGAAGGAAGAGGTGATGGATATAGGTTATTAGATTAAAATAATAAAATATAATTATATTATATATATAAATATATATATAAATATATATATTTTATGATATTTGGAAAATATTTTAATGAGTTAGAATAATATGTAAAATGAAAACACATGGTTAAGAAATTTACCTCTTCTTCAGTCAACCTTGTTTTTTTTATACCTAAAGAATTCTTAAATTGAATTTATGATAAAAAAGGGACTCTAATATGTGTATAGGGGTGTAGGGAAGAAATTTGTGTAGAAATTTTCTAAATCAAAAGGCTTTCTGAGTGTGAAGAGGGTATTATATGGGGTAGCATTTTATTAGTGGGGGAGAAGACACACTTGTAATTTTTTGAAAATAAAAAGTAATACCCACATGTTTAACATGAAAAATGGATAAAAAATGGTTCATTATATAACCATAGATGATATAAGGTCAAAATATTTCTATAAAATAGGAATTTTACATGTTTATAGCTCATTTTAACCCTTATATTTTTATTTTAACCCCCGACAAACCCGTTTTAACCTTAACAGTGATAATTATTTTTTTTAATATTTTTACAATTAATTATGAGAAAATTAAGTTAAAATAATTATGTAATATTAATTAATATTATTAAAAATATTTAATCCATTTTTAAAAATTAAATTCATATAATTGAAATAATTTAATTTAAAATTAATCCCGTAGACGCGACGAAAAAGTGATTTTTTGAAGATTTTTTTTTCATAAGTATAAAACGTTTTAATATCAAAATTCAATATTAAATTGATTAAAATGACCTAAATTCTATTTATTATAATATAATTTAACTAATTTTATTTTTAAAACAATTTTAAATCAAAATATAATTTTTAAATTCTTTAAATGGAAAAACAATTTTCAATAAAAACCAGTATTTTTCACTATTCATTGAAAATTTAAATTTTTCAAAAAATTATCAAAAATTCACTCTAAGATAATTTTTAAATTATGATTTAAAAGATAAATTTAATTTTTTGAAATATATTTTTTAAAAGTGTTATAAATTAATTTTAAAATATGTGTACAAAGCGCGATGAAACAACCATTTAGAAAAATATATTTTTTCAGAAAACATTTATTTTTCTTTAAAATGATTCTTATATTATTTATAATTAATATATAAAAATTTAATTCATTTTATAAATGTGTAAACAAAATAATTTTCGTAATTTAGTTATTCCAATTCATACCCTCCAATTTAACGGCTAGGTTATAATGGTATATGGTTCATTTAGACCGAGGGTTGTGTATATCACATGCTATCAAATAGATTAAATTTTAAGAAATATATTTCATGGACCATTTAAAATCAGTGATTAGTGTTACATATCACATCAATCATAATGTTAATCTTTTAAAATATCAGGGTGTTACAACCACCCCATGCTGATGAAACTACCCTCCCAGTGCTATGTGAACCTGACTCCCATGCGTTAACCCTTGCTCCCACATGAAACGCTCCTGACCCTATGCCGACCTATGCAGGGGATTTACCCAACCACATTTCCTTTAATTGGGTGTCTTAGATAAATACCTTAAGTGTTTTCTATGTGGCTTGATGAACTTAGTTTAGAGATGACCAATTGTGGGACTATTTTTTACCATGTCCTCTTTTACATTCACTTACACAACAAACACAAAAACACTAAAAAAATAAACATGATAAAAAAACTATTGTTACTATTTTTATTTATTTTTTAAAAATTTTATTTCTAATAATAAACTACCAATAAATGATAATTAATAATTAAAACATGGGTATTATCAATTAAAAACATGATATATTCAACGATTAAAATTTTAAAATTTATGCATAAAAACTAAGTCATAAAATCCCCACACTTAAACCATACTTGTACTCAAGCTTACATTTCCAATATGAATTAAAAATTACACCCCATTCTACCAATATTAAAAATTCAAAGTCAACGAAAAAAAATTGTGTGTGGGAGAGAGAACTTTCAAATTTCATAAAAGAAAAATGATTCCAACTCCTCACCAAACACAATATAAAGAATCTTCACTAAGAAAAAGTGATAGAACTTCCCATATCTTCCATTTAAGTCTTTCTACTCATCATTATTAACATTCCAATTCATGATATACCACACACATTTTTTTATTCTCTCATCACTCAAGGTAAAATATAAATGTGAAGTTTTCCTCATACCTTAAGAACATGTACAAAAATTATGAATTTGAAAATGATCCACATTCCTCACTTAATAGAGACAAAAATTACTAAAAATAAATAGGACTAGAAAAATGGATCAAATTATTTTGAGGTTAAACGATGGTAAAAAATTTATAAATAAAATTTAAGGCTCAAAATGAGGTTTATCTCTAGGTGTTAAGCTTGATAAGAAAAATAAACATGGTGAAATTCTCCTTTTAAAAATTACATCTTCCTCACATACCCAATCTCAAAGTACATGATCAATTAAATAATAATGAACAAGTTACTAATATATTTTATTCTTTTTTTTAAATTCACCCTTTAATTGAACTAGGAAAAGTCTCACATCTACCACCCAACCCCAAATAATGAAAATCATTGGTCAAGTGATGGTGTTTTTTGACTCTCTATAACTCAACCCACAATTTTTCATTTTTTTCCAGAGTATTAAATAATAAAATTCATAAAGGAAATATAAAAATCCTTCCCAAATTATGGTGAGACACCCACAAAATATTTTCCCAAATAAGGATATCCATTTTTCCAATGAACTCCCTTACCCCCACCCTTGAACTTTGAAGATCATGAAAAAAATAAAGTATGGGTAAGAATGGATAAATTATCTTATCATTTAGCTATTCCTATAAAAGGATATTCATGGTCTCTAAGGGATAAAAGAAGGATCAATGTTAAGAATATCTTAAGGATAGTGTCCACATCAAACAAAAATGTCTCAATTATCTTTTAAGTGAATTTTCACAGTCATCGTTTTGATAAGTTCATATTTAAATCATAGTAAGTATAATGTCCTAATTTATTTCAAGAAATTTGATAAGAAATATTGGAAATATTGGGTATAGAAATATATGAGGAATAAAATAAAGTAATTTAAGTTAATAAATCATTTAATGTGTAAAAAACAAATTAATCAACATGAAAATTTGAAATTCTAATCCTGAAAATATAGAAGGGAATTTCATCAACATGTGACTAAAATGAAAAAACATGATCCATTGAATTCAAGTTACCATGTTTCACTCTAATGATCCAATATCCTAATCTTACCTTTTCAATTTGATGAAATTGAAAATTAAAACATGCAATCATGGGGTTCCTAAAAATCCTAAGTGTCATTGATAAAAAAATGGGCACTAATCTATTTTTGGACATGTATTTATTTTAAAGCTCAAAAAAGATTCTAGAAAATATAGTGGACTATAAGTAAATACTAAAAATTAAAGTTACTCCCATTTTTCAGGAATCTTTCTTTATTCCTATTACTTTATGTATAAGGTTATTGCCCCTTGAATCTTTATGGACATCAAAATTAAAACAATAGATGTGAAAGTCAATTCTCATGAAAGTTTAAAAATATAGGGAACGTACCTCTAAAATATTACCTAAATAGAAATAAAATTAAATTAAATCCTAAAACATAAAAAATATGGGTTTCCTCCTAAAAGTTCTTTAGTTATTACCATCAAGCTGTACTATACCTCTAGAAGTTAAGTGATTGAGGGTATGAAGGATGTTACTTGGTACAAATCTACAAAATGTAAAAGATATGATTCCTTTATATAGATAGGTCCTATTACTTTTTCAAAAACTAAATTTAATATTCATTTTAGTAACACCTACTCAACCCCCATGGGCCCAATCCATCAGTTTTTGTCCCTTATTGAAAATTCAAAGGGTAGCTCACTAATTTTCCAAACTTGATGCCCTTTCTTGACCTCTTTAGGTATAAAAGTCCCTAATATTTCCTCATATTTTCCTAGAAACTTATTTATTTTATTCAATACCTTTTTACCTTATTATTTACTTTATATGGTAGCTACATATTCTCTTTTTTCTAAGAAAATAATGTCCTAAACTCCTTGAAACTCATGTTCTCTCAGCCCGTCAACTGCTTCTTCCAAGTTCTTCATTACCTGGTGTATATTGAATTTCACTTCTTATACACCAACTATTAAATATAATTATCTACTTTATACATCAAATAGTTCCATTACCATATCTAGGAAGTGTATTTATAATATTATTGGGATCTTCTCCTCATTCATTTCTATTATAATAAAATCTATTATAAAGTAGAACTTATCTACCTAGATGATTATATCTTCAAGTAGTCCTTAGAGACTTATTACTATTATGTCTACTGGTTAAAGAATAACTCGATTTGGATTCATATATCTAAAACCTAGATTCTTGAATGTTGAATATGAAATAATGTTTATACTTGCACCTAAATCACACAAAGAACTACTGAACTCATTATAACCAATGTCAATAAGAATAGAAAAACTACCCAGATAAATTTTTATCTTCGGTTGGATTCCTGATACCACTACCAAACACTCCCCCATCAATGGTATGGGGCCTAATTCCTTGATATTTCTAATATTTGACACTAACTCCATTGTGATTTTTTCATAGGTAGGCATGCTCTCAATCGACTCTGTTAATGGTATGTTGATGTGTATTTTTTTAACATATATAGGAACTTTTCTCTTTTTAATGGTGGTGGTGGTAAATATGGTTGTGGTTCTTACTCTTTAACATACTTATCTACTTAATTTCTTTTTTTACTTATTATCTTGAACTAGTTTTCTTACTTATACCATATTTTCTTCATATTTTTTTTTATATTTTTCAGAAAATTCTAGTGTTTTATTTCCACTCCTAAGGGTGATGGATTTCACCTAACCATGTCCATGAAATTCTATGTCACCTGTTAAAAATAATCTTAGCCTATAATTTAGTTGATTATAAATATTATCCATTTAGATTTCTAGCTCCTCATTGCCACTATTTAATTCCATGAGTTATATTTCAATTATTTAATGGTAGCTCCTTGGTATTTAGAATAGGCTATAAAATCCTTGAGTGAAGCTCCTATTATGGTCATGAATCTTACTAGGGTATCCTCCAGTAAATGGACCTAACTTATGAGTGTTGGACCTTGGTGTTGGGGATGAAAACCATGTTGTCTTGGTTATAATCCTTATCCTTGTTATTGATTCATCTATTGTTTTGGTGGTTGTTGTATCCTCTATCCTTGTGCATAATTTTGATGATTATAATCTAAATAATTGACATCTTCACAGTACATACCTTGGGGATGTTTATTATCTATCACCATGTATAACTTATTTTAAATTTCATTAATTTGGGTGGAAACTAAGCTACTGTCTACCATATGAACTCCTTGCACTGATCCTCCCAATGAATGCAATTGATTTTTTTTTATGAATTTCATCCAACTCATAACACTCCTCCGGTGAATTTTTAATCAAAAAATATCTAGCAGCTGCATATATGATTTAATTATTTCCCTATGATAAAACCTTGTAAAAGGTTTGTATTAACAAAAAAATTTAGATGCTCTGATGAGAACATCATCTAATAATATTTTATACCATTTCCATGCACTATATAATGATTCTCCCTTTAATTGTTCAAAAATTAAAATGCTTACCTATAGATCCATGGATTCTAAAGGTGGGAAGTAACTTTTCAAAAAAATCCTCACCATATCTTCCCATATTATTATCGAGTTTGGGAGTAGACTTTAGATCCATTATCATGCCTTTTTCTTTAACTATAATTTTAATAATAATAATCTCACTACATCACTTTTGACGTTGTTTAATTGGAATGTGTTTTACAATTCCAAGGAACTCCCAATGTGAGAATTTTGGTCTTTATGTGGTATAATAACAAATTGAATGGAATGTGTTATCAATTGAATGATCATGATATTTATTTTGAAATGTTGAGTAATGAAATGGGGTATGAGGATACTCTAATAAACCCCCATGTTTCAAGATCTTCCAAGGTTGATTATTGCTTGCACCCTTGGGTTTCATTCTTTGGGATCTTGGTGTGCTCTTTGTCTAACTTACTGTACAAATTATTGTCCAAATAATCTTCCATCCATGCTCTCTTATTGTATATTTTTTCATAGTTTTATAATTTTCCCTTTGATATAGGGATCAAAATATGGATTTCATTCCTTATTTTTTCCTCTCATAGAGTACCCATGCATAGAATTGGTTCCTAAAACAACGGTATAATAAGACCAAGTGTAAAATTTTTTAAAAGAGAATAAACCAAATGTAAAATTACTAAATTTTCTAAAAATTTATATTTACCATTCCCTAGTAATAATGTCAGTTTTAACATCACCTTAGATAATCATTAATTATCTTTGAAAAATAAAAAAACAATTTTATGTTCTTGAACTAATTTAACTATTTTTAAACATAGTAGAGTGAAGGTTGAGGTTGATTAATTGGGTATGGTGTATAAATGATTTAAAATGTTAGGAAAAATTAAATTTAGAAAAATAATATAATTGGTTGGTATTGAGATTGATGATGTGGATTTATCAATATTTTTTAAGTTCAGTTTCGTGATCTAGTGAGGGGTAAGTTTTGTATTTTTTAATTTAAATAGTTTTAGAACCAAACTCTAGTGATCCTCCTCTTATAGTTCTCACCATCTATGTTATAAAACCCCTTTTCTCCTCTTAGTTCTTAGGTTAGTTCATATATAGGTGTTTATAACCATGTTTAAAAATAGTGACCCCAAACTCATTCATTGGTCATACCATGAGAAAGGGTTACTATTTGATATATTTATTAGACATACCCTTCTCTCTTAACAACAATAATTCATGAGGGATAAGGGTAATAATTCCAATGAACAAATAGAATGTAACGACCCATTATAATTTCAATCGAATAATGGTCCCTACACTAAATGTACTCACCATAAATTACAAATATTGGTACAAAATGTTTACCCCCTCATTCTAATCATGAGTGGATAAGAAAACAAAGGTAACCGACTGTAGAAGAATCTAACATCAACAATAGGTCCTAGAATAGGATCCAGTGTCCTCTCTTCATATCTATAACTCCATTATAAATTAAACCCCCCTCCTTAGTAGCAGCTTTTAACTTTTTAATTCTCAAAAGTTTCAGTCACCTTTTGATGTTTGAAATCTTATTTTCCCACTTATCTTTCTTTATTTGAATTTTTCACTTTCATTTCGATCTAATAGCCAGAAGTTTTTTTAAAAATCATTTGTGTATAATTATCCATTATTTTGTGGATTATTTAAAACTCCCTATTATTTAGAAAAGCCCCAGTGCTCATGTTTCTCCATCAACTCCCCACATCAGATAGAAATTATGGATACCCCAAAATATTTAGGATTTTGAAAATTGTAGATTATTTAAACCCTATGGCATGGGTAGTGAGGATTTTAAACAACCTTTTCATGGACATGAATATCCATGGTACAATCGGTTAACCATAGCACAATAGGTTTCTCCTCTTCAAAAACCAGTTCTTCCATTTTGGGACTCTCCATGGTGTAGTACCAACACTACGACATAACTGTCTTATCTTCCTAAAGTCATCACCACTATCATTTCTGACACCTCCATGTCATAGTGGAGTCTCTTTATCTTAGCTTTTTCCTTATTCTTTTTTCCATAGTGAAACAATGATCTCCAATACTGCAAAATTATTATTACATTTTCAAAATAGAGGGACTATTGAATAACCTCCAGGCCATGAAACAATGCTTATTTATTAGCTCAGATTCCCTAGGCCACTATGATGTAAGGAAAAATCTTCCAATGTAGTGGTTCTCAATATGAAAATGGATCCCTAGCTCCATATTCATTAGTCCTGGGGGGATTAAAACGCAGTGTTGATGGCGACGACATAACATGGTGGTCCAGTAGTATAGCATTGTGGTTTGTGTGGGAGATTATATCCAAGGATTAAGACACATGAGTGAAGGAAAAATAGAGTCGCATTTATAA
Organism: Viscum album; assembly: GCA_963277665.1. Taxonomy (NCBI): domain Eukaryota; kingdom Viridiplantae; phylum Streptophyta; class Magnoliopsida; order Santalales; family Viscaceae; genus Viscum; species Viscum album. The sequence continues at coordinate 1,111,231,324 of OY728146.1, forward strand.
GTGGAGAATAGTACTCAATGTCGCATGTCCTACAACGAAGTTGATATTGGTGTCATTCTCCTTAATATATAAATTCATGGTGGCATATCAATAATGAAGCCAGACTAGAGTCGGAGGACCCATACCACCTCCATGCACCACCACACACAGAAAAAGATATCATTATATCATTTTGTGGACCCACCCTATGTGTTGGAACTTGCTCCCACATATACATGAACCTATCCCTGTGCCGACCCACACAAAGGCTTACCCCAACCGTATGAAATGCTCTTGGATGTCTTGGTCGGCTACCCTATGGGCTGGCTACATGGCTTGATGCCCTTTGTTGAGGTATGGTTGGTTGTGGGTCTATTTTTTTACTATGTCCCATTTTCCATTCACCTAAACAGAACAAAACAAATACTAAAAAAATAAGATAAAAATAGGTGTTTTAATTATTTTTCGTCTCTTATTTCAAAATTTCATTCCAAATTAAAAATTACGCGCAAATGATAAGTAATAAATAAAACATGGGTATTTAAAATTAAAACATGAAACATTCAAAAATTAAAATTTTATAATTTATGCATAAAAAAAAACTCATCAAAAAATAAGTTACTAAGTGTAAAAAAAGAGAGTTTCCATGTTAAAATTAAATTTTATAAAATGTTAAAACTTAGGATAAAAATACAAAAATTCCTCAAACCTTATCTCCAAGTGTGTGGTGAAGGGTTTGATCAACCAACACTCACCCACTGTCTATTATTTACCAATTTTAGATTCACTTTCATTGAATAAAGCACCTCATATTACCAAAATTAAACTCCCCACACTTATAAAAGGACAATTTATCCACACCAATTCTAATCACACCACAATCCATTTAGTTAAACCAAAATCTAAAAAAATCCTTCTAAAACACTCATATACACATCCTATAGACTCTTTTATCCTCAAAATACCACCTCTAAAAGTTTTAATCCAAGTTTTAAAGGAGTTATCATAAATATTATGTTAAAAATTACCAAATAACTCATTTTCATTTATATTTCATTAAGTCTTATTATTATACCTAAAATTATATTATAACATCTTAAAATAATAACATCAGTATCATTAGTATATTGAAATTTTATTATGTTTGTAATGTCCCAATTTTTCTCAAAGGTGTAGATCATTGTTTTTATAATTAAATTACTTAGTTTGGAACTTTTAAAGTTACCTAATGGAGTCATGGAGGTCATGAGGGTGTTAGGGTTTTATGGAGCCTGGATTCCCAAAGTTTTGGTGAAATAGACTAGGACACACAGTTAGGAGAAACTTTCCCGCCCATCCCACATGATTTCACTAACCATGCAGGGGTGTGATAGAAGGGGGTAGGGGGTTGCACAATTGTTTGAAACCATGTTATCCTAGGAACATGACCTTGTGGGTGGTGATATCATTTTTTATATTTTCTTACACATGGATTTCACATAGTTAACCGAACCAAGCACCTAGCCTGTATGGGGTCCCTCCTTAAGCAGAACTGGGTGCATAGTTGGCACACAGTTTGGTCAACCATGCAGCCAAAACATGTGGCCCAATAATTAAAGGGGAACTATAATTTTTACCCTTGAAATGTTTTAAATCATAAATCCATATTCCTTCCTTCTTCTCCAGTGAACATGAGCCTCCTCCCTCTCGCATAGGTTTCTCATAAACCCATATTAATATTTTTGATATGTCCCTTATCAACAATCCAAATCGTTTCCCATCAGATGCATTGGAATGATCTTGATAATATATTTATTCCTCTTCCTTATATTTCTAGTTTCTATTTTCTTATATTGTGTTATTTAGGTGTGACCTCATTTACCTCATTTTTATGGAATTTGATGATTTATTTAATATCTTTAATTTTATATCGATTCAAAGGATGATGCTAGATGAAGACAACACTAAAAATGTAATGTAGGTGGTATAGCTTATTTCCCTATGTTTCATCACTTTATATATGGTGTGCCATTTTGCCACGTGATGGAATCTTCTGACAGTGATTCTTAAACATAATGAAATGGTTTTCCAATGTTTATATGATCCTAAATAATGGATAATCAACATGTTTGGTTGATTTTCTTGACTTATGTCACCCCAATGGGTGTTTTTTTTACCTTTTTAGTTCTAATTACTTTTATATAAATTGGTTAAACACCTCCTGGGGTGTAAAAACCCGGTTCTTCTTTTTGAGGTATGATTTATTTTATTATTTTTTACTTTGAGTGTCTTTGAGAAAAAGTGGGAAAATTAGATAAGTACTGGAATTATACTATCACACGGGCTGATTCAGGGTTACACGCTATGTAAATACATACCATGTAGTTTGGGCATGTATGAAGGGAATACATGGAGTGTAGGCATGTCAGCAAGGAAAAGAGGAAAAACCAACTACACGCCGTGTAATTCTTAGTACACACTGTGTAGTCATGTCGATAGGCCCTGGAAAGTAAGTCGGTGGAAGTCAGCTGCCAAATGAACAGTAAAATGATATACAAACCATGTATATTTACTTATATAACATTTAATTGTGTTTTTTGCTTAAAATGGGTAGTATCCTATCCATTTTGCAGATTGGATAGTGGGATCACCGGGGGAACTCAAGAGGAGTGCCATAACTTCAACCCCTTCCTGGTTGATCATCCGAACTCCGAATCAGTCACCATCAGTCTCATTTGAACCCAATAGGTAAGCTATCAATTAATACAGAGCCTTTCTTTGTGATCTTAGTTCTTGAGTAAGTTATTTAATGTTGATTGAATATCATTTTTTTGTAGATCTCTTACGTTCTAGCTTGAATTAAAAGTCAAGGCTGGATGAGGAGAGTTGTACTACAACGAGGTAGGTGGTATCATGCCTCTCGTTAATTGTCGAGATGTTTATATGTATTTTTGTGACACAAAACAATGTTTAGGGTGTCTCCTTGAAATGAATTTAATCCTTATTATTACTTAATGTTGTTCTGGTAATGAATTCAATGAATTATATCCTGTTTAGATTCATTGTTTGGTTAAGGGCCACCTCGTAGGTGCATTTCCCTAGTATAATTTGTTTGGCCATTTTGTCCTAGGATGTTTATGGGCATGCCATAATTTACCTTCTAGGGTTGTTTAAAAATCATGTTGATTACTATCTGGAATTACAATTGCATTAGAATTATAAGTATTTTTTATTATGGCTTTGGGATTGTGTTTTCCCCTTTTTTGATGCAACGATTTTACTTGTTTATGAAGGTTGGAATGTTTTATTAAATTTTAACGAGTAAATGGTAAATAGCATTGGGTGATACATGGTTTCAGCTTAGAATTCCATGAACAGACTCACATGACTATTGTACCTTGCACCTTGGGCGATACATGGGTTCGGTTTAGAACACCGTGGACAAACTCAAGAGGATTTTGATTTATATGTCATTAGTGACACTTGGGCTCCCTAGTAGGACCGCCAGGGATGGACTAAATTGACATAATCTTATATTACACATAGATTGATACCTTGGGGATCCCTAGTAATAACACTAAGGATGAACTCATATGAACTTATACCAACATCGAGAGTGATACTTGGGGCTCCCTAGTTGGATAGCTGAGAACGAACTCGTAGGATGTCGGTAGAATTACACCTATAGTGATAGTTGAATTAAAACTTAGTAATATCAAGAAAGGACTTAGGTTATACTTAAATAATGGAATGAAATAAACTGTGATATTTCTTCTAAGCCAAAGCACAATCTTGGATCCAGTTTCCACTTACTTATTAAAAGGTCTTCTGAGACTTCTGTTGTTCTTACTTTGCTGCGGGGAATGTCGGGCTTAGGAAAAATTAAAAGACTTAAATACTCTAGGTAAATGAATTTATAATTAACATAGTGAACTCTATAAATGAATACCAGTACTTTTAGGATTGTTTAATTCCGAGTACCCACTTGTTTGCTGCATTTCATTACTATACACAATTGCTTCATATACTCACTGATAGATTGGAATAGACCTTAGGTGTTTACCTAGTGGGATTTATTTATCATACCCTATTTGGGTCATTTTTTTGGGCCCAAATAGACTATATTACTGTAGTTGTTGATAGTGGAAATAATCATTATACAGGTAGTTGATTGCAGCTTAGGAGGAGGAGAGCAAGGGACCAAGCCAAGGCATGTGATGCAACTGTGTTTCATTTTGTATTGTTACACCTTAGTGTTGTATTGTACTTGATTACAGTGTATCTTGTTTTCACTGCTTCCTTATAACATGTAACATGATACATCATTCTGATATGTTATTCCTTTTTTTATCTTTACCTTGATATCTTCAATTGTTTATTTCAGTTGCATGCTATTTACTACTTTCGTTATTGTTATTATTTATTCTGTTGTATTACACTCTGGCAATGAGGGCATATTTTTCCCACTATCACACCCTAGGACCTTATAGCTAGTCAACAACCTCTAGAATTTGGAGAAATCTACTTGAGGACATGTGGCCAACTAGGTATGGGGCACCAGTTGAGTGGCTTCCAGACCCAGGACTTTACAAAGTGGTATTAAAGGGTTTCTTTTCTACATTATCTTAATATTTGATGACAATAGACTGGAAGAGGAAGGATATGGAATTTGGTAAATAACTATGCCTAGGAGCAGCTACACCATGTATAGGGAATATCCAAATTTCCTTGAATTAAATTGTGCTTTTGGATTTTGAGTTATTATAGTTGAATTGATTTCACCATTGGGTCACACAATTGTTTTGTGATGTTATTATTAATATTTTTGTGATTATATTTTGTTTCAACCTGATGAGATGAGGTTATTTTATCTCATTCATCATATAGACACTTGTTAGAATCACATTACATGCCTTATTGAAAGGCGCTGTCATGGGCACCCTCAAATGATTAGTGGTTTTTGGGTACTTAGGTGCAGGAGAGTGGCTGACCAAGGTCGTCTCTCAAAGGAGAAAGTAAATTAAAACAAATTCTTAAAGGTATTATAAAAATAAAATAGAAAAGAATTAAAAAATTACTTTAAAGGATGAGGGTGTTTATTGTTTATAAAAATTGTAGAAGTTTGCTGGAAGAAGGTTTCATTTTTTTTGTTTTTAATTTTGAAATGAAGTTTGATTAAAAAGACGCAACAAGAAGATGTTTTTTTAGAAAATATTTTAAAAGGTGTAATCGATCTAACTATACCTCTTCATTTAATTATTAAAAATTATCATTTAAATAAATATCCACTTAATTATGATCCTATAATTTTGTAACCCTATAACCCTACTAGAGTTAACTTAACCACAAAGATGATTTACTGAAACCCTAGGTTAGCTTCGGAACACGCAATCGCAGCACCCTGCTTTGATTGTTGTTATAAGGTTATCTTATGGTTAGTGGTTAATTAAATAACATATCCATTATGTAAATGAGGATTAATTGTTTTTATGGATTATATTTTAACTCTACAAACTTATCCCGTGTGGTCTTGTATTACTGATTAAGTTCGTGCTCTCATAATTTACACAAAATCTCGACCTCGCGTGTTTTTGTGTCAATTGTTAAATTTATTTCTTAGTTTCATAAAATTTAAAAAATCAATCCATGAATCATATTAAGTGAAATACAGTAGTTCAATGATTGAAAACAATCAAATTAAGAGTGTAGAAGATAGATCTATCACTAAAAAACTACTCTTCCATGGGCGGTGTGGTCATCGTGGAGACGTTTTTCATGAGCAAAGGATTGAAAGGGTTTAACCCAATATCGTCTCCAATATTGATTCCAAACCAATTAGGAAGATTAATAGAAGAAGAAAATAGTAGAACATAGAAGATTAATTGAATAAAAATTCAATATAAAAACATGAAAGAAAAGAATTACAAAGAGGAGGTGGGAGAGGAGAGCCTTTTTGGAAGAGATGTTTGCAGAAAGCCTTACTTCTTAGAAGAGTTTTTAGGGGCTCACAAGAGACACCCTTTCGGCCAAACCTTCCCAAATCCTTGAACAACCTTCCCAAAGAGTGAAATACCCATTTAAATAGAGTTTTTTAGGGCTAGGGTTACATAACTTTTTAAAGTGTGAAATGAAAACTCGGCCAAATATTTTATTTCAAGTTGGACCTCATAGTTGACCTCCAAAATCCATGAATTGGCCGGACTTCTAGAATGATTATTTGTTCCTAATTATGTCTCCAATATTTTCTCCAAATTTTGGATCAATAAAAGTTCAGATAAATAATATACAACCCAAATAATAAAATGGTGTCCAATCTGGATGGTTCTATCCAACTTTGTCTTCATGGCCCATTTACTCCACACAAATACACGATCCAGCTCCCATGTCCTAAATAAAATATGTATATAATTAATTCAGGAACACAGTTACAAAATTTTAATTCAAAATATTTTATATAACAATATTTATTCCCGAAATACTATAGTAAATTTTAAAAGGGTAAAACTGGATTTTTTCATCAAATTTGAAAATGAACGATCTAATCCCAAATATTTCTTAATTGAACATATTTAGCATAATGTGAGGAAATTATATCATATATTATAAATAAAATATTAAATAAAATTGTGTTTTATCAACTCCCCCACACTTACCCTTTTACACTCCTGAGAAAAACCTCATATCAAGTAAACATCAATATCAAATCAAAACCAATTTTAAAACACATATCCTTGAGATCCAACAATTCCACACGAAGAAACAAAAGATATCATGCCTCATAAAAAAATATTATTTTAATATCTCCATTTATATCATTCAATATATTTTCACTTCATTTATCCTCCTATGCACAATGCACTTACCTCACTTGATTTTTCTCTTATCGCACAAATGTCAATTTTTAGCAATGTATTTCTCATCCAAACTCATAAAAGTATCACCATAGGCTTGATAAATTCCTAAATCACCATCCTATGTGAGTCAAGGACATATGTTTATGATGAGGACTTTTCAGCGTTGTTATGTGGATTTCGGTTGGTAGGATTTAGATGTGAAAAACTCTGATGCTGAATGAGGAGGGCTTGATTCTTTATGAAGAAAAATTGCATTAATATAATTTTCACTTAAATATGGTATCCTCCTAAATCCCCATAGTATAAATTCAGATCCATCATCCTGAAAAGTCATGGAAATTTTACACCATTCATCATTCCACAAAAAAATGTCAATATTCTCAAACATGATTTTCTTGAAAGCTCCAGATAGGAACAACTTTCTTCCTCTATTAGAATCTCTAGAAAAGGCACATCTTCACTTATCATGAAAGCCCCAGAAAAGGAACAACTTTCAATATAATGATTTTATTTAGCAGCAAAAACATATCTTTAGAATTTAATTTTCCACCCAAAGTATCACAAAATGTAGTAGCACAACACAAGATAGCTTCCCCCACACTTAAGTTCAACTAGATTATGAAATTTCACTTCAAGAGTTGGTTGGATAGGAAAAAATGTCTTGTAATGTGGCTAACCTAATAGGATATTCCTGGATTCTAAGGGATACAGGGATTAAATGTTCAAGGTGGGACATTATAAAAAATGGATTCTTTGAAAAAGGAGATTTAATACCAAACAAATGCCTCAATCATTTAAACATAAGTACCTCAAACCCTAAAGTTTTGACAGGAATAAATCAAATTATGGTTAAATAAAGTATGGTTTGGTTCTTTCAAGAAGTGAGGTGAATGTAAAGAATATGAAAAGAATGGTTTAGAAGCCTCACAGGAAAGTTATTTAAAATATAAAGATAGTGAGATGTGGCATGGGATTCAAAATTAAGAGTACTTTTCATGAAATTACTAAATATTTGAACTTAAAACAAAGTTATTTTCAGCATTCATTTAAGATCAGTTTCATGGGAAAAATTGTTTCACTTATTGATATGGATTTTAAAATGGTTATGAGAATCATTTCAGCTCAAAATTTTCAAAAACACACAAAAAACTGAAAAATAAACACACAAAATTTAAAAAAAACATTTTTTTTTCATTTTGTTTTTTTAAATAGGAAAACAATTGAAATTACTAAACTAAAAGGTTCCATCCCCCACACATAAAATATTGAATTGTACTCTATGTGAACCTATGAGATGATATATGCACATGAAAAGTATAATTTTAAATAGGACAAAGAATAAAAAAGTTAAAGGGTTAGGAACAACCTGATATGATCAAGTGATGATGGGGTCATGTAGGGTGATAAAATCCACTGCATCAGTAGGAAGTCCCTCAATGTATCTCTTCAAATGTTTCCCATTGACTGTAAAGCTCCTTCCTGTGTCCTCTTGTGTGATATCCACTACACCATAAGAAAAAACATTAGTCACAACATAAGGACCTAACCAACTGAAACACAACTTACCAGGCATCAGCTTCAGTCGTGAACTATAGAGAAGGACTTTCTCTCCAACATGAAATTCTTTTTTCTGGATCATTTTTCATGAGCTACTTTTGATCTTTCCTTATAGAGAATTTAGTTATCATATAAAGACAATCAAATCTCCTCAATCTCTTGAATTTGCAACTTCTTTTGGATTACAGCTTGGGCCAAATCCATGTTACATTTCTTTATATCCCAATAAGCCCGATGCTCAACTTCCACAGGGAGATGACACACTTTCCAAAAAACAAGTCGAAATGGGGACATACCGATGGGAGTTTTTTATACTATCTTATATGACCATAAAGCATCATCCAAGAGCTTTCTCTAATCCTTCCTATTTGGTTGTATGGTTTTCTCCAAAATATGTTTCAACTCACGATTTGAAACCTTAGCCTGGCCATTTGTTTGGGGGTGGTATGGTGTTGATGCTTTATGTGTCACCCCATAATTTTGAATGAGGGAAGCCAAATTCCGATTGTAGAAGTGTGTCCCTTGGTCATTGATGATGGCCTTCGGTACTCCAAACCTGCAAAAAATTTGTTCTGTGAAAAAGTCCAAAAAAACATGAGAATCATCAGCCCTGGTGGCCTTAGCCTCCACCCATTTACTCACACAATCAATAGAAATGAAAATATACAAAAACCCAAATGAACTAGGAAAAGGAACCATAAAATCGATTCCCCATACATAAAAAATCTCACAGAATATTATGGGTTGTTGTGGCATCTCATGTCTCCTAGAAATGTTCCCAGTGTGTTGGCAATGAGAGCATGAATTAAAAAACACATGGGCATCATGGAATAAGATAAGACAATATAATCCAGAGTCCAAAACATTCCTAGAATTATGTTGGGGTCCAAAGTTTCCAATACAAGAAAGTGTATGACAAAATTGTAGAATAGACTCAAACTCATGATCAGGAACACACCTCCTAATAACTTGGTCACTACACATGCGCCATAAGTAGGGATCATCCCACACATAAAATCTAGACTCACTCTTTAACTTTTGGACTTAATGTTTCTTTAAATTTTCAGGGATTTCTAATGCAACTAGTTAGTTCACTAAATCCGCATACCAAGGATACATACCTGAGATGGAATACAATGCTCATTGGGGAAAGTGTCCCGAAGTGGTACCTGGTCTAAGGTGTCATCCTCTAGTGTGTGAGTAAGCCTACTCATGTGGTCCGCCACTAGGTTTTCCGACCCCTTTTTGTCCTTTATCTCAATGTCAAATTCTTGAAGAAGGAGCATCCATCAGATTAGCCTGGGCTTTGCGTCTGGCCTCTTCAATAGGTACCTTAGAGCTTCATGGTCAGAAAAAACAACTACTTTAGAGCTCAATAAATATGAACAGAATTTATCTAAAGTGAATATAGCAGCAAGAAACTCTTTTTCCATGGTTGTGTAGTTTGATTAGGCTTGATCTAGTGTCCTCAATGCAAATTCAATCACATATGAACGTCCCTCCACCCTCTGAGATAAGACAGCTCCAACCGCAAAGTTGGAGGCGTTACACATAAGCTCAAAAGGAATATCCCACCATGGGGGCTGTATGATTGGTGGAGTGGTTAGACACTTCTTTAGACCCTTAAAGGAAGTTCTACAAGAATCATCAAACATAAAATTATAATCCTTTTGAATTAATCGTGACATAGGGGAAGAAATATTACTAAAATATTTGATAAAGCGTCGATAAAATCCTACATTCCCTAGGAAAGATCTAACATCACTCACACATGAAGGATATGGTAAGGATGAAATAATATCTACCTTAGATCTATCAACCTATTTCCCATGTTTTGACACTACATTACCTAAGAAAATGCCATGATCTACCATGAAATAACACTTTTAAAAGTTCAAGACCAGATTCTTCTCAATACAACGATTTAACACCTTTCCCAAACTACTTAGACATTCATCAAATGAAGACTCATACATTGTAAAATCATCCATGAATACCTCCATGCGGGTTTCAATAAAATCAGAAAAAATACTCCCCATGCATCTTTGGAAGGTACCTGGGGCGTTGGAAAGTCTAAATGGCATACTTCGGTAGGCAAACGTGCTAAAGGGACAGGTGAATGCAGTCTTATACTGATCCTATGGAGCTATAGGAACCTGAAAATATCCAAAAAATCCATCCAAGAAACAATAGCGTGTCTTCCCAGCTAGTCTCTCAAGAATCTGATCAATAAATGGGAGGGGAAATGGTCTTTGCGAGTGGACTAGTTTAGTTTCCTATAATAAATACACATACACCAACTGTTTTTTACCCTCATCAAAACTAAATCCTCTTTATCATTTTTACAACTGTAACACCACTTTTATTAGGCACAACCTGAATAGGACTCACCCACTGGGAATCTAAAATGGGATAGATTATACCTGCCTTGATCAAATTTTCAACCTCTTTTTTAACAACCTCCAAAAGTGTTGGATTGAGTCTCCTTTATGGCTGCCTAACCGGTTTATCCCCATATTCTAAAATAATCCTTTGCATGAAAATGTAGGGGCTAATACCTGATATGTCATCCAAGGTCCACCTAATTTCCCTGATGTTCTCCCTCAAAATATTCAAAAGTTTTTCTTTATGTTCAAAATGGAGATTGTTATCAATGACAACAAGTAATTTCTCACCACTTAACAAGTATGAGTATTTGAGATTTGGTGGCAATGGCTTGAGTTCCAGTGTTGGGGGGTGGTGTATGGATGGAGACATAGAAGGAAATGAAATATTTTCACAAATAACATCATCATCAGAATATACATAATAAAAATTGTAGAATAAAGCATCAAATCCATCAGCATACTCAACAACCATGTCATAATTAGAGTTCACATGATCAAAATCAGAATATGATTCCATTTCAAAATCAAATCTAAGAGAGTGTTTTTCATTAGAAATAGGCGTGGAAGTACTCTTAAACATAAAACTAGAACCAATACTCATAATTTACCTAAGCATAGGACAATCAAATTCCATGGGGTTTTTATTTGGTGGTTCAAAATGGGAGATAAAAAATGCAGAATGGTCCTCTGAGGGGCACTTCATGGAATCCATAACATTAAATATCACAATTTCATCCCCAAATTCCATGTAAATTATACCCTCGTTAACATTTATGATTGTTTTTGCAGTTTTGAGGAAGGTTCTACCAAAGATAATGGGGGAATGAGAACTTACCTGATCATCCTCCATGTTAAGCACATAGAAATCTGCTGGAAAGATCATGTCTCTTACCCGAACAAGTACATCCTCAAGGACTCCCACTGGATATGCTGTAGCTCTATTTTCTTACTACACCACTACTCTCATCAGTTTCATCTCACAAACCTATAAATAAGAGAATACAGAGTGAGACATCACATTTATGGAAGCTCCCAAATCACAAAGTGCATCAGAAAAGTGAAACTCCCCTATGGTGTATGGGATGGTTAATGTCCTTGGATCCTTGCACTTTTTCGGCATTGCTAGAGTTGGTGTAATGAGTGCTGACACATTTTTTCCAAGATTTATCCTCTCATTTCCCTTGATCTCTCTTAGATTGGTACAAAGTTCTTTTATGAATTTTGCATACCTTGGTATTTTATTGGTGGCTTCAAGTAAAGGAATGTTGATCTCCACATGCTTGAATGTGTCCAAAACCACCTTTTGAATTGCCTCTTCAGACATATTCTTGGTTTGAACAACCCTATTTAAAAATGGAAGGGGTTTAGGAGGAACATCATCAATCTTTTTCTTACCTTTATCTTTATCCTTGGATTTCTCATCAGTTGGTATGGAATGTGGCTTCTCCAGATTTGAGGTGAATCCCGGTGAAAAAATAGGTGTAGATGTATCTATTTTTTGCTTCCCACTTCTCAATGTGACGGCGCTCACATTCCCCTTGGTATTTAGAGTAGGTCAGGATGGTATATTTCCGGAATTCTTACTTACCAATTCATGGAGGGCAGTGTCAATCTGGCTCATTTGAGTCTTCAACTCCCTCAACTCTGAACCTTGAATCTTCAGCTCATTCTATTGATTAAGAACAATTTTCTTAAAAAGGCCATCAGTGTTAGAATCTACCTTTGGTGGGGTATTCCCTTATTACTGGCTTGTTGATGCTTGGGCTTCAAATCTCTTTTGGGGTTGTTGGAAACCCTGCTGGTAAGGTAGAGGGTACTGGAAGTTTTGTTAAAAAGGGGTCCTTTGTTGTTTTCCAGATCCATACCTCATGTCCGATTGATCCTTCCACCCTTGGTTGTATATTGGAGAAAATTAATCAAACTTATTTTGGGGGTATGTTTGTTGTTTCTGCTGATATGGTCTCCCTGGGAATACTACTGCACAATCCTTTGTCTCTTGTAGTTGTGAGAAACAGTCAATTGGGTGGCTTTTCTCAGTAAAAATGCCACAAGGCCTTGAAAGAGGGGGTTGGGATGTCTTTTGTTCCAAAGTAATCTACCTCACCATATTTGTAAATTCTTCTAAATTGGTATCAATCAAATGACTCTCAAGATAATAAGGACTTACCTGATTTACTCCCCTGACATGTGGTGTACATCGATCGCCAAATTATTGGGATTTTTGGGCCATTTTTTCAACCAATTCATGTGCAGCGACTGGTGTCTTGTCCACCAATGCTCCTCTAGCTGAAAAATCCACCATTCTCCTTTCCATAGGTGTGAGTCATAGAAGTATTGAATGATGAGTTTCTCACTAATTTGGTGATGTGGGCAGCTTGAACACAACTTCTTGAATCACTCCCAATACTCATACATTGAATCCCCTTGTTCTTTATTAATCCTCGATATATCCTTACGAATGGAAGTGGTCATTGATGCTGGAAAAAATCTCTGCAAGAAAATACATTTAAAATTATTTGATCAAGTTACATCTTCAGGTTGTAAATAATACATCCAGTATTTCACAGCTCCATCAAGTGAGAATGAGAATTCTCTTAGTTTGATTTGATCTTCATAAATATTTCTTGGTTTTAAGGTTGAGAAAACCACATTAAATTATTTAAGGTGTTTATTGGGATACTCACCAGAGAGTCCATGAAACTTTGGAAGAAGATGAATTAACCCTGATTTTATTTCAAAGTCGATTCAAGATTCGGGTATGCAATAAAATTTGGTTGATAGTTAATATCTGATGAAGCCAACTCTCAAATAGTTCTATTGAGATAATTTAATTTATTTTTAGCTATTGGTTCTTGATTTATATTGGAATTATAAGTTTTTCCAATTTTAATGTTCTTGAAGTGGAGAAATTATCGAACTATTTGAATGTTGAAACCTCCTGTAGACTGAGAGTGTCTGATTCGAGCTCTAAGGCTGCATTCAATCTCAGGGTCAAGATCTAAGAGATATTTGGGATTAGTTTGTGTCATAAATCAAATAAAAATTAAAAGAAGTAAAGTGGACCATAGTAAAATAAAAATTATAAGTTTGATTTGATGGTCCAAAAAGAAGTAGAAGAAAATAAAAGAAGAAGAAAAAAAACCAGATTGGGTAAAGAAGAAAGAAAGGAGAGAGGAAGAGAATAAAATGAAAAATAAAATAAATACCTCTAATTGGTTGAAATAATTACTTGCATCCCCAAAAACGATGCCAATTTTAAAAGCGCTGTCATGGGCGCCCTCAAATGATTAGTGGTTTTTGGGTACTTAGGTGCAGCAGAGTGGCTGACCAAGGTCATCTCTCAAAGGAGGACGTAAATTAAAACAACTTCTTAATAGTATTATAAAAATAAAATTGAAGTGAATTAAAAAAATACTTGAAAGGATGGGGGGGGGGTTGTTTATTGTTTATAAAACTTGAAGAATTTTGTTGGAAGAAGATTGCATTTTTTTTGTTTTTAATTTTGAAATGAAGTTTGATTAAAAAGACGCAACAAGAAGATGTTTTTTAGAAAATATTTTAAAAGGTGTAATCAATATATCTATACATATTCATTTAATTATTAATCATTATCATTTAAATCAATATCAACTTAATTATGATCCTCTAATTTTCTAACCCTCGAACCCTACAGGAGTTAAATTAAGCACACAGATGATTTACTTAAACCCTAGGCTAGCTTCGGAACACGCAATCACAACACCTTGCTTTGATTATTGTTATAAGGTTAGATTATGGTTAGTGGTTAATTAAATAACATATCCGTTCTTTAAATGAGGATGAATTGTGTTTTGAGACTATATTTTAACTCTACAAACTTATCCCATGTGGTCTTTTATTACCGATTAAGTTCGCGCTCTCACAATTTACACAAAATCTCGACCTCGTGTGTTTTTGTGTCAATTGTTCAATTGATTTATTCGTTTATTCAAATTTAAAAACTCAATTAATGAATAATATTAAGTGAAATACAATATATAAATGATTCAAAACAATTAAATGAAGAGCATAGAAGTTAGATAGATCACTAAAAAACTACTCTTCCATGGGCGGTGTGGTCATCGTTGAGATGTTTTGCATGAGCAAAGGATTGAAAGGGTAGAAAAAAATCTCATATCCACTCTTGATTCTAACCCAATTATGAAGATTAATAGAAGAAGAAAAGGGAATAACAAAGAAGATTAATTGAATAAAAATTCAAGATACAAACATGAAAGAAAAGAATTACAAAGGGGAGGTGGGAGAGGAGAGCCTTTTTGGAAGAGATGTTTGCAGAAATCCTTACTTCTTCCAAGAGTTTTTATGGGCTCCCAAGAGACACCCTTTCGGACAAACCTTCCCAAAGCCTCTACCAGCCTTCCCAATGAGTGAAAAACCCCTTTAAATAGAGTTTGTGAGGGCTAGTGTTACATAACTTTTTTAAGTGTGAAATGAAAACTCGGCCAAATATTTTATTCCAAGTTTCACCACATAGTTGACCTATAAAACACGTGAATTGGACATCCTTCTAGAAGGAAGGTTTGTTCCTAATTATATCCCCGAGATTCCTTCCAAATTTGGGCTGAAACCAAGTCCGGATGAAGAAGATATGTCCCAAATAATGAAGTGATGTCCAATCTGGATGATTCTGTACATCTTTGTCTTCATAGCCTATTTAACCCACACAAATGCACAATCCAGCTCCCATGTCCTAAATATAATTTGTTGCTCACACTACTAAAAATAAGGGTATTAGAGACTGCCATTGGCGGTCATATATGCTCCGTCGGTGTAGGGCAATAGAGACCGCCAATAGCGGTCGCTATAGGTGGCCGAAATGCCGGCCTATAGCGATCGCCAGGTGGTCGCTAAAGGTGCCTTCCGGCAGCCTATAGCGACCGCCTTTGGCGGTCGCTACACTAGAATTTTTTTAAAAAAAAAATTCATACCAAAAGAAATATATATATATATATATTTATTAAATAAAAAAAAAATATATATTAAAGAAAATATTTATATATATAATATTAAATAAAATATTTAAATATATATATATATATATATATATTAAAGAAATATATATATAATATTAAATAAACTATTTTTCATTTTTAAATATATTTATTAAATAAAAAATATATATATACATATATATTAAATAAAATATTTTAATATATATATATATATATATAATATTAAATAAAATATTTTTCATTTTTTTAATGAAATGTACGAATTCTGTTTTTTTTCTTCACGGTGCAAAATCGGAGATAAAACAAGATAAAAATCATAAAAAATGGAAAACAATTTCAAACATCATAAACATAAAGATCATCATAAACGATAAACGTGCTTCAATGATCTGAGCCGGTCCATCTATTTCAATCTTCTGCTTCAATAAACCTACAATAAGATAAAAAAACAACAAAACAAAACAAACGTAAATTAAAAATAATTATTCAGTTATTATATATATATAATAAAATTAAATCTGACATCAAATCATGGTGTTATAATAATTTAAAACCCCCAATTTAAGAAATGCTATCATTTCAGGTCATTCGGCCGTTTTTGGTGTTTTATGACACCGGAAACGCGTTTCTGGTCACCGCAGTCAAACGACACCTCCAATTGATGTGCCGTCTGCCCGACCATTTCACAAATCGCACAACGGCTGTTGTCGTACAGTTTCATGGCATTCCGAGGTCATTCGGGTGGTTTTGACCTCCCAACGCGCCGTTTTAGCGCGCGCCGAGCTGTTGAAAACGACACACTCGGACGTAACGTGCGCACTACACCTCTGATGGGCACTCCGTCTCCTCCTACACGTCACGAATAATATTCCTAATGTTTTCGTGTGGTTTCAAGTCATTCAGAGCACGTTTGCTCCGAATTCGACCGTCTCACGCCATTTTTGGTGTTTTATGACACCAGAAACGCGTTTCCGGTCACCACGGTCAAATGACACCTCCGATTGATGTGCCGTCTACCCGAACATTTCAAAAATCACACAGCGGATGTTGTCGTACGGTTTCATGGCATTCCGAGGTCGTTCGGGTGGTTTTGACCCCCTAACGCGCCGTTTTATCGCGCGCCGAGCTGCTGAAAACGATACACTCGGACGTAACACGCGCACCACACCTCTGATGGGTGCGCCATCTCCTCTTACACATCAAGAATAATATTACTAATGTTTTCGTGTGGTTTCATGTCATTCGGAGCATGTTTTCTCCGAATTCGACCGTCTCGCGCCGTTTTTGGTGTTTTATGACACCGGAAATGCGTTTCCAGTCACCGCGGTCAAACGGAATCTCCGATTGACGTGCTGTCTACCTGACCATTTCCAAAATCGCACAACGGATGTTGTCGTACGGTTTCATGGAATTCCGAGGTTGTTCGGGTGGTTTTGACCCCCCAACGCGCCGTTTTAGCGCGCGCCGAGCTGCTGAAAGGGACACACTCGGACGTAACGCACACACCGCACCTCCTATGGGTGCTCCGTCTCCTCCTACACGTCACGAATAATATTCCTAATGTTTTCGTGTGGTTTCAGGTCATTCGGATCACGTTTTCTCCGAATTAAACCGTCTCGCGCCGTTTTTGGTGTTTTATGACACCAGAAACGCGTTTCCGGTCACCGCGGTCAAACGACACCTCCGATTGACGTGCCGTCTACCCGAAAATTTCAAAAATCGCACAACGGTTTATGTCGTACGGTTTCATAGCATTCTGAGGTCGTTCGGGTGGTTTTGACCCCCCAACGCGCCGGTTTAGCGCTCGCTGAGCTATTAAAAATGACGCATTCGGCCGTACCGCGCGCACCGCACGTCTGATGGGCGCGCCGTTTCCTCCTACACATCAAAAATAATATTCCTAATGTTTTTGGGTGGTTTCATGTCATTCGGAGCACGTTTTCTCTGAATTCGACCGTCTCGTGCCGTTTTTGGTGTTTTATGACACCGGAAACACCTTTCCGGTCACCGCGGTCAAACGGAACCTCCGATTGATGTGCCGTCTGCCCGACCATTTCAAAAATTGTACAAAGGCTGATTTCGTACGGTTTTATGGCATTCCGAGGTCGTTCGGGTGGTTTTGAACCCCCAACGCGCCGGTTTAGCGCGCGCCGAACTGCTGAAAACGACGCATTCGGCCGTACCGTTCGCACCGCACGTCCGATGGGCACGCCGTCCCCTTCTACATGTCACGAATAATATTCCTAATGTTTTTGTCTGGTTTTAGGTCATTCGGAGCACGTTTTCTCTGAATTCGACCGTCTCGCGCCGTTTTTGGTGTTTTATGACACCAGAAACGTGTTTCCAGTCAGCGCGGTCAAACGGCACCTCTGATTGACGTGTCGTCTACCCGACCATTTTAAAAATCACACATTGGCTGATTTCTTACGGTTTCATGGCATTCTGAGGTCGTTTGGGTGGTTTTGACCCCCCAACGCGCTGGTTTAGCGTGTGCCGAACTGCTGAAAACAACGCATTCGGCCATACCGCGCGCACCGCACGTCCGATGGGCGCTCCATATCCTCCTACACATCACGAATAATATTCCTAATGTTTTCGTGTGGTTTCCATTCATTCGGAGCACGTTTTCTCTGAATTCGACCATCTCGCACCGTTTTTGGTGTTTTATGACACCAGAAACGCGTTTCTGGTCAGCGCGGTCAAACGGCACCTCCGATTGATGTGCCGTCTGCCCGACCATTTTAAAAATCGCACAACGGCTGATTTCGTACGGTTTCATGGCATTCCGAGGTCATTCGGGTGATTTTGACCCCCCAACGCGCCGGTTTAGTGCGCGTCGAGCTGTTGAAAACGACGCATTCGGCCGTACCGCGCGCACCGCACATCCGATGGGCGCGCCGTCTCTTCCTACACGTCACGAATAAAATTCCTAATGTTTTTGTGTGGTTTCAGGTCATTCGGAGCGTGTTTGCTCCGAATTCGACTGTCTCGCGCCGTTTTTGGTGTTTTATGACGCCGGAAACGCGTTTCCGGTCACCGCGGTCAAACGGAACCTCCGATTGACGTGCCGTTTGCCCGACCATTTCAAAAATTGCACAACGGCTGATTTCGTATGGTTTTATGGCATTCCGAGGTTGTTCGGGAGGTTTTGAACCCCCAACGCGCCGGTTTAGCGCGCGCCGAGCTGCTGAAAATGACACATTCGGCTGTACCACGCACACCGCACGTCCTATGGGCGCACCGTCTCCTCCAACACGTCATGAATAATATTCCTAATGTTTTCGTGTGGTTTCAGGTCATTAAGAGTACGTTTTCTCCGAATTCGACCGTCTTGCGCCGTTTTTGGTGTTTTATGACACCGGAAACGCGTTTCCGGTCAGCGCGGTCAAATGGCACCTCCAATTGATGTGACGTCTGCCCGACCATTTTAAAAATCGTACAAAGGCTGATGTCGTACGGTTTCATGGAATTCTGAGGTCGTTCGGGTGGTTTTGACCCCCCAACGCGCCGGTTTAGCGCGCGCCGAGCTGCTGAAAACGACGCATTCGGCCGTACCGCGCGCACTGCACGTCCGATGGGCGCGCCGTCTCCTCCTACATGTCAAGAATAATATTACTAATGTTTTCGTGTGGTCTCAGTTCATTCGGAGCACGTTTTCTCCAAATTCGACCGTCTCGCGCCGTTTTTGGTGTTTTATGACACCAGAAACGCGTTTCCGGTCAGCGCGGTCAAACGGCACCTCCGATTGACATGCCGTCTGCTCGACCATTTCAAAAATCGCACAATGGCTGATGTTGTACGGTTTCATGGCATTCCGAGGTCATTCGGGTGGTTTTGACCCCCCAACGCGCCGGTTTAGCGCGCGCCGAGCTGCTGAAAACGACGCATTCGGCCGTACCGCGCGCACCACACGTCCGATGGGCACTCCGTCTCCTCCTACACGTCACGAATAATATTACTAATGTTTTTGTGTGGTTTCAAGTCATTCGGAGCACGTTTGCTCCGAATTCGACTGTCTCGCGTCGTTTTTGGTGTTTTATGACAACAGAAACGCGTTTTCAGTCACCGCGGTCAAACAGCACCTCCGATTGACGTACCGTCTACCCGAACATTTCAAAAATAGCACAACGGCTGATGTCGTACGGTTTCATGGAATTTTGAGGTTGTTCAGCTGGTTTTGACCCCCCAACGTGCCGGTTTAGCGCGCGCCGAGCTGCTGAAAACGACGCATTCGGCCGTACCGCGCGCACCACACGTCCGATGGGTGAACAGTCTCCTCCTACACGTTACAAATAATAATTAGATTTTTTTCCTGTGATTTCAGGTCAATCCGATGTCGTCCTCTATGACTTTGACCGTTAGACGTCCGTTTTGGCCGTTTATGACACCAGAACGGCATTCCTGGTCACCGCGGGCACACGTCACGTCCGATTGATGTGCCGTCTGCTTGACCACATCACAATTCACTCAACCTTTGATGTTTTCTGATTTAAGTCCATTCAGACCTCGTTCGTCCCGTTTGGACCCCCCACGTGCGTTTATCAAGCACGCGCAACACTCAAAGAACACATAATGAGCCCTACCGCGCAGACCGCACGTCCGATTGACGTTCCGTCTACGCGTACATGTCACGAATAATAATTATATTGTTTTCCTGTGATTTTAGGTCAATCCGATGTCATATGCTATGACTTTGACTGTTAGACGCCCGTTTTGGCCGTTTATGACACCAGAACGGTGTTCCCGGTCACCGCGGGCACACGGCACATCCGATTGATGTGACGTCTGCTCGACCACATCACAATTCACTCACCCTTTGATGTCGTCTGATTTCAGGCCATTCGGACGTCGTTCGGCCCATTTGGACCCCCCCATGCGCGTTTATGAAGCGCGCACAACACTTAAAGAACACATAATGAGCCCTACCGTGCAGACCGCATGTCCGATTGATGTGCCGTCTATGCGTACATGTCGCGAATAATAATTAGATTGTTTTCTTGTGATTTCAGGTCAATCTGATGTCGTCCGCTATGACTTTGACCGTTAGACGCCCGTTTTGGCCGTTTATGACACCAGAGCGGCGTTCCCGGTCACCGCGGGCACACGACATGTCTAATTGACATGGTGTCTGCTCGAACACATCACAATTTACTCACCCTTTTATGTCGTCTGATTTCAGGCCATTCAGACGTCGTTCGGCCCATTTGGACCCCCCCACGCGCGTTTATGAAGCGCGCACAACACTTAAAGAATGCATAATGAGCCCTACCGCACAGACCGCACGTCCGATTGACGTGTCGTCTGCGCGTACACGTTGAGAATAATAATTAGATTGTTTTACTATGATTTCAGGTCAATCCGATGTCGTCTGCTATGAGTTTGACCGTTAGATGCCCGTTTTGGCCGTTTATGACACCAGAACAGCGTTCCCGGTCACCGTGGGCACACGACACGTCCGATTGACGTGACGTCTGCTCGACCACATCAAAATTCACTCACCCTTTGATGTCATCTGATTTCAGGCCATTCGGTCATCGTTCGGACCATTTGGACCCCCCCACGCGCGTTTATGAAGCGCGCACAACACTTAAAGAACACATAATGAGCCCTACCGCGCAGACCGCACGTACGATTGACGTGATGTCTGCGCGTACACGTCACGAATAATAATTATATTGTTTTACTATGATTTAAGGTCAATCCGATGTCGTCCTCTATGAGTTTGAACGTTAGACGACCGTTTTGGCCATTTATGACACCAGAACGGCGTTCCCGGTCACCACGGGTACACGACACGTACGATTGACGTATCGTCTGCTCTACCACATCAAAATTAACTCACCCTTTTATTTCGTCTGATTTCAGGCCATTCTAACGTCGTTCGTCCAATTTGGACCCCCCCACGCGCGTTTATAAAGTGCACGCAACACTTAAAGAACGCATAATGAGCCCTACCGCGCAGACCGCACGTCCGATTGACGTGCCGTCTGCGCATACACGTCAAGAATAATAATTATATTGTTTTTGTGTGATTTCAAGTCAATCCGATGTCGTCCTCTATGACTTTGACCATTAGATGCCCGTTTTGGCCGTTTATGACACCAGAACGGCGTTCCCGGTCACCGCGGGCACACGGCACGTCCGATTGACGTGCTGTCTTCTCGAACACATCACAATTCACTCACCCTTTGATGTCGTCTGATTGACGTGACGTCTGCGCGTACACATTGCGAATAATAATTAGATTGTTGTCCGGAGTTCGGGGAAGGCTGTCCAGGGTGCGGGAGGGCTGTCCGAGGTGCGGGGGGGCTGTCCGGAGTGCGGGAGGGCTGTCCGGGGTGCGGGGGGGGGGGGGGGGGCTGTTCGGGGTGCGGGAAGGACTGTACGGAGTGCGGGGGGCCTGTCCGGGGTGCGGGAGGGATGTCTGGGGTGCGGGGAGGGATGTCCGGAGTGCGGGGAAGGCTGTTCGGGGTGCGGGATGGCTGTCCGGGGTGCGGGGAGGGCTGTCCGGAGTGCGGGGAAGGCTGTCCGGGGGTGCGGGAGGGCTGTCCGGGGTGTGGGGAGGGCTGTCCGGAGTACGGGGAGGGCTGTCCGAGGTGCGCGGGGGGGGGGGGGGGGGGGGGCTGTCCGGGGTGCGGGGAGGGATGTCCGGAGTGCGGGGGAGGGCTGTCCGAGGTGCGGGGGGGGGGGGGGGGGGGGGGGCTATCCGGGGTGTGGGAGGGCTGTCCGGGGTGCGGGGGGGCTTGTCCGAGGTGCGAGGAGGGATTTCCGGGGTAGGCTGGGGACTACAAATAGTGAAATCAGCTCATTCATCAAAAACAAGTTTAATGATTTATATTAGGAATCACATATTTTTTTCAAAAATATTACATAACATGCAATTCTAAATATTGAAAATTAAATGAACAAAAAATATCCAAATCAATAATCAGTTTCATGGTTACTTCTCAATTCGTGCACACAAACATTGCATGAGGCCAAAACACACATGATACCCCCAAATCACAAAAAAAATCACTAGAAAACCAACATAAATATCAATAACAACCCTACCATTAAAAGAAGAAACACACCTCGTGAATATGATGCGTCATGCGTCTTCATCACTGACCTCCATCCGGTGGGCCAGGGGCCTAAAACAAATAAACATTATGAATATTTTCATAACAAAAATAATTTAAATTAAATAAATAAATACAGTATAAACCTGCGTCGTGTGATCCCCTGTACCATCACCTGGACGCACATATTCCCGCAGTGCTCTAACCTCAGCAGCTAATTGCGCATTTGCCTCCTCGGAAGCCCGCAGCCGTGCCTTGAAATCTGACAGCTGTTGTGTCATCTGAGCAACAGCAGGACCGAAAACCCCAGCGCGTGAAACTACAGAACGAGGTATCCCTGTTCCATAGGTCAAACTATATCCATGTCCGTCCCAACAAATGATGCGATGAAAGATCTCATCCCTTCGCATGGGAAGCTGTCACTGGTCCTCTGGCAGATGTTCTAATTCAAATTCAAATTGAGCCTGTGAAATATTTAAATATATATACATATATTAATATAAAGATTTTATGTAAGTATTGGTAATGAGTACAAGCACTTACTATCAATGCTGCAGCCTCTGGATCATTGCGATCATGAGTCCTCATCCACACCGACATTTTATCAGTTGGTGCACCTTGCTCCCGCAACTATATATGAATAGAATATAAACACAAAACCATATTAATTAAAAAAAATTAAAAAATGAATAATAAATACCTCATGTCGGATCTGAGACACGTGACGAGTCCCGAGCCTGTGAGGTGGTCCCTGCAACACTCGATTCTCAGAATGGCGTGTAGACACCTCCTACATTCAATTCATTCAAATATAAAACAAATCACACATTCTTGAAAATATATATACCAAAATAAATATACAAACGACAACACCCCTCAGTAGACCAATATGCAACTAAATCACAGCGCTGAGCCGGGAGGACACCTCTCGAGACTTTTTCTAGAATGTCTGGGGCACCCACATTTGGTACCCAGTGGTCCCTCTTGACTTTGCCTTTATAGTCTTTCCATATCTTACGACATTTTCTCATACACACTGGCCGAAACTCATCGGGACATACTTTAAAATTTTGCTATTAAAGAAAAAAATCACATCTGTTATTGTTGTTTATACATAGGGAATAAAGTAAAATGGTCTTATTACCTGAACCTTCCTCCAAATATGATCTAATGTGTCCTAAGGGATAGAAGCCCAGTCACGCGTGGTCAATGGAAATCGATGTGGATCACATATGATATGACCCAACTAACGAATAAATACAGGGGAATTCCGTCCCATAGGATGAAATACCTCATCAAATGAAACATCAAAAGTCGTGTCGGAATTCCATGATAATATGCCACGACTAGGGCCTCTCCTGCGAGAGGAAGAAGCAGTCGAGTCTGATCCTGTTGAAAACAATTTTATATACAAAATGACAGATGTTATAAATATATATATATCTGTTTATTAATTACATAAAAAATAGAGACAATGACATTCCAACATACCTCGACCCTGAGACGTAGATGCCTCAGATGGATGATGTGGATCTTCTGCCTCTTCCCCTGACATGCTTGCAGTCATGGAAAACATTAGTAAGGGGACTATCCAAAGTGCCCAAATGATAAATTGGATTGTTTTTTAAAAAAATCAAACTTGTACAGTTTTTAATCAAACAAAAAGGGATTGAATAATTAGTTATGAATGAATTTGAAAAAATCAGAGAGTTCACAAAACAGATATACAAATTATGTACAAAACCAATCAATGCATAGCCAAATTTCAAATTGAATTAATAAAAATTCAAACAACACATGAATCAAATGAAGAATACCTAAATGAGAAAATACACCGACAATAACATCAATATAACATGAGTTAAATCACCCTAAATATTTATAACTGAATAAACTTCCAAAAGTGAGGATTAAAACTTACAAGGATTTATAAAATGTTTAGATAATTTATGATATCTTAGGCTGAATAGTGGGAAAACAATTATACCTTTCATTAAGCATGAAAATTGACCGTTTCTCCTTCAACAGCCGCTATGAACCAATAAATATCTTCTTCATGTTGAACTACGGTATGTTGATCAAGCTGTTGGGAAACAAAAGGAACAGTCTCGGGTTCATCGTGTTCAAATACAAACACTCCTCGTCGAGACATTTTGACAACAACTTGCCAAATTGGATTCGATGGCAAAGTAACGAAGAATACTTGTTCTGCTTATGATGTCAAAATGAAAGGTTCATTATCAACTCGTTCATTTATGTATAACATATAGTTAAAATTCACCAATGAAAACTGATATTGATCGACTTTACATCCATGCACTGGATCAACCCAATTACACTTTAACAATATGTACTTCAACCCGTGTGTGTATACAACTTCAATGATGTCTATCAATTGACCATAGTAATAACCAGAATTGACAAATTGAAAACTGATTCCACTATTTTGTGTTACTCATTTGTTGTCAACATCTTTAATGTGAAATCGAAAACCATTAGCATCTATAGATTTATAATGACGAACCATTATAGATGGACCCTCAGCCAGTTGGATAAATTCTTCAGTTAGCGTGGGGTCCCCTAACTCCCTCATCTTATGAACCTACATAATTCATAGAATTAAATAATGATATATGATGAAAGAAATTAGTATAATACTTCACTCATAATGAAAATCAATTTATACGTACATAATCCATGAACCAATCATGAAATGACGCATAATGAGACTGTTGAATTTTCAACTCAGTCGCACAATGCATCTCTTCTTTTATCTCATTAATGTGTTTTCTGCAAATGATAATGCAATGTTTAAATGATCAAATTATGCAAACAAAACATGTAAAATTTAAACAATAAAAGTGATAAGATACTTACTGCATTAATGGTGCAACTGATGGAGTATTGAACAAGATATATCGATGCGCTTGTATCCACTCGATGTTGTCCATATCATATGTGGTTCCTTCTCCAACTGGACCATCCTGAATTCGAGAGGGATTATCTAATTTTGTTTCAATATCCGTAAGATATTCTGCACAAAAATTAGTACACTCATCCATCAAATAACCATTGGCTATTGATGACTCTAGACAAGCTCTGTTGCATACAAATCGTTTCAATGTACTCAAATACCGCTCAATAGGATACATCCACCTGAATTGCACTGGACCAACAGCCATTACTTCAGCAGTTAGGTGCACTTTCAAATGGACCATAACATCGAAAAATGAGGGGGGAAATAGTTTCTCAAAGTGACAAAGCGTAAGTACAATTCGGTCCTGTAAACTTTTTAAATCACTCATTCATTGATTTCTTAAACAAAGCTGTCTAAAAAAATTACTCATATAAATCAACGGCTGAACAACATTGGGAAATAAACAATAACAAATTGCGATTGGAATCAACTGCTGCAGTAGTATGTGATTGTCATGACTTTTCAACCCTTGCAATGTCTTGCTCGTCAGATTCACACACTTTGAAATATTATAAGAGTAACCATCAGGCACCTTGAGAATCTTCAAAATGGAAAGAAATGTCTCTTTCTCCTTTTTAGTCATCGTATACTGTGCAGTAGGCATATATGCCTTGTTTCCCTCAGCTAACTGTAAATGCAACTGTTTCCTTAAACCCATTTCTTCCAAATCACGGCGTGCATTAACATGGTCCTTTGATTTCCCACTGACACCTAAAATGGTCCACAATATGTTATCACAAACATTTTTTTCATTGTGCATGACATCCAAATTATGCCTCAGCATGTTAGTTTTCCAATATGGAATACTATAAAAAATACTTTTCTTTTTCCAATTGTGACTGCGCTGCCTACCCATAGCTCGAATATTACGTATCAGAGGAGCCACCAAATCCTGAATTTCATATACCGTGCGGATGTTTTCTTCCTCAATCTGTGATAACATTTCGACTCCTGTCATGATCTTTGGTGCTGGGCTGAACTCTCTAGAACCATCAAATGCCACTCTGTCCTTTCTGAACCTGTGCTGAGGGGGGAGAAAACGTCTGTGACCCATGTATGCCCATTTTTTGGAATGCTTAAGCCAAATAGATTTTTTACTTTTTTTGCAACAAGGGCAAGAAAATTCCCCTTTCGTACTCCAGCCTAATAAATTTGCATAAGCTGGGAAGTCATTGATTGTCCACAATAAAGCAGCCTGCAGTTTGAACATTTCATTCATTTCACAGTCATAAGTCATCACACCATCGTCCCAAAATTCATTCAACTCATCAATCAATGGCTGAAGGTAAACATCAATCTTATCCCCCGAAATTTTAGGTCCATCAATAAGAGTGGAAATTAATATAAATTTTTGCTTCATACAAAGCCACAGAGGAAGATTACACAAAACCAACACCACGGGACATGTGCTATGAGTTGCACCAACCATAGACTTGAATGGATTGAACCCATCTACTGCCAATCCCAATCGGACATTACAGACATCTTTGGAAAAGTCAGGATGTCTCTTATCAAAATCCTTCCATGCATGAGAGTCTGTAGGGTGGGTTAACATATCACTTTCATGAACTCTTTATGCATTCCATCTCATTAAATTAGAAACTTTAGATGACATAAAAAATCTTTTCAACCTTGGTTTAAGGGGAAAGTAACGCATTTTCTTTACGGCAATCGGTTTCCCCTGTATCACAATCTGACTTTGATGAGTCTGATTTCCCCTGTTCTCTTTCCACCTGGAAGCACAAAAAACCGTACAAATATCCAAATGGGTAGTTTCCTTTCTAAACAACATACAGTTGTTTGCACATGCATCTATGGTCTCATATGTAAAACCTAAGTTCTCTGTCAGCTTACGAGCATGGTAATACGACTTGGGAATATTAGCATTGATAGGAAGAACCTTTTTCAATAACACCAACAACATGTCGAATGATGTGTCTGACCAATGATTTTAAGTCTTCAAATGCAACAACTCCACGATAAACGACAATTTATTGATAGAAGTACATCCAGGATATAATTCTGTTTTTGCATCATCAATTTCTTCATAAAACCTCCTCGAATCACGATCTACACCAGAGCGAAGATTTATCTCACCGGTCTCAAGATTATGGATTTCAATGCCTTTAGGATCCAACCCACTTACCATTTCAGTAATAATTTCATGCATTGGATCATTCATCCTTGCATCAAAATCCATCTGAACTGTATCCGTATTTTAACAACGAACATATTCTTCTCCATGATGAGTCCAACTCTTATAATTTCTCAGAAATCCATTAAAGAATAGGTGCTCCCTCACAGTATCTCGTGTGAATTGATATCTGTTAGCACATTTTCTACATGGACAACTAATATAGTCACTTTCAAATCCTCTGGTGAAGTCAATAAACTGCATAATGCCATTGAACTACTCTCTAGATGTTCGATTTGGAAGATCAATCCAACTCTTATCTATAATAAGATCCCTATAACAAACATTTACACAAGACTTATTACATTTTCATTTTTCATATCAAATATATTTAAAATAAATACTAATTAATTGTTTGTGAACCATTTATAAAATAATAATGTAAGTGAAATCCCATGTCATACCTGATTGCACTACAAACCTGGAAGGGAGGGGAGCCGAAGGCGGTGCTGTGAGAGGAGAGGCAGCGGTGGGGAGCCGGAGCCGTAGCTGGTGCGGTGAGGGAGGGGATGAAGAGGAAGGGGACGGGGGTTGGCGGGGTGCGAGGGGGGGGGGGGGGGGTTGTTTGGGGTGTTGGGGGGGGGGGGACGAGGGGGCGAAGGGTGGAGGTTGGAGGCCGGAGGGGCTGGAGGCTGAAGGCAAGAGGGCGGTCAGAGGGCTGCCGGGCTGCCGGAGTCAGGTGGCGGGAGGCCCGAGGGTAGAGGGAGGCCGTAGGGCGGCCGGAGGAGGGCGGGGCCGATGGAGGGCGGCCAGAGGGCGGACGGATGGTGGAGGGCGGCCGGAGGGCAGCCAGAGGGCGGCCAGATGGTGGAGGGAGACCAGAGGGTGGACGGAGGGTGGAGGGAGGCCAGAGGGGGGACGGAGGGTGGCCGGCGGAGGGCAGGGCCGACGGAGGGTGGGGCCGGCGGAGGGCGGCCGGTCGGAGGGTGGGGCGGCGGAGGGCGGGGCGGCGGAGGGCAGGGCGGCGCAGGGCGGGCCGGCGGAGGGCGGGCCGGTGGAGGGTGGGGCGGCGGAGGGCGGGGCGGCGGAGGGCGGGGCGGCGGAGGGCGGGGAAGGCGGGGCGGCGGGGAGGACGGGGCGGCGGGGAGGGCGCGCAGCGTCGGGGAGGGCGCGGGTGATGGGGAGGGAGCGGGCGACGGGAGTGGGGAATTCGGGGGGGGGGGGGGGGGGGGCGC
The DNA here is from genome assembly GCA_963277665.1 of Viscum album. Lineage (NCBI taxonomy): Eukaryota > Viridiplantae > Streptophyta > Magnoliopsida > Santalales > Viscaceae > Viscum > Viscum album. The sequence continues at coordinate 1,111,260,478 of OY728146.1, forward strand.
TTCGCGAGAGGAGGGGGCGCTTAAGCCCCCCCTTTTTTTAAGGACATGTAGCGACCGCCATTGGCGGTCGCTATTGGTAACCTATAGCGACCGCCAATGGCGGTCGCTATAGGTTAAGGGGCCCAAAAGCCCATATTTCTAGAAGTGTCATTAAGTCAGTAACACATTTACAAAATTTTAAGTCAAAATATTTTACATAAAAATATTTATATCCGAAATACTATAGTGAATTTTAAAAGGGTAAAACTGTATTTTTCATCAAATTTGCAAATGAATGATCTAATCTGAAATTTTTCATAATTGAACATATTTAGCACAATTTGTGGAAATTATATAATCTATTATAAATAAAATATTCAATAAAATTGTGTTTTATCACTTATTAAATTCCATCTATGATGAATTAGATATTGCATGGTGTTGTGATAAATACCGTGCTAGAGATGCATGTTGTTGTGATAGTACCTTGATTGATATGCTTGTTTTTGTGATAAGTGTATTGGTATGTGATATATTTATAATAGGATGGATGCAAAAATTTGATCTCTGAGGTGTACGGGACCTCTTGGATCATAATTTTGTGGATCATGATTCAACCTTTTGTATAGAATTGTATTTAGGTATGTTATTCTTGGGTACCAAAATTTGATTTATGGGGAGTATGGGCCCTCACGTATCGGAATTTGGAATCCCACTAGTTGGTTTTTCTACTAAACAAGGGTTTTATAGGAAATTTGGAGTTTTTGTCTTGAAAAACCCAACATACATGGCGTGTAGTTTAGCCTAACACGCCGCGTGTTCTTCCTGTTCGGGGTAGAAGGTGTTCCAAGTTTTAATATATACATGCCGTGTATCACATGTACACATCATATAATAACTGACCGTGTAATGGGTCATGTGATAGGAAACACAAGTTGTTGAGTTTTGACCGGAACACATAGTGTAATCTCGACACACGTCATGTAGCCTTCCTAGGTAGAAACTGTCTAGACCTGGCTGTGTGGGAGTACATGGACGGGAGGACGTGCCTGTGTACATACCGTGTGTGGGTGGAACATGCTGTGTACCAGACATTGATACATGCCTAGGCCGGAGGTATCACATGACCATGTAATGACATAAGGGTACACACAGTGTATTTTACAAACCATGTAGTCCATTTTTCCAAACATTCAGGGTCTTATCCTATTTTGTTTTGGCACTCATGAATAGTAAAACTTTGATGATGAGATTTAACTAAGGAATGTTATTGACCTTGTAGAGTCATGACACCGTGATGACCATGAGCTGTATTCCAGAAGAGTGGTGATGATCATACTATGGAAATGGTAGACCATGGGCTACTGATGGATCCTCCAATTGTTCCAGCAGAGGCACCAGCCATTATACTATACACAAGTATAGATGCATAGTTCTGTGAGGGTTTTGTGAGGTTCATTCAGACCTTTTAGGGAGTACCACAGGTTACCACATCTATGGCAGAGCTAACGCGTATATTATAGTAGCATAATATGCCTAATTTTTCAACATATGGTGGACCACAGGCTGCAGAATCATGGTTGGAATCAGTGATGAATATATTCGAGCATCTAGAGATTCCTCTTAAGAGGAGGGTCAATCTTACGACATATATGCTGCATGATTCTGACAAGAGATGGTGAGATGTTACCACTCATGTATGATGTCATCAGGATATGACATGGGAAGATTTTAAGGTGTCCTTCTATGATTATTATTTTACTAAGATTCTAAGGGTCGACCAAGACTAGGAGTTCATGCCCCTGGAGTAGGGAACACTATCAATTATGGACTATTTTTCCCAGTTTACTAAGCTTCATCATTTTTCACCTATTCTGATGGGTGATGACATATCAATAGTTAGGTGATTCAAGGATAGTCTCCGATTCAACATATGATCACAGATGAATGTCTTCAAGTTTCTTTTAGTCTCTACTATCATGAATCAGGCACTGATCACCGATCAAAATCTGTGGGAAGCTAGTGGTGCGAGCCAGGGTGGTTCAACACCAATTTCTAGTACTGTCTCAACTGGAAAGAAGAAGTGTCATCTAGAGTTCTCCCATGGTGACAGTAGTAGTCATAACCTTTCTTCCGGTAAACAGGTGAGGTGCTACTAGTGCGGTAGGATGGGGCATACGAGGCCCCAATGACCAAAGGACCCAGTTGAATGCTGAGCTAGTGGCAGGATGGGCCATCTATAACACTTCTATAGGATGTTTCCACTAGTTTCTTGTGAGAGAGGTTTTCTACAGACTTCACAAGATAGAGCAGGGTCATTAGCTTCTCACAAGTCTGGAAACTGGAATACATCAGGGCGTTTAGGTCAAGGCGGTGGTCATAGACTTGGTAGTCAGACCCCAAGATCTCAATGACAATAGGTTGAGTCAGCTCAGGGTATCCAAGCAGCGTCTTAGGGCCATGGTGTAGGTCAAAATTTTGGAGTGCAACAGATTCCAGCATGAGCAGGATCCCAGACCTTCTACTATCAGAGGTACTATTCTAGTTGCCTCTGTTTTATCTTCTGCACGTTTTGATACTAATTATATGCATAGTTTTATATATATGGAAATTTTGGAAAGCCTTGGGATCTGTGTTTATACTTATTCTAATTTTATGATGCTAGACACTCTGTTAGGGATTAGAATGGTAGGTGTGCATCAATGCAAGGAGTTCCCCATTGAGATTGATGGGTGTCACTTTCTATAGAACCTGTATTTCTTAGAGATGACAGACTTTTATGTCATTATTGGAATGGAATGGTTGGTTTATTTTCAAGACTTTGTTGATTTGTATTGCCGCTGGGTGAGTTTCACATGACCATAGGGAAGAGGGTTTCTAAATAAGGGAGAATGGGATGTTCAGGTGAGCCGAGCTGGGCCTGAGCATCGTGGACTGGGTGGGATAACAACCCATATTGCGAGTTTATATCTGGATGACTAGGGAACATGTCTATAAGATTTCCCTCTAGTGGTTGATCATTTTAAGGACGTTTTCCCAAATGACTTCTCAGGCTTACCTCCAATCATAGAGGTGGAAGTTCACTATTGAGCTAGTTCCAGGAGCTGCACCGGTATCCATTCCTCCTCACAGGATGGCTACTATGGATTTTCAAGAGCTCAAGAGGTAGTTGGAAGATTTGGAAGCTAAGGGTTTTATCCAACCCAGTACTTCTTCTTGGGGTTCATCGGTCCTTTTTTTCAAAAAAGGTGGATGGTACCCTTAGGCTATGCATGGACTATCAGAAACTGAACTAGTTTATGGTTAAAAAACAATATCCTTTTCCAAAAATAGATGACCTATTTGATCAAATTCAAGGAGCTCGAGTGTTATTGAAGATTAAATTGAGGTCATAATATCATTAGGTATGTGTTCGACCTACATAAATACCTCATACCATGTTTTTTAGCAATTATGGTCTATATGAGTACTTGGTTATTCTGTTTGGTCTCACGAACGCACCAACAATTTTCATGGTGATGATGAACCGAATGTTTTATCCTTATCTATATTCTTTTGTGGTGGTTTTCATGGATGATATCTTGGTGTAATATCACAGTCGACAAGACCATTCCAAACACCTTGAGATCGTTTTTAATACACTAAGAGAGCATCAATTATATGCTAAGATCTCAAAATTCCACTTATGGATAGATCAAATTCACTTCTTAGGTCATGTAATCTCAGAGAATGGAGCATCAGTGGACCTAGAAAAGGGGAGAGGAGTAGTTACCTAGGAGCATCCAAAGAACGTTTTTTAGGTATGGAGTTTCTTGGGGCTAGCTGGCTACTACATGAATTTTATACATGACTTCTTATACTTAGCAGCGCCGATGATGGGATTGACTAAGAAAGGTGTAAAGTTCGAGTGGTCAGATTCTTGTGATGCATCCTTTCAAGAGTCGAAGGGATGTTTGACTTCAGCGTCGATAATGATATTTCCAGAGCCGGACAAGAGTTACATTGTGTATTGTGATGCATCAAGTATTGGGCTGGGAGCAGTGCTTATGTAGGGGGATCGATTTGTTGTGTATGGGTCTTGGCAATTAAGGCTGCATGAGAGGAATTATATGACGCATTATCTCGAGTTGGCTGAGTTTGTTCATGCTTTGAGCTGTTGGAGACATTATTTATTGGGAGAGAATTTTGTGGCATACACAGACCAAAAAGTCTCAAATACAACTTTTCTCAGCATGATTTGAATATGAGATAGCGAAGGTTGGTGGAGTACCTTCAATTATTTGATTTTGAGCTTGCTTATGTTCCTCGAAAAGGAAATGCAGTGGATGATGCACTGAGTAGGAGGACTCAGATATAGAAAGTACATGAGGCCAATGGTGAGTGGAAGCTTATGGATTTTTTTGAGATGCATTTAGAGGTTCACAACAGTCAGGGGCAGAATTATCTTCCATCTTTGACTTTTACCTATACTCTACTGGATAGAATGAGGATGAGATAACTATCATATTTCGAAGGCCTAGTTCTACGGGAGAGTGTGGCAGGTGAGGACCCTCCTCCTGGATGGACGATAGGCAATGATGAAGTTTTGTGTATCCATAAACGTGTGTGGGTTCCAAGGGATATACTTGAGGCGATAATGTAGTAGTTTCATACTTCATCTTGGGCAGTGCATCCCAGAGTCCCCAAGATGTATCGTGACTTGCACTTTCAGTACTGCTAGTAGGGTATGAAGTGATAAGTAGTTGGATTTTTTATGAGGTGTTCCACCTATCAGCTGGTGAAGGCATAGAATCAGCAGCTAGATGGGATTTTATAGTAGTTACCTATTCTGAAGTGGAAATGGAATGATGTCACGATGGATTTCTTGATGGGGTTACCAAGGTCTCCTTGTGGTAACAGTGTTGTGTTGGTCATAGATGATAAGCTTACAAAGGTCACTCACTTCCAGCCGATCAAGGAGTACTTTGGTGTTGATGAGCTTGGAAATCTGTATATCCAAGAGGTGGTACGAATTCATGGGGTTCCTCATTCTATCACTTTAGATAGGGATTCCTACTTTACATCTCATTTATGGTAGAGTTTTCAGAGGGCTCTAGGTACACAGGTGCTTCTGAGCACAACATACCACCCTCAGACTGATGGCCAGTCAGAGCGTATGATACAGGTGCTAGAGGACATATTGGGTGCATGTGTCCTCGACTTTGGGGGATCTTGGGAGAAGCATATACCCTTGGTTGATTTCACCTATAATAATAGATTCCAAGATACTATTCATATGGCACCATATGAGGCTTTTTATGGAAGGCCATTCCGATCACCTTTATGTTGAAAATAGGTAGGTGAGGCAGCTATGTTGGGACCATTTCTAGTATAAGAGACTATCGAGAAGGTCCACTTGATTCAGAAGTGGATGGCTACTATGTAGTCTCCTTAGAAATCATACGCAAATCGCCATAGATGACCTTTGGAGTTCGAGGTCGGGGATCGAGTTTTCCTACATGTCATACTGAGATTGGGACACAAGAGGATCAGGAGACAGGGTAAAATTTCACCGAGATATGTCAAACCATTTGAGATTCTAGAGTGAGTTGGGTTGGTTTCTTATCGGTTATAGTTACCTCAGAGGTACCAAGCCATGCGCGATGTCTTCTATGTATCTTAGCTATACCACTATCACTCAAACCCATCTCATCTTGTTCATCCTGAAGAGGCTGTGCTTCAGGTTGATGCATCCATTGAGGTGAATCCGGTTCATATAGTTGACAAGATCGTGAAGGTTATCCGAGGCCATTCAATTCCTCTCGTATGGGTGTTATGGAAACATGGCTGAGTACAGGAAGAGACTTGGGAGAGGGAGGCCGATGTACATGCTTAGTGTAAGAAGTTATTCTCAAATATTTCTTCCCTACCCTTGGAAGGGAAATTCAGGGATGAATTTATTTAAAGGGGGAAGTTTGTAAGAACCCGACTCTTCTTTTTGAGGTACTGTTTCTTTTATTCTTTTTCATTTGAGTGGATTTGAGAATACAAAGGAAAACTAGATAATTACTAGAATTACATTGTCCTACAAGATGATTTAGGGTCATATGCTATGTAATTATAATTAAACACTGTGTAGTTTGGCCATGTATGAAGGGAATACATGGCATGTGGGAATATCAACAAGGAAAAGAGGAAAATCCAACTACACACTGTGTACTTCTTGGTACATGCCATGTAGTCATGTCGACAGGCCCCGGAAAGTAAGTCGGTAGAAGTCAGCCACCAAATGAACAGTAAAATGATATACACACCATGTATATGTACTTATACACCGTGTAATTGTGTTTTTCACTTAAAATTGGCAGTAGACTCTCCATTCTATAGATTGTATAGTGGGCTCACCTGGGGAACTCAAAACGAGTGCCAGAACTTCAACCCCTTCTCGGTTGATCATCTGAACTCCAAATCAATCACCGTCGATCTCGTTTGAACCCAATCAGTAAGCTCTCGATTACTATAGAGCCATTATTGATGATCTTTGTTCTCTACTAAGTTATTTAAGGTTGATTAAATATCCTTGTTTCATAGATCTCTTCCATTATAGCTTGAATTGGAAGTCGAGGCTAGACGAGGAGAGTCATACTATGTTGAGGTAGGTGGTCTTGTGCCTCTTGTTAATTATAGATATGTTTATATGTGATTTTGTGCTACATACCCATGTTTAGGGTGGTTCCTTTAAAGGAATTTGATCCTTATTTTTAATTAATGTTGTTCTGGTAATGAATTCTGTGAATTAATGCATGTTTAGCTTTATTGTTTTGCTAAGGACCACCCCACATGTGTGTTTCTCTCAAGTAATTTGTTTGGCCGTTTTGGCCTAGGATGTCTATGGGCATGAATTCATTTAACTTTTAGGGTTGTTTAAAAATGTATTTGACTACTGTCTGGAATTGAAATTGCATTAGAATTGTAATTTTTTTTATTATGGCTTTGGGATTATGTTTCCCCCTTTTTCCATGAAATGATTTTAATTGTTTAAGCAGGTTGGAATATTTTATTAAATTTTAACGAGTAATTAGTAAATAGCATTGGGTGATACATGGGTTCATCTTATAACACTGTGAATAGAATTTCATGACTATTGTACCTTGCATCTTGGGTGATACATGGGTTTAGTTTAGAACGCCATGGATAGAATCAAGAGGCTATTGATTTATATGTCATTAGTAACACTTGGGCTCCCTAGTAGGACCTCCAGGGATGAACTAAATTGACATAATCTTATATTACACATAGAGTGATACCTTGGGGATTTCTAGTAGGACCACTGAGGATGAACTCACATGAACTTATACCAACATCGAGAGTGATAATCAGGGATACCTAGTTGGACCGCTGAGAATAGACTCATGAGATGTTAGTAGAATTAAACCTGAAGTGATACTTGAATTCCAACTTAAGAATATCAAGAATAGACTCAAGTTATACTTAAAAAATGGAATGAAATTAATTGTGATACATATTCCAAGCCAAATAACAAGCTTGGATTCAGTATCCACTTACTTGTTAGAAGGTCTTCTAAGACTTCTGTTGTTCTTACTTTGCTGCGGGGAATGTCGGGCTTAGGCCAAATTTTGAGACTTAAAAACGTCAGGTAAATGAATTTCTAATGAACATAGTGAACTATATAAATAAATAATAGTACTTGTAGGATTGTTTAATTCTGAATACGTACTATTTTTATGCATTTCCTTACTATACATAATTGCTGCATATACTCACTGACATATTAGCACAGACCTTAGGTGGTTGCCTACTAGGATTTATTACTCAAACCCTATTTGGGTCATGTTTTTGGGCCCAAAAAGTCTATATTGATTCATGTGTCAATAGGGGGAAGGCTCCTTATATAGGTACTTGATTGCTTCTTAGGAGCAGGAGAGAAAGTGACCAAGCCAAGACTTACGATGCTACTGTGTTTCATTTTGTATTGCTACACCTTAGTATTATATTGTACTTGATTGTAATGTATCTTGTTTTCTTTGATTCCTTAGAACATGTAACATGCTACATCATTCTAATATTTTATGACTTATGGTTATCTTTACCTTTCTGTATTTAGTTGTTTACTTCAGTTTCATGCTATTTACTGCTTCTTCTATTGTTATTATTTATTCCGCTATGTTACACTCTTCCAATGAGGGAATAATTTCCCCACTATCACAGCCTAGGCCCTCACTGCTAGTTAGTAGCCTTTGGAATTTGGGGAAATGCACTTGAGGCCATGTGGCCAACTGGGTATGGGGCACCAGTTGAGTGGATTCTAGACCCAGGATGTTACATGAGGTGTGTTGCACTTGTAATTAATTCCTTAAATTGACGAATTTAATTAAGATGAATGTTAGGTCATGAATTAGGCCCTTAATACATATGGATTATACTTCATTATTATCATTTATGACTCATGATTTACAATTTATGTCTTACTTATACCTTATGTACTATGCTTATTACCTCATGACTTATGCTTATTGCCTTATTCCATAGTTTTTTCTTGAATAAAATGAATTGGATAACATGTTTATCTTGTTGTAGATACAATTCCTTATTGATGAAATGTGATTGTGATTGTTATGCATTACCTGCTTATGATTCATGAGTGAACATGGGTCTCGACTTAAGTATTTCATGGATCGGCTCTACATGCTTGTATTTATATCTATTGGATACTCCAGGAGTAAAACTTGGATTTCATTATATAGGATGTCATGGTAGATTATTTATATCCATGAGTGACACTGGTTCCCTAGGGGAGGCACCATGGATGGTCTCGTTAGAAATATTTTCATACCATTCCATGAGTGATAATTGATCTCCTATGTGAGATACATAGGACATGCTCATAGGTTCATGATTAACCCATACCGAGAGTGATACTGGGGATTCCTTTCATGGGTCACCTTGGATGGGTTCTACAGTATCAGGTATTTTCGGAGATCCTATAATGACCCTTAGGATTCCTTTTTGGATCAACTTGGATGAGATCCGGATGAAATACTAGATTTTATGGATGTATTTGCCTAGTTTACATGTGATTTATTATTATTAAATTATGATATTTCTTGATGATGTCATAGGGATGCGTTTTCCAAGACAAATCATAAGCTTGGGTTTGGTCCACACTTGATGATGTATTTTTGATGACCCATGTACACACCTTATCAATTTTTTATAGGTCCCCTTAATTCAGAATTCTAACTTATGATGAATTAGGTAGTGGTGGTTGAGTGTCCTGGTGGAACCTGAACCATCATTTTTATTTATGTTTTACCTTGAATTACTATTATTAGAATAATACTCATTTTATATCACATGGAATGGATTGATCTAAACATTGTTGGTGGTGGCCTACTGAGTATATATCACACCTTGCTTGGTCCTCCCATGGTACCCATTCAGACTTCATGATTGTCGATTAAGATAAAGGGAAGTAGCCAGCTTATGACGCTTGATTACTAGTATTCAGATAGAGTATGGGGGAAGAGGACCAAGCCTATGCTCATGGTTCTAATAGTAACTTATTTTGGCCTTTTTTTATTTTGATAACAAGTGGAATATTCATGTATCCATATTTCCCTAGTTTAATAATTTTTTATAGCTACATGGCCATCATTATCATTTTTTGTCTTCTTATTATTAATATTTTGCCTATTTATTTATCTTGGATGATTTATTACTATTATTACATTGCTGACAGTCTATTATCACTACCTTCACCATTTATTATATATTGTTTACCACTATGCTCCACTCTGATCTATGTGGGAATAATATCCCATAGAGACACACTAGGCTCTCGTTACTAGTAAGTGACCTCTGGTATATGGGGAGGAACACTTGAGGTCATGTTGCCAACTGTATTAGGGAATTGCTAAGTGGCTTATGGGGAAGGACACTACAAAGTGGCATCATAGGTATTTTCATTTTGTATTACTATTTGGGTATTACATAAGAGACTAAGATATATTGGAATTTATAAATGAGCCTATTCCTTGGAGTAGGTAAACCACATACTGGGGAAATACATATTATATTGGATGGGTTATTGTTGTTATTGGTTGTTCTTATTACAGTTTCATTGATTATACCATTGGGTGATGCACTTGTTTTGTGCTGATATTATTGTTGATATTAATATAAGAGAATTTAGTTACTTTGGCCCAATTATATGAGGGAATATTAGTTAATTCATTATACTAGACACTATAGGACTTAAATGTTATGCATTATTCTATTCCATATATACTTTTCTGCATGTATTTTCGGTATTGCATGTTCTTATTGAGGTTCTTATCTCTTATGCATTGAAATGTGATAATGTTATTTAAATAATGAAATAACTAGATTAATTAAAGTGACTACATCAATCTAAATGTCATTTTCCCACATACATTGATGATGACTCTTTAATTATCAAATTATTCTATATTTCAACCATAAACCACTGGTTCTATGCGATGAAATATTTGTTTTTTTGATTGATCAAGTACTTATATAAATTGGGAATGGTAGTTCACTCCATCAAATCACTATAAATGACCTATTACATCCTGATATCTGACATACAATCCAGATCCCAGTTACTTGACGTGCTAGTTTCATTTTATACCGATTTTGAGCCATTATAAATTTGGAATTGGTGACACAATAGATTGAGTTATTTATATCTAAATAAATATGAATGAATTTAAATAAATTAAATTATTTAAAATAAATGGTTACCTCTATTTGAATATTCCAAATGCAAAGTAAAGGGTTTTTTCCTCTATAAATTGTATTTTAAACTCCATATACCAGAAGAATTTTTGTGTTGCATGAGACCTTGACCCTAACCTGACCTTAGTAGTGGGAAGTAGGCGGTGTCTCTTATGATCCTTATACAACTCTTTTAATCACCTAGCCTAGATATAGGAGCAGGATGAGAGTTAAAATTTTATTATAGGAAGTATTTTTACGTATCCTTTCTTGTTATTGCTTTTCCTACCTATTATAAATCTTATCCAAGGAGTGCGCTTGGAAATTTTATAGTTACCCCACTATGATGTCCTCATTCCTCACACCAAGAGAGTGGTGAAAAGAATGTTCTAGAAGTGGTGGTCCCTAAGCTAGCCATAATACCTCATATAGTGCCACTGAGACCCCTCCTATTTATATTCCACTGGGTGCTGATGCTCAGTTTTGTGATAGATTCTTCTACTTTATGCAGTCTATATAGGGTTCTCCCCAACATACCCTTACTATGAAAGAGTTGACTCGGGAGTTTTAGCAGTAGCATACTCCAAACTTTTTAGGGGATGGAGGACCTTAGGCTACTGATTCATGGATAGAGGACATGATATCTATCTTTTACCATATTGAGAAACCTCTAGAGAAAAGGGTCAAGCTTTCTACCTACATGCTATGTGACTCATCCAAGTGTTGGTGGGATGCCATCTTTTAGGATGATTACTATCAGGGTATGGTCTAGGAAGACTTCTATATAGCATTATAAGATCACTTATTTACAAATATAATGATATTGGACCATTATAGGGAGTTTATGAATCTTCAGTAGGGTAATTTTTCTGTGTTAGGGTATTCTTCTTACTTCACTGAGCTACAAAGTTTTTATTTGACTCTGACAGGTGATGAGTTGATGACTGCAATGAAATTTGAGGATGACCTTATGTACACCATTTGATCGCAGGTGAACATCTTCTAGTTTTATACCACCATAGAGATAGTTAACTAGACCCTCATTATAGAGCATAACCTTAGAAAATCTAGAAATCTGAGCCAGGATGGTTCAGTCCCGAGGCACATCGATGGTTTGTTTGGAAGTAGGAAGCGTCATTTTGAGGGTGCACATGGGGGAAACTCCATCCATGTGACACATATTTATAACTATGTGGTGTGTCACTTGGGTGATAATATAGTCTATAAAAATCATCAGTTCATGAGGAACTTGATCTAGTGATGAGCTTATGGTAGGATGGGTCACCTTTAGTGCTTCTTCCAATATTTCCCTCCAATGGATAGTGAGAGGGGATCCATACCAATACCTCATTCAGGTACTAGATCAAAGAATCCATGTCAGGATGGGAGTTGGTCTTCTACTTACTGATCAAGGAAAAGAGGTGGCTTTTTCTGAGTTATCTTGGCCTCATAGGTTCAACATCAGTAGAGCATACCTACATATGCATGTTAGGAAACATATCAGGGCTTCGGTTCATGACATGTTTTTTGTGGTGCAGTATACGCCTAAGGAGAAGAGTCCAAGGCCTTCTACTGTATGAAGTACTATTCTGTTATCTTCTAATTTATTGTCTTCCCTATTTGATTTAGGTGCATCATACTATTTTATATCTTCTGCAACTATAGAAAGTCCGAGACTAGTAATAATGTATTCCAGAAACATGACGACTCTTGACACACCATTGGGAGTCAGATCAGATGGAATGCACTAGTGAAAAGGGTTCTGCCTTGATATAGGTGGGTACCATTTTTTTTTGGAATTTCCTCATCCTCAAGATGGATGACTTCAACATCATTCTTGGTATGGACTATCTTGTGCCTTATCAGGCCCATGTTGATTGCTATCATCAAAGGGTGTAACTCACCTTAATCAAGGGAAGAATGTATGTTCATGAGTGAGAATTGGATATCCTAGCTAGCTAATCTGGACCCGAACATACAAGGTTGGGAAGAGTATCAACCCAGACGGCTAGTCTCTTTATGAGAAATCAGGGAATATAGCTTATGTATTTCCCTCCTGTAGTGGATCATTTCAAGGATATCTTCCATGAAAATTTATCTAGTTTACCTCTTGAAAGAGAGGTTTATTTTACTATCTAGATAGTTCCATTTGTGGTATCAATTCCAATTCATCCATATATAATGGCACCTATAGAGCTTTATGAACTCAAGAAGTAGTTGGAAGATCTAGAGGAAAAGGGTTTTATCTGAACTAGTACTTTACCTTGGAGTTCACCTATCTTTTTTTCCAAGAATATGAATGGTAACCTTAGGTTATGCATGGATTAAAGATGGTTGAAACATCTTATAGTGAAGAATCAATATCCAATGCCTCTTATAGATGAAATTTTCAACTATATTTGAGGAGTGAAAATTTTATCTAAGATTGATTTGAGGTTGGGATACCATCAAGTGCATGTGAGACTATCAGACATACCATTTACAACGTGTCAGAGTAAGTATGGATTGTATGAGTATTTGGTTATGCCTTTTGGCCTTATGAACATGCCAACAACCATTATAGATCTGATGAATTAGGTTTTCCACTCATAGTTGGATTCATTTGTGTGGTATTTGTAAATGATATCTTAGTGTATTCTTGTACCTGACCCTATTAAGCCAAACATCTTGAGATAATTCTATATACAATTAGACAGTAATTTTTTTTAGAAGCTCAGTAAATGACACTTTTGAATTGACATGGTTCACTACTTGGGTCTTATCATTTCAGAGGCAGGTGTATATTTTGACCCAGAGAAGGTGAGAACCATGGTATCCTGGGATAAATCTAAGAATGTATTTTATATACATAGTTTCATGGGGCTGTATGGGTATTACATGTGATTCATTCAGTATTTTTTATTCTTAGCAGCACCTCTTACTAGATTGACTAAGAGAGGTGTAAAATTTCACTGGTCTGAATATTGTGAGACAGTTTTTTATAAGTTTAAGGGGAGAATGAATTTAATATAGATATTGATCCTTCCAGAGCTAAGAAGGATCTATATGGTCTACTTTTATGCTTTAGGGATCGAGATGTGAGCAGTTACAATATAAGGAGATCAAATTGTAGTATACGAGTACTACTATTTGATACCTCATGAGAATAATTACCATATACATGATATCAAGTTAGTAACTATGGTTCATGATCTATTATATTAGAGGAATTATTTATTGGGTGAGTGTTTCATTGCTTACATGGACCATAAAAGAATCAAATACATATCTACACATTGAGACTTGAATCTCAGGTAGCGCAGGTGGGTAGAGTACCTGCATTCATTAAATTTTGAGATTTATTATACACTTAGGAAGTGCAATGCTATGGATGAAACTATATTCTATAAGAACCATACAAAGGCCATCCAAGAGGCCAATAGTGAGTGGAATTTGATGGCTCAGGTTTCTGAGATGCACCAGGAGGTTCAGGAATAGCACGTGTGACATGTTTTAGCACCTCTAGTAGTGACATCATCTCTTCTAGAGCAAGTGCGGATGAGATAAATTTCCGATCTTGAAGTATTGGTCCTAAGGAAGAGAGTCTTAGGTGATAACCAACCTCCTAGTTGGGTTGTTGATGATAATGATATCCTCATGTTCCATGGGTGTGTTTGGGTGCCTTTAGATACACAGGAAGAGTTGATGTGGGAATATCATGCCTCTATTTTGGAAGTTCACCCTGGGATGACCAAGATGTACTGAGATGTAAATCATCAATATTGGTTTCCAGGTATGAAGATACATATTTTAGTTTTTATAATCAGGTGTTCTACCTACCAGTAGTTGAAGGAATAAAACCAACTACCTACTAAACTTCTGCAGTCTCTTTCCATTCCTGAGTGAAAATGGAATGACATCACCATAGATTTAATGACGGTCTTTATAATATCCCCTTGGGGTAGTGATGTAGTGTGGGTTATAATCAATAGGTTGAATAAGGTCATACAATTTCTACCAATCTGATATACCATCTCAGTTGATGAGCTTGTGAGTATTTATATTTGGGGGATAGTGCACCTTCTCGGTGTTCCTCATTATATTATATCAGACTATGAAACCTTATTTACATTACAGTTTTGGAAAGGGTTGAAAAAAGAACTGGGTTCATAGGTTCTCTTGAGTATAACATATCACCCTCTAACTAATGGGTGGTTCAAGTGGTTGATACAGTTGTTATAGGACATGATCTAAGCATGCATCCTTGATTTTGAAGGTTTAATGGAGAAACATATACCTCTTGTAGATTTTTCCTACAATAATTTTTTTTAGGAAACAATATAGATGGATCTATATGAATAACTTTATGGTAGGAAATTCTATTTACCTCTATTCTAGTTAGAAGTAGGTGTGGAAACAATAATGAGTCCTCATCTCATGTAGGAGAATATAAAGCAGTTCCAACTAATTTAAGAGTGTATGGATACAGCTCAATATAGGCATAAGTCTTATACCAATCCTTATCATGGAACTCTAGAGTTTGAGGTGGGACATCAGATATTTTTTCTTTTATAATCTATATTAGGCCATAGATGAATTTATAGATAGGGTAAACTATTACCTCAATATGTGAGGCCTTTCGAGATAGTGTAGAGAATCAATCTGGTAGCCTATCAGTTATAGTTACCTCAGAGGTACCATTCCATGCATGAAGTCTTCCTTGTATCACAACTTCATCAATATCATGATGACCTATCTCATTTTTTTAACCCTAAGATATTGAGATAGAGGTATATGAGTCCTTTGAGGAGCATCCAATATGTATCGTTGATCAGATCATGAAGGATATCTGAGGTAGGACAGTTCCACTGGTCCTGGTGCTATGGAAGAATGACCATATGGAGGGTGAGAACTAGGATCAAGAGGTCAATGTACATGTGAAATGGTTGGAACTTTTCCCAGATGGTGTCTTACCACCCTTGGAAGGGTAACTTGGGGATGATCTGTCTTAAAGTGGGGAGGTTGTAACATACCAATTTTTATCAAAGGTATGGATCATTTTTTTGTTTCAATTCCTTAATTTGGACCTTATAATGTTACTTAATGGATTAATAGAGGTCAAAAGGGTGTCCAAGAATTTTTTGGAGCCTAGAGCCCCAAAGTTTTGGAGAAACAGACTCAACCACACACTCAGTAGAAACTGTGCTACCTAGCCAGCATAGTTTCCCTAACCGTGTGAGGGTGTGATAGAAGGGAGTAGGGGGATGCATGGTTTTCTGCCACTATACGAGCCTAAGATCATTTCTGTATGGGTGTTATAATCATTTTATACAATGTATTCTGCAAATCTTGCACACGGTTAACCGAACCATGCATCTATCCTGTGCATGGCCCCTCCTTAAATGGAACTGGGTGCATAATTGACACACGATTTGGCCAACCGTGCTTCCAAATCATGCGACCTAGTAATTAAAGTAGAAACGAATTTTTTATTCTAAATATATTAAAACTTAAATACCTCTTCATTTCTTCTTATCCTATAAATGTGTGCCACCTCCCTCTCCCATGGGTTCCTCCTCAAGCCATCTTAGGCCTTTTAATACCTCTCCCATATAAACTCCAAATAATTCACTATCGAGTCCATTGAAAAGATCTTGGTAAGCTATTTAATCCCATTACTTATATTTATAGTTTCTATTATCCTTTATTATTCTATTCAAGTGAAACATCATTTTTCCCATTTTCAAGGAATTTTATGATTTATCTGATATCTCTCATTCTAGATTGATTCATAGGATGGTGATGGATGAGGAGTGCACTATGAACCTAAGGTAGGTATTCTAGATTCTTTTCTAAAGTTTCATCATTCCATATATGGTGCGCCATTGTTACATGTTCCAGACTCCTCTGATGGAACTTCTTAAACATTGAATTAGTTTAATTAAATGGTTTTCCCATGTATATTGATCCTAGATAATATAGAATCAACACGGCTAGTTGATCACCTTAAGTCACCCCAATGGGTGTGTTTTCCCTTTTGAGGCCTAATTCCCTTTATCTCAATTGTTTAAACACCTCTTGAGTCATGTTGCACTTATAATTAATGCTTTAAATTGATGAATTTAATTAATATGTATGGTAGGACATGAGTTAGGCCCTGAATACCTATGGATTATGCTTCATGATTATCGCTTATGCCTCATTCTTTATGATTTGTGCTTCATGAATTGCTTATACCTCATTACCTATGCCTATTGCATCATTCCTTGTGCTTATATCCATATGCCATAGTTTTTTGTCTTGAATAAAATTAATTGGACAACATGTTTATCTTTTTGTATATACATTCCTTATTGATGACATGTGATTCTGATTACTATGCCTTAACTTCTTATGAGATAGTAGAGAACTTGAGTCCAAAATTTAGGATTCCATGGATGGGATATACATGATTGTATTTGGATATGTTGTATTCATTGGGAGAGACACTTGGATGGCCTTTTATGGGCTCTCTAGGAGGATTATTTATACCCATGAGTGACACCGGTTCCCTAGGGGATGAACTATGGAAAAGCTAGTTAGATAGATGGTAATACCATGGATATATGGTATTGGGTATTTTAGGAGATCCTACAAAAACCCTTGGGATTCATTTATAGATTACCCTGGATAGACTCAAGACGGAACACCATATTTGACGGATGCATTTTTCTGGTTTACATGTGATGCCTTATTATTAAATTATGAGATTTCTTGATGATCACATAGGGACACATCCGTCAAGACAAATCACAAGCTTGGGGTTGGTCCAAACTTAATGCTATATTTATGATGAACCATGTACACACCTTATCACCTTTTTATAGGTCCTCTTGGTTTAGACTTCTATCTTAGGCCAAAGAAGGTAGTGTTAGTTGGATGTCCAGGTAGAACCCGAAAAATCATGTTTATTTATTTATTTCCTTGATTTTCTATTATCAACAAACTTCTTATTTTATATCAAAAACATTGGATTGATCTAGACACTGTTGGTGGTGAACTATTGAGTATATCTCAAACCCTTCTTGGGACACCCATGGTACCCAAGAATGCTTCATGATTGAAGTTTTAGATTAAGGGAAGAGGACAAATTCTGATGCTTTATTACCTGTAATAGGATGATGTATGAGGGTATATGACCATGAATATTATCATGATGATATTAGTAGCTAATTTTGGCCTTTTTTGTATTTTGATAGCAAGTGGTATATTCCTACATCCCCTATTTTCCAAGTGTACTCATTTTGTATTGATACATGATCATCATCATCATTTTATATCTACTTATTATTAAACATACACTTGTTTATTTGTCTTAGATGATTTATTAATATTATTCCACTATTGTATGTCTATTATCATTGATTCTTCTATTCATTATATATTTTTTACTAGTATGCTCCACTCTGATCTATGAGGGCATATTCTCCCCGTATACACACCTTAGGTCCTAACTACTAGTTAGAAACCTCTGGCATACATGGATGTGCGATTGAGGTCATGTAGCTGATTGTCTTGGGGAAAATATAAGTGTCTTCTGTGGAGGGACACTAAAATTCAATGGAATAATCATTATATACCTTCCTACCTTATCCTTTGAAGAATGATAATGCTATCCATGCGTACGTGCAGACTACTGCCTCCATAAAAGACATGTTTTATTTTTCATCACCAACTTACATGGATAACTATAAAATTATATTAAATAAATAAATATAATATTTAAAATACTTTTAATATTTTTAAAATATAAAACATTTTATACCTTCATCCCATTCTATGGAAAATGAAAACATATTCCATTTGTATATGCGGATTACCGCCTCTATAGAGTGATGTGTTCCGTTTTTCATATCTAACTTACATGGTAGAATATAAAAAATATTTTATGAATATATATGATTTAAATTATTCAAATATATCATGAATATTTTTATGAAGTTATGATACACAAATTTATTATGATTATGAAGTAATCTACTATTATCAAAAGATTACTTGAAACAAGCTCGTCATGGATCTTTTTTTCTTAAACCATTCACATAGTTCCCATAAAATAAACTTGGGAATGCATAAATCATTGGAATATAATTATTCCAATATATTTTATAATATAGGTTTGGTGAAATTATTATCAAATAGTGGGGTAAAATTTCTCCATTACAAAACATGTGAAAAACTATCAGAATTACAACATTTGATAATGAAAATAACTGATAAATAACTAATGAATGTATAATAAATGATTATAAAAAAGAGTAAAAAGGTCATAGATATTAATAAATTTATTAAATTATTTATTAAGATATTTATTTTTACTAAACTGGATGTTAAAGTGATTTAATGTAATCCAAGAATTATGGTAAGGGGTTTCTAATGTCACTTTTCATTATTTGATATATATTTCATATTCACAACTTGTTTTATATTGTATAGTGTATATACTACCTTATGGATTTTCTATGATAATTTAATGAATTTAAATATATTTTAAAACCTATATAATGTTCTATATCTCATGGTATTTTGATCCTAGAGATACTAATGTTGTAAGGGTTTCTTCATCTTAATTTTTCTTCATTGAGATATACTTTGTATTCACCATTTATTTTATTTCATGGTACATATATTTCCTATGTATGTATAATTAAGATAATTATCATTTAATTTATGTGATTTTAGAATACATATTATTTTATACATTTCATGGGTTTTCAATTTGAAATGAAACATATCTTTAAGGGTTTGTTTCCAATCTCATTTCAAAATCAAGATTGTTATAAATGAAATTATAACTGGGAAATATTGTGTGAAATTTATCTCTAAGACCCCAAGCATTTTATTCTACTATTTTTATTATTAAGGTTTTACAATTCCTCTCTCAATTTATTTTCCATTTTTAAATAATTGTTTTGATAAAATTCTTATAAGTGAAACCGACCCCTCTTGTTTTCGATCGATAATCTTCCTCCCCTATATCCACATTTATTTTATAGATGCACTTATTAATGCATAAATAATTAATTAAGTTAATTTTTTACTATTCTTAACTTATTTAGAAAATTTTGAATATAATCTTTTAACATTTTATACATGAATTATTTTGAAAAAATCATCCTTCTTAACACTTTTCATACAAACACATTCTTTCACCATTATGAGAATTTTTATTTATGAATATATGTTTCCAAGTTTTAACTTTTTTTCCAAATTATTTCGATTCTTAATGATTTGAAAAAGAAAAGGAAATGTTATTATATTTTTCAAAAGTAAAAGTTTAATTTTAAAAATGAAATATCAGTTTTAAAATGGATTCTAAAGGCTTTTGTTTTTAATAAAGAAGCCTTTAGTGTTTTCTATCTTCTAAAAGAATGTTTTTGAAATCATATTTATTTCATAAAATTTATTTTCTACATACCATTTTTTTTGTTTTAAAGGGTAATTTTTGAAATTATTTCACAAGATCAAAGTATTAAATTTTAAGGAAAACATTTTAAAAGTGTTTTCATTCATTAAAAAAGGGGATATTTCTTATTATTTTCAAATTCAATTATCTAATAATATTAAAAAGGGTATTTTTAATCTATGTTAACATCATTTGAAATTTCTTATGTTTAACTTGGGATATGTTGTTATGATACCATCTACCTCATTTATCTGTATAGATTATAAAATATTATTTGGAAGTTTTCACGAATCCCTTCTCTTTTACCTAGGTTAATTAAGTGAAATTTAAAATATGAAAGTTTTATTATGCTATTGGAACACATATGAATGGTTTTTATTATATGATGGGTGGGAAAAAAATTATATATCCTTTAATGAATTGGATAAAGACCTTTATCTCATGAGATAATATTTCAAGGATTAGGGTGTGATGAAAATACATTACGAGACTCTATCCACTATGTTTATGTGAATGGGGAGTAAACCAAATATAATATGAGACCCTTTACACCATGTTTATGTGAATGTGGAGTGAAACCAATCAATTATGAGACATTATCAAATCTATGATAATAGTCTTGGAAGTGATCATTAACAAATGAAATTATTTTTTATGCTTATGTTTGTGCACTAATCTTATATTTTACAACATTCTCATGTTGTGATTACTCATGTCTTATGTTATAATAAGATAATTATAACTTGATTTATTGTTTATGATCCATGTTTATTTGTATATTATTTTATAATAATACATTTATATAACTTGAATATGATATCTTACCCATATTATTATCTTATCACTTATGATCATCAATTGTTATCGCTTGTGTTTACCCTTACTAAACATATTAGGTAACCCCTTTCTTATATTTCAATTCACTAAGATATAAAGAAAGGTATTAAGTATGGTAAGTCTAGAAGGGAACCATGTGAGAAACAATTTTTTTGTAAATGTTGAAGATTGTTCATAAATAAGTTGATTGTGTATCTTGTATCTAAATATACTAAACATTTATGGTTATTAGGATTATGTAAGATTATTTTGACATACAATGTTAATGTAAAATATATGAAATTTTGGATTAGGACATATCACTTTGTATCAAATACACTCTTTAAATTATGTGTTTTTATCACCATAACAGGGAGTGTAAGTCTAGGGTATCTTAAATGGTATCAAAGTAGGTTTTAATTATTAACAGGCATAATTTTAGTTTTTTTGGAGATTAGGATGAGAAAACTTCAGTGAAAATCCCCTAGATAAGTATAATTATAGTATAATGTCAAGAAGTTTTTAAAAAGATCACAATTGTGTTGTTTATTAGCAATGATATTCCTATCTGGATACAAATAAGTGGATAAAATCTTTGTAATAGATGCACCTAGGGGTAATAACCCTAAAAAAGTTTGGTTGAGTATTAAATCAATCTCCACTCGGTGCATGAAATGTGGTCCTAACTGCACATCTAGTTTGAAACTCTTAGGGGATTTATTTTTGTTGATTTAAATACTCATTACAAACCATTATAAAGTATTTAAATATAATTTGAGGATTTAATATATAACTTTTTATGTTAGAGAACCTAATAGAAATATGACTATAGAAAACCTAAGTAAAACTGAATCAGTTATAGGTTGATCCAAATATAACATAGTTAAAATGAATGTATCAGAGGTAAAAATGAAGGTTTTATTAAATAATATATCATAGAATTGAGTTTTTTATATACATATGACCATTTAATACGATTTTATTAGATATTATCATAACTATTTTTATTTTAGTATTTGTTTGTAAATAAGATCTTGAAAATGAAGTAGTGAAAGGTATGTCCCTAGAAAATCCAATAACCAACTAAGGAATCATATTTTATAAAAATTATTGAGATAAATTAAAATATCAATACTTTAATATTATGTGGGAAATTATGAGTATCATAGTATTTAATATTGCAAGGTAGATATCTCAGTAAATAATAAATTGTGATTTTCTTATCCACCCCTTAGCTTCTTTCATTAGTGAATGATAATTAAAATTATGAGGATGCAATTTATTTAAGGGGGTAGAGTGTAACTACTTTTGATTTTGGTATATATTTTTTATTTAATTAAATAATATGATTAACATCTTACTTCACACACAACACCAAACTAAAATGAACATATATTTTATTAAGACAAATTTTTTAATATTAAATGTAACCATTATAAATGTAGTAATTAAGTTTGAATGTATAAATAAATGTAACAATATTATGAAATATATATAGAAATAAAAATAAGGGTAACTTTTAATACTAATTCACTAATGAAATTCAATTACCATAGTTAAATAACTAATAAGATCATTTTATGCTTAAAAATGTATTTTCCTAAAACTATATTTTTAGGAACTAGTCATTTTATTTAATAAAACTAGATATATTATGGTAAAATGATGATGAAATATATTTTTATATAAATATAATATTAAAACTAATTAAATTATTAATTATTAGGAAATGGGAATAAGAGTAGTTAATATTTAAATAGTCATTTTTTCTATAAGAACAATTTTCATTATATTTTATATTTTCATTTAAAAGTTAAATTCCTTAATTTTATAATTTGAATTTGAAAATCATAAATTAATTTTTGAGTTTATAGAAACAATATTATATTATGATTAATTTTTTATTTTTTTTTAAAAAAATACTTTTTTATGAGAATTGTACAAAATACTATTTTACCAATACTTTAGATTTTATGGCGTTATAATAATGTAAAAATGACATATAAATTTTTATATATATTTTTTTAAAAAGGTGTATTTATGGAGTAAAATTATGCATTTGAAAATAAAATTTTGAATTTAGAAAACCTATGTTTAACATTTTGGAACTCAAATAATATTTTATTCAAATAATTTTTTTGGCTATTTCTTTTAATTAAATATTCATATGGGGGATTTTAGTTTTAGATTAATTTTAAAGCCACATAAATATTATATTTTTTATTAATAAACAAATTACTTTTATAAAAATCAATAAATTTGATAATTTTATCCTAAACATAATTTTTAAACTAAAAATACAATTTTTTTAAAAAACAGGTTTTAAGCGTTATGTGAATTAATATTAAAATTAATTTTTTCATCCTTCAAAATTTTATTTGATAAAATTATTTTAATTTTTATAATCATAATACCCAAATCATATAATAAGTGTTATTATTTTTTAGATATAAAAATATGTTATCGAAGGTAAAAAAAGAGTTACCATGGTAAAAGTAAATTTTTGTAAAAGTTAAAACTTAGGAGAAAAAACATAAAATTTCTTAAACCATTTATCCAAGTGCATGGTAAAGGGTTTTTTAAACCAAAACTAAAACCTCTCTGTTATTTCCTACTTTTGGTGCCACTTACCCTGAATAACACACATATTATTACTAAAATACCACTCTACACACTTATAAAAATAGACTTCCAGCACACAACTTATCCTCACACAAAAATCCTTTTATATCAACAAAAATCCACCCAAATACCTCCCCAAATCTCTAATAAACATACTAGAGGTTCTGATATCCTCAAAATACCACCCCTCAAAAGCTAAATCTATAAAGACCCTGACCCCAATTTCCTAGAGTATGTGGTTACGTTATTATATTAGCCTAAGATTCAAGAGGCCATTTACCAAAGGACCTAATATATTAGTAGTATTGGTAAAATATATAAACAATTTAATCTCAAATTACACAGGAAAACATAAAAAATACAATATAGTGAATGTAAACATTTTTCAACCTTGAAATCATTCAAAGATTATTTCTTCATATAATGGGAAAAGGAAATAAAATAAGGGTGATCTTAAATACTCAATAAGAGTTACATACATAAAAAATATATAATGAGTAAATAAAGCATAATAAATATGGTAATGTAAATAAATTAAAACACATTCTATTTAATCAATAACTTGAGCATGAAGAATAATATAGGAAGAATAAATGATGATAAAATAATTCCATATAACTAATAAAATAAGCTTAAAACTTATCCATAGATATCATAAATATTCAAATAATCATATAGAAATAAATAAATGACCTCATAATGATTTAATTAATAATTCTGGACATCATAAATATAACATTTAGGCCTCATGCTAAGACATATTACATAAATGGGCAAGACCAAAAACAAATTCCCAAACTAGTTTGTCTCTTGAGGCATACTGATGCACCAAGGGGATATAGTGGGACCCTATCATTACTTAATAAGTATAATGGATTAATAATATGAAAGCAGATAATAAAAGTTCAATTCATAATCAACATAAATATTCATATTGAAAAACTAACATACAAAATGTTAATATTTCCCCAGTAAAAATGATCATAAATTATCCAGATAAATAATAAAGGTGGTATCATTAAAACATATTACCAGTAGAGTATATATAAAATAAAGGGTTATTTTTATTGATAAATATAAATACCATAAAAATATCATTAAAAACATTATTAGGGAAAATACCCTTTTTCACTTTTAAAATCACATTTTAAAACTTAAAATTTTCAAAATATTATGGAATAAATTTTATTTTAAAAGTACCATAGACATTTTTGAGATAAGATTTAAATAATTGAGTTATATTTATGGTGTGAAAATTCTATTCATTATGAGCATGTTAAAATAAATATCCCTTTCACATTTTCTATAGAAATTCAATAAATACCTTATTCAAAAAATGAAAAAAATCCTTTTTAAAACATTTTTTTAAAAATATATCATGGGTAAAAATGAATTTAAATAATCATAGAGGAACATTAAAAACATTAATGAAAACATTTTTATAAAACATGGACTTGGAAGAAAAATTTTCCTTAATAAATAGGAAATAATGTATATTATTATTTTTATTTGATCTTTTGATTACTTAAAAGAGGAAAATGAAAGGAAAACTTATATTTTTCAAAAATAACTAGAGGATAGAAAAATATATTTGGTTTAAGATATAAATATCATATAATTCCACTTGTGTATAATTAAACATAAATAATCCTCAATAATGATGAGATTGTAAAATAAACCCTTACCACTTTGGTAATGTTTTAATCATAACCCTATGAAATAAATAAATTAAAATGAAACATTAAATACCATGAATGTAAAGATATTCATGATATAATATATCAAATGGTTAGTATATATACCTAATAAAATAAAACTCGTCTATAACATAACATATGTCCCAAATAAGACAATTTGAGATGAAGAACCCTTAAAATGATCATAATGTTAAAGTGAGAGTTAATCAATGAGGTGATTATGTGTAAAAAATATTAATACACACAAAACCAGTTTAAATAAAAAAATCAAACAAATTATATTTCATACATAATATAAATATAATATAATTAATGAACTAGAAGTATAACCCAATGAATGTAAATTGAGTTAAGAAGAACCTTACCACTTGGTAAATTTTAAGTCAAACCCCTTGGATAAAATGATTTGAATTGAAACTTAAAGTATCATTAATTATGAATAATCCATGTTATTACTTTTAAAATTTAATTGTATATTACATATAAAATAAATAGGTGAATATCATTAAAATATTCCTTAGTGAAAGTAAATAGAGATAGAATCCCTTATGTCAGCTCCAACTCATCATGCACGTTCATTATCTTCCTGAAGAGTGAAATTATGTTAATTATTTACTTGATTAATAAATTTTTTCAAGTTTATTATTTCTTTTGTTTTATTCATTATAATTTTATATTTAATTTCTTAATCATTTAAATTCACATCATATTTTTTGATGATATTCAGTTCATATGTCCAAAATGACTTCGATAGGTTGAATATGGTAAAGGAGGTCATTTTTAAATCATCTCTAGAATAATAATCATGGAAAAATTATCATTTTTAAAAATAATAATGAAATATGGTTATTAAAAATTAACCACATTGTAATCCTAGAGATATTAGGTCGTATGTACGCATGAGCAACATTTTTATTTTTCAAAGACCATTATGGAAAGAAAGTAAGTATCATTTTATCTTTCCATAATTATGATAAAATAATAAATACAATATTATTTCATTAAATATACTCATTTACATCATCCATTTTATGTTATGATTAATAAAAAATCACATCAATTCACGGAGGTGGTAGTCCACACATACACATAAACAACGTTACCATTTTTCAGTGAATGGAAAGGTAAGAAAGTAAATGATATATTATATTTAAGTATTATAAATATTTCATTAATAGCACACATATATATTAAATATATCATTACAAACATACATAAAAGGAGGTGATGGAAAATGAATTACATTGGTCTATGAGGCGGTGGTCCACTGTACACATGAATGATGGTTTCATTTCCCATTTGATAGAAGAGAAGATATATATAGGTTATATAATTAACATAATAAAATATAAGTATAATAAAGATAATTGTATTATTATTTCATCATGGTTGAAGTATATTTTAAGTATGTATAAGAATAAATAAAATGAAAACACTTGATTAAGAACTATACATATTCTTCAGACAACTACTTAAGATTTACACCAAAAGGTTTTTTAGTTTGGTTTTATGATCAAACCAAGGACTATAAAAAATATTTGGGGGTATTTTAGAAAGGTATTTGGGTGGTTAATGGATGAAATTATTTTTTGTTAAAGTTTGAATAAAATATGTGAGGGGTTTCCCTTGTATAAGTGAGGGAAAGATATTCATGGAATTTCTTAGAGTGTTAGATTAATATAAATAAATTTTCTAATCAAAATGGATAAAATTTGATAATGTTTGAATATAAGATAATTAAGAGTTGAAATAATCTCGTAATATAAAAATTATACAAGTTTAAGTGATTTTTTACCCTTATATTGTTGTTTTAACCCGTGTGTGTGCTTTTTGACAATTATTACGATAATGAAGTTTTTACTCTTTAGGGGTCAATATATTTACTATAAAAGGAAAATTGGCCCATAAATAGACCATAGATGATATTTTTAAACAAATAAAAATCACTTTATCAATTATAATAGTTTTTAATAGTTTTTAATCTTTTAATAAAACATTATTTATTATAAAATATCATTACTATTAATTTTTACACTATTCATTTAATTTGAGTTTAAAAAAATCAAGACAAAGATGAAATTATAATTTATACCTTTAAAACTTCCATAAAATGTTATATTCTTCTATGTTTTTTGGGACATATTAATTCATTAAAATTATATTACTTTTATATTTTTTAATATCATTTATTTTATTTTCCTTTTAATTAAATAATTACCGTATCGGTGTTGCGTAAACATTTAAGGTAATTACTTCATTAATAAAAAATTATAAATAAATTAACATGATAATAAAATCTATTAATATTTTAAATAACTATTTATTAATGAATATAGTTTATTTTTATCCTTGTCACAAAATATTATAGTTATTAAAAGAAATAAAGTTACATTTTTAGCTTTCCTTTACATAATGTATTATAAAGGTCAAAATCATGGCCATATGAAAAAGATCATATATTAAAATTTTGGATGCTTATTAATGAAATAAATTCATACAACAAAATTAAGTCAAGTTTAAGATTTAATTTTTAGTCCTTAATTTTTTTATGCTTAATTAACCCATCTTACTTTTACTATGATAACAAATATTTTCTATGGTTACTATTTATAATGATAAAAAATAAAAGGGACATATTTAAAAAAATTTACATCCTAATAAAAAATATGGAATAAATTTTTTAAGATTCAAAAAATAGATGTTCCATAATTTTATTTAAAATTATTTTGGTTAAACCTTTCAAAAAATGTTTTTTTAGAAAAATGAATTTTTAAGTATAAAAATAATTTAATTAAAAATTCAATTATAAAAATCATTCAAAAGACTATAATTGGAATATATTTAATCAAAATTAACTAATTATATTTTAAAAATAATCTAAAATATAATTTTACTTTGAAAACACTCTAAAAGAAAATAAAATTTTCAAAACAAAATTAGTATTTTTCACTATTCATTGAAAAATAAAGCTTCTTAGAAAAATCTCAAAATTTCAGCATAATAAAATTTTTATTTTTTGATTTTAAAAATCATGTCATTTTTATAAAATAATTTTTTTTAAAAGTTATAGAAATAAATTATAATGTTTTATCATAAGTGAAATAAAAACCATTTTTGTGGAAAACATATTTTTGAAGAATAAAATGAATTTACTAAAATTTTAGTGACTATTTATTAACAATTTATCAATAAATTTTTATTGAATATGACCTATATATATATTTCATAAATTAGTTAATCCTATTCATACCCACCAATTTATCAGTTAGGTTATAATAGTCATATTTAAATAACAATATTTCATAGTTTATTTAGACTCGATGTTGCATGTCATATACACTATCAAACATATTTTTATTTTTTAAAATCTTAGGCTGTTACATTCTACCCATTTAATAATTTTTTTACTCAAAATTTAAAACTAATCTTGTAAATAAAAGGTTCAATATTTGAAAATACTAATTTTGAAACCCCACATAAGAAAAATGGTTAATAAAAATCCCTCTTGAAAAGATGGAATGGGAGACATGATGGTCATTTGGAATAACAAATAACTAGTTTTCCAAATAAGAAAACATTAGTGGGAAGTTAAAATATATACATGGAATAAAATAATAATTTCTAAATAATTATTGAAAGTGAAAGAGATCATTGATCATAAGAAAGTGAATGATCATGAGAATATCAATGACCACAAAACCATAAACCAAAGAGGTGTGAAAAAGACCATCAATTCATGTGAAGGGAAAGTAATATAATAACATTTTTGTTTTCAGATATTTTTCCAAGAGTTAAGGAATCCTTACTATATAGACCAAGATAATAAGAAAAATATACTTACTTGACAAGTATAATTTCATCCTTTTATCCAATTCTACCATAATATAATATTTTTCTCTAAATGATGAGAATTAAAAATTATTTTTTATTCCTGTGTCACTAAAACCAACTTCTAACGAATCACATAATCCATAAAGGATAACAAGATACTCCTACCATCTTTACTAAAACCAAAATGTTTAACACAATGTAAGATAATACCCAAAATGAATAAACCATCATATGAAGAAATTATACATGAATATCTAAAATTCAGAAATAAACCTATGTTTTAACATAGATTATTCCTTAAATAAATAACCCTATATCCCAAATAACCCCAATGAACTCAACATCAAAGAAGGTTTTAACCTCAATGGTTATCTCATACACTTTAGCTTAAATATCCAAAAACTTAATAGTATTCGTCCTAAATTATCCTTTACATTAAACCTAAAGGTTATATATACCTCAAACCAAATAAAATTTCTCCTAAAATATCATTAATCAACTCAAAACCATAAAAATTAACAAATATTTGATCTTATAATAGGTTTTCCAAAATAAAGATAATATTTTTTGTTAAAAAATTTAAGAAAAAATAATGTCATACTAACCAGGACATCATGTTGGATAGTGTTGGACATCATAATCTTATCATCCTTCAGTTATGGGTTCAAGTCTCATGGATTTTCCATATGTGATGAGTTTTCATCCAACACAAGGGTTATCCTTTTTCTAAAACCATATTTATAGAATTACTATAACATTCCCAAAAATATAATGAACATCCTAAAATATAACATTAATCATAAAATTAATTTTCAATCCCAAGGTTATCTATATGATAAACCACATGTTCCAAAATTTTAACAACCCATAATCTCCACATCATTAAATATCATATAAATCCAAATGGTTATCAATGCCATTAAAATTATGACCATAAAATAAAAATAACTATTCATCAAATAACATTTTCACTAAATCATATACTGAACAAAAGGGTTTTATTCCCATAATTTTTCCCAAAATACCCTTATTCATTTTAAATCCCTATAAAAAAATCTCAAAAGGGGTATCTATACCTTTAAAATTATGATCAACCTTAGACATATTAACCCATGACACTTTAGGTTTATAACATATCACTATGGAATATCATAGGTTTCTATAGGTTCTATTTTCTGATTTTTTATAATGGTTTATAGATAAAATATGAATTAACCCAAGCATATCCCCAAAAAGTGTCAAACTTGGTGTGCAATGAGGGTATAATCACTATGCACTATGATTATGGATAATATATATTCAACCAAATATTTTTAGGGTTATGATCCCTAGAGGCATCTATGAAAAATCCATGCCCAATTATATTATCCAAAAAACTATGCATTGCTAGGAAAAATACATAATCTATACTGTACTAAAACTTTAGGATTTTATCATATACTTAAACTTATCCTAAAATTCTATAACCGGGTTATGTTACCTAATATATGTTTTCTTAAATATTATTCACAATGTTTCTACTAAATATCTTATGATACCAATATAAAGACCCCGAACCTAGTAACCCAGAGTCAGTGGTTACTATATTACATTAGGAGAAGATACAAGAGATCGAATTCCAAAAGATCAAGTAGTTTAGAAGTCTTGGAAAACTAGATATATATTTTAATCTCATATTACATTTGAAAAAATAAAAATAAAATATAGTGAAAGTCAATATTCTATATCCTTGAACTCATTCAAAGATTCCTTCTTTATATCTTGGGGAATGGAAAGAAAATAAGGGTGATCTCAAATGCATAGTAAGGGATATGTATAGAATAAGCTATCATGATTAAATAAGAAATATTTTATATGTAAAGATAAGTATATGAAAACACATACCATTTAAAAAATAACTCGAGTAAAAAAATAATATGATACAAATAAATGATGATAAAATAATTCCATATAACTAATCATATGATCTTAAAACATATCCATGGATATCATAACTATTTAAATAATCACATGGGAATTAATAATTAATCTCATAATGATGGAATGTATAATGAAAGACATCATAAACATACCATCGATGCCTCATGCTAAAAAATCTTACATATATAGATAAAACCTCGGCCAAATACCCAAACTAGTTTTTCTCATGAGATTTATCGATGCATAAAGGGTATATAGTGGGCCCTGACTATCACTTACTAATTCCAATGAATTCATAATGTTAAAGGGTATAATAAAAATTCACTACACAATCAACTTAAACATTTATATTAAAAAACTAATATACAAAATGTTAATATTTCCCTAGTTAAACTAATTATAAACCATGTAGAGAAAGAACAAGGATGGTATCATTACAAAAAATTCTCAATGGTGTATAAGTGAAAAAGTGTTATTATAGTTGATAAATATAAATATCATAAAAAGATAATTAGTTTTTTTTGAGTAAAATAACTTTTTTACTTTGAAAATAAATTTTAAAAACCAAAACTTTCCGAAATATTATAAAAAAATATTTTATTTGAAAAAAAATGAAAAATTGAAAAATAAGCTTCAAATAATTGAGTGGTTATAATGATGGGAAAATTATATTCATGAAGAGTATTTTAAAAAAATATTCCTTACACATTTTTTATAAAAATTCAATAGGTAACTCATTCATAAAATGAAAAAAAATACTTTTAAAATATTTTTTAAGAATACTATCATGGGTAAAGATGATTATAAAAAAAATCATAAAGGAATATTAAAAACATTTATGAAAACATTTTTAGAAAACATGGACATAGAAGAAAAATATTCCCGACTAAATAATGATGAGATTGTTAAATAAACCCTCGCTACTTTGGTAACATTCAAATCATAACCCAATGAAATAAATAACATCAAATGAAACAATAATGTTGATGTGATAATTAATCAATGAAGTGATTATGTGTAACAAATTAAGATTCACACAAAAAAAGTGGAAATACAACATAATTCAATGAAAGTCCATTTCACACACAATATTGACATAATATATTCAATGAAGTAGAGTATAACCTAATTAGTGGAAATTGAGTTATGAAATCCCTTACCATAGTTCATCAAAACCATAGATATAGGTCTCCCGCCCTTGCGTGGGACAAAAATTAACCCATGAAAAAATGGTGGGAAGGTATATAGCCATAATTTATATTCTATATCCATAGTTCTTAATAATATATATAACAATAAACAAACACACACACACATAAAGGCATTTTTGGTATAGTGGTAAGGTGATAGGTTCAGATAGTGGAGGTAAGTGTAGGATCAAAATAGAATATGTAGATTCTCAATTATAAGAAGGGGTGAATTGTAAGTTTAATAACATTCCATTTTATCCTTAAGGAAATATATTTTTAACAAATTTAAGCAAGGTAAATTAACAAACCCTCTTTG
Organism: Viscum album; assembly: GCA_963277665.1. Classification (NCBI taxonomy): domain Eukaryota; kingdom Viridiplantae; phylum Streptophyta; class Magnoliopsida; order Santalales; family Viscaceae; genus Viscum; species Viscum album. The sequence continues at coordinate 1,111,293,010 of OY728146.1, forward strand.
GTTCTTACTTAACGGGATAATTGGAAGAGATCAGGTCTAATTATAAGAAACCTAAACTTAATCAAGTTAAACTTAAGGAAAATTAAGTAGGTTTACTTAGAGGAAGATTCTATCTTAAAGTGTATAGAATATTATTTATATTAGAGTTAAAAAAGTATTTTAAAATATAATAAAGTTATACTTTATTTATTTAACAAAATATAGAGAAATTGAAACCTGTAACAAAAACAAGTAAATAAGTAGAAAATCTTTTAACCCAAAGAGAAGGGTATCTAACAACCTTAGATTAAGGTCCCTTGATTTATAGTTTCAAGAAAGTTTGTCTTACCTATAATAAGGTAATCCCTTGATAAGAATATCATAGTCTGTCTTTCTATCCCTACAAGACCTCAAACTTTAAGGAAGTTATCACCTCTGTCTTCCTATCTATGGAAGTCCTTGATTGTATACAACATCAATCAAATCCACACAAAGCAAGCTGAAAAATTTGTTCATGGCTGAACAAGATGTTCAAAAAATGCATAAGGCACAAGAGTCTTTATTTCTATAGAAATCACTTCACAATATGTAATATATAGGATCATGGAATCATCGATAATGAGATCTTTAAAATGAGATCCTATTTATAGTAAAAACTTCAACGGTTGGCTCCCTCCTCCAATGGTCATATTTTTCCTGGAATCTTAGAGGCACCTGTACACGTGTCATTTATCCAATGGTTAGTTAGAAACAAATCATACAAAATCATTTTCTTTATAAGAAAACATGGGAAATATTATCATGATTGAGAATCAATAATATGTAAGGAAAATAAAGAATCTTAACCAAAACTGAATAATCAAAATATAAGAAAAATAGAATCTAGATTCTAAATATATAAACAATTAGATTCTAGAAAAATGGATATTCAAATTCTATTTTTCTAAGAAATCAAAGTCTAAATTCTATATATTTTAGAGTCTTAATTCTAAGGAATTCAGAGTCTGAATTATGAGTAATTCATAGTCTGAATTTTGATGAATTCAAATTATTAATTATGAGGAATTTGAAGTCTGAATTATGAGAAATTCAATGTTTAAATTATAATGAATTCAGATTCAAAATTCTGATGAATTTGGAGTCTGAATTATAAGGAATTTGGAGTCTAAATTCTATTGAATTATGAGTCTTAATTCTAAAGAATTTAGAGTCGAAATTCTGAGAAATTTAGAGTCTGAATTTCAGAGAAATCAGAGTCTGAATTTTAGAGAATTCAGAGTCTGAATTTCAGAGAATTTGAAGTCTGATTTTCATAGAAATCAGAGTCTGAATTTCATAGAATTCAGAGTCTGAATTTTATAGAATTCAGAGTCTGATTTTCAGAGAAATCAGAGTTTAAAAATAGTAATACTTGGTAGCTTAAGTAAAGGTAAGATTCTAAGGTTTTTGTTAAGGATATGAATTTTTGACATAGAAAAAAGTTTAGACTTGGTTCTAAGAAGACATTGAATAAGACATTAAAAATCATGGTATGGATAAAACTTTTCTTAGGGAAAGAAAATTTTCCTTAATAAAATAATTCTTATAGAAATTTAATTTTCTTTAAGAAAATTTGTTTGTGATTTTTGAAATATATAGGAATAGAAAAATCATAAGGAAACCTTATTAACTCAACAATCTCCCCTTTTTGGAAAGAACAGAAAACCTTTCGAAAAAGAATATAAGGATTAAGGATTTTTCTTTTTGAACTTTAAAAGAAATACTTATCTCCATTTACTTATGAATTATGATGAATACGACTAAATCATCCTTAGGTTTTGAAATACCTAAGAATCGTATTCTTATCTTTCTTAGAGAAGTAACTTTTCATTGTTTAAGAAGATCTTATTCAAGAATAAGTAAACTCCCTCTTACTTAATCTCCCCCTTTCTCAGGGCATTCACTTATTTTTACTTAACATTATTTGGGTCATTTTTTTCTCCCCCTTTTTGATTTTTAAAAAAGGAATGGAGAGAATGGAAAAAATTGTACCAGAAATATTAGTGATATATAAGACAAAACAAATGAAGGATAACAAAATGTTCATTATTATAGGAATGAAATTGTTACAAGGAAAAAAATGCAACAAAATATCAAAGTTACATGAATATCATTTATACTTATTTTACATTGGCATAAGCTTCCTCAAGGTTTCCTTTAACTTCTTTATCTCTTTGTGATCATCCTCAAATCTCTTAAGAAACTGATCCTAAATCTGATTCTTCTTTTAAAGAGCCTTGATTTTTTCTTCTCGAAACTTTAGAATTTATTCCTGAGACTTTAATACCTCTTCTTGATATTTAAAATTTTCTTCCAACTCTACTCAGAGTTCCCTTTCTCTCTTTAAGTTTAGAGAAACTGAATTCAACTTACCATTCAAATATTTATCCTCTTGCATTTGGGCAGCTTGCTCTGGATTGAAATTTTCTGAAAGGTTTGAAATTTTATTATTCGCAGTGTCATCTAACTGATCAAAATCATCTTTTACTAATTCACAAAAATCATCTAAAATTTTCAGATCCAAGATTATTAACTTCAAACATTTTTTATTTCCTTACATGATCTCCTATGAGTATCATATCCTATATGCAAAGTCTTGAAATCTTCCTCAAGCTTGATAATTTTTTCCATGAGCATTCTTATCGAATTTGACTTCTGATTGAGATAATACCAAAGAAGCTGACATATCAAATCGATACTTGGAAATAAGGTAATGGTTTTCATTAAATTATTTAGGTATTGAACAATGAAATATTTTCCTAAGGAAGATGAAGATTCGTAAGCTGATTCCCTTGCCGGCGAGGAAAATTTATATAATTCTTCAGCTTTTCTCTTGGATGAGCGACCAACATCCTTCTTAGCTTTTACAACCACAAACTTTTTTAGTGTGTCAACAACCACCTATTTTACTTTTTCAATTTTAGAAATAACCTTATCAAACCTTGAAGACTCATGGTCACTATCAAATACTTGAATTATCTTATCTTTATCAACCTATTGTTTTTTATCATCTTCCTTAATGTCTTCAGAATGAATGAAATCATGATTGCTACTCTCATCATCAGAAGGCTTATCAACCTCTTCCTGTCCATCATCCTCTTTCCCTTGAGAAACTATTTTATTTGACTCAACCTAAAAAAATATGATTGATAGCTTGTCTGAAAGACTTTCCTTCTCATGATTTTCTTCCACTTGTTTAATCAAATCTTCAATTCCATATTCTTATTCCTATTGTTATTATTTTACTTATTTTTATTGAACTATGTATTCTTCTACAATAGGTTCCGGAATTGAAATTTTATTTCTTGGAGTTTCTACTAGAACTAACTCTTGTAGAAAGTTTTTTGGTACCTGAATATGTTCAGAAGCTTTCTCAGTATCCTTGAGTAAATCTTGGACGATTTCAGCTTCTGACATTTTATTCTTCAACTTCTTCTCTTTTTCTTGCCTTTCATGTTCTTCAGCAACATAAATATTTAGGGATTTTACCTTATTATGATCTAGACCAAAGCCAGTATCACCCTCTTTCTTCTCCTTTTTCTCCCTACATTTTTCTACCACTTTATTAAAAAATGTTTTCTTCTTTTTCAGCTTTGGTGGAACTAACTGTGATTCGGGAATGAGATCATTTTATTTGGATTTCATTTCTTTATCATTTCTCTTTTTTTGTGTTTTCATGGAATATTATCCTACTTCCCCTTTATTTATCAAATCATAAACTTCACTATTAGAAAAATCCTGAAACTCTTCTTATTTGGTACTAAAACCAAATTTCATTCTTTTAAGAGTTTCATCACTCATCAACATGATCTTAAAAGTTCTGGGTTAGAACTGTAGGGAATTTTAGAAGATTATAAACAAAGCATAATGATCTTCAACAAGATTACTGGATACATGATTATCTGGGACTTGTGGGTTATATTATTTATATTGGTGATGGTCAGGAGGATGTATTTAATCAGGTTTACCTTTCTCAGATTAACTAAGAAATCCAACATAAAGATATCACTTTTCTTAAAAGAGTCCCTATCTCCCTTTATCGAAATCAGAAAACCCTATAGCCACATGGATAATAACCTGAATTTCATTGAAATATGGTTAATTGTTTGTGATTTTAATCCCCCGAGTCCTAGGAATTTACTGGAATTTACCTTCTCAAAGCTTCCTATATTATCAGGAAATTTTTGAGATAAATATATTACTTCACCTACATAAGGAATACCAAGAATATTTGCTACCATATTGAATGATAAAGAATAGGTTTTCCCATAGATCTTAAATAGAAACGTTTTTCCTTCCTACTTATTCATAAAAACTTACTATATCATAGAATTCTATGAGAAGGTCAGGATAAACCTGATCCGGACTCTTTGTCTTAGCAACACACAGACTTTCCCATCCATTCAGCTTGAAATTCTTTATAATTAAAGAATTATACTTAGCATAGAAATTTGGGTCAACCAACCTTTCCTTGTAGATTTTACAATCCTTGATTTCATCTTTTTAAGTCATTTGATTCTGTGAGAAAACTTCAAGAAGCATCTAGAATGTAAGAAAACTTGGAAAACTCAATGACCAATTTGAAGAGGGGAAGAACTTCGGCATAGAAAGATTTGAAAAACCGATGTGGGACACAGATTAGGGGTCCTTTATATAGGCTTCAAGTTGACGGTTCAAATTCCCAATTTAATCTAATGGTTGAAAAAATCATGGCCTGATCTAATGGTTGAGATGAGTCCTGAAGAAAGTTTTGGTAGGTTTTGATCTTTTGAGGTTTTAAGAAAAAACTAGATTTAGGGAAAGTAAATCTGATAGAGTTTTCTTAAAACAAGATAAAAATTCTAACATGTAAACAATACAATTATGAAGATTTAAGTGAGGAAATGCACCTTTCAGTTTTCTTATAAATAATTGTTAGTATTGATAAGGTTATAAAAAAAATTATATTCTGGAAAATTTTATTAAGGAAAGGAAATTCTTGATTCCAGAAATTTTCAGTTCTGAAAATAATTTTATTAAGAAATAAAAATTTTGAGTTCTGAAAATTTTTTTTATAAAAATTTATGAAAAATAAACAAATATACTCCCTCTTTGAAAAGGAATATTTTAATGTAAGGATATAGGTATAAAAAAAAGTTAATATAGAATATTACCTTATAGTTATCATTCCTAAATTTTGTTTAATGTATTCAAATCTATCGGAGGATAAAGATTTTGTAAAAATATTAGTAATTTGATATTGTGTTTTGATAAATTGAAGAATGATATATTCTTTAAGTGCGTGATCCCTAAGAAAGTAATGCTTAATATATATTTCCTTTGCATGAGAGTGAGATACATGGTTTTTTCTTAGGTAAATTACACTTGTATTATCACACAACATCTATGTCTTAGTAAAACTCATGCCATGGTCTGTGAGTGTGTGTTGCATCCACAATACCTGGGAAAAATAACTTCCAGCTACTACATATTCAGCTTCAGCAGTGGAAAGTGCTACTAAGTGTTGCTTCTTGTATGAACAAGAAACTAATGAATCTCATAATAAGTGAAAAGTTCCTGATGTACTTTTTCTATCCATTATACATCCACCAAAATCAGAATCTCAAAAAAAATTTAAAACAAAATCATTTCCAAAATAATAAAAAAGTCCTAAATCCATAATTCCCTTAAAATAGAGAAAAATTATTTTCACTAATTTTAAATGTGTTTACTTTGGATTATATTGATATCTTTCACATAAGAAAACTAAAAACATTATGTTTTGATGACTAGCCATTAAGTATAATAAACTTCCTATCATACCTCTAAAAGATGTTTGGTCAACTGGTTTCCTAGCTTCCTCAAGATAAAGAGAATTTGAGGTACTGATTGGAGTGATTATACTTTTAGTATTTTCATATCCATACTTATTAAGAAAATAATATACTTATGTTGAGATATATAAGTTCCTTATGGTTTTTGAGAAATTTAAAAACCAAGGAAAAATATTAAATCACCCATCATAATCATTTCAAAGCTCATATTTTATTATATTTGCAACAGAATCAGTTAAATATTTCTGAGTTGATCCAAATATAATGTCATCAACATATATTTGAACTGTCAAAACATTTTTCTTATCTTTATTTATAAAAAGAGTTGGATCAACAGCTCCTTTAACATAATTTTTTTTTGTAACAAAAATCATGTAAGTCTATCATACCAGGCTTTAGGGACTTTTTTAAGTCCATATAAAGTATTGGTATGTTTAAAAACACGATTAGGATGTTTTTTGTCTTCAAATCTCATAGGTTGTTCAACATAAACTTTCTCTTGAACATATCTATTAAGGAAAACACACTTCACATCCATTTGAAAAAGTTTGAAATTAAAGAATGCTATAAAGACAAGCGAAATACTAATATATTCAAGTCTATCTGTTGGAGCATAAGTTTCTTTATAGTCTATTCTTTCTTGTTGATTATAGAATTTAGCACCTAATCTATCTTTGTTTCTTACTATGATTCCATTTTCATCACATTTATTTATAAAGACTCACTTTACTCTAATTATAGAATTTTCCTTAGGTCTTTCAACTATGTTCCTTACTTTTTTCCTTTCGAATTCATTTATCTCACCTTGAATGGATTTAATCCAATCATCATCAAATAAAGCTTCATTAGTGATTTTTGGTTCTAATTGGGAAAGGAATGCTAGATGTTCTACTATATTTCTTAAAAGCCTTCTAGTCCTTACAGGTTGACTTATATCACCAATGATACTATCACAAGGATGATTCTTAAGAAATAACTGATTTGGGTTTTGTAACACCTGTTCATCAACATAAAGTAGAAAATATTCTAGGGTAAATACTTTAGAAATATCTTCTAGAGTATTTTCATTATTCGAAGATTTTTACAACAAAGGTTGATAATCAGTTTTTGAAAACACATCCAAGGATGTAGGTTTCGGTTGTTGAAAAACAAAAGGATCAATTTCATCAAATTTAACATCCGCTATTTCTTCAATAGTACAAGTATTTTTATTAAAGACTCTACAAGACTTAGACGTAGTGGAATAGCCTAAAAAAATTCCTTCATCATATTTGGGTGAAAATTTATGTAAGTTATATTTTGTATTCAGAATGAATACTTTGCATCAAAATACTTTCAAGTAAGAAAGACTAGGTTTTCAACCAGTCCACAATTCATAAGGTGTTTTGTTAAAAAAAGGTCTGATTAAAACAAGATTTATAGTATAACAAGAAGTACTAACAGCTTCAACCCAAATGTGTTTAACAATAAAATATTCAATCAACATGGTTCTAATTATATCTTTAAGAGTTTGATTTCTCCTTTTAACAATACCATTCTATTGAGGAGTTCTTAGAGATGAGAAGTTATGATCAATGCTTTTCTTACTACAAAAAGTTTCAAAATCTGAATTTTGAAATTCTCCTCTATGATCAATATGAATAGCTATCAATAGAAGGTTTTTATCATTTTTAACTTGGGCTCTAAAAGTTTTAAAATAATAAAAGGATTCTAATTTATTTTCTATAAAATTGATCCATGTAAATCTAGTGTAATCATCAACTAAAAAAAATAAATAGTATTTTCTTCTAATACTTCCAGTTTGTGTTGGACCGAAAAGATCTATATGCACTAGCTGTAATGCATTAGAAGTTGAAACTTCAATGATTAATTTAAATATTTACTTATGTTTCTTTCTGTACTAATAAGGATAAAAAACTTTTGAAGAATCAAATACAAGCTCTAGAAGATCCTTAAATAGTCTTTTCTTTGAGTTTTTTCATAGGTTCCTAAGGTTATAGTGTCCTAGTATTCTATGTTATAACCAATATTGATCTTACATTGCACTAAGGAAAGGTATTTCTTGGATTCTAAGGTCTTATAGGTTAAATGTGTAGACATTCTCATGCCTATGGGCAGAAAGAATAAACTCTTCCTTGGAATTGTGTATTAGACATTTATCATTCATAGAATTCAAAAGGAAACCTTCATCACATAATTGGATTATTCTTATGAGCTTGTTCTTAAGACCTTTAATGAATAAAACATTTGAAATTAATGTTTTTCCAAGAATAACAATGTCATTTATACAAAAAATTCCCCCCCCTAAGCATTATCTTTGAAAGTTACTTTTCTTCCATTCATCTTGATAATCATTTCAAATAAGTTTTTGTTACCAGTCATGTTCCAGGAACATCCACTATCCATGTACCATATATTTTTGTTGGTACTTCCTTTAGTTTACTAAAAATAAAAAATTTATACTTTTAGAATCTCAAATTTCTTGGATCTGGAAATTTTAGAAAGTAAAATCTTAGGAATCCACATTTTATTTGAAAATTAATATTTATGAAAACCTAAGGATTGAGTTTTATTTAAAGAATTTTTTTCTTCCAATGTCCACCACATTGACACTTAGTATAAAAGATAACACTTTGGGGAACAAAATAGTTATTACTAAAAACTGGTTTTGAGTGAGTATAACCAATTCTAGAACTATTCCTTAGAGGAAAAATTTGTGAATACATTTTATCAAATTCTTTCCTTCCTGAAGTAAAATTTTATAAAAGTTTCTTTAAGGAGAGAATTTTGGATTTTAGTCTGATTACTAAATTATTATCCTCAAAGTCATTAGTTTTAGAACTTGAGTTAGCCTCTTAAACAATTTTCTTATAAATAACTGTTTCAAGATCCTTATAAAGTTTATCCTTATAAAAATTAACTTCATTAAGGTTTTTAGAAACAATTTGAAAATCCAAAGTTTTTTGATAAATATATTTAGAAATATTTGATACTTATTTTTCTAAAAAATAAATTGTATAATTTTCTTTATATAACTTCTTATTTATCTTACAGTACTTATTTTCAAGTAATTTAGAAAATATAGAAACTTCTTCAAATGAAGGTAAAGTATTATATTCTGATGAATAAGATTCTTTATATGAAGATTAATAATATTCTTCATTAGAAAATTAGTGTTTAAATAAATATTTGTTAAAGATTCAGCATTGTGTACCTTACCCATAAGATGATGATTTTTAATGGGTAATCTGGCTATAAGACCAATATTATTCTGACCAGAAGATTCATATTCTAAAGATTCATCTGAAGAGTTAACTCTATTGGAACGACATGTATAATTTTATTTCAAGACTTTCTTAGCCTTGGATTTGTAAAAATTCTTTCTGTTCCTTCCATAATTCTTTTCCTTCTTGTCTTTTCTCTTAAGTATAGGATAATTAGGTCTGATATGTCCATCCCTTTTACATTCACAATAGGTTACTTCAGAATCTTTCTTGTCTTTTCTTTATTTATTCTTATATCTATACTGAAAATATTTCTTTCCCACAATCTTTTTCATCCTTCAAGAAAGATTGGCTAATTCATTCTCAGACTATTCACTTTCACTTGATTCAGAAATAACAATATCTTTCTTAGCTTTTGATTTGGTTACCCTTTCCAGAGTCTTGGATTTATATTTAGTAGTGAAAGATACACTTCCATTACCATTATTTTTCTTTTTGAAATCATCACCTCTGTTCATTATTGTTTCATGCTGAAGAAGAGTTCCAAATAACTCATCAAGGGTAATGTTAGATATGTTTATGTTCTCATAAATAGTTGTCCTTTTAGATTCCCATTCATTAGGCATGATTTCAATTATCTTGTCCACAAGAACATCATCATCAAGACCTTTATCTCCTATAGATTGAAGACTGTTGAAAATGGTCATAAATCTTTGCAGTACTTTGCAAACAGGTTCTCCATAAGAAAATAAGAATCTATGATATTCATATCTTAACATAGCTCTTCTAGTTTCTATTACCTCAGAAGTTACAAACTATGTAACTTCAAGTTTCTTCCAAATAAAGTTGGCATCTTCACAAGAATATATTTGACTATATTTATTCTTGGTCATAGAATACAACAAAGTATTTCGTACCTTGTAGTTTAGTTGATATTCTAGTTTCTCTTGGTTGGTGAAGGTTATGACTTTCTTATCTGGAATTTTGTAATGTTCAATGAGCATGAAAAAGTTTTATACTCCAGTGTTAATGAAAAAATTCTTCATCCTATCTCTCTAGTACTCATAATCATTACCATCAAAGATAGGTGGTTTGTTAGGATTAAGGTTGTCAATAGAACCAACATTTATACATGCCATTCTATAAGAAAATATACTTTCCACAAAACTTGTTAATAGTAAAAGTTTATAAACAAAGATAAAAATATTTAATCAAAACTTGAATAAGTAAAGTTAAGCAAGAAAATATAGGTAAATAAAAACTTGATCAAGAAAACTTATATATAAGTATAAGTATTTTCGATACCTTCTCTTATACTAATTTTAGGATCAAAATAGAATATATAAATGATCAATTATAAGAGGGGGGATTGTAAGTTTAATAACTTTCTCTTTTAACCTTAAGTAAATTTATGTTTAACAAAGTTAAACAAGGTAAATTCACAAACCCTCTTTGGTTCTTACTTAAAGGGATAATTAGAAGGTCCCATGTCCAATTATAAGAAACGTAATCTTGAAAACTTAAGAAAGTTTACCTTAGAGGATGATTATATCTTAAGGTGAATAGAATATTATTTATATTAGATTTAAACTAGTATAAGAAAGTATAATATAGTAATAATTTCTTTATTTAACAAAATACAATGGAATTAAAACTTGTAAGAAAAAAAAGTAAACAAGTAGGGAATCTTTTAACCCAAAGAGAAGGGTATCCAACAACCTTGGATAATGGTACCTTGATTTATAATTTCAATAAAGTCTACCTTACCCACACCAGGTTAATCCATCAATAAGAATATTAGAGTTTGTCATACTATCCCCACAAGCCCTCAAAATTTAAGGTAGTTGGAACCTCTGTCTTCCTATCCCCAAAAGTCCTTGATTGTGCACAAAAACAATTAGAGTCACACAAAGCAAGTTGAACAAGTTATTCATGACTGAACATGATGTTCAGAAAATGCATAAGGCACAAGACTGTTTGTATCTCTAGAAATAAATTCACATCATGTAATCTCTAGGACCATGGAATGATTGATAATGAGATCTTCCAAATGTGTGCATATTTATATTATAAATGTCAACAGTCAGCTTCACCCTCCAACGATTATATTTTTCCTTGAATCTCAGAGGGACATATACACATGTCATTCAAATAATGGTTAGTTATATTTTTTTTAAGAATTCATTTCCATTATAAAAAACATGGTAAACATTATCATGCTTGAGAATAAATAATATGTAAGGAAAATAAAGAAGCTAAAACAAAATTGAATAATCTAAATTTAAGAAAAATAGAATTCAGAGTCTAAACATATAAACAATCATATTTTAGAAAAAATGATATTCAGATTCTATTTTTCTATGAAATAAGAGTATGAATTCTATAGATTTCAGTGTCTGAATTATAAGGAATTCGGAGTATGAATTATGAGGAATTCAGAGTCTAAATTATGAGGAATTGAGAGTCTAAATTATGAGGAATTCATAGTTATAATTCTGATGAATTCAGAGTCTGAATTTTGATGAATTTGGAGTTTGAATTCTGAAGAATTTAGAGTTTGAATTTTATAGAATTCAGTGTTTTAATTATGAGGAATTCAGAGCCTTAATTCATAGGAATTCAGAGTCTGAATTTTAGAGAAATCAGAGTCTTAATTTTAGAGAATTCAGAGTCTGAATTTCAAAGAATTAGAAGTCTGATTTTTAAAGAAATCAGAGTCTGAATTTCATAGAATCCAGAGTCTGATTTTCAGAGAAATTGGAGTATGAAAATAGTAATACTTGGTATCTTATTGAATTGTAAGATTCCAAGGTTTTTGTTAATGATCTTAATTTTTGACTTAGTTAAAAATTTTAGTCTTGGTTTTGAGAAGATGTTGAATAAGAAATTAAAAAACATGATAATGATAAAACTTTTATTAGAGAAAGAAAATTTTCCTTAAGAAAATAATTATTAGAGAAAGATATTATTCCTTAAGAAAATGTGTTTGTGATTTTCGAAACATAGAGGAATGAAAAAGTAATAAGGAAACCTTATTGACTCAATAGTAAGGAGATCAAATTTGGCCGGGCTTTATTTATTTTAAGTCTAGAGGCACGATTTACATGGGATATAGAAAAAGTTTTACACCATGGAAATAGAACCTATATCTATAGTTTAAATCATGACTATATACATATAGATATAGTTGACAACCGTGTGAGATATTACAATGGTTTCCAAAACTGTGGAAATTTGTCCTATATCCATAGTTTAAACTATGGCTATAGCCTCTTAAAAACGTGGCTATAGAGTTTTTATATATCTATGCCAATAGGTGCCATAACCAGTAAAACTGTGGCTATATCTTATAGACACTCGTTTTACCCCTATAGCCACAGTTTTGAACCATGGCTATATTCAAAATTTCTACTTGTAGCGGTAGTCCTCCGTACACATGAACGTTGGTTTCGTTTCCCATTTGATATAAGAGGATATGGATATAGGTTTCTACATTAAAAAATAAAAAATAAATATATGGAAGATTCTGGTGTTATTATTTAATCATGTTTTAATAATATTTTAAGATTATAGAAGAAGAAATATAATGAAAATGGTTGATTAAGAACTATACCTCTTCTTCGAATGACCTCTTAAGGTTTACACCAAATGATTTACTATATTGGTTTTATGATCAAACAAAGGCCTCTAGGAAATGGAGGGGGGATGATGTTAGTTAGGTATTTTTCAAGGTATGGAAGAACTAAATGGTTCTTGATGTTTTAAGAAAAGAGGATAGGGTGGTTCCCTTTTATATGTGAGGGAAGGGAATTCTTGGATTTTCTTAAAGGATTAAATAAATATTAAATAATTTTCAAATCCAAATGGATCAAAATTAGTCATATTTGAAGATAATATAAGTATTGATCTAAATTATCTCATAAAATAAAATATTTACATGTTTAGGTGATGTTTTCACCCCTTATATTTTTGTTTTAACCCGTGTTACCCTTTTTGACAATTAATGTGGTAATTAAGTTTTTACTCTTTAGGGGTCAATATAGTTACTATAAAAGGAACATTGGTCCATAAATATAATATATATGACATTTTTAAATAAAAAAAAATTACTTATTATAAGGTAGTATTTTTAATAATTTTTAATCATTTAATAAAACATTATTTATTATAAAATATCATTAATGTTAGTTTTGACACAATTAATTTCATTTGACTTTAAAAATATCAAGAAAAAAATGGAATTCAAATATATAAAATTTAAAATTACCTAAAATATTATATTTAAATTTATTTTTTTTGAAAAAAAATATTTCCTTCACATTATATTACTTTTAATATTTTTAAAATCATTTATTTTATTTTCCTTTTAATTAAATAATTACCGTATTAGTTTTGCATGAGAATTTAAGGTAATTATTTCATTATTAAAAATTATAAACAAATTACCATGATAAAAAAGAATCATTTATATTTTAAATTTCTATTTACAACCAAAAATATTTTATTTTTATCCCTATCATAAAATATAGTAGGTATTAAAATAAATAAATGAATTTTTTTGACTTTTCTTTACATAAAGTATTATAAAGGTCACAATAATGTCCATATAGAAAAAATAAGGTTATATATTAAATTTTTTAATGATTATTGATGAAATATACTCATACAATAAAATTAAGGCAAGTTTTAGGGTTAATTTTTAGTCATTATCAAATTTTTTTACCTTTAATTAGTACATATTACTTTTAGTGTGGAACAAATATTTACTACGGTTACTATTTATAATGAACAAAAATAAAATGGACCCATTTACCAAATTTTAACATCTCGATTCTAAATATGGAATCCATTTTTCAAGATTCAAAACATAAAAGTGTAAGAATTGGATTTGAAATTAAACTGAAAAAATGAGTCGAAATTGAATTTTTCAGAAATATTCATTTTAAGTATAAAATATTTTTATATCAAATTAAAGAATAAAATTAATTTTAATGACTATAATTAGATTATTATTAATTAAAATAACTAATCAAATTTTATAACTAATCCAAAATATAATTTTAATTTTTAAATAATCGAAAAGAAAATAAAATTTTCAATGAAAATCAGTATTTTTCACTATTCATTGAGATATCAAAGTGTTTATAAAAATCTAAATATATCCCCATAAGAGAATTTTAATATAATTATTTCAAAAATTATTTTATTTTTATCAAAAAAAATATAAAAAGTTCAAAAAGTAATTATAATATTTTCTCACGATGGAAATAAATATCATTTTTTATGAAAATGTATTTTTTGAAGAATAAAATAAATTTACTAAAATTTGAGTGATTATTTACTAGGAATTTATAAATACATTTATATTGAGTGATATATTTTTATATATTTTATAAACTAGTTAATCATATTCATACTCTCTAATTTAATGGCTTGGTTATGGTGATCATATTTAAATAATAATATTTCATGGTTCATTTAAGTTCGATGTTTCATGTCGTATATGCTATCAAACATAGTTTTATTTTTAAAATTTTAGGGTGTTACAAAATCCAACCTGCAAAGGAGTTATTCAAAGGATTTAGGTAAAAATTACCAAATAATTCATTTTTATTTTTATTTCATTATATTGTATTCTTCAACCTCAAATTTTATTATAATACATTAAAATATTAACATTAGCATAATTAGTATACTAAAATGTTATTATATTTATGGAATAATCATTATCTATATTTTTCCCTTATCCTTAGAAGAAGGAAAACATCATTCTGGCGTATGTGCGGACTGCCACCTCCATGAAAAACATGTATTATTTTTAATCACCACCTTGAAATAATATTTATAAAAGTGAATTTAATAAATAAATATTATATTTATAAATTTTTTAATTTTTTTAAAAGATAAACCATATTATACCTTCATCTGGTTCTATAGAAAACAAACCATCATCTATGTGTACATGAAAATTACCACCTCTATAGAGAAACGTGTTCCATTTTTCATCAACGCATCACAACTCTAATTATAAAACATATTTTATGAATATAAACTACATAACGGTGTCATATATACCATATATATGGTTTCAAATTCATGATAAATTTTTTTATCATTATGAAGTAATCCATTATTATCGGTATATTACTTGAAATAAGATTGTCTTAGATCTCTTTCTCTTAAACCATTCTCATAGTACCCATAAAAAGAACTTGGATATTTATAAATCATTAAAAAAAATTGTTTAAATATATTTTCTAATATTTGAATGATTAAATTAGTATTAAAGAATTTGGTTCGATATCACAATTACAAAACATATGTGAAACAATCATAATTACAATATCAAATATTGAAAATAAGTGATAACTAACTATTTAATGTATAATAAATAATTACAACCAACGAGTAAAAAATGTTATAAATATGAATAAGGTTATAAAACGAGTTATTAATATAGTTAGGTTTATTGTAAATATGGTTAACTTACTTTCATGGAATCAGATAGTTATGGTAAATGGTTTCTCGTCTCAAATTTCATTCTTTGATACATTTTCCATATTCACCACTTTTTTATATTATACAGTGCATATTGTAACAACCCAAAATTTTATCAAAGAATTTTAACTTCATATAAAAATTTTATATAGTGAAAATCATATAGAACCACACTGAGAACACAATACAAACATTATAAATTAAGAATCAATGAGATAAGAAGTGTTTCTAGAAATTAGAGAACCTATACCAAAGGAATAGTATGTTAACCCTTTGGAATAGTAATTTTACCCTTATGAATATTAATATGACCAAAAAAATAGTAAACTCACCTATGAAATTATGGATACAATTTAGGAATCTTATAAGTGACAATATGATATAATTATATCATTATATAAGTAATTAAATATTTTAAAAATTATTATTTAATTTTTAGTATTTGTAAGTCATAAATTTTTAACTCCAATTTTATAATTAATATAATTATTTAAAAGAAAATTTATTTTTATAAAATTTATTCATAAGTTAATATTTTTTCTCTCATGATTATGTGATAATTTTATGAGACCTTGGTTAATTTTTTCAAAGTGTTATAAAATCAGTTATAATTTTAAAATATATATTTTTAAGTAAATTATGATTTTTATTGAAATTTAAATTTCTCATATTTAGAAAACTATTTTCATGAAATGGATTTCATTTTTGGATTCTACATGTTTAAAAATAGTTAGGGTGATTTTTTTGGGATTTTTCTAAAATAGTTGAATTTTAGGCGAATAGTAAATACAGTAATTTAAAGTATTTATACATTATAAGTTAAATACACTATTCCTAACATTATAAATGATGTATGAACCATAATTTGGAACTTCAATTAATTATTTTAATATATTTTTTGATAATTCTTAAACTATTCATAGTCTTGATTCAAAATAATAAATAAATGAATAAAATATTCAAAAACCACTCCTCTCCTCCACTATAAATACCACCCCACACCACCCCATCTTCCCACACCTTGAAAGATTTGATCCTTGTAAAATTTCTACCCAATAATCTTCCCAATACCCTTCCCCACATCCAGTATCTCTTGGTTTTACCAAAAGACCAAATACCCTTTCCCCAAGGAGGATAATTCAAGTGGTAAATCCTCTTCCTTTTTCTTTTAATTTCATTTCAATTTATTTTATTTTCTTATCCTATCCTCTCCTCTTATTTCCAAATGATAATGATAAATCCAGTATTATATATATATATTTTAATTATATCATGTTAAGGTAATATCCATCATCAATATCCTTACTATATCTCTATTTTATTTAAAAAAAATGAAATCATTATCCGGGAGGTGCCGATTTACAACCTTCATGGATGAAAAACTTTCTTTCTTCAATTTCTCCATCAAAGCTAGAAATAAAACCATTTTTATGTTTGAAACAGATTATAAAATATGTATTATATCTTATGTAATGTTCTTGAACCAACATATATACATGATATTAAATAATAGAACAAAACTAGTTCGTTGCGATCAAAAAACCGCTAAAATTATTCTAAACGATTATTGTTAACATGTTATCTAATAATTCATCATCATATATGGAAAATAAATATTATATAATACCAATTAAACTTTTTGTTTTTAATTAATAACATAAAGTTACAATTATATATAATTATACCCATTTTACATGAGCTTCATTAGTCATAAATAAGCGAACTGATCAAGGAAACCAAGAAAATGAATGCCCATGAAGGATGAAATTAAACTCTAGAACTGATCAATAAGGCAATAAATAAACTTAATAAAACAATAATGAATCAAATACATGTATATAAGGTTCTTAATTAAATAATTAATGGATTTAGTTTGATTATTTGGGATATTAAGGTCAAGTGTAGAACACATTTAGACATAAGATAAGAGTTTCTCCCTTAACCTTCATTTTTCATTCAGGATTACGCTTTATATCTCCTTACCCCAATGAAATTATTAATTTTTATTATTTTATCCTCCTAAATTATATGGAAATTTTTTAAATATGTGTACCAATAATAATCCTTCTTTCTTTTATGGGGATTTACTTTTTTTATAAGGTTATTTTTCAATTCTTCCCAACACACAAGATCGATTTAAGGGAACAATTAGAATTATTACTTATTTTAAAGTGCACTCTATAATATGTTTTAATACACCATTATTTTAATAAAAAAACTAATTTTTTTATGTAAAGACTATATTAGTTCACTTCTAGTTTTATAAAAATATTTCCCAAAGAACTCTTTTATGAAAAGTAAAATATTATTTCTCTCAAGAATTCCTTGATGATTTGATAAGAGTGTTTTCATATATTTCAACACCCATGTTGATTATTATTTTTAATTAGGATTAATATTTTATGATATAATCTACCATGTTTTATTGAATGGTTTTTGATTAGTTGAATATGGATGTGCTACCTCAATATCATTCACCATATTACTCAGAATGGTTAGTGATTATGTTTATTGATTGGAGAAGTTATTTAAATTTCATATGCTAGTTTCAATATGAGTGTATATGTTGATTATGTTTCAACCCTTTCATATTAGGAATACATTGGACTTCATAAGTGTCTTGTGGGACCAACTATAGCCCCTTGGCGCAATAGTAGGTCTCACAAGACAAACTATTTTGGGGTTTTACCTGTTTATGTATGGTCTTGGCACAAGGCCTTGACAATATGGTTATGATATACCAAATTATGAATTCTATCATTATGAAACTAGTAATTTATAGTCCATATGATTATTAGACTAGTATAATATCCATGGTTAATTATTTTTATGGAATTATTTAATCAGTTTATATTTTTTCTTTATTATGATCCAGTTTACTTTTAATGGAATGTAGTTTCAATAATTCACCATGACTTATTATTTATTTATTCTTATGCTATATTACTTACCCTTACTGAGCATCTTATGTCATCCATTTCTTATGTTTTATTTTTCCCTAGGATGTGAATATCTATATTATGAATGACTTGAAGGAATAATCTAGGAGTTTATGTGTGAGTCAAATTAATTTTATATGTTGTATTTCATTTCATGTTGTAATGTAAAGTTCATATATGTAATCTAGTTTTTGAAAACTACTAAACTATTCGGTACTTCGAGATACATCTTCCTTGTTTATATACCAATGTAATAAAATAAGGTGCTGACTCTAGGAAACTATGGATGGGGTATTTACAGTTGGTATTAGAAAAAGTTTAGTATAAACCTTGGAAACTAGATTTAGAAAACATAGATTAGGGAACAAAACCCTAAGATAGAATTTGAGTATAATAATATAAGAATATCCTATAATTTTGGTTAGGTTGTGATTATGTAGATATTCCTAGAAATACATCCTTGTATGGATACTATAAGTGGACATGATTTTGGCACAAATGTATCTAAGAGTAACAACTCTGAAAAGGTGTCCTAGGCCTGACTCAGGGTAACCTAGTACACTACAATGAGCCTTACCACTCACCTATTTTTGGAAATATTATAGGATATGCTTAGGATAATTTATATTTTATTTACAAACAATGTTGAAGGATTTAAATGTAAATATTTCCTCAAAAGAAACCATGATTATGATTATGAGATTATACATGCCTAAAATTGCAATTTATGTTAAGTGTTTTTCTTGTTCGATATTATACATTTTGATTCATAACCTAATTTAGTGTATTCCATTATTTAGAAATGGATCATATTGTAAGGAATGAAAACACATGAATATGCATATCCCTTATAGGTATTTCCATCTTATGCATGATAATGATGTTGGTTCTAGAGCTGCGACTAGTGCTGAGATACTTATAACTATACTTAAAAAGATGAATCTGGTTATGAATATTAAACTTACCATTATGGATAATCCGAATCCACAACATGGAGGTGCAGTGTTAGAAATATTTATGAAACAATATCATACATTATTCAATGATACTACAAACCCATTTGTATATGAATAATGGATAAGGTTTTTAGAGAAGATATTTATCACTTAGGGATATAATGAAAGGGAGAAGGTTGTTATGGAAATTTATCATATTTCGAGTGATGTGGATCAATGGTGGTTGTTGATTCAAAGAACAAAGGAGGGGGAAGAACTAACATACATGGAATAGAGATAAGTTAAAGAACTTTTCTTATAAAAATACATTCCTCGTGAACATCGAGTAGATATGAAAATGAAAATTTCTAGTTTGAGGCCAAAAGATGACGAGAATGTTGAAAAGTATGAAGCTAACTTCACAAGGTTATCAAGGAATGTTGTGAACTATATAAGTAACCCAAGGAGTAATATTGATGTGTTCTTTGATTTTTTAAAACCATTCCTCCAATAGGCATTGGTCTGCCAAGATTTATAATCATATAAAGATATAGTCTCTTATGCTATCCAGATAGAAAAGGAATTCTCTAAGTCTTATGAATTTAAAGGAAACAAAGATAAGAATAGGGCTGCTAAAAAATATGGAAAATGAAATAAGAAAATGGGTAATACATTAATATTTCACTTTCTACATTACAATAATCGTGGGAAGAAACACCCCGATACTTTCCTGAAGGGAATGGGAGTCTGCTACAAGTGTGGAGAAAAAGGCCAAAAAGCCCATGATTTCAAGGGAAGGAAATAATATACTGATTTTTACTGCTATAATTGAAAATATATGGGATATTATGCACCTTAATGTCCTAGATTTCAAGGAAAAATTCCTCAGAGAATGCCAAGGGAGAACGACCAAGCTTATGCAATCATAATTGCTGAGGTTGAAGTTTCTAATGATGTAATGGAAGGTACTCTAATTATTTCCTCAAACTTAGTCAATTATTTATTTGATTCTCGGTCATTGAATTATTTTATATCTTCCCAGTTTTCTACGAAAAATATAAATTTCCAATTTGATTTAATAAAGGAGTTATCAATCAAAATTCATAATGGAAGTATCATTGTAATAAATATATGTTGATCAGTCCCATTTATGACACATAAATGTGCTCTAGTTGTTGAACTTATAATTATACCTATGATTTAATTTTATATAATTATTTTTATGAATTGGATTTAAAATTCTGATGCGAAAATCTGTTGCGATAATAAGGATGTTATAATTTTTGAGAATGACGTAGAATCCCCCATCTTTAAAGCAGAAACCTCATCATTTGATTCTTATCTAGATCCATCCCCAATAGCTCTATTGAATTCAATACTGGGGGGGGGGGATAAAAAATATCTATGGGTGAGGAAATAAATCTTAAATTTGAGGATTTACCTATTTTGAAAGAATATGTTGGTGTGTTTTTGCAGGATTTGCCTAGAATTCCTCTGGAGTGGGAAATTGAGTTTTCTATTTATTTAATTCCTAGTGCAAGACCTATATCAAATAATCTATATAGAATGGACATAGTGGAATTAGTAGAGATGAAGAAAAACTATAGGAGTTGAGTAGTAAGGGTTCTATTCACCCTAGTGTCTCACCATGTGGATATCATGTTCTTTTTGTTAAGAAGAATGTTAAATCTATGAGGCTGTGCATTGATTACAGGGAGATCAATGCTATTATGATAAAGAATAAGTATCCTCTTCCTCACATTGATGATTTATTAGATCAACTTTATAGAGAACAATATTTTTCAGAGATTTAACTTTATCCTGTATATCATTAATTTCATGTGAAGAAGGAAGATATTATAAAGAGAAAATTTCGAACTAGGTATTGGAATTACAAGTTTATAGTAATGCCTTTTGGGCTGACTAATGCACCCTATGTTTTCATGGATCTAATGAATAAAGTTTTCAAGGAATATATTAATGAATTTTTTGTGGTATTTATTGATGATATATTTGTATACTACAAAAGTTATTAAGATCATGAGATTCACTTATGCATTGTTATAAAGTCTCTTAGATGAAATGAGTAATATGAGAAGTTTATCAAGTGTGAATTCTGGATTAAAACAGTTTCTTTTCTTGGAAATATTGTCTCTAAGGATGGGATATTAATTGATCCTATGAAGAAAAAGGTAGTCCAAGAATGACCTAACCAACAAACATAATCTAAGTATATAGTTTTATTGGTTTAGCAGGTCATTATCAGCATTTCCTTTAGAACTTCTCCCAATTAGCTAACCCATTAACCAAGATTACTTGTAAAGGGGTTAAGTTCATATAGACAAAATAATGTGAATAATGTTTTAAATAATTCAATAAGATGTTAGTGAATTATCCAATATTGACTCTGGAATTATAAAATGGTGGATTTTTGATTTATAGTGATGCATTAAAGAAATTACTTGGTTGTGTCCTTATGAAGAATGATAGAGTTATTACCTATGAATCATGGTAGTTAAAAAACCATGAACCTAACTATAAAATTCATGATATTGAGTTAGAAATGTAATATTTTCTCTAGAGATATGGAGAAATTATCTCTATGGTGAGAGATGTGAGATATATACTGATCACAAGATTTTGAAATATATCTTCTCCCAAAAATAACTCAACATGAGGAAAAGGTGATGGATTGAGCTATTCAAGGATTATGATTGTTCAATAAACTCCCACATAGGGAAAATGAATAATTTAATAAATGAATTGAGTAATAAGGATCATGGAGTTCTGAACAAAATGAGAATTGACAAGGATCTTATGTACATGGATCTATCAAAGATGAATATGGGAATTTTTAAGGAAGGTGAAACATCACTGCTTTTTCAATTGGTTTCCAAAACATATTTTTTTGGAAAGGATTAAAATTTCTCATCTTGATGAATATATTATTCAAAAGAAAATTAAAGTTGTGAATAATGGGAAGTTGGCATACTTTGTGTATGAATATGGAATTATGAAATTTGGGAGGAGGATATGTATTCCCTCTATAATTGAGCTAAAAATGGAGTTATTGGATGATTCCAATAGCTATAATTTCTCTATACACCCAGGTAGAAGTAATGTGTATATAGATTTGAAAGAACATTTCTCGTGGGATAATATAAAGTGCGAAATTGATGATTATGTATCAATATGTTTAGTCTGTCAACAGGTGAAGGATAAAAGAAACATCCTATAGAAGTCATGCAGCCTGTTACTATTAATACCTAGAAATGGGATGACATTAATATGGATTTTTTAATCATATTACCAAAAACTCTAATAAATAATGATGTAATACGGTTAATTTTGGGTCAAATTAAAAAATCTTCACATTTACTCGCTATAAGGGAGGATTTTCCAATGTAACACCTTGCAAGACACTACATTAATGAAGTTACAAGACTTTATAGAGTAACTATTTCAGTAGTGTCTGATCGTGATCCATGATTTACATCGAAATTATTGAAAAGTACTCAGATATCCCTAGACATTGAGCTTCATTTGAGTACTGATTATCAACCTCAAACAGAAGGGTAGTATAAAAGAGCAATCCAAACTTTAGAATAAAAGTTGAAATCATGCTCACTTTACTTCCAAGGTATATTTGATCAGTACTTACCTTTGGTAGAGTTTTCATATAACAATAGTTTCCGTTCTAGTACTCAAAAGGCACCATATAAATCATTATATGGAAAGAGATTTCATACACCAACTTGTTGGGATGAGGTTAGTGAATGAAATATTCTTGGCCTAGAGCTTGTGGAGGAAACAATAGAAAAACAAAAGAATATTCAAACCCATATCAAAGTAGCTGAAAGTAGGAAAAAGATCTATGCCAATAATTGAAATAAGGATTTGGAATTTCAAGTGAGCGATTATATATTCTAGAAAGTATATCCATGGAAGGGTGTTATAATATTGGGAAAGAAAGGAAAACTAAGACCCAAGTAAATTGGTCCTTTTGAAATCTTGGAGAGAATTTGAGTTG
Source organism: Viscum album (assembly GCA_963277665.1). NCBI lineage: Eukaryota > Viridiplantae > Streptophyta > Magnoliopsida > Santalales > Viscaceae > Viscum > Viscum album. The sequence continues at coordinate 1,111,316,467 of OY728146.1, forward strand.
TGTATTATCATTTGGATATGCCAACAAGACTTTATAAAGTACACAATGTGTTCCACATCTCTTTTTTGAGGAAGTATATTCTAGACCCATCACATGTCCCCACTTCCGAGGGAATATAATTAGAACCTGATTTATTTTACTCTGAAGAGACTATCCAAATTTTGGACACTAGAGAACAAGTATTGAGCAATTGGATGACTCGGTTGGTAAAGGTACTTTGGAAAAATCATAAAATTGGAGAGCGGATATGGGAACTAGAGGGATTTATGATGAATAACTACCCAAATATTTTTGTGAGGTGACATTTTAGAAATTATGAGGATGTATTTTTTATGGGAGGGGAGAATGTAACAACCGAAAATTTTATCAATGGATTTTACCTTCTTATAAATATGTTATATAGTATAAATCACATAAAACCACTTTTATAACACAATACAAAAATTATAAATGAATAATCAATGAGATAAGAAGTGTTCCTAGAAATTACAGAACCTATACCAAAGGAATAACAAGTTAACCATTTGGAATAGTAATGTTACCTTTATGAATAGTAATGCGACAAATAAAATAGTAACCTCACCTATAAAAGTATGGATTAAATTTAGGCATCTTATAAATGAAAATATGATATAATTATATCATTATATAAGTAAATAAATATTTTAGAAATTATTATTTAATTGTTAGTATTTTCATAAGACATAAATATTTAACTCCAATTCTATAATTAATATAATTATTTAAAATATTTTTTTTTCATAAATTGTATTAATAAGTTAATATTTTGTTGTATCATGATTATGAGATAATTTTAAGAGACCTTAGTTACTTTTTCAAAGTGTTATAAAATCGGTTATGATTTTAAAATTTGTATTTTTCATATAAATTATGATTTTTATTGAAAATTAAAATTTGCATATTTAGAAAATTATTTTCTAAAAATGGAGTTCATTTTTTTATTCTATAAGTTGAAAAATGGTTAGTTTGAATTTTTGGGATTTTTCTAAAACATTTGAATTTTTGGTGAATAATAAAATACAATAATTTACGGTATTTATACATTATAAGTTAAATACACTATTACTAATATCATGAATGGTGTAAGAACCATAATATTTAACCTCCCTTAATTATTTTAATATATTTTTTGATTATTATCAAACTATTCATATTCTTGGTCCCAAATAATAAACAAGTAAATAAAATATTAAAAAATCACTCCTCTCCTCCACTGTAAATACCACCCCTCACCATCCCTTCTCCTCACACCTTCCAAACTTTGAGCCTTGTAAAATTTCTACCCAATACTCTTGAAAATTATCTTCCCCACGTCCATGATCTATTGGTCTTACCAAAATACTAAAACCCCTTTCCTTAAGGAGGATAATTCAAGAGGTAAATCCTCTTCTGTTTTTTTAATTTTAATTTAATTTATTTTCTTTTCTTATCATCTCATCACCTCCTATGTCAAAATGATCATGATAAATATAGTATAATATATATATAGTAATTATTTCATGTTAATGAAATATACATTATCAATCTCCATAATCTCTCTCAATTTTATTTTAAAAAAACAAAATCATCGTTCGGGAGGTGCTGATTTAAAACTTTTGTGGACGATAAACTTTCGTTCTTCAATTTCTACTTCAAGGATGGTCATGAAACCATTTTTATGGTCAAACCAGATTATAAAATATGTATTATATCTTATTTAATGTTCTATAACCATTATATATACAAGATATTAAATAATAGAACAAAACTAGTTTGTTGTGATCAAAAAACCAATAAAATTAAGCTAAATGATTATCATTAACATGTTATCTAAGGATTTATGCTAATATATTGGAAAAATAATACATAATACCAATTACACTTCTGGTTTTTAATTAATAACATATAATTTCAATTATTTATAATTATAATCATTTTGAATGAACTTCATTACTCATAAATAAGCGAATCAATCAAGGAAACCAAGAAAACGAATGCTCCGGAACGATGAAATTAAACTATATAACTCATCAATACAACCATAAATGAACATAATAAAACAATAATGAATAAAATAAATATAGATAATGTTTTTTATTAACTAATTAATGGATTTAATTTTATTATCTGTGACATTAAGGTTTAGTTTAGAACACATTCAGACATAAGGTAAGGATTTCTCCCCAAACCTCCATTTTTTCATTCGGGATTATGATTTCTCTCTATTTACCCCAATGAAATTCTTAATTATTATTATTTAATCTAAATAAATTCTATTTTAATGTTCTATATGTGTGTACTAACCATAATCCTTGTTTCTTTGATGGGGATTTACATATTTTATAACGATCCTTTTCAATTCTTCCCGATACGCAAGCCCGATTTAAGGGAACAATTCAAATTCTTACTTATTTTCAAGTGCACTATATAATCTGTTTTAAGACACCATTATTTTTAAAAAATCACTCATTTAATTATGGAAAGATAATATTAATTCACTTCTATTTTAAATAATTATTTTTCCAAAATAACTCTTCTTTGTAAAGTAAAAGAGTATTTCTCTCAAGAATTCCTTAATGATTTTATAAGAGTATTTTCATGTATTTCAACACCCATGTTGATTATTATGTTTAATTGGTATTAATATTTTACGATATCATCTACCATGTTTTATTTAATGGTTTATTATTAGTTAACTGTGGATGTTCTACCTTGATACCATTCACCATATTACTCTAAATAATTAGTGATTATGATTATTGATTGGGGAAGTTATTTACATTTCATATTCTAGTTTCAATATGAATGTATATATTTATTATGTTTCACCACTTTCATATAAGAAATGAATTGGAAATATTAAGTGTTGGGTGGGGCCCACTATATCCCCTCGGTACATCGGTAGGTCTCATGAGACAAACCAGTTTGAGTTTTTACCCGTTTATATATGGTTTTGGCATAGGGCCTTTATGGTATGGTTTTGATGTCCCACATTATGAATTACCTCATTATGAAACAAGTAATTGATAGTCCATGTGATTATTAGACTAGTATAATATCCTTTATTAAGTATTGTTTTGGAATTTTTTAATCAGTTTATATTTCTTCCATATTATACTCAAGTTTACTTTTAATGAAATGTGTTTTCAATCATTCACCATGCCTTATTATTTATTTATTCTTATACTGTATTTCTTACCCTTACTGAGAATCTGAGCTCACATATTTCTCATGTTTTATTTTTCCATAGGATGTGAAGATGTGTATTATGAATGACCTCTAGGGATAATCTAGGAGTCTATATATGATTCAAAAGAAGTTGATATGTTGTATTTAATTTCATTTTGAAATTTAAAGTTCATATATATAATCTATTTTTCCAAAACTACTAAAGTGTTCATTCTTTCAGGATTCATATTTTTTGTTTATATGCCAATGTAATAAAATAAAGCACCAAATTTAGGAAACTGGGGTCAGGTTCTTTACATATATACTAACTTTATATATATATATATATATATGTTATTTTAGTATAATTAAATTTATTTTAAAACCTATTTCAATTTTTATCTCTCATGATATTTCAACCCAAGATATACCAATGTTGTAAGGGGTTCCTCGTTTCAATTTTTCTTCAATGATACACGATTCATATTCATCACTGATTTTATTTTTTTGTGTATATACTGACCATGTATTTAATATAAATATAGTTAACATTAAATTAAAAGTATTTTAGAATCTATATTACGTTCTACATTTCATAGGTTTTCAATTTTTAAGGCAATGAAGTTGTAAGGGTTTTTTCTAGTCTCATTTTAAATTCAATATTATTATGAATGAATTTATCTATGGGAAAAAATATATATACTTAATCTCTAAGGTCCCAAATCTTTTATTCTATTGTTATTATTTAGGTGTTAAATTTAATCTCTCATTTTATTTTCCATTTGTAAATAATTTTCTTGATGTGATTTATACAAGTGAAACTAACCTCACCTATTCTTTTCAGTCATGAATCTTTCTCCTCTATATCTATATTCATTTTTTGGATGTCCCTATTAATGTTTCAATAATTGATAAAGGTCAACTTCCACTATTTTTACATTCATTAAAAAAATTTGAGTTTTAATATTTTCTACATGTTTCATTTTGATGAAATATTCTATTTTTGACATTTTCAGTGTGAATTTATTTTTTCACCATTATGGACATTCTTCTTTATGAAGATGCATTTCTCTATTTTAAAATGGTTTTTAGAATTATTTTAATTATTAATTATTTTTAAAAGAAAACTATATTTTTATATTTTAAAAAATAAAAATTATTATCTTAAAAAGGAATTCATGATTTTAGAATTATTTTTAAAGGCTTGTGTTTTTTTGAAAAACATCTTTAGTGTTTTTTTGTATTTTCAATGAAGGTTTTTGAAATAATATTTCTTTTATGAAATTTGTTTTTTGAAAACACTTTTTTCATTTTAAGGGTATTTTTTAATTTTTTTTACAAGATTAAATTATTTCATTTTATAGGAAAATATTTTAAAAAAGTTTTAAAGCATTTCAAAAAAGGGAAATTTCTTCTTGTTTTTAAAAATTAATTATCCAATAATATTTTAAAGGGTGTTTTTCATATATATCAACATCTTTTGACATTATTTATGTTACAATTGTGATATGTTCTTATGATACCATCCACCACCTTTATCAATATGTTTTATTCAATATTCTATGTAAGTTTTCATGAATAATATCTCTTTTCCTTGGGACATTTAACTGACGTTTAGAATATGGATGTTTTAATGTTATCTTTGTACACATATTTATAGTTTTAATTATGTTATGGCTGGGCCTAAAATTATATATAATCCAATAGATTGGGTAAATTCTTAATCTCATGATTTGATATGTTAGGGATTGGGGTGTGAACTCAATCCTCTATAGACTCTATCCACTATGCTTATGGGAATGGGGAGTGAACCTAATCCACTATAGGTATACTATTTTTATAGGAATTGGGAGTGATCTAAATTTATTATGAGACTCTATCCAATAAGTGATGATGCTCTTGGTAGTGATCCTTAACAAACTATATGATTTTAGTGATTATTTTTGTTCCATAATCTTATGTTTTTTTATGTTGTCATGTTATGATGAAAAATGTATTATGTTATAACCATATCATTTTTACTTGATTTATTTCTGATGATACGTTTTTATTTGGGTATGATTTTATAATTTTGTGCTCATAAACCATGACTGTGAAATCCTACCCACATTATTATTTTATGATCACTCATAATCATTAATTGTTATCTATTATATTTAACCTTATTGAGCATATTAGCACAAAATTTTCTTATATTTCCATTCCTCAAGTTATGAAGAAAGGTATTTAGTATGAAAATTATAAAAGGAAACCATATGAGAAGAATGTTTGAGGAAACTTTTGAAGATTGTTCATAAACAAGTTACTTATGTATCTAGTCTCTAAATAAACTAAACCTTTATGGTTCTCTTTATTTTGTGAGATTATTATAAGATGTAATGTTAATTTGAAATATTTTCAGGGTTATATTGTGTCATATCACTTTGTATCAAAGTAAAATTTTAAATTATGTGTTTTTTAGTGCTGGACCCATGAGTGTGGGATTATAGCGTCTCAACTATCCTCTAGTTATGTTTTGTCTATAACAATCACAAGGATATAATTATTTAGGTATTTTCAGTGTTCAATTTCTTCCACCTCAATATATTCCAAGATAAAATCTTCCAAATAAAGAATTTTTTTTCTTTTTGAAAAATTTATGATATGAAACCTATTTACCTTAACATATTTAGGAAATTTATTTGTGAATAATTAATTTTCATATTCACATTAAAACTTATTTTGAATATTTTTAGTGAGGTGACCAAATTTTCTACACTGAAAGCAAGATAGTATAATCCCACCTTTGAATTTTTATTTCCCCCATTTTAGATTTTAAAAATAGAATGACATAACCTCATCGACTTACCTATCCTCAAGATCATCATACAATGTGAGTTTCTTGATTTACTTGAATGATACTTCTTAAGATTTTTTCTTTTTCCAAGGACTATTTTTTTATTATTACTCATCTTGTATGAAATGAGAGCTTCATGAGGATTATCCAGCATGGATTTCTTTGGATCCTTATCTTTAAGCACTGATAATTTCACATTGAATCATAATGGAAATATCATTAGGATAACCTTAATGATTTTGATATTATTCAGGCTTTCTATGAGTCTATAATTTTCCTCCATAATAATGTTCACCTAATCTAAGAATTTATTAATGGATTTATTCAGGTGCATCCTAAAATTCTCGTAATTGTTACATAGAATATAAAATCTTGATTCATTTCCATTGTAATCGATTTCATAGATATTGAGTAATTTTTTCCATATTTAGTATGAGGATTTACATGACATCACCATCAAATATATTGTGATTAAGAAATATCCACCAAACATGTTTACTTATTTGATGTTGATATTTATCTCCCTTTGGTATTTCTCTGATAATGCTTCACCTTCCATGCGGATCAGGACCCAGTGTATTCCAAATATATTTATATCCATTCTAAAATATTAAAAATAGTTTTATCTGATTCTTACATAATTAAAATGTTTTATCATTAATGATTAGAATTGTATTGTGATTGAAAATTCATGTCATGGATTCGAAGAGAGAACTTTCATGAAGAACCTTGATACAACATGTTGGTTCTTGACAAAGTAAAGACCTTGGGGAAGGGGTGAATTAGGGTATAATAATTTTATTCAAATGATCCTTGTAAATGATATTTCTCTACTTTTAACAGAAACACCTTTAAAATTTATGATAAATACAATGTGATAGAGAAAGTAAATAGAGACAATTTTTTTTCTTAGCTCACCCACACAGGCCAATTTAAAAGGAACATACAATGATAATGTATTGATGAATCAAATTCACTAAGAATAATACATGTTTCTTTATAATTTAGAGTGGATTCACTGAACCTATAGTATTAAAATACTCACAAAGAAGTGAACTCACTACTCCTAATTACTTATAAATCTCACTAATCCTCCATGTACAACCATATCAATATTTATAAACCAATAACATGAATACACCAATGATGGTGTAAAAATTAACTCATCTTTCATTAATTTGATGAAACTACTTTATCTTATAGTGAGATAGACTCTTGGGTTTCCTATTTGATCCCCTTTTATTTCCAACACAATTATATAATCCAAAACTTTTCTCTTCATTTTTAATCCACAATCATCCTTCTCTATTTTTAGATAAATAAATCTCTTTACCCTTGAGAAAACACCCTTGTTTCCCGTCTAATTAATCCTAAATTTTCTTTAATTAATATGTGAAAATTAATTTAAATATATCTTCAATTAAATGTTAAAAATCCATTATTCGAGTTATAAAAAATCCCTACAAGACAAGAACTTTTAATTATAGATATTATTCTTAACTTGAAACATTTAAAACATGATCCATAGCATCATGACACAATGCCTTTCTTCACTAAAAAAATTAGATTCACGCCACTAAAAAATTAGGAGTAATCATGGTGTCCTGACCTCCTTTGTATTGAAAATTCATTATCGTATGAGTTTCTACACTTGAAATCCTATATTGATGGCATAAAAATAATAATAGGAAACTACTTTGACTTAACCCTTCATGGTGTGAGCATATCTTCACAACACAAACCCCATGTTATTGTATTTTAACATGATATCAACTCTAACTACTTTATGGTGCAGCTATAATATTTTTAGTGTGATTTACCCTCTAGCTCTAGATAAAGATACACTGCTCTTCCACATGGACTTCATTGTGAAGTGAAATGTTTTCCACAATACCCATATCTTGAATAAGTTATTTTAACATATCATGATTGTGAAGTGATATAACTCATTGAGACATGATCTATTATCATTTAATCTTATAAAATTTTGATCTAATCCTACATAAGTTCTAATTTAATCTTCTATAAGCCCATTTCATCGTAAATTAATCCCTTATAGTGTAATCACTCTTTTAGCCAGAATGATTTATTCTAACTTGAGACTAGTTGAGACGTGATTCACATGTTACAATATGATTTCTATTATATATTTAGAACCTTTATAACTTCTTTTAATCACATCTAATCTCCATTATAACAAGTCTTCAGGACCCCTTGAATATATTTAAAAGTTTCTCCAGTAGCATTGTGAACAAACATAACCCAAAAATGTTTCAGTGATATTTTTTCTAATAGTATATGTAATTAATTATATAATATTTTAAAATTAAATTAATTAATTATTTTATAATTTCAATACTATAAGTATATTTTTTATAATGACATTATAGTAATTATAATTTTAAATATAATATATTTTATTCATATATTTTTATAATTATTATTTTATTATATATATAATTATATTATTAAAAAATTATTAGATTAATTATATTATGTTTTTTTGTTTAATATATATTTATATAATTTTGAATATTTTATTTTTAATAAAAGGTTTAATTTGATTGTCATATACATTATTATAATTATATAATTATATATTTTTTTATTTCATTCTTATCGTTACTACTAGTATATTTAATTTAGATTATATAATTAATTATTCATTATAATTTTATTTATGTAATTCAATTTTATTTCCAATAATATTTTTAAATTACATAATAAAACACCTTATAATATTAAGAATATTATTTTATTTTTAAAAATAATTTTCTTTAAAATAAAATAAGATCATAATGTTCATGATGGTGTATTAAATTTCATAACACTGATTTTTACTAGAAAACCTTGCCCCTCCCCTAGGATTTCTATCATGTGTAAAATCCCATTGTGTCATAATATTAAATAGATAGCGTAGGCTCCCTGTTTTTTTTGTTAGGAGAGACACTAATTCACCAGAGGAAAAAACTCATATACACTATTATAGGGGTAGTTCCCCCACATTTTATTTATTTATTTTAACTAATTATTAATTTTTTAAATATTTTTATTGTATATAAATATTATCCCCACTACATATTTATTTTGATACATTAAATATATATATATATATATTCATCATTATAATTGTTTTTGGGATTTTCATTGTACATATATATGAGATCTAATATTAGTATTAATGAAATATAATAATAATAAAAAAAATAGAGAGAGGCATGTGATATATGAATCAATAAGTGGGGGTGAATAATTTTTTGTACATTTTAATTTTTTTTACATCTCACAAATAACAATTTATTACCAGTGAAACAAGAAATTCTAGTTTGTTTTTTTTCAAAAAGACCATTCTTTCTCTCTTGTGTATGGAAAGAAAATAATAGAAACAAAATGAAAAATATTTTTTACATGCTTCACCTCCAAATGTGGGTGAATAATCCTTAGTGTGTTTATATTCTTCCATGCCACAAAATTTTTCTCTTACTATGAAAAAAATACAATAAAGGCTTAGATTATTATTTTAGCCATTTAAAATGATTTTTTAACTCTTTTAAGGTGATCCCACATAAATATGACAAAATAATATCTTAACAAGGAAAATTTGATATGGTCTAACCCACCGAGAAATTTCCTGGGCTGGTAGTGAGCTGAGTGTGCCACCCTAAGAATGTCAATAATAGGTTAAGGGATGATGATTAAAACCAAGAAGAAATATCATACATATAGGAGACCTTTTTATATAAACCTACATGAAACCTCACATATCTAGAAGAAAATATACATAAAAATACAATCAATATATATAAAAAAATTCTGTGTAACATGAATGTGACTCATTATAAATATCCTAAAAAAGTAACAAATATCAATGCTAGAAAATTAGGGAAAAGTACAAGGACCAACATCCCATGATAAAAGAAAAACTCAAATATTCGGGACATAAATACTCCACATCATGCTAATGTCATCTTAAACCCCACAAAAAATATCAACACTAGGTTCCTCTCTACAACAACTCCACTAGAACCACATCCTCTAAATTGACCACCATACTATGTGCCATCTTCAAAGAAAAAATACATATGGGCATATGAAACATGCAGGGGTGAGTATAAATATAGCCAATAGAATTACCTAATAATATAATAGAGATACAAAACAATAATTCTTCTTAATATAATAAACCAATATATTATTTACAATGATAAGAAAATCAAAGTCAATAAGGATCTTAAACTTTACATATCAACTCCATAAAATTCATATGTCGAAAGGAACCTATATTACTCAGACCACCAACCCATTACCCAACTTCTATCACTACCACATAACTCACTTGTATTAGTGGTGGAACCACACCATGCTTAAGAGAGCATGTTAATTAAAAAGGTACCAACCCCAATGGAGGAACCCTACCACATCCTATAGTATTTTCATCATCCGAGATAGTTACTAACTCCATAATCAGAGGACCCATGTCCTATCACTAGGGAGGGTTACCTAAAATACTAAGTATACAGAGGACCTATTCTCTAGAATTAGTATGTATCTCATGAACCAAATCTGGTCACCATCGAAATCAGTGCCAAAACTGGCCTGTGACAAGGCCCTAAAGGCGTTCCCAATCCCCATGGGATGGAACAAGTTCCCAGGTATCATAAAATGAGATTTGGGAATGATTTACCCGAGTTTATAAACATAAAACAAAAAATGAACCCAATAAAACGAATCTGGATTTTTCAAACCAAAAAATATTTTACAAACATTCAGAACTGAATTACATAGTTTAAAAGAACTCACCAAGACTATAACAAAGGTACCAAACCAAAAGGAAACATCCCAAGAACCCTCATGGCAAGGGGCACCGCCCTCAAGCCATCTCTATAAGTCTTCACCACCAAGGACTAGCAAGAAACCTGAACCACTGGCACTAAAAACTGTACCCAACCTATGACAAAAAAAATAACCAAGTCTACTTACACCCAAGGGTGTAAGTAGGGTGTGATCCAATTACAAGAATGATAACACCACTAATATATTCCATGTGATAAACATTCAAAGATGAAAATCTTGCAAGTTTTCATAAACATGAAATGCTAGTTACAATCTCTAAAAGATGGAACTTAAAAAATAAAACAATTTTCAAGTGTGATATCATTAAGAATCAACACTTTAAAAAATTATGTCAACACGACTGAATTTTATATCCAACCATACCATATGCCGACGGTAAGAAAAAAGTAACTAATGAGCATAAGCAATAGGAAATAACCCCTAGGAACTAGCTCATTGTGGGTCCCAGGTACCTCATATCTCGATGAGAGTAACCATCACAATATTCGTTCTCATGCACGAGACACTAGTAAGGAACATAGCCATAACCTAGTGGTCCCCAATCATCATAATCATAGTTTATTTAGTGTTGTAAGAATCAATATTGCTACGTGAAACTGAGGCCAAACCCCACAGATTCACTAGCATACTAGTACACGTCTACCCACCTAGATACCCGGGTTTCCCTCTTTTGCTCAAACAAGTTCAACAAGACAAGAAATATAATTTTCACATGAAAATATCAATTTCACATCAATCATTCACCAAATAACCCACATGTACATCACACAAGTCACAAAATCCCCTTTTTTATTCAAATTAATTTTGAAATCAAACTCACACCAAAATAGCCCACAACACATTTTTCACATCTTTTACAATTCAATAAATACTTTTAACAATTTTATAAAATCTTTCACAAGATGATAAATATCACATAAAATCCCACTAACATGTTATATAATACGCGTTTCATAAACAAATTCCATTTTTTACATCACACTCACACAAAATAGCCCGAAAACATGTTTCGCACCCACATCACAATTTCATATATCACCTCGACAAATTACAAAACATTACCAAAACGTTTGACATAAAAACTAACCACTTTATCTTTCACAAACTAATTTTAATAACATACTACCACTAAAACAGTACATAAGCAACCATTTCACACTTTGTGTAACTCATTAAATCATTTGCTATTTTCATAAAATAAACCCAAGTGGTATAACTATATTTTGCCCACAAAAACCCAATTCAAAATCCTCTTTCAAAGCCAAAATAACACCAATACCAATCCAAATTTTAATTGGAATCCCTAAAAATATTTATTTAACCACTCTCAAGTATTATAAAATCACCTCAAATAATACCAAAAAAATGCATATAAAAAACACACATTTTCAAAAAACGCTTTCAAGAGGCATTACATTATTTCACACAAAAAACTCATTAAAAGACCCTCTTTTAAACCCAAAGGCACACCAAGACCCTACCATTGTAGAATTGTCATCCCATTGAGTTTATTACACCAATTTCATATGTTATAAAACACACCCAAACAATACCCCAAGGGTTACACATGAAAACACCCAATTTCAAAATAAATGAAACTATAAAATTAAATACTTAACCGAATACATCATAAATAGTTTTTTTACCACAAAAAACATATTAGGAACATGAAAAATAAGTAATTTAAGCAAAATAACTCATATAGAAATTATTACACATGGAATCACCTACCGAAAGTGTCAAAATCCTCAAATATTAGTGTGAAACATCAACCTCACAACCGCCGCACCTCAAGGAAGTGAAAAAAAACCTAAAACCTCAGGATTTCACCCAAAATACATTAATTTAGACCCTATGCACGAAACCAAACTTCTAAACATTTTAGAACTCAAGAAAGGGTGAATGAAACCCTAAGGAAAGAGAAGAAATCAAAGAGAGAAAAACATACTTGTAGAAATCTTGAAAACATCGCCCTAAATCCACCAAAATATGAATATCCAAGTAACAAAAACTGGTATGGAGGATCTAAGGAGTCATATTAGGTCATGTGGGGACTGAAATGGGGGAGAAAGAGTTAAAATTTAAGAAGTTATGAAAGAATAATTTTACCTCTACAAATCTGGTCGATTTTAGAAATATTAATAAAGATCTCCCTAATCCGTGAAGGAGATGATTTTTAAAGAGGAAAAATATATAACGGGGGTGATCCTCAGGTGTTTTTTTATATTAGGAGTCAGAATCACCGAAAAAAAGTAAAAAATGAATGAGATATTGAAAAATTAAAAAAATAATTTAAACCAGGAAATGGGCTTACGGGCAGATCCAATACCTTAATAAAAAACCCAAATCAATCATGATTATGGATTCCTATGTGGTCCAAATAGATATGGTAATTTTAATATACTAGGGTGTGACAATTGGGAAGTAGAATGAGTGTAAAATTTTGAAAAATTAATGGGTTATAAAAGAAACAAAAATTATTTTTAAATTTGGAAATGAGCTCCCTGTTTGGCTCAAATTTTGAAAACCCACAATTTCCACCAAAATTCATAGGAAACCCCAGAACAAAGAAAAAATGCAAATTAAATGAAAAATTCATTCTAAAGAATTCATGGATGTGGAAATTCTCCCCACCATAAAACTTTCTGCCCCCAGAAATCCACAACAAGGCCAAAAGCAAAAACCAAACCCAACTGATAGACTAGAAATGTACTCCTTTGCCAAGTTCGATCTGCCCGCGAAAGGCCAAAACACTTCCAGTGATTAATTAAAAAAGGAATACTCTCAAAAACCAAAACTTAAATTTTTTTCTTGAAATGATCAATAACATTCAGACTTTATCTCCAAAAGGAAACTCCTAACACACTATATGAACAAGAGTCAAGTAATCTACCTAAACGAACAATAACAACAAAAAAGGTTACACTTACTTTTCTTTAACTAAACTATTGGGAACTCTCCAATACCAATGTTTACCCGAGGAATATGTTGGTAGTTAGATAGATCTGAACGAGACTACCTCTCACCAAGCCAAGACCAAGGACCAATATGAGTTACTAGTATTGGGAGACACAAATGGTCTCCCCACCCCAAGAGACAATTTAAATTTTCCCGAGACAGATTTAGGACACTAACAGGGGGAGGCTTGAATGACCTCCCCAGTTCAAGGGGTAGAATTCAATAAGACCTTTACAAAAGAACTTATATAAGACTCATAGTGGGTCTCTACACCATAAGAAATAACCATCTTAACTAACCAACACGGGCCGGTACAGAAATACCCCAAAATTTAAAGAGTTGGGATGGCCGCACAGTTAGTCCGCATGGTTTGGGAAACCGTGCGCTAGCCATGGGGATCCTTTAATCTACATGGTTTTCTTGGGCATGGTCACTACTAACCATGCAAAAACCATGCTCTCAACCTATCTATCCTAACTTAAAACCTTTCTCCAAATACCCAGATGAAACCAAAGGGGGAAAGTTTAAACTCAGGATACAACATGGAAACGAGGTCCTCCCACCTCTACCACTAAACGGGAACAACTGGAACAAGATGATGACACAAGATGTTTAAACTATTCCTATCATTACTAATGATGATAGGACTTTGTACAAGGGTTATAACGGCCATGGGATTTCCCCTGACTACATTCCAGCTTCTCTCTGAGGCCTATGGATGGAGCTCAAATGATTGAAGCATCTTCAGCCTCGTAGTTAGGATTTGGAAAACACCTGAACAGAACTTATTCTTCTGGTGATACAAACAACTACACTACAATCTCCGATAAGTTTACCAAGAACTAACACATTCCAAACTCACTTTACCCTAACCTAACAATTCACTGAAATAAGGTCTTAGAAGATGAATACACATCACACCTTATTTCTTTAGGTGAGAAACAATAGAAGGAAAGGACACATATAAAAAACTTCCTCTGAAATAGAGGATTTTGATGTTTTTTCAAGGGATACATACTCCCAACATAACATAGACTCTCATAGGATTGAAAAACCTTCACCTTTATAGTCAAACGAGCACATGACATAACAAGGTGTCACTGAACATGACCATTGTGACTGATAGAAACAATACATTGAACGAGACCTTATTCCAAGTCCCTAAGCAACACACAAGTCCAAAAAGTGGACACAATAGCCTCTCATGACTATATTCACAAAAATGGTGGTTTAATATGAACTCCTGCTTCAAAGAAACTATGATGAACCCCGAGGCCCTCTTAAAAACCACCGAGACACTCATCCATACTAACAACCCCAGACCACTTCCACCTTCAACGAATCAGGAAACATAAGAAACTATAGTCTCTTTCAAACTTCCATGAGCACTCTCCCACTACAAGAGGATCCAAAAATCAAATAAATGAAATGGTGAAAACTCAATATCCAAATCTTGAGAAAAAGAGTCCTTATATGATCAGATGGAGGATTTTCCAATGGCGAAACAATCCGGGTTGCACTTCAGTCATGCAATAACCCTTAATGGGGGCATAATTTATCCAATTAGAGAACCCAAGGACCCATCCAAGCCGGTCCATTGGTAAAAGCATGCCACAAACTAGATAGAAAAACATGAAGGGAACCACTGTAAAGGTGTCCCTAAACATATCTCAGAAGAGACTACTAAACAGTCCTTCTACCCAGCTTACCGAACAAACAAAAACCCAAAACACGGTTCGAACAGGAGGGGTTCTTGGACTCAAAACATCCCACAACATCTATATTTTCCAAAAAACATAATATACACAATCCCAAACAATTCATAAATACATCGTGTTTTTCTTTAAAAACATTTCTTTGAAAAAAACAGTTCAGTGGTTAGCGTATCCAGCAATAGTACCCCATGGGCCTCACACATACATTTTTCTATGTCACACCAGACACCCTCCTCATATCTATACCATCACTCATCTAGTAATTACATAAACCATCCATCATCCCATATAACTCCATGCATGTGGTCTCTCATAGGAATACCAAAGTTTTAAATAATTTTTTTTCCACTTTTCAAAACCAAAATGGTTGACCAACACATCCTTTTTCTCAAAACCGCTAACCATGAGATCAAAATCCCAATTCACATCTTACAAAACTTTTCATAAAGACAAAAACATTTAGATAAGAAATCACTTTCGATTTATTCACATCAATTTTAAAACATATCATCCCCTTAAAACACCATTTGATTGTTTAAAATACTCTATTGGAAACACTTTTCTCCAAACCAACTTCAATATAGTTCACGATTTCGAAAGAGGTGTAAGCATACCATTTTCCATTTCAAAACAATTTTGAAAATTCCGTTCCACCATTTCATAAATCAAACCATTCCCTCTTTATTTTAAAATCATTTCACAAAAATGTTGTGCTTATTAAAACCAAGTCACTTTAAAACCAAAGTTCCAAGATTTCAAAACTAAAGGACACAAGACAATGCGATAGAAAACTAGTTTCAATGGGTGACTTGGACATATGGTTGGAGGACATATTCCAATCACTTCACTATCAACAAGAGTTTCTAGGGAATATCTCCGACTCCACATGGATTTCCAGGCCCTGTGAGATCACTGAGACCATTAACCCAACTCTCTTTTCATTTCCCGTAATTATCATCCAACCAAGAAAACCAAAGGACTTAGATAAATACAAACTTCCCTTTCCAACGTGAATCCTATCGTGAGGTGTGGTGATCAGGAAAACTACCCATAACTATAATACAATGTCCTGAAAACCCTAACTCTAGACTATCCTGACTCTTCCCCAAATAACATAACCCAAAGAGTTAACCTGAACCTCCTTTGATACCATTTTGTCATGAACCAAATCTAGTCGCCACTGAAATCAGCACCAAACTTGGCCCGTGACAAGGCCTGAAGGGAATTACCGATCCCCACAAGCTGGAAAAAGTGACCAAGTATCATAAAATGAGATTTGGGAATGATTTACCTGATATTATAAACTTAAAACAACAAAAGAATCCAATAAAATGAATCTGGATTTTTCAAACCAAAAAATCTTTTAAAAAAATTCAGAACTTAATTACATAGTTTAAAACAACTCACCAAGACCATAACAAAGGTACCAAACCAAAATTAACCAGCCCAAGAACCCTCATGGCAAGTGGCACCACCCTCAAGCCATCTCCACAAGACCTCACCACCAAGGACCTTTGAGAAACCCAAACCACTGACACTAAAAATTGTACCCAACCTGTGACAACAAAAATAACCAAGTCAACTTACACCCATGGGTGTAAGTAGGATGTGAGACAATTCCCATTAGGATACCACCACTAATATATTCCATGTGATAAAAATTCAAACATGAAAAGCTCACAAGTTTTCATAAACAGGAAATGCTAGTTCAAATCTCTAAAAGATGCAAATTAAAAATTAAAATAGTTTTCAAGTGGGCTATCATTAAGAATAAACACTTTTAAAAATAATGTCAACACTAAATAATATTCTATCCAACCATACCATATGTTGACAGTAATCAGAAATTAACTAATGAGCACAAGCAATAGGAAATAACCCCTAGGCCCTAGCTCGTTGTGGGTCCTAGGTACCTCGTATCTCGATGAGAGTAACCATCACAATATTCATTCTCATGCACGAGCCACTAGTAGGGAACATACCCATAACCTAGTGGTCCCAAATCATCATTTTCATAGTTTAGTTAGTGTTTCAAGTGTCAATATTTATATATGAAACAAAGGCCAAACTCCACGGATTCACTAGCATACTAGTACATGTCCACCCACCTAGATACCCGAGTTACCCTCTTGTGCTCAAACAAGTTTAAAAAGACAAGAAATATAATTTTCACATGAAAATATCACTTCCACATCAAACATTAACCATAAATCCCACATGTACATCATACAAGTCACAAAATCCACTTTTTCTTTCAAATTGATTTTGAAATCAAACTCACACCAAAATAACCCACAACACATTTTGCACATCCTTCACAATTCAATAAATTCTTTAACAATTTTATAAAATATTTACCAAGATGCTAAACATCAAATAACATCCCACTCACATGTTACATAATATGTGTTTCATAAACAAAGTCCATTTTTCTCATCACACTCACACAAAATAGCTTGAAAACATGTTTCGCACTCACATCACAATTTCATAAATCACCTTGAAAAATTACAAAACATTACCAAAATGGTTGACATAAAAACTGACTACTTTATCTTTAAAAAACTCATTTTAAGAACATACTACCACCAAAACAGTACATAATCAAACATTTCACACTTTGTGTAACTCATTGAATCATTTACTATTTTCATAAAATAAACCCAAGGGGTATAACTATGTTTTTCCCACAAAAACCCAATTCCAAATCCTCTTTCAAAGCCAAAATAAAACCAATACCAATAAAACTTTGAATTGTCAGCCCTAACAAAATTTATTTAACCACTCTCAAGTATTATAAAATCACCTCAAATAATACCACAAAAATGCATATGAAAAACACACATTTTCATAAAACGCTTTCAAGAGGCATTACATGATTTCACACATAATACCCATTAAAATACCATCTTTTAAACCCAAAGGCACAAAAAGACCCTAACAAAGAATAATTATCATCCCAAAAATATTTAGTACAACAATTTCATATGTTATAAAACACACCCAAACTATACGCCAAGGGTTACTCATAAAAAACACACAATTTCAAAATAAATGCAACTATAAAATTAAATGCTTTACAAAATCCATCATAAATTTTTTTATCACCACACACATAATATGAGGAAAATTAAAAATAAGTAATTCAATCAATCTAACTCATCTAGAAATTATTACACATGGAATCACCTATTGAAAGTGTCGAAACCCTCAAATATTGGTGCAAAACATCCACTGCACCACCGCCGCACCTCAAGGATGTGAAAAGAAACCTAAAACCTCAATATTTTACCCCATATACATGAAGTTAGACCCTAGGCACAAACCCTAACTTTTGGGCATTTTATAACTTAATAAAGGGTGAAAGAAATCCTAAGGAAAGAGAAGAAATCAAAGAGAGAAAGACTTAATTTCAGAAATCTTGAATAAATTGCCCTAAATACACCAAAATCTGAATATCCAAGTAACCAAAAATGGTATGGAGGCTCGAATGAGTCATATTAGGTCATGTGGGGACTAAAATGGGGGAGAAAGAGTGAAAATTTAGCTAGTTATGAAAGAATAATTTTACCTCTTCAAATCTGGTATATTTTAGAAATATTAAGAAAGATCGCCCTATCCGTGGTGGAGATAAACTCCAAAGAAGAAAAATCTCCCATGGGGGTGCGCCTCAGATATATTTGTTCGATTAGGAGGTGGAATCAGAAAAAAAAGTAAAAATTGAATGAGATATTGAAAAATTAAATAAATAATTTAAAGCAGGAAATGGGCTTACAGGCATGCCAAATAATTTAATTAAAAACCCAAATCCATCATGATTATGAATTCCTATGTGGTCCAAATGGATATAGTGATTTTAATATACTAGGGTATTACAATTGGGAAGTGTAATGGGTGTAAAATTTTGAAAAACAAAGGGGTTATAAAAGAAAAAAATTATTTTTAAATCTGGAAATGGGCTTCTGGTTTGGCCCAAATTTTGAAAACCCACCATTTCCACCAAAATTAATAGGAAACCCCAAAAACAAATAAAGAATGAAAATTAAATGAAAAATTCCTTCTAAATAAGTCATGGATGTGACAATGTCACAAAGTGAATTATCATTCCCATGTATGCCCCAATCATTCAACTCATTATCTGTAATCATCTCTATAAAACTATAGAACTTCAATATCTCAAACACCTTAAAAATAATCCTCAGATGATAAAGATATATGAATAATCAATTTATACATAAAAAAATATTCAAATGGAATATTTATGGGATGAAATTTGACACCAAATATAGATAATACAAAGAGTATTGAAAATTATCCAGTACACGACATGAACTATGGAGTATATGGCATGTAATCCTTTACAGTATCTAGAAACATGCCACCATGGTTTAATTTATGTGGGGATGGACTACATGACATGTCCCATTGGTATAATATGGTGTGTGGAATTGTTGAACATGATGGATATGTACCTCCATAAATGTCCTTGTTGTGTACTTTAAGTACATGATATGCACTTCAGTTCATATAGTATGTGGAGTCTATAAAAATCATCATATAATGAGAGTGCTCTTTGAGGTTAGTTTCCAAAATACATTGTCTTATTACTAGACCGTAAGATGTGTGTGGCCAGTGTGTTAACCTAGAGTGTACTTGGTTACATGTCAGGGAATTTACTCCCAACATACATGGTCTATAACTTTATTTTACACCCCTTGTAATATTTATAGATTCATGTAAACCTTAGAATTAATGGGTGTGGAATACATGATATGTAACCCAAATAATTTTTTAGATCCAAAACATGTTCTCTACCATCATCTGTTTCATGACTATCACCTCTTCCTTTACCTTCTATCATCTATCCACCAACACCTAAGTTTGACACCCCCAAATATTTTCATCATTCTTCATCGAAAATTTATCGATTTTTCATCACTACCATCACCATATATCAATGCTGTACCCAAAACCTCATCATAATCTCATCACTACACACCTTATTCCAAATAAAAACTTGATGTAATAAAGATTATTTATTTTCATACATTTTATCCATGTTTAATCCTTATAATAAGGAATGAAAATGAATAAATCAAATAACATTGGTCACAAGAATCCCACACCACCCAAAAGAGGATTCTCACTCAAGACAAGTGAAGAAGATTGAATACAAATACGGGAATAAATTCAACATTCACTAAAGATTTATTTAAGATTACATTGACACAAAATTTTTTTATAAATATTTGTAAGTTATATCAAGATAAGTTTTTTCACACACTATAATAAAATCCATTAGTATAAACAATTAATAAATCTTTATCAAGATAATCCTTTTGATGATGTGAAACCATGATATAACATATTAGATCATGAATTTACAAGAGTTTAATTTTGAATATAATATATACCAAATTTCATTCCATGTTAGTCAATTAATATTGAGAATATAATCAACATCAAGAAGAATGTAACATGAATTTTATTTCACCAATTATTTGAATATCATAAAAATATCATGTGTAATATTGAATAAATCAAGCATAGGATTTATTTATTTATTCAGACCTCACAATATGATGAATATGAATCATGAAAATTATCTACCTTGATGGTAAATAACCAATTTTTTATTGATTTTATCTCAATCCAAATTTTCCATTGATGTCGCCATGAAGAACGTGAAGAACACACCACCAAGATATAAAGAATGAAATAATACTTCTCTACGGGTTGTCAATATAAATGATGACCTATCCCATGGAAACTTTAAAAATATTATATTTATAATGGCATGTTAAGTAAATGTTCTAACATATGGGAAGTACAATTAAAAGCTAAAAAATTCTTGGTCTCACCCAAAAGACCAAACATGAGGATTCTACCTCTCCTTTGAAAAAACCCTATAACCCAGACACAACCAAAATATCATAGTTTCTATTCAAGAATCACTTTATAAGATGTTAATAATTTACATGTGCATAATTAAAAATAATCTATTTAATATATTATTTATTATTTAATGAATCACATCATAAATAAAAATGAACCAGCTTCAGAACCACCTTTAGAAATATTATTAAAAATATTCAAGGGAATTAAACACAGAAAATATAGTCCACTACATCATCCTCACCTTTAAAATATATTTTCACAAAAATAACAACCCACTAAAAGAGGTGAAAGTACTGAGTTTGCATCTAATTATCATATTCTCAAGAGGATTATCTAAAAATTATCATGCATCCCCAAGACATGAACCAAAGGAATCATTAAATCATAAAGGATATTCTCCTAACAATCCTTAATAGAAATTTCATTCTAAACAAAGGTGGGTTTTCCATCAACATTCAACTTACCCTAGTTGATAATGTGTGAAGGATCATACACATTCCTCCTCAATTGTGACATGTGGAAAACATTACACACCTATTAAAGTTGTGGGGGTAGTTCTAGGAGATAAAAAACCTCACCTACCCTACTTAGAATCTAAAATGGAATGATGAGCCTTAGGGATATCTTGTTACCACAAAAAAACATCCTCAAATCATGCTGATATGTGACTTTCAGAAATACATGGACTCCCTATTCAAACTCTAAAAGTTATTTATATTCTATCAGTTTAGGAATTATAACAGCTCTAGGATATCCTCATATGCTCATGGATAAATTTAAACTTCTCCATTGCTAGCCATGCCAGATCAGTCCCTAAGAGTGACAAATCACTAATCTCCATCTAGAAAAGTGGTGACCAATAAAATATTCCATACATATCCTCTAAATTTTTCATTATAATAAGAGTGGTGGATTTTTTATACACAATATCTAGTAATGGTAAGTTATCTTCCAAACTCCTTTTTAGGTTCTGTGTGAAATATAATTTCAATATAAGTGTTCTAGTATTTTAGAAAGAGATATTTTGGAATCATATTATAGAATCTAAAGTATTATATTTGAATAAATGGGATTCTCGAAGTAGTGGTATCATAGTCCAGAAGTGGTGTGGGTGGATGAGTTTGTGATAATTCACTACTCACTAAAAGTTGGATGTGGAGTCAGTGTGTTCAGTGACTAGATTGTGGTGGCATTAATCAAGTATTGGTTATTTGTAAAGATCTATTGGTGGATGATCTAATGGGAATTAGCTGGATGATGTAGATATCATCTATAAATAAATGGGCGGTGTTCACTTATAATGTACATATGGTTTTCATTGTTAAAATTCTGTTAGCTTGTGATTTAGAGTTATTGTATGGTATGGTCCCACTTCTCTTGGGTAGTGTACTTGTTTTAGATACTTGTAACTTCATGGGTGTGCTTCTATTGTTCTATCTTCTATTGAAGTTATAATGTTTCCAATGGAGTATAAATTTTTCAAAACCATATAAATTTTTAGTGTTATGTGTGTGTGTGTGTGTGTGATGAACTAGATACGAGATTCCCTCCGACCCGTCGCCCGAACTAGCCCGAGACAAGGCCTGAGAGGAATTCTCTATCCTCCTAGGCTAGCTAATAACACCATAAAAAATATCATAGTGGGAATGATTTTTCCCAATAACAACCAGGATCAGATAACCATAACAGATCATGAAGCATAAACCAAAGTAACCAAACATTAATAAATACATAACTTGATCATAATACAACCATGTATGAATAAAAAACTGTAAAAAAAACTAAAACCAAAATAAAACCCAACACGATCTCCACATGACCTCTTGGCCACCACAACTACAAGATCAACCTTCTCCAAAGGAAAACCAAACTAGCAGCCCGAATCTTCAAAATAGTTTGGGTCTACCGATGCTGAGTGACACTAGTAGGGTGTGAGAATAAACAACACAGTAGGTAATAACCATAGAATCCATAAATTTACTCTCCCTAAATAGTCCGCAAACTCAAGTTTTAAATGAATTTAGAGAGTATGGTTTTATCATTTTTGAAGAATCCAAATATATATTTTCAAAAATTAGATTTAAAAAAAAAACACACCTCTTTATCTTTTCAAAATAGGGTTCCTTTTCAAAACCCAGTTTTCCAACCAAAACCATAAGAAGAAACCAGACCAATTGATTAAAAGAACATTGTAAATTAATTAAAGAAACATTATAGGTACAAATATGATGATATAAATAAAGCAGGGTGAATAATCAAAGTGAATCATAAATAAAATATAACATATAGATAATAATAATGGGAATTTCCTAAAAATATCTAGAAGAAATCCCTAGACATACTCGATTTGAACTCACCTGCCAGAATATGGTGCATCTGTAATATCCCAGATTTTCCATGTATTTTTTTGAAAATTATATGGGATTATTTCGAGACCAGGCACTAAGATGACATGTGATTACGAGGCCCAAGGTTCCCAGAATAAATCTTTGAACTTTTTTTAAGTTTATTAAAAATAGCATGCGTGATCAGTTTTAGTAACTTTTAAACGAGTTCTTGGAATTGATATCTGAGGGCATCATTGTGTTCAAAGTAGTGGTTTTTTCTTAGGCAGAACTTAACTTCGACCAACATGGGTTGACTGCGGAAAATATTTTTCAGACATTTTAAAGAATAATAAAAATAAACTTAAAAGGTTTATTTTATTTTTGTTTTAACATTTTGTGACGATGCATTAATGTAGTGATGTAGCGACAAAGAAGATGTTTCATTTCATAAATGAAACAACGTGGAGAAGCTGTTTCAAAGTGAAACAGTAATGTTGAAACATTTATTTAACCTTTAGAAGGGATTCAGGATTAGGATTTTAGATCCTTTTCTATGAACATTGGAGGAAATCTTAGTGATTTAATCCCATTGGAAAACGACAAACGCCAATGAATGCCGATGGGTAAAGGATCACGAACCGAGGATCGAGGATCGACGGATGATGGTGGTAAAACTTTGTTATTATTAAATAACAGATCCAAACTTCCAGGTAGGGGGTTTATTATTTGAGTGAATTATTTCTCCATTCTTATTTTTAACGATTAATGTGGACCAACCCACGAACAAGTTGATCTGTGGTTTGGTCATTCTTACGGGATGGTTAAAACTGCAGGATCAAAGGGAATAGATCCTGGTGATTATTATTCTCTTATTCTTTTTTAATTATACTAAAATGAACAGAATAAGGCCAATGAACAAGGCCAAGGTCCATTCTAAGGGGTGTTCATGTGATTCTTTTTTCCCCTCATTCATATTCTCTTCATCGGTGGACACCCATGGTTGCACTGTTAATTTTTCAGGAGGTTCTGAATGTAGCCGGACCCCCAGAGAAATGAAAGTATGTTTTGAAGACCATAATAGGCGAGTTTATGACCCAAGAATCACGCGACACCTTTCGGTTTGAAGAACGGACCACCACACCATCAGTGGTAACTTGCATAAGGGGGATCCACCAGCAGTGGCGCCGTTGGTGGTGCATGGCAGTGCGACTACCTAGTAGGTGGAACCCGCGGCACGACTGCCGCAGGGTGGTGGATAAGGACTGGTGGTAGGTGGCTAGTGGTGGGCCTTGATGGAAATGGAAGGAGGCCACAATCCAGTTAGACCGCGATGATGGGACCCCATGACAATAGTCGTGGGGTGGTCACACGATAGACCAATGCCTCACAAGAGGGGGCCGCCCTGTGTTGATAGGGAGTGGACGCAATAGCCATCGCATCAGAGCGGATGAACCAGTCCAATCCAGTAGGCTGGGTTGGGTAGGTGGGACGACACTGGGCTGGGCTGGCATAGTGGGTCTGGTCAGACACATCGGGTCGATTCGATCGGGTCGGACCGAACCCAGACCCAACCAGAACCTTTTACTTAAATGCGCATAACTCTCAAACCATATGTCCATTTGATGATCCATTTGTGTCATTGGGACTCTTGTGAAAATGAGTTCCTTTTGAGATAATCTTCAAGAGTTTTCATTGAGGCTAGAATATGGAATATTGGATCGAGTAGTAGGTTCTCTCAGAGGGAGCATGCTAAGGACAGAATCCTATGACTAGTTGTGAAAAGATGCGGAGTGTGTCTCCAATGGTTATACAGAGTTTGTATCCTATTCATATTTGGAGTGTGTCTCCTATAGATATACAGAGTGTGTATAATATGGTTATATGGAGTGTTTCCCCTATTAATATATGGAGTGTGTCTCCTACAGTTATCCAGAGCGTGTCTCCTACAGATATATGGAGTGTGTCTCCTACAGTCATACAGAGTGTGTCTGTTTTGGTTATACAGAGTGTGTCTCCTATGGATATACGGAGTGTGTCTCCTACGGTTATTGGGAGTGTGTCTCCTACAAAGATACGGAGTGTGTCTCCAATGAAGATGTAGAGTGTGTCTCCATGGATTTATATTTTCCTGGACTTTCTTATTATATGTATCATGGTGTGAGATTACTCTATTGACTCTCTTGATTATACTTATTAGAGGCTACACTTTGTGTAACTCTTTGGTAGTATGCCTTGTGTATTTATTTGTGGTTTATGATTAGCCACTAAATGAGGCTAATATTCATTGCTAATATGTATATAATATTCATGTTCTTTATTATTAATAAACACCATTTTAGTGCATTTTACACTTTGAGCATTATTTCATATTATAATTTCAATTCCTTCTTAAAATTCACTATTACATGGTACATTTTTGAACATAATTTAAAGTAACCAATGATGTTGATTTTATTTTCATATTTAATTTTCAGGTTTCTCATAACATTGATAAAAATTCATACTTTTTGATTACTTGAAGACTCATATTGGAAGACCACCAAAGTTGGCCTTGAACAAACAACATTTTGGGTGAAGTGAACTGGAAAACAGACCAATAAAACTACTATATTGGCCAATATAGAAGCCCAATAATTCTGAAAATTTAACTAGAGATAGAATAAATCATTTTGAACATTTCATTAGATAGTGAAAAAAATCTAATTATGTTGTTTGAATGGAGTTCCAGGATTCCCAAGTTGGAGATAAAATTCTGGTCCAAATTCTGCGACCCAGAGAAACATTCCACAAATTTAATCATATCTAGAAAAAAAAATTAATTTGGGCTTAAAATTTACAGAGCGATACAAGACATCAGGATCTCAATTTTAGTCTTCTATAGACCACTCTAATTCGTCCATATATAAGGTCATTTAGATGCCTCTGTTCGGTAGATGAAAGTTGGATGCCACTTCGGGTAAAGGATAAAGAAGTCCACTCTCCCTTAATTTCCATCACCCTAGTTCTACCATACTCAAGTGAGAGCCTTTGTATTGTTGGGAGCTCTACCCAAGCCTCTTGAAATGACTATTTAATGTAGTGGTGGTGGATGAGTTTATCATCTTGGAGATTTGTTTTCATTGTAATGTTATTATGCCAAATTTTCTTTGTAACGTTCTTCTTCTCATGTAAGTTTTTCAATTCACCTTAGTTTCTTAATAAATTTTCTTATTATACTCTTATTTTGTTCTTCTTAATATCACTTTGATACCATTTGTTCAAGGTGTGATTTTATTCACACCAACCCTTGTGAAATTATCACACAACAATGGAGTGATTGTTATTTCATTGCCTTTTTTTTACTTCTCCAATTCCTCCCTCATGAGTCCACCTTACGCTTCTATTGAAACCATAAAATCAATAGAGGTATAAACCACTTATGTGTTGATCTAAGCGAGTAACAAGGGGTTGGATTGGATGTCATTTCTCACTCTATTAATTTTTAATCACTTCTTTTAATTGGGAATTTTGTTTGGAGATGTTTAAACTCCTTCTTCCTTGTTGAATTTAAGGCTAAAAACTTCAAGTGATAATACAAAAACTTACTTTGAAGTGCTCAAAAATTTGATCATTCAAGTGTATAGGTGATTAGTATTAATTTTTTTAGGTATTAAACTAGTAAGTGATGATGTTTTTTGATCTTCTTAAATGAACCCATCTCAATTATAAGAAATTGAAATAGTTGAAAAAGGAATGCAACCAATCCACCCCAAGTGATAACCTAGGATCACCTCATTATTTTAAATTGAATTCACTTAATTCTATTAGAGTTCACTTAAACCCATTTAAAATCAACCCAAGTTGGCCACTTCATAGCCAAAAATAGTCAATTGAATGTACGTCTGTATAGGTTTCTTCTTAGGTCTCTGAGGATTCGACAACCCAAGATAAACTACAAGGGACAGTTTAAACCTAAACTCTTGGGTAAATTTGGGTGAGACCAAAATTTGGCGCCATTGATGGAGACCCAATTAAGTAATCTAAACACCCATTCTATTCTACCCCATTTCTTATATTCTCATCCAAATTCTCTTATCTTTTCCCTTTCTCGTTTTTTTCTTTTGGTGCATGTCTTCCTACACTCATGACTAAACAAACCGTCTAGTTAGGGTGGATATTGATGGGGTTGGGGATTAAAGTACACCAAGTGAACTCTTTAAATTAGATCCTAATAATTCTAATACTCTAGAGTCAAAATTGATACCATTTTAATGGATGATCTTCAAAGAAACTAACTCATAAACCCGAGTAGGAACCAAAATGGAAATCCAAATGAGGGAGCCCTAAACTTGGGGAATGCAGTCTATCAAACCATGAATGAGTACCTCACAACTCCCTAGACCAATGCACCCTCATGAATTATACACAATTCCATAAGAGATTCCAACTACATCTTTAAACCCCATGTCCTAAACCACCTTCCAACCTTCCATGGAATGGAGTTCGAGATGCCCTAACATTACATTAATGAGTTCAACGACATTGTTGAAACCATGTGCCCACCAAATCAACTTGAGTCAGAAAAGATGAGGCTCTTTCCTTTCTCACTAAAGGATTAATAAAATAATTGGTTAAAAAATCTAAGACCTACATCAATCCACTCTTGGGACTAATTGCAAAGAGAATTTTATAAAAAATACTTCCCCCATCACAAAAAAATTCTACTTAAAAAGAGCATCCAAAACTTTTTTGAAAAAGAAAGGGAGTAATTTTATGAAACATGGGAAAGGGTAAAAGATAAAATCAACATGGTACCTCACCATGGATTTTCAATACTAGAGAAATATTGAATTCTCTATGAAGGGTTGGGTCCGGGGAACAAACAATTCATTGACATTATGTGTAATGGAACTTTCAAAAACAAATCCCCAAATGATGCTTAAGAGTATCTAGAAAGCCTTGCTGAACAAAATCAAACATGAGGAACATCACCTTACTTTGAGAAGCCACCCAAATCTGGTGGAATTTACACACTTAGGGAGGAGGAAAGCCTTAAGGCAAAACTCGCAGCACTCACTAGGAAGGTTGAAGAGATATAACTTAGGAAAATCCATGAAATCCAAACTATAGACCCCGTTTTCACAATTTGTGACAAACATGACCACAAAACAGAAAACTGCCCAACCATTCCATCCATCAAGGATGTTCTTCTAAGAGGACCACCTCTGAAGTCAATGCTCTAAACTTACAAAATCCCCAATACCAAAACACTTTCAATCCAAGGTACAATGACCATCCAGGATTCCGTTAGAAAGATAACCAACAACCAAACCAACAACCTAGCCAGCCATAAGGACCAAAACCCTACACTATAAAAATTTTTCAAAACCATAACCAATTACAGCCACAACCGGTACAATACCAACATCCTCTTGTCCAATACCAATAGCCCATCCAACAATCAAATTATCCTCCTAGGATAAACCAACCAGCATAAGCCCCTACTCAATCTGTCCCTTTACCAATCCTTGAATAGTTTTGTAAAAAATAGAGAAAATGAACTTAGAAGTTTCATCCCTTAAACATTAACTACAAACCATAAAAATTGGGAAGGCACCCATGCCTACTCAGGTGGTACCATCCTCAAATTTAAGGGGAGAGTCAAGTTTTACTTACACAACTCATGAACAACTAAAGGCTGTGACAATTTTAAGAAGTGGGAAATCAATAGGTAAACCTGAAAAATAATTCAAAAACCATCGAAAGATCCAAACTCAAATAAAAATTAAAATTAACCATATGATCAAACTAAAAAAACTGCTAACAATGTGAAATAAACAACTCTTCAAAAAACAACCCCACAACCTAAACCATTTCCTCAATGCATGAGGGGGAAAACCAAGCCTGAATTGAGTGAAACATTGAGTCAAATATTATCACAAGTCAAGTTGAAAATTCCACTCCTTGATTCCATTCAAACCATTCCTACATACTCAAAATACCTTAAGGACCTATGCACATTTAAAAGGAAATTCTCACATAAGAACGAAGTCCTTTTGGCAACAAATGTTAGCATAACAATCCAAGGAACACTTTCACCAAAGATAAAAGATCCAAGATGCCCTTACATAAATGTTGAACTAGCAGAGAAAAATGTTGTCAAAGCCTTGTGTGACCTAGGTTCCAGTTTCAATCTAATTCCATATGTTGTGTACTGCTATTTAGGACTAGAAGAGCTCCAACCCACATCTGTCACACTTCAAATTGCTGATCATAGCATTAGGGATATAAAGGGAATTTTAAAGGATTTTTTAGTAAAAGTAGAAAACTTCATCTACCATGCTGACTTCTTTGTCCTTAACAACAATCCAAACTTAGGAAATATATAACAAACCCCAATCATTCTTGGTCGTCCCTTCCTTTCAACAATCAACTCTATTATCTAAGTCAAAAATGGGAACATGACCATCACCTTTGGAAACATGAGTCTAAACTTGAACATATACAATGAAAACTATAAAATTGGGGATGATGAAGAGATCCATGAGGTTAATTGGATAAGTAGTGTTGATATTGAACTTGAAGACCATCAAGGAATTACTAAAGGATGTTTAAGTCAAGAAGAGATTGATTTTCTTTGTACACATGATGGAATTTTGTCTCCTTGGATTGAATATATTTAAGATAGCTATATTTTTGATTTTATAAAATCAACAATCAATGATACCGTTAGTGAAATCAATAAAATTGAGTCCATACCCATTCATGACACTAATCTAGATAATTTAGTGGATGAATATTCTGTTCCCAAGGAATAAAATTATCAAGAAATCTGAATAAAGAAACTGAGTTCAATACAAAGTCCCATCCTTACTTGGAATGTGATAACCAATCAGATATAGAATTTAAGGTCCTAACTTCATCACTCATGTATGTGTTCTTAGGGGACAATTGATCATTTCATATTGTCATTTTCTCCTCTCTTGAATCCAATCATGAGATGATTCTTCTAGATGTCCTAAGAAAGAATAAGAAAGTAATTGGGTGGACCCTTTATAATTTCCCTAGGATTATCCCACTCATTATAACTCATATATTTTTTCTTTAATTTGAATCCAAACCATGTCATCAACCTCAATGGAGACTCAATCCAAATCTTATGGATGTGGTAAGGAAATAAATTCTTAAGTTATTGAAAGCAGGTATCATTTACCCCATTGCTAAGAGTGAGTGGGTAATCCCAATTCAAGTTGTCCCAAAGAAAGCTGGAATCACTATAGTCACCAATGAGGATGGTGAAATTATCCCCAAAAGGGTCAGTAGTGGATGGAGAGTCTATATTGACTATAGTAAGATCAACTCATGTACTAAGAAAGACCATTTCCCATTGACCTTTATTGATCAAGTCCTCGAGCGAGTGGCGGGTTGTCAATTATATTGCTTCTTAGATGGATTCTTAGGGTATAATAAAATCGAGGTCTCCTTATATGATCAAGGAAAAACAACCTTCACTTGTCCATTTGGAAACTTTTCCTTCAAATACATGCGCTTTGGGTTATGTAATGCCCCTCGTACCTTTGAATGGTGCATGATGGGAATCTTCTCAGACAAGATTGGTGATTGTTTAGAGGTCTTCATGGATGAATTATCCATATTTGGGGATAATTTTTAGGGATGAATTCGGAATGTTGAAAGAGTTTTTTCAAGATTCCAGGATACGAATCTCATCCTAAATTGAAAAAAATTCCATTTCATGGTAAGGTAAGGACTTGTTCTAGGCCATCTGGTATCTGGTAGATGGATAGAAGTTGATAAAGGTAAGATCAACATCATTCATCACCTTCCCTCTCCTAACACTGTTAAGGAAGTGAGGTCCTTATTAGGACATGATGGTTTCTATAGAAGGTTCATTAGGAATTTCATCTCTATTTCTTGACCACTTTGTGCTCTATTGGTGAAAGTTTCTCTATTTTTATGGAAAAAAGATATGAGGAATTATTCTATACACTCAAGTTAGATATTGTATCTCCACTTATCATGTAATATCTAAATTGGAAACTTCTTTTTGAACTCATGTGTGATGCTAGTGACTTTACAGTAGGAGTAGTCTTAGGACAACAGTGTGAGAAAACTCAATGTGTCATTGCTTATGTAAGAAAAATTTTAAATTATTCTCAAATCAACTACACCAACAATGAGAAAGAGTTTCTTGCTGTTGTATTTTCCTTAGAGAAATTCAGGTCTTATCTCTTAGGATCACCCATTACTGTCTTCACTGACCATTCATCCCTGAAATACCTTTTCCAAAAACAAGATGCCAAGGCTAGATTGATTAGGTGGTTCCTTCGTCTACAAGAGTTATATTTAACCATTAAGGATAAAAATGGTGTTGAAAATTTTGTATCCGATCACCTCTCTAGGATGAAATTCAAAGACAACTCACATCAACTTTCTGTGTCTGATTCATTTCCCTATGAACACCTCTATTCAGTGAGTGATTGCCCATGGTATGATAACATAACAAACCATTTGGTGAGGGGTGGAATTACAAAATTCATAGGGACCCAATCTAAGATGAAATTCCTTTCTGATGTCAAACACTATGTGTTTGATGATACTTACCTCTTTAAGTTTTTTCCTGATCAAATTATTAGGAGATGTGTTCTTGAGTCTGAGAAAGAGTCCATTATAAAATTTTGTCAAGGAGAGGCATATGGAGGCCACTTTTCATTAAATAGAACCACTTCAAAGGTCCTCCAAAGTGGTTTATACTGGCCAAACCTCACTAAGGATTCCTTCAATTTATGTAAAAGCTATCCTCAGTGTCAAAAATTTGGATCCATTACCAAAATGAATCAAATTCCCCTCACTCCCATTTTGGTTGTTGAAATATTTTATTGTTGGGAAATTTATTTCATGGGAGCCTTCCTAAACTCTAGGGGATACCTCTATATCCTCTTAGCTTTTGATTATTCCTCAAAATAGGTTGAATCCATTCCCACCAAGTCTAATGACCATCATGATGTGATCTGATTTCTGAAAGAGCATATATTTTCTCGATTTGGAATTCCTAGGGCTATAATCAGTGATCAAGGAAACCATTTCTGAAACTGTCCATTCTCTTCACTCATGTCTAATTATGGTATTTCTTATAAAGTTTCCACTACGTACCATCCTCAAACCAATGGTCAAGATGAGTTATAAAATAGGGAGATTAAAAAAATTCTTGAAAAAATTGTGAATCCCTCTAGGAAATATTGGTCCGAGAAACTCTTGGATGCCATTTGGGCATATTTTACAACATTCAAAACCATCCTAGTAATGTAACCATATAGGTTGGTTTATTGAAAATCATTCCATTTACCAGTTGAAATTGAGCATAAGGCATTTTGGGTAATCAAAAAAATGAACTTTGACATTTCTTTGGCCGAAGCAAAGAGGAAATTAGACCTTAATAAACTTAAGGAACTTAGGATAGAAGATTATTAAAATTCAAGGATTAATAAAGATAGAGATCAAGAATACTTATATAATAATATCAAAGTCAAACATTCTGAATTGGGAAAATTTGTGCTCTTGTATAGTTCAAAACTTCATTTACACCTGGAAAAGTTAAGGTCTAGATGGTCAGGTCCATTCATAGTGCATCATGTATACCCCCATGAGGCAGTAGAGATTCAGGATCCCATAAGTGGTTACATTTTTAAGGTCAATGGTCATAGGTTAAAACCATTCATTGAACCATTCAATAAACATGAAATAGAGGTTTAGTTAACTGAGCCAACCTATGAATTAGGGAAAAATGATAGATTTAGGATCCATGTCAGTCTAACGACATTAAACAAAAGCACTTCATGGGAGGAAACCTATGGTATTCATGTTTCCAATCATTGTGAATATTTTTTTTAAATAGGATTAATGAATCATTTTGATATTTTGTTTAAAAAAACTGAATGTTGAACTATTCTTCTATTATGAGTATGGATGGGTATGAAAGGGGAGCGCCATATTCATCCGTGTCACGTGGTGTGATCCTTGAGTAAAACCCTACCCAGAAATTTTAAAATAAGACAAAATATCATTGGTTTATTTTACTTTATTTTTATGTGTTTTTGGGTTAAAATAATAAAAAATAATAATAATTAAAAAAAGGACATGTCATGGGTCGTGGGAAAAACCCTGTCACAACCGGCGAAGCCGCGGGGACTCGAACCTGGGACCAGAGGGAGACAAGGGCACGCACTTACCACTGACCTACGACTTATAGTGCTTCCTTATTCTATAATTTTTTGTATATATACTTATATTTTACTTTTTTGTTATATGAATATATATATATATATATTGTTTTGTTTTTTCCTTTTTCCACTAGGGAACTCTATAAGTGACATGGATATCAAAGGGAAAAATTGGAGCAACAATAACTTCAACTTCAACCACCAGGTGAATTTGTTCCATGTTTATTATTTCAAATTACTTTTAGAACTCCTGTCATCTACCTCTACCCCTTATCAATTTTATTTTCATTAAACACTGGGTATAGTGTTATTCTAAGTTAGGGGGGTAAAAAGAATGAAAAAAATATTAATTTTGTGTGTATAAAAAATGTGTGGAAGGAAAAATTTATTTAACCTTGAACATGATAATACACATTACATAGTTTGAAACTAAATATCAAATAATTTAGCATGCCCTGATTCTAATTTTAATCCATTTATAATTTCAAGAGCATAGATTTTGGAAAGTGTGGCTGTCTAATGTGAAATTTCATCATTTATATTTTCATCCAAATAAAAAGAAGAGATCACAACACATGTCCTTTGGATAGTGGGATATTAGTTTGAGTTCATGGGGTCCCCTAAATAAATAGAATAGGTTTGGTGATCATTTTAGTTTTAATATGAGTATTAAATAAAAAACAATAAAAATAAATATAAAAAAAACGACAAATTTTTGCATAGAGCAATGAAATGACCTAATGCATGGCTTTCGACACTTGAGGATCGTGACTCCATAGTTGTCTAGCCTAGAGTTAGTAATTTTATCTCTATTTTTGGTAATTTGACTTTTTTTCAACTGAGTTAACATGAGATGATGACTGAGTATGTGGGATTCACTTGGTTCCCTAAGGTCTTTGAGTCTGGGAGTCATCGACAAAGTCTCACTACATGAGTTGACTCTATTGCGTGCAATTTCAATTAACCAAGAAAAATTTTAAAAAATATATATATATATATATACAATAAAAAAATTTAATAATCATCTTAAAATTGAAATGTGATTCCACCTAAAGCATCTGTAATTTCCCCATTGAATAAATATGTACCCCATGTCAATTACGATACACAACACATCCTTATACTTAATTGATATTGGATGAAATATAGTGATGAATTTGAACAAAGGAATGGGGTTGGGATTGGGATTTTCTTATGAAAATATCTTGTATTATAATACTTTTATGGGTTTCATAGTTGTCTGATATAAGGTTTTTTGGTGATCATTATTTAACAAAATGTTTTTGAAAAAGAGAATTTGAATTTCATATTTTTGAGATATATTTTGCTCGGGACTAGAAAAACTCAAGTTGGGGGGGTGTGATTAGCCACTAAAAGAGGATAGTATTATTTTTTAATATATATAATATTCATGTGATTTATTATTCATAAACACAATTTTAGTGTATTTTTCACTTTGAACATTATTTCGTATTATAATTGTAATTCCTTCTTAAAATGCACTATTACATGGTACATTTTTGAACGTCATTTAAAGTACCAAATGATATTGATTTTATTCTCATATTTAATTTTCAGTTTTCTCATTACATTGGTAATAATTCATACTTTTTGAGTACTTGAAGATTCATATTCAAATATCACCAAAGTTGGCCTTGAACAAACAAAATTCTGGGTGAAGTGAACTGGACAAAAACCCAATAAAACTAATGTATAATCCAATATACAAGCCCCATAATTCTGAATATTGAAATTGATATAGAGGAAATCATTATTAAAATTTCATTAAATATTGGAAAAATCTAATTCTGATGTTTGAATGGAGTTCCAGGCGGCCCAAGTTGGAGATAAAATTCTAGGCGTGATTCTACGGCCGAGAAAAACAGGCCACCAATTTAATAATATCTTGACAACCACAAATTTATTGGGGATGAAATTTTTCATAGAGATATTAGAAATCATTATATCCATTTTCTTCCTCTATTTCCCACTCAAATTCGTCCATATAGAAGGTCATATAGATGCCTCAATTTGGTGGATGAAAGCTGGATGCCACTTCTGGTCAAGGATAATGAAGTCCACTCTCCCATACTTTCCACCACCCTAGGACTAACATACTCAAGTGGGATCCTTTTTAATGTTGGGAGATCGACCCAAGACTCTTGAAATTCCTATTTAAAGAAGTGTTGGTGGATGAGTTTATCATCTTGGAGCTTTGTTTTCATTGTAATGTTATTATGCCAATTTTTCTTTGAAATGTTCTTATTCTCATGTAAGTTTTTAAGTTATACTTAGTTTCTTAATAAAAGTTCTTCTTCTACTCTTATTTTATTCTTCTTAATATCACTTTTATACCTTTGGTTCAAGGTGAAAAACTTGTAAAATTATCACACAATGGTGGAGTGATCATTATTTCATTGTTTTTTTAACTTCTCCAATTCCTCCCTCATGAGTCTACTTTCCATTTCCATTGAAACCATAGAATAAATGGAGGGATAACCCACTTATGGGTTTATCCAAGATAGTATAAATGGGATATATGTGATGTTATTTCTCACTCCATTAATTTCTAATCATTTCTTTTTAATTGATATTTTTTTTGAAGATCATTAAACTTCTTCATCCTTGTTGAATTTAAGGCCACACACTTCAAGTACTAATACGAAACTTTACCTTGATGTGCTCAAAAATTTTATCTTTCAAGTGTACAGGTGATTAGTATTAAAGTGTGTAGTTATTAAACCAGTAAGTGACGATTTTGTTTGATCTTCTTAAATGGCCCATCTCTAAAATAAGAAATTGAAATAGTTGAAAAAGGAATGTATCCAATCCACCCCAAGTGATAACCTAGGTTCAACTCATTATTTTAAATTGAATTAACTTAAGTCTCTTAGTGTTCACTTAAACCCATATAAAATCTACCCAATTTGGCCACTTTATATCCAAAAACAGTCCATAGAATGTACGTTTCTATAGGATTCTTCTTAGGTCTTTGAGGATTCGACAACCCAAGCTAAACTACAAGCGACCACTTAAACCTAAACTCTTAGGTAAATTTGGGCAAGACCAGTTTACCTTTGTGTTTTGGGGTCCCTACTGAGTATTCTTTTACTCACCCCTACATGGGATTTTCCTACATGTGTTGTGTCTTGTGCGGATGATCAGAATCTTTGACAGAGTCCTGGTGGTCTGGTGATAGGGCTGATTTATGTTGATTCGACGGACATGGTTCAATTAATAATCATTCAAAAAAATTACTATACCTTCCCTTTAGATATGTTTTTTTTGTAGAAGAGATCTAGGATCTTGTAATTTTCTATTTCAGTTGGGCTAGTATTTTGGCCCGTTCACTTTTCAGTATTCACTATTACTCTTAGTGGTTGTTTTAGTGGGTTGCATATCTATTTACTCAGTGTTTTTTGTTTTAGTACTTTTATTGGGGATTAGTGCATATATATAGGTTTTTAGGAAGATACCTCCCCTTTGTAGGAAAAAACTACTTGGCATTATTCACCAGTCCCTGGCCTATGGGAGGTGGGCTTGGGGTAGTCAGGACACGGGCCCCGGGGGACGAGTCATGATAGAATGGAATCTGAGGGCAGTTAGTTTTAACTTTGTTTTGGGGAAATAGTGTTAAGTGTTTTGAGTTTGGATTTTAGGTCTGGGAACCCTGTGTTGGTGCGGAGGCAGGCATATCCATACACCAGGACCTTGAATTTTGATTTTCAACTCGGTATGTGAAAACACTAGGCATATGAGAAATCAATGGTTCATGCATCATATAGTAATTGAGTGTGTTCTCATGTCCTTATTGAGTCAGAGTCAAATCACCAGGTATACTCTATTGACCGTGGTACATCTTGTTCTATTTCAGATTGCTTCCATATAGACTGCCAACCAGGATTCTATTGCGGGACCACGAGGATGGTCTGCCAAATGATGAGGCATCGGTGTAGGGAACGCTACCAAAGAGAGGACCTCCAAGTGGTGTACCAGCGATACCACCACTTAGAGAGCATAATTTCAAACTGGCATTACTAGTAGAGGATTCATGTATGCTCAGTGCATTTCATGAGTTCTAGATACAGTGACCTCCCTGGTTCTGATGTGATATGGATCCTCAGGTAGCTAAGGACTGGTTGGAGGCAGTGACATGAGTTTTCCACCTAGGGAAGATGCCTTTTGACCAGATAGCGGTCCTAGCTAAAAGTATTATATAGGTCTCGGTGGGGAGGTGGTGGAGATTGATGATAAAGATACATTAGAAGGAGTCCCTCTCCTCGAAAAACTTTTAGAATCTCTTTAGAGTGTAGTTATTTCTAGTGACGTTATGCTCTGTGACTATACAGGTGCTCCTGCATCTATAGCAGGGCAGCCAGACGGTGGCAGAGTACTCCACGAGATTCACAGATCTTTCTCACTACTCTACAGACATGGTGAGTGACCTATTATTCAGGGATTGTACCTTTGAGTAGAGACTATGCTAGGAGATCTGGGCATCTATGATATCCCTTATCATACCTACACATGAAGGGGTACTGGAGTGAGATCTCTAAGTAGAGAGCTTTGTTGTAGAGTAGGCACCGAAGGTGGGAGCTACCACTAGGCACCAAACAATTTGGCCTTCGGCATCAAGTAGATGATAGATGATGCAGGATTCCAAGAGGACTAGACAGTCCAGGGATGACCCCAGGACACAAGATCAGGGGTTCGGATCTTCCAGTGTAGAACAGGTTAGCCGAAGGAGAGGCTGTGATACTCGTGCGACAATCGGGGACATATGGAAAGAGATTGTCTTACCAACTATATGACTGACCAGGAGATGGTCAAGGTACCTATGAGGTAGTTTCAGAGGGAAGAATAAGGTGTTACACTAGGCGGAAGATGTGGTATAGGAGCGAGATGAGTGGAAATAGGTGGATGGAGGTTCGAGGCACTACTACCACCACCACAAGGTGGTCCACCCCGAGTTTAGAGAGCTGGTGGATAGGGGTGAGGCCAACTCCAGATGATGGATGATTGTAATAACAAGACTCTTAGGATGATTATAGGTACTATTTTTGTATTTTCCACCCTAGATACAGTTTTGATAGACACAGGTGTTAGTCACTATTTTCTCACCATGACCCTTGTTCGAGACATGCAGATTCTAGTGGAATCGTTGACTCCATACCTATGGTTAGAGACTCATACATGAGGATATTTGACAATCAAACACTAGTTCCAACAGTATTCCCTTACTCTTGGGTGTGAGAGTTTTGGTTTGGATCTCTTGGAGGCAACATCGAGGCCTTACGATATCATTCTGGGTATGGACTGATTATGCATAATTCATTCTCAGATCGACTATTTTAGGAACATAGTGTAGTGTGTCCGTGGAGATGATACCAGGTTTTCCATTATTTGTGAATAGGAAACTGGAGCCACATAGGATGGACTCACACATAGAAGGGTGAAACTGACCCCACATCAATTAGATAGCATGACCCTCAGTGCAGTGGATGAGATGAGTCCTCAGTTTCTTGTAGTGGTGGATGAGTATGAGGAAATATTTCTAGAATATGTTTCAGGACTACCTCCTCATAGAGAGGTAGATTTATGAAAAATGTTATACCTCAGGAAGACACCGATATCTATACTGGCATATTGGATGGCTCCCATAGAACTTTGTGAATTGAGGGTACAGTTGGAGTATTTGTAGAGGAATGTCTTTGTGAGACTCAGTGTTTCACCGTGGGAAGCCCCAATATTGTTTTCCAAGAAGGAAAAAGGGATATTGAGGTTATGTGTAGAATTTTGACACCTAAATTAGGTGAATGTAAAGAATAAGTATCCAATACTGAGGATTGATGACCTCTTCAATCAGATAAAGGGACCGAGATGATTTTCAAAGATAGACCTCAGATCAGGCTATCATCAGCTTCAGGTGCGGGATGAGGACATCCAGAAGATGGCTTTAAGATGTATCTATGACCACTATGAGTACTTATTGATTCCATTTGGCATGGAAATTTCCCCATTAGTGTTCATGGGACTCATGAACAAGATCTTCTAGCCCTACCTAGACTGGTTTTTAGTGGTATTTATTGATGAATTCCTAGTGTACTCAGTGTCTAAAGAGAAGCATGCGATACACTTGAGGATGGTCCTAGACTTACTATAAGAGAACTAGATTTACAAGAAGCTGTCAAAGTGTCAGTTCTGGATACAAGAGGTTCACTTTTTAGGAAACATCATTTCAGAGGCTGGAATTTTAGTAGATCTAGAAAAGATAGAGGTGATGCTTTCTTGGGAGACACCCAAGAATGTTTATGAGGTACAAAGTTTCCTTGGGTGGGATGGATACTCTCATAGTTTTGTACTTGAGTTTTCTAGAGTATAAGAATCCATGAAAACCTTGACATGAAAGTTTAAACCTTTAGTATGGGTGAAGAACTTCCAAGATATATTTCAGTAACTGAGGAAGAGTTTTAAAAACACTCCCATCCAGAGATTTCCAGAGGAGGGTATCAAGTCCGTGGTGTACTATGATGCACCAGGGACTGAGCTTGGTTGTGTATTAATTTAGGGGAAAGAGGTGATCAACTATAGTTCATAACAATTGAGACCACATGAGTATAACTACATGACCCATGATCTATAGTTGGAGGTGGTATTATTCACATTGAAGATGTGGCAACACTACATTATGGGAAAGAAGTTTATCCTCTACTCAGACCACAAAAGTCTTAGGTATATCTTTTATTAGAAAGATATGAACCTCATAAAATGAAGTTGGCTAGATTTCCTTTAGGAATATGAATTCAAAATAGTCTATACTCTTGGGAAGGGGAACATGGTGGAAAATTATTTTAGCTGGAGATCGAGTTCACAGCTACCGAACAAAGCCTCAGAGTAGTTGGCCTCGATTCAGATATCATTCATGGATGGAGATTACATGTTTTACTTCCAATTAATAGTGGTTACCCCTACACTCTTACTAATATTCAAGGTGTTAAAGCTCTAAGATAACAGGTATGTGACTATACATTCTCAGATGTCCACAGGATATGACCCTGATGGATATTTGAAAGGTAAAGAGCACGCCATCCTTTTCAAAGGACGCACAGTTGTACCAGTGATGTTACGGGAGGAGGTGTCGAGGGAGTTCCATACAACCACTTTGGTAGTACATCCAGGAGTGGAAAAGATGTACCAAGACCTCCGATGTCAGTTTTGGTGGTCGGGGATAAAGAAAGAAGTGTCATAGTTTGTCTCTAGATGCCTCACTTATCAACAAGTGATGGTCGAGCACCAGGTTCTAGTGGGTTTGACTCAATACATTGAGGTTCCAGAGTGGAAGTGGGATAAAATATTGATGGAATTTGTGATAGGACTACAACTTATGTCCAGAGGAAATTATACCATCTAGGTGATTGTTGACCGACTCACTAAGTCATCCCACTTCCTATAGATTTGGGAACAAGGTTTAGTAGAGAGGCTGGGATGCCTCTATGTATAATAGATAGTTCGACTACATGGAGTCCCATCTATGATAGTCTCAAATCTTGATGCATGCTTTATATAATAGATGTGGAAGGGATTTTCGGAGGAATTTGGGACTCAACTGTGCTTGAGCACAAATTTCCACCCATAGACAGAAAACCATACAGAGTGGACTAATCAGGTCTTAGAGGGCATACTGCATGCTTGCAACCTCGATTTTTGTAGTAGTTGGGAGGATCCCCTACCTCTGGTGAAGTTTTCATACAATAATATCCACCAATATACCATTGGTATGGCATAATTCAAGGACTTGTATGGGTGACCATGTAGGTCGCCACTTTGCTGGACTGACCCTAGAGAGTCAACACTCATGGGCCCAGAGTTGGTGCAGGCTACTACATAGAAGGTGCATGTCATCCATAAGTGAATGAAGACTACATAGAGCCATCAGAAGTCCTATGATGATAGGAAATGAAGACTCTTGGAGTTCTAGGAGGGATAAAATGTGTCTCTTGGGGTCTCTCCTTGACGTGGGATACATAGATTTGGCCGGGGTGTCTAGTTATCTCAGAGGTTCATCAGACCGTTTCTGATACTTCATAGACTGGGAGTGGTGGTGTACTACTAATCTCTACCTCAATAGTTAGAGAGGGTTCATGAAATATTCCATGTATCCCAGTTTAGGAGATATGTACACGACACATCACACATCATTTAATGGGGCGAAATGGACGTTGACGAAGGGATG
The DNA here is from genome assembly GCA_963277665.1 of Viscum album. Classification (NCBI taxonomy): domain Eukaryota; kingdom Viridiplantae; phylum Streptophyta; class Magnoliopsida; order Santalales; family Viscaceae; genus Viscum; species Viscum album. The sequence continues at coordinate 1,111,358,673 of OY728146.1, forward strand.
AATTTTGCAGAGTTTTCGGTGGATATCGAGGATTGATAGAAGAGGACACTATGTGGGGAATCGATTCCTATAGTGCTTGTTCGGTGGAATCACAAGAATATATAGGAGAGAATACGGGATTGGGAGGCTTAGATTCATGCTCATTATCCCCATTTGTTTGTTTAACCCTTGTTTTGGATTTTGTGGATGTAAATACCTAAGGTAGGGAGAATGTAATGTCTTGAATTTTCCATGTATTTTTTTTGAAAATTATATGGGATTATTTCAGGACCAAGCACTAAGATGAAACATGATTCTAAGGCTTGGGGTGCCCAAAATAAATATTCAAACTTTTTTTAGTTTATTTAAAATAACACACATGTTCGGTTTTAGTAAATTTTAAATGAGTGCATGGATTTGAAATCTGAGGGCACCGTTGTGTTCAGAGTATCGGGTTTTGCTTAGGTAGGACCTAACTTTGACTAGCATGGGTTGACTGTGGAAAATATTTTTTGGATATTTTAAAAAATAATAAAAACAAACTTAAAAAGTTTATTTTATTTATCTTTTAACATTTTTGAAGATGCAACAACGCTGTAACATAGTGAAAAAGCATCCATTACCTTTTATAAATGAAACAACACGAAGACACTGTTTCAAAGAGAAACAGTAATGCTGAAATGCTTCTTTAACCTTTGGCAGGGATTCATGATTAGGATTAATGATCCTTCCCTGTGAACGTTGGAGGAAATATTGGAGATTTCCTACCATTGGAAAATGATGAATGACAAAGAGTCACAAATCATGAACCGAGGATTGAGGATTGATGAACAACTGTGGTGAAACTCTGTTCTTCTCTAATGACAGATCCAAACTTCTAGGTATGGGGTTTATTTTCTGAGTGAATTCTTTCTCTATTCTTAATTTTAATGACAAATTTGGACCAACCCATGAATAGGTTTATCCATGGTTCAATCGTACTTGTGGGATGGTAAAAAATGTGGGATTAAAGGGAATATATATTTATGATTACTCTTATCTTTCTCTTTTGTGATTCTATTGACACGAATGGACTAATGAAAATGAATACGGAAAAGTTCCATTCTAAGGGGTGTTCATGTGCTTCATCTTTTTCCCTATTCACATGATCTTTGTCAGTGGACCCCCATGGTCGCACTATTAATTTTTTAGGAGGTTACGAACATAGAAGTACCCATAGATAGATGATAGGACATTTTGAAGCCCATAGTAGATGAGTTTATGAATCGAGGATCATACAAACCCTTTCAGTTTGAAGAACGGACCACCACATCATTAGTGGAGGCCCACAAAAGTGGGATCCACCGGGGGTAGTGCAGGTGGTGACACTAGTGGAGGTGCATGATGACACAATCACCCGATGTGTGGAACCCACATCATGACTACCGTGGGGTGGAAAACAGGGGCTGCTGACAGGCGGCCGACAGTGCACCTCGATGAATGTGGTAGGAGGCTGCATCACATAGCCGAGGGGTTGTGGTCCAGTTGGACCATAATGGCGGGAACATATGGTTACGTGGTGGACCACCACGTCACACGTGGTGGCTTACCCCTGTTGATAGGAAGCAGAAGCGGCAGCCACCACATCTGAGCAGACACGACAGCCGCAACATCTGAGCGGACAAACCGGCCCGCTCCAATGAGCCAAGTTGGGCAGGAAGGCTGGCACTAGACTAGACCCAATGGGCCGGGTTGACCTGGTGGGTTGGGCCAGACCTGACAGGTCAGGTTGGCAGGACCTGGGTCTGTTCGGTCTGACTAGGACAGAACATACCTAGACCCAACTAACCCATTTTTACTTAAATGCCCATAACTCTCAATCCGTGTGTTCATTTGATGAGAAGTTTATGATGTTGGGACCCTCGTGATGAGGCGGTCCTTTTGAGATAATCTATGAGATTTTTTATGTAGGTTGGAATATAAACTATTGGATCAAGGAGTAGGTTCTCCTAGAGAGAGCATGCTAAGGATGGAATTCGGTGACTAGATGTGTAAAGATGCGGAGTGTGTCTCCTATATTTATACGAAGTGTGTGTACTATGCATATATTGAGTGTCTATCATATTGATATATGGAGTATGTATCCTACAGTTATACAAAGTGTGTCTCCTATACATATATGGAGTGTGTCTCCTATGGTTATCCAGAGCATGTCTCCTACAGATATATAGAGTGTGTCTCTTACGGTTATACAGAGTGTGTCTCCAATGGTTATACAGAGTGTGTCTCCTATATATATATAGAGTGTGTCTCCTACAGTTATAGGGAGTGTGTATCCTAAGAAGATTCAGAGTTTGTCTCCTTGGATTTGGATATGCCTGGAATTTCTTAGTATATATATCATGGTGTTATCTGACTCTAGTGACTCTCTGGATTTTACTTCTTAGAGGATACACTTTGTGTACATCTTTGGTAGTCTAGATTGTGTATTTTTTTGTGGTTTACCTTTATGGTTTGGGGTACCAACTGAGTATTGTTTTAATCACCCCGGAATGGGATTCCCTAGCATGTGTCGTGTCTTGTGCAGACGATTGAAAACTTTGATCGAGTCCTTGGTGAGCCAGAGATAGGGGTGATTCAGGGTGACCAAACGAATGTGGTTCGATTCTGTGACATTCATACAACTTATTGTACCTACCCTTCAGGTAGGGTTTTCTATAAACGATATCCAAAAGATTGTACTTTTATATTTCAGTTGGGATTTTATTCTATCCCGTTTACATTTCAGTTTGTACTATTACTCTTAGTGGTTGTTTTAGTGGGTTTCATATCTATTTACTCAATGTTTTTAGTTTTATTACTTTTATTGCGGATGGGTGCATGTGTGAATGTTTATAAGAAAATTCCTCCCCTTTGTGGGAAATTCCAACTTGGTGCTAGTTTCTAGGACCTGGCCTATGAGAGGTGGGATTGGGGTAGTCACGACACGGGACCTCAGGGATACATCATGACAACATCTCTATAGTCAATAAACAACCTCACTGCTCTAACTATCCTCACAAGTGGCACTTCCCACCTGGACTCTCAACAAATCCAGGGGGTACTAACCCATCTAATAATGGTTGATAAGAAAATATTACCCGACCCTATAAAATATTCCCATAAATCCCATGATAATAGTATGTGGAGAATGAGGAGGTCCTCACATTCGTGTAATGAACCAATAGGCCATAGATGCCACTATTTTCTCCTAGCCCAAACACCGACACCACCTATGCAATGAAGCTCTCCCTATAAGGACTAACATACAGGTTCCCAATCACACATAAATTCATAAAAAGTTCCAATTGGGCCTTTACATCACATGGGTATCAAAACCAATTTTCAAAACACAATAAGGTACCAAACCTATCTTTACATTCACAAATACAAGTCCATTTAAAAAACATTTTCAAAACTAAGGAAAAAACCATTTAAGTTTAGAAGACACCAAACATGACTTTATCTTATCGAAAACCCAAACCACACCTCAAGATTTCAAATGGGATAAGACATAAGAAAGAAATTTGAAAGAAAATTTGAATTAAGTTAATAAACAAGTAACAATTTTGAAGCCATTGGGTTTTAGAAGAACCATTTGAAAGATGGGGTGAAAGGAAGGGAGAAGGGAAGAGGAGAAAATGTTTTGAAAATAAAGGTTTAAAGTGATAATCAATATTAATATCAATTATCATTTGTTTTCCTATCCATGTGTGTAACCCATAAACACATTGATGTTCCCACATCCAATGGACCATATTGTGTAAACCATAAAAAATACCTAAAACCAATTTAAAGAGTCACCACTTGCATTTCCACCATCCATAACTACTCACACATGAGTAATAAACCACAAAAAACAATTAGAAACACACATAAAGATTAATTAACATTGAAAAAACAATTTAACAACATCCAACCTAGGAAAAACACAATAAAAAAAATCCAATTTAATCTTTAAAGTCCAAATGAAATTTATCAAAAACTTTGAAAATGTATACATGTAGGAGTAATTAAGAATACCCATTGAAAACACATTTTCATAAAAATTCTTGTATGGTAAAAAAAATTACTCTAACACAACACATGAAGTAATATCAAAATTAAAAATCATTTAGGAAAATTAAAACATCTAACAAAATCTACCAGAAAGGAAATAGATAGAAACACCTACCTCAACCGAGTGTGAACATAGGGAAAATATTAAAGGAGGAAGAATGAGATCCAAAGAATTATCCACATATCCTGACAGTCAAGAAACGCAATATAAACATTAACCCTATATTATAGGGTTTATCTAAGAGATAAAACACCAAGAAATAATGAAGGAACTAGGAGTGGGATAAGATAAGAGATGAAAATTGACAAAGAAATACAAAGGAATTCACCTTGGAATTTTGGTGGAGCTTCCATAGAGGGAGGAGAACCAGAGGAAAGGATTTTGGGAATCCCTCTTATTTTAATAGGTGGATAAAATGAATGAATAACCCAAAATGTGATAAAAATAGGGAGGGGAATCTTGAAAATTCAATTTTTTAATGAACTTGAGAAACTCACACGGTTTGGCCGCATGGTTTTCCAAACAATGTGACAACCATGCACACCCTACTAGAGAAGGGGTAAACCCCATATGGTATGACCAAATGGTTTGGAAAATATGTGCCAATAATTTAACTTAGATTTGTCAAAATATAGAGTTATTTTACAAACTTTCTTGCACAGTTTCTCCTAACCATGTGCAAGCCGTGTTCCATGGATGATACACCCCAAAGAAACCAAATAGTTTCTCTTTGGCCTCACAGAGTTTAGTCCAAACCATGCTCAAACCGTGACATACAACTCTTTAAAGAATAAAATAAGCTGAAAACTCTTTCATCCTTAATATGCTGCATGATTAACCCCCAAACCTTTCATAAAAACTGTGCACAAAGCCAAAGCACTCCCAAAAACTCCAAAAATAAAAAATTATCCTTTGGAACTAGACCTGAGCCTCAAACAAAGGATCCAAAATAAATAAAAGAATAAAACAAAAGGAACATCATGGTCAAGGTTTGATAATTCTACCCAACAAAAAAACCTTCTACCACCATAAAGTCACACAGCCAAATGAGAACCAAAACTTGAACCCAGAACTGAATGAGGCTGAAAAAATCCAAGAAACTCGACGTAACCTTCAAACTCCACAATTCACACCGGAAAATCCCTAAGGAAATATGTGATGAGGAGAACCATGAGAAAAAAATTAAGAGAGGGTTTTACCCACCATAAGAAGTTATCTAACACCGATTAACATTGAAAAACCCATCACAACCTAAGAATAGAACTCCTAATGAAACCAAAAGAAGAACTCTGAACACAAAAAAAAAATGAACACCAATAACTCCCCAAAAAACCAATGAAAAAATCCATTAGGAACTCCCAACCCAAACCAAAACCCTCTAATAAAAAGGGATACTCATTGATTCACCATTTCCTCAAGACATAGACTCATCCAAAACGACCACAACTAGAAATCATGACCCATCCATAAAGATACCACATAGATTTCTCAAAATGGAATAAAACCACAAAAATTACATGAAAACGTGGTCTCTAAGACTCTTACCACAAAGAAAACCTATAATAAATAAGTTAAATACAATGGAATAAATAAACTGAATCCACTATGACACTAGAGTCAAAAGCAGGGCCAACCACTCCACCATATCCAATGATTCCTGACTGCATGAAGACATTCATTATAGGGAATATGACTAGAGACCTAATTTCTTGAAGCATATACTACCCTGTAGCTAGGACCTGCCATCTTCCGATCAGAACTACCTCTTCTGGTGATGCTACTTGTCAAACTTTTCTAAGTGACCCAAATGTTCACAAAATCAACAAATATTTGGAGTATTACAAAGGGATAGATTCTAATTATAGATATAACCACACTAAAATCACATGAATGAGAGGTCCAATGAATGAGAAGTGGTAACGAACAAAAGAGACTCCACAAGAATAGGTTCCTATGGCACACTCTCCTCACTAGATGGGGAACCTTCACAAGTTCCAAGGAAAACTGGATTGATAACTTATAATGATGAAAGAGAGATCACCTTACATCAATACAAAACCATAACTTTTATCAAACTCTATAAATCATAAAATATCAGAGTATCATGATTTTACAATAACCTCAAGAAACCTTCAGCTTACTTAATCCACACCACAACCTCTAATAGACCTCAACCACTAGGAAAAAACTGGCAACAATTGAGATGAACTCCACTTATCATCTCAACTGGGAGTCTGGATAGTGTTAAAAGCAAGAAGAGACCCACTAGAAACCTTTTGGACCTTTTTGGGTGGCATACTCTGAATATAAAAAGACACAAAAATGGAATCAACATAAACTCAAACTCAACCCAAAATAACACCTCAAACCAAAAAGCCATCTTGTAATCCAAACACTATAAAAAAACCAAAATTATCTTCCAAAATCCACCACTGCCCTTTCAATTTCAAACTAAATTATTCCAAGGCCACATTACATATAAAAAAAATCCACTTCTAAATCTATTTTTAAATACCCAATCCCACATTATAAAAAATAAGCTTGAAATAATTTTTATATTTTTAAAATAATTTCCGAAAAACAATTTTTTATTTGAAAATCCACTCACACCAACTGAAACCAAACCCCAGGAATAGGGAACTAGTGATCATGCACACCTAGATCACATGGTTTTGTAGACCATGCCCCATGTATGCACTAACCAATAGAATCATCTTAAAACATGCACTTTGGCTCCACATGGGTAACTACTCCAGTAATCCCACCATGTAACAACAGTTCAACTCTATTGTCCTTCCTTATACACCCACTACAAAACAAAAGAATCAAATTATACAATACCCCTAGAAAATAGAGGATTAGAACAAGGAATAGTTTGTTACTCTCTTCCTGTACTTACCTCCCGTGTTCCGAAAGTCATAATACCCAAATTACTTGATGCCCCAAATAACAAAGGGATACTCTGATACCATTTTTCATGAACTAGAGATGGGATTACATCATATCCAACACCTGACCTGGCCCAAGAAAAGTCCCGAGAGGTGTTATTGATCCTCCTAGGATGGAGACTTACACCGAGCATCAAAGATATCACAGTGGGAGAAATTTATCCCAATAACAACCATGATCAAATAACCAAAATATATGATTTATCATATAACAAAGTAACTGAACATTGATAAATACACAACCAGATCCAAATACAATAGTGGATGAAAAAAAATCAAAAATCAAAACTAAAACCAAACTGGAACCCAACACAATCTCCATGGGACCTCTTGTTCACCACCAACCACAAGACCAACCTAATCTAAAGGAAAAGAAAACCAGAAACCTGAAACTTCAAAATAGACCAGCTCTAACAATACCAAATAACACAAGTAGGGTGTGATCATAAACATCTCAGTAGTTAACCACCATAGAATCTATAGACTTTCTTTCATGAAAAATTCAATAAACACTATTTTTAAATACATTTAGAAAATAGTGTTTTATCATTTTTAAATAATCCGAACATATATTTTTATAAATTTCCTTTTTATAACAACACACACTGCTTTCTTTAATCAAAATAGGATTCCTTTTCAAAAATAGGTTTCCTAACCAAAACCAAAATAAGAAACCTGACCAAGTGATCAAAATAAATATTCTAGTATATAAAATAATATTACAGGTATAAGTAGGAAGATATTTATAAAATATGTCAGATAATAAAATTGCAGTAGAAATAAAAATTAAATACAAATAATAATCATGGGAATTTTTTAAACATATATAAAATAAATCCACAAACATACTATGTTTGAACTCACATTATGGAATATAGATAATCTTCATACTCAATAACCAACATGGATTCTCTAAACTAGCTGCACTAGTGGAACTTCCCACCTAGCCTCTCAATAAATCCAAGGGGTACCAACCTATCTAATCATGGACGATAAGAAACCATCACTTAACCCTCAAGATGAAACCATGTAATCCCACGATAATAGTAAATGGAGAACAAGGTGGTCATGAAATGTGTGGAATAAACTAATAACCCATAGATTCCACAATGCTTTCCTAGACCAAACCCTGACACCACCTATGAAATGACCCACTCCTTGAAGGGACTACCATAGAGGTTACGAATAACAAATAAATCCATACATAAGTTAAAATAGGTCATTAAAATCACATGGGTATCAAAACATTTTTCATAAACACCACAAGGTACCAACCATGCCTTAGAATTAAAAAATCCAAGTCGATTTCCAAATCCTTTCTGAGATAATGGAGAAAAAACCATTTTATTTAAGAAGTCACCAAACAAGCCTTTATGTCATTAAAAACCCAAACCACACCTCAAGATTCCAAATTCTCCAAGATTTAGGAAGCACATTTGAAACCACCTTTGAATTCATTTAAAAAAGAATTTAGCATTTAGAATCCATTGGGTTTTAGAAAAACCATTTGAATGATGGGGTGGAAGAAAGGGAGAAGGGAAGAGGGTATTTTTTAAAAATGGGGTTTAAAGTGAACATCTCTATTAAGAGACATTATAGTTTTTATTCCTATCCATATGTTCACCCTGTTCCCATATTTATATTCCCATATACAATGGAACATCTTTAGTAAAACACGAAAAATTACCCAAAAACCAATTTAAAGAGTCACCACTTTCATTGCCACCATCCAAAACAACTCACACATGAGTAATAAACTAAAAAAGAATTATAAATAAACATAAATCTTAATTAATAATAAAATCCCAATTTACAAACATCCAACCTAGTGCAGAAAAAATCCAAAACACCCAATTTCATCTTTAAAGGCCAAATGGAATTTTTATAAAACACTTTGAAAGCGTATACATGTAGGAATAATCAAGTATTCCATTTGAAAACACATTTTCATCAAAATGAAAACATAGAAACACGGAAACAATTTAATATAACACACCAAAAGAATTATTTTTAAATTTATAAACCCTTTATAAAAACTCAAGCATCAAATGGAATGCGATAGAAATGAAATGAATGGAAACACCTACCTTAATGGTGTGAACACACAAAAAAACTCTCAAAGGAGGAAAATTGAGATCCAAGGAATGATTTTTACAGCCTAAAATTCAATAAACATAAAATAAACATCAACCATAGATTTTAGGGTTTGTCCAAGAGATAACCCACCAATAAATAACCAAGGAACTTAGAGAGAGAGAAGAAAAAAGAAGGAAATTGGACAATAAATCATATGTAAATCACCATAGAAGCTTAGAGGAGCATCTATAGAGGGAGGAGAACTAGAATAGAGGATATTAGGAAGCCCTCTCTGGTTCCTAGGTCAAGAAAATGGGAGGAGAACCCAAAACAGGTTAAAAATATGTAGGGGAAAAAAATCAAAATTAATGTTTTGAATGATCCTAGGAAACTCGCATAGTTTTCTAAACTGTGTGCTAACCACATGCACCCTACTGATTATTTTTGACACTCCTCAAGGGATAGATTCATGTTTTGGGAAACTATGCGCCAACCTTGAAACTCAGATATATTAAAATATAGATCTATTTCACATGATTTCCACATGTTTTCTCCTAATTGTGTGCAAGCCGTGCTCCATAGATTAGACACCCCAAAGAAGCCACATGATTTTTACCTCACAAATTTTGGTCCAAACCATACTAAAACCATTCTAGAAAAATTGTGCCAGAAAAAACTAAACTAAAAATTCCCTCATCCTTAACAGACCATACTGTTAACCCCTATACCGTGCACAAAAACTGTGAACTGGGCCAAAACACACATGAAAAATCCAAAAATAAAAAATTATCATCAATAAATCTAACTAAACATTAAAAAAAGGATATAACATAGAAAAAATAATAAAATAAAATAAAATAAATAACATGGGTAGGGTGTGATAGTGTGAGTGGTTTGTTATTTTTTCATTTTTTCATTTTTAGAGTGTGTTGTGAGTTACAGTTCAATGTGTGGATAAGGTGTGAGAATACTTTTTTTGAATAAAATAATTTCATGGTGCTATAACATTTTGTACTTTTGAAGCCTTATTATATAAATTAAGGTTCTAGGAAACTTTTGAATCATGGGTTTCCAATTCAACAAGTGGCATCAGAGTGCTTATTTAGTAGTTTGAGTATGGAAATTGACTTATAAAAAGTAGTTTTTTTATCCTTTATGATTTTTCATTTTAATGGAAGTTTTATTGATTTATAAATATTGAATTGGAATATATAAATGTGTGTCTATATAAGTTTTATAGAACATATTTTAGATTCTAGAGGATGTTCATGAAGGATTATCTAATCTATATATATTTATATCTTTTATTTATTGAGGTATATCTTGAATAAATGTAAAAAAATAATGGGAAATAATAAAATATAATAAATTGAGTGTGATTCATAAGATATTAGTTCAGAAATTTTTATTCACTATTCATGAGGTAAATATTACTACTAAATTGAAGGTTATACTTGAAAACATTTACGAGAAGCCTTCCACAATGAACTAGATGTTTCTGATGCAATAAATTTTTTGTATTAATATTTTAGAATAAAATTCAGTGTCAGATATTATGAATACCTTCAACATGATCCAGATATGGCTCGAGTCTATTGGGGTGAAGTTAATTGGAGGTTTATGGGAATTGTTACTTATTTAATCACATCTAAAATCATGGGATATGATGGTTACAATGATCAGAAACTCACTTGGTAAGAAACAATTTTTGTTTGAGGAGATCCAAGATATGATTTTGAATTAAGAGATTTGAAATAATAAAGTATCATGAGTTACTAGAACTACATTTAGTTTCAAAGTTAGGAAATGTTTCAATCAAATGGAAAATAAAATATGGAATATAGTAGAGGACATAAGAGAAATAATCCAAGGAAAATCAATTATTCGAGTTGATTTTGCGGGCCATTTCTACAAAAATAAACATAATTTATAGAAAGAATATTAGGAAAGATCCATTATCTCCACAATTTTTTCTTTCTTTTCATACAAAACCCTATATCTGAAGAAGACATCACTTTGATCTTAATTGTTTAGAATTCATTATCATCATGAATCCATTAATTTGGGGAATTATTCCACTCAAAATCCAAGAAAGGATATATACAAAAATTCATATCCATAATATTTGGAATGTTTTATCTTTTAGATAGATAATTTCTTAAAATAGTTGGAAAGGGTGATGTTAATTTCTAAATAATGAACCAACGCATTCTAAAATTACAGAGAATTTGTCATATTTTAGGATTATGAAATAACTTGATCTTTTTTGGTCATCTAGATGACATGAGTTTCTATAAAAAATTTTGATGGTGTATATAAGATCACACAAGGATCCAAAATTATGGAATAAGGTTTTATATTGAAACTTTATACCTAATCAAAAAATTGGAAGGTGAAATATATGTTAGAGTGAAAAATTCCATAACTATAAAGTTATAACAAGGTCATCTAGGACACATTAGTGAGATTTTTATATGGATTTGGGTTGTGATAATAATAACATTAATTTATTATATGGAGTATTGAACATGTGAATATTATATCTTTGGGAAGTATAAAAAGGAGTTATTTATGTTATTGGACAAGAAACCAAAGAATCATAAACTTGAGTGGGTTTATATAGATATATGGGGTATAACATCAGTTAGATCTCACAGGGGAACACTATAATATATCACCTTCATTAATGATTCTACACAGAAGGTGTGAAAGTTTTTCCTCAAACACAAGTTTTAGTTTTTTAGAAAATTACTCAAATAGAGAGCCATAATGGAGAATAAGATTTGAATAAAGGTGAAATAATTATGGTAAAAAATATGGTGAGTAAAAAATTAAGTATTTTTAAAATTACCATTCAATTAATGAAATCTATATAGAAAATATTGTTCCCCAGAAAAGGATGAATCCAACTGTGAATGAGAGAGATCAGAGCATGAGGTTGCACAATAGTTTTCGAAAGGATTTTTGGGTGGAGGTAGTGAACAATTGAACTTATCTTGTGAATTGGAGTCCTTCAAAATTGATGATATTTTTTTTGGATGATATATAAACCAAAAGTGTGGTTATATTTCCTCACATAAAAGTTTTATGAAGTATAACATATTCAAAAATTGATGCTAGATAAAGGTTTAAGTTAAAAGACAAGTCGTGAATGTGTTTATTTTTTTGGGTATGATGATGAAAACATTATATTTTAGCTCTAAGATAATAATTAAAGAATTTTTATTAGAGTTTTAAAGGTACTCTTCAATGAGGAGATCCTATAGAAGTATCAAATCTAGGTTAAAGATATAATTTAGAGAAGAGAACTGGTGCATGTTGAGGTTGATCAGAATAGAAGTCCGATGGTTCTAGATTATTATAGGAGAACATGAGTCTAATAAGTATAGAGAAGTTATAGAATGAAATATTATAATTATGTTATGGAAATAAAAAGGCTTTATGCACTCTGATATTCTAGTACTGGGGATGATATAAGCATAATTTTAGAAGTATGGGGTCTAAAAGGGGTTGGACCTTAGGTGTTGAGGTAGTCTATCAAGTTCAGGAAACTAGTGAGAAGAATTGAATCTAAAATAAACTATATACTATATAAGGATAATTTATAATTCAAAATATTAGTGGAGTCTAGAATCTATAGTGACTTAGTGTAGTTGGGGTTATTAATTAAGGAGGATTTAGACTCCTTACATGTTTTTATGACATGGGAGTTAATATAATTTCCATTGTGAAAAAGATTATTGGAGAATAGATGGGGTTTTCAACTAAAGGAATAATTTGTTGGTAGAAAATGTTAAAATTCATTATTGGTTTGGAATTTATTTAATTAATAATAAGGATTATATTTTAGAGAAATATTTTATCTATTTTTAAAGAACATGCAACACAACTCTCTATATGGTTTCTATGAAAGGTCTATTTTTAGAGAAGCTTGATTTCATGATTGAGTTCCTTCATGGTAATTTAGAGGAATATACATATATGGGTTATCATGATGGGTTTTTTTTAAAATATAATTAGAGTTCTTGTTTATAGGATCAATATAATTTTATATAGTCTTAAGTAATCACTAAGACAGTGGAACCAGAAGTATGATTACTTCATGGTAGAATTACTGTTCTTCTGGTGAAAAGTATGTCATTGATTCTACTAAAAGGTGTTTCATTATTGGGGTCTCTTCATTGTTATTATATATAAATATTATATACTATTAGATGGACCAATGAGGGAAAGTCTATATGGGTTAAAGACTGATCTATCTAAAAGATTGCAGATGAAGGATCTTGGTTTTGTAAAGAAGATGTTGTAGATGTGGATCAAATGGGAATTGAGATCCAAAAATTTATTCCTTTATCAATAACAGTACATTAAAAAAGTATCGGAAATATTTAAAAAGAGTGTATCTAAAACTATGGGATCCTCCCAAGATGGAAACTTCATGTTATCCAAGATAAATGTATGATGAGGCTAACTATTTATACACTGTACATATTCATCATTTGTGAGATGTTTGATATATGTAATTGTTTGTATAAGGCCTAAAAATACTAATGTGGTGGGTCCAGTTAGAAGATTCAAGGATAATATAGGTAAATAATACTGGGAGATCATTTGATTTATTATTATTTATTTCAAGTATTTGTGGATATGAAACTCTATTTTAGAATTAATGATCAATTACAAAAGTTTATAGATTCTAACTTTGGGGGATATATCAACTCATAAAATTGTACCACTAGTTTTGTATTTACTTATGGAGGGTCTATCATGAGTTGAATTTATAAACCACAACGCATAATTGTGATATAAAAAAAATAATTTTAGAATGATTTAGTTAGAAAAACTATGAAGGATGTATTTTGGTTAAAGGGTTTATTGGAGAAACCTAAAAGAGCATAAAGAATCTAAACACTATTCTATAATACCTAGTGTGAGATTAATTTGGAAAAGAATATAATGTTTCACTCACCAATAAAACATATTCATATAAAGTACCACTTAATTCATAATCTTATAGAGGACAAGGTGATGAAGTTATAAAAGGTTAGTTATAGTTATAATCTGGTGTACATGCTAACTAAACTCAAAGACAAAGAAAGTCTAGAGTTTAGTTTCACTTCACTTAGACATGGATGACTAGTGGTCAAAAGATCATAGAAATAGTAACATAATAGAATAAGAGAATGGAAAATTTATTTTATAAGTGGAATAATAAACTTGGAGAAGTGTTTAAATGTAGTTCTTAAGTGGGATATTGTTAGTATTAGTGTGAAAAATATTTTATAGATAAATTTTCTAGTATTTCAGAAGGATAAATTTTCCAATTAGGATGTGAAATGGGAAGTAGAGGACATGTAGAACCACAAATCCGAAATTAGTAGTATAATATTTCAAAAGTGTCATGGGATGATTTGTTTGGGATGTGTGAACTATTCACTAGAAGATGATGGTGGAGTTAGTGCATTCAATGGGCAGCTAGATAGGACCTTGATCGACTATTGTTCATCTAAAAAGATCAAATGGTGGTAGAATTGATGGAACTGAATAGCCACACTAGATTTATTTTATAAATATATGGGTCATAGTCAATTATAATGTTCATGTGATTATTATTATTAAGATTTTGTTATCTTGTTATTTAGAGTGACTATAAAATAGGTTTTCATTTATCTTGGGTAGAATACTTGTTTTGGTTCTAACTAAGTGAGCGTGTTTCTCTTTTTATCTCTTCTTTTGAAGTTTTAGTGTTTCCCACAAAGTGGGACCTATTCTAAACCATGTAAATTCCTTATGTTCTATGTATTGGTTCTTTTTTCATTTTAATTTTGTATGTTTTGGGAGTGTTCTATGATGTATTATTCAGTGCATGTCTAGGGTGAAAGTATTCTTAGTTTGGATACACTAATTATATAATTTCATGAAATTCCATACTTCAAACAATTTTTTCCACAAGTTAATGTTTTGGAAGAACCTTTGAATTGTGGGTTTCCAACACAATAATCATATTGAAATCTAGTACAGGATCCCAAAAAATATCCTCTAGAATATAAATATTTATCTTAATCTAACCATACATTTGGGGGTGGAATTCCATACTCAAATGCACCTAGGTCCCAAAATCAACCTAAAAACCACACCATAACCATAATATGAACCAAATGTCCTGTCTAGAGATGTGTACCTACTAAAAATAAATAATTAAATTTGCTTAAAATTATCCTAAGCTCTCCACCAAACTATACTCCCGAATGGGAATAAAGTGAGCCATCATATTCAACCAGTTAGTGATCACCCATATAGAATCATGAAGCTTTATTAATCATGGAATTCCAATTAAAAAGTCTATCAATATATTATCCTACTTCCACTATGTTACCTCAAGATATTGGCTGAAACCCAAGGGTGAATAATTCATTCCCTAAATCCATTATACATGTGTTACACTTGGCCATATCATATAGTAAAATAAAGATATATCTTAAAAAATTGTTATCATGATACTTAAATTATCCAATCATATAGTATGATATGGATTAAATTTATATAAATACTTTGGAATATCATGTGACATGATATAAGGATATCCTATTTCATTAATTATAATTTAAAATTAATTTAAGGAAAGATAATGGTTATTGGTTGAACATTTAGACTACTTCTTTTATCTAACTTTAATTAACATTTAATATGATGAAACATTAGAGAGGATAATTTTAATGAATTCATTTGATGAATTCCTAAGTGGCCAAACTATTACTCTTACATTATATAATGTAAGGAGAAAATACATGATGGATTACCGAGGATTATAAAAGGGGGAAGAACCCATGTGAATGGTCATAAAAATTAACCAAATCATTGTTCAATTCTCTCATACCCAATACCAGTCACCTTATTTTGCATTTACTATATGAGGCACTAGGCATTTTTTGAAGATAAGGAAAGTCCCTCCCAAGCATCGGGCGATTCACCCAACCCCTAGATACACCAAAGAGAAGGGAGTAACTTTTCCCCAATTTTTATGTATCCATCAATCATATTGTTTTAATAAAGTGTAAGTGTATATAATTAGTATAAGGCACACAATTTATTTATTTTTGTTTATTCATGGTTTTAGGTTTTATCCATGGGAGATATTGCATATAAGATTTATAATTATTTCCATTACATTGATTAAGTGTTAATAGACCCTTAGTCACACATAAGTGGTATAAAATCCTTCTCATGATATTTTTATTTATGAAATCATATTAATAAAATAAATAACATAAATATCATATGACTTTCATATTTCCCATTATAAAATATGATGAAAATTTTATACTACAATGAGCTATACTATATGCGATATCATTGGATGTTATATAGTTTCACACTAAAAAATAATATATTATAAATGGTGACATATCTCTATTCCTTTGGTTTCTATTTTATCATAGAGTATGATGGGGGATATAAGATGGTGTGATAGTGGAATTAAATGTAAAAAAAGAGATCCTTAAATCACTAAGATGATATAGGCCATATCATTACATATAATTTTGAGAGCATTAATGGGTTTGTTTCAATTGAAGGTTATCTATTTTAAAATACAACAGATAACATTGGGTTCCAAACCTTATAATATAAATTATATTGTTAAAAATGATATATAATAAATGTTTAATTTTTATATATTTCAATTATGAATTTAATTTAATAGTTTATAAACCATGGGAAAAAGGGTTTTTGGGATATTTATTTAATTTATAATTAAATTTATAAATTATTTAACTATAAATTACTTATAATTAATTATTAATTATTATTGAAAAATTTAATAAATAAATATTCAATAATATTAAATATTAATATTAAATACCCTTTTGAACTAATATGGAATGGATTACAATTTGGATATAAATGGTTTATATGAAAATTATAAGTATAATTTATAAAGTATTTATAAATAAAAAATAACAAAAACATATAAAAGAGTTTATATTTAATTTTATTAATTATTGATAGTATTTAATTTGAAATTTTAAATTTAAAATTCCTTATTTGAGAAATTATTTAAACCATATCAAAATAAGTTTTGATAATTAATATAATCAAGGTTTAAAAAAAAATTAAATGTGTGATATTTGAAATGTTTACATAATATAAGAGTAGTTCATAAATATATTATTTAGATTCCATATATTATATATTTAAGTATAATTCCATATAAATGTCAATATAAATGAGTTAATATAGGTAAAAAATATAAAATGATTACATTTATTAGTTATGGAATGTACATAATGCATAGATTAATTATAAATTGTTTATAATTACTTTATTTATGAATTTTGATAAATATTCCATCACATTTCTAAATTTATGATTTATTTATTTATTTTGTTTATTATGTTGTTTATTATTCAATAAAATAATTATTATAATATGAATGGATGTATTATTTGGTTTAAATTGTTAAATTTCTTTTATAAATTTTTATACATGAATATATAAAGTTACATGCTATGTATGATAATTAATTTAGTTTTATTCTTCATTATATTTGGATTAACCTATATTATGTGATTTAATTAAGAAATTAATTATGAGTTATACATATTTAGTGTTAGAATTATAATGGAATTGGTGGCTCAAAAGAGTAAAGTATCATTGGGTAGAGGGACTCTGAATTGGACTTCTCATAGGACTAAAGGATTATGCCTCATCTAGAAAAGTTTAGTATGAATATTTTTTACTTGAAGCTTAATATTATAATTATTATTGATTTTATATGATTATAAGAATTTATATGAAAGGATTTAATATATTTTATTCATTTGATGAATTTGTATGTGTATGGATATAGTTGGATTTTAATTTGGGTTAGTAACATATGCTTTAAGTTGTGTAAATAGTTACAAATCAATATGGTTTGAACATATGGATTTGGTGGAAGGAATAATATTCAAAACTAAATCATTATTATAATTCATACATGTTAAGGGAATAATATGAGGTAAGATGGTGAGATTAAAACCCTTTAAAATACTAAGTGTTAGATTCTTTCCAAAGAGAAAACTTTTTAAGACCTTGATTCTTCAACTGGGTAAGATTTTCCAAAGAAAGGTACCCTTGGATTATCATATTTAAGGAAATAAAGTAATGATGTGGACCTAAAAGTTAGGTTCCTTGTTTTTAGAGTTTATTTTGGTTACAATTATCTAGTAAACACTAAGAGTTAGGATAGTAGAGGAATGGTGTTGAGATTATCTATATGATGGATTAAACAACGTGTTGGTTTCTAAACCATCCAAGATTCATTTATGATATAATTGAGATGATTCCTTACCTAAATAAAAACATTACGAGAGAAAAAAAAAATTAGACTAATTAATTAGTAAAATATGAATCTTATCATACTAATAGTTATGTTAAAATTTAAAAGAGTCTATTATTTTATTTAGAACACATTTAATAAAATTAATCATTAAATGATTATAAAAAATGATACCCATATAATAAAAGATTTTGTTATAGATAGATGTCATAATCATCCAACTTTAATTTGATAAATGAGGAGATTAATGTAATAAAATTATTATACCGGTACAAATGTTAATAATTGTTATAAAGATAAGTGTAAACAAATTATTTGTGTTAAAATAATTCCTTCCCAAGTAACCAAATGATAAAATACTTCAATAAATGATTCTAGAAGCTTACGAGAAACATAAAATTTTTATATTAAGGGTTTAAATTTACTTTTTGCATGGTGAAAATATAAACTTTAGTCTATTCTCATATAATTAAAATGATTGAGTGTGCCAAGGACACGGTGATATTGAAAGTTTCCTTTAAGGTATGTTATATTTCTTGAATTCATTCTATTATCATAATTAGAATTGTTCTAACAATATGAATGTATTCAAGAAATAATTACCCCATTTTATCAAGGTTTTTAGGATAGGTTAACTAATAATGTGATGTCTAGGTTATGATTCTACTATTATATTAAAAGTGTGTAAAATTGAAAAATAGAAGAAGAAAAGTTAGTTAGAAAGTGTAAAATTTTTTCTTTAAGTATTTATTAAAGGTTATTAAAACCCAAATGTAGATTAAATTGGGAGAAAAATTTCTTCCACAAGATAGAATTATCTAGGATGCCAAAATTTTTTAGGCAACTCTATAGAATGTCCATTCAAGGTATCAGTGTTATATGAATCATTTTTTATTTTATTTTTAAGGTTATATGATACTGACTATATGTTATATAAGTGTTGTAAATATAAAATAATAAAAAAGACAAGTAAAAAATTCATAGATATTGTAGTTATAATTTGATTGATAAATAAAATGGGTTTATAAATCATGAAATAGATGAAAAATAAAAATGTATCAAACCTAGATGAATTTTAAAAGGATGTGCATTTTCACCATATTTATCTTATATGATAAGAGAAGTTATTTATAAAAAATGGGTTATTATGGAAAATATGAGATGATTAATTCAATACACATGGTTTATGATTCATATGATTCTATAACATTTTTTTGGTGAATTATATAAGGAAAAAAGAGTTTTATCCAGGATAAATGCATTTATCCAAATGTTTATTAAAATATGAGGGATTTGAACCCATAATAGGTGGAATATTTAAAGGAATAATATACTTTTGAAGTCAATAATTTGATCTATAGAATATGATATAAGATATGGATATAATGGTATATTTTTAAAATATTCCCACTAAAAGGAAATAATATTTATTTCTTAACATAAAAGAGTTTTTTTATCTTAGCATGATATTATGAAATAAATAGTGTCTTATATGCCAGTGAGAGTATGTTTGGACATTGAAGAGCTAAAATTTAACAAATAAAATATTATTTTAGTCAAATTATAAAGTGCATTTCACTTGATATCTTAAAATTTGCAAGGTATTATGAAAAATATTGATGAAAACAGTTACATCAGTTACCAAATGATTTTAAAGGAAAATGTTGGATGGAAAGCGTTCCGAGAATTATGATGATGATAAAATTGGAAATGGTTTTAAGAAGACAATAAAAATTATTTACATAATGAAATTGGATATTGTTAAGTAAATGAGTTTGACTATTTTTTCAAGGTGTTGAACATTAGGAATATGATTCCTATGTATCACCATTATTTGAACTGGATTTCTTTATAGATGTTACTCAATAAAAGGTTTAGTGAGAGGATTTTATTAGATATTCACATAGAGATGTGGTTGAAATTAAATATTATAGAGACCCAATCCATTTATATATATTATTACATGAATTTTAAATATAAATATCTAACATGTATAATCTAAAAGATCACGAGGCCTAGTGTATTTAATAGATAAGGATCATAATATATAAAAGGGAACTAAAACATGAATAATTATTTTTTTCTCCATAATGATATCCTAAATATTTTTAAGATCCTAAAACTACATGGGATAACTTAATGAATACAGAAAATAAAGTGGCGAGCTAAAAATACTAGTAAGAAAATAAACACGATAAAGAAACATAACATGTGAGTAAAAGATATAACACACTATCATAAAAGAGAATATAGACGAGTAATCAAATGGAATAATAACATAAAGAACATGGTATCATTAGATCCTGGTAATATAAGTAATGTGGAAACAACATATAAAATGACATAAACATGACTTATGGATAACTTCCTAGAGAATATCACATGGTGGAAAAAGTCCCAGAATGGATTAGGTTAACTCCATAATCCCATACATGACATATGATGAAACTATAAATATTAACCAATGCATTGGAGTTCTATCTGGATTCACCCATCATAAATTGTTCATGATCTATGTGTTCCATAAAAAGTAACTCAATCATAAGTAATAACATATGAAGTAACCATGGAAATAAAATGGGTTTAATAATATTGTATCATATCATAATAAAAATAAATTTCACAATTAAGGAATTTGAGATATAAAAATAAGGCATATATTACCCCATCTAAGTATTAGAGGATAAGCTATGTATATACGTGAGAGACATATATAAATAATTTATAAGAAATACATAAAATTAAAGGCTTTTTTTATTCATAAAAATACTTTTAAAAAGATTAAAAAAATATTGATGAAAGTAACATTAACACTTTGAAAATCACATTTGAAAAACTATGAATTTCTAGAATATTATGGGAAAAAATTTATTTGAAAAGAACTATTTAAACTTATAAATTAATTTTCAAATTATAAAATTCTCATGAAGTCAAAAAACTTTTTTTCATAATAAATTTGTAAAAAAAATATTCTTTTCAGATTTTTGTAAGAAAATTTAAAAATTACCTTATTCAAAAAATGAAAAAAATATTCCTTTTATTTTTTTTAAAAAATAAAATTATGGAAAAAATTAATTTAAACATTCATACTAAAATAATTTTTGAGAATTGTTTTATAGAAAATGGATTTGGAATAAATTTTTTTTCTAGAGAGAGAAATGATGTCAATTTTCCATAAAAACATTTTCTCAATCTTTTTTATTACCAAAGTGAAATAATGGTACTATGACTATAAAATTTATAAAATAATAATAGGACAAGAAACTTACATGGTTATATTAGACAATAATCAAATAATTTCCTACAATATAAATTCTAGCATAAATAATTCAGATTAAATTGAGATTGAAGCATAAAATCTTAACGTTTTGTTAAGTTTTGAATCATAACTTACCATGAAAAAATTATATGAATTTTTACTTGAAATATAATTAAGTATGAATTATTCATGATATATTATGTAAATGGAAAATATTTACACCATTTAAAATAAATTATGTGCATAAGAGGACATGTGTCTCAAAGATGGAAGTTTGAGACAAAACCCCTTACCTCGAGCCTGAAATGTCACATGAATTATTTATCTTCCTGAATAATAAACATAAGTTAATTATTGAATTACTTAATAACCATTTTAAAATTTATTATTAATTTTATTTTAGTTTTTACCATTTCAAATTCAGTTACTTATCCAATTAATTTCACATCGAACGTTTTAATGATAAACTGCTCATATGTCCAAAATCACTTTAGTAAGTTGACTAAGGTAAAAGTGGTTATTGTTAAATCATATAAAAAATGGTAATAATTAAATAATTATATTTTTTTAAATAATTATAATTTTAAAACAATCCTTTAACAATATTTAGGAAAAATGAACTACGTTACAATCACGAAGATGATAGGTTGTACAAACACATGAGTAACATTCCCATTTTTTGATGATCATGATATACAGAAGGTAAATGTTATTTTAACTTAAAATTATTATAATTATATGATAAATATAATATTATTTATTTAAATACCCATACACATACCATCCATATGATTTGTAAATAAAAATGAATCACATCGCTTCGCGAGTTGGTTGGCCTCTATACAGACAAACAACGTCATCATTTATTCAATGGATGGTAATGTAAGAAAGTATATGTTAATTTTTATTTTATATGATGATTAATAGTTCATTAATTTTATATATACACATAAAATTAATCCTTATTACCTTCCATGTAAAGAATAAGTGAAAAACGAATAACATCGCTTTGTGGGGTGAAAGTTTTCTATACACACAATCGATGTTATCATATTCCATATAGAATGGAATGTAATAAGTTATATGTTATATTATAATTACATAAGTATAATTATATCATAAATATAATATATAATCATTATATACATCATTATATCCATTCTTCATAATTATAAATGGAAAATTAATTACATCGGTACATGAGGTGGTAGTTTGTCACACACATGATCAACAATTTCATTTCCCATTTTAGTGGAGAGTAGATGGTTCTAGGTTATGAAATTGACATAATAATATCTATGTACATGGAATATACTGAGTTTTTAATATCATCACATTTTAATAATATTTTAAGGAGGTGGAATAATAAATAAAATAAAATGCTCATTTAAGGATGTTACCTCTTCTTCGGACAACATCTTTAGGTTTGCACCAAAATCCTTAATTAGATAGATTTATGATAAAAAATGATTATAGTATGAGGTAATGAAATTAATTAAGTTATTTGAGTAGGTATTTTCCAAATCAATTTGTTTTAGAATTGTGAATAATAGAGGAGAGGGGGAGGCATTTGATAAGTGGGGGGAGGACACACTTGGAATTTTTGAAAAGAAAGAATGGAAACAAAATTTTCTCATTAAAAAGGATAAAAATGAACCATTTTAAAACCTTTTAAGATACAAATACGGTATATGAACATTAAATATTAATCATACAAGTTTTAGATAATTATTAACCCCTATATTTTCAGTTTTACCTTCGATAAACCTGTTTTTACCTTAACCACGGTAAATAATTTTTACAATTTTCACTATTAATTATAGTAAAAAATTAAGTTAAAATTATTATATTATATAAATTATTTTGATTCAAAATATGGAATCCATTTTAAAAATTCAACTCACATAGTTGGTAGAACTTAATTTAAAATTTAACCCATAGACGTGTCAAAGAAATGATTTTTCTAAAAGTGTATTTTTTAAGAAAACAATAATATGATATTAACTATATAAAAATTATACTTAATTAAAATCATTAAAATTAAAATTAATATATATATATAATCTATAAATTTCATTTACAAAATCCCTCATTTTATGTTATTTTAATTAGTGAAATTAGTGAAACATTATGCATATTAAAATAGTTTTCATAAAAATGTGTTTTTAAGTCTAAGAATAAACATATAGTAAAATGTAGCATATGGATGATTTAAATATAATTAATTGAATTTAATATAAATAAATAATACATATTTTAATTTTAATTTAAATAAAAACAATAATGATACTTAATTTATTAAAAATATATTTTTAAAAAGCGCCGTTTCCACTATTCACTGAAAAAAATAATATTTTATGAAAAATAAAAAAAATTAATCCTAATTATATATATATATATATGTATATATATATGATGATTTAAAATATGTTTTTTATTTTATAAAATAAAATTTCTAAAATATCTAAAAATTAATTATAATATTTACTCAAGAAAAGAAATAAAAATTATTTGTGAAATAAATCTTTTTAGTAACAATTTAGTTCTGATTTCTGAATCATTTATAAATAAATATATATTGTTTATTTAATTTATATACATTTCATAAAATATATAATAATTTTCATACCCTAAAATTTAATTTCTAAATTAAAATGATCATTTTTAAATAATATTATTTTAATAATATGTCGTGGTTAATTTTAACTCAGCGTTTCATGTTAAATATGATATAAAACATAGTTTTCTTTTAAAATCTCATGGAATTAAATTATAAAAACATAATAAATTTCATCCTCACAATTATAACTTATTCTCATTAGTCAAGTGTTTGACATTTGAAAATTTATTTGTGTAGAAACCATATCATAAAAAGGGGTAATAAAACTTTATCTTAAAAAGAGTGAAAGAGAAATATGAAATCCATCACATAACTGGGTTTACACATAAGTGAACATTGATGTAAAGTGAATATATATACAAGGAATAAAAGAATAAATAATTATATAGTGGTAGATATCATTGATCATAACAAATTGAATGATCACAAAAAAGTCAAAAACCCCCAAAAAATAAATTTGTGATGAATTAAAAGACAAATGATTAGTTGGATATGAAGGTAACAGGATAAATTTTTGGTTTCCAGATACTTTCCCTAGATTTTAGGGATCTATTTACATATAGACTAATAATATAAGAAAATATTATTACCTAATAAGTATAATAACTTCCACTAATCATTTCCAACACAATATCACATTTTCTCCTAATGATGAGAATTCAAGATTTTTCATGTACACAACACTAAAGTATAATTCTAATAGATAACATAATCCCCAAAATAATAACAGGATATTCATATTTTATTTACTAAAACTAAAAATGGTTAGCACAATGTCAGATAATTCGTAAAATGAATATGAATATATTAATCTCAAAAATGAAATATTAAAACCAAATGTTTAACATAAATTATTCCTTAAATAAATAATCTTATATCCCAAATAAACTCAATAATGTCAAAATTAGATAAGGTTTTCACCTCAAATATCATCTCATACCATTAAACTTACATCTTGAAAAACATTATAGTATTCTTCCAAAATAACCCTTTATGCTAAACCTAATTGTTATATATATCTCAACCTAATAAAATGTTTCCCAAAATAAACTTTATATTTATCTACTAAAACGTTTCAATTTTTTTACATTGAGTAGTACATCGCATAGGCCAGTAGTAGTAACTACACCATTATCTCCCTTCAGTTTTGGGTTCAAGCCACACAACCTTGTTGGATGATGTAAGGACCCATGTTTTTTTGAACTAGAATTTGAGAAGAAATTTTAATTTTTTATTTCAGATGATCATAAGGGGTAAGATGGTTATTTTAACCCATAATATGGTCTCAGATAATTTTTATGACCACTCCATTAGTCCTATAATAGGGTTTTTACACTAGGATAGAAGTTTGGTAGAATTTAGAGCTATAAATTTTTTTTGTAGAATAATTAATAATTAATATATAATTAATTAAATATTAATTTATTCTCACATATTTGTTTGGATATATATTTTTAATATAGAATAAAATTTCATATTCTACCTATTCCATTAATGTTTTAAAGGGGTATTTTTACTATGTGAGGTATAAACTTATGTTAGGCATTGGGGATAGGCCCCACCTTCTTTTTCTTCCTTTTTCTTCTTTTCCTTTTCTTTTCTCCTTTTTTCCACAAGATTTTTGTGTATGTCACTTGTGGGATAAATTAATCATAACTAATATAGGATATGGAGAGGGAGATAGATACACGGATATAGTAATATAGGTGCTTTCTTGGATCATGGGAGGAGTCGAATCATAATGTGGCAGTGGTGGATCATGAAAACGAGTGAAGCATTGACAAATTCTAACCAAAGGTAGTCTACTTTTATGTATTTCCATAAGTCCTATTGGATTTACTAATTTCTAGTTTTATATCCCTTATATCACTTCTTAAGACCCCTTTAGGGTCTAACTATAGCTTTTGGGGAGGAAAACAGGGGTTCAGGCCGATTTGAGGTGTTTCCCAATTGGAAATCTCGACCAGATGACATGTTGTTTAGGAACACACATCGTGTGTTATTTCCATTCATGGAAGATGTTATTTTTATAAGTACATATTGTGTATAGGGTATACATTATGTTTAATAGTACTAATCTATGTAGCTAAGTTCCTATCCAGATAGCCCGTGTAGGGTTACTTTACATTGTAAAGTACACAACCAGACCCTGGGTGGGCTGCACACCATGTTGAAGTACACGACCAAGCAGAATACATGGATAAACCATGAGAGGTACATGTAAAGGTACCTCATTTAGGGTAAAAACCATGTACATGGTATAAATTCCTTGTACATGGGTTTTATATTTCATATCAGGATGAAGAAAATTCCTAAATAGAGCCTTGAGGGTACACACCGTGTACCTGGTTATACATGCTGTGTTCTCCTCCCTTTCTACCCTTTGAGGTTTTTTTCATATATTAACACCCACGATCTATAATTTTAAACATTATTAGTCTATCTTGAAAGTTATTTACATATATTTCAATGGTGGAACACTTGAGGTGATTATAGGGACCCTAAAGTTTTTTTTGGGTTGAATGATATATAATGGAGAGGTGCTACCTCCAACAATTGGATTCAGTTATCTCTAAATAGTGATATGGTTTGGTTGGTTGTTCCGACCAACCTAGAGTGAGACCCTTAATTTGAGATGGCATATAATTCATCTTCCTTTCTTATGTTTAACTAATTTTCCTTTTAGACTAAAAGTCCGTCATATCTTTTGACCTAGAGGACCCCATTTAGGATGCCTCTACCTTATTATTGTTACTAAGGGTATCTTGTGGGATGAATTATCTTACATGATGACCTAGGGAATCACTTGTAGAATCCATATACCTATTTAATCTTCTAGAGGATCCCATGTATAATGCCTCTACCTACATATACCATTTTTGGATCCCATATAGGATGCCTCCACTTATGTTCGACCGAGAGTATCCTATGTAGGATACTTCTTTTTTACTTACTTATTTCGATGATTCCATTTAGGATGCCTCTGGTATATTACTATTTCCACAGTTCCCTAGAATTATTCATCCACTTATGTATGGACTTCAAGGACCCCATGTAGTACTCCTCTCTAGTTTTTTGACCTGAGGAACCCAGTACGTTCCCCAGTGTTTGACTGACCTTGAGCTAAAATGTTGGGTTTGGGTAGAGAATGTAGTAGGTGTCACCTTAGAACCTATATAATACATATAATCCATGATTCTAGGTAAGTAGTGGTGGTTCTATACATTAGACCACCCTCACTATTTTTAAACATCCAATTGGTTACTCATGATGCATCTATTTCCATAGGTGCTTCCTGGTTCTTGACTGAAGAGACTAACACGATGTGATTTTTGATTTGGGATGCGCAAACATACTTTTGGGGATTCATCTTATGTGCCTATTAATTTCTTGGTACTCATATATTTACTTACTAGGGTTTTAATTGTGATCCTTTTTTTTATTTTTTTTATTATTAGGATACCCATACATACTTCCTAGGATCTAGCTTATGAGATATACTTGGGGATGATTATGATGTCTTGAGTGATGGAGATGAATATGATCTCCCCAATCAATTAATTGGCCGTAGTGTTGGACATGGAACTACACATCATTAATTCACTTGAGGAAGATTATGATCTCCTGAGAAATAGAAATGATTACACTCTCCCCGACCTATTACTAGATCATAATGTTGGACATGGAACTCCTTATTGAAAATTTGATATATTCTTAGGGATTGATTATGCTATACCCAATTTACTAATTGAATGGGATGTTGGACATGTAATTTCTCGTCTATTTTGAATGCAATTGGACATAAAATTCCTCATTAGTGGACATGACATTCAAAAACTATATGATTGGGTTGTTGGAAATGACTTTGCAAAACTCTTGGACTACGTTGTTGAACATAGAGCTTCACACACCCATGGTTAGAGTTTTTGAAAATAGAAATCAATACCCCTATGGATTTGGTTATTAGACATATACTTCCTAGAGAGTTATCTTTAAACATAACCTAAGGGTCACCCCCCATAGGGATTATCTGAGCCGCAATGTCATGATTTCTTATGCATCAAGACCTAAGATTCAGACATCAGACTGGATTTTCATGGCATGAGTGGAATGAAATCCAAATAAGTACCATAATTATAGGATATTGTCGATAGTCCTTAGTAAGAAAAAAATACGATAAAGGTGACCCATAGATATTTCAAAATATCAAGGCACGAAACACATAAAAGGCATAGAAAAGTTTATATGACCTGTGCAGTAGACCTGCAGGACAGACCTATGGGTGATTATACTTTCTGCCCACCTACGCAGAGGAACTACGTGAAAGGGTTGTGCGGCCGACCTAAACCACCAATTTTTTTTTGACTAACCACCTCAATGACTATTAATAACACCCTTTCTCTTCTCACTTGACAACTAAAAAAGCTAAAAAACTTCCTGAAGATCCCATTGCATCGATCTTTCACCCAAATCCCTCAAATTGTCTCAAGTAGCTCTCTAAAAACATGGTAGAATATATAATTAGATGGGATAAGCTTGTTTTTAAAGTCTTTCACAATGTTATGCTTATATAGGGTTGGTTTCCCTATGTCAAAGCATTTTTTCAGTCATTGATAAGGCCTAAGCGACACACCTACGCGGGGTACCAATGTGACACACCTACGCATGGTACCTACACAGCACAACTGTGCGTAGGGACTACATATCATCATGTAAACCCTATTCTAATACACTCATGGCAAGGTATTTCTTTCCTTGGTTCCCTTATCTGAAAAAGACTATGTTGAAGCCTCCACTAAAACCTCATAACTTATCAAACCTTTTGGAAAGGCACATTAGCATGTCTCCTATTTGGGTTTGTATATTTGTAGTCATAGGTTTCCCAAACTTGTTTTGAAATGGGGTTAGGATTCATAGAGTGTCTATGGGTTTGTATATCCACAGTCACATGGACCATTCTCACAGGAATAGTGTTGGGAAGTTCTTGATTTGGAGGATTAGGTTTTAAGTTCTATCCCCTCATTTTTGTCTCTAAATACCTGAACCATGGGTATGTGGTTGGTAAGGTATGGTTCAAACTTTCTATTCCATTAAATCAAATGAGAAGTCCCCCTCCTCTACTGATATCTATTAGGGAAACCATCATGGTGTAAGCCCCTATCATTTCAAGTAGGAGGTTGCAGTCTTGCTTCTATCTACTTCCTTCACCTTCACTCCTTCCTTACATTGGACACTTGTACAATGTAAAGAGAATATATGGAAGTATCATTACCTATCCCTCTTCCCCAGTCACCTTGGTCTCATCCACCCTCTCCGTCGTAGGAATGTCCTCTTCCAACAGTGGTGGAGGAAAAGTGCGGGTGCCTTTGTTGAATCTTTAACATCCTCTTGTTTCTCACACCGAGCGTGAATCACATGGGCTTAGATATTTTTGATGATCACAACATCTAAACAATAACTCATTTCTTGAACTACAAGAACTATTATTTCTACCATAATTGGGATACATAGGAAGCCTTCATTAGGAACTGAGTTCACTAGATATACTCTTCAGGAATCCAACCCTAATTCCCTTAATCCGGGCATCCTCCTCAAGAGTAAGCCCCGAATTAAGCCTCCCTAAACATGAATGAACTATGAGAACTCTAATTACCAACATAATTGGGATATGTAGGAAGCCTTCCTAATGCCCGAGATCTATCACATTTCATCCATAAATGAGCATCCTCCTTAAAATTAAGCCCAAAATTTAACCCTAAAATCACCAAGGCATCCTTTATTGGATGTAATCCCAAACTAATTTCTCTCAAAGTACTATACTCTCCTATGAGACTCATAGAACTATGTGGTCTTTGATTCCCATTCAAATGGGATACGTAGGAAGCCTCTATGAGGTTCAAACCCAATAATTCAAATCTACCCTATTCTTCCTGGGACATATTCCCAACAGTGAATAATATAACATGTAAACCCATATTCATTCCATGTACCTTGGGATACTTAGGCATAATTCCCACACCAAACCATGACTAAGCACCTTTCGCTTATATGTCCTTACCAAATGACATTAAATTGCACGTATAAAGACCTGACCATATTACATTAGATAATATTGATTTTAGTCAAGAAATTACTTCCTTTTACATTGAGAATCTTTTCCAGTTTAGAGATTCATAGAATTGGGACATAATAAATTCATAACATTTCACATTCTTACAGAGTGGATAATATAAAAAAAGTTTCCATTTTTTTCAAAATATAAAACATTAAAGCTTAAAACACAATTTCTTTAACAAATTTTCAAACATTTAACTTCTCTTAATTCTTTTTCTTAAAAATTATTATGACCTGTAAAAGTCCTTAAAAAAAACTTGGGATGAGAACAAAAAAGCTTAGTGGGAGATGTAATAGAAGGAAAGAGCACATTAGTCCATTAATACTTGTAACGTATGAAAATATTTCCAAAAGACATAATAGTCCCTCATATATACTTACTTTGTGAAACATAAGATTTAAAAATGATTTATACCACACATAAGAACATAAATATATCAATAAAGTTATCTTGTGGAATTACTTATATAATCTTGTAACCCTCCCAGATACCTTATAATTTGTTAGCCTCACATCTATCTTATAATTTGTGTAACCATCGTAGTTACACTTGGAGTAAACATATAGCCGAACTCCAACTTACACATACACAATACATTGGAGGGAAATATAGGTCCCTCCCTTCATCATAAAAAAGTACAAAGAAAAATAACACAATCATACAACATAAATAATTGCATAAAAAGATTTCTTTTGGAATTTCGCAAAACAGAATTTTAAAAGAGGATATTAAAAGAAAATCCCCTTACATAAATCATATAATTGAAGTGAGACTTAATAGAGTGAATGGAATATGTATACAAACTGTAAATACAAATAATTAAACATATTATATATAAAACCCATCACACAAACAATTTTAATACCACATAAATAATGAAGTAGAATGTTAACCCAAAGAATGAAAATCGGGTTAAGAATTCCCTTACCTCAGGTTTGTCTTACTTAAAACTTATTTAAACCTTCTGTATAATGGTCAAAATAGTGTTATGAATATATTAAAGAAACATATAAATCTTTATAATACCTTATATGATCATTTCATTACATCATTTCTCCCTTTAATTTTTTGTATTTTGTTCCTTGCACTGTTTTTGGGTGAGTTCTTTACATGACTTCCACGATTGGTTGATGATTGATATTCTTGTTGATTGGGAGTGAGACTCAAGAATTGGAATGGAGTGGTATTTAAATATTTACAGAATCCATAAATTATACCATTTATCATTTTTAATTATTACTTGAGGATGATTCATAGGTTAAAACATTAATGTTGTTCGTTTAGATAATTTTAGTGGTTCTTTGATAATAACAACTTCATTTTGTTTTATAATTTAAAACCACGTGTAAAAAATAATTCCAGAACCATGGATGAGATATAATAAATATATTACAACCTGTTTCAAACATAAAAATGGTTTCATTACCAACATTTAAGGAATTAAAGCAAATTAAAATCATATCATTCACAATGTTGATAATTCGATAAATCACAGACAATGTTTTTAATTCCTTGAATAAGTGGGAGAGGAGAAGAAGATTGATGATTAATTTTCTGTGAAAATTAGAACATATAGAATATCAAATATTATAGGGATTTCATGCCTCTTGGATAAGAGGAGGTGGGGAAAGAATAAGAAAAGATAAGAACTCAAAATAAAAGAAAATTTGAGAAATTCCTTACGAAAATTCAACAGCCTAACGACGTCTTTTAAATTTTCATAAAATAATTTGATGAGAGAAAATGTGTATCTCATAATTATTACATAATATGGTATGTAAGGAGGATATGAAATTAAATATAGCAACATAATCCAAAGTTAATTAAAAATAATAACATAAAATGAAAAGAAAGAAAGAAAATGAAAGAGGATGTTTACCTCTTGATCTCTTCTCCTTGAGATCCACCATAAGGCCTTTGGTTTTGGCCTTTTAGTGAGACCAGAACCACTATAACGTGGGGAAGAGACTTTGGAGGAGCATTGGAAAAAACTTAGGTAAATCTAAAGGATTTAGAGGTGTGGGAGGAAGAGGGGAATGAGGGTGATATTTATAGTGGAGGAGAGGTGGTATTTTTCATTATTTTAATCATTATTTTAATATTTTTGCTCAAGAATATGAATAATCTTAATTAATGTTACCCAAAATAGTAATAATGGAATGTGAGTTCTAAGAAAGTGACCTTAAATCACTTATTATGTCCTAAATAGTGTATTTCATTGATAATTTGAATATACGGTATTTTATCATATTTCACTATTCATCAAGAATTCAAGAATTTCCGAAAAATATCAAAAATTAAACCTTAAAATTTATTGATGTGTAGAATTCAAAAATTAAGTCCATTTTTTGAAAATAATTTTCTAAATATTATTAATTTAATCTTTAAATAAAATCATACTTAATTAAAAAATTAACAATTTTAAAACTATAACTACTTTTATATCACATTAAAAAATTAACCAAAATGTATTTATCCTCAAGACTTAAGAAAATAAAATAATATTAAAATTTACTATTCATTAGGGTCATATTACTATTTATATTACTATTCATAAGGGTATGTTACTATTCACCAAAAGAACTAGTTGGTTCCATTAGGCTCTAAATAACTTACTGAACACAATTGTAGATGACCATTTTTCAAAATTCAAAACATATAAGTGGAAAAATTATTTTTAAATGCTATTTATAAATATCTACATAAATTTTTTTTCATGCATTTCCATTTATTGTTTTAAAAAAACCTTGGGGTGTTACATTATCCCCACCTTCTGAAAAGTGTGTCCTCACAATTTTATTTACCTATTAAACAAGTGAGGGTACCTTTCTCTCATAGAATTTTTAGACTCCCATGTTTCTTCTTCTACTATGTCGTTTCTCCCTAAAACCTTTACCTGGTGGATTACCTTATTCTGCAATACCTGTTCCTTTAAATCAAGGATCTGAACTAGTTTCTCTTCATTAGAAAGGTTCTCTTCCAACTAAACTGCTTATGGGCTCAAAACATGAGTTGAATCTGGCACATATTTCCTCAACATCGAAACATGAAAAACATTGTTTACTTAAGACAAACTCGGAGGCAAAGCTACTCGATATACAACTGGTCCAACTTTCTCCAAGATTTAAAAAGGACCGATGAACCGCGAACTTAGCATCCCTTTCTTACAGAAATGCGTCACACTTTCCCTAGGAGAGATTATAAGGAAAACACGATCACATACCTCGAAAGAGAAGTCTTTCCTTATGTTATCTGTATAACTTTTCTACCTGCTCTGAGATGTCCTCATGTATTGCCATATCATCTTCACTTTCTCCTCCACTTCCTCTAACCCATCAATATTCTTTCACCGACTTCATCCCCAAACGCTGGAGTCCAAAACCACTTTCTATACAAAGCCTCTAAAGGTGTCATCTGTATACTAGAATGAAAACTATTATCATAAGAAAACTCAACTAAAGAAAGATGTTGATCCCAACTTCCCAGATAGTTCATTGAACAAGCCTGAAGAATATCCTCAAAAGTCCGAGTCGTTTGTTCTAACTTCCCATTTGATTGAGAATGAAAATCTATACTAAAATTTAATTTTGTGCCCAATGACTTTTGAAGTCTTTTCCAAAAGTTAGAAGTGAACCTGGGATCCCAGTCAGATACAATGGAAAGAGGAACTCCATGTAGCCTCACAATCTCTTTGAGGTACAATCAAGAAAGCTGATCCAAAGACATTGTATCTCGAATAGAAAGAAAATGTGCATATTTTGTCAGCCGATCAATAATAAGTGAAATTATATTCTTAACTCAAGTATTATTTGGTATTCTCACCACTAAGTCCATGGATACATTCTACCATTTCCACTCTGGCACTGAAAAAGGTTCAAGCATCCCCTTCGGTAACTATCGCTCTTCTTTAACCTATTGACATGTCAAGCATTTCAAAGTAAAATCAGCAATATCTCTTTTCATTCCATCCCACCAATAATAATCATGAAGTTCTCTATACATATTAGTACTACCAGGATGAACCAAAAACGGAGAAATTTGAGATTCACAAAACAAATCTTTCTTCAACTAATAAAGAGAAGGCACACAAAACTTTTTTCTAATCATAAAACACAATATTTATCAAGGTTAAATTCTAGAAACTTACCCATTTTAAACAATTCTACCTTTTTCTATAGCTCATGGTATTCCTTCTGTTCTTGGTTAATTCAATCTGATAAAAATGTCTAAACTAAAACTTGAGACAAAATAGAGGTATTTCCAGGACCAACAACTTCTAAGAAAAAATTCATCAAATCATTAATTAATGGATCATTTTCAAAACATAACATTGTTAATGATGAATGATGTTTTTAAATCAAGGAATCCTGCACTTTGTTTTCTTTTGCAGGATGGAAATTGATCATGCAATCATAATCCTTTTTCAGTTCAAGCAATCTTCTCAGCCTCATGTTTAATTCCTTCTAAGTGAATATATACTTCAGACTTTTATGGTCAATATATATTTGAAATTTGGCTCTGTATAAATTATGGCTCCAAATTTTCAAAGAAAAAACTGCAGTTTCCAATTCCAAATCATGTGTGGGATAATTTAACTCATGATGTTTAAGTTTTCGTGATGCATAAACAATTACCTGATCATTCTTCATCAAAACACAACCATGTCCCTTCAAATATGCATCATTATAGATGACAAACTCACCATTTCAGGAAGGCAAGGCCAAAACTGGAGCATTCACCAATCTATTATTCAATTCTTGAAAACAAACATCACATTATTCTGTCCAAATAAATTTAACCCCATTTCATGTTAACTTAGTTATCAGTCTAGATAAATGTGAAAAGTTCTTAACACAATTTTGGTAATAACCTGCTAATCCAAGAAAACTATGAATCCATATAACATTTTTAAGTCTTGGACATTCGTCAAACACTTTTGTTTTGGTAGGATCAACTGTTATTCCATCCTTATTTACAATGTGCCCAAAAAAAGAAATCTTTTGCAACCAAAAATCACACTTGCTGAATTTTCCATACAGTTTCTTTTCCTTTAAGGTTTGTAAAACAACCTTTAGATGTTTTTCATGCTCCTCATTATTTTTAGAAAATAATATAATGTCATCAATAAACTCAACCAAAAACTTATCCAAGAACTCATGAAATATTCTATTTATAAGATCCATGAATACAACAGGTGCATTAGTTAATCCAAATATCAAGAAAATAAATTCATAATTCCTATATCTAGTATAAAGGCTGTTTTTGGGATGTCATCCTCTTTCACCTTGAGCTGATAGTATCTAGATCTCATGTAAATCTTGGAAAAGTACTGAGCTCCCTAGAGCTGATAAAAAAATTCATTCATATGAGGAAAATGATAATTTTCTTTAATAGTTATGTTATTTAATTATCTATAATCAATTCAAAGCCTCATGGAACCATCATTATTTTTAATGAAAAAATAGGAGCTCGCCATAGTGAAGTGATAGGATGAATAAATCTTTTATCAAGAAAATCCTACACGTGATTTTTCAATTCAAGAAGTTCTATTTGAGGCATATGATATGAGGTTTTTGAAATTAGATTAGCATCAAGAACTAAGTAAATTATAAACTTGAATTCTCGATCATGTTTGACACTGGGTAACTCATCAGGAAAAACATAAAGGTATTAATTCACCACAGGCACATCATCAATCTGAATAGTTACCTTGTTTTCAACAATATGAGAAATATAACTTTCATTTAAATCTTTAAATTGTTTTTCAGCTTCCTAATATGTTATCAATTGTATGAGTTCATTCTTTTATACAAACTGAAACTATTTCTGAAAAACAACTTCTTAAGCTCTACAGTCAATCTTAGCATGATAAACAGAAAGTCAATCCATTCCCAGAATAACATCAAACTCGACTAAGGGTAAAACAACAAGGTTTGTAGGTAATGTCTTTCCACAGACCATAATAGAAAGATTCTTATAATTCCTCTTTGCTATAATATTTCCCCTGGTGATTTAACAACAAGTTCTGGTCTCATTTGTTGAGGTGATATTTCCAATTTACTAGAAAATTTCTCAGAGATGAAAGAATATATTGACCCCGTATCAAACAAAACTTTAGAAAAATATGAGTAAACAAACAAAGTACCTAATATAACTTCATTGGATGGCTTGACATCTGCTTAAATAGTCATAAAAGATCTCACTACACCTTTATAATTATAGTCTGGCTTCTTTACATCATTTGGATATCTCTTTGGGAAGACATTTGCATAATGACCCATCTCACCACATTTAAAACACTTTACAGTTTGCTTATTAGGATTCATCTTAAGATCATTTTCACTAAAATCTCGGGCTATATGTCTACACTTACCACATTTAAAACACTTCCTAGTTTTGTTAAGACATTCTATAAGGTACTTCTTTCCACACTTTCTATAAACTGGAAATTGGATTTTCTTACCCATTGCTTTCCATATAGACCTCTTATTTTCCTTGTTTCCACAGTGAACATGATCATCATAAAACTCCATCTCTACCCTCTAAACACATCAGACAAGTTTATCATAACTTTTGAATTCATAGGAGGCCAACTCCCTTCAATTCCTTGGATTCTGTCCTGAGTAAAAGCGGTTTATTTATCTATCAAGATCCATAATAAGATTTGTAGCATACCTCGCTAGTCGTGTGAAGTTATCTTCATACACAACCACAAAATCTACCCCCTTTTGATTCAATTCACTGAATTTCTTCTCCATCCTATGTCACACCACCTTAGGAAAA
Organism: Viscum album; assembly: GCA_963277665.1. Taxonomy (NCBI): domain Eukaryota; kingdom Viridiplantae; phylum Streptophyta; class Magnoliopsida; order Santalales; family Viscaceae; genus Viscum; species Viscum album. The sequence continues at coordinate 1,111,395,850 of OY728146.1, forward strand.
TATTTTTCAAGGAAAAGACTTTTAAATTTATACCACTCTAAGGCATCAATATCCTATCTGTCCCTGATATTCTTTACCATTTACCACCACTGATCAACTTCACCTTCAAAACGATAAATGGAAAGACATACCTTTTTGTTTTCTAAAAATCCCATAACATCGAATATCTTTTCAAGGTATTTAATCCATCATTCATCTACAACTGGGTCAGAAGATCCATTGAAAGCAGGAGGGTGCTGTCTTATAAAATGTTCCACTATTGTCATGTTCCATTGTGGTACCTATGATTGTTCTCTTAAATGGATTCCAACACCATTTATTTCCTATATCAGCTGATCCATTACTATCACAAACTACTCGGTTCCAATCCCTACCATTCTAGGCTGTATATTCGGAAGGTTGTCGTTCTATCAGTGCCTCTCCTCTTCAGCTTCCCTGTTTCTTCAGCAGACAACCATTCTGTACAAACATATCTTAGACGAAGCTACATGGTAATATTTAAATGATATAACATTTCAAATTAATCTTAGAGTAAAAATAATTTATGGTAATCTTTTAACATCATCCTAACCCTCAACGTTATCTAAACCATCCTCTAATACCAACTATAAGGACCCGACCTTATTACATTACATAATCTTGATTTTTGTCCAGAAATAACTTCCTTTTACATTGAGGATCTTTTTATGTTTATAGTTTTAGATAATTGGGACATAATACATTCATAACATTTAACATTTTTATAGAGTGGATACAATAAAAACAATTTCCATTTTTTTTTCAAAATATCAAACATTAAAGCTTAAAACATGGTTTCTCTGACAATTATTAAAAAAATTTAACTTGGATTCATTATTTATCTTAAAAACTTTTATGACCTATGAAAATGTTTTAAAAAAATTGGAATGAGCACAAAAATATCAATAAGGGATGTAAAATAATGAAAGAGAACAATAGTCCATTAATACTTGTAACATATGAAAATATTTTCAAAAGTCATAATCTTCACTCATATATACTTAATTTGGGAAACATTATATTTCCACAAGATTTAAACAACACATAATAACATAAATATAAAAATAAATGTATCTTTTGGCACTACTTACATAATCTTTCAACCCTCTTGGCTACCTTATAATTTGTAACCCTCATGACAAACTTACAATTTGTGTAACCATCACAGTTACACTTGGAGTAACCATACGAACGACCTCCAACTTACACATACCCAATGCATTTGATGGAAATATAGGTCACATCCTTCATCATAAAAAATTCCCAATAAACATAACACAATCATAAAACATTAATAATTTCATAAAAATATTGCCTTTGAAATTTCTTAAAACAGAATTTTAAAAGAGGATTTTAAAAGAAAAGCCCCTTACATAAATCATATAGTTGAGGTGATAATTAATAGATTTAATGGAATATGTATAAAAAATATAAATAAACATAATTAAACATATTATATACAAAACTCATCACACATAAAATTTTAATACCACATAAATAATGAAGTAGAATGTAAACCCAAAGAATGGAAATCGGGTTAAGAATTCCCTTATCTCGGATTTGTATTACTTAAAACTTGTTTAAAACTCTTGTATAATGGTTAAAATATTGTTATTAATATCTTATAGAAACATATACATCTTTATAATACCATATATGACCATTTAATTACATCATTTAACCCTTTAATTGTTAGTATTTTGTTCCTTGCATTGTTTTGGGTGAGTTATTTACATGATTTCTATTATTGGTTCATGATGGATGTTCTTGTTGATTGAGAGTGAGAATCCAGAATTGTAATGGAGTGGTATTAAAATATTTATAGAATCCATAAATTATACCATTTATAATTTGGAATTATTAAATGAGGATGATTCATAAGTTAAAACATTAATGATGTTCGTTTAGATCCTTTTAGTGGTTCTTTGATAATAATGACCTAATTTTGTTTTATAATTTAAAACCATCTATAGAAAATAATTACATAAACATGGATGAGACATAATACATATATTATAACCCATTTCAACCATATTTTTTTTTTCAGGACCATACTTGAAAAAATTGAAGAAAATTGAAATCACATAGTCCACGATGTCGGTAATTCGACACATCACAGACAATGTTTTTAATTCCTTGAATAAGTGGGGGAGGAGAAGAATATTGATGATGAATTTTCCATGAACATGAGAAAATATATAATATAAACTATTCTAGATATTTCATTCCTCTTGTATAAGAGGAGGTGAGGAAAGAATAAGGAAAGAAAAGAACTCAAAATAAAATAAAATTTGAGAAATTCCTTACGCAAATTCGGCAGCCTAACGACATCGTTTAAATTTTCATAAAATAATTTGATGAGAGAAAATGGGTCTCTTATCATTATTATATAATTTGGAAAGTAAGGGGGATATATAATGACATATTCCATTATAAGACAAAGGGAATGAAAAATAATAACATAAAATTAAAGGAAAGAAAGAAAATAAAAGAGGATGTTTACCTCTTGATCTCTTCTCCTTGAGATCCCTCTTAAAGACTTTGGTTTTGGACTTTTGGTGAGACTAGAAGCTCTATTAAGTGGGGAAGATCCTTAAGAGGTGTATTAGGCAGAACTTAGGTAAATCTCAAGTCTTGAGAGGTGTGGGAGGAAGATGGGAATGAGGGTGGTATTTATAGTGGAAGAGAGGGGGTATTTTTCCTTATTTTAATCATTATTATAATATTTTTGCTCAAGACTATGAATAATTTTAATTAATATAACCCCAAATAGTAATAATGGCATGTGAGTTTGAGCCAAATTTCGTTACGTCACTTATGATTTCATAAATAGTGTATTTGACTGATAATTTGAATATACGGTATTTTACCGTATTTCACTATTCATCACAAATTCAAGAATTTCAAAAAAATAAAAAAAATTCACCCGTTCTATTTATTGATGTGTATAATTCAAAAATGAATTCTTTTTTTTGAAAATATTTTTCTAAATACTATTAAATTAATTTTTAATTAAAATCATACTTAATTCAAAAATTAACAATTTCAAAACTATAAATACTTTCATATCACATTGAAAAATTAACCAAAATGTCATTATCTTCAAGCCTTAAGAAAATAAAATAATATTAAAATTTACTATTCATTAGGGTCGTATTACTATTCATAAGGGTATATTACTATTCAATAAAAGAACAAGTTGGTTCCATTAGGCTCTAAATAACTTACTGAACACAATTGTAGATGACCATTTTTTGAAGTTCAAAACATAGAAGTGGAAATTTTTTTAAAGGCTAGTTATAAATATCTACTTAAAACAAAGTTTCATTCATTTTAATTTATTTAAAAAAACCTTGGTGTGTTAAATTATCCCCACCTTCTGAAAATTTCATCATCTTAATTTTATTTACTTATTAAACAAGTGAGGGTACCTTTCTCTCATAGAATTTTCATACTCCCATGTTTCTTCTTATACCATGTGGTTTCTCCAAAAAAACCTTTACATGGTGGATTTCCTTATTTCGTAATACTTTTTCCTTTCGATCAAGGATCTGAACTGATTTCTCTTCATAAGAAAGGTTCTCTTCCAGCTGAACTACTTCTAGGATCAAAACAGGTGTCGAATCTGGAACATATTTACTCAACATTGAAACATGAAAAACATTGTGTACCTGAGAAAAACTCGGAAGTAAAGCTACTCAGTATAAAACTAGTCCAACTTTCTCTAGGATTTCAAAAGGTCTAGTGAACCAGAGACTTAGATTATCTTTCTTACTAAAACACATCACACTTTTCCAAGGAGATATTTTAAGGAAAACATGGTCACCTAACTCAAAAGAGAAGTATTTATTTCTATTATCTGCATTACTTTTCTGCCTGCTTTGAGTTTTCCTCATGTGCTGCTGAATCATCTTCACTTTCTCAGCCACTTCCTCTACTAATTTTATCACCATCAAATTTCCTTCACCAACTTCATCCCAAAACGCTAGAGTCTGACACCACATTACATACAAAGTCTTGAAAGTTTCCATATGTATACTGGAATGAATTCTGTTATTATAAGAAAACTCAACTAAGGAAATATAATGATCTCAACTTCCATGATAGTCCATTGAACAAGCCTGAAGCATATCCTCCAAAGTCTGAATTGTTCATTCTAACTGCCATTCTGATTGAGGATGAAAAGCTGTGCTGAAATTTAATTCTGTTCCCAACGACTTATGATGTCCCTTACAAAAGATAGAAGTGAAAATTGGATTCTAGTCGGATACAATGGAAAGAGGAACTCCATGTAGCCTAATAATCTCTTTGAGGTATAATCGAGAAAGCTGATCCAAAGACATTGTATCATGAATAGAAATAAAATGTGCAGATTTTGTTAGCCAATCAACAATTACCCAAATCACATTGTTATTTTGAGTATTATTTTATTGTCCCACCACTAAGTCCATGGATACATTCTAACATTTCGACTCTGGCACTGGCAAAGGCTGTAGCATCCCCTTCAGTAACTATCGCTTTGCTTTAACCTGTTGACATGTCAAACATTTCACAGTAAAATTAACAATATCCCTTTTCATTCCATCCCACCAATAATACCCCTGAAGGTCTCCGTACATCTTATAATTTCAGGATGAACCGAAAATGGAGAACTATGAGCATCACACACCAAATATTTCTTCAACTGAGAAAAATAGGGCACACACAACCTTTTTCCAAATATTAAAACACAATATTTATCAAGGGTAAATTCTATAAACTTACCCATTTTAACCAATTATACCTTTTTATGTAGCTCATGATCTTCCTTCTGTGCTTTCTTAATTATGTTTGATAATGATGACTACACTAAAACCTGAGATAAAACATAGGTATTTCCCACACCAACAACTTCTAAGACAAAATTAATCAAATCATTAATCAATGGATCATTTTACAAACGTAACATTGTTAATAATACATGATGTTTTCAACTCAAGGAATTTAATACATTTTTTACTTTTATGGGATGGTAATTGATCATGAAATAATAATCCTTTATTAGTTCATGCCATCTACTATGCCTCATGTTTAATTCCTTCTAAGTGAATATATATACTTCAGACTTTTATGGTCTGTATATATTTGACATTTGGCTCCATATAAATGATGCCTACAAATTTTGAAAGAAAAAACCACAGATGCCAATTCAAAATCATATGTGGGATAATTTAACTCAAAAGTTTTAAGTTTTCTTGAAGAATAAGCAATTACCTGATCATTCTTTATGAAAACACAACCAAGTCCCTTCAAAGAAGCATCACTATAGATGAAAAACTCACCATTTTGGGAAGAAAAGGCCAAAACTAGAGCATTCACCAATCTCTTCTTCAGTTCCTGAAAACAAACATCACATTCTTGTATCCAAATAAATTAACCCCTTTTCATGTTAACTTAGTTATCTGGATAGATAACCATGCAAAGTTCTCAACAAAACATCGATAATAACATGCTAATCCAAGAAAACTATGAATCTCTATAACATTTTTTGGTCTTGGACATTCATCAACCACTTTTGTTTTGTCAGGATCAACTGTTATTACATCCTTATTTTCAATGTGCCTAAGAAAATAAATCTATTGCAACCAAAAATTACACTTTCTGAATTTTCCATACAGTTTCATTTTTTCTTTTTTGAAAAAAACCCTTTGATGTTTTTTATGATCCTCTTTATTTTTAGAAAATAATATAATTTAATCAATAAACACAACCAAAAACTTATCCAAGAAGTCATGAAATATTATATTCATAAGATCCATGAATACAATAGGCGCATTAGTTAATCCAAATGGCATAAAAAAATTCATAATGCCCATATCTAGTACGGAAGGATGTTTTCAGGATGTCATCCATATTCACCTTTAGTTAATGGTATCTAAATCTCAAGTCAATCTTAGAAAAGTACTAAGCTCCCTGGAGCTAATAAAATAAGTCATTGATATGAGGAAAATGATAGTTTTTTAATAGTGATGTTATTCAAAGCTCTATAATCAATGAAAATTATCATGGAACCATCTTTCTTTTTAACAAAAAAACCGGAGCTCTCCATGGTGAAGTGCTTGGACAAATAAATCCTTTATCAAGCAAATCCTACAACTAATTTTTCAATTTAGGAAGTTCTATTTGTGCCATATGATATGGGGGTTTTGAAATTGTCTTAGCACCAAGAACTAATTCAATTGTGAACTCAAATTCTCTATCATGTCTGATGTCAGGTAACTCATCAGAAAATAAATAAAGGTATTCATTTACCACATGCACATCATAAATCTGAATAGTTCCCTTGTTTTCAAAAATATGAGAAAGATAACTTTCATTTCCATATTTTAATAAATTTTTAGCTTCCTGATATGTTATCAATTTTATGGGTTCATTATTGTATACAAACTGAAACTCTATCTAAAAAACAAATTCTTTATATCTACAGTCAATCTTAGCATGATAAATAGAAATCTAGTCCATTCCCAGAATAACATCAAACTCGACTAAGGGTAAAACAACAAGGTTTTGAGGTAAATTCTTTCCACAGACCACAATATAAATATTCTTATAATTACTATTTTCTATAATATTTTTCCCCATGGTATTTTAACAACAAGTTCTAGTCTCATTTATTGAGGTGATATTTCCAATTTACCAGAAAATTTTTCAGAGATGAAGGAATGTGTGGACCCCATATAAAAAAACTTTAGAAAAATTGGAGTAAACAAACAAAGTACCTGATACAACTTCATTGGATGGCTCAAAATCTGCTGACATAGTCACAAAAGATCACACTACACCTTTTTGCTTATAGTATGGCTTCTTTTCATCATTTGGATCTCTCTTTTGGCAGAAATTTGCATAATGAACCATATCACCACATTTAAAAATCTTTATACTTTTCTTATTAGGATCAGTCTTAGGATCATTTTCATTACAATCTCACACTATATATCCAAACTTACCACATTTAAAACCCTTCCTAGTTTTGGTAGGACATTCCTCTGGGTTCTTCTTTTCACACCTTTCACAAAATGGAAACTAGATTTTCTTACCATCAGATTCTTTGTTTGATTCTTACCCATCTCTTTCCATATAGACCTCTTCTTCTCCTTATTTCCACGGTGAATGTGATCATCAGAAAACTCCATATCTACCCTGTCAGCACATCAGAAAAGTTTCTCATAGCATTTGAATTCACGGGAGGCCAACGCCCTATGATACCTTGGATTTAGTACTGATTAAAAGAAGCTGATTTTTCTATCAAGATCCATAATAATATTTGGAACATACCTCACCAGTTGGATGAAATTATCTACATACAAATCCATTAAATCTTTCTCCTTTCACTTCAATTTAAGGAATTTATTCTCCATCCTAAGTCATGCCACCTTTTGAAAATATTTTTTAAGGAAAATAATTTTAAATTCATCCCACTCTAAGGAATCAATATCATCTCTATCCCTAATATTATTTACCATTGACCAACACTGATTAGCTTCACCTTCAAAACAATGAATGGCATGACATACCTTTTGATTGTCTGAACATCCCATAACATCAAATATCTTTTAAAATTAATCAAAAATTTAATTTAGATTACTTATTTGTCTCACACAATCTTATGAAATGTAAAAATCATTAAAAAAAACTTGGGATGAGCACAAAAATCTCAGTAAAGGATGTAAAATAATTAAAGATCACATTAGTGCATGAATACTTGTAACGTAGGAAAACATTTTCAAAAGACATAATCATCACTTATATATACTTAGTTTGTGAAACATGATATTTCCACAAGATTTACACAAAACATAAGAACATAAATATAACAATAAAGCTATATTGTGGCATTACTTACATAATATTGTAACCCTCCCAGCTACCTTATAATTTGTAACCCTCACGACTACCTTACAATTTGTGTAATCATCACAGTTACACTTGGAGTAACCATACGACCAACCTCAAACTTACACATAAACAATTAATTTGAGGGAAATATAGGTCCCACACTTCATGATAAACAATTCCCAATAACCATAACACAATCATACAATATTAATAATTGCATAAAAATATTTTCTTTGAAATTTCGTAAAACAGAATTGTAAAAGAGGATTTTAAAAGAAAATCCCCATACATAAATAATATAATTGAAGTGAGACTTAATAGAGTGGATGGAATATGTATAAAAATTGTAAATACACATAATTTAACATATTATATACAAAAAACATCACACAAACAATTTTAATATCACATAAACAATGAAGTAGAATGTTAACCCAAAAAATGAAAATCAGGTTAAGAATCCCCTTACCTCGGGTTTGTCTTACTTCAATCATGTTTAAAACTAATATATAATGGTTAAAAGAGTGTTATTAATATCTTACAGAAACATATACATCTTTATAATATCTTATATGATCATTTTATTACATCATTTCTCCCTTTAATTGTTAGTATTTTGTTCCTTTCATTATTTATTGGTGAGTTCTTTACATGATTTCCATGATTGGTTCATGATGGATGTTCTTGTCGATTGGAATTTAGACTCTAGAATTAGAATGGAGTGGTATTAAATATTTCCAGAATCTATAAATTATACCATTTATCAAGTTTAATTCTTATATGAAGATGATTCATAAGTTAAAACATTAATGATGTTTCTTTAGATCATTTTAGTGGTTCTTTGATAATAATGACCTCATTTTGTTTTATAATTTAAAACCATGTGTAAAAAATAATTCCAGAACCATGGATGAGACATAATACATATATTATAACCTGGTTCAACCATAAAAATGGTTTCATGAACATAATTTATGTAATTAAAGAAAATTGAATTCACATCGTCTATGATGTTGGTAATTCGACACATCACGAACAATGTCTTTAATTCCATGAATAAGTGGGATAGGAGAAGAATATTGATGATAAATTTTCCATGAAAATGATAAAATCCATAATATACAAGTTTATAGAGGTTTTTATACTCTTGTATAAGATGATGCGAGGAAATAATAATAAAATAAAAGAACTCAAAATAAAAGAAAATTTGAGAAATTCCTTACGAAAATTCGGCATCCAAACGACGTCATTTAAATTTTCATAAAACAATTTGATGAGAGAAAATGGGTATTTAATTATTATTACATAATATGGGCAGTAATGGGTATATTTAATGAAATATACCAACATAAGAAAAAGGGAATGAAAAGGAATAACAGAAAATGAAAGGAAAGAAAGAAAATGAAAGGGGATGTTTACCTCTTGATCTCTTCTCCTTGAGATCCCTCTTAAGGTGTTTGATTTTGACCTTTTGGTGAGACCAGAAGCTCTAGGACATGGAAAAGAGCCTTGGAAGGAGTATTGGGTAGAATGAAGGTAAGGCTCAAGGCTTGAGAAGTGTGGGAGGAAGAGGGGAATAAGGGTAGAATTTATAGTGGAGGAGAGGGGGAATTTTTCATTATTTTAACCATTATTGTAATATTGTTGATCAAGACTATGAATAATATTAATTCATGTGACCCAAAATAGTAATAATGGCATGTTAGTTCGAACCAAGTGGCCTTAAATCCCTTATGATGTCATAAATAGTGTATTTTATTGATAATTTGAATATACGGTATTTTACTGTATTTCACTATTCATCAAAAATTCAAGAATTTTAGAAAAATACCAAAAATTCAACCATACCATTTATCAATGTGTAGAATTAAAAAATGATGTCCATTTTGTTAAAATAATTTTCTAAATATTATTAATTTAATTTTTGAATAAAATCATACTTAATTCAAAAATTAACAATTATAAGACTATAAATGCTTTTATATCACATTGAAAAATTAACCAAAATTTAATTATCTTTAAGCCTTAAGAAAATAAAATTATATTACAATTTACTATTCATTAGGGTCATATTACTATTCATATTACTATTCATAAGTGTATGTTACTATTTACCGAAAGAACAAGTTGGTTCCATTAGGCGCTAAATAACTTACTGAACACAATTGTAGATGACCGTTTTACGAAATTCAAAACATAGAAATGGAAAAAATTATTTTTAAAGTATAGTTATAAATATCTATTTAAAACAATGTTTCATGAATTTCCATTTATTTTTAAAAAAACCTTGGGGTGTTACAACATGGCTAGGTCCTTATCACATGACCTTAAAAGGTATGATGTGTCCCATTAAGCAACACAAAACTATGAAGGTTCTGATTTCTTTCACAAGGATACGTAGGTCACCCATTTATGGGTATGATCCCAACATCAAAATAAACCTTCGTCTCCCTGGATGACAATAAATTCCAGAGTGCCCCATTGAGTGGATTAAAAACCATTATCATCATAATTATGGTTAAAAGAATATCAAAATAGTATATGAGAGGATACCATTGATGGAGAACCTCAAATACATACGAATGTCTCCATTAAGGAAGCACCTAGAATACATACAAATGATTCTAAATTTCAAACATGCTAATAATTGATTACAAATTCCAAGGTAAAACTATGTTATACATTGTTAATTAATAAGGATTCATGAAAATATCTCAAATCTATGAGAGAGTTCTAGGGGAGACAATAATTCCCCCCAAAAGGGTGTGATGAGTTCGACCTCCCATCATCTCGACCAATGAATGTTCTTAAGTATCGTAAGTTCAAACTCAACAAACTCATACCTTTGGAAAGAAGGTACCTTTTGGATAAATAATTCTTGGATGTTTTTGTTTCAATAAATAAATCCAATGGAAACTGCCTAGAAGCAGTGATTCCTAATTAGAACACAGGTTCTAAGGAACTACGAAACAAAAATGGTGAACACAACGTGAATCCTTAACCATGTTAATAGTGTTATCCACATGTCATGACCCTTTAAATTGATAAAGGAAGTCCATACAAAGGAATCAATCACACATGCATCCATTTAAAAGATGTTGATTTAATGAAGTTTATTATTTTTCTCAGTTTTCTCAGAACTCCCTTCACTCCAAATGGCTTCCTTCAAGTTTGCACCCGTGGATGCCCCAACGACTACTGAATATGGATCTTCATCTGCTGGAAGGACGTCATCACTAGCTAAACATCTTCAAAGATGGTTCTCCAATGTATTGGTAAGGGAATACCGTCAAAATGGTACTATCCCAACCTTGGAGGCTGCCCAAATAACTCTCCAAGTTAACAAAAAAACCTCGATCGTCTGGTCAATGACGACCGGTGGTCAAGAAGCAGATGGTTCCAAAAATAGTCTTAAATTGTTTTGGGTCCTTATCCCTAAAACACAATAATTAGTCCCTCTTATAACATAGGGAGGTGGATTAACATGTCACTTATAGCCTCAACTCAAAGATGCAAGGGTCCTTCATGAAGAATCCCACCAACAATCACCGTTAGCAGATTCACATGACAGTGAAACCCTAACATGATTTGTGTGTTACCTATAGTTATTCAAACTAGGTTCCTCAGACTCAATCATGCAAGATGAACCACCGGGGAAAATGTACAACCAATAGGGAGTAGATTCTTATCTTTTCCCCCTTAGGATAAGTCCATCAACCTAACTTGATGGAAAACAACAAATATGAACATACAGTCGTACATCCTAATTCCATTGGCCAACAGACACATCTAGAAGCAACCCACTAATCTCACCAGTAAAATCCAAAGAAGTACGATGAACCAACACACACACCTGTTTACAAACTATTAGCCAGTCAGTAGGCTCATATGACTGCATTCAAGGAATCCCACTAATCAAATGTGGTTCCAATTGGTAAATAGGAACTTACACCTTCTTACACTCACCAATTATGCTAGCAGTCTCATCTGTCAACATTGAAAGAAATCTGTAAACCATGTTTGGTGGAAAAAATCCAACATACACATACACCTTCCAGCATTCATCAATCCTACTAATAGTCTCATTTGGCATCACCTGAAGAAGTCATTCGGAAAGCTCCAATGAAAAAACTGGGGCATACTCAACTCTATAATCCCATACCTAAGTACTATCTGTATCCACTAACAAAAAAGGAGGATAGAAGAAGGAACATACACATTATCTAGATACGAAATGTTTTTATATTCACATTCTGGCCACTGAAGTCACCAAAAATATCTTAGCAACAGTGAAAGGGAAGACAAACATTCTTACCCATATTCTAGAATCATGCCAGAATATCATAACATCAACTTCAGAAGTACTAGGGTAATAGGCACATAAATCTATCCCGACACCTAGGATGACACATCAGCATGCCGTCTTAGAACATATATATACCTCTGTTCCAGTCTAGGAGGGTTATGGGGTATACTCCCCCATATCATACGGACAACCAGATCGGGAACATACACCCTTTCCAATTGAAGATAATTGTCCCATTCCAATGACCACTCCAAGGCAGGAACTTACACCTTCCCATGATAACCAATTCTACATGAAAGTGGCCCCAACTACATATAAATGTGAATCCAAAAAGAAGTCTCACCAAACACATTTGGAAAATCAAGATTCAATCTATGATCTGGATCCTCTTAATGATGGAGTTCTTGGAGCCCTCAGACATTTATCTATTCCACCTGAAGATCCTCTACTCTCACTACCAAATTATGGGAGTAGTAATAGTAATTCTGAAGTTCCCCATCAGACACTTCATCATGAAGTCTTGCTTCATGAAAATTCAGTCAATCTATAGAGCCTATCTTTGGATGAGATCCATGGTAACCCTCCACGTGGACAGAATAAAAAGTAGAAAGAGTATTTATCCCTTGATGTAATCCACTATAGTGGTCCTCCCCATTATGGTATTTATTGTTAAAGTTCTCTCCACAATAGTGTTTTGCACTGTCAAGATAATTCTCTAATTTCCAATGTAGTAATGAGAAAACCGTATTATCTCGAGGCACTTTCCAATTTAAGGCTAGTCATATCTGATGCCTTGTCTTTAACATGTGAAATACTTTTTCAATCATAAGACATCCTAAGGTGATGATCATTCTCCGAACCTCCCTTGGGCCATTTGTCTTCTAATGTAGAAGAGGAAAAAGTCACTGATTCTATTGTTTGTAATAAAACAATCAAAAAGTGTCCACTTTGGACAGACCAAGTCAATAAAGCTCTAGTAAAGGATGATGGAGATATGTTGAACATGAAAAAACAATTGGCTAAAGGAGAAGTACCCGTCATGTTCTGGCCCTTGGAAACCTCTCAATACAACATTCCAAAATTTATGGAAGAAGATTGCATTCATGATATCTACCTCAAATTATGGAAGACTATTCTTTATTTGAAAACCAAAGTATTACCATATGATGAATATCAAAGTCATGTAAAGGTAATAGAAGGGTTTCAACCCCAAAGATACTTGGAATCTCTCCCAGTTTTCCAATATATAAATGTTGAAAAGCAGTAGAGAACCCTTCATCGAGAATGCCTTAATACACTAAAGAGGTTGTGCTAGTTAATTTATGATACACCATCTGGTATTTTTATCAGAGGATGGGGTGAACAAAGAGAATTACATTTCACCGCACTCCAAAATCAGTAAAGCCTTCCAAAAGTAGTATCATGAAATGTTATTTTCCACGGCCAGCTATAATATATAAATTTTGTGTGTAATCAAAGATATGCTCCAGAGTAGTCCTCGAATAGCTCTCATCAGAGCCAGACCCAAAGATAGTAAGATGTTGATATAATTTTTCATCAATCATGTGAGAATATTAAGAAGAACTCTCTTTTAGAGGATGTCAGCCATATGATGGAACAAATTTCTGAAATAGCATAATGGTCTTCCGAAATAAGTGATTTAAGTAGTTTTAGGATAATGCACCAATCTAATGTTCAAACCGAAAGTCACAATATTACAATATAAACTGAATGAATCTAAGCTATAGAAGTTCAATATCCAGCAAACCTGTAGGGCTGGGGGCTTGTTTAATTCAACCTTCGAATTCAATAAACAAAGTTCAAAGGTTTTATGAAGAAGAATAGGAACAACCCAATCCCCTAAGGCTGGGGTATTTTTCACACCTACAATCCCCTCCTCAATGGAAGTCAGTTTTCTCGCAATTATGGAAGAATCCATAAAGTGAACACACAACTAAACTATCCAAATATTTCATTCAGGTTACTATTTTTCAAACAGTTCTTGGGAATTCAGCAAATAGGAGAATATAGTCTCATGAAAGATACATAAGTAGATGATCTTTCAAAGATACGGAAATAATTCCATCAATGTATTATTCATTGGTGAATGTCATAAATACCATTGCGGAAGATCCTCTAGTGAATGATTATAGTATAGGGGAGTCTAAAGATGAAGTTATTATTAATAACATGGTACACACTGAAGCAAATTAAGGAGGTGTGCATACCCAAAATTAGAGGCTTACCCAGAATCTGGGTGTCCCTTCTAGTAACCAAATTCCCCCCCTTCGAAAGGAATCTAATAAAGGGAAAGTTAAAAGTCAGGTCATGTATCACTTTTCCACTGGATAAGGTCAATATATTTCACTTGAAGAATTATTTTCCCAACAAGAAGAGGAGATGGAGGAGATGAAGGAGTTGAGAAAACTCAATACATAGTTACTTCAAAGAAGCATTTCTGCTAGACATATGCCCTAGGAATATCCTCAACTTCCATATCATGTAGGAACTCCTCAGAAAAGAGTATTTTCTATAACTACAGATGCATATAATTAATTCCCTCCATTAGGTACATATCTAGGGAATGATCAAATACATCCTTATATGCCTGTCCCCATGGGTTATCTAAGAAGAATACTAGCAGTACCACCACCGGTGGTTTTTCCAGTCATTTCACCAGTTCAAACTCAAGATACTATACTTGTATTGGACCCATATCATTTAGATATTCCCTAAATTCTTATCAATACTACCGAGGAATTAACAAATCAATTGGAAGTTATGGAAGAACGGTGTGCACCAGTACAACCAAAAAATAAATCTTACCCCTAATGGGTGGATCTTATCACTCTCCCACCAAACTTTTTGAATACCATATTTCCAATATTTAATGATTTGGGAGATTCAGAGCAACACTTAATGTATTTATTTTATCTTTGCAATCCCATGATGGCCCCCCCTCAACAATAAGAAGTGTTAAATATCATATTCCTTGTGAAATCATTATAGGGACCAGCTTTTGTCTGGTATAAAAGTTTGTAGTCTAGATCAATTACTGGATGAGAAGATCTCCGTCAGAAATTCCTTCTCTAATTCAGCTCAACATTGCTGAAGATAATAGTTTTTTATCTCAAAAATTGAAAACAAAAGGAGAATTAAAGAGTTTCAGATTTTATTTCTTGATGGAAAGGATTAACATATTCCTTAAATTTGGCACTCCCTCAGGATGATTTGCTGCCAATTTGTGTGGAAAATCTGCATGATGAGTTATGCATATCACTAATACCTATGAAATACAGAGGACAGTTTCAAGAACTTGCTTCAATTTCTCAACATGTGGATGATTCAATTGTGGAAACTAAATATAAATCTTATGTAATTCCATCATCTATAGGAAGGAGAACAAATAAAGCAGAGGCTTCTATAGTTACACTAAAACAAGTACTTGTACCTACTTCCACATCAAAAACATCATCACACCGAAGGGATCCACCTCCCAAGCATCAACAACAAAGACCACCTCATCAAGATAATCAAAAAGATCAAAGGTGGAGACAGTTTGAGTAGTTAAAGAATAAAGTTTTTATTTTCGAAATGAATAGGTTCCTAGTTACTTTATTTTAGCTTTGGAAAACAATTTGGTTCAATTACCAAGGCCAAAGAAACCAAAAAAATAAGAAGATGAAGATATTTTGAATTATTGTCCCCTTCACCAAATGTTGTGGCATCCCATTCCAGAGTGTTTTGTTTTCAAAGACCTCTTTCCAAAAATGGTAGAATATGGACAAGTGAAACTGAAAATTTCATTAGCCCAAGTAGCATGTGTTACTGCTACTGATCCAGAGAAAGAAGGTGAGTGGCAAGAAGTCAGAAGAAAAAATGCACAAAAATATGATTAGTGGATGATTAGGAAAACAATCAATAGAAATCATTCCATTCTAAAAACATAGTTGAAAGAACCAATTGTGTATTCTGCCACTTCCACCATAGAAAAACCACCTTCATCAAAAGATCAGTTCTAAAAAGGTCAATCCTCAAAGAATTGACCTGATCAAAAGGACAAATAGTAGTCAGAAGAAGATTATATCATGTCAAGGACAACTTTTTCCTTAAATATCAATAGTTTCATGCCATTTTTTTCAAAATCACGGGCACCGTCCTGCCAAATGGCACAACCAAAATCGACATGTCAAGAAGAATCTTCATCAGATGAAGAGTTAATCTTTGGTTCTGGTAATGTTACTCTCTTAATGGATTCCTACAAAAATGATGATTCTAGTTATGATGATTTTTTATTCCCTGTACTTAACTGTGGAACTAGAGGAAGAAGCCATGGCCAAGGATATAGGAGAAGATGTTGATATGATACAAACCACTATTTTAACTCTACCTCTTCTCAAACTGTATATGCAGTGGAAACTCTTGTGAGAGCCCTTCAGTGGGCTCAACAAGAATAAGGAAGTTCTCCCACACATGATAGGATCAGTCCTAACATGATTATTATGGATGGACGATTAGAGGTTAAACCATCATTCTATCAAAAAGTAGATAGACTTAGTTAGTCTAATCTACCAAAAATAGAAGTATCTTCATTTTCTACCCCAATACAGGGTACATCTACATCATGAACATCAAGTTTCAAGGCACCTGTAAAACCAAATCTCTATGCTGGAAAATGTAGACCTCTGGACCAAAAGTACATTTTTTTAAATAGTTATCCCAAGTACCGACCAAGTTTTCGATCATGGATGCCTTGAATCTGTGAAAAGATACCCAATAGGCACATATTGAGGCTTTTTCAAGTCCTGAAGAGTTTAAAACTGAAGTTGCTGATTATGAGGTTTAACGTATAGAGAATGATCCTAATAAATGTCATGTAGTTATATCATTCATAGATGAAGATACATATCAGACCCTTGTATCTATATAGTAGGATTAATGATACAGACATCCGATGAGCCTTCATTGATAATTGATCAAGATTTAACATCATTCCCATTCGTACGCTTCATCGATTGGGCCTCACTAAATATGAATTATCTCCTTCCAATTTGATATTTAAAGGTTATGACATGAATGAACAAGAACCTCTAGAAGTGATTACACTCAGAACTCAGTTTGGGGATCTTGTGTTTAATTTAGATTTCATGGTTGTCCGTCAGGATAGAACCTTAAATATTCTACTTGGAAGGCCTTGGCTACATCAACATGCAGCCATTCCTTTTTCGTATCACCAATGTCTCAAGCACTGATTTAATAGTAAAATTGGGACATTATACAGTGATAAGGCTCTATTCAAAATATGTGAATCTTAGTATATTGAAGTATAATTTTATCACACAAAGGGAATGAGGTCCGTAACAAAAGATATAACAAGAATCAATGCTCCGAATGGCCTGAAAAAGATCCCAGATAACCCATTCAAACATTTTAATATAGATTATGTGTTTCCTATCAATCAAATTGAAAGGATAGACCCAAATACAAGCACTCATCTAGTGAATTTCATAATTTTAATTACAGAAATTGAACCTTACAACATGATAGAAACTGGTGATTCACCAAGAAGTGGTGAAAGCTTAAATGGAGAAGTCATTATTTCATCCACCGAACTTTAATAAATATCTGATTCATTAATCATGCTAGAAGAAGATATCACAATAATAGAAGAAGATAAGGATGTTGGTTCCCAACCCATCATCTCCTATTCAATACTCCTAGAAGACCCTTCATCATCAATAGGGCCAAAAATGGTTTCCTATTCTTCAGGATGTTCAAATATATACTCCTCAACAAACTTTGAATGTTTTTATTCATCACCTACTATGAAAGTAGAAATAGAAGAAGTGGAATGTAAGGAAGAAAAAGAATAATATCTTAGGGATTCTCCTCCATCATTTGAGGAAGGTGTCTCCACCACTATGGATAATCTTAGAGAAATAAATCTAGCTACATAAGAAGATCCACACCCCACTTTAATTAATGCGACCACGACTTCTGAATACCAAGAGATGTATACTTAATTTCTAAAGAAACATCAAGATATATTTTCTTGAAACTATACATAAATTCCAGGCCTTAATCCCAATGTATCTACTCATCATTTAGGTTTTCAAGAAAAGCATCAAGGATTCAAGAAAGCAGCATGAAGAACACACCCAACTTATGCCTTTAAAATTGAAGATGAAGTTGACAATATTATTAAGGATAAATTTGTCAAGGAGGTGCAACATACCAAATGTCTAGCCAAAAATGTCTCAATGAAAAAGAAGAATGGGAAAATTAGAGCTTGAATTGATTTTAGAGATCTTAACCGGCATTTTCCCAAAGATGACTTTCCGGTTCTGATCACAGAACTTTTAATTGATGCAACAACTGTCTAAGAACCTATCTACTTGATGGATGGCTATTCTAGGTACAATCAAATCCGAATGGCCTCATAGGGTGAGGATTCTATAGCCTTCAGATCCCATCAAGTTGTGTTTTTCTATTAGGTAATTACCTTTTTCTTAAAAAATGTTGGTACAACGTATCAACGTGCCAAGCACTATATGTTCAAACCATTCTTAGGAAAATTTGTCGAATATTATGTGGATGATCTAGTAGTTTTATACATACAACATTACCATCACTTGACTGATTTTGGGACCATATTCCATAAACTTCAGAAACATAACTTGAAGATGAATCCATTGAATGTGCTTTTGGGGTAACCTCAGAAAAATTCTTTAGCTTCATTGTACACCATCATGGCATCGAAGTTGATTATAAGAAGAAAAAATAAATCCTTGGCATGTCACCTCCTCAAAATTTGAAATAATTAAGAAGATTTCAAGGACACTTGGCCTATATTCAGTAATTTATAGCCAATTTGGCAGACAAGTTCTCACCCTTCACTAGATTAATGAAGAAGGGAGTCACCTATCAATGGACTAAAGACTTCCAAGATGCATTTGATACCCTAAAGAAATATAACTTGAGCCCACCAGTGTTAATGAAACTTTTTTAATGAAATACACTTATTCTTTATGTGACAGCTTTAGAGAGATCACTGGGTGCCTTCCTTTCCCAAAAAATGACTCTTGGAATGAAAATATCTTTTACTATCTCTGTCAAACAATGCTTCACACAGAGACTCGATATTCAAGTATTGATAAATTCTTCTTGGTATTAATCTTTATAGTTCAAAAATTGAGACACTACTTATACTATCATGAGGTTCACTTGGTATCTCACAATAACCCACTCAAATTTATCCTCATTTTTCCCATGCTTATATGGAGTTTGGCATAAGCAGTTATTTTGCAATAGTTTGATATCCAGTTTGTGCCTCAAAAGGCAATGAAAGGCCAAGCGTTGGAAGATTTTTTTGCTAAGAATACATCTGTAGAAGATAAATATTTGAATACTGAACTTCATGATGAATAGGTCTTCTATATTCAAGATAATCCCCAAACATGGGAAAAGTACTTTGATGGTTCTTCCAGAAGACCAACGGGGAAGAGAATGGAAAATATTAAACTCAAAAAAGTTGGGTTAGTAATTGTACTTATATCCCTAGATAAGGTAGTGTTTCCATATTCCTTCATGTTGTTAGAAGGCGGTTCCAATAATAATGCATAATATCAAGCTCTAATTACTTGCTTGGAATTGTCTCTCCAGGTACAAGTGAACCACCCGAAAGTGAAAGGTGATTTAGAGTTGGTAATCAAAAAAATCAATGGGGATTATGCTACTAGAAAAGAAGAGTTAATTCCTTTGTGTGATTACATCAAGGGGTTAATGGATGAATTTCCCTCAGAACCAAAATTGTCATATGTCCCATGATCAATGAATTATCAAGTTGATGCACTGGATAATGAAACTACAATCCTAGAAGATCCAAACCGGGATGAAAAAATCATCAGTATTTCTGATCATCATATGGTTTCACCTTTTGTTCAAAAGTAGAATAGAAGAAATTAATGAAATTAGCCCTATTTCTGATCCATATGGTTATACCACATGATGGATGACACCCATCATAGAATACCTTCAAAATGGTGTACATCCATCAGATAGATCTGAAATAGAACAGATCTGATGATGAGTGGCCATTTTTACTCTTTATGATAGTCCAAATCACTAGAAGATCCTCTACAAATAAGGATTTTATGGAATCGTCTTTAGGTGTATTGTTGGAGAATAAACTACAGCTGTCATGAAATAAGTACATGTAGAAGCTTATGGGGCTCACCAATCTTAGCATAGGATTTCTGATCAAATATGAAGGCTTGGATACTTCTGGACTTATATGATGCAGAATTGTATAGATTTCACAAAGAAATCACATTCCTACCAAGTGCATGCCCACTTCATTCATCAACACACAGAGTTGTTACATATAGCTAAATACTCTTGACCATTTTCCAGACGGGGAATAGATATATTAGGACCTTATAATCCAGCTATGACTAAAAAGTTCTAGTATATTCTTACTGCTACTGATTTATTATCCAAATGGTCTGAGGCAATACCTTTCAAATAATTCAGAGTCAAAAGCATTGTTAGATTTTTCAAATATAACATTATCACCATATTTGGTGTCCCTCATATTATATTGATAGATAAAGGCACCGATTTCTGTACTTTAGAAGTAAATAAGTTATATTAGGAGCATAATATCAAATCCAACCATTCAACTTTCTATCATGTAGTGACCAATGGATAGATAGAGGTTTTCAATAAGAAACTTTCAAACATACTCCAGAAGATGGTGGATAAATATAATAAATCTTGGACTAATAAAATTTTTCATGCTTTATGGGATTATCTGACTACTACCCATACTACCACTCAGGAAACTCCATACTCATTAGTGTATGGCACATAAGAAATTTTTCTAATTGAAATTCGATTTCCTTCACTTAGAGTTGCAATATGTGATAAGTAATATACAGATGAAAAGTATCAAAAGCAATTTTATTAGATAGAACAATTAGATGGAAAAATATTGAATACTTTGCATCATTTGGAAGTCTATCAGAACATAATAGTATGAGATTTTAACAAGAAAGTTCAGCTCCACTAATTTCTTCAAGGAGAATTGGTATTGTTCCTCAGGACTCCAATGATACCAGGAAATAATCCTCCAAAGCTTGATCCAATGTGGGAAGGATGTTATTCCAAACATAACATCTACTCATATAGAGATTATTCCCTAATCTCAATGGATAGATAACTTCTTACAACTCTATCCAATGAGAGATTCTTGAAGAATTAATTTTTACAACTACACATCACCAAATGTCCTCACTAAATGACTTTAAACTACATAGAAAAAAGTCCAAGTTGCAAGACATTAATCTACATAACAACCCTAAGCACCCATGATAGACGATGATAAAATGTTTAGAATCTTTGTCCTCGTTGCACGATGTTAAAATGCATGACATCATTTTTCCTCGTTACATGAAATTAAACTGTATGATTAATATCTTCTTTATTTGACATTAAGAGATTCCATGTGCAAGAATAATTAACATCATTGCTACTACTTAGTGACACATGAGTTTCATTTCTCCCTTTGTCTGAATCAGATCTTCATAGGGGCCTCATTTCAAGAACTACATGTGGCTTGATTCTTATTTTCAATGAGATACTTAGAGATTCCTGGATCACCAATCTTGGTCCCAATCGTAATTTTTTTCCCTTTTCTCCTCTTTTATATGAACCAGATCTATACAGAGTGATCTTTCAAGATACATGGTTTAATCTTCATATGATTTTGTGTCTTATGTTTAACCATTCATCCAAAATGTATTAAAATCCCCCATCTCCCACATCAATCTCAATTAGTGAGGGAAATTATTGTTTCAAGAACTACATTTGGATTGATTCTCATCCATATGAGATACATAGAGATGACTAGTTCTTCAATCTTGGGCCTTTCCATGATAAAAATCCCCCTTCATTCCCTATGTATGAATCAAACCTTCATAAGGAGTGTCCAAAAAACTATGTATGAATTAATTCTCATCCCATTGAGATACATAGTAAAAACTAGGCTTTAACTCGTAGTCCCAGCCACGAGATACATTTTTATCCCTCTTCCACATATAATTAACAATCTATGTGGGAATATTTATTTTGGGTCCTCTCCTTAGAGATCCCACCAAGGAAACAAGAAATTTCCCCATCTTACATATGAGTCATATTTATGTAAGGGAATCCAAACCTCTTGACAATATTGATTCAAATATTTTTCTAGTGCATTAAGCATTACCCCTTTCATTTTTCACACTCTTAATCTTGAATATTTTTAGATCTTTATAATATCTCTTATGGTTTTTGGTGATAGATTTTATTATATATGAAAAATATTTTTCCTGAATATGCAGCACGTGCCCTTAGGTAGCCTTGCATAAGTTGCCTATATAATAGGCCTATTAGTCAGAATATACCACTATTTGGCTATGCAGCATATTCCCTAGTCGTCCCTGTATAATACGACCCCCATAATGGGTTCGTCAAAAAATGGTAACTTCATTCTTGGTAAAAGAATCTTCTATCCCCTTTAAACAATGATGACCATATACACGAATCTATGTCTTAAAGCATTCATCCATGTTTATTTATTCCATTACTTTTCTCTCTATCTAAAATCATCAAGACCATGGTTTACACATTTCTCTCTCCATGTGTTCAAATAAATATGAAATAAACATGGATCATTCTACCACATATCATCTATTGTTTCTATTTTTGGTCCTAGTCGTTTGAACTAAAACAAGAAATACTATACTTCCAACATTTGGGACAATCCTTTATAAAAATCATATTCCTACGATTATTTGGAAATCATGATTAGAAATACTCTCTCCGTATTCAGGTACCTTTCTCCATAAACCGAACTCTGTGCTATGAAAAATCAGAATATCCATAAACTTTCTTCATCTTTTAGAAATAGAATGTAAAACTTTTGAGATCTCGTTTTCCTGACTATGTAGTATGTGCCCCTAGGTGGCCTTGCATAATTTTCCTACATAACGGGCCTATCAGTCAAAATATTCCACTATTTGTCTATACAGCATATTCCCAAGCTATACCTTCATAATACAATCCCTATAATGGGTTCTTCAAATAATGGTAACTTTGTTCTTAGGAAAGACTTCCTCTAATGCCTTTTATCCCTTTTCCCATATCATTCTTCGGATCTGGAAATTCCCAAACCACAGTTTTCAATTCTTCCCTTTTATGAATGAACATGGTAGTATGTTTCCAAACAAATTATCAAGAAATTAGAGAGTCCCAAACCTTTGGTCAAAGCTAAAGAACGTAAATTAAAGCCACCAAATGTCCTCATTATATGACTTAAAACTGCATAGTACAATGTCCTCACTGTATGACATAAAATTTCCCAATATGATATTAAAATGCCCTCTTTCTAACAGATTTTATCCATTCATCAGAAACCAAATTTGTGTATAAGTGGTTTTTCAATTCATGAATTATGTCAAAATAGATAAACCATTATTATTAGAATCTATTTCCTTGAAAAGACCACCAAACATGGTATTGAGTTGCTCAAATATTATTTTCTCTTGTTTATCAATAATAAATTATTAAATTCCTAAGAGCTATTCTTCCTAACTTTGAAGTACATTCCCTTAGGTGGCCTTGCATAAGTTTCCTACATAATAGGCTAGTTAGTCAAGATATACCATAGTTTAGCTATGAAGCATATGCCCTAGTTATCCCTGCATAATAAAACCCCCATAATGGGTTTTTCAAATAATGGTGACTTCATTCTTGGAAGAGAACTCCTTTATGTTTATACATGTTTTAGATTTGGTGACCATAAAAATCATGAATCAAGATTTCCATTTAAAGTATTTAAATAATATTGGAGAAATTCCTAGCCACTGAGCCTTGTTTAGGATCCAATTTCAAAATTCATGGTCAAAGCTATCTAACCTTAAAAGTTATTGTTTTTAGTCTAACATGCATAAATCTAAACTACCAACAAAAAGAGATGAGGTAATCACCATATTGGAAACTCTCAAAGGGAACTCTAGACAAAAGTAGAGTCTCAGCTCACAAAACGTACATTTTTTGTATGGTTTAGGTAATATTAACCAATAAAAAGTCAAAAGATACAAATTTTGTGGGGGTTTTTTTATATAAAGAAAATAAAAATAATACTATGCTCATTAAGCCCATCAGCTTAACAAGAAAATACTGAGAACCCCCATTCCTATTATTATAATTATTATTATCTGACATAAAGGTTTGATGTTAAAAAAAATCATCATCATTACCTTTCATATTGCAATTAGAGAAAGAAAGAATGAAGACATATATTATTGGAGACAAAATTATTTTCATTTATATAAAATTAGAGGGATATACATAGAATAGAACCTATTTTTCATGTGTTAAAACAAGTTCTCAACATGATTATTCATTTGTTGAATGGTCTCATGATCCCTATCGACTGCCTGTTGAATTTGGGACAGTTGAGCGAATTCATCCTCGTCATCTTGACGAAGTGACTCTTTGGGAGTCGAAAAGGTAGTTTCCATTCCAATTCGGTTTACCCAATAATTGTTTCAATTTTATGAGTTTATTATGAACAATATCTATTTTATATTCAAGATACATCATCTCTTTCATTGCTTCTTTAATTTTTTGGCCGACTTCAATTGACTTCTTACTATGATCGACCTATGCCTCAACTACTGCAGCTTGGAAGCTCTCAATATTTATAATCCGTTTATCCTCTTCATGATCTTTCTACAACTTATGTTCCTTCTCCCATCAGTAAATGGTCTCTTTCATTGCATTGTAGACTCATCGATAATTAAATCCACCAAATCCTAATAAGCAGAATAGTGTTGGGAGTTTGCCAAAATGGGATAGCAACACATCAAAAGGATTATCAGCAATTATGTTCCATATATGTAAGCATGTATTCTTACATGCCATGCCAAGATCATACTTCATATCTAAATATACATCTGATTCAATACCATGGGGAAAAATGTACTCTGGAAACATGTCACTTAAAGTGTTGCCTTGTTCTGCTTCTCTCGAAACAATGGATGCTTCACCTTCTACTGATTTCTGAGCCAACATAGAATCTTCACATTCCGATCTAACTGTAAGAGATGATAAACCTAAATGATGAATCAAGATCATTTCCTGTTTCAAAATAATGGAAAAAATAGACCATGATCTAGACAGCCGATAATATTTACCCAATAATAAGTTGGTCTCTTGATTCAATTCATCCCCAGTCTTCTCAACTTAAAAAACTTGTGCATATGTTTCTTGAGGAGGGGAATTCTTCTGAGTTTTCCCACTTTTCACAATTAAAGACTCTATAACATCTCTCAACATGTGGTATTCATTGATTATTTCTCCAGCTTCAATAGAAGAAGGATAGAGTGGAATTCCCCATTCTTGAAGGGCTTTTGTAACCTTTTCTGTAGAAAAAGTTTCATAAGTTGAAATATGATGTGCAATATTAGGTAAAAGAAGAACAATTATGTATGGAAAATGTGAGAATGCGAACTTACATTCTTGAAATTCCTCATGAAAATCCCTAAACTCATTGATGGAACATGGAATATCAATTTTTGGATTAAGGGAGTCTATCATTTCACTGTATGCAGCTTGGAGTGTTATAGCATCCTTACCGTTTAAGGTATCAAAAAATGTTGGTTAATGCCCAAATTGGCTGCTCTTACATTCTATTATGTCATTTATTGAATTGGAACAACATCATCAGATCATTCTAGGTTTGGATCAACACCATCATGTACTTCAGACTGCCCATGATATTTGTTCCTTCCTTCTGGTGCAATTAGAATATTAGCATACTTGGCATGAAGGAAACAAAGTGGCGGACTACTTGGACTTCCTTGCAGTCCCAGAAGATCCTGTGGTTTGTTATTAAAATGTCTCTCTTTTTAAATTGGAGGGGGTCAACCTGATTAGGGGTGATTCTCTAGGGATTCATTATTTCCGACCTCCCTAGATGTAGTCCCATGTATTGTACTTTTTTCTTGCCTATTTTGGAAAAAAAGTTGTAATGTTGGATGGATGGATTGGCAAGGGTAAATGATCTGAGATATATTGAAAAGAAGAATATTAGAAAAGAATTTAATATTAAAAAGAAATTTATTTTATATTATCATGGATTTTCTCTCTCTCAATAGAACCTGGAGCATATACAACTACACCTTTTGATGTTTTATCTATCAAGGTAATAGATTCATCAACATGAACCTGTGTTTCTCCTAGGGATTCCATCTCTGGTCTTGAGGGATCATCTCTTAATCCCTCAAGAGAGGAGAGAGATGCATATCTTTCAAGAGGATAAACGTGATTAATAAAGTGTATCTATAGGGTCCTGAAAATTACACAAGGGGGAAATCCAATTACCCCATGACATGGAAAAGGACTGAATCGGCCTGCATATCGGCTCCCAGCAACAGTACGTGGCCGGTTCAGTGAACCGCTCTCCCATGGACGTTGTCGTTCACGAAATGGGGGCAGGGTTCCTATACAGGCACAAAAAAGGAAGACCGATGGTGAAGCCAGGCCGATCCATTGCTGCGAACCGTGCCAACCGGCCAATGCCGCACACACTGTCGCTCGCGAAACGGAGGAGGGAGTCGTATGCGGCCGCGAACGCCGTAACTCGCGAAATGGAGGCAGAGCGCCTATGAGGCCGTGGACCGCTGTCATTCACGAAATAGAGGTGGAGTGGTGCACATCCGTAGAGAAATTCCCCAGATTTCGATTCAAAAAATCCCCAGTTGAACGAGTCATCCACAGGTGGGGATTCCTTCATGGGCTTCCTCAGAAAGTGCCATGGGCTCATCGGTACAACCTCCTTCGTGACTCTATAAATATTCACCGAAGGGCACCAAAGGGGGGGGGGGGAGAGGAAGGATGGGTGAAAACCCATGGGGAGATGCTGGAGAAATCGCTCCCAGCGGTAAAGTTCCGTAGCCATCCGCGGACCCCATATCGTCTGCGGATGCACTCTTTCGCATAGAGGAGAAACCAAACCGCAAACACATGTGGCCATCTCCTTTGCGAATAGTACTTCCGCGAGCCACCCTCTCTGCGTACTAGTGTCGTTCGCTAAATGGAGGTAATAACCCCTCTGTGGGCGCGCAGTATGATGGGCGCCAGCCCCTTCGTGTCTCGCTCCTCCGCAGACATTCCTTCACGAACGACTCCTTCGCGGCTTACTCCTTCGCGGCTCTCTCCTTGGAAGACAACCTCCTTCACGGGGCACCTCCTTCGCGGATATCCTCCTCTGCAGATAGCCTCCTCCACATCCATCCTCCACGGCCTAGCCTATCGCGGCCTGCTCCCTCACGACCAGCTCCTCTGCGGACACCCTTCGCGGACAACCAAACTGTGAACCACATGCGGCCAGCTCCTCGCAGCCAGCTTCTACGCGCCCCACCCCATGCAGAAAACCCCATGCACTCGTTGGTCCATACTGTGTGGGATACACCCCCGCACCCCCGCTCAGGGTCCTTGCTGGGATGCAGTCCCGGCCCTCTGGGCCGGTCCCTTCGCTACCATCACCGACCACCTTGAAAAATAGACAGTCGCACCGTGAACTTTTCAGGCCGCGTCAAAAGTCTTTTACATTTCACCCTTGCGCCACCCCCAACATCCATCCTATAAAATCCATGAGTCGAGATACTCCTCATGACTCTCCTATACCCCCATTTTTTAGCTCCTTTTCTTGGTTCATCCAGAAAGTCCTGCCATTGCGTATGTCCCACACCAACCGTTTCTAGGTCTCTCCTACTTAGTCGTCCTGACCACATGACGTTAAACTGTATGGAACTCATCCTGACCACATGATGTTAAACTGTATGGCCCTCATCCTATCCATATGACGTTAAACTATACAAAAACAGTTCTATATACATGACTTTAAACTATAGTATTCCCTATGTTCCAAACGTAGTATGCCTCTTACTCCAAACAAGAGATGCCTTATGCTCCATGCATAAGATGCCTAATTCCATGATCACAGTGGCATACCTTCAAGAGCATTGGAATCTATTCAAACATTCCATCACTCCACCTCATGATTTGCGTGTCCTTCATTCTGATCTTCATACTCTTCCATGTCCAAAGTTACCCCCTAACGGCCGGGTCACATGCCGCATCGGCTCACCTACCGTCCTGGGACAACACCCCGGAAGACTTTTGACAACACTTTGATTCAGGTCCTGTGTTTCGAACATGGTCAGCAGTCGACCCTAAGTTGTTTGTCCCCATTTCAGGCTAACGCGATATGGATGTTGTGTTTCGAACACGGTCAATAGTTATATTCCATCGCCATGCCACCCTCATTGCATTCTGAATGTCGGGTATGTAATTCACACTTTTCATCTCCCTTTGTTCGGACTGATTCCAACACCCTTGGCATTAACCCGCTTGTGCACTTGAGCATAGGCGTTGGCCCCATTATATTCCTCAACCCACCAATGGGTTGGGATGCCCTCATGGCCAGACATGATGAAGTCTCCATGGGCGTCCATCCAGGAGTAAGCCCCGACTTTCTGGGCCGCTCCATGCGTAAGCCCCACTCCACTTCTCACGGACTCACCTTTTGCGACGTGATCGTCTGGTCCCTGCTACCTCTTGTTTCTCACACCGAGCGTGACTCACATGGGCTTAGAGTAAGCATCGACCATGACATCCATCACCATGGGCCTCCTCAGAGTGTAAGTCCCAACTTTTCACCATGGGCCTCTTCAGAGTGTAAGCCCCAATCCATCACCATGGGCCTCCTCAGAGTGTATGCCCAAATCCATTGCGAACTACGTAAACTTTGATCCTTGTCTCTTAAGCATGGTATGTAGGAAGCCTCCCTGAGGTTCAATCCCATCATCCACACCTTGGGCCGCCTTAGAGTGTCAGCCCCATACCAATACGAACTACGTGAACTTTGATTCCTGTCTCCTAGGCAGGGTACGTAGGAAGCCTTCCCGAGGTTCAAGCCCAAAAATTTGCGGATCCAACTATCTTCACATCGGTTCACCATGCCAATCCCAGTTCTATCTCAATGAGTCCTGACTCCACGGGTTCATGAATCCAACGAGGGATGGTAAACCTCAAGCCTAAATGATTCTGAACCCCTTCATCCAGTTGACCATTGCCCACCAGGGTTAAATCCGTTGGTACTATGATTGGGTATAAACAAAATATTCATGAACATATGAATACATCTTAAATCTATAAGAGATTCCTGGAACAGGCAATAATTCCCCTAAAAAGGGTGTGATGAGCCTGAACTCCCATCCTCTTGACCAATGTGAGTTCTTAAGATTTGCTGGCCAAACCATCCAGCGAACGCCTGCCTTTGGAAAAAAGGTCCACACACTACGGGATATGGACCCTTTGGGTGTTTCGAGGTGCAAATGGTGCACCCAGTATGAGTGATTAAGAAGAGATCAACCTTATTTAATCAACCTTCGGGTAGCGCACGTCTCTCCCACACGACCCCCGGTCGTGCGCCGCGCCGGGACCGGAACATTATCAATCAAATCATAATGTGGGAGGAAAGTATAAATACTTACTTCTCTAACATACACTCCAGACCAGTCTCTTTTCTCTCTTGCATTTCATTTTATAAGCTTGTAGAGAAATTGAAACACTCCTCTTGGATGGAGAAACATGAGGTAATGGCTAATGATTGTCTTTCCCCATTACCCCAGTCATGATTCTTTCTCTTGGAGAATGTCTTGGAGACTTATGAGGATCATTTGATGTGTAGATGAGAGAACTTATAGGTCCATAACTTGGTGACCCGAGAACCTATCCTGAGGTTCCCTCCCCGAATTATGGCTGCAAAATGCAATCTCATCAAGATTAATGATGGTGAATGGAAAAGTATAATTGAGACAAAATAAAAGGAAAGGAAATTCTCAGTATTAACATAAATGTCACATTCATACTCATGGTAAATAATTAACCCTTCATGTATACCTGATTCCATCATATGGGATACTCATTTAGAGGCTGGGATTTATTAATTAGTTGCATATATAAAGGCCTCTAGCTCCGCAATATACTCCTATAGTTCAACCAGGTTATTATCCATATAAAAATTAGAAGGTTCTTTAATCTCACCCACATCTGGTATCCAAAGGCCATATTGGAAATATTCCCATGCATCCATATGTTCATGGGTCAATCTCTCCCAAAATTGAATGGATGAAGGCCACACATAACTTGGTCTCGGTATGGTTGGCTATGGAGAAAACTCAACACCTTCTGACTGGTGAGCCTCTTTAGGTATCCCCTATTCTTCTTCTTCTTCAGAAAGGTCAAAAAATGGGATGATAATATCTTTCTGATGGTGGTGGATGGATTGCCTTGGGGCCAGAAGTATTGTTTCTCTATCCCCAGTCTTACTGGTGTACATTCTATGAAGATGTTTTGAAGGATCTGAAACTTCTGAAGCTTTTGCATCATCTTTGTATTTGGACTTCTTACCACAATTTCTACACAGAATAGTCACTGTGGCTACCACCTGATATATTGCTTTTTTCAAAGCTCCCTGAGGGTATAAAGAAGCCTAAGCTTTGGCATATGTAGCTTCCAATCTGATTGATTCATCTAGTGGAGGTAAAGTAATTGACAATTTGGATATCTCTAAATCCATAAAAATCCATAATTGTCTCGCTACCATCGGGTGTTTTTGATGTCTAACATACATGGGAGAAACAATGTTTGATTTTTGAAGACATATAAAATGAAGAGAAACTATATAGGGGATGTAACCCTCACAGATAATTTCACTATCAACCCTGGTCGATAATAGGATATCCCTGAATTACATCATATAAGACCTCAGCTCATAATTTTATTCCTTATCGTCATCAATAAATATTCCAGTAGGCAGGTTACCAAAAGGAAAGAAGCTTAATTATCCTGATGCATTCAATGCCCTAAATACTAAATCAAGTCTCAAATTATGAGGCTGAATACTAGAAACTTTCTGTAAAAATGGGGTGAATTGACCATTGGGGACTCTAACTGAATTCAACACTGAGTATTAAGAAAAGTGTGTCTCAATCTAGCACCAAAACACTAGGAATGGCCCTGAAAGTCTAAATGGATCCTTCCTATTGTATAAATTTAGCATTCAATAATAAATTATTTCCAATACAAGAGTTTCTATCCCAATATTCTTTCCCTATACCAATTTATCCGCAATAACAAAAGTCCATGGCCTTAGACCACCACCAAAATCATGGAATGGAAGAAAGTAAATGCTTAGCCACATGAAAAGGAATCCGTCTAAGAGTACATTTTCATCAATATCATATTTGACTTTATAACCCCAATGCTTGTAGTCACATCTCTCCAATGTGGGCCAATATGTGCCTTAACTTCCATAATTATCTACAGAAGGACAAACAATAAGAATTCTACAGGTGGGACCTTTCTATGCTGTTGGTTCTAAAAAGGATTCCATCTACACTCTAGTATGAATAGCTTTCTTGTATTTGGGAATTTATTGGATATTTTGATTAATTAATGAGAAAACGATGGTGTTCTGGTTACATCACCCCATATTGTTAACGTTAGAATAAACTCATCATACATTTCCCCAAGAATGGGAGACCTAGATATTTGATAAATACCCCATAAATCGATGCCGAAATCACTATGCATCAATTGGAAGTTATTATTTTGCTGACTCCATCAGCTCAGCAATTCAGGAATGATTTTTTTCTTATAAACATATGTTTTACCCATCCTAGAAGCTTCATAAATATGAACATCTGATAGACCTTTCCTGAATTATACACAAGTCTAGCATACCCAAAATGCACACATCCATTCCGGGTTCACTCATCCTATGGAATGAAGACCCCAGTCTTCCAACCATTTGAATTATCTATTTGGGAAGCATTAAAGGTTGAATCATAGAAATGTGGCCTTGGTTCAACAACACAATCTTTCATATTAGGAGTACAACCACTATGATGCAAGATACATCTAATAGGAATTGTTCCCTCATGAACTGGCATACCCCTTGTAGTAATATTCATGCAATGACAATTGGAGTAATGGAGAAACCAATTCTTTGGGAATTATTTCTTAATAGATGGAATGTGGGATTCTTGAAAAATCCCATGCCCATACAGGGGCAGATAGTGACCCCATGGGTATTCACGTTGATGTGGAATTAAAAATTTCCATAGTCTAGGAAGAGTAATTTCAACAATGTCGTAATAGTATGGTCTGATTATTTTCATCATCTCGTTTTGATGAGCCTTATCTTCCTTAGTAAAGTTTATCAAAAGAGACATTTCCTACAAAATAATTACCATGTTCCCCCTATTTGGTTGAAATCTTGGCTTAAAAATTCAAATTTTTACTTGAAGGGATTTAAAAATTTGGGAAAAGAAATTCTTTGAATAGGTCCTTCAATGAGGTAAGTTTCTTAGGTACTTCGACAATGGTCCTAGAAAAAATCCTTCAATGAATTCCTTCCACATAGATCCATCACTTAAATGGTTTCACCATGAGAAAATTTATAGGAAACTACATGAGAACACAATGTGGCGAGGCTGGACAAATAAGCTACGCAACGAGAGTAAAAAATATGATAGCCTGGGTGAAGAAAATATAAAAGGAACATACCTATTTATAGACATCAACAAACCTACATGGAATGCCTGCACAAAATGGATACATGACAAATATTCATGAAATAGCTATGCGACAAAAGTTTTGTGACTCAGAAATGACTCTATAGTCTTTTCCCCACCATCTTACCTCCGGACTCAACCGTCTTTCTAATAGAATCCAATCCTGAGGGGGGGATTTTGTTGAAACTTCTTAGTAAGACAAAAAAAATACAATGAAGGAGACCCCTGGATATTTCAAAATCTCAAGGCAATAAACACAAAAAAGGTATAGAAAATTTTAGAGGACCTGAATGGAAGACTTGCGTAGAAGACCTGCGCGCCATGATACTTTCTACACACCTACATGGAAGGGCTGTACAGACAACCTAAACCGCCAAAATGTTTTCAACCAACCCCCTCATTTCTTATAAAAAGGACCCTTGACTCCTTATTTGACAAATAAAATTTTTTAAAGACTTACTGATGCTCCCATTGTGTAGATATTTCACCCAGATCCCTCAAGTTGTCTCAGGTTTCCCTATAAAAACATGAGGGAAGAGATAATTATATGGGATAAGTATGTTTTAAAAGTCTTTCACAATTTTAAGCTTTCATAGGCCTAGTTTCCCTATGTTAAATCATTTTTTTCTGTCATCACTAAGGCCTATGTGGAACACCTACGCAAGGTACCTACACTGGGTACCTATACGGCACAACTGCATGTAAGGCCTATGCATCATCTTGTAAACCCTCTTCAAAGCCACTCATGGAAGAGTATTTCCTTCCATGGTTCCCTTATCTAAAAGAGACTAAGTTGAATCCTCCACCAAAACCTACTGACTTATCAAAACATTGGGAAAGGCACCTTAGCATGTCTCTTATTTGGGTTTGTATATCCATAGTCATAGGTTTCCCACAATTTTTTGGAAATGGGATTAGGATTCATGGATTGTTTATGGTTTTGTATATCCGTAGTAACATGGAACTTTCTACCAGGAATAGTGTTGTGAATTTCGTAGTTTGGAGGATTCAGGTTTAGTTTATATCCTCCCCTTTTCATCTCTAAAACCCAGACCCTTGGGTCTCTGGTAGGGAAGGTACGGTTCACACTAGATTTTACATTCAAGAAAATGAGAAGTCTCCCTCCTCTCCTAAGATCCATTAGGTTATCCATCCTAGTGCAAGCCCATAACCTTTCTAGTAGGAGGTTGCAATCTTGATTCTCTCTACTTCCTTCACATTCAATCCTTCCTTACATTGGACCCTTTTCCAATGTAAAGAGAATAGAGGGAAGGCTCTTCACCTCACCCTCTTCCCCGGTCTCATCGGCTTAGTCCACCCTTGCCGCTGTAGGCATGTCCTCTTCCACCAGCAGAGGAGGAAAACTGTGGATGCCTTTGTTAAATCTTTCACATCCTCTTATTTCTCACACCGATCATGACTCACATGGGCTTATAGATGTGTGATGATCACAAAATCCACATAATCACTCATTTATTGAACTACAATAACTCTAATTCCAAACATAATTGGGATACATAGGAAGCCTTCATCAGGGCCTGAGCTTACTTGATATCCTCTTCAAGAATCCAACCCAAATCCCTTAATCCAGGAATCCTCTTTAGGAGTAACATGCGAATTAATCCTTCCTAAACTTGAATAGACTACAAGAACTATAATTACCACCATAATTGGGATATATAGGAAGCCTTCCAAAATTCCGAACTCTATCTCATTTCATCTATAAATTAGCATCCTCTTTAGTAGTAAGCCCCAAATTTAACCCCCAAATCACCAAGGCATACTTTTTAGGAAGTAAGCCCAAAATCATTTCTCTCAAAAGACTATACTCTCTTATGAGACTCATTGAACTACATGGGATTTGATTCCCATTCAAATGGGATATGTAGGAAGCCTCTATGAGGTTCAAACACAACACTTCAAATCAACCCTATTCTTCCTTGGCCATATTCCCAACATGGTCTAATATAACTTAGAAACCCATATTATTTCCATGTTCCTTAGGCTTCTTAGGCATAAGTCCCACACCAAACCTTGACTAAACACCTTTCACTTAGATTTCTTTACCACATGACATTAAACTGTACGACTAGGTCCTTATTACACGACCTTAAAAGGTATGATGTGTCCCATTAAGTGGCACCGAACTATGAGGGTTTTGATTCCTTTCAAAAGGATATATAGGTACCCCATTTATGGGTATGATCACAACATCAAAACAAACCTTCATTTCCATGAAAGATAATAAATCCCAGACTGCCCCGATGAGTGGCCTAAAAACTGGTATCATCATATTGATGGTTAAAATAATATCTAAAGAGTATATAAGAGGATACCATTGATGGAGAACCTAAAATATATACGTATTTATCCATTAATAAAGAACCTCAGATACATACGGATGAATCTAAATTTCACACATGTTAATAATTGACTTCAAATTCCAAGAGAGACCTATGTTATACTTGGTGAATTATTAAGGATTCATGAAAATATCTCAAATATAAAAGAGAGTCCTAGGGTAGCCAATAATTACCCCCCAAATGGTGTGATGTGTCCTACATCCCATCCTCTCAACCAATTCACATTCTTAATAATCATAAGTTCAAACTCAATGAATTCCTACCTTTGGAAAGAAGGCCCCTTTTGGATAAAGAACTGTTAGATGTTTCCAGTTCCATAAATAAATCCAATGGAAACCACCTAGAAGTAGTGATTCCTAATCAGAATACAAATTACAAGGAACTATGATACATATGTCTATCAATACATTACATCCTTCATTGTGGTGATTATAGGCGAGTATGGGTGAACCTAGTGCTAGGACATTTATCCCTGTATGGAGACATAGCTTACTCTGAAACATTTATGGTGTTGGAAGAGGTAGGTATCATCGATTTAGATTATGGACCTATATATTGACTAATTATACATGGATTGAGTGGTATGAAATTAGTATTAGAGATCTTATCACAATTTTTCCAATCAATCTATTATTTGATCCTAGGATCAATGGTGTATTGAGTTGTATTATGATATTTTTTATGGATACCTTGGTTGTATGCCTCTATTACTTTCCATCTTCATGTATATACATATACATAGGTATGTATGAACACATACACACACATATAGGTATATATGATGGATCTTGTCTAGGGACATTCTAAACATGGTTACACTATACAGTCAACTAGGATTATAGATCCATGGATTGACAGTGGTTTTATTTTATTTATCATTTATAGTTGTTTCTTGACTAGGATGAGAATATTTCATGAAAATGAAATTATAAAAAAATATTTATTGGTTCATTATTGAGGTGTCCCACTGATATTATGTCTCACCCTAGTATGTGAACCTCAATGTGAATGAAGACCTTATATATGCCTTTTAGGTTGAGTAGAAATTGCATGATGGATAGGGATGAGGCCCAAATTTTCATGATTGAGTAGAGCCACTCATGTGGATTATTTTTATCAATCCAGAGTAGCTCTCCGGTGTCTTAGAGACCGGGTATGTGGTCTGGTTTGGAGTTTGTAAGAGAGCCCTATAGTTTTATTCTAGTTTTTTTATTTACTCCTACATGTATAGGTAGTCTAGTGGGTGAGTGATGTTGTATATATGACTTGACTATTCAAGATTTTATAAAATTTCATTTATTATTTTAGAATGAATCTATTTCAGTTTATTTATTTCTTTGTTACTATGTTTATTTACTAATTTGGATGATATATTATTATTTATACTATTTTTACTCTAATATAAGGGAATAGTATCTCCACAGACACACCTTAGGTCCTTTCTTCAAGGTATTAGCCTTTGGCATATGTAGAGTCATGCTTGTGGCCATATAGAGAACCACATCAGAGCACTTGTTTAGTGTAATATGGGTTGGGATGTTACCAAGTGGTATCAGAGGTGTTCTTTTCTTATTATGTTACTATTTGGGATATGGTGGACAAGATTATTAGGAATATTTCAGAACCTATGATTGATATCAGATAGATGAATCAAGAACACTCATTTTGGTAAGAAGTCCTAGTTTCCATGGATATTATATTTTTATTCTTGATATGTAATTTTAATGTTTTATATGATTTTTTATTTGAGAAATGCAGTTTTTTCATGGAGTGATTATTTATTTTAGATTTATGGATCTCATACCATTGGAAAGTGGTCAATGAATAATTTTGAATCTTGGATGAAAAAGGAAATAGGTTTCTAATGAATCATATTTGGCATGTAGGATTCACATGATATAGTCTTGCTAATGTGTGACTATTATTGAATACATAGGTTTATTGTTTAAAGTTTCTACAAAAACCTAAATGGTGTTGTCCAATATAGGTTCTTGGTGGAATTATAATCAATTAGGCTCAATTTTATATATATTTCATTCTGATGGAAGGTTATGGGGATATATAGTGAGACATTTGATGTTGAGGCTGATAACTCAGTCCTTATGCACAAGAGGTTCAATCACCCCAGTAGGTTGATAGGGAATAGGAATACCATGTGTTAAACCCATCATATGGTGTTTTTACTGAGGTTTAATTATTTAAAGTGTCAGTAACAACCTATATTGTGTTTTTATACATATCTTAGAATGGAATTATACTTAACCGAACCATGTACTTATAACATGAAATGGATCATTGAGAAGATTCTATTAACATACTATTGACCATCTTAGGTCAAAATTGGTAGATAATACTTTCATTATTAGTGATCTAGTTGGGTCACTTTGTACAATGATGATAAACACTAATTTTTTATAGTGGATTTGACCTCAAGGGGGGTACTACCATATGTATATACCCAGTGAATATCGGTTCATTATATTTTCTATATTCATATGATGAACCTTTAGGGAGAAGTCCATTATGAAGATTCTCATAGAGTATCAGGGACCTATTAGGATGATGTTGACAGTTTTGACCCTTATAGGTTTATTTTTTCTTTATATATTATAGAGATAGAGTCAAAATGCACACTAGATACCCTTTTTCAAGATGAGTGTGTAGAAGATACCACGTTGAGGTGAGACATTGTTGAGTGGTTTGAAATTTGGGCTTGATGGTTAGACCAAGTGAACCTTATATGAGAATTGATTATTAGGGATTTATGGGAGACCTATAGACCCTTAATTGCGACTTTGGAATTTTAAGGTAAAAATTTAGCTTGATCAAGGGAAACCTTTG
The DNA here is from genome assembly GCA_963277665.1 of Viscum album. NCBI lineage: Eukaryota > Viridiplantae > Streptophyta > Magnoliopsida > Santalales > Viscaceae > Viscum > Viscum album. Next base: position 1,111,433,943 of record OY728146.1, read on the forward strand.
AGTGTGGGTGGACCGGGTTTATGGATTCATTTTCAGGCAATGAGCTTGGTTTTATTCTCATTATGAGATTAATACATGATATGAGCTCACATTTTGTGATATAGGCATGATAATGACTTTGGATTCTAAGGAATCACCTAGGGTGCTTGTGTTTTGATACCAGATTCAATGGACATAATTTTTTGGTTTCCTATCCTAGTTGACCTGTATTTGAATAGTTGATTCTTAATTTTTTTTAAAATGATTATGAGTGATGGTGTCATAGAAATAAATTATGGAACAATATAGGTGCATGATTTTGAAGAGGAGTTCCAAGGGAGATTCTCGATGGTTAATAATGGCATTCCATGTGGCATGTTTAACTTCTCCTTATTGTCATATTACTAGTGGGAGTGCGAGTCATGTGACAAGTGGGTAGTATGAGGTTGTCCACCCACTATGATATGTGAGATTGGAAAGGTACATTTCAGTTGTGCATGGTATTGTTTAAATTTTAAATTAGCAAGTTTTCACATGTGAGTTTAGGATTGATGGTTTTAATGACATGTTTTGGGAATAGTTTCTAAAAGATATAATAAAATGAGGAATTTCCCTCTATGGTAGAGGATACATCGAGAATGAATTGGGTGTCATGAGGTGGTAGACCCAAGCTCGGACATGGAAACACTTTATTAAAAGATTTAGTGTTAATATTTGGTTAAAGGAAAGTGAATCCTATTTGATGTGAGCATGGATAGAAGAGAGATATACAAACATATATATGGAATCTTAGTGTACTTTTAGTTAGATATGTTCATGCTCTATCATGAAATCATCCTGAGTATGCTGAGAGAGTGTTGAATATACAACAAGATTCTTTTATTTTAAAATATATTTATTTTTTGGACAAATAAATTATTGAGTTTATGATTGAGGATAATAATAAGGTAATAAATATTGTGGGTAGTACACCTTTTTTAATATTGATAGTGGTCACCCTTATTCTGTGTTGAAATTCAGTGTTTTCCATAGAAAATATTCCGAGGAAGTAGGAATAGATAATGTTTTGGTGATTCCACATTAGCACTATTGTCTAAGTAGTTTGGGCCACTCTGGTCTTATTTGGTAATGGATGGAGTGTGGTACATTGATCTTGGAGCTCAGTTGTATAGAAAATATAAGGACACTCTTTTGGTGTGGAATATTAGATCAATCAAAGTTAAAAATATCTCGTTATAGGAGAGTTGTAACCAATTTTAGATAGGTTGTTAGACAGTCAAGATAGTATAGTTGTGAAGATGATCAAGATTAGACCATGACTACATTTAATAACTGAGGATTCTTGAGGATAATAATGGTTATGGTGTGGATATTGTATGTATCATTGATTTTATAGAATGGAATTTGAGTAGAAATTTGATTTTTTTCTTTCACATGAAGGATAAAATGGTCATTTACCATATAAGATGATATCATATAATTTTTATAACCACTCTATTAGTCCTGAAATAGGTTTTTGAACCTAGGATATGATTTTGGTAGAATTATGAGCCATTCAATTTTTCATATAATAATTAACAATTAATATATAATTAATTAAATATTAATTTAACCCCTCACATTTTTTCAGATATATATTTTGAATGGAGCATATTATTGAGATTCCATATCTACCATTGAGTTTGGAATTTGGGGGGGGGGGGTGGTTCATAGGTTATACATAAACTCATGTCAGACATCAAGGTTGGGCCCCCTTTTCTTTTTCATTATTTTTATCCCCTTTTCTTCATTTATTTTTTCTTTTATCATTTTCTTGTATGTATTTTAAAGTATTCCCCCTAGTTGGAATACTTTTATCTGGCCAAGATAGGGGAGGTATTTGGAGAGAGATAAAAAAGGAGAGTGTAATAAAGGTTCCACCACATAACACGGTAAAAGGCAGATCATCATGTGGCAGTGGTTAATCGTGAAAATGAGTGAAGCTTCAGAAGATTCCACCCAAAGGTATGTTGTTTTTAAATAAATACCAATATATTTACCACATTCTAGGTTTATAGACCTTTTATCACTACTTAGGACCCATTGAGGGATGATCTATAACTTTTGGGGAAAAAGGGGTTTCAGGCTAATTTGAGGGGTTTCCTATTCGGGAATCCCAATCATACAACATGTAGTTCAAGAAGACATGCCATGTCTTCTTTACATTCAGAGATGATAATATTTTTATAAGTACAAGTTGTGTATAGGGTAAACACATTATGTACTAGTACTCATCCATGTAGTTGAGTACCTGAAAAGACAGCTATTGTAGGGGTACATGGCCATGTAAAGTACACAACCAGACCCCTGGTGGTTCCACTCCATGTAGAAGTACATGAATAGAAAGAATACATGTTCATTCAATGTGTGGTACCTAAGAAGGTTCCCCATGTAGGTTACATGTTGTGTATATGGTATACAATCCATGTATGTGGGTTTTACACACCATGTCTAGATAAAGTACATGCCCAGGTGGGATTTGAGAATATACTATGTGTACTAGGGTATACACATTATCTACTCCTCCCCTGATACACTTTGAGGGGTTTTCACATCATCATGCCCCAGAGCTATATTTGTATACACAAGTAGTCCATATTCATAATTTTTCCACATAGATTATAATGGTTTAACCCTTGGGGTGTTTCGAGGACTCCTAAATGGCGTTTTGGGTAAAAGAGATATAATGGAGAGGTACATCATCAAAAAATTGGATTCAATTATCTCTTATGAGTGACATAGATTGGTTTGGTGTTTGTACCAACCTAGAGTAAGACCCTTTATCTGATATGGGATATGACCCATATATCAAGTATAATGTTCAACGAATTTTCCTAATAGTCCAAGAGTCTATCATATCTTTTAACCTGGAGGACCCTATATAGGATTACCCTACCTTATCTCTGTTACTGAGGGCCCCCTGTGGGATTCGTTCACTTATTTGATGACATAGGTAATCCATTGTAGGATCAATATACCTATTTAATATTCCCAAGGATCCCATGAAGAATTCCTTTTCCTACATATACCATTTCAAGGATCCCATATAGGATACCTCCACTTATGTTAAACATAGAGGATCCCATGTGGGATAAATCTATTTACATACATCTTCTGAGGATCCCATTGTGGATTCCTCGAATATCTTAATGTCTATGAGGTTCCACTGAGTTATTCCATTGATTATGTGTGGACTTTGAGGACCCCAAGTAGGATATGTATCTAGTTTTTTAATTCGAGGGACCCAAAGAGTGCCCTAGTGTTTGATCTACCCAAAGATAGTACATTGGGTTTGGGTAGATATGGTAGCTGGTGTCACCTCAAAACATGTACCAAACATTCAATTCGTGTGACTATGATAGTAATTTTGGTTCTTGGTGTTCGACCACCCTCAATATTATTTTTTACATTCACATGGTTACTCATGAAATGTCTATGATTTCTATATGTTCTTTCTAGTTCTTTGATGAAGAGCCTGATTCGATGCGATATTTGATTTGGGATGCGTAGACATACTTCCTTGGATTCGTATTATGTGCTTATTCATTTCTTGGGATTACCTAACATAATTCCTAGAGTTTATCCTCAGATCCTTTTTATTTTCTGTTTTATTATTGGGATGTACAAACATACTTCCTAAGATCAAGATTATGAAATATACTTAGGGATTATTATCCCCCCTTGAGCAATAGGGATGATTATGTTATCCCTAATTGATTAATTATCTAGGGTTTTGGATATTGATATTTACATCATTTATGAATATGAGTATGATTACATTATCCTAAGTGATGGGGATGATTATGATATCCACAATTGATTAGATTACTGTAATGTTGTACATGGTTCTCGTCATTTCTAATTTGATATATTACCTTGACTAAATTATGATATCCCTAATTGAATAATTTACTGGGATGTTGGACGTGGCATTCTTCATCCCTTTTGAATGAAATTGGACATGGAATTCCTCATTAGTGGGCATGAAATTCCATAGATATGATTGGGCTGTTTGAAATGGAACTACACACCCCTTGTAATGTGTTGTTGGATATGGTGCTTCACACCCCCATGGTCAGGGTTGTTGGAAATGATGATCCACACCCCCAGGGATCTAGTTATTAGACATGGAGTTCCACATAGAGTTCTCTTTACACACTACCTAAAGGTCTCCCCATTATGGATTATCCGAGTCGCGATGTTGTGATTGCCTATAGACAAGGACCTAAGATTCATACATCAGAATAGATTTACATGGATTTAGTGTCTTGAAATCCAGATCAGTGCCATATTTTCATGATATTTTTTGGTACATGACATCCTTCATTATAGAGATTAGAGGTGAGTATAGGTGAACCAAGGACAAGGACATGTATCATCCTCTAGTGATATAGCTTAATCAGATACATTTATATAATGGGTTGTAGTAGGTATAATTAATTGGGATTATTAATTAAGTGATCAACTAATTATACATGGTTTGAGTGGTTTGATCTCCATCTCATAGCCCTTGTCACAAGATGTCCAGTCAATTAGATGTAAGATCATAGGATTGATTATGGATTGTGTTTTATTTTGGAATTTTTCAGGGATCCTTTGGTTGTATGGATCTATTCCTTTCTATTGTCACATACATAAATATAAATATATATGTATTTATTTATATATATAGATATATATGATGGATCTAGTTCTGGGAAATTTTGACCTAGGATGTGCAATATGGTCAATCGGGATCATAGATCCATGGATCGAATGTGTTTTTATTATATATATATTTTCCTTTTGGGTATCATATTGGTTGAGTATGTTTCATGAACATGCACTTATGACATCATATTTATAGGTTTATCATCAGGGTGGCCTACTGAGATTATTTATCACCCCTGTACATGAACCTAATTGTGCATGGAGACCTTATGTATTATTTTTAGGTTGAGGACATATTTCATGATGGATAGGGATGATGCCTTTGGATACATGATTATGTGGATCCACTAGTGTGGTATCTTTTTATTAATATGGAGAATCTTAGAAATGTCTTGGAGACTAGGTATATGGTCATGTTTAGAGTTAGCAGGAGATACCTTTACTTTTATTTCAGTTTCTTTTATTCACTATTATATGTATGAAAAAACTTGTGAGTGAATAGTGTTGTATGTATTTCATGGATATTAGAGTTTTTATATCATTTAATTTATTATTATTTCATTCTTAAATTTTAGTTTATTTACTACTTTTCACTCTGTTTATTTACTTATTTGGATGATATATAGTTATTTACACAGATGTTTAATAAAATATGAGAGAATAATATCTCCAATGAAATAACTTAGGACCTCACTACAAGCTGATAACCTTTGAAATATGATGTGTTATTCTTGAGGCCTTCTGTTTAACTTGATTAGAGAACCAGTTTAGTGTAATCTTGGTCAAGACGTTACAATTGTGATGGGTTTTCACTCGGTTTGAAGGTTATCCTTTTTCTAAAACTATGGATAAACTTATGTGATAATAATATTCATAATTCTTCATAATCCTATAAATTCTCAAGAATACGATTAACATATTCAAAAAAACACTATTCATCAAATCACTTTTTTTAACCAGTAAGGTTTTTTATGTAAATCATTATTTTCTATAAAATCAACTAATTACCTAAACCTAAAGCATATCTAAATGTATACATTTTCCTAAATTATGTGGTCTTCCATAAAGTATCACATTACCATTAAATAACTTTTATTTTCCATCAATACCATTAAATATATTATTCAAAATACCTAACATTAAAAATCTACAGAACAATCCTTATATTTATATTTCTTGATTCACATTATTCCCGAATTCCAATATATGAACATTTAAATCATTCTAATCACTTTTAAATCATTAACTATAATTAATCATCTTATTACTTAATAAATTCTTACTTTTATATGTCATATGTAGTCTATTTATTATCAAAATGAAAACCTTTACTTGTAAAACCTTGTTGATCTTCTTTTTGAGATTTTTACCTAGGACATCTATTTTTATAATGCCTATAATTTCCACATTAAAGAAAATCAACCATTGATGATTCCTTTGGGAAATAATTATTCTCATCCATTTCATTAACTGAGATTTTCATTTTTCCTTGGAAAATTACTTACTATGTGCCCTTTTTTCCACACATAAAACAACTTCTCATTATTTTAAGACGTTCCCTTGAGTGATTATTCCCAAATTATTGACATATAAGAAACTGAATCTTCTTTCCTCTATGTTCTCCACCACCCGAACTCTTAGATATCTCTATAATTTACTTATTTATGGTGTTTGATAGTTAGTTAAGGTGTAATTTATTAATCACATTCCATGATAAATAATTATGAATAATCAAAATATCCCTAATTCAAGTCATCATTGCCTTTTGTTTCTAATCAACACATTGTCTATCACATTCAACGTTAACCTCATTCCTTCTGGTTCCCACCATTGAATAAAACCGTAATGCATAGTGATAAAAAATATTAATAGTGGGAAACAAGGTAATCATGAAAAACTATTTATAACATGTATAAATCATGACACATTAATTTAAATCTAAGAAGCCTTAGGTTTGAGCTAGGTCATCCATGATCATCATCTATTCAATTCCTTCATTATAGTTCATAAAGAGTTTGTAAATTTCTAAACATATCCCCTAGGAGTATCAAATCAGGTGTATAGTAAGGCGCATTCTCATGTACATGGTAACTCTCAATTCAATATCGACACTCCTTTTTAATAATTATTCCCCCAAGGTATATCTTTTATGGAATCACATCCACATGTAGTATCTAGACAGAGACATATTTTCTCATAAACCACTCTTTTATACTTCACCAAGTTTCTAGCATATTTTTCCTTACATAATATTATACTTAAACTTATTCCTAGGGTTCTCACTAATGTTTTATCATCCTAGATCCAAAGGTTAACTAAACCTTTTATATGATACCAACTATAGTGACCCATTCCTTTTACACAAATTATTACATGATTTGAAAACATAAATATTTAATAAGTTCAATCCCAAAGATCGTGAGGCCTAATGTATTTGGGAGACTAAGATAAAAATAAATCCCAGGGAAATAAAACATAGAATCCTTATTAATTTTAATTTTATTCTCCATAATGAGATTCTAAATACTTTTGATCTCCTAAAACTACACGGGATAACCCAGGGAATACATAAAATAACTAAGTGAGCTAAAAATCCAAGTAAGCTAATAAACATTACAAGGAAACATAACCTGTGAGTTAAATATATAACATGATATCATAAAAGAGAAGGAATAAGAGTAATAAAATGGAAACATAATATAAATGAAACGAGATTATAAGATAATGGTAACATATGGAATGTAGAAGCAATATATAACAAGACATAAACATGATTCAAAACTAATTTCCAAGATAATATCACACGGAAGACAAAGTCCTATATTGGATTTAGTTTAATCCCTAATCCCCTAGATGTCGTATCATAAAACTATAAACATTAACCAATGAATTGATGTGCTATCTAGGAACACCCCTGATAACATATTTCTGATATATGTACAACACATAAAGACACTAAATCATAATTCATAACATAATAATTACCCACGGAAATAAAATGGGTTTCATAATCTAGTCTCACTTAAAAATTAAAGGAAATTTGAAAGTGATGGAATTTGAGAGATAAACTTAAGGTATGTATTACCCCATCAATATAAGGGAGGATAAGCCTGGTATATTTCTGAGAGACATATATACATAATTAAAAAGTAATCCATATCATAAATGGTTGTTTTCATATATAATAATACTATTAAAAAGATTAAAAACATTCTTGAGGAAAATAACCTTTCCAATTTGAAAATAATTTTTAAAATATAGAAATTTTCTAAATATTATGAAAATAAATTTCTTTAGAAAAAAACTTTTAAGCCTTTAAATTACTTTTCAAATCAAATAATGGCCATGATGGTGGAAAATGTCTCGTTTATGATGAATATATTAAAAACAAAGATTCTATTTAGATTTTTGTAAGAAAAGTAACAAAGTACATTATTCAAAAAATTAAAGGAGGATTCTTTTAAATATTTTTTAAAAATCCAATTATGGTTAAAATAAATTTAAATAATCATAGTAAAACATTTTTTAAAATATTTTTAGAAAACATGGATTTGGAAGAAAAACATTTTTGACCAATGATAAAAATAAAGTCAATTTTCCTTAAAAAAACATTTTTTTAATAATTTTTAGTACCAAAGAGATAAAAATTATATTAGAACTTTATAATTAAAAAAATAAATAGAGGATAATAAAATTAAAGGGTTTTATTATACAATTATTAAATAAATTCTTACGATAGAAATTCAAGAAAAAATAATCCCTATTAAAATGAGATTGAAATATAAACCCCTACCACATTGGTTACATTTAAATCATAGCTTAACACTAATGAAGTAGATGAATTTTAACTTAAAATATCATGAATTAGGTATTATTAATAAAATGATATGTAAATTTTCTTTATATACACCATTAAAAAGAAATTAGGTGCATAAAATAACATGTGTCTCAAAGAAGGAAGTTTGAGACGAAAACACTTAACTCAAGACCGAATCATCTCATATGTTCCTTATATCACTGAAAAATAAAATTATTTCAATTATTTACTTAATTAAGAAATTTTTTCATTTTTATTATTTATTTTATTTTATTTTTTACCAAGTCATATTAAATTACTTAAAAAATTAATTTCACATTGAATGTTATGATAAAAAATCTCATATATCCAAAAACTATTTGGTAATTTGAATAAGGTAAAAAAGATTTTTATTTAATATTATCCATAATGATAATAATTAAATAATTTTAATTTTATTCATAAATTATAATTTTAAAAATTACCATGAAATACAGTTATGAAAAATGAGCTAAGTTACAATCATAGAGACGATAGACTTTACGTATACGTGAATAACTTTTCCAATTTTTGAAGACCATGATAGAAATAAATAAAGTATTATTTTTTATTTATAGGATTATAATTATATCAAAAATAATATATTATTTATTTAAATACCCTTAAACATGCCATCCATGTGGTTCAGTAATAAAAATGAATCACACCGCTTCATGAGGAAGTAGTCCATCGTACACATGAACGATGTTATCATTTATTAAATAGATGGTAGGGAAATACATTATATGATATATTTTTTTTATATAATTATTAATATTTCATGAATATAATATATAAAAATAAAATTAATACTTACTACCTTCCATGTAATGAATAATTGAAAAATTAAACACATCACGTTGTGAGGTGGTAGTCTGCCGTACACACGTGCGACATTATCGTATTCTCTATAGAATGAAGTGTAAGAAGGTATATGATATATTATAATTATATAAGTATAATTATATTAGAAATATAATATATTATAATTACATAAATCGCTATATCCATATGTGATAAGCAGTGATGGAAAACAAATTATGCCAGTTCACAAGGTTGTAGTCCGCTGTACACACAATCAACAATTTTGTTTCCCATTTATGGGATGAAGAGATGAGAGTAGGTCATGAAAATAAGAAAAAAAATTATTATATAAAATATAATAAGGATATTATTAATCATGTTTTGATAATACTTTATGGATGTGGAAGAAGAAATAAAATAAAATTCCCATTTAAGGGCATTACCTCATCTTCAAACAACTTTTTTAGGTCTGCACCAAAAGCCTTGAAAAGATGAATTTAAGATAAAAAATGACTATTGGATGGGGGGAGATAATTATGGAATTTATTCAGTCATTTAATTTCCTAACCAATGAGTTTTTTATGTTTTAATATGATAGTAGAGGGGGTGTCATTTTATAAGGGGGGAGAGGATAGACTTAGGATTTTTAAAAAGAAAGAATTACATCTACATTTTTATCTTTAAAGAATGCTAAAAAATGGACCATTTTCAAACCTTATAAGATATAAGGTATAGATATGACCATAAAATAATAATTATAAAATATTTGGGTCATTTTTAATGGTTATAGTTTGAGTATAACCCCTAGTAAACCCATTTTTACCTTAACTGTTATAAATAATTTTAAATGTTTTCACTATTAATTATTTTCAAAAGTTAAGTTTTAATTAATATAAAAAATACATTACTTTTATTTCAGACATTCAATCCATTTATCTAAATTCAAATCATATAAGTGGTAGAATTTAATTTAAATTTAAACCTGTAGATGCGTCGAAGAAATAGTTTTTCAAGAAAAACATTTTTTAAGGAAAAGACGATCTCATATTAACTATAGAAAAGTTATCATAATTAAATGAATTTAAAATATTATTTATAGATATGTAATATATAAATTTTATTTAAATTATCAATAATTTGGGGTTATTTTAATTATTTAAAACGGAGGAACATTATGCATTATAAAATTGTTTTTAGAAAAATGTGTTTTTAAGCATAAGAATAAACTTATACTAAAATACAATATAATTATCATTTAAATATAATTAATTGGATTTAATATAACTAAATATTACTTATTTTAATTTTAATTTAAATTTAAATTGTCATTTATTTAATTCATTAAAAAGAAAATACAATTTTATAAAAATCGGTATTTTTCACTATTCACTAAAAAAATTAATATTTTCTAAAAAATTTAAAAATTTCACCCTAAGTTAAAATATATATGCTGATTGAAAAATTTATTCTAATTTTATAAAAAATTTATAAATGTTTAAAAAGTTAATTTTATTATTTAATCACAAAAAATAATAAAAAATATTTTTGGAATAAATGTTTTATTAAAAATTAAGTGCTTATTTACTAATCATTTATAAATACATTTATATTAGGAAGTACCTTTATATACATTTTTAAAGTAATTAATACTATTAAAACCCACCAATTAAATAGTTAGGTTAAAATAAATAAATAAATAATAATATTTTAATAATAATTTGTTCGTTTAAACTTAGTGCTGCATGTTGGATACACTATCGAACATAGAATTATTTTGAAATCTTAGGGTGTTACATTATACCCACTTTAAATAAATTAAATCCTCATAATTTGAACTTGTGCTTAGTTATCAAGGGCTTGACATTGGAAAATTTATTTGTTGAAAAACCCACATCATAAAAAGGGTTAATAAAACATTATTTTAACAAGAGGGAAATAAAAATATAAAAGTCATCACATAAATAGGTTTCCATATAAAATAAAATTGGTGGAAAGTGATGATATATACATGGAATAAAAGTGGAAATAATTATTTAGAGTGGTAGAGATCCTTGATCATAAGAAATTGAATGATTACATGAATGTAAAAAACCAAGAAATCCCAAATATGTGATGAATTAAAAGGTCAATGATTTATTGGATATGAAGGTAATATGATAAAGCTTTTTTCTAAATATATTTTCCCTAGAGTTGAGGGATCTATTTACCATATAAAATTATAATATAAGTAAATATACTTACCTGAAAAGTATAATTTCATCTATTAATAATTTCCACCACAATATCACATTTTCTTCAAAAAATGAGAATTTAAGATGGATTTTTCAAGCCTGAAGCACTAAAATAAACTTCTTGTATATCACATAATCCAAAAAATAATAATAATATATTACTAATTTCATTACTAAAACCAAAATGGTTAGCACCATGTAAGATAATTCTTAAAATTAATATGAATATATAAATCTTTATGATTAATTATTAAAACCAAATGTTTAACATAGATCATTCCTTAAATAAATAAGTTTATTTCCCAAATAACCACAATTACATAAATATGAAAGAAGGTTTTAACCTCAAAGGTAATCTTATACACTTAAAATTAGAACTCCAAAAACATAATATAATTCTTCCAAAATAATAATTTATGTTAAACCTAAAGGTTTTATATATCTTAACTCAAAAAATGTTTCCCAAAATCAACTTAATAGTTATCAACCAAAACATTTATTCAAAAAAAATTCATACTAACCAGTTCATCATAAATGGAAGTAGTAGAAACTACACCCTTATCACCCATTGGTTTTGGGTTTATTCCCCATGTCCTTGCTAGATGTGATGGGTTGTCACCTGGCTTGCGGGCTGTTCTTTTTCTAAAACTATATAAAAACTTATGTGGTAGTCATATTCATAATTAAACATATCTTATAAATTCATAAACAATATGATGATCATATTCAAAAATACATTATTAATCCAATCAATTTTTTAACTTCTAATGTTTTCTATACATCCCATTATTTTTTACAAAATAAACTAATTACCTCAACATCAAGAACATGTACAAGATTATCTTTTCCTTAGTTATGTGTTTTTTACATAGAGTATAACTTTTCCATTAAATCACCTTTTTATGTCATTAGTACCATTAGACATATTCTTTCAAATCCTTAATTAAAAATCTCTATATAATAATCATTATATATATATATATTTCATGATTAGAATACTTCTTGAATTCTAGTACATAAAAAATTTCAATCATTCCACTTCATTATTAAACCACTAACTAGGATTAATTATCTTATTCCTTAATACCTCCTTACATTCATATGTCATTTATAGTATCTTCATCTTCAAAAGAAAAAACATTACCCATACAACAGTGATAATATTATTCTTGAGGTTTACCCTAGGACTTAATTTTTATAATGCCTATACTTTCCACATTTAAAACATTCAACCCTTAATGATGCCTTAGGGAAACCATTATTCTATTCCATTGCATTAATTGGAATTTTCATTTTTCCTCTTAAATTATTTATTATGTTCCCTTCTCCGCCACAAATAAAAATTCTTTTGTTACTTTGAGACATTCCCTTGAGTGATTCTTCCCACATTATTGACATATAGAAAACTTAATTTTTTTCCTCTATGGTCTCCACCACCCAAAATCTCACCGAAATCTACCCTTATATTATTTGATGAGTTCGCAAGTTGGTTAAGGTTTACATTATTAATCATATATCCTGAAAACTAATTAGGAATAATCACAATATCCTTCACTCAAATAATCATACCATTTGGTTTTTAATCAACACATTTTCTCTCACTTTCAATGTTAACTATGTTCCTTTTGGTTCTCTCTATTGACTAAAACCATAAATCATAGTGTGAGAAACAATTTTCACAGTGGGAAAAAACATTATCTTGAAAAATAAATTTTAATTTGTCTAAATAATTACACCTTAATTTCAATATAAGAAACCTTAGGTTTAAGCTCTTTCATCCATGATAATCATCTATTCAAATCCTTTATTATAGTTTGTAAAGATTTTTTGAATTTACAAAACATATCCCCAAGGATTGAAAAAATTAGGTGAATAGTAAGGCCGGTTTTTGTGTACTATGTAATGATCAATTCAAGACAAATTCAACTTTTTCAGAGTCGTCACCGATAGGTAAATTTTTACTAGAACCACATACAATTTTAGTATTAATAAAGGGATTTATTTTCTTAGAAACCACTCTCTTTATAGTTCACCAATATTAATAGATATTTTCTATTCTTATTCTTATCCTTAACCTGATCCTTTGGGTTCTCACTAAAGTTTTCTCATACAAGCTTCAAAGGATAACCAAACCATTTATCTAATACTAAATATAGTGACCCATTACTTTTAAATATATAATTACATGATCTTTAAACATAAATATCCAATAATTACAATTCCAAAGACCATGAGACCTAGTGTCTTTGGAATACTAGGATAATAATACATCAAGTACGACTATAACTTGTCATCCATAATTTATTTTTATTTTATTCTCTATAATGAGCTCATAAATCTTTTTTATCTTTTAAAACTACATGGGATGACCTGAAGAATACATAAAATAAAGGGGTGAGATAAAAATACTAATCAGAGAATAAACCTGATAAGGAAACATAACATGAGAGTCAAAGATATAACATGATATCATAAAATATAAGGTGCATGAGTAATCACATGAAACAATAAAATAAATATCATGGAATCATAAGCTCATGGTAACGTATAGAATGTGGAAGAAATATATAACATGATATAAACATGAGTCAAGGCTAACTGGCAGGATAACATCATATTCCAGACAAAGCCCCATAATGAATAATGTTTACTCCCTAATCCCATACATGATGTCTCATGATACTATAAACATTACCGAATGCATTGGAGTTCTATCTGGGAACACCCATCCTAAAAAGTTAATGAACTATGTGTTCCTCATAAAGTAACTCAATCATAAGGAATAACATAATAATTATCCATAGAAATAAAATGGGTTGCATAATCTTTCCTCATATCATAATGAAAAGAAAATTTCATAATGAAGAAATTTGGGAGATAAGGCATGTACTACCCTGTCAAAGTAAGGGAGGATGAGATAGGTATATATTTTAGAGACATATATACATAATTCATAATCAATCCATTATATCAAATGTTATTTTCATTGATCAAAATAATTTTAAAAATATTAGAAACATTATTGAGGAAAACAATATTTCTAATTTCAAAATCACTTTTCAAAAAATAAAAATTACCAGAATATTATGAATTTTTTCAGTAAAATGAACCTTTTATAATTATAAAGTATATTTAAAAGTAAATAATGGTAATTATTGTGGAAATGGTTTGTTCATGTTGAATACATAAAAAACAATGAAACCTTTCATATTTATGTAAGAAAATTTGAAAAAAGAACTTGTTTGGAAAATGATAAGAATATACCTTTTAAAAATTTATTAAAAAAATATAATTACAGTTAAATGAATTTAAAAAACAATTGTAAAACATTTTTGGAATTTTTTTTAGAAAACATATATTTGGAAGAAAGATGATTTTTGACTAAAGAGATAAATAAAGTAAATTTTACTTAAAAAAATTTTATCAAAAAATTTATTGTACCAAAGAGAAGAAAATGGGACTATAACTTGAAAATTTCAATTATAAACAATGTATAATAAAATTAAAGGGTTTTATCCATGATAAAAAATTTCTACAATTAAAATTAAAGCATAAACAATCCAAATTAAAATAAGATTGATACATAAAACATTACAACTTTGATAAATTTTGAATGAAAACTTATCATGACTTAAGTAGATGAATTGAAACATAAAATATAATGAGTATGAAGTATTAATTATATAGTTTTTAAATGGGTATTATATAATACATTTAAAACAAATTTGGTGTATAAAATGGCATGTGTCTCAAAGATGGAAGTTTGAGATGAAAACCCTTACCACGAGCCGGAATCGTTACATGACATCCTTATATTCATGAATAATAAAATTATTTTAATTATTTAATTCATTAATAAAATTTTTAATGTTTATTATTCATTTTATACTATTTTTACCATGTCAATTCAATTACTTAACCAATTAATTTCACGTCGGATGTTTTAACGATAAATAACTCATATGTCGAAAATCACTTTAATAAGTTGACTAAGGTCAAAGATATTATTATTTAATAATATAAAGAATGTTAAAAATTAAATAATTATAATTTATATATACATTATACTTATTAAACCATTCATAATTTATGGTTATGAAAAATGAACTACGTTACAATCAAGGAGACGGTAGATCGTATGCACACATGAGTAAAATTTCCATTTTTCGATGATCATGATGGAAAAAAGGTATGTATTATTTTATTTTTATAGGATGATAAATATCTCATAAATAAAATATTATTTATTTAAATAAATTATTTACACCATCCATGTGATATAATAATAAAAATGAATCACATCATTTCACGACGTGGTAGTTCGCTATACACACAAATGACATTATCATTTATTTAATGGATGATTAGGTAAGAAAATATATAATATATTTATTTTTTATAATTATTAAAATGTACTTAATATCATATATAAAAAAAAAATTAAAACTTATTACCTTCCATGTAAATCACAAGTGAAAAAAATCTCATCACTTTGCGTGGTGGTAGTCCACTGTACACATGAGCGATCGTATTCTCCATAGAATGGAATGTAAAAAGTTATATAAGATATTACAATTAAATAAATATAATTATATTAAAAATATAATATATAATCATTATATACATCATTATATCCATATGTGAGAAGTAGTTATGGAAAATTAATTACGTCGGTATGTGAGGTGGTAGTCTGTCGTACACACGATCAACAGTTTTGTTTCCCATTTGAGAGATGTGTAGATGGTTGTAGGTAATTATATTTATATAAAAATATCTCAATAATTTTAATATAATAATGTTATTATATCAACGTGGTTTAATAATATTTTATGGAGGTGGATGAAGAAATAAAATAAAATGATCGACTTAGGATGTTACCTCATTTTTGACAACTTCTTTGAGTTTACACTAAACGACTTCATAGGATGGATTTATGATAAAAAAGTATTATTGGATGATATGATGTAATCAATGAATTTATGTGGGTATGTATTTTCCGAACCAATTGGTTTTGGAAGTGTGAAGAGGAGTGGAGAGGGGGTGTCCTTTTATAAGTGGGGGAGTAAATACACTTGGAATTTTTTAAAAGATTTAATTAAAACCACGTTTTTCTCATGAAATAATGATCAAATATGGAAAATTTTGTAATATTATAAGATTTAAGTTATAAATATGACCATAAAATAGGAATTATAAAAGTTTTAGATCAATTTTAAACCTTATATCTTTAATTTAACCCCCAATAATCCAATTTTTTAACTTAATTGTGGTAAATAATAATAATAATTTTCACTACTAATTATAGTAAAAGATTAAATTAGCCCTATTATATAATATAAATTATTTTTATTCAAAATATGGGATTAATTTTTACAAATTAAACTCACATAAGTTTCAGAGTTTAATTAATAATTAAAACAATAGACGTGTCAAAGAAACAGTATTTCAAGAAGTGCATTTTTTAAGGAAAAGATGATATCATATTAGCTAAATGAAAAGTAATCATAATTATATTTATTTAAATTAATATTTATAGACATATAATATAAAATTTTAATTTAAATAATCCCTAATTAGGGGTTACATTAATTAGTTAAAATTTAGAAGCATTATGTACTTTAAAATAGTTTTCAGAAAAATATGTTTTTATTACTAAGAATGAACTTACACTAAAATCCACTATATATATGATTTAATGTAATTAATTGGATTTAATATAACTAAACTATACTACTGTTAATTTTAATCCAAATTAAATTAATAATGGAAATTAATTTTATAAAAATAAAATACAATTTTATAAAAATTAGTATTTTTTACAATTCATTGAAAAATTAATATTTTCTAAAAAATGCCAAAATTTTATACTAAGTTAATATATTATATAATGGTTTAAATAATTGGATTAATTTTATAAAATACATTTTCTATATTTTCTAATAATTATTTATAATATGTACTCATAAAATGAAATAAAATATATATTTGAAATAAATATTTTTATTAAAAATTGAGTTATTATTTCTTAAGCATTTATAAATACATGTATTTTTTGTAGTAAATCTATATAAACTTCATAAAGTATTTAATCCTATTCATACCTCCTCCCGGAGTGGCTGTCTTAAAATTATCACATTTAAATAATAATATTTTAATAATATGTCATGGTCCATCTAAATTTAGTGTTTCATGTTGAATACATGATCAAACATAGTGTTATTTTAAAAAATTAGAGTGTTACACATATATATGCAACAAATTTAATATAAAACAGAACATGAAGTAAACATAAGGATGATATGGAAGTCAGTCATACGTAATATGATAAAATAGGTGCTTAGGTATGGTTTTGTTAAAATTATCATTCGATTTTATGAATATAAAATGTATAATTTTATAAAAAAGGCAATCAACAATTTATGATTCTTTAATATCACCTTCTTATACCCATGAAGTGAAATTATAATTGACCTCTCAAAGTACAATATCAAGTTATCTCTAACCAATTTTCACCATGGAGTATCATATGTTGTAATGGAATTTTAAGGTTTTCATGAGTATAATTCTTGTATCAAGATATGAAATATTATTAAGAGCCACAAAATGGGTTTTTTGTACCAGATAAACCATGAAGAATAGAATTTTTAGCCTCATACATTATAAATTTTCTATAGTAGGGATTCATAGTTCATATTTGTATTTCTGTAATACCAATGTATTAGGAGATACCTAGATTGATAACCTATTTACTTTTACACCTTTCTTACACAAGCCTATAGGATTTGATAATCATGGTTAGTTAGATATTTTACTTATCATGTCATTAGTTGAAGCTTAACCAAGATGAGTTTTTTCATTTTTCATGATGATTATCACATCAGGGTTCTCAATTAAGATAGAATGAGTAAGTGTATAACTATAAATAGATTATACATGTTATGTGATTTTATATTGGGTGAGGGGTATGTGATATGATCTTATATAAAGGTAAATGACATGTGATGTATTTATAAACCTAATTAGTCTATACTCAAATAAATGAGAATATATGAGTAGATTTATTGGTTTAAAAAACTCTATATCCCATGGTTACTTAATGTCTTAGACAAAGGGTTCATATAAAAATTCATGCTTTCATAGGATGTTGATAGTGGAAACATATATGAATAAATAAATGTTTTATAGCTTTCAAACTAGATCTTTTTATATCTTGAATAACCCATATACTTTTATAAAGGATACTATTTTCTAACATTTATATATTTATGAATTCATATTTTTTTAACACTAAAAAGGTGCATGGGGTCACACTTTATGGTTGAATAAATGGGGATTTAGTTTTATATAACTTATAAAGCTTATTTAAAAGTGTTTTAGAGTTTATCAAAAATATGTTTTTATGGGTATTCTAGGGTATTTAATATGAAGTGATACAATATGAAACTGATGATAAATTTCCAAAATTATGTTAGAATATAACCAAAATGAGTTTTGGAAGTGGTTTAAAAGTTATCATATATGATATAATATAGGGTGAAAAGGCACAAAGTCTAAAAGGATTTATAAAAAGATGAGATATTGAAGGAGATATGACCTAAATCCATTTTACATGTGATGCATATGACTATATTATATATCATAATAAGTGGATATTATAAATCGTGGTTTTTATTTTAATTCTATTAACTAGTATTAAGGTGAAATATGGATATATAATATGGAAACTACCTTAGCATATCATATGTTGTGATATGAGCATATCATATTAGATGGATTGAAATATACAAATCATTTAAGTAAAGTGAATGTTTAATGGTTAAACATTCAAAAAACTTCTACTATCTATCATTAATTAAATTTTCATATGATGAAAACTTAGATTGTATCACCTAAATACATTCATGTGATAAATTAACAAGTAGAAAAAAATTTAATATTACATTATGTAATGTAAAGAGTAAATGCATGTTGTATTACTAAGGCTTATAAAATGTGGTACTACCCAACAATATTATCATATGAAATTTCTGAAACCATGGATGATTCTCTATTACCTAGGAGTTCTCCTCTTCTTTCTATTTTTCCATATGAGGCACTATCATGCCATGAAGAGAAGAAGAGTCCTTCTTGAGCATCAAGTGATTTACCCAAATCATAGACACACCATAGAGGTGGTATTCCTTAAAATTACACTTTTATATCTTCATTAAGTATATTGTTTTTTGTCATTATAAGCGATGATCATTGGTTTAAGGTATATAATTTATTTATTTTAGTTTATCCTTGGATTTTGGTTTCATCGATGGTAGATCTTAAGAATGGGGTTTATAATTGTTTCTACCATGTTGATTAATTATTAATCTATCCTTATTCACCCATTATTTGGAACATAGTTCTTAACCATCACCTACTAATATGTGAGGCACAACGAGATAAATTTAGAAATACTATTCTTCATGCCTGGCCTGTAACGAACCAAACATTCATGAATGGAAATCCCTCTTGATCTAATTAAATTTCTCTTTATGTAAAATGTTTATATAAAATTTCAACTTATTTTGTTTTAAGTTTCTGGATTTTAAAAAACTATTAAGAATTGTGACCATTTCTAATATAGCCATTGAACAGTGATGACATGATTAGTATAAATGTAGGGCTTTAACAAATCCAATTTACTCAGATAAAGGAAGCGATGGCCTCATCCTGTAGACATGTCCCATACGAAGCCCATTTTTCAGTCCTCGGAAATGAGTTTACATCTTTGGGTTTCTCTCTTGACCAAGCCCAAGTGGAGCTAGAATATGTTATGCTCGAGCAGGACCGCCTACGAGAGAAGTAAAAGTTGATAGAGATTACCACCTGAGGAATGTTATCCGATCCACCCCAAAAGTCTATCACCATCACACACTTTACTCTTTGGTCTTATGCGGGTGTTATAAGGGGTAATTTAACAAGACCTTATCACTATGGTTATGTACATTATTTTTGTATATAAAAATGAATATACTTTAATTTTATTATTGTTACCTTGTAAATAGTTTTTAAAGCACAAATTGTATTTTTAGTTAATGTTCAACTAAAAAAATATATTTTGATGAATTAAAGGATTTTTAATTAAATAATATTTTTATAAAATATTATTATTGTTATTTTTTATTAAATATAAATGATCATATAATTTTATGAATGCAATTGTAATTTTTATTAAGGCTTGAAAGCCATTTTTTTCATAACCCATGTATTTTTTATAAATGTCAGTTTTTATTTTAAAATTGAAAATTAAAATATTTAGAAAATTATTTATATAAAATGAATATTATTTCTAGAATTAGGATGTTAAAATTATCCAACGGTAAATTTTTCATAATTTTCTGAGACAGTTAAATATTTGGGTAAAAATTAAATACCATTTAAATATATAATGTGTTTTATGATATCATAATGAACCAATAGTGATGTAATAAAATACTATAAACTTTATGTTTGGACACTATTTTTTTTACCATTAAAATAATGTGATCTTAGGTTTTTTTGATTTATTTTACAAAGCTTTAGTGGTCCCTTCAAGACTTATTAAACATTTTGTCTTTTTAAATTGTTTTCCTTGGGAGTGTGACTTATCTCCACATAAGAAACCCCATTATTTTAAGAATTTCTGACTTTGGCCTTATAAAATATCATTTTATAATTCCCTTTTCCAAAAACCATGGGCAAAAATAATGGGCTGTTTTTTGGTTTGGATTAGTTTAATGTGAGGTGTCCCAAACCTAAATAATAAAGAATTCCCTCACCTTTCCTATATAAAACCACCCAGGATCCCACTTCCTCCTCACTCAAAGCCTTTTGAGTTCGTCCAAACTCTTCCCTCCTCTCTCTATAATCCTCCCAAGGTTCCCCAAGCTCCCAAGAAGCCTCTCTCAAGACTCTCTCAAGCCTTTGGAAGCACAGTTCCATGTAATGGTTTTCTTCCTTTCTCATTTTTGTCCAATATTTTCTAAGTTGTTATGCCTTTTTCTTCAATTATAAATGTTGGGGTATGGTTTTTCACTTCCATAATACTTCCATCTTTATGTTTGAATGATGGGATACCCCTTTCTCTCTCCTTAAATCCTCCCATGTACACCCGTTACTATGCCAAAATTTCCAAAGAAATTTCTCTCTCCTCATTTACATTCAAGGAATTATTTTGTATCATGAATCTAAATTCCATTACATTTGTTGGGAAATGTATGTATATGACCCACTTACTTTATATGTCATTTAAATATGATGATACACCCCATTATCTCTCATCAACCATTTTTACGAGTTCTTATGTCACTCCGTTATGCTGCTGAAATTACACCGTGTTTTTCCAAGCCAAAGTCATTATGTAGTGAAGACCATGCCCATTTCTCTATCAAGGGTATTCAACTTTATTCACATTTACTTATTGTTTAAAGAATTTCAAGTATGAATTATACATTCGTTTATCATGGAATAAATGATTATGTTGAATGATTCAATGTTTTATGATCCATGTGGCACACTTATGCATGATGCGAAATGTTTAAGAAGGGTGCGCCATGATAGCGCTCCAATGAATTGGGTAAAATATAGTATAATGACACTTGATGTGAAATGGGTGTTTACTCATGCTAATTCAAGTGAAACTAGGGTTTACTCATGCTTCATGTTCAATGAGGGTTTACTCATGCTCCATGTACAATGAGACTTGGCTCATGCTAATTCCATGTTAAGTGTTGTTGCCACATTTCCATGTTATGATTATCATTATTTATCATGAATTTATGTTTATGATTCTATTGTGATCTATTGATATTACTATTGTCTAACATGTATTTTATTCCTCATGTTATTCCATGATTAATCCCTTACTGGGCTTTATAGCTCACCCTTTTTTATGCATGTTCTCAGGTTATCCCATGCAATGCTAATTACGAGGTAATGTAGTGGTCATGTAAAGGAAGTTTTCAATAAAGATGTTGTTTTTCATGTTTTATGTTGTTATGTAATGATCCTAAGGCCCAAATACACTAGAACTCTCGATCTTCTGTGTTTTATCAAATGAAGTTTTTGTAATAAATTATGTTTAATTGTGTAATAAAAGATCCAGGAGGTTATAGTTGGTATCAGAGGATAGGTTTAGTTATTTTTGGGATTAGGATAAGAAAACCCTAGTGAAGCCTTATAGACATGACTAAGTATAATAAAAACAACCCTATGTTTTGGTGAGTATTGATTAAGTGGTTTATCAATAAAATACATCCTTGTCTGGATAGGAGAAGGTAGAGGTAGCTCTGGCATAGATGTATCTTAGGGGTAAAACCTGAAAACACTGTTTCAAGATAGACTCAAATGGGAACTGGTGCACGAAAATGGGCCTTGCTACACTCTTGGTTATGACACTTCCAGGAGATATGAATTGTTAAATCCACAATCTTAGTATGAACCATTTTTAAGAGAATAAAATAAATTCCCTAAGAATACAAGTTAGAAAGTAGATCATGGATAACATTGAATGAAGATTATAGATTCATAAGTTAAATAAATAAAAGTAATTTATAACTCATCCGTTTTTGTATTTGGATTTCCCTTTATGTGTCTAATATATTTAAATAAATATCTTCCCTAAGTCTTTTTGGATGGACTAAATGAGTAGAACCAGAATAAAAAAGTTGAAGGTAGGTTTATCATCTATAGTTCTATGTATTCTTTTATATCTCAAAATTTTAGTAGAACTATCCCAAGACCGCCACAAATCTTGGATGTGAAGATGTTGGTGAGTACAACAAATAGAGAAATCATTGCATCCCATGAATATAAATCCTCCCCTGTCATAATCTGTGGATTAAACTTCCTGGAAAACCTCGTCATACTTCCTCTGGGATAATTTTATGCAATTATTGGCATGGATTGACTTTCCTTATATAGATACAACATAAATTTCCGTGAGAGGGAAATCATTCTCCATGTGGAGAATCGACTCCCGATTCTTTACAAGTGCAAGTAGGAAGATGAATATTTTTTAGCTCCATCATCTCAAGCATGGATATTACTACCCTATGAGCACACATATCTAGCTCAGATGATGGAGTCTAAAGAAGCAAACATCCTTGAAGACATGCATATTGTGATGGAATTCGCTGAAGTGTTTCCTGAGGAATTGTATGGTCTTCCTCCTAGAAGATATGTTGAATTATCAATTGATCCTATACCTGGGGCATTTCCAAAATCCAAGACTCCATATAAAATGGCTATTGTGAAGCTTGAGGAGCTGAAGAAATAACTACAGTAGAATCTGGATAAAGGGTTTATATGCCTAAGTGATTCACCATGGGGTGCACAAGTCTTCTTAGTCATGAAGAAGGATGGGTCAATGTGCCTTTGCATCAATTATCATGAGATCAACAAAATCACGATAAAGAACAAGTATCCTCTCCCATGAATTGATGACTTGTTCATTCAGCTGCATGAAGCACAATACTTATCTAGGTTGGATTTGTGGTCGGGATATTATCAAGTAAGGGTGAAGAAGGAAGATATCCCCAAGACTGATTTTCTTACAAGATACGAGCACTATGAATTAATATTATTGCATTTCGGACCCACTAATTCTCCAGCAATCTTCATGGAATTGATGAATAGAGTGTTTAGATATTACCTTGACAAATTTGTGGTAGTATTTATAGATGATATTCTGATATACTCCAAAACCAAGGAGGATCATGAGGAGTATCTAATAACAGTACTAGAGACCTTGCAGAAAGAGAATATCTATGAAAAGTACATCAATCGCGAGTTCTGGTTGAAGGAGGTCACATTATTAGGCCATATCATCACAAGCAATGGGATATATGTGGATCCATCCAAAATAGATGAAATTGAGGGATGATTGAGGCCAACATCGGTAACGAATATCCGTAGCTTCTTGGGGTTATCTGGATATTATCGATGATTTGAGAGAAATTTCTCATGATTTTCCAACCCTCTTACCAAGATAACTCAGAAGGGAGTAAATTTTTCTTGGAGTGATGAATGCAAAGAAAGCTTCAAGGAGTTAAAAATAAGGCTTATCACTGCACCCCTTCTCACTTTACCCACAAGTTGATAACTTTTTTTGGTATTCAGTGATGCTTCAAAGAAGGGCATGAGATGTGTGTTGATGAAAAATGACAAAGTCATTGCCTATGCTTCAAGGAAATTAAAAGTTAATGAATAGAACTATCCAATACATGACCTTGAGTTGGCTGCAGTGATCTTCACTTCAAAAATTTGGCAGCATTATCTCTTTGGGGAGAAGTGTGAAATATATATGGACTACAAAAGCCTCAAGTATATATTCACACAGAAAGAGTTGAACATGTGCCAATGAGGATGGTTAGATCTGATCAAAGACTATGAATGCTCAATCCATTACCAACATGGGAAAGCGAACAAGGTGGTATATGCCCTACGTAGAAAGGACCCAACGATTCTATCATTGATGAGAATTGAAAAAGATACAATCTTCTTAGATTTGATGAAGATGGACATGAGAATCATAAATAAGGGAACATTATCAATCCTTTCAGAAATTATTGCTCAACCATCACATTGGGAAAGGTTAAAGGATGCTCCAAAGGATGATGTGGTAATTCAAGAAAAAGTGGATGCTATCAGAAGAGGGAAATCCTCAGAGTTTAATGTTAATGAATAAGGAATTGTGAGATTTGGGAATAGACTATGTGTTCCATCAATTATAGAGCTGAAGAATGAACTTTTGGATGATGCACATAGTTCAAATTTCTCTATTCACCCCGGAAACCCAAAGATGTATTGAGATCTCTGAGAGCATTATTGGTGGGATAATATGAATAAGAAGATCACTAAATATACATCAATGTGCCTGGTGTGTTAGAAAGTGGAGGTAGAGAGGCAGAAGTCTAAGGGGATGATGCAACCATTTCCCATACCAGAATGTAAATGGGAAAACATCACCTTAGACTTTGTCACTGGACTTCCAAAGACATCCAAAGGAAACAATGAAATCTGGGTTGTTGAGGATCGTCTTACAAAGGCTGCACACTTAATTTCTATTCGGGAGGATTTCTCATTAGATCAGCTGGCACAGATATATATTAGGGAAGTGGTAAGGCTTCATGGAGTACCACTATCTATTATGCTCGATTGAGATCTAAGATTCACCTCTAAGTTTTGGAAGAGTCTTTAACATGATCTGAATACTGAACTGAACTTTAGTACAACATATCATCTTCAAACTGATGGACAATCTGAGTGGACTATCCAAACACTTGAGGATATACTGAGAGCATTCTAATTGGAATTTTATGGAGGATGGGATCAACATCTTTATCTGGTTGAATTTTATTACAATAAAAGTTTACACTCGAGCATCCGAATGGAACCATATGAAGCCCTGTATGGGAAGAGGTCCAGAACACTTGCATGTTTGGATGAATTCGGTGAGCGTAAGCTTCTAGGACAAGAAATGGTCGAAGAAATGGTGGAGAAGTTGAAAACCATTTAGTAGCATATCAAGGTATCCCAGAGTCGACATAAGATTTATGCAGATAACCACGGACGAGACCTTTAGTTTAAAGTTAGAGACATGGAATTTCTACGCATATCTGTATGGAATAAGTTCATGAGGTTTAGATAGAAAGGAAAGTCAATTCCTAGGTATATCGACCCATTTGAGATTCTTTATTGTGTTAGGGTTGTGGCCTATCGACTAGAATTTCTACATACCATGGCCAAAGTAAAGGATGTATTTCATGTATCCCTCTTAAAGAAGTACAGACCAGACCCTTCACAAGTACTCTCTTCAGAGGTACTACAGTTAGAGGATGATCTTTCTTATGAGGTGAAACCAGTGAATATCTTAGATCGTAGAGAAAAAGTCCTAAGAAATAAGACAAATCCCCTAGTCAAGGTGTTGTGTCAAAATCACAAGATGGAAGAAGCGACATTGGAATCAGAGGAAATGATGAAGCAGAGTTACCCACATCTGTTTTAGTGTGGGAAAAGGAAATTTTGAGGGTGAAATTTATTAAGGGGGGAAGATTGTAACGACCTAAAATTTCATTAATGGGAATCCATATTTATATAATTAAATGTCTATTTATGTAAAATGTTTATATAAAATGTCAACTTATTTGGATATATGTTTTTGATTTTAAAATACTATTAAGAATTGTGACCATTGATAATATAGTCGTTGAACAGTGATCACATGATTATTATAAATATAGGGCTTCGACAAATCTAATTTACTCAGATAAAGGAAGCGATGGCCTCAACCAGTAGATGTGCCCCATACGAAGCCCATTTTTTAGAGCTCAGAAAGGAGGTTGTGTCTTTGGGCTTCACTCTTGACCAAGCCCAAGCCTAGCTTGAATATTTTATGCTCAAGCGGGACTGCCTATGAGAGAAGTGAAAGTTGATAGAGATTACCACCTGGGCAATGTTTTCCGAGCCACCCCAAGAGTCTGTCACCATCACACACCTTACTCTTTGGTCTTATGTGGGTGTTATAAGGGGTTATGTAACAAGACCTTATCACTATGGTTATGTACATTATTTTTGTATATAATTATGAATATACTTTCATTTTATTATTGTTACCTTGTAAATAGTTTTTAAAGCACAAATATTATTTTTAGTTAATGTTCAACTAAGAAATCTATTTTGATGAATTAATATATTTTTGAATTAAATAATATTTTAATAAAATATTATTATTGTTATCTTTTATTAAATATAAATTATTGTATAATTTTATGAATGCAATTGTAAATTTTATTAAGGTTTGAAATCCATTTTTTTCAAAACACATGAATTTTCGATAAATGTCGGTTTTTATTTTTAAAGTGAAAATTATCATATTTAGAAAATTATTTAGATAAAATGAATATTATTTTTGGAATCAGGATGTCAAAATTATCTAATAGTTAATTTTTCATAATTTTCTAAGACAATCAAATTTTTGGATAAAAATTAAATACCGTTTAAATATATAATGTGTTTTATGACATCATAATGACCCAATAGTGATGTAATAAAATACTATAAACTTTATGTTCGGCCAATATATGTTTCACCATTAAAATAATGTGATTTTTGGTTTTTTTGATTTATTTTACAAATCTTTAGTGGACCCTTCAAGACTTATTAAAAATTTTGTCTTTTTAAATTGTTTTCCTTGGGAGTGTGACTCACCTCCACATAAGAAACCCAATTATATTAAGTAGTTAAGACTTTGTACTTATAAAATATTGTTTTCCACTTCCATTTTTCAAAAACCATGGGCAAAAACTATGTGCTGGTTTGTGGTTTGGATTATTTTAGTGTGAGGTGTCCCAAACCTAAATAATAAAGAATTCCCTCACTTTTACTATATAAACCCACCCAAGCTCCCACTCCTCCTCACTCAAAGCCTTTGGAGTTAGTCTAAACTCTTCCCTTATCTCTCTATAATTATTCCAAGGTTCCCCAAGCTCCCAATAAGCCTCTCTCAAGCCTCTCTCAAGCCTCTCTCAAGCCTTTGGAAGCACACTTCCAAGTAAGGGTTTTCTTCCTTTCTCATTTTTGTCCAATATTCTTTAAGTTGTTATTCCATTTTTATTTCAATGATAAATTTTGGGGTATGGTTTTTCACCTCCCCAATATTTCCCTCTTTATGTTTTAATTATGGGAGACCCTCTCATTAAATTCCTCCCATGTACACCCGTTACTATACCGAAATTCCAAAAGGAATTTTTCTCTCCACATTTACATTCAAGCAATTCTTTTGTACCATGAATCTAAATTCCATTAAATTTGTTGGGAAATGTATCTATATAAACCCCTTACTGTCCATGTCATGTAAATATGTTGAGACACCCCTTTCTCTCTCATAAACCATTTTTATGAGTTCTTATGTCATGTCGTTTTGCTGCTGAAATTACACCGTGTTTGTCCAAGCCAAAGTCATTGCGTAGTGAATACCTTGCACATTTCTCTATCAAGGTTATTCACCTTTATGAAGATTTACTTATTTTTTAAAGAGTTTGAATTATTTATTCCAAATTATTTTATCATGGAATAAATGATTATGTTGAATGATTCAATGTTTTGTGATCCATGTGGCACACTTAAGCATGAAGTGAAATGTTTAAGAAGGGTGCACCCTGATAGCGCTCCAATGCATTGGGTAAAGTATAGTATCATGATATGTCATGTGAAAGGGGTGTTTACTCTTGCTACTTCATGTGCAACGAGGGTTTACTCATTATTCATCTGCAATGAGGGTTTACTCATGCTCCATGTGAAATGAGCCTTGGATCATGCTAATTCCATGTTAAGTGTTGTTGCCACATTTCCATGTTATAATTATCATGATTTATTATGACTTTATGTTTATACTTCTCTTGTGCTCTATTGATATACCTATTGTCTAACATGTATTGTATTCTTCTTGTTATTATATTATTAATGCCTTACTCGGATTTGTAGCTCACCCTTTTTTATGCTTGTCCTCATGTTATCCCATGCGATGCTAAGTACGGGAGAATGTAGTGGTCATGTAAAGGAAGTTTTCAATAATTATGTTGTTTTTCATGTTTTAAGTTGTTATGTAACGATATTAATCCCCAAAGACACTATACCTCTTGATCTTATATGTTGTGTCAAATGAATTTTATGTAATAAATTATGTTTAATTTTTTAATAAAATATCAGGGTTGTTATATTGCCACTAAAACTAATGCTTAAGATCATGGTAGATTTTCATCATGCCAAAATATACTGCTAGAGGGGAGGTGTAACAAATTGATGTAAGAACCAATATCCACCACTGAAAGAGGATGATGAAATCCACAACATCATAGATTCTATATGGTGTATATTCTAAGATAATATGATCCCATAGAGTCACACAATAAATATCCTTGAGATGGGCCTCCCACACCTAATTAATAAGTGTGGGGACCACTACTACCAACCAAATATAAGAAAAATATCCTTCCTCTAACATAACCAAACTTAGTGAGGCTATCCACTAAAATACATCCTCCATCAACTATGCATGGGACTTATTAATATTGGAACCTACCACTATATTTCCCTACCTTAGAGTGTATAATATATCAAATTCATAGTCCATGAAGAACTATAACCATCACCTATACCTAAAATTTATATCTATATAAGAGACAATATACTTGAGACTTTTATAATTCATGAATTCCAAAAACTACTAATCGAGAAGATAAAGTATCCACATATTTAAGTTAAACACCACATATTATTTCTCTAAATCATGAGTCAGATAATTCTACTCATATGGTATTAGCTTCTTGGACCTATAATAAATCATGAATTGCCTCTACATCAGCACACAACTATGATCATACTTGGAGTAATCATAATACATCTCATATTGAAATATGTCCTTAAAAAACTACAAAACTAGGATACTAGTTAATATCTTGTTTAACTTCTAAAAATCTATTTGAAAATACTTAAACCAAATTAATGTACACCCCTTTTGGGTAAGGTCCATAAAAGGGGTTGCAATATGATATAATTCCACCATGAATCTTAGCTATTATTAAACATTATCAAGGAAAGTATGAACCTCAAACATCATCTTGGGTGGATCCTAAGCCATAACGACCTTAAAATTATAGGATATAATTCTAATTTACCCTTTTAAATAAAATTACCTAGGAAATGAACATCGTATATCCAAATATTTCATTTCAAGATTTTACCATATAAATTATTCTCATAGAGAAGGTATCTGAGAATTCAGAAATGATTTTCATGATCATCATATATAAAAGAATAAATAAGGGTTTATTCTATAAAAAATACAATGAAATACAACAATTATGGATAAAAAATATGGTTAATATGTCATATGGGAACTACTGGGGAATTCATAGTTCCAAATGACATCACTAAGAACTTATAGTGACCATAATGACACCTGAACACCATATTTGGTATATGTTTCTCATGAACCTGTAGTCAGTGATACCCTGGAAATAGATGAATATTATGGAACCATATTACTCATTTTAAATGGTTAGAGAGATCCCCAATTATCATAAGAGTGTATTTGTTCATTACTATAATCAGATTTGAGTAGTAATAGTTAATACAATGTCATAGAATATTATTAGCCTTCTTGGTAAATAAAATTGGATATTATTAGAGGGTTACACTAGGCTTGATCAATATTTTTTTCTAAAATATCCCCGAAATACACTATCAGCACCCTGATCTCATCTATGACAATATGATAAGATGTTAAATATTTCAGTACCATCCTGTGGTGAAAATATATTCTAAAATCAACCTCTCGATGTGGGGAAAACAATGATACTTACTTTGGGAAAATTTCCAAAAAATACTCCACCACTTTGGGTAAATTATCCACTAAAAAATTAGTGGAACATAAAATCTAGATTTCCAGGTGATGGGTAATCAACTATAATATTCTATGGGTTGGACCTAATAATCCTATCTAAGGGTTACATTCACCAATAAAGGTGAATCTTGACACATATGATTGATGGAGTATAACTATGAAATGGTAGAAATCAACTCAATAATAGATGATAAATCACTAGTCTATACCTAGTATAATTTCATAAGGTCTCATATATACCATGAAGAGATCCTAATAAAATGTTTCTATATAGAGATTAAGCTCACAATGATAGTAGATGAGAGTGAGAATACGATCTCTTCTTGTAGGAGTCTCTAAGTGAAGTCATTATTCTAGAGGCACTACTAGATTCTATAACTCCCAAAATAAAAATTAAAATTAGAAAATAATAAATTTAATATATGTTAATAAGTATGATTGACAAGGTATAAAAGAAACAAATAATACCTTGAAATATGTTGGGCATTGCTTTGTTAATGCTTTCCATCACCTATATCTAATTTTTCCCATGATCTTCAACACCTTGATCCTATTATATTCCTCTAGGTGGTGGTCATTATGGTAGTATATCAAAGCACTATCAACCGAATTATTATAATGAAACACTATCTCCTATTATATATTGAACTTTAGGAGGGACATCTGATCCAACTCATAGAGGTCCTTTGTCTTTGACACACCTATCTTGGGGTGTGACAAAAGATACTATACTTTTCCTAGTGTTGTACACTGGCTAACCAGGGTCATATCACTTTATATTATTCACAGTTGATCAAACAATACTCATAAATCACTTATTCAAATTGTTTTGTTTTCTTATTTTATGAAAGTAAATAATAATGGGGATGATAATGTGGATGAAAATTAGAAAACAAAACAAAACATGAAGATTAAAATACAAACAGAATGAATAAAAATATAGAAGAAAGGAAATTATATCAAGAAATTTATCTAGGGAGCACCTTTATTTTATTATTTTTATCTATTAAATGAACAGACTCCATTGTATGTGTAAAAAAATTCTTCTAAACAAGTTATGAATGTACTATTCACTCAATAATATCAAATTACACTACAAATAAACCTCCTCAATCAAGGGAGAGTGGTTGTAGTTTATGAATCCAACAATTAAATAACCATAACTAGGATTACAACCACTCTAGATCATCTTTAGATTTACCTTAAGTATAAATTAATCATAAAATATTGTTCAATACTAGATTACTCAATTCGGGAATTCATCAGGTTAGTTACTCATAATCATGAGTCAAAAGAGATCATTGAAGAGAAAGAGGGAGAGAGATATATATGGAATTAAATAAATACAAATTGAATTAAAACATGACTATCAGTTACATGTAAAATAAATAAAACTAAATCTATATTAAAAAAAATAAAGTAGTAGTACTATCCAAATTAATAGTAAAGTGGATGATCCTCTATTCATATAAGAATTATCTTTATGTATAGGCATTTGTAGCCAATGACATGGCCTTTAGAATCTCCAAAATATGTTGGTTAAATCATAAAATTATTTTCTATGAATTCAGTAAAAGTTTTTACTTTTATTTCCATTCCAATATATCATTTTAATAACTATCAAAGAGAGAGACCACGATTTTAACTTACCCAAAATTCTGTACCTCCAACTTATGATTTATCTACTCATAATCTCTATTTTTAACCCCCTTAATTTTTTCATGATCCCATATGGAATCCTCCTTAAAATTTCCAAAAGAATAAATTGCATTCACATTCATAGGAGTGGGTGTATCTACCCAATATTTACTTTGATTGGAAACCCTAGCTTATTTGTGTAATTTGGGCTTCAATATGGTAGAATAATCCATTTTCATGGGATTTATGTGCCTAAAATTCGCCTAAAAATATGGATGAATTCACTATGACATAGTACAATTATTTAACCCATTTAGTTCCATAAATAGAAATATCCACACCCTATTCATGGCTATTTCATGTTTTATATCTTCTTTATTCATTCATGCATGTTGACTATGTGGTATCAAAATGGGATTCAAGTTGTTTTGATATATTATTTCCCCCATTCAAGTAGTATTGAAAAAACTATCATTCAAACATATATTGAATTCATCCAACATTACTAATATCCCAAGTAGCAACAACCCATAGTGGTTCTGACTATAGAAAGAAAATGGTTGGAGGAAACAATGGTGGATCAACGAAAGCATGGAACACACACCAACAATAGTAGATTCAGGAAATGGTAGAAGGATGATAAAATCATGTCAATGGTAGAACTTAGAGGTAGAAAAGAATAGATGAGGTAGTATGGCTTGGTGTTATCAATATCATTAGAAAGTGGTGAAATGAATCCGTAGAATAAATGATATTGGTAGCTCATCCTGATAGTGGAAGCT
Source organism: Viscum album (assembly GCA_963277665.1). NCBI lineage: Eukaryota > Viridiplantae > Streptophyta > Magnoliopsida > Santalales > Viscaceae > Viscum > Viscum album. The sequence continues at coordinate 1,111,467,318 of OY728146.1, forward strand.
GGTGGTATCAGATATATTCTTAGTAATAAAAGATGCTGGTAAAAGATAACGGTAAGATAAAATAGTCATTAATGGTGGTATATTGACTTGGTAGTGGTAGTAGAATAGAAAATTGATGACAGAAGAACAAAGGTGGTGGTAGTTTAGGAAACTAGAGGTAACATTATAGTGGTGGTAGATGCTATATGGTATCACACGATAGTGGTGGAGTTTGGTGGGAGTGACTCTCTTATGTTCATTTCGTTATCCTCTTATTTTTTCATGTAGGTTATCATCCGAAATCCCAATTATCATCCATATAATTTTTTGGCCTCAGGGTAGTGTGAGTGGTCAAGCTTGAGCTCAGTATTGATGAAAATGACAGACCATGGTGTTTGTTTACATAGGTCTAGTTTTTTTGACCAAAATATGAACATGAGCAATGTAATCTAGGATGTGTCCATGGTAGGGTCACACAAAAATTAGACTAATCAGAACCATTTATTTTAAAGATACACAATACCCATTTCATCTTCCATTCTACATCAAAGTTCCAGTTTTCTGAGTCACTCTTTATCATATTCTATGAACTTCACTTGAAGAAATTGAATTTTTCCAGGATGATCTCCCACATACACTCACACACCTCAAATCTCATGGCCCCCTACTAATGCACACGTGCCTAGGGATCTTTGGTACCACCCATGAATACTCTTCACCAACTCTTTAATTTCCTTTTCATTTACCCACACATTATGCTTAGTGGTCCTTAAAAATGGATAGGCCCGTGATTATCTTCCGTAGCAAGATTTGATGCCACATTTTTTTCCAATAATGTAAAAATCAATTTATCAAATTTCATAAAAAATGAACATTGTATATCTTAAGTAAAATAAACTTTAGAATTCACATTTTTATTTCCTTTTCCCAAAATTGTATTTTAAACTCTAGAAATCCTATAAATGATTAAATCAAATAAATAATTGGGAAAAACATATTGAAATTACTTATTTAAAATTAAAATTTTCATGTAAAAATTATATACATAAAAAACCCACATACTTTAACTATACTTTTACTTAATCACTAGATCTCAATAATAAATCAGACTGGAAAATAATTCTTAACAATATTCTAATTTCAAGGTAAAGAAATTAAAAAATTATCAATGGGGAGATAAAACTTTCAAGTTTCACTTAATATATTAATTCAACTGTACACTTATCAAATAAACCAATTCAATATTTCATTTTACTTTCTCCCATTTTAATTGTGATGGATATTCCCCTTCCTTTCATTCAATATTCTCAATATATTATTATTAAGAATTTCAAGTCATGATTTATATCACTTTTCATTTTCTTTCACTGATCACATAAGGTAAAATTTAAAATTAGAGTTTTTTTTCACACTATGGGTACATGAACCTCAAATAGTCTTGTAATGGACCTATATTATCTACTTTTTACATAAAAAAATCACATTTAATCATGGGGACTCTCCAATTAATGTTTTAATGACTCCGAGGCATCAGTTTGGTGGGTATTGATGTTTCAAAACATTAAGGCACATGGAGGAGGTTAAATATAAATAATAATGCATGATATCAAAAGTAATGGGCAATGTAATTGTGTCTCCCCTTCCCAATGTTACAACTTCCACTTCACAAAACTCAAATAAAAGGCCATGAAAAAAAATGCAAGCTCAATGAATGATGTACATCCTGTTGATTTTCTTTCTAGTTTTTTAGAATTTTTTATTTTTTTATCTAATTTTTCATATTGATTTCTGACAGAGATAATATTTTCATATTTATACATATGTTTTTAATTGATTTAATCAGTTCACATTAATCAATTTGATTTTATTTTCATCATTTTATGACTTTTGGTGAGTTTCGAGCTTAAATGTAAAAAGTGGTTAATTTTGGACATTAAACAGATTTATATTGCCTCTGTATTTCGAGAATAACTCCTACGTTATGTATCCAATTCACTTGATTCCTTTTTTTAGGATTTCATGATTTTTGGGATACATATAATTCTTCAGGAATAAAAGCCAATTCGAACTCCAACATGCCCAAACATTTCGGTCAATGTGAACACTTCTTCTGGCCGGCAGAATGGACCACACCACATTCAAAGAACCATATCTTGGAACTCCGGAATCCAAATTCATTGGTTCCATTTGGTTTCAAAATCCAACTAGAAGGGTCAGAGTATCTCAAAATATCAGAAATAAATTCATTCATTAAGACAGCCCTTAAATCGGTCAAAGTTGGGTTGGTGGAATAGTGATTGGCCGCCAGAATAAGTCAAGTCTATTAAATCGACCATAAATCCTTCCACACGGATCAAAATGCTTTCAAACTTCATGGGTGGATGGAAAAATCCATTAATCACCTCCTATAAGAAAGGGACCTCGACCTGATTCGACCAGAGGGTGGGATAACTTAAGCTGAACTTTTGGTGGACAGATTCTGGAGGAGAAACTTTTGGTTCTTTCTTTTCTTTCTTTTTTCTTTTTAGTTTTGTAATGTATTCATCTTACCCCTTCTACTAAATTACCCTTACCATGGTGGGGTAAATATTATGAGTGATTGGGGATGGTTAGGTTTTCAATTTTTTAATGTATGAGTTCATGCGCTTAATGTTATAAAATGTTTTCTTTATTATGAAGTTGGTTTCAATTGTAATAATAGCTTATATTATCTTGTGCGATTGTATTTGATTTTATATTCTGTTGTTATTATTGATTTGTTTAATGATAATTGTATCCCTAACTAGGTTATTGTCTATATAAGATGGAATAAATCAGAACATAGTGGTGAATTACTTGGCGATCGTCAGTACGTGTGAGATTTGTACTGAATATTCAAGATTGTTCGGGATTAACAAGACCCGATTGGGAATTGCCTTAATCAATTGAGGGTATTCTCTACAAATCTTTCACAAAAGGATAGAGATTATACCAAACTAATATTTTAGTAAGGTTTAATCTCCCCAACATCATTAATCAAATAAGTGAGATGAAGCGATTTTGAAATCTCATTTTAATCGATTTAATAAAAAAATAATGAATAAATAAGAACTATGATAACATTAGAGTTGGAAAACCAAACCCAACCCGATCACCCAATAATTATCACTATTTTTAATAACTTTCCTTTTCAATTTGTTTTAAATCTTATACTTTATTGATTTCTTTAGTTTTGTTTCATTGTTTTTAAAATCAAACAAATTCAAATACAAAGTGACAAACATGATTGTTGTGCGCTCCTCTATGTAGACAACTTAGGTTAACTACTATACTATATTTTAACATAGTAAATAATTGTTTTTGCCACACCCCAAGACATGCATGTTCCAAAACTTGGTGCCTTTGCTTTGGAGGAAGTTCCGCAATCTAATTATTAATATTTAACATTTTTCAAAAAAAAGTTAAAAAAATATTTTTTCCCTGATGTTTTCAAATGATTATTTCATTAATTCATGTAACAACTACCCAAATTTAGAAAAATTAGATGAGTCTGGTTATGATATAGTTCAGATGAAATAACTTTGAAAAGACATAGAACAACTAGATAGAAAAGCAGATATAGTATTTGAATATGTTCGTGCATTGATGGAGAAACCAAAACCTATGAATGAACCTGTGGAGGAAAACAAAGAAGAATTACCTACTGAGGTACATGTGGGAGATCAAAAAGATCTAGATGGATTTTGGAATGAGTGTGAAGAACCACTTTATCCACATATTCCTTACAAAGTAGAAGATCCAGACCCATTGAAGGAAGATGCCACCAAAGTGGTAGAATTTGAAGAAAAGATGGAGGAGCCTGACTACCTACCTCTATCTTGTGAAATTAAACTACAAGAGAAACCTCATACTGAAGAAGCAATTGAAGTCAAGGTAATTAAGGGAGATAATATTTTTTTAAATATTTTCATTCTGATTATATAGAATCTGAATTGAGTATCACCTCCACTTGTTATAAATTTTCAGATTTGGCCCACAATTGTATTACCTTGGTAGATGAGGGAAAAGAAGAAGATACACCTGAAGAAGAATACCTAGATCTCCCCAAACATGTTGATCATTTATTGGAAGGAGTTAGAGATGATATCCAAGTGGAATTTATTGAGGAAAAAGAGACCCAAGATGATTACTTTTAAAGGGAAGAGTTTGATATTGATTCATCATGTTTTAATATTATTCAAATTGAATTACATTCTGATTCTCCCATTGATTATTCTTTTGATAGAGCTTACCTTATACAACCACTGGAGAATGAATAAGAAGTTATGAAAGTGGAAACCAAAAAAGAGGATAAATCATTCTTTGTCCTAACCCCACCATTCAAGATTAATATCATTTTCATGGGGTTGGATTTGGTGTACCATATCCATGTAGTCCTCAACAAAAAGGAAGAAGTTAAAAATGTAAAGAAGAAGTTCTGGTGGTTCATATTAAAGAAACTTCACCCACCATCGGATTGGGGATAACCAACTGAAACTGCCCATCTGGAGGCAGTCAAAACCTAGGGCCCACTTGGGGGATTAAACCAAGATCTATTCCTCTATTCTAATTCTATTTCTATTTCTTTACTTTCAATAAATTTATTATGTTTTATTATCTACCTTTTTTGTAGGTTTTTATATGCGTAGCACTTAGATGCTTAACTCAACATTGCACTACCAATAAGTCAGGTTGTACCTCTCCACATCACTTTATTGATTGTTGTGATTCAATTTAAACTATAATTACTTGTTAAATCAATTTTAATGCGTTGTGGACACTGTATAATTTATGTGTGGGGGAGGGAACCTTTGTAGTTTAGCATTTTCAATTATTTAAAAAAATGTGTGTTTTTCAAATTTTTGTGTGTTTTTGAAACTATTGAGATGAAATGAATATCATCGCCATTTTTGAAACCCATTTCAATGTGTGAAACAATTTATTCCATGAAGCTGAGCTTAAATGAATGCTGAAAATGACTTTGTTTCAAGTTCAATTCTTTATGAATTTCATGAAAAGTACTCAGAATTTTGAATCTCATGCCATAATTCACTATCTTTATATTTGAAATCAATTTCCTGTGAGGCTTCTAAATATATTTTTCCTACTCTTTTCATTCACCTCACTTCTTGAGAGAACCATACCATGCTTGATTTAACCAGAATTTGATTTATTCCTGTTAAAACTTGAGGGTTTGAGGTGAATATGTTTTAAATGATTGAGGCATTTATTTGATTTTAAAGCCCCCTTTTCAAGATAATCCTTTTTATAATGTCCTACCTTATACATTTAATCCTTGAAGCCCATAGAAGCCATGAACAACATGTTAGGTTAGCCACATTACAAGCCAATTTTCCCTATCCAACCTACTCTAGAAGTGAAATTGCATAATCTAGTTAAACTTAAGTGTGCGGGAAGCTGTCTTGTGTTGTACTACCTAATTTGGTGATACTTTGGGTGGAAAATAAAATGTTGAAGAGAAGAATATATTGCTAAAAAAATCATTCAGTTTAAAGCTGTGCCTTTTCTGGAGCTTTCATGTATGAGAAGCTGTGCCTTTCTGGAGCTTCCAACGGAGAAAAAAGTTGTGCCTATCTGGAGCTTTCAAGAAAAATCATGTTTGAGATGATTGAAAATATTGCTGCTGAAATGATTAATGGTGTGAAATTTCACTTAATTTTCATGCTAATGAAGCTGATTTACTACTAAGGGGAGTTAGGAGGAGACCATACTTGAGTAAAAATTAGAATAATGCAATTTTGCTTCAAAAAGAGCCAAGCACTCCTTATTCAGCCACAGAATTTTTCACATCTTAATCCTACCAACCTTAAGCCACAGAACAAACTTTATAAAGTCCTAATGATAAACATATTTCCTTGACTCACATCGGGTGGAGATGTATAAATTTATCAAGCCTATGGTGACCCTTTTATGAGTATTGGATGAGAAAGACATTGTTGAAAATTGATATTTGTGTGATGAGAAAAAAATGTATGTTAGGTAAGTGTTTTGTGTGCATGGGAGGATAAATGAAGAGTAAATATATTTAATAATATAAAATTATGAACTTGAAAAAATAGTGTTTTATGAGGCATGATATCTTTTGTTTATTGGTATTAAATTAGTGGATCTCATGAATATGTGTTTTAAATTTACTATGATTTGATGTCGATGTTTACTTGTCCAGGATTCCAAGTGCTAAGTGTGGGGGAATTGACAGAGATAATATTTTCATATTTATACAAATGTTTTTAATTTATTTAATCACTTCACATTAATCAATTTGATTTTATCTTTATCATTTTATGACTTTTGGTGAGTTTCGATCTTAAATGTGAAAAGTTGTTAATTCTGGACATTAAAAAGATTTATATTGCCTCTGTATTTCGAGAATAACTCCTACGTTTTGTATCAAATTCACCTGATTCCTTTTTGTAGGATTTCATGATTCGTGGGATACATATAAGTCTTCAAGAAAAAAATCAAATTCGAACTCCAACATTCCCAAACATTTTGGTCAATGTGAACACTTCTTCTGGCTGGCAGAATAGACCACACCACATTCAATGAACCATATCTTGGACCCCCGACCTCCAAATTCATTGGTTCTAGTTGTGTTCTAAATCCTACTAGAAGGGTCATAGTATCTCAAAATATCATAAATAAATTCATTCATTAAGACCGCCCTTAAACCGGTCAAAGTTGGGTTGGTGGAATTGTGATTGGAGGACAGAATAAGTCAAGTCTACTAAATCGGACATAACTCCTTCCACACGGATCCAAATTCTTTAAAACTTCGTTGTTGGATGGCCAAATCCATTTATCACCTCCTATAAGAAGGGACCTCAGCCTGATTTGAACAGAGGGTGGAAGAAATGAAGCTGAACTTCTGGTGGACAGATTCTGGAGGAGAAACTTTTGGTTCTTTCGTTTCTTTCTTTGTTCTTTTTAGTTTTGTAATGTATTCATCTTACCCCTTATACTAAATTACCCTTAACATGGTGGGATAAATATTATGAGTGATTTGGGAAGGTTAGATTTTCCATTTTGTAATGTATGAGTTCATGTGCTTAATGTTATAAAATGTTTTCCTTATTATGAAGTTGGTTTCAATTGTAATAACAGCTTATATTATCTTGTGCGATTGTCTTTGATTTTATATTCTGTTGTTATTATTGATTTGTTTAATGATAATTATATCCCTCACTAGGTTATGGTCTTTATACGATAGAATAAATCAGAACATAGTAGTGAAGTACTTGGTGATCGTCAGTACGTGTGAGATTTGTACTGAATATTCAAGATTGTTTGGGATTAACAAGACCTGATTGGGAATTGCCTTAATCAATAGAGGGTATTCTCTACAACTCTTTCACAAAAGGATAGAGATTATACCAAACTAATATTTTAGTAAGGTTTAATCTCCCCAACATCATTAATCAAATAAGTGAGATGAAGCGATTGTGAAATCTAATTTTAATCGATTTAATAAAAAAGGAATGAATAAATAAGAACTATGATAACATTACAATTGGAAAACCAAACCCAACTGGATCACCCAATAATTATCACTATTTTTAATCACATTCCATTTCAATTTGTTTTAAATCTTGTACTTTATTGATTTCTTTAGTTTTGTTTCATTGTTTTCAAAATCAAACAAATTCAAATACAAAGTGACAAACATGATTGTTGTGCGCTCCTCTCTGAAGACAACTTAGGTTAACTACTATACTATATTTTAACTTAGTAAATAATTGTTTTTGCAACACCCCACAACAGGTGTGAATCAATTTCTCTCTTCATATTTTTTTCTTAGAATAATTATGATATCCACCACCTAACCCCATATGATAAAATCATGAGTCTAGTAATAGTGATTTTTTATTTTCCCAAGTCAAAAACCATTTATTATATTTTATTTATCTTATTTTTTTTATTTTTCTCATGATGGGTATCAGTGAAATATAGTGAATGAGAATAAACTTTTCCAAAAACCAAATAGAAAACCCCCACACTTTTTTCTTACAATATAGTATATCACTTATACCAAGAAGTTTCCCACCCTAACACTTCAACATTATAATATCAGAAAAAATGAGTAGAGTAGGGTATTAATGGGAAATATTGACCTATAATGTGGAACATTTATAACAAGGTAATTCATGGATTCTATGGTCTAAACATATATTAATGAAAAAGGCGGTCTTAATGATAAGGAATAAATCATTAAAAATTCCTTAATATTATTAAATACGACTTTTTTTAATCATAGATTTGAAAAGTACCAATGAATGTTCTAGTAGGTGACATACCCCAATATCTCTTAAGAAATATGATCAAGATAAAATTGAAAACATTAGATCTAGAAGTACTATAGGGAGTGGAAAACAAATGAAATTGGATAATCAATCTTGGAATATAGTAATAATAAAATTTAAATGCATATGAATTTAAAAAATTTCAATGTATGAAGAATGGTAGGAAAATTTTATTTACATGAATCAATATATTCCCTTAAATCATTATTCATCAAACTAAAATTATTGGTTTCCTCTAATCATTAATCTACCCAATTTACTCATTAAGTCTAATCATCTTATAAATTTAAAACAATGTATCATGGGATTCATAATAAAATTAAGCATCCTATATTAGTCAAGTAAAGAAGAAAGTCTAAATGAAGGCATGAAAATTCAATTTTAAAGATCAAAACTGATTTCCAAAAACCAATATACATTGATTTAAAAAATAAAGAATATATAAGTGAACTCCCTTTATAATGAATCTCTAGTTCCCCCTTATTTCTGAAATTTATACCATATTAATTTGTGACATCATCAGCATGGAACTATAAAATAAAATAGCTCATTTATGTTTAAGGACCCTTCTATTAAAGATCAAAATGATAGAGTGGAATTGGGATGTATCCTAATATATTCATAAAACTAATTCATAAAAATGAAATTGAAAACTAAATTACTAGAAATAAAATTGAATAAAATTGGAATAATTCTTCATTTGATCCACCAAGTGGTCCCTAGGTTTTTACACCCTATAGAAGGGCAGTATTAGATATTATATAAAATTAGATGGTCAAAAAAGTTTCTTTAATTTATTCCACTAACACTACTTACTTCCAACCCAATTTTGTTTTGAGGAAATCATTGATATTGTAAACCAAATTCATTCCTTTGTTAATGAGATATACCTTTCATGGTGGGGACGGATAAATAATAGGCCACCATTCTTTTAGTTTCTTCTTTCACAACTTATTCTTCACTTTCCTGTGCTTACTCATGGTATATTTCAACAATGTAATAATCAAAGGGAAATTTAGAATGTAATTTTATTTAGAAAAAATTAAAACATATATAATCAATATCGTATTATTTACCTTTAAAATAATAATCATGTTTGTATTATTCATTTGGTAGATCCACTTTGATCTCATTATGTACTACCTCAAATAATGATTGAACATGTTTGAGTATATCCACGTGTTTTGTATCAGGTGCCTGTTCATGCTCATCATCTTGAACCAAGGACAAACAAGAGTTTCCCAAATATGAAAATTCAAAATAGTGAGGGGTGAAAATGAATTGCGTTTTATTAAAATTATATGAAAATTAGTTCATGGATAGATCATCTCTATGATTTGGTTCACTTTCAATTTATTCTTCTGTGGAATGTGCCTCTAGGAGTTGAGTGGTAGTATATGGAGGTAGGTATTTAAGCTCCTCCATTATTTCATCAAACCCTACCACTTGGTATGTTTCTTCCTATAAATAAATAGAGAGATATAAATGTTCCAATCCTTCTACTTTAAGTATAGGGAGATAATGTTTTATTTTAATATTTTCTATTTACTTCAAAATTGATCCAAATTTACTTTATCTCCCATATATAAATCAGTAAATAAGTTTTCTTCATGTATCTCCCCCAGAAATGGTTGGGTGAGGTTGAATGGATCCTTAAAAATTTCTTCTATGGCATCCTCATGTTCTTATATTTAAAATAGTAGTGGGAAAACAACTTCCACCATTGGCTTAGGTTCTTGTGAAGGTTCAGGTTGAGGTTCCTCACCTAATGATATTTCCTCCTTAGCATTTAATATTTTATAATCACTTTTATCTTGATTAATATGGTACATTAATTCTTTATGTGAGATAGCTATAACATTTCCATCCATTATATTTTTAAACAAAAAATTGAGATCATAAATCCTTTGTAAGAGGGCCTCCTTAGAATTTTGAAACACTTATCTTTTCTCCGGTGAGTAATCTACCCGTGAAGAATAATTTTCATTTGAATATATCGTGTTTAAAATTTCATAGATATTTTTTAGATAAAAATTAATTTTTTTATTAAATTTTAATATAAAAAATTATTGATCAACTACTTGGATCGTTGGCAAAGACACCAGTTTTTTATACCTATCTTGTAGTGTGGATAAAGCTTCTATATTTTTCATAGTGCAATATAATAGATGACATGGGTTATCTCACTTGAGTGGATTGAAATCTAATCCCAAAATATTTCAAATTAACTTATTCCCTTTTTGTTATTTTCTAATTTTATAAAAACAAATAATAATGGGGATGATAATGAAAATGAAAAACAAAAAAGAAAGAAATCATTTAGATGAAGATGTAGACAAAATGAATATACTTAAGGAAGAAAAGAAATTCTCCTAAGAGATTTATCCAAGGAGAACCTTAATTATGATATTATATATATATATATAATGAAAAAACTCTAAATTACGTGCTAACACCATCTTATACCCTAGTTGTGGATATACAAGACACCCAATAATTGAAAAGTACACTACACACCCACCTCTTAAATCAAGAGAGGATGGTTGTAGAATAATAAGAAAACCCTCATATAACTATAGTGAGGATTATAGACACTATATATCATCATTATATTAACCTAAATTATAAATTAAACATTTAATATAGTTTAAAAATGCATTACTCCCTTGAGATATTCTTTGGGTTAGTTACTCATCATCATTAGTAAAAAGAGATCACAACAGAGAAAGAGAGAGAGAGAGAGGGAATGGAATTAATAACACTTGAATTAAAAAATTAATATGAGTTAAACATAAAAAAATAAAACTAAATCTATAGAATAAAATAAAGCGGTTGAAATATCTAGATTCTTAGTTCAGTGGAAACCCTCTATTTAGAGAAGCATGCTCTATATTTATTGGATTTGGGATCCAAAGTCCATTTTAGTTGAATACCCAAATTATATTCTAAAAATATTTGAATTATTATCTTTGAATTTAGTAAAGGATTAAAATTTTATTTCCATGTAGGGATTTCCCTTTAATAACCATAAAAAAGATAGACCATGATTTTGACTTACCCTTAATTTTGTATCTCCAAATTTGACTTTATCTACTCATAATATAGATTTTTAAACTCCATTAGTTTTTTCATGATCAAATGTATTATCCTCATATTAATTTCAAAAATAATAATTCAAGTTCATATATATGGGAGTGTGTTTCTTGGTTAGAGATTTTCTTATGCTTTCAAACCCTATCTTCTATATAAATTACATGCTTGAACACAGCATACCAATCTATATTCATGGGAATTTTCAGTATGAACTTCCCCTATAAACTGATGATGAATTACCTATGATGTAGATAAATTATAGAACTTGTTTTATATTATAATTTTTTTTATAAATATACCATTCATGGCTATTTCACATTTGATCACCTTTATGTTCATGTATATATGTTGACAATGGGATATCAACATGGGATTCAAGCTATTTTAGAATTAATTTATCATGATCAAGAATTCTAAAAAAAACTAGAATCCATCATGTAATGGTTTCCTTATACATCACTGAGATCTTAGGTGGCGTTTGAACATAGTGGAACCCACATTAATAAGGAAATAGTCATAGGAGATGGTGTTGGCTCAACGAAATCACATAAGAGGTGATAACAATAGTACAGTTAGGTGGTGGTAGTAGGTAATTGGTATAAGGTTGAAATAATCATGAAAATGGTAACACCTAGTGGTAGAAGAATTAGATAGACGTAGAATGGATCTATGGAAGTGGTAGTGTTGGAGAGAAGTAGAATAAATGAGGAGAAGCAACACTAGCAGTAGTGCATGTCAAATATTGAAGAAAGTTGTAGTTGATATGGAATTGGTGGATGATGTTGGTGGTGGATATTTGCAGTAGGAGGCAATGATTGTGGATTTCAGTATTACAAATTAATGGTGGTAGTAGTGCATCAAACTGGTAGTAGAAAAATAGTGGTGAAGTTAGTGCATGAAACTTGTGGTAGCATCGAAAACATGAAGAGGTTCGAGAATAACACATAATGGTGGAAACTCTTGATAGAAATTAATCTTACATGGGAATTTTATTCTCCTCATATTAATGCATGTCGACATCACATGAACTCATGATTATCATCCACGGAAGTTTGTGGCCTCAAGGTGGTTGAGGTGGTGGAGTTTGAGTTTGAAATTGATGATAATGGTGGATTTCAATATCTAGTTATATTAGTTTGAAGATGTCAAGTGGTGTGCATTCATGAGTGGTGGAAATTGGGATTTGTCTAATGTGGGGTCACTTGAACTCATGTGAAGTGGTGCTCTTTATATTAATTATGCACAATAAAAGCATCATCCACCTTCCCACATTAGATTTACTATTGTTCGATCCTCTCCTTATCATATTCTATGCACTTCACTCGGATCAGATCACATACTGTGGGTATAATATTCTGTATACACTCACCCACCTTACATCTCTTGGGCCCTTGATGATATGAATGGGCCCAATAGGCTTTATCCTAACCCATACATTCTCTCTATGGGAATCTTGATTCTCATGTGTACTAACCTTCACCTAATTCTTGATGGTCCTTGAATATAGATAATCCCATTGGGATCCTCCTTGATAATATTTTAGGCCATTTTTCTAAAAATGTAAAAATCACTTAATAAAATTTCATAAAAAATGAACATTGAATATCTCAAGTAAAATAAACTATAGAATTCAAAATTTTATTTACCTTTTCCCAAATTGTTGTTTAAACTCTAAAATTCAGATAAAAATTTAATTCATAGAAATAATTAGGTAAAACATATTTAAATTATTTATATTTAATTAAAATTTTCATGTAATAATTATATACAACAATATCTACACTATCTATTTTAGAGATAATTATCCAATATACCACCATAAATATCCTTGGCTACCCACCTGGGAAGAAATACATGAGCCATGTATAATTTTACACCATAAGTATAACAAGATCCATCTCCTAGTTGGGTTGAACTAATCTGGGATCCCTAAGTATCCTACACTTAAGCTCAAGATAAAAAATTTTCTTTCCTTAAATGGAAAAATCCTATGGGTTTTCATCAGTTTACTTCTACCAATGTATCCGTTCCAAAAAGTATTGAAACTACTATATCTCCTAGGTATAATTTTTTTAAAAAACTATCGAACAGAAAGGAATGTTTCAAACCTCTAGCATATATGGGAATGCATAAGGGTTTAGTCTTATCATGAATCTACTACTATAGTCCACAATCAATCTTTTGATAATAGAGATAACCATTATGAATAATATATTTGGAGTAATTTATGAGGTCTATAAACCTCACCGAGTACTGAGTCACCATCATATTACCATTTTAGAGGTTCAATATCACTTAAAATCACACCATCCTCAATATCACAAGATAATACCCATCTTGTATTAAATGTTTGATCTCTGACTGGGGTGGAGTATTCTCATTGTGAGTCTATGTGATAAATGTCTACCAAAAACCTACTATAACCTAAAAATGACTTTTTTGAGAATTACTATTTATTTTATGGGTTTCTAGATCATATGGAAAATTTTGGAAACAAACTACATCCAGTCATATGTTACCTGAGGATCTATATTTCCTTTAAACCTAAGAGGTTTATATCTATGTAATTTATGAAGTTCACTCAACCTTGGAGTAGTATCATCTTGATCTATAGGAGTTACCATTTAAAATATGAGTGGTTATTATCTATACATAATTTTTTAGAGATCAACTATCTTCTCCATCATAGGAGGAAAAACTACATATCTAGCCCTTACACTAAAGCCTCATTATTTAACTTGTTAGTGACAGGAGGGTGAATCACTTTGTAGGCTTAACCAAAACCTTCCCCTGAAGATGAGATGACTCTATATGGGGTGGCATCCTATGTTTAATAAAATAATACCAAAATTATTCAAGTATATCCCAAATCTAAGAGGATTAATGTCAATTAGTAAATAACATGAATTTATTTTATGTAGATTATAGTTCCAAATCATATTGAGAAAAGAAGTAGGTTGAGTTCCCAAGAAATGGAACGATTTCGTACTTAGTTGTGAATATTGAATGAGGTTTAAATACTCACTATTTTATCTTGAGATTTGGTACAACCATAGTTTATATGGTAAATAAATGGAACATATATGATACTATCATATTCATATAATAATGAAAGTACTACCATGTTTTTTTGGATGAAGAAAATTGTTAGAAAATGGAATAAAAATAAGGAATAAATTAGAGTTTATACTTGAATAACTTGTGAATAAATATTCAGAAAACCCTAAAATGTGATGATTGATGTGTTACTCTTCATGATAATGACAAGTACTGGTGATGGAAGTGATGTCTATAACATTTTATGTAATATAGAGGTCACCAGCTTGGGAATGATATTAAAGAAATAATATCAAGAGAAAAAAATAAATCTGATGTTATAGAAAGACCATCCATATGAGAAAATAATATCTGATTGAGGTTTGAAGTTGTTTGAATTTTATTTAGGGAATTATATGTACGTTACAATATCTATGTATGGGTAAAATAGAAATTTTTTTTACTGGGTAATGGTTATCTAGAAATTACTGTGCATACAAAAAAGGTACCTTCAGAGATATTCTTAATGCATAAGGGTATATTAGAAATTTAGTGGATTACAGAGAGGTTATTTACATATTAATAAATATTATCTCTAAACTATGTTTGGGTAACACCGAGGCATATGAGTTGTTTCAAGGTTATCTGTACTTGCATCAGGGTCATCATGTAATTGTTATAGTTATGTAAGGGTCAATTTTTTCAATGCCAGAAGATATCCAAAATCTCAGTGAACCATGTATGACTTTAATCTAATGATAATTTTTGTGAATTTTTATGACATTGCATGTCTTAGAAAATGGATGAGTTTCTTGAATATTAAATATTATAAAAAATTATATTTAAATTAGATAATATAAGTGATCTATTATTCATGAATAAAACATCATGATCACACATGGCTCACGATTCAAAATGTGACTAAATAAGGGACAACTAAAGTTAGGGATTTTACTTTTAGAAGAGGGACTACCGAACTGAGGATGGTAAAATGATTTTTAACACAATATAGTAAAGGTAAATTTCATTGTAAAATGGAATAATATAATCACTATATAATGGTAATGATCATTTCAGAAGAGTTACTTCATGATGAGGAATAACAAGACTCGTTTGCTTTATCATGTTTCCAAAATGAAGAAAGTATTAAGACTATGCTATAGTAAATACCATGGTGAGAATATAATTTAACTATGTAAAATAGTGATATAGAACCACTTTTAGTGGTGGTTTTGGTGCCTCATGAGGAGTAAAGATTTAAAGTTCAAGGTTAATGACTGAAATAGAGAGGATCACATTTTGGTCTATTCTTATTGAATATTTTAATATTCTTTCAAGACTGAAATTTGTCTGAAACCCAGCATGAGGAAATCCATGTCTATGGAAAAACTGTGGTACTATATGATTCATGCATATGTGTATGGAATTAAAATGAATCTAAATTTATAGATTTTGTGGAGAATTAATACTGAGAATAAGACTACAATATATCTAAATATCATAAATAAGGAAATGCGAGTGAGTATTTTGGATGATCGAAGAATATTTAAAATTGAAGACTAAGATTGGAGAAAATTCAATGTGTGATAATTATAATGAATATATTTATGAAATATTGTGATTATATATGAGAAGAAAAAATAAAGAAAAATATGGATAGGGACTATATTGTGCATACCCTAACATAAATTTTATAAGTCAACTGGAACAAAGGTGTGAGACGATACTGTATCTAGGAATAAAGAAGAATACCCGTGTATTAAATAAATAAGAGGGAGTTCCTATGATGTATTAAGAGATATTTTTGCACATTAAACAAGAAAAATAACGAGAGAAAAGTTTCTAGCCTACATTGCTACTAATTTTATTTAGTCTAAATAGATGATATAAACAACTAATAATCATTTTCTATATAAGTTTGAATAATCTTGCGGCAACCAGCTTGATTATATTAGGCATGAAAGAAAAATAAATTCACATAGACAGGAGAGATTAAAGCCAACATAGGTGATCTTACATAAAGTAAGTTTAAGAACATTATATTTTACAAATGAAAATAATTTGGAGATTTCCTTATATATAGTTCATTCTAGGATAACGGGTCCAAGGTTATATCCTTTCTCATTATTATTTTTATTATTAGAAGGAATGTGTGCATGTGAGATAAAAATAATGTGTAACTAAGGGCATAATCATCTTGAAATGGTATGAACGTCATCACTAAACTATTGTGTCTTGTTGCGTGGTTTCCATCATACCATACATTAATTCCATTTAAATATGAGATACAATGAGATAGAAAGAGAGATCCATTCACTAAATAAGTGAAGTAGTGAAAAGGGGAAAATATTTTGTTTTGGATAAAAAATAAAAATATTAAATTTTCTACCTTATGTATATAGAATACATCCCTATGTGATCTTAACATAAATAATATATGAAAAAAAATCATCACACTATATGATTCATGTAATATCCCATTAAACCATGAAATAAATTCCTTAGAGTTCCAAAATTAAGTAATGGTTATCAAATTATTGGTGAAGGGATATGTTAGCTACCCATAACAATCACTAGGTTCCATTGTCTATTATCTAAACCTAATACACCTTAACACCATTTCCCCCAAGTCTCAAACTTCTCTAATTCAATTATAATGTGACCCAAACCACCCAGACCCTTCTTGGGTTGCTAGTGAGTTGAGTGTTCCACCCCAATCCTACCTCAAATAGTCCCAAATTTATATACTATAAATAAGAAAGAATATTACACATATTAAATTATTTATCCTATGAAATTTCATTCTACCTCACATCTCTAGAATAAAATATATATAACAACTTAATCTCTAATTATAATCAAAATTTGTACAACATACATTTGAATCATGATAAATATCCCAAGAAAGTTACAAATAATAATGCCAGTAAATAAAGAAAAATAATAAGGGAAAACATACCATAGAAATGTAAAACCGTGAAAAACTATGATATAAGTACTATAAGTCATTATAATAATGATCTGTACACTATTGGAAATGATCACCACTGGGCTCCTTTGTTCACTAGATCCACCAGTACCATGTCCACTGAAGTTACCACCACACTATGCATAATTTGTATAAACAAAAAACATGTGGTAACATGGCCTATATAGGGGAATGTATAAATATACCATAAATATAACCTTAAGAGTATAAAATATATACAATATTACTAGTCATATCAATAAAATAAACCCATATATGCTTCATGTAAAAAAAATCAAGAAGTATCTCAAAGTTCACAGACCAGCCACACAATTTTTATATTGAAAAAAACCTATATTACATTGAGCATAAAACCAGTACCTAAATTCCATCAATTCTACATAATTCCTTAGTATTATTAGTAGAGGACCCATACCTCACTGAAGAGAGAACATCAGTTAAGAGGGTACTTGACCCTATGGATGACCCATAACTCATTGTGTGGTATGTGCATTGGACAAGGGGGTTACAAAATTCATAAGTGGAGGACACATACCCCATCACTAATAAGAGTTACCTACTTCACTGATTATATATAGTAACCATGTACTAGAATTTTTATACTATTAATTGGGTTACTAACTGCCTGTATGATCCAATCATTTCACCCACACACCATTGTCATCTTTACAAAGACATTGAATTCCAATTTCTGAAATTAGTTTGAAATGATCATTATATGATGAATATATATGAACCATCATGTTCTACATAAAAAATATCATAATAAAATATTTATAGGCTGAGTATGAAAAATTAAATAGAAAATAAAATAATACTAAAAACTAGCTAGTATATAACATGTAATTTTAATTACACAACATATATGCACTGACAGTGTCTTGGAATATGCCTATGTAGTCCATTTCATATGAGATCGACCTACCTGATGTGTCCCAGTGGGGAAACATAGTGTTTTAGATCCTTATACAAGATACACATGTACTTCCATGGAATTTCTTGTTGTGTAACCTTAGTACATGACCTACACTTAAGCCTACCCATCGTGTGGAGTCTTTGAATGAATCATAATATAATGGAAGAGTTACCTAAGTTAGGTTTGTAAAATACACAACATGTTTAATAACTTAAATGTTGTGTGGGGCCATCAAACTGAATTAGAATATACTCAGTTACATGCCAATGCATGCGGTCTTGTGATACATGATGTTTAAACTGAGGTCACACCATGTATAATGTTTATATCAATTCATAAACCATAGTGACACATAACATGTAATATATGGTTCATTTCTTAGAATAATACACATTATGTAGTCACATTTTCCATATTTAAAATGTATTGTCTCCTACATTCCACACTATGATCACTACTGCTACCTTTTCCTCTGTCATCATCTCAGAATAGCTTTCCCCTAACACTCGCGGTCTTTCTATCATGCCTCATTAGTGATTTACCAACAACCCATCTACATCACCATCCATCATAGCCATAACCATCCATCAATACCTTATAGTAATCCTAATTAAAATCACATCTCTGCACATCCACTACCTAATGAAAACTCAATCCATTGACTATTCTTCATTATTGTTCTTTTTTATCTATTTTCGATCGTAGCATATGGAATGAGGAAGAAGAAATAGAACAGAAGTGCTTGGTGGGAAGCATGACTTCCTATATGAGGGTTCTTACTTAAGACCAGTGAAGAATACATAGTACAAAAATGGTATTTGATTTAATATCCATTAATTAATTATTGAATATAAAATTTATATAGAGAACATTTTTATGAACATATATAAGTAATAAGAAGTTAAATTATTTTCATATAAAAATAGAATCCATTATTATAAACTATCAATAATTTTTATCAAGATAATACTAAATACGATGTCAAACCAAGATATAACATATTAGAACATGAATTTAAAAGTGTTTCATTTTGAGTATAATGTATACCATATTTCTTACCACATTAGTCAATTAATATTGATAATATAATCAATATGATATTGAATGAAATATGAATATTAGTTCATAGATAAAATTAATATAAAAATAATAATAAGGAATATCGAATAAATAAAAAAAGGATTTTTTTATCTTGACAGCACCCAAAGGAGAAAATTAGCAGTTTGATCCTATGATATGAAAGTTTCAAAGAAAACAATTTTCACCATTCAATATAATTTATTCACAAATATAATTATAAAAATGTTAATAATAAAACCCCCTCCTCGATGGTGCATAACCATGGATTCAATGACTCACTCTATGTTTCCATTAACACCACTATGAATAACTTGGAGAATTGTCTTCTAAGATTTGAAGAATGGAAGATGAATTATTTGGGGGATTTAAACATAGATGAAAACCCATACCACGGAAAATTCCTAAAAATTATATTTATAATGACATGTTTGGTCAAGGTTTTAATAACTAGGTATTATAAATAAAAACCTAAAAATTCTTAGTCCATGTACTGAAGCCCAAACATAATGATTATACCTCTCCTAATAACCCACCCAATCTAAACACAACCAAAATGTTGGAATTTATATTCATGAATATATTTAGAGGATATTAACTATTTTCAAGAACATGATTAAAACTAAAACGTATGATATATTATTTAACTTTGATAGACCCATATCAAAAGTAAAAAAGAACCATATTCTAGACCAACTTTAAAAATATTATTAAAAATAATAAAAGAAATTTATGATAAAAAATCATCTCCACAACTAAATTTTTATTTAGTAATGGATAATTCAAATGAAAACATACATTCATGGTGATATAAATTAAGATACAACAAAATAATCACAACGAGGCACACACTTACATCCAACTAGAAGAGACCTCAAACAGAAAAAATCATGTTGTTACCCATGTGGCACCGTTTAGTGGAAAGAGTATAAACCATGACATTTATTTCCCTCCATGTGTGATTAGTATACAAATATAGAAAAATTAAGTGAAAAATAACACAAATAAAATTTCCAAATATCTATGGAAGATTACTAGCCTTTGATGGAAACTTAAATAGTATTACTGATTCTACCTTAATGTATGAGAGATTTATAGCTCTATCATTATAAAAAATTGAACAAAAAATAAATTATTTTAATCAAAAACCAAATATTAATGTTCACAAAAATATTCCATGAAATTGATTATAAAATAATAACTTTTATCAATTATAACGCCTCATCATTACATAATTCCCTATATATATGATCCATCAGAGCTTATTTTCAGTCTCATTTATGGTGGTTTTATTTTTACCAAATTCCCTATTAGATAAATTAGATAAATATTCAATATGAGACAAATTATATCTCTTAATTACCTTAAAGGGAATTCCAAAGATCAAACCTACACTTTTGCATTAATTCCCTAATCAAGAAGAGAGCCTTATTATTTAAAACCCATGGTGTAATATACACATTATTGAATAAAAAAAAGTATATTATCACTAGTGGAAATCCCACCTATACCAATGCCTCTATCCTAATGGTTCTAAAAAACCATTAGGATAAGGAACTGATCCCAACAGTTCCTTGAAACTATAGGTATGGGCCAATATATGGTGGATTTTCCCAATGGTTTGAGAAAACTATTAGGATAGGCATATAAATTCCCAACATTTTTAAAAAAACTTTGGTAAAGGATTGATCATCATACATGTATCCTGATGGTTTTTAAAAAACATTGGCATATACCCTCAATCCCAATGTTTTTTAAAAACTGTCAGGATAAAAAATTACCAAAAACACTCAAGCCAACTTCCTCCATCCAGAACTGATCTTTTCCCTAAACAAGATCTCCCCCTCTTACGAACCCTACTTCCTGAGTGCCTACCATACTTCCCAAGAGTGCTTACTACAACTTTAACATTTTTTTATAAACAAGATTTCTACAGCCTATGAACCCTACTTCCCAATTGACGATCTATCTTTGATTTGAGTAATTTTTGTTACTCTACTTCATATAGGTACATTATAACTGAGTTTTTTCTTCTATATCCATTTATTATAGCTTTTATTAATTCATTTTTTCTGAAATTTTCTTTTTTTACCCACTTTTTATTTTTATTCCCTTATGAACACAAGCCATATATCATTTTAGGTTGTGGTTTTTTTGTGGGTTTGTTGTGATTTATCTTTATGGAATAATTTTGATTGATATTGAAGATGTGAGTATGATCATGAGTTATTTTATACTTTTTTTTATTTTAAATTTAAGGTTTATTATAAATGATTTCTGTTGTTAGACATAAATAAATAAATATATTTTTTTATCTTAAGAGAAATGACAAGATACTCATGCATTATGAATCTAACCTTAATTTTTTTTTTCAAAATATCACACTATAACTTTAAGATGATGATACCATCACTATAATTCATTGATAGAGAACAAATTTGATCCTCATTATTTTTCAAACATGTCAAAAATACCCAAAACTGGCTATCAATTATTCATGGTCACGTTGTTCAACATTATTTAGCATAAACACAACCACTTACTAATAGGGTGATGTGCGCTGTTGAATAAATCAATCAACCTCCATTCCCTTAAGAAGAAACTTGATTTACCACAACTCATCTAGTACTAAATGATATGTTTTAATTGATATGGGTTACACTACAAGAATTAGTTTTATCTTAATGTCAATGTTTCTCTATAAAGGGAGTCTTGAAGAGTTTTATGAATAGAGATTATGATATTGGTAAACTATTTTGAGAAATAGAATAGGAAAATACTGGTTTTACCACAGTAGCCAAGCCTTCCAGAAGTGACATAATATCTCAGATCTATATCAAATATTATTTCAATCAACACACATTAGCCTCCCACTCACATGTCATCATAAATTTCTATCCTTTAAATGAAATGAATGATACTCTCCTTAGATAAAAATCAACATCAGTATGAGTTATTTTCATCTATCCCACCATGATGATCACATAAAATATATTAATCATTTAGAACATGATGCACCATGTATTTATATAGCTGAAAACTATAATAAGAAACTATTTAAAATAATATGGATGGTGAAAATTATTCCCAATGAGTGTATTGAGAGAAAGAAACAATCAACTAACTGGAATGTTAAATTAATTCTCCAAAAAACATATAATATATTTACAAATAAGTTGATTTTTTTTCAAAATAATTAGTATAAAGAGTATTTTTAGTCAAGACTATACCTATAATGGATGATGTACCTCCCTAAAAAATATCATAACTAGATATTCTATATACACCTGGCCTTCCTAATCTCCATGACCATGCCCCTAATATAAATGACTCCATATGTGATCTTTTTCTATTGGGTATGAATCTTCATCATGTCATAGTAATTTATTAAAATATATATTGTTATACTATTTGTTTTACAAAATTACTTGTTAATTTTTTTTTATATAATGGATATGAGTTGGATTTATGAAACTGACCAGATCTCAAGAAAATTTTAAAACAATTTAGAGAGATTTTTAGATTTCTCATTTCACAATACTTTAGATAGTGGTCACATAAACTGCCTATGTTATAGTTGTGTTGTAAGACCTTGGTTGAGCCATGAAGATGTTAACTACCATATAACTAAATATGGTTTTCTAAAAATCTACTATGTGTGTATCACAATGGGGAAAAATGGAATCTAATAATTCTGATGATCAAAATCAGAGGACTTGATTGGAGAATTTAATATATGACCAGTTTCCATTTATTCTTCATCATTAGAAGGAAATGAGTTGACCTAAGAAGACTCTGATACAAGCACACATGATTTTTCCAATGAAAATGATAATGTTGAAAGGGTGAAAAAATTGAATAATGTTGCGATGACTCCAGTATATCAACAATGTGGTAAAATGAAAAAGCTACACTTTTTAATTCGATTGATTCATGGGAAATCCATGCATGGGATTTATAATATCACCATCGATTACATTCTTACCTTCTTGAATGAATTACTTCCATATTCTGTAGATATTCCCTCAAACCACTATATGTAATTGAATTTAGTTAAATAATATGGATTTTCAAAAAACAAGATTCATGATTTCCTAAAGGATTGTATATTATTCTGGGAGGAAATTACTGAAAGAACCGATTGTATAAAATTTGGAAGATCCCAATGGAAGTAAAAAGTTGATGGAACACCATCCTGTTCTCCATAGAATGTAATGTGGAACTTTCCATTAATCCCAATACTCTATAATATTTTCATGTCTAATGAAATATCAATAAAAATATGATGTCATGATACCAATAGAAAGAATAATAATGAAGAGTTGGTTCACCATGTATGTTGATTTGCATGGAATATATTTGATGCTCGATATCATGATTTTATATATGATGTTTGTAAAGTGATAATGGGTCTTTCAAGTGCTGGTTTTAATCTGTTTGGAAATATGTTTACTTCATACAAAACATGGACAATTATCATACATTCATAACCTTCTCCCATGGTTTTTTATGAAAAAACCATTCAATTTTATGAGTATACCTATATCTGTCTCTTTTGATTTGGAAAATGACCTAGACATATACAGTCAAGATTTAATAAAATAGTTGAAACTTCTTTGGGATGTGGGTGTGTGCACATACGATGCATGTTTGAAAGAAATATTTTAGATGCATGCTATGCTTATGTGGGTCTTCAATGATTTTCATGTTTCTACAATGATGTCTGGATGGAGCATGAAGGAAAAAATGTCATGTACTATTTTTATAAATAATACTCAATTTAGAAGACTGAAATACCACAATATTTTTAGTTGTATGAGACATCGACGGTTCTTTCTAGTGGACCATACATATAGAAATAATTGTCAAAGACTTGACAATACCATGGATACCAATAACCCACCTTAGAATCTGTTTAGAACTGATGCTCTTAATGAATTGTAAGATTTTAGTTTTTTATTTGGGAAGGGGAAAATGAAATCTAGAAAGAGGAAGAATGTTTTTAATGATACTTGTTACAATTGGAAGAAGAGGAGTATCTTCCTTGAGTTGCCTTATTGTTCAACTAATTTGTTATGTCATTACATAGATGCAACTAACATTGAAAATAATATATGTGAAATGTTACTTTTAATTTTTCTAAATGTCAAAGGAATGAAAAAAGATTATTTAAAATCTTGGTGTGATTTGGTGGATTAAGGGATCATACCAAAATTGGATCCTCTATGTACCAGTGAAAATAAATGGAAAGTTCTATGTTCTTCTTATGTGATATCACCTGTAGAAAAAAATAAAATTTTGTAAGTACTAGTGACTATTAAAGTTCTTGTTGGATATTCCAGCAATATATCAAAACAGGTCAATAAAATATAATTGAAGTTACAATCTTTGAAGGCTCACGAATATCACATCCTTCAACATGAGTTGATTCCAATATAAATAACTCATATTTTGTCCAATAATGTAAGGGTGTAAGTTATTCAGTTGTGCATTTTGTTTAGAGATCTTTGTGTAGAGAATGTTTCCACATTTTTCTTGCAAAAAATGTTGGTAGAGACACCATTAATTTTGAGCGAGTTAGAGAAAATATTTCCCCCATCATTTTTCACATACATGTTGCATCTGACTGTCCATATTCCAACTGAAATACTTCTTGGAGGACCTATAGATTTTAGTTGGATGTATCCAACTAAAATAAATATGTACACATTGAAATATTATGTCCATAACATGAATAATCCCAAATGTTCTATCATGAATGGTTACTTGGATCAAGAATGTATGTATTTTTGCTCAATTTATTTGTCTGATCTAATTATGAGAATGAAGTTACCAATGAAAAATGAAGAAGAAAAATATGAGAAAAATTAAAAATAGTTTTTCATCACTACCTAAAATAGTAGAAATTCCCGGATCATATACATTGATTACCTTAAGTCATGAAGAGTGAGAGACTACACATCGCACAATGTTGTTCAACTGTGATTTTTTTGATGACTCCATAAAGTAAGTAAATTAAACATGTATATCTTATCTTAATTCTTGTAATTGTTTGTATCTGTTAAGATATTTCTATTTTTATCTACAAGGAACATAAATAAATGATTAATAGAAAGCATCATTCTTTGTCTTTGAGAAGGAGAGAGACTTTTCATAGCAAATATTTTTCTTCTTGGTTGAAATTGAAGGTAAAAACATTGATGTAATAAATAAATAAAATAAATATTTAATTAGGTTTAATATTTTGTTATATTTTAGGTATCAAGTTATCCTTCTGATGCTGTCACTAAGGAAATAAGAGCTTTGAATTTTTGTCCCAATACCCTAGTTTTTGAATGTCAATTAATTCTGATCAATGGGTACATATTTTTTATCACCAAATTAGAAAAGAAAATGATAAAATAACATGATGGTGTTATGATAACTACCACAACATACTGTCATGCCTGTTCATTTGATAATAGGCCTTGTTTTTAAAATGGAGCTTATTATGGAGTCATTGAAAAAAATATTAATATTGGATTATTACTCTCATGGTCGAGTCACTATGATGAAATGTTAGTGGTTTGATTCGATGAAGAGGCCGATCACCTTTATTGATGATTTTGTATTTTGAGTTATTGACAAGACTTTCACTCTTGATACTGATGAACCATATATATTGGAATCAATGGAGAAATAGGTTTTTTTATGTCAAATATCATCTTTGACATAATTTTTTTGTCATCATTGAAGTAATACCAAGTCATATTTTTGATGAAGGTGATGATGTAATTGACACCATCCCTACTCTCATTGAACCCAATCCATTTATTACTTATGATGAATCCAATACTTCAATTGTTAGAGTTGATTGCATACCTAAAGTAGTGGTGGAAAATATATAGAATAATTTGTCTGTGTTCTCAGTTCTGTTGTTTTTCTTGACTTGAGTTGTTAAGGTTTTTTCTCTACAAATTGATTTAATATTGATTAAAAATATTTTTTATCCAACTTTATCTTCATGTTAATTTTCAATATATATTTGTTTCAGTTTTATTAGAGTTTCATTTTATAATATTAAATTGAATTTTATTAATACCTACCATACCAAACAAAACATAAATTGTAAAATTGTAACAAAAAACTAGATGAATTGAATTGGATATATTAAACTAATTGATATGAAAATAAAAACCAATGAAAATAATGACCTAACCCAAAAAATAACTAAAATACCTAACTGGAAATATGAACCAAATGACCTAAGACCAATAATACATGTCTCATTTTTTTTGTTTTGTTGGTTACACAATTGTTATCATTTTTTAATTTCTTCCATATTTGTTTTTAAATGAAGGAAATGAAACCATTTGAGGAGCAGTGAAGAAAAATGATGATGGAAAACAAACGTCGAATGGTTGAGATAGGAATTCATCCATTAGTGCCTGTTATGAGTATTTTATTATATATATATATATATATCAATAACATATAATGTCATGTGATTAATTTTTATTTTAAATTTTATGAAGGATCCACCACTTAGGCTCCAGTTATTCGATGAGAAACTTAGTAGTGGTCCCAGTACTCAGGCTGGTGGTATGAGAGGGGGGGTGGGGGGTACGAGAGCTAAGTGCTCCAGTCAGTGTACTCATTTAGACCCTACCCCTCCCACTGACGTACCATATTCCACACAGTCTGATCCTGCTATGTTGTTAGGTACACACAAGATATTTAGGCCTCCCATGTTTTCACCACCCTTCACATATGAGCCTCCTCACCCATCTTTATGGAATACCATGTTGATTCCCACTCCTCATCCATATTACACAGTTGGTCAGCCATCCATTCCATCTTATTTACCATATAATTTTTTTCTCTGGGATTGTATATTCCTTCTTCAACTCTTTCTCTCCCAAAGTCTATGCCTATGGAGCATACATTGGGGTCCACTCCACCAGCATAGGGTGATTTTCCTTCAGTGGCAGTGGATCCCGAGGCTCCCATTGAGCAGTTTACCACAGTTATATTTTAGAACCCTAACAAATTTTTTTACCAAAATTTATTATCGTTATAACATGTATTTATATAATATTTGTTTTTCTATCATAAAAGATACATATACTGATAGGCGGTAGGGGTAGGGGGAGTATGTAAGATCCCGATCATTTGGGAAGGTATGTTTTTATTTGTGTTTTGGTTAAATACCTTGTTTTGGGATTCAAGGGATGTTTTCTGAAAGTATGAGAGGCCTTGGGGGTGTTTCAGGGGCTCGGGGCATGGAAGAAAGGAAAACTAGGCAAGACAGGCCAAGGCACATGGCCTGCGCACGACCAGCCAAACAGTGCGGCCTGCCCAGGCCAAGCCGTGCGACTCTACCTCTTCCGGACAGAAGCATGCACACAGTTTTCCAAACCTTGCGGATGAGTCGTGCGATCCCTCCTCCTCAGGACAGTGGCATACGTATGGTTTGCGCATGGTTTGCCAAACCGTGCGGCTAAACCTTGCGGCCAATGAAAACTCAGAAAAATTAAAAAACTTCCACTCCGGGATTTTTAAACCCAACTCTGGATTCTCCTCTCCTCCTCCTCTCTCAACCATAGCGACGAACGTGGCCAAACCAAGCTTCCCAAGGGTGGTACTCTTTCGATTATTGTCCGTTTAGGGCATTGTTGGTTGCAGATTGAAGCTCCGGGTAAGTCTAATCCCATCCTTGGTTCCTTTCTTTGTTTAGGGTTTGTAACTTATCTCCCTCTTATTCCGAAGCTCTAAAACCATATCTTATGGGTGAACATTAGGTTGAAGCTCCAAGGGTTGGTCGAATTGAGGTCTAAGGACTCGATTGAGGGTGCGTTTAACCACAGTTTCAAGGTAGGTGGTCTACAAAGCTATATCCCATGGTTAATTGGATATTTGTGCATGTTTAGTTGTGTTATTGTTTTTCTTTGGTTATGTATTGAATAACCTAAGCATGTTTGGTAATAATGGTGTTTAAAATGGTAAATCGGAACCCCCACGATCCCTCTGGGATGTGTTGGGATAGACTTGACCTAATTGGGGCCATCCATGGGATGTGCCGGCTTCTCCCGGGATTAGAGAATGTGATTGAACAAGTGAACTTGTTGTAATTAAGGGTAGAGACCTTCATAAAAATGTTGGAATGATTGGTTGAACTTGGGATAGAATTTAGGTGATTCACCTATACTTGGTAATAACCAGAGGGTAAAATGGGATGAGTTAAATGGTTGATTCATGGAAATGAGGAATGAGTTAAATGGGTTAATGTGCAAATTGATTAAAGACCATAACGAGATGGGTTATTGGTTTAGTGATGAATTATTAGTGAGTTAGGCATAACACATGGGAATTGGGTGAATGGTTAAATGATGTGAAATGGTAATGTGTTAATGGGTTAAGGCATGATGTGGAATTCCCATGTGGGTTGTTGTGAATAGTGTTGCCGAAGGGCAATGGTATGGATGGTTGATGGTTACTTATATATAATCATGTGAACATGGCTTCGTAAAGTGGGGTATGACTTGTGGATCTATGCCCATGGGTCGAGTGAAGATTGAGGTTCTAAACTCCACCCTAACTGCACGGGTTTGGAAAGGGGACTGAGGGTCTATTATTCTAACGGTTGCATCCACCTGGACTGAGGATTCGAGGTGAGGTTATGGTTTCTATGATGGGTTAGTCCAAGTGATATAGGATAACATTTTGTTTTCCCTCTAGCATGTGATTGTTGGCCTTATACCCATGTAACATAATGTATGTGTTTAACCCATGGAAATGTGGCGAAATGGTAGGTGATGATAATTGGTAATAAATTAATGGTAATGGAATGGCTTGGCTCTGAACCTGTCAATGTCACCTTAATTAATAACTTGGAAATTATCATTTAGGTTCCTTTTTCATGCACTATCTATTTATACTGGATATTTTGTAGGCACCATTGGTGGTGGCCTAGTGAGTTGTACTCACACCCTACTCGGGCCACCGTTAGGTACCCAAGCAGACTTCATGTTTGTAGGACAAGACAAGGGAAATGGTCTTTGCTAGATAGCTGAGTGGACATGGGTAGCACTTGGTGGAGGATCCGGACTTGGAGTCGGGACCATTTTGTGGATTTTAGCTGTTGTCCTTATTTTGGGCTTTAGTTCACTTTTTCACTTGTAGTATGACATGGCATATTTAATGTTGGAATTGGTTGTTGCTAAAGTTGCTTGTTTATTGATTATTGTTTCTTCTATTGGTTGTTTCTGTTGTGGCTTACTCTGATAAAAAAGGCATATAGTATCCCCACTTGACTACATAGACCCCTGCTACTAGTCAGCAGCCTTTGGCATACAGGGAGGCGCACTTACGGTCATGTAACCACCCGACTCAGAGAACCGGTTAGTGGATTCCGGGTTGGGGATGTTACATAGTACATTCTTGCGTTCAGTGTGGAATTTCCACCCATAGTTGATGGTGGACAACAAAAAAGACAACCAAATGATCAAAAAAATTTGGCAACAATGTCGGAGTTTTTGGGAGACACTTTCCAAATACTCCAACATCATTCCTCTTAGCCCGATATAATGGAGACTGTTTCCAAAAAAAGGTCAAGGATAATTATTGGGCATAAATATGGGTAAAAAATCTATTGTATTTCATGTAATAATTTTTTTTATTTATATGAATTTATATTTTGGTTTCAGGTTTGGTTTAATTTTCTCGATAGTGAGGGTGCACGAGAAACATGTCTAACAGAGTTAGGTGAGATTTGGAGAGCCTATAAGAATGAATTGTATATTGGATGGCATGATAGAGTTGTCATAGAGTTAGAGGTGGTACCTATTGTTCATGATTTTCTGATAGAACAATATCAACAAATGGTTTCATATTGGTCGACTATCAATTTTAAGGTATTAATCACATTTGAGGCATTTAAATGAAAATTTCATGTGTTTTCATTAATAATAACTTATGTATTATTGGATTGTATTTAGGAATAATCCATAGAAAATAAAAAAAACATTGATGCTAAAAATACCTCCACACTTTGGGAGATACTACGATGTCATATTATGAGAGGAAGTAGGTACGACAGTTGTTAATAGATTTTCTTTAAGACTTTCACTTTATATTGTTTCCTCCATAGTTTATTTGATTTCTAAAGTTTTCGTATAATTTTTGTTATTAAATTCATTATTGGTAACATATTTTTAATTATGGATTCCCACATTCAATGTCATTGTAGAGGCATGTATTGAATATTGAAGGATTTTTGCCTCGAGCAAAACTGTTTTGCTTGAGTAGAAGGAAAAAAGATGGAAGTGCGGTTAATGAACCAACACAACAGTAGATTGTATGTTTTACATTATTGATTTTAAATTTTAATATATTTTTTATAAATTAATAATCAATTTATATTTTTAATAGGCTGATTTAGAGGCCCTTTATTCCCAAGAACCTGAATATTTTGGGCCAAATGATCACTTACATCAGGTGTTGGGAGATGAGCACCCTGGTAGAGTACGCTGCCGACCTAGGAAGAGTATAGTCCCGAAATGGTATTGGACTTATTTAGGTACCATTTTTTGTACCACCGAGTTCGAAAAGCCTAAGGCATGAGCATAACAGGATGAAAAAAGGGCCACAAAGATGGAAGAATGGTCTGACAGGGAAAATAATAAATTTATCAAACTGATGAAAGGTTAATGTCTAGCATTTCCAATAGAGGTCAACATAGCTTGTGATGAATATATGTCATAAATGCGTTAAATATATATTGGATTAGGTGTACGTTCTAGTGGTGGTTAATACGATGCCATTATTGGCTATGATGATGATGAGGATGAGGTAGAGGTAGAGGATGAGGGTGAGGATGAGGTCAAGGATGAGGATGGGGATGAGGACAGGGGCATGGAAGAGGACAAGGATGAATTTGGGTATGATGATGAATGTGATGATAGTGATGGTGATGGTGATGAGGGAAAAATTGATCAGTTTCATTTTTGATAGATATTACTGAAATTTGATGTTTACTGATTTGTAGTGACTAAATATATGTGTGATTAGGTAGGTCACATTATGCTTATCTTGGGTAGCCTAAATACTATATAGTTTTATTTAGATCACATTGTACCAATGTATTGTTGTCTTTTTTGATAAAGTAATTAGGGTATTTTTTTATTTAATATATGATTCAACATTCAAAGTATTGATTAATTCAGTGTTATTACTTGTATATTTATTTATTTATCTATAATTGGATTCTTTAAAATCTCATTTTACATGGTATCAAAGCTATTTCACAACCCTACCTATCCTTATCCATGAAACCCTCCACAATGCACCACCCTCCCTGCCAAAACTACCCATGTCTAGGGAACCTCAAAATATCTCTTTCCATGTTATCTGCTTATCACCCTCTCATAGTGACATGACATCTTTTCAATAACATGGTGGTGTGAACTATTCCACTACTCATGGAATTTTCTAGGGAAGTGGCCATAGACACATCATTTTACAACTTTATAAAAAAAATCCATCACATTGACATCTATTAGACTCTCAATGGATTCCCAATGGCCCTTCACACTACCCGGGAAGCCTTTGGTGAGTCACCAGATCCACCAAATCATACACTCAAACTCTTGGATGAAGAACTTGAGTTTATTCATTATCATTATACAACTTTTGAGTTATATTACTATGATTTTTTGTCTTTTGATGCTTTAAATTATGGGACACCATTTTGATCCAATCTCATTACAACTTTCTAAATGTGATTGGTCTCTCACTATTAGTGTAATGATGATGGCTCCCTTAATCCATAAATTCATGGATGGTTTCTTCTCTATCTTTTTGTGTAATCATTACACTCAATTTCATTACAGCCCTTCATATAAATATGTCTATAAAAATCAGTACCTACCATCAAAAACCAATTCTAAAAAATCATTAGTGTTATAAATACTAATCTCAGCAATCATTAATAATAACACAACAGGGATGTCTAATGCACATATGGGAAGTAAAATATCTTTTCAGCCCAATAAATAATCATTTTCATGTCATTTTCTAAATTTTTTAACTTTGTCATGATGTAGTAGATAAGACATCATCGACTACTCGATGATAAAATATTTGTAAAAATCTTGATTAATGTTAAAATTTTGAGATGTTTTCACCAAAGAAATTGAAAGGGGTTAGATGGAATATTGGTTTTCATATGAATATTGAAATGGGGAATACTATGTTCTGATATATGGGATTATTGGAAGAGTCTATTATTTTTATGTGTTATTTAAGGCGTTTTTTTGTGTTGTTTTAAGTGTTGTATGTAGGTATACACAATGGAGGGTATTATGGATGGATTATGTGCATAATTCTGGAAAAACTCTATACTAAAGGTTTCATGCTGTTGGTATATTATTGAAATGCAATGATTTACCAATGGTTTACTAGAACCTTTGGTAAAACTATTTGCCAATGGTTTTAAAACTGTTGGTAAACTGATAAAATATACTATATACCTATGGTTTATAAACTTTTGGTATAAATATATACCAAAATTTGTTTTTAAACCATTAGGACATTGAAATTTATAGTGATCTATACCAACAGTTGAAGTAGAACCATTGGGATATGCCTATCCCAATGCCCAACTAGCCAACAGTTTAGAAAACCATTGTTATTAGATATTCCAATGGTTTTACAGCTTATACTTATGGTTCAAAACCATTGGTATAGGTTTCCTTTCTTGAAGTGTATTTTCACAGCCTCTAACAAACTTAACCCACCAAAACTATACTTTGATTCCCCTTCAATGATTTAATTTTTACACCAACCAAACATTTGTGACAAAAAATGTTACAATTTTTGTTAAATTTTTTTAAATCCATGATCAATATAAAAAATTTACATTGTGTTTTTTGATACACACCATGCATGAAGATTTTTTCTCCTATTTTTTTATTTGGATTCATTAAATAAAGAAAATTAGTGATAAATGAGATTTATTTTTTTATGGATAGCTCAATTTGTCAGGATAACTTATCTTTCAATTATCTAACTAAAAAAAATATTTTTTGGTATATCTATACACTATAATTTAGATTCCCATATTTATTAATTTTTCATGATTAAATTATAATGAAAATAATATTTTACAAAAAACGATCCAACTACCAAATATATAGGAACTATTTTTGATCTTCATCCTCACACATTTTAATGTATTTATAAATATTTTTTTGATTATAATTTGGTATGAAATTGATAATATTTTTGTGTTGAGTATTTTTTTAAGATATCATTAGGAAAAATGAAACCGATAAATTTAAGAGTTTTTCTTATCCAATTATCCTTATATAAAACAAGATCCCCCCTTAAAATAATACATATAGATTTGGAAAAAATATGAGGGAAAAATCTAACCACATGTTTCCATATGTATATTGAGATAAAACCATTCAATTTTCAATGATACCAGCCAGATGCATATTCTTCATATATATGTATTATTCCTAAAATAAACAACCCTTAATTAAATCAACCACCAACTTTATATACAGAGCATCTATAGTTTATATACACTAGTTAGTTCGAGACCCCCCTCTACAGTTGATAGAGTTTTTTTATTTCTAACTAATCCAATGAAATATTTTTAATCCTTTCACATTCAAAATAAAATTTCTAAACTAATTTTTAATACTTTCAATGATACCTTTAGGGACATGAACCAGAGAAAAAATATGAAGTAGTATAGAAGTCATAAAACATTATTTCAGAGTGATTTTTCTAACAATAGAGTGGACGAAGTTCTTCTAGTTTTAAATTATAGAAGAAATTTTAGAACTATATTATCAAAATTATAAATACATAACCCCAATATATATAAAATAACTCTAATTTATTCACAAGGAACTACTTTTTCTCCACTACTTACTATCATACAATGATGGATATCATTGAACTAGGCATATTTTTTAAGGAAATTCAAAAACTCTTATTAGAATTATCTCTTTGGATAGTAAGATTATCATGTTATTTATGTAAATCATTGAATGATTTATCTATAATATCATTTTAAAAGTGGAGTTAAAACAAACCTTAAAACTGTATATACCTTTGAACTATCTAATGGTTCCTTCCGCCATGGGCCCATTAAAATTCCTACCAAATCAATATTGTGATTGAATAAAAAGTGTTAGAGAGAGAGGGTAACCTTGTAAATGCCTATACTGGATTTGAAAAAAAAAATTATCCATTAGAGAGATGGTAAACTATGGAGATAAAAAATTCTCAGAATAAATATCACAATATACCAAATTAAATTCATACATTAAAATTACTTTAAAAATAAATCTCAATCCCAATTAATTATATGAATTTTAAATATATAGATTTACTATGGCTTTATCTCCATGAATTTTTTGATTACACATTCTTATTAGGTGAAAGTATTTAAATAAGAATGTATTTTTGATATTAGGAAAAAGAACTAGTGTTTATGAAGATATAAAATATGGGAGAGAACCTCCTTGGATGAATACTTTAATTGTCACAACCACATTATTCTTAACAAAATACCATGGTGTATTATAGAATAGACTTGAGAAATAATCAGGTCTAACAAAATTATCTTCCCTAAACATTTTTCACTACTTTAAGGATTTTATATTCAGGTAGTTACTAACTAATATAATCATTATAATGGAAAGATATTATCCTAGAAATTCCATTATATAAATATTCTTGCATAATTAGATTTTATCCTATCTATATTAGATCATTATATTCTTCCTGAAGAGAAGATGAGAATATTAAACAAATAGAGGACCTTATATATTCATGTATTTTAAAAATATCCCATATTATGGATATAAGTTTAGATTCACATAGATCCACTTTTTCTAAATAAAATATTGTAAAAATATTATATTGTGATCCACCATAAAAATATATAGTGCTCTTATAACACACATTTTATTCGTTTTAGGTATATAATTTATTATTTATTAATATTTATTCTAATTGATATAATTTTTTTCTAGCATTTTTGTGTTTATGGTATTTTTGGAATTCTGTAGTTTTGGACTGTAGTGGGGTGTACTACAACTAGGGGTGTCCATGATGCTATGAGTTCAGAGAGAGGCCCAAAATGGAAAATTCCCCATACATGAGAGAGAAATGTACTATCATGTAATGGTGGATACCCCTTAATAAGAAATTAGACTTGGTAAAAATTTAGGGAATAGACTAGGTATTAAATGGGCATCACACCATTATAGGTGTCTGGGACAGCCAGAAATGGTCAAGTCCCACACAAAATATATTAAGATTAAATATTATATATGGTTTCCATAAAGCTTATGGGTTTAACTTT
Organism: Viscum album; assembly: GCA_963277665.1. Taxonomy (NCBI): domain Eukaryota; kingdom Viridiplantae; phylum Streptophyta; class Magnoliopsida; order Santalales; family Viscaceae; genus Viscum; species Viscum album. The sequence goes on from OY728146.1 coordinate 1,111,503,110, forward strand.
TATGATTAATTCTAAGGAGGTGTGTCACAATATGATATAAGTGGTTACACCACAACTGAGGTTTTTTATATTGGACAACCTATTATGGAACCCCCACATAATGATGACTATTCATAATGTCTCGATAATATATTTTTGTGGGAAAGGGTTATGCCTCAAGTATTGTATTTCTAGGTTCATTAAACCATTAAGGGGATGATCGACTCATGGCCTGACTATGAGAAGCTACCTAAGATCTGGGAAGGGGAACCATGTTGGGAGAAGATATGTCAAACCACGACATGTTATTCCTAATTTATTTAAAATATTAATTAAATATTTAAATGAAATAAAAAAGTAAGGATTTCATTATTTTCCAAAAATATTGTGAAAATATCCATTAGAAGGTTCTAAGACATTTAAATTTCTCTTCTTTCTTATCCTCTACTTCCACAAAAACTAAGTTTATTTCTTCAAGAAATCCCTTTTATGTTATTTACCTTATCATTTTGGTTCTCATATATCTCCTCGGTTCCCTTATTCCCAATTTCCATAGCGGACTAGGGTTTTCTTATAGAATAAATTATTATAAGGTCTTTTTATAATATGTATTTCCCTCTTCAACCTTGAGTGAAATCTTACCATCGACTAACAGATTAATTAGTTTATGGTAAGTGGTTCCATGAAATAATTTTTCTAGAGAAACCATCTGCGATTGATAACTTTTAAAGAGTATTTTTAATTTTCATAAATCATGTGATAGAAAATTTGAATATTGTTATATGTGATATAGTTATCTTGAATTTTCTCCCTTAGTGTGTGATCCAAAAGAGGTTTCAATATATGTTTACATATGAGAATGAAGTGATACCCTATATATGATTTATAAAATTCCCCATTAAAATAAATATGATTAAAATGATTAATTTTTCATTCTTTGAAAAAAATGGCACATGGGATCCTTTATTGCTTTGGTGGGAACCATGGAAAAGTACTTTTAGGTAGTTGATAAGCTCTCCTTAACATTATATTTCACAATAAACTATAACACAACTATACCATGGATGATATGGTATGGTGCCACTAGGTAAGGTGTAAAAATGTCCCTAGGGATTTGATTTAACTATTACTAGAATCATATGAATATTTATATCTGATTTTTTTAAATATAAGAGAGGATAGTGATCTTAGGGTTCCCTAACCACAACCATGTTTGGGCTTCTCCCATGTTGATTATTTTAAAATATTTGTTTATATGTTTTTTTCCTTAAATATTAAAATATTTTAAAACTAATTATGGTATACTATCCTTAATAATTCCAAAATAATATTTTCTATAGTTTACTTTTTAAACCATTATTCTTGGTTTATCTAATATTGGTTTCTCATTGAACACTTAGTAGGACCCTATCAGGCTAGCTATTCTCACACCCTACAAACACCCAATGGAACTATCCATACCTCTATTTGATAGATATAGGTAATGTAAAGGTACCAATTAGAGGAAATGGGTTCTTTTGCTATCTGAGTTTGGGTTGGAGGTGGTGAAATTGTGGTAGTGATCCCTTGTGTCACATGGAAATGGGTAACAATGTTTTTATTATTTTAGTTCTTTTTAGTTTTTGTTATACACTTGAAATATTATTTACTATCACCATATTCTTAGACCATTCCATTTTTTACAAATATTATTTCCCTAATTTTGTTTATATATATATGATCATATTTTTGTATTATTTGATATGGTCTTTTTGATATTTCATATATGCCACGTCTGATGGAGAAGTTATTATTATTGGTTTATTTATTTTAGTGAATGACTCAAAAATATGTGGGTTAGTCATGATATGATTCTTTTGGAGTATATTTTTTGATGGATGGTTTATTCAAGAAAAACTTGTAACACCATGATATTTTAGAATATATTTCTCCTAAAATAAATTTAATTTCATTGATAGATTTTGATAGGCACAAACTCGAGTCTAAATGAATTATAATATAATATATGATTATAAAAAATTGTTAAATAAGAAATATGAATATGAATAATTTTTTTTGAAAAATATGTATAATGATTTTAGATAAAGAAAATATATTGATAAATAATTACTCAATTTTAGTAAAGTCTTTATATTCTTTTAAAATGCAGTTTTCCTCAAAAATTATTTTTATTGATTTTTATAAGAAAATAATATAACTAATTTTTTTCCAATTTTTTAAAATTTATTCTAAATAATGAAATTACATTATAAAATAATAATATCTAAATTATCTTGGATTGAATTTTTTATATTTTTTTGAAAATATTGATATTTTATAGAATAGTAAAAAATACTAATTTTTATTAAAAATTTTCTTTTCATTTCAAGAATTTAAAAAGATTCATTTTGTTTTAAAATTATTTCAAAGAAATATAATTTAATTTATATAATTTAATTTATATTATTTATAATCCAAATTTGGTTATTAGAATTAATTTTATGTTGGATTTGTGTGTAAAAACGTTTTGTACTTATGATTTTTTTTCTAGAAAATCACTTTTTGTCAGATTTTATAGGTACCTTTTTAGATTAAATTCGTTCAGTTTTTTGAATTTAATTTGATAAAATTAATTTAATATTTTTAATTATAATATCTAATATTTTATAATAGTTCCAAAATATTTTTTTGATAATGAATAGTAAAAATTGTAAAAAATTCATTACCATGGTTATGATTAAGACAACTATGATGGGGGGGGGGGTTAAACCAAGATATGAGTTTATTTTTTCAAATTAAAATTCTATAAATACTATTAAATGGAATTATTTTGACGTTATACTATCCCAAATTATAATCTTTTACGATTTAGAATTATTTTTCTTAAGTATAAAGTTATTATAATTTAATCTTTTAAGATATTTCATGTGTGTCCTCTCCCCCACTTATAAAAGGACACATGTTCTTTATCTTATGTACACCACTTTGTGCCCTCATGATCAATGAAAACCTACCCAATTATATTTTTAAATTACCTATATGTGAATTATAGGTTATGATGCTCCTAAAATACCTTTAAAAGGTTCCTTAATAATGGATCTAATGGGGCCTACAAAAGAATATGTAATTATTATACCCGACTTATTTTAATTTATTTATTATTATACCTCCTATAAATCTATGGTATTGATCATAAAATAAAAAATTTAGTAGAATTAATATACTAAGATATTATTATGATTATGTTACTACATTCATTAACCCTATTTTCCATCAAATGGGAAGTGAAAGTATCACTCATGTGTACATGTGGACTACTGCCTCCATGTTGCGATGCCATTCATTTTCCATCCACGTATTTAATGGATGGTTATTATGACGAGTTTAATGTTTATATATGATATTTATGATATAATTATTCTTCTATAATTATAATATAGTATCAAAGTTCTTACCATCAGATCCATTTTAAAATGATAACGTTTCTTGTGCATGAGTGTGGGCTACCACCTCTACAAATAGATGTGATTCATTTATTAATTTTCAATTTACAAGTATGGTAATATGGATAGATTTCAATATATATATATATATATGTTATTTATGATATAATTATTATTATGTAATGACAAAATAATTTATGTATTTCTTTCAATCTTTTCTTTATAAAATGAATACAATGTTCATGCATACATATAACCTACCATCTTCATGTACAAAAAAAACAAACTTTTTATATATGAATTTTATGGATGAATATAAATTTAAATATATTGAATATATATAAATATATTATATTTTTATCATGATTAAAATGTTGGGTATAAAGAAACCATGATCAAAGTTCAAGGACTATAATTGTCGAACTCAAACTCTAATGAAAAATGAAAATGTTAACACCCAGAAGCAACAATTTTAATAAGGAATTATTAATAAATGGTTATTGAAATGTTATTAGTGTATAATATACAATATTATAAGTATTTAAATTATTATGGTATATAATTATAATATATTTACATTTATTATAAATGATTTTAGAGAACATTCGAAGCATGTCAAACTTGTGGTACAAGAGTTTCGTCTAACTTTTATTTCTATGAGAGACATGCCATATTCTCCAATTGTTTCTTTTACGTGGTATATATAATTCACATGAATTCATTTTATCATTATTATCATAAAAATTATATGGATTTTTATATACATATAAGTCTCTCACTTTCACGAGGTTTTTATTTTTATGTTACCCAAGATGTAATAGTTTTATATTACAGTCTCATTATTTACAGAGATTATTTATGATTAAGTTTTAATGATTAAATTTAATGATATAAATCTCAATATTTTCATATTTTATTATTCCTTAGTTATTCATAAAATTTTAATGTAATAATTCCATTTTCTCTCATTGGTATAAAAATTATAATAAAAATATTTTTAATAAAAAATGACTTTATTTCCTCTTTGATCGGAAATATATTTTTTCCGCATTCCTATTTTCTTTAAAACATTTTCAATAATATTTTTAATATTATCCTATGATTATTTAATTTAATTTATACCCATGTTTGGGTATTTCAATTATTTTTAAAATTGAATATTATTTTCATTTTCAAAAATAAGTTACTTTTTCTTTTGTACAAAAAATTTAAATGGAATATTTATTTTAACGTACACAACATGAATGAAATTTACCACTCTCATAACTAATCAAATATTTGAGGCTTAATATAAATGTTTTGGATATTATTTTAAAATAAAATTTTACCATAACATTTATAAATTTTTTATAGTTTAAATAAGTGATTCCAAAATGAAAATGGTATTTTCCTCAAGAATTATTCCAAGTAATATTTCAAAGTAATTTTAATTCATATAACATAATTTGATATTATTTATGATTTAATAGGGATATTATCCATGTATACCATCCTTATTATTATTTTTTATGGTTTATTATTATGATGATGAGATGTTTATTAAACCCATTTATTTTCTATGAGTTATTCTAGGTAGAATTATTGAACTTTTTATTGAACCCATTTTATTTCCATGAGTTATGATATATAGTGAATGTTTTATGATATTATTGAACACATATGAATGGATTATTATTATGTTATGAGTGGGATAAAAAATATATATAATACTGACACTTTGCGTAAATATGTATATTTATAATATAATAAGGACAAGAATGGAGAGTGAAACTTATTCAGTAAGAGAACCTAGCTACTATGATGGTCTTGGTAGTGAAAATTGATGAAGGATAAAATGGGATAAGGAGTAAACCCAATCCATTATGATAGTTTTGGAAATTATCTTTGACTAATAAAATGATTTTCCATGCTTATATATATGTCAAAAACTAATGTCTTATTCCAATGTTATACTCTAATGGATCATTTTCTTTGATTCCTTTATGATTCATGTATTATAAAATACCATTATTTATTCCATGATTCAAGATTATGATACATGATATATTGGGTATATATTTTCAAATATTAATCTCATGTTATCAAACCCTTATTCACATGTTATGATTAAATGATCATTGATATCTTCATTATTTACTCTTACTTATCATATGAGCTCTCCCTTTCTAATATTTTCATTCTCGTAGTTATAAAGAATGGTTTTATGTTCGGTATTTATAATAATATTACTATATGGAAAGATATTTTGAGGTGATATTTAAGATCTTTCATGAAATAGGAATATTATGTATCTAGTCTCCAAAGTCACTAAAGCTTTACCTTTTTTGAGAATGTATTTGAAAAATATATTGAATATTCATCTATTAAGATGTAATATATATGTATGAAAAGTATGGGTCACTTTATTTGGAATCATAGGTAGTTTTAGTCAGTCATTGGATATTATTAATATATAAATTTGGTGTAAATCTTGAGGATAAATCTAATTATAAGATAAAATCATAAAGTTTTTATAGGGTGAATATTATGTTGTTTTTATAATAGAAAATCCATGTATAGATACTATAAGTGGAATTGGTTTTACAATATATTCATCTAGGTGTAACAAACCCAAAAATATTTGTTTGATTATCTCTCAACCATCATTCTGGTGCAAGGTTAGTGTTCCATTACTCCGCACGTTGTTTAACACTCCCAGGGGATATGATTGGGTTAATTCACATTTTATTTTTGAACCATTACGAAGGATTTGAGTAAATTTTGACCATGTATGACCTAGATTAAAACGGATGTGTCATAGTTTTAAAAGAATGTGTTAGGATTTAGATATCTTGTAAATGATTTTTTATGATTATATGATTTACCACTATAATTATTGTTGATCATGATATGATTTATTATTTTTGTCAATTTATGGAACCTAAATGAACCATGTTAATACTTAATGAGATATATAATGTAATTATTATCCTAACAAGCGACCAAATGTTATGGGAGATATAATGAAAAATATTATTTATATGATTACACAACTTTTTCATGTTATGAATCATATTGAGTTTTCAAATGAGAAAATGAGGGAACAAAATTCTACTGAATTATTCATGAGGCAACATACACCTTCATTTAGTGGGTATTCTAATAAAATAGTTGTTGAGAAATGGAATAATACCACTAAAAGTATATTTTTTATTCTTCAGTGTTCAGATCATGAAAACATTATTTTAGATGTTTATAATTTAGAAGGAGAAACTGATCAATAAGATATTTTTATCAAGAAAACAAGCAAACACAAAGAAATATAACTTAGTGGAGTGGTAATAGATTAAGATATATTTTTTTTCCGTATACACTTTCCATGAATTATTCATATGAATATGGAGAAATTATTCCTTGAGCTAAATCTGAAAGATGATGAATCTATTAGTACCTATGAGGAAATATTTTTAAGACTTATGAGGTACAATTTTATTTTTATCATTTAACATGAAATTAATATTGATCAATTCTAAAGTTTCTTATAACCAAGTATCCAAAGGGAGTTATCCATAGGGAAATTTTTTAGCTTTGAAGAAATCATTTTTTGAGCTATTAAGGTGGAAATAGAGATTAGAGTTACCCATCATTATCATTATTTTTATATTAAAATAATGATGGAATTGAAAGTAAATTCTAATAATTAAAAACATGGAGAGAATAAGATGAAATTTTAATTATGCTAAATGTGTGGAAGTAATCATGGATGAAACTAACTTAAGGGTACTTGTAAATGATTTAAGTGTGGAATGAAATGTGACTGAGAAATATAATATTCAAGTAATAGGAAGAAGAAGTTAAATAATGATGGAGAGAAAACACCAAAAAATGCACCAAAAAAACTCTAGTGTTTAAAATATATGAATTATGGAAATTATGATAACTGATGTTCAAATACAAAGGATAATAAAAATGACTTATTTTGGCAACCTACTAAGCCTAGAGACAAATAGAAATCTCACACGATCACTATTGATGATGATAATTATGATAAAAAAGTGGTGAAATATACACTTACTATCCACTCTAGAACTAATATTGTCTTATTTGATTATGGATATACCCATATTTTATATCTGAATAATTCTATAATGGTTTCACAATACCACCCCAATGATTAGATATTGAATTTATAGTGAAAAATACAAATGGTATGATGATTGCCTCTCATGTATATGATTCTTCTCTGGTTGAAGTTTATAGGAATGTAATTCTTGAAAATATTTTAATTTTCAATTTAGAAGAATTTGATGTTATTTTTTTCATGGATTGAAATAATTTATGTTAATCCCATATCAATTTACAAGGAATGGAAGCTGCATTTGATATTCTGAACTAACCTACGATCTTCTTTTGGTGTGATGAAAAATATGATCTTCTAATGGAAATTACATCCATGAAATGGGTCTTGATTCTTATACAAAAGGTATTTTTATCATAGATGTTTAGGGATAAAATCAACATAAAATATATTCCTATTATATGATAATTTTTTGACGTATTTATAGAAGAGTTTTTGTGTCTTCCTTTGAATCATGAAGTTGAGTTTCCAATAGAACTCATACCTGGTGCTACAACTATTTCAAAGAATCTTCATAGTAATTCCCATATTGAGTTATAATAATTAAATAATAAACCAAAAGATAATATTGGTAAGATATTCAATAAACCAAGTGCATCACTATGGGTTTCACTTATTCTTTTTTATAGAGAAAGATATATCATTGTGACTCTATATTGATTATTTGGAACTGAACATGATCAAAATCAAGAATAAGTATCCTCTATATCATATTTATGATATGTTCTATTAATTATGAGGAGATAAGTATTTTAAAAATATCTATATTTTATTTGGATACTATATATTGAGGGTTAAAATTAAAGAAATACCCCAGAAAACCTTCTGTTTGAGGAATAAACACTATATATTTATAGTGATTCCATTTGGTCTTAAAACTCCCCCAACTATATTAATTTAATTAATGAATAGAGTATTTAGAGGTTACCATGATCAGTTTCCAATAGTCTTTATAGATGATGTTATTATATATTATAAGTGTAAATAAGAGATCTAAGATCACTTTAGGATTGTGCTAAATAACTTAAGGAAGGATATTTTTTATGGAAAAATTAATAAGTGTGAATTTTTTTATATATATTTTTATTTTTGGATCATATAATATCAAGAGAGGGTATATCAGTGGATCCATCAGGGATAGAAGTTATTGAATTCCTGCCATGACCAACCAATTTTAGTAATATTTATAGTTTTCTTGGTTTTGATGGATATTATCAATGAATTTTTGGATAATTTCTTAGAGATTTCTAATCCCTTCGCCAAGTTAAATTAGAAGCGATCCAAATTATTTTGGATAGATTAATGTGAAGAACATTTCAAGGAATTGGACAAAAAATTATTCCATGTACTTATGATTACACTAACCTACATTAAATAAGGGTTAATGAAATTTAATGATGTGTTAAATATGGGACCGAGATATATCCTTAAACAAAATGATATGGTGATAGCTTATACCTCATGAAAATTGAAGGTTCATGGAAAAAATTACCCAAATCAATATTTGTATTTATCCATAGTATTGTTTTCATTAATGATATGTATACATTTTCATTATGGAGAAATGTAAGTAATTTATACCAATCATAAACTTTTATAGTATATATTCACATATAAATTGTTGAATATTCACTAGATAATATGGTTAGAGTTAATTAAAGATTATGAATGTTCAATACATTACCTCCTTGGAAAAGTGAACAAGGTTTCAAATACTTTGAGTCTAAAGGATCGTGATCTATTATCTAGTATGAGGATAAAAAAAGATATAATATTTCTATATTTATAAATTTTATATCAATAAATATTGAATGAATCAGAGACATATTTTCTTTCATGAAAAAGTGTTCTACCATATATCTAAGTTAATATTTTAGAGGTGTAAAAGGAAGATGTTGAGTTAAAAAAGAATGTAAGAAATGTTCCTAAGTTCAACCTTGATTATGATAGAATTATATAGTTCAAGAAGCATGTATTTTTTCCATCAGTACTAAGCTTAAACAGGGAACTGTTGGATGAAGATCATAATTTATCATTCTTTATTAATCCTAGTAGTACAAAGATTTATAATGATTGGAAAGAGTATTTATGGTGGGGAAACATGAAAATATATATTGTAGAGTATATATCTATATTCTTGGTATATCAAAAAGTCAATTCTGATAGACATAATTATATGGTGATTTTATAACTATTACCCATACTAAATTGGAAATCAGAAAACATCACCAAGGATACTATGATCGAGCTCCCCCAAACATCTAAAGTCTAAAATGATATTTGGGTTGTATTTGATCACCTTAAAAATTAAAAAAACTATTATTATCAGAGAATATTTATCTCTTGATCAAATTTTCATAATATAAATTAATAATATGGTATGTTTTCATGGAGTAATACATTATACTATATCTGATTGGGAATTAAGGTTTCCTTCAAAGTTCTAGAAAATTCTCATCAAGAATTGGATTCAAAATTTTATTTTGGTAATGATTTTCATCTATATAAAAATGGTTAATTTGAGATAACTATTTAAACCCTGTATTATATGATGAGATCATGTTAGATGTTAAAACCTTCATGTACTCATGAATTCTTAGAACAATATTTTTCACATGAGCATTCAGATGACTACTTATGAATCCATATATGGAAATAAGTGTAAAACTATAGTGGATTAGGATGAAGTTAAAGAAAAAGATATTGGGACTTGAGTTATCTATGAAAATTTAAGGGGTGGTTAGAGCCATTTAGAAGAACATCAAGGCATCTCAGAGTTGATAGATAAGTTATATTGACAATCATCAGTGAAATATGGAATTAAAAGTTGGTGAGAATGTACTCCTTTGAAATTATATATGGAATAAGGTTATTATATTTGGAAATAAGGTAAATATGATCCGTTGGTATATTGGAACCTTTTATATTATTAACCGAGTAGGGATAATAGCTTATTATTTGGCGCTTCCACAAAACCTATCTCAAGTCTATGATGTGTTCTATATATCTCCCCTATATAAGTACATACCTAATATATCACATGTACTAAACATAGCGGTTATACCGATGTAGAATTATCTTTCCTATAAAGAATAACTGGTAAAAGTCTTAGACCATGGAGATTAAGTGATACAAAAGACTACTCACTTGGTTAAAGTTCCCTAGAGGAAACAGAAATTCAATGAAGCAACCTGGGAACCATAATATGTAATGAAATATTGATATCCTGATTTTTTTTGTACTGCCATAGAAGAATTTAAATTTGATGGGTGGTATAATGTAATAAGACAAGATTTTATGATATATTTATCTTCAAATAAATTTAATTTCTTTGATAGCTTTTGATACACAAAAACCAGAGTATAAATGAATCGTAATATAGTATACCATTAAAACCTTACCATTAAATTAGAGACATGAATATGAATAACAAAAATTTTAAAATTAAGTATCTATATTTTATATAAAGAAAATATATTGATAAATAAGTACTAAGATTTTATTAAATTGATTATATAAATTAAATATATATTTTCTTCATAAATGGGGTTTTGTTGTTTTTTGTGATAAAATAATATAATTAATTTTTTTTACCAAATTTAGAAAGTTTATTAAAATAAACTGATTTCAAATATTAAATCATAATTTCCAAATTATATTGGATTTAAATTTTGAAAATTTTCTAAAATGATTGATTATTCAAGGATTATCGAAAAATACCGATTTTTTATATAAACTGTCTTTTTGATTCATGAATTCTAAATATTTAGATTTTATTTAAAATTATTTCATGTAAAATTATTTTTTATATTATTAATAATCCAATTAATTTAAATGAAATGAATTTTATGTTGGGTTTTTTTAAAAAACGTTTTGTACTTAAGAAAACAATTTTTTTGAAAACCATTTTTCATCGCGTTTTGTGGGTTTATTTTTAAATTAATATTTGCCACTTTTGTGAATTGAATTTGATAAAATGTAATAAATATTTTAAATAATAATAATTTATGTTATATAATAATTTTAACCTAATGTTTTTTCATAATTAATAGTAAAAATAGTAAAAAATTCATTATCATTATTAAGGTTAAATGAACTTACTGTGTGTGTGTGGGGGGGGGGGGGGGGGGGTTAACCAAGATATAAGAATATGTTTCCCAATTAAGCTTGAATAAAATATTATTTATAGAAATATTTATACCCCATTATATCGCACCATTTAATATATATCCATTTAGAATCATTTTTCTTGAGTATGACATTATTATATTTTAATCTTTTAATAAATTCCAAGTGTGTCCTCGCCCCCATTTATAAAATGAAATCCATTATTTATTTTATTTAAACTACTTTGAGTCATATATATACAAAAACCTAACCAATTATCTTCTCAGCTTATTTATCCATGAATTAGTGGTTCTCGTATTACTAAAATACTTTTCCGAGGGTCCTTAATAAGGGATCTATAAGAGGCTTATTGAAGAAGAGGTAATCATCATACTTAAGCTCTTTCAATTTTTTTCTTCTTATACCACTTATAAATCATTGGTAATCATCATAAAATAATAAATTAATCATTACCAATATAATAAAGTGTTATTATTCTGATTTAAATGCCTTTATTCACTATATTTTCTATCAAATGGGATGTGAATGTATTTCTCATGTGTACGTGTGGACTATCGCCACCACGTAGTGATAAAATTAATTTTCCATAACCACATTTCAGGGATGGTAATTATGATGGGTTTAATTTTTTTATCTTATATTTATGGCATAATTATTCTTTTTTAAGTATAATATCATATCCACCTTCTTACCTTCTCATCTATTGGAGAACGATAACTTCACTTGTGATTTGTGTGCAATACCACCACAACGAAGCGACATAATTAGTTTTTCATTACCAATTTACATAGATAGTAATAAGAATAAATTAAATGAATATATTTTTTTTCATGATATAATTATAAAAATTTAATGACAAAAAATATCCATCTTTCTTTCTATATATTCATTTGAGAATGAAAACATCATTCATGCGTACGTACGACTGACCATCTCCCTAAACGGTATAAATAAGTTTTAAATATCCACTTCTTATAGATGAATATAAATATACATAATTACTATATATTATATTTATATAATTATTAACATTTTATATATTATGGAAACATGAAAATATCTTAAGGACTATAATTTCCAAACAGAAACTCTCATGAAATATGAAACAACCAACACTTGAAGATGGTTATTTTAATAAGGAAATATTAATAAATGGGTGTTAAAATTTTATAATTAGATAAAATATGATATTATAACTATGTAAATGGTTATGTTATATAATAATAATAAATTTAGTTTTTTTATACAAGTGGTTAGACCACTTTATAAGCAATTCAATCTTAAGGTATGATATTTCCATATCATTATTATTTTTATGAGACACATGTCATATTCACCACTTGTACCATTTATGTGACATATATAATATCAATGAATTTATTTGACAATTATTCCCAGGAAAACTTTTTGGATTTTCATATTCGTTGGAAAGTTACGTTAGTCAAAAGGTTTTTTATGTCACAATATCATTGTTTACGGAGAATGTATATGATTACATTTAAAATGATTAAATTTAATGATCTACCTGTAAAGAATATAATAATTATTCTTATACTCCGGTCATTCATGATGTTTTTAAGTAATTATACAATTTTCCTCTATTGTTATTAAGATGTCAGTGAAAGTGTTTTTAAGAAAAACAAACTTTATTCCTTCTTTGGATGGGAATATTTTAATTCAATATACATGTTTTATTTAAACTATTTTAAATATTTTATTAATATTATATAATGATTTTTTAAATTCATTTTTACTCATATTTTCATTTTGAAAAAATTATTTAAAAGGAATATTCTTTTCATTTTTATAATGATGTACTTTGGAATTTTTAACAAAAATGTTAAAGGAATATCTATTTCAACTTACATGACCTGAATATAATTTATCACTTCCATAACCACTCTTATATTTCAATATTCGTTTACAATTATTCAAATTTATTTTAAAATAAAATTCTATCCATAAAATTTTGGAAATTTTTAGATTTTAAAGATGTGACTTCAAAATAAAAATTACATTTTCCTCAAGAAATATTCCAAGTGATATTTTAAAGTCATTTTAATTTATGTTAACATCCTTTGATGTTACTTATTCTTTAATAGGGATACGATCTAAGGATACCATACTTATTCTTTCTCTAGAAGGTTTATGATTATGATGATGAGTTATTTATGGAATTTATTTATTTTCCACTGGTTATGTTATGAAGAATTGTTTAAATGTTTATGAATCCCATTTAATTTCTATAGGACATGATATAGGATAAATGTTTTATGATATTATGGAACACATATAAATATATGATGATTATATGATGGAAGTTCATGGAATTATGTATCATTCCAATGAATTTGGTAAATATGGAAATTTGATTAGATAATAAGGACTTGAATGGGGGGATTTAACCTAGTTCAATATGAGAATATGTTCACTATGATAGTCATGAAATTGATCCATGAATAAGGATATTATAGAACATGGAGTGAAGCCAATCTAGTATGATATTATTGGAAATGATCATTGACTAAGAAAATGATTTTATCTGCTTAAGTGTATGCCACAAATTTATGTCTTATTCTAATATCATGCTATCATGGCTCTTTTTCTTTGATTCATTTATTATTAACATCAATGATTTATTCCATGATTCAATATTTTGATCTATTATATGCTGTAAAAGGATTTCCAAATCTTAATCTCATTATCCCATACCTTTATGCTCAAGTTTTTATTAAGTGATCATTGATATCTTCCTTGTTTACCCATAATAAGCATATGAGATCACCCTTTATTATGTTTCCATTCCCTAGGTTGTGAATAAAGGTTTTAATTAAGGTATATCTAAGAAGGGAACTACATGGTAAGATATTTGTGGGATATTTTGGATATCTTTCATAAAATAAGAAGATTGTGTATCTAGTTTCCAAAGACACAAAACCTTTATGGTCCTTGGGTGTCTATTTGTATAATACATTGAATATTCATCTATTTAGATATAATATCTATGTATGAAATGTATGTGTCACTTTAATACAGTTCCCAAGGTATGTTTCTTGATGCACATACAATAGTTTCTTGGCTATGGGGATCAAGAAAACCCTTAGGGACATTCCATAGATTGGATTGGGTACTTATATTAGGGATATACCATATCAGTTAATTTAAAAATAGTTTAAAATCATAGGATTTGATGTCTTTTATTTGAGAATTTTAGGTAGACATGAGATTTTATTTTTATAACTCATGTGGAAGGTTCGAAGGAGTGTTTTTAAAACACTCTTAGTTTTGAACCTTGAGTTTTTTAGGATGTACGAAGTATGTGATTTTAATTTTGGTTTCATTTTTTATTCTCGCATGGGAATACATCGACATTTATAGAAATTTTGAATGGGAACCAGTAAGTTTCATAGGCCAGGTGCATAGTATGAAAAACATATGCATAGAATGTGCATCCCATAAGGGTGTGGTTTTATTGTGTACTTTCTCTTTTAAATATTTTCACATGATTTTAGAATTATTCATTGGATGATTAGGATCTAAATGATGTTTATTATCTATTTCAATGGTCACTTTTTTGTTTTTTTGGTATTATCATGTCCCCAATAACACCCCTACTGATGTCCTAGAAGAATTTATATATAAATTTAAATGGGATAAATCTATAGTTGAAATAAATATGATTGATTTGGTAGTAGAAAACATCTCATCAATGGATCAAGGAGTGATAAATAGCTTGAATCCGAATAGAGAGAATGATTTGGGCCCAAGTCAAGACATTGATAGGGACATAGAGTTTCTTTAATATAACCCTATGTGTTTTGAAAAAAATTAAAAATCCATAAAAGGAAGATGATTGGTTAGATATTTTAGAAAGACTAAAAATTCCATTTTTTTTGATTTTCAAAATAACTACTTTATGGTTGAGGGATAACCAAAACACCATGCATAGGATAAAAATTCAAATATTCCAAACATGAAATTAAAAATTAAAAAATACATAACATGATCATTACCCATGGATACCTCGATCCATGAGTTAACCACATGCGAAAATGTCATTTCAAATAACATCATCATCATAAGTCAACACCGTCATCATTACCCTGTTGTCGCCACTGTCATCATCACCGTACTATCATCACACCATTTCACTAGAGACAACTAACCACCAGAGCCCCTCATATCTACTGTGAAAAACCAAGAGAGATCACCATAGACCATCAGATCCACGATGGAAAAGATAGTAGAAAATCACAATGAATAATAAGATTGGCAGGAACCCAATGACGAAGATGAATCCACCATAAGAGTTTCCTCCTGTAACTATCTCGACCTCTCAAAAATATACATCCCAAAACACCTTGAAAAGCCACCACACAAATCTGACAAGGAGAAGTGTGGTGTAATCCAGGAGAAATAGAAATGTATAGAGTGGACATAGGCCTGAACACCGAGCATGAACATCGCCATTACCACTAAACCCCACCTTCACATCCACATCAAGGTGAAGTATGCCAAGAACTATCATCTTCTTCATATAAGAAACACTGAACAAAGCCAAAAAACAAGTCAATTTGAAATGTGAAATGAATGAACAAAATAACCATTGAAAATTCAACAATCAAAAAAGTTAGTAATGGGATCTAGGTTTGATAAAAAATATCTAAGAAGAATAAAAAGACAAAGAATCCAAATTATATGAGTTGAATAAAAAGTTCTAAGGTTGAACAAGGGGAGAAAACCACCTCATAGTGATGACCACAACGCCACTAATCGCACTGCCAAAATCCCAAACCAACCTAAAAAATTTGACACACCCATCCAAGATGGGGTCATGTGTATTATCCCCATATGATAGAGAAGGGGTGAAAGTGAAGAAACTAGTGTCACTCTAGATATCCTTTATAAAACTGAAAGTGAAGAAGTAGAGAGTATGAGATAAAAGGTTTAGTACTATGTGCTACCACCAACAAATACCAATAGGTCCAGATCACCATTATGTCTGACCAAGATTGCGGTTAAGTGTGATGAGATAGTCTAAAACAGAAGAGGAATAGAACCATGATAGTGAGAACCATACTGAAGAAAATATCTAGAGAAGATGAAGGTAGGAAAGCTAGAGAATCAGGAGAAGAGGGGGAGACCCATTGATGTGAGGATAGACTTAAAAACCCTAGGAGGAAAGAATACGCCACTAAGATCAGAGAGGAGAGCTGGGTGAATGAGGCACCCAAGATAATATAGAAATGATTTATATTTTATATATGTAATACCATAATATTCTAGTAAATTTTGTCATTTAAATAAATACCATGTTGAATACATTATGCTATAAGAAAAATTGAACTAAAATAAACCAAGATATATAAATGAGATAAAATTATAAGTATTAAATATTTCTATTATTATATATCCATTTAATTATTAGGAATAAATAGACATAATCAAATTTTGAAATCTTTTTAGAAATAAGAATCAATGGAATCATGAAGTGGGTGTGTTCCTTATAAGTCTTATTTGTCCAAACTTGGAAAGTAAGTAGTGTTATTTGAATTTTTCCTAGGCCATAGACAATATGATCTTCAATAACTACAACCTGAGTAAAATCAACCATTAGAGAAGTTAAAGCTTATAAAAATCACTAAGAGATACATTCTAGCTAAATCGACACCTATTACAACCACCACCTTAGATCTTTTTGAGGGGTTTTTAAGTAGAAGACAAGATTATATAAATATGTAATTATTAATGTAATAAATGTTACATTTTTCTAAATATTTTATCTGTAATTTTTATAAAATCTAATTTTGAAATAAATTTGAAAGGTTTCATTTTATAATTTTTTTATTAATTCCTTTTAAATAAATAGATTTTTATAATTATGAGTAAAAAAATATTATATTTGAAAGAACTATTTTTCAAAGAATTATATTTTTCTATATATTAGGAATTCTTAACATAATAAAATAAATTAATCACATTTTGATAATGAATGTAATATAATTTATTTATAATATATATATATATATATATATTAATAATAATTTAATTATTTTTACTTGATAAGAATTATGAATAAATTTACTTTATGTGTAATATTTTTATAAAAATAATTTTTCAACGTTATGCATGATTATATTAAAATTTATTTTTGAAAATTTTATAAACTGAATCAGGTAAAATGGATTTTATATTTGGAATCATTATGTAAAAATTAATTAATAAGGTAAATTTCATTTTTTTCAATAAAAATAAGTTACCAAGGTAAAGATTAGTCACCACAATAAATGTTAAAATGAGGTAAATATATTTAATCAAAAGGTAAAATATAAAAATATAAAAAAAATCAGATATAAATGGGTAAATAAGGGATTTATCTACCTTACATTATGTATTACCCTATAATGAAAATTTTTCTATATACTTTACTTGAATATGATATTTATTTTAATATTAAGAAATTAATATTTACTAAAATGCCACCCCTCTCACCTATAAAAGGACTACTTCACCACCCAACTTAAAATCACACCTAAATTATCTTAAATTAACCATAATATAAAGAACCCTCCCCAACTCTATTTACCACATACTAGAGGTTATGGTGTCACCAAAAGACTAATCTAGGATGACTTAAGGAGTGGTCTGAAGGAGGATATTAAAGGAAGAGGTAACTGTTTTAACTGTGTTATTTCAAGTTCATTTATCCTTCTAAATCCTCCAAATTTATCATAATAATCCTAATATAATGCCATCAATATCATTAATATACTAAAATTTTATTATATATATGGAATAATTGTAAGGACCCGTCCCCAGTTTCCCAGAGTCGATGCCATATTAAATTATATTGGCATAATTACATGAAATTCATATACCAAATGAATGAATAGTTTAGTATATTTTAAAATCTAGATAAATACATAAGTTAAACATTAAAAAGTTAATTGAAATACAACATAAAATGTTTATTGGGAACATCCATTTCTATAAGTTTATCCTTTCAGGTTATTGATAATACACTTCTTCATATCCTTAGAAAATGAAACATATGAAAGGGGTGAGCTCAAATTATTAGTAAGAGTAAGCAATACAACTGAAGATAATATGAAATAAACATTAAGAATGGTGAATAATTGAAAACACATTCCTTTAAAAATAACAAACATGAACAGATTATGGAAAGAATATGGGATGAGTAAATATTACCATAATAAAACATAATCTTGGGTATTCTACTAGTAGAATAACCACATAAACTTTGAATTTATAGCTTCATAAAGAGGGAAAAGCATATGCCGGACATTATAAAACATAATGTGAATTCATTGTACAAGAAATCTAAAAATTATTAAGGTCTTGACAAAAACCATATCTAAAAATGGGCAAGGGCTCGACCAAGTCCATATCTATTTGTCTCATGAGACATATCGATGCGTCGATGAGATATAGTGGGAACCACCCATAAAAAAATAAGCTCAATGCATTATTCATATAAATGGGTTTACATATAAACAACATATACATTCATATTGAAACTAACATATGAAATGTAAATAACTTTCCTCAAACATTAATTATAAACACTAAACATTTAGACTAAATTGGTGAATGATTTTAGGATGTAACATCCATAATAAAATTAATAATAAACCTTTCAATTAAATATGTTAGATGATATCATAAAATATTAATCCCAATAATACATAATATTCAATAAGAGTGTTGAAATAGATGAATATACTCTTATAAAACCATCGAGTAATTCTTGAGATAAATACTATTTTATTTTAAAAAGATGAGTTCTTTTGGAAAATTAATTTTATAAAACTAGAACTGAAAAATTATAGTGTTTTAATAATAAAATTATATATTTTAAAAGTATATTTTTTATAAAAAATATTATAGAGTTCTCTTGAAAATAGGTAAGAATTTTATAAATTCCCTTGAATCAGGAATGCATTTCGGAAATAATTTTGAAAGTTCATTTTAAAACATGTAACTCCCCATAAAATAAGGAAGGATTATGGTTGGTAAAAATATATATAAAAATCAAATATAATTTATGTGGAGTACATAATAATACATAACAATTTCATTTGAGTTAATTAGACAATAAAAGTAACCTGAATCAAAATGGAGGTTTGCATGGAAAACCCTTACTTTATGTCCCAATGTTCCGCTCTTGACCTTATGGTAATGGAATATAAAATTAGAATTATTAATAAATTAATTAATAACCTATTATTAATTTATTTAGTTTATCATAATTTTTTAGTTCATTTATGTCTTTATTGATAAGTTATAATATTGAATTCTGTCGTTCTGGAGTGTTGGTTTTTTTGATTTTCATAATCGGTTCACTAGTTTTTATGTAATGGAGTTCATGTGGAATATATGTAAATCTCCAAAATTGAATTTAAAGGTTATTTATGAATGTAAATAGGTGTTAATATTCATTTATATAATTTGGTTACATTGAATTAGGATGAATCATTAGATGAAATATTAATGACATTCACTTAGATGATTTTAGCGGTATTTTGATTATTAGGAACTAGTTTGCTCATATGAATTAATATTATATAAATATACTGGTTCCTAAATATTAAAATGTTTATAATACATATATTATATTATGGTTAAACCATATAAATGGTTTCATGACCAGTATTGAAGGGTAAATTGAAGAACGAAACTTCATCATTCACGAAGGTTGTAAATTGGCACCCCGCGAACGATGATTTCGTTTATAAAATAAGAGAGAGAGAGAGAGAGATAGAGTAAGAACATGATATAATTAAAGTATATAGATGATATCATTTTTATTATGGTCATTTTTATTGAGCATGTGAGGATAATATAATAATATAAAGTAATTTGAAATGAAATTGAAAGAAATAGAATGTGAATTTAACTCTTGAATCCACCTCCTTGAGAATCAATTTAAGGGAAGGGGTTTTGTTCTTTTGGAAAGACCAAGAGTTCTTAGACATGGGGTAGGATCTTGGGAGAAAAAATGGTTTATAATGGCTAGGTTATAACAAAGTGGTGTTTTTTAGAGACTTATTCTTTCATGCATTCAATATTAAATTTAATTAAAAAATATTGGGGTGTTACATTATCCCCTACTTACAAATATTTCATCCTCAAAATTACTAGGATGTTACCTCACAAAAAGAGTTGTGCAGTTCTTCAATATAATATCCTCAGGATCCCATGTTTCCACTTCAATTTTATGATTTTTCCAATGTATATTTTCTAGTCAAGTCATCCAATTCCTCAAAACATGTTCTTTAGTGTCCATAATCTAGATAATCTCTTCACAGTAAGATAGTTCCGGTTTTAATTATATACCTTCATAAGTGAGGACATGCGTTGGGTACGACATATACTTTATCAGAAATGATACATGTAACACATTGTGTAATTTAGACAGGCTCTGTGTCTTAGCCAAAAGATATGAAATAGCTCCAATTATCTCAAAAATTTCAAAAAGGCCTATGTACCTAGGGCTGAGTTTCCCTTTCTTCCCAAATCTTATAACATCCTCCCATGGAGATAATTTTAAGAAAACATGATCTCCCACTTGAAACTCAAAATCATTCCATTGATTCCGAACATAACTTTTTAGTCTTCTTTGAGATTCATTTATATGACCTTGAATAGTCTTTACCTTTGCGGTTGTTTCATCCACAAGCTCTGGGCCCACTAGCTACCTTTTACCAACTTCATCCCAACATATTATTGTACGACATCTCTTTCCATATAATTCTTTATATGGTGGCATTTGAAAACTGGAATGAAAAATATTATTATAGGAAAACTTCACCAAGGGTAAATACTAATCCCACATACCTTGAAAGTTGAGCAAGCATGATCTCAACATGTATTCTAAAGATTGGATCATTCTTTCTGATTTCCCATTAGTTTAAGGATGACAAGAAGTACTCAAAAAAAGCTCAGTATCAAAATATTTCTATAAAGTTTTCCACAATTTCTATGTAAATTGAGAATCAAGATCAGAAAATATTGAAAGAGGTGATCCATTAAGTCTTACAACTTAATTTATATAGAGTCTTGAAAGATACTCCAGTGGAAAATACTCCCTTATAGAGAGAAAATGTGAAGATTTTGTAATTTGATAAACTGTTACCCATATTGCATCATTCTTTCCTGGAGTTTTGGGTAATCAAATGAAAACAATCCTTGGTGATGTAATCCCATTTCTATGTATGAATAAGTAGAGGTTACATGAATCCTCTATGATGTTATCTTTTATACTTAACTTGTTTAAATACTAAAAATCTTGAAATATAATAGCAATTTCCCTCTTTATGTTGTCCCACTAGAAATGTTCCTTCAAATATCTATACATTTTTGTGATACTAGGGTGTATAGAGAAATTTGACCTATGTTCATCATCCAATAATTCCATTTTAAACTTGGGTATATAGGGAACACATATCCTCTTCCCAAATTTCAGAATTCCATCTTCACATAAAAAGTCAGCCAAATTCCCATCTTTCACAGTGTTAATTTTATTTTGAAGGTTCTCATCATCAGGCTAAGATATTTTTATCCTTTATAATAAATATAGTCCGGAAACCAATTGAAAAAGTCAAGATGTTTCACCTTCTTTGATAATTCCCATGTCCATCCTGACTAGATCTATATACAAAGGATCCTTATCAATCCTCATTTGTTTGAGAACTCCATGATCCTTTCTGATCAATGCATAAAATAACTTGTTTTCCTTTCTTGGGTGGTAGTGTGTGGAACAATCACAATCCTTGATTAGTTATAGAAATATTCATTGCCTAATGTTGAGTTCTTTACATGAGAAGATATACTTTAGACTCTTGGGATCTGCATATATCTCACATTTTTCTCCATAGAGATAATGTCTCCATATATTCAGAGAAAATATAATAGCTTCTAACTCAAGATCATGAGAAGGATAGTTTTTTTCCTTAATTTTTAACTGCCTTGATTCATGGGAAATAACCCCATCATTCTGCATAAGGACACAACCAAGTCCTTTCTTTAATGCATAAATATAGATCAGAAACCCATAATCCCCCAATGACTGAGTTAGGATCATAGAATTCACTAATATTCACTTCAATTTTTCGAAACAGTCCTCATATTTTTTTCTCAATACTAACTTAAACCCTTTACTTGTAAGCATGGTCATTGGGTTGCCTAAAATGGTGAAGTTCTGAACGAAACGCCAATAATAACCTTCTAAATCAATAAAATTACGTAACTCATTTCTATTCGTTTGAGTAGGACATTCTTGCACAACCTTTTTTTTCACAAGATCAACATATATTCCATTTTTAGAAACAATGTGGCCTAGAAAGGAAACTAATTGGAGCCAAAATGAACACTTTCTAAACTTATCATATAATTCATTTCTTCTAAGAGTCTTCAGAATAGTGCGTAAGTGATTTTTCAAGATCCTCGTAGATTTTGGACTATACCAAGATATCATCAATAAAAACTACCACAAAGTCACCAAGATATTTCTTGAAAACACTATTCATTAGATCCATGAAAACAGAGGGTGCATTGGTTAGTCAAAAAGGCATTAGGGTAAACACATAATTCCCATACTTGGTTTGAAATGCTATTTTTGGAAGGTATTCCTTACCCACAAGCAATTTATGATATCCAGATCAAAGGTAAATCTTAAAAAAAATATTAGACTCCCTAAAGTTGATCAAACAAACCATCAATGCGAGGTAGGGGATACCTTTTCTTTATTTTTATAGCATTGATCTCCCTATAGTCAATGCACAACCACATATATCTATATTTCTTCTCAATGAAAAGAACATGGGCTCCCCATGGAGAAACACTAAGGCGAATCAATCCTTTATAACTCAATTCATCCAATTTTTTCTTCAGTAACACTAATTCTATAGTGTCTATTCTATAAGGGGTCTTTGATATGGGCCTTAAACTAGGAATTAAGTCAACAAAAAACTCAGTTTCAAACTCTATAGGATGTCTAGGTAAATGTTCTGGAAACACATAAAAATATTCTTGAACAATAGGTACGTACTCTATTTGAACATTCCTTTACTCAAAAATAGTTATTGAATTCAATTCAACCCCAATAATTGAATTCATTAGAACTACTGGGGGTGGATCTAGATGAGAATCAGATGGTGATGTTTCTACTCTAAAGATAAGTGATTCCACATCATCCTAAAAAAGTGAATCCTTATTATTTTTTTCAATAATTTTTTTCATTATGGTTCTAAATCCATCCATACCATGTATTATATCAAAGTAAATCATGGGTATGATAATAAAATTAGCAGATAATGCTCATTTATATTCCATAATGGGGAATGCCTGACACAACTTTATTGAAATGATACTTCCCTTAGGTGTTTTGACTGAAAAATCCTTTACTAAATCAAATTGAAAATATCTAATATTCATTGAAAACTCAGAATATATGAAATAATGTGATGATAAATAATCAAATAAATCATTGGATATGTTTGAGGAACTGATTAAAATACCTCCCACCACATTATTAGGAACTTCAATATTAGTAGTCGTGATCACATAAACATGTTCCTTCTCCCTTCACCATTTCTGAGGCAAATTTCTTTGATGTTTTGGAAAATGATTATAACTGTGTCCCATATCCCTAAAATTACATCATTGAACATTAATAGCTTATATATTCCCCATGAAAACACCAACATGATGGCCTTTCTGTACACACTTTTATTACACCCCCTTTTTATTTAAGTAGGCACTAGGGTGATTCCTTCCACAATTATCACAGGGCGGAAAGTCTACTCTTCCCTTATTCTCTAATTCCTTATTTTCTTTTCTATAGATTTCATAAACCCTCTTCTTCTATTGGTTTCCATTAAAGTAATAAGACTTAAATAACTCCTTTTTCGTCTTGATATCACATGAGACAATATCTTTGTATGATGAGAATTTTTGGTAGACCAGTGCCTATCAGAGGAATATTTTTTGGCCATCAAATAATTGATCAATATTTCTCCTTGGAATACGTATATAGTCCAAAAAATGCCTTTATATCCTTACGAATTTATCGTTATACTTTAAAATATTCTCATCTTCCTTTTTGATCAAATTCAGAAAATGCCTTTCCATATCTTTCTACTGTTCGCAAAGAAAATATTTCTCTAAGAAAAGTTCTTTAAATTCAATCCATTCCATGATTTATATATCATCCTCCTCCTTTGTGTTTTGAATCAGTGACCACCATTGATCAACATCTCCTGAAAGACGATAAACTACCATGACCACCTTCTTTCTTTCATTAATTCCCATGGCAAGAAATATCTTCTCTAAAGAACTTATCCACTACTCTTCTATAAATGGGTTTTTAGTCCCATTAAATGACGGTGGATGCTATCACATAAAGAGATATAACATATATCCTCCACATTGTGGATCCAGATTCTCCATATGGGTATGGTTATTGTTCATAACATGATTATGTTGTCCTAGTATAGTAATAATTTGCTCCGCACCAGCAGCAGCTGTAGAGCCGACATCATTATCTTGCAAATGAGGGAAGTCCATACATGGGATAAGTGTGTTTATGAAATTTTCATTCATTCCACCAGTTTCCATTTCTAAATAATGACATACACTATATTAGGTTATAAATCATAATTTATAATCTGAACATAGAAAAATACATAGCATAACTTGAAATCTTATGTATGACTAATCCCACAATCATAAGAATGGTTTCTTTGAGGATAAATTTACATTTAAATCCTTCATAATTGATTAAAAGAAAATTTGAATTATCCTAAGCATATACCATGGGAGTGTAAAACTAGGCATGCAATAAGGCCCATTGTCGTTTACCGGGATACCCTGAGTCAAGCACGAAACTCCTTGCCAGGGTTTTTACTCTTATGTAGAACTATTGCAAAACCACATCCACTTGTAGTATCCAGACATGGATGTATTTCATAGAAATATCCACATAATATATTCCTTACTATAAATTCCATGTTGTTCCTATACTTTTATCCTCAAAGGCAATATTAGGTTTATGTTACCTAATATACATTTTCTAAATCCAGTTTCTATGTTTTCTACTAAACTTCCTCTAATACCAACTGTAAGGACCCCAACCTAGTTTACCGGAGCTGGTGCCTTATTACATTACATTGGTAGAATTACAAGAAAGTCATATAATGAAGGAACTAATAGTTTAGTAGATTTGGAAATCCAGATACATACATAAGTTAAACATGACAACTTGAAATTAAATATAACATAAAAGTTTTATTGGGAATATCAACTACTATAATTTTATCCATACAGGTCATTTATAATAGAATTTTTCATGTCATGAGAAGATTAAACATAATAAAGGGATGAGATCAAATAATCAGAAAGAGTAAAAAATACATAAAAATACAACATAGCACAATCATTAGGCATGGTGAATAATTGAAAACTCATGCCTTTAAAAATAATAAACTTGAGCACATTATGGCAGGAATATGAGCTGAGTAAATATTTCCATAATAAAACATAATCATGGGTATTATACAAGTTGAATTATCACACGAACTATGAATTTATATGTTCATAATGAGAGAAAATCATATGTCAGAAATTTTGAAGCATACCATCAAGGCCTCAACCAAGACATCTAAAAATGATTAAGGCCTTGGTGAAAACTATATCTAAAAATGGGCAAAGGCACAAAAAAATCCATATCTATTTGTCTCATGAGACATACCGATGCATCAAGGGGATATAGAAGGACCCACCCATTACATAATAAGTCCAATGAATTCCTCATATGAATAGGGATAAATATAAACAACATATACATTAATCTTGAAACTAACATATGAAATGTAAATAACTTTCCTCGAACATTAAGCATAAACACTAACCTTTCAGAGTAAATTGGTGAATAGTTTTAAGATAGAACACACATAGTCAAAATAATCATAAACCATTTAATTATATATGGTATATTATATCAAAAAATATTAATCCCATTAATACGTAAGAATAAATAGGAATGTCGAAAAAGATTAAGATACTCTTATAAAATCGTCGAGTAATTCTTGAGATAAATACTCTTTTATTTAGAAAATAAGAGTTTTTTTAAAAGTATTTTTTAAAAAATAGTACTCAATTAAGATATTATTTTTATAATAAATATATTTATTTTATAATTATCATGGTTTCTGAAAAAAGATTATCGAGTTCCCTTAATAATAGGTTAGAACTTAATAAATTCCCTTGAATCGGGCTTGTATTTCAGAAATAATTTTGAAGGTTCCTTTTAAAAAATTTAACTACCCATAAAATAAGGAAGTATTATAGTTGGTAAAAATATATATAATACTCAAAAATAATTTATGAAGAGTACATAACAATACATAAGAATTTTATTAAGGTAATTAGTTAATAAAAGTAACACGAATGAAAATGGAGGTTCAGGTGGAAAACACTTACCTTAAGTCCGAATGTTTTGCTCTTGACCTTATAGTCCTGGAATATGAAATTTAAATCATTAATAAATTAATTAATAACCTATTATTCATTTATTAAATTTATCATAATTTTTTTAGTTCATAAATTTCCTTATTTATAAGTTATAATATTGAATTTCATCATTTCAGAGTGTTCTTTTTCTTGATTTTCATAATTGGATCACCTGTTTTTAAGTAATGAAGTTCATGTGGAATGGATGTAAATCTCCATAATTAAATTTAAATATCATTTATGACCATATATAGGTGTTAATGTTCATTTATATAATTTTTTACATGGAATGAGGTTGAATCATTAGATGAAATATTAATGACAATTAGTTAGATTATTTTTGTGATATTTTGATTATTAGGAACTATTTTGGTCATATAATTTAATATTATGTACATATACTAGTTCATGAATATTAAATAGGTTATAATAAAAATAATATATCTTAGTTCAATCATAAAAATGGTTTCATAACCATTATTAAAGAAAAAATTGAAGAATGAAACATCATCGTCCACAAAGGTTGTAAATTGGCACCTCATAGATGATGAATTCATTTATAAAATAAAAGAGAGAGAGTAAAGATATTGATGATGTTTATTCCATTAAAATGATAGAATTAATTTATATAGATGATAATGGAGTTATCATGGTCATTTGGATAGAGGATGTGAGGAGAATATAACTATAGAATGGAACTTGAAATGAAATTGAAAGAAATAGAATGTGAATTTACCTCTTGAATCCACCTCCTTGAGAATCTATTTAATGGAAGGGGTTTTGGTCTTTTGGAAATAAAAAGAGATATTGGACATGGAGAAGGTGATTTGGAGGATATTTGGGCAGAATTTAGACAAGACACAAGGCTTTAGAAGAGTCAAGTGAAGAGGGTTGAGGGGGGGTTTTATAGTGGAAGAGAGGAGGGTTTTACCATTATTTTACTCATTATTTTATTATTTTTACAAAGACAATCAATATTTTTCATTATTTTGAATAAGAATAGTAATATGTGAATTAGAGTTCTATACAATGGTAATTTACATCATCCATTACTCAAGAATGATGTAGAAATTCACTTATTTAGCATATTTTTTAAATTATCGAATTTAACTATTCCGAAAAATTAAAGTATTTCAGAAAAATCCCAAAAATTCACCGAAACCATTTTTTGACATGTATAATTATGAAATGAAATCCATTTTTTGAAAATATTTTTTTAAATACTATTAATTTAATTTTTAAATAAAATCATTATTTATTCAAAAAATAATAATTTTTAAACTATAATTTGTTTTATATCACCTTGAAAAAGTAATCAGATATCATTTTCTTAAAACCTTAAGATAGTGAAATAATAATATGAATTATTATTCGTAAGGTTCATATTAATATTCATATTAATATTCATAAGGGTATGTTACTATTCACTAAATAATAATTTTGTCTTATCCGACTATAAATATCTTACTGAACCCAACCTTGAGTGTCAGTTTTTCGAAATTCAAATCATAAAGGTGAAAAAATGATGTTTACTGGATAGGTTATAAAATGTGGTGTTTTTTAGAGGTTTAGTGTTTTATGCACTCAATATTAAATTTAATTACAAAATCTTGCGGTGTTACAATAATAACTATCTAGTTTCCACCCATTCACTAGAAAATAAAAACATCGCTCATGTTACGATCACATTACCACCTCAGTGAATTAAATATTTCATTTTTAATCAGCACATTAAATGAATTATTTTAAAAGTGGATTAAATGAATAAATATTATTTTTATGAAATTATTAATTTTCGTAAAATATAAATTATTCATTCTATTAAAAATATTACTAATCAATGGTAAGGAAAAATTTAACCACCTAAAACATGAATATCAAGGAAATTTTCTTAAATTGATTCTATTTTTGAAAATAAATTTAAATGTATAGATATTTTGATACCATAATTTTAAATAACCTTTATCTATAAGATTAAATATATTATGAAACATTTTTACAACTCCTTTGACTGTGGTCAATGTACTGAATCAGTTTTGGGGGAATTAACTGAATAACCCTAATAAACTGAGTAGAGAAAACCTATACAATAATTGAATGAAATATAAAGATAAACATACCTAAAGAATAAAATATACTTGAAAAATTTTCTTAATAAAGTATCCAATATACTGATGTTATCATTTATATATCCTTTATTAATTATTATTTTTTCCTTCCATATTATTTTCCCCTGATTTATTCCATGATAACTATTAGTGTTTGCTACTTCTTACTAAGTGTTTGAGATCACCCCTCTTATATTTCTATTTCCCTAGGTTATGAAAAAGAGTACAAGATATAAAATTTCTATATGTGTGTGGTCTATATAGAATTTTTTGGTTTATTTTTAAGGATTATTGTTAAATAAGGATTCCTTATTTTAGTAAGAAATTTACCATTTAATGGGAAAGATATAAGTTTTGTTAGTTAATGTTTTTTTACAAACTAATTAAAACTATAAACATTAAATGTGTTGTATGTGAAAGTGAATCATTTTTTTGATACTTTAAATATGGAAGGTTACGTTTTAGTTTCTTCAGTTGGTATTAATACCAATATAAAAAGAATATGTTTTTATCATTGGATTTTATAGTACATCTGCGATAAATAATAGCGAGTATCAAATAAGGGTTTGAAGAGCTTTATAGATTAGGCTATTATTAGATGATGATAATTTAATAGTTTTCAATACCATCATTAGTTAATAAGTATAAGGTTGATCATAAGTTTAAAGAAAAAATACCCCTTTTGAGGTATTATGTGATTGAATTATGAGTGGATTAATTATAGTTTAGATATTTTTGTTAGTTATTTTTAGAAGAATTTATCATCAAGGTATATTTATCCCGTAGGTTTCATATATAAATTTAGATCATGGAAGTTTGGGTTATTTTTTGGAAAATATTAACCTCTTTTGTAAGTTTAAATGATTTAGGTGTATTGATTGATATGTGATTTTTTGGGGATTAAAGGGTATATTGATTTCATGGAAAAATGTTTTCTATGATTTTTTGGTTTAGGATATTGTAGGAATGATATTGATTTCATTATTATTTAAATCCGGACTAGAATGGATCAATTGAATCCTTAATGATAAATCTAAATATATGAAAACATCTATTTATTTTGTAAATTAAAGAGTGTGGGGTTTCCTAACAATAAAATCATTGTTTGGATACTATAAGTGGTCATAGGATCTAGTGATGATGCACTTAAGGGTAATAACCCTAAAAATGTTGGTCAGGTGTTAACTTGATCATCACCCAATTCACAATAAGGGGCCTAACTATAAATATGGTATGAAACTCTTAAGTGATATTATTTAGATGATTAATGAGATACTTATGAACAATTATAAAGGACATAAAAAAATTATTATATCATTAATCATGATTTTATAAAATACTATCATCTATTTTCATTGGTGAGAGAAATTAAAATAGTAAGAATTCCATTTATTTAAGGAAAAGAATGCAACAACCAAAGGTTTTTGTTAGAACTTTATTTTTAATAAGTATTATTTTTTCATATCTTGTATGACACACAAAACCAAACTAAAACTAACCGTGATATATTAATGAAATAAAATTATAAGTATTAAATATGACTGTTATAATATAACCATTTAACTAGAGTGTATAAATCTAAGTAACCACATTATGAAATAAATATATAATGAAGATGGGATTAAATAAAAAATTTAGAGTCTTATTTATGAGGCTTATTTTTCTAATCTTATAAATTAAATGACGTCACTTTGATTTTCTTTAGACCAAGCCCAAGTTTATCATCAACATGTGCGACTTAAGAAAAATTATCAATAAGAGAATTTCATGATTATGGAAATCACTATGAGATCCATTCTAGCTGAATCACTACTAATGATGGCCACTAGTACATATCATTCCATTATATATTATATGGATGTCTTTAGGGTTTTTATAAATATAATTTAGGAATATATATAAATGTATTTATTAATATAATTTTTTATATATGTTCTCAATATATTATTTGGAATTTATATAAAATTAAATTTTAAAATAAAATTAAAAGGTAGTATTTAATAAAAATGTATTAGTTAATTCCTATTAAATAATTATTCAATTATAAAAATTAGGATTAAAAACATTTTACGTTTAAAAGACTTATTTTGTGAAGAATTTTATTTTTCAATATATTATGTATTTTTATCTTTTTTATACTAAATTAATCACTTTTTAATAATTAATTTAATGATATTTATCAATAATATATATATATATAAATATATATATATATATATAACATATTATAACTCATATAATGTTTTTTTGGAAATGAATAAGAATATATTCACTTTATGCTTAAAAAATATTTTTTTCTGAAAAAATGTTTTCCCTTGTTATGAATTATTATATTAAAATAATTTCTTTTATCACTTTTATAAATACAATAAAGTAAAATGGATATAATAGTGGGATTAAAATTGTAAAATTAAATTAATATGATAAATTTAATTTTTATCCACAAAAATAAGTTACTTAGGTAAAAAATTATCACAATAGTAAAGTTTAAAATATAGTAAACATGTTAAATCAAGTGGTGAGGTCTAAAAATATCACAAAAAATTATATCTAAATGATTTTATGAAGTATTTATCATCCTTCAATTATTTTCCCCCTAATTAATTTTTTTATCAACCTTCATTGAATATTAATTCTCTTTTAATATTAAGAAATTTATATTTACAAAAATACCACCCCTCCTACTTTTAAAGGGCCCCCATCAATATCCACTTATCCTTATACCTAAGTGTTATTATATTGACCAAAATATTCCCAAAATACTCCCAAAAACATATTTACCACATCCAATTGGTTTTTCCCCCCAAAATTCTATTCAACTAAGACTTAAGATGTGATCTAAATGAGGATATTAATGGAAGTGGTAATTGTTTTAACCAAGTTCATTAAAGTTTCTTTATTTTTTATACCTCCTATAAATATATGGAAAAAAATAATATAATTAAATAAGTATCATTAATATAATTAAATATAATTATGTTGATTTAATAATCATTTTCTACCTTCTTCCCACTCATTAGAAAATGAAAACGCATCCCATGTTATAGTTAGATTATTATCTCTATTAATGATGCATTTCATTTTTCATCACAACCTTACATAGATGGTTATAAATTTATAATTAATTAATAAATATGATAACTATGAAATTATTAATATTATATAAATAAAAATTAGGTATTCTATTAATAATTTTAACAATAAATGTTTATTATAAATTTGATCACATAAAATGATCATACCAAGACACTTTTTTTAATTAGACTGTATTTTTGAAAATATATTGAACATTAAATTTTTTATGCTATATTAATAAACAAAACATACACACACATATATATAAATCAAGATATTATTAAACTATTTTATAACTCCTTCGATAATGTTCAACATACCGAAACAATTTTGGAAGAATTTATAGAATAACCCCAAGTGGCCAAGGAGTGAAAAAACTATAAAATAAATGAATGAATTTTGGAAATTAGTGGACTTTACAAAAATAAATATACATAAAAATATTTCTGAAGAAATTATCTAAAAAAATATTTTAGTTACTCATAATATTATACATACATACCAAACAAATCAAGACTTGAGTTTAGGGTTCTTTGTCTCAATATTAATTCATTAAGACATGCTTATTATTATGTTTCAATTTAATTTTATTTGGTGTAAATATTTCCATATTAACTTCTTATATCTAAAATAATTTGTTACTATTCGTATTTTTACTTTCATTTAAGATGTCAATTTTCTTTGTCCTTAGTCTCTTACATTACTTAAGTCGGAGGGGTAGTTTTTAACATAATTTTCTTTTATTGGGTTACAATCATTATTATTTAAGTTACTAGTAAGTTTTTTTTATTACAACTTATGTTATATTATATTTTATTAAATATTTTCTTTTGGTTTACCAGGCTTCATGACATTTAAACTCATTTTGGTTCACAATTCAAGAAACAAATTCCTATATGTAGACTCAACATTATCTCAAATTTATGGCCTAGAATATTCTTCTTCCATGTCTATATTCATCATATTATTATATGAATTATTTTATATATAACTTTATTATTTAATAAAGTTATTTTATGTTTTATTTTATTTTATTTACCAAGGTTTAAAAATAATATTTTTAACATTTCACACACCATTCATTTTTTTACTTCACTTAAGTATCAAATGAATGAAATTTTTAATGTTTACCACACGAAATAATCATAGAGATGGAATTTTCATTAATTTTATGTTTCTTTAGATAAATATATCCCCATTAATGATTATTTTTATGTGAAATTGAATCATTTTTGTAATTTTGATGTGTTTTGATATAAATTGTGAAAATGCCTTTATTTTGAAATTTTAATAGTTTATTATCATTTTGGTATTTTGGGAATACCATTTTAAATATTGATACAATTATTAAAATTATTTTTAGGCTACTTTGGATCATGGTAAAAATTTATTTCAACTGGTCCAAGTTATGAATCGACCATTTTGAGGGCCAAAAAAATCATTCAAAATTGGAAGAGGAATTGTCAGATAGAACTGACCAACCTTTAGTAAGTAATGCATAACCTGATCTACCAACCTCAAAATGAGATTACAATATATATATACGAATATGAATCTAAATTTCAAATTTTTATTAAATGTCATGGTTAAATTCACTTACTATGGTAGTTTATGAATATAATAAAGTAAAGGAAGATGAAGGGACACTTTATCCATAAAAAGTTCACTTTATAAATTATCGGATAAAATATCATAAACATATCCAAAAAGAATGAATTTTAAATGGAGAGATAAAAAAAGTAAAAAAAAACTTTATAAAAAAATTTTATGAAATTTTTTTAGTTTTTAAGGCACAATATTCTCAAACTTTTGAAGGAGATATTTTGGAGGAAAATCTACCAGACCCTTTTTATATAAATTCAAGTATCTATGTTCATTTAATGGGATGGTTAGGTTGATAGAGTGTTAAATTATTGAGAATATTGGATGTATAATAGGAGTTTTTTCATAAAGTAATCAATCCATGAAGAGATAAACCCCATGTGGTCATGTATGGTGGAAGCCCGAGGATACTCTTTCATTTTGAGTTTGAGCTTATCATTATTTTCTTTTGTATTTGTCTTGAAACTATTTTTTCATGAACAAAGAAGGTAATTTTATTTCTTGAATCCAATTTTTTACTAAATTATTTAGTATTTATGTTCTAATTATAAAATAAAAGCTGTCACTCTCATTGTTTAAAATTATTTAGAGAGGTATCACCTTTGAGAACAATGAGTTTAATCTGTTTTGGTTCCTCAGAGGTCTTCGGGTAATCATACCACTTTCATAATGGTATCAACACCCATATTTGAGATTTAAATATGGGTTGTAAGAAATTTAAGAGCATTATTCATGGAATTTAAGTATCTATTAAGAAAGACAATTTGTTAATTCATTTATATACAATGATAAATGGGAGTTTCTGAAGGTCGAAACATATCCACTACTGCTATATGTAATCTTTATTTTTCTACAAGTCTTGATTATAGCCTCTTCACTCAAATTTATAATATTAATCAGATTTAGTTTTATTTATTGTATTTTAGAACATTTATAATCCCCACATATAATTTTAAAATTTAACAAAATCAAATTTCAAAAATAATAGTTTTATAACCTGGCCTACAACCTCCTCATAAGACAACCCCATGCTCAGTATTGTGCAACATTTTAAAGGTTAAATTATTGATTAAGGTTTCGTAAAAAAAATATTTTTGTGAACTATAATAGTCTATTGAAAGTCTAACTAAGTTATTTTAATTTTTTTACTTTATATGATTTTATCCACAAATATAGAACCACAAAAAAAAATGAAAACTATGGATTTACACCGTGACTACTCTTATGATTTTCTGGATTACCAATAATTTTAAGAGTCTAATAAGGAATTTATTTTGAAAAAAATGAAAAAATATATCATGATTTAAATACTTATTATATTAATTTGAATTCATTTTAATTCAACGTAATAACTAAAATAATTTTTTACACAAAAATATGTTCATGAAAATGAAAATATAATCACACACACATTTTGTAGTGAATAAACTTTTATGGGTGAGTTTATAGAATAATTTTACCTTTCATGTGAAATTTTATATTCAAAGTATAAAAATAACCTTGAATTTATATTTGATTTTAATGTTGGAACACAAAAATATTTAAAAAATTATTAGGATTATTTTATGGAAAATGAAATACCATGTGTAATCCCTTGTTTAGAATTAAAAAAAAACATTTGTATCAAAATTTAGAAGAATAAGATGAAATGATCAAGCCATTCATTTTTGAAGAACATTTAGAGTAACCTATGTTTCCTACAACTTTAAATACAACTTATGTCCAATTAAAAAAAATTATGGATCTTGAGAATCCAGAGAGAGAATTCTAAAATTTTTATAAAATATTTTATGATTATATTGATAATTAACTATTAACTATTTTTACTTAATTAGATTTTTTGCCTATTGATTTTGAGTAGAATAATTTTTTATGAAGAGGTAGTGATGTATGAAATTATGGAATGAATAGTCCTCCTAGTTTAAGAGTACACTGGTTCACATGAGGGTGTTGGTAAAAAAAAAATTTCAAATAATAAATCATTTTTCTAGATATAATTGAAGACAAATCACATAATAGAATTAAATTTAATCATCTTATAGAGGCGGGTTGTGAGGATATAATATTGGTATGTTTCTTTTATATTTTGATCCCTCTTCCACTACTTCATTGGGAAAATAATTTCATGGAAGAGCAACTGAATAAGTCTTCCTTTGGGATCCTCTACAAGTTGTGTGAGTTGAAAAAATAGAGAAATTTTATTTTGGTAGTCCATGAGGAAGAAACCACACCCTCATTAATATTGGGGAAACCCAATAGAATTACCTTCTGGTGATAGTAAAAAACTAGTGACCACTTGGTGGTTTAAACCAAGACTCTTTTCCCTTCACTTTATTTTTTTATTTTCCACTATTTTATTTCAATATAATTAGGAATATTTGTTTTTTTCATTAATTTTCTAAATTATATATTTTTAGAGGATATGTAAAGCATGATGCTTTTCAATAAGAACATGGTTTTATATTTACTCTACACTTGATTTTGTCATGTATTATCTTCTTGATTCTAACTTATCAATGTAAATATTCACAATGATGAAATTATAAAAAATAACTTTAATGGGAGGAACATCTTTGGTATATTATGATTTTGGCTATTTTCATTTCAAATTTTTGTTCTGAGTTTTTATTTCAAATTTAGTCTGCTTTATTTAAATTTTTTTCTTTTTATTAAAAAAATTATGAAATTAAAATTATATACCTTTGTGAATTGATTTTTTTTCTTAAATTAAAGGAACCAACTTAATTTATGTATCTAAACCTAAATGAATACTTACATGTGATATGTTTTGGATTCAAATTGTGGAAATTAATAAATAGACAATCAAATTTAGAATCAAATACAATAAGTGATATACAAATCTGAATATCACTTTCCCATGATGTCTTCAATACATTTATACATGTTCACAATAACAAAACTTTTTGATTGAACTAAATAATTATTATTTTCAAATAGAACATGACAATTTTATTTCAAATCTTACAAGGTTTAAGGATCTTTTTTTTTCAAAAATGACTAATGTGTTTTTTTATTAATACCACCTTTAAAAAAATTGAACATTATTTATTCATACTATATTTTATATTTTACCTTTTGATAGATTTTTAGTGATGAATTACATATTTAGTTATCCAAATTATAATACATTTTCCCTATCTATCTCGATCTTGAAGTAAATTTCATGATTTTAGTAATTATTACGTGTTGGGGAAATGTTTTGGGACTTGATATATGATGTTATAATAATTTAGGTGGATAAAATTAGAATATATATAGAAATTTTTTGATATTGAAAGCTGTGACATTCTAGACAATTCAAAGAAAATAATTTTTCCTTTCTAGAGCTTTCCTAAAAAAGGATATTCCATTTTGGATCCTTTTATTTTAGAATATTAAATTTTGTGAATATATTTTCATTATAAAGAGATTTAATTGGATAATTTGTGGTCTATGTATGAAATAAATTATGAATTTATTTTAGTGCCATTTTTATACCAATAAGATAGAGAAGAAGACTCTGTGTAATTGGAAACTAGAATTAGGTAATGTTACTTCAATAAATATCTAATCAATATTCTTTCAACTTATAATTTTTGACATTTTAAACCAACCAAATTTAAAAAATTATAACTAAACATTTTTGGTTTCCATAATGTATTCACTTCTTAAACTTAATTGGGTGTGTATTTAGAAATTTTGCATGCATATGGTCAGCATTGAATTTGTTTGGATGATTAAAACTTTGTTTAACAAAAAAAATCTTGTGATGAGTATAAAATAAGTGAGGTAAGAATATCTATGCATATAGGAATTAATGAAATGGGACTTTAATGGATAAAAAAAATAAAGAATCATGAATTAAAGTTATTTAAGAGGAATGATAATTTTCATTCCATAATTTTAAGTCTGTTTAGTTTTATTTATATGTGTTTTGAATTTTTCACTTGAAATTTATTTTCATCATTCACTTATCCTGGAGTTCATGTTTTAATTTTGGGGAATTTATAGAGATAATATTGTCATTTTTTATGTTTATATAAAATAATATATCCCCATAATTTTTTTCTTTTATGTTAAATTGCATCATTTTTAGAATCTTTATATGTTTTGAGATACATTATAAAAATGCCTTAAATATATAATTTTAATAGTTTTTTTCACTTTTTTATTTTAGGCATAACATTTTAAATACTAATCCAATTGATGAAATTATTTTTAAGGGATTATTTTATCTTAGTATTCATTTATTACAATTGTACAAGTCTAGAATCAACCATTATGAGGCCTCAAGAAGAATTCAAAATTGGAAGATGAATGGTCATATAGAATTGAACTACCTTGAGTAAATAATGAATATCTTAAGATATATACCTCCTAATGAGGTTATTATATTTTTAGAATAAACAAGACTATAAATATAAAATAACAAATATCAAGGAGAAATTAAATCATTAATGTAGTTTATGAAGGTGAGAAATTGGAGGAAGATAAAGTTAAACTTCAATAATAAAATGTTCACTTTGGTAATTTGATGATATTTTTTAATAATTTTTTTAAAATTGACTAAAATTTTTTAAGGAGAAATAAATATGAAATATGAATAATTTTTATGAATATAAATTTTCAAAATTCTATGTTTTTTAGGGAAAAATATTCTCAAGATTTATAAATAAAGATTCTGAGGGAAATCTACCACACCCTTTTCCTATAAATTTAAGTATCCTCATTCATTTCAGGGGATGGTTAGAGTGAGAGAGTTGGTAGTTATGGGAGATATTTTATATATAAGTATAATTTTTCATGAAGTAATCAATAAAAGAAGGGATAAATCCTATGTGGTAATGGATGGTGGATGATCAAGGATACTCTTCCGTTTTGAGTCTCTGGTTTTCATTGTTATCTATTGTGTTTCTATGAAAATTATTCTTTAGGAATGAGTAAGACATATTTAATTAATTAATCCATTTTACTCTAAATAACTATGGGTTTCTATGAAACTTATTAATGTAAATTGGTTACTCGCATTATTAAAATTTCTTTAGAGAGGAATTACCTTTGGCCACATTGAATTTAATCTATTTTTGTTTCATGAAGGTATTTAATTAATTATATTACCATCAAAAGGGAACCAAAATACATATTTGAGGTCTCAAAAAGGTTTATAGGTAATTTAGGTTTATTATTTTAGGTCTTTAAGTTTACATTGTGAAATATAATTGGTTAATTAAATTGTTAACAATGATAAAGGGAGTTTCAGAGGGCCGAAACATGTCCACTACTAATATCTATTAAATATTTTTTCTATAAACCTTGATTTTAATATCTCTGATCTAATTTACAGTCTTAATTATATTTAGTTTTAATTCACTTAGTTTAACTCATTTAAAATCCCCACATCTAATTTTATCATTGAATAAAAATAAGTTAACATTATGATAGTTTGATAAATTAGCCCACAACCACTTCATGCAACAACCCCATGGTCACCATTTTGTAACATTTAAAAGGGGAAATTATTTATTGGATCTTTGTGACCAATAATATTCTTTTTAAACAATTACTTTATAATGATTTTTATTAATTAATTCAACTCTCTATGTTTCTATGGTTTTTTAAACAAAATATTAATCTAATTGTTCAATGAATTTTTCTATTTTAAAAAAGGTTAATGTTTTAGAAGACTAAAAAGATATATTTAATTCCACTTATTTATATTTTTATCCTCCACTCCATATTTTATACTTTTATATTTATTTATTTTCATTATTTCAAATTTATGAAAACTTTTAAAATTAAGGTTTTCAGTTTCATATTTTCACCCCATAAAATGGATTTACAAAAGTGAATTAGAAGATTTCTTTTACAACTATATTACAATAACATTATGAAAATTATTTTTATAATTTATCTTACATTTTATTCTAAAAATCTAGAAGATCTTTCTATTTTGTAGTTATGTGTCATGTATAACACCCAAAATGAACTTTTGGATTTATAGTTCATACGTCACCTTATTCACAGGGTTTGTT
The DNA here is from genome assembly GCA_963277665.1 of Viscum album. Lineage (NCBI taxonomy): Eukaryota > Viridiplantae > Streptophyta > Magnoliopsida > Santalales > Viscaceae > Viscum > Viscum album. The sequence continues at coordinate 1,111,543,104 of OY728146.1, forward strand.
TTCTTAATTATTCTTCATATCTCTCTTATAAATATTTTTCTCTTTCATGTACATATTCTTTAATTTCATAGATATATTTTATATAACTTAGACTATTTATATATTGTGTTTTTCTAGTATCAACTTAACTATATACATATTAGTCTATAAAATGTGAGTTTGAAGGGTTCTTACCAAGAATGTTATTAAATATATTGACTGGGGGAGATATTAAAATTCCATATATGTTTTATACTAATAAAGATGTTTATTATTTACCAATACATATTGGTTATATATTTTTATGATTTTTTGTTCTATCATAGGATGAATAAATTGCACTTAATTAGTAATAGACAAATCTTATAATAATATATCTCTTTGTGGAATTGGTAGGTCTTATGAGTCAAATTGTCTTAGGTTTTTACTGTAAACAATACCTATTTATGTATGATGTTTGGGAATGAGGTCATAATGGTATTTTTATATAGTTTTACATTATACATTCCATCATTATGAAATTAGTTATTATTTTACATGTGATTATTTACATTTTTATTTTATTCATGGATATATTACATGATCATGTTATCAATTATATGGAATTTATTGATTATTATTTATTCTTTATATATGATTAATTCCTTGTTAATTCAATGATAGCTTATACTGAACTATACCCCTGGCTGAATATTTGAGCTACCCTTCTTATATTTCTATTTCCACAGGTTATAAATAAGAGTACAATATACGAAATTTATAGATGAGTGTCATGTGTAGATAACTTTTTGGGAGATGTTGATGAATTATTACTAAATTATGAGTCCTTAGTTAAGTAGAAAAAATACATATTTTATGGGAAATATTGGATTTTATTAGTTAAAGTTTTTTGTTAACTCGATAAAAATATAAACATAAAAGATATTTGGTGTAACTCCATTATATATCTAAACCCAAATAGTTGATGGACCATCCCACCATGTAATCTCAGGAATGCCTCCCCATATATAGGAGGCTATCGAGAAGTAGTAGGTGTCTATGTTGGTACCGTGGGGAGACAGTACTCCCTATACCAGGGCATCAACAACTATATAAAACAAATATCATTACAAACATAAAATCAGATAAGTAAGATAACTATAACATCTAATAATTAATAATAATGAGTAAAAAACATGTATACAATAATAGAGACTTTATTTCTCAATGGGGTGATAATGCATATAGAAAAAAAAAGAAAAAAAATAACAATGTTCCAGAGCATCTATGTGCCAAACCCCAAAAAATTCACAAAAATACCATCTGAGATACTCTAGCTCAACCATTAGATCTTGGTACTTTACTCAATATAAACATTAAATAAGTGAGATATGCTCAGGTATTTAAGTTCAATGGACACTCGAGTAGGGTGTGAGTGAATAACTCAGTAGGGAACCTCAAATGTGATCCCATACTATACTAGTAATATAGTGATATAGTTGTGTGATATATGAAAGGAACAATCGGGATCTATGTAGTCATTAAGGGGGAGGGGGTGAACCAATAATATAATCTTTTCATTTTTTCTTACTTTAGAAACAACCTCTATATTTTTTTAGTGAGAAATGATTCTGATAAAAAATAACAAAAATGAAAATATATAGTAACACAAGTATTTACAAGGTTCATCACTCAATAAATGTTGCAATTTCATAGAATGGTTTTAAAGTAACCCATGACCACACAAAAAATACAAAATAAATCCTTTAGTGGTTTATAAAAAAGTAACAACCTCCATCACTTTCATAAAATTATAGTCCTTCAACAATGCATGATATCCTCAGATAAATAATATGATATAATACTTTTTTCAATAATTCCAAGAAACTTCACCAATAGGATTATATATACTATCACTATGATAGTTTAAATTTCTTCACACTTTATTTCTTTCCCGTTCCTCTTCTTTCTCTTCACTTTCTTACATAGAAGTAGGGGAAAATATTGTATTAACTTTATATGTAAACATTTTTATCAGATCACTTATCCATTTTATTATAGTCTATCTATAATATTTTTACTGATACTCTATCCAGTAGCCTTGGTCGAGTCACTATGTCTGACACTCAATTCATTTGATACCAACTGTTAGCCTATTACTACTCTGTTCAATATCCTACATCTGGTACCTCTTTTGGGTTCTGGGTGTAGGGAACGTTCCTTTGGTGGGTGTTAAATTAAAATTTATTTCAATTTAGAGTTTTCAGATAACTGAGAGATTATATTTCACATTAAATTTGTAATTAATTTATTTATATCAAAAAAATTATTACCTCATCTTAGGATCCTTTATTTGAGGACAATTTTGATATTCTAAAAAACCGTTTGGACTAAATTTATTACAATATAATGATTCAAATATAGAATCCATATAATCATGATCCATATGAGATATTTTAATCATTGATCAATGAAAATTGATTTCCAAGTGCGATAATGATAAATCAAATGTATTGCATTTATCGTTTTGATCACCCCAATATACTTCATGTAGAACCCTCGGTTTGAGGTATGTAACTTTTTTATTAATTTTTTATATGTTTAAAGTGGTTGGGTAATGTTTGGTAGAGTTTAGAATGGTTTTGGAAAAGATTAGAGGATTTTATAGTGGTGAACAATTAGTAGAAACCATGCAACAAAACCTGGTAACCGTGCACAGTGAGACTGAGGGAATGGTGTGGGCGCACAGTCAAGGTGTCTGATTTCAAAACCATGTGGCTAGCCTGGGAAACCATTCTTCTTATGATTGTGGGATTTTTCATGGTTGGTGCACAATTTTTATAACCATGTGGGGAAACCTTTGTGACTGTATGAGTCCCACAGTTAGCGTATGTTTCATCTAACTGTGTGAGAAAACCATGCATGACATTAAAAACGAGGAATTTAAAAATTGGGTCCCTCGGGATTTACACTAAATCACCCATTTATCCTCCCATACGAACCCAACTCAGGATTTATTCTTCTCAGGAGTTATGGAGGTTCTCACACTCATTTTGTATGTGAATCGAGGGGTTTTCATAGGTGTTTGAAGGTGGTTCTTCCTTAGTAAGTCTCTCTCATTGTTTTTTTGTGGTTTTCTCTAGATCTTGTTTTCTATCTCTCTTGGTTTTATAGATCTAATTTTTTCACATGTATATCTAGGGTTTTTTTTTCTTAAAATGATTAGAGTTTGGATTTTTTATGCTAGAAAAATAGATATAATGAAATTTCGTGTAAGTTTCACCAAGATTTATGGTGCGGTTGTGCGTTGGTCAATTTATCCAAAAACCTAAGATTGATGGCTTTACACTCATCTCTATTTTAATGTAACTATAAGGATTTAATTTCCAATTAATGGTTCTTTCCTGAAAATGATGATGTTTTTGATGTACAAATCTTGTTTGACACCCATTTTGTGAGGTTTTTTGGATTTGAAAAAATGGGTTATTGTGGTGTAATGTGATTGATGTTGGATTTTAAAATAATAATTTTAAAATCAATGGCCTGGTGAATTTTTGGTAAATGGATTTTGAAAATTGTTTTCAATAAAAGGTTTTATTTCTTTAAATGATATTTAGCATGCATATGGTTTAAGGGAATTTTCTATAAATGTTGATTTTACAGAAATGGTTAGGGATTGTGTCAGAATTGTGTATTTTCATAAGGATTATATGGTTTGACAATTTTGTGTTGATATGGTTTTAGTAAATATTGATTCTTATGATTGTTGGAATATGTGTTATAATAATGGGTTGGATGGGATATATAGTGGGATGAAGGCCCACCATCAAGGAATGGGATGTGGGTGTGAAGTACCACTATAGAAAGTGGATGAGGTAGGACATGAAGTTCCACCATCAATGATAACTATGATCTCATTTTAAAAATTGTTAGAATGTTTTTAGTTGTAATGTAGACAAAAAAATTAATTTTTTATGAAAATACGGAATGAGTAATGAAATGTTGGGTTTCTTTCCTTGGAATTGTGTTTGATTGGGTAAATTGATTTGGGTAAGGATGTGTTTGGATTGTCATTAATTGACGAACTAATTTAATGTATTTATATAAATTGTTTTATATTATTGTGATAACCTATTATATTATAGTGGAGTGTGTAGAGAATTCATTTAGGGATATCCTACTAAGTATTAGTACCCATCCTTAATTTTGTACCTTGGTGATTTCGAAGATGTTGTTTTCCAAGACATAGGTAAAGGTGAAGCATCACATTTATTGAGTTGTGCATCGTGATACCTTAGTGGTCTAGTGGTTCTTGGAGATTAGAGTAGAGATATGGAGTTATGTCATACCATCTTTGTGTTTCATTATTTAGTCTTCCTATTGGTACTCTGATTATAGATTATTGTGGTCTTGTTATGTTGGTCCTATGGTATTATTGTATAGTGTTGCATGTTTTGGACATGCATCATATAGTTGATAAGCGGGTTTGGTTGAAGGAATGTTTCGTTGGTTATTTTCATTCCAATGGAAAATCATTCCACAATTATTCTTGAATCCATTGACCTTTAATGATATCCTTTGGCACTTTGGGAATGTAACTTAAGGCCAAGTGGCACCTCCACCTCAACTCAATCTAGTGAGGAGGGGCAGGATTCTACAAGTTGTATTAGTTTTTCTATCTTTGGATTTCAAGTTTTTTTGGTTCTTTGGCATTGATGTTCAGTCTTGGAGTTGAAATTATATCTTGGTGTATTACTTGAGTTAGGATGGTAGCAAAGTGTCTGATTTTTGGAACTTGAATTGGATAGCATAAAAAGATGTAGCTAACCCTTTTATTCTAAACTTCAAGTTACCAGGGAGTTTGGTACATAAGTGTTTTGGAGAAACTTATTAGAGTGTGATCTCATTGTCAAGGGTGTAACAAATGAGATGATAATGACATGCATGGTAGAATTTAATTCACACTATGATTTCATATTTCATTTAGAAATTGATTTATGTGTTGTATGAATTTTTTATTTGTGAAAAATCTGAATTTTTTTTCAAATGTGCGGTTTGGAAAGGGAATGGTTGTGGTATTTTGAAAATGGTTTGATTTTAAAAACATAGTGTATTTCTCAAAATGATTGAACATGAAAAAAATGGAAATTTTTGAAATAATGGTTGTGATAGCTGGAATGTGATATAGTTTGAAAATTTAAGCCTTTAGTTTCTAGGGAGTTATACTTTTGGTGATTATTGTGTTGATAGAATTGGAACTGGGTCGACGTCGTAAAGAAAAACGGGAGGAAGCTGTAGAAAATGTTACTTCACTAGAGCCTCAGGTGAACCAACAACTAGTTCATAGCATAGTGTAATCTTTCCAAGCTATGAATAGTAGAAATAAAAGAGATGAGATGAGGCATGTGGATCACTTGGTTCAATTTCCAAAGGGGAATCCACCCACTTTTCAGGGTGATTCAGAACTAGAAGGGGTGGAAGCATGGATAAATAAAATGAATTAACCATTCCATTTCTTGGGAACACCAACTAAGTTAAAATTGTAGTTAGTGATGTATATGTTGGATGTCTTTCCAAATTAGTGGTAGGAGTTTGTAGTCCAGGTCAGAATGAACCAAGGTATGACAAGGGAGGGTTTTTAGGAATTTTTAACAAAAAATTCTAGGCTCGTATGTTCAAAATTCAGCACACAATCGATTTATTCAGTTTGAGGAAGGAAACCTTTTGGTGACGGAATAAACTACTAAGTTCATGAAACTAGTCTGGTTTGCTCTTAAGGGTGGGTCTAGTGCATCCTTGAAGGTGTGGATCTTTGAATCAGGATTGAGATAATAAATCCATTCCAAAATTACAGTTCTATATATAAGTGATTATATAGAAATTGTGAATAGAGAAATAATGGAAGAAAGGGATGTCTTGGGGACTATAGGAGGGGAAAGATTTTGGTAACCATGGTAAATAATGGGAACTATAATGCAGGGATTATACGGATGAGAGACACTTATTTCCAGGGTGGAAGTACATATCATAATCTCAAGGAAGGATTGGGGAATATTCCTCCAAAGCCTCAAAGTAAGCGATGATGTTTTCTTTTTCATTATATAGGATAAAAGAAGTGAGATTGTATGAAATAACCTCAAGCATGTTATAACTACAAGCAGATGGGGCATCTTCAGTTTTATTTTTGTAATGATTCAATGTCGAGTATTCATGAAACTCCTTAAGGGTTATGGGAATCCTATGCCTCAATGTGACAAGGGAATCATCATACCCCTCATCATCAGAGCCGAGTTAGTCATGGTGATTCTTGGAATACAACAAATCCTCATCATGGTAAGTTTCAGCATGTTAATAAAGAGTAGAGTGTGGAAATAAAGAATTTTTCTGGTGTAGAGCAGGTTTTGGTGGATGATCAATCCAAAACATCCATGACGCGAGTTACGATTTTTTGAATTATACCTTTATGAAAGTGACGTTTGATACAGGTGAATCTCACTCATTTATTTCTTCTAATGCAATTGATTTGTGAGGTTTATGTGTGGAAATAATACCTTTTATTTCAGAACATCAAACTCTTCTGGGTCAAAGAGAGCGTCGATCCTTCTTCTGTAGAGTATGTTGTATAGTTTTGGATTGGGTTGTGATAATGTGGGACTTATCAGTGATTGAGATGGATGCATATTATATAATCCTAGGAATGTATTGGATAATTTTTTTTAATTCCAACATCGAATGTTATGGTCAAATGGTTAGTTTTACGATGGGTGATGGCATCGAGCATCTATTTATAGAATATAAAAAAGGGAAGGTGGGTGAAAAAATCTTATTGGAACCAAAAGTTGGGATGATACCATATCAATTAGTGGTAATATATTTGGTATCAATGGAAGAGGTTGGGAGAAGTAGATGTTCACCAGTGGTTGACCAATTTATGGATGTCTTTCTTGAAGAGTTCTCTAGATTCCCACCCCTGATAGAAGTAGAGTTTACAATTAATCCCTTTCATGGGACTAGTCCTATATCACTTCTATCTTACTGGATGACACCAACAAAATTGATGGAATATAAAATACAATTGAAGGAGCTAGAAAATAAAAGGGATCATATGTCCTATCATGTCTTCATCGGCAACACCATTTTTTTCATCAAAAAGGAAGATGAAACTCTTTGGTTTTGTGTTGAATATCATAATATTAACCAAATTAGAATAAAGAATTTATATGAACTCACACGCATTGATGAACTATTCACTCAGTTGAGGGGATCTCAGTGGTTCTCCAAGATTGACTTGCGATCGGGATATCATTTGTTGTGGGTGTAGAAGGGGGAAATTCCCAAAAATAGATTTTAGAAGTAGATATAGACACAATGAGTATGTGGTAATTCCATTTGGTATCAATAATTCACCAATGGTGTTCATGAAATTAATAAATCTCTTATTTTATAGATATTCAGATTCTTTTGTGGTGGTATTCGTGGATGATATACTTGTGTATTCATGGACAAGGGTGGAGAATGAGAAACACTTATCAATAGTGTTGTAAATCTTGAGTGTTCATCAGTTAGATGAAAAATTATAAAAATATGATTTTTGGGTACAAGAGGATCATTTCCTTGGCCATGTTATTTCTAATAAAGGCTTTTTATTGGATCTAGAGAAGATATGGGTGGTAATTTCTTAATATTTTTTTTTGATATATGATGCTTACTTGGTCTATCTGGGTATTATCAATGATTTCTTCATAATTCATCAGGACTGGCTTCACTGATGATAGATTTTACAAGGAAGAATGATCCATTTGAATAAAAAGACCAGTGATTGTAGTCTTTTGAAGAGCTTAAGGCTAGCATTACATCAACACTGATCTTGGATTTTCCAAAATAATGGAATGCATACGTGGTGTACTGTGACACATCAAGATCAAGATTGGGATGTGTTCTCCAGAAAGGGGATCATGTTTGTGTGTAAGGCTCATAGTAATTGAGGTTTCATAAGATGAAGTACTCAAAATATGATTTAGAGTTGGAGGTGGTGGTTCCTGCTTTGAAAACATGGCCTCAATATATCTTTAGTGAGAAATTCATGATGTATACCAAACACTAGAGCTTGAAGAATATTTTCTCATAGAGAGATTTTAATCTAAGGCAAAGGATATAGATGGAGTATCTCTAGATATTTGACTTTGACTTGATGTACACACATAGTAATTTAAATGCAACAGCTCATGCTTTGAGTAGAAAGTCTTACGTTTAGGTGGAAAAAAAGCATCAGATCAGTGGTAGTTGATGTTAGTCATAGTTGACATATGGTTGGACTACGAGTAACGAGGTGATATAGAGGTTTTTTTCCAATATCTTTTTTTCCAAACTTGGTAGGTTTTGTTATTGTGACCAAAAAATCCAACTTAGTGTGTGTGGATATGAGGTCAAAACTCAATGGTGGGTAGACCATATAATAATGGAAACTGGATGGGATTCAGTGTTGTGGTTTCAGTTCAAATGGTTGTACTAGGGTATTTTTAGGATAAACTCATCAATTATCACTACAACATAATTTTCCTTTAGCGACAGTTTAAACAACCACCGCTAAAACTTTCCATAAAATGGTTTAGCGACTGTTTATTAAAAACTGCCATGAAACCCATTTATTTTTTAACAGTGGTGATACTCCCCCCCCCCCCACCTGAGCCGAACCTCTTCTCCCCTCAACACCCACAACGCTTCTTCCCCTGATGAGCCCCAACCCTAGCTCTCCACCCCTTCTATGCCGTCAGTGACCTCTCTGCCCATCACTGTTGACCCCCCTTCTCCCCCAGAAACTAGCGACGTTGTCTTCTCCCCCTACCCCATCAAGTTCCTACCCTAGGTTGGCTCCCCTCCCCTACCACCGATGGTTTTCATAGTCGTAGGTATTGTTTTTCAGATTTTTTTGGAGTGTTCGGTGTATAGGGTTATATACATATGCAACCCTTAGTGAGTATATCACAACTAAGTCGTATGGTTTTGATAATTTTAGAATATGGAAGGAACCAGATTCACTGGGATACACATTTTTATGTCTAGTGTTTCTTATGGGTTTTAGTAATGTATTTCTATAGGCTAGATCCCATTCATACTTTGTGTTTGGTTTCATTCATGATAGAAGTGTTTCATGTTTTAATGATCACATGTTTATCTTATGGATGCTTTGTTTATTTAAATTTATTTAAATTTCATTAACTTTTTTTTTTCATAATATTGATTTATTGGAATATGGAATGTTTTAAATAAAACAAATGTATGTTTAACTGGAATTGCTTTCAAAATAAATTACTTAATCAATTTTTTTTCATTTTAAAGATAGAACAAAAATTTCCATGGTCATAAACATTGTATAGATTAATGGTGGTATATTACTATGAATTTTTTTAATCCTTTTATATTTTATTGGGTTTATGGAGGTATGGTATTTTAGTATGTATATAAATAGAATAGTGTCATGTAGCTTGAATGCATATATGGGTTGTTGTCACTTTAATGGTGGGTTTGGATAGTGGTAACAGATAGTCACATGTAGACATTGTTTTAGTTTCTTTTCATGTTTATCTTTTTTAATTGGTTTATTTATATCTCATGGTCATGTAATTTTTCATCCATGATGTAATCTGATTGATTATATTTATCTTGTTATATATGAGAGATATTGTCTTGTTATTTTAGTGTGAAATCACTCCCATGGTTATGTGTATTGATACCTAGGTGCTTGTTGCTTGCCCATGGTGATCAGGAATACTCTTTGGGACCCATGTTCGTTCATTAAAAAATAGTATTATAGGAGGTTTTATTTCTATATGTGGTTGGTAGTATGTAATTTTTTTATAACAATATCTAAGAGTGTGTCCATCAATGTTTCACCACACACATTGAACTATGTTATCTTTATGTGGAATCGATTCTTTTACTTTTTGACAATACATTTCTTATGCTTATTTTATTTTCCAGATTTTCTTTATAACTTCCATCTATATAACTAACATGTCAGTTTTTTCATTGGTATAATGTTTGAATTTTCAACAGCTCCTTTTTATTAGTTTTTTTACATGATGAACCTTTCATAAACTTCTTAAATTTAGATTCCAAGGCCTCTTACCTTCCCTATGTGAAATATTCTTAGGAGGTTTTTTTCTTACAATATTATTTCATTTTTTTCCTAAGGATGCTTTTTATTTATTAACTAACTTATTTGGCCTTATTTTATTATTCGATTAATATATAGGTTGATATAAATATGGACCAATCCTATGAATACTACCTTTTCATACATCACACACATACTCAAAATTTTGAATTATTATTTTTGTATACATGTTTCTCTTAACCTATGGATGTTTCATGTTCATATTTGGATTTCTATACCTTAGAATTGGATTCCATTCTAATTTTTCATTTAACGGTCTATGCCAATAATATAATTCACAATAAATGAATTTTTTGCAACACCAACATTGATCCACAACCCATGATCATCTTATTTCATTTGAATAATGACATTAGCCCTGTTTATAAATTTTTTATATCTTTAAGAGCAGCCAAATTACTTAATTTTCTTATCCACCTTAGCTAAGGTGGAATATTCCATCAAACATTTCAAAATCCATACTTGTACACAATTTTTTCCCTACCCACTCCCTTCAAAAAAAGATATTTACAAACATTATTACGAGATGGTATGGATGGTACCTCTTCCTTATTAGTGGTCTAATTCTACTAAATTTAGTTCTTGATATCCCTTATTATAAACAAGATTCGATATGACATCATTGATTCTCTTAGTTAAGGCTTGGAAATCTCTTTTTATTCTAGAATAATCCTCATTTTTATCTAATTTTATATTCAACAAGTGACTTTACTTCATCATGAAAGTTTTAAATCATTTTTTGAAGTAAAATAAGTGGTTTATTAACACCACTTGCTAAGTCATGATCATCCATGACACATTTTGATCATATTTTATATCAAATGATACTTGAAATAATTATTACATCACTTATTTCATGCAATTTTTGGATTTAATCCGATATTACTTCATCTGAATAACATGTACTTTTTTAGCACATCCACCCCATGGATAATATCTCCCCCTAAATATTAGGCCACTTCAAATAGTGGTTATAATTATTTAATTTAATGGGAGAGGGGAACCTCCATCTTTATTAAGTTGAAAAATGTGGTTGGACTTTGTTCACTCACCCTAATCTCCTAATTCAATTCTAATCCTTCGTGGTGGTACTACTTTAGGTGTCACCACAAGTGGGCGATTTACCATATGTATTGATATAGGAAAACCTTATGTAACATATTTATATAATTTTTCAACTAGTATATACGAATCTCTTTCCCTATTTTTTAATAGATATATGTTTTAATTTTTTTTTAATATTGTGTAGGCACATTGTGAAATACATGGATAAAAGTTGGATCACATTACCGAGGAACACACATTAGTATATTAAGGGTATGAATGAGTTTTTAGATTTTACAATTTCTAATCGATCCGTTGAAGGGAGAATAATATGTCCATGTCCTAAATGTAAATTTAGAAGATGGTTTATAAGAGATGAAGTTTATAAATATTTAATATTTAAGCAATTCCCTGGTCAATATTTGCGATGGATTTGGCACGGAGAATAGAACGTTACATAAAGGTTGAGAACTGATGTCAATCCATAGAATGGCCTCCCAACTACGTCGACAATGGAAAATGAAATGAAAAACCTTATAAATGATGCATTCAACACTGCAAGAGACCACCATCAACATCAAAACATATCTGAACAACAAAATGAGGGTGCTACAAATAGCAACGAGACAAGTGATGTTTTTGAGACTGTAGGACAACCATATTAAGATTGTAACATATCAGTGGATCATCCTCTTGATTCTGTGGAGACAAATGTATGAGAAAACTTCACTGAGGAAAATACGTTCCATGATTTAGTTTATGATGGAAATCAAGAATTTTATAGTGGATGTTTGAAATATTCAAAACTTTCTTTTATGCTGAAATTGTACCATATCCAATGTCTATGTGAAATTACTAATAAGGAAATTTCCATGATATTGGAATTGTTGTATGATGCATTTCCTGAAGCAAACATCTCCGAGTGTTTTTATGGTATGAAAAAAGTTTTTAACAGGCTTGTTCTGAATTATACAAAAATACATGCGTGTCCCAATGATTTTATGCTTTATTGGCGAGAGGATTCAAGTAGATAAGATTGTAAAAAATGTTCTTCTTATAGATGGATGTCAATGGGTGATGTTGGAAGTCTAAATCAACATACATTCATGAAGAAGAAGAAAAGGAAAACACCTGCAAAGGTTTTGCGTTACTTTCCTTTAAAGCCTCGATTGCAAACATTATTCCAATCATCGAAAACTGCCGAACACATGAAGTGAAATTCTGTAGATAATAACAATGATGGGTTAATGAGACATCCATGAGATTCACAATCGTGGAAGAAATTTGATTCATTACATCCATATTTCTCAGATGATCCTAGGAATGTTTGATTGAGATTGGTTATCGATGGATTCAACCCATTTGGGACTTTGAGTACCAGTTATAAAATTTGGAGAGTTGTTTTGATCCGTTATATTTTGCCTCCATGGATGTGTATGAAACAAACCTATTTTATCATTTCGATGATTATTCTTGGAAAAAAATTTCCTAGAAATGATATTGATGTATACTGGAAGCCTTTAATTGATGAATTACAGGAGTTGTGGAGAAACGGTGATGAGACATTTAATTATTCTTCTAAGACAATGTTCAAAATGAATGAGACTTTAATGTAGAAAATTAGTGACTTCCCTGGGCTTGGGAATTTATCTAGTCGGAACACTTACATGGGTTTGACTTCTCCAGTTTGTAACTTTAATTTTGAGGCCAAACGACTACCTCACAGTTGAAAATGGTGCTTCTTGTACCATTTAAGATTTCTTGATGCATCTCATAGATTTCGGTTGGACAAATCAAAATTTAACGGTTTCATTGATCTTAGACCACCTCCAAAGTTGTTAACTGGTTCTAAAATATTGACACAACTTGGAAATGATGAAAAAATAATTTGGGAAGGTTCTTCATTTGAATGATAGCGAGAAATGGGTTCGAAGTGCATCGTCAAGCGAAATGCGAACACAAGAATGGAAGAAAAAAAGTATATTCTTCAAACTTATGTATTGGGAATTTAATTTGTTGCGGCATAATCTTGATGGGATTCATATTGAGAAGATTGTCTATGAAAATTTGATTTTCACATTTCTTAATGAGCATGGAAAGTCGACGGATCATATCAATGCTCGAAAAGACTTACATGCAATCAACATAAAACATGACCTCTGGACATATGAGAATGAAAAGTATCCTCTAGCAATTTTTACAATGACAAATAGGGATAAAGATACATTCCTTAAAATTTGAAGTAATGTTAAGGTATCTTATGGGTATTCAAGTAACATCTCAAGGTGTGTTGACTTGAGTAATCATAATTTACATGGATTGAAAATTCACAATTCACGTATTTTTTTACAACAGTTACTACCATTGGCATTGCATAAATTATTAACTGAAAACATTACTGCTGTTGTACTCCAGTTCTGCACATTGTTTAGACAACTATGTGAGAAATATCTACATCCATTTCAGCTTGGAAACCTCTTGGATAGGTTTTTATTAACCTTTTGGGAAATGGAGATGATATTTCCTCCGTCATTTTTTACTATAATGATGTATTTAACAGTGAATTTGGTTGATGAAGCTAAATTAGGAGGCCCCGTTCATTATCAATGGATGCATCCAATTGATAGGTACTTTATTTATATTTTTTTAAGTTATGTAAACAATTTTTGGCACTTAATTAAATGCGTTATTATGTTTATTTTATTTCACAGATATTTTGATCATTTGAAATCATACTTGTGAAATAAAGCTCAACCAAAAGGCTCTATTGTTGAAGGCTATTTGGATATGGAGTGTCTTACCTTTGTTTTTATATACTTGTATTATATTGAGACAAGATTTAATCAAGTTGGACATGTTAAAGACACGTCGAATCAATCTCAAATACATCAAAAATCAAAAAAAAATTCCTGCTATAGGCCGATATGTTGGGAGGACCTCAAATGTGACACTGATAGAATTAAAATTATTACAGGTACATAGATATGTGGTGATGAATACTGAAATTTTAGATCCATTTATTGAATAGTTTAGGATACAAATAAATAGAGGAATGAGCAGCCGGACATGAAATGAGAAAGATATAACGAAAGATGTTAATAAAGAGCTTGTAGAATGGTTTGCACGGCGTGTAAGTTCATAAATATTTCAATAAATATGAATATTAGTTTGACAAATATATTTTGTAAATATAATTAAGTATATCTCTATTTTTATATTAGGAATACTGATACTAGAGCAGAGGTTTCAGAATATTTGAAGTTTCTTGCTCGAGGTCCTCTAAAAAATATTAGAAAGCTCGACACTTACAACGTGAATGGATTCAGATTTCATACAATTGATCGAGAAGAGGGTTTGAAAACACATAATAGTGGTATATTTACATTTTCTAAGGTGGAATACTATATAAATACGACTTATATTATTGAATTAAACTACCATGTGAATTTTTTAGTTGTTTTATTCAAATTCAATTGGGTCTATATTATCAGAGGTGTTAAAATATATTCCTTGAAATTTACTTCTATGAACTTATCTCGCTTGATGGATGTTGGAAATCGTGAACTGCATGAAACATATATCTTATCATCATAAGCAAAAATGGTCTATTATGTGAATGATATTATGGATGAAGGGTGTAGTGTAGTTACTCACGTAATAAAAAGAGATTTGTATGATATGGGTGATGAAGTGGAAGATTTGACCTCTGAAATTGAATCTCATCAACAAAAAGAAGAATAATTATTTGTCCATCATGATATTGAAAATATTATTCTAGCACAAATGAATTAAGTGGATGAATTAATGGAGTAGGAAACAGACATGATTGAAGGGGAAAATAATTGTATGTAAAATTATTTATTCATTATGAAACCACTTATTTCATTTATGCAGTTTTCATTATCATTGTTATAAATATTTTGTTTGTTAGTACTTGGAATCTATTATCATTATTAATTTTTTTTCTCCATATTTTTTTGAAATATATGTTCGGAACATAATTTTATTTGATTAAATGGAAATAATCTCAAGGTGGAAGCGATACATAGTTTCATCCACTACTGCGACAGATGACGATCGATCTATCTCCCTCCCTACGGAATCTGAGCCACCAACTGCCTGCCCACCTACACCATCTCCCCCTGCACCATCTATCACACCCTCTGTAAGAGTCCCTTTAGAAGTTGAGTTGTTGAATCCCCCTTCAACATCCTCATTAGTCGGGCGGCGGCGCACCACTTCTAGTTCATCACAGACATACCGGAGGGTCACTATTATAAGTTAAAATTTTAATATAAATAAATTTATTTCACTTTTTTTATACTAACTATTTGTTCATTAAAGATGAAAAAATGAAACTGTGTAGAAAAATATAAAAATTTCAGATGTGTGGAATATGAATCGAGAGAATATAGTTGTCCTATTCGATTCATACAAGGTCCCTGCAGATGATACTGTGGGATTACTTGGCCAAATTCTAGGACAGTAGGTAGAAGAGCCCATTTTACTTCCTATTTCTTATGATGATTGGATACATATGCCTCCAAGTTGGAAAAATGAAGTTTTTTATTCCCAAATAAATGTAATTTTAATACATTATGGTCTAATTGAATGTCATGTTATTAATATGTTCAAAATGAATTTCTATATACAAATGTTTTTCTACATTACAGTTACTGATGTGATAGAACGAAAGTGGACATTGAAAAATCTTGTTAAGAAATGAAAAGACTTCAAATAGATATTGTGGGGAGATGTAAACGATACTTCATTAACAGTCCAAAAAATGTATGAGAAGCTACCCAATAGTGTACCCAAAGAGCAGTGGAATGTTTTTGTTGACAGACATCGTGATGAGAAGAAGATGGTATTTAAATATATATTATTATATTCACCTCATTTTACATTTATACATTTATATGAATAGGAGATAACATTGAATACATTACAATTAAATTTCATTCTATTTATTTCAGGATCTCTCAAGAAATAATGCGTCAATCCAGGAAAATACAGTCATCCCTCACACTGCGGGGTCGAAAAGCTTTTCTAGAAGCCGATCAACTTTGGTAATATTTTCATTAGTTTAAATATATATAAGAAAATATTATCTCTAAAATATATTAAATTGTTGATTTATCTTTGTTTAATGCAGTCACATAGTTTTGGGCACGAAGCATCCTGAACTTAAGCATGGTTGGATGTTCACAACAAATGTGATGGAAGTTTTGTTAATGAGACCTCCCAAGAAGTTGGGGTATGAACTAATTTTTTCATAATAAAACTTATTATCAGTTTTTACGATGTTAATATTTATTGATATTTGATTTATAGGTAAAAATTAAAGAACTATGGGATGAAAATCTTGAGCAGTCCTACTCAGTCTCCCAGGATGACCCAGTTGCTAAAGTCCTTGGGAAGGAGAATCCTGGTAGAGTGCGCAGGATGGGTTTAGGACCCATACCATCTGAGGTTTTTAGAAGGACTCCGGTGATGGCAGCTGCATCTAATCATGGTTGTAGTCAGCCCATACCCGGAGATGCTAAGAAAGAGATTATTTCTCTATGAAACATAGTTCACGAGTAGGGGGATCAGATATCTGATTTACAGAAATATTTGACTGAAATACGTCAACAGATGAGAAGATATGCCCCCGGTTGTACTGTATTGACTGGTGGTGAAAAAGTAAAAAAAAATAAAAATCATTTAGTTTTTCTTCTTTTATTGGTTTTAAGTTTACATATAAATATTCAACACTATTTAATTTTCAATATAATTTTCTTACAGGTGGTAGCCAGAAGTGGAGATGGAGGTGGATAGGGGGATGATATGTGTTGATCATCAGATATTTATTAGTTTTATTGTTGATATGTTGGAGGTTGAGAGGGTGATGATATGTGTTCATCATTGGTTTGTATATGTATCAAGTGTGGCACATAGTTTTCACCAAACAATTTCATGACCTAACATTTTCTTGATTTGTCATGTTTCCTTTTATGTATTTTATTGATTTATGATGTTTCCTTTTATGTATTGATTTCTTGAGTGTGGTATGCATATTTAGGACACAACATCATAAATCATTCCCCTACCAAATCATTAACATAACCAACCATTCTCTTTCCAATAACTTAACCATAATGAAGAATAGGGAAAAAATTAGGAATGAAAGGGTTGAGGAATGTCATGGAATGAATATTATATAGTGTTTTCTTGCATATCTTAATTATGTTATTATACATAACAAAAACGTGTGGTTATGCAAGTAACCATGAAAGGGTTGAGGAATGTCATGGTAATTCAGTTTTCATGGGATGAGAAACACTCTGAGTGGTTTTGGTATTTAGTTTAGGGGAGAGGGTTGGGTCAATTGGATAACAATCCTTATAGATTGAGATCTTAGGTTGTCAAGATAATGTTTAGAATAGAATAGATATATGATCTCCATTTTTAAAATGACTCATATGTGGTGGGTGATCATATGGTTATCCTTTGTATGACTAATATGCTTTGGGATATTCAATTTACTGACATGTAGTGGTTCATGGTAAGTGGGTTGGGAAAATGAACCAGATATGACTAGACATGATTCATTGGATCATGATTATAGTTTTGTGATCATGAAGTATTGGAGTGTGTTCCAATTAGGTTTGGGAAATATTAAGTAGGATTACGGGAAAGAACTAGTGAGATAGTTCTCATAGGATTACAATATAGTGGGAAGAAGAGAGTGTGTGTTGGTTTTTCATTTCAAAACAATACATTCTATGTGAGGGTAGTAAACACTAGATATGTGTGGTTCTTAGTGAGTTTTGAATCATTTATTATACTAGATGAGTGTGGTATGCATATTTTGGTATTCTTGGAATTTTTTTCCAGACAATGGTACATAAGCTATAAAAGATCCTATTTTTTTTAAATTTGTTTTTAGCTGCGGGTTAAACCGCCACTACATGTCAACATTTTTCTATTAGAAACGGTTATAACCACTGCTAAATGTCAGCATTTTTCTATTAGAGGCAGTTATAACTACTTCTACGGTATTAAATTTAGCAACGGTTTTAACCACCACTATAGTGGCCCATCTTCCGCGTGAATTTCGCAGCTCTTATGATGTTTTTAGCAGCAGTTTTCCCAGACATGGATTTACATTTTTTTAGTGGTGGTTAAAACTGCCACTAAAAAAACTAATCCCCTGCTTGAAAAAAACACCGCTAAAAAACATTATAATCACTGCAAAATGTGAAAACTAAAATAGTTCCTATAAACCACTACTAAATGTCAATAACTGCTGACAATAGTGTCCCAACACACAATGTAGCAGTGATTTTCAGAAACTACCGCAGAAGCAAATAGTGGCGCTTTGAACCGCCGCCATACCCAAAAAACCCCCAGGATCTGTGAATTTTCCTGTAGTGTATTATCATCTATCTAGATGGGTTGTTCATCATATAATTTAGAATATTTAAAGGAATTAAAATTGAAGTTTTTGTGGGAAGGCATGAAAATAAATGTGGACGTGTTTGAATCAAGATGCTTGACTTGTCAACAAGTAAAGGTAAAGCATCAGTGGAAGAAGGTATGTTGTTGTATTTACATTTCCCAATCTGGAAATGGGAGTAGATAGAAATGGATTTTATTACAGGTCTTCCATGAATGGTCATGAAGCACGATGCCATATTGGTGACTCTGGGTCAGGTCACAAATTCAGCCCAGTTCATTCGTATTCGTAAATCCCATATGGTGGAGGATCTATCCAAAATCTATATTCATGAGGTGGTAGAGGGGAACAGTGTACCAATTATAATTATATTAGAAAGAGATCATTAGCTCATGTCCAATTTCAATAAATCCTAGCCATAATCCCTTGGGAATGATTTGATGAAAAATATGACAAATCACCCTAAGATGGATGGGAAATATGAGAGGAATATAAAAATGTTGGAAGACATGTTGCAAGATTGTGTGATAGATTTTAGAGTCTCATGAGAGAAGCACTTTCCACTGGCAGATTTATCCTATAATAATAGTTTTTAGGACTCCATATATATGAATCTATTTGAATAATTATATGGGCGTCTATTTCATTCTCCACTATGTTGGGTGGATATAGGTGAGACATCGATGGTTGGGTCAATCCTTGTCTAAGGGATGACAGAGATGACTATGTTGATTAGGAAGATAGTAGAGACAACTCAGAGTCATTAGAAATCATATTCGGACCATTTTCGACAACCATTGTCATTCATGGTGGGTGATCATGTGTTCTTGAGAATCTCTTTAAGGCTCAGACATCATAATTTTTGAAAGTAGGGAAAGTTATATCCAAGGTATATTGGTCCCTTTGAGATACTTGAGTGGTTGGAGATGGGGAATATCGGTTAGAATTTATACCATGGTGCAGTGCGGTGAATAATGTGTTTCATGTGTCATAGTTGGAAAAGTATCTATCAGATCATGACCAGGTGATTCATTGGGATCACATTATGCTAGAGCTAGATTCTTTTTTATGCACACTCCAGTGATGATTTTTGAAAGGAAGAGGAAGTATTTCGTGGTAAAAACATCGGTCTAGTTCAGGTTTTGTAAAAACATGGTTAGATTTAGGAGGAGACTTGGGAATTGAAGAAAGAGAAGGTCGAGAAATGGATCAATATATTTCTAAAAAATTATGGTTCTCTACTTTCTATGGATGGAATGTCTAATGGCAGGGAGAATGTTGCACCCCCAATTTTAGGTATGAAACCTTTGTTTATGCCTTTTTATGACATTAAATTGGATGGGTGATGTTTGGAAGAGTTTTGAAGCTATTTGGAAAGGTTTGGAGGATTTTTTAGGGGTACAAAGATTGACCATGGTTAGTGGAAACCATGAAACAAACCCAGCTAACCATGCATAGTGAGACATAGGCAATGGGGTTGGCACACGGTTAATGTGCACAATTTCAAAACCATTCGGCCAACCTAGGTAAACTGTGCTACTTAATAGAGTAGGATTCTACATGGGCAACCCATAGTTTGTATAACCATGTGAGGAAAATATGCAAGGCACCCTTTGGGATAGTAGCAATTGCACATTTAGTGCATAGATTGTTTAACCATGTGAGCTAAATGTGCATGAAATAAAAAATGGGTTTTTAAAAATAGGGTCACTCAAGATTTACCATAAAGCACCGATTTCTCTTCTCATATGAGCCCAACTCGTTATTTTTTCTTCTCAAAGTTAGGGAGGCTCTCCCACTTTTTTTGGAAGTGAATAAAATTGTTTTCTTGGTGGTTTAAAGGTGGTTCTTCCTGGGAATGTCTCTCTCCTTGTTTGTTTTGTGGGTTTCTCTAGATCTTGTTTTCTCTATCTCTTTGTTTTCTAGATATACATCTATATCATTTAGATCTAGAGTTTTTTAGCCAAAAATTATGAGAGTTGGTCTTTTTGATTCTAGGAAAATATATCTAAGGAAATTTAGTGGAATTTCCACCAAAATTTGTGGTGTGGTTGTGTGTTGGTCGATTTTAGAGAAGCCTTATGGTAGGTGGCTTTACTCCCATCTCCATTTTGATGGAACTAGAAGGATTTAATTTTAAATTAGTGGTTGTTTCTTGAAATTGATGATTTTTTTGAAGTACAAAGCTTGTTTGACAACTATTCTGTGATGTTTTGTGGATTTGGAAAAAATGGATTATTGTGGTGTAAGGTGGTTGATGTTGGATTTTAAAATGATAATTTTAAAATCATTGGGATGGTGTATTTTTTGTAGATGGTTTGTAAAAATGGTTTTCAATAAAAATGGTTGTTTCTTGAAATGATATTTGGCATGTAAATGGTTTAAGTTAATTTTCAATAAATGTTTATTTTATTGAAATAGTTAAGGATTGCGTTGGAATTGATTATTTTCTTATGGATTGTTTGGTTGTAATATTGTGTGTTGAAATGGTTTTGGTTATTATTGATTGTTATGATTTTTGTATTATGTGTTATAAGGATGGGTTGGATGAGATGGATAGTGGGCATAAATGACCACCATCATGGATTGGGATGCGAGCATGATATACCACTATAAAAAGGGTACATGGTTAGATGTGAAGTTCTAATATTAATGGTAATGTGAACCTCATGCGGAAAAGTGTGAGTATGTTTATGGTAGGCCTGTGAACATTTTGAATTAATTTTGTTATATCAATATGAAATGAGTAATGGCATGTTGGGTTTCCATCCTTGGAATTGTTTTGGATTGAGAAAGTTTCTTTGGGAAAGGATGTGTTTGTCTTGTTGTTACTTGTCGAACAACTTTAATGGATTTATATTAATTGTTTTATATAATTTTTCTAACCTGTTATAACATAGTTGTGTGTGTAGGTAATTCATTTGGGAATATCCTATTAGTAATCAACCCTATTTTTTAACCTTAGTGCTTTTTCAGATGTTGTTTTCTAAGATACTGTTAAAGGTAAAACATCTCATTTCTTGAGTGGTGTAACATGATGCTTGGGCGGTCTTGTGGTGCTTAGATCTTGGTGTGGAGATATGAAGTTATTTTTTAGAGTCTTTGGGTTTCATTATACAGTATTCCTCTTGGTAATCTGAGTCGGGATTATTGTGTTATTTTTATGTTTGTCCTATGGTATTGTTTTATAGTGGTTCATTTTTTGGACATGCATTATGTAGTTGGTACGTGGGTTATGTTAAAGGCATTTTGGTTGGTTATTTTTATTCTATGAAAAAATTATTCCTGAATTGTTCTTTAATCTCTTGAAATTTATTCCCAACCTTTGGCACCCTAGGAATGTCGATTAATGCCAAGTAGCACCTCCGCCTCAAATCAAGACAATGAGGAAGGGTATGATGTTACAGTTCAGGCTTGAAGGATTTAATCTCATTTTTTAGAGTATGGCAGGAGGAGTTCAAGATATATATATATCTCTATTGTGTAAAACAATTTTCTATCATCAATTTTCGGTTAGCCCTATACAATAGACATATCCATCTATTTACTCGAACATGGTTTTGTATAAAAAATATTTAATTGCATATCGGCCCACAAAAAATATTATATTCTTTAATAAACCCCAAGAAATATAATAATAATATTTACATTATTATTTTATGGTGTTTTCAAACTCACCCAATGATAAATATTATTTTACCATGTTGTAAATTAATATTTATCACTGGATGTGATCATGGTCCACTTGAACTTCTCACCTTTTTTTGAATACCCGAGTTAATATTTTAAACACTTAAATAAATATTTTATTCACAAAAAGTGATAAATATTTATTAAATATTCAATAAATATAATAAATATTTTATCCACAATTCGGTGAATAAATATTTATTAAATATTCTTGTAATTAATAAAATAATTTTTTTAATGAATAAATAATTATTTATTACCTTATATATATTAATAATCAATAAAACATGAATAAAATTATTCATTCTTCATGAGAATAAAATTTATTCCAATAATTAAATTCATATATAATTTAATCAATATAAATGAAAACACTTAGTGCATGAGCCTTTAAGATTCTTTCTTATTGGCATTAATTGGGTACAAATAATGTTTAATATTGTTGTCTTGTAACGGGTCATGATATCCAAGAAAAAGAAATTAATGTTTCAATATTGACAACAACATAAGAATTCTCACTGTGTAATATAATCCCTTTATCTCAGTATCTCATCAAGAAGGTTTCAATCCATGCCATAAACCTATATGTTTGATATAGTTTTCTTTCAATATCTAAAATAAACATTATTACAACATGGACATAGAATTTATGTGACATTTATATTGCAATAAAAGGTATGGGATATGAAATTTCAAAAAGTTGAATGGGACAAATCTTTCCTCAAATTATCCATTAAAAACATGTCATTCATAACACACCAAACATATCCAACTTCCTTCCAACATATAGTACAAAGGTTCTTATTAGTAAATCTTAGTGCCTGAGTCATGACATGGATTAATGTCAATATTAATGCCTAAGGACCAATACACATGATCACATATAAGAATACATAATTACACCAAAGTATATAGAAATCTTATCTGTGGGTCTCTTCTCACAATAACCCATTATGGAGATCACTAAGTGTAAACTTCATGAGAAGAAGCCTTATCCGCTTATTAGTACTCACCCCTGATGATCTATATACTATAAACCATATCACAATATACTATTAGAATGTAGAACTATTTTTAATAATATAATCATTGAATTTTAAGGTTCTCATGATTTAGGGTAACTAATGTGACCTTATCAATGAAACTAATACTCTTGGAAATTATGAAATCATTATTATGCAGAAGAAAAATCAATATGTGATAAGATATTTATATTAATATTTACTCCTTTTAATATTCTTAAAAATTATATTACAATGTAGTTGGTTATAGGGAACCAAATCCAATAAAATACCACTTTTACTAGAGAAAACATTTAATGACTAGTTAGTCCTCACATGTAAAAACTTTCTTATAATGATTATGGATACAACTTCTAGGCCTATCATATTTCCATAAATATGATTGGAAAAAATCCACCTGTATTTTTGAAAAATCTATTTATAACAACATTAAAATCTTTAGAAAATACCTCAAGTAGTGATATAACTGAGTATCAACCTATTATTACCTTGTCAGAGTCTTGAAATCCAAACTAAATCCATATTTAATTTTTTATGACAATGATAAAAATATTTCTTTTGGTATAAAAAAACCAGAACAGGATTTTTATAAACCACTCTTTAGGCTTCATCAAAATCTACCATGTACTGATATAATTTATATATAGATACCACTAATTATAATAAGTTTTTCTCTCATATTACCTTACCCTTTTCTATTATAATAGATCAATAGGAAATAAATAAAGACAATTTTTAAATTCACCTAATCATTATAATTTACACTTATCCAGACACCAAGAACTCATAGAGTTATACTTTGAAAAGTATTGTCATATATTTATGACTACACGTAGATGTATATATGTTGCATCTATTTTATATTTACATAATATTCATCATGCATTAGTAATATCAAACATCGGTACATATCACAAGACATGAGATAATTTCATTTCACTTAATCTCATGAAATTATATTAATATTAATAATATATTCCTATGACTATGTATGTTTGGTTGGATGGATTATATGCCAAAAATAATTTGTCCTTAAATTATTACAAATTTTGTATTTTCAATATATAGTATGTATATATATTATCAATAATTAATTAAAATCATAGATCTATCTTGTAGGTATTTTTTCTAAGAACACAGTTGTTAGTTTAATTCATACTTAGAGAAATTTCATTACTTAGTCATAATAAAATGGAAATACACAACATTTTTTCTATATGTTATCAACATATATATCTTAAAAACTTATAGTGTTCCAAATATCCAGATTGATACACAGATTAGTTATTCATTTCTAAATAAATATTTTATGATTAGTATGTATGATTTATTCATCAATTAATTTTTGTAATCATCATATCTTATTGTCTTTTATTGATGTCACAAACCCTTTTATGTTATGGCTATGAGAGAAACACCATAGTGTTTCCTTTTACTTCTGTCTTATAGACATATGTCGTTAGGTTTTCTCAAAATTACGTGGCCTTGAAAATCAATAGAACAATATAACGGTCATAGAAATATGATATAAAAAATCATAATTAAAAAAGTATTTAATTCATGGTGATTGTTGCATAGGTTTTTTCATATACTAGACCTTTCAAAAATCAATCATGATTTTTTGGTACCATCTTATATCATACACGTCTAGTTTCTCTTGAATACTAACCAACAATATCAAGTTATATAAAAATTCAAAATATAGAGTCCCCAAATAATGATACATGGATTCCAATGCTTGAATTTATACATAATTATAAATATTAGTATAATATATATTACTATTACATTATAGGAATCTTTATTCTGAAAAAGTAATACATTTATCACCCATCGTAGTTAACATAAACCACCTATTTGGTTATAAATTCCTATGAATCATGTGTCTCTAGAACTACTCCTCCCACTAAGCTATGTGGAGTCTATTATTATATCCCAAATCATGTGCATCCAAATCCTTACTTTTATAAGTTAATTCTTCTCTCACTATATTCAAATAGATACAATTCCTTTATAGAAATATAGTCGATATTCACTAGAGATTAATATCCTAAATGGCCATAGGATCATTAAAGTAGATGAATGTTAGTGTTTTTATATTAATTTGTATCTAAGGAAAAATTTTAACAAATATTTTTCAACAAACACATTGGTTAGTGTTTTGATAGATTCTTATTATATCGCAAATAATATGATATCCATTAGAAAATTTAGCTGGTATATGGTTTAGTTATTTCACTTCTATTTGAAAAACATGTATTGGAAGAAATAATGAAAGATATTAAATATATATATATATATATAAGACTCACCATTGATATTTATTTTACCACCATCAGGAAAATGATGTGTATTGGGAATTGTGAGTTTGGGATTGCCTTTACTCCACATATATTATTAATTAGTACTTGGATAAGTTTTTCTTGGAAAATCAAGCATATAGTTTCCTTAATCTTTACAAAGTTTACTCATTTTATACACTAATAATTTATAAATGTTCTTAAAGAAATACTATGATGTAAATGAATCTCAATTTATCATTAGAATAGTTTATATGTTCAAGTTAAACTAACTCTAAATGTTTTGTGAAATAAATTTGTTTATAGAGGATTTCTTATCTAAAACATGATTAATAGTTTGTTTGTATATCTAGTATCTTAGCTGAATTCAGACTAAAATACTTTTACTTGTATAAATAGGTCAACGTGTTTCAGTTTTATTTGACAAAGAATTATCTTTCTAAAATCAAGTAAGAGTATTATATTTTTATAATCAAAATTATTTTCAATGAATATTTGTGATTCAATAGATACTTAACCTTTAGATTAATATTTAAGTACCATAAAAACTTTTATACCAAAAGTAAAATGATGTATCATTATGTCAATCCATACACTAAGATAAATGTTTTGATCATACTTATTAAAAACATGAATCAATCCAATATGGAAATAAGAAACTGTGATATCCCCTTGGATGACATAGGAATCACCCTTTCTTATCTCCATTTTCATTCACTTTATAACCTTTCTATATTAATCATTCACTATATTTAAATACATGCATTTTGTAAGAATATTGTATTTATTACACAATTAGTGAATATAAACACGATGACTATACCTAAAGTTGATGAAACTTCTTACTTGTTTAATTTGTTGCAATTTATCTTCCAATGTCTATTATTTCAATATAATAATAAAATATACACTTATTTATTCTTCAACATTTTAATATTTTTTCTCTTTTAAGGACACGGTAAAGGATATTTTGGATTTATATTAACCATGTGATTTTTATCTATGTATTTTAAACTTTTCACCATAAGGGATAGAGAAACATGATTCAACAAATCTTAATATTAGTAGTTAAGTATGCAGCAAAGTTCTTGGATAGATTTATCCATTTCGTTTATCTGATATTGGATGAGTAAGGATACACTTTGTGGGAAGGATAATAAAGTGAGATTAATGGATAATTTATTATCTAAGTGGAAGCCCAATTATACTAACTAGCCAATATATCCCATCATTTTGAAAGCATGATTAGTACCTATATTGTCTTCTTTATGTTTACACTAATACAACGAAATAATCATCTTATTTATTTTAACCCTTTATTTATATTTCTCAAGAGAAAGAAGATGTGGTATTATGGTGTAAGAATACATGTACTTATGTTGTATCACAAGTTATCCAATTATAGATGATAATATAATACAAAGAACATAATAATAAGCCTCAATATATATATGGAAGGCTTCCTTTTTGGATTTTCTCACCTGTTGGGGTAGAAGAACCATAGTAGGGGACTCCAACATATTATATAAAAAATGTGATAATAATTCATCACATAATAAATTTCACCATATCTATAAATTTTTATTTTTAAATATATAGCTTGATTAAAGGAATGATCCAACTATTTTTGTGGGGTTTCATTCCATTTTATTCAATAATTAAAATAGATTATTAATACTTTAATAGATTATAGTTTATATGATAAATAATAATAATTAATTTTATTAATTCTCCCACTATTTTAACATGTCTCAAGAATCATCACCATTGCACTCAGAATGTATAGTTTCGAAGATATTCTAGTGGAAATGATCTATATAACCTTTTTCATAACCCCAACTTGGGGTGGTCAAGCTACTAGAATGTGTTTAAGTTGGTAGATCTTTTCTAACTATGGGTTATATCTCTTTGATCCAATGAGTGGACTCCCCAATCCCAAAATCTTAACTTGGATTTCCTCAACCCCTGCCTCTATGTTATATAATGTCTAGAGATGGGTACTTATCTTAATGTAAGATGGATACGTTAACCCATAACCTTCATATTAGAACCATGTTATAGGTAAGTCTCCCAACTATGGTTGGTCAAATACTTAGTTCTAAGGATTTCATTCATAATTATCTAATGGAAGGACAAGTGTGACTCAATTTTTAGTTTAGGGGTTTTTTAAATTTTATTATGTAATATTTATTCTTTTTTATGATTAACATATCTTGTTATTATTAAATAGATTTTAATTAATTAGTTAACCATGTTGGATTAAAATTTTACACGTAATACATTTATTTGAATTTCAAATTTGAAAATTAATTCATTTATTTATGTGATATCAGTCTTGAATCTATATATTAAATAATGCATAAACAAAAATATATAAATAAAAAAATGATCCAATCATAAGGTGATATAATGGTTGAATTATTGAGCTGACAAAAAATCAACATATGACCTAGGGGAATAACTCCTTGTGCCAGTCTAAGATTGATTTGCAACATTCCACATGTCTACATTTCCGCCTATGTATTACCTAGGTTGGAATCATTATAGTTATATATTGAACTTCCTATACATGTTTGAGGATACTCTATTAATTAAAAGTATTTATAACTCACATGTAGGCGAGGGGTACCAATGTATTGGTTAAAGGGGATTACATAAGTAACCTTGGACATAAAAGACCTAAATAATAATAGTGGGAGGGATGACTCACATACCCTAATATTTAATTTAATAATAAATAATTTTAAACCAATGAAATAAACTATATTAAGTAATGAAAGCACATACATCAATCTTGGTCAAGATCATGAATGGTAATACATATTCAAGAAATACATCGAAGTAAAAAATGGTTAATATTCATCTCTCATTTTTTCATTATTACTAATATTAAGTTCTTGTATTAATTAAGTAACCAATTAATTAATTAATTCCATTTTATATTAATTACCATCTAAATTCATTTGGATATTCTCATCATTAATAAAATTTATGGAAAATAACTAAACGAAAAAATAATGAAATATTTAATACAATATACTAATTGAGAATTTAAAATTCTTTAAGAACATTATTAAATTTAAAAAAAAACCAGGTTTAAAAAAAATAATGATTTAATTCTTAAATTTTTAATTCAATGTAATTTAATTATTTCCTTTATTAGAAGACAACATGATGCATACTTACAAGCTACATGCCATGTACCATGATTGCCATGTAACCATGTTTCACACTTGGGGATATGGTCATTTATCTTGGCCAGACTACGTGAAACATACAACTGAGCTACACATTGTGTATCACTATTCATGTATGTCCACATATTCTTCCAAATAACTTGGTGTGTTTATCATCTGCAACTGCATGACCTATACAGACCAGCTAGACACTATTTGTCACTCTTGTCATGTGTCCTCATTAGTCTCCAAATGGATCGATGTGTATTTTGGATACAAGAAATGATGAACTAAACACCTTTTAAACCGTTTAAATGTTGTGTATATCGTTAATACTCTATGATATCGGTATGATGTGGTTTGACCAAGAATAATGACCAAATAGATTGAAATTTTTTTGCTGCTAACCCTTGTATACGACACGACGTGCAGGACAACTACATGTCGTGTAATCCAATAACCTATGTATTAGTATGACCCCATATACACATGATTT
Source organism: Viscum album (assembly GCA_963277665.1). Classification (NCBI taxonomy): domain Eukaryota; kingdom Viridiplantae; phylum Streptophyta; class Magnoliopsida; order Santalales; family Viscaceae; genus Viscum; species Viscum album. The sequence goes on from OY728146.1 coordinate 1,111,572,408, forward strand.
GTAATAAATTCACCATGTGTAGTTACTATTTTGAATTACATGTATCCTATAATAGGTCTAGATATATTATACTTGGGTACATGGTGTGTACTTTGGCTACACGCCGTGTAACCCATTCTAACTGACAAAAAACATAGAACTTCCCAATGGAATATACAATCATTCTTAATATATTCTTATACCCTTAAGAAAATGAAACACTGAATGAATATTATTAATATTCTGAAGCATATTAATTATAAAATCAAAGCAAATAATGAATAATTATTGAAATGAAAATATAACCACTATTGTGCATAAATAAACATTCAAATAAATAATTATTAATCTTAAACATGACCTCATTGATACCACTTGTATCTTCCAGGTGCAGTGGAAGTTCCTTTCATGGGTGTCTAATTAAAATTTCCTTTAATTTAGAGTTTCCCAAAATCCCAAGAGAGGATCTTTCATGTTAAATTTATAATTAATTTATTTAAATAGAGAGGAAATGATTATCTTTTATTAGGATCCATTCATCAATAATGTTTTAAATTTTCTAAAAACCTTTTTAGATTACATTTATTGTGCTATAAGGATTCATGTATTGAAACATTCTAACGGTGATCCACAAGTGCTCATTTGATCTTAGAGAAATGATTTTTTGGGTTCTAGAGCGGTGAATCAAATGTCCTGCATTATTCGTTTTGATTACTCCAAGATCCTTCTATCTTGAAGGAGTTCTAATATTTTTTAAGAGGAAGTGTGAAAAAATTTGAGAAAGTGAGACAAGTCCATTGCGAACAATAATTCTCTATCCTCAATATTCAATTAACCCTACACAATAGACATAACCATCTATTTATAGGGCTATGGTTTAGGATAAAATATTATTTATGTGAGTACCGACCCCTAAAAAATTTTATAGTCTTTAATAAGAAACACACCATATAATAATAATATTATTATTATTTTAAAACGTTATATAATTCATAAAATGTTAAATATTAATTTACCAGCTTATAAACTGTAAGAACCTGAGTTTTTAGAACGGTTCAAAATCCCAACCCTATTTGAATTTTTGACTTCTCCCTAATAAAACTGGAGAAACAAGGTAGTTTATGGAAATTTCCAAACTACACGCTTTGTAATTTTTAGTACACACAGTGTATGGGTTGGGCGAGCACCGATCATGTGCTGTAGAGTACATTCTGTATGATGATCATGTAGAAATTTCTTTCTACACGGCGTGTAGTTTTAGACACGTCGTGTACCCTTGACCATGTGGAGGCCATACATGGCATGTGGGGCTGTTGGAAGAGTAGAATTGTTTAACCAAGTACACGCCGTGTCGTCCTTGGAAACACCGTGTAGTCTAGCTATGTATTAGGGATATACATGGTGTGCGAGTAAGTCAGCGATGAAGAGAAGAAAAACTAAGTAGATGCCGTTTTCCCCTAGGTACATGCTATGTATTCATGTTGGCAGGTTAAAGAAAGTAAGTCGGCAGAATTCCAACCGCCATATGAATAGTTAAATGATATACAAGGTGTGTAGTCATGAAGTACATGCTGTGTACTTTCTTTTTTTCACTAAAACATGAATTAGCATCGTTTTGAGGAAGAACCACATTTGTGTCACCGAGTTTCGTGAACCAGGCCACCAGAGATTGTTGTTGCTCTTGGATATTCGTCCAAACTCTGTTTCGATCACAGTTTGATCATTAGGAACCCCCTCAGTAAGGACTCTATTCTGCTTGAGTCGTTTTGTTTGATTTCTATTCTAGAAAGAGTTATAGGGGTTTGAGATATTTTGATTCTTTTGTAGATCTAGCTCGTTTTATACCTAATTGTAGGCTGTTATCGGAGGAGTAGCACTGTATGAGTCTCAGGTAGGTGGTGCATACATATTTATGTGTTTTTTTGGTTATTTGGGTGGCACAGCCTTCGGTGCGTTTTCGAGTATTTTGAGTGGGACCCATTTTATTTTATATAACATATTGAATTGATTGTTGACCTATGGGATGCCTTTGGGTATGACCTGTTACCATGTTTTCTTGAGCGGGGCCGACGAGGGGTCGTTTCTCCTTGGGGCATTTTGGCCGGGAGATGAAAAAATGGTTATATTTGAACTATAATGTTTTAAACTATTGAGTTTAGTTATTAAACCTTGATACAAATTGTTAGAGGCCTTAAGGACCTCTGTACTGGTGTGGGAAAACACTTTCTTAGTGCAATTCAATTGTTTATATTATCTTGCATGATTATGTGATTTATTTAATGATGTATATATGTAATTTCTGAATTGAATATGTAGGAACCTTTGGGTTGTGTTGGGAATGGCCCAAATATTCTTGAGTGATGCTGATCATAGGTTGGGCTTGGACCGGGTTACGATTGGTGGTTCTAACCATGGGATTAGGCATCATGGGAATTGGTTTGAGGCAGGATGACTATCGGGTTGGGCATGACCCGTGTTACTAGGATGGAAAGGCCATCAGACTTGAGCGGCATGGTCGCAGGGACATGAGGTGTCAGAGGTGTTGGGGCTTGGGTATTATTTTGGTGATTACCACTCACCCGGAAACTTTGAGTAGTGTGCACACAGAGAGACTCCATGATGAAGTGGTTTTGACCACTCATGTGGGTAGAGGCCCCTGTTAGTTGTGGTTTAGGTACTATTGGATGGGGGGTGCCTACCGTTGGAATCCACGTGGAAGGTGAGTAGATTTCGGGGGACAGCATTGAGGCTATCAGGTTGGGTTAGAGGATCACCATTATTTGAGGGCACACATCACTTTCCCTCTGGTTACTTTTTTTTGAGAGAAGACATCGATGTATTTCTGGTTACGTTATTTGAGGGCATAAATCACTTTCCCTCTAGTTACTTATTGAAGACAAGAATCGCTGTTCCTTCGGGTTATTGTTTCTCGGGCATGCCTTCAGGATGTCGGTACTAGAAACATGCGCTGTTTGGGGGCACATGTTTCCGGGTTACATGACAGAGATGCCGACATTGGCCGAATCAGGTGACACTCCATGGTGGCTACTGAGCACCAGTGGAGTTTGTGATTATTTGTGCATCGTTCTGTTTACTACTTTCCTTATAAATGCATGACTACTTAAACACTCATATTATGTATGCACCTTTGGGTGGTATCCTACTGAGATTTGCTTCACACCCTGCACGGGCCCTTCGGGATGCATGCAAATTTTATGGATTTATGCGCAGGAAAGAGGCCAAATTCATGAGATGGGATATCTAATCTCTTTTATGGAGAAGGTATGGACCTTGAGGTCTTTCGTAGATGGAGTTTACTATGTTTTGTGTACTTTCCTATATCAATATACTTGTTTATAGTTATGGTTGGTTATCCATTGGCTCCCTTATGATTTAGTTATGTAATAACTTCTTTGGATTCATGTTTTATTATTCAGTAGTAGTTACAAGATATCAACATGCTGGTGTGTTTATTTCCGCTGTTGTAGTTCAAATTTATTGCTTCCGCTATTTATTGATATTGAATGTGCTTCCGCTCTACAGGTCTAGTTTGAGTCTGCTGAGTCATTTATTATGTTTCATCTTTATTGTTATAATTGGTCCAAGACCATTATTATTATCCTACAAGATGGTATGGCATCCCCACTATACCTATAAGACCCTCACTGCTAGTTGGTAGCCTTTGGAATTCGAGGAGGTGTGCCTAAGGTAGTAGCACCTGACCCGTTTAGCACTGTTCGGGTGGCTATTCGGGTCCAGGTCGTTACAAAGTTGTATCAGAGGATTTCTTGATAGGGATTTAGTATTAGTGTTTTACTAGATTCAAATGAGATTTAGATTTCTCTTTTATTTTTTCTGGTTTTACTATTTGGGATATGGTAGACTGGAGATAGGTTGTTACTGGAAACTGGGTTTCTAGCTTGTTCTTGGGTGCCTACATCCCCAGGTATGAGGGATAAACCATGTTTCCATGGGTGGGAATTTCTCTTTGATTTTTTTTTAGATTAGAGTTAATATTATTTCAACCTTGGTGGCTCACTTGGTGTGTGATGTTAATGACTGTGATATGAGACCCTTAACCCAGTGCAGTAAGGGAGAATTAGACCTTGGCCTAGTATGGAAAGGCTTGGTTTCTTGACTTTTGATAGGCACATTTTTTAAGGTATTTCAATTTCATAACTGCACTTATGCTTTGTGAAGTGATAATTCCATGTGAATAATATCAATTACCATGCTTTTTATGCTTTGAAATGTTAATAGGTGAAATTTCTGATAGAATTTCTTCTTCTTGCAATGTGTATTCCATGCTTTATATATTTGTATAATTTCATGTGATCTAGTATTTGGGTCTGGCTCTTGTACCAGCAGGCAGGTACTATCGGCTGAGGTAATTTTGATCACCAGGATTGGGTGACTCAGTCGTCGTTTTGAGGAAATGTGGGTTGTTGGGATGGGCATGGGACGAGGTACTTTTGATACTTGGCTCTGTTGAGGGGCGGGTAAGGAGGCCACAAAGCCGAGATGTTGTCGGCATGGGTTGCGGTGGGGGAGAGTAAGGGTAGTAGTTATGTGCTACCTTTTACTTCTTTTCTTATCTACATTATATATGTATATATTGTTATATATATATATGGGTTATCTGAACATTTATGGTATTCAACAGGTTCTTTTTTGGGCGACTCAAATAGAGCGTCAGACGGGAGATGGTACAGTGCCGCAGGTGTAGGATCAGGTTCAGGATCTGGTGCAGGTAGAGCATGAGCCATAGGTATAGTCATAGGGATAGGATCAGGTTCAGTACCCAGTGTTGGCAAGACAGTAGCCAGGTTTGGCAGTGTTTGAACCATGGATCTACGGGTAGCTCTGAGTTAGCCTGGTAAGTGTCTTGCTGGGGATCGAAAAAGGTGCGTAGGGTACGAAGCCACATATGGAAAATCTAACGTAGGAGTTCTAGTTGCAGCACCTACAGCTTTTTCAGGGTGAGGGTGGTTTGTAGGAAGCTAAGAACTAGATATAGAGCATGCATATGAACTTTACACAGCTCAAGATGCCTCCAGGGTGGAGGGTCCAGATGGCGACATACATGCTGCGAGGACCGACAAAGCGTTGGTGGGATGTGCAGGTTCAGGCTCGCAGGCATGAGGGACTGGCACAGAAGTACTTTGAGGAGATGTTCTTTGATCACTTTTACCCAGAGACACTGAGAGAAGAGAGGGCTCTGGAGTTCTTGAGTCTTCAGCAGGGAGACATGTCTGTCATGGACTATGCAGCTACTTTTATTGAACTGTATCGCTTTGCACCTGGTATGGTAAGTGATGAAACGGCTAGGGTGACGCGCTTCGAGGATGGATTACGAAATTCCATTTATATCCAGGTGAATATCGTCAGGCTGGATTCTTTTTCGGAGGCGGTGAATCAGGCGCTCATAGCGGAGGGCAACCAGCGGGATATGCCTCAGGATGGCCGGACGACGACTTCAGGTGACAGTTCAGATAGCAGGAAGTGAGGAAGAGATGATTTCTCACAGGGCAGTCAGGCTAGGGACTCAGCCAGACCACCTATTAGCAGTTCTTCAGTGATTTTCTTTCAATGTGGACAACTAGGGAATGTTTAGACTCAGTGCGATAGGCATCCGAAAGAGTGCTAGGCGTGTGGATAGGTCAGGCATCTGGAGAGGTTCTGCCGCCATCCTTCTCAGATAGCCGGCAGGCAGGGACCATGATAGATGGTGGCATCTGGAGTTGGTTTAGGATTAATACCAGGAGAGGGTAGCCGAGGATCAGTTTCATTTGGAGGAAGTGACAGAGATAGTGGGATCCAGCTGAGGGGTCAGTGGCCGGTGGCTGGAGCAGCACCGTAGGGAGGTCAGGCATCAAGCATCTGTACTTCAGGCCTAGTGCATGCTGTGGAGCTGCGAGAGGCTGAGCAGGCTGGTGGGCCGACAACATTTAGAGGTACACCACGTGTGTGACCATTATCTCCATATTTCCTTTTTGGTATGACCTGTAGAGGCATGTCCGTTTTGAGTACAGAAGATGCACAGGATCTATGTAGACTGAATAGATGCTAGCCAGTGGGATTGTCACTATATCGCGTGTGTAATATATATATATATATATATATATATATGAGATTCATAGAATCAGGTGCATCATGTATATGGGTTAATTGAGGTGCCTTGGGCATCGAGGCATCGAGGATGTAGGTTACTTGATGTGCCTTGGGCATCAGGGCATTGATGATGAGGGTTACTTGAGGTGCTAGGCACTAGGACCTTGTGGAGGTGGACACCGATGTGGTGTGGGATATGTTGGATGTTAGTAATGACACAGGAGAACGAATGATTCACAGGGGTGACGATGCGTCACTAAAGGAATATGCATCCGGAAAACAGTTTAGTGAACCTTTGACTGTTTTTAGTTTTGTTGGGTTGAGACTGAGTTAGGAAACTCCTAAGGGGAGGAGCCCCCATGAGGATTTTTTCCGGGACCATTGAGACTGGGGAAGTCCGTATAACTTTGATAGGGGTGGTATGTTCGGTGCCATCACCAGGTTTTGTTTGATAGCTCGGGGATGAGCTATATTAAGGCGGGGAGATTCTAAGAACCCGATTTTTTAGAACGAGTCAAAATCCTGACCCTGTTTGAATTTTTGACATTTCCTTAAGAAAACTGGAGAAACTGGGCAGTTTCTAGAAATTTCTAGACTACACACTGTGTACTTATTAATACACGCCGTGTATGGGTTGGGAGAGCACCGATCGTGTGCCACCGAGTACATGCTGTGTGATTACCATGTAGAAATTTCTTACTACACCGTGTGTTTTTTTAGAAACACCGTGTACCCTTGACCGTGTGGAGGCCATGAAAGGCATATGGGCCTGTTGGCTGGGTAGAATCGTTTAACCAAGTACATGTTGTGTCCTCCTTGGACATGCCGTGCAGTCTAACCATGTATGAGGGATATACTTGGCATCTGAGTAAGTCGGCGAGGAAGAGAAGAATAACTAAGTACACGTCGTGTTCCCCTAGGAACACGCCGTGTACTCATGTCGGTAGGATCCGAAAAGTAAGTCATTAGAATTGCTACTACCATATGAATAGTTAAATGATATACAAGACATGTATTCATAAAGTACATGCCATGTAATTTCTTTTTTTTTTCGCTAAAAAAAGAAGTAGCCTCATTTTAAGGCAGAACCACATTTGTGTCACCAGGTTTCGCGAACCAGGCCGCCAGAGCTTGTTTTTGCTCTTGAATCTTCGTCCGAACACCATTTTGATCATGGTTTGATCTTTTGGAACCCACTCGGTAAGGCCTTGATCCCTCTTGAGCCATTTTGTTTGATTTATTTTCTAGAACGAGTTATATGGGTTTGAGAAATTTTTAATTTTTTTATAGATCCACCATGTTTTAAACCAAATTTTAGGTTGTTATCGGAGGAGTATCATCGTACGAATCTCAAGTAGGTGGTTTATACCTCTTTTTGTGTTTTCGTGGTTATATGCATGGTGCGGCCTTTGGCGCATTTTCGTGTATTTTGAGCAGGACCCATTTTATCTGCTATTACATGTTGAATTAATTTTTGACCTATGGGATTCCTTTGAGTATGCCCAATTACTAGTTTTTTTGACCGAGGCCGGGTGAGGGGCCATTTCTCAACGGGGAATTTTGGACGGGGGATGCCAAAATGGTTGTATTTTAACTATATTGTTTTAAATTTTTGAGTTTAGTTATTAAACCTTGACAGAAACTGTTAGAGGCCTTAAGGACCTCTGTGCTGGTGTGGGACATGCTTGATTAGTGCAATTCAGCTGTTTAGATTGTCTTGCTTGATTATGTGTTTTGTTTAAATGTGTATATATGTAAGTTCTGAATTGTATATGCTAGAACCTTTGGGTTGTGTTGGTCATGGCCCGAATATTCTTGAGCGATGCTGATCATAGGTTGTCCTTGGCCCGGGTTACGATGGGTGGTTCTGACCACAGGATTGGGCATCGTGGGCGTCAGTTTGAGGCAGGTTGACTATCAAGTTGGGAATGGCCCAGGTTACTAGGATGGAATGACCATCATACATGAGCGGCATGGTTGCAGGGACATGAGGTGTTAGAGGTGTTGTGGCTTGGGTACTATTTTGGTGATTACCGCTCACCCAGAAACATTGAGTAGTGTGCACACAGAGAGACTCCTTGATGAGGTGGTTTTGACCACTCGTGTGGGGAGATACCCCTGTTAGTTGCAGTTTAGGTACTATTATTTGGGGTGTTCTTACTGTAGGAAGCCATGTGGAAGGTGAGGATCCTTCAGGGGATAGCATTGAGGCTATCAGTTTGGGGATAGAGGCTCACTGTTATTTGATGGCAGACATCACTATCCCTCTTGTTACTTTATTTGAGGACAGACATCACTATCCCTCCGATTACATTATTTGAGGGAAAACATCAATGTCCCTCTAGTTACTTATTGAGGACATGCATCGCTGTTCCCCCGGGTTACCGTTTCTTTGGCATGCCTTCGAGATGTCGGTCCTTGAGACATGCGGTGTCAGGGGGAACATGTTTCCGGGTTACATGACCAAGATTCTGGCATTGGCCAAAGCAGGTGATACTCAATGGTGGCTACTGAACATCAGTGCAGTTTTTTTATTTGTGCATAATTTTGTTTACTTCTTTCTTTATAAATGTATGACTGCTTAAACACTCATATTAGGTATGCACAACTGGGTGGTATCCTACTGAGATTCTTCTCACACCCTACACAGGCCCTTTGGGATGCGTGCAGACTTTTTGGATTTACACACATGAAAGAGGCCAGCTTCAGGAGTTGGGCTATATTAGCTGTTTCATGGATAAGGTATGGACCTTGAGGTCTTTCCTAGCCAGAGTTTACTTTGTTTTGAATACTTTCCTGTATCATCATGTTTGTTTGTAGTTACAGTTGGTTAGCCATTGGAACCCTTATTATTTAGACATGTATGACCTTCCTTGGATGCATGTTTTGTTTTTCAGTATTAGTTACATGTGTTTGGCATGTTGTTGTGTTTATTTCCACTGATATTGTTCATATTTATTGCTTCTACTATTTATTGATATTTAATGTGCTTCCGCTATGCGGGTCTAGTTCAAGTATGCTGAGTCATTTATTCCATTGCATCTTTATTGTTATACTAGGACAAGTACCATTATTATTATTCCCCAAGAGGTTATAACCTCCCCACTATAACTATAAGACCCTCGCTTCTAGTCGATAGCCTTTGGCGTTCGGGGAGGTGCACCTAAGGTTGTATCACCGGACCTATTTAGCACTGCTTGGGTGGATGTTTGGGTCCGAGTCGTTACCTAAACAAATATTTATCACCAGACATGACATTGGTCACCTCAAAATTCTCAGAATTTATTGAGTAACAGAATAAATATTTTACTTAGTTAAATAAATATATTTTTTAAAACTAGTGAATAAATATTTATGTAGTATTAAATAAATAAAAAAAATTATATCTATAATCGAGTGAATAATAATTTTTCAAATATTCACATAATTAATAAAATTATTTATTTAATTAAAAAATAATTATTTATTACCTTATGAATATTAGTGATCAATAAATTTTGAGTAAAATTATTCCTCATTCATGAGATTAATATTTATTTCAACAATTAAATTCATATATAATTTAATCGAGATCAATGGAGACAATTAGTATGTGACCCTCTATGATACATTCTCATTGGCATTAGATGGGTACATATAAAGTCCAAGATTTCTCCCTAGCAACTAGTCATGAAACTCAAGAGAATGAAAATAATGTCTCAATATTGAAAACCATATAAGAATTTTCACTATTTAATATAACCCCTTTATCTCAATATCTCATCAAGAAGGTTTCACATTTGTTTCATCAACCTATATGCTTGATACATTTTTCTTTGTCTATATGAAATAAGCATCATTACACCATTATTATGGAATTTATGCGATAGTTATATTTTAATTGAAGGTCCAAGATATCAAACTCTTTAATAATAGATGGGAAAAATCCTTCATCAAATTATCCATTAGTAACATGTCATTATTGACATAGCTAACATTCCTTACTTCCTCCCAACATATGGAGTGACTACTTTCTCAGTAAATCTATCTACATGAGTTAGGAAATGCATTAATAATAATTTTAAAGTCTATGGGACATTACACACACTCATAGATAGGATTATCTGATGAAATTAAAACATGCAGGATTCCTATTAGTAGGTATCTTATTATAATCTACCATCTTGGAGATTACCAAGTGCGGACTTCATGAGAAGAATCATCATCTTCTTGTGATTAATATACCTAAGGATCTATATACTTTGTTTCCTATCATAATTTCTAATATGACCCTAGAACTATTTTTAAGAAAATAATAATGGAGTTTCAAGGTTCTCATCATTGAGGGGAACTCCTATGACCTTATCTATGTCACAGATACTCTAGGAAATTATCACGTCAATCTTGTGAAGAAGATAAATCAATATGTGAAAAGTTATTTATATTAATATTCAATACTTTTAAAATTATTTTAATATAAATTAAAAAGCAGCTGGTTTTAGGGAACCAACTCTAACACCTCAATATATGGTGTTGTTGCATCTAATGATCTGACATAATATGTCTTAATGTCGTTATCCACAACCTCAATTCATTAGAAATTATCCCAAAAACAAAAATATTATAAACCTTTTCACAGTGCACCTACTCCCCTTTATATAGGCAGCGTTTCTCAACAAACATAGGGATAAAAAAACATAAAATTCAAATTTTCATCTCAAATATTGAATATCCCGCTCAAATCATTCTACATTTGACCTCATTAAAACTTCCTAAAAGATAAGAGTCAACAACAATTCATCGGAAACTTTCCTTAAACATTTGCATCCACAAAAATATTCAAAATTATTAAAAAATTAGATTAATTCATGATCTTACTTTTACAATTATTGAAGTAGTAAAAATACATCTCAACATCAACATAATTAATGAATTTACAAAAACATCATCCAGTTCATATATGTAGAAAATCCTCCATCTGGTAACCTCGTAAGGTTATTCTTTATCTGGTCACCCTATATTCGTTATAATTAATTTTTATCTATCCAAATCTAAAATGTTTTTTAGGTTATCTCAATGTTATTCTATTCAATGGATCTACTTATACCATTTTGTTTGATGCCTCCACACCCTCTTCATCCAATAGACTCTGTCCAGAAGCCACTTTCCAATGGATTCATATATTTCCTATGTATAATTACTTTGATAAGAAACCTTTGTCTAATTATTGGTAAACTTTTGTTCTATTCAATAACATAATTTTTTTATCCATCTAGATTTCATACATATTTTTATATGATATAAATTTATTCATAATCTATAGGTTTCTACATCTAGAACATCTTCAATCTTTCTTCCATTAGAAACACCTACAACACTTTGCACCACTAAATCTCACCAACTTCTTCTATAAAATACCTTTATATAGAATGATGAATACCTTTCTATAAACATTATATTTAGTAATTTTAAGATCAATAAATCATAAATTGGTTTATCTTTACTAAACATATATTTATGATATAATAATGAAAAAATCAGATAAGAATTTGGTTCTATCCCCCATCCGATCATCTTATTCCATTAAACTTTATCTAATCAACTGAGTTTATTGGTCTTTATATGTTCAGCATTGTAAGGATGTATTAACCTTATTAAGATATTTTTTTTGAAAACAAAATACAACACCGAATCAATACTTATTATTATATAACTAGATTCATCATAAAATAACACCTCAAATATTGTTGGTCACAATAATCTATCCCTTGGGATTTTCTTTTGAACCAAGGAACATAAATTACTAAAACACTAAAGCTCAAGAAATATTTCACTATCTAATAATTCTAATCCTATTTGAGATAACTAACTATAATAAATAATAACCATTGAAGAAAAATACAATTCTATCCATAAATAAATGATTAGAAAACCTTACACACATATTTCATCCCTTTCCATACTTATTAATAAAAAACTGACTCGAACATGTAAGAAATAGTCCTTACAACCAATTTAAAAAACCGTTAAAACAATTAACACATGATTAAATCACAACTCGGACCTTTTAAAAACTCCCCTAAATATATTCTCTCCCTTTAATGAAAATTCACATAACAATGTATATATTTATATTACATATTCTATTCCCCTTTAAAAAACTATCAAAATACAATATGAGTGAGTGGAAATACATCACATAACTTATCCTTAAAAAGTGCGAGGTTTTACACCAAGATAAACCCCATCATATGAAATGTTTTCTTCAGCAAAGGTTTTATAAAGGTATCAAAAAATTTATCCATCATAAGAAAAAACCACAGTTTTAGTTCATTTTTTCCACATGCTCTTTGAGGAAGTGATATTTAAAACCAATGTTCCAATATCTAGACTGTTATACTTTAATCTTAGGGAGATTAATGGAACTTTTATTATCATAACCCAAAAGAAGGGAAATCCTCACATTAACCAAAAAATATTCCATATGTTTCTTCATATACATTAACTATGTTGTATATTGAGAGAAAGATACATAGTAAACTTCATAAATGATGAGAGTTAATAAAAATTGGTTCTTTTTATGAAAAAAGACACATTTTTATCCCATAAAGAAGACTCTAAAAGTTGTGGATCTTCTATCGTCGACACAACCATCCCAATAAATATCAATATAAACAATCAAATAAATATTTGTTGTATTTTCATATTTAAACCAGACATCAATTATTCCTTTAATATATTTGAGAATTAATTTTTTCATCCATAAGATTTGATATTTAGGTACACATTGTTATCTATAGAAAAGTGTAATAATATATACTAAATATGGCCTTGAAGCTCTGAGATATAAATAGTTTCTAATAAAATTTACAAACTCTTTAAGATTAACATCCTTTCCTTGCACATATTTTAGAATATTTTTTCCCGCTAAAATGGGTGAGGAAATATGATTTGAATCTTTCAGGTAAAATTTATTTACGAGTTCCTTATTATACTTCTCTTGAGAACGGAAAGTGTAACTTTTTTTGAGATATTTGTTAGAAAGGAAAGTATTTTGTTTATTATATCATATATATTTCTAATAACTTCTTCATATCCTCATAATTTTTTCACATATTTCTATAGCATTACTTATAAATATGATATAATAAACATAAATAATCACAGTCAGGGAAAACAATTTATTTTATTTTTTGTAGAGTTTTTTATCGACTCCTCCTTCCATAATGTATAACTTCTTCAATAATGTATCCATTTTAGATTAATAAACTCTTAGATATTAATTCAACCAATACAAATACTTATTCAAACTTTCCACAAAGATTTTATTTTTTACTTATTAATAAACCACATGGTTTCTCAATATATAATATTTCATCTATCTCTCTATTGATAAGAGATGACTTGAAATCCATATGGAATATCATATATCTTTACTGTACAATAATAACAAGAAATATTATAATGGTTTTAATTTCTTCTATATGAGATATCGTCTTATAATAATCAATGCCTTCAACATTTGAGTAGCCTTTGAAAACTAGTTTTTCCTAGTTTTATATCACTTCACCTTTTTCATTCGACTTTTTTTAAAAGACCCTTTTTGTTCCAACAAACATTTTATCTTCTAGTTTGGGTACAAGTTACCATGTCCCATTTTTTAAATCTGATTCAATGATTTATTAATGGATTAAATATAATGTTGATTCTTCAAATATTCTTCAACATCACTTGGATAAACTCATGAATACGAAGATACATGTGATACTATCCTCGATGTTATTATTGTTTGAACTAGTTGTCCTTGATCAGAAATGATATTTTGGATTTATAAACACTTTATTATTATAGGATGAGACAAATGAAATTCTCAATAATGATCAGAAATCTATAATTATAAATATTCATCCTGTATAGTTTCTACACCATCACTTCTACTAGAAATTTTGGTTGATTTTTTAACAATAAAGACATCATCTTTTCGTCCTCTTAAATATGCAGTTGACTATGAAGCTTTTTTTCTGAATTTTCTAGAACTTTCCATCTATATAATCCATAATATTTATAGTTTACTTGTTATAACATTGTTATCATTTACCATTCTATGGGTAGCCTAGGAAAATAAATTAAACACCACTTGGATTAATCTTCCCAAGATTATTACCTACAACTTTGATAATATAGGGACTTCAAAAGATGCTTAGGTATTTCAAACACGGGGTTTATTTATAATACATACTGTATGGAGTCATATCAAATTTTAGAATATATAAATAGTGATTTTGGTTGTGAACTTACACTCCAATATCTTGCCTCTAAAATAATCGAGAAGTATCCTGTTAAATCAATATAGCTCGAGCCATATCAACCAAAATTACATTTTTTCTTTCAGAAACACCATTTTTCTATAGTGTGTATGTGAAATATGATAAAAAATTACATTATTATTCAAACAATACTTAAACCTTCCAATTATGTACTCATCACCATTATCTGTTTGAATTTTATTTATGGCATATCCACATTCCTTTTGATCTCTTCCCTCGAAAATCTTCAACATTTTGTGAGCCTTTGATTTATGTTTAAAAAAACAATACATGTAATAAGATTAACGTCATCAATAAAGTAAATAAAGTATTTATCTCTATTTATTTCATGATTTCTCATAGAACACATATGTAAGAATGAATAAGCTCTAAGGGATGAGTTGAATGTATCTCATGTTCCTTGTGTACTAAATTTGTAATATTTATTTTTATGACATATCAATCAAAACCAATATTTTCTTATTATATTCAATGAAATATCACAAATAATTCCTCTCTTTATTATCATTCTCATATTGATATAGAAAATATTCCCTATCCTTTTATGCAATAACTAATTTTATTTATTTTTTCTTAGATAACAAGATACCTATGAATTTACAACATGATATATATTTCCCATATCCCATTTTCCTCTAGTTAATAATTTTATATCTTCAAAACTTTTAACAAAAAACAATATATTCAAAAAATAATTTCTTTTATTTATTTACAAATCCGTGAAACACTCAAAAATATGTGTTTCAACCCATAAAAAAAAGAACTTTTGGATTTCAATGTTTTTTATGTAATGATAGTAGATCCAATGAATTTTATTATGAGTGACTCATCATTTCTAAAAGTCACTATCCCTTATCTATAATATTTCTAATTTTTTAACAACTTTAAATCTATGATCATATTTTAAGAACAACCTATTGGAACCATGGTATGTCTTTGTCATAAATGTAGTATGATTTATGTTAATTGTCAGTCCTCAATGGAAGATCAGTTAGCTTACAAAGGAATATATCCTACAGTTCAAGCAAACAACTATATTGAAGGAGGAATTGTTTCCTTATGTTTTTACAAATTTTTGGAGACCCAAATTTGGATAACGGAAATAATCACAAAAAGTGGTTTTTCTTAAAGGACTTATGAAAATATGGAAAAGGAATAAGATTCTAAAAGACAGGATATGTGAGTGGTGTTTAATGAAAGATTAAAGAATTCTCATGGTGTGCTCCATGATTATGATGAGAATTATGAATAACGAAGAATTGGAGAATCGTGATCAGTGATAGTGATCTTCATGAATACAAGAATTGTAGAATCATGGTGATGTTAATGGTTTGATGGATATCATCATGACAATGTAAAATCCCAATAGTGATTTGTGAAATGCGGAGAAATGTAAATATATTTTTAATGGATCCAGAAAACATGTTGGAGGTGGTGGTGCTTTACAAATTTCTGAACCTATAAATAAGAGGATACCCCTCTTCAATCATGATGAAATATTCTATAGAAAATTTGGAATCTCTCTAATTTGATGAAGCCAAGGGAGCATTGTGAAACTGACATTCCATGCATTCTTGAGCATCAAAAAAATACTTGCATAGTCTTGACTGATGCAAATGGTTTTAAGAAAAGGATTCTTCATGATGATATGCTATATTGTGTTGACGTTGTGAGATTTATGAAGGTGTTTGATTTGGGATGGAAGGGGTGTTTTATGAAGGTATTTTTTTCCATGAAGGCAACAGAGCTTTCCGAAAGGTAGTTTTAAACATTTGGTTTTAAGTAAATAGTTATTTCAAGTGCATCAATTTAAGAATTCGATGAAAGCAGTGTCTTGTACTGGACATATATAAAGACTTCAATGCCAATATATTGAAGATACCTTCAAGTAGATAAACTAAGTAATACTTCACACAAAATAGTGAAAAAGGGGGATTCAACAAAAGTATTCTAAGGTACATAATGTGCTATCCCTAAAATCTTTGTAAAGCTGGTGTGTCTGGTACAGAGTGACCGTGTCTGAACTCTTACACTCCACAAATAGTGAAGATTAGTGGACTTTGGAATTACTAAAATATTGTCGGCGTATGATCCTTGAAGTATCCCTTAGTGGTGAACTAAGTAAAATTATTGTGTTATATCTTTTCATGTGATTCAGTATTTTCTACACATTCTCATCAGAAATGTTTAACTATTTCCTAACAATTTGTGAACAATACCCATCAGTTTAAAAGAAAAAGATGAGACCTTGATTCACCC
The DNA here is from genome assembly GCA_963277665.1 of Viscum album. Taxonomy (NCBI): domain Eukaryota; kingdom Viridiplantae; phylum Streptophyta; class Magnoliopsida; order Santalales; family Viscaceae; genus Viscum; species Viscum album. The sequence goes on from OY728146.1 coordinate 1,111,589,063, forward strand.
CTTCTCTTTAAGGGTGTTCTGGGGTCATACATGTGGTATCATAGGGTAAAGGTTGCTGGTGTTAAATATGTCCTTCTTTTCTATCATGGAGAATATATTGAATGTCATGGGAGTACCTCCCATTGATGGAAGAATCTTTTACATCTAGAAGAATAAGATGATATTTCATCTAAGATCTCATAGAATGATAGAAATTTATCTAATCCACAAGGATTATAGGTCCATGATACTTTAGGGATTTATACGAATGATTCATATAAAAAAAGGATTGATGTAGATGCTAAAGCACATAATTTCTTCACTACTACACTTTCTGACTAGATCTATCCAAAGGTGATTAGTTTCTCCTCAACAAAGTCTATGGGGGAAAACTAAAAAATATTTATGATGGAGATAGTAATGTAAAGGAGGTGAATATATAGGGTTTTGACAATACTTTTGATGATCCTAAGATTCATCCTAATGAAAATAAAGATTCCATCTTCAATAAAATTACAGAAGTTGTAGGAGAAATTTGAGGGCTTCGAAAAGAGGTCAAATACATCAAAATTATGACGAAGATTTTGATAAGGCTTCCACCTCTCTATAATCCAAAAGTGTTATCCCTTGAGAAAATAGACTTGTCTAAACTTTTTCTGAATAATCTACTAAGTAGTCTTGTCCCTTATAAATTAAGATTCAATCCAAATGATGCCAAGACATGTGTCAGAAAGGAAATGGAATTCAAATCTGTGAAAAAAATTTATATTTTATGAGATACAGTAAATGAAGATAACAAGTAATATGAATTAAATTATCTACTTTCCTAGAAGTTCAAGAGAGGAAAAGTTAGATTCGATGGAAGGATACCCTTGACATGTTTTATTTGTGGTAGATTTGGGAACATTTCTTCTCACTGATCAAGGAATTTTGATGAAGATGAAGGTGAAGCTAGAAACTCACAAAAGCCTTAAAAAAGGTTTATTCAAAAGGGAATATTAAAATATGCAATGAAACCATAGAAAAGAGTTTTTTTTGTGAGGAATAAGATTATAATAATGAATTCCTTGAGGAAGAAGAACCAGAGTTTAAATATAGAAATCAAACAAATATTATTAATACTGTTGAGATGTTAGAACCATCAAAATATAAATCTAGAGATCATCGATTTAGTGATGATGATGATCTAAATATAAAACTTAAGGGTTCTCTTGGTAATCTTGAGAATCAAAGAAACAAATGAAAATAGTAGAGAGAAGTTCTGGAATAATCATCATAATATGTTGAACATCTTGCGTCTAAAATTGAATGACTGAAAGAAGTAGTGAAAGTACAGTCAACAACCCTTGAAAGCATATAAGATATAGTAGAACTAAAGCTTAGAATTGAAGAACAAGCAAAGTTTATCAATTACCATACCTTCAGATTGTAGAATAAATCCAAGAAATTTGAGGGACTAGAAGAATAATTTGTTACTCTTAGGAGTAAACTTGAAAGTGAATATAATTAATAATATGAAAATAAGAAAATATAGTTTGGAAATATCTTAGATTCTGAGTTGATGGATGGAGATAAGTGTGGTTCTAATGTAGTTGAAAATATTTTGATTGATCAAAGACCAACATGCATGGGAAAAATTGAAATCTACTATGAATACAAAAAATCAAATATTTTAAAAAAAATGGGACAAAATACTGAAAAGATGAAAGTTAGAAATGTTTAAAAGTCACATGAAGTGATAAAAAAGAAACCCTTAATTAAAATTGAAAGTATAATGAAAAAATATCTTCCGAAATCAAGAAATGATAGGAATAAAAAATACCTTCCTAAGGAAGGACACATGAAGAGGAATAGAAATGAGAATACATTTCCACTTATGAAATTTCAATTCAATGGCTATCTGGGACATAACATTCCATTTTGTGAAGAAGTAAGGATCAATTTGAATGGGGAAGATCTAGGAATTCAATAATTCAGGTAAAATTCATATCCTACTACTTATAGAAGAAATAATTTCTATGGATATTATTTTTGTTATTTTAACTTTTTCCATAAAGCTATTTATTTTTGGAAGAGGAAATACATGAAAAATTCATACCTAACTTAGGGAAAAGTCAATACTCATAAACCAAACGGTGTTTCTATTACCAACATGTTTTCTTATATGGAAGAAGATTTTGATTATGAAGAACCTACCCACATAGAATAGAGGTATGAAAGGAAATATTTATCTTTCACTCAATATAATATTTTATGGAAGGAAAAGAAGAAAATTTAAAAGTCCTACCTTCCAGAGGTATCTCTCAAAGATATAAGGAGCAACAACAGTGGGATCCTTGATAGAGAATGATTGTCCCAAATGATGGGTAATGCTGAATTATTAATAAATGTTAAGAAAAGGTTTGATGGAATGGTGAGGTTTAGTAATGATGGTGAATTAAAGATTAATGGTAGTGGATAAACTGAACTATATAATGGAGAGATAATGAAAACTAATGTTCTTTATATAGATAGTTTTCATCAGAATCTCTTTAGTTTGATTCAACTCTATGAAACATGACTAATAGTGACTTTCAATGAGAAATAATTCACTATAAAGGGAAAGACAAGGAATTATATGATGAAAGGCCACAGATTAGATGAAAACATATATCTGGTCAACATTAAAAAGAACATTTTCTATTATACAATTGAAGTAGAATAAAACTTGTGGCATCAAAGGATTAGGAGAATCAATTGACAAGATATGGAAAAGATATCTAAGTTGAAGATAGTCATGGATATCCCCAATCTGAAGCATTAATGAGAAAAAAATGTTATTATTTCAAACAAGGGAAGTTGGTCTGCAGTTCATATCATCCAAAGAAGAAAAGGGAATACAATTTTATTTATCTCATCCATATAGACATATGTGGTCCCATAAACATTTTTGGAATGCATAGAGAAAGGTATTTCATACTTTTCATTCATGATTATAGTAGAATGGATTTTTAGTGGTTATACATAGGAAATTCCAAGTGCTTGATTACATGAAAACATATCACTGAATCACAGAGAATGATACTAGATGGATAATCAAAGCTCTGAAATCTAACAATAGAGGGGATTACACATCCATTGAGTTTGAAAATTAACTATCGAATCATGGAATACAACATGTGGTGTCTTATGTGAGAATCCCACAACAAAATGGAGTGGTTGAGCATTGGAATCGATAGGTGAACAATATGGTCAAAACTATGCTAATTGATATTCATGTCCCTTGAATTTACTAGAAAGATGTTGGTCAAGCCACATTTTATATGCAAAATTTAACATGGATTTATATGGGTGAAACCAAGAGACTATATGCGTTTTTTCATGGAAGGAATCCCTCTTTTGAATTATTTAAATGTTTTTTGAAGTAATTTTTTTTATCAAAAAATGGAAATCAAGTCATGTATTGTTATGTAGTAGATGAAGAAATATACTTTAGATATTCAACAAATATAAAATCCTACAAGTTCTTTAATAAGTGTCTCGAAAAAATTGTTGAATGTAGTGTTGTTAAGATAGTTGAAGATAAGATAACAAGTACCATGAGGGGGTCATATAAAAATTTGATTGAAGATGCAGAAGATAGTAGACATGGAATGAATTAAAATGTAGATATAGAAAAATGAGTTCAAAACATTCATAAGTCACAATAAGATATTGATTCAGAAGAAGAACTAGAAGACGAAACTATGGCTGAAGAAAATTATTCTGAACCACACAGGGGAAATTGAAGAGTGGAAATTGATCAATCCAACATTATTGGGGATTGGACAACACCCAAGAAAACTAGGAGAATGAGGAATAATTTACAATATAACTTCCAATAAATTTTGGAACTATCCTCATTTGAAGAAGTTATAAAGGATGAATCAAGGTTTAAATCCATGAATAAAGAGTTAGGTCAGATCGATAAGAACCAAACATTGGGATATTGTTACTTGACCTAAAATTCACAATGTTGTTGGTATGAAGTGGACTTTCAAGAATAAATTTGATGAGAATGGTAATGTGATTAGAAGAAAGTCAAGACTGCTTTGTAAAAGAAATTCACAGTTTGGAGGTGTTGATGTTGAAGAAACATTTTCTTTTATGGCTGAACTAGATTCAATCAGACTTTTTCTTTCCATGGGAACTCAAAGAGGATACAAAGTGTATAAAATGGATTTCAAAACATCATTCATAAATAGAGTTCATTAAGAAGAAGTATACATAGAAAAAATAGTGGGGTTTATTCATGGTAATAATGAAATGATGGGTTTTAGATTAAATAAGGCACTCTATGGTTTGAAGAAAGCACTATTAGTGTTGTACTATATTCTATATTCTTATTTGAAGAAGCTATAATTTAATATAGGAGGTGTCGAACACAAACATTATGTGAATAATTAAATTGAAGATCAATTTATTGTGTTGGTGTACATGGATGATATTATATTTGGCAGAAGGTTACACTGATTTGTGGAATAATTTTATAATCTCATGAAATCAGAATTTGAAATGTCTATGATTGGTAAAATCACATATTTATTGGGGTTTCAAGTGATTTAGAATAAGGATTACACTTTAATTTATAAAGAAAAGTACAGAAGAGAGTTACTGGATAAATTTAATATGCCTGATTAAAAACCAATGTTGACTCCAATTATGGTTAAAACAAAACCGAGAAAGAATGAGGATGGAAAATACGTAGATCCCAAAATATACAAGAGAATCATTGGAATCTTACTGTACCTGATAGTGACATGAAAATATATTACCTTTTTAACCTGATTATTGGCCTACATTAAGTGTAATCTGAAGAAAAAACATATGTTAGCAGCGAATGGAATCATGGGGTACATTCAAGGTACCTATAATTATGGATTATACTTTACTAGGGAAGAGATAGTGAACTATCAACATTTTATGATACTGACTAGGCTGTATATGTGGTGAAAAAAGGTCCAAAAGTGGTGGAGTATTCTTTATTGAAAATAAATGCGTGGGATTGTTAAGTAAGAAACATGAAATAAATTCTCTCAGCACTGCTGAAGTTGAGTATATATCCACTATAAAGGCATGTACTCTGCTACTCTGGATGAAGAAACCACTGATAGATATTTGTGATAAGGTAAAATCACCAATGATGATTCACTGTGATAATAAGAGCATGATCGATCACATAAAGAATACAGTTCAGAATTCTCAGATGAAGCATATTGAAATTATATATCACTTCATTAAGGAAAATGATGAACTAGGTGTGGTTAAACTGGATCATGTGAGAACTGATGAGAAAGTGGCTAGAATTATGACCAATCCATTGGTAGTGGATGTGTTTGAGAAACATTGGTTAAACCTTAGTGCTCAACCACCTCCCAGTGAATGAGGAGTTCAAGAATGTTACCCTCACCTTAGTTGAATTAATTTTTTTAATTTGTTTTTGGAAGTGATGTAGGTTTGTGGGGGAGATACGATCGAGGGAAAGTGTGATTTGATCTCTACAATCTATAATTTGGTTCTTTTGGTTTATTTCCAGTGTTAGAGAATAGAGAAATTAAATGGTATAAATAAAGAGAATAATTTTTTTCTTGTTGTAGGAAAGATAGAGAATAGAGATATTAAAAAATATAACGAAGGGGGACAATGATGAGTTACAAAAAGGAGAAAAAAATGGGAGAAAATGATAATGGAGAATAAAAATTCGGTGTTATGTGGAAACATTTATGGATTCCAAAACACAAGAACCCAATTCAGGATTCCCCTCATGTTTTATACACTAATAATTGTTCATGTTGACTTAGAGTGTTGGATGAGTTAATTATTTCATATCAAGTTTTGATAGTGGCTGGTTCTCTATTGAATTTATCAATAAATTGTGAACAAACCCAAAGGGGGAGACTATTGGAACCAAGGATGGTATTTATTTTATATAAATTATGAGGGTTTTCAATCTTAAATCAATGATTAAGAAGTTAACAAGGGATGAGATCTTACAGTTCAACCAAAAAATAGTATTGATGGTGGCGTCATTTCCTAATGTTTTCCAAATTTCTGGTGTCCAAAATTTGGAAAATGGAAAGCATCGCGAAAAGTTGTTTTTCTTGAAGGACTTATTAAAATATATTAAAGGAATGAGTTTTGTAAATATGGGATATGAAATTGGTTTTTCAATGATGATTAAATAATTTAGATGGTTTCCTCTATAATTACAATGAGCATCACAAACAATGGATAATTGAACTATCGCGATTAGTGATAGTGATCTGTGTGATTATTGGATTTATAGTATCACAGCAGCACGAAGGGTTTGAAGAAGAGAATTGGGAAAGCATAAAATACCAATGTTTCTTCATAAAAGGATGTGTGCATCATATATGTTTTTGATAGATGCAGAAAAGGCATTGGAGTTGGTGGAGCTTTGCAAATGATTGAGCCTATAAATAAGATGATACCCTTCTTCAATTCTAACGATTTTTCTATAGAAAATCCATAATCACTCTGATTTCATGAATCCAAGGGAGATCCGTGAAATTGAAATTCCATGTGAGCTAGAGAATCAAAAAATACTTGTAATGTCTCGAATGATTCTAATTATTTTGCGAAAAGGGTGCTTCATAATGATAAGATCTACCATGTTGACGTTATGATATTTTTGAAGGATTTTTTTCAGCGAAGGCATGCATTTTCCACAAAGGTAGTTTTTTTCCTGAAGGAAAGGGAGCTTCACGAAGGGAGATTCATGGAGAAGCTTCACAAAAGGATGTTTTGACCATTTGGGTTTAAGTAGACAATGATTTCAAGTGAATCAATTCATTATTTTTATGAAATTAGTGTCTCGTATTGGATAGAGAAAAAGACTTTAATGCCAATCTATTGAAGAAACATTCAAGTCGATAAACTGAGTAAAACTTCACCCAAAATAGTGATAAATGGGGAGTAAATAGAATTGTTCTGTGGGATGTGGTGTTCTATCCATAAAATCATTTTAAAGGTTGTGGGCCTGGAACATAGTGGCTATGTCTGAACTCTTGTACTCCACAACTATTTAAAATTAGTGAATTTTGGTGTGAACAAAAAACCTATTGGCATATATTCCTTGGACTAGACCTTAGTGGTGACCAAGTAAAAAAAAATTTCATCTCCTTCCATGTGATTTTTTTCTACACATTCTCATAAGACATGTTCAATAGGTTCCTACCAATGTGGGAACAAGATCCATATGTTTAAAAATAATTTGACACCATAATTCACTCCTCCCCTCTAAGGGTGTTCTAAGGTCCTACACACCCAATATCCTGTATCAATGGTCATTATAATTTTGTATTATTTGAGAGTAGATTCAACAAAGAAGGAATTTTTATTAGAGTTTTCTTCCTTAAAATGAGGTTTTTGAGTTTTTAGTAAAAAATTGTTTGAGATTGAATTATAAGAATACACCATTTAGAAATATCCTCAAGCTTATTATATCCTTCAAAAATAAATTTCATAGGATTAAATCTATTTTTAGTTTTTATTAATTATTTGTTTGGTTCGATTAGTTGAGTGGGTTAACTCCCTAAACAACATTGATTCCAGTGACTCCTAGATTTATTGTAGTGTTGAGGATTTAACCAACAAGTTTATTTATTTATTCCCAAAGCCTCCATAATAATATAAATATCCATGAAGATCATATTTTCCTATATAATATGTATAGTATTCTTAATTGTAAACCTATTTTCTACCATCCATTTAACCATTAACCATATTCATCTTAGACTTCTTTTTATACTTAATAAATATTTTAATTTTGGAGTTTTTTTAGCCTTTGATTTATGAAAAAAATCTGAATTTTTAACTTTTCATGTTTTGGATACAAACATTGTCTTTTTAACATACATTTATTTTGATAATCCTCAACCATATTTTTATCCTTTTAGGAGTATCATTGATGATATTTTATGTTTTATAATTATTATGACTTTCACCAACTTCTGAAATGAAATTTGGGAACAATTTTACTTCATTATCAGTTTCAATAAGTTTCTATTGAAAAATACCAAAATTTTCTATTTCATATTTATCAATTTTTAATATTTATATTGAGGTTTTTATATTCATCATGTAACTTATTCAAATAATCAATATTCCTCATTAACTTGAATCATTCTTTAATAAATGATTTTAGATTTGTTATAATGGATATTCTTTCTCAGACCTCTTATTCTCTTTTTGGAGTTTAAAAATATTTTTTTATACATTCTCTTAATTATCTTTTATGTATAAAATATATATGATTATAATTTAATTGTTCATAAGAGATGTTACTTTCATCACTGGTAAAGTTATCAAAATTCAATTTTAGCCAGAAAATTCTCATCCACATCATCACAGGTGTTTTTTGCTTTCACTTAACAATCTTCATTTACATTATCTTTAAGAAAAGTTTCTATTTTAGTATTTATAGAAATTCTTATCATTTTATTTAAAAATTATTTTTATTTATATGTATGGTTCTCGAGATATCTTCTTGAAGTTATATCTTATTTATCAGTATTTTTATCTTCCTTTATCACTTATTGTTTTTCCACAAATTGTCCAATGAAACCATAACTAAAGAACTTAAATGGTAATTTTAATTTACACTTCCCTACACCTCTTTTAAATTTTCTAGAAAATAGAGACATGAATTCATAATTTTTTTACTTACTTCATCTTTACTATTGGAGTGTCTAACACATTCCTAATGAAATTTCTTAGACATTCCTTAGTATCCTTTAAAGATATTTACTAATAATACATTTCCTTACTCTTGTGGACATTATCTCTTATCATTTCATATGTAAAATTAATAGTATAAAATCATTGAGAGAGAGAGAAAGTTTTTGGGATCTATATATTCAATGGATGATATCTTAATATCATGTTTATTTGGAAGAATTATTAAAATACTTTAAAAAACAATCAAATCTTCTAACTTCTCATGAAAACATATTATGGGGATTATACTATCATTATACCCTCTAAATAAGTCACCAATATATTAATTGGATCCTATTTCAATATCTTCATACTTATAAATTTATATCTTAAAGTTATATTTTTATGTTTTTTATTTCCTTTATAGATATTTTTCAATTGTCCTAGATGCCATTAGTAGTTACAATTCCTTTAAACCTCATAAATTCACTTTACTATAGGGGGAAAGTAGAAAATTTATCTATCACCCTTCATTATTTAAATTCTTATCATCCACATCTATTTAGGGATTACCCTCAATAGGATGGGTGGAACCATCTGTAGCATCTTCAATAACATTTTATCCAGTGGATAATAGATAGGATAACATTCTATATTTCGATTTTTTGAACATTCCATTAAATACATAAATCCAATTATTATTAAAATTGTTCTAATGATCCATGGAAACCTTACTTTTGTTCAAATTTCACAAAATAAAGAGTCAAAAAATTTAACCTCCCTCTAATAACACGTTAAAGTACCAACCATGATACATGTGATCACGAAAATATGGTTGGGTGAATTAGTGATCTTACATTTTTATTTTTTTATTACATTAAAAACAAACATAACCTTTGGTTAGTGAGAAATTTATATATAAAACAACAAAAAATTATAATAATGAGAACAAAAGTATTTATAGGGTCCAATAATCAATATGTGTAGCTAGTCCTTGGAATGATTTTGGAAATATCCAAGACCACATAACCAATATAAAATAATCCTTTATTTTTTTTATAGAAAGCATAGATAATCTATCAATTCCATAGAACTATAATCCTTTAATAGATAATTTTATCTATTAATAAATAATATTATATAATAATGTTTTTCAACATCCAAATAAAAATCATCAATAGTCTTTGAAATTCTATGACTATGCTGATTGAATGTTCTTCACACTTTACTTCTTGAAAGTTACTATTCTTCCTCTTTACATTCTTGCACAACAATGAGAAAGAAATTTTATACTAACTTTATCTTTGAAAATATTCATCTGATCATTTCACTATTTGGTATTAATCCATCTAGAATCCTTTGACCAATACAATGCCTGGTACCCTCAGTCTAGTCCCTCGATTCAATGATCTATTCATATGATACCAGCTATTAGTCAATCAACACTCTATATAGTATACTATATCTGATACCTCTATATATGGTTATTCTATCTCCCATTCTTGAACACAAGATATCTCAAGCACTTCAGTCAACACCTAAAGTCTTCAGTTAATTTCCTTACATCTACAAATAAACAACCTTTTCATATTTCACCAACTCCTATTTACATATTTAGTGGTTCTCTAAAAACATAGGGAGAATAATAAACTAAAAAAAATAAAATTTCCCTCTCAAACTATGAATATACCATTCAAAAAATTCTACATTTGACCACCATAAAACTTCTTAAAAGATAGAAGTCAAGAAAACTTCTTAGGAATCTTTCCATAAACCTTAACATTAATAAACTCTTCCACATTCCCTAAAACAAATCTTGAATCATTATACTACCTTCATGATTATTTAATCATTAAATTTACATATCTGCATAATCATAATTAAGGACTTTATAAAAACATTATCCTATTCGTCTTCAGAGGAACTTCTTTATCTAGTAACCTCATAAGGTTTTTCTTTTTCCGGTCACCCTCTTTCTAGTAGATTTTAAAATTTCTTATTTGAAAACCCTTATATATTTATTATACTTAGTTATATAAAATAAAATATGTTCAATGTATCTTCACAGAGCCTATTGTCTAATGACTCCACACACTATCCATCTAGTGGAACCTATTTGTAATTCTCGGTCTGATTTCTTCACTTGTTTCCAATTTCTAATAAATTTTTTAGGAAAACATTATTATATCATTCAAAAACTCCCCTTACAAATAATGAACACATTAACGGTCATATATTTATCCTTAAAACATATTTATATTTTATAAATTTTTTTTCATAACCTCTATGTTTCTTCATTCAAATTTTTTTCATGCTTTCTTCCATTAAGAACTCCCACAATGCTTGGCTCCACCTAGTCGAAATAACTTCTTCCATAAAATAACTGTAGATAGAATCAATAATAAATTTATATAAGATTTATATTTATTACTTTTAATATTATAAAATAATAACCCTAATTTAAATTTACCAAATATATCCATCCTTTAGAACAATGAAAACAATCAGATAACCATTTGGCTATATCCTTCACTAGATCATCTCATTTCATTGAAATTTGTTCAATAAAATCATTCCAATGAGATCAGTTTATTCACATTTATTATGAAGGTTCAATTTTTTTAATATATTTATATTTGACAAAAAAATACAATAATTTTTTATCCTTATTCTTCTATATCAATATTTTTCATAAAAAACTCAGTAAATATGATTAGTATCAAAAATATGCTCAATAAAATAAATAAATCATTAAAAAAATAAAAAAAACATCCATAATACCTACTTTAACTTGTTATAGAATCTATCTAATCATTTCATGGAGACTATTCCAATAATAGTATCAAATCTACTTCAATGGTGTATATATATAACCCAGAACAAGCCCAATAACCATTGTTGATCCTTAGTTCTATGATCTCAATTGACCGTACCTGCTGTGAAAAACTCTAGAATGTCTTTAATAATAAGAATAACCTTAGGAAGACCATTTTACACACTATGGAGATCCCATTATCAACCTTACACCAATGACTAGTGTAACCTTGGGCATAACCAAGAATCCCACATCATTAATCCATTAGGAAGAACCCCACTATTGTACCTGTGAGTTCTTAAGGCCAACCCGGTGTCTAATTCCTTGGAGGGAGAGGTCCTAAGAAACCCTATACATCTAGGTGTGACTAATTCATGGGAAACCAAGGAAATCAAATTGAATATGATCCTATATTAAAAGGTTGATATTTTAGAGACCTAATAACACTCATATCCTTAGCTATACCATATCAATTGAGTCTACCTAATCTGAGATGGTATACAATGAAATGACCAAGGGGATCTAATCATCACCCTCAGGATTTTTGAAATTTGTTCTAGGGACATATGACCACTTGAAACATGATATTTTCCTTTTAATCCTGGTATTCATAGGTATTTACAATGGTATTATAGTATCTCCATTCAAATGGGAGTTCATAATGGTCTCACAATGTCAAAGGAATCCTTGGTATCCTTGGAATTATAGTATACATGCTATTAGACAGGCTTAGATGAAAGATCTTGAGAACCATCTCCATCCGCTCTCAAATAAATTAAATTTATTTATCTCATGATAGTCAAACTTAGAATCTAACCCTAAAATATTGTGCGACTAAATACCATATATTCTAGGAGTCTAGAGGCCTCATTCATCCCATTAGGTTATTCTCAGAGATCCTAAGAAATTAAAAAAAATATTAGGCCCAATGAACAATTTCTTGGAATATTGGGAAATCACATATCATAATAAATAATATAGTAAAATAATATCACCAGTTCGCTGAATGATCATAAAATTCACCACAATATTATCCCCATTGGATTTATTTGTTAGTTTGGGTTTTTGGGTTACACCCACAACCTTTTCTACCTATATCCCCATGCACTCACTCTAGGTGAAATATCAAAGGGGAAATACCAGGGTCCCCTAAATCCTTAAAAAGTAGATAAATCTCTCTATGGATCCTATATCACATCTTTTATTTCAGGTTAACACTTGATGCTAGAAGTTAATACCATCCCTTGACATTTATAAAGTTAACATAAATCGTAATTGGCATAATGGGTATGGCTCACTAGTGATAGTCTCAAGAGATGGAATAAGGCCAATCTCTATATCTAGGGTCACTCTAGGTGAGTCATCTAACCCAAGCCATCTCCAATATACCTAAGGTATATTGAACTTTTCCAAACTGATCTAAGGGGAAAGATCACTCACCTATTATTATAGTCTGTTATCCCATTATCTCTAGGTTATCTCATGGGTCCTTCCTAGGCCTACTTTGGCTAGTCATCATAGGTCAACCCATGCAACCTATTAGAGGTGTTTGAAGACTCATAAATGAGATCAATATAGCATAAATTATTTAATTTTATTATAAAGACACACCTCCAGGCATTGTAGGTATCTATTTCATACCAAAATAGTCCAATACTTTTCCATCGATGATAGAGGGTTCACACAATCACAATATACCCAAAGTGGTTGAGGCACCCAGTATTTAACATGCTGAATATTTATTTCAATTAATTTTTGTAGGTGAATTTATAAATTCAATTAATTTCTCAAGAAGGAATAATCCTCAGTGGTGGGACAAAAATTAATATACATATATCATAAAGAATCTATTTCATAGAGTAAGTACCATGAAAATATAATTTTTACCAAATCCATTTCCATTTAATTATATAAGATGAATTTTTTTCCTAGGATCTCTAATCCTCATACAAGATCTATAAAAGGCAAAACCATCACATTAAAATCAGCCCCATGATAGGAAATCCAAAATTAACAAATTAAAAAAATTATAATTAATAATAAAAATTCATAGTTTAATTATAAATTATACAACTCAACATAATAAATGAAACTAACACTGAGTGGACATGTCCCAACCAAACCATGACCAAACATCCATCTAGGTTCTATTCCATTCCACCAATATTAACCTAGAAAAAAATAACTAACCTACATTATCATTACCATAATATAATTTATTTAAATTTATGGAAAAACATAAATATATCCATGATCTAATGTACCTTTACTAAAATTTTAGATGATAGTGGGAGGATGTTGTCTTGGGATTTATTCTCCCTAGGATGCATGAAATCCCTAGTGAAAATGATTGATTCACCATTCTATAGTGAAATCATTATCTAATACATAAAATAAATCAATGTTAAATCAATAAGAAAAAGGGAGTAGTTGTAATAGAATAAGGAGAAGAGTCCATACATCAATCTGTCAAAGAAAACACACAATAATACTCCCCTAAATCAAGTTGAATATGAAAAGGGTATGGTATTAGACCCTAAAACCACACATAAAAAAGGGTGGAGAAGTAAAGAAGTCCCTTATTAAACTAAAGGGGTGTTATTGTAATTTCCACCCTTATAATCCTCTATCTAGTCAAGGACACTTGTAGATTTTATGTGCCATTTTCTAGGCCACCAGCTGGCCAGTGGTAGATGCAAGTAGCACCTTCTATTTTTAGACACCACTAAAAGACTAGTGGTTCCTACCTATTGCTCTATAGTTTTCTGTAGCAGCCACAAATTCCTCTAATGAGCCTCCAATAATCCACTAAGAAACCTTTGAGAGACATTAATTATCCAAAACAATTATTAAATGTATCTAAACCTCCATAATTCTATTTAGAAAAACAGTTCTAAAAAATACCCGACTACCACACTCAAAAATTCAATTTACTTTTAAACTTACAAGATCCATATAGACACAAGGTATTATAATATCCCCACCATAGAACTTATAATACTTGAGAATCCTCATTAAGCATTGTATCATTGGTCACGACCTACTCGGGTCAATAATTCTTGAAAAATTCATTGAGTCATGCTCCCAAACACCAAACGAGCCTCCATAGATGAAATAAAAACTATAGAGATCCATTTCCCATAACACGAGACTCTAATAAAATTATTTAACAAATAATTAAGATGGTACAACCTATTCTTATCTACCCCAACACACTATAGCATCATCAAAAAATTAATTATCTAGCTTGTGGTGCTCCCCACTATATAACCTAACTCAAGTGAAAGTTCTAATGTACACTTCCTTACATTGACATAATTTATTGTCATACATAGTTCCCTCACTTCAATGACCTTTTTAAAATGGTTCTAAATTTATATAATCTGAAAAAAACATGAGAAAAATGTTTATATAATGGAACATTCCAGGTTAGAAAGAACATACCTCAATTGTTCATGCATGACACAATCACATCTATATTTCCTAAAAAATACCTGACCAAATTCCAAAACATGCCTTCCATATCAAAACAACTCAAACGATGTGGTTTCCATATCACCACATCCAATTATATGAAAACTCCCAGTCTAACCCCATCTTGCTATCCTACCCCAACAAGTTCTTCAATTTGAAAATAAACATGTCACTAGGTCATCTGATCTCGATGCCACTATTCCTAAAGTCATTCCATGATTTCTCAATTACCCAAATCGATGCTCATAACCAATAATCAATGTGATTCCTTGGTTTAATCTTAATTCAACCAAAACCACCATCATTACCTCTTGCAAGGATGACTCATTTTTCAACTCAAACATGTTTGGACCATTCCAAAACTACCCCAAGACCAAAACCAATTCTCACACTCCATGTGATATCCAATCCTGATTCACATATAGAATTTCCCAAGGTTTATAGTTTGATTCATTCACAATTCTTACTGAGCTAAAAATTCCCAAAATGATTATCTAATTATAAATTTTCATTACACCCACATCCCTTCCAAAATGATAGTCGCATCACTACGACCAATATGATTTCCCTCACTATTGTAGTGTCTTTATTGTTTCTATAATAAACTAAAATACTTATCATTATGGGACACACTCTATATATTACTGAATATAATGAATGGACAAGGATAAAAATGCTTTTACTAAATATCTACTCCAAAACACTTGTCATATGTTCCTAGATCATGAAAACACAACCCAAATAAATTAAACTAAATCAATTATAATGAGGTCCACCATCCTAAACCAGCTAATAGATCATTCCACACTATATGGATTACCTTATATTTATAATCTATCAAATACTCAATAAGTTCCATTACTGTGAATATGTCACTCCTCGAGAGCCATGATCCCTATCCCGTCAATACCATACTAGGATTGAGCTAGATCGTCTATGAAACGCCACCCAATCAATTTTTTATGTTCTTGAGCAATGAGGCACCTTTCAAATTATCCTCTAAAACCCAGGATACCATGTCCTCAAATATTTCATTGACCACAATCGACCCTCAAGTAGTACACGATCATCACCGATTTCAAATTTAATAGGATCCACACATGAAAAACATGAGTCAACTCAATCACTTTTTAGCATAGAAAGAATACACTCCAGTACATCCAAACAATAGAAACCTAAATCGCACTCACAAGGGTCAAACAACATTAGAACTAGGCTAATGCACCAACATCTCTAAGAAAACTCTCCAAAACATATTTTCATATAGATAGCCAAACAATTTTCCACTATTTAAATCCATTCCAAAAATCACAAGTGTCTTCCAACACTCTCACCGCACTGTTAAAAAAATCTAATTCAATAGTTTTGGGAACATGAATAACCCCACCATTAGAAGCTAGTATCAATACCATGACACTCTATTTTCCTCACATCTCAAGAATTATCACTCAAAGTGTATACCATCTAAGGGAAAACCAAGGAATCACTATTCTTATTTTATAAAATTGGAAGCACCTACCATGAATCAATCACAATATAAATAATATACAAATGAACCCACTTCTAAAATACTCAAAATCATTGACTAATCCCTCTCATGAGTTTCATTAAATTTTAAATTTCACTAAATCAAAAATGTATGAGTCAAAAACAATGATCTATATGTCTCCCACCAAGACAAAAAGTTAGGTCTCAAGGAAGGTCACAACTCCCAATACATCATCCACAATACCATATTGAAAAAAATAGAATATACAACATTGAAAAACACCAACATCTAGGTATCATATACATAAAATAGACCATCTCATGCAAAAAGCATCTTCCCATAAGGAACTGTGTCTCATGAGAATCCTCAAATAGAACTACCCCAAGAGAATCACAACTCAATAGTCATTACCACCATCACCATTGAAGTCATCATATATGATTGTTATCCATCAAATCATTGTCATATAGTTTGGTTAAGTACATTTCCCATCCATGACGTAAGATAAACCATCATATAGGTTGTTACTGTCACTTTAAATAACTAAACCGAAAGTAACTACCACCCCCATGGGGTTTACTATCAAGGAATAAAATCTATTTATAGATTCATTACATCTCTATGTGTACCATAATAGAGGGACTATAAAATTATTATTTTCATAATTACATGTTTCACCATGGATCCACATGAGTTATCTTTAGAATTAAAATTACGTATATGAGGCTCATGTTGATTAGAATTCCACTATGTACTTGTATAGGAAAAAATCATATGAGTAGTTTCTGAAACATTTTTAAACTAGACCTCCCATTAGTGATATAAATGAAATAAGAATTCCCTTACATGTCATGTGAATATCAAATAATAATAATGATGCATGATATTGCTATTGTCTCCATAGGCCAAGAGCCAAATCTAGAACTGGTCTCTTGGAAATGTTCCTAGAGAAAAAAACCATCAACTCATAAGTTAAAATATCAAACTACTTATGCATCACGTTAGGAGAAAATTATACAACTATAACATCTCAAATCAAGAACAAAAATCTCATCCTCAATAATCTATACTTCTTAGCAGAATAGGTGTTTATGATGCACCATCTTGGTATCCATCACAATATTCAAAAAATTATTATATCTCCCAGATATTATATACTAAATAGTATAGAAAAAGAAAAATACATTCTCTGATACCATTTTGTAATGCCCCACCCTAGATCACCTTGAATAGTAGTTGGATCGCACCACCATGTCTCCTTAGGAATGCCTACCTATACACCAGAAGTTTCTGACTAGTAGTGGGTGTGTAAGGTGGAATTGTAAGGAGTCTAAACCCCACTATATCAGAGTATTAATATCAAAACATATATCGAAACATATATTAAATTAGAGCATTCATATAAATATAACATCTAAAAAACAATAACAGGGAATGAAAATACAATATACAGTCATACAAAATTAATCACCCACTAGGTTGATCAAATATATAGAACAAAAAAGATATAAAATCATAAGGCTCTACCATAACTCATCTACACAAGTTGACCTGATCATCAAATACCATATGATCTTCACATGAATGACCATGAAATCTCGTTCCTAATCTAGATCTGAACATGAAACATGTAAGAGATACTTGGGTACCCATGTTCCATGGATACCCAATCAGGGTGTGAGTAAATAATTCAACAGAGAACCACAAACACAGTACATTACTATACTAGTAATAAAGTCATATATGAATGGGATATTCTCAGAATATTAATTAAACTATAGAAAAAATAAATAAAACCAACCACTACACATGCTTCAACTTGTGCTAAAATGTCTCTATGCATGTCCGAAGGATCATGCTAAACATAGTATAAACACTGTCACAATGGAGTGTATATATAACCTGGTCCAAGAATAAAAACTTTCATTGATCCTTAGGCCTGCGACCCTGATCAACTATACCTTGTTCAGAAAATACAAGAATTTATCTAAGCATGAGCATCACGTTAGTTAAACCTCTTTCCCCACCTTGGGGATCCCATTCTTACACCTCCACTGAGGAGTAGTATATCATAGGGCTTAACGATGAATCTCTTATCCTCAATCACTCCTATTGAACCCCATGGTAGTACTTGTTCATTGTCAAGGACAGTATCATATCTAAACATGTTATTTCAGTTGGTCGTGAGAAGGTGATGACTATTACGTATTTAGAATATCTAAATAATTTCTTCATGATATGTATCTTATCTGGTTTAGTAGGTTACTACAAATAATTTATTATGTAATTTTATGATGTTTTATATACCTTCATATATCTCACTCATAAAAGTGTCTAGTTTCTACGGAGTTCAGAATTTCAAGACTCATTCGATGAGTTGAAGAATAATTTCATCTCATCTATTATCTTAATTTTTTCATAAGGTTGGTTAGGGTTATCTCATGTATTGAGATGCATCAGGTATGATTTTGGATTCTATGCTTATATAGGGTGATTATATAGCTATGTATGGTTCTTTTCAGCCCCCATCACATGAAATGAAATACCCAATCCATAACCATGATAAAGTGAACCAATCTAAACCTAACATAAATAGTAACATAGTCTCATGATTTAAATAACACATATAAAAAATAGTCCCACATACCAAAGACCAAAAGGCTTAGTGTCTTGGATATTAGCTACAAAAAACATCTTATTTTGTTACACTTGATAAAATTTTCATATAATCATGATCCACTAGAACCTTTAACATATATCTCACATGATATATTCATCTTCACAACTTGGGAATGGAATCATAAGAATGGTGTGAGATAAAATTCTTAGAAAGTAAAGAACATATCATAAAATGTTCGATCATAAACATGAGGAAGAACATGAGAAAGAATTAAATATCATAATAAGATATCATAAGACCATAAATTATAATCATAAAACATGAAAAAGAAACATCAGATCATAAGAACAACACCAAGGAATCATAAAATATATGGAATGACTATAGATACATATCAATAACTAAAAATGTGTGATCATGACACATAGGTGTGGAATACTTTAAAAAATGGTATAACCATGAAAACATGGTATAACAAGATATAAAACATAAAAATTATTCATAATCATAAACATAGGATTTATTACCATTTTGAACCTAACTACCCTCTAACCCAATCACCCATAAAATAGTGAATAGAGATAAACTCCATCACACTAACCCCTTGTGAAAATAACTACATGCTAACATCTTCACACATAAATTGTGAGTATAGCTAAATTCCATCACACTCACCCTTTGTGAACCTATCTACTCATTAACTCTTTCACACATAAAATTTTGAGTAAAGTTAAATTTCAATACACACACCCTTTATAAACTTATTTATTCCTTAACTTGTTCAGAAAACATTTATATATCATGAGATATTGTTCATTACCTAAATAATTGGAGGAAGATATATGTCCCACACATGTTATAATCTATATAGTTATGTGTCATATAAAAATCATTTAATTTTTTTACCATAAATAACCCATGGGAATAAAATGGGTTTTAGAAAACACAAAATAGAAATCAATAAATTTTTATAAATAACCCATGGAAATAAAATAGGTTTCATAAAACATAAAAAAGGTATGAAATAATATCATTAAATAAATAATTTTCACCCAAAATTATCATTCAATTATACAATAATATAGGGTTAGTCATGAAACACAACTTCATTGGAGATTTATCACAATGAAAAACAATTCATGAAAATAAATTTTTGGTTTTTTTAAACTTTATAAAACTCAAAGTTACAAGTATATATTAAAAAGTATACTTTGTGTTTAAGAAAATAAAATTTAAACCATTAATTAAAAAGGATTTGTTTAAAACAAAATTTTAATATATTTAAATATATAAAGTGTAAATACATTGAAAAAATTTATCTTTAAAAAGAATATTTGATAATAGAAATATTAAAAAGGCATAATGTTTTCCAAAATTAAAGTGGAAATACTTTGAAAATTTTTAAATTTAAAAATTATATTTAATAATTGAAACAATAAAATTATTTAAAGGTTATAAAATGAAAATTTGTAGTGGATGACCAAAAATATTTATTTTTAGAGGATAGAAAAATATTTTGATCATTTTGAAATAACCTTTATTAGAATACACACATAGTTAAAAGGATCATGAAATATTTAATTTAAAATAAATTAAGAAGAATATAGGGATCATTAGAGATGAATAAAATTTATTTTTTATTAGGGAAAGTATAACATTACTGGGAAGTAAAATCATTTATATGGAGGAAAAATATGTTAAAACAAATGGGAATTATTTGTAACAAAAAATCATTTTAACAAATCAATAGAATCATAAAGTAGAATAATTTGGTAAGAAAATGTTTTTACCTAAACATAATGTTTAAACATGACATAAAATTATCATAGGTTATTTAAATAAATATTTAATTACAATAGTTAAAGAAAAATAATTATGACCAAATGAGGAGTTTTGAGTCCCGAAAATACCTTAAGACTTTATGAATTTTTAAATAAAAAGTCATTAAATGAAACAAAACAATATGTTTCAATAATTACCATGAATTAAAACATGTATTGTATAAAAATAAATTATTGGGAAGTATATACACCATAAAAATATTAAAATGTTTCATAACCTTAAAACATGTCTCAATGAAGGGAAGTTGAGACAAACAAACCATACATCTTAATATAAATTATAATAAAACACCTTGAAAGAAAAAAAGATTGAAATTGATGTTAAAATAAAATGATAAACATAGTTAATGATATATTATAACTAATTGGATTTATAAACACCATTTAAATTAAATTAAGTGCATAAAAGAAAGTTTTTCTTAGAGAAATATTTTTTGAGAGGAAACCCTTAAAGATTTATTAAATTTTAAATAAAAACACCATGAGAGGAAGAACATTAAATATACCATTTAATATCATTAAATGAGATTAATCATCATAAAAATATTAAAAATGAGTATTATTTACACAATTAATTTAAAAGCATGATGTATAACATTAGAATAGATCAAAGATATGATTTTTAGATGAGAACCATTACCATGTTTCCTTACTTAGATGATAACACTCTAACATACTATAAAAAAAATATAGCTAACTAAATAATATATTTAGAAACCTCAGTCATAAATTTCATTCCTTTAAAATTATTATTCTAATTATTTATCATTTTTACATTAATTAGTTATTGTATATTTTTACCGCTGAGTGTTATTAAAAATAATTATTTTGCACATTTTTAATAATTTTGAGATCATTAACCATCATTTTGTGCCAAGTCCATTATTGATATATAATATAAACTTATATAATATAAAAATTATATTGATTTAAAATGTTATTATCTCATTCCATATGTGTTTTTTCTATGTTATATAAAAACTAAAATAGAAAAATATTATATCTATAACATTAGAAAAAAAATGTTACATCTATAATAAGTTAAATAAATAATATAAAATTTACATAAAAATATAATAATAATTATTTTATTAATATATTATAATATGATTATTTTTCATGTTCCCATATTAATCCATAATTAAATTTTAAATCATTTCTCATATACATGATTAAACTAACCCAAACATAAACACACTTTCATTCAGTTGGCGATATAGTTAACTAGCGGTGTGTTTTGATATAATATATTTATAATAGAATCTTAATGATATTATTTTTATTTTTTAATGATAGTTAACCAAATTTAATTTTTTTAAATAATTTTGAAAAATATAAATGAAAAATGAATAACGTTTTGTCATAGAGGAATTAATATACACATACGTACGATTAGCATTCCTGTTTCCCAACATGTGGTATGAGGTAAAGGTGGATATAAAAGAAAAATTTCATAATAATAATTATATGTAAGATATATTATTTATTAATCATTAATACAATTTTTATGAACCATTAAATTTGGTAATGGAAAAAATGGTGTTGCTTCATGGTGGCGGTAGTTCACGCAACACACTAACGATTCTATTTTTCTATATGTTGATGGAAATGAATAAATAAGGATTATAAAATAAATTTTAAAAACTCTTAGTATAATGATTATACGGAAATAATAATTATATTCTAGTAATAAAATATTTTATAAAAGTAATAGCAAGAAGAAAATCTTAAGAACGAGATAATTCTTACGTTGGATACTTTATTTCTTCCTTCAAAGTCCCCTTAAAATTGAAGAGAATAGAACAAATATAAGTGACCGAGGGATTATATTTGAAGGATACGGGCATAGGGAGAGTAAAATTTTATATTATCAAATAATAATTCAAAGGATATGTGTGTGTTTTAAATGATGTCAGTGACTCCCTTTTATAGAGCGGAAAAGGGTTCTTTTGAAAAGCCTATATATTTTAATAATTCCATGACACTATTCAACGTTAAATGGTTCAATAATTGAAATAATTGGATTGTAGCTAAAGTTAAAGTCAATAAACATCTCAAATTTGTTTAAAACTTGTTTTTTATATTTTTTTACATTTCCTTTTAGTAAAACTATTTTTACCATAATTATGTTTTACTGGGGTAATTATTTTTTAACCATATTAATTAATTTTGACAACTAAAATTAAAATTGAAATTATTTTTAAATTTGAACCTTATGATTTTAAATTTTAAAATAATTCTGTCATATCAATTTTCTTATAGTTTGATAATATAATTTTAAATTAAAAACATTTAATCAAGTAAAAACAATTTTTTGAAAAATGAAGTTTTCAGATTTAAATTTATATATAGAATAATGTTATTATTATTACTGATTTTAATTATATAAATTGGATTATAAAAAATAAAATAAAATTTATGATACTTTAAATCTCAATTCTAATATCACTTTTAAAATACTTCATTCATATAATGAATGAATTTTTTTATTAAACTAATATTTTTATTTAGTTCTAAAAATGTTTGAAATAGTATTTATACGATCAATTAATATAGTAAATTGAATAGTTTCATTCCTTAAATAGATATTTTTTTACTTAAATATTTTTTATACTTCGTGGATACACTAACATTGTAATAAAATCACAAATAATATTTTTTTTAGTAAAATATATATTTTCAGTGAAAAATCAATCTTTTTAGAAAATCTAAAAAATTTATACAATGTAAATTTTAAATATAGGAGTTAAAAATTGAAATTTATTTTATCAAATTTAAAATTCTATTTTTTAATGAATGTACAATATAAAGAAAACACATTTTATTTATAAGACTTTTAAATATTAAATAATCTTAATTATTTATCCTTTAAAAGTAATAGATATTAATGGTTTACCATATTAGTGGTTATTATAGATTTATTAATAACATATTCTCAATTTTCTACATTTGGTGTAGCATGTGACATAAGTTATATAACATAGTATTTATTTTAAAGGATTCATAATCTCTAATCATTACACTGGATCTAGTGGTGGTTATAAATTCTATTAAATGTTGGAGACACTGCGATTTTGGTGATAAATTCACAATGTTTTTAGATTATAAGTTTCCAAGTTATGTATTTTCTCAATAATATATGAATCTTAGAAAGAGGAAATGGGTGGAATACAAGCAATCATATGATATTAATCTCACATATATGTTAGGAAATGGAAATTTGGTTACGGATTCCGTTTTAGGAAATTAATATTTCAAGATTTTAAATAATTAAGTGGTGTATGGAACATTTTGAGAGTAGCTTGTCAGAAACACTAAAAGATGACAGAATAGAACGAGGATATGTTCCTCCTACATTTTCAGTTAACATCTATTTTTCTTAAACTTATTCTTTAAAATCTATTAGGCGATGAAGAATTATATCATATTATAGGACTTTAAATACTGGGTAGACCATTAAAGAGTGATCTATATATTTTGAGATAATTATCTACTTCTAGAACCATTATGTGGTTTCCTTTCCCACAATGAATGTTGTGATAAATGATTATCATAAATCTCCGTGGTCAGTTCATCTAACAGATAACATGATGTATTATGACATGAGGTATTTATATTCTCAGCATTGTGATTTTACATAATGTGTTTTGTGTAATGATTATATACAATTTATAAGATTAAGGATAAATATTGTAATCCCTTTAGTTTAGTTAAGCCTCTTCATATACTCACCAGGAAATGGGACATGACATCCAAAGGAATAATTATTAAATCCCCTCATACCACTTATGGGCATAATCATAGTTGGGTTGCGATTGATCAATTAAGTAATCTACATCATTTAAAACAAATCAAGGATACCATTAATGTAGAGGATCTCAAGAATTTATATGCACAAGAAATTTTTGGATTATAAGGTGTGACTTCAAGAATCATTTTTGATAGGAGTCTCTGATTTACCTATTGATTTATAAATGACCTTCAAGAGGTGAGTGTATCCTAGGTGAATTTTAATAGAATTTATTATCAAAAAAATGGACATATTGAGCATATGATCTAGATTTTTGAGGATATGATCCATGAGTTTTTATTTAATTTCATAATCTTATGGGATACTTATCTATCACTAAATTATTTTTTATATAATGATATCTAAGAATTATCTATCAAAATTGATTTTTTGAAGTTTTATATGGTCAACCATGATGTTCCCCCTCTATTATATTAAAATAGGTGATACATATCTAGTGGGATGAGTATCATTTAAGAGATAACATGAAATATTTATAATATCTAAAAATGACTAGTGATGGATTAGATCCACCATAAATCATAAGCTGATCAATTTTACCATCATTTAGAGATTTTGCTTAATTATATATTTTTTATGGTATTACATTCGTTAGGTCACTGATGAATCAGTAAGAAAGGTAAACTCACTTATAGGTACGTGAGACCCTCTAATTAGACTTTACTACTTAGATTATGTCTTTTAATAATGTCTTTAATATCTCTTAGATAAATAAATAACATCATTATCCTTTTATTGTATTGACATGCTAAATACTAGAGCTGGAGTTGAATATTTTAGTTATCAAGAGACCAATTTATGTTGTGAAATCCAATAGTGATGGGCTATGTGGAAAATCTATTCCTTTTGTTATAATATTATGATAGCATGAGGGTGATTCTCAAGAGACATGTGAATGAGAGTCTTTTATGAGGGAGTTTTGATGTCATATTTTCTCTGAGAATTCATCTTCAGGTTGATTTTTTGAGAGGATAAAGTAATGTGATGGGGATAATTATAAAAAACATTAGGATAAATTCATGTACAAAATTTATTTTTTCCTTCAATTTCTTTAAAATTTTCTTTTTCTTTTTGTTTTGGTATTTTTATAATTATGTAATTATGGACTGTAGTGGGATATTCCACAACCAAGGGAGACCACACTATAAAAGTTCCTTATAGAATCCAAAAATGGTAGTCCCTATAAAATATATTAAAATATACTCTCATGTATAGAGGGATACCACTATATAAGAAATTTGACTCGGTGAGCATTTTGGGCCTCGAGTAAGTTGCACTCTGACCCATGTGTCTCGTGCTGTGAATGTTTTCCAACATATATAGAAATAGATATGTCCTATATGTAAAATATTAAAATTAAATCATATATATGTCTCCACTCATACATAAGGAATTAGAGTTTTTGAAAAATAACTAGGATTTGGGTCATGCCATAAAAAAAGAGGTCAAACCACAACTGAGGTTTTCTCCTTAGGAGAACCCATCATGGAAGCCAAAAATTATAATAATTATTTATTGCACTTCCATGGGAGGTTTCCATATGAGAGGTTTATGTGACGAGGATTGTTAATGTGGGTTTTTTGTTATGTGGATGATAGGGTCACCCCATTCCATAAACTTGAGCATATGCCTAGGTTTGGGGAAGGGGATCCCATTAGGAAAAGGGAGGTTACACCATAACATGTTCAACATAGTTTATTTTAAATATCAATTACTTGTTTAAATGATATCTAAAAGTGATGTTTTTCTTATTTTTCTATATATATCCTCAAAATCCACATTCTAATCTTATAGTACATGGAATTATATCTTCTCACTTATACATGTCCAATTCAAGTGATCTCCCTTCCCCTTTTAGTTATCGTCTCTACTTTTCCTTGGGTTCCCATGCTCCGTATGACCATAGTGTCCCATAGTTTCCTACTAGTTGAACTCTTGATAAGGGGTTTTGATGATAGGGATTTACATATTCTTACTTAATTTTATTCTCACCACTTTACAATAAGTTCATAAGTATATGTTAGGTGGCATCTTGAGATACTTTTTCAAGAGGATGAATAAATGATTTCATAATTTAAAATAATATTCTAAACTATTTTGAGAAATTTTATTAAAAATTTTAAGATTTATATATTTTAAATAATGATATTTTATTACGTTATATTATTTTCAGAAACTGAAGTTGATTCAATACATGAATATACATGATAATGAAGTGTTTTAATCTATATGTTTGATAAAATTAACCTTCAAATAGAGATTATTTTAATGGTAAAATAGTGATTTTATGGAAAGACTATGACACATGGGAACCTAAAAAATATATCATTAATAATTCAATATGTCCTCTTTAACCTTTTATTACACTAATAACTACAAAAACACTATGACATGGATGATATAGTAATGGTTCCACCAAGTGGGATTTCACCATTCCACTAGGAATTTGACATAGATCTCCCTAGTGCACCACATGCAGTTGTAAATTTTTAGTTTTTATATTCCACATAATTGGTGTAAAACTAGAAGTGTGTTTAATTAATATCCATTTTTACAATTTATATTAACAAAAAATTAATTTCTACATTTTTTTAAAGTTACAGTCCATTCAAAAAATAAACTCCCCTCACCCATGTAAAATAAATAAAAGAAATAGAAATGAACACATGATTTTTTCAAGATTTATCCCCAATTGTGGAAACTAATTCCTTGCTACATTTTTTTTCATACAAAGATTTACATTCTCCACTAATAATCTTATCGTCAATTGAAAGTGTTGTAGGATCTTTATCATCTGATACCCATAATGCATCCTACAAAAAGTGTCTACCAATAATTCTACAATGTTTATCACCTATTAAAATACTATCAACACCAACTTGATAAATATTTTGTTGACTACAATTTTCTTTAGAAATGAATTTTTATCTTTCTCTTGAGCCTTTTAAATAGTAGAGTTTTGTTTTTTTCTCATGATTGAATCTTTCAGAATATATTTCCTAGAAATTTAGTCACTGAAAACTGTGCCTCTAATCCATTAGTGTGGAGACCATAAGAATTTAGTCACCCATTACCCATATTATAATTCTATATAAATTATTTTCATATTTTACCCTCTGAATTCATAAAAACCTATATTTCAGAATCCCAACAGTAAACCCATCTCTAAAAAATTCACGAAAAATCAACATCTTTTGAATGAACTCACTACTTTATATAACCAATATTCCTAAGAGAAAATAGTGGTACAAGATCTTAAAAATATGATTCTTCTCCTTCTAACAATATTTGGTCGATAATATTCTAATCCCTTGAATATATCTGGGTCAAAGGTCTTCACCAAGTCTCCTAAAAATCTCAACTAGCAACATGATTTTTCCTTCATCAAATTTGAACCTTTGGAAATTCAACTTATCACAATCATAATGATTTTCAATTATCATTTAAGTAAAGTCATCCTAAATCATCCAATAGTTTATCCCCTGTTTTTTGGTATTTTATAATTATGTATTTTCCTTAGAAATCATTGAAAAACTATGTATTTTCTTTATTAATTATAGTGTAGGATCTTCCAATGCTCTAACACTTTCTCATATTATTTATTATTATGTCCCAATAACTCATATTTTAATAAGATTTTACTTTGATTATATCCATGTTTCATACCCCATACCATCTATATTTTTATGAGTCATAATTTCCACCCCTCTTTAATTAGATGAATCCATTACCTATATTAATCGTAAAATCCTACACTTTATTAGTAGTAACTATCCTAACCTAAAATGGTTAGTACTATCCATCATATCTAACCCTATAATAGATTCAATACGTATCTTCAAAATACCTTCAGATTCAACTTTTTGACATCCCTTTTTATTTTTTTGAGTTAACTCTACATGAATCATAATATTTTTATACCTCAATATCAATGATTTTTTAATGATAATAAAAATATATTATTATTATAATCATTTCAATTTAGTTCATTTCAGTTATTAAGAATTGGAATTAAGTTAAAGAGTTTTCCAAGAAATTGTAAGGCATCTAAAAGAGTGTGTTGGTCATGTTTAGCACCCCACATAGTCTATTACCACTAGCTACCCGATGGAGTGTTATCAGTCATCCATTTGAATTGGATAAAACTAGTGATGTTTAAAACTCTAATTGGATAGATAGTTTAAACCTTATTTTCATAATTATGTTTAGAACATACTTAATAGAAATATATTAATTTAAAATTATTTTAATGATGGATATCTTCTACCACCAACACTAATGGTTCTCTATAAGGACACTCAATGGGATATTCCCCATTATTTCATGTAATTGACTATTGTTATTTGAAAAATTGCATGTATACTATTCTAGAAAGCATAATTTATTATTTTAATAAAATTTTCATTCATTGTTACGCACCCAATAAAGAAACAAAAGAAAAAATGGACCCATATTGACATTACCACTTCAAAACTAAAGAGAAAATCCATTAATTCTCTTCATTATGATTTAGAATGAAATTAATTTAATAGATTTTCCACTGAAAAACCACTCATGAAATTTTGGAATTACTTAAAGTTACTCCTGAAGGAACAAATAATGTTAGAGGCATAAGGATTGATATGTATAGAAATTTTTTGAATGTTTTTTTAGTCACCCTAATGAATCAATTAATAAAATATTTAATCATTTTATTGACATATAAAATTAAATAAGTATCTTCATGATGTTTTCACTATATAAACACTAATGAAAAAAGATTAATTGGGATTTTCTAAGTATATGGGAACCCAAGATAGTGATACTTAGAGTACTAAAAGATATCTATAATATGGTGGTTAATCTCTCATGACCTTTGAGATCACCATGAATAAACAAGTGGAAAAGAAGCAAAGTAAGTGAAGAAGAAATTATTTTAACGCAACTAAGGATGACTATACTGGAATTGATGCCGAGATATGACATATATCCAAGAAATTAAAATTAATAATGAAGAATAATAGAACTTTACACAATGATTAAAAAGAGAATAAATGAAAATACTTTAAGGTAACTTGTTATAATTTCAAGAAAAGGGACACATCAATTTGTATATTCACTTTTTAGAAAAGGAAAAGAATAAAATAAAGAACCCCTCAATATTTATAGTTAGAGTGTATGCGATGACTCTATATATTCTTCTGAATAATGTGAAGATAACCTAAAATGTTTCATGGATGAAATTCAGGTTAATGATAGAACAAAATCTTCAACCAATTCTTTGTATTCTGAAAAATTATATTATGAAGAATTATTAGATGGATTTTATGAACATACCACAAAAATAAAATAACTAAAAAATAAATATCATCATGTAACACCCCAAGATTTCATAGTAAGTTATTTTCTTTAAATTAATTTAACATCTTGCGCTACACGCAACACGGGGTTCGAGTGCACCATGACTTATCAAACTAGCCGTTCAAAAAATAGTTATGAATAATATTAAATGAATTTTGAATTTTATATACTCCATATAATTTTATAATCCATATTATGTGTTTCTTAGATATAATATAATAACAAATTCATTTTTTCTGATAAAAGAAGTATTTTTCAAAAAAAAAATACAATTTTACCACCTTTTAATGTAAAAACCTTGTTAAAACCAATATTTGACACTTTTATATATTAAATTTATTGATATTAAATTATTCTTTATAATTGGGATATAAAAATTTATTTTGGATAAATGTTTTGTTCTTTCTTCATAACATTCATTTTTATTGGATAGTGAAAATACTAAATTTTAATTAAAAACAACTTTTTCAATAAAAATAATTTATAGTGTAAAATTATCAATTTGAATGGTTTTGAAGGATAATCATATTATATTTTTATCATTTAATACAATTTAAGTCATTATAATTAATTTCAAATTTAAATTTGACGTAAAAACATGTCAATCTTTTGATAGTTTTTACTTCTTAAAAACCCACCTTTTGGTTTTAAAAATGGGAATTAATTTTAAATTAATTTATATCTACTTATATGTTTTTAAATTTTGTAAAATAGAATTCATTTTTGAATTTTTTAATATCAAAATTAGCTTAGGGTGATGTTTTGGTATTTTTTCTAAAAACATTCAATTTTTGATGAATAGTGTAAAAAACTACGTTATTGTTTAAAAACCGACTTTTTATTTAAATAATTATTTATTTTATTTATTTAATTAAATATAGATGCATAATACCTATATTAGTTCAATCTGACTTATTGGAGTCATTTTTATAATAAAAATAGATGTATAAAATTTTATTGAACTCTTTACCCTCTTTTATCCACCTTTTAGGAGCAGTTGCAAATTTGCATAAAACATAATTTTACTTCTTCTATGAGTTGAATTTAAAAAATAAAAGAGACATGATTGACATTAGTAAGTAAAATGTGGTTTAATAAGATGAAAATAATTTTTTGTGAATCATTACTTTTGACTTTTATTTATCACGGTTAAAATTAAATAAGGTAATTAAAGGTAAAATGTATTATAATTACCTTAAGACATGTTCTAATTCAATTGGATAAGTATAATTCGACCAAAAACAACCTTAGGAATAAAATATGTTCATTTTGGTCCACTTGGATTAGATTAGGACATTTAGTATTATTTTATTTAAAGAAGTGTCAAAAGTGTTAAATTCATTGTTTAATAACAAAACCATTTTTAATATTGGGTTATACATAAGATAAATTCAACTATAAATATTCATTATAAAACTAAAAATATTTCTTACATAATTATATTTTATTAAAAAAAATTAGAAATTAAATAATTAAATTTATTTATAACACAATGATGATGAAATAATGACTTTATTAATGAATGATTAAAATAATTGATATTATAAATATCCAAATAAATGTAATTTTAGACTTTTGATGAATTACACTAATTATCTAGGTTAATATGACATGTTATAGTTTATTAAATATTTTTTTTAATTAACCATGTAGTAATGATTTTCACAAAAACCAATTACTAAATAATATAAAAATTGATATAAATGAGTTTTTAGAACAAATACT
This sequence comes from Viscum album, assembly GCA_963277665.1. Classification (NCBI taxonomy): domain Eukaryota; kingdom Viridiplantae; phylum Streptophyta; class Magnoliopsida; order Santalales; family Viscaceae; genus Viscum; species Viscum album. The sequence goes on from OY728146.1 coordinate 1,111,620,854, forward strand.
ATATTATTGGTTTATATAATATTCCAAAAAATTTAAGGTTCATCAGAATGGATTAAATAATTTTATATATGTAATTAATGAACCACTTTATGTTCTATTAGATGTTAAGAGTAAGGTTATTAACCATATAGCGTAAGAATATAGAGAGACATGGTAAAAGTTAAACAATTTAACTAATAGTTAAATAAAAAAGATAAGGATAATGTGGTGACCTATAATTGTCTAAAACATATTGGTTGAGATTATTTTGACTCATAACCACTTTATCTTAGAAATAAATCAATTTGGATCCATTAGAAGCCAAAAATTATTTAAAATAAAATAATATTTCAAGGTTTTCCTAAAGTGACCCCCACCTCTCTTATAAAAGGGTACTTACACTTCTCTCAAAATCACACCTCCAAATCCATTTGTCTCGGAAAAACAGGCCCAAATATCCTCCCAACTTCCCTCAAATCAACCTAGAGTCATTAATTTTATCATAAATCAAACCTAAGGATCCCTTTTGATCAACTCAAAAAGGAAACATCTGAAGAAGAGGTAATAATTTCAACACCCTCTTTCAAGTTCTTTTCTTCTTCCACTTCCTCTTTCTTTGTTGTTTACATTACAAAAGAATAAATACTGTACCTAAAACATTATATTATGTTATTATAAATATGGTAAAACAATATTCCTTATTTTTCCCATCCTATAAATGACAAAGTCACCATACGTGCGTACGTACAGCTTACCGTCTTCACATCGTGGTGTAGTTTGTTATTAAAAAACTTCATTATTTGAATGGGTATAATAATGAGTATAACTGATTTAAATAGTAAATATAACATGTTAATGATTAGTTATATATGATATACCATCCAACTATATATTATTTCACCATAAAAATAATGATATTGTCGCTCGTGTGTACATACGACTTACCGTCTCCACGAATGCAATGAGATTCATTCCCCATCATAATCATTCAAGAATAATTTTCATTTTATGATTAAAAATTATTATTAATAACTTAATATAATTATGGATATGAATAAAATACACCAAATAACTAACAAACATGACTTACGTAACAAAACATATAAAGGAAAACGAATTAGTTAACAACCAAAACAATGATACTACAAAAATATCATTTATAAAGAAATATAAGAAGATCATATATGATATCATATTTATGTATTTATTTCTTGTATAATTTAGTAAAAAATATTTCAACATTATAATGGAGGTTAACCTACCCTATACTAAGGAAAAGTACAAGGTAAGGGGTTTTCATCTCACTTCTTATTCTCGTGAGATTCGTGCTGTATTGCCACTATTTCCATTTATGTAGTGTATGTACTGAACATGATTTTATTCTTTGTGTAATATACATTAATTTATGAGTATTTACACCTTAATTTTATGATAATTCTTTCATGGGGTGTATTTTTCGTAAGTTACCAATCGGTAAAGGAATTTCAAATTTCAAATTTCATTCATTGGGCTTTACACATACTTCATTGATTATTATAATCCAAGATTATATATGGAATCACTATTTATTATTTATGTAATAATATACAATCACCTTTATGTGGATATACCTTTGATACAAATAATCACTCAATTGATAAATTCACATTCAATTGATATGAACTTTTTAAGGTTAATCTTAATTCAATTGCTATCCATTGAGTTAAACATCCAAGTCATTGGTTTTTTTACAAGAATATGTGTAAATGTAACATGATTGATTTACATTGAATATACAATTATATTTAGCGTATTTATATTTTTCACAAATAATTATTTCATTTATTTATCCTTAATGTGAGGATATGGTCTTTATAAGGTATTTCATCTCAATTTACATTCCTTTGAGACCACATTGTCATTATGCACCAATTCACTTCTACGTGGTGTATAAACTGTCCTTTGGAATATTATATCATGAACCCATTTATTCTCATGATATTATAATGTTTTGATTAATGATATTCCCCAATTACTTGTATTCAAGCGTCTCTTATTCGGTTAGGAACTCTTTAACTAAAATATTGTTTTAAATGTTTTAAATATTTATTCTTCAAAATCTTTCTCATTAACGTCCACATTTCAAAAATGGTTTTAAGTATTTATTTATATGGACATAGATGTTTTGAAATAAAAATTCCTTTTAAAAGTTTCAAAGTGGTATGGGAAACTTTGGTTCAAAAATCTATTTTAAATGACTTCTTTGATAAATAGCGCGACATTTAAATGTTTTCGAGAAAAAAGGGAATATTTCTCTCAAATAGTTTTATTGAATATTTTAATCTATGTAAATATCCTTCAGTTTATTTTATTCTTGATTGATGTTAATTTATTATAGTACAATAATCCATATTGTATTGAATGATTTATGTTTGACTGTGGATGTTCTATTTTTTTTCCATTCATGGGTTGTAGTTAAGATATTGACATTTCATATGCTGGTTTTAATACAAATGTTTAGATTATGTTTCAACCTTTTAATATGAGGAATGCATTAGACTTATTAAGTGACTGGTGGAGCCCACTATAGTTCCTCGATGCATCGGTAGGTCTCATGACACAAACTAGTGTCTTGGTACAAGGCTTTGACAAAATCTTATTTTTAGTTTTTGCACGAGGCCTTGACTATATGGTTATGATGTTCGACATCATGAATTATTTCATTATGAAGTTGGAAATCGATATTACAAGTGATTATTCGACTATAAGAATATCCATGTGAATATGTAAATGGAATTATTTGACTTATCATTACCATATTATGCTGAATTTTAAGTTTAAAAGGCTTGTGTTCTAGTCTTGTAAATTGCCTTAAATGTGTATTCTTATTTATGACATTTTCTACTATATTGTTATCCTTACTGAGAATCTATGCTCACCCCTTTCTTATGTTTTATTTTTGCCAGGATAAAAAGAAGTATATTACGATTAACCTCTAGGAATAGGCTAAGGGATATAAGAGTGCTCAATGGGGACATAATGTTTTTTTCATGATGTAATGTAAAATTTATGTATGTATCTAGTACTTCCAAGGATACTAAACTGATCGGACTTTTTGGACATGATTCCATGTATCATTCCAATGTTATATAATAATTCACCGATTCTGGGTAACTGGGGTTGGGGCATTACAGTTGGTATCAGAGGATGTTTAGTACAAACATTATATGCTAGATTTAGAAAAAAACTCTCATTAGAAAACACTACCCTAAGATAGACATTAAGGATTAGTATATAAGAACATCCAAATATTTTGGTAATATAAATATTATGTGGGTTTTCCAAGAATTACATCCCTGTCTGGATACGAGCAGGTAGAGGTGGATCTGGAACATATTTACATAGGACTGAATACTCCGACAAGGAGTTTCGGGCTTGAACCGAGGTATCCTGATACATGACAACGAGCCTTACTGCACTATTGGTTACGACACTCCTAGGGGATATACTTAGGATAATTCACATTTTCATTGCAAACCAATTTGAATAATTTTAATATAAGATGAGAATAAATAACCTTGGTTAATATTTACATGTTTTAGATTGAAAATAAGGTGTTATGATATTCTCTAAATGATTTTATGACTCAAACTATTCTTTCTTGTGTTAGTCAATGGCTGTATTCCAAGGAAGTTATAGTAACAATGAACATGATGTACAAGGTGGGCACAGTGGTGTTAATGAGCAACAAAATTTAATGTTGATATGTGTAAAATATATTGTGTTCATGCTGAATTAGTTTTCCAAAAATATGATCAACAACATATATATTAACCAACTCCTAGACTCAACAAAGAAGAGAAAGGCGGTGAATGACAAGAGCTCTAATAGTGGAGACCATGGAGAAAATAAAGCTCAATTTACATCATGTAGGAAATGTGGAAGGAGACACCTAGGAAAGTGTCTCAATAGAACAAAGAAATTCTTTATGTGTGGGAAACAAGGATATAAAGTAAAGAATTTTCGAGGAAAAATGAAGAGTACTATGGTAGAATATAAAAATGATCCCAAGAATCGATTTACAGTAATTTTACGTAAATATAGGGGACCTGGAAATTACATGAGTGAATTCCCTATTCTATAGGATAACCTCTTGGTCAAGGAAGAATCTATGTAGAAATAAATGGTTGGAGAAATGTTTAAAATTATTAGTGCTCTTTGTTGATGGGATTACTTTGGAAGAATTTTCTCTTGTACCTTTAACCCTACAGTTTGTTATGTGAAAATGCTATTTTAGGAAGAATTATCATTTCTATTATTGATATAGTTATAAATAACCATTTGGATTTATATGATCCTTGAATTTGAGGCAATTACATATTATTAAATTTTGTGATGAAAATGCGATGTATGAGATAAAATTTGTGGTGAAATTACATTATGGTTATTTTGAAGAATTTATCTCATTTTTGGAATGTCATAAAATATAGTTTTTTGGAAATGGACAACATGTAGTCCGTTTGACAACCCATCACGTTGGAAAAAGCAGCGGGAATCAAACCCACAACCAGAGTGCGATAGGGATTTATTGCCTACCACTGGACTACATGATGTCCTGGGTTAGTGTGCCTAATTATTTTTAGTTAAATGATTTTGTTCATCAATAATAAGTTGATTTGGGATCTTATGTCTTACCAAATGGATATCCTTAGTATGGGAAAATGATTTGGTGATTAAGTGAAAAATGTTATTTTGGAAGAAGTTTGCTCTGTTGGGTACACTATATGCCTAAGGAAAATAGAATACTATGATATTTCTTTAGAGGAGTAATGGTGGATTTTTATCTATGTTTTTATTGTGGATTTATAGTGATTTTGGTTATTTATGGAAATGATCAACCTATAATAGAGAATATGTGATTAGGTTAATTACTTTTCAGTATGTGACATTAAATGTAGTCAGTGTTATTTGGAGATACAATTTAATGTGGAAGACTACATAATCAAAGTCTTCTTCGTTTTGGGTTTGAATATTAGTTTGGATTATATTGAAGTATTTTACGGACAATTGTTTATTAAAAGTTATTTACTAAACTTTGGGTATTGTTGGCTTAATTTTTGAAATGAAGATTAGTATTTCTTTCTCTAAAAGATTATACTTTTTTGGGGATAATCTTATCATGTACTAACCATTTTGGTTTTGGTTAATCTATAAAGACAAGGGAAATATATATTTTATCCTTTTCAAATCATGTAATTCTATAGAAGTTTATTATAACGCTTCAGATGTGACAAATTTTTCTTAAATAATCATTGTTTTAAAAAAGATGAGTTAGTGTTAGAAATTTATTAAAGGATAAAACTCTACATATAAATTAAGCATATATCTTTATGTTCTTAGTCAATATAGTAAATAAATTCCTCAACTTTATGAAATGGAATTTAAAACAAAAAACATTGTCTGTTTACTTTTCCAAATGGGAAACTAATGAACGTTTATCCAATCAAAAGTTTGCGGTTATCTTGTTGTTAAATTTCTCCTGATCATGTTATCTATCACTCTATATAAGATCATGAAACTTAGTTTATCTTCCATATCGATGATTTCCTACATTGAATCCTAGTATGGGTTATCTCAGGTGACCTTTGTACTTATCTTTCATACTTTTAAAGCGATAGTTTTATTGACTCTTTTTCTGATGTGGGACTTTTAATGAAGTTCCAAAGCCCAATTTTAATATTATGAGGTCACAATTTCCAAAATAGGGAAAAATGTAACACCCCAAGATTTCAATAAAGTTATTTTCTTTAAAGTAATTCAATATCTTGTGCTACACGCAACACCGAGTTCGAGCACACCACGACTTACCAAACTAGCAGTTCAAAAAACAATTATGAACAGTATTAACAGAAATTTGAATTTTATATACTAAATATAATTTTAGAATCCATATTATGTGTTTATAATATATAATATAAGAATAAATTACTTTTACAGATAAAAGAAGTATTTTTCAAAAAATAAAATTTTACAACCTTTTAATAGAAAACTCTTTTTAAAACCAATATTTAACAATTTAATATATTCAATCTAATGAAATTAAATTCATATTTATAATCAGGAAATATAAATTTATTTTGGATAAATTTTTGGTACTTTTCTGATAACATTCATATTTTGATGAATAATGAAAAATACTAAATTTTATTTGAAAACAACATTTTTAATCGAAATAATTTATAGTGTTAAATTATAAATTTTAATGGGTTTTAAGTATAATAAGATTATATTTTTATAATTTAATACAATTTCTCTCATTATAAGTAATTTCACATTTAAATTTTACATAAACACATGTCAATCTTCTGATAGTTTTTTACTTCTTAAAAACCCTCCTTTTGGTTTTGACAATGGGAATTAATTTTAAATTAATTAATTATACATATATGTTTTGAATTTTGTAAAATAGAATTATTTTTTGAATTTTTAATACCAAAATTATCCTTGGGTGAATTTTTGGTATTTTTATGAAAACATTCAATTTTTGATGAATAGTGAAAAACACTCTGTTATTGTCTAAAAACAGAATTTTTATTTAAATAATTATTTATCTTATTTATTTAAGTAAATATAGATACATAATACCTATATTAGTTTAATATGATTCATTGGAGTAATTTTTATAATAAAATTAGATGTATAAAATTTTATTGAACTTTTTACCGTCTTTTAGCCACATTCTAGGAGCATTTACAAATTTGCATAAAAAATAATTTTACCCCTTCTCTGAGATTATTTTCAAAAATACTAGAGACACGATTGACATTAGTAAGTAAAATTTGGTTCAAATAAGTGATTTTTTTGGGTGAATAGTAACTTTTGACTTTTATTTACCACGATTAAAATTAAATTGGGTAATTAAAGGAAAAAATGATATGATAATTACCCTAACACATGTTATAATTCTATTGGATAAGTATAATTCAACTAAAAACAACCTTAGGAAAAAATATGATCCTTTTGGTCCACTTGGATTAGATTCGGACATTTATTATTATTTTATTTAAAGAAGAGTTAAAAGTGTAAAATTGATAGTTTAATAACTAAACCACTTATAATATAGGGTAATACATTAGATAAATTCGACTAAAAATATTCATTATAAATATGAAAAGATTTTCTACATAATGATATTTTATTTATAATTTTTATACATTAAATAATTAAATTTATTTACGACACAATGATGATGAAGTAATTACCTTACTAATGAACGATTAAAATAATTGATATTATAAAAATCCAAATAAATAAAATTTTAGACATTTGATGAATTCCACTAATTATCTAGGTTAATATGACATGTTAGGGTTGAATAAATAATTTTTGTTCGAAGTAATCTTGCATTTATGATTTTCACCAAAACCAAATACTAAATAATGTCAAAATTGACATAAATGAGTTTTTAAGACAAATACTATATTATTGGTTGATATAATAATCCTAAAAATCTATGGTTCGAGAAAATGGATTATATAATATTATATATGTCATTAATGAACCACTTGAAGTTATTTTGAAAGTTTATAGTAAGTTTATTAACCATATAGTGTAAGAATACAAGAAGACAATGTAAATGTTAAACTATTTAACTAATAGTTACATCTAAAAGATAAGGTTAATATGGTGACCTAAACATGTATAAAAAATATTGGTTCAAAGTATTTAGACCCATACCTACCTTATATTATAAATAAATCAATTTTGATACATTAAAACCAATAATGATTTATAATAAAATAATATTTCATGGTTTTCCTAAAGTGACCGTCACCTCTCTTATAAAAGGGTACTTCTTCTTCTCTCAAAATCACTCGTCCAAAGACATTTGGCTCTGCCAAACCCTGCCAAAATATCCTACTAACTTTATTCACATCATCCTAGAGTACTTACTTTGATCAGAAAGCCAACCTATGGAGCCCTTTTGATCAACTCAAAAGGGAACACCCGAAGAAGAGGTAATAATTTCACCACCCACTTTCATGTTCTCTTCTTCTTCCACTTCTTCTTTATTTATTATTTCCATACCAAAATAATAACTCCAGTACCTCATACATACTATCATGTTTTTATAAATATGGTAAAACCATATTCTTTATTCTACTCATCCTATAAATGACAAATTAACCATACGTGCGTACGTACGGCTTATCGTCTCCACGTCGTGGTGTAGTTTTTTATTCAAACAAATCATTATTTGGATGTGTATAATGATGAGTATAAATTATTTAAATAATAAATATAACATGTTAATGATTATTTATACATGATATATCATCCAATTATATATTATTTCACCATCAAAATAATGATATTGTCGCTCGTGCGTACGTACGGATTACCGTCTCCACTAATGTGATGAGAATCATTTCCCATCATTTTAATTCAAGAATATTTTTCATTTTATGATTAATTTTTTTAAGAACTTAATATCATTCTGGATATGATTAAAATACATCCTATACATAACAAACATGACTTACGTAACAAAATATATAAAGGAAAACGAATCAGTTAACAACCCAAACAATGATACTACTAAAATATCATTAACCAAGAAATTTTAGAAGATCTTATATGATATCATATTTATGTATTTGGTACTTGTATAATTTAAAAACAATTATTTCACCATTATACAGGAGGTTAACCTAGCCTATACTAAGTAAAAGTACAAGGTAAGGGGTTTTCAACTCACTTCTTATTCCCGTGAGATTCATGCTATATTGCCACTATTTCCTTTTGTGTGGTGTATGTACTGCCCATGATTGTATTATTCATGTAATATAAATTAATTTATGGGTATTTACATCTTCATTTTATGATACTTCTTTCATGGGGGTGTATGTTTCGTATGTTACCAAATCGGTAAGGGAATTTCAAATTTCAACTTCCTCTCATTGGGCTTTACGCATACTTTATTGTTTATTTTACACCAAGATAATGTGTAGAATCACTATTTCTTATTTATGTAGTAATAATAGATACCATTTCTATGAATATACCTTTGATATAAATAATTACTCCATTGATAAATTCACAATCCATTGATATGAACTTTTTAAGGGTAATCTTAACTCTATTTCCATTCATTGAGTTAAACATCCAAGTCATTGGTTTTGTTTTTATAAGAATATGTGTGAATGTAACCAAATTTATTTACAATTAATATCCAATTATATTGAGTGTATTTATATTTTGTACACATAATTATTTCATTGATTTATACTTAATCTAAGGATACGATCCTTATAAGGTATTTCATCTCAATTTACATTCCATTGATACCTCTTTGTTGTTATGCACCAATTCTGTTTTATATAGTGTATATACTGTCCATTGAAATATTATATCTTGAATCCATTTATTCTCATGATATTATAATGTTTTTATTAATTTTATTCCCCAATTACATGTATTCAATCATCTATTATTTGGTTAGTAACATTTTAACTAAAAAATTGTTTTAAATGTTTCAAATATTTATTTTTCTAAATTTTTATCATTAATGTACATATTTTAAAAATGGCTTTAAGTATTTATTTATATGGACATGAATGTTTTGAAATTAAAATCCCTTTTAAAATTTTTAAAGTGGTATGGAACACTTTTATTCAAAAATCTCTTTTAAAGGACTTCTTTGATAAATAGTGCGACATTTAAATGTTTTCAAGAAAAAGGGGATATTTTTCTCAAATAGTTTTAATGAATATTTTAAACTATGTAAAAACCCTTTAGTGTATTTTATTATTGATTCTGGTTTATTTATTATAATACAATCATCTATATTTTATTGAATGAGTTATGTTTGACTGTGGATGTGCTCTTTTTAGGCCATTCATGGTTTGTGGTTAAAATATTGACATTTCTTGTGCTAGTTTTACTACGAATGTTTAGATTATGTTTCAACATTTTCAAATGAGGAATTCACTGGACTTAGTATGCGACAGGTGGAGCCCACTATAGCTCCTCAATGCATTTTTAGGTCTCATGAGACAAACTATTGCCTTGGTACAAGGCCTTTACAAAATCTTATTTGTAGTCTTGGCACGAGGCCTTGAAAATGTTGTTATGATGTCTGACATTATGTATTCCATCATTATGAAATTGGATATTGATATTACATGTGATTACTCAACAAGTAGAATATCCATGTGAATAAGTAAAAGGAATTATTTGATTTATCTTTGCCATATTATGCTGATGTTTATGTTTAAAAGGGTTGTGTTCTAGTCTTATACATTTCCTTAAATGTTTATTCTTATTTATGATAGTTTCCGATATATATTTATCTTTACTGAGCATCTGAGCTCACCCCTTTCTAATGTTTTATTTTTTCGAGGATACAAAGTTGTATATTACGATTAACCTGCAGGAATAGGCTAAGGGATATAAGAGTGTTCAAAGGGGACACAATATTTTTTTATTTCATAATTTAATGTAAAACTTATGTATATGTCTAGCACTTACAAGGCTACTAAACTGATCAATATTTTGGGACATGATTCCTTGTATCATTCCAATGTTATCTAATAATGCACTAATTCTTGGTAACTAGGGTCGGGGTGTTACAAATCGAGTTATTTTTAAATAGAATCAACTCTATAAAGAAAATTATCAATTATCCTATATATATTAATAAATCTACCTAACATTAAAAATTTGAATGAGAAATTAAATATATTAAGAATTATCTCACTAATTTCTCCCAAGGTGAAAATAGTTTTAACAAACATATTTCTTCTCAATGACATGTAAAAAATGAGTTAGGTTTTGATTTCATAAATCAATAATGAACCTAAAAAATTACTACTACTTTTGTAAGATGGTTCTCTCAAAATAAATATTTGAAATTATAGTGGAAACATCAAGAATCTTATTTTTTAATGTGATTGCAGAAAAATCACCATGATAGGCCTATGTTAATTTATCTTACTTTTAATAATTTTTTAAGAAATATTATCGAAAATCATATGCTAAAAATGCATGGATTAAAAAATTCTTTTTAGATTTCACATATGGGCACATAATTTGGGTACCAATTTCTTTAATTCCATGATTATATTTTGTAAAAAAAATTTATCATGATTACATCCCAAGGAACAACATTATACATTAATAGTGGGTGTTTGATACACATGTGCATTGATTAATCTGAGTTCAATTATATTGAAAATCTTGATGGAGGAAACTTCAATTTTGGAGATATGTTAAGTAGTAATATTATAGGTGTAAGTACAATTTGTCTTTAAAATTATTATATTAATAAATATATTTTATATGTTATAGGTTTAAAAATTGTTTTTCAGATTATCAGTCAATTATTTGAAAATAGTTTTAAATTATCTTTTGATTTTTTTGTAAAATATTTGATTCTAAAGGAAAATTTTTATTTTATATCCTCATTTTAATAATATGTATATAATTGATTTAAAATCTATAGAAAAAATGTTAAATGTTTGATTTCAAAAGACAATTAATCAAGGATATGGAATAAGAACCTTAGAAATTTTTTCAGAGATACACTAGTTTCAACTAAAAAAAATCATTAAAATGAGATTTTATTTAATTGAACTTAAAAAATGATATTGTTTGTGAACCTTTCCGACTTAGTAAGTAAAATTAAGCACCAATTAAATGTAAAAAATAATTATCTACCTCTAAGTCACTTGAGATTATACATATTTATCATTTTGGACCAAACTAGGTTACAGGTATATGAGGTAAATCTTTCACTTTTGAAATTATCTATGATTATACAATATTTACATGTATTTTCTTCTTATCTCATAAAAATGAAGAACATAAATTCCTATTAAATATTCCAAGATGGTAGAAAATTTCAAAGAATATAAAATATTATCAATTTTTGGTCATCATGGGTGAGAGTTTGATTATAAATATTTTAAGGATCTTTGTACTTTACAAGCATATAATAATTATTTTCCCACTTCCAGGACTCCAAAATAAAAGGGGGTTATTGAAAGATAAAATATAAATATTTAAGACATTGTAAGAACTATTTTAGATGAATTTAAAATATCTAAATATTTATATACAAGTTGGTCAATATTGTTTGTAATACATTGAACCGTGTTATCATAAGACCCTTCCTTAAAAATACACCCTATAATATTTGGAAAACTAAACTTCCTATAGTTGGATTTTTTAAATCGTTTGGATTTAAATTTTATATTATAAACACCAATGAAACATAATAAATATTAACCCTTAATAAAATGAATGTATTCTTCTTGGGTACACTAACTCAAATAAATTATAAATATTATTTAATGAATTGGTTAAGACCATGGATGAATTAATTCACATCAAATTTTATGAGAGTTTTCATAGAAATCATCCCCCTTTTGATGACTCTTAAGTTGACCTAGAAAAATTTACCTTAAATAATCCACCAAAATTTAATGAAATCAATGTTGTTGAAGAACCACCATCTAAACCTTTACTCAAGTAATTTGTGCAATCTAAAGGCCATATGTTAGAAAATATTATAGGTGATTTGTAATATGTTACATATATCATATGTTTAGGTTTTAATGAGGTTGAGAATCATGATTTTATTTCACACATAAAACACCTAAATTTTTATGACTCCATTAATGACGAAAATTGGGTACCTGTAATTATAGTGTAATTATCCAATTTAAAAGGAATAACGTTTTTAAATATTTTGAAAGACCCTATGATCATACTATTATTGAAACTAAATGGGTTTTTAGAAATAAATTAGTAATGAAAGATAACATCTCTTGTGCAAAGAAAAACTTGTAGAAAATATCTATAATAAAGAATAATGAATTGATTATTGTGATACCTTTACACTCATCTCTAGGATCAAATATGTTAGAATCTTATTTTAATTTTCCACTAATTTAAATTTTATGGTATTTCAAATGGATGTTAAATGTTCTTTTTTTAATGGTTATATTTCAAAAAAGTTTTTTATTGAAAAAAATCCTCATTTTGAATATTCAAAAATCAAAATCATATTTTTTTGGTAAATGAATATCTGTTGGTTTAAAATAAGACCATTGAGTTTGACTGACATGATTATCAGTATTTATATTAATAAAATGATTTCGAAATTGGAAAATTTGATTTATTTTTTTAAAATATATTTCAAATGAATTATTAACTATTAAAATTTATATCAATGATGTTATCTTTGGTTCAATAATATAATATATTTTTAATGAATTTTAAAACTTAATGAGAAAATAATATGAAATGAATTTTATGGCTAAGTTAAATTTATTTGATTGGTTTTCAAATTTAAAATAAATAGAATTAGTATTTTTGTAAATAAAATAAAATATACTAATATAATTTTAATTAATTTTGTAATGGATCATGTTAATGAAATATGTACACCTCATGAGTACATCATGTAAGATAATATTTGATAAAGTTGGTAAAATACTTTTCAATAAGCTTTATAGCAGTATGATTTTGATACATATTTACCCTACTATGAACCCTCTATACATCGTGTTTAGTTTTTGTCTTTGTGATCATTTTTTAATAAAATATTAATGTATAACATTTAAAATATCTGAAAATATTTTTTTATATATTTTAATGGATCTATTTTTTTATAAAAAATACTATTCTTTTGAACTTACAAGTTTCCTTGATATTAATTTTGGGGGTTTTCAAGTAGATAGAATATATAAATGTTGAGCTTGTCTCCTAGTATGAAAATACTGTATCTCATCGAGTAATAATAAAAAAATTCAATTCGTCTTACTATAGCTGAAGTAGAATATATATCTATAAGTATTTTTCACCCAAATTACTTAGATAAAACAATCTTTTAGATTATGCGATAAATTAAAATTTTGTACCTATTAATTGTGGCAACATCGATGCCATTTTAGTTTTTATAAATTCAATTAAACACTATCTCACCAAGAACATTGATATTAGACACCAATTATGAGTGACCACTTCCCAAAACATGATATATTTCATTAGTTCATTAGTACCAAAATTTAATTAATCAATATCAATATCAATCCTCTTTCTTTAGTTAGTTTTGAAATTATTAAAGTGGATATATGTATTGTTTGGTTATTACAATTATTCATTAACTATAGAAATAACGAGTTGTTTCAAATTTTTTAGTTATTTTAAACTATTTTTAATTTTTTTAAAATGATAAAATTTTCAAACTTTATAACCATTAAATTTTTTAAATCAAATTGATTGTTTTATTTCTAGAAAATGTTGATATAAATATATAAAAAGATTATGTTTTTCTAATTGATATTCACAAAGAGGTAAGTACCTTGAAATGGGATGTTTTGGTTTTCAACCTGATCTTCACCAAGTTAATGAGTAATGTTCCTTTACTACACACTTGTTTGGACACCCTTAAGGAATTTGATTTTGGTAATTCAAAAAATATTTATAAACTATAATGATGGATTAAATTTTTTTAATTAATCTAAAAATGTTTAATGTTTTTCTTTTACCTCTTGAACTTAATTTATTTTAGGATTGTAATATTTTTAAATTATTATTTGTGGGGGAACTAACCTAATTCTTAATTATTAAATTTTCTAGAAGAGAAACCCATTTTGATAAAAGATAAGAACCATTTATTTATTTTTTATTTTTAAAAGCTCATAATCCATTCTATACTAAACAATATGATGGATGTGTTTTTATATTTTTATAATATACTATTTTGAAATTCTATTTTAGCCAATTTAAAACATTTAAAATTAAAAATATAATTAATGTTTTAAAAAGTTTAAAAATGTATTTTTCTCTCTCTTGAAGTAACATTAATTATGGGTAAAAAAATGTAATTATTCCTTTTGTCTCTTGTAGTAATCTAAATACTTTTTTTAAACCCTTAATTAAATCAATTGAATGGTATAAATTGATTTAATTCATTGGTTTTATATTATTATTTGGTTATATAATCCTATTTTTGTGTTGTTTTTTATAAACACAATGAGGGAGAATTATAGATTAAATGGAATATTTAAAATTCCTTTAGAATATGAATTATTTTGAACATGAATTTTATTCAATCATTAAAAAAAATCAAACCATTTTGAGTATTGAAAATGTTTTTGACATCAATTGTGAACCTATTAATGGGGTATTTAAATACTATTTTCAAATACCATGGATATATAAATCGGAAAATTATTTCTTATTATTTATTATTTGAAGTGTTTGGGATTATTAAATGTTTGGGAGATCGTTGTATGTAATTATCTTGGATTTTTTTATTTATAAAAAATAACAATTATGTTTTTAACTTTTTAATTTTACCATATTTTAGTTATTAATAAAACTCATTAAGTGATGGAGTATTATGGTAAAGAGGAAGGCATCCAAAAATGTGTAGTGGTCTTTCCAAAATCCCACAAAACCTATTACCAATGGACAACTGGAAGAGTGTCACCAGATAGCTGATGGAACTGAAAAAAATCAGTAGTGTAGAAAACACAGACTAGATACCCGATGAATCTCACTATAATGATAGTGAGGAGTGATAATGACCAATGAGATACATAAACCCCACCATTCATCTAGTGGAATCATGTGCCAAGATGATATCTTCGAGGCATCAAGTCAAATGGACTATTTATAGCGGTCATAACTGGATTATTTGAACCATTTACACCTCCTACTTGACTTATAGACCACAAAATCCTATAAATACACTGCATGGGAGGCCTATCAAGATAATATAATAATTTATCTTGATCTATAGTGAATAAAAATCAATCCAATGATCATCTGGAAAAAATTACTTCCATTGATCTTCCTCTAAATATATATTGTTTAGTTTTTTAATAAATAATTTGATCTCCCGTATATCTATACCTATCCCATTATATCAATTTAATGTTATCTATCTTTCTATTAAATCGATAGAATTTATTCAAAGGGTTTTTCCCAAGGAAACTTCTTTGGTTTCTCACCAACCTTTAAATCCAATGTCATTATTTTTATAGGGTTCATGGCTACCACTATAGTTAAGGTTTTATGTTCTTATCGGGATTGTTCGATACCGCTAAAGTCAAGGTCTGTAAATTTATAAACCCTTAAGAAATTGGGTTGAGATATGTATGGGCTTGTCTTGATCTATTTCAGATTCCCCATATCAAATCTTGCGCCATGAATTTTATTTAATTTCTACATATTTTAC
Source organism: Viscum album (assembly GCA_963277665.1). NCBI lineage: Eukaryota > Viridiplantae > Streptophyta > Magnoliopsida > Santalales > Viscaceae > Viscum > Viscum album. The sequence continues at coordinate 1,111,637,064 of OY728146.1, forward strand.
CTTTTAAAATATTTCATTGAATTAATCAATTAATATTTTATCATATAAATCACTCAATCTATTAACTTAAATAAATTTACATATCACTTAATTAATATATAATTTTCCAATAAATTTATAATTTTGAATTTATATATTCTTATAAATACTACTACACTTACTTTGGTTATTTTAATTAATTTTACTATTTCCTAAACATATCACACAATTTGTTTATTTTTTTAAAAATAAATTCATACATCTCTTTCCATCATACTTCCACATTTAAATATTATCGTGAATAATTATGATGTTTTTTTTGAAATAATAACATCGTATCATATGATTAATATTTTAGATAATGTTTAGGGATTTCACTAATTCTTCATGGCTCTTATTCTTATATTCCCCCATGATAACTTTTAGGGACATTTCCAAATTCTTGATGATGATTATCCCCACTTATCTTCTTGTCATCCACAATTCAAAATTTCATTGAGTTTGTTCTAATTACATAAAACCCTCAACAGTAGACTCTCCATTGTGATCTTAAATTTCTTTAAACCTTATTTCTATGCACCTAGATAATTTTTATCATCCAATTATAAATATTAAACCATGCGAACATGATTATCTTATACTAAAATGATCATCCAATCAAAAATTCATATCTTCTATATAACTCCCAAAATTCTACAGATTGTGCTATATGAAAATACACAATTATCTGCAACACACAAAATAAACATTTTATAAAATTTAAACAATTTTTATTTAAGTGAAAATTTTAAACAAATACAAGACATTTATAAACCTTGAAGAACTTTCGTCCAACCATTTAGATTTTCTTCATAACAAAAATATACTATTTTCATCACTCAATAATTTTTATTTCCATCCAACCAGAACCTTTATCAAAGAAAAAATTCTAGACACCACACTGCTGGATTAAGATTTTTTTGGTATTTCTATATCTCAGTAATAATGAATTTGTATCCAATTTATTTTGATATATTCTATATAATTTAATTAACTATACTTTTCCTCCTTTTTATAATAATTGTATATATTTTTAATATATGATAAAAGAGTTTTTACTTCCCCTTTAAACACCTAATATAATACCTAATATGGAACATACCACATATTCCATTAAGTGAGGGGCGTTTGGTAAAATTAAAGTTTCATCCTTAATTCATTAAATATTTCTTCTATTTCGATTTCAAGAAAACAACAAAATTTTTATATTTTTTGGATATACAATCCAACTTCATTTCACAATTAGAATAATTCCCAATGGGTTTTTTGTAACTACCAAGCTTTTACTCCTTTAATAAATACCATGTTTGATGGATTAATATACATATAAAATAAAAACCAATCAATTATTAATGATTTTAATGTGGAAATAAATTTTAAATGTACAAAAAATAGTAACAAATGTATGAAAATTAATATATATATATATAAACAAAAAATAATTTCACTTTAAATAACAACTCAACTAGTGTTGCTACGAAACTAGTGAAATATCTTATATAAAATTCACTTCTATTTAATGATAATACATTTTGATATGAATAAAGGATAAACACTAGTTTAATTATTAATTTAACAAAAATATGATGGATGATAGATAATATATGAAAGGTAACATTACTATAAACATACGTTTTTAAAAAAAATTATATTTTTAATTAAAAATAAAATTTATAAATTTTAGGCTTTTAATTTCAAAATAATTACATCATTTTTAAGTTATCATGGTCAAATTATCTTAATATAAATTTTCAATATATTTATAAATTTTTTTAGGTGAATATTGTAATATAACGACATTAAAAATGACAAGACTTTATGACATAATTAATATATAATAAATAATTTTAGATTTATAAAATCATTATATAAGAACAAATCCATATTTTATAAGTGAATTTATAATTTTACATATGATGGTTATAATTATTTTTACCATTATTGACTGATTTTCTTGTTGTACGTGCTGATAGGGGGGAATGGACTGTTTAATACTTATTTATTGAATGTTTGTTTCTTGTCTTGCGTTTCAGTCCACGTTTGGGATGTGTGCCCTATTGGTTTTTATTATTTTCGTTGAGTTATTGTGATGGGTTTCTCCTTTTCCCAATCTTCAAAAGAAGATCATTATTTGTATAATAAAAGATATTTTCTACTCAATTGTTTAAAAAAAACGCTGGTTTTAATTTATAAACCCATATTTTACATTTTATAATTTATGTTATATTTCTAAAAAAATGTTTTTAATACATTATACATTTAGTATTTTAAAATTAATTTTCATAAATTTAAAAAAATAATTAAAAAAATGGATTTTAAAATTTTAATTATTAGGACCAAATTTTATATTAATAACCATTTTATTTTTGGGCCTAATGGATAAATTACCTAGGTAAAACTAGTTACCGCGGTGAAAAATACAATGGTAAAAGTGAGTAACTTTAGAGTTAAATGTTATGAAATGCTTATGATATGGTTATATCTAAATGGTGGAGTTGTGTATCAACCTTATATAATCTCCAATATAATATTTATCAAATATTGATACACTTTTTTTGAGAGTGATTTCCCATTATTGAAAAGTTTAGGGTATTTATAGAAATGTATCTTCTTCACTTATAAATGGGGAACTCCTCTTCTAAATTCCCATAAAAAAACATATTATTTTTTTGAAAATTTTATAAAACATCTCTTACAAACTCTTATAAACCTTAATTATGTTATAGTATTCTCAAAATACCATCCCTCAATGTATTAATAAAATAAAATCTAATTATTGTCATAATTTAATCCATCAATATTTGAAAATAAATCTAAACTAGACCATAACCATTTTCATATTCACTTAATGAAAATAATACTTATATTTAATGGAATAATAACATTATATGAATTCATAAAACTTAAATTACAGAGGCTTTAATGGTTTTCAAATGATTATCTAAGGAATAAAATAGAAAATCAACACCACTTTTATAAACATTATTTCAAAACATTTAAGATTATTAACCCCTGATATTGAAAATAGATTACAGTAATCTTGTACATGAAAATAATTGTAATTAATAAGATTATTAATAGTAATATATAATAATAAGGTTATAAAAATTGGCAGTTAATATGTTTATCTTTATAAAATAGTACGTTGAATAATTTTTGTCGAAATCAAGGGTTAAAATAAGAGACTTGTAATTTCAAAATCCATTCATTAAGCTATATAATTTACTATCGAACTTAGTTTTTCAAAAACTCTACATTTCAAATCATGTTATAATTTTTATTTAAAGGGAAAAATGTTTTTAAACCAAATTCATTTTCATGAATATTGTTATTTTCTTCTTTCATATATAATGAGAATTTTTTAAGAGAATCACTTAACCATGAATTCTATAACAATGAATGCATGATGTTTTCTAAAAGATATTTTCATGATTTTCTTTTCATTATCTTTAAGTGATATATCTCAAGTAGAGTCATGTTTCAAGTTTCACCTTATATTTCCTTTTATTATGTGAATATTTTTGGGTTATCAAGTTTTCAATGTCGATCTATTTATTTCATGTTGTTATACTATTTGGAAATTTCATGAAATACAATTTTTATTCCAAGGGTTCTATACGAAGAATGTATAATTTCATTTTGGATGCTTTAAAAAACCATTATTTTAACATGGGTTCATTATGATATGTTAACGATTTTTTTATTGGAACACATATGTATGGATGATGATAGGTGGGGTCCTATATCACCCTTAAATGAATTGGTTTATGTTTATATCTCACGTGATAGTCAATGTGGTACAAAATGAGTTTCTTTAAACTGGAGTGGTCATGATGGGTTTACTCACATTTTTTGGTATGAACATAATGTGTCTTTTCAAATAGGAATGGGAATGATGTGTTTCCACACACATATTTTCCTATGAATTTGTCCATGTAACATTTTTGAGTTTATTTTCATGTTATACTAAATTTGAATTATTCATTTCATTTGCATAAAATTCTATGTTTTAAATATTATTCCTTATTTTTAAATATTACACACTTTTATTTAATGTTCAAATGTTATATGACCATTGAGATGTGTTTTGAGAAAGTTAATATCTTTTATACTTCCTTAATGATCTTTTTATTATCTTATATTATGCTAAAATGTTTTATGATTATAATCTAATGTTTCTTGATCATTTTTATGATATTTAGCCTTCCTCATGTCTTCCTTCATGCTATGATAGGTTTTCCATTATTGAGAATCTGAGATCACCCCTTTATTATGTTTCAAATCCCTAGGTTATGCATATGATTATATCATGTGATATATATAAAAAAGGGTACGGAGAAGCATGATTCTAGATATATGTTTTCTAGTGCGATAAAATTAGATGTTTATATAGAGAATTTTTTGGACACTAATCCTTCATGTCCTAGGATTTTACGACTTCTACGAGATATATTATTTAAATCATGATATTTTTTTATTATTTATGTCTTATTTATTTTGGGTCACTCAAGTTGGTATCAGGTTAGGGTTTGTTTATTTTTAGATATTTTTCTTAGAAATTTAGCCAAAATCCTAGGGAAAAGACTATGGGTGGAGTATAAGTATAGGATAACATCCTTTACATTTGGTATAGTAGATATTGTGTGGTTATAATGAAAATTAAAATACTATCTTGATACTATAAGTGGATGATGGCTCTAGAAAAATTATACATGGTGTAATACACCCGAAGAGGGTTTGTTGGGTATTAACTCAACTGTGACCTGGTGTATTACAAGGAGGTCTGTCTACACACTTGGTTTAACATTCCCATGGGATATTTTATAATTAATCACATTATCCTCACAAACCATTATGAAGGATTTGAATGTATATAACTACTTTAATTAAAAATATTACCATGGCTAACCTAGACTAAAACCTAGAGATTCATATGTTAATGCATGCAACCCATCTATGAAATCCTCATTATAATTTATAGATTCCTTTTATAAAAATTCGTTAATTTAATTATAATTATTCTTAGTATCATTTTATTCATGTTAATGGTGGTATCCTAACATAAATTTGATAAAAATGGATGTATTTGAAAATTTGGATATTTTACCAATTTGAAACCTATTGAGATTGGGTATGGAATGAAAAATTTCTATGTAGTGCTCACCTAAATATTTCATGCCATGTGAAAACCCTAATTTTTTTGAGATCCCAAATGCACCAAGGACTGATAAAATCACTATCGAGTTGTTTATGGGGAAATTTAAACCCTTTTTAAGTGGGGTTTTAACTCACCAGTTATTGAGTAGTGGGTTGATGTAATAGAAAAAATATTTTCCATTCTCTAGTTCATAGACCATGAGAAGGTAATTTTGGAAGTCTATCATCTAGAGGGTGATACTGAATAGTGGTGTAATATCATTAATAATACCACATAAAATGAGGAAATCGAATCTCTGGAATGGAAATAGTTAAATAATATATTTTTTAATAAATATTTTGCATCGAATCTTCACAAAAAATAGAGGAGGAATTCTTGGAATTGAAGAAGAAGGGGTTGAATCGTTTGGATCATAATAAGAAAATTTTAAAATACTTTAATGGTATGATTTCGGTTTTTTCATTGATAATATGAGTAAAATTAACCAATTCAATACTTGAAAAAATCCTTGTCTTCAAAGGGTTTTATACATAGGATACTTCAAAAGCTATGAAGAGATTGTTCAATGTGATCTTAAGGTTAATATGGAAACTCAAACATATCAATATTTTGGAGAATATGAAATGAAAGTGGATTATCATATAATAACCAAAGATATGACTCATGTTGATAATAATTAAAATTTTCTTACATGCAATAAATTTGGGAGAAAATAACTTTATAATTATATCATTGGATTAAGGATGTGTTTTATGTGAGGTAATGTAGAACACCATGTCCATTACTACAGAACTATAGAGAAGAATATGATTAAAAAATAGAAGATAAAAAGGTATTAGGTGTTGATACACCTATAATAAAATTGTTAATGTGTAAGTAATTCAAACATTATGAAATTTAATACGGAAACCATTGAAAAAAAAAGGATTAAATTATGCCCAAATAACCTCCCAAATTGAGAAAAAATGGAAGATAATTCACAATACCTACCACTAAGGTATATCATGATGAAGAAGTGATACTAGGTAAAATTTATCTATTTTTTATAGTAATACAAATAAAGTTTTAATGAACTGAAAAAGAGGCTAGCCACTGCTACTGTACATACATTACCCTATAGTGGGGAAGGATTTTTAATATATAATGATGCATTAAAAAATGGTTTGGATTTCATAATCATGTAGAATGATAAGGTAATTGATTATGATTTATTCATATTAAAGGATCACGATTTAAATTACCCAATACATTATTTAGATTTGGAAGTAGTGATTATTTCATTGATGATTTGACAATATTTTCTCTATAGAGAAAAGTTCGATATTTATACTGATCAAAAGATATTGAAATTCATATTCATATATAAATAATTTAATCTACACCCAAGGATATGGTTGGAGTTGATAAAATATTTTTACAACTAAATACATTACCTCTTATTGATGGCATAAAATGTGGTTGATGCTTTGAGTAGGAAGGACAATGCTACTCTATCCATGATGAGGATTGAAAAAGGCTCAATACTCATGGATTTGTAGAGGATTAATCTTAAGGATATAATTAGGATAGATAAATACTATCTTTCACAACTATATACTCTACCTTCCATTTATATATATATCAATAATCCAAGAAAAATGGTGTAGAGATACAAAAAAAGGTCTCTAATATTATGAATTTCAAGTTTGCTAAAGATGGAGTTATATTTTTTGGAACCCAGATAGGTAGCCCATAAATGATGAAACTAAAGAAGGAAGTTTTAGATGATACACATAGATCATCCTTCTCTATGTAGCTAAGAATTATGGACATGAATATATATCAAGAAAAAATATCTTGAAGGATAGTATAAAGTGAGAGATTTCAGAATACACATCTTGATACTTGGTATGTCAGTATGTTAAGCTTGAATGAAAAAAGTATAATGTAATGTTGCAACTATTACCCATTAGAGTATGTAAATGGAAAGAATAACCCTATAATTAATTATTTAACTCCCCAAAACATCTAAAGGGAATAATTATATTTTGTTTTTAGTTGATATACTTTAAAATTCAGAACATTTTATTTCCATCATATAAGATTTATCCATCGAACGAATCCCTAGGATATACATAAGAGAAATGGTGAGGCTACAAGTATTACCCATATCAATTGTATTATATTAGGATCTGAGGTTTGCATTGAGTTTTTGATGAAGTCTTCATAAAACATTAGAAATAGAGTTGACCTTTAGTACCACATATCATCCTCATACATGTGGTTATATGAAAGTAAAATTCAAACTCTATAAGATATGATGAGATTTTGTTTGATATATTTTCAAGGATATTGGGATCAAAACCTCCCCCAGTAGTGTTCATATAAAACAATAATTTATATTCTAGCATTTATATTACACCATTTAGGAAATATATGGAAAGATATACCGGACTCCAAAATGATGGGATGAAGTTGTAGAGGGAAAGATAATAGGTCCCAACCTTATCCCTGTAATTGTATAGAATGTTTTACCCATTAAATGGAATATGAAATCGAAGAAAGTTGATAATGGAGTTATTTAGATAATTATCAACAAGAAATCGATTTTAAATTTGGTGACATGGTGTTATTTCAGATATATTTATGAAATAGAATTATGAGATTTAGGGAGAAAGGGTAATTGAACCAAAGTAACATCAAGACCATTCCGATCATTTATAGTTTTAGGGTCATATCCTACCTTTTAGTGCTCCCTTCACACCTATCCCAAGTATATTATGTGTTCCATATATTACTTTGGTGAAGTAAAATCTAGACCCTTCACAAGTGCTAAGATCCAAAGATATGAAACTAGAACATGATCTCTAAAATAATGAATAACCAGTGTAAGTAATAAATCAAAGATATTAGATGCTTCCAAATAGGATCACCCTTGTGGAAAAAAGTTTATAGAGAAATCTTATGTTTGAGGATGCTATAGAGGAACTTGAGGATGTGATGAGAGAAAAGTGTTGGCACTACGTTTTGAATTTGTTTTTAATAATTCAATATGTTTTTGATGAGTGTAAATGAGGTAATAATTCTTATTGGATTGTTATAGATTCCATTAATGGCATTGGAAGTTATGAAATAGTAATTCTCTTGGTTTATTTGGAATTTGTTTAGTTATTATTAAATCTCAAAGACATTTTTCAATGATGTTGAAGAATTGACACATTGATTTCAATATTATTGTGTAGTTTTAAATAATTGTTAGAATCCCATGAAATTTTCTATTATTTCTTGTGGTGTTTTATGAATACCATGAAAATATTTATTTAAGTGAGGAAGTACACCAAGGTTGTAGAAAAATTTTGAAGGCCTTGAAAATAATGTTGTTCCTGATGAACTATTGTGAACATTATTTTTAAATACATTTGAGTTTTGGGAATTGATATTATGCTGAATAACTGATAACATAATTTACAATTGTTATCCAAAAAAAAATTTGCTAGGATTTTTTTAACAAAGGACCCACCTCAACCACACATGTGGGAGGTAGGTCGACCTAGCTAACCATTGGTGATAGGTGAGTTTATGGGTATAAATAACATACACAAGAAGTGTATGGGGGAGATATAGTGTGTGAAAAGAATTTATAGAGTAAAAATGTACTTTCCTAGGGGATTGTCCAGTGGTGTGACATGACCAATGTTGGGCATGTATGGAGCTGTGTCTGGGTGCCAACCTCAATACCATATCAAGAGGTTTGTCACAAGACTTGTATTTCTAAATAGTGGGAATATATTTTTATGTTTAATCTGGGATTTTTTATATGTTTATACTATTACCATGTTAGCAAACATTTATATAGAATGTGAAATATCCCATTGAGGATGATCTGACGACACATAATCCTCTAAATCATCATCCTCAAACCACTACATAGGGTTTTCTACACAAAAACACTTTAAGTGATTGAATAATGTATTTGTATATACAATTACTAGGATTATTAACCATATTTATTACCATTTATTGAACATACCCATAAGTATCTTCATATATACAAACACTCAAATTGACCGTATCTTTTTTTGGATATACTATTCCAGGGAGGATCGACTAAATGTTCAAGATCAAATGTGTGACCTAATATAGATAGAGTGAAATGATTATTTAGTTTGAACATGATAATTTATATTGACCACATGTGTTTTTATAAACATAACGTATAAATTTGAGATGATTCTAACATAGGTGTGTCAATATTCCATTCAGATGAGTTACTGCATCTGATTATCAACCATTAAGAAGAGATACTATAATAATGATTTTTACATAAAAAATAAAAAATAATTAATATGAAATATAGTTATATTTATGGTGTTGATTATTGAGTTTGAATTATAAAATAATTCTTTTATATGATCTTTTAGGCATGAGAATCAAATGATGATGAGAAGAAATGACATTTAGTTGATGATGTTGTCGATATGAGTTTCATGCTCATTAAACCCAAGGAGTTTTATTCTTTTATGAAGTATAATAATGTAGTGTTCATACAACATGAATATTAATACCCAAATCATTTAGGCAATTTATTAACCAAGGAAGGTCGTGTGACTTTTGATATCACCTAACCTAAATGGGTAGCTGTAACATCAAAGGTTGATCTAGAGCCATTAACTATCCTTAATGCATTCATATTTTGGGTTTGTGGGTTATTCATAAAGAATAAAGATACACCCAATGGTTTTGGGAATATAAACATGAATTATGAAGCTTCATAAGATTGAATTAATGATATAGGGTTGATTCCTGTATGAAATAATTAATTTATGTTTATTGAATTCGTGTTTTAAAAAGTTAATGAGAATATAATTATTTATTAACCACATGAATAAGAAAGAATAATACCTGAATTCCTTTGATATTATATATGAGGTATTATGGAAGGATTTGGAGAATAATTATCATGGAATTAAGGACTAATTATCATGGGTTATTAATCACAAAATAATACCCATGATAATAAGGAGTTAATGAAATAATTATGTTTTTTCTTCTGAAAAAATATTTCAATTAAGAAAATCATGATTCAAGAATCATGATTTATAATACTTTTAAAGTAAAAAATAATGATATGAGTTATTTTTTGAATGTAAGACAAATAAATAAGTAGAATAACACTTGATCCTGTTAGGTATTGATTGATAATATTTATATAGAACTATTTTGGGACATTTAATATAAAATTATGTCCATCAAATATGATGAGATAATTTGGGATTTAATCACGAAATTTAATAGAAAATAATATATATTATTAAGGAGAGTGCGATTTATATGAATTATGAATATAATTATTATGATAGTCCATACTTACTTGTATACATGATATTTTTTTGGGAATATATTAATGAATGTAAATAAAGAAAAGTATTCTATATTTATTGGGAAAAATTCTTTGGGAGAATTATGTAATTCGATACAAATTTTTTATTAAAGATAAAGAAGCTAATGAGAATCTAGGTTACACTATATCTATATTGGAGTCTCAAGGCAAGCAGTGTTGAAGCTCTTGAGGAAGTACATTTGCAAAATTTCAGATCCATCCACTCGTGGAAGAAGATTGTGTTCCTTAGTAGTGTAGAAGTATACATGGATAGGAAGAAAATATTTCTTTGTTATATCCTCTTATAGAAGATATTTTCATCTCAAAATTCACTCTTTATGTGTAGGAACATAAAGGGACTCTTTGTTGATCAGACTGGGAGTGTCTGCATCCATAATCACTTATTTGATAGGGAAGAATTTGTGTTGGGGGGCCTTACCAAACAATCAAGGAGTAGACTATTATCCCTAAACTTGTAAATAATGGGTGATTATCTATCTTATATTAAAAATACATACAAGGGGATATTCAGAGATATTATTAAGTATATTAAAAACCACAACAATTTTGAGATGCTAAATTTTAAATCATGATAATTCATAAAAAGAATCCCCTGAGTCAACCCCCCCTTTCCATTGTTCATCCATCTTTGGGAACAATATTAGTTATCAGATCAAAGGTCCCATATAAATATCCATGAACAATTCCAAGTCATAGATAATCTTAACATAGTCAATAGATGAAGTGTTCTACCACTATATGGAAAAATTATCATTGTTTGAGGAATCGAATGCTAAGATACTCTTTATTAGTTGTCCAAGAAGTGAGAGATGTTGTAGTCTTTTGGTCTCCAACTATTTATGATGATTCCTCTATGATACAAGATGATAAGATAAATATGAGTATTGATGGATGTGATAAAAATTCAATCCCAAGGTTTCTATCAGAGAAGGACTACAAAAAGGACATGGGTCCCCAGTCTATCTGGGAAAAATTTAAAAGAAGTTATATTAATAATACCAATATCAAATAATCCAATATAAAAGTTTATAGAACACAATTTGAATATATAAATTTGGATAATGATGAGACAATATATGAATAATTTACAAGGTTTACTGATACTGTAAGAAATATATGAGGTTTTGGTGAGAGATGTGAAGATTCCATCATTGTTAAAAAGTTGATGAGAAATTTTTCAGATCATTATGGCTCAAAAATATCATCCCTTGAAGAAATAGGGGATTCATCTCTTAACTAACTACAAAAAATTATAATAGTATATGAGATAAAGAAAATTCCAACTTTCAAGAAGACAAAAAAATTTAAATGTCATTTGAATGAATAATAAAATAGAAAGGTAAAGAATAACATATTGATAAATTTGGTGATATAGACAGTGATGAGGATGATGTTAATATCAATTAAATTATTTATATTATATCAACAATATTTAAAAAGGAAAAGTGTATATGAAAGGGTAATAAATCAATGATGTTTTAGAACTATAATGAATTCGGTCATTTTACTAAAAATTCTCCATGGAATAAGGTTGAAGAATCAAAATTAGAACTAGATGTTGAGAGACCTAACAAACATAAACGGGGTAAGAAGAATATGTCACACCTATGAAGAAATAATAATAATTTAATGAGAAATAAAAATAAGGATTTATCATAATGATTTCGTTTAAAATAATGATTTTGGATTCTTTACTTATATAAATAGAGGACCTTTTTCATCAAATAATAGTAATGATGAAGAAGAAATGACATAACTTGAGTGGGAGTTGAATGAAAAATTACAATTTTTCATGGAAAAAATACAATACCTCATGAAAGAAAATTATAATCTTGAAAAAGGAAATAAAATTGTTTATTCTGAGAAGGAAGATCTAATAAAGAAAGAAGCAACATATATTTATAAGATTATGAAACCTAAATTGATGTTTTCTAATCTTGGAAATATGGTTAGGGATCTTGAAGAAAAAATGGATGAAAAAGAAGAAGTGTTGTTTGAAACAAAGTTCATACATATCACAGTAAAATATTATTTGAACAATGAAATATAAGACAACAATATGTTAATGGATGTAAATATATAATATTCTTTGAATAATAAGAACAGTAGTTCAAATGAACAATGTAAACTTTTATTTAATCATTTTAAAAAATTATTTTATCTAACATTACTGATATGAAAATGAAATATGAGGAAATTTGAGGCAAAATAACTAAGAGGTAATCATACACATCAAATAAAGGGAAGATTATTACAAGGAGGACACAAACACCAAAGAAAAGTGAGGTATAATTTTTAACCGGACAAAAAAAACACCCATATGGATATTATAACCTCCCGAATCAACTTACTATGAAATAGGTAGTTGGACAGATGGGTCACATGGCCTCAAGTGTGTCTCCCCATATGCAAGAGGTTATCGAGTAACAATGAGTGTCTCAATAGGTTATAGTGGGTAAAATATACCATCAGATTTGAGTTTCAAAATGGTATCATCAGATAATAAACAACAAGAAACAACTAAAGTAATATATAACTAGTTGAAAAAACAATAGAAGACAAATATCATAATAACTGAAATAGAGTGTCCAATGCTTGTTTATACATTTCCAAGATTCATGTCGTCATAGTGATACATATATGAATATATTGAACATTAAAAAAAGATTTTCAATATAATAAAAAAATAAGGATAAGATAGAAAATCCTCAATAATGATCTCTAGGAGTATCCTGAGCTCCGTCTCGGTCCTTTGATCCTAACTCCCAAGTGAAATAAACACAACAATCAACACAGTTACTACAAATATAAGTTCCACTCATGTACCATGGGTACTCGAGTAGGGTCTGAGATGAAATCCCAGTAAGATGACACCAAATGTTTAAATCCCAACCCAAACAGTGTCACATAAATTAAATATTGTTTTGGTATAAATAATTAATAACAAAAGTCAATATATAAATAAATACCAATCCAAGTTCCTATGGGACACAAGACAGTGATACTTACTTCAGATCAAAATCATATTGAGTATAATCCTGGCCCTATATATATATATAATTCATACATGGTGTGGGGGTAAAAATTACTCCCACCCATAAATAGAAGATAACTGGAATGAGGTTAGAATGCCTCCCATCCATATATTTTTATATCATACTGGCATGGGGTAAGAATGCCTCCCATCCATAATCAACTACATAACTAGCAAGAGGTAAGAATTCCTCCCATCCATAATAATTTATAATACTAGAATGGGGTAAGAATTCCTCCCATACATAAATAATTTATAATAATATCATGGTGTAAGATTGCCTCCCATCCATATCGATTATAATATTGGAATGGGGTAATAATGCCTCCCATCCATAAATCATTTATAATACTAGTATGGGGTAATAATTCATCCCATCCAAAAATTATTTATAATATAGGAATGGGGTAATAATTCTTCCCATCCATATCAATTATAACACTTATACATAAGTCAAAATATATTAAGCATTTCAATTAAAACATTTCCTTGGTCTTGATTAAATTTAAATCATTACATGAGGAAAAGACCACTCATTTATGTCATTAGTCATTTCTACATTCATAATTTAATACATATGACATAACATATTTCATGTAAAACTAGGTGGAGTCTAATTTCTTTCAAAACATTTCAACTCAGGTCAAATATTTTATAAATAATAACAAATGGCATGGTCTTACCATCCCTCGGGGTTATTCTATTTAAGGTCATTTTTATTTTTCATACCAACACATTCCAAAACCAATATTGAATATCAAGGTCAATGAAAAGTACCATTTTCAATTTATATGTATATATTTAGTATGATGATATCTTTCCTAGAAATCATATACTAACCATTTACCTTAACCAATTAATTTAACTCTTTAATACATGGAAACTATATTTCAATGGCTCATGTGTAAATGAGAGGTGTTATAAGAGCAAATCATTTTCCCACTTAGGCACCTAAAACAAAAAGTTCCAAGCTCCTAAACATTTACTTTATCAATTATAACTCATGCATAATGTTAATATCAAGGGAAAAAGGAATTCATGTTTAAACATATATCACTACATTTTTATCTTGAAGGTAGCGCACCTATGTTGGAGGGGTTTTACTATAAAATTATTACTTCACTTATCAAAAAAAATATTTGTCATGTTTTATAATTTCGTTCAAGGAACAAGGTTCAATTTTTTAAACGGAAAAATAATTCTACATAATAAAAGATTCACTTGAATTTAAACGGGCATTAAAGGGTATCCTACCTCAGGGTGGAAGCAAACCAAACATTTCGACCCTTGGAGCTTTCTAACTATATTTGCTACTCCCCCACAAAGAATATGCACCTTCAGATACATGTAATGACACATAACCCCTATGTAAAAACCCTCATGGACATGAACAAGTGCAAGGGGATATTTTCATATAAGCTTAAATGCATATACCCTTCTCCACTCACCTATGTATGCATTTTCATATATATATATATATGCATAGGCACACCTGGCCCCATACATGTATATTCACTACCATATATGAATATAAACATATTGGGGGAACCTATATATATATATATACACACTTACCTAGTCATATACAGTGAGTTTCCTTAGACTCAGCGACTCGAAACCACTCGGAACAGTCCAAAAATCAAGAAAATAATTACTGATAACCTTAAAAAAAATAAGAACCCTAATTTAAAAGGTTTAAAGTGAAGAAACAAGAAGAAAACATCCTATTGGAGGGTGGAAATAAAATGAATCGACCCAAACCACTTCGCCTTCGAGGGTGATGGTTTGAACACACAAGAACATGTCCCGAGGAACTTATTTCATAACCTAAAACAAGATGGAATAAGGAAATACAATGTTAACCCATACCTAGGGTTTGCATGAAACTCATAGGGTGACAAATAGAAGGGAAATCGACCAAAAATGGAATGAGAAGATTGGAGAGATCCTTACCTCAGATATTAGAAGGAGAAACCAAGGAGAAATCATTAGAACCCGTCATCAGAGAGGTTCTTAGGGAGGTACATCACACATATCTAGGGGAGAGACCAAGGGGGGATACGTCATGTGGGTCTATTGAGAGAATATATGGTGAGGTTATATTTTATGTTTTAATTTTATTTTAATATAATTAAAATAATTCTATTTTTAAAACCGGGTAAACCACATGGTTTGAGCTATACGGTTTCCCATACCATGCACAAACTCTATGGTGTAAAGACCATATTTTTTCAAAATATCCTTGGTATAACTTTATTTTAAAAGGAAATAAAACTTTTTTTATTTTTAATTTATAGTCCAAGAAATAAAATCATTTCATTTAAAATGAAAATTTTATAGTTATTTATCATTTTTTTGAGAAAATTGTTTAAACATTTTTTTGTTACCGGAAAATATTATGTCACCAACATATATGATTACTTTTAGTGTGCTTGAACTATCTTATTATATTTATATTTTACCAGCTAATTTTCCTCTATAAAATTTCAATTGTCATATGAAACAATAAATTTTACAAGACTAGGTTCAAGGAGAATATTTAAAACTCTAAAAGGATTTATTTAGTTCACATGCTCTTCTTGCATCTTCATTATGTAGGAAACTATTATTATTATCAATATAAATTTCTTCCTCAACATTAAAATTCAAGAATTTGGAATTTATGTCCATCTAATAGTATTTATAATTTTGGTGAGCATAAACTACTAAACACATTTTAGTAATTTCTAGATTTGTAATTATTGAAAAATATTGTTTAAAATGGACACCTTCCACATGTGAGTATATTTTACAATCTATCTTGTATTTATTCCTCAAAAAATCACATTTTTCATTGATATTATTCTTGAACACACCTTAATTATATTGAAATTCTTATATTTTGGTCTTGTAACTAGTTATCATATTTCATTTTTCTCAATTTCATTTAACTCCTCATTAATATCATTTAACTATTCCTTATGCTTGATTTATTCTAAAATATTATAAGATAAAATATGAGATATAAGTTTCATTTAATTTTTAAATATTATCTATTCCTTTTTTTAAATAGGGTTTACTTTTTTTGATGATATTTTCTGATTGAACCCGATTTTTTTAATTTCAATAATTTCCACCTATTGAATCTATTTGATGTCTATTTATCACTAGACAGATCAGAACATAATTTTTCATACTGAGTCTCAGTACTTCTTTCCTTTTCATCATCATTATAAAAAGTTACTATAGTATATTCCATTAATGATTTAGAAACACAACAATCTACTTCTAAAATATTAGATTTAATTTAAATATATTTAATATCACATGAATCTACAACCTTTTGAAGTCATTCATTCAAACATATATAGATCCTTCTTTTAAATATCTTAGGTATATTCCTTAGTCATTTCATTTGAGGTTCCATGTATCGAGTTACTCTACTGGGGGGGATGCGTCAGTGGATGATTTTTTAATATTTAATTTCACTTTAAAATCAACCTCTATGACCAATTAATGTATGATTTACTCTAATATATTATCATAGGCTCAATATCACATGAAAAAACTATAAATGTAAAGAAAATTTTTTTTAACAAGGTTTAACCCCCATTTGAAAATCATACTTTTATTATATATTTGTATTCTCACCAACCATGGATTCTTCAATAAAATATTAAATAGATTTTAATTAAATGAATAGTTATAACATGAATGTATTTTTTTTCCAAAGTGGAACTGGTCTATGAAAATTGAAATTGTAGATAAATGATATAGAATAAAAATGGGAAGTATATTTGGTTTCTTATGTAACAATAGGTATGATCTTTTTCTATGATCCTAAAAAATAATTAAATAAAAATTACTTAATTAATATATAATCTGATTTAGATATTCTTACCAAATCTCAAATACTAATATGATTCCCAGATAGATTAATATCAAATATATAAAGTTGATCATTTTTCCAATTGGTCCCAAAATTCACTTAATCTCTCTATTTATATTAATATTTGAATGAAAAGTTGTGTACTATCACGCCCTATCAATACAAATATCACTTATCAGAAATCTTACCATATTTATAAAAACATATAATTCTATAATTAATTTATTTCTAGAAATTAATTTCTATCTCATCCATATTCTGTATTTTATAAAAGAAATAACAAAACATTGCCCTTATCATTTCCTCATTTCATTAGATATAAAATAATGAAGAAAAATCTCATAATATTATAAACTTTAATTAACTACACATATCTAATAAAATCCCTTAGTTAACCTTTCGTTCTTCTACAACAATTAAATAAGAATAAAAATTCTTCTAGAAAAAATATCAGATTGATTATTCAAAAAAAAAACAATTCAAAAATAATGTTTATTTTTTGAATTCCAAAAATACCAAACTTTTTTTATTTCATTCAAAAAACTTTATCTCTCATATTATTTTGTTGGATTAGGGTATTAAGTACTCCATCATGACACAAAACTCAATAAATCAATAACATAAACATCTGGACTCAAAAAATATTTTATAACCACTTCATGATTAACTACAAGTGATTATAAGAAGTTAATAATAACAAAAAATAAACAAAATATTATTTCAAAGATAATTTCTATAAATTATTCAAGTAAAAATCCAAATTTGATCACCATAAAATTTTATAGATAAATATCCCTTGATACTTAATATAACTTGAGAAATGATCAACCATTTTAATATCAATCATGAATTAACACGAATTACATGTAAAATTTGAATCTTGAATCATTGAAGATCAATTTTAGAATCACCATATTTAATTTCTCTGAAAATAATTAATCTAGTATATTACATAGTTCTTCATGATGGGATGACATATATAGAGGATGGTGACTCCTTCACAACTTTAACTAACTCATAAAAAAATCACCGTATGTGTGGACGACTCAAATGTTTTTTTCAGAACACTCATATGCAGCTTAATTAATTCACATACATTAATAAAAATATTTTATGTTGTTTTTATTGGATCATTGAAAACACTAAATCACTTATATAGATGATCAAATTACTTATAAACAAATGACATTAAAAAACATGAAATAGAATTATGAATTCTCTCTAAATAACCACCAAAAAACATCAAAACACCTCAAAATCAATTTAAAAAATTAAAATACATTTTAAATGGATCCAATAAACATCTCAACAACATTAAAATAACTTTCATGCTATTCAAAATCAAAAAAAAATTCATCAAAAACTCCAAGGGTACGTTAATATGTACCTCTATATTTGTTATAAAATCCATTAAAATAATTCAAATTTAACTTTATAAAACCTATTTAGAATCATAAAATCATATAATATATCTTATAAGATGTGTTTTAACCATACTGATAGATAAGGTAATGTTATTAAAATATTTCTATCCCCAAGTTATAAGAAATTGTAATCAAGTGACTTAGATAAACTCCCTAGAAATGAATAATTTAATTTCTCACTTCCATTAATCTCCCCCATTTAGCATGAACAATAGGTTTAGATTCAAATAGGTAGTTCAGACTCCCACTACTGATAAATATTATTTCACAATTTGATAAAGTCTGATTTCACTATTTTCTTCCCGTTTGATAACTAAATCCATCCCCTTGTGATGGTAAATTATGTCTATGTGACATAGATGACCCTCCCTGAATGAATACTTCCATTTTAAACATGAATAAATATCCCATACTGATCAATAAAAACATATTTAGACTAAAAAAGTTAGTGTAAAATTCATTTATTGATAGGGATTCATTCCCCATTTGATAAAGAGTTGTGTTACTATTTTATCCATGTTTGATAAAAAAAATCCAAATACCCATGGTGGTTATTGGTTTCCACTCATATTCAAGTGAGTGGTTATGGATAAACATTAAGGGTTATTAAAAACATTGCAAAACACTATCTTTTAAAATATTTTTAATGATATATTCAATCAGATTGTAGGTAAAAATCAATTAATGCTTAATATCTCAATTAACCACACTTTCTTTAATAAAATGACACCTGATGTCAATGTTTTTTGGATCAAGAATGTTTCATAGTGTTCTTTGAAAGATCTATAGAGATATGATTATCACATAGTATCTTCATTGGAATATTAGTATCAATCTTCAAATATAAAAGATACATTTTTATACATAAAACCTTCGTACATTCATGTGTAGTTTCCATATATTCTGATTTAGCTATGAAAAGTGTCATTGAATTTTGATTCTTACTATATTTTATCACACAATATTAACCAAAAATGAAAATCCCATATAAAGTGTCTCTTCTATATGTATAATCACTTTCCTAATTGGATTTTTAATCCATCAAGTGTAAATATGAATTGTTTCTTTACGATGGACCATAGTTCAGTTTTCCTTTCATATATATATCTATATCCTTTTTTCTGTATGTATAATTTAATACCTTTGATCACTATGAAATATAAAACATATAGTCATTTTATAATTGATTTCATTCACTAATACTATCAAATATAATATTCTTTTAATAATTTATCTAAACTTTTTTAATATATATTTATAGAATCATCATTTTTGAATGTTTTATTCCAACATCAATGAGAGTTTAAAATAATCATGAATCTTCTATAAAAACCCTTTTCAAATAATTTATAACATATTTTGATTAGTATAAAAACACTTTTTGGTATTCAAGTAAAACATTAATAGAGGATGATTACTCATCTATTTTATAAAATTTATCATTCTAGTGTATAACGACAGATAATTGTTTCTATGGTTTCCTTATTTTATATTGATTAAAAGGTTAATTAAAAATATATTACTTCAAATTGAGTGTACACCATGCATATTGGTATAACATTGTTTCTTATCACAACATCATTATCATTATTTTTTTTGAAGACCCAATTAATTACAATTATATTTTTATTATTTGGTATTATAATAAGTTCCCATGTGTATTTATTATTAGTTTGATATTTCTCATCATTCAAAAGTTGTATCCAGTTTTCATGTTCAAAATTCACTACTGAAAAAACGGCCTATACCCACGGTTTTGGGAACCGTGGGCTAGAACGACGTCGGTATAGGTCCCCAGCCTATACCCACGGTTTTCCAAAACCGTGGGTATCGGTGTCCTGCCACCGTGTCACCGAAACATAGCCTCTAGATATAAGGGAAACCGTGGGTATAGGGGGGGGGGTCTATCCCCACGGTTTTTGGGAAAACCGTGGGGATAGGTCCATTTTCCAGTAGTGATTTTCTGTCATGATACTTGGTCCTACCTATGATATAAGGGAAGTTTGATTTTGTATTCTTAGTCTTTTAAATGTTTGTATCAGAGATTCATTAATGAAAATGATATTTTTTTAATTCAAAATATTTCTTAAACATTTTTAAAAAAATTCCATCACTTCAAGTAGCCTTATCTCATCAATGGTATGTTTTGAAATAATATGAACAATATTTTCTCCATTCTTCTAGTTTGAAATTTTCTTTCTGTCAACCATATAAATTTCAAATTTCATTAAACTATTTTATTTTATGTGGCCTTATTTTCAATAATTTTAACAGAAAAATAGTCATCCAACTTGTGAAACCTATTATTCGAGAACCTGTACCCACTACCATTAGATAAGTATCACATAATGTCTACTTAATCTCAATTTAATTTAAAATTTTCCATAAATCTATTATTGTTCTTAATTAAGCATGGAATACAAATTATTTTAATGTAATTGATATTTTTATTATTCTTTAAACACATATCATAAGGATTAAAATACATCTTATGTCTCAAAAGTTATAAATTATGAATGTTTATAGTAATAGACACATCTTCTCTCTAAAAATATTTTGATATTTTGTTTTCAACAAAAATTATCCTACCCATCTCAACATTGTTTCTATTATTCCTCTAAAAAAAATTTATTGTTAATTATAAGGTTTTATAAGTTAATTATTGATTCCATGTTTAAAAGTATAACTTTAAAATGCATCACTTTTATACTCTTTACTATTATCAGATCTCAATTTCTTGATGTAGAGTACTAAAACCATTTCAAAATCTCTCAAAATTTTTTTAAATGACTCAACAACTTCTGAATTATTCTTGATTAATATTACATTATTCATTGGAGTGTTATAATCTATATTTTTTCAGGAAATAAAAATAATATCGGGTGTAATTTTATATAATAGGGATATATAAATTAGCGTGAATGAGTTTAAGTGGTTTTTTAGGAATAATGTCTAGGTTTTTATGATATTTCTAAGTCATTTTTCCTTTTTAAAGTCTAAAAAAATATTAAATTCCTATCTTTATCTTGGTAATATCTCTTAAAATCTCATACTATTTAATTTTTCTCATGTGTTTTTTTGAAAATATGACTTTTCCTTTATGTCGTAGCATACTCTCATTATTTACAGACAAGTAACATGATTTTTAGATCTCCAATTTAATATATATTTAAAATTTTTATTTCTCTCTAAGCTACTATCCTTGAAAAAAACTCATTTACATCATCATGGAGTTGGATGATACTCAAAATATTTTTTTCCATACCTTATAAAAATAAAACATCATTTAATTTTTTATTTGGAGATTCAATTTTAACTAAGTGAATCACCTTATTTTTAAGATTAAAATCATTATGAAAAGTGATTTATCATCCTTCATGTTTCAAAATATTTTTTAGAGTCACATGATCACTTATACCAAGGGAAGAGAACCCGCAATAAGAAACCCATGACTCAGTGTTATTCTTCCATCATTCAATGGAACATTATATAGACATGATTTTTCTTCCCAATTGTTTTGAGTTCTCTATACTTTCTCAGAATAGGTAATCTATAATATAATGTTTGTTATGTAATCTTTTCTCACAATTAATCTCATATTCATACCATCCACATATCTCTTCAAGTGATGGAAATATTTTTTCATTTGGAAAATTGAAAATATTTCACATTACTATTTCCATCCTCTATGAATATGATTTAATCTCATTTTAATAAATCCAATAACTTTATTCCTATTTATAGGTAGTGATATTGTGTACTACCATGTGTAAGCCTTATTCATAGAAAATTAATAGAACTAGATGTTTTCTTTGAATATGAATCTTTTTGTACTGTAAAAATTCTTCCTAAAATTATTTCTAGATATTTGTTCTCTCTATAATATTTGGGTTTGAATTTTTTTCTATTTATGAGTTTAAAAACATCTTGAGTTCCTGTATTTTTCGAATAATATGGGAGAATATTCCATTCCATTTTTCGTATTCTAAAATTTACTAGATATAGATCTTGTACCTATAGTGTTCATAAAATTAGAATTATAAGCTATTTTATCATGATTAGATTTAACTTTACTACTTCTCAAAGTTCCCTCAACCTCTTTTGTGGTTTCATCATCCACTTATACATAATTTTTAAGTTCTATATAATCTTCTTTATATTATTCTTAGTTACAAGGAATTTAGATTGTAACTTGGATAATTATACTTTCTTTAGAGAAAGTCTATCTTCAATATTATTAAATTTTTTTATATTAACTATATTTCAACTCAATCTTTTGGATGTAGTTAGTGTATACATATTCATTTTTGAAAAAAATATCATTATTCTATTAATACATATAATCATTTTTATCAAATATTTGTTTTCATTATTGTACATGGTATTTTTATTAAGATAACTTTAATGTTCACTATTTAATAATTAATACATCTCATCTTGATTCTCCCTAAAAGATATATATCAAAACCTAAAGTTAGTGATGAATTTATTAAAATTATATGAAATATATTTTTTTAATTTACTATTTGATGAGTGACCAGATTCATCCTCTTTTAACATCATATATTTTTTATGTTTCTTCTGTAATGTAAATTACTTCTCTAGAAAACTTTAGATATTCCTTTTGATATTTTAATCCAATTTTTTCTTATAGGTTTTTCTTAATTTTCAGATTTCTAATATTCAACTTTCCACCTTAAAATTTTTATGGTAAAATTTCCAATTCCATTGTGTTTTTAAAATATAAATTGAGGTCTCCTTTTACATGATACCTATCCATTATTGAACTTATTTGATCTAAGAGAAACTAATAGTCAGTAGTATTCATCCTCTTATTCATCCTGAAATTCAATTTTATTCACATCAATATATTCTTTCATTTTAATCTTCCACAAGGGCTAAAATTACATTTTATATTTATGTTTTTCAAGAGGGTGAGGATATTTCTCATTTCATAGTCAGTGATAATATTATGTAAATCACTAAGTGAATGGTATTCCCTATCGTAAATAGATAACATCTTAGTATCAAACCTATCTATAAAAATTCTACATATATTTTTTATTTTTTTGTGTCATCCATATTTTCACAAGAAAAAAAATGAAGATACTAATTTGATTCACTTGTGAATTGTATGTATGAATTTTTTCTCCGTCAGGATATCTTGATACCCTAAATTAATCTTTTCAAAAATTGTAACTCCAAATCCTTTAATTATAAATTCCCTTTATAACTACTTTAAAATTTATCGCACATCACATGGGAATTTTAAGTCCTATGAATTTGATGTAAACCCATTCTAATATGGAAATTAGTATAGAATCATATTATTTATCATCAACCTCTATATTTATTTTATCGGCAAAAACATTAGATAATTCATTCTATTGGGTAAAAACCCCTAAAATGCTCCATCAATGACTTCAAAACCAAGAGATAGAAGATAAGGAAAAATAAAGATATTCAAATCATGATGGTTATTTAAATAAAACATAATAATAAACCTATAATTAAAAGAATTAATATTTTCCATAATCAACACTTAATTGGATCTAATAGAGGGACCCTGATCTGATAATGATTGTAGTGAATTAGATGAGGTTTCTACACCAATGGGGGAGGGTGGGAGGGTGTATGAATTATATTAGTTTTTGAAGACTTTGTTTTACATTAAAATGAACCTACATGAATCATTAGAGTCTGATACACTCCAATATAAAATCTAACCCTCATTTACAGATATAGATAATATAAATGCGACGAACATGTAATTTTCTACAGGGTTCATCTCCATATCAAAATTCCTTATCCTTTAAATGGATGGTAAGTTTCCCTAACCATGAATTACTAAATATAAAAAAATTAATTTATATTACATGTGAATCCATATAATCCCACTATACCTATCTAGATTCACCAGAATATGGAGCTTTACCCTACATATATAATGATATTGAAACAAAATAATAAATATCTGATTAGATATTTGGTTGATTCTTTAAAAATTGATATTATATCCCTAAACAATCTTAGAATATTTTTAAATAAAAATTACTCCCTTTATGCATAATATAATATATATAAGCTTCTTGAATCACAATCATTTATTTGATTCACTAATATATCAAGATAAATTTGATGTAGATGATCACTTCTAAACTTTAAGCACCAAAGACACTTAATGTATTTATTTTTTATCATATTTGAATAAAAACTTATACAATCTCACACCCTTTTGATAAATAGGTAAATTATATGAAATATATCCATATTTAATAAAATTAAAAAGGTTAGAATTAACTTAATTCAAGAAATTAATTTCTAGCTCAATCGTATTGAGTATTTTATTAACAGAACCATACAACAGCATAATTCTCATTCCCTCATTAAGTTATCCTCAAAACCGTAAAACACGATCTCATAATATTCTCAAAATTAATTAACTAAATGCCTCTTATGAAATAACAAAACTACCCATCATTTTTTTCTTTATAATTAACTAATAATAATTCTTCAAGAAAATTCATCTTTTCAGTTCTTCAGAAAATAAATAAAAATTTAATTGATAATTCTAGAAATATACAACTTCTTGAGATCATTCAAATAAAATTATATATCATATTATTTAGTCAAATCACATAATAAACTAATGAATCTTGATACAAGACCCAATAACTAAGTATATTTAACATTCACACTTAGAAACTCTACTAGAATCACTATATAATCTAATACAAGTTCTTATAATAAGATAATAGCAAAAAATATCATAAAAATAAAATTAAAGAATGAATTTTTAGAGATTCTCCAACTATGAACCCAGCTTCGATCAAAATATAATGTTTCCATGTAAATATTCCATGAACCATAAGATAACTTTAACAATGATCACCTATTTCGATATCACACATGAATTAGAATAAATCACATTTCATATGTTATTTTTTAAGAATTTGATATTGATTTTAGAATAATTGGATTTAATTTATCTTTAAATATTTCATTTTGGATATTACTCAATTTCTTACAATTTTATGACTCATACGTAGGCCAATTCACTCATAACCAACTATCACTAACTCATACACAATTTACCTTAAAAGTGGATGAATCATATGAAATTATGAAAAAACTATTACAAATATTTTTTGATTCATATTATGTGGTAAATATACTCACACTTAGTCCTAAATGACTCTAACATAGCTCCAAATCACTCAAAGACATGCTCAAATGAATCATTTACATGTTACATAAAAAACTAATTTTCAAACATAATTACATACTCTCTTTATACAACCATTGAAAAAATATAAAACACCGCCAGAACAATTAAAATCATCTCAGAAACATTTTACATAGATTCAATAAAAATCTCAGAAACCTCCAATGTATCTCAAGAAAGTTTAGAAAACATAAAAATGATCAATAAATCCAAGTTCACTTCTTTAAGAAAATTTTTGAAGGTCTACTTTTTTATTATTATTTAAAAGGGTCTCCAAAAAACCATAAATAATTAACTATGGGTTTATTATTATAATTAATATCCTAAAAAGACATGTTTTATTTCAGTTATAGAAAAAACTTATTTTGAACATGTCCAAACTTCTCTCCAAAATAAGTTTGAGAGTTTATACTTAACAGTACTAGTCCTACCCATGTAAACTTGTTTGGATTTTTCACTTTAGAAAACCATTTTTTAGAATTATAGGGAGAAATAAATCGATGTTAGAGTCTATGATTTTATAGATATTATTCAAAAGGGTTATATGTGTACTCTATACCATTATTTTTTATCTTTGAAATATATAAACCATGTTCATTGTCACCATTACATTAGATAAATTTAAATATCTACACAATATTAGAGTTATGTTTCATTAAAATAATACTGGTAATATGGATGAAATCATTAATAAAAGTTATAATATATAGATCAAACTTTATAGATTGATATCTCACCATCCATAATAATCAAAATTTATTAGTTTAAGTGGTTTATGTATGGAATCTATTATTTTCCATGACATCCCTGTGTCATATTACCTTTTTGAAAATTTTAAAAAACCATGTTTATTTATAATGTTAATTGAAGTAAATATCTCACAAATTCCTCATTCGAAACACCTCTCATATTATTTTGGGTATGATAACCAGGTATTCTATTCAATAACTCATTTTTATCACTAAAACATAAGTAACATGATTTACCAATATAACTAATTTGAATCAAGTTACTTAGGTTCTCGTCAATTCCATAATTATCTTCCAATCCATTATGCATTGAATGATATAACCATGCATTAAAAAAAATACTTTTTTCCATCTTCAAAATGTTTTATAACACTTAGTATGTTGTATTTTAGTACATAAAAAACATGGATTCATTTTTTTTAACTTTTGAATATCAATAAAACCCACCAGGCTTCCTTAATGTTTTGGTAACTATCATTCCCAAAGGATACAACACCAACATTATAATATTCATAATTTAAAAAGTCTTTCACCCCACCTATCATATGTAATGTAAATCAACAATTCCAAGTTATTTATTTATATCTATATTTTAAGGAGATATCAGCTAGGAAATTTTTTTCAAGTATATTACATTTTCTATTCTCCTTTTCACTTTCAGTTTATGCAACTTGTTTAGGAAGAGTTATCCTGAAATACTCTACATGGTGACCAATTTTTTCATATATTTAAAATTATTATCCCACTTTATAAGATATATTTTATCTTGAAATAATATTTTTATTTCTTTTGCTTCATGATTTTTTCAAACTCAACTCATTCGCTCTTCATAGACATGAAATTATTTCATAATAATTATATAATTAGTGCCTATAGGCTTTAAAACACCCGTAGTATCATTAAAACCACCACCTTAATTAATTTATATTCTATATTTAGAATTTTCTAGGAGGTATATTAGAATATATATCTTCCTTTTACTTATTGTGTGGTTGGACTTGTTCATGAAAGTCATGCCTTACTTCCATTTTTTTATTTAAAACACGCGCACTTTTCTTCTCAACCCAAACATTCACATATTTTGTTAAGGAAACTAAATAGTATGTAACAATTATTTAACAAGACTCTTTAGTTGGAGATGATTTTACATGGATAATTAAGTCAAATATTTCACCCACATGAGAAGACTCAAACTCAAATTCACTTTCCTTGTGAAAATGTCAATTTAACATCTTTAAATTATTTTGAACCACTAGACAACTTGAATATGTATTACTGATCTCATCTTCATTAACATAAATATTTTATTATCTATTTTCAGCTTATTTTCTTACAATGATACCTTCTCTGGGTTGATTTTAATTTCATAAAGGTTAATATAACACCACAATATTTTATGAAATATTAATAAATTTGATTTCTTCAATAGCTTATGATATATGCATCCTCAAGACTTAATGAACCATAATATTTTAGAAAATTATAACTAAGATGTTAAATTGGTGGAGTGAATATGAATATTTAAAGAAAACAATTATGTATAAATGTTTTAGATAAATAAAATATATTGATAAATATGTATACATAATGTCTTTATGTGCTTTAAAAATACATTCTTCCTCAAAACTCATATTATTTATTTTTGTGAGGAAATAATATAACAATTTTTTCCACATTATAAAAATTTATTGTAAAAAAGTAGACTTATTTTTGAAATCATCATACAAAATTTAACTCAGGGTGAAATTTTAGATTTTTAATGAAATAATTGATTTTTCATTGAATAATAAAAATATGGATTTTTCAAATTATGACAATTTTTTATTAAATAAATTAACAGAAAATTCCATTATATTTTGGATTTGGTATTAAAGTCACATATAATCCATTTTGTTTATAAAATTTCAATTAATTCTATTCTAATCAATAATATTAATGATTTTGATATATGTTAATTTTCATGGTAAAAAACAAAATTTTCTAAAAACTGTTTTTCATTACGTTTTAATCAAATTAAAATTTATATATGAAACTATTTTTAATATTATATTAAATAATGGATAATATATTTTGAATAAAGTGGTTTTAATTTGGTAAAAAGGTCCCTTTTAATTCTGACCATTATGAATAGTAACCTTGGTAAATAATTTTCACCTTAATAAAGTTAAAATGGGTAAAAATAGGTTAAAACCATGAGTTAAAGTCCAAAAATAAACCCAACACATGAATATATTTTATTTTATGGAATAAATTTGACCGTAGACATTATAAATTATAATATATGGTATTTTGGTACTGTTTTCCCTTTATAATTAAATTTATATTTTTTATGTAAATAAAATTTTAAAATGTCACTCTTAGGAATTTGATATCTCTAATTTTTTTAAAAAAATAAAAAAGAGGATAAGTTCAGCTATAAATGTCTATTTTATATAATAATTATTTTATTTGTCATGGTAATTTATTTATAATTTTTGGTGATTGAATAATTACCTTAATTTCTTACTCAATGCCAACATAGTTGTTAATCAATTAATAGAAAAATAAAATAAATGATTTTAAAGTAATTAAATGTAATACAATTTTGTTGAATTATAGTTACCTATGAATTTTAAAGTCTTATATAACTTATTTGGGATGTTATAATTACTTAAATTAAATTTACATTACAATATTTATGTCTCTAAAGTCAAATTAAATGAATAACATAAAAACTGACATTTATGATATTTTTTATTATATAATATTTTATTAAATTAGTTAAAAATCATAAATTCATGGAATAGGATAATTAAGATGAGAAATTTTCTAAAATTCCACCCCTTGGCCATTTATTATCAAATTGTTAACTTATAACTAAAATTACAACCCTTTAAGATTTAAAAAGTCATTATCGTAGTTAAGGTAAAAAATAGTTAACAAAGTGGTCAAACCTAAAGATAAGGGTTAAAAAATATCCAATAAAATTTAATAAAACCTATTTTTTTTATTCCAACCTTGAAATTATCACATTAAAATATAAATCATTTTGGATACATTTTTCTATGAAAGTTTCTTTATAATATTTTAAAAGATTGAAACTTTACAAGTGTGTAACTCACCTCAATTATAAAAGGAAACCCTTCCTTTATCTTCTTTAACCAACATTGAACCATCTAGCTCGACCAAAACCTACCCATTATCTCTTTGAACTCCATTATCCATATTATATATTTTCTGGTATTACCAAAAACTATCCCTAGGGTCCTTAATATGACATACAAATAAAGTCTATGGAAGAAGAGTTTATAATATTTATTAACTCTTTAAAATTTACTTCTTCTTCAAATTCATCTAAATATACATTACCCATCATAAATTATAACTCAAGTATCATTAATGTAACATCCTCGACCTAGAAGACACTACAATCGGTACAACGATCTAGGTTGTTGATCGTACGATGATTCACTCTTTTATTCCACCCTTACACCAATTTCTTAAACTAGTTTGGTAATTAATATCCCAAATATAATAATAAATTTCACTTTTATGATTGAATAAATAAATTAATTTTAAAAAATATTAGAATGGGAAATGTTACTTGTTTTTATTATTTCAATGTAGGAGGAGATGATTTGGAGGCCCCTTGATGAAGTGGAAGAAAAATGGGCCAAAATTGCATGGATCCATGAAGACCTTTCCAGTGTTGTGATTGTATAGAATATTTCGTGCATTCAAATGGGCTCATATTTTGTTTAATGGTAAAGAATATAATGGTATACAACTCCTATGAAGGAATACAATCCAAATTCAGATGTCAACGGGCCCAAACGAACAGATCTGTCCAGGGAATCAATTCTGCACAATGTCAAATGAGGTGTTCTGTAATCTGTCCATATCTCCAGATCAACATGTCCAATTGATTTCAAACATTCTGTGGAGATAGTAAGTAAGTGGGGCTACAACATTCTAGTTTTGTCAAAAGAGATATTCATGTTTCTATTGGTCGAAATACATGGTACAAGTGGATTGAAGAATTCGGTGTGCATCAAACCACCTTCCAATTTTTCTACAAAATAGAACCTTGGCCTACCCATTTGGGAGTTTTTCCATGAGGAAAGGTACTGCCATTTTGGATTCCCCAAAGAGTCTTCTCAACATCCATAGAAGTTCTGGAGGTTATGGGATGTTCTACCCCAACATCTTTCTCTTCCTCATCTCCCATGGGTTTCTAAACCCCATGTGATCACCTGGGGAGAAACATAATGTAATCCCGAGCTTCATTTTTGTATTATATTGAATGATATTTTTAATTCCAAGTTGAATTATGTTTTTATTAATAATATATTTTAATTTTGTTGAGTTATGTACTGCTATGTGATGCTCAACTCATATGATCATGTTTGGGGGTACCCTTTCATGTGATGTTTCACACACTGTTCACCACTTCCTTTTCCCCCTTTCAATTACAGTGTTTGTGTGGTTCATATTGGTCAATTGAACTCACATAAGCACTTTAAAGGCCATGTATATTTACTCTATGGTATCACAAAGAAATAACATACAAACCTAGACAGACCATCGAGTTCTTCGTGTGTTACCTTGGTGAGTTTCGGTTATGAAGTCAAACACAACTCACCGAATCATCGACGGTGTCCGGGGAATCATTGTGTGTTCTTGACTGAACCCTAGGATGTATTCTAGTATTAAATATGTAACATTATGGTTATAGGTGTTAAAAACCATGGATTAAAAGATCATAACCTTATATCATGAAGCGATGAAGGATAAACATAACGAGAGTACCCCAGATTGATCACACTTAATTAATTCTGTTAATCTCTACATTGTTTTATCACTTTCATTTTCTATTTTCATCTTTATTCATCAAATCCGAAAGTTTTAAAAAAACCTCATTCACCTTCAACTTTCATAATCAAAACCCTCTTTTTAAATTAATTATCTAAGGCTCTATCGAGAGACGACTTAGGGTTGCTGCTATATTGCAGAAATTCTAGTCAAAATTAACCAACTAATTTGACGCGCTCGACAACATGATAAAATTTTGGTGCCGTTTCCGGGGATCCAAGATCATTTCTTTTTCCTTATTTCATTTTATTTATTTATTTTACTTCTTAATTAGTACTCCTTTAAATACCCCCATTTTATTGTTTTTGTTGTGGGTTTTGTCTTTATTTTTGGTTGTTTTTGGTGTGTTCTTTATCTCTCTCTCTCCCTCTTCTTTTTTCCATCTCCCTTTCTATAATTCTGTATTATAAAATTATATTTTCTTTTCACCCTTCTTATTTGATTTTAACCATATTCAAAAAAAACTTCATAAATTATTTTCATGACCCGATCTGGTAAGGAAACACTACTTAAATTTGACCTTGAAAATGAAAAGTCACCTCACACAAAAATCAAGGAATCTAGAGAAGCTCAATCAAGTAACATTGAGGAACCACTTTTGGATCCCCAAGTTGTCCTAAACCAATCCAAAAATGAACCCAATAAAACCCAAGAAAACATGGCTGCAAATAATCGAACTTTAAAAGATCTGACAACCCCTGATGTGGAGTACCAACCTGCGTACATCCAAAATCCCATGGAAGCATCCAACTTTGAGCTGAGATCAGGTCTCATCCACCTTCTTCCTAAATTCTGTGCTATTCCTCGTGAGTACCCTCATAAGCATCTTAAAAAGTTTCATATAGTCTGTTCCACCATGAAACCCAAAAATGTGTCTGAGGACCTAATTAAATTTAGGGCCTTCCCTTTCTCCCATGATGGTGTATCCAAAGATTGGCTATACAATTTTCCCACCACAATTGGGGGTTGGAATAACCTCAAAAGACTCTTTTTAGAGATTTTCTTCACAGCCTCCCGAACTGCATCAATTAGGAAATAAATATGCGGAATTTGGCGATCACAAGGAGAGACCCTTCATGAATACTGGGAGAGATTCAAAAGACTTTTCTCAAGCTTCCCCCACCACCAAATTAGTGAACAAATATTAATCCGGTACTTCTATGAGGGACATATTCCCATATATTGTGGACTGATTAATGATGCAGCTGGTGGATCCCTAGTTGATAAAACTCCATCTGCCACTTGTGACTTAATAGCCAACATGGATCAAAATGCACAAAAATTTGGTACACGAGAAATTTCACCAAACCGAGGAGTTCATGAGATAAGTCATTCAGCCCTAGAACAAAAGGCAGATACTAAACTTGATGAGATTCATACCCTTATAAGGCAATTATCTCAAGCCCAAGGTAACTCGTACTCTACTTCAATTCCACTACATTGTTGTATTTGTTCTGATAACACTCATTTTTCTGACCAGTGCCCACAAATTCAAGATTCATCTGAGTCTTGTGAAGATTTGTTCCCAGGGTGTCCTTTCCAACCAGAACCTTCCTTCAATCAAGAACAATTTAGGCCAAATCCAAACCCCAGGTGGAAAGCACAACCCTAGTACCGACAAGGAGGAAACTCAAGCTACCCCAAGAATAATTGGTATCAACAAGGCCAAGGTATGAAACCTTCTTATCCATCAACATCTCAAAACAATCCTCCTCCTCCAAAATCTAAACCAAGCCTCAAGGATATGGTGAAGAAAAAGGAAACCCAGAACCTACAGTTCCAACAGACCACACAGTCGGTAATTCAAGACTTACGAACTCAAGTGGGACAATTGGTGAACACCATCTGTGAGCTTAAGATGAAATCTTTTGGAAAACTACCATCCCAACCAATTTCCAATCCGAAGGACAAAGGTAATGTATGTGCAATTACACATCGTAGTGTTAATGAAGCTATCACTTCTAGTGATTCTATGAAATAGGTATGTCCCACTCTTGAAAACCCTCATTCCCAACCCTCAAAAACTTCATTTAATGGAAAAAAATAAAAAGGGAAATCAAATTTTAGATGATGATTAAAATGAACAATCCATTCCTCTAACTTTCCCAAAAAGACTGCCTAAATCTAAGAAATTTTTTGATAATGATATTGTTAATGAGATAATGGATACATTTTTAAAAGTTCAAGTTAATATTCCTTTATTGGATGTAGTCAAGGAAATTCTCCATTATGCCAAATTTCATAATGAACTCTTCCCCCATAGATGAAGGATAAAGGGAAATGAGAGAGTGAACTTGGGTAGGAGTATCTAATCCATGATTCAACCAGCAATGCCAACCAAATGCAAGGATCCGGGAACATTCAAAATACTGTGTACCATACGTGAGACCTTATTTTATGATGTTATGATAGATTTAGGTGCATCCATTAATGTAATGCCTCACTACGTGTACACTTCTCTACAGATTGGAGAGATTCAACCAACAGGCATTGTCATGAAACTTGCCAACCGGAGTACAATGCATCCAAAAGGAGTGATTGAGGATGTCCTTGTTAGATCGAAGAGTCTAATCTTACCCATTGATTTCTGCATTCTTGAGATAGAAGATACCCGAACCCAAGGGCACGATCCTCACATAATTGGGAGGCCATTCCTCAAAATAGCAAAGACGAACATCAACGTTCATAATGGTACGCTGTCCATAGAATTCGGAGTAGAAAAGGTAAGCTTTAACATCCTTGAGGATATGAAACACCCCATTGAAGAGAACTCCACTCTTCCTGTATATTTGATGGAAGTGCTCTCAAATGATGCACACACACACAATTCTCTCCTCAACCCAAACTTTGATTCATTTTTCTTCTCTTC
Organism: Viscum album; assembly: GCA_963277665.1. Classification (NCBI taxonomy): domain Eukaryota; kingdom Viridiplantae; phylum Streptophyta; class Magnoliopsida; order Santalales; family Viscaceae; genus Viscum; species Viscum album. The sequence continues at coordinate 1,111,671,640 of OY728146.1, forward strand.
ACCCTTGGATGATTTTAGTTTTGATTCATGTTTTGAGTGTTGTGTGGGTTCTGAAAAGTGTTAATTTTTTGCTTTAATTGATGAGTGTATTCATTCTAAGGTACCCATGACTGTCGATGATTTTGCAAATCTCATTTCAATAGATTCTCTATATTTAGAGAATAAACATGAGTAGATAGTAAGTTTAATAGACCTCACTCCCCCTCAATCCCCTCCCTCAATATAGAAACCCCCGGTGTTGTAACTTAAACAACTTACTTCCAATTTAAAATATGCATATCTTGAGGGTATTGACCAATTTCCCGTCATTATTTCCAATAACCTCTCTCCACAATAGGAATCGAAACTGCTCAAACTTTTAAGGGAGTGAAAAAAGGCAATAGGATGGACATTGGATGATATTACTGGGATTAGCCCATCTATTTTTTATGCACCATATACTTTTGGATGATGAGGCTAAACCCATAAGACAATCTCAATGGTGGTTGAGTCCCACTGTCCTTGAAGTGTTAAAATTAAAAGTCACTAAATTACTTGCTGCGGGGATAATTTATCCTATATCTGATAGTAAATGGGTTAGCCTAGTGGAACTTGTGCCTAAAAAACTAGGAATAATAGTTGTGTAAAATGAAAGAAATGAATTGGTTCCAACACGTGTGCAAAACAGTTGGTGAGTCTGTGTTGACTACAGTCGACTGAATAAAGCCACGTGGAAGGACAACTTTATATTACTTTTCATTGACCAAATGTTAGAAATATTGGATGGTAAGTCCCATTATTGTCTCCTTGATGGCTATTCGGGTTATTTCCAAATCCATATAGCCCCTGAGGACCAAGAAAAGACAACATTTAACTATCCATTCAGCACATTTACATACAGAAGGATGCCATTCGGTCTCTGTAATGCTCCTGGTACTTTTCAGCGATGTATGTTGAGTATTTCTTATGAGTACATTGAGAGTGTTATGGAAGCTTTAATGGATGATTTCACGGTATATGGATCTTCTTTTGATGATTTTTTGGAAAACCTAGGTCCTGTCCTCCACCGCTGCATTGAAAAATATCATGTTTCAAAATATGAAAAATGCCATTTTATGGTTGAGTGGGGGATAGTTCTTGGTCATGTCATTTCAAATAAGATAATTCAAGTTGATAAATATAAAATTGAATTAATTTCAAGCCTCCCATATCCAAAAAGATGTTCGTGAGGTGTGATATTTTTTGGGTCATGATGGTTTTTACCATTGATTCATTAAAGACTTTAGTATGATTTCACTTCCATTGTCCCGGTTATTGTAAACAGATTCTGAGTTTTTGTTTGATAAAAATTGCGAGGATGCATTCAATTCAATAAAAAGGAGTCTCACATCACCTACCATCATCCAACCACCAAGGTGGGATCTTCCCTTCGAAATTATGTGTGATGCCTCTAACATTGTAGTTGGGGTGGTTTTATCACAAAGGGTTGAGAAGGCTCATCATTTCATTGCATATGACTTGCATACCCTTGACCCTGCCTAGGTAAACTACACAACCACTGAAAATGAACTCATTTATATTGTGTTTTCCTTGGAAAAATTCCATTCATATCTTCTCGGGTCAAAAATCATCGTCTTCTATGATCATGCTGCCCTTTGTTTCCTCCTAAAGAAACTAGAAGCCAAGCCCCGCATCATTTGGTGGATTCACCTCCTACAAGAGTTTGACCATGAGATCATAGATAATATAGGAGTGGAGAATGATGTAGCTTACCAGATTAGCATGATTTCCCCACCATTGGAACAACATGTTGACTCACCCTCAGCCATTGGAGAATTCTTCCCTCATGAGAACCTTTTTGATGTTGTGGACCTTACCCCATGGTATGTGGGAATTGTGAATTTTCTAGAAACATCTACGGTCCTCTCTTATTTCAGCATTGCACAATCCCATAGACTTAAGAATGAGTCTCGTTGGTACATTTGGGATGACCCATACTTGTGGAGAATTTTTAGTGACCAAGTAGTTCGTTGGTGTGTCCCTGACCATGAGCTCACCTCTATTTTCACCTTCTTCCACACTTTGTCCCGTGGGGGCCACTTTGTCTCTCCACATATAGATCGAAAGGTCCTTGAATCAGGACTTTATTGGACAACTTTATATAGGGATTCCCATATATTTTGCAAGTCATGTAGTCATTGTCAATTTACATGGAATATCTCCAAGAAGAATGAAATTCCCCAACATCCCATGTTATTTGGTGAGATATTTGATGCATGGGGCATTGAATTCATGGGGAATTATCCAAATTCATTTGGCTTTGTGCACATCTTATGGGTTTTTGACTATGTATCTAAATGGTTGGAAGCAAAGGCTACCAGGACCGATGAATCTCGAGTGGTTGTTGATTTTCTGAGGTCCCAAATTTTCAGTAGGTTTGGTTTACCAATATTTATCATTAGTGACCAGGGTTCACATTTTCGCAATCCCAACATGAAAAATTTTCTTCGTAAGTATGGGGTTGATCATAAAACCTCTACTTCATATCACCCCCAAACTAATGGAAAAGCAGAAATATCAAATCAGGAAGTTAAACAAATCTTGGAAAAAACGGTACAACCCAATAGGACAGATTGGAGTTTGTGCTTGGATGATACAATTTGGGCGTACCGTACAACTTTTGAAACCACAATCAGAATGTCACCGTACAGAATTGTGTTTGGAAAGGCTTGTCACCTCCCAGTGGAGGTAGAAAACCATGCATACTAGGCTATTAAACAATTTAATATAAACCTTTCAGATGCAGGTGAGAAAAGAAAGCTGCAGATTCAAGAGTTGGAATAAATTTGACGTGATTCATATGAGAACTCCTGGATATATAAAGAGAAGACAAAGTCTATTCATGATAACATTATTTACCAGCTGAAGTTCTATAGTGGTGAGAAGGTCCTCATGTAAAATTCTAGGCTTAATCCCCACCCAGGTAAGCTTCGTTCCCGATGGCTCGGTTCTTATACTGTCATTAATGTTTACCCTTTTGGTGCAATAAAGATTTTGCATGAGCAGAGTGGAAGAAGTCTTACCATCAATGGGCATCAACTTAAACACTTCTATGAGTATTTTCCGAAGAATCTTGTGGAGGAAATCCACCTTCTCGACGCATCATACCAATAAAACACACCAAGTTTTATCCTTCCTTCCCACATTCTCAATTATTTCAGTGAGGACATTGCACATTCTAGGTGTGGGGGGGGGGGGGGGGGTGGATACATTCCTAGGTTAGTTAGGAATTTTCATCATTTTCTCCTTTCTTATCTTTTTATCCTTCTTTATGGTATTTTCATTTTTCCCCATCAACAATTTAAAAGTTCGATGATTTGGTGACCATAAAGGGGGGAAAGTAAAAATACCACAATGAAGGCTAAAAAGAATATTTGTATGAATTTAATATCAGGGAGTGATTTTCTTTTTTATTGAATTGGTTTTCTATCAATGATATAAATGGTCGTATCTATGTGACACCTTTGAGATGATTAATGCCCCTGGTGTGAGTAGTTTTTGGGAAAACTGTGTCACTAATATCTCCACAATTTTTTTCATCAAACCAGAAAGGGAGAATATTTCCTACTTAATATAAGGTATATATATGTTAGGTTAATATTTTTCAGCTTTAAATGATATTTCCATACGTTTGTTCCTTATCTGATCTATTTCATTACTGTACCAGATTGACCTATGTGTGTGTACCTAAAGTCCGACTGTTGTATGCCCTCAAAACAAAAAGAATTGGTTGTGTCTTGGGCATGTCAAAAACCACTCCTCCTCAACCTTTGATCTTGTTATAACTATTGCAATTAGTGTCGTGAGGAGATCAAAAAAGGGTTGAGAGATGAGTGTGAGATTTTCTTCAAATGAAACTTCTAAAAAAATAAATAAATTAGGGGAGTGATGAAATGTGCAACATGTGGGGATATCTTTGTCGGGAGATTTTGGTTTGACTTTTGGGAATGTTTAAGTGATTGGGTCTTTGAATATGATTGCAAAGGATGTTGGGTACGTTCGGTGGACAAAATCATTTAAGTTGAAAAATGTTAAAATAATATATATTTATTAGATATCAAGTGAAAAGAATAGCATGGAATGGTTTTCACACACACACGTGGTGAGTTAGTGTCATGGTTTACTTCGGAATTACTTTCTCAATTTTCTATCATAAATCTTTTTGAATTTCACTATGATATGATTTATGAGAAATCTTTTTCAATTTCCACTAGGAAGAACTCCTTGGTGTGGTTTGTGCATTGATCACATTAATTTAATTAATATTTTCTCAAATGTCAAATCTTTAGGTTTTTGGGAATATAAATGTGGATCATTTTATTTGGATATGTGAATTTTCCCAGGAGTGAAAATGTTTAGGTGTGGGGTGTGTTCGTACCATGATTCACTATTTTATTCCACCCATACACTACTGTTTTAAACTAGTTTTGTAACGAATATTCCAAATATAATAATAAATTTCACTTTATGTTTAAATAAATTAATTAATTTTAATCAATACTAGAATGGGCAGTGTTACTTGTTTTTATTATTTCAATATAGGAAGAGATGATTTCAAGGCCCCTTGATGAAGTGGAAGAAAAATGGGCCAAAATTGCATGGATCTATAAAGACAGGTCCACTATTGTTCTTGTATAGAAAATTGAGTGTATCCAAATGGATTCATAGTTTTTTATAGGTTCAAAATATAATGGGATACAACTCATATGAAGGAAACCAAGCCCAATTCGGCCGTCAATGGGCCCAACCGAACTGATCTGTCCATGGAATCAATTCTCCACAATATCAAATGTGGTGTTCTGTAATACATCCATATCTATGGATACACTTTTCCAAATAATGACACAATTTCGGTGGAGATAGTCAGGAAGTGGGGCTATAACATTCCAGTTTTTACAAAAGGGATATTCTAGTGTCTATTGGTCGAAACGTGTGGTACAAGTGGATTGAAGGAATCTTGTGCCTAAAACCACCTTCCAATTTTTCTATAAAATGGAACCTTGGCCTCCCTATTTGGAATTTCGGTCAGGAGGAAAGGTTCTGCCATTTTGGAGTCCACAGTGAGTCTTCTCAACATCCCTAGAAGTTCTAGAGGATATGAGAAGTTCTACCCCAACATCTTTCTCTTCCTCCTCTCGCATGGGTTTCTGAACCCCTTGTGATCACCCGGGGAGGAACATGATGTAATCCTGAGTTTCATTTTTTTATTATTTTGAATGATATTTTTAATTCCCGGTTTTATGTTTTTTTTCTTTAATATATATTTTCATTTTTTTGAGTTATGTTCGGGTATGTCATGCTCAACTCATATGATCATGTTTGGGGGTACCCTTTCATGTGATGTTTCACACACCATTCACCACTTCCTTTTCCCCCTTTCAATTCCGGTGTTTTTCTGGTTCATATTGGTTAATTTAACTCACATAAGCACTATCAAGGCCATGTAAATTTATTCCATGGTATCAAAAATAAATAACATACAAAACTTGACTTCACATTGAGTTCTTCATGTGTTTCTTTGGTGAGTTTCAGTGATAAAGTGAAACACAAATCACCGAATCATCGACGGTGTCCGGTGAATCATTGTGTGTTATTGACTGAACCCTAGGAGGATTCCTAGTTTAAAATCAGTAAAATTCTGGTTCTAGGTGTTACAAACTAGGGATTAAAAGATCATAACCCTATATCACGATGCAAATAAGGATAAACATCATGAGAGTACCGTGTGTTGATCACACTTAATTAATTATGTTAATCTCTACATTGTTTTATCACTTTCATTTTTTATTTTCATATTTAATCATCAAACCCCCAAGTTTTTAAAAAACCTCACTCACCTTCTACTTTCATAATCAAAACCCTCTTTTCAAATTAATGATCTAATGCTCCGTCGAGAGACGACCTAGGGTTGCTGCTATACTGCAGAAATTCTAGTCAAAATTAAACAACTAATTTGACACGCTCGACAACGCGATCAGTTGTCACATGAACTCAGTCGTGCCTACCCATATGCTAGAGGTTTCCGACGAGTAGTTCGGGTCTAAAAATAAATATGAGGATAATATACCAACTTATCATTGTGAATCTACAGCAGATGTAATATCAAGGGATAAAATAATTATTAGTTAACTAATTAAATGATTTACTTATTTAATAGTTCATTTATTGCAATTGTTACCATAATACAATTTTGTACAAACTGTATATTGATTTAGATACTGATAGTGGTGGCCTTCTATGTTATACTCACACCATTCTTAGGCCCCATGACACTTGGGAACCTGATAAGATACTAATTGTTTTCAGGCACATGTTTGTGATAGGGACCTTATGTTTGGTTTTTCATGGGATTGTGGGTTGGAGCTTGGGAGGTTCGGACCATCAAAGGACTCATATCTGGGTTCAGAGTCTTTTACTAGTTTTGGTTTTGTTCTATATTGTATAACTTCCTAACATTTAGTGTATTCAATATATTTTGTTATATAAGGTGTGCATGGTCACATATTGGTTGTTATATGGTTTACAGTTATTTTTAATCTTGGTTATTTTATCCATTGGTATTTTTTTGTAGCTTTACTCGGATAAGAAGGAATAGTCTCCCCATGTTTCAATTTATACCTATGCTGCTTGTCGGTAGCCTCTGAAACATGGGGAGGAATTCCTGAGGTCATGTGACTACCCATATTGATGCACTAGTTATAGTGGCTTCTGGGATAGGGGTGTTACAAAGTTGTATCAGAGGTGGTCATATGTGGTCTTACTATTTGGGCATGGTAGATTAGGGACCAGGATCTTTTCAAGGCTCGGTAATGATCTTGTTCCTTGGTGGTTATACCCACATGTATGAGGGAAAACCTAAGTTTCCAGGTGTGGGAAATGATGTTTTTTTTGTTCTTTTTTTACTAGTTTATATTTTCACCTCGAGTGATGTATTTCAATATGATGTGATTTATTAATGAGGTTTAATCTCTTGGAACAACACGACAAGAGAGAGTGGGTGAGTCCATGCATCATACCGGGCATATAGGATAGACATTCCATCTGTATGCTTATTGTAATTGATTGTGAATGAAATGATGATAAATCAAATGGGTATATAAAAAATGTGTAATTGAATGAAACAGAGGGTGTTGAAAATGGGTTAATAATTATTATGTGAAATGTAAATCCTTGAGTTTGAATAAGGGAAATTAATTGAAATTATATTTTAATAATGTTGGGATTTTTGAAATGATGGGAAAAAAATGTTTTTGAATGTTTAAATTCATGGGTTTTGGAAATGAAATGTTATTAAAAATTAAATAGTGGGATTATATGGTAAGTATAATTAAGAGGGTAAAATAAGAAAATAATGGAACTTGGGTACACTTGTGGTGAAAATTTATTGTGCTAGTTGTTGACCCTCAATATACATGGTTCAGGTAGTGAGAGTTCCTTAGTTTTGAGACATTAGGATGGGATGTGCTTATTAATGGAATGTTGTTTATTATTTCCTTGGTTAGTTTATAACCTTGAAATTATGAAATGTTGTCCGTTAATGTGAATATGGTTAATCTTGTGGATTGAGACATTTTTTATTTTGTTTGGACCCTAGAGTGGGTGTTCGATTCATGGATCTAGTGTATGTGTGAGTATCTTTTTTGTGGGACCTATATTAGATGGTTGTTTGGGGCATTATACATAGTGTGTTTGGAATAGGGGTAGGATGACAATCGTGAGTAGAAATTTTCTAGAGATTCAGTGTGTATATTTTAGAGAGAGCCAGTGACCTTTTCTTGGTGTGGCCATAGTTTGGGAAGTTGGTATTTTTTAGATTTTTAGGATAACCTATGAGAGTGGTCGGAAGGGGTGTTAGTGATTTTGGGTGTGTGTTGCATAGGTAGATGTTTTAAACCCTAATAGTTGAACCCAAGGAGTGTTTCCTAGTGTAGGATTTACCTAGAGGGCTACTAGGAGAAGTTAATGTCCCTGGGTGATGCAAAAATTATGTAATCTAGAATGTCATTTTGTGTATGGTTGTAGGAGAGAATGAGACCTCAATGGTTCCAAAGTGTACTGGGTAATGGGAACATGTTATAAATTAAAAATTCCATTGGAATCTGTACCAAGGTGGGTTGGATGTAAGTGAATGTGCTTTCCATGTAACCATTGTAGAGAGGCCGGAGTAGTATGAGAAACCAGATGGTTATAGCCAATGAAATGAATTTTTTGTTTATCTATTGTGATTAGCTAAACCGTTCTAGAAGAACTTGAGTTTAGAGATGATAATGTTTACAAAGGAAATGATGGGTCACCACCGCTTGGCAGAGGGTCATGAGGTGGTAGTAATTTTGTTTGATAAATTCATTTCTAGTTGTGATGTTCAAGTGTTGATATGCCATTGGATGGAATAGAGGCCCAAGAACCTCATAAGATTAGGGTATTCTCTTGGAAGAGGTGATAACTATGGTGGATAATTGTGTTTGTGTTCGTCGATGACATCTTAGGATACTTTTAGTCTGTGATGATCATGACCAATACATTAACATAATCTTAGGCAAGATATGAGAGATATTGATGTAAAACTATCTACCTAACTATGTTTTGTATGGGAACAGATCCTATTGGAGGATACAATCCAGAAGTGATACGTTTGTGTGAGCCATATGGTGGGGGAGTACACCATCAAATGGTTACAGGAATATTCCTCAGGATGCACTGGATGTTGAACAATTCCATGGGTGTCATTCACAATAGATAGTAATGAGTAGTTGGTGATGTTCGTAAGGGGGTGTGGATTCATCTCCCATTAAGATGCATTTTCATGGGGGATTCTTGAGGGATAGAGCTTATGAGAATGAAAAACCATGAAGGTTAGGCCTAAAAAGGACAAAATCATAATCATGGGCTAGGTTGGGCCATTTTAAAATGGCATCAGAGCCAATGTCCATTTGATGTGCTAGTGAGAATGATGGTCCCTTCTATGAGGGTATAATTATGAAAATAAAACATCGTAAGAGTAGGATAAAAACCCCCTTTAAAAGGTGGTGTTAATACCTCTCCCATTATGAGGATTTTAAATGGGGGACACCTGAGGGCCAGAGTCCAGGGGATAGAAAAATCATATAGGATAGGCCCAAACTAGACAATATCATGATCTTGGGCTAGAATGGTTCATTATAGTCTATATAATGAGATTTTATTATGTTCATAAGAGAACCATTTTCCATATTTGTTCTGTCCTACAGAAAGTAAGAACATCGATTGTGTGTACACGCATCTTTCCATTTCCACGTAGTAGGGAATTTTTTTCATCACTTTTTTACTTGGATGGTTATAAATATGGAAGTAATTATTATATCTGATATTTACAACATGGTTACATTTTTGAAAAATTAATATATCATTTACCTTCTTACCTTTAAATCTGTTGGAAAATGATAACATTGCTGGTGCGTATGTGCGGACTACCAACTCCATGAAGCTATGTGACATATTTTTCAATTCCATTTTATATAGATAGTAATAGGGATAAATTTAATGAATATATATGATATATATGACATATATTATATAATAATGATTCTTCAAAAATTAATTTTTATTTACTTTTGTTTCATTTCATCCTACAAAACATGAAATTAACTTTAATGCTTACATAAAACCTACCATCTCCATGAACAGTTTTTGAATAAATATATTTTATGTATGACTGAAAACATATATAACAAATATGTATATTTAGACATATCTTACATATATATCAGTAATAAAATTCTAGATAGTATGGAACCATGATTAAAACCAAATACCAAAACCAATGAACTGAAATTTTCATGAAAAAATTAATAGTTAACACTCATAAATGATGATTTTATAAAAAAATTATTAACAAAAGAGTGTTGAAATAGTGTATGTGTAAGGAAACATGTTTTTTGGACTATGAAATCCAATATAAAATTTATTTTTTTTCTTTTATATGCTAATGTGGGGTAAAATGGTCTCTTCCCTAAGAATATGATCTCAGATAGTATTTTTGAGAAATCTGTTGATCCATGTATAATTTATTTACCCTAGGACATGGTTTTATGGAAATTTTGTTATATTTAAATTTTCATGGAATAATGAATATTTAATATATAAATAACTAGATATTAATTTATTTGCATGCATTTTTTGGATATATAGTTTGAAATAAGCATTAGATTGTGATTCCATATTTGTCATTGATTCTAGAGTGAGGGTTTTTTTCTTTAGTGAGGCATAAACTCAGGTTGGGTGCTAGTTCCATGGCTGAGCCCCTTTTTTTCAATTTTCTTCATTTCCCCTTTTGCTTTTCTTCTTATCTTATTTTTCTTCTCACGCATTACCCATGTGGGTTTCATTCATAATGACTAAGATAATTTAGGGAGAGGTAGAGAGATATAGAAATAGGTTTACAGGTTCCATTACAAAGATTGGGAGGAGATAAATCTTCATGCAGTATCCGAAGAATGGAAATTGCTGAGAAGCTTTGACATATCCACCTAAAGGTAGGTTGTTCTATGTTTATTCCATAAATTCCCATAAAAATATTGATTTTTAGTTTTAATACCATATTAGGATTACTTAGGATCCCTTGAGGGTCAATCTCTAAATTTTGTAAAAAAACTAAAGGTTTTGAGATGTTTTCAAGGGTTTCCCATTCATAAATACCAATCACCCAACATGTACCAAGGAAGGTGGCCAGAGGCAAACCCCTGACTATTTATGAAAATAAACAAAAAGTGCATAAAGAGCACACCACAAAGTAAAAGTCATCACATGTCATACATATCAAACCCATTCCCACCTCCCGGATAAACATCCTCCGCCGTGGCTGATTCCCATTCTGAACATTCATATTGCTTGAGGATCTTGGCATACTTCCTTCGAAGATTCAGCTTCTCCAATGAGATCAGCTCTTCTGGCGATTGCTTTAGAGAGGACCGAGTAGAGATTGGCTTCGGCAGCGTGGAGTAATCCTTCCTCGGCTTTCGACTTGGAGTGACAGGGATCACCTGTCCACGCTTTCCCTTCCCATCTTTTAGAACATCACTATATGACAGCATGCCCTTCCCATTTTCTTTATCACTTTCCAAAGCATCAGCCCAATTCCCAGACACCACACCATAAGAGCCAACAACAACCTCCCGAGCAGCATTCACACTGTTACAGTCCACCATCTCCAAGCAGTGCGGCTGTCCCTCAAAGACTTGTTCATCAGTTACAACCTTTTCTGTATCAACCGGGACAATTTGCATCTCCTTACTAGCATCCAGTGTGATCTCCCCATTCAAATCCTCTTCATTCGCCAGGACTTGGAACCTGTTATCAGTATGAACCTCATTTGGAGGAACAACAACATGGAAGTTCCTCCTGGACTCCATAGGAGAGAGCACATCATTGGATTGCTTCCGGCCATCTGAGCCCAACCTCCTCCCATCCTCCTTCATGCTTTCAATCATCCCTGCAGCACTTACAGCATATAAAGCCTCCATCAGAAAATCAGTAGCCTTGACAGCAATAGCATCACCCGGGCTGATTCTGCTCCCCTCAATCCCAGCGTTGGAGGCACCCACATCATGCATCACTGTAGAATGCAGGCTCACCCCACTTTCAGAAGGACCAGCTGGATGAGCACAGACCTGAGAAAGAACCACTGAAGGATTCGCCCGCACTCCACACATGCCATCACCAGCACCATTCACCTCACGAACACAGTCCTGACGAGGCCCCACTGCATGTCGCGGTCCTAATTCATCCACGCCATCGTGAGGAGCACCAGTCCTCCTCCCATTTCCAGCGTCCTTACCACTGCACCCCATCATCCCTGAAAAAGCACCACCATGACACTGCCCATCCTGATGACCCAGCCGCTGGCATCCTGGACAGAAATCCTCCCATGACTCAAAGACCACCGCTTGCTTCCATCGGAGTTCCTCACCGATCGTGATCCAAATCCACTCAACAGGGGGTTTAGATACGTCCACCTCCACACAGATCCGCGGATTGACCGGGTGACATACCGAAGACGTTCGTGCGTCCGAGCAGAGGAACCGCCCAACCAAATTCCCAAGCATACGTATAATGGATGGGTTTTGAAACGGCAGCGGGAGATGAGGAAGACTAACCCACAACGCAGCTGAAGGTGAATCATGATTCAAACACAGATCGAATGTCCATCGAAGCAGAAAGAAGCGACATCCACCACATCGATGCGGATCCCACGACCAAGCGCAAACAAGATCTTCCTCCGAGGCAAAACGAATCATCAGTTGATTCTTGTCCAGCAACCCCACGACGGCACGATCCTGCAAATCCCACTTACTGAACACAAACCTATCAAATTCGTCAACCGATGGTCTTCGGTGATGAAAACGAGCCACCAGAGTAAGGTTAAGGAGATTCGATGCCGTCGAGAACTCCGGGAGAGAAATCGAGACTTGAGGAATCCCAAGATGTAAATCTGGGGCCCTAGCTAGACAGCTCATATAGGGGCCCTGGTCCTAGTAAATTACATGGCCAGACCACCCATGTGGGATACACACATTGTAAAGGTACATGAATTGAAAAAGTTACATCACTTGGACATGTGAGGTATATGGGTTGGTACCCCCTATATGGTATAAACTATGTACATGATATAAACAGAATGTATGGGGGTTTTACACTCTATGTCTGGATAAAGATCATGACCATGTGGAGATGTGAGGGTACACACTATGTACTAGGGTACAATCTTTCTGTACTCATTCCTTGCTACCCTTTGAGGGGGTTTTAGTGTCTCATTCCCCAGAGTCATAATTGGACCCATGAGTAGAAAATTTTGAGAGTTTTATAGCATAGATCACGACGACAGAACCCTTTGGATGACTCAAGGTATCCTAAAATGTGTTTTTGGGTGAACATGATATAATGGAGAGGAGATTCATAAAATAACTAGATATTATTATCTTTTAAGAATTAGATAGATTGGTTTGGTGTTTTGACCAAACTAGTGTGAGACCTTGATCTAAGATTTTCCATTGGACATCTCTCCATAATGATTCTCAAGTATATTCTCTTCGACGACATATCCCTCGAGAGGTGTTACCTTTTAGCATCTTATTCCATGATATATTAGAGATATAGTGTGGGATGTTGTTTCTCATGAAACATAATATGAAACTTAGGATCCCATGTAGGATTACTTCATTCAATATTTTTCTAAGCATTACATGTGGGATGCATCTAATTACTCTTTCCGAGGATTCCATGTAGGATTCCTTATCTTACATACTTATTTATTAGGACCTAATGTAGGATGTCTCCACTTATGTTTCCACCTAGAGGATCCCATGTTGGATTCCTATATTTACTTACTATTTATGAGTATCCCGATTAGGATTCCTATTTAGTGTTTTGAAATAAAAGGCATAGTGGGTGCCCTAATGTTTGACTTACCCTGGGATAGTATATCAGGTTTGGGTAGAGATGGTAGAAGTTATCACCTTATAACCCATATAGAACTTGTGTTCCTGGGATGTTGTGGAATTAGTGGTTGGTTTTGGCATTCAACCACCCATACTATTTTATATATGTAAATAAATTTATGGTAATATATATACACAAATTCATGAATGCACATTATTTAGATACATTATATATTAACCCAATGTAGGTATGATCGATCTGGATCACATACCCAATGATCGGCTGTGTATTAATGATTTTTATTTTATAGTTGTGTCTTGGCTTGACTGAGTATATTGAATGAACATGAAATTATGATAGAATATTATGGGTTCCCCATTAGGGGAGTCCTAATGAGATGTATTTCTCACCCCTAGTATATGTACCTCAGTGTGTGTGATGACCTTATGTCAAATTTTCAGGTTGATCATAGATACATGATGGATATTGTTTAGGCCAAAGGTTTCATGATAACGTGATGATTCTTGTGTGGATATATTTTGATCAGGATGGAGAAGTTCAACAATGTTACTAGGTATTTGTTTCATCTCATAGGTACAAGTAGATCCATAAAATTTTATTTCTATTTATTTTTATTTATTCCAATAAGTGATCGACCTTTTGGGAGATCAATGATGTATATATAACATGGCTGTTCAGGCCTTTATTTCATTCCATTCATTATTACATCCTTGTTTATATTTATTGAATCTTCACTATGATTATTTCCATCTATAGAAATTATATGGTCATTTCTAATTTTTTTTCCCGATTTGATGGAATATTCTCTGAATATATACACCATAGGTCCTCTTTTCTATCAAGCATCCTATGTTGTATGGAGAGGAGTATATAAATCCTTGTGGAGAACTAGTTTGGGGAACCGGTTTAGTGGCATCCGGGTCGGGAAATTAAAAAGTCGTATTAGAGCCATTCATTTTCTCTTGTATTAATTTATAGGATATAGAAGATATGAGTATTAATAATTTGTCAGAATCTATGATTGATATTGTAATTGTGTACTAAGAACACTTGTTCTAGTAAGAAGTCCAACTTGACATGGTTATGGAATTGTTATTCTTGATATGAGATGTTACAGTTTTATAAGATTTTCACATTGAATTATGCACTTAATCTTTAGGGTTTATTATTTATTATATATTTTTTGATCTTGGTATGGAGACCAAATTATTTCTTATGTAATTATTACATGATTTTAGTGATAAAAAACATAATAGTTATATATTTAAGAATCAAAAGGTTTATTATATTGGGAAAATTAGGACCATACATCACTTATAAATAGTAAATCATAAGCATTTATTTAAATCCTTATTCTTTATCCATATAAAATCTAATACGATCTTTAGTATATGTAGTCCCCTAAGTATATATAACTAGAAAGGGGAGAGCTAAAATCCCAATTCAAGGAAAAATACTTGGCTTGAATCAATATAACATGGGTGATCCTAATAATCATAATCACATAATAATCATAGGATCATCATAATAATAATGTGGGAAACATTTGATAAAGGAATTTAATGTGGAAATTCAATAAACAAAACATCATTTCATAGTGGTCAAATGCCACACATAGTTGTGAACAAAGCGAGCATAATGTTCATGCATAACATTTGTGCATAATACTATCATCATCCATGTGATATAAGCTAGAATAATGTTGAAACATAATAAAAATTATCTAATGATGTAAATAACATTACCAAATTCATTTGAGGTCAATATAATTCTGAGCCCACCCTCACATCATAAAATTTACATAATCATGCATGCCACATTGATTGTTTGAAAATCATAGTCATGAAATAACCCTTGGAAAGAAATGGGTTTGTTAATTATTTTATAAAGAATAATTTCATGAATAAACTTGGGGTTAGAAAATTAATTAGTAAAAAAAATATTTGGAAAAAACATTATCATTTTTGAGAAAATAAATAAAACATAAGAGGAGTTAGAGATGTTTCTTGGAAAGAAAACCCTTTTTGGATTTTTTTATTTTGCTTATAAGTCTAGGTGTAAACATGTATATCCCTAAAAATATAAGGGAAGAATAGTTAAAGGTTTAATAAGGGAAATTATATGGATACCCACACCAATAATGACATGAAATAGGGATAACCCAAAAAAGGGGTAGGGTTCAAGAACCCCTACCTAAAATCCCACTTTTATTTCATTAGATTTCCACCTCTAAAATAATAAACATATGTTTTTTTAAAGAAAATCTCAATAAGATTATTATGTTTATTTTTTTCAATATCTATCCATTACAACAATTTTATTCAAATTTATGACACTATTTGTTAAATGTGAATGGTTTTTATATCATGTTTTCATTAAATTGTCCCATTTTGTTTCGATGTCACTATTTTTATTTGAGGGAGTTTATGAATAACTAGAATACATGGAAAAAGACTAAAAACATATATTTACACCATTATATATCATATGTAATTTATTTTATCCAACCATTTCCTTAGTGATAAGGAAAGTATTGGAAATGTCTGTTTTGGTGATTAACTGACCATAAATAGGACAATATTAAAAGAGTAGGAAAAGGATGTTTGAATTCATATATATCATAATTATAATACTTCTAGTAGGTTGAAATCATTCATATAATTTTAAAAAACTACCAAATAAATTTTAAAATATTTGTTCTGTAAATTAATTGTGTAGAGATAAATATAAGAATAAAAATAAAGGAAATTTGAAGGAAACATACTCTTTACTCAGTATAGCTTCTCTTGTACACCACTAAATGCCCCTTAAAGTTTGGTGTAATGTCCCGAACCTAGAATCCTAGAGATGGTGCATTAGTTTATTAAATTTTCATGATTAAAAGGAATCAAACCCCGAAGGACCAATATGTTTAATATTCTTGAAGAACTCAGATACATACATAAAACCCATTTTACATTGGTAGAAAAAATCAACATATAATACATAACAAAATATTACAAACAAAATCTTTGAAAAATCAATAAATTATCTCTTCTTCATGACCAGGGGAAGGAAAACAAATGAAAGGGGTCAGCTCAAATGCTCAGTAAGGGTTATATATAGTGGAAGAATGAAACAATGATAATTGAATCATAATCAATTTGACATAATCAATATGGCATGGTGAATAATTGAAAAACACATACCATCAATAATATGAGAATGAAAGTACATCCATAGATTTTATCATTGTGAAATCCTCATAAAAATTAATAACTGAATAATTAATAATGAGAGTTCTTATTATTTGGACATCTTTTAT
Organism: Viscum album; assembly: GCA_963277665.1. NCBI lineage: Eukaryota > Viridiplantae > Streptophyta > Magnoliopsida > Santalales > Viscaceae > Viscum > Viscum album. The sequence goes on from OY728146.1 coordinate 1,111,688,417, forward strand.
TTGTCACTTGAAACATCATAATGTTGAGATAGTTTAATTTTGTCGGTAGAAACCCATCTGATTATGATTTGGAAACACATTAGAAGGGTTTGTCGCCAACTATTTTGTCTCACGAGACCTATTGATGCATAGAGGGGCTATAGAAGGCCCAACAAATTAATGAATGTACAAATAATTATTATAAAAAGGCTTAATTATATAAAAATATTCCTTATCAGTTTCCGTATTCAATAAAGGATACATAGTCATTAATATTTCCACAGTTAAAACAACAATCCAAATAAACATGGTATGTTAAAGGGTATACAACTATGAAAATAATCATATCCATTATAAAAGAATATGGATATTTCATAGGAATGTAAATTCAAATAAAAAATGTTATCAAAGGGATTGTAGATACGCCACATAAAATTTATTAGGTTCACAATACCAATTAAATCTCATTGAAATGGAAATTGGGATGATGTCCATTACTACATTACAATCAATCTAATCAAAACACCAAAATTAATAATCATCAAATTAATCATTAAATACCACAAATATTAATATAATCATGATATTATATACCTAATTTAATCATAAATACACCACATTCAAGGTATAATTTGCGAACAATGTAAATCTCATTGAAATAAATGTGAGATGAGAATCCCCTTACCTTTTGCCCGAATGTGTTCTTCACTTGATCTTAATGTAATGAATAATTAATTTAAATACATGAATTAATAAATTAATAACATTATATACATTTATATGATTTATTATAGTTTTATTATGTTCATTCTTGGCCTTTTAGATAAGTTATAAGACTGGATTCCGTCATTCCAGAGGGTTTATTTACTTGATTTTCATGATTGGTTCGCTTGGCTATGAGTAATGGAGTTCACGCGGAAGAGATATAACTCTCAAGAATTGGAATAACATGTTACTAATGAAAATCCAGAAGTTTAAATATTCATACATATCATTTGGTTATATTTTTTTGAGGATGAATCATTATATAACCTGTTAATGATAATCGTTTAACTTTATTTTAGTGGGTTTTTATCCTAATGAACTAGTGTTGTTTCATTATTTAATATCATGTAAATAAAATTGTTCCAGGACCTTAAATATAAGATTTTAAATATTTTATAATATGGTTCAACAATAAAAATAGTTTCATGAACATAATTGAAGGATAAATTGAAGGTCAAAACTTCAACATCCACGAAGGTTTTAAATCGGCACCTCCCAGACGATGATTTTGTTTGTAAAATAAAAGAGGGAGAGTAAAAATATCAAAGATTTATCTTCCATTAACATGATATAATTACTTTATATAGATGATACAGGAGTTTTCAGGATCATTTGTACATATTAGGTGAGGAGATAAGAAGAAACAAATATATAACTTGAAAAGAAATTAAAAGAAAAGAAAAGAAAAGAAAAGAAGGGGGATGTTTACCTCTTGAATTCCTCTTCTTTAGAACCTCTTTAAGAACATTGGTTTGGGACTTTTGGTTAGACAAAAAGGTATTGGACGTTGGGGAGGGTCTTGGGAAGAGTATTTGGCTAAACTGCAGAATGAATCATAGCTTTAGAGGAGTGAGAGGAAGAGGGGGTGAGGGGTGATTTTTATAGTGGAGGAGAGGAGTGATTTCTCAATATTTTATTCATTATTTTATTATTTTGCTCAAGGAAAGAAATAATACTGATTATAGTGAAGAAAAATGTAATAAATTAATGTTATTTAAAACTAATTCACATTTAAATCATCGATTACTCAAATATGATGCATAATTTCATTTATTTAGCATAATTTGTAAATTATCTAATTTCACTATTCACTAAAAATTCAAGTATTATGGAAAAATCCAAAAAATTCACCCCAATCATATTTTGATATATAGAATTAAAAAAAAGAATTAATTTTATCAAAATAATTATCTAAACATGTGAAATTTAATTTTTAAATAAAATCATTATTTACTTCAAAAATACAGGTTTTAAATTTTAAATTGAGTATATAATACTTTATAAAATTAAATGTGGTCTCATAAAATTATCCTAAAAATCATAGGATAACAAAATATTTATTTGGAAAACATTTTATAAAAATAATATTTATTTTAAACAAATTTATTAATTATAAAATATTAATTAAATATTTCTTTCTTACAAAAATACCAACACTTAATTATTAATTTTTATTGAAATATTCACTTTCATTTCTAAGGTGCCTAAACTTTATTAATAATTTCATTGGTGATGTCACTATTAATAAGGGTCATATTACTATTCATAAGGGTCATATTACTATTCATAAGCATATATTACTATTTATAAGGTTAATATTACTATTCATAAGGTTATGTTACTATTAACCAAAAATTAACATGATCCTATAGAACTCTAAATATCTTACTGAACACAACCGTGTATGTCCATTATTATAATTCAAATCAGAGATTTGGAAAATTAATTTTAATGACTAGGTTATAACTATCTTCTATAGCAATGTTTTATTTCTCAGAGACTCAATGTTGAATGCATAATAAGTTAACTAATGAATCTAAATTATTTAAGAAGGAACATAACATAAAATATTGGGGCATTATATTCTTACCTCCTTTATAAATTTTATCCTTGGATTTTTTCATGTATAAATCCCTCTAAAAATACATTGGTGGTTCCTCTTTATAACATCCCTAGGTGCCCACATTGTTACCTTCATTTTATGGAGTTGTCCAATTTCTCAAAACATGCTCTCTTATGACAATAATTTTGATAGGCTCTTCATATTATAAAAAATTAGGATCAAGTTATATTTCTTCATAGGTTAGTACGTGCGTTGTGTCACGTATTTAGTTCTTTAATAATGACACGTGGAACAAATCATGATCTTTGGATTGACCTGGGTGCATCTCTAAATGGAAAGATACAACTAAAATTCTTTCCATAATTTAAAATTGTATGATGTACCTAGAGATGAATTTCCCTTTCTAACCGAACCTTAAGATAACATTCCATGTAGATACTTTTAGAAGGAAATCATATCCTACATTAAATTCAAAATCCTTTCTTCACTTATCAGCATCGATCTTTTTCCTACTATAGGATACTTTAATATGGGCATGAATTGTGTTAACCTTTCCATATGTCTCTTAAATATGTTCTGGGCCAATAAGTTACCTCTCACCAACATCATCACAACAAGTTGGAGTTTGATATCTCTTTCTATATAATGCTTTATATGGAGCCATTTGAATACTTGAATAGAAACTTTTATTATAGGAAAACTCTACCAAGGGAAAGTACTGATACCACATACCTTGAAAGTCATGTGAGCTTGATATAAATTTTCTTCAAGTGTTTGAATATTCCATTCATACTATCCATTTGTTTGGGGGTGATAAGCAATACTCATATGAAGCTCAGTATCCAAATAATTCTGAATAATTTTCTAGAATTTTGATGTAAATTAGCGATCATGATCGAACAAAATTGATAGAGGTGCACCATGATGTCTTACAACATCATTAATATAGAGTTTTTCTAGGTACTCAAGTGTTAAATATTATTCTATAGCAAGGAATTGTGCCAATATTGTAATATGATCAATAATTACTCATATTGCATCATTCCTTCTAGGCATCTTCGACATTCCTATGACAAAGTCCTTCATAACATCATCCCACTTCCACGTAGGATTGTGTAGAGGTTTTGTGACTCCCCTTAGATGTTGTCTCTCAGTCATCAATTTTTGACAAACTAGACACCATGACACATACCCAACAATTTCCCACTTAATATTTTCCCACCAAAAATATTCTTCCAGATCTCTATACATCCTAGCGCTACTAGAGTGTATAGAGAAATTTGAGCTATGTGAATCATCTAATAGTTCCTTTATTAGTTAAGGTACGGATGAAACACAAAAACTCTTTCTAAATTTCATAACTCAATCCTCAAACTCAACATATTCTATTCTTCTATCCTTATCTGCATTAATCTTCCTTTGACGGTTCTCATCATCATATGGAGAAATTTCTATCTTATCCAATAAATATGGTTCAAAAATCATTTGAAAAATGAATGATGTTTCCTCTTCCTTAAACATTCCTATATACATCAATACTAGATCCATGAATATATGATCCCTCTAAATCCTCATTTAGGGTAGAAGTCCATGTTCATTCTTGCTTAATGCATCTTCCACCTTATTTGAATTTCTTTGGTGGTAGTGTATTGAAAAATCTCAATCATTGAGTAACTCAAGACATCTCATTTTCCTCGTTTTGAGTTCTTTCTGTGTAAAAATGTATTTCAAACTTTTTTGATCCACATACACACACCCACACACACACACACACACACACACATATATATATATCTTATCCTTCACTATAGAGATAGTGTCTCCAATTTTTCATAGAAAATATTACAGCTTCTAACTCAAGATTATGAGTTGGATAATTTTGTTCCTGATCCTTCAACTGCCTTGATTCATAAGTAATAACTTTATCATTTTTTATAAGGGCACAACCGAGTCCATTCTTCGATGCATCAATGTAGAGACCCGAAGATTGAAGTACATAGATATTACATTACTTTTGCGGAATACTTAGTTCATAACAAAAACAGACACACAAGGACCGTAATAGTTTAGTGTCTTTGGAAACTTGGAACGTAATCTTCTAATCGTGGTGAAAGATCTTCAACATCTCCCATAAAGATCTTGCCCTTTTTTTCTTACCTAAAACCTTTCTTTATATCCTAGAGAAAAGAAAACATAAAAAGGGTGAGCTCAAATGATCAGTAAGGGTATGCATGGAGAAAATAAAACAAACCATATACATTTGAACATAAAAACATGTACATAATGTTTAAACATAGAAATCTTGTGCAATGACATAAAAAATTGAGGTACGTAAGGCATAGATCAAAATAGAACATCAATCATGATTAAATAGATTTTAAATAAAACTTGTAATTGTGTCAAAACATTAATCACATGATATAATTTCCATAGTAGCCAAGGCATTTCTTCCAAGACCATCTTAGTGGACAAAGTCCCTTTCAGAATCGAGTTCACTCCTTGTTCCAGTCCTGTATTACTGAACCGGTTTAACCTGCCGTTCCAGCCATGTCTATCTCATGAGATATAAATCTTTACCCAATGCATTGGAGGGAGATATAGGTCCCACCCTTCTCATAATGAAATCATTCTTACTGGTGACACAAAATAAACTTATAACATTCATCCTAACCCAAGGAATAAAATCGGTTTCATAAACATCATCCCATCATTTCATAATACATATAAAACATATGGACATTTCATCATAAGAAAAGTGAAACCATTTAAATCATAGATACATGATACATGAATCATAAACATGTGAAATAATTTCATATTAGATGAAAATGGTTTTGATAAAACACTTGAAATGAATTCATGAGGAAAATATCCTTTTTTCTTCAAAATCATTTTCTTTTCAAAAAATGTCATGCAATTTTAAAAGAAAAGGATTTTGTTGAAAAAAGTCATGAAATATTTTGGAATAAGCTTCATGAAAATAATGCTTTATAAAACCGTAAAAATCCTTTCATTCCATATACGTTAAAAAACATTCTTCTCGTACTTTTGTCGGAAAAGTCAAAAAGTACCTTGTAGGGTAAATAAAAGAATGATTCCTTCCATACCATGGGGTAAAAGTAAAAATGGGTAAAAAGGACTTTAAACATACATGAATACACTTTTATAAAACATGGACATTGATGATAGCAATAATCTCAGTAAATACTTACGAATAAGAAATCTCGGATAAAAATGAGATTTGAAAAAATTATCCCTTACCTTAGGTCCGATACGCTTCGCACGTATCCAAACCTCCTGTATAATGATTTAAATAATGTCATTGAATTATTAAAGAATCATATTCATTGTTATTATATTATATATGGTTCACTTATGACTTTATATTACCCGTTCTTTTGTAAATTCATGTTAAAGTAGCGTTTTGGGTAAAATCGTTTCATTTATCGTTCGTGTTTTAACTTGTAATTATTCATATGATTACTTAGATCATGATTACTTACATCCAGAATGTAAAACATGATTTATATATAATATATATTCCGAATATATATATAATGGATCGATAAATGGAAAGAAATACGCCGTTCATGTAGATGGTAGGCCGTACGTACGCATGAACGCTTTTTTCATTTCCTTATTGAATTGAATGGAATTAAGTAAATGACATAAATATATATATATACATAAATCCAGTAGAATTATTATGTCATATATTTAATTATTACTTATTATATATACTTTATAATCATTCTTGAATGGTTAACATGGAGAGTGAATCTCATCGCGTCGCGGAGACGGTACTCCGAACGTACGCACGAGTGATGATATCATTCCCAAGATCGTGGAATTATATTAAAGTGTATGTATAATATTATAGAATAAATATAAATTTACAATAATCATAAATATTCATTACTTTCACCATTATACCCATCAATGTAAGGTGGTGGTGGAAAATTGATTACACCACGGTGTGGAGACGGTATTCCGTACGTACGCACGTGCGGTGATTTCGTTTACCGTAGGATGGATAGATGGTGAAATATGGTTGTTTCATACTTATAATAACATATCCGTATATGAGTGATACTGATGTTATTACCACATAATGAAACAACTAAAAAATAAGAAGTGGAAGAAGAAATAAAGTTGAAAGAATCGGTAACGGACATTACCTCTTCTTTCAAGCACCTCATTGAGACCTCTTCTTAGGGCACTAAAATTGGTATTTGAAGAAGACCAAGACCTCTAGGATGTTTCTAGGGAAGTGGAGAAGATAATTTGGTAGGGTTTGTCCGAGCTTGAAGGCTCAAAGTGGTGTGAGGAAGAGATGGAGGAGGTGCCCTTTTATAAGGGAGGAGAGGGGCACCTTTGGAAATATAAGAAATATTAGTTTATATTAAATTTAAACCCCACATAAAAACTTAAAAAATGACTCATATCCAAATATTAGATGATATAGGGTTGTAATCACATCAAAAAAAAAATTTAGACATGTTAAAAGTTTATTTTAAACATTATCAACTTGATTTATCCTTATTTAATCAATTTAATTTTATTTGTGGTAATATCATTCTAAATTTTAAATTATAACAAATAATTACTTATTTATTGTGAATTATCCATAATTGGATATTTAATAACATTTTAGACCATATAAATTTAAATTTATAATTTTTAAATATTTTTGTGATTTTTAAACAATTTTATAATATGTTATTTTTATAAAATAACAATAGTGTCAATTATGAAACTATTCATTTAATTGAATTTAAATAAAATATATACAAAAGATATGTTCGAAATAAAAGATTTAATAGATTCATAAAAGGTCATATGTATCTATAAAATTCGTGGAGCACATTAAATAGTTCATATAATATTTATTTTATTATTTTTAAAACCATTTATTTGGTTTATCTCTTAATAAAATAATTACTACAATATATTTGTCTAATTATTTAATATACTTATTTTTGCATAAAAATTAAAACTAAAATTCTATGATGAAGATAAATCTATTAACTTTCACTATAATACTTTTACTCTAATTTATCATCTTAAAATCACAATATTTAAAATTTTATATTTATAAAATTACGAAGGTGACAACTTTGGCATCATTTAAAATAAAATAATATAAGTGTCATAATCGATTAAATAAGGATCCAAATGGTCAAAAATTCGGACGGTGGATGATTATGGTTTATATATACACTAATAATAAGTTTTTTTCAGATTTTTTGGCCTTTTGATATGTATTACTATTTAAATAAAAACTATATTATTGATTTTTCACTAAATAAATAATTTCTCCATCATTAATGTATAAGATAATAAGGTAATTAAATAACTCTTAAATGTTACATATAAATTACCATGAAAAATAAATAAATTTTATGTGTCGAATGAGTATTTATAACCGAATTTATATTCTGTAGAAACTTATATTAAAAATACTTTAATTATTAAAGTTGAGTGAGACATATTTCACTTTCCTTTAAATAAAATAAACTAAAGGTCTTAATCACCTTAAAGTGGGTTCTAATGGATTTCATTTCGACCTAAATATGACTTAGGACAAATTATAATCATCCAATTGTATTAATACAAGTATTAGGATAATTTTATAATATTATATTTACTCTTAATTACCCAATTTACCTTTTACTATGGTGAATAAAATTTACCGTTGTTACTATTCATAAAGCCCAAAAATAAAAAGTAGTCTATTAATATATTTGGACTCACTGATTCAAAATATGGAATCCATTTTTCCAAATTCAATACATATAAGTTTCAGAAATTAAATTAAAATTAATCCCGTTGTCGAAAGAAAACGGGTTATTGTATAAAACATTGCAAAAGATTGAATTTATTTAACCTATGAATTCAATGTAAAATCAAGGATAATGACATAAATTATATAAAATGGTAAAAAATTATTCTATTTATACTTTAAAACCATTAAATATTATAATTTAACTATATAAATTATTACGATGAAAAAAGTTGTTTTTAATTGAAATATAACGTGTTTTTACTATTCAGTAAAATATGAAAGTTATCAGAAAAATATCAAAACTTTATCCAATGTAAATTTTTATATCCTAATTCAAAATTATAATTTTATTTTGTAAAATTGAACTTATAAACATGTCAAAAACTAGATTTAAAGTGGGTGCACCATCAAAAGGCGGCAAAATTGCATTTTTTGAAAAATACTTATTTTACCCGAAAAAATTTATTTTGTTCTTATACCATGTTCTAGAAAATGAGTAAGATGAAATAATAATGTTATATCATTTAAAATTTAGTTAAGACTTTTCATAATGGCTAGTTCATAATAATATTATAATAATATATCATTGTTTAGTAAAACCCGGTATTGCGTACAACACACGCTATCGAGGAAGGTCGCGATTGCGTGTAATGAAAGCCAAGTCATGGTTGTGTGTTGTGCAAGACTCCTTTGTTGTTGAGTTTAAAAAAATCCAACCATATTTTATTTATACATTTAATATATATATATATACACTCAATGTTGCGTAGAATAACTACTATCAAACAAACTTGAAATTGTGTGTAACACGATCCAAGATTAGTTTTGCGTATACTGCAAGCTAATACGATGTTGCGTATAGTGCAAGATAATATTGGAGTAGTGTACAACAGAAGATATGAAATAAATTAAAAATAATATATCTTATAAAATCTCGGGGTGTTACAATCACTATATATAAGAGACCCATCATTTCCATTAAGAATATTGAAACTTAGAGCATTGAACAATTTTCTTTTCAATTCTTCAAAACATTCTATACATTATTTTTTTAATAAGAAGATAACCTATTTACGTATGATCTTGGTTAGGGGGTCAATAAATTAGGAAAAATTATATACAAAACACCAATATAAACCTACTAAGCCAATAAAACTACGTACATCGGTATATTCATTGGCGTATGCCATTCTTGGATTGCCTTTTTCTATGTAGGATTAACTGAGATTTCATCCATAAAGACAATATGGCCAAGAAAAGAAATAGTTTGAAGCCATAAATGACATTTAATAAACTTCCCATATAACTCTTCTATTCTATGAGTCTCTATAATAAACTACAAGTTTTTCTAATAGTCCTCATAGCTTTTGTAATATATCAAGATTTCAACAAAAAAATCCACAAAAAATTCATCAAGATATTCCTTGAAGACAATATTCATTAGGTCCATGAAAATGGAGGGTGCATTAGTTAGTCCAAATTACATTACTGTAAACTTATAATGGATATACCTAGTTCGAAATGATGTGTTTGGAATATATTCCTTCCTCACATGTAACTGATGATATCCAGACCAATGGCAAATCTTTAAAAAATATTGACCTCTATATAGTTGAACAAATAGATCCTCAATGCGAGGTAATGATACTTTTTCTTTATTGTAATAGAATTTATTTATCTATAATCAATATATAGCCTCATGGATCCATCTTATTTATTGAAAAACAAAATAGGTGATCCCCATGGAGAAATAATAGGGAAAATTAATCCCTTGTACCTCAATTCCTCTAGTTTTTTCATCATCTCTACTAATTCCATAGTGGCCATTATATAGGGAGTATTTGATATAGGTCTATCACTAGGAATTAAATCAACAGAGAACTCAACTCACTTCTCTAAAAAATGTCCAGGTAAATCTTTTAGAAATATATCAATTTATTCTTTGACAATACATACATATTTACTTTGAAGATCCATTGATGATGTTTTCCCTTCCTCCCCAAGAATTTCATGTAGAAGAGCTACTGATGGTGGAACTGGATAATATCCAGATGATGATGTTTCTATTATAAAGATAAGGGATTCTATATCATTATAAAAAATTGTAACCTCCTTCTTCTGGTAATAGATTTTCACATCATAATCTGAAATCCAATCCATACGTAAATCATAAAAAATTTAATAATATGTCTAATGATAAGGCCAGAAACTAAAGTATGATTATGATTCCCAAAGGGGATCAAATGACACATTTTTGTTGTAATGATACTTTTGTTAGGAGTTTTGACTGACAACTCTTTTATTAAATAAAATTACAAATGTCAAATTTTTTTATAAAACCTCAGAAGATATAAAAGAATGTGATGATCTAGAATCAAATAAATCATTGGATAAATTCTAAGAAACAATTAAAGTACCAAAAACCACATCACTAAGAAAATCATCCTCCATAGTTGTGATCGCATAAGCATACCCTTGTTCCATGGCATTTTCTCAAGAAAATTTACTTGAAGTTTAGTACAATCATTTTCATAGTGACGCAAATCCCTATAGTTATAGAAATAAAATCATTAATTTGTATCTTCCCATTGTATTTATTAGATCAGTGACCCTTTTATCTAAACTTATAACAAACTCCCATGCCTTTCAAACATTTTCCTAGATGGTTATTTCCATTGTTCTCACATAATGAGGATTCCTTCATTACCTTATTCTTATTTTGAGATTCCCCATTTCCATGATTATCAAAACACCTCTTCTTCTCTCGATTTCCCTTGAACATATTCGATCTAGAAAATTATTTCTCTATTTTGATGGAACAAAATACTATTTCATCATATGATGAAAATGTTTGAGAGGCTAGTTCCCATTGAAGACTTGGATTATGACCTTGAATTAAATGACCAATATTTTATTATAAATCATGTATGTAACCTATATCTTTCCTGGATAGTCTTGTAAAAGTAGCCTCATACTCCACAACACTCTCTTCTTCCCTTTGTTTCAAGATAAGAAAATTTCTCTTCATTTCAGTCTGTTTCTCATGAGGCAAATATTTATTGAATAATACTTAATTAAAATTTCTCCATTACATATATTCTATTTCATCATCCTCTATGGTATTCTAGATCAAGGACCACCATTGATCAACATCACCCTTGAGATAATATACTACTATTTCTATGTTTTCATCTTTTTTTCATCTTAATGCCAGAAATGTGTTTTGAAGTGACTTGATCCACAGCATAATTATCACTGGATTTGTAGTCCCACTTGAAGATGGGGGAATCTATCACATGAAACGATCCAACATAGGTGTAACATGGTTATTTATCATATCCTGATAAATTTGTCCTAATATGGCCATGATCTGCTAAGCCACAACATCAACTATGTTGAATTGCAAAGTGGGGAAATTCTTAAATTCTTGTGGGTATTGATTACCTTTATTTCACTAGGATTCATCACTAAACAATGAAATACAGTAAATTAGGTTATAAATCATTACATAATTTCTAACTATCAAAACACTTAACATAATCTGAAAATTTATGTACAGTTAATACCATAATCATAAACATGACTTCTATTTACATTTAAATCCATCATAATGGTTTGTAAAAAAAATTGAATTATCCTAAGCATATCCCCTGAAAATGTCAAACCAGGTGTACAATAAGCCCTATTTTCATGTACCAGGTTACCCCGAGTCAGGCTCAGAAAACCCTGCCATAGTTGTAACTCTTATGTACATTTTTTCCAGAAACACACCCACTGGTAGTATCTATATAGGTATGTATTGTTAGGAATACCCACATAATCTCTACCTTACCGATATTATGGGATGTTATTCTATAATTATCCTCAATTTCATTTTTAGGATTGTTCCCCATAATATTTTTATTAAATCCAGTTCCTAATGTTTCTACTAAATTTCCTCTAATACCAAATGTAATGCCCCAATCCCAGAAACCCAGTGCTGATTCATTATTTTATTACATTTTAATGATTACAATGAATCAAATACTTAAGGACCAATCAGTTTAGTAGTATTAAAGAATCCATATACATATATGGAACCCATTTTACATTGGGAGAAGAAATCAAAATATAATACATAAAAAAGCTAAAAACTGCATCTTGGAAAACTCAGTAAATGATCTCCTATTTATAACCCATGGAATGAAAAAAAATGAAAGTTGTGAGATCAAATGCTTAGTAAAGGTTTCATATATTAGAAGAATGAAACTACAATAATTGAATTATAATCAATTATACATAGTCAATATGGCATGTTGAATAATTGAAAACACACCCCATTAATAATCTGATAATGAAAGTGCATCCATATGTTTTTTCAACTAATGGATAACAATCAATGAATAATGAATAAATATAATTCTTATTATTTGGATGTAATGTATATGTAACATGAACCATTATACCATCGAGATAGTTTATGTTTGTGGGTATAAACCTATCTGATTATGTTTTTGAAACAAAATCAATGGGTTTGTCGCCAACTATTTTGTATTATGTGGTCTATTGATACATTGAGTGGATATAAACTGAAATAACTATAACTACAAGTACAAATCATTCTTATACAAAGGTTTAATTCCAGAACAACATTCCATAACATTTTCTTTATTGAGTAGAGGATACAAATTTATCAATATTTCTACAGTTAAAACAACATTTAAAATAAACACAGTATGTAGAAGGGTATATACCTAAGAAAAGAATAATATCCATTATAAAAGAATATATATATTTTTATAATAATGTAATTTAAAATTAAAAATTATGTCAAATGGGATGTAGATACACCAAATAAAAATTATTAGGTGTAGAATACTATGTATGTCTCAAAGAAATGGGAATTGAGATGAAGTCTACTACCACATTATAATCTATCGAATCACATTAACCAAAAATAATAATCATAAAACGAATCACTTAATACCATGAATATAAATATATTCATGATATTATATACCAAATGGAATAATACATACACCACATACAAGTAATAAGTGGGGAACAATGTAAATCTCACAGAAATAAAAGTAAGATGAGAAACCCCTTACCTTATGCCCAAATGTGCCATTCACTTGATCTTAATGTCCTGATTAAAAAAATATAATCCATTAATTAATTAATTAATTCATATAATTAAATAAATTTATCTAATTCATTATAGTTTTATTAAAATCATTCATGGCCTTCTTGATAGGTTATAAAATTGAATTCGGTCGTTCCGAAGTGTTTGTTTACTTGTTTTTCATGATTGGTTCACTTAACTATCAATAATGGATTTCATGTGGAACAAATATATTCTCTAGAATTTGAATTACATATTATTAATGGAAATCAAGAATTTTAAATGGATATAAATATCATTTTTATATGTTTTTTTGATGAATCATTAGATAACATGTTAATTATAATTGTTTAGTTTGATTTTAGCGGGTTTTTATAATAATTACCTATTTTTGTTCCATTAATTAATGTAATGTATATAAAATGGTTCCAGAACCATAAATAAAAGATAATAAATATCTTAAAATATATTTTAACCATATAAATGGTTTCATGACCATACTTGATTGAGAAATTGAGGAACAAAACTTTGTTGTCCAAGAAGGTTGTAAATCTAAACCTCCCGGACGATGATTTTATTTTTAAACCAAGAGAGAGAGAGAGTAAATATATTGATGGTTAATATTCCATTAAAATAATATAATTATAGTATATATATTATAATAGATTTATCATGATCATTTTTTCATAGTAGGTAAGGATAGAATAATAAACAAAGAAGGAACTTGAAAAGAAAAGAAAAGAAAAGAAAAGGAGGATGTTTACCTCTTGAATTCCTATCTTCGAGAACCTCTTTATGGCCTCTGGTTTTAGACATTTTGTGAGACAAAGATGTCGTGGAAGTGGGGGAGGGGATTAGTGATCGTCTTTTTCGAAACATAGGAAAGGCTCAAATATTGATAGGTGGGAGAGGAAGAGGGGGTTTTTCAACGATATGTGGCCCCTACAAGGACACATCATAGTTGGCCTGTTGGATCCAGGTCATTTTCTCCTTTGGTTCTATTCTGATGTAGATCTTTACATAGTGTGGTCAAAAGGGTGAATATCTTGTGATGGTTTCCACTTCTTCCTACTCAGATGGAGCTACGAGTTTCACTTGTGATGGGATCTTCCCCTTCCGGCGATTTGGGTTAGCTTCTCGGGTCTTCCACTTCCGTTCCAAAACCCTACGATTCTCCAGATGCTAGGTAACCATGTTGGAAGATTCATATACTTTTATGAATGTTTTAGATCCTTATGCGATCCCATTTATCTGAAAATTTTTGTGGAGGTGGACATCTCAAAGCCTCTGGTTGAAGTTGTCTTGATTGGGGTAAGCAATGAACTGCGTTATCTCTAATCCATGGTTATTGAAAATTGGTTCGATTATTGTCTGGTCTGTTGCTATTTTGTCATCTAGAAAAAGTCTTCCACACATCTTGCATCTCATCCCTCGCTGAGAATGGTCATGAAGGTACTCCAGTTTAAACTTTCAGTGCTGAAGCCCCTCAGATGGAGGACGAGCTGCATCAGGATGATGCGGGTGGCCATCGGCTCAAGGAGGTCCTTACCAGCCCCTCTATTTATGGGGATAAGAATTTGGTTCCTTTGGATAATCCAAGTGTCTTTGAAATATATCAGCAGTTGAAGATTGATCTAGCGTTCACCAGAACTTTGGACACTACTGCTTCAAGGGCTGGACAAGATGAGAGGGTAGACCATCTGGCTGCTCCTTTGGCTGAGGCCATCTGTGTGGATTAAGAAACTGGAGAGGCTTCCCAGTGTCGGGCTCTGGAGGTCAAACTAGCCACATTCCAGTTCATGGGTTAATGTTTAGATCAGACATCAGCTTTGGAAACACTAGAGCAGGTCCCGAGGGCTATAATTTCTTATGTGGATAAGATTAAATATTGGGATTCGATTTTGCATTATCAAAACTGGTTTTTTGATTTGGGGGAAAATGATTTCCATGTTAATGAGAAAGTAGGAGGGATATATAATGGAGAGGACCCCTTGGTGATTATGGAAGCATCTCAAGATGAAATGGATGAGGCCCCAGACTCCACTGAGTCCAAGGAACGAGTCATAGAGGAGGACTACATTAGATCCTCCTCGCAGAAGGGGAAAAACAAAATTATGGATCCACACAGCTTCATTATGGACAACTGGAGGGCACGAAATAGGAATGATTACTCCAATATACCCAGTACTCTAGTTATGAGATCCACATGCAAGGGTAAGTTGCCTTCAACGGCCCGTACAATTGGTTACCCCACACCCTCGAACAATCACAAAGGTTCTTCCAAACATGGGGGGGGTGACATCTCCAAGGACCTGGTGGATCGAGGAGACAAGGCTGCAGCTCCTGTCATTCTCACAGGTGATAAGGGGATTCTTGATCCTGGGAAGCATCATGATGTATGCTCTAATGAAGACCCTCAATGACAGGTGTCATCGCTGCTGGAACACATGTACCTTCTAATGCATTTGAATGAAACGGTAGAGGACAATTTGGATATTCAGGTGTCGAAGAAGATAAGACAACTTCAGGTGACCACTACCTAAGATAAAAGAGAGTGGATTATTAAAGAAGGATCGTATTTTTATTAGAGGACACAACACGGGGAAGATCAACAAGGAGGAATAAAAACAAGCATGGGACAATGTGGCTCATCTATATAAAGGAACCCAAAAGGACTACCCTATCATCATGGTAAATTCTATCCCCAAGATATTATTTAGGGAGAGTAGTTCCAACCAACTCAAACTATTTTTCAACAAATCTATCGTGTCATTTGGAGCTGAAACTTGTAATATGTGAGGGTTATCACTTCTCCCTTAAAAGTGTTTGGAAAATAAAAAATTTAACGTTTGATATAGTATAGGAGAGGAGTGATTTCTCAATATTTTAATCCTCATTTTATTATACGGATAAAGACAAGAATGATTATTGGTTATTGTGACCAAAAAAAGAAATAAATGCATGTTAGTTCTAAACAATGTCCATTTAAACCATCCATGACTCAGACATGATTCAAAAATTCATTTCTGTAGCATATTTTGTAAATTTTCTAATTTCTCTATTCACCAAAAAATCAAGTATTTCATAAAAATACAAAAAATTCACCCTAACCATTTTTCAACATGTAGAATTAAAAAATTGAATAATTTTTATCAAAATAATTTTCTAAAAGTTTAAAATTTAATTTTTATATAAAATAATTATTTATTTAAAAAATACAGATTTTAAATTTTAAATTTATTATATAATACTATCATAAATTAATTGAGGTATCATAAAATTATCCTAAAATATTAGGATAAATAAATATTTATAAGAAACCCATTTTATATAAGTAAAATTTATTTTAAATAAATTTATTAGCTATAAATTTTTAATTAAATATTTTGTCCTTACAAAATTATCAATAATTATTAATTTCTCTTATAATATTCACTTTCATTTATAAGGTGGCTAATTTTTTATAATTTCTTGGGTGATTTAACTTTTCATAAGGGTCATATTACTATTCATAAGGGTACATAACTATTCATAAGGATAACATAACTATTCATAAGGGTAATTTACAATTCAAAAAAAAATTAACATGATCATATCAGACTCTAAATATCTTATTGAATGCAACCGTGTATTTCTATTTTTTGAAATTAAAATAACAGAAGAGGAAAAATTAAATTTAATGACAAGGTTATATCAATATCCTATAAAAATGTTTTGATTCTTATAGAATTAGTGTTGCACTCAAAATAAGTTATCCAATAAATTGAACTTAATTAAGAATAAACATACCATAAAATATTGGGGTGTTATATTTGGAGTTTCTTTACTCCAAATAATCCCAATGTATTTTAAGGGGATTTGGAGGGAGGATTTGTGAAGAACATTGGCATTTGAAATTGAAGGAGGAGTGATTTTTGAAAGGTAGGGAAAGGGTTATTTATACATGATGAGAGAGGTATTTTTAGAATAAAATATTGAATAAAATACTATATCTAAGGTAAACCTTGTAATAGTAATATTTTTCACATTATAAACCATATTGGAATTGTAAATAATTATTTTATGACTTTGAATCATTTTATAATTAAAATTCATTAGAAAAATTTAGAGGAAATGTGAAAATTGAGTAAATATTGATTAAATGTAATACATTAACTTTTAGACTTTAGAATGTACATTATAATTTTGGAAATTAAGTTTACTTAATATGGATAACCAATTTTTTAAATTAAATATATTTTTATGAACCAAAATCTTTAGAAACTATTAAGTCATTATTACATCATTCATGATTTAATTTAAGATACATTGGTTATCTGAAAAACAATATTTTTACTATTCACCTGGAAATTGATGTATTTCATAAAATAACCAAACAATCACCCCTTAAAATTTCAATGTGATGATTTAAAAAATTATTTTTATTTTATCAAAATAAAATTCTAACAAAGTTAATTTAAAATTTTAATATAATCGTTTTTATTTTTTGTTAAATACTTTAGAATACAGTTTATTGAAAATGCTACTACTTTTTGTTTGAGTTTTTTAACATTGATATTTATTTTTCTATATTAAAATATTTATATTAACTTATATTACTCATGATAAATATTATTTACATCACACTTTATTATTATGAGTTTAACATACTGTTTCAATGGTTAGGTTACTATTCAAATGGTTAGGTTACTATTCCCAATGGTCAGATTACTATTCCCAACAGTCGCATTAATATTCTTACAATCACATTACCTCCTATAAATAATAATTCAATACTTTACTCCATATTAACCATAATTACACTAATTTTTATATATTTTCATTTTCTAAGATGTTGATTAGTTTATGGATACTTTGTTTCACCTCAACAGTGTAGGCCATGGGGGTGGTTATTCTAGCATATTGGGGTGATCCATATTTTCCAATTTTATATTATATACTATATTTTTTTCAAGTTTTAATGTTTGTAATTTTCATTGGTTTCATAGCTAACTAATGTAATGATTTTTAATTAATTAAAGTGTTGTTGGTTTCACTATCTACTTTACGCATATAATACTTATATAATATAATATAAAACACATTTATTTAAGAAAAAATTATCATATAAAAAGTATTGGTCGTTAAATTATTATGCCCTTATGAAAAACCATGCATGAACATTCAACTCATATTCTCAATAGAGAATAAGAGGATGTCCTTCTATTTGATTTTTTTCTCTTATTCCAATGTCATCACATCATAATTATGGTTATGCCAAAGAACTTTGAAAAGGTGGGTTTTCTTATTGTGTATAACTTTGTCTCCACATTAAAATATCTTCACTAAATGCTCGTCATAAGGGAGATCATTCTCCACTTGTATGACCTCCAGATTCAGTACATATAAGGGACCGAGTATGTACTTTATTAGGAGTGATATAAAGAAGACATCAGGAAATTGAGCTATAGTTTGTGTATGTTCAATCTTATAGAATCTAGGAACTAAAAGGGGATAATGTATCTAGGGATAAAATTATATTTCTTTCCAAATTGTATAACCATATTTCATGGTGATATCAAAATATAAACTTTTCCTCCATCTTCAAACATCAATTCTCTTTGATGGTTTTCAGAATAACTATTTTTATGATTTTAAGAAGCTTCAATATGTTGTTGGATGGATTGAACATTTTCTATCATCACTTACACATGATCATGTTCATGTAGATTTCATTCATCAACTTCAACCCAACAAGTTGGAGTTCTACATTGCTTCCCATACATAGATTTATATGGATCCATTTAAATATTTTATTAAATTATTTTTTGAATGCGGACTCAACTAATGGGATATATTGACTCCATGATCATTATAATTCCATTAATTTGGGTCTCAGTATTTTCTAGTGTGCATGAATGGTCCTTTTATCTTTTCCATCCATTTGGGTGTGATTATATATATTGAAATTAATTTTTGTACTCAATAAATGTTGGATACTTCTCTTGAATTTGGATGTGAAACTTGGATCATTATTAGAAATGATCAAATATGGTACTACATGTAGCCTCACCAGTTCTTTCACATATATTTAGGAATTTTTTTCAAGAAATAACTCTTCTTAAATAGTTATATAGTGGGAATACTCAATGAGTTGATCCACTAAAAACCACATCACATTGATTCCTTTGGATGTCCTTTAGAGACTAGTTACAAAATCTATAATGACATTATCCCATTTCTATGCGTTTATATAAAATTGTTTCATCATCCCTTTGGAAATGTATCACTCTTTTTTAACTCGTTGACAGACCATGAAACTTGAGATATACTCATCAATATCATTTTTAGGTTGTCCTAGAAGAAGTAATCTCAAAGATCACGATACATATTGGTATTTTCAGGATGGATACAAATAGATGAGTTTTTTGAATTATACAATTGATCCTTCATTATATTAGGTGATAAAGGCACACAAAACTTAGTACCATATCAAATCACACCATCATCATTGATTTGGTACTCTTGTAGCTTCTATTCTTTTACCACTACTATCTTCTTAGTCCTTAGATCATCACTTTGTCCCTCTTTGATATTCTCTTGGTCCGATGGGTGTGAAATAATTTTAGAATCGTATGATGTTTTTTCTACCATTATGATTTCCATATCCATCCTTTAAATATCAATGAAGATAGGTTCTTCATAAATCCACATCATGGATAATGTATCATGTTCATTTTTGGAAAGAGCATCATCTACATTTTTCACATTTCATAGATTGTAGTGATATAGAAATCATAGTACTTGATTATATCTAACCATATTCTATGATTCTTTTTGAGCTAATTTTGTGTGATAATATGATCTAGCCTCTGGTGTTTCGTATAAATCTCACACTTTTCTTCTTATTGGATATTACTTAAAATATTAAAGGTAAGGACCATATATACTAACTCGACATCATATGTCAGGTAGTTTTTCTCTTGGATATTCAACTGTTGTGAGGCATAAGCTATCACATTGTAATTCTACATGAGTAAAAATACAATCATTTCTTTCAATAATAACTATATAAAAAAACCTTCTCTTCTTTTCGGTAGTGTGTGTATAGGTGTACTGATTATCCTCTTCTTAATCTCCTTAAATCATTAATCACATTCTTATATCTAGAAATACTTTACCCATTTCCATTTTAATATAGTTAGCGGTCTAGAAAATAATGATAAAATTCTCACCAAACATCTATAGTACCCTTCTAATGAAAAAAAACTATGGATTGATTTGAAACTAATTATAATAAATTTAATTTTTAAGAAAAAATGACTTTGCTAAAATAAAAATAAAACAATTTATTTTATAATAAATTGGAATATATTTCCATTTCTAATTTATTGGTAAACATTTATTTCATATTATAAACCTTATATTTTCACAAGATAGTTAATAAAATTGATAACCACTATTTTAATGGTTAAGCTAAATATCATTATATTAATTAATAATATTTTAATAATATACTATTGTTTGGTAAAAATAAGTATTATGTGTAATGAAAGCTATCAAAATAACTCATCGTTGTGTTTAACACAATCCAAGCATAGTGTAGTGTATATCACAAGATAGTCTAAGTGTTGTGTTTAGAAAAATCTCAAATTGGTCTTGCGTATAATTCAAGAAAAACATAGAATTTTTCATATAAACAATGATATAATACATATTGTGTGAAATGGAAAACATCGAATATATTAAATTAGTTCAAAATAAATTATCTCACAAAACCTTGGGGCATTACATTATACCTCATTTAAAATTAATTTCACCCTCAAAATTTTCCAGGATATCAATGGTTTAATTCTTGGAAGTTCCTTTCATAGAAACCTACATCATAAAACGAAATACTAAAACTTATGTAAAAAAAGGAAATTTAAAAACATAACAGTCACCCAAAAGTACTCATAACTATTTTTCCTCATAGTATAACATATTTGGAAAGTGAAAACATGGACTTGAATAGAAATGTAACCATCCAGTTCTGATGGAGAGTGATATAGAACAAAGTCAAGAGAAATTTAACAATCACAAAACCATAAATCTGTAATGGTTTAACATAAAATTTGATTCATTAGAAAATAAGATACTAAGATATACTTTTGGGATTCAAGATTGATTCTTATAGTTAAATAATTTTCATGCAAAGATATTCTTACTGGATTTCATACAGTCTCTACCTTTATTATTCCTTGATCAATTTCCACTTCATATTATTCTCTAAAAAAGAAGGTGAATCTTTCCTTCCTAAAGCACTAATAGATTAATAGGATCATAAATAGAATGATAGGTCATTTATGTAGGACCTTAGGACACCCTATGAGGGGAGGGGTAAATTAGGGTGTCAAAATCGTTTTTTAATATGATGGATCTTATTCCCATGTTGGTAGGAACTCATTAAACCTATATGATGGATATGATTAATAGTCAAACATTCACATGAAAAGAGATGAAACAACACTTTTTATTGGATCACCACTATGGTTTATATCCATGGAGCATATGCCGACAATGTGTTAGTTATACCAAAAATGAACTAAACATCAGCAATGGTGGAATAAATTTTTTTGGTCATTGTCACTATGTGCCAGACACACTGCCTTTATAAGAATTCAGGGATAACTCACTGCATCCCTTAGAAGAATTCCTTAAAATCCCCCTAGATCACTACCTTGGGAGAATTATTACTCAGTTTATCTACTTGAAGGTCTCTTCGATAGATTTTCATTGATATATTTGTCTCTATCCATCATGAGACACTACTTGAATCGAAGGCCTTAATTGATAGAATTGAAATCACTAATCAAACAAACTGGACATCAAAGGAATGTTAGATTATTAAAACTACACTTACACGCAACACCTGATCTTGCATGAACCTTTTTCATTTTTCATATTTTGATGCACTGATCCCAAATCAATCCATGTGCACATTTTTACAAACAGACAAAAATATTAAGTGAAACTCCCTTAGCCAAAAACACTTTTATCTATATTCCAATTTTTGAAATTTTTTTTGGAAACAAATGCACAACGAATCCAGCTTCAATACTATTTATCATTTGAATTGTATGGTCCCTTTAATAGAAAAAATTATAAACCTCTAATGAGGATTGAAAAAAAATACCACCCTGACTCCCTTTCCAGTACAGATCAACCTTGTTTCCAACAATTAAATCAATATTTAACACTGGAAAAATGTTAGCTATCACACCCCGACCCTTTTAAATTATTTTATTATTTTATTTCTCTGTTTTAGTTAGCCTTATCAAGGAACATTTTTATTCCAGGTTTAATGTTTTTGATGTTTCTTGAGTTTGGTGGGTTTCAGACTTGTGTGCGGGCACCACACAGTTCGCAGTACCCGTTCCATCAGCTCAGGTGCTTGTGCAGTTTCCTAATATTTAAAATAAATAATACATAAAAAAATAAACTAGGTTAAAGGGTTGCTTCATGATAGTAATAATAGTATTATTTAGATATTAATATTTTTATTATTGGAAGTGTCATTATACGGATTATTATTATTAAAAATGTTATTAATATTTTTATTATTAAATGGTTATTAAAAATAATACTCTTATTTTTAAACTGTTACTAATAATATTATTATTTAAAAGAATAAAAATTATTTTTTGAATTGTTATTATTTTATAGATGGTATTTTTTTTTTCATTTTTAACTTTTTATTCCTTTTTATGAAAACCTAATATACGCACCCCTTCCCCCTAACCCCTTGCATGCAGCATACCCCCTACCCTGATCACATGTGAGCGTGAGCTCCCCAAGGTAGGAAACCTCCCCTTAAAACCCCTCCCTTTCCGACACTCTAGCCATCCCCATCTGACCTCCCTACATCCTCTCTTCCCCATACTGCCTCCCTTCATACCACTCCTACTGCATGACACCCCCCATTCCACTTGGCCTCTTGACCTACAACGCGCTGGAAGCCCATCGCCACCCTCCTCCTCCATGACATCCTCCTTTTCTAACCGCACCTCTTAGAAGCGGCCTTGACCTACTATGGTGACCCCCCCCCCCCCGTGCTACTAGCTGAACACTCCCCATTATGGCACACCTCCTAGCACTACATCCCAACAACCCAAATTCCCCCTCCATTGCACCTCTGACCCATTTTTCTATTAGCCTCTCCCCGCCTATTTGTTCTCATGCCCATTTTAGGGGTTTCTCTTTGATTTTTAAAGACCCTAATCATGGAGTTTTAATTTGTGAATTTATTCCTAGTTTAGTTGTTTGTGAAGGGACCACAATGGTCAGTTATTCCTTCCACTAAAGTGGCATCACATTCTTACAAGTTTGACATAGGTGAATCCAACTTTTCATTTCTGTAACAATCTTTTGGCACTTGTGAGTTTTCAATAAATTTCTATATGCTATTATCATATCTAATATATCTATAATTTACTGATAATGGTAGTTTCATGTTAGTTAAATTTATTAAAAATAGATTTCTATTTTGATTTGTGTGAACTTCCTAGGATTGAGGTACTAAGGATTCTTATTTAGAATATCTTTGATATTTTAAATTAGAGAGGGTAATTTTATGAAATTTTATGATCTTTGTGATGTTGTGATAGTATTTTTTGTTAGGAAAATTTGGTTTGGATAATTTTATATCTTGGGTGTGTGTTAAAATTCTGGGAAATAAGGTTTTATGGTTTCTTTGGGGTTGTTTCATATTTTCCAAATATTGTGGATGGTTTGGTTTGGTTTCTAAATAATGTAATGACTTTGTGGAAATAGTTTTAAAATGTTCTATTGGGTGTTTAGTACCATTAGATGTTGGAACATCCATGGGTGCACTAAGTTAACACATGAACGTGCTTTCAAATGAAGTTGACACTGGAAAAATGGTTTACTATTTATAACTCGGTGGATTAAATGATTTTTGGTTTTCAAATAATATTGGTTACCCTTATCGTATTTATAAGGAAGTATTTAAATGTGTTCTTTAAATAATGGCCACTTTCTTTTGAAATGTGTTTTTACGTGAGTTCGAAAATGATAAAGGATCCTTTGGTAGTTGTGAAGTGATTTGATGTGGTTTTTGGAACATTAGGTCTCTTTTGGATTTGTAAGTATGAAATAGTGTTTGTGTGATGTTTTGGTAATTGTATGGTTATGTCGAAGAAAAGAACCATTTGGAACATCCAGATTTAGTGTAATGTTTGTGTTGATTCGTTGAAATGATGGTGTTTTGATTACTTTGTTAGCATTTAACAACTTTAATATTCTGTAAAAAGTATCAAATGGTTTTAATGATTGTATGGTGTGACGACCCTGCTGGAACCTTTGATGATATGTTATTTTTATGTATGTATATATATTTATGGGGAAGCTCTATAGGGGGATATACATTTATGGGCTATCATATAGAGTGTCTTTGTCCGGGGTAAAAAAGCATGGTGATGACATGGTAAGGTGAGAGACGTGTGCGAGGGCCTTCATACTACACAACATTAATATTAATACCATGGGTTCCTTGGCATATTTTAGATGATCTATTGATGGTTGCTAGTCAACCCTGATTAGATGGGTTGGTACCAACTGGAATAGTAGATAGGCTTGGTGGGATATGGAACCAGATTAGTTTGTCTAGGGCGGTATGTGGTTATTGAATTAGGGGATTTACCATACGCCGATAGGTGGTTCCAAATTGAATATAAATAGGGGTTGTCTAGGGTTGTTTTAAATATTACATGGTTATTATCTTTGGTTTTTTTATATTTACATGTTCATGATTTTATGTTTACCTTTTTATTTTATTTCTAGCTTGTACTATTTACCCGTTTTATTTTAGCACATCCTTGGTTTTATTTTCTTGGTTTTGGTTATAAAATAAAAAACTATATTGGTAATGTTATGTGGTGTGTGTTGTCTTTCAATGTGGGGACAATGATATTTTTTTAAAATGTGAAAATATAATTTCTTTAACTGTATTTCAAACTTGTGTCTTTGGACTATTTTGGGAATGTAAATTTTTGGATTCAGTGGTTCACTTTAGGAATTCCTACTTTTCATTTTGGTGCTCATGCCTATCCTATAATTTCAAATGTAGGATCAGTTTCATGGTTTAGGTTCTTGTTTCATTTGACCATGGTTGAGGTAAGTTGTTAGTGGTTGGAGGTGACTAAGATATCCCATCGAGGTATGTGGAGTTTTGTTTCTAATCTGTTGCTAGTTTTTATTTTTTTCGTCTGTCTTTGTTTATCTACTTATCTTTTGTTCATGGAAAAAATCATTCCCAGTGATTCAATTTTGATGTCTGGCATTAGTTTCAATACCATGGGGATTAGGAATTCCCCTCAGGCCATGTTGTGGTCCAGCTTGGGTGACCAGTTCAGGGTCGACCTAGGATGGTTTGTGTCATTAGCACATGTTATCCAATATGAATAAATCATTATATGGAGAGATAATGATTTAATCTATAAAACATCATCTAAAGTTTAAATTAAACCATTCCAAAAATGGTTAACCTTATAAACCTTTAAAAATTGTAAGTACAAAACATTATAATAAAGTTAACTTAAACAACATAAAATTTATCCCCCATATTTTAAAAGTTAGTTCTCAGTTTTCACGTTCAAAAAAGGTGAATACCTTAATCAATTATTAACTTGAAACATGATAATAACATAAATTACCGTGAATACTTATTAAAAAATGACTGTTTCATAATTAAAAAGTATATTGGGTATATTCCTTAATTAAAAAAAGTTTCAAACTTCTTCCATGATAGAATAACCCTCTTGTAAAAAAAATCTTAATCATTTTCCAAGGTAATCAGTACCATTCAATATACATACTTTTATCTATGATATCTTTAACCAAACATAATTATCTCTACATTAGTAATATATTAATGGTTATATTACCTTATAAAAATTTTTACCATGATATTAAATCACATTTCAAGTCCATCAAAACCATTAAATATATTCTTATAATTCCTCAGTGAATGTCACATCCATGTTTTCATTTTGATGAATTCATTTTCTTTATTTTTCTCTAGGGTTATTTACTTAGGGTTACCAAGAGTTGTTGGTGAAAAATTTATAATTTGGGTTAAATTGTAGGTGGAATATGACTGGCACACAATTAGAGGAAACCGTGTTCCCTTTCCCAGGAAACTGTGTTACTAGTTTCATTTTTGTATAGTGGAGAATCGCATGGTTGGGGCATGATTAGTCAAACTCTGTGGTCTAACTATGTGACTTCATCTTATTAAGGATATAGGGGTGTCAAATTAACATAGGTTTTGGAAAACCATGTGGTCTAACAATGCGACTTGTCTAGGTTATTAAAAATTGATATATTACATTTTCACCCTCTTCAAATTTCACAAAAAAATATCTCAATTTCACTCCATTCGGGATTTTCACCCATGAGATCCTCTAACAAGAATTCATAAAGCCTTGGAACATCAATCCTTGGGTGGTTTTGACCCCAATTCAACATGGAAACATCAGGTAAGCCCTTCTTCTCTTGACTCCCACTTTTTTGGGATCTTCTTCCCTATTTCTTGAGTTCCTAATTTACAATGGGTTGTATAACCAAAACAGAGTGGGATCTTGTCTTTTGGAGTGATATATTGATGATTATTGTTAATTATTTCATTTTTATAGTCATTTTATGGTTCATTTTATGTTTCAAATCATTTATCATATGCTTTTAGGTGTAAAGTAGGTGGTTTCATGCTTTTACTTTATAATATGAGTTTATCTTGATTTTTGAATTGTTAAATTTTTTCTACGAATTTTTTAGGTGGTATGAAATATATTTTGGAAGGGTTTTATGGTGAACATGTGATTAAAATGAGTTTTCTAAATGAAATTAGTTTTATTTATTCTATGCTTCATTTTGGTGCTCCTTGAATATGTTCTATGGCTTGTGCGAAAGGTGAAAAATGTGTTTTCAAAGAGGTTTAAAGGTGAAAATTCAAAAAAAGTTTTTTTACTAAGTGAAATTATTTTTTCATATTGTATCCTTTCTGGTACAACTTTAACAATTCTATTAATTATGAAGCATATTTTTAAATATGGTTTTGATATGAATATGATTTTGAAATGGGAGTTTCCAAGGATGGTGGTTTTGTTGTGGAAAGTAGTTATTTACTTGTGTAATTATGATTCTTGTCATGTATATCTGAAAGTGTCCATTTATGATATATGTGAAACCAAATTTTAGAAAAAATGGAATCTTGGGTATCTGGGTGGGTGAACTAGAACAAGCATGCTAGTTGATTCAGTAGTGGCGATAGCCCATATTCATCTAGCAAGATTGATGATTACAAAACAAACTAAACATTTCATATGATTAGAGACCAATACAACCTTATATTGGATCCTCTATAGTGTATCATGAATGAGAAAGATGTTGGGCCACTGGAACTTTGGATGAGATCCTCTCTAGTGGCTCATGCATGAGAACATTATTGATAGTCGAGATTTTGTATTTTGATCACTTAGGTACTAGGTTTTTAGGGTATTACTAGTACTAGTTACCTATAAAGATTTACCCATGGTTCTCTCTTGTGAGATTACACTTATGTGATATGGTTCTAGAAATCGAAATACAGTATAACATATGTCTATTATTATTTCAATAAATCTTACTTCTATAGAAATGGTTTTCCAAAAAGAAAAAATTATTTTATAAGAAAATTTTCGTTTTAATGTAATATTTGAAACATTTGAAAAGTTTTAAAGAAATTTTTTATGTTGATTTGTCTTCTGATTTTGTATATTGGAACATTTTTTCTTTTAGGTGGTACCCAACTGGGATTTGGATCACATCTTTCATACACATTTGGGTGTATATAGACATTGTTATGTGTGACCTATGTGGAGGAAATATATATCATGTTGATGGTAGATTCAGTTTCTATAGATAATCTTTTCCCATGTGTTGGTGGTGGTGTATCAAGGGTGATGAATATCTTATCACATGGAGGTTTTTGGGAAATTTTGGTTGTTCCCATTTTATTTTAGTACTTTTGGTTTGTATTTGATGTTGTGAACTTTCAATCTATGAATTGTTGTACCTTTTCTGGTTTATGATTATTGGTTGTTGTGATGTTTATTTCTATTGCCTATTTATGTTTATACAAATGGGTGAGCCAAATCATATTGTTGACACACATGCACTACATTCCAGCCCAAGGGGATTGGTAATTGTTTTAAAGCCATGCCATGAATTAGACTGGGTGTCGGGTCATATGGAATCCTAGCTTGGTTCTTGACAAAATGGTATATAATAAAGTCACACTCTTTTGGGTCATGTTATTTTTGGAAAGAGTTAGAATATACCGAAGTAAGAATTATCAGGGTTTAAGGTTCTAGATGTGAGTTGGGTGCCTAGCCAGTACACCTTGTAATAAGACTCGAGTCTACATGGGTTTTTGGGATTTTTTTGAATTCTCCTCCAAGTGAGACGTACAAGACATAGACTGTATCTAGACACTGGGAATGGGTGGAGTGGTTTGATTGTCTTGTTATTATGATGGATTTGGTTTGTTCTAATTCATGGAAGTGTTTGATATTTTTTATTATCGAAATTTTTTATAATGTGTGATGATGGATCTTATTTGTAATTGTTTGTTGTTGTAGTAAAAGTCCTCCTTGAAGAGTTCATGTGTAGCTGTGAGAAGAGGATGAATAGATTTTTCCTTTTCTAATTAATGAAAGGTTGGTTGAGGCAGTGGTTTGAGAAATCAAATATTTTGGACAAAGAGCGGGCTCTGGTCCTTCTCACGTTAGAGAACCCAAACCATGTCTTGGAAAGGACAAGTCTTATGATTTTCTAAAGATTTACCTCCTTATTTTCGAGGTAGCACAGAACCTTAGGATATAGATGAGAGGCTTGATAAGACATATAAGATTTTTTAGTTCCTTTATACGCTTAAGACTATAAGGGTAAAGTGTGCCTTATTTATGTTGGAACGTCCCTGTCAAATGTGGTGGGACTTAGTGGTGAATGATGGAAACCATACATATGTGTTCCATAAAAATATAAATAATTCATCATATCAGAACCCCTAGAATTAAATGGGTTTCATAAACATCAATCAATCCTAACATAACCCATAGTAAAAAAGGTTTCATAAATATCATTAAATCATTAAAATAAAACATTATTAGAAAGAATAAATATAGTTTATTTTAATAATATCTATATTAAAATATAAGTAACTTAAAATAATGATATCTTAGAGGAAAAATAAATTTGATAGACAATATGACAACAATTAAAGGGGAAAATAACGTTTCTTATTTTAAAACATTTTCTTTTCTTAAAATTCCTCAAAATTTTAAGAGAAAATATTTTGTAGGAAAATGTAATTGTAATATTGTAAGGGAAGATTCAAAGAATTAAAGAATCATGAAAGTGAAAAAATACATTAATTCTTTATGAGTTAATAGAAAATATTCTGCTCAAACTTCTTCAAAAAAAGTCACAGAGTACTTTGATTGGAAAATGAAAAAAGATACCTTTCAAACCACTTAGTAAAAGTCCAAAATGGATAAAAATGAATTTAAACATTCATATGAAAATAATAAAACATTTTTTAAAAAAATATTGGGAAAACATGGAGATGGATGATAAATATTCCCCAACAGATACTTAAAATGAAATATTACCTAATATTGAAGAAATTGTGAAATAAATACTTATCACTTTATAATCAGAAGAATCATATGCCTCGTGAAAGAAATAAAATTATAAATATATTAAAATATAATAATATTATAGATATGACTCATAAAATACATTCATTGGTTGTATATACACCATGTTGAAGAAACAAGTACTGTATAAGACATGTGTAACATAGAAATAAAAGTGAGACACATATCCCATACTACTTTATTAAATTTAAAATCATGAAATTTATGAAATAATAACATCAATTAAAACTTTTAAAAATAAATAACTAATTATATTAATGAAATTACATGTCATAGGGAAGTATATACACCTCACAATAGAAGCGATTGGTTAATATGCAATCTATCTCACAAAAATAAAAAGTGAGATGAAATTCCCTTAACAAAGGTCTGATTTCTTTTATACATATCGAAAAATAGAGTATATATTTTTTACAGAATCAATATCATGTTATAATAATTATATATATTAATTATATCCATCATTAAAACCAAACAAATAATGTGGTGATGAAAAACCGATTACACAATGACGTGGAAACGATAGGCTGTACGTACACAAGTGTGATGATTTCATTTTTAAAAGGATGGATAAAAGTTGGAATATGGTTGTTCTATAATCATAATAATAAATTATAATATAGGTGATACTCAAGTTAATAATTGGTAATGGAAATAACACTTTAAAATGAATGATTATGAGAAATAATCTTGAGAGACTCAGCAAATGAGATTAACTCTTCTTCTATGAGCTCCCTCTAGATCACATCTTATAGACCATATAATTGTTCTTTTGATATAAAAATATCCTCTAGAATGTATATATATAAAATTCTATAAGGTAAATGGGTATGTTATTCTCATGAATTATGGCTTAATTTTGGTGTGACGAATTGAGGGAATATATGCCCTTTTATAATTAAGGTGAGAGGCACTTTTGAAATTTCTAAAAATACTAATTTATAAAAAACTAAATCGCGTTCCAAGTATAGAAAAAATCATGTATTAAAATATTAGATGATATAAGGTTAAAATATCATAAACCAAAATATTTTATATAAATTTTTGTACTAATTTAAACATTATCAATTTTATTAACCTTTAGTTATCATATTTTAATTTTAACTAATTTAACAAAACATTCAACGTTAAAAGAGTATATATTTTATTTATTTGATGTCAATTTGACCAAAAATAATTAATTTTGAACATTTAAGACCTTATTATAATTATTTTTTATTATTAAAAATGTTTTATTATTTTTAGATAATTTAATAAAACATTATTTTTATAAAATATCAATAGTTTTAATTTTGATAGTATTCATTTCTTAGATTTTTAAAAATATCAATATTACAAGTGAACTTTAAAAAAAATTATTATATCTCTATGGGTATAAGGTCATCTATAAAATTTGTTTGTTATGATAATTAAATCAAACAATATATATTTTAATATTTATAATGTCATTTATTTGATTTATTTTTTAATTAAATAATTACTGCATCATTATTGTTAAAGCCATTAGAATAATTATTTGTTTTCCAAAAATTATAAATAAATATTCATGAATATGATAAATATATTAGATTTACAATGACTATTTATGTTTGAAAAAGCCTCTATAAAACCATATATTAGAACCATATACTATTTACATACCTATATTGTGAACAACTTAACATCCTTTTGAATAAAATATTATAAGGGTTTTTTCATATAAATGTGTCTAAAAATGATATCTAATTAGAAACATGGACATACATGGCTAAGATATAAACAACTAAAAACATTTAGACATGTTTCTGGGCCATTTAATAGTTCTTATAATTTTAATCAAAATAGTTTTATTTAGTTTTCTTCTACTTGTACAACTACTACCTCAAAATTTAATAAGTCATTAAGTTAAATATCTATTTCATAAAAATTAAAAATAAAATACCCTAATAATGAAAAAAATTCTATATTTTAAATGAATATTTATAGTCAAATTTATCTTCTTTATAATTCTATATTAAAAAATGGTTACATATTAAAATATGAGTATGACATCTTTAGATTTTATTTAAATAAAATATTATAAATTACTTACTCTAATTAAAGTGGCTTCAAAAGGGTATAATTTCGGGACAATGATTATTTTGGTAGAAACCCACTCATTCATTGAAAATAATACTATTGTTAGGATAATTTTCAATTATTTATATTATTATTTTTTACCATTAATTACCAAATTTACCTTTTACCTTGTTAAAAAATTACTAAATTAACTATTCATAATTCCTAATAAATAAAAAAAATATTCATATAATTTGGATTCAATTATTAAAAATATTTAATCCATTTTTAAAAAATTCAAATTTTTTAAGTAATTAATTTAAAATTGATCCCCTTGTCAGGGGTGAGAAAACAGGTTATTAATGTTAAAACATACAAAATATTGAAAACATAATTTATATCAAAATTAAATGATAAATTTTTTCCAAAGACCTAAATTATATTAAATAATAATTTTTTTTTTAATTTTACTCTATGATAATTCAAATAAATAATATAATGCTATAAATAAATTTTGATGAAGAAGCTGTTTTCTATTAAAATGTAGTATTTTTTACTATTTATCAATACATGCAACTTATAAAAAAAAATTCAAGAAAATTAAATTTTTAAATCAATATTTTAAATAAGAAGTTTATTTTTCCATATAAAAAGTATAAAAGTGTTTGAGTTTTGATTTAAAATTGGTTCTCCATTGAATAGCGGTAACATTACCCTTTTGAAAAATATTAATTTTTATGCATAAAATTGTGGTTATTATTATCTTATGCCTATAACATCTATTAGATTAATATAAAAAAAATACTTTATTGAATTTATAACATATATATTTCACTAATCTAAATTGTGATAATTTTTATTTATTTCCATATAATGGTATGTCATTTTGATCTATAATGAGACATTTAAAGATAAGGCTGATGACTCTGTCCATAGGAAAAAGGGGTGCAATGACCCTAGTATATTGATAGAGAATGATTCCCATGTGATGGACCCATTTTAGGGTTTTTATGGATTCAATTATCTAAAGGGTAATTACCAACCTATAATATGTTTTATTGCTTAGATTCAGATGGAATTCGTCTTATCCAATCCATGTGAGTACTATTGACCTTTTTAGGCTGAAGTTTGTAGTTTATACTTTCATATGGCTATCTATTTAGATCCTCCAGTGTAATAGATATTGGTACACGGATGTTTATAATGAATGAGGACCTAAAGGGGGTATTACCGTGTACAGATTATTAGTGAAGATATTTTTTTTATCTTTTCTACATACCTAATATGACCCTCTTGGGAGTAGTACCTTATGTGGATTATTGGAGAGGATTAGGGCCTTGTTAGGCCGATGCTAGAATATTTTTGACCCACATAGGTTTATTTTATTGTTACCACCCTTATAGTGGGTTGATAGTGTAGCAACCCCAAACCAAGTAGCCCGAAGCCGGTGCCTCCACTATTATATTGTCATAAGATACAAGGAATATCATCTTGAAGGACTGACTATTCTAGTAGTCTTGGTAAACTATATATATACATGAGTCTCACATTACACATGAATAAAAAATTTACAGCATAATTTTTTTGTGGAGAATAAAATTATTCCATCTAGCATATCCTTCCACCTAAAATATAGTAAACTTCATGGATTCTTGAGAATGGAAAAAAATAAGGTTGAGTTCAAATGGTTAGTAAGGGTATTGTATAATGGAATATATCTTGAATAAATGAATCATAATCATTATTTAATGAACAAAATGGAAAGTTAAATATCAAAAAACACATTCCATTTAAATATTTTACTAGAATAATCGATAAAAAGGAAAATGAATGAAAAACATTCCATTTAATCAATAAAATAACTATCACAGCTGGATAAGATATAGTAAATATTATAATGTAAATAAATTAAAAAACATTCCATTTAATCAATAAACTAAGAATTAAATGCATCCAGAGATGATATCATTGTAAAAAATATAATGGATAATAATATTTGAATTATGAATAATGAAAATTGATAATTATTAGACATCATGTTTCCAAATAACATGATACCTTTATCATCATGATATATCTTCAAGAATATTTAAAACATACTATGTAAAATCCTATCTAGTTTGACCAACTCATTTGTGTCAAGTCATTTTAAAATATGTTTAATTAAGATCTATCCTCAAGAAAGTTTAAAAGATTCTAGTTACATATGCATAGAGTTTGGTTAACTGATTTTGTCTCATAAGACTACCAATTCATTAAGGGTATTTCTCTAAATGGTCTTCAACCTGTGCCATTCATGTCAAAATTATTCCTCATATATTGAATAATCAATTTAATTCATAATTAATCTACCTTATCGTCAAATATTTTTTTGAGTAAAGGATAGAGATTTATTAATATTTACCTAGTAAAAAAATTCAATTCAAAGTAAACACCATATGTAAAAATGGTGTATAGTTTGGGAAATAAATATATCCTTGTCAAATAATATGGATATTTAGGGGTTACTTAATTTTCAAGGATCCTAGGTAAGTGAATACTTTAACGGGAAGTTAATGACTACAAAAACGAGTTAAGAATGTGAATGTAAATACTTTAGTTGGAAAAAATAATCACAATACTTACTAAGGAGGAATAAGGATAATATCAACATATACCCATTTGAGTAAAAATATTGGTTCTTTTATGATGAATTAAAATACCATAAAAATATCATTGATAATATTCTTTATGAAAATATAATTTTCATTTTGAAAATCACTTTTTATAATATCAATCATTTTTACAATCAATTTGTTTGAAATTCACTTTTAAAAAATATTTTATTGAAAGAGATACTTATATATTTTCAATGAATACATAGAATAAATGGCGATCATGATGGTACAAAATTCAATACATGCCATAAAAGTTAATAGAACATTTCTTTTTCACTGTAAAAAGCTTTGGAATGTTCCTTGTTTGGAAAAAGACAATATGACTGCATTCACATTTTCATGAAAATATAAATGGAAATTGTTTTAAAAATGATATAAGAATTCGTTGAATTTTTCTAAAGAGTAAAAATTTATAAAAATTTATTTAATAAATAATCTTGATAATTTTAAAAACATTTTTGAAAACATTTTTAAAAAATGTGGGTTTGGATGAAAATAATAATCCAGCTGAAGATACAAATGAAGTTGTATTTTATTAAAAACAATTCTTTATTATTTCAAGTACTAAAGAGTGAAAAAATTGTACTATTACATGATAATATAAGTAATAAATTTTGGAGGATAAAATTTAAAATGTTTATTAGAAAACAATAAAATAATTTCATTCAATTTAATTTCATGAATAAACAATATCGATTAAAGTGATATTGTGATGTAAACACTTGGAAGGATCATAATTATAGAGTGGGAATAAACCAATTAATCAATTTTGTGTATAAAATATATATAAAAAAAAAAATTATTAAATTAAAATTTAATAAAATCAAATATCATTGTACCTATAATCTTATAATACTAACGATAATAAAAAAAAGTAATATAACCCGATGGGAAGAATTTGAGTTATGAAATTCTTTACCACTTGGTAAGTATTAAGTCAAATCACCTTGGATATAGTAATTAAAATTGAAACTAAATATACCATGAGTTAATAGTTAATCATTTTATTATATGTCAAAGGGTAAGTATATACACTATATAAATAAAATTTGGTGCATAACATTAAAATATGACTTAATGAAATGAAATAGAGATGAAACCACTTACCTCATGATTACTTTAGGATGAATAATAATTTAACATACAAAATAGTCATCTGAAATAAGTTATAAACTTATATCAAAACCATATTAATATATATAATATCATATAATATCCTTTTATAACATCTTATCACACTTTCATTAATAATCCTTCACTATTTTCATTATTTTTGGTGTTAATTGCCTTGCTTTCTCATGAATGTATTGTTTTTAAAAATAAAATTATTTCACATATTATATAACTTATTAATATATAGAATAATAATAATTAAAAAATTATCATATTTTTACATCAATTATAAATTTAAAACCAATCATGAAATATGATTTTGAAAAATAAAGCTTATTACGATCGTGAAGACGGTTAGTTCGGATGATGGGGTGACACAGGAGTGGTAACACCCATAATAATAAATCCAAAATAGTATGGTTTTAATACTATAAATCAAATTTGGGGATTAATCATGTAGGAGGTGATGTAGGTATGATTCATGAAGATGGTGATGCAGACATGGCACAAGTATGGTGACTCAAGCAGGATGATGCTTGAATGATGATGCATTGAGCCTGCAGACCATTTTCGTTGGACACTAGACCATGGTACAATGAGATATTTAATGGGTGGAACATTATTAATATAATATTTTTTAGTTCACAATAAAAAATGGCTTTGACCCTAACTTTGATACAAATTCGAGACGGTAGGTCGTACATATGCATGGGTAATGCTTCCAATTTTCAAAGATCATTATGGAAAAAGGGTAAGTATTATATTATATTTATAAAATGATAATAAAACCATATATAACATATTACATACTTATAAATATCATCCATTTTGTATGGTCCTGAAAATATAGTCACATCACTGTGTGACGGCAGTAGTCTACATGTACACGAACAATGTTACCATCTTTTAGATTGTAAAAATATAAGAAGGAAAATGATATATATTATCTTTACAGAATGATAAATATTCCCTGAATATAATACTTATTTCAAATATATCACATATATTAATTAATTATAACCTTATCATCTTCCATTTTAAGTGTTAGTGAATGGAAAATCACATCACTTCATGAGGTGATAGTCCTCCGTATACACGTGCGACATTTAATATTACCTACTAAATAGAGTGTAAAAAGATATATATGATATAATGAATACATAGGTATAAATATGATATAATTATATTATATATACATTATATACATCATTATATCCAACCGTGAATTTTTTTAATTGGTGAATTAATGATCTCGGTTTGGAAGGCGTTAGTCCATTGTACACACGATTGAGGATTTCGTAACACATTTGATGGAAATTGATATTGTAATAAGGCATGAAATTAATATAAATACATCACATTATATGTAATATATTGATGTTATAATATCATAATTGTTTAATAAGTATATACGGAGGTAGAGGAAGAAATAAAATAATGATTCTCGTTGAAGAATATCACCTCTTCTTCAGGTATCCTCTTTAGGTTTTCACTAAAGACATCATAGTTTGCATTTAGATCCAAAATAAGGATTATAAGATGCGGGTATGTAATTTTTGAACTTATTTGGACATTTATTTTCTTAATTAAAGTTCTTTTAATTTATTTATAAGTGGAGATAGTGGGTGGCCTTTATAAGTGTGGGAGAGGATACACTTGGTATTTTGGAAAATAATTGAGTTCTGCCGCATTTTACATACATCAAATGGGTAAAATATTAATAATTATATTACCTTAGAGGTTTAATAGTATAAATATTTCAATAAAATTGTTTTTATACACTTATATAGGCCAGTTTCACCCTTATCAGTTTAGTTCAGCCTCCTGATATATCAATTTTTACCTTAACTGTGATAATTAGTTTTTACTACATTGACTATTTATTTTTTAAAACATTAAGTTGAAATTATTTGAAATTATAAATAATTCTAATTAAAAATATGGAATAAAATTTAAAGATACAATTCAAAAATGTGAAAAAATATAGTTTAAAATTAAACCCGCATACGCAAAGAGAAAGAAGGTCTTTAAAGTGAAAATGTTTTAAAGTTTGCAATGCATTTATATCTAAATTCAATAGAAAAATGATTAAGATGAAATAAAATTAATTAATTGATATAAAATTTAAATAATCATACTTTAAGAAAATAAAAATATAATTTCACATTATAAATTATTTAAATGAAATGGTTGTTTCCAATTAAAATTCTGTATTTTTTACTATTCATCAAATAGTTAAACATTTCAAAAAAATACAAAAAATTCACCCTAAGAAAATATTGGTTCTATAATTACAAGAATAAAGTTTATTTTATAAAATTAATTTTCTAAAAGTGATAAAAATTAGTTTTTAATTATTTTTACAAATTATTATTAAAATGTCTTTTAGAAAAATATTGTTCTTTTAGAAAATACTTCTTTTTCTTGAAATGATTATTATTTTATTTATTATGAATAGAAATATAATAATTTTTTTCTATTATAAATATTTTCATATTTTTAATACTATTTTGTACCTACTTTTTTATTTCTTTCTTATAACTAATAAACATTAAAAATAATATTTTTCTAATATATTATATTTCGGTAAACCTCGGTCTTGCGTGTAGTACATGCAGTTGAAGAAACTTGTAGTTGCATGTAATTAAATCTACAATTTGAGTTTTATGCAATGAAATATATTTAATATATTAAATAAATATACCATATGGTCTTCGTGTGTTAGATTTCCTTTTATTCTTGGTGTTGCGTGTCATACATGCTATTAAATACAATGTACTTATTTTATAATTTCAGGGTATCAAATTCTCTCCACCTTAAAATAATTTCATCTTCGCAATTTAAAAATGATCATGGTAATATGGGAGTTCATATTTGAAAAATCCTTTCTTAAAATTACTACATCGTAAAAGGGTTAATAAAATATCTACTCAATAAGAGAGACAAGAAAGTACTAATGTCATATAGACTAACACATAACTATATTTCTATATAGAAGAATAATTGGTGGATGTAATGATATGAACATGGGAGAAAAGTATAAATAATTATATAGAGTGATTAAGGTCATTGATCATAAGTAAGTGAATTATCAATAAAAAGTTAAGGGCCTTAAAACCATAAGTTTTTGATGATTTAAAGACCATCTGATTCATTAGATGTGAATATAATTGGATAATACTTTTCCTTCAATATCTTTATCTTAATGATAAGAAGTTATTTTAATATATATGAATATATAGAAATAAATTAACTTTATATTTTTCTATTTTGTTATCACAATTTCATCCATTAGTTGTGCTTAGATCACTTTCAAAAACATCAGTTACTCCAAAAAAATGAACATACATAAATCAATTTTTTTTACGCATGAAGCAATAAAATTCACCTTCAAAAAATTATAAGGTCCAAAAAAGAATAAAAACTCATTCCATTAGAATCTGACTATTTTACAAAACCAATACGTTTCCCACAAGTTATCTAGTCTATTAAATTAATCTCTAAAGCTCAAAATTGACACCACTAGTTCATCATTAATATTTTTTTTTCAAATAATTTACCTAAAAACAATAACATATTAACCTAGATATCATGTAGTTCAATGGTAGGTGATAAAACCTTATCATCCTTCTGTTATGGGTTCAAGCCTCACAACATTTTCAAACATGATAGGTTTTCACCCAAACATGTGGGTTATCATTTTTCTAAAATATTAATATAATTACTATAATGTTCCAAATACAAATATGATATACACCCTTGAAATAAATGTAATCCCTAAATAACCCTTTTACTATGATTTTCAAGACAATACTAGTACATATATACTTGATCAATTTTATTTCCACATAGGTCCTTCCTTGTCCTTGTTTTTTTCCTTTAGAATAGGGAATTGACTCCGATAATGAAAAGGTTATCTGAATTTTAGAGTACAAACTAAAAATGGATATGTAGGATGAGATTCATTTCCTTATCTCATACTCTTAATATTTACTTGGCATTTATTTTCTTTATTTCCATTTTTCAAACAAAAATAGTTTTCATGTTTTTTTGAGACACATTTCTAGGAATCTTTTTCAAGATTTTATACATGATAGAAATTGATACATATTTCTTCTATGGGCTCCACTACTCGATTTATTAGAAACTTATACACTTTAATTATTTGGTGAGTATGGGAGTTGGTTAATGTATAAGTTTTCAATTATATTTCAGGATAATTGATTAGGTATAATCTTGATATATTTCAGTGCTATAATCATCCCATTTTATTTCATAGTCACCTTTTTTCATTCATGTTTCATGTAAACATAATTCCTTTGTGTTCCATCCATTAACTAAAAAAAACCTTAGTGTGATAAATGATAATAATATTTTGAAATCCATATGGTCATTTGAAATATGTTTAAATCTTATCAACCTTTTCATTATCTAAGACACATTATTTTTAGCGTAGTTTATTAATTTTAATAATCTATTAAAATCATTCATAATGGTTTGTAAAGAAAATGTAAATTATCCTAAGATTACCCCATGAGAGTGTCTATCAAGGTATGAAATAAGACCTGTTTTCATACACTTGGTGATTATTTGGTCAAGAAAAATTATTTTTTTGGGAGTTATTACCCCTTGGTGAATCTGTTGAAAAACCAAACACAGTTATAGTATCCAAAAATGATGTATTTCAAAGAAAAAAACATAACATTTATCTAACCAAATCATTATGATTTTTATGTATAGTTATCCTACAATTCTATCATAGGGTTATGATATTTAATCTATTTTTTTTAAATATAGTTCCTAAGGTTTCTATTAAACTTCCTCTAATACCAACTGTAGTAACCCCAACCCTAGTAGCCAAAATATGGTGCCTTCTTTATTAATTCATCATAAGATATATGGAACCCCATACCGAAGAACAAAATAGTTTAGTAAACTCTATAAACTTTATACATGCATGAGTCTTGCATTACATTTTAATAGAAAAATTAAAACATACTTTTTTTGAGAATAACATTATTCGATATAGAATATCCTTGAATATCAAATATAATACATTTCATGGATTACTGAGAAATAAAAAAAATAAGGGCATGTTCAAATCCTCAGTACATGTTAAGTACAATAGAATAAATCATGAATAAATGAAGTGTAATCAATAAGTAATGAATAATATGAAAAGATAAACATCTGAACACACAGTCCACTTAAATAATGGACTAACAAAATCGACTAAAATGTAAATAAATGAGACACATTCCTTATAATAAATAAACTAAGTATCATAACTAAATTAATAATAATTAATATATAAAGGTAAATAACTGAAAAACATTAAATTTAATCAATAAATAGAGAATTAAATTCATCCAAAGATAATATTATTGCATAAAATATAATATGTAATAATAGTTGAATTCCTAATGATGTAAATTATAATTATGTGGGTTTAATACATCATTTTTTTCACAACAAAAATTTCAATTTCTAAAAGCCCACCTAAATTTTTATTCAACACCAATTGAATATATTTTAATTTACTATATAAATCCATTTCCTCTTTCATTCATTATTTTCCACCTCTTCGATTCAATCACGTTTTCAAGGTGGATTCAATAGATTATTTGAAAAAGGTATCTATTATAATAATATAATTTCATTATTGTTATTTTATTTTATAGATAAAAATCTTGGTAATATTGTTTATAATGATGAGTGATAATTTTGATCAAGTTACAAATATAGAACATCCAGATGATATTTATCAACTGAGGTAAAAAATTCATTGTCGACCACCATTTTCATTGTCTCATGAGTTCTACCCTAAAACTAAGAGATATGATGATAAAAAACATATCATTTTAGTAGAAACTCATAAAAGAATTGAAGTAGGTTATAAGACATAAGTTTATTTTATTCCATATAGTTTGTGTAATTTTCAATCATTTTTCTTATGTTTTCTTTGAAACGAGTTGCATCTATCGAAACTTTGAGATGTTCAACTTCCGATGGTCATAACTTTTGATTCGTAACTCCGTATTAGTTTCACAACTAGTCAAGTCAAATATCATGAAATGATCTAAAAAATAGTAAAAAAATCATTATTAGCATAATTTTTCTATAAATATGATTCGAAAAATATTCTTTATACTTTTTGGGGTTGGCTTAAAAAATGCAGAAACCCAAAATATTTTATTGACGTTTTGGAATTGGTTTCTTTAAAAACTAACACAAAAAATAACACTGATGGGTCTTTTTGGTGTCAGTTTTATAAAAAATAGATGCCCAAAAATACATATAAATATTTTTTGGAGTTGTTTTATAATAAAAGACTTTAAAATTATGAAAATCAAATAATAAGGGTAAAATTATAATTAAAGTATAAAACATTTAGATGTTTTATTTTATAAATTTAATAAAAATTTTTATTGCATTTTTTGCGTTGAAATTATAAATAATTTATAAAATTTATAAAATTTTTATTTTATAATTTTTTTTAAAATAATCATATAAAAATTAAATTATAGTGAATTTTTGGATTTTTTCTGAGTGATTGATTTTTCAAGGAATAGTGAAAAATACTGAATTTTCAAATACTCACATTTATTTTAATTAAATAAATTAATTTATATGTATCATTTTATTTTGAATTTGGAACTAAATTTACATATGATCTATTTTGTTTAAAATTATTTAATTAATTCAATTAGTATTATAATTTTACATGATTTTGATATAGGATAATTTTGAGGCTTACAAAGAATTTTTTCTAAAAAATATTTTTATTGAAACTTACGCATTTATATTAAAAAAATAATATTTTCCACCTAAAAAATTTAATCATAAAAAATGGATTCTATATTCTTAATTACGAGGTTTAAATTTTTTAAATATGGTGCTTTTACTTTAGGTATTATGAATAGTAACCATGGTAAAATATATCACCATAATATTGGGTAAAACGAGTAATTAATGTACAAAATAATTTTATAAGACATTACAAATATATCAAACACTTAAATTTACTTATTTTCTGGGATTAATTTTATCATATACATCTTAAACTAAAATATATGACATTTTTGTCCCTTTTATCTTTGATAATGACATTTATATTATTTTTAGTGAAGAAAAATAATAATGCCATTCCCTTTCCTTGAAATGTCTCTTATAAGTTAACATTGGGATAGAGAAACGTTTTGAATTAATATTTGAGGTTATTTTTATGAACATTAAATTATTCTTATGATGGTAATTTATTTTAATTTTTAGTGATTATATAATTATATTAAATGTATATCCACCGCTGATATAGTACCTGTCCAAGAAGTAGAAAGATCAAGTAAATTATTTTAAAAACATTAAAATTATTATAATTGTGATTAATTATTAAGTTCTAATAATTATTTAGATAAATATGAAATATTATTAATGTGTTAAAATTTTATATTCAAATTAAATTACTATCTTCATGTATTTAAAGTAAAAGTAACTCAATATCGTAAAAAATGTCAATAATGATATTATATCAAAATATATATTTTATTATATTATTTAAAAATAATAAAAACCATGAAATAGTACAAGTAATATTTTAAATGGAAATTTCACCCCTTGTCCATTTATGAAACAATTTTTATCTTATAAGTAAAATTATAATCCTTTAAGTTTGAGAA
This sequence comes from Viscum album, assembly GCA_963277665.1. Classification (NCBI taxonomy): domain Eukaryota; kingdom Viridiplantae; phylum Streptophyta; class Magnoliopsida; order Santalales; family Viscaceae; genus Viscum; species Viscum album. The sequence continues at coordinate 1,111,732,112 of OY728146.1, forward strand.
TTTTATTGTCACAAAGAAGGTTAAAATGTTTAATGAAGGTGTTAAAAAAAATATTTGGGTTAAAATTTCCTAAAAATATTCGTAATCCTAATTTGTTGGTTTTATTTAGATATTACCCTTATTAAAAATTAATATTAATCTTTTTGGATCCATTTTTCATATAAGGTGTGAAAATAATATTTTTGAAAATTTATAACATTATAAATGTGGCACCCAAATAAATTATTAAAGGGAACCCCCTCCCATAATTTAATCACACATATTAATCTATTTATCTAAAAGTAATTATTAAATATCTCCAAAATGTTCTTATACATAATATAGATTTTATTTTATTCCCAAATACAAGTCCCAGGGTCCATAAGAAGAGATCCAAAGAAAGCTTCTCTAAGAGAAGGTAATCATATTAACCAAGATCTTTATTTTTTTACTTCTTATTTGTCCATATTCAATTATCTACTAATAAATAAAATATAATAAAACATTATATTATATATATTGAGATGTTATTACTTTTATGTCATAGTATTTATTCATATTCTTATCCATCAAATGGGAAAGAAAATCATCACTCGTTTGTATAACAGACTACCACCTCATGAATCTATGTAATTTGTCTTCCATCATCACCACATATGGATAATCATATTGATGAAACTAAGGAATATATATGATAATTATAAAATAATTTTTATCTAAGTATTTATTATATCTTTGACTTCTCCAAGCTTTCACCAATTAAGAAATGATAATGTTGCTCATGCATACATACGACTTACCGTCTCCACGAAGAGATGAGATAAATTTTCCTTGTAAACCATTAAATAAATTATAATGAAAATATTTATAATGAATAAATAAGATATTTATAATATTAATAAATTTCAAGATATCAAAAAATTACATTCTATTTACAATAACTATAATATCTGTGATGAAACATGCATGAGAAAACTAAGTAGTTAACACTAAATACCATAATAATAATGAAATATTTTTGATGAATGGATGATAAGATATTATAATTTGATCAAATTTGATATTATAAATATAAATATGGTAATTTTATAAATTAATATGATATCTAAAACTATTATACCATAGATTAAAGAATGTTCCATTCAGTTGATGTTTGAGGTAAGGAGTTTATTAACTCATTTTCCATTCATTGGGTTATACTTCTACTTCCTTAACTATGTTATTCTATGACTATGTGTAAAATGACCTATAATTGTATTATTATTTATTTCCACATGTTTTTTTAGATATAATTTATTTTAAATAATCACTTCATCAATTAATTCTCACATTAATGATATGATCTTTATAAGGGATTTCATCTCAATATTCATTCTATTGAGACATATTTTCTATTATTCACTATTTTACATTTATTATACTGTATATAATATCATTTTAATGTTTTTAAATTAATATTTATTTATTCATTATTAATAAACTTTCTATTCAATTTTATAATTTCATGTTTTTATAATTTAAAAGTTACCAAAAAGGTAAAAATTTATTTTACATTCTATTTTTTTGGATTTCTTATAATATAATGTCTATATACATAATATATTTTACTATCCTTCTGCTATTTAAGTATTTCCTTGTTTTTTATAACTTTACCTATATTTTTCACTTGAATTAAGAAAATAAATTACTAAAATAAATTCAGATCTTAGTTTCCCTTTTGATTAAGAATTTTTTTCATTCATGTCTATATTTTTCAAAATTGTTTCAAAAAAGTAATTTTCATTTACTCAAATTGTTTTGTTTAGAACATTAATATTTGCCCTTTAATTTTAAAAAGGGTTTAAAGGATTTATTTTTAATGTTATATGAAAGCATCAATTATTACATTCATTAAAAAAACCCAAAATAAATGCTTATTTTGAATGTAAACATAATTAATATAATTTCATTACTCTCTAACTATTTTATGATTTCTAGATTATTATAAACGTTTTGAATAGATTTAAAAAAAATTAAATTAAAACATACATTATGGTTTTTATTACAATATTTTTTATACCCTAAAATAATTAAATTTATTACAAAACCTCTATTTATTATGAATTTATGACCATATCTTATCTATTATTAAATTTTTTGTCATTAACACTTTCCTAAAGAATTCAATTTATTATGAACATCTGTCGTTGAGAATTAAATTTATATTAAATATCCTTATTCGTTATATCAGGTATATTCTTAATTCCTAAAATTTATACCATTTTTATATATCGTGTTTTTCTATGAATGTTATTTGATCAACTGGGACAATATTTATTTTTTTTGTAATTTAATATACACACACTTACTATTATGGAATATTATTTATGAATTAGATTGGTTTTCCAAAGTAAGATGAATGATCTTGACATATAATGATGTATGTGGACTATAATTATATATCACCTCAAGGAATAGACATGTCGCATGATAAATTATAGGTATATTTCCATATTAAATGGGTTTTTGGTGATTACCTAGATATATTTTGAACTATCTTGGTGAAAATCCCTAACAGTAAAAATTCTATAGTGTTTGAGATCATAATTTCAAATATTATACATTAACTTCTGTGAGAATTTATTTATTATTATACATTATTTTAATTCATTTATTTTTTCTATGAATTCTTTTAGTATAATGTTATTGATTAAATGGAATGTGTTTTGAATTATCTTCTTTACCATATTGATTGTGCCTTATTAACTCATGATATCTTCCGTAGTATGTAACACTTAATGAGAATTTTAGCACACCCTTAATTTTTTAATTTCTACAGAATATGAAGAATTAATCTTTTAATGAGTACAAGGATGCATAATATTTACATTCACTCTGTTTTAATATTATATTTCCAATGTAATGTGAGAAGCATATTTATATTTGGTTTTTTAGGACAATTAAATTGGTTGGCCCTTAGTTATGTGGTCCTTTTACATTCTCCCAATTTAATAATGTAGACACCATATTTTTGTTACCAGAGTTAGGGTTATGACATAACCATACATTCGTTTGAACTAACATGCACCATTTAATTTATACGGACACAAGATTCATCTCCATAGGTCGTCTTTATCCAATATAAAAAACTAATGTTTATAATATTCAAAAACATCATTCTACTACCCTTATAAAAACCACCACTCACTACCCCATATCCTAAAATATTATAAAACTTGATTATATCAAAATTTTTATCCAATTATATTCTAAAACATGTACCCCATTTTCACATAGTAATGATATAAACAACAGTAAAAAAGAAAGGTTCCTTACGGTGTATTTCATGGGATTGTGTTTTATAGGTAATAATCTCATTCTATTAATTTTGAATTCGTTTTTTATTCCACCTCATCCTCACATACCCCATACAATATGACATAATTAATAAATTATTATAAGAATACTATAATTTTATTGTGTTATTGATATATCAGTTATCCACACTCTTCTATTCTTTTCTCATTCTATAAAGAAAAACATTTTTCACATTATGGTGGATTCCCCACCACCTATATGGATGGTCATATAAATATTATTATCTCCAAATTTTATGATAATAAGTGTATTATAAATTAGTTCATTATTTTGGTTTTACTAATTACCTTTTAATTAAATAAATAAAATCTTGTTTGTGATGACTGATAAAATTATACAAATGAACTAACCATTTAATGATAAATTTAAACTTAATGAGTCATACCTATGTCTACACACATGTTGATATTTTTGAGACTTGTAATTTATATAAGTAAATTAATATCATTTAATTTCACATAAGATGATATATTCCCATTTTAAAAGAATCCCAGCTATTATTTACACGTGAATCGACCCTGGAAACATAAAACAAACGACCTCAAAAAAACCAAACCAAACCTTCAATCTCAATGAAATGGTTGTAAATGAGATTAAAAAACTGTAATAAATGGAAAATAGTTGTAAAATGTTTTTAATTAAAAAATTAATTAATATAATTTGATTATTTAGGTTATGATGTTAAAGTGTAGAAATAATCTGTTCCTAAGGTATTGGATCTCTTTAAACCACTTATTTTTGTTTGGGTTATGAGATTTCTCTCTATAACTCAATTTGACTTTCTATTTGATATTATTTAATTCTTATAAAATCTATATAAATTTCTCTTACATATATACCTATCCTATCATAATATCCATTTATGGGGCTATACATACCTTAAATTTATTTATCCAATTATTTCTGGAAAATCTTATCTGATCATGAGGAACATTTAGATTCCTTATATCTTTCACAAAACAAAATTTTAAATTATTTATTACCCTTAATTATTTAATTAAATAAATGAAAATTTCAAGGATAACCATTCTAGTTTAGCTTTGGATTTCAATGAAATTTCATGCTCATTATTTCTTCTAAATTCTGAATCCTATTATTTAAAATGATGTTTTTAATATTCGATTTTATATGAAATTCTTCACCCGGTCTCATGTAATCTAATTAAATAAACATAAAATTTTGAGATTTATGATTATTTATTCAGGAATGTACATATGAAATATTTAATTCATTCTTATCCTTGGAATGGTACAACCCCAACTCCAGTAACCTGTAACCATTGTCTACTTTATTATATTTTCATAGATTTAAGGGGTCAAACCCAAAAGGCTGATCAATTTAGGAGTATTGGAGAGACTCATATATAAATGATAACCTTATTAAACTAGAGATAAAATATAAAACATAATAATATAAATATCTTTATATCCTTAAAACTCATTCAAAAGATTCATCTTCATATCTCGGGTAAAGGAAACAAAATAAGTGTGAGATAAAATTCTTAGTAAGAGTTATATAAAATTGAAGATATCATAAATTAGTATGAAATAATAAATATGGAAATTAAAAAAACCAAATACACATAATATTTGATAAAAAACTTGACAATAATAATTTGATAAGGCTTAATCAATATTTAATGTTAAATAATTGAAAAACATTCCATTTAATCACGAAGATGTGAATATAACAAATCTGGAGATATTATCAATGAGAAAATATATTGGATAATAATAATTTCAAAATTATCAACTAAGGAAATGATTAATTATTAGACATAATGATTTCATGAAAGATAGTTTAAAACTACGGGGAAAACCCATTTAATTTAACCAATTTATTTCTCTCTTGATACTCATAGATGCATGGAAGGGATATATAATTTTTTCCCCACCCATAAATGATTTTCCAAAGAATTCCTCATATATAAAATAATAAGTTTAACTCATAAATAATATTCCTTATCATCAAATATCTACGTTGGGTAATTAATTCCGATATATAAATATATCCATATTTAATCAAATATCCTTCATAATTAAACACAATATGTAAAAATTATAGACTATTTAGGAAATAATAATATCCCCCATTAAAATGATACAGATATTTAATGGAAATTTAATTTCTAATAAAAATACATCTCAAAGGGGTAGTATATAAAACTCATAAAAATAAATAAGTGAATAATTTAAAATATGTCACAATATAGTAGAAATTTACATGGAATCCCTTACCTAATTATTCCATTTATTTGAATGCACTCTAAACTATAGTACAGTGGTTTAAAAAATGTTATTAACTTATAATAGAATTATATTAAAATTTAAAAGATCATATATGATCCTTTTATAATATCTTATTACCCATTGATTAGCAATTGATTACCACTATTGTTTTTTGTGTTAATTTCTATGTTTTCTAATTCCTGTTTGGTCATGAAATATCTAATTTTTTTACATATGTAATAGATAAATTATTTCCATAATGATATTAATGTTTTATATAAAACTTAAGAACATTAATTATTATTTTTTATTTTTTTCCATATTAATCATGGTAAAAATTAGTAGAAGTTATTAGATAATATTAATTATTATATTTAAAAACACGGAATCCATTTTAATAAATTCAAATAACATAATTAGCAGAATTTAATTTAAAATTAAATCTAATTATGTGAAATAATAGTTTTCCAAAGGAATCATTTTCAAAAGAATAAAACGTTTTTATATAAAAAATGAAAAAAATAGTTAATTAAAACTAAAAAAATTGAATTATTAATAAAAAAATTTAATGAATTTTTATTTTAAATAAATTTTAAATAAATATTAATTTTAAATTATTTAAATGAAATTGAAGTTTTAATAGAAATCAGTATTTATCAATAGTCATCAAAAAATAAAACTTTTCAAAAAAATCCCAAAAAATAACTCTAAGATAAATTTGTATAAATATTAAAAAAATTACTTTTATTTTTCTCAAATAAATTTTTAAAATTGGTAAAATGAATATTAAAAAAAGGTCATAAAATGCAACGAAACTGTTCTCTTTGAAAAAATAAAGCTTTTCGAAAATCTTTCTTTACTTTCAAATTACTCTTATTTTTTTCAAATAAATTGATAAACAAGGAAAATGTGTAAAAAATATGTTTTCCATAATTTAGTTAGTCATATTCATACCCTCTAACATAATACTAGGTTCTAATGGACATGTTTAAATGTTTTGATTGTGTTACGTTTCATTGAAATAGAGTGTTGCATATATCATTAGATACCGAAGATATTATATTAATTCTAAAATAATTATATTATAAAGTATTAGAGTGTTACATTTTTCCTTCCAATAAAAATTTCATCCTATAAATCTCAAGGATATTACCTTATAAATAAATAAGTCTAGTTTTTCTTCATACCATCATCTAGTTATCATATCCCTTCTTACATTTTATGATTTCTCCAAAGTAACATTACGAATCAGGTCATTAGATTACTAAATACTTTCTATCTAGTATCCAGACTCTAGATAGAATCTTTATAGTAAGATATATCAAGTTAAAATTATTTTTTTATAGGTGAGTACATGCATTGAGTTTGCAATATACTTTATTAACAATGATATATGGAACACATCAAGTAATTTTGGGAGGCTTGGTGGCATTGCCAACCGGTAAGCCAAAACTCTATTCAATTACAAATTTTTGAAGATTCTAATATACCTTGGGCTCATAAATCTCTTTTTACTGAATCATATAATACCATTTCATGGTGATAATTTCTAGAAAACGTGATATGTAACTTCAAATTACAAATCCTTACTCCATTTTTTCACAGAACTCTTTTCTAAAAATTGACCTACATTAATTTGAGATTTAATATTATTTGAATTTATTATTTTCTCTTATACATGTTATAGTCCTATAAGTTTATTTTCACAAACTCCATCCGAATAAGTTGGAGTATGGAATCTCTTTTCATATAATTCTTCATACGGTTCCATTTGAGTAATTTAATGGGAACTATTTTTATATAAAAACTCTACCAATGGTAAAACCTAATCCTACATACCTTTACTATAAAAAGATAACATATTAAAAATGTATTCTAATAAATTTTTAATACTCATGAACTATCCATCAGTTTGATAATGGTAGGTGATGACCAAATAAAGATCAGTATCAAGAACCTTCTAAAGGATCTTCCATAATTTTTATGTGAAACAAAAATCTTGATAAGAAACAATTGAAAATGTTACTCTATTAAGTCTTACGACTTCATTAATATAGATTCCTGTGAGGTGATCAAGTGTCAAATATTCACTTATAGTGAGTAAGTATGCATATTTGGTTATGTGGTTAATAAAAACCCATATTTCATCAGTATTTCATGGAGTCTTGTGTAATATTTTGATAATGTAAATTGTAATGTTATCCCATTTCCACACATGAATAAGAATAGTTTTCTTGGATTCTTTAGGATTTTATCTCTACGCTTTAAATTTTTGAATTACCGCTCATTTGGAAACATTATCAATAATTTTCCACTTCATTTTATTCCACCAAAAATGTTCTCTCAAATCTCTATACATCTTTGTTCTACCAAGATTTATAGAGAAATTCAACCTATTATCATCATCCATAAATTCATTATTTATCTCAAGTATAGATGGAATTTATAATCCCATTATAAATTTCAAACTTCCATAAAAAAAAATAACTCTATTAATTTCCCATCATTCACAAATTAAATTTTCTTCTAAATATTCTCATCATTTTATTGAGAACTTATTATCTTTTTCAATAAATATGGTTTCAAAAATATTTGAAAAAGGTATAATTTATCCCTCTACATAATGATTTATATATCCATATTTACTAATACCATGAACATAGGACCCCTACCAATCCTCATCTGTTTCATAACTCCATGATCTAACCCGATTAAAGGATCAAATAATTATTTACATTTTGCAAGTGGAAGACTAATGGGGAATCATAATCCTTGTGTAACTCAAGAGATTTCCTTTTCATCATGTTGAGTTTTTTATGAAAATATGTATAATGGGATCTAATAGAATTTTATGTCATGAACCAAGATTCAAATACATCCAACCCAACAATCAAACCGATCATATACATGGCCTAACGGGAATTCTTGAGCTGCACAAGCAAGAAACTAGGGAAACACATCAAAATGATCACTATGCAAATGGTTGTTACCAGAAAAACTGGGATCAAATAAATAAAATAAACATGTAGAAGAATAAAAAATAAATGAATATCAATAAGTATAAAAACTACTCAAAATGAAACAAATGTTGACAAAAAAACCAAATACAAAACTAAGACTGAACCATCCAAAATGATATCCATGTTACCTATTGGTCACCACCATCTTTAAGACTAACATGATCCAACAAAAAACAAACTAGAAACATGCACTTTCAAAACAGCTTGGGTCTACTGATACTAAATGCTACAAGTACGGTGTGATCTTAAATAGATCTCTAGGTAATCACTACAAAGTACATGCATTTCCTTTCCCAAAACAATACATAAACACTGTTTTGAAAATACATTCAAAAAATATGTTTTCAAATATTTAAAAAAATCACGAAATTTTCAACAAGTTCTCTTTTTAAAAAAAACACATGCATCTTTTATTTTCAAAAATAGTTTCCCTTTCCACAACCCATATCAAATAAAAAAACTCAGATATATCACCAAACTAGATAATAAAAAGTTTTGTGTAAAAAGTAAAGGAATCAAAACAATAAGACACGAATTACAAAAAACTTCCAATGTGTAGTTGAAATAAATAGATCAAATTGATAGTAACTCATGATAATTTCCTAAAAATATCTAGATGGATCCTCATACGTACTCAGTTTAGAATCACATACTAACATATCATATAACTCCAAATTCAACAACTAACTAGACACTATAAACTATCCAATCCAGTTGAACATCCCACCAAGCCATATCAATTCAAGGGAGTACCAACACTTTTAATTGAGGTCGACAAGAAACCACCACTCGACCCTCAACATCATTCCCATGAATCCCATGAGAATGATGAAGATGATAATAATAAAAATAATACTTTTTAATGTATGATATAACAACCACAACTAACTGTATTCTCATTCATGATCTATTAGATAGGATCTCATCGAATGTTTTAATGGTCCCTATATCACAACATCCCCATTCATAAGACACTAGAGAGGATCTCATCCAATTTTATAGTGGTTTTACCAAACATAATCCAAGTTAAAAAATACACATGAAAATATGTTTCTTTCATAATCATTATTTAATACCAACCTAGCCATACACTACCAAGGTTTTCAATAAATTTTCCAAAAATATGAAAACATGAACACCGGTCCCAAACATAATATATGATCTAAATAAAATTAATAAAACATCACAAGGTTATAATTAAGCCTTCTCACCGCGTCCATATGAAACCATCTTTTCAAGGAAACACAAAGTACCAACTAGGCCTTTAACATTTCCAAATCTAGATTCATTGACTAATCTATTTCCATATCAGTAAAAAAATGATCACAAAATATGACTCTCATGAGAAAAAATATAAATGATCCTTTATATTTCAAACAAAATACCTTCATCCAAGAAAAACAGTAAACATGTGCCAACATTGAAGGCTCCAAACAAGCCATTACATGACTTTCCCAACCCATAAAACCCATTTGGAAAACACAATAAAAGGCACACATAAGGATCCAACCATTCCCACGGGTAAAACCCATTTCCCAATTAATAATCATCTAAATTAATTTTAAAATAATTTCACATCCTCTTTAAAATTTTAAAACATATTTGAAGTGCACAACAAATAAGCTCATGTTCAACAAAACCCACCTTATTTAGAAAATAGACATTCATAATATTTGTAACTGAAAAACTTTTTAAAACATTATTCAAAAATTTCACAAAATCCATTGAAAACTATTATATAGGTAAAACAAAGAGGAACACTTGAAACAAAACCAATTTATTTTAGGAAACCAACTTCCATTTCATAAGAACTTAAAATCATTTTTAAAACGCATTTTTAAAGATGTGTCACACACTTTTAAATCCAAACAATATCTCACTCACACCAATTATTCTATAAAAGACAAAAATTTCCACATATAACACCAGACTAAAAATAAAACAACATTATGAATATATAAACAAGAGATAACACCATCCAAAACACAAATTTTACATAAAAAATTAAATTGGCATTTTATCAAACACCTTGTAGAAATTTAACCAAGGGATAATCACAGAGACCCTTTTTGAAACCATTTTGAACCCATATTGTATTATGAAAACACTATAAAAATAAATATAGAAAACTATAGGCAATATTATATTATTTTAAAAGTATTCACATAAATATCAAGCATTAATGGAATGTGCCAAAAATGAAATGGATGGAAACACCTACCTCGATGGCATGAGAATGAAACTAAACTATGCGAGGAGGAATATCCAATCTCAGGACACAATTCAAACACCCTAGAACCAAGGAATCACAAGACACACATAAACAATCACCTCTATGGTTTTTAAAAAAGACATTCCCCACCAAGAACAACCATGAACCAGGAGATAATGAAGAAGAGAATACGAAATCGACCAATAATCTAAATGAATCTAACCATAGAACCTTTAAAGGGATTCAAAAATGGAAGGAGGGAAGGGATGGTGAGATTAGATGATCCCATGGTGGGTCTAGGTGAATAAAGGGATAGTAATCATCAAAATGGAGTTAAAACACCAGAAGAAAAAAGAAGAAATTTCACTTTCATAATTATTTGGGAAACTCATAGAGTTTGGCTGCATGGTTTTCCAAACTATGTTCCAACCATGCACCCCCATACTAGAGAATATGGGAACCCCATATGGGATGGCTACACTATTTCCCAAGACATGATCCAACCATGGCAAATAGGACTGCCCGATTCCAAACCCATACCACACAGTTGCAACATGATTTAACAAACAATGTGCACCCTATTCTCCATACCTATAGACACTAAAACAAATCACATGGTTAACTAGGATAGGATGAATGGTTTTCCCAAACACATCACCAACCATGGTCCACCTGCAGTGTAACACCCAAAGTATTTACAAATAAATTTAATATAGAATGTAATTCACACGAAAGTGATTGTCTTCAAAACAACACTTTTTCATAATTATTATTTAACCAATATAGTTATAACCTAACCATTAAACATAATTTTTCCACTTCTATGAATTGTTTTAAAAAATATAACATACAAGGTTGTGATCATTTAGATATTTAGAGTCTAATAGGATTAACTTAATGTTTTGTGAATAGTAACTAGACCATTTTCAATAGTAATGTTACCCTTATGAATAGTAAGAAGACCCTTATGAAAAGTAAATCAACTTAATGAATAGTTTCATATCTTATAAAAAATGTATGATATAATTATATCATAATAAATAATTTTTTTAGAAATTATTAATTAAGTATTACAATAAAAGGCAGGTGAAATCCCGTTTATTAACAAATAAAAAAACATAAAACCCCTTTTGATGGTAATTTCTATTTTTATTATTATATAACATGAATATTATATCTATTCCTTTTCAATGCTTGCATAATTCAAGAAAATACAAAATAGTAAAATATAGAAGTTGTCTTGTTATTTATGTGATTCAATATACATAATGAAGGAATAAAGAATTTTATTTTAAAATTGATTAATTTATTTTAATGATATTAATTTTTTTTTAATTTTTATATATTAAATAATGTACATTAATGCTTTTTAAAGCTGAATCAGTACTTGTGTAAGAATAAGAAAAATAAATAAAATATTTTTAATAAAAATTATAAAAATTATTAAATGACCCATATTTTGTATAAAACTTTTTATATAATAAATTGGATAAAATTATACCAACTGTATTAGAATTTGGTACATCTTGGACCCTTATGAGTCACAGTAAGGGATTTATACTTTTCTTTGTAAAAAAAAGTCTAGTTGGTACATTATAGTTTTTAATTTGTATAATATTTTATTGAATGATTTTATAATAGAGTTTATTGAATATATTTATGATATATAAATTTAATAAATTAACCTACCTCATGAAATTTTATTGTTATTTAGGGAATAAATAATTACCGTAATGTCTTGAATAATTACAGTGCATTAATTATTTAATTAATGAATAAATCAAATTAATGATATTAAAAATGATAAATAAAATATAACTTGATAATTTTAGGTTGATTAAAAATGTCTCTATATTGATATTATATTTATAGGATATAATAAAATATTGTATTCAAATTGTATTCTCTGTTGTGTTGTGTTTAATGTCATGGATATGAATATTCTTTAATTTGAAATAATTAATTTTCATGATTAAAATATTTTATTAAAATATTTAAAAATAAAAAAATAATGAAAAATTCCAAAATTTATAACAGTAAGATGAAATTGTGATCCCATGTGATTTATAGATTTTTTGAAAGTATTTAACCTTATTTTTGACTTAATATATCTTAATTTTTTCTGTAATTCCTAATTTTCCCCTCACCTCTATTATAAAAGGAGGCCCCTACCTTCACATGATTTCATAACATTAATCATTATTTCTCACCTATATTCTTCCAATTTCTCTTCTACTCATATCTTTCTATAATCTAATGCTTCTGGTCTCACAAAAAGGCTACTTCTAGGAGCCTAAGGAGGTTTTGAAGGAGAAACAATTCAAGAGGTAAGATTCATTTTTCTTCTTTTTTAAATTATTTTCAATTCGAAATTATGATAACCTCATAACCATTGTTTTATGAAACATTAATTATCCTACATATACTATATATTTTTATAGTATATGCATCATAAAATCTATAATTTTTCACTTTTATTTGTAAATATTGAAATCAACGTTCGTGGAGTGTCAATTCACTCCCTTTGGGAATGACGAGTTTTCATTTCACATTACCAAAATCATTGGATGTTATAATTCACATGTAATTTTTTTAAATAAAATAAATAAATATATTTTATCAATTATTGTCATGACCCGTCCTTGGGGCCCAAGTCGTGCCCACCCCAAGCCCGCCTTCCATAGGTCAGGGGCTAGCTATTGGAACCAAATGCGTAAATCCCTATAACTGGGAAGATAATGCTTTTATAAAATGTAAACACATTCAACCCGAGTAAAAGTGGAAGAAAACACTAAGTAAAACTAAAAACAAAAGTAGAGTTGAAAGTAAAGGGGCCAGAAATACAAGACCAACTGTAAAGTACAAGGTAAAAGACAAAACAACTAGAAGTTGACAAGCAGCTCCTAGATCGTCCACCACGAATCCTACCTGAAGGGTAGGTATAGATAGCCTCCTCAGCACCCTCGTCCATCAACCTCCTCCGGGTACCGACTCATCGTGAGGTCCACCTCAAGGTACTGACTCGTCGTGAGGTCTACCTCCAGGTGCCCTCTAGTCCTCGTACACTCGGCCTCCATCAGCGCTGTCCGTTGTCTGAATCCAACACAAAGAGGTGCGGGCATAGACCATGCAGGGGTGAGAATAACGATATTCAGTAGGGAACCCGAGACCCTCAAGGTCTCACTAAAATCCAACAAGGATAATCACAAAGAAGGATATCAACAGATAACTCTTAATTAGGTATATTCCCATACATATACCTAAGTTATCAAGTAACCTATCTCAATCATGAGGAAAACACAAAGGTCATTGACTTAGCTCAAACCAAGATTTTTATTCATGATGATGAAAACACGAATGTTGGAGAACTCCTCTGTCGAACACAGTAGTCCTGTCCTGACTCTGAGGTGCTATTCACTAACCATAGACTGCTAAGGTACTCCTCCACTGTCGAGTACCGTGGGTCTGCCACCCCAACACAGTAGTGCTCCCCACCATGGGTCTACTTCCGCAACACAGTAGCACTCCCCCTACTAGCCTACAGAGGTACTCCCCCTATCGAGTACCGCGGGTATGCCGCCCTAACACAATAGTGCTCCCCGCCATGGGGCTGCCACCCCAACCCAGTAGTGCTCCCCACTCGGCTAGTCAAGTCACTCTGAAACGAATCGGACAAGCAGTCATCAGGTCTCAGCCAACTACAAGGTGACCATACTCCATATGCTCGTCTCCGGGAGGATCCGATCCATAAGCATCTAGTCGACACTCCAACTGTCACGAAGTTCCATGACGAAGAATCTCAAAGGATTGACTCATCATGGGGGGTCTCAATGCAATAGACGGTGCGTCAATCAGATGCCCGGTCTGTGAGTTATAATCTTTTCCGTTCTAGGGGCCCGGTTGGATTTCAGGTATAATCCAACCCGGACATACTCCAACTATTTCCAAACCTTAGGTGAAGTATTCCAAAAGAACCGTCTCATCACGAGGAACCCAATGTAGTCAGTGACAAGTCAATCAGACATCCGGTACTGATGTTATAAGCGTTTCCTCTCTGAGGGCCCAGTTGGTATTGGGTTCGAACCCACCCGGCCGTTTTTCCGAAGTTTTCGAAAACTCACTTAGAGTAGCTCAAAAGGACCGCCTAACCGCATGGGTCCCAGTGCTGTAGATGGCACGTTGATCAGACGTGCGGTCTTTATGAAATTCACTTTTAAGTGAAAATGGTCTAGTCCGTTAGGCCCGATGGGCTGACGGGTCGGGTCGTCTCTGTTTGGGCGGGTCCGACCCGGCAAAGAGGTCAGACCGGCCCGGTGAGTCGCACGGCCTAGCCCGAGGGGCATGGCCTGGCTGGCTCGGCCTGCTGGCCGAGCGGTCCGAGGGGTGTGGCCCCTCGGTTGTCCGAAGCGGTGGTGCCAAGCAGCACCGCCCTTCCCACACCGGCAGGCTAGGCCGACCGGCTAGGTCGGCCAACCTTCTGGCACAAGCGGCCCGCACAGCAGGCCGTGGCTCTTCCGGCACAGCGTCCTTCTAGTGCCACAAATTTGACTTGCCTCGCTGGCTGACGGACGTGCCGGTACTTCCGCCGAAGCGGCCCACAAAGAGGGCCGTGGTTCCCGCTGCACAGTTGGCGCAACGACGCCAGCTTCCTCCACCGCGGCCTACACTGGCCATGGTTCCACATCTCTGGGATGACACGACGGTGCCATGATTCCTCTGCCGTGCATTTCTTGGCTGCAGATTTTCTTAGCATATGCAATGTCAGCCCTTGTGCTGCTGACCTCTTCCGTGTTCCGCCTCCGATCTCCAATTCCATCAATAAACAAGATCAAAAGGAGGGTTGTCGGGTCATGTTTGTAGTTTTTACAAGAAATATATTCAATGAAAAACGAAGCATAATTTTAATCCATTAAAATTGAACTTGATTCCCCTACCTCGAATTAATGTCTGCGGTGATCGGCGTCGTGGAAGACGACATCACGGAAAGATGATTCAATGACGATGTCAGAGCGTGTCTGAGGAGGAAACGATGTCTCATAACTTGTTGCAAAGATGAGGAAGAGAAGCACATTATCGATGGAGTTCCTCGTGGGTGCCTCCTTAACCTTTGTCTTGGCCGAAGTGCGACGAGATGATTCGATCTTCGATGGTTCTTCGTTGGAGGTTGGTGTTCTTTGTCGAAGAAGAACACATCTTTTTAAATCCTCTCACGAGCTCTCCCACCAATATTGAAAACCCAATTAATAGAATGACCATCCCTTAATATAACATTCCATGCCTTTTCAAAATTCAAACAACTTAATTAATTAATTGAACAGGTTGGATTCATTAATTAAAGTGTGTTGGCAAGTATTAAAGAGAGAGAGAGGGGGATAGAGTTGTCATAATAAAAACAAGGGGGGGGGGGGGTTTAAGGAGTTTAGGGGAAGGAGAAAGGTTGGGGCTCGTGTGGGCCCCACCTTTCAAATATCCACACATGGGTAATTAAGTGGTTATGGGTCACACCATTAACTCCCCTTTGTAGGATATAACCACCTTAGATATAAATAAAATTGTTCTCGACCAATTTTATTTATTATAAACTAATTCCCCAATTATTAATTCTAAAACCAGTTAAAATGAAACTGTGGTAAAGGCTTCCTTAAGCAATTACCAGTGATGTGAGTTCATCGGTGCCCTCCTATTTCAATTCCAAGCACCAGTTCAAAAGATAGAAAAACCCGCTCGTTCGTTTACTGAACGTACCCGAGCTAATGTTCAGAACTTGATTCCGGACATGCCGGTCCTCAGAATCGAGTGCCGTCAGAAGCTACAGACTCGTAAAATTCCAAAGAAATTATGAAAAAAATTTCCTTGAAATTTCCAGGTCTTTACAGTTATGGTTTTTTATTTTGTGATGGGTAAGACCACAATAAACTAACCTTGGAAACCATGAAAAATGCACCTGAAATAATAAAAAAAACAAAATATTTTTAATAAATGAGAGAAAAATGTTAAAAAAGATTATGTAAGGTATTATAAACATTATTTTAGTTTTTTAACAAATTTATAATAATATTCAACCATTATATATGTAGTTTTACTATTTTTGAAGGAAGTAAAACATGAGGTAAGGGACATCTTAACATAATTTCCATTGATTGTGTTAAACATCTATATCAATGGTTATGTTTTTCCAAGAATATGTGTTTGTAAACTTGGATTTTTTTATGTATATAAACTAATATTATTTGGATTTAAATTGTTCACACATAAATATTTCATTGATTTATCGATACTCTAATGATATGATCCTTCTAATGATTTTATCATCACACTTTTATTTTCATGAGATATGGCTTATTCACCTCTATTTCTTATGTATTGTGTACGTATACTTAAAATTTATATATCATATAATTAATCCTTTTATTATAATGGTATTAAATGTATCATTTTATGGTTATTAATTTTTGGGCATATGATTCGATTGATTACAATGTGGGAAGGGTTTCTTCCTGAACCTCCATTTTTTATTTAGGTTATGCTTTATATCACTTTACTCCAATATAATTTTACATTTTTTTATATTATTCTTATAAATTTTCTTTATATGTTTCAAAATCATGTTTCTAGATCCTTTAATCTTTATTTGATGGGTAAATACATGTTTCACAAAGTTTCAATCTAAATTCTTCTTGATATAGAATCCCATTGATGGAAACATCTCTATTTTTAACCCATTTTCTTATACCATCCATAATCTATATTAAGACACCGTTATTTTTCAATAATAAATAATGTTTTCATAAAAAAATATTTTTTTTAAATTATGGTTTTATAAATAAAATTATGACAAATAAAAATGATTTTCCAAAAGAAGTCATATTTGTTAAGTAAAAATAGTTTTCCTCTCTAGAATTACTCAATGATTTTATTAGAGTATCTATATCTATTTTGAAACCTCCATTGAATATTATTCTATATTAGGATTGATTTATTATGATTATCATATAACATATTTTTTTTTTAAATTTTATTATGATCAGTTTGACTGTGGATATGCTATCTTGATACCGTTCACCATACTACTCATAATGGGAAGTGATTATGTTTACAGATTATAGAAAGTTATGTACATTTCATATTTATATGATGTATATATTTAACCCCATTCACATGAGGAATTAATTAGACATATAAAGTTATTGAATGGGCACACTATTTCCCCTTGATGCATCAATAAGTCTCATGATACAAAAACTATATGGTATTGGCAGACGCCTTACGCGTTTTTTAGATTATTGGCCTGAAGCATTGACATTAATAGATTCTTTTCACAAATCCTTGAATGTATGTTTCAGATATCCATAATTATGCCTTTCCCTCATTATGAAACTTGTAATTGTTAGTCCATGTGATTATTTTACTAGCAGAATACCCATTGTTATTTTTTATTATGTCATTATTATATCACCTTTTATTTCAACTAATTTTTTTGCTCCAAATTATGTTTTAATGGATTTTTTAGTTACTAAACATGCCTTATTTTTTATGTTTATTTATGAAGGATTCCACTATATTTCTTACCCTTATTGAGCATCTAAGATCACATTGTTCTGATGTTTTATTTTTCCCTAGGATGAGGTGATATTTATTATAAAGGACTGACATGATTAATCAAATATTTGATGGGTGTTACCAATGGAGTATCTATATTTATTTTACTTTTAAGTCGTAATGAAAAGTTAATGTATGTAATCATGATTCCAAAAATACTAAACTATTGAGTCCTTCAGGATACACCTTCCTTTTAAACATAAAAATGTAATAAATTGAGGAACCGACTCCAGGCTACAGGGGTTCAGGTCCTTACATTTGGTATCAGAGGAGGTTTAGTTGAAACCATGGGAACTAGATTTATAAGACATAAAATAGGGAATATAACCCTAACATAGTGTTTTAGGATAAGAATATGATAACATCCTAGAATTTTATTAAGGTAGAGATTATATAGACATTACTAGAAATATATCCTTATATTGATACTACATTTGGACATGGGTCTATAACAGAAGCACCTAGGGGTAACAACTCTGACAAGGTGTCCTGGGATTGATTCGGGATAACCTGGTACACTACAACAAGCCATACTATGGACCCCGTTTTACACTCATTGGAGATATTCTTAGGATAAGTCACAATTTCTTTACAAACCATTATAAAGGATTTAAATGTAAATATATCCCAAATAAAACCATGTTTATGACTATGTGATTAACTATGAATAATATTTAAATTTTTGTTAAGTATTTTTCTAGTTTGAGATTATAACATCAAGTAAGTTTATTTTCTAAAGTGATTCTCCAGATAATAAAAGAAACCCTCAATTCTAGGAAAATAATTTTGGAATTAAAACATCATCCGAATACTTTTCCTTCTATAAAATCAATGTCGTTTTAACCAATCATAGATTTATGGTTTTATGATGTTCAACTTTTTAGTGAAGATGTTCAAAATCACTCTCTATCATAACTTGATGTCTAGAATTCCCTTCCATGGATGATTATTCAATACACACTATTATTATCCAATTCGAAATCCTAATTTTGTGCATACCTTCACATTTACTCTCTTCATCTTATTAAGAGGATGTGTTATTAGACCTATTTTTGATGTGGGTCCCACAAAAGAAGTTTCAAAAATCAACCTCTATTATTAAATGTGAAATATAATATTTTTAGGACGCAATTTATTGAAGGAATGGAGAATGTAATACCCTAAGGACATACAAATAAATTTATTATAAAATTTAATGCACCTAACACTAAGTCTCTATGAAATAATACTTTTTTATAACAATTATTTAAAAAGGATAGTTATAACCTATCCATTAAACATAAATTATCTGGTTTCTCAAATGAATTCAAAAAACTGACATGCATCTTTGCAACCAGTAAGATATTTTGATATTGATAGGATGAGCATAATTTTTGGTGAATAATAACTTGACCCTTTTGAAAAGAAATGTTTCCCTTATGAAAAATAATATAACCCTTATGGATATTAAATCATCCGAATAAATAGTATCCTCACCCATGTATATATAAATTTTAGACATATTTTAAATGAATGTATGATATAATTATAACATAGTAAATAAATTTTTTAGATATTATTACTGAATTATTAGTATTTTTATAAAACTATATTTTTTATTTACATTATCATAATTAATATAATGATTAAAAATAATTTTTATTTTCATAAAATATAATCATAAGTAAATATTTTTATGTATTATTATTATAAGAAATGATACGTTAGTTAATTTTTCAATGTGTCATAAAATTGGTTATAAATTTAAAATTGTCATTTTTGAGTATGTGATGATTTTAATTAAAAATATAATTTCTTA
The DNA here is from genome assembly GCA_963277665.1 of Viscum album. Taxonomy (NCBI): domain Eukaryota; kingdom Viridiplantae; phylum Streptophyta; class Magnoliopsida; order Santalales; family Viscaceae; genus Viscum; species Viscum album. Next base: position 1,111,752,305 of record OY728146.1, read on the forward strand.
TACATAAAAACAGATTTTCCTAAAATTGAGTTTAATTTTTCATTATAGACATCATAAAATAGTTAGGATTATTTTTTATGACTTTTTTAGTAATAGTTTAATTCTAAGTGAATACTAAAAATATAGTTTTTAGGAAAATATGGTGTTTTTTGTGATAGTGACCTGAGATACTTTTGTTATATAATTTCTTAAATTTATAGAGTAAATAAATAATTATTTCATGAAGGAATTTTTAATAGAAATATTTCATAACATATAAAATATATTTTTCGTGATAAGTATAAAATTATCATTGTAATTGTGGATGCAGTGCTTGTACTGTGGTTACAAAGTGAAATTGGTTCCTTAAAAATAATAATTTAGAGTTAATTTTTTCCATGACATTTTTATTAATTATTATGCATAATATATGTTTAGGGAGGGCAATTTATAATTTTATAGTTATATAAGATTTATTTTATCTGAATGCCTATGAAATACTTATATAGGGCAAGAAAAGACAAAATAACAAATTTATGAAGTTATCTTGTATGGTATATGAGTGAATATACATAATGACTTATTAAAGAATTTTATTTTGAACCTAGCTAATTTATTTTTGGGATAGTAATTTATATTAAATTTTTATATATGAAATAATTAACTTTAATTCTTATGAAACGATGATACAGTGCATGTGCAAGAATAAGAAAAATAAATAAAGTGTTTTTAATTAAAATTATTAAAATTATTAAATGACTAATATTTTGGATAAAAAAATTTCTATAAGAATATCTAGACCATTATCCTAATTTGACTATAATTTTGGATATATAGGACCCACCTGAATAATATTAAGTATTTTATAATTTTTCATATCAAAAGAGAGTCAAGTTGTTACAATATAGTTTATAATTAGTATAATATTTTATTATATAGTTTTACAATATAGTTGTTCTAAATTATGTTATTTATTGAAATATAGGAAATTTATATTTCTTTAGATATTTTATTTTTAATTTTTATATAAAAAATAATTACATTAATGTCTTAAACAATTACGATGTAGTAATTATTTAATTAACAGAAATGAAATTGATGATATTAAAAATATAAAATTAAATATAATTATAGTTTTTTAAGTTAATTATAGATTTATTTAGATTAATATGATATTTATATGATATAGTAAAAATATTTATTCAAATTTTAATCTTTTGTTGTTGTGTTTATTATCATGGTTATGAATAGTGTTTAATTTGGCATAAATTATTTTTCATGATTAAAATCTTTTATTAAATTAAATATTTTTTTAAATTCAAAAAACGATAATATTATGTAATTTTTTTGATCACCAATTTTATATATATCTTCTAAAAGCCTTTAAACCTATTTTATACTTAATATATGTTAATATTTTAACCAATTCATAATTTTACCCACACATCAATTATAATAGAAGGATCCTCCCTTAACAATATTTATTTTCCTTAAGCCTTATTTCTCACCTATATTCTATAAATTTAATTTATTCTCATCCCTTGTTACATTTTAGTGCTTATGGTCTGACAAAAACACAACTTATAAGAGCGTAAATGGTTCTTAAGGAGAAATAATTGAAGAGGCAAGATTCTATTTTTTCTTCTCTTTTAAATTATTTTTCCCTTCTACCTTATCCTCACCACATATCCATTGATTCATGAAATATATAGTAACATATTTATATAATAAAATGTTTTTATGGTATATTCATCATAAAATATCTTTTTTTCTTCTTTTATTCTTAAATAAAAAGATCACTATCTCTAGTGTGTCAATTCACCACCTTTGGGAACAATGAGTTTTTGTTTCACATTACCACAATCATGGGATGTTTTAATTGACTTGTAATTATCTAAAATGACCAATATATATTATAAATTATATATTTGATTACAAGGAAGGCCATAATAAAACAACCTGAGAAACCATTAAAAGAAGACACCTAAAACAATGGAAATAAAAAAAATATTATTAATAAGTAAGAGGAAAATGATATAACAAGATTATTTAAGGTATTATAAACATAATTTTTGTTATGTAATAAATTAATAACACTATTAAAAACAGTGTACAAGAGTTTTTATCAAATTTTAAGGAAGTTGAACCTGAGGTAAGGGATATCTTAACTTAATTTTTATCCAATGAGTTAAACATCCATGTCATTTGTTATGTTTTTAAAAGATTATGTGTGAATAAACACTCATTGTATTATAATTTATATCCACTTATATTTTGTGGATTTATATTTTTCACACATAAATATGTCATTTATAATCTTAATTCTAATGATACGATCTTTGTAAGGGTTTTATCATCTCACTTTTATTCCAATTAGATATGCCTTATTCACCGATATTTCTAGAGTATGGTGTCTGTATACATACCATTGATGTATAATATCCTGATTCTATTTATTATAAAGGAATTAAATTTATCATTTTATGGTTATTAAATTTAGGGCATATTGATTTGATTGGTTACTTAGTGGTAAGGGGTTCTTCCCGAACCTCTATTTTCATTCGGTTTATGCTTTCTCCCTATTCAAACCAATGTAATTATTAATTTTTTTAATATATTTCTTATGAATTTTGTGTATATGTTCCAAACTAATGTATCCAGATAATTTCACCTTTATTTAATTGGAGAATAAATGTTTTATTCAGTTCCATTCTCAATTATTCTCGATATGCAATCCCGATTAAAGGGAACTTCTTGATTTTTAAACAATTTTAAAACCATCCACAATATATTTTAGGACACCATTATTATTATAAAATCACAAATTTTGTTATGAAAAATTATTTTTTTATTATAGTTTTATACAAAAAATTACAACTAATAAAAATTATTCTTTCAAAGTAACTTTTCTTCACAATGTAAAAATGGTGGTTCACTCCAGAATTCCTTGATGATTTTATTATAGAATTTTCATATATTTTATCTCCTCTATTGAATATTATACTATATAGAGTTTTTTCTATTATTATTATCATCTACCATATTTTATTAAATTTATTATGATGAGTTTGACTATTGGTGTTCTATCTTAACACTATTCACCGTACTACATAGAATGATTAGTGACTATGTTTAATGGTCTAGAAAAGTGATTTAAATTTCATATGTATTTGATATTTATGGTTTACCTCATTCATATGAGAAATTAATTAGACTTACAAATTATTTTCTAGGGCTCACAATTTCCCCTCTATGCATTGGTAGGTCTCGTGAGACAAACTAGATATGGTTTTTCCCGAGGCCTTACCCATTTGATAGAATCCTGGAAGGAAACCTTAACATTAATATATTCATAGCATAAAGCCTTTATTGTTTGTTTTAGATATCCATCATTATGAATTTACCTCATTATGAAATGAGTAATTGATAGTCCATGTGATTATTCGACCTGTAGAATATCCATGTTTATGTTTAATTATGGAATTATTCAATAATATTTTATTCCTTCCATTTTAGGCTCCAAAATATGATTTAATGGAATTTGTTTTAGTTATTAAACATGACTTATTGTTTATTTTTATTTACAAATTCTTCCGCTATTTTCTTTACTGTTAATGGGAATATGACCTCACCCTTTTATTATGTTTATTTTTCCCTAGGATGTGAAGATGCTTATTATGAATGAATTTCAAGGTTAATCAATGATTTTTAGGTGATACTAATGGAGTTTCAATGGTCTTTTTCCTTTCAAGTTGAAATTAATAGTTCATCTACATAATATGGTTTCAAAAAAAAAATTAAATTTTTGGTCATTCAGGATATTAATTACTTGAAATCATACCAATATAATAATTTAAGGCACATTTTCTAAGATAATGGGGTTTCTGTCTGTATAGTTGGAATCAAAGGAAGTTTAGTTGAAATCTTTTGAACTATATTTAGAAAACAAAGATTATGGAACATAAACGTAAGATAGATTTTGAGGATAAAAAAGAAGAAAATCCAAGATTTTTTGTAAGGTAGATATTATGTGGATATTGATAGAAATACACCCCTTTCCAGATACTACAAGTGGATGTAGTTCTAGAATGGATGTAACTAGGGGTAACAACTCCGACAAGGGGTCTCAGGCCTCAGTCATGGAAACATTGTACATGACAACATGTCTTACTACACACCTGGTTTGAATCTCCTAGAGGATATTCTTAGGATACGACACATTTTTTGTATGAACCATTATGAATGATAAAAAAGTATATATGTCCCCACAGAATCCATGTTTACGATTATGAGATTAACTATGAATAATATTTAAATTTTTGTTATGTAATTTTTTTTTCAGATTATAACATCAAGTAAGTTTATTTTCTAATGTGATTCTCTAGATAGAATAAGAAACCATCAACTCTAGGAAAATGTTTTTGAAAAAAAATGTCTTCCAGTTACTTTTCCTTATAAGAAATCAGTGATATTTTTATCGATGATAGATTTATGGTTTTATTAGGATTAAATTTCTAAAAACCATGTTCTCAATAACTCTCTATAAGATGTTGATGGACAGATTTATATTATGTGGATATGTTTTTACTTTATTCTAATGTCATCATATTCAAAAGGCTAATTTTTTGGTGGCCTCATTTTTTATTTCCCACTTATTAAGAGGATGATTTGTTAACCCTATTTATGATTTTGGATTCCCACAAATGAATTTTCAAAAAAAAATCTCTATTTTTAAAAGTGAAATATAAAATTATGACAATTAAATTTATTGAAGGATGAGAGAATGTAACACTCCATAGATTTAAAAAATAAATTTCATATAGAATGTTAGTCACACAACACTAAGTCATTGTGAAACAACACTTTATTATAAAAATAATTTAAACAAGATAGTTATAAACTAGACATTAGACGTAATTTTCCACTTTTGTGAATTGAATTTCAAATAACAGATATACACGATTGTGATCATTCAGATATTTAGAGTCTCATAGGATGAGCTCAATTTTTCGTGAATAGTATCTTGACCATTTTGAATAGTAATGTTACCCTTATGAATAATAATATACACGATTGTGATCATTAAGATATTTAGAGTCTCATAGGATGAGCTCAATTTTTAGTGAATAGTATCTTGACGCAGTGCCTGCACTGCACTGAAAAAGTCAATTTGGTTCTATAAAAATAATAATTACAAGTAAAAAATTATTTTCATGAAATTTTTATTATTTTTAAGTTTTACTTATATTTTTGGTTGTTAATTTGTAAATTTATAGTCAAATAATATTAATATTATCTGAATGGATTTTCAATGCTTGTATAGGGCATGAAAAGGTAGAATAACAAATTTTGGAAGTTGTCTTGTTTTATATATGAGTGGATATACATAATGAATTAATCAAGAATTTAATTTTTAACCCAATATTTTTTTTATGATATTAATTTATTTTTAATTTTTATATATGAAATAATTAACAATAATTCTTATAAAATGCTGATACATTTCTTGTTCCAGAATAAGAAAAAAACAAAGCATTTTCCTGTAAAGTTTTAAAAATTATTAAATGAACCATATTTTGTGTAAAATCATTAAAAAAATCAATTTTCTACCATTATCTAAATTTTATTTGAATTTGGTAAATCATGGACTCACATGAATCACATTAAGGACTTTACAATTTTCATTATAAAAAGGGTGTTTAATGGGTACCTTATAGTTTTTAATTAGTATAGTACTTTTTTTGAAAAGTTTTACAATAGATTTTTTTGAACATATATAGTGTATTGAAATGTAATAAAATAAAATTTCTAATTAAATTAAATTTTTATATTTTATGTAATAAATGACTACCCTAATGGCTTGAGAAATTATGTTTCAATAATTATTTAATTAATGGATAAATCAAATTAATGATATTAAAAATAATAAAATACATATAATTTGAGATTTTTTAGTTAATTCACAATTTATCTTGATAAATATAACATATATAGGATATATTATATAATTTTATTGGAATTTTAAAAATTATTTTGTTGTTTTTAAAGTCAATGTTATGTATAGTGTTTAATTTGACATAAATTATATTTTATCATTAAAATATTTTATTAAATTTTTTAAAAATCATAAAATTTTTTAAAATGAAAAAATTCTAATATAATGTCTAAATTGTGATTCTAGATAATTATTATCTCTATTGAGAGTATTTAAACATAATGTAGACTTAATATTTCATAATATTTTATAAAATTCATAATTTTCCCCACACCTCAATTATAAACGAAGGCTCCTCGCATCATACGATTTTATCCCCTTAAGTCTTATTTATCAAATATATTATTCTAATTTCTCCCTTACTTATCTCTTGCTACATTCTAGTTCTTGTAGTCTCATAAAAAGACCACTTCCAAGAGCCTAATGAGGTTATTAAGGAGAAATGATTCAAATGGTAAGATTCCTTTTTCTTATCTTTTAATTTTTTTTCACTTCTACCTTATCGTTACCTCATATACAACAATTATTGAAAAATAAAATATCATATATATGCTAGTATTTTGTTTTTTCGGATGGTATATGAAACCTAAAGTCTCTTATTTTATTTTCTTATTCTTAAATAACTAAATCAGCATCCGTGGTGCGTCAATTCATAGCCATTGTAGATGATGAGTTTCTGTTTCACTATAACAAAATAAGGGGAAGTTTAAATTAAACTATAATCATTTTAAATTGCCTAAATATATATATGTTATCTATTTTTGGATTATTATTTTTTTTAAAGGAAGAGCACTATCAACCGACATTGGAAACAGTTAATAGAACACTCCCAAAATAATGAAAATTACAAAATATTGTTAATAAATCAGAGAAGAATATTATATGAATATTAATAAATGTATTATAAACATGATATTAGTTATTTAATAAATTAATTAATCTATTCAAAACATTATATAGGTGGTCTAAAATATTTTCAAGGATTTCGAACTTGAGGTAAGGGATATCTTAACTCAATTTCCATTCATTGAGTTATACATCTATGTCACTTGTTATGTTTTTCTAAGAATTTGTGTGAATGAACACTGATTTTTATATAAATTATATCCAATTATATTGTGTCGATTTATATTTTTCATATATAAATATTTTATTTATTTATAATCACTCAAATAGTACGATCTTTGAATAGGCTTTCCCATCTCACTATTATTTACCTAAGATATAACTTATTCACCGCTATTTATTATATATCGTGTTTGTATAAATCGAATTAATTTATCATATCATGAATCAATTTATTATCATTTTATTAAATTTATCATTTTATGGTTATTAATTTTTGGGCATATGATTTTATTGATTACAAAGTGGTAAGGGTTTCTTCCCGAACCTCCATTTTCATTTGGTTTATGAATTTTCCCTATTTAAACTAATATAATTCAACCTTATTTTTATATAATTCTTATAAATTCTATTTATATATTTTTAAATCATGTATCTAGATCATTATATATCTATTTTATAGGGAAATACATGTTTTACAAGGTTCTATTCTCAATTCTTCATGATACACAAGCCCGATTAAAGGGAAATTCTCTATTTGTACCCCATTTTCAACTACCATAAATTATTTATTTTAACACATGAATATATTTATAAAATCATTAATGTTTTCATGAAAACTGTATTTTTTTCAATTTTCGTTTTATAGATTCAATTACAAAAAACAAAAAAATATTTCTTCCAAAAGAACTCTTCTTTGAAATGTAAAAATGTTCTTTCTCTCAAGAATTACTCGATAATTTTTGTAGAGTACTTTAATATATTTCAACACCACCACTAAAACATACATTGTATTGAGATTAATCTCTTATTATTATCATCTAACATATTTTCTTATAATTTTTATGATCAGTTTGACTATGGTTATTCAATTTGAATGTCATTCACCATACAACTCAGAATGGTTAGTGGTTTTGTTTATAGATTGGGGAATGTTATTTACATTTCATAAATATATGATAGTAATGTTTAACCACATTTATATTTGGAATTCACTGGACTTAGAAATTGATGGGTGGGACATGCTATTTCTCCTCAATGCATCAGTAGGTTTTGTGAGAAAACTACGTATGGTGTTGGCAGAGGCTTTACCCAAGAATTAGATTCCTAGCATAAAGCCTTGAAATTAATAGATTCTTAGAATGAATACTTAAATTTATGCTTTAGATATCCATTCTTATAAATTTCTATCATTATCAAACTAGAAATTGATAGTCCATGTGATTATTTAACTATTATAAAATACATGTTTATGTTTTATTATAGCATTTTTCTATTAGCTTTTATTCCTTCCATTTTTTGTAAAAAGATATATTTTAATGGAATTTCTTTTAGTTATTCAGAATGACATATTATTTAGGTATATTTGTGAAGGAATCCTCAGTAGCACTTACAGTTATTGAGTATTTGAGCTCACCCTATTCTTATGTTTTATTATTTCGTAGGATGTGATAATTTTTATTATGAACGAACTATAGTGTTAATAACATCGTTTTTTGGTGTTACCAATAGAGTTTCTATGTTGTTTTTCCTTTCATTTTATAATGGAATTTTCTTATTTGAAATATAGTTTCCAAAACTACTAAACTATTTGATCCTTCAGGATAAAACTTCATTATAATCATACCATTGTAATAAAGTAAGGCACTAGCTCCAGGCTGCTGGTGTTTGGGTCATTACATGCTTCCAAGCATGAAAACTCCATTAAAAAAACTCAAAAAATTAAAATTGAGAATCAACCTAAATATCAATCAATGGTTCCAAACACAAGAATGGAAAAAAAGAAAGCAATATCTATGTTTGTGGTGTGAAAATTCTTCCCACCATAACTACTTTCTTCCCTTAAAAATTCACCCAACTGAACGATAAAAAAACTTGATCTCAACACTGAATAATGTCGAATAAAACAAAGAATGTCGGGGTGACATTACACTTCCAATTTCACACAAAATATTTTCTAGGGAAAGAGAACACGTGAGGGTTCTCCCCACAATAAGAACCTTACAAACATCCTTACAAGACTTCAGATTGTCCCAATGCAAAAACCCACAAAAACACCACCTCAAGGTAACCAATGCGGGTAATTCTATTAGCACCACTTGAGGTTGAACAATGCAGGAACTACCAACATAGATCAATCTAACTTCTCCTCACTTGCTGAAGAACATTTATAATGGAAAAAAACTTCCTATAGAAACCAAAACTCCCAACACAATTGGGAAACCCAAGAGGTAACTTGAACCTAAAGGTGAACCTAAACATAGTATATAAACATCATTATCCACAAGCATGAATATTTAAAAATAATAATAACATAAAATTAAGATCTATTTATGAACAACTAACCATTTCAAGATCCATATTCAGATAAACATATCCTCTAAGAGTTTGCAATAATAAGTCAATCATACTTTGACAATGGAAATATGAACTTATAAAAGAAAGAAAACTATATCAAGGAAACATCAAATTTCCTCACCACAACACGGGAGACAAAATACACGCCATGGTTCCCCACACCCCCGGCGATTCTTTACTTCGAATGAGCTTCAATCTTGAGCCTATGGATAGAGACATCATGCCTGAAGAATCTACTACCTCACAACTAGAAATTGACATCCTCCAATAAAGACTTCTTCAACAGGAAACACATCTTACAAATCTTCTTTCATGTGACCCAAATCACCACAATAACATAACATGATTCTGATAGGAAGATGATTAAAGCCTATCACAGGGTGTGGAAAAAGAAAATTTATTTTCCTAATGAAAAAAGACAAAAAAGTTCATTTTACCGTAGGAGCATTGCTATTAGTTCAATAAATAATTATAATTCACATAATATGATTATTTAAGAAAATATAAATTTTGGGGGTTTAGAAGACATGAAATTAAAATAATATAATGATTAATTTAAATCTAAATGTAGATAAAATCCCAATAAAATTAGAGAAGAAATGTCTTTATCCTAGGTTTGGATAACACATGTTCATTCATTATTTTGTTGTTGTTTAAATTCAATTTAACAATTCATTTGGGGAATCCCCAATAATGAATTAGTTTTATTTGATTTCTTTAGTGTGTGATTTTAGCATCCCTCTAACACACCAAACCATACCTCCTTCAATAGTCAAACATGTTAATACATTAACTAAAAATGTTATTCCTTAAAGACCTAGATCCACCGTATTCCGCTTCATCACTATGAGAAACTTAAAATCCACCATATAAAGGTTTTTCTTTCGAGAAGGGTGGAAATATAATTAATCAATGAAAAAAGTGGAATAAAAAATCTATTTATGGTGGATGAACACCAAACCCATGAAATACTCTTTTATCCACCACAAATAGAAAAAAACATTTTTTAATTGAAGTAAAATAAAAATGAACACTGTGAAACCTCCCTCAAGGAAAAGCCATGGGTTAGTGACTTTCCATTGAAAAGTGAAAAGAGATCACAATAGAGGATGAAATAGAAAAATTATATTAGGATTTGAAGATAAAAATGGATTGAAGAAGAAAAATGAAATACTTTAATAAAAACATGAATGTGTTACATGGGAAAAGAAAACTAAAATATAAAGAAAAGAAAGAAAAATCATAAAGTATTATCTAAAATCCATATCTTCCCTTTTTAATCAATATTTTATTTAATAACCCCCTATAATTTTATTTATTGGCATGAAAGTGACATCAGGTTGTCCTAACACAACATTTTATGAGTTTTGGGTCATAATGGGCCATCAACGGTGAACATTTGACTCTAGAATGAGTCTCCAAATATTATCCATGTGGTACCCCCTTAGTTTTACTAAATCATCAATTTTAGTCATCTAAAAAGTTTTTTGAAGATATATTTTACATTCATACTCCAATTGAAGGTTAATTATCTATATGTATAATAAGTTAAATCCAAATTAATCTAGAACTTTATTATGTCTGAATGCAACATGTATCATCCTTTAATGCTGAGAATTCAATGACCTCTTTTATGAAGAAAAAAATCATCCAAAAATAATGGAGAGAAACCTCTATGAGCCCTATTTAGAATCCAATTGTAATCCCCTCAATTGGAGGTGTGTATCCCGATTTATGCCTTATTTTCGGAGGTGGGGTCAACTCTGTCTGCATAAAATATTTTTAAGTTGATTGATTTTTTTTCAAGCCTCTCATTGGATTAAAATTTTTAAATATATTCCCAAAATAAAAAATTTATTTAAATCTCTTAAATTTATAGAATTAATCAATTTTCAATTTTTCTACCAAAACAAACCATAAATCCATAATTGATACGAATAGGATCAAAATGATAAATTTGGAGGGTTTAAATAATTTAAATACATATAAAAAACAAGGAATTTTTTATCTCTATCAATTAACCCACAATTAATCCATGATTTTAATCATGCATACAATTTCACCATGGAAGTCACAGGAACTAATTTTACCAATATTCAAATTTAAAAGTATTAAAATCAATCAATTTTCAATGTGAAATAAAACATTAAAAAGTCAAAATAAAATATCAGTTTAATTTCCCAATTTTTAAAGAAATAATAAATTCATATATTTTACATTTTCCCTTTGAAAAATGATAGAAATTATCCTTTATTCATTCGAGCATCATAATTCATTATTATTAAGCATGACAAATCACAATATATCTCTCTGTTGAATATTTTCTCATATCACTCATGATAAAATTTATTATGTGTTACCCTTATATCATGAGAACATTATATATGTTTATATTTTTTTAAATGAACTACTTTCTCCACTTTTTAAAGACCAAAGTCTCATTAAATCATGTGGTATTTCATTAAAGGTTCAAATGACACTAAGGCTTAAGGTTGGTAGGAATTGATTTATGAAATTTGAGGCTCAAAGTGGGGGTTTATCTCTTTAGTACAATGAATGATATCCAAAAGAAAATTTTAATGAAATTTTTCCATTAAAATTAGAAACTCCAATTTACCCAAAATTAAAAGTAAATGTCATGAATAATGAAATCATCAAGAATGATATTCACCTTCTTCATTTTTTTACATTTATTTTATTCTTTTTCAAATATTCTTTTTATTTTTCTATTTATTTAAAACTTTATATTTAAAATAAGACTCATATCCACCACCTAACCATGTATAATAAAAATTATTGTTCTAGTAATGGAGTTTTTTTGTTTCTTCAAATCACAACCCATTATTTTCATTTTTATTGTTATCTTTGTTTTCATTTTTATTTTTTTTTAATTCATGCAGGGAAAAATGAATTATCTTGTATGAATTGAAAACCTAAATTTACCACAATATGCACCCCAACATGTATTCTTTACAATATATTATATCCCATTCACTATGAATCCCTTCACCTACACAATTAAATTTGAAAATTCCATGAAAATAATAAGATGAGGGTGGTAATGGAAACAATTAATTGAAACGTGGATAATTCCTATAAATTCCATCCATAGTATCTATGGGATATATAAGTATTTATTCAAAGGTAATTGTTTTAGATAAATTGGTTTATAAAGGGTGCCTTAGTCATTTTTGATGTGTTTTTTCACAGTGATAGCTTTTAAAAGTTCCAATGCATGCTCTGGTAACTTATCCCATGATCGATCAAGAAATATTCATAAGAAAAATAGGAAGTACTTAGTATAGAAATCCTCTATGGAATAAGACATATGTTATTGGAAAATCAATAAACTCATTATTGATAATAAAAAAATCAATTTTCATAAATTTCATAAATTCATTGAATAGAAAAAAATGGTTTGGAAATTTTATTGACATGAATCAATCAATTCCTTCAAATCACGAGTCCTTATATTAATAACTATGCTTCACTTTAATCATCCAATTCTTTATTTTACTCAATAATTTTCACTATGATTGAAATATAAAACCAGAAATCCTACGATTCCCTAAAAAATAATTTCTCCTAGGTAAGCCATGTAAATAATAATTATAGTGTGGGCATAGAATTTTAGTTTTAAAGCTGAAAGCATGTTGTTCGAAAAAATTTATGGAGTTTAAAAGATAAACCGAAAAGTGAAATCCCATTTCAAATGAAGATTTTATTCTCATCCCCAATTTTTTTGGTATTAATTCTACCATCATGGTCCGAAAAAATAGTTTTACTCAAGTATTTACAATGATCAATTCAGTTAATATCAAAAAATAAGAGAGAGTGGGATTTATGGTTGACTGATCCAAAAATTGAAAATGAAATATAAATTCTTATAAATAATTTAAAGATAAGTCTTGGTATGATCCACCATGTGGGTCATAAATTTTTACTACCACTAGTGGGTAGTACCAATTGTTATCCATCATCAGATAGTGGGTGGATCTTTTGGGACTTGACCGAACACATGTGGTTTTTCCAATATTGTATTTTTTTTGCTGAGGGGAATTCCATATACAAGTATCCTAGATCCTCCCCTTCACACTATGGTAAAAATTTCATGGTTGTGGTAGAATAAAGTATGGAACCCCCTCCTACTTTATTGCTACATCTACAACATTCTATTTTTCATTGTGTACTCCCAGAGTAAATATTAAATGTATTTTGGGAGTTCTAGGAATTATTCAAGAGGTGAAATTTCATTTTCATCATATTCCACCAGGTTTTTATAAAATTTGGTTCAATTTAAAAATAGAAAATAATTAGGAGTGATACTAAAATTTGTTTCAATAAAATGAAATGTGTTTGAGTTCAATAATGTATCATCTCCATAAGGTGGTTTTGATTGAATCTCTTGTTCGATGGAAGGTTCCTCTTGGAGTTTATCATCGCTAGATAGAGGTAGGTAGTTAGGATCCTCCAACTTTATTTTTCCCTCAACTTCTTGGATGTCTTCAGTAAAATTACCAAACAATAGTGGGACTTCTTTCTTTGGCCTTGAATATTGGAAAGTCAGTTTGTCTTTCATTGATCGTGCTCATCAAACCTTGTGGTGTGATATATGCCTCTTGGAATAATGGTAACTGTTTGAACATTATCCGAAGAGAATAACCCCTTAATTAGACTTCCTCCTCCATATAATATATTTATTTTTATTTAACGCATGATTATATATTATTTGAATTGAATAATTTATCATAAAATAATCATGGAAGATATATTTTATGGATTAATAAATAAATATATGATTTAAAAAAATGTGAATTTCAAAAACAGTCATCATTATAACGGGTTTAGATCCCCAAAAATATCACCATTTTTTACACATGACTTTCATAGGGTGTTGAAAAATAAAATTTATTTTTTTAATGGTGCATAGAGGTTGACTAGGGTCGTCTCACTTGAGGATCCTTGTAGTTGGTTCAATAACTAATTCTAATTCACCAAATCTAATTGTTTTCATTTGTTATATTATTTATGAGAATTTTGGTTTGGGGGGTTTGGAAAATATGAAATTAAAAAAAATTCAATAAAGAATTTAATTCTTAATGTAGATAAGATAAGAATGAAATTAGAGAAGAATGGTATTGATCCTAGGGTTGGATTACATAGATCAGTTAATTGTTTTTTTTGTTGTTTAAATTTAATTTGATAATTCAATTAGTGAAACCTCATTATTGAATTAATTTTCATTGATTTATTAAGTGTTTGGTTTTAGCATGCATATGGAGCACCAAAAGACTACTCCTCCAATAGTCAATTAGGATGACACCTCAACTGAGAATTTTTGTCCAAAAAGACCTGCCTTCACCATATGTTGTTTCATCTCATCCAAAAACCCAACTCCACCATATAATGTTTTTTACTAATAGAAGGGAGGGAAAAATAATTATTCAATGAAAAGAAATTTAATGAAAAATAATGTTGTCATGGATAACCTCCACACCCATTCAATATACTTTCATCCACCAAAAATAGAATAAAAAACATTTTTCAATTAAAGAACAATAGAAAAGAATTCCATGATACCTCCCACAGGGCCAAGGCATGGGTTAGTCACTTTCCATTGCAAAGAGAAAAGATATCACAAAGGAATATGGACTGAAGAAATTATATTATGATTGGAAGAGAAAAATTGATATATGAATAAAAGGTAAAAACTTTAATAAAAATATGAATGCGTTACATGGGAAAAGAAAATTAAAATAAAAAAGAAAACAAATAATAATCATATAGTAGTAGTCTACATACACATCTTCCTTCTCTAATTGATATTTTTCCAGTCCACCACTAATCTCTTATTTATAGGTATGGAAGTGGCCTTGCAGTGTCATAGTCGACCATTTATTGTGTTTTGGGTCATAATGGGATGTTAAAAGCTGAAAATTTGACACCAAAATGAATCTTTAAATGCATCCAAATGGTCCCCACTTTTTTGCTTGAATCATTGAATTTATTCATCTAAAATGCTATTCCGAAATATTTTTTATATTCAAAATCCAAAATTCAATTTAATCCTCCATGTGTAGAAGAATTTGTATCCAAATTACCTAATAATTTTATTCTATCCGAATGAATCATGAATCATCCTCTAATGTTCTATATCCAAAAACTACTTTAATGAGAGAAAAAATCTTTCAAAATTAATAATGAAATGTGTATATGAGTCCTCTTTAAAATCCATTTGGAATCACATTAATTTAATGTCTCTAGCCAGATTTATTCATTATTTATAGAGGTGGGGTCCACTCTGTCTGCCTGAAATATTTTAAATTTGAACGATTTTTTGGCCCTTAAATGGAATAATATTTTAAATTTTATTCCCAAAATAAAATAGTGATTAGAATCTATTAAATTTCAAGAATTAAGAAATTTTTAATTTTTATCCCTAAACAACCAATAAATCAAAAATTGATTCAAATATACTTAAATTAGTAAATCTACAGTATTTAAATAATTTGATTACATATAAAAAATGAGGAAAATATTATCTCTATCAAACAACTTTGAATGACAGAACCAGACACACTAGAAACACACGAGTGAACGACCTAAAAAACTAGAATCCAGAACGCATGAAGGAGGCTTCTCAAGAATATGCTCCTCTGGCATACAACTATCAGAAGATGAGGAAACATAATAAGAACCACCTATAACTAACTACACCAAAAAATTCAACTCAGCGATGAATGAATCATCCACCAACTTCTTGAACTAACCATCACTTGATAAAGGTTCTCGTTCATTGATATCTATTCAAAGACTCCAGATGAAAGGTGTAGATTTCAAAAAATTCAGTGAAGATATGTATGAAGGGAAAGGAACCATCTCCTTGAAATGATCAACATAGACCTTAAATGACTACTGGATTTTCTAAAAACTCAAGAGACCTTCCACCTTCCTCATTTATACCTTCTCTGGTATGAACAATCACAAAAAAGAAATATTAAAAACCACTCACATCATCCCAACATGTGTTGATGATGGTGAAGTCACATTCTAATAATACAAAGATGGACCCCCAAAAAACTCATAATCATCACACACACTCATATATTATAGAGTTTCCAATGATTTTAACACCTTAAAAACTTCTTCAAGACATCTCACAACCTCTATGAGACCTAGAACTCCAAAATATATAGTCAAAAATCTAGAAGAACTGGAAACTGAGTAAAAATCAATTGAAATTTTGGGGACCTTTCTAAGTGACATTTTATGATCTACATGAAAAAACCTAACCAAAATCAATATTAACCCAAAAACCAACCAAAAATGGTATCTCAATCCAAAAAAACTATATCACAATCCAAATACTATAAGAATGAACAAAAAACCCCATTACAAAACCACCATTTTCATTACAATTTGAAAAACAACTTCTTTCAAGGATTAATTTCAATTCCAAAATCCAGTTTTCATAAATAAGAAACACTTCTTAAAGATAAAAAAATCAATCAAAATAGTTTTACCATTTAAAAAATCATTTTTTAAAAATGAAGCCAAGAATTTGATTTGAAATATTCAACCATGGTATTCTATGAATGATCGCATGTGAATTCATTAAAATTATTCTTACATCTAAACACACATTCCAAAATAAACATCCCACACATACCCCAACACATGAAAATGTTCCTTAGGAATATAAAAGGATCACCTAAGACTTTTTATAATCTAGTCAAATAATTCACCAAATTTTCAATTCACTTTTCTCTCCACATTTCCAAAAATTTTCAAAATTCTGAATCACTTTATCTTTTAAAAACCCATTTCACCATTCAATATAAAAGCATTTGAGAAAAATAATTTTCATTTAAAAGGTCATTTTCATTTATTATTATAATTATTCTGAATAATCTACTTAGAGAAACTAAAATAAAAACAAACATAACTCACATAAAACTAATAGAATGGGGAACTAATGGCCTTACATAACCCAAAAACATGGTTAGTGGGACAAGCCAAAAATAACAATGAACAACTAGGAGGAACCTGAACTATACACCCAAAATAAAAATGGGTCAATACTATATTTCAGATAAAAACATGACACCGAATCAACTCCATTATTATTTCTCATCTACAAAAACTAAAAAAATCAAATACTCCAATCCCAAACTACCACTATAAACTCAAGGATCATAACAAACATAAATTTTTAACCTCATTCCCATAGTTACATCTTGAGTCCCGACATTCCTTATATCTAATCTACCTTACAACCCAAATAACAAGGGCATACCCTAATATCTCTTTTCCACGAACCAAGTCGGGTTGTTATCCAACCCAAAACATGACCCAATAAGAGACTTTAACTGAAGGGTGTTCCAGATTCCCAAAGGCTAGAAACTAGTGCCAAGCATAAAAGTAATCAATATGGGAATGATTTTTCTTAGAAAAAATAGGATCAAATAAATAAACTGAACATGTGGAAGAACCAATAATAAATGAATATCAATAAATATACAAAATAATCCAAATAAAAAACTTCTAAGAAAACTGAACATAAAACTAATACCATACCACCCAACATGAACTCTACGTGACCTCTTAGTCACCACCGACAATAAGACCAACCCACTCCAAGAGAATCAAAACTAGAAACCTGAACCTAAAAAACAGCTTGGGTTTTCAAACATGAAATGGTACAATTATATTATGATATTAAATATCTCAATAAGTAATCAATATATATTATATGAATTTCCTTTATCGAGAAAATCCACTATCACTAGTTTAAAATACAATACCAAAATAGGTTTTCAATTATTTAATGAAAACTACACAATTGTTTACAATATTTATTTTTAAAAATATCACATGCATCTTTCCTTTTCAATAAAAAGTTTCACATTCTATAACCCATCTAAAATCCATAACTCAGATATAAACCAATGATAAATAATAAAAATAGATCTTCAGAAAGTTAAGGAAACCCAAAAAGTAGGAACAACTAACAAATGAAATATCCAACATACAACAAAAATAAATAGATCAAATATATAGTAACTCATGAGATTTTCTTAATCATATCTAGAGTAAATCCCAAGATATTATTAATTCGGACTCACGTATAGGAATATGGTCATTTCCATAGTCAATAATTAATAGGAAGCTCTAAACTAGCCAATATAGTAGCACATCCCACCTATCCCTATCACGTCATGGGGGTACCAACTAATCTAATCAGGATTAAAAATAAATCATCACCCGAACTTCTAGATGACGCACAAGAATCCCATAATAATGATAATGATAATAATAATAATAATAATACATGGATTCACATGGAATATCAACTATAACAAACTGAATTCTTGTGCATGATCCATTAGATAGGATCTCATTCAATGATGTAATAGTTTCTATATCATAACACCCCCATGAAAAATCCACTAGAGAGGACCTCAACAAAAGTACTTGTGTATTTCTTAATATAATCCATTAATCACATATACACATGAAAAGACAATTATTTCACAATCATTATTAAATACCAACCAACATTACACTAAAAATGTTTTCAATAAATTTTCCCAAAATATGACAACATGACCACCAAGACCACACATCAAAGAAGTCAAAATCAAAATTTTAAAACATAATATGATGTAAATTGGTCCTCTTAATTATATCAATTTAAAACCATCTTTTCAAGACAACACAATGGGCCAGCTGAGCCATTAAAATTCAAAGTCCAAATAAACATACAAAGTCATTTTTAAACCATTAATGAAACTAAATATAAAATACCACTCTAATGAAAAAAATACAAAGAAATACTTTACATTTACAACCCAAAACCATCCTCCAAGGAAATGTGTAAACATGTGACTACATATAAGGTTACAAAAAGGAATTTACACCACTTTAACAACCCAAAAAAATGATTTGGAAAATAAAATAAAAGAAGAACATAGAGACTCAACTATTCCCATGTGAAAACCCCTTTCCAAATTCATACACACCAAAATTTATTTTAAAACACTCTTCACATAACTTATAAAATTTGAAAACATATTTGAGGTGATAAAAAAAGTATCTCATGTGAAAAAAAACCAACTTTCTTTAGAAAATATTATTTTACCACATTTATACCTCAAAACCATTTTGAAACATGATTCAAAACTTTCTCACAATCTATTGAATGCATATTTAGACGTACAAAAAAGATGAATACTTGGAACACAATCAATTTCTATTAGAAACTCATCTTCCATTTCATAAAGACTTCAAATCACTTTGAAAACACCATTTTGATGATGCGTCACTACATTTTAAATCAAAACAACATGTTACTCACAATAATAACCCCATAAAAGCCACCAATTTCCACATATAACACCCCACTCACAATCCAAAAACATTATCAAAATATTACCAAGGAAAAACACCACCAAAATATCCCAATTTCACCTTAAAAACTCAATTATAATTTTATCTGGCACCTTTCATGCATTTAACATTGGAATCATAAACTAAACCCCTTGTAAAAACATTTCTAATCCATATTACATCTTGAAAACACTATCAAAAAGTATTTTATCACACCACAAGTAAGATTATATCATTTTAATATCATTCACATAATGATCATGCATCAATGGAACGTTCAAAAATGGAAATGGATGAAAAAGCATACCTCAAAGATGTGCGAATGTGAGAACACATTAAGAGAAGGAAAATCCAAGCTTGAGAAAAAAATTGCACAATCTAGAACCAATTAATCAAAAGCCACACATCAAACCTAACCTATAGGGTTCAACCAAAATAGAAACCCTTCCATGAATAAACATGAACTAAGGGATAATAAAATGGATAAGTGGAAGTCAATAAAGAATCCAACGTAAACTCACCTTATAACCTTTAAGGGGCTTCAACAATTGAAGGAGGGAAATATAGGAGGATCTTAGTGGATTCAATGGTGCTCCTACATTGATAAAGGAAGAAGAATCTTGAAGTGGGGTTAAAACACTAGAGTGGAAAAGAGGTAATTTTACATTTTTAATGATCATGGAAACTTGCACAGTTTGGATACACAATTATCCAATCTAGGATGCAACCATGTGTCACACACTAGAGAAGAGAGTCACCCTGCATGGGATTATATCATAGTTTCCCAAACCATGCACCAACGGTTCCAAATTCTACTCCTTGATTCCAAAACTATACCATATATTTTCCAAAACAATGCACAACTCAAGAACCATACCTCTAGAAAAATAAAAAACACCCATAGTTACCTAGGATAGGCCCCATGGTTTCCTCTTACCATGCACTAACTATGGGCTTTCGTCTAACAATCCAAAAAACTCAAATTTTAAAGAAAAACTAAAAAATTAAAATTGTGACTCAACCCAAACCACAACCAAATGTTCTAAAGACTAGAAAAGAATAAAATAAAGGAATCTATAAGGTCAATTTGTGGCATTATATATCTCACATCACTCAACCATGATATAATGTTTCCATATATTCAAAAAAATATTATTGGTGTCAACTGATGATATTGGGTTCGATTGTTCTATTTGTGAGTATTTTAATACCTTGATGCATATGTAATAACATTATCATTTTTTATAAGGAAACTACCCATTCATTTCTTCGATGAATAACTATATATAATAAAACTATCATTTCCCAATGGTAAATATAAAATTGAATCATTGAACAATATCCTGTTCAATTATTCAAAAAAATATTGCATTCATTTATCAAAATGAACTTAATCTATTTACATATAAGCTTAGTTAACAGTTTATCCAATATAAATTTATGAATGAATCACTAATAGTAACCTACTAAACCAATTTAATTATGTATGGCGGTTAGGTTTATTAGTGTAGGACATTCTTTGACTTCCATTATCATCATAACATCAAATGAGATTACACACTTAGAGACAATATGGATCATAAAACAAACTTCTTGAAGACATAAATTACCCTTACTAAATTTCCTATATAAATCATTTCAACCAAGAATACTAAGAATGATATAAAAGTGATTCTCATAGTACTCATAGTTTTTATAAAAAAATTATATGCCATTAAATAATTACATAATAGAATCATCATGATATTTTTTGTATACAATTTTCATTAAATCAAAAAAATCATAGGGTGTATTAGTAAATCGCAATGGAATTACAATAAACTCGTAATGTCTATTCGTAATCCAAAATGATATCTTCATAATTTCTTCATTAATTACTCATAATTTATGATACCTACAATGAAGGCCAATCTTTTAAAAGTACTGAAATATTTGAAGTTGATCGAATAAGTCATTGATGTTTGGTAGATGATACATTTTCTTTATCATGATGGAATTAATTTCCCTAAAATTGTTGTACAACTTCATGGATTCATATTTTTTCTCAATGAAGAGAGTACGGTCTCCCCATGGTGAAACACGAGGCCGAATAAATACTATATCACACAAATCCTCTAATTTTTTCTTCAACTCGATTACTTCCATAGTGGGTGTTATATAGTAATTTTTTAATAGTATTCTTGCATCATGGATTAAATCAATTAAAAAATATACTTTACACTGTATTGTATATCCATGAAATACTTTAGGAAACATAGTAATGTATTCCAATACAATAAGTATATACTCAGTATTATGATTTTATTCTTTATCCATAAATTTGTTTTCTCTTCTTCTATAAGAATTTAATTTAGAAAAACTGTTTGGGGTGGATTTATACATGACTTAAAAGATTAAGTCTCCATCCTAATGGTAAGGAACTCTCTATCTTCATTGAAAATCATAATTTACTTCTTCCTTTAATAAATAATTTCCTCATATTTTTAAGTCCATTATATACCAAGGATTATATCAAATTTATCCATTTTTATAATGATAAAGTACACAAATTAAGAAAATTTATGTTTCATAAAAGCTATAGACTTAAACATCCTTATTGAAGTGACACTTCCATAAGGTGTTTTTACTAACAAATCCCTTCTTATAGTACTAATGAAATTTATAATTTTATAATAAAAAATAGAAGATATAAAAGTGTGAAGATCTAGAATGAAATAAAGAATTTGAAAATTTTTACGATATTATTAATTTACCTTCCACCAAATTATTTGTTACTTACACCTCAATAGTAGTGATCCCAAAAACATGGCCTTCTACCATTGGACTGTTCTCTGAAAGATTCCACTGATGCTTGAGATATTAATTTTAGTAATTCCCCATTTTTTTTATATTTGATTCATTGGATAGTATTGTTTTATTTCTTTTGTTTCCATTATATCACCAGAGAACCAATATCTCCACAATAATAATAAAAAATCAAATAACCTTTAAGCATTTCCTTGGATGATTATTTCCACTTTTTTGACAAGATAGAAATCTGTTTATAATATTCTTCTTCATTGAAACATTAAAATTTTCTGGGTTCCAAGTATCCCTCTAATTTTATTAGATTCACTTAAATATATTGGATCTATAATATTCCTTTCCCTTTTTATGGTATATAAAACTATTTCATCATATGAAAAAAAACATTTAAGAGAAAAATTACCTTTATAAAATTTTATTAATCTCTTCAAATAAATGGACAATCATGTATTATGTGATGCATATGTAATCCATAACATACCCGGATATCCTTATAAAGGTATCCCCATACTCTACAATAGATTATTCTTCCATTTTACTTAATAAGATGAACATTATATTTATTTTAGTTCACTAGGGAAAATTTATAGAATTATGAATCCTTAAAATATTTCCATTCTATGAGTTATGTTTCCACTTCATATATAGTATTCTAGATAGATGGAAACCAGTGATTAGAATAACCATTGATGTAATAAGATAAAATCATAAACTTCCCATTTTCATCACATAATAAGGCCAAAAATATCTTCTTATGTGACTTAATCCACCGATTTTCTACCATAGAATTAGCAGTCTTAGTAAATTAAGGAGAATTCTATCACTTGAAGTAATATAAAATAGAATAATCACACTATGGAACAACAAGTTGAGTAATTCATTCATTTTTACTTTTCATAACACTGTTAAACTACCTAAATATAGCCATGATATACTCAAATCCACTACCAGCTATATTGGATTACACAGTTGGGTAATCTTAACATTTTCCATGATTATTGATACCTTTTTTTCTTCCCAGAAACATTTATATACAATTTCATATTCTAGATTATTTCATAAAATTCTAAATTTTAATGGATAATTTATAAATCTAAATATGGTATAATACTTAAAATGAATTCAAAATTTATGAATTATTTATCTTTAAATTATAAACATGGTTTCTTTGGGAATAATATCACACATATTCTAATGGTTAATAAAGAAAATATCAGTTAACCAAATGATATGCCCTAGGAGTGTCAAAATAGGTGTGTAGTAAGGCAATCTATTGTATACTTGGTAATTATCTAGTTAATCCCGATGCGACCCTTTCCTAATTATAACCCTAGTTACTTCTAAACCATAACTTTATCCACTTGTAGTACCCATATATGAATATTTTATGATGAAAAAACACAGAATGTTTTCCTTACCAAAACATTATAATTTTATTATATACTTATATTCAATGAATATATTAATGTTATGTTCCATAATCCATGTTTTTTTAAATATATTTCATAATGATTATACTAAAAGTTCTATGATACAAATTGTAAAACCTAGAATCTATTAACATAGATCCAATGTTCACTTTATTACATTGGCATAGATATAAGAGGTCAAATTCCAAATTACTAACCACTTACAGAGCCTTGGATATTGATATTCATTCTAGATACCCATTTTACATTAGAGGTAAAATATAAAACATTATAAAATGAAAATATTGGAATCCTTGAAACCAATTCAAAAGATTCATATTCAAATCTTGGGGAAAGGAAACAAAATAAGGGTGATTTAAAATGATCAGTAAGGGATACGTAAAAAGGAAGCTATCATTAATCAATAAGGAATAATCAACATGAAAGGTAAAAAAATTAACACAAATTAAATTTAATCAATAACGTGAATATCATAAATAGATATGGAATAATCATTATACAAAGGTAATACTTGAAAAAAATTCCATTAAAAAAATATCTAAAAATTAAAGGAATTTGAATATAATATCAATGAAAAAATATATTGTATAATAATAATTGAATTATCAATGAGAGAAATGATTAATTATTGGACATCATGATCTTTGGAATCATGATATGTCTACATTCAAAACACTTCAAAATATATTTTAAAACTATGGTAAAACCCCATTTAATTTTTCTAATTGATTTGTCTTTTGAGATATGTTGATGCATCGAGAAGTTGCATAATTCTAATCCCCCCATAAAAACATGTATAAATAATTATTTATATATATAATGATCAATTAAATTTATAAAAAATATTCTTTATCATTAAATATTCATTTTGAGTAAAGAATTTTGATTTATCAATGAATCATCAGTTAATCAAATAGATTTCAAAATAAAACAACATATGTAAAATTGGTATAAGGTTTAGGAAATAATAATACCCATAATATAAACAATAAATATATTGAATATAAAAATTATTTATAATTAAAATGATCTCAAAGTTGTATTATATACAACATATAAAAATAAATATGTGTATAATTTAAAATAATTCCAAAAGTAGTGAAAATTTAGATAAAATCTGTTACCCCATGCTTCCCTTTAGGTAAAAACATTAAACCTCATGTATAGTGGAATAAAAAATTTAAAAAAATAAAATAAAACCATATAAATTCTTATAATATCATATATGATCCTTTTTAATATCTTCTCACCCGTTTGAAAACAATCTTCACCTGTCATTACTATTTCAGGGGTTAATTTCTCTGTTTTTTATTGTGTGTTATGACATTAATGTTTTTATTATTATATAAAAGATATATTTAAAAAATATACATAATAATTATAATTTTTTAAATGTAATACTTAATCATTAGATCTATTTTCATTACAATTATTTATAACTAGACATAAAATGTGAAGCACAATGCTTCGTGGAGACATTAATCCTTACGTACATATGAGTGATGATATAATTTCATAATGGGTGAAGGGTAAGGAATTTGGGGATATATTAATTTTATATAATCAATATCATGGTATATATGCCACTTATATTCATTAATTTTAAACATTTTAACCACACATTTAAATTTTTGGTGAAAAATGAATCACATCACTTCATTGGGAGGTAGTTCACCGTATACACTTGTGACATTGTCATATTATAAAATGAATGAAAAGTAAGAAGATATGTGTGACAGTGTAATTATAGATTTAAAATTATATAAAAATAATATATATATTCATTAAATCATTCATTATATCCAACTATGATAATTGTAAATGGAAAATGAGTTACATCATTTTTTGGAGGTAGTAATCCACCATACAAACAATTGATAATTTTGTCTCCCATTTGATGAAAGAGTAGAAATATATAGGTAATTAAATTAACATAATAAAATATATTTATGTGGAAAATACTGGTGTTATTATGTTAACATTATTGAAAAATATTTTAAGCTGGTGTAAGAAGAAATAATATTAAATGTTCATTTAAGAAGATTACCGCTTCTTTAGATGAACTCTTTAGACATTCACCAAAATCCTTCCTAGGATTGATTTATGATCAAACCAATGCCTCTAGTAATTTTGGGATGGAATAAACTAAGGTATTTGGATAGGTATTTCAAGACCCATGTTCATTTGTAAGTGTGAATAAGGGAGAGTCGGTGACCTTTTATAAGTGGGGGAGAGAGCTCACATTGATTTTATTGAAAAGAAATAATCACAAACAAGTTTTTCATGTTAAAAAGGCTTCAAAATGGCCCATTATAGAACCTAATATGCTATAATATTAACATATATCAATAATATATCAATGAAATAAATTTCATAGCATTTTAACCCTTTTCTTATTAGTTTGTCCCCCCAGTAAACCAAATTTACAATTAACTAGGATAAATAATTTTTACTTTATTCACTAATCATTATTATAAAAAATTAATTTGAACATATTAGATTATATATATTATAATAATTCCAAATTTCTAATCCATTTTACTAAAATCAACACATATAGTTAGAAGTATTTAATTTAAAATTAAACTCACAAACATGATGGAAAACCGTTTACTAATGGAAACATTTACAAAAAGTATAAAAAGAATTTATATAATAATTGAAAATATAATTTCTACCAATGAAAACATATATATTAATTATAAAATAATTTAACTAATTATTATTTTAAACAATTTTTAATAAAATTTAACTTGTAAATTCTTTAATAAAAAAGAAATTATTTAATATAAATATGTATATTTTACTATACGTCAAAAAATGAAACATTTCCCAAAAATAAAAAATTTACCACAAGATAATTTATCTATTCTTATTTAAAAAATGATGTTAATTTTAACAATAAATTTTATAAAATATGTAAAAATTAATTTTGACATAAGTGCGCATTACACGACGAAACTGTTTACTTTGAAAAATACAGATTTATAGAAAACAACTCTTGTACTTTAAAATTATTGTTATTTTTATTTATAATCAAGAGTTAAAATATTAATATGTGAAAATCATATATTTTCCACAATATATTTATTCCTATTCATACGTACCAACTTAAAATCATGGTTATAAATGTTATATTAAAATATCATAATAGAGTATCACATTTCATTTAAATATGATATTGTGTATATCGTAATCTACTGTTGAAATGAAGTTTGAAATAAAATAAATATTTCGTAAATTATTGTGGTTCCACATGGAATAATAAATAAAGATACATTAATAAAGATATTAGGAAATGTTATATAACCCATTATTTCCATGGGTAATGTTTACATTTATGCCTTACATTTTATTTCCATTTTTAGCACACATAGAAAGTAATTGTTATCTTGGGTGGACCTTGATTGTTATATAATGAATTGGTTATAATTTTTGTATCATGATATTATATTTATTTTAATATATTGAGATTCTAAAATATCAATATATTTGATAGTGTATACAACATGCAATATTGAGTTGAAGCGGTCCCTGAAATTTTATTATTTAAATGTTATAGTTATAATCTACCCATTAAATTGATTGGAATGAAAATAATTCATTTTATTATTATACATATAATGGGTATATCCAGTATAAATACAATGATTAATTTTTAGGAAATAAGTTCTCAATTTTTCAGAAAATTAATGTTATTCTTTAAAAATATGTTTTCATTAAAAATAATTTTTATTGATTTTTGAGAGTGAATATTATAATTAATTTCAAGAATTTTTAAAATTTTATATTATAAAAATCCAATAATTTTTTAATTCAGCTTGTCAAAATAATATTTAGGTGAGATTTTTGTATTTATACAGAAAGAATAAAGTTTTAGTGAATAGTGAAATTACAATTTTTTTAAAATGTCATTTATTTTCATTAGAAGATGTAATTTAGAAGTTCCACTTGATATTAAAGTAAAATAATTACCATTTAATCATAAATATTCTAATTAATTATACAACAATCATCACTTTACTTCTTTTTTGTATAAGTTCATTTTTGTTCCTAAAAATGTATTTTTCTAAATAGAGTTTTCCATTGCGTTTTGTGTTTTAATGCTAATTTTTTTATTGAAATTATATTAATTGAATATTTAAAAATTTATTCTATATTTTAAATCAGTATTTCCAAATATAGCAAATAGTTCCCTTTTTTTCTTTATTATGAATTGTAATTGTATTAAATATTTTTCATCGGTAAGGGTAAATCAGTTAATTAAGGTTAAAAAGAGTATGATGAGGACTAAAAATACCCATAATAATTTCATTTAATATATTTTATGAGTGATTTTATAACATCTTTATATAATATTGTAATTTATAGAAATTTGTTTCATTTTTTTTTGAAAATAACTTATATAATATTTAAAGTAAATATAAAGTAAAAAATTTCATTCCCTTGAATATAATATCTATAATATTTTTTGATATGGGATAAAAAAATTATCTTAAATGATAAATTTTTATTTTGAATATAAAATATTTTTTATCATGATTTTTTTTTTAATTTTTAGGGATGAAATTATTAACTTATATTATTCCATATATAATTATCAATGCTCGTGCAGGAAATAGAAAAATCATAAAATTTATTTTAAAAACACTAAAATTAGATTATTGTTGACTTATAGTTTCCTGATATTTTTATAGATAAATATAAAATTTTATGTATGTGTGAAACTTTTATATTTAAATTACATTGCTGTCAGGTTATTTTCAAATAAAAATTAAATAAATAGTGTCAAAAATGACATTAATGAAATTTTACCTTAAATAAAATTTTATTAAATTATTTTAATGTTAAAAAAATATTTAAATAAGACAATTAGGATGATAAATGGTCTAAAATTTCATCCTGTGGCTATTAGTTATCCAATTTTCAACTTATATGCAAAATTATTAGCTGTTAATATTGAAAAAGCCATTACTGTGGTTAAGGTTAAAATTGGTCAACAAAGGGGTTAAACCAAAAGATAAGGCTTAAAGTAATATATAAAAATTTCTAAATTTTAATTGATGATTAAATTAAAAAAATTTAATTATTATATTCTAATTCATTTCATTTCAGAACCATTTTACTTGAGTTAGA
Organism: Viscum album; assembly: GCA_963277665.1. Lineage (NCBI taxonomy): Eukaryota > Viridiplantae > Streptophyta > Magnoliopsida > Santalales > Viscaceae > Viscum > Viscum album. The sequence continues at coordinate 1,111,781,462 of OY728146.1, forward strand.
AACATATTATGTTATAAAATTACATGTATTTCCAAAAATGACAGTACATATATTCTATGATAAAAAATATTTAAAATTCATTATAATCTTATATTGACCCAGGTGGATGGTATATGGTTATAAATATTCAATATGGTCCATTTATTGTTCATTTTTCTATTCATACTATGTTTGTTGACCCATAAAGTGTAAATTTTTTGATATCATAGAAATTGTCAAGAGGGTTAATGAAGGTTTAAAATAAATATTTAAGGGTTAAAACTCATATAATTGTGTAAAAATTTCATTATATGATTTGATTTCAAATTATACACATACTATCTAATAATTATATCAATTTTTAGTATCTTGAACCAAAAAATTAATTTATATTAATTTAATATTTTATGTAATTCCAAATGGTATCATCCCCTCACTTATAAAAGGGAACCTCTGATCCTATCTTCCTAATGACTTTTATAACCCTATATCAACGAATAATCACATAAGACACCTCCTAAAATCCCTAACCATATGTTAAAAGTCTTAATTTAGGAATAATATCTACCATTTTTTTCAGACGGTGTAATGCTAAGAAAGTTTTCTGAAAATCATGTATATTTTTTAGTTTTACTTCTTATTCAACCAAATTAAAATATTAATAAAAAGTTATGAAATAATAACACAAGTATATTTCATATTATTATATATAGATAATTTAACGTAATAACCTATATCAATCTTTTTCTTATATCAAATATGAAATGATTCCGTTATTTGTATGTACAATGGACAACTACAATGCAAACTGATATAATTTGTTTTCCATAATAGCCTCTCATGAGAGGTTATATATATGGATTTAATTAATATATATGATATTAAAAAAATATTTTTCATTATTTAAGTATAATTTTTTTTATAATTTCTTTCCATTCCATCAATTCAAAAATGATTACATTGTTCTTGCGTACGTGTGGATTTCCACCCCCAAGAAGCGATGTGAATCATCTTTCACAACCAAATCACATGGATGTTATACATAATTGAATTAAACTGAAATATATTATATTTTTGATATAATTGTAATTTTGTGATGATAAAATAATACTTACCTTTTTTCGTCACATTCACTGAAACATTAAAACGTTACTCATACGTACATACGATCTATCATCTCCATATTTCTGACATAGTATATTTTTCATAACCATATTTCATGTTTGGTTTTAAAATTATAAATAATATACTAAAATGAAAATAATTTAATGATTATTATTATATATATTATTAAATAATGACATCATTGACCATAGTTAGCCTACCAACATCATTTTTGACATATGAGAGAAATATTGATAGAACATCTAACATGAGATTAAATGATTTTGTAATTGAATATAACAAGTAAATAATTAAAAAAAGGAATAATTAACCTAAAAATGGTTTATAATAAAATAAATAATTGGTGTAAGTTAATTATTTGGGATGATAAAGAACTTACATGATGAGTCAGACTCAGGGTAATGAATACTTTATATTAAAAAGATTGTTTTAAGTGTTCTAAATATTTATTTACTTAATTGTTTTATTCCATTCGTATATTATAAATATTATTTTATGGATGTATTTATAAGGAAATAAAATAACTATAAATTTAATTTTATATCTCTTCTTACATTCTCTCAAACTATTTCATAAATAATATTTTTATATATTTTATAGGGAATGGTGTTACTTTATTTACAAAAAATGAAAAAAAAAATTGTATTTTACTGTATATGGAATCAAAAAAATTTCTCACCACTATAAATGATATTTTAAATTTTCATATTTTAAAATATTTTATTTTTTATTTAAATAAAAACCCTTCAAACCATTGTTTTGGGAATATTAGTTTTGAATATTGAGTATTAATGGAATGAGATATATCAATATATTTAAATGTTTTGCCTATGGTTTCAAATGATTTTTGATGGGTTTTATGATTACATTGTGCAAAAAATAAAATATTTTATTCATGATATTGTACAAGAGAATTATAGATGAGGAAAATATATCTTGATACACTTAATATGATCAGTGAGCCCATATATCTCTCTAGTGACCTGGGTAATTTTTATTGTCTTTAATTAAAAGATGAATGGAGTTAACTAGGAAGGCTTCACATATGATTTTTTACAATATCCAGTTATTTCAAGAATGAATTTAATAGAAGTTATGAATATTTTTATCTAAGTTTTTTAAAAGGGTGTTTATTTTCTTGGTATGAGTTTTAAATATTTTGATGAGAAAAAACTTCTTTTACAAGTTGATATTATTTATTTCATACACTCATAGAATATTGTGATAATGGTAAATATTTTGTGGTATTTTATGTTTTTCACTAGAGTAAAATATTTCTTAAATTTATGTCACCTATTTATATTTTTTTCTCATCCAGGATTTTTAAATGTTTTTTAATTTTCTTAAGTATGTGTAGAAAATTAAATAAATTTATAGTTTTAGATATTAAAGTCACCTTGAATGAAGAAATATTTTCTTTACAAAGAGATAGTTTTTTTTGAAAAAATATTTAATATGTGTAAATATCCATGTTGAAAGAGTCTATCAAAATTATCTAAAACAGTAAACTTAAAGGATTGTTTGAAATATAAGTGATCACACATTTCCGTTTGATGTTGTAAGTTTTTAATATCTTAAATTGTGTCATTCTTAATATTATAAAGAAATAAATGTAATTTTTATTTTTTTCACTAGATCATAGAGTGTTGGTTTAGGGTCATTATAGATGGTATAAGAGATGGTTTTATAAAATCTTTAGAGATATGGATGTTTTCATGAGAGGTTATCTTAAGAGTTATGGATACCATCTTGGGTTTATAAATTAAATGTTGATTATAAGGATGAATTATTTAACACCCCTTTTTGAGCATTTTAATGATGGGGTTTTTATATTCTTAATGAAATTATGTGAGATTTTTTTATTAGTTTTTTGTATATGAAAAATGTAGGTTTAACATTATGTATTATTTGAGTATGTATTTATTTAAATTTTATTTTAATAATTTTAAAGGTATTGATAAACTTTATGGTTTGAATGATATTTTAAATTGATGTGATTATGGGTTATTATAATCTGGGAACATATGTTTTATCATATAGATAACCATGTGAATAAAAAGTGATTTAGTTTTTAACTGATTAATGATATTTTGTAATATTTTTTCTATTTTTTGAATTTTATATGATTAATGTAAATGGAAATAGTTATGTATAATATTGGAATTGATGTGAGGAATAAATTTTAAACTACCTTTCGAACGAATATTTGATTTTAATGTGGATTTATAGTGATTCAGGTCATTTAAGAAATTTTTTAACAAATCATAGAGATTTTATAATTATGGAATATTCATTTTTGGTATGAGACATTAAGAGTGATTAGTTTATTTAGATGTAAATGTAAAATTTATCTTGGAGGAATATGTGATAAAATATTTATAATCTTGGGGTTTCAATCTTAGTCATGAATAGTTTTATGAATTTTAAGAATTTTTATTCATGAAATTATACACATTTAACCTTTTTTGATATTTTTTTACTAATGTATTATTTCTTCATATAATAGCTTATAAATATTTGATATTATCTAACGGTGTACTAACTATTTTAGTTTTTTTAATATCTTAATACATCAATAATATATTGTTATCCTTTTGTTGATAAAGTGTTATAATTGATGTTGATTTTAGTGATTTAGCCATGAGAAATTAACCATTAATATTCATCATTTGGAGAAAAAGTTAATATTTTGGTGGAATTAGATTAAGGATGAAATTTTGTTTATCATATAGGTAAATTTAATTATTTTATTAGTCTTTATAGTAATGGAATTCCTAAAATAATAGAAAAATATATTGAAACAAATATGTTATCATATTGCCTTAATTTATGATGAATTAATGGTCCTTTTTCACATCTCACTTATTTAGGGTGTTGTGGTCATTAACTTTCTTAAGATTATTAAATTTACTGTGATCATTGATCCTTATCACCCTAGTTAATTACCTAGGAATTACATGTTTCTTCATGTCTATATTTTCATTTCCCCTAATTTTTTCTAATTTTTAAACTATAAATGTGCTATTCTAGATATCATTCACATTTCAATTTCCCTCTTTTCAAGAAGGGGTTTTATTAATCATTTTTACACTTTGGGGTTTCAAAAAAGGTATTTCCAATATTTAAACCCCTAATTAATAATTAAATGTTCAAAATCCCCGGATTAAATTTATTAATGGGGAAAACTATGTTGTCTTGTGATTTTAGGCAACACTATGTTTTATAGTGTATGAAACATGCAACACTGAGACTAAGCGAACCATTAAATATTATTATTTAAATGTTAAAGTTATAAACTTGACAATAAATTTTCACAAATTAATAAGATTAAATTAATTATGAAATATATATAAAGGGATTTGTTAATACACATGTATTGATTAATGATTAAGAAATAATCACTTTATTTTTCAATAGTCATTTTACAATTCAAAAGTATGTTTTCCTCAAAAATATTTTTAATTCTTTTTCATAGTGGATATTATATTTAATTTATCGAATATTTACATATTTTATTTAATAAAAATTATATAATTTAGGAATTATTCATTTTAATATTATCTTATAGGGAATTTTGGTATTTTTTGGAAAGATTAATTTTTCAGTGAACAATGAAAAATAACATTTTTTTGTATAACATCCCTTTCAATTCATAAGATATTGTACTTTAAAAAACAATTTTATTTTAATGTAATATTAATATAATATAAATAGAAATAATATAACTATTTACATGGAGTCATTAATATACCTACTTTTGTTATAAGTTCATTTTTGGGCATAAAAACATATTTTTCTAATAACCATTTTCATTGTATTTTTTATTTTTTATATTATATTTATTTATTCTAACTACAGAAAATTGATTTATAAAAAATATAATCTATATTTAGACATAGGATTTCCAAAATTGGAAAATAGTTACCATTTATTTATTCATCATTATGAATAATTATCGTTGTAAATATTTTTCAGCTAGGTAAGGTTAAGAAAGGTAATTAAGGGTTAAAAAATAAGATAAGGACAGAAAATAACCCTATAAATTTCATTTAATATATTTATGGTGTTTTGTTCAATCATCATATTCCAATATTATAATCTATGGAATTGGTTTCCCTTTTTTATTTGAAAATAAATCATATATTATTATATATATATACAACATAAAAAATGACACTCAGTTTATTTTAATATTTATAGTATTTTTAACAAGGATTAAAACAAATTATGTCAGTTTATAAATGGTTATTTAACATATAAATTTCTTTTTTATCATGATTTGTTTTTAATTTTTAGAGATGAAATAATAAACATAAAAACTTCACAATGTCGGCTCATTGCTTGCGAAAATAACAAAAAAAATCAATTAAATGATTTTAAAAACACTAAGGGTAATTTTCATTAGTGAGTTGTAGTTCCCCAATAATTGCATCAATATTTATAAATTCATAGATATGTTTTAAATATTTTTATTCTAATTTTATTTTTCATTCGTGTGATTTTCAAAGTCAAATTAAATGAATAATGTCAAAAAAGACATTAATTATATTTTATGTCCATTTTTTAATAAAATATTTCAAAATAATTTTTTAAATAGTATAATTAAGATGATAACTGGCATGAAATTTCATCAATTTTACATTTATGTTATAATTAAAAAAATATTATAAAAATTATAAAATTTTAATATGGAAATATTCACTACCACAATTATGTTTAAAATGGGATAACTAAGGGGTTAAACCAAAAAATACAGTTTAAAATTATATTTAAACCAATATAATTTTATTAGACGATTATATTAACACCAAATACACTTTATATCATAATACATGGAATTTGGGAACCATGTTACCAGAGTTATACCCATATTATATTATAATGTTTCATGTACATCCAAATATAAAATTAGTGATATTTTATAATAAACAAGATTTTATTAAATGATTTAAAATTCATAAAAATAAATATTTATCTGAGAGAATGCGATATGATTTAAAATATAAATAATTGTCAATTTATATTCCATTTTTTTATTAATAGTAAATTTATTTTTACATAAAGAGGAACACACATTTAAATTGTGCTAATTGTCAAAAGGGTTAACATGGGTTTGAAACAAATTGAAATGGGTAAAAACAAAATATACACTTGTATAAATTTTATTTTCTAAGATAATTTAGAATAAAAAACATCTTATATTCAAAAAAAATCAATTTGGAGGAACTTGTATATGAAAATTAATTTATGCTTATTTAATACATTATGTAATTCCAAACCCGCCCCTCCCATCACTTATAAAAGGCCTCCTCCTCTTATGTCATCATTACACCTATTTTTTGACTAAATATCAGAAAATAACTAGCCATAATCCTTCCTAAAATTCACCCCCTTTTTATATAGGTATTATTCTTGGAATAATACCAACCTTATATGGCTTAAGGTGTAAAGAAAAGGTGGTTATCCAAAGAAAAAGTAAATATTTTAACCAAATGTTTTAGTTTTATTTATTATTCTACCTCCATCCAATATTATTCAAATATTATTAAATAATAACATCATTATATTACATATATTAATTTTTTCTATTAATTTTATATCCAATATCCATTTCCTTTTTTAATAAAATGGTAAATTAATCCTACGTTCCCGTGTATGACAGACTACTACCTCACAATTGGATGTAATTCCATTTACATAACCACATATCACGACTAGTTATAATGATAGATTTAATGTATAAATATTATATTAATTACATAACTATAATTATTTAAATAAAATAAATCATCTATTTTATTACCCTTTCACCTATTGAAAAATGATAACGTCATTCATATGTACGTGTGGATTACTAACTATACTAAGTGAATTAATTTGTTTTTCATAACCACATCCCCTAAATGATATATATAAGTTTATTTAATGAAATTAAATGATATTTATTATATAATAATAATTCAAAAAATATAAAAATAATAGTTTCATTTTTTACATCATATTCATTAAATAATAGTTACCTTCTTTCCATCACACCCATCTTATTCTCGAAAAATATATAATTAATAGATACATTATTTCCATTATATTCATTAAAAAAATGGAAAGGTTTCCCATGTGTGTGTATAACCTCTTATATCCATGATTGAAACACATTAATTTTTTACAATCATATTTAATGCTTCATTTTAAAAGTATAATTGATGTATAAGAATAATAATTTGGCAATTAGTATTAGTTTAAAAATCATTAAATAAGGACCATGCAGGCTATAGTCAACCTACCAATGTTGTTTTTGACATATTAGCCAAATATCTTAATTTTTTTGACAATTATATAAATGACTAAGTAGTTGAATATAACATGAAAATAAAAAATATAATGAATAATAAACCTAAAAAATATTTTTAAGAGAGTAAATAATTAACATAATTTAATTTTTAGGGAGATAATGAACATACATGATGATTTGAAATTAGGGTATGAAAAACATAATCTTAAAAACCTCATTTTAAATATTTTCAAGATTTATTTAATAAAATTTTTCTTTCATGTACATATTATTAATTTATTTTATGGATGTATATATATAGACATAAAATAATTATAAAGGAAACATTCTGTATGATTAGACTTTCATTTAAGGTCTTTAAAAATGAATCGGTTAATATATTTTATATGAAATATTTTGACTATATTTAAAAAAAAGTAATGTTGTAATTTAACATACATGACTTTAAAAACATTTCCAACTTCCAAAACTAATATTTTATGTATTTATTCCTTTATAATTATTTATATTTAATTTAATGAAATATTCATATACTCATTATTTTATGGATTTTAGTTTTTAATATTTAGTGCTAGTAGAAAATTATATATCAATATATGACAATGTTTTGCATATTGGTTCAAAATAACATTTCATGTATTTTATTAAGAAAAAGTGATGGAATATTTTTTTTATTAATGATATAAAACTTGAGAATTATAGATGATAATGGGTGAGCCCAATAAATCTTATATATTTGGTGAGCTAGATATAGATCTATAATTCATTAGTTAATATTTATTTTCTTCAAAGGAAAGATTGATGGAGTTAACTGGGGAGGTTTCTTTAATGGATATAACTGGGATATATATTTTTCTAACTCACATTTAACATACGTTATAAATATAGTGTCTAATTTCCCTAATATGATTTCAATATTTTTATATGAGTTTTAATGTTCTTGATGAGAAAAAAGTGTTTTTTATGTGGATATGATTTATTTCATACTCTAAAATAATATTGAGATAATGGAAAACTTTTTATGAGTTTTCAAGTTTTTCACTAGTATAATAGATTTCATTCTTATATACCCTTTAACGATCTTTTAATTCTCATCAATTTTTTTTTCAGGGCCTAAGTTTGGGTAGAAATGTAAATATAGTTATTTTTCTGAATGTGTATGTTACCCTTAGAAAAGAAACAATATAGAGTCAATCGCAATCCACTAAAACTCACAACCTAAAAGGATAATTATTAATGTAAGTGATATAGTATTTCAATTTTATGTTTTATGTTTTTTGATTTTTGAAACTGACTCATTCCTATTGGTGTTAATAAATAAAAATAAATATTATGATTTTAGTACCAAATTTGGCAGTTCGAGTTTAGGGTTATTACATTTAGCGGATTTGGGAGTAAACCTAATCCACGATAGGAATCAAACCACTGTTTGATGTTGTAAGGGAAGTTATACTTGAATTATGCATATGTAATGTTTCATGTGGCTTCCACATTAATATATTTCATTGATATTATGATTCCATATTTTTTTATATTCCCATATGATTATTCATGATCCTTATATTTTCTGATATCATCTTATGCCATTAGACTCATATGTAATGCTTTGTTTTCATATTTTTCCCTCACTAGGATTTTTTGATAACCCTTTTTTAATATTTATTAGGTTAACCAATGTAGTTTTATGTTATCTAAGGTATTTAGGAGCTCATTATAGCGATTAAAATAGTGTTGTTTTATTTCAGTTTCACTTTTACGTATTACGATCCTAGTCATCTAAATACCCCTAAACACTCAATATTTGGGTAGTATTTATTATATATTTATGTTAAAAATAATTTTATATTATGTATATGTGGCTTGGGTTTTTATATTTTAACATGATTTAAGAATATCCAAAGGACTACATGGAATTGTTTCTATCCAAACATTATGATTTTTTGTGAACTCATTGCCACATACCAAATACATTTTAAATAAAAATTAATTTATGGAATGGATCCTTTCTCCAAACATTACCGAAATGGGATAATGGTATGAAATGTTTCATAGTAGATACTCTGTTAAAATATTAATAAACACTTTACCAACCTATATATTATCCATATATAGATCCAGCCTATCCTAAGAGCATCTATCCCTTTTTTATTATCGTACCATATAAAAAATATCATGTAAATCCCAAATCCAAATGCTATTTTTCTATTTTGATGATATTGAAATCTTGTATGACTCTCCCAGATGTTTTGAAATTTATAAAATGGTTTTGAAATATCCACATAATATCTAAGGTATATTTACTTTAGAAATGTATGAAAGTAAAAGAAATATGTCCTTACTTCATATAATATCACATTTAGTGTAAATGTAATAGAAAAATAAATGTTTTTTATGAAAATTAATATTTATAGTGATATTATCTGAATAACATCTAACATAGAGAACTTAGGAGTTCTCCTATTATAAAATCCACACGTGTTATTTTAATTAAGTAAAATACAAGATGTTTCTAAAAATAAGTTTATTAGTGAATCCTTTGATGGCCACTATATCATGTTTGGGTTCTACCATAAAACCCTTGAAAATACACTTAGAGACTATATCATAAGGTATATATTTCCATTTTTAGGTATAATATCCCCCTGTAACACTAGATTAATAAAAACCATTAAAATATAATGATTATCTAATAATGGTATCAAAATGATCAAATTCATGACTCGAGTTTCTTTAGAAACCTTAGTATTGATCATGATTACCAGAATATGATCATATATGTACCATGTATGCCAATAAATAATATTCCTCATGGGAGATATTATATTTATCCCTTACATGTTATTTTTATGAAATCCCTTTGATAGAGGATCCATTTTAGAATTTCTAACTCACATTACACTAAAGGAATTAACAAAAGTTTTACAAGTGGAAGGAATACTCTCACCTTCACTAAAAATTGACTATGTTAAAAAACAAGATGGATAGTTATCTTATAAAAACTTTACCCAATCTTTAAAAATAAATCAAGGATCACCTTTTACAAGAATTATCAAATAAGTTTTCATTTTTCCCCTTGAAATGACCACACCAAATGTTTAAATAAAAATATCATGGATGATATTAATTAAGATATAGATGTCACATTATAAAAAAATAGCAATATATCTTTGATGGAATGATTAATTTCAGTCCAACACATTAATAATACCCTTAAATAATATAAAATATTAATAAAAGATATTTTAGTGGTATATACTCTTAAAATATATGGGAAAACTTTTTATAATTACAATTTTAAATAACCCATATATTATATTTTTTTCAAAAGCCTTCCACACCCTAAAAGTTTATCTCACCACTAATATAACTATTTTAATGAAATAAAAATTTCAACTTTTTTCTCAAATTTTTTAACAATATTATAATTTTAAATATATATTTCTAATTAAAATTGATAAAATATAACTATAGCTTATACATGGATGAAATAAGTAATCTTTAATGACTTCTAAATTGATGATGTATTCAAATAATGCCTAGGTGAGTTGAAATATATGAGTTAAATTACGAAATATTATAAAGTATTTTTTTAATACCATGAGGTATCCAATAAAACATCAATTGGTATCCATTGGGTTTACCCAGAGAAAAGTTTTCCCATTGTATATACCACCAGATGATCTATATATTTCTAGATAGAGACCACTTTTAAAAAACATAACTTTTGTTTTATAGCTATTGTTAACCTCATTCAATATGTTATGAATAATAACATTCATAAATATATTTGTTAAGTTTTTTGGAAGACCATAATCGACAATTTTTTTCATCAAAAACTCTATTTACCTATCTATAATTCAAATTTTCTTTATACCATTGATATTTTTAAATTTTATTATTCTAATCTCCTATAATGTAATTTAAATGATTTAAATTTTTATTAAAAATTCATAAAAATATTTATAAATACATAAATGTAATCTTGAGTACCATTATAAAAAGAATTAAATTAATATAGACCATGATACCATCCATATTATGTTCATGTGATTGTCTTTATCTTTTGTATTCTATTATATGAACTTCCATAAAAATCATTGAAAGTGAGGTTCTCAAAAACACATCATTAGAGAAATGAATGTTTTATTTTTACTCAAATACTTAGTTTTAATAATTTACTATATTATTAAGGTAACTTCCCTTTCTTCAATGATTTCATTACAATAGGTTTTAGGGGTTCCTTTAATCCACCTTTAGATTAATTAGAGGCAATTTATCGTAAATGTGTAGGAATAGTATAATTTAAATTTAAATAATATAACTGTTTCAGTAAATCAAATTCCCTATGAAACTCTTTGAAAAACTGACCCTCTTAGTGAGTTCACCTTTTCTTTAACCTATACATGTTGAAGTCAACTTCCACTTAGAATAAAATGACAATTAATTCCCATTTATTCATTTACACAATATTATATATACTGTTTTTTATCTCCATTTTTAAATATAATAAAAAGCATGTATAGGGGAATTAATTGAATAATTCACACATGTTTAATTATTTAAATATTTTAATCCCATCATAGGTCTCAATCATTTAAAAATATCATTCAAAATGGAATATGTAAAGATAAATTATACCCAATCCTTATAAAAATATCAGACTTGATTTGTCCTCTTTCCAACATATATTTGATACAAGATAATTCATTACTCGTATTCTATGAAAATTAATATGGTACCAAGTTATTTTATAAATTTAGTTAAAATTGTTTTTCATATTCGGTTAGAAAGGGAAATCTACACTCAAACTTTTAATTTTTATTTATTTTATAGGAACATAAAAATTTTAGTATAAATTTCATACATTAAATTTAATTTACTAATTATATCTATAAAACCTTCTCAAATTTATAATTACATAAAACTAAATAATTTCCCTAATATTAATGCTAAAACACACAACTATAGTTAAAAAGGAATATTCTTCTTGGCATTTAGTTCTAATTACTAATATTTTTATCAAAATCCACAAAATTATATTTGATATTTTTTGGTCAGATAAAAATTAAGAAATTTAATTCACCATAAACTTATAATATAAATAAAATTCCCACCATTAAAATATATTTTATGGATACTTGTAAATATTATATATAAGATCACAAAAAATACATTGGTAAGTCTTAAAGTTGTTATATAGTGTATATAACTAATAAATCATATAAATATATTTCTTGATTTATAAATTTATTGATATAATAATTTTATATATTTACTCCATTCAGAATAATATCATATATTTCTTTCATGGTTTAAATTTTAAACCACTTACACAACTCTAGAACAAAATTCCTCCTATGAAGGAGAAATCATTCAAGCTTTTTAATACACTTTTGACTAAAAAAGACATTTAAATTTTATAAGAATTGGAATACCATTTATTTGTTAATTTAATTTAAAAAAAATTAAAATACTATATGCAAGGATTAAAAAAATTATATCATCAACATATTCAAATATGATAAGATAATCTATTAAATTATCCTTAACATAAAGGCTATTGTAAATTTTCATCCTTCTGAACACCTTGTTCATAAAAAAATGTTCATAGTTTAGAAAATGAGGATATTTGTGATTGATTAAAGCCATATAGTGACTTAATAATATTAAAATACTCATACAATATTTATTAAGAAAAATCCCCATTGAGAATATCAATAAATAATTCATACTCAAACTCACTTTCTAAAAATGTTGATTTTAAATTTATTTTATAAATCTTATACTTTTATTGATATGAAATGGTAATAAATATTCTAAAAGTATCAAACCATTCTAAAAAATAAAATTGTTTTCCAAATTTTGATACATAAAATTGAATATACATTGTAATCAAGTCTCACATCATTGCACAATAATTAATAATTCTTATTGAGTATAATGTAAACACTTTCTTTGTATCATTTTTTGGAAACTAACCATGTTTCTTATTTATTAGATAAAAAGTTTCTATTTAATTAATAAATTAAACATAACTATTATAATTATTATATATTTCCATTATTCAATTAACAAAACATTAAAAATTTCCATAATAGGTTCCTATATCCATAATTTACATAACTACGGATATAATATGAGATATACCAATTTTTTTTAAGTATAATCACATATAGAGGCTATAATTATAGGCAATATTATGATAATTGTAGCAATTTTGTGGGATAAATAACTCATAGACACAATATTTACAAATCATGATTATAATCCCTATATATGAAAAAAATTATTAATGGAAATGACTTTATGTATATGAAAAGTAGTACTCATGGACACATATTCATGAAATTACATCTAGAGGAATGTATAACTATAATTATCAATTCCCTAAATATATGCTACACCAATATATTTTTGTATACATTTATCTATTAAATCTTATTCAATTTTTCCTTAAAAAAGTTTTTTTAGACAAAATGGGAATATTCACAGTTATATAACATGTGTTATAAATCATAGGTCTAAACATGCCAAGCCATTGTTTTGGAAATTACATACCCGCATTACCAAGATTCATAAATTAATTACGAAGAATAATAATCATGTATCACATAAAAACTATTGTGAAAATATTTTAAATTTTATATTGTTCATTTAGATCCTTATTATCTTCCCTCTCAAGTGACCCACGAATTATAAGGGCTCTTAGAGAAATTCAGTTAGGTTTAAAACTCCACTGATTTTCTCCTTTATTAATTTGATGATGGTTATGAATAAAATTTATGATAAAGAACTATTAATATATACTACTTTTTTCCCATTCCATGAACCCTAGCTATGGGGATCTATGCTATGGTAGTTTAGAGTTTCATAAAAATATAGGGATTTTATGATTTTGAATTAGATGATTATCGTGGAATTTTGGATCCTACTTAATCAACTATCTTGGTATTTAATGACCTATTTAAGGTAAATTACTCTACAATTATATCATTATATATAAACTTTTTCATTTTAAAGTAAAATTATTTTATGTAGATCATTTTTTGTATTTTAAATATTCAATCAAAATGTTATTTTACAGTTTTAAGGAAAACCATATTGTTTAAATATGTTTTTTTATCTCTAACGTTCATTGGGATATATATAGTTAATTATAAAAACTGGTCTCTTAATAAGGGTGATTCAAATAGATTTATTTGGGTCATTTATAATTTAGAAATTAATATGGGTTGAGTTAGATTATGATGGTGGTTTGGTTTGAACTAACATTTTGAATGGATAAGAGCATAAAAATGCTCAAGACATTGACACTTAGGACATTGCGTACTCTATATTTAGATGTACTTGTAAATTTTATATATTCCCACAAGATGATGACCCCATTATATGTTATGAGAGTATATTTTAACTCATAAGGTTTGAAACATTTTTTTTATTAATTTGGTATTCCCAAGTATATTGCTTTTGTTAACAATGATGTTTTATTTTAATATAATGTTAATCTATCATGCGATTAATTGGATTTTTTCATTGTTTTATAACATTTATTCAGAAATTTTAAACTCTATGTATTATATTGTTTTAACTTTTACATGTCTAATTAGAAAAAATAACAATTATTATTTTTATTATCAGATGTTTGAACATGTTAATTATGAAAAAAATCTACAAAAACAAGTCTAGTTGATTAAAAGGGTGTTATATCCACAGGGAAGGTTAAAATTATTATTTGTGACAAAAATAATATAATGAAAAAAATAAATAATTAAGAATTTGAAGAAAAAGTGAATTTGTTTGATGAAATTGTGAAGAATGTGAAATTGATGTGGAAAAGTGACAGAAAAAATAAGAGAAAGAGAGACTGATCATTTGATGATGCTATGAATACTAGACTATATTTTATTTATAAAAAATATAACTTTAAGTGGATATAATTAACAATTTTATTTCTAAATATGAAAGAAGAAAATATCAATATATATAATTTTTAGTGGTTAAAAAAAATCTATTGAAAAATACCCAAAATAATTCTATTTCTAACAATTTTTAGGATAAATATTCCTCATTATGGATAATAAAATTCCATAACATTTTCCATAAAGAACATTAGTTATGGAAGATAAAGTAAATTATACTTAGATTTCACTGACCAGAACATTAAGTGGAGTGGATAGATACACATAAAGAAAGAAAGAAGAGAATTTTGGTAAAATGATAATTAGATTAACAACACTAATACTAATATTGGTAAAAATTATTAATAAATTAAATTCATCTAATTTAGTAACCCTAAATAACATTATATACACATAATTAAAACGAAAAATATTAATATATTTATGTAATATATCTTAAAATATAAAATTCTAAATTCAAATAAAGAGAAAAGAAACTTATTTGAATAGACCGTCTGCATTCTATGATTGAAGCTTCACAAGTTTCTTATATAAGAGTGAATATTACCTCTATATCCATGTTATGTAAAATATATTCCCCTAATGATATCACCTACTTACTCTATGATTCCCCATATTATAATTCAATATATCTCAAAAAAATATCCAGTTTAATATCCAACTGAAAATATTTTCCTCACTATATTACTGTACAGGTGGAAGAACCTTCTTTAATGTTCACCTATGTTTCTTATGACTGAAAGGTGATAATAGTTTCTCCCATGAAAATAAAAATTAATTAAGACCATACATAAAGATAAATTCACACTTAGGATCCACGCTTGATTGTATTCATCTCTCATTCTCAAAACTTCTAATTTTTCAATCCAAACTTGATAAAATTTGGAACTTACGTGTTAAAATCTTTAAACACAATTGAACTAGTCAACTACCACGTTAATATATCAATCCATAAATTTTTAATTTGGGCTTTCCATAGTGAATAAAGTGATCATGAATTTCCATCTAATTAATAATTATGATTGGTAGTGTCAAAATCCACCTTAGTTAAAAAAAACAATCCTTAACGTGAAAAGAAATCACCAGAGGTTGAAAATATTCCATGAAAATTTCCTCATCAATAGCTCATAATATTAATTTTTTCCATGTAGATCAATGAGTTACTGATGAATTTTTTTATAGTATTAAATTATCACAGAACATCGATCACTGGGTTAAATCCCATAAAATACACTTGATATCATTTCTTTAATTGGTGGAATCCAATATTTCATCATCTTTTGAATTGGGTCTAATATTATTGATGAAACATCCATTATCCTCATGATTGAACATGAATAAATTACAATTCTCAACACATATTAGTGTATTAAGGCTTTATCATTTATGATAGAGATAATAAACATGATTCATCTATAAAAAACCCACTTGCCTTTAACTGGATACTTTTGGGTTTCACTATAGATTTGAAATACATTATTTCTATTTCCATGAATTCAGTTTTTGGTTTATCTTATCAAGTAGTAACTCACACATATTCTGCCATGGAATTGAGTTTGGGCTTATCATCCAATACAATATATAGAGAGTCTTGGCCATTGTTGATTTTACCCAAACTAAAATTGTTTTAGTTTTAATACCTCTCATTAAATCTCAAACATTATCTTCAATAGTATCATAATCTTCCATTAGTTCAATTAAATAGTACCGACCTGTAAAATCAGTTCAATATCTACAGTCAATTCTATATGATTTTCAATTTTATAGTGTGGTCGACCATATACCACTTGAGGTTGATTGGTCTCTAAGAATGGTCAATTAATAATTATGCACGAGTGATCCATTCTCCCTCCCATGGTCGATCCAACCATTTATAAATTTTCAACAAGCTATTAGTAGATGAATTTGGATTTGGTATTATTAAAGAATAAATTTTCCAAATTTTAATCATACAAAAAACTAGAATGGATTTTAACAAATTCAAATCATTTTATTAAAAATATTAAAAATAAAATTATAAACCAAATAAAATAGCAGTTCCAAATATCTTAATATAAATTTCCAAAAAATATATGCAATTTAAAGTATTATAATGAGGAAAATATAATTTCTTAAAACCATAAAGATTTCGCAAACACTTCAACGAATAATTTTCAATGACCTAAAACCATCTTCTATTAAACTTATTTATTATATAAAAAAATATGAGAAGTATAAAAATGAAATATTTCTCATTAAATTTTTTCCACAAGTTATTCAATGAATTTTGATTCCATCATAGGTCAATAAAAATTCAATGATTCAGGATTAAACAAGGAAAATAGAATTTATAATTCATTAAATTCTGATTTAAAATATGTGTGAAAATATAATAATTATGTTCCATATTAAATTACTGAGACATATCATTTTTAATGTTATTAATAAACTAACCAGTCAGATTCATTGGAAATGATACATCTCAATACTAAAAAACTAAAATTTCACTATGAATTTATTTTCATAAAATTTACTCCCTTGTAACCTCTAAACAATTCAAGTGATTTACCTTACAAAGTCAACTATTTCAATGAAAAATTTATTGAATATTTTCCAAAAATGATTCCAATTAAAAATTTTGAAGACCATTTAACAACCTTCAATTTGTATTGAAATAAAACTATAAATTTATCATTATCTCAAGGATAATATACTCACATAATTTAGGAATTGAGAATAATTCCAGAAACCATTATATTTTAAGAATTTAATAATTAGTATCAACAACATAAATAACCAACCCAAAAGTAAAAAAGATATAATGAACAATAACATAATAAGGAGTTCAACTTGGATTCAGTTTTTTTATTTCACGATCCATTTATATGAATATATTATTATTTTAATTAAAATTTAAAAATTCATTGCCAATGATTAATTTAAGACATACTCCCAAAATATTTCCAAAATTTGTTTTTTATTGAAATTAAGTTATGTTCTCAATTAAATCCACTAGGTAATAAATATTAATCTCATCGAAGTTGCATCAAAACATTCACTGATGAAAAATATTTTCAACCACTAAAAAATTCCTAGGTTATGTTTAAAAAAAATAATTATGAAAAAGTTTAATGGTATTTTTATAGGTTTATTATTAAATACTAATTAATAACATTAAAGACACCTCCTGCACACTTTATACAAAATATTTTCCCCAATGTGAAATTTTATATGAGAATAAAACAATATTAATACATTTAGATTAAAACTGATTTGAAATTCATCCATGCTTGATTCATATACAGGGTCAAAATAATGTTTAAAAATAATTTTATACTTTCACAAAAATTGTCTTATCAAGAACAATAATTCTTTTCCAACAATTAAAACTAATCAACTTAGATATAGACTTTAAAAATGTAATATGATTAAATAATTGATATCTCTAATAATTTTTATGATTAAAAAAATCTAACCCTGTATGATAATTAATTCAAAATAAAGAAATAATTTAGATAAATGTGGAAACCAATAGATTTTATTAAAATTACAGCATAGAATAATCAATTATAGAAAAAAATGCAAACATTTATTTTCACAAAGGAACACCCACTTACTAAAATTTATATGTGATGTTACTATAAATGTAGAACTTAAAACAATTATTACCCTATGTAAACATGAATTTTTCACAATTTTTATTTTCTATATATTTTTCTTCATGTTATGAATATATATATGGACACCATGTATAAAGATCCAACATAAAAAATTATATATTATAATGAATTTAAAATTGAATTCACTTTCTTTCATTCTAAAAGATATTGTTTGTTTAGAGTTTTATATAGTTAGATTATAATTGTTATATAACAAAAACAAATTTTACAAAGTGAAAAATTCTTTAATCAGTACCCATTGTCCCCATAATAAAAAACTTTTAGAATGAAACATGTTTTATATTCTAGAAAAATCATTATAACATTCAACCCAAATTATTGTCTAACACAAACCCATAATTGAAACCTTTGAGAAAACATTTTAAAACATAGTATGATCAAAAAAAGAAAAGGTTCATAAAAATGAAATGAAGGAAATCATTAGCCCAATGGAAAAAACATGAAAACCCATGTAATTACTGC
Organism: Viscum album; assembly: GCA_963277665.1. NCBI lineage: Eukaryota > Viridiplantae > Streptophyta > Magnoliopsida > Santalales > Viscaceae > Viscum > Viscum album. The sequence goes on from OY728146.1 coordinate 1,111,800,898, forward strand.
CATTAAAATATTACTTTTTACCAAAAAGGATATCATTTTACCATTAAAAACGTCATTATATTACCATTTTAAATAAAAAAATGTATATTTAAATTAATTGGAAAGCATTGAAAATTCATGAAGGATTCCTGGGAAATGATCATCTTAAAACCCTTATAGATCCCTTACAATTGGAATAACCATTTGAGGAACATCCTATATAAATTTATTGAAATCATAATCATTACCCAATGCATTAGAGTACTATTTTAATACACCCATTTCATAATATATATCTGGATAACTCAGGATCTATAATGGGGCTCAACACTTCATAAACAATATCCAAGGATTATATCACGAATAAAACCTTTGTATTACTCTATTAAACCCATGTTTATATTTATTTTAGATAACCAAATAAAATTTTATAGTAGAAACTCATATTCCATATAAAAGTACCCAAAAAATAAATAAGGGTTTTCTATGAAGAAAACATAAAATCATATAATGTAATCAAAGATCAAAATAATTTTTATGGTTGTATAAAATGTCATTATATCCATATATGTTATGAAAGAACATTCCTTTTGTATTTGTCCAGAAATGTAAAACAATTATATAGAAGATTAATTTTAAAAACCATTAAAAATTGTAAATATTTTATACCAATTTAATTTATAATTATTTTATTTCTATAAAATTATATCTATAAAATAATTTTGAAACACGGACTTGGAAAAAATAATTTCCAAACAAATAATTATAGCGTTTAAAATGAGGATTTAAGATAAACTGTCCCTTAACTTGATCAGGACATGTCACGTGCGTTCATAATCATCCTAAATAAAAAAAATTATTTTCATTATTTAATTTCTTATTAACTTTTTCTTTGTATATTATTAATTTTATTTTAGTTATTTCTATGTTATATAAAATCAGTCAATCATTTATGTTCACATCAGATGTTTTGATGATATTAAGCTCATAGGTCCAAAATGACTTGGGTTGGTTGAATATAGTCAATGCGGTCATTATTAAATTATTTATAGAATAATAATAATGAAATTATTATAATATTTATACATCTATTATCCAATCTTGAAATATGATAATGAAAAATTAACTATGTTATAATCATGTAGATGGTAGGTTGTACGTACGCTTGAGTAAAATTTACATTTTCAATGATCATTAAGTGAAGAAGGTATGTCTTATTAAATATTTATATAATTATAAATATATCAAAAATACTGTTTTATTTACATAAATATAATTATATATATAATCCATCTGATATGGTGATGAAAAGTAAATCGCATCGCTTTATGGAGGTGGTAGTCCACACGTACTCACGAATGACATTATAATTTTTCAATAAATTTAAATTTAAGGAAATAGGTGTTATATTATATTTTAATACTGATAAATATTTCATAAATATGATATATATATTTATTAAATCTATCATTGTAATCATTCATGAGAGGTGTTGATTGAAAATAAATTACATTAGTACTTGAGGTGGAAAACCGTCGTACACACAAATGATGAATTCCTTTCCTAATTAATGGAGGTTGGATATGGATATATGTAATGAAATTAACATAGTAACATATAATTATATGGTAGATATATATTTTATTATATAATATAGGTTTGTAAATGTTTTATGTACATCAAACAAGAAATAAAAAAATTGCCAGTTAAGAATGATACCACTTCTTCAGAAAACCTATTTCGCTATACACCTTAAGAATTATAAGAATGGTAATATTACCTAATTAATTACTCTGTGAAATAGAGAGGTATTTAAGGAATTGATTTTGGTATGTATCATCTGAACCAAAAATCATTTAATGTGTGATTAAATGTGAATTATAGGTTCCATTTTATAAGAGAGGGTAGGGGTAATCTTGGAATTTATTAAAATATTAAATTAATAGAAATTTATTTTAATGTTTAAAGGGATCCAAATTGATAATGTTTTAAAATTATATAAGGATGAGTTGAAATAATACCACACAATAAATTTTATGAATGTTTGTATTACATTTTAACCCTTGTCATTTTGCTTTAACCTTTTGTTAACCTTTTTGATAATTATGATGATATCAATGTTTTTTACTCTTAAGGGGTTAATATAGTTTCTATAAAATGGAAAAAACCCCATAAATTGAAAATTGTTGATATATTAATCCCTATTATATATTTTTTATTATTGTTTGTCTTGGAATTTTAAATAATTTAATAAAATATTATTTAAGAAAAAATATCATTAGTGTTAAAATTATTCATCCAATTAATTTTATTTTTAACATTTCAAAAATAATTTATTTTATTTTTTCCATTATTTGAATAATTATAACTTTAGAATTGTGTAATGTTTTTCACTTAATGTTTAAAATAAATTTTCCTGATAAAAAATTAATTATATTGGAAATTAATATCTATTACCAAACATATCATTTGTTTATCCCCATATTAAAAATATTATTGTTATTTAAAGTAATAGTGTGACATTTTTGGCATTATATTCACTTAAATAATATAAAGGTAAAAATCATATACAAATGAAAAAATTATATATATTAGACTGTGAGATGATATATAATCATACAATAAAATCAATGTAATTTTTAATGTCATTTTTTAGAATGTAGTAATTTATTTTTAACTTTAATTACCCGATTTACCTTATACTATTCTCTAAAAAATCTCTAAGGTTACTATTCCTATTGAAAAAATGGGGCCTATTTAAAAAATATATACCCAATAATTACAAATATGGGATTTATTTTTAAAAATAAAAAACATATAAGTTGTATGATTTAATTTAAAATTAACCCTGAAAAATGTAGTAAAGAATATCATTTTAGAAAAAATTTGTATTAAAGAAATTTTTTTTTGAACTAAATATAAGTAAATGAGTTAATTTTGAAAATAATAATTGGACTAAAAAATATATAATTAGATTTTAATACTAATAAAAAATATTATTTGTATTTATAAATATTTTAAATGAAAATATAGTTCTCAATATAAATCATAATTTTTCAGTATTCCTTAAAAAATAAAACTTTTTATAAAATACTATGAGATTCATCTTATGATAAATTTTCCATACTGAAATCAAAAAATGAAATTAATTTTTTCAAATTAAAATTCTTTTGTATGAAAACTTTACTTTTAAGTAAATCCCAATTAGAAAAGATTTTAATACAACTATTTTGTTTTTTATTTTTGAATTATATTGTGATTTTACAATGAATATATCTATATATTCAATGAATACTAGTAAATATGAAAATTATTTATTCTATCATTACCTAGGTTTTTATATTCTTCCCCTCTTTTTTTAATTACATCCTTATAATTTTTTCCACTCATCTAGAAACTGGGGATATCTTTTCTTTATATTTTTTTTTCAGAATCCCATGTTGATTCTTTAACCATATAGTTTTTACACAAGACCATAACTAAATGAATCATATTATTATGCTAAAAAACATTCCTATGTTAAAGAATCTGAGTAGTACATTCCTCTTAAGAATTATTATCTTCTAAATGAAAAAAATTTAATGCTCAAAACATGATTTGAATTTTTAACATATTTTCTTACCATTGAAACATGAAAAATGTTTTATACCCGGGATAAACACAGATTCAAGGTCACTTGGTAGGAAAACGATCCAAATTTTCCTAGGGTTTCAAATATTTCATTGAACCATGGACTTATCATCAATTGTTTTCAAAAAATTATAACACCTTTACATGGAGATAATTTAATAAAAACATGATCACCTACCTCTAATGAAAGATCTTTTCTCCAATTACCTATATAAGTTCTTCTTCCTTCACCAAGATGCCTTATATTGTTCAAAATCATACTAACATTATAGACCATCTAATCTACTAACTCTAGGTTTTCGGAAAAGAGTAAGTGGGAGACTGGATGTTCCAAAATATACCTTTTGTTCTGATTGAGGATTAACCAATGCTTCACAAGATAATGAAGTCCATTATAAATGAAATTAAATCAATAAATATTAATAATATATAAATATGGAAACAAAACCATTGGATCATCACATATTATTTATAATTATTTTATAAAATTAATGAATTAACATGTGATAAATTATTTGTATATTGATGGATATGAAAATGTATCTACATCATAACATCAATACATTATAGGAATCAATAATAGATTCTCCCCAAGTGGTTATCCAAACGTGTTCCAATAACCTAGATCATCACCATAAGAATCTATGGGTGCTAGAATGAAATCTCTTAATGCTTGTGTGATTATCGTTGGATCAGCATGAGAATCTCATCCAAAGGATTCCCCTTTATAACTCTTTGTACTCGAGAGTCGATGGTTGAGGAAGATCATTATCTATTTTTTAGAGTATTTTGGGAGAGGGAGCTCTCGAGGGATTGAGGGGATTCTCTCTAAATTTTATTATCAACTACCAAAAAATGAATCGGCTCTATTAATAAAAAATATAATGGGATTTGTATGATAGTAGAGTTAAAAAATAATAATTAAACATTACCCTTTATTATTTTCGAAATCCCCTTGTAAATCCACATATATAATAATAGTAATATTATTATTTCTTGACATGTGATAGACTCACAAATTAAATTAAATATTACTTTTTAAAATAATATTCATTATATAATACTTATTCAAATAATATTAAATATATATTATTTCTCACTAGATCATTAAGCACAATCTTTCATTCCTCTGTAATTATTATCAATCCTTGATTAATGACTAATTATTTAATAATTAAATATCACTTAATTATTCAAAAATAAGTAAAAAATATTATATTCAAAAAATAAAAAAATATTAGTTAAATAATTTTTATGAAATAATATTATATTAAATAACTGGTGACAATATATTTACAATAGAAAAATATGAATAATTATTAAAAAATGTGTAGAAATAATATTTCTTGAATTTATTAAAAATAAAATATTATTTAACCTAGATTCTTGATACACTTCATGTGTTAACCTCCAGAAAAATTTAAGTGTCACTTTGTGAAGCTGCCCAATGTCCTAAGATAGTATCTAAAAACATGTCAAGGAACCCAAAAATAAATAATATAATGTCCCAAAGACATAAAACATGATACAAACGCTTAATGGGTAATATAATCTATTTATCAAGATATCTCTATTCAAACAGGTTGCATGCTGGTGTCATCAACCTATATTCTTGATGTATTATTCTTCCAATTTACAGAAATTGAACTTGCCTATAAAACACAATAACTATGTGTTTAATTAGGATATATCACTTCTATCAAAGGGACTAAGATACCAAATTTATTTAAAGAAAATAATTAATAGCTCTTTTCTTGCATTATTCTTTAATGAAATATTACTCGTGATGCACCCAATATATCATACCTCACCATGAACATATGTCATCATAGTTTTCATCAATAAAGAAAAGTACATGAATTATAATAATCATTAATAATAATATTAATGTCTATGAACCAATAAAAAATTCATCCGATAAGAACATCGAATAACACATATAAGTGTTTACTTTATACCAGTGTGTCTTATTTTCTTTATATCCAACACTAGATATTTCCAAGGGAGTACACTATGAAAAGTTTCCATAAAGTATTATGAGTCTCCCCCCATGATTTCTAACATCATTTTCCCTAAAATTAATTTATCAGGCTATAGAACATATATTTAACAATACTTATGTGGCACTTCTAGGTTCTCCTCATAGCGGGGAACTACTATCACATTTAAGTGATACATATACACTTGTGACACTATCAAATACTATTACATATAGAATAATAATCATATTATGATAATGGGTTTATTAATATTAAAAAAATTAATACATGTTATCATAAAGTACAATGAAGTTGGTTCTAGGTCACCATCTCCAACTGACTCCCACTGGCACTAGAGCTAACTACAAACAACATTCAGTATTTTATTTATCTAATGATACTCATCCATCATCTGATATAACTTTTTCGTCAAGGGGTACACAATATTTTCTTATAACAAAAATCATATTACTCTAACTTCATCCCTCTAAGAAAAATAACATAATCAGTACTGATTCTGGAGTATGTGATTTGTACATTGGTGTGACATTGGCTCCTTTACAAGAGCCACTAATTCATTATTATCATAGTACAACGTGACAGGGTTTTTACTTCTAGTTACCACATCAAGACACTAGAAAAAGTATCATATATAAAAGTAATCATTAGATAGATTAGAATCCATTATATACATGGAATTTCTTATAGAATCAGTGAAAATTGGATTCTTTGAACTATTTAGTTCATAGATCATCCATTGAGATAGAAAACATATCCTAACTACGACACCAGATCATTCTGATTTGTTTGACAAACAGCTTCTGTATAACCCTTGATGACTTCCTATTAAACTCTTCCATACATTCAGAGTATATTCTTAGTTCTTCTCAGATACATAAGGATAACCTTAACATCAAGTAGATGTTGTTCTTCAGGATCATCTTGATATCTTTCTACTATACTCAACATATAGGAAACATCATGTGTAGTAGAAAACATGGAATACATTATTGATCCTGTCTCTAGAATTTATGGAATCTTATTCACTCCCCCTTTCTCCTATTGTTTCTACGGACACTATTTCATAGAAATATATATTCTATGTGAAACTGGAACCAATTATCTATTAGATATTTTTTTTACTAAATTTCATTAGTATATGGTCAATGATCATACTATTAATTAGTCGAAACAATCCCTTCTATCTATCATGGATGATCTTAATCCCTACAATATAAGCATTTTCACCTATATCTGTCATAGATAAACACATGAATAAATAATCCTTAACACACTTTAAGATTGTTATGTTGTTTCCAATAAGTAATATTCCATCAACATATACTAAATGGAAAATGACCGAATTCTTACAAAACCTCTTGTAAACAGATGTCTCACATTTTTTCTTGAGGAAAGAAAATTGTTTTATAGGTTCATAAAATCAAAATTTTCATGATCTGGATGATTTCATCAATATAAAAATGGATCTCTGCAAATATTAGATCTTGTTGGGATTACATGGATTTACAAACCCATATAGTTGTAACATGTAGAAATATTCATATTGGTTCCCATTAAAAAAATCTATTTGAACATCCATCGTACCAATTTCATGTTCATGGTATGCTTCTCTAGAAAGTATAATTCTGATGGATTATAACATGGAAAATTGTGAAAATGATTAATTATAGTCAATTCTTTGGTTATTTTAAAAACCTTTAGGTAATAGCCTCACATTATAGGTATTTTCCTTACCTTTAATATCCACATTTTTTCTCCAATACCCATTTTCACCCAATGGGATTTAGATTTACTAGAGCATCGACCAACAAACAACATTTTTATGATACATGGAATCCATTTCATAATTCATGGCTTCTTACCATCTTTTAAATTCTATACTCTTTAATACCTCTTTGTGGGAGAGTGGTTTTTCATTTTCAACCAATAATGAGTGAGTATCTTCAATGACCAAGAAACAATAACTCTATGGTTCACTTACATACCAAGAGCTTCTATAAAGTAATTGTTTTGTATGAACTACTTATTCCCTAGGGACATATGGTTTCTACTCATCTTCCAACTCTTATATATCTTGAGAATAAAATTTAACAAAGTTAAAATTTATCCCACTATCTTTTTTGAGTATTCTCTACCACTCATTAAAGATGAATTTTCTAGAATTATTCAATTTCTTATATTTGGGTTTTTATAGTTAGTATCATTTTTTCCTTAGTATACCCTATAAAGATACACTTTGTGCTATGAGGTGATTGTTTTTTGACTATAAATTCCATAACAAACTTCTCAATACCCTATACAAATATATGAGAGAAAATGTTCTTATTTCAACTCTATAACTCAATGGCAATTCCATTTTCCACTTTATTTGGTTTTTGTATTAGTTTTTTACCACAATTTGTAATGAATATACCTAAAAGGATAATTGATGATCTTCATGACTTATCATCAACCTTACCATGTCTAATAATATATAGTTCCCCCTTTATCTAAATACCCAGAAGGCCTTCTATATTAATTAATTTTTGATAATCCCCCTTTTACGAGACTAAGGGGAACCCTTACGTGGTTTGTAGGCTTCGTGACATTACATGACCTAATGGTATTAAAGGAATTCATCCAGACCATAAATATTTGGAATTTCCACTCCCCAGTCTCTACATTAAGATGTTAGTTCTCCACCTTCACATTGTTTTTTGGCTATCTGTCCCATGTAGAGATTCATAGGCTGGCCCAAATGCAATTTTCATACCTTCTCATTTATCCAAATCCATTATATCTTCTTTGAAAAATTCACCCTCTATGAATACACATATAGAGCATACTTCTTGTCAAGTCTTCCTGGTATATTTTTTCACAAAAAATGGAATAAAGGCTTTGAGGTAGCCTGATGTCCTTACTGACCTAATGTCTTTGGTGGAAAAAAGGACTTGAAGGATTCGAGGACTAAATAGGTGGTCCAAAGGCAGAAAAGGATGAATTATTTTGACTAACATAGTACCGAAAAATATATGTTACATTACCTACTACATTAATTAGAAAATAACCCAGAAATATGCCTATGTCTGGATTTGATCATAGGTCTTGTGGATACACTCATAGATTACACAATAATCGGGATATGAATCATGTTCATCCACCTTTCAAAACCACCATTCCACTGTGGTGTCTAAAGTGGAGTGAGTGGAGATAAAATATAAAACTATTGTAAAAAGTAGATAAATTATTTTTAAGATATTCACCACCTCGATCTGATCAATTCTTATTTAGCTTCATTCCAAGTTGATTATCTACTTATTTATTTAATTTTATGAATTTATTAAATTAATTTCACTTATACCTTATTGATTTTTCATATCCACATATACACAATTCATCCGTAAAATTTATTATTTTAGTATACCCACATATATATTATACTTTAAATGGTCCACACAAATTAGTGTTTACCAACCCTTGAATCTTTATAGCCTTTTAACCCTGTCCACTAAATGCAAGTTTAGTCAATTTTCTATTTAAACATGAATGAAAACATTTAAGTGGGTTTTTCTCAAAGAATCTAAATAAAGAAATTGATTGAGCTTCATAAAATTATTATCATTTACATGACCAAACTGGAGATGACATTGTTGGGTGTTATATAAGTCATGGGAACATGATTAATTTTCCATCTCCAATACTTGTTTTTTAGAATTTAATAGATAAATATAGTTATTTAAATGATCCATAACCAAAAATTTGTTTCCTTTATAAAAGAAACACCTTTTGTTTAAAAAACATGAAAATAGAAACATTTTTATCTTATAATGATCCCAAAATTATTTTCTTGGTAATAGTTAGTATAAAATAAAAATTCCATAAAACCAATATAATTCTCTTTGGAAATGAAAGTTAGTAGTCACCAATGTCTAGATTAATCTTAATCACACCATTTTCAACACGTAAATCCACCACTAAGATATAAATATTTTCGAATCTTCTTGGTTCCTGTATTAAGATATAGATGTGAGAACCAAAAAATGTATCTAATATCCAATGTGTAGATATTGAAAGATTACAACTGATAATGAATGCACATTTACCTTCCCCTTTCTTTTGGGAGAAGTTCCTCTTCCATTGGACTTCCTTTACACATGAAAATCACACTTCCTCCTTTTTGATTCCCTACCTATGGATCTTCCTCTTCTTGTAAGGATGGTGCTGGGGAGATTTAGTCTATTTATGATACATTTTCTCATTCACCTATTTATTCCTTTACATATTCACAAAATGGATAATGTGTTTTTCATGCTACATGTAATTATACACTTAGTGAATCAGAGTAGGAAGTTGTAATATACCCTTATCATTGTTTATCATATTATAGTTAACCATAAAACATGATAAGGACTTGGGAAGTGAGTAAATTATTTGATCATTTTTAAACTAATCTATGAATTTCCTCCCTAAGATATCTAATAATTCAACATATTTAATAAGGATGACTATATTTGGCCAAGCTGGTACTGAATCTCCAATATTTGTTCTAAATGGAGAATTATATATCTCATATCTCTATTATATCACCTTCTTCAGATAGACATCCTACAGGAGATACATCATGTTATGTGTATCCATGTCCTCATGATGCTTCCGAAGATCATTTTCAATGGTTGATAGTAAGAAACACTAAAAATATATATATTCATCTAAAAGTTTCTCATATAAAGGAAACTCTTTCTCACTTCCCTTATTTCCAATAATATTCGAAATAGGGTCTTATATGTCATACTATTTCTTTTCATTATATATGATAACACATAAGAACCTTTTCATACATGAAAATTTGTTCTATTAAGAAGGGTATACTTCTCAATCATAGATCACAATGATATATTTGAAGTTATTTTATTACTATTATTTCTAAAAATAATATGAGTATAGTTTCAGTACATTATATGATAAAATTTAGAGAAATAAATAAATATTATAATTATTAATTTCCCACTATTATATTGAAAGCCAACAACCCTAACCATTGGATTCAGAATATCATGTTTCTTGAAAATTCTAATGGAAAGGATCCATATTCTCCTTCTTATAACCCTGACATTGGATGGAAATGAAATTTTAAGTATTTTATGTAGCAACTCAAAATTTCAACTACATTATTTCATAGTTCCTTGATATATTGAGTGGAATCCATTATCCTAAAATCCTAAACAAATAATTTACATAACTATTTTACTATTAGATAAACTATGTCCAACTATGTTAGTAAACCTAAAAAGCGGATTAACTCAAGTGAATGAAAAAATTCAATTTAGAATTCCCTGATCATTGAAAGAACAACAAAATTGGGTGGTAAAGAACTTTGAAATATGGTTTGATTTTAACAAAATTAGGGAAGGTAATAATTAATTAAAATATATAATTAAAATATTTTATATTTTATATGTAAATTATAAATTATTATCTTTATTAAATAAATTTTATTAATAAGTGGGTTTATTTAAGTTATTATCCATGTCTTATATAATAATTATGTATAAGAAACTTTCTTTTAGTTCAATCTGGTATGATTGTTAATTCATCAATTTGTTTGACCATGCAAAGACATGTATAATTAAATAACTATGAAACTCAATAGAAATAAAATAAAAAAGTGCAATTACTATGAGATTTTACAAAATTTTAGTTTATCTAGGAGTTGATAAACTAATAATTGAACTATGGTGGAAATACCTTGAACCATTTATGGTTTGTGTTGTAGATTTCCACCTTTTTCTCTATGCATCACACTTTGATTAGTTTTCCTTGAATATAAATTCAAACCACCTCTATATTATTGGGAGCTCTATCTAATACATATGATTTTACTCACATGCATTTGTGGGGAACAAAGAATTAGTTAAGAATTTATAGGAAGGAAACCATGGGAATGCGTACCCTTACATAATGAGATGAGAGATGACACACAAACCAAAAATTTAATTTAATAATAAATTAAATGAAACCAACCACATTCAATGATCTGATCTAGGATCCTGATCATCCACATTCATAGAATGACTTATAGTTTTAATAAAATAATCATTCAATTATAATTATTCCTTTTAGGATAAATCATGCTCGAATAAATTAACTGTCTTATTTATTTATTTAATTATTTTAGCTTAATTATCATATCATCTTTATATATATTATCATCCTCCTTAATTTTAATATTTTTTAAAAGTAACTATGTACTAAAATGTACCTTAGAGGAAACACAGTGAGTACCTATTTAAACCACCCAAAATTTATTATACTCATATACTATTTAATCTTGCGATAGGTGGAATACATGAGTTATTAAAAAAAATTCATTGTGTGTACTATCAACTTAATGAACTCATGAAAAACTTGGTATTTAAATAGAATGGTATACATTAATGTGTATGGAGTAGTATGTTTACTAAAAAATATACTTGTTTTGTACATCTGATCATTACACTAAAATTAATTAGCCACTTGTATATTTAAAACCCATTAAATGGAGTTTACTATCAAATTTATTAACACACAGAACACATGTTATAAGGTTTTCATAGTTGAATAAGTTAATTTCCAGTTTAGTGAAATTTGATAAAAGTAAACATTTTGTACATTAAATATACATGACATATATTATTATCATCATCAATCAAGGAAACACACCAAGGGACTCAGTGTGAAACCATGACATGTAAAATATTGGTGTACATGGTGTGTATATGGGAAACATGACTTGTGGAATCTGAGTTACATAGTCAGTAGTTAGGAATGCTTTGTAAGAGGACACGTGGCCCATATGTAATGAAGGGACTACATGTCCTGTACAGAAATTACACAATTTGTAATCTGGGTGACTGTGTGCCATGTTGGATAGACAAAAACATGGTGTATGATTAAATTCACTCCATTTAATAAATACCAATTCCTTGAATTAATGAAAAATTAATTTACGATTAATTAGACACTATTACATGGAATATACCTCTGATTTACCTGGAGTGTACTCTTTTTCTATCCAGATCAAATCCTCATGATCTACAGATAGAGTATTTAAATTTATTTCATTCATAAAATTAATATATCTTATTATATTTTTTTGAAACAAAGATGAATAATGAATTTATCACAGTCTAGATTAAATAACGATTAAACTGGAACTAAATACTAATGAAAATTTTGTAAATCAATAAATGATCATTTAATAATTATAAATACTTATGATACCCCCATTGATACCACTTATAGGTTGTGGGAATAGCCCACGTGGATAATGGGACATTACCAACTCAAAATTGTTCATGATCATTTACTAATCTGAGATTTCCATGATGATGAATGTCATGATTAATAGAATTGAATTGAAGAATATTTACAACAGATTAAAATCAATACCAAAGTGTATTATCATAACATATTATTTATAATTAATTCAATTAATTAAAAAATTACCATTTGAGAAATTATTTCTACATTGATAGATCTGAAAACATCTCTATATCATACCATCATTGAGTTGTTGGAATCAAGAGTATATTCCATCCAGTGGTGATGAACACGTGTTCCAAGAACCTCCAAACATTTACAAAAGAATTTTTAGGTGCTATCATGGTACATAATAATTTTTGGGTCATTTTCCTTTGATTTACTGAATAATTTCTTCAGATTATTGTCCATAATATCTCTCTACACTCGAGAGTTGAAAGTGGAGGAAGATCTCTCTTCGTTATTGTGAGTGTTCTGGGTGAGAGATCTCTCTATGTATTGAGAGGATTATCTTCATATTTCATTCTTCACAACACCAAAATGAATTGCATCTATTCAGAAAATAATATAATTAGTTTTATATATGTAACACCCCATGATTTCAAAGTACTTTATTTCTTCAAAGTAATTCAATAACAGGCACTACACTCAACACCGAGTTCAAGCGCACCACAACTTACCAAACTAGTCGTTAAAAAGTAGTTATGAATAGTATTAAATGAATTTTGAAATTTAAATAATCCTTATAATTTTAGAATCCATATTATGAGTTTCTTAGACATAATGTAAGAACAAATACATTTTTTCTGATAAAATAATTATTTTTCAAAAAAATGAAATTTTATCACCTTTTAATGGAGAACACTTTTTAAATAAAATATTGGAAACTTTTATATATTTAATTTGACAAAAGAAACTTCTTTTTTAGAATGAGGACATATTAATTTAGTTTTAATAATTTTTTGGTATTTTTCTGATAACTTTCATATTTGGGTGAATATTGAAAAATAATATATTTTAACAGAAAAAAAAAATTTTAATCAAAATAATTTATTGTGTGAAATTATACATTCTAATGTTTTGGAAGTATAATTAGATTATATTTTTACCCTTTAATCCAATGTTGGTCATTGAAATTAATTTCACATTGAAATTATACAAAAACACGTGTCAATCTTTTGAAAGTTACTGTTTTTAAAAACACAGAGTTTGTTTTGACAATGAGAATTAATTTCAAATTAATAAATTCAAATTCTATGTTTTGAATTTGGTAAAATAGACTTCATTTTTCGATTTTTAATATAGAAATTATCCTATGGTGAAGTATTGGTATTTTTCTAAAAATGTTCAATTTTTGATGAATAGTAAAAATATTGAGTTATCGTTTAAAATTGAATTTTTATTTAAATAATTATTTATTTTATTAAATTTATCTTAGGTCAAAACAGATACATAATACCTATATAAGTTCATTTTAATTCATTGGAGTCAATTTATAATAATTATAGATATATAAAAATTTTATCGAACTTTTACCGTCTTTTACCCACCTCCTAGGAACATTTGCAAATTTACATAAAACATAATTTTACCACTTATATGAGTTTAATTTATAAAATATGAGAGACACGGTTAACATCAAATACTAAAATGTTGTTCAATAAGATAAAAATAATTCTTGGTGAATAGAAACTTTTTACTTTTATTTACCACGACTAAAAGAAAATAGGGTAATTAAGGGTAAGAATGATATTATTATTACCTTAACACATGTCCTAATTCTATTGGATAAGTTTAATTGGACCAAAAAAAAACCTTAGGAATAAAATATGACCTTTTAGGTCCCGTTGGATTATATTAATACATTTATTATTAATTTTTTTAAAGAAGAGTTAAAAGAGTTAAAATCAATGTTTAATGACTAATACATTTTTAATATAGGGTTATACATAAGATAAATTCGACTATAAATATTAATTAGAAATATAAAATGATTTCCTACATAATGGTATTTTATTTATAATTTTTAAAGATTAAATATTTAGATTTATTAATGACACAATGATGATGTAGTAATTACTTTATTAATGAAAGAATCAAATAAATGGTATTATAAATATTAAACTAAATATAATTTCAAAGTTTTAATGACATCCAAGAATTTTATAGGTGAATATGACTTCCTAGGATTGATTAAATGTATTTTTTTTTTGAAGTAATAATGCTTTTATTATTTTACAAAAAAAACAAATACCAAATAGTGTCAAAATTGACATAAAATAGTTTTCAAAAGAAATATTATATTATTGATTGATATAATGGTCTTAAAAATATAAGGTTCAGCAAAAACACTTATATAATAATATATATGACATTAATGAACCAATTGGGGTTCTATTAGATTTATATAGTAAATTTATTAACCATATATTGTAATAATACAGGAAGACACGGTAAAAGATAAATTATTGAACTTAGATTTAAATCTAAATGATAAGGTTAAAATGGTAACTAAAACTTGTCTAAAACCTATTGGTTGAGATTTTTTAGACCCATCCCCACATTATACTTCAAATAATACATTTTAGAGGCATTATAAACCAAATATGATTTTATTATCAAATAATATTTTAAATTTTTTCTAAGGTGCCCCTCACCCCTCTTATAAAAGGGAACCCCCCCTTATCTCTAATTCACACCATCGAAGCCTTTTTCCGTGAACCAAAATCTGCCCAAATAGTCTCTAACATATCCTCCATTTATCCTAGATGTGGTCATATAGTCCGAAAGCCATCTTAAGGAGCCCTTTTGATCAAATCTAAAGGAAGAACCCGAAGAAGAGGTAATAATTTCACCACCCTCTTTCAAGTTCTTTTCTTCTTCCACTTCTTCTTTCCTTGATATTTCCATTATAAAGTAATAACTCCAGTATCTTATATATACTGTGATGTTATTATAAATATGTAATAACTATATTCATTATTCTATCCATCTTATGAATGATAATGTCACCATGCGTGCGAACGTACGACTTACCGTCTCCACACCGTGGTGTAATTTGTTATTCAACACTATGTTATTTGAATGGGTATAATGATGAGTAATATGTATATAAATAATTAAAATAACATGATAATGTCTCTATAAAATTAATATACCATCCAATTCCACACCATTAAGGAAAGGATATTGTCGCTCGTGTGTATGTACGGATTACCGTCTCCACAACGCGATGTGATTCATTTCCACGTTCAACATTCATCGACGATTATAAAAATATATAATACTAATAAGTATGTAATATATGACATAATAATTCTACTGGATATATATATGTGTACTTACATATATCTTATTCACATCATTCCGTTCAATACGATATAAAAAAGGAAACAACGTTTATGCGTACATACGGACTACCATCTCCATAAACGGTGTTTTCATTTCATATATATATTTCTATTATAAATATTTATATTCTAAATATATATGATATATAAATCATGTTTTATATTCTGGAAGTATTTATATCTTGATCTATGTGATACAATCAAGAGTAACAAGTTAAAACACGTACGATAAAGAAAGCGATTATTACCCTAAATGTTAATTTGACATGGAAATTATTATTAAATGGGTAGTATAAAGTCATAACTGAATCATCTATGATATCATAAATATTAATATGGTTCTGGTATAATTTAATAACATACTATGATCTTTGTACAGGATGTTAAATAACCCCTCGACTAAAGAAAAGTGCAAGGTAAGGGTTAATTCCTCAGTCTCATTATTATCCGATATTGTTTATATGTAAGTATTTACTGGGACATTTTTACCATCCATGTCTATTTTTTCATAAACATGATTTCAAAATGAATATTTTAAGGATTTTGAAAGGTACTCTTTATCAAGATCAGAATTTTAAATTTTTTAGAGAATTATATTTCTAAATCTTTTTAATTAAAGTCCATGTTTTCAAAATGATTTTAAGGATTTATTTATATGGACATGAATGTTTTGAAATGATAATTCTTTTCAAAAGATTCAAAGTGGTATGTGAAAATTTTATTCAAAAATCTCTTTTAAATTACTTCTTTTATAAATGTGTGACTTTTAAATGATTTTACAAAAAATAAAATTTCTCTCAAAAAGTGTTACTCATCATTTTCAACTATGTCTGCATCCTTTACTAGATATTATTTTTGATTGAGTTTTATTTATGAAATGTTTGACTATGGATGTTCTATTTTTATACCATTCATGGTTTATGGTTAATGAATTGACATTTCGTATACTAGTTTTAATACAAATGTTTATGTTATGTTTTAAATATTCATATAAGGAATGAAGTGGACTTAGTAAGAGACGGGTGGAGCCCAATATAGCTCCTTGATGCATCGTTAGGTATCATGAGACAAACTAGTGTCTTGGAAAAAGGCCTTGACAAATATTTTATTTGTAGTCTTGGAACGAGGCCTTGAATATGTGGTAATGATGTCCGGTATTAGGTATTCCCTCATTGTGAAATTAGTTATCACATGTGATTATTCGACTAGTAGAATATCCATGTGCATTTTTATATTGTAATGTTTCATTTATTTTTATCATATTATGATCATTTTTATGTTTAAAAGGCTTTTGTTATTATAACACATATTTCCTTAAAATTTTATAGCTTCAGCTAAGTTATTTACCCTCACTTAGCATCTGAGCTCCCCCTTTCTTATGTTTTATTTTCCCATGATTCCAAGAAGTTTATTATGATTCATATGAAGGGTTAAGATAAATGTAAAAATGGAAATCTCAAAGAACTATCTATGTTGTGTTTTATGTTTCAAATTGTAATGTAAATTTAATGTATGTAATCTATTTTCCAAGACTACTAAACTGATCGGTCCTTCGGGACTTGTTTCTTTGTAATTGTGCCAATGTATTAAAATAATGCACCGGCTTTGGGTAACTGGGGTCGAGGCATTACAATTGGTATCAAAGGAAGTTTAACAATGTCCTTGGAAGCCAGATTTAGATAAACTCTGATTAGAGAACATAGACCTAAGATAGACCTTGAGGATTAGTATAGAACAAATTCTTAGAATTTTGGTAATGTATAGATTTTGTGAGTTTTCCAAGAAAATATATCCCTATTTGGATACGAGCAGGTAGATGTGGCTCTGGAATAGATGTACCTAAGGGAAAAACCCGAAAACATTACTTTGAGCTAAACTTTAATGAGAACTGGTGCACGACAACGGGCCTTGCTGCACTCTTGGTTATGACACTCCCGGGGATATTCTTAGGATAATTCTCATTTTATTTAAAAACCACTATGAAGGGTTTATGAGTATATACCTCCTCAAAGATTTTTTTTTGATTATGTATTATATCCATAAACTATCCAATTTACGTTAGGTATTTCACATGTTAGGAATTATGAATTGCGATTCATAAAATGACCTAGTGTATGCCATTTTTTAGAAATGGAGCCCAATAGAAGGAATGTGAACTCCAGCAATACAGTTGATCCAAAGAGTAAGATGGATCATATCTTTCAAGGTATTAAGCTAACATTTAGAAGAGAGATAGTCTCCCATTTATTCTCAAAATATGAAGAAATAGTATCTTGTGATAATAAGATAAGTAAATAATTCTCTGAATCCTATGGCTTTGAATGGAATCCAGAGAAGAAAAGGATGGTAGAAGGAATGATGGATAAAGGGAAAGAAAGATTTTACAATATGTGATAAATGTCGAATGAATCACCTTGGTAAATTCTGGAAGGGAATATGAGTTTGTTATAAGTGTAGAGAAAAAGGACACCAAGTACGTGATTGTAAGGGTAAGAAAAAGTTTTCAAATGTAAAATGCTTCATCTGAAAGGCATTGAGACACTATGCGAATCAATGTCCCATTCATAAGAGTTTACCAAAAATGATGTTATTGGATAATAATCAAGTTATGATACTACCTTAGATGAAGAATAATGGCAAGTGTTCTTATGTTTTTATTATAGAATTATTTCATTTGAGTGTTGTATCAACAATATACTGGTTACATGAATTATGGAGATAAATAAGGATTGTACTGTAGTACCATTTCATTGGGAATTTGAGATTATATGGTCCTGATACTATGGTAGTAATTTTGGAATAATGGATGGTTGATTTTGGTAATTCAGGATGTTGTGTTGTAGTAAAATAATACACGATGAAGGCGTTCACTTGTTATTACCGTGAAAAAAGGATCCTCATTATGTTTAAATTCCTTATAAACTTTGGAATGAGAGTTTGGATATAATTATTTTGGATAATTATAATGATTGGAATGGATTAAGTATGAAATTGGATACTATTGTTAACGTTATTTTTGGATTTCCATAAAAAGGACAACCTGGAGGTCGGGCAGCAACCCGTCAAATCTGGCTAGGTCGCGTGACTTGAACGCACAACCGAAGGGAGGAAAGGGTGTATCACCTATCTTTAACCCACGTGATGTCTTGGATTGAATAATGTAGTTTTTAAAAGTTGTGATATGTGAATTATAAACTCATTATTTTTTGAAACCTATAAGATTAGGATAAATAGAATATATATTTATTTTTTTTGAAATCATTTATAGTGAAAGATGTGTTTGTGGTAGGAATTAGTTAAAGGAAGAAACTATACTTGTCAGGTTTATATATATATATATATTCCCTCTTATTTTATGGATAAATTAACTATTAAACATTAGGTAAGGGATCTTAAAACTAAAATGTGTTATCCTAATACATTAGGTTTTGTTGAACCGATGGTATTTTAAATCATCATAGATTGGTGTCTTTGAGACCCACAATTCTACAATTTTTTTGTGATTGATAACCTCAATACCTCCCAATAAATATTTTTGTTTTTCCTCCAATTATGTGTCTTTAATTTCCACCAATGTTCTCATAATCAAAATCATAATTTGGTGGTGACCTTTTCATTTCCCTTTTCCTCTTATTAAGACTAAATTTTATTAACCCAATTTCCTATGTGGGTTTTCCCACAAAGGTGTTTTCTATTTTCAACATTTTATTTTTGAAAAACAATTACAAATTGTGAGGATAAAATTTATTGAAGGAGGGAAGAATATAACACCCCAAGATTTCAAAGTACGTTATTTCTTCAAAGTAATTCAATAACTTTCACTACACGCAACACCGAGTTCAAGCGCACTACAACTTACCAAACTAGCCATTGAAAAGCAGTTATGAATAGTATCAACTAAATTTTGAACTTTATATAATTCTTATAACTTCAAAATCCATATTATGAGTTTCTTAGGCATGATTTAAGAACAAATACATTTTTTCAGATAAAATAATTATTTAAAAAAAATCGATTTTACTGCCTTTTAATGGAGAACCCTTTTTAAATCCAATATTTCAAACTTTTATATATTCAATTTGAAAAAAATAAACTTCTTCTTTATAATCTGGACATAAGAATTTATTTTCAATAAATTTTTGGTGTTTTGCTGATAACTTTCATATTTGGGAGAATAGTGAAAAATACTATATTTTAACTGAAAACAACTTTTTTAATAAAAATAAATTATAATGTGAAATTATATATTTTAATGTTTTGGAAGTATAATTAGATTATATTTTTACCATTTAATCCAATTTTTCTCATTGGAAGTAATTTGACATTGAAATTATACACAAACAAGTGTCAATCTTTTGATAGTTACTGTTTCTTAAAACATGCTATTTGTTTTGACAACGAGAATTAATTTTAAATTAATAATTTCAACTTATATGTTTTTAATTTGGTAAAATATAATTAATTCTTGGATTTGGAATATCTAAATTATCCTAGGGTTATGTTTTGGTATTTTTCTGAAAACGTTCAATTTTTTACGAATAATGAAAAAACACTGAGTTATCGTTTAAAATCGGATTTTAATTTAAATAATTATTTAGTTTATTTTAATTTATTTTTTGTCAAAATAGATACATAATACCTATATAAGTACATTTTAATTCATTGAAGTCAATTTATAATAATT
Organism: Viscum album; assembly: GCA_963277665.1. Classification (NCBI taxonomy): domain Eukaryota; kingdom Viridiplantae; phylum Streptophyta; class Magnoliopsida; order Santalales; family Viscaceae; genus Viscum; species Viscum album. The sequence goes on from OY728146.1 coordinate 1,111,821,819, forward strand.
TTAAATATATAAAAATATTATCGAACTTTTACCGTCTTTTACCCACCTCCTAGGAGCATTTGCGAATTTACATAAAACATAATTTTACCTCTTCTATGAGTTTAATTTCAAAAATCCGAGAGACACGGTTAATATAAAGTACCAAAATGTGGTTCAATAAGATAAAAATAATTTTTCATGAATAGTAACTTTTTACTTTTATTTACCACGGTTAAAAGTAAATAAGGTAATTAAGGGTAAGAATGATATTATTGTTACCCTAACACATGTCCTAATTCTATTTTATAAGTGTAATTAGACCAAAAACAACCTTAGGAATAAAATATGACCCTTTTTCTCCACTTGGATTTGATTAAGACATTTATTATTATTTTGTTTAAAGAAGAGTTAAAAGAGTTAAAATCAATGTTTAATAACTAAAAAAAATTTAATATATGGTTATGCATAAGATAAATTCGACTATAAATATTAATTATAAATATAATAATATTTCCTACATAATGTTATTTTATTTATAATTTTTATATATTAAATAATTAAATTTATTAATGACACAATGATGATGTAGTAACTACCTTATTAATGAAAGAATCAAATAAATGGTATTATAAATATTAAAATAAATATAATTTCAATGTTTTTATGACAGAAATAAATTTTATAGGTGAATATGACATGTTAGTATTTATTTAATGTATTTTTTAAGTAATAATTTTTTTACTATTTAAAAAAATACCAAATAGTTTCAAAATTGACATAAAATAGTTTTTAAAACAAATATTGTATTATTAATTCATATTATGGTCCTAAAAATCTAAGGTTCTTCCAAAAGACATATATAATAATATATTTGACATTAATGAACCAATTTTAGTTCTATTGGAAGTATATAGTAAGTTTATTAACCATATAGTGTAAGAATATAAGAAGAAACAATAAAAGTTAAATTATTAAAATTAGAGTTAAATCTAAATGATAAGGTTAAAATGGTAACCTAAACATGTCTAAAACCTATTGGTTGAGAGGTTTTCAACCCATAACCACCTTAGACTTTAAATAATACATTTTTGAGCCATTAAAAATCGAAAATGATTTTATTATAAAATAATATTTTATGTTTTTTCTAAGGGTCCCTCACCCCTCTTATAAAAGGGCACTCCCCCTTCTCTCTAATTCACACCATCAAAGCCTTTTGGTTCAGAAAAACTCTATACAAATACTCTCTGAACTATCCTACCTTCATCATAAAGGCCCTAAATTAGTCAGAAATCTAACTTAAGGAGCCCTTTTGATCAAATCAAAAGGAAGAACCCGAAGAAGAGGTAATAATTTCACCACCCTCTTTCAAGTTCTTTTCTACTTCCACTTCTTCTTTCTTTGTTATTTTCATTTTAAAATAAAAATATCAGTATCTTATATATACTGTGATGTTATTATAAATATTTAACAACTATATTTATTATTCTATCCATCTTATTAATGATAATGTCACCATGCCTGCGTACGTACGACTTGCCATCTCCAGACCGTGGTGTAATTTGTTATTCAATACTATGTTATTTGGTTGGATATAATGATGGGTAATATGTATATAAATAATGAAAAGAAAATGATAATTCTCTGTAAAATTAATATACCATCCAATTCCACACCTTTAAGGAAATTATATTATCGCTCGTGCATACATACATATTACAGTCTCCACGACGCGATGAGATTCATTTCCACATTCACCATTCATCGACGATTATAAAAATATATATTTCTGATAAGTATGTAATATATAATATAATAATGTTACTATATATATATATATATGTACTTACATATATCTTATTCACATAGTTCCATTCAATACAATTTGAAAATGGAAACAATGTTTGTGCATACGTACGGACTACCGTCTCTATAAACAGTGTTTTTCATTTCATATATATATGTCTATTATACATATTTATATTCTAAATATATATGATATATAAATCATGTTTTATATTATATATGTTTTTAAATCGTTATCTATGTGATACAATCAAGAGTAACAAGTTAAAACACATACGATAAAGAAAGCGATTATTACCCGAAATGTTAATTTAACATGGAAATTATTATTAAATGGGAAGTATAAAGTCATAACTGAATCATGTATGATATCATAAATATTAATATTATTCGGGTATAAATTAATAACATACTATGATCATCGTACATGAGGTTAAATTTACCCTTGACTAAAGGAAAGTGCAAGGTAAGGGTTAATTCCTCAATCTCATTATTATCCGATTATGTTTAGGTGTATGTATTTACAGGGACATTTTTATCATCCATGTACAGTTTTTATAAAAATGATTTCAAAATGAATATTTTAAGGATTTTTGAAAGTTACTCTTTATCAAGATCATAATTTTAAATGTTTTAACGATTTATCTTTCTAAATATTTATAATTAATGTCCTTGTTATCAAAATGATTTTAAGGATTTATATATAAGTACATGAATGTTTTGAAATGATAATTCTTTTCAAAAGTTTCAAAGTGGTATGGGAGAATTTGATTCAAAAATCTCTTTAAATTACTTCCTTTACAAATGTGTGACTTTTAAATGATTTTACAAAAAGGATATTTCTCTGAAAAAGTTTTACTCATCATTTTCAACTATGTTAGCATCCTTTACTTGATATTATTTTTGATTGAGGTTGATTTATTATAATACAATATTCCATATTGTATTGAATGAGTTATGATATGTTTGACTGTGGATGTTCTATTTTTATACCATTCATGGTTTATGGTTAATGTATTGAAATTTTGTATACTAGTTTTAATTCGAAAGTTTACTTTATGTTTCAACTATTCATATAAGGAATGTAGTGGACTTAGTAAGTGACGGGTGGAGCCCACTATAACTCCTCGATGAATCGGTAGGTCTAATGAGACAAACTAATGTCTTGGCACAAGGCCTTGACAAAAATTTTATTTAAAGTCTTGGCACGCGGCCTTGACTATGTGGTAATGATGTCCGGTATTAGGCATTCCCTCATTGTGAAATTAGTTATTACATGTGATTATTCGACTAGTAGAATATCCATGTGTATGTTTATATGGTAATGTTTAATTTATTTTTACCATATTATATACATGTTTATGTTTAAAAGGCTTTTGTTTTTATTACACATCTTTTCTTAAAACATTATTTCTTCCGCTAAATTATTTACCCTTACTGAGAATCTGAGCTCACCCCTTATGTTTTTTCAGGATTCCAAGAAGTGTATTATGATTGATATGAAGGGTTAAGAAAAATGGAAAAATGGAATTCTCAAAGAACTATTTATACTATGTTTTATGTTTCAAATTGTAATGTAAAGTTAATGTATGTAATCTATTTTTCAATACTACTAAATTGATCGGTCCTTTGGGACTTGATTCCTTGTAATTGTGACAATGTATTATAATAATACACCGCATCTGGTTACTTGGGGTTGCGGCATTACAATATACTACTAGGGTTAGAAAATAATTACTGCACATGTTATTTTATTATTTTTTCAATTCAAAAAGAACCTCATGTCTATAATAATTAATTTTTTTATATTATTTCTTAACATGCACAAAAATTTTAAAATTAAATTAAATATTATTTATTTAAAAAATATTCAATATATATTATTTATCACCAGACCATTAAAATTGATTTTCCATTCCTCCCTAATATTTATCACGTATTGAATAATGACTATTTATTTAGAAAATAAATATCACTGCATTATTCTATAATAAATAAATAAATATTATAGAGATTAAATTGAAAAAAAAACATTTATTAAATATTATTCCAACATAATGTTCTCTCAAATAACTGGTAATGGAAGATATGAGATCAAGAAAACATGAATAATTATTAATCCTCATGTGGGAATAATATCTTTTCAACATGTTAAATAAAAAAAAAAATATTAATTAATTTAGATTTTGGATACCCATAGTGTGTGACCCTCTAGGCCTCTTTCTCAGTTTCAATTGGTGAAGTATCTAAAATACCAAGGATAACTTCTCACAACATGACAAGGCACCCATAGATAAAGTACTTAATGTTGCACTGACATAATAACTCATAAAGATTCTTACCGTGTAATATAAACCCTTAAACAAGATATAACTTATTAAGAAGGTTTCATGCTAGTGTCATCAACCTATGTGATAAATTTCCATTTATTTAACTTTCGTGAAATAAAACATTCCTATAAAATACTATAGAAAAGGATTTATTTTGGATATTTTATTTACATAAAAGGGTTTGGGATATAAAATTCCATTAAAGAACATAAAGGGAAAATATTTCTCACATTATTAATTAATTAAATATTACTCATGATTCACCCGACATATACTACCTCACTTGGAAGATATTTCAGTGTGATTATCATCTATACATCAGAGTACATAATTTATAATACTATTTAATAATAACATTAAAGCCTATGGACCTGTACAATCAAACATATATAGAAACATCTAATGACATATAAATTTGGAGTTCTTATTAGAAGGTCCCATTTCATAATATCTTACGTTGGATATTACCGAGGGTATACACCATGAGAAGGTTCCTCAAAGTTCCATGAGTCTCCAAACTTGATACCTTGTATCATTTGTTTCACTAAAATTACTTCATCTGAATAGAGAAAATATATTTATAAATACATTCACGTAAATTTTGCGTTCTAATCATAGTGTGGAACTACAATAATCTTTTGGTATGATAATAAATCTTAGGAAATTACAATATAATTTTTCATATTAAAAAACAATAATTATGTGATAAAGAGTATATTAATATTAAAAATAATGAATTCATCTTATCATAATGTAAATAGAAGTAGGTCTAGGTAAACAACTCCAACACTCTAGTCAATTCAACTTCTATTACACTAATTCATCCTAAAATATTGAATTTGACACCAATTTCCATATAATACCTGAAAAGGTGACATATATATGATGTAATGGAAGTTATTATTATAAAAAAATGAAAAAAATAAAAATATTAATTCAAACATCCCTGGTAATAAATTGAAAAAGAATAAAACATGTCTTCCAATGTTGGAATTATTTTCATTGGGGGTCCATCAGATTAAGGAAGAAAGGATGTAGAAAAATTTTCTTCAGTACCCTATGATTTCTGAATTACCTAGCAAAATTTATAAGTGCACCTATGATAACTATTATATAAAATAAAAATAGGGACTCTATGCCACCAGAGAATAACTTTACGCTTAAAAAATTCTAAATAAATTGTATCTCTAATAGAAATGAAATGCACATATTTAGTTAATTAATATACAATAACCAAAAATTGAATTTTTTACTTCATGATTTTTTTGGAAATACCATCACAAAATCCATGGAAACATTATCCCATTTATAATTTGGACTTAGAAAATGATGAGGCATCCCATTAGTTAATTCTTATTATTCATTAACCTATTGAAAAGTAAAAAATATCATCAAAAAATCTATTTTCATACCATTAAAATAGTAATAATATGTAAGTTATTTATACAACATAGTGCTTCTAGGATGAATATAACATGAGGAACTATGAGCTTGACTCAAAAAATAGCTCCTAGATTGGGAATCACAAGGCACACATAATATATTCCCATATCTAAAAACACCTTATTTTTCAATAATAAATTTGAAAAAATTAACCTACTTAATAAATTTTACATTTTATTATAAAACACTATCATACTTCTATGTTTTTAATATTATATCTGAAAAAGTAAAATAATTTGAAACCTAAAAAACAAGAGATGTTCCTACAGCCTCAACTTTTAAGCCAAAATTCATGAAATCATTAACCAAAGGATAATGTTTCAACTGTAATATTGTTAATATAAAATTATTTCTCCAACAAAAATTTTAGATAATATTTTTATTTCCCAGGATGATAATGAATCATGAAATCAGAATCGTTCATCATTTCCAACCATTTTCACCGTCTCTTTTTTAACCCATTGTATGTTAATATATAATTCAAACATTTATTATCACTATATTTATAACATATATATCTATATAATTTATGCATCCAAAATATTAAAAAACTCTCAATAGTTAATTTTATGTCATGTGTATGATAATTTAACTCGTGTGGTTTTTGTAACATGAAACACAAGAAATTACAAGACCATTATGCATCAGGACAAAACTAATTCCTTTTAAAGAAGCACTATTATAGATGAAAAGGGAATAATTTATAGTGAGTAGGACCAAAACATGAGAATTCACTAATTTTATTTTTAGTTCCTGAAAACTATCATCATATTTATTTTTCCACATGAATTTAACTACCTTTAGAGTTAAATTAGTTTGTGTTTAACACCCTAATATTTTTTAAAATATTTGTTTTTCAAATTAATTTAATCATTTTGATATTTTTCATTTCAAAAAATATGGTATATATATTTTGTTATAAGAAAAAACACTATTTTTGGATTGAATTATATGTAACATCAGGTTGAAATTTCACAACATGCAATACTTATAACATCTTGGGGTATACACGACACTATTCTTGGATTGTGTCATAGACAAACCTAAGTTCTTTTGGTACCTTTGATTACATGCAAGACCAAGTTTTAACAAATAATATATTATTGTTAAAATATTACTATTGAATATAATAACTTATAACATAGCTGTTAAATTTTTTGTAGTTAATCTTATTAACTAAATTATGAAATTATTGGGATTATAATATGACTTCATTAGTAACCAATTGATTAGAAATGAAAATATGTACCAACTGATTATAAAGGAAATAATATTATCTAATTTGTATTTCATAACTTATTAATTTAAATTAGTGGGTGATATTAACAAAATATATATATTATATAATCAATCAAATACTTTTTATATTCATCCAATAGTTTTTAAAGTAATAATATATGAATAAAACCAATTTTATATATAAAACCCAAATTTTTAATGGGGTAATTTTAGTGCCTTTTAATAGAGAACCAATTTTAAATATAATTTTTGACACTTTAATAAATTTCATATGAAAATATAAACATCTTCTTTGAAATTTTTATATCATAATTTATATTGGTTGAATTGTTTTTATTTTTCTGATAAGTTTAATGTTTTGATGAATAGTGGAAAATAATGAAGTTTAATTGATTTTTTTCATAGAAGTAATTTATATTATTTGATTATTTATTTTATTGGTTTTAAAGTATAATTAGATTTTTCATCCTTTGAACCAATTTAGCACATTGAAATCAATTTCAAATTCAATTTAGATATAAAAGCATGTCAATCTTTGGGATATTTTTACTTTAGAAACTCATTTTCTCATTCCATCAATGAGATTAATTTTAAATTAATTTTCCCCAATCATGTGCTTAGAATTATGAAAACTTCAATCCATATTTTTAATTAATGGTGGTCTACTGGTTACATCACCTTCCCAATCTATTATCCATAATAATGAAAAATTTTGATAGAAAAAATATTTTTTCTAAATATAGGACATTTAGTTTTACTCCCAACTCTGTTAAAAAATAAACTAATTCAATTTATGATACGATTTCTACTATTTCAAGTCTTTCTGGACTAAATAGGGTTTATTTCTCAAATACTTTACTTAATTTTTATAAGAAACCTATGAGGAAAATAGGGGTTCTCAAATCACTTATTACTAATATTACTGGACCGAAACAAGTATGGGTACCAAAATATGTTTTTTCTTAATCATTTTGTAGGGAGGATACTTAAAGAGTTCCTATAAATATTTATGGTACTTTGATAGTGGATGTTCAAGAAACATCATCGGAGACTACACATGCTTCAAGAACATACTAAAAATATGTGGAGGACATGTCACATTTGGTGATAATGCCAAAGGAATGATTATTGGCCTCATCCAAATCTGTAACTCTAAATCATTTTTAATTTCTAAATTAATATTTTTTGATGGATTAAAATATAATCTGATTAGTATCTCACAATTATGTGATGATGGATTTCATGTTAGATTTGAAAATGATGCATGTAATGTCATTAATTCTAAAAAAGAATCAGTTTTTTCTATATTAAGAAATGAAAATGTTTATTCTATTAGCTTAGATTCCTTAGCTCCTCAAAATGATACATGCTTAAGTGTATTTTATAAAGAGTCTTGGCTCTAGAATAGAAGACTATGACACTATTATATTCACTCTCTTAGAAGACTAACTAGAAAAATCATAGTTAAAGACATACCCAAACACGAGTTTCCAAATGAAAAAGTGTGTAATCTCTGTCAAAAGGGAAAACAACATAAAATTTCCTTCAAGCTAAAGAAAGAAGTTTCAACTTCTCAACCTCTCAAACTAGTTCACATGGATTTGTTTAGACCATCTAGAGTTTCTAGTTTACATGGGAAGCACTAGGTTTATGTACTGGTAGATGAATTTTTTATATATACTTGGACCTTCTTTATGGCTCGCAAAAGTGAAGCCTGCTCTTATTTTACTAAATATTCCATGTATGTGGAATATTATAGTGAAATTAGAATTAAATCCTTAAGAAGTGATTATGGTCGTGAGTTTGAAAATCCAGATTTTGAATACTTTTTCTCAAAAAATGGTTATACTCACAATTTCACTGCCCCTTGAACTCCTCGACAAAATGGATTTGTAGAAAGAAGAAATAGAACCCTACAAGGGATTACATGAACAATTCTTAGGGAATATGACCAAAATATTTATTTTTGGGATGAATCTGTCAATAAAACATGCTACATAATCAATATATTGTTGATCAAACCTATTCTTAAAAGGACTCTTTATGAGTTATAGAACAATCAAAAACCCAAGGTTAACTACTTCAAAGATTTTGGATGCAAATTCTATGTTCTTAATACTAAGGAAAATATTGAAAAATTTGCATCCAAGAGTGATGAAGGTATCTTTTTTGGATATTCCATGTCCAGTAAATCCTATAGAGTGTTCAATAATAGAACTAAATGTGTAGAAGAATCTTCCCATATCAAATTTGACGTAACAGATCCACATGAGCCTAAAACCATTCTTGAAAAACAGAAGGATGATGTATTAGATCTGAACATTAATCCAAAATCCTTAAACTGTTCTACGAAAGAATATGTGAAAAATTTATGTTTTGGAAATCCCTTATACTCAAGTCACAATGAACCTAAACCGGTTGATGAACCTGAAATCACTAGTCCCATTTTTTCTAGAGTAGTTAGAACTCTTAACAACCATCCTTTAGATGTTGTTGTAGGAGACCTAGACAAAGGAGCTCAAACTAAAGCTTCTCTTAGAAATCAGGTTTAAGATAAAGTATTCTTGTCATAATTTGAACCTAAAAACATTAATGATTTTATCAATGATGAATTTTGGGTGATTTCTATGCAAGAAGAACATAAACAATCTGAGAGGAACAAATTTAGGAAACTTGTTGAAATACCCAAGGACACATTCCCCATAGGCACTAAACGGGTGTTTAGAAATACGGTAGATGAAGCTGGTAACATAGCTAGAAACAAGTCTATATTGTTTGCACAAGGATATAGTCAAGAAGAAGGAAATTACTATGGGGAGACCTATTCACCAGTAGCTAGACTTAAAGTCATCAGAATCATGGTTGCTTATGCTGCACATCTGAATTTCAAACTATATCAAATGGATGTTAAGAGTGTATTGTTAAATGGGTATATAGATGAGGATGTATTTGTTAAAAAACCCCATGGTTTTACAAACCCCCTTTTTTCAAATCATATTTTCAAATTTTTAAAATCATTATATGTTTGGAAACAATCTCTAAGAACCTGGTATAATCGGTTGAGTACTTTTCTTATTTCCAAAGGTTTTACAAAAGGAATAGTAGATCCTATTCTGTTTATAAAACAAATTTGTAATCATGTTTTAGTTGTTCAAATATATGTAGATGACATTAACTTTGGATCTTTAAGAAATTCTCAATGTAGTGATTTTTCTAAAATGATGCAAAATGAATTTGATATGAGTTTAATGGGTGAACTAAAATTCTTTCTTGGATTTCAAATCCTTCAAAATAATGATGTTATTATTTTATCACAATTTAAATATACTAGATATCTTCTAAAACGTTTTTGATTGGATAGCACTAAAAGTAGTGACATTCCCATGAGTACAACTTGTAAGTTGGATCTTGATGAAGATGGAAAATCTATTGATCAAACCACTTATAAAGGAATGATTAAAAGTTTAATCTACTTAACTAATAGTCGACCTATCATTATGTTTAGTGTGTCTATATGGGATCATTTTCAACAACATCTTATGCAATTTCATTTAAATACTGTAAAGATAATTTTCAAATACCTCAAGCATACACCAAATCTAGGACAGTTCTATCCTAGAGGACAATCATTTGAATTAGTTAGTTATTATTATGCTAAATTTAGTGGATGTAAGTTAGATAGAAAAAAAACCTATGGAACATGTCACTTTTTAGTCATGTCACTATTATCATGGTGTAGTAAGAAACAAAATTCTATTGAATTATCTACTATAGAAGCTGTATATATAGCTGCTGGCAGTTTTTGTGCACAAATCTTGTGGATGAAACACAAATGACTAGATTATGGATATCAATCCAGGCATGCACCTATAAATTTTTACTACCAAAGTCCTATTAACATCTTGAAAATTATTTTTTCACATTCTAGTACAAATCATATTGATGTAAGACAACTCTTTTTGAGAGATCATTATCAAAAAGGTTATATCACTTTGGAATTCATTGGTACTAAGTATCATCTTGCTGATATATTTACAAAACCATTAAATTATGAAAGAATATAATACATCATACATGAACTAGGAATGATAATTTTTTAGAAAATGTCTTACAGTTTTATATCTTACTGTTTCATGTTTAATGTCTCACTATTAAATTCATTCACCGTCTCACCATAAAATTCATTCACTCTCTCACCGTGAAGATCAATCACTATATCACCGTACAATTCAATCACTATATCACTATAAAGACCTAATATGGTCTCACTGTAATGAATCTTTAAGATTTTTATTTACATATTAAGAAACATATCGTAGTAATTATTCATTTCACCTTATTATTTCCCCAAACTTTTACTTTTGCGACGTTTGGTATTCCTAAATGTTAAAACTAAGGAATTTTCACTTGTACTTCACTATAGATTTATTCTAATAAATCAATTTGTATCCCTTCCTCAACCCTTCAACCCTTCTCTCTCTTGAAACTTCGGTGAATGCCCAGGATGAAACGCCCTTCATTGTCGACTCCTGATAAATGTAGCTCAAAGAAGATAAAGATCGCACCCAATCTGGCACCCGAATGCCATCTAAATCGAAATCTGGTGAACTGAGTAGTAGTCCCTAAGAAAGAGATATTCCCTAAGTGTCTTATATCGAGTAAGTCTCTGGTTTTGAACATTTTAAAAAATAAAGTCAAGATAGAATGGTTTGTGATGGAAGATAGACCTATCTACCCTAATCTAGTGGAAAAATTTTATTAGTATGTTCAGTTCTCCTTTGATTTTGAAGATGGTTATACTATGAGAAGATGGATAAATGGTTGGAAATGCACATTCTATTTGAGGTTATGGGATGCATTCCTTAAGATACCTCATTAAGGCATCTTTGAGGATATCAGAGAGGACCTCCACCTTCCAGTGAATTCATTGTTTTGGAAGATGATTTGAAAAGAATAACCAGATATGGCACCAAGAGGAGAGCCATTGCTGCTAAAAATGGGATGGAGAATCTAAACATCTGTTTCAGTTTATACAGAACTTGATTAGCCCCTAAAAAGGTGATTTTGTTGTACTAAAATATCAGTATGTGTTTCTGATTCATCTTATGAAAAATTGGCATAAGATCAACCTTTGTAAGTATGCCATACAACATATGTGTGAGGTGATCAAAACTAAATCCAACTCAACCTCCCTATTTTATTCTCGGCTTATCTCATCCATGCTTCATACCAAAGATATGGTTGGACTTAATGAAGAACCTATCATAGATTGTAAGTTCTTCATTTCAAAAGTCATTATAAAGAGGAAGAAAATCAATTGTAATCTGTGGATAAAGTCGTGGGTGGAAGACAAGGATAGGATTTGTGAAATTTTCAATCTAGTGGAACATCCCTCATGACCAAAATATATTTTTGATCATGGTTTGGAACAAGATGAAATTGTTATGTATTCTAAAGAAGAAGAACAAGTGGCTGTTGTGCCTCCATGGGAAATTGTTTCTGATAAATAAGACAATACTCTTATCGCTTATGTAGTAAGTGAAAATGAAATCCATGCTTCTAAAGATGTCATTAATCTGGAAGATCAACCTGAAATTGAAACAGAATCTGTTATCAAAGAAACCGGAAAGAATTATATGGAATATCTTATAGAATAATAATTACTTGTTATGCAAGTAGCTGACCTTGGGAACTCGCAGTGGAACAATCTGTTCCTAAAGTTATTCTTTTGGCTAAGGAAAGGTTGGAGCTGTCTTTTCAGCTGGTTAGATAGAAATTGAGAGAGGAACTAAGAGATGGATGTTGGGAAATAGATTAAGACCCTAAGTCTCTCAGTCCTCAGAAGGATGAAACGGTTGAGGGGGAGCAACCCCCAAATCTAGAATCTTTTGGAGTACCAAACCCGATTGATCCGGGCCCTGTAGACACTCGGTATAAGTTCCTCAGTTTTTATGATGTTAATGACTCTCAGGAAGTCTCATTAAAAGTCTTTGACCATTCTACTATGTTCTAATTGAAATATGTCTATAATATTTCCCTTGAAAAGGAACCTTATTTCGTATCAGTCCATATCTCTGAACCTTCACCAGAACAACCATCCTAGGTGAGTAATGAAGATCTGAAAGAATATGGAGCTACCCTTTTGGCTGGAGTAGAAAAACTCATGAATACCCAACCAACTCCTATAATAAATATAAGTCAGAGAGATGCCTCAAATTTTTGGAAAACGTTATTGGGTAGATTCAACCCTAAATTCGTCATGAGATTCAGGAAGAAAGTGTTCAAAACTGACTTCTTAGTGATGAAGTGAAGACTCTAAGAGGTATGATTGAAGACATCTAGAAAGTGATGAATTTGAGATCAGAGCTTGCTTCTCATCCTATAGAACCTATTGTTCATCAAACTCCTTAGAATTTTGTCTCTCAGATTCAACCTTATTTAGCTTCCTTAGTTGGAAAGTTCATAGAAAGAAATAAACATACTGTAAAAGAGATGTGAGAGCTTGGTGTAAAAATTAACAAACTCAATTATGAGCACACGGGGTGCCTTCAAAAATTGAAAAATAAACTGAAATCACATACCTCAGCTGTCACTACTTCTAAGGCATCTGGGGAAATCATCTCAAATGTCCTTAGATAGTGACTTACTCAAAACAGTGGTCAAAGAAGATCTTCATATTGTGCATAGTGGTTTCAATAAAGATAATCTATCTAAAGTTATCAAGAACAGTTACAAATTTCTTAATCTAGTCCAAATCCATTCAAAAATTTCTAATGATGCTCTGCAAAAAATTTCCATGAAAGTGGATTTCTACTTCAACTAAATCTTCTCAAATACTAACATGATAAGTCATTTTAAATATCTTGTAGAAAATCTAAGGATTCCTCCTATTACTCAAGCTTTCAAGACTCAAGTCTAAAAGCTCACAGAGTTAACTCATCTGTTGGATATGTTTATGGAAAACAAGGATGAATTTGAGAAATCTATGCAGTATGGTGGATAGATCATTACAGATTTTATCAAGATTCTGAGGCCATATTTTCATGTATAGATTATAGCCATTGTTGCACCTACGGCTGCACCTCCGAGAACTGGTTTGCCTACATTCACCACTGCCCTAGCCTCCACTTCTTTATCTATTAGTCAGGAACTAAGTCAGACCAGGCATGTGATCCTTGATGAAAAACGGTCTCGGTCTTCTACTGCACCTACTCTGGCTCCCTCTATCTTTTAAGGACTTCCTTTACTTTCTCTATCAACCAGATCACTCCCTTCTTCTACCTCAACCTATGCTCCTATGGCTTCCTCTTCTGCTACTGCTGCTAATGGAAAAGAGAAGACCAACTTGGGAATAAGGACTGTGATTAATCTTTTTTTATAGGAATCTTATTAAATTTTATTAACTTTTTGTAAGGCCCCTCTTTTTATCTAATACATTATTCCCTTTTCTTTTTTCTTTTGTCTTTCTTTTTCTTGATACTTTTTTATAATCCCAAAAGGGGGATAAATAAGGGAAAAATACAAGAAGAAGAGAACCGTCACTCTATATATGTAATATTCATATTCAAAATATATTCTTATAAAAATATACACTCTAAATATACATGTTTTTTGATTATCAAAAAGGGGGATATTGTTGGAATCCTCATTTATTAATCTTGTTTTAATGATCACAAATAATATCTAGTCTATAAAACATGTTAACACTATGTAATCTATCTTACATCAAATGTACAGTTGTTTAGTAAAAGATATCTAAATTTCTTAAGTTATATACACTCTGTTTGGTAACAATAAACTATCTTTTGATTCACTTTATAATGATTTCTCTGAAAGATGATTAATTTTAATTCATCCCTTAAATATAACTCCTTAAGTCTAAATATAGATATTTGATTATGTCTGAGACACCGTAAACAAGACACCGTGAACCAGACACTATGACATCCAGACACCATGACTGTGAGACACTATGAACAACAAGACACCATGAACCAGACACTATGACATCGAGACACTGTGACAACCAGACACCGTGACAACTAGACACTGTGAACAAGACACCATGAACCAAACACCGTGATGTAGAAATAGTGAACCAGACACCAAGAACGTGACACTGTTTCCATGACATACTTTGAAACCATTTAATAATTTGTTTTTTCATCTTTCAATTTAATGTCTAACGGTCATATTTTATGATTTTAAATGCACTTACACAATTAATATTTCTTTGTAGACATGTCATATCATAGGACGAGGAATGAGGTGTAGAATACATGAAACCTGTCAGATCAAACACATGCACTACAAGATAAATGAGTAATGCCTAGAAACAAATAAGTGTGGAAAAATAATAAAAAGAAAAACTAGTAGGTGGGTGTCCGTACGACAATGAAGAATACACTTAGAGAATTTTTGAAGAAATAATTGTCTCAGAAACTGAACACAGCTGGAGAATACACGAAGTATACATGAATTATATAATCAGGAACATCTTCACACTTTAAAACATCACGATTAACACAATCTAGATCTATATGATTTGTGATAATCTATTTTCCATAGGAGGACTTGATTTCTGCATCTGCTTCATCTCATAAGTCCATAGTTGCAATGATTTACCTACAGAGAATTTCTAAACCTATCACAACATTTTTTATATGTTGTGTATAATTTTAATATCTTTAGAGTAGTTTGTGTATCTATATAACAACACACTCTATCTCCAGCATTAAACTAAAGGCTATAAGATATACTTACTCAAACATCTTTTTACACTTATGTACAACAACAGATAAGTGTCAAAGAGGTCCTTGTGTGGACTGGTTGTTTATACCCCCGATGAACTATGGAAGAAGTCCTTGCGTGACCTGGATATTTATATGAACTGTTGTTTAACCCCGACCCAGGTTGCAGATCATGTTTACTTATATAAACTGCTTGGTGGTAGGTGATCACCAAGTGGAGTGGAATAGGTCTTGACTTGAGACTGAACCACTGCTTTATATCCATTGTGCGGGTTAATTTAACCTTCTCTATTTTACTGATTTACTATATAATTCCTATATCACTAAATTCTCTTTGATAGTTAATCTTGTAAAGAAGTTATAATTGTCTTATCTTAGTAGAATATCTTCCAAAGTCATATTAATAAATGATCTTAAGATTACTAAGAACTAATCAATCTTCAAAGAAGTTATTTAAATAATCAAATTCTTATAATAGTATGACCTTGATTAATAGGGCCATATTTAAAATTTTGGGGAAACCATTTAAGAATTATTTTTAAGCAGAAATTTTTATAGATACTCAATTCACCCTCCTTGAGTAATCTAATCTGGCCAAAATTTTACCTTTTCTTGTAAAACACTACCATCCATATATTTATTTGATATTATATATGACAAAGTCAAATACATTGAAACCTAAAAAACTGAATAAAATCATACAGCCTCATCTTCAAGGACAAAATTCATGAAATCATTAACCAAAGAATAATGTTTCAAATATAACATTGTTATTATAAAATTATTTCTTAAACATAAATTTTAGATACTTTTTTTATTTTCTAGGATGATAATGAATCATGAAATCATAATACTTTATCAATTCCAACCATTTTCACTATATCTTTTTCAACCCATTATAAGTGAATATATGATTCAAACTTTTATGATCATTATATTTATAACACAAAGTTCTATATAATTTATGTATCCAAAATTTTTAAACAAAAACCACAATACCTAATTTTATGCCATGTGTATGATAATTTAACTCATGAGGTTTTTGTAACATGAAACATAATAAATTACCAGACCATTATGCATCAAGACACAACTAATTCTTTTTAACGAAGCACCATTATAGATGTAAAGGGAATGATTTCTAGTGAGTTGAACCAAAATGGGAGAATTCACTAATTTATTTTTAGTTCCTAAAAAATATCATCAAATTATTTTTTCCAGATGAATTTAACTACCTTTAGAGTTAACTTAGTCTGTGTGTAACACCCTAATAAATTTTTTAATATTATTTTTTCTCAAATTAATTTATTCATATTAATATTTTTCATTTCAGAAAATACGGTATATAGATTTTTTATACAAAAAAACAATATTTCTGGATTTAATAATATGTAACATCAGGTTGATATTTCACAACATCAAATACTTATATTATCTTGGGGTATAACCAACACTATTCTTGGATTTTGTCATAGACAACCCTAAATTCTTTTGGTTCCTTTGATTACATGTAAGACCTAGTTTTACCATATAATATTTTATTGTTAAAATATTACTATTTAATATAATAACTTATAACATAGACATTAAATTAGTGGTAATTAATATTAATAACCAAATTTTGAAAATATATGGTTTATAATATGAATTCATTAATTACCAATTGATTAGAAATGAAAAAAATCTACCAACTGATTATAATGGAAATAATATTATCTATTTTCTATCGCATAAAAAATTAATTAAAATTAGTGAATGATATTAGAAAAATATATATATTAAATAATTAATGAAATACTTCTTATATTCATACAATATGTTTTAAAGGCATAAAATTATAATAAACCCCATTTTATGGATAAAACCCTATTTTTTAAAATGGTAATTTTAGCACTTTTTAATAGAGAACCCATTTTAAATATAATTTTTGACACTTTTATAATTTTTATATGAAAATATAAACATATTATTTTAAATTTTTATATAATAATTTATATTGGTTGAACTTTTTTTAATTTTTTGATAAGTTTCATGTTTGGATGAATAGTGAAAAATACTGAATTTTAATTTATTTTTACATTGAAGTAATTTATATTATTTGATTATTTATTTTATTAGTTTTAATGTATAATTAGAGCAGTTTTTAATCATTTAAACCAATGTTTCCAATTTTAATCAATTTCAGATTCAATTTGGATATAAAATCATGTTAATATTTTTGATATTTTAACTTTAAAAACCCATTTTCTCATTCCATCAACGAGATTAATTTTAAAATAATTTTTCCAAATAATTTCATTAGAATTATGAAAAAATCAATCCATATTTTTAATTATAATGTCCAAATTTAGTAAATATACCCTGTTTAGTTTTGGACAATATAAATAGTAACATTACGAATTTTTAACTCCATAGATAAGGGTAAATCAGGTAAATAAAGGAAAAAATAATATAATAAAAATTTGAGAGCATCCCTAATAATTTACCAAAAGATATTAGATGAAGTTAATTCGACCCTTAACACATAAGTATAAAAATTTATTAATTTTAGGGACACATTCCCATGAAAATGACTTAAGTATTATTAAACTCATAGGGTTTGATAAAATGTCACACTCATACTTTTAATATGTATAATATTTTTAATATCGAAATAAATTCAATATATGCTTGACTGTATATATTATTCATAAATATAAAAATATTATATACCAAATATAAATTTACTTTTAAATTTTATTGACGAAATATTTATCATAAATAATTACAAAATCATGATAGAGTAATTACCCAATTAATGAAACAATATATTTAAATGATGTTATAAATATTAAATTAAAATAATTTTACATCATAAAGGTGATCCAAAAATTTATTAGTTGAATACGAAATTTTAGGTTTTTTTAAATAAATTTTTTGGAAGTTATCTTGTAGTATGAATTTTCTTAACGTCAAAGTTATGAATAATGTTAAAATTGAATCTTATTTTATTTTACTAAAACAATATATTTTTAAATTATTCAATTATCAAAAAAAATAAAATAAGAAAAATTTTATTAAATAAGGTTTAAATATCCTAAATTTTTAATCAATGGACCAATTAATATATTATATATAAAAATTACATCTTCTTAATATTAAAAACATTGTTACTATTTTTATAATTAAAATAGGTAAACTAAGGGTTAATAAAAATATAAGGTGTTAAATTATATTAAACCACATATAAAATTTATTTTTTATGATATTAAAATCATATATCAAATTATATTTTAATATACAACATTTTTGAGGTTTTTTAATTTGATTTTCATTTACTAAAAATTAATATTTTAGATAGTTTTTAAAAGTGACCCTCCCCTCTCTTATAAAAGGGAACCTCTCGTTATCTTTATTCACACATCTAAAGAAAATTTTCTGGACCAATATCTAATCAAGTATCCACCAAAAATTATTCTATTCTTCTTAGTTGCATTAATTTGGGATGAAACCGAACCAAAGATATAACACCCCATACATGTTATGGTATGTATCTCTTAAATACATTCAATTCATTAGATAACCTATATTTAAAGAAGCACTGAGTCACTGTGAAACCACACATGGTTTCTTATAAGACATAGTAATAACCTAGCCATTAAACTTATATTTTCCAGTTTGGGTATTGAATTTCAAAAAATAGAAAAATGCGATTGTGATCTGGGTGATATTTGGAGTATGATAGAATCAAGTTAATACTTAGTGAATAGTAACATACCCTTATGAAAAGTGACATACCCTTATGAATAGTAAACTTCCCTTATGAATAGCAACACAACCCTTATTAATAATAACATTAACCAATAATGTGTAAATAAAATTTTGGCACCTTAAAAATAAAGATAAATATTTTTTATATTGGTATTTTTTGATTAAATGATTATTTATTTAAAAATTAATTTTATTATTTTATTATTATTATTTGAAAAATGGAGTTAGTTTTTGGGTTCTACACATCATAAAATATTTAGGTTGAATATTTGGGATTTTCTGAAATACTTGAATTTTTGGTGAATAGTAAAATAAGATAAATTATGATAAATACTACACACATGATTAATTGAGTCATGGATAATGTCCTGCTGAGGAAAGAACATTTGGTTCAAAATAACATGCACTTGTTACTAATTTTGGTCAGGTAATGATCATTATTTCTTGTATTAGGGTAAAATAATAAACTAATGATTAAGAAATTAAGAAAACCCTTCTCCCCTCCACTACAAATACCATCCCTCAAACCTTCATTTCCTCACACCTCTCAAGTTTCATGACTTGTATAAATTCTACTCAAATATTTGCCTATGCTCCCCCTCACATCCAAAATCCTTTGTCTCCCCGAATTACCAAATCCCCAACCCTAAAAAGGCTCTAAAATGAAGATAGATTTGAGAGGTCAATTCCCCTATTCAATTCTTTTGTTTTCTATTCATGTTCCTTTGTTATGTTTTCTATTCTCACCACTTCTCAACCAAATTTTATAAAATATATAGTACGTTATATGTACTTGAATTATTTTTTTGATAATATAATATTCCATCATCATCTCTTCTCTTCACATTACTAATTAATTAAATATTACTCATGATGCACCCAACATATACTACCTCACTAGAAAGATTTTTCATTGTGATTATATTATATACATCAGAGTACACAACCTATAATACTCTCTAAAAATAACATTAAATCCTATGTATAAGTAAAAACATCCTTAGATTGAAACATCCAATGAGGCAAAAATTAGGAGTTCTTATTGTAAGGTCCCATTTCATAATATCTTACATTGGATATTACCACGAGTATACACCATGAGACGGTGCCTCAAAGTCCTATGAGTCTCCTAACCCGATACCTTTTATAATTTCTTCCCTAAAATTTCTTCATCTAAATAGAGAAAATATATTTAATAATATAGTCTTGAAATTTTTTGGGGTTTAATCACAGCGGGGAACTACTATAATCATTCTGTAAGATAAAAAATCTTAGAAAATTGCTACATGATTTTTCATATTAAAAAATATTCATTATGTGATAAAGAGTATATTAATATTCAAAACAATGAATGAATCTTATCATAATGTACATAGATGTAGGTTTAGGTAAACAAATCCAACACTCTGGTCCCTTTAACATCCATTACACTAATACATCCTAAAATATTGATTTTGACACCAATTTCACTATAATACCTAAAAAGGTAACATCTATATGATGCAATGGAAATTATTATTATAAAAGAACACAAAAATAAAGATATTAATCCAAAAATCAATAGTAATATATTGAACAAGATTGAAACATGTCTTTAAAAGATTGAATTATTTTTTTGGGTGTCGGTCATGTTGAGGAAGAAAAGATGTACAAAAATTTAATCAGTGCCAAATGATTTATGATTTACATTCCAAAATTTATAAGTGGACCTATGATCACTATTAGATATAATGAGAATAGGGACTCTATGAAACCATCCAATCACTTTATAGTGAAATCAATGAAATTTGTCTAAATAAATTGTATCTCTAATGGGAATGAAATAAAAATATTTACATAGTCTATATCTAATAACCAAAATTGAATTTTTACCTCAACATGTTTTTGGAAATCCCATAAAAAATCCATGGAAACAATATCCCATTTAAACTTTGGAATTATAAAAGGATGAAGCATCCCATTAGTTAATTCATATTATTCATTATCCTATTGACAAGTAAAAACTTTTATAGAAAACCCGATTTTCAGACCATTAAAATAGTAATAATATATAAGTTATCTATAAAAAGTAGTGCATCTAGGATGAATATAAAATGAAGAACTATGAGCTTCACTCAACAGTTAGCACTTAAATTGGGAATCACAAGGCACACATAATCTCTTTCCAAATATAAAACACCTTTTTTCAATATTAAATTCCAAAAAAACTAACCTAATTAATAAATTTTAACTTTTCTTATAAAACACTATAATCCTTCTATGTTTTATATATTATATCTGATGAAGTCAAATACTTTGAAAACGAAAAAAATAGAAGAAGATCCTACAACCTGAACTTCTAGGCCAATTTTCATGAAATCATTAACTAAAGGATAATGTTTCAAATGTAACATTGTTAATATAAAATTATTTCACCCACATAAATTTTGTACACTTTCTTTATTTTCAAGGATGATAATGAAACCTAAAATCATAATCCTTAATAATTTCCTACCATTTTTACTATCTCTTTTTCAACCCATAGTAAGTGATTATATAATTCAAACTTTTATGATCATTATATTTATAACACATAGATCAATATAATTTATGCATCCAAAATTGTAAAACAAAAACCAAAATAGATAATTTTATTTTATGCGTATGATAATATAACTTATAAAATGAAACAGAAGAAATTATCAGACCATTCTACATTAGGACACCACTAATTCCTTTTAAAAAGGCCCTAATATAGATGAATAGGGAATGAATTATAGTGAGTGGGACCAAAACGGGAGAATTCACTAATTTTATTTTTAGTTCCTGAAAACTATCATCAAATTATTTTTTCCAGATGAAGTTAACTACCTTTAGAGTTAAATTAGTATGTGTGTAACACCCTAATATTTTTTAATTTTTTTTTCAAATTAATTTAATTATTTTGATATTTCTCATTTCACAAAATACGGTATAAAGATTTATTTTTTGAGATAACACTATATTTTGGATTGAATTATATGTAACATCAGGTTGATCTTTCACAACATGCAATACTTATAATATCTTGGGGTATACACGACACTATTCTTGGATTGCGGCATAGACAACCCTATGTTAATTTGGTACCTTTGATTAAATGCAAGACCTAGTTTTACCAAATAATATATTATTGTGAAAACATTACTATTTAATATAACAGCTTATAACATAGCCATTAAATTAGCAGTAATAAATATTATTAACTAAATTATGAAAATATGTGACTTGTAATATGGCTTCATTAGTTACCAATTGATTAGAAATGAAAATATGTACCTACTAATTATAAAGGAAATTATATTATCTATTTGGTATTTCATAACTAATTAATTAAAATTATTGAATTATATAAAGAAAATATATATATTACATAATCAACAAAATAATTTTTATATTCATCCAATATATTTTAAAGGCATAATATAAGAATAAACCCAATTTTATACATCAGACCCTATTTTTTAAAAAAAGGTAATTTTATCACCTTTTAATTGAGAACCCATTTTTAATATAATTTTTGACACCTTTATAATTTTTATTTGAAAAAAAATAAACATCTTATTTTAAATTTTAATATCATAATTTTTTTTGGCTGAATTGTTTTTATTTTTCTGATAAGTTTCATGTTTTGATGAATAGTGAAAAATGATGATTTTTAATTGATTTTTTAATAGAAGTAATTTATATTATTTAATTAATTATTTTATCGGTTTTAATGTATAATTAAAAAAATTGAATATCATTTAAACCAATTTAGCTCATTGGTATCAATTTTGAATTAAATTTGGATATATAATCATGTCAATCTTTTGGATACTTTAACTTTAAAAACCGATTTTCTCATTCCATCAACGAGATTAATTTTAAATTAATTTTTCCAAATCATGTGTTTAGAATTATGAAAAAATAAATCCATATTTTTAATTATAATGTCCAAATTTAGGAAATATATAACTTTCATATTTGGATAATATGAATAGTAACATTAGTAATTTTTAACTCTATGGGTAAGGGTAAATCAAGTAATTAAGGGATAAAATAATATAATAAAAATTGGAAAACATCCCTAATAATTTTACAAAAGATATTAGATGAATTTAATTCGACCCTTAACACATAAGTATCAAAATTTATTAATTTTAGGGACACATTCCCATTAAAATGACTTTAGTATTATTAAAATCAAAGGGTTTGATAAAATGTCACACTCTTACTTTTAATATGTATACTATTTTGAATATTGTAATAAATTCAATATATGATTGATTATATATATTATTCATAAATATAAAAATATCATATACAAAATATAAATTTACTTTTAAATTTTATTAATGAAATATTTATCATAAATAATTACAAAATGATGAAGCAGTAATTACTCAATTAATGAAACAATCTATTAAATGATGTTATAAATATTAAATTTAAAATAATTTTACTTCATAAAGTTGATCCACAAATTTCATAGATGAATATGAAATTATAGGATTGTTTTAAATAATTTTTTTGAATTTATATAATAGTATGTATTTTTTAACGTCAAAGTTATGAATAGTGTTAAAATTGAAACGTATGATATTTTATTAAAACAATATATTATTAAATTTTTTGATTATCATAAAAAATTAAATAAGGGAAAGTGGATTAGATAGGGTTTAAATATCTTAAAGTTTTAATTAATGGACAAATTAATACATTATTTGTAAAAATTACATCATCTTAATATTAAAAATATTGTTACCATATTTAAAATTAAAAAATGTAAACTAAGGGTTATTAAACAAAATAAGGTTTTAAATTTTAGTAAAACCCATATAAAATTTATTTTTGTATGATATTAAAATCTTATATAAAATTATATTTGAATATATTTTATTTTTGAGGTATTTTAATTAGGTTTTCATTTATTATAAATTAATATTTTTGATAGGTTTAAAAAGTGACCCTTCCCTCTCTTATAAAAGGGAACCTCTCCTTATCATTATTCACACATCTAAAGCCATTTTTCTAGACCAATATCTAATCATGTATCCACCAAGATTTATTCTATTCTTCCTAGAGGCATTAATTTGGGTTTAAATGCAACCAAAGATATAACACCCCAAACATATTATGGTATGTTTCTCTTAAATACATTAAATTCATTAGATAACCTATATTCCAAGATGCATTGAGTCTCTTTGAAAAAAATATTTGTTACTTATATGATACA
Organism: Viscum album; assembly: GCA_963277665.1. Classification (NCBI taxonomy): domain Eukaryota; kingdom Viridiplantae; phylum Streptophyta; class Magnoliopsida; order Santalales; family Viscaceae; genus Viscum; species Viscum album. The sequence continues at coordinate 1,111,846,349 of OY728146.1, forward strand.
GTCATAACCTTTCTATTAAACTTTTATTTTCTATTTTTGTGTATTGAATTTCGAAAAATGATAAAACACGGCTGTGATCCGGGTGATATTTGGAGTATGATAGAATTAAGTAAATTTTAAGTGAATAGTAACTAACCCTTATAAATAGTGACATACCCTTATGAATAGTAAACTATCCATATGAATAGTAATATAACCCATATTAGTAGTGACCTTACCCATGAATGTGTAAATAAAATTTTGGTACCTTAAAAATGAAGATAAATTTTTTAAGTATTAGTATTTTTTGATTAAATGATTATTTTAATTAAAAATTAAATTTAAAAGTTTTCTAATATTTTTTTAAAAATTGGAGTTAACTTTTAGATTCTACACATCATAAAATAGTTAGGGTGATTTTTTTGGGATTTTATAAAACACTTTAATTTTTTATGGATAGAAAAATATGATAAATTATGATAAATGCTAAATACATTATTTATTGAGTCATGGATAATTTCCTACTAAGGTAAGAACATTTGGTTAGAAATCACAAGCACTTATTACTAATTTTGGTCATCTAATCATCACTATTTCTTGTATTATGGTAAAATGATAATCTAATGATTAAAATATTAAAAAAACCCTCCCCCTCCACTATAAATACCATCCCTCACACCTTCATCTCCTAACACCTCTCAAGTTTCAATACTTGCCTAAATTACACTCAAATCGATCCCTATGCTCCTAACCCACGTCCAAGATCCCTTGGTATCCTCAAATGACCAAATCATTAAACCCTAAAAGGCTCTAAATGTAAGATAGATTCAATAGTTAAATTCCTCTATTTAATTCTTTTGTTTTATTTTCAAGTTCCTTTGTTTTCTTTACTATTCTCACCACTTCTAATCCAAATGTTATAAAAAATATAGTACCTTATATGTACTGTAATTTTTTTATGATTATATAATATTCCATCATAATCTATTCTTTTCCCTCATTTTATACTATAAATGAAAACACAGTTCGAGATGTGTTAATTATCACGTTTAAGGAAGACATGTTTTAAATTTCTATTATTATATTCAAGACAGGTCATGAAACCATTTTATTAGATTAAATAGATCATAATATATTTATTTTATCTTCTTCAATGTTCTATAATACACACACACTCAAAATATAAAATATTAATACAACACATTTTCATTATGCACAAAACCTCATAGTTAATCCTAGTGATTATCATTAACTTTTAACTAATGAGTCATCCTCATGGTATATAACCCAAAAAATCATTATAATATCATTTATATATATTTAATTTCACTAATAATATATATTTAAAATTCTGTACGTTTAACCACATTTCAAATGAACTTACGTTCATGAATACAAGTAAAACGATCATGAAAACCAAGAAATAAAATTCCTCCAACACCGTAAATTTGATGATCTTGAACCCATAAAAAAGGATATGAATGCACTTAATAAGGTTATAATAAATAAATTACAAGTAAATTATTTCATGTAATAAAAAATTAATGATGATAAATTTGATTGTTTGGGTCATTAAGATCAATCGAGAACACATTCAGGCATAAGGTAAGGGTTTTCTCATCTCACTTTTAATTCCAGGAGTTCTCCATTGTTATCCACTTATTTATTTCAAGTGGGGTATGTGTACTTAAATATGATATATAATAAAATGATTCTATTTATATTCATGGTATTCTGGGATTCATTTGGTGATTAATAATTTTTTTTCATTCGACTCGATTGATTACAAAGTGGTAAAAGACTTTGTCTCAATTTCAATTTCATTGAAACATAATTGGTATTGTGCATATAATATTTCTTGTGTGGTGTTGATAATTTCCATTTGATATAATTTTTAATTTGAAATTACAATTGTGATAAATATACATTTTCTTGTTTCATGTTTATGATTATTTTCTTAAGCCGAATACCATTTCACATAAGGTGATTATTTTGAAAGCTATTTTAACTAGGGAAATATTGATGAATCTGTATCCTCTATTGAAGAAGGATCTTAAAATGGAATATTTTTCTAGTTTTAAATCTATGTATAAATAATTATTTGGACTGGTATTGACAGTCGGGGCATACTATAGTCCCATGATGCATTGACAGGTTTCATGAGACAAATCAGTTCAAGACAAACCCATCAAGATTGTTTCAATAAATCAAATGGGTTTCTACCCACTATCATAAACTATCATAACGGTATACTAGTTCATGTTCTAGATACATGACTTCAAAATAACAGTGGTTCTCTTTATTCACTAATCATTTATGTCTTTCTATGATTTTTTTACTGTGCAAAAATATATGGATGCAGTTTTTCATTCTTATTTATTAATGGAAAGTGTTTTCAATCATTCATCATGTCATATTAGTAATTAGTAAATGATTATGATTCACCTAATATTGATTCATTATTCCACTATATGTAACCCTTACCGATCATTTGAGATCACCCTTATTATGTTTCCTTTCCCTAGGTTAGGAAGAAGAGAACCTTGAATAAGATTTCAAGGAGGCAGTTTATTTCAGTTTATTATGTATTATGTTGTATTTTATATCTTACCAAATGTACTTTGGGTATTATTTATGTAATATTGTATTCCAAAATAGATGAACTAATATATCCTTTATTATTTATTTCTTATAATCATTCAATTATAATGAAATAATGCACTACATCTAGGATTTCGGATTTGGGGAAATACATTTGGTGTCAGTGGAAGTTTAGTAGAAACCTTGGAAACAAGGATTAAAAAACATATTTTAGAGAAAATCACTCACAAATATGCTTTGAGGATAATCATAGAGTAACATATGAGAATTTTGGTAAGGTAGAGTATATTTGGATCTTCTTGGAAAAGACATCCCTATCTGGATACTACAAGTGGATGTGGTTCTGGAACAAATTTACCTAGGAGTAACAACTCTAACAAGGAGTTTCAGGCTCAACCCAGGGTATACTGGTACATGACAATGGGACTTAATGTGCACCTGGTTTGACACTCCAAGGGGATATGGTTAGGATAATTATCATTTTTTTACAAACCATTATGAAGGATTTAAAAGTAAATAAAAAAAAGTTTACAATCATGAGATTAGTCATGCTGAAAATTTCATATTATGTTAAGTGTTTTATAGTTAGAAATTATGAATAATGACCAAATTTATTATATTCCATTAATTAGTGATGGAATATAATAGAAGAAATGTAATCAATAACCGTGTAAAATATAGGGATTTCCCCATTGAGAAAGTCAACACAGTCAATGTTAGAGTAGATCTGATCATGACCATATTAGGAAAACATACTCACATTGTGAAAAATAACCATGATACACCTTTAATGGATTGTTTCATGTGGTAGAATCCCCCATATTTTGGTGGGACTAAAGATCTTGTGGTATCTGAGTAGTAAATTAAGTCCCATGAAAAGATATTTCTCGCATTAAGATACTATCAAAATGAAAAGGTAGTACTAGAAGTATATTTCCTCAAGGGTGATGTTGATCAATGGTGGCCCATGATCTTGAATAATAATGGAGGAATAAGAAATAGAAGAAATGGCATGGAGAAATTTTAAGGAAATATTATTTGATAAATAATTCCCCTAATCAAAACAAACTGATACGAAGAGGAAATTCTATAGCCTAAAGATAAGGGAAGAATAGATTGTTGCGAATTATGAGGATGACTTAATAAACTATCTAGGTATTCTATTAATTACATATGTGATTTTAAGAAAATATTGATCTTTTCCTTAAAGGTATTAAGCCATGTCTTTGAAGGTCACTATCTTCTCAAACATTTTCATAATATAATGTTATTATATTAAGTTTCATTAAAAATAGAGAAATAATTTTCTAGATCAAATTTTTTCAAGGGAAATCAATATAAAAGAAGGCATTCTAATAACCATAGAAAATATGATGCAATAATCAATAACAAGGGAATGTAGTAATTTCCATTATGCAAGAATTGTTGAAATAATTATCCTGGGAAATTCATGAAAATATTGGGAGTTTGTTATAACTGTGATGAAAAGAGTTTTAGATCTAGTGAATGATCATGGCATAGACAAGTCAGTGGTGTTCAATGCTACAATATTAGATATATTGGACACTATGAAAATGAGTGTCCTATGTGACAAGGATACATTCCTCAGAAAAGGTCACAAGAGAAAGGGAATGCTTATAGGGTTACTACTCCCGAGGATGATGTTCCTAATGATGTGATGGGAGGTACATTAATTATTTCCACAAACATATCCAATGCATTATTTGATAATATATCATCACATTAATTTATATCATTCCAGTTTTCCAAGAAAATTAGACCTGTCTAATTTTATTTAATAAAGGATTTGTTAATAAAAAATCCTAGGGGATGTATCATTTCAACAAAGATGTGTCAATCATTTCCCCTCATGATACATAAACGTTATTTAGTTTTAATAATTACCATCCTACTAATGATTGGACTTTAATATAATTATTGATAGGAATTGGTTGTCAAATTATTATGGTAATATCTATTTCAAGAAGACAGATGTTACAATTTTTGAGAATGGTGTGGAATCCCTTATCTTCTAAGCATAATCCTCCCAATCTGATTCTTATCAAGATCTACCTGCAGTATCTTTACTAAATGAGATTCTTTGAGAGGAAGAAAATAATATCTATGGGACATGAAAGTAATTTTAAAATTGAGGACGTACCTATTGTGTATGAATAAATTGATGTATTTGTAGAGTATTTACCTTAACATCCTCTAGAGTGTGAAGTTGAGTTATCTATTGATTTAATTCCTAGTGCAAGACCTACATCAAATAATCCCAATAGAATGGACACTATGTAATTAATGGAGCTAAAGAAACAACTAGAGGAATTGAGTGACAAAGGATATATTGGACCTAGTGTTTCTCCTTGGGAGCCCCTATCCTCTTTGTGAAGAAGAAATATGGATCCATGTTACTATTCATTGGTTAAAGGGAAATCAATGCCATTACAATAAAGAATAAATATCCTCAACTAGGAATTTATGATTTATTTGATCATCTTCATGTAGCCCAATATTTTTCAAAGATTGACCTTTGATATTGATATCGTCAGCAATGTGTGAGGAATGAAGATATTTCAAAGAAAACATTTGGAACTAGGTATGGGAATTATGACTTTACAAGAAGTCATTTTGGACTAACTAATGAACCCTATTTTTTCCTGGATCTAATGAATAATGTTTTATTGGAATATCTTGATGACTTTGTTGTGGTATTTATCGTTGATATCCTGGAATACTCCATAGCTAAAAAGACCATGAGAATAACTTGATGATTATTCAAAAAACTCTAATAATAAAGAAATTATATGGTATGTTTATAAAGTGAGAATTTTAGCTTCAATATGTTTATTTTTGTGGCCATATTTCCTCTATGTATGGAATCTTAGTTGATCCTATGAAGAGATTGGAAATCAACTAATGGACGATGCTAACAAAGATAAGTGTAGTACACAGTTTTATTGTATTAGAAGGTTTTTATCTGTATTTTGTTCAACATTTTTCTAGATTGGATAACCTACTAACCTAGATCACACGTAAAGGGGTTAAGTTTGTATGGGAAAAACAATGTACATAATGCTTTGAATAATTGAAAATAAGATTGGAAAATTCTCTAATTTGGACTCTTCTCTCTAGAAATGATGGATTTTTGATATACAGTGATGCATCAAAGAGTTTATTAGGTTGTGTCATTATGGAAAATTATGATGTTATTGCTTATGCATCATAGTACTAGAAGAATCATGGGAAAAATTATCTAAATCATGATCTTTAGTTACTAGGAATACTATTTTATCTAAATATATGGAGACACTATCTATATAGTAAAAGATGTGAAATATATACAGATCACAAGAGTTTGAAATACATTTTTACATAGAAAGAACACATCATGAGGCAAAAGAGATGACTTGAGTTATTCAAATACTATGACTATTCAATGCACTACCACCCAAGAAAGGAAATTAAGGTGGAAGATGCATTAAGCTGGAAGAATCATGGACTTTTGACCCAAATGAGGATTAAGAGAGATCATATATTCATGGACCTACTGAAGATGGTAATGGGAATTATCAATGAAGGGAAAACATATTTTCTCATTAAAATGATTATTAAACTATCTTTACTATAGAAGATAAAAATATCTCAATCTAATGATGAGAATAAAAAAAACAAAATTGAAGCTGTTAAGGATGGATGTTTGGAAGTCATCGTGTTTGACGATGGAGTTCTAAAATTTGGGAAGAGGTTTTGTGTTCCATTTATACCTGAGCTTAAAATATAACTATTAGATGATCCTTATAGATCAAATTAATCCATAAACAATAGTAGCACCAAGATATATAGATATTTGAAGGAAAATTTTAGGTGGGTTAACATGAAGTGAGAAACTACTAACTATGTGTCAAGAGGTCTAGTCAATCAACAAGTGAATATTGAGAGACAAAATCATAAGAGGGTTATGAAACCTCTATCTAGTACTATCTTGAAGTGTGATGACATTACAATAGACTATTTCACAGGACTACCGAGGTAACCTAGAAGGAATGATGCAATATTGGTAATTGTTTATCATCTCACAAAATTCACAAATTTTTATTCTATAAGAGAGGATTTACCACTTGAGAAATTGTAAATACCATATTTTAGTGGAAGTTTCAAGGCTTTATGGTGCACCCCTATGGATTTTGTCTGATCAGGATCCCCAATTTACATCAAAATTTTGGAAAAGTATTTAGAATTCTTGGATACTAAGCTTCATATGAGTGCTTCTTATCACCCTCAAACCAACAGACAGTCTGAACGGACAATTCAAATGTTGGAATACATGTTGAGAACATTCTCTCTGGACTTTCTAGGTATATGGGATCAATACATTCATTTGGTTGAATTTTATTACAATAATAGTTCTAGTTCTGACATTCACATGGAACCATATGAAGCATTATATGATAAGAGGTCTCGAACACCAACTTTTTGGGTTGTAGTTGGTGAGAGGAAACTTATAGGCCCAAAACCTATTGAAGAGACAACTACAAGGGTGAAGAAAGTTCAAGTTCATATTAAAGCATCCCAATGTAAAAAAAAGATTTTTGATGTTAAAGTTAGAAAAGTATTTGTAATTTCATGTTGGAGATCAATTATATATAAAATTATCTCCATGGAAGGGTGTCATAAGGTTAGGTAAGAAAGGGAAACTGAGCCCCAATTACATCGTACCAATTGAAATTCCAGAAATAATCAGAGCTACATATTACCATTTAGCAATGCCACCATGTCTCTCAAAAGTTCATAAGGGGTTACATGTGTATTTGTTAAAGAAATAAATTCCATATACAATGCATGTAATAACATATGAAGAAATAGAGTTGGAATGTGATTTGTCATGCTGTGAAGAGCCTATCAAGATTCTTGACACAATGGAGAAGGTATTGAGGGATCATATAACTAAACTGGTAAAGGTTGTTTTGAAAATCCATAAAATAGAGGAAGAAATGTGGGAACCTGATGATGTTATGAAGAAGAACCACCCACATCTTGTTAATGGCATTTATACATGAACAATTTAAAGGACGAAATTTCTAAAGGTGGGATGAATATAACACCTCAAACATTTTATAGCATGTTTTTCTCTTAAATACTTTAAATTCATTAGATAGAATATGTTTCATGAATAATTGAGTCTCTATCAAACAACATGTGGTTATTTATTGGATATAGTCATCGCCTAGTAATTAATCTTAAATTTTACACCTCTACATTTTGAATTTCCAAAAATGGACATACATGGTTGCGATCATGGTGATATTTGGAGTTTAATAGAATCAAGTTAATTTTCGGTGAATAAAAACTTACCATTAATAATTGTATCAGAAAGTAATTAATAATAACGGACCCATATGAATATTAATATGACCCATATGAATGGTAACTTTATCCATGAAAGTGTAAATACAATTTAGGAACCTTATAAATGAAAATGAATATTTTAAGTGTTAGTATTTTTTTCACTAAATGATGATTTAAATTTAAAATTAAATTTCTGATATTTATAAATTTGTTTCTAAAAAATGGAGTCAATCTTTGGATTCTTCACATCAAAAAATGGTTGGGTTGAATTGTTGGTATTTTTATGAAATTATTGAAATTTTCAGGAATTGTAAAATACAAAAAATTATGATAAATACTAAATACATAATCTAATGATTAAAATATTAAGATTACCTTCCTCACATCCACTATAAACACCACCCATGACAACCTCATTTAATTACACCTATGAAGCTAAATTACTGGATTAAATTATTATCAAATATCTCCATAAGCTCTTTCCCCACTTCCAAAAGTCATTGGTGTCCTCAAAATACAAAATACTATTGTAGAGACCCGAATCTTGACGTACATGGACATTACATAACTTTTGCGGAATACTTAATACATAACAAAAACAGACACACAAGGATCGTAATAGTTTACTATCTTTGGAAACTCGGAATATAAATATCTAATCATGTTGAAAGATCTTCAACATCTCCCATAACGATCTTCCCCTTTTTGTTTCCTTACCTAAAACCTTTCTTTATTTCTTGCTAAAAATAAAACATAAAAAGGGTGAGCTCAAATTCTCAGTAAGGGCAAACATAGAGAACATAAAATAATCCATAAACATTTGAATGCAAATACATGAACCTGAAATCTAAACATTAAAACCTTGAGAAAAGACAGAAATCATGGAAGTACGTAAGGCATATATCATAAATAAACATCAATCACGATAAAATAGAATGGGAATAAAACATGTAATTGTGGAAACCATTCAACACTTGTTATGATTTCCATAGTAGCCAAGGCATTGCTTCTAAGACCATCTTAGTGGACCAAGTCCCTTTCTGAACCGAGTTCACTCCTCGTTTCAGTCCTGTAACACTGAACCGGATTAACTTACCATTCCATCCATGTCTATATCATGAGATATAAATCTTTACCCAATTCATTGGAGGGAGATATAGGTCCCACCCATCTCATAATGAAATCATTCTTACTTGTGCCACAAAATAAACATACATCATTCATAATAACCGAAAAAATAAAATGGGTTTCATAAACATCTTCATATAATCCATATAAAAGTAATGGATATCATTTCATAATAATAAAATTGAACCATGTAAATAATAGAGACATTATACTTGAAACATACACATATGAAATAATGTCATCTTAGATGAAAAATGGTTTTGATAAAACACTTGAAATAAATTCTTGAGGAAAATATCCTTTCTTCTTCAAAATAATTTTCTTTTCATAAAATTTAATGCAATTTTATTAGAAAATGATTTTGTTGAAAATAGTCATGAAATATTTTGGAGGAAGCTTCATGAAAATAAGTCTTTATAAAACCGTAAAAATCCTTTCATGCTGTATAAGTTAAAAAAACATTCTTCTCGTAATTTTGCCGGAAAAGTCAAAAAGTACCTCGTAAAAGAAAGATTACATACATACCATGTAGTAAAAGTCAAAAATGTGTAAAAAGGACTTTAAACATACATGAAAACATTTTTATAAAACTTATACATGGATGATAAATATAACCCCAGTAAATACTTACGTATAAGAAATCTCGGATAGAAAACAATTGAGATTGCAAAATTATCCCTTACCTTATGTCTGATATGCTTCATATGTATCCGAAACTCCTGTATAATGATTTAATTAATGTCATTGACTTATTACAGAATCATATTCATTGTTTTATATCATATATGGTTCACTTAGGTATTTATATTACCCGTTCATTTGTCAATTCCATGTTAAAGTAGTGTTTTGGGTAAAATTGTTTCTTTTATCGTACGTGTTTGGACTTGTTGTTCTTGATATTATTATTACTTATGTCATGATTTACTTAATTACATAATGTAAAACATGATTTATATATCTTATATATTCAGTATATATATATATATAATAGAAAGATAAATGAAATGAAACACACCGTTCATGGAGACGGTAGGCCGTACGTACGCATGAACGCTGTTTTCCTTTCTTTTTTGACTTGAATGGAAGTAAGTAGATGACATATATATATATATATGTATGTATATAGAAATATAGTTTCTTCATTATTTTATATATCACATTATTATTCTTTATATATAGTTTATAATCATTCTTTAATGGTTAATCATGGAAAATGAATCTCATCGCGTTCGTGGAGAAGGTAGTCCGTACGTACGCACGTGCGATAATATCATTCCCATGATCGTGAAATTGTATTGAAGTGTATGTATAATATTACAGAATAAATATCACTTTACAATAATCATATATATTTATTCTTTACACCATTATACCCATCCAAGTAAGGTGGTGGTGGAAAATAGATTACACCACGACATGGAGACGGTATTCCGTACGTACGCACACGCGGTGATTTTGTTTTCCGTAGGATGGATAAATGGTGAAATAGGGTTGTTTCAAACTTATAATAAAATATCATTATATTAGTGATAATTATGTTATAACTTCATAATGAAACAACTAAAGAAGAAGAGGTGGAAGAAGAAATAACGTTGAAAGAATCGGTAACGGACATTACCTCTTCTTTGAAGCGCCTCTTCTTAACCTCCTCTTAGGGCACTAAAATTTGTCTTTGAAGAAGACCAAGATGTCTCGGATGTTTCTTGGGAAGTGTAGAAGATAATTTGTCAGGGGTTGTCCAAGATTGAAGGCTCAAAGTGGTGTGAGGAAGAGAGGGAGGAGGTGCTCTTTTATAAGGGAGGGGAAGAGACCCTTTGGAATAACAAAAAATATTATTTTATTATAAACTCATATTCGATTTTTAATAGCTCCAAATTAATTTATTTATAAGCTAAGGTGGGGTTGGGTCGAAATAATTTCATCGAATATAATTTAGACAAGTTTAGGTTTCTATTTTAACCTTATCATTTAGATTTAACCTTAAGATAAATAATTTTACTTTTACCGTGTCTTCTTGTTTTCTTACACTATAAGGTTAATAAACTTACTATAACAAGACAAACGAACCCCAAGATGTTTATTATTAATATATCTAACATTAGCTAAGTCATTTGGCAGAACCTTAGTTTTTTAGGAATAAAATAACAATTAATAATATAATATTTGTTTTAAAAACTATTTTATGTCAATTTTGACACTATTTGGTAATTGATTTTTGTGAAAATCATAAAAGAATGAATATTTCAAAAAAAGTTAACTAAATCAATACTAACATATCATAGTAACCTAGAAACGTATTTTAATTCATAAAAAGTCTCAAATTTAATTTATTTGGGTATTTATAACATCAAATATGTCAATATTTCATTAATAAGATAATTACTGCATCATCTTTGTGTCATAAATAAATTAAATTATTTAATTTCTAAAAATTATAAATAAAATACAATTATGTAGGAAATAGTTTTATATTTCCAATGAATATTTATAATCGAATTTATCTTACGTATAACCCTATATTAAAAATGATTTACTTATTAAACTTTGATTTTAACTATTTTAACCCTTCTTTAAATAAATTAATATTAAATGTTCCAATCTTAACCAAGTGGGCCTAAATGGTCATATTTTATTACTAAGGTTGTTTTTGGTCGAATTAAACTTATCCAGTAGAATTAGGACATGTGTTATGGTAATAATAATATCATTTTTACCCTTAATTATCCTATTTACTTTTAATCATCGTAAATAAAAGTAAAAAGTTACAATTCACCAAAAAATATTTTAATCTCATTGAACCACATTTTAGTCCATGATATTAACCGTGTCTCTCGGATTTTAGAAATTCCACTCACAGAAGTGGTAAAATTTAGTTTTATGAAAAATTTATTTTTTAACTACCACTTAGTGGTTTCACTATTCACTAAAAAATGAAAGTTTCCAGAAAAATACCAAAAATTAGGCCTAAGATATATTTGATATTATGAATTAAAAAATTAAATCTATTTTACCAAATTCAAAACATATCAGTTGCATTAATTAATTTAAAAATTAATTCTTGTCGTCAAAACAAATAGCGTGTTTTTAAGAGATAATAAATATCAAAAGATTGACACTTGTTTATGTCTGGTTTAAATGTGAAATTATATCCAATGACCAAAATTGTATTAAATGGTAAAAATATATTCTAAATATACTTTAAAACCACTCAAATTAATAATTTATCACAATTAATTATTTCGATTAAAAAAGTAGTTTTTAATTAAAATTTAGTAATTTTCACTATTAATCAGAATATGAAAGTTACCTGAGAAGTACCAAAATTTCACCCAAAGCTAATTTCGATATTCTGAATCCAAAAATGAAGTCCATTTTTAAAGATAAAATTTATAAAATTTCAAAAAGTGGGTATTACTATTCATAATGGCTAGTTCATAAGAATATTATAATAATATCTCGTTTAGTGAAACTCGGTATTGCGTACTACACATGCTATCGAGGAAGGTATTCATTGTGTGTAATGCAATCCAAGTCAAGGATGGATGTTGTGCATGATCCTTTTGGTGTAGCGTACAACACAAGACATTAATGAAATTAAAATGAATATTTTTCATAAAATCTCGGGGTGTTACATTCTACCACCCTTAAAATGAATTTTGTCCTGGAAATTCATCGGGGTTATAAATGGTTTACTACTCGAAAGTTTATTTAATAGAAACCCACATCATAAAAAGTAATACCAAAACATGGCTTTAATAACTATAGTATGAAATTTAACAGTTACCCAAATTAACTCATCACTGGGCTTTCACGTAGGAGATCATAGGTGAAAATATAGATATGGACGAAAAATCTAACCATCATGTTCTGATGGAGAGTGGTAGAGAACATGGCTATGAAAAAACCAACAATCAAAAAGCCATAAATTTGTGATAATCTAGGGTACCATCTTATTCATCAGATATAAGGGCACTAGGACAACATTTTTGGTTTTCAAGATCATTTCCCTAAAGTTAAAGAATTTGAATTAGAATAAATACTTACTTTATTTTGGTACAATCTCACTGTTATTCGTGCATTGAACAATTTCCACTTCTTATATTAAAGAAATACAGTTGAATTTGTTATTCGTGAAGTGTTAGAAGATCATGTGATAGAATCAAGGGTCATTCCATCTGTCTCAAACAAAAGGTAAACAAAAGTTATTAAATTTACATAAGTTGATCTATAGTGGGATTAATCATATATGGTTCCTAAAATGGACTTATACTTCATATATCATACTGCTTAAAATAACAAAACTAGTTTCTACTAAACAGGGACATCATGTAGGCCAGCGGTAGGCGATAAAGGCCAGTCGCACTTTGGTTGTGGGTTCGATTCCCACAGCCTTGTCCAACGTGATGGGCTGTCGCTCATCCTGCAGGTTGTCCTTTTACTAAAACTACATTACTATAACATCCCATCAATAATATCTAAAAAAAGTTCTATCCTTAAAAAATACTATCTTATGTCCAACATCATCCATTCCAATCTTTATCTAAAATACTTCGGTCCAAGATCATAAGATAAAGAAAACGATTACTTGAAATTTCATCAACCAACCATCATTTATCCCCCATTATCTTGTTGGTCACATTACAATCATGTGAATAACTTAATCATGTATTCTCTTGAAAAATGAATACCCATTAAACCTTAGTGAAAACATGAATGGTCTCAAAAGTTAACTCTTTCCACATACCAAAATCCAAAAATTCTATATACTCAAACCATGATATAACCTTCTCCTTATGTCAGTCATGAGCTCATGAATAATATCAAACATTTTATTTTATCCTTATCCCTTCATTATGCGCATATCATATACATTCCAAAAATACTGGTACCATTCATCACACAATTTCAAAACTTAAGGAAACACAACAGTGTAACAATCATTAGATGTCTCTTTTTTCCATATTACCATGAGATTACTTATACAACATTACACATGATAAATATGTAATAATTCCACTACCTTGTTAAACCATTGACCAAGCTTCAACAATTCTTTCATATCATATATCATTTGTAGTCTCTGCATCATCATCAACATAAATATTACCCATACAACCATACTGATTCTCTTTTTGAGACTTTCCCTCAGGGCATTGGTTTGTATAATGCCCGTACACTCCACATTTAAAACATATAACCATTGTTGATGTCGTAGCAATACCGTTATCCTCATCCATGGTGTTAACTGAACCTTTTCGTTTGCACTTATTGGCTTTATGTCCTTATTTTCCACACCCAAAGCATCTTCTAGTTCCTTTAAAACATTCTCTTTGATGCCTATTCCCACATGATTTACATAGGGGAAATTGAAATTTCTTTCCTCTATGATCATCATGAAACTCCATCTTTCTCTTATTAGCCGAGTCAGGAAACTTACCAAATTTGAGTTTATTGATCATATTATGAGATTTCTGATTTGGCATAATAATGATGTTTGGACATCCAAATCCAATTTCATTGGTTTCTCATGAAGAATATCATTCCATTGTCCATCATATCCTCCATTATCGTGAATCTTCCTGTTTCCAGCCATTTTCTAAATCCCAAAAAGAATAGTGTGAGAGGCAAAAATCATGCGAGGGAAAAAACATAGTAAAGGAGGATTACCCTCAATATCTAACATCTTAGGTTAAATTCTAGAATCGTTTCCATAGTTCTAGTACTATATCCTATACGTATACATATCCTTAGGGACATCCCTAGACATACCTTAGAAATATCTCTAGGGATCTCACTAACGTTTTCACATCCTAGTTTCCAAAGGTTGACTAAACCATTCCTCTGATACCAACTGTAGAGACCCGAAGCATGACGTACATGGACATTACATTACTATTGCGGAATACTTAATACATAACAAAAACAGACACACAAGGACCGTAATAGTTTAGTGTCTTTGGAAACTCAGAATATAAACATCTAATCATGGTGAAAGATCTTCACCATATCCCATAACGATCTTCCCCTTTTTGTTTCCATACCTAAAACCTTTCTTTATTTCCTGGGAAAAATAAAACATAAAAAGGGTGAGCTCAAATGCTCATTAAGGGAAAACATAGATAACATAAAATAATCCATAAACATTTGAAATCAAAAACATGAACAAGAAATCTAAACATTAAAAACTTGAGCAAAGACATAAATCTTGGAAGTAGGTAAGGCATATATCATAAAGGAACATCAATCACGATAAAATAGCATGGGAATAAAACATTTAATTGTGGAAACCATTAATCACTTGTTATGATTTCCATATTAGCCAAGGCATTGATGCCAAGACCATCTTAGTGGACAAAGTTCCTTTCTGAATCGAGTTCACTCCTCGTTTCAGTCCTATAACACTGAACAGGATTAACTTACCGTTCCATCCATGTCTATCTCATGAGATATAAATCTTTACCCAATGCATTTTAGGGAGATATAGGTCCCACCCATCTCATAATGAAATCATTCTTACTTGTGCCACAAAATAAACATACATCATTCATAATAACCCAACAAATAAAATGGGTTTCATAAACATCTTCACATAATTCATATAAAAGTAATGGATATCATTTCATAATAATAAAAGTGAAACCATGTAAATCATAGAGACATTATACTTGAAACATACACATATGAAGTAATGTCATCTTAGATGAAAAATGGTTCTGATAAAACACTTGAAATAAATTATTGAGGAAAATATCCTTTCTTCTTCAAAATCATTTTATTTTCACAAAATGTCATGAAATTTTAAAAGAAAATGATTTTTTTGAAAATATTCATGAAATATTTTGGAGGAAGCTTCATGAAAATAAGGCTTTATAGAACCGTAAAAATCCTTTTATGCCGTATAAGTTAAAAAAACATTCTTCTCGTACATTTTCCGGAAAAGTCAAAAAGTACCTCGTAAAAGAAAGATTCCATACGTACCATGTAGTAAAATTCAAAAATGGGTAAAAAGGACTTTAAACATACATGAAAACATTTTTATAAAACTTAGACATGGATGATAAATATAACCCTAGTAAATACTTACGTATAAGTAATCTCGGATAGAAAACAATTGAGATTACAACATTATCCCTTACCTTATGTCTGATATGCTTTGTATGTATCCTAACCTCTTGTATAATGATTTAAATAATGTCATTGACTTATTACAGAATCATATTCATTGTTTTATATCATATATGGTTCACTTAGGTATTTATATTACCCGTTCATTTTTTAATTCCATGTTAAAGTAGTGTTTTGGTTAAAATTGTTTCTTTTATCGTACGTGTTTGGACTTGTCGTTCTTGATATTTTTATTACTTATATCATGATTTACATACTTCCATAATGTAAAACACGATTTATATATCATATATATTCAGTATATATGTATATATAATAGATAGATAAATGAAATGAAACACACCGTTCATGGAGACGGTAGGTCGTATGTAATAATGAACGTTGTTTTCCTTTCTTTTTTTTGACTTAAATGGAAGTTAGTAGATGATATATATATATATATATGTATGTATACAGAAATCCAGTAGCTTCATTATGTCATATATTTTATTATTATTCATTATATATACTTTATAATCATTCTTGAATGGTTAATCATGGAAAATGAATCTCATCGCGTTCGTGGAGACGGTAGACCGTACGTACGCACGAGCGATGATATCATTACCATGATCATGGAATTGTATTGAAGTGTATGTATAATATTACAGATTCAATATCACTTTACAATAATAATATATTGTTATTCTTTACACCATTATACCGATCCAATTAAGGTGGTGGTGGAAAATAGATTACACCATGGTGTGGAGACGATATTCCGTACGTACGCACGCACGATGATTTCATTTTCCGTAGGATGGATAGATGTTGATATAGGGTTGTTTCATACTTACAATAACATATCAGTATATTAGTGATAATGATGTTATTAATTCATAACTAAACAACAAAAGAAGAAGAAGTGGAAGAATAAATAAAGTTGAAAGAATCGGTAATGGACATTACCTCTTCTTTTAAGCGCCTCTTCTTAACCTCTTCTTAGGGCACTAAAATTGGTCTTTGAAGAAGACCAGGACCTCTAGGATGTTTCTAGGGAAGTGGAGAAGATAATTTGGCAGGGGTTTCCCGAGCATTAAGGCTCAATGTGGTGTGAGGAAGAGAGGGAGGAGGTTCCTTTTTATAAGGGAGGAGAGGGGCACCTTTGGAATAACAAAAAATATTATTTTTTTTATAAAGTCATATTCGGATTTTAATAGCTTAAAATTGATTTATTTCTAAGCTAAGGTGGGGATGTTTATAAATACTCTTATCCAATAGAATTTATACATGTTTAGGTTTCTATTTTAACCTTATCATTTAGATATAACCTTAAGTTAAATAATTTTACTTTTACCGTGTCTTCTTGTTTTCTTACACTATAAGGTTAATAAACTTACTATAACAAGACAAGAGAACCCCATGTTTTTTATTATTTATATATATAACATTATATAAGTCATTTGGCCGAACCTTATATTTTTAGGAATAAAATAACAATTAATAATATAATTTTTTTTAAAAAACTATTTTATGTCAAATTTGACACTATTTGGTAATTGATTTTTGTGAAAATTATAACAGACTGATTAGTTCAAAAAAAGTTAACTAAATCAATAATAACATGTAATATTAACCAATAAAATTAGATTAATTCATTAAAAGTCTCAAATTACATTTATTTTGGTATTTATAACATCAGTTATGTCAATATTTCATTAATAATATAATTAATGCATCATCATTGTGTCATAAATAAATAAAATTATTTAATGTCTAAAAATTACAAATAAAATACCATTATGTAGGAAATAGTTTTAGCTTTCTAATGAATATTTATAATCAAATTTATCTTATGTATAATCTTATATTAAAAATTATTTACTTATTAAACTTTGATTTTAACTATTTTAACCCTTCTTTAAATAAATTAATATTAAATGTCCTAATCTAATCCAAGTGTTCCTAAATGGTTATATTTTATTCCTAAGGTTGTTTTTTGTTGAATTTCACTTATCCAATAGAATTAGTACACGTGTTAGGGTAATAATAATATCATTTTTACCCTTAATTATCCTATTTACTTTTAATCGTGGTAAATAAAAGTAAAACATTACTATTCAACAAAAAATATTTTCGTCTCATTGAACCACATTTTAGTCATTTATATTAACTGTGTCTCTTGGATTTTTGAAATTCCACTCATAGAAGTGGTAAAATTAAGTGTTATGAAAAATTCAGTTTTTTAACTACCACTTAGTGGTTTCACTATTCATCAAAAAATGAAAGTTTCCAGAAAAATACCAAAAATTAGGCCTAATCTATATTTGATATTATGAATTAAAAAATGATGTATATTTTACCAAATTCAAAACATATTATTTTCATTAATTAATTTAAAAATTACTTCTCGTAGTCAAAACAAATAGCGTGTTTTTAAGAGATAATAACTATCAAAAGATTGACACTTGTTTATGTCTGGTTTAAAAGTGAAATTACATCAATGAACCACATTGTATTAAATGGTAAAAGTTTATTCTAAATATACTTTAAAACCACTCAAATTAATAATTCATCACTATTAATTATTTCGATTAAAAAATTTGTTTTTAATTAAAATTTAGTAATTTTCACTATTCATTAGAATATGAAAGTTATCTGAAAAGTACCAAAATTTTACCCTAAGCTAATTTCGATATTCCGAATCCAAAAATGAAGTCCATTTTGAAAGATAATTTTTTTAAAATTTCAAAAAGTGGGTATTACTATTCATAACGGCTAGTTTATAATAATATTATAATAATATCTCGTTTAGTGAAACTTGGTATTGCGTACTACAAACGCTATCGAGGAAGGTCTTTATTTCGTGTAATGCAAGCCAAGTCAGGGATGCATGTTATGCAAGCTCCTTTTGGTGTAGCGTACAACACAAGACATTAATGAAATTGAAAAGAATATTTTTCATAAAATCTCGGGGTGTTACACCTCTCCCCTAAAGAGGCTCTAAGAGAAATATAAATTCCAGAGGTAAATTCCACTTTTCAATTCGTTTGTTTCCTTTTCCAGTTCTGTTGTTATCTTTTTTATTCTCACCTCTTCTCATCCAAATTTTATGAAACATCTAGTAACATATATTTACTATAATTATTTTATGATAATGGAATATCCCATCATCATATCTTTTTTTATTCCTTTTATACTATAAATGAAATCACCGCCCAAGATATGTTAATTATCACATTCAAGGAAGACAAGTTTTTTACTTCAATTAATATCTTCAGGACTAGTCATGAAACATTTTTAATGCTTTAAAAAAATCATAATATATGTATTTCATCTTATTAAATGTTCTATAATCCTTACACGCACATAATATAAAATAATAATGCAAAACAAATTCATTATGCATGAAACCACCTTCTTAATTCAAGAATTTATCATTGACATTTAACTAAAGATTCATCCTCATGGTATATAACCCAAAATAATTATATGATCATTTATATATCTATAATTTAAATAATTATAAATATTAACAATTTATTATGTTTAACAACATTTAAAACTAACTTCTATTACGGAATACAAGTATACTGATTATGAAAACCAAGGAAAAAATGCTTCCAAAATAATAAAATTGAAACTATTAAACCCATAAAAAACATGAATGAACCTTATAAAGTTATAATAAATCAATTAAATTATGTGGAGGAATTGTAATTATAAATTAATGAAGCAAAATTTGATTATTCCGGTCATTGATATCAATTGAGGTCACATTTGTGAATAAGGTAAGGGTTTTCTCATTCCACTTTTAAATCCATGAGATTTCCTTAGTTCGCCACTTATTGCATGTATGTGGTGTATTTGTAGATACTTTTGATATGTAATATCATGATTCAATTTATATCCATGGTATTATATGTTTTATTTGGTGATTATTAATTTCTGGTCATATGACTCGATTAATTACAACGTGGCATGGGACTTGGTCTCAATTTACATTTCATTGAGTCATACATTGTATTGTGCACCTAATATTTCTTATGTGGGGTATTTACTGACCATTTTAGGTCATTTTTCATTTTATATTATAATTCTTTAAATATTCATTTTATTGTATCATGGATATGATTATTTCCTTAATCTTTATACCATTTAACATACGGTTCTTATTTCAAATGCTATTTTGACTGGGGAAATATTGATGAATACGTATCATCTATTCAATATGAATATTTAAAGGGAATATTTTTATTTTACTAAATATGTGTATAAATAATTATTTGGACTAGTAGTGATGGGAGGGGCCCTCTATATCCTCTAGATGCATCTATAGGACTCTTGAGACAAATCAGTTTGAGACAAACCCTTTGAGTGTGTTTCCAAAAATAAGATGGATTTACACCCACAGACTTAAACTGTCTCGACGGTACAATGGTTCATATTTCAGATACATTAAATCCAAATAATACCCATTTTATTTATTCATTATTCAGTTATTTATTTCTGTGACGTTTTTACTATGTTAAAATCTATGGATACATTTTTTTTATTCTCATCCTTATGATGGAAAGTCTTTTCAATTATTCATTATTCTATATTAGTTATGTCTAATTGATTATGATTCACCTGTAATTGATTCATGATTCCACTATATGAAATCAATTTTTGACATTTGATCTCAAATTTTTTTTATTTCATTTCCCCAGGTTATGATATGGAGAACCATGAAAAAGATTTTGAGGATACAATTAATATCAGTTTATTTTGTTTCATACTATACTTTCAATCTTTCTATATTTACTTTGGGTATCATTTATGAAATCGAGTGTTACGAAAATTGATAAACTAATAATTCTATAGGATTTATTTGTTATAATAATTCAAATATAATGAAATAATGAACAAGTTCTAGGCTTTAGGGTTTGGGTCATCACAAAATATTTTATTTTGTGCAAATCAAAAGAAGATTCCCAAATAACCGGTAACGTTCATCAACAAACGTTTTTATTTTTTTTTCTTATTTGAACCCCATATTTTTTTATTCCATGTTTATAAAGTAATATAAGTATCCAAAATACAATTTGGTGAATTTATATTAAGGTTTCTACCAACACTTTCAAACACTTCAATCTAATGGGTAATGAACTTAATATTTGTGTGTTTGATGGACTATCGTCTTGCGAAACGATGATTGTTTGTTTTTCATTTACCACCTATCATGGTAGTAAAAAAGATACGAACTATATTTTTTTAGTAAATATATTATATTTTTAACATTATTTAGTTTTGAAATTATACTACCATATCTTCCGTTTTACCATGAAATCTTTTTGGAAATGATAAATTCGCTCATCCGTAAGTATGAGTTACCATCTCCATGATGATAAGTGATTTTTTTAATCTATATTTCACATAGGTGTTAATAAGGATGAATTTTAGGAATATATATGGTTTATATAAAATTAAAATTATTCTTTAATTATAATATATCATATGATTTTATTTCTTTTAGTATGAAATGAAAATAAAAGCAGCGTTCATGCGTACGTACGACCTACAATCTCTATGAACTGTGTTTTTAATTTTCTATTTTTGTATTTTATAAAAAAGATTAAATACATTTATAATAAATATATATGATATTTTAATCAAGTATATCATTCTAGAGTTAATGAAATCATGATCTAAGAATGATGACCAAGAATAACTTGTCCAAACATGTACGAGAAACCAAGCAGTTATTACCTTGAACAAAACTTAAAATAGGAATTTTTATAAGAAGTTAATATAAATTTTTAATAAATACATATATGGTTTTATATATATGAACATGGTTCTATAATACATGTATAATATATTTATATTTATTCTAAATGATTTTTTCATGAGTATGATGAGAGTCAATACATAAGGTAAGATAATTTCATCTCACTTTTAATTTACGTGAGATACATGTCATACCCACCACTCTCTTATTTTGTGTGGTGTATATACTGAACAATAACATTTTATATCCTTAATTTAATTTATTTAGAGATATGAAAATATTTAATTTATGTTATTCTTTCATGGGGTTTACAATTTTAATGTTACTCAAGTACTATGGAATTTATATGTCACTTTTATTTCTAGGGGACACAAGCCTATACACTATTTGTTTCTTATATGTAGATTATATGCTCCCTATGAATGTATTTTAGGTGTATTTATTAGAATATAATGGTACTTTAATATCTATATAATTTTATTTATTTCATGAGGCATAAAGTTCTACTGAATATAAAGTAATGAGTATTTATTTCACAATCTCATAAATATTCATGAATGTTTCATTTTAATTCTATATTGGGAAATATTTATATTCCATGTCTATTCTTTATAAATTTTTTCAATAACGTTTTTACTGTTATAATATGGATTTTTAAATCCATTTTGACACATTGTTTTAATTTTTACTTCATGGTTTAAAAGGAATCTTCTTGTCATTTTCAAAAAGAGGTACTTTGTGACTTTTTTTAGTAAATGTATGAATGGAATTTATTTTAGATTATATAGAATGAATGGAATATTCTAGATTCATAATTCCTTCAACGTTTAATTTAAAATATTCCTATGTTATTTTGAAGTAAAATTGTTTCTTTTAAAATTTTACATGATTTTAAGAAATTAAAAACTTTTTACCGATGAAATTAAAACCTTTTTAAAGAAGAAATTAATTTTTTAAACAAGAATTGCATTCAATTGATATATCAAAAATTATTTTTATCTAAGATAAAATTATTTGATGTTACATATGTTTTAATAGTTATATGATTCAATTATACCATTCTTATTATTTCTAAGCATGATTTATGTTTATGATGGATTGATATTTATGAAATCCATTTCGTTTAATGTGTTAAATTACTATTGAATTACGTTTATGAAATAAATTTAATTCAATTGGTTTTGATATGATTAGTAGATTGTGTTATTAATGAAAACATATGAAAGATTTTAATTATGTGATTGTGGTGACCTATATCTCCCACTAATGCATTGGATAAATATGGATAACTCATGAGGTATATATGTTATGCATGAACTTCATTTAATGTTCACAATTATATGAGGGGACTAGGTTTTCGTGTTCATAATATTATGATTGTACCTAGTTTTCATGTTCATATGTTTATCCATGGGCTATATTTCCTGTTCTTAATTTAATGAGTGAACCTATTACATTTAAAACATGTTCAAAAAGTTTCATGATTATGTGAAGGACACAATTTCATGTCTTATGTCAATGTTATGATTTCATGGATTATGCTCTTTGATTTTATAATGATTCATGTGTTTTGAAATACTATTATTTATTCCATGAATCGTGTATATGATCCTTGATATTAAGGGTATGGTTTTATAATGTTATGATCTTGTTCGCATACCCTTATGTTCAGGATTATATTTATATATCTTCCTTGATTTCCCATATTAAGCATTATAGATCACACTACTTCATATCTCTTTTCCCAAGGATGTAAAGAAAGGTATTATGTTTCATATGTCAAAAATAGTCTAGTTATGAATAAATTGGTGGGAAAAGAAATAGATGTATTATGAACAAGTTTTTTATGTTTCTATATTTCCAAATGTACTATACATAAACAGTATTTGGGAGTATTTTTGTGTAATCTATGATATGTTCTACCAAAATGGTGTAATAGCCATGTATGTCAATCCTGGTTCCTTATATTTAGTATCAGAGAAAACATTTATTCAACCATTGGAAACTAGGATGAGAAACCATTAGTGAGATACCTAGATATACATCTATGGATATGTTTAAATATGTCTCTAAGGATAAGTCTATGTGTAGGGTACAATAATATAATTTTTGAAACAATCATGAAAGACCTTGGATTGAACCCTAGATGCTATATAATGAATGTAATTTACCTATATTATGTGGTTTCCCACTATTAATTTTTTTTTCTCACATTATACTATTATTTCAGTCAATGGACAGAAAACTAAGAAAACTTGTTTATGAGGAATAAAATGGACAATTCAATGATGAAATGTCACGAACCAGCCCGGGTCGACCCTGAACCGGTCACCCGAGCCGGTCCGCGACAAGTCCCGAGGGGCGTTCCCGATCCCCCCGGGATGGAAACAAGTGCCGGGCGTTAAAATTTCAATCGTTGGGAATGATTTTAGCCCAAACTAAAAACAGGATCAAAAGAACGAATATAAACTAAGCAAACAGACAAACACTAAAGACACAAACAAAACTATACCACGACATACCTCCATGTGACCTCGCGGGTCACCACCCAACTATAACCAACGTCGCTCCCACACTGAGCGACTCAAGCAGGAGAACCTGAACAAAAGGAACCTGCAACTGAAAAGGTAAAAGATAGGCGTGAGCACAAAAGTACTCAGTAGGTGAGCCCCACACCAAATCCCAATGCACTGCCAGTAAATAAAGAATCTACATAATCCAGGTTTGAACTTAAATGTATAAAAGTAAGTTTTCATAATGCTTTACATGAAAATCAAACACGAGGCATTTCCCTTATTCCTTTTTGAAAGTTAATTCCCTTTCATTAGTTTTGAACTCATTCTGAAAAGCAAAGTGTTACATTTTCAAATCTCACCCAAAGAGAATTAAGCATTTTCATTTGAAAACCCATTTTTTTCCAAAGTCTAACAGTATAGGCTGTGAAAGATGACTGAAAGTAAACAAGCAGGGAAAACAAGTGCAAGTAAAGGTAAACAGGCAAGGAAAACCAAGTGCAAGTAAAAATAAGCCAGAAGTTATCAGCAATAACCATGGGCACACACACACACCCACACACTCACACACACACACACATACTCACACACGCACACACTCACACCCAATTGGTCCCCCGTATGCCGACGGAAGGCACCACGTCAGAGATGGTAGAGCACTATGGGTAAATCCCCTAAGGTTCATCTAGCTCGCGTGGGACCCTAGAACCTCGTGTCTCGGTGAAACGTGGCTTAGAAGGCCACGACCCTCAGAAAACGTGGCTTAGAAGGCCACGACCCTCAGAACCCGTGGCTTAGAAGGCCACGACCCTTAGATATCATATGTTTAGTTAGTGTTGCAATCGTCAATCCAGCTAAGTGAAACAGGGACGACACCCATCCGGCTCACTAGCGCACTAGTTCTAGTCCGCCCACCTAGATACCCAGGGTTTCCCGTGTTCTCAAAGAAGCTTCACATTCACATAGTATATTACTTCCTCATATCGCAGGCCAAGACAGATATCGCACAAAAAAGTCACCATTTCCACACCCAAACAATATCTCAAAACTCACGCACGCCAAAAATACCTTTCTAGAAATATAAATGTCATTACCCAATCTTTTCGCAAAAACCCCTTTTTTGGAAACACTCAAACAAGAACATAACCAACTTTCACAACCTAGAAAACATCATTTTTAATAACACAACAAGGGAAAACATCTTTCGTCAACCAAGAACCACATGTAAGGTTTCCAAAAACAATTTCAAAGGGTCACACGACGTTTTCACTAATCAAGGTCACAAGAAAACATCATTTTCCATAAACAGTACATTTACTAATTTACACATGCCAAAAACATTTCAAAACCCAATTCAACATGTATTTCGTTACTCAGGAAGAACCATTTAGCGACATTACTATGAAATCCCACAATTGAAACCAAGAAAACATTTTTTAATGAAATGCCAGAATTAAACAGTTTGCATTATCAGCAAATCACCACAATATAAAAACTACTTAATATTATTTTTCTTAAATTTACTGAAATTCAATAAAAGGACAAGGAATAAGTAAATTCATAATTTATAGGAAAGTGCATAGGGAGACCTACCTCAAGATCCAAGCGCGGCAGTAAAACGACCTTGGAACCAAGGCGCGATGACACGACGTGTGTCCGAAGCCACGTGATAAAGTCCAACACTCTCGAAACTGAGGCGCGGAGACGGCAGAACCTCGGAAACAAGGCGCAGCGATGGCGCTTTCTCGGAAATGCCATGCGCGGGTCCTAAAACAGTAGACCTTTAAACGGTCTCAACGATATTAATAACAGAATAAAATTAATAATAATAACAATGTGAAAATAATCGCGGTGATAACAAAAATCACAATAATAATTATAACACAACATAATAATAATAATGATGTTATAATAATAACAATAATAATATAATTAGCATAATTATAATATATCAATAATAACAATAATAATAATATCATAATATTAATACAATAATAATAATAGGAACAAAGCCAATTTAACATAATCATAATATATTAATAATATAATAATGATAATAATATAAAATAACATTAACATAATAATATTAATAATAATAATATAATGACAATAGCATAATAATAATAATAATTTAATAATAATAATAATAAGAATATCATAACATAATAATAATAATAATAAAAATATGATAATAATTAAAATAATAATAAATATATTAGTAATAATAATAATAGTAATAAAATAATATAATAATAATGATAATAATATTAACAATAATAGAAAAATATTAACATAATAATAATAATAATAATTGTATAATAATAATAATGACATAATAATAATAATAATATAATAATAATATTATTGACATGATAAAAATATTAAAAGGTTATATATAAAAAAAACATAAATAAATCATATTAACATAAAAAAAAATAAAAAAAAACTTACATAGGAGTGGAGGGGGAGGGAGTGCGCGGCGAAGCCGGGACGGGGTCGGTGCGGGCCGGCGACGGCGAGCAGGGGGGTCGGGTCGCTGGGAGAGGCTGTGCGCGCAAGGGGTGAGGTACGGCTTAAGCCGGGAGGTTCGACAGGAGGCATGGACGGGCTGGAGAAAGTTCAAGAGGCCGGGGGTGCAGGCAACGGCTGGAAAACAGTGCAGGCGGGGGGTTGCCACCGGAGGGGAAACCGGGACAGCGTCGGGGAAGCCGGGATGGCGGCGCGGGGTCTGCGCAAGGCGGAGGAGCAGGGCGGAGGCCGGCGGTCGGCTGGTGGAGGAGCGGCTTCCGCTGAAGTGGGAGAGCGGGGCTGGCCGGCTGGAACCTGAACAGGGCGCAGGAGACCAGAGCGGCAGGAGGCCGGAGCGGGGGAGGCCGGAACAGCGAGGGCCAGAGCGGGAGTGGGAGAAGGCGAGTCCGGTGCTGGGGGTCGAGGCGAGGTGGCGGCCTGGAGCAGGAGGGGTGAGCGCGGAGGGGGCTGCGTGCACGCCGCGTGAAGGAGGGGTGAGGCCGGGTGCGCGGGAGGCCGAGGGGACCTGCAGGGGCCAGAGCGGAGGGCGATCGCAGGCCGGATGCAGGAGGGCGAGGCGGTGCTGGGGGATGAGGGCGGAGGCGGCTCGCGCAGCTGGGAGGAGTCGGGGCAGGCGCGCGGCGCAAAAGAGGGGGGAAACGGGGAAGAAGGAGAGGGGAAGAGAGAGAGGGGGAGAAAAGGGTGGCGGCTACGGGAGTAGGGGTAGGGTTAGGGTTTGATTTAGTTTAGGTTTATATAATAATAATAATAATAATATATAAATAATGAAAAAGAAAATAATAATAATACTAATAATATGATAAATTAATTAAATAAATAAAATCAAATCTTAATAATAATAAGACATTATAAAAATAGTAAAACTTTATAATAATAATAATAATAAGTATAATTTTAATCATCAAACCTTAATATATTAATAATAATACTAAAACATCATAATAATAATGATATAAAACCCTTATAATAAAAATAGTTAAACTTTATAACATTAATGATGATAATGATAAAACTTATAATAATAATAGAATTTATAATAATAATAGTAATACCTTAGTTAATTCTAATAATAATCATTTTGATCAAATAATAAAATAATCTAAACATAATACATATATATATACATTCATGCCTATAAAGATATATACATAAACATATATAGAACTATATGTATATATATACATTATTACACACATATATATATATATATAAAACATTCATAAACATATATAGAATAAAATTAACTATCATATTAATAACACAACTTAAATAGCGTAAATAATAAAATATCAACATAAAAATTATAGTATTTAAACATGCCGGGTGAATACACGGTCACCCGGGCTGAACGCACGGTCACCGCAAATGATGCAGTGACCGCGCACCGGCGCCAAACCGCCAATCACAATTAATCTTCGAAAAATTTAAACCGGGACCAAGAAAGGAGAAAAAATTTCAGACGTCCGTGGTCGGGGTGTGAAAATTCTCCCCACCACAGACACTTTCTGCCCCCAGAAAGTCACCAGGTCACAAGTCAGCCAAAAACCAAGTCTATGCCCAAACAGAATTGAAGGAACTGAAGAAAACTGAGGTCCTCGGGTATGACCTTACTCTACACGGGTCACACCCGACCGATTCAAGAGAAAACTGGGGTCCGAGATTGAGGGGAGAACACGAAGGGGTTCTCCCCACCACAAGAACTTAACTAGTGCAGAAAAGATGACCATTTAAATAGAAAACCCCGGGAAGGGGGGGTCGACGCGGGAACTCCCAACCAATTCAAACCAACTCTTATAGAACAATTAAAACCACACCTCCGTCTAGACATTAAATCCTCGACCAGAGTCAACAACCTTCAATACCAGGGAAAAACCATAGAAAAACATTTAACCAACATCAAACTGGAGACATGATCCACCGAATTCCACAAAACATAACCACATCGACAACATTACTAAAACGAGGTCAACCCACACGAGAGTCGAACACACTTTTAGGAAGGACACTCGATTTAGAATATTACATTCCCACGACAAGTCCGCTTAGATTTATCATCGAACAAGTCCATCGTCACTTTATAGAAAAACAACACATTTACATAATCCATACTACTTAGATTATAATAGAACAAGTCCATGATAACCCAATGGTAAAACAATGAACATACAACAACGTCAAAACTTAACAGCAAAAAAAAGTACTAAAAGATCTTGATTGTTCCACTGCTAACACGGGACACAAAACCTGGACCAAGGCTTCACACCCCTGGGGACTCCTGACTGTGCGCGAGCTTCACCCCGAGACTTGTGGCTGGGGCTCTGATGGCTGAAGCATCTTCTGCCTCACAGTCAGGTACTGACATTCTCCCATCACCGCATCCTCTTCATGCGACGATTCTTGCAAAACTTCTCCAGATGACCTAGACAACCGCATCGATGACACGTCTTCGGAGGGTTGCGACAAGACAGCCTTAAATGCCCGAAACGACCACACTAATAGCATACCCTCGAACGATCTGACGAACTGGAAGCTGAGACCAAAGGGGATAACTCCTTAGGAACAGGTATCTCTAGCGCCTTTTCCTCACCAGAGGGGGAACTCTTACGAACAATAGGGGACGCTGAGGTATTAACCAATTGTGTTCCGGAAACCAACTCAGCCAAAAATGCTTCATCTATCAGCTTCTCGAAACAAAGGTTTTTAGAAGGTAGGACTCGCTCCTTGATCTCTGGACGAAGACCCCCAGTGAAAAGAGAGACCTTCATGAGCTCATGTGATGCTACATCTGGAGAAAAGGAAATCAGTTCCTTGAAATGGTCAACATATGCCTTCACCGTCCATTGGCCTTGTTGAATATGCACAAGCTCTCTCTTTTTCTCCAGCTTCACTCCCTCAGGTACAAACCATTGGATGAAAACGACTCTGAAGACATCCCACGTCATTTCACCTTGCATTGATGATGGGGTAACCCTCTTCCATTGGTCCAGAGCTGGACCCTCAAACAACTCCATAATTGCACGAACCTTAACATTATCGGGAGTTCCCAACATTCTAAAGACACGCTCCACTTCCTCGAGCCATTCCACTGCCTCTAACGGACCCTGATCACCATGGAGAATAGGCAAAGTCTGAGGAGGACCAAAAACTGGGCATGACATATCTGAATCCTTAGAGACCTTTCTGGGCGGCATTTCCTGAGCGATATATAAAACTCAAAGCCAAAACCAACATCAAATCGAAGCAACATCAATAAAAGTGCCTTCATCAAAAACAGTCAGCACAAGGACCAAACGGATACAACACAACCTAAAACAAAATCTCCTCTTTAAAATTCTCTTTTCCATTTTTGATTTCAAAACCACCCTTTCTCAAGATCACTTTCCAAAAACCAATCCACTTTCAATCCAAAACTTTCCAAAACCATTTCCCCTTTAAAACCAATTTAGAAAACAAGGTCAAGCCCTAAATTTCAAATACACACCCAGGTAACCTCATGAACCGTTGCACATGTCTTTATCCACATTCCATTCATACGTGCGTCAACACACACTTTCCATGCATTCTCACACATGTGCAGACGTTCATAAAGAGGAACTGAGGTTTCAACCCAAATCATTCTTAACCGGTTCCAAGAAAACAACAGATTTCCAAATCAAGAGATTTCAGTTTTAAAACCCATTTCATATATTTAAAGTCTTTTAAAAGAAACCAGTCCAATTTTCGAAAACTCTTTTTCATTTCAAACAACGTACTCACACAAACCAAAACGAAAGCAACATCCAAATTTGCATCAATCACAGAAATGAGGGACTAGTAGTCACACTCAACCTGACGACATGGTAGTGGGCCATGTCCCAAGTCAGCGTCGACCACTAGGAGGAATTCAAACCACGTACTCGGACTCCACATGGGTCACTACTCCATGTGAAATTACGATGTAACGTCGGCTTGCCTCCATTATCATCTCTCAATCCAAGACAAACCAGAAAAGACAAGGACACAATTCCCGAACTACCCCTGGTAACTCGAGGATCAGTGCGAGCAAGAGTTCGCGACGCTCTTCCCGTACCTACCCCTCGAGTTCCGACAGTCCTAATCTCCTTCTACCGGACAACCCAAATAACAAGAACCACCTCTGATACCATTTTGTCACGAACCAGCCCGGGTCGACCCTGAACTGGTCACCCGAGCCGGTCTGCGGCAAGTCCCGAGGGGCGTTCCCGATCCCCCCGGGATGGCAACAAGTGCCGGGCGTTAAAATTTCAATCGTTGGGAACAATTTTAGCCCAAACTAAAAACAGGATCAAAAGAACGAATATAAACTAAGCAAACAGACAAACACTAAAGACACAAACAAAACTATACCACGACATACCTCCATGTGACCTCGCGGGTCACCACCCAACTACAACCAACGTCGCTCCCACACTGAGCGACTCAAGCAGGAGAACCTGAACAAAAGGAACCTGCAACTGAAAAGGTAAAAGATAGGCGTGAGCACAAAAGTACTCAGTAGGTGAGCCCCACACCAAATCCCAATGCACTGCCAGTAAATAAAGAATCTACATAATCCCAGTTTGAACTTAAATGTATAAATGTAAGTTTTCATAATGATTTACTTGAAAATCAAACACGAGGAATTTCCCTTATTCCTTTTTGAAAGTTAATTCCCTTTCATTAGTTTTGAACTCATTCTGAAAAGCAAAGTGTTACATTTTCAAATCTCACCCAAAGAGAATTAAGCATTTTCATTTGAAAACCCATTTTTTCCAAAGTCTAACAGTATAGGCTGTGAAAGATGACTGAAAGTAAACAAGCAGGGAAAACAAGTGCAAGTAAAGGTAAACAGGCAAGGAAAACCAAGTGCAAGTAAAAATAAGCCAGAAGTTATCAGCAATAACCACGGGCACACACACACACACCCACACACTCACACACACACACGCATACTCACACATGCACACACTCACACCCAAGTGGTCCCCCGTATGCCGACGGAAGGCACCATGTCAGAGATAGTAGAGCACTATGGGTAAATCCCCTAAGGTTCATCTAGCTCGCGTGGGACCCTAGAACCTCGTGTCTCGGTGAAACGTGGCATAGAAGGCCACGACCCTCAGAAAACGTGGCTTAGAAGGCCACGACCCTCAGAACACGTGGCTTAGAAGGCCACGACCCTCAGATATCATATGTTTAGTTAGTGTTGAAATCGTCAATCCAGCTATGTGAAACAGGGACGACACCCATCCGGCTCACTAGCGCACTAGTTCTAGTCCGCCCACCTAGATACCCAGGGTTTCCCGTGTGCTCAAACAAGCTTCACATTAACATAGTATATTACTTCCTCATATCGCAGGCCAAGCCAAATATTGCACACAAAAGTCACCATTTCCACACCCAAACAATATCTCAAAACTCACGCACGCCAAAAATACCTTTCTAGAAATATAAATGTCATTACCCAATCTTTTCGCAAAAACCCCTTTTTTGGAAACACTCAAACAAGAACATAACCAACTTTCACAACCTAGAAAACATCATTTTTAATAACACAACAAGGGAAAACATATTTCTTCAACCAAGAACCACACGTAAGGTTTCCAAAAACAATTTCAAAGGGTCACACGACGTTTTCACTAATCAAGGTCACAAGAAAACATCATTTTCCATAAACAGTACATTTACTAATTTACACATGCCAAAAACATTTCAAAACCCAATTCAACATGTCTTTCGTTACTCAGGAAGAACCATTTAGCGACATTACTATGAAATCCCACAATTGAAACCAAGAAAACATTTTTTAATGAAATGCCAGAATTAAACAGTTTGCATTATCAGCAAATCACCACAATATAAAAACTACTTAATATTATTTTTCTTAAATTTACTGAAATTCAATAAAAGGACAAGGAATAAGTAAATTCTTAATTTAGAGGCAAGTGCATAGGGAGACCTACCTCAAGATCCAAGCACGGCGGTAAAACGACCTTGGAACCAAGGCGCGATAACACGACGTGTGTCCGAAGCCACGTGATAAAGTCCAACACTCTCGAAACTGAGGCGCGGAGACGGCAGAACCTCGGAAACAAGGCGCAGCGATGGCGCTTTCTCGGAAATGCCATGCGCTGGTCCTAAAACAGTAGACCGTTAAACGGTCTCAACGATATTAATAACAGAATAAAATTAATAATAATAACAATGTGAAAATAATCGCGGTGATAACAAAAATCACAATAATAATTATAACACAACATAATAATAATAATGATGTTATAATAATAACAATAATAATATAATTAGCATAATTATAATATATCAATAATAACAACAATAATAATATCATAATATTAATACAATAATAATAATAGGAACAAAGCCAATTTAACATAATCATAATATATTAATAATATAATAATGATAATAATATAAAATAACGTTAACATAATAATAATAATAATAATAATATAATGACAATAGCATAATAATAATAATAATTTAATAATAATAATAATAAGAATATCATAACATAATAATAATAATAAAAAAAATATGATAATAATTAAAATAATAATAAATATATTAGTAATAATAATAATAGTAATAAAATAATATAATAATAATGATAATAATATTAACAATAATAGAAAAATATTAACATAATAATAATAATAATAATAATAGTATAATAATAATAATGACATAATAATAATAATAATATAATAATAATATTATTGACATGATAAAAATATTAAAAGGTTATATATAAAAAAACATAAATAAATCAGATTAACATAAAAAAAAATAATAAAAACTTACATAGGAGTGGAGGGGGAGGGAGTGCGCGGCGAAGCCGGGATGGGGTCGGTGCGGGCCGGCGACGGCGAGCAGGGGGGTCGGGTCGCTGGGAGAGGCTGTGCGCGCAAGGGGTGAGGTACGGCTTGAGCCGGGAGGTTCGACAGGAGGCATGGACGGGCTGGAGAAAGTTCAGGAGGCCGGGGGTGCAGGCAACGGCTGGAAAACAGTGCAGGCGGGGGGTTGCCGCCGGAGGGGAAACTGGGACAGCGTCGGGGAAGCCGGGACGGCGGCGCGGGGTCGGCGCAAGGCGGAGGAGCAGGGCGGAGGCCGGCGGTCGGCTGGTGGAGGAGCGGCTTCGGCTGAAGTGGGAGAGCGGGGCTGGCCGGCTGGAACCTGAACAGGGCGCAGGAGACCAGAGCGGCAGGAGGCCGGAGCGGGGGAGGCCGGAACAGCGAGGGCCGGAGCGGGAGTGGGAGAAGGCGAGTCCGGAGCTGGGGGTCGAGGCGAGGTGGCGGCCTGGAGCAGGAGGGGTGAGCGCGGAGGGGGCTGCGTGCACGCCGCGTGAAGGAGGGGTGAGGCCGGGTGCGCGGGAGGCCGAGGGGACCTGCAGGGGCCAGAGCGGAGGGCGATCGCGGGCCGGATGCAGGAGGGAGAGGCGGTGCTGGGGGATGAGGGCGGAGGCGGCTCGCGCAGCTAGGAGGAGGAGCCGGGGCAGGCGCGCGGCGCAAAAGAGAGGGGGGAAACGGGGAAGAAGGAGAGGGGAAGAGAGAGAGGGGGAGAAAAGGGTGGCGGCTACGGGAGTAGGGGTAGGGTTAGGGTTTGATTTAGTTTAGGTTTATATAATAATAATAATAATATATAAATAATGAAAAATAAAATAATAATAATACTAATAATATGATAAATTAATTAAATAAATAAAATCAAATCTTAATAATAATAATAAGACATTATAAAAATAGTAAAACTTTATAATAATAATAATAATAAGTATAATTTTAATCATCAAACCTTAATATATTAATAATAATACTAAAACATCATAATAATAATGATATAAAACCCTTATAATAAAAATAGTTAAACTTTATAACATTAATGATGATAATGATAAAACTGATAATAATAATAGAATTTATAATAATAATAGTAATACCTTAGTTAATTCTAATAATAATCATTTTGATCAAATAATAAAATAATCTAAACATAATACATATATATACATTCATGCCTATAAAGATATATACATAAACATATATAGAACTATATGTATATATATACATTATTACACACACATATATATATATATATATAAAACATACATAAACATATATAGAATAAAATTAACTATCATATTAATAACACAACTTAAATAGCGTAAATAATAAAATATCAACATAAAACTTATAGTATTTAAACATGCCGGGTGAATACACGGTCACCCGGGCTGAACGCACGGTCACCGCAAATGATGCAGTGACCGCGCACCGGCGCCAAACCGCCAATCGCAATTAATCTTCGAAAAATTTAAACCGGGACCAAGAAAGGAGAAAAAATTTCGGACGTCCGCGGTCGGGGTGTGACATGAAACTATTGAGTAATAGAATTTATGGAAGATGGAATGAAAATCAAATTTTATATGACCACACAACCTCATCATGTCAGGAATCATTATATACTTCTAAATGATGAAAGGATGGAAGATCATTTTCATGAATCCTTTTTAAGGAATCACCCACCTTATTTTAGTGGAACGCCTAATCCACTAGTTGATGAAAAATTCATTTGTACCATTGAGAATATATATTTCAATATTTGTTGTTAAAAACATGAAAAAGTTTTTTTGGGACTTATCGGTTAGAAGGTGAAGAAAATTAGTGGTGGAACCTTATCAAAAATATTAAGCAACAAGATAAAATTGTTTTTATGGGCTGGGATGAGTTCATAAACTTATTTTTCAGTATGTGCCTCTTCTGTTTTTTTTCATACAAAAAAGGGAGATTAATTTTCCTCATCTATCTCATGGTTATGATATGAAAATAAGGAAAAACATGAGAGGAAAATCTAATAACTATGGAGTGAAGAAGATTAAATTTACATTATGTTCCAAAATG
This sequence comes from Viscum album, assembly GCA_963277665.1. Lineage (NCBI taxonomy): Eukaryota > Viridiplantae > Streptophyta > Magnoliopsida > Santalales > Viscaceae > Viscum > Viscum album. The sequence continues at coordinate 1,111,882,243 of OY728146.1, forward strand.
TGGAATAGAACATGGTAAGAATTGTCTTAAGGGGATGGTAAATATTTTATATGAGGGAAAGAAGGTCATCGATCATTTGACTACCAATGTAATTGGAATAAAAATAAATATCAAAAGAGTAAACCTACCATTAATCAAAGTATCTATTGAAAAATGTTTAGGAATTGTTCTCACAAGGGCCCATATTCAACGACTAATGTGTATGAGAATCCAAAAAACCATAGAGGATGAAGGTAAAAGGGAAGGATTATGCTATAATAATGGATAATCTGAGCCATTATTATTTTTTAATACTTTTCAACCTCTCATTCTTGGGAACTTCTTGTTGATTTTGAATGAATAATCAATTTGAAAATTTTATTATTAATCCATTAGTGACATTTCATGTGATTGTCTACCTGGATTCTGAAATAATGAAATCACATATTCTCTCAATACTAAAATGAAACCAATCATATAATTAAAATTTTTATGTATAAGAAAAGATATTCTATAGGCAATGAAGAAGTATGTGTGTATTCAATATGGTTTTATGGTAATTAAGGTTATTACCATGTATCAATAAAACACCTGATGATGTTATTAAAATGTTTTGTATGTAAAAATTAAGAGCTACATCAAGTAGTTTGGGGATTAAATTTATGTTGATTTGGGAAATTTAGTAAGCTTATTTTTAATGTTTTGGATTTTTAAAGGATTGTAGTAATATCCTTTTATAGAATGGTTAATATAAACATCAAATATTGTTTGGGAGATTAAATTATTATCTCACCATAGTTTGATTAATATATCTTTGATAAATTTTGTAATCATTTCATTTTCAAGACAGATGGAATGATATATCATTCATCATCATCGAGTAAATTTTTATTAATAAGACACAACATAATGACCACAGATTCTGGGGCTCATGGAGGCCTGAATTAGTGAAGGCCCAGGGCATCCCATCTAATCAAGTTAACCCCATAGGTTTTAAATAAATTACATTGTGATAGATGGAATTATATATAATTATATTTTTAGTTTTCATGATCTGATAATGCATTTGGAATGAAAAATGAAACATCATTTCCTAGAAGAAGATATAAAGTGGAAGTTGATCAAGGAAAAACAACGGGTGAAGTTTTCCTGAAATCAAGTAATTATGTCCGCTTGTGAAAAATCATCAACTTTAGGAAAATAATATTGAAATAAAATGTTCTCCTATTATAATAATTAATGAGGATATCAATGACCTCTTTCGCACTTCATTGGTTTATGGTTTTTTATTGTGAACTTTATTTTGATCAACCACTTTTTTGTGATCAGTGATATTTATCAACCAATATGATTATTTTCTATTTTCTTCCATACCCAAATCTTTCCCTATGTTCTCTAATGTTTAAAAATAGTTATGATTTAACTTGGGTAACCATTATTTTCCAACATATCATTTTTAAAGGGAAGTTTTAGAATTCATTTTTACGATATGCGTTTCTATGAAAATGACTTTTAAGAATTAATAATTTGATAACCCAATGAATTTATTGGGAGAATTTCATTTTAATGTGGGTAGAATGTGACACCCCAAGATTTTGTGAAATATTTTTTTCATATTAATTTTATCATTTTTATATTTTTCATTTTATAAAAAAATTAATATAGATTTTTAATTGAAAAAATATGTTGGGATGGAGTTATACACGACATCAGGTTAATATTGTGCTACAAAAAACACTTACATTATCTTGCAGAATATGCAACACTATTCTAGGCTTTTGTAACATAAAATTCCAAGTTATTTTAATAGTACGAATTACACGTATGACTGAGTTTTACCAAACAATAATATATCATTAAAATATTATTATGTAATATAATAAAAGATAACCTAACTGCTAAATTAGCAGTTATGAATAGTATTAAATATGTAATAAAAATATAAAAATTATAATATTAATTCATTGGTTACCAATTAATTAGAAAAACAAATATATACCAGTTGATTATAAAAGAAATAGTTTTATTAATTTTTTCATAGATAATTAAAGTAATCATATTTATTGAATGTTATTAATAAAATAAATATGTTACATATTCAGTAAAATATTTTTGTTACTCATCTAACATATTTTATAGACATAAGATAAAAATAAACCCAATTTTATGTATAAAACAATATTTTTTAAAAGGTAAATTTTCATCATTTTAATGGAGAACCTGTTTTAAATATAATTTCCCAAAATTTTATTATTTTTATTTGAAAAATATATCTTCTCTCTAAAATCATGAAACCAAAGTTAACGTATCTTGAAGTTTTGTTATTTTTCTAATAAGTTTCAGAGTTTGATGAATAGTTAAAATTGCTGAATTTTAATATAAAATATATTTTTCATGAAATTAATTTATAGATTTTAATTATATATTTAAATTTTATAAATTATAATTAAAATATGTTTTTATAATTTAATTTAATTTTTGTCATTGTGATCAATATCTTATTGAATTGGGATATAAAAACATTACAATATTTTGGGAATATTTACTTTAAAAGTCTATTTTCTATTTTCGTCTATGAGATTAATTTTAAATTAATTACACCAAGTTATGTTCTTTCATTTGTAAATAATGTATTTAATATTTTTAATTATAAGTTCTAAATTTTTACATATTACCCATTTATTTTGGGATAATATGAATTGTAGTAATTTTTAATTCTAGAGTTAAGAGTAAATTTGAAAATTAAGGGAACAATTAATATAATAAAAATTATAAAACTACTCTAATACATTCAAAAAAAGATATTAGATGAAGATAATTTTAAACTTAACACATGTGGATCTAAATTTAATAATTTAATGGACACTTTTACATGAAATGTTTTTAAGTATTATGAATCTGAAAGGGAGTGAAAAAATGTCACACTCTTACTTTTAATATGTATAATATTTTTAATATAACGATAAATTTTATATATACTTGAATATATATATTATTAAACAATAATAACGGTTTATATAATTCCTAGAATTTTACATTAAACTTTTAGTAAATAAATAATTATCATAAATAATTACCACATGATGATCTTGTAACTACTGAATTAATGAAACAACCAATTAAAGAAAACTATAAATATTAAAATAAATATAATTTGACTTAATAAAAGTGATAAAAAAATTCATGGTTAATATAGAATTTTATGGTTGTGTTAAGTGAATTATATCGAATTTATCTTCCTATATATTTTTTATTATAGCCAAAGTTAGGAAATGGGTAAAAATTGACACTAACAATATTTTCTGAAACAAAAATTTTACTAAATTACTTAAAAATCATTTAAAATATTAACTAAGTACAATAGGATTATATATATTCTAAATTATCTTAAATGTTCAATTTATGTTCCACTTGAAACATTATATATAAAAATTACATCCTCATTAACTTAAAAATTTTATTACCATAGTTAAAATTAATGTAGGATGACTAAGGGTTAACAAAAAAGATAAGTTTTAAAATTACAAAAAACCTATAAAAAATTTGTTAGTTAATTATTTTACAAAATAATATCAAATTATAAATTAATTTATGAACTCATGTGGATTTTTTTTTTATTTTTTATTTTATATTAATGGTTTTGAGTGTTTCTAAAAGTACCCCTACTCTCTCTTATAAAAGGGAACCTATCCTTAATTTATTCAATCCAATAAAAAAATTATTGGACAAAATATAAAAAATTATCCTAAAAGAATAATTATCTTTATAAAAATGAAATTATTTTGGTATAAATCCAAAAAAAAGTCATTTTGTGAAGATCAATAGGAGATACAGAAAGAAGAGGTAACACTTATTGGCAAATTTTTTTGTTTTATTCATTCCTCGAACCCACTAAATTACTATTATTTCATGTTTATATAATAACATAAGTATCCTCAATATACTTAAATGTTTTTATATTAAGGGTTTTACATACACTTTCCCACACTTCTATCTAATGGGAAACGTACTTATCATTCGTGTGTACGGTGGACTACCGCCGCCTGAAATGATGATTTTTTGTTTTTCCTTTAACACCGATGATGGTGACCATTTTTATGGAAACACTATTTTTATGACATATATGATATTTATTAAATTTTTATACTTATTTTATTATTATATATTATTTAACATTTTACCACCAAATGGTTTAGGATATGATAATGTCTATTGTGCGTATGTATAAATTTCCATCACCACAATGCGATGTGATTTGTTTTTAACTATATTTTACATGGGTGGTAATTAGGATTAATTTTATGAATATATATTATTTATATAATATGAAAATTATTATGTAATTATAATATATCACCTTCTTCTCTTTCTTATAATATGGAAAAAAATGAAAGCAGTGTTTATGCGTACGTACGACCTATTGTCTCTATGAAATGTGTATTTCATTTTATTTTTATATATTTCATAGATAATCATAAATCCATGTATATTGAAAATGTAGGATATTTTTATCACATTTATAAATATTCAGTTAATTAAATCATGATCTATGTATAAGGACTAAGAATAAAAATTCAAAACATGTATTAGAAACAAAACAGTTATTACTCGAATCATAAGTTAAACCTAGAAATGTTAATAAGAAGGTAATATAAAGTCATAAGTAAGTCATATATTGTATTATATGTATGAATATGATTCTTTAATATATGTTTAAATTTTCTTATTCATTTTATTGGAGTTTTTCATGAGTACGATGAGAGTCAAGGCATAAGGAAATATAATTTTATCTCACTATTTATTTTCATTGAGATACATGCCATATTCCCCACTAAATTATTTTGTGTGTTGTACAAACTGAACTATAAAATTTTACATCATTAATATAATTTATTTAATGATATTAAAACCTTCAATTAATTTTATTATTTCATGGGGTTTGTGATTCTACAGTTACCCATATAGTAACAGATTTATGTCTTACATTTATCTCTTTATCAAAACATGAATTATACACTACTTAGTTATTCTATGTGGTGTATATACTACCCATGATTGTAATTTATGAGAACATTAAAAAATATTATAGTAATTTAAAATCCACATAATTTTACTTATTTTTTGGAGAATACAATTCTACTAAATATAATGTTATGAGTATTTATTTCAGAATCTTATGAATATTTGGGATTGTTTCATTTTAAGTCTCTACTATAGAATATTTATATTTCATGTCCATGATTTATAATTTATATCAATTTTTTTAATTTATTCTTTTGTATGTTTAAATTAATTTTTACCCATTTTTTACATTTTACTACACTATTTAAAAGGGATTTTTTTTTATTTTATAAGCGAGGTACTTTGTGAATTTACCAATAAAAGTGTGAAAGGAATATTTTTTAACTTATATGGAATGAACGTAATCTTTTTAACATAACGAATCGTTAATTATTTGAAGTTTACTTTACAAGATTTTAGATTTATGTTTAAATAAAATATTAATTTTTTCATCATTTTAAGAAGATAAAACATTTCAAAGAGAAAAGGATATTTTTCTTAAGAATTGTTTTCATGTGATATCTCAAAATTATCTTCAATCTAAAATAAAATTATTTTATGTTACATATGTTTTATTAGAGATATTATTTAGTGATAATTTTATTTTTCTTTTCAATAATTATTTATTTTTATGGGGAATGATATTTATGAAACCCATTTCATTTCGTGGTCAGAAGTATTACTTAATGATTATATGAAATCCATTTCATTTCATGGGTTCTGATATGATGATTTATTTGTGTTATTATGGAAAAAAAATATATGGTTATAATTATGTGAGGACTGTGATTGATATTTTTTACCAATGAACTTGGTAAAAATCAATAAATCATGAGGTATATATATTACACATGATCCTAATTTCATGTTCATAATACCATGCATGAACTTGGTTTTCATGTCCATAATCTTATCAATAGGCATTGTTATCATGTCTATATGTTTATGAAAGGGTCTAATTTCATGTCCTTAATTTAAGGAGTTAATATGTTACTATTTATAAATGTTTACAAAGTTATAAGTTTATGTGTATGCCACAATTTTTTGTTTTATATCAATATTATGATCTCATGGATTATTTTATTTGATTCCCTTATGATTCATGTCTTATAGAAATACATTATTTTTTCTATGACTCATGTTTATGATATTTGATTTGTAGGGAATGATTTTTTAATTATAATCCCATGTTATTAGACCCATTTTTCATGATTAGGCTTTCATATCTTTCTTTCTAACCCATACGGAGAATTTAAGGTCACCCTTTGTTAAGTTTCCTTTCCCAAGAATAAAGATAAACGTATTAAGTTTGATATGTCAAAAAGGGTCTAGTTTTTGAAGAAATAGGTGGTATAAGAAGTAGATGTGTTATGAATCAGTTTTTTATGTTTCATGTTTTCAAAGGTACTAAACTAATACAGTATTTAGTCATGTGTTTATGTAATGTATGAAATGTTCTTTAAAAATAATGTAATATCCATTTCCATTAAGACTTGGCCGTTATACAATAGGATAGATAATTGAGAATATTAATGAACAAACTACTAATATTAACCCAATAACACGGTGAAACTTTAAATCTCTATTATTTTTTTGGTTTTGGTTATTTATCTATAACGTTTTTCCACAAGTTCATCAATTATTCCATATTTAGATACAATATTACCATGGAATGAAATTTGTTACAACAAAAATTCACACATACTAAATTTTAATATAGTTTCTTTTCATTTAGGTTTTTTATAAAATCCATAGGTTAATTTTTTGATCCTAATAAATTTTAGAATATATCAATATATCTTCAATAAAATATACCTCAAAATTTTCTAGTAACTCATAAAGAAATCTATTCACAAGTTCTATAAATACCATTGGTTCATTGTAAAACCCATGGGAATAAAAAAAATTCCCTATTTTTGCATTTAGTTCAAATAAAACTCTTTTAAATATCTCCCTCTTTAAAATTAAAGAGATGGTAACCCGACCATAGATCAATATATGAAAATTAGTGTACTCAAAGAAGCAGATCAAACAACCCATAGATATGAGGCAAATGATACTTGTTCAAAATAGTGATGTTATTCAAGGATCTATAATGAATAATAAGTCTCATTATACCATATTTTTTGGAAAAAAAATCGATCACTCTAATGTTATGTTCTTGGATGAATGAAACCTTTATCTAGTAACTCTTTTAACTACATTTCTAATTCCTAAATTTACACGTGAGCCACTCGTTCATGGGTTTTTTAAATAATATTATCATAAAGTACCAAGTAAATTGTAAAATCAACCACCTAATAAACATGGGATTATTTAAATCTCTCAATTTTCTTTATTATGTTATCTTATTTTTTAAGTTTTTCTGTTTTATAAATCTTCAAAGCCTTATCCTCAAGTAGATCAATTCTGAATTCCAGATACCTTGGCTTCTTTTGATCCTCATGTTCCATAAGATTCTAAAAAAATCATCCTGCATTTTCAGTTTTTATTTTTCTTGATAGGGGAATATTTATAATCCTATTTATTTTTTATATTATGTTTTCATTGATGTTGGTGCTTCATACACATCTCCATCAATCTTATCCCCAAACTTCTTTATCTTCATATGAAAACCTAATTTCATCATCGACATCAAATCATTACTTATAAAAGAAAATATTCTCTAGGAGTAGATATTATTTATTCTACACTTTAAATATCTTCAAACACTTAGCATTCATATTTTTGATCAAATATGGGAATATAATTATCTTTGAAATTGCCGAGAGGATTTGATATTTTCCACAACAATAAAGATGAACTCGACCAATTCAGTCATCTGCATGATTATATGATAATAAAGTACCAAAAAATCATAATCTTTTAATGTATATCTATCACCCTTCCTTGATATTACATATCCCTACATCCATAAGGCAATGAATCTTTAATATAAAGTTAGATGTGAAACTTTGTTAAATTTCAAATTAAAAGAAAACATAGAATATTCAGCTTTGTTCTTGTCAAATGTCTTGAGTCTGTTCAGAATCTTTCAAGAAGGTAAATATGATTATCCTTCTAGTGAGATAAAAACCATGTCCAAAACTCTTCTATAATAATTTTTTTAAATTTTACGAAACATATTAAAGGAATCCTTTTACTTACCATATTCTTTAACAAATTTCACATAAGAATATAATTCCAAAACTATGGCAGGATAGTAAATATCAAAATCTTAATCATGCTTTTCAACACAAATAGAACTGGATCTGAGACTGGTGGTCAGACATAAAGAAATACTATCAGACTAATATATTTTAAGGTTAAATCAATATAAGAGAAAAATTTATGAAAAATATATCTAGGACAGGAAATGAAAAACCCTTATATAGGAATTGGAGGTGATAGTTCAGCTTCCATAAGAGAACCTATAGTTGAGATTAAATCCATTCTAAACTAATGATCGAGATTCAAAAGTAGAAACTTTTTATTTAAAAGTATATTTGAAATCTTAATGTTTTAATTGTTTTATTAGAGGTAATATAATTCTGATAAGGAAAAAAATTTAATATCTAGAAAAACGAAAGAATGTTTTTATAATTATGAATGTATAAGAAAAACAAAAATAATAAACTAATGTAAATAAATAGTGAAAAAACTAAATGAATAGAACTACGACTTTAAAAGGGTATTGTTTCAGCCATATGATTTACTTGTTCAACTTTGTTTATATAAAATAAATATATTTTGAATGTTTTTAAATACTATTATTTTTATAGTTTCTATTGAAAACTAAACACAATAGTGTCTTAATCCTAAAATTTTGTAACATGTTTTGGGTGAGGAATTTTTAAAACAATTTCTGAGTCTAGAAAAAAAAATTTGAATTAAGACCCCAAATTTTTTATAAAAATCTCGATTCTAGAAAATTCATTATGATTTTTTTTAAAAAAAATAATATTTTAGAAATCTGAATGTTTTTAAGAAAAACAAAATGTATTGGAAAATAAAAAATATATATTCTCCCTCTAAGATTAGGATTACTTAAATGTAAAAATATTTATAAACAAGAAGTAGATATGATAGATCAATTTACATTGATAATTCTTAGCTTTTATTGAATACATGCATATCTATTAAAATTAAGGGGTATTGTAAACATTTCATCATGTTTTTTTTGTATTACAATTAATTATAAAATAATATCTCCATTATTCATGTGATCCCAATGAAAATGATGTCTTGTAACTATGTTATTAGTATTCAAGTGACAGTTAGGTTTTAGCTTAATTAAATAAAAAATGTGTCAACAAAACTTATTTGTATTTTAGTAAAAATAAGGCCTTAGGATATGAGTGTGTGTTGTATCCACAACACTTGAGTACATCAACTTCCAGATTCCAAGTATTTGGCATTAGTAGTGGAACTTTCTATCGGGTGTTGTTTATTGACTGAACAGGGAACTAAATAATCTATAAAAATGGTTACTTTTGGATATACTTTTCTTATCCATTATACATCCACAAAAAATATCAACTAGAAAAAATTTTAATTCATAAAAATTTGTAAAAGAATAAAATAGGCCTAAATCTATAGTTCTATAAAGATAAAAAGTCCATTTTACATCATTAATATGGGATTATTTAATATTTTCATAATATATTGAATATAAGAATACAGAAAACATTAAATATGTATGACTATGTATTAAGTAATTAATCATCCTACAATACCTATAAAAATATTTTGATCAATTGGTTTCCCAAACTCATAAAGATCTAAATTATCAGAGGTACCAAAAGGAATACTAATATTTTTAATATTTGAATATCAAAATTTCTTAAGAAGATATTTTATATACTTATTTTAACATATAAAACATTATTTTTTGTTTTTTGAAATTTGAAAAAAAAATACAAATGTGTTTACTCAACCGTCATACTCATTCCAGACTATCACTTCATAAGATCTACCAAGGTATCAATTATTTATTTTTTAATTGAACCAAATATAATGTAAAGAAAAATTAATTTTTATAATCATAATATTTTCAGGAACTTATTTTTTAAAAAGAATTGGTTCTAGAGCTCCCTAAATAAATTTTTTTGTAACAAAAACCAAGTTAACCTATCATATCAACCTCAATTTTATTTCTTAATTATATATAATTCTTTGAAAAGTTTACAAAAATATTATGGTGCTTTATATTTTCAAAACTAGGGGGTTCTTAAAGATAAACATTTTCATGAACATATCTATAATGAAAAGAACATTCCACAATTATTTGAAAATGTTCTAACTTAAAAAATAATGCAAAGTTTAGAAGTATTCTAATAGTATCAAGTCATGATACCGGAGTATAAGTTTCTTCCTAAACTATACCCTCTTATTTATTATAACCTTTATAAAAAATCCTACATTTATTTCTAACAATTATTCCATTTTCATCACATTTATTCCCAAAAAATCATTTTCTCCAATTATAGAAGTTTCAATGGGATGTCCGACTAAATTCTAGACATTCTTCCCTTCAAACTCATTATGTTTATCTTGTATTGAATTAATCCAATCTCTATCACCTTAAACCTCATCAAGATTATTAGGTTTGAATTGGGATAGGAAATATATATGTTAAATTTCATTTCTTAAGGAACATCTAGCCATATCTAGTTGATCTACATCACCAATTATACTTTAAATAGGGATATTAATTAGAAGAAAATGACTTATTGGGTTTTCAAAAGTCTTCTATTAAACAAAAAGTAAAAAATATTCTTGAGGAATAACTTTAAAAACTAATTTCTGATTATATTTCTAATGAGAAGAACTTTATAATAAAAGTCGAAAATCAGTTTTAGTAATAACGTATGTGGATTTAGGTTGAGGTTGTTGAAATATAAAAGGTCTAGTTTCCTCAAACATAACATGAAATATTTCCTCAACAATATAAGAATTATTTTTAAGAACTCTATTTGCCTTTGAATTAGTAGAATAACCAAAAAATATTCCTCCATCAGACATGGTGGAATTTGTTTTATTATCTTAACATGGTTCTAGTACAGTTCTAAAGTGTTTTATTTCTTCTTCCAACTATACCATTTTATGGGGAGTTTAAAGTAATGAAAAATTATTCTCAATACGTTAATTATTGAAAAAATTATTCCAAAGAATAATTTTCAAATTCTCCACCATGATTACTATGAATAGTTATCAAGGGGTGGGGTTTTCCATTTTTAACACCAGCTACAAATGTTTTTAAATAACGAATGACTTAAGATTAATTTTTATGAAAATTGACCAAAATATATATAGTTTAATCATCAACTAAGACATATGCAAAGTATTTTCCACCAAAAATTTCAGTTTGTTTAGGAAAAAATATTTCCATGTGAAATAACAATAAAAAAACATTATTTGAGACTTTACTAAGAGATTTAAAACTTCAATTATGATTCTTTCGGTATTGATAGGGGTCATAAGATTTTGAAGTATCAAACCTATGTTATGATAGATACTTAACAAGTCTTTTATTAGTAAATTTAGCTAAGTTTATAAGGTTACATTTCCCTAAAATTATATTCCATAAGAAATATTTATTTTCCATTTCACTTAGTAAATGTATGTCTTGAATCCTAAGGATTTCTACGTTTAGTATTAATGTTTTGATGCTTATTGGAAGAAATAATAAATTCATCCTGAGAACTAAGTATTGTACACTTATCATTCCTAAATTTTCGAGGGTAACCTTCCTCACACAGTTGAGGTATTATTATAAGGTTTTTATTATATATTAAAAAAATGAAATGTTTGAGAAAATATATTTTACAAAAAGAACAATTCTACCAATTTCGAAAATATCATTATCTATGAATGTTACTTTCCCTCATTTAATATTGATTATATTCTTAAAGAATTATTTATTTATAGTCATATTCCTAGAATATCCCAAATCTATCTAACAAATGTTTTTCTATTACATTCTTTGTTTCCCATAAAACAAAAAGGTTATATTTTTAGAAGCCAACCCTTCTTAGTTCCAGTATTATTTGAAATTTTTTTTTAGGAATCCACGTTTTTTCTAATTTTGTTTTTTTTGGAAAATGATATTTTGTTAAAAAAATTATCCTTATGAAAACATTAATATTTTAATCTATTTAAAGAATATTTTTTACAGTATGTTCCTACCACTTTGGCACTTCTTACAAAACTATGCAACTTTAGGATCAAATTAATTCTTATAATTTTTTTTATTTGTAAACCCTATTACAAAACTATTTAGATGATGTATAATTTTTATATACATCTTGTCAATATTTTATTTACTATTGATAAAAATTGATTAATGTTTTTTCAATATAAAAGTTTTTCATTTCAGTTTCATAACAAAATTGTTATCACCATAAATATTTGTTTTAGAACTGTGTTTCTTTATTAAATAATTTTTCTTATTAATAAAATTTTCAAAATATAGGAAATAATATCTGTTTCAAACATAGTTTTATCAATAACTTTTGAAATATCTGGTATTTCATTAGTCAAATTAGTTATTCATGAATATTACTTATCATTTTGGCTTTGAAATTATCATATTTTTTAAATCTTAAAATTTTTTTTTTGAATTATTTTTAATTAATGAAATCTACATCATAATTGGCTAATGTAATATCTCCATCTATAGAATATTATTTCTAAGAAGATATATAATTTTTCTCATAAGGATAATTTTCATTTAAATACATATTTGTAAGAGACTATGTAGTGTGTTACTTTTCATGTAGAATTTAATTTATCATGGGAAGATTATAAAAAATAGAAAATTTTCAATATCTGAATGATCCACAATCAGAAGATCTTTTAGAATTATCTCTATCAATGACACATTATTTATCATATTTTTCAAAAATTTCATTTCATTTTTACTTATAGAATGTATTTCCATTTATTTATGAATTCCTTTACATATTTTCCTTCATTTTCAAGTATGGACAATTAGGTTGGATATATCCATCTTTATTACATTCATAATAAGCATCCTCATTATATTTCATATCACTTTTATACTTGTGAACTTTATTATACTTGTATCGATAGTCATTATTTCAATATATATTATTCATAATTATAGATATATTAGTTTACTAAATTTATTAATGTTTTCATATACAGGAATAGGATTCAATAAAAACATTATTCTTGCTAAAAAATTTCACAACTTTCTCACATGACAAAACATTTAATGGTACATTAGATGTTTCAAAAAAAGATACACCACCATTTTTATTTTTATGTTTAATACCATGTCTTTTAATTGTTCCTTACTATTTCCTTACAATAAATATTAATCCATCAAGAGTAAGATTATATAACTTCCTTATATCATCCACAACTGTAATTTTGGATTCCCACTGATTTGGAATTATTTCAATAATATTTTCTACCAAAATATCATCATCATAATAATTTTCTCTAAGATAATATGAACTATTAATAATAGTCATAAAACTTTAGTATATCTTGGAAACTGACTCCGTAGGTATAAAATCAAAGGCTTTGTAATCGACTGTAAGCATATCATTTCTTATTTCCATAAAATATGACGTATCAAAATGTGTAACGTCGAATTTACTCTAAGAACTATTTCTAGATAGACAAGATGATATATGAATATAATTATTCCTCATAAAATAACATAATAAAGTATTTTTGACTTTTTATTTCAACTCATATTTTTAGTCAGCATTTTTATAAACAAAAACATCATTATTTGAAATATTGTATTTTCCTATAATTGTCAATAAATTATCAACTCCATTGTGGATTACAAAGGTTTTCATTCTTCCTCTTAATCATTCATAGACTGTAACTTCCCAGGTAAATAATGATTATGATAATTTCATATTTATTATTATTTGTGAATTAAATATTAATTTTACTTTTAAGGGGATGTTATCTCTGATAGCGTACTCAATAGGTAACAACTAGTTTTTTAGAAATATTATGTTGCACACAATAGTAAGTTATACCGAAATATAATATAATAATATTATTATTTTATATGGTAGTTAACGGCTAGACATTGTTTTGAAGGAAATGAAAATAACTTACTAAAATATTATTACATATTTTTGTTAAATGTTTTTACTTTTTTCTAATAAATTTTAGAGACATAAAATTAGAATGAATCTGATTGTAAGCCTGAAATACAATAATATTTTTTTAAATGTCTATTTACCACCATTTGATGGAAAACACATTTTAAATATAGTTGTTGTAACCCTTATATGTTATATTTGACAAAATAAACCTCATCTTCATAAATGGGACATAAAAATTTACTTTTGTTAAAGTTTTGGGTTTTTTATGATAAAGTACATTTTTTGATAAATAGTGAAAATACTGCATTTTAATTCAAAACATCATTTTAATCTAATTTATTTTTATGATTAAAAGGTAATTTTAATTTATATTATAGTGTAATTAAATTATATTTTTATCATTTAATCCAATTTTGATCATTATAAGTAATTTCACTTTGTAATTGGACATAAACACATGTCATTATTTTGATAGTTTTTTTTTAAAGCTTCTAGGTTTTGACAATGGAAATTAATTTTAAATTAATTTATACCCCTTCTGTGTTTTGAATTTGGAAAAATGGCTAACATATTTGGAATCAGAAGGTCCAAATTGTGTAAATAGGTAACTTTTATTCTTAGATATTATGAATAATAACATTAGGTAATATTTTATTTATCATGGATAAAGGGTAAATATGGTAAATATGGAAAAAAATAATATTATAATAATATTAAATTACCTTAAAAATTTCCAAAACCTATTGGATAACACATTTATGACCATGGTAATCCTTGGGCCGATTTGGGGTCCCCATGCAGCCAATTTTAAGTGAAAATGAAATTTTATTAAAATTAATTTAAAGTCACAGAAAATGTAACATAGACATATATCATTTAGTAAAACTGCTATTATATGGGGTTATATAAGTGATATTTGAGACTATAATTATTACATTGAAATATAAAATTATTTTCTACAATATATTATTTTATTTTTAATTTTTAGACATTGAAAAAATAAATTTAATTATGACATAATGGTGATGCATTGATTACTTCATTAAAAAAATATTCAAACAAATGATATTATAAATGATAAAATAAATGTTATTTTGTTATTTTGATATCATAAAAGAATTATATGGATTATAATTACATGTTATATTTATATTAAATATTTTTCTTAAAATCAATCACGTTTTTTGTATTTAAAAAAAGTCATGATATGAATAGTTCCAAAATTGACATAATTCATATTATAAATATAAAATATTTTATTAAATATAATAAAATTCCAAAAAACTATAATATTAAGAGAAATGGATATAATAATTCCATAAGTTTATTAATTACTCTTTAATAGGATACTTTTCATGTTTTTCTTACTATTTTGATTCTCAAAGTGTTAAATGTTTGAAAAAATGGTAATAGTAAAAAGGGTTAAATTAAAAAAAGATAAGGATTGAAAAATATCCAAAACCTATCCAATTATTATTAGATGATTTTATTTAGAGTAATATTCATATTATATTCTAATTTAATGCATTTTGGACCTTTTTAAACAAACAATCATTTTATAATAAAATAATACATTCAAATATTTCTAAAGAGCCCCCCTCCCTCTTATAAATGGCCACCAACTCTAACCCATTACACACACCTCTCAAGCCCCTTGGCTTGTCCAAAATCTACTCTAAGAATCTACTGACATCCCCCTATTCCTCATAGAATCGTTACCTTATAAATAAGTAAATTAAAAAAATTCATTTTGGCTCAAATCAAAGAGAGTAACATGTTTTAAGTAATAGCACCTTCTCTGTAATTCCTTTACATTATTCTACTTATCCACCCCCTATTCTGTTATTTTTATTTTATTATATAACAACACCAGTATAAAAAATATACTAGGTTGTTTTAATGATAATTATTCTTACTACACTTACACACTCCTCCATATAATCGGTATAGAACATAGTGTTTCTGCAGACGATGAACTACTGCCTCACGAAACGATGATTGTTTGATTTCTCCTAACACCTCTTATGGTGGCCTTTATGATGGAACTATAATTATATATTATATATATGATATTTATTTTACCTCTATAATTCTTTAATTTTCATTTATATCATATCTTTATGCTTTTTATGTTATATATATACGAAAATTTCATTTGAGGAAGGGCAGACTACTTCCCCCTCAAAGTGATATGAATTGTTCACGCTATACATGGAACATAAAAAGGATAGAATTAATGAAATCATGAAACATATATAACATAAATATTATACTGGAATTATAATATACCTATGTATCATTTGGTTTTAATTCCACAAAAAAAGAAAAAAAAAGAAATGAAAGTAGTGTTCATGCGTATGTACGGCTTATCATCTCCATGAAAAGTGCATTTCATTTTATTATATCCAAATGTTATGGACTATTCTAAATACATATATAATTTATATAAATACTTATATACTGTATATATAGGATATTTAAATCATGAATAAAAATCTCGAGATAATGGGATTTTGACAACATTGATAATTTGTAATTCTTACAAGTTCATTTTTTACTCATGTTCTGATCATCGAAAAAATGTATGATATAAACTAAAATAATTAAATAATTTTTTTATAAAGTTAATAAGTGATATAAATGGGATAATAAATTATAAAAATGTTTTAAAGAATGTAGAAATTTACTTAAGTTTCTTACCCAGTAAGAATACAGAACATACGAGACAAGTTAGACTCGAGGTAAGGGAACCTTTCAACCTCCTCTTATAGTCGAAGAGTTGTTTTATGTTATAACTTTTTATTTCCATTTTATTATGTTGGGATATGTTCTTTTATATTTTTATTGTTTTAAATTTTATTTTAAATTGGTGAGATAACATTTTCTCTCTCATCAATCCATTTTCAGAATTTAGAAGTAACACTGTTAGGCTGCGGAATTTTTGTAAGGGACTTCGTCTCAATATCCTTTGATTGAGGAATATTTTTATTTATGCATTAAATTATTTTATATGGTGTATAAACCCCATTTTATTTTAATTTCATTCAAAGGGAATATTTTTATATGAAGTGTTTTACTAAACAATAAAAGGAATGATTCTTTTTAACGTACATGGTGACAATGACCTTTCTGCTGCTGCGGGGATTATTTGAAATTTGGAATCCATAATAAGACGTAATGTTTTTTAAAAGTAGAATAAATACCATATAACCATTTTTATTCATTTTTTTATTGAATTTTTTTTTGAAAAATTATTTATTATGTCAATATCTTAAAATTTTTATATCGTGACTGGAATGTGGAAATGTTATCTTTCCTTTATGCTTCTTTTATGTGCCAATGATGTAGAAAGAATCACCTAGGAAAATTCTTCAATGGAATGGGAAGATGCTATAGATTTAGTAATGAAGGCCATAAAGAAACAACCATCCATGGAAAAAGGAATCATCTAGTTGACTCCGGGAATAGGAAAAAGTTCATTCCGATGGATCAATTTAATGTTTTAAATGTGGTGTGCATGGTCATTACACCAATAGATGTCCTACAAAGAAGGTTTATGCATGTGATTTGATGGACCGTATAAATACTTGATTCCCAATTCTTAATTACATTCAAATTGGATATGAGGAAACTAACAATGACCAATGAAAGGTATAGATTATTTCTTAGTTGATGTTTTGACATTATTTAATCTTAGGAAATGATTCATGATATTGTTTGTAGTAACGAATTATTATGGAATAAGTTGGGAAAGAATGGTTAATAGATCATGAAGAATGTTGAATGAGTAAGAAGTGTACCTATAATCGATTCAGGATTTATGGATTATTTTACGATAATAAAATACTTAAAAGTATTAAGGCTCTTTTTATTATGAGATTACTTTTCAAGACTTTTCCTAGTATCTATAACCCTGAAGTTTGATATGTGAAAATATCATTCAAGAGAATATTATCTTTTATTTTGTGGATATAGTTATAGAGAACCATTTGGGATTATATGATACTTGAATTTTAGGAAATTACGAGTTATTTATTTTGGGGATGAAAATGCTAGTCATGAGAAAAGATTTTGTGGTTAAAATATGTTATGGTTATTTTTTAGGAATTTATCTAATTTTTTTAATGTTATAAAATAATATAATTTTTGAAAAAGGAAAACATGCAGACCATGTGACAACTCTTCGCATTGAATAAAGCTATGTGAATCGAACCCAAAACCTAATGGCGATTGGTATTTATCGCCTTCCACTGGCCTATGTGAAATACCTAGATAGTATGACATATTATTTTTAGTTAACTGAATCTCTTCATCAAGAATAAATTGATTTTGGATATTATGTTTTATCAAATAGATATCCTTAGTATAGGAAAATGATTTGGTGATTAAGTGATAAAGTTTATTTTGGAAGACATTATCTATTTTGGGAACATAATATGATTATGAAAAATATGATACAATAGGATCACATTTGTGAAGTAATTGTAAAAATTCAAATTTGGAAGAACATATGTTTTATTTTTGGACATATTATGATTTGGGTTACTTCTATAAATGAGTAACCTATCATAGAGAATATGTGATTAGGTTAATCACACTTTAGTATGAGACTCTAATAGTAGTCAATGTTATTTGAAGATAAATATTAATATTTACCATGTAAGACTATGTGATTAAATCCATTTGATTTTTGTGTTTCAATATTAGTTTGGATTAATTTGAATAATTTTAAGGATAGTAGTTTATTTAATGGTCTTTGTTAAACATTCGACATTTTTTGGATAATTTTGGAGTTTAATATTAGTACATTTCTTTATAAATTATTATCCTTTTTTTAAAATTATCTTCTCTCATAAGAACCATTTTTTTTCTGGTTAATGTCCAAAGACAGGGGAAATATATAGTTCATTTTTTGGACTGTGTGATTCCCTAGAAGTTGATTCTAGCACTTCATATGTGACTAAGTCATCTTAAATACTCATCGTTTGGGGAAATGATGAGTTTCTGGTAGATATTTAGTAAAGAAATAAATTATACATGACAAGTAAGTATATAGCTTTATGTTCCTAGTCTAGGTAGAAATAAAATTCTTTAACTCTATAAAAATAATCTTTATGAAAAAAAATTTATACGCTTGATTTTATCCTTAGAATTTTACCCAACCACAAATTTATGGTATTGTGGGGGTTAACATTTCGTGATCAAGTTATCTATCACTCTCTATTAATCAATTAGAGTTAGTTTCTCTTCCATATCCATGTTTTCCTACATGGAATCCTACTATTTGTTATCTCGGGTAACCTTTGTACTTATTCTTATTTCTTTTAAAGTGATAGTTTTATTGACACTTTTTCTGATGTGGGGTGTTCAATGAAGTCTCTGATCCAAATTTTAAAATTGCGATGATGAAATTACCAAAAGGGGGAAGGATGTAACATCTCAGAAAAATAATGAATATGAAATATTCATAATTTTTTTTAATATTTTTGAATTAAATATTTATTTTACTTTAATGGGGATTCTATGTCTGATAGGGTACTCAAAACACAAAAACAAGTTTCTTTGAAATCTTATGTTACACAAAAAATTGAGTTATATTGAAAAATAATATAATATTATTATTATTTTAAATGGTAATTAATGCATAGCCATTGTATTGGTAGAAATGAACAAAACAAACTATAATATGATTACCCATGTATGTTAAATGTTTTTATTTTTATCCAATAATTTTAGAGGCTTAAAATAATAATTAATTCGATTTAAAGCATTAAATACTCCAATATTCTTAAAAAGGTCAATTTACCACCTTTTCATTGTGATTCCTTTTATAATCTAGTTTTTGTCAATTTAATTTGTTTCATTTAAAAAAATAAAATACTTCTTTAAAATAGGGACTTCTAAATTTACATTCGGTAAAAATTTGGTATTTTTCTGATAAAGATCAGATTTGATGAATAGTAAAAAATACTGCATTTAAATTGAAAATTGCCTTTAAATCTAAATTACTAATATGATTGAAATATCCTTTTAATTGGTTTTAATGTGTAATTATATTATATTTTTATCATTTAATCCTATTCTGTTCATTGGAATTAATTTCACTTTGAAATTGTAAATAAGCACAAGTCAATATTTCGTTAGTTTTAATTTCATAAACACATGCATTTTGTTTTTGACAACGATAATTAATTTTAAATAAATTTATTCAATTTATATGTTTTGAATTAGTTAAAATGGATTCCATATTTTCAATCCACAGGTCAAATTGATTAAGTAGGTAACTTTTATTTTTATAATTTTTAAATATCAACTTCAGTAAATATATTATTTACCATGGTTAAAGGATAAATCTAGTAAACAAGGGTAAAAAATAATATTATAATAATGTTAAATTACATTAACACATTTACTAAACCTGGTTTCTGATACATTTCCGACCATTGGAATCCTTGGTTTGATTTTGGGACCCCGTTGAGCCACTTGTAAGTGAAAAATGATATTTTATAACAAATTATTTAATGTTAAGGAAAATATAACAAAAACATATATCGTTTAGTAAAAAACAATTTAAGGGGTTATATAAGTGATATTTTTGACTATTAAGATTCATCAGAAAGATAAAAATGATTTATTAAATCCTTGTATTTTCTTTATAATTTTTATTCTCTAAAAAAATAAATTTTATTATGAAACAATGGTGATGAAGTGTTTGCTTCCTTAATAAAGGATTCAAATAAATGATATTATAAATATTAAAGTAAATTTATTTTGGTTATTTTGATATCATCCCTGAATTTTCTAGATTATAGATACATTATATCTTTGTATTAATAATTTTTTTTTGAATAGATCATGTTGTTTTGGATTTTTAAAAAAGTCATGATATGAATAATGTCAAAATTAAAATTATTCATATTTTAGAATATAAAATATTTTATAAAATATTATAAAATTACAAAAAAATAGAAGATTCATCTAAATGGATATAATAATTCTAAAATGTTATTAATGATTCTTTAATTGGATATTTGTCAGGTTTTGGTAACAATTTTGATGTTCAACGTGTTAAATTCTAGATAAAACATTAAGAGTAAAAAGGGTTAAATAAAAACATATAAGGATTCAAAAATATCCCAAACTTGTCCAATTTTTATTGGATGATTTTTATGTCTATGTATATTAATATTATATTATAATTTATTCAGTTGTAGACTTTTTTATACCTAAAATCATTTTATTATAAAAATAATACATTCAAATATTCCAAAGGAGCCCTTCCTCCCTCTTATAAAAACAAAACCACCTCTAACCCATTTAAAAACCCGCAAAAGTCCCATGTATCATCAAAAATATGATCCAAGAATATCCCAACATACCTATATTCCCTCTACAGCTATACCTTAGGAATAAGGAAATTCAAGAAAGCCTTTTGGCTCAAATCAAAGATAGTTACATGTTTTAAGAGGTAGCATGTTCTCTAACACTCCATTTAATTATTCTTCTTCTTCACTCAATATTATATTATTTTTCTTTTATTACATAAGAAAAAAAGTATTCTAAATACACTAGGTTTTTTATGAGACTTATTTTAACTACACTTACACAAACCTTTGTCTAATGGATATTGGACGTATGTTTCTGTGGACAGTGAACTTCTACCTCACGAAATGATGATTGTTTGATTTCCCCTACCCCTATTATGGTGGCCATTATGATGGAAATATAAATATATATGATCTATATAATATTTATTTTATCTCTATGCA
Organism: Viscum album; assembly: GCA_963277665.1. Taxonomy (NCBI): domain Eukaryota; kingdom Viridiplantae; phylum Streptophyta; class Magnoliopsida; order Santalales; family Viscaceae; genus Viscum; species Viscum album. The sequence continues at coordinate 1,111,904,129 of OY728146.1, forward strand.
TATTTAATTCTCATTTAGAACATACCTTTATGCTCTTCAAGTTGTATATATAAGATAATTTCATTTGAGGAAGTGCGGACTACCGCCCCCTCAAATTGATGTGACTCGTTCACGATATACATGAAATGTATAAAGAATGGAATTAATAAACTTCAGTAACATATATAACATATATATTATATTAGAATTAAAATATACCTATGTAGTATTTATTTTTCATTGCTTTAAAATGATGAAAAATAAATGAATGTAGTGTTCATGCATACGTACGGATTACCATCTCTGTGAATAGTGCATTTCAGTTTTTTATCCAAATGTTATGAAATATTTTGAATAATAATATACTAAATCTAAACACATATATACTAGATATTAAGGATATTTATATAATGAATACAAATCTAGATATAATGGACTTTTGACCACATAAAGAATTTGTAATTATAAAAAGTTCATTTTTTGACTCATGTTCCGAACATCGACCAAATGTCTAATATAAAATCAAATAATTAAGTATTTGTTTTTGAAAGGAAATAAGTTATATAAAAGGAATAATAAACTTTAATATGTTTCTAAATAAATTAGAAATTAACTTAATTTTATTATTCAGGTAGAACAAGGAACATACGAGACAAGTCAGACTCGAGGTAAGGGAGTCTTTCACCCTCCTCTTTTAGTCAAAGAATTATTTTATGTTATTTTTTTTAATATTAATTTTATTTTTTGGGATATGTTCTTATATATATTCTTATTTATACAACATTTTATTTTCTAGTGATGAGAGACCATTTTCTCTCTCATTAACTCATTTTCTAAATTTTGTGGTAACGTCGTTAGGCAGCCGAATTTTTGTAAGAGACTTTGTAAAAATATATTTTCATTGAGGAATTTGTTTATTTATAAAATAATTTCTTTTATATGTTGTATAATATCCTTCTAATTTTCATTTCATTCAGATGGAATCTTTTTCTACAAATCATTTTACTAAACAACAAAATGAATGTTTCTTTTTAATGTACGTAGTGGTAATGACCTTTGTGGCATGATGAGAATTATTTGATATTTGGCTTACTTAACAAGCTATAAATTTTTAAAAGTAAAATAAATACCATATAACCTTTTTATATATTTTTTTATTGAAAATGGTTTTGAGAATATATTGATTATGTCAATATCTTGAAATGTTATATTGTGATTGGAATGCGGAAATGTTATATTTCATTTATTCTTGTTTTATGTGTTATGATTAAGTTATGGTTCTTGGGAATTGTTTAAATATACAGGTGCTTCCATGATAAACATAGGGTAGGTGAGTCCTAGATAGCTCTCCAATGCATTGGGTAATGTGGTAAAGGAAAATATTAATGTTTCTCCTAATAGATTTAGGGAATATACAATGATGGGTATTCCAAACGTAACTCCCTACATAACATGAAATCTATAATGTAAGTATGATATAGATGCCACAAGTAACCTGTATGATTTATGATTTCTATGTGTTATTCATTAATCTTATGATTTCATGAGGTATGTTAGAGATCATAGGTTTTTTATGTATTGATAGACTAATGTTTTCTTTATTTATTTTATAGCCCTTACTGAGATTTTTATGCTCCTACAATGTTTTTGAAATGTTTTTAATAGGCTATAGGGAAAGGTAAGAGAATGGAATAATCCATAATGATATATATGAATAAAAGAACTCTTGTTTTATTTAAGAGTTTTTATTATTTTGAAATAAATTATATAGTGTTTAAGTGTCTACTTTGTAATCTTTTGAGATGTAATGTAATAGCTATGGATTAATTCTATAAAACCCTAAACATGACAAGATCCTAAATGTGAATTCTCTATATAACTCAAGATTATTTAATTTTTAAGGAGGGTGCCTTATAGTTATATTAAAGGTTGGTTTAGATAAATTTAGAGGTTAGGTTTTTGTCTAAGTATAAGTGACATAAATATAATGGTTAGTATATTAGAACTATTCATAGTTATTTTAGCTAAATTGAATGAGTTTATGATAACTTGAATATGTATATCTTTGTATATAACCTCCTCATTAGATATTATATCATGATTTTACTTATATAATCAGACTGAACGTTTTGGTTTTAATAAATGGATAGATCTAGTTAGCACCAAAGTAACAATGGATGTAGAGGAAACTATGGTTGTTTTATAAATGAGAAAGCAAATGAAATGTGTTCTGTAATGAAAACAATTGGGGTTATTCTCAACCAACTAACTAGAGTAATGATTGACCACCTGAACCTTGGTGATTTTTATAAGAAATGGTATATGCGATAAATGAATCCCATTAGGGGTTTAGGTAATAATCATTTAGGTAAATATATTAAAAACCAATGAGTCAAGGATGTGGAAAGAAACACCTAGGAAAATGCTTCAACGGGATGGGATGATGCTATAAATGTGGTAATGAAGGTTATAAAGCTAGAAAACCTTGGAAAAAGGAAGCATCCAGTTGACTCCAGGAAAGGGAAAGAAGTTATTTATGAGGAATCCATTGAATATTTTAAATGTGGTGTGCATGTTCATTACACAAATAGATGTCTTATAAAGAAGGTTTAGGAATGGGATCAGTAGGACCGTACAAATATTTGTTTTCCAATACCTAATTCTATTCCAATTGAGGATGAGTAAACCTGCAATGACCAATGAAAGGTATGGATTATTTCTAAGTTGATGTTTTGACATTATTGAATCTTATGACATGATTCATGATTTTTTTGTTGGAAAGATGTATTATAGAATAAGTTGGAAAAGATATGTTAATGGATCATGAATAATGTTTAATGAGTATGTAGTATACATATAATGGATTCAAGAGTTATGGTACATTTTAGGATAATGAAATTCTTAAAAGCATTAAGGGTCTTTTCATTATGGGATCACTTTGGAAGACTCTTTCTAGAATGTGTTACCCTGATGCTTGATATGTGAAAATATCATTCAAGGAATAATTATCTTTTCTTTTGTAGATATATACATATAAACCATTTGGGTATATATATAATCCTTGAATTTGAGGCAATTGTATGTTATTACTTTATGGGAAGAATATGCAAGGTATGGGATAACATTTGTTGTTAAAATATGTTATGGTTATTTTTGAGGAATTTATCTCTTTTTTTGGAATTTTATAAAATGATATAATTTTTGAAAAAGTTCAACACGAAGAATATGTGACAACCTATCGCATCAGACAAAGCTGCGGGAATTAAACCCCCAACAAAAGTGATGTTGGGATTTATCACCTACAACTGGCCTATGTGAAGTCCCTGGTTATTATGACTTATTCTTTTTAGTTAATTGATTGTATGCATTAAGAATACGTTTATTTGGGATCTTATGTCTTATCAAATGGAAATCCTTAATATAGGAAATTGATTTAGTGATTAACTAATAAAGGTTATTGTGGAAGACATTCTCTCTTTTGGGAACACTATATGCTCAAGGAAAATTTAATACTGTGGGATCTCATTTGTGGAGTAACGGTTGAAAATATATTTTTTAAGAACCTATGTTTTTATTGTAGACATATGATGATTTGGTTTGTTTTGGTAAATGATTAACCTATCAAAGAGAATATGTGATTTTGATAATTACACTTCAGTATGAGACTTTTAGAGTATTCAATGTTATTTAATGATAAATGTTATGATTTACTGAGGAAGACTATGTGATTAAATCCTTATGAGTTTTGGGATTCAACCTTAGTTGTAATTACATTGAATAATTCTAAGCATAGTTGTTTATTGAATTGTATTTGTTGAACTTTGGGTATTGTTTATCGAATTTTGGATATTAAGTGTATTATTTTTTTGTATAAGTATTATCCTTTTTGGGGATTATCTACTCTCTTTCAAACCATTTTGGTTTTAGTTAATGTCTAAAGACAAGGGAAATATATAGTTCATTTTTTGGATTATTTGATTCTCTAGAAGTTGATTTTAGGGATTCAGATGTGACCATGTCATCGTGAATTCTCATTGTTTGGAGAAAAGAGGAGTTTGTGGTCACAATTTAGTAAAGGATGAAAGTCTACATGAAAGGTAATTATGTTTCCTTAGGATCATAGTCTAGGTAGTAATAAAATTTTTCAACTCTATGAAAATTACTTTCAAGAAAAAATGTTATACGTTGGCTTTTATCATCATACATTTACCCACCCATATATTTATGGCATTGTTGTGGTTAAATTTCTATTATTATGTTCTCTATCTATCCCTATTAATATATAAGAGTTTGTTTATCATCCATATCCTTGTTCTCATTTATGGAATCCTAATATGGGTTATCTCAAGTAACCATTGTACCTCCCTTCATTTCATTTAATGTGACAGTTTTTTTGATTATTTTTCCAATGTTGGACTTTCAATGAAGTTTCTGATCCTAATTTTAAAATTGTGAGGACACAATTCCCAAAAGTGGGAAGGATATAATATCCCAAGTAAATAAAGAATATGAAAATTTTAAATTTATTAATATTTATGAATTTATTATTAATTTTACAATCAAGGATATTCGATGTCTGATAGCATACTAAACACGGAAAAACAAGTTTATTTAAAATCATACATTGCACACATCTTTGAGTTATACTGAAAAATAATGTAATATTATTATTATTTTAAATGGTAGATAATGCATATCCATTGTTTTGGTGGAAATGAATAGAACTAACTACAATATTATTACACTTTTTGGTTAAATTATTTTACTTTTATCTAATAAATTTTAGAGTCTTAAAATAAAAATAAATCTGATTCCATGCATGAAATACTCAAATATTCTTTAAAAGGTTGATTTATAGTATTTTAATCATGATCCCTTTTTAAATCTATTTTTATTCACTTTTTTATATTTCATTTGAAAAAATAAACTCATTATTTAGAATAGGAACATTAAAATTTGATTTGGGTAAATGTTTTTTATTTTTCAGATAATGTTCAATTTTTGATGAATATTGGAAAATACTAAATTTTAATTCAAAACTGCATTTTAATATAATTTATTTATATGATTTGAAAATCATTTAAATTGGTTTTAAATTTTAATTAGATTATATTTTTATCATTTAGTCCAATGTTGTTCATTGGAAGTAATTGAACTTTGAAATTGGGCTTAAACACATGTCAATCGTTTGGTAGTTTTTATTTCTTAAAAACATGGTTTTTGGTTTTGACAATGAGAATTAATTTGAAATTAATTTCAACAAATTATATGTTTTGAATTTAAAAAAATTGATTTAAAATTTTTAATAAAGAGTTCTAAATTTTGTAAATAGGTATCTTTTATTTTTAGGCATTATGAATAGTGATTTCAGTAAATATTTTATTTACCCTGGTTAAAGAGTAAATATGGTAAATAAGGGTAAACGAAATAAAATTCTAATAATATTAGATTACCCTAACACCTGTCCAAACCCTATTTGATGATACATGGATGACCATGGTAATCCAAGTGTATATTTTTTTCCCCATGGATCCACTATTAAGTGAAAATGATATTTTATAAAAATTAATTTAAAGTTAAGGAAAATGTATCAAAAACATATATCTTTTTGTAAAAAAATTCTTATATGGGGTTATGTAAGTGATATTTTCCACTATAAAGATTAATTAGAAATATAAAAAACTTTCCTACATCATTTTATTTTATTTATAATTTGTGGACATTAAATACATAAATTTAATTATGACACAATTGTGATGCATTGATTGCTCCATTAATATAGGATTCAAGTGAATGATATTATAAATGATAAAATAAATATAATTTGGGTTTTTGATATCATACACGAATTTTATGGATTATAGTAACATGTTATATCTATATTAATTATTTTTTTAATGAATCATGTTTTTTTTGGATTATAAAAAATTGCATGATACAAATAGTATCAAAATTGACAGAATTCATATTTTAAAATATAAAATATTTTATTAACTATTATAAAATTTTAAAAAACTATAAGATTCATCCAAATGGATATAATAATTATAAAATTTAATTAATTACTCATAATTGGATATTTTCCATGTTTTGGTAACTATTTTGATTCTAAAAGTGTTAAATGCTTGATAAAATGGTAAGAGAAAAAAGTGTTTAATTTAAAACAATAAGGGATAAGAAAATCAAAAACCTATTTAATTATTATTTTATGATTTTATTTAGACTTATATTCATCTTAAATTATAAATTAGTGAGTTTCAGACTTTTTAAATGAAAAATAATTTCAAAATAAAATAATACTTTCAATCATTCTTAACCTCTTCCCTTTTATAAAAGGCCACCAACTATGACCCCTTACACACACCTATAATTCTCTTTGAATCATAAAAAAAAATAATCCCTAAGACTCTCCCGACATCTCCCTTTTCCTCATAGAAACTTTAAACAATGAATACAAATATTTGAAAAAAACTTTTTGGCTCAAATCGATAAGAGTTTCTGATTTTAAGAGGTAGCGTCTTCTCTAAAATTCATTTCCATTATTCTAATTCTTTACTCTCTATTATATTAATTTTCTATAATTACATGAAAAAATTATACCAAATATACTAGGTTGTTTTTTTATGAGGATTTGAACTACACTTACACACACCTATGTCTAATGGGTATAGAACATACTGTTTCTACAGACGGTGAACTACTGCCTCACAAAACGATGATTGTTTGATTCCCCTACCACTACTTATAGTGGCCATTATGACATAAATATAATTATATATGATATATATGATATTTATATTATCTATAAACTTATTTAATTCTAATTTAGAACATATCTTTATGTTTTTTATGTTGTATATATATGATAATTACATTTGAGGAAGTACTGACTACCACCCCCTCAAAGTGATATGACTCGTACATGATATACCTGAAACGAATAAAGGATAGAATTAGTGAACTTATGTAACATATATAACATATATATTATAATGTAATTATAATATACCATAGTATCCTTTATTTTCCATTCTTTTAAAAAAGAAAAAAAACAAGAAATGAATGTTGCATTCATACTTACATACAACTTACCGTTTCCATGAATGGTGCATTTCATTTTATTATATCCAAATGTTACGGACAATTATAAATATATATATATATATAATTTATCTAAATACATATATAATGGATATATATTATATTTATATCATGAATAAAATCATAGAGATAATTAACTTTTTACCATAAGGATAATTTGTAATTATAACCACATCATTTTTTACTCAAGTTCCGGACATCGAAAAAATGTATGATATGAACTCAAATAATTAACTAATTGATAAATAAAGGTAATAAGTGATATAAAATTAATAATAAACTTTAAATTTTTTTGGAAATAAGTATAAATTAACTTAATTATATTATTCAGGAAGAACAAGGAACATATGAGACAAGTCAGAATCGAGGTAAGGGAACCTTTAACCCTCCTCTTTTAGTCAAAGACTTATTTTTTGTTACGTATTTTAATTTAACTTTTATTATTTTGGGATATGTTTTTCTATATCCTTATTTCTGTAAAATTTATGGTCATGTTCTGAGAGACCATTTTCTCTCTCATCAAATAATTTTTTAAATTTTATGTAACACTATTAGGATGTTGAATCTTTGTAAGGGACTTCATCTCAATCTCATTTAATTGAGGAATATTTTGATTTATAAAAGTCATTATTTTATAACTTGTATAAAAACCTATTAATTTTCATTTTACTCAATGCTAATATTTTTCTATAAAGCATTTTACTAAACAACAAAAGGAATCTTTCTTTTTAACGTACGTGGTGAAAAGACCATTCCACCACCACAAGCATTATTTGATATTTGGATTCCATAACAAGACATAATGTTTTTAAATGTAAAATAAATACCATATAAATTTTTTTAATTATTTTTGTAATGAACTTTTTTTTATAATGTATTTATTATGTCAATATCTAGAAATTTTATATTGTGATTTGAATGTTAAAATGCTATCTTTCTTATATGATTGTTTTATGTGTTGTGATTATGTTATGGTTCTTGGGAATTGTTTACATATTTGGGTGGTTCCATTATAAACCTAGTGGGGTGAGACTAAGATATGTCTCTAATGACTTGGGTAATGGGACAGAGCTAAATGTTAATGTTTCCCCTTAGAGATTTAGGGAATTTTCTATGATGGGTATTCTAAACACAAGTCCTTATGTAGATGTGAAATATAGAATGTAAGTATGATATAGATGCCACAAGATACATTTATGATTTATGATTTCTATGTGTTATTCATAAATATTATGATTTCATGAGGTATGTAAAAGATATTAGTTTTTGTATGTATTGATTGACTAATGTTTTCTTTTTTATTTTATAACCATTATTGTTGTTTTTATGGTCATCCAATGTTTTTGAAATGTTTTTCATAGGATAAAAGAAAGGGTAAGATAAATGATGAATTCAAAATGTTTTATATCAATAACGGAACTGTTTTTTTATTTAATGAGTTCTATTATTGTGAAAGAAATTTGAAAGAGTAGAGTGCCTACTTAGTAATATTTTGAGATGTAATGTTATAATTACAGACTAATTCTCTAAAACTCTAAAACTGAAAATATACTCAATGTGAATTGTTGACATAACTCAATATTATGAAATATTTAAGGATGGAGCCTTATATAGTCATTCCCATAAATTATATCTGTTCAACTAGGATTTATACTATCAAGAGATCTGATATTCAAACATACCATCTTAAAACAATAAAATCTATTTTCGACAAAAACACTTTTGCGTAAAAATTTTTATAAATCAAATATTTATATCAAAACATAAAAAATAGAAATGGAAAAGTATATAAAATATATATAAAGTATATAAGTAGTTGAAACCTAATATAGTAAAAATTTTAGGAATTTTAGAGTATCATACTTTAATATACTTAGACGGGGGTGAATTGTAGTATAAAAAGTATAAACTAATAAAAACCCTCTTAAAGAAAATTTTTCCCACTTAGACTATGTATAAATAACTAAGTATATAATCTGAATCATATTGGATATGATAAATATCTATTTATGACTTTATCATATTCAAAAATATATCAATAAAACCAATAGTATAGAAAGGTAAGTATGAAGACTAGCTTTCTATTATATACACATCTGAATAAGAAGTTGTACAAACTTGAAAAATAATAGCTACTAACATAAAGAACAACTTAAATGATATATTAAAAGATTTAAACCTTTTATTCTTAATAGTAAGGTAGTTAATAATTTTGAGTAAATCTATCCATAGTTTTATACATATTATAAAGTCTCTCTTTCCTTACCTAAAAATCCCTCAACACAATGATCAGAATAATCTCTCTTTTCTTATCCTTGGAATCACTATATATTATGATCTATGTATGTATTCCTATCCCCATAATCCCTTGATCTGATGGATTGGATTTTCTATCTTATTATTATTGTAATTCCTCGATAGTAACAATGAATGGATGTATGATTACAAAAGAAAAACCATTTTAAAAAACAACTTCAATAAGGTTTTCATAGAACTAAAACTCTCTAAAGCCTTAAAAATAATATGAAACAAGATGTTCATGAATATAAAAGTTTATATATATTGGGTTTTGAATTTGATCAAAACCTCGCGCTTTAAAGGAACTGTTATTAATAGTATATTATCCAATAATCATACTTATGAGTTTGTTGTAACAACCTTGAAAAACTAGCTCTTTAATAGATCAAAATGTTCTAGAATAATTTAAATTCAGAATCCATTTATTATACCCATTATAATGATAAAATTATTCCTTTAGATCAAAATAATTCTTATATAATCCATTTATAAACATTGGATAGTTTGTTGGAATTTTGTATCCTTTTTCAAAAAGAAATTTCTTATAAGGAACAGTCTGATTGTTTTGGCATCAGAATAAGTCTGATGGTCATGAATTTTTTCAGTATGATAGAAATTAAAAAAGTTTAGATCATAGATTGATGAAAGTTAATTACAATATATCATATATAATCTAAATATAATGATCTTAATGAATAATTATTGGTTTATATTTATAATACATTAATCCTTTTTATATGAATGTTAAAGATAATGTTTTCTAAGAAACATTGTAAAACACACGGGACATAAAAAATTTACCAAAAAAGTTTTATGAAAGTTTTTGATATTTCCAAAACTGAAAGAATGGAAAAGTAAGAATTAATGCTTCTGATTCAACAAAATCCACCATTTCAAACCATGAAAAATGTTTCTTTCATAAAACCAACCCATCAAATAAATCACGTTTTCAATTAAATTGTTTTCTTTATTTTAAAAACATGAATGTTTAGTTATTTTAAAATAACTATGCATTGAATCATCTAGTGGTATCCAAATGGGAAAGTGAGATCACACCCTACATCCTCCCGTGGTTGTATAAAAATCTTACTTTGTGTGAATCCGGAAAAGGAAAGGCCTCACATGGTTTTGATGGTGGTTCAACGTACCAACAATTCCTTTTGATCTAGTGTTGGTGAAGGTGGAATGAGGTGTTGACTAACATGTTAAATTTGAGGGTTTTTATATAATTGTTCCCATACCCATTTTGGTCATACTGGTTTTTGGTTGTAAATGCTTAATTTTTAACTTATTATTGCTGGGTTTCCCTTAACATCTCATGTTATGGATTTTGGAAATGAAAGGTTATAATTTTTGCGAGTTGTTCATAGTTGATTATCATGGGAATAAGCCTTCCAAAAATGTTACTTGGTACTCATCAACTAGTTTCCATTCCATGTGGATTATAAATACCCTTTAGGACATGCCATGTTCCTGATTTAATATCTAGTTGGTTGGAATTCCTTGATAGTTTATAAATAATGATAATAGAGGTAGGTTTTTCACTTTCATTGGGTTATGTTATTTAGTAGAGGCTAGATAGACCAAAGCTAAGACTACTGGAGTATGAGGCTCTATTTAAAAGTGAGGTTTTTAAGAAGCACACCTCCTGAAAGGACTTGGGTTACCATGGGATGTTCGATATTTGGTTCGACTCCTTCTCTATGGGTGATGTGAAAGTCGAAGACTATGTAGGTACAACATGATAGGATTGGGAGGTTTAAAACTCATTCTTTTGTTTACTATGGTTTGATTTTTATTTATCGTAATATTTGAATCTTATTATTGAAGAAAATTATCAGGGTGATAAATTGATTTTTTTTCCCATGTGTTTGTAAAGTGGTGTGTAGTAATTCCTCCCCATAGACCTCCTATGAAACAAAGACAAAACGCTTGAGATAATTATCCATCATGAATTGGTCAGATATTGTTGTAAGAAGTTATTTAGGATGTATGAAAACTAGATCTGGGTGTGGGATATGGTGTTTATCATGTTAACGAATCAGAACCAGGCCAAGAAAAGAATAAATCCCATGAGCACCTTAGAAAAAAAACCTCTATCCTTCTAGATTATCATGGAACCCATGAAATCTGAGGATTGGATTTACATGTTTGAAAGGGTTTTTGAGTTTCTCAGGACTCTTGATTCCATTAACGTAAGGTATTTTGCTTTCCTGAAGAAAGGGTCTAGCTGCATGTGGTTGGAATCTATTGTACATTCCAAAAAACATGAGAAAATGGGTTGGAAATATTTCAAGGTTGATTTTAATGAGTTTCATTTACCTGAGTCCTTGTCCCTCACCAAGACCTTGGAGTTTTTGGACCTCCATCAAGGATACCAAAATGTGTTTGGATTGCCAATTATTTTGTAGAATTTGCTTGATTTACAACCAAGGTGGTTTTTAATGAGTAGCTAAAGGATAAAATATTTTAAATGGGTTTACAACATTAAATTCGATCCCAGGACTTCTTATATAAGATAAATACATACACTAGGATAATGGATCGAGACCTCATGGTGGAAATTTACCAGGTAATTAAGTCATGTTTTTCTAGGACAACTTTACCAATGGGATAGGGTGGTAGTAGAATTTCTGAAAATAAAGAGAAGTGAGATAAGAATGAGAACAAGTGAGGCGGTATCTCTAGTTACCCCTCCTAAATTCCAATGTTTATGGCCTCAAAAGGTCAATTTAGTTTATTACACTTGGGTGGGAGATATGAGTATAAGAAATTTGTGTGTCCAACCTCACTTAAACCTATACATCAGTGTTGGGGGTAACTTGAAATGGTTCTATAAAAGTAATCCACCCACTAAGAGTTGAGTAGGGTCCTTATCATACCCAGATTCCTATCCCTGCTTGTGGAATCAAAGGCTATGTGTCCTCAAAATGGTGGGTGGGGTGGAAATGTAGAATCATAGTATTTCCAGATTTAGATCAGGGTATACCCAAAAGTACACAATCAAACTTAGGAATTGGTCAAAATGAATCCCCATAACGCTATGGAACATGTGTTCATAGAATTAGATGTAGGGTTCACAACAGTTTGATGTAATTGTTTTGTTGCATCATCTATAACTGACACATTATTGGATTCATTTTCTTCTAATTCATAAATTTCTACCCGTCTTGTGGAAATGTTATATTTTATAACTTGGATTATGGAACACCCTTACATTTTATATTTTTCTTTATATATATTAATTTTATCGGTATTATGGGTTGCACACAATATCGAGATTAACCAAACAACTAATTATTATTATTATTTAAATGTTATTATTATGAAGTAGTAATTATAATGGAGGGTATGAACATGATTTAGTATATTATGAAAAAAAAAATGTGAATTTATATTTAATTAATTATTTTGTTACCATTTAATTATAAATGATATTGACACCCATTTGAAAATAAAAGTATTTTTTTAAAGAAAACAAATGAATCAAATTTTATAAAAAAATACTATATTTTTTAAAGGTTGTTTTTCCTTTTGATGGCACACATGTTTTATAAATAAATTATGATACTTTTATAAATTTTATTTGAAAAAATGAAATTCATTTTTAAATGTATATTGTCAAAATAAACTTAGGCTGAATTTTTTTTATTTTTCGATAAGTCTCATTCTTCAAAAGTAGAAAATGATAATTGTAACTGAAAAAGATATTTTATTTTTTATGTTTTTAAAAGGTAAAATTATGTTTCGAATTAGTTTTAAATTTTAACGAGTTAAATTTTATTTAAAATAATAAAATTATTACGATTAAAATATATTTAATACTTTAATATAGAATATTTTTTTGTATTTTATAAAGAATTTTTTCAGAAAAAATATTTCTCATTACATATTTCTGCTTTAAATTTAATTTAAATTCTGTATCTTTAGATTTTAGAATTTTGAAACATGGATTCCATATTTAGAATAATGTGGAAAAAAATTATTAAATATTCACATTTTTTGTTCAATATTAATCTTATACTTGGTAAATATTTATTACCATGGTTAAGGATAAATATGGTCATTATGGATAACCAAATAATATGATAAAGGCCATAAAATTACACTAAAATGGTCCCAAATATAATCAGATGAATTAAATTTCACTATCAGCACAAAATTTATGAAATTGAATCATTAAAATAAAAACTTATCCATGAAAATGACATAGATATTATTAAAATCAAGGAATGGGACAAAATGATAAACTCTTATTTTTAATAAGTATTATATTTTTAATATCAGATTAACACAAAGGTATTTTGCATTATAATTATTATTTAAAAAGATTAAATATTTTTATACATCATGGTAATTTATTTATAATTTTGAGGTATTAATTAATTACCTTAAAAGCAGACAAAACACTAATGTAGTAATATTTTATCAATGAAAATATCAAACAAATGATTTTAAAAATATTAAAATAAATTTAATTTGAATAATTAAGATGATACAAAAGATTTAAATATTATTATGACTTATTATTGGTTTATTGAATAATTTTTTTAAAGTTATCATGTCGTGTTGATATATTTAAAAGTTAATGTTGTGAATAGTATCAAAATGGGTAATATTTATATTTTATGGAATTAATATTTTCAAAAAAATTTAAAAATCAAATATATATTTCAAAAATTACAAATTAATTATTATATGTTAATAAATTTCTTTAATTTGTAATTTATGTTTCAATTGAACCATATAATTTAAATTTATAACCTTTTAATTTTGAAAATACTGTTACCACAATTAACTTTAAAACAGGTTAGTTAAGTGTTAATGAAAATGAAAAGTTTTAAAATAATCCCAAAAAAAGTGTAATTTTTTTTAATTATTCTATAACCCTATATTATATTATCCTCTGATATATATCCATTTTTTTGAATTTTGGAAATTTATTTATTATAATTTAATCATTTGAAAAATTTCCAAAATATAGCCTTCTCCACCCTTATAAATAGAACCCATTACAACCTCTTTTACATAAACCTTCCAATAATTGGATAATTAAAAATATATTCAAAACAATATCCAATCCACCCTACCCACATAAAATTAATTTTTATCTCACAAAAAAACATTCAAAATCATCAAGTGATCCTTCTAGGAGGAGATATTCCAGAGGTAACATTCTCAAACCACCCCACTTAATTTATTTTCTTCATCTACCTTATCCTTTCATACCTCACTGTTAAAATAAGAGTAAATTATGTATAATTTAAATTCAATTAATTTATATTTCAATATAATATCTTATTTCATCATGTTCTATCATCTCCTGTAATTCAATGACTGGAAACCATTGTCTAAATTATAATGATTAACTTCCTCCTTTGAAAAAGAGATATCATTTTTGATTACCACATTAAAGAATTGAAATAAAACTATTATTATTCATAAATAATATTATTATATTAATAATAAAACATATTTACTATTCATAAATAAATATATAGACATAATATTAAATAACAAAACAAAACAACTTCGCAATGATTGAAAAACTACCAAAATAAAATAAACATATGTCATTAATGTTTTATAAAATGAATCATCATTTGAGAAAAGATAATGACATAAGAAACCATTTGAAATTATTTAATTACCATTTCATTTCAATTCTATAGTATTATTTCTATTCGTAAATAACTTCCACAATTATAAAGAAGTTAATCAATCATGAAACTATGAAATGAAGGCCCCTGGAATAAAGAAATGGATTTTCATAACTCATAAAAATGGTAATCAAATATTCTTAATGACTCTAGATAAGAAAACCCGATGAAAGGGAAATTCCCCATTTCTAACCAATTTTCAATTACACTCTATAAAATGTTTTAGAACGTAAATATTGTTATAAAATTACTTCTTTTGTCATGAAAATTTATATTTGTTCATTTGCAGTTTTATGAAATCAATGATTCCTTAGTCCTGTTTGATGACTCTTTATTCATTTCCCTTAAAACCGCACAAAAGTGGCTCATTGATAATGCTTCATAGACACTCATTTTTGTGTATTCACTTTAGCTGTAAATAATTATTCATCGCCAATTCATATTTTTTATTTATTATTTTCAAAAAATTATTTAACCCCTTCTTTCATGTATATCATGGTGATACACTCTTTGATTATGCCTTTTAACAAGATCATGTTACCCATTTCTTTCCATGGGAAACCCTTATGTTTATTAATTATGTTTGATTTTATATGTGGAACACATTTACATGGACATGTTATGATGGGTCCACCTAGATAGATCTTCAATTCATTTGGTAATGTTTATTCTCATGATATGTCATTTATGAGATTAGGGAGTAAACCTAATCCATTACGAGACATTGTACACCATGTGATATAGTCTTTGTAGTTATCCTTGAAACATGTTCATACCATGTTATATATTTCATCCAATTTAAACTTCTTCCATGATCATAATACTCCATGTTATATATTTCATTCTTCCTTATGTCTATTCATGATCCATGCCTTTTTTGTTTTCATGTTATGTTTTCTAAATAACAAGTAATGCTTTATTTCCATGTTTAGTCCCTTAATGGGATTTTTAGTCAATCCCCTCTATCCATGTATTCTCTAGGTTATCCTATTTAGTAATAAGATATCAAATGGTATTAGGATCCCATTATGGATATTAAATAATATTTTATTTTATTTTAGTTTCATGTTTTCTAATTATTTACCAAGTCTCCCAAAGGTGCTTGAATTTTTGATCCCTGGTTTGTATTTAAAGGAAAATTAGGATTAAAATAATATTATAATATGTTGAAATGGAATTGGGCATGATATTTGGTATCTAAGTATGATCTAGTAATTTTTGGGTGTTATGACTAGAAAACTTTAGTAAGAAACCTAGTGATAATTATATCCACATGGATAACCTAGATCTAAACATTAGGATTCACAATTAAGTATATAATTTTCATCTATAATTTTATCCTTATTTATTCATAGTTTCCTTTTTATTTTATTATTAGATAAGTATTCAAGTACCCTACTTCATAAATTAATTTCTCTCTAATTGTTGAAATAAGTTAACCTATTCCAATTACTAATGTGGTAGGAAATTTTGGGATTTCTATATTGATAAACAAAACATGATGGAAAAAAGATCTAAAAAATTCATGACATTAGTATCTTAATTAGATCAATCAATTAATACTTACTTGATTTGTTTGAAACACCCTCTTTATCTTATAAAATATCATGTTGTGGTGAAATAATTTATCGAGAAAATGTCTCATATATTTTTGGGATCATTTGATCCCCTCATTATGGATAATGGAATAAATCCATTTTGAAAATATTATTTTTTCTCCAATGGTCAAAAGTAGAGAAAGCCAGGCTATCAGTCAACCATTTTGATGGAGAATCTGATCGGTTGTGTAAATTGATAAAAAACATGATAACTAAATAGAGAATTGATTTAATGTAATTGGAAGCATTTTGTAAAATATTTTTAAAAAATTATTTTTCTTGAACACTCCTTTTTAAGATAGGTAGGGAGTTCCTCAGTCTGAAGAAAATGTATGATGAGTCTATTTGATCATATGAGGAAAAGTTTACAAGAATTTTTTGGTATTCTTCCTTCTTTTTCATTATTACTATCAGAATGGTGGATTTATTGTTTAGTGGGTTAAAACAAGATCTGTGAAAAGACTTGGTGATTCGAGTCATTACTGGTTATGAATATATTTTTAGTTCTTACCTTAAAGTAACTGTAGAGATTAGTGATTACCAGTAGTCTAGTGGGACAATAGAAAAAAAAATTAAGATAGAATTCTCTTCCGGAGGTTAAAAAACACCATGGTGAAAAGAAAACCCAGAATCCCACATTTCAAAACTGTGGGAAGAAGCATTCAAAAAAACTCCCTAGGGGAACCATAAGGTGGCTCATGTATAGGAAAGAGGGGAACTGAGATTAAAAATAATGAAGGAGAATTAAGAAACCCTGTAATGAAGAATTGTAAAAGAATGTTCAAATGGAAACTATTATTACTTGCAACATTTTGACTACAAGGAACTCAGATAATATATGATCTAATTCCTTAACCAAAGGTTTTTTGTAGATAATAAATAACAACAGTATCCAGGGAATAAAGTAAGGTAATATGCTATCAATACAACTAAGGTGGAGCCGAACCATGATGTGGTGATATGTAAACGAGTTATTCATTCAAGATTAGAAAATATACTGTCTGATTTTGGTTCAAAGTATTCATCTAGATAATCCATGATTAGTATAACTATCAAAACACCACATCAAAATATGAAGATTGAGTTATCTGTGTGAAAAAAAATTATTTCATATAAATTAAATAACTCATCCTTAGTCAATGTTTGTGGACTAAATCTTCCATAAGACTTTATCTTACTTAATTTTTAGGAGTTTGATTCTATATTGGGTAGGGATTGATTATCTTCATACAATTCCAATATCTACTATTGGAAGGGAGATGTAATATTCACATCCCAATGCATCCTCCAATTATGTTAAAATGTAGTGATAAGGATAAATATCATTAAAAATAATTAAATAATGTGTATTTATTTTTGAGATAACATATCATTCCAAAATCATTGAGACAAATGATATGATCATGCTTAAAGACAATACCATTGTGAAGAACTCCACTGATGTGTTCCCTGAATAATTTCAATGTCTTCCTCTAAATCGAGCAGTTGAGTTATCTACCGAACATTTACATGGATATATTTTCATTTCATAAACACATTATAGAATGGAAACAATTGATTTGGAATAATTTCATAATAAGTTACAAGATAATTTAGACAAGGGTTTTGTTTTCTCGAGTGCTTCACCATGGGGTGTTCTATTCCTATTCATCAAAGAGAAGGACATATCAATGTGTCTCAAAATTTATTATCATTAACTAAAAAATAATGATAATGAAAAAGTATCCCCTTACATGGAAAAATAACTTATTCGAACAACTATGTGGGTCTATGTATTTCTAAAAGGTTGAAAATTGGTTGAGATATTACAAATTAAAGGTGATAAATGACCCAAAAATACCTTTCTAATGAGTTGTAGATACAATGAGTTGATAATGGTTCATTTTCTACTCATTAATTGTCCAGAAATTATAATGGACTTAATGAATTGAATCTTTAGATATTGCCTAAAAAAATTGGTAGTCTTTATAGATGATATTTTGATATAATCAAAAATCAAGGTGGAGCATGGGGTGAATTTTAATTCCATGATAAAGAATTTTTGAAGGGGTAAACTATATGAAAAGTATAGTAAATGTTAGTTTCGGATCAATTAAGTATCATTCTTTAGAGATGTTATCACAAATAATGGTATATCTGTGGGCACTTCTATTAAAAAACAATTAAGTAGTGGCTTAGACTAGAATTTTCAATTGAGATCCATATATTACATGGTATGGATGGGTATTTCCAATGATTTGTAAATAAATATTAAGGATTTTAAACCCACTATTCAAGTTGACCTGGAAGGGAGTAATGTTTTTTTGGAGCTATGAATGTAAAGACTACTTTAAAGAGTTTAAAAAATAGGTTTATCTCCATATCGGTACTCACAAAACCAAGAAGTGGATAAATCATTATGTTATACAATGATACATAAAATAAAAGATTAGGATATGTATTGATGAAAAATGATAAATTAATATTCTATGACACATAGAAGGTAAAATTTCATTTGTAAAACTATCCAACACCTAATATGTAGTGGGTGACTCTGATCATCACATTATAAATATATAACTATTATATATATGGGGTGAAGTGTGATATAAATACTGATCCTAGGATCCTTAAATATATATATTCACATTGATGTAGATTAAAATTCATCAATGAATATTGTTAGAGATAATCAATGAAAATGATTTCACTATTCACTACCATCCTAGATAGGTGAATAAGGTAACTGATTCTCATAGAAAAATTATTCGGATACTATATCTATGATGAATATTGAGAAAGGAATTATCTTCATGGATTTTGAAATGATGTATTGGGAAGTAATAATTATATGTAAGGAATCTTACCGTGCCCAAATGATTTCCCAACCATCTATCCAAGATAAGATTGAGGAGGTACAAAGGGATGTTTTAGAGCTACAAAAGAAGGTGTAAGCACTAAAGGAAGGGAAGATACATGATTGACACATTAATGATGATGGTGTGATTTGATTTGGAATAAGGTATTTTTTGTCGTCATCATTGGAGAAAAAGAAGTTTTGAGTTAATTAACATATCTCACATTTTCTATATATTAAAGAAGTACCATGATGCACACTATTATTTGAGAGAATTTATGGTGGGACAATAAACATAAGGATATTGTTGAATATATATTATGATATTTAATATGTCAGAGAGTTAAATCAGATAAATATAAGTCAATGCTGATAATGAAACCATTACTTATAACCATGTGATTATAGTATAATATCACTATAGACTTTTTCAATGGTCTCCCGAAGAAACACATAAGAAATAATATTGTATCAATTATGGTGGGTTAACCAAAAAATACTTACCAAATTATATAAATTTGGGAAGATTTGTCACTTGAACAATGTACAATGATATATGTGAACGAATTGGTGAGTCTAACTAGGGTTACACTTCTGATCATCTTTGATCGTGACCCAATGTTCACATCTAAATTTTGGATAAGTCTTCAACATGATTTAACTACTGAATTGAATTTCATCATAGACTTTCACCCACCAAACTGGTGTCAAATATGAAATGACTATTCATAATCTTGAGGAAATTCTCAAGATTGTACTCAATGGGATTAAAAGTTGGATGGGATCAATATCTCCCATTGGTCCAGTTTTCATATAATATCTTCCAATCGAGTATTCAAATAGCTCTATATGAAGATCTATATGAGAAACCATTTAGAAATCCAACATGTAGGGACGATATTGGGGAATAAATGTTACATAGAGAAAAAATTGTTTAATATATGGAAGATAATTTTCATTCTAACTAATAACATTTAAAATATTCTCAGTGTTGGAAAAACTGTTATGCTTACAACCGTTGAAGGGACTTGCCGTTCAATGTTGGAGATAATTTATTCCACTGAATATCAGAAGGGAAAAGATTAATTTGATTTGGAATGAATTGAAATCATGGACTAAGGTACATTTTCCCCTTTTAGATCCTTGATCACTTAGGAGAAGTGGACTATTGACTTTCACTTATACCAAGTATGGATCTAGTAAAATACATGTTCCACATATCACTCCTTAGGAATTACATACCCAACCCATCACATGTACTAAATCAAGGGGTTGTGAGACTAGAGATTCATCTATCTTATGAGGATAAACCAGTTAAGGTAATGGAATGTCGATATAATTTTATATGGAAAAATACCACATACCTGGTTAATGTGCCATGAAGGAACAACCAATATGAAGAGACGAAAAGGGATCAAAAATCAATAATGAAAAATAAGTACACTTAAAATATTTCACCTTAGTACTTAAAATTAAATTTTATGGGTGAAATTTAATAAGGGGGAATAATTTATCCCCATGATGATTCTTATTTCTCATTACATAATTTAATTTTATCATTATCTTGTGTTTCATGAAACATTAATCTTAAACAATAACTAAATATTGACATTTTAATGTTACCATTATATCCTTGCCATTAAAATGGTGAGTATGAATAGGATTAAATAAATTCTAAAAATATGGTTTAAAAATTCATATATAATGAATTATTTGTGGACTCATTAATTATAAATGAGAGAAAAAAAAATTTAAAAATAAAAGGAAATCATTTTATGAAAAACTATTCAAATCTTCACAAATGTGGTTTGTACCAATAAAATAATAAAACACTTTTGCTAAATTATATTATTGATATATATATAATAATCAATA
Source organism: Viscum album (assembly GCA_963277665.1). NCBI lineage: Eukaryota > Viridiplantae > Streptophyta > Magnoliopsida > Santalales > Viscaceae > Viscum > Viscum album. The sequence goes on from OY728146.1 coordinate 1,111,925,476, forward strand.
TAATGTTCAAAATTCACTACTAGAATTATAGATATTTGTGACGACCTATTTGTGATGGGATCCCGTCACAAATAGCGTATTGTAGAAAACAACGTCACAAATAACCATATGATTATATACATTATATATATAAAAATATTTTGCGACGGCCCACCATCTCGTCACAAATAATAATAATAAAAATTTATCATTAGATTATTTGTGATAGGTCCCATCGCAAAAGGTCCCATCTCAAATTATAAACATAATAAAATAAATTTAGTAAAACTATAATTGATGAAAAAATTATATTATTATATTTAAAATAATAAAAAATAAAAAATATTATTATTAGTAAAATAAACAGACATTAAAAATATTATACTAAAAAATATATTTATTAAAATTATGATTAATATGAAATTAATATTATTATTATTAAAATAATAAAAAAATAAAAAATTATTAAAATTCCCAATATTTTCAAAAAAGTATAAAAAATAATAAAATATTATAATTATTATTAGTAAAATAATAAAATATTAATAAATAAAATACAAATAATAAATAATAAAGTATTAAAAATAAAAATAATAAATTATGCAATATTTTCACCAATATAAAAGATAGAATTTGTAAATAGTTCATATTACTAAAAATCTTGAATTTAAATTTTTTTAACATAAAAACAAATCACTGGGGAGTCGTCTTCTGGAGGAGGTGGGGGAGGTGGAGGATATGGTGGAGGAAACTCCACCCCTAAACTACAAGTCAAACGACGCATGTACTCCATCTTCTCGTGATACTACCGCTGTCGCTACTGCTCCCATCGACGCTTCTGCACCTCGTGTTACTGCTGCTGCTGCCATAGACACATCTCTTCATGCCGCTTTTGAAAACTCTCTATAAGCTCAGCCTGAGTTTACAACTACTCCTAATACTGTGAGGTAGAAGATGATTCCTCTCCACAAGTTCCTCTCGAGCTAGACGCTGACATCTCATTAGTACCATAATAAGTACCAGGAGTCAAATGATAGTTGATACAAATACTCTGCTCTTCTCAAAGCCATACTGAGTCTCCTGCATCCATGTCACCTCATCAAAATCGTGGGAACTGGTCTACTCAGTGGTCTCATCCTGACTCTTAGCTTATTTTTGAGAGGTCTCTTCCTCATATGACTAATTCAAATCCAATTTGAAATTAAAATGGTGAAAATATTATATGCAGATAATTGTCAAACTGAAAAAAATACTAACCACAATCTAACGTTGGAGATCACCTCTAATCTCTCTAGTGGCTGGATCACTATACATCCTCCGTTAAATGTAGAACACCATAATATCAGGATGCTCCAATGCCTACAGAAATATAGAAAAAAAGTTTTGTATTTAATGTTATATAAAATATTAAAAAAATATACTTACCAGATGATCTCTATGCATACTGAATATACAACTACCAGTTCGATTGTCACCTCTTGTCTCCCTCGATTCTATTGTTCCACTGATGATCTCCTCTGAAATCCACCACCCATCCAGTGTAAACATAATCCATCCCAAACGAGAGATGAAATGTACTCTTGTCAGTGGGCTCGACACGACTAATCAATTTCTGTCACTACTACTTTTTTAATGGTTGTTCTTCTCAAATTGTGCAAAAAATGACAGAAATAGTCATGAATAGACACCTGCCATGCCTTGTGGATAGCGGCATGCATGCTATCATCAATGGGATACCATAAACTCGAGAAATAATTTAAAATATAAAGTTATTAATAAAATAAATTTCAGAATAAAAATTAATCTTTTTCGTACCACCCACTGATCAAACATGTCACACCACACATCAACGAGAATCTGTTCCCATGTAATCCGGGGTTGAGAAAAATAATTGTGCAAGATAGCGCTCCCCTGTCCAATAGATACATGAGAAACACTATAAAAATGGAAGAAATAATCAAACAATCATTATATATATAAATAAATTATTGAAAGATAACTAAAATATATAGGTTACCATAACTCTGTGTGCATGGATCGAATCCAAGATGTGGACGTCGCTCGAATATAGGTTTAGGAATCATTAGTCACACAAGACCTTGCCCCCTACGCGTACCCCCAAAACCGCCAATAGGATGAGGGTTAGATGATCCAAAATCCCCCTCATCCAAAGGTAGATCTGCCTCCTACAACTTGGGAAATATATCAGGATCTATCTGAAACAGAAAATCATTATTGTTATCAGATAGTTGAAAATATCTTCTATATATATATATTAGTTATTATTATAACCAGCATTTAACTATGTCAATGTTCATCTTTATCCTCATATTCGTAGCTGTCCTTGTCAATGTCTTCATATTCCTCATCAAAATCATCAATATCCATATTAGTTTCAGTTTTATCAACTTTTTTCATTTCAAATTAATTTGTAACATCATTAAAATCTTCACCATCATCGATCCTTAATTGTGTGGTTCCATCAAAGATATTCACATCTATTTGTGAAAAAGATGGATTTTGAGCAGCCTCTTGAAAAATTTCAATTACTTCTATTTCAGTTGAACCACATTCTGTTTGAGTAAACTGATTTTCCCAAGATTTCATTTTTATTATGCTCCACCAATCACTAAAATCTCTTAAAGTAGCATAGTACGTTGTGTAAGAAATTTTCTGTGCCTATTGAGCCCGTAAAAATGGTTCACTTACTGCAAGAAAACTTTTATATTTAATATCAATGATTCCATGAGCCATATGAACACACAAGCCTCTCTCTATATCCAACCACCAGTATTTAAACATTGTTATGTAATACTGTCCTACATAACACAACTCAATAATTTCATCCAGAATGCCATAAAAGTCAACTTCAGTTTCTCTTTGATGTTATCCTCTCAAGAAAACACCATTTTTAATTGTTTTTTAATTCCCCATATGAACATGTATGAAATCTAAAACCATTCACCATATATGCATTATAATATTTAACCATTTTGGATGGCGGGTTACTCAATATACACAGTCTCTTATCAATTTTATCAGCATGTTGAGTCACCTAAAGATTTTTAAAACAATTATCCATATTATAAATAATAAACGGAATTGGTAATAAACCGTCAATAATTTATGTTTCTAGTTTTTGAAACCATTGAGAAATTTTTTTTGTCTTCCTTCTTCAAGAGCAGCTGCTATAGTTTATGAAAGTTGATTCTTGATATGATTATTATATAACTTAAAAATAAAGTAAGTTTACATACAACAACATAAATTATAGAATAAGTGATATAAGCACTCACATCATAATTAATTTTCTTTCTTCATAGTTGAGCAAAACATATGTATGAGCTCTATGATGTTCATCATCTGATAGACACCCTTCATGAACTCCACCGAAACCATGTTTTGTCTGATTAAAAACTGATAATTGATTAACCATTTCTTCCTTAACATTCCCTTAATTTTGTCCAATGTGATTGTGTTTTTAGGGATATTGAGATTCAATATAATGTGAGTAGAAAAAAAAATTCCCTATTGCAAATAAGCTTCAGCAATTGAGCCTTCAACTGATGCTTTATTACGTACTTTTTTTCATCAATTTATGCATGAATATATCGAATGGTTACATCCATCCAAACTGTACGGGACCTCCACATGTATCTTCTTGTGTCAAATGTAATATCAGATGTTCCATTGAGTCAAATAAAGCCAGCGGAATGTATTTTTCTAGTTTACATAAAATTATAGTAAAATATTCTTCCATAATTCGTAGGGCATCGTAGACTTTTGTTGTTGCACAAAGTCTCATAAAACTATATTATATGTCTCTTATCAAATCCAAAATCATAGAATTCAACAAATCTATAAATCCAATCAGCATAAGTCTTTCCATTTTATTATGATAATCATGACTTTTTAATCGGCTAATATAACCATTCTTAACACATCTTCCCAAATTGGAAGCACAACCATAAAGAAATCTCAAATATGCAATCCACTGACAAAATAATAAACGACTCTCTTTGGACAAAGTATAAGCTTCTTTTGGATTCATTAACCTCTGTGATATGACAATTTCAAATAGTTCAAGTTCGGGTCGCCTGCAAATTTCGGAAAGATCTAATCATGCTTTTCAAGTATCTTTGGTCTTACCTAGTGTATCCAAAACTATATGAAATAAATTTTCAAAATAGTTCTTCTCAATATGCATGACATCCAACATGTGTTAGACCAAAAAATCAGACCAATATTGAAGATCCCAAAAAATGATTCGTTTTATCCAATTATGTTCTTTCACAAAGCCATCAATTTTCTGTTAGATTAATATTTGCCCGAATGTGATGGGAGGTTATGAAAATACATCGAATTTTACCTCTGTGCCAGAGATCATCTTTGGAGGTCCATCCCATTCAATTGTACCTTTTCTGAAATGATATTTTTTCCTCCAAAAACAATGATCAGTTGGAAGAAATCTGTGGTGACAGTAATAATAGCAAGGTTTTTATCCATTGAGGACAATAAAGGCTTTTTGTCTTTCATACAGTAAGGACATGATTTCAGACCATGTGTACTTCAGCCAGATAATATACCATATGCCAGAAATTCACTAATCGTCCACATCAATATAGCTTTTAATATGAGATTCTGTTTAACAGTAACATCATATGTTCTAACACCATCACTCCACAATGCATTTAACTCATCAATCAATGTGTTAAAATAAACATTAATATTATTTTTCAGATATACTGGGATTAATATAGTCAAAAAGATATAGGGCTCCTTCATCAACATCCATGGAGGTAAATTTAACGGAGTTATAATGATAGGCCAACATGAATACTGACTACCATAAGAAAAAAATGGATTGAAACTATCAGTAGAAAGACCCAATCGCACGTTTCGGGCTTTTAATGCAGAAAAAGGATCCTGACAGTCAAAATTTTCCATGACTCACCATCAGATGGATGATTCAAGCTTTTATAAGTTGAAATCTTGGTTTTGTTTCATGATATCATTGACATTGTATTCTGAGACATAAATAAATGCTACAACCTGGGTGTAAGGTGGAAATATCTCAACTGTTTTACTAGAATCGATCCAGACATCCCTGGTTGAGATTCCTTATACCTCGGTTGTCCACATGTGGGAAAACTATCCAATGAATCATTTCACCAGAATATAAGATGCAGTCATTTATACATGCATGAACTAAGTCCTAGATTACGAACCACCCTCTTGCTCTAATATTAAATTGCAAGCAACACATTTGTTTCTGGTAATAGTGTTTTAACCAAAGAAAACATCCAATCAAAAAAGTCATTTGACATTGCATTATCTAATTTAATAGCCATTAATTTGGAAACTGCTTCTATTTTTCTTATCTCTCAAATATGATATAATTCATCCTGAGTAGACCTCAACATATCATAAAATTCGAATGGTTCCAACTCAGGAGTTAAATCACTATCATCTTGAGTTTCAGTTTATTGAACAGATGGACCTACAATATCTTGTACTAAATTTTGAAATCGTGATGGATCTAGAATCAAGTTATTACTATCTTCTCTGGAACTGCGTTCACCGTGTTGATACCAAATAACATAATCTGGTTGAAAACCAAACCACAAGAGATGTCCCCCAACATTGTCAAATGTTTCCAATTTTTTCAGAGTACATTTTTTACAAGGACAATTAATTATGCCTTCAAAAAAATATTCTATTTTTGATGATGAAAATGATAAGAATGTTTCAAAAAACTCAATATATATAGGATTTAAACCGGAACCATTTGGATTTCTACACTTATTTCTCAAGCACAATCATCTAATAATGACTGATATCGATTTCCTTTTTCAATATTTTTCTACAAAATATATATCATCAAAGTTTTTGAATAATTTGAAATTATAAACACACTATCTGAAAAAAGAAGATAAATAATTACATCTACTTCTTAATAATTATCATTAAATTTAGGCAACACAATTTCCAGTGGATTGATGGCTACTCTTTTGTCTGATGGCTCATTTACTTGCATCTTTCTCACACTGAAATCACAATGAAGAATCTACTCTGAGGTACACTTATTCATTCTTACGCATACAAGAATGTATAATCGTACCTCCGATGAGTTTCTTCATTGTGATTTCAGTGTGAGAATGATGCAAGTAAATCAGCAATCGAACAAAAGATCCCCCTTTTCGTTGAGGAATCATCTTCTTTCAACTATCCCTGCCTAAAAACATTCTATAAAATGTGGTCCTACGAACGCACATTCAAACTCGTGCCTACGAGAATGGATATTCAAACGTAGAAGCATACTTTTCATAATGTTTGGAGTCAGTAAAAGTTGAAAGCATAAGATCCATCAAGGAAAAGGAGTGTTGTAAATCCACTGGAAATTGTGCCAAGTAATTACAAGTTATTAGAATTTAATCTTATTTATTCCTATTTATTCTTATTTATTCCTATTTCTTCCAATTTATTACTATTTATTAATATTTATTTCTAATTATTCCTATTTATTACTAATTATTCCTATTTATAACTAATTAATACTATTAATTACTAATTATTTCTAATTATTACTAATTATTTCTAATTATTCGTATTTACTAGTAATTAATCCTAATTACTATTATTGAATCATAATTATTCCTAATTAATCCTAATTATTTCTAATTAAGTCATAATTATTGCTATTTAATCATGATTATTTCTATTTATACCTATTTATTATTAATTATTTATTTATTATTAATTATTTCTATTTATTATTAATTATTTCTATTTATTTCTATTTATTCCTATTTATTATTTTATTCATAATTATTCCTATTTATTCTTAATTATTCATATTTATTAATAATATTTACTATTTATTACTATTTATTACTGATTATTCCAATTTATTCTAATTTATTTCTAATTATTCTTATTTGTTACAAATTATTTATATTTATTACTAATTATTTCCATTTATAAGTATTTATTATTATTAATTCCAATTTATTACTAATTATTTCTATTTATTACTATTTACTTCTAATTATTACTTTTTATTTTTATTATTCCTATTTATTTCTAATTATAAATATTTATTCCCTATTATTCCTAATTATTCTTAATTATTCCTAATTATTCCTAATTATTACTAATTATTTCTAATTATTATTAATTATTTCAATTTATTACTATTTATTCCTATTTATTACTAATTATTCCTATTTATTACTATTTATTACTAATTTTTCCTATTTATTACAAATTATTCTTAATTATTACTAATTGTTAATATTTTTTACTAATTATTCCTATTTATTACTAATTATTCCTATTTATTACTAATTATTCCTAATTATTACTAATTATTCCTATTTATCAGTATTTATTGTTTTTTATTCCTATTTATTGCTAATTGTTTGCTATTTATTACTAATTTTTTGCTATTTATTACTGTTTATTCTTACTTATTACGTATTATTCCTATTTATTACTAATTATTTCTATTTATTACTATTTATTTCATATTATTAGTATTTATTACTATTTATTTGTATTTAGTCCAAAAATCTACTATTTAGTCCAAAATACTACAACATAATCCTAGTTACTACTAATTACTACTAATTACTACTAATTGCTACTAAATACCTCTAATTACTACTAATTACTACTAATTATTACTAATTATTAATAATTATTACTAATTACTACTAATTATTACTAATTATTCTTAATTATTACTATTTAGTACAAATTATTTCTATTTATTCCTAATTATTACTATTTATTCCCAATTATTTCTATTTATTCCTAATTATTACTATTTATTACTAATTATTATTTTTTTTGTAACTAATTATTCCAATTTATTTCTATTTATTACTAATTATTTCTATTTATTACTAATTATTCTTATTTATTACTAATTATTCCTATTTATTACTAATTATTCTTATTTGTTACTAATTATTCCAATTTATTATTAGTTATTCCTATTTATTACTAATTATACCTATTTATTTGTCTTTATTATTATTTATTCCTATTTAATAGTATTTATTATTATTTATTCCTATTTGTTTTTAATTATTCTTATTTATTACTAATTATTCCTATTTATTACTAATTATTCCTATTTATTACTAATTATTCATATTTATTACAATTTATTTGTATTTATTATTATTTATTCCTATTTATTCCGATTTATTACAATTTATTTTTAATTATTCTTAATTATTCCTATTTATTGCAGATTATAAAAAATATTTCCTAATTATTTCTCATTTTTATTAATGATTACTAATTATTCTTATTTATTACTAATTATTCGAATTTATTACTAATTATTCTTATTTATTAATAATTATTCTTATTTATTACTAATTATTCATATTTATTACTAATTATTAATATTTATTAAAAATTAGTACTAATAATTTCAATTTATTATTACAAATAAATATTGTTACCAAAACTATTTAAATTAAATTAAATTAAAAATAATCAAAAATAATTAAAATTAATATAAAAAAATGAAATAATTATTAATTTAAATAAAATATAATTACCTTTAAACTTGATCTTCTATTGATGTAGACAGCTTCAAAACTATTTCGTCAAAAAAACTAACTCAAAAAAATTCTCACTCTGAAAATAAGGATGAGAGAGAGGGAAAGTGAGAATTGAGAAGAAGATTTGGAAAAACGGATAGGGGTATATACGCGTTAGATTAGTTGCGACGGTATTCCCGTCGCAACAGGTCTTTGTTGCGATAGGTCCTGTCACAAATACCTTTGCCCGTATTAATTTCTGTTAGTGGTTAAAAGGGTATTTGCGATGGGACGCATCGCAAAAGGTACCTACCGACACACGTTTTGTGACGGGCCAACATCCCATCACAAAAACCCATTTACCGTCACCGGGTATTTGGGACGGGTCCCATAACAAATACCTTCCAAGCAACGAACTATTTGCGACAGGGGAATTCCCTCGTCGTAAAAAATCTTCATGTCCTAAAAGTACCATTTACTACCGTCATGTATTTGCAACGGGAATATTCCTCCTGTCACAAATAACCTTCCCGCGGTTCGGTACGCAAACCCCGCCAAACTGCGCATTAGTTTTTGAGACATGCCACCAAAATCTGTTGCAAATAATAAGTTATTTGCGACAGGAGGACCCCCCATCACAAATAACCTCTGGACTGAGATATTTGCCATGAGAAATAATCTCATCGCAAACAGTCTGTCGCAAAAGATTGTTTTCCCTATAGTGATTCATCATATGTGTTTTCTATACATGATATTAAAATAAATACAATTTTACGTATACAATGATGTATTTTTCTAAAGATAGTTTTTTCTTCAATTTAATGGTGCCCTTGTTTTAAAATTTAATAATTTTTATTGATAAAATAAACTTTATTTTTTAAATAGGAATGTAAAAATTATCTTAGGGTTATGTTTTGCTAATTTCCTAATAAGTGTACTTTTTAGTACCGTAAAATACACATTTTATTGAAAATTGAATATAATTTTAATTTATTTAAATGTAAATTTTTATTTTTAATTGGTTTCAAACATTAATTAGTTCAGTTTTATTTTAAACAATCCAATAATGGTTTTAAAAATCTATTTAAAACATCAATATAGTATAAAACAATTTATATATTATAACAATTTTTTTTTAAAAAAATCATTGCCTTTTTCGAATTAAAATTTAATTTAAATTATAAAAATTATTGTGTATTGAATTTTGAAAAATGGATTCATTATTTCGAGTCAGGGTTCCAAATTATGTAAAAATGCCCTTTTTTTAATATAAATAGTATCCATGGTAAATTTTTGTAACCACTGGTAAGGGTAAATCTAGAAATTAATTGCAAAATTATAGTATCATAAGGACACTAAAATTACACTAACACTTTACCAAATCTTATTATATGAATTAAATTACACCGTTAAAAACTAAGGTTATAAATTAAATCATTTAATGTAAATTTTTCTATGTAAATAACATAGATATTCTTAAAATCAAAGAATGTGATAAAATGTCACACACTTATTTTAAATAATTATAATATTTTTAACATGTGGTTATACAAAAGGTATTCTAGATTATAAATATTTGTTTTAATTATAAAATATTTGTCTACATCATGGTAATTTATTTATATATTTTTATGGATGGAATAATTAAATGAAATTCTGACATAATAGGGATGAATTGTTTATTTTTTCAATGAAAATATAAAATAAATGATCTCAAAATTACTAGAAAAATATAATTTTAATTAATTATGTAGTTACTTGAGTTTTTTAGTTGATTATGAAAAATTATGGCGTATGAATTGATTTTTTTAATTTTTCATTTTCTCTTTAAAAAATATCAAAGTATTGAATTGTATCAAAATTCATAAAAATGATATTTCATGGAATTAATGTCTTATTATATTATTTAAAATCATAAAAATATTTAATAAATACAATAGAATTATGATAAGATATAAACTGTCCTAATATATACATTTATGGTCTAATTAAACCATATAATTAAATATTTTAACCTTTTAATATAGAAAAATGTGTTACCAAAATTACAATTAAAATAGCTTAATTAAGGTTTTATCAAAATGGTTTGGTTTAAAATAAAAACAAAACATGTATATATTTTATTGAATAACGATATTAATACCTAGAAATATATTATATACAAATACATGGACATTTTGTGGAATTTATATATAAAATGAATTTAATATAATTTCATATTTTGAGAAATTTCCAAAAAAAGCCTTCTCCTCCATTATAATTACCTGCCCTTATAACCCTACCTCATCACACCGTAGAAGAATTTAATCTTTAAAAATATCTTCCAAACACTCTCATTTCTACTCTCTTTAAATCCAAATTCTTTTGGCTCACCAAATACCAATTCCAATATCCTCAAGTGATCCTTTAAGTAGGTGATATTCATGAGGTAACATTCTCAAACCACCTCTCTTAATTTTTTTTCTTCCTCTCCCTTCTACTCAAATAATTTATAAATAAAAGAATAATAAATAAGTTATCATCTATATATTTTAACATTATATTTCTAATAAATTATCTTCTTTCCACCCCTTTTGTCATCTCATCTTATTCCAAGAAAGGAACCCATTGTCCAAATCAGGGGGATTAACCATCTCCATGGACAATGAGTTTTTATTTTTCATTACCACATTTTAGGATGTCCATAAAAAGTTTAATATATATCAATAAGATATTAATATTTAATTTATAACTTTTTTAATGTTCGACAACAAATAAATATCCATTATATTAAATAAAAAAACTTATTCGTGATGGTCCAAAAACAAAAAACAAAAAACTAAACATTTATCCTTAATGTTTTATCAAATAAATTATCCTCATGAGAGAAAAAAATTAAATAATCCACATTTATAATTTTTGAAGTAAAATATCATTTCTCTTATGAAGTTCCATTGGATAGGAATTTCCATTATTACACACAATTTAACCAATCAAGAAACTATGAAATGAAATCTCCCAGAATGACAAAAAAAAATCATTATCACTCTTCAGTATGATAATAAATGAACTTAATAATATTATAATAAATAAAAGAAATTTTTAATAGGTTATTTATTAAATAAAAAATTATACTAGATTCATTATGTTGGATATTGAGTTCCATTTATGAATGATTATGGACATAATGTAGGGGATATCTTCAAACCTCTAAATTACCTTTGGGTTACAGACACTCTCTCTATAAATAATGTATTTCTTCATTAATCTAATATAATTCTATTATACTCTCTATGTATATACCAAAAATATTTAATTATCTCAATTCATCTTTTTTTATTGTGTAATTACATGTTTTTACAAGGTTCCATTCTCAATTACTCTCGATAAGAAAATCCAAATAAAGGGAACTTCCTCGTTTCATACCAATTTTCAAGTACACTCCATAAAATGTTTTAAGACAAAAATAATGGTTTAATATAAATCATTTTATCAGGAAAATATTTCAAAGTGTAATTATAATTTTATAAAATCAATTGGTCTTTTTTCCTCATTAAATACACATTATTCATTACCCTTAAAACCACAATAAATTGGCTCAGTTCTAAAGTTTCTTATAACCCCCCCCCCCCCCGAATGGATCGAAGGACTTCATTTTTAATTTGATTTTTGATAACCCCATGTTAAGGGATGAGGGGGAACCCTTAGAAGGCCCGTAGGCTCAGAGGCTATAGGGCCTGTAGGCTTAGGAGATTACATGACCTAAAGGTCTTAGGGAATTCAACCAGACTATCTACAAGGAACTACCCCTCCCCAGCATCTGTGTCATGATAGTAGCTCTCCACATTTGCATGGCCGTCTGGCTAGGCTTCCTGTGAAAGCACGGGTTGATACCGATGGCATATCCATATCCTCATTTTCATGTTTACACTTCAGTTGATGATCTATTATTATTTGTTAGTTTATGATCTTCCAAAAAAAATTAATCCCATTTTTAATATCATTATGATACACCAATTGGTTATGTCTCATGACATGATTATGATACTCATTTCCTTACATTGGAAAACATAATATGTTTATTCATTATGTATGATTCATTTTGTGGAACACATATGAGTGAAAATATTATAATGGGTGCATAAAGGATAGTACTACAATGAATTGGGTAATGTTTTGTCTCACAAGACTTTATGTATGAGATTAAGGAGTAAACCTAATACATTATGGAACCTTGTCCACAATGTAATACAGTCCTGTAAATTATCCTTAAATCATGTTTATTTCATGTTATATGTTGCTTCCAATTTCTTATGTTTTCATGATAATAATATTTCATTTTCTATATATCATGATTCCTTATGTTTATTCATAAACCATTTGTTTTATGTTATCATGTGATGATTTATAACTCATGTTCTAGGGTTTCTTTTGATGTTTATTCCCACACAAAGTTTTTTATCTCCCCCCCTTTTCCTATGTATTCCTCAGCTTAACCTATGTAGTTATAAGATCTCAAATGGAGTTAGAATATCATTAGAGAGATTAAATAAACCTTTATTTTATTTAGTTTAAATTTTTATAATTATGTACCTGGTATCACAAATACATGACACTTTTCTATCCTTGATTTGTATTTTATTGACAATTATGATTAAAATAAGGTAATAATAAGTAAAAAAGTATTAGCCACTCTAGATTATTCCATATTCCATGTAATAGGTTGTGAAACTCGATATAAAGAGGGAACATGTTTTCACATGTTCGTCCCATTACCTAACACTATGAGGGGTCGAAATGGAGTGGGAAATCATGGTTTTGGGAATGAATCATTGTGATGTAATCCTAGGTAAGGATATGATGGTGTGTTTTAGGGAACATATCGATTGTTATCGATGGTGAGTAGATTTTATGGAACAAGATGGGAGTACTCGGGTCTTTTAAGGTGAATGAGATCCCCAATCACGGTGAGATAGACCTCCACTTTCGGAGTTGGATTAATTTTTTCTAGGTATCTTTTCTTATGTTAGATGATAATGATAGAGTATCCCAGAATGGGTTTACTCGCACTATATATGAGTTTTCTAAGGTATTTATAGAGGATTTCTCAAATTTACCTATATAATAGGATTTTAAGTTTGCCATAGATTTTGAAATGGGAACACAACTAATATCTATTCCCTAATATCATATATCACCCATTGAGTTTATAGAAATAAAGATATATCTAGATTATTTGGTTTCAAAAGGATTTATTCACCCGAACCTCTCATCCTAATCTAACACATAACTATTTAGTAAAAAGGATGATGTTATCCTTCCATTTTTGCATTGTGATGACCCAGACTCTCTTGGTCCTTCCCTTTGCCAAAATCCGGGTCCAAAAGGGGTGGCGTCACAGTGAGACCGATCGGCAAGACCGATCGGTGAGACCGATCGGTGAGACCGATCGGTGAGACCGATCGGTGAGATCGGTCAGGGAGACCGATCGGTGCGACCGATCGGCGTCACCCGGCCTTGTCGAGTTGTTTCCAGTAGCGCTCTTTTTGCACAAATAGGGGTTTAAACCTTATTTTTACCTATTTGAGCGTGTTTTAAAGACCCGTAACGTGCATAAGAGTTTTAATTAAATACTTAATAAATTCATGAGTCCGTTTAAACCACCCGACCCCCATTTAATGACGAGTGGAGCCGCGTGGTCAACCCACGACCCCCGCGCCTTACGCGGTTTCGCGTTTTCACCTCAACCATCCCCAGCTCTTATAAACTAATGGTTAGCCGTGGTTTCTCCTTTCCTCGATAGTGGATTTTCACAAACATCTTCTAGTGCATCAAGCGCGCCGCATCGTTATCGGTAAGGTTCCGCGCCCCCGGCCTAAACGTCGATCATCTATCACCAAGTAGAGAATTTCTCCTTCATCTCTCTCCTTTGTGTATCATGCGGGATGGGCGTGCTTTTGATTCTATATAATTGGATAAACCAGACCTAATTTAAGATAATGAATGAATTCTTAAAGAAAGGAGGGGGGTTGTGATCATTGATGTTGTCTTATATTTTGATGTTGTTTCTTTTATGACCATCTTGTTGAGTTGTGTTGGCTTATGCCTTCTGAAAATCGACATCGTTGGTGGTTGTTGTTTGTGCACTAATGAACCCCTACTGATGTGTAAATGGCTTGTTGTGGTTGTAAACTCCTGCTGTGAAAACGTAAATTGGTTAATCACACATACTCAGCTGAATAAATCGAATTCACTAGGATCAATCCCTTCTGTGCTAACCCCGGTCGAAGTGGAATTGAAATCATAGAACGTATAAAATCTTTTAAATCTGAAAATACAGGCTAGGCCTTGCTTAGTGTTGGTGGCAGTGTTGTGGTGGTTTTCTCTTATGAGTCGATTGCTGGAGATGTGGGAGGGGATGGGATCCCATGTTCTTTTATGCTTTCGGTGGTTATGAAACTGGGGATGGGATCCCCTGTTGATGTGGCTTCGTTGTTCATGAGTTTTATGACCCGGTGGTTACTTGTCTATATCACAAACTCGGGTGGGAACCTCTGTTGGGGATGAAAATGTTTAAATTGACGATTGACTGGACTCTTTTCCTTATTTATGCTTATGGTGTTAGTTGCCCAGTAGTGCATGAACATATCTGAACATTAACACTGAATGTGAAATAAGAATGGGACGAATGGGTTTGTTGGCGAGAGTCGTGACTCGGACTTGAGTTTTGTTGTGATCTGTAGGCTGTCTAAAGAAAAACCTAGCTTTGGGTGAGTTATTTTTACCTATATATATATATACTTGTATCTTTGTGTTTCTTATTCATTCCCCACCCAAGTTGAGAACTTAGTGCCGAACACCCCCATTTCATGGGGGAGGGTGTTTTTTTCCCAACACTATTCTTAGTGGCTAGTTATTAGCTCCTTTTTTGCTCCCTTTCCTGGATAGCCAAAGTATCTTCGGGCAGGACGTGATGGCCTGAGTCCATTATTAGCCCATGAACCTTCGGCCGGGGTAGTGTGGTGGTTGTCCAGGTGTGTGCGGAAGGTAATTTCCCATGTGTATTCGGGATGAGGCCTAGGTGTCTTCGGGCATGGTAGTGGATTTTCTAGCCTAGGTGTCTTCGGGCATGGTGGTGGTTGTTCAGGCCTTGGTGTTTTCAGGCATGGTTACGTGTGACATTTGTGGCCCAAGTGTGTGCGGGCGGGATTTCGGCAGTGGGACTGCGTGTGGTTGTGGCCCAGGTGTGTGCGAGCGGGTGTGGCAGTGGGACTGCGGTGAGAATGGTGGGATTGGTCCGATGCGTAGGATGTCTCAATAAACAGTGGGAAAGTGGCGCGGGGTACCCAAACATCGATGTGCTCTTATTATATATATTACTTGACTTTCGTTATTTGGGTAGTGTACCTTGGTGAGGCTTGGGTGGATAGTTTACCTTGTTAGGTGTTTGGTTTACTCTTTCTCACAGGACTTTAGTACGTTCCCCCACTTGTGCACGAGATTCTTTGGTTTTCCCTACTGGGTGTACTTGTATGCTCACCATACGTATATAAAATTGCTTTCAGGTTTCTTGGAGGACTACGAGGATCGTGCGGGACTATACTAGCTCGGATCCTTGGAGCAGTTGCAGTTGTCATTTTTCTTTCTTTGGTACTTACCCTTGTAGACACCTTTTTCACTTTGTGGCTTTTACTTTTGAAACATGCATGTGGTAATGGCTTTACTTTTATTTTTTACCTTGGTGTTGTTGTGTGTTCTTCTTATTATCTCTCAATCCTATAAAATAAAAAGGGTAATGCCTTCCATTTGTGTGAAATTTCCATACCCTTGGTGCTAGTCGCCACTCCGGGACCTATTGAAGGCGGGTTTCAGGGGTCATTATCTCTCCTTCAACTTAATGAAGGAAGGGTCGGGCAATCTACAAACCCTTCCCTCCTATTGGTGAAGGCGGGTCGTGACAGAATTGTATCAGAGGAAATGGTTGAGGTATAGGATGGAGTCTAGAGTTAGGCACGATGAGGATTGCATGGGATGGTAAGGAAACAGTGTTGGGTGAACTTGGCGCATGAATTAGGACAGGGAAGACCGGCTAGGACACGGGATTTTAGGGCCCCCCGTGATCCGATGCAAGGAATCTGGACCTACCGAATGACCATGTGAGGCCACACTGATTGCAGGGTAGAGACCCTAAGAAAGGTACATGCATCATAATGACTTGTGTTATTGTGTTTCTAGGATGTCTTGGGAATTAAGAATAAATTTAAAATTTTATGAAGTTTTAAGAATGATAGTCTGCACTACTTGGGCTTAGGAATTCCTTGTTTACCTTGCACCTATGGCACCTGGAAGGCGACCACATGTGGTACAGGCGATCGAGGCCCCAGAGACTACCTTGGCCGATCGGCAGAGAGCTGATCGAGAGGAAGAGGGAGACCAGTGGCAGAAGACTCTTCAGGCCTTCCAGCGAGAGGCCCTCGAGAAGTATGAGGGAAACACCTCCGATATGAAGACGGAAGGCTGGCTAGAGGAGCTAGTTATAGCCTTCGGCCTGATTCGTGCCCCGACCGAGTACTAGGTTCCTCTGGCAGTTAGCCAGATACAGGGATCGGCACATTAGTGGTGGATGCTTTAGCTGGGGGAGAGGAGAGATTCTGAGGTGTCTTGGGTGGATTTCGAGATGGAGTTCCGGGGGGAATTCCTCTCCACGACGATGAAGGAAGAAAATAGGCAGGAACTACTCTCCCTCTAGTTGGGGAGTATGTCTGTGAGGGAGCTAGGGATCAAGTTCAAGGACCTCCTACATTTTTCTCCGGACCTCTTTCCTGACGAGGAGTCTCGGGAAAGACGTTTGGAGGAGGTGCTCCGACCCTCGCTTCAGTATGTTGTCACCCCTTTACCTTTCTGACGTACTTGGAGGTCAAGAAGAAGGCCGAATTGATGGAGGGGATGAATGCTCCAGGAGGAGTGTCACGAGAGGGGATCTAGCTAGGACCATCGAAGGGGAAGGCCGCCAGCACCAGGCCTCCAGCTTCAGGACCCTCTAGGTTCCGACCCGTAGGGAGCAGACCGCATGAGTTTCAGTTTCGATCCCCCGACCTTCGCCCTTTTCCTTCGGGCCCGGGACCACGGTGCTTCATCTGTGGGAGCCCTGGGCATCTCTGTAGTCATTACCCAGACTGGGTACAATATAGCTGTTGCAGTCACCCCCAGCACCCGCCCCAACAGCAGCTTCCAGCCAGACCTTTCCAGCAGTAGCAGCAGGGACAGTGAGCTCCCGCTCCTCCGAGGGCAGACATAGGAGGAGGAGGCCGACCTCGGGGCGCTCCACAGGGACCTCGACCAGGGAATGGTCGGGAAGGTGGCCGACAGCCGAGGGGTAGGGGAGCTGGGCGTGGACAGTTACACGTCGCAGAGGCAACAGTTCCAACAGGGCCAGAGGTTGTTCGAGGTACGATCAGTCTGGTTATCACTCTTGCTTACACCTTGTTCGATACCGGAGCTTCACACTCCTTTGTTTCACCCAGTCTAGCCCGTGCCCTGGGTCTAGATGTCGAGAGACTTCCAGTGCCCATGGTGTTGAGTACACCAGTCAGAGGTCAGATCGACTTGTTGTTCGATTGTCGGAGATGTAGACTGATGATAGGACCACATCAGTCGGTTAGGGATATTCTCATGCTACAGATTCATCCATACGATGTCATCCTAGGCATCGACTGGCTATTTTCTGTGTGTTCCGTGATCGACTATTTTCGAAGAAGGTTGGTGTTCTCGGACTTGGACGGCCAGCGTGTTACCTTCACCGGCGAGTGGAGCAGTCAGAAGGGAAACAGGCGAGAGGAACCCCTCCTCTCCATGTTGGCCGAACTGACAGTGGAATCAGTAGATGCTGAAATGGTGGAAGTTCCAGATATCTTCTGTGAGTTTATGGACGTCTTCTCTGAGGAGGTGACGACTCTACCCCCTCGACGTGATATCGAGTTTAGGATAGACCTATAGCCCGACGCTCATCCAATCTCAATGGCTCCTTACCGGATGGCACCTTCAGAGCTGCAGGAGTTGCGGATACAGATTTACGATCTGATGAAGAGGGGTTATGTTCGACCGAGTGCGTCACCGTGGGGTGCTCCAGTCTTGTTCGCAAAGAAGGAAGATGGTGGTCTCAGGTTGTGCATCGACTACAGGAGGCTGAATTAGGTGACGATTAAGAATCGCTACCCTCTTCTGAGGATAGACGATCTCTTCGACCAACTGAAAGGGGCAGGGTGGTTCTCAAAGATCAACCTGCGGTCTGGGTACCACCAGCTGAGGGTGAAAGAGAGTGACATCCTGAAGACAACGTTCAGGTGCAGGTATGGACACTTCGAGTTCGTAGTCATGCCCTTCGGAGTTACAAACACCCTGGCTGTGTTCATGGGGCTTATGAACTCCATCTTCCGAGAGTACTTGGATCAGTTCGTGGTTGTGTTCATCGACGATATCCTGATCTATTCGAGGTCAGAAGAGGACCATGCAGAGCACCTGAGGATGGTTTTTTGGGTCCTCCAATAGAACCATCTCTACGGGATGTTTTTGAAATGAATGTTCTGGACACGAGAAGTGCACTTCCTCGGGCACGTGGTGTCCGAGTAGGGATTAGCGGTGGACCCATC
The DNA here is from genome assembly GCA_963277665.1 of Viscum album. Taxonomy (NCBI): domain Eukaryota; kingdom Viridiplantae; phylum Streptophyta; class Magnoliopsida; order Santalales; family Viscaceae; genus Viscum; species Viscum album. The sequence continues at coordinate 1,111,944,641 of OY728146.1, forward strand.
AAAGTTTGAGGCGGTTGTTTCTTGGGCAGCACCCAAGAATGTGGTAGAGGTCTGTAGTTTCCTTGGGCTGGCAGGTTACTACCGAAGAATCGTACCCAACATCTCCCGAGTAGAAGCCACATTGACGGCTCTGACCAAGAAGGACCAGGCTTTCGTTTGGAGTGAGCAGTGCCAGTCTGCCTTCAGCTATCTGAAGGAGAAGTTGGTCAGTGCCCCAGTGATGAGATTACCAGAAGAAGGGGTGGCTTATGAGTTGTTCTGTGATGCTTCAGGACAGGGCTTGGGATGCATGTTGATGCAATGAAAAGGGGTGATCTCTTATGGGTCCAGGAAGCTGCATTCCCATGAGGGTAATTATGCCATCCATGACCTAGAGCTTGCAGTGGTCGTTTTTGCGCTAAAATTATGGCGGCACTACCTCATCGGGGAATGATTTGTGGTATTCACAGATCACAAAAGCTTGAGGTATATCTTCTCCCAGCGGGACTTAAACTTGCGACAGCGGAGATGGGTGGAGATCCTCCAGGATTACGACTTTGAGATCTCTTATACTGAGGGCAAGGGAAATGTAGTGGCCGATGCCTTGAGTAGGAATACACATAAGGATGTGGTCCGAGAGTCGGTAGACGCCTGAAAGGCAATGGAGGAGTTGGATGCCTTACACCTAGACGCGAAGGTGGATAGCAGTAGAGGTTGTCTATATCATATAACAGTGCAGTCATCCTTGTTTCAGCAAGTGGAGGAGTTTCAGTGGGGAGACCTAGAGTGCGAAGTGAGGCGTGACCAAGTTGACCAGGGCATTGCTCCTGAAGGATGGACAGAGGATGGTCAGAACCAGATGTTTTTCTAGAACTGGATGTTCGTTCCGGAGGCGGTGCGTGGCAAGGTTCTCAGTGAGTTCCACAACTCACCCATGGTGGTACACCTAAGAGTTTCCAAGATGTACCAGGGTTTGAAGAGGAATTTTTGGTGGCCCGGAGTTAAGCGAGCGGTGGCATTGTTTTTGGCCAAGTTCTTAGTGTGTCAGCAAGTGAAGGTTGAACACCGAGTTCCATGCGGCCTACTGCGGCCTCTAGATGTCCCCGAGTTGAAGTGGGATGACATCTCGATGGATTTCTTCACGGGACTACCCAGGGTCCAAGGAGGGTACGACGCCATCTGGGTGGTAGTGGACAGGATGACGAAATTGGCTCACTTTCTGGAAATCAGGGAGTTGAGTGCTATGGATGATTTGGCACGAAAGTACGTGGATGAGGTGGTGCGGTTGCATGGAGTTCCAAGGTCTATAGTCTCAGATAGGGATGCGCAATTTACCTCGCGAGTCTGGATAGGATTGCAACATGCTTGTGGCACACAATTACGCCTTAGCACTGCTTTCCATCCCCAGACGGATGGAAAAACCGAGTGCAGCATCCAGACCTTGGAGGATATGCTGTGGGCATGTGTTCTGGAGTCAGGAGGATCATGGGTATGACACTTGCCCCTGGAAGAGTTTGAATACAATAATAGCTACCACTCTACCATCGGTATGGCCCCGTTTGAAGCCTTGTACGAGAGGCCATTCCGTTCACCTATGTGTTGGGCCGAAGTAGGAGAGGTAGGCATCCTTGGCCCGGATATGGTGCAGAACACGAAAGAGAAGGTTCATCTCATACGGGAAAGGATGAAGGCGGCCCAAGACCGACAGAAGTCGTATGATGATACCAGGAGGAGGCCCTTGGAGTTTGATGTTGGGGACCACGTGTTCTTGAAGGTCTCCCCTCGGCGTGGGCAGCGAAGGTTCGACATGGGGAGTAAGCTTTCTCCCAGATTCATCGGACCCTTCGAAGTGTTGCGGCGGGTCGGTGAAGTGGCTTATCAGCTAGCGTTACCACCACTGCTACTAAGGATACATGATGTCTTTCATGTGTCCTAGCTCAGTCGGTATATGCACGACGATTCAATCGTCCTTGATTGGGGTGAGCTGGACATCGAGGACGATGTGACCATTGTGGAGAGACCAGTGATGATCGAGGACCGCAAGGAGAAGGTGCTTTGCAAGCAAACCATCCCCTTGGTTCGTGTGTTGTGGAGACATGGTGGTCTTGAAGAGAGTACATGGGAGAGGGAAGGACATATGCGTACCCAGTACCAAGAGTTATTTTGAGCTTTGTTCCTTGTTGTACCTATTGTGGTAGAACGTTTTGTCTTTTGGCTATGAGATGTACTGGTTTTCTTCCTCTGATTGTGTGTGAAAAGCCCTCGGTATGGGGAAGGAGAGAACTCGACCCCTAATCAAGATGCATTAAGGTGGAAGCGATTAAACCCGTGTGGGTGAGAAAGTGCCACCCAAAGCGGTTAATATCTTGACACGAGGGAGGAGACTCCTCAACCCACATGCCTGGGCAGTATGGCATGGTATGTTTCTTGGTTCGTGATAGGAAGGTGTTCTTAGTTAACAATGAGGATCACTCTTGAGAGGTATCTTTTGGGGTGGTTGTTCGGATCTGCCCTTTCCTTCTGGGTTGTTTAAATTCTCGAGAACGAGAATAGTTTGAGAGGTATCTGATGTGATGACCCAGAATCTCTTGGTCCTTCCCTTTGCCAAAATCTGGGTCCAAAAGGGGTGGCGTCTCGGTGAGACCGATCGGTGCGACCGATCGGTGAGATCGATCAGGGAGACCGATCAGGGAGACCGATCAGCGCGACTGATCGGGGAGACCGATCTGGGAGACCGATCGGCGCGACCAATCAGTGAGACCCATCGACGCGACCGATTAGTGAGACCCATCGGCGCGACCGATCAGTGAGACCGATTGGTGAGACCGATCGGCGTGACCGATCGGGGAGACCGATCGGTGAGACCGATCAGTGTGACCGATCGGTGAGATCGATCGACGTCACCCGACCTTGTCGAGTTGTTTCCAGTAGCGCTCTTTTTGCGCAAATAGGGTTTTAAACCCTATTTTGACCTATTTGAGCATGTTTTAAAGACCAGTAACGCGCATAAGAGTTTTAATTAAATACCTAATAAATCCATGAGTCGGTTTAAACCACCCGACCCCCTTTTAATGACGAGTGGAGCCGCGTGGTCAACCCACGACCCCTGTGCCTTACGCGGTTTCGCGTTTTCACCTCAACCATCCCTGACTCTTATAAACTAAGGGTTAGTCATGGTTTCTCCTTTCCACGATAGTGGCTTTTCATAAACAGCTTCTAGTGCATCAGGCGCGCCACATCGTTATCTGTAAGGTTCCGCACCCCCGGCCTAAATGTCGATCATCTATCAGCAAATAGGGAATTTCTCCTTCATTTCTCTCCTTTGTGTATCATACGGGGTGGGAGTGCTTTTTATTCTGTAGATTTGGATAAACCAGACCTAATTTAAGATAATGAACGAATTCTTAAAAAAGGAGGGGGGATGTGATCATTGATGATGTCTTATATTTTGATGTTGTTTCTTTTATGACCATATTATTGAGTTGTGCTGGCTTATGCCTTCTGAAAAACGAGGCCGTTGGTGGTTGTTGTTTCTGCACTAATGAACCCCTACAGGTGTTTAAATGGCTTGTTGTGGTTGTAAACTGTTGCTGTGAAAATGTAAATTGGTTAATCACGCACACCCGAATGAATAAATTGAAATCACCAGGATCAATCCCTTCTGTGATAACCCTGGTCAAAGTGGAATTGAAATCATGGAACGTGTGAAATCTTTTAAATATGAAAATACAGGTTTGGCCTTGCTTAGTGTTGGTGGCAGTGTTGTGGTGGTTTTCTCTTACGAGTCAATTGTTGGAGATGTGGGAGGGGATGGGATCTTATGTTATTTTATGCTTTCAGTGGTTATGAAACTGGGGATGGGATCCCCTGTTGATGTGGCTTCGGTGTTCATGAGTTTTAAACCCGGTGGTTACTTTCCTATATCACAAACTCGGGTGGGAACCTCTGTTGGTGAAGAAAATGTTTAAATTGATGACTGACTGGACTCTTTTCCTTGGTTATGCTTATGGTGTTTGTTTCCCAGTAGTGCATGAACTTATCTAAACATTAACACTGAACGTGAAATAAGAATTGGACGAATGAGTTTGTTGGTGAGAGTCGTGACTCGGACTTGAGTGTTGTTGTGATCGGTAGGCTGTCTGAAGAAAAACCTAGCTTTGGCTGAGTGATTGTTACATATATATATATATACTTGTAGCTTTGTGTTTCTTATTCGCACCCCACCCAGGTTGAGCACTTAGTGCCGAACACCCCCATTTCATGGGGGAGGGAGTTTTTTTCCCAACACTATTCTTAGTGGCTGGTTATTAGCTCCTTTTCGGATCCCTTTTGTAAAGACCCGTAAATTTCAAGGAAATTTTTTTCTTAATTTTCTTTGGAATTTTACAAGAGCGCAGCTTCAGACGGCACCTGATTCCGAGGCCCGGTGTGCCCGGAATCAATTTCCGAAGTTTGGCTCGGGTACGTTCAGTGAACGGACGAGCGGGTTTTTCTATCTTTTGAACCGGTGCCCGGAATCAAATTCTGAGGGCACCGATGAAATCGCAGCGCCGGTATTTGCTTAGAAACGCCTCTTCCAGAGTTGCGTTTGCTCAGACGTGGTTTTAAAATTTTACGGCTTTAAGTCAGAAATAAAATAAAGTTTGTGCGACAACTTTATTTTATTTCACTTAAGCTGCTTGGAAGCCTCTTGAAGTCACTTAAAGACGGCTTGAACTGAGTTGAACTGGATAGGATGCTATCCAGAAATATCCTACCCCCTTTGGTAGGATATTTGTGCGGTGGGACCCGCACGAGCCCGCCGTTTCTTTCGCTAAGTAACGCACCCGCGAAAACCCGTCAAAGTAACTGAAAAGTCAACCGACGCGTTTTCTTTAATTCTTAACAGACCATTTAATTGGGCGGTTTATTTCGTGAATTAAATGGACTGTTTCTTCGTGAATTAAATGGGTCGTTTCTTTCGTTGAATTAATTCAACGAATTAATGGATCGTTTTTTAACCGGTTTCGTGTGTTGGCATGTTTATAAAATAAGACCAACCCAAAAATCCTTGGAAAGGATTTGAAAGAATCTTCGTTCCTCCACCCTCTCCGCGAAGAACGCGAAGAACGCGAAGAACGCGAAGAACGCGAAGAACGCGAAGAACGCGAAGAACGCGAAGAACGCCGGCGACCGGAATTCGACGACGCACACCAAGATCTGCGACGTCGACGAGATCTACCCGCGACGTTCTTCGGCGACGCCTCTTCTTCCGCGGCCGACCCTCGTTCGGCAACAAAGGTGAGAATCAGATCTTTTCTTCTCCCTTTTTAATTTCAATATCAACGGATTTAAACTAATTAAATCCGTTGATCTTGATCCGGAGATTGGCGACGCGACGAGCGATTCCGCGACGACGCGGCGATCTCCATCTTCCGCGACGAGCAATCCCGCGACGATCCCCCGTTCGGCAACGACAAGGTAAGGGTTGATTGGAATATTTTCCTTCCCGTGATTTATTTCTTTTAAAGTAAAGAACTTGATCTTCGAACAATTTTAACATTTAAAATTGTTGTTGATTTTTTTATTGTTCCTCCCGTGGATTATGACTAACGCGGAGGGTGCGGGTCGAACGAACAAGACCCGGCAACCCTCCGCCGATCTATTTTTGTTGTGCGGATTTGGCGGACGTCGACAAACCGTGCGGCAAGGGCAATTTGTTGATTCCGCAGTGAAGATCGTCCCCCGGGAGGAGCATCGGCGCAGACGGGAAAGAAATCGGGCCACCGGAGCATCCCCGGCGGCCCGCAGAAGGCGGCGGCGGCGCCGGCGACCGGAGGCGGCGGCGACCGGCGCGCCGCCGTGGAGGAAGGCCGCCGCGGCTGAAGCCGCGGCGGAAACGGCGGCCGGTTCCGCGGCCGCGCGGAACCGGGACGGACGCGGCGGCCCGGCCGCGTCCGCGTGGCAGGCGGCCCCCCGCGGGGCCGCGATTCTCTCCAGCCGCGGGTCGAGCCCGCGGCAATCTTCGGCCGCGCGGCCGAAGCCGAGCCGGCCGGTCCGGTCGGCCGGGCCGCGCCCAGGCCGGACCGGACCCGGCCGAGCCGGTTCGGGCCGGGTCGGGCCGACCCGGTTCGGGCCGGCCCGGTTCGGCCGACCCCGGGGGGGGTTCGGGCCGGGTCGCCCCGGGCCCAGTACCCCCGTTTCGGGCCCTCTACGGTCTTTCGCCCATATCTTGGGCCTGGGACCTCCGATTGACGAACCGGCAGCGGCTACGCGATCCTTGGATCGAGACGGTCGTTTCGGTATATTATACTCAAGGTTTCGGAAGACTTTGGGTTCGGCCGGGTTGGTTCGTACACGAAACCAACCGGGCCCTCGGAGCGGAAACGCTCATAACTTGGGCTACGGGCGTCCGAACGACGTACCGTCAGCTGGGGTAGTTTTCTCTAAGTGAGACGGAACTTTTGGCATACTCCGCCCGAGGATCGGATACAGGCGGAGTACGGTCGGGTTGGTTTTTCCCTAAAAACCAACCGGGCCCCTGGGACGAAAATGCCAATAACTCTCAGACCGGGCGTCCGATTGACGCGCCGTCTGTCGCGTTGAGATCCTGTTGTCGATACGGAACTTTTGGATACATCAACTTCGGACTACGTGTCAGTTGATGTATCAGCCCCTCGGCTCGTGGAGCGGACCCTCCTAAACGAGCTCGCTGCATGCGGGAACCCTAGCGCTGACTGTGACGACGACGGCAGAGCAGAGATCCTCCGTGGACTGCGACGACGGCAGAGCAGAGATCCTCCGTGGACTGCGACGATGGCAGAGCAGAGATCCTTCGTGGACTGCGGCGACGACTGTGCAGAGATCCTCAGTGGACTGCGTCGACTACTGCACTCAGCGATCCTACGCGGATCAGTGCCCGATCCTGTGTGGGTCCTACTACCGGTTCTGTGTGAGCCACTGCCTACAGGTTCTGTGTGAGCCCGATCCTGTGTGGGTCTTTTGCGGGGGTTAGTACCTATCGATCCTTCGTGGGTCCGACGACTTAGACGGATCAGTGATCGTCTTGACGTCATCTGAAAAAGTATACCTGGTTGAGCTGAATCTTATGTTACTCTCCTTTGTGGATTGTGTTGAACTATCCTTTGTGGATTTACTGTTTACTCTCCTTGTGGATTTGAGTCTTGCTTTCCTTTGTGGATTGAGTTGTTCTTGAGCTCGTGAGCAGAGCTAGAATTGGGGACTTAGGTATATGTATGGGCATATACCTAAGTCGAGTCAGATGTTACTTCGTGATTGCATCTTTCTTTTGTGCTATATCCTTTGTGGATTTCGGGAGACCTTCGGGGGTCTCGGGGTCCTTACTGAGTAGTTGTACTCACCCCTGCACGGGCTATGCCCGCACTTCGTGGTGTTGGTTGCAGACGACGGACAGCGCTGATCGCGGTTGGGGCGTGGAGCAGGACGATACCTGGAGGTGGACCACTGGACGGGACGTGCTCAGAGCGGACGTGGGGCCCGAGGAGCTTGGAGGCTATCTGTACCCACCCTTCAGGTGGGATTGCCAGTGGACGACACGAGGCCGCCGTCTTTTCTTCAGTTGCTGTACTTACTTTTCGGTTGTAACTTAGAGTTGGGCTTGTATTTCCGGCCCCTTTACTTTTCTGCACTTTACTTTCCGCTTGCTGACTCTGTGTGGTTGTTACTTATAAAGGCAATGCCTTCCCTGTTTACTGGGATTTTACGCCTTGGTGCTAGTCGCCAGCCCCTGGCCTATGGAAGGCGGGCTTGGGGTAGTCACGGCACGGGCCCCGAGGACGGGTCGTGACAAATTGGTATCAGAGGCGGTCGGTTCTACCGCAGACTCTGATCGTCCTTTCTTTCTATGTGAAGCAATAGTGTTTAGTGTATTGAGTGTGGTTATCAGTTCAGGGAGCCCAGTGTTGGTGCGGCGGCCGACGTATCCGTACACCAGGACACTGACTCCTGATTTCCGACTTAATGCATGAAAACATTGATTGCGTGTGTGTTTCAAGTTTTTTTTTGTGATTACTTGTGTCAGCTCACCGGGTATACTGATCTGCTTTATGAAAGTCTCAAGTTTTCCTTGTGATTACTTGTACGAGCTCACCAGGTATACTGTTCTGACTGTGGTGCTCTTGTTCTCCTTTTCAGGATGGCCCCGCGACGACTGCCAGCTAGGGTTCCGAGTGTAGGGCGCGATGGCAGCCCACCGAGCGACGAGGCCTCGGTGCAGGGCCCTTTGCCAGCAGTGGCACCGGCGGTAGCTTTACCCGCCGAGCCACCGATGCTGCCAGTACCAGACGCTGACGATGCACGTCGCCTCAGGGCACTGCATGAGTTTCAGAGCCAGCGACCGCCCAGGTTTCGCGGTGAGGCGGACCCCCAGGCCGCTGAGGACTGGCTAGAGGCGGTGGTACGGATCTTTAGGCTAGTGAGGACACCAGCGGATCTCATGGTGATCCTCGCAGCGAGCCTCCTGCAGGCGGCGGCAGGACGATGGTGGAGCCTGATGCTCCAGGTTCACGATGAGGCATCCTTGCTCTGGGCGGACTTCGAGAGCCTCTTCCGCTCTGAGTTCGTCCCGGCCACCCTCCGAGCGGTGCGCATCCAGGAGCTTCTCCAGCTGCGCCAGGGCAGCATGACGGTCGCTCAGTACGCGGCGAGGTTCACGGACCTATCTCGCTACTCGACCGACATGGTACGGGACCCCTTCTTCCGGGCCCGGACCTTCGAGCAGGGCTTGCGACAGGAGATTCGGGCGTCGCTGATCTCCCTCAGCATTCCGACCCAGGCGGGAGTGCTGGAGCGAGCCCTCCTGATCGAGAGCTTCCTGGCAGAGCCTTCTTCAGCAGTGAGACCTAGCGCAGGGCGGCAGGTAGCTGAGTCATCGGCAGCAGGCAGCCGACGGATGACTCACGGGTCCAGGCAGACCAGACCCCCTCGCAGACGGCCTCAGGACACCGGCTCAGCGGTGCAGGGCACACAGCGGAGTGCCAGCCTTTCGAGAGGCAGGTTGTGCTACTCTTGCGGCGGGCAGGGTCACATGGCTCGTGACTGCCCGACTCGCCGACCAGAGGAGCAGCAGACGGTGGAGGGCCACCTCGACCACAGGGAGCTGGCGGGCAGAGGCAGGCCCAGCTCCAGGCAGTGGAGGCCTACGACCCCGACATGCCAGAGATGATTCGAGGTACGATCTGTGTCTATTCCACCCTTGCTGCAGTACTTATAGACACAGGAGCGAGTCACTCTTTCATAGCCTCTGCCCTTGTTCGGAGCTCGGAGATTCCGACTGAGCCGTTGGCTCGATCCTTACGGCTAGAGACTCCTACGGGATCAGACTCGACGATTACGCACTGGTGCCGGCAGTGTGAGCTTACTCTAGGAGGCGAGAGCTTCGGCTGGGATCTCCTTGTAGCGGCGTCGAGGCCTTACGACGTCATCTTGGGCATGGATTGGCTATCCACGGTTCATGCCCAGATCGACTGTTTTAGGCACAAGGTGCGATGTGTTCGCACCGACGGGAGCAGGTTTACCTTCACCGGCGAGAAGGGAACCTTTGCAGCACAGGATGGACTTCCGCGGAGGAGAGTGCAGCCCATCTCTCATCAGTTGGCTAGCCTCATCCTAGGAGCAGTGGATGTGCGGAGTCCGGCTTTTCCTGCAGTGGTGGACCAGTACGTGGACGTCTTTCCCGACGACGTTCCAGGGCTACCTCCTCGTAGAGAGGTGGACTTTTACATCGACTTGTACCCCGGGACAGCCCCGATATCTACTCCAGCATATCGGATGGCCCCCGCCGAGCTTCGAGAGCTGCGGGTACAGTTGGAGGACTTGCAGAGCAAGGGGTTTATCCGACCCAGTGTTTCACCCTGGGCTTCCCCGATTTTGTTCGCCAAGAAGGCGGACGGGAGCTTGCGACTATGTGTCGACTATCGTCGCCTGAACCAGGTGACAGTGAGGAATAAGTATCCGCTGCCACGGATTGATGACCTCTTCGATCAGCTCAAGGGAGCGCGGTGGTTCTCGAAGATAGACCTCCGGTCAGGCTATCATCAGCTCAGAGTTCGAGACGAGGACGTGCAGAAGACGGCCTTCAGGTGTCGGTATGGCCATTATGAGTTCTTGGTTATGCCGTTCGGCGTAACCAATGCTCCAACAGTGTTCATGAGCCTCATGAACAGGATCTTCCAGCCATACCTCGACCGATTTGTCGTTGTCTTCATTGACGACATTTTGGTATACTCGACGACTGAGGAGGAGCATGCCTACCACCTGCGAGTTGTGCTAGACACACTCCGAGAGCACCAGCTTTATGGAAAGCTCTCAAAATGCCAGTTCTGGTTGCGTGAGGTCCATTTCTTGGGGCACGTCATTTCTGAGGCGGGAGTTGCAGTGGATCCCGCGAAGATCGAGGCAGTGCTAGCATGGGAGCCACCCAGGAGCGTGACAGAGGTGCGGAGCTTCTTGGGCCTAGCCGGATACTATCGGAGATTTGTGCCGAACTTCTCCAGAGTTGCGGCACCACTCTCAGCCTTGACGAAGAAGGGGAAACCCTTCGTGTGGTCAGACATATGTCAGCAGAGCTTCCAGGAGCTGAGACAGAGATTGACCAGCGCACCTATCTTGAGGTTGCCTGAGGAGGGAGTTGGGTACGTAGTTTACTGCGATGCATCAGGGACTGGACTCGGGTGCGTCCTGATGCAGGAGCGGGCCGTGATCGCCTACGGATCACGTCAGTTGAGGCCGCATGAGCAGAACTACGCCACTCATGACCTGGAGTTAGCAGCAGTGGTCTTCGCTCTGAAGACTTGGCGGCACTATCTGATGGGCGAGCGCTTCACAGTCTTTTCTGACCACCAGAGTCTCAGGTATATCTTCTCTCAGAAGGACCTGAACCTGAGACAGCGGAGATGGCTTGAGTTCCTCCAGGACTATGACTTTGAGATAGTCTATACTCCTGGGAAGGGGAACGTGGTAGCCGATGCCCTCAGCAGGAGGACGGGCATTCAGCTGCTTGAGGAGGCGACGGAGCAGCTAGCCTCCTTGCAGATATCCTTCGTGGATAGAGACGGAGCAGCCTTTCTTCAGTCTCTCACAGTCTCTCCTCCACTTCTACAGCGGGTCAGAGAGGCTCAGCGTGGGGACGCTGACTGTGAGACCCGGCGTGCACTGATATCCTCAGGTCAGGCGCCTGATGGCTTCTCCCTTGGAGCAGAGCATGACATCCTTTTCAGAGGACGTACCTTCGTACCAGTCGCTCTACGAGAGGAGGTGCTGAGAGAGTTTCACACTTCTCCCTTGGCGGTACATCCCGGAGTGGCGAAGATGTACCAGGATCTCAGACGACAGCACTGGTGGCCGGGCATGAAGAAAGCTGTGGCAGAGTTCGTTTCACGATGCCTCACCTGCCAGCAGGTGAAGGCAGAGCATCAGGTACCAGCAGGCTTGGTACAGCCCTTGGAGGTCCCGGAGTGGAAGTGGGACGGCATATCTATGGACTTCGTGACTGGACTTCCACGCACTTCCATAGGTCACGACTCCATTTGGGTGATTGTCGACCGACTCACCAAGTCGGCACACTTCTTACCCATCAGAGAGCAGGGCTCAGTGGAGAGCTTGGGACGTCTTTACGTCCAGGAGATCGTACGGCTTCACGGTGTGCCATCATCTATCGTCTCCGATCGAGATGCTCGTTTCACTTCCCGGCTTTGGAAGGGGTTGCAGGAGGCGTTCGGGACGCGGCTCCATCTGAGCACAGCCTTCCACCCTCAGACGGATGGTCAGACGGAGAGGACCATACAGACACTCGAGGACATGCTCCGTGCATGTGTTCTCGACTTTAGTCGCAGCTGGGAGGACCACCTACCCTTGGTGGAGTTCGCGTACAACAACAGCTACCACTCCACCATCGGGATGGCACCATACGAGGCGTTGTACGGCAGACCCTGCAGATCACCGTTGTGCTGGACAGACCCTGGGGAGTCAGCACTCGTGGGACCAGAGATGGTCCGAGCCACGACAGAGAAGGTCCAGATCATCCAGGAGAGGATGAGGACAGCTCAGAGCCGGCAGAAGTCTTATGCTGACAGGAGGCGGAGGCCACTAGAGTTCGAGGATGGCGACCACGTCTTTTTGCGTGTCTCACCTCGACGTGGTTTACGGAGATTTGGCCGAGGCGGCAAGTTGTCTCCACGCTTCATCGGGCCTTTCCAGGTCCTCAGCAGGATAGGAGAGGTGGCTTATCGCCTGGCTCTACACCTCAGTTGCACCGGGTGCACGACGTCTTCCACGTGTCTCAGCTGAGGAGATACGTGCACGACCCGACGCACATCATCGACTTTGGGGAGCTGGACGTGGACGATGGGGCGACTTTTGCGGAGGTCCCAGTGGAGATCGAGGATCGACAGGAGCGGGTCCTACGTGGGCGGTCGATTTCTCTTGTGCGCGTCAGATGGCAGCACGGGAACCTCCAGGAGAGCACTTGGGAGCGGGAGGCTCAGATGCGTGCTCAGTACCCCCATTTGTTCCCCTAGTTTTTGATGTATCTTTACGGGGACGTAAAGCCCTGAGGTGGGAGTAATGTAAAGACCCGTAAATTTCAAGGAAATTTTTTTCTTAATTTTATTTGGAATTTTACAAGAGCGCAGCTTCAGACGGCACCTGATTCCGAGGCCCGGTGTGCCCGGAATCAATTTCCGAAGTTTGGCTCGGGTACGTTCAGTGAACGGACGAGCGGGGTTTTCTATCTTTTGAACCGGTGCCCGGAATCAAATTCTGAGGGCACCGATGAAATCGCAGCGCCGGTATTTGCTTAGAAACGCCTCTTCCGGAGTTGCGTTTGCTCAGACGTGGTTTTAAAATTTTACGGCTTTAAGTCAGAAATAAAATAAAGTTTGTGCGACAACTTTATTTTATTTCACTTAAGCTGCTTGGAAGCCTCTTGAAGTCACTTAAAGACGGCTTGAACTGAGTTGAACTGGATAGGATGCTATCCAGAAATATCCTACCCCCTTTGGTAGGATATTTGTGCGGTGGGACCCGCACGAGCCCGCCGTTTCTTTCGCTAAGTAACGCACCCGCGAAAACCCGTCAAAGTAACTGAAAAGTCAACCGACGCGTTTTCTTTAATTCTTAACAGACCATTTAATTGGGCGGTTTATTTCGTGAATTAAATGGACTGTTTCTTCGTGAATTAAATGGGTCGTTTCTTTCGTTGAATTAATTCAACGAATTAATGGATTGTTTTTTAACCGGTTTCGTGTGTTGGCATGTTTATAAAATAAGACCAACCCAAAAATCCTTGGAAAGGATTTGAAAGAATCTTCGTTCCTCCACCCTCTCCGCGAAGAACGCGAAGAACGCGAAGAACGCGAAGAACGCGAAGAACGCAAAGAACGCGAAGAACGCGAAGAACGCGAAGAACGCGAAGAACGCCGGCGACCGGAATTCGACGACGCACACCAAGATCTGCGACGTCGACGAGATCTACCCGCGACGTTCTTCGGCGACGCCTCTTCTTCCGCGGCCGACCCTCGTTCGGCAACAAAGGTGACAATCAGATCTTTTCTTCTCCCTTTTTAATTTCAATATCAACGGATTTAAACTAATTAAATCCGTTGATCTTGATCCGGAGATTGGCGACGCGACGAGCGATTCCGCGACGACGCGGCGATCTCCATCTTCCGCGACGAGCAATCCCGCGACGATCCCCCGTTCGGCAACGACAAGGTAAGGGTTGATTGGAATATTTTCCTTCCCGTGATTTATTTCTTTTAAAGTAAAGAACTTGATCTTCGAACAATTTTAACATTTAAAATTGTTGTTGATTTTTTTATTGTTCCTCCCGTGGATTATGACTAACGCGGAGGGTGCGGGTCGAACGAACAAGACCCGGCAACCCTCCGCCGATCTATTTTTGTTGTGCGGATTTGGCGGACGTCGACAAACCGTGCGGCAAGGGCAATTTGTTGATTCCGCAGTGAAGATCGTCCCCCGGGAGGAGCATCGGCGCAGACGGGAAAGAAATCGGGCCACTGGAGCATCCCCGGCGGCCCGCAGAAGGCGGCGGCGGCGCGGGTCGCCGGCGCGGCGGCGCCGGCGACCGGAGGCGGCGGCGGCCGGCGCGCCGCCGTGGAGGAAGCCCGCCGCGGCTGAAGCCGCGGCGGCAACGGCGGCCGGTTCCGCGGCCGCGCGGAACCGGGACGGACGCGGCGGCCCGGCCGCGTCCGCGTGGCAGGCGGCCCCCCGCGGGGCCGTGATTCTCTCCAGCCGCGGGTCGAGCCCGCGGCAATCTTCGGCCGCGCGGCCGAAGCCGAGCCGGCCGGTCCGGTCGGCCGGGCCGTGCCCAGGCCGGACCGGACCCGGCCGAGCCGGTTCGGGCCGGGTCGGGCCGACCCGGTTCGGGCCGGCCCGGTTCGGCCGACCCCAGGGGGGGTTCGGGCCGGGTCGCCCCGGGCCCAGTACCCCCGTTTCGGGCCCTCTACGGTCTTTCGCCCATATCTTGGGCCTGGGACCTCCGATTGACGAACCGTCAGCGGCTACGCGATCCTTGGATCGAGACGGTCGTTTCGGTATATTATACTCAAGGTTTCGGAAGACTTTGGGTTCGGCCGGGTTGGTTCGTACACGAAACCAACCGGGCCCTCGGAGCGGAAACGCTCATAACTTGGGCTACGGGCGTCCGAACGACGTACCGTCAGCTGGGGTAGTTTTCTCTAAGTGAGACGGAACTTTTGGCATACTCCGCCCGAGGATCGGATACAGGCGGAGTACGGTCGGGTTGGTTTTTCCCTAAAAACCAACCGGGCCCCTGGGACGAAAATGCCAATAACTCTCAGACCGGGCGTCCGATTGACGCGCCGTCTGTCGCGTTGAGATCCTGTTGTCGATACGGAACTTTTGGATACATCAACTTCGGACTACGTGTCAGTTGATGTATCAGCCCCTCGGCTCGTGGAGCGGACCCTCCTAAACGAGCTCGCTGCATGCGGGAACCCTAGCGCTGACTGTGACGACGACGGCAGAGCAGAGATCCTCCGTGGACTGCGACGACGGCAGAGCAGAGATCCTCCGTGGACTGCGACGACGGCAGAGCAGAGATCCTTCGTGGACTGCGGCGACGACTGTGCAGAGATCCTCAGTGGACTGCGTCGACTACTGCACTCAGCGATCCTACGCGGATCAGTGCCCGATCCTGTGTGGGTCCTACTACCGGTTCTGTGTGAGCCACTGCCTACAGGTTCTGTGTGAGCCCGATCCTGTGTGGGTCTTTTGCGGGGGTTAGTACCTATCGATCCTTCGTGGGTCCGACGACTTAGACGGATCAGTGATCGTCTTGACGTCATCTGAAAAAGTATACCTGGTTGAGCTGAATCTTATGTTACTCTCCTTTGTGGATTGTGTTGAACTATCCTTTGTGGATTTACTGTTTACTCTCCTTGTGGATTTGAGTCTTGCTTTCCTTTGTGGATTGAGTTGTTCTTGAGCTCGTGAGCAGAGCTAGAATTGGGGACTTAGGTATATGTATGGGCATATACCTAAGTCGAGTCAGATGTTACTTCGTGATTGCATCTTTCTTTTGTGCTATATCCTTTGTGGATTTCGGGAGACCTTCGGGGGTCTCGGGGTCCTTACTGAGTAGTTGTACTCACCCCTGCACGGGCTATGCCCGCACTTCGTGGTGTTGGTTGCAGACGACGGACAGCGCTGATCGCGGTTGGGGCGTGGAGCAGGACGATACCTGGAGGTGGACCACTGGACGGGACGTGCTCAGAGCGGACGTGGGGCCCGAGGAGCTTGGAGGCTATCTGTACCCACCCTTCAGGTGGGATTGCCAGTGGACGACACGAGGCCGCCGTCTTTTCTTCAGTTGTTGTACTTACTTTTCGGTTGTAACTTACAGTTGGGCTTGTATTTCCGGCCCCTTTACTTTTCTGCACTTTACTTTCCGCTTGCTGACTCTGTGTGGTTGTTACTTATAAAGGCAATGCCTTCCCTGTTTACTGGGATTTTACGCCTTGGTGCTAGTCGCCAACCCCTGGCCTATGGAAGGCGGGCTTGGGGTAGTCACGGCACGGGCCCCGAGGACGGGTCGTGACACCTTTCCCGGATAGCCCATGTATCTTTGGGCAGGCTGTGATGGCCTGAGGTCTGTTATTAGCCCAAGAACCTTTGGGCGGGGTAGTGTGGTGGTTGGCCAGGTGTTTGCGGCAGGTGGTTTCCGAAGTGTCTTCTGGATGAGGCCCAGGTGTCTTCGGGCATGGCGGTGGATTTTCTAGCCCAAGTGTCTTCGGGCGTGGTGGTGGTTGTTCTGGCCTAGGTGATTGCAGGCATGGTTACATGGACAGTTGTGGTCCAGGTGTGTGCGGGCGGGATTTCGGCAGTGGGACTGCGTGTGGTTGTGGCCCAGGTGTGTGCGGGCGGGTGTGGCAGTGGGACTGCGGTGATAATGGCTGGATTGGTCCGATGCGTAGGATATCTCTATAACTAGTGGGAAAGTGGTGTGGGGTACCCAAACATCGATGTGCTATTATTATATATATTACTTGACTTGCGTTATTTGAGGAGTGTACCTTGGTGAGGCTTGGGTGGATAGTTTACCTTGTTAGGTGTTTGGTTTACTCTTTTTCTCACGGGACTTTAGTATGTTCCCCCACTTGTGCACGAGAGTCTTTGGTTTTCCCTACTGAGTGTACTTGTATGCTCACCCTAGGTATATAAAATTTCTTTCAAGTTTCCAAGAGGACTTCGGGGATTGTGCGGGACCATACTAGCTCGGATCCTTGGAGCAGTTGTAGTTGTCATTTTCCTTTCTTTGGTACTTACCCTTGTAGACACCTTTTTCACTTTATGGATTTTACTTTTGAAACATGCATGTGGGAATGGATTTACTATTCTTTTTAGCTTGGTTTTGTTGGGTTTTATTCTTCTTATCTCTCGATCCTATAAAATAAAAAGGGTAATGCCTTCCATTTGTGTGAAATTTCCATACCCTTGGTGCCATTCCCCACTCTGGGACCTATTGAAGGCAGGTTTCGGGGGTCATTATCTCTCCTTCAACTTAAAGAAGGAAGGGCCTGACAATCTGCTAACCCTTCCATCCTTTTGGTGAAGGCAGGTCGTGACATGAATTCATTAAAGAATGTTGAATAGTGTCACATTAAATAATAAATATCACATTCACCATATTTTTGACTTCCTTTATTATATTAAGGGGGATATGTGGTTTTCCAAGATTGAACTATGCTCTGGGTATCATGAAGCCTGGGTAAAAGAGACAAATATTCCCAAGACAACCTTCTGAAGTAGGTATGTACACTTTGGGTATTTGATTATTCCATTAAGGATATAAAATTATATGGTAGTTTTCATTTCCCCTATGGACTAGATATTCCATATATACATAGAAACTTTTTTCGTGGTGCTGGTGGATGTAATTGGGGTCTTCTCTGTCATTAAGTAAGAGAATGGGAGGCACCGGAGAACCATTTTAATTTCTCTTTGAGATCACCACCATTATGCTAGGATCTCCATGTGTACATTTATTAATATATTATTTCAATTTTCTGGGCCATGTGATCCTAGAACATAGGGTTTAATTTGACCTAGATAAAATTGTAGTCGTGATTTCATGGAAGAAACCAAGAAATGCCTTCAAGACCATGACTTTATTGGGCTTTGAAGGGTACTAAATGGATCTTTTCATAGATTTTCCCATATTTCTTCACCCATGACCACGCTTACATGATGGTGGGAAGGGTTTGAATTGAATCTAGGATTTCAGGAAAAATTCTATGAACTTATGAGAGGATTTACTTACACCAATTTTTTGATCTTACCACAATCTAGAGAGGGATACACAATCAAATATGATGATTTAGGTCAACAAAATGGGTACAGGTTGATGCATGATGACCATGTGGCGGAGTAATACTGTCACTAATAATGAATACATGAAATGAATTTTCCAAACCATGAACTAGAGCTGGCAGACATGATGAATGATTTTAAAATATGGTGCCACAATTTCTTTTGGGAGAAATATATAGTTTACTAAGACAATAAGATCTAGGGAAAAATTTATCCTTGAAATATTTTAACATGAGACAAAGCTAATTGGTTGAGTAACTTCAGGGATTCAGATATGATATTGTCTATACCCAAAAAAGGGGATGATGGTAGTGAACTCTCTATGTAAGAAGATACGAGTTCATTTTTTAAATTAGTTCTATGATGAGTGGAATTTGTGGTCGATTTTTTCACAGATACACATGGAAACTTTGGATCAGAGTGGAGGCATGTTATTGGTCAGAATTCAATTAACTCCATATCTTGTAGAGATTATTCGAGAACATTATCCTAATGATGATATATTTCAACACTGCATGAATCTTCAAAATGGTGGGGAGGTGCCCACCGAGTGGTCATTCTCTTCGGATGGAATTATTTGTTTCAGGATTCTTATTATGCGGACGTTACCTTTTATTGAGATGGTGATATAGGATATCCACCAATATCATTGTTATAGTCATCCCGAGACCACCATGATTTTTTACTACATACGACAACAGTTTTTGTGGCAAGGTATAAGATGGTATATAACTGACATCCTATCCAAGTGTTATACTTATCACCGAGTTAAAAAATTCACCAAAGGACATGAAGTTTGTCACGACCCGCCCTCGGGGCCCGTGCCGTGACTACCCCAAGCCCGCCTTCCATAGGCCAGGGGCTGGCGACTAGCACCAAGGCGTAAATCCCAACAAAAAGGGAAGGCATTGCCTTTGAAAATTAAACAACCACCACAGAGTAAGTAAGCGGAATAGTAAACACTAAGTAAAAACAGAGTACAACTAAAGTGCGGAAAAGTAAATGGGCCAGTATACAAACCCAAACTGAAAGTAAAGTACAAATCGAAAGGGAAAACATCAACTATAAAGTAAAAGCCGCTACATCGAGCTGTCTACTGGAGATACCACCTGAAGGGTGGGTACAGATAGCTCCACTGCTCCTCGGGTCCCGCCGTCCGCTCCGAACACGTCCCGCCCAGTGGTCCACCTCCAGGTACCATCCTGCTCTGCATGCCTCAGCCAAGATCAATGCTGTCCATCGTCTGCAACCAACACAACGTAGTGCGGGCATATCCCGTGCAGGGGTGAGTATAAGCTACTCAGTAGGGACCCTGAGACCCCCGAAGGTCTCCCAAAATCCACAAAGGATAAACCACAAAAGAAGATACAATCACGAAGTAACATCCAACACTGCTTAGGTATATGACCATACATATACCTAAGTCACAATTCCAATAAGCTCCAACCCCCGAGCCCAAGTACAACTCAGTCCACACAGGAAAGTAAACGTATTCCACACAGGAAAGCAAAACGAAATCCACACAGGATAGCACAACTCAATCCACACAGGAAAGCAACAGGATTCAGCTCACACAGGTATACTTCTTCAAAGGACGATAAAGATGATCTCTGATCCATCTAAGTCGTCGGACCCATGAAGGATCGATAGGTAACTAACCCCCGCAAAGACCCACACAGGATCGGGCCCACACAGGACCTGTAGGCGCTGGTTCACACAGGACCGCTGAGCGCAAAGACCCACACAGGATCGGACCCACACATGACTGGACCCACACAGGACCTCTAGCACTGATCCAAGTAGGATCGTTGAGTGCTGTAGTCGTCGTCGAATCCACACAGGATCTCTGTACTGTCGTCGTCGTAGTCACAGTTGCAGTAGCAGTAGCAGTAGCAGTCACAGTCGCAGCCAGCACTAGGGTTCCCGCACACAGCAGGCTCGATCGGAAGGGTCCGCTCCACGAGCCGAGAGGCTGATAAATCAACTGTCACAAAGACCAGAGTTGATGTATCCAAAAGTTCCTTATCGTCAACAGGAACTCAACGCAACAGACGGCGCGTCGATCGGACGTCCGGTCTGAGAGTTATTGGCTTTTCATCCCAGGGGCCCGGTTGGTTTTTAAGGAAAAACCAACCTGACCGTACTCCACCTGCGTCCAAACCTCGGGCTGAGTATGCCAAAAGAACCGTCTCACTAAGAGGAACACAACAAAGCTGACGGGACGTCAATCGGACGTCCGTAGCTTAAGATATGAGCGTTTCTGCTCCGAAGGCCCGATTGGTTTCATGAACGAACCAACCCGGACGAACTCAAAGTATTCCAAAACCTTGAGTGCGATATACCGAATCGACCGTCTCTATCCAAGGATCGCATCTCCGCTGACGGTTCGTCAATCGGAAGTCCGTGGCTCAAGATATGGCCAAAATACCGAAGTTGTCTCGAAAACGGGGGGTCCGGGTCCGGGCCGACCCGGCCCCGCCGGCGGCGGCGCTGCCCGGCGCCGCTCGGTGCCACGCGCGGGGGGCAAGGCCCCCGCCTCCTGTCTGGAGGAATGGCTGAAGCTGCGCCTTTGAGAAAACCGGCCC
This sequence comes from Viscum album, assembly GCA_963277665.1. Taxonomy (NCBI): domain Eukaryota; kingdom Viridiplantae; phylum Streptophyta; class Magnoliopsida; order Santalales; family Viscaceae; genus Viscum; species Viscum album. Next base: position 1,111,965,076 of record OY728146.1, read on the forward strand.
CCCACGTGGGGGCCTACTTCTGAGAAACCGGGGGGCGCTGCCCCCCCTTTGTGTAACCGGTCCACCCCTCACGTGGGGGGGCCTTCTTGTGGCCAGCCGGGGGAATTAATTCCCTCGGCACCTCTCTTCCGGCCGGCCCGACATGGCCGGCCGGTCCCCTTCCGGCTTCCGACACCGGCGGCCCGACTAGCTGCCGGTCATCCCGTTTCGCCGCAGCCCGGAACTGGCCGCGGTGTTCGTCGTCCGGCGCGGTGCGACGGCACCGCGCCCCTCCGCCACGGCCCCGCTCCGGCCACGGCGCCTTCGGTTCCCTTCGACGCGGCGCGACGGCGTCGCGTTCATGTTAAACTTTCCGTGGCGCGGCGCGACAGTGCTGCGTGATTATAGCCTTGCGATTCCCACGTGGTGCGACGACACCACGCCTTCTCGTTCATTCGCGAGGAAATAATATTCAAGAACAGAGGAGGGGGGATTCGGCCGTGTTTGTGCGGTCCAGCCCCCCTCTCGTTAGTTGATAACACTTAACAATAAACCTCAAGATTGTCAAGCTAGAACCAAGAATGAGAATAAATAAATAAACAAAAACAACCCCTACCTCGGTTCAAGATCGATGATCGTCAACGACCCGCGGAAGACAAGCGTCGCGGAGGTCGGCGTCGCGGCAATCGTTCGTCAATTCCATTGACGAAGAGGTACGTCCGAATAGGTACGTCGTTGGAGAATCTTCGTAAGCCGACAAAGGAAGTCTGAGGAGGAAGCGGCGTTCCCTTTCGTTGACACAGAAGGCATCGTTGATCTTCGGAAACAACCAGCTACGAAGACGAGAGGAGAGGCGTTCTTCGTCGGATCTCGAAGGTTCTTCGCGTTCTTCATCAAAGTTGAAGAAGAAGAAGGAGAACCCAAATTCTCTCAAGATGGCTAGAGAAATCTAACCAAATAAAATAAGCTAGAGTCTTATTTTATTCACACACTTAACAAATTGAATTTCAAAGGTTTGAAATTCAAATAAAATAACTCCAAATTAATTAACAAGTTGTCATGACATTTAAAGAGGGGTTTAAGGGAGTTTTGAGAGAAGATGAAAAGTTAGGGTTCGTGTGGGCCCCACCACACTTAATCCTCTCAAGGGAGGTTAAGTGGGTGTGGGTCCCACACCTAACTTTCTTTGAGAGGAGTTAACCAACAAGATAAAAATAAAAAGTGTTTCCACATTTTTATTTAACTTCTTATAATTTCTCCCAAAAACTAACTTTCGGCCCGCAATAAACGCTACCTCAGAAAAGGTCCCCTTAAGCGAATATCGGCGTTGCGAGTTCATTGGTGCCCTCAGAATTTGATTCCGGGCACCGGTTCAAAAGTTAGAAATTCCCTCTCGTTCGTTCACTGAACGTACCCGAGCCAAACTTCGGAAATTGATTCCGGGAACTCCGGGCCTCAGAATCAGGTGCCGTCAGAAACCGCGTTCTTGTAAAATTCCAAAAAAAATTAAGAAAAAATTTCCCTTGAATTTTACGAGTCTTTACATTACTCACACCTCAGGGCTTTACGTCCCCATAATGATACATCAAAAACTAGGGAAACAAATGAGGGTACTGAGCACGCATTTGAGCCTCCCGCTCCCATGTGCTCTCCTGGAGGTTCCCGTGCTGCCATCTGATGCGCACAAGAGGAATCGATCGCCCACATAGGACCCGCTCCTGTCGATCCTCTATCTCCACCGAGACCTCCGTAAAAGTCGCCCCATCATCAACGTCAAGCTCTCCATGGTCAATGATGTGCGTCGGGTCGTGCACATATCTCCTCAGCTGAGATACGTGGAAGACGTCGTGCACCTGGTGCAACTGAGGTGGTAGAGCCAGGCAATAAGCCACCTCTCAAATCCTGCTGAGGATATGGAAGGGTCCGATGAAGCGCGGAGATAACTTGCCGCCTCAGCCAAATCTCTGTACACCAGGTCGAGGTGAGACCCGTAAGAAGACGTGGTCACCATCCTCGAACTCTAGTGGCCTCCGCCTCCTGTCAGCGTATGACTTCTGCAGGCTCTGAGCTGTCCTCATCCGCTCCTGGATGACCTGGACCTTCTCTGTCGTGGCCTGGACCATCTCCGGTCCCACAAGTGCTGACTCCCCAGGGTCTGTCCAGCACAAAGGAGATCTACAAGGTCGGTCGTACAACGCCTCATACGGTGCCATCCCGATGGTGGAGTGGTAGCTGTTGTTGTACGCAAACTCCACCAAGGGTAGGTGGTCCTCCTAGCTACGACCAAAGTCGAGGACACATGTGCGGAGCATGTCCTCGAGAGTCTGGATGGTCCTCTCCGTCTGACCATCCGTCTGAGGGTGAAAAGCTGTGCTCAGACGTAACTGCGTCCCGAACGCCTCCTGTAACCCCTTCCAAAGCCGGGAAGTAAAGCGAGCATCTCGATCGGAGATGATAGATGATGGAACACCGTGGAGCCGCACAATCTCCTGAACGTAGAGATGTCCAAAGCTCTCCACTGAGCCCTGCTCTTTGATGGGTAAGAACTGTGCCGACTTAGTCAGTCGTTCAACAATCACCCAAATGGAGTCGTGACCTCTGGAAGTGCGTGGAAGTCCAGTCAAGAAGTCCATAGATATGTCGTCCCACTTCTACTCCGGGACCTCCAAGTGTTGTACCAAGCCTGCTGGTACCTGATGCTCTGCCTTCACCTACTGGCAGGTGAGGCATCAAGAAACGAACTCTGCCACAACCTTCTTCATGCCCGGCCACCGGTGCTGTCATCTGAGATCCTGGTACATCTTCGCCACTCCAGGATGTACCGCCAAAGGAGAAGTGTGAAACTCTCTCAGCACCTCCTCTCGCAAAGCGACTGGTACCATGGTACGTCCTCTGAAAAGGGTGTCGTGCTCTTCTCCAAGGGAGAAACCATTAGGTGCCTGTCTTGAGGATATCTGTGCACGCTGTGTCTCACAGTCAGCGTCCTCACGTTGTGCCTCTCTGACCCGCTGCAGTAGTGGAGGGGTGACTGTGAGAGACTAGAGGAAGGCTGCTCCATCTCTATCCACGAAGGATATCTGCAAAGAGGCTAGCTGCTCCGTCGCCTCCTCAAGTAGCTGAATGCCCGTCCTCCTGCTGAGGTCATCGGCTACTACATTCCCCTTCCCAGGAGTATAGACTATCTCAAAGTCATAGTCCTGGAGGAACTCAAGCCATCGCCGTTGTCTCAGGTTCATGTCCTTCTGCAAGAAGATATAACTGAGACTCTGATGATCAGAATAGACTGTAAAGCGCTCGCCCATCAGGTAATGTCTCCATGTCTTCAGAGTGAAGTCCCCTACTGCTAACTCTAGGTCATGGGTAGCGTAGTTCTGCTCATGCGGCCTTAACTAACGTGATCCGTAGGCGATCACTGCCCGCTCCTGCATCAGAACACATCCGAGTCTGGTCCCTGATACATCACAGTAGACTACGTACCCTACTCCCTCCTCAGGAAACCTCAAGATAGGTGCGCTAGTCAACCTCTGTCTCAGCTCCTGGAAGCTCTGCTGATATCTGTTTGACCACACTAAGGGTTTCCCCTTCCTCCTTAACGTACATCAAAGCTGCAAAGATTTCTCCTTTGCTGAAAAGTGAAATCCGGTCTCATCCCCTGGATGAACCACGTTCCTTTCCTAATACAGTCAATCCCGTCATGATTAGTTAATTCATGGAATGGATGATGTCGTAAGGCCTCGACGCTGCTACCAAGAGATCCAACTGTTACTCTCGCCTCCAAGGGTTGAGTCACACTGTCGGCATCAGTGTGTGGTCACTAGGTTCCCTTCAGTAAGAATCTCGCAAGTGAGGGTCAAGTCAACAGTTTTTTTTAACCGGCACCTCTTAGTAAAAACAAACAAAAGACAAGAAAACAAAAGTCACCAAGGCAAGTATCTTTTATTACTTCAACTTAAAGTACAAAGACACAAGGAAACACAAACTACGAAGCTAGAGGCATTATGGGCAAAGGCCTCTATGCCTGGAGCTAGTCCCGCACTAGTCCACCCGCTTCCGGAGCTCCATGATCGTAAGCTTCAGCTGCCTGAAGCTGTGCTCTCTCCTGAGGTCGGGGTGGACCTCCTGGTGGTGGTGGTGGTAGAGCCTCAAAGCGTCACCCACCACCTGCTGCTCGGCCAGCTTCTCTGCCTCGTCTGCCTCCTCCCTACGGACCGCCACGGTCGAACCTCTGCCTCTGCCTAGGTGGTTCCTCAACTGTCTGCTGCTCCTCGGCACGGTGGGTCGGGCAGTCATGAGCCATGTGGCCCTGCCCGCCGCACGAGTAGCACTGTCTGTCTCTCGAAAGACTGGCTCCGCGCTGTGTGCCCCGCAATGCTGAGCCAGTGTCCTGAGGTCGTCTGCCTGAAGGTATGGTCTGCCTGAACCCCTGAGTCATCCGTCGACTGCCTGCTGTAGATGACTCTGCCACGTGCCATGCTGCGGTGGATCTTGGCGCTGGTGTAGACTCAGCAAGGAAGCTCTCGATCAAAAGGGCCCGCTCCAGTACTCTTGTCTGAGTCGGTATGTTGAGGGAGATCAGCGATGCCCTGATCTCGTGTCTCAAACCCTGCTCGAAGGTCCGGGCCCGGAAGAATGGGTCCCGTACCATTTCGGTCGAGTAGCACGAGAGATCAGTAAATCTCACCGAGTACTGAGCGACCGTCATGCTGCCCTGCCGCAGCTGAAGAAGCTCCTGGATACGCACCGCACGAAGGGTGGCTGGGACGATCTCCGAGCGGAAGATGCTCTCAAAGTCCTTCCAAAGTAGAGATGCCTAATCCTGCACCTGGAGCATCAAGCTCCACCATCGGCCCACTGCTGCGTGCAGTAGGCTCGTAGCGAGAATCACCATGAGGTCTGCTGGTGTCCTCACTAGCCTAAACACACGTACCACTGCCTCCAGCCAGTCCTCGGCTGCCTGGGGATCCGTCTCCCCGCGAAACCTAGGTGGTCGCTGGTGCTGAAACTCATGCAGTGCGCTGAGGCGACGTGCATCGTCAGTGGCTGGTGCTGGAAGAATCGGTGGCTCGGCGGGTAGAGCTACTGCCGGTGCCACTGCTAACAAAGGGGCCTGCACTAAGGCCTCGTCGCTCGGTGGGCTGTCGTCACACTCGACTCTCGGAACCCTAGCTGGCTGCCATCGTGGGGCCATCCTGAAAAGGAAACAGGTGCGCCACGGTCAGAACAGTATACCTGGTGAGCTGATATAAAGTAATAACAAAGAAAACTTGAAACACACACGCAATCAATGTTTTCGTGCATTAAGTCAGAAATCAGAAGTCAGGATCCTGGTGTACGGATACGTCGGCCGCCGCACCAACACTGGACTCCCTGGACTGATAACCACACTCAATACGCTAAACATAATTGTTTCTCATAGAAAAGATCAGAGTTCGCGGTAGAACCGAACTCCTCTGATACCAATTTGTCACGACCCGCCGTCGGGGCCCGTGCCGTGACTACCCCAAGCCCGCCTTCCATAGGCCAGGGGCTGGAGACTAGCACCAAGGCGTAAATCCCAACAAAAAAGGGAAGGCATTGCCTTTGAAAAGTAAACAACCACCACAGAGTAAGTAAGCGGAATAGTAAACACTAAGTAAAAACAGAGTACAACTGAAGTGCGGAAAATTAAATGGGCCAGTATACAAACCCAAACTGAAAGTAAAGTACAACTCGAAAGGGAAAACAACAACTGTAAAGTAAAAGCCACTACACCGAGTTGTCCACTAGAGATCCCACCGGAAGGGTGGGTACAGATAGCTCCACTGCTCCTCGAGTCCCGCCGTCCGCTCCGAACACATCCCGCCCAGTGGTCCACCTCCAGGTACCGTCCTGCTCTGCAAGCCTCAGCCAAGATCAACGTTGTCCGTCGTCTGCAACCAACACAACGTAGTGCGGGCATAGCCCGTGCAGGGGTGAGTATAAGCTACTCAGTAGGGACCCCGAGACCCCCGAAGGTCTCCCAAAATCCACAAAGGATAAACCACAAAAGAAGATACAATCACGAAGTAACATCCAACACTGCTTAGGTATATGCCCATACATATACCTAAGTCATCAATTCCAATACGCTCCAACCTCCGAGCCCAAGTACAACTCAGTCCACATAGGAAAGTAAAATTATTCCACACAGGAAAGCAAAACGAAATCAACACAGGATAGCACAACTCAATCCACACAGGAAAGCAACAGGATTCAGATCACACAGGTATACTTCTTCAAAGGACGATAAAGATGATCTCTGATCCATCTAAGTCGTCGGACCCACGAAGGATCTATAGGTAACTAACCCCCACAAAGACCCACATAGGATCGGGCCCACACAGGACCTGTAGGCGCTGGTTCACACAGGACCGCTGAGCGCAAAGACCCACACAGGAACGGACCCACACAGGATCGGGCCCACACAGGACCTGTAGCACTGATCCACATAGGATCGCTGAGTGCTATAGTCTTCGTTGAATCCACACAGGATCTCTGTACTGTCGTCGTCGCAGTCACAGTAGCAGTAGCAGTAGCAGTAGCAGTCACAGTCGCAGCCAGCACTAGGGTTCCCGCACACAGCAGGCTCGATCGGAAGGGTCCGCTCCATGAGCCGAGAGGCTGATACATCAACTGTCACAAAGTCCAGAGTTGATGTATCCAAAAGTTCTGTATCGTCAACATGAACTCAATGCAACAGACGACGCATCGATCGGACGTCCGGTCTGAGAGTTATTGGCTTTTTCGTCCCAGGGGCCCGGTTGGTTTTTAAGTCAAAACCAACCCGACCGTACTCCACCTGCGTCCAAACCTCGGGCGGAGTATGCCAAAAGAACCTTCACACTAAGAGGAACACAAAAAAGCTGACGGCACGTCAATCGGACGTCCATAGCTCAAGATATGAGCGTTTCCGCCCCAAAGGCCCGGTTGGTTTCGTGAACGAACCAACCCGGCCGAACTCAAAGTATTCCGAAACCTTGAGTGCGATATACCAAATCGACCGTCTCGATCCAAGGATCGAATCGCCGCTGACGGTTCGTCAATCGGAGGTCCGTGGCTCAAGATATGACCAAAAGACCGAAGTTGTCTCGAAAACGGGGGTTCCGGGTCCGGGCCCACCCGGCCCGACCCCCCCTGGGTCGGCCCGCACCGGGTCAAACTGACCCGGTTCCGACCCGGCCCGGCCGGCGGCTGCGCGGCCTGGCACTGATCGGTGCCACGCGCGGGGGGCAAGCCCCCGCCTCTTGTCTGGTGGCGCGGCTGAAGCCGCGCCTTTGAGAAAACCGGCCCCCCACGTGGGGGCCTGCTTTTGAGAAACCGGGGGGGGGGGGGGGGGGGCGCTGCCCCCCCCCCCTTTGTGTAACCGGTCCCCCCTCACATGTGGGGGGGGGGCTTTTTGTGGCCAGCCGGGGGAATTAATTCCCCCGACACCTCTCTTCCGGCCGGCCCGACATGGCTGGCCGGTCCTTCCTCAACGGGACCGGCAAGGCCGGTCCCCTTCCGGCTTCCGACACCGGTGGCCCGGCTAGCCGCCGGTCTTCCCGTTTCGCCGCGGCCCGGAACCGGCCGCGGTGTTCGTCGTCCGGCGCGGTGAAACGACACCGCGCCCCTCCGCCACGGCCCCGCTCCGGCCGCGGCGCCTTCGGTTCCCTTCGACGCGGCGCGACGGCGTCACGTTCATGTTAAATTTTCTGTGGCGTAGCACGACGGCGCAGCGTGATTATAGCCTTGCGATTCCCGCGTGGTGAGACGGCACCACGCCATCTCGTTCATTCGCGAGGAAATAATATTCAAGAATAGAGGAGGGGGGATTCAGCCGTGTTTGTGCGGTCCGGCCCCCCTCTCGTTAGTTGATAACACATAACAATAAACCTCAAGATTGTCAAGCTAGAACCAAGAACGAGAATAAATAAATAAACAACAACAACCCCTACCTCGGTTCAAGATCGATGATCGTCAACGACCCGCGGAAGACAAGCGTCGCGGAGGTCGGCGTCGCGGTAATCGTTCGTCAATTCCGTTGACGATGAGGTACGTCCGAAGAGGTACGTCGTTGGAGAATCTTCGTAAGCCGACGAAGGAAGTCCGAGGAGGAAGCGGCGTTCCCTTTCGTTGACACGGAAGGCGTCGTCGATCTTCGGAAACAACCAGCTACGAAGAAGAGAGGAGCGGCATTCTTCGTCGGAGCTCGAAGGTTCTTCGCATTCTTCATTAAAGTTGAAGAAGAAGAAGGATAACCCAAATTCTCTCAAGAAGGCTAGAGAAATCTAACCAAATAAAATAAGCTAGAGTCTTATTTTATTCACACACATAACAAATTGATTTTCAAAGGTTTGAAATTCAAATAAAATAACTCCAAATTAATTAATAAGTAGTCATGTCATTTAAAGAGGGGTTTAAGGGAGTTTTGAGAGAAGATGAAAAGTTAGGGTTCGTGTGGGCCCCACCACACTTAATCCTCTCAAGGGAGGTTAAGTGGGTGTGGGTCCCACCCCTAACTTCCTTTGAGAGGAGTTAACCAACAAGATAAAAATAAAAAGTGTTTCCACATTTTTATTTAACTTCTTATAATTTCTCCCAAAAACTAATTTTCGTCCCGCAATAAACGCAACCTCGGAAAAGATCCCCTTAAGCGAATATCGGTGCTGCGAGTTCATCGGTGCCCTCAGAATTTGATTCCGGGCACCAGTTCAAAAGTTAGAAATTCCCGCTCGTTCGTTCACTGAACGTACCCGAGGCAAACTTCGGAAATTGATTCCGGGCACTCCGGGCCTCGGAATCCGGTGCTGTCAGAAACCGCGTTCTTGTAAAATTTCAAAGAAAATTAAGAAAAAATTTCCCTTGAATTTTACAGGTCTTTACAATGTTGACTTCATACACTCCCTAAAACTACAAAGATGTTGGAAGAGGTATCCACAGACTTTTTCATTGGGTTAATTTTTACACCCTGAAGAATTAATGAAATTTTGGTTATCATGAATTTTCTGAATAAATTAGCTAATTTCATTATGACCAATCATTAAATCATGGTTTATTTGGTGGGATAGTTGTATGTTCAAGAGATTTTGAGGATTCAGGGTTTCAAATATACTATTGTTTCCAATGGGGCTACTATTTTATCTCTACATTATGGGAAGTTATTTAGAATGAAATAAGTTCACAGGTCAAGTTCAGTATGACATATCATCTTCAAATTGATGGTCAGATGGAGCTGCCGAAAAAAATTTAGAAGACATGCTCTTCGGATGCGTTTTCCATTTTAGATTATCATGGTGTAATAATTTTTTATTGGGGTAATTTTATTATTATATTAGTTACTAATCCCTAATAATGACATACCCCTTTAAGGTGGTTTATGGTCATCCATGTCAGTAACCCCTATTCTAGATGGAATTTGGTGAGACTTCATTATTGGGACCAAGCCTTTCTCAAGAGACATGTCAGAAATTTCAGTTCCTTAGATAGTAGTTGTTGATAGTGTTGAGTTTAAATAAATCCTATTTTTATTGGTCATGATAGTCCATGGATTTATAAATGTGTGATTGGGATTTTTTGAAGGTGACACATCACCTAGGTCACTGTCATATTGGTTAGAAGTGGATGCTTATTCCAATATATGTTAGACCTTTTGAAATTAATGTAAGTATTGGTGAGGTGGAATACCAATTGTCTTTAATATCCCTATTGATAATGATGGAAAATGGTTAATATGTCACCTAATTATATAATAATTACATAGAACAGTCTCATGTGTTAAACTAGGAAGAGATGGAAATAGAATTTGATTTGTCTATATTCGAGAAACCAATTAAAAGTGGTTTTGGGAAAATCCATACCTCAAGATTGATTCCTTTGGAAGGAGATAAATGATGAGAGAATGATATGGTAATTAAATTTATGGATGGAGGAGATTTACCTAGATTTATTCAATGACCAAAAATTGATTTGACTTTCATTGGGTTATATGTTTTCATTTTGGGGAGAATTTTCACATCCATGTTGTTATTTTGATATATTTTATATTTTATTTTTAATTTTAACTTTAATACATGAACTTATTAAGAGTTTTTAATAAAGTGGTTGTTTATGGGCTAGAATAGAGGTGTTTCACTGTTGGAAAATGGTTATTAGAAAAAATAGTGAAAACAATAGAAGACTGCAAGGCAAGGTAAATTACAATGTTTAGGCCGCACGATCATGCATAATGGTGTGTGGGCCTACCAGTGAAAATCATGCGACCATGTAATTGGAACTATTCAAGCCGTGTATCTAGGTTTATGGGAAGTACCCCCTCTAAATAAACTATGTAGTCAATATTCCCATTTGGATAGTGGTTCCACATAATTTTTTTACAATTTTAAAAACTGTGTAGCAAAACCTTGTGGCCCACCATAACAATAAGAATATTAAATTTATAACTTCTTCTATCACTAATTTTAATACCCCAACTCTACTTTCTCACCCCATTTGACCACCAATAACCTATGAATAGCTCCCTTTCCTTCCCCTCTTCATTGGGCACCAATTTTTGTATGATTTGTATTAGGAACATAAAAAAACCATCAAGTAAGTTCTTTATTTCTTTCTCTCCTCCCTTATTTTTCCAAATTCTCCCTTCTTATATGATTTTTCTTTTATAGATAAATGGTTTTATCCCATGTTATGTTTAATATAATTTATTTAGGTCGATTCAAGTTGGTTTTAGTGTGATATTTCTATATTAGGATCTCATATTGTTGTAACTTGTGGTTTTAACATGAATTTTTGATGATTTTAAGGAAAGGTGAGGTGATTCTATGTTTTGATATTTTTTTATGATTTTGACAGGCTTGGATGTTTCATAAATAATTTATAAAATTGTTTTTAGGTGTGAAAAATCTTGATTTTATTTTTATGGTGTGCATGTGTTTTGAAATTGGTAAAAACCCCTTGTTAATGACATATGAGTTTATGTGATAGCTTGGATTGTCAAAGAAAATGATTTCATTTTCTAAAAGGGTAAAAACATGGTAATACTTGTTTTCTAGGTGGTGATACATGGAAAAGTATGTTAGGAATGACCCACCATACTTAGTTAGTTCTTGAAACAACCCTTACTAAATAATTAAAGTGAGGATTATTCATCCGGACCAAGATATAGTCCTTGTTTTCTAGGTTTAATCACCTGGATTACGTGGATCATAGGGCCCTACAAACCATAGTTACTTATATATTTCCCAGGTAACTTATATTTTGTTATTGTTTAAATTAATAATTCTATTATGTAACAAAGAATTTTTTAAATTAAATTTTTTTTATTACAAAACTAGAACTTTTAATCATACAAGAAAAGATCTACATGGAATTATCTAGTGGTATCCTATTGGAAAAGTGGCCCCACGTCCTACATACATCCATGAGTGTATGTAGGTATTGTTTTTATTTACTTAAGTATAATAAATTCCTCCCATGATGGATATATGTTACAAAGGATAATTTTTATTAGGTGTTGGTGGAGGTTTCATGGTTTTTCAACACACATGGTGCATTGTAGGATTTATTGTCAAATTAGATCCCACAACTTTTATGTTGTCTTGTTTGTTTTAAATACCTAATGTTATCTTATTCATGAAGAGTTTCCTTTTATTTATATTGTTTTTGATATTGGTTATGATGCCTTTTAATTTTATTGAGTTAATAATAGTTGATTATCATTGGAGAAAACATTCCCAATGATGTTACTCAATGCACATATACGAGTTACCAACCTATAGGTATAGAGAACACCCTTTGGGGAATGTCATGTGCTGGGTTGGGTGTTACGTTTGATAGAAGCCCAGGAAAGTTTGTGTTTGGTTATTCAATTAATTTAATAAAGTTTTAGTGTATAGTAGATTAGGATTTTTCATATAATCATGGTTAATGGATATTTTAAGGTGAGGTAAGAATAACTAAAACAAACACTCTTGATTATGTACTCTAACTCTCCTATAGAAATCCTTTTTTGATTTAAAATTTAATAAATCTAAGTTAGTAATTGTACCCAACTAAGGACATCAAGATATAGAGATAAATATAAGTAATTTCTATAGATAGGTATTGAATAAACCAAATAGTTTTTATTTTGTTAATAAATAATAAGTATAGGTTCCCTTTTAAAAGAGAGAGGAGGGGCACTCTTCAAATATAATAAAATATTAAATTAATATAAATTAATTTTTATCACCAAAAAATTGAAACTAATGATAATAAAATTTAATATTATAATGATTCAAAATCATATAATCTAATACAATTTGGATAAATTTGGATGGCATTTTACCCATATAATTTTGTTTTAACCCTTTGTAAACTCTTTTCACAATTATGGTGATATCAATGTTTTTACTCACAAGGGGTTAATATACTAACTATAAAAGTAAAATAGGATTATAAATGGATGAAAGTTGATATATTCAACAATATTTAAAAAAATTCATGATTCTATGATTTTTAGGATTTTTATATTATTTAATTAATTATTATTTACTATAATATAATTAATGTCAAATTAAGCACAATTCCTCCAATTTGACATTTAAAACTACAAGACAATAATAGAATTTGAATAAAACACATAAAGATCTCTATAATATTTCATTTTTATATAAAAAATAATGGACCACAAATATTAATTAAAATAAATTTATTTGTATCATTTTTTAAATAATTTTTATTATTTTTTATATTAATTAAATAATTACTATAACTATGTTGCGTAAGATCTCAAGGTAACTATTTATTTAATAAATATTAAAAATAAATGAAAATGAAAAAAATATATTTATATTTCAAATCATTATTTATAGTCGAACATAACCTTTTTTATCTCCTTATTAAAAACATTATATTTATTGAATGCCAGACTGTGTCATTTTTTTCCTTAAATTAACTTAAATTTTATAATGGCAAAAATCACATCCAAATGGTAACCAAAGGCCATATATTTAATAATTGTATGGTTATTGATGATATTTAATCATCAAAAAAATTTATTTTAGGTTATTTGGCCATTTAATAGTCCTTATCATATGATTTTCATCTTTAATTAACAGATTTTCTGTTTGTTGTGGGAACAAAAATTAATATGATTACTTTTCATATTTTCTAAAAAATAAAACGGAGATATTTATTAAATTTAAAACCACTGATTAAAAATATGGACTCCATTTTGAAGAATACATCACATAGGATAGGAAGAATTCATATAAAAATAAACCACTGAAACAAGATGGAAATTTTTTTTCCTGAAAATTCCAATTTTAAGGTAATAATATATTTATACTAAATTAAAGTATAAAAAATCATTTTAAAAAACATAATTGGATTAAATAATAAAGATATAGTTATATTTTAAAACTAATTTGAAATATAATTTGACTATATAAATAATTTATAATACAATTCAGTTTTTAATTAAAATAATTATTTTTCACTATTCATTGAAAATAAAATTTTTCCCTAAAAAAGTAAAAAATAATATTATGATATTTAATCCAAGTTGAAATAAAAAATCATTATCAATTTTTAAATTAAAATTGTATAATTATAAATGTAAAATTTTAAATAAAAAATTATAAAAATATTTTAAAATAACTATTTCTTTTTTGATTTATAAATTACATAATGATTTTATAAATAATATAACAATCTATTTCATGAATATTAAAAAATTTGGGAATGATTTGTTCTAAAATTAAATATTTTATTACCCCATGATTTAGTACCAACAATATGAAAATATAAAACATTATAATATAATAACTTATATTTAAGAAATCATGTAACTAGAGATAATGTAAAAGAGTTGTGGATGTAAACTACTAAAGATTTTCAGTTCCTCATAGTAGTGAAGAAGACTCATAAATATAGTTATAAAAACATCACTACTAGACTACATGAAAGGGAGGGTATCTCTAGAGATATAATGGAACAGAGATAGAAGTATTTATCCATAAATAAAATAAAGTTCTATTTAGGATTATTCAGTGAGTATAACTCCACAACAAATTTTTCTTTATTGTTTGTTATAGAAAATTTATCTTGTTATTTCAAAATTTCTAAAAAAGTTGATTCCATATAAATATTCTCTGAAATTGTAAGGTTTTCGAACTAATCCTCTAATCATAAATATACTTAGGGGAACTAATTTGAAAAAATAATACAATATAGAACAAAAAAATCCAAAATTTTCATTATAATGACTGGATTTAATCCCAAAATTCTCCTCCACACTTTAGGCATTCATCAAAATTAAATTTGGTGTAATGATTACTAAAACCCACTCATTATTTACCACAAAAATAATCCTATGGAAAAATTCTTAATATGATGTAGGGGAAGAATTTTTTTGTTTATTATAGACTTTCTTAATACCAAGAATAGAAAATGAGTCATGTAGGAAGCTCAAATTACGAATGAAAATCCAGTAATCCATATACGGAATCATATCAAGGTTCTCTATTTTAACACAATTAAAATGATTAAAAAATTTACATTAAACATATATAGAGTAAGAATCAAATATATGAATAATTTAATATTTAAAACACTAAATTTAAGATAAATTATACACTGAAATATACTCAATAATATTAGGAAGTGAGATGGACTAATCAAAACCAAATCTTGGTGAAAGGGAGATTAGCGAATATTTTTCAAAATCATGAGGGTAAAATTAAATAAAAAGTATTAGTTTAAGATTAACCACATAATGAATCATAGTTATGGATTTATTAATCCATGTCTCAAGGTTCCATATTGTTTGTAGTTATAGTATGGATTCAGATTCAATTACAGTAACACTAAAATGATCATTGGATGATTTGATTATTATTTCATCATGAGTTTCATGGTTTTCATTCATATAATTATTACTAAACACATCCCCAATGTCATGAATAGGATTAAAAATAACTAAAATTGGAGAATCCTTGAAAATATGGAACTATTATTTATATTCATGAGCCTATATGGTTGTTTTTCCCTTTAAAACACCAATAATAGACACCATAATTCCTAATAATTTTTATCCAAAAATGATTGGTAATTTCTGGTCAAAATACATTTCTAGAATAAGGAAATCGGTGAAAAAATTATGCTACACTACATTATCTAAAAGGTTATCTACACTTATATTAGGATGGTTAACTTACCTATGAACTACGTTTAGAGAGAAAAATATTGGTTCCAACTCTCTAAGACCCAAATTTTGAAATAAAGAGAAATTTATAAAATTAATTATTGATCCCAATTCATATAAGTAATTATTATCCTCAGTTTATTATAGTATATTATAAACATAACATATTTCAGGGTCTTTTATCTTTGGAGGAAAATGCCTCTGATGGATTTCACTATAGTCCTTTAGAAGATTAATGGTGGTAACTTCTTCCCAATCACTATTTTTAGACATTATTATTTTAATAAATTTATAAACGGAATTTATTTTTTTCATGGAGTCCAAAAAATTGGTTTTCATGATGAAGGTTCTAAAAATATCTAGGAATTTCTAATTGTCATGTTCTTGTATCTTTTTGACTCTTTGGGTAGATGGAATGAGAGGGGAAAAGTTAATCAGAACATGTTGATCACTCACCATATCCCCATGGAAAACATCACTTTTTCCTTGTTTTATTAATTCATAACTCATTTTATTTATAATTTATATTTTTAATTTAAAATATCATCAATTTTTTTATTTTAGACCTTTCTATTGAGATTTATAGAAATGATCCTTTTAAAATTTTCTTTTCCAGTTTTAGTTAAATGTTCTATTTAATTTATCCAAAGAAAAATAATTTCTTTTTCATGTGTTTTCATGATTAATTTATTTGTAAAAAAAGTTACATCATATCAATAATTGAGTTCTTTTATTCTTTGAAACATTACCTTATCACTATATCTTACGTCATAAGAAATTTGAAACATTTGAATTTCCTTATTATGAATCATATAATATATATATATATATATATACTTTTTTAAGGAACCAATTTCACCAAATAATTAATACATTGAAACCTTTGACAATCCTTGATAATTTTAAGAATCAACCTCATCTTGATACTTAAATTATGTTCTTGGATGTTGCTGGAAGCTTGGGGAACTAGAGAGTTTGATTAATCATTGTTCTTTCCATGATTTTTTTTTATTTTTATCTCCAGTGTTATAATGATTTAAAATTCGATCACTGGTAGCCTTATTATATTCTATATATCAAAAAATTATCACTCTTATTACCGTTTTTGATAAATCAATATTGGGTAAAAAAATTAATATTTATAACACTTTCCATAATTATTCTATTACTCAATAACTGATTGTTCATTAAAAATACTATCCAACTGTGTAGTTGAATCTCCCATATGAAAAATTATATTTCTATTAATCTAGTAATGTGAATTTTAATATTGTTTTTGAAAAGGTTTTTTTATCTCATCATCTTTCAAATATGGAAAGTGAGCTTCACAAAAGTGGTCCATAAGATTCTGATCGTATGGTGTGAGCTTATTATAATAAGTGTTTAGATGAATATGATTATTAGGAAATTGGTTAGGAAACCCACAAATAATGGCCCATGATTTATGGTATAGCTATCCCCCGTCTTGAATAAACCAAATTATTTTATGCCTCACCAAAAGGGTAATACTCTTATGGTAAAATTTCAAAACTAAATAATTCTACTGTTGGCCCCATTTTTCAAAAACATATTCCTCTGGATTTTGGAACAAACATATAGGTATAATATTTAATTAAAATGGAAATAAAATAATCCTCAACTCTTCTTCACCCAACACATGAAAAATAATCTATTTGAAAATACTATATAATTATCAAATTAATCCCAACGAATCCTCAATAGGATTTCTAGTAGAAGTGGGAAACATTGAAAGATTAGACTATCTGATCTCATAATTTCTAATACTTTTGGAAATAATTATACATGAATTGGTTCTAAACATATTTATAAATAAGAATTACCTACATCTAGGACTCTCTAAATTCATATTTATAGGTTGAGGTGGATTCTAAAATACATTAAAATTTAATTTTATTTAGATTTCTTGACTCCCAATTTTTTTATTAGGGTTAATTTTCTTTTTGGAATCAAAAGATATAATTTAGCCTCTTCTTTTTCCATTTCATTCATACTGGATTGGTTTTGATAGTTCAAAATAACAAAAAACAATGATAAAAGTATATTTTTATATTTTTGTTGTATATTTTTATGGAACATATTCTTGTATATATATATTATAATTTTATTGTGTTTCTTTTCTGGTTCATAATTTTATTCATTGATAATAGTTTCAAATGTTTTGAGATGAATTTTTAGATTCATGAAAAAATAAATTATTTTAAAAACCTACATAAGTATATACATTTAATGAGGTGGATATCATATTCACAAGGGAAGATTAAATGAAGGAATGTATCCAAAAAAGTAAAAAAGAAACAAAAAAAAGTAAATAGTAGAAAAGTTGAAGAAAAATTGAATTCGAGTGATGACGTGTGAAATGTGTGAAAACGCTAAAATGATGGGGAAAAGTGGGTGTAAAAGAAAGAGAAAGAGGTACTGATCAATTGATGTTTTCTTAGAAACTAAACAAGTTGTAATTGATATAATGATCTTTTATTATTTCAAAAAAATAATCAACCAAGTGATGGAATTAAATAAAGTGATGATCGTAATACCTAATTATTACTAGGAAAAAAACATAAAATAAAACCTCCAAAACCACTCTATTTCTAACCAAGATCAAGATAACGATACCTTATCATGAAGAAGATAATACCCAAAAATTTTATAGAAATTAATTTATTTGTGGAATCCAAAAAATGATACTTCCCTTTTTACCTGTCGATACTTCAATTGAAGTGGATGAATGTTCACGAAGAAGGAAACATGGGTATTTTGGAAAAAAAGAAAACCAGTCTTCTATAAATGAAACTAATATATATACATATTATTAATCAATTCAATTAATCTGATTTAGTAACTCTATGTAAACTTATATATACAGAGATGAATTATTTAATACAATTATATTTTGTGAATACATCCAAAAAAATAATGAAAGTAAGAGAAATTTAAAAGAAACTTCACATATGAGATCATCTAAATTTTATTACATTGGATTCATAGTTTTTTTCTCTGAGAGTGAAGATTACCTCGTGATTCCTTATTTAGTGCTATATCTTCTTGATAATATCCCCATACTTCTTAATATGTTACCTCGATGATTTATCTATCTATCTTAAAAATAAATTCCATAATTTAATTTTTAACTATCAATAGTTTTCTCATATTGTAACTACCATAGTGGAACCACTTACTTTGATGTTCATCTATGTTTCACATTAATTCTATGTGACTTTATTTTCTCCCAATTAATAAAAAATTGTTAAAACATGTGTATCCATCTCAATACTAACGTTGAAACCAAACTTGAATGAATTCATCTCTCCTTCTCAGAATAACTTACTCTCCAATCCCAACTTAATTAACATCGACCAATCAATGTTAATATATTCAATTAAAATTAAACTAGAAAACTTATAATTGTAAAGAACAATCTCTTAATATTAAAATAAAAATTTCCATCATAAAAAAGGGGAGGATGTGTTTTTTAAATAGAATCATTACAATCATCAGTATCGAATTCATCCTCCATAAAAAAATTAACTATTCCTAGGAAAAAAATCACCATAGTTTGATATTCCCTCATTATGTTTTATTCTTTTGAATCTATTGCTTTTGATTTATTCAATACAAATCAATTATACATCTAGTATTTTCTTATAAGTAAACCTTGATCTCATGATATTTTTCCTATGTTTAAATCCCTACAAATGTACAAAATTTTAATTCTTCAGTTGGTAAAGTACACGAAAACATAATCTTTTCATTTGGGTTTAATATTATTAAACAATCATCTATAATCCTCACGATTTCTTAATCTTGGATTCCAGTTCTCAGAACTTCTTAGCATGTTTGTCCCTTATCATTTTGGTTGAGTTAATTTGTTTTGATTTACAAAAAACCAAATTGGTTTAATATAAAACTACATGAGATTCATTATCAGTTGGAAAGACCTTGATTTTATTTCCATGTATTCAGTTTTGGGTTAATATTAGACTTTAGGGACTCACACATTATCTTTAATAACGTTGATTTGAGGCTCATCGTTCACTAAAACATTCGATGAGGTCTAAAAATAGTTGATTTCCTTGAAAATCAAATAATTTTACTTTAAATATCTTCTAATGAAGTTCAAACTTCATTTTTAATTGTATAACAATCTTATCATTTTTTAATTAAACAAAACCAACATCTAAAATAATCTACATATCTATGGTCAATTCTATTTGTTTTTTAATTTCATAGGATATATTACTATATACGCCTTTTAGTAGATTGGACTCTTTACATGATCAATATAATTCCATCATGGAATCAATGGAAAGTCCTTTTAGTCACTAGGAATGAAGAATGGTTAATTGGTAATAAAGCGCAATTGATCAATTTTTCTTCCAATGGTTGATCAAACCCTTTTCCAAATTTTAAACACGCACTAGCTACATCAACTTGGATTTTATCTTATGATAGCCTTCAATAATGTTTCCACTTGAGGAAACCTCGAAATAATTTTAAAACATCCAAAATAATTAATTAAAAAATTTAAAATTAGAAAAAAAATGTCTATGATCTTAAAAAAAATTCATCATAATATATTCATTTTAAAATATTGGATGAGAAAAATATGATTTTAGAAAATCATAAATATTTCACAAACACTTTTGAAAACAATTCTCAGGGATCCTTCTAGAAATAAGGAATTAATATATTTGTTCTATAAAATATATATAATTATTATACCAAATAACAATTAATCATTTTAAATCCCAAAACTGATATTTCTTCAAATTTCTCAATTTATTAAAAATCAATTGTAGGACTGTAAAGAGTGAATTGTTCTTCATTTAATGTGAAAATTTTTATTTAAAATACAGTAAATTATCAAGTAAATGACATGGAAAAAATTTCAATACACTTAGAATTTTTCTTATCTATAAGAATCTGATTAATCAAATCCAGTTGAAGAAAAAACATATAAAGACTCAAAAAATAAAATGAACCTAATTTTTTTTATAAATACAACCCCATGGAAACTCTAAAAAATCAAGTGATTTATCATTTGGATTCATATTATTTTTTTTTAAAATTGATTTTCTACTTTATCAAAAACTGATAAATATAAATTTTTAAAGAGAATTTAACACATTTCAATTTGAAATAATATAAATATACAAACATATTGTTACCTCTAGAATAATATACTGACATAATTTAGGAATTGAGAACAATTATACAAAACATTTTTTTTAGAAAGTAATAATTAGTCTACATAACATAAATAACCCATTAATTTATAAGAGAATAAATAATAAAAGAGTAATGTGTTCAACTTCTATAGGGATTTTTATTTCATAATGTATTTAGATGTATATCTCTGGTTTATAATTCAAATTTAAAATTTCATAATCCTTGATGATTATAAAACATACACTCAAACTTTTACCAATAGAAATTTTTTTAAAGAGGTAAATTAAATGATGTTCTCAATGAAATTCAAGCGATAATACAAATTAACCACCAACTATGGCACCACAACATTTAAAATTGAGAAAATATTTCAACAACTGAAAAATTTATTAGTTACACTTAAAATGATATTAAATTTAAAAAAAAATATAGGGTTTTTGATTTTTTAAACATTTCATAATAGTTATTCACATTAATGATCACTCCATAAATATTAAAACCAAACAATATACCCAATATTAAATTCTAAAATTGATGAATTTTTTTAAAAATAAATTAAATTTAAATTGATATGAAATTCAACAATGATTAAGTTTTGTATAGGGTTATAAGAAATTAATAATTCATTTTTCCACAAAAACAACAGTCTCAACAAGAAAAAGAATTACTTTATCCACTAATTAAACAATTCGACATATAGATCGATTTTAGAAATAACACATGATTTAATCATTAATATCCCTAATGATTTAAGAGGGTATACAATTTAATAATGGAAAAAAATAAATTCAGAAAAAAATAATTTAGATAATAGTACTGACCATTGGAGTGTATGAAAATTACAACATATAACAGTCCCTAGAAGATCAATTCTCTGACATTTATGTTCACACATCGGAAATTTTTTACTAAAACTCATATGGGATGTTATTTAAAATATATATGCTAAACAATTACTCTATTATAGGAATAATATTTTTTATTTGTTTTTTATTATAAATACTTTATTATTATAATTATGAATGATCCATCTAAACACAAAGATTTAGTACTTATAATATGGAAATATAAAACATAAGAATATTGGAATTTAAATTCACAATATAATGTAGCCAGATTTAACAAAACATGTAATATTAAGATAAATATGTTTCATTTTTTTAATATTCATTAATTATATTTTAAATATTTTATTCATTATAAAACTATTACGAAAAAAATTTAGTCTAGAGGAAAAAATATTTAATTAAAACCAAAATTTGTTTCATTCAATATATTGTTTTATTTAAATATTTTATTTTCAAATTATATAATTTTAATTGGAAAAAGTGAAATTAATTTTAAATATTATCATGTCAAAATAATATTAGGGTTAATATTTTGTGTTTCTATGAAAAGTGGGATTCTTCTAGGAGTAGTGAAAATATAATATTTTATCAAACTATAATTTCTTTTTATTAAATAATGTAATTTAATAGTCACATTATGTAATGAATTTTATCTCAATGTAAAGTAATTATAATTTAATTAGATATAATATAACTAATTACATATGAATAATCTACATATCTGATTTTGGTAGAATATATTTTAGTCTTAAAACTCATTTTTTAAAAAATATTTTTTCATTCTGTTTTCTGTTTTAAAATTAATTTTTTTTCCAATTTACAGATATTGATTCTTCAAAAAGGATATTGATATTTTGAATTAGTAGGTTCATATTTATTTAATAGGTTATTTTATTTTTGGGAAAGTTGAATATTAACTATGGAGTGTATTTTTCACCTTAGTAAGGGTAAATCATGTATTTAAGTCTAAAAGTAATATGATATGTACTAAAAATATCCATAACAATTGAATTTTATCTTTATTAAGAGTGTTTGGGACCATTTCATCCTTGATTATAGTTAATTGAAATTTTGTGCCATTTTTCTTAGAAAATAATTAACATATAATTTCAAAAAAAATATAAATTAAAAAATATCACAATCATGATTTTAAAATTTGAAATATTTTGTGATGGGATTATAAAAACAAATGTTTGGATATAAAAGTTTATTTGAAATATAAATGATTTTTAACACGGTGAATTATTATTTTTAGTGATAAAATAATTTCCTTAAATTATTACGCAACACTGACACATTTATTGTGCATATAGTAGAAAAATTGACTAAATAATTTTAAAATCACTAAAAGTAATATTTTTTGGTGGGTTATTTTAACACCCTAATATTTTGTGATTTTTTTTCAAATTAATTTAATCTATTTTATTTTTTTCTATTCACACATCACTGAATATATATATTTTTATATTAAAGAACTTTGTTTGGATCACATTATACAAAGTTAAACATTTACTAAACAAAATATAAAGGATATATTTCTCTATAAGGAACACTGAGGTTCTCTTGTGGTACACACAATACTATCATTCCTTGATGGCTTACGTAACACGCAAGACCTTGTTTTACTGAAAAAAATATATTATTAAAATATTATATATTAAGAATTATCATAGACATTAATTTATATATTATGAATATTAATTATTATATTAGTAAAACCAATGTTTTAAAAAATATTAAATGACTTCATTAGTTACAATGATCCAATTGAATATAAAGGGATTATTTTTTAGAGAACTATTTTTATGCTCAGAATATTGTTTTATCATAAAAAGATAAATTAATTACAATTATTGGGTGATATTTTTGTAGTATATATATTAAATATTCAATAATATATTTTTTATATTCATATAATTGATTCTCTAGGCATTAGATAAGAATAAACTCAATATTTCACATAAAAAGTTTTATTTTTATGAAAGTAGTTTTACCAGATTTTGATAGAAAACCTATTTTAAATCTAAAATTTGGAAATTTGTAAAAAATTATTAGTAAAAATAAAAATTATTTTTTAATGGAATCATACTAATTAGGGTAGGGTGAAATTTTGGAATTTTTCTATGAAATTTCAGTTTTTTAATTAATAGTTAAAAGAATTTAAATTTATCTCCACACTGATTAAACATTTAATTTAATTATACGGTTAAATTATATTTTTAATTGATTTTTATTTTTAATTTAATCAAATTTTACTCAATTTATAAAATTTATTTTATTAGATTCAATTTACTATTTACTCTGGTTGTAAAAATGAAGTAGTCTTTTGAATGTATTTACTGTAAAAACCTGTGTAGTCATTCCGTATGCAGGATTATATTTAAATTATTTTCAGACACTTATGTATTTGAAATTTAGAAAAAGGGATTACATATTTGGTATTAGAATAAAATATAATCTTTAATATTTTTATCTTAGTTTTTTTACCAAATATATTAATGAATGTAATTAAAATTAATTACCACGATTAAGTATAAAGTATGATTAATAAGGGAATAAACCCTAGCCTTACACCCCAAAAGGACTAGTAATATTTTACAAAATCAATTTTATGGCCATATTATGACCCTGACTCCATTTTACTATCATTGGACTATTAATGGACTCACTTTCAATGAAATAAATGTGGGAGGGGTTTCCCTTTTTCCAAAATATTACAAGAGTGTCACTCCTCCTAGAATATAAATGGCATTATCTCCTACCGCTTCCTCACACCTCCCAAGCCACATTGGCTCGAACAAAATATTCCCCAATAGATCACCAATATCACTCCCTTCCATCTTGAAATCTCTATTGTGTATGAAATAAATCCAAGCATGTCGTTTGGTGAAAACAAAACGGAGTTACCCAAAGAAGAGGTAACTTCCTCCCTCAAGTCCCTTTATAATAATTTGATTATTTATCCCATCCACTCTCCTTATTCAATTTTTATAAAACAACAGTATTAACATCATTATACTGTTATTTTTTTATTATTATTGTTCATCCTACAATAAAAACTTAAATATATTGGGTTACGAACATACTGTTTAAGTGTTTGGTGAACTACCACCTCAAAAAATGATGATTGTTCATTATTTCTTTACTGCCTCTCATCGTATAAATTATGATGTATAATATATTTTTATATAAGATTTATGATAATTATAATGTATTTAATCTTGTATAATGATTTTACAAGACATTTATTCACACATTAATTCTTCTATAAATTCAGTCATTTTGTTTGAGGAAGGGTTCACTATCACCCACTCAGGGTGGTGTGATTCATTCACACACAACATGATAGTATTAAGGAATTATTTAGTAAAATTATATGATATATATGATGTAATAAATATAAATTAATATTGATATATATATATATATATATTTCATTTATAATCCTTCACCCAATATGAAAATAAAACAGAAAAAAGTTTATGCTTACGTATAACCTACCATCTCCATGAACTGTGTATTCCATTTTGTATGTATATATACTATATTTTATTATAGTAAAAATATACTGAATATAAATTGTATTTATATCATTATTTTAATTCGGAAATAATTATATTAGTATTAAGACCAAATATGAAAAAAAAATTAAGACACATAATAAAAACAATGTGAATATCACCAGAGGAAAAACCTTAACATATAATAGTTTACAAGAGGTTAATATAAATTCATAATCAAAACATATATGATATTAGATATAAGAATATGGTTCTATTATAGATTTATAATAAACTTTTATTTTTTATAAATGATGTTCTTACGAGTACGTCGAGAGTCAAGACCCGAGGTAATGGAATTTTATCTCCCTCATTATTTCGATGAAATAAGTGCCTTATTCACCACAAAATTATTTTATGTGGTGTATATAATTACCATAAATGTATTGTATGACTATTATAATTAAATATATTTGTATTTAAATTAATATTTTATGATAATTCTGTCATGGGATTTAGGTTTCAAAAGTAACCAAATCAGTAATGTA
Source organism: Viscum album (assembly GCA_963277665.1). Taxonomy (NCBI): domain Eukaryota; kingdom Viridiplantae; phylum Streptophyta; class Magnoliopsida; order Santalales; family Viscaceae; genus Viscum; species Viscum album. The sequence continues at coordinate 1,111,990,316 of OY728146.1, forward strand.
ACTTTGTCTCAATTTTCATTCCATGATAAAAATGGAATGTTATACAAAATTATTTTTATATGAGGTGTATAAAATACCTTTTAAATATTATATCAAGAATATATTTATTATCATGATATTTTTAGCTCTTTGTAATTTTATTTTCCTACTTGAGGAGTGTGATTCAAAGATACCATGTGGTAAGTGTTTATTGAAACAATCTCACAATTTATCAAGATAGATTATGATCATGTTTTTCATGTCTAAAAATTATGAACCGTATTTCAAGAAAACAAATAAAATATCTTATCCTCCAGTTACTTATGATGTCTTTAGGTATCAGTACCATTTCCCTAATCATTGGTACTTACGGTAATTGAGAAAATTATTTTTAGAAAATGTGACCTTACCACTCTATTCTGTTAGAAATCAATGTTCCTTTAAATCCATGATTTCCAAAGAGGAATTTCAAGAATATTATAATAATATCAGATGATAATTAAAATACATATTTTCTTTTTTTACTTTTTCTAATGTTTTCAAAGGAATCTTCTTGTCTCGTTTCGAACAATCCATTTTTCAACCTTTTTCCCATGCAAAAGGAATGCTCTTTTTACCATGTATGACATGTATGGATTAATCTACTACAATTTCTTTGAAGATTCCTTTGCATGTTTGAAAGAATAATTTTCATGAAAATATTTATTAATTTTAATTTTAATTAAATGGTCTTAAAATATTTTTCTAGAACTCTACATAAATTTTCAAAGTATTTTTCATGTAAAGTGGCTTTAAAATGGTTTCTAAGATTATTTTATATGTTTTAATGTAAAAATGGTTTTCAAAATGTTTTCAAGATCCTCTACTTGTTTTCAGAGGAATAAGGCTTTCATAATGTTTTTAATGCTTTATTTTTATTGATTAATATTTTTTTGGTGAATTTTTTTTAAAAAAGTTTTTCATTTTATAAATCATTTTTCAAAGGAGAAAGGATACTTTATTCATAAATTATTTTTAAAATATAGTTTAAAATAATTTCCAATTAAGGATGACATACATTGGTGTTACTCATGTCATTTCTGGAAATGATTTAAAGGTTTCATTCATATGCTTTATATAAATGGTTTATGTATTGATGCCATTATGTTTATGAAACCTGCATATTTTAATAAGTTATGTGTCCATAAAAACATTTTATTTTCATGGGGTATGATTTGATGAAATAATTATGAAATAATTTCTGTTTTCCACAGTTTAATGTATGATTTCATGTTTATAAAACCCATTTCATTTCATATGTTATGATATAATTTTTTATGATTTTGTGTTACATATATGTATGATTTCAATATGATATGGGTGGGACATATATCTCCCTCAATTTTATTGAGTAAATATTTATATCTCATGAGATAGAATACGATGGTCCTGAGAGTGAAAGTTGACTAATAAGATGGCTATGAGAGTGAACCATCACTTCCAAGATGGTAAGAGGTGTCAAATCAAACTACTAATATGGAAATGGGAGTGATTTGTGACTACATAGATAGTATGGGGAGTGATTCCATATGAATAAAATGGTCTTTGTAGTGATTCCCTGGATACTATGGAAATCATATTAAATGATTATGTTTTTTCCACAATTCCATGTTTTATTCGTGTGTTATGATTTTATGGATTATGTTCTTTGTTTCCATATTGTTAATGTCTGATGAACTTTTAATATTTATTACATTATTCTTGTTTTTGTTCCTCGATATGAAGGGTTAAATATTATAATGTTATGATCATGTTCTCAACCCCCTATTGTCATTTTTATGCTTACTTGTCTCCCTTTTTTACCCCTACTGAGCATATAAGATCACCCATTTTTATATTTCTATCCCCGGGTTATGAAGATTTTTTTAAGTATAATTTTTTTTAAGAAGAGTGGTAGTCATGAAGAACTCAGTATGAGATAATGTCTCTCACTTATGGACCAGTGTTTATGTTTCCATGTTTCTAAAGTCACTAAAATTATACAGTCTTTAGGTGTGTATTTTTTTAATGTTTAATGTATTATGAAAATGTGTTATAATTTTTATGTATGTTAAGACTAGATGTTTATAGGTGGTATAAGAGAAAAGGATTATTTAACCTTCGTAAACATGGATTTGAAAACATTAATTATAACTCTAAGGACTGTTTCTAAGTAAATCAAAGGATAAGTAAAAGTATAAAAATATTCCCTGGAATTTTCTTAAATGATATAATGAGTGGTTTAATATATATATATCCCATTCTAGATACAATAAGTGGATGATTCACTAGCACAAATTTACCTAGGGATAACAACTCTGAAAAGAAGTCCCATTCCTGTCTTGGGGTAATCTGGTATACGACAATGAGCCTAGTTTCACACCTGGTTTGACACTCCTGGGAAATATTATTTGGAAATTAAAAAAAAATATCATAAACTATTATGAATTATTTGAATGGAAGATAAAATTCAATAACATAGTGTAAATCTATGTTATCATCGTTTAAAATGTAGGTTTCATTATTTAGACATCATATAAGTATTTTTTTCAAGATTATGTGATTTTCTAATATGATTTATGATTATCAAGCCATTCTTTATGGTTGTATCCAATTGAGAGAAGAAGGAAGGACATGGATAACATTAAATGTTTTATATGGGGAATGTATGGGCATTATGGAAATAGATTTCTTAAGTGGAAATCTAATAAAAAAGTAAGGTGGTATGAATATTGGTTATACTTCTAAAGATAAGGAGACTGAAAATGGCATGTGAATGATATGTGGTATTATTCCAGTATTTTTTACATTAACCATAAGAAACATGATTATATTGAGGCCGAGGAACCTTAAGACATTATTAATATATCATATTCTAGGAAATTGTCATTAATTAATATGTTGATGAATCCTGAGTAATGGTTAAAGTATAATAGTTGATGATTTATGTGCTTATGTTTTGGTATTAAAAGATTATGTTATATGTATCATGAAATATAAATTTATTCTCTATATTAATATCATTAAGTATTGAAAAGGATATGATAAATGGTGATGAAGACTTTGAAAAGTGATCTTTTGATTAAGGGAAGGTTACCCTTAATGTGATCAAGATGCAGTGAAACATTTTTTTCACTAGGATAGAGAGATTGTTGTTTTCAATAATATAAATAGGATAACACAAATTACCCTAGATATGATTATTTATTGGTTGAAAAGTGATCCATGTCATCATGGATAATGATTATAACTTCTTGGATTTAAATAATATATCCAATAACCTTTGGAATAATTAAACTTGCATGTTTTCAAAAAGTATTAATGGGAATTTAGTTTATTACCATGTTTTAAGAAAAATATATGATGAGGGTATTCACATGTCTGTAATGTGACATGAAAGATCTACTTTTTGGTATATTTTGTATCAATGTTAATCTTATTTTGTGACCTTGTTTCTATAGTTTATTATTTACATTTATTATAAGGTTTATAAGTTCAAACATTTATAGAAATATTATGTTAATATTTGGATGATGTTTGAGAGAATAATGTATAATCTCACCCCATGAGGATTTATTCATAATGGATAAAAGGTTATAAGAGCTTGTTGTTGATGATAATTAATGATTGATGGGATGATATATCACGGATCTTGTTATTTGTTAGTTATTCTGGAATGAAAAATTCACCTTCATTTTTGAAGAAAGAGGTGAAGTGGATTAAGTAACATCAAAGGGATATGTATTCCTGAAATCATGAAAGTATACATTTTCATGAAAATTATTTAAATTTATGAAAAATGTTATTGAAATGGAATTCGGTTTCCTAGTACCTTTTTTTCATTGAATTAGATAATCCCTTACTTCATCAGATATTTATGTCATTGTGATTATAAAATTACTCTTAACCTTGTTCTATATCACTATATATTCACACATTAAGGTTATAACTCTCTTTCATGTCTAAGTTATCACATTCCACCTATGTTTTCATATATGGAAACCCTGTTATATACTACTTTGGGTAACTGTTATGTTTCTAACATTTCATTTTAAGAGAAAGTGTTAGTATTTATTTTAATTATGTGGGTTTATAAGAATGTAAATTTAATGTATTAAACCTTTGATAACCTAGAGGAATTTAGAGGGTGAAATCCATTTTAAGGGGGGTTGAATGTAACACCCCAAGATTTTGTGAATATATTTTGAATTAAATTAATTTGTTTGATATTTTTTTTCATTTCACACAACATTGAATATATATTTTTCTATATTAAAGAACTATGTTTGGATCATTAAATACCAAGTTTATCAAGGACTACATACAATATAATGTTTATTTTTATCTACAAGTAATATTGTGGTCCTCTTTTATTACATGAAAGACTGTCAGTCCTTGATGGCTTGCGTTAAACATACAGTTGAGTTTTCACAAGAAAAAATATATAATTTAATATCAAATATTAAAACTAAACCTATAAATAGTTTTAAAGGTCATATAAATTAATTAATAACATATTAAAACCTATGGTTTACACAAATATAAAATAAATTTCTTAGTTATAATTAACCAATTGAATGTAAAGTGAATATTTTTATAGAAATCTATTTTTATGTTTACAAAGTAGTTTTTTCATAATAACTTAAATTAATTAAAATTATTGAGTGATATAAATTTAATATATATTATATATTCAATCATATATTTTTCTATTCATCCAGTATATTTTAAAGTCATATGTAAAGAACAAACCAGATATTACACATAAAACCCTATATTTGTGTTAAGGAAATTTTTCCACATTTTGATGGATAAAATATTTTGAATATAAATTTTGGAACTATTATATAATTTATATTAATAAAACTTTATTTTATTTATTGAAAAATCATTATTAGGTTTTGGTGAATTTTTTTCTGCAAAGTTTCATTTTTTTAATGAATAGTGAAAAATAATAAACTATTACTCAAAACTAATTTTTCATATGATTTTTTATAAGATTAAATTATAAATTAATTTATTTTAATATTTATTAGATAAAAGTATTATCAATTTCTCAATTTAGGTAATTTTAACCAATTTCACTTCGTAATTGGTTATAAAAACATAACAAAATTTTGAACATTTTTACATTAAAAACCCACATAGCCGTTCTACTTGACGAATTATATTTGAACTAATTTCTACTACTTATTTGTTTGGAATTTGGAAAAATTATTCCACATTATAATTTTTATAATTTATAATTTATAATATGTTCAATTTGGTTTATTACTAAAAATAATTGTGAAAGTAATTAGAATTAATTACAACGATTAATGTTAAATTAAGCTTAATAAGGGACCAAACCATAACATTAAGGATTAAAACGACATATAAACTTGTCTAAAATATATATTTTGGACATATTGATACCATATCCTCTATTTTCTATAATTATGTCCATTATCGTATTGACATTGAAGAAAAAATGTTGGTGATGTTTCCCTTTTTTCATAATATTATAGGAGTGCCACTCCTCCTCAACTATAAAAGGCCAAATATCCTACCACTTCTTCAAACCATTCATGACACATTATATTGAAAAACATATACCCAAATAGCGCCCAAATATCCTTATATTACTCATGGAATCCTCCCATGGATCGAAATTAAATCCAAGGATGTCCTTTTGTGAAAAATGAAAGGAGTTTCCCAAAGAAGAGGTACCATCCTCCGTCAAGCTCCTCAATCTTATTTTCATTCTCCATACACTCTACTATACTTATTTCATTATTATAAAACAAAAAAATATTTTAAATTTTGAGATGTTTTTTTATTTTTATTCTTAGAAAAAAACACTTCCATCTAATGGGTAACGAACGTACTATTTATGTGTATGGCGAACCAGCACCTCACAAAATGATGATTGTTCATTCTATTTTTACCCTATATCATGCCTTAAATTATGATGGAAAATATATTTCTATAAAACTATTATGATATTTATGATTCTATTAATCTTCAATAATTATATTACAACACAAATCTTTATACCTTCTTTCTTGTGTAAATACGATAATTTCATTTGAGGATGTTTGGACAATCGCCCCCTCAAGGTGATGTAATTCGTTCACACACTACATGGAATGTACTAAGGGTTTTTTAGAGAACATAAATGATATAAATGATATAAATGATATAAATGATATAAATAATCTTCTATAATAATGATATATATATATATACACATATTTTGTATTTACTCTTTTTCTTACAATACAACAATAAAATGAAAACAACGTTAATGCGTACGTATGGAATAATGTCTCCATGAACGGTGTATTCCATTTCATACTTATATATTCTATATATTATCAAGATTCAAATATATTTTATTTTAATGATATTTATATCATTATTTAATTTTTTTAAATCAATATATATGTATAAGAACAAAATATATAAAAAATTAAGACACGGACAAAAAACGAAGAGAATATTACCCAAAGTTAAGACATAAAATATAATTTTTAATAAGAGGGTAATATAAAGTAATAATAAAACCATATATGATATTAGATATAACAATATTATTTTGTGATATATTTATAATAAACTTATATTTATTATACATGAATTTTTTACGAGTCTTATTAGATTCAATACACAAGGTAAGAGAATTTCATCTCACATTTTATTTCTATGAGAAACATTCCTTATTCCACACTAAATTATTTTTTCTAGTGTATATACTACAAATTAATTTATTATATTAAAATTATAATTAAATATATGTCTTTTTTACGTAACCATTTTTATGATATTTCATTCATGGGGTTTTAGTTTCAAAAGTTACCGAATCAATAATATAATTTTGTCTCAATTTTCCTTCTCTCACACAGAAGCCATGTTATACTGATGTATTTTTATATTAGCTGTATAAACCAACTTTTAATTTTATATCATGAATCTAACTATTTTAATGAGATTATATGCTCCATTTAACTTCATATTATTACATAGGGAATATGATTCAATGATAACATGTGTTAAGAGTTTATTGAAAATATATCACAATTTATAGAGATTGTCTGTGATCAATTTTTATTAAAGAAATATTATGACCCATAATTCATGAAAACACAATATTTTTATTCTACTCTAGTTAGTCATAATGTATTTAGGTATTAGAACAATTTTCTAATATTTAGTACATAATAAAATTAAGAAGTTGTTTTTAATAAAATATTTCTTTACCTCTCTCTCCGGTCATAAATCTGTGTAATTTTAAAACCATGCTTTTAAAAATTGGATTCTGAGAATTTTTTACATATATGACATGATAATTAAAACACATTTTTACCCTTTTCTTCCTTTACCAATGTTTTAAAAGGAGTATTATTTTCACTTTCCATACAATAATTTTTTTAACCTTTTTACCATGAAAAAGAAATATTCTCTTTACCTCGTATGGAATATATAGATTTACTTACCAAAAATTATTTCAATATTCCTTTTCATATTTAAGAGGTTGATTTTAAAGAAAATGATTTTAAAATATATTTTCAATGAAATGGTTTAAAATCATTTTCAATGTTTCCATATTTGTTTTCAAAGTATTTTTTCAATGAAAGTGATTTTCAAAAGGTTTTCAAAATTATTTTATATGTTTTAAAGGAAAAATGGGTTTAAAAAGGTTTTTAAGATCCTCTACACGTTCTCAAAAGAAAAATTCTCTAAAAATGTTTTCAATTCTTATTTTATAAATTATCATGATTATTTTAATGAAAATTGTTTTCAACAGGTTTTATGTTTTAAGAATGATTTTTTAGAGGAGAATGGATAATTTCATCATGAAATGTTCTGTAAAGATATCTAAAACTTATTTCACATATATAACTGAATCCATAAGTTTTACTCATGGATTTCATGGAAATGATTTAATGGTACCATTCATATTATTTCTCTGAATTGTTTTTGTATAGATGAAATGATTTTTTGATCCATGATTCTTTTCACTGGTTATATATATATGACACATGCTTCATTTAATGGTAAATGCATTGATGAAATAATTATGAAACCTATTTTTCCATACTTTAATGTACGATTTTATGTTTATGACACCCATTTAATTTCATGGGTTATGATATAATAGTTTTTGATTTTTTGAATATGTACATATTATTTTATTATGATATGGGAAGGAAATATATCTCCCTCTAACAAATTGGGTAAAGATTTATATACAATGATATAGAGGAATATGGTATTGGGAGTGAAACTAGACTACTAAGAAGGCCATGGGAGTGAACTATGGATACCGTGATGGTATGGGGTGTAAATTCATGATACTAATATTTCCATGTGAGTGAACCATTCATTCAAGATCGTATATGGAGTAAACTCATACTACTAACATGGTATTGGTAGCGATGCCTTGGATACTATGGAAATCATATTATATGCTTATGTGTTTGATAAAATTCCATGTTTTATTCTTATATTATGGTTTCATGGCTTATATTATTTATTTCCTTATTATAAACTGCTATTATTTAGGCCATGATTCATGTTTATGATTTTTTATGTGTAGGGTGAGATATTATAATGCTATGATCATGTTCTCATACTCCTATGATCATGTTTATGCTTACATTTCTCACTTTATAACCATAGTGAGCATTTGAGCTCACCAATTGTTATGTATCATTCTCATGGTAATGAAGATTTGTATTTTGTATGGTTTCTCTAATAAGGGTGATAATTAGGAAGAACCAAGTGGGAGATAATTTCTCTCACTTATGTACCTCTATTTATGTTTCTGATTTTCAAAATGCACTAAACTAATACAGCCTTTGGGTGTTTATTTTTTTTCTGTTTTTTGTATTATGAAAAAGGGATGCAATTACTATGTACATTAAAAATAAGTCATTATAGTTTCAGTGTCCCATTAGTTGTATTGTACCAATAATTTTCTAGTTATATATAACAAATAAGAGATGTTTTAAAGGATTGTATTTCAATTCTATTACAATCATGTTATTTTCACAGTCAAATTAAATGAATAGATCAAAAAATGACATTTATTTTATTTTATTGTAAACCATGTTTTATTAAATAATTCAAAATTTATAAAAATATTACCTTTATTAAAATTAATGGTAAATGGGTTAAAATATAAAAAATGGTCCATTTATTGTCTAAATATTATTTTATCGTAAATTTCTTAACTTCAATAGTGTTAAAAACAATAATATCACTATAATCATCAAAATGGATATCATGGGTCTTATAACATAGAGAAAAGGGTAAACATATCATATCAAAATGTTAAAATTTTATTATTTGAGTGTATTTAGAACAATAATCATATTATCCTTAAATTATAAAGGTGAATATTTTATGGGTTTTAATTTTTTTTAGTAGACTAATATATTTCCTTCTATTATGACCCTTACTGAGCTATTTTTTCTTATACCATGTTTTAAATGTTTTACAAATGGTTTATGGATGAGTAAGAACAAAGAAGAAATCAATTTTAATTTCAATAATATTTATCATGAGAAAAAACCATGTTACTTTTAAAAATATTTATACTGTGGAAATAATATATATGGAGTATAAGATTTCTCCTATTAATATATGGGTTTTGTGATGTATTATTTTTTACATAATTATATAAATCATGAAAACTAAAATATCTTTGGGAATGAATGAAACTAATTTTTTCTCTAAAGGCGTTGAATTATATAATGTTTAATGTTGGGTTATTTTAGTTGGTATCATAAAAATGGTTTAGATAACATTAGTAGTTTGGATAATGTTAATTTAAAAACGATGAGGGATTATAATTTATAGTGATGCTGAAATGATATATAATTTGAACATTTCCATGTTGATTTATCTAATATATGTCTTATCAAAATGGTTTTTCACATAGGAAGTAGTTGTGATGAACTAGGAAGGTATAAAGAGGAAAATATCCTTCCAAAATATCATCCTAAAATTGATGGAATTAGATCTGAACAATTATTTCCAATGATGGATCAGCTAACATATGGAATATGTGGTGGTAGCATCCATTCTAGTGAGACACCCACTTTACCACAGTGGAAGATGTAAATAATCCTGAATTTTTTGAAATAAAACCTTTAGTATTTTAGTGGAAATTTAGATCTAGAGGAATAATTAGGATGCATCAATGCATTGGAAAAAATATTCAACATCATGGAATGGTTATAACATTATGAAGAATCTATTCTCATTTATAGTTTTAAATGTGAAACTAATAAATGATAGTATTTGGTCTAGATTAATTTAGTGATCGAAGATCTTGATTTTATAGAATGGAAATTATTTAAGAAACCTTTCCAAGAGAAATATTTCTCTGGGGTGTTTTGACTCGGTCTGGAGAAAGAATTATTTTTATTTAATAAAATAATAAAGATTCAGTAGCAGCATATGTAGCAAATTTTTCATTATTGGCTAGGTATAAAAAAGATTATATTCAAAACCTTGAGTGTAAATTTAATATATTTTTCTTAGAAGATAAACTAATTTTAAGAAGATCATTATCCACACAGAAAATTAAAAGTTATGTGAAATTTTTTAGTTCTGCGATGAATGTTGAGATGGAGTTTGTGGACACTGACTTAGTTTTATATTAGAAGAGTACAAAGTGGACTAGGGGGAAATAAATAGAGAAATGGTCGATTATGTAATCTGACGGTATACCCAAAAATTATATATGTTTAAAAAAATATCTTGAAATGTTAGATATGATCTATAATGTTTTACTATTGTGGGTAGTTTTCTCATAGAATTCCTCACTATAAAAAAACGTGCCCCAAATAGTCCAAGAATTGGGTAATAGATAGCTAATATATGATGAGATGTTTCAATTTTATTAATTTTGGATATTATGATAATGTTTGTCCAAATTTAGATACCTTGGGTGAAAACCATCTAGATTGATAGAAAAAAGCAGTGGAGAAAATATTTCCTACTACTACTGTTGATGTTGGGACATCTTTTTAAGTTTTCATTAGAATGTTACTTATTAACATAAACAATATTGATTCCCAATTTGAATACGGATCTTCAAATTCTTCAAATTATATGAAATTTAAATTTAAAATGGAAATATAACCTCATGAAATAAATCTACAACTTTTAGTAAAATCACCATGAGGAAATTTTAAAGAAACTATGATTTATAGGAATCATTTTGATGTTATATGTGATATGGTCTTCCATGAAAATATTTTTGGACTACCCTTAGTGGAGTTTGATGTTATTATTAGTATCTATTGTTTTTTAGTTTATAATTCTAAGATATATTTCTTAGATATAAAGTTATATTAAATTGTTTCATAACTTTTATAACATGTCATGAAACTGAGAAATTAATTAGTAATAACAACGACTCTTACCTAGCTCATATTTTTGAAAATAAATAAACTATTAAAATTAGTGATATTCCAGTTGTGAATGAATACACAGAGGTTTTTAATTATTAATTTCCTTGTTTTATTAATGATTAAGAGGTGGAGATTACAATTTAATTAATTTTAGATTCTAATGTAATTTCAAACCCCCCTTATTGAAATAATTATGTTAAAATTTTCGAATTTAAAAAGTAGTTGATGTTTTCTAGGTAATGGGATCGTCAGTCTAAGCCCATCACTATGGTGTAATCCTATTTTTTTTAATAAGTAAGATGGTTCAACGATAATTTCCAATGATTATAGATCCGTGGAGAAAATCACTATTAATAAAAAGTATTTGTTTCCTCATATCTATATTTTTTTATTAGCTCTACATTGAATATTATTTGTGGAAGAATTATCTCAGGTTAGGGTAACATATTTACAACAATTATGATAAATATATTTTTAAGAAAACATTTCAGACTATATATGGACATTATGATTCGGTAGTTATTACCTTTGGGTTGTCTAATACACTAGCTGACATCATAGATTTTAATAATGGTGTTTTACATGAATATGTAGATATATTTGTGAGTATTATTATTTATTATATATTGGTATATTAAAAATTCATGAGGATAATGAAATACACCGAAGTAATTTAAAAAAATTAAAATCAAAAGAAACTATAGGAAAAATTTATTAATTGTGAATTTTTTCCATAGTAAATATCATTCCTCAGGCATATTATTTAAAAAGATAACATTCCTATTGAATCTACTAGAACCATAGATGTTAAAGAATATCCAATACCTACAAATGATAAATATGTTAATTATTTTACTAAATTAGAAGGCTAATACCATCGGTTTTTTGAAATACTCTCTTGGTTTTCTAACCCAAATGACTAAGAAAAAAATCCATTAAATTCATAAATAAGAAATAGTATGATGTTTGTTTCAAGGAACTGAAAATAAGATTGTTTAATAATCTATTTTTTCCCTACCTAGTATAAATGGGGTATTTTTAATCTAAAATAATGTTACATTCAATTGAATTTTTTGATTTATAATGTACAATGATTAGAAAATTTCTTATTCTCGACATCAACTAAAACCCCTTGAGCTAAATATCATCCACATGATCTAGAATTATCTTATATCATTTTTAGGTTAAAATTTTTAAGGAATCATTGAAATGTTTTAAATTAGAAATATATGATGATAAAAAAATTTCGAAGTGTAGTTTCTCTAAAAAATAATTTAGCCATAGATGTAGAATATATATAGAACCAATTAAGGAATATGAGTACCATATTCATTACCATATTGAAAAAAAGTAATCAATTCTTTGAGTCAAAAAGATAATTCTATATTAACCATTTTATTTTATGAAGATAATAATTTGTTTAATTCTTTCAGGAATTTAAGCCTAAAAAATGTGTAAGTATGAATATCCTTTACTTTGTCTCAGGTATCAGTACAACCATATCTATCATAAATAATTTCTAAATCCTAGAAAGCTGATCATGTTTTATAGGAAAATGTAGAATATATTAATAAGGGTGAGTTTATAGAGATTAATTTTAATGATTAATGTGTTATTAGATTTGGAAAGAGATTTCATTTTCCTTTTGATTCCCTGTTAATTATTTTTGTGTGTAAAGATCATAGTTCACCATTTTCGATTCATAGTTGAAGAACTAAGATATACAATGAATTTCAGGTGTATTTCTGGTGGAATGGAATGTAAATAGATATTATTGAATTTAATATGAAATGATTTTATTATCTATAGTTTAAGGAAAAATGAAAAGTTCTACAGGGAATTATTTATCCTCAGATAGTACTAGAGTAAAATTGGGAGAACATGTCCATGTATTTTGTGGTAGGATTACCAAATACATCATTAGGTAATAACATAATTTTTATTATTATTTATATAATAAATAAATATTCACAATTGAGAAACTATGTATTTAGATCCTACATCTTAAATATACATCAAGGAGATAGTTTGGTTACATGGAGTTCCTTTATCCATTGTATATAACTATTCTCCTAGGTTCACTTCTATTTTTTATGAAGGCATTTAGAAGTCATTGGGTACCAAATTAAATTTTAGTAAAGGTTTTCATTATTCACATGATGGACAGTCAGAGTAAAAATTACAACCGTCAAAGAAATTCACTGCTCTTATCAAATGGATTACCAAGTATTTTGGGATCAACATCATACATTTTTCTGGTTTTCATATAATAATTGTATTTATTCCATTATATAGATGGAATATTTTTTAAAATCATACGTAAACTGGAATCAGACTCTAGAGTGTTGGGATTAATATTGAGAAAGGGATTTTTTGAGACTATAAATGGTTGAATAGAGGGTTGATAAGGTTAATAAGATTAAGTAACAAAATCAGTTCTCTCATATCAGATTGATAACTTCTATGGATATAATTAAGAAAGAAATTTATTTCGATGTTAGTGATCTTTTTTTATAATGTATAATTATAGAATAGTGTTATCAATTTAGCTAAAAATGAGATAATACATCTAGAGTTCATTAGACCATATAAAATTTTGGATAAATTTGGATTAGTTTCCTATAAAGGGGCCTTATGATAGAGTGTATCATAGGTACATGATTTATTTCATGTATAATTGTTAAGAAACTATGTGGAATATATATCTCATGGTTTTCACCATGAAGTAACATAGTTAGAAGGGAAAATTTAATATAAATAAAAACCTATTTATATTTTTTACCATATGTATCAACTGTTGTTGAATTATGAAAATAATCAAGTAAATTTGTTGTGTAAATAACTACATTGCAGAAGAATCAATATGATAATATGAAAATGCAATGAGGGAATGATATCCCAACTTGTTTAAGTAGAAAATAAAATTATGAGAATGAAATTTTAAAAAGGGGGGAGAATGTAAAAACCTAAGTAATGTTAATATAAATAATTTTTTATGTAATTAATATTCATTAATTATATTATATAGAGTTATATTCATTATAATAACATTGGGTAATTTTTTAGTTAAAAGGAAAACAGATTTATTTCTAACCAAACTCGATTTTCACATATTAAATGGTAAAATATAAAATATTTATCTATAAATTATTGAATTTAAAATTTTAAAAATAAAATTCATTTTTTAAATTATCATAACTAAATTATATATATAGTGAATTATTATTATTTTTCTTAAAAGATTTATTTTTCAGTTAATAGCGAAAATAACTAATTTTAATAAAAAAAGTCATTTGATTTATTTAAATAATGTAATTTAACATTAACAATGTGATTTTAATTTAAAATATATGTAATATTAGTATTATTTATTTATATATAAACTACTTAATTAAATTTCAATCACCTTTATACATAATATTTAATTATACGTACATTGTTGTGTATAAAAAATACTTTTCTAAAAATTATTTTTTATTTCATTTTTTATTTTAACAAGAAATTAATATCCCCACTTCTAAAAAAATAATATTTAAATATTTAATCAATATTTTGAATGTATATTTCAAAATTTTATTAACTTTATAATGAATATAACTCTGTATAATATTATGTTTTCAGAAGTTGTGATGTTAATTTTTTTGAAAACATAATGTAAAAAATGATGCTCTCTTGCTTTTAAAATCTATATTATTTTTTGATAGAAAAAAATATTATCTTGGATTTTTTATTTATTTTTTATTTATTAATTAATTTCCTTAAATGTTTACCCAACACTAATAAAGTGTCTGTGCACATAGTAGTAAAAGCAACAAAATAAAATTATATACAATAAAAGAAATATTTTTTGGGAGAGTTATAGTGTCCTAAAAAAATTTGAGATAGATATAACATGTTTGGTATGTTTTTATGGATTTTACTCTATAAACATTACTTTCATGTTAATTTCAAATTTAAATTAAATGAATAGAAAGAAAGATCGCATTAATGGTATTTTATAATAAATATTGTTGTATTAAATGATTTAAAATTTATAAAAACACAATATTATTTTAAATTAATGGGAAAAGTATTAAAATATTATAATGTTCCATTTATAGGATAATTTTATTACTATAGTTTCATTATTAACACCTGTAGTTTGAAAAATATTTATATTATGGTAATTGTCACACTTGTTAGGATGGGGTTAAAACAAAGGGATATGAGTTAAAACATCATCTAAACGTGGCCAAATTTTATTTTATGAGAATAATTAAAAAAATACTCATATTATATTCATATTATAATATTTATCATTCGTTTATCAACAAAAAATAATTTATATTCATTTAATAATGTAAAAAATTCCAAGAGTTCCTCTCCCCTCACTTATGAAATGGAATCTTATATCCTCTATTCATCACATCTTTTGTGGACTTTAGATTAGATAATACCTACCTAATTCAGTCCCTAAATTCACACCCCATGTATTAGATTCCATGTTTTTATTATAAAATCACAATAAAATGGATTATGATGTAAACATAATGTTGTTTCCAAAAGAAGAGGTATAGTTCATAACCAAGCATTTTCAAATTATTTCTTCTCCTAACTCATCCAAATCATATTAAACCATATAAAAATAAAAAAAATTATCTTAAATATATTTATATGTTATTATGTTAATTGGATAATCTATATTTTTATCCTTTTCCATCAAAATGGAAATTAAAACATCGTTTGTGTGTATGGAAGACTACCTCTTCATGAACCAATGAAATTCATTTTCCATTACAGACTATCGTGGACATATATACCAACGGGTGAAATATATATATATATATATATATATATATATATTATTAATTAAAAAAATTATAGTTTTGTAATATAAATTTATCATCAATTTTCATACATTTTAATTCATGGAAAAATGGTATCACCGTTCGTGCATTTGTGTGGACTACCACCTCTACGAAGCAATGTGATTCATTTTTGCAACAACACATCACACGGATGATATAAACACGTTTCTTTGACGAAATAATATGATATTAATGAAATAATAATAATTATACAAACATAAAAGAATACTTTATATTTTCCCACATGGAACATTCAAAAATTGGTATGTGACTCATATATACATGCCACATATCGTCTCTAAGATTATCATGTTGGGAATTTTTGAAAAAAAAATAATGGTTGGTTTTAAAAGTAATGATTATATAAAAAATATATATTCAATCAATTTCTATTATTCAATAGGTTATGGAATAATTACCTCTTTGACCATATTTGACCTAATGAAGTCATTTTGGATATATGAGCTGAATAACATCAAAACATCTAGCCTGTAATTAACTTATTAGGTAATTTTATATAACATGTTATATAGAAAATAAAATTCATAATAATGTTGAAAATGGTTCTTATGAAAGTAAATATTTATCACAATTTTATTACTCATCAATATATGTAATTTATATCATATATGAGAATCGAGGTAAGGGACACATGAAAATAAAACCCCATATTAAATATTTTAGTGATTTTTTTAAATATTTATCTTCCATGTATATATTATCAAAACTATTCTATGGATATAGTTATATTCAAATAAATTATGTATAAAGTAAATTTTTTTGTCGCTTTTGGACTTCATAAATATGTTTTCAAATGGAGTCTATTTACATATTTTATATGGATAATTTATAATTTATTTATAAAAGGAAAAAATGAATGTTCTATTTTAACATATACAGTGTTGATGGATTTTCTCACCACCACAACTTTTATTTTATGTTTTTTTATTTACAATATTAAATGATTTAATCAGATTAAAACCATTTTATTCTATACTCTATGTATTTTAGTTTTTAAAGTGGGTTTCTAAAAGTAAAGGCTATTTTGATATCTAATTTTTTTTATTTGTGTTAAAATGTTTTTTTAATGGTTTTATGATGAAATGGTTAAAGAATAAACTTTTTTATTCATTATATAGTACATGATAATTATAGATGATTATGCGTGAGCCCGATACATCTTGTGTGATGGATGAGCATGATACAACTTATATGATGGTTGAGCCAAAGATAGCTTTCCAATAATTTGGTTAATGTTCCCTTTCCTTTTAGGAAAGAAAGAGGTAGTTACCTAGAGAGGTTACTCCTATTCAATTAACATGGATCTGGTTATTCCTGACATGATATTAACATGGTTTATAAATATAAATCTCTCTCTTTCCTAAAAAGGGACTATTTCTCCTTACTATGTTTTTTTAAAAGTTTTCTTTGGAAACTTTTTTGGTATTTTCATGGGGTTATGATTTATTTCATATTCTCTTATAACATTTTGACGAAGGTGAATATTTTATG
Source organism: Viscum album (assembly GCA_963277665.1). Classification (NCBI taxonomy): domain Eukaryota; kingdom Viridiplantae; phylum Streptophyta; class Magnoliopsida; order Santalales; family Viscaceae; genus Viscum; species Viscum album. The sequence continues at coordinate 1,112,008,077 of OY728146.1, forward strand.
TATTTTATAGATTTTCACTTGACTAGTAGATTTATTTATTTTATGTGCCCCTTACTGAGATTTGTGTTCTTATCCCACATTTTAAAATGTTTTTATAGGGTATAACTATGTGTTAAAAAAAGAATTCATGTTTAAAGTCATTACGATTTTTCATGAAAAGAAAAAATGTTTCTCTTTAAAAGTTTTTTATTGTGTAAAAATTGGATACAATATATTGGTTTCATGATTATGAGTTTTTTTGTAAGATCTATGAAATAATTCTCTAAAAATATGAACCTAAAAGACATTTGGCCATTATAGAAAGTGAAATCTATATCCCAAGGGACATTATTATGTAATTTTTATGGTTGGGTTCTTATATCGAGATAAAGTTAAAGGGTTACTGATACATGTTATTATGAATTTTATCTCTTTATGTAAGTGGATGACATTCATAAACTTGGTTGTGTAAATTTAATCACTAGACCACAAGAAATGGAGGGAATCACCAAAGTTATATTAGAACAAAATTTTTGTAATTTATTTGAATGTTAAAACTAAAGAATAAAATAAAAAACCATGTGTTTCATTTTATGAAACATTATGTTTAAACTCATCAGCTAGACTTACCAGTATAATGTTTTATCCATGATTATTTAGTGTGAATTACTCTTTAAAAATTGATTTAATTTTTTGGTATATAAATATTACTATGTTCTTTTAATATTTCTAAAATAACATAACTTGTAAAATTTTCCCTAAAAATTATAAAGTATTAAGACTAATTCTATTATCACAAGTATATTTAGGGAAAATAATTACACTGAAAGAATCCAATATGGAAGATAAAAAACTAAATTTTACATCAATATAACCGTCTTTTATCCTCAACTTATCCCCACACTTGAGGACTTAATAAAATTACAATTAGGAGAAATATGTAATGAACCAAACTTCTATGAATAAAATTCACTTTATAATTTAATTAAATAACCAGTTATGGTTATTGAAGGCACATTCACATCTTTTGTTTAATTATATCCTATTTGATTTAATAGATCCTTAATCACCAATACCATTCATAAAATTATCATTGAACATTGATCATATGATTAATATAAATATATTGCTACCATAAATCCAATTAACATAAAAAATGGAGTAATGGTCTCAACGAGTAGGATCAAACCCTATATAGACCATTTATTTGAGCTTACAAGGGACATAACATCACTAAGATTTTACCTTAATCATTACTAAGAATAAATCTATTAACCAAAGCATTAGATAACCTGTTTATGGGATAAGTTCAAACTCATCATGATCATAGCCCAAACCGTGTATCCTAAACCACATAATGAAAATATCACAACTGAACACCTTACCCTTAGAGAGTTTTCTTTTTTATTAAATTCAAATGTATCAACACCATAATAATATAAATATTTATATTTTGTTTTCAGAATAATAATGGTTATATTTACATCTTATTGTTGGTTCTTTATAAATTAATTTAATGTTGATACTATAAAATAAAAATTGAATTATTGGGTAATATGACATTTAAATTTTGAAATACTATTTGATAAATGAATGGACTAGTTATTTAAATGATATTTTATTAAAATATTATTAAAATATATTCATTTAATATAAATGATATTATAATTTTTCTGATGTAAAATGAAATTTCTTTAGTGGTTCAAAAAATTGAATTTTCAAAAAACCACACATATCTCAATAAATATTGATTATTATTTTAAAAGGGAAAATTCACTTATATAGAAAATTATTTTAATAATATATATATATATATATATTGGAATAAACACATCAAAATTATGAACTAGGGAATTTTTCATAATTTTCTAACACTATTGAATTCTTGGGTAATGAATAAAATATATTATATATATACTAGGTAAATTATGATATAAAAATGAACTAAAATTTATGTAATAAATTCTATAAAGGGTATAAAAATAAAAATATATTTTTCCACATTAAAATAATGTGATTTTTAGATTATTTAGTTAATTTAATATAGCCTTTTTCAATCCACCAAAATCTATAATATATATTAGGGTTTCAAAATTAATTCTTATGATCATTGATAAAATCCACACCACTAAGGGTAATATTTAATTATTTCCTTCCTTGGAAATGTAAAATAATTAAAACCACTCTTATTTTTTAAAATAATATTAAAAAATATTGGAAGGTTACTGGTTTTGATTATTTTATTATATAGAGTCTATAACCTATGTTTGGGAAATAATAGAGAAATCCCCTCTAATTTTATATATAAACACACTAAATATCCCTACAAACATCATTGAAAACATTATATGAAATCATTAATATACCAGATCATATATATATTCATATCAATGTTCCCCCGTTCCCTCAAGAATCGCCTCTCAATATTTTGGAATCACCCCGTAAGGTAAAAGATCCACTCTTTGTCCTCTTTATTCAACACCTGAATTATGTAATACATGTTTTCCTAAAATTACTATTGATGTGATATGGAATTTAATATCCCAATTAATTCCCTTATTATTTTTATGTAATGATAAACCCCTTTAACTATCATTAATCCAAACCATGATTCATTATGTACCCCTATTATACTGCCAAAATTATCCTTTAAATTATCAATGCAATGTTTTTATTCATAAACCAAACTTGTTTTATTCCTATTAATTCAAATAAATTCATGTTTTATTATGTTCATAAATATAAATCAAACTATAATTTATATTTAAAAGTGATTAGAGACCTTATTATAGCTTATAAAACCATTTTTTGAATCTTCATTTACTATTGTTACACTACATAAATGTCATTCAGATTTTCCCAAATGAACATTTGGGAGGTATATACCCATAACCATTTCCAATAAAGTGTATTCATCTTATTTTAACTATACTTCATAGATTTTTTAATTCCATGTATATAACCAATAATAATTTATCCTGGAATTAAATGTGATGAAATTTGTTCTTATTTTATATTATCTAGGTGAAACAGTTATACATGAACATGATATGATAAATATTGGTGTTCCAAGATAGAATTGCAATATATTGTCATGACCCATCCTCGGGGCCTGTTCCATGACTACCCCAAGCCCACCTTCCATAGGCCAAGGGCTGGTGACTAGCACCAAATGCATAAATCCCAATAAAAAGGGAATACATTGACTTTATAAAAGTAAAAAAACACAATACTGTATGCATCAGAAGTATGAACTAAGTAATACTAAAAAAATAAGTGCTAAAAGGAAAAGGGGTTGGAAATACAAGACCAACAGTATGTACAGTACAACTGAAAAAATAGTATAACTGCAGTAAAGTAAAAAGGAAACCACTGAGTCAATCTCTGGAATCCCACCTGAAGTGTGGGTTCAGATGACCTCCTCAACACCTCAGGTCCGGTCATCTGATCCGTGTACATATTTACAAGTGGTCCACCTCCAGATATAATCTAACTCTACAAGCCTCCACCTCAATCAGTGTTGTCTATCATCTGCATCCAACACAACGTAGTGCGGGCATAGCCCATGCAGGGGTGATTATACGATACTCAGTAGGGACCCCGAGACCCTTAAAGGTCTCCAAGAATCCACGAAGGATAAACCACAGAAAAAAGATACAATCCCTAAGTATTAACCAACTCTACTTAGGTATATTCCCATACATATACCAATGTTATCAATCATAGTTCGTCTCCAACTCTCAAGCCCAAGCACAACCCAATCCACACAGGAAAGCAAGTCAATCACAACGATGATAATGATTGAAAGTCAAGACTCATCTCACACAGGTATACATCTTTCATATAGCGATAGAGATGATCAGATGTAGTCATTGATTCATCTAAGTTATCAGACCCACCTAGGATACTAGAACAACTAAGATGTCGGACCCACATAGGATACTAGACCAGAAACTATGTCGGAACCACGAAGGATACAATTACAGAAGTCAAGATGTCTGACCCATGTAGGATAGACGAATAGTAGTCATCACTATCGAACCCATGTAGGATTCTAGTACAGTTGTCATCGTCTTCTAACCCACGGAGGATTCTACTATGATTGTCGTCATCGTTGAACCCACAAAGGATTCCAGTACGGTAGTCGTTGTAGTCGCAGCCAGCTCTAGGGTTCCCATACACAACACGCTCGATTCTGGGAGGGTCCGCTCCTCGATCCATGGGTTTGATACATCAACTATCACTAATACAGATTTGATTTATCCCAATGTTCTGTCCCCTCCAAAGGAACCCAACGCGGCAGGCGGCGGGTTAATCAGACACCCAGTTTGAGAGATATTAGCATTTTTGATCCTAGGCCCCAGTTGGAAATACACTTGTTCCAAACCCTTCTGTTTTTCAAAATTGTCCAAAACTCCCATAGAGTATCTCAAAAGGACCATTTCGTCATAAGGGTCCTAGTGCCACAGATGGCACGTCGATCGGACGCACGGTCGTGAAGTTATTCGCACTTAAGCATAATGGGTCCGACCCGTTAAGCCTGGTGGTTGACGGGTCGGGTGGACCCAGTTTTGGAGGGTCCAACCCGAATGGTGTAGGACCAGCCCAATGAAGCATTCAACCAAGCCCAAAGGTGCGCGGTCCGCCTCGAGGGGTGCGGCCCGGCCAGCGGGGTGCGGACCGGCCCGGCGTGGCACGTCTCGACCCGGCCGAGCAATACGGGGGGGGGGGGGGGGCTTGATTTCCCGAACCGGCTACACCGAGTGGCCCGCTTGGTCATTCCTCTATCCACCACACGCGGCGCCAAGCATCATCGAGGCCTCCTCCAACCCGGACGGCCGACAAGCCAGCCGGTTCACCTACCGAAGCGGCCCGCGGAGTGCGGGCTGCAGACCTTCGTAGCGCGGCGCCTTCGGGCGTCGTGGTTCCACAAACCCGGCCTGCTACAGCTGGATGGTTCTTCTTCGTCGAGCGGCCCGTGGTTGCGAGCTACAGTTCTTCCGCACGTGGCCAACACGCAGCCGCCGCCTTCACGCGTTTTCTCCTCCTTCAACACACCTCCATCGCGAATAAAATCAGGAAACATCAGAGGGTCGTCAGACCATGTTCGTTCGGCCCGCGCCCTTCGTGTTAGGCGGTAGAAGTTGGCCGAAGCCATTACAATGGATTCGACAAGAACAACATAATTATTCATGTAGAATTATAGAAAAACCCCTACCTCGTAATTCACGTCGCACGTCGACAAGCCGCAGAAGACGAGCGTCGCGGTAGTCGGGCGTCGCTGATGTTGGCGCCACGGAGAATGGTGTCATCCCATCAACGTTGGAGGAAGAGTCATTGACGTAGGCAAAGCTTCTCACGAGCCATGTCTTCTCCCTTGAAACGAAGGAAAAAGAGGGCAGTAGAAGTCATGGAGTGTTTTTCGCCGAGAGAGGATGATGTTCTTCATGGAAGAATGAAGCTCCTCTAATTCTCCAAAGGCATCCCACCAAAATATTTTCTAAGGAAAATATTATAATAGACTTATATACTTTTAATAAATTTCCAGGAAAATCAAAATAATTCAGATGAGTGGTGCCAATTAATTAATAAGGTTATTAATTAAATGGGTTGGCATCATCAATGTTTGGGATGTGGAGAGACTCCACCATAATGAGGGGAGGAGTTAATTAAATAGGGGAGGTTAAGGGATTTAAGGGTAGATGAAAGGATTAGGGTTCTTGTGGGCCCCACCACACTAAATCCTCTCATGGGAGGTTATGTTAGTGTGGGCCCCACCTCTAACTCCTATTGGGAGGAAATAACCACCACTAAATAATAAAATTGTGTACCAACAATTTTATTAATTTAGTATGAATTCTTCAAAATATAAAATTCGACCCGAATAAAAGGCAACTGAGGGGAAGGTCCCCTTAACAGAATATCAGTGTTGCGAGTTCATTAGTGTCCTCAGATTTCAATTCCATGCACCGGTTTATAAGATAGAAAAACCTGCACATATGTTTACTAAACGTACCCAAAATAAACTTCAGAAATTGATTTCGGGCACACCGAGCCTCGGAATCAAGTGCCGTGAGAAACCAAAGACTCGTTAAATTCCAAAGTATTTAATAAAAAAATTCATGAAATTTTTGGGTCTTTACATTACTCCCACCTCAGGGCTTTACGTCCCCTTAAAGCTACAACAATCACTAGGGAAACAAATGGTGTTATTGAGCTCGCATCTGAGCCTCCCACTCCAAAGTGCTCTCCTGGAGGTTCCCGTGCTGCTAGCGAATGCGCACGAGAGGAATCGACCATCCATCTAGGACCCGCTCCTATCAATCCTATATCTCCATCGGGGCCTCCGTAAATATCACCCCATCATCAATGTCCAGCTCCCCATGATTGATGATGTGGGGTCGGGTCGTGCACGTACCTCCTCAGCTGAGATACGTGGAAGAAGTCATGCACCCGGTGCAACTGAGGTGGAAGGACCAGGAGGTAAGACACCTCACCAACTATGGTGAGGTCCTGGAAAAGTCCGATGAAATGTGGAGATAACTTGCCGCCCTAACCAAATCTCTGTAGAACTCATCGAGGTGAGACCCATAGAAAGATGTGGTTGCCATCCTCGAACTCCAGTGGTCTCCGTCTCCTATCAGCATAGGAATTATATCTACTCTGTGCAGTCTTCATCTGCTCCGGGATGATCTACACATTCTCCGTCGTATCCAGAACCATCTCTGGTCCTACAAGTGTAAACTCCCCTGGGTCAGTCTAGCACAGAGGTGATCTGCAAGGTTGGTTGTATAGTGCCTCATAAGGGGCCTTCCCGATGGTGTGGTGGTAACTTTTGTTGTACGCAAACTCCACCAAGGGTAAGTGATCCTCCCAGTAGTAACCGAAGTCAAGGATACATGCATGAACATGTCCTCAAGAGTCTGAATGGTCCTCTCAGTCTGACCATCCATCTGAGGATGGAAGGCGGTGCTCAGACGTAGCTGCGTCCCAGAAGCCTCCTGTAATCCCTTACATAGCCGGTAAGTTAAACGAGAATCATTATCAGGAATGATATATGATGGCACACCATGAAGCTGTATAATCTCCTGAATGTAGAGGTATCCCAAGATCTCTACTGAGCCCTGCTCTCTGATCGGTAGGAAGTGGGCCGACTTGGTGAGTAGGTCTATGATCACCCAGACAGAGTCGTGTCCCATGGATGTATGTGGAAGACCCCTGACGAAATCCATGGATATCCTGTCCCACATACACTCCGAAACCTCTAAGGGTTGCACCAAGCCTGCTGGTACCTGGTGCTCCACCTTCACTTACTGACAATTGAGGCACCGTGAGACAAACTCTGCAACTTCCTTCTTCATACCTCTCCCCCAGTGTTGTCATCTAAGGTCTTGATACATCTTCGCCACTCCTGGATGTACTGCTAGAGGGGATGTGTGGAATTCCCTCAACACCTTCTCATGTAGTGCAACTAGTACCATGGTATGTCCCCTGAAGAGGATTACGTGCTCCCCTCCTTTAGAAAATCCATTAGGTTCCTACCCTAAGGATATCTGAGCATGTTGTGTCTCAAAGTCAACGTCCCCATGCTGTGCATCCCTGACTCACTGAAGGAGTGGTGGAGTAACTGTGAGAGATTATAGGAAATCTACTGCATCTTTATCCATAAAGGATATCTACAACACGACTATCTGCTCCGTCACCTCTCCCAGTAGCTAAATGCCCAATCTCTTATTGAGATAATCTGCTACAACCTTCCCCTTCTCTGGAGTATAGACTATCTCAAAGTCATAGTCCAGGAGGAACTCGATCCATCGTTGTTGTCTCAGGATCTGGTCCTTCTATGAAAAGATGTACTTGAGAATCTGGTGGTCAGATTAGACTGTAAAGCGCTCGCCCATCAGATAGTGTCACCACATCATCAATGAAAATACTACTACTACTAACTCCAGGTCATGGGTAGCGTAGTTTTGCTTGTGATGTCTTAGATAACAAGAACCATAAGCGATCATTGCTTGCTCCTACATTAGGACCCAACCGAGTCTGGTCCCTGATGTGTCGCAGTAAACTACGTACCCAACGCCGTCCTCCGGTAGCCTCAAGATGGGTGCACTGGTCAATCTCTGCATCAGCTCCTATAGGCTCTGCTGGAATCTCTCTGACCACATGAAGGGTTTCCCCTTCTTCGTCAATGCTGAAAGTGGTGCTGCAAATCTGGAGTAGTCTAGCACAAATCACCAATAGTATTCAGCGAGACCCAAGAAACTCTGCACCTCTGTCATGCTCCTAGGTGGCTCCTAAGAAAGTACTTCCTCGATCTTTACTAGATCCACTACAACTCCATCCTCCGAGATGACGTGTCCCAGAAAGTGAAACTATCGAATCCAGAACCGGAAATTCAAGAGCTTACTATAAAGCTGGTGCTTTCGGAATGTGTCCAGTACAACCCGCAAGTTGTAGGCATGCTCCTCCTCATTATTCGAGTAAATCAGTATGTCTTCGATGAAAAATATGACAAATTGATCGAGGTATGGCTAGAAGATCCTATTCATGAGACTCATGAACACTACTGGAGCATTGGTTACGCCAAAGTTCATATCCAATAAGTCGTAGTGGCCATATCGACACCTGAAGGTCGTATTCTGCACATCCCCATCTCGAACTATGAGCTGGTGATAGCCTAACCTACGTTCTATCTTCGAGAACCACCGTGCTCCATTGAGATGATTAAAGAGGTCGTCAATCCTCAAGAGTGGGTAGTTGTTCTTCACAGTCACCTGATTTAGGCGACAGTAGTCGACACATAGTCATAAGATCCCATCCGCCTTCTTGGCGAACAAAATTAGAGATGCCCAGGGTGAAACACCAGGTCGGATGAATCTGTTCCCCTACAAGTCCTCTAGTTGTACCCACAGCTCATGAAGCTCGGCGGGAGCCATCCGATATGATGGAGTAGATATCAGTACTGTCCTTGGGTACATGTCTATGTAGATGTCTACCTCTCTGCGAGGAGGTCGTCCCGGAACATCATCAGGAAAAATGTCCGCATACTGATCCACCATAACAGGAAAACTCGGACTCTGCACATCAACTTCTCCGAGGATGAGACTAGCCAACTGATGTGTGATCAGCTGCCATCTCCTTTGCATAAGTCCATCCTACACTGAAAGGGCTCCCTTCTCACCGGTGAAGGTGAACCTGATCCCATCCGTGCGGACACACCGCACTTTGCGCCTAATGTAGCCGATCTGAGCAAGGACTGCAGACAACCAGTCCATACCCAAGATGACATCGTAAGGCCTCGACGCCACTACATGAAGATCCCAGCCAAATCTCTCACCCCTATAGTATTCTCACACTACCGACACCAGTTCGTAATCATCGAGCCTACTCCCTTAAGAGTCTCTAGCCGTAAGGATCGAGCCAACGGCTCCATCGGAATCTCCGAGCTCCGAACAAGGGCAGTGACAATAAAATAATAACTCGCACATATGTCTATAAGCACTGTAACAAGGGTGCAGTAGAGACATATAATACCTCAAATCACCTTAGGTGCATCGTGGTCATAAGTCTCGACTTCCTGGAGCTGAACCCAACTCTGTCTGCCAACTCCCTATGGTTGGGGTGGACCTCCTGGTGGTGGTGGTGGTGGTAAAGCCTCAAAACGTCGTCCACCACCCGATGCTCAGCCATCTCCTCTTCCTCGTCCGCCCACTCCCGATAGACCCCCACAGTCAAAACTCTGCCTCTGCCTGGGAGGTCCCTCTACTATTTGTTTCTCATCCGAATGGCTGTTCGGAGAGTCACGAGCCATGTGGCCCTACCCGCCGCATGTATAGAACTGCCTGCTCCTCGTATAGCTGGCTCTGTTCAATGTGCCCCGCACAACCGAACATGTATCCTGTGATTGCCAACCTGATGTCCTGGTCTTCTTGGACCTCTATGTCATCTATCTACTGCCAGCTACAGAATACTCCGCTATGTGTCGCCATGCGGTGGGTCTCACCGCTGGTGTCGGCTCATCATGAAAGCTCTCCACAATAAGGGCTCGGTCCAGTACTTCTGCCTACGTCGGAATACTGTGGGAGATCATTGAAGCCCTAATCTCATGTCTGAGTCGCTGCCCAAAGGTTCGGGCCCTAAAGATTTGGTCCCATACCATGTTAGTGGAGTAGCGTGAGCGGTCAGTGAACCTCGATGAGTACTGAGCTACTCTCCTGTTGCCCTGCCGCAGATGTAGCATCTTCTAAATCTGAACCGCAGAAGGGTGGCTGGAATATACTCTGAGCGAAAAAGACTCTCGAAGTCCATCCAGAGTAAAGATGCCCGTCATGCACTTGAATCATCAGGCTCCACCATCTATCTGCTACTGCGTGCAGGAGACTCACGACAAGAATCACCATAAGGTTGGCTGGTGTCCCTACCAATTTAAAAACTCTGACGACATCCTCTAGCTAATCCTCGCCTGCCTATGGATCCGTCCCTCTGTGGAACCTGTGTGGCCTCTATCGCTGAAAATCATGCAACGCACTCAAATGGCATGAACTCTCTGCTACGGGAGCAGGTGGTATCAGTGGCCAAGCGGGTAGTGGTACCGCTGGTGCCTCCACTTCCATGGGACCCTGCACCGAGGCCTCATCGCTCGGTGGGCTACCATCCCATACGTAACTCAGAACCCTAGTAGGCTACCTTTTGGGGCCATCCTGAAAAGAAACAGGAGTGCCATGGTCAAAAAGTATACCTGGTGAGCTCACACAAAGTAATCACAAAGGAAACTTTTCAAAGGAAACACACATGAAATAAGTGTTCTTCTGCATTGAGTCAAAAATTAGAGGTTAGGGTCCTGGTGTATTGATACGTCAACCGCCGCACTAACACTGGACTTTCCAGACTAAAAACCACACTCAATACAATTAACACTATTGATTCACAGAAAATAATGATCAGAGTACTGAGTTCTGAGGTAGAACTGATCTCCTCTGATACAAATTTGTCACGACCCGCCCTTGGGGCCCGTGCTGCGACTACCCCAAGCCCGCCTTCCATAGGCTAGGGGCTGACGAGTTGCAGCAAAGGAATAAATCTTGATAAGAAGGGAAGTCATTGCCTTTATAAAATTAAACAAACACAACAGAGTATGCAACATAATTAAGCACTAAGTAATACTGAAAACAAAAGTAAGTGCTGAAAGGAAAAGGGGCCGGAAATACAAGCCAAATAGTGAGTATAGTACAACTGAAAAACTAGTACAACTACAGTAAAGTAAAACAGCAACCACTGAGTCATCCTCTAGAATCCCAACTGAAGGGTGGGTATAGATGGCCCCCTCAGCACCTCGGGTCCGGCCGTCTGCTTCGTGTACGTCTCGCAAAGTGGTCCACCTCTAAGTGTCATCCAGCTTCGCAATCCTCATCCTCAATCAGTGTTGTCTGTCGTCTGCATCCAACACAATGTAGTTCGGGCATAGCCTATGCAGGGGTGGGTATATGATACTCAGTAGGGAAACTGAGACTCCTGAAGGTCTCCCAGAATCCAAGAAGGATAAACCACATAAGAAAGATACAATCACAAATTATCAACCAACTCTACTTAGATATATGCCCATACATATACCTAAGTTATCAATCATAGTTCAGCTCTAAATCTCCAGCCCAAGCACAACCCATTCCACACAAGAAACCATGTCAATAACATTGATGATAATGATTGAAAGTCAAGACTCACCTCACAATGGTATATATCTTTTGTATAGTGATGGAGATGATCAGATATAGTCACTAATTCATCTAAGATGTCGGAACCATATAGGATACTAGACCAGCTAAGCTGTCATACCCACGTAGGATACTAGACCAGCTACTCTGTCAGACCCACGTAGGATACTAGTATAGAAGTCAAACTGTCATACCCACGTAAGATACAAGAAACATAGTCAGCGCTGTCGAACCAACGACGGATTCCAGAACAATTTTTGTCGTCATCGAACCCAAGGAGGATTCCAATACGATTTTCATCATCATCGAACCCACGGAGGATTCTAGTATGGTAGTCGTTGCAATCACAGCCAGCTCTAAGATTCCTGTACATAGTACACTTGATTCTAGGAGGGTCAGCTCCTCGATCCAAGGGGTCGATACATCAGCTATCAAGAATCTAGAGTGGATGTATCCCAAATTTCAGTCTTTTTAAAATGAACCCAACACGACAGACGACACGTCAATCGGACGACCGGTCTGAGAGATAATTTGTATTTTTCATTCCAGGGGCCCGGTTGGAAATACGCACGTTCCAAACCCGGAAATTTTTCAAAGTTGTCCAAAACTCACTTAGTGTATCACAAAAGGACAGTTTCGTCATCAGGGTCCCAGTGTCGTAGATGGAATGTCGATCGGACACACGGTCTTGATGTTATTTACACTTCAGCATAACGGGCCTAGCCCGTTAAGCCCAGTGGTGGACAGGTCGGGTCAACCCAGTTATGCTGGTTCCGACCCGGTTGGTATCGGACCAGCCCGTTGAAGTGCACGGCCTAGCCCAAAGGGGCGCCGTCTGACCTGAGGAGTGTGGCCTGGCCTGGTGGGGCCCGGCCCGGCCTGGCGGGGCGCAACGTGGCCTATCAGGCCGCGGCTCGGCCCAGGTGGCTGAGCGATTTGGGGGGGGGGCTTGGATTTCATGAACTGGCGACGCCGCCCTCCTGCCTGACCGGTAGAAGCCAACCGGCTTCTACCGCGCGAACGACCTTCTTGGGTGGGCCGCTGTCCACTACTCGCGGCACGAAGGCCTCCTCTAACCCGGCCGGCCGACGAGCCGGTCAGTTCACCCGCCAAAGTGGCCCGCAGAGTACAGGCCGCAGACCTCCGCAGATCGGAGCCTTGGGGTGCTGCGGTTACACCTACCCGGTCGGCTACGGCCGACCTGTTCTTCTTCAATAGAGCGGCATGTGGTTTCGGGCCGCGGTTCTTCCGCACGGTGCCGGAGTTCGGCCACCGCCTTCGCTCATTGCCACCTCCTTCAACACACCTCCATCGCGAATGAAATCAGGAAACATCAGAGTGTCGTCGGGCCATGTTCATTTGGACCACGCCCTCGGCATTAGGTGGTAGCAGTTGGCCAAATACATTCCAACAGATTCAACATGAACGAGATAATTATTCATGTAGAATTGTACAAAACCCCTACCTTGTAATTGACGTCGCACGTTGACAAGCCGTGGAAGATGAGATTCGTGGTAGTCGGTCATCACAGACGATGGCTTCGCAGAGAACGGTGTCATCCCGTCAACGTTGGAGGAAGAGACGTTGATGTAGGCGATTCTTCTCGCGAGTGGTGTCTTCTCCCTTGACGCGAAGGCAGAAGAGGGTAGGTATAAGGCCCCGGCCTTAAACCTTACTTAATCTTGAGTTATTACAAGATTACACATTGAGGATCTTTTCAGGTTTAGATTTTTAGAGAATTAGATCATGAAACTTTCATTAAATTCCACATTTAAACAAAGTTGTTACATAAAAGGCAATATTAATTCTTCCCATCAACGGAAACATATTTAAAAAAAACACAGATTCATTCTTGACACATCCTTGAAACTATCATCACATCATGTACCTTTCCCTTTCCCTGTGAAAAACATTTCAAAAACTTGGGATGAGCATAAAAATCTCAGTAAGGGTTATAAAAATATGGAAAGGAAACATGAGTTCATATATACATAAGAATGAAATCATACATTACCAATAAAACATAGGCACTTTAACATACCTCATCAAACCATGAATAAATCATAGAAATCATAAGACATAAAAGTAACTTGAGGCATTCATAACATTCTTACGTAGGGAGTTACCCTCTTGGTTACGTTTGGAATACCCATCATAGTATATTCCCTAAATCTCTTCGGAGAAACCTTAACGTTTCACTCCTTCGCGTTACCCAATGCATTGGAGAGCTATATCGGGCTCACCCGCCCTTAGTTTATCACAGAACCACCCATTTTCATAACAATGCCCAAGAACCATAACATAAATGTATCACATAAAACATGCATAAAAGAAATATAACATTTCCACATTTCAATCACAATATAACATTTTAGGATATTGAAATAATGAATCCATTAAAAAACCATTTTCAAAACCATTTAAAACATTTAATAAAGAGATTTTTGAATCAATGTGTCCCATACCAACTTGAAGATTTTAACATTTTAAACCATTAATATCCATATAAATAAATCCTTAAAACCGTTTTGAAAACATGTATATTAATAAGAACAAATCATTAAAACATTTAAAGCGATATTTTGGTTAAAGGGTTTTTACCAAAATTAGAGACGCTTGAATACAATAATTGAGGAATAACATTTAGTCAAAACTTTATAATATCATGAGAATAAATGGATTCATGATATAATATTCCAAAGGACGGTATATACACTATATAAGAGTTAATTGGTGCATAACAACAATGAAGTCTCAATAGAGATGTAAAATGTGATGAAATCCCTTATAAAGAAGGTATCCTTAAATTAATGATAAATCAATCTCAAAATTATGTGTGACATATATAAATACACCCAATATAATTGGATATTAAGTGTAAAACAATAAAAGTTCATTCACACATATTAAAAGGATGACATATTCAATAACAACATGTTGAACCCAAAGAAATCGAAATTGGGTTAAAAAGTTCCCTTGGTAAAATTCGACAGCCTAACGGCGTCACTTCAAAGATTCAGAAAATGAGTTGATGAGAGATAAAAAGGGAATCTCATCACTTGGACATAAAATTTACATCAATCAGGATATATAAGATAATATCCCAACATAATAGTATGTGAATTAAAAGACATAACAAATGAAGTCTTTTAAAAAGAGGAGGGCGAAAGGTTCCCTTATCGACTTGGGTAACCTTCGAAATGTACACCCCATTGAAGAAGTGTCATACAATGAATATGTAAATACCCATAAATGTAATTATATTACAAAAGGAGTGTAATAATGGGCAGTACATAAACCAATCAAAGGAAATTGTGGCAAATGTAGCATAAATCTCACGGGAATAAAATTGAGATGAAAAATCTCTTACGATAACTCAGCAGCATAACAGCGCCACTTAAAACATCCAAAATGGATTGATGAGAGGGAATAGGGTCTCTAATCAAATCAACATAAAGTTTACAGAAAGAGGAATATAAAAGAACATCCCCCACCATAACAAAGAGGAGCTTAAAAGAAGTGACATAAAGGAGAGTACTTAAAAAGAAAGAGAGAGGTTAGATCTCTTACGAAAATTCGGCAGCCTAACGGCGCCACTCAAAAAATACAAAATGGATTGATGAGAGAGAATAGGGTATCTCATCATATGTACATAAAAATTACAGTAAGATTAATATAAAAGAACATCCCAATCACAAGAAATATGAGCTTTAAAGGAATGACATAAAAGAGTGTCCTTAAAAAGAAAGAGGGAGTAGGATCCCTTACCTCAAGTCCAACTTGTCTTGTTCGTTTCTTTATATTCCTGAATAATAAACTTTGGTCAATTAATAATTTCCTAAGTACCTCATTTAGAGATTATTATCCAGTTCATATCACATATTATAATGTTATAATAATTGTTTAATAATGTTAGTTCATATCATACGTTTTTGCCGATGTTTGGTGCATGAGTCAAGAATAAACTTGTTTGAAAAAAGATTGCCCATGTAATTATAATTGAATAATTTATAGAATAGTATTAATGATTAAAATATCATATATATCCTTTAAATATTCATTTTATACTATTCCATATTATTTTGAGATAAAAAACGAAAATCACCGTTCATGGAGACGGTAGGCCGTACGTACGCATGAACGCTACTTTCATTTTTTTGTCATATTAATGGAATTAAAACA
Source organism: Viscum album (assembly GCA_963277665.1). Taxonomy (NCBI): domain Eukaryota; kingdom Viridiplantae; phylum Streptophyta; class Magnoliopsida; order Santalales; family Viscaceae; genus Viscum; species Viscum album. Next base: position 1,112,023,952 of record OY728146.1, read on the forward strand.
AAATGAGAGAGATATATATATGTTATAATTCCAGAATGATATCCATAATTTAGATGTAATATATTACATATATATCCATTATATATATGTACTTATAATATTATATAACATTTTGAGATAAGAAATGAAATGTACCGTTCATGGAGACGGTAAGCCGTACGTACGCATGAACGCTACTTCCATTTCTATTTCATATTTAATGGAATTAAAACATAATGATACATAATAGTATTTTAATTCCAGTATGGTATCATATATAATATCATTAAATATATCCTTTATACGTACCACATATGGTATTAACGAATCAAATCACTTTGAGGGGGCGGTAGTCCGCACTTCCTTAAATGTAGATATCGCGTTTACCCATAATGGAAACCATAAAGTTACGCCATAAATGAAAAATACAGAAGCTTAAGTAAAACATAATAATATTAGATATCATATATAAATATAGTTTCATCTTAATGGCCACCTTTGTAGGTGTTAGAAGAATGTTGAACAATCATCGTTTCGGGAGGCAGAAATTCGCCATCCACGGAAACAGTATGTTCTTTAACCATTAGATGTAGGTGTCTGTAAGTTTAGCTCGAATCCTTCTTATAACAACATCCTAGTATATTGAAGATACTAGATTTTTTACAAAATAAATGAATAAAAAGAGTTTAGGGGGTTGGAGAAGCAAAATAAAACAAAAGGACACAAGTGAAGACATTACCTTAAAATCGGGTAACTCCCTTTGGTTTGAGCTCAAAGGCTTCCTTGGGAATACTTCTTCCAAAATTGAGGCTTCAAGGAGTAATATAGGGAAGTGGAGAGACAAAATGGTCAGGGTTTGGCCGAGCCAAAGGCTTTGGGATTGTGGGTAAGGGGGTAGAGGTGGGGGCCTTTTATAAGAGGAGAGGAGCGTCACTCTTGTAATGTTACAAAATGTTACTTTATTTTCAAAAGAGTTTCGGATTTTAAAGGACCCACATTGATTTATTTAGAGGATAAGGTGATAAGGGTTCGAAATCCACTCATCCAATAGGTTTTTGACATGTTTAGATCTTAGATATTACATTATCTTACCATTTTATTTAAATCGTTAAATAATGAGGTCATCGCTGCATCATCATGATGTCATAAATAATTTATTTTATTTAATGTATAAAAATTATAAAAAAATACTATGATGTAGGAAATCTTTTTATCATTCCAATGAATAATTATAGTCAAAAATAGGACTAGTATAACCCAATGAAAAAATTGTTTTAGTAAAACATCTCATGTTTGTGTAATTTTTACTTTAACATTAAATAAAAAGATATTTATGTCATTTCCAAACCAAAGTGGCTCCATGGGATCCCCAAGTTTACCCATGGATTTTCTTGGTCGGCCATGACACATAAAATGAGGGTATGACATGTGTCTAGTTCATTTCATTTTATTAAAACATTATTCTTACCATAAACTACACTAATTACCTCTAATCGCGATTAAAAACTTAATAAGTTACTATTCACCAAAAAATTATTTTTATCCCATTGAACCACATTTTACTTCTTAATGACAACCATCTATGTCGGATTTTTGAAATTCAAAACAAAAATATGGCAAAATTTCATTTAAACGGAAAAATCAGTTTTTATAAGTACCACTTAGTGGTTTCACTATTCATCAAAAATTGAAGTTTTTCAGAAAAATCCCAAAAATTCACCCTAAGCTATATTTGATATTCCGAATTAAAAAATGAAGTCTATTTTAAAAATTTCAAAACATATAAGTCACATTAATTAATTTAATAATTAATTCCCACTGTCAGAGCAAATAGCGTGTTTTTATGAAACAATAAGTATCAAAAGATTGACACTAGTTTAAGTCTGATTTCAAAGTGAAATTAATTCCAATGACCACCATTGGATTTAATGGTAAAAATATATTCTAATTTCACTTTAAAACTAATTCAAAAGATAATATAATCATATAAATAAATTAGATCAAAAATAGGTTTTGAATTAAAATACAACATTTTACACTATTCATTAAAAAATGAACTTTATCGGAAAGATTCCAAAAAATTTACACAAATTAAATTTTGATGTCCCAATTCTTAAGAAGAGTTTTATTTGGTCCAATAGAATGTATAAGAGTGAAAAAAACTATATTTAATGATGGTTCACCATCAAAAGGCGATAAGTGAACCTTTAGTGAAAACTAGGGCATATACGCCTAAAATTGAATTCTTTCCGTATTTTAAGCCTTTATATTTTATTGGATAAATGTAAAAACATTTAAAAACATATATAATAATATTTTAGTTATTTCTATCCAATACCGCCAATACAAAAGCTACATGTTAACTGCCATTTAAAATAATATTATTTTATTATTAGAGTGCAACGTAAGATTCCCAAGAAACTCGTTGTTGCGAGGTGGGTACGCCATCGAGCATAGCGTCCCCTTTAAAGTAATATTAATATTTTATTCAAAAATATGGATAAATATGAAAATGTCATATTCTTTATTTACCTGGGGTGTTGCATCCTTCCCCCCTTTTGGGAATTGCGTCCTCGCAATTTTTAAAATTGATCTTGGAAACATCCTTGAATGTCCCACATCGGAACAAGAGTCGGTAAAAAATCACTTTAAAATAAAGAAAGATAAGTACAAAGGTCACCCGAGTTAACCCATACTAGGATTCCAAGTATGAAAACATGGACATGGAGGAGAAAACATAGGGTCATGTTCTGATGGAGAGTGATAGAAAACATGTTTAGGAGAGAGTTAACCACAAGAAAATCACAAACTTGTGATGGGTTAAACGGTATTCGATTCCCCAGTAGGAAAAGTTAATAGACAACATTTTTGTTTTATGTTACTTTTTATTGAGGAATTTATTCATAAGGAAACATAATCACTTATCATGTTGACTTTCAACTTTTACTATATTCCTTCATCAAACTCATATTTTTTTTCCAAAAGACGAGTATTTAGGGAGACTTGTTCGCATTAAGAGTACCATAATCAACTTCTAGAGAGTCACCTAATCCAAAAAAGAGAACTATATAATTCCCATGTCTTTAGACTTTAACCAAAACCAAAACAAAAAAGGTTAGTACAAGATAATATAATCCAGAAAAGGATAACCCATTAAAAAGAAAATCTATGCTTAATCTCCAAAATTTGTCCAACAAAACCCAAAGTTCAACGTGGACCATTAGATAAACAATTTGTCCATAAAATTCTTCATAGTAAACCAATGTAAGATTGAAACCCAAATATTTGAAGGATTTAGTCCCATAGTCTTCCAAGTTAAATCGTAACATTTATCTCCAAACAACATCATTTGCTCCTAATGTCTCGTATTGAAAAGTAATTAACCTAATCACATATCCTCCATGATAGGTTAATCATTTTCATAAATTACCCAAAATCAACTTACTCTTAATTCATAAAATCATATAACTAAAAAGATTCAGTCAAACTAACCAGGGACTTCACGTAGTCCAGTGGTAGGCAATAAATACAGTTGCACTTTGGTTGTGGGTTCGATTCCCGCAGCTTTGTCCGACGCGACGGGTAGTCACACGGTCTGCGTGTTGTCCTTTTTCCAAAACTATATAATTCTCAAAACATTTCCCAAAACGAGATAAAATCTTCAAAAATAAAAATAACATATTTTAACCTCAAGTTTATCCCATGCCTTTCATTTTCCATCATAACATATAATAACCCATAATTATCTCAAAAGTAAGGATCATAATAACCCTAATGGTTACGTTTTTAATTATTATCTGAACTTCCACATCGATTGGTCATCTCGTACATGATGAATTATAGAACATACCAAGGTTCACATGGTTGATCATGAATCCTTGATAGTTGGTTTAGAACAACCATGAGTTTCCTCATTGAATCCCACATTTTATCTAGTATCTTAATCATAGAACCACCACAGTTTCTTTCAAACCTGTTGTCTCTTTGGTGCCTACTAGATCCATCCATTCACTAAAAACAGAAATGTTAGTGTGAGTATATCAACAAAACCATCATGTACTAATGTGGAAGGTAAACACTAAGATATACTTACTCATTCACTTTATCTAAAACCAGGACTCTTTCTGAAATCCTAACCATTATGGTAATGTCACTTATGCTTAAAGAATACCCTAACCTCTAAAGTTATCTAAACCGACCTCTGATACCAACTATAAGGCCCCAGCCTTAAACCTTACTTAATCTTGAGTTATTACAAGATCACACATTGAAGATCTTTTCAGGTTTAGAATTTTAGAGAATTAGATCATGAAACTTGCATTACATTCCACATTTAAACAAAGTGGTTACATAAAAGACAATATTCATTCTTCCCATCAACAGAAACATATTTAAAATAAAACACGGATTCTTTCTTGACACATCCTTGACACTATCATCACATCTTGTACCTTTCCCTTGACCTGTGAAAAACATTTAAAATACTTGGGATGAGCATAAAAAGCTCAGTAAGGGTTATAAAAATATGGAAAGGAAACATGAGTTCATATATACATAAGAATGAAATCATACTTTACCGATAAAACATAGGCACTTTAACATACCTCATCAAACCATGAATAAATCATAGAAATCATAATACATAATGGTAACTTGAGGAATTCATAACATTCATACGTAGGGAGTAACCCTCTTGGTTACGTTTGAAATACCCATCACAGTATATTCCCTAAATCTCTTCGGAGAAACCTTAACGTTTCACTCCTTCGTGTTACCCAATGTATTGGAGAGCTATATCGGGCCCACCCGCCCTTAGTTTATCACAGAACCACCCGTTTTCATAACAATGCCCAAGAACCATAACATAAATTTATCACATAAAACATGCATAAAGGAAATATAACATTTCCACATTTCAATCACAATATAACATTTTAGGATATTGAAATAATTAATCCATTAAAAAAACCATTTTCAAAACCATTTAAAACATTTAATAAAGAGATTTTTGAATCAAAGTGTCCCATACCACCTTGAAGATTTTAACATTTTAAACCATTAATATCCATATAAATAAATCCTTAAAACCATTTTGAAAACATGGATATTAATAAGAACAAAACATTAAAACATTTAAAGCGATATTTTGGTTAAAGGGTTTTTACCAAAATTAGAGACACTTGAATACAATAATTGAGGAATAACATTTAATCAGAACTTTATAATATCATGAGAATAAATGGATTCATGATATAATATTCCAAAGGACAATATATACACCATATAAGAGTGAATTGGAGCATAACAACAATGAAGTCTCAATAGAGATGTAAAATGTGATGAAATCCCTTATAAAGAAGGTATCCATAAATTAATGATAAATCAATCTCAAAATTATGTGTGACAAATATAAATACACCCAATATAATTGGATATTAAGTGTAAAAAAATAAAATTTCATTCACACATATTCAAAGGATGAAATATTCAATAACAACATGTTGAACCCAAAGAAATCGAAATTGGGTTAAAAAGTTCCCTTGGTAAAATTCGACAGCCTAACAGCGTCACTTCAAAGATTCAGAAAATGAGTTGATGAGAGATAAAAAGGGAATATCATCCCATGGACATAAAATTTACATCAATCAGGATATATAAGAACATATCCCAACATAATAGTATGTGAATTAAAAGACATAACAAACAAAGTCTTTTAAAAAGAGGAGGGTGAAAGGTTCCCTTACCGACTTGGGTAACTTTCGAAAAGTACACCCCATTGAAGAAGTGTCATACAATGAATATGTAAATACCCATAAATGTAATTATATTACAAAATTAGTGTAGTAATGGGCAGTACATAAACCACTCAAAGGAAATTGTGGCAAATGTAGCATAAATCTCACAGGAATAAAAGCGAGATGAAAAACCTCTTACGAAAACTTGGCAGCCTAACGACGCCACTTAAAACTTCCAAAATGGATTGATGAGAGGGAAAAGGGTCTCTCATCAAATCAACATAAAGTTTAAAGAAAGAGGAATATAAAATAACATCCCCCAACAAAACAAAGATGAGCTTAAAAGAAGTGACATAAAGGAGAGTACTTAAAAAGAAAGAGAGAGGTTAGATCTCTTACGAAAATTCGGCAGCCTAATGGCTCCACTCAAAACATCCAAAATGGATTGATGAGAGAGAATATGGTCTCTCATCATATGTACATAAAAATTATAGTAAGATTAATATAAAACAACATCCCAATCACAAGAAATATTAGCTTTAATGGAATGACATAAAAGAGTGTACTTAAAAAGAAAGAGAGGAGTAGGATCCCTTACCTCAATTCCAACTTGTCTTGTTCGTTTCTTTATATTCCTGAATAATAAACTTTGGTCAATTAATAATTTCCTAAGAACCTCCTTTAGAGATCATTATTCAGTTCATATCACATATTATAATGTTATAATAATTGTTTAATAATGTTAGTTCATATCAGACGTTTTTGCCGATGTTTGGTACATGAGTCAAGAATGAACTTGTTTGAAAAAAGATTGCCCATGTAGTTATAAGTAAATAATTTCCAGAATAGTATTAATGATTAAAATATCATATATATCAAGTAAATATTCATTTCATACTATTCCATATTATTTTGAGATAAAAAAAAGCACCGTTTATGGAGACGGTAGGCCGTACGTACGCATGAACGCTACTTTCATTTTTTTGTCATATTAATCGAATTAAAACAAAATGAGAGATATATATATATGTTATAATTACATAATGATATACATAATTTATATGTAATATATTACATATATATCCATTATATATATGTACTTATAATATTATATAACATTTTGAGATAAGAAATGAAATGTACCGTTCATGGAGACGGTAAGTCGAACGTACGCATGAACGCTACTTCCATTTCTATTTCATATTTAATGTAATTAAAACATAATGATACATAAAAGTATTTTAATTCCAGTATGGTATCGTATATAATATCATTAAATATATCCTTTATACGTACCACATATGGTATTAACGAATCAAATCACTTTGAAGGGGCGGTAGTCCGCACTTCCTTAAATGAAGATATCGCGTTTACCCATAATGAAAACCATAAAGGTATGCCATAAATAAAAAATAAATAAGCTTAAGTAAAACATAAACATATTAGATATCATATATAAATATAGTTTCATCTTAATGGCCACCTTTGAAGGTGTTAGAAGAATGTTGAACAATCATAGTTTTGGGAGGCAGAAATTCGCCATCCACGGAAACAGTGTGTTCTTTAACCATTAGATGTATGTGTGTGTAAGTGTAGCTCGAATCCATATTATAAAAACATACTAGTATATTGAATATACTGTATTTGTTACAAAATAAATTAATAAAAAGAGTTTAGGGGGTTGGAGAAGCAAAATAAAACAAAAGGACACAAGTGAAGACATTACCTTAAAATCGGGTAACTCCCTTTGGTTTGAGCTCAAAGGCTTCCTTGGGAATACTTCTTCCCAAAGTGAGGCTTCAAGGAGTAATAGAGGGAAGTGGAGAGACAAAATGGGCAGGGTTTGTCCGAGCGAAAGGCTTTGGGAGTGTGGGTAAGGAGGTAGAGGTGGGGGCCTTTTATAAGAGGAGAGGAGGGGCACTCTTGTAAAGTTACAAAATGATACTTTATTTTCAAACGAGTTTAGGATTTTAAAGGTCCCACATTGATGTATTTAGAGGATAAGGTGATAAGGGTTCGCAATCCAGTCATCCAATAGGTTTTGGACATTTTTAGGTCTTAGATATTACATTATCTTTCCATTTTATTTAAATCGTTAAATAATGAGGTCATCGCTACATCATCATGATGTCATAAATAATTTATTTTATTTAATGTCTAAAAATTATAAAACAAATACTATGATGTAGGAAATCCTTTTATATTTCCAATGACTATTTATAGTCAAACATGTGACTTGTATAACCCAATGAAAAAATTGTTTTAGTAAAACATCTCATGTTTGTGTCATTTTTACTTTAACATTAAATAAAAAGATATTTATGTCATTTCCCAACCAATGTGGCTCCATGGGGTCCCCAAGTTGACCCATGGATTGTATTGGTCGTCCATGACACATAAAATGAGGTTAGGACATGTTTCTAGGTCATTTCATTTTATTAAAACATTATTCTTACCATAAACTACACAAATTACCTCTAATCGCGATTAAAAACTTAATAATTTACTATTCACCAAAAAATTATTTTTATCCCATTGAACCACATTTTACTTCATAATGACAACCATGTATGTCGGATTTTTGAAATTCAAAACACAAAGATGGCAAAATTTCATTTAAACGGAAAAATCAGTTTTTATAAGTACCACTTAGTGGTTTCACTATTCATCAAAAATTGAAGTTTTTCAGAAAAATCCAAAAATTCACCCTAAGCTATATTTGATATTCCGAATTAAAAAATGAAGTCTATTTTACAAAATTCAAAACATATAATTCACATTAATTAATTTAATAATTAATTCCCACTGTCAGAGCAAATAGCGTGTTTTTATGAAACAATAAGTATCAAAAGATTGACACTAGTTTAAGTCTGATTTCAAAGTGAAATTAATTCCAATGAACACAATTGGATTTAATGGTAAAAATATATTCTAATTTCACTTTAAAACTAATTCAAAAGATAATATAATCATATAAATAAATTATATCAAAAAGAGGTTTTGAATTAAAATTCAACATTTTACACTATTCATTAAAAAATGAACTTTATCGGAAAGATTCCAAAAATTTACACAAAGTAAATTTTGATGTCCCGATTCTTAAGAAGAGTTTTATTTGGTCCAATAGAATGTATAATAGTGAAAAAAACTATATTTAATGATGGTTCACCATCAAAAGGCGATAAGTGAACCTTTAGTGAAAACTAGGGCATATACGCCTAAAATTGAATTCTTTCTGTATTTTAAGCCTTTATATTTTATTGGATAAATGTAAAAACATTTAAAAACATATATAATCATATTTTAGTTATTTCTATCCATTCCCACCAATACAACAGCTACATGTTAACTGCCATTTAAAATAATATTATTTTATTATTAGAGTGCAACGTAAGATTCCCAAGAAACTCGTTGTTGCGTGGTGGGTACGCCATCGAGCATAGCGTCCCCTTTAAAGTAATATTAATATTTTATTCAAAAATATGGATAAATATGAAAATGTCATATTCTTTATTTACCTGGGGTGTTGCATCCTTCCCCCCTTCTGGGAATTGCGTCCTCGCAATTTTTAAAATTGAGCTTGGAAACATCCTTGAATGTCCCACATCGGAACAAGAGTCGGTAAAAAAAATCACTTTAAAATAAATAAAGATAAGTACAAAGGTCACCCGAGTAAACCCATACTAGGATTCGAAGTATGAAAACATGGACATGGAGGAGAAAACATAGGGTCATGTTCTGATGGAGAGTGATAGAAAACATGTTTAGGAGAGAGTTAACCACAAGAAAATCACAAACTTGTGATGGGTTAAACGGTATTCGATTCCCCAGTAGGAAAAATTAATAGACAAAATTTTTGTTTTAAGTTACTTTTATTGAGGAATTTATTCATAAGGAAACATAATCACTTATCATGTTGACATTCAACTTTTACTAGATTCCTTCATCAAACTCATATTTTTTCGAAAAGATGAGTATTTAGGGAGACTTGTTCGCATTAAGAGTACCATAATCAACTTCTAGAGAGTCAACTAATCCAAAAAAGAGAACTATATACTTCCCATGTCTTTAGACATTAACCAAAACCAAAACAAAAAAGGTTAGTACAAGATCAGATAATCCAGAAAAGGATAACCCATTAAAAAAAATCTATGCTTAATCTCCAAAATTTGTCCAACAAATCCCAAAGATCAACGTGGAACATTAGATAAACAATTTTTCCATAAAATTCTTCATAGTAAACCAATCTAAGATTGAAACCCAAATATTTGAAGGATTTAGTCACATAGTCTTCCAAGTTAAATCGTAACATTTATCTCCAAACAACATCATTTGCTCCTAAAGTCTCGTATTGAAAAGTAATTAACCTAATCACATATCCTCCATGATAGGTTAATAATTTTCATAAATAACCCAAAATCAACTTACTCTTAATTCATAAAATCATATAACTAAAAAGATTCAGTCAAACTGACCAGGGACTTCACGTAGTCCAGTGGTAGGCGATAAATACAGTCGCACTTTGGTTGTGGGTTCGATTCCCGCAGCTTTGTCCGACGCGACGGGTAGTCACACGGTCTGCGTGTTGTCCTTTTTCCAAAACTATATAATTCTCAAAACATTTACCAAAACGAGATAAAATCTTCAAAAATAAACATAACATATTTTGACCTCAAGTTTATCCCATGCCTTTCATTTTCCATCATAACATATAATAACCCATAATTATCTCAAAAGTAAGGATCATAATAACCCTAATGGTTACCTTTTTAATTATTACCTGAACTTCCACATCGATTGGTCATCTCGTACATGATGAATTATAGAACATACCAAGGTTAACATGGTTGATCATGACTCCTTGATAGTTGGTTTAGAACAACCACGAGTTTCCTCATTGAATCCCACATTTTATCTAGTATCTTAATCATAGAACCACCACAGTTTCTTTCAAACCTGTTGTCTCTTTGTTGCCTACTAGATCCATCCATTCACTAAAAACAGAAATGTCAGAGTGAGTATATCAACAAAAACATCATGTACAAATGAGGAAGGTAAACACTAAGATATACTTACTCATTCACTTTATCTAAAACCAGGACTCTTTCTGAAATCCTAACCATTATGGTAATGTCACTTATGCTTAAAGAATACCCTAACCTCTAAAGTTATCTAAACCGACCTATGAAACCAACTATAAGACCCCAGCCTTAAACCTTACTTAATCATGAGTTATTACAAGATCACACATTGAGGATCTTTTCAGGTTTAGAGTTTTAGAGAATTAGATCATGAAACATGCATTACATTCCACATTTAAACAAAGTGGTTACATAAAAGACAATATTCATTCTCCCCATCAACGGAATCATATTTAAAATAAAACACGAGATCTTTCTTGACACATCCTTGACACTATCATCACATCTTGAACCTTTCCCTTGACCTGTGAAAAACATTTAAAAAACTTGCGATGAGCATAAAAAGCTCAGTAAGGGTTATAAAAATATGGAAAGGAAACATGAGTTCATATATACATAAGAATGAAATCATACTTTACCCATAAAACATAGGCACTTTAACATACCTCATAAAACCATGAATAAATCATATAAATCATAAGACATAAATGTAACTTGAGGCATTCATAACATTCTTATGTATGGAGTAACCCTCTTGGTTACGTTTGAAATACCCATCATAGTATATTCTCTAAATCTCTTCGGAGAAACCTTAACGTTTCACTCCTTCGTGTTACCCAATGTATTGGAGAGCTATATCGGGCCCACCCGCCCTTAGTTTATCACAGAACCACCCGTTTTCATAACAATGCCCAAGAACCATAACATAAATGTATCACATAAAACATGCATAAAGGAAATATAACATTTCCACATTTCAATCACAATATAACATTTTAGGATATTGAAATAATGAATCCATTAAAAAAACCATTTTCAAAACCATTTAAAACATTTAATAAAGAGATTTTTGAATCAAAGTGTCCCATACCACATTAAAGATTTTAACATTTTAAACCATTAATATCCATATAAATAAATCCTTAAAACCATTTTGAAAACATGGATATTAATAAAAACAAATCATTAAAACATTTAAAGCGATATTTTTGTTAAAGGGTTTTTACCAAAATTAGAGACACTTGAATACAATAATTGAGGAATAACATTTAATCAGAACTTTATAATATCATGAGAATAAATGGATTCATGATATAATATTCCAAAGGACAATATATACACCATATAAGAGTGAATTGGATCATAACAACAATGAAGTCTCAATAGAGATGTAAAATGTGATGAAATCCCTTATAAAGAAGGTATCCATAAATTAACGATAAATCAATCTCAAAATTATGTGTGACAAATATAAATACACCCAATATAATTGGATATTAAGTGTAAAAAAATAAAAGTTCATTCACACATATTCAAAGGATGAAATATTCAATAACAACATGTTGAACCCAAAGAAATCGAAATTGGGTTAAAAAGTTCCCTTGGTAAAATTCGACAGCCTAACAGCGTCACTTCAAAGATTCAGAAAATGAGTTGATGAGAGATAAAAAGGTAATCTCATCCCATGGAAATAAAATTTACATCAATCCGGATATATAAGAACATATCCCAACATAATAGTATGTGAATTAAAAGACATAACAAACAAAGTCTTTTAAAAAGAGGAGGGTGAAAGGTTCCCTTACCGACTTGGGTAACTTTCGAAAAGTACACCCCATTGAAGAAGTTTCATACAATGAATATGTAAATACCCATAAATGTAATTATATTAGAAAAGTAGTGTAATAACGGGCAGTACATAAACAACTCAAAGGAAATTGTGGCAAATGTAGCATAAATCTCACGGGAATAAAAGCGAGATGAAAAACCTCTTACGAAAACTCGGCAGCCTAACGGCGCTACTTAAAACATCCAAAATGGATTGATGAGAGGGAATAGGGTCTCTCATCAAATCAACATAAAGTTTACATAAAGAGGAATATAAAATAACATCCCCCAACATAACAAATAGGAGCTTAAAAGAAGTGACATAAAGGAGAGTACTTAAAAAGAAAGAGAGAGGTTATATCTCTTACGAAAATTCGGCAGCCTAATGGCGCCACTCAAAACATCCAAAATGGATTGATGAGAGAGAATAGGGTCTCTCATCATATGTACATAAAAATTACAGTAATATTAATAGAAAAGAACATCCCAATCACAAGAAATATTATCTTTAAAGGAATGACATAAAAGAGTGTACTTAAAAAGAAAGAGAGGAGTAGGATCCCTTACCTCAAGTCCAACTTGTCTTGTTCGTTTCTTTATAATCCTGAATAATAAACTTTGGTCAATTAATAATTTCCTAAGAACCTCATTTAGAGATTATTATTCAGTTCATATCACATATTATAATGTTATAATAATTGTTTAATAATGTTAGTTCATATCAGACGTTTTTGCCGATGTTTGGTACATGAGTCAAGAATGAACTTGTTTGAAAAAAGATTGCCCATGTAGTTATAAGTAAATAATTTCCTGAATATTATTAATGATTAAAATATCATATATATCCAGTAAATATTCATTTTATACTATTCCATATTATTTTGAGATAAAAAACAAAAAGCACCGTTCATGGAGACGGTAGGCCGTACGTACGCATGAACGCTACTTTCATTTTTTTGTCATATTAATGGAATTAAAACAAAATGAGATATATATATATATGTTATAATTCAATAATTATATACAGAATTTAGATGTAATATATTACATATATATCCATAATATATATGTACTTATAATATTATATAACATTTTGAGATAAGAAATGAAATGTACCGTTCATGGAGACGGTAAGTCGTACATACGCATGAACGCTACTTCCATTTCTATTTCATATTTAATGGAATTAAAACATAACGATACATAATAGTATTTTAATTCCAGTATGGTATCATATATAATGTCATTAAATATATCCTTTATACGTACCACATATGGTATTAACGAATCAAATCACTTTGAGGGGGCGGTAGTCCGCACTTCCTTAAATGAAGATATCGCGTTTACCCATAATGAAAACCATAAAGGTATTCCATAAATAATAAATAAAGAATCTTAAGTAAAACATAAACATATTAGATATCATATATAAATATAGTTTCATCTTAATGGCCACCTTTGAAGGTGTTAGAAGAATGTTGAACAATCATCGTTTCGGGAGGCAGAAATTCTCCATCCACGGAAACAGTATGTTCTTTAACCATTAGATGTATGTGTGTGTAAGTGTAGCTCGAAGACATATTATAAAAACATCCTAGTATATTGAAGATACTGTATTTTTTACAAAATAAATTAATAAAAAGAGTTTAGGGGGTTGGAGAAGCAAAATAAAACAAAAGGACACAAGTGAAGACATTACCTTAAAATTGGGTAACTCCCTTTGGTTTGAGCTCAAAGGCTTCCTTGTGAATACTTCTTCCCAAAGTGAGGCTTCAAGGAGTAATAGAGGTAAGTGGAGAGACAAAATGGGCAGGGGATGGCCGAGCCAAAGGCTTTGGGAGTGTGGGTAAGGAGGTAGAGGTGGGGGCCTTTTATAAGAGGAGAGGAGGGGCACTCTTGTAAAGTTACAAAATGTACTTTATTTTCAAACGAGTTTCGGATTTTAAAGGTCCCAAATTGATGTATTTAGAGGATAAGGTGATAAGGGTTCGAAATCCACTCATCCAATAGGTTTTGGACATTTTTAGGTTTTATATATTACATTATCTTTCCATTTTATTTTAATCGTTAAATAATGAGGTCATCGCTACATCATCATGATGTCATAAATAATTTATTTTATTTAATGTCTAAAAATTATAAAACAAATACTATGATGTAGGAAATCCTTTTATCTTTCCAATGACTATTTATAGTTAAACATATGACTTGTATAACCCAATGAAATTTTTTTTTTAGTAAAACATTTCATGTTTGTGTCATTTTTACTTTAACATTAAATAAAAAGATATTTATGTCATTTCCCAACCAAAGTGGCTCCATGGGGTCCCCAAGTTGACCCATGGATTGTCTTGGTCGGCCATGACACATCCAATGAGGTTAGGACATGTGTCTAGGTCATTTCATTTTATTAAAACATTATTCTTACCATAAACTACACTAATTACCTCTAATCGCGATTAAAAACTTAATATTTTACTATTCACCAAAAAATTATTTTTATCCCATTGAACCACATTTTACTTCTTAATGACAACCATGTATGTCGGATTTTTGAAATTCAAAACACAAAGATGGAAAAATTTCTTTTAAATGGAAAAATCAGTTTTTATAAGTACCACTTAGTGGTTTCACTATTCCTCAAAAATTGAAGTTTTTCAGAAAAATCCCAAAAAGTTACCCTAAGCTATATTTGATATTCTGAATTCAAAAATGAAGTCTATTTTACAAAATTAAAAACATATAAGTCACATTAATTAATTTAATAATTAATTCCCGCTGTCAGAGCAAATACCTTGTTTTTATGAAGCAATAAGTATCAAAAGATTGACACTAGTTTACGTCTGATTTCAAAGTGAAATAATTCCAACGACCACCATTGGATTTAATAGTAAAAATATATTCCAATTTCACTTTAAAACCAATTAAAAAGATAATATAATCATATAAATAAATTAGATTAAAAAGTGGTTTTGAATTAAAATACAACATTTTACACTATTCATTAAAATGAACTTTATCGGAAAGATTCCAAAAATTTACACAAAGTAAATTTTGATGTCCCGATTCTTAAGAAGAGTTTTATTTGGTCCAATAGAATGTATAAGAGTGAAGAAAACTATATTTAATGACGGTTCGCCATCAAAAGGTGATAAGTGAACCTTTAGTGAAAACTAGGGCATATACGCCTAAAATTGAATTCTTTCCATATTTTAAGCCTTTATATTTTATTGGATAAATGTAAAAACATTTAAAAACATATATAATCATATTTTAGTTATTTCTATCCATTCCCAGCAATACAACGGCTACATGTTAACTTCCATTTAAAATAATATTATTTTATTATTAGAGTGCAACGTAAGATTCACAAGAAACACGTTGTTGCGTGTTGGGTACGCCATCGAGCATAGCGTCCCCTTTAAAGTCATATTAATATTTTATTCAAAAATATGGATAAATATGAAAATGTAATATTCTTAATTTACCTGGGGTGTTACAGTAGGAGAAGTCGTGGAGCATTCTTCGCCGAGAGAGAATGGTGTTCTTTCTGGGAGAATGAAGCTCCTCTAATTCTCCAAAGATTCCCCGCCAAAATATTTGCTAAGGCAAATATTATAATAGGAATCTCCAATTGAAAATAATTTCCATGAAAATCAAATTAATTCAAATGAGAGGTTCCAATTAATTAATAAGGTTGAGTTTAGGGGAGATGAAAGGATTAGGGCTCGTGTGGGCCCCACCACAATAAATCCTTTCATGGGAGGTTATGTGGGTGTGGGACCCACCTCTAACTCCTCTTGGGAGGAAATAATCTCCACTAAATAATAAAATTGTGTACCAACAATTTTATTAATTTTGTATGAATTCCTCAAAATATAACATTTAACCCGTATAAAACGCAACTGAGGTGAAGGTCCCCTTAAGTGAATACCAGCGCTGCAAGTTCATCAGTGTCCTCATATTTCAATTCTGAGAACCAGTTTAAAATATAGAAAACCCAACACATACTTTTACTGAACATACCCAAAAAAACATCCGAATTTTATTCCAGGCACCCCGGGCCTCATAATCAAGGGCCGTCAGAAACCGCAGACTCATAAAATTCCAAAGTATTTAAGAAAAAAATTTCCTTGAAATTTCTGAGACTTTACATATATTGAGTAATGTTTTAGTCTCATGATATTACATGTATGGTGTACAAGATTTTATCGAAAAAAATTATGTTAAGATATCTTTATGGTTAACCTAGACTTATTCTTAAGTTTCCCAGTTTAAAGTTGTTTCCACATTATATTAATTGCTTTATTTTATCAAGCTATATCATGCCTTACTGTTAATATTTATGATTCTCACCACTTTAATTTCCCATTTAAATTATTATTGTTTAACATGCAATACATTATTCATGTCGTTATTTTTTTATTCACATACTAGGATTTATGGATAACCCCTTTCTTATATATGTCCCCAGGTTATCCTATGTAATTTTAAGAACGACGTAATATTAAGATCATGTTAGTGATGTATTCAATATGTCTCATGTACCAACAATATTTAATTTGTTATTTTATGTACCTTAATATCTAAATAAACTATACTTATTGATCTTTTGGGTTGTATGATGTGTATTCTTGTGTAATTAATCATGAATTAACTTATAATAAAGACAAGGGTTGTCCTAGTTGCTATTAAAGGAATATCTATTTACATTTTTGGTTAGAATTAAGAAAATATAATGATACCCTTAAGGATCAATATAAATGTAAGAAAACAATCCTCGATTTTGGTAATTTATAGATTAAGTGGTTTCTATACTAAAAGTTGAAGTGGATCATGAATAGAGGTACCAAGGGGTAATAATCAAGAAATGGGAGCATAAAGATGGACTTGATTGTCACTTGGTTCATGAAAATTTTCCTTTCTATAAAACCGGTTTCATACTCTTAATACATATGCTTTGGTAAATTCTCAATTTCATTATAAACCATTATTAAGGGGGAAATTCCAAAAGATATCCTGTTATGAAATATATCATGAATAAAATAGATTTAATCCTCTAAATTCATAAAATAAAAAATAATTTTTTTATAAATTATCTCTTTAATGTAATTGAATTCACTTTTTATGTTTAAAATGATTCATTCATAATTTTTCCTAATATTGTAATAAATGGTTGGAAATAGTAAGAATTGAGTAAAAAAGCAATGTAAAGTGCTATGTGAAAATAACACAAATTGGATGCCAAACAAGAAAGTAGATAAAGTAATATATCTTGTGATTAATCCAAACCTCCTATAAAAATCATGATTAAAAACTGGAACATTATTGAAAATACAATCACATAAATTAATAGGATGATGACATCTCAATGTAGTTCATATAATAAATGTGATAAGGGAATGAAGATCCAATTTCCTTTGGGAAAAAATGTGGAAGGAGTAACCAAGGGAAATGTCAAAAATGAACTAAGAGTTGTTTTTAAGTGTTGAGAAATTGGGAATACAGTATCCAGTTTCCATGGAAAAATAAATAATATGACAAAAGAGAATAAGGTTTAATATAATGTACCATATAAAATTCTTTGTCATAAATGTGGAGATGTTTTGAATTATCTATGTCAATTCTTTATTCCAGGGGCTAACTAGCATTATGATAATCAACAATCTCTATGAATAATTGAATAAGGAAAGTCCAATTCTATGATAGATAACAATGATTAAGTACATGTAACCTCTACATTAGAATTTTGGATTTCATATTATATTTCAATTCATGCAATATTGGCATATCTTTAATTTTTGTAAGAACATTGTGTCACCCCCTAAAGTTATTTGTTATCTTTGGTGAAGACTTATATGATTATATTATCACATTATGAATTTGATGGTAATGTTATTCCGGAAAATATTATTAGTATCCCTTTATTTTAAGTTGATGTTTTCCTAGTTACAGATTTTTTTCTATTATAATGACAATATAATTTTATTTGAGAATGAATTATTCTTCCTTGCCTTGAATCACCCTTCGATTCTATACACGTTCAAGGAGGGGGATGAATATTATTTAGATTCATCATCTCAATCATGGATACTATTTATGAATGAGAAATAATATGTTGATGAAATGGTTAAAACAAAATAAAATATCATCCTTCAATATATTCCCCTTATGAGTGAATATACTGATGTGTTTCCAAAATAATTTCATGGTCTCTGACATAAACGAGTGGCAGAGTACTAAATTAAACTTATACCTTAGCCACGTAACATACCAAGGCTCGTCATCTCAAACAATGGGATATATGTGGACCCTTCAAAGTCAAAATCAATTTAATGATGTATGAGGCTAAAATAGGTGACATATATCTGTATTTTCTTTGGGTTGGATGGGTATTATCAATGATTTGTAAGAAATTTTCAATTATTATCAAATACTTTAACCAAAATTATTCATAAGGGATTCATGTTTGTTTGGTATAATGAATGCTAAGAGAGATTTAAGGATTTGAAAATGTGTCTTATCCCTGAACCTATACCTACACTACCCCAAAAGTGATGAATTTTTTGTATTATACAATAATTATTAGAAGATGGTATATGGATATGTACTCATGCATAATGAAAAAGTGATAGCCTATACCTAAACAATATTTAATGTTCATGAACATAAATACACAACACATGATCTGGATTTTCTGGTATTTATAATCACATTCAAAATATGGTTTCATTATCTCTTTGGGGGTATGTTTTAAATATACATGGATCATAAGATCCAAAAGAATATATTCATATAGAAAGTGATGAATTTTTTTTAATGAATATGGGTAGTGTTGATTAAGGACTACAACTACACAATCCACTACTATCATGGGAATAAAAATAATGTGGTAGATGGTATCTGTAGAAAGTATCTAAAAATTTTATCATTGAAGATAATTGAGAAGGATCTAATCATCAAATGCTTGAAAAGGATAGACTAGGGAGTCATAAAGTAATAAGCATCATCAATCCTTTCACAAATTATTTATTAATCATAGCTTCTGAATTATATAAAGGATTACCATAAAGACTACATATAAATTTAGAATATGGTGGTAGCTATAAGAGAATAGAAATACTATGAGTATAAAATGAATGAAAGAGGACTTTTTAGATTTGGATAATGACTGTGTATACCATAAAATCCAAATATAAAGAAATAGTTATTGTATGATGCACATAGAATGACCTTCCCTTTCCATATATGGAGAAATAAGGTATATCGAGATATCTAAGAGAAATATTGGTTAAAAAATATGAATAATGATATCACTGAATATATATAAAGGCCTCTTGTATGTCACCAATTTAAGGTTTTAAGTAATTAATACAATTGTATGACACAGCCAATACCCACACCCACTTGGAAATGGGAAAAAATAACGATGGATATTCTCAAAATATCTTATAAGAAAAAAAAGATTAAATAATAATATATTTCTTATAATGAATTTTCTTTCAAAGTCTACTTAATATTAATTCAACAGGAATTCTCACTCGATCAACATGGAAGGATATAAATTATAGATGTTTTGAGGTTTCATGTAACACCACTACCGATTGAATCTAGTCAGTATCCAAGATTTACCTAAAAAGATTCAGAGAGTCTAAAAAATAATCTAAATACAATGATGAATTTAAAACAAAACTTATCAACCAAAAACTAATGGACAATATGAATGGACTATCAAGACAATCATGGAAATATTAAGAGCATTACTGATGTACTTTAAATAAGGATGGGATCAATACCTTCCTTTGGATGAGATGTTATACCATAAATGTTTCCAATCATTTATCCAAATGGATATATATAATTTCATTTATGGTAATAGATGAATAACACATTTTCTCAAGGATGAAGTTAGTGAACACAGGCTTCTAGGACCTGAAATTGTGGAAATTGTAAATACCATTGAATAACACATTAAGAATGATCGGATTCGACAAAGGAGCTATGATGACAATTTATGATAAGACCTAGAGTTTGAGGTAGGTGTTAATGTATTCCCCCACATATCTCTATGCAATAATGTCAAGAGATTTTGGAATAGGGAAGGATTAATAAAATATATATTTCTCTCTTTCAGTTATATGGTCACACCGAAGTGATAGCATATTGAATTGAACTCCCACCTAACTGATCTCAAGTACATGATGTGTTCCACACATCCCTCTTAATAAATTACATGTGAAACCCCTAAAAGTATTTGAATCCAAACATGGTACCATTATATAATGATCATTTATATGAGCATTAGATGGTAAATATCATAGATCGTAGAAAAAAAGTTTTAATAAATAATAAAATGTACCTGTTAAATTGCTATTGGTAATCAACAAGTTTAAATAAGAAACATGGGAATTGAATGAGGTTATGGAATTTTTATAAACTCATATATCTTATGGTATGAAATGAAAATATTGAGGGATAAATTTATGAATGGGGGAAGATTATAATGACCTTATCTTTTATAAATAAAATTTCATTTGTGATGGAATTAAATTCAAGATTTTGGTTATATAAAATACATGTAATTATTTTGTTATATTTTATCCTTTCATATCTAAATTACCATTAAGAATCATGAAATTTTTTAAAATAAATGTTTGAAATGATTATATTGTTAGAATAATTATAGGGTTATGATAAATCCAATTGAGATAGAAAAAAGGGGGAATGAACTAAACCATAAGGATACCATATAATTCCTACTTATCAGAGCATAAAATGGAGATGTAATCATTGGTATTTTCTCTTAACCATGTTGAAGATAAGTTCTAACAACTAAAATTGGAGAAAAATCATTTACTAGATAAGGTCATGCTCATAGAAATCACAACCCAAACCACGTCTGATAAACAACCCCAAGAAAATATCACAATTTCCCACATTACCATTAAGAAATTTTCTAATGTGATAAATGGATATGTATCAAGATATACTAAAATAATTAATATTTTATTTTTAATAGAGTTATGGTTCTACTTACTTCTTATTGTTGTTTCATTATAAATAATTTTTATTTTAATACAATAAAACAAGACATATATTTTTTTGATAATGTTAAACTTCAATATAAATTCATTTTGATTAATTAAGGGACCATTTAAATAAATTATATATTAATAAAATATTATAAATAAATAATTTTTCTGAAATAGAAAATATAAAATAGTTTTTTGACGTGAAATAAAAATTCTTAAGGGTTCAGAAGTTTTTATTGTCAAAAACCCTCATTTCTCAATAAATGTATATTATTATTATAAAAGGAAAATTTTAAATATTTATAAAGTATTTTGGATAAAATAAAAATTATTTTTGGAATCATAAGGTTGAAATTATCTCACAGTTATTTTTTCATTATTTTTTGACACCTTTGAATATTTGGGTAAAAAATTAAATTCGTTATAAATATAATATATGCATTATGAAATAATAATGACCCAAATTTTATGTTATAATTGATATAAATTTTATCCACAAAGAAATATATGTTTAGACTTTAAAATAATTTTATTTTATGCGATTTTTTAAATTTAATAAACCCTCAAAAAATATTATATATTAAGGTGATAAAATATATTCTTTATGAACATGACTCACTTCAAAATCACCATGGGTAATATGTTAATGATTTTTTCACTTTTAATTATAAATAAATTATTTCAAATCCTCTTTGTAATAAACAATGGAAAAAAACTTGGTATGATTTTTGGTTTTTATTATTTTATTATATATAGTGTGAAACCTAGGTTTGGGAAATAATAAAGAACTCCCCTCGCATTTCCAATGTAAACCCTGCCAAGATCCAGTTACTCCCCACTAAAAAATTTTAATCACATAATTAGTTTGAAAAACCACATATATATTTCTCCCATGGTTCCTCCAAGCTCTCAAGATGCTCCTCCCAGGATTTTTGAGTCACCCTCTCAATGTAATGAATGCTCTCTTTCTCCTCTTTATTCTAGAAACTTATTTATGTAATGGAATTTTCATTCTAATACTAATTGATGTGACATGATATTACACATCACTATTAATGTAATTATTATTTAAATATTAATAGTAAACAGTTTCACTATCATTATTCACTCCGATAATCAATTATGTACCCCCATTACACTGATGAAACTATCCTGAAATTTTTCCATTCTACATTTTTATTCAAGAACCCACTTTATCTTAAGCCAATTAATTAGAAAATTTTCATCTTGGATTACTTTCTTACATATAACATGTAATTTAAATTTTATTTACAAGTGATTAGAGACCCCATCATATCTCATAGAACCATTTTATTAATCTTAATGCATGGTCATTATGAAGCCAAGATGCCTCCCTGATTATCTATAAAGAACATTTTGGGGGTTTTTACCCATACATATTTTGTCTCCTAGATTGTAAACTATTTTACGTATAATAAATTGATTGAAAAATTCGTTAATGTAATCCAAAATGTTTAATTGTGGCATTAAATGTGATGAAATATTATCTTATGTTATATGGTTTATGTGCCAAACTTATGCATGTGCGTGATATGATTATGATGGGTACCCCTAGATTGGGCCCCAATGCATTGAGTAATATTTTAATATCATGACATTCCATGTATAGTTCATGAATGGTTATCTTAAGAACATTATGTTATTATTTCATAGTTTCTAACCTTGATTTAATCATATTATTTCATGTTTAATGTTGTTTCCAGATTACCATGTTTCCTTATTGTAATCATATTATATCAGGCCTTGTTGTCCGTGTTTATGATTATAACAAATTTTTCTTACTATTATAATTCCCATTGATTAACATGTAGTAATGCTTCATGTTATGATTTTTTTATTACCTTAATGTATTTATAACTCACCCACTTCTTATTTATGTCCCCTAGTTATCTAATGCATCTTTCAAAATGATGATTATTAATAGCATGTTAAGGATGTTTTCTATATATCTGGGGTACCACCTATTTTTATGTTGATATGCAGTCCATATAATTACCAAATATGATATTAATCCCGCTATGTTTTGTATATTATATGGTTTACTATTTAATATATCATGAATTAATGTGTAAAAAAGACATGGTATGTCATAAAATAACTGCTAAATCCCCCTCATAGTCAACCATAGAAACATAAATGTAGACAAAGTCATTATGTGAAGTAGAGGATGATTCCCCTAGTTCAACTATGAATTTCTTAATCTAACAAATATAAAATCCATCATCCAAGAATAAAAAATCAGTATTTACAGACCTACATTTAATTTCTATAAATCTATCCATGTCCACCATTTTAAAACTCTCAATTAGATTAGAAAATTTATTCGGATATTATAAAGATAAATAAGAAATATTTTACATTAAATAAAACTTAAAACACTCAATTTCACATTAAATACATATTAAAAGACATTCACTGTGATCCAAAAGTGAGTTGAACTAATGTAAACCCAATTTCAGTGAAAGTGAGAGTAGGTAATGGTGTTCACTAGCAAAATAATCACTTAAATAACAAAGTATTTGATTAAGACATACCCCTTCATGATTCATAAAAATGAATTATCCAATATGTATCTCATTTTTAGGTATTATTTTTTACTCATGAATGGATTTATGTTCATCAAAATAGTTTCTAAAATGATAATTGATTGATTCTTTGATTATTTCAGTGAAATGGCATTGGTTTCAATCAAAAAATATTCTATAAATAAATCCTTTGAAACACAAGTTTTTCTTAAACTCCCCATAAGTGATGAATGCATGAAAACATTTAACTCTTATGGATAATTACCTATATAAAGGACATTTTTTTCTTTTTAAAAATTATTAATAGCCCCACCTATGGCTAGTAAATGTCTACCAAAAATTAAATACTCCATTTTAAAAATATGAAAAGAAGTTAGTAAATTAGTCTTCAATAAAATAAACAAAATGTTATCCACCCTTCAATAAGTATAAAAAATTGTCCTATCAAGTTATAGTGTAGAAGAAAATATTGGTTTCAACCCCTTAAGAACCATATTTTTTAATAAGGAGTAAGTAATCATATTGATGTTGGAAGCTATGTCACACAAGAAATTTATATCCTCACATTATAATATTCTAAGATAAAAAAGGATCACATGGTATCATAAATTTTTAGCTAAAAATTTATTATGGATGTAACTACAACCCACAATGAGATTAATAATGGTTAATTATACCTAATGGGTTTTATTATCCAACAAAATTTTATGAAATTTGACTTAGGAAAAAAATCTAATATTCCACAAAAGTCATGTTAACACTATAAATTCATAAAATCCGGAGGAATTTCAAATATCCAGTTTCATATTTATTTTTACTCTATGGGGAAATGGAATCATATAGGAATAATTATTTAGAAAATATCGACCACCCTCCATCTCCATATATAAAACAATAATTTTCTGATTATTTTTCTAATTAGCATTCTAGTTTCCTTTATTTAAACATTTCATGTGAGAAATCATAAAAAAAATATTCTAGACCATGATATATAGATATCTATATTTTATGTTTTCATGATTTTTAATTCCACATTCTATTATATCTTAAATATTATCCCCCCTAAGTTAAATCCTTATATTTACATGTGTTCTAAATAATTATAAAGTTATAAAAACTATGAAATTATAAATAGAATATAGATCAGTTATGTTGGACATCATGGCTATATCCCTATAACATAATTCTCTAGCATGTTGGACAATTTTAACATCCATGTTTTTAATACTAGAATATGTACCTTTTTTTAGAAACAATTTCTCCAAATACTTGGTATATAAAACCCTTTAGTTCCCTTTTTGAATTGGATTACTCCTCCTTATAGTGATATCAAAATAATGATCTAGGTTCTTCTTATAAACTAGGGGTAGAAGACTATTTTATTATTTCATTACCATTGAATGAAAAACGGATTATTTTTGTATAAAACAACATAATTATAAAAAAAATCTTCATTGGTAACATGATTTGAATCCCTATAGTCTAGAAACTAAGCAGTATCAATAGGTTATATGGGTAAATTTATATTGGTAAAAAATATTTTTTCATTCCCATGAACTACAGAGTGATTTTATTTATATCTATTTAATTTTTCGGGAAAATAATTTCCATTTAAGAAGTTGGATTTCTACTATAAAAAATTATATTCATATAAAACTTTTTTGAGACTTTATATATTTTTTTCCAAAAAAATATTGTAAAAACTCATATTTTATATATGAAACCCACATCTACAAGAGTGGTCCACATGATTCTAATTGTGTGGTGTAAGTTTGTTATAGAAATTATGCATGAGAGGATGTAGAGAAATATTATGATAGGGAAACTATCTAAGAAACCCCCAATACCTATCTCAATCATGTTGGAATATCTATTCCCCATCATAAAACCCCCTATGATTTTGTCCCATAGTTAAATTTTAATATTATAAGGATAAAATTTCCTGACTATTGAATAGTATAACTAGACCAATGTGTCAATAATTTATTCATAATGATTTTGGATCAAAATTCATACTCAATTATTTTAAAGAATGCGAATATCTTCCACCACATCACATTCTCACTAATCCAATGAAAACAAATTTTTAGTACAATAATATATAACTATATAATGAATTATAGCAAATCCTTATTTCGGTGTCGATTAAATGTTGGAAAATTTAAAAGTGTGGCTATCTGAACTCATAATTTATGGACCAATGGGAAATAATTAGAAATGTTTTTTTTCAAGACACAGTTATAAAATGTAATTTCATAATTATAGGACTCTATAAACTCATATTTTTAGGTTATGGTATTTTCCAATTGAAATTTAAATTTTTATATCTTTGAAATTATATATTCCATTTTTTAGTTTCGTTTTCTTTTTAAAATAATTTTTTAATTATTCCTATAATAAAAGGTTTTATTTTAGCCTCTGATTTCGACCTAGCATGAATAAATGATTGAATTTATCTATTATTAACAACAACAAAAATTGAGATATAACCGTATTTTATATTTTATATGAATTTTTATCTAAACAATGTTTTTTGTTTTTATATTTTATTTCAAACTACTTAGTGTGTTTGGTCACATGTTCCTTCTCAAAAATGGGATCCAAAATTTTTACTTGAAGTCGTTGATTATTGAATAATTTAATTATTTTATAAAACACCCTTTCTGTTTTATAATTGATGACTATGGTATCAGATTCAGATGGAAGGATAAAATGAAGGTGTGCAACCAATAAAAGCAGAAAAAAAAAACAAATGAGTGGATTAGTTGATTGAAAAGATAATTCAAGTGATAAATGTGTGAAATGTTTGAATTAAGTAAAAATGATGTGAAAAAGTGATTAAGAAAACAATTGAATAAGAGGAAGATCACTTTATGTTTCATGTGATACTAAATTTGAATTAATTGATCGAAAATGAACATTTAATTTCCTAGAATAGATTGTAGAAGGGATTAAATTGATAGATGATATGATAAAAATATATAATTGTATCTGGGGAAACAACCTCAACTAAAAACTCTATCAAACATTACTATTTTAAACAAGGTTCAGGATAAAAGTAACTATTCATGGAGAAGAGTAGACCATTATATTTTCTATAAAGTATATTTTTTTTCTGAATCCAAATAAAAAGACACATTTCCTTTCACACATGGGTAAATTAAGATGAATTTAGGAATGACCATGAATAAGGAATGATGAGAAATACTGTAAAAATATAATTATACTTCCATGACTAAGAATATTTATGGAATAGATTATAAATCAATTCAATTCATTAAATACAACTACAATAACAAGACACAACTAAAAATATTTAACACGCCAAATAAAATTATATTTAGTGAATATATATTGAAACAAATAATACTAAAAGTAAGATATAGATAAAATAATCTAATTGGATGAGATAAAATGTGTTTCATGACTCCCTATTCATAAATATATTCTTTTAGAGCACATCATTCCTCTTGATCCTTTATGATTTAATATATACTCCTACTGATGCCCCATATTTCTCTCTATTACCCCTAATAATGTGTGAATATCACATGAAAAAAATCCAAAGTCTACTCTATAACTACCAAAAATGTTATAAAAAACTACTTCTCTAGTGGAACCTCCTTCTAATATATTCATCTTTATTAATTATGATCCCCATGTAATAATAATTTCCCCAATGTAACAAAAAATTAATGAAAACTATGAATCGGTCTTAATACTGACTCGAACTCCTTACATGTACACATTCATCACTCCTAAAAAGTTCTTATCTCTCAATCGCATCGTTATGACACTTAGAACTGGATTGTTAGCATCTTTGAAAACAAATAAAATATTATAATCCCACCTTGGAAACAATAACTTAATCTAAAAATTTCATAGTACATCATGTTGGATATGATAATTATTTTTTCCCTTAAAATTAGTGTGATTATTACTATTGAATTCCCCCTAAGTGGAAAAATCAACCTAGAATATGAAAAAAAATCATAAGTGGTCAAAAATACTCTATACAATTTGATTCGTCGGAATATCCTACCCTTGATTTCTTCCAGGTATATCCATAATTTGGCATTGATTACTTTTTCTTGCATCCATGATCCTTAAAAATTAATCATTAGGTTAAATCCCATAAAAATAACTTGATCTCAGTTCTTCAATCAGTCTATTATGATTTCACTACATCCTTTAATTTGGGGAAATTATTCTTCAAGATGCTTCAGTAAACCCAACATTGAACAAGAATAGATTTTAGTACTTTTAACATGATTAAATATTTAGGCCTTAATCTCTTCAGATAAGGTTATCAGCTATGAATCATTCAAAAAACCCACTTGGATTCTTATAGAATTTTACTTGATTTAGTCTCTATTGGAAGGCCCTTCAATCTATTTCCATGTCTTCCATTTTTTGGTCGATCTAAATATTTAGTTACTCACACATATTCTTCCTTGGATTAGGTGATTGGATCAGTATCCTTAATGAAATTCAATTATTCTTGGTCATATTTTATATTCATCAAACTCAAAAAATTTTAGTTTGGGTATCTCCTAGTAATGGTTGACTTTTATCTTCATTCACATTACAATATGCACTCGATTTAGTTGAATATCTCTAGTATATATTATTTACTTTTTCATATTGGTATAATTTGCATGATTTTCAACTTTATGATGTGGATAACCATACACCACTTGTGTTTGATTGATCTCTGGGAATGATCAAGGGAATTTACATAAGACTTCACTGTGAACTCATTTGTGTCACTTGGATTCTATCATGATTGATCTAATTTACTACCCATGCTTAATCCATTACATTTAAAATTTTAAAAAATCACATGTCACAATAGATTGGATAAGATCTTATCATATCATGCCTTTTCCAATTTTTTAAATGGGGAAACCTTTATTTTTTTAAAAATATGGAAATTAATTAATTTAAAGTTATAAAATTAATATAAAAAAAATAAACCAAAATCTTACGTGATACAAAAATAAATTTACAAACAAATATATTCAAAGTAGAATATAGGAATGAAGAAAATAAAATATCATAAAACCATAATGATTTCACAAGAACTTCAGAAAATAATTTTAATTTATCCTTCCACTAACTTTGATTAAGAATATTTATTCTTTAATAAAATATGAGAATTATACCATAGAAAAAAAATATCTTTTATACTATTCAATACAAATTTGTTATTAATTATTCATTGAATTGGAATTACAAAAAAAATTAGAAATATATATTTTATTTTCCATTTAAAGTAAAAATATTCATTTATACTACACCAAATTTCAAACTAAATGATGTCCAAAAAACATAATAATTAAATACTGCAACACCCCAAGCTTCTACGGTACGCTTCTCTTTGAATAATGTGATAGCGTGTGTTGTACGCAACACCAAGTTCTAACACACCATAACCAATCAAACTAGCCGTTATGAATAGTAATACCTACTTTTTGAAATTATATATATTTTATATTTCAAAATGGACTTCATTTTTTGATTCGTAATATCGAATTTAGCCTAAGGTGAGATTTTGGTACTTTTCGGATAACATTAATATTTTGATGAATAGTGAAAATTACTAAATTTTAATTAAAAACAACTTTTTTAATCAAAATAATTAATAGTGATACATTATTAATTTTAGTGGTTTTAAATTATATTTATAATATATTTTTACCATTTAATACAATTTTGGTCATTGGACATAATTTTACAATTAAACCAGACATAAATAAGTGTCAATCTTTTGATAGTTATTATATCTTAAAAACACTCTTTTTGTTTTAACAACGGGAATTAATTTTAAATTAATTTCTGACACATATGTGTTTTGAATTTGGAAAAATGTATTCCATATTTGGAATCAGGATGTTTAAATTGTGTAAATAGGTAACTTTTTTTTAGACATTTTGATTAATTACTTCGGTAAATATTTTATTTACCATGGTTAAGGGTAAATCCGGTAAATAAGGGTTAAAAAAATAATATTATAATAATACTAAATTACCCTAAAACGTGTCCTAGCCTTATTAGTTGATACATGTTCGACCATAGGCATATATGGGTCGATTTTGGGACCCCATGGAGCCACTTGTAGGTGATAGGGACACCTAATTTTAATTAAGTTAAAATGAATACAAAAATGACACAAGCATATATCTTTTAGCAAAACAATTTTTAGATAGGGTTATATATGTTGTATTTTCGACTATAAATATTCATTAGAAAGCTAAAACGATTTCCTACATAATGATAGTTTATTTATTATTTTTAGAGATTAAATATGTTAATTTATTTGTGACACAATGATGATGCAGTAATTACTGTAATAGTGAACATTTAAAATAATTGATATTATAAATAACCAAATAAATATAATTTGAAACTTTTAATGAATTAAAATAATTTTCTAGGAAAATATGACATATTAGGATTGATTTAATTAACTTTTTTCTAAGTAATTATTCTTTTATGAGTTTCACAAAAATCAACTATTGAATAGTGTCAAAATTGACATAAAAGAGTTTTAAAAAAAATATAATATTATTAATTGATATTAAATGCCTAAAAATTTAAGGATCGGCCAAGAGACTTATCTCATAATAGTTGTATCATTAATGGACCACTTGGTGGTCACTTGGATGTATATAGTAAGTTTATTAACCATATAATATAAAAATACAAAGAGACATTGTAAAAGTGAAACTAACAAACTTATACTTAATACTTAAAGATAAAGTTAATATATGTACCCAAACCTGTCTAAATTATATTGGTTTAGTTGTTTTCGACCCATAATTACCTTAAAATTTATATAATCCACTTAGGATCCATTAGAAACCGAATATGAATTTATTATAAATTAATATTTCTAGCTTTTCCAGAGGTGCCCCTCACCCCTCTTATAAAAGGGCACTCCTCCTTCTCATTTCTTCACACCTTCAAAGCCATTTGGTTCAGCTAAAATCATCCCAAATACTCTCCCAACATCCCTCACCACAACTTAGAGTCCATAGTTTGATCAGAAAGCCATCCTATGGAGCCCATTTGATCAAATCAAAAGGAAGAATCCAAAGAAGAGGTAATGATTTCACCACCCTTTTCCAAGTTTCTTTCTTCTTCTAATTCTTCTTCCTTCGTTGTTACCATTATAAAATAATAACTCCAGTATAATATATATACTGTGATGTTATTATAAATATGGTACAACCATATTCAGTATTCTATCCACCCTTTGAATAACATGTCACCATACGTGCGTACGTACGGCTTACCGTCTCCACGTCGTGGTGTAATTGTTATTCAATATATTATTTTTTGGATGGTTATAATAATGATGTTTAAATCATGTAAATAATAAATATAACATGTTAATGATTCTGTATATATGATATACCATCCATTTATATATTATTTTAATATCAAAAGAATGATATTGTCGCTCGTGCGTACGTACGGACTACAGTCTCCACGAACGTGATGAGATTCATTCTCCATCGTATCCATTCAAGTATAATTATCATTTGATGATTTAAAAATGATGTTTAAGGACTTGATATCATTCTGGGTATGAATAATATACAACTTATCCATTACAAACATGGCTTACGTAACAAAATATATAAAAGAAAACGAGTAAGTTAACACCCGAAACAACGATAATACTAAGATATTATTAACAAATCAATGTTAAAAGATCATATATGATTTCATATTAATGTATATGATTCTTAACAATTATTTCACCATTATACAGGAGTTTAACCTACCCCAACCAAGGAAAAGTACAAGGTAAGGGTTTATTTCACAATCTCTTCATTATCTGAGGTTGTTTATACGTAAAAATCTACTGGGATATCTTTATCATCCACATCCATGTTTCTTAAAAATGCATTTCAAAACATTTTTATTATTTAAAATAATGTGGGTAAAAGACATTTATAGCCTTGTTTGACTTTTTATAAGAGTTTTATAAAGGAATCGTTCCGTCGTTTTCCAACCAAGGTGCTTTTTAACCTTTTCGACAGAATTGAGGTAAAAATGTTTTTTAACTTATACGGTGGGTATGGTTATTTTCCATCGTTATAAAATCGTCGAAGCTTCCCTTACAAGCTTATAAGAATATTTTGAAAGAAAATGTTTTACTTTATAAATATATGACTCCTAAATTATTTCAAAATAGAAATAGATATTTTTCTCTAAAAAGAGTTTTGATTTCATCTATGTCAACATCCTTTGATGGATTTTACGCTTATTTGAAGTTTATTTATTATGATACAAAACTTTTATATTGTATTGAAGGTTTTGTGATATGTTTGACTGTGTATGTGCTATTTTTATACCATTCATAGTTTATGGTGAAATTATTGACATTTAGTATGCTAGTTTTAATACGAATGTTTATGCTATGTTTAAACCTTTCCATATGGGAATGCATTGGACTTAATATGTGACGGGTGTAGCCCGCTATAGCTCCTCGATGCATTGATAGGTCTCATGAGACAAACTAGTGTCTTGGAACAAGGCCTTGACAAAATCTTATTTGTAGTCTTAGCACGACGCCTTGGCTATGTGGTTATGATAGTCTGGCATTATGCATTCCATCATTATGAAAGTGGTTATTGATATTGCATGTGATTATTCGATTAGTAGAATATCCATGTGAATAAGTAAATGAAATTATTTCAATTTACTTTTTCCATACTATGTTGTAGTTCAAGTTTAAAAGTCTTTTGTTTTAGTTATACATTTCCTTAAATGTTTCTTCTTATTTATGAAAGTTTCCACTATATTGTTATCCTTACTGGGCATTTGAGCTCACCCCTTTTCTATGTTTTATTTTTCCCAGGGTATGAAGAAGTAAATTATGAATGACCTGCAGGGAGAGTATGTGGGGATATGAGTGTTGAATATGAATAAAAGATGTTATTGTAGTTTTCATTTTTATTATGTAATATAAGACTTATGAATATATCTAGTATTTCCAAGGCTACTAAACCAATCAGTCTTTCGAGATTTGATCCTTCTTGTGATCATGCCAATTTTATGTAATAATGCACCGACTCTGGGTAACTGGGCTTGGGGAATTACAGTTGGTATCAGAGGAAGTTTAGTACAAACCTTGGAAGATAGATTTAGATAAACTCTAATTAGAGCATGTAGACCTAAGATGATCTTTGAGGATTAGTATAGAATAACCTACTAGAATTTTGGTATTGTAGATATTTTGTGAGTTTTCTGAGCAATACATCCCTGTCTGGATACGAGCAGGTAGAGGCGGCTTTGGCACAGATGTACCTAGGGGTAAAACCAGAAAACACCACTTTAAGCTAGACTCGAACGGGAACTGGTGCACGACAACGGCCCTTGCTGCACTCTTGGTTACGACACTCCCGGGGGATATGCTTAGGATAACTCTCATTTTCTTTACAAATCATTATGAAGGGTTTATGAGTATATAATTCCTCAAAGAAAACATTCTTATGATTATGGATTATATCCATAAATAGTTCAATTTATGTTAAGTGTTTTATAAGTTTGGGATTATGTATTTTTATTAATAAACTGATCTAGTTTATGTCATTGTTTAGAAATGACGCCTAGTGGAAGAAATGGAAACCATATCAATGCACGCACTATATGTTGGGATTTCCCTCCTGCTCAAGATAATTATAGTGGAGATGGTGATGCAACTGGTGCTGATCATCTAATCACCATACCGGGACAACTCACTCAGGTTATGAATAATAACCTTACCCGTATAGAGCACCCTGATCCGCAGCGTGGAGGATCGATGTTAGATCGATTCATGAGGAAACAACCACCAACGTTCAATGGGAGTAAAAATCCCTTAGTAGATGAGCAATGTATAAATTCCCTAGAGAAAATATTTCAGGCTTTGGGGAGTAGTGAAAGGGAAAAAGTTATCATGGCAGTTTACCGACTCACTGGAGATGCTGATCAATGATGGTCATTGATTCAAAATACAAAGGAAGATGATGAAGTATCAAATATGGAATGGAGGGAGTTCAAAGATCTGTTTTTAGAAAAATACTTTCCTCGTGACCACCGAGCAGATATGGAAAGCCAGTTTCTGAGTCTGAGACAAAAGGAGGATGAGAATGTCACAAAGTATGAGGCTAACATTACAAGGTTAGAAACGTATGCTGGAGATTATATACGTAACCCAAGAAGTAAGATTGATCGTTTCTTTGATGGGTTAAAACCATTTCTCCGTCGAGCATTAGTCTCACAATCCTTCTCGTCGTATGAAGACATTGTCTCATGTGCTATCAAAACAGAAAAGGAATTCTCTAAGTCTCATAACTTTAAAGCGAAGAAAGAGAAGAAGAGACCTGCTGATCAATCTGGGAATGGAAATAAGGGGAAGAAGGGAAAGGTTGAATATCCATCCTGTGGTAAATGTGGGAAGAAACACCCCGGTACTTTCTTGAAGGGAATGGGTGTCTGTTACAAGTGTGGTGAAAAAGGCCACTAAGCTCGTGATTGCAAGGGGAAGAAGGAAGCTACCAATGTTCAGTGCTACAATTGCAGGGAGATGGGAAATTATGCAAATGAATGTCCTAAGCGTCAGGAGAACTTACCTCAGAAAAGGCCAAGGGATCAAGGACAAGCTTATGCTATCACTACTGCTGAGGTAGAAGCTCCGAAAGACGTGGTGGCAGGTAATTTAATGGTTTCCTCATGTTTAGAAAATGCATTATTTGATTCTGGATCATCGCATTGTTTCATATCTTCCCAGTTTGCTAAGAAAATTAGATATTTCCAATTTGATTTAATATGGGAGTTGTCAGTTAAAACTCATAAGGGAAGTATCATTGCAACAATGTTTTGTGAATCAGTCCCCATTAGAGCACATAAATGTTCTTTATCTGCTGATCTCATCGTCATACCTATGGTTGAGTTTGATATAATCCTCGGTATGGACTTACTTTCGGACTATGATGTGAAGATTTATTGTAAGAAGAAAGTGGTTACGATTCTTGATGATGATGATGATAAGGAACACCATATCCTTAGATCAGAATCGTCACCACCTAAGAAGAAAGTGGTTACTTTCGGACTAGATCAAGGCCTATATCGAAGACCCCTTATAGAATGTCTACTATAGAATTATTTGAACTAAAGAAACAAGTAGAGGAATTGAGTAATAAAGGATTTATTTGCCCTAGTGTTTCTCCATGGGGAGCCCCTGTTCTTTTTGTTAAAAAGAAAGATGGATCTATGAGGTTATGTATTGACTACAGGGAGATCAATGTTGTAACGATAAAGAAAAAGTATCCCCTACCTCGCATTGATAATTTATTTGACCAACTACATGGAGCTCAATACTTTTCAATGATTGACCTTCGATCTGGATACCATCAGTTGTGTGTGAAGAAGGAAGACATTCCGAAGACAACATTTCGAACCAGGTACGGGCATTATGAGTTTACTGTAATGCCTTTTGGATTGACTAGTGCACCCTTTGTATTCATGGATCTGAGGAATAGAGTTTTCAAGGAGTATCTCGATTAATTTGTGGTGGTATTTATTAATGATATCTTGGTATACACCAAAAGCTACGAAGATCATGAAAATCACTTGCGCATTATCCTGAAAACTCTGAGAAGACATGAA
Source organism: Viscum album (assembly GCA_963277665.1). NCBI lineage: Eukaryota > Viridiplantae > Streptophyta > Magnoliopsida > Santalales > Viscaceae > Viscum > Viscum album. The sequence continues at coordinate 1,112,059,657 of OY728146.1, forward strand.
TTATATGGGAAGTTTAGCAAGTGTGATTTCTGGCTTTCGGAGATTTCTTTTCTTGGCCATATTGTCTCTAAAGATTGAATCTCTATTGATCATTCTAAGACCAAGGAAATAAAAGAATGGCCAGCACCTACGAGTATAACTGAGGTACGTTGTTTTATTGGTTTAGCAGGTTATTATCGACGTTTCGTCCAGAATTTTTCCCGATTGGCTAACCCATTAACGAAGCTCACACGTAAAGGGGTTAAATTTGTTTGGACAAAAGAGCGTGAATAATGTTTTGAAGAACTGAATAGAAGATTAGTCAATGCTCCTATATTGACTCTACCATCGGGGAATGATGGATTTGTTATTTATAGTGATGCATCGATGAAAGGACTCGGTTGTGTCCTTATGCAGAATGATAGGGTTATTGCCTATGCATCACGATAGTTGAAAATTCATGAAAAAAACTATCCTACTCGTGATCTCGAGTTAGAAGCTGTGATCTTTGCTTTGAAGATATGCAAGCACTACCTCTATGGTGAAAAATGTGAGATTTATACTGATCACAAGAGTTTGAAGTATATTTTCTCACAAAAAGAACTCAACATGAGGCAAAGGAGATGGCTTGAATTACTCAAGGATTATTATTGCACGATACACTACCACCCTGGGAAGGCAAACAAGGTGGTAGATGCTTTGAGCATAAAAGATCATGGAGTTTTGAACAATATGAGAATTGAAAGGGATCCAATTTTCATGGATCTAGTGAAGATGGACATGGGAATAACCAGGGAAGGAGAAACATCATTGCTTTTTCAAATGGTTTCTAAACCATCTTTTCTAGAAAGGATTAAGAGTTCTCAGACCGATGATGAAGAATTTCAAAAGAAGATTAAAGTTGTGAATGATGGGAGACTGAGAGACATTATGTATGAAGATGGAATTTTGAAATTTAGGAAGAGACTTTGTGTTCTCAAAATACCTGATCTAAAAAGGGAATTGTTGGATGATGCTCATAGTTCCAATTTCTCGATACACCCTGGGAGCACCAAAATGTATAGTGATTTGAAGGAACATTTTTGGTGGGACAAAATGAAGAGGGAGGTTGCTGATTTTATGTCAAGATGTATGGCTTGTTAACAAGTGAAAGCTGGAAGGCAACACCCTAGAGGAGTAATGCAACCTCTTCCCATACCGAAGTGGAAATGGGACAATATTACATCGGACTTTGTCATGGGGATACCAAAGACTCCTAGAAGGAATGATGCAATATGGGTTATTGTTGATCGTCTTACCAAGTCATCACATTTTCATGATATAAGAGAAGATCTACCACTGGAACGTCTAGCAAGACTATATATTAATTAAGTTGTGAGACTTCATGGAGTACCCCTATCGATTGTTTTCGATCGTGATCCCCGTTTTACTTCAAGATTCTGGAAGAGTCTTCAGAAATCCCTGGATACTGAAATTCATTTGAGCACTGCCTACCACCCTCATACAGACGGACAATCAGAACGGACTATTCAAACCTTAGAAGACATGTTGAGATCCTGCTCACTTGACTTTCAGGGTATGTGGGATCAGTATTTACCTCTAGTATAATTTTCCTATAACAATAGCTTCCATTCGAGTATTCAGATGGCACCATATAAAGAATTATACAGAAAGAGATTTCGCACACCAACCTGTTGGGATGACGTTGGTGAATGAAAACTTGTAGTTCTAGAACTGGTGGAGGAAACGATGGAAAAGGTGAAGGTAATCCAAAATCACATCAAAGGAGCTCAAAGTAGGTAGAAGATCTATGCCGATAATCGAAGGAAGGATTTGGAATTTCATGTCGGTGATCATGTTTTCTTGAAGGTATCTCCATGGAAGGGAGTCATACGTTTTGGTAAGAAAGGTAAATTGAGTCCTAGGTACATCCGACCTTTCGAAATTCTAGAACGAATTGGGGCTGTAGATTACCGATTGGCAATGCCGCCAAGTCTCTCCAAAGTTCACGATGTGTTCCACGTATCTATGTTGAGGAAATACATGACTGACCCAACGCATGTACTCACCTATGAAGAGTTAGAACTGGAATCCGATCTGTCTTATTGCGAAGAGCCAGTTAGGATTTTTGATACGAGAGAACAAGTACTGAGAAACCGGATGACGCATCTGGTAAAGGTTTTGTGGAGAAACCATAAGATGGAAGAGGCAACGTGGGAACCCAAGGAACTTATGATGAAGAACCACCCGAGTCTTTTAATGTGATAAGTATTCTAGAAATTTCGAGGATAAAATTAGTTGAAGGCGGGGAGAATGTAACACCCCAAGCTTTTACGGTACGCTTCTCTTTGAATAATGTGATAGCGTGTGTTGTACGCAACACCGAGTGCTAACACACCATAACCAATCAAACTAGTCGTTATGAATAGTAATACATACTTTTTGAAATTATATATATTTTATATTTTAAAATGGACTTCATTTTTGAATTCGGAATATCTAATTTAGCCTAAGGTGAGATTTTGGTACTTTTCAGATAACATTAATATTTTGATGAATAGTGAAAATTGCTAAATTTTAATTAAAAACATCTTTTTTAATCAAAATAATTAATAGTGATAAATTATTAATTTGAGTGGTTTTAAATTATATTTATAATAGATTTTTACCATTTAATACAATGTTGTTCATTGGACATAATTTTACAATTAACCCAGACATAAACAAGTGTCAATCTTTTGATAGTTATTATCTCTTAAAACACGCTTTTTGTTTTAACAACGGGAATTAATTTCAAATTAATTTCTGCCACTTATTTGTTTTGAATTTGGAAAAATGGATTCCATATTTGGAATCAGGATGTTCAAATTGTTTAAATAGGTAACTTTTATTTTTAGACATTTTGAATAATTACTTCGGTAAATATTTTATTTACCATGGTTAAGTGTAAATCCAGTAAATAAGGGTTAAACAAATAATATTATAATAATAATAAAGTACCCTAAAACGTGTCTTAGCCTTATTGGTTGATACATGTTCTACCATAGTCATCTTTGGGTCGATTTTGGGACCCCATGGAGCCACTTGTAGGTGATAGGGACACTTAATTTTAATTAAGTTAAAATGAATACAAAAATGACACAAGCATATATCTTTTAGAAAAACAATTTTTACATAGGGTTATATATGTTGGATTTTCTACTATAAATATTCATTAGAAAGATAAAAATATTTCCTACATAATGATATTTTATTTATAATTTTTAGAGATTACATAAGTTAATTTATTTATGACACAATGATGATGCAGTAATTACCATAATAGTGAAAATTTAAACTAATTGCTATTATAAATACATAAATAAATATAATTTGATACTTTTAATGAATTAAAATAATTTTCTAGGATAATATGACATATTAGGATTGATTTAATTAACTTTTTTCGAAGTAATAATTCTGTTATGAGTTTCAAAAAAATAAACTATTGAATAGTGTCAAAATTGACATAAAAGTGTTTTTAAAACAAATATTATATTATTAATTGATATTAAATCCCTAAAAATCTAAAGTTAGGCCAAGATACTTATCTCATAATAGGTGTATCATTAATGGACCACTTGGGGGTCGCTTGGATTTATATAGTATGTTTATTAACCATATAATATAAAAATACAAAGAGACATTGTAAAAGTGAAACTAATTAACTTAGAGTTAATACTTAAAGATAAGGTTAATATTAGTACCCAAACCTGTCTAAATTCTATTGTATGAGTGGTTTTAGACCAAGCCCCACCTTAAAATTTAAATAATACACTTTGGAGCCATTAGAAACCGAATATGAATTTATTAAAAATTAATATTTCTAACTTTTCCAAAGGTGCCCCTCACTCCTCTTATAAAAAAAACTCCTCCTTCTCATTTCTTCACACCTTCAAAGCCTTTTGGTTCAGCCAAACTCTTCCAAAATACTCTCCCAATATCCCCCAAAACAACCTAGAGGTCTTTTTTTTATCATAAATCCAACCTAAGGAGCCCTTTTGATCAAATCAAAAGGAAGAACCCGAAGAAGAGGTAATGATTTCACCACCCATTTCCAAGTTCCTTTCTTCTTCCACTTCATCTTACTTTGTTGTTACCATTATAAAATAATAACTCTATTATCATATATATACTGTGATGTTATTATAAATATGGTACAACCATATTTATTATTCTATCCACCCTTTGAATAACATGTCACTATACGTGCGTACGTACGGCTTACCATCTCCACGTCGTGGTGTAATTGTTATTCAATATATTATTATTTGTATGGGTATAATACTGATGTGTAACTCATGTAAATAATAAATATAACATGTTAATGATTCTTTATATATGATATAACCTCCATTTATATATTATTTTATTATCAAAAGAATGATATTGTCGCTCGTGCGTACGTACGGACTACCGTCTCCACGAACGCGATGAGATTCATTCTCCATCGTATCCATTCAGGTATAATTATCATTTGATGATTTAAAAATGATTTTCAAAGACTTGATATCATTCTGTATATGAATAATATACAAACTATCCATTACAAACATGGCTTACGTAATAAAATATATAAAATAAAACGAGTAAGTTAACACCCGAAACAACGATAATACTAAGATATTATTAACAAATCAATGTTAAAAGATCATATATGATATCATATTAATGTATATGATTCTTAAAAATTATTTCACCATTATACAGGAGGATAACCTACCCCAACCAAGTAAAATTACAAGGTAAAGGTTTATTTCACAATCTCTTCATTATCCGAGGTTGTTTATATGTAATAATCTACTGGGATCTCTTTATCATCCACATCCATGTTTCTTAAAAATGTATTTCAAAACAATTTTACTATTTAAAATAATGTTGGTTAAAGTCATTTATACCCTTATTTGACTTTTTATGAGAGTTTTATAAATGAATCTTTCCGTCGTTTTCCAAACAAGGTGCTTTTTAACCTTTTCGACAGAATTGAGGTAAGAATGTTTTTTTAAACTTATAAGGTGGGTATGGTTATTTTCCGCCGTTATAAAATCGTATAAGCTTCCCTTACAAGATTATAAGAATATTTTCAAAGAAAATTTTTTATTTTATAAATATATGACTCTTAAATGATTTCAAAATAGAAAGAGATATTTCACTAAAAAGAGTTTTGATTTCATCTATTTCAACATCCTTTGATGGATATTACGCTTATTTGAAGTTGATTTATTATGATACAAAACTTCTATATTGTATTGAAGGTTTTGTGATATTTTTGACTATGGATGTGCTATTTTTATACCATTCATAGTTTATGGTGAAAGTATTGACATTTCGTATGCTAGTTTTAATACGAATGTTTATGTTATGTTTAAACCATTCCATATGGGAATGAATTGGACTTAATATGTGACGGGTGGAGCCCACTATAGCTCCTCAATGCATCGGTAGGTCTCATGAGACAAACTAGTGTCTTGGCACAAGGCCTTGAAAAAATCTTATTTGTTGTCTTGGCACGAGGCCTTGTCTATGTGGTTATGATAGTCTGGCATTATGCATTCCATCATTATGAAAGTGGTTATTGATATTGCATGTGATTATTCGATTAGTAGAATATCTATATGAATAAGTAAATGGCATTATTTCATTTTACTTTTGCCATACTATGTTGAAGTTCAAGTTTAAAAGTGTTTTGTTTTAGTTATACATTTCCTTAAATGTTTATTCTTATTTATGAAAGTTTCCGCTATATTGTTATCCTTACTGGGCATTTGAGCTCACCCCTTTTCTATGTTTTATTTTTCCCAGGGTATGAAGAAGTAAATTATGAATGACCTGTAGGGATAGTATGTGGGGATATGAGTGGTGAATATGAAGAAAAGATGTTGTTGTAGTTTTCATTTTTATTATGTAATGTAAGACTTATGAATATATCTAGTATTTCCAAGGCTACTAAACCAATCAGTATTTCGAGATTTGATCCTTCTTTTGATCATGCCAATGTTATGTAATAATGCACTGACTCTGGGTAACTGGGATCGGGGCATTACAAATACCACCACACCATCTATAATGGTAAAGAATTATTCATTTATATAAATATTTAAAAGTAAATAATTATATTAAAATGAATAATAAACCATTTATGACATATTAAGAAATCCAAATGAGTATGTATTACCCGTCACAATATGAAAATAATTTGTGTTTATGAACCTCTCTTATTTGTGTTGTTGGTAAATGAAGGACTGGATTATTAGAAATAGATTACAGATACTAAAATGGATCTATAAAGTAGATTTAGTCTAAAAATGACATTACTCAAACTCTATGGAGGTGTTTTTGAGATGAAAGAGGGTGGTTTTTTTTCTCTTTTGGTTTTTATGTCACATTTATTTTCATGTTAGTTCATTTTGTCACATTTTTAGTTTTGTATATACCCTATTATAATTTTGGGTGTTCGGTAAGTCATTTTATATGTTTTATAGATATAATTTTTATTTTATATATAATATATTATATATACTATATTAATTCATTTTTTTAATTTATAATATCATTTTTATTTTTCAATCTAATACAAACTAAAAGAATATTTATTTTTTATGACATTTTGATTTCAATTAAGTTCGATATATGAAACACACAAGTAATTTTTTATGAAATACTTGGTATTAATGTTTTAAGTATTCCATATGAAAACCTATCCATAAATATATCTATTTTACCACATAAAATGGTTTCTAACTTATGAATATTGAGTGATATGAACAGTTATTTATGATAAAACTGAATAATTGTTTGATTAAATATCATGGTTCAGGTAATAAAAAATATTTTATGACCAATAGTTCCGTAATTTTATCTATTATTTAGTTTTAGGTATTAATACAATATTTTATATACATGATAATTATGATTTTAAAATTCACATATAACATTTAAAAAAACATGAGTTGCAACTACTTTTTGGGTAATAAAATTTTTCAAGGTATCACTTTTAAGATACTTTATTTTTGTTTGACCACTAATAGGCATCATAAACTATTGAAAATAATTATGTCACAAAAAAATCAATAATCATAACATATAAGGATTGAAATAACATTAATTTTTTTTTCTAATTTATATATATTTTTTGTTAAATTAGTTTTCAAAATATTTTTCATTTGGGTTTTAGGATCATGGGTTCCATTGTTTTAATTTTATGAAAAGGACTGGATAAAGTTTTTCTAAATAGGAAACAATTACAGAGAAAATGGTCCAATGAAAACTTAGATGCATAAATTTCATTATAATTTATGTTTTGGATGATATTTGATGGGTATGAGTAATTTAAGTTAAATATTTAAGGTTTTAGAATAAAATAGATGAAACAACATCCTTATTTGTTTTAGTGGAAAACTTTATAAACTATCCAAGATAATCTAGATACTATACATATTTTTGTGTATAATTTATAAAATCGATAGAAAATAGTTCATTCTAATCAAATAACTTGTCATTGTTTGAATATATAACTATAAAAAATATAGACAATAACCATTCATGAATAGAAATCCAATGTAATGTGATACATATTTTCTAGAACATTTTTGAAAAAAAAATGTTTCTTTAATAATTTATTATAATATTATTAAATACCATGTACAAAACCATTATGATGTATTAAATTTTTTTCGATGTCCTTTAATTGGTGAAATATTATTTATTCCTTTTTATAATTAAATTACATTATAATTTTAGAATATGATACCATATAGTGTACCCTTTGACCATTGAGCGTCCAATAATATGAAATTTACTCTAGCTGATCATACTCTAGATAAAATTGACTTTAAAAATTTTGTATATGTGTCCCAAGTGATAAAAGGTATTACAATAAAGAAGGGAAATATTATATGGACAAAACATGTGAATTTCATATGAAAAGTCCTATAAATTGTAGGTGTGATATTGGACCTATGATATAATGGGTTGAAAAGTTTTAATCCATAAAATTTTCTAACTCCATTATAAACTAGAGACCATCATAGTAAAATATTCAACTATCATGATAGGGGGACCTATTATAATTATGTCGAAGATGATGGTGCAATCTATGTTGCACTAGAGGATCACCTATGAATGATTAAATAATTCTTTTATAAATAGTTTTACTTAGATACTTTAAAGATGAATTTTGGATAATGAGTTTCATAACCTAAAAAAGGAGTATCTCTATCATGAAATATGATGCATACCTAATAAATATTTTATTTATTTCATCTTAATTAGAGAGTGATTATAATCCTAAATCCCAAATGTTTTCAATGTTATAATATTAAATAAAAACATATGATGTAATTTTTATAAATCGATGCTGATGTGGTTAAAAATTTTTTGCTATAAGAGGAAGATTTATAGGTTACTAAAGGATTAAGTGATTTATTCCTTATATGAGTCATGAAAGTGGTTCTTTGAGAAGTTAAAATTAGAAGTGAGAAGTCCTTCTATATGGATGATATATATATTTTAAATTATTTATGGGTATAACATATATATCTTTAAAAATGTTAAAAAAGTTAGGTTCCTTCTATACAGTTCATATAGAAACATGGATCAATTTTTTTTATTATACCTAATCCATACCATCAACATGGAAGTCATTGAAATTAGTTTGGTTTTTGTAGGTATATACCATAAAAAGTGAGATGTTGATAATGCTACGAGACACAAATATTGTATCGTTATGGTTGGAAAATTGGTTAATTTGGACTTTAATCATAGACTATAATGGTATGAAATGAATCATTATTAAATTAGAAACATCGTAAAAAAGAAAATAATATAGTCTTAAATAGATTGAGGGCATATATTGATAGTCAGGAATGTTGTAATGATGTCAGAGACATGACTTTCTACAATACAAGGAATGTTATTGATTGAATACATCAATAATTATGATTTATATGGTACATGGTCTTAACATTCATTTAAACATATATGATTTATTATTTAATAGGTTATAAATATAATTTTAAGGGATTACATTATTATATAAGTGCACATATAGGAGAAAAGACTGGATGAAATTTAAATTCCCATGATATACAATAATCATAAGTAATATGGAATTATATTGAAACATTTTATACTTATATATATATATAGGTATTTCCATATCATTTTGACATAGATATTAGTGAATTATAAGTCTCACATTGACTAGTATAAACATAAAGTGTCTTTCATATCACTAAATAGAGATACATATACTTTTGTGGATGAATAAGACATGTATATGTAAAAAGGACTAGCATCAAAATATATCAAATCAATATATTTTTTAACAAATGAATTATAATTGGAATTAGTGGAAGTGTGCCAATAAATAAAATTTCCTGTGGTGGAAGATCAAAATTTTAATGTGTATTATAATTATTTCTGAAGTATACCACCAAAAATAGTTGCACAAATTTTTAATCATATTCTATTTGGAAGTATTCTTATTTATCTTTCATATTACATTATTTAAATAAAAAGGTAGATTAAATTGAAGTTATAATGGATTTATTCAGAGTGGAAAGTTTTTATTCAATGGTTCACTTAATCATGGGGTGATTTATGATTTTTTATAATGAAGGAGGAGAACAAATCCTATTTGTGAATAAACTATCAAAAAGTGAATCATGTGACCGTTAAACACCAATATCAACTTCTATATATTAATAATTTGTTAGATAAATTGTTACATTAAAGATAATTATATAATTAATTACCAATGACCTTGTTATCACTAGATTTTGGTTTGAAAAACATTCTGATGAAAATTTTTCAAAGCCAATATGGGAACTATGAATATGTTGTAATTCCATTTGACGAATAAATTTTCAATTTTTTTCATGTACTTGATATAATTTTTTTTAAAAATAAAAATCATTTCTTATATTTAGGGTTCTTATAGATAATATTTTTATTTAATCATGATTAACAGTTGATGATGGGAAACTTATGGACAATTATTTTAAGGCACGTTAATAACAGTAGTCGCAATCTAAATTCTATAAATGTCACTTTAGAATTTAAAAGGTGAATTTTTTAGAACAATTATCTGGTAAGATGGAATTTATATTGACCTATTGAATTTTTTTTAATTTCTTCAACAATATAAAAAAATAGGTTAAGATCTTTATATTTTTATCCAAAGATTACTAATACATTATGTTAAGACATCTAAAAACCATCTTCCAAAATAATGACTCTAACATGAAAGAGTGTGACATTTAAATGGAATGATAATTATTTGAAATAATATAACTTTATTAAAATTATCATTAAATCAACTCAAAATATAGTTTTTCTTATGCGAGATGTCACCTATATCTTTTTTTCACTCCTCTATGGTAGAATTGGGGTGCATATTTTTTCCTGGAAAAATATTTTTAGCTTACATATTAATAAAATTAAAAATAAATTAAAACAAGTGACCTATTCTAAACCTTATGTAACTTATGGTGCAATATTAATTTAAATTATAAATTACTTATCTATTTTTAAATAATTTCTTTGTATATGTCATTAATTAAATTTTAAAATACATTTTAACACAATGAGATTTAAATTTTATGTGGTGATGGCGCATTGAATATTTTCAAATGATTTCCTTTGAACTCATATATACTTTAAGAAAATAAAATGATATTGCCTATTATTTAATATATATATATCACAGAATAATGATAGTTATCTAATATAGATGTCTTTATAGTTTCCTGATAATCCTTTATTAATATAATCTTGATCTAGAATAAGTAATGAATAATTTTTTGTTAGCTTATATAGATAACACTTTGGAATTGATGAACCCTGTGAAACATGACAATGATTAGTTCCCAAGTTTAAAACAATGAAAAGGTATTTAAATGGTAGGTAAACCCTGGATGGGTGCTTGGAAGTTACCAATATAAATATTTATCTTCCAATATATGTTATAGAACCTTGTTATTTGTGAGAGGGATTCATGAGGAGTTTTTATCATTAATGTTAATTGTTAAACCATGGAATTAATATGATGTATGATGATATTAAACACTCATTATGGATGTCAGTAATTACATGTGATATAAATATCTACATCAGTCAATCACTTATGTTACAAAAATTATAGGGTAATAAACAATGACTAAAATATGGAATCCTTCATTTTTAATACATAAACACTTTCTTACATATTACACAATGTAGTAATACATAGGATATTCGTATGTTTAGTTTCATTAAAATTAATAATGAAATACTTGAAAAAAATATAATTTATTCGAATCCACTTGAAATGATTCAATATAAATTCATACAAGGGTTTCTTATTCAATATCTCATATCCAGGTGACATGTATCAAATGAGATTAGTGAGCATAAATCCAAAAAAAGGAATAAAAAAATATGATATTTCGAATGTGATAAAAAGGTGGTCTAATAGGTCATGACCATATGAACTTAAGGAATAAAATTATAGAGTTTTTTAGAATAGTAACATGGAATTTTTACTACACTATATAAAATTGATATTCATAAATATATTACAACTGTTTAACTCCAAGGTGTCATAAAATGAACTACCATGGTTATTCACCAAGGTATCATAAAAAAATTTCATCTATAGTGATTAATTATTTACCCAAAACAATAGTGTACTATAAGGCTGCCCAATTCGTATGTATAAATGCATGTCTTTCATGAAGAACATATGAAGACACTTGATCATAATCCATGGAAAATATTTAATGAGTTTCATGTAAAAGTCATTTAATTTTTCAATTCCTAAAATACATGAGCATTTCATCATTTTTGACCGACGATAAAGTAATGTGGGTTTTATATTTTGAATCCTCTAATTAGTTAATTTTAGTTAAATCTTTGTGAATTCCCGTGAACTAAGAAATTATAGGAGTACTCACAGTATAATAATATTTCATGTGAATGAGAAAAATTAATGAAACGAATTCTATCGCATTATTTTTATACAATATGGATTATGTAAATAGAATAATTGAATGAAAAGAAGGTATACCATTGAAAAAAATTATATTGTAAGTAATAAGATAATAAAAATTCTAAGAAAACAATGTAATCCAACATTTACAATGTAACATCCCAGGTAAATAAAGAATAAAGCATTTTCATATTTATTAATATTTACAAATTAAATATTGATTTTACTTTAAAGGGGTTTCTATGTTCGATAGCATACCCGATACACAATGAAGAGTTTCTTTGAAATCTTATGTTGCACACTAGTAATAAAATAATATTATTTTAAATGGTAGTCAACACGTAGCCGTTGTATTGGCGGGAATGAATAAAAATAACTAAAATATGGTTATATATGTTTTTTAAATGTTTTTACATTTATCTAATAAAGGATAAAGGCTTAAAATATGAAAAGAATTCAATTTTAGGCATATATACTCTAATATTCACTAAAGGTCCACTTATCACCTTTTGATGGAGAACCGTCATTAAATATAGTTGTGGTCACTCTTATACATTCTATTGGACCAAATAAAATTTTTCTTTAGAATCGGGACATAAAAATTTACTTTGTGTAAATTTTTTGTATTTTTCCGATAAAGTTCATTTTTTAATGAATAGTGAAAAATGTTGTATTTTAATTCAAAACCCCTTTTTAATATAATTTATTTATATGATTATATTATCTTTTGAATTGGTTTTAAAGTTAAATTAGAATATATTTTTACCATTTAATCCAATAGTGGTCGTTGGAGTTAATTTTACCTCGAAATTGGACTTAAACTAGTGTCAATCTTTGGATACATATTGTTTCATAAAAACACGCCATTTGTTTTGACACCGGGAATTAATTATTAAATTAATTAATGTAACTTATATGTTTTGAATTTTTTAAAATAGACATCATTTTTGAATTCTTAATATCAAATATAGCTTACGGTGAAGTTTTGGTATTTTTTTGAAAAGCTTCTATTTTTGATAAATAGTGAAACCACTAAGTGGTACTTAAAAAACAGATTTTTCGTTTAAATGAAATTTTACCACCTCTGTGTTTTGAATTTCAAAAATCTGACATACATGTTTTTCATTAATAAGTAAAATGTGGTTCAATGGGATTAAAATATTTTTTTTGGTGAATAGTAACTTTTAAGTTTTTAATCGCGATTAGAGGTAATTAGTATAGTTTAAGGTAAAAATAATGTTTTAATAATATGGAATGACCATGACACATGTCCTACCCTTATTGGATGTGTCATGGCCGACCAATAAAATCCATGAGTCAACTTGGGGACCCCATGGAGCCACTTTGGTAGGAAAAGGACATAAATAACTTTATATATAAAGTTAAAGTAAAAACGTCAGAAACTTGAGTTGTTTTACTAAAACAATTTTTAAATGGGGATATAAAAGTCATATTTTTTACTATAAATATTCATTATAAATCTAAAAATATTTCCTACATCATGATATTTGTTTTATAATTATTATACATTAAATAAATTAAATTATTTATGACACCATGATGATGCAGCAATTTCCTCATTATTTAATGATTTAAATAAAATGAAAAGATAATATAACATCTAAGACCTACACTTGTTAAAATCCTATTAGATGGGTGTATTTATAACTCTTATCACCTTATCCTCGAAATAGTTAATTTTGGGACCTTTTAAATCCGAAAATAATTTTATAATAAAGTAACCTTTTATAACATTCCAAGAGTGCCCCTCCTCTCCTCTTATAAAAATCCCCCACCTCTTCCACCTTACCCACACCTCTCAATTCTTTGGCTCGGCCAACCCCTGCCCATTTTTTCTCTCCACATACCTCTCTTACTTATAGAAGCCTCACTTTGGGCAGAAGTCTTCCAAAGGAAGCCTTTGATCTCAAATCAAAAAGAGTTACCCGTTTTAAAGGTAGTGTTTTCACTTTTGTTATTATGTTTTATTTTCCTTCTCCAACCCCCTAAACTCTTTTTATTCATTTCTTTTGTAAAAACACCAGTATCTTCAATTTACTAGGATGTTGTTATAATAATTATTCAAGATACACTTACACACACCTACATCTAATGGTTAAAGAACATACTGTTTCTATGGATGGTGAATTTCTGCCTCACGAAACGATGATTGTTCAACACTTATATAACACCTTCAAATGTGGCCATAAAAATGTCATTATATTTATATATGATATATAATATGTTTCTATTTTGCTTAATCTTCTGTATTTGTCATTTATGGCATACCTTTATGGTTTCCATTATGGGTAAATGCGATATCTTCATTTTAGGAAGTGTGGACTACCGCCCCCTCAAAGTGATTTGATTTGTTAATACCATATGTGGTACATATAGAGGATGTATTTAATGATATTATATATGATACCATACTGGAATTATAATACTATTATGTATCATTATGTTTTAATTCCATTAAATATGATATAAAAATGGAAGTAGCGTTCATGCGTACGTACAACTTACCGTCTCCATGAACGGTGCATTTCATTTTTACCTCTAATTGTTATGTAATATTGTAAATGCATATATATACTGGATATATATGATATCTAAATCATGAATATAATTCTTGAGATAATGGATATTTGACTACATGAACAACTTTTAAATATAAGAAGTTCACTTTTGACTCAAGTACCAAATGTCAACAAAACGACCGTTATTAACTTAAATGATTACATAATGTTCCTAACATGGTAATAAGTTATATAAAAGGAATAATAAAGTTGAAAAAGGTTCTTAAGAAAGTATAAATTAACTCAAGTTTATTATTTAGGACATTAAAGAATGATTGATTCAAGTCGGACCCGAGGTATGGGACTTTGTCTCAATCTCCTTTCATTGAGGCATATTTTGTTTTATACACAACCTTCTTTTATACGGTGTATAAACCCCCTTTACTTTTACATTTATCCAAAAAGAATATTTTTTATATGAAGCGTTTTACTAAATGAAAAAGGGAATGTTTTTGTCGTACGTATGCGGCGACAACGACTTCTCCGCCACCGTGACCATTATTTGAGTTTCGGCTTCCTCTACAAGCCATACTTTTTTTAAAATAAAAATAATAATAAATACCATGTTCTACTTTTCTTTTATTTTGTTATTGAAAATGGTTTTCATAATGTTTTTATTATATCAATGTGTTGTATTGATATCTTGTGATTTAAATGTAGAAATGTTATGTTTCCTTTATGTATGTTTTATGTGATACGATTATGTTATGGTTCTTGGGAATTGTTATGAACATGGGTGGTTTCGTGATAAACTAAGGGCGGGTGAGCTCGATATAGCCCTCCAATGCATTGGGTAATGCAAAGGAGTTAAACGTTAGGGTTTCTTCATAGAGATTTAGGGAATATACTGTGATTGGTATTCCAAACGTAACCAAGAGGGTTACTCCCTATGTAAGAATGTTATGAATGCCTCAAGTTACGTTTATGTCTTATGATGTGTATGACATATTCATGATTTGATGAGGTATGTTAAAATGCTTATGTTTTATGAGTAAAGTATGATTTCATTGATTCTTATGTATACATGTACTCATGTTTCCTTTCTATATTATTATATCCCTTACTGAGCTTTTTATGCTCATCCCATGTTTTTGAAATGTTTTGCACAGGTCAAGGGAAAGATACATGATATGATGATAGTGTCAAGGAAGTGTCAAGAAAGAATCCATGTTTTATTTTAAATATGTTTCCGTTGATGGGATAAATGAGTACTATCTTTTATGTAACCACTTTGTTTAAATGTGGAATGTAATGCATGTTTTATGATCTAATTATCTAAAACTCTAAACTTGAAAAGATCCTCAATGTGAATTGTTCATTTAATTCAATATTATGTAAGGTTTAAGGACGGGGCCTTATAGTTGGTATCAGAGGTCGGTTTAGATAACTTTAGGAGTTATAATTCTATTAAATTATTATCCAAAAGTATTATTTTTTATGGTCACATTTAAATGATATAGCATTTGAAGATTACCATGTTGCTTCATCTAAGACATGTTTGTTGAGAATGGTTTTCTGCAGAGGAAACAGGGAAGCAGTGATAGGAAGGCATACAGAAGGAAATAACCTTCAAAATCAGCATCATGAGATGGTCAGAATTGGAACTGAGCAGTTTGTTGCAGTAATGGCACAGTTGACTCAAGCCATAAATGGTGTCGGTATTCATGCATGAGATCAGCCAGATCAACCACAGAGTAACATGTCAGAGGTGGAACATTTCATGAGGCAACATCCCCCATCATTCAGAGGATCATCTGACCCTACGCTAGCTAAAGTGTGGATTAAAGCACTGGAGAATATTTTCGATGTCATGGGGTGTTCAGACAATTACAAGGTTAGTCTTGCTATTTACCGTTTGGAGGGTGTGGCAGATCAGTGGTGGTCGATGGTTAAAAATATCCGGGACGCTGATGAGATTGATGCTCTCTACTGGGATGAATTCAAAGGTATGTTTCTTGTGAAGTATTTTCCTAAGGATGTTTGAATCAGTATGGAAAAACAATTCTTGGAATTGAGGCAAGAGGAAGACTCAGTGGCTGCCTATGAAGAAAGGTTCACTCGATTGGCGAGGTATGCTCCAAATTTTATCCTAGACCTTGATAGTAAAATCAATCATTTTTACTCCGGATTAAAGCCAAAATATCGAAGGGTTTAGCTTCTCTTGAGTTCAAAAGTTATTAAAATCTTGTTTGATGTGCTGAGAAAGTGGAAATGGAGTTTGTAGATGATAAAGTGTTCTATAACAACCAGCAGAAGAAGAGACCGAGGTGGCAGGAGAAAGAAATGAATTCTTCAAAAAGGTCTGACGGTAAGAAAACTAAGTTTCTAGTTTGTGATAAATGTGGTAAAAGGCATGCTGGGGAATGTCTTCTGAATTCTGTAAAGTTCCACTGATGTGGTAAGAAGGGACATAAGGCTCATGATATCACTGAAAAAGATCAAGGTGTTTGTATGTACAAATTTGATTTGTAGTTAGTGAAATGTTTTAAGTACAATGAGATGGGTCACTATGCAAAAGAGTGTCTGACAAAGATCTTGAGTGATGGGAAGTAGTTAGACTACAAGTAGAAAGGGGTGGTAAAATTCTTTGAAACAACTTCAGCATATTTTGGGCCATCAAATGAATTGGTATCAGGTACTTTGTTTTTTCAGATTATGTTAGTGTGTTGATTGATTCGGTGTCTACACATTCTTTCATCTCTGAAAAATTTTCTAGTAAAATGGGAATACCATCTCAATAAATGACTCCTGAACTTTTGATAAATCACCTGGGGGAAATGTTGAGGAAAAAAGAATTTATAAGAATCTTCCTATCCTTATCCGTGGAAGGAACCTACTTGCAAACCTTATTTTTTTACCTCTAGTACACTTTGATGTTATCCTGGGTATGGATTGGCTCTCTATTTACCACGCTAAGATTGACCATAGAGATAAAGAAGTTTCTTTTCAGAAAGACTTTCAGTTTGTGTACAAGAATGAACCATTACTGTTGATAACATATCAAGAGGCCGAGAAACTTGTAAAAGATATCAATTATTGTTACCTTGAACATATTGATGAAAACAAGGGAACAGTTCAGATTAATGATGTGCCATTGGTAAATGAATATCTTGATGTTTTTTCTGATGAGTTTCCTGGAATAATAACAGATCTAGAAGTTCAGTTTATTGTTGACTTAGTTCCTGATTCTAAGCCAATTTCAAAACCCCCTTATCGAATGACTCAAATTGAACTTTTAGAGTTGAAGGATCAATTGTATGATTTATTAGAGAAAGGTTTCATTCGACCTAGCCCATCACCATGGGGTGATCCTGTTTTATTTGTTAAAAAGAAATATGGTTCTATGAGACTTTGCATTGATAATAGAGCCTTGAATAACATCACTGTTAAGAACAAATATCATTTTCCTCATATCGATGATTTGTTTGATCAGCTCCAGGGAGCTCAGTTTTTTTCAAAGATTGACCTAAGATCGGGGTACCTTTAGTTGAAGGTAAAGGAAGCAGATGTTCCAAAGACCGCGTTTCGTACAAGATATGGCCATTATGAATTTTTAGTAATTCCTTTTGGGCTAACCAATGCACCTGCTGTATTCATGGACCTTATGAATAGAATTTTCCATGAGTTCTTGGATAAGTTTGTGGTTGTTTTCATTGATGAAATTTTGGTGTTTTTTAAAAGTAGAGAGGAGCGTGAAATACATTTAAGGGTTATTTTTCAAACCTTAAATTAAAATAAATTGGATGGGAAATTCAGAAAGTGTGAGTTTTGGTTGCAACAAATTTCTTTCCTTGGTCACATTGTTTCTAAAGAAGGGATAACTGTTGATCCTGTAAAAACAAAGGATGTTGAAGAATGTCCAAGACCCACAAATGTATCTGATATTCGTAGCTTCCTTGGTTTGGCAGGCTATTAACGATGGTTTGTTAGAAATTTTTCATGGTTATCTAGTCCAATGAGTAAGATAACTCGAAAGTGTGTTATGTTTTTCTGGACAAAAGAATGTGATGATTGTTTTCAGGAACTGAAATGAATATTGGTGAATGCTCCAGTTTTGGCACTACCTTCCAGGAATGGTGAGTTTGTTATATACAGTGATGCTTCATTGAAGGGACTTGGTTGTGTCCTAATGCAGAATGATCAGCTAATTTCTTATGATTCACGACAGTTGAAAACTCATGAGGTAAATTACCCTACACATGATTTGGAATTAGATGATTTAGTTTTCACTTTAAAAATTTGGAGGCATCATTTGTATGGTGTAAAGTGTGAAATATATACTGATCACAAAAGTTTAAAGTATATATTCTCTCAGAAAGAATTGAACATGAGACAACAGAGATGGCTAGAATTAATCAAGGATTATTATTGTACAATTCATTACCATCCGGGAAAAGAAAATAAAGAGGCTGATGATTTGAGTCGAAAAATTAATGCTTCATTAACAATGTTGTGTTTGGAACGTGATCCTCTGGTTAAGGATTTGATGAACTTTGGCATAGAAGTTGTTGGTGCAGGATGTCCTTCTGTTTTGTTTCAGGTATCAGTGAAATATTCTCTATCAGACAGAACTAAGCAAGCACAGAAGCAAGACAGTGAGTTGCTGAAAAAGGTAGAGCAGGTTTAGAAGGGTATGTTGCCTGAATTCAAAATTGATAATGATTTTGTTTTGATATTTGGGAAGAGATTGTGTGTGCCTTTTGATTCGGAGTTGAAAAGAGAGTTGTTATGTGAAGCTCATAGTTCTCCGTTTTCATTTCATCCTGGCAGTACTAAGATGTATAGAGATCTCCAGGAGTATTACTGGTGGGATGGAATGAAAAGAGATATTGTTGATTTTACTGTGAAGTGTTTTACTTGTCAACATGTTAAAGTAGAGTGGCAGTTACCGAAAGGGATGCTTCAGCCTTTACCAATACTAGAATGGAAATGGGAGAATATATCCATGGACTTCGTTGTGGGATTGCCGATAACACCTGAAGGTAATAATGAAATCTGGGTTATTGTTGATCGCTTGACTAAATCTGCTCATTTCCATCCTATTTGAGATACTTTCTCTCTAGATCAACTTTCCCATTTGTATCTTAAAGAGATGGTCAGGTTACATGGAGTTCCTCTCTACATTGTATCTGATCGTGATCTGAGGTTCACTTCTAACTTTTGGAAAGGCTTTCAGAAGTCGTTGCGTACTGAATTAAATTTTAGTACAGATTTTCATCCTCAATTAGATGGGAAGTCAGAATGAACAATTCAGACTTTGGAGGATATTCTACGTGCTTGTTCGATGGATTATCAGGGAAGTTGGGACCAACATCTTTCTTTGGTTAAGTTTTCTTATAATAATTGTATTTATTCTAGTATACAGATGGCAGCATTTGAGGCATTATATGGGAAGCGGTTCTGAACTCCAGCTTTCTGGGATGAAGTGGGTGAAAGGAAGGTGATGGTACCAGAATTGGTAGAAGAGTTGGAAGAAAAAGTTCAGTTGATTCAAAAACACATGAGAATAACAGAGAGCAGGAAGAAGAGTTATGCGGATAACCGGAGGAAGGATCTATCATTCGAGGTAGGTTATCATGTTTTTCTCAAAGATTCACCATGGAAAAGTGTGATTCGATTCGATAAGAAAGGAAAGCTGAGTCCAAGGTTCATTGGACCATATGAAATTATGGAGAAAGTTTGATCAGTTGCATACTGTGTGGCTTTACCTCCGAGTTTATCTCAGGTGCACAATGTTTTTCATGTTTCGATGTTAAGGAAGTATATGCCAGATCCATCTCATGTTTTGAGCCCAGAGGTAGTTCAATTGGAAGAGAATCTCACTTATGAAGAACAACCAGTCCAAATTCTTGACCATAGAGAGAAAGTGTTGCGGAATAAGGTAATTAACTAGGTAAAGGTTTTGTTGGAAAACGATATGGTTGAAGAGGTGACATGGGAATCTAAGAATGCTATGAGGGATAAATACCCCCACTTATTTTGATAAGTGAATAAAATTGCGAGGATGCAATTCCCAAAAGGGGGGAAGGATGTAACATCCAAGGTAAATAAAGAATAAATCATTTTCATATTTATTAATATTTACGAATTAAATATTGATTTTACTTTAAAGGGGTTTCCGTGTTCGATAGCGTACCCGATACGCAATGATAAGTTTCTTTGAAATCTTATGTTGCACACTTGTAATAAAATAATATTATTTTAAATGGTAGTTGAAACGTAGCAATTGTATTGGCGGGAATGAATAGAAATAACTAAAATATGATTATATATGTTTTTTAAATGTTTTTACATTTATCCAATAAAGGATAATGGCTTAAAATACAAAAAGAATTCAATTTTAGGCATATATATTCTAATATTCACTAAAGGTCTACTTATCGCCTTTTGATGGCGAACTGTCATTAAATATAGTTTTGGTCACTCTTATAAATACTATTGGACCAAATAAAATTCTTTTTTAGAATTGGGACATCAAAATTTACTTTGTGTAAATTTTTGGTATTTTCCCGATAATGTTCACTTTTTAATGAATAGTGAAAAATGTTGTATTTTAATTCAAATCCTCTTTTTAATCTAATTTATTTATATGATTAGATTATATTTTGAATTGGTTTTAAAGTGAAATTAGAATATATTTTTACCATTTAATCCAATAGTGGTTGTTGGAATTAATTTCACCTTGAAATTGGACTTAAACTAGTGTCAATATTTTGATACATATTGTACAATAAAAACACGCTATTTGTTTTGACAGTGGGAATTAATTATTAAATTAATTAATGTAACTTATATGTTTTGAATTTTTTAAAATAGACATAATTTTTGAATTTTGAATATAAAATATATCTTAGGGTGATGTTTTGGTATTTTTCTGAAAAGCTTCAATTTTTGATAAATACTGAAACCACTAAGTGGTACTTAAAAAACTGATTTTTCATTTAAATTAAATTTCACCACCTCCGTGTTTTGAATTTAAAAAATCCAACATACATGGTTTTAATTAAGAAGTAAAATGTGGTTCAATGGGATTAAAATAATTTTTTGGTGAATAGTAACTTTTAAGTTTTTAATCGCGATTAGAGGTAATTAGTGTAGTTTAAGGTAAAAATAGTGTTTTAATAATATGAAATGACCTTGAAACATGTCCTACCATTATTGGATGTGTCATGGCCGACCAAGACAATCCATGGGTCAACTTGGGGACCCCATGGAGCCACTTTGGTAGGAAAATGATGTAAATAACTTTATATTTAAAGTTAAAGTAAAAATGTCACAAACTTGAGTTGTTTTACTAAACAAGTTTTTAAATGGGTTTATAGAAGTCATATTTTTGACTATAAATATTCATTAGAAATATAAAAGGATTTCCTACATCATGATAAGTTTTTATAATTTTTAGACATTAGATAAATTAAATTATTTATGACACCATGATGATGCAGCGATTACCTCATTATTTAACGATTTAAATAAAATGAAAAGATAATATAAAATCTCAGACCTAAAATTGTCAAAAACCTATTGGATTGGTGTATTTAGAACTCTTATCACCTTATCCGTGAAATATATAATTTTGGGACCTTTTAAATCCGAAAATAATTTTATAATAAAGTAACCTTTTATAACGTTCAAGAGTGCCCCTCTTCTCCTCTTATAAAAGGCCCCAACCTCTACCACCTTACCCACACCTCTTAAGCCATTGGCTCGAACACCCCCTGCCCATTTTGTCTCTCCATATCCCACTATTACTCTTAGAAGCCTCACTTTGGGAATAATTCCTCCCAAGGAAGCCTTTGACCTCAAATCAATAAGAGTTACCCGTTTTAAAGGTAGTGTTTTCTCTTTTATTGTTATGTTTTATTTTGCTTCTCCAACCCCCTAAACTCTTTTTATTCATTTATTTTGTAACAAAACCAGTATCTTCAATATACTAGGATGTTTTTATAAGTAGTATTCGAGCTACACTTACACACACCTACATCTAATGGTTAAAGAACATACTGTTTCTGTGGATGGCGAATTTCTGCCTCACGAAACGATGATTGTTCAACACTCATATAACACCTTCAAAGGTGGCCATTAAGATATCACTATATTTATATATGATATATCATATGTTTATGTTTTACTTAATCTTCTGTATTTTTCATTTATGTCATACCTTTATGGTTTCCATTATGGGTAAACGCGATATCTTCATTTTAGGAAGTGCGGACTACCGCCCCCTCAAAGTGATTTGATTCGTTAATACCATATGTGGTACATATAAAGGATGGATTTAATGATATTATATATGATACCATACTAGAATTATAATACTATTTTGTATCATTATATTTTAATTGCATTAAATATGAAATATAAATGGAAGTAGCGTTCATGCGTACGTACGGCTTACCGTCTCCATGAATGGTGCATTTCATTTCTTACCTCTAAATGTTATGTAATATTGTAAATTCATGTATATACTGGATATATATGATATCTACATCATGAATATCATTCTTGAGATAATGGATATTTTACTACTTGAAAATCCTGTAAATATAAGAAGTTCACTTTTGACTCAAGTACCAAATGTCCACAAAATGACCGTTATTAACATAAATGATTACATAATATTCATAACATGGTAATAAGTGATATAAAAGGAATAATGAACTTGAAAAAGGTTCTTAAGCAAGAATAAATTAAATCAAGTTTATTATTCAGGACATTAAAGAACGATCGATTCAAGTCGGACCTGAGGTATAGGACTTCGTCTCAATCTCCTTTCATTAAGGCATATTTTGTTTTATACACAACCTTCTTTTATACAGTGTATAAACCCCTTTGACTTTTATGTTTTTCCAAAAGGAATCTTTTTTATACGAAGTGTTTTACTAAACGCCAAAAGGGAATGTTTTTTGTCATACGTATGCGGCCACAACGACTTCTCTTCCACTGTGACCATTATTTGAGTTTCGGCTTCCTCTACAAGCCATACTTTTTTTTAAATAAAAATATAATAAATACCATGTTCTACTTTTCTTTTATTTTGTTATTGAAAATGGTTTTCATAATGGTTTTATTATATCAATGTTTTGTATTGATATCTTGTGATTGAAATGTGAAAATGTTATATTTCCTTTATGTATGTTTTATGTGATAAGATTATGTTATGGTTCTTGGGCATTGTTATGAAGATGGGTGGTTACGTGATAAACTATTGGCGGGTGAGCTCGATATAGCTCTCCAATGAATTGGGTAACATGAAGGAGTTAAACGTCAAGGTTTCTCCGAAGAGATTTAGGGAATATACTGTGATGGGTATTCCAAATGTAACTAAGAGGGTTACTCCCTAGGTATGAATGTTATGAATGCCTCAAGTTACCTTTATGTCTTATGATGTCTAATATGTATTCATGATTTGATGAGGTATGTTAAAGTGCTTATGTTTTATAAGTAAAGTATTATTTCATTGATTCTTATGTATACATGTACTCATGTTTCCTGTCTATATTTTTATATCCCTTACAGAGCTTTTTATGCTCATCCCAAGTTTTTGAAATGTTTTTCACAGGTCAAGGGAAAGATACATGATATGATGATAGTGTCAAGGAAGTGTCAACAAAGAATACATGTTTTATTTTAAATATGTTTCCATTGATGGGAAAAATGAGTACTATCTTTTATGTAACCACTTTGTTTAAATGTGGAATGTAATGCATGTTTTATGATCTAATTCTCTAAAACTCTAAACCTGAAAAGATCCTCAATGTGAATTATTCATTTAATTACATATTAAGTAAGGTTTAAGGCCAGGGCCTTATATAGAATACATACAATAGATATATACTTGAATGTAAAAGAAGAAGAGAAGAGTCCCCTTACCATGGGATGTAACATCCTAAATCTTAGGGAGGGAAACTATAAGTCCTTCGAGACAACATATAGGGAATTTAGAGTAAGGGAAATTAGGATAGTTTCAATATTATATAATTTTTATCTTAGATTAATGGGGGGATTGGGGGGTATTTATCATAAAATTGGTTGAATTATTTACTAATATATAAATAGTCGTCATATAATTCTTGGTTATGGAAAATGAACAACCAATGACATACATAGTGTTTTTCTCATGTTTTTAGACATTTGAGTCATTTTTTATAACATTTTAATCCATTTGAACTGAAATATTTTTTTAAATATAACTTTGGACATGCAAAAGTATATTTTCAAAAAAAATTATTTTTAAAATTATAATTTCATTTTTAGACTTCAGAAGGTCATTTTTTTATTGTATTTCTATTTAAAATTCATTTAAATAAACAGTAAAAAAATAACATATTTTTCATCCAGTAGTTAATTAAATTAATTATTATATTATTATTATTATATATATATATATATGAAGTCATAAAACTTATAAAAACAGAAACCTGTAATTTTACTATTAAATGAAAAATACTGTATTTTCCTAAAAGTATAAAAATTTCACCATAAGCCACATTTGATGAGAAAAATAGAAAATAATGTTTATTTTATAAATTTTTTTAAAAAAATATGATAATTTTAAATATAAAATCCATATTTATTGAAAAATAATAGTCTTTACGATATAGTCATCTTTTAGACAAATATATAAAAATACTATTGAATTTATAAAATATAGTATCAATTATATTTAAAATAATATTGTTTAGAAAAATATTTTATGGAAACAATTTTTTTTAGAATACTCTAGTTTATTATAAAATGTATTTTTTATGATGATATAATTATGTTTTGTCTATATACAAAACATTATTTGTCAATTTCTTCTTATACACATGTGTATTTTATTAAATAACATAATAATGAAAAAGGGATTGATGAAATAAATACATTATTTGTAAAATGAAAATAAAACTAAGGTCAAGTCCAGCTACAAATCTCAAAAGTTCTGACCAATGAATTTCAAATGGAATGACTCTACTATATTAGGACGTTTTTTCCCTATTATGCATCAATTATCATTTTCATTACCCATCATAAACACTAATCCTAATAGTAAAATTATTACCAACATCCATAGATCCCAAGATTCAAATTAACAAACTATTATATTTACCATTGGTCAACAAAACCTCAGATCCCAATGGTCACTTTTCACCTTATACCCTATATATAATATTTTATCCATAAAAATTTAATACTTAATTTATAAATTATTTATAAAATTATTTTTCGAATTTTAATTTTATTCGTAATATTCCAATTTCGTTTAATTGTTTTCATTGAAGATTTAATCTTCATGGAAGAGTTTGATCATGTAGAGAATACTATTGGAAGGTTGGTTTCTTCAGTTTCTATATCCTTATACTGGACTTATTACTTGATATGTAATATTCATTTTTTAAATTTTTTTTCAATGTACATATATGTTTCAATATAAAAAAATAGTCCTTAAGAAAAAGAAGAGTACTTTTACTATTCAAATATAATAAATTTTAATACATATCATTCTACCCCAATAAGAAAATTATTCTTGAAATTTGAATCTTGCCTCAAAAAAATGGGGGAATTTTATTTTATTTCTTCCTTAGGTTTCAATGTATTTTTTTGATAATTTTTATTTTTCTATAGGAATTCCTCAAGTTTTTTTGTTTTTTTCCTCAAAAATTGTTTCCTTCTGTCAAGAATCTATATGGATTTCTCTTTATAGGAAAATTTAGGTTCATATTAAAAACCATTAATATCTATTATATGTATTGGATCAGATTTATACTTTCTCGATAGATATATGTGAAATAGATCTGGGACTTTTGAATGATTTTAATGTCTTTATAATTTATAATAAATCACTCAAATATGTTCCAGAATCTCAAATAGTGGAATGTACTTTGGAATCAATTTGCCCTTCAAAATTTTATAACATATTTACATGGTGAAATCTCTAGAAAAAATAATCCCAAATATGAAATTATGAACCATTACATTAGTTTTAGAATAAATTTCTTATTAACTTTGAGAATATATGGCCTGTATCTAAAATATTATATATCATTTCAATAGTATAATTCACAATGTTTTCTGCCAATATATTCCCTTATATAACTTCATGATAATATATTTTAGTTCTACACATTATTATATATAGATATCTAAATGGTTACATTTGAATACTTGAGTGGAAACAATTGGTATCAAAGAATTCAAAAAGTGGAAGGTACTTTTCGTAACTCCCTTGAAAATCAAGTGATATTTCCCCTAAATTATATTTTAATGTTTTAATTTTCCTTTTAGACAACCCATGATTTTGAGTTTGATATGTTGTGTTTATGTATACTTATAAATTCCTAACTTTTTTAGGGATCCTATTGATATTTGAAGTAATTATTGTATCTCAACATGAAATAATCTAAACCAGTATGCCACAGAGTCTTGCTACTTCTTGAATATAGATGTAAGAAAGGTACAAAAGGGAGAAATTTGTCTTATATAAAATAAATGGTCATAATTTATTAATCTATCGATGATTACACATATAAAATTATTTCCCTTTGATGGCTTATAAAGGCCAATGAAAAATTCCATAGCGAGGTTTTCACATTTCTATATAAGTATGGTTAGTAGTGATAATATGCATTTTGGGATTTTGAATCTACCTTTACTTATTAACACACCATGAACCTTTTATTTTAATCATAAATATCCCATTTCATATTATCCCACAAATTTTCATGCTGAAGGTCTAAATAAATTTTAGTGTCGCTGGGATGTATTGATAATGTATATCTATGTGATTATCTATCAGTTCCTTTATTGGATTCGTAATAGCGGGAATAGATAGCCTTCTAAAAAAATTTGGAACACCTTCTTGGTCAATATTAAATTCAGGAAAAATACAATTTCTCCCAACCTCTGTCTTCTTTTTCATCAAAAGATCATGTATTTAGTTTTCAGGATCCTTTCCAGTAATGATGGTTGAGAAATCACCTAGGATAGGATAAATTAAATACCTTCCCTTGTTATTACCATATTCAACCTTACTATGTCCTTGATAAATGGATCTCCATGAATCCTCATCATTCCCTTAACACTATGATCTTCTATACTATATTAATATACAACTTTGTTTTCCCACCGGATGTGATAATGAATCGAATAATCACAGTCTTTGAGAAGCTCAAAGCATATATTTTTCCCAATGTTAATTTCTGTTTTTTCTGAATAAATACATGAAAATTTAGTGCTTTATGTATAGTACCCACGTTTTCCCATAAATATAGTGTCTTCATATCTTCATATCAAGTGAATATAGATAACTCCAGGTCCTGGTTAGGATAATTATTCTCTTGGGGTATTAAATTTCATTATGAATAGTCACATAAACTATAATTTTAAAAGAATAAATCCAATCCCTTATAGAGATTCATAACTATTCATAAAAATTCTTTATCTGATTGAGGGTGGTGTTAGTACATATAGGCCAACTAACCACTTCTTCATCTCTAAAAAAAATTTCTCACACTACTTTTTCTAGATAAACATAACTCCTTTTCAAGTTAACTTGTTTATTTGATTATAAATCCATTTAATTTTCTTTCAAAAACCTGTTATGATATTTTTATAAACCATGGAAACCAGCAATCTTAGTTATTATTATATTATGATTCCACTCCTATAAAACCATTATCGTGTAACGATAACTAGAGAAGCCATTATGAGTTACAATATTCCTTGATAATGAAACTTATTGTAACCAAAAATATCATGTAATAAATTTACAAAAATAGATTATCCTTTCTCATTGTTTTCAATATGAACATTATATTTTCCCCATACTTCATATATATTTTAGAATATATTAGAATATCATGAATAAATACCACCAAAAATTAATCAAGGTAGTCCTTATATAATATATTAATGAAATTCAGAAATTTGGAAGGAGAAATAGTGTATCCAAAGAGTATAACAACAAACTCTTAATTCTAAAATTTTGTTCAGAAGGAGGTGTTTGGGATAATATAGTTCTTCATCCACAAATGATGATACCTTGATTAGAGATCAATATTGGAGAAGAATTTTTCCTCTCCAATTTGGTTATGAAAATCCTAAACCCTCGAGAGAGGGTATTAGTTCTTTACATTTATCTCATTTATCTCTTGATAGTTAATGAATAGTTTCATCAATCATCCATTATTTTAAAAAAGATAATTTGTACTCCCTGTGGAGACAACCTTGTTCAAATAAACCCCTTTTCGAAAAGAAATTGATGTCATTTTTAATTACTCTAACTCTATATATTATATTCTATAGAGAGTCCTTATTATTTTCTCTGATCATGACATGAGTTAAATTGGGAACTATACCTCCCTTTATGGTGTAGATCTATTTAATTCTTCATAAAATACATTAATTCTTTCCCATACAATGGTTATGTCTCCAATATTTATCTATTCTCATTCATCACTTTATTTACTAATCATTTATATAAATATGGAAATAAGAGGTGGTTATTATTGAAATGAAGCATGAGATATCTCTCCTTCAAGGATTAGTATAGGGTTTCCAATCAAGATAACATTGATTTATTTTATTATTTAGTTTATCTTGGCATTATAATTTTACAAAAAATACATCCCATGTATAATGAAAAATTCATCCATTAGAATGAACACTAGGTTTATAGAGAGATTACATTAAAAAATATTAATAGGGGAATCCCTATATATATGGGTTTCATGAAGAGTTCCCTTATCATTCATAACATAAAACAATAACCCAATAAGATCTGGGTTTAAATTGATTTTATATTAAAACATTATTTCAATAAATTTGCATTCCCCCCATAGTTGAAGCATTGAATAGTATGTAATGATTCCATTATATCCCCTTTATAATTGGATTTCAGATGTTGGGGAATAACATATCGATGAAAATTTTCTGTTATATAGAAATGTATTCAAAACATATATAACTTTTCTCTTCATTAAAAAATAAAAAAAAATTCATCCCACATTTTTTCACATAGGATGTTGTACATTCATCATATCCATTTTCTTTATAAAAAAATTCTCCATCCTTCTACTATTTTTATTTAACCCATGTGTCTATTGGGAATCAATTATATCTATTTAAACATTGAGTTCACATCATACTATCACTTCATAACTCATAAAATGTTCAGATTTCTAATTTTTTCCATATATGGGGTCTCAGTCCACCATAGAATGAATCTATATTTTCGTAATTCATGACCAATAATGAGGTATAATGAACAATCCTTGTGAATTTCAACTCATAATTACCAACCAGTAAATTTTATATTAGGCCTCAATTTATTAATTCCCTCACTATCTTGGTTTGGATGGTATGATAAATTAATTGTAAAAAAAATTTATGTATTCCAATCCCATGGATTCATCCTCATCCATTAGATTCATGATCTTAATTATTTTCCACCATTAGTCACT
Organism: Viscum album; assembly: GCA_963277665.1. NCBI lineage: Eukaryota > Viridiplantae > Streptophyta > Magnoliopsida > Santalales > Viscaceae > Viscum > Viscum album. The sequence goes on from OY728146.1 coordinate 1,112,089,668, forward strand.
ACTCTTTTCAAGCGATGCACTTCTAATGTAACTTTCTCTTATTTAGAACAATAGAGGTCATAAAATATATTTTTTATAATGTTTATATTTTATTTTACAATAATTGGATATGAGTTTTATCTAGAAACAAATGTTTCTTGATTCATGAGAGATTCCACTACTAGTTATTCCATCCTCATTGAAGTTGGATGCTGCACATAATTTTGGTTTTTATTCGTGAACTGATTTAACTAATACATCATCATCATGAATTTATCAATTCAAACTACCCCCATATTTGAAAGGCCTCTATCAAATTTTCTATTTTATTATTATTTTACATGATTACTTTTATTTCCTATAATTTATTTCAAGAATAAAATCTTAATCCAATTTTTTTAATTTCACGTTTCCAAAATATATAATAAAATGTAAAATTTTTACATTCTCTATATATCATTCGTAATTTCCTTAAAATAATAATATGATTAACCATGTAACATTCCCCAATATTGTCAGACTGGGTGTGTAGTAATTCCACTTTTTTGTGCACCGGGTTACGATCGAGTAAATACCAAATGTTCCCATTTAGGGGTTATTACCCATAAGTTAATATTTTCTATATCCACCTCCACCTATCATATCCTAACTTTGGATTCATTGTTTGGAAACAAACTATTTGTACTTAACCAATATTTATGGATGATTTATTATATTTAAACTAATCACTATGATACTTACTAATTTTTTTATTCCTATCACCCCCAACCAACTAAACCATACATTTGGTACCACATATGGCATCCCACCTTTTTAATACATAAAATTATTCATTAAATAATTCAAAATTTAATAATATGAATGTTTTTGTGAGGTTTAGTATCCTGAAAATTTTGTAATTTATGAAGTGAAAAACATAAAATTTATTCTGATCCAACTTATATAATCTTAAGAGATTCATACTAGGATACTTTTAGTATATCTCATAACCTGGGGACATACATAAATGGAAAGGTGTGATAATAAATCTAAGTAAGAGAATAAGCTAAAGATACATTTAGCATGTGATAATGAGGCATTAAAAAGGGAATAACCATTGGAACATGAGGCATAACATAACAGAATGATCATGAATAATGATATGGAAATGTGGGCAAAACATAAAAATGGGACATTCAAAAACGTGTCCCCTAGGTTTATCACTAAGTTATCATAAAACATAATTACTAATGTTATTCACCATGGCATCCATATTCATGTCATCTATAGAGACTAATTATTTACTTAATGAATTGGAGAACTATAACAAGACACCATTCATATTTATACATTCATGTGTTACACATAGATCGTAAGAAAAGATTTCCTTAATAACCCTTGGGAATTAATGAATGAGTTTCATGTAAAAGTCATAAAATTAGTAAATTCTTAAAAGACTTGATAATTAATTCATTTTTAATACACAATAAAGGAATGAAGGCTTCATAATTAGAATTAAAAAATAAATTAATAATGGTTTCAACTTGGTTAATTCCCATGAATAAAAAATGGGTTGTGTATTCAAAGTATATAATATTTTACATAAATGCGAAAAATTCATGAAATGAATTTCGTAGGATGATAGGCATACCATGTAGATTAATTAAAGGGGATGATGAGAGGGAAAAAAGGTATAAAATTGATAAAATACAATTTTTAGTAATATTAAAATGTACCATAGAATAATGTAAGTCAACATTTATAATACACAACCCAAAATAAGTACTAGAAAGTAAAAAAAAAGGGTGTTCCCATACCTTGGAATGTTGGTTGATAATGCTTATAGAGGGAAACCATAATAAATTTTAGACACCATGGAGGAAATTTAGAGAGGGTAAATGAGAAAATTTTAATTCTTAAGTATTTTTAGTCAAGTGGAATGAGGGGATGGTTGGGTACTAATAGTAATACATGATGAATTTTTAAATAATTTCTAAACATCAGAATTTGAATTCTAGGTTGTGGAAAATTAAACACCATTGGATTATCAATAGGTTTTTCTCAAATATTTATAAATTTGGGTCCTAGATTATAATATTTTTTCCAATATATCTGAAAAACATTTTTTAACATTACATTGGACATTAAAAAGTAAATATTACAAGAAATATAGTCCATAAAATCATTATTTCTGTTTTATAATTTTGAAAGACCTTTATATGTTTCAAAATTGATTTAAATATATTCAAATACATAATATTAATAAAATAAATTTTTTTTCCAATATTACATTTAATAAATTTTTACATCATTATTATATAAATATGTACCATAAAATATTCAAAAAACAAAAAACTAAATTTTTACTATTTACTTAAAATAATTGTTTTTTATAAAATCATTAAAATTTTACCATAACCTAATTTATATGGTCTAATTTACAATTTAATGTTTATTGAATCAAAAATAATTCCATAAATAATATAATTTTAACCTTTAAATAGAAAATTTTATTTACTGAAAAATAATTGTTTTATGACATAGTCAAAATTCTAACACATTTAAAATTTTCCTAGGGAATTATAAAATTACATTATCATTTATATATAAATAAATACTATTTTACAAACGTGTTTCATTAAAGAAAAATTTATTTATAATATATACTTTTATTAAAGATGTATATATATTTTCTTAAGATATAATTACTTTTTATCTGTTTCCAAAAATATATTTACTAAATTCATCTTATATTATTATGTATTTTAAAAAATAAAATAAGTTTGAAAAAGGTTTTAATGATTTGAATAATTAATTAATAAAAATTAAATTATTAAAAGGCCTAGATACTTAAACCGTTTTAACACCAGTGTTATGACAAAGTACATGTTGTGAAATGTTTATATATTAATGGGGTGGCTTAGAAAATATTGACCTAGTGGTGATCTCCATTATCTTGGAACACTTTCATAAGAGATATAATTAAAACCTCACTTGTTGAAGATCTTAATAGGATTGTTCTAACTAAAAAACCTAGTGATGTTACCTCTCACCCAGGTTATAACAAAAGTTCATTAGATGTCATAAATCTATTGTTTGGGCCCCTCATTTCTCCTTTATATATCTATTATCACATTTAGTGCCCTTTATAATCACTAATGTTAATAGTAACATTATCACATGTACTTATTATTTCCAATGATTATTTTTGACCAACCAACTGGGTTAATATCAGTTCCCAATGGTCAATTTTCCCTTTACACCCTATATATACTCTACCATTTATCAACATTTACTACTTCATTCCCAACATGTTATCTACAGTTCTGTTGAAAATGTAAATTATATTCCCAATGTTCTTTCTTATTTTAACAGTTCTCGTAGAAGGTTTATTATTTCTTTAAGAGTTTGATTATATGGAGTATACCATTGTGGGGTCACTATTCATTGGTTTATATATCCATATACTAGTCTTATTACATTATATGTAATATTATATTTTATAATATTAATTATATATAATTCCATTTAGTAATAAAATAAAATAAGAATTGTGAAAAAGAAGAGTTATTTTAATAATCAAAGACGTAATATTTATGTTGTTACATAGAAATTATGTTGTATCCATTTCTTATAAAGATGTGAAAATGACATGAATCACTAATTTTTTGTGTCATTATCTTATCAAAAACCTTTAAATGGTAAAATAATATTAAGTTAGTTGTAGATATAATTAAAAGGTGTTTAAAAATTTAGTGTATTATACTAAGAACAACATTTTAAATTGATATTTTAGATGTTTCATTATTATATCATTAGAATAAATAACGGATAATTATATATTATCACCACTAAAATGATGGTCAGTTATATAATATGAAACATGTTTATTGAATATTTACTTTTTTGGGTTCTAGATTTTGGTGGATCATGGGAAGATCACATAACATTGGTAGAATTATCTTATGATAATACTTTTTGTCTTAGTAAACATTTCACAGTTTAAAGTATTTTATGAAATATGAAACTAATAACCTTTTTCCTAGGATGAAATAAGGGATAGATATATTTTTTGGTTTAATTTAGGGGAATAAATTAAAAAATAATTCAAATTCTTATAAATTTGTATGGAAATTGCATAAATATTATAGAAATTATATATAAAGTGATGTTAAAAAACTAGTTTTTATAGAAGATAATATTAATGAAACAAAATATTTTCAAAATATTTTTTAGTATTAGTGTTTATAAAACCATAAGGTTATATCTAGGAAGATTACTTAAGGGTATTATCTCAATAATTTTAGATATCTTCTCAAAATTATTTTCATTTAATATTGTTTATTTAATTTTTTATATTTAAAAAATTGATATAAACGGGGGTGTTTTATGTGTGATGTGAGAAAAAAATAAAAAAAATAAAATTATTATTGTTAAAGGTAAAATTATTTGGGAAGTAATGGTTTCCTTCAATTTTTTTAAGATATTTTATGTTTAATCCATTAACTAAATAAATATCCTTCATTAATTAACCTCCTAAAAGAAGTATATAGCCACTCAATGGAAATAAAATTTTATTTAAACTTATAATCCCATAAATACCCTCTATAAGAGAATATTAATCACATTTAAATAGAATATATTTCATTATTATGAACGTAAATCTATCGTATGTCATTACTTCTCTTAACCCTTATGACTCCATCAAATAATGCATATAAAAAGATAATGGAGGGGTAAATATTTGATCGGGGAAGGAATTGATAATGTGTGTAAAATAATTAAGAAAATATTAGCCCCCTCATTATATACTCCCATATTACCTATCATGAAGATGAACCTTGACATTGAGAAAATAAAAGAGGAACTTTGGAGAATAATCGCTTCCTTGAGTATAAAATTACACTACTAGTATCCTCTATAAAGGAGTTGTAGAAGATCAATTTTCGAGAAAATTCTAAAATAGAGAGAAGAATAAAATTATATTAAAGATGTTGTAAACTGTTTTATATTAGATTTTTATGCTACTGAACAATGTGAAGAATCCGAGGACAGTAGATGTTGGTCAGGTATGTGCTTATGGATGGGGTTTCATTGAATTTAATGAATAAATCATGTAAATATGATAAAAAATAGCACGTCTCAGGATTATAAATAAAGAATCATTTTAAAATAATTATAAAATGAATAAATCATATATTTCATGTTAAAATTATAATTAATTTATTAATTTTAAATTTCCTAGGTCATGGGTACTTTCTTCAGTGTAGATTTTGATCAACAGAATCTAATTCGTTTTGTAATGTCATTACACTATAGTGGATCCAAAGTGGAATCCATGGAGTATTGGTAAACATGCTGTAACTTATATTTAATCATTCCCATTTGTACTGAGGGTTCAAGAACAATGCTATCGATGTCATACATATCATTTCATTGATCGTAACACAATACATTAGGTTTAAAGGATTTTTTTATTATCTTATTATTGAGAGGATGAAGGTGGATAAAGTATTCTCTTATAACCCATTAGAAAATGTAGATATTTTCATCAGAGATATAATTCACATTGGTGGAGGAATACTGTTCACAACAATAGATTCCTGGACAACAAAAAAAGTTATATAATCTAGAATATATGGGGATAGGGTTCGGGGAAAAAATAATTTCCTTATGTGCCTAATCCAATCCATTAATCCTTATAGGACCCCTTAATAATTAAAAATAAAAATAAAAAAAATTATTTTGACCTTTATATTTATTAAGGAAAATATAAATATCAATTAATAAATTAATATTTAATTAAATTGTATTCTCTATATCATTTCCATTACCTGGTTCCTTACTCAACCCATCTACCTTCCCCAATATTTACTGAACCTAGAATAAAAAATAAAATCCAATAAAAAATATTATATTTATTATCATGATAATAAATTTCTATTTAATGTTCAACAAATATAAAATTGTTACCGAACATACAATATTAATAAATCTTGAATATATATTATTCATTAGCCTAGATAGTGGATTTTATTTCAATTTTTAAATTAAAATAGAATTAAACTAAGATAAATAGAAAAAATAATTGTGTGACCCTCTAAGTGTCCTCCTACATAGAATTTAGTGGTTTTTCTTAAACTCTAATATCTAAATCTTACAAAACATAAAGGAAACCATAGAAAAAAAAGTTAATGTCATAATAATGAAATCCACATATTATTTCTCACTGTGTAATATAATCCCTTGGTTTATATATATATTTAAGTAAGATGCAAACTCATGTCATCAAAATAAATTATCAATATGTGTTTCTTTAACTATCCTAAATAAACCCATCAATATACATTGGCCATGGATTTTTTTTACATTTCCATTCCATTCAATGGGTTGAGTTATAAAATTGTATATCGTTGTTATGGAAAATCCTTCCTTAATTTATTCATTAATAATATATCATTTACAATTCACCCAAAATTCCATATTTCCCACAAAAAAATGGAATCATGGTTTTTTAAAGTACATTAAAGTGCATAATTAATGATATGTATTAAGAAAAATATTAAAGACTATCGATCATGAAACACATTCATAGATAGGAATATCCAACGACATATAAATATATAGAATTTCAATTGGAAGTCATATTCTCTTAACCATTTACCTTATATATTACCAAGAGAAAACATCGTTGTATAAATTCTTAATGTATTATAAACCTCCCCTCCCAAATATACTATATCATATATGACCTTTAAGATTAAATCATCTAGCTATAGAATATATAACAATATTTATATATATGTGAATAAATTCACGAGACTTCAATATTCTCATCATTGAGAGGAACTAAAGGGAAACTTTAATGTGATATATACTCTATGTACACTACCACATTAAAGTTATATATAAGAAAAATAATTTAGTGATAAAATATATATTTACTATTTTGGTCCTCGAATATATGTGTAATAAAAAGTACAACATAGTTGGTTCTTGGGAATCAACTCTAGTAGACTCCCACTTTTTATAGAGATAACTACTAACCTTGGTATTAGTTCTCACATGTTGAAGGTACTTCTAATAATAATAGATGTAGGTGTTGGGCCTACCAAACTATTATGTGGATAGGTTCGGTCAGACCACATGTTATCAGGGTAAATATTCTTATTATTAACCTACTTATTTGATAAAATATTTCATGTAGTAAAATCTTCATGTATCTAACTTATTATTTCCTTTTAAAAACCTGACATCTTTGATAATTATATAGCCAATGATTATCACAATAATGATAATACTATTACTTTTAGCGGAACTGAAAATTTGAATAGGACATTTCTAAACTACTTCTTAATCTATATTAAAATCCACACTATTCTCGGTTATTATAAATATGGAATCCATAAGTTATAAAAAAATTATTACATAATAAATTTTATTTACTATGATACAAGATAAAATTAATTAGAATGAAAAATAGTGTTACATAACATTAACCACTACTATTCTAATTTATCCATTTACTAATAACTCATAAATTTATACTCTCTCAAGTACTTTCTGATAGTTCCGAACTAAAATATGTGTAGTTAATTTAATTTTGTTTTTTCCATTATTATTTATATATATAAATAATATACAGAACACATAATTATCCTATAATATGATATAGATTAATAAAAATTAATCTTTTGAAACAAAATTAATAATCTCTTAATGTAACTACACACATTTTTATTGAGATATTTTATACTATTTTATAAGAGTAGTAAGTTAGTTAAGAATTTTTCATATTATATTTCTTCAATGTAATGATAACATATATACAATGACTAGTTTTATGAATATATTGATATTTATCAATAAATATTATTCCTTTGAACTTTATTTTTTAGCTTAAATCATAAACAGTGATATGCATTTACTATTATTAGATATAAGTAAGAATATATAATTATTTCTAAATTACATTAACATATATTTCATGGAAATAAATATCTCTCCCACTAATATATTGTATAAACATGATACTATATAATTCCAAATGAATATTTTTTGATCACTATGCCTGATCCTATTTCTAAATGGATATGTTTTATTTAAATATATTATTGGAATTTTTTGGTGTCATCAACCATTTTGGATATGTCATATAGACATATTTCACAAGGCCTCTATTAGGGAAATCATCCATAAAATTAAACCACGTAATATAATTATCATAAAATGTTTCTATGATAAGTAGAATTTAAATGTATATAAGAATGATGATTAAGGTAATGGTTTTCTCATAGACTATATCATAGAAATAATTTTAAATCATTAATATTCAATTCTTATTTTTTGGTACTGACTGTTACCATCTAGATAAAATTCCTATGGAATACTCAACATCATTATTGTATCTAGAAACACTCATGATACAAAGACCTTGAACTTCGGTATATTTATTTCATTACTAAATCTAGGGATAATTTTTAATCATTTCATGTTTATAATTAATGCTTATTTATAGTAATATTTATTCATATAAATTAATATATTTATGGTCTATGTTAATATAGAACCAACAATTTGGTATTGAAATCCTATTTAGTATGTGTCACTTGGAATAACTCATCAAACTATGCTTAGTGGATTATATATTCTTATTCAAACTTATGTACATCTATATCCTTGACTTCATTAAATTTTAGTCTTATACCACTATAATATAATGATAAGTGCATCCAGATTTAGAAATATAGTCACTATATACTAATATGGGATGCTAATATCTTCAGTGTCTATATAATAATTAACTGACATTCAGATAGTTTTTCATTGATGTCATTTTATTTCTAAAGTTAACATTAAAAACATAGGTCACATTAAATAGTATAATCTATTCCAAATGGATTTAGAACATATTAAAATATGACATCCAACAGTCAATATAGTCAGCACATTTGTTATTTGTTGTTTTTACATTTTCAAAACATGTCTTGGAAGATATTATGGAAGATTGAAAATATGTATAAGACATTTAAGATATCCCCTTTTACTAACATCATAAATTTGATATAAAATGAATTTTGGTATTGTGATTACCTTAACTCAACAAATTAATGATTGATAACTTCTTTTCTATAGTGTAATAGTAAATTCTTATTATAGGATCATGTATCCTTTACCAAGTGTATTTGTTTTTTCTTTTGTGAATTCTTAAAATCTATTAATGGAGTCTCATAATGAATATAACTTACCAGTTGGATTAATCATTAGAATACTTCATATGATTTTTATAAACTAACTCTAGTATTTTTGGGGTGTACCATTATTTATAAAGGTTTCTTTTGGAAAAAGATAATTACCAATTTGTTAGTATACCAAGTTTCATATCTTAAAAGAGTATATAACACCCTTATGGTTATCAATTTTTTACCCACTATTAGTATTTCTTGAAAAAGAATAGTATTTACATAATGAAGTATTCTATTTCTTATATATATATATATTCCTTATTGATTGATGATTTGGGTATTTTTTATTCAAGAATAACATAACTACAACATGAGTACAAAATACCTTAAAAACATTCATTCCAAATAGGAAATAATCTTTCATTGTGTCTAATTTTACATGGAAATTTTTTTAGTAATGATAAACAGTGAATAATAGTTTAAAACAAATCAATTAAGCAATCATGGTTTTATCCACTTCCTTATACAGATATAGGAATCACCCATATTCATCTTATTTAAGGATTAAAATAACTTCTTGTATATATTATATATAATCATAGTCCCTGAATACCTATATAAAAAAATTGTATCTTAATACATATGAACTAAACCAGAAGAATTATATTAATGAATATAGAAGATATATACTGTTTTATTTGAAATCAATACATATTCTCTTCTAATTATGTTTCATTCCACGTGATATTTAAATAAAATCTGGATAGTTTTCTTTCCCTTGTATCTCACATGATGAATTTGTAAATTTTGAATAATACTTAGAGCTTGGGATACTCTTTATAACCTTCTCCTTCGATTCTTATTTTTCAATATATGTACATAAGGATTTGTAGTTTTATTTATTTATCTAATAGGGGATATAGATTACTTATTCCCAAGAGAGTCTAATCAATTATTTTCATAATAAATTTTATAACTAAACTAGAGATAATCTTAAGGAGTGAAACATGTATGACATTTATGTGCAATTCTATAGGTATCTTAAAACCAATATTATAATGTTCCTCAATATAGAAAATCATATTTTGAAAATGAAGACTAGCCTATGTAATAGATCTATGATTTCTCATTAAGGTTTCCTTATAAATCCCATACCACATTTACCTATACTATCCAGATAATGTAAAAATATATTCATGCACATAGTGTATGCGTCCATGGGTTTTCATAAAGCTTTATGTTCACTAGATTAGCTAACTAACATAAGATGGTGGAGATCTAGCACATAATCCAATTATAAAATTTAAATAGAGTTCTCCTCCTCACTCAACTTAATATAAGGTAGATCAAAACAAAAGGATTAGATTTTTTAAATGTTCGTTTCATGGAGTGGTACAATATACATGTGTATTCACTATTCCTTTAAGTTACTACTAGTAATGTTGTTTTCATTATCGAGAATAGATTCTGTAGATATCATCGTAGAAATATATTCTATTTTAATCTATAATCATATATGAACAATGTTTTATAAATTTACCAATATTATAAAAATATTTGGGGTTCAATAAAAGTAATTATATTACCAGTTTCCCACTATTATTTCAAGTCTCAATACCCCCACCATTGGATTCAAAATATCGTGTCACATGAAATTCTAGTAAAAGGGGTCCATATTTTCCTTATCTAAACCTACATGAGAGACTATTTTATTTGTATAAAGTATTTTTGTTGGCAGACATTCCAATTTCTAGATAAAATCATTTTATCTATTGAGTGTATTCCCCACTATTGAAATACGGATTATGATTTCATCCACACATTCCTTTAAGATACATCATGTTATGTGAGATATACTTATCATGACAAAAACATGATTAATTTTACTCAAAAAATTCCTAATAACAACCCATTAATTGTATGTTTATTGATGGGGGACAAAATTACATTTACTTATATGGTTTCACGCAAAATCATGTAATTTAAGTGTAGAGACCCAAAGCTTGACGTACATGGGCATTACATTACTTTTGCGGAATACTTAGTACATAACAAAAAACACACACACAAGGATCGTAATAGTTTAGTGTCTTTGGAAACTCGGAATATAATATTCTAATCGTGGTGAAAGATCTTCAACATCTCTCATAAAGAGCTTCCTTTTTTTACCTAAAACCTTTCATTATATCCTGGGGAAAATAAAACATAAAAGGGTGAGCTCAAATTCTCAGTAAGGGTAACCAAAAGAAATATCAATCACATCATATTCATAAGAACATACCATTTTGGAAATCTTAACATGCAAAAGAGAGCATAATTTCATAACATGGGTAAATCATAGTAGTGAAATGAAATTCCAATAATCATAACATAAAACATGAAACATTGTTTCATACACACATAATCACATAAAATCATTTCTTATTAGTCAAGAATCATTGCCAAGACTATCTTAGTGGACAAAGTTCCTTTCTGAACCGAGTTCACTCCTTGTTTCAGTCCTGTTTCACTGAACTGGTATAACCTACCGTTCCAGCCATGTCTATCTCATGAGATATAAAATCTTTACCCAATGCATTGGAGGGATATATAGGTCCCACCATCTCATAATGATACCATTATTATGTGTGCCACAAAATCATAAATCATACATCATTTCTTAACCCATGTAATACAAATGGGAATCTTAAACATCATGACATCATAAAACAATTCATATAAGATAAAGGAATTCATAAAAATAATTCCATAACAACATAATCAAATCAATGTAACAATAGGGATAAAAACAGAACCCTTTATTATCTTAGATGGAAAATAATTTTGATAAAACACTTGAACTCCATTCTTGAGGAAAATATCCTTTCTTCTTCAAAAGCATTTTTTTCCTTTCTTAACATGTCATACAACTTTAAACTAAAAGAAGTTGATTAAAAATAAACTTGAAAACTTGTAAAGGATGCTTCTTGGAAATAATTTTTTAAAAATCCATTCATTTCATATAAGTTAAAAAAAACATTCTCCTTGTACTTTTGTCGGAAAAGTCAAAAAATACCTCGTACGAAAAAACGACAAAAGATTTCTTTCATATCTTTTACTAAAAACTCACCAAAGGGTAAAATTGGATATAAACTATTGTAGAAGGATATAAATATTACATGTTGAGGAAACATGGATGTGGATGATAAAATACACCCCAGTAAATACCAAAGTATAAACAATCTCGGATAAAAATGAGATTGTGATATTTCCCTTACCTTAGGTCCGATTTGCTTCGTAAGTGTCTGAACCTTTGGTATAATGATATAAATAATGCAATTGACTTATTCCAGAATCATACTCATTGTTACGATATCATATATGGTTCACTTATGACTTTATATTACCCGTTCTTTTGTAAATTCCATGTTAAAGAGCATTTTGGGTAAAATTGTTTCATTTGTCGTCCGTGTTTTGAATTGTAATTATTCATATGATTTATTAGATCATAATTACTTAATTCCATAATATAAAACATTATTTATATATAATATATATTCATAATATACATATATATAATAAATTAGTAAATGGAAAGAAATACACCGTTCATGGAGACGGTAGTCCGTACGTAAGCATGAACGCTGTTTTGGTTTCCTTATTGAGTTGAATGGAATTAAGTATATGACATACATATATATACACATAAATCTAGTATCATTATTATGTCATATATTTCATTATTACTTATTATATATACTTTATAATAATTCATGAATGGTTAACGTGGAGAATGAATCTCATCGCGTCGTGGAGACGGTAGTCCGTACGTACGCACGAGCGATGATATCATTCTCATGATCGTGGAATTATATTGAAGTGTATGTATACTATTTCAGAATCAATATCACTTAAAAATAATCATATATAGTTATTATGTACACCATTATACCCATCCAAGTAAGGTGGTGGTGGAAAATAGAATACACCACGGCGTAGAGACGATATTCCGTACGTACGCACGCGCAGTGATTTCGTTTTCCATAGGATGGATAGATGGTGGAATAAGGTTGTTTCATACTTATAATAACATATAAGTATATGAGTGATACTGATGTTATTACTTCATAATGAAACAACCTATGAAGAAGAAGTGGAAGAAGAAATAAAGTTGAAATAATCGGTAACGGACATTACCTCTTCTTTGAAGCACCTCTTTGAGATCTCCTTTTAGGTCACTAAAAATGGTCTTTGAGGAAGACCAGAACCTCTAGGATGTTTCTATGGAAGTGGAGAAAAGAATTTGGCAGGGTTTGGCCAAGCTTGAAGGCTCGAAGTGGTGTGAGGATGAGGGGGATTATGTTCCCTTTTATAAGGGAGGAGAGGGGTATCTTTGGAATAACTAAAACTGTTATTTTATTATAAAGTCAAATTGGGTTTCAAATAGATCCAAATAGATTTATTTCGAACATAAGGTGGGGATGGGTCGAAATCCTCTCATCCAATAGAATTTAGACAAGTTTAGGTTCCTATTTTAACCTTATCATTTATATTTAACTTTAAGTTAGATAATTTTACTTTTACCGCGTCTTCTTGTTTTCTTACACTATAAGGTTAATAAACTTACTATATCAAGCCAAACTAACCCCAAGTTGTTTATTATTAATATATATAACCTTATCTAAGTCATTTGGTCGAACCTTAGATTTTTAGGAATAAAATATCAATTAATAATATAATATTTGTTTTAAAAACTATTTTATGTCAATTTTGACACTATTTAGTAATTGATTTTTGTGAAAATCATAACAGAATGATTAGTTCGAACAAAGTTAATTAAATATATACTAACATGTCATATTAACCTATAAAATTAGTTGAATTCATAAAAAGGCTCAAATTACATTTATTTGGGAATTTATAATATCAATTATTCTAATTTTTCACTATTATGGTAATTACTGCATCATCATTGTGTCATAAATAAATTAACATATTTATTGTCTAAAAATTATAAATAAAATATCATTATGTATTAAATCTCATTAGATTTCTAATGAATATTTACAATCGAATTTATCTTATGTATAACCCTATATTATAAATATTTTAGTAAATAAACTTTGATTTTAACTCTTTTAACTCTTCTTTGAATTAAATAATAATAAATGTCCTAATCTAATCCAAGTGGGCCTAAATGGTCATATTTTATTCCTAAGGTTGTTTTTGGTCGAATTACACTTATCCAATAGAATTAGGACATGTTATAGGGTAATAATAATATCATTTTTACCCATAATTACCCTATTTACTTTTAACTGTGGTAAAAAAAAGTAAAAAGTTACTATTCACCAAAAATTATTTTCATCTCATTGAACCAAATTTTACTTACTGACATCAACCGTGTCTCTCATATTTTTGAAATTCTACTCACAGAAGTGGTAAAATTATGTTTTATGAAAAATTCATTTTTTTACTACCACTTAGTGGTTTCACTATTCATCAAAAAATGAAAGTTTCCAGAAAAATACCAAAAATTAGGCCTAAGATATATTTGATATTATGAACTCAAAAATGATGTCTATTTTACCAAATTCAAAATGTATTAGTTACATTAACTAATTTAAAAATTAATTCCCGTCATCAAAACAAATGGCGTGTTTTTAAGAGATAATAACTATCAAAAGATTGACACTTGTTTATAACTGGTTTAAATGTGAAATTATATCCAATGACCAACATTGTATTAAATTGTAAAAATATATTCTAAATATACTTTAAAGCCACTCAAATTAATAATTTATCACTATTAATTATTTCGATTGAAAAAGTTGTTTTTATTTAAAATTTAGTAATTTTCACTATTCATACAAATATGAAAGTTATCCAAAAATTACCAAAATTTCACCCTAAGATAATTTCGATATTCCTAATCCAAAAATGAAGTCCATTTTGAAAAATAAAATTTAAAAAATATAAAAAGTGGTTATTACTATTGATAACGGCTAGTTTTAATAATATTTTAATAGCTTATTATTGTTTAATGAAACTCGGTATTGCGTACTACACACTCTATCGAGGATGGTCGTGATTGCGTGTAATGCAAGGAAAGTCAAGGATGCGTGTTGTGCAAGCTCCTTTTGGTGTAGCATACAACACAAGACATTAATGAAATTAAAAAGGATATTTTTCATAAAATCTCGGGGTGTTACATTCTACCCCCTTAAAATGAATTTCGCCCTCGAAATTCGTCGAGGTTATAAATGGTTTACTACTCTAAAGTTTCTTTATTAGAAACCCACATCGTAAAAATGAATACCAAAACCAATCTTTAAAAACAAAAGTATGTAACGTAACGGTTACCCAAATAAACTAATCACTAGGTTTCCACATAGGTGAAAATATGGATATGGAAGAGAAATCTAACCATCATGTTCTGATGGAGAGTGGTAGAGAACATGGCTATGGAAAATCCAGCAATCACAAATCCATAGATTTGTGATGATATTAGGTACCATCTGATTCATCGGATATAAGGGCACCAGGACAACATTTTTGGTTTTCAAGATCGTTTCCCTAAAGATGATGAAATTGGAATAAGAAGAAATACTTTCATGATTTCGGTATAGTCTCACCATTGGTCGTTCTTTGAACAATTTCCATTTCATCTCTTAAAGAAATGAAGTTGAATTTGTCATTCGTGATGTGTTAGTAGATCATGTGATAGAATTGTGGGTCATTCCATCTGTCTCAAACAAAAGGTTAGAAAAGTTATCAAAAAATACATAAGTCTATCTATAGTGAGATTAATGATATATGGTTCCTAAAATGGACTTATACTTCATATATAGTATTGATTAATATAATATAACTAGTTCCTACTAAACATGGACTTCCTGTAGGCCAGTGGTAGGCGATAAAGGCCAGCCGCACTTCGGTTGTGGGTTCGATTCCCACGGCCTTGTCTGATGCGATGGGCTGTCGCCCGTCCTGCAGGTTTTCCTTTTTCTAAAACTATATTACAATAACATCCCATAAATAATATCAAAAAAACATCTATCCTAAAACAATACTAACTTATGTCCAACATAATCCATTCCAATCTTTAGGCTTATCCATAATACTGCAGTCTACTCTCATAATATAGTGAAAAAGATTACCAGAGATTTAATACCATCGTTGATCCCCATATATCATAAGATATGTCTTGTTGGTCACATTCCAAATATTCAAAGGTCTTAATCATGTATTCTCTTGAATACCCATTGAACCTTAGTGAAAACATGAATGTAGTTAAAATTTAACACTTTCCACATACCAAAATCCTCAAAATTCTATATACTCAAACCATGATATCACTTAGTCCTTATATCAATCATGAGCTCATGAATACTGTCAAACATTTCATTTTATCCTTATCCTTCATTATGCGCATATCATCTACTTTCCAAAATATTAGAATCACTTTTCATGGTTACCGATACCTTAAAATTATTGAAAACCACAATAGACCAATACATAAATATTTCAATACACCATAAAAGTACCTCAACAACATTATTCTTGAATACCAATACATAAAAATTTCAGTCCATCCACTTCAATGATTGTCCTGGAATAAGTCCTTCCTTGATTTAGAAGTAACTTTTTAGGTCAGGGCATTGAGTTGGGTAATGCCCATGTTCTCCACAAATAAGACATTGAACTCCATAACATTCTGTCACTCTATGACCCTTTTCTCCACACAGATAACATCAGTCCCTCCATTTGAGGTATTCCTCAAGGTTCTTCTTCCCTTCTTTAGAAATCTCAATCTTCCTTTCTTTATGCTCCTCAACATGCGAACATGCATAATAGTTTATCTTCATCTTCATTGATGAATTAGGCATACGACTAAATTTCACCTTGTTAATCATATATCACGATGACTGATTCGGCATAATCTCAATATATTTCTCTCTAGGAATTACAAAATTTTGTTGCTCATAGTCACCAATTTGTCCATTGCATTCAATGTTAACCGAATTCCTTCTGGTTCCCTCCATTAACTAAAACACAAAAAGAATCTTCTGAGAGGCAAAAATCATGCTAGAGAAAACAACATAGTAAAGGGGAAGTACCCTCAATATCTAACATCTTAGGTTAAATTCTAAGAACGTTAGCGCAATTCTAGGACTATAAACTATACGTATACATAACCTTAGAGACATCCCTAGACATACCATAGAAATATCTCTAGGGATCTCACTAACGTTTTCGGATCCTAGTTTCCAAAGGTTGACTAAACCATTCCTCTGATACCAACTGTCGAGGCCTGAAGCTTGACGTACATGGACATTACATTACTTTTTCGGAATACTTAGTACATAACAAAAACACACACACAAGGATCGTAATAGTTTAGTGTCTTTGGAAACTCGAAATATAATCTTCTAATCGTGGTGAAAGATCTTCAACATCTCCCATAAAGATCTTCCTTTTTTTACCTAAAACCTTTCTTTATATCTTGGGGAAAATAAAACATAAAACGGTGAGCTCAAATGCTCAGTAAGGGAAAACAAAAGAAATATCAATCACTTCATATTCATAAGAACATAACATTTTGGAAATCTTAACCTGCAAAAGAGAGCATAATTTCATAACATGGGATAAATCATAGTAGTGAAATGAAATTCCAATAATCATAACTTAAAACATGAAACCTTGTGGCATACACACATAATCATAGAGAATCATTTCTTATTAGTCAAGACTCATTTACAAGACTATCTTAGTGGACAAAGTCCCTTTCTGAACCGAGTTCACACCTCGTTTCAGTCCTGTTTCACTGAACCGGTATAACCCACCGTTCCAGCCATGTCTATATCATGAGATATAAAATCTTTTCCCAATGCATTGGAGAGAGATATAGGTCCCACCAATCTCATAATGATACCATTCTTATGTGTACCACAAAATCATAAATCATACATCATTGCTTAACCCCTGTAATACAAATGGGAATCTTAATCATCATGACATCATAAAACAATTCATATAAGATAATGGAATTCATAAAAATAATTCCATCACAACATAATAAAATCAATGTAATAATAGGGATAAAAACAGAACCCTTTATTATCTTAGATGGAAAATAATTTTGATAAAACACTTGAACTCCATTCTTGAGGAAAATATCCTTTCTTCTTCAAAAACATTTTTCCTTTGTTAACATGTCATACAACTTTAAACTAAAAGAAGTTGATTAAAATTAAACATGAAAACTTGTAAATTATTCTTCTTGGAAATAATGTTTTAAAAATCCATTCATGTCGTATAAGTTAAAAAAACATTCTCCTCGTACTTTTGTCGGAAAAGTCAAAAAATACCTCGTACGAAAAAACGACAAAAGATTCATTTCATATATTTTAATAAAAACTCACCAAAGGGTAAAATTGGATATAAACTATTTTATAAGGATATAAATATTACATGTTGAGAAAACATGGATGTGGATGATAAAATACACCCCAGTAAATACCAAAGTATAAACAATCTCGGATAAAAATGAGACTGTGATATTTCCCTTACCTTAGGTCCGATTTGCTTCGTAAGTGTCCAAACCTCCTGTATAATGATTTAAATAATGTCATTGACTTATTCCAGAATCATAATCATTGTTAGGATATCATATATGGTTCACCTATGACTTTATATTACCCGTTCTTTTTTAAATTCTATGTTAAAGAGCATTTTGGGTAAAATTGTTTCATTTGTCGTCCGTGTTTTGACTTGTAATTATTCATATGATTTAATAGATCATAATTACTTAATTCCAGAATATAAAACATGATTTATATATAATATATATTCAGAATATACATATATATAATAAATTAGTAAATGGAAAGAAATACACCGTTCATGGAGACGGTAGTCCGTACGTACGCATGAACGCTGTTTTCGTTTCCTTATTGAGTTGAATGGAATTAAGTATATGACATAAAAATATATACACAAAAATCCAGTATCATTATTATGTCATATATTTCATTATTACTTATTATATATACTTTATAATAATTCATGAATGGTTAACGTGGAGAATGAATCTCATCGCGTCGTGGAGACGGTAGTCCGTACGTACGCACGAGTGATGATATCGTTCTCATGATCGTGTAATTGTATTTAAGTTTAGGTATACTATTTCAGAATCAATATCAATTTACAATAATGATATATATTTATTATGTACACCATTATACCCATCCAAGTAAGGTGGTGGTGGAAAATATATTACACCACGGCGTGGAGACGGTATTCCGTACGTACGCACGCGCGGTGATTTCGTTTTATGTAGGATGGATAGATGGTGAAATAGGATTTTTTTCATACTTATAATAACATATAAGTATATGAGTGATACTGATGATATTAATTCATAATGAAACAACCTAATAAGAAGAAGTGGAAGAAGAAATAAAGTTGAAAGAATCGGTAACGGACATTACCTCTTCTTTGAAGCACCTCTTTGAGATCTCCTTTTAGGGCCCTAAAATTAGTCTTTGAGGAAGACCAGAACCTCTAGGTTGTTGCTATGGAAGTGGAGAAGAGAATTTGGCAGGGTTTGGCCGAGATTTAAGGCTCAAAGTGGTGCGAGGAAGAGGTGGAGGAGGTGCCCTTTTATAAGGGAGGAGAGGGGTACCTTTGGAATAACTAAAACTATTATTTTATTATAAAGTCATATTCAGTTTTAAATAGCTCCAAATTGATTTATTTCGAAGCTAAGGTGGGGATGGGTCGAAATCCTCTCATCCAATAGAATTTAGACAAGTTTAGGTTCCTATTTTAACCTTATCATTTATATTTAACTTTAAGTTAGATAATTTTACTTTTACCGAGTCTTCTTGTTTTCTTAACCTATAAGGTTAATAAACATAATATATAAACCCAAAAGAACCCCAAGTTATTTATTATTAATATATATAACCTTATCTAAGTCATTTGGCCGAACCTTATATTTTTATGAATAAAATAACAATTAATAATATAATATTTGTTTTAAAAACTATTTTATGTCAATTTTGACACTATTTAGTAATTGATTTTTGTGAAAATCATAAAAGAATGATTAGTTCAAAATAAGTTAATTAAATATATAAAAAATGTCATATTAACCTGTAAAATTTGTTTAATTCATAAAAAGTCTCAAATTACATTTATTTGGGTATTTATAATATCAATTATTCTAATTTTTCACTATTATGGTAATTACTGCATCATCATTGTTTCATAAATAAATTAAATTATTTAACGTCTAAAAATTATAAATAAACTATCTCTATTTAGGAAATCTTATTGGCTTTCTAATGAATATTTACAATCGAATTTATCTTATGTATATCCCAATATTATAAATGTTTTAGTAAATAAACATTGATTTTAACTCTTTTAACTCTTCTTTGAATTAAATAATAATAAATGTCCTAATCTAATCCAAGTGGGACTAAATGGCCATATTTTATTCCTAAGGTTGTTTTTGGTCGAATTACACTTATCCAATAGAATTAGGACATGTGTTAGGGTAATAATAATATCATTTTTACCTTTAATTACCCTATTTACTTTTAACCGTGGTAAAAAAAGTAAAAAGTTACTATTCACCAAAAATTATTTTCATCTCATTGAACAACATTTTACAAACTGACATCAACCGTGTCTCTCGGATTATTGAAATTACACTCACAGAAGCGGAAAATTATGTTTTATGAAAAATTCATTTTTTTACTACCACTTAGTGGTTTCACTATTCATCAAAAAATGAAAGTTTCCAGAAAAATACCAAAAATTAGGCCTAAGCTATATTTGATATTATGAAATCAAAAATGATGTCTATTTTACCAAATTCAAAACATATCAGTTACATTAACTAATTTAAAAATTAATTTCCATCGTCAAAACAAATGGCGTGTTTTTAAGAGATAATAACTATCAAAAGATTGACACTTGTTTATAACTGGTTTAAATGTGAAATTATATCCAATGACCATCATTGTATTAAATTGTAAAAATATATTCTAAATATACTATAAAACCACTCAAATTAATAATTTATCACTATTAATTATTTCGATTGAAAATGTTTTTTTTAATTAAAATTTAGAAATTTTCACTATTCATCAAAATATGAAAGTTATCCGAAAATTACCAAAATTTCACCCTAAGCTAATTTCGATATTTTGAATCCAAAAATGAAGTCTATTTTGAAAAATAAAATTTAAAAAATTTAAAAAGTGGTTATTACTATTCATAACGGCTAGTTTTAATAATATTTTAATAGCATATCGTTGTTTAATGAAACTCGGTATTGCGTATTACACACGCTATCGAGGAAGGTCGTGATTGCGTGTAATTCAAGGCAAGTCAAGGATGCGTGTTGTTCATGATCCTTTTGGTGTAGCATATAACACAAGACATTAATGAAATTAAAAAGAATATTTTTCATAAAATCTCGGGGTGTTACATTAAGGCCTTTCCGACTTAATATTTAATTGATGATTTTTAAGCTGAAATTTCTTATTTTATCCATTTACTTATATTCATAACAATAGTTGGATTTTAAATATGTAAGTAATCATGTTTCGAAAAAAAATTTACGAATTATCGATCATTTTCAATTCATCTTTCATGTACTGTTATCTTATGTATTTAATTTGATAACTTGAAAGCATATAAAAAACCATGAATCTAAAAATATGAAATAAATAATGTTACATAATCATGATATATAAATTTTTTATTTATTAATTAGACTATAAATATACCAATAGACTTATGGGGAAAACTCTACAAGCTGTTATTGGCATAAGTTGATGTATCCCAAAATCTGGGTGGTTTTCCCTTGGATTTGGGTTTTGATTCACCTCTTTTTCTTGTTGTTATACCCTTTATATGTTTTACTCACATGCATTTGAGGGGAACTTGGGGTATGAATTACATAAAATAAATCTTTGGAACACATGTTCTACTTACCAAAGGGGAAGAGATAACTCAAATTCCATCATATTTAATTTTTGAAACATTATTACATATAAAACCAATGAAATAAAATAAAGATATATAAAATTCCATCAGATGAATTGGTAATTCAATGACCATGATCAATCAATTATATAAAATAACATCTCATTCATACAAGCTACCATAAATTTATAATTTCTAAATTAATGAAGATTATTTTTTCTTAAATTAACTATTAGTAGACTTATTAAATAATAAATTCTTTATATTAATTATTATACTAATAATTACTAAATATATATAAGATACCCATATATTTTAATATAAATAAATTAATATTATTTAAAATTACTTTTGTAAAAATTTATACTAAGAGTCAAAACATGGTCTACCTACCTTAACTACGTGGAATATTTTGTAGACATGTACATTATATATTTATGACATATAGAAAACATAATGTGTCACATAATTACATGTAATGTAAACACATGTATAACCTATGCATCATGTACCCACTTAAATGCTAATTTAATATATACTAAGTTAATTTCCACCACATGGAGTGTAGCTTCTTAATTATTGTAGAAATTTATTAGTATTTATTATTCTATGAAACCATATCACACAATGTATAGACTCTAGGCCCATTGAGTTTTTCATTTTTAATTTCATAATTAATTTCCTTAAGAATATTTTATTTAATAAAAATACATCCTGACATATCATTAACTCCTTGTAAACGAGTATCAGTTACATAACATATATGATGGAAACACAACATGTAAATCACTTTCTCTAATTATTCATTACATACATAGGGAATGAACATGTAATACACATGGGATAATACCATGTTAGATGGTATATATTTCTACTACACACTATGTAACCCACCTTGTTTTTTTTCATCCAACCTATATTTGACACATGATGTGTGAATTTATGTCACAAAATATGAAATTATTACCCATCCATCCTGTTGTGTGGAAGTAACATTCTGTGTGTTACAGTTATGCACTATGCAACCTAACAAGATATGTTCTACCATGGTAGTCAACATACACTGAAAATAATATGTAATTACACACTGTGAAATTAAATCTCACACATCTAGATGTGATTAGTGTATCCACATATATCTATGGTTGACCTTGAATACACAATGTGTAATTATTCTACATATAGTGTCAGTGTTTCATTAATCTAGGATCCTCAACACCGGTAGATGGTATCTCCTTGTGTTATTCACTTATTCATGGTTTATTATATTTAAAATTATATTTAATTAACATGTTTTCTAAAATTTATGGATTATGAATTATAATTCAAAAAAAACTAGTAAAATAATAATGATAATAATTCAAGAAAGACTTAAATAACTAATAATTTGAATGTGACTACTCTGATATTAGAATGAAATTATGACTATTAAATAATACTATCAAGTCGACACTTTGTAATGGGTTTTAATTGAATCCATCAAAATAAATCATAATAACATTTGAAATAATGACATGTATCATGATTATATTTTAATAACAATAACAAAAAAATCCTGAAAACTATGAGATAGTATATTTCATGTTATAATTTATATTAATTTAACATTAATAAATTACATCAGACTCAATTATATTCTTCGATGTAGGAATTTATTGACTGAAATTTTTTCACGTTGTACTACTATTATGCTAAGAGGACCCAAAGTATAATCCATCTTTTGTTGTTCTACTTGTACTAGATGATCTCAAAGAATCGGTGATGGTACTAAAGGTGATATCATGGTGGTGCTGATCATATATTGACACTTGTCTTCGATCATAACACAATCATTTAGGTTTGAATAATTTATTTTCATTCTTTAATTCATGTGAAGAGGAAGGAGGTTAAAGAATTCTCCCTATTATGAGATAAAACCTAGATAAATACTTTATAGAGATAATTCTCTAGGGAGGAGAAATGCTGTTAATTATGATCAATTCTCACACACTAATATAAAATACCCAATGAGACATATATACTGATAGGGTTAGTGTATTGTAAGTTTCACGAAGGACCTTAGATAATATATCAATCCTTAGTTAACCCCATGTCAAATAATAAAACAAATTATTATTTCATTTTCATGCATGTTACTCGTGGATCATATAAATATTAAAAGATAAATTTATATTTAGTTAAATTATATTTCATAAATACTTAATGTTTCCTTTGGATTTAACCTTCCTATATACCTTCCTCAAAATTTACAAAACCTATAAAAACTACAAATATTCCCTCCATAAATAAATAAATATTATATTAGTGTTGTAAATAATTATTTATTCAATATTCATCTCAAATGAAATTCTAAAATAAAAAAAGAAATTAGTAAATCGTGAGTAAACATTTTTCATTAATCTAGAGAATAAAATTTATTTAAATTTTTAAGTGAAAATAGATTTAAACTAAGAATAATTGAAATACTTAGAGTGTGACCATATAATACTCATCCATGGTGTCAGTATGTGGGCTTACCTAAAGTCCAATATCAATGTCTAGAAATTTGAAGATCCATCCATATAGGAAGAAATTAATGTCACAATAATGAAAAAAACATAGGAATTCTCACTCTGTAGTATAATCATTTTATCTTGACATCTCTTCAAGTGGGATGTATACTTATTTAATAAACTTATATGCCTAATATGTCTTTATTTGACTATCTAAAATGAAACTATCAATAAAAAATGTTCACAAATTTTATTTTGAAATTTTCATTTTAACCAAGGGGATGAGATATCAAATTCCGTAAATTGATAAGGGACAAATCTTTCCGTGACTTATTCATTAATAATATATCATTCATGGCACACCAAGAAAAACATACTTCCTAGAAACATATAACATCATTGTTTCGTCAGTATATCAAATAGTACGTTTAATTATATGTATCAATAATAATCTTAAATCGTCATAATCATTACACACATGGGAAGATATGAATATCCAATAGTAGATAAACTTTTTGAATTTTTATAGTTGGTATTGTACTCAAAATCTCTTATACTATATATTATAAAAGGATAACTTTATGTGGATTAGTCTCAATGTCATAATATAATCCTACCATTGATTCTTTGTCTCATATATGTCAAACTAAATGATCACATCCACAAATTATAAATAGTTTCCCAATATATGAGTTCCCACAGTGCTAAAAACCCATTCTCTAAACACGAAATTTGATAAAAAAAGAGGTGAATTAAGATAAAAATATTATTATTTTATGTCAATTATATAATATAAATATTACGACCCCAAAATAAACTCACATTTAAAAAACAGGTTTAGTTTCTTTGAGGAACAAGTACATAGGAAACTTATTTTATAATACTTGTGAATATTTCTCCCTAATTATTGTATACTAGAATAAAATTTGAATTTCCAATATATTATACTCATATTTATGACTTGGGAAAATGAAAATATAAGAAAAGGTGATCATATATTCTTAGTAAGGGTAAACAATGAGGGTTATATGTCAGAATAAAATAATCATATGAGTATGATAACATCATAAAAGTCCCATAACAAAAGATTATGAGATCATACTAAAGTAAACATGGATTATAATATATAAACGAAGGATCTAAGTATATAACATGACATAACTAATCATAACATGACTATGTTGCAAGACGTTTGAATGTGGAACTAACATAATCATTAAAATTATAACATATTTGATCAGGTATCACATTCCATCATCCCATATCATAGTGGATCAGGAATCAAATTTCTTACTTCCTTCACATATTAGATGATGATTAAAACTCTTGAATCCCTTCATATAGTAAATCAAGATTCGCATTCCTAACTCCCTTTACATAGAGAATGAGAAATCAATTTCCCTCTTCCAACCATATAGTAAAATAAGAATCACATCCCTACTTCCCATAATTATCTCAGGAGATATTATACTTTACCCAATGCTTTGGAGGGATATATGATTTCAGTTCTACCCATCACATAAATAAAACTATATATATATATGTGTTTCATGAGAACATGAAATCATTAATATTTTAACATCACATTATTAACATTGCATCTGAGATGGATTTCATAAAAAACATTCAAGGAATATTTCATTAGACATTAAAAGAATGAATATGGATGGTATCAAAAGTAAATATCATTAGTGATGTTTAAAAACAATGAATAATGATTAAATATTTGAAAAAAGAACTATATAATATGAAAACTTTGAATGATACCTCATAATACAAGATCAATAATTATATCATTTAAAACCATTAGTTTAATAAAGAATAATAAAAATAATATGAAAAGATTTAGATATTAATTAATGAAAAATAATTTTCAAGGTAATAATTCATTTAAAGATAATAGTTAAAAAGTGGACACTAAAAGAGTTCATATAGAGAAAAATTTGAATTATTCTTAACATCATAACATTTTATGAAGAATTAAATACATAAATTTATTTATAGAAAAAAGAGAGAGTAAAGGAAATATAATATCATCATAGAATATACGAGGACTATATTTTAAAAGAATAGACAAAGAGGAATAATTATTACTCAAAAAACGAATCAGAGCCAAGAAAATCCATTTAAAATTTGGTCATATTCAAATCAATATAATTGGGAGAAAGGATTCATTTAAATTACTTATAAATACCATGAATTATAAATTAATACTAATAATATAATCCAATGGTCATTAATCACACCATATAAAATAATAATAGTTTTGTAACATGAAAATGTGCCTCAGTGAATGAAATATAAGACATAAACCTTTATGGACATCATAGTCCATGAATTAGGTACCATTATGTGGTAGAAATATAAATCCATAAAAATAAATAGGAAATTAGAAATAATAATATCACAAATAATCACATTTCCATCTTATAATTATAATGTTCTAAGGAATAATAAAAACACAATGAATGGAAATTGAGTTAACAAAATCCCTTACCTTAACTCTCAACTATAGAGAAAGTTATTTAATATGTTTTATTATAAAAAATAACCATATTAATAACCAATTTTATATGCTTAATAATATATATTACCATTTCAAATATTAAATTATAATCAATCAATATATATTCCTTAGTTTGTTAACATTTATTTTCATTATTATGTATCACTATTTTTGATGGTTTCGTATATGTTTTATAATGTGGAATTTGAAAACTATTTAATGAAATTAATTTCATAATTTATAAACTATAAAATATATTTGAATCATTTTATTTTAATTATTTATGCATCTATGTGTCCACTTGATTGACTCTATAGTCATGGTTCACTAGGATGTACTCCATGATGAGATTGTTTTGCGTAATTTATAGATATTAATGTATTACTTTATAATAATTGTTAATTTTGATGTTATCATTTTAGGTCCATATTAAAAAAATATATTAATCCATAATATAATAAAAATTAATAAAATATATTCTTGGAACATATATTTAAGGAACTAGTAAAAATTGAAACTTGTCGCCCAATTGGAGGTGGTAATCTACACACACACCGAAAAACAATATTCATATTTCATAGAACAGGAAGAAGGTATGAGTTGGTTTATATTTTAAGAATGTCTTTTACATTTTAAAAATGATATTTATTCAATAAATACCCCATTTTAACCATTAATTTATATTATTGAAGAAAAAATACACACATCACCTCATGGTGGTGGTGGTCCACATGTACGCACAAAATATGTTTTCATTTTTTTAAAGGAATATGTGTAATAATGGTTTATGAATATTAAATAAACATAATAAATTAAATAAAATCATAATTATATTTATATGAATATATTATAATGTGAAATGTATATTTAAATGAGATATATTGAGAAGAAAATAGTTTGAGTTGTGATTAATACTCACATTGAGAAATTGAGCTTTCCTATTGACTTATTGGTAGTGGAATACACAGTAAAATTTTTATGGACATAGGATTATTATTGTTGAATATGAATATTAGAATTAATATTTATTAAGGTTCAGTATGAATTATAATATTAACAGTGTCCTTGAAGGGGTGATAGAGCACCACTTTTACATTTGTGGTGAATGAATTTTTTTTAAATATAATTTCCAAATATAAAACAAACACATGTTTCTCATAGATAGTGAATTAAAAAGTATAAAATAATGGATTTGGGAAAAAATTTGGTAATGAAACACCTCATAATCTCATTTGAGGATAAATTTTTAACCATTTTTTTCTCTTTCACCCATGTTTATGATCTTTCTATCTTAATTTACCTTTCTCATGAGAACTACAATGATACATTTTATAAAAAAAAATTTATAGACATAAAATTAAGAAACCCTTATTTACTAGTTCAAAAATTATAATTTAAAATATGGAAACCATTTTATAAAATAAAATCACAAATTGTGAGGAAAAGTAATTTTAATATTAGTTGACATTACACGTAAAATCTATTTTTTGAAAAAGTGTATTTTTATGTACAAAAATAATGTTTAGGATAAAAATATGAATCTTGTTGATTTAAATGTCCTTAATTTGTTTATTAATACAAATATTAGTGTTTTTTATTTAATTAATATCACAACATAATTCAATCTTGTGAAATAGATATTAATATAAGAATATGAAAAAAAGTTTTTATTAGAATAAAAGATTACTTAAGATTCAAAATGTTAAACAGGGGTTTTGTAAATTGGGTATAATATTTTAAGAAAATTCTAGTTTGTCCCAAAAATGAATTTTTGTTCATGAAAAAAGTATTAAATTTTTAAAATTCATTGGTTGTTTTTGTTAATGTTCTAAAATCTATTATATAGGTATAAAATTTATTTCTTACCATCCACCTAAAAATGATCTATAACGTTCCCAATCTGGTGGCTACTATAACTTGTTCAACAAGTTGGGGTTCTACAAGACCTCGGGTGCGCCTCGACATACAAAATTGGTTAAGGACTAGAAGCACATATATAAAGAAAAATAGGGATATAATACCCACTTAATAGAGTAAATCCACACCAGAAGTATCATCAATTGAAAAAATAAACCATATGATAAATAAATGGAAAATATAAATTAATAGCTAATAAATAGCCATGTAGCACATGAATACAACAATGCGAACAATACAATGCATGCTATTCAGTCCTAAAAATAATTTCTCAAACCCAAAACTACGAAAAAATATCATGAATATAGACTCGAGTCCCAACCTAGTCCTTAGATTCCATATTACAACAAAATAGACTATGCATGAACTATACACTAGGTCCCTTCCCTGAAGCTACACCTAAAAACAAGTAGAATTTTCTTAGGTACACAAGTTCCATCTCTATCCATGAAGGTTTCAAGTACAACTCTTTAGGACACCACCAATAGTGTCTAAAAAATAATGAGTTTGTATAATAGTGTATTCAATGGATCAAAGAGAAATAAATATAAATGGAAACAAAAGAAACATGTTTTTAATTTAATCAACTATCAAATAACAATTTTATTCCTTCATGTTCTTCAAGATAATATAAAGTACTAAACTAGTTCGGGTTACACCAGAAGACCAAGACATAGAATAATGGGTTATACACTTTTGATCACTAGGGGTATTCACTAATAAAAAAATTATCAACTTACCTTAGAGCCTCTATCAAATAATAAATCCATGTACATACATTTAGAAAGAATAGATCCTCAGCATGACATCCCAAACCATACCAATATATTTATTATACAGCCATAGTCTGATATCATAATATGGAAAACATAAGTGGGCCTAGAGTATCAATCTAGCTTAACATGAAACATAGAAGCCTTAGTCCGAGAGCTAGAACCATAGAGCCTTAGTCCAACATCCCAACTCAAAAATCCATATGTGGGCCCTAGATAATCAGTCTGACCTATACCAATCACGGAGACTTAGTCCATAAGTTATGAGAATAAGTCCTAATTCCAACAACCTATCTCATACAATACATCACATATCCATTTGAACATGATACATTAACGGATTAAAATATTTACCATTTACATGAATTTACCCATTTCAATTCATATACCATTTATAAACCATAACACATTAAACACAATCACTATAAACCAAACACCACCTTATGATATGTTAAAAACTAGACAACCATTAACATCTATTTCATTTCATATACCATGACAACAAATAAGTAAACAATTCTCAATTACAGACATCCTAAAGCCATCCCTTTAATGCATTTTTCTTTATATTTGAAGAACTAAACCATGACCCAATATTTTTATATCTATTTTCTTTAATATCAAGTAATAATTAAGGTATCTTCCAAAAAACGAGAGAACACACACTAATTTCAAATCATCATTTTAAATATAGTAAGAAAACCCTTTCTAAGAATCCTTAGTGAAATATCATTCCTTTAAAACATTTCCCACATCCAAAACATCGTATTCATCATTAAAAACCATAATTTGATGGAAATAAAAAACACATCATTCAAACCACTTGAAAATCCCTTTATATTTTTAAACAAATTGCACTCAAATATTTAAATTTTCCCTTTTAATCATGCCCATAAACCAATTTAACCATAAAAATTAATCATTTTTGGAATTTCCCAATCTAAATGTTTACCCATTCAACTACCCATTTAAAAGGTCCTGTAATTCCACATGGGTAACCATACGTTTGAAATAAAATCATCAACAGAACCAATGGGGTATGTAAAGGGTCTCAAACCTCACATTAATGCCCAAATCAATTTCTATATTCAAATACATGAAAATTAAACGAGGAAACAACATGGAAAAAATGAAATCATATATAACATCAAGACTATGGGATAATATATATACCACATACCTAATTTTTTACAAAAAATACTAATCCATCCTTGATCCATAATTCAAAATAATTCATCCTCAAATGCTAAGATGAAGAAAAACCTAAAAAACAAGGGTTTAGAGCTTTTGAAGGAGATAAATCTACACACAAATCCTCTTCTATAAAATGGAGTGAATCGTAGTTGAGGACATACCCAAAGATTCATTTCTCACTAAATGGAATTACAAATTCCTAATAATCAATAGAGATTCATCATTGGAGGAGGAGTGGGCTACTGGGTTTTCACATAGTTTGGAGAGGCTTGAATAGCATGAAAAACTAGGGAAGAACATTTAATCCCAAGAGGGAAAAAGTAAGAAATTTCACATTTTTAAGAGGAACATGGTTTGGCCACATAGTTTTCCAAATAATTCACCAACCATGAATCACCCTATGTCTGAGAGGAACTAACCAGCATTGTCTAGCTTGCCACTCACAACGATTGAGAAAAAATGTGGAAGCCATGAGGTCCCTACTATTTTAAGGGTGTCTTGACTGGTACAGTCTCCTAGTGACATCCCGTACAATTTCCCTAATTTTGAAACCCTTTCTATTGGCCACATAGTTAAGGAACAAAGTCTCTAATAATTGCGCACCAATGATGATCTCGTTACATGTTGTATACATTTTTTCTTCTTTTTGAGCCCTAAACCCCTGAAACACCCTGAGGCATATCCTGCTCATTGAAGACATTCCAGAAGCCAAACATTTAATCTGTGATGAGTCTTATCTCAAGGTCAGTATCTTTCAAGTTCCCCACCTTATAGCAACACTTCCTCAATCCGCATTCCAAAACACCACTAGTCCTCGATGAAACAAATTGAGCCTTGAGGCCCACCTATCAATTTCCATCAACCTAGTCTCTTTTCGAACATTGTCATTCCATTTTCACACTCAGATCAATGAATATTTTTTAACCCAATAAATATATCTCTCTGTGACATATAATCACGAATTTTATGCTCCTCAACGAATGTATCCACCTAAAACTCATCATTTCTATCGTCAAACACAAGGGGAATTTATGTTTAGAAACACTAAACAATCTTAAAAAAAGGTAGCTATCAAATCACTACACTAGCCTGTGAGATCCAATCAGATAACCTTATGTTTGATTCTTCCTTTAAATCATGGGACAAATCTTTCAGAGTCATCTCACTCGCTTTTTAAATTCCCAATGCGACCAAATGTCAACATCACTAGAGGAACACACATTTTTACCCCACAATTCTTAACCTATGTTGGTTTAAAACATGAGGACCAATAACCTCTTCCATATTCAAAAATATGTAGCATGGCCAAATAATAACCTTCATCTCAAGGTACTCAATAGGTCAAATCCCAATCCTTTTTCCATCACAAAAACTGAGACATCAAGATTTCTCTAACATGATCACATCCAACCCAAAACACCAATCATGTCATCAACCAACCACTTTCCCAATATAGTTCTCCCCACCATATTATAGATCTCACCACCACTATATTCTAGTATTGGAAACTTTTACCATTGAAGAGACCACTAGAATAACAACTCAACTTTTATGGCATACCCAACATGTTTCCCAACTCAACACACCTTGCATCTATGAGAAATTCATCCAATGATCGCATCCTAAATTTCCATTAAATCTATGGAATAAGTATAAGCATATAACATCCATTTATGGACTGTGAAAAACTTGACCTCTCTCAAGTTACCCTTCATTTCAAAAACACACTTTTCATTAAAAAATATTACCATATGTGGATTATGACTTACCACCTCCTTTCCTATTAACATAACATGGCAGATCATCGCTGATTAAAAAATAATAAAAAAACCATCTTCCACCAACACTACTGGAAAAACAGGTATTTGCGACGGGATCCCGTCGCAAATAGCCATTTGCGACGGGGTCCCGTCGCAAATAGCCCGTTGCGGAAAACGCCGTCGCAACTAAACTTATTTGCGACGAGACCGTCGCTAAAGCCTTTTTTTGCGACGGGCATTCTCCCCGTCGCAAATAGTATTTCGTATTTTTTGTAAAAAGCTTTTTAAACAGTTATTGCGACGGGCCCGTCGCAAATACCTTTTGCGACGGGACCCGTCGCAAATAGTTTTTGCGACGGGACCGTCGCAATAACATTTTTTTTTTAAAATAAAAAAATTAATAATACTAGTATTTGCGACGGGAACCGGGACCCGTCGCAAATACTATTCATAGTAATTGCGACGGGACCCGTCGCAATTACTCTTTTTAAAAAAAAAATAAAAAATTATTAATAATACTAGTATTTGCGACGGGCATAGTATCCCGTCGCAAATACTATAAAAAAAATAAAAAAAATAAATTATTAATAAATTATTTTAATTAATATAATAATAGAATTATAATTTACAAATGAAAATAATAAATTATTTTAATTACTATAATAATAGTAGAATTATAATTCAAAAATAAAAATAATAGAATATTAATAAATAATTTAATTAATATAATAATATTATAATTATAATTCATAAATAAAAAAAATATTAATAAGTTATTTTAATTAATATAAAAATATTAGAATTATTTTACATTCAAATATTAAAATAATTCAAGTATTACAAAAAAATAATTAAATTATAATATTATAAAATTTTAATATATATATAAAATTTTAATATATATATATAAAATTTAATATTATAAAATATAAATATTATTATTATTCATATTAATATTGTTATTTAAAAATATAATATTATTAATATTTTATAATGAGACAGAAACTACAAATAGAAAAAAAAAATTTTGATTTCACAAATTTTATAACAGAAATACAAACTCTAATCGGTAGGAGGGGGGGGAGGTGGGGGATCTGCAGATGGTGGTGGAGGAAACTCCATCCCTAAAGATTGAGTGAGTCGGCGCATGTACTCCATCTGCTCCTGATGCTGCTGCTGCCACCGACTCGTCTGCTCCTCGTACAGCTGCTGCTGGCGTCGACGCTCCTCCTCATGCTGCTGACGTATCTGCTCCTGCTCCTGTCGGAGACTCTCTATCTGTGCAGTCTGAGATCGCAACTGCTCCTCATACTGTGTAGAAGAAGATGCACGAGCTCCCCTCGAGCTGGACGCCGACATCGCAGCACTGCCATAATAATCTCCGGGAGTCAGTCGAGAGCCGATACCAACTACCTGGCCCTTCTCGAAGGCATACTGGGTGGCCTGCATCCATGCCGCCTCATCAAACTGACGGGCAGTGGTCTGATCTGATGACTCGGCCTGACTCTCAGGCCGGGCCTGTGCCGCTGCGGCCTCATATGACTCCTATAGTTGCAATTTAAAATTAAAATTGTGAATATATTATATGCAGTTAATTTTTAAACTTGAAAACAAATAATACTGACCAAGATGTGATGCTGACGATCACCTCTGAGCTCCCCAGTAGCAGGATCACTATACATCCTCCGATATACGTCGTACT
The DNA here is from genome assembly GCA_963277665.1 of Viscum album. NCBI lineage: Eukaryota > Viridiplantae > Streptophyta > Magnoliopsida > Santalales > Viscaceae > Viscum > Viscum album. Next base: position 1,112,124,139 of record OY728146.1, read on the forward strand.
CTGTAATATCGGGGTGCTCGACAGCCTATAAGAATAAAAAATAAACTGTTAATATTTATAGTTATATAAAATATTTATAAATAATGTACGTACCAGATGCTGTCTATGAGTACTGAAAGAACGACTCCCAGCTCGATGAATCACCTCCTGCCTCCCCCGATTCTGCCTCCCCACCGATGATCTCCTCTGAAAGGCACCACTCAACCAGTGCGCACATAATCCATCCCATACATGGGATGAAATGTACTCTGGTCGGTGTGCTCTACATGACTCCTCAAAATCTGACACTCCTGCTTTCTTCATCGCAGCTTTTCTTAAATTGTGCAAAAACTGACGAAGGCGATCACGCATGGCCACCTCCCATGCCTCGTGGATGGCGTCATGCATGGTATCCTCGATCGGATACCATAAACCCTACAAATAAATCAAAATATCAAGTTAGAAATGAAATAATTTTCAAAATAAAAATTATTTATTTACGTACGTACCAACCAATGGCCGAACATGGCCTGCTGCACATCAATGGGAATCTGCTCCCATGTGGTCCACGGCTGAGAGAAATAGTTGTGCAAAATAGCGCTGCCCTGTCCGACTGCTATATGCGGAAAACTGAAAAAATAATAAACATTTATTATGTGAATAGATTAATGAAATCATAGTCAAATTCACAGGTTATTACACAGGTTATCACACCTCCGGGTGCGCGGATCAAACCCAAGACGTGGACGTCGCTCGGGGACGGGGTCAGGAATCATCAATCGTGCAAGACCGCGCCCCCTCCGCGTACTCCCTGGAGCGCCTGCAGGCTGAGGGTCATCTGCCAGCAACTCATCCGCATCGAAAGGCAGGTCAGCCTCCGCCAACTCACGAAATGTGGCCTCGTCCATCTGAAACAGAAAATGTTAATATTAGCAAATAATTGATAATTACTATTATATATACATATATATACATATTATGATTGTATATAAATACCATGGAATTCTATAAGTGTTCATCTTCATCATCATCTTCATATATGTCAATGTCATCTTCATATTCCTCCTCAACATCATCAATATCCATTCGAGTTGCAGTTGCTTCATCTCTTACCATTTCAAATTCATGTGTGACATCATTAACATCATCGTCATCACCGACTCTTAAATGTGGGGTGTCGTCATCGATACTCATATCTCTTTGTAAAAAAGATTGATTTTGAGTACTCTCTTGAAAAACTTCAATTCTTTGCACATCAGTGAAAGCACATTCACTTTGACTAAACTGATTGTCTCGAATTTTGATTTTTATTACACTCCACCAATCAGTCAAGTCTCTTGATGTTGCACAGTACTTTGCATAATAAACTTGATATGCCTGTTGAGCCAATAAGAATGGTTCATTTACTGCGAGAACACTTTTACATTTAATATCGATGATTCCATGAGTCGGATGAACACGCACGCCTCTCTCTGTATCCAACCACCGACATTTGAACATGGTTATGTAATGTTGTCCAAGATAACAGAGTTCAATGATTTCATCAAGTATGCCATAAAAGTCAACTTCATTTTCTCGATGATGAGATCCTCTCAAGCTAACTCCACTGTTCATTGTTTTTTTCGATTCCTCATATGCATGCGTGTGGAATCGAAATCCATTCACCACATATGCATTATAAGTTTTAACAAGTTTGGAAGGTGGGTTACTCAATACACAGAGCCGTTTGTCAATTTTATCAACATGTCGAGACACCTGAAGATTTGTGAAATAATTATCAATATAGTAAACTATACATTGAATGAGTTGCTAAATGATAAAGAATTTATGTTACCAGTTTTTGAAACCACTGAGAGAAATTTTTCAGTCGCCGTTCTTCGAGAGCAGCTGCTGTAATTTGTGGAATTTGTTTCTTGATATGATTATCATACAACCTATAAAAACCAAATTTATTTCCATGAATCACCATCGGCTGGATGATTCAAGCTTTTATCGGTTGAAATATTCTCTTTATGCCATGACATCATTGTCGCTGTATTCTTAGACATGAATAAACGCTGAAGTCTGGATGTAAGCGGAAAATATCTCAACTGTTTTACAGGAATCAAACCAGACTTCCCGTGTTGTCCTTCTTTATATCTCTGTTGCCCACATGTGGGACAACTATCCAACGACTCATTTTCTCCTGAATATAAAATGCAGTCATTTGAACATGCATGAATCTTCTGACAAGTAAGTCCCAAATTTCGAACCAACCTCTTACTTTCATAGTAATTTGCAGGTAAAACATTTCCTTCGGGTAACAGTGTTTTCAGCAAAGAAAATATCTGGTCAAAACATGTGTTTGACATTCCGTTATCTGATTTGATAGCCATAAATTTTGCAACTGCTTCTAATTTGCTCATCTTGCAGCCAGGATATAATGCATCCTCAGCAGACTTCAACAACTCATAAAATTCAGACGGTCCCAACTCAGGATTTGAAGCTATATCAGCCGGAGTTTCTGTATGTTGAACAGATGAACCTGGAACATCATGTACTAAATCTTGAAACTGGGATGGATCCGGAATCAAGTTGGTATCATCTGCTCTGGAACTGCGCTCACCGTGTTGATACCAAAAAACATAATCTGCTTGAAAACCAAAACGCAAGAGATGTTCCCCCACTTTGTCAAACGTGTCAAACGTTCTCAATGCACATTTTCTACAAGGGCATTTTATCTTTCCTTCTGAAACAAATTCTGAATTTGATGCCGCAAATGATAAAAAAATCTCCACACCCTCTATATATACTGGATTTAAACCAGAACCATTTGGATTTCTACGTTGATTTATCCATATGCGGTCATCTAATAATGACTGTTGACGACCTCGTTGTTCCATATTTTTCTATAAAATATAAAAGCATTACTGGTTTTGAATAATTTGTTAGAAAAAACACTCAAGCAAGGATTACTAATTATTACAATTTATTACTAATTATTACAATTTATTGCTAATTATTACTATTTATTACTAATTTAGCAATACTTAGCAATACTTAGCAATACTTAGCAAAATGAAAACTTCTTGAATAATGAAAGGAAATTTGATAATCATCGTTGTGGAGATGGTTATAAATTTTCCCTTCATTATCCAAGCAGATTTCGTTTACTAATTATTAGTAATAAAAAAAATATTATCAATATTTACGAAAAAACAATATTAATATTATTAAAATATTAAAAAAAATTAAAAAATATTAAAATTATCAATATTCAGAACAAACTTTGTTCTATTATTAACATGTTCAAATCTTAAAGGGTCGTCAATTGTCAGGTCATGCGCAATAAAAAGTTTGTGTCAGCCATGTCTAATGTAAACTCTATAATTGTCCTTGCATGGTGGATCACTTCGCAAGTAATGTTGCAATCAGACAAACCAAGTCATTCCCTTCTTAACTATAAGAATTATCTCACATGAACCTTTACATAGATCATTCTTCCTTAAAAATTTGAGGGGATATCATTATTTTTCCCTTAAATTTTCAAGGAAGAATGATCTATGTAAAGGTTCATGTGAGATGATTCTTATAGATAAGAAGGGAATGACTTGGTTTGTCTGATTGCAACATTACTTTTGAGGTGATCGACCATGCAAGGACAATTATAGAGTTTACATTAGACATGGCTAACAGAAACTTTTTATTGCGCATGACCTGACAATTAGCGACCCTTTAAGATTTGAACATGTTAAGAATAGAGCAAAATCTGTTGTAAATATTTATAATTTTAATATTTTATAAATTTTTATTATTTTAATAATATTAATATTTTTTTCATAAATATTGATAATATAATTTTTTTTGCTAAGTGTTCTTGAGTATTCCTGAGTATTCCTGAGTATTCCTGATTATTCGTGAGTATTCGTGAGTATTCGTGATTATTCGTGAGTATTCGTGATTATTCGTGAGTATTCGTGAGTATTCGTGAGTATTCGTGAGTATTCCTGAGTATTCCTGAGTAATCCTAATTATTACTAATTATTCCTAATTATTCCTAATTATTTGCAATTATTGGTAATTATTGGAAATTATTGGTCATTATTACTAATTATTACTAATTATTGGTAATTATTACTAATTATTGGTAATTATTACTAATTATTCCTAATTAATCCTAATTATTCCTAATTAATCCTAATTAATCCTACTTATTCCTAATTATTCCTAATTATTACTAATTATTGCTAATTATTTCTAATTATTGCTAATTATTTCTAATTATTGCTAATTATTTCTAATTATTGCTAATTATTTCTAATTATTGCTAATTATTTCTAATTATTGCTAATTATTTCTAATTATTCGTAATTATTGCTAATTATTGGTAATTATTTCTAATTATTCGTAATTATTGCTAATTATTGGTAATTAATACTAATTATTGGTAATTATTGCTAATTATTGGTAATTATTGCTAATTATTGGTAATTAATACTAATTATTGGTAATTAATACTAATTATTGGTAATTATTACTAATTATTGGTAATTATTACTAATTATTCCTAATTAATACTAATTATTCCTAATTAATACTTATTATTCCTAATTATTCCTAATTATTCCTAATTATTCCTAATTATTGTTAATTATTCCTAATTATTACTAATTATTGTTAATTATTCCTAATTATTGTTAATTATTCCTAATTATTACTAATTATTGTTAATTATTCCTAATTACTACTAATTATTGGTAATTAATACTAATTATTGGTAATTAATACTAATTATTGGTAATTAATACTAATTATTGGTAATTAATACTAATTATTCCTAATTAATAGTAATTATTGGTAATTATTACTAATTATTCCTAATTAATACTAATTATTCCTAATTATTCCTAATTATTGTTAATTATTCCTAATTATTACTAATTATTGTTAATTATTCCTAATTATTACTAATTATTGTTAATTATTCCTAATTAATACTAATTATTGGTAATTAATACTAATTATTGGTAATTAATACTAATTATTCCTAATTAATACTAATTATTCCTAATTAATACTAATTATTCCTAATTAATACTAATTATTCCTAATTAATACTAATTATTTCTAATTAATACTAATTATTCCTAATTATTACTAATTATTGTTAATTATTCCTAATTATTACTAATTATTGTTAATTATTCCTAATTAATACTAATTATTGGTAATTAATACTAATTATTGGTAATTAATACTAATTATTGGTAATTAATACTAATTATTGATAATTAATACTAATTATTGGTAATTAATACTAATTATTCCTAATTAATACTAATTATTGGTAATTATTACTAATTATTCCTAATTAATACTAATTATTCCTAATTATTCCTAATTATTGTTAATTATTCCTAATTATTACTAATTATTGTTAATTATTCCTAATTATTACTAATTATTGTTAATTATTCCTAATTATTACTAATTATTGTTAATTATTCCTAATTATTACTAATTATGGGTAATTAATACTAATTATTGGTAATTAATACTAATTATTGGTAATTAATACTAATTATTCCTAATTAATACTAATTATTCCTAATTAATACTAATTATTGGTAATTATTACCAATTATTCCTAATTAATACTAATTATTCCTAATTATTACTAATTATTGTTAATTATTCCTAATTATTACTAATTATTGTTAAGTATTCCTAATTAATACTAATTATTTGTAATTAATACTAATTATTGGTAATTAATACTAATTATTGGTAATTAATACTAATTATTGGTAATTAATACTAATTATTGGTAATTAATACTAATTATTTCTAATTAATACTAATTATTTGTAATTAATACTAATTATTCCTAATTAATACTAATTATTTGTAATTAATACTAATTATTCCTAATTAATACTAATTATTGGTAATTATTACTAATTATTCCTAATTAATACTAATTATTCCTAATTATTACTAATTATTGTTAATTATTCCTAATTATTACTAATTATTGTTAATTACTCCTAATTAATACTAATTATTTGTAATTAATACTAATTATTGGTAATTAATACTAATTATTCCTAATTAATACTAATTATTCCTAATTAATACTAATTATTCCTAATTAATACTAATTATTCCTAATTAATACTAATTATTTCTAATTAATACTAATTATTCCTAATTATTACTAATTATTGTTAATTATTCCTAATTATTACTAATTATTGTTAATTATTCCTAATTAATACTAATTATTGGTAATTAATACTAATTATTGGTAATTAATACTAATTATTGGTAATTAATACTAATTATTGGTAATTAATACTAATTATTCCTAATTAATACTAATTATTGGTAATTATTACTAATTATTCCTAATTAATACTAATTATTCCTAATTATTCCTAATTATTGTTAATTATTCCTAATTATTACTAATTATTGTTAATTATTCCTAATTATTACTAATTATTGTTAATTATTCCTAATTATTACTAATTATTGTTAATTATTCCTAATTATTACTAATTATGGGTAATTAATATTAATTATTGGTAATTAATACTAATGATTGGTAATTAATACTAATTATTCCTAATTAATACTAATTATTCCTAATTAATACTAATTATTGGTAATTATTACTAATTATTCCTAATTAATACTAATTATTCCTAATTATTACTAATTATTGTTAATTATTCCTAATTATTACTAATTATTGTTAAGTATTCCTAATTAATACTAATTATTGGTAATTAATACTAATTATTGGTAATTAATACTAATTATTGGTAATTAATACTAATTATTGGTAATTAATACTAATTATTTCTAATTAATACTAATTATTTGTAATTAATACTAATTATTCCTAATTAATACTAATTATTTGTAATTAATACTAATTATTCCTAATTAATACTAATTATTGGTAATTATTACTAATTATTCCTAATTAATACTAATTATTCCTAATTATTCCTAATTATTACTAATTATTGTTAATTATTCCTAATTATTGTTAATTATTCCTAATTATTACTAATTATTGTTAATTATTCCTAATTATTACGAATTATTGGTAATTAATACTAATTATTGGTAATTAATACTAATTATTGGTAATTAATACTAATTATAGGTAATTAATACTAATTATTGTTAATTATTGGTAATTATTACTAATTATTCTTAATTATTGATAATTATTAGTAATTAAATGAATAATTATCAATAATTAGAAATAATTACCAATAATTACAAATAATAACATTATTAATATATTTTATTATTAATATTAAAATAATATAATTTTCTAATTTATATACAGTTCTTTTTTCATCTGTGCGTTTTCTCTCTCCACATACAAATAATACATGTGAAGACAGCAAACACACAGATGAAAAAAGAACTGTATATATATAAAAAATTATATTATTTTAATATTAATAATAAAATAAACTAATAATGTAATAATGTTCTTATTCCTAATTATTGGTATTTATTACTAGTTATTAATATTTATTCTTAATTACTAAAAAATATTACTAATTATTCCTAATTACCATATAAACAATACTTATAATTTAAATTAATTAAGTAATAAAACAATGTAAACATAATTAAATTACAACTAATTAATAATAATAGAAACTAATAAGAAATTAAAAATAAATAAAAAATTAAAATGAAGATAAATACCTTGAAAATTGATCTGTTCTGATCGTTCTTCAAAACTTTAATATCAGCTCCAGAGAAAAAACTTAAACTGGAGAAAAACTCAACTCTAGAAATATGATTCTGAGAGAGAGAGAAGATAAGGAATGAGAATGAAATGAAAAAAACGGATGGGGGGTATTTATAGGTTAGATTATTTGCGACGGGACCATTTGCGACGGGATTCCCGTCGCAAATAGTATTATTTACGACGGGACCCGTCGCAAATACCTTAGCCAACATTTATTACGGTCAACCGGTAAATAGTTATTTGCGACGGGTCCCGTCGTAAAAAATCCTCTGCCGACATAGTATTTGCGACGGGGGAATATTCCCGTCGCAAATACCTTTTACCGCCGCCGGTTATTTGCGACGGGAATATTTCCCTGTCGCAAATAAGTTTCCCGCGATTTGGCGCGCATCGCGGGAAAACTATTTGCGACGGGGAAAGCAATCCCGTCGCAAAAGCCTCCTTATTTGCGACGGGGAAATACCCCCGTCGCAAATAAGTTTTTTACATGACTATTTGCGACGGGATTTATTCCCGTCGCAAATAACCCGTCGCAATTGCTCATTTTTCCCGTAGTGCAATAACATGCTTCCCTTTTTGTCTTCCACTAACAAATTCTTTCATATGCTGAACCACCACTTTCCAACATACCTACCAGTGTCATTACCTACATCCTGTAAAACCCCACTATCATGTTATCCACGAATCCCAAGTCCATCATCGTGCCCCACTACACCCATCCACATTTATATCCTAAGAACCTCCATTTTCATAACATCAACTTAATATGAATTGGTTTTTCCTAAAAAACTATTTCCATTTTTTAAAATAAAATGAGCATTCTAAAAAATCAAAAGAATGTGGTTTACAAATCACCACTTTCATCACCTTTTTCTAACCAAGTTGATCCATCCCTAAATAACTCATCCCATAATTCCCATAATCACTTTTGAACACCAGTATTTCATATGAAAATTATTCTATCATACTTTAATTCATTCCATCGCAACAAAAAAACACTGACCAGACCAATGCATGAAATATGACGTGGTTTTAATAAAAAAACTCAATTTCCATTAACCATTGTCATGGCTTATCAAGTCTTTAAATAAATATAATACAGGTATCTCATATTTAATTTAGAACCACCCTATTCTAAAATCCAATAATTTTATTTCTTGACCAAAACATCCATGGAAAACATATCCGTTCGAAATAAATTAAATCTGTATCACACAGAGTCCTCTTTGGAAACCTGATGCCACTATGACAAATCGACGTTCATCCCAAAAAATAAATAACTGACATATTTGTCCCAACATTAGTAGTTTCATTTTCATTGAATTCCCCAAGAAATTTCAACAACCATGATTCATGATTTTTTCACATGATGAACTCCCAAACCTAGACATGCCCATTTAAATTTTCCTAGAACAACAATACAAATATCAACTACTACCCATTCTCAACATTTGAGGATGGAACCAATGAATATTTTAGCACTCAGTATATTTCTAGGACCTCACTGATAAATAGATGATGGTGTTCTTCTAACCATGTGGATCTACATATACTACTCCCTCAGTATAAACTCCAACTAGACCCATATCCATCCAAAAGAAATTTAGGTAGCTTAGAGGAAATAAAAACATCACTTATAATACCTGGGATAATTTTAAGATATTTATAATATCTCATAAATTCCCCATATTGTTTTTAATTATATATAATAATTTCAATATCACACGCTCAAACGACACCAGATTCATAGTCCTGGAGAGCCCGGAATAGAATTATGAACTTTAAAAAAATCATTTATGTAAATGTGTGAGTGGGATTTTGTAACCTATAAACAAGTGTATGGATCAAAAATATGAGGGAACTGTTGAATTCAAAATAGTGGGATTCAAATTGAATGGACTTAACATCGACTAGAAAGGGTTGATTGGAAAAGATAGTTTTTGGACTTTTAAAAAACATAAATATTAATAAATTAAATAGTTATTTTATTTTCATTTATCACCATTGAGTGATGGAACACCATCATTACGGAGTGAAGATGAGTTAGCAAAGAGCCCCTTTAATGGGACTCCTTAATGGAAGAAAAATAGACAAGTTGTTTCATTAACAAAACATTGTAATGACGTAGCGACGCAAAATAACAGAAATAAAGTGATGCATTTATCTATTAATGAGATAACACATTGGGGAATAAAGTGTATAATTCATCTGATAATACTAGGGATAAAATACTCTACAATGAAGAATGAATAACACCATAAAATTTCTAGCAACATCTGTGCACCTCGCAGAAGGGGACCAAAGGGCGACGAATGCATATGGCTTCGAGCAAAACCAGAATCCTTATGAATAGATTACTTAAAAGAAAAACAATAATGAAGTAGGGGTTTGTTTTTTTATGTTTCCCTATTCTTCATTCTAAAACGATGACCACCAACTAACCCACAAATAGGTTTATTTGTGGATCGCTCATTCTTACTGGAGGTATTTTTTCATGTGTTTTATATAATGGCATTTTTTTGTAAAACCTCAATCCCAAACCTCCCCATGTATAAAACATTAATGCAGAGGGCGTGGACGAACACGATTAAGGATCAAGACCCTCTGAATTATACATTCATCCTAGATGAATGTTTTAATTGGTGTAAAGAAGTATTTTTGTACATCACAAGGATAATGGAATTCTCGGAGGCCCAAGGGGCGTGAATAATGGACCTTCGGAGCAGACCTGATGGTCTGTGGAAAAACCCGTCGGTTCGCCGGCGACAGAGGCCATGGGTGGTTGGCGGCGCACCTCAACAGTGTGCTAAGAGAAGCATCATGGCTGGCTCAGGTTGTGGAGGTGGGGTAAAATCGGCCACCCTTCATGCCATTGATAAGAAGACGTGACCACCCGGCCGTGTTGGTGCACCACAGATGTGGCACCACACTAGGTCGCACGAGGCAAGGGCCATGGTCAACTAACAACAGTGGAAGGGTTATCCCCACAAATGGCCTTTGGGGTAGGAGGACCGTACACAACATCTAGCCGCATCCTGGCCAGGTGAGAGTTTGTCCAAATATGGGGGACTGGGTGGGGCACGGGCCACCCAAGTTGGTCGGATCTAGGTCGGGTCAACTGACATGGGTTGGGTTGGTATATCTGGGTCAGGCCGGGAGACCTGGGTCGGGTCGGTGGACCCCGAGCTGGGTTGGACTAGAATGTGACCCAACTTGTCCCTTTTTTGGAAAAAGGACAATATCTTTCAAAGAAGGTATCTAATGTACAAGATGTTTACGAAGTTGGAACCCTCATGATGAGGTGGGTCTTTTGGAATACTATAAAGAGTATTTCATGGAAGATGAAATTTAATGAATGGATTGGGAAGTAATCTCAGAGAATCAAGTGAACAACATGCAAAAACCATATGGTTGGATGATAACTGATCCCTGCTGACAGGTGACCCTTTGTGGGTCAGTAACATTTTCCTAGTGGGAAACAGCTCGGTGTGACCTGGTAGACCAAAGGTGGGGAGTGGATCTATGTGACCCACAAGACCCACAATTCTCGACAGGAGGAGAACCTCAGTATAGAAAAGGTGGGAAGCGACTCTATGTGTCTTAGCATGACCATGGTGGGGACCAGCTCTGTGTGACCCATAATACCCACGATACTCCTCGGGGATGACTACCACAATAGTATGAGGTTAGTGGGAAGCGGCTCTGTGTAACCTCTAAGGGCCACTGTACTCATTTAGGAGTTCTCTAGCATCCCAAGTTGTTCATTGATATGGCTAATGGTTCTACTTTACATACTCAATATTATACCTAGTGTGAGCCATTTTTCTTCATGGTTTCCCATGTGGATTGCTTTTTTGTCATTCCTTGTTGTTTTGGGGTCCTTACTGAGTATTTTTTAGTCACCATTGTACGGGCTTTGCCTGCACATGTTGTGTCTGGTTCATATGACCAACAACATAGAGGAGGACTTGGTGGCCTAGGATCAATCAGTGTCCAATGAGATTAGGCAGTTCAGACGTTATTATATGGCTTCTAGTAGCTACTTTACACTTACCCATTATGTGGGGTTTTCAGAAGACAAATTTCTAAGTTTCATTGTACTTTATTTTTTCTATTCATCATTCGTTGGGTTTGTATTCTATCATATTTGAACGATAGTCTTTACTTTTAATCTGTAGTTTTTTAGTGGCATGAATGTTTAAATTTCTATCTTTGGGATGTGGTTGTGTGTATGTGTGTACAGGTACTCAAGAAAATTCCTTTCACTTGCAGGTTGAGGCCTTCGGCACTAGTCACTAACCCATAGCCTTCGGAAGGCAGGCTTGGGGGATGTCACGACACGAGCCTAGAGGGATGGGTCGTGACAATATTGGCCATGATCATCACTGAATAAGAGTACGAAATGATGTATCCAACAAATAAAACTACAAATTACCAACCAATGATGAATCCTCCCACCATGGGGCCACCTCAACCTGGTGATAGTCTTGGGATTCACTGACCTCTGACCTCTCAACAACACATTTCCACCAATACTCATCTAAGGAATACTAACTGGACTCACTACTACTTCACGACACTCTACCAAGAATCCATGAACCAATACTTCCTATGGAACTGCCACCACCACACCTATCAAGTCCTTTCTTCATGACCTTGGTGACTTAAAATAAGAACACATTGACCCATCATACCAACATAAAACCAATAGATATCTCGCATGACCAGCATTTCCCACTAGGTTTCATATAAAACGATAGACTCTTATCACAAGCCATATTTTCACCCATCCCATGTATCATCATTCCATCCAAACATGTTCTCACATATGTAACTCATCAAATCCATCAAGGTATCACACATTACTATGACCACAAACAAATCTAGTATCTAGATCACCCAAGTCGTGCATCACCAGTGCTGGGCCCAAATTCTTATGGAATCATCTCTCTATAGTTTTGGTTCCATCAGCCGTAAGAGACTCACGAACTAATCTATATTCTCATCCAAAAACCCAATAATTAAAAAAACAAGCCCAACCAATGAACCAACCATCACCCTGGGTTTCACCTCTATATGAATGATTCTACCACACTTTAGTCACCCTTGAATTTTCTATCCAAAATCACATTTTATTCCCACATTAAACACCAATAGGACCACATGAGTATGATTTTAAATGATCATAACATTAAAACTACCTTACAACGAACCATAATCAATCAGGTGTCTCCATGATAATGAAAGAAGTGCATAATCATGCACTTTTAAGAAAATTAGATGGAAAAACCATGACTCAATTCCACCCCCCAATGAAACCACTCATGATCAACATTAAAAGGCCCCCACAACACTGGTCCATCAATCCCTGAGGTTTCCCTTAATTTTAACAAAACTACCATCTCATAACCATAACTCAATTCACATCTCAAAAAAATTACTTTTATACTTAGGGATCCCAGATAAACCACACTAGATGACACTCCATCTATGTCACTATCAAATCCCAAAATATTCATATGTGCCTCACGCAGCCACAAGAACTATCTACCTGATCTTCCTCCATCACAGTTCAACCTAGAAGATCACACAAAACCAAATATGAAAAAATTATCATATTCAACAAAATAAAATAGATTAACCTCTAATATATACACATCCAACATCAAACAACTCACTTCCCACATGTGGAACTCATACTCTCATTCAAAAACACATTATATATATCCCACCCAAGAAACCATTAACTCTAGGTTCCACAAAATGGATGTCCGCACACATACATTAGAACTATGATCCAAACACTAACTTTAGGGTAAGAAATATAATTCACACAGTCTCAATCATAAATGTTCACCACTTACAAACTACCAAAGATCCTCTCACAAAACAAGGTCACTTCCCTACTAAAAATCAATGAGTAAAATCCCCTCTAACCATATATCAAAACCCAAAAAATAATCATTTCCCATGATGATGTCACAAACTAGGTTAATCTCACTACATAGACTACCCATACCTAGGGTCAACCAACAACACAAGTGTTACTAACCACCAATGTACCAAAATGTTCCACCATTTAACATTGTTCTTTAATAAGATTTATTATTTTAAAAATATAAGATTTCATATTTCAAAACATTCCATTTGAAATCCCCAAATATTTACACATCCCAAAACATTTTTATTATCCAAATATATAAAAAAAGACCCATTTTTAAAAAAATACAATTTCAAAACTTCTTTCATTAACAATCATTTCATTGAAAGTCCAACAGGCATAACTACACACAGAGATGTACACTACGGGTATGTGCATCCCAATGAAATATCAATCACTGGAAACATATTGATGACCTATCAATCCTTCAAGAATATCATGATACATCAAACCAAAAACCATCTATTTTCATTATATTCAAGAGGTAATACCCCATAAATCAGTAACATCACATCCGAGTGAACTACTTGAGGGAGAAATATCGACAAACTATAAAATCACAAAACATAACGTGAATTCCCACACATGTAAACATGGGTTTTCCCTTGTACGTGGGGATGTAGGTACCAATGGGTGATATACTTACTTACCCCAAAAAGATCCTACTTTCCCTAAAACCATTCCAAATAGAAATAAAAGTTACACCACCTATGATACAACTTTGTAACATCCCTAGACTAAAATCCATTATAACCACTACCACGAGATGGGTGGCCACATGTCCTGAGGCATTGCTCCCCATACTCTAGAGGTTGTCAACTAGAAGGATAGGCCTATAGAAAAACAAGGGGATAATGTAATCACTAATTAGATTTAATCCATAATATAATTATTGTAATGACCTAAACTATTATAAATTAAATTCTTGTTGTGAATCAATTATATATCTTATTGTGTAATACAGTTATAGAAAACACATGAAATTATTTAGTTTTATTATATCCTATCAAATTTAAAAGAGAATTAATAATAATAAAAAATGTTAATATAATAGTTTAATAATGATCGTATGATTTGTATAGATATAGGGTTTTAATAAATTAAAATGACACAGACAAAGGAAGCGATGGCCTCAACCCGCAGAATCAGACCCCATGAATCCCATTTTTTAGAGATTATGAGGGGGATAACATACATAGTATTTTTACTTAACTGTTCCCAAGATCATATCCAAGAACATAATCCTGATCAAAACTGTTTATTAAAGAAGTTCAAACTCATAGATATCATAGCTAAAACTATGTATGCCATACCACACCTTGAATGTTTCATAATAACACACCTTACTCTTAGAGTTTTTTCTAGTGTATTGAAGCTATATTTATCAAGACCCCAGTAATATGAATAATTATGTTGTATATAATTGTGAATATATTTTCATTTTATTATAGTTAACTTATAAATGTGTTTGATACAATAAAACAAGAATTATATTATGGGGTACTATTCAAATTTATTTAGGGAATTTATTTTGAGGAAGAGATGGATTGTGGAAATAAATAATATTTTAATAAATTATTTTTATATCATTTTTATGAAATTTAAATGATCAAATAATTTGTATGGTGTCAAATGTAATTTTTATACGTGTTCTAAAAGTGTTATTGTTAAGAAAACTAGCATTTCTCAATAAATATTGATTATTATTTTAACTGAAAATGCACATATATAGAAAATTATTTTCATAGAATGAATATTATATTTGGAATCATAACTCCTAAATTATCTAATAGTTAATTTTTTTAATCTACCTAGACATTCATATTTTTAGGTAAAAAATAAAATATTATATAAAAATAAATATTGGGTATTATGACATCATAATGACCCAAAAGTGATTTAATAAACACTATATAGTGTATCCAGGAACTAATATGATTTTTTCATTTAACAAAATGTGATTTTATATTTATTTGATTACTTTTAAAAATCTATTATGAATCTTATGAATCCCTTGAAATAGTTTAATGTTTTAAAATAATTTCTTTAAGAGTATGAATAACTTCCACATAATCAAGTGTGTTATTTTATTAAGTTAATCCATTAACCTTATAAAAAAAATTAAAACTCTTCCCCTTTTGTAGAAACCATGAAAAAAACCCATTTTATGGTTTTTAGATATTGTTAAATTATTAAGTACAATCCAAAACATAAGTTTGAGAAATGATAAATAATTCTCCACACATTTCCAATATAAAAGTACCGAATATCTAATTTATCTTCACAAAAAATCCTTGGATAACGTACTTACACTTCCCTACTATATCTAGAGTCCTCCAATGTTACCCTAAAATATTTATAATACCCTCCTAAACATTTTAAGTCCCACTCTAAAGGTATGGGATCCTCTCTTTCGCTACTTTATTCATGAGTATTATTCATTTAATGCCCTTTTATTTTCAAATCCCACTATTGGGGTGTAGTTTCTATATCTACCAAACTACACTTATGATTTTTAAATGATGAGAGACCCATTTTAGTCTCATTATTCCCACCCATAATCGTTTATGTTCCCCATTATGGTGCTCAAATTTCACCACTGAATTCCATGAAAAAAAACATATAGTGAATACCCCTACACAATTTTTATCAATTGTGTGAATCTTTATACAATTATAATTCATAAAATAGATCTTACATATATTTATTCCACAGTCCATGATAATTGAAAAAATATATTATGGTTAATGGATCCATATTGTATGATCTATGGGGTAACATAAGAATTAGAATGAAATGAAAGTGACAATTTCACCCAGAATTATGTAGCTCCCTAATGCATTGGGTAATATTTAGTCTCACGAGACAAAAATATTGGGACATGAAGTTATCTAGATTTATTTGTGGAAATTTTTCCATCATGGTTTTTTTCATTTATCTTTGGCCTTGTTTTATGATGTTGTGGTTTACGTTGATTCAACATTTCCCGTGTTTCCTTTATTATTATCATGCTATATTATGTGTCATTATTCATGTTTACGATTTAGACTCTTTTTATCCCCCATTGATATACCTAATGTCTAACATGAATTATTTTCATCATGATATTCCATGTTTATTCCATTAATGGGGTTTATATCTCACCCCTATATTATGTATTACCAAATTTGTCCTATATAGATTTAAGTGCAAGTATGTTAATGATTTTTTCAATAAACATGATGTATTTACTAATTAAAATTTTCATGTAATGTATTTTATTAACAAATATAGTAGAATTTTATCTTTTGGGTTTTATGATGTTTAATATAACGTAATAAATCAAGTATTAATTTATTATAAATTTCATGGTTGTTATAGTTGGTATTGAAGGAAAAGTTCAGTTATTTTTTGGATTGGGTTTAGAATACAATAGAGAAATCTTTAAGGATAATACAATATAAAAGAAAAAATCACTAAATATTTTTATTCAAAGAGTAAGTTTTTATCAAGAAAATATATCCTTTTGTGGAAACTACAACTGGATTTGGATATGGCACAGATGTACATATAATGAAATCCTGAAATCACTACATTAAGGTATAATCAACTTGGAAATGGTCCATTATATTGGGAATTTATTCACACATAGTTTTTCACTCTCTATGGATATTCATTGTTAATACATAATATCATTACAATCCATTATTAGGGGAATAAAAAATTTTCCATACAAGTTTACATTAGGAAATGAATCATGGATTATATATATTGGATCAGTGAAATTCAAAAGTTAATGGAATACATGTGATTTACAAGTTTTCCTTTTAATGTCATTGAATTTTTGTTTTTTTCTTTTTCATTTTAAAAATAATCATTTGTAATTTAACCTTTATTCTAGAAAATGGCCAATAATTTGTGGAACTGAGTAAAAAACCAATGTGAAGGTAAATGTGAAGGCTTCCCAAACGAGATGACTAACATGATGGGAGATCAAGTGGGAAATCTATTGATTATGCCAAACCCGATATGAAAAATCACAATTTAAAAGTAGAATTTTTTTTGAATGACTGATGATGAAGAGGAGGGCGAAGAAAACATCATGTGTAAGTTCATCTAATAAAGGTTATAAGGTAAATAAGTCTCAATTTCCTTTGGGAAAAAATCATCTAAAGTGGAACCAAGGAAAATTTCACAAAGGAACTGGGAGATGTTTTAAGTGTGTACAGTTAAAGACTAAAGTATCTAATAATAATTGAAAAATGTATAGCATGATAGATGAAAATATTGTTCAATCTAAGAGTCCATATACAGTTTTTTTCAAAAATGTAGGGAAGACGAGCATTATCCCAGAAAATTCTCTTTTGTAAGTGATGGTAAGAATGATCAATATAAAAAAAACTCCTAGATCAAGGGAACATTGGAATTCGTATATTGATTTGGATCATGATAACTAAATTACTTGTAATCACTACATTAAAGTAGTGTATTTTAAATTTTATTTCAATTCATCACTTATTAGATTATCTGGTATGTTTTTTAATAACATTTAGTCACTAAATTAAATGATTTTATATAATCGGGGAAAAATTCTATGATTATTGTATAACATGTTTATATTTTTGGGAAGGTACTTATTGAAAATATTTTATGTATCCATTTGGTGGTATATTGTGTTATCCTATTCATGGACTATTTTTCCTTTTACAATGACATCATAAATTGTTGGGAGAAGGAATCCACCTTTTATAACATGAATTACCCCCAATTTTGTGCATGTGCAAGGAGGAGGGTGAATCTTATTTAGTACTACCATATTAATAATGGATATTATTTCACTATGGGAAATAATATCTATCTCAAATTATTGAGTATAAGTAAGGGATAACATTTAAAGATATTCCCATTGTGAGGTAATATGAAAATGTGTTTAGAATAATAATTACTTGGTATCCCTCCAAAATTAGTATTTCAGTTGTGAATCAAACTTATTCTTGGACCAAGTGATATCACTAGTGCATGTTATCAAACCCAATAAGATATATATGGACCCTTAAAATATAGATGTAATTGAAGGATGTTGGAGTCCATCATCTATGAAAAATATATGTAGTTTCATTGGATTACCTAGGTTTTATTGTCAATTTTTTAGAAATTTCTCATAATTTTGAAACCCCCTAACTATGATAACTTGTACAGGAGTCAAATTTTCATGGAAATATGAATGTGAAGAGAGTTTAAAATAGTTGAAAATTAGGCTTATCACTACAAATTTTCTCACAACACCCAATATTAGATAACATTTCATGGAATTTAGGGATGCTTCAATGAAAGGATTAAGTTGTCTGTTAATATAGAATGTCAAAGTTCTATACTATCTTTCAAATAAGTTTAAATGTAATGAATAGAACCACCCAATTCCTTATATTTAGTTTGGTGTATTGATCTATAATTTAAAAATATATCAGAATTATCTCTTTGGGGAGAAGTGTATGAAAAGTCCTTGAGTATATATTCACAAATAAAGATATGAATATGTGCAAATGAAGATGGTTAGATTTGAAAAATGACTATGAATGCCTAATTCACTACTTTCCTGGGAAGTAGAATGAAGTGGGAGATTCTCTATATTGAAAGGATCTAAATTTTTATTTCATTGATCAATATTGATAAGGATCTAATCTTCCTAAATTGGAAGATGATGTACATGGGAATCATAAAGGAAGGAATATCATTATTCCTTTCACAATTGATTCCTCAACCATCAATTTTTGAGATGTAAAATGTTTCTCAAGGAGATGATGTGGGAATTTATAAGAAAGTGAAAACTATAAGAAGAAGGAAATCCTTAGAGTTTAGTGATAATGATGATGGATTTCTGATATTTAGGTCAAGACTTTGTGTACCATCAAATACTGAGTTAAATAAAGAGATATTGGATTATTCACATAGCTCAGACTTTTCCATACACACATGGAGAAGAAAAATACATATCAAGATCTTCGAGAGAACTATCGGTGGGGAAATGTGAATAAATATATCATAGAATATAAAGAAATATGTCTTGAATTTTATGAATTGAAGGTGTAAATGAATACATCCAAGGGGATGATGAAACCCATTGCCATAACAACATGAAAATGGGAACACATCACCATAGACTTTGTCATTGGTCTTCTGAAGACATCAGGAGGAAATAATGGAATATTTGTTTTTGTGTATTACCTTATAAAGACTGCACACTTCATTGAGATTCTAGAGGAGTTCTCCCTCAATCAAATTATAGGAATATACAATATAGAAGTGGTGGGGATGCACAGAACCCCAATTTCGATTATATCTAATTGAGATCCAAGATTTACTTCTAAGTTCTAGCAGTGTCTCTAATATTATTTAAATATTGTGTTGGATATCATAATAGCCTATAACCTTCAAACTGGTCCCTAATCTGAGTGGACTACCCAGACAATTGAGTACATATTGTAAGCATTCTGAATTCTCATCAATGGATGATGGGATCAACATCTTCCTCTGGTCGAGTTATCATACCACAAAAATATACTATCAAGCATCCAAATGTCTCTCTATGAAGCCCTTTATGGGTAGGGGTGCATAACCACTTCCTATTGGGATGATGTTGGTAAACACAAACTGTTAGGTCTTGAAATGGTTGAGGAAGTCATTAAAAAAGTTAATAACATTCAATAGTACATCAAGGCTTATCAGAGTTAACAGAAGAGTTATGTCGACAATCATCGATGACACATAATGTTTGATGTGGGAGAAATAGTATTCCTACCCATATATCCATGGAAGTATCTCATATGATTTTGGTATAAGGGGATTCATATTCCAAGACACATCGTTCCCTTTGAGATCCTTTATCACATCGGATAGGTGTCCTATCAACAAGCACTCCCACTTAAACTATCTCATGTACATTTTTTCTCCCTTGTATAGATCTTTAGGATGTACATACCATCCCCCTTATAATCAATCTAGAGGTGGTATCCTTGGAGAATGAACATTCATACGAGTAGATAGTGAAGATATTAGATAATAAAGATAATGTTCTACCAAATAACAGACTTCCCCTTGTCAAAGCATTACAGAGAAACCAGAAGATTGAAGAATAAATAGGGTAACGAGACAAATTGATGAAACCTTGTGACTGTAATTTTCTTTATTTTGGGAAATGAAAATTTTATTTGGGTAAATTTCTAGTGGGGGATGATTTTAACAACAAAAACTCATATAAATAGAATTATTCTTGTGATTTAATTAAATGTCTAATTATATAATATAATTGTAGAAAACAGATGAACTTATTTGGTTTTATAATATCAAATCATATCTAAAAGACTATTGAGAATCATAATCATTTGTAATATATTCATAGAATTGTGATCATATGATCAATATATATATATAGGGTTTTAGCAACACCAATTGACATAGAAAAAAATGTTTTGCCCTTAAATAGTTGAATGGTACCCAATAGAGCCCATTTATCAGAGCTTGTGAGGGATATATCATACCCGAGATATAACCTCGAATAAAATGAAGAGGATATCCAATATATTATGCATGATTTAAACTATTTATGGGAGAAGTTCAAGCTCAACGAGAGAACGACCCTAACCATGTACGCCGAACCACACCCTAAAAGTCTCACCATCACGAAGTATACTCCTAGGGAGTTTCCCTGTGTATTAAAGGGACATGTATCAGGATAGTAGTAATGTTAATATGTATATATTATATATAATGAAGATATTTTCATTTTGTTATTTTTTTCTTATAAATGATTTTGATACAACAAAACGAAAAATGTATTTTGGTGTATTATTCAAATTAAATTAAGGAATTTATTTTGATAAATTAAATGATTCTTAAAATAAAAAATATTTTCAAAAAATTGTTATTAAATATTTTTTATTACATAATAATTATCAATTAAATTTTATGATGTAAATGGAAAATTTTATAAGGGTTCAAAAATGGTTATTTTCATAAAAACCCATATTCTCTCAATAAATGTTGATTACTATTTTACAAGTAAAAATTCACATATTCCGAAAATAATATTAATAAAATTAATATATTTTTTGAATCATATTGTGGGAATTATAAAATAATGAATTTTTCATAACTCTTTGAGACATTCAAATTTTTAGGAAAAAATTAAATACTATATAAATATATTTTGTGTATTACGAAATCATAGTGACCAAATGTGATTTAATTAATACTATAATGGGTTTAATGAAAAAATAAATGTTTTAACCTTAAAAGTTTTTTATTTTATGTAAATATTTTTAATTTTATAAATCTGTTATGGATCCTCCAAAACGAATAATAAATTTTATGGTTTTAAAATAATTCATTTAAGAGTATAACACACTTCCACATAAGTAAGGGTATTGTTTAATTAATTTAGGACCTTGGAATTATAAAATTATGAAAACCACTCCCCTTTTGAGAGAAACCATGGTGAAAATCCTGGTAAGATTTTTGGTTTTGATTATTTTTTATATATAGTCCAACAACTACATTTGAGAAATGATAATGAATTCCCCACTCGTTTCCTATATAAATCAACACCATATCCATTTATCTTTACTCAAAATCCCTAAATCAAATCCTTTCTCCACACTTGTATGTCTATAGTCCTCACATATTTCCCCCAGACTCTCAAGAATCCCCTCGCAAAAACTTTAAGTCACACTCTCACGGTAAGGGATCCTCTTTCTCATCTATTTTAAGGAATATTCATTATATTATTCCCTTTTATATTAAATTCCTAATCTTGGGGATTGTTTTTAGAAATACACCATAAATCCCTTATTATGTATAAATTATGATATAACCCTTTCACTCTCGTTAATCTCTCTGATGAAAATTTATGTTCCCTTATTGTGCTGCAAAAATTTCACCTTCAGATTCCATGTAAAAAATATTGTAGTGAATACACATACCCAATTATTATCAAGGGTGTTCACCTTTATACACATATAAATATTTTATATAGGTAAAAATGTATATATTATACAATAAATATTCATTTAATAAAATATAATGATGAATGAATCAATATTGTATGATTTATGTGGCACACATAAGCATAAAAATGAAATGAAATTGATAAGTGCGCCCAATGATTTAATATCCGTCCAATAAATTGGGTAATGTTTAGTCTCATGAGACATCTTTATTTGACATGGAGTGATCCTGATACATTTATTTGACTACTTTCATAATGATTTCATAATAGTTAACCATGAACTATGTTAATGATGTAGTGTGTTATGATGTCCCTATATTTCCTCGGTTACCTTTATGATTATAATGTTATACCATGTCTCATTGTTCATGTTTACAATTCATAATCCTTTTATGCCCCCATTCATATGAATACTATCAAATATGTATTATGTTATTCATGCTATTACATTTTTATTCCATTGTTGGGATTTATATATCACCCCTTTCTTATGTATGTCTTGTGGTTATCCCATGCAATTTTAAGTGCGAGCATGTTAAGGAAGTTTTCAATAAGATGATGTATTTACTACTTAAAATTGTTATGTAAATCAACTAATTCCCAAAGACACTAGACATCTTGATATTTTAGTTGTTTTATGATTAATATTAAGTGATTAATCAATTATAAATGTTTAATAAATAGAGTGGTTTTTATAAGTGTCGTCAATAGATAAAATTATCAACATGAATAATAAATGTTTAATATACAAAAAAACCTAATAAATGACCAAGTATCACATGAATCCAACAATATCATGAAGACAGTTCATGTTAGGTAGTCATAAAAATAAATTCCAAAACCCAAAAAATTCGAAAAATTTCCCAAACATGGACTCGAGTACCAACTCGGTCATGAAATATCACGCTCCAACCAAATAGTACATGTATCAATTGTACACCACATCCCTATCAAAAACCTGTACCTAAAATAAAGGAGCATCTAATCAGGTACACAACTTCTATGGAGTCCAAAGTATGGTGTGTGTACAAATCATTAGTCTCCAACCAATAATGTCTAAAGCACCAAACAGTCTGTATAATAGTGTATGAAAGTAATTGTGGAGAAATAAATATATAGGGAAACCAAAGAAACAAGTTTTACATTTAAAAAATTATCAAAAAACCATTTTATTCCATCATGTTTCCCTCATTTAAAGAAACCAACTAAATTAGATTTGTTAACACTGGGAGGCTAATACCTAGCATTAGGCGTTATAAAATTTGAATCAGAAGGGAAAATTCACTAATAAAAGAATCATCAAATTACCTCAAATCCACAATTCAATATCAAATACATTTCCATATGTTTAGGAATCATAAATCCTTGGTCCTAAATCCTAAACTATGATAACCTTAGGATCAAAGACCCTTAGTATGATATCCTGGCCATGGAAAACATTTGATGTTCTAGAGAATGAGTCTACCCTAACAAAAAACATAGAACCCTTAGTCCACAAGTTAGTATGCAAGAGCCACATTTTGACATCCAAACTAAATAAAACATCATTGGTGACTAAATTATTAGTTAGGACCATCCAAATCTAGGATACTTAGTCCATAAGTTTAGATCATAGAGCTTCAGTCCTACTACCTAACTCATACAACCCATCACTAATCCATGTGCACTTTCTTCTATAACCATTTGAAATATTTACCATTTTCATGCCTTAACTATAAGAACTCAACCTTAAGAAATTACATACAGTTGAGTTTTATTCAATAACTTATATTCTTACACATTGAAGATATTTTTTAGGTTTAGAGTTTTAGATAATTAGAACATAAAACATATGTAACATCCCAAAATCATACATGTTCATACTACTAAAACTGTTCCCATTTTTTCAAACTATAATACCTTTCAAATATAGCATAATATCCTTGAAAATTATTCATAAAATTTAAGTTTACGTCCTTATTTCTATAAAAAAAATCCTTATAACCAATGAAAACAATTTAAAATCATGGGATGAGCCCAAAAATTTCAGAAAGGGATATAAATAATGAAATTGTTAGCCAAATGACAACATAAAACCCCAGTAAAACTGATTTCATAAAAACTCATTAGCATGCATAAGACCATTCTGTAGTTTCCTTGGGACATAGTTTCCATATCACTCTTACAATCACCCTTACACATGGAATACCCATTCATTCAACTTCCATCTATAGAGTACACAATGCATTAGATAACAATAATGGGGATCACCCATCATATCTTGACCTATAATGGGATCAACCCAGCATATCATTAGCTATATTAGTGATCGACCGATCATATAATGAGATATAATGGGATAAACCCAACATAACAAGGTCCAAGGAACTTATCATGAATAAAACACTTGATAACTCATTTAAACCCTTGAGGAAAACACATCCAGATTCTCTAAACAACCTTTTTTACAAAACAGATCCCTTTTAAAATATAAAAACATGCATAGAATAATGAAATAATATTAATAAAAAATAATATGTTAACATATAATAGAAAAATAGTAATAAATAATCATTAAAACATAATAAACCACTCATTCCATATATATAATAAACAATCCTTTAGAATTTCATTAAAGAGACTTTTAAAAGGATTTTAGAAGGAATGTCCCTTACAAATATGATTGGTGTGAGAATAAATATAATGGAATGGATATGTTTATAAACTATAAATAAATAAAATAAAACATTATATAAACAAAAATTCATCAAACATACAATCATAATAGCACATAATGAAATAAGTATAAGGTTAACCCAAAGAATGAAAATTGGGATAATAATTCCCTTGCATCGTGTCAGTTTTACTTATAAAGTGTTCAAACCTAATGAATAATGGTTAATAATGTATTATTAATACTTTATAGAATAATAATCATTTTTATAACACCGTATATGATAATTTTTTAACATAATTCCACACATTTACTTATATTATTTTGTTACCTACACTGTTTTGGGTGCATTCTCTACATCATTTCCATGGTCAGTTTGAAATGGATTTTCTTCCCGAATGGAAGAGTATCTCCATAAGTTGAATGAGTAGTTGTTAATATGTTTTAATAATATTAAATGATTCCACAAAACATGTTTTATCATATATGATGATGAATCATTTGATATAACACTAATAACGTCTAGACCATTTTGGTAGTTATTCGATAATCACGATCTTGTTTCTTTATATACCATTAATATTATATATAAAAATAATATAAAAACATAAGAGAGGTCATATAATAAAAATTAAAATCTGTTTAAACCATTATAATTTCTTCACATCCATTTTTTAAGGATGTAAAAGAAATTGAAGACACATCGTGCACGATGTTGGTAAATCAACACATCAAAGACAATGTTTTTATTTGTAGAATAAAAGGGAGATTAGAAGAAGTATGATGATGAATTGTTGCATCAAAATAGTAAAATGATGTGATATATCAGATAATTGAGATTTCAAGGCTCTTGGATAAGAATAGGTTAAGAGATTATAAAAAAATAAAAAGAATAGAAAATAGAATACAAGAAAATTAAAGAGTATTTTTACCTATTCATCCCTTCTCCTTGATATCCTCCATAAAACCTTTGGTGTTGGCCTTTTGATGAGACCAGAAGGAATTGGACTTGAGGAAAAGGCTTGGGGTGAAGATTTGTCATAGTTTATATAATTTTAGAAATCTTGATATGTGTGAGAGAAATAGGGGTGAGGGTGGTATTTATAGAGGAGGAGAGGAGGTCTTTTCCATTATTCCAATTAATAGATTAATATTTTTTTCTCAAGACTATAAATAGTCTTAATTCATCTAACCAAAACATTAAAAAGTCCTTTTGAGTTCTAACCAATTTCCATTTACATCATGAATGACTCATGAATGATGCATAAATTTATTTATTATCATATTTCATAAATTATTAACATTCACTATTCATAAAAATTTTACATATTTCAGAAAAATACCAAAAAATCACCCTAACTAATTATTTATTTGTATAATTAAAAAATTAACTCTATTATATCAAAATATTTTTTATAAATATATTTAATTTATATTTTAAATAAAATAATAATTTATTTGAAAATTAAAACTATTAAAACTATAACTCATTTTATAACACCGTGAAAAATTAATTAGGGTCTCATAAAATTATTCTACCACCTTAAGATAATTAAATAATAATTTATTGTTACATTTTATGAAAATAAATTTTTATTTAATTTATTTCATTAATCCTAAACGTTTTATTGAATATTTATGACTTACAAATATACCAACACTTATATAATGAACATATTATCAATTATAAGTTGCATTTTTATTATACAATCATTGTTGAGGTTACTATTCATTTATCCACTATACTATTCATAAAATTAAGATTTCTATTCATAATGGTAACATTATTATTCATGAGGGTAGGTTACAATTCATTAAAAATTATGTTGGTTTTATCAGACCCCAAATAATTTACTGATCGCAACCTTATACGTCTGTTTTAAAAAATTCAAAACAAATATGAAGAAAAATTATGTTTAATGTCTTTACTATAACCATATCCATAAAAAAATTGTTTTACATAGAGAATTAGTGATTCATGAATTTCATTAAATTTATTGTAAAATCATTTGTGTGTCAAATTCTCCCCATCATCAATAAATTTCATCCTCACTATTTTAATTTAGTTTTTAACCATGTGACATAACCATTCCCTCAAAGAATTTTTAGATTCTCATGTTTCTTCTTCAACCATTTGGTATATCCCCAAAAATTGAACAAGGTGGATTAACTTATCCGTCAATACATTTTCTCTAAGATCAATAATCTAAATAAGTCACTCTTCGTAAGAATGGTTCTCTTCTAGCTGAGCTACATTTGGGCTCAAAACATGATATGAATTTATAACATTCTTTCTCAACATAGAAACATAAAAAACATTATGCACTTGAGATAAACGCTGGAGAAAAGCTACTTGGTAAGATACTGGTGAAATTTCTATAGGATTTCATATGGTCCAATGAACCATGAACTTTGCTTGACTTTGGTACCAAAATGCAAAAAACATTTCCAAGGAGAGATTTTAATGAAACACAATCACCAACATCAAATAAAATTTCTTTCGTCATATTATTTACACAACTTTTCTACCTACTATGAATTTTCCTCATGTGTCACTAAATCATATAAAAATTTTCTACCACTTGGTCTACTAATTATGGTCCAATAAACATTATTTCCCTAAAATCATTCCAAAATGTCAGAGTTCTACATTGCTTTCTATACAATGCCTCAAAAGGTGTCGTCTCTATACTGGAATGAAAGTTGTTAACATACGAAAAATCTAATAAAGAAAGATATTGATCTCAACTTACTTGTTAGTCGATTTCACATGCTTGAAGCATATCCTCCAATGTCTGAATTTTTTTCTTGGCTAGTCCATCATATTGAAGATGAAAAGTAGTGCTGAAATTTAATTGAACTCCCAATTACTTTTGAAGGCCTTTTCCTAAGAGAGAAGTGAACCTAGGATAATAATTAGATACAACGGAATGTGGAACACCATGTTACATGAAAATATCTTTTAATAATGGTAAAAAACCTGATCCCAAGAAATAATATCTCTAATTGGGTGGAAATATGTAGATTCAATCATACGATCAATAATAACCCAGATTTTATTATGACCTCAAGATGTCTTTGGTAGTCCCATAATGTATTCCATGCATATATTTTCCAATTTACACTATAGAACTGGTAATGTTTGAAGAATGCCCTTTTATAATGTCCTCTCTTCTTATCCTGTTGACATTTCAAAAATTTCATGGAAAAATTAGCAATGTCTATTTTCATTACATCCCACCAGTAATACTCTGGAATATCTTTGTACATATTTGTGTTTATAGGATGAACTAAAAACGGAGAACTATGAGTTTCACATAACAATTATTTATTCAAAGGAGAATTACAAGGAACACATAAACTTTTCCCAAACCACAAAACATACATCTTATCATGGTTAAATTCTAGAAACTTACCCATTTTAACCAATTATACATCTTTATGTAACTCGTCATCTTCATTTTGTGCCTGCCTAATTCTATCTGATAGAGATGACTAAACTGAAACCTAGAACAAAATAGAGGCATTTCATACACTAACAATACAATGTTTTTGAAATCATTTACCAAAGGGTTGCGTTCGAAACATATCACAGTTAGTATAACATTGCTTTTTATGACTCAATTCATCAACCACTCTATTTTATTTTATAGTAAGGTAATGAATCATGTAATCATAATCCTAAATTAGTTCTAGACATATTCTCTATCTCAAGTTTAATTCCTTCTATGTAAATATATACTTCAAAATTTAATGGTCAGTATATATTTCATATTTTACTCCACACAGATGCTGCCACCATTTTTTTAATTAAAAATAAACAAAAATTAATTCCATATAATATTTATGGAAACTTAACTCATGAGATTTAAATTAAAGTAATTTAGAAGAAATTACCTGATAATTTGGAATCAAAACACAACCAATTCACTTAAAATAATTATCACATTAGATGAAAAATTCACCACTTCTGCATGGTAGGGTCTAAACATGAGCATTCACAAAACTTATTTTCAATTCCTAAAAACAATAATCACATTCTTCTATCAATATGAATTTAATTCCTTTTCAAGTTAACATAGTTAATGGAGTATATAACTGAGTAAATTGTTTAACAATCCACCATTAATATCAAGCAAACCCATAAAAAACTACAACTATAAATTAAATTATTTTGTCTTCTAAATTATTCAATAAATTTTGATTTAGATTGATCAATAGTTATTCCATCTCTAGAAATCATTTGAACAAGGAAAGAGATTTTTTGCAACCAAAATTCACACTTTCAATGTTTCCCATATAGTTTATTTTCTTTTAATGTTTTTAAAACAACTCTTAGAATTTTTTATGCTCCTCTTTATAGTTAGAATATACCAGAATTTCATCAATAAAAACAACCACAAGAATATTCAAGAATTCATGATATATTATATTCATAAGATCCATGAATACAAATGGTGAATTAGTTAACACAAATAAAATGACTACAAATTCAAAATGAAAATATCTAGTATGGAATTCAGTATTTGGGATTTCTGCATCCTTTACATTCAACCGATGATACCCAGACCTCACTTCCACCTTCGAAAAATACTATGATAATGGGAGATGATCAAAAAAATAATCGATATGAGGCAAATGATACTTTTTAAAATATTGATGTTATTAAAGGCTCTATAATCAATTAAAAGTCTTATTGAACCATTGTTATTTTTAACAAACATGATAGGGGCACCCCATGGTGAAGTGCTGGGTTAAATTAAGACTTTATCAAGTAACTCCTTCAACATCTTTTTTAATTCTATAACATCCATTAAAGCCATATGATAAGGGTGTTTATATATTGGTTTACCATCAGGACCTAATCCAATAGTAAAATGAACCATTCAATGAAGAATAACACTTAAAAAATTATCAAAAAACATCCATGTATTCACTTATAACTAGCATGTCATTAATCTGGATATCTCCATTATCTTCAAAAATATTGGTAAGATAACTTTCTTGTCTATATTTTATCAATATCATAGCTTCTAGATATATTTTCAATGGTATGGGTGCATTATTTTATGGAAATTTTAAATATTTGTGAAGAACTGCTTCTTATGATCTACAATCTATCTTATCTTGATAAAAAGAAATCATGTGCCTACCCAAAATAACATCAAAATCCACTAGATACAATACAAAAAGGTTTGAAGGTAAACACTTTCCACACATATATATTTTTAGATTCATATAATTTATTTTTTCCAAAGTATTTCCTCTGGGTTTTTTACTATGAGTTCTGGTTACATTTCATGATTTGGAATTCCCACTTTTGTAGAAAGTTTATCATAAACAATGGAATGGGTTGACCTCGAATCCAAAAACAAATATGATAAATCATTAAAAACAAAAAAATTCGATTATACAACCTCAATTTGGGGCTCAACATCTTCTAAATTGGTTGATAATTATTTTTCTTCACCCTTCTCCTTCCAATATTTTCGATTTTCTTTTTGAGTGACTAGCTTCGAACAAACATTAGCAAAATGACCAAATTCCATATAGTTCAAGCATCTCACGATTAGCTTCTCATTAATTTTTGGATCACATTCCTTTAACCAATGGGCCATGTTCCCAAACATTCTATATTATTATAATTTCCAAGAATTTACAAGGCATTCACTAGGATTATTTTTACATCACTTTTCACAAGAAGGTAAATGGATTTTCTTACCTCCATATTTCCTTGATGAATTCCTCCTCAATGATTACCAACCAGAATGATTCTTATTATTATCATCATGAGTCAAATACATATCATAGAACTCCATATGAACGTTTTTATCCCGAAAAACATGTTTTTCATTACTTTTAAACTCTCATCAAGCCAAATATTTTCATAAAAATGTTTTCAAACAAGAGTAAAATCTATTAATTTTACTATGAAAATCACAACTAAAATATGTTATGTACCAGGAGATTCATGAAAAATTGGATTCATATTCTATCAAAAAATAATCATCTTTCATCTTTAGTTCCATGAATTGTTTTCCACTCTAAGTCATATTGTTTTAAGAAAATATTTTTCCCGAAAAAGACTTTTAAAATTATCCCATTCTAGACTATCCAGATTATATATATAATCATATTCATAACCAAATAACACCATTTATTGACTTCATCATTAAAATGATAAATGTTTAGTATTATATTTTGATATTCTGAACATCCCATGACATCAAATACCTTTTTTATAACATTTATCCATCCTTCGGATATCCTTGGATATATGGATCCACAAATTGTTGGAGGATGTTATCTCATTAAATTCTCCACAAAAAACATGTTTCTTTATAGTAGGTCAGATTCTTCTAGATCATGGATACCACCACCATTTTTCACCTATATCAATTGAGCCATTGATGTCACAAACTACTCAGTTATGCTTCCCACCATTCCATACATCTAATTTAGACAGATATTATCCCATTGGTTCCTTGCTACTTCAGCATCCCTATTTCATCTACCGACAACCATTATAAACAAGAATATCTTATATAAAGAAACATGGTAATCATTAAATTATATATCATTTCAAACCAATCCAAAAATTAAAAATCATGTATAGTATTATATTAACATCATCTTAGCCTCTAAAGTTATCCAAACCATCCTTTGTTACCAATTATAAGGACCCAACCTTAAAACATTACATACTCTTCAGTTTTAGATAAGAACATATATTATAACACATTGAGTATATTTTAGGGTTTATAGTCTTATAGAATTTGGAAATAACACACATATAACATCCCATAATCAAACATGTAGATACTACTAAAACAGTGCCCATTTTTCCAAAATATAAAACTCTTCAAATAAATCATAATTTCAATGAAAATCCTCATAATTTTTAACATTCAACCATTATTTTTCTTACACCAACATAAAACCTATTAAAATCATTTAAAGACTTTGGATGATCACAAAAATCTCAATGTGGGATAAAATAATGAATTCCTTATCCAAATGATAACATAAAACCCCATAAAATCCATTTCATAAAAACCCATTAGAATGCATAGAAAAACCATGTAGTTTCCTTGGGCCACATTTACCATGTCACTCTTACAATAACCCTTACACATTGAAAACCCATTCGGTCAACTTCCTTCTTCAGAGTACCCAATTAATCGAAGATCGATAATGGGGCTCACCTATCATATCTTGATTTACACTGGGATCAACCAAACATATCATAAACTACAATAAGAATCAACCCATAATATCTTGTGATATTATTGGTTAAACCCAACATAACAATGTATATGGAAAATATCATGACTAAAACACTTGATAAATTATATAAACCCTTGAGAAAAACATATTCACATTCTCAAAATACCCTTTTTTGTAAAACAGATCCCTCTAAAAATATAAAAAAAGTCCATAAAATAATGAAATAATATTCATAAAAATAATTATGTAAAAATAAAATGGAAAACAATATTAAAAATTCATTATTAAATAACAGTAAACTACTCATTCCATATATATAAAAAATAATCCTTTTGAATTTCATTAAAGAGACTTTTAAAATAATTTAAATAGAAAAGTCCCTTAAAAATATATTTGGAGTGATAATTAGTAGAATGGAATAGATATGTGCATATACTGAAAATAAAATAATTAAACATAATATATACCAAAAATCATCACCCAAATAATATTAATACCACATAATAAAATAAGTTAAAGGTCAACCAGATGAATGGAAATTGGGTTACGGATTCCCTTACCTCGAGTTTATCTTACATAAAAAAATTTAAACCTATTTTATAATGGAAAAAATTGCGTTATTAATAATTTACACAAGAATAATAATTTTTATGACACCATATATGATCATTTTATGACATGATTGCACACACATTTATATAATATTTTGTTACTCAAAATCTTTCAGGTGCGTTCTCTACATGGTTTCCATGGTCAGTTCGTAACATATTTTCATGTTTAATGGAAGATAATATAATAACATAGAATGATTTGTTATTAATATGTTTCTAAAATATTAAATGATACCATAAATAATTATCTTTATCATATATGATGATGAACCCTTAGACTAAACATTAATGGTTTTTAGATTATTTTGGAGGTTCTTCGACAATCATGAACTTGATTAATCATATATCATTATTATTATAAATATAAGTTAATTACAGAACATAAGAGGGGTCATATAACAGAATTTAGAATATTTTTCAATCATTTAATTATTTTTACATCTACCTTTGAAAGAATTAATGAAAATTTAATACACATCATCCACGATGTCGGTAAATCGACACATCATGGATGATGTTTTTATTTTTAGAATAATAGGGAGAGGAAAAGGATTATAATGATGAATTGTTCTATAAACATGCTAAAAGTATAGTATATTCAATATATTGGAGATTTAGTGGATATTGGGTAAGATTACAAGGTGATAATATATGAAATGAAAATTAGTTGAAGATAAAATATAAGAAAATAAAAGGGGATTTTTACCTCTTGATCCCTAATCCTTGAGATTCTTCTTAAGGCCTTTGGTTTTTTCTTTTGGTGAGCCTAGATGATCTTGGATGAAGAGAATATACTTGTTAATTATATTGGCTGGAATTTAGACCATTCCCATAGCTTAATTGGTGTTAGAGGAAGAGGCGGTGATGTATGTTTTTATCCTAGAGGAGAGAAGATGGTTTTCATTTCTTAATCAGTAGTTTAATAATTTTTATCAAGACTAAGAATATTTATGATTCTTATGACCAAAAATAGTAACATGTGCATGTGATTTCTAACCAATTTCCCTTTACATCATCCACGACTTAAGCATGATGCAGAAATTCCATTATTTAGAATATTTTTTATATTATCGGAAATAACTATGTACCAATAATTGAAGTATTTCATAAAAAATTACAAAAATCACCCAAACTATTACTATGAATAGAATTAAAATAATAACATCATATTATCAAAATTATTTTCTAAATATGTTTAATTTAATTTTAAAAAATCATAATTTATTCAGAAACATATTAAACTGTAACTCATTTTATAATACCTCAAACAATTAATCATGGTCTCATAAAATTATATTAAAACCATTAAAAAATAAAATAATAATTTATGATTATATTTTATGAAAATAAATTATCATTTAAATAATAAAATTAATCATAATTTTTATATTAAATATTTATGACTTACAAAAATACCATTAATCACAAAAATACCATTAATTATATAATGATCATATTATCATCTATAAGATGATTTTTATTATACATTCAATGGTAAGGTTACTATTCATTTGGCCATTTTACTAGTCAGAAGGGTCATGTTGCTATTAATAAGGGTAACAATACTATTCATAATAGCAGATTATTATTCACTAAAAATGATGTTGGTTCTATCAGACAAATATAAAACTGATAACAACCATGTATTTTCAGTTTTCAAAATTCAAAACACATAGGTTGAAAAATTACGTTCAATGAATAGACTATAACTATATACTTAAAAAATGTTCTTTTAGATACACATAGAGTTTCATGCATTTAATTAATTTTATTTATAAATGATTGGGGTGTTATATTAACCCATTTCAATTCATATACAATTTATTATCCATAACTCATTAAACACATTCACTTTATACCAAACACCCCCTAATGCCATATTAATAACAAAAAAACCATTAAAATCAATTTTATTTCACAAACCATGAAAATAGAAAAGTCAAAATACACATTTAAAATCACCATGAAATCCACCCCTTTAAATAACGGGCCTTCCTATTTAAAATAATAAACCATATCCCAAGGAATTAAATTCGATATTCAACCATTTCAAATAATTATTAAGACAATTTCACAGAAAAGTGGGACCATGACCTCATTCTAAATCTTCATTTGAAATATATAATTAAAACCTTTTTCTAAACAATTTTGAGGCCCACGCCACTTTTTAAAACATTTCCAACTTTTGAAAATTTGATAATCTTCCATTAAAATCATAACAAGAACAAAATAAAAAATATTTCATTCAATACATTTCCAAATACGGTAGACATTTCAAAAAAAATCATACAAAAATTCATTTACCCTTTTTAACCATACCTATAAACAAATTTTAGCAATAGAATTTATTAATTTTTATAAAAAAGCTATCTCAATTTTTACCCATTAAACTCACCATTTCAATGTTTTTTTATAGTCCATTGGTAGCCAAAGGTCAAGTACCAAATCATCAATAGACCCAAGAAGGTTCGTGATGGGTCTCACACGTCACATTAATGCCCAAATCACTTTCAATATCAAAATACATGAAAACATAATAAGATAAAAACATGGAACAACTACATACACATACATAACATCAAGACTATGGGAAAATGTGTTAGAGGACCTACCTCAAGATCACTAAAAATATATTATCTAATATTTATCATAAATAAAAATATTTCAAGCATAACCACCAAGATAAGAAACCCCATAAAAATATGGTTTAGTGATTCTAAAGTAGAGAAAACCACACACTAAACCTCTTCTAGAAAATGGAAGGAAAGAGAGTCGATGAATTACCCAGGGAATTTATTAACACTATATATTGCTCAAAATGCTTAATAATAGAAGGATACTCACCCATGGAAGAAGAGGGGGATACTGGTTTGTTACATAGACTAGAGGGGTTGGAAAGGGGTTAAAATTAGGAAATTAACATTTAATATCACAAGGGAAAATTGTAAATTACAAAATTTTAAGAGGTGCATGGTTTGGCCCCATGTTTAGACAACCATGTATGAACCGTGTGTCACCCTATATTTGGGAGGGAACCAAGCCAAATTGTCTATTCTAACACCCAAATGATTTGACTTACCATATGGAAGTTGTGAATTTGTCATTGTACAAAGGGGGTATCATCCCACATGATCATCTGAAGTCATCAAACCTGATTTTCCAAATTGTTCACCCCCTTTTACATGACTCGTATTTAAGGGAAAAAATTAATTACTATACATTGATTGTTCTCTCATCAAATATTGGCCCATGTTTTCCTCTTTTTCATTTTCGAACCCCCAAAACACCACAATATTTGATCTACTCACCAAAGACCTTCCATAAACGAAAAAATTACCTTAACTCAAGCCATGGGTCTTAAATTATCTCTTTTATAAAAATATATAACATTCATCCTTAACTAATATTATTATATTAAAACAGAAAATTTATTTCATTCCATTATGTTAAAATTAAAAAATTTATAAATTTACATTTTAATTGAAAATAAGAAATATTAAAACTAATTATATAGATAAATATAATTTTAATTATTATATGTTCTTAACCATATATCATATAAATATCTAATTAAATAAGTGTTAATATATTAGTTTTAAATAAAAAAATTTATTTTGATTCATATTTTCAAATCTATAAATTTATTAGGTAAAATACACATCACAATAAAAATAGTTTATCGAAAAATACACCTTTTATACTTTTAACAGTTTAACAAACATTTTGTTAAATATTTATGTATTAGACCATAAATTAATAATTACATCAATTCGTTTTAAAAAAATAATATAATGTATGGAATTTAAATACATGTATTTATAATAATTCAATTTATTATATTTTTATTTCCTTATGGATTTATTATAATTTTACATTTTGTATTAAATTTTGACATCATATTACATTATTTCAATAATTCATATCACTGTTTGTTTTAGTTTTTCAATGCATTTGAATCATTTTATCAAACACATTATATTTATTTAATGGAAATACACATAGTAAAATCTTACGGAATTATGAGAACATATATTTTAAAATATTGTCATTGAACGTCAAGGTTCTCATCTTTGTAGGGAACTTCATTGACATTTTATTATGACAAATAATCTCAAGATATACTCACATTAATGTTTAGAAAAATAATATTCATAATATGATAAATAATACAATTAGTATTTTGTTCTTATAATATATGTGTAATCTAAAGTAAAATGTAATTGGTTCTATGGAAAGAATTACAACACTATAGAAATATGATTTGCTTCCAACTTCTTACAATGAAGGTGAAATATTTTTACATAGTCAATAAAGGAGAGTTATAAAATATTTAGACTATGGATATATTTTTTTCTTGTAGCCTTACTAAAGGTGAGATCCCTATATCTAGTTTGATTATTAATCCTTCACCATCTCAAATATTCTTCCATGATCATTGGCCATCCTATTTCAATGGATGAATGCAATGTAGTGAATTCCTTGTGGTGGGGGTATATGAATTTACCACTAAAATAGAATTGAAAATATTCCCCTTTAATGATCATGAATTCATGAAAAGACATGGGAATTGGATTTGATCAAAAAACAAAATCACATATTCTTATATTTTCTAGTGGAAAGAAGGACCTTGCAATTAAATTACTGTCCAATATGTAGTTAATTATATTTTAGGGATATTTTACATGGGTAATTATATGCTGTGTTGGAGGCTATCATATTTTTTGGTGGATGCAACCTACATCACTAATATAAGGAGGATCATGAATAATTATCTATTTCTTTCATAGGGGGAAATATATGTCAGTAATCCCTTGGGGTTACATCTATATTGGCCCCAGGTCAATGATATTAATCTCACATATACCACATGTAATCTCACATGAGTGTTTAATGAAAGTGTTAATTTTAAATGATTGTTGGGGGTGAATGGTTTATTCCTATTCATGGTATCATTAATTAGATAAAACCCTTATAATTGTATACTTAATCTAAAAATATGGGACATAAAATTATTATTCAAATATACACTACTGAAAATGTTGCATTTATCAGTGCTTGAAAAGTCGATTAATAGTGAAAACAACGTCCAGTTAATTGAGGCGAGGATATAGGGGGTCCCTTTTATCAGTTCATTTTTTAGCGTTGATAAAATTTGAAAAATATTAAAAATAAAAATAAAAATTCAATTCTGGGGGGCTTCAACAGTGCTTGAAAGCCCCCTTTAACAATGCCCATCGCCCATGGCAGCCCATGCATGCACCAGGATATCTCCACACAACCCCATCCCCCTTACGGTTACATCTATATTAGCCCTAGGTCGATGATATTAATCTCACATATACCCAATGTAATCTCACATGAGTGTTTAATGAAATTGTTAATTTGAAAAGATTGTTGGGTGTGGATGGTTTATTCATATGCACAGTATCATTAATCAGATAAAACACTTCTAATTTTATAGCTAATCTAAAAATAGGGGAAATAAAATCATTATTCAAATATACACTACTACAAATGTGGCATTTATCAGTGCTAAAAAATTCGATTAATAGTGCAAAAAAGCACAGTTAATTGAGGCGAGGATAGGGGTACCTTCTATTAGAGCTTCAAAAAACACTGATAAAAGGGGTATTTTATCAGTGCTTTTTTTAGCACTGATAAAAGTTGAAAAATATTAAAAATAAAAAAATATATTTTTTCAATTCTAGGGGGCTTCAACAGCACTTGGAACCCCCTTTAATAGCACCAACTGCCCATGGTAGCCCACACACGCCCCAAGACAGCTCCACCTAACCCCATCCCCCTTTAACAGCGCTAGGTAATTCCCCACACCTGTGTGCACGATCTGTCTCCCCCAGGATTCGAACTCAAGACCTCTAGTCTACACACCTAAGCCTTTACCACTTTACCATGTCTCATACTTTTCATTTATTAATATATCTAGTTATTTATATATTTAAATTTAGTTATATTTACTCATATATCAATATATATTTATATTTAGTTATATTAATATATATATTTGTATATTGATATATATATATATATATATTAATATATATATATATATATATATATTAACACACACACACACATATATATATATTTAGTCATATTAATATAGACATATATATAATTATATTAATATATATATATTAACATATATATATATAGTGATATTAATATATACATATATTTGATTATATTAATATATATATATATTCTTATATTACTATATATTTATGTCTATATATATATATTTATAATTTTTTATCTGTATATTTATATGAATATGAATATATATTTATAATATTAGTTTTAAATACATTTATAAAATATGTTTTCTTATGTGTGTTTTTATAAATAAATAAATAAATGCATACATACATACATAAAACACACACACACATAGATATAAATTATATGTATATCTATAGGTATATTCTACATATTTATATATATTTAGAAATATTATATATTAATATGTATATGCAAAAGTGCTAGATATAGGGTCTCCAAAAACCCAACAAATCATAGAGTCAGTGAAATAGACAGAACATCTTCTTCGGGTGTCCATTTCTGCTCAGTAAATAGTCAAATTGAATCTCAGGGAACGTGCTACGATAAAAAAGGTGATAGAGGCTGAACAGACACACCGATCAAAAGTTATAACCATTTTAATAAAAAATTTACATGGCTCCAGACACTGAAACTATGTTTTGGAAGCCTTCTGGTGGTTTTTGGGATTTTTCTATCCCACGCAAGACTGACACTATGCCTAATTCAACCAGATGCATAGATATCCTTGCTTCCTTTGATTTGATATGTCATATAGCCCAAACGGACGCTCGGAGTGAACGTTATGGCTGTTTGAAGTTGGACTTTTTATGGAGCACTATAACTGATATATCTTTCGTTCCTATGATCTTTTCATAGTTTTGACTAGACTTGGTCGTCACTCATTTCACGATCTTTGATTTGACTGGTTATGGCGCTCAAATGAATGATCAGAGCAGAATTTATGGCCATTTTAGTGAGTAGCTGGTTTCTTAGTTTTTTAGGAGATATGAGAGTTGCAAAATTTCAAGCAATAACTTCTGCTCTGAGTGTTCATTTTGGCTTTACACATATAAAATCGATTCTTGAAAAATGTTACACACTACAGAGATCATCAAAACTCTTTCTAATGTATTTTTTAGGTTCAAAAAGGACCAAATACCCTCTGAATGGTCATAAGTATGGCTCCAGGGGTCCATTTTGCCATAACGTCTACTTTGGGTGTCCGTTTTTCCTCAACCACAGATCAAATAGAATTTTACAACCAGAACTATACTATGGTGACCATTGTAACACCATCTCATATTCATCATGGTATGAAAGGGTCCTTAATCCTAAGAAATAACCAATATTTCTGCTCCCGGGTGTCCATTTTGGGTCTACAACATATCAAATTGATATAAATCATATTTTAAAAAATATTTACTATATCTATATAAATATAAATATACTTATATAACAATATATTATTTTTTATAATGTTTTTGAAATATACACATTTATCAGCACTAGGAAAATTTGGGCTGAAAAACCCCTTTTTATAAGTGCTACTAAAAAAACCGCTGATAAAGGTGGCCCCTTTATCAGCGCTAAAGAAAGTGCTGATAAAAGGGGGACTTTATCAGCAATTTTTTAGCACTGATAAAGCCCCACCTTTAATATGGCTTTTTTTAGCTCTGATAAAGGGTGGAATAGTGGAAACCCAATTTTGTGGTAGTGATAGAGCTTGGGATATATTTTTATCCATAAAAGACCATATTAATGTGGTTTTTATTTATACATAGCAACTTTCCTAACCAATATATTCTTACTTGAGTTGGATTTGGATATAATTTTACTCTGATTTAATACCGCCCAAATGAGTTTCTCTTCTGTTAGTATGTATGATTAAATAATTTATTCTTCAAAAACACTAAAAATTATTTTTAAATTCTTCTACGTTAACATTTTTACGTAGATGAATTATTTAGCTGCATAAAATAATAATTTGGACCATTTTCACATTAAGATCATTATTTACTCTATAATAAAAATACATACTAATTTATACCATTCTAACGAAATATTTATATTGAAAATAGTAAAAAAATGTAATAAAAATGATACAAATCGATTGATAACCACCTATTTATGTAAATATGGTAAGATAGATCTTCATTTTTTTCTATATTTAAGCCTTAGTCAGTGGATTTTAATCGATATGTATTTATGTTAGATCCCTACATATAATAAAGTTTTTAATTTTTTAGTAATATTAAAACCCTTAATATTTATATATGTGAATGGTCATAATGTGGTAATAGAGGTTCGATGATTGTTTAGGCTTAGTTAGGGGCTTGGAGTTTTGGTTGTTTTCAAGAAATAGACTGAGGTGTACAGTTAGCACTTGGTTAGTATGTACCATGACCCACAATTGTTAGAACCAGGAAGAGTGGATCATGTGTATCTAGTACATGAAATATGAGCCATATGGCCCTGAAAACCCTATAATTAATTACATAGTCACCGGACTTCATTTTCACATGGTTTTTATACCCATGCACCTAGTCCTTCTGGGGTGTGGGAATTGGGGAAATTATAAACACTCAGTTTGCACAAAATTTATCCAAACATTAACCTGAACCTTGTGACTGGTGTCCACATGTATAGTGGCCAATTCAAAGTTAGAGTAAGGTTAGAAAAACTATTCTACCTAATCATGATCCGTATTAAAATTTCTAAAATTAATGTTTTTTATCTTATCCATTAACCCTTATTCTCTTCCCACCCTCCCCCAATTGCACAACAGTTCCACTATAGTGAGTTGTCATCTCTTCCTCTTGGATTTTTGATTTATCTCTCATATTGACTTCGTTTTGACTTTTTTTCATTATGATGGATACTGCTATGAATTTATAAGATTCTTCATTCACCTTTTCTCAATTTCTCACTCCATCTTTTTTGTGATATTCATGAAACATAATATACCATGTTTGTGTGTTTCTTGGGTTTCTACACTTTTTATTATTATTATAAAAATAAAAGGACAACAATATATGAGAGTCTAATATTATGTTAAGGTAGGTGGTCTAATTATTTTCTATAAAAGTGTAGTTTTTTATAGTGTTTCCGCCTTGTGCCACACATTTTTATATACATATGTTGGTCCTAGAATGATATTTGAATTAAATTAATTTCATAGACCATGGCCCTGATATTCCTTATCCCTTGTAACATGGTTGGAGGTTGATAACCTCGTCCCAAACATCCCCATATGGTTGGTTGGATTAAATGTAAGAGGCACCATGTTCTTACCTTCTGACTAAGCCACCCCTTGCTTGTGTTCAGTTTTCCACTTCCTAGTGGAATCCATAAATGAATTAAACGAATTGCAAAATTGAAATGACATATAAATTAGTCTTTTATAATTTATAAATGGAATTTTTTAAGGAATGGAATGAATGAAAATGGTTAAATGAGATTCATTTAGACTTGGATTAGGTTTGAATTATTAAATATAATAGTTGATTTTTATTATGGACTTATATAACTTTAATGTTGTGGCCAACATTGATTAATACATATAATCCTAACATGGAATGATTTGGAAGAAAATTTGGGATACCAAAAGTTTTAATGATTTGACCTCTAAGTGAGATAAAACATAACGGTTTGGTTAATTACTTATATTAGTGAATTCTTTGGTCTATAACCGATTATTCTCCTTCATCTCCAGAAAATAATATTATGGGATTACCTCCATGGATTCGCCTCTATGTTTCGGGACACATGATACAATAGACTATCTCTTTAGGGTATAAATAAAGTATATCATGTTATTACCTTGGACATTATCCTTGACATGGTCAAATATTATTAGGTTGGAATTGTAACATCCCAAGTAAGTAATGAATAATAGATATTTTTATCCATGTCTATTAATGATTAAGATAGCGTTTTAGAGGCTTAAAATGAAAATAAATACAATCTTATGCATGGAATAAACTAATATTCTTAAAAGATTGTTTTACTGCCTTTTGATGGCAAACCATTTTTGAATCTATCTTTTTAAAA
Organism: Viscum album; assembly: GCA_963277665.1. Lineage (NCBI taxonomy): Eukaryota > Viridiplantae > Streptophyta > Magnoliopsida > Santalales > Viscaceae > Viscum > Viscum album. The sequence goes on from OY728146.1 coordinate 1,112,167,405, forward strand.
TTTTATAAACTATGTTTGTCAAAATAAACTTATTCTTTATGATTGGGACATCAAAATTTACCTTGTGTGAATTTTTGGTATTTTTCTGACAATGTTCATTTTTTAATGAATAGTGAAAAATACGGCATTTTACATCAAAACTGCTTTTTAATCTAATTTATTTATATGATTAGATTATGTTTTGAATTGGTTTTGAAGTGAAATTAGAATATATTTTTACCATTATATCCAATGGTGGTCATTGGAATCAATTTCACTTTGAAATTAGACTTAAACCGGTGTCAATCTTTTGATACTTATTGTTTTGTAAAAACACGCTATTTGCTCTCGCAGCGGGAATTAATTATTAAATTAATTAATGTGACTTATATTATTTGAATTTTGTAAAATAGACTTCATTTTTGAATTCGGAATATCAAATATAGCTTAGGGTGAATTTTTGGTAATTTTCTGAAAAACTTCAATTTTTGATGAATAGTGAAACCACTAAGTGGTAATCAAGCAAACTGATTTTTCAGTTAAATGAATGTTTACCACTAATGTGTATTGAATTTTGAAAATCCGACATACATGGTTGTCATTAATAAGTAAAATGTGGTTCAATGAGATTAAAATAATTTTTTGGTGAATAGTAACTTATTAAGTTTTTAATCGCAATTAGTGGTAATTAGTGTAGTTTAAGGTATAAATAATGCTTTAATAATATGAAATGACCTAGACACATTTCCCAACCTTATTGGTTGTGTCATGTCCGACCAAGAAAAGCCATGGGTCAACTTGGGGACCCCATGGAGACATTTTGGTTGGGAAATGACATAAATAACTTTTTATTAAATGTTAAAGTAAAAATGACACAAACATAATACGTTTTACGAAACCAATTTTCAAATGAGGTTATAAAGATCAGATATTTGATTATAAATAGTCATTGGAAATATAAAAAGATTTCCTACATTATAGTATTTTTTTTATGATTTTTAGACATTAAATAAATTAAATTATTTATGACATAATAATGATGCAGCGATGACATCATTATTTGACGATTTAAATAAAATGGAATGATAATGTAAAATCTATAAACTACACAAGTCCAAAACCAATTGGATGAGTGGATTTCGAACCCTTATCACCTTATCCACGAATTATATCAATGTGGGACCTTTTGAAACCGAAACACATTTTCAAATAAAGTAATATTTCTTTACTTTCCAAAAGTGCACCTCCTCTCCTCTTATAAAAGACCCCCACCTCTACCTCATTTCACACACTTCTCAAGCCTTTGGCTCGGCCAAACCCTGCCCATTTACTCTCTCCACATCCCTCTCCTCATCCTAGAGGATTCCCTTTGGGCAGAATCCTTTCAAAGGAAGCCTTTAGGCTCAAATCAAAAGGAGTTACACTTTTAAAGGTAATTCATTCTCTCATGTTCATTTGTTTTTTTTTTTTGCTTCTCCAACCCCCTAAACTCTTTTTATTTACTTATTTTGTAACAACACCAGTATCTTCAATATACAAGGATGTTGTTATAATATTTATTTGAGCTACACTCTCACACAACTACATGAAATGGTTAAAGAACATACGGTTTCCGTGGATGGCGAAATTCTGCCTCCCGAAACGATGATTGTTCAATACTCATTTAACACCTTCAAAGGTGGCCATTATGATGTCACTATTTTTATATATGATATATAATATGTTTATGTTTTCCTTAAGCTTCTGTTTTTTTTTCATTTTGGGCATACCTTTATGGTTCCCATTATGGGTAAACACGATATCTTCATTTTAGGAAGTGCGCACTACCGCCCCCTGAAAGTGATTTGATTCGTTAATACCATATGTGGGATGTGTAAAGGATAAAGTTAAGGATATTATATATGTTATTATACTGGAATTATAATATACTCTTAAATCATTATGATTCCATTCCAGAAAATATGAAATAGAAATGGAAGTAGCGTTCATGCGTACGTACGGCTTACCGTCTCCATGAACGGGGCATTTCATTTCTTACCTCTAAATGTGATGTAATATTATAAATACATGTATATGATGAATATATATGATATATATGTTATCCAAATCATTAATATCATTCTGGATATACCAAACCTATGACCAAATTAACAACATGTAAGTGTAAGAAGTCTATTTTTGACTTAAGAACCAAATACCGACAAAATGAACATTATTAACTTAACTGATTACATGATGTTCATAACATGGTATAAAAGGAATAATGAACTTGAAAAAGATTCATAAGAAAGTAGAGATTAACTCAAGTTTATTATTCAGGAGATTAATGAACGGTCGGGTCAAGTCGGATACGAGGTATGGGACTTCATCTCAATCTCCTTTCATTGAGGCATATTTTATTTTATACACAACTTTCTTTTATACGGTGTATAAACCCCTTTGAATTTTACGTTTATTCAAAAGGAATATTTTTTATACGAAGCGTTTACTAAATGACAAAAGGGAATGTTTTTGTCGTACGTATGCGGCGACAATGACTTCTCCGTCGTCGTGACCGTTATTTGAGTTTCGGCTTCCTCTACAGGCCATACCTTCTTTTTAAAAGAAAAATAAATACCATGTTTTACTTTTCTTTTATTTTGGTATTGAAAATGGTTTTCACAATGTTTTTGTGTTGTATTGATATCTTGTGATTGAAATGTGGAAATGTTATGTTTCCTTTATGCATGTTTTATGTGATACGATTATGTTATGGTTCTTGGGCATTATTATGAAGACGGGTGGTTCCGTGATAAACTAAGGGCGGGTGAGCCCGATATAGCTCTCCAATGCATAGGGTAACGCGAAGGAGTGAAACGTTAAGGTTTGTCCGAAGAGATTTTAGGGAATATACTGTGATGGGTATTCCAAACGTAACCAAGAGGGTTACTCCCTACGTAAGAATGTTATGAATGCCTCAAGTAACCTTTATGTCTTATGATTTCTATGATTTATTCATGATTTTATGAGGTATGTTAAAGTGCCTATGTTTTATGGGTAAAGTATGATTTCAGTATTATGTATATATGAACTCATGTTTCCTTTCCATGTTTTTATAACCCATACTGAGCTTTTTATGCTCATCCCGCGTTTTTTTGAAATTTTTTTCACAGGTCAAGGGAAAGGTACATGATATGATGATAGTGTCAAGGAAGTGTCAAGAAATAATCCATGTTTTATTTTAAATGTGTTTCCATTGATGGGAACGAAGAATACTATCTTTATGTAACCACTTTGTTTATATGTGGAATGTAATGCAAGTTTTATGATCTAATTCTCTAAAACTCTAAACCCGAAAAGATCCTCAATGTGTAATCTTGTAATAACTCACGATTAAGTAAGGTTTAAGGCTGGGGCCTTATAGTTGGTATCAAAGGTCGGTTTAGATAACTTTAGGAGTTAGAATTCTATTAAATGATTATCCAAAAATAATTTTTTTCGAAATGATATTGCATTTAAAGATTACCATGTTGCTTCATCTAGGACATGTTTGTTCAGAATGGTTTTCCGCAGAGGAAACAGGGAAGCAGTGCTAGGAAGGCATACAGAAGGAAATAAACTTCCGAATCAGCATCCAGAAATGGTCGGAATTGGAACTGAACAGTTTTTTGTAGTAATGGCGCAGTTGACTCAAGCGATAAATGGCGGTGGTATCCATACACGAGATCAGCCAGACCAACCGCAGAGGAACATGTCAGTGGTGGAACATTTCATGAGGCAACATCCACCATCATTCAGAGGATCATCTGACCCTGTGCTAGCTGAAGGGTGGATTAAAGCACTAGAGAATATTTTTGATGTCATGGGGTGTTCAGACAATCAAAAGGATAGTCTTGCTATTTACCGTTTAGAGGGTGAAGCATATCAGTGGTGGTCTATGGTTAAAAATATCAGGGACGCTGATGAGATTGATGCTCTTGACTGGGATGAATTCAAAGGTATGTTTCTTGAGAAGTATTTTCCTAAGGCTGTTCGACTTAGGATGGAAAATAAATTCTTGGAATTGAGGCAAGAGGAAGACTCAGTGGCTGCCTATGAAGAAAGGTTCACTCGATTGCCAAGGTATGCTCCAAATTTTATCCGGGACCTTGATAGTAAAATCAATCGTTTTTACTTAGGATTAAAGCCAAAATATCGAAGGGCATTAGATTCTCGTGAGTTTAAAAGTTATGAAAATCTTGTTCGATGTGCTGAGAAGGTGGAAATGGAGTTTGCCGATGACCAAGTTTTCTATAACAACCAGCAGAAGAAGAGACCGAGGTGGCAGGAGAAAGGTAAGAATTCTTCAGAAAAGTCTGATGGTAAGAGAACTAAGTTTCCAGTTTGTGATAAATGTGGCAAAAGGCATGCTGGGGAATGTCTTCTGAATTCTGGGAAGTGCTACCGATGTGGTAAGATGGGACATAAGGCTCGTGATTGCACTGAAAAGGATCAAGGTGAAGGTAAGAACAAATTTGATGTACAGTTAGTGAAATGTTATAAGTGCAATTAGATGGTTCACTATGAAAATGAGTGTCCGACAAGGAGCCTGAGTGATGGGAAGCAGTTAGACTACAAGCAGAAAGGGGTGCTGAAATCCTTTGCAACTACTTCAGCAGATGTCGGGCCATCAAATGAAGTTGTATCAGGTACTTTGTTTGTTTTTTCAGATTATGCCAGTGTGTTGTTTGATTCGGGGTCTACACATTCTTTCATCTCTGAAACCTTTTCTAGTAAAATGGGAATACCAACTCAAGAAATGACTCCTGAACTATTGGTAAAAACACCTGGGGGAAATGTCGAGGCAAAAAGAATTTATAAGAATATTCCTATCCTTATCCGTGGAAAGAAGCTACTTGCAAACCTTATTGTTCTACCTCTAGTAGAGTTTGATGTTATCCTGGGTATGGATTGGCTCTCTATTTACCACGCTTAGATTGACTGTAGAGCTAAAGAAGTTTCTTTTCAGAAAGACTTTCAGTTTGTTTACAAGAATGAACCCTTACTTTTGATAACATATCAAGAGGCCGAGAAACTTGTAAAAGATGGAAATGAATGTTACCTTGCACACGTCGTTGAAAATAAAGGAACTATTCAGATTAATGATGTGCCAGTGGTAAATGAGTATCCTGATGTTTTTCCTGATGAGTTTCCTAGAATAATACCAGATCGGGAAGTTGAGTTTACTGTTGACTTAGTTCCTAATGCTAAGCCAATTTCAAAACCCCCTTATCGAATGGCACAAATTTAACTTTTAGAGTTGAAGGAGAAATTGCAAGATTTATTAGCGAAAGGTTTCATTAGACCTAGCACATCACCATGGGGTGCTCCTGTTTTATTTGTTAAAAAGAAATATGGTTCTATGAGACTTTGAATTGATTATAGAGCCTTGAATAATATCACTGTTAAGAACAAATATCCTTTGCCTCATATCGATGATTTGTTTGATCAGCTCCAGGGAGCTCAGTTTTTTTCAAAGATTGACTTGAGATCGGGGTACCATCAGCTGAAGGTAAAGGAGGAAGATATTCCGAAAACCGCGTTCCGTACGAGATATGGACATTATTAATTTGTAGTAATGCCTTTTGGTCTAACCAATGCACCTGCTGTATTCATGGACTTAATGAATAGAATTTTCCATGAGTTCTTGGATAAGTTTGTGGTGGTTTTCATTGATGATATTTTGGTGTTTTCTAAAAGTAAAGAGGAGCATGAAAAACATTTAAGGGTTATCTTGCAAACCTTAAAAGAAAAGAAACTGTATGGGAAATTCAGCAAGTGTGAGTTTTGGTTGCAACAAATTTCGTTCCTTGGTCACATTGTTTCTAAAGATGGAATAACTGTAGATCCTGCAAAAACAAAAGTTGTGGAAGAATGTCCAAGATCCACAAATGTAACCGAGATTCGTAGCTTCCTTGGTTTGGCGGGCTATTACCGAAGGTTTGTTAGAAATTTTTCACGGTTATCTAGTCCAATGACTAATCTAACTCGGAAGGGTGTTAAGTTTATCTGGACAAAAGAATGTGATGATTGTTTTCAGGAATTGAAAATAAGATTGGTGAATGTTCCAGTTTTGGCACTACTTTCTAGGAATGGTGAGTTTGTTATATACAGTGATGCTTCATTGAATGGACTTGGTTGCGTCCTAATGCAGAATGATCAGGTAATTGCATATGCTTCACGACAGTTGAAAACTCATGAGGTAAATCACCCTACACATGATTTGGGAGTAGCTTCTATTGTTTTTGCTTTAAAAATTTGGAGGCATCATTTGTATGGAGTAAAGTGTGAAATATATACCGATCACAAAAGTTTAAAGTATATATTCACTCAGAAAGAGTTAAACATGAGACAAAGGAGATGGCTGTAATTAATCAAGGATTATGAGTGTACAATTAATTACCATCCGGGAAAAGCAAATAAAGTGACTGATGCTTTGAGTCGAAAAAGTAATGCTTCATTAACAATGTTGCGGTTGGAACGTGATCCTTTGGTTAACGATTTGATGAACTTTGGCATAGAAGTTGTTGGTGCAGGAATTCCTTCTGTTTTGTTTCAGGTATCAGTGAGATCTTCTCTATCAGATAGAATCAAGCAAGAACAGAAGCAAGATAGTGAGTTGCATAAAAAGGTAGAGCTGGTTCAGAAAGGTAAGTTGCCAGAATTCAACATTGATAATGATTGTGTGACGAGATTTGGTAAGAAAGGAAAGTTGAGTCAAAGGTTCATTGGACCATACGAAATTCTGGAGAGAGTTGGATCAGTTGCATACCGAGTGGCTTTACCTCCGAGTTTATCGCAGGTACACAATGTTTTTCACATTTCAATGTTGAGAAAGTATATGCCAGATCCATCTCATGTTTTGAGTCCAGAGGTAGTTCAGATGGAAGAGAACCTATCTTATAAGGAACAACCGGTCCAGATTCTTGACCACAGGGAGCCAGTGTTACGAAATAAGGTGATTCACCAGGTAAAGGTTTCGTGGAAAAACCACATGATTGAAGAGGCAACATGGGAATCTGAAAATGCAATGAGGGATAAGTACCCCCATTTATTCGATAAGTAAATAAATTGCGGGGACGCAATTTTCTAAAGGGGGGAAGGATGTAACATCCCAAGTAAGTAATGAATAATAGATATTTTTATCCATGTCTATTAATGATTAAGATAGTGTTTTAGAGGCTTAAAATGAAAATAAATACAATCTTATGCAGGGAATAAACTAATATTCTTAAAAGATTGTTTTACTGCCTTTTGATGGCAAACCATTTTTGAATCTATCTTTTGACAATTTTATAAACTATGTTTGTCAAAATAAACTTATTCCTTATGATTGGGACATCAAAATTTACCTTGTGTGAATTTTTGTTATTTTTCTGACAATGTTCATTTTTTAATGAATAGTGAAAAATACTGCATTTTACATCAAAACTGCTTTTTAATCTAATTTATTTATATGATTAGATTATGTTTTGAATTGGTTTTGAAGTGAAATTTGAATATATTTTTACCATTTTATCCAATGGTGGTCATTGGAATCAATTTCACTTTGAAATTAGACTTAAACTGGTGTCAATCTTTTGATACTTATTGTTTTGTAAAAACATGCTATTTTCTCTGGCAGCGGGAATTAATTATTAAATTAATTAATGTGACTTATATGATTTGAATTTTGTAAAATAGACTTCATTTTTGAATTCGGAATATCAAATATAGCTTAGGGTGAATTTTTGGTAATTTTCTGAAAAACTTCAATTTTTGATGAATAGTGAAACCACTAAGTGGTAATCAAGCAAACTGATTTTTCAGTTAAATGAAATTTTACAACTAATGTGTATTGAATTTTGAAAATCCGACATACATGGTTGTCATTAAGAAGTAAAATGTGGTTCAATGAGATTAAAATAATTTTTTGGTGAATAGTAACTTATTAAGTTTTTAATCGCGATTAGTGGTAATTAGTGTAGTTTAAGGTATAAATAATGCTTTAATAATATGAAATGACCAAGACACATGTCCCAACCTTATTGGTTGTGTCATGGCCGACCAAGACAAGCCATGGGTCAACTTGGGGACCCCATGGAGACATTTTGGTTGGGAAATGACATAAATAATTTTTTATTAAATGTTAAAGTAAAAAATGACACAAACATAATACGTTTTACGAAAACAATTTTCACATGGGGTTATAAAGATCATATATTTGATTATAAATAGTCATTGGAAAGATAAAAAGATTTCCTACATCATAGTATTTGTTTTATGATTATTAGACATTAAATAAATTAAATTATTTATGACATAATAATGATGCAGCGATGAAATCATTATTTGATGATTTAAATAAAATTGAAAGATAATGTAAAATCTATGAACTAAACATGGCCAAAACCAATTGGATGAGTGGATTTCTAACCCTTATCCCCTTTTCCACGAATTATATCAATGTGAGACCTTTTGAAACCGAAACACATATTCAAATAAAGTAATATTTCTTTACTTTCCAAAAGTGCCCCTCCTCTCCTCTTATAAAAGACCCCCACCTCTACCTCATTTCACAAACTCCTCAAGCCTTTGGCTCGGCCAAACCCTGCCCATTTACTCTCTCCACATCCCTCTCCTAATCCTAGAGGATTCCCTTTGGGCGGAATCCTTTCAATGGAAGCCTTTAGGCTCAAATCAAAAGGAGTTACACTTTTAAAGATAATTCATTCTCTCATGTTCATTTGTTTTATTTTGCTTCTCCAACCCCCTAAACACTTTTCATTTACTTATTTTATAACAACACCAGTATATTCAATATACAAGGATGTTGTTATAATATTTATTTGAGCTACACTCTCACACAACTACATCAAATGGTTAAAGAACATACGGTTTCCGTGGATGGCGAAATTCTGCCTCCCGAAACGATGATTGTTCAATACTCATTTAACACCTTCAAAGGTGGCCATTATGATGTCACTATTTTTATATATGATATAGAATATGTTTATGTTTTCCTTAAGCTTCTGTTTTTTTTTCATTTTGGGCATACCTTTATGGTTCCCATTATGGGTAAACACGATATCTTCATTTTAGGAAGTGCGGACTACCGCCCCCTGAAAGTGATTTGATTCGTTAATACCATATGTGGGATGTGTAAAGGATAAAGTTAATGATATTATATATGTTATTATACTGGAATTATAATATACTCTTATATCATTATGATTCCATTCCAGAAAATATGAAATAGAAATGGAAGTAGCGTTCATGCGTACGTACGGCTTACCGTCTCCATGAACGGTGCATTTCATTTCATACCTATAAATGTGATGTAATATTATAAATACATGTATATGATGAATATATATGATATATATGTTATCCAAATCATTAATATCATTCTGGATATACCGAACCTATGACCAAATTAACAACATGTAAGTGTAAGAAGACTATTTTTGACTTAAGAACCAAATACCGACAAAATGAACATTATTAACTTAACTGATTACATGATGTTCATAACATGGTATAAAAGGAATAATGAACTTGAAAAATATTCATAAGAAAGTAGAGATTAACTCAAGTTTATTATTCAGGAGATTAATGAACGGTCGGGTCAAGTCGGATACGAGGTATGGGACTTCATCTCAATCTCCTTTCATTGAGGCATATTTTATTTTATACACAACTTTCTTTTATACGGTGTATAAACCCCTTTGACTTTTACGTTTATTCAAAAGGAATATTTTTTATACGAAGCGTTTACTAAACGACAAAAGGGAATGTTTTTGTCGTACGTATGCGGCGACAGTGACTTCTCCACCGTCGTGACCGTTATTTGAGTTTCGGCTTCCTCTACAGGCCATACCTTCTTTTTAAAAGAAAAATAAATACCATGTTTTACTTTTCTTTTATTTTGGTATTGAAAATGGTTTTCACAATGTTTTTGTGTTGTATTGATATCTTGTGATTGAAATGTGGAAATGTTATGTTTCCTTTATGCATGTTTTATGTGATACGATTATGTTATGGTTCTTGGGCATTATTATGAAGACGGGTGGTTCCGTGATAAACTAAGGGCGGGTGAGCCCGATATAGCTCTCCAATGCATTGGGTAACGCGAAGGAGTGAAACGTTAAGGTTTCTCCGAAGAGATTTTAGGGAATATACTGTGATGGGTATTCCAAACGTAACCAAGAGGGTTACTCCCTACGTAAGAATGTTATGAATGCCTCAAGTTACCTTTATGTCTTATGATTTATATGATTTATTCATGATTTTATGAGGTATGTTAAAGTGCCTATGTTTTATGGGTAAATTATGATTTCAGTCTTATGTATATATGAACTCATGTTTCCTTTCCATGTTTTTATAACCCATACTGAGCTTTTTATGCTCATCCCACGTTTTTTTGAAATGTTTTTCACAGGTCAAGGGAAAGGTACATGATATGATGATAGTGTCAAGAAAGTGTCAAGAAATAATCCATGTTTTATTTTAAATGTGTTTCCATTGATGGGAATGAAGAATACTATCATTATGTAACCACTTTGTTTATATGTGGAATGTAATGCAAGTTTTATGATCTAATTCTCTAAAACTCTAAACCCGAAAAGATCCTCAATGTGTAATCTTGTAATAACTCAAGATTAAGTAAGGTTTAAGGCCAGGGCCTTATAGTTGGTATCAAAGGTCGGTTTAGATAACTTTAGGAGTTAGAATTCTATTAAATGATTATCCAAAAATAATTTTTTTCGAAATGATATAGCATTTAAATATTACCATGTTGCTTCATCTAAGACATGTTTGTTCAGAATGGTTTTCTGCAGAGGAAACAGGGAAGCAGTGCTAGGAAGGCATACAGAAGGAAATAACCTTCCGAATCAGCATCCAGAAGTGGTCGGAATTGGAACTGAACAGTTTGTTGCAGTAATGGCGCAGTTGACTCAAGCGATAAATGGCGGTGGTATCCATACACGAGATCAGCCAGACCAACCGCAGAGGAACATGTCAGTGGTGGAACATTTCATGAGGCAACATCCACCATCATTCAGAGGATCATCTGACCCTGTGCTAGCTGAAGGGTGGATTAAAGCAATGGAGAAGATTTTTGATGTCATGGGGTGTTCAGACAATCAAAAAGTTAGTCTTGCTATTTGCCGTTTAGAGGGTGAAGCAGATCAGTGGTGGTCTATGGTTAAAAATATCAGGGACGCTGATGAGATTGATGCTCTTGACTGGGATGAATTCAAAGGTATGTTTCTTGAGAAGTATTTTCCTAAGGCTGTTCGAATTAGGATGGAAAAGCAATTCTTGGAATTGAGGCAAGAGGAAGACTCAGTGGCTGCCTATGAAGAAAGGTTCACTCGATTGGCAAGGTATGCTCCAAATTTTATCCAGGACCTTGATAGTAAAATCAATCGTTTTTACTCAGGATTAAAGCCAAAATATCGAAGGGCATTAGCTTCTCGTGAGTTTAAAAGTTATGAAAAGCTTGTTCGATGTGCTGAGAAGGTGGAAATGGAGTTTGCCGATGACCAAGTTTTCTATAACAACCAGCAGAAGAAGAGACCGAGGTGGCAGGAGAATGGTAAGAATTCTTCAGAAAAGTCTGATGGTAAGAGATCTAAGTTTCCAGTTTGTGATAAATGTGGCAAAAGGAATGCTGGAGAATGTCTTCTGAATTCTGGGAAGTGCTACCGATGTGGTAAGATGGGACATAAGGCTCGTGATTGCACTGAAAAGGATCAAGGTGAAGGTAAGAAAAAATTTGATGTACAGTTAGTGAAATGTTATAAGTGCAATGAGATGGGTCACTATGAAAATGAGTGTCCAACAAGGAGCTTGAGTGATGGGAAGCAGTTAGACTACAAGCAGAAAGGGGTGGTGAAATCCTTTGCAACTACTTCAGCAGATGTCGGGCCATCAAATGAAGTTGTATCAGGTACTTTGTTTGTTTTTTCAGATTATGCCAGTGTGTTGTTTGATTCGGGGTCTACACATTCTTTCATCTCTGAAACCTTTTCTAGTAAAATGGGAATACCATCTCAAGAAATGACTCCTGAACTTTTGGTAAAAACACCTGGGGGAAATGTCGAGGCAAAAAGAATTTATAAGAATCTTCCTATCCTTATCTGTGGAAAGAACCTACTTGCAAACCTTATTGTTCTACCTCTAGTAGAGTTTGATGTTATCCTGGGTATGGATTGGCTCTCTATTTACCATGCTAAGATTGACTGTAGAGCTAAAGAAGTTTCTTTTCAGAAAGACTTTCAGTTTGTTTACAAGAATGAACCCTTACTTTTGATAACATATCAAGAGGCCGAGAAACTTGTAAAAGATGGAAATGAATGTTACCTTGCACACGTCGTTGAAAATAAAGGAACTATTCAGATTAATGATGTGCCAGTGGTAAATGAGTATCCTGATGTTTTTCCTGATGAGTTGCCTGGAATAATACCAGATCGGGAAGTTGAGTTTACTGTTGACTTAGTTCCTGATGCTAAGCCAATTTCAAAACCCCCTTATCGAATGGCACAAATTTAACTTTTAGAGTTGAAGGAGAAATTGCAAGATTTATTAGCGAAAGGTTTCATTAGACCTAGCACATCACCATGGGGTGCTCCTGTTTTATTTGTTAAAAAGAAAGATGGTTCTATGAGACTTTGAATTGATTATAGAGCCTTGAATAATTTCACTGTTAAGAACAAATATCCTTTGCCTCATATCGATGATTTGTTTGATCAGCTCCAGGGAGCTCAGTTTTTTTCAAAGATTGACTTGAGATCGGGGTACCATCAGCTGAAGGTAAAGGAGGAAGATATTCCGAAAACCGCGTTCCGTACGAGATATGGACATTATTAATTTTTAGTAATGCCTTTTGGTCTAACCAATGCACCTTCTGTATTCATGGACTTAATGAATAGAATTTTCCATGAGTTCTTGGATAAGTTTGTGGTGGTTTTCATTGATGATATTTTGGTGTTTTCTAAAAGTAAAGAGGAGCATGAAAAACATTTAAGGGTTATCTTGCAAACCATAAAAGAAAAGAAACTGTATGGGAAATTCAGAAAGTGTGAGTTTTGGTTGCAACAAATTTCTTTCCTTGGTCACATTGTTTCTAAAGATGGAATAACTGTTGATCCTGAAAAAACAAAAGTTGTGGAAGAATGTCCAAGACCCACAAATGTAACCGAGATTCGTAGCTTCCTTGGTTTGGCGGGCTATTACCGAAGGTTTGTTAGAAATTTTTCACTGTTATCTAGTCCAATGACTAAGCTAACTCGGAAGGGTGTTAAGTTTATCTGGACAAAAGAATGTGATGATTGTTTTCAGGAATTGAAAAGAAGATTGGTGAATGATCCAGTTTTGGCACTACCTTCCAGGAATGGTGAGTTTGTTATATACAGTGATGCTTCATTGAAAGGACTTGGTTGCGTCCTAATGCAGAATGATCAGGTAATTGCTTATGCTTCACCACAGTTGAAAACTCATGAGGTAAATTACCCTACACATGATTTGGAACTAGCTGCTGTTGTTTTTGCTTTAAAAATTTGGAGGCATCATTTCTATGGATTAAAGTGTGAAATATATACTGATCACAAATGTTTAAACTTTATATTCACTCAGAAAGAGTTAAACATGAGACAAAGGAGATGGCTGTAATTAATCAAGGATTATGATTGTACAATTCATTACCATCCGGGAAAAGCAAATAAAGTGGCTGATGCTTTGAGTCGAAAATGTAATGCTTCATTAACAATGTTGCGGTTGGAACGTGATCCTTTGGTTAACGATTTGATGAACTTTGGCATAGAAGTTGTTGGTGCAGGAATTCCTTCTGTTTTGTTTCAGGTATCAGCGAGATCTTCTCTATCAGATAGAATCAAGCAAGTACAGAAGCAAGATAGTGAGTTGCAGAAAAAGGTAGAGCTGGTTCAGAAAGGTAAGTTGCCTGAATTCAACATTGATAATGATTGTGTGATGAGATTTGGTAAGAAAGGAAAGTTGAGTCCAAGGTTCATTGGACCATACGAAATTCTGGAGAGAGTTGGATCAGTTGCATACCGAGTGTCTTTACCTCCGAGTTTATCACAGGTACACAATGTTTTTCACATTTCAATGTTGAGAAAGTATATGCCAGATCCATCTCATGTTTTGAGTCCAGAGGTAGTTCAGCTGGAAGAGAACCTATCTTATAAGGAACAACCGGTCCAGATTCTTGACCACAGGGAGCAAGTGATACGGAATAAGGTGATTCACCAGGTAAAGGTTTTGTGGAAAAACCACATGATTGAAGAGGCAACATGGGAATATGAAAATGCAATGAGGGATAAGTACCCCCATTTATTCGATAAGTAAATAAATTGGGGGACGCAATTTTCTAAAGGGGGGAAGGATGTAACAACCCAAGTAAGTAATGAATAATAGATATTTTTATCCATGTCTATTAATGATTAAGATAGTGTTTTAGAGGCTTAAAATGAAAATAAATACAATCTTATGCATGGAATAAACGAATATTCTTAAAAGATTGTTTTACTGCCTTTTGATGGGAAACCATTTTTGAATCTATCTTTTGACAATTTTATAAACTATGTTTGTCAAAATAAACTTATTCTTTATGATTGGGACATCAAAATTTAACTTGTGTGAATTTTTGGTATTTTTCTGACAATGTTCATTTTTTAATGAATAGTGAAAAATACTGCATTTTACATCAAAACTGCTTTTTAATCTAATTTATTTATATGATTAGATTATGTTTTGAATTGGTTTTGAAGTGAAATTAGAATATATTTTTACCATTTTATCCAATGGTGGTCATTGGAATCAATTTCACTTTGAAATTAGACTTAAACTGGTGTCAATCTTTTGATACTTATTGTTTTGTAAAAACATGTTATTTGCTCTGGTAGCGGGAATTAATTATTAAATTAATTAATGTGACTTATATGATTTTAATTTTGTAAAATAGACTTCATTTTTGAATTCTTAATATCAAATATAGCTTAGGGTGAATTTTTGGTAATTTTCTGAAAAACTTCAATTTTTGATGAATAGTGAAACCACTAAGTGGTAATCAAGCAAACTGATTTTTCAGTTAAATGAAAGTTTACCACTAATGTGTATTGAATTTTGAAAATCTGACATACAATGCTGTCATTAAGATGTAAAATGTGGTTCAATGAGATTAAAATAATTTTTTGGTGAATAGTAACTTATTAAGTTTTTAATCGCGATTAGTGGTAATTAGTGTAGTTTAATGTATAAATAATGCTTTAATAATATGAAATGACCTAGACACATGTCCCAACCTTATTGGTTGTGTCATGGCCGACCAAGACAAGACATGGGTCAACTTGGGGACCCCATGGAGACATTTTGGTTGGGAAATGACATAAATAATTTTTTATTAAATGTTAAAGTAAAAATGACACAAACATAATACGTTTTACGAAAACAATTTTCACATGGGGTTATAAAGATCAGATATTTGATTATAAATAGTCATTGGAAAGCTAAAAAGATTTCCTACATCATAGTATTTGTTTTATGATTTTTAGACATTAAATAAATTAAATTATTTATGACATAATAATGATGCAGCGATGACATCATTATTTGACGATTTAAATAAAATTGAAAGATAATGTAAAATCTATGAACTACACATGGCCAAAACCAATTGGATGAGTGGATTTCGAACCCTTATCACCTTATCCACGAATTATGTCAATGTGGGACCTTTTGAAACCGAAACACATTTTCAAATAAAGTAATATTTCTTTACCTTCCAAAAGTGCCCCTCCTCTCCTCTTATAAAAGACCCCCACCTCTACCTCATTTCACACACACCTCAAGCCTTTGGCTCCGCCAAACCCTGCCCATTTACTCTCTCCACATCCCTCTCCTCATCCTAGAGGATTCCCTTTGGGCAGAATCCTTTCAAAGGAAGCCTTTAGGCTCAAATCAAAAGGAGTTACACTTTTAAAGGTAATTCATTCTCTCATGTTCATTTGTTTTATTTTGCTTCTCCAACCCCCTAAACTCTTTTTATTTACTTATTTTGTAACAACACAAGTATCTTCAATATACAAGGATGTTGTTATAATATTTATTTGAGCTACACTCTCACACAACTACATCAAATGGTTAAAGAACATACGGTTTCCGTGGATGGTGAAATTCTGCCTCCCGAAACGATGATTGTTCAATACTCATTTAACACCTTCAAAGGTGGCCATTATGATGTCACTATTTTTATATATGATATATAATATGTTTATGTTTTCATTAAGCTTCTGTTTTTTTTTATTTTTGGGCATACCATTATGGTTCCCATTATGGGTAAACACGATATCTTCATTTTAGGAAGTGCGGACTACCGCCCCTGAAAGTGATTTGATTCGTTAATACCATATGTGGGATGTGTAAAGGATAAAGTTAATGATATTATATATGTTATTATACTGTAATTATAATATACTCTTATATCATTATGATTCCATTCCAGAAAATATGAAATAGAAATGGAAGTAGCGTTCATCCGTACGTACGGCTTACCGTCTTCATGAACGGTGCATTTCATTTCATACCTCTAAATGTGATGTAATATTATAAATACATGTATATGATGAATATATATGATATATATGTTATCCAAATCATTAATATCATTCTGGATATAACGAAACTATGACCAAATTAACAACATGTAAGTGTAAGAAGTCTATTTTTGACTTAAGAACCAAATACCGACAAAATGAACATTATTAACTTAACTGATTACATGATGTTCATAACATGGTATAAAAGGAATAATGAACTTGAAAAAGATTCATAAGAAAGTAGAGATTAACTGAAGTTTATTATTCAGGAGATTAAAGAATGGTCAGGTCAAGTCAGATACGAGGTATGGGACTTCGTCTCAATCTCCTTTCATTGAGGCATATTTTATTTTATACACAACTTTCTTTTATACGGTGTATAAACCCCTTTGACTTTTACGTTTATTCAAAAGTAATCTTTTTTATACGAAGCGTTTACTAAACAAAAAAAGGGAATGTTTTTGTCGTACGTATGCGGCGACAACGACTTCTCCGCCGTCGTGATCGTTATTTGAGTTTCGGCTTCCTCTACAAGCCATACCTTCTTTTTAAAAGAAAAATAAATACCATGTTTTAATTTTCATTTATTTTGGTATTGAAAATGGTTTTCACAATGTTTTTGTGTTGTATTGATATCTTGTGATTGAAATGTGGAAATGTTATGTTTCCTTTATGCATGTTTTATGTGATACGATTATGTTATGGTTCTTGGGCATTATTATGAAGACGGGTGGTTCCGTGATAAACTAAGGGTGGGTGAGCCCGATATAGCTCTCCAATGCATTGCGTAACGCGAAGGAGTGAAACGTTAAGGTTTCTCCGAAGAGATTTTAGGGAATATACTGTGATGGGTATTCCAAACGTAACCAAGAGGGTTACTCCCTATGTAAGAATGTTATGAATGCCTCAAGTTACCTTTATGTCTTATGATTTCTATGATTTATTCATGATTTTATGAGTTATGTTAAAGTGCCTATGTTTTATGGGTAAAGTATGATTTCAGTCTTATGTATATATGAACTCATGTTTCCTTTCCATGTTTTTATAACCCATACTGAGCTTTTTATGCTCATCCCAAGTTTTTTTGAAATGTTTTTCACAGGTCGAGGGAAAGATACATGATATGATGATAGTGTCAAGGAAGTGTCAATAAATAATCCATGTTTTATTTTAAATGTGTTTCCATTGATGGGAATGAAGAATACTATCTTTATGTAACCACTTTGTTTATATGTGGAATGTAATGCAAGTTTTATGATCTAATTCTCTAAAACTCTAAACCCGAAAAGATCCTCAATGTGTAATCTTGTAATAACTCAAGATTAAGTAAGGTTTAAGGCTGGGGCCTTATAGGAATGACATTGGTTAGTTCATTACATTTCACTCATATCCATGTATCCAATATATGTAATTGTTACTATGAGTTAATTTTACCTCCTAAAATCAAGGATTTATTGGTAAAACCTTTGATCTAAAATAATTATATTATATTGACTTTTAACTACCATGTTGGTTCTTTAGAATAACAAAATTGGTCTTATATTCAGATGTAACAAGCTTAGGTTATTGTAGGTATGGTTATTCAGGCACTCAATAAGGACTCCAATCTTAATGAGGATACTTTTTATTCACTTATATTTTATTATACTATAAAACTATTATGTTTTATATTCATAGTCTGTGTTTTTATGAGACATTGTTGGTGGTGGATTACTGAATTTTATAAGATGTACAGGTCAATGTGGTGGATGTGGTCAAGGACTCCAGGGTTATGATTTATAGTGTTAGTATATCAGACATTCTTAGGGAGTTTAGGTTGGTTCTCAGGGTTGTGGATCCCAATAGTTACACATAGTGAAACCTATTTTGGATTACTAGAGTTTCTATCCATCTAGAGTGTGTAGTGAAAACATAGTAGCCTCTACTTTAGTATCTACTTTTTTAAGATGGGAAATTCATATTTCTTCATATCTATATCTATAATGAAGTGTTTTGGACTCAGAATTTAGTACTTTTAGGGTAACCATTTTTTTTACTTCATTTGGAGTATGGTCCCATATCATTCACTAATGCATGGACTGTACCCTAAGATCAGGGGATGAAAATTCTTAGGGAACATTTCCATTCTTGAGATGACAGTATTTGACATAATTCTCATATGGATTAGTTAGTACTCTACCCTTCCCATATTGACTGTTATCTGATGTGGGTGTCTTTTATATCCCCCAAGAGAGATTATTATGTTCATAAAGTAGAATTTTATTTACATGAAATTCATTCTCTGCCTAAGAGTCATGGGATTGACATAGTATTGGCCAATATATCAAAAAAAATTAATGATCAAGGATTATGATAGACAATTTTTTCTTCAGTGGGGGATCGATTTAGAGATGTTTTCTATGACAAACCTGCTTTTATTACAAACTTAAACATGATTTATTACATAAACTATTCACTTGATAAAACATGGAAGATCGAGAGGTATAGTGTCTTTGGGGATTAGGATCATTACATAACAACTTAAAACATTAAATACAACATATTTATTGAAAACATCCTTTACATGACCACTACATTCCCTCGTACTTAGCATTGCATGGGATAACCTAAGGACATGCATAAGAAAAGAGTGATCTATAAATACCAGTAAGGGAATAAACATGGAATACAAGAGGAGTACAATGCATGTTACAAAATAGGAATATCAATAGAGCAAAAGAGAAACATGGACATAAAGTCATGAAAAATCATGATAATCATAACATGGAAATGTGGCAACAACACTTAACATGGAATTAGCATGAGCCAAGACTCATTGCACATGGAGCATGAGTAAATCCTCATTACACATGAAGAACGAGTAAACCCTAGTTGCACTTGAATTAGCATGAGTCAATACTCATTGCAAAATTATTTATCCTGATACTATACTTTACCCAATGCTTTGGAGAGCTATAAGGGCACACCCTTCTTAAACATTTCATTTCATGCATAAGTGTGCCACATGGATCATAAAACCTGGATTCATAAAACATAATAATTTATTCCACGATAAAGAAAATTTTAATTCATACATGAAACTTTATAATCAATAAGTAATTGTTCATCAAGGTGAATACCCTTGATGGAGAAATGGGAATGGTATTCACTACACAATGGCATTGGCTTAGAAAATCGGCGTGATTTCGGCAGCGTAACGGCATTACATAAGAATTTATAAAAATGGTTGATGAGAGAGAATGGGGTTCCTCGTCATATTTACATGTAATGGACTGTAATGAGGTCATATAGATACATGTCCCAACACTTGTAATGGAATTTAGATTCATGATACAAAAGTATTGCTTAAATGTAAAAGAGGAGAGATAAGTTCCTTTCGGAATTTTGGCATAGTAATGGGTGTACAAGGGAGGAATTAAATGAGAGAGAAAGGGGTCTCCCATCATTCAAAAATGAAGAGGGATTTATGAGGGAGGCGTAAAACCATACCCCAACATTCATAATTGAAATTAAAATGGAAAAACAACTTAATTAAAATTAGACAAAAATGAGAAAGGAAGAAAAAAACCCTTACTTGGAAGTGTGCTTCAAAAGGCTAGAGAGAGGCTTGAGAGAGGCTTCTTGGGAGCCTGAGGAACCTTGGTAGGATTCTAGAGAGAGTATGGAAGAGGTTGGATGAACTCCAAATGCTTTGAGTGAGGAGGAAGTGGGAGCTTGGGTGGGTTTATATAGGAAAGGTGAGGGAATTGTTTATTATTTAGGTTTGGGACCCCTTATAATAAATTAATCCAAACCACAAACCATCCAATGGTTTTTGCCCATGGTTTTTTGAAAAGGGAAGAGGAAAAAAATATTTTATAAGTCCAAATTATGAACATCTTAAAATAATGGGGTTGCTTATGTGGAGGTGAGTCACACTCCCATGGAATATAATTTAAAAAGACAAGATGATTAATAAGTCTTGAGGGTCCATTAATGCTTTGTAAAAGTAAGTAAAACAAACCCAAAATCACATTATTTTAATGAAAAAGCATATATTGGACGAAAATAAATCTTATAGTATTTTATTACATCACTATTTAGTCATTATGATGTCATAAAACACTTTATATATTTAAACGGTATTTAATTTTTACCCCAAAATTTGACTATCTCAGAAAATTATGAAAAAAACACCATTGGATAATTTCGACGTCCTGATTCCATAAATAACATTTATTTTATCTAAATAATTTTCTAAATATGTTAATTTTTACTTTTAAAATAAAAACTGACATTTATCGAAAATTTACTGGTTTTGACAAAAATGGCGTTCAAACCTTAATAAAAATTAAAATTGCATTCATAAAATTATAAGATCATTTTTATTTAATAAAAATTAATTTCATAATAATAATAATATTTTATTAAAATAATATTTAATTAACAGATCCCTTAATTTAATAAAATATAATTCTTAAATAATAACTAAAAACACTATTTGTACTTTAAAAACAATGTATCAAAAATGACAGGGAGGTATATTAATTATTATATACAAAAATAATATACATGAACATAGTGCTAGAGATTTGTTACATAACCCCTTCAAAAATATGCATAAGACCTAAGGGTAAGGTGTGAAATTGTGACAGACTCTTGGGGTGGCTCGGATAACATCGCTCGAGTGGTAATTTCTATCAACTTCCACATTTCCCGTAGACGGTCACGTTCAATCTTGACATGATGAAGCTCATCTTGTGCTTGGTCAAGAGCGAAGCCCAAAGATGCCACCTCTTTTCCGAGATCTGACAAATGGGCTTCATATGGAGCAATTATACTGGATGAGGTCATCACTTCCATTGTCTGAGTAAATTGAGTTTGTTAAAGCCCTATATTTATAATAATCATGTGATCACTGTTCAACGGCTATAAAAGAAATGATCACAATTCTTAGCATAAAATCAAAGAAGTTGAAATTTTATATAAACATAAAGAGACATTTAATTAGATCAAGAGGGATTTCCATTAATGAAACTTTGGGTCATTATAATATTCCCCCCTTAAGAAATTTCTCCCTCGAAAGTTTCCTTTTGCCACACTAAACCAGATGTGGGTGACTCAGCTTCATCATTTCCTCCAATTCCCAAGTCGCTTCTTTAAACTTGTTGTTTCTCTAAAACACCTTGATGAAGGTCATTGTCTTATTTCGTAGAACTTTTTCTCTATGATCTAAGATCTTCACTATTCGTTCCTAATAAGAAAGATCATCTTCCAATTGTACCACCTCAGAAGAGAGTACATGTGAAGGGTCCAGTATGTACTTCCTTAATAGGGATACATGAAAGACATCATGCACTTTGGCCATGGTAGGCTGAAGTGCTAGTCGATAGGCCACAACCCCAACATGATCAAGAATCTCGAAGGGGCCGATGTACCTTGGAATTAACTTCCCTTTCTTTCCAAACCTCAGGACCTTCTTCCACGAAGATATGTGTAGAAAAACCATGTCTTCAACTTTAAACTCAAGGTCTCATCGATGGTTATCTGTAAAACTCTTTTGTCGACTCTGGGCAGCCTTGATATGTTGCTAAATGGTTTTCACCTTCTCCACCATTTCTTCGACCATTTTTGGTCCAAGCAGCTTACGTTCACCGACCTCATCCCAACATGCCAGTGTTCTGCACCTTTTCCCTTGCAGGGCTTCATATGGTGCCATTTGGATGCTTGAGTGGAAACTGTTATTATAAGAGAACTCAACCTGAGGAATATGTTTATCCCATCCTCCTTTAAAGTCCATTGAGCATGATCTCAACATTTCCTGAAGTGTTTGGATAGTCCGCTCGGATTGGCCATCAGTTTGAGGATGATAGGTCGTACTGAAGTTCAGTTCAGTATTCAGAGCATGGTGAAGACTCTTCCAAAACCTAGAGGTGAATCTTGGATCTCGGTCAGACACAATAGATAGTGGTACTCCATGCAAACTTACCACTTCCCTGATATATATCTGTGTCAGTTGATGCAAACAGAAATCCTCCTGAATAGTAATGAAGTGTGCAGTCTTTGTAAGACGCTCCACAACAACCCATATTGCATTATTGCCTTTGGATATCCTTGGAAGTCCGGTGAAAAATTCTATGGTGATTTTCTCCCATTTCCATTCTGGTATGGTCAATGGTTGAATCATCCCCTTAGACTTCTGCCTCTCTGCCTTCACTTACTGACACACCAGGCACTTTTATGTATATTCAGTGATCTCCTTCTTCATATTATCCCACCAAAAGTTTTCTCAGAGATCTCGATACATCTTTCTGCTCCCTGCGTGGATAGAGAAATTTGAACTATGTGTGTCATCCAAAAGTTCCTTCTTCAGCTCCGGACTTTATGGAACACATAGGATTTTCCCAAACCGCACAATTCCTTCTTCATTAACATTAAACTCATAGGATTTCCCTTTTTTGATAGCTTATATGTTTTCCTGAATTCCCACATCATCCTTTTGAGCATCCTTTAACCTTTCCAAAAGAGATGGTTGAGCAATAATTTGTAAAAGGATTGATGATGTTTCCTTATTTATGATTCCCATATCCATATTCATGAAGTCTAAGAATATTTGATCCTTCTCAATTCTCATCATTGATAGAATCGCTGGGTCGTTTCTACTTAGGGCATCTTCCACCTTGTTCGCTTTCCCAGGGTGGTAATGTATTGAACAGTCATAATCCTTGATGATCTTTATCCATATTCTCTGGAACATATTAATCTATTTTTGTGTGAATATATATTTAAGACTCTTGTGGTCAGTATATATCTCACATTTCTCCACATAGAGATAATGCCGCCATATTTTCAAGGCAAAGATCACTGCTTCCAACTCTATATCATGCAATGGATAGTTTCGCTCATGGATTCTCAACTTCCTTGAGGCATAGGATATCACTTTATCATTCTGAATTAGAACACAACCTAATCCCTTCTTCAAAGCATGACTGAATTCCATAAAAAGTTCCCCACTTGTGGGTAATGTGAGAAAGACCACAGTGATAAGCCTCTTTTTCAACTCCTTGAAGATTTCTTCGCATTCATAACTCCAGGAAAACTTTAATCCATTCCGATTTAGCTTGGTAAGAGGGTTGGACAATCGTGAAAAATTCCTTACAAATTGACGATAATATCCAGCTAACCCCAAGAAGATACAGATATCCATTACTGATGTCAGCCTCAGACATCACTCAATTGCATCTGTTTTGGAAGGATCGATAGATATCCCAATGCTTGTGATGATATGGCCCAAGAATGAGACCTCCTTCAACCAGAACTCACACTTTCTTTACTTTTTAAAGAGATTCTCCTTGTGCAAAGTCTCTAGTACAGTTCTTAAATGTTCCTCATGATCCTCCTTGGTTTTGGATTATATTAGAATATCATCTATAAATACTACCAAAAAATTTTCAAGGTAATCTCTAAAGACTATATTCATTAATTCCATGAATATTTCTGGATAATTTGTGAGTCTGAAAGTCATTACTATGAATTCATAGTGCCTGTATTTTGTGCGAAAGCAGTCATGGGGATATATTCCTTCTTCACCCTTACTTAACAATATCCCGACCACATATCCGCCTTGTAGAAGTATTGTGCTTCACGCAGTTGATCGAACAAATCATCAATTCATGGGAGAGGATACTTTTTCTTTATTGTTATTTTGTTAAGTTCACGATAATCGATGAAAAGCCACATTGACCCATCCTTATTCTTGATGAAGAGTACTGGTGTTCCCCATGGTGAAGCCCTTGGGCATATAAACCCTTTATTTAGATTCTCGTGTAGTTGTTTCTTCAGCTCTTCAAGCTCTACAACATACATTCTATATGGAGTCTTGAATATTGGTAATTCCCCGAGTATAAGTTCAATTGAGAATTCAATATCTCTTCTAGAAGTAAGACCAGGCAGTTCCTCGGGAAACACTTCAGTGAATTCCCTCACAATAGGCATTTCTTCCAGGATGGTTTCTTCCTTGGACTCAATCATCTGAGCCAGATACGCGAGCTCATAGGGTAGTAATATCCATTCTTCATATGATGGATCTAAAGGAGATTCATCTTCCTCCTTACACTTGTAAAGAATCGGGGGTCGATTCTCCATATAGAGTGTGATTTCCCTCCCCTGACAATTTATCTTGGATCTATATAAGAAATGCAAATCCATGCCACGAATTGCATAAAATTCAACCAGAGTGAGTATGAAGAGGTTAGTTGGGAAATTCGATCCACAAATTATAACAGGGGAGGACTTATATTCATGGGATGCAATGATTGCCCCATTTTCCGTACTCACCAACATCTTCACTACCATGATTTGTGGTGGTGCTGGGATTGTTCTACTAATCTTTTGAGATATAAAAGATTTCATAGAACCTGAATCAAAAAGTATGTTTGCTATTATTTAATGAATAACTAGTGTACCATTAACCACTTCATTGTTGGGGTTCACTTCGGCAGAAGTGATGGCAAAATCTCTTCCTTACTGCCTTGGAGGTTATTGGTTGCCTCCGAAAACCCTTGGATTAGGGCACTAATTTTCAAGATGCCCCGGTTCTTTTCATCTGTAGCAATGAACAACGCGTTGAGGTTCAAACAGAGCATTCCTTTCCTCTGCTGCAACCGCGGGTCTTTCTTGCCGACAGTTAACAGCTTGGTGCCCTTCTCTTCCACACCTAATGCATTTCCTCGCCCCCTTGAGGTAATTTCCAGGGTGTTTTTTTTCGCACTTTTGGCAAGTGGGGTGTGGGATCTTCTTAGCACCGTTGAATTTATCCATCTGACCACCAACATTGAAGTCCACCTTACTCTTCTTCTCCCCATGATACCCATGTGATTCCCCAACCTCCATTTTAACCTTGATGGCACATCGGACAATTTCCTCACATCT
The DNA here is from genome assembly GCA_963277665.1 of Viscum album. Classification (NCBI taxonomy): domain Eukaryota; kingdom Viridiplantae; phylum Streptophyta; class Magnoliopsida; order Santalales; family Viscaceae; genus Viscum; species Viscum album. Next base: position 1,112,192,913 of record OY728146.1, read on the forward strand.
GTCGAAGTCATGGATCGCTAATGCTTTCCGAAGGCTAGGCTTAAACCCAACAAATAAGCGGTCAAATATGCATTCTGGGGTAACGACAAAGCCGGAAGCATATCATGCAAGCCTTGTGAAGTTTTCCTCGTACGCTCCAACAGATTCTTCATCTTTTTTCTTGAGGGAAAGGAATTCCCTTTCCATCTTATGCTAGAGGGTGTGCAGAAAATATTTATCGAAAAATATCTTCCAAAAATCCTTCAATCAAAATGCCTCGATATCCTCCTCAGGCTTTGTATTTTTGATCAATTTCCACCATTGATCAAGTTCACCTTCCATACGATAAGCCGCTGGGTGAACCTTTTCTTGTTCAGAACATTGAAGGATGGAGAAGATCTTTTTAATGGAGTTGATCCATTGTTCAGCGATTATGGGATCGAATTATCCACTAACAGTAGGAGGACTTTGTCTCATGAAGCTCTTGATAGTGACTTATTATTTCTTATGGGGGGTTGAACGTTCCTCTTGACCTGTTTTTCTATTCAAAACTAGAGTTAGCTAAGAGAGAAGCATGACAAAGTTTTCGATTCCCACTCCCATTGGATTGGGCATCTCATTAGAACAGTCATCACACTGATCTTCACAATGGTTGTTAGCTTGAGTCCTCCTATTACCAGCCATTGGCTGGAATAAAAGGAAAGTTATGGGTAACAAATAAAGGGTAATCCAAATACAAAATTTGATGATTTATAAATAAACTTTTATTTCCTTAACTCATGAGTCTATAGGCTTCAATCTAGGCTTTTCATGATCTACCTTCTAACAAATATTCTTAGGGGCATTTTTTTAATTCCCTTAATAAGGGTTCATACTAAGCTTTCAAATTTATCAAAACATATCCTCCAAGAGTGTCGTAACCAAAAAGTGTAGAAAGGCATGTTGTTTAGCAGCAGTTCCCATTCAAGACTAGCTCAAAGCGGTGTTTTCGGGTTTTACCCCTAGGATACATCTCTACCAGAGCCACCTCTACTTGCTCGTATCCATACATGGATGTATTTTCTTAATAACCCACTTAATCAATACTCACCAAAACTTAAGGATGTTTTTATTATACATAGTCTTGTCTCTAAGGCTTTACTAGGGTTTTCTAATCCTAATCCCAAATATAACTAAACATATCTCCTGATACCAACTATGACAACCCTGCTTTTATTACAAACATAAACATGATTTATTACATAAACTATTCACTTGATACAACATGGAAGATCAAGAGTTCTAGTATATTTGGAGATTGGGATCATTACATAACAACTTAAAACATGAAATACAACATTTTTAATGAAAACTTCCTTTACATGACCACTACATTCCCTCGTACTTAGCATTTCATGGGATAAACTGGGGACATGCATAAGAAAAGGGTGAGCTATAAAGCCCAGTAAGGGAATAAACATGGAATACATGAGGATTATAATACATGTTAGAGAATAAAAATATCAATAGAGCACAAGGGAAGCATGAACATAAAGGCATGATAAAGCATAAATATCATAACATGGAAATGTCACAACAACACTTACATGGAATTAGCATGAGCCAAGACTCATTGCACATGAATCATGAGTAAATCCTCATTGAACATGAATCAAGAGTAAACACTCTTTGCACTTGAATTAGCATGATTCAATACTCATTTCACATGACATATCAGGATACTATACTTTACTCAATGCATTGGAGCGCTATAAGGGAGCACCCTTCTTGAACATTTTACCTGAATGGCCCGAAGGCCTTCTTTTTTATTTTTATTAATGATAATCCCCCATTTAAGGGTTAAAGGGGAACCCAAATATGACCCGTAGGCCCAAGGCAGAAGGCCCGACAAACTCACAAAACATGACCCAAAGGCCCAGAGGCATACCATGACTAATACATGACCTATAGGCCCAGCCCAATTGAACTGCCCCTCCCCAGCATTCTGCATAATTGATCACCTATATCCCACCTTGCATTGCTGATCGGTTAGGAATGCCCTGTACAAAGCTACACAGTGCCTGGTCCCGATGGCGGATGTCATACCCTCTCATTCTTCCAATCGGGTTAGCTCTACATCTGGTGGCTGCTACTCATGTTGCTCTGATCCTCTTCTGGGGCCTGTTCTATGTGAACTGGGCTACTCCATGGTCCACGTGACCTGAAGTCCCTGTGGTCTGAAGGTATTTGATTACCCAAAGGCCCTGGAGACCCATAGTCCCAAACCAGTTGCCCGACGACCCAAATCGGGTGAAAATTTCTGAATGCTACAGTACTGAACATTGACTGCTACAGTACTGCTATAGTAACTCATAAATTCGCCTCCACCAGGTTTTGAACCCATGTCTCTTGGATTCCAATCAGGATCCCTTACCACTCGGGTACGGGTTCGTTGTCCCTTCTTACACATTTCATTTCATGTAAAAGTGTGCCACATGGATCATAAAACATGGATTCATAAAACATAATCATTTATTCCATGATAAAGGAAAGTGGAATTCAGACATTAAACTTTATAATCAATAAGTAAATGTGCATAAAAGTGAATACCCTTGATGGAGAAATGTGAATGGTATTCACTATACAATGGCATTGTCTTATAAAATCGTTGCGATTTCGGAAACGTAACGGCATCACATAAGAATTCATAAAAATGGGTGATGAGAGAGAAAGGGGTTCCTCATCATATTTACATGTAATGGAAAGTAAGGATGTCATATAGATACATGTCCCAACAATTTTAATGGAATTTAGATTCATGATACAAAATTATTTCTTGAATGTAAAAGAGGAGAGAGAAGTTCCTTTCAGAATTTCGGCATAGTAACTGGTGTACATGGGAGGCATTTAATGAGGGAGAAAGGGGTCTCCCATCATTAGAACATGAATAGGGAAGTATGAGGGAGGTTCTAAACCATACCCCAAAATTCATAATTTAAATTAAAAGGGAAAACAACTTAAAGAAAATTTGACAAAAATGAGAAAGGAAGGAAAAAAACCCTTACTTGGAAGTGTGCTTCCAAAGGCTAGAGAGAGGCCTGAGAGGGGCTTCTTGGGAGCTTGGGGAACCTTGGGAGGATTATAGAGAGTGTATGGCAGAGTTTGGATGAACTCCAAATGCTTCTAGTGAGGAGGAAGTTGGAGCTTGGGGGGGTTTATATAGGAAAGGTGAGGAAATTCTTTATTATTTAGGTTTGGGACCCCATATAATAAATTAATCCAAAACACAAACCATCCCATGGTTTTTGCCCATGGTTTTTGAAAAAGGGAAGAGGAAAACAATATTTTATAAGGCCAAAGTCCGAAATTCTTAAAATAATGGGGTTTCTTATGTGGAGTTCAGTTACACTCCCATGGAAAATAATTTAAAAAACAAATGTTTAATAAGTCTTGAGGGGTCCATTAATGCTTTGTAAAAGTAAGTAAAACCAACCCAAAATCACATTATTTTAATGAAATAACATATATTGGCCGAAGATAAAGATTATAGTATTTTATTACATCACTATTGTGTCATTATGATGTCATAAAACACATTATATATTTAAACAATATTTAATTTTCACCCAAAAATTTTACTGTCTTAGAATATTATGAAAAATTCACCGTTGGAAAATTTTGACATCCTGATTCTAGAAATAACATTTATTTAATCTAAATAATTTTCTTAAATATGTAAATTTTCACTTTTAAAATAAAAACATCTATTTATCGAAAATCCATTGGTTTTGACAAAAATGGCTTTCAAACCTTAATAAAAATTACAATTGCATTCATAAAATTATGAGATCATTTATATTTAATAAAACATTTTTTAATAATAATAATAATAATTTATTAAAATAATATTTATTTCAAAAATCCCTTAATTTAATAAAATATAATTCTTAAATAAAAACTAAATCCCTATTTGTACTTTAAAAACAATGTATCAAAAATGAAAAGGAGGTATATTCATTATTATATAAAAAATAATATACATGAACACAGTACTAGCGATTTGCTACATAAACCCTTAAAAATCGGCATAATACCTAAGGGTAAGGTGTGAGATGGTGACAGACTCTTGGGGTGGCTCAGATAACATCGCTCAAGTGGTAATTTCTATCAACTTCCACTTTTCCCATAGGCGGTCACGTTCGAGCATGACATGATTAAGATCAGCTTGGGCTTGGTCAAGAGCGAAGCCCAAAGGCGCCACCTCTTTTCTGATCTCTAACAAATGGTCTTCATATGGATCAATTCTACTGGATAAGGTCATCGCATCCTTTGTTTGAGTAACTTGGGTTTGTTAAAGCCCTGTGCTTATACTAATCATGTGATCACTATTCAACAGCTATAAAAGCAACGGTCACAATTCTTAACATAAAATCAAAGAATTTGACATTTTATAAAAACATAAAGAGACATTTAAAAAGATCAAGAGTGATTTCCATTGAGGAAACTTTGGGTCGTTACATTTTCTAGGAAACATTTTATGGGATAACTCCAGAGGGAGAGGTACGTTACACCACAACACTTGTTCTAGGATCATAACAAGTGTCTATTCCTCTACCAAATATGAATCCTATAAAGCTTTAATAAATAAATAGGCATTTGGAAGAAATAGAAAGAGAATGATTTATAGGACCTGGTACTTATCCCTAGGGTTCAACCATTCATCTTGATAAGAATTCAGATGGGACCATAATTCTTCTTGGGAATCATCAAAATTTTAATCATATTATAATAATTTATCAGTACCCACTTCCATATATAGATTTTCTCTTTGAATATAACCAACTATCCAGGTTATACTAAAAAATTGATTTGAAATAGGGCTATTATTAGGTGAATGTCAGGCCATCAGATATACAATGCACAACTTTTGGAATTTCTTGTGGTTTATATGGGTATCTAGTTATACAATCCATTTTTACAAATGCGCCATCGATCTATATCGATGTCCAGGATATGGTTTTCCACCCGTACCTGGATTATTTTGTTTTTGTTTTCATGTATGATATCTTAGTGTATTCTTATAATTGACATGGACATTGAAAACACTCTAAAATCATATTGTATACATAAAGAGAGAATAGGTTCTAGGAAAATATCACCTAATGAGTCTTTTATATTGATAAAGATCACTTTATTGGTCACATTATATATGAATAAGCGGTATCTATAAATTAATAGAAAGTGAGAAATATTATTTCTTGGGATTAGTCCTAGAATGTTTTTGAAAAATTGAGTTTGTTGGTTCCAGCTGGTTACTACCATAATTTCATTTAGATATTTTCATGCCTCACAACACCACTTATAGGCCTGAATAATAAGGGTGTTAAATTCTCATAGATATATTAATTCATAATGGATTTCAAGAGTTTAAAGGAAGGAAGAACTCCACATCGATCATTACCTTACCAATGTCTATAAGTGGATATATATTTTATAATGTTGCATCAGATAGTCTAGGATATATTTTAATATAAGTGGAGTGAGTCATAGAATATGGGTCTGATTAGGTGAGTCTAGATGAGTGCAATTTCCCAATGAACAACCTCGAGTTAGTATAAGTGGTTCATTATTTACATTTCTAGAGAAATTACCTGCATAGGGAGTGTTTTGTGGTATACATGGCCTATAAAAGCCTAAGATAAATATTAAATCAACATGACATAAATATATAACTGTGAATAAGTGTTTAATATATTTTTTCCTTGTTGAATTTGAGATTTTTTATATACCAATGAATGAAAATATTGTAGTAGACACTCTATGATGAATGAATCAGAATCAAGATGTTCATGAGGATAGTAGTGAATGGTAGTTGACGAATATTATTTATAAAAATCAACATAAAGATAATATGTTTTATGAGAATCTTTTTCTCTTGGATTTAACAATGAAGTTATCACTTCTAGATCAACTGAATAGGAGAAAAATTTAAAATTATGATGTTGTTTTTCATAATGGAATGTGTTACTGGTGAGGAATCACTACATGGTTAGGGTTTCGATGAGGATGAGGTCCTGTATAAATGGGAATTTATAGGTACCTACAAATATGTGACAAGTGTTTATGTGATAATTTCATGCTTCATATTGGGAAGTAAATCCTAGAGTCATCAAGATGTACCATGATTTAAACTTCTTATATTGTTGTCCTCACATGAAGAAGTATATGATAGGTTATGTTACTCAGTGTTATACCTATTAGTAGGTTATGGTAGAACACCAGTGGCCTACTGGTCTCTTACAACCAATACCCATTCTAAAGTGGAAAGGGGATGATTCCACTATGAATTAATTGACTAGATTTTTGGATCCAACTCAAGGTAGTGATTCCATAAGGGAACAAATGGATTGGATAAAACATTTCTCCCATTTATTTCCTATCTGAGAGACCGTATCAGTTTATTTTTTTCTGAGTATTTATGTTTGAGAGACTATACAAATTCATGGGGTTCTATGTACTATTTTATCACACAGGTATGCTTCTTTTACTTCTTGGTTTTGTCAACAGTTATAGAATGAAATTCACTCTCAAGAGCTTTTAAGAACCTCATATCACCTACTGATTAATGACCAGTCTAAATGTACTACATAAGTACTGAAGGATATTATTAGGGAACGCATCATTGATTTTGGGTTATATTTAGAAAATTGGAATTATTTTGATGAGATTTATTTTAATAACAGTTTATAAGTGATTATCTCAATGGATCCTTGTGTGAAACTCTACAGTAAACGACATAATTCTCCATTATTCTAGTTAGATGTAGGGGAGGAATCACTATTATGACCTATTATCCTTAAAGATACATCAATGTATGTTGAACTTATTAGGAAATGTATTTCTTTGACTTTATATTGAATGAATTATTATACCTATTATCACTAAATACCTCTGGATTCGGATGTGATATGTCAAAATTTAATGTGGGTCTTTCCTAGATTCGTAAATCTATGTAATATGTGGCTTGGTAATCTATTTCATAGGTTCATTAAATCATTTGAAATTATATATAGGTATGAACTAGTATAATGTTAGATAAAAAATTATCAGTGTTATAGGGTTATGTAAGATTTCATTAACATTTTCCAACAATTACACTATTATTTTTACCTTCCTCAAGAAATTATTTTTAAGTAAGTTGAGTTAGATATTGAATCTTCTTTTTAGGAGTATTTACTTTATATTTTTGACCATAGCATGTAGTCTCTCCATGGTTGGGAAATTCTTCTAGTATAGATTTTATGGAATAAAATTTGTGTTTAGGATGAGACCTAAGAATAAGATTCCAAAATATATTCTTAGTGTGTTGAGTTATTCTTGAATTCTGGTCAACCACTATTAGAAGTAAAACCTGATGATGAGTTGTTTTAACGAGGGGATGCTGTAACATTATGTTTTTATAATGGAAATATACTTTTTATTCCATTATAAAACATTAATTTTTTATAAATAGATATTCATGAAGAGTTTATGTAGGTTTCACGATTGTTTAGTTTTGGTTCAAGGACTATTGTTTTAGTTTTTTGCGAATCATGATAAGGTTATGAGTTTGAAAATGTTTTGTACAAACTATGCACCTCAACCATGCATCCACAGAAGGGAAGATCACTTTTTTATGAAACATGATATATGATCCATCAGACACTGAAAAACAAAAAATTAATTATAGAGGATCTATAGATTATTTGTTCATGCTTTCCATATTCATGTGTTTTGACCGTGCATTGTGCGGGAATTAGAAAAATGCCAAATTAATTATTTTTACTATGTTTTTATACCAATCAAAAATAACCATGAATGGTGTGTGAAAAATGAAAATGTCCAATGATCAGTTGTTCAAGGTTAAATAAACAATGAAACCAAATCATTCACCCCTTTAAAAGTGATAAAATTACCATTTTCCCTCCTTGACTTTAACACAAATTCTATTCTTCTCCTCCATCAAAAGCACAGTATCTCCATCATAGGGTGCTCTATTTCTTTCCCCCTCTTGGAATTTTGATTTCTATCTCATAAATACTAAATTTCAACCACTTTTTATTTGGTCGCATCCCCACTGTATGTATATGATTCCTAGTACTTATTTTCTTAGCGTCCTTTAAATTTTATGGTGTATTAATTTTGTGACTAAATATACCATATTTTCTAGTCATTTATCTGGTTTCACAATTTTCTCTTATTCCATCCCAAATCAAATGCTGATACTGGATGAGGAGTCATCTATAAGGTTATAGAATGTTTTATCAACAATTTTCTACAATTCTAGTTTCTTATAATTATTCACTATTTTATTACATGCTAGACTTTCTAAAAATTTCTCCTAAAATGAGAAATACAATAAATTAAAAACTGAGACTAGCATATTAATGTTTTGTATCCCTTATTACCTAGTTGGATGTTAACGACCTCAAATCAAGACTCCCTAAAGGGTGGGTTGGGTTGTATGTGAGCTACTATGATTTTTCCGCTAGGACTAAACCACTAATTAGGTTTTTTGAGATTTCCACTTTCAAGTGGAATCCATAAATGAATTAAATGAATTGTTAAATGGAAAGGATATTATATATGACCATTTTCTATATTATAAATAAAATGAATTATGGAATGGAATAAACGGAAGATGTGAACTTATATTGATTTACGCTTGGATCATGATTAATGTATTAAATATAATACCTGATTATTAATATAGATCTATATCTAATTAAAGGTGTGGTATAACCTGATTATGACTTGAATTCCTATCCTGAAATTCCTTGGGTGAAATCAGAAGATTCAAACCAATTTATTAATATAACCACTATGTTAGCTACCAAAAAATAGTTAATTATATGAATTATATTACTTAATGCCTCAATATATCACTAATGAATCACATTTATCAATGGAAAATAGAATGAACGTATTGTAACCTTGAATTAGGATTGATTTTCTGGGACATGTGATTCCATTGATTATCTCGTTGGGATCAAGTTTTAGTTGATCTTGTGATGTCCTTAGACATTCATCATTGACTTGGTTAGAGATCCTTAAACAAAATGTAATGGGTTCATCCCTTGGATTAAACATAGAACCTTATAGATAAGATACATGTTTTTACTATGAGTTGGTTTGACCTACTATAGTTATGAATTCTTTGGTTTCTACATGGATCCTTCATGATTGTTTTTATGTAATTTTGAATATTTTTATTGGATCTCATGATAAAATAAATTTTTTTATATTTAGATTCATTCAATATAGGACTATGTAGTTAGGTTTGGATAAATAAACAATGAGGACCCAGACATTGACAAGGTTGTAATTTATTCACTTATTTTATACTATACTCACACATGTTTACATTTAATATTCACTAGCTGGATTTGTATGAGACACATTTTGTGGTGTCCTATTAATTTTTACTCACACCATATTTGGGCAGTTATTGGGTACCCTAAGAAACATTATGGAAGTAAGTAGATATAAAGGGAAGAACTCGACTATGGAAACATGATCTATTTATGTATTTCTAGCATATTACTAAGCAAGTACCGATGTGATCATTAAGATATTTTTTTGTCTTTTTTTTATTTTTTTAAATATATTGTATGTATTCAAGATTTAATTTATGCCTGTTCATTTTTTATAAACATGAAATCATCTGTATATAATAATATTTTTAGTTTTATTCTTGTTATTATTTTTCAATACTTTTCTTATAATATTTCATTATATTTATTCTGTTGACAAATAGGTTACATATCATTGTGCTACAACAATATAAATAGGTTATTATCTCCCCACTATACAACCATACACCCCTATATCCAATTGGTGGTCTCTCATATATAGGAAGGTGTTCTTGTGGCTGACCAAGTTCAGTTACTTATGATTGAGTTGGCACCATGTAGTCAATATCTATGTAAATATTAATTCTAAATTTAAATCCATTTTGTCGAAGTATTATATTCACTTTATAATTTTAAACAACCTTGATAAATAATAAATAGAAACTTTATATTTCCTTTTCTGATTATTCATTTGATTTCAATCTTCTCATTCCCTTTCTATCCTCTCAATAACAAAGAAGTTATTCACATTATTTAATTCCATGAACTATGCATAACAATTTTTATAAGAGTGGGGAAAATACAAAATAAAATGTCCACATAGAAGTAATTCTATTTTTAAATAAATGATAATCACGTCATGGAAGAAGGGTTTGAAATAATTTCTCACAAATGTTGTTAACTCTTTATTAATGTTTTTCTACACACAGACACTATGCTTTTAAAAAACAAGGGAATTTATTTATCACATATACTAATTTTACTTTATTTTAAATGATATATTTGTTTTCTACTTATATTTTTCCTCAAGGTGTTACTTTTTGATAGAAAACTATTCACCCCAAATAAAATTTCATTGATTAATTTCATGTTTATTAAATTATGGTTCACTTAAATCATTTTTCAATAAAAAAATATTTTTTAATATATCACACAATGAAATCAATTTTTTCTAAAGTAAACCATGCATACTAAGGAACTATAGAATAATATTCATCCAAGTGGGAAAACATTCTCATACCCATTTATTTGATGAAAAAAATAAAGAAAATAAAACAATACTCAAAACCAATAATCGGTTGAAACCCCACCCAAACATGAATATTCACCTCTCTATTTTTAGAAAAATACACATAAGAGAGGTAAGTGAAGAATCTAATAGTATATAGAGATATAACGTTATAATTTGTTATAATTTCTTAAGTTAATATCATATCCATTGGTTTTATATTCTTATAAATAAAAAAGATATATCATAATTCAAAAAAAAATAAAAGTAGAAGGAAAAATTGAAAATAAATATTTATTAGTTTGAACAATAACTGGGATCTAGGTTCATACCACCTCATATTAGTATGTTTAATTTTATCTTACCCAATTAAACACCCTAAACTTTTGGAGTTTATTTTTCACTAAATTGAGACAATTATTAATACATTGTTTCATAGGAATCACTAAACTAAAATTATCCAAGACATATAATTGATATATATTAATATAATTTCAGAATAATAAATATGATTGAAAATAAAATTATTTTAATTAATTTGAAATTCATACTAATTGTATTAACAATGCTGAATGTTTTAAAATACAATTTTTCAATAAAATATATTTTATTACATATTTTATTATAATTTAAATTATTTTGTTAAAAAGTCGTTAAAATTTATTAAATATTATAATTAAAAAATATTTATTTATAGGGGAAAAGTGTTCATTTTCAACATTACTCTGGTGTTAGAAAATATATGTTTAATTTTTAGAACTCAGGTAACATTTTATTCCGCTTTAAAAATAGTTCTTGGTCATTTATTTTAATTTAAAAAATTTATATAAATATTTTGTTTAAAATTTATTTTAATGATGATAAATATATATATATTATAAATATGATATTTATTTAATGTAAATTATTTAAATTAGAAATATTAACCCTCACTTTATTTCTCAACATAAAATGAACTTTTTCTAAAAAATGTTTATACATGTCATGTGCATTATATATGAAATTAACCTTTCAAAACAATAGTAATTTAATATTATAATATTATTTTCTAATTTTACATCATAATTTTCATGTTAATAAATCATTCATGCTTTAATTTTGGCATTTATAATTAATTACCATATACAAAAACATTAGTTACAGGCATAAAAGTAAAAATTGTAAGAATAGTTTTACTGAGAGAGAAAGACATAACCAAATTTGAAAAACGTTACTACAGGAATGTGGATAAAATATATTGTTTTCAAACCTCATCACCTCATTTATTATACTCTTTTTTATCCTTTTACCCTTGAATAGGGACATGAAATTATTGAAATTTAATTGGTACTTCAAAAATTTCTCTTCTCTTCCCTTATGAATGGGGATAACTTACACCACATCATGACACACACATCACTTTTAAATTCATTTTTAAAATATTGAAAAATCTCTAAGAATAATATATGAAATTAATAAGCCTCCAATAATTTTTTTTAAAATTTGGACTCTATTTTTATTGAAATTTCATTGAGAAACCTCATGTTCTCAATATAGGTATTTCTATCTTTTTTATAATTTCATATTAATAATATTATCATAATAATTTTATACACCATAATATAATTAAATAAATAATATTAATATAACAAAAAAAATTATTAATTTATTAACTATTATTTAATCCTTTCTACACACTAAGAAAAAAACATTGATTGTGTGTGTGTGCAGACTGCCACCTCTACGAAGCAATGTGAATCTTTTTTTATCACAACTATTCATGGATGTCAATATGTATAGATTGTATGAATGGAATTAATAACTATTTTAAAATTTTAATTCTATAATGATAATTTATCATCAACCTTTAATCCATACAATTGGTTTATAAGTGGAATTAACAATCGTTTGTACCTTTAAATTACCTTCTCCACAGATGATGAATTTAATTTTTCATCACCTCTAAACATTATAGGTTATAATAATTAATTTCATAAAATTAAATGATAATTATTACATGTTTAGGATTCTATATGTTTTATATTATCACTATTTTAAAAAATTTCTCCTTAAATCATTATAACATAATCTTGTTTGGGTTGATTTTACCAGCAACAAGAACGATGTTATAATTTTTATATCACGAATGATTAAGGAATTTAATAAAATGGATATGTCATGTGATAATAACTTATATAATTTGTTTTAACTATTATATAATTATGTTCTTTTTATCTATTATATTTATTAGTATACTAAATTTTGATCATTAAAAACGTTAAAACTAGCTCATCAAAATATCCTTTTTAATAACCACATTCATGTATTTCAAATAATGAAAAAAAACTTATGTAATACATGAATAATTGTACATTATATCGGTAATAATCCAGTAAATATTAACTTTGAACCAATAAGTAATAATTGAACCCATCCCTAAGAAACTATTATAGAATAAATAATAAAAAAATATTAACATTTGATGATGAAAACATAATAAATATTTGTAATATATTTTTTATAGATGGTTATAAATAATTTATATAGAAACTAATATTTTTTAATAAGAATATTTAATAAAGGATAAAAATATTTATTTTCATTTTATTGGAAGTTAGATAATGTCCGACTATGTTTGATTTAAGTTAAGGGTTTAATTAGCTAAAATTTAGTTTCTTATGAAGTATTTCATATTGTGCACCATAATATCTTTCATATTGTTTGATTTGTTCCAAAAGTATATATTTTAATATATTCCTGTAATTTATGTAGTTTTAATATTCATATCATGTTATTGATTTTTGTTGATTCTTATTCAATAGATATCCAGTATGTCATGGTTTTTTCAAATCAATTTTTCTTATGTCAGATCTGATTCATATCCACCACTCCATTACATTTTGTGGGTTATATAAATATTTTAAATGGATATATTTGGTCTTAATTTTCCAGGAATCATATGGTATTTACAAATATATCTTGGAATACAATTTCTAGTGCGTTTTTATCGAGTGTTACTAAAGAAGGATGATATATTGAAAAGTCAAATCTCATTTCATTAAGTTATAATGAAACTACATGAACATATTTCTTATATGAATGGTTTCTTCCAAAATTAAATTTTTTATTGGTAATTCTCAATCTAACTATTTTTAGTTTTAATTTTGATTCAAATATCCCTCCTAAATGAATTTATTCCCCATAAACAATGAAATTCTTAATAATAATTTTCATCCTTGCCAAGAAATTTATTTTTGTTTCTTTCCATTTTATATAATCTTTTTCTAATTAATTTTAAATAATGATGATTTTTTAAAGAAAATTACATATCATTATATTTTTAAAAATCAAAAGTTATGTTGATAAAAGTTATTATTAATTCTGAAAGGGATTTTAATGGTTTTTGTTTTATGAAATATATTTAAATGTATTTTTATATATTCTAAAAAAATTATATTAAAAATTCATTTCTCTTGAAATTTTTATTCTAAAACAAATTTGTTTCTTCTGAATTATTATATATAAATATTTTATTATAATTAGTTATTTAATTTTTATGAAAAAACACTTAAGGTGTTTTAATACTTGGGAAAATTAACATTCTCTTGATTTAACAAGTTATTTATCCAATGATATATAAAGGTGATATTTTATATATTGAAACATGTTTATGGATCTTTAGGATAAAAATGGGTTATTCTGAAGACAAAATACAAATTACATATCTTGATGATGTGAAAAATATTCTAGGAATATTATTCATGAAATCCATATATTTTACAAAGGATAATTAAGTGATGTTTGATGTATCAATTTTTTCATGTTCTAATGGAACTCACACACAGACACACATGGATGACCATTATGTGAGGGTGTGGCCTTATATATACCTCCAATATGTTGTTTTAGGTTGTATATTTTCTGAGATAATAATGGAAATCGATTATTTATTCTCGATATGTAATGTTATGCAAATTAGGTAGAAATTTATGCTACACTATATCACTAGAATCAAGTAGTGATGTGTTCAACAATATATTATGAGAATAAGGTAGTGAAGCCAATTCAACAATGTTTTTTAGAATTGGTTAGTAAATCCCACTCCACTATTGGAATCAAGTAGTTATTCCTAGGGAATTATTTTATGATTTCTACACATATGGTAGTTACATACTTTACTATTATGATTCATTTACATGAAATTTTATGTATTAATTAAAATTATTAACATCAAAGAATCATATTTTTTTGTATTATGAATCCACACTCTTATAAAATGGTATATGTCTTCTCTTTTGAGATTATATGTCTTGTTATCATTTATTATGGAAAAATATTATTATTCTATATCCTTTTTATTAATAAATTTCTCCCCTTATCATGTTTTTTCATATTGGTATTATGTATCCCTTGATGACATGTTAATGAGTTTTTACCTTACTAAGCATTTGAACACATCACTTTCCCATGTTTCCTTTTACTCGATAAAATTTTTCCATGACTATATTTTATAACTATGTATTATATAGATATAATTTGTATAAGTAATTGAATACATAAAAATGAAATATTATTATAGTGGAACAAAATTCCTTTGAGATAAGAAATACAACGTAGCTATAACTAAAAACAATAAAACATTATGTTTGTTGGATTGAAATTATTTGTGAGTTTAAATGTCTAACTTATAGAAATATTGTAAAATAAAGATAGGTTCAACTAAATTTGTATCAAATATAGTTTTTGAAGAATGATTTTTTTCACCAGATTTTAGAGTGTAAGTATTTGGTATTATTATTTATTTAGGGAAGCATCCAGTTATTTATTATGTTTATTTTAATAACTTCTAGGGATTAGTATTATATAACTATTGTGAAAATAGTAAGGATGAGTCAAAGTATAGGATAACATCATGATGTTTTTTAATGTAAATATGTTATGGTTTCCTAACAAATACAACCCCATAAGAACACTAGAATGTGAATGTTCATGTGGAATATATGCAACTAGAGGCAATCACCCTGAAAAGGCGGGTTTGTTATCAACCAAATATTCATAATATGTATGATGTTTGGGCCTAATATTTTACACTAGGATAGACACTCTTAAGGTATATTATTTGGATAATAAAATTCTCATTAGAAATGTACTTATTATTTTAAGGAATTAAGTTATGGAATATGGGAGAACATCACCTAAATAAACCATGATTGAAACAAGTGTTACTTAGGATGATATGAATACTAATGTAAAAAAGACAAAGATTAAGAATTTTTTAGGATAAATTTGTCATGTAATTATCCAAAAGTAGTTCTATGATAGTGTTAAATGTTCATCACTATTGTTAAATACTTTTTTATTTTCTAATGTATTTTGACCAAAGGAATCAAGTTAATAAATGGAATCATAAATATTGGTGATATTTTACCACTAAGAAACATAATAAGATAAGATATCGATAAAGAAATCTTGGGATTACCTCAACTGAGCTATCATAAATTATGGTTTAAAATATTGATATAGTTGTATTATAAAAAATACTATATAATATAAGGATAGAGTGTCATGGAGTTTTGGGTCATGAAGAAAACAATGGAAGGAATATTTTATTTCATTCATATAAAAAATACGGGAGGCAGAACCCGAGGGATTTTTTCAAAAGAATACGAGAATGTTTCAAGTGTTGGAAGATTTTCCATATAGAGAAATATTCTCAAAGGTATATGAATAGGAAAAATAATACAAATAAATGTTTTATATTCCCAACTATTGAACCACCTACACATTAATTCATCAAGTCCCAGAATTTTAGGAATTATGTAAATAGATGCCACAATATAAGGTTTACCATGGATTATAGGTGTAAACAATCACTTAAACTATTAGAATGAGGGAAATACATTCAAATATAAAAGACTAAAGTTTAAAAATATAATTATAGAACTCCTATCCAGCAATCTATATATGGGTATGAATAATTGGATTTTTGTTTTGGGTGTATTGGTTGTTTTTATGGGCATTAAACCACCATCCCAATGATTTTATCATCAATGAAAACTTATTTTTTATTATATTCCAAGTTGACTTTCAGGATAATATGCCTTGTTAAAATCTTTTTACCCTTTAATTTGATGAATTTACTATAAATCCACAAATTTATTGATTCTTTCAATGTTTAGGATAAATTATTTGGATATGAAAATAACATTTCATATCAAACTATGATAGTTTATCAGTAAAAGGATTATTATAAACAAATATTAGTAGAAAATAATATAATGTGGATCTTTAAACTAAATAATGATTGACTCGAGGAATGTATAGTAAGAGAAAAACTAGAGAATCAGGTTAAGACTATTTTGTGGAAACTTATACGAGTGATATGATTGTATGGTTGATATCTCTGAATAAACACAGTCCTGACTCTCATATAAATTTTAGATATCATAATATATTTTAATTAAAATTTGAGAAATTAAAATTTGAGTATGAAATTTATTAATGGGTGGGGGGATCTAACACACTATGATTTTAAAATATATTTTTCTCCAAATTGTTAATATGGATGATAGTTTTTTTTAAACACAACACCAAACTAGAATTAACAATGACATATTAGATGGATATTATTAAATAAAATTATGAATAATAAAACAGATAGTATATTAAAATTAATTTAATAAATTATAAATTCATAAAAAATATTATTAATAACACTAATGTTTGAAAATGGATTTTTCAATAAATTTCATTTTATTTAAAGATTTTATTTTAATTTAAAATAATAAGTTATAAATGAAAAAATTTAATTTTTTTAAAATTAGTTAATTTTTATAATTAAACATATCACTATTTTCATAATACTAATTTATGATATGTTTTCTAAAATGATTTATTTTTATGTGAATAGTGAAAAATACAGTTTTGGTAAAAAATGAAACTTTTACGACTTTATCATTATATAAGAAAGACATCAAAATTAAATAAAAAATTAAATTAATTAAATTTGTATTTAAGATTTATATTAATTAATTTTAATTATTTTATTTTTAATTAAAAACCTATGTTTAATTTTTAAAACAATGATACTGTTTTATTCTAGTTTAAAAAAAACAAAATCAGTCATTTACTTTAATTAAATATTTTTGTGGAAAAATTATAATATAGATTCCTATAAAAGATAGAAAACATAATTTTTTTAAAAATGAACCATTTTATTGTATTTTATATTAATAAAATTGATTACTTTACACTAGACATGAATTTTATTATGAAAAAACACTTTTTCTAAAAATGTTTTTACACATCATGTGCAATAATTATTAAATTTTATTTTATATACACTAGAGATATTATTTTTTAAAAATAATTTTCATATATTAAATTATAAGTTTCAATTTATCCAATAAATCCAAAATTTTATTTTTACATTAAAATTAATTACTGATGTTAAAAACCTTAGTTATCGCGATAAAAGTAAAACATGTTAAAATAATTTTAATTACTATAAAAAACCATAAACATTAAAAAAAATTAGTTAAAGTGTGTGTATGATGTTTTTATAAGACAAAAAATACTTCCCTCTAATATTATACATTTTTTATCCTTTTACCATTGAATATTGACATAACATATTTGAAATGTAATTGGCTTATAAAAAATTACACTTTTCTCCACTCGTGAATGGGTATTAATTACAATAAATATTGTTACACATAAACATTAAAATTTCACAACAATAATATGAAATTATTCTTCCAGTAGAATCATATCTTAATTTCAGAGGTCTTAAGTCACAATTATTTTGGTTAAGACATCCATTTTCAAGGATATTTCCAAGGGAAATTTTTGGTTCTTAATGTTAGTGTTTCTTACTCTTTAGCCTTATATTATTAATACTCCTCTTAAAAAGATTTATCCAGACTAATATAATATAATTATTTATATTAATATAATTGAATTTTATTATATTAATTTAATAACCATTATTCATTTATTTCAAAACATGATGGAAAAACATTAACGTCGATGGTACGTACGTACTGAATACAACCTCCCTGATACTTTTTTGTACATTTTTATTACCATAATTAATGTTTTCTATAAAATAAACATTTATTGAATTAATATGTTTAAAAGCTCTAAAATTTAATGATTAAATTAAAAATTATCATATACCATCATTTCATCACCTTTTTTTGAGAAATGAGATCATTAATCATGCATACATGAAAACTACCCCCTCTACTAATATTGAATTTCATTTTTCATCCCCAAAAAATTTATGTTTTTAATAATTAATTTAATGAAGTTAAATTATTTTTATTAAATGATAAATATTATTTATAAGTTATATTGAAATTATATAAATACATTACATTACTTGTTAAATTATTATAACACTCGATCTTTTGAGTCATTTTTACCACAAATGTGAATGGTGTTATAATGATTATATAATGATTGATTAATGAATTATATATAATGATAATTTCAGGAGATATTACATTATTTAAAGATTTTTAATTATTTTGGTAAGGTTTTATAATTATTTTATACATTTATTCATACACCATATTTTGATCGTTAAACATTTAAAAAATTGTTCATTACAATTTAATTTTCACCAACCATATTCCTTTGTTATACATATTTAATGGGAATATAAATATTAATTGAAAAAAATGTTTATTATATGTTTAATAATATGGTTATGATGTTATTTTAACCTATTAGTGATTATTAACCTCATTACTCTGAAACTAGTACTAAATAAACAATAAAAAATACTAACATTTGATGATAAAAATTAAACTATAAACGAGAAATATATTTTTGATGGATGGTTATAAATGCCTTTTATAATGAGAAATAATTTTTGATAATTCCATGAAATTTTTTATCTAGATAGTTTTTTTCATTTTATAGTATGTTATAGTATATTTGTCTAATTGGGATGTATGGTGACATGTACTTTGTCAAAAAATTAATTTCTTCAAACCTTTGTCATATCTTAAGTCATAATATCTTAGATATGATGTTATTATAGGATAATGGTTTTATTTTGCTAAATTTATAACATTATTGGGGTTTTATTATCCTTATATTTTTCATTATTTAAATTGATTTTAATTCAAAGTATATCAATGCCATCAAGGTCTTTTAAAATCAATTTTTTTAATTAATATCTGATGTATATTCACAAATTATTTATTTTTATTGTATATAAATATATTAGAAATGGATTTATTTTATTAAAAAAAAATATTTAATCTATTAGATTTTAAAAACCACACTGAGATCAATTTTCTAGGGTTTTTTATTACAAAGAAACTAAAGAAAAATAGTATTTTGATAACTCAAATCTCTATTATTTGAGTTATATCACCTATCCTTAGGGATTATTATTCTATGAATGGTTTCTTAAACCCAAAAATTTTATAATAAATTTTTTCTCTAACATTGGGGAAATGAAAATTTTGATTTATATATTCATGATTGATTGATTTCATTCCATTAAAATTATGACACTCTTATGAATAATTAATATCTTCTTATGAAATATCTTTTTTCCTTTCAATGTTTTTACATAATTTTGAAAATTATTTTATCTATTATTTATTTTTAAATTAAAAAGAAATATTTATCAACTCTTTAAATGTAAAAATTTTATTCCAAAAAATATTTCTTGACTCTAAAATGTATTTTGAAGGATTATGTTTTATGAAATAATTTTTTGGGTATTTTAATATCTTCTAAATGAATGTTTAAAATGAATATTTTTATTATAAACTATATTATAAAAACCTTCTATTTGGATTTAAATAATAATTATTTGATATATTTATCAAGATTAATTGTATCATTTTGAAAAAATATATTTTTCAAGAGTTTTAGACCCTTTAAAAAGAGAAATTTCCTCTTATTCTCTTAGTGCTATATTGTGGATATTTTTAAGCCATAATAAAACTTGTTTCTCTAGATATCCTATAGAATGGTCAAGGAATATGTTTTATGAAATTATTATATTGTCCAAATGTTAATTAAGTAATGTTTTAAGTATTATTGTTTTCATGATCTCATGGATTGTATATGTATGGATAACTATTATGTGATCGGTGGGATATTATATCTCCATCTAATCAATTACTGATGGTTTTATATCTCATGAGATGATTATATGGATTTAGTTTTGATGTTCACTCCACTATGTTAAGGGAATAAGGTAGTAACACCTTCTCCACTATGATTTGGTAACATTGTAGGGATGCCTGTCCACTATACTTGGGAAATTTGGTGGTGATTCCTACATTACTTTGTTTATGAGATTTATATAGGAATTCCTTATCTAATATTAGAATCAGGTGGTGATTATTTCTTCATAATATTTTGGAAAATATGTATTCATCCCTGGTCAACTATTTTTTTGATGATTTATACATCTATGTTTGTGCTATATTTTATTGTCATAACTCATTTCTGTGATATTCCATGTCATTATTCAAATGATTTTGCATTAGGTCACTTGTTTATTATCTAACATTTCTACACTCTTAATACATACTATATGTTTGAGATTTGAATATTATATTCACGTTATAATGGATTATATAAAATTGTTATTGTTCTATATTTTATACAAGATTATATATATTTCTTTCTTATGTTTTATAAACTTATTTTGGTCTAACCATTGATAAAATCATGATTAGTTTTTATCTTAATGAGAATTTGATCCCTCCCATTTATTTGGTTTCTTTTTCCCAAGTAAATTCATTAAAAGACTATATTTTGGTTGTTTTTTATATAGTAATCCTTATCGAGGAGATATAGAAGACTTAAAAAGGAAATATTAGTATAATGAAACAAACTTCATTTTTTAATGAGAATGACTTGGGATCTACTCCTCAAAGTCAATATTGCTTTATTTTTTTGGATTTTCAGTCAAATTTTATGTTGTAATATATTATTAGTAGAAATGTTTTAAAATAAATAGTGTTTCAACTCAATTTATATCAAATAAATTTTAAAATAAAGTTGTTTTATCACTAGATATGGGTGGGTGGCTTTATGGTTTTACACCTAATCCAAATATGGATGGGGTTATTGTGAGGTGAACAACATCATTTTATTTATCATGATATATATGATTGGAAACCAACTGTAGATAACCCCAAATGAAAATAAACCATCCCCCGTCCCAAAAAAAAGAAAAATTGAGAAGAAATAAAAAAGGTAGGGGAGATGAAGAGCATATTTTGGTTGATCATTTCATGGTCCAGTGGATATAAATGTTTATTTATAGGGGTAGAGGATTTACATTATTCCACATAACTTCTAATTATTCTTATTCTGGAGCCACCTATTGATTATTTTATTCATCAAACTCCACTAATTATTTCTCCTTAGTTATGGTATATTCTTTTATTCTTTCACTCTTCAAGTCGTTATTATGAATTTATTCTAAAAGAGATAGAAGAAAAATGGTAAGAAGCCTTTATATATATGATAAAATTAAAAATAATAGAATATAATGCAATAACCACTCCCTTAAATTTTTAATATTATAGAATATTGCCCTCATTGATTCCCATTGAGATGAAATTAGAGATGAGTGTGAGAGTATATTTTTTAAATAAAACATACTACTCTATGATATTTTATTTAAAATTTAAAGGGTTGATATCTTCGAATGACTCAACCATGTGTTGAATGAATATTTTGATGGAAAGGAAGAAATTAGTTACATCCCAAGATAACGCCTCAAGATGTTGTGGTTCGAGGTACTATTTTAGATCTACAGTAATATCATTGAATTCCCTCTCTAAAAATAAAGACTTTCACACCCTTTAATTATCCTTTCTATAATCTAAAACGTTTCTCTATGTTCCAAGGTTGGGGAAAACAATGGTTCTGTTTTTTTTAATTTTTAAAATTTTATTCCAAGGTCATGAAAATATATAAAAATATATAAGGAAAAGAAAGTTATGTTCTATATAACTAAAAAATACAATAAATGATTCCCTTTAATAATATTGAAGTATTTGGAACACTTTAATTTTTTGATGTCCTAAGAATACCAAAATGGTCTTTCTTATGAGATATTTTTCAAGGATCTTTTCATTTCATCACCATTATGTTAACTTATTATATATATATATATATATATATATATTTATATTTTTGAAAAATATATGGAAATATGGTAATATTATGTGTTAACAGACATAATATAAATGAAATAAATAGATTCAAGGTTGGAGTAGAAATGGAAATATCTAAGTGAATCTAATGCTTCCTTAACTATATATTATTTGATATTATAATTTCATTTCATTAAAAATTCTATATCATTTGTTGATAAAACGCACCAACCTAATTTTTTCGTAATAAAATGAATGTTGATTTTTGTTGAAACCTATAAGTACCCAAAGCCTTGATGGAATATAATAAATCTCAAATATGAATCCAGTATGTGGCTTTACTCTAAAACTGAATCCATTATATGTCATTTCTTATTATAACCCAAAGAAAATCCCTCATTAAATGGATGGGATAAGATAAATTATGGAAAGACAAATTTATATAAGAATTAATGGACTGCGATTCCATAAAAATTAGGTGATGATCACTATCCCTATCCTATACCCCATCACATCCCATCATGAAGTTGAACTTAGACATTAAGAAGTTTATAATTGAACAAAATATAACCATTTCTTCCATGGGGATTAACTGCCTTGGTTATTACTCCTCAATCTCAGAGTTATAGAATCTCATAGTGATTGAAAATTTTAAAAAAGAAAAGTTGAATATATTTATATTAAGAGTTAAATATACTGAATTATAATAAAAATACAAAACTAATGGAACCATGGATACATTACATGTTCAATAAACTAACAAATTTTGATAACTGTTTTCTTATATATGTTATGATAGATCATTGTAGAATATTATAAATGTGAATGTATTTCTTCCATGTATCATTTCTTCAGGTGATATTACTCTATTTAATTTAATTTGTGATGCTTATCTATATCACATATTCTTCCATGATCACTTCTATACATATTTTTATGGGTGAATATAACATGAATACACAACTTTTTCTCTGAAATATCTTTGAAATTTTTTCAAATTGTATGATTTTTCGTTCATTATACTATGTGGGTTTAATATTTTATCAATGGATTAAAAATTTTCTTCCAAAATGGTTTGGTGAATGAAGGGTCCTAAGATTATGATAATGAATAATATATGGTTCATGGTAGCTCAGAGATATATCACATGGTGTAAAATTACTATATCAGACCATCGAGTTCTATAGGGTGGACATTACCATAATTGTTTTGGTGGTTAGGATGATGAATAATGTTATTTGTGTGTCACAACTTCCATGTAGCACAAGAACCGGTTTCTTTATTTATAAATATTCATTGGATAGAATCTATATATCTCACATATCCCACTACTAATATCAATAAAAAATCATGAAGGAGTTAATTCTATTAGAGTGATGAGTGTGGATATGTTATTCCCATGAAAGGTATATTTATTTTTATGTGGACATTATAATATAATAGTTATTATAACATTAGGGGTGCACAACCAATGATTCAAATATAAAGGTTGGGTCATGTATCTTATTTATACGTGAGCTCCTTATGATGATATTTATTTAATCCTAACCACTTTCCTGACCGAGCTATTATTATATAAGTATGATTTGAATGGAATATTACACTGATACAACACCTCCAAGCTAGGTAATATTTATGTAGGAATATAATATTAAATTCTTTTTTCAAATCAATACTAAAACACATTTTCAAAATATTATCATTAACAATATAAAATATATTAATTTTTTAACGATTAAAATTAAAAATTATGATATTTGCATATTAATAACATTATTTATCAAATATTCAAAATAAGTACTAATTTTTAATAATGGTATATAATATTTATATTGAAAATACTAAAAATATATTCTAAAAATAATTAAAGTTAATGTTGGGTCATATATCTTTTTGTCAGTGTATCTATTACCTTGGAACCATTACCTTAAGAAAAAGGAAACATTAATGGATTAATATGTTGTTAAATTAAATGCTTTTGTGTTTTTGGGATAAATGGATTATTAGTTAACCTTGATTTATTAGTATAAAATTATACATAATGTATTTTATTTTTCTTATATGAGTAAATATTGGCATGACCATTCACATGTCATTAGATGGGACCGAGTTAACCGAAAGTCAAATGAAAAATTCTATAAAAACTATTTCTAATTATTATTCATAATGATAATTTATCATGAGTGAGTTCTATTCAGTTAGTTCGTGTGCTTTGGAAGAATGATTAAATTATTAAAAAAAATTACGTGGTCAAAAGAAAACATGATATATAATGTCTCTAATATAATAAAAATAACCAAAACAAATTTATTTGGGATGATCTATATGTATTAATAATCACATAATGTTATATTAAGGGTATAATAGTAACATCCCCATTTTTTAGTAAATTATTTATAATTACTTTTTACTTAAAATAGAGAATTTTATAAAACATTGGGCACATGAAAGATTAATGAAAATAATATCTATATTGTATAATATAGATATTCTAATCCACTATTTTATAGATTTTATCCATAAATGGTTATCTTATATGGTTTGATAATATTTAACAGTTATTGTATAACTCTTAAAACCAAGTGAGAAATTTAATAAATATATGTAAATATCAAACCTCAATGTGGTTTAATAATCAACATCATGATTTGTAATAGTGTAAAGCATGATGTAGTTAGGGAAACTTTGTTGTGGTTTAGTAAATATAAATTTTTACATTATGTGATAACTTGTATATATATTTATATAATGTATAATATCTAGTTTGATAATTATTTGATAGTGATATATAATTTTTTAATATAAAAACAAGATGACTAAATCTTAAACATTTATGGTCCAATGTTTATAAGGATTTATAAATTAGGAAACATTTTTGAAGTGTTAAATTTAATTTCATAACGTCTAAGAATGAATTTGATTCCTAGGAATCTCATTATTTGGATATATAAACAAATATCACGACCTTTGATATGAAGAAAAGAGATATTAGAATTAGATTACTATAAAAATTATTCAAATAGGATATCATTGTAGCTCCCATTTCTAGGAAACTGTTAATCTAGATATTTTTTTAGAACATAGATAAAAGGTAATCATTTTCTTGAATTATGAGATTCACACACCACATAGAAATACAAATAAGAATGAGTCTATTGAATACTTCTCAGTGATCCATATCTTACTCTTGTGGTAGATATTGGACATAAAAATTCAATAGAGAAAAGGCATAAATTATTTTTTAATTATTAATTTAAAAAGTGTGGATTCATAATTTGGCATATTTGTTTTTGGTTGATCAATTATATAGTTCATGGATTTGTGTTCTTCCATAAAAAACCATTTTGTGGAACAAAATCTAGTTCTGTATTATTTTGGATTATGTTTTATATAGATAAAAAACATTGAAAATTTTTAATTTGTTAATCCATTATGAATTATGTTTAAAATGATATTAGTTTATGAATATTTCAAAATCACTAAATGATTTTAAAAGAAATTAATCATGGTTTATTGATACTTATAAATATATTCTGTGTTTTAAAAATGGGCATGAAAAATGATTCTGAAATTGAGTATTTAAATAAATAATATATGAAGTGGTTTTATCCAAAAGGATCGTGATTTTTATTAAAATGATAATTATTTAAGAAATAAATTATGTTATTTATTAAAACCATTTCATGTTTTGTAAAAGTTGATTTTTTAATTTTTTTCAAAAAATGGATTGGCTCAATTGAAATGATACATTTTTCCCTTAGTAAGAATTATCATGATGGATAAACCAAATAATGGTGTAAAATAAAGACCTCTATTGTCTTTTTTTAAAAATATTTTTTTCTTGGAATTCTCAGAGACCATCACTGGGATGGGCCTTCCAAGACCATGCCTAATCCAAAAGGGGATTTAAACTATATAAAGAACATTTTTTGGATAAGATATTAGTTTAATCATTCATTTTGATGGTATATTTATAAAATGATAAAAAATAATAAAATAATTAATAATATGAAAGAGTTTATATTGATATATTGTTTTTAACTAATGATAATATGAAATGATTATATTAAAATTCTCTACTAGGAATTTATTTAAACCATTCTAAATGGGGTTATAGTTTATTAATCAATCATTTAAATAAAGTAAAATATATGAGAATACATTTATAAAAAATATTAATATGAAATAAAAAATTTATATGATTTTAAACGTTTTAAAAAGTATAATATATTTTAAAATATAAAGAATATTGTATTATATTGTATATAAATGACTAAAGAAAAAATTAGCATATTTATGATATAAAAATAAAGTTTTATATTTATTAATAATATAATTTCAACATAATTTTTCTAATTATAATATTTTCATAATTATTTATCTATTAAATGTTCATAAATATTTTTTTAATGGATAGATTTATTAATAGTTCTTTTATTTAGCATATTAATTGAATTATTAGTCTAAATATATTTTCTAATTTTATAATATATTTTTACTTTAGTTGAAAGTGTTAAAATGATTCCAATAATTGTCATAACACGCATATGTTGATATACATTATAGGCTTGGTATAATAATTAGTAGAATTCCATATTGTCTATTATTTATATGCATGTCAAAAAGTTTAAAGTTAAGGTCGATTATGATTTATGCATATTAATTGCTAGAATTGTTTTTGAATTAAGGTATCTCTTAAGTGGTGATCCATGGATAGTGGGAGTTTAGGTCTATCTTCTAACTAGATTGGGGGCTTATGATCTATATAAGAAAACTAATGGTTTAATATCTAATGGATAATGATTTTTCCTGTAGATGTTTTGGTAAGCAATGATTTTAAACATTTACATAATAGAGTTTCATATACCATACTTATGTTATTCATTTCGATATGTGTGACACTACAACAAAAAAGTATTTTAACAGCCCTCAACTTCATGAACACAAGAAAAAAGTCGTTATAAAGGTTCCCTTTATCTCTACTAAAACAAGAACTAATAAAGCATTCATTTTATGAGAAATTTTGTAGCGGTGATAAACACTAAAATTTATCAGCGTTTTTCTTTAGCATTGATAAAAGTTACCCTTTATCACTACCACAAAAACAGTTTTTCCCAGCACCCCCCCCCCTTTATAAGCGCTTTTTTTAGCACTGATAAAGGGACCCCCTTTATCAATGCTTGTTTAGTAGCGCTGATAAAAGGGGGGCCTTTATCGGCGCTTTTTTTAAAAGCGCTGATAAATTGTCGAATTCAAAAAAAAAAAAATTATTATATTAATATATAAATATAGTTATATTGATATAAATGTAATATATAATTTTTAAATATATTTTCGATAAGTATAAATGTACATGTACACTTAATATACTTAATATATAAGATATTTAGTGAAAATGGATTCATAAAAAATTAAAAATATATTTTTAATTAATAATTTGCTAATTATTATGGAATAATGGTCATTTAATAAAAATTTGATGACCAAAAAAAATTAAAAAAAAAATTAAAAAAAGATCCAAAATAAGTTGAAAATGCAACTCAAACTTCAAACGGCCATAACTTTTGATCCAGGTGTCCGTTTGAGCTCTACCACATATCAAATCGAAGCCAACGATGAGATCTACATCTTTATGACCTGGGAAACCCTCGTGAAAAGATTTTCGAGGCCAAAAGAGGCCCAAAAGGTCTCCAAAACTGAGTTTTTAGTCGGGGTACCCCGATTTTTTAATATTTTGTGGATTTTCAGCCTTATTTAAGGGGGTATTATTGGCTTTTTTTGGTGGGTACTGAATTTATTCCAACGTATTACATTCATATTGATATTATTTATTTGAAATTTTATTGTTTTTTATAATGCACTGCTATTTATAATCAAATATATAACAATATGTACATATTTATTATATATTCACACCTAAAAATTAAATTTTTAAAATAAATAATTAAACATATTTACATATAAAATATATTAGCTCTATCTAAATAATAACTAATATCCATTTTATTTAAAATACCAATATATGAATATTTATATAACTACTATATATTAATATAACTATATATATATATATATATTAATCTAGCTATATATATATTAATACAACTACATATATATTAATATTACTGTATATATATATATTAATATCACTATAAATATATATATTAATATCTCTATAAATATATATTCATATAACAATATATATATGTATATTAATATAAATATATATTACTATACGAATAAATATAAATATATATATATATATAGATATATATTAATATAACTATATATAGATATATTAATATAACTATATATATATATTAATATAAATATATATTACTATATGAATAAATATAACTATATATATATAAATAGAGATATATATTAATATAACTATATATATATATATATTAATATCACTATATATATATTAATATAACTATATATATTAATATAACAATATATATATATATATTAATATAAATATATATTACTATATGAATAAATATAACTATATATATATATATCATGAAATAGAAAACAAATCAAAATAGAGTAGTGGTAAGGGCTTAGGCGCGTAGGGGGGAGGTCTCGAGTTCAAAACCTGCTGGAGGCAAAGGTGCGCCCATTGGGGTGGATGTGGGGGGCTAGCACTGATAAAGGGGGGAGGGGTGCATACGGGCGCTGGAGGGGCTAAAAAGCGCTATTAAAAGGGGGGATCAAGCGCTATAAAACCCCCCGAATGGCATGATTTTTTTTTATTTTTTGTAAGTTTTTTTTTTTTGTAATTTTTTTAATTTTTTTTATTTTTTCCACTTTTATCAGTGCTTTTTTAAAACTTCCGATAAACAGGTCTTTTATCAGCACTAAAACAAAAGCGCTGATAAAGGAAGCGATGATATAGGACTCCTTTATCAACACTTTTTTTGAGCACTGATAAAAGGGGTCCTTATCAGCGTTTTTTTATCACTGATAATGGTGACCCCCCCCCCTTATCTTCACCGGCTTTAACATCGCTTTTTCTAGTGCTGTTAAAGGCCCTTTTTAGCGCTGATAAAGGGCGTATTTGTAGTAGTGTATCAAGGTATTAGTTTTAGCACTGATAAAGCATACCCTTTATCAGTGCTTTTTTTTAAAACTAATATAAGTAGTCTTTATCAATAATTTGTACCACAAATTAAGTTCTCAACAAAATATAATTAAATAAATAAAAAATAAAAACGATTTTATTAAAAAAATAATACAAATTTTTTTAATTAAATAATTATTGATAAAAATGAATAAATTTATTATTCAATATAAAAATTCTAAATAATAATAAATAATTTATAACAAATATACAGATATATTTAAAATTATATAATTAAACAAATAAAAAATAAAAACAAAGTAAATTCTGAAAAATGTTTTACATTTTATTTATTAAAAAATTAAATATAATATAAATAAATTAAATATATATATATATAATAATTTATATAATATATGATTTATATAATATAAAATTTTTATGATTTACATAAATAAGTTATATATTAATGATGAATACTTTATAATTAAAAATTTATACTAATTAAAAATACTGACTAATCGTAGTAAGTAATGGAAAAAATTGAATTTAATTTTTTTTAATTTAAAATATATCTAACATGTGTTATATTTATTTAATAGAAATAAAAATAATTAATGTATTTTTATATAAAACTAAGAAGCATAAATAATTATGTAGTTAATAAATTTTTTTATGAAAACTCATATGCCAAATAATTATAAAATTTATTTAAATTTTAGTATTCGTTTTATAATTTCTTTATAACATGATGCATTTAATATGTCATATTTCTAATCGATAAAACATATTTATTTAGGTTTTAATTTTTTATAATTAGGAATCGATCTATTTGTAACAATTTTTTTAAAATATAGTCATTTTTAATTATTTATTTATAAATTTATCTATTTACTATGTTTTAATTTTTTTCAAAATGTATTCAATATATATTAATATTTTTTTAATAATCTATATTTAACTAATTTAAGATCTCCATTTTTTTAATATTGTTAAACTGTACTCATTTTTAAATATTCAATTTCACTAATTATTAACATGCATACACTTACGATTAAATATTCATTAATAATGTGGAAAATATATTTGTAAATAAAATTTTCAAATTTATATATTTATAAATTTGTATTTAAAATATTTATACATTAATATATTTATAATTATTATCAACAGTGGTTTTTTCCAACATTATTGGGATGTGATTGAGATGGAATTTTTTAAAATTGTTAATAAATTTTTCACCAGAGACTCCTCCATGAAATTTTGGTTGGATAACTGGACTAGAATGCCTTTAATTTCCATGTTTACTCCTGATCAAACCCTTGATATTACCAACATCACTATCAGAGACATTTTAAACTCCCAACATGATCACCTTCATCACACTATTCTGAAGGTTAATGAAATCTACTCTTTCTTTCCAACCAATGATTTCTTAACATGGGAACCTCCTCACAATTTTATGCTCTGCTCAAAACATTTCTAAAAACATTATTTTTTTAACTCAATAAAATGACTATATTTGGTTAAAATACTTCAACAAACCCTGTATAAAACTAGCATGATTGAACCTCATATGGCATCTTTCTCACAACATAGTGCCCACTAATCTCTACCTCCATTCTTTTGGCATTCAGATCAGTTATAAAAGAAAAATCTGTAATCAACAGAGGGAAGATGATAACCACCTAATTATCTCTTGTACTAGTGCTTCTGCTCTCTAGAACTATATTCTTGACATTTTTTACTTTAGATGGTTGATGCCTAATTATGTCAAATCTCAACTTAAAAAATGTGCAGAAATAGAAATCTCTCAATAAATGAGGAACCTCTTTCATGTTGCAGTTGCTGAGCTCCATCATGTGATTTGGTATAATAGAAATGCTATTAAACATCATAATTACTTATTCAATCAAAATGCTGGTCGAATGAGGATCCTCATTTCCATACAAGAAGCTGCCTCGATTCAAAAGGGATGTTGCCAAAATACTGTGCAAGACATTGTGATCTTGAGGTGTCTCGGGATTAATGGAAATTTCTATCAGTCGCGTCATACACTAGAGGTGTTCTGGATAGCCCCCTCCCTGGATGGATCAATATCGATATTGACGGCACCTCCAAGGGAAATCCGAGACATGCAGAATGTGGTTTTCTCTCCAGAAATCACCACGGCCATATCCTTGGATGATTCATGGGTAAATGTGGCATTGCCATGTCCCTCAAAGATGGGATGTTAGGCTTGATTCATGCCATTGCCTTTTCCAAATCCTTTTGTTGGAATAACCTTTGGATCGAAAGTGACTCGACGACTATTGTCCAAGAAATTTAAAATGGCGTAATCCACCTTGGCTGGCCGATTACTACCCACTAGATGGATTGATCCCATTTTCGTAGAAATCTTAACTATATCATCATATATGTTTATTGAGAAGAAAACACGGTTTCAGATGGTATGTCCAACATGGGAGTCAATCAAGATATTACTTGGTTCAAAGACCTCCCCATTGCTCTCCTTTCCTTTCATGAAAAAGATTGTAATATGATCCCATATTTTAGACTCTTATAATCTTTATTCCTTTTTAATAATATTTATGCTTTGGTCATTTTTGACCAAGGGATCACCTTTTTAAAAACATATTTATAATTATAAATAAATAAGTATTATTTCTTAAAAATTATTTATATAATTATAAATAAATAATAATATATATTTAAATTTTTTTAAAACTATAAAACAAATTATGAATAAAGAATATATTTACTATATTTATATTTTTATATTTTTATTAAATTTATATATAATTATATAAATATATATAATGATATAAGTATATAAATATATAAATATTGTTTATGTAAAAAGTATTTATAAAATTATAAATAAATAATATTATATTTAAATAATAATATACTTATCATAAATATATTTAAATATTGAATATATTTACCATATTTAAATTTATATGTACTTATTTTATATATACATATATGTAATTACATAAATAAATTTATTAGAATTTTTTATTTATAATTATATTTCTATATCTTTTATGAGTGCTTAAGTAATAAATGCTGATAAAGATGCATTTTATCAATGATTATTAATTTAGAACTAATAAAAGGGATCTTAATCAGCAATTTTTGGAAGCACTGATAAATCTGTCCTTATCTATTTAAAGAACCATAACTAGTCACAGACTAATCATGATATCTGAATGTTTTCATGAACTCCACCTGTTTTCAGTGCTCCTCCTCATCGAATCCAAGCACGAATCAAAGCTTTAACAATTCTATGGCTCGAATCTATGTATTGAAAGATTCAAGGGTCGAATGGATCCAAGGCTTGAACGAATTCTAGGTTTTGTGATATCTATAGTTTTTTTGGGAAATTCAAAGCTTCCATCCAAGGTATTTCATTTTCTCCTCATTGTCACTCATTTATTTCTTTATTGGAAATATCTATATGTATTTTTCATACATTATCTCTATATATTCATTATTCATCACCTAATTCCATTATATATGTAATTTTTAATTGGGGGTTTCTCTGGTTTTGGGTTTTTAATGACCCTTTAAGGACTTTCCTTGTATCCTTGTAGTCTATTAAGAATTACACACACTGATTCCATCATTGCACCACATTATATTTAAATGTTTTCAACTTCCATCCCTGGAAAAAACAGACACAAAGTGTTTTTTCAAATGAAACATAGGGGTTTAAATTAATAAATCTAAATTGATTTTATGTAATTATTTCGTGAGTTTGAGGTGTGGTTTTTGGGCTTTCCTATTCTAAATCCTCAGTGGTACTACATCGAGACTCCAATTTTAGGTTAAGAGGATTAAATATTATATTTTTTTTCTTTATATATTATATGAACATCCATATATATATATATATTCTTTTTAAAATACACACACACACACATATATATATAAAGGTATTATTTAATATATATATATATATGTAAGTATGTTAACATATGAAATATACATATGACTCATTCAATAAAGTGGAAAATTATTTTTTTTCTTATTTTGGAAAATGCATTCCAAGAGAGGCTATTAATGTGGGTTTCTTAAAATTATGACATCGAGGCATGTTTGGAACATTATAAAATTAATTTGATTTTAATTTTGTTATTTTTAATAATATTGAGAGAAATATGTTTTCCATTGAAAATTAGTATCATTATAAATTGTTATGGCCTTGTTAGTACCATGAAATTATTTTAATAAATAGTTATCACCATATATGGAGGCTGTCAATATTAGTTTTAATGAGTTAAATTTTTTTCTATTAAAAAATAGATCATATTTTTAAGTGTTGGAATGATGATTAAATAGACATGTTTGAGATATGTTGATTGTTGATTGATATGTTTTTGGAAAAGGTTTCCATTCCACCCGTTATTATCATAATAGGAATGGTATGAATCTTAGTGAGGGATGGGAGATATTTACAATATAGTTCTGATTAGATTATATGGGTCCCTAGTTATATAAATGTCAATATGGGAGTCCATTAAGG
Organism: Viscum album; assembly: GCA_963277665.1. NCBI lineage: Eukaryota > Viridiplantae > Streptophyta > Magnoliopsida > Santalales > Viscaceae > Viscum > Viscum album. Next base: position 1,112,227,213 of record OY728146.1, read on the forward strand.
TAGTCTAAATGTGGGTCTCTACTAGGTTATAAATATAAGAACTCATCATCATGGTTATAGGTGGTTCCAAACCAAGTATATCAAGAGTCTCCTCATGAGATTTTTTGGAATTTCCTATGATTACGTATTCTTCATTTTTGAAAGTTCACATGTATATTATTTTTTGACTTAATATAAATTTATATCAATCCATTGTAATGAGGATAATTATCTAAATTTTTAATTTGGTTGTATTGATTTATTTATTTTTCGGACTAATGTTTCATTTTATAATTATATATTATTCTTCATGAGAATGTTTATAAATAGACATATTCAAGAACCCTATAATATTTACTGTGTTTATAAGTATCTTCATTCAGAAAAATTTTAGATGTTAATCTAAGAATAATTATTAGGATAAGTTATGGATATTAATGATATTTGACTTACCATTAATACTAAATGACATAATTCCTTAGGAATCTACATTACTTGTTCTAAAAAATTTAATAGGGGTTATAAAATTCTATATATGTTGGAATAATTAGTATAAAATATTTTAAGGTATTCAATATTTTTATGTGAACATGTATTGGTTCCACCCCTAGGAAAATATGATTACCATCCATGTATATGAAATAACTCTTTATTTATTATAATGTTTTACAACAATATTTACTTATCCTCTTGTTGATGTAATGAGAGTTTATTTTTATTGTTTATCATATTTGGGGTTCTTATTAATAATTAATTTCTTATATTGTATTTTATTTTTAAGGTGTTTTAAGAAATAATTGATTCCACCATTCAATAGAGGATGGACTAGTCATTGATAGAGGGTTTAATGAATTAAAAGTTTTATTTTTCCTATAAATATAAAATTAATAGAGGCCCCAAGGATTCATATATCATACATGTCCCCACTGATACCCCTTGGGTCATAGACAATAATGTGTATTCTTCTAAATATAACATTTAATAGGAATGAGTTAATTACTAGTTACAATTGTGTGATTCTAAAAAATAGGAGGCATTTCCCCTTTAGAGAGCATAATGGAATAAATCTTTCATCATCAATTTCTTCACCTCCAAAATATTAATTAATGCAATAAGTTTCTTGAGACTCATACCCAATCTCTTCTATGTTCATTTAACTTCTATATGTAGTAGTCATCTCAAGGATGAATATTACTAATAATACTTTAAGAAACAGAGGTGCATGTCCACAAGAAATGTTTGACGATTCTCAAACAAAAAATGTGATGATAACTATTAGAGAGATGAGATGATGAGGATGGAAGTAGTCTACAACATTCACCTTTGGATGAATTCATAGTATAACACCTACAATAACGTATTTTTTATTGTCATAAATTTCATTAGCTATTTTCTTCAACAAAAACTAAAATTATTTAAAATAATCAATTTTTGGTTTTCATTTATTTTCAATTATATGTAACATTCACCTTTGATAATGAATATAATATGGGTATTTATTTAATTATTATAAAAAATAAATATTTTTTGAACCCAATAGGAAGGATGTGATTTGAAAATGGATTCACTCTAATCATATGAAAAATGTTTATGAAGGTGGAGTGAAATAGTTCATCATGTCTTCTCTAGAGCATGCATATGAGCCTTATCAAATATTTTGTTCATGTTAGTGTCATTGTTATTCAAGAAAGTTTCTTCATAGATGATTTGGAATAAAATTGTCACGACCAACAGTAAGTATAGTACAAATGAAAAGCTAGTACAATTGCAATAAAGTAAAACAGAAACCTCTAAATCTTCCTCCAGGAATCCCACCTGAAGGGTGGGTACAGATAGCCTCATCATCACCTCAGGTATGGTCGTCCGCTCTGTTTATGTCTCACCAAGTGGTCCACCTCCAGGTACCGTCTAGCTCCACAAGCCTCTACCTCGATCAGTGTTGTATGTCGTCTGCATCCAACACAACGTAGTGCAGGCATAGCCCATGTAGGTGTGAGTATATGACACTCAGTAGGGTCCCCGAGACCCTCAAAGGTATCCCAGAATCCACGAAGGATAAACCATGGAAGAAAGATAAAATCAAGAAGTATCAACCATCTCTACTTAGGTATATGCCCATAAGTATACCTAAGTCATCAATCAAAATTCGGCTCCAACTCTCAAGCCCATGAACAACCCAGTCCACACAAGAAAGCAAGTCAATCACATCGATGATAATGATTGAAAGTCAAGACTCAACTAACATAAGTATACATCGTTCGTATAGAGATATAGATGATCAGATTTAGTCACTGATTCATCTAAGCTGTCGGACCCACGTACGATACTAGATCAGCTATGCTGTCAGACCCACGTAGGATGCTAGATTAGCCACTCTGTCAGACCCACTAAGGATACTAGTACAGAAGTACCAAATTCGGACCCACTTAGGATAAAATTATAGTAGTCATCACTGTCGAACCCATGGAGGATTCCAGTACAGTTATCGTCATCGTCTAACCCATACAGTATTCTTCTACGATTTTCTTCATCGTCAAACCCACTAAGGATTCCAGTACGGTAGTCATTACAATAGCAGCCAGCTCTAGGGTTCATGTACAAAACACACTCGATTCCAGGAGGTTATGCTCCATGAGCCAAGGGGTTGATACATCAACTATCATGAAGTCCATAGTTGACGTATCCCAAGGTTCACTCTCATCAAAAGGAACCCAACGTGACAGACGGCGCATCAATCGGACGCCTGACCTGAAAGATATAGGATTTTTCGTTCTAGGGTCCCAGTTGGAATTACGATCATTCCAAACCCAGCCATTTTTCAAAGTCGTACAAAACTCACTTAGAGTATCAAAAAAGGACCGCTTCGTCGTGAGGGTCCCAGTGCCACAGACGGCGCGTCGATCAGACACACGGTCGTGAAGTTATTCGCATTTAAGCGAAACGGGCCCAGCCAGTCAAGCCCGGTGGGCTGGCAGGTCAGCCCGTTCTGGTTCGGTAGGTCCGACCCGGCTAAGGGGTCGGCCTAGCCTGATAATGTGTGGCCCGGCCGGGTGGGGCATGGCCAGACCCATGGCAGGTGGCCCATCCCGGTGGGGTGCTGCCGAGCCCGGCTGGGGGTGGGCCGCCCCGACGGGGCGTGGCTCGGCAAGCTGGTCGAGCCGGTGCGGGGGTGTGCGACCCCCTGACATCCCAAACTAAGGCGCCTAGCGGCGCTTCCCTCCTATCTGGCTACCGAAAACAGACCGGTATTCCCGGCGCGAGCGGCCCGCATGGGCGGGCCGCTATCCTCCTGCGTGGCACCTGAGGGTGCCACGGCCTCCTCCAACCAGTCCGACTGACGAACTGGCTGGATCGCCCGCCAAAGGGGCCCGCGGAGCACGGGCTGCGGTCCTCCGCAATGTGGCGCCGTGTGGCGCCACGGTTCCACCAGCCCAACTGGCTACAGCCAGCCGGTTCTTCTTCGTTTGAGTGACCCATGGTTAGGGGCTGTGGTTCTTCCGCTCGCAGCCGGCATGCGGCCGCCACCCTCGATTGCATCTGCCCCCATTCTCCACCGCCTCCCGTTACTGCCGCCAAAATATAAAAGAATCATTGTAGGGTCGTTGGGCCATTTTTGTTCGTCCCACGCCCTCCGCATTATGCGATATCACAAGGCCAATGACAAACTAGAATTTCAATGAAGAATGGGGTACAAAATATGAACTTAAAATTGTACAAAACCCTACCTCGATTTCAACTACGAAGCACGTCAACGAGTCGCGAAAGACAAACATCGTCGAGGTCAGGCATCGCGGAAGTCGGTTTCGCGGAGAACAGTGTCATCCCGTCAACGTTGGAAGTCATTGTTGTAGATGACGTTCCTCGTGAGCGGTGTGTTCTCCCTTGATGCAGAGGAAGAAGAAAGGATGAAGGCGCTCCTCACGGGCGTCACCTCACATTCTTACCTCAGTCGTCGAGAGGATATCATTCCTTGCGTTCTTCTTTGGTGAGGGATGAAGCTCTCCTCCAATTCTCCAAAGGCTCCACCACCAAATATTTTCCAAGAAAATATTTTAGAAAGGCTTCCCCCAATAAAATAGAATTTCCATACAATTCAAAACAATTCAAAAGAATTTTTTACCCACAAATTAATTAATGAAGTCATTAATTAATTGTGTTTCCATACTTAATGAGAGACAGGTGGAGAGTTTAAAATTCAAAATAGAGGAGTTGTCAAATTAAATGAAGGGGAGTTAATGGAATGTTGAAGGGTTAGGGGCTCGTGTGGGCCCCACCTCACATTATCCTCTCATGGGAGGTTATGTGGGTGTGGGCCCCACCTCTAACATCCCATTGTAGGAAATAACCACCAAACATAAATAAAATTGTGTATAGCAATTTTATTTATTTTATTATAAATCCCCAAAAATTAACTTCTCCTCCTGAGAAAACGCAACTGCGGTAAAGGTTCCCTTAAGAGAATATCGGTCCTACGAGTTAATCAGTGCCCTCATATTTCAATTCTGAGCACCAGTTCAAAAGATAGAAAAACCCACACGTACTGTTACTGAACGTACCTAAACAGAACTTCAGAAATTGATTCTGAGCACACCAGGCCTCAGAATCAAGTGCCGTTAGAAACCGCAGACTCGTAAAATTCCAAAGTATTTAAGAAAAAAAATTCCATGAAATTTCCGGGACTTTACAAAAAATTTATTTGTAGTGGAATATATCAAATCTATAAATGTTAGACTAAATGTGGGTTAAAACAAAACATTAACTCAGATTGATATGATATTATAGTTTATAGGTCATTTGATATGAATAATTGTGTACATGATGATGGAGATCTCACAGAATGAATCATAATGGAAATTAAATATGAACATCATGTTTTTCAAAAGTTTTTTAGGGAGTTAAATAGATATTTTAAGAGGCCACTGTGTATAGGTTATACTAAATACATAATATTGTCAGTTGTATTGAAGATATATAATTTCAAAGGGGAAAATCGATGGAGTGACACCAACTTTATAGAACTATTTGGCCTCTGGAATAATATGATATATGATGAAAATGAACTACCATGTTGAACATATGACTCTAAATGAAATTCATGTTCAATGGTAATGATCTATAAAAAATAAATACTTATCCAATTTATTACATATTGTTTCGCAAGATCCATGAATCACTCAAAAATATTCACTAAGTGTGGTGTAGTTTGATATAACGAAAATGAATCAATTCGTTCAAATGAATTATGGTAATTTCTTATCATTGAATCATTTAGAAGACTACATGGATGTTGCAAAACCAAAGATAATTAATATGAAATATAGATAACCTACTTCATCCACCATATTCTCCTAGGTGGATGAAAATTTATTATTAGTATCCTGAATTTAGAAATGACCCTAAATTCTTTTTTATATTATCTACAGATGGAATAAATCATTCTGTGGTACATAATAGTACTCACAATACATGGACCATCATGTTGGTAAATTGTAAATTTCCACCATAGATATTCGTGAATCAAAAATACTATATGCTGAATCTAGTTATCTCCAGACCAAAGAAACCCAATAATGATATTGATGTATATTGGGATACATTGATCGAAGATCAAAAAATTTATGTGGGATACATGTTCCACAATATATGATGCCTATAAAAGTGAAGAAGTCAAATTTAGGTCCATGTTGGATGGGATGGTAAATGGATTTCCCACTTATGAAAATTAATCAGGATGTTGCATTAAAGGAATATTGGGGTTTTCCATTTTTAAAGAATGAACACACTAATTCTATTTTATAAATTTCTTGAAGACTATGTTTTCAGGTCATCATAATTTTTTACATAGATTATATAACTACCCAACATGGATGACAATATTCGATTGGAATATTGAACAAGGTAAAAAACTTCCTCTAATAATTGGAGATCAACTATTCAATAATGTAAAAGATATTGACACTGTTTTAGGTAAACTATTTTTAGATGACCATATGAAATCCGGTTCAAAGAATAGATAAATTTTCTTTGAATTATTGTATTGAATTTCTTTATATGTAAAAATAACGATTTTAGGCATGTAGAGAAAAAATGGATTGTGTTATTGGAATGTAACTAAATGTTCTTGGAAAAAATATACATGACATCCAGGATAGGTTGGAAATGATTTACATGGGGATAAGCAAAGATATTGAACCAATTAAGGTAAAAGGGAATAATTCTCTTTCTCAAGTAGCTTAAACAGTATCTAGATAGGGAAAATTTTAATTTTTCAATTTCATTAATAGTGTAAAACTTCCATAGGTGTACTCATCAAAATATCAAGAATATCGTGTCAATAACTAATTTGCTGTTGTAATGACAAAAAACACATGACTATCATTTTTGGACACAAGTTCTGAAGTCTGTTTATTTCTATTTCATTCTTCTTAAAACTATATGACATCCATTAACAAGGATATTATTGTTTATAATTCCACATCTAGTAAATTTATAGACCTGATGAAGTTTCCAATCATATATAAGAAGGTTTTAGTCATATTATTTGAATTAGATATTTTCTTCCTTATAACATTCTTTGATAAAATGGTCCACCTAATGGTTCACTTGGTTAGAGAGGTTAAACTATATGGTCATATAAATTAAAAATGGATGTACCCCGTTGATCAATATGAAAATATTTTTAAAGGGTGTTCTAATAATTGAAGTCAACCAGAAGGTTGTACAGAAGAATGATATATTGTTAAAATATTATTTGAATTTGATACTGATTGCCAATTATATGATGATAGCATCATTATTCAAATGTCTTCTCACAACATACATCTTTTGGGAGAAGGTATTTCTAGAAGTTATTTTTTTACTATTACCTTAATATAGTGGGAGAAAGATAACATTAACATTTTACATAATAGTGAGGATGTTAATACATTTGTTGAATCCTAGAAAAGAAATTTATAGAATTTTTTTATCCATAAAGGGTTGAGGGATGTATAACAAATACACAAAATCAAATTTTTATAGGATGCTTCCCAGATAAAATTATTAATGTGTTACCAGAAAATATGAATTCAATTTTGAATGACTTTGATGCATATGTAGGGGACAAAATGAAAATGTTATATCATACCCTAGTTTTGTAATCCACGGTTATGTGTTCTATACAAAATAACATGATGACTATAGTATGATGAAAATGGTGATGTTACACTTGTGGTGAAAGTGATGAAGAAATCCACTTCCAATCACATAAATCAAATTTATGAAATTTTTTCATATTTTTTCATTATGAACTAGATATGTAAGTATGATTATACAACATTTCAACTTCTGATTTTCCATTTAAAAGGGGTCTATAATAGGAGTGTAGTGAATGTTGATAAAATGGGATTCAGGAAGGTGACATTAAGTATAAATGCGGGAAAATAAGATTCGGTCATAACAAAATCAAAATCGGTTAATGTAATATATGTGTCTAATCCAACAAACAAGAATTGGTCAATTAGCCAGATGGAGACTAAAAAAATATTGGGTCAAATGAAAATTCAACTGAGGATGACCCTTTCATTGTGAGAACACAATCACATAATGTATTTACCAATATAGACAATGTATTGTATGTTATAAGAGACCACAAATAAAGGATTTGTATTGTAGATAGAGTATCAAAATACCTCAAACAATGAAAATAATAAAGAGAGTTCAATAAGAGGGTAAAAGTGTTTTTTAATATACAATGTTTTCACTCATAATATTATCTATTCTCTACTGCATTAACATAATATAAATTATTGTTTGATTACTCATGCAGAAAATTTATTTTATACATGATGATGTTAGTAATATCATGGAATAAAAAACTATAATTAATGAAAACCCTTTGATAAGAAGAAATGGTAATGTTACAATATACTTTAAAAAATTTACCAAAAAATTATATAATTATACATTGATTTAATTTTCATTATTTCATGAATATTTTCTTTATTTTTATAATATTTCTTTCCATATATCTTATCTTTCTACACCAAAACATCCGAACACTTCTTTTCCCTCAAAACCTTTCCACTCGTACAATGTTTTCATTTATCAATTTCCTTCAACATCCATCCACTGCCTTTATACTTAGAGAAATGATGATTGATATGCTCAATAAAATATGTAATATTTATGTTTTAATAGTTAAATCATTTTCAATATAATTAATGTATTTTTTTATATTTATTACTAATTTATTAAGTTTTTGTATTACTTACGTAAGAAATTATTTTCTTCCATAGGTGCATTATTTTGTTTTAGTTGGGCTGGTTTGTTAGAAGTTTCTCAATATTGGGAGTGATAGTACTTTAATTACACAATTGAAATAACTAAAATAAGGAAATGTTTTATGAATTTATATGACCATCATGGAAATGTGAGTTCCTATAACTTATTTAATTAATTCTGACATTATTTTATCTATTATTTTTAAGATAATTTACAGATCATTTTTTGTCTAATACTAATTTTTTTTTTCACATATATAATGGGAATTCATATTTTGGTTTCAAGAATATAAAATAATCCAAAATAGAGATAACATTTTCTTTTATTCTAATGGTTCCACTCTTTCCATTTTATTCTTTTATATAACTGCAAACACTATATATTGAGTTGATATTTTTAGCTGAAATCCTTTTATAGATAATAACATCAAATCAATTTAATTTTTTTTATTTTACAGAAAAAGTAAATATAAATAATGGTATAATTAGTAGTTTTGTATTATTTTGAGAACTTGGTATATGTAGGAATCAGCTACAGCTCATTCTGATACACGATGTGATAGGTATGACACCATGTGCTACTTATTTTTTTAAATTGAAATTAGTCATCAAAAAAAGAGAAGTGAAATATTCAAAACAAAGAAAAAAAATGGATTGTTATTATAATAAATGGAAATGATCCATAAGTCATTATTTATGTGTAGTAATTATCCACACCATAACCTTATACACGATGTGTCTAACACGGATCAAATTGTATATAATCAGTTTAAAATTAAAATTTTATTTCAAAAAGTGTCACTCCATAAAAATTAAGAAAACTCACTCATATTTCCTTGATAATTTAGTAAAATAATTAATAATTCCTTTTTTATGTTTAGAAATATGTCTCATGTCAAACAGACACACAATGTGAATGGTATGGCCCAATGAGCCTGTTTCAATTTTAAAATAATTTTTGAGTTAAAAATACAAGTGATATATTAAAAAAATAAAATATTCATTCACATTTTTTTATATTTTAGTAAAACTATCCATATGTTATTTGAAACATATTAGAGTCATTCTCGCCCAAATTCGATACACAGTGTGATTGGTATGACTCAAAATGCATATTTTTAAAAAAAATCATATTAATATTAGTAAAAAAACAAATTAAATTCTTAAAACCAAGTCAAACCATTCATATTTCTTTCACAATTTAGTAAAATGATATAAAAATGGTTTTTATGTCTTAGAATTAGCCGCAAATTAATCTGATACAAGATTTTTTAGTTATTACTCAATGTTACCTTTAGCGGTTTAAAATTAGAATTTTAGTTCAAAAAGTGTCACCAAATAAAAATAGAAAAAAATGATTATATTTTATTGATAATTCAAGAAAATGATTCCAAATTTATTTGTGATGTATAGGAATTTGTCTCACATCAAACTGATAGACGATCTGACAGGTATGACTCAATGTGCATGTTTCTAGTTTAAAAAGATATTTTACTAAAAAAGATAAGAAAAATACTCAAAATAGATAAAAATCATTCATATTGTATTTATTATTTGGTAAAATTATTTTTATATAATTTGTTAAATTTATGAATCTGTCATAGTTCAATCTAACTCAAGGTGTGACCGATATGACTCCTGGTGTGTCTTTTTATTTAAAATTTACATTAATTTTAGTAAAAATGACAACTAGAATACTAGTAACTAAGAAAGAACATTTTAAATGTTTTTATACTTCAGTAAAATGATCCATATGTAATTTTTGACATGAAAAAATTAGCCACACCCCAATCTAATACAAGATTTTCATGATATAACTCAATGAGTATTCTATTAGTTTAAATTTTATATTTTAGTTCAAAATGTATCACTCAATTATAAAAAAGATAACATTCATGGATTGACTTAAGGCATGGTGTGACTGGTATGACTTCAAGTGCATATTTTAATTTAAGTTGAAATTAATTTTATTTAAAAAGATAATTAACGTACTGAAAACTAGTTAAAAACATTTTAATTGTTTTGATACTTTTTTATAGTGATCCAATGGTCATTCCGGATATGTAGGAATCAATCGCACCTCAATCTGATACATGATGTTCCCATTAGGACTCAATGTTTTCATTATTAGTTCAAAATTGAAATTTTAATTCAAAAAGTTACACTCACTGAAAACCAAGAAAACACACTTATATTTTATTGATAGTTTTGTAAAAGGATTCATAATACATTTTCTAGGTGTAAGAATCAGTCTCATGTAAAATGGGCACATGATGTGACTGGTGTGAATCCAAGTGCATGATTCCAATTTAAAAAGACCTTTTAGTAAAAAAGAAAAGTTACCAACTAAAAAAAGAAGACACATCAGGGTTGTTTCGATAATTTAGAAAAATGATACATATTTCATTTGGGTCATGTATGAATCAGTCTCACCTCAATAGGATTCCTGGTGTGACTGGTATGGCTCCAAGTGTTTTTTTAATTGACATTAATTTTAGTCCAAAAGTCAATTGATATACTAAAAACTAAAAAAACACAATCAGATTGTTTTCATACTTTATAAAAATGATAAATAAAACAAATTTGATGTGAAATTATTAGTCTTACCTCAATTTCATATGTGATTTGACCGGTATGACTTAAAGTGTCCATTATTAGTTTAAAATTGATATTTTAGTTAAAAAATTGTCCCTAACTAAAAACCATAAAAAACCACTTGGATTTTATTTATAATTTATGGAAATGATTTATATGTCATTATTGATATGTAATAATTATTCCCATGTCAAACTAAAACATGATGTCACTAGTATGACTAAAAATGCATGTTTCCAATTTAAATGGTTATTTTAGTAAAAAATTCATGTTACATTCTTAGAACTGAGAAAACTCATTATTATTATTTTGATACCTTTATAAAATGATTCATTAGTCATTTGGGATGCTTATTAATTATCCACACATTAATATAGTGCATGGTATGATTGTTATAACTCCATGTGCATCTTTTCAATATATAAGTTTCATTTTAGTTTAAAATTCCAATCACATCGCTAAAACGGAGAAAATGGGCCTAGATTGTTTTCCCATGATTATATCTACAATAAAATTATTAATTTAATTATCATTGTTATATTATAATTATTTAGTTAATTTTTACAAAGATAATTCTTGAAGACAAACAAAAAATGATGTGACATGCAGAAATCAAATGTAACTCAATCCAATACACATTGATCCCAGTATGACTGAAATTATTGTTTAAAATTTACACATTATATTTAATTTATTAATTTATATTATTACAAAAAGAAAAATTGTTTTTATACACATGTGGATTTTTTTCCCAAGAATGTGTGGCTAGTTCAAAAATAGCATGAGTCGGGTTCAGGGTTATAAGACAAAGGAACATTGATGTTTTTGAATTTATATAAAAATTTTTACATTCAAATATAATTGTATAAACAACTGTTTGAAATTTTTATAATATAGTGTTTTACTTTTAATTTTTTTAAAATTTTATATAATTTAAATTCAGTATTGTTACTTCATTTCTTTGATTTATGGTGGTGTTTCTAGGGCTGTAGTATGCTCTTACAACACACTACACTAGTGCTACAATGTGTCGTTACAACACTATAAACGGGTGCAACTATGTGCTCTTATATCACATTATGGTATTCCCCTTAATCATTTCTTGTACAAGCCCTAATAAAGTGGTAATTTATCTACACTTGTACAAGAACTTATAATGTGGACCTAAATCAGTGCTTCGAAAAGCATCGAAAAAGGATCCATATATCCTTGATTTTTTTAGAACTCATAAAATTCTAGGGATTTTAATATCACTCCAGAATTCATTACTTTCTAGTCCTTATAATGGCCATGTGTAACACCATTGGAGGCCTATTTTGTAGTACTGTGAATATAATTGGATTTCATTTTTGAGTAAGAAAAACAAATTGTGAGATGTATAAAGAGCTATGAATTAATACGTTTTGAATATATTAGTTTGGTTTAGGTTATTGGATTTAAGAAACATTATCATTATAAGAATATATACATGAAATAAATACATAATATGAGTGGGTAAAATATTTAAACCTCTTAAAATACTACATGTTTGATTCATTTAAATGAAAAATTTGTAAATAACTTTATCATTTAAACTAGAATTCCATTCCAATTAGCTTTCCTTGAATATTATTTTTCATGACCCCCTCCCTCCATAGATATCCTTCTTAGGCTATAAATGAATAAAGGGATATAATGACCCCATGAGTCCCTCCTCCAGTAGGCTATGGGTTGGAGACTAGTACCAATGGTGTAAAAGTATCACAATATAAGAGGCATTACCCTTTAAAGACATGATTGAGAGATAGAATGTATCAACCATAATCAACTCCATAAAATATATACAATAAATCCAAACCATCCCACAATGCATGTATAAATCAAAACTGATACATATAAAAGTCTCTAAATGAAAATCCCAAAATAAACAAAATCTAAGGTAGTGACACATAAATAGCTTCGAAGGACTAAACTATAAATTCCCCGAATGGTCCAAATGTTCCTCCTATAATCTTGAAAATTGTATTATATATATAGGGTGAGAATACATGTATTCTGAAAAGGATAACCAAAGTCTCTCACGCATATGTTAATGAGGCATAGTAATGCACCTGTGAGAATATAGTAGAACCAAACAACACCTATGACGGCATATTAACCAACCCAACCACACCAAGGCTCGCTCACTAAATAATGTAATTGAAGTAATATAATATGTTATAAATAAAATCTATGATAGGGTACCTCACACCACCTTCTAAATAATTATCCTCTCTCATACCCAAATAGAAAATGACCACAAGATACCACCTCATCCGAATATACCACATCACATCCCACATGCACAAACATGTTCCTTATAACACATCCCTCTTGTACACACATGGGCCACACAACACATCCCTCTCTGACATCCCTATTCCACACAACAAATCTTTCTTTCACACACCGGGGCCTCACATGACAACACATCTTGTCTCGAAGACAACTAAGATATCACATCACAACTCACCTCGAAGACACCTGGGAAATCACATCACAACTCAACCCAAAGACACCAAGGATACTATATAACAACCACTAACTAATGCATTAACAGACCTATATCCATTACATATTGTGCAATAACTACCTCTCCTAGAAGAGGGGAGAGGGAAGAGCAGGTGGCCAGCTATACATCCTCCCACCCGGATGTTTGGGAAAGACACCCTCCCTCGTGACGATGCGGATGTTCACCACATAGTTCCCAAAAATGGTGGGGTGCACATAGAAATCACAAGGAAATACAATTCTATATATATAGTGATAGTTATACCACACAGTCCCATCATATGGGTTTACAACAAGAACTAAACATCTCATCGAATCTACATAATCACAGCCACCACTAGAAGCATAAAATCACACAAACAATAAAGAGTCCAAAGATCATACTTTAGTCTTTAACCTATTTTCCATAGTCTCTCTTTTATCAAAAATATCCATTATATCATCCACTTTGATTTGTTTCATTAACATTCATTATAAATTCTATTTCACTTAGAAATACGATTTATTTCATATATACAACCCATTAGTTTGTATATAAACATTAACTTTTTAAACAAAACAACTGATAATCAATTTCCTCCATAAACATGATAATTTGAAATTATTAATATGCAATATTTATTCTATTAATACTTGGTAGATATAAAATAATCAACTACATAGTATAAACATAACACCACACATCAAGCCACAAAAAAAATTTCACATTCCGACCCAATTTATTTCATTATTTCCATTCAATTAACCAAACCAACCCAAGCCGTTACAAACTTTTTAAAACAATTATTTAATTCATTACATCACAACTAAGGAAACTATAAGTCATGAAACATAAAAAGAAACATTGTAACAGTCCTTCATAGTCACCCAAGGGTTGAAGATCCATGTTAATTTAATGCACTTCACATTAATGGCACACCGTACCAACACCTCTAGATATGGGGTTAAGATTTCTGAATGTTATTAACATAGAAACAAACATATCAATCACTAAATCCCATCTTGGAACCCATCATCCCAGTTATTATTAATAAAATAACCACCCACAACTCACAACAACACCCAGAAACACATTTCAACAAAATGAGTCTAGCAACACTACTGTATAATCACAGCACATCCACCATCGCAACCCCTCTCCACCAATATATAATAACAACCACAAAACCCCCCACTGTATAATAATTCTCATCCACTACCCCCACATATCACTACACTATTATATTCCATCTATCCCATCACCATATCCAACCCGAAACGCACAATCATGTCCACAAACTTGTTACAAAACATAACAATGAAAACATACTTCATATTTAGTAGGGAATCCATTTTAAATTTCACTTAATTTAGGGTGTTATCATAGAAACCATATGATAAGAGGGAATACATTTATTTTTCCAATATAAGTGGTTATCCAAAGTTTTATAGATAACTATTAATTAAAAAAACTATATACATTCCATAAATCATCTTGTGCATAGACATGGACCCCCAACAACCATGGTTTTCAATGGGTAGATAGTGCATACAAATCACAATATCAATAAAAAATAAAACAACCAGATCATGCATCACCTTCACATACCAATTTAAACACTACATAGACTAATTTATTTTCCTTCGTAATCTAGTTGAAACAATTTTTATAAAGGTTGATAGTAATAGAATCATCTTGCATGATACCCGTAAAGTAAAAGGGAGGGGAAATCTAATTGGATGAATAGTCGATTGACAATCCTAAGGTGACCCAAAAATAGGGGTGCACAAATAGTAGGAGACTCATTAGGTAATCACTAAAAAAACTCAAGAGTAGTCTCCCAGGAATAAGCCTTTGGTGATGTCGAGTCTCAAGATAAAGGAGAAGGTCTGGATGAAGGGGAGGGTGTATTCATATTTGGAATATCAAATCATATTCAACAATAATTCAATACTATTTAATATATCCATTTAATGTGGATCTGACCAATACTACATGATTTGAAATTTTAAAAACATCTATACCCTTAGGGAATTAGAGATACAATTTATTGCCTGTGAATCGGCCTCAAATAATTTCAAACAAGGCATTAGAGTAATTTTATGTCAAAGAAGACATCAAAGGGGAAGAATTGAAACAGGGAACACTGTTCTTCAGACCCCAATGGACGAGGCACTGCTGGAAGAGGAATTCTTCGGTGAGGTACCACCAGATGAGGGATTGCTCGACAAGGCAACACTAGATGAGGTAGCGTTGGACGAGGCACCACTGGACGAGGCACCACTAGACAAGGCATTGTTGGATGAGGCACTGAAGGACGAGGCACCGTTAGGATAGGACGCTTGCCACCATTAGCTAGTCACTCTCAAGAGATACACTATGAGATGGGGCACTTCTTGAGGAGGCACCACTTGATAAGGCACCACTGTATGAATGACCACTAGCGAGCTACCACCAGTGAGAGACCGCTAAGGTGAGACACCTCCAGTTCAAGAAACCATTAGCATAGAACAATTCCAGGGTGATCCATCGTCAGCAAGGAACCACCGGGGCGAGACACCACTTGTGAGCTACCAACAGGGTACGCTATCACCAAGGAGCCACTGTTATGGTACGTTTCCTCCAATGAACAACCACCAGGGTGATACAATTCTAGCGCGTCACTATTGAAATGAGGCGCCCTTGGGATGAGGAACAATTAAAAAACATGGAAAACTATGAATTTTGCGAAGTGTTTGAGAGACTGACCTTGACCTCCCAGGACACCTCAAACCTGATATTTCCAACAGATTAATAGACTAGAATGGCCCAAACAATAATATTAGATACATCTCAAACTATTTTTTCTCTAAAAAATTAAAATCTTACCTAGACTAAAGATACCTAACAGAGATGTCATTACACCTAAAACATTTCCATTATCTAAACATGTTATCCAAAACAACCACAACAGCTGAACACATAAAATAGCCCCAGATATAGGGATCATTAAAGACACCCTATGATTAAAAGAATGGTTCAATAATTTTTTGTACATTAACATTAGATTCCTCTTTAACAAATATTCCTCCATGAGAAAAAACAAAACTGGAAGGAATTAGATTGATGGTCTCAACAACCAACCCTTAAGATACCTGTTAAGAATCTCGAAATGTTTGGGACAAAACAACCACTCTAAAAACTGTTATCCGAGAAGATACCTCTCAAGAAAGAACACAGTCAAATAGATCGGTATAACAAGACCATTATGAAAAATAAAACAATCAAACAACAATATTATCACCAAAGAAGGGAACACCTTCAAAATCAATTTCTTCACATTTTCGTAAATAGAAAGATAGAATTTGAGATAAGATAAAACTTTTTTATACCTTTTTACTTCAACAACACCAATTAGAGATGACATTGTACATATATCTATACATTTATTAGCCTCATTTTTTTCTATAAAATTAAATCCAAAACATTAAAAATATAGTGTTATAAAAATATAAAGAATAATTAAGATTATCATGCTTTAGTAATAATTTATTAACCACAAGGAAATTTTATTTATCAAATTTTATTATGTAATGTTGGTTAGGGAGTTTAAAAGCTAAGAATTATTTTTCAAATGATCTATTACTTTTCTGAAATGTATCTCAACATTTTTGTTGCATGGATGTCATGTTTGAAAACATTACTATAAAATTATTTCCATGAAATATATAAAACAAATTTATATTCTAATAAAACCTCTTTGAGTTTAAACCCATTTTTTGAATATTTTTTATAGTATGGAATTTATCAGAATACTCTTTATGAAAACACTTTCAACTTTTTTTGTAAAACCAATTTTTCATCAACTTGTTTCCCAATAAAACATAAATAAATTTGAAGGTTTAATGCTTTCAAAAAAATTATTCGGTCATACTAACATAAATATATCAATCCCTTTACCAAGTTAATATTAACATATATTAATATCAAATTTATAAAAGTAGAATTGGCATATGGCATGAGACACATATATGACATTAGTTTCAAAAACCACATTAACATCATAAAATTATTCCATGTTTTTCATCAAGACATTAATTACCATAAACATACTTATGCAAAACAGTAATGGTTTCAACATTTCAAACATCAATTTTCCACAAGTGCATGCCATGACTTGAATTATTTTCCAATAACATTTTTTCAAACAATGTGAAAACTTATATTAATATAGATAGAGATTCCTCAAGCATGAAAATCAAAGGAACATATCCATTGTACCATGATATTGTCTCATTTGGGACGTACTTACTCATCCCCATAGTTTTAAAACACGCTTTAATATAACAAGACTTCATTTAGGGAAAAAAATTTCCTCTCTTAATATGTTAATGGTCATAGCACATGCCATATAAGATAAACCATAACTAATACAACCAACAAGGTTATAGTAAAAAATTTCCACCACCTCCTTTAAAAAAATATTTAGGAATTGGGGGCAAGATTATATTCATTTATTTCATGATTTCCATCAAGAAAAATTTATTTTATTATTTCCATTATGTGATTATCCTTTTTTGTGTGGTGAGGGCTTATATCAACAAAAAAAATATCACAACGCAACACAACACAAGACATCTTACCACAAAAAACAACACAAACCTTCCAAGACACATCACTGCCATTGAACAAGGCCACACTACCCTAAACCACCATCCACCAAACATTTCACACAACCTCACACAATCACACATATCACAAATCCACCTCCTTAATATGATACTCTATATTTCCCCAACCATATGTCACTAATATCATCAAACATAAAATCCAAAAAATAAAATATTTAAAATTACCTTTCCCATGTCAATATATTATTTTATTTGGGACTCTCCATCATAGTTTCAATCATACAAATTCACAACACCTCTCTATTAGGGATTGGGTTTTCCCCTCTTTAAATGACTGAAATTTTTTATTGAATGTCACATAATAAAAAACAATAAAAAGAGTCACACATTGTATAAAAACATATAATCATCCTTAGTTATTAATGGGAATATATATTTCTTCATCTCATTATTTAGAATGGGTACATAAACAAAAATTTAAACATTTCCTGGGGAATTAGTTCATTAGATGAATATAAGTGATAGGAATTTCAATACAAGGTGAGTTTAATCAGTAAGTCATGTCAAGGGTCTCTTAATCTATAATAACCATAGCACAACCATGGTTTCAAAAAACTATTATATTTAAAAAGTCATATTAACACATCAATGTAATTATAACAATGTAAAAAAAACCCCTAAAACATTCTAGGTTATTTATAGTGAAACGTCGTCACAAGAATTTAAATATCTATAACATGCAACCATGTAATAGAAAAAACTCCACACATGTTATATCTCATACAATGTCTAATAAGGTTAAACAAGACATTCAGGTTGCATATAATTATCATAGAAATACACATCCAACTTCATTTGAAAAATTAGGCATGTCCTGTTCTTTTGATCAATTCAGAAACTCCAATACATAAAAAACATTTTATCATAATGATTAAATTAAAAAATGCTTCTAACAACAAAAGTTAAAAATAAACATTTTCTTTTACAATGTTTCATGCTTTATGATGATCAAGCTATACATTCCTTTCTCATCTAATTACTCTAAAAAACATTCTTACATACTATAATAAGGATTACATAATTAAACATATATATTTAAATACAACATATTAAATATGATACATGGTTGTGTACCTCATTCTAGAATTTACCTAGTTTCCACACCAATGATTAAAATTCAAGCAAGCCTCCCATAACAAAATACTTGTGAATTTACATATGAGGTAAGGTTATGCCATTACATAAAAATTATTAGCAATCATATAAGGTTATGTTTAATCATTTAAATAGTTTAGATCTCAACAAGTTACCATAAGGCATGTTTATCATTTTCCAAATATATAAATAAATTTCACATAGATTTATACACTAAAACATGCTTAAACATATGGTAATATCAATACATCATAACTACAATCATTCAAAAAAAAGAGTGCTATTCTTGTCAAGGTTTCTAAATTCAAAGGAATTTTAAATTAATTAGGACGTACATTTTTATGAAATTCAAAAATTGAATGTCTAAAACTAATTTTTTTTTTAAAATTCAAAAAATATTATCATGATAAATTAAAAATTGAATGAAACACAAGAAATATTAACTCACATGAAAACTAGAATACTTTTTTCAATGTATTCAAATTAATCTATTTTATCATGCCAGTGTGTAACCTATTTCAAGGAAACATGCTTCATAAGGGTTTTCAAAACTAAACTCTTGATCAAAAATAAAATTATCTATTCCTGATTCTCTAACAGTTTAAAATTTTATGAAAACTAGATTTCATGTAATACCTTTATAACAAATGATGGAAAATCACATTCATTATGATTCATGATATAACTTGAATGGAAAAAATATATTAAAAACTTAAAAAATATTCAAACAAACAATTCAAGCCAGTTAACCTTCATATTACTCTTTCATTTGAGGTTATATGAATAATTTATCAAATAATAAGAAGAATTTGTTGGAAATAATAATAAGATACATATTCATAGAATCATACATAAAATTTCATGAATCATTTAATTTATTTTAACTTCACAAAATCAACCTATTCAAATAAGATGATAAGGAATCATGATGTACGTACCTCTCATAGTTATTTACATTAAAAGTACTGCCTCCTCACATAGAAATTTAGTGGGCTCAGAGTCTATGAATTTGATCATAGGTGGCCCTAAAATCCCATATCCTAGCTAGTCTCCCAGGTATATTTTATGCACCATGTTCAACTGAAATTTTTTCCATACCAACCCATGCATTACCCATTGTGCCTAGCATGAAACTCCACCCTATATCCCAACCATAAACCCGGATATCATTCTATCAGGTAACCATCCCTCAATAGATTTCCCTCTTATGTTCGCAATGGAGAAAGGGAGATAATAACCCCCAATTTTCACATCTAGGGGACCTGGGTTGGAAACTAGCACTAAGGGTGTACATATCTTGCAAAAGGGGAGGAAATACCCTTTGTAAGAAGAAAATACTAGGAGATATGATGTAACAACCCTAATAAACTCCATGGAATATATAAAATAAACCCAAACCATCCCACAATTCATGTATAAATCAACCCCGATACATATAAAATCTCATAATGAAAAGCCCAAAAAACAAAAGTCAAGGTAGTGACATAATAACAGCTCGGTAGGTGAGAAATAGAAATGCCCAGCATGGTCCCCAAATCCTCAAAGAATCTAGAAAACATTTCTTATATGTGTAGGGTGATCATATATGTATAATCAGTTGGAAGAACGAAGTCTCTCTTTTACATGTGAAAGAGGAAAACTAATGCACCCGTAAGAATACAACAGAACCAAACAGTACCTAAGAAGGTATACTAACCACACCAACCTTGCCAAGGAACTCTCAACAAATAACGCATGTCAAGTAATATAATATGTTATAAATAACATCGATGATAGGTTACCCCACAACACTTTCCTACTGATTCATTTCTCTCACACACTAATGAAAAACATCATGATGATCCCGCCTCCACCCAAAATACCACATCAAATCCCACCCGCACACACTTATGCCTCACAATGCGCCCCACCTACAAAAACATGGTCTTTAAAACCCATCCATCCCACAAACACCTTGGCATCACAACACATCTCAGTGGCACACACCTGGGACTCAGAACACATCACATCACATACTGAATACACATAGGACATCACATCACAAGTCATTTCGAAGACACATGGAACATCACATCACAACTCATCCCAAAGACACCTAGGATACCACATCACATATACCATATAATTCACTAACACACCTCCACATATCATAACATATACAACACCATCCTTTCTTGGAAGAGAGAACATTAAAGAGAAGGTGGCCATCCAATAATGTTCCCACTATGATATTTGGGAAAGACACCATCCCCGAAGATGATGGGGGTGTTTGGCGCATAATGATCAATAAGGGTGGAATGCGTATAAAAATTAGAATGAAATACATGTGTATACTCAAATAGAGTTACAACACGAAAACCCGTCTTATGGATTTATAATAAGAATAACCCATCTCATAGAATCTATACAATCACTGCCACATATAGATGTATAAAATCACACAAACTAGACAAATCCAAATATCATACATTATTAATTAATCCATTTTATAGAGTATCTATTATATCAATAAATTCAACTATATGGGCCATCTATATTTGTGCCATCAATATTCATTGGAAATCCCACTTTAAATAGAAATACATCTATTTCATATTTCCAATGCATTAGTTTATATATAAACATTATCTTGTTAAACAACACTTCCCATTATCAATTTTTACATTAAATAGTACCATTTTAAATTATTAATGTATAGATATAATTTCATTAATACTTCGGTAGATATAACAGATTTATCCACACAGCACAAGCAGAGCACCACACAATAAGGCCCAAAACCTATTTCACAGTCCCAACCAATTTATTTAATCATTTTCATTCTATTAACCGGACCAACCCAAGATAATAAAAATATTGTTAAACAATTATTTAATTCATTTCACCACTACCTGGGATACTATCATGCACGAAACATAATAAGCAACATAGTAAAAGTCATTTTTAGTCACCCAAGGGGTGAATATCCATGGTAAATTAACGCACTTAACATTAATGACACATCATACCATGATATCTAAATATGGGATGATGATTATTGAATTTTATTAATGGTGAAACACCCATAACAATCACTACATCCCTTAATCAAACGCATCTACATAGTTAATCATAAGAAAAGAAACAACCCCAACACGCAACCACACACAGCAACACATTTTAGCACAACCAGTCTTGTAACTATGCTGTATAATCACACCACACCCACCATTGAACCCCTATGGCACCATTTCATTATAATAACACCACTAAATTTATTATCACATGCACTACAACCACATATAAAAAAACTGTCATATTCCATCCATCCTATCACCATATCCATCCCACAACACACAATCACTTCCAAAAACATGTTACAACCAATAACAGATACAAACTTACTTTTAGATTGTGCAAGGCATCCCTTATTCAATGTCACTTAATTTAAGATTTTATCCTAGAAAAAGTAAGATCATGGGGAATCCATTTATTAAAATAATATATGTGGTTAATCCAACTTTTATAGATTTTTTTCATCAAAAATAAAAAAACAATAATTCAACAAATCATTCAGAGCACAATCAAGGACCCCTAATGACCATAATTTTCAGTGGGTAGTTATCCCATACAAATTAAAATATCAATAAAAACAATAATACAAAACGATCATGCATCACATTCTCATCACCCTTTAAATTCAATTTAAACTGATTAGTTATCTTACTTATATGGTTAAAACTGGGTTAAAAATGTTAATTATAATAGAATCATCCGACATGATACTTATAAATAGAAATGAAGTAAAAACCTAATATTGAGGAAAAGGATATCAGCACTTCCTAGGTCCACCAAAATAGGGGTGCAAATTTGGCAGGATAATCTTTAGGGAATCACATATCAAACTCAAGAAAATTATCGAAGGAATAAACCTTTGAGAATGTATGGTATAAATAGAAAGAGATGGTATGAATGATGGGGGTGGAATCTCAACTTTGGGAAGATTAAATTGGATCCAATGAGAATTTGATATTGTTTAATTTCACTATTAATGGTGGATCAGAACGAGATTATGTAGTTCGTCAATTTAAAATCTATAGGACCCTTGCGATATTAATGATACAATTATGGACATTGAATCAGCCTCAAATCCTTTCAAACTATGAATTAAATAATTTTTATGTCAAAGAAGATGTCAAAGGGTTAGCCCTTGAACTCAGAACATTATTCGTGATACACTATCATACAAGGTAAAACCAGTGAGGTACTGGAGGATAAGGAAACATTGGAAGACACACTACCAGACAAGGCACCACTTGATTGGTAACTGTTGGGTGATGCACCACTGAATGGGGTTCCATTTGGATGAGATTCCAACCACCATAACTAAGTCACCATTAGGAGAGAAACCGCTAAACGAGGCACCACTGGACGACTCACAACTTGATGTGGCACAGATGGATGAAATAAAGCTAATGAGACACTTCCAGATATCAACCACTAGGGTGAGACACTGTAAGAGTATGGCGCCATTGATTCAAGACACCACCGGGGTGATATACAGTCGGTGAGGCACTGCCAAGGTTGGACACAGCTAGTAAGCTACCACTAAGGTGAGCTACTACTAGTATGTCACTATGACGGTGAGCTACTGCTAGTGAGATACTACTAGGGAGAGATACCACTACTGAGGCTCCATTGGCATGAGTCATATTTGGGATAAATTACCGTTTAAAATTATGAAAAATTCATAATTTTTAGAACATTTGAAATGAGTCACCATTACTTCTTAGGACCCCTCAAATACAATATTTCTCAAACAGTAATAGACTTGAATGGTTTAGGCCATTACAATCTTGTATAAGGAAATAATGTTTTGGATGATCCTAAAATTATTATATTCCTATATTTATAGTGATATTTTTGAAACATTGAGCTGAGAAATATTAAAGGTTAGTATACGAGTGGAATTGAGTCGAGCTAATCCATATGATGGATTAGGAATGATGTATTCCACACATCTATCTATACTGTGGACATGATGGTAAACTTTAATTTCAAATAAATGAGGGAAATTATAAAGAATACTAAAATATTCATTGAAATATAGATATCGACCTAATGATGGAAATAGTGTAAAAATTGAAAGGATAAATAATATTAGTATATCACATTTATTAAAAATAATTATTAAAGAAATATAAATCATGATATTTATTAGAATAAAAAATATTTTGAAGATAAAAATAGAATAAACATCATCCAATATAACATTGAGATTAATTCTCGAGAAAGAGAATCCTAATGGAAGTACCTTTTTATATTGTTATAAGAATTTATGAATTGTTATAAAATAAATTGGAAAAAATGTGTTGGAGTAGAAACATCCAAAAAAATATCTTTTCCATGAAGCGATTCATGAATGTAATGTTTACTATAGTAATAACAGTAAGTATTTTCTTGTCTTATGTATGTCGATGTATTTTAATGGAACCCAATCTTAAAAATATACATGATAATACTGATTCATTTGGGATAATACATTTCCATAGAAGTCTCAATTAAAAAAATATTTGAATAAGAAACATAATATTTCAAAATAATTATTTTAGGTTGAAATGGAAAAGGGTGTTTTATTCTCAACTCAAGTATTCAATAAGATTTTGTGTTTACTTAAACTCTATAGATTTTGGTCACCTCATAGTCTTGATCTAAACACATACTTAATTTTTAAATCACATATAGATTGGTCTTAATATATTATTTTTTACAAAAACATGAATGAATTTAATAAACTTTTACACAAAATTCACAATATATTCAGGATTATTGATAATGACATGGGTATCCCTTGATTTAGTTCCCTAAATATGACTTGAAAATAAAAGGGTATATATTTTTTATAGAAGAATAATACGAAATGTCTGGGAGATTTCACACAAATATATTTTACACCAAGATATAAATATTTAAAGTAAGGGAAATGCTTCCATTTAGTGAAATAAGGACATTGGAAGAAGAATATTTCTGAATTTATGAATAAGTGAATAAATTTCCATAAATATTCTACATTAAGTATTAATATTATAGAATATAATTATTCTTTTGTAAAGGGTATATGATAACAAATATACCTAAAAATTTGTTCTAAATATGTATTATTGTGAAAAAATACAGAATTATTGATGATTAATTATTGAATTTTTCATTTATGTGTTGGAAAAATGGTTATTATAATTAGGAGGTGTATTTAATAGACTACATATAAAATTCTATGGATTTGGAAATTATAAACGAAATGGATTTTTCACTATAATTTTTTTTATTACGTGACAATATGAGTTATCATAAAAATTTGTTATTATAAATAAATGAGATGATGGGTTTGTATACCCATGGTTATAATTGATAAAATTTATAACCAATTTTAGAATAAAATAACAAAAAAATATATAACTCGGTTAAACAATTTTATATAATATATTTTTTAAAATATGATAGAAAAAGATCTGATTAACATTTAGTGAATAATTTTTAAGAATAAAATTATGTTCAAAAATTATTTCTCCAATCACATAGAATTATATAAAAAATTAAAGTTAATAATTTATTTGTAAACATTAAGATATTGTAAAAAACAGTTGTTTCAAAACATATAAATTTTTCTATCTTAGAAATATATTTTAATGCATATATAATTAACAACATATTGTTTAGTGAATTTTATACTTATTAATGTTTAAATAGAAATAAATAAAAATTTAAAATTATATAATTCAATATGAAATTTCATTTATATCATTAAACAGTTCAAGATTTGTTCATAGTGAAAAATATTTATATACATAGTTTTATTTAATTTAGTTACCAAATGAAACTAATTATTTTTGAAGGGTAATGTTCCATGATGATTACAATGAATAATTTTTAAATAATAATATTTTTTTGGATATTAAAAGTCATTAACATCATAAAAATAAATGTATTTATGTAAGGATATGTGAATATTATGCTTAATGAGTTGCACGTGCGGATTATGAAAATGGTCTTACCATGACGGAATCAATATTTCTTAATAGATTTTATCAATTAACAGAGTTTAATGGGAGGATTTTTTAAGATTAACACATAGAGATGTGGTGAGAATTACATTGAGTTAAATGAGATTAAAAATCCTAAAAATAAAAAAAACTTTAGAATTTTTATTTAGTTTATCATATTGGATATAATTAAGAAAAATTTTATGTATATTTTTATTAGTATTCTTAAAACAGTTTAAAGAAATAAAATATATCATGTTATATAAAAGTATGCCATAAAATTGTTATTATTTTATGTTAACTGTATATATTCAATAAGATTAATGGTAATTTTCCTCTCAATGTGTATTTTTGAGTTATCAATAATTTCTGTTCGTCTTGGATTATTATATGTTGTGAATACATATAATGATTAATGTGGGTTGACATTAATATCGAGATATGTAATACATATTAAGGTAGAAAAGGAGTTTTTAAATTATATTAACAACTTTTTATACCATATAGAGTAATAAAATGCAACCTTTTTTTAAAAGGTTGAATATTAAATATTGAATACCTATTCCTAAGGTTAAAAAGATACCTAGAATGAGAACCTTTATACTTTGATACCTTTCTCATGAAACACTTAAGTATGAAAAAATTGGGGGATGGTTGGGGATGTTGTTGATCATGTAATCAATTATAGTTTAAGAATGATATAAGTATCCCTCTTGTATGATGATAATTCAATCTAAGAACATGATTGATATAAATCTATTAATTGTATGAAAATGCATAGATAAGTCACATATGATGTCCTAATCAATTTGGATGGGGGAAATGTGATGTGTTCATCCATCAAAGTCAACGAAATGTGATTCCCTAATCTATATTTTTTTTAATAAATGGAAAATTGACGATTTATGAGTAATATAATAATTATTTACACACTTTGTGTCCCATATAAATCCAATGAGGTAGAAAAAAGGATGAACTGTATTTTTAGTAGAGAAACTTATTAAAAGGAATTATTTGAGGACATGAAACAATTCCAATGTAATGGAGTGACCAATTCATATCTTAATATATCTTTATCATACATTTACTTTGTAAATAAATCGTATATTATATTAAATATAGTGGAATCGGACTCTGAGGTGTTGATTCGGGCTTTATATGTGGAAACTGACCCACCTTGGTATTTAGCATACATTTTCCGAAGCTGTGCCTATGAGATTTTTATGGGATGTACAATTCATCATATTATAATAAAGGCCATCTTTTCTATGAATTCCCTATCTTAAGGTAGTAGTTTGGAAGAACCCTTGGTGATTTTCTCTAACTTGGGGTCATTACCTCATGATTTTAAGGTTTTTGTCTAAGGGGATGCCATTGGGATTCATCAAATTAGACCTCCTTGATTTGTTTCCATCATAGAAGGAAGATTTCATCGTTTTTGAATTATAAAAAACCAATATTTTTTCGATCACTATTAAATATAGTAAATGAAAATGTTTTTATATCAAATTGTATTTGGATAGTACGGTGAAAAAGGAGCAAAATAATTTTTAGTGATAACCTATAATTCTCTGAATAATGGATGACTAGATAAGTTATATAAATATATATATTATTGGAGGATGGGATATATCATAATTTACATTAGAAAAAAATTCTAAAAAGGCCTTTTCCCAAAGAAACTAAACCAATACCACAAACACCCATGAAGGGAAATCAGAGCAATTGAGGGAAAATAGTGGGACGATATACGAAGGATTGGAAAGGAAAAATCAAGATTCCAATAATAAGATATCATAAGATGGGATAAATTAGGCTAACATATTGGATTTATGGGGTGTTGACAGACCCGAGAAACCCATACCACATGTCAATATAAAAAAAATTAAGAAAGGGTTTTACGGCTTATATTAAAATTTATTCCATCCCAATAATGAAAAATCATAGTAGGATACATGGTGCATATAATATTACACTAATATGTGTTAGATAAACAATCCTCCCCCTTTTATAATGAGAGTTATTGTTATACTATTCTTACAACATAGTCTTGGCTTCAAAAGGACCTTTATCTTGGATTGCATAATATTATCTCTCCCAACACATGTTATAATCACATCACAATGAAACCCTCATTGGGATTCTATTTTGTTTTGTTTCCATTATGATTCCATAATGAAAGATTTAACCTTCTCAAAGAACACACTTTTCTATCAATTAAATATTATTTAACTATGTAATATAGTGTTAACTCCCGACACAAGATCCATTAGAGGCAGCATAATAACAAAAAGTGAATTCAAGGATTTTGGACTTGTAACACCTTCTTATCTAAAAAAATAAAAATTGACCGCAAAAAAACAATTTCATGGGATTCAACACAACATACATTACATGTGAATGCAATGTTAACCACTAATTTAGTTGGATTGGTCCTTTTAATGTACTGTTCAGATCAAACACAACATCCACTGTCATATAAATTTAATCTCAACATTTAATGGAATATTCATAGCCCAATATAATGGAAAGAATTATGGATTTTAAAAACTTACTTGAAACACTAGGTAAATCCAAGAGAACAATAGGGTGAACCAATAAACATCATATAGATCATTTTTTATATTTGATTTGTCACTTACACATGTGAAATCCATGAATACTAGGTGGTATTGAAAGGAATATTTTCATCATCATTTTCAACCAAATTAACAAATGACCCATAGATATTTGCACATGTTATCATCCCATGAAAAGAGTCGATGATATATCATGGGGAATTAAAACCTAGTGGGAAGGATTAAGAATCACTCTATATAGAGAAACCCCCTCATTTGAACCATTCTCATGGAAGCCATATAATCCTAATAAAGAACTCTAAAATAACAACTTAAGAAAAACTTATCCCCATTAAAAATATTTAGAACCCTTGGACTCTTGACCATATATGTAGTAGTTTCATATTTTCTGGTAATTTTTTATACTTTTAATTCAATATATTTAATTTTAATTTTTATTATCTATCATCATCATCTTCCAATCCGTTCTTTTTATGTATTCCCCCTTCGTGCCACTTCATTTTCCTATTGGTGGGTACCTAACCTAAGTGTGTGAACTCTAGGGTATGTTTCTTGGAATTATATAATATTCATTCTTTTTTTCTTCTATTTTTAATGGAGAATTAGGTGTGTTATGATTTAATATATATATTTTTTTACCTTCCATGAAATCCTTTCTACCTGATTACATTATCTAAAAATATTTTAACCCCCCCTTTCTCTCGTTTCATCCCATATATGACTAAATGTGGTGTTATGATATATAATAAATGGATGATCATATTGGGATAAGTAAATTTCTTCTATTCATTAGAAAAGGCATGAGCATAAATTTATATCATAGAGGATGAGTGATTTTGGTTTCCCATGGGATATTCTCAGTCCACTAATGTAAACAAATTATATAGAGTATGCTAATTTATGAATGATATTTAGTGAATTATAAATTGTAATCTAAGATATATAAATTGATAATGATGGAACCCATGTGCCGAAACCTTGAAGATTAATTTGTTTCATGATAACACTTTTATTTTATTTCATTAATTTTAATTGATTTCACACCCCAACCCATAAACCCCCTTCTATTTCAAATGTTTTTCTTTTAGAAAGAATACTAACATGTAAAGTAAGACATTGAGTGATTGGAAAATATATTTATGAGAATATCATATCCAAAAAGTGTGCATCAGTTTTAGTTATATAAATTTTATTGATTAGACCTAATGATAATCCCTTAATCCAATTAGATTCATTTTTTAGGGAGAAGATTCCATCACTTTTTGTTCTAAAATTTTCAACAAGTTTCCATTTTTTAATTAAATAGAAAAATTATCAAATAGTATATGGAATAATTTACTCATGATGTCCTTTGATAGAAATTTTTTTACTATAATATAAATAGGAGATGGGAGTACGAAACTCATACTAGAGAAGATAGGTGTTCATAAATATCATCAATGATCTTAAATAAGACAACAAACAACAATATCTATGAGAATTTTCCTGGTATTTAAATTAGTTCTCATTCGACTTCTTGAAATTCAATAAAAACATGGTTGATGAATACAAGGACCAGACTCTACCACCTCCCACATTTAATGAAGATATTAATGTGTTCAAAAATAAATTAAACAACCCGGCGTTGCCTCAACATTTAAAATTACACCCAACGACCTTATTTGAATAATCAATACATTAATTTAATAAAAATATATGAGTGGAATTGAATTTACGATCCCTTATTTTTATTATAAATTTTTACAAAAACCTACTTCGTACACTTTTTTCTTTATAAGGATCAATACAAATAATTTCCCTTGAGTGTAAATAAAAATAATAATAACATAAATACTTTCCCACTATCAAGGATATTATGGTTTTATTTTCTTAATAGTAGGAAATATTCGAGGAGGGGATACATGAAGAAGATGATATCATGGGGAATGAATAAAATCCTTAACATCCCTTATATCAATAAAAGATTCACATGGAATAGGATTTAATATACTGAGACACCCTTTAATTATTCCCACCTCCACAAAACACTTCTTTTCTTATCTCATTTTGTGGGTGGAAAATTTTGAATTTCACTTTGGTTCTCCACTCATAGTGTCTACTCATTAACATTGAGAAAGGTCACTTGTAGTGGTTTTCATGACATAAACCCAATCCCACTTCATAATAGGGTAACCATTGGATCTACAAAATCGTAGAAACTATAAAAAACCACTTGTTGGATGAACCAACAACATTTATTTTCCTATATTTCATTTAATATGTTTTCTAATATATTTATAATTTTATATTAATATTATTTTACAAGTTATATAGAACAGTGAGGTAGAGATCATCTCAAGCCATAGTATTCAAATCACTAATTGTTTTTCTCAACAAAAATATTTTTTTAACTTCCAATATTTTTAATTATTTCATTAAAATAGTTATTGAAATCAATGTGTATGAGGTTTTAAACCTATTATCGGTTTTAAATATTTTTATTATTTATATTTTAATTAAATAGTGTTTGTTTATTTAATTTCTCGATAAAAATGATTATACTTTTTTAGTTCTCTAAGATACATGATTAATTTGGAAAATATATAATATATTATTTTAAATTCTGTATAATAATTCTTAGTTAGAGAAGTATATATGTGAAAAAAAACTAATGCACATGAATTCAATCATGGGCGTTGAGTTTGAGTAACAAGTTTCTAATAAAAATAAAAAATTAGACAATCCACCAAAAAAAATGAGATAAAGTCATTTTAATTGGAGGAGTTTGTTCATTTTGGAAGAAAACATAAGTCTCTCAAAATTTCCAACACACAATGTATATAGACCCCTATTTTATTACATTAAATTTACATCATTTCAATGATAAAAAACATTAAAACACTACACAAAGAGGATAAAAAGGTTTATTTTCTTGGGAAAACTTGGACCACACATTAAATTTACAAGATAAAGCATAAAAATTTATTTAATTCCCTCTTCTCTAGCTTATTATTGACCCTTCTATACTCTTTTTTAAATGTAGTCACCTGAGGATATACATAAAAAATGGGAGGGATAAAATAATAGTAATAGGAAAGATAAGGACGTGAAAAAATGTTACATGGGGCGTGTATAATCATAACATTATTTATATAATATCATGGAATGTGGAAATGCATAAAAATAAACATCATGTCCTTATTGTTAACTACCACAAGTAGTTATGAAAAAAACTAGAATCTTGTTCACAAATAATTTCACATTAACAAATGAGATTGAACACATTAACCAAGTAATTGTAGATCCATCTAATTATAGGAGAACCCATCACATTAAAACATTCATATGGTGTAATATATTTCTAGGCACACGAGTCACATCATGACAATCACATTATCATGAAAAAAACATAAAATATATCAAACATGAACATAAAATAACCCATATAAAGAAATATATTTCACATCATAAACCATAAATTCAAAAAAAATAGCTTCCCAAAATAAAGAGTGAATATAAATCTTGATATAGAACATTTATCCTTAGGTGAAGAGTGGAATAATCTCTAAGAAGTAAAAAGGGCGTGTTTATTTGAAAGAATATATCTTTTTGGAAAATAGTGTGTTTTTAATAAAATCAATTAGAGAACATTTATCTCCAATAGAAGGAAAAATAATAATTAATATATGATTTTTTAGGCATATACATACTGAAAATGGGCTGGAGAGGGAAAACCCAAAGAAAGTGAGTTGCGTTTGATAATTTCCCCTTACCTTGTATCTGAACTCTTTCTTCACTTTAATCTCCTAACTAATAAAATTAGATCCATTAATTAAAAATTATATAGAATTTAATACATGAATTTAATTCATTATTGTATAATTATGTTCTTTTATGTACATATGGAGGAGTTATAGAACTCAAATTTTTTGTTCGGGAGTGTTGATTTTCAAAGCATTTATGAATGGTTCGCTTATATTTAGGAATGGTCCCCATATGGTGTATAGTTCTACCAGTTCCCTCTCCGTAGGTGTCATAGAGGTGGATCTTGGGGATTCCATTAGCCTTCTATTTTTCAGACCCCCATGATCCACTTTCCATATGTTTACTGTTTACCATTTACTATTTTAAATTATTAAAAAAATATCCTTAAAAAAATTGAATGGATGTTCATTTTAAATGGTTTTAAACATCCATAATTGTTAATATATATTATTAGTAACATTAAAAAGATATAAATGATCATAAAATGATTTTTTTAAATCTTATGAGGACGAATCATTAGATAATAGATTAATGATAAACGCTTTGATTAATTTGGTGGGTTTTCTCACAATAAACTTGTTTTGTATTATTATTTTATATCCTAAGTGTGTAAAGATTACAAAACATCACATAATAAAATATAAAAACGTTACAATCTATTTAAACAACTAAAATGGTTTCCTGACTAGGATGTAATAAGTTAATGCCAATTGAAAACCCACCATCCTTGAATGTGATAAATTAACACATCTCGAACGGTGGTTTCATTTATATTATAAAAGGATATAGATGATGAGATTATGAAAAAATATAACATTATAATTATTTAATTCATGTAAATGTATGTTAATAGAGTTATCATACCATTTTTTGTGAAATTAAGTGAGGAATGAAAAAGAAAAGAAAGGAACCTAAAAGAAAACAAAAGAATCAAAAAGAGGAATTTACCTATTGAGTTTATCTCCTCTGAGAGCCTCTTTAGGGGTAGAGGATTTGGTCTTTTTGGAAGACCAAGGGATTCTTGATGTTGGTAATGATCTTATAGGAGATTTGGGAAGAATTTAGTTAATTCATTAAGATTTATAGGTGTGAAGAAATGAGGGTGTGAGTGGTGGTATTTGTAGTGGAGGGGGAAGGGTTTTCTTAATATTATATTCATTAATTTATTATGTCTCCACCAGAAAAGAAATAGTGAAGATTATTGAGACTAAAATAGTAAAAATTTCATTTGAGTTTAAATCAATGAACATTTAAATCATCAATGACTCGAGCATGATGAATAAATTCATTTATTTAGCATATTTTGTAAATTATTGAATTTCGCTATGCACCAAAAAATTAAAGTATTTTAGTAAAATACAAAAAAATCACCCTAACTATTTTTTAATGTGTAGAATACAAAAATGAACTACATTTTTTCAAAAATAATTCTTTAAATATGAAAATATTAACTTTTAATTAAAATCATAACTTACTTGACAAATATAGATTTTAAAATTAAAACTTATATTATAATGATTTCACAAATTACATAAGGTCTTATAAAATTATCTTAAAACTGGGAGCGATAAAATTATCAATTTATGAACACGTTTTAAGAAAATACATTTTCTTTTTAATTTTTTAATTAATTATTATTAATTATTTATGACTTATATAAAT
Source organism: Viscum album (assembly GCA_963277665.1). NCBI lineage: Eukaryota > Viridiplantae > Streptophyta > Magnoliopsida > Santalales > Viscaceae > Viscum > Viscum album. Next base: position 1,112,261,326 of record OY728146.1, read on the forward strand.
ACCAATACTTTTACTATGGTCACATTGTCACTTATTAGATGCCTAAAATTTATTAATACATTCATGGGTGAGGTTACTATCCTTTTTGAAAATTTACTAATCATAAGGGTTATATTACAATTCATAAGGGTGAGATACTATTTATAAGGGTAGGTTACTATTCACTGAAATTTAAGTTTGTCCTATCAGACTCCAAACATCTTATTCATCACAATTGTGACTGTCATATTTTCATAATTCAAAACACAAAAGTTGCAAATTTATGTTTAAAGGTCACATAGTTGTTCATTTAATAATTATGTAGAGTTTCCCTTACTAATGATATTTTATATGATTATGACATTACTAAAAGAAGGGAGGAATTTCATTGATAAAAGTTTAGGTCATTAAATTCTTCCCCCATTTTGCAATTTTTGCCTTCAAAATTTTTTTAACATAAAAAGTTTAGGGTACTTTTCATTCATCACATCCTCTAGTTCCCAAGATGATTCTTCATACTTATGGTTCCTACACAACACTTTTAAATTGTGGTTTGTCTTTTTTCAAAGAACCTTATCTCTCCCACCAAAATCTTTACACACTACTCCCCATAAGAGGGATCATCTTTCAACTATACCACCTCTTAGTTCAGTAAATGTGAGGGATCTCTTATGTACTTCCCCCAAAGTGATACGTGAAACACATCATGCTCTTGAGCCATGTTCAGTGGAATTTCAAGATTATAGGCCACGACTCTAATGTGGTCAAGGATCTCAAAGGTTCCAATGTACCTTGGTCTTATCTTCTCTTTCATTCCAAACTACATGACTCTCTTCCATGGAGATATTCAAAGGAAGACTTTTTATCCAACATCAAACACCAAGTCTCTTCGATGACTGTTATCATATCACTTTTTTCTGAATCAAGGTAGCATTCATATGTTTATGGATGACTTGAACCTTATCTATCATCTCTTGTGTAATATCAGGTCCTAGTAGCTTCCTTTCACCGACTTCATTCTAACAGGTTGGAGATCTACATCACTTTCTATACAGAGCCCTGTATGGATCGATCATAATACTCGAGTGGAAGTTGTTGTCATAAGAGAACAAAACCAATGGGATATGCGGATCAGATCCACCTTTGAATTATAAAGAACATTATCTTATAATATTATTGAGATTCTAAATATTCCTTTCATATTGGCCATCATTTTGGGGGTGATAGGCCATGATGAAATGTAATTCAGTACTAAAAATATGTTTGAGACTACTCCAAAATTTAGATGTGAACCTTATATCATGATGTGATACAATTGAGAGTGGAACCTCGTGCATTCTCACCACTTATTTCACATATATCATTTCAGGTTGTTCAAGTGAGAGATATTCCAGAATAGCGATAAAGGAGGTAGTCTTCGTGAGCCAATCAACCACACCCCATGTAGCGTTTTTTCATTGTACGTCTTCATGAGACCCGTGACAATGTCTGTAGTGACATTATCTCATTTCCACCTGGGTATAGGAAATGGTTGAATTATACCTTTTTACTTTTTCACTCATCTTTAACTTACTAACATATTAACCACCTTGAGATATATTCAGCAATCTCCATCTTCATGTTGTCCCACCAAATGTATTCTCAGAGATCACAGTACATTTTTGTGCTACCATGATGGATAGATAAAGCTGGTCTATTTTCCATATAAAATATATCCTTCTTTACCCTATGTAATAAACTCTCACAAAATCATATTCCAAAACAAATAACACCATCATCATCGATATACAACTCTGGCAGCTTCCCTTCCTTTACTGATTTCACCCAATTTTGTAGCTCCGGATAGTCCATTTGTGCTTCCTTAATCGCCTATTGGATATATTTTTTTTAATAATTTGTGAATGTAATGATTTATTCCTTCTTGTTATTATTTTCAAATCCATCCTTTTCATATCTATAAAGATTGGTTTTTCTCATTTTGCAACATGGAGAGAGTAGCATGTTCTTTTTTGGATTAGAGAATCATCAACCTTATTTTCCTTTCTAGGATAATAGTTAATAGAGAAATCATAATATTTTGTTATCTATATCCATTCCCTTTGATTAATTTTTAGATCCTTTTGTGTGAATATATACTTTAGACTATAGTGATCAGTTTATATGTCACACTTCTCACCCTATATGTAGTGAAACCGTATTTTCAAGGTAAAACCCACATCTTTTGGATCTAGATCATGCTTTAGGTAGTTCTTCTCATGTATCCTCAACTATCGTGGGTAATATACAATTATATAATCTTTTTTCATGAGTAAAAAACTTAAGACATTCTTTGAAAAATCACTTTATATAACAAAACTTTCTCCACTATTCGATAATGTGAGTGTAAGTGCAGTGATTGGCCTTCCACTTAGATAATTAAAGCTTCACATACATTCTTTTTTCCAGATATACTTATCAAATTTCCTTTTTAACAGATTTACTGGTATTTAAAATCATTATAAACATTTCACAAAATTTCTTTATTACCCCTATAATTCAGGAAAACTACGAATTTCCATGAAACTAGAGGGTATGGGTCATTCTTCAATCGCATTTGTTTTTTAAGGGTCTACATAAATTCCCTCAATTGTGATTACTTGTCCCAAGAACGTGACATACATTATCCAAAAGTAACACTAGAATAAATTGGTATAAAAATTATCTGTTCTCAATGTCTCTAACAAAAGTCTTAGATGTTTCTCATATTTCTCCTTTATCTGGGAGTAGATGAGAATATCATCAAAAAACACTACCAAATATTTGTCGAGATAATGTAAAAATACTTTATTCATAAAATCCATGAATATTACAAGGGAATTAGTATGTATGCAGAGAATCACCAGAAAATCATAGTGCTCATACCTTGTATGGAAGGTGGTCTTATCAATATCTTCTTTCTTCACCATTAGCTGATGATATTCAGAATAAAGATCCACCTTTGAGAAGTACTAAGCTACTCATAATTGATCAAAAAAGTTTTCAATCATTGGGAGAGGATACTTGTTATTTATGGTCATATTGATAAGTTCCTGAAAATATATACATAACCGTATTGAACCATCTTTCTTCTTCATAAATAAAAATAGTATACCCCATGGTGACGCAATAAGGAATATGAACCTTTTGTCCAAATTATATTTAATCCACTCCTCAAACTCATCATATTCAATAAGATCCATCCTATAACGACACACTGAGATAGGAGTATCTTTGGGTATGAGTTATATGGTGATATCTACCTCATGATATGGGGGATGTTAAGTAACTCTTTGGAAAAACAATTACTATATTTCCTCATGATGGTATTTTACGCTAGGTTGATAGTTTCCTTTGTCTCAGCCATTTGATTGAGGTATGTCTCTTCATAGAGAATCAATTCCCACACCATTGAGGTATTTTTAAAATGAGATTCATGGTATAAAATTCATTTGAATAGGATCGTGGGATGGTTCGTAACATAAAAATATATTTCCCTTTCCTGATAGTTAATATGTGCTCTATATATTAAGGGAGTAAAACTATTCCCTTTTATTGTATCGAATTCTACAAAGGGAAGTAGCACGATATTTTTTGGAATAATCTTCCCAAATATTAAATTGAGAGAACACTCTAACAATTGGGTTTCAATGATTGCACCACTAGGTGTTTTAAGAGATATCTCTACTTCATGGTTTTGGGGATTCGATTCAATAGTTCTTGAAAACACACATGATATAAAGGAATGTGTAGAACTAGAATCAAATAATACTTTTTCCATTATTTAATGAATGGTAAGTGTGCCTTTTATGACTTAATTTTCTTTCTCATCTTTTGTAGTTGTGATGGTGTAAGTCTTCCCTTGTTCCTTTGTCTTTGGTTACTGCTGGCACTGATTACCATTGAGGGATCAAGGTTTAGTGCACTGGCTTGCATAGTTCCACTTCTCCCAATAGTTATATCATTGGATCATGGGTGGGGATTTCTATTTATCCACCACATTATCCTTCTTTATGTTTCCTTTTCAGTATTCAATATCTTGGTGACCTTCTCTACCACACTTGAAACAATTCATTGTCCCTTTTGTGGAAATCGCCATGATGCTTCTTCCCACATTTTTGGCATGTGAGGGTTGAGTTTTCTTCCCTTTTATATCATGAGATCCTATGGTTAGAAAATCCACCTTTCATTTCCTATCACCAAACCAATGGGACCATTATAAAAAATCTATATCCACCTTAAGAGAACATACAAAAACTTCTTCGGAACTCTCAAATTCTCAAATTTAATGATTCTTTCAAAGGTGTGGTTTTAATCCACTAGAGAATCTATCAATTGTTATATCATTGTTGATAAAACCCTTAAACATATCTTGAAAGTCTTGTGAAACTCTATTCGTAGGCTGTGATATATTTTCATTCAATTTCCTAGAGCACATTGAATTCTCTATACATATTTCTATGAAGATTTCATGAGAAATAATTTTTAAGAAACACGATCTTAATGTCTTCTCATTACATCTATTCTATTTCTTCATTCGTCTTGGTGTTCTTCATCAAATCCCACCATTGTTTAGCCTCTCCATCTAGACAATAAATGGACCGAATCACCTTGTTCACCTTAATACTGTGAAGAAAAGAAAATCTCCATAGATTTGACCAACTATTCCGAAACTAATGGATCAGAAGACACACTAAACATCAGTGGTCGTTTCTACATAAAACACTAGAAATCTAGTTTCTCCCTCTTAGGTGTAGAATTAAATTCCACATTATTCAAGTTATTTTTTATAACCAGTAATAGTTTGTTAAAATTTTCCAGGAATTTCTGAACTCCACCACCTAAAGCATTGAGGATGTTATTTAGGTAATCATTTCATTGTTCCTCGAATAGGATGTTTTCCTGGTTTCTCCTAGTTCCCACCATTTTATAAAATATAAAATTTTAGACGAAAACATAATTCAATGAGTCATGAATAAATAAATTATTCCTTGGTGAAATTTACCCTAAAATCATATCTTCTATGATCCCTATGTTTAGAATATTTTCTTTTTTTCATATCTATACTAAGTATCATGCTAGAGTTTTTCTCTACGGATCACTAATCCTAATTCCCAAATTAACTAAACCATGTCTCTGATACCAACTATAAAAAACCCCTATTTTATATCACTACTTTTACATAATATTAATGATAAACAACATAAAAAACATTACACAACAATGATCCAAAGGTTTAGTGTCTTTGGAATACTAGGACCATACGTAACATTTAAAACAAAGAGCATGAACATTTATTTAATTATTTCTTATCTAGATTCCTATCGGACCTTGTGTACTCCTTAGTATAGTTAGTCACCTAATGATGTATAAAAAAAGGGGTGATTTAAATCTCAGTATGAATTACGATAATAACATGAAACAATTTAACATGGTGGGATCATAATCATAACATCATTTATATAATAGCATGGAATGTGGAAATGTATAAAAATAAAATATCATCTATTAGTGGTTAAGTACAAAACATAGTTGTGAACAATGTTATAATCATTTTCACACATCATTTATCATTAATCCAGAAGATTCATCTAGTTAACCAATGCATTGGAGAGTTTTATAATTCTTGGAACACCTGTCCTATTCGAGCATTTATATTGCGCTATATAATTTTGGGTGCACCCATTACATCATAACATTTTCCTTATCATGTATGCCACATAGAAAATATATCAAACATAAACATAAAATAAAACATGTAAAGAAATGGGTTCCACATCATTAATCATATATTCATAAACATTAGGTTCCCAAAATAAAGAGGTAGTATCATTATTGACATAGAACCATTAACTATGAGTGAAGAGTGAAACAACCTTAAAGAAGTAAAAAGGTTGTGTTCATTTGAAAGAAGAGTTATTTTGGAAAACATTTGATTTTTTATAAAATAAATTATAGAAAATTTATATCCTATAAAAGGTAAGATAAATATGAATTAATGGTTTTTAAGTCATATCCATACTGAAAATGGGTTGAAGAGGGAAACCCCAAAGAAAGAGAGTTGGGTTCGAGAATTTCCCCTTACCATGTATCTGAACGCTATCTTCTATTTCATGTCCTATAAAATGAATTTAGATTAATTAATTAAAAATTCAATAGACTTAAATAAAATAGTTAAATTAATTATGGTTTTATTATGTGCTTTTATGTACATTTGGATGAGTTATAGAACTTAAATTCATTGTTCGGGAGTGTTAATTTTCTTCGCATTTATAAACCGTTCACTTGTATTCATGAATGGATATTCATTTTAAATATGATTAAACATCCAAAATTGTTAATAGATATTATTAGTGGCATTCCAATTATATAAATGATCTTATAATGAAGTTTTTATATACTATAAGGATGAATCAATAGATACAATTTTAATTATAAACACTTGTATTAATTTGGAGGTTTTTCTCAAAATGAAATTGTTTTGTGTTATTATTTTATAACATGAGTGTGTAAGGATTCAAGAACATCACATAACCTAAAATAAAAAATTTATCAACTGGTTTAACATTTAAAATGTTTTTAGTAATAGTCTCTATGATGGTAAGGAAAATTGAAAACTCATCATCCTTGAATGTGATAAATTAACACATCTCAGACATTGTATTCAATTATAGTATAAAATCAGAGGGAAGTTGAGATTATGATAAATAGTCCCATTAGCGTAAAATAATTCTAGTACATGTATTTTACTTTAGTTATAATTAAATTTGGGTGAATGTAAGTGAGTTAATAAAAAAGAAAATAAAGGAACTTGAATGAAAAGAAAAGAATCAGAAAGTGGAATTTACCTCTTCAGTTTATCTCATTTGAGAACCACATTAGGTTAGAGGATGTAGACTTTGGAGGATACTAAGGGCTGATGGAAGTAAGGAATGAGCTTGGGGGAGATTTGGGTAGAATTTTGTTATGCCTTGAAGCTTGAGGGGTCTGAATAAATGAGGGAGTGAGGGTGGTTTTTATAGTGTAGGGGAGGAGGGTTTTCTAAATATTATATTCATTAAATTGTTATTTCTTCATAGGAAAAAATAGTGATGATTGTAGTGACTAAAATTATTAATAATTATAATTCAGTTCAAACAAATGTACATTTAGATCATCCATTAATCAATCATGATGCATATATTCATTTATTTAGCATATTTTGCAAATTATTGAATTTCACTATCCACCAAAAATTAATGTTTTTCAAAAAAATCAACAAAACTCACCCTAACAATTTTTTTGATGTGTAGAATATAGAAATGAACTCCATATTTCAAAAAAAAATCTCTATATATAAATAATTTAATTATAAATTCAAATAATAATTTACTTGAAAAAACATATTTTAAAATTAAAAATGAATTTATAATTCTTTCAAAAATTACATAAGTTCCTATAAAATTATCTTAAAACTAGAAAACATAAAAATATAAATTTATGAACACATTTAATGAAAATACATTTTCCTTAAAATTAATAAATTAAATAAATATTTATTTATTAATTTTAAAAATATTTATACATTTAATATGGTCATATTCTCCCTTATAAGATATGTAAATAAAATTTATACATTCATGGGTGAGGTTACTATTCTTTTGAATGATTTACTATTCATAAGGGTCATATTAATATTCATATGTGTAGTTAACTATTCATAAGGGTAGGTTACTATTCAGAAAAAATTATGGTTTTCCTATTGAACTCCAAACGTCTTACTGATCACATTCGTGAATATTAAATTTTTGATATTCAGAATGAAAAAGTGGAAAATTATGTTTAATGCTCACATAGTATTATATTTAAGCATGATGTGAAATTTTTTTCCCTAATTTAATTTTATATATTTATAAATTACCTTCAAGAAAGGATTAATTTAATTGATAAAAGTTTTGGTCATTTCACAATGTCTATCTCAAAAAAAATTAATAAGAATAACTAACAACATGATATACCTTTTACCAAAATTAATTCCATGTATAAGTTATAAAAAATATTCTTTGGGGGTATCTTTGAAATAATTTTGTTCCATAATTTTAATTATTAATTCAAAAATAATTTTTTTTAACATAAATGGATTTAATAACTCTGTATGAATATTTTTATGGTTATTAAGGTATATGGAATGGAATTTTAATATTCATCTTTAATGGACAATATGGGAATTATTTTATCTAATAAATTATATACTGATGAATCCTTGTTTTTGAAATTGAGAAGTAAGTTGAGAAGATTGATTGAAAGGGAATTTAAATGGTGTACCACGTTAATATTAAGATTTAATTAAATATTTAAAAACATAATCATTCATTGAAATATTCTTTAACAGGGTAAGTTGTGTGTTTTTAGTGAAAATGCATGTTGGGTTTCAATCCACAAGGAAATATATTATTTCATGTGAGGGGGAATGATTCAAACATATTTTTATATATTGTAGGTATAAATTTTATTTATAAATAAATCATATATTATTTTATATATATTAAATAATAATGTTTTAGTCTTATAGTGTGCTTCTGGATCTCAATAAAAAATTGTCCTACTTATTTTATAATAAAATATAATTCTATGTAGAATGGATTAATATGAATAAAAAAATTATTTTTATAGAAGCAGTTATACATGAGTTTACATTTTAATGGGAATTATCAAAAAAGTCCAACCATATGCATGACATCCCAATTCACAGACACCTAAGATGGGAAATTGACATAACATTGTGATAAGGCTATAATGAGAAAGTAAGAGAAATCCATGACAAATGGGGAGGCCCATTTTAATAAAATAGAGGTTGGGATACAATTAGGAATATGTAGTGGAGTCATAGGTTGAAGGATCTATGTTACCCACATGCCACATTATAACACCAACTTCTAGAGCACAATCTGTGAATTCATGATTATAACAATCCATAACTCTCTATTGAAAACTGACATAGGTTTTTTAGGGAATATACTACATTTCAAATATGTATTGTGAAATGAAAAATTATATTTTTCACCTCAATGATCCAAGAAACACCCCCACATTGAATACAACATTTTGTAAGACTCTAATGGATCCTCTATCCAAACTAATGTATTCTCAACTATCACAATTCACAATAAAAATGTATCATAATATAACTCATTTTTTTCAACAATTTTCATATTTTCATCTCTTGAAATAACATCCATTGGACTCCAAAAATACTATTTCGAAATCTTGTTCAAGGTCTTTGGCCCCACAACACCTTATTTGAAAAATGATTGAAAACTATTTTATATAACACACCTTGATGATCTCCAACTCAATATTCAGTGAAATATGATGAAATTTCCACTCATGGTGCAACAACCATCCTCCATATAGTTCATTTTAAAGGTCTAATGCAACATTCATTAACATTACTGTGTCATTACTATAAACTTCATTGATAAACATAGTTTTAATCATGTTCCTCACTTGAAAAATATATATGAAAATCTCATCAAAGTATTTTTATCCCTAGGAAACTTCAATAACCTTCCCAAATATCATTTTTAGACTTGGTATTAATCCTTAACACATATGGAAACCATTAATGTATGGACATACATAAATTAATTTTTACATACATTATACTATTATGAATCATTATATATCTCTATGGTGTTTCTTTTCTAATTAAAATAGCATAAAAAATATCATTGGGGGATAAAAAATTGTTGATGAGGTCCAAGAATAATGTTATTTGGTGAAAATTCCATGAAGAAACATGCATGTGGAAGTTTTCCAAACACCATGAGAAACTCCCCATAGCATTTTGAAACTATCCTCCACCCCATTTTAAAGGATTTAAACCCTTTTCATATTGAACATTCATAGAATAGTGTATAATTTCGTATTTTTTAATTAATTTTAAGATATTTTAAATAAGTATATTTATTTATTTATTTTAGTAGATTATATTTTATTTTTCACTCACTTTATTCATATGTGTCACCAAAAATGCCTCTTTATAACCATTGTAGTGGGAAACTAACATGATGGGGTGTGACCCTTAGGTATTTTTCACATAATTTCTGAATCTGAATTTTTATTTCGTAATAATTTTTTACATTTGTAATGGGGTTTTGGGTGTGATGTGGTGCAGTGTGGTGATTTTCCACATTCACAGGTATCATATCAACCTCATTCCATTCTATACTGATATTTTATCCATCCTCTGTAATGTTTTATCTCAAATGTAATGGAACGATGTGTGTTGAGAAATAGACAATGTATGATGGGATTGGGAGAATATTGGTTTCAATATTTTCCTAAAGTTTTTTCATTAATTTATTCTATGGAGGGTGTGGTAATTCACATGCCAAATTGTTCTCATGGGTGAACTAACATACAAAAATTCAGTATAGGATGATAGATCATTAATTATATTCACTGAATTAATAAATAGTATCTAAAAAATTTAAATATATAATTAAGAATCCCATATGAACAGACCTAGGGGATCAAATCCTTTCACTCTAACACATGTGTTTTATTTCTTCCATTCCATGAAATTTCACACATAAAACCACAAATCTCAATTTTTACAAATTTTTCCAAAATTAAAAAAATAAAATTATTAATAAGTAAATTCGGATGACAAGTTATTATAATTGATATTCTTAAGATGACTCTAGTCAGAAATTTTTACAAACTATGAGTTATATAAATTTTATTTATTAGGATGTGTGACCAATATCCAATCAATTTGTTTCTTTTTTTGGAAAGTTGAACCAATGAATCATTATTATTCACTTTCTAATTTTTTTTTATTTTATAAAAATAAAAAAGTGGAATATATAATTATTTATTCACTATATCTTTTCTGTGGAGTTGTATTATTGTTATATAAATATTTTAGGGGAGTCCCAAGACCAAATTACATAATATATGAAATTATACATATCATCTAGGATCTAAAAAAAGACCTTGAATATCCATTTCAAGAGGTTATGTACATGAAGATTATTGAATTTATATTATATTTCCCTAAATAATATCAAAAATATGATCAAGGAATAATAAAGTACATCTCCACTCCCTTTTATATTAGATAATTACATTAAGGATGTTTAAATAACATTTAATAACCATTTAATAAATAAAATTTGAGAATTCCTCGAAGGGTCCTTCAAACAAGAAGCAATAAATCTAGTTGATAAACATAAGAAAGTGGACTTAACCGTGGACTCTTTTTTTATTTTACATTATTAAACAATCGTAATAACTACTATTGTTTTTTATTTTTAATTATCAACACCAATATTTTCTCCATTATGTGAAGAATAAAAAAATAAGGGAAAAATGTTTCACCATCAAAGGTAAGATAGTATAGAATGTGGAAGAAGAGAAAACCACCAAGGATGTGGTAAATGAACAAAAAGAATATTTAATAAATTAATTGAAGCCTAGATACCCTCAATGTCAACGACTGAATCGTATGGATTTGGATTAAATAAAAAGGGATCTCCTTTATTTATTTCTACCTCCCCTGTATTATTTCTTTTATATTACCATTCTAAGGGATGTGACATTTTCACTTTCTCTTGGGGTTTTAGAATCTTGGTGTCTATTAATGGGACTTAAGAAAAAACACATGCATTTTTTCATAACACATGAAACCCATACACATTTATATAATGGGTGAACACTGTAAAATTTTCAATATATGTTGTATAAACCTAAAACCACTTATTGTATTAATTGAGAATATTTACTAACCTATCAATCAATATTTTTAAATAAATATCTGATGTTTTCTATGTAAAATTTTATATGTTGAGTGTATCAGTGAGAATGAGCATAAATCACATAGTTTATATGAACTTTATTGGGTATTCAGATATTATGTCTATATTACAGGGTTAGGCACATGTTGTACAATTAAATAATATAGACTATTTTTAATGGTTTTAGTGGTAGTATTTTTAAGGGTCTTAGGTTTTTTGTTACGCACCTTTTGTAACATCCCAGGTAAATAATGAATAAAACATTTTCATATTTATTAATATTTATGAATTAAATATTAATTTTAATTTAAAAGGGTTGCTATGCTTGATATCATACCAGATACGCAACAAAGAGTTTCATTGAAATCTTTCATTGCACACTAGTAATAAAATAATATTATTTTAAATGGTAGTTAACACATAGTCATTGTGTTGGTGGAAATGGATAGAAATAACTAAAATATGATTATATATGTTTTTTAAATGTTTTTACTTTTATCTAATAAAAGATAATCGATTAAAATATGGAAAGAATTCAATTTTAGGCGTATATGCCCTACTTTTCACTAAAGGTTCACTTATTGCCTTTTGATGGTGAACCGTCATTAAATATAGTTTTTTTCACTCTTATACATTCTATTGGACCAAATAAAACTCTTCTTTATAATCGGGACATCAAAATTTACTTTGTGTAAATTTTTGTTATTTTTCCGATAAAGTTCATTTTTTAATGAATAGTGTAAAATGTTGTATTTTAATTCAAAACCTATTTTTAATCTAATTTATTTATATGATTAGATTATCTTTTGAATTGGTTTTAAAGTGAAATTAGAATTTATTTTTACCATTAAATCCAATAGTGGTCGTTGGAATTAATTTCACTTTGAAATCAGACTTAAACTAGTGTCAATCTTTTGATACTTATTGTTTCATAAAAACTTGCTATTTGCTCTGACAGCGGGAATTAATTATTAAATTAATTAATGCAACATATATGTTTTTAATTTTGTAAAATGGAATTCATTTTTGAATTCGGAATATCAAATATATCTTAGGGTGGAGTTTTGGTATTTTTCTGAAAAACTTCAATTTTTGATGAATAGTGAAACCACTAAGTGGTACTTATAAAAACTGATTTTCCGTTTAAATGTAATTTTACAACTTCTGTGTTTTGAATTTCAAAAATCCGACATACATGGTTGTTATTAAGAATTAAAATGCAGTTCAATGGGATTATAAGTAATTGTTTGGTGAATAGTAACTTATTAAGTTTTTAATCGCGGTTAGAGGTAATTAGTGTAGTTTAAGGAAAAAATAATGTTTTAATAACATGAGATGAGCTTGAAACATGTCCTACCCTAATTGGATGTGTCATTTCCGACCAAGACAATCCATGGGTCAACTTGGGGACCCCATGGAGCCACTTTGGATGGGAAATTACATAAATAACTTTTTATTTAATTTTAAAGTAAAAATGACTCAAACATGAGATGTTTTAATAAAACAATTTTTACATGGGGTTATAAAAGTCATATTTTTGACTATAAATATTATTTATAAAGGTAAAAATATTTACTATATCATTATATTTTTTTATAATTTTTAGACTTTAAATATATTAAATTATTTATGACATCATGATGATGCAACGATTACCTCATTAATAAAGGATTTAAATAAAATGAAAAGATTATGTAAAATATATGACCTAAACATGTCCAAAACCTATTGGATGGGTCTATTTATAACCTTTATCACCTTAACCTAGAATTATATCAATGTGGGACCATTTGAATCCTCAAATCATTTTAAAATAAAGTAACATTTCATTACTTTCCAAGAGTGCCTCTCCTCTCCTCTTATAAAAGGCCCCCACCTCTACCACCTTACCCACACTTCAAAAGCCTTGGGCTTGGGAAACCCCTGCCCATTTTTTCTCTCCACATACCTATCTTACTCCTTGAAGCCTCACTTTGGGCATAAGTCTTCCCAAGGAAGCCTTTTAGCACAAATCTAAGAGAGTTACCCGAATTTAAGATAATGTCTTCACTTGTGTTCTTTTGTTTTATTTTGCCTCTCCAACCCCCTAAACACTTTTTATTAATTTATTTTGTAACAACTCCAGTATCTTCAATATACTAGGATGTTGTTATAAGAATCTTTAGATCTACACTTACACACATCTACATCTAATGGTTAAAGAACATACTGTTTCTGTGGTTGGCAAATTTCTGCCTCACGAAACGATGATTGTTCAATATTCTTTTAAACACCTTTAATGGTGGCCATTAATAAGTCACTATATTTATATATGATATATAATATGTTTATGTCTTCCTTAAGCTTCTGTATTTTTCATTTATGTCATACCTTTATGGCTTCCATTATGGGTATACGTGATATCTTCATTTTAGGAAGTGCGGACTACCGCCCCCTCAAAGTGATGTGATTCGTTAATGCCATATGTGGGACGTATAAAGAATGGATTTAAAGTTATTATATATGATGTTATACTGGAATTATAATATACCTCTATATCATTATTATTTCTTTCCATTCAAGTATGAGATAGAAATTAAAGTAGCGTTCATGCGTACGTACGGCTTACCGTCTCCATGAACGGTGAATTTCATTTCTTATCCCGAAATGTAATGTACTATTATAATTACATGTATGTAATGGATATATATGATGAATGATACATGTAAATTATGAATATAATTCTGGAATTAAAATATAAATACCTCTCATTTAGTTTTAATTCCATTAATATGACAAAGAAATGAAAGTAGCGTTCAAGCGTACGTATGTCTTACCGTCTCCATGAACGGTGCATTTCATTTCTTACCTCTAAATGAGTATGTAATATTATAAATACATGTATATTCTGGATATATATGATATATATGATATCCAAATCCAGAATGTCATTCTGGATATAAAGAAACTTTGACCACACGAACAACATGTAATTGTAAGTAGTCCACTTTCGACGTAAGAACCAAATATCGACAAAACAAAAATTATTAACTTAATGATTACTTAATGTTTATAACATGGAAATAAGTGATATAAAAGGAATAATAAGATTGAAAAAGGTTCTTAAGAATGTATAAATTAACTGAAGTTTATTATTCAGGATGTTAAAGAACGATCGAGTCAAGTCAGACCCGAGGTATGGGACTTCGTCTCAATCCCCTTTCATTGAGGCATATTTCGTTTTATACACAACTTTCTTTTATACGGTTTATAAACCCCATTTACTTTTTCTTTTATACAAAAGGAATATTTTTCTAAAAATCGTTTTACAAAAAGTCAAAAAGGAATGTTTCTTTTAACGTACGCGGCGACAATGACCTTTTCCGCTGCCGCGAGTATTATTTTGTCTTTGGCTTCCTGAACAAGCCGTAATGTTTTTTTAAAATTAAATAAATACCATATAATCTTTTATGTATTTTGGTATTGAAAATGGTTTTTATAATGGATTTTTTATGTCAATATATTTATGTGATATATTGCGATCAAAGTGTGGAAATGTTTTCTTTCCATTATATTTGTTTTATGTCTTATGATTTTTATAATGGTACTTGGACATTTGACGGGTGGTTGCATGATAAACCATATGACGGGTGGTGCCGTGAATACCAAGATGGGTGGTTACGTTATAACCTCCAATGCATTGGGTATGGAAGTCGGTCATATGGGTATTCCATTAAGTATGTATGGAAGTTGGCCGAATGGATATTCCATTAAGTGATATGTGTGGAAGTCAACCGTATGGTTATTCCACTTGAGTATATTTATGTCCCAAGTTACCTTTATATGTTATGTGTTCTTTATATGGGTTTTATGGTAATATTTTGGTTACAAAAGGGTAATTAATGATATTTTATTTAGTGAAGAGTTTTTACTACTTTATAAAGGTGAAAAGTATTACTTTTATAAAGTATACATGGTTTACTTGTTGTTTTGATAAACTAATAGTTTTCATTCTTTGTGTATCCCTTACTGAGCTTTTTATGCTCACCCCACATTTTTTTTGAAAAGTTTATCACAGGAATTAATGTGGAATAGGGTCAAGGATGGGATCAAGGGAAAGTCATGCTATATAAAACATAGAACTAGACATGTTCTTTTTAAGAGTTTTTTATTCTATGGAAACTTAGTAGAAGTGTCTACTTTGTAATATTTTGAGATGTAATAGTTATGTTCTAATTCTATAAAACTCTAAACCTGAAAAGATCCTCAATGTGAATTATTCATTTAATTCAATATTAAGTAATGTTTATGGCCGAGGCCTTATAGTTGGTATCAGAGGTCGGTTTAGACAACATTATGAGTTAGAAAATTGTTAAAATAATAAATTATTTTATGGTATGATTGAAATGATATAGCATTTACAGATTACCATGTTTCTTCAACAAAGATATGTCTATGTTAAGAATTATTTATCATAAATGAAATAGAGCAGCTTTTCTGGGAAGGCATACAGAGTTGAATGACTTTCCAAATCAGCAACCAGAGATGGTCGGAATTAGAATTGAGCAGTTTACTATAGTGATGACTCTGTTGAATCAGGTGATAAATGGTGGTTGTGTTTATTGATTATATTTTGATGTTTGCTAAAATTAAAGAGGAGCATGAAAGACATTTAAGGGTTATTTTTTCAAAACAGAAATAAAAAGAAATTGTATGGGAAATTCAGCAATTGAGAGTTTTGGTTGCAACAAATTTCTTTCCTTGGTCACATTGTTTCAAAAGATAGAATAATTGTTGATCCTACTAAAACAAAAGTTGTTAAAGAATGGCCAAGACCCACAAATGTAATAGAGATCCGTAGTTTCTTTTTTTTTTGGCAGGCTATTACCGAAGGTTTGTTGAAAAATTTTCACGGTTATCTAGTCCAATGACTAAGCTTACTCGGAAGTGTGTAAAGTTTATCTAGACAAAAGAATGTGACGATTGTTTTCAGGAGTTGAAAAGAAGATTGGTGAATGCTCAAGTTTTGGCACTTCCTTCCAGGAATGGTGAGTTTGTTATATACAGTGATGCTTCGTTGAAGGGACATGGATGTGTCCTTATGCAGAATGATCAGGTAATTGCTTATGCTTCACGTCAGTTGAAAAATCATGAGGTAAATTACCCTACACATGATTTGGAATTAGCTTCTGTTGTTTTTGCTTTAAAAATTTGGAGGCATCATTTTTATGGAGTAAAGTGTAAAATATATACTGATAAAAAAAGTTTAAAGTATATATTCACTCAGAAAGAATTGAACATGAGATAGAGGAGATGGCTGGAATTAATCAAGGATTATGATTGTACAATTCATTACCATCCGGGAAAAGAAAATAAAGTGGTTGATGCTTTGAGTCGAAAAATTATTTCTTCATTAACAATGTTGTGTTTGGAACGTGATCCTTTGGTTAAGGATTTGATGAACTTTGGCATAGAAGTTGTTGGTTCAGGAAGTCCTTCTGTTTTGTTTCAGGTATTTGTGAAATCTTCTCTATCAGACAGAATTAAGCAAGCATAGAAGAAAGACAGTGGATTGCAGAAAAAGGTAGAGCTGGTTCAGAAGGGTAAGCTGCCCGAATTCAACATTGATAATGATTGTGATTTGAGGTTTGGGAAGAGATTATGTGTCCCTTGTGATTCACAGTTGAAAAATGAGTTGTTATGTCAGGCTCATAGTTCCCCATTTTCAGTTCATCCTGGCAGTACTAAGATGTACAGGGATCTGCGTGAGTATTACTAGTGGGATGGAATGAAAAGAGATATTACTGATTTTACTGTGAAGTGTTTGACTTGTCAGCAGGTTAAAGCAGAGCGGTAGTTACCGAAAGGGATGCTTCAGCCTTTACCAGTGCCAGAGTGGAAATTGGAAAACATATCCATGGACTTTGTTGTCGGATAAATGAGGACATCTCGAGGTAACAATGCAATCTGGGTTATTGTTGATCGCTTGAATAATTATGCTCATTTCCTTGCTATACGAGATACTTTTTCACTAGATCAACTTTCCCATTTGTATCTTAAAGAGATATTCAGGTTACATGGAGTTCCTCTCTCCATTGTGTCCGATCGTGATCCCAGGTTTACTTATAACATTTGGAAAGTCCTTCAGAAGTCGTTGGGTACTGAATTAAATTTTCGTACAGCTTTTCATCCGCAATCAGATGGGCAGTCAGAACGAACAATTCAGACCTTTGAGGATATGCTACGAGCTTGTTCGATGGACTATCAGGGAAGTTTGTACCAACATCATTCTTTGGTTGAGTTTTCTTATAATAAAAGTTTTTATTCTAGTATACAGATGGCACCATTTGAGGCGTTATATGGGAAGCGGTGTCGAACTCCAGCTTTCTGGGATGAAGTGGGTGAAAGAAAGTTGATGGGACCAGAATTGATAGAAGAGATGGCAGAAAAAGATCAGTTGATTCAGAAACACATGAGAACCGCTCCAAGCAGGCAGAAGATTTATGCGGATAACCGGAGGAAGGATCTATCTTTCGATGTAGGTGATCATGTTTTTCTCAAAGTTTAAACGTGATAAAAGTGTGATGCGATTTGGTAAGAAAGGAAACCTGAGTCCAAGGTTCATTGGACCATATGAAATTCTGGAGAGAGTTGGATCAGTTGCATATAGAGTGGCTTTACCTCCGCTTTTATCTCAGGTACATAATGTTTTTCATGTTTTGATGTTGAGGAAGTATATGCTAGATCCATCTCATGTTTTGAGCCCAGAGGTAGTTTAGTTGGAAGGGAATCTCTATTATGAAGAACAACCAGTCCAGATTCATGACCAAAGAGAGCAAGTGTTGCGAAATAAGGTAATTCACCAGGTAAAGGTTTTGTGGAAAAACCATATTCTTGAAGAGGCAACGTGGGAATCTGAAAATGCTATGAAGGATAAATACCGCACTTATTTTGATAAGTGAATAAAATTGTGAGGACGCAATTTCCAAAAGGGGCGAAGGATGTAACATCCCAGGTAAATAATGAATAAAACATTTTCATATTTATTAATATTTATGAATTAAATATTAATTTTACTTTAAAAGGGTTGTTATGTTCGATAGCGTACCCGATACGCAACAAAGAGTTTCATTGAAATCTTTCGTTGCGCCCTAGTAATGAAAAAATATTATTTTAAATGGTAGTTAACACATAGCCGTTGTGTTGGCGGGAATGGATAGAAATAACTAAAATATGATTATATATGTTTTTTAAATGTTTTTACTTTTATCTAATAAAATATAAAGGCTTAAAATATCGAAATAATTCAATTTTAGGTGTATATGCCCTAGTTTTCAATAAAGGTTCACTTATCGCCTTTTGATGGCGAACTGTCATTAAATTTAGTTTTGTTCACTCTTATACATTCTATTGGACCAAATAAAACTCTTCTTTAGAATCGGGACATCAACATTTACTTTGTGTAAATTTTTGGTATTTTTCAGATAAAGTTCATTTTTTAATGAATAGTGTAAAATGTTGTATTTTAATTCAAAACCTCTTTTTAATCTAATTTATTTATATTATTAGATTATCTTTTGAATTGGTTTTAAAGTAAAATTAGAATAAATTTTTACCATTAAATCTAATAGTGGTCGTTGTAATTAATTTCACTTTGAAATCGGACTTAAACTAGTGTCAATATTTTGATACTTATTGTTTCATAAAAACACGCTATTTGCTCTGACAACAAGAATTAATTATTAAATTAATTAATGCAACTTATATTTTTGGAATTTTTTAATATGGAATTCGTTTTTGAATTCGGAATATCAAATATAGCTTAGGGTGAAGTTTTGGTATTTTTCTGAAAACATCAATTTTTGATGAATAGTGAAACCACTAAATGGTACTTATAAAAACTGATTTTCCGTTTAAATGTAATTTTACCAATTATGTGGTTTGAATTTCAAAAATACGACATACATGGTTGTCATTAAGAAGTAAAATGTGGTTCAATGGGTTTAAAATAATTTTTTGGTGAATAGTAACTTATTAAGTTTTTAATCGTGATTAGAGTTAATTAGTGTAGTTTAAGGTAAAAATAATGTTTTAATAATTTGAGATGAGCTTGACACATGTCCTAACCTAATTGAATGTTTCATGGCCGACCAATAAAATCCATGGGTCAATTTGGGGACCCCATGGAGCCACTTTGGTTTGGAAATGACATAAATAACTTTTTATTTAATGTTAAAGTAAAAATGACACAGACATGAAATGTTTTACTAAAACAATTTTTACATGGGGTTTTACAAGTCATATTTTTGACTATAAATATTAATTAGAAAGATAAAAATATTTCCTACATCATGATATTTTTTTATAATTTTTAGACATTAAATATATTAAATTATTTATGACATCATGATGATGCAGCGATTACCTCATTAATAAAGGATTTAAATTAAATGAAATGATAATGTACAATCTATGACCTAAACATGTCCAAAACCTATTTTATGGGTATATTTCGAACCCTTATCACCTTAACATCTAATTATATCAATGTGGTACCTTTTGAATCCGAAACTCATTTTAAAATAAAGTAACATTTCTTTACATTCCAAGAGTGCACATTCTCTCCTCTTATAAAAGGCCCCCAACTCTAGCACCTTACCCACACTTCAAAAGCCTTTGGATCATCAAAACCCTGAAAATTTTGTCTCTTCACATCCCTCTCTTACTTATTGAAGCCTAAATTTGGGAATAAGTCTTCCCAAGGAAGCCTTTCAGCACAAATCTAGGAGAGTTACCTGATTTTAAGGTAATGTCTTCACTTGTGTTCTTTTGTTTTATTTTGCTTCTCCAACCCCCTAAACTCTTTTTATTCATTTATTTTGTAACAAATACAGTATCTTCAATAGACTAGGATGTTGTTATAAGAATATTTCTAGATACACATACACACATCTACATCTAATGGTTAAATAACATACCATTTCTATGGTTGGTGAATTTCTGCCTCACGAAACGATGATTGTTCAATCTTCTTTTAGAAACCTTTAATGGTGTCCATTAAGAAGTCACTATATTTATATATGATATATAATATTTTTATGTCTTCCTTAAGATTCTGTATTTTTCATTTATGTCATGCCTTTATGGCTTCCATTATGGGTATACGCGATATCTTCATTTTAGAAAGTGCGGACTACTGCCCCCTCAAAGTGATGTGATTCGTTAATGCCATATGTGGGATGTATAAAGGATGGATTTAAAGTTATTATATATGATGTTATACTGGAATTATAATATACCTCTATATCATTATTATTTCTTTCCATTAAAGTATGAGATAGAAATTAAAGTAGCGTTCATGCGTACGTACGGCTTACCGTCTCCATGAACGGTGCATTTCATTTCTTATCCCCAAATGTAATGTACTATTATAAGTACATGTATATAATAGATAAATATGATGAATGATACATCTAAATTATAAATATAATTCTGGAATTAAAATATACATACCTCTCATTTATTTTTAATTCCATTAATATGACAAAGAAATGAATGTAGCGTTAATGCGTACGTATGGCTTACCGTCTCCATGAATGGCGCATTTCATTTCTTACCTCTAACTGATTATGTAATATTATAAATACATTTATATGCTGGATATATATTATATATATGATATCCAAATCAGGAATTTCATTCTGGATATAAAGAACCTTTGACCACACGAACAACATGTAATTGTAAGAAGTCCACTTTCGACTTAAGAACCAAATATCGACAAAACAAACATTATTAACTTAATGATTAAATAATGTTTATAACATGGAAATAAGTTATATAAAAGGAATAATAATCTTGAAAAATGTTCTCAAGCAAGTAGAAATTAACTCAAGTTTATTATTCAGGACGTTAAAAAATGATCGAGTCATGTCGGACCCGAGGTAAGGAACTTTGTCTCAATCTCCTTTCATTGAAGTATATTTCGTTTTATACACAACTTTCTTTTATACGGTGTATAAACCCCTTTGACTTTTACTTTTATACAAAAGGAATCTTTTTCTACGAAGATTTTTACCAAATGACAAAAAGTAATGTTTCTTTTAACGTACGTGGTGACAACGACCTTTTCTGCCGCCGTGAGTATTATTTGGTCTTTGGCTTCCTGAAAAAGCTGTAATGTTTTTTTAAAATAAAATAAATACCATATACTCTTTTATGTATTTTGGTATTGAAAATGGTTTTTTATAATGGATTTGTTATTTCAATATATTTATGTGATATATTGCGATCAAAGTGTGCAAATTATTTCCTTCCATTATATTTGGTTTAGGTCTTATGATTTTTATAATGGTACTTGGACATTTGACGGGTGGTTACATGACAAACCATATGACGGGTGGTGCCGTGAATACCAGGACGGGTGGTTACGTTATAACCTCCAATGCATTGGGTATGGAAGTCAGCCGTATGGCTATTCCATTAAGTATGTATGGAAGTTGTCCGAATGGCTATTCCATTAAGTGATATGTGTGGAAGTCGACCGTATGGTTATTCCACTTAAGTATGTTTATGTCCCAAGTTACCTTTATATGTTATGTGTTTTTATATGGGTTTTATGGTAATATTTTGGTTACAAAATGGTATTTAATGATCTTTTATTTAGTGAAGAGTTTTTACAACTTCATATAGGTGAAATGTATTACATTGATAAAGTATACATGGTTTACTTATTGTTTTGATAAACTAATAGTTTTCATTATTTGTGTATCCCTTACTGAGCTTTTTATGCTCACCACATGTTTTTTTGAAATGTTTTTCACAGGACATAATGTGGAATAGGGTCAAGGATGGGATCAAGGGAAAGTCATGCTATATAAAACATGGAACTAGACATGTTCTTTTAAAGAGTTTGTTATTCTATGGAAACTTAGTAGAAGTGTATACTTTGTAATCTTTTGAGATGTAATATTTATGTTCTAATTCTCTAAAACTCTAAACCTGAAAAGATCCTCAATGTGAATTATTCATTTAATTCAATATTAAGTAATGTTTATGGTCGGGGCCTTATAACTTTTGGAATCTTTCTCTATTAAATAACATGTATACCTGATCAACAAAATAGGAAACTATTTTTGATGTATATATGCATGCATAACATGGATACATTTTGTTATAACCTATTAATGATATATATTTTTAAGGATTTTTCTATTATCTATAATTCATTATACATATTAAAATTATTAACTATTTTTATATTATTTATGAAATTGTTTTATTTTGTGATGTTGAGTTTATAATATCCACAATGTTGATTTTAGAAATTCACTACTAGTTGATAAATTTTAATATTTAGGGATGAATATCTAAGGTGATGTAGTACTACGGAATCTTCCAATACTAGAGAAACATGGGATGGAAAGCTGCAAAATTAACACTAAAAACAAATAGAAGAATTATTATTTTATTTAACTTTTTTATTTTTTTATTTTTTTTATAACAATCCCTCAAGATTTTTTAAAGAAAATCCATGCCCAGGGAAAATTGAGTTTTCAATTATGAAAAAAAAAATCCAAATGATTTTATTTAACACATAATATTAGTTCCATGCCTCTAGAAATAAAAGAACTATATAGGGTCTTGTAATAGTATTAACATAGGTATTTGTATAAAATCTAGGTTATGGGATTACACTATAAATAAAATAAAATAAAATAAAATCATATTTTCCTATATCTAAACCCACTACATTACTAATATCCTATAACCACAACTCTTTAAAGATCTCACAAAATTTTCCTTTTAATTTTCAAATGTATAATTTTATCTTACCCTTTTTTAGCACCGCCTTATTCCCAATTATTCAACTTATCCTCTTACTTTTTATTTTCGCTGATCTACCTCCTCCTCTTAATTTGTGGTAACACTTTAAATATTTATTACAAAGATATTAATATTTTCTAGAGTTATGATTAGGGATATTTACTTTATCTCATGTGATAATTTTCACAAACATTATTCTCATTTCAAAAAAATATTCAAACAAGAATAATAAGATTATTATTATGATTATTAAGTTTATTAGTAAGGCAGTAGTTCCTAAGTATTTTTTGACAACCACTCACCATTTGAAACTCCTATAGACATTTTAATATTTTTAAAGTCAAATTATTTAAATTTATTTTATAAACATAATTATATATTTATGAAACAAATATTTTAGTTCTATTCTAATTCAAGCATATTAACACAATTAGATTTTAAGAATATATTTATCATATGCATTTTTCATTTCATTTAATTTATACATGAATAAAACTTCATACTTTTTCATTATTTATACATATATCCAATTTGGTTAATAACCCATTTAAGTGTAACAAATAATTCATTAATCCCATTAGATAAAAATTAATATTATAAAAAGTGGATTTTTATTAATATTTTTCATCAAACATATTATATATATATATAAATATATTTTATACTGAAATAATTACATGATACTTAAAATTTCAATGAAATATTTAGAAGGATATAAACTATTCTAAATGAATAATCATCTATTAAAATTTGATTTTGTGGTAAATATCCAAAAATAAATGTCATTATCAAAAAATGAAAGAAAGGATATAGATGTTTAAAAAAAATCTATTTTATATTTAATTTATATATTATGAGTAATTTTTTTTACCATTCTATTTTCATATTGATAATAATAAGTAATATAATTTCATAAATATTTTAGAATTCCAATAAAATTTTTTATAATATGAATTATATAATAAAAAATACTTAAATAATATTAAATAAATAATCTGTCAAGCATTATCATAAATTGAATTGATAATGTGAATGAAATTCCTAATTGATATTATTATTTTACAAGAAGTTTATTATCATAGTTTTAATTTATAAAATTTCAAATTTTTACAAACATTAAAAATAATGTATTTCTTATTTCATTATTTGGTTATTATTATTTCATTTTTATAGTTTGATTTTTTATGATTCATTATCTAAAATAGTTAATTAATATATGTGAGAATATATGATTTGAGGTGTTGTCTTTTAATTAACAATGAAATAAAAGTAAGTATATTTTTATTTGTCAGCATAAAATTAATTTCAAAATAATCATTAATTTTTATTATTTTATTATTTTAATAATGTCTAATCGGTTTAATTCATTTGGTGTTATAGAATTGATTGTATTGGTAGATATTGATTAACTCAAGATGGTGAAAGTTATCCTATTTCAAATGTTTTTAAGAAACTAATTATAAGTTAATAAACTATAATGAAGAAAAAATTCAAGAACATGATAAAACTGAGATATATTATTGGTGTTGTGTGGATAATTTTATATTTCTTAATTTTACATTAGTTTTTTAATATAGTAGTTTTTGAGTCCTAAAGGATTGTAGGATTATGATTTGTTAATGGATTTTTGTCAAGGAGTGTGTAAAAAACTTATGAGAAGTTTTTGGATAAGTTTTATGTTTCACAAATGAAGTTGAATAAATCTATATAATAGTACTCATAAAAAATTATTCCAATATATTGATTAGGAATTAACATGTACATTGTGATTATAGATGTCTTTATGTGGGAAATGGGTTTTGAATCTGATAGAGGAAAAAGATGAATATATATGAATTATTAAATTTGATTATAAGGGTTAAAATAATATTTTGGTCAAGTATAGAAAAATATATATATTATACATTGGACAATAACTATGGGAGATAATGTTAATGACACTTCACACACAAGAGCACATTTAGTAATGAGTTGGAATGATGGGTTCTTCTAGGGAACAGAGGAAACAAAATGTGGTAACACAATTTATGTTTTAAGGAATTGTTTTGGGAGAAAAATTCAATTAGGTAAAACGTAGTTGACTTTATGGAATTCCAATCAGAATGATGAAGCCATCAGAAATATTTAAACAAAATGAGTTTAGTGAGAAAAATGAAATTGGTGTATGATGTCAAATTCAAGAAATAGACTGGAATATTCACAAGTCAATGTGAAACGACCAGTGAATCAACTAGAAATATATCATTATTCATGTTTGAATCCCATACAAAGTGATAGATTTATCACTGAATGATATAAAGTATTCATATTTTTTATTATTGGGGTAACCTTATATAACTATAATCAATACTGGCTTATGTATCTTGGGTTTTTATCACATTATGTAGATAAGGTACACATGACATCGTAGATAGTGTTATACTATATTTTGACCTCTTTTTTGAGTCCCCTTGTTAATTTCACTTAAAATACACAAACATTGGATATATTTTAGTGTATTCATTAAACATGTAGTATATATTTAAGTAATAAATCTATTTTTGTGAGTGTGTGTGTGTGTGTATCATATATTTTAATCAATTGCATCATTAATTTTCAACAAGCTTCCATTTACACACAAAAAAACCAAGGTATGTGAAAAATAGGAAAACAAATATAAAAATTGGTTTTAAAATAACTACCATCATTCCTCTCATAAAGGAAAAGGGTAACATGGGTGTGAGGACCCACATGATCATGTTCCATATATTGGAGGAAACTATTATAATGAGGATGGGGTGTATTCCTCGAATGATTGATAAGAGATGTGAAATAAACCGAAAAACTTCTTCAAAACTCAATAAATATGAATAAAAAATGTTTCAAACTTAAATAACTATGTGAAATTTAACAAAACAATATTGAGGATAAATAATATAATATAAGTGTGAGGGTGTCATTTTAATAGGTATAAAAACTTAATGTTTACCGTCCATATTTAGTGAAACCATCATTATATTCATAATTTATTTTATTTGAATAATATTTGTAACTCATTTATAATTATATAGATAAACGAGATTAATCACCTTGATTATTTAAAATAATATTCATTCTTAGTTATTGACCATGCCATAGTGTGACACATGGGACTTGGCACACTGCTTAAAAACACAAATTTAGAAACTCTAACATTTATCAGGGCAGAAAAAGAAAGCTAATAAAGTATATGTTTATCAATGCAAAAATAAGTACCGATAAAGGGATCCCTTTATTAGCTCTTGAAAAAGAATAGATTAAATACACCCATTATTAGAATTGTTTTGGCATAGATAAATTATAACCTTTATCAATTATTTATTTTATCTCTGATAATGGTTACCCTTTATCAATTCATTTTTTTTAACGCAGATAAAGGGTACTATTTATCAGCGATTCATTTTTAGCACCGATAAACGTCCAAAATGAAATGAAAAAAATAAAAAAAATAATAAAACATCTTATTGAAATTTCATTAATTAAATAATTATTTTTAAAAATGAAAAAATTGAATATACATATATATAATTTAAAAAATCATAAATAAAATATGTTAAATATATACATTTGTAAAATGAATAAAATGTAATAATTAGAAAATAAAAATTTAAAATGAGAAAACTAATAAATAAATTAAGCATTTTATTAATTAAATAACTGTTGATCGAAATGAATAAATTGTAATAATTTTTTAAAACGAAAATGAAAAAATCACAAAATTATTTAAAAATATATTAATGAAACAATTATTAATAAAAATAAATAAGTATAATATATATATATATATGAAAAATAGTAGTAAATAATATATATTAAATATAAATTTATAAAAAATGAAAAAAAGATGTTAATTAAAAACATATTAATGTCTTATTCATTTTTAATTTTAATTTATTTTTTAATATAACATATATCAAACGTCATGTGTTACATCAATCTCACATACATACATGTGTGTGTGTGTGTGTCTGTGTGTGTCCGCGTAATTAATGTATTTGTTTATACAAACACACACACAAATATATTTACGTCAATATAGAAACACAAAAACCTAATATTTATGTAATTTATTCAGATTTTAGTATGTTTAAGAATCTCATTATAACATTATTCATTTAATATATTATGCTTTTAATCAATCAATTTTAATTATTATTTTTCAATACTGTATTTAGTGTATTCATTTTTATCTCTATTTTAATTTTTTATTTTCTTTTATAATTTAATAATTTTATATTATTTATTTATATATATTTAATTACTATGTTTTAGTATTTTAAATATGTATTCATCCACTTAAATATATATATATATGTCCATATTTTTTTAATTATTTATATTTAATTAATAAATCATATCCATTTGAAAATATTTTTAAGGAGTGATCATTTTTGAATTATTTAATTCTACTTGTTTATAAAATGCATGTATATAAGATTATTTATCCACTAATAATTATTGAAATACATATTTAAATAAATATATTTATATATTAATTTTTACTAAATTTAGAAAATTTATAATTATTATAAATAATTAATTATTTTTTTAAATAATTATTTATATAATTAGAAATAATTAATTATATATGTTTAAATAATTATAAAATTATAATACATTCATTTAAATAATTATAATGATAAAATCATTATCATTGCTAATAAAAGGGATATTAATCAGCACTATTTTCCCTGATAAAGATCGATCTTTATTAGCGCTAAAAGAGGGCTATTAAAAGAATTATTTACCGGTGCTAAAACATTAGCACTACTAAATAATTATTTTATCAGTGCTAAAAAGTCACAGATAAATATCCTTTTTACCAGTCCTTATCATTTTAGTACTGATAAAATGGATCTTTATCAGCACTTTTCTAAAACTGTTATTAAAAGTGTCCCAAATCTATTTTAAAGAACCCTAACCGTCACTCAGTCACTCACGAATCTCAAGCTCTTTTGGAACTCCTCTTTTAGTGGTGTGACTCCTCTACATTCTCCCATATTAATCATGGTAATAATCCAATATATTTTATTTTAATCTTTTCACAATCGTTGTTTTATGTTTTAGGTTTCGCGTTTTGCATTTTTGCATAGTTCTTTACAAAGATGAACACCACATCTCATATCCTCATTAATTAAATGCAACAATTGGTTCTATTTCAACTTTTTTCTCTATATAAAATGGTTTTGAATAAATATAATGGTGTTTTCATATGGTGAGGTTACTCAACATAGGTTTTTGGGTGTTTACAGATAAATAAAATATATTTTGCACCATAGTAGTACTAATTTTATAACATGATAAAATTGAGTTCAGTTAAACATTGAATAGTTCAACCCATTTCTTTAAATGTTATCAATATTCCTTATCATTGACAGAAGACTTTAGTGATCAGGAAGTGTGTTTGAGGATATATGATCACCTGAATTGGAAACTATTTTGCTATACTAGGTCAAAATTGTTTCAAAATGAAATTAGAGTGAAACTAGGGATATTTGTATTGATTATATCCAGAAAAAGAAAAAACATTCCATACATAATATGTAATCAATAAATATTTCTAGATATAATATTATGTTGGATACATGAGTTTCCATATGAACTCTAGGTTGTTTTTTGTTTATTTTTTCCTTGACCTATCATCTTGAGTCCCATGCCTCTTATTTTAGAGTTTACATGTAGGAATCTATAGGAATATAATAATGTCATGTTATTATGTTTCATTGTTTTTTTAATAATAAAATATAGATATATATTAATAGAAAAAGGAATAATAAATAAGTCATGCATTGTTATTTACTTATTATTGTTTATTAAGTTTATATAACTTATTAATTGATTGAGTTTATTTTGTAACCCCCATTATCGATACTATTAGTTAGTTTCTTCATACATATATTTAAAATAATGATTCAAACATATTTAAAAATATATAAAAATATGAAATGACTTATTAAAAAATAAATGAATGAGAGAGAGGGGTGGGGGGTTTACATTTAATATAGATTATTTTGTGCCTATTTATACAAGCTTATTTCTTTTTCTAAGGGGAAAATTATGTGAATCTCTACATTAATATAGAATATGTCAATAATGTAACACCTAGTTCTCCGTCATAAGTATAAAATGAACATCCTCAATATTATTAAACTTATAGTGAACCCTATGTCATAGAGGTGATTTTAGATCAAATTCAATCTAAGTGGTATAATATTATATGATAGAAAGTAACTACGGTTACTCTAATATTTTATGTAATATATCACAATAATAAATTTATGATTACATTAAATTTATTATTATCATTTATGAGATTAAAATAATTCAACATCAATATTGAGGATAAGTTAAAAAATCACCATTTAAATGGATGTATGTTATTGGAGGGATCTTATGGTAGAATAAGAAAATATCCAAAATCAGAAGGTGATGAGTTCTTGAGTATAAAGTACTGATTTTAAGTGTAGGTGGGGTGAGATTCATTTCTGCAAGATGATTTTAGTTGAGGTATCCCAATTCCACTTCAACTGAGGGGGATTTTAGACTGATTCCATCCACATAGGTTCTAAGGACACTTTAATGCTTATTACATCTTTGATGTGAAACATTTCTAACAATGTGGTTAGTTGGTGAACCTCCAATGGTCCTTTTAAGATATTACTTATAGGATGGGTTAGTAGACATGACTGGTAGATTATTTATGGCTGAGTAGTCTATGTATGATTCTAGGAAGGGTTCTTCTATAGTGATAGGTACAATCCTAGAATATTATACTCTGGTTGATGGTCTTAGGACATAGATGATTTTTATAATTTATCTATGACTATTATATTTCATCTAATATTGAGATTAGAAATTATTCAAAATTTTATTAACATTAATATTCTCTATGAGTAAACATATGGAAAAAGAGCTATTAGTGTTAGTTTTATACAATAGTGGTAGGCACAAGTGGGTATATCTTCTAGAATTAATAGTGAAGGTTTCCTCACAGTTAGTGAGTATTGATACACCTAGGTAAGATGGATGTAATATGTGGTAGATTTCTGAATTATTGTTTTATAATGGGGAAATATATTCATTTTAAATATTTTTATATCATTATTACAATGTATTTTGATATTATTGTTCATATGAGACCACTGTGAATTGTATCTTCATCCACTATTATGAATGAAGCATACAACACATAATAGTAATAAGAAACTTCAATAACCTTTCATAAAAAAAGGACTGTGGATTTCACAAATATGTTGGTGTAAATAAAGATTCATTTTTTTAATGTTGATATATAATACAATATACTGCATACATAAAAGTCAACAATGGAATGCTTCTTATAAAAAAAATTACTGCCTTGACTAGAGATATAATACTTCAATTCTATAGTACAACTGACCTTCACTACCTATATTTAATATATCCTCATAAGATTGATTTCCTACTATCTTTTTATAATGGATTGGAATCCCTCTTTCAAACCAGCCTTCCTCCAATCACTGTGGTTCCAAAGTTCCTTTATGAAATTCCGCCAAGTTGGATTGTATTCATAAATCTCTATTAATGTCGCTGCCATGGCATTAAATGATGCTTCTCCCAAATCATTCTTCAAATCTTTCAACCTTTCATCCTCCTAATTTACTTCATCCCCATAACAAAAAAAATGTTTGCAAAAAATTAATCAAAGCATAATGAAGGAATTTTTTTGGTTTCTTCATATTCATTTTCTTATATGACTCACCCAGTTATTTTTAAAAACACTTCATCCTCCTAATTTTAATAATATATTAGAATCAATAATTATGATTGAATTTAAGATATTTTTTAACCATATTGTAAACTCTATATTAATCTCCCGAATAGTTCTTATAGAATTTTTTTTCTTGAGATTCATCCCCCACCTCTTCTATGTTGTTTGAACAACTATAAGTTTCAGTCCCCCAAAATGATCACCAGTACCCTGTATGGGATGAATTTTGGTTAGAGTCATTCTAATAACATAGGTTTATATAAATCAAATATGGGAGATAAGTATCAAACAAAAAATTCAATAATAACTATTCATGAGTTATGTCATCAATGAAAATTGGAACAACTATGATGGCAGGATGGTTAGTCTAAAAGAGGGAGTCCAATCCATCATCAAGATATTGAATACAATCAACCATCTAATGGCGGATTAAATAGTGGTAGTGAAAGTTAGTATTGAAGTAGTATTGAAGTATTAAATCTATATTCAATATAGTAATACTTTTCTTGCAAGATGAATGAAATTGGTGACATTTATGCATGGATTTTATTGTATTTTTTTTATTCAGGAAAAATAAAATATTTAAATACTCATGCGAAGAGTGTGTCCTGAACATGATGATATTACCAATCCCAAGTTAAAACATACTATTATTGATGAAAATATGGAATTATTTGGGGATCAATAACATATTTATGATTAAAACAACAATGATGCAACATCACTGTTTTGAATAAAATTATCAATGCAATAAGTGAAGGTATAAAATTTTAGTTTGCATAGAATCAACATCACCAACCTATTGACCCCAAAATGTCAACATTCATTAGTAATCATGGGGTCACAACAAGGATGAATGTATTGATTGATATTGACACATTGCACCATGACTAACCTAAAATGAAGGAAATCCTTTGGAAGGAAATAATGGTAATGTTACAATATAGTTTATTTATTTTACTGGAAAATTATATAATGAAACATCGATATAATTTTTATTTTTCCTTGTAGACATTGTTTATTTTAGAATATTTTCGTAATAATTTTTCCTAAATGGCTTCTTGTAAAGCCAATAGAGGCTTTCGAACTCTTCCAAAGAAGTTGAATCTTATGGATTCTATGGGTAAAATAAATCCCCACCCACCACATAGTTATGAACACATTATAAATAATAAAACATGGACAAATTTCATCAATCGTTGCAATATGAAATCATTTCATGTGAATTTCAGTCGATAATATATTATTTTACATTATTTATTTTATCCAACATGATTCAAAAATATTAATTTATGATATATTAAAAGAGTAATGAAAATAAAAGAACATCAATCAAACCCTATCGCAAAAGAAGGACGGGGTATGCATCATTCGAGAAGAAATTGGTATGTAATTTAAACCAATACTAAAATTTTAATTATATTATATGAAATAAAATATGTTCCATTGTTTATATAAATTTTTATGAATAATAATATGATTCCACTTCCATCCCATGTCATGTGTTATGGATGGAGGATCGTATAAATAAGGAGGGTAAATTAGTTGACGAAACCACAAAAGAAAAATGGAAATCATGTCTATGTATGACATAATTGTAAATTGTTGTTCTTTATAACAAGTTTAGTTAAAAATATATATTAATGTTAATATTTTATTATATGTTTTAGACACAACAATCTTCAATGAACATACGATAGGAAAACCACTTTCAATAGCTTTGATGTGGCCCGAACAATATTTTCGCTTTAGAGGATTGGGTTTTGGAGTCTCTCCTTGAAAATATTTCAAGAAGATAAAACTACATGAAGATGAATATAATATGGTGAGATTACTAAAGACAAAATTATAATTACGATAAGATTTTATTCTATAGTCTCGTTTCGTAGACCACTGTATAAGAAATGATTAAATTGAACCACTGATGGATAAAAGATCAGCGCATAAACCAATAGATCCGACTATATTTGAGGCTAGTCATTCCCCCAAACACATACCTTTCCAATTGTAATAAATTTTTTCATTACTATTTCCCCTATATGTGAATCAAAAAACATCCCATAGATTTATATTACTAAAATTCTACATGGTACAGTTGTATGTAATTTGTCTCTGTTAACACCCCTATATCGCTATGCTATGATGGGTACAATGTATAATATCTAGGTAGACCATCTAAACAATGAACCCCTCCAAAAATATCACATAATAGCATGTATTTAGGTATATTATGAGTCTACTATTGAGTTACATTTTTCACTTGATGTTCTGGATAATATAATGGTCAAATCAGCCATTTCAGAGCCTTCATAGCACGGTTGTCTAATATTATAAATACACATGAGGTACGTCTATAAAAAAATTCATATGAAAAATGTATAACAGTTTATGATAAAAGGTATTTTGTGAAGTATGATATTACGGACTAATAAAGAAGTGTTGAAATTGATGGTTGAATAAGGAAAATCTTCTAAATCGATCAAGAAAAAAATGACCTTTCTAGAGTACATTCTCGACAACTTCTAGAGAAACATTTTTTATAATTAAAACTTCATGTAGATAACACGGTTAATAATAACATATTTATTACACTAAATATTAAGAATATATATATGGATTTTCCATAACAAATGTAATTCGTCTCTATATTCTAAATGATATTCTCATGCCTGAATGGGTGGGAGTCTCAGTTGTGAATACATACAAAAGGTACATTTTCATAATATGTATGTCCTAATAGTGATATTATATGTTTAAAAAAGGTAATAACTATTCATGTTTTGTATAGTTTTTTATATCACAACTATAAAAATGGAAGATCATGCGAAGCATAATTTGGATCCATTCATCCCTATATCATTTCTATTCTAGAACATAATTTGAAGAATAATGAGACTGAGAAAAAGAAGAAAAGAACACTCACTCTAAGAATTTAATAAAAAAATAATAACACAATAGACTCTTGTGATGCCTATAATGAAAATTTTAAACTATATAACCTAATAACATAAATTATATATTTAATTTTTTCATTAAATAATTGTTTTAGTTCTTTAGGATGCATTGGATGTTGATATTAGTCAATCTGGGACCCCTAATATTTAATTTTTGGATCCAATTATTGGATATACAACCAAAACACCACACATGATATGTATTGTCAATATGTTATACACTATAATCAATATTTTATTAAAAAAATTCGAATTATATATTCAATCTATGTTTTAACAAGAATTTTGTGATGAAAGGGAGGTCGCTCAATAAGGGCTAGATCATGGCATGAAATTGGTGTCTAATGGGATAAAGCATATAAATTACTACAAATGGGAAAAACATAGGGTATATATAAAAATATTTAACTTTCAAAACTTTTCAAAACAATTTACCTATTTTTTTAAATGATTCTACAGTGTTTGAAAAAAGATAATGATAATGATTTTGGATATAATGTTTTCAAATTTATAAGAGAAATCATAAATCATGAAAACAATAGTATCCCCTAATAGGTAATTTCCAAAGGTAATTTAAATTTCACTAAATATATTTGATAATCATTTGTTTGTTTAAATTTTCTCAGTATTATCATGATTTATGATAACCTAGTTACTCAAAATCCGAAATCAATTTTTTTAGAGATAATTGGCCAGTGAAATTTTTTTCAGAATGTACACTGAAAACAAATTTAGATTATTGACTACTATGTTTGTGATCGAGTATGAGTCATGACCTCTGAAAGATATATGGGCTGTGAAGAATTATTTTGAAAATTATTATATATTATTTTTTATATCATTATCATGTATAATAATAAGGGAGAAAACTAATTATTTTAAAATCACTAACATACAAATAATAAAATTGTTGGGAAGTCATGGAGGTAGAGCTGGAGGTAAAGGCAGAGGCAAAGGTGATAGCAGAGGTAGATTCGGAGGCAGAGTCAGAGTGAGAGACTGATGTAGAGGAGAAGACATAGGCACTAATTGAGGTGGAGACCAAGGTAGAGGAGGATAATAAATTTTGGATTAAAAATAATAAAATTAATAGGAAATGAAGTGGAATGAGGATCCTAATAAGATTGTGTTTGAAGAAAAATTTTTAAAAGTCCACACAAAACATATATGTTAAGATAAGAACCATTATTCAAGTGTTTTAAGTGACATACTGAAATATTTTTTTTCACAACTTGTTTAAGTGATTTTATTCGGTCATATAATTTTTTATTATAAACTTCATTTTCTCCACTAGTGTTATTAAAGAAACATCTATTAAAACTCCCAATCAAATAATTGGTATATAATCCCACTTTAATGTTTAAATAAATATCTATGTAATCAAAAAAAATTACAAGGTGTATGAAATGACTATAAATGGAAAACTAGTGTAGATATATCATGGTAATAGAGGATGGATGGTGTCAAAGTGTTCGTTATCAGTTTAAAGTTGAAATTTTTATACAAAAAAAGTTTCAATCACTGAAAACCTAGAGAACATGATTATATTGTATTGATATTTTAAGGAAATGATTCATAATTCATTTGGGACATATATGAATCAGTCCAATTCCAAACCCACACACGATTCCACTTGTTTGTCTCAAAGTGCGTGTTTCCAGTTTAAAATGAAATTTTAGAAAAAAACAAAAGTTTCATACTCAAAACTGTGAAACAAATCTGATTTTTTTGATACATTAATAGAATGTTCCATTAGCCATTTGGGACGTATAGAAATTAGCCTAACATAAATCAGAGACACGGTGAGACTGGTATGACTCCTAGTGCATATTGTTATTCACAATTGACATTAAATTTAGTGAAAAAAAATTAACATACTCAAAATTGAGAAAACGAATTCATATTGTTTTCGTACTTTAGAAAAATTATCCATATGTCATTTCTGACATGTAGTAATCATCCGCACCTCAATATGTTTCATGATGTGACTTATATGAATAGAAATTTCTATTATAAATTTAAAATTGACATTTTAATACAAAAAAACATCATTGAGTGAAAATAGAGAAAATGCGCTCGCGTTGTATTGGTAAATTAAAAAAAAATATTCACAATTAATTTGTGATGTGTATGAATTAGTGTCATGTAAAACCCACACAAAATTCCCCTTTTATGGATCAATGTGCATATTTCCAGTTTAAAATGACATTTTAGTAAAAAAATACAAGTGGCATACTCAAAACTAAGGAAACACATCCTGATTTTTTTTATACTTTCAGAAAATTATCAATAAGTCATTTGGGACATATTGAAATATTTTGCACCTAAATATATAGACGGTGTTACCGGTATGTCTACAAGTATATCTTTTTATTCAAAATTGTCATTAATATTAATGAAAAAAATAACTGACATACTCAAAACCCAGAAAAAACAATCATATTGTTTATGTACTTTAGGAAAATGATCCATATTTCATTTTTGATGTATATGAATCATCCAAACCTCAATTAAACAAACGGTGCAACTGATATGAATCGAAGTGTCTGTAATCCATTAAAAATGGATTTTTAATAAAAAAATTCCCTCACTAAAAACATATAAAACACAATCCGATTTACTTGATAATTTGGGTCAGTGATTCATATTTAATTTTTTTGTTTATGATTATGTATCATGGAAAACCCACACATAATGCCACCTATATGGATCAAATTTTATTTTTATAGTTTAAAATGAAATTTTTCTAAAAACACCAGAAGAATACACAAAACCATGAAAATTCATTTTGATTGTTTTTATAACTTAGGAAAAGGATCCATGACTCATTTGGGATGTTTAAAAATTATCCATTCCTTAATCTCATTCATGGTGTGATTTTTATGACGCCAAGGGTGTCCTCTTATTTAATATTGACATTAATTTTAGTGGGAAAAAATACATACTCAAAACTGAGAAAACTCATTCATATTGTGTTGGTACTTTAGTAAAATGGTCTATATGTCATTCAGGATGTGTAGGAATCAGTCCCACCTCAATTAAAAATATGGGGTGATTGGTATGACTCCATGTTTCTGTTATCAGTTTAAAATTGACATTTTATTACAAAAAAAGTGTCACTCACTAAAAAAATGAGAAAACGCACTTGTATTGTCTTGATAATTTGGAAAAGTAATTCATTTTTCATTTTTCACATGTATTAATTAGTCTCTTGTCAAACCTACACATGATACCACCTCTATAGCTCAGAGAGGGTGTTTCTAGTTTAAAATGATATTTTAGTAACAAATACAAGTGGTATACCCAAAACAAAATAAATTCATTTTTATTGTTTTGATATATCAATAATATGGTCTTTGAGTCATTTGGGATGTGTAGAAATCATTTTCACATCAATATGATTACGGTGTGAATGGTACAACTTTAATTTCATTTTTTATTCAAACTTAACATTAATTCTACTAAAAAAACAATAGAAATTCTCAAAACAGAGAAAATTCCTTTTTATTATATTAGTAATTTACTAAAATGATCTATATGTCATTTATGATGTGTAAGAATTATCCACACATCAATTTTATACATGGTGTGACAGGTTTGACTTCAAGTGTCCTTTATTAGTCTAAAATTGGAATTTTAGTACAATAAAGCGTTACTCACTGAAAACATAGAAAATGTGCTGGGATTGTCGTGTTTATTTGGGATAATGTTTTACAATTCATTTATGACATGTATGAATCAGTCTCATGTCAAACCCAAACATGATGCCACCTGTATAACTCAAGGTTTTGTTTCCAGTTTAAAATGATATTTTAGTAAAAAAATAAGTGGAATACTCAAAACTAACAAAACACATTATGATTTTTTTAATACTTTAGGAAAATTTTCCATGTGTCAATTGGGTCATGTAGAAATCAGATGCACCTTAATTTGACACATGGTGTAACTAGTATTACTCCACGTGCACCTTTTTAATTAAAATTTACATAAGTATTAGTAAAAAAACAAATGATATACACTATATAAATGTATTATTTTACTTTTATTTGTGTTAGAAATTTTATTTCATATAAATTCAGTATTTTTATCTTATTTTGGTAATTTATATTCTTGTTTCTGGTGATGCAATGTGTTGTTACAGCACATTGCACCTATTTTTAGTGACATAGTGCATTGTAGAATCACACTTTAGTTTTCATAATTATTAGCACTACTAAATGCAATGATAAATATATCCTTTAACAGTTCTTTTTCAAGAACTGATAAACGTTGTCTTTATCAATGATTTTTAAATCCTAGATAATGATACCCTTATCGATGCTTCTAGAAACACTACTGAAGGGGAAATTTATTATCACTTTTATAAGTACTGATAAATCCTATTTTATCAGTTCTTTTTAAACTTCAAATAATTTAATCATTATTATCTCTTTTAGAAGCACTAACAAAGTCCCTCTTTTCCAGTTCTAAAGAAAAATTCCAATAAATGATTTTCTTTACCAGCACTTATATTTTCACTGATAAGGACACTATTTATCAGCACTTTTTATCATTGATAAAATCCTTGTCATTTTAACTAAAATTTGATTTTCAATGCTTTTCTAGAACTGATAAAGGAATATTTTATTATTATTCAAGTTGTGTTTTTTAGTAGTGGCCTATCAATCATTTTAAAGGTAAAATGATTAAAAATTATAATAAATATTTTTTATATTTATTTTATTTAGATTCATATATCATCTATAATATATATCTAGTAAATGAGAAAAAAAAATACATTACATATGGTAATACATAAATCCATGAAAAAAACATAAAGAAATTTAATTTATAATTTACCCTCCCTTAGGACATATCATTTTTTGTACCAAGATATTTTAATCAATAATTTGTATTATTTCCCATGGCTAAAATCATATTTAATTTTTTCTAACAACAAATTTTTTATAAAGAGTGTTGAATCTAATAAATTATAAATAGGTCTTGATCAATGAAGAAAAAAATTTCCCTTTTAGAAGAATTAAATTCTTTATTTTTTAAGGTATCCTTGAATAGATTTATATATTCCAATGATATGGGTAATGAAGTTAGAAAAGGTGTTTTACAATCATTATTAAAAATACTAAATGTAATTTTAGGCTGATGAAAAATCATTTAATTCTAATTGATAATCACTTTATACCATTATATATATGGAGGAATAAGAATTAGCACTTATATATCCACGTGGGTGAAATTTATAAATATCTATGATGGTGCATAAAAATACATGGGACTAGGTATTTATCTTAGGAGAAATGACATTGAAGATAAAGTAATGGTTCATTAAGACTTTTTTATTCCTTATTTAACAAGGTCATTAAAGCTATTGAATACATGAGAGGACTAAGATAATTCATATAATTCTTTTCTATAAGAAAATATATGTTGATATGGTTTTCAACTCACTTTTATTTTAATGTGTATGTTAATGAGGAATGGTATTTGAAGAAATAATATCTTCAAAGTCCAATGTAACCAAGTTTCTAATATGATGAGTATGTATAATGAACCAACATAATATGAGAAGGCTCCAAAGTATGTGACATTTAAATCTAATTATA
Source organism: Viscum album (assembly GCA_963277665.1). NCBI lineage: Eukaryota > Viridiplantae > Streptophyta > Magnoliopsida > Santalales > Viscaceae > Viscum > Viscum album. Next base: position 1,112,301,230 of record OY728146.1, read on the forward strand.
AACTATGAATAAAGTTTGAATAAAAATTAGAAAATTTATTTTAGTTTAAAAAATTTAAATGGGGGAAAATAAAATTCTAAAAGATAATTTTACCAAGAACTTAGTATATGTGGAAAGGTGTAAATTTTAACTTATAAATTTATTATGATATTTAAAGACCATGATGAAGTCGAATACAACTAAAATAATATAAATCCAGCTAAAAGTTCAAAATAAATTCAAATAAAAGTTACATAAACGATAGGTTAAATAGATCGATGGTTGATCTCGAAAGAATCTAGATGGCCAACATAATAAGCACATCACTAGATAAATACATAAAAATTAAAAACATTGAAAAATATAAAGATTAAATCCCTCTATGAATGATAAAATTCGGAGAAATATAACAGAAAGATATTCAGTAGACATAAGCGTCAAAACTACTGAAACATTTATAGAGATGATAACTAAAGTGAAAAAGAGAAATATATATATAAGAACCTAGTAAAAGTTTTTAATATAATTTGATGAATAATCCATAAAATTAAAATTAAACTAGGTAATATTTCCTATAAAAAATATCAAGGAAATATATAGACCAACAAACCTAAAATAGGATAATGGAATAGTCATTACTCAAGTGATATCTTAATTAGGAATTCTTGATTTTTTTTCTAAAATTAATTACAAGGACACCACTATGGGAACAAATTTGAAAATTAAAAACCACCAAAAAATCATGTATCACCACATAATACCTTCATACTCTTTTATTTAAGAATGCTGATAGTCTATAAATACTTGAATCAATATTAAAGACACATTCGTAGCAAGATCATCAAAAAAATAACATCTTTGGGTAAATAAATCTCGATATTTGAATCACATAATTACTAATAATAAAAATTTAAAACTCATAACAAAAAAGATGATAAGAGAATACAAAACCACTAATATTAGTTCATTAAATTGAAAAACTCCATCCAATAAAATAAAAAGGCATAACACATCCATTATCTAACATATTCAATACTATTGTTTTGAATAAAAAATCAATTTAATTATATAAAATCACTGTGAAAATAAAAATAAGGGGAAAATAAAATATAGATGGCCACATATTCTATACTATTTTAATAAAAAAACTATAGCATTCATTCCTCAATAGAACATCCATGACAAAATCCAACCCCCTCATGACTTTTGAGCAATCATCATTGATCGATACTTAAAAAACATTAACCATTTAAAACTAAATATATATCACACAGCCTTAAAAATAATGATATTACAACCATCATAGCAATAATGAAATACATAATTGGAATAACAACATCATTGAATAGATAACACATCACCCTTCAACAATTAGAAAGTCATGGACAAATGTAATTGTTTTTTATAATAACCAATAATTCTCTAAATAAATAAGATATACCCCATAAAAATGAATAATTAACTATAGTTGTACAGCCTTGAAGTGGATCAAATTATATCAAATCTATAATTATCTACTAATAATCAATATTTCCACTGATACAAGGTTAATTATACAATAATAGAGGGTCAAATTCGTTGGCCAAGACATCATTAATCCTCTATAAATACCTTGAACATCCAAAAAAGTTAACATTTAATATAAATTTAAATCATGCTAGATAACACACACCACGAACTCAAAAATCTCATAGAAAGTATTATTGTTGAAATAAAAAGTTTTATAATTATAAAAAGGAGTTATAATTGGTATATACTAATAAAATATGTGATACTGTTTTTGTGATTGATGTGAAAATTAAATAATAATTAAAAATTATTAATGAATAGATCAAAGTTATCGAAGAATGAAAAAATATGATAGAAATGTAGTATGTTGATTTGGAAAATAAAAATAGCTAATTCTTATATTTATTCACCATGGTGTTCCCATGTTCTCGGGAAAACCCAAAGACACTTATTTCTCTGAGATAATTTCCTTTGTGAGTCAATTTATTATTTTCATGAAATAAATTTATTTTATCATGTATTTAAAGTGATTTTGGTCAATTTAATCACTATTATTAAAAATATATACTCTTTCATGCTATATAAATGGTTTATGGATTTGAATAAGTGACTATATCCTGTTACCATGAATGTTATTTAGACTGAACGTACCTTAAATGTAGGACTGACCACAATATAATCATTTATTAATACCAATCATATAGATATAGGAGGAATATGAATAAAAAATCTTAGGAATTTTAATAATTAATTGATGGATACCTTTATTTAGAGGTTAATATATGATATTGATGGTTATAATAAATTCCATGAAGATAGAATTATGAAAAAGATCAATATGGGAATGAGTTATCCTTGTAATTTCTTTATTTGGATGAATTTCAACGATATGCATTGATCTATTTTGATTCATTATAAATGGTTGGTTTAAAAGGATTTTATTCCTAGTATTCAAAAAGGGAATTGGTTTGTAAAATATAATTAAGAACATCTATATGATGGGAATGAGGTTCCAAACATGGATATTAATATTAAGGATAAAGTGATCTTATTTCTGGTTGTTCTTCTATACATCATCAAGAAGATCAGTAGTGTGTAAAAATTTATTCCGGATAAATATATACGTATTTGTGAACCTACATGAAATTAAAATTTTACCGGAATTTTTTTTATATTTTAATTCATGGAAATACTTCTCAAGATGGAAGAATTATAAAATTGTTTTCTATGATTTTTCTTCCACTGTCTTAGTTCATCATTCTCTGGTGATATTTTTAGAGAATAATTTTTTAATGGTTAATCTATAATATATTTGGATCAATCTTTATTCTATATATCTATTATGTAGTTCAAGTAAAAATAGAATCAATCATTAATTTGTGAACTCAAAATTTTATAAATCTCTCTAGTATTATATATTTATTTTTTTTAATTTCATCATTATCATTTACCTTATTTCTTGTATTTCATTCATCTTTGTGTGTAATTTAAACTATCATTTAAACTGAGTGACCTCATAATGTTTGTGATAGATTATATTATTTATATTATCTATGGGAACTGTATTTTGTCAAGACATGAGGGTAAATAATTATCATTCTCCACATCTATGTCCCATGTCATAGTAGTATCACATGATGCTAATTCTGTCTAAAAATGAATTAAAAAAACCTAGTCCATGATCACTGTTTACTTCATAGGATGATAATTCAATGTAGATTTTCGGGGTAATAATTGAATGATTCTCAAATTCTAGGGTCCTCTATTTATAGTATTCTGATATTTAACACCAATTGGGTGGAAAAATGAAGACTTGGACCTGAATTCTGTGGAATAGTCATTCAATAAAATTTGGTGGTAATGAAAACAAATACAAAGATCTAGGAAATAACAGATCTTCATATAGAGTAATAAGGATTCCTTTTAAATATCAACATTTTCAAGAAATAATGTTAAGGGTTGATTTGAATTAAGGTGGAATAGTTGGTTCAAGTGAATCATATAATGAGGATAAATTCATCGATATCTTTGACACTCATAACTAGTTGAAATCAATCTCTATATTTTTCATGTAGTATTAGATTTTTTGTTTCTTATTTATTTTGATAATCCAATCAACATGCCAACAACATTTCAATTAAATGTTTGAATTCAAGTATATTGGTCATTTTAGATGCATTGTCAGATGATTTATATAATATATCCTTGATGGTTAGGTTTGGAACAAATGTACCACGTTTTCATTAATTTTAATTTCATTACCTTTATAACATTAATATATTTAGACCACCACTAATCAAAACAAAGATTATGATCTTAAAAGCGATAAATAATTTTTTTAGGAAATAATGAATTAGGAGTTGATCATTTCACTTCTTTACTAAATAAAAAATATAAAAAAATAATCCATTATATTATATTTTTAATGGAGAATAATATGGAATTTGTAAATCTAATACATAATAAAGATACGGAATTTTGTATTAAAAAATTATTAATTTATAATACACGTGGTCACACTCTGAGATGTTATATAGAGTTCATGGGTATTTAATGTCAACCTACACTAATGAAATTTTCATATGTTAAACATTAATCTTTCATTAAGATATATTCTGTTTTTATTTAATATGGCCACAAAGTAGGTCATTTTATAAAAAGATATAATTTAAAATTGAACAAATAAATAAGATATCTATTACAAACACCTTTTTAAAAAGTGATATTGTTATTCTAGTAATCATGTAGAATTAGTCAGATTTATTAATCAACTATGGTGATTGCCAATATAGAACTAATCCATGGGTGGGTATATAGGTACCAGTGATTCGACAATTCTAATAGAGTGTATTTAAATAATATAAAATAATTTATTAATCTCTTTTTTCAAAATTTCTTTTAAATAAACCATCAATAAATAAATATTAATTTTTGATAGTGGAATATATTCCTATAAGAATTTTCATGGTCATTTATTATAGAAAATGAAGTATAAAGTTAATAAAAAACTATTTTTTGGTAATAATGGAGTAATATAAATTAATGGCATGGAGAGTGAAACACATGGAGGAGAGGATATAATAAAAAATTATTTTAATTATATAATGTTTGAAATATAATATCCTCAGTGTTAAAAAATTATATGGCACATGATATGTTATCTATTTCAATAGAATAAGATACACATTTAAATCCAGAGATAGAATCTCCTATATAATTGTGAGAATAACTAATGAAAACTATTATCAAATTATTGAAAATGAAAGAGTTTGTTTATTGGTAGATAAGATGAATATAGCCTAAGTCGTATGATATTGGACGATTATTGTGAAACAATGAAGTTATTTTTTCAGTAAATTGTTGAATATTCATCTATTTTATGTGAAATTCATATTAATTCAAATGAAAGTATTTTTTACTAATTTTTCATAATTTTTTTATAATAATAAAATAAAATGAATCATTTATTTCATAGTTTTTTAGTTCATGAGAAATGATTTTATACCATAGTTAAAAATATTAAACTTATCATCCCTCTATTATTATTTTTATCTATAAAAAGAAAATTCATTGATTAAAGAAAGATAAATTTAATTCATCAGTGATGTTATTTTTGGATTTTGAATATTATTTTGAATTTATGGTCACCATAAGATAGAGTCATTAACGATAAAGAGGTTTCCTAATACAACCATGAGTAAGGATAGTGTAAATAATGAAGCGATAAGAAATAAAATATGAATACTTATAGAGAAAATTTTGATTGAATAAAAACCTACCCTTGATGTACTTTAGAGCATACTATGTACTCTCTTTCATGAAAACATAAACTAATCTTAAATAGTACATTAACCTTATGTGAAACCCAACTAACAACCAACCATTACTCAATTAGAACTAATCGGGAACTGGAATATCGAGTGACTATGAAAAAGTTTCATAGTAGATTGAGGATATAATGGATTTATAGTTACCTTAATGATCTATAATATATTCTAATGGAGTGAATGGAGACCAAATTATTTGGATTGTGAAGACTATTATAGCTCCATATTTCTTATTATATAAACCAGAAGAAAATTAAGTACTCATTATATTAGGTAAACAATTATTATTAATTAGAATAACATTGATAGATATAACTAAGGGGATTCTTAATTTCTAATTAATATAAAATAAATATGTTATAAAGGTATTCTATGTTAAAAAATAATCATGAATCATTAATGGTTGTTTTTAAGTGTGACATAGTGTGTAGGGATATTTTTTAATAATATGGTTTACCCATACGGGTTGTTCAAGTCCATAATGTGGGGGGAACACAATTAGAACTTAGTTTATCCAATTGTATGTTCAAACTTTTAGAAAAAATTCTTCATATGTAGAGGATAAATAAAAAAATATAAAACAAAAAAAATTATATCTCCCCTTTTTAATTAAAACACACTCTACACTACGCCCACATTCTTACCCACCAAGACCCAGAACAAGGACACCCCCTTTCATATACACTACTCCTCCCTCTCTATGTTGTGGATTCTAGTTTGTTTCCTTCATAATTTTGAGATGGGTATTCTGTATTTAGGGTTTCACTCCCAATATTATACTATATTACTTATTTATTATTGATATATTTTCCTCTCTTATATATCAAATTCCATGATTAAACCCTAACCAATTTTGTGCGTTTTTTTATTCTTCATACCTAGGGTTTTCAAGAAACATATTAAGGCATACTCTAATGGGAATCATTCAATGTGGTGACTTCCACTCTATTTAATGAATTTTACCCCATGATTAAGCCTTCAAATTTGGTAACCCTCACAACTTCTTCATCAAATTAATATTTTAAGTATTTTTTAATATTAATTAATATTTTTATATCCGTATTTAAAAGAGAAACAATATTTTACATGTTTTCAATTGATTGTAATTAATTTTATTCTCTTAAATTTTATTATTTAAAATTATTATATGACTAACATTCACACTAACTATTTTGTGAAGTGGCCAAATTACCATTAAAAATAAATTATAAGGCTACAAAATAGTATTTTTGGTTTCAAAGGGAATTATCCATTTTCCTTAAATTTTTCATGAAATTTTAAGAAATACATTAAAATAAAAGTATTGAATTTATATTTAAATTTTATTTGAATAAAAATGGGTGAGTTTGGGAAATTAAGTTTTCATATATATAGTTTGGGTAAATATAATTATGTAAAAAATTATATATGTGTGTGTGTTTTTTCATGTACCATATCCAATTAGTGTGTGTGAATTTATGTGATAAGAAATAATTGTATATATACTTGTGTGCATGTGTATGAGTACAAAAATTTAATAGTATTTCTGAAATTTAATTTAGTATCCAAATAATATTTAAAATGAGTTTCAATGTTCATATCTGTAATATTATTTTAAATCACGTTTTACATGGTTTATGTTTATTGAGGAATTTTGTAAAATATATTTTAATTAATGAAGAATGTATTTGGTAGTTTTTATGTATGAATTATATACCCAATGATTGCTTACTTTTTCTATTTAAATTTGGTGATAAAAGGTTTTAAATTGTTATCTGTGTATTTGATTTGTAAAGTTGTTTTTTATGAGTTTGTTAGAGGCCCTTGGTTTTATTTTAAAAGATAAATTTTATTGAAATGTGTATATCAAATGGGAAGATGTGTTTTTAAGAGACAAATTTAGATTATGTTTCACTTTGGATTATGGCACTATACTAATAGAATGAAACTTAGATAATGTTATTGGTGTCATGTGGGGGACACAAATCATGTTTAAAGGATATTACATCTTAGGGTATGTATGGAAATCTTTTCATTGATGAGAGACACTACCCCACCAGAACAAAGAAATAATATCTTAACTAGTTAGTGGACACATGGGATATTGACTGATTAAATCATTTGATGATACAAGGATCTTGGTTTCACAATGACCTTATGTGAAATATGAATTTTTCCCATGTTTCATATTTATGAAATTTTTATTTTTATTGTTAGTTCCTATCTGTTATAAAACTGTTAAAGTATCATTATAGAACTCTTTTACATAATTACTAACTTTTGGTTATTTTTTCTTTTATAAAATTTTTAAATTGTATCATTGAAATTCGTTAAATAAATTTCATAAGAATGAACCATTTTTCGCTCATTTATTTTACAATTTTACTACTTGGTATAATAAGAGTGTTACTAAAAATGGGTTTTAAAAGGGGGTTAGAAATGGTTTTTCAAATAAAGGTAGCTTAGGAAAAAAACGTTTTCCAATAGATTAATTTCATTAAAAGAATAATAAAGAATTATGTTTATAAAAATTCTAACACCCCAATTTTTTGGTTTATATCATTTTAAATAACCTTGATTTATTCAATAACATTCTTTTCATCTAATACATAGTTTAAATGAATCATAATGTACTATTAAATTATAATTATTTAAATGGTGATGTCAGAACATAGATATTAAATTGGTGGTAGGAATAATAATAGTCACATTATAAAAAATATTTAAATATTTTTATTTAATTTAAATTTACTAATTAATTTATAATAAAAAATTACTGCTGTTTTAGTAAAATCATTTTATTCTTTAAATGATTGTTTTCTTAAAAATTATTTTTTACTGCATTTTTTATGTAGATATTATAATTAAAATTTTACAATTTTTGAGGTTTTATTTTATAAAAACAATATCATTTTAAAATAATCATATTTTAATTATCTTAAACTGATAATTTAAATTTTTTTTGAAAAGGTTAATACTTCCATGAATAGGGAAAAATATCGGATTTAACAAAAAACCATATTTCCCATTCAAGTATTTAAAAAGTACAATTTTATTGAATAATATTTAAAATTTAGTTTAATAATTTTATTTTAAAAATCCAATTAAATTCATTTAGATTGATATTATGCCTAATTATTATATAAAAATATTTTTGTACTTCAAAATACTTTTTTTTAGAAAACACTTTTCATCACGCTTTGCAGGATAGTCTTAAAATTATTTTATAACAATTATTGAAATATAATTTGAGAAAATAGATTCCATATTTGGAATCCTGATTTTGAAAAAAAATAGTTATAATAAATTCATTTTTGTTTGTAATTAGTAGTAAAAACATTGAAATTATGTTACCATAGTTAAGGTTAAAACAAATTTATCTGGATGGGGGTGTTAATATAAAAGATAGGGTAACATTTTTACATAAGGTGGTAGAAATTACATTTTTTCTCATATTTGTAAACAATATAATTTTTTCATCAATTATTAGTTATTTTTAGAACAAATTGGGTTGAATAAGACAGTAATAAATTTTAATCTTTTGAAAACATTCATGTGTTCCCTCTCACACGCATATAAAAGGAAAGCTAATATCCTATATATTACACAATAAAAGAGCATATTATCTTAGAAAATAAAGTAAAAATCCATTTATAAATCCTTTTCCATATCCTATATTACATATTTTTTCTCTATACCATCCTTTCAGTGCGTAAGGTGTAACATAAATTAGGATTCTAAATGAAGATGTATAACTCTTAACCGAGGACATTAAATTTTATATCTTCTTGAATAATATATAAACCTATTTTATACATAATAAAATGACTAATATAGTTTAATAAATATATTGAGGTGTTATTATTATTATTATTAAATATTAATTTTATACCTTCTTTCGGTAAAATGGGTAATGAAAGTATCGATTGTGCGTACATGTGGATTATCGCCTCTACATAAAGATATGATTAATTCCATTACCATATTTAATGGATGTTTATAAAAATATATTTAAAAATTTTATATAATATTTACGATGTAATAAATATTATTTTATGATAAAAAAATATTTATATTTATTTCATTCTTTTCATTTGGAAATGAAAACAATGTTCATGCATATGTATGGACTTCCACTCTATGAATGATGTAATTCATTTTTCAAAATATAAATTTTATGGATAATTTTAAATATTTATATAATTAATTTATACAACATTTATATGTTTATTAACATATATTATATATAAAAACAAGATTAAAGTATGGGTATTGGAACCATCGAACCGAATGTTCCATGAAAAATGAAACCATTAACACCAAGAAACTACATTTTTAACATAGAATTTTTTGTAAATGGATGTTGAAATTTTATAAGTGAAACACATATAGTATTGTATTTATTAATATATCCATGGTATAGAATTTTAATAAATCATCATTTATTATACATAAATTTATATCTCTTATGAATAAATTCACACTTGATGTCATGTTTTTATGTTACAATCCCATTTTTTAGGGATTTTTTATGCATAAATTTTTTATGAAGAAATTATATGACATATATCTCATAAATATAAATTATTTTCTAATACTTGGTTTTTTCTATATAATACATGTTTTTTTCATTTTCCACTCATGATGTAACCAATATAATAAAATTATAGTTCTAAAGGAAACTTTTATTATTTATCCCTTTAGTTAGAAATAATTTTTCATTAATTCCAATTTTTTAAGATATTTATGAGGATGTTTTAATTTATAAAATGATTTATTAAATTAGTTTTTATCCATTTTTAATATCTATAAAATTATTTAAAATGAATATATTTTTCATTTCCCAAATGATGATCTTTTTAAACAAGTTGTAAGAATAATATTTTTTTTAATATACACCACAAAAAAATTAACAATTTAATTAAAAAAATTATTGGATTATTCATTTCAATGTTTTCATGGTCAATTTAAATGAAAACAAAATTATGATTATTTTTAAAAAAAAGCGATTTTAAATATGTAATTTTAAAATGAAAATGTTATTCTTCACAAGAAAATGTTATAGTGACCTTTTAAAGGTATTTAATTATTTGGAAACATCAATAGATGTTATATATATGATTTTTTGGGGATATTATCTAATGATATCATATTTTACTCTTTTTCTTGATGGTTTATGATTATGATGATGAAATATTGATGAAACCAAATTTATTTTCTATGGGTCAGGTTATAATTAAATTATAAATATTATGATAATATTATTCTATGAATATGAATTACTTAATATTATTTTATGACATACCATAATTGAACTCTAATAATTTGGGTATATATTAATGTTTTATAATCTCAAATGTTAATGGGCGGATATCCCAATCCCAAAGGAGGTTATATACAAGGTTATTCCAAAACATATAGTAGGCACACAGGTGTTTATCCCAAGCTTATCAAGTTATGAATTAATTGGTGGGAATCCTTGACATAAAATTAATATGATTATGATTATGAAAAACATGATGAAACTATTTTATGGAATGAACTTATGAGATTTTTATTCTCTCATGGATCATTTTATTTGATCTCTTTATTTTTCATCTTCTATTAAATTATAATATATATGAAATGACTCATGATTATGATCTATGAATTTATAGGCACAGATTTCAAAGGATAATATCATGTTCTTATACCCATTTGAAATTTTTATGCTTTAATTATCATTATTATCTCCATTCATTACCATAATTAATAACAAGAGATCACCCATTTTTATTTTTCCTATTACTATGACACCCCGACATGTGTGGATCATTCATTTTATTATTTTCATACCTTTAAATATTTTTGTCAGTGTTTAGGTTTAGTCTTGGGTTAATTTCATTTAGTGATATTAAAAGGTGTGTTTTTGGTGTTGATGTCATCGGGCGCACGAGCAGAGTGTGATTTGGAAGTTATATGGCATCACCAAGGCAACTTCACGACCGTCCATTTCCAGAAAATGAAAATAAATAAATTTTTTAATTAAAATAATCATTAATTTTTTTCTTTTAAAATTTTCATTATTGTTAAAGATTTTATTATAATTAAAACGACTAAATACTTATATTATTTTTACTTTTTTTATTGTGATTATTAGTACTATTATAATTATTATCCTTATTTTTATATTTATTGTTGTTGTTATTATTATTATTATTCCTTTTATTATTATTGTTGTTGTTATGTTATTATAAATTTTAATTAGTTTTTTGGTTGGTTTTATTTATTTTTAGGGTTTCTCAAAACCCTATTATCCTTCTACTTAGCGCCCCCCTTCTTTCTGTGTGTGTACGACATCAACAGCCATCCAGACGCTGCCTCCTCTCCCGATTGGTCTCCCCCTTCCCTCAGGCGTGGCACATGATGCAGCCACCTCCTCCATTCGCAGCACAGCCTCTCCCCCGACTGGTATCCCCCCCCCCCCACGCTTCCACCCTCTGCCCCCTTGTACTGTTGTGCCGCCTATCATGGCCCCCCTGCTCAGTGGGTAGAAGTGAATCCCCCTTGGGCCTCTCCTACTTCTCCCAATACAGTAACCAACCGCCCCCCTTTCCCATCCAGTCACAGCCCCGACCGACCTCTCCGTCTGATGCACACCGCTTTGGAAACCATACCCTCCTTTGTCCTCTCCTTCTCGATGCACTGCAGACCCAACCTACGCACCCACCTCCCTGATCGTGCAATCGCACCTCCTACAAGGCCTCCCTCTAGCCGTGAGGACTCCCCTCTAGGTCACTAGTGACCTCCGGATCACCTCTTTTTTACTAGCAGCACAACCACTTTGTTATAAACCTACCCTGATGTCGCCCCCCCCCCCTCCTTCGGTTGTGGCTTCCCTCTATCCATGCATTTCTCTCCCAGTCTATATGTCTTTGTGCTTGATCGATTTTATTATTGTTTTCATCCTTGATTTGTTAGGTATTTTTGTTGATTGACGATTGTATTTGGAAGACTTAGTGTTTTATAACCAGCATGGAGTGATTCTGAGAGGGAATTGTCCTTGCACTTTGCATTTGAGGTGAGGTTTTCTCCCTGCCACTTGGTATTGAATACTTTAATTGGGGTTTCTTATATGAATTGAGTCCATGTTTTTTAATCTATAGGTCATTGAACTTTACTGTATGTTTTCATAAGAGTGTTATTTCGTTCCATCTTGGTTTTGAGGAAGGATTTCCCCTTTTAATTATATTTTTAATTTAAAATTCACTATTTCATGATATTTTTACCTTCTGTACATTCTGAATATCATTGATTGATTCTGTGAATAACTATATTTTATGGAAAATGATAGTATGTCACATGTTTTATGTTTAATTACATTGTTTTGTTAAAAGTGGGCACACTGCATGTCTGATAAATAATTTATTGGCAATTAACACATGTTTCGTGATACCTTAAAAATGTTTCAACAAATTAAATAATCTTAAGTCATGAAAATGTTGTTTATATTTTTCTTTGTATTAAATAGAAATTTTTTGGTAAATATTTCATAACTTGTGAACTTTTTTATATTTGTAAAATTCTTTGTTAGATTTTTTGGGATAAGTGTGATTTAAAAAATGACTTCTTTATATTAATAAAGATGGTTTTATCATGAGAAATGATATTATGTGGTTCCTTAAATGGTTTCTGAAATGGTTTGAGATTTTTTAAGTAATGAGTGTCAGTTTTCAAGCTGTTTTGGTGTGTCTTCACCCCTTTAAAAATGTGTGCATATTGATAAATTTGTTTTTTAATGGTGTTTTAAATGGTTTCAGATTAAAAGGAAAAATAGTTGTGGCTTTTAAACCGGTTTTATGTCAAATGTTAAATTGTGGCCCGATTAACATTTCCATGTAAATTGGGTTTGTTTTGACTCTGTGATGGAAATGTTTTGAAAAATGGTTATAAATTTTTTTGAGTGTAAATGGTGTTATTAACACCACTTTTGAAAATTTTTTATTATGAAAACTTTTTTTGGGTGTTTTTCATGCCTCGATTGCATGCAATGGGTGGGAGGTCCTTGTTGGGAGATTCTCGGGATCCATTATTAGGGTTTTTAGTTGGCACCCTTTATTATTGTTTGATTTTAAGGCATGAGAATGGTACTAGGGTTGACTCATGGTGAGACCTGTTAGGCATTATTATTATATATACTGTGATTGGATGCTCGGTTGGCATCAGTTGGCTAACCTCCTTTTTAAATACTTGAGGCAGAGTAATTTAGAATACTTAGATAATATTATAAGAATTATTTCTACATTAGTAGTTTATGGTACTAACCAGTGGCCTATAGTATGTGGATGTATTGGGTTTATTATTATTTCATTTTACCTCGGCCTACATAAGGAAGGATAACTGAGCATTTTGAGTGTTTTGATTTCATCGTGTGTGACATATCAATGAGGATGTGGTCTCATGTGTTGGTTTCTTCTGTATTACTATTGATCTCCTAGGTTCACCTATGTCATTTGGCTATTAGTTTCCTACATTGATGAATATGGTTTTGGTATGTATATCTACATTAACCTTGTTGTGTGATTTCTATTGTGCATTTTTGTGTATTTTTTTCATGGAATGTGATGAGTCAGTTTTGATTGGGATTCTAGAAAAGGGTTTCAAATGAAAGTGTTTTATCCTCTTTGTACAAATATGAAAATTTAAACATCACTTTCCCTTTGAAAATTTTATTGACACTAATGAAAAGAAACTAGATTTGAAATGGTTTAAGGGAAATGGTTCATAATTTTTTTTTAAGTAATGTATTTAGAACACTACTATTTTTATATAAATTATAGTTAAAAAATGAAATGGTGTTTCATTTATTTTAAAGGTAGTGCATTGGGGAATATATATTGGGCTAGACTATGGAGTTTCAATACTCACACATATAATTCTTATTTATTTTTAGTTCTCTTCCAGGAGCCATCTTGGGTGCGCTCGCCGTAGGAGATGCTTGATCATTGATTTGGGGAGTAACCTGTGGGGTCATATAGGGATAGTGTTTTATTATTTGGTAAGTTTTTATTTATTTCAGTTCTTGTTTAGTAATTTTTTTGGTTATTTATTTGGAGTTTCACTTTATTATTTCTAATTCATTAATCAATTTTTATTACGATAAATTGTTCCCTTGTCACTTTGTCGATTCCCATGCACTTTTCACCATCCCGGGAAGATCAAAAACACCTCTCTAGTCTTGCCTCAGATTTTCTTGGGTGACCCATTCATGGTTGACCTGGGTTAGTTCGTGGAATAATGGTATCAAAAAAGGTCCTCTCTTGGAGAACCTCGCATTTCAGAGCTCCCTTTGTTACATGGGAATGTCAAGTTAGAAGTAGTAGGATTGTCGGGACTCAAGGGGTAGGTTTAGGAAGAGAATCACCAACTCTTGTTCATTTTTATCCTCAGGTTTCCATGGAAAGTCTGGTTTAATTAGTTTGTTTGGGTTTTTAGGGTATGTTCTGCAATTGGGATATAACAAAGGTAGTTGGTCTAATAGTCCTCATGAGCCCGCATGACCTAGAAAGCCACAAGGAGGTAGGGGGTTAGTCCTAAAAGGCTCTTCACATCACAGGCATATTTTAGATATGGCCTCAAACCATTTGGTAAAGTCACCCACCAATACTAGATCCATTTTTATGTTTTTTTAGATCTTCTCTGAGTTCTGAAAGTAGTTTGAATCAGAAAAAAATTGGCTCTGAAAAATGGTTGTTTGAAATGACATGTATAATTTTTGTATTCTTTTAGAGGAAATGAGTTGAATGATTTGTGTTTGAAAAATAAAGTTTTTTTTGTTTTAGCCTTGTTCTTCCTATAGGTGATCACATGCATAGTGGTATGTTGGAAAATGAACGGATGTATAGTATGGTTGATGGATGACTGGGGTAGCACGAAAACATTCATGTGAGTGAGACTCTAAATAATACCAATGTCGGGGGCTTGACCCACCAAATTTTTTTTAAGTTATATAAGGTTTCCAAAGGAAACACTGGATGTTATTATATCTTGTTTTCTTGTGTTTAGATATTTTCACTTAAGAGGTGTTTGATTTTGAGTATTTTTATTATTGGGTTGTCCTTGATAATGTTATTGAATTCTCTTGTCCAATGGTTGTCCCCATGAAGCTTCTATGGGTGATAGTAGTGTGGTTGATCAACATAATGATTTTATGATTGAGTTTTAGAAGCTAGACCCACCTATCATTTATGGTCAAGAAGACCCTTCCATAGAGGAGGAGTAGATGCAGAAGATTGAAAGAGGATTTAACCTCATTGAGTAGCCTATGTTGTTTAAGGTCATGTTTTCGCCCTTCATTCTTGATGGTTCACTATAGAGGTGGTGGAATTCATTATCTCGGAACAATCCCCATCAAGAGTGTACACGGGAGTTTTTCAAGGCTTTTTTCATTCATTGGTATTTCTCTGAGAAAGAAAGAGTGAGAAACGGGATAGAGATGTGTTGTATTCAGCAGGGTGATGGATTCGTGTTGGAGTATTTCTAATTATTTTTTGAGCTAGAACCACCTGTATTTTATGGTCAAGCATAACCATCCATTGAAGAAGAGTTTATGCGGAAGATTAAAAGAGAATTTAACCTCATTGAGTTTCCTAAGTAGTTGAATGTCACGTTTTCAACCTTCATGCTTGATGGTTAACTGTGGAAGTGGTGGAATTCATTGTCTCGGAATAATCCCTATTGAGAGATTACATGGGAGTTTTTCAAGGATTTGTTCATTCGTTAATATTTCTCTGAGAATGAAAGGGTGAGAAAGGGGATGGAAATGTGTTTTCGGTAGTGGGGTGATGGATCTGGGTTGGATTATTTTTAGTTCTTTGTGGAGATAGTCCCATATGAATCAGGGTATGTTATAAATGAATCCATAAAGTCTCAGTGTTTTGAGGTGGGCCTCCATCCTGATCTACAATCGAAGTTGTTGGTGTCCAACCTAACTTCATTTTCCAATGTGGTGAGGAAATCCCTTCATGTTGAAGTCTTCTTGTCAAGAGTTCATGAGCTAGTCCTCCCTCCTTCAATTCCTATGAGTGGTGGGTAGACTTCTAACAACAAGATGAGTAAGCGATCAAATTTTGATGGAGCAGGTCATGGAATCAAAAGGCCTCAGGATCTTTCCTCAACCTCTTCATAGTAAGATATCCTCGTGTGTTATCAGTGTGGCATGCTAGGTCATGGGATTTCGTTGTTCCCAAGTACTCATAACCCCTGTTATACTTTTAGAAGTTTAAGTCACGAAAATGATTTTTTAAAGGAATTCCTAGAAAGCATCATGGGGGGATGTTCTCATAGGTGATGTGTATTTGGGTTTTTTTAAAAGATTATTCTGTAAGTTTCCTCTCATTGTAAGGTTAATTTTATCATTAAAGTTGCACTGGTGGTGTTTTGGGTTTTGAAATGTATAGTAATTAAATGGGTCTTTCGATGAACTATTGTTTTCAATTCCAGTGTGTTTTTTATTTCAAAATTATTTCCTTTCATTAGTGAAAAAAAAAGGATTTATGTTTCATATTAGGATTATCAAAAACTAAATGTGAGCAGAAGATGCTTCATCCATTAGATCTCCAGCCAAAAGACCTCGGACTGAAGTCGGCATGTAGTCAGGAACCCTGTAGGGTTTTAAGGATCTTGGTTAAGGTTGTGTCTCTAAAATTTCATTGAGATAGTTTAAATGTTCATGTTGTGGCTTCTCCATCATTGTGAATGTCCCCTGGTTTCAAAGAGCATGGTGGACTTATCCATCATGAAATGTCAGTAATTTCTCCTTTTTATGTGAGTTTTCGGTCATCATCTTTGTGTTGACCAACCATAAGAATCGGGTGAGGTCTTGGTTTTTATTCATCCTTCTGTAGAAAGGGAGTTGGTTGTTAAAATGTAATTTATGTGTTACTTTATCATGGGTAAGGCCTGGTTCAATTTCATGCTGGATTTCTATTTGGCTGAATTTATGTGGGTTCTTTAGTGTGGGGAGACCCACCGTCTATCGCTTTGGGGTTTCTCTTAAGTCGTAATCAGATTCTAGTTGAATTTTTATGGTGGGGAGTCTGCTCCAGCCTCACCTCTACTTGTTATCTATTATAGGAGATGATGTTGAGACTCGTTAGTGGTCAATGGAATATCCACATATTAAGTGGTTTGATCGTGTCGATACAGATTCCTTATGTTATGATCAATTGGCTAAAGATGTTGTGGATTTTTGAGGGCAGAAAGCATTATGGTGGAAAGAATTTTCACACCCCAACTCATGTGTCTCTTTGATTTTATTATTTAGTTACCTTTAAATATTTTCGTTGGTGTTCGGTTTCAATCCCAGATTAGTTTCTTTGAGTTATATTAAAAAGAATTATTTTTTATTTTGACGTCATTAGGAGCACGGGCATAGCACCCTTTAGAAGCTACGTGCCTTCGTCCAAGAAACTACACAACTGTCCATTTTTGGAAAATGAAAGTAAATAAATTTTTTAATTAAAATGAACATTAATTGATATCTTTTAAAAGTTTTTGTTTTGTTAGAGATTTTATTATCATTAAACTGAATGAAAACTTTAATTATTTTCATTTTTATTATTGTGATTATTATTAGTATTATTATTATTATCCGTACTATTATTATTATTGTCATTATTATTATTATTATTCATTTGATTATTATTATTATTATTATTATTATTATTAGGTTATTACAAATTTTAATTAGTTTATTTTGGTTGGTTTTATTTTTTTTAATGTTTCTAAAAACCCTATTCTCTCTCCAATTATCCCCCCCCCCCCTCTTTCTGTGTTTGTGCGGTGCAAGCATCCTCTCCGGACACTGCCTCTTCTCCTTATCGGTCTCCACATTCCCTCAGGTGCAATAGGTGACCCAGCCACCTCCTCAATTTGAAGTAGTGCTTCTCCCCCAGACTGAACTCATACCCAATCTGTCCCTCAGACCCCCCTGTAGTGCTTCCCCGCTGGTCACAACCTCCTTGCTCATTTAATATCATCAAAACCCCCTCGTGCGTGTTATTCTTCTCTAAACGTGGCATCCGGCCTCCCCTTTCCTGGCTAGCTGCAACCCTGTCTGACCTCTCTATCCATCACACACCACTCTAGAGAGATTTCTCTCCTTTGTTCTTTCCTACTCAGTGTGCAGCTGCCTCAACCAGTGCACCCACATCCCTGCTCCAGTGATCCCACAATCTGTGAGGCCTCCCTCCGGTTATACAGACTCCAATCTTACTCACAGATGACCTCCATATCACCTACTCCTCACCAATGGAACAGCCCCTGTGCTGAAAACCAACCCAGACGCTGGCCCCCTCTACTTGCTCAAACCAGATGTGTTACCTTTTGTTTTTTCGGAGGCCTCCCATGCGCAGTAGGCGTAGCCGACGCCACTACCCTCTTATGGTCGCATCGCCCCCAATTCGGTGTATGCAACACCGGCGACCCTCCTACAGTCATGGATTCCTTTATTTTAGTGTGTTTCTCACCCTGTCGGTACATATTTTTTCTTGATCGATTTTATTCTTATTTTTATCCTTGATTTGTTAGGGATATTTCTCGATTATGGGTTGTATTTGGTAGAGTCGGCATTTTAGAACTCGTGTGGGGTGATTCTGAGTGGGCGTTGTCATTTCAACTTGAATTTGAGGTGAGGGTTTCTCCACATTTCTTGGTTTCCCAAACTTAATTAGGGTTTTTGTAAGTGATTTGAGTCCTTAGTTTTTAATCTGTAGTGTGGTGGACCTTACTCTATGGCTTCGGATGCACGTCATTTCATTCCATCTTGGTTTTGAGGTAGGCTTTCCCCTTGCACCTATCTTTTTAATTTATGATTTATGGATTAATGATATTTTTACCTTCTCCACAATCTGAATATCATTAATTGATTCAGAAAATAATTATATAGCATGTAAAATGATAGTATATCTTGGGTTTTGTGTTGAATTTCTTTATTTTGTTAAAAGTGGGAACACTGCATATCAGATAAATTATTTATTGCCAATTCGCAAATGATTCATGATATTTTAAGCATGGTTAAACCATTGAAATAATGTTATGGCATGAAAATGGTGTTTATATTTTTATTAGTGTTAAATATAAATTCTTTTTGTAAATATTACAGGACTTTTGAACTTTTTTTATATTTGAAAAATTCCTGATTACTTTTATGTGTTAAGTGTGATTTAAAAAAATGAGTAATTTAAATAAATAAATATAGATCCATCATGTGAAATGATGTTTTGTGGTTCCTTACATGGTTTCCGAAATGGTTTGGGATTTATAATGTATTGAGTTTCGGTTTTTAAGGTGTTTTGATGTGTTTTCACCACTTTAAAAAAATGTATGTTTATATTCATAAATGTGTTTTGTAATAGTGTTTTAAATGGTTTAAAATTAAAATAAATAATAATTGTGGCTTTTAAAATGTTTGATTTGAAATGTTAAATTATGACTCGATTTACGTTTCCATGTAAAGTGGGTTTGTTTTGACTGTGTGAAGGAATTTTTTGGAAGAATGGTTATAAAAGTTTTTAAGTGAAAATGATGTTTTTAACACCAATTTTTAAAAGTCTTTTATTATAAAAACCCTTGTTGTGTGTTTCTCATGCCTCGATTGCATGAAATGGGAGGGAGGTCCTTGTTGGGGGATTCTCGTGATCCATTGTTAGGGTTCCTTATTTGGAACCCTTTATTATTATTTTAATTTTAAGGCATGATAATGGTCTGATGGGAGACTCGGGGTGAGTCCTGTTGTACATTGTTATTATATATATTATGATTGGATGCTCAGCTAGCATTGGCTGGCACACCCACTTTTTAAAAACATCAGACTTTGGAATTTGGCATATTGAATGAATATTATGAGAATGATTATTTCACTAGTAGGTTATGTTACTCAACAGTATCCCATAATAGGTGGATATATTGGGTTTATTTCTATGGGATTTTCCCTTGGACTACCTGAGTAAGAATGACGGAGCATTTTGAGCATTTTGATTGTATGTTGTGAGACATATCAATGAGGATTATGTCTCATTTATTGGTGTCTTCTCGTTTATTATTGATCTACTAGGTTCTTCCATGTCTTTAGTCTTTCAGTTTCTTGTTGTGATGAATATGGTGCTCACATGTATATCAACATTTCCCTTATTGTGTTATTTATATTTTTCATTTTTATGTATTGTTTTTTTAAAGTAGTGAGTTGTTTTGATTATGTTTTTAGAAACAGTTTTCAAATGAAATTTGTTTGTCCTCTTTGTACAAATATGAAAATTTAAACATCACTTTACCTTTGAAAATTTCATTCACACTAATGAAAATTATATAAATTTTAAAATGGTTAAGGGAAGTGGATAATACTTTTATTTTAAGTAATGTATTTAGAAAAAGACTTTTTTATAAATTTTAGTTCAAAATTGAAATTTAGTTTCATTTATTTTAATGGTTGTTCATTGGGGAATAGATATTGGGCTAGCCTACTGAGTTTTAATACCCACACATATTTCTCTTTTCTGTTTTTAGTTTTCCAGCAGGCTCCAGCTTGGGTGTGCTCACCTTGGGAAATGCTTGATCATTGAGTTGGCAAGTGACCCGTGACATCACATAGAGATAGTGTTCTATCATTCTATTAGTTTTTATATACTTCAGTTCTTGTTTACTCATTTTTTTTGGTTATTTATTTTTAGTTTCTCTTCATTATTTCTATTTCTTTAATTAATTTATATTGGGAGAAATAGTTCGCATCGTCACTATGTCAATGCCCATGCACTTGTTTCCAGCGAGAGAGGATCTAGAACACCACTCAGTACTTGTTGTGGATTGGCTCGGATGATTGGTTTAGGGTCGACCCAGGTATGTTCGTTACACTTACCCAGGATATGAAGAAATGTTTTATATTTGATTTTTTTGAAAAGGTTTCTAGTTGTGAAAAACTTAGTGGGGATGATATAGATATTTTACATACCAGTTATTATGTATCCATGTTTTTAAAT
Organism: Viscum album; assembly: GCA_963277665.1. Taxonomy (NCBI): domain Eukaryota; kingdom Viridiplantae; phylum Streptophyta; class Magnoliopsida; order Santalales; family Viscaceae; genus Viscum; species Viscum album. The sequence goes on from OY728146.1 coordinate 1,112,322,537, forward strand.
ACCGGAATACATTTTGGTTCAAGTGCGGTTCATTATGATATGAAATGAATATTCATCTTATAATATTTAATATTTATATATGAAATTGTTGGGTTACATTAGTCTCTATTTGATAAAGGATTAGGTTTTTTAGAAATTAAGAAATGGAAACATTATTGTGAACCCTTAGGAAATATCTATGTATAAGAGAAATTACATAGTTTTTTTAAGAAAGGAGTTTTTTCTGGAAAATAAATCCTCGTATAGATATTATATCATTGATTCCTCTATATCATGGATTCACTTTGGGAGTTAGATATTTTAATGGGGGTGATAGGGTATAAAATCAATCATCATTAGTTCATGATGTGTCGGTCTGAGATTGAAATACATTATATAAATTCCTAGGGGATATTCTTGATATAATTCAAATTATATTTAAGAACCATTATGAAGGATTTAAGAGATGATTGTGAAGGATGTCATATTTTAAATATAAGGTTTCATAAACTTAAAATATGGTGTAATAATTTAGAAATCCTATGAATGATTTTTCATGAATATATAGTTTTTTAATATAATTATTGTTGTTCATGATCTATTTTTTTGTTTTAGTCAATGGTTGTAACCTGAGGTAGTCTTATTCATGATAAATTTGATGGAAAGTTAAGTTATTATTCTCATGAGCTGCAAAATTTTATTGGATAAGGAATTCATAACAAAATTTCTTTGCTAAACATATTTCTCAAAACAGGAATCAAGCTAATATTCGAAATGAGTTGTGGTTGGAACAATATTATATAGAACCATTCATTAAGAAACATGTAACTTCTTTTGGGAGTCTCTAGATCCACTATTTTTGAGTAAAAAATCAGCACCACTTAAAATTTCATTTCTATCCTCCAGTTCTTGGTGCATGAAAAAATTATTTTATCTATTTATTTTTTGGATGTTGAAGCATATCATTAGTGGAATCTTATCAAAAACACCTATTAATAGGATGAAGTTGAATCCATGAACGAGGATAAGTTTATAAGGTTGTTTTTTAGCAAGTTCACTTCTTATAATATTTTCATGAATTTGAGGAATTAATTCCTTGAGATAAACAAGAGGTATGATGAATCCATCTATACCTATGAGGTCAATAGTACAAGACTCATGAGGTACACTTCCGGTTTTATCATTGAACAAAGATTTAAGATTGAAAAATTCTTTCGTGGATTGAATCTAAGTCACTAAATGGAATTATTCCAAAGGAACAATACTGAAAATAAAACATTCATTTTATGTTCTATCAAGGTAGATATAGAAATTTAATTTACCCATTAATCTCATGGTTGGGATAAAAAAAATGATAGAATTTAGAGGAAATTAAATTAAAATAAACCATTTAGGGAAGAACATAAGTCATATTTTATAACATAAGTGTTTAAAGAATCATGGAGTGAATTTTATAAAGGTAAAAGTAAATTATTTAATTGTGTAATGGAAAGCCATCCATTAATCAAACACCAAAGTAATTTGATTATGTTAGTTAATATTTGAATGGAGAGAAAATTCTAAAAATTTCAACACCCACACTCCAGTGATTCAAATGATAATACTATAGGAATAATGCTAACTAGTGTTCGAATATACAGGTTAATGATGTTGATAGAAGTCATCAACCTCATAAAACAATATGAAAATGGTAATCTCAAGAGATCATTACTATTGACATGGGTTATGATAACAACGGGGAGAATATTACATCTATCGTCCAATCTAGAACTTCCAATGTTTTTTCAATTTTTTATATACCCACTCATTTACATATAAATAATTTACTAAGGGTATAAAATTACCACATCAATGATTCAATATTATATTAACAATGAATTATCATTATGGTATAATTATCACATCGTAAGTCTACTATTCTTATATGATTTATTTTTATGGTAATGTGCTTCCTAAAAATATATTTATGTTCAAACAATATGAATTTGATGTTATTTTAGGCTTGTATTGTCTTTTTATATATAATTATTATTACAATTTCCATGGAAGTGAAGTAATATTTTTTCTTCCAATCCAACTTATGATAGTTTATCAGTGCAAGGAAAAATTTGAATTTCCAATTGAAATTACATATCTTGTATAAGTCTTGACTACTATTCAAAGGGGGTATTTATCATAGATATATTTGGTGAAACTCCACATTAATATGTTTCTATTGTATGAAATTTTTTTGTTCCTTTCTAGATGAGTTGTCTAGCTTTACTCTGAATCATGAAGTTGATTTTTTAATAGAACTCAATCTAGGATATAAACTTACATCAAATATACTATATAGAATGACCCTAATTGTGGTGAAATAATTTAATTACAAAATACATTTAAATATGGAAGAGTTATTCATTAATCCAAGTGGATCCCCTTGTGTTGTTCCTATTATTTTTTTTGGATAAATAGAGATAAATTAAAATCTTTATTGATTATCGGGAAAAAAATGATCAAATTCTTGAATAAGTATCCTACGAATCATATTAATAATTTTTTTAATCCATTATGAAGAGTTTAATATTATTCCATGAGTGATATTTAATCTAGATATTATCAATTGAGGGTCAAAAATAAAAACATTCAGATTAAAACCTTCTTTAAGAGGCATAGAATGTAACACCACGACCCCAGCTAACCAGAGTCGGTGCCTTAATTTATTACATTGGAATGATTGTAGGGAACAAATTCTCAAAGGAATAAAATTTTATATGTTTTTTAAAACCATATTAAATAAATGATACACATTTTACATTAGTAAATATAAAATGAAAAAGAAATACATAACAAAATATAATAAACTACATCCTTGAAACTCATCTAATGATATTTTTTTCATAACATGGGGAAAAGGAAACAAATAAGGGTTAGACATAATTTTCAGTAATGGAAAATAAAATATAATAAATAATGAATCAGTGAGAATAAATATAAATGATCTGGAAAGTAAATGAAAAAACATGATATCGAAATAACTATATTAGGTATAACTAATATAGAAAGGTAAATAACTGAAACATAATCTATTTGACCAATTTCCTGAGAATGAAATGCATCCATATATAATGTAAAATAGAAAATATAATGGATAAATAATGATAAATTAATTCTCAATGATGGAAATTCATAAATATTGAATGTTATATCTAAGGAACATGAAAACCTATACCATCAAATCATTTCACAATATGGTTAAAAAACTATAGGTAGAAAGCCATTTAATTTTTCAAATTGATTTGCCTCATGAGAATGTGTTGATACATAAAGGGACTATAAAAATCCTAGATCCCACCCATCATTTCCATTCCAAATAATTCCTCATATATTAATTAATATATCTAATCAATAGAAAATATTAGCTATCAAATATTTTTACTAAATAAATGAAATTATTTTATCAATAATTCCCAAGTTAATCAAATAACTATCAAAGTAAACAACATATGAAAAATTGGTAAGAATATTAGGAAATAAAAATATCAATTTAATGATAATATTAATATTATATATAAATTAAATTTACAATAAAAAATATTACAATGAAATTATGGTTTCAAGAAAATGTTAACAATCATAAAAGAAAATGAGATTGCAATGATAACTTTTACGACAGGGTAATTTCAAATTTAAACTAATTGGATGAAATAGTTCAATGTTAAACTTATATTAATATTAAAATTTATTTAATAATGATATTAAATGAAACATTTCATTATATACACCACACAAAATAATTAAGTGAATAATATGAAATTTATCTCATATATGTAAAAAGTAAGATGAAAATCACATACCATGCATTTTATTTTGGGTGAAACTCCTTCAAACACCTTTATAATGGTTTTATTCTTGTTATTAAATTATTATATATTCATAATAATATTTCTAATATCATATATTTACTTATTTTAATATCATATTACCCATTTATTATCAATTATTCATTATTTCCCCTATTTTGGGTGCTAATTTCCAAGTTATTAAAGTATGTTTTGACTTGTCACTTGTTATAAATATTAATTAATTAATGATTTAATAATATAAATAATATCAAATATTTTAAATATTATATATTAATTATATATTTTTTTATAATAATTCATAAAATTTGGAGATAGGAAATAAAATGTGTCGTTCATGGAGACGGTAGGTCATACGTATTCATGAACATTACATCCATTTTTTCATATTAAACGAATAAAAATTCAATAATATATATTTATATTATATTTATAATTTCATATTAATATCACATATGTAAAATTTTATTATTTAAAATCAACCTTAATAAATTCCTTGTACAGCATGAACCAATCACATCAATTTAAAGATGTAGTAGTCCACACATCCACAAATGATGTTATCATAATTATAAAAAATGAAAAGCATAAAGAAATGTGTTATATAAAAATTAAATTAGAATAAATACACCCTAAAAATAATTTATTTCATGTATTAAATATAAATCCATCATCTTTCCAAACCTGAAATCTTGAAATGGAAGATCGAACAACATCAGTTTGTGAGGTAGAAGACTATCACACCCAGGAATGATGAATTCTTATACCATTTGATGGATGTGTGTGAATGTATAGCTCTAAATATTAGAATAAAAATATCTCATTATGTTTAGGATACTAATTTTATTATATATCCATGATATAAAAATAGTTTAAGCGGTGGAAAAGTAAATGAAACCAAATTGATCGTAGAATAACGTTACATCTTATACAGGTAACTCCTTTTAGTTTATTCCAAAAGATAACCTTGGTAAGATTATCTACCAAATTGAGGCTTCAAATAAGAAGTTAGGTATGTTGGTATCTTATTTAGGAATATTTTGGATGATTTAAAGTGCTTGATATGTGTGAATGAATGGGATTGTTGAGTGCCATTTTATAATGGAGGAGGAGTGGAATTGTTTTAAATATAAAATGGTAAACACGATTTTCAGGTCCCCATTACATAATGTTCCATCTATAATATAAAAATATTATCTAGAAAGGAGTATATGATTTAAATTTTTCCATAAAATTGGTTATCGAAAAGATTCTATGTAATTTCGTTACGTAAATTTATGTTTTAGTCCCATGCTAAGATTAATTTTACCTTAATCATTGTAATTAACTTAATCTTGATTTAATTATATAATTGGTATAAACGTAATTTGAATGTAAAATAAATTATAAAATTCTATTATTACTAATTTTTTTTCATTTTTTCTAGTTTCAATCACATATGCAGAAAAAATTAATTTAAATTTAATTCTAGAGATGGGATGACAAATTCAATTTTTAAAGTAAAAATGTTCTAATGTTTCAGACATGTTTTTATCTAATTTTAATGTAAAAAATAAATAAAATTTCCTAAATTGGGTTAATAAATATTAAAATTTTATAATGTGACTTTAAATCCAAATTGAAATAATATTTATCAGTATTAATAAATTATACACAAAAATAGTTTTCATTTAAAATTAATTATTTTAACTATTCATTTAAAAATACAACTTCATAGAAAAATACAAGAAGATCACACTCGGATAATTTTAAAATAAGGATTTAAAAATTTTTGTTTATTATGACATATAAATTTATTAAATTGAAAAAAATGTATGAACGTAGGTGTGCTGTTAAAATGTGGAAAACATATATTTTAGAAAAAAATACAATTTTAAGCGTATAACGGGATTTATTTTAATCATATGCATATAAAATATATTATATTAATATAAAAAATATTTTATTGAATATATAATAGATATATTTCAATAAAATCATTCAATAATAGTAATTAATTTAATTTATTATGATAAAATGCATTTTGAAGCCTAGAAATAGTTCTTCATAGAAATACTTCTTATATATTAAATTGGTTTTGATATTCGTTTCTATTTAGTTTTAAAAATATTAATTAAAATATATATTTCCAAAAGTTAGATAATACTATACATAAAAATCAATTTAATGGTTGTGTTTTATCTTGTCATATTAAATAATTAATATCTTAATAATATATTATTGTTCGGTAAAACTGAGTTCTTCATGTACCATAAACTACCAAATAAATTTGTTCTTTCATGTAATAGAACATAACTCAGTGTTTCATGAATTAGAATATATATAATCGAATTATTTAAAATATTAAATATATCATAATGTCTCGTGATGTTATATTGCTTTCTACACTTAGTGGTTCCTATAATACATGCTCTTAAATGCAATGTTCTAATTTTGAATTTCATGGTGTTGCATTATCCCCACATTAAATAAATTATATCCTCTCAAGTTAAACATGATCACAATAATTTGGTGATTGATATTTTAAAATAAACTACTTTTGAAAACCCAAATTGTAAATTGGGTTTATAAAATATATTATTAATAAGAGGGAAAATGAGATTTTATGGTCACAAAAAAACTAGTGTTTGAAATAAGAAAACATTATTGAAAACATGGACATGGAAGAAAAATATATAAATCATTTTTTATAGAGGGTGATGGATAACATGTTTAAATAAATGTCGATGACCCCAAATCCATACAATACAGTTATGAAAAAGGTCATTGATATCATCAAAAATGATGATAACAGGGCAAAATTTTTGTTTAAAGATATTTTTCACTAGAGTTGAGGAATTATGTAACTATCTAATAATATTTGTAAGTATATATACATGATATGTTTCTATAAGAAATATATTATACTTTGGACATGAATTGAATGATTTTTTCTTCTTTTCTTAGGACATGATTTATCATACGGTGAATTAATATAATAATCCCTAAAACTTCTTCCAAAGTTCAACTTCATACTTTATTAGTATTCAATTTACTTAATCCATATCAATCATATTTTTATCTAGTAATTATTATCTCAAAATAAAAAGCATATTAAGTCTTACTGATCCGTAAATCATGTATTTTCAAAAAAAATAACTTCATACTGAATCACTTTTCATAGTACCTCTAAACAAATGATCTCAAATCATTAATGAAATATTATTGCAGTCCAATCCTTATATATTTCATAAATCATTTGATAATAACACCATGAAAAAATTATTTCATGACATCTTTCATAGATTTAAATACATAATCACATTAACCATTCAACATTAGTTGTGTTAATAGCATATGATTTACCTTGGTCTTGTAGCTTCTTCTGAGGTATATTCAGTTGACACTTGGGGAAATAGTTTTCATAGTTCCCCATCTCCTTGAAGTTATAACATTGAATAAAAAATTCCTTGTTTCCTTTTATTTCTTTTCCTTTGGGACCCTTTTCTCAACACTCATAACAAACTCCAAATTCTTTTAAGCATTTCCCATTGTGATTATTTCAATATTTATCACATGTTGGAAAAATAATCTTTCCCTTCTTCCCTTTAATTAAAATTTTATCCTCTATCATGTTCTTATATTTATTCCCTTTCGATGCATAATACTTGCAGAATTCTTTCACTATATTGATAGAATAGAAAACACTTTTATCTTATGAAGATATGGTTAACATGTCAGAGCTCTTCAAAGACATTTCTTAATCCCTTCAAAGAAGTGATAAATCTTTCACTCCATGTTTCTTATGAAATTAGTGTCATACCTTTAAATACTTGTAAAAGAAGATTCATACACCATTAACTTTCTTACTCTTTTTTATTTAAACCTAGTAACTTTCTATTCATCTCAATTTTTTCTCATGAGTGAAATATTTGTTGAATAATTTCTTCTTAAAATACTTCCCTTTCATGAGTTCAATTTCTTCTTCCTCCCCTATATTCTGGATCAATGACCATCATTGATCAGTATCACAATTGAGAAAATACATTGAAAGTGTAACTTTTTCCTTTTCAACGCATGTCAATTCCATTAATATATTCTCCAAATACATAATACACTGCTCAACTACCATTGGGAATGAATTCCCGCTAAATTATAGGGGCCTCTATCACTTAAAAAATTCCAATGTCATAGAATATCGTTGTAGAAAATTTTTCACCATCTGGTAAATATTACGTTTCATAAACTGATTAATCTATCCTAATATATCGATAACTTTTCTATTTCTAATACCAACTATATTACCTATATCATTAGAAAAACAATCAGTATTTTCCATGAGTATTGATTTTATTCTTCTTTCTAAGGAAGATTTCTAAAAAATTACATATACTATATTAGATAAAAATATTATGTTACATAATTTATAATCCAAAAAAAGAGTGAAACACATATCATAAATTGAAAAAAATTTATATAACAAATATCTTAATAAAATAAATGGTTTCTTTGGGGTTATCATTAATTTCAAATCCTTAACAATGGTTTGTAATGAAAATTATAACTATCATAAGAAAATCCCTCAAGAGTATCAGTGAAATTAAACTATAAGGACCATTTTCAGGTACTAGAATATGCAAGAGTTAGGGATGATACACATTTTCAAAGCTTTTACCCCTAGGTACATCTGATCTTGAACCATGTCCACCTGTAATATCTAGGTAGTGATGTATTTCTATAAAGACCCACATAATATAAACCCTCAAAAAATATTAATATTTTTTTCTATACTTATCCTTAATTTATATCATATGGTTATATTCTCTAATATATTGTTTCATAAATATTTTTTTCAATGATTCTTTTAAACTTTATTTGATACCAACTGTAATGCTCTGACCCCAAAAGTCCATAGTTGGTGCCTTAATTTTTTACATTTTCATGATTACATGTATTGAAATCTCAATGGAGTCAAAGTTTCGCTATTTTAAAAAATGATATTACATAAAAGAAAACTAATTTTACATTTTTAAATATAAAATTAAAAATAATACATAAAAATATAATAAACTACATCCTTGAAAACTCATTCAAAGATTCTTTCTTCATAACCTAGGTAATGGAAAAAAAGTAAGGGTGGGATCAAACTATTAGTAAGGTTAAGTAAAGTGGATTAAATAATTAATCAATGAGAATAAATCAACTTGTAAAGATAAATATGTGAGAACACATTCCATTAAAATAACTAGAGAATGCATAATCAATGTGGCAATGTAAATAACTAAACAACATGTCATTTAATCAGTAATCTGAGAACCATATGCATACGTTGATAATGTAAAAGAAAAAACTAACATGGATAAAAAATAATAACAATAACTAAATTATAAATGATAGAAATTATTAATTATTTTATTTAATTTCTAAGGAATATGAAAAATTATATGAAAAATTATTTTATTAAAGAAAAAACATTCCTTATCTAATATCCATATTAAATAAAAGATATTGATTTGTCCAAAATTCCTCAGTTAATCAAATAACTATCATTTTTAACACCATATGGAATAAATGGTATATGGTTTAGGAAATAATAATAAAATTTCCAAGAGAATATGGATATTTTAAATAAATTTAATGTATAATAAAACTAATCATAAGGAAGATATTTTTTAAAGTGAAAGTTAACAATCACAAAGAAAGTGAGATTGAAAAGATAACTTTTACCACTTCTTAATTTTCAATTAAAAACCCTTTGAAGATATAATTCAATGTTAAAAATAAATTTTCATGGGTAATTATTGAATCTTGATATTAAATATCAAAGGTACCATATATAGTTAACATAGAATAATTAGGGGGTGAATATGACATTTATCTCACAGAAGGGGAAAATTATGATGATAATCCCTTACCCTACTTTTCATTTCGGATGAACATACTTTAACCTCATGTAAAATGGTTTTAATCATATTATTAACTTATAACATAAAGTAATTATATTTATAAAATCATATATTGAATTATTATAATATATTATTACCATTTTGTTAACAATTATTCATTATTTTTCCTATTTCAAGTGTTAATTGCCTACATTTTCAAGTATGTTTGGACTTGTTACATGTTTTTAGTAATAATTAGATAATTTTATAACAATATAAATAATGAAAAACATTATTTAAATAACTTATATTATCATTATATATTTATTTATAATAATCCATAATATTTGGAGATAGGAAATAAAATTCATTGTTCCTAGAGGCGCTAGGTCATATATACGCATGAAAGTTCCTTCCATTACTTTGTCGCATTAAAGTAATTAGAAGTGAATGGTGTACATGAATATTATAATTAAAATTTCATATTTATGTCAAAAATTAAAAATATTTTTATATAAAATCAACCTTAATACATTCCATGTATAGAGTGAACGAATCACACCGTTTTGAGGAGGTGATAGTCTACACATCCATAGAAAATGAAATAGTATTATCACACAACGGAATGGATAAAAGAATGTGTTATATAAATAGTAAATAATCATAAAGGAATCCTAAATATCATATATATAATATATAAACTACAAATCCATTGTTATTATAACCTTTAAAGGTGGTAACTAAAAAACGAACAACATCGGTTCATGATGGAGTAGTTTGTTGTACATGCGAATGATGATTTCATATCCCATTTGATGGATGTTTGTAAAAGTGTTGGTAAATACCTTATCATAAAAAATATTGGGATATAGAAAAAACTAGGGTTATTATATAATAATTTTTTTATAAATAATCTAAGGGGTGGATAGGTAAATGAATAAAAAGTGATCATTGAATAACGTTGCCTCTTTTTCAGGTAACTCCATTTAGTTTATAAAAAAATTTGCCTATTGGATTTCTAAATAATGTTAGGATTACAGAATTAGGCTGGGGATTTTTGAGATTATTTTGAAATATTTTTTATGATTCAAATGGTTTTATATGTGTGAATAAATGTTTGTGGTGAGTGCCTTTTTGTTGTAGAGGAGGATTGGGATTTTTGTATATATAAAAAGGTAAACACCATTGAGAAGTCTCCCTTACATCATGTGCCACCAATAATAAAGAAAATTTTATTGAATGGGTGATATGGAATAAATATCTCCTGAAATTATTTTTTTACATGTTTCTATTTCATTTCATTTCTTATGTTTATGGTTCAGTCCCTTGTTAAGATTAATTTTACCTTAATCTCTGTAATTAATTTTAACTGCATTCCATAATATTTTTGGTCAAAAACTATGTTGACCTTAATATAAATAATAAATAATTATTATCCCAAATATTTAGTTATTTCTTTAAACACAAATCACATAAGTGGAAAAAATTAATGTTAATTTAATACCCCAAAAGGGATGACATTGCGGGTTTTTAATGTAAACATATTCAAAAGATTCAGAAGCGTATATATATAATTTCAATAATAAATTAATTAAAATTACCAAAATTGGATAAATTTCTATAAAATTTATCAAAATTTAATTTAAAATATTTTAAAAATATATTTAAAATATAATTTATCCATGTTAGTAAATTACATGAAAAGGCATTTTTTATTTCAAATTCATTATTTTTCACTATTAATTAAAAAATGAAACATCACAGAAAATTACCAAAATTTCACTATAAGATAATTCCAAAATTATTCATTCAAAAATATAGTTTATTATTACATATAATATTTATAAAATTTTATTATTTCAATTATAATAGGTGAACCACTAAAATGTGAAAATATTGTTTTGTATATATCTAAAAAATTTAAGCATAAAATTGGATTTTTTTTTTCATACCTCATTCCGATATAATCTATTATATGAATATATAAATATTATATTGAATATATATATTATATATTTAATTAATATTATTAAATAATATTAATTGATGTATGGAATTATTAAAAACACCTTTGGAAGTATAAAATTAGTTCTTTATGAAAACATTCTTTATATATTCAATTGGGTTTGATGTTAATTTCTATTTAGTTGTTAAAAATTGAATTAAAAAATATATTTACATATTATTATTAATCATATTCATAACCATCAATTTAATGTCTATTTTTTATCTTATTATATTAAATTATTAATATCATAAATATATAATATTGTTTGGTAAAATTCAGTCTTGCTTGTAATTCAAACTATTGAACAAAGTCGTTCTTGAATTTAACATAAGTTAAATCATTCTTTCATGAATTACAATTTATATAGTTCATATATTTAAAATATTAAATATATAACAATTTTTTAGGACATTTTATTCCATTCTTCTCTTGGTGTTTCATGTCAAACATGCTTTTAAATACAATGTTATTTTTTAGAATTTTGGGGTGTTATGTGGACATTATGAATTCATAGTGATTCAATTTAGTCTTACTAATTCCCAAATATATTCATAAATTTAATAAATAAAATCTTTAAATATTACCATGGTATATTTTTTGTAGTATTTATAGAAGTCATTATTATATATTCAATGATAAAGAAAGACCATGTAAATCACTTCAGGATAGTATTCAAGACATTGTAGAAGGAGAAACTATTTTAAAATTTTAACAAGTTTCAATTTTGAATATAAATATTTTATTTTTTTGGGTTATATAATCTCATGAGTGTGTATATTGATCTATACTTAAAATGGAAGCTATTAAACATGGGCCTAGACTAACCCAAATTAACTCATATCCATAATTTTTTATATTTGGATGGCTTTTATTGGTGATTTTTGAACAATTTTTCAAGGATATAAAATCATTCACCAAGTTATCTAATAAGGGACTCTTATTCTTTTGAAATGATAAATGTTAGTAAAATTTCATGAAACTAAACAAGAGTTTGGATAGTGGAACAATGCTCATAGTACCCTATAATAGATAATTACATGTGATCAATATTGATAAATCAAATAGTGGATCAGGATTGTTAATCCTACAAATTGTTATGGTTACAGCTTATGTCTCAAAAAAATTTATGGTTCCTGTGGAAAATTAATGAAGTCATGATTTAATGTTACTTGTGGTAAATTTTACATCAAATATATCGATACATTATCATTATAGGGAAAAATGTGACATGTATACTGATCATTAATGTTTCAAGAATATATTCACTCAGAAAAATTGAATATGTATAGGAGAATATAGTTAGGGTTTATTTATGATTATGACTGTTCAATATGGTACCACCCTATGAAAGTGAACATCCTAGATGATGATTTTAGTCAAAAATATCATGATTGATTTTCTATGATGATGAGCACAAAACATCCAAAATTTTATATTTGAAAAGGATTTATCTATAAATTTTGAAAAAGGGGAGAAATTTTACCTTTCTCAAATTATTGTTCAACTATCTATCCATATAAAGATTAAAGGGGTACGAAAGTAAGATTTAGAGCTACAAAATTATGTGATAAATTCTCATGAGTATAAACTTGAGTGTGATGTAATTATAGTAGATATAAAATAAGGTGTTTATATGGTGGTAAAACCTAAAGAGAGATATAACAGAGTATAAATATTTATTCTCGGAATGTTAAAAAGTCAATTAAGAGAGATAGAAGTCTAATTGGATGTTACAACCATTAACTATACCATAAAGGATATGGGAAATAACCACCATATATTTAATCATTATAATACCCAAAACATATATAGGAAATAATTCTATTTAGGTTAAACTCAATTACCTTATGAATTTAGAAAATTTCATTTCTATCAAGGAAGATATATATCTGTATAAACTTTCTAGAATGTGCATTAATGATGTGGTATGATTTCATGGAGTAAATCATTCTATTGTATCTGATGAAGATCAATGGTTTACCTTAATGTTTTGGAAAAGTGTACATCATGCTCCAGGTATAGAGTTGAGTTTCATCACTACCTAATATCCTAAGATAAATGGACAATATGAGAAGACCATTGAAGCCCAAGAGGATTTGTCAATATCTTATTATCTATATTTTTATAGAAGGTGTATATAGAGGGGGGAATAAGAATAAAGATTTTACAAATTATGTATCCTTATGATTAGAATTATTGAATGTTAATGGTGAGAGATATAAGTCTAAGTGGATCTTACAACCACTAACCATACCAGAATAGATATGGGAAAACATCAACATATATTTCATCATTAGACACCATAAATAATCTATATGAAATAATACTATTTTGTTATGTTCCATCTCCTTATGAAGTTAGTACATTTTATCTCAATCAAATAACATAGATATCTTTATCAACATTCTATAATATTTATTAAGAAATTTGTATGATTTAATTGAGTAAAATATTCTATTGTATGTGATAAAGATCAATGATTTACCTCAATGTTCCAGAAAATTCATCAGCATGCTCTAGATGTGAAGTTGTGTTTCTTTAAAACCTTTTATCCTTATATATATTGATTGTTTGAGAAAAACATTTAAAACTTAAAGGATATGTCGATAGATTGTTCTTTTTATTTCAAAATTTGTTTGGATCAACACCTTCCTCCTGTTAAGTTTTTCTATAATAATAGATTTCCCATGATAATTCAGAAAACTATTTATGATAACAAATAAGAAAATAATTATTGAAATATGAAATAATGGGTTGATGTTAGAAAAATAAATATATTTTTAATCGATGTAGATTAAAAAATTACAGACATCTAGAGCTATTTATTAACACATCAAGGAATATCTGAGTTGATAGGAAAGTTATACTATCAATTGTCGACGAGATTTATAATTCAAAGTTCTCTAGAAGGTAAACTTATGTATTTATCTACAAAGTAAGGTAATGATATTGTAAAGAATGGAAAATTGATCCCTATGTTTATTGAACCCTTCTATATTATCGATCAATTAGGGACTATAGATTATTACTTAACACTTCCAATGAACTGGTTTCATGTTCATGATGTGTTCCATGTATCCCACCTGAGGAAGTACAAACATGATCCTTCATATATATAAGCTCATAATATTTACCACTATGACATGAAATTTTTTATAAATGTGAATTTTAAGAAATAATTGATCATAAATATAATGTTCAACAGAACTAGAAAAGTTACTCGATTAATGTTTTATAGAGGAACTAGGCATTTAGAGGAGATTGATGGGAACCTGAGGAAGTGATGAAATAAAGGTATTCCCATTTATTTATATCTAAGTGGAAAATTTTCAATTTATAAATCCATTATATTATGTTAATTATGCATCACCCCCAAGATGTTTTTGGTTTTTCCCATGAAATAAATCTAAAGTATTCAATATCTTTATTTATATATAATGGTGAGATTAAATGGACAAAGATATAAAATTGAATTATGATTAATTTAATGTAACCACTATAACATAGAAATTAAGTTAGTGGTATAAATAAGGATAAAAAAATATGAAAAATATATACATTTTTTTATATAATAAAATTTTTTCAATTGATTTATAATAAATAATTTAAAAAATAGTAAAATCATTTTATGGTTTACAAATATTATTACCTAAAATGGTTTATATTACATTTTGTGTTTGTAAATTATAAATAATTTATTCCACTTTTATAAATATTATTTTATAAAAAGTATATCATTTAAAAAATATATGTCATGTAAAAATTATGTTAAAGATAAAATTTTGTGATTTTTTTGAAAAGGTTGTTCTTTTAAATGATTTGTGAAAAAATACAGATTTTTAAAAAAATTATAGTTTTTCATTAATGTTTTTAAAAATTCTCCTTTTTTGAATTTGTCTTAAAATTTAATTAGTTAATTTTTATTTAACATAATAAAATCATTTTCATTGTAATATACATTATGCTTAATTTTTTCATAACAAATGTTTATACTTTAAAATGAATTTTTCTGGTAGATAATTATTCATTGTGTTTTAAGGGTTTATTATAAATGAAATTCCTATAAAATATTGAAATTGACTTGGATAAAATGGATTATAAATTTGGAATCATAATTTCTAAATTTTAAAATTTGGACATTTTCATTTTAGGTCATAATTAATGATAAAAATGGTAACATTTTGTTACCATAGTTTGGGTTAAGACAGGTTTTCAAAGGGTTAAACAAAGAGAAAATATTAATATTAAAAAAATAAACAAGTCTAAAAATAAATTATAATAATATTTCTAACCTATATCATTTCGTAATAAAAATGAGTCTTTTGGAGCCATTTGGATTGAATAAGACATTAATATTTTACAATATTTCAAAAAATTCTTGGTGTTTCCTCTCCCAAAATTATAAAAGGCATGCCCAATCCTTTATTATACATAGTTAAATAGCCTCTTATATCTAAAATTTCCTAAAAAATTACTCTAATAGCATCCCTTAACACATCGTATAGCTCCTCATTTCATTATAATAGAATCCATTAAATTATTAGGGTGTAAGCCAAAGGAGGGTTATCAACGAAGATGTATAACTCTTAACCAAGTAATTTCAATTTTATTTCTTTTTTCTCCATATATCAACATATTTTATTCATTATAACATAATAAATATATAATAATAAATATAATTTTCATTTATTATGATCACGAAAAAACCATTCTCTATCTCCATTAAATTAAATGGGAAATGAAAGTTTCATTCATGTATATCTTTGGACTACGATCTCCTCATAGTGATATGATTCATTTTCATTCAATATATTTCATGATTATTTAAAATAATTTGTTTTTTAAATATATTTATAATTTATGATTTAATAATTATTCTTTAATGAGAAAATATTTTTTATCTTTATTTCTATCTTTTCATTAGAAAATTAAAATATGTGTTCATCCATACGTATGAACTACTATCCCTATGAATGGTGTAATTCATTTCTCTATATATCCCTTAAATTAATGATTATAAATATGTATATAATTAATTTATATGATATTTATATCATTATTAACATTATATATATTATGTAAGAAATAAAAGTATAAGTACCATAATGGGGGAACCGAAACTTTAATGAAATATTTAAAAATTAACACCCCAAATGATGTTTTTAAAAAATAATTATTAATAAATTAGTGTTAAAATTTTATAAATGAAAAATATATGAACCTATAAGTATTAAAATGGTTATTTTATTGATTTTTAATAAATATAAATTTTTTATACCTTAGTATAGAATTCTAACTAAGAAAAATAGACATGATGTGAGGGATTTATATTACAATATCATTTTTACTTGTATCATTTTTTCAAATTTATAATAATGATATTATATGATATATATATCATAAATATTATTTATCTTATTATAATAAGGTTTCTTATAAATAATAAATACTTTCCCTTCATTTTCCTCTCAGTGCATACTCAAGATACAAAAATATATTTTATAAGGAAAACTAACAAAAAAAAATTCATCAGTCAGATATCATTTTTATTCAATGACTATATTCTCTATAAATAATTTCAAGACTACTTTTTATATTCTTTATATATATATTAAATTAATTTTTACCAATGTTTGACATTCTATAAAATGTTTTAAAGGAAATATTCTGGTTTTTTCCGACAAAGGTACATTTTATTAATAGTTTGAATGAAATCACTTTTTTAACATGTAAAATGGGACGAAATTTTCCCAAAATTATAAGCTCTGAATTTTTTAAGTATTCCATTAAAGGATTTGATTTTTATTTTAAACAAAACTTTTCTCATAAACATAATAGAATTTTTCAGATTTTAAATAAGTATTTTTAAATTGAAAGTGTATTTTTATTAAGAAAACATTCTAATGATATTTTAAATATATTTTCAACTATTCCAATATCTATAAATGATACATATTCCTCACTGGGGATATGATCCAATAATACTATCTTAATTTAATATTTGTGTTGTTTATAATTATGATGATTAAATATTGATTAAACCCATTTTCTTTTCCAAAATTTTTGTCATAATTAAATGATAAAATTTTTCATGATCTTTTGGAATATATATGATAGGATTATGACAATGTGATGGGTAGTTGAATTATATCCCTCTAATGAATTAGTTAAAGGTTAATGACCTATGATCTGAAAGGGTAAATGAGACGTTATCCTAAGCCTAAACTTTGGAAAATTGGATGTTATCACAAACCCAAAGCTAGTACACAAGTTTTCATCCCAATCCTAAAAATTGATGAATATCCTTATAGGAAGATATGATATAATAATTATATGATTATGATTATGAAAAGATTTGCACAATTATTTTATGAAATTGTTTTATGCAAACATTATTCTACAATGGCTCATGTTATTTGATCACATTATTATTTTTTTATTATAAAGATACATGATTTTTTTTATAAACCATGATTGTGATATATGAATTTTAGGGTATGTTTTTCAAATTTTAAGGCCATGTTCTCATATCATTATGCATATTTTATACTTAAATGATCATTGATATCAATTTTTTACTTTAACTAATAATACTATCTCACCATTTATTTTGTTTCATTTTCTCATATATAATAAAAAATGTATTAAGCTTGATGTTTCAAATAAGTGTTATAGTTATGAAAAACATAGTCTGAGATGATGTAGATCTTTCATGTAACATTTTTTTACTTGTTAATAATTCCAAATGAAAATAAATTTTATAGTAATAGAAATAATCTTAATGAAATATAATGAATATTCATAAAATATTTTGAATTATATATGTATGAACTCCTTGGGTTGCCTAAAAATTGATATTTTCTTTTTATGTATTCAATTTTGTAATATATTTTTGAATACTGTAATTTAGTCTTATTGAATTTAATCATCTATTTGAATACATATAATTTGGGTGTGTTTTTCTAAGTAAGTTCACTGAGCTCTTTTCTTCACACATATCTATATAATCATAGTTTCTTTTTTCCGGCTCATTCATCGCCTCTCTTTAAGTATTGAAATCTTATTAGTGTATGGTGAGTTTTAAAGTCACAAAGATGTGTATCTATATATTTTTTATTTTTTATTAATCTCATTCATAGTAGGATTCCTATTAAATTATTTGGTAGTAATTGAATCTATTATCTAAAAATGACATACATGGGTCCAATTAAATGATTTAATTCATCCAAATAGGCCTTTAAAGATTTCATTAACTTTATCAAGGGTTCATGATATATTTTTGGATCACAGATGGACTTGGAGATGGCTATGTGAGGGAGTTTAGAAGGATAAGTTAAGTATTGGTTTAAATCCATTTATATCTTCATGATTATTTATTTATTTGTATTTTATATGATGAGGTTTTTCTATATATGGTAGTGTTATGATTATTTTCCATTACATTCATTCTACTACTTTTACTTTGATTTATGGGATAAATCATTCACAAAGTATTTTTTTAATTCGTAGGAATTTTTTTCCTTCACATGGAATATAATAATTCTTTTAGGTGTGTCTTGGGTTGGCACGATCATCCACCGGGTTGATGGACCGAGTTCTATTCATGAGAAAATTGTATAAAAGAAAAGGTTTTTAAGGAAAACCTTGGTTTCAGATCCACCGTTATTGTTAAAGATATATAGTAGACTAGAACTAGGATAGTAAGGACCCAAGAGGTTTGAAATTAAATATTGTAATGAGATCTATCTAATTTTAAACTCGATTCACCAGTAGTTTCTATGTTTTATGTTTCTAATTTTGAGTTTTCTTTTTTAAAATTTATTGTGTTTTTTGGGGATTTTGTGCTTATTAGAAGACAGTGGGAGTGAACTAGTGTACCCTATGAGGTCATAGGTCATATAAGTAAAGGTGGATCCTATGTACATCTCTCAAAATGACTCTTGGTTTTGGTTGGGTGGTTTGATCATGGTACACCAATACATGAATCCATTCCACACATTGACACTAGATACCATTTTAATTATATATATGATTTATTTTTCTTTTAATTCACATTTGGTTATGTAATGATGTTTAATTTCCATAAATCATGAGTATTAATTTAAAAATTATTTTTTAAAATAGCGTTGTACCATTATTGAAAAATGCTAAATTTTTTTACCGAAATTAATTAATACATAAACATGGTTCTGGATATTGAATTAACAGTAATAAATTTTAGAGGATGCCTTTTTAAACATTTATTTTAATTGGTTTTTATAAGGTTGGAGTTATTATTTTAATTTTTATTTCTAAATGTGTATAGATTTGAATTGAATGTGTCTTGTTCTAAAGTTTATAATGGTTTTTGAAAATAATTTACATGTGGGTTTTGGTTGATTTTCTAAATGTGACAAATTTATTTTTCATTTATGAAAAGAAAAACATTTTTTTGAAATACTCAAGTTTAAAAAACATGTTTTAAATTGAAGGAGGTGGTCTTTTTGAAATAGTATTTTGAAACATGGAATGTTTATATTTTTCCAGGCCTATTGATTTGTTTTCAATATGATTGTTTTGAATTATGATATATGGAATAGTTTTTCTCATACTTTATGTTACTTCTATTAGACCTCCAGAATGGTCTAGATAAAATGGATGAGTGTCTTCCCTATATGATTCCTTCCATCCATTGTCTAGTAATTTCACCCTTTTTGTGTGTGGTAATCACTTTTCCTCTCTTTTCTTCCAATGCTACTGTTGGTGGGGTTTAATTTATGGTTCTTGAATAATGCATCACCTTCGGTGTTCCATTGATGCTACCTCTTCCATAATTTTTTTGAGACACTCTTTTATTTTAGGGGATGTTAGCCTAGTGATGAGGTTCTTATATTAAGGGGATGTCATGGGATTGATTTGGAATGCATGTTACAGACTATGTTGAGTTATATATTCTTTTTCACTGGTAGTGTTTCTGTAACACCCCGAGCCTGCTCTTCCGAACTCGGTTCTTGAAAAATGCTGTGAAATTTTTTTTATTATGTGAATAAACAATTACACAACACTTCAATGATGCTCAGTAAGGGGTTTTGAAAACCTTTACTAAATCGTTTTCAGAAAAATATCCTTTCAATAATAAATTAAAAAAATTTCAATTGTAAATTCATTTGTAAACCACCTTTATAAAATAATATAATCCTTTTGAAAAATAATTATACTTTGAAAACACTTTTAAACTATTTCAGTGATTTTCTTTAGAAAATATTAAGCATACTTCATGAAAATAAAACATCATTTGGAGGCAACTTAATTCGTCGAAGGCTGTCTTGGGCCTACCCACTTGGCGAAGGATGGGTTCACTCCCCAATGACCTTCTATTTTTACAACGAACAAGCACCTGTATCTTTCGAAAACGTTGTAAGATTGCTTTACATATATATATATATATATATATAGTATTTCTCACTGGAGTATTTACCTTTAAACATCTCAGTGCATTTAAATAATCATTTCCACTATACATATATATAAGGGTATATATATATATATGTGTGTGAATTTTTATTTAAAAAAACACTTGTGAGTATTGGCTCCCAAAACTCACGTCACATGGCATGTACATGAACACCAACATACCCGATCTTCCATTGATAAATAATAGAAGAGATATCCATGATTTGTTTTCATAACTAAATGACTTAAACCATTTTTAATTCAAAATCATAAAATAACAATGAGCATGCACTGAATATTATAAATGATATATATATATATAAAATCAACATTTCACTCATGAGTATAATTATAAATATAAACATGCACAAGGCAACTTAAAATTATAACATATCTATAAATAGTTCATCCAATTCCATTAAAATTCATTTCTTTGTAATGTTTATCAAATTTTCACAAGTACGTGTATATACCTATATATGTTTATGCATGTATGAAATTTCATAAACGATTATCAATATATGGCCATAACCGTGATTTTTATGATATTCTTAATTTATTAATTCATATGTGAATTATTAAATGACTATTAATTTATTTAGAACAATCATATATTTTCACATCATGAAGGTATATATATACATATATATATATTATTCACTTGATTTTATATGCGATGTTACTTCTAAAATAAATTTTAATTATACAAATAGAACCATAAATTTATAATAATTAAATTGTTCTAAAAAAATTTAGAATAGTTTATTAGATCATATCAAAATATGTCCAAAACTTCAAACATATTGATATTGGTTTAAGATAATTATTTAATAAACCTTTGTAGCAATAATTTTTCAATCCCCAAAACCACAAAAAATATAAAACATATTATTTAACATAAGCAGATCTACCTCGAAATAAAATAAAAATAAATAAAAAAAAGAATAATAATCTATTTTTATGAGGATTTAAATGGGTAGAAAATCCCCCATACACACAAACCCATAAAATTAAAATCATGATAAGCAAATAGTCCTTTAACCCATTATACAAAACCAAATTTGAACATAATTTTGATAAAAATAAACATGAATGATTTAATTGGGATAAATCAATTACAATTAAAGATTAAAGAGGAAGGGTATTTGAAAATAAAACATTTTAATTTAACATGATGATTCAAATACATGTTGAAATCAATGGAAAATTAATTGTTGAAAATCAGAAAAATATATAGCATAAAACAAAAATTCATAAAAACTGTAATATTTTTTCATAAGAAAATAAATATTCCCTTACCAAATTTTTACGCAGAAGTGTTCTTACAACTTCTTCTCCTTCCAAAAGATTCTTGCCACTCAAAATCTTAAAATCATAAAAGAGAGAAAAACCAGAGACTCCCCATTTTCTTCCCACGGCCTTTTCCGCACTACCTTTTTTATACTCATGTTAGGATAATATATGTGATTAATTTACTCCATCTAGTGAGGATAATATATATATATCGAATTGGTTTGCAGTGCAAGATAATTGACATAAACAGCCAGTGGAAGAATAGATGGAAGCAAGAAAATTGATAAATAAATATAGCTTGGAAGTTTATTGAATACGACATATTTAATTGTATAAAAAGGACTGATAATTATAAAAAAACAGATTGATATTACAAATGGAATCCGATTATTATGAATCTTAGACAGATTCAACATTTAATATTGAAATCCAATATAGAACATTAAATCGGTAGAATACAAACTCTCTCAAACATTGACATTTGAGGAAAAATCTAAATGGAGTTAAAGAAATCTATACAAAAAAGGGCCATTAAATAAAAAAACAAGTGGATGAATAAAATACTAAATTCGAATCCAGAAATTGGATAAGCAGGCGTCGATTTTCAAAGGAAGAAGGAATAAAATGACAAAATATAGAACTATTGAGTCGATTTCTCAAATGATGTAGGTCATTAAACATACTCACAAAACTAGATATCAAAAACGAGATAGACCTACATCACATAAGCAAGAAACCCTATCTGTAACATGAAATCAGCTGGAGAAAAGATTTCACCTCGATCCGAGAACTTCAACATCAGCTCCAAAAGACTCGAGCTCAGATCCAGATCTAGATCTAGACCTCCTTCCTCAGCTTTGACCACTGCGCATATGACGAAGAACTATTCCCGACTTTGTTTGATTCCTTGTTCGGGATCGACTGCGATCCGTGAAGAAGAAGACAAGCCCTAACAGATTGGCCTCGACCTGGACTACCGCTCGAACTCGACAACACCCTAAGCTTCAACCCTTCCCTCGAAGTCATCTCCCTCGGCTCACATCTCGCAAAAAATGGAGTTCGAAAGAAATCTGAAATTACCCAACCTTCAAACCCTCGACGAACCGAGCGTCGGCCTCCTAAATCCCGAGAGCCCTAATTCCCAGTTTCCTATTATTCAATTTTATTACCATTTTTTTTATTTAGTTATCATTATAGTTTTATTTGTTTAAACAAATAAATTATCATAATATATTCTTTAATTATATACATATATATACAATGATTTATATTTATTTCATATTTTTTTTAATTAACCGAATCTCAAAACATAAATTTTAAAGTTTTTACATTAAATATATATATATATACATATACATAACATTATTAATTATTTCAAAAATGATTTATTATTTCTATTGTTTTTAAAGTAATATAAGTATTTGTATAAAATCATAACATATAATAATGAGAAATTTTTTTTAATAAAACTTATAAAAGTATCTTTTATAAAACATTACTTTATTAACATATCATATTATTATTAAATATTAAATATTCTATATTCATGTTTTCAAAACAAAATTTATATTTAATTAATGTTTTAAATTTCTTAAATTGAAAATAATACATCTCAAAACTAAAATTAGGTTTTTTTTAATCTTTTTGTAATCAGTTTTCATTTAAAAAAATTATTAAATAAATACTTAATTACTATTTAATTTTTCTTAGGGTGTTACATTCTCCCCCACTTAAAATAATTGCGCCCTCGCAATTTCTTTCTTCAGACTTCTGAAAACTCTGAATTTCCATCTTCAGAATTAAAGAATCACTAAATGGACTTAACAAACTAAAGAAAATTCTAAACTGTAGAGTAGTTTTTCTTCAAGAGAAAACGTCTAATCTCCAAAATTGTCTAGGCCCTTCCTCTGATACCAATTGTAACGCCCCGAGCCTGCTCTTCCGGACTCGGTTCTTGAAAAATGCTGTGCAATTTTTTTTATTATGTGAATAAACAATTACACAACACTTCAATGAAACGAGGATCTTTTACCGGTCTAGGTTCTGGAAGATTAGACATAACCTTACATTATCAGAGTTAAACAAAAATAAAAAAAAATCCACTATGCTTTTGTGCACGCTAACTCCAAAACCAACAACATCTACGATAATCTCCTAGGATACCTGTGAAAACATTTCAAAAACATGGGGTGAGCACAAAAGATGCTCAGTAAGGGGTTTTGAAAACCGTTGCTAAATAGTTTTCAGAAAAATATCCTTTCAATAATACTTTAGAAAATATTCAATTGTAAATTCATTTATAAACCACCTTTATAAAATAATATAATCCTTTTGAAAAATAATTATACTTTGAAAACACTTTTAAACTATTCCAGTGATTTTCTTTGGAAAATATTAAGCAAACTTCATGAAAATAAAACATCATTTGGAGGCAACTTAATTCGTCGAAGGCTGTCTTGGGCCTACCCACTTGGCGAAGGATGGGTTCACTCCCCAATGACCTTCTATTTTTACAACGAACAAGTGCCTGTATCTTTCAAAATGGTTGTAAGTTTGCTTTACATATATATATATATATATATATAGTATTTCTCACTGGAGTATTTACCTTTAAACATCTCAGTGCATTTAAATAATCATTTCCACTATACATATATATAAAGGTATATATATATATATGTGTGAATTTTTATTTAAAAAAAACACTTGTGAGTATTGGTTCCCAAAACTCACGTCACGTGGCATGTACATGAACACCAACATACCTGATCTTCCATTGATAAATAATAGAACAAATATCCATGATTTGTTTTCATAACTAAATGAATTAAACCATTTTTAATTCAAAATCATAAAATAACAATGAGCATGCACCGAATATTATAAATGATATATATATATATAAAAATCCACATTTCACTCATGAGTATAATTATAAATATAAACATGCACAAGGCAACTTAAAATTATAACATATCTATAAATAGTTCATCCAATTCCATTAAAATTCATTTCTTTGAAATGTTTATCCAATTTTCACAAGTACGTGTATATACCTATATATATTTATGCATGTATGAAATTTCATAAACGATTATCGATATATGGCCATAACCGTGATTTTTATGATATTCTTAATTTATTAATTCATATGTGAATTATTACATGACTATTAATTTATTTAGAACAATCATATATTTTCACATCATGAAGGTATATATATACATATATATATTATTCACTTGATTTTATATGCGATGTTACTTCTAAAATAAATTTTAATTATACAAATAGAACCATAAATTTATAATAATTAAATTGTTCTAAAAAAATTTAGAATAGTTTATTAGATCATATCAAAATATGTCCAAAACTTCAAACATATTGATATTGGTTTAAGATAATTATTAAATAAACCTTTGTAGCAATAATTTTTCAATCCCCAAAACCACAAAAAATATAAACCATATTATTTAACATAAGCAGATCTACCTTGAAATAAAATAAAAATTAAAGAAAAGAATAAAAATCTATTTTTATGAGGATTTAAATGTGTATAAAATCCCCCACACACAAACCCATAAAATTAAAATCATTATAAGAAAATAGTCCTTTAACCCATTATACTAAACCAAATTTGAACATAATTTTGATAAAAATAAACATGAATGATTTAATTTGGATAAATCAATTACAATTAAAGATTAAAGAGGAGGGTTATTTGAAAATAAAACATTTTAATTTAACATGATGATTCATATACATGTTGAAATCAATGGAAAATTAATTGTTGCAAATCAGAAAAATATATAGCGTAAAAAAAAATTCATAAAAACTGTAATATTTTTTCATAAGAAAATAAATATTCCCTTACCAAATTTTCACGCAGAAGTGTTCTTACAACTTCTTCTCCTTCCAAAAGATTCTTGCCACTCAAAATCTTAAAATCAGAAAAGAGAGAAAAATCAGAGACTCCCCATTTTCTTCCCACGGCCTTTTCCGCACTACCTTTTTTATACTCATATTAGGATAATATATGTGATTAATTTACTCCATCTAGTGAGGATAATATATATATATATCGAATTGGTTTTCAGTGCATGATAATTGACGTAAACAGCTAGTGGAAGAATAGATGGCAGCAGGACAATTGATAAAGACATATAGCTTGGCAGTTTAGTGAATACGACATATTTAATTGTATAAAAAGGACTGATAATTATAAAAAACAGATTGATAGAACAAATGGAATCCAATTATTATGAATCTTGGACAGATTCAACATTTAATATTGAAATCCAATATAGAACATTAAATCGGTAGAATACAAACTCTTTCAAACATTGACATTTGAGGAAAAATCCAAATGGAGTTAAAGAAATCTATACAAAAAGGGCCATTAAATAAAAAAACAAGTGG
Source organism: Viscum album (assembly GCA_963277665.1). NCBI lineage: Eukaryota > Viridiplantae > Streptophyta > Magnoliopsida > Santalales > Viscaceae > Viscum > Viscum album. The sequence continues at coordinate 1,112,349,374 of OY728146.1, forward strand.
ATGAATAAAATACTAAATTAGAATCCATAAATTGGATAAGCAGGCGTCGATTTGAAAAGGATGAATGAATAAAATGACAAAATATAGAACTATTGAGTCGATTTCTCAGATGATGTAGGTCATTAAACATACTCACAGAACTAGATATCAAAAACGAGATAGACCTACATCACATAAGCAAGAAACCCTAACCGCAACTTGAAATCGGCTGGAGAAAAGATTTCACCTCGATCCGAGAACTTCATCATCAACTCCAAAAGACTCGAGCTCTGATCCAGATCTAGATCTCGACCTCCTTCCTCAGCTTCTACCACTGCGCATATGATGAAGAACCATTCCCGGCTTTGTTTGATTCCTTGTTCGGGTTCGACTGCGATTCGTGAAGAAGAAGACAAGCCCTTACAGATTGGCCTCGACCTGGACTACCGCTTGAACTCGACGACACCCTAAGCTTCAACCCTTCCCTCGAAGTCATCTCCCTCGGCTCACCACTCGCAAAAAATGGAGTTCGAAAGAAATCTGAAATTACCCAACCTTCAAACCCTCGACGAACCGAGCGTCGGCCTCCTAAATCCCGAGATCCCTAATTCCAGATTTCCTATTATTAAATTTTATTACCATTTTTTTTATTTAGTTATCATTATAGTTTTATTTGTTTAAACAAATAAATTATCATAATATATTCTTTAATTATATACATATATATACAATGATTTATATTTATTTCATATTTTTTTTAATTAACCGAATCTCAAAACATAAATTTTAAAGTTTTTACATTAAATATATATATATATATATACATAACATTATTAATTATTTCAAAAATGATTTATTATTTCTATTGTTTTTAAAGTAATATAAGTATTTGTATAAAATCATAACATATAATAATGAGAAATTATTTTTAAATAAAACTTATAAAATTATCTTTTATAAAACATTACTTTATTACCATATCATATTATTATTAAATATTAAATAATCTATTTTCATGTTTTCAAAACTAAATTTCAATTTAATTAATGTTTTAAATTTCTTAAATTGAAAATAATACATCTCAAAACTAAAATTAGGTTTTTTTTAATCTTTTTGTAATTATTTTTCATTTAAAAAAATTATTAAATAAATACTTAATTACTATTTAATTTTTCTTAGGGTGTTACATTCTCCCCCACTTAAAATAATTGCGCCCTCGCAATTTCTTTCTTCAGACTTACGAAAACTCTAAATTTCCATCTTCAGAATTAATGAATCACTAAGTGGACTTAACAAACTAAAGAAAATTCTAAAGTGTAGAGTAGTTTTTCTTCAAGAGAAAACGTCTAATCTCCAAAATTGTCTAGGTCGTTCCTCTGATACCAATTGTAACGCCCCGAGCCTGCTCTTTCGGACTCGGTTCTTGAAAAATTCTGTGCAATTTTTTTATTATGTGAATAAACAATTAAACAACACTTCAATGAAACGAGGATCATTTACCGGTCTAGGTTCTAGAATATTAGACATAACCTTACATTATCAGAGTTAAACAAAAAAAATCCACTATTCTTTCGTGCACTCTAACTCCATAACCAACAACATCTATGATAATCTCCTAGGATACCTATGAAAACATTTCAAAAACATGGGGTGAGCACAAAAGATGCTCAGTAAGGGGTTTTGAAAACGTTTTCTAAATCGTTTTCAGAAAAATATCCTTTCAATAATACATTAGAAAATTTTCAATTGTAAATTCATTTGTAAACCACCTTTATAAAATAATATAATCCTTTTGAAAAATAAATATACTTTGAAAACACTTTTAAACTATTCCAGTGATTTTCTTTGGAAAATATTAAGAAAACTTCATGAAAATAAAACATCATTTGGAGGCAACTTAATTCGTTGAAGGCTGTCTTGGGCCTACCCACTTGGCGAAGGATGGGTTCACTCCCCAATGACCTTCTATTTTTACAACGAACAAGCGCCTGTATCTTTCGAAAACGTTGTAAGTTTGCTTTAAATATACACATATATATATATAGTATTTCTCACTGGAGTATTTACCTTTAAACATCTCAGTGAATTTAAATAATCATTTAAACTACACATATATATAAGGGTATATATATATATGTGAATTTTTATTTAAAAAAAACACTTGTGAGTATTGGTTCCCAAAACTCACATCACATGGCATGTACACGAACACCAACATACCCGATCTTCCATTGATAAATAATAGAAGAGATATCCATGATTTGTTTTCATAACTAAATGACTTAAACCATTTTTAATTCAAAATCATAAAATAACAATGAGCATGCACCGAAGATTATAAATGATATATATATATAAAAAATCAACATTTCACTCATGAGTATAATTATAAATATAAACATGCACAAGGCAACTTAAAATTATAACATATCTATAAATAGTTCATCCAATTCCATTAAAATTCATTTCTTTGTAATGTTTATCCAATTTTCACAAGTACGTGTATATACCTATATATTTTTATGCATGTATGAAATTTCATAAACGATTATCGATATATGGCCATAACCGTGATTTTTATGATATTCTTAATTTATTAATTCATATGTGAATTGTTACATGACTATTAATTTATTTAGAACAATCATATATTTTCACATCATGAAGGTATATATATACATATATATATTATTCACTTGATTTTATATGCGATGTTACTTCTAAAATAAATTTTAATTATACAAATAGAACCATAAATTTATAATAATTAAATTGTTCTAGAAAAATTTAGAATAGTTTATTAGATCATATAAAAATATGTCCAAAACTTCATACGTATTGATATTGGTTTAAGATAATTATTAAATAAACCTTTGTAGCAATAATTTTTCAATCCCCAAAACCACAAAAAATATAAACCATATTATTTAACATAAACAGATCTACCTTGAAATAAAATAAAAATAAATAAAAAAAGAATAATAATCTATTTTTATGAGGATTTAAATGTGTTGAAAATCCCCCATACACACAAACCCATAAAATTAAAATCATGATAAGAAAATAGTCCTTTAACCCATTATACTAAACCAAATTTGAACATAATTTTGAAAAAAATAAACATGAATGATTTAATTGGGATAAATCAAATACAATTAAAGATTAAAGAGGAGGGGTATTTGAAAATAAAACATTTTAATTTAACATGATAATTCAAATACATGTTGAAATCAATGGAAAATTAATTGTTGCAAATCAGAAAAATATATAGCGTAAAATAAAAATTCATAAAAACTGTAATATTTTTTCATAAGAAAATAAATATTCCCTTACCAAATTTTCACGCATAAGTGTTCTTACAACTTCTTCTCCTTCCAAAAGATTCTTGCCACTCAAAATCTTAAAATCAGAAAAGAGATAAAAACCAGAGACTCCCCATTTTCTTCCCACGGCCTTTTCCGCACTACCTTTTTTATACTCATATTAGGATAATATATGTGATTAATTTACTCCATCTAGTGAGGATAATATATATTATATCGAATTTGTTTGCAGTGAAAGATAATTGACGTAAACAGCTAGTGGAAGAATAGATGGCAGCAGGAAAATTGATAAAGACATATAGCTTGGCAGTTTAGTGAATACGACATATTTAATTGTATAAAAAGGACTGATAATTATAAAAAAACAGATTGATAGAACAAATGGAATCCGATTATTATGAATCTTGGACAGATTCAACATTTAATATTGAAATCCAATATAGAACATTAAATCGGTAGAATACAAACTCTTTCAAACATTGACATTTGAGGAAAAATCCAAATGGAGTTAAAGAAATCTATACAAAAAAGGGCCATTAAATAAAAAAACAAGTGGATGAATAAAATACTAAATTCGAATCCAGAAATTGGATAAGCAGTCATCGATTTGGAAAGGAAGAATGAATAAAATGACAAAATATAGAACTATTGAGTCGATTTCTCAGATGATGTAGGTCATTAAACATACTCACAGAACTAGATATCAAAAACGAGATAGACCTACATCACATAAGCAAGAAACCCTAACCGCAACTTGAAATCGGCTGGAGAAAAGATTTCACCTCGATCCGAGAACTTCATCATCACCTCCAAAAGACTCGAGCTCTGATCCAGATCTAGATCTCGACCTCCTTCCTCAGCTTCGACCACTGCGCATATGATGAAGAACCATTCCCGGCTTTGTTTGATTCCTTGTTCGGGTTCGACTGCGATTCGTGAAGAAGAAGACAAGCCCTTACAGATTGGCCTCGACCTGGACTACCGCTTGACTCGACGACACCCTAAGCTTCAACCCTTCCCTCGAAGTCATCTCCCTCGGCTCACCACTCGCAAAAAATGGAGTTCGAAAGAAATCTGAAATTACCCAACCTTCAAACCCTCGACGAACCGAGCGTCGGCCTCCTAAATCCCGAGATCCCTAATTCCAGATTTCCTATTATTAAATTTTATTACCATTTTTTTTATTTAGTTATCATTATAGTTTTATTTGTTTAAACAAATAAATTATCATAATATATTCTTTAATTATATACATATATATACAATGATTTATATTTATTTCATATTTTTTTTAATTAACCGAATCTCAAAACATAAATTTTAAAGTTTTTACATTAAATATATATATATATATACATAACATTATTAATTATTTCAAAAATGATTTATTATTTCTATTGTTTTTAAAGTAATATAAGTATTTGTATAAAATCATAACATATAATAATGAGAAATTATTTTTAAATAAAACTTATAAAATTATCTTTTATAAAACATTACTTTATTACCATATCATATTATTATTAAATATTAAATAATCTATTTTCATGTTTTCAAAACTAAATTTCAATTTAATTAATGTTTTAAATTTCTTAAATTGAAAATAATACATCTCAAAACTAAAATTAGGTTTTTTTTAATCTTTTTTAATTATTTTTCATTTAAAAAAATTATTAAATAAATACTTAATTACTATTTAATTTTTCTTAGGGTGTTACATTCTCCCCCACTTAAAATAATTGCGCCCTCGCAATTTCTTTCTTCAGACTTACGAAAACTCTAAATTTCCATCTTCAGAATTAATGAATCACTAAGTGGACTTAACAAACTAAAGAAAATTCTAAAGTGTAGAGTAGTTTTTCTTCAAGAGAAAACGTCTAATCTCCAAAATTGTCTAGGTCGTTCCTCTGATACCAATTGTAACGCCCCGAGCCTGCTCTTTCGGACTCGGTTCTTGAAAAATTCTGTGCAATTTTTTTATTATGTGAATAAACAATTAAACAACACTTCAATGAAACGAGGATCATTTACCGGTCTAGGTTCTAGAATATTAGACATAACCTTACATTATCAGAGTTAAACAAAAAAAATCCACTATTCTTTCGTGCACTCTAACTCCATAACCAACAACATCTATGATAATCTCCTAGGATACCTATGAAAACATTTCAAAAACATGGGGTGAGCACAAAAGATGCTCAGTAAGGGGTTTTGAAAACCTTTTCTAAATCGTTTTCAGAAAAATATCCTTTCAATAATACATTAGAAAATTTTCAATTGTAAATTCATTTGTAAACCACCTTTATAAAATAATATAATCCTTTTGAAAAATAAATATACTTTGAAAACACTTTTAAACTATTCCAGTGATTTTCTTTGGAAAATATTAAGAAAACTTCATGAAAATAAAACATCATTTGGAGGCAACTTAATTAGTTGAAGGCTGTCTTGGGCCTACCCACTTGGCGAAGGATGGGTTCACTCCCCAATGACCTTCTATTTTTACAACGAACAAGCGCCTGTATCTTTCGAAAACGTTGTAAGTTTGCTTTAAATATACACATATATATATATAGTATTTCTCACTGGAGTATTTACCTTTAAACATCTCAGTGAATTTAAATAATCATTTAAACTATACATATATATAAGGGTATATATATATATATGTGAATTTTTATTTAAAAAAAACACTTGTGAGTATTGGTTCCCAAAACTCACATCACATGGCATGTACACGAACACCAACATACCCGATCTTCCATTGATAAATAATAGAAGAGATATCCATGATTTGTTTTCATAACTAAATGACTTAAACCATTTTTAATTCAAAATCATAAAATAACAATGAGCATGCACCGAAGATTATAAATGATATATATATATAAAAAATCAACATTTCACTCATGAGTATAATTATAAATATAAACATGCACAAGGCAACTTAAAATTATAACATATCTATAAATAGTTCATCCAATTCCATTAAAATTCATTTCTTTGTAATGTTTATCCAATTTTCACAAGTACGTGTATATACCTATATATTTTTATGCATGTATGAAATTTCATAAACGATTATCGATATATGGCCATAACCGTGATTTTTATGATATTATTAATTTATTAATTCATATGTGAATTGTTACATGACTATTAATTTATTTAGAACAATCATATATTTTCACATCATGAAGGTATATATATACATATATATATTATTCACTTGATTTTATATGCGATGTTACTTCTAAAATAAATTTTAATTATACAAATAGAACCATAAATTTATAATAATTAAATTGTTCTAGAAAAATTTAGAATAGTTTATTAGATCATATAAAAATATGTCCAAAACTTCAAACATATTGATATTGGTTTAAGATAATTATTAAATAAACCTTTGTAGCAATAATTTTTCAATCCCCAAAACCACAAAAAATATAAACCATATTATTTAACATAAACAGATCTACCTTGAAATAAAATAAAAATAAATAAAAAAGAATAATAATCTATTTTTATGAGGATTTAAATGTGTTGAAAATCCCCCATACACACAAACCCATAAAATTAAAATCATGATAAGAAAATAGTCCTTTAACCCATTATACTAAACCAAATTTGAACATAATTTTGAAAAAAATAAACATGAATGATTTAATTGGGATAAATCAATTACAATTAAAGATTAAAGAGGAGGGGTATTTGAAAATAAAACATTTTAATTTAACATGATGATTCAAATACATGTTCAAATCAATGGAAAATTAATTATTGCCAATCAGAAAAATATATAGCGTAAAATAAAAATTCATAAAAACTGTAATATTTTTTCATAAGAAAATAAATATTCCCTTACCAAATTTTCACGCATAAGTGTTCTTACAACTTCTTCTCCTTCCAAAAGATTCTTGCCACTCAAAATCTTAAAATCAGAAAAGAGATAAAAACCAGAGACTCCCCATTTTCTTCCCACGGCCTTTTCCGCACTACCTTTTTTATACTCATATTAGGATAATATATGTGATTAATTTACTCCATCTAGTGAGGATAATATATATTATATCGAATTTGTTTGCAGTGAAAGATAATTGACGTAAACAGCCAGTGGAAGAATAGATGGCAGCAGGAAAATTGATAAAGACATATAGCTTGGCAGTTTAGTGAATACGACATATTTAATTGTATAAAAAGGACTGATAATTATAAAAAAACAGATTGATAGAACAAATGGAATCCGATTATTATGAATCTTGGACAGATTCAACATTTAATATTGAAATCCAATATAGAACATTAAATCGGTAGAATACAAACTCTTTCAAACATTGAAATTTGAGGAAAAATCCAAATGGAGTTAAAGAAATCTATACAAAAAAGGGCCATTAAATAAAAAAACAAGTGGATGAATAAAATACTAAATTCGAATCCAGAAATTGGATAAGCAGTCATCGATTTGGAAAGGAAGAATGAATAAAATGACAAAATATAGAACTATTGAGTCGATTTCTCAGATGATGTAGGTCATTAAACATACTCACAGAACTCGATATCAAAAACGAGATAGACCTACATCACATAAGAAAGAAACCCTAACCGAAACTTGAAATCGGCTGGAGAAAAGATTTCACCTCGATCCAAGAACATCAACATGAGCTCCAAAAAACTCGATCTCAGATCCAGATCTAGATCTAGACCTCCGTCCTCAGCTTCGACCACTGTGCATATGACAAAGAACCATTCCCGACTTTGTTTGATTCCTCGTTCGGGTTTGACCGCGATTCGTGAAGAAGAAGACAAGCCCTTACAGATTGGCCTCGACCTGGACTACCGCTCGAACTCGACGACACCCTAAGCTTCAACCCTTCCCTCTACGTCATCTCCCTCGGCTCACAACTCGCAAAAAATGGAGTTCGAAAGAAATCCGAAATTACCCAACCTTCAAACCCTCGATGAACCGAGCGTCGGCCTCCTAAATCCAGAGAGCCCTAATTCCCGATTTCCTATTATTCAATTTTATTACCATTTTTTTTATTCAGTTATCATTATAGTTCTATTTGTTTAAACAAATAAATTATCATAATATATTCTTTAATTATATACATATATATACAATGATTTATATTTATTTCTTTTTTTTTTAAATTAACCGAATCTCAAAACATAAATTTTATAGTTTTTACATTAAATATATATATATATACATATACATAACATTATTAATTATTTCAAAAATGATTTATTATTTCTATTGTTTTTAATGTAATATAAGTATTTGTATAAAATCATAACATATAATAATGGGAAATTATTTTTAAATAAAACTTATAAAAGTATCTTTTATAAAAGATTACTTTATTACCATATCATATTATTATTAAATATTAAATATTCTATTTTAATGTTTTCAAAACAAAATTTCAATTTAATTAATGTTTTAAATTTCTTAAATTGAAAATAATACATCTCAAAACTAAAATTAGGTTTTTTTAATCTTTTTGTAATCAGTTTTCACATAAAAAAATTATAAAATAAATACGTAATTACTATTTAATTTTTCTTAGGGTGTTACATTCTCCCCCACTTAAAATAATTGCGCCCTCGCAATTTCATTCTTCAAACTTACGAAAACTCTGAATTTCCATCTTCAGAATTAAAGAATCACTAAGTGGACTTAACAAACTAATGAAAATTATAATGTGTAGAGTAGTTTTTCTTCAAGAGAAAACGTCTAATCTCCAAAATTGTCTAGGCCGTTCCTCTGATACCAATTGTAACGCCCCGAGCCTCCTCTTCTAGACACGGTTCTTGAAAAATGCTGTGCACTTTTTTTTTATTATGTGAATAAACAATTACACAACACTTCAATGAAACGAGGATCTTTTACCGATCTAGGTTCTGGAAGATTAGACATAACCTTACATTATCAGAGTTAAACAAAAATAAAAAAATCAACTATGCTTCCGTGCACGCTAACTCCATAACCAACAACATCTACGATAATCTCCTAGGATACCTGTGAAAACATTTCAAAAACATGGGGTGAGCACAAAAGATGCTCAGTAAGGGGTTTTGAAAAACTTTGCTAAATAGTTTTCAGAAAAATATCCTTTCAATAATACATTAGAAAATTTTCAATTTTAAATTCATTTGTAAACCAGCTTTATAAAATAATATAATCCTTTTGAAAAATAATTATACTTTGAAAACACTTTTAAACTATTCTAGTGATTTTCTTTGGAAAATATTAAGCAAACTTCATGAAAATAAAACATCATTTGGAGGGTAAATAATTCGTCGAAGGCTGTCTTGGGCCTACCCACTTGGCGAAGGATGGGTTCACTCCCCAATGACCTTCTATTTTTACAATGAACATGCGCCTGTATCTTTCGATAACGTTGTAAGTTTGCTTTACATATATATATATATAGTATTTCTCTCTGGAGTAGTTACCTTTAAACATCTCATTGCATTTAAATAATCATTTCCACTATACATATATATAAGGGTATATATATATATATGTGAAATTTTATTTATAAAAAACACTTGTGAGTATTGGTTCCCAAAACTCACGTCACATGGCATGTACATGAAAACCAACATACCCGATCTTCCATTGATAAATAATAGAAGAGATATCCATGATTTGTTTTCATAACTAAATGAATTAAACCATTTTTAATTCAAAATCATAAAATAACAATGAGCATGCACCGAAGATTATAAATGATATATATATAAAAAAAATCAACATTTCACTCATGAGTATAATTATAAATATAAACATGCACAAGGAAACTTAAAATTATAACATATCTATAAATAGTTCATCCAATTCCATTAAAATTCATTTCTTTGTAATGTTTATCCAATTTTCACAAGTACGTGTATATACCTATATATGTTTATGCATGTATGAAATTTCATAAACGATTATCGATATATGGCCATAACCGCGATTTTTATGATATTCTTAATTTATTAATTCATATGTGAATTATTACATGACTATTAATTTATTTAGAACAATCATATATTTTCACATCATGAAGGTATATATATACATATATATATTATTCACTTGATTTTATATGTGATGTTACTTCTAAAATAAATTTTAATTATACAAATAGAACCATAAATTTATAATAATTAAATTGTTCTAAAAAAATTTAGAATAGTTTATTAGATCATATCAAAATATGTCCAAAACTTCAAACATATTGATATTGGTTTAAGATAATTATTAAATAAACCTTTGTAGCAATAATTTTTCAATCCCAAAAACCACAAAAAATATAAACCATATTATTTAACATGAGCAGATCTACCTTGAAATAAAATAAAAATAAATAAAAATAATAATAATAATAATCTATTTTATGAGGATTTAAATGTGTAGAAAATCCCCCATACACAAAAACCCATAAAATTAAAATCATGATAAGCAAATAGTCCTTTAACCCATTATACTAAACCAAATTTGAACATAATTTTGATAAAAATAAACTTGAATGATTTAATTGGGATAAATCAATTACAATTAAAGATTAAATAAGAGGGGTATTTGAAAATAAAACATTTTAATTTAACATGATGATTCAAATACATGTTGAAATCAATGGAATATTAATTGTTTCAAATCAGAAAAATATATAGCATAAAACAAAAATTCATAAAAACTGTAATATTTTTTCATAAGAAAATAAATATTCCCTTACCAAATTTTCACGCAGAAGTGTTCTTACAACTTCTTCTCCTTCCAAAAGATTCTTGCCACTCAAAATCTTATAATCAGAAAAGATAAAAAACAAGAGACTCCCCATTTTCTTCCCACGGCCTTTTCCGCACTACCTTTTTTATACTCATATTAGGATAATATATGTGATTAATTTACTCCATCTAGTGAGGATAATATATATATATCGAATTAGTTTGCAGTGCAAGATAATTGACGTAAACTGCCAGTGGAAGAATAGATGGCAGCAGGACAATTGATAAAGACATATAGCTTGGTAGTTTAGTGAATACGACATATTTAATTGTATAAAAAGGACTGATAATTATAAAAAACAGATTGATAGAACAAATGGAATCCGATTATTATGAATCTTGCACAGATTCAACATTTAATATTGAAATCCAATATAGAACATTAAATCGGTAGAATACAAACTCTTTCAAACATTGACATTTGAGGAAAAATCCAAATGGAGTTAAAGAAATCTATACAAAAAAGGGCCATTAAATAAAAAACAAGTGGATGAATAAAATACTAAATTCGAATCCAGAAATTGGATAAGCAGGCATCGATTTGCAAAGGAAGAATGAATAAAATGACAAAATATAGAACTATTGAGTCGATTTCTCAGATGATGTAGGTCATTAAACATACTCACAGAACTAGATATCAAAAACGAGATAGACCTACATCACATAAGCAAGAAAACCTAACCGCAACTTGAAATCGGCTGGAGAAAAGATTTCACCTCGATCCGAGAACTTCAACATCAGCTCCAAAAGACTCGATATCAGATCCAGATCTAGATCTAGACCTCCTTCCTTAGCTTCGACCACTGCGCATATGACGAAGAACCATTCCCCACTTTGTTTGATTCCTTGTTTGGGTTCGACCGTGATTCGTGAAGAAGAAGACAAGCCCTTACAGATTGGCCTCGACCTGGACTGCCGCTCGAACTCGACGACACCCTAAGCTTCAACCCTTCCCTCGACGTCATCTCCATCGGCTCACAACTCGCAAAAAATGGAGTTCGAAAGAAATCCGAAATTACCCAACCTTCAAACCCTCGACGAACCGAGCGTCGGCCTCCTAAATCCCGAGAGCCCTAATTCCCGATTTCCTATTATTCAATTTTATTACCATTTTTTTTATTTAGTTATCATTATAGTTTTATTTGTTTAAACAAATAAATTATCATAATATATTCTTTAATTATATACATATATATACAATGATTTATATTTTTTTTTTAATTAACTGAATCTCAAAACATAAATTTTAATGTTTTTACATTAAATATTTATATATATATATACATATATATAACATTATTAATTATTTCAAAAATGATTTATTATTTCTATTGTTTTTAAAGTAATATAAGTATTTGTATAAAATCATAACATATAATAATGAGAAATTATTTTGAAATAAAACTTATAAAAGTATCTTTTATAAAACATTACTTTATTACTATATCATATTATTATTAAATATTAAATATTCTATTTTCATGTTTTCAAAACAAAATTTCAATTTAATTAATGTTTTAAATTTCTTAAATTGAAAATAATACATCTCAAAACTAAAATTAGTTTTTTTTTAATCTTTTTGTAATCAGTTTTAATTTAAAAAAATTATTAAATAAATACTTAATTACTATTTAATTTTTCTTAGGGTGTTACAGTTTCTCAAGAGTTAGTGTTCTAAATATAAATTCCAATTTTACAATCTCTCAACCCAATTTTCAACCCTTTTTTCTGAGGCAGTTGTAATTTAAAGTAATTATTGTCAAGTATTAACTTCTCCCATGATACATGACTTGGTTACCTTGGTTTGAGATTTTGGATTGTTCATACATCTTGGATATGGTTTTTTTGATGTGGTATTTATGAATTTTTATTACATACCTTGTGAATATTTTTTCTTCATTATGGGGATATTGATTTCTCTCTTTACCTAAAGTATGTTGTTATCCTTAATAGTTAGTTTCTTTGGGTAATTTTCATATATTTTGGAGGCCACCATTGGTGATCCTTTTTGAAATTTTTCCTTTAATTGAATTATATTCCTTTTAGACATGGTTTTTCATGTTTTCTTTAGTTTTTAAATTTTCAAGTGGTCGGGGACCCATTCAATGAATCCTTACAAACCAATCAGACACCAATAAAGAGTGTAGGTCATTTATCCTAGTCTGTCTCAAAGGGTATCTATTTAGAACTTATGATCATGTTTAATTTATATCTTTCCATCTTGTCCTTTTTGTAGGGGTGTTCCTTGGGTTTTGAGGTGATGGTTTCTAGATTCAATCCTTTTCTATTTCATAGACCATATCTTTAGAATGGTAGTTGGAATACATTCCTTCTTATATAATCATGTTATTCCAAGGATTTCATAGTGTATAAAACATTATGGTGGGATGATTTATCACCCCCAAACCCTGAATTTTCTATTTTTTTAATTCATTTAATAATTTTTTATCAAATCTTATAATTTCCTACATAACTTACCTTAAATATCTAATTTTTTATATTTTTTATGGGTGTATAGTTGGTTCTTGATTAATAAAAACTACACAATAATCATGAGAATGTATCTTTATCATTAATGTTCCTAATTTCATAGTTTTCCTATAATTTATTCAAAAATGTGTCCCACTAATTCTATATTTTCCATGTTTTCTGGTGGGGGATACGCTATTTTCACATGGTTTGACCAACAAGGGAGACCAAACTCTGAACAATGCCGATTAATTTTAAATTTTAAATTTCAATAAAATATATCAAAAAATATTATATTTAAAATGGTCTTAACACCCTATCAATCATGTACCAACAATGAACTAGAAAAGGGAGACCCCATCTACACTATCCACTCCATCACCTTCTAAAATGGATTTCAATCTTTTTAATTCACAATTTAGAGTGGAATATTCTAAGGTTATGGTTAATATCCCTATGTTTTATTATATTCCATCTTTATTATAGATTTCATCTAATAAACCTACTATGAACATGGATTTCATGAACCCTGATTTAATTAGGGTGTTTTTATTTTGGTATTCATGGTACCCAGGGTTTCCAAGGCTCATCTCGAGGCATGTTCTGATAGTGTTCATCAAATGTGACATGTTCCACTCCATTTAAAGTAGGTTACCCCATTTGTAAGATTTTAATTTTCAAAGAAATTACTAATTTTTCTTTACATTCAAATTTTTTTGAATTTATTAATTTAAATTAGCATTTCTATGAGCCTATTTGAAAGGGAAACAATGTTTTTATTTGTTTTTTTGGTTGAAATAAACTTTTTATCTTAAAGGGGGTATTTTAAAATTATTTTACGGCACGTTTTCACACAATATAATTGGACAAATTTTCAATTTTAAATTACAAATGAATTTTATATTCTAAATATAGATTGTTCTTTTTCAGTGATATTCCCCATTTCTCATAAATTTTACTTGGCATTTCAATTAATAGTTTATATTCAATGTACCAATTTTTTAATTTAAAATTCATTTTGAATAAAATTTGGTCAGATTTAAAAATTCCATTTTTATATTACAAGGTTATATATATATACATGGGTTAACATATATATCTATATATGAGCATTTGTGTGTTTTTGTGTATGAATTACAATAAGAGTGTGTGAATATTTACAACTAGAACAATATTTATATATACATTTGAGAATGTATATGAGTAAAAAAATAAGTGTTCTTAATAAATATAATTTAAATCCAAATCATCTTTTAAATTATTTTCATAATATATTCATAAAATAATATTTAAATTCCCAGTTGGCATAATAAAGATTCATTATGGCATTTTATAATGAAATTTTGAATTTTTGAAGAATTTATTTAGTAGTTTTGATAGCTGAAGTGTAGGGATAAATATTTCGTAAATGTCTTCCTTGAATATTCTTCGAAATGGGTTTAAAGGAGCGCGTGTATTTTTGATAAATTATATGGATTGTGCAGGTTTGATGAAATTCCTTATTTTAAAATATAAGGAGATGTTTTATTGAAATGGGTAAAGAACATGAGTAGTCGGGCATATATAGGTAAAAACTGAATTACATATCACATTTTATTATGCCAGTAGACTAAAAGAATTAATGTTAGGTAAAATACATGGTTTCATGGAAAGATTATACCACAAAAATGATCCACGACATGTACTTTTTAATGGATTGTTACATTTCATGTCATGGATAAGTGACACTACCTTACTAGATTAAATTCACATTATATTTTATTTTTAGTGCACACATTGGATATTTGATGATTAAATAATATTAGGATAAAAAGATCATGTCATCCAAATGACCCCAGATGTCTTAGAGATTATCCCATGGCGCATGTTTATGAAAGAGTTTTTTAAGTTTCATGTATCTCTTTCATAAAATTGTAATAGTGAGTTTCTTTCTCTCTTAAATAAAATTATTAAATTTTAGTTCTTCTTTTATTTTAAAAAACTTCTGAACCATGTCATTGGATTTATTTAAATTAATTTCTTTAGTATAAATCATGTTTTAAAATTTAATCAAAATTTTTTAGATCTAGTGATAAAAAGTATTCTTTGAAAAATGGTTCTAAATTTTTTTTTAAATTGGGATTAAAATAAAAGTGGATTAGAATAATGAAAGGTTTTCTAATTGACTATTTTCATTTAAATAATAATAGATAAAAATTTATTTATATAAAATTGATATTTCCTTTTGATGGACACACTTATGAAAAATATTTTTCAAATACCATATTAAAAACAAACATTAAACATATCCACTATTCAAAGTCCTAAGATTAGGGTGTGGTATATTTGGAATTCCTTCTCAGCTCTTTTTCTCAATCCTAGTAATATAATTTCAGTTCCAGGTTCTGGCTCATTCATCACCACTATTAGTTCATTGAAATATTAGTAGTGTATTGGGACTTGTAAACTCAGATGGAGGTTTTTTGTCTTCATTTTAGTTTTTATGTATTGTATCCATCATGTGGTGCTTATTAATTTAATTTGTAAGAATTTTTCTTATTTTCATATAATGATGGTTCTATGGTTCTTTAAATGATTTACTTAGACAAAATAATAAGTTCGTTATTTATTTTACATTATTGGTGGTGAATTTTATTTGTGGAGGTCACAGTAGAAAACATAGATGGCTAGGTGAGGTTGTTTGGATAGAGATAGAAGGGATTGTTTCCCATCTATTTATTTTTTTTTTATTTTTATGCATTTTTCTATTTAGCGTGAACACTAGGATGGGTTATACTAATTATACATTAGTTCTCGAAAACTTTTTTTACTCTGATTTAAGGAAGAAATCATTCTCAATTTTCTTCATTTCTAGGTACGTGTTTTAAGACAATAAAGATCAGAATCCCCTTATAGTGTGTTGTATATTTCCGTGAGATTCCAACTGATAGACAACTCGAGTTTAATTCATGACAATAAATATTTAATATTATTTAATGTTAGAAATGAATTGTATTTACCAAATAACTATTTTTCTATATTTTTAATATTTTATCCAAATAAATTAAATTGGAAAATTTAAAATATTATTATATATAAAATCTTATATTTTTATTATTATGAAATAAAAAATTATATGAATTAGTATTAAGAATGCTAATTAATATTTTTAATAAATAAATTTTCATTATATTATATCATTTTCTTAAAAAACAAAATTTATAAATTTATATAATTTTAATTTTATAAAAAGAACATTATTTTTTAGTTTAAAAAGAAAAAAAATTTCATAGGGTGATTTTTTAATTTTTCTAAGAAGGATAAAAATTTGGTGAATGGTGAAAATGTCGACTTGAAAATACTATCACTTTAACGAAGTTTTCATAATACAATAATGATTTTAAAGTTTATGAAACCATATTTATATAAAATGTATTTATATATATATATATTAGAGTAAAACATTAAAAAATAAATTTTGATTTTATATTACTAATGTATAACGTATTAGAGGCTTAAGTAATAGTATGATATAATTAAAAAAGTTGGTTGTTTTTTTTAAAGTATAAAATATTATAATTATATTTTAGAATGTTTTAAAATCCCCATAAATATTATATGGTTGGTAATACACCAATTATTTTTATACAAATCATAAAAATTTATAATTTTATCTTAATCATAATTTTTAATCATAAAATATACTTTGAAAAAAATTGCTTTCACATGATAAGATCACTAGTATGAACCTTTTTTGGGAATGAACTAATATAGATAAATGTGATCTCTGAGAGGGGGAGGGGGTGAATTAGTGATATTTTATTTTCATTTTTTCATATTTACAAATCAATATTCACATTCTATTATATATATATAAATTTTTTGAAACTAAGTAGATATTAACAACCATATGAACAAAAATATATTAAAGGTTCACTAATCAATAAGATTACCTAGTCCTTGGCATGGTTTTGATGTAATCTAATAACACAAAAACCACTATAAAAAAACAATTCATATGTGGTTAGAAACAGTTGAGAGTGTCTATTTTCATGAGACACACAATAGTCAATTGATAGTGCATTTCCTCGATTGATAAATAAAATATATAACAGTGTTATTGTAAAAAATTTAACAACCTTCAACAAAATGGTTTAGCATGTTTTCAACAAGATACATAAATGTTATAAACACTTGGTTTTCATGAAAAGAATGCTTACAAAATTTCATTTAACATCAACATGCAAGAAATGTATTATTAGGATTCTGTATATATATATTCATTTGATATCTTTTTATCCAGTATGATCCATCTGGTAAACTCCATACAGTTATTTTTTTTATGCTTGATAACACTACTTATGTGCACTATCTATTCCATAACCTTAGAAAACCATTTGTATAATGTATCATAGTATGAAACCTTGTCTCATATCTACCAATAAATTCTGGTTTCTATAGTTTGAGGGATCACTAGTTTTCACCATCTATCTGATCATATTGAAATAAAGGTAGTGAATCACATCTCATAATAAATATTGTACACACCTACCTTAACACATCTAACCTCTTTATATAGTCATGATTACTCTATGATTTTAACGTAATGGGTTAAATTTAGTTAGGCTTCCTGCTTAATTTTCCAGAATCCCCATAACGAAACTCACTATCATTGACTACGTTGAATGTTCCTTAATAGACAATTCTAATGAAGTACTTGAGACATTATTGTGTATTAGAGATAATAACATCCCTTTCCTCTGTGATTTTTGGAAAATTTAATTTTCAACCAAATATCATCACTTGTGATATCTATATTAAATTTTATTGAAGTATTTGATCTAGTAAAACATTATACCACTTATTTAACTGGTGTAATTTTAAAGAAATACTTCTTCTAAATATGTATCCATTCGATGTCTTGTATTACTTAGATGGAACATTTTTAAAGTATTCTGGTATGAACATACACTATCTAATGAATTTCATCAATAATCAGTTTCTATTTCTTTTACATCACAGATTCTGATTGATGATCAACATATATAATCATATTTCTTATGAATTATACCAAAAAATCTATCTGATGAGTTAGAGACTTATGTATAGTCATTTTATAAAAACATCTCATTAAAAATTCATAATTTCCCATATGATATCCATTTCAAAAAAATAAATATCTGTCATAAAAAATATTTTTAATCTTATGGACTCATATTAATGATACCAAAAGATATCTTTTGATTTTATTCACCTTATTGGTTTTCTACAATGACATTACTTATGAAAACACTTTGTACTTATGTAAATTTTTTCTTATCAAAAAACATCATAAACAATGAACAAAAACTTTATATATTTTCATGTCAATAGGGCTTCAAAAAAATCACCGAGCTATACTAATTACTATATAAATTATGAAACAAAACTATAATAAGAAATACCTCTGACCAATATATTCATTTTGTTAACCATCCATAAAACTATATAATATGAACTTTGTATATAAAAATTAATTTACACCACTTTTTACATGGATTGGATCCTGAAATATTTAACATCTAATGATGTTAATAATATAAATAAAAAAATAGTCACTACATATTATTTCGAACGCTCTTCCTAATGAACTTCTAAGCATGATAAGATAAACATTTCGCACAAAAACATACGCCAGTTATCTTAGTCTAGTAATTTTTTGCCTAAGGGCTCGATCCAGTATACCTAGGTCAATAATCTCTGTCCAATCAATATTTTTTGAAAATATTACCAAATTGAGGTGATTTATGTTTGATAAAAAGATAAAAAAAATTATCAATATTTCTAAATTTATAGAAATCATATCCAGCATCTTTTTAACATCCTCTAGGTTTTATAAAACACCATAAATCGTCTTGGTCCCAATATTATCCGCCTTTGAATTTTTTTTAAACAATGATAATAAATAACTACATCAGTTTTAACTCACGAAATGGAATATTTACCCTACAATTATATATCCACATGAGAAATGTTGGTGTAGGGAAAAATAATTATTGATCAATAATTCCATGTTATCCACAATCAATGAAATATAGTTTCCACTTCTTCCACCACCTGGAACCTTCATCATAAGAATACTTAATACTATAAGAAAAAAATTACTACATCCACATAAACAAACTATTATAATTGTCCACACATGTATTGACATCATAGTTTACCACTTTTATAAACTCTCCCAAAATACATTATTTCCCATGAAAGCTAAAATAGATAACATCTCATAGATTTATGTTTCATCATTTTCTCCACAGTGAAAACACTATCCAAATAACAGATAAATAGGGGACATAAAAAATGTATTCATTGAAGAGAGTGAGGTTTTACACCCATTATCAACCAAATCTTACAAAAATTTTCCTTCGATAATGGTTTTGTGAAAATATGTACAACATTCTCTATTGTTAGAAAAAACACTACCTTTAGTTTTTCATTTTTCAAATACTCTTTGATCTAGTGATATTTCATATTCATCTAATTGGAATGATATTTTATCACTGGTTTGTTTGTGAGAGTTATATAAATTTTATTATCACATCCTAAGAGAACGGGAAACCACACATCAACTAAAAATTATTATAATCATTTCATTATCCACATCAATTATGTTACAGATTGAGTATAAAATGCCTAATTTTATAATAATATAGTGATAGAAACTAATTTTTTTTAATATTTTAGAAAATGATAATTTCTTCAAATAAAAATGCTCCATAAGATGTGGATTTACTATCATCTATACTTCCTACCAATTCTACATGTGTTTATCTAAATGCAATAATCTTTCCTACACTATCATATTTTAATCCAAAATTAGATGTCGCATTAATATATCTAATAATTGACTTAATGTCCACATGATTAGATTCCTTTAAATAACATTGATCCCTATCAAAATGAATAATAACATACACTATCTCTTGGTTTGAATACATTAGATAAAATAAACCTCCAAAGAACTTTTTCAACTCTTTGAGACCTGCCTCCTTTCCTTCTTTATCATTTTATAACTCTTTTACAACTAAAATTGGTGTTGAGACTATCAATTAATTCTATATACAAAATTATTCTAAAGTTATTTATCATGAATCTCTAGATATAGAAAATGTACTTATTATTTTGATAGATTTGTAATATAACAAAATAAATCATTTATCCTAACATAGAAATTTTAAATATCATTTTCACCTCACCAAGAAACTTCTCACATGTATCATTATAATTAACAAAAAATATAATGTAACCAAAAATCAAAAAAATGAAAAGGGGAATCCAAGTGATTTTATATTATATGGATTTTATTATAACTCTTCCTTTCCTGAAGTTCAATTTTATTAAGTAATTATCCTATTTTGAAAACAAGGTTCTTGGAGAATGATTAAGCTCATAAAACTACTTAATTAACTTAGAAAAATTGATTTCATATTTTCAAAGCATGATTCCACATAGTTTCTCGATATAAATTTCTTTATGTATCTCTCTATTAGAAAATTTTGACATGATATCTATTGTAAAATATTATGCCTCCCTTTCATAGTAATGACATAAATTATTTCATAAGTTTATAATCATTCCACTGGATTTAATACCTCATCAATTTCAATTAATTCTATTTGTGAGTAACCTTGGCAAACCAGTCACTCCATGTTTCGTATCACTTCTCCTTTTTTATTCAGCTTGTTTTAGAAATCCCACTTGGTACCAATCATATTGTTTTGGTTTTTTTTTGGAAAAAATTCTAAATTCTCATTATTTACAATATTTTCCATATATCCATTCATAACATAAATAAAATTTCGATGATTTAAATAATCATCAATATCTTTTGGACCAACCTATAAATCTACGGAGTATGTGAAACTAACTGTGAAGTTTTACTATTTGAAACTATCATTGTTGATATCCAATAATTCTTTAGACATATACTTAATTACCCAACCAAAGATGAGATAAACATACTTGTTCCTCATCACTTGAAATACCTAATTCAGAATCATAAGCTTGATTATATTTAAAATTATTTCCTAGATCAAAACCTTTATCACATTGTTCTAATGTAACAACTTTTTCTTGGATTTATTCAAGATACGCAATACATTTTGAAGCATTTTTTTATCCTATTAAAGAAATTTTACATTTTAAGAATCAAAATAAGTCTTGAATATTTATTATAACACTTGTTTTATCTACCATCATAATGGAATCCAAGAAAGATTCTATCAAAACCTCCCTGATCAAAATTCCCAATATATGCACTATTGGGTTTTATAATCTAAGGGATTTCAAACACTCTTAGGTTTTTAAAACATGAAGTTCAATTGTAATACATATCGTAAAGGGTCATGTTAGAGTTGTTTCTACTGGGAAATATATTCTTATAATGAACTGCTACTCTGATATCTTTCCTTAAAAAATATCTACAAGTGCAGCATTCGATCAATAAAATCCATGCCATATCAATTGGACTAGTATTTCTAATTTCATAAACAAAATATCTTGGTGGTGTGTACAGTACACTAAACACATGATGAATGATATTGTTCTTAAGATAATCACTAAGAGTCACATTTGTGTATTCTTCACTATTATAATCTCTAATATTCTTCATAGTATATCCACATTCTTTTCCTGAACTTCTCCTGAAATTGTTAAACATTTTGAGATCCTTATATTTATATTTATAAAATATTATGCATATAATTACATTAAATTCTTGAATAATATATATAAATAATTTATCCTCTTTTATGGATTATTGTCTCATGGGTTCAAAAATTTCAAAATGAATCAACTCTAGGGGACTACTTTAGTGTATCTCAACTTTCTTATTTAATGAGTTTGTAATCTTCCCTTTATGGAATATATACCAAAATCAATCTATTAATTTTTTCATGTTAAAAATATCACAAATACTCAATATTCTATTTATCATTACAATATTCCAATGACACATATTCCCCAAACTTTTACTCCATTGTTAATTTTATTTCATAATGCTTTGATGCCTTGAATTCATCACTTCATCAATTTAAAAAAAATTCCCTAGTTTGTTTCACTTTTTTAAAAAATTATATCTTCACGTATTTTAAAAATAAAACAACCAATTCTGAAAAAAAATACTCAACATTATAACAATGAACTAAAACATGAAAGAATGTTCAGTTACAACCCATCTACAAACAAGGATATTTTGGATTTTAAGTTTTATTCCCCAATAATAATATATCCAATGTCGTTGATTCCAAGTGAATCATCATTCCAGAGAACCACTATATCTTTTTTTATAATAATTTCAATTTTTCAAAAAATTAAAATATTTTTTCATATAAGAAGAAAACCCACAATTCAATATATAGAAATGTTATCCTTTTGTATATTTGAGAGAAGCATTAATAACTAAGACATTTTCTATTCCATTTTCTTCCCTTTCATATGAACTTTTTTTTGATAAGATTTGTTTTTACAATAACATAACAAGGAATACATTTTCAATATCTCTAAGATGATAAAATATTTTAAAATATATTTCAAGGGTTAGAATCTATTTTTATTATTTGTACTAACTTTCTTGGGTTTTCTTCTTTGAGCAGGTTGATTCTATCACGACCCGACCCGTACCGAGGCTCGAGCCACAACTACCCCAAGCCCGCCTCCATAGGCCAGGGGCTAGCGACCAATGCCAAAGGCCCAACAAACTAGGGGATTCCATTGTCTAAGAAACTATACACACCCACGCAGCTAACTCAAATCAAAAGTGCAGAGAAAAGAAAGAAGAATACAACACTGCTACAAAAAGAGAAACCAACATACATGCATCAACCTCTAACATGTATAAGTAAAGTGCAGACAAGTAAACTGAATAGAAAAAGGGGAAAAACATGTGCAAAACTATAAAGGTTCCATAACCAAGCAACAGGTAAAATAGAAGTAAACCACTAGTGAGTCATGCCCAGAAAGTCCTGCTATGGCCACTGAACGCAGCCCAAGCTCCTGTGTCCGCTACGCTCCTCCGTAGTGTCGGACGAACTCTCTGTCGTCTGCAAGGGAACTCCACATGCGGGCCAAGCCCAAGCAGGGGTGAGTATAAAAATACTCACAAGGATGCCCCGAATGCTCGAGGGAGCAACAAGGGAGGTGCTAAAATGGTGACCAGTAGACAGAGCAATGAACAGTGTAAGAGTAAATAAGAGAGAGAGCGCAGATCCACCCAACAAGAGAAAGGAAGCCGACTCGTCCAGATGTAAGGAGCTAGAGACGGTGAGAAGACGAACTTCTCATCGATTCTTCACTGCCTATAGAAGGAGAGTAGACTTGTCCAACCAAGAAGATCTAGACACGGAAAGCATGTGGCATAACCTGTGCGTCTTCGCCCCTCCTAGAAGGAGAGTAACTGAACCCAAGGAGTGGAAACAACAGTAGGGTGTGTGTATATATATCCTCAACGAGAAACCCAAATGAGTGAGTAACAGAATCTCTATCTACAAGATCAGCCCAAGAATAGTCGCCAACAGTTCAAAGGATATCCAACACTTATTCCAAACATCCTTCACATCAACCTAGGAGGTACAAGTCCAAGGGGCTCAATCACCGCACCTCGATACTATCCGTTTTGGGTGGCACTGACTCGCCCGCACGGTTTTTAGGTCACGACGCAAGGACGTGTCTCAGTGGGAAAAGTGCCCCTCATTCTCATATATCCTAAGGTCACGTCAAAGCTATCACATCGTCGATCCTTACAACCAAGGATCCCGCTCTGGTAGGAATGGAGAAATAGTCACCGACTAACCTCATATATAAGGAATGAGTCTGAAATTCCAATGGGTAACCCACTGCCCAGCCCGGTTGGAGTGTAAACCTTAATAACACATCGGGTGACCACTTCCCAGCCCCACTGGATGATAGACCCTAAGAAGTTGACAGGAGAACCACTGCCCAACCTTGCTGGAGGGTAGACCCCAAATAAGTCGATAGGCGACCCACTGCCCAGCCCTACTGGAGGGTAACCCTAAGAAGTCGGCAGGGGACCCACTACCCAGCCCTGTTGGAGGGTAGACATGGAATAAGTCGACAGGCGACCCAATGCCCAGACCTACTAGAGGGTAGAGCCTAAGAAGTCGACAGGAAACCCACTACCAAGCCCTCCTGGAGGGTAGACCTGGAATAAGTCGACAGGCGAGCCACTGCCCAGCCCTGTTGGAGGATAGACCCTAAGAAGTTGACAGGCGATCCACTGCCCAGCCCTGCTAGAGGGTGACCCTAAGAAGTCGACAGGAAACCCACTGCCCAGCCCTGCTAGAGGGTAGACATGGAATAAGTCTATAGGCAACCCACTACCCATCCCTGCTGGAGGGTAGACCCTATGAAGTCGATAGGCGACCCACTACCCAGCCCTACTAGAGGGTAGGCCTGGAATAAGTTGAAAAGAGACCCACTGGCCAGCCCGGATGGAGGGTAGACCCTATGAAGTCGACATGAAACCCATTACCTATCCCTTCTGGAGGGTAGACCTCGAATAAGTTGACAAGTGACCCACTACCCAGCCCTACCGGACGATAGACACTAAGAAGTCGGCAGGTGACCCACTACCTAGCCCTACTGGAGGGTAGACCCTAAGAAGTCGACAGGCGACCCACTGCATAGCCCTGATGGAGGGTAGACCTAGAATAAGTTTACAGTCAACCCACTGCCCAGCCCTACTGGAGGGTAGACCCTAAGAAGTCAACATGGGACCAACTGCCCAGCCCTACTAGAGGGTAGACCCGGAATAAGTCGACAGGTGACCCACTGCCCAACCCTATTGTAGGGTAGAACCAGAATAAATCCGATAAATCAGCACTGGAACTGACATCACTGGGTGTTACCAACATCGCTATTGTGCATTGGTTCAGAGTGCATCAAAGGGGCCTCCATCCAGCAATGCTTCATGATTCCACATCTAATAAGATCTCAAACTAGGCTCCACATACCCAAACAAATTACACCGGTGAAATCCTCGTAGAAAAACAGGCAAGATAGACCATTTACTCACCCAAAACTACCAACTATTGAATATGGTAATATTCACTGTAGCCAGATCATGTGGGGCCCACACCAAGATCCCGAAACTGAACAAACCGATCACACCACTATGATACCTTCAGAATAAAACACTCGGGATTGATTACTCAATCGTCCAAAACGGATACCTGGTGAAAAATGTACTATTAACCGTAGCCAGCCCGGGTGGGACCCACACCATGATCCTGAAAAAGGTCGGGCGAACTATGCCATCATGATGCTCTTAGAAAAACACATCAAAAAGTCTATTAATTAGCCCTGAATGGACGTCTGAAGAAAATGTAGAAGTACGCTGCACACTGCTAAAAGACGGATTGTGAGGCCCACACCTCAACTCCAACTCGAGCACTACGAAAAGCATCTCAAAAATTCTGCATGAGGACTGGGGTCGTGCTGCCGCTGATAGCGCGTCAATCAGACATCCCAAGCAGGAGTTAGGTCTGATGCAACAATTAATTAATTAATTTACTAATTAATTAATTCTTCCTGTTAAGTGTTTCGTGCCTCTGAGCAACGAAACCAAACCACAAAGGTTCTGAACGAACTTTGGAAGGTCAGTATCAACTCTAGGACCACAGTGCCCCTAACGGCACGTTAAACAGACGTCCGGCTCGCGAAGTGCGTCCATCGCAGGCTTTATTTAAAAATTTATTACTATTAAATTAAACCTCTTCAGGTCACCCATCTTCAGGCACAGAATCCAAAATCCTTGAAAACCACTTTAAAAAGAGCTCCTCACCGACACGATTTCGCTGCTACAGAAGGCGCGTCAAACGGAAGCGTCGTTTAGAAGTTACAGCTATTTACTAATTAATTAATTAATTTATTATTAATTTTATTTAATATTATTATTATTTTAAATGGACCGGCCATCCTGGCTAGTCTCCCCTCCTCGTTCCGCATCAAGGAAGACTCGCGTGCTGCTGGTCTTCTTCCCTCCGAGGCAGCAGCCTCCACCGACCATCCAGACTGGCAGGTCTTCTCCCGCGTGCTGCGACAACGAGGACCCGCAACACGCGGGTCCTATTTCACCTGCCGAGCGCGACTAAGCGAAGCCATCGGCTCCCCTGCCTGCATTGATCCACCTGTGACACTACCCAAGGCTCCTCGCTCCGCCTCAGCCTCAACCGCTGGCCAGCCCAGCTCCCGGTAGCAGCCTCTATCGCCTGGACCTCCGGTCCCCTACTGCGCCACGTCGCAGCCAATCCTACAGGCCGCTGCCGAGCCCATTGCACCGGCCACCCCTAACATCGCTACTGCACCTCTAGCCTCCGCCTCCTGGGCCTGTTCCGTCGGCTTCCATCCAGCCGAAGCCGCATGCCAAGCCCCGCACGCTATGCGGCCAGCTCCGCCTGCTCGTCGCCGTAGTCCTGCACCGGACACCGCCGGCTGGGTTTCTCTGGTGATCCATTCCACGGACCACAGAGACCACCCCGCTCATCCAAAAACAAAACTGAGACCTGTTTCGGAAACCTCTATGAAACCTTCACACAATCTGACTCCTCTGGATGATCGGTCGCCATTTTGAAGTGCATGAAAATTGATGAAAAACACCCGAACAAGGGTGATTACATACTTGGTTTGAGGGTCATATTTGTGTGGCGATCAATGAAGATAATCAAAACAAAGATCAAACTACGAGGTTTCAAATAAATTAATAATTTAAAACAATGTTGTGGTAAATTAACAAGAATCCTACCACGATTTTGATGCGCGTCATAGGAAATGCGTCTGTGAGGCTCCACCTTCGAATCGCCGAGGTTTTGGCGAAGATCGCTCCCCAATCTAGCGAAGAACTGTGAAGAACGGCTAGAGATAGAGGGAGAGGGGAAGAGGGAGAGAGAGAGAGAAGAAAATGGGTTCTCCCTTCCAACACTTAGTGAGTCTATAGAAATTCACTAAAACTCTCACAACGGGCACGGATCTCGAAACCTCCATGCCCGCTTATTTTATACTGCACCTAGATAAAACGCCCCATTTCTAACTCAACAAAAGACTTGGATTTAAATTCTGGACTTCTATCAAAAGATATTGGAAAAGGATACCAGTGATAAAAATCACTAAGTGGTCATTTCGAAAAGACCATTTTTCCCTTGGATGACATCTCTCACACCAGGCCCACGCCCGCAACTTTTACACTCCGCCTAGGGTAAAAGGCATTCTCTGGACTCAATGGTGCCCTCGGTTTTCCCATCTGAGCAACCATTTAGGAGTTATTCAGGTTTGATCTATTAAATGAATAATTTGATAATTTAATCATCCATTTAACACACAGCCAATGAGCAAGGGGTCCGAACGTCCCATGCCCACTCATTTTATGTCGTGCCTAGGGTAAACACCGTGTTCTGGAAAAAAATTTGGTCTTAGATTTCAAATCCGATCAATCGTCTAAGAGATATCACATTTTATTTAGTTAACCACTCATGCGTAATATAAAAACACTTAACATTTTTATATATTTAATTCTGAGAAAACTGGGCCTCAGAATTGCACGCCGTCTGAACGCCCTGCTCTGGAATGACATTAAGAAAATTTTCAAAGTATCAAAGTCCCAAAACCTGGGTTCTTACATCATTCCCTCCTTCACGCTTTTCTTCCCCTAAAAGAAAAATTAAGAAAACAACTCGAGATATAGAGCTCATGCCTAGCTCTACCGTGCCGAAGAAAACTTGTGCATCACCATGCTTACAACGCGCGAACTAAAGGGATGGTTATTATAAGGTTTGATACTCTCGAGGACATGCGTAGGAATACGCACTAACCTCATTAGCTGCGACACGTCGAAGAAACTATGCTTCCACTCCTACTGTTGGGAAGGTAGGGTAAGATTGTAGGAAACCTCTCAACCCCTTTCACCATTCCTGAATGGCCCAAAGAAACTCTGGGTTCTTTCCCGACCACACCTCTACTTTCCACGTCATGACTGAAATCACCATTTGTTCTTGGAACATGGTCTCATGATTCCCTCCTTCAGAATACCCATCTGGTGAAAAACCCAAGGATATCCAGTCACACAAGTTTTCACAGTCAGTGCATCACGATCAAGACTCTCTTACACGCTCAACCGGTGAATGAGCTTGCTTCATCAACTACAGACAAGTTGTACCCTCCTGTAGACACTCTAGCTAGAACTGTCTTATCCGGTTCAAGTATCTCAGTGTGGGGACGCACCTGAGAAACTGGTGGTCTGAGAAAACCAAAAAATGCTCTTCCCGAAAATAGTGTCTCCGCATTCTTAGGGAAAAACTACCACCACCATCACCAACATAGGGTTACACCGATGCCCCACGTCACCCTCGGTAACCCCTAGAGCAAGGAGTTAGACGAAAGAGTACCTCACATAGTTTATAACAAGTTCTACTGAGAAAAGTAGAAAAAGACATA
This sequence comes from Viscum album, assembly GCA_963277665.1. Taxonomy (NCBI): domain Eukaryota; kingdom Viridiplantae; phylum Streptophyta; class Magnoliopsida; order Santalales; family Viscaceae; genus Viscum; species Viscum album. The sequence goes on from OY728146.1 coordinate 1,112,378,389, forward strand.
GAGTGTACCTCTTATCATCTCTTGTACTGCAGGATTGTAAAACAACCACAGCTCACAGCTGCCCGCGACCATGTCTGTCAGCTCCCTGAGCCTGACATGCGATGCCTAGTGGTGGTGGAAGGACCTCGAAACGTCATCCTCCAACCATAGTTCTTTCTTTTTTCTGTCAAAACTGCCTCCTTGGGGGCCACCCTATCCTCACCTGGGAGTTCTCTTATCATGACACTGCCTCTATCGTGGCAGTGCATCTACCAACTATCTGGAAGACTCAGCACATTTGGTCGATTAGTCTCACGCCATGTGATCTGGCACATCACAAACATAGCACTAGTCCTCCCTAGGCTATCTCGGTGCTCTATGTTGTCCCCGACCATGTGCCTGATTCTCATCAAGGGTAAACGTTCGGCGTCGAGGCCCCGCCAATCGACGTCCCTTTTCCAGAAATTTCTCTGTCACCAGTGCCTGCTCCAGTACCCTTATATGGGTGAGGATGCACAAGGGAACTATGCTGGAACGAATCACCTCTACAGAGATCTCGTTCAAACTTCTGTGCTCGGAAGTTTCCGTCATGGACCACGTTCCAAGGGTACCAAGTAAGGTCTGCGAACCCAGTCGCGTACCCAGCCACTGCCATCACTCCCCACTGAAGCTCAAGCAGCTCCCGAAACCGCAAAAATCATAAGTAGGAGGGGTAGTACTCCTCACTAAACAGCTGCTAGAAGTCATCCCACGAGAGTAACAACTCATCCTGTATCTAAGTAACCTTAGCTCTACATGGAAAAAGACTGGCTGTCAAAGCCACCATCTAATCTGTCAGTGTCCGAACAAGCCTGAAGAGGCGGACCACCGACTCTAGCCAAACCTTCATTGTCTGTGGGTATGGCTCGCTATTGAACCTCAGCGATCTTGGATGCTGGAACTCATGTAGCACGCCCATCCTGTGCTCGTCATCGGCCTTCGCTACCGGTTCTATTCGCTACTCCACAGGTGGAGGTTCTTCTACCTATCCTCCTAGAGAAAGGGTAATTGTATGATGGGTCTTGAACTGAGGCCTCTATTCTCACAGAATTGTCGTCATGAACCGGAGCTAGTATCCTAGCTGGCTATCATCGCGGATTCATCCTGAACTCGACCAAGGAGCACCGTGGTCAAATGCGCATATATATAACAACAACGTTGGGGAGATGTCTCAAGAAGGACAGACAAAGACTCAATATTATATGATGCATGAATCAAATTCCCTAAAATAAGTGTCTCAGTGTTCCGAGTCGACAATAGGGTTGTCATGGTCCTCGTGAATGGATACATCAGTCACCGCAGTATCACTGGACTCCCTGGCCTGAGAGCCTCTCTCGAGACACATTGACACTATTTCCCAAAAACTCAACCAATTCCTTTTTAGGGACGTCCGAAAATCTCCCCAAGGAACGAGCCACCTCTGATACCACATCGTCACGGCCCGAACCGTACTGGGGCTCGAGACACAACTACCCCAAGCCCGCCTCTATAGGCCTGGGGCTGGCGACTAGCGTCGAATGCCCAACAAACTAGGGGAGGCCATTTCCTAAGAAACTGTACACACCCACGCAGTTAACTCAATGAAAAAGTGCAGAGAAAAGAAAGCAGGATACAAAAATTCTACAAAAAGGGAAAGCAACAAACATGCATCGACCTCTGACCAGTACAGGTAAAGTGATGACAAGTAAACTGAATAGAAAAAGGGAGTGAAACACGCACCCAACCAGAAAGGTGCCACAACCTGGAAATAGGTAAAACGGAAGTAAACCACAGGTGATTCACGCCCAGAAATCCTGATACGGCCACAGAACACATCCCAAGATCATGTTTCCTCTACGCTCCTCCTAAGTCTCGACCGACATGTCCGTCATCTGCAAGGGAACACCAAGTGCGAGCAAAGCCCAAGCAGGGGTGAGTATAAAAATAATCATTAGGATGCCCCGAAATCTCGAGGGAGAAACAAGGGAGGTTCTAAAATGGTGAGCAGTAGATAGAGAAAAGAATAGTGTAAGAGTGAATAAGAGAGAGAGTGCAGCTCCACCTAACAAGAGAAAGGAAGAAGACTCCTCCAGACACATGGAGCTAGAGACGGTGAGAAGACAAACTTCTTGTCGAGTCTTCACTGCCTATAGCAAGATAATAGACTCGTCCAACCAAGAGGATCTAAACACGAAAAGCATGTGACATACCCCGCACGTCTTCTCCCCTCCTAAAAAGAGAGTAACCAAACCCACGAAGTGGAAACAACAGTAGGGTTTTTATATATATATGCACAATGAGAAACCTAAATGAGTTAGTAAGGGGATCTATATCTCCAAGCTCATCCCAAGAAGAGTCGCCAACAGTTTAAAGGATATCTAACATAAATCCAAAACGTCATGCACATCAACCTAGGAGGTACAAGTCAAAGGGGATCAATCACCGTAGCTCGATACTATCCTCTTTGGGCGGCACTGACTCGCCCGCATGACTTTTAGGTCACGACGCAAGGACGCATCTTAATGGGAAAAGCGGCCCTCGTTCTCTTATGTCCTATGGTAACGTCAAAGTTGTCACATCACCGATCTGTACAACCAATGATCCAGCTCCGGTATACATGGAGAAAAAGTCACTGACTAACCTCATAGATAAGGACTAAGTCTGAAATGCCAACGGGTGACCCACTGCCCAGCCCGGCTAGAGGGTAAACCTTGATAACACATTGGGTGAACCACTTCCCAGTCCCGTTGGAGGGTAGAGCCTAAGATGTTGACATGCAACCCACTGCACAGCCCTGGTGGAGGGTAGACCTGGATTAAGTTGACAGCCGACCCACTGCCCAGCCCTGCTGGATGGTAGACCCTAAAAAGTCGACAGGCGACCCATTGCCCTGCCTTATTGGAGGGTAGACCCAGAATAAGTCGACAGGTGACCCACTTCCTAGCCCTGCTGGAGGGTATACCCTAAGAAGTCGACAGGAAACCCACTACCAACCCCTTCTAGTCGGTAGACCTGGAATAAGTTGATAGGCAACCCACTGCCCAACCCTGCTGGATGGTAGACCCTAAGAAGTCGACAGGCGACCCACAGCTCATCCCTGCTAGAGGGTAGACCCTAAGAAGTCGACAGGCGACCCACTGCCAAACACTACTGTAGGGTAGACCATGAATAAGTAGAAATATGACCCACTGCCCAGCCCTGCTGGAGGGTAGAACCAAAGAAGTCGACAAGAGACCCACTGCCCAGCCCTGATAGAGGGTAGACCCAGAATAAGTCAACAGGAGACCCACTGCCCAGCCATGCTAGAGGGTAGACCCTAAGAAGTCGACAAGGGACCCACTACCAATCGCTGCTGGAGGGTAGACATGGAATAAGTCAACAGGTGACCCACTACCCAGCCCTGCTGGAGGGTAGACCTGGAAGAAGTCGTCAGGCGACCAACTGCCTAGTCCTGTTGGACGTAAGCCCTAAGAAGTCGACAGGTGACTCACTGCCCAGCCCTACTAAAGGGTAGACCAGGAATAAGTTGACAGGCGACCCACTGCCTGGCCCTGCTGGAGGGTAGACCCAGAATAAGTCCAATAACTCGGCACTACAACTGACATCACAGGGTGTTACCAACATCTCTATCGTGCGTTGGTTCGAAGTGCATCAAAGAGACCTCCATCCAACACCTCTTTATGTTTCCACAACTAATAAGATCTCAAACAAGGCTCCACGTGCCCAAACAGATCACACTGTTGCAATCGTCATGAAAAAACATGCGATATAGACCATTTACTCTCCCGAAACAGCGAACTGGTGAATATGATACTATTCATTGTAGCCAGCCCATGTGGGGCCCACACCAAGATCCCAAAACTGATCAAACTGATCACAACACTGCGATCCCCTTCGAAAAAAGACACGGGATTGATTACTTAATCTCTCAAAATGGACACTCGATGAAAAAGTTACTATTCACAGTAGCCAGCCCGGGTGGGACCCACACTATGATCCCGAAAAAGGTCGGGTGAACTACTCCATCGCGATGCTCTCTGAAAAACACATCAAAATGACTATTCATTTGCCCCGAACGGACGTCTGATTGAATAGTCACAGTACGCAGCATGCCGTTTAAAAGACAGCTCATGGGGCCCACACCTCAACTCCAACACGAGCGCTTCGAAAAGCATCTCAAAAAGTCCGCACGAGGACTGGGGTCGCATTTCCGCTAACAACGTGTCAATCGGACATCCCAAGCATGAGTTAGGTCCAACGCAACAATTAATTAATTAATTTACTAATTAATTAATTATTCGTGTTAAGTGTTTCGTGCCTCCAAGCAACAAAACCAAACCACAAAGGTTCCGAATGAACTTTGGAAGGTCCATCTCAACTCTAGAACCACAATACCTCTAACAGCACATCAAAAAAACGTCCGGCTCACGAAGTGCGTCCATCGCGGGCTTTATTTAATAATTTATTATTATTAAATTAAACCTCTTCGGGTCACCCATATTCGGGTACAGAATCCAAAAACCCCGTAACCCACTTTAAAAATAGCGTCTTGCCGACACGATTCCATAACTGTAGAAGGCACGTCAAACGGACATGCCGTTTAGAAGTTACGGTTGTTTACTAATTAGTTAATTATTTTATTATTATTATTATTATTATTATTAAACGGACCAGCCATCCTGGCCAGTCTCCCCTCCTCACGTCGCATCAAGGAAGACCCATGTGCTGGGGGTCTTGTCCCCTCTAAGGTCGCCACCTCCACCGGTAGGCCAGACTGTCACTCTTCTCCCACGCACCGCGTCAACGAGGACCTACAACACGCAGGTCATGTTGCCCCTGCTGAGTGCGACGGACTGAAGTCGTCGGCTCCCCCGCATGCAGCGCTCCGCCGCGACACTGCCCAGAGCTCCCCGCTCTGCGTCTGCCTCAACCGCTGGCAAGCCCATCTCCTGGTAGCCGGATCTGTTTCCTGGACCTCTGGTCCCCTGCTGCGCCACGCCACAGCCAACCCTGTCGGCCTCTCCCGAGCCCGCTGCACCGGACACCCCTAACACCGCCACTACACCCTTGGCCTCCGCCTCCTGGGCCTGTTTCGTTGGTCATCGTCTAGCCGAAGCCGCACGCCTAGCCCCGCACGGCAGGCTGCCAGCTCCACCTGCTCGCCACCGCATTCCATCACTGGCCACCGCCGGCCGGGTTTCTCCAGTGATCCATTCTGCGGACCACTGCGACCACCCCGCTCATCCGAAAACTAAACTGAGACCGGTTTCGAAATTCTAGACAAAACCTTCACACTATCCGACTCTACTAAATGATCGGTATCCATTTTTATGTTCTCAGAAATTGATGAAAAACAAGTGAACACAGGTGATTTCATGCTTGGATTGAGGGTCGTATTCGTGCGGCGATCAACGACAATAACCAAAACAAAGATCAAACGATGATTGTTCAAATAAATTAAGAATTGAAAACAAGGGTGAGAAAAATTAACAAGAATCCTAGACAATTTTGATGTGCGTCATAGGCGATGTGTCCGTGACGCTCCACCTTCAAACCATTGAGTTTTCGAAGAAGATTGCTCCTCGATCCAGTGAAGAACGGCGAAGAATGGCTAGAGAGAGAGGGAGAGGAGAAGAGGGGGGAGAGACAGAAGAAAATGGTTTCTCCCTTCCATCACTTAGTGAATTTATATAAATTCACTAAAACTCTCCAAACGGGCGCAGATCATGAAACCTCTGTGCCCGCCTATTTTATAATGCACCTAGATAAGACAATCCATTTCGAACTCAATGGAATTCCCGGATTTCAATTCCAAGACTTCGTTCGAAAGTAATTGGAAAAGGACACTAGTTATAAAAATCACTAAGTGGTCATTTCGAAAAGGCCATTTTCCCTTGGATGATGTCTCTCATAGGAGGCCCACGCCCACAACTTCTATACCCCGCCTAGGGTAAACGACATGCTCTGGACTCAACAGTGCCCTCGATTTTACCATCTGATGAGCCATTTAGGAGTTATTCAGGTTTGATCTATTAAATGAATAATTTTATTATTTAATCATCCATTTAACACACCGCCAATGAGCGAGGGGTCTGAATGGACCGTGCCGACAAATTTTATGTCGTGCCTAGGGTAAACACTGCATTCCAGACCCAACCTTGGACACTGATTTCTGATTCGATCAATCATCTAAGAGATTTCACATTTTATTTTTTTAACCACGCGTATGTAAAAAAACACTTAACATTTTTATATAATTAATATCGGGAATAGCGGGCCTCGGAATTGCACGCCCTCTGAACGCCCTACTCTGGAATGTCATCAAGAAACTTTTCAAAGACTTAGAGTCCCAAAACCTGGGTTCTTACAGATTCCCCATCAAACCCCATGAACATTTTTTAATAGATTATTTTTTTGAGCATATTATTAAACCATTACATCATAATTGTATGAAATAATCCTCCATTCTACTAGTATAAACCATATAAATCATATTTCCCTTGGTAAAATACATGGTTTTAGGAGTTCTGAGATTATTTATCATCAACTTTAATACCTTCCAATTTATCCATTTATTAAGCACCAATGTTTGGATACTTCGTAAGATTTTATTCTTAATATTATATTTATTCTCATCCTCAATAGCTTCTCTAGTTGTATAATATCTTAGTACAAAAATTAAAATATGAGGAACTTTAGATTTTCAAATTTTCCTTATTTTGGATAGAAATATGAAATTATTAAATTGCATTTTTTGGTACATATATATACTTATTATTAAAATTTAAGGTTTAGTTTTTTTGTACATATAAGGTTAATTTTTTTACATATTTCACTAATCTATTTAATTTAGCTTTGGAAATTTTTTAATCATTTCTCATCTTTAACACGTTTTTATTGAACAAACTCTAATTATTCATTCTTTACTTTTAAATTTTCATCAATATTGATGTCGAGGTTCTTCTTTTCATCATGAAATGTTTTTAAATAATGAATCTCTTTTAGAAATAAGATTTTTTATTCAATAAAATTTTATTTACAATTTTCCATAAGATTTTATTACCCCAACTTCTTTTTCTCCTATTCAATCCTTACAATTTTAGAATACATTCTTTAAACACTATTTTTATCATAAACACCATGCATGTAACTTATTCTTATTATTGTTCTTATAATTATTATTCTTCAAGGGTATCAATTTAATCACTTGCGAACTTTAAATCATTCAATTTTTCAATAATATGTTTTATGATGGTATCATCACTAGAGTTTTTAACTTCTTATTTATTGTCATTATCTTCCTCAAATATAGACAAATAGTTTCTAATTTTTTAGATGTCTTATAATAATTTTCCTTAGAATATGTCTTATATTTGGATGTATTCTTCTTGAGATATCTTACTTACATTATATCATTTTTATAACTATGTTTATCTTCTTTAAGTAAAGGAAAATTTTCTGGAAAATTTCTAACAACACCCCAACCAAAAAACATTATAGGTATATTTCCTTCATGATTTTGTATTCCTCTACTCAAACTTTTAGAAACCAAGGACATAAATTCATCAGATCTGTTATTAAAATCATTTTCCTTTTTATATTCTCTTCCTTCTTCCTTAATATCAACATTCTTAATTTTCTTTACTTGGTTTCCTTGAAAAATATGTCTATATATTTTCCCCCTTCATTATTGTGGCCTTTAATTTTCAAATTTTATACGTGATGATAGTTATTTTTAGATCATAATGATAGAGTTTTAGCATATTTACCTTCTAATTATAAATATCTTGTTTCAACGTTTTCTGTAATTGTTTCTATGATTTTTTAATTAATGATTTAATCATCAAACTTCTCACTGATATATCAGATGATTCTTACCATATAATTCATCATTATAAAGAACTCACAAAAAAATTCATTATCACCCATATTAATATCTTCAAAATCAAGCTCTATTTTTTAAATTTACATTATTCACATTAGAAATTAAATTATATGTTTTCTTAACCCTTTACCAAATGAATTTAGCCATTGAAATTCCTTTAACTCTAAGAAAATAACTTTTAGAGAGTGAGGAAAGTATATCATTTTTAGTTGAGTCATCATTATCAAAATTTTAATCATTAGTATATTCCAATGGAAAACCGTAAATACATTAATGGAAACCATCTGTAATGGCCTTAAAGACATCATATACGTTGAAAATAAGATAAGGGGATGTTTTATCTTTCTATAAATATTCATTATTCCCATCAAAAAAAAGAATCCACTTATTTTACACAAGTTTTTGAACATAATTAGTAGCTTATATATTCATTTTACTTCGAAAAAGATTCATCCAAGGGAACTGTCACTCTAGTACAACATAAAAGGACTAATCACAAGTAATGTGATAAATGAGAGTTTGAGGGGAAAATCATTGATATTTTATTTTTATGTTTTATTAACTGTGAAAAAAATATATAAAGGAAAAAAGAATGATAAAATAAGAATATTATGAACATGATTATTTACATTGTCCGACAACAAGAAATAGTTTCTATTCATTGTAATGGTTTGTAAATTATCTAAGGATATACGAACCACTAGAAAATAATCCTTTTTATATTCATAAGAGTAGTAGGAAATATCCTTTCACTTGAAATGAAGATAGTCAATCAACCATTCATGTTCTCCACATATAGATAAAATACATAATAATATTTTTAAGAAATTATAGGAACCGCCACCAAGAAGGTTCAATATTATTTTACAATTATTAATGTTCTTTCTTCACACTTTATTTTCTTATAATTTCTTACTGTTCACATTCTCACACAATATGATTTAAGAAATTCCTTCTTTCTCTAATATATATATATATTTATCCAATTTCATGTTTCTTATGAAATTATTCTAGTAAACTATATATGAATCATTCTGGAGACTGATACCACTTATTTTTCACATTATCAACCCAATCACATTGAGATACTATGTATCTTATATTACCTAATATGAAACTACATGAAATAAATCCCGAAAAATTAAACTACTTACTTTTCCACCGATCACCTATTATCACCACCATCTATCTAATCATCTCGACACTCTAGTAGTGATTCTCCTCAGTTAAAAATTATACAACCCACCTATTTTCTATGCCCCTATTAGAAACATCCATTCATTGACTAAATTGAATTTTCCTTAAGATCAAGAGTAAATGAACTCCTTCAAACATCCAAATAGATTATTTATAATCACAAGTATTTCCCCAGTGATATTTTAGTAATTAAAATATCATCTTAACACCACCACACTTGATATCTTTACAACATTTTCTAAAATTCTTCAAACTTGTGAAACAGTATACCACTTATTCAATCAGTGAGAATCATATTAGCACTTCAATATGAAAAGACTCCATCTAATTTTCTTATATAACTTTATTATATCTTTTAAAATTTCTTCATAATGATAATTTTAGAGTCTTATTACTTACATTTGAACTCTTTTACCATTTCATTCACATATAAGCTTTTGACCAATTATCTTCAAATGAAAACACCCATCCAATGATTTCAACGAGAATAATTTCTCTAATGAGTGAAAACCTTCTATCAAGACATCCTATAATAACTTCTCATCATGAATTCATACATTTTAATCAAATATAAATTTCACAAAAATTAATACTATTTAGTAAAATAGATTGTTCCTTTAAAGGAATTTGATCGATGATATGAAATAAATATTTTCATTCCCTCCATCTGATTAGTCTTCATCCAATGAAATTCCTTATCAAATCCCTTTGTAATTATATATATTTACTCTAATTTAGAAACATACCAAAAATTTAACAAATAGTTCATAGACATTCATGTACATAGGGAACCACAAATATTTTCAAAACTATATGAAAAAATTTAAAAACATTGAACAAAAAATCTAACAATCTATACCTATGACTAATATCTTATATCCTTTAAACTTCCTCTTAACATCATAAATTGAACATCATACAGAAAAATCGTTTTCTCCCACTTTTTACTTTGATAGGTTCATGATATCTATCACTACTCAGAATGTTAAGAATATTAAGAAGGAAAACAAAATTATATATTTGGTCACCGAACACTATCTGATGAGAAATATAATTGTGATATGATAAACATTCAGCACAAGAATTCAAGACTCTTAAGTTAGTATAATAATGACCTTCCAACATACACGATCCGGTATAATCCAAACTATCCTTACTGCCTTGTTTCATTTTATGGAAATCATATAAAATTAGGGTGATTTATGTTTAACAACAAGATACTACCACTTTCATCAAAATTTCTAATTTTATAAAAATCCTAACCAATATATTATTAATATGGTATATAATCTACGAAACACTACAAAACTTATTTTTCATAATAATTTTCACCACCATTAAAATTATATTTGAAAAAAAATATTTTATATTTGGAATCATTAAGTAAAAAGTAATTGATATGGCCGATTTTATTTTTCAGAAATAAATAAAATTTAATTATGTAAAAATTATTTACCACCATATAAACCTAAAATGGTGAAAGTAATAAATATTAGATCCAAAGACTTGAAAGTGTTTAAAAAACATGTTTGGAAATTAATGGTTGAGCAGTGATTAGACTTATCTATTGTCCTAATAAATTATTTTACATTTTTTCATCGATATAACCTTTTAATAGTTATTCGACCTTTTGTATTATTACAAAAATACAAATCCATTTACATATCAAAGGATCTATCACCACACCATTTCTCGTCACACCTCAGGCCTCTTATATTCAAAAAAATGCAAAACACCTCCCCAAAACTCACATAAACTTCTTACTTGGTTTTTTATTTTAAAAATACCAAGGACCAAAGCCTTAATTTAATTTTCCAAGGACCTATTCCAAGGATTATGGTGATGTTCTAAATTATTCCATTTTTATTTATTTTCCTTCATTTCATTTCCATCCTACGACAAATATAATCAGACCATCCTAACATAATTATATAAGTATCATAAATATAATGAAATTTTATTTTGTTTAGGGGGTGATGATTTTATACCTTCTTCCCGACCATTCAGAAAATGAAAATGTGGCATGTGTTATGTGTGGACTACCACCTCCATAAGTGATGTAATATTTTTTGTAAACCTACTTACCGGGATGGTTAGACACTGGTATTTCATGAAAAAATTATATTTAAACCATTATTTAGATTTTTGAATTATAAAATATTCCCAATCCCTGCGCATTTTATTCAATGAAAATGTTTCTCATTTGTACTTGAGGACTACCGCCTCTCTGATGTGATATGTTTCTTTTTTATCTATTCATCTCTTAGCTAAAAACACTTTTAAAATCTGATTGAACACCTTAAAGAATATAAATAATGTCATTATTCTTCTACTATAATAATATTTTTCCAAAATAATCACTTTTCTAACCATAATACTCATAGATTATGTCCTTTTAAAATTTGGTTTCGGTTGAAAACCTATATGAACAATGCTCTAATTTTAATCATGGATGAAAATGTGTCCATAAATAATTGTTTTTTATACATTAATGAGATAATAATTTTTGGTTTATGGTTTTCAAAAGGTTATATTAATATTATATTTTTTTAATGCTCTGCCATTTTTTCATTAAAATTTAATGAAAGAAGCTTGACACGAACATCACCAATATGAATAATAAATAAATTAATGAATAAATGAGATTAAATAATTATAAATCATTAAAAAACATATATTATATTAACTATTATTATTAAACCCCAATATTTTATGTTATTTTTATTTTAAATATATATAATATCCTTTATAGATTGCAATGCAAATCACTTTGTGATTTTAAAAGAGAACATTGTTTGATAATGTATACAACACATAACACTGATCTTCAGCAAACTAAAAATTATTATTATATGAACCTTATAACCTATCATTTAAATTGAAGGGTTTTAATAGGATAAACCACATTATAAAATAAATTATGGTCTTTTTTAATGAATATTTATTAATTAATTCTTAGGAAATAAGCACCCAATCTTTATTAAAATCAATTAATACATCAAAAATACATGATTCTTCAAAAATGTTTTTCATTAGTTTCTATGAGAAAATATTATCATTATTTTCTAGAAATTTAAAAATAATAATTTAAAAATAATTTTTTTTAAATCATCATATTACAATAAAATTAGGGTTAATATTTGGTATTTTTCTGAAAAGATTTATTTTTTAGTGAATAATGAAATATACTACTTATTATTGAAAACCATATTTTTGTTTCAAAAAATAAAAATTTCCATTTTTTGAAATGGATTAAAATTAAAATTAGGTCATTAATATTATTAATAATACAATTATGATCATTCGAATCATTTTTATTATTTAATTTAGTATGAAACATTTTTAAACATAAAATTCATTTTTCTAAAAAAAATCAATGCATTTTCGTTTTTATATTAAATTAAATTATGATTTTCATTAAATTACATATTAAATAATTAATCGCATATTTGGAATCAGTAGGTCCAAATTTGTTAAATATTTCCATTTAATTTTTTTTCATTCTTAATGGTAACTATAGTAATTTTAGTTACCACAGTTAAGCCTAAATCAGGGGATTAAGAATAAAATTAATAATTTATGGACTATCATCAGTGGTCAAGGTCGAGGTTGAGGCTGGGTGTCGCACTGCCGATATACACTGGTTCGGACCAGAGGAGTTGAGGGAGAGGGCTCACATCATCCTGTATCGAGCTCAAAGATATTTTGGGGTTGTATCAGTAGACTTCGAGCTATCCGGTTGCTCAGTGGTTCAGTCTATGCGAGGTTGGGTCCGGTTGTGGGAATATGATCAATATGTACTTGGTCTTTAGTTCTGGGCAAGGTAGGGGTCTTGTTTGACTCTATTATGCACATCACCCTCTCCATTATCAAATAAATCTTTCTATCTATTTGTTTTTTTATTTTCAATGGTTGTCTGTTAGTTAAATTCCTCTTTTCTCATTTTGTTTGGTCCAATTTTGTTATCTGAATCTTTTTGAGTCATAATCAATCTGACTGCATACCTCTTGTCAATTTTTGAATAGTAGATACATTAATTCTATCTGACTTCCTGTTTACGGTTTGGGTTTAAATTCAAGAATGTTTTTTCGTGTCTGTGGAAGACCATGTTGCAACAATTCCTTGTTGTTTGGTGTTTGTTATGTAGATAAATAGTTTTTGTCTGTTAATGGTTTTCTGGTCACAATTATTATTATTATTATTATTATTATTATTATTATTATTATTATTATTATTATTATTACTATTATTATATTACCCATAGTGTTCACAGTTTTCACAACAAGCTTATTGTGGTGTCACTATTTATATATTGGGTATTTTGTTTATAAAAAACCAAAATTGAAAGCAAAAATGAAAAACTATGCACCCTTAACCTCTCCGTTTCTCTTCCTCAAATCTAATGCATGCCCTCTCTGTTCTAAGCCTATTATCTAAGCCAATTAAGGGTTGTATTTTTTCCTTTTCATGTTTATTTTAGAGTATATACTTATATATGCTCCTAATGGTATGTTTATAACTTTGCGGTAGTTTAAAAAAATTCTTCTGTGTTGAACCTAGGTCTTTGGATTTTTGGGTTCAGGTGATATAAAAAGTGTAATGGTTATGTTTTAATTAAATTTATATTTTTTGAGGGTTTAATTAATTTTATTAATTTGATTGTCTATTATTTTTACATGTTATACACATATATATTTTTTTATAAATGTTTATATGAATCTATATATTTCATTATAACATACTATTTTCAGAACTGGGTTATGTTTTTTTAAAACCATGTGTTGAAAAGATTTTAATTGATTTTATTAAACCATGTTGTTATAAAATGTTCTACGTGTCAATATATATATATATATGAGGAACCATATCTATGTATATAACCTGGATTTTTTTTTAAATGATAATGGATTAAAATTTTAAGTATATATCTCAAAATCTTATGGATTGTGAGGGTGTAAGTTGATCAAATTACGGTTGTTATATATGTGTGTGTGTATTTATATATACACATATATATCTTATTATTTTATGTGTATATGAGTTAAGGGTTATTTTAATTTATAATTATTTTCTATTTTACACTTATAATTCCTAAAATTGGTGTTTTAAAACATATATAGAGTTACGAAGCTCGTTGGCGTGAGGGAATATTTCCTTGTAAGTTGTTAATAGACATATATATATATATGTGTGTGTGTGTGTGTGTAATTTTAGTTTTTGGAATATGTAAAGTAAGGGTGAGACATATATATATATATATATATATTATGAATATATATATGGTTATATGTATAAACCTATAAGCTTGAACCTTAATCTGAAATAGGTAGGCCTAAAACAAACTTCAGTGGTTAAAGTTTGTTTATGAAATGTTTAATTAAATTTTAATGAATGCATGCATTTCATAAAAAAAAATTGCACTGCAAATCAATTGTCCTTATATGATATGCATCATAAGGCATGGACATTTATTAAGACATGAATGTTTATCAGTGAATGCTTGTGTACAAAAGACATCTATCTTAATTTAAAATTATTCTCTTTAAAATATAAATATTCATTTCCTTAAATCAAGTATTTTGAAAATTAAGTAACTATCATTCTAGGTGGTAACCCCATCCATTCATTTCTAGCGTGTTTTAAATTAATATCACATGTGAAAAGGAATGTTTACTATGTTATGCATGTCGTTGAGAAAATTATCATTTAAATAATAAATGGCCTATTATGATTTAGTCCATTTTAAAATCCATTTATTTGAGCATGAATAATGAACATGTATTTTAATGCTTTAAAAGTTTATTACTATGGAAGAGTTGTAAGGTTATTATTTTATGTGATAATCAAACAATTTATTATTCATGATAATTTATGAAATAAACATTTCATTATTCAAAGTGTTATGGGACACTTTGAATAATGTGAAATCAGAAACCATGTAATATGTGTACTGGGAATGATAAGTGATTTAAAAAATAAAAGTGGTATGTGCACTTTGATTTAGAGATAAGAGGAATGCATTGAACCTAGTATGTTCCAGGGTGGGGACCGATAAAAGTAAGCCCTCTGGGTTGGGGTCCGGTTACAGAAGACCCTCCAGGTTATAGTCTAGTTATTAGAGGCTCTCCAGTGTGCAGTTAGGTAATAGAGGCTCTCTAGGTTGTGGTCCAATTACAGTTATCCCCTAGGAATTGGAATGAGGCCTTTACATGGTCCAACAAATGCACTTTACTCATCAAGACTATGTAAATTAATTAACCAGAGGATTATTCAACTTGTAGAATGTTCCAGGTTGAAGAGCTTATGATTATGAGAATTAGAAGAAGTTTAATTATGGAATATTTATTAGTTATTAAATATTCATAAATTTAATGGCCAATAGTAAATGATGAAATTTGACTTATTATTTTTATGAAAATATCTGATCATTCATTACACTTAGTTATTAATTTTGTACTTGAATTTTAACATGAAATGTATTTTATTTTCTATTCTAAATGAGCATTCTCATAATTGAATTATGATAATGTTAGTGCATTTTAAATTATGCACTTATATCCCTTAGAAAATTGTCGTGGCATGTTTAATGTGTTACATCATTTTAAAGAAAATGTATAATTGAAATTTTAAAAAAAATTCCAAAGTTATTTTGGTTATAGTATGATATTTTTAAACCCCTTACTGGGCATTTTAATGCTCACCCTACGTTTTTAATTAAAAAAATTTAGGTAAATGTTTTGAGTAGATGAATCATTTCAATAGTAGCTAGTTTCCCAGATCCTAAACTGAATTCTATTATCAGTATGGCACCGGCTCCGGGTATATCGGAGATGGGGCGTGATATTTGGTATCAGAGGATTTAGTTCAGATAACTCTGGAAAACCAGAACCGAACAAAGAAAACCTATTTAAGAAATACTAAGAATGATTTTTTCTTAATTTTTAGATGGGAAAACAAAGTGATAGTCATTTGTCTCTTCCAACAGAAGTATTACTGACCATAGTGGGAAAATCATGTGTAGAAAACTATGAGACTTTTTAAAATATTCGTTTATCATGCAAAACCCTCTACCATGTTTCCAACTCTCCTCATGTACTCCAACTTCACCATGGAGCAGGTTTTGTCTATTACCTCATGATGAGCGCTCAATTCTAGTTCTATGTATGACAAGTGAAATACTTTGAGGGTATCTTTAAATGTCTTACCCTAGCCAATAATTTCATTTCTCTTGAGGAATTTAAGGAGGCTACATAAGGGGGCGACCTTCGGGCAGCGTATGTATGTCAAATTTTGACCTACGATCTTCTTGGTCGAGTTATGGACTTTGAAGCCCGTGAGAATGAGAATACTCATTTTCATTATCAGCAACAAGTTCATTCTTATGTTGCTCAACTTGATACCTGTCATGCTTCTCTCAATCTGATTTCTAGATGTCCACACGCGGTTAATCCTAGTTGCACATGTTGCATCTGGACCAAGGAGTTATAAGAATTTAGAACAGCGTTGGGGATCTGTTTGTCTAAGAACTGGGAAAATACCCAACATCAGTGGAATCTATTAGGAGTCATCTTAGAGGACGTTAGGAAATCCATACTTGTGTTTTGTGAGAGGGAGCAAGAGATTACGTAATTTCTTAAGTTTTATAAATCAAGTATAAATGAATGATATTGTATACTCAGTTTTGATATGCTTTTATATTAAACAATGACACTGATTAAACTAGAATTGCCATACTGAAGCATGACTTCTTAAAAAATTTCTGATAGAATATATGACTTCACAAACCAATATTTTATCACTACCTACCAAGCAATTAGAGACTATAATTGTCAAGACAAGCTCTGAATAGGACCATCCCAATGACAACTTATGTCTGACTTGTAAACTACTCCATCGAGTATCAAATCTTCTAAACATTCTTTATCTTTACCAAGGAAACAATCTGGTCTATTACTATATTGAATATGAAAAATTTTCTGTATATAAGAAAAGAGGGAAGTATCATGAGGCTCTTTTTCAATGTTTCACTTTGGGTGATAACTACAAAGCTATAGGTAAATTCCTAGAAGCTTCTTTGGATGGCGACCATCGAGCGGCCTACTCCATTTCAGGTCCAGAGTTTTAGTATGTATGGAGAACTCTACGACATAAATATTTTCAAGAATTATGTGTTGTGTGGGAGTTATAGGGATTTAGTCCACTCATAAATTTCCATCCTGCACACTTCTCGTGCCTCTTTATGGAATGATGAGTGCTTTAGGAACAGTTTTGACTATAGCTACTCGCAGTGTGTCTGGGCCAGGGAAATCGAGCAGCTGAATACTACATTAATAATCCAACTGAGTCGTCAGCACCATACCATCAGTGGTGTTCTCGATAAAGGGACTTCAGAAGTGATGTGTGTCTGGTGTTGCTGTGGTTTGAGTATGATCATTTTAGAATTATGAGGATGAAATTCTTTATGGGGGAATAATGTAATGCCCTAAAAACTTGTTTCTCATGTATTAGTAATATTGAGGTTTTATTTTTTTATCCGGACGAAGTAAAAACAACAAAGTAAATATTATTTCACTTTGATTAAAAAATAAAAAATAACTAATATTGTCGAACATAATTTCTTCTTATCGAATGATTATTTAATAGAATATTTTAAATAATAACTATAATAATATAACTAATTTTCTTGTTTTCCTAATATGATATATATACATATATATATATATACACACACATATTTAAACATGATTTGAATTTTAATTATATAAAAAAAATATTATAATTTTATATATGACATTGAAAATTATTGCATTAAAATATTTTAATGGCATTATTTTAAAAAGTGAGCTGTTTTAAATATATGAACAATTTCTTAATCTACTATATGGGTTTTATATATTTTCAAAAATATGATATGTATATACGTACTCTATACTTGTAGACAATTATTTAATTTAATATATGAATAATTATATGAGATTTATGAATAATTATTAGATTATAAATTTTTAACTAAAGTTTCATAACATTAATAATATTTTCAAATTTAATTAATAAAATTATAAATGTATAACCATTTCAATGGAATTTTTAAAAGTGCACATATATATAAACGGTCTTTTAAAAAAAATACGGTTATCTTGAATCATATATATATGTGTGTGTAATATTAACATTTTCTTTTCTAAGGTTTCAAAATCACAAATTAGGATAATAATTATTATTATAAAACATTCCCAATTATCAATTCAATTTATAAAATTATAAGTATACGTAAAAATATATGTTTTGTAAATGAATTTAATAATAACTTTTACTTTTAAAAGTATTGATAGAATAAGTTTAATATATTATTAATTTTGTTTGACATTTGAGTTTCAATATTATAATATATGATAAAAGTAGATAATGATATGTGTATAAAATATAATAAAAGCAAAATAATAATAGATGAAGAAATCGGACAAAAGAAGAACAAAAAAGTGGAATCCCGGATTTGGGTTTAGGCGCCAAATGGACAAAAGATGAAATGAAAAATAAAATTATAATAAAAAAGGGGAAAATCAGACAAAAGAAATAAAAAAATCCCATGAAGTGATTTGAAGACCCGTGATATGGGTGTCATGCCGGTGAGGTTCGTGAAGAAGGGAGATCGTGCTGCAGGTACTGGCCGTGGACCGGCACCGAGGGTGGATTCAAGCAGGTACGGAGCTGAAGTTATCTTCTGTGGTTGAGCCTAAGGCTGGGTGTTGTACTGTCGGTGTACACTGGTTCGGACTGGAGGAACTGGGGGTGAGGCCGTCTATCAGCCTGTGTCGAGCTCGGAGATCTGTCGCAGTCGCAGCAGTAGACTCCGAGCTACCCTCTTGCTCAGCGGTTCGATCTACGCGAGGTAGGGTCCTGTTGTGGTTATAGGATAAATATGTTCTTAGTCTGTAGTTCTGGGAAAGGTAGGGGTATTGTTCGAATCTGTTATACACATATCCCTCCCTATTATCAAATCAATCTCGCTATCTATTTGTTTGTTTATTTGTAGTGGTTTTCTATTAGTTAAATTCTTGTTTTCTTGTTTTGTTTGGTCCAATTTTGTTACACGAATCTTTTTGAGTCATACTGTAACGACCCAAAGTTTCATTAATGGAAAATCCCTCTTGATCTAGTTAAATGTATATTTATGAAAAATGTTTTTATAAGATGTCAACTTCTTTGGTTTTATGTTAAGAATTTTGATCGTTGTTAATATAGCCATTGAACAGTGATCACTTGATTAGTATAAATATAAGGCTTTAACGAACCCAATTTTACTCAGATAAAGGAAGCGATGGCCTCATCCAGTAGAATTGCCCCATACGAAATCCATTTTTCGGAGCACAGAAAAGAGGTGGCATCCTTGGGCTTCGCCCTTGACCAAGCCCAGGATGATCTTTATTATGTCAAGCTCGAACGTGACCGTCTACGGGAAAAGTGGAAGTTGATTCAAATTACCACTCGAGCGATGTTATCCGAGCCACCCCAAGAGTCTGTCACCATCGCACACCTTACCCTTAGGTCTTATGCGGCTGTTTTAAGGGGTTATGTAACAAATAAGTAGTACTATGTTCATGTACATTATTATTATTTTTATATAATAATGAATATAATTTCTTGTCATTTTTTGATACATTGTAAATAGTTTTTAAAGTATAAATGGTGTTTTTAGTTATTATTTTATTAAGAATTCAATTTTATTAAATTAAAGTATTTTTGAATGAAATATTATTTTAATAAAATATTATTATTAATATTAAATTAATTTTTATTAAATATAAATGATCTTATAAATTTACGATTGCAATTAAAAAATTTATTAAGATTTGAAAGCCATTTCTGTCAAAACCTGTGAATTTTCGATAAATGTTGGTTTTTATTTTAAAAGTGAAAATTAACATATTTAGAAATTTTTTTAGATACAATAAATGTAATTTCTGGAATCAGGACGTCGAAATTATCCAATGGTGAGTTTTTCATAATTTTCTGAGACAGTCAAATTTTTGGGTAAAAATTAAATACCGTTTAAATATATAATGTGTTTTATTGCATCATAATGACACAATGGTGATGTAATAGAAAACTATAATCCTTATGTTCGGCCAATATATGTTTTTCCATTAAAATAAAGTGATTTTGGGTTTGTTTGACTTACTTTTCAAAGCCTTAATGAACCCCTCAAGACTTATTCAACACTTTGCCTTTTTAAATTAATTTTCATGAGAGTGTGACTCACCTCCACATAAGAAACCTTATTATTTTAATAAGTTCTGACCTTGGACTTGTAAAATATTTTTTTCCTCTTTCCTTTTCCAGAAACCATGGTCAAAAACCATGGGATGGTTTGTGGTTTGGATTAGTTTAATATAAGGTGTCCCAAACCTAAATAATAAAGAATTCTCTCACCTTTCCTATATAAAACCACCCAAGCTCCCACTTACTCCTCACTAAAATCCTTTAGAGTTCGTCCAACCTCTTCCCTACTCTCTCTATAATCTTCCCAAGGTTCTCCAGGCTCCCAATAATCCTCTCACAAGCCTCTCTCTAGCATTTTGAATCACACTTCCAAGTAAGGGTTTTTTCTTCCTTTCTCATTTTTTTCAATTTTCTTTAAGTTGTATTGCCCTTTTAATTTAAATAATGAATGTTGGGATATGGTTTCACACCTCCCCCATACTTCCCTCTTATTGTTTTAAGGATGGGAGACCCCTTTCTCTCTCATTAAATGCCTCCCATGTACACCCGTTACTATGCCGAAATTCCGAAAGGAACTTCTCTCTCTACTTTTACATTCAAGAAATACTTTTGTATCACGAATCTAAATTCCTTTTAAATTGTTGGTATATGAATATATATGACCTCCTTACTGTCCATTACATGTAAATATGATGAGTAACCCCTTTATCTCTCATCAACCTTTTTTTATTAATTCTTATGTCACGCCGTTACGCTGCCGAAATCGCACCGATTTTCTAAGCCAATGTCATTGTGTAGTGAATACCATGCCCATTTCTCCATCAAGGGTATTCACCTTTATGCACATTTAATTATTGATTGTAAAGTTTCATTTATTAATTCCACATTACTTTATCGTGGAATAAATTATTATGTTTTATGAATCCATGTTTTATGATCCATGTGGCACACTTATGCATGAAATGAAATGTTTAAGAAGGGTGCGCCCTTATAGCGCTCCAATGCATTGGGTGAAGTATAGTATCATGATACGTCAGGTGCAATGAGTGTTGACTCATGTTAATTCAAGTGCAACGAGGGTTTACTCGTGCTTCATGTGCAATGAGGGTTTTCTCATGCTCCATGTGCAATGTGCCTTGGCTCATGCTAAAACAATGTTAAGTGCTGTTGCCACATTTCCATGTTATGATTATCATGCTTTATCAGGCCCTTACGTTCATGTTTCTTTTATGCTCTATTGATATTCCTATTGTCTAACATGTATTTTACTCCTCATGTTATTCCATGTGTACTCCCTTACTGGGCTTTATAGCTCACCCTTTTCTTATGAATGTCCTCAGGTTATCCCATGCAATGTTAAGTACGAGGGAATGTAGTGGTCATGTAAAGGAAGTTTTCAATAAAGATGTTGTATTTCATGTTTTAAGTTTTTATGTAATGATCCTAATCCCCAAAGACACTAAACCTCTCGATCTTCTTTGTTTTATCAAGTGAAGTTTTATGTAATGAATCATGTTTAAGTTGTAACGAAAAGCGGGGTTGTCATAGTTGGTATCAAAGGATAGGTTTAGTTATTTTTGGGATTAGGAAAACCCTAGTAAAGCCTTAGAGAAAAGACTAAGTATAATAAAAACATCCCTAAGTTTTGGTAAATACTAAGTAAGTGGTTTATCAAACAAATACATCCCTGTCTGGATATGAGCAGGTAGAGGCGGCTCTGGCACAGATGTATCCTAGGGGTAAAACCCGAAAACACCGTTTTGAGCTAGACTCGAACAGGAACTGGTGCACGACAACGGGCATTGCTGCACTCTTGGTTATGACATTCCTGAGGGATTTCTTTTTATAAATTCACAATCATAGTATGAACCCTTATTAAGGGAAAAATTCGCCTAATAATATATGTTAGAAAGTAGATCATGAAAAGCCTATATTAAAGCCTATAGACTAATGAGTTAAGGAAATAAAAGTTTATTTATAAGTCATCAACTTTTGTCTTTGGATTACCCTTTATGTGTTACCCCTAACTTTCCTTTTTCCAGCCAATGGCCGGTAATAGGAGGACTCGGGCTAACAACTATTGTGAAGATTAGTGTGATGATTGTACTAATGAGATGCCCAATCCAATGGGAGCGGGAATCGAAAACTTTGTCACGATTCTCTCTTATCTAACTCAAGTTTTGAATAGAAACATGGGTCAAGAGGAACATTCAACACCCCTAAGAAAGAACAAGTTGCTATCGAGAGCTTCATGAGACAAAGGCCTCCTACTTTTACTGGATCATCTGATCCCACGATCGCTGAACAATGGATCAACTCCATTGAAATGATCTTCTCTGTCATTCAATGTTCTGAACAAGAGAAGGTTCTCCTGGCCGCTTATCGTATGGAGGGTGAAGCTGATCAATGGTGAACGGTGATCAAAAATACGAAGCCTGGGGAGGAGATCGATGCTTTGGAATGGAAGGAATTTCGGAAGATGTTTTTTGATAAATATTTTCCGTGCACCCTCCGTCTAAAGATGGAAAGGGACTTCCTTTCCCTCAAGAAAAAAGATGAAGAATCTGTGGGAGCGTACGAAGAAAACTTCACAAGGCTTGCATGATATGCTTCCGGCTTTGTCGTTACCCCCGAATGCAAGGTTGACCGCTTCTTTCATGGGCTGAATCCTAGCTTGCAGAAAGCATTAGCGATTTGTGACTTCGACAGCTATGAGAAAATTGTCTGATGTGCCCTAAAGGTTGAAATGGAGATCGGGGAATCACAGGGGTATCATGGGGAAAAGAAGCGTAAGGTGGACTTCAATGCTGGTGTCCCGATGGATAAATCCAATGGCGCTAAGAAGTTCCAGCACCCCACATGCAAAAAGTGTTGAAAGAAGCACCCTGGAAATTGCCTTAAGGGGGTGATAAAATGCTACAGGTGTGGAAGAGAAGGTCACCAAGCAATTAACTATCGGTAAGAAGGACCCTCAGCTGCGACAGAGGAGTGGAACACTCCGTTCGAACCTCAACGTGTTGTTCACTGCGACAAATGAAAATAACCGGGTCATTTTGCAAATCAGTTCCATAACCCAAGGGTTATCGGAGGAAACCAACAACCTCCAAGACAGAAAAGAAGATCTTTTTCCATCACTTCTGCCGAAGTGAACCCTGAAAAAAAAGTGGTGACAGGTACGCTAGTTATTCATTCAAGAATAGCGAACGTACTTTTTGATTCAGGTTCTACACATTCTTTTATATCTTGAAAGCTTAGTAGAACAATCCCAGCACCACCACGAATCATGGAAGTAATGATGTCAGTGAGTACGGGAAATGGGGCAATCATTGCATCCCATGAATATAAGTCCTCTACTATTATAATATGTGGATTTAATTTCCCGGCGAACCTTGTCATACTCCCTTTGGTGGAATTTGATGCAATTCTTGGCATGGATTGGCTTTCCTTATATAGAGCCAACATAAATTGTCGGGAGAGGGAAATCACACTCCATATGGAGAATCGGCCCCCGATTCTTTACAAGTGTGAGGAGGAAGATGAATCTCCTTTAGCTCCATCATCTCAAGCATGGATATTATTTCCCTATAAGCATGCGTATCTGGCTCAGATGATTGAGTCCAAAGAAGAAACCATCCTTGAAGAAATGCCTATTGTGAGGGAATTCGTGGAAGTGTTTCCCGAGGAACTTCCTGGTCTTCCTCCAAGAAGAGATGTTGAGTTCTCAATTGAACTTATACCTGGGGCATTACCAATATCCAAGACTCCATATAGAATGGCTGTTGTTGAGCATGTAGAGCTGAAGAAACAACTACAGGAGAATCTGGATAAAGGGTTTATACGCCCAAGTGCTTCACCTTGGGGTGCACCAGTCCTCTTCGTCAAGAAGAAGGATGGGTCAATGCGGCTCTGCATCGATTATTGTGAACTTAACAAAATCACGATAAAGAACAAGTATCCTCTACCAATAATCGATGCCTTGTTTGATTAGCTGCATGGAGCAAATTACTTCTCCAAGGTGGACTTGCGATCGGGATATTATCAAGTAAGGGTGAAGAAGGAAGATGTCCCCAAGACTGCTTTTCGTACAAGATACGGGCACTATGAATTTATAGTAATGCCTTCCGGACTCACCAATGCTCCAGCAATATTCATGGACTTGATGAATAGAGTCTTTAGAGATTACCATGAAAAATTTGTGGTAGTCTTTATAGATGATATTCTAATATACTCCAAAACCAAGGAGGACCATGAGGAGCATTTAAGAACTGTACTGGAGACTTTGCGTAAGGATAAGCTCTATGAAAAGTATAGAAAGTGTGAGTTCTAGTTGAAGGAGGTCTAATTCTTGGGCCATATCATCACATGCAATGGGATATCTGTGAATCCCTCTAAAACAGATGCAATTGATGGATGGTCGAGGCCAAAATCGGTAACGGATATCCGTAGCTTCTTGGGGTTAGCTGGATATTATCGACGATTTGTGAGAAATTTCTCACGATTGTCCAACCCTCTTACCAAACTAACTCGAAAGGGAGTAAAGTTTACTTGGAGTGATGAATGTGAAGAAAGCTTCAATGAGTCAAAAAGGAGGCTTATCACTGCACCCATTCTCACTTTACCCACAAGTGGGGAGCTTTTTGTGGTATTCAGTGATGCTTCAAAAAAGGTCTTAGGCTTTGTGCTGATGCAGAATGATAAAGTTATATACTATGCCTTAAGGCAGTTGAAAATCCATGAGAGGAACTATCCAATGCATGATCTGGAGTTGGCGGCGGTGATCTTTGCCTTGAAAATATGGCGGCATTATCTCTATGGAGAGAAATGTGAGATATATACTGACCACAAGAGTCTTAAATATATATTCACACAGAAAGAGCTTAATATTTGCCCGAGAAGATGGATAGATCTCATTAAGGATTATGATTGTTCAATACATTACCACCCTCGGAAAGCGAACAAGGTGGCAGATTCCCTAAGTAGAAAGGATCCAGCGATTCTATCAATGATGAGAATTGAGAAGGATCCCATCTTCTTAGAGTTGATTGAGATGGATGTGGGAATCATAAAGAAGGGAACATCATCAATCCTTTCACAAATGATTGCTCAACCATCTCTTTTGGAAAGGTTAAAGGATGCTCAAAAGGATGATGTGGGAATTCAAGAAAAAGTGGAAGCTATCAAAAAGGGGAAATCCTCGGAGTTTAATGTTAATAAAGAAGGAATTATGCAGTTTGGGAAAAGACTATGTGTTCCATCAAGTCCGGAGCTAAAGAAGGAACATTTGGATGATGCACATAGTTCAAATTTCTCTATTCACGTAGGGAACACAAAGATGTATCAAGATCTCTGAGAAAACTTTTGGTGGGATAATATGAAGAATGAGATATTTGAATATACATCAAAGTTCCTAGTGTGTCAACAAGTGAAGGCCGAGAGGCAGAAGTCTAAGGGGATGATGCAACCATTTCCCATACCAGAATGGAAATGGGAGAACATCACCGTGGACTTTGTCACCGGACTTCCAAGGATATCCAAAGGTAACAATGCAATCTGGGTTGTTGTGGATCGTCTTACAAATAGTGCACACTTCATTGCTATTCGGGAGGATTTCTCATTGGATCAACTTGCACGGATATATATCAGGGAATTGGTAAGGTTGCATGGAGTACCACTATCTATTGTGTCTGATCGAGATCCAAGATTCTCCTCTATGTTCTGGAAGAGTCTTCAATATGCTCTGCATACTGAACTAAACTTCAGTATGGCCTATCATCCTCAAATTGATGGAAAATCCGAGCGGACTATCCAAACACTTGAGGGTATGTTGGGAGCGTGCTCAATGGACTTTAAAGGAGGATGGGATCAACATCATCCTCTGGTTGAGTTCTCTTATAATAACAGTTTCCACTCGAGCATCCAAATGGCACCATATGAAGCCCTGTATGGGAAAAGGTGAAGAACACTGACATGTTGGGATGAGGTCGGTGAACGTAAGCTGCTTGGACCATAAATGGTCGACGAAATGGTAGATAAGGTGAAAACCATTCAGCAGTATATCAAGGTAGCCCAGAGTCGACAGAAGAGTTATGTAGATAATCATCGACGAGACCTTGAGTTTAAAGTTGAAGACATGGTGTTTTTACGCATATCTCCATGGAAAAAGGTCATGAGGTTTGGAAAGAAAGGGAAGTTAAGTCCAAGGTACATCGCCCCCTTCGAGATTCTTGATCGTGTTGGGGCTATGGCCTATCGATTAGCACTTACACCTAATATGGTCAAGGTGCATGATTTCTTTCATGTATCCCTCTTAAGGAAGTACATACCGGACCCTTCAAATGTACTCTCTTCCGAGGTGGTACAATTGGAAGATGATCTTTCTTATGAGGATCAACCAGTGAAGATCTTAGATCGTAGAGAAAAAGTTCTACGAAATAAGACAATGCCCCTCGTCAAGGTGTTGTGGAGAAACCACAAGTTTGAATAAGCGACTTGGGAGTCATAGGATATGATGAAGCTGAGTTACCCACATTTGTTTTAGTGTGGGAAAAGTAAAATTTCGAGGGCGAAATTTTTTAAGGGGGGAATATTGTAATGACCCAAGGTTTCATTAATGGAAAATCCCTCTTGATCCAGTTAAATGTATATTTATGAAAAATGTTTTTATAAGATTTCAACTTCTTTGGGTTTATGTTTAGAATTTTGACCATTCTTAATATAGCCGTTGAACAGTGATCACTTGATTAGTATAAATATAAGGCTTTAACGAACCCAATTTTACTCAAACAAAGGAAGCGATGGCCTCATCCAGTAGAATTTCCCTATACAAAGCCCATTTGTCGGAGCTCGGATAAGAGGTGGTATCCTTGGGCTTCACCCTTGACCAAGCCAATGATGAGATTCATTATGTCAAGCTCAAACGTGACAGTCTATGGGGAAAGTGGAAGTTGATTGAAATTACCACTCGAGCGATGTTATCCGAGCCATTCCAAGAGTCTGTCACCATCGCACACCTTACCCTTAGGTCTTATGCGGCTGTTTTAAGGGGTTATGTAACAAATAAGTAGTACTATGTTCATGTACATTATTTTTTTTGTATATAATAATGAATATAATTTCTAGTCTTTTTTGATACATTGTAAATAGTTTTTAAAGTACAAATGGTGTTTTTAGTTATTATTTAATTAAGAATTAAATTTTATTAAATTAAGGGATTTTTGAATTAAATAATATTTTAATAAAATATTATAATTAATATTAAATTAATTTTTATTAAATATAAATGATCTTATAAATTTATGATTGCAATTAAAATTTTTATTAAGATTTGAAAGCCATTTCTGTCAAAACCCGTGAATTTTTTATAAATGTTGGTTTTTATTTTAAAAGTTAAAATTAACATATTTAGAAATTTTTTTAGATAAAATAAATGTCATTTCTGGAATCAGTATGTCGAAATTATCCAACGGTGAATTTTTCATAATTTTCTAAGACTGTCAAATTTTTGGGTAAAAATTAAATACCATTTAAATATATAATGTGTTTTACGACATCATAATGTCCCAATGGTGATGTTATAAAATACTATAATCCTTATTTTCGGCCAATATATGTTTTACAATTAAAATAAAGTGATTTTCGGTTTGTTTGACTTACTTTTCAGAGCATTAATGAACCCCTCAAGACTTATTCAACACTTTGCCTATTTAAATTAATTTCCATGGGAGTGTGACTCACCTCCACATAAGCAACATTATTATTTTAATATGTTTGGACCTTGGCCTTGTAAAAATTTTTTTTCCTCTTTCCTTTTCCAGAAACCATGGGCAAAAACCATGGGATGGTTTGGGGTTTGGATTAGTTTAATATATGGGGTCCGAAACCTAAATAATAAAGAATTCTATCACCTTTCCTATATAAACCCACCCAAGATCCCACTTACTTCTCACTAAAATCCTTTTGAGTTCGTCCAACCTCTTCCCTACTCTCTCTAGAATCCTCCCAAGGTGCCCCAGGCTCCCAAGAAGCCTCTCACAAGCCTCTCTCTAGCCTTTGGAAGCACACTTCCAAGTAAGGGTTTTTTCTTCCTTTCTCATTTTTGTCAATTTTCTTTAAGTTGTATTGCCCTTTTAATTTCAATTATGAATGTTGGGGTATGGTTTCACACCTCCCCCATACTTCCCTCTTATTTTTTTAATGATGGGAGACCCATTTATCTCTCATTAAATGCCTCCCATGTACACCCATTACTATGCCGAAATTCCGAAAGGAACTTCTCTCTCTTCTTTTACATTTAAGAAATACTTTTGTATCACGAATATAAATTCCTTTTCAATTGTTGGGATATGAATATATATGACCTCCTTACTGTCCATTAAATATAAATATGATGAGTAACCACTTTCTTTCTCATCAACCTTTTTTTATGAATTCTTATGTCACGCCGTTATGCTGCCGAAATCGCACTGATTTTCTAAGCCAATGTCATTGTGTAGTGAATACCATGCCCATTTCTCCATCAAGGGTATTAACCTTTATGCACATTTAATTATTGATTGTAAAGTTTCATGTATTAATTCCACATTCCTTTATCGTGGAATAAATTATTATGTTTTATGAATCCATGTTTTAGGATCCATGTGGCACACTTATGCATGAAATGAAATGTTTAAGAAGGGTGCACCCTTATAGCGCTCCAATGCATTGGGTAAAGTATAGTATCATGATACGTCATGTGCAATGAGTGTTGACTCATGATAATTCAATTGCAACGATGGTTTACTCGTGCTTCATGTGTAATGAGGGTTTACTCATGCTCCATGTGCAATGTGCCTTGGCTCATGCTAATTCAATGTTAAGTGTTGTTGCCACATTTCCATGTTATGATTATCATGCTTTATCATGCCTTTACGTTCATGTTTCTTTTATTCTCTATTGATATGCCTATTTTCTAACATGTATTTTACTTTTCATGTTATTCCATGTGTACTCCCTTACTGGGCTTTATAGCTCACCCTTCTCTTCTGCATGTCCTCAAGTTATCCCATGCAATGCTAAGTATGAGGGAATGTAGTGGTCATGTAAAGGAAGTTTTCAATAAAGATGTTGTATTTCATGTTTTAAGTTTTTATGTAATGATCCTAAGCCCCAAAGACACTAAACCTCTCGATCTTATTTGTTGTATCAAGTAAAGTTTTATGTAATGAATCATGTTTAAGTTGTAATGAAAAGCCGGGTTGTCATACATACCCAATCGGACCTCATACCTCTTGTAAATTTTTTAACAGTAGATACATTAATTCAATATGACTTCTTGTCTACGGTTTGGATTTAAATTCAATAATTTTTTTTGCTGTCTGCAGAAGACCCTGTTGCAACAATTTCTTATTGATTGGTCTTTGTTATGTGGGTAAATAGTTTTGGTCTGTGAATGTTTTATGGTCACAATTATTATTATTATTATTATTATTATTATTATTATTATTATTATTATTACTATTATTATTATAATTATTATTACTGTTACTACTATTATTTTAGCCATAGTTTTTGCAGTTTGCACAGCAAGCTTATTCTAGTGTCACTATTCATATAGTGGGTATTTTGTTTATAATAACCCTTAATTGAAAGAGAAAATGAAAAACTTTGCACCCTTAACCTCTCTGGTTCTCTTCCTCAAATCTCCATCATGCCCTCTCTGGTCTAAGCCTATCATCCAAGCCATGTAAGGGTTATAATTTTTCCTTTTCATGTTTATTTCAGAGTATATACTTATATATTCTCTTAATGGTATGTTTATAACATTCCTGTAGTTTAAAAACAATAATTTGTGTGGAACCTAGGTCTTTAGATTTTCAGGTTCAGGTGATATAATGGATGTAATGGTGATGTTTTAAACAAATGTATATTTTTTAAGGGTTTAATTAATTTGATCAATTTGGTTGTCTATTATTTTTACAAGGTATACACATATATATTTCTGTATAAATGTTTATATAAATCTATATATTTCATTATAACATATTATTTTCCGAACTGGGTTATCTTTTTTTTTAAATCCACATGTTGAAATGATTTTAGTTGTTTTTATTAAACCATGTTGTGATAAAATGTTATTCATGTCAATATATATATATATATGAGGAACCATATCTATCTATATAACCTATATTTTTTTTTAAAATGATAATGGATTTAAATTTTAAGTATTTATCACAAAATCATATGGTTTGTGATGGTGTAATTTGATCAAATTATGGTTGTTATATGTGTGTGTATATATTTATATATACACATATATATCTTAATATTTTATGTGTACATAAGTTAAGGGTTATTTTAATTTATAATTATTTTCTATTGTACACTTATTATTCCCAAAATTATGGTTTTAAAACTTATATGGAGTTACGAAACCCATTGGCATGACGAAAAAATTCCTTGTAAGGTGTTAATATACATACATACATACATACATACATACATATATATATATATGTGTAATTTTAGTTTTCGGAATATTGAAAGTAAGGGTGTGACATATATATATTTTATGTATATATATGTATATGGTTATATGTATGCACCTATAATTTTGAACAGTAATCTGAAATAAGTTGGCCTAAAACAAACATCGGTGGTTAAAGTTTGTTTATGATATGTTTAATTAAATTTTCAGGAATGCATGCATTACATAAAACATTTGTTGCACTACAAATCAATTGGACTTATATGAAATGGATCATAAGGCATGGCTATTTATTAAGACATGACTGTTTATCAGCACATGATTGTGTAGAAAAGACATCTATCTTAATTTACAATTAGTCATTTTAAAATAAAAATATTCATTTCCATAAATCAAGGATTTTAAAAATTTAGGAACTATCATTCTAGGTGGTAACCCCATCCATTCTTTTCTAGCATGTTTTAAATTAATATCACATGCGCAAAGGAATGTTTACTATGTTATGCACGTCGTTGGGAAAATTATCATTTAAATAATAAATGGCATATTATGATTTATTCAATTTCCAATTCCATTTTTTGAGCATCAATAATGAACATGTATTTTAATGCATTAAAATTTTATTACTATGGAATAGTTGTAAGGTTATTATTTTATGTGATAATCAAACAATTTATTATTCATGATAATTTATGAAATAATAATTTAATTATTCAAAGTGGTATGGGACACTTTGAATCATGTGAAATCAGAAACCATGTAATATGTGTACTGGGAATGATAAGTGATTTAATAAATCTATGTGGAATGTGCACTTTGGTTTAAAGATATGAGGAATACATTGGGCCTAGTATGTTCTGGGGTGGGGAATGGAAAAAGTAAGTCGTCCGGGATGGGGTCCGGTTACAGCAGACCCTCCGGGTTGGAGTACTGTTATTGGAGGCTCTCTAGGGTGGAGTCCAGTAACCGAGGCTCTCTAGGTTGGAGTCCAATTACTGTTAGCCCCTAGGTCGTCGCACAAAGCCTTGACATGGTCCAACATATGCACATTCCTCATTAATACTATGTAAATTAATTAACCAGAGTATTATTTGACTAGTAAAATGTTCCTGGTTAATGATATTATGATTATAAAAATTAGAAGAAGTTTATGTATGTTATATTTATTATTTATGCAATATTCATAAATTTAATGGCTAATAGTAAATTATGAAATTGAAGTTATTATTTTTAAGCACAACTCTAATCATGCATTACAATTAGTTATTAATTTTGTACTTGAATTTTAACATGAAATTTCTTTTACTTTCTATTCTAAATGAGAATTCTCATAATTGAATCATGATAATGTTAGTATGTTTTAAATTATGCACTTATATCCCTTAGAAAATTTTCATGGTATGTTTAATGTGTTACAACATTTTAAAGAAAATGTTATATTGAAAATTTTAAGAATGTTTTCAAAATTTATTTTGGGTATAGTATGTTATTTTTAAACCCCTTACTGGGCATTCACATGCACACCCTACATTTTTAATTAAAATTTTTCAAGTAATAGATTTGGGCAGATGAAAATTTTCAGCAGTAACTGGTTTCCCAGAGCCTGAACCTAATTTGATCCTCTATATGGCACCGGATCCGGGTACTTGGGAGCTGGGGCGTAACAGTTGGTATCAGAGTATTTAGTTCAGATAACTCTGGAAAACCAGAACCGAATAATGAAAACCTACTTAACCAATACTAAGAATGATGTTTTTTTAATTTTGAGATGGAAAACCAGAGTGATAGTCTTTTTTCTCTTCCAACAGAAGTATTAGAGACCATAGTGGAAAAATAATGTGTAGAAAACTATGAGAATTTTGAAAAAAAAAATTAATCATGAAAAACCCTTTACCGAGTATCCAAATCTCCTTGTGTACTCCAACTTCACCACGAAGTAGTTTTCGTCTATTACCCCATGATGAATGCTCAATTCTAGTTCTATGTTTGAGAAGGGAAATACATTTATGGTATCGTAAAATGTTTTAACCTAGAGAATAATTTCTTTTCTCTTGAGGACTTTGAGGAGGCTTCACAAGGGGTGACCTCTGAGTAGCGTATCTATGTCATATTTTGACCTACAGTCTCCATGGTCGAGTTATGGACTTTGAAGCCCCTGAGAATGAGAATACTCCTTGGCATTATCGGCATCATGTTATTGTCAATGTCGCTTAACTTGATACCTAACATGCTTCTCTCAATCTGAATTCTTGATGTCCACATGCGAATGATCCTAGTTGCACACGTTGCATCTGGACCAAGGAGATAGAAGAATTTAGAACCGCGTTGGGGATCCGTTTGTCTAAGAATTGGGGAAATACCCAACATCGGTGGAATCTATGAGGAGTCATCTTAGAAGATGTCAGGAAATCCATACTAGAGTTTTTTGAGAGGGAGAAAGAGATTATGTAAAGTTTTGAGTTTTATAAATCATGCCTAAATGAATGATGTTGTATACTCTGTTTTGATATGATTTTATATTAAAAAATGACTCTTCTTAAACTAGAATTTCCATATTGAAGGATGACTTTTAAAAAAAAATTAGATAGAAGAAATGATTTCACAAACCAATATTTTATCACTACCTACCAAGCTATTAGAGACTATAATT
Source organism: Viscum album (assembly GCA_963277665.1). Classification (NCBI taxonomy): domain Eukaryota; kingdom Viridiplantae; phylum Streptophyta; class Magnoliopsida; order Santalales; family Viscaceae; genus Viscum; species Viscum album. The sequence continues at coordinate 1,112,411,803 of OY728146.1, forward strand.
GTCAAGACATGCTCCAAAGAGGACCAGCCCAATGCCAACTTACATCTTACTTGTAAACTACTCCATCAGGTATCGAATCGTCCAAAAATTCTCCATATTTATCAAGGATGCAATATGGTCTATTATTGTATTTAATATGTACAATTTGTTACATATAAGAAAATAGGGATGTATCATGAAGCACTTTTTCAATGTTTCACTTTAGCTGATAATTACTGATCTGTAGGTAAATTCCTAGAAGATTATTTGGATGGTGACCATTAAGCGGTCTACCTATTCCAGGTCCTTAGATTTAGAATGTACGAAGAACTCTACAACATCAATATTTTCATTAATGACCTGGTGTGTGGGACTTATATGGATTTAGTCCACTCATAAATTTCCAACATCCACACCTCTCTTGCCTCTTTAAGGTAGGATGAGTGCTTTAGGAACAGTTTCAACCTTATCTACTCATAGTGTGCTTGGGCTAGGGAAATCGAGCAGCTGAATACTACATTAGAAATCCACCTGAGGTCATCAACACCCTACCATTGGTGGTGTTCCCGATGAAGGGACTTCAGAAGTGACATGCGTCTAATGTTGTTGTGGTTTGTGTACGAGCATTTTAGAATTGCGAGGACGCAATTCTTCATAAGGGGTAATAATGTAATGCCCCAAAAACTTGTTTCTCATGTATTAGTAATATTGATGATTTATTCTGTTATCCGAACAAAGTACAAACTCCAAAGTAAATATTATCACACTTTGATTAAAGAATATTAAATTAACTATTATTATCGAACATAATTTATTCTTATTGAATAATTATTTAATAGAATATTTTAAATAACTAATATAATAATATAACTAATTTTCTTATTTTCCAAATATGATATATATATACATATACATATATATATATATACATGCATACGTAAACAATATTTTAATTTTCATTATATAAAACTAATATTATCATTTTATATATGACATTGAGAATTATTGCTTTAAAATATTTAAACGCAATTATTTTAAAAAGGGAACAGTTTTAAATATATGAAAAATTACTTAATCTACTATATGGGTTTTATATATTTTCAAAAATATGATATGTATATATGTACTCTATACTTGCAGACAATTATTTAATTTAATATATGAATAATTATATAGGATTATGAAAAATTATTAGATTATAAATTTTTTATTAAAGTTTAATAACATTTATAATATTTGGAAATTTTTTTAATAAAATTATAAATGTATAAAAATTTTATTATAATGTTTAAAAGTGCACATATATATAAACGGTCTTTTAATAAAAATTATTGTCATCATGAATCATATATATATGTGTGTGTGTGTGTAGTATTATCATTTTTTTCTGAAGATTCCAAATCACAAATTAGGATAATTATTATTATTATAACATATTCCAAATTATCAATTCAATTTATAAAATTATAATTATATGTAATAATATATGTTTTGTAAATGAATTTGATAATAAATTTTACTTTTAAATGTTTTGATAGAATAAGTTTAATATATTATTAATTTCATTTGAATTTTAACTTTTAATATTATAATATATGTTAAAAGTAGATAATGATATGGGTATAAAAATATAATAAAATCAAAATAGTAATGGATTATGAAATCGGACAAAAGAAGAAGAAAAAAGGGGAATCCCTGATTATAGTTTAGGCGCCAAACGGACCAAAAAATGAAATGAAAAATAAAACAACAATAAAAAAGGGGGAAATCAAAAAAAAAGAAAGAAAAAAATTATCATGAAGTTATTTGATGACCCGTGATTGGGGTGTCGCACCGGTGAGGTCCGTGAGGAAGGGATGTCGTGATGCGGGTACAGTCCGTGGACCGGCACCGAGGGTGGATTCAACCTGGTCTGGCACCGAAGTTATCATTAGTGGTCGAGGTCGAGGTTGGGTGTTGCACAGTCGTTATACACCGGTTCGGACCATAGGAGTTGGGGGTGAGGCTGCACATCATCCCATGTCGAGCATGGAGATCTGTCGTGGTCGTAGCAGTAGACTTCGAGCAAGCCTATTGCTCAGCGGTTCGGTCTATGTGATGTAGGGTCCTCTTGCGAGTATAGGATCAATATGTTCTTAGTATTTAGTTCTAGGAAAGGTGGGGGTCTTGTTTGAATCTATTATGCACTTCACCCTTTCCATTATCAAGTCAATCTTGTTATCTATTTGTTTGTTTAATTGCAATGGTTGTCTGTTAGTTGAATTCCTATTTTCTCATTTTTTTGGTCCAATTTTGTTATCTGAATCTTTTTGAGTCATACTCAATCTGACTACATATCTCTTGTCAATTTTGGAATAGTAGATACATTAATTCCATCTGAATTCCTATATACAATTTGGTTTTAAATTCAAGAATATTTGTCAGTGTTCGTGGAAGACCCTATTGCAACAATGCCTTATTGTTTGGTCTTTGTTATGTGGGTAAATAGTTTTGGTCCGTGAATTTTTTTCTGGTCACAATTATTATTATTATTATTATTATTATTATTATTTTAGCCATAGTGTTCACAGCTTTCAGATTAAGCTCATTTTGGTATCACTATTCATACAGTGGGTATTTTGTTTATAAAAACCCTTAATTGAAAATGGAAATGAAAAACATTGAACCCTTAACCACTCTAGTTCTCTACCTCAAATCTCTAGAAAGTCATTTCTGGTATGATACTTTCATCCAATCCAAGTAAGGGTTGTAATTTTTCCTTGTCATTTTTATTTTAGAGTATATACTTATATATGCTTCTAATGGTATGTTTATAACTTTGTGGTAGTTTAAAAAAATTCTTCTGTGCTGAACCTAGGTCTTCAGATTTTTTGGTTCTGGTGATATAATGGATGTAATGGTTATGTTTTAATTAAATTAATATTTTGTACAAGTTTCATTAATTTGATCAATTTGGTTGTCTATTCTTTTTCCAAGGTATACACATATATATTTGTGTATAAATGTATATATGAACCTATATATTTCATTATAACATATTATTTTCCGAACTGGGTTATATTTTTTTAAATCCATGTGTTGAAAGGATTTCAATTGTTTTTCTTAAACCATGGTGTTATAAAATATTATACGTTTCAATATATATATATATATGAGGAACCATATCTATCTATATAACATGGATTTTTCTTAAATTATAATGGATTTAAATTTTAAGTATTTATCTACAAATCTTATGGTTTGTGGGGGTGTAATTTGATAAAATTATGGTTGTTATATGTGTGTGTATATATTTATGTGTACATGAGTTAAGGGTTATTTTAATTTATAATTATTTTTTATTGTACACTCATAATCCCTAAAATTGGTGTTTAAAAACATATATGGAGTTACGAAGCCCGTTGGCATGAGGGAATATTTCCTTGTAAGGTGTTAATTTACATATATATATAAGTATATAAATTTATATATGGGTGTAATTTTAATTTTCAGAAAATGTAAATTAAGGGTGCGACATATATATATATAGACTGTATATATATATATATATGGTTATATTTATGAACCTATAAGTTTGAACCATAATCCGAAATTGGTTGGCATAAAACAAACTCTGGTGGTAAATATATGTGTATGATATGTTTAATTAAATTTTAATGAATGCATGTGTTTCATAAAACATTTGTTGCACTGCAAATCAATTGGCCATATATGATATGGAGCGTAAGGCACGTCCATTTATTAAGACCTAACCATTTATCAGTGCATGCTTGTGTACAAAAGACATCCATCATAATTCACAATTAGCCATTTTAAAATAATAATTTTTATTTCCATAAATCAAGGATTTTGGTAATTAAGGAACTATTATTCTAGGTTGTAACCCCATCCATTCATTTCTAGCCTGTTTTAAATTAATATCACATGAGAAAAGGAATGTTTATTATGTTATGCATGTCGTTGGGGAAATTATCATTTAAATAATAAATGTCATGTTATGATTTAGTCCATTTCCAATTCCATTTATTTTATCATGAATAATTAACATGTATTTTAATGCATTAAATGTTTTTTACTATGGAATAGTTGTAAGGTTATTATTTTATGTGATAATCAAACTATTTATTATTCATTATAATTTATGAAATAATAATTTAATTATTCAAAGTGGTATGGTACATTTTGAATAATGTGAAATGAGAAACCAAGTCATATGTGTAGTAAGAATGATAAGTGGTATGGGGACTTTGATATAGAGAGATGAGGAATGCATTGGACCTAGTATGTTCCGGGGTAGGGACCGATAAAAGTAATCCCTCCGAGTTGGGGTCCGGTTATAGTAGACCCACCGGGTTGGAGTCTGATTATTAGAGGCTCTCTAAGGTGGAGTCCGGTTACAGAGCCCTCTGGGTTGGGTCCGATTACAGTTATCCCCTAGGTCTTGGCTTGAGGCCTTGACACGGTCTGACATATGCACTTTCCTCAGTAAGACTTTATAAATTAATTAACCATAGGATTATTCAACTAGTAGAATGTTCTTGGTTGAAGATCTTATGATTATGAGAATCATAATAAGTTTATGTATGGCATATTTATTATTTATGAAATATTAAAAAATTTAATGGCCAATAGTAAATGATGAAATTAAGGTTATTATTTCTAAGCGCATATATGATCATGAATTACACTTAGTTATCAATTTTGTACTAGAATTTTAACTTGAAATGTCTTTTAATTTCTATTCTGAATGAGAATTCTCATAATTGAATCATGATAATGTCAGTATGTTTTAAATTATGCACTTATATCCCTTATAAAATTGTCACGGTATGTTTAATGTGTTACATCATTTTAAAGAAAATGTTTTATGGAAATTTTAAATAATGTTTTCAAAAGATATTTTGGGTATAGTATGTTAGTTTTAAACTCCTTTTTGGGCATTATCATAATAACCCTACGTTTTTAATTATAAAAGTTCAAGTAAGAGCTTTGAGAAGATGAAACATTTCAGTAGTAGATGGTTTCCCAGAGCTTGAACTGAATTTGATCCTCTATATGGCACCGGCTCCAGGTACTCGGGAGCTCATGCGTGACAGAGAGTATATGGGAAGTTATAGAAAAAATTTGAAAGAAAATATTTATATTCATCAGGTTAATTAATTTTTTAATTTTTTAAAGAACAAATTACCTTAAATACAAACACAATATAGATATAGTAATTACTGAATTAGAAAAAAAATAAAATAAATGATATTATAATTATTATAAATTGTTTTATTTGAAAGAAAAAAAAATTTTGTAAAACTTTTATAGATAAAAATATTATATTAAATTGGTTTTGATACATTTTATTAGAATTACTTTTTTTGTGTAATTAAGGTCAATATAATTTAATAGTCCTAAAATTTTCATTATTGACATTTTATGAAAATAATAATTTATTAAAAGATATAAAAGTTTAAAATATATATATTTAGACACAAAAATGGGATATGGTTAATGAAAGATATTATGTTCCATTTATAGGTAGTCTTTAAATTTATCGTAACAATATTTACCCTTATATGTTGGACACTTGTAATAATGTGGGAATTGTCAAAAGGGTTAACGGTGTGTAAAAACTAAAAGATAAGGGTGAAATAATATCCATTACCTATCAAAATTTTATTCTATGAAATTATTTGGATTTCTATTCAGCATAAATTTGAATTATATAAATTTTTACCTGAAAATAGATATTCTAATTTTCCATTCAAATTTATTAAGGTTATTGACCATCTAAAATAATAACCACAGATCCCTAAAAAACAGTTCTAATGAGAGTCCACTGAAAAAGGTGTAATCTTTTTTACCACTTCCTTCAAATATATTTTTCTTCTACTTACTCTTTGGTTGTTTTAACCATATAAAAATAACAAAACAAAGTATAACAAATATATTTATATATTATTATGATTATTTAAAACTGTATTCCATCTCTTTTTCATCATATTAGAAGTGAAAACATAAGTCGTGTATAGATACGACTTACCATCACCATGTAGTGGCGTAATTATTTTTTATGAAAAATTTACATGGATGGTTATAATGTTGTATGTAATGAGTATATATGATAATTTTTAAATAATTATACCTCTATAAAGATAACAAAATATCTACCATATAACCTTCCAATCTTTCGGGAAATGATAATGATGATTGTGAATACGTGTGGACTACCACATCCATGACACGATGTAATCTGTTTTTCATTTAAATTTTACTTGAATGGTAATAATGATATATTTAATAAATATTTGTAAAATATGTTAAATAATTATTATTATTTAATGTATTAATATTATTTTACTTTATTTTGTTCCATCAATTGAAAATTGAAAATATCATTCATGTAAATGTACGCCCTACTGTATCCATGAAAGATGTAATATATTTTTATATGTATATCCTTTATGGATTACAATAAATGTTTATATAATCAATATATATGATATTTATATCATTTTTAACATTATTTATATCATTAAAATTTAATTAAAATAAAATTACAAAAATTCTAAAACCAAACCATATATAAAAACGAAGTAGTTACCACTCGAAACTGTGATTTTAATGTTGAATTGATAATAAATTGGTGATAAAATATTATTACTAAATCTTATATGGTTTCTTATATATGATTATGGATAAATAGTATATTTAAAATAAAATAGTATTCATTATAAAACATTTTTGAACACATATGAAATAATTCAAACCAAATGTAAGGTTTTCATATCTCAGTTATACTTATGTGATACATATGTCATATTTACCACATATTTATTTTTTTATGGTGTATATACTTCCCTTTTTATATATTATATCATAAGTATATTTTTATTTATGTTTTTTGAAGTTTAAATTGATGTTATTTCTTTAATGTGGTTTACGATTAAAAAGATAACTGAGAGTTAAAGGTTTATTTCACAATCTCATTAATATTTGAGATTGATTATATTTAAGTATATAGGGGAGAATCTTTCAATTACATATCAATGTCTTCAATTTTTTTAATTTTTTTAATATTATGATAATATTTTTAATATTCATCTTCATACATGTTTTAATTTTTCAAAATTGTTAAAATATGATCTCCCTATCATTTTCAGAATGCGGTAATTTTTAAAAAAAAATTACTGTTGTGTGGAAGGAATTTCTTATTTAACATATACAGTATGATCGAAATTTAACATTATCATAATGAATAAATGAATAAATGATTCCATTATAGGGTTAAAATGATCTTTGAAAAACAATATGATTTATTTATTATGTGTGAAATTTTTCATTTTAAAATTAATTTTCAATGTAATGAAAGAGGATTTTACTAAAGAAATATTCTAGTAATAAAATTAATGTATTTTTATATATTTCAAAATCATATATTGAAACTTATTTATAGGATATAATCTAATAATACCATTCATCATATTCCCTTGGATTGCTTATGATCAGTTTTATAGGGGAATTAATTGATATTCCATATGAATAGTTCTGAAAATATAGAAAATTATTAATTTTTTTAAGGAATGTGGTTTCTATTGAATAATTTATTCAGATGGGGAATGCATCGGATATATTATGTGATTATATGGGACCACTATATCCCCTAAAGGAATCATTTAGTCCCATGACATAAACTAGATTGGGTTTTTGCAAAGTTTGTACCCTTTTATTCTAATATCAAGGCACAAGGTATTGACGAAATTTTCAGATTTTTGGGTCGAGGCCTTGAAGGTAAGTTTCAAATTTCCCTAATTTTAAATTCCATCATTATGTAAAAAATTATTGAGTAATCTATAATTTTTTGATCATTTTTATATACATGAATAATTTTCTAGCTCATGTGATTATATATATATATATATCTTTATTTAATCATCATTTATTCTTTCTATATCATTCATGCCCAATTTAGATTTCACTATAGGAATTCCCATACTAGTCATCTGAGCACACCTATTTCTTATGTGCCTTCTAACTCAGATTCCATGAAATATATTATTATTGATATATTGGGTTATAATACAAAAAATAAGGGCTTCCTTGAAGAAATGGCTATATTGTGTTCTATTTTTTCATTTTTAATTTAAAATTATTTTATATATTTTGTTTTCTAAGAATATAAAACTACATAATTCATTGGTTTGAGATTTCTTGTATTAATAGACATGGTAATCATTTGACCACCCGATATAGGAATATATGGTTTGGGGGTTAAAAATAATTATTTTCTAAATATTATCATTGAATATATAAAAATTAATTGACACCACAATTATGAAACTAATACTAAAAAAATAATCAATACTAAAAATAATTAATGATGAAAATAAAATATAGATAACATAAATGTAAGGGTTTTTGTTAAATAAATTTTGATGCATTAAGTTATGATTGTTCTTCCAAAAATTTATTCTTAAATTTAGGGTATGTTCTACTCTATGATTGTATTATATATAACTTCATATTTTTTTCTTCATGGTATTTACATTTTATTACGTAAACCACTTTTCAATTGTTACCCACATAATGAATTATGATAAACATAAGGTATTTTCATCATAATTTTCATTATTTCATCCACATACCATATTCACCACTTTTTTGGGGTGTATATAATAATATATGAGATGATTCTGTTAAAAATTCCATGAAATTTAAGGGATATAAAACCCCATATTATGTTATCTTTCCAAGCATTTTCGATTCAAGTTATTTTAATGTCTTAATATATTATGTTGACTCAAGATTTCCTTCTTTCAGTTATAATAGTTCATATTGAAATTATTATATATATTATACCCACATATTTTATATTAATATAAATATATATAATGTTATATTTTAATCCAATATTTCTCCTCGAGGAATTTCATCCCCATAAAAGTATGACATTGTTAAGAATAATTCTCATTCTCTATAATAATATTTTTGGTTCCATGGATTTATTTTCACTTTCCACCAAAGTTATCATATATATTTCGAAAACTAATATTGTCTTATCTCATGTTACCTTTATATTTCCCATATGTTTCTTTGAAAAAAAAATATTATCCCTTTTTTACTATATAAGATTTTGAAAAAGGTAATTTAAAAATATTAATATGGTTTTACTTCTAATACTATATTTTAATATTCAAATTCCAATTTACTGGGATAAAATTTATATCCTTATTAAGGTCCCATTATTGATTTCACTTTTTTAAATGTAATTTTTTACAAAATATTTCACTTGATCTTTTAAAAAATAGGTTTTTGAAGTGACAAATAACATTGTCTCTGCAAAAAAATAATTTTATTTCTCAAATATCCTTTACATATTCAAAAATATATTCATATTTATTTTAAAATGATTTTTCAATGAACATTTTTTGATGAATTTCACATTAAATTAACTTGTACTATTTTTTTTGAAATTAGGCATGCATTATCAAATGATTAAATTCATAATCACTTATAACCACTTACCATTTGAATTCTTCTTCCTATAATGATTTCATTAAACTATAGTAAAATCATTCATTGTTTTTAAGATTCACTATAGATATTCTATTACTATAGAATACACCTTTTTCTCAAAATTAATTATGGAATGTTTGCGGGATGTTTCCATGAAATTATTCTATTTCCCATGGGTTAATTATTTACTAATAGAAATATGAAAGTTTTCATGGAACACATATGTGTTATTGAATATCAGGTTATATATGGGGTCATATATAACCCTCTAGTTCATTGGGTAATGTTTGATATCTCATGATATAGTTATTTTACATATGGATGTAATACTAGTAATATTATGGTCACAAAATTCTACGTAGGGATAATTATGGTTAATTCATGATGATAGATGGTCCAGGGTTATAATTTTTGTTAATCTCTACACATAATATTATATATGGGTGAAACTGTAGATGAACTGTGGTTAAAATATTGTGAATGGTTATAATTGTTGTTAATATCTGCTCATAACACTATGTGTGGGCATACTTTTCATTATTATATGTTTAAAATAATATTTTTTTCTTACCTTATGATTTTGAAACAACTATATGTTATGAGAAATATTCATTTCATAATGAATGTGTCATTATTTTAAGATTTAATCACCATGTTTTTACCTTTTTTGACAATCCATGTTTATTTGGATATGAATTTCTAATGTTATGTCCAAGGATATTGACTCTACCCTCATATCCATAAGTTTTTATGAAAATATATGGTCATCATTTGATATCTCTTATGCAATACATTACTGAGAATTTTAGATCACTAATTTCTGATGTTTTTATTTTCCCATGTTTTGAATAAGAGTATAACATATGAGAATTTTACTTGGGTGGTCTAGAGAAGAAAAATAAAGGAGAAATTTTCACATGTATTGAAAAATAACATACTCATTTTGTTCTTACTAAAAGGCACCAAACCTTCCATTCTTGGGATTGTGTGTTTATTTTGAGATGTAATATATAAATTTTGTAACTGATGTAAAATAATGATTATTATCATTGGTCTCTTAAGTTTATATCAAATAAAATATTTAAATAATGTTTTTTATCACTAGAATCGAGACAGTGGGTCTAGGGTGCGTTATAGAATAATGGATCAAAGGGAAATAATAAAAATATAAAAGGGAATATAGACCAATTTGTTAACAATTTGATGTATATATGGGGTATTGAAAATAATTTCAATCTAAAAGTTATATATGTATTCATCGATTATGTTTTTTAAGGATTTATTTCCACATATGTGGAAAAAAAATTAATATAACATTAGGAAGACACTATGGTGACTTGAATGTATAAGTGATAAAAAACATTTACACTATGATATTCCTGATCTCACAATTTATGAAAGTAAAAGTAAAAAAATGTTTGTATCTAATTATGTGACTATTTTAATTGATATTAATTAAAAAAATTCAATAAGAAATGTAGAATTTGATAACAAAAGTTCCTGAAATAAATCATCGTATTATTATTGTGGTATGATTGGATATAACTTAGCCCACTAGTTGAACATTGGCCTGATTTAATATTTAGTTGAAACACTATAGTTGGAATATTTATAAAATGAGGAATTATGAATAATGGATATCTACGAATATGGACACATTTTTAAAAACAACAAATATTTGGTGAAAGGCTCACCATAATTTATTTTAGATGGTAAAAGGGAATTTGAATCTAATAAGGCTTTATAGTTTTCAATAGAAATTTTGAGAAACTTAGAATCAATAATTAAATAATATGAAAATAACATACCAAGATAAATTTCATTGAATAATTCAAATTCTAAAACCATAAATATATTTTGAAATATATAAGGGGAATGAGAAAATCATAGACTAGTTATAATACATTCACCCTAATCTACCGAGAAGTTATGAAATAATTGATAATTTTATTCAAAGAACATAAGTAAATATTTTTTGAGGAATGAAAAAATGATTGAAAAATATTCCAAGAATAGAAAATATGGAATTCCTAACTTTTAATTTCATATTGAAAATATAGAAAGGAAAATTGTGTGATAGATAAATTCAAATTTCTGTACACAACTAAAATCACCAGGGAAGGAGTGATGACCATAAAAATAAAGAGTATTAAAATTATAGATGGAATTATATCATGGTATAAAAAACATATAAAATAAATACTATGAATAAAAATAACAATAAGAGTTTAAAAACATAAGGAAGTGGTGAACAAGTTAATTAGTGGACATTAATCAATGAATAAGTGAAGGAAACGAATGGTAAAATAAATGGAAGTAAGATAAATTGATGGTTATGATAACATAATTAATATCTAATAAATTATTACCCATATTTTCAGTATCCACCATGGGTTAGATAATATGGCTTTAAAATTAATAAAAATAATTATTTTTTTGAATATTTTTATGAAAATTTTGATTATCATGCAACTTATTAATGTTTTTTCTAAAGTGTATTTATATAATTTATTTCTGAAGAATATTATTTCACTTAATAAAAAATGGATGATTATTCCATCCTTAAATGACCATTTTGGTATATTTCTAACACTGTTTGGGTGGTATGAATTAGTGTTGTGGACTTTTTAACCTTTAAAATTATTATCCGTTTACCCCTTTAACATGTTAGGATCTTGATTCTCTTATTCTCTTTCCCATATCTCATGCATGTTTATAAAATAATCATTGAATAGCACAATATATTTTTTCAAGGCTAACTACTCAATAAGAGTATCTAGTCATTTTAATGATTTGAAAATAATCCAACTTCTCAATCACTAAAATGTAAACATTTGAAAGCTGTCACAACAAGTAGGAAATACCCTTTCACTTGTGGTGCCCTGCAACCAATTTATAGTTCATGATTTATGACACTTTTATTTATATTTATAATTTCTATAAATATAGTCTCCATATTTTTACAAAGGTTCTTTGTTACACCATAAATGTCTTCTGCCTATTTAGACTATTGTTTAATGACACATTTATATTTCGTTTTTCTAGACGTTCACCTATTACTTTCACAATTGCACAAAAGAAACTCCTTTTATTCTTCATAAAAGTAAAATAAAATATAGATTTATTTTAATTATATCATTCACAATAACATGAATGTAGTAAAGAATGTTAATACAAAATTCTCATTTTACCTAAATGATATTTAACTGATATCAATTTGGTCACCAAATCTTCTTTTATTCCTCTCCCTTTCTTATTCTGTGCAAAAAGGGATGTACTAAATCCCCTTATTCCAATTTTTCTAGAATTAAAAACATCCTATGTAATTATTAAATAAATTAAGATCATATCAACACAACATAATCACAATTAAATTTTCCTAGATGATAATAATTATTTATCTTATAATACACTTTTCTTATTGGACACACAATAACAAGCAATTGTGTAGCAGTTTTAAATTCTATTTCTTTGATAATCAATATCAACAAATAAAGGTATGTGTTCTTCTTATTGAAACTGAATATTTTGGAAACACTAATTACATTGTACTGAACATGTCATCTTATAAGTTTATAACAAGTTTCATGTGTCTTTTAAAATTTTTAAACATTAGCACACAATCAAGACTTTATGAATTAAATTGCTCATCTGTATATGGGTTCATGTATACAAGAATGTTCTTTTTGTTTTATTCATGTTCACTTCTTATTATTTTTTATAAAAGTTCACACACTATCTTCATTAATACTTAGTCTTCATATTCATTCATATCAATGCATACAAGTATGCTCTATAAACTTTTCTTCAGACACACAGAAATACGTATTTGTGGTTCTACCGTTTATCAAAACTAAATGGATTAATTTAATCTAAAGTAGGGTTTACTATATGAATAATATCATAATTTTTAAAAATTATATGAGTTTACAGTATCAACATTCTTAAATTAAGGCTATATATATGGATACCCTCTTATTTGTTAAAAACCCATTGCACGGTACTCATTGTACTTCATGCATAACTCTAATAATATAAGCTTCATGTGTATAAGAAGAAGAATTATAAATTCCTTTTTCACATAACTAAGTGGGAGTGTATCACTCTACAATGAGCCATAGAACTGGACATCTTTTTGAAGCATGAAGAGGGTGTATAAATAGGAAAAGTGTGTCCATAATATCTTCCCCTTCACGAAATCGGGTTGTTTTTCAACATTATACAAGAAAAAAACATTGAACTCCCCTACTTTCTGAAGCCTTAGAGCCTCACATATCACTTATTCTTATAACCAAAAAATAAATATGGAGATTCACTTTTTTACAAGAAAATTAGAACATTTGATGTAATATGAGGGAATCCCCATGATTGAGCATGGATATTCTTTTTTTATAAGTAGGGGTCATTGTATCTACCTCTTTCAATCAACTAATAAATCCCAGTTTTTATTTCATGTAAATTAAGGATTTAAATTCCTATATATATCAGCATTGAATTATTAAAATGTGGGATACATGATAGTGAATATGGTGGATTCTTTTCTTCACTATCAGTATTCTTTATTGTGTTAAAACCTATTAAAATAAAGTCATGTGAATCTACATGCATGAGAAAATCATAACTCCTCCATGAAAATCATGGGCTCTATGTGACTCAATTTTTTCATTCATTATTTCCATATTCATTAATTTTATGATTTTATGTGGAATTCAAAAACCATTGATAAATATTTAATGATAAAATAATGCTTGTATTAATTACCAATGTTGATTGTTGGTGTGTTTACCGATCACCAAAGGTGGAAAATCATCGAAAGTCTTGAGTCAGGTGGCCCTCATGTCTAAGTGAAGGTGATAATAATGTTTTAATTTAGTTTTTATTAGATTTTTTTATATCTAAAAATGTGTTATATATATATCATTTTAATATGAGTGAACAGTACATACAAAATTTTCCCATATATGAACTCTTAATGAGTCTCTCAATGATTTATATGCTAAAGAATGATATGTCACCATTCAATCTGACACTGGGATTAGCACTCGAATTCACTACATAGCATTCCCTCATAGGCCACAACAAACATTGACAATAGGCATCTAGATGAACCCGTTCATGAATTTGGTTAGGTTCATTGTGGGCCTTTTATATTGGTCTGAATATCTATAGTGGTAACTATGAATTCCCTAATCAGGGGATTTCTAGTTGTCTGATCTGACCTACCTATGGCGTGGTAGATCACTAGGTCACACAATGGACATGGTTGAGGTCTTTCTGGATACTTTTAGTTTCTTCCAACAATATTAATATAATCCACTAAAACTAACATAGAAAAATACTAAGAACAAAATAGATTCTACAAAATTCATGGCCACCTCTTCTTCACCATCAAATAACACTTAATGGGATAATAATAGTATTTTATTATTCTCTGTCATGAAAACCAATATTTTTCATTCCCTTAAAATTATCTATTTCAATGTTCTTATGTAATTAGAAAGTATTTCATAAACTTCATCGACTCATATTCTACTATTATTATTGAAATATAAATTCTAAATAGATTATTAACATAAAAACCCAAATGAAAAGAAATATTTTCATTGTCCTCAACTTATCTTCATCCAAAAAATGGATGAAATTAACTCATATTCCTTATTGTAGAAAATATTTCCCTTTAAAGCAAGTATGTTGAATATAGAACTAGTTTAACATTTATCAGAGTTACTAGGATAATTATTAAGCCTTGAAATCCAATTTCATTTAATGATTCTATAACAATTGTCCAATAGTCACCTTTGAAACTCAATGTATTCAAAACATTTAAATATTTATTCAAATTATAGTACAATATAAATCAATCTAATAAACATTAACTTTAGAATAAATTCAAAATATAGAAATAAATGAAATATTCATATATCAGCGATCACTATTGAAAAAAAATTGAAGTCAAGGAAAATAAATAAAACTTATACAAAAAGTGGTCACTTTAATATCCCCTTTGTATTTCATTGAAAAACCACCAAATTTCACTCCAAATGAACTTGTCAATATGAGAATCTCTAATTTAACCTCCCATTTATTTTTCAAATTTCATTTCACATTCTCCCCCTAATTGAAATGAAATACAATGTTCATGGGAAAAGGGTAACAGTCCATACTAATGAAATTTTCCATAAAATATTTCACTCTAAGTCTACTTAGTCTATGCTTAGTGTATAAAATAATAGGATTTTATTTAGAAAAAAAAATATTCCCCTTCCCAATTGATCTTGTACATCCTTTAATGAGAACTCATATTCTTGTATTAATGGATTATTTACTTTCACTATAATCCAACGGTACTAAATTTTGTATGACTATTTTAATAACAATAAACCTAAAAATATTATACTTGCAACATAAATTATATCAAAAAAATCAAGTTAAATAAGAAGGATAAGTGACCTTGGGGAACTTCCACATTTATTATTCCATTAATTAATTAAGTTTCTCCCCCTTTGTAAAATGATTCTTATAATTTAGAATTAATTTAATGATTTTCAAATATTTATAATACACCAAAATGTATCTACAACCAATGATTGTTCAGATCGAGAAACATCCCAAAGATCTCCATGGATGATCTTCATGAAACTTTTTCATTACGATAACAAAAATAAGTTCAATAAAAGATGGTATCTTCTTTATCCTGGATATCCATAATAAGACAACAAATTCTTGATCTTTATCAAAGATGATCCAACTTCATATTTTTAATTGAATATAATTTAAATTACACTTAATGGATAGAGACTTCTTTAGCTTCACTCTTATGAATTAATAGAACTGGATAATTATGAGGATATCTATAAGGCCCCAGCCTTAAACCTTACTTAATCGTGAGTTATTACAAGATTACACATTGAGGATCTTTTCAGGTTTAGAGTTTTAGAGAATTAGATCATGAAACATGCATTACATTCCACATTTAAACAAAGTGGTTACATAAAAGATAGTATTCATTCTTCCCATCAACGGAAACATATTGAAAATAAAACATGGATTCTTTCTTGACACATCC
Organism: Viscum album; assembly: GCA_963277665.1. Classification (NCBI taxonomy): domain Eukaryota; kingdom Viridiplantae; phylum Streptophyta; class Magnoliopsida; order Santalales; family Viscaceae; genus Viscum; species Viscum album. The sequence goes on from OY728146.1 coordinate 1,112,428,352, forward strand.
TTGACACTATCATCACATCATGTACCTTTCCCTTGACCTGTGAAAAACATTTCAAAAACGTGGGATAAGCATAAAAGGCTCAGTAAGGGTTATAAAAATATGGAAAGGAAACATGAGTTCATATATACATAAGAATGAAATCATACTTTACCCATAAAACATAGTCACTTTAACATACCTCATCAAACCATGAATAAATCATAGAAATCATAAGACATAAAGGTAACATTAGGCATTCATAACATTCTTACATAGGGAGTAACCCTCTTGGTTGCGTTTTGGAATACCCATCACAGTATATTCCCTAAATATCTTCGGAGAAACCTTAATGTTTCACTCCTTCGTGTTACCCAATGCATTGGAGAGCTATATCGGGCTCACCCACCCTTAGTTTATCACAGAACCACTCGTCTTCATAATAATTCCCAAGAACCTCAACATAATTGTATCACATAAAACATACAAAAAGGAAACATAACATTCCCACCATTCAATCACAAGATATCAATACAACAAATTGATATAAAAACATTATGAAAACCATTTTCAATACCAATATAAAAGAAAAGTAAAACATGGAATTTATTTTTCTTTTAAAAAGAAGGTATGACTTGTAGAGGAAGTAGAAACTCAAATAATGGTCATGGCGGCGGAGAATTCGTTGTCGCCACATACGTACGACAAAAAATTCCCTTTTATCATTTAGTAAAACGCTTTGTATAAAAAAATTCCTTTTGGATAAACGTAAAAGTCAAAGGGGATTATACACAGTATAAAAGAATGTTGTGTATAAAAGAAAATATGCCTCAATGAAAGGAGATTGAGACGAAGTCCCATACCACCTTGAAGCTTTTAAAATTTTAATCCATTAACATCCATATAAATAAATCCTTAAAACCACTTTGAAAACATGGATATTAATAAGAACAAATAATTAAAACATTTAAAGCGATATTTTGATTAAAGGGGTTCTACCAAAATTAGAGACACTTGAATACAATAATTGAGGAATAACATCTAGTAAGAACTTTATAATATCATGAGAATAAATGGATTTATGATATAATATTCCAAAGGATAGTATATACACCATATAATAGTGAATTGGTGCATAACAACCAAGAAGTCTCAATAGAAATGTCAAATGTGATGAATTCCCTTATAAAGAAGGTATCCTTAAATTAAGGATAATTCAATCTCAAAATTATGTGTGACAAGTATAAATACACCCAATATAAGTGTATATTAAGTGTAAAACAATAAAATGACATTCACCCATATTCAAAACATGACATATTCAATAACTACATGTTGAACCCAAAGAAATCGAAATTTGGTTAAAAAGTTCCCTTGGTAAAATTCGACAGCCTAACGACATCCCTTCAAAATTCAGAAAATGAGTTGATGAGAGATAAAAAAGGGAATCTCATCACTTAGACATAAAATTTACATCAATAAGGATATAAAAGAACATATCCCAACATAATAGTATGTGAATTTAAAGACATAACAAAAGAAGTCTTTTAAAAAGTGGAGGGTGAAAGGTCCCCTTACCGAGTTGGGTAACTTTCGAAACATACACCCCATGGAAGAAGGGTCTTAAAATGAATATGTGAATAACCATAAATGAAATTATACTAAACAAAGTATATAATAATGGGAAGTACATACACCACTCAATGGAAATTGTGGCAAATGTAGCATAAATCTCACGAGAATAACAGTGAGATGAAAAATCCCTTACAAAAACTCGACAGCCTAACGGCGCCACTTAAAACTTACAAAAATGGATTGATGAGATAAAATAGGATCTATCATCATATTAACATAAAGTTTACAGAAGGAGGAATATAAAAAAACATCCCCCAACATAACAAAGAGGATCTTAAAAGAAGTGACATAATGGAGATTACTTAAAAAAAAGAGAGGTTAAATCTCTTACAGAAATTCGGCACCCTAACGGCGCCACTCAAAACTTCTAAAATGGACTGATGAGATAGAATAGGGTCTCTCATCATATGATCATAAAAATTACAGTAAGAGTAATATAAAAGAACATCCAATTCACAAGAAATATGAGCTTAAAAGAAATGACATAAAAGAGCGTACTTAAAAAGAAAGAGAGGAGTAGGATCCCTTACCTCGGGTCGGACTTGACTCGATCATTCTTTAACGTCCTGAATAATAAACTTGAGTTAATTTTAACTTTATTAAGAACCTTTTTCTAGTTCATTATTCCTTTTATATCACTTATTTTCATGTTATAAACATTATGTAATCATTTAAGTTAATAATGTTTGTTTTGTCGATATTTGGTTCTTAAGCCGAAAGTGGACTTCTAACAATTACATGTTGTTCGTGTGGTCAAAGGTTCTTTATATACAGAATGAAATTCCTGATTTGGATAGCATATATATCATATATATCCAGCATACACACGTATTTATAATATTACATAATCATTTAGAGGTAAGAAATGAAATGCACCGTTCATGGAGACGGTAAGCCGTACGTACGCATGAACGCTACTTTCATTTCTTTGTCATATTAATGGAATTAAAACTAAATGAGGTATGTATATTTTAATTCCAGAATTATATTCATCATTTAGATGTATCATTCATCATATATATCCATTATATACATGTACTTATAATAGTACATTACATTTGGGGATAAGAAATGAAATGCACCGTTCATGGAGACGGTAAGCCGTACGTATGCATGAACGCTACTTTCATTTCTATATCATAATTTAATGGAAAGAAATAATAATTATATATAGGTATATTATAATTCCAGTATAACATCATATATAATAACATTAAATCCATCCTTTATACGTTCCACGTATGGCATTAACGAATCACATCACTTTGAGGGGGCGGTAGTCCGCACTTCCTAAAATGAAGATATCGCGTATACCCATAATGGAATCCATAAAGGTAAGACAAAAATAAAAAATACAGAAGCTTAAGTAAAACATAAACATATTATATATCATATATAAATATAGTGACATCTTAATGGCAACCTTTGAAGGTGTTATATGAGTGATGAACAATCATCGTTTCGTGAGGCAGAAATTCGCCATCCACGGAAATAGTATGTTCTTTAACCATTAGATGTAGGTGTGTGTAAGTGTAGCTCGAATCCTTATTATAACAACATCCTAGTATATTTAATATACATTATTTTTTACTAACTAAATGAATAAAAAGAGTTTAGGGGGTTGGAGAGGCAAAATAAATCAAAAGGACTCAAGTGAACACATTACCTTAAAATCGGGTAACTCCCTTTGGCTTGAGCTCAAAGCCTTCCTTGGGAAGACTTCTGCCCAAAGTGAGGCTTCAAGGAGTAATAGAGGGATGTGGAGAGACAAAATGGGCAGAGGTTGGCCGAGACAAAGGCTTTGGGAGTGTGGGTAAGGAGGTAGAGGTGGGGGCCTTTTATAAGAGGAGAGGAGGGGAACTCTTGTAAAGTTACAAAATGTTACTTTATTTTCAAAAGAGTTTAGGATTTTAAAGGTCCCACATTGATGTATTTCTAGGATAAGGTGATAAGGGTTCTAAATCCTCTCATCAAATAGGTTTTGGACATGTTTAGGTCTTAGATATTACATTATCTTTCCATTTTATTTAAATCATTAAATAATGAGGTCATCGCTGCATCATCATGATGCCATAAATAATTTAATTTATTTAATGTATAAAAATTATAAAAAAAATACTATGATGTAGGAAATATTATTATATTTCCAAAGAATATTTATAGTCAAAAATCTGATTTGTATAACCCCATGTAAAAATTGTTTTAGTAAAACATTTCATGTTTGTCTCATTTTTACTTTAACTTTAAATAAAAAGATATTAATGTCATTTTCCAACCAAATTGGTTTTATGGGGTCCCCAAGTAGACCCATGGGTTTTCTTGGTCGGCCATGACACATCCAATGAGGTTAGGACATGTGTCAAGTTCATTTCATATTATGAAAGCATTATTTTTACCTTAAACTACACTAATTACCTCTAATCGCGATTAAAAACTTAATAAGTTACTATTCACCAAAAAATTATTTTTATCCCATTGAACCACATTTTACTTCTTAATGACAACCATGTATGTCAGATTTTTGAAATTCAAAACACAAATATGGCAAAATTTCATTTAAACGGAAAAATCAGTTTTTATAAGTACCACTTAGTGGTTTCACTATTCATGAAAAATTGAAGTTTTTCAGAAAAATCCCAAAAATTCACCCTAAGCTATATTTGATATTCCGAATTCAAAAATGAAATATATTTTACAAAATTCAAAACATATAAGTCACATTAATTAATTTAATAATTAATTCCCACTGTCAGATCAAATAGCGTGTTTTTATGAAACAATAAGTATCAAAAGATGGACACTGGTTTAAGTCTGATTTCAAAGTGAAATTAATTCCGATTACCACTATTGGATTTAATGGTAAAAATATATTCTAATTTCACTTTAAAACCAATTCAAAATATAATCTAATCATATAAATAAATTAGATTAAAAGAGTTTTTGAATTAAAATACAACATTTTACACTATTCATTTAAAAAAATGAACTTTATCGGAAAGATACCAAAAATTTACACAAAGTAAATTTTGGTGTCCCAATTCAAAAAAAGAGTTTTATTTGGTCCAAAAGTATTTATAAGAGTGAAAAAACTATATTTAATTATGGTTCTCCATCAAAACGCGATAAGTGAACCTTTAGTGAAAACTAGGGCATATATGCCTAAAATCGAATTATTTCCGTATTTTATGCCTTTATCTTTTATTGGATAAATGTAAAAACATTAAAAAAAACATATATAATCATATTTTAGTTATTTCTATCCATTCCCGCCAATACAATAGCTACATGTTAACTGCCATTTAAAATAATATTATTTTATTATTAGAGTGCAACGTAAGATTCCCAAGAAACTCGTAGTTGCGTGTTGGGTACGCCATCGAGCATAGCGTCCCCTTTAAAGTCATATTAATATTTTATTGACAAATATGGATAAATATGAAAATTTCATATTCTTTATTTACCTGGGGTGTTACATCCTTCCCCCCTTTTGGGAATTACGTCCTAGCAATTTTAAAATTGCGCTTGGAAACATCCTTGAAAGTCCCACATCGGAACAAGAGTCGGTAAAGCAATCACTTTACAATAAAGAAAGATAAGTACAGAGGTCACCTGAGTTAACCCATACTAGGATTCCATGTATGAAAACATTGACATGGAGAAGAAAACTTGGGGTCATGTTCTGATGGAGAGTGATAGACAACATGTTTAGGATAAAGTTAACAATAAGAAAATCACACACTTGTGATGGGTTAAACGGTGTTGGGTTCCCCAGTAGGAAAAGTTAATAGACAAAATTTTTGTTTTAAGTTACTTTTTATTGAGGAATTTATTCATAGGAAAACATAATCACTTATCATGTTGACTTTCAACGTTTACTAGATTCCTTAATCAAACTCATATTTTTTCCAAAAGACGAGTATTTAGGGAGACTTGTTCGCATTAAGAGTACTGTAATCAACTTCTAGAGAATCACCTAATCCACAAAAGAGAACTATATACATCTCATGTATTTAGGCTTTAACCAAAACCAAAACTAGAAAGGTTAGTACAAGGTCAGATAATCCAAAAAAGGATAACCATTTATAAAAAGAAAATCTATTCTTAATCTCAAAATTTGTCCAACAAAACCCAAAGTTCAACGAGGACCATCTGATAAACAATTTGTCCATAAAATTCTTCAATGTAAACCAATATAATATTGAAACCCAAATATTTGAAGGATTTAGTCACATAGTCTTCCAAGTTAAATCGTAACATTTATCTCCAAACAATATCAGTTTCTCCTAAAGTCTCGTATTGAAAAGTAATTAACCTGATCACATATCCTCCATGATAGGTTAATCATTTTCATAAATAACCAAAAATCAACTTACTCTTAATTCATAAAATAATCTAACTAAAAAGAATCGTTCAAACTAACCAGGGACTTCACGTAGTCCAGTGGTATGCGATAATTACCAGTCGCACTTTTGTTGTGGGTTCGATTCCCGCAGCTTTGTCCGGCGTGACCGGTTGTCACATGATCTGCGTGTTGTCCTTTTTCCAAAACTATATATTTCTTAAATCATTCCCCAAAAAGAGATAAAATCATCAAAAATGATGATAACATATTTTTACCTCAAGTTTATCTCATGCCTTTCATTTTCCAGCATATCATATAATAACCCATAATTACCTCAAAAGTAAGGATCATATAAACTCTAATGGTTACCTTTATAATTATTACCTGAACTTCCACATGGATTGGTCGTCTCGTACATGATGCATTAAAGATCATACCAAGGTTCAAGTGGTTGATCATGACTCATTGATAGTCGGTTTAGAACAACCATGAGTTTCCTCATTAAATCCCCGATTTTATATAGTATCTTAATCATAGAACCACCACAGTTTCCTTCAAACCTGTTGTCTCTTTGGTGCCTGCTAGATCCATCCATTCACTAAAAACAGAAATGTCAGTGTGAGTATATCAACAAAACCATCATGTACTAATGAGGAAGGTAAACACTAAGATACACTTACTCATTCACTTTATCTAAAACTAGGACTCTTTCTGAAATCCTAACCATTATGGTAATGTCACTTATGCTTAAAGAATACCCTAACCTCTAAAGTTATCTAAACCGACCTTTGATACCAACTATAAGGCCCCATCCTTAAACCTTACTTAATCTTGAGTTATTACAAGATTACACATTGAGGATCTTTTCAGGTTTAGAGTTTTAGAGAATTAGATCATGAAACTTGCATTACATTCCACATTTAAACAAAGTGGTTACATAAAAGACAGTATTGATTCTTCCCATCAACGGAAACATATTGAAAATAAAACATGGATTCCTTCTTGACACATCCTTGACACTATCATCACATCATGTACCTTTCCCATGAACCTGTGAAAAACATTTCAAAAACTTGGGATGAGCATAAAAAGCTCAGTAAGTGTTATAAAAATATGGAAAGGAAACATGAGTTCATATATACATAAGAATGAAATCATACTTTACCCATAAAACAAAGGCACTTTAACATACCTCATCAAACCATGAATAAATCATAGAAATCATAAGACATAAAGGTAACTTGAGGCATTAATGACATTCTTACGTAGGGAGTAACCCCCTTGGTTACGTTTTGGAATACCCATCACAGTATATTCCCTAAATCTCTTCGGAGAAACCTTAACGTTTCACTCCTTCGCGTAACCCAATGCATTGGATAGCTATATTGGGCTCACCCTCCCTTGTTTATCACGGAACCACCCGTCTTCATAATAATGCCCAAGAACCTCAACATAATCGTATCACATAAAACATGCATAAAGGAAACATATCATTCCCACCTTTCAATCACAAGATGTCAATACAACACATTGATATAAAAACATTATGAAAACCATTTTCAATACCAAAATAAAAGAAAAGTAAAACATGGTATTTATTTTTCTTTTAAAAAGAAGGTATGGCTTGTAGAGGAAGCCGAATCTCAAATAATGGTCACGGCGGCAGAGAAGTCATTGTCGCCGCATACGTACGACAAAAAATTCCCTTTCTTCGTTTAGTAAAACGCTTCGTATGAGAAAATTCCTTTTGGATAAACGTAAAAGTCAAAGGGTTTTATACACAGTATAAAAGAATGTTGTGTATAAAACAAAATATGCCTCAATGAAAGGAGATTGAGACGAAGTCCCATACCACCTTGAAGCTTTTAAAATTTTAATCCATTAATATCCATATAAATAAATACTTAAACCCACTTTTAAAACATGGATATTAATAAGAAAAAATAATTAAAACATTTAAAGCGATATTTTGGTTAAAGGGGTTCTACCAAAATTAGAGACACTTGAATACAATAATTGAGGAATAACATCTAGTCAGAACTTTATAATATCATGAGAATAAATGGATTCATGATATAATATTCCAAAGGATAGTATATACACCATATAATAGTGAATTGGTGCATAACAACAAAGAAGTCTCAATAGAAATGTCAAATGTGATGAATTCCCTTATAAAGAAGGTATCCTTAAATTAAGGATAATTCAATCTCAAAATTATGTGTGACAAGTATAAATACACCCAATATAAGTGGATATTAAGTGTAAAAAAATAAAAGTTCATTCACACATATTCAAAACATGACATATTCAATAACTACATGTTGAACCCAAAGAAATCGAAATTGAGTTAAAAAGTTCCCTTGGTAAAATTCGACAGCCTAACGGCATCCCTTCAAAATTCAGAAAATGAGTTGATGAGAGATAAAAAGGGCATCTCATCACTTGGACATAAAATTTACATCAATAATGATATAAAAGAACATATCCCAACATAATAGTATGTGAATTAAAAGACATAACAAAAGAAGTCTTTTAAAAAGAGGAGGGTGAAAGGTCCCCTTACCGAGTTGGGTAACTTTCGAAACAAACACCCCATGGAAGGAGGGTCAAAAAATAAAGATGTGAATACCCATAAATGAAATTATACTACACAAAGTATATAATAATGGGCAGTAAATACACCACTAAAAGGAAATTGTGGCAAATGTAGCATAAATCTCACGAGAATAACAGTGAGATGAAAAATCCCTTACAGAAACTCGACAGCCTAACTGCGCCACTTAAAACTTACAAAAATGGATTGATGAGATCAAATAGGGTCTCTCATAATATTAACATAAAGTTTACAGAAGGAGGAATATAAAATAACATCCCCCAACATAACAAAAAGGATCTTAAAAGAAGTGACATAATGGAGAGTACTTAAAAAAAAGAGAGGTTAAATCTCTTATAGAAATTCGGCAGCCTAACGGCGCCACTCAAAACTTCTAAAATGGACATATGATAGAGAATAGGGTCTCTCATCATATTATCATAAAAATTACAGTAAGAGTATTATAAAATAACATCCCAATCACAAGAAATGTGAGCTTAAAAGAAAAGACATAAAAGAGCGTACTTAAAAAGAAAGAGAGGAGTAGGATCCCTTACCTCGGGTCCGACTTGACTCGATCATTCTTTAACGTCCTAAATAATAAACTTGAGTTAATTTCCACTTTATTAAGAACCTTTTTCTAGTTAATTATTCCTTTTAGATCACTTATTTTCATGTTATAAACATTATGTAATCATTTAAGTTAATAATGTTTGTTTTGTCGATATTTGGTTCTTAAGCCGAAAGTGGACTTCTTACAATTACATGTTGTTCGTGTGGTCAAAGGTTCTTTATATCCAGAATGACATTCCTGATTTGGATATCATATATATCATATATATCCAGCATATACATGTATTTATAATATTACATAATCATTTAGAGGTAAGAAATGAAATGCACCGTTCATGGAGACGGTAAGCCGTACGTACGCATGAACGCTACTTTCATTTCTTTGTCATATTAATGGAATTAAAACTAAATGAGAGGTATGTATATTTTAATTCCATAATTATATTCATCATTTAGATGTATAATTCATCATATATATCCATTATATACATGTACTTATAATAGTACATTACATTTGGGGATAAGAAAAGAAATGCACCGTTCATGGAGACGGTAAGCCATACGTACACATGAACGCTACTTTCATTTCTATCTCATACTTTAATGGAAAGAAATAATAATTATATATAGGTATATTATAATACCAGTATAACATCATATATAATTACATTAAATCCATCCTTTATACGTCCCACGTATGGCATTAACGAATCACATCACTTTGAGGGGGCGGTAGTCCGCACTTCCTAAAATGAAGATATCGCGTATACCCATAATGGAAGCCATAAAGGTAAGCCAAAAATGAAAAATAAATAAGCTTAGGTAAAACATAAACATATTATATATCATATATAAATATAGTGACATCATAATGGAAACCTTTGAAGGTGTTATATGAGTGTTGAACAATCATAGTTTCGCGAGGCAGAAATTCGCCATCCACGGAAACAGTATGTTCTTTAACCATTAGATGTAGGTGTGTGTAAGTGTAGCTCGAATCCTTATTATCAAAACATCCTAGTATATTGAAGATACTGGAGTTGTTACAAAATAAATGAATAAAAAGAGTTTATGGGGTTGGAGAGCCAAAATAAAACAAAAGGACTCAAGTGAACACATTACCTTAAAATCGGGTAACTCCCTTTGGTTTGAGCTCAAAGCCTTCCTTGGGAAGACTTCTGCCCAAAGTGAGGCTTCAAGGAGTAATAGAGGGAAGTGGAGACACAAAATGGTCATAGGTTGGCCAATCCAAAGGCTTTGGGAGTGTGGGTAAGGAGGTAGAGGTGGGGGCCTTTTATAAGAGGAGAGGAGGGGCACTCCTGTAAAGTTACAAAATGTTACTTTATTTTCAAAAGAGTTTCGGATTTTAAAGGACCCACATTGATGTATTTCGAGGATAAGGTGATGAGGGTTCTAAATCCTCTCATCCAATAGGTTTTGGACATGTGTAGGGCTTAGATATTACATTATCTTTCCATTTTATTTAAATCATTAAATAATGAGGTCATCGTTGCATCATCATGATGCCATAAATAATTTAATTCATTTAATGTATAAAAATTATAAAACAAATACTATAATGTAGTAAATATTTTTATCTTTCCAAATAATATTTATAGTCAAAAATATGATTTGTATAACCCCATGTAAAAATTATTTTTGTAAAACATTTCATGTTTGTCTCATTTTTACTTTAACTTTAAATAAAAAGATATTAATGTGATTTTCCAACTAAAGTGGCTTCATGGGGTCCCCAAGTTGACCCATGGGTTGTCTTGGTCGGACATGACACATACAATGAGGTTAGGACATGTGTCAAGTTCATTTCATATTATGAAAGCATTATTTTTATCTTAAACTACACTAATTACCTCTAATCGTGATGAAAAACTTAATAAGTTACTATTCACCAAAAAATTATTTTTATCCCATTGAACCACATTTTACTTCTTAATGACAACCATGTATGTCGGATTTTTGAAATTCGAAACACAAAGATGGAAAAATTTCATTTAAACGGAAAATTCAGTTTTTATAAGTACCACTTAGGGGTTTCACTATTCATCAAAAATTGAAGTTTTTCAGAAAAATCCCAAAAAAATCACCCTAAGCTATATTTGATATTACGAATTCAAAAATGAAGTCTATTTTAAAAAATTAAAAACATATAAGTCGCATTAATTAAGTTAATAATTAATTCCCGCTGTCAAATCAAATAGCGTGTTTTTATGAAACAATAAATATCAAAAGATGGACACTGGTTTAAGTCTGATTTCAAAGTGAAATTAATTCCAATGACCACTATTGGATTTAATTGTAAAAATATATTCTCATTTCACTTTATAACCAATTCAAAAGATAATCTAATCATATTAGAAAATTAGATTAAAAAGACTTTTTGAATTAAAATACAACATTTTACACTATTCATTTAAAAAAATGAACTTTATCGGAAAGATACCAAAAATTTACACAAAGTAAATTTTGATGTCCCAATTCTTAAGAAGAGTTTTATTTGGTCCAAAAGGATGTATAAGAGTGAAAAAAAACTATATTTAATGATGATTCTCCATCAAAAGGCGATAAGTGAACCTTTAGTGAAAACTAGGGCATATACGCCTAAAATCGAATTATTTCTGTATACTATGCCTTTATATTTTATTGGATAAATGTAAAAACATTAAAAAACATATATAATCATATTTTAGTTATTTCTATCCATTCCTGCCAATACAATAGCTACATTTTAACTACCATTTAAAATAATATTATTTTATTATTAGAGTGCAACGTAAGATTCCCAAGAAACTCGTTGTTGCGTGTTGGGTATGCCATCGAGCATAGCGTCCCCTTTAAAGTCATATTAATATTTTATTCACAAATATGGATAAATATGAAAATGTTATATTCTTTATTTACCTGGGGTGTTACAATATCCACCTAAGAACATGTTTTAAATTTCATTACCATCATTATAAGAATAAATATAGTAAAAAATATAAATGGAATAATGTGTATCCTACTAGTTCATCAATGTGAACAAAAAGTTTGGTAATTTTTTCTTAACTATGTTTCTCCATTTGATATAGTCTTCATTTTTTCACATATGAACATATATTCTGATTTATGTTGGGTTAGAACAGATTTCTTCAAATCCTGATCTGATTTTTTAAATGAAATTTTATTATTTATAGCCTTAAAGGTTGATACATTCTTGCTCCTATTATGAAGTGATTCTTATTCTGTTACAAAGGTTTTACAACCATTTATAGTGTTACCAGATTTTGTACTTCTATCATGTAGAACATCATTAGCATAGTATAAATCTTTTCTTGAAAAACCCTCACACACTTTATGTCTATCTTGTGGAATCATTTATTTTTATTTTTCCAAATCCATAGTTTTTTATCTTCATGTTTTCTCATACTTTTGAAATATTCTTGAAAAATAACTAACAAGTCATTAGGAACCATTGCAGCATGTTTGGATCACCCACATTGATTATTCTAAGTTCCATCATTTTTGTCATTTCTTGTTTAGATGATTCGCTTTTTTTCAACATATTGGATTTAGATTCTAAGAACCTCTCAATAATCATTCAAGGAATATTCTATGGAGATTCAGTGATTACAACATTTTTCTGATTTATTCTCACTATAGCATTGTCAAACATAGATAGCTTTGGTGGTCTTATATACATGTAAACATTCTATACATATTGAGATAAGCATGGAGAAACATTATGACCTCTTTCATTGCATTCATCATAGATATTATTAGTCTTAACAAATATGTTTATAGTGTATAGATTCATCTAGACCTATGGATCTTGATTCTTGTTCTCTAACTTACTCCCCTATGATATATTATTTTATTTTTCCATCTTAACATAATGGGTTATTCTAATAATTGAAAAAAATTCCCAAATCTATTATTGTAACAACATCGTAAAAAAATTTGGATTTAATGATATCTTTTGTTCAAAATTTTTGTATAATTTTCTTGATTTTTGTGATCTCTTTTGCGAACCAACTTAGAAATTAATTTTCATATCCACCCTAGTTATAGTGGTATGGTTATTATCTCATTTATTCATCCATTCTTGATCAGTTTTTGTTTTCCAACCTAAATTGTTTGTTGAGGATTTAGAGACAATAGTAAAAGATTCTTTGGATAGTATGTTTTTCTTCACAACTTCTTCAGATAGATGATAAAAATATTTTATGATATTCTTACCACATGTTCGATGTATTATGACTGTAGAACCCACCAGTGAGCATTGATTAGTAACAAAAAACATTTTCTTATTTTATGGAGACTAAAAATGTGTGTTATCATAATTTGAGATTTTTAAGAAAAAATCATAAAATTTAATATTAAGGATGAGTTTTTGATCTACATTTATAATTATCCTATCCTAACAATTCTTTCTCATTTATCCAACTTTATCATTATGCATATTACCTTTGCTCTAAATCAAACGATCATATTCCTCCATCCCTTTAAAATATTATTCTATTATTTAATTCTTGATATAAATATTTTTTTCAATTTATTTTCATGTTCATGGTTCTTTTCTTCTGGAACATCTTTCTTAGAAACTTTATTAAGAAATTTTTTGGAACTTACTGAATGTTCTCTCTTTAAATTTTTAGAGGACCCATCTTATCTATTGACCTTCAAATATTATAACATCTTTGTTTGTAATAAAATCTCCCTGTTATCTTTTCCTTCTATCATCTGGGTGATTTATTCTTTTATAAATTGAAAGAATCAAAAAAAGAGTGAGACTATTTCTATAGGATCGCTACGTAGAATATCTCTAAATCTAAAAACTAATATATCATGAGAATTTTTCGATTGATCATCCCCACTAGAGAAAAGAAAATCAACTTTAGGGAAATTTTAAAAAGTTATAATACATAACTCTAGATCACTTGTGTTAGTAAGGTTGTCATTTTACATAGTGGAAACCTTGTCCATCTGTTCTTCAATTTCCATGTATGATATATATTCATTGTCAACAAGGCATGGAGAACTTGATACTAAGTGTTCCTTAGATAATACGAACTTATTCTTCATATTTATCTTCTATTTAATTCCCCTATTCATCATGGTCTTAGTGGATATAGAATTTTCTTGAAGATAAATTAATATTCACAACAACTAAAATTCATTATTAAATTAGGGAAGGAACTAAAATCATTAAAAAAACAATAGATTCAACGTATAAAATCCAACATAGGTGAACCTAGATCTGATACCACTTGAAATTACCATTTTGGGTAATTTATAACATTGAGTGGGGTTGAATTAGTTTTGGTGAATTTTTAACCTCTACACCTATTTATCCCTATTTTAATTTGGCTTGGTAGGATCTCGATTCTCTTATTTACTTTTACCCATCACATAGAAGTTTATGAAAGTATTAAATAATTGAATATGATGTTTTACATGGTTTACTACTCAATAAGTGTAGTTATTCCTTAGCACAGTATGGAAATAATCCAACCACACAACTACAAAAATTTAATCCTTTAAATAAGGTTTAAAAACAAGGAAATGTCCTATCAATTATAATATACTATATTTAATTGACAATTAATGTTTTACAGTACATGGATGGATATTTACCTTATATATAAATATAGCCTCTACCTTAACAATAAGGTTATTTCTTACACCATAAAATTATTCCACCTATTGAGGCAATGGTTGGATTTCACAGTGTTATTTTTTTCTTCTTCAAGCTTCACCTGTTATATTCAAAATAACATTCAAGACACTTATTTTGTTATTCATAGATAAAAACTAGGAGGTTCACTAATTCATTTTATATCAGTGACAATAATATTAATTTGTTGTGGAATTATAAAATAAAATTATTCTATGAACCAAATAATAATTAGTGGATCTTAATTTTTTCACCAAGAGTAATTTTATTCTTCTATCTTTTATCCTTAGTGAAAAACTAACTACACTAAATCACCTTATTCTAATCTTTAATGTATCACAAAAATCATTTGGGATTAATAAATCAATGAATATATTCTCAACATAACATCATCATAATTAATTTACACTATATAATAACCATTCTTTAGCTTGGGAAACTCTTTTCATCAGGGAAACACAATAATATGAAATTATGTAGTAGTTTCAAATTATATTTTTTCAATACTCAATATAAACAAATGAATATTTTAGTTATTATAAGTGAAACTGAACATTTTTAAACACTAATTACATATCACTTAACACAGCATCATATGTATGTATAACATTTCTAATGGATTAACTAAAACATGTAATTCTTAACCCGCAATCAATAGTTTATAAATTAATATTCTCATGTTCATTTGGTTTCATGTATGAATTCATGTTCTTCTTATTTAATTTATGTTCCCTTGATATTCTTCTTTAAAAAAGTGAAACAAATATCTTCATTAATCCTTCACATTTATATGATTTCATGTTAATGCAGGAATGTATGCACTATACATTCTCTCTTCAAATAGAAATAAATATGCACAAATTGTATTTTCTATGTTCATTTTTTCAATATTTTTTCTTTTCGAAAAACTAAATGGATTTTATTAATATAAAGTAGGGTTTGATAGATGAAGAAGATAACCTGTTTTATGACTTTTATCAGTTTTCAGTGCCCAGATCCATTACGTATAGTTGTATATGTGGCTAAATTGTTCTTCATGAAACATAAAAAGTGCATGACACACACTATCCCTTGCACCGAACTCTAGAAATACTAGTTTCATGAGTCTACAAAGAAGTGTTAATTTCTTATTTTCGTAAGTTAGTGGGAGTTTATCACTCATAACTATATCAAAAAATATCTTTCCTTTATGAAGAACAAAAAGGGTGTATAAACCTCAATTGTGTATCCATGATATATTATCCTTATTGAAATCTTGTCATTGTACTACTTCGTGAAAAAAGTGTACATGTTAATCCCATTCTTCAAAAAGGTTCAAAGTCTCATAGATCACTACATCTTATTCACACAATAGGAATATCAATATGATCTATTTTCCAAGGAAATGAGATATCTTAAAGGAATATGTGAGAAGAAATATGATCAAACTTGTGGAATCATTATTTACATGCAAGATTTATAGTACCTTCCTCATTCAATCACTGACTCAATCCTTGTTTTTATGTTGTGAAAATCAATTATTAGATTACGTATAAATTTTATATTGGAATTATTAAAACATGGGATAAATGAATCCAAAAATGTTGGTGTCATTTCTTTATGATCAGGATTCTCTTTTATAGTGACACCTCATTTGTTAGAAGCAGTGATAAGCTCCATGCATGTGCCAATTAGAACTCCTCTATGAATATAGGTTGGATTTAACATCCTCTAAAACTTTATTTTCTATAATATAGGCTCTGTTCTATGTGCTTATTATCAAAATGTCATGTTTGAAACTATCCATGAAACATGTATCATAAACTCTTTCTAATTTCAATTACTGGAGTTGATCATTGGTTCTTGGACTGATCACTAGTGGTTGATGGTTTTGGAAAGGCCACAATCGGGTTACCATCATGTTTAGAGGAATGAAATGATGATGTAGATGCTATATGATCATCAGATCATTCCAGATTAAACGAATTTGTTATGTCTATGTCATTTTAATACGATTGAACAATACACATACGTTTGTGTCCTATATCAGAACATTAAATGCTCCTCCCACCAATTTATAAGCTAAATCAGGATCATTCATTGTTCAATCTGTTAAAAGGGTTGTAACTAGAATTAAATATATAGAAATACCACATTTTCCATGAAAGGCACGGTCTGTGGGATTCTGGACCAAACTATTCATGACTTTGGCCATGCTCACAGTGATCCTCATACACAAGTGAAACTTACCCCAGTGGGAACTATGAATGCACTCTTATACAGTCAATTGGTGGACCGAGTGGACCTCCCAATGGAATTTTATACTTTTATGTCCCGCAAGATCCACAGTTAACATTTTCATGGAAATATAGTGGCTTTTTCCATATTTTTAATTGAATCCCATAAAAATAACCTAGTAAAACACTAAGGAAATAATAGGGTCCAAAAATTCATGGAAACCTTGTATTCACTTTTTAATAACCCTATATATAATAAAAATAATATTTTTTGTGGTTCTCCTTTATGAAAAGATTCTTTTCAATTCTCATAAAAACATTTATTTCATTGTTCTTGTACAATGATGAAGTATTTAAAAAACATATTCAACTCATATTATTCTATTATTTTTGAAATTTAAATTCCAAATAGCTTATTAATATAAAAACCTAATGGAAATAAACATTTATGTGGTCTGAAACATCCCTTCATCTACAAATTAATGGTAATTCAATCATATTTATTTTTGGTAAATATTTGTTACATTGGACACAGGTATTTTGAACATAGATCCAGATTTACAATTTTCATAGTTATTAAGATAATTATTCAAACACAAAATCCAATTTCATTTAATGAATCCAAAACAATTCTCTAGGAATCATCTTTGAAAGTCAAACTACTCAAAACAATTATATGTTTATTAAAATTATAATACTTAAGAACTCCATCCAAACTCCATTAAATTTAGAATTACTTCATCATATTGACATAAATGAGATATTCATATCACATTCATCACCATTGAAAACCAATGATAATCATTGACAACAATTAAAACTAATAATGAAATTGTAATCTTAAAATAGTTTCACTCACATATGTGAAAAACGCTATAATTTAAAAGGAAATTTAATAGAAACTCAGGGATCAAGGTTGTTTCATAATATCTTGTATTTTTACTTGAAAACACATGCTCACTTGACTAAATTATATTCAATCCAGTATTTATCTTATTCTATCATATATATTTGATGAGTCTTAAATAAGGTACATTAGACCCATGATAGTGTCTTTGTAGTTAGCTATCATATTAATAAAATATTCAATTTGTGTAATAGAATAACAAAATATAAATATGGTATGTTGATTATATTAGTTAATTTTATACTATTCATAAAGGAAAAAAAGAAAGTACCCACTATCTTATGATAAATTTTCTTAAAAAAGAGAGGATCGTTAATAGATATACTTTTTGGTAAACATAATTTACAATTATATGAATATAAGTTATATTTTAATGTATTCCAATCTATCAAATGCAAAGGTATCATGGATTATTATTTAAATATAGTAATTATTGAATATTTCGTATGAATTAATGTTTTAAAATTTTAAATCAAAACTCTTTTGAAGAAGGTGATTCAATTTAAAAGTTTTTTATTTAAACAAACCTTAATAAATTTTTATAAACACCTAGTGTTGGGTACATGAAAAACAAAAAAAATCATTTTTTTGTATATGTTCATGATTTATGAACATTACAATCAAATACAATGCCATTGTTTTCCCAAAAACAACTCTCTTAGAATTGGTTTTAAAATATTAAAACAATAGATAGCTTTTGTTATAAAAACAACTAACAAAATAATTATGTTTAGTTTCTTTATTTACTATGTCATAATGCATGGGAAATTATCCATAAAAAATGAATATATATATATATATATATCTACTAATATTTATAGAATCTATCCTTCAAAATATCTTTCCATTCATGAGTATTTAACATAAAAATTAAGGGGTGAGATAAATATCCAAAAAAGGGTAAAAATAAACATAATGTCATAATGAATAAAATAAACCCATAATATAAAACATTTCACGCTAAAAATCATGAAAATATTTATTAAACCAAGGTAATAGAAGATAAATGAAGTTTTAAAAAAATGTGTTCAAAAATCCTCTGATGAAAAGTAAATTTACAAAGGAAAGTTATAATATTGGTTATGATGAAAAGTATATTATTAATAACATGGTATTATAATTATTTCATATACATAGTATCTTTAAAGATGAAACAATACATAATGAATTAGTGGGGTTTCATGTAAAGTCCCCGACTCTAGTAACCTAGAGTTGGTGGTCACTTTATTAAATTGGTATTGGGTACAAGAAATCATATCCCAAAGAACTAAGTTGTTTAGTATAATTGAAAAACTCTATACAAAAATGATTTTTTTATTACAACATGAAATGAAAACAACATAGAAACCCCATTGGAAACATCCATTTTCTCCTAGATAACCAATGCATATTGGTAATAATATACATCTATGCATCTTGGGGGAAAATAAAATATAAGAAAGGGGTGAGATGAGACTATCATAATGGATAAGCATACAATAAAATATATCATAAAAAATAAAAATCGTAAACAAAGATTAATAACTAAAAACACATTCCATTAAAACCTAATGTTTAGCATAATATGGAATGAGTAAAAGAGAATAAATTAATTCCACGAAAATAATCACATTAGAATGATACTTAATTATAGATATTAAATTTTTTAAATAATCACATGGATTAACAATAACTAAACTCATATAGATGGAATTAATAATGTGGGATGTGAAAAACATACCATCAAGGATTAATCTAAGACACCATACATAATCAGGAAAGACATTAGCAAGAACCCAAAATAGTTTGTCTCTGGAGACCTACTGATGCATCAAGAGGCTATAAAAACCCCACCCAACACTTTCTATGTACAATAAATTCATCTTATGAAAAGGGTGAAACATAATCAATATAAACATTTATATTAAAACTAGTGTAAAAATTTTTGAACACTTTTACCATAAACTATGATTGGTATCAAAATAGAACATCCAAAGTCAAAATGAATCATAAAAAAATCAATGAAATACATTTAATTATATTATAATATATCAACTGTAATTAAGAATAATATTCACTAGAGGGTGCCTAAATAGATGAAAATACTCTAATGGAATCATTGATTTTTTTAGAGAAATACCCAATTTATTTTGAAATCATCTATATAAAAGGTCTCCCAATTATAAATAAAAATATATAATTTTAATAGAACCATGAAAATTTATAAAGTAATATTAAAAACATTAAATCATCATGATGGTGTAAAAAAACTCCCATGTCATGTATGTTTAAAAAAAATCCTCTAGTATTTTGTTGAAAATGTCATGAAGTACCTCATTTGGAAAACAAAAAAAAAAGATTTTTTTTCAAACCATTTTTAAATATCAAACATGGGTAAAGAGAATTCAAATATGATTAGTTTAATAGTTCAAACATATTTTAAAACTATTTAAAAAACATGGAAATGGACGAAAATGATCCTTCAGTGGTGACTTAAACTTAAACAATCTCAAATAATAATGAGATTGTGAAATAACCCTAACCTTATATACGATTTCCATTGTATGTATCTAATTATTCTTGTATAATGGTTTAAATAATTTTATTAATTTATAACATAACCATATTAATTTTTATGATATAATATATATTTCTCATATAAAATTTCATCACCTGTTTTTTAATAATATATTATTATTACCCTTGTTTTGGGTGTTAAATACTTCATTTTACTATGCATGTTTCATCGTGTAAGTCCTGAATAATGTGAATATGATTTTATTTTCATCTTAAAAATGTTACTAAGGTCATAGATATAATATTTATTCATTATTTAAATTTTTATAATAATTATGTAATAGTGAACAAGGAAAATGAATCCCATCACATCATGGATCTGTTAGGTCATAAATATACATGAGTGAGATATAATTCCCATAATAGATAAAGGGTAATAAATTTTATGACATATTAATTATAAAAAATCAATATAATGTCATAATGACTATATATATCCATTATTTTCCTCATTATTCCCATCCAAGTAAAGTGGTGATGCAAAACAAATTACACAACTGCATGAAGATGGTAAGTTGTACGTACTCAAGCGAAGTGCTTTCATTTTTAATAGGATAGATAAATAATGGAATATTGTTTCAGCATAATAATTATAACCTCAAAAAATAAATAATATCATGGATTTGTTACGTTATAATATAAAAAAACCATGAATAGAAAGTAGAATAAGAAAGTAACTTGGATGAGTTGGTAAAAATGATCACCTCTTCATTGGTAGACTTCATTTAGATCACTTCTCAATGGATATTGGGATGTACTTTTTGGAAGAACATGAACACCAAAAAATGTATAATTATTTTGGGAGGAGAAATTTCTAGGTGTTGGTTTATCTAGAAAGGCTCAAAGTTGTGTGAGGATGTGAGGTAGGATGTGTCCTTTTATAATTGAGGTGAGGGGACCTTTTAGAAACTCTCAAAATATTAAATTAATATAAATTTATTTCCAATTACAAATGAATCCAAATTGATTTATTTAGATTAAATTATTATTATATGTATATATCCTCTCAAAAAAATAGTTTTTATACAAGTTTAGGTCTAATTATTACCTTTATCTTTTGGTTTTAACCCTTATTTGAACTCATTAACTCTTACTGTGACAACATGTGTTTTTATTCACTGAATGTTAATATAGTAACTATAATATACCAAAACAACCATAAAAAGTGATGGATTAAATTTCTAACTTTATCCCAATCATTTGACCGAATTTATATTCATTTAATAAAATAGTACTTATTTTAGTATAACATTAATTAGAATTTCGATATTATTCATCACTTTAATGTTTATAAAAATCAACAAAACAATGTATCTTAAAAAAATTATAACAAATCAATATAATGTAAAAATTTACTATATATAACGTGGATTAGATTAATTACCTCAAATTATATTTATTTTAATATTTTTAATATCATTTATTTGATTTTTTTCAATAATTAAATAATTAGGGCTTCATCATTCTGTAAGAAATTAAGTTATTTATTTATATCTTAAAAATTAAAAATAAATAATAATTATGAAGATAAATATTTAATATTTCTAATGTATATTACTAATAAAACTTATCTTCTTTATAACCCTATATTTAGAATGATATAATTTTAAAAAATATGATTCGAACATATTTTTCTTTTCATTAAATAGAATATAATAAATTTAATACTCCCAATCAAATGGTTTCCAAATATTATTATCTCATCCCAATGATGATTTTGTTTTACATACACTCATATAATGAAAATTGGACAAGTGTTAGTGTAAATTTCTAATATTTATAATATTATTTTTTACCCTAAATTACTTGATTTACCTTTAACCATATTAATAAAAAAATTACTAAAGTAACTATTCATAATGTAAAAAAGTAAATGAAAAATATTTACATAATTTGTGCCCATGAATTTTAAATGCAGAATATATTTTTAAAAATTTGAAACACATAATTTTCAGTAATTAATTTAAAATTAATCCCGTTGACGGAATGAAAAAACAAGCATTTAAAGAGAAATTTTTAAAATGATTGAAATGATTTTATATCCATAATCAATGTGAGATTTATTTTGATGAACTAAATATTATTGAATGATATATAATAAATCTAAATATACATTAAAAACTAAAATCACTATTTATCACAATAAAGTGCTTAGATGAAAAAGTTTGTTTCAATTCAAATGCAACATTTTATGACTATTCATCCAAACATAAAACTTATCAGAAACATACAAAAAATTCAAACAAATTAAATTTTAATAATAATATTTCATATAAAAAATTTATTTTTTTCAAATAAAATTTATTAATGTTTTCAAACCTATATTTAAAAAAAGTTTTCTATTAAAATTCGGTGAAACTATTCTTTCAAAAATATAGACTTTTAATGCATAACATTGGATTAATTCTTATATTATTTTTATAAAATATTTTTTTTGACTTCATATAAATTAAATATATAAATTTTATAACGTGGATAATACTATTTATTCCGGATATTTTAACAGTTGTGTTATATTCGTAACTTATTAATAAATCATGGTGTGTTCAAACTCACTGTTCTGTGCGACACAAGTAATTAAATTTATTTAAAAAGAAAATATATTGTAAAATCTATGTGTGTTAAATTATTCCCTCATTAAAAAATCATCAATATTTCAAGAATATCACCTCATAAAAATATATGAATAGTTCTTCATCGGAATTTTCTCAAGTTCCCATGTTAATTTTTATATTTAATTATTTCTCCCCAATACCATTAAAATCTAGGTCGTCTAATTTGTCGAAAAATGTTCAATGGTTTCAAGAATCAAGATAGGATCTTCACAGCTAGATAGATTGGGTTCCTGTTTTATTTCTTTATAGGTGATTACATGCATTGGGTCTGGAATTATTTTCTTAACAATGATATGTGAAACACATCATGAACTTTGGAGATACATGGGGAAATTTTTAATTTAAAATATACAACTCTGATTTTTTCATAAATTTAAAATGGTATGATGTACTAGGGGAATAGTTCAGCTTTCTTACCAAACCTTATGGAATCCTTTTATGGAGATACCTTCTGAAAAAAATGATTTCCCACTTTAAATTCCAAATAATTTCTTCAGTTTTCACAATAGCACTTCGTCCTAATTTGTATTTCTTTAATATGAGACTAAATAGATATTGCCTTTTTCTTTGGGTCTTCATGAAGTTCTAGGACTATAATTTTGCTTAAACAACGTCGTCCCAAAAAGTTATAGTATTTACCCTCTTTCCATATAATGCTTCCTACGACGCTATTTGTATAGTTCAATAAAAACTATTATTATAGAAAAATTCTACCAAAGGTAAATTTTGATCACACGTACCTTTAATGTCAATTGAGAAAGACCTAAACATGTCTTATACTATTTGGATAGTCCATTACCGCTTTCTATTAGTTTGAGAATGGTAGGCAGTGCTCAAATGAATCTTAGTATCTTGATTCTTCTGAATACTTTTCTAGACTTTTGATATAAAATGAGGATATCGATCAAACCCAATCGATAGAGTAGCACCATGAAGTCCTACAACATTATAATATAGAGTCATTGTTATCATTAAAGAGTAAAATATTGTCTTATTAAAAGAAATAAAGTCATATTTGGTACGGTGATCTATAATAAACCAAATCATGACATTCCTTCCAGGATTCCTTGGTAGTCCCCTGAAAACGTTCACCATAATATCATATCATTTACACAGATGAATAGGAAGAGGTTTCATAACTACACTATGAGGTTTTTTGTTTTCCTTACCTTATTGATAAATAATATATCCTAGCACATAGTCATTAATTTCTCACTTCATATTATCCCCCCAAAAATGTTTCTTCAAATCTCTATACAAATTAATGCTACCATGGTGTAAAGAGAAAATAGAGCTATGGGAATCATCCAATAATCCTCTTTTTAGCTCTAGAATTTAGAGAACACAATCCTCTTTCCAAATTTCAAAATTCTATATTCAAATATGAAGTCTTCCAATTTACCATCATTCATAACTTAAATTTTATTTTTAAAATTCTCATCATTAGGGTGAGATTTTTTTATCCTTTATAATAAATATTGTATACAAACCATATGTAAAATTAGTAATGTTTTTCATTATTGTTAATTCTAATACCCATATTTAATATATCCATAAACACATTTTCATGTTCAATTTTCATTTTGTTTATAAATCCATGATGCTTCCAACTTAATGCATTCACCAACTTATTTTCCATTTTTGGGTGGAAGTGTATTAAAAAATCATAATATTGAATAGATCGAGAAATCTCCTTTTCATCATATGGAGTTATTTATGGGATAAATTATATTTCCAAATATTTTGATCTATAGATATCTAACATATTTCACCATATAGGTAGAGTGTCTATATCTTCATAGAAACTATTATAGTTATTAACTCAAGATCATGAGTTGGATTGTTTTGTACATGGGTTTTTTAATTCTTCAATGTATATGAAATAACTCTATCATTATGCATAAGGACACAACCATGTCTATTCCTTGATGCAAAGCTATAAATTAAAAACCCACCATTTAATGATGGTAATTTCAATATTGGATCATTGACCAAACTTCTCATCAATTATTCAAATCCTTTATCACATTCTTTTGTCCATACAAACTTAAAACCTTTACATTTGTTCTTGGTTAACATATTAGTCAATCGGTAAATTTTTTTAATAAAACACTAATAGTAACCAACTAAACCAATGAAACTATGTACCTCAATTATGATAATTTATGTAGGACATTATTGGATTTCATTTTTCTTCACAGAATCAATGGACATTCAATCATTAGACACAATATGGGAAAGAAAATAAATTTCTTGAAATTAGAATTCTCACTTTCTAAATATATCATATAACTCTTTCCATCTGAGAGTCTCAATAATGATCCTCAAATTATTCTATTGGTATTCATAGGTTTTTTAATACAATATTATATCATCAATTAACAATACAAAAAATTCATCAAGATATTCCTGGATTACTCTTTTCACTAGATCCATAAAAACTAATGGTTATTTAGTAAATACATATATAGAATTACTATAAACACATAATTTATATTCTTCAGCGAAAAAGATGTCTTTGGAATTTCCTCCATGTTTACTCACAACTGATGACATCCAGAATGAGTTTCATTCTTTATAAAATGTATCATAGTGAATTTGATCAAATAAATCATCAATTTGTTTAAGAGGAAATTTTTTCTTTATTGTGATAACATTGATTTCCCTATAATAAATACATAGCCTCATAGATCCGTATTTCTTATTAACAAAGAAAATAGGGGCTCCCCATGGAGAAACACTAGGGACAATAATTCCCTTATTTCCCAACTACTCATGTTTTTTCTTTATATCCACTAATTCCACAATGGCCATTATAACGTGATTATATGATATTGGTCTTGAAGCATTGATAAAATTAATAGAAAATAGAACTTCATTATCTAGGGGTTTCTAGGTAACTCCATTGTAAATACATAAATGTATTCCTCAACAATAGATACATAATCAATTATTAGATTACCTTATTCATCCCTATATATTTTTTCCCTTCCTCCCCAATAATTTCATTTATTATATATACTATAGTGGATCTAGATATTAATCAAATGATAATGTTTCTACACTAAAGTTATGTAATTCTAAAGCTTCCCCACAAATTTTAATTTAATTCTTCTTGAAATAATAGTTTACATCATATTATAAAATCCAATCCATACCATGGATTATATCAAATTCAACAAAATATATGATGATAAAATCAAAAAATAAAGAAAATTTATGTTTCATAAATGGGAATAACTAGAACATATTTTTTTCAGTGAGACTTAACTTAAGAGTTTTTATTAAAAACTCCATTATTAAATCATATGGGAAACTTGTAATTTTCTTGGAAAAAGGGATGATATAAAACCCTGCGATGATCTAGAATCATAAAAAACATAAACAAATATTGAGGAGATAATTAATGTATATAACACCACGCCATTAGGAACTTGAAACTCAGTTGTTGTGATTGTATAATCCTGGTCTTGGTACATTGGCCTTTTTGGGAAGGTTTCTTTGAAACTTAGGAAAATAATGTGCATAATTTCATAGCTCCTTATAGTTGTTTCACTCAATATTACTAGTTTTTTATTTCTTAGGAAATCATAGGCCTGGTGTAAATTTTCTCTATAATTGTAACAACCTCTCATTCCCAATAAAAAATTTCCATTATGTTTTTTACACATTTATTTTACTAGAAAATTTTAATTTCTCTCTTTATCCTCTTTTTCTTATTTCACTTTCCAAAGTTTTCAACGTCCCTCTTCTTCTCTATATTTCCCATAGAGTCATAAGATATGTTGAATTATTAATATATCTTGACAACACATGTGAATAAATCATCATATGATGATAAATTTTGGGAGATCATCACCATATAGAGGAATGGTTTTAACCCATAAAGTAATCGATCAATATTTATCTTTGGATTACATATGTAATCTGTAGCATACCTTTTTAAACTTGTAATGTCTGAATCATATTTAAAAACATTCTCATCCTAATTTCCCTCAGATTAAATAATTGTCTCTCCATATCTTCTCACTATTCATGAGGAAAATATATTTCCTAAGAAAGTTACATAAAATCCTTATGTTCTATTTTTTCTATTTCTTTATCATCATTCATGTTTGGAATCAATGAAAACCAATTATCTGAATCTCCCAAGATATGATAAACTACTATGACAACTTTCTCCCTTTCATTACTTCCCAAAACAAGAAATACCTTCTCTAAATAACATATACATTGTTCATTTACACATGTATTTTTAGTCCCATAGAATTTTGGTGTTAGGTGTCTCATGGAGTGGTATAATATTATTACTCCATATTGTGGATCATGAAGCTTCTTATGTTTAACACACCATTGTTCTAATGATAAATTTAAATGCATGAAACATTTTTCAAATTTGATAGTTATAACTATCCTTTAAACATAATTTTTCCACATTTATGTTTTCAATTTCAAAAAATGGATATACACTGTTGTGATGAGTAAGTTATTTGGAGTTTAATAAGTCCAACTTAAGTTTTGGTGAATAGGAACATACCCTTATGAATAGAAATGTGACCCTTATGAACAGTAACATACACTTATGAATAGTAATCTCATCAATGATAGTATACATATAATATTTAATTGACGTTATGATATACCCATATCTTGGAATTAGTAAATAAATGTTTTAAAATTGTAATTTTTGGAATAAAATATTATTTTATTTAAAAATTAAATTAATTATATTTATAAAATTATTTTCAAAAATGGAGTTCATTTTTGAATTATTCATGTCGAAAAAAGGAAAGGGTGAGTTTTTTGGATTTTTCTAAAATACTTGAAATGTTTATAAATAGTGAAATACGGTAAAATACCATATATATAAATTGTCAATTAAATACACTATTTTTTACATCATGGCTGATATAATAAAACTTTGTTAGAACTCACATGATCTCTTAAATATTTTTTCACAAGAATTATTTCTATTCATAGTTGTGTACAATAATATTAACCTAATGACAAAAATAATGTAAAACTCCTCTCCTCTACTATAAATACCAGGCAATCCCCCCTCTTCCTCCCACACCTCTCATGCTTTGATCCTTTCCTATGTTCTTCCCAATACTCTGCCCAAGACCCTTCCCATTTCCAAGAAATTTTGTTCTCGCCAAAAGGACAATACTGAAGACCTTAAAAAGGATCTCAAGGATAATATATCAAGAGGTAAACATCCTCTTTTATTTTCTTTCTTTTATTTTAATTTTCTTTCCTATTTAAATTTTTTCACCAGTACCCCTTATCCATGAAGAATAAATGATCCATCATAATATATATATTTTATATGTTATCGTGTTTATGAATGATTCACTATTATACTTCTTCACCATTCCCACTTATCTAGAAACTAAAATATAGTCTGTGATGTGTCAATTTACCGATATCATGGACAATGTGATTTCAATTTAATTTAATCCATTAAAGGATGGCCAAAAACCCTTAACCAGATTACAATTTTTGTATTATATCTTATATAGGGTACTTTAATTATTTTTTTACAAATTTTATTAATTTATAAAACAAAATGAGTTCATTATGATCGAAGAATCACAAAAATGACCTAAACAATTATCTATAATGTTTTATTTAAATAATCATCATTAGGTCAGAATTAAAAATGATAAATTCTATAATTAATGTTTATATTAATATTTAAATACCATTACATTCTATTTTTATAGTTTCACTTTTAATCGACAAGAATATCCATCATGAACCGATCATGGAAACCATGTGAAGAACGCACCTGAAAATAGTGAAATTAACAAAATATTATTAATGAATGAGTGGAATGATGTTATAAAATTATCATAAAAGGAGTTATAAAAATTAATATGTTTCTATAAAATATTAATAACACTATTTTAACCTTCATATAGTCGGATAAAACTTTTTTTAGGGAAGTCAAACCAGAGGTAAGGGATCCTCTCTTTCTTAATTTTTTTCAAGAATCTCTTATATATTGTGCTCTTTTATTTTTAATTCATAAGGATGGGTGATACTTTTTCACCTAAAACATAATTCCCTTATGATAATTTAATAATGAGATACCCCTTTATCTATCATTAATCCCTCCCATGTACATATCATACCATGCTGAAATTTCTTAATTGAATTCTAAACCCAATTTCCATTTTTGGGGTAACCTTTAACTTTAATGGTTTTTGTCATGATAAGAGGATTTGAGAAATTTAGATTGGTTATTTTATGTTTTATTATGTTTTTTGATAGTATATATATATATTTCCTCCATTTAATCAATTCCCTCATAAATGTTATGGTATTTTATAGAACTTTTCTCCTAAAATCATTTTTAATGTATCCTTTATTATATCTAGAGAGATTGCTATTTTTTTATTACATGAGTTAACTACTCTGATTTCATGATGTTCTATTCCCACAGTATCTCCAAATATGTTTTTTGATAATAATATTTCATTATCTTTTGTGTAGTTTTTATGTTCTAAGATTGATTTAATATAGAAAAAAGGTTATTTTGAAAAGTAAATGTGTTTTCCTAATGGGTGTAAATGAGTTATGAATTGTTTTATTTGTGATATGTTCCATGGAAACTGTCTATGTTAGGTTGAGCCCGTTATTGCTCAAGATATGACATGTGATCCCCATAATAGCTCTCTAATGCATTGGGTACTCTGAAGATAGAAGTTGACCAATAGGTTATTCCATGTGTAAGGGTGAATGTAAGAGAGATATGGTAAATATGTTCCAAGGAAACTAAATTATGTTTCCAATCATGTTAACAAGTTTTTATGAAATGGGTTTTATTGGTTTTTATGTTATCACTTGACTAAATATTTCCTTCCATATATCCCTTACTGAGTGTTTTATGTTCTTCCCATGTTTTTAAATCTTTTTAACATGTTATTAGAATGTGTAAGAGGAATATGGAAGATAATTTAATTATAATGAAGATTTTTCAAATAAATTATGTTTTATTTGAAAAGATTTAATTTTTTGAAAAAAATGAATATTATTTTAAAAGTATCCACAGGTATGATTATGGATGTTATATATGTTTTATGTCCTAATTACCTAAAACTATAAAACTAAAAAAGATTCTCAATTTGTAATAATGTATTTTCTTGACTAATATTCATGATTAAATAATGTATGTCAGGTCCTTATAGTTTGTACCAGAAGATGGTTTGAATAACTTTATGGGTTGGGATGATGTTAAAACAATACCATAAATGATTTTACTCTATGGTAACTTAAAATGGTATATCATTAAATGATTACCATGCGAATTCATCTAATATATATCTATTCATAATGGTTTTCTGTAGAAAAATAGGGATGTTGAAGTAGGGAGGCACTAAGAGGTTGATGTCTATCTGAATCTGCAGCCTAGAATGATGGGATTCAGAACCAAGTATTTTGTGATATATATGGATCAGTTGAATCAAGAAATAAATGTTGGTGGTATCCATGCTAGAGAGGAACATGATATACCATAAAGAAACATGTCTTTTGTGGATCATTTTATGAGGCAACATCCTCTAGAATTCAGTGGATTCACAAGTCTATTGATAAAAAAAGGATGGATCAATGCTATGGAAAATATATTTGATGTCATGGGATGTTTAGAATGTAAAAAAGTTAATAAAATCCATTTATCATTTGGAATTTGAAGTTGATCAATGGTGGTATCTAGTTAAGAATATGAGGGAATTACATGATCTTGACTGTCTGGAATGATATGATTTTAATAGTCTCTTTCTATAAAAATATATTCCCTAAACTCCTCGAATCTGAATGGAAAAAAAATTCATGGATCTGAAGAAATAAAAAGATGACGATTTTATGGCCACATATAAAGCCAAATTTTACAATAATAGACAGGTACGTAATAGATTTTACTCGAGATTTTGATAGTAACATTATTATATTTTACACAGTTTTGAAACAATTTTTATGAAGAGATTTGGAATCTTGAGAGATTAAAATCTATGAGAAGCTTGTTCATTGTGTTAAAAAAGATCAAATGGAGTTTTCTGAGATGTGTGTGCCTCTTGATGAAAATAATAAGAAGTGGTCAGGTTGTAAGTCAATGGTAAATAACTCATAAAAGAAGTTTAGAGTTAAGAAAATGAATTTTCTTTCGTGTGAAAAGTTTGGTAAAAGGCATCCTAGTGAATGGATTGTAAATTTTGGGTAATGCTACCTATGTGGAAAGTTTGGACACATTTATCAGGAGTGAAAGGCAAATGAACTGAATAATAATGAGAAGTAAATGGTGAGATGATTTAAATATATGTAATTGGGTCGTTTTTTAATTTTTTTCTGAATCTAATCACTCAGGTAAGAAATAAGAGATATTGGAAGAAGAAGGGTGTGGGAAAATCCTTTACAACTACTTAAATATTTGTTTATCCATCAAATGATGTGTTATTAAGTAAATTTATTATTTTTAAAGATTTCTTAAATGTGTTTTTTGATTTGGGGTCCACACATTCCTTCATTTCTGAGAAATTTTTATAAAAATTAGGAATTACACATCATGAAATGGAATTAGATCTCATGGTAAAAAAACTCAAAGAAATATTGTGGAAAAATAAGAAATTATAAGAATATACATATCCTTGTCTATGGAAAGAGTTTACCTGCAAAACTTTTTGGTTTTTTCTAGCATAGTTTGATGTTATTCTGAGTATGGACATGGTTTCCTTTTATCATGCTATGATAGATTCCATAGAAAAATAAGTTGATTTTCAGAAAGAGTTTCAGTTTGTGTAAAATAATAAAACCATACCATTGATAACGTATCAGGAAGCTAAGAAACTGATAAAAGATGGAAATTATAGTCATCTTGCTCATATTTTTAAGATAAGGGAATTATCAAGATTAATGATGTACCAGTGGTAAATGAATACCTGGATGTTTTTCCTGATGATTTTCTAGTTTTTATTCCTATTCGAGAGGTTGAGTTTACTATTGACTATGTTCATAATGATAAGACTATTTCTAAACCCCGTACTCATGGCTCAAATGGAACTGAGTTTACTATTGGATATTAGAATTAAAAAATAGTTAAAGGAATTATTATATAAAGGCTTCATTTGACCTAGAACTTCACCATGGTGTGATCCTTTCTTGTTTGTTAAAAATAGAGATGGTTCAATGAGACTTTTTAGTGATTATAGAGCCTTCAATAACATTATTATTAAAAAAAGTCTCTATTTCCTAATATCAATGATTTTTTTATCATATCCATAGATCACAGTATTTTTTGAAGGTTTACCAAAGGTCGGGTTATCATTGATTGAAAGTAAAGTATGAAAACATCCTGAAGACTGCATTCTGTACTAGATATGGTCATTATAGATTTTTACTTATTTCCTTAAGGTTAAATAAATAACCAACATTATTCATGGATCTTATGAATATAATAGTTCATGAGTTCTTGGATAAGTTTTTGGTTGTAATTATTGATGAAGTTCTACTATATTCTAGAAACAAAGAAGAGCATTAAAAACATCTAAGGGTTTTTTTGAAAACCATAAAATAAAATAAATTGTATAGAAAATTCAGATAGTGTGATTTTTGGTGGTAACAAATTTCTTTTCTTAGGAACATTGTAAATAAGGATGGAATAATAGTTGATATTTATAAAAAAAATTGTTTGATGAATGGAAAAGACTTAAAAATGTTACACTGATTCGTAGTTTTTATGGATTGACAAGTTATTTCTGACAGTTTGTTAAACAATATTCATGGTTATTTATCCTACTAACTAAATAAACACGAATAGGGGTTAAATTTATTTGGACAGAAGAATGTGATGTTAGTTTTTAGAAATTGAAGAATAGATTGGTGAATCCTCATGTTTTGGCCTTGACTTCCCGAAATGGTGAGTTTTTCATCTAAAGAGCTGCTTTATTAAATGGACTTTATTTTCCTTTGATGAAAAATGATTAGGTAAATACTTATTATTCAACATAAATAAAATTTCATGAGTTTAATTTTCACATACCAAATTTAGAATTAGCATCGGTGGTTTTTTCTTTGAAAAATTGGAGGCATCATTTGTATGGAGTAAAATTTCAAATACATACCAACCATAAAAGCTTAAAGAATATATTTACTCAGAAGGAATTAAAAATGTGAAAGAGAAGATGTCTAGAACTAATTAAGTATTATGATGTAATGATTCATTACCATCCTAGGAATGAAAATGGAGTGGTTGATGCATTGAGTCAGAAAAGTAATGCCAAATTATTCATGGAATGTTTGGAACATGATTATTTTTCATATGAATTTATAAACATTTTCTTGGATATTTTTGGTGCAGGAAGTTGCTATATTTTGTTTCAGGTTTCAGTGCAGTCATATTTTTCAGACAGAATTAAGCAAGCAAAGAAGGTAGACGAGGAGCAATAGAGAAATTTAGAATTGATTAAAATGGGAAAGTTGTCAGAATTTAACCTTGATAATGATTTTGTTTTATGATTTTGAAAAAGGTTTTGTGTGCTTTGTGATTCACTATTGAAGAAAGAATTGTTATGTGAGGCTTATAGTTCCCATTTTCAATTCATCTTGATGGTACTAAGATGTATAAGGACCTTCAAAAGTATTACTGGTGGGATAGAATGAAAAGGATTATTTCTGATTTTACCATGAAATGTTTTACATGTCAATAGGTCAAAGTAGAGTGGCATTTACTGAAGAAGATGCTTCAGCCTTCTCCAGTTCTAGATTGGAAATGGGAAAATATATCCATGAACTTCATTGTCAGACTACCAAAGACTTCTCAATGTAACAATGAAATATGGTTTATTTTTTGACCGAGTGACTAAATTTAAACATTTTTTCCCTATTCGAGATACAATGTCTTTGGAACATCTTTCTCGAGTGTACCTCAAATAGATTTTCAAGATACATGGAGTTCTTATTTCCATTTATTTGAATGGAATCCTAAGTTCACTTATAATTTTTTGATGGACCTTCAAAATTCATTGGTCACAGAATTAAATTTTAGTATAGCTTTTTATCCTTGATCAGATGGGCTATCAGAATAAATGATTCAAAGCTTATAGGATTTTCTTTGAGCTTGTTCAATGTATTGGAAGAAAATTTGGGATCAGAATCTTTTTTTAGTTGAGTTTTCATAAAGTAATAGTTTTCATTCCAATATATATATGGAACCTTATGAGTAATTGTATGAGAAGCAGTGTAGAAATCCATCTTTTTGAGATGAAGTCATGTAATGGATGTAGATCGGGATAAAGTTAGTAGAGGAAGTGGTTGAGAAAGTGAAGATGATTCAGTATCACATGGGGATAGCTCAGAGTAGGCATAAAGGTTATGAAGACTATAAGAGGAATGAATTTTATTTTGAGGTAGGTGATCGTGTTTTCCTAAGAATCTCACCATGGAAAATTGTTATGTGTTTTAGTAAGAAAGGAAAGATAAGTCCACGATTCTTTAGACCTTATGAAATTTTGTGGAAAGTTGGACCAGTCGCCTACTGAGTATATTTTCTTCCAACTCTGTCTCTAGTACACATTTTTTTTCATGTACTGATGTTGAGAAAGTATGTAACAGATTCATCTCATGTTTTGAGCCCAGAGATAGTTCAATTGGAAGAGAACCTTTCTTATTAAGAGAAACATGTTCAGATTCTTGATTGTAGAGAAAAATTATTTCGTAATAAGGTAATCCATCAGGTAAATGTTTTGTAGAGAAACCACATGGTTTAATAAGCAACATGGGAATCTGAATTTTCTATGAGAGAAAGGTACCCTCACTTGTTTAATAAGTAAATAGAATTTCAAGGATGTAATTTCCAGATGTTGGGGATAAATTAACACCCTAAAGCTTTGAAATTAAATTAAAATGCATGAAATTTTTTTTAATTAGATAGTTATAACTATAATTTAAAGATAATTTTTCCACTTATAAGTTTTGAATTTCAAAAAATAGAAATACAAGGTTGTGATCAGTATGTTATTTAGAGTATGATAAGAAAAACTTAATTTTTGGTGAATAGTAACATACCATTATGAATAGTAATGTTACTCTTATGAATAGTAACATACTTTATTGATAGTAACGATACCTATGATAGTATAAATATAATATTTAATTGAACTTATGATATACCCATGTCATAGAATAAGTAAATAAATGTTTTAAAATTATTTTTTTTGGAATAAAATTTTTTTTAATTAAAAATTAAATTAATCATATTTAGAAAATTATTTTCAAAAATGGAGTTCATTTTTTAATTCTTCACATTGAAAATTGGTTACGGTGATTTTTTTGGAATTTTCTGAAATACTAAAAAAATTATGAATAGTTAAATATAGTAAAATAGTGTATATAAAAATTATCAGCTAAATAAACTATTTTTGACAACATGGCTGATGTAAGAACACTTGGTTTGAACTCACATTCTCTCTTTACTATTTTTTTACAACAATTAATACTATTCAATATCATGATTAATAATATTAAACTAATGGATAAAATAATGTAAAATTTCTCCTCCCCTCCACTAAAAATACCACCCACTCCCCTTTATTCTTCCCACACCTCTAAAGCCTTGATCTTTGCCAATTTTTTGACCAATAATCCTCCAAAGACCCTTACCCACTTCCAAGACCTATCGGTATCACCAAAAGGCCAAAACTAAAGGCTTTAAGGAGGATCTCAAAGAGAAGAGATCAAGTTGTAAACATCCACTTTTACTTTCTTTATTTATTTTCATTTTCTTTCCTCACCACTTCTTTTCCAAGAGACATAATTGATCCATAATCTCATATATATTATTTATTTTATCATGTTTATGTGAGTTCCCCATTATATTTCTTCCCCTATCCCAATTTTTCTAGAAATTAAAACATGTTCTGTGATATGTCGATTTACAGACATCATGGATGATGTGATATCAATTTCATTTAATTCATTAAAGGATGGAAAAAAACCATTTTTATGGTTGAACCATATTATAATTTATGTATTATATATTTTATAAGGTTTTGTAATCATTTTTTACACATGTTATTAATTTATAAAACAAAATGAGTTCGTTATGATCGAAGAATCGCCTAAATGAACTAAAAAAATATTAATAATGTTTTCACTTCTGAATCATCCACATGTAAGAATTAAAAATAATAAATGGTATAATTTTTGGTTCTGTAAGTATTTTTATACCATTCCATTCTAATTCTATACCTTCACTTCCAATCAACAAGAATATTTATCATGAACCGATCATGGAAACCAGGTGAAGAACACACCTAAAAAAAGTGGAATTAACAAAATATTATTAATGAATTTTTGGAATAATTTTAATTATAAAATGATCATGAAAGGTGTTATAAACAATAATATGTTTCTTTAAAATATTAATAACACTATTTTAACCTTCATATATGTGTCTTAAACATGTTTGAGGGAAGTCGTACCTAATGTAATGGATCCTCCTTTTCTCAATTTTATTCAATAGTCTCCTCTATGTTGTTATATTTTATTTCTAATTCCTAGGAATGGGGTATATATTTTCACCTCCACCATACTTCCCTTATGATTAATTAATGATTAGAGACCACTTTCTCTCTCATTAATCCCTCCCATGTACACCCGATACTGTGCTGAAATTTCATAAGAGAATTTTAAACCCAATTTTCATTCATTGTGTTAACATTAAAATTCAGTAGTTTTTATCGTGATAAGAGGATTTTTGAAATATAATTTGGTTATATTATGTTTTATTATTTTTATTTTTAGTATATATACATATTAACTTCATTTAATCAATCCCTTGTTAAATGTTATGGTATTTTTAAAAAACTTTCCTCTTAAAATCTGTTTAAATTTATCTTTTATGAAATACAAAGAGATTATTCTTTTTTATGACATGAGTGTACACTTATGATTTCATGATGTTATATTACCATAGTATCTCCAATATATGTTTTTTAATAATAAAATTTTATTATATTTTGTGTATTTTTATGTTCTAAGAGTGTTTTTTTACGAAAAATGTGTATTTTGAAATGTAAATGTGTTTTTCTTAAGGGTGTAAATGAGTTATGAAGTGTTTTATTCCTGATATCTTCCATGGGAATTATTTATGTTGGTTTGAACCCATTATAGCTGAATATATAACGGTTGATCCCCATTATAGATCAAGATTCGTTGGGTTGATCCCATTATAGCTCAAGATATGACGGGTGGGCCCCATTATAGCTCTCCTATGAATTGAATACTCTTGAGATTGAATTTTACCAGAAGGATATTACATGTGTATGGGTGAATGTAATATTGATATATTAAATATGTTCCAAGTAAAAAACATGATGATTTCTATCATGTTAACTAGTTTCTATGAAATAGGTTTTAATGGTTTTTATGTTATCTCTTGACTGATGACTTATTTCCTAATATCGCTTACTAAGATTTTTATGCTCATCCCATGTTTTTAAATGATTTTCAAAATTTATAAGGATGTGAAAGTGATAGAAGTAATAAAATTTAAATTTCATGAAGATCTATAAAAAATATTATGTTATATTTGAAAAGATTTATATATTGAAAAAAATGTATATTGTTTTAATAGTATCCACATGTATGATTATGAGATGTTATTTTTGTTTAATGTCTTAAATACCTAAAAATATAAACCTGAAAAGATCCTCAATGTGTAGTAATGTATGTTCCTGAATAATATTCAATATTAGTTAATGTTTTATGGTTGGGTCCTTATATTACAGGTAAGGTTATATCTCATAACATGAGTCAACAATCCAAGTATAGTTATAAGTTGTTCATCACCAGTTGTAGGACAAACTCCAACATCCTTACCTTACTTAGAAGGGAAATCCCATTATGGATTATACATGTGAATATGGTTTCTAATCCTTCAAATAGGAACCAATTATAAACAATGGCATACACTATATTGTTTTATAAATCAAAATTCATAATTTGGAACTAGTAAAACAAGTATATTTAATTTAAAATTTATGTAAAACTAATCTCAAAATCATAATATTGGTTACTATGGGTATATTCTAAATGTCCATTATAGGGTTCTATTTCCCAAATCTATATTTTCTAAATCTATTTTCTAAAGATTATACAAAAATTGTGATGATACCAACTCTAGAGACCCTAACCCTAGTATCCATGATTTGGTGATTATTTTATTACAGTGGTAATGGGTATAAGAAATCGCATCCCAAAGGACTGAATAGTTTAGTGCGTTTGAAAAAATAGATACAAACATAAGTTTTATATTAATAAATGAAATGGAAAACAAAATATAAAATCTATTGGAAACCTACATATTCTCTAATATCACCCCACTATATTTGTTATAATTTATATCTTTTCACCCAAGGGAAAAATAAAAAATAAGAAATGGATGATCTTCGATCCTCAATAAGGATAAGAATACAAAAAAAATATCGTAAATCATAACAGAAAATTAGGCAAGGTGAATAACTTACAAAACATTCCATTAAAACTTAATCTTAAGAAAAATATGGTGAGAATAAAATCAGATAAAATAAAACCGTATAAATAATCACATAAGAAAGATAATTATCTATGGATATTACACTAGTCAAATAATCACATGGATTGTTAATAAATAAAGTCATAAAAATGTAAAGCACAATTACAAACATAATAAACATACAATCAATGATTTATCAAAGACACCATACATAATAGGGTACATAATAAGCCAAAACCCAAACAATTTTTCTAATTAGACATACTAATTCATTGAGGAGATATAGTGGGCACCGACCATAACCTAATAACCAAATTTCATTCTTCTTATGAAAGTGGTGAGATATAATAAACATTAAAATTTTATTAAAAATAATATACGGAATGTGAATACTTTGACCATAATCTATGAGTGCTGTCAAAATTGTATATCCACAGTCAAACTGAATCATAAAACATTCAATGAAATATGGTAAATGGTATCATATGAGATCAATATAAATTAAGGATAATATTAAACTAATATTTTTTCATAGATGAAAATAATATAATAAAATCATTTAATTTTATTTGAGAGAAATACATTTTTTTCAAATCATTTATGTAAAAAGGAACACAATTATAAATGAAAAGAAATTATTTGAAATGAACCTTGTAATGATTTAAAGTAAGTTACAAAATGTTAAGTCTTCATTATGGGGAAAAAATTATCCCATTTAATATAAGTTAAAAATATCCATTCATATTTTATTGAAAAATTCATAAAGTAACTCATTTTGAAAATAGAAAAATATTATTTTCAAACAATTTGTAAAATTAAAACATGGGTAAAAATAATTTAAAAATTCATAAGTCAATAGTAAAAATTGTTTTAAATTTTTTTACTAAACATGGACAATAAAAAAATATTCCTTAATATACACTTAAACTTAAACAATCTCTAATAGTGATCAAATTTTCAAATAACACATTCCATATGTTTGATTTCATTTGTGTGTATAGGAAAATTCATGTATAATTGCATTATTAATTTTATTAATTTTTTAAGAACCATATTAACATTTATGATATCATATTTGATCCTTTTATATTATCTTAACGTATATTTGTTAATAATATTTCATTATTAACCTTATTTTAGGTGTCAACACCTTCATTTTCCTATTCTAAATGAATTGCATTGCATCGTGGATATAATAGGTTGTACATATGGATGAGCGAAAATATCATTCCCTTAATGTTGAATGGATATGTAATTTAATGGTATATTAATTATATAGAATTAATATCATTCCATAAGTATGGTATGTATCCATGATTTAAATCATTAAACCCATTTAAGTAAAGTGGTGATGAAAAACATATGGCACAAGGATCTAGAGATAGTAAGTTATACGTACAAAAGTGTGATGATTTCATTTTTTATAGCATAGATAAATAATGGAATATAGTTTTACTGTAATCATAATAACATATCATAATATATATTTCACTATATTAGTAACATTATTATAGGAAAAATGAATGAAGAGGAAGTAGAAGAATAAATAAAGTTTGATAAGTTGGGAAAAAACATTAAAACTTATTGGATTTCTCCCGTTATATCTCTTCTCATGATATAAAGAGAAGGTATTTTTGGATGTCCATAAACTATAGATATTGGAAAAAGGTGTTGTGAGAAGAAATTTTAAGGTTTTTTTGAGCTATAAGGATCAATGTTGTGTGTGGAAGTGAGGGATGTTGCGTCCTTTTATAATTGAGGTGAGGAGCACTTCTGGAAACTCTAAAAATAATAAATTAATATAAATTAGTTTCCCATAAAAAAATGTATTCAATGTATTTTTTTTATAATATAATATTATTATGGTTAGAAATATCCTCAGAAAATAATTTTTTTACATGTTAATATGACATTCATACGATTATCATTTTGTTTTAACCACTATTTAAACTTTTAAATATGACCGCGATAGCATGGATTTTTACTCTTTGAAAGAGAATATAGTTATTATAAAATTACAATGAAACAAAAAATAAGTCTAAGATGAACTTTTAAGCTTTATACCAATAATTTTTCATAATTTTTTATTTTTATGTATTTTAGATGATTTAATAAAATATTACTTATTTTAATATGATGATAATGACAATTTTGATACTATTCATTACATTGACATTTTCAAATATCAATAAAATTTGATATCTTAAAGAAACACTTATAACATGTCGATAATATGACAAAGTTATATATAAACTTCTTTGATGGAATTAATATTTTGAAATTGTATTTATTATAATATTTTTAATATCACTTATTTGATATTACCATTAATTATATAATTATTGCATCATCATTTTTTAAACATTTAACGTAATTATTTATTTCCTAAAAATTAAAAAAATCATGATGATGATAAATATTGTATATTTCAAATTAAAAAAAATATTTTCATATTTATCTTCTGTATAAACCTATATTGATAAAGATATATTTATTTAAAATATGAGTATGACATGTTTGAATATACTTTTAATAAAATATAAGAAATGAAAAACTCTCATCCATGTTTATTCTAATGTTTATAATCTCAGTTCATGGATGATTATGTCTACTTCCAATCATACAATGAAATTTTGACATGTTTTAGGAAAATTTTAAAATATTTAAAATATTTTTCTTACCCTAAATTACTCGATTTACCTTTCACCATGTTAAAGAAAAATTACTAAAGATAATATTCATAATTTCAAAAAACAAAAGATATATATTTAATTAATTTGGTCCCACAGATTCCAAATATTTTTTCCTTTCTGAAAAATTAAAAACAGAGAAGTTCTAGTAATTAATTTAAAACTAATTTCATTGACCGAATGAGAAGATGTTGTTTAAAAGTAAAAACATTCAAAAGATTGAAATGTTTTTATTTAAAAATTAAATGTCTAATTGATTCAAATGATCCTATATAGACACTAGTAGAGTATTTAAGAGAAATTTTATCTTATTAGGTCAAGCCATAGAGACTAAATGATCCCCTAATAACCCAAAATTACCTTTTTGAACAGGAAGTTAGTAATTACCCTCTATAAAGAGATACACATTTTTTAATGAATATTTTTTTCATATGAATGGAGTATAATGAATTGGTATAGTTAAAAAAATTATAATAATAACATAAATGGGTTTTTTTATAATATAAATATAATAGAACATTAATAGAAAAGACAACATGGTAGACTTTAATAACCAATGAAATTATATCAAGACAATAATGACTTAAGGATAAGGTATAATGAAAGATATTAGGTGATATATCATGGATAATACATAAAATTAATGAGAATATAATTTATAAAGAATAAAAAATTCATATGAAATAATTTTCTAAGGATATTTTAACAATAAAATTATAATAAGAAAATAAATATAGAAGAATATGAACTTATACCTTATATATGTTACTTAACTTGGAACGGAATCTTGGAACC
This sequence comes from Viscum album, assembly GCA_963277665.1. NCBI lineage: Eukaryota > Viridiplantae > Streptophyta > Magnoliopsida > Santalales > Viscaceae > Viscum > Viscum album. The sequence continues at coordinate 1,112,470,459 of OY728146.1, forward strand.
TTAAACAATAATCATCATTTAATATAGAATTGTACCCATGGTGATATCCATAAAGATAAAACTTGAGATTTGTGTAATGGTTAATTATATTAGGGGTTGGATATTTATAATAATGGTGACTAAAATCTCATGGAAAAATAATTGAATATTTTATTTTTCATTATCTCAAATTTTACACTACACTCTATAATTATCCATTACCAACATTAATTATCTCTGAATTTTTTAGTTTTAAAAATATGGAAAGATCACTTAATACCAAAGTTTTTTCACTCGTACACACTTATTATGTAATATTTATTATATTTTATGTCATTTTCACTAAATTTCAATGCAATTTAATTTTTCACAAAAAAATATATAATTTTACCACTTTAATAATTACAAAATAATGATTTCAAATATGTTTAAAAAATTATTACATCATTTAAAAAGGATAAATTTATATTTTCAATCAAAAACACATTAAATAAAAGTATAGTATTATGATATATACAATTTTTTTATATAAATAATTTACACATAAATACAAACTTAACTCAGGGATATATTACCCTTCATTGTACAAACATAACACTTAACGGTGAGGTTCTAAAAAATAGAACTATTAGGTTTTGGTTCCACCAATATTGATCTTTTAATATTTTAAACTAGCTTTAACATCCCCCACATTTAATTTTTCTAAGACCTCATATGGTGAGGTATTCCATGAACCTATTATTTAAAAAACCACATGATGCTAACTCCTTTATTTTATAAGATAAATATAGTATATATGGTTTCCACATAAATTTTTCAAAGACCCTTGATTTATAAAATACTATCATTTTATTTAATAGAGTGTGAGACCCACAACATCGAGTTTAAACAACCCACAAAATATATTTCATAAAATATAATCTCTTCAATATATTTTAGATTCCAAAAACCAGAGTATAAATGAATTGTAACATATTATACCATAAAACCAATATATTATATTAATTTTTATTAATATTAATATCTAAATTAGGAAATTTAGGGTTACCTATTTTTTATAAATTAAAAATAATCATTTAAAAAAAGAAATGTATTGTGAAAATCTATACATTTCTAAGGGAAGGTTTAGTCACACTTTCCGCACATATTTTAAAATTAATTTTTACCTATACTAAAAAAATTATCGCATAAAATTAAATTAATTTTTTCACTGAAAATATTAAAATTATCTTCAGGTTCTATTTTGGTTTATTTTTAATGTTTCATTATTTTAAGAATACTTGAGAATAATGAATTTTAATAGAAAACTTCATTTTCGTACAAAATATTTTTAATAATAATTTATATTTTTAATTTTTTTAATGTATAATTATTAATATTATATATAAATTATTATAATTTAAGTCATTTTAACAATTTTAATTTTTAATTTAATTATAAAAAAATTGTAAACTTTTGAACATTTTCTCTTTGATAAACTGATTTCTCATCAGGTCTATGAGATTAATTTTAAATTAACAAATTTTACTTTTCTGAATGAAATTCATAAAAATGGATTATATATTTGGAATAATAATAATTTATATTGTCTAATAAGGTCAAAAAAATTTCCAAATTGAATATTAAAAATAGTAAAAAATTAATTATCGCGATAAATAAACAATTGATTTACCCATAAGTTAAACTAAGAATATAAGTGTTAAAATGACCTAAAAACAAGTCATGCGCCAATGTTTTGTCCACTTTTTGACATTATAACATCTCATATCTATTATTAGCCATTTTTTTGGGCTTGTGTTAGGATAAAAAATCGGAAATGATTAAATCTTTTCAAACAATTATTTGTGTGCAACTCACATCACCTATAAAAGGCCACCAGGTATCGTCTCTTCATCAAACCATAAAACAGTTTTAGTTCATCAAATACATACCCAAATAATGTCCCAAAAAACCTCCTCTCATCATAGAGGCCTTATTATTGGTATACATCAAAACTATGAAGTCTTTTGGTGCAATCCAAAAGAGTTCTTCTGAAGAATATGTAACAATCTTCCACGAGATTTTTTTATTTATTCCTCCACCTCATTAAATTATTATTAAACCATTCTGATATAATATTATATTTTAATTCCTTATTCGAATAAATTTTTATGTTAATTAAATTTTCTACACCCGCCCCTACTTCCTTCAAATGAGTTATGAACTAATCATTCGTGTGTATAGAGGATGACCACCTTGAGAACGTATGTCATTCATTTTACCATTTCCAAATATTATATTTGGGTGTGATAATATATATAAAATATATATATATATAATATTTATAACATAATTGATACTATTTATTCATTATATAATATATAACTTTTCTTACTTTACATTCGGTAGGGGATATGATAGTGTCGCTCATGTGAATTACAGACTACCTCCTCACACAGCGATGTGAACTGTCATTCACTAACACATCACATTGAAGGTTATAAGGATAGATGTTAGTTATATTTGTGATATAAAATAAATAATTATTATATTAATGATATATTTATAATTATGTAAATATAATATGTCATTATTCACACAAAAATGAGAATATCATTCAAGTACGTGTGGATTACTGCCTTCGCGAAGTGATGTGACTCTATTTTCATCACTATACCTCATGTGTGGTATATATAATTATATTTAAAGAAATAGTATAGTATTTATGATAACATTATAGTGCTAGAAATGTTAAATATTACTTACCTTTTTTCTATAATGAACATTGAAAAATGGAAATGATACTCGTGCGTTTGTACAATTAACTGTCTCCACTGTGGTAACCTACCACATTTCTAAAATCCAACTTTTATGATTGGTTATAAAAGAATAAATTATAAATAAATAAGTTAATAATTTAATTAGAATTATTCTTGATATGATGGAACTATATAATATGTATAAGAACCCGAACATTCCTAAGAATGAACGAATGAGTAAATAAGTAAATTAAAAATTGAAACAATTAAAATTTTCAAATTTTATTAACGAATAGGTGATAATATGTTATAAACGAATAATTTAAGATATTATAAATAATAATATGGTTCTCGTATAAGTTAATAATTTTTTTTAAATAACTATAAAGTGTGTTAAATCACATTTATCCAAAATTAAGTGTGAGTAAGAGAATTCATCTCAATTTACATTACAATGAGACTTATTTTTCATTTTGAACATCTTTGATTTTATGTGGTGTACATACTTCCCCTTTGTTTATTTAATTTTTCAATTTAAATTATTTCAACTAGAAGGATTTTATGAGTGATCAAGTTGTAAATAATTTCACAAATTGATTTTTCTACATTGGGTTATATTACTTCCGCATCTTTCATATTGTGTGATTAAATGTGACAACACATTTTATGATATTATATCATATTTACACTATTTTTATGTATTTATATTTGATACAAATAATTTATTATTTGATTAATTCTCACTTCAATTCTATAATAATTGTAAGGATTTATTCCAGAATCTCATTATAATCGATATTGTTTGTTCATGAACATTAGTAAAAGGTAATTATTTGAAAATTTTTGAATAAAAAAATTTAATATTACAATTATTTTTTCATTAATGATATTTTACAGTAATAATACCATTTTCACACTCTTTTTTTCTTAAAATAATTGATAATTTTTTTATGAAAAAAAAACATAATTTATATCTTCAGTCAGAAATTTGTTTCCTTAAAAAACAATTTTTTTAAAAAGTATTCAAAGATGTTTTTAACATTTGAAAAATTATCAATTAAATATGATTTTAAAAAAATTTCCTTTTTAAAAAATGTTTTCAAATGAATCTTATTCTCTTTTTAAAAAGTAACTTTTCTATCCTTTTTTACAGTAAAAAATGAATGTTCTGTTTAGTATATACGGTATGTACATAGTTATCTGCTGACATGACCATATATGATTTCAAGAATCCATTTCATGTTTACAGGGTTATTTTTAAAGAAAATTTTCTTTCTAATATTTTGGGAATTATTATTTTTTACAATTTCTTTTTAAAGAAAAGGATTTTTAAAAGGTTTTTTTTTGTTAAATGTGATTTTCCAAATGGAAAGGATAGTTTCATTAAAAAAATAATCAAGATATTTTTTTGAATTTATATTCATTAAATAAAAGAACCATTATTTTACAGATAATATACTGAGAGGTATTTTTTTGTTACCATAATTTTTCTCCCTCTTGATGTTTTATGATTATTTTTTACTATGGATAGTATTGACATTCACTTGATTCATTTTTACAGTAAAAAACACTCCCTTGATGTTTTCACATTCCTATGAACATTAGAAATTAAATTTCCCCTAAATATCTATATTATTTTTTATGGGTATATTTATTGTTTAAACTATATATCATTTCCACATACATTGTTCTATATTTAAAGTCATTTTTTTATTAGAGGATATATTGATAAATCCATATTCTTTACTCAATAAAGATATTTGATTAGAAGGTAATTTGATTTTGAATTGAATTAGTTAATTTATATATGTTGAATTCATTGTATGTGAAATATATTAGATGTTCTAGGTTTAATATATCCCTTTGATGAATTGGTAGCCTCTTGGGAAAAATCAATTGAACGTCCTTATTTAAATCAGTTTCTACCCATCAGTGTTAAAATTTCTTAGGGAGAGGACTTGACTATAGGGGTATTATATTCCTGGGATAAATGAAATCTAATAAATAATCATTTCATTCCTTAAGAATTCATTCAAGATTATACATGATATTTTCGCTATGATATTATCTTTAGAGTCATTTTATTCTCATTTTATTGATTATATAGTATTTGTTTTCAGTTATTTACATTTATATATTGATTATGACTTATCTAGTTATGATTTTCATGTTATTGATTAAATGGAATTTATTTGAATCAACTATATTATAAATATTTAGCTTCCTATATAAAAATTTCCTTAAATAAAAACTATCATTATCATGTATAACTCTCATAAAATGTCTATTATATGGATTTTTTTATTTTCCCTTTCTCACAATACTTGTTACAGACAAAATTTTTATTAGATGTATCGAGTAATAAGATATTTACATTATTATTTATTTACTTATAAATAACTGTTTTATATTGAAACATATAACTATTTTTCTGAATAATTTTTTTCTGACATCATTATAAATTAATTAAAAATTATTTATTAATTTAATTTCATGGGTATCAAATTCTACCCTTATATAAATTTGAATCTAAAAATTTCATAATAATTTTATTGAATAAAAAGTTTTGTGTACTTATTTTTCATCACTTCCATGGGTTTCTATGTCACCTACTCACACTTGTGGTTCATCCATAAGTCTTTCACTGCTATATTTATAATCTTTCATAGCTCTTTCTCTATTTTCCCTAGAAACTAAACAATTTCCTTTTTATATGGTATGTAATGTCCTATTTTTATCTCTTTAATATTGATTATCTATGATGAATTCTATAGATACTTTCAAATAAGAGAAATATGATATATATTAGGTACTTGGAAAAGTATTGATAACAATTACAATAAATAATATAAAATCCAGAATTTATTTAATAATATAATAGGGAATATATATCTTGGGGTTATATTTTCATTCATCCTAAATATCATGATGTATCTACTGTGATATATCAATAGAGAAATCTAATCACTAAATTAATACTCTAAATGTCAATGTTAGTTCTACACATAGCTCTTTTACTTGCATTAAAAAGAATTCCAGTGTTTATAGATAACATTCAGCTTATCTCTAGTGTTTTGAATTCCCATTAATCATAGAAACGAAATATATTTATGTTTATACCACCAATATATTGTTTGAAATTTATCACCATACACAGCCTCTTAATGTGACATAATAATGCTTGAATGATATTTAATATTATATTATAATTCCACTATTGGAAGGTTCTAATCCTAATATCTAATAAAATAATTTGAGGAAAAATTTATAATTTATTTTAATAGTTGGTCAGTCCTTTCATATTGTCCTGAAATCTATGGGTGATAAAAATGATAAAATATTGGTTTGTATGTTGTACTAATTGAAAACTATTATAGAAGTTTATTATGAATCGTAGATCAAGACAATGTGAAATTATGGAGGTACCCAATAAATCCTTACCTATTACCTTATATAAATATTAATGGTATGGTCAAGAAAAGTGAAAAAATTTATTATTATTAATGTTGTAGGATTTATAAAATAGTAAAACATAAACTATATGGAATTATTCAACTTTGGAGTCTCTAGAAGACCAGCGAAAAAATCCACTGTAATATAGTACCCCCATCTATAATAGTACTATTAATGTTATCATATTCCAATTGAGTACAATTTTATAAAATTTTAATTACATACATATTGGAAACCTTCAATTAAATCCATAAATTTTACACTTCATTTTATCCCAATAATAGTTCCCCTCATGATCCCTATACCTGTTGATCCACCCAAGATGAATAACGAAATATATGCTGTGGACTTTCTCAAATATTTCATTTATAAAATCTAGTATTGATAGAACACATAATCTCCTTTAAAATTAGATTCCATCATCATATAAAATTTTAAATAAAAAAATTTCCATTTTGTATATCATAAATTCTCTTTGACAACCTCGTGTTATCTTATTAACTTGTCATGGTATTATATAATAATATTGTTTGACCCAGTGTATAGTAAATTTACATTGGAATTATTACCCTTATGATTATAAAATTTTACTTTAATTGATATTTGATCATGGGGCCATATTCTACCCTCAATTAAAAGTGATTCCTATATTCCTTCAACCTCATAGAAACAACCGCCTTGATCACTATTTTATTATAACAATCAATATTGTAGTCAAATTACTTAAAAAATCATCCATATTTATACTCATTTTTAAATAATTTAATGTGAATATATATTTTATAATTATATGTCTTGTAAATATATTACAACCTTCTCAAATTTAGATAATAATGCCATATATGCTAATAAAATATTATTTCTTCTAATTCCAAATAATCAATAGGATAATTCTTCTCCTAAATTGTCAAATATTGATATTTTTATGTTATAGCCTCTTAATTTTTCATCATGACACAACCAAGAACCATCTTTGAAAAATAATTATATATGGTGAACCCTCACCATTAAAACATATAGTATGTACATGTGTTGTAAAAACAATATCTTAAGCTCTTAAAACATTTCCACACACTTCATCATCTAAGTAAACATAATTTTTTTTTATTAAATTGTCAGTGGGTTTCATAATAACTAAACATTATTCACAAAGAATCAATAGTACCCAGGTTGTCAAATAAATCTATGTGTATCTTTCATAGTTAAAGGCATGGACCTTTCACCTATAACAATATTCTTCAAGGATTAACTAAAACACCAGTATTGGTAACTATATGAATAAAAAATGATAATTATTGAAGATATAATTCATAATAGATAAATATTGAATATAACATATTAATCCTTAGGTATTTTTTACAAATATTATTATAATCTTCATTCCCCACCGAAATTTCAGAATAAATAATAATTTCATGAATAAAGACCATGAAAACAAATTTATGAAATGCATGAATAATATATTAAAAAAATCAATAAAAAGAATTGGTAAATATTTTTAACCAAGGGGAATCACTATAAATATATAGATCAAATATGTTGAAAGAAATATTTTATTTACGATATATTATTCTCTTATTTATTTTAGTGAAGGATAGATCATAGGGAACTCTTAGAAAATTATAAAGCACATTGAAGTTGATAAGATAGATCATCAGTTCACTGTAAGGGAAATTTTTTATTAACAATAATACCATAGTGTTATTAATATTAAATAAAAATATCATAGATCCAACATTATTATTTATTTATAAAATAGGGACACCTAAGGTTATACACTTGTAAGTATGATATTCTTTTCTAGGATACATTACTACTACCTCTTCAATATCTCTGGCATGATCATCATTATTCTTTACGAAAACATTGGCATAGGTAGATATTTTAGGGACCCCTTAATTGAAAACTGTACCTCTGGATCCAATAGAGGTCTAGGAAAACCTGTTAGGAATGCATCCACAAATAATTTCATAAATGGAATATCCCCCATATTTATTCCTTCATTATTATCCATGATTTTTTTGAGTCATAAATACCAATTTTTTGTTAGTATTTACTTGTTACAATATGATTTTATAGAATGAGTTTTATTTCCATTCATAGACATAAAGATAAATTTTTGTTTTTTTATGATATTAAAGATATAAATTATATCCCAATTTTTTATATTAAACCTATAATATTTAATTTATCCCATGATTAATTTAATATTAAATTGTACATTGTAAAGAGGGAAAAAAATATATTTAACACTTTCCAAAGCAATATAATGAGATAATAATTAAATACATGAGTTACAATCAATAAACCATTAAAAATTGTGATTAGTATATTAGCCTATAGAATTTTAGGTGGCGAATTGATATTTCTATAAAATTAAATGATTTAAATGAAAGAACCTGAATCAAAATTTCCATAAACATTTTTAATGAAAATTGATATAATACATATCACAAAACATTTGGGGTTATCAAACTCCACTTTTTCAGTAGCACAACCTCAAAGATTTAGTGGTTGGGAAAATTGATTATTTTTAATACATTTTTCATTTTGGGAAATAATTTATTTAAATCCTAACCTAATTATAATTTATAATGTAAAAAATTGGTTTATAATTTGGTAAATATTCATCTTATCTTTCTTTACTTCAATAATATCAATAGATAAACATTCTTGAATTTTTTGGGATTCATATCCATCCTTTTTACCCTTGAAGTATCTCTTTATTCCTCATAAAAAAAATCCTAAATTATTACTTCCATATACACAAAATGTGGGATATTCAATCATTATCCTATATAATTCATTATTTGACTTTATTTAAACAATATGTAACTAATAAAATTTCATTTCAATAACTCCATGAGATCACTAGTTATTCAAGAACATGATATTTATCTTTATAGTATAATGATAAATTTTTTCACGAATATCAAATATAAGGATATAATATTATTTATATAGAAATGGAATTAATATATTGTAAACATTATAAATTTTAATTTCTAAATCAATGAAACATCATGAAGTATAACTTGGTATCCAATTAAAGTTATTTCCATATGTTTTAATGGATTCAATTTCCTTTTTCATCAACTCAATGACCTAATTCTCCGTAATAATTCAAATTATTAAAGTAAAATATTATTCAATTAATAACATCTTAAAATATAAACAAAATGAATTAAATTTCATATTCATCCTTCATATTCTTTTTTAATTTCCAAAATTGACCGACTTCTCTTATAAGATGATAAATATATAAACCATTTTTATAATATTCTGAGTATGATACCAAAAATAATATATTATGTAATTTAAAATACAATATTCAGTCATGAGTGGATCTATAGATAGATTAATGATGTAGTTCATTACATAATGGATTAATTAATTACATAAGGTCAACATCATGGTGAAGTAGACCTATCCATCTAGTTATCATTGACAACCTAAGCTATTTCCTCTAATGTAGAGATGACGTTTTAAATATTATCAATCATGAAGTTTATTTAATGATTTTTTACATCATCATATTAAATATTTTAACAAAATTTGGTTCATCCTATTAAATACTTTCCCTCCTCCAATTTTAAAAAAATTAATTAGGATTAGTATTATATCATACATAATATAAATCATTATAAAGATAGTTGATTATATAATTTAACATGATATATTTAGGTTAATTATCAAGAAATATGGGTTTTCTATATTTTTTATCATCATAATACCCAAAGGTCACTAAATTAATCCTGAATACTAATAATTAAACCAGGAACCTACATTCAAAGATCTAATTCTAATTTTAAAATATAAAATAAATTTTATTCCAAATTATAAATTTATTTAATTTTTAAGATTATTATTTTTAGTAATTAAACATAATAAACATGAAATAATACATTAATTAATACTCACAACATATTCTAGGAATATTAAATATTATATAGAATTCAAATCGTCCAAAATATATTATCTTTACTAAGGAGTTTTTATGAAAACTAATAGGTTATATAAATATATTTATAAGGGTAAAAATATGTGTGGTATAATTTAAAGGAAGTTAAATCCAATATATAAAACATAAATTAATCATAAACATGGTGAAATATATAGTACATTTGTAATTTATGATATTTTTAACATAATAAACCAATGATATAAAGTCATCCATAAATAGTGTTACCTACCTATGTCATGGAATAATAATGGCTCCTTTTATAATCTTATATTGTTATCCCATGATATAATGATCATTTCATGTATATAGTATCTCTATAGATGAACCAATTAATAATTAATTTGAGGACTATATAATTGATACAACTGATTTAAAAACTTTTCCAACAATAAAAATATTACCTAAAAACCATTACATAATATTTTATTATATAATTAATAACTATAAATACACACATATATATAATATAAACATGGATAATTCATTATTTATTATCATGATCATGATTGACACACGAGAGTTATGGGTGCAATATTATAAATATTTTGTTCAAATGATGATATGAAATGTTAAGCTGAATTCCTTTTGATAAAAATAGAAATGTATGGGGCATTCCAAAGAAACCCAAGAATAACTTAAACACATATTTCATCATTTTATATTAAAATATAATATATTACCTAGTAATTTACCCCTACAACCATTGATGTTTTCTGTATTTTAATACTATATACATAAACATCTAATTTCATGAAATTATTTTACTATCCCCCAAAAAAACTTCTCACAAAGGACCCATATTAAAATATACAAATAAATACATTTCTTTATAACCTAGGGAAAATGAACACATAAGAAAGTGCCATATCATGTAATAAATAAGGGTAAACAAGGGGTACATCAGTCAAATATCATAAGTGTGTATAAGAAAATCATAAGATTATGTGAGTGTGATCACATCTTATTAAATTCATACTCAATCATTCACTGATAATAAATCATGGTTCATGGAATAAAACTTTATAATAACAAAAGTAATGACTCGCAAGAGTGAAAATTTATAAATAATAAATCATTATCACTGGGAGAATATCATAATTATAATAACATTTCATAAGATTGTGGTTGTAATGAATCAAATTGGTTTTTCATCTTGATCGGAAACCAAACAAGGTTACTAGTAACATAATAGAATCCTTGATCTCCCCTAGGATGAAGAACAGAGTTATATGAATCAAGTTTAATCAATGGGGAGAACTAATCCAAGATTTAAAACATTTAACTATAATGAAATTTTATTGGAATTTTGGTATGTCTCATTTATAAGTTTTACAGTCATACCTGAAGAACATAAAAGTATAAGTAAAAGAAACAAAATCAAAATATATATAATAAGACATGGTATCATTAAAATAAACATACAAAATATAAACTCTATTACCATTACCCAAACACCCACTAATATAGAAATTAATTCAAGTATACACCTATCCTTAGCTAGCACAATATCACTAAAACTCCAACCATAGAATGTTGTGAAATTTCTATATGGGAAATTCAAGATAAATGTTGAAAATAAACACTAACATACAATGCCAAATGATCCCATGTTACACAGTTTCACTCATTATCCATAATATATACTCACATATTGAGTTACGAGGAAGAGTATTCTTATATGTAAAAGTCCACTTGGTCTTGAAACACTAATTTGTATGCATAGGGTGTGATCAATAGGATTAATACTTAGGAATAACAATATCCATGAGATTCACTTTAAAAATAAGTCAAAAAATACCAGTTTAAAATAAAATAATTTAAAATAAGGGACATCTTTATTTTTAATAAAATAACTCAATACCTATAAAAACCTTATTTTAAAATGAAATTAAATATTCTAAAGATATATTTAAAAGTACCTTTCATAATTTCATTTTATGAATGGCTTTTAAAACACACTTTTAGACCATGAATTTCCACCAAAAAACCATTTTTACCAAAACACTCTTTTAAGAAGGCAAACCATGAACGAAATTCATTTCACATAAACAGTTAAAATTCAAAAATAACCAAGTAATAATAAAATTGAGCTAAAATAACTGATACCACATAATAAAAAAGTGTGAGTGTGGTCATAAAAGAAAATGAACTATCATAAGAATAATACATAAAATATAGGAAGATAGTTAAATTATATGTCCTAAAGGAATATAAATATCTTAAATAACACAAATCAAGAATGTAAAAAAACAACAATACAACCTAATCCTTTTTGAGGATAACAGAACCAAAATCCATGTGGCACCTTATACCTATATAGAGATGAAACCATCAAATTACCTAACTAATTATGGTCTCCTTTTTCTAATGATAAAAAATCCCTCAATCCAATCCATATAAAGAATCAAGTCCATACACACAAATAAAAATAGTCCATAATTTTTTCTTTAAAAATTCTCATTGAAAATCCCTTAGAAAACTAGGAAATTTTTATACATAATTAGAATACTTTTTGAAAATCAAGAAGAACATTTAAAACCCCATGTTTTAAAGAAAAATCTTATGTAATGTCGATATATATGCATGTACATATCTTTATATACTCATACCTATACATATGGATATATACATATCACCTAAATTTATATAAAAATTCATTGAGAATGCCCAAGTAAAAAATAAAGTGTTGCAGAATAAATTACTTTCAACAAATAGAGGAGTTCCCACACAATACCATCTAAGTAGTAAAACTAGAAATCCACGATATCATCAAACCATCACAAAAATAAAACGAATATAAAAATTAACAAAATTTTAAAATAAATTCCAAAACATGATTATAAGTAATGTTAAGTATAAATCACCATTTAAAACCCATAAATTTTTATTTAAAATTTTATACAAGGTCTTTATGGTTACTTATAATACCCAATTTTTTTCGAAAATAATCTCAAACTTTTAATTAAACAAATATCCAAATAAATTTTCAAAAAAATAGATTTTAGAGACCTGATTGAAACATGGTCAATAAAAAAATAGATAAAAAATTGAAACATATTCCTCAACGACATGAATATGCAATTAAATCCTCTAACATTGAGAAACAAAATAGAATGAAACCTCAATAAACCTTAAAAAAAGTAATGAAACATATTTTATAGAAACCCATATCCAGGGTTCAACTACAAGAAAATCACATTAACAGAGAGTGGAAAATGACAGAAAATAATGCAATGAGATAAAATAAACGCATACCTGGGAAGATAAAACATAGAATCACGAAGAATAGAAGAAAGCTACAGAGTATATGGGAGGGGAGTAACACATGTGATATATTTTCCATGGGTTTTGCATTTCATTTTGAAGAGGATGAGAGTTAGGGATACTATTTTAAATAAAATTTTCATTAAGGGTGATTTAGAAATTTTTCAAAAAAGAGAGCCTCGGAATCCCACAATGTTTACCTCCACATTTTTAAATATAGTGCAGTAATTGTGCATCCCATACTAGATACCCTAAAATGGAATTCATGGTTTCCTTGGGAGACTATATTTTTTGATAAACATGCATTGATTGTTGTATTACATGCTATAATTACAAATATAAACATGCAGTTTTAACACAGTTTTCTAAACCAATCCAGCTAACTTTTTGAAACCCATAAAAATTTAAAAAAACTAAATTTAAAAGGGTCTTACCTAAAAAAAAGTATTACGAAAAAATGTTCAATAAATAAAATATAAAAAATAAAAAAACATTTTTTTTGTGCCATAATTCTCCCCACCCTAATTATTTATTCCCAAATAAATCCTCAAGTCTAAATGGAAAATCAAAAAAGTGATGAGGTTCTAACTCCTCTCCTAATAATCATTTAAAAAAACCATGGGTCACCATCACATCAAATCAATCTAGATTAAAATACTTTGAAGACCAAGGTTAAAATTAAAAATCTTTCCATTTCTAATTTAAGGTTGAGTTTACTTTAACATACCAACCTTCTCCACACATATAAAACTATGAATAATAATATTCATACCACTAAAATAGATTAAAGAAACAAAGACTAAAACCAATACATAGGATAGGGCTAAGTAAATTATACACCATTATATTTAAAATATGGGTAAGGACCCCACAAAAATACAAACATTCATGGTAGTATCGACGAAATTTATGAAAGTTTCTAGAATTAAAATTCTCTTGAGTGAACATATTATAAAAACAATTTCCAAAATGTAGCTAAATACGTCTATGAAAATTCAATAACACCCTTGAAAATCATATGTATATCACCCAAGGCCTTAAGAAATTAAAACTTGGCACTATTTGAAAACAAGACTCTTACACTCAATTAGAACCAAGACCTCAAAAGATCTACCAAAAACAAGGCACATAATATAGGCATAATAAAAAATTAACTACTTGTTAGAGAACACCTCATGAATAGGTTTTTTTATGAAAAAATGTGATCAAATCCTGAGTGTAGTAAGGGTAACCTAGGAAACCATCCTAGGAACATCATCGACTAATGAACCAAACCAAACAATAGTACACTAACCAGAGCACAACTAAATCATGGAGTAATAATTGTCCCAGTCACCTATACACACCCCAATTCTTCCTTGTTTAACTTTATAGAAATGTAATCCCACCACAAGGATAACATCACAACAATATTAGGGCCCATAACTACTACCGAGGAACATATTCATCAAAACAAGGAAACCTTGCATGACTAAAAAATGAAATCCATTAAGAACACAGTGGATTTTAATTTTTATAAATTATTCAAATAATATTTACTCTATAAATATAAACCCAAAACATCCAATAACAGACCTCAAAATAGATACCCATCCAAAAATTCAAAATAATTTACACTATAAAAGAGGTGAATTTCGTTCTAAGGACCTCTCCAAGAAATTGAATCTCAACCTTTCATAAAGACCTTTTGGTGGCATACAAAAAAAACAAAAAGAATAAAACTATCAACTCAAGTTTACAAGTTCATACTGATTTTCCAGGATCTAAACCAAAAGACAAAATCAAATACATACACCAACAAACAAACACAATTCAAATAACATTTATTTTTAAAACATTACAATAATTTCAAATTGAAGACAACCATTTTTTTCATAAAAACCAATAGAGTACGGACACACCTTCCAAATAACCCATCTAAAACACTAAATACCAAATTTAATTAAATAAACTAATATAAAAAACATTTTATAATACCAGCCTATCAAATAAATTTCTACACCAAAATTTCCAATGTTTATTAAAAATTTCAACCATGAAAAAACTTTTTCTAAATCCAACTTAATATTATTTCAAATAACATTAAATTATAATAATATATTTTCCATAAAATCCAAAAAAATTAAAATTTAACTTTCAAAACACTAAAATACTCAAAAAAATAACAAATTCCACTCACTTGTCTTCAGAAAAAAATCATTTATATAAGAAGTCCAATATTTAAAAATATAAATAAATATTTCAAAAATATCCATATATTTTTTAAACATTTTTAATCCCCAAAAAAACATTTTTTTACAAAAATTGATAAAAACAATCCTCATTACCCCATCCCAAAATGTTTCACCACTAAAGCACAAAAAAGTAATAACAAACCTCAAACCAATTTTTTTTAATCCATCATTATCAACACAAAACAATCTTGAATTTGTCCCTTTTATATTTAACATGATCCAATAATGAAGGTCCCTAAATAAAATATTCAAGTGGAATGTGTAACCTTGCTTGATCTTGACACGTGATTTGATAGTCCATGGGACGATCATGTAAAAATTCCAATTTTTTTGGGATCAATAATTTGGTTATTGTTCGGTTTATTAGGCCACACAAACCAACATCATTCCCCCAATCCTTCTTCTATTTATTTTTTAAATAAATTAAAATGAAACAAGGAAAATAATTATGAAAATGTGTTTCAAAATCATTAATAATAACCAATAAAAAATTCTCAAAATAAAAATTATAATGCCAACTATCCATGGTATCTCAAGAGAAGTTATGATGAGTTGAAATTAGGAACCCACTCCCAAAAAAATGTTGTAGTCACAGTGATCCTATATCCAAACTACTAGAATCCCCAAATAATAACCAAGAATTATATGAACATATTCCCATTTAGATAAGATAGATCCCTTGATACCATTTGTAACGACATGGCATGTGACTCCATAGGGATTGATGCATAAACTGGATATCTATGGACATGATGGGTGTCATCGATCCCCCTAGGTTGATAATTAGCTTCATATAAATATTTGTTAATTATTGGGGTAAAATTTATCCTAGGTAGAAATATCGAGACTCTCCCCAGTGGGGATTGTGCCACGACTCCCCAAGCATGCCTCCAATAGGCCCGGGGATCGTGACTAGCATCGAGTATGCATGTTACTAACATGGGAGACATTACCTAATTATATATACACATGCACACATCTCCATGACTAAAACTACTGAAATGTAAAAATTACCAAGGAACAAAAATTTATTGCATACTACTAAACCCAACCAACATAGTAAATTGGAATTTAAAATGTGGAAAATTAAACCGGGACATAATATAAACCCACCAAAATGATAGAGTCTGCCAACTACAAAGTATAACCATTAAGAAAACAAGATAGGTACTAGGATTACTACTCAAATATGTAGGAACGCTTCATCCTATCTGGAACTCAATAATATCCACCTAATCTAGGTCCACATTATACTCCATAAAAAATTCTCTCATCTGCACAGGACATGACATGTGCGGGTAAAGCCCGTGCAAGGGTGAGTATAACAATACTATATAGGACAGCCCGAAAAACACAAATAAATGCATCAAGTAAAGGTACTGTCATCTTTAAATAGCATGTTTCTACAATACATATAATAAGAAAATATCCAAATATACTTGAAACACAGAACCATAGTCTGGAGAAAATTTAAAACGACCACATACGCACACTAGGGATTTAATTTGACGATTCCATGAAGCACTCGTCCTATAAAACTCACTCCAGGTTATGATAACCCTAATAAAGTATATCCAAGAATTATTGTTCATTATCAACTTCTATTAGAGAGATATGCTGATAGATCTGAAGAGAGAATATGATACACTCTTTTTGGGAGAACCAACTCCACAAGTGAGGAAGATCATGAAACACGAATGAGGATCAGTACCTAGGCCATGGCTCATACCACAAATCATCTGGATTCACCTACTAAGTGGAGGAATGACGTCTAATATGATTGGTCATGTAAATAACTTTACTCTGTCAAAGGAACAAAAATGGATAGAGGATCCTGCTCTATTCCTATTGAAGGGGAATCCTGATTCTATCTATAAAATCCTATTGAAGGGGTTCATACTTCTACGGATAGGAATTGATACCAACAGACCTTCAGGGGAATGAGAAAGGGGGCACCAACCAAATTAAACTTCTCTAATATGTGGTGGACAAGGAGATCAATCCATGTAGAAAAGATTACATGATGTGAAGATGTGTCACATGTCGTGTCCTTTAACCCAAGATTCTACCCGTGTATAATGTCCCAAGATAGAAAAATATTTCATGTAGGAAAATGTATACCTAACCTATAGAATGTCTTAAACATTGTTTCTGGATATCCAAGATAAACCCTGTATACATTTTCCTAGTGCTAGTACATGGCCTCAATCATTGTTCGTTATGCGTGTACCAGTATATGGGGTAGCCTATGTATCTGGTCGGGGTCCGACAATGTGGTGGAGTATATGTTGTGTACTCCAACCCATGTATGTGTATCCTTTGAGATACAAATTATGTTCTGGGTAATGTCCCACATATTGTGTGATAGCTGTCACGCGTCTTCTTCCACCTCCTTGTCTTCAAAAATCCTATCCAACATTGGATTGGTTGCATATATTTTGTATTCTGAGATACACACTATGGTCATCCGGATTTTCTAGAATCATTGTTCTTCCTCTAATGCTTCAGTTGAAATTCATATTCACTTTCTGATGGTTTGTTCACCTTGAAACTTTATATCAATGGTCACCTCACCCTTGAAACACTTATTCGGTAGGTTTTGGGCCTCCGATCAGCTCCAAAACCCGATTCTAATCATCTTCATAAAGAACGCTCGAAAAACAATATCTCTTGAAATACATCGATAATCTATCTCCACAATCTTCACACCTCAACTAGGTCTTCGTGATACCATACCTACAATTTTAAATAGTTTCACGGTGAATCGAATGTGCAATAATCCTTCATTCATAATCCCTTGATGAACTAAGAACCACTTCTGGAATTTCAACTCTTTTTGACGAGATCCCGTCGCAAAAAGTCTTCTGCAATGGGGTGTCATCTCTAATATAATGTTACAGAAAACGGCGTCGAAACTAGAATTTTTTGAGATGGACCCATCACAAAAAATATTACATGTGATGTGAAGTGCTCTCATCCCAAATATATCTCTGATTAAATACAATATATATACAAGAACCTATTGTGATAGGCCTGTCGCAAATAGCTTTATGTTATAAACCTATTGTTAAGGGACAGTGGCAAAAAAAATTCAACGGTAAAGTAACCCATCTAAAAAAGTAATAAATATATATATATATATAATCTATTTGCAACGGTGTCCCGTCGCAAAAGGTCCTATTGCAAAAACATAATAAAATAATAAAAATGATATAATGATGATTAATGAAAAACTAATATTAATATAATTAAAATAATAAAAATATTAAATATTAAAATTATCAATACTTGAAAATACATCATAAAATAAAAAATAATAATAAAATTATGATTAATGAAAAAATAATATTAATGTTATTAAAATAAAAAAAAATTAAATTCTCAATATTGGAATAAAATATATAAAAAATCATAAAATATAATAATTATTATTATTATTATTAGTATTAGAGTAAAAAAATGATCAAAAATATAATACTAATAATAAAGAAAAAAATATTCAAATATTAAAAATCATAAAAAAAGTAAATTATGCAATATCTGCACCAATACAAATGATAAAAACTGTAAATAGTTCATATTACAACAAATGTTCAATTCAAATGTTTTTAACAGAACAAACAAATCATTTGGGTATAGTCTTCTGGAGGAGCTCAAGGAGATAGAGGAGATGGTGGAGGAAACTTCATACCTAAACTACGAGTTAGATGATGCATGTACTCCATCTGCTCATGATGTTGATGTTGTCATCAACGCATGTCCTCCTCGTGCTGTTGGCGCATCTCTGTTGGTTGCTTCTGCAAACTCTCTCTATTCTCAGATTGAGCTTGCAACTTCTCTTGATAATAAGTCCCATGAGTCAAATAAGAGCTGATACCAACCACTCATCCCTTCTCGAAGGCATATTGGGTCATCTATATCCATATCGCCTCAATAAAATAGTGGGTACTTGCCAGATCAGTCGTATCGGCCTGACTATCAGCCTGTGTCTAAAAGGTCATGACCTCATATGACTCCTTCAATTTCAATTTTAAATTAAAATTGTGAAAATATTATTGGTAGTTTATTTTGAAACAGAAAAAGAAATAATATTGACCACAATCTGACATAGGTTATAACCACTAATCTCTCCAGTGGATAGATCAATGTATATCCTCAGATAAACTTTGTACTCCGTAATATCGGGATGCTTAACTACCTATATGAATATAAAATAAACTGTTTATATTTAATTTTATTTAAATATTTAAAAAAGATACTTACCAGATGCTCTCTATGTGTACTGAATGTATGGAAACTAACTCGATGTGTCATCTCCGGTCTCCCACGGTTCTTCCGGACCAATGAATATCTCCTCATATATACACCAATCAACTAGTGTGAACATAATCCATCCCAAATGTGTGGTGAGTTGTACTCTGGTCGGTGGGCTCTACATGACTCCTCAAATATTGTAACTCCTACTTTCGTAGTGGTTTTTCTTCTCAAATTATGCAAAAACTGATGGAAATGCACGTGAATAGACACCTCCCATGCCTCATGGATAGTTCCACGAATAATATCATCGATGGGATACCATAAACCCTAAAAATAATTTATAATATCAAGTTATTAATGAAATAAATTTATAAATAAATTTTATTTATTTACCTATTAGCCAAATATTCAATATTCCAAGGTGCACATCAATGGAAACCTATTCCCATATGATCCCTAGATGAGAAAAATAATTGTGCAAGATAGCACTCCCGTGTCTAACAACTTCATGAGAAAAACTATGAAAAAAGAACAAATAAAAAAAATTACGTATAAATAAATTAATGAAATATAACTAAAATACACAGGTTACCATACCTCCACGGGCATGGACCGAAACAAAGACGTGGATGTCACTCAGGGATAGGGTCGGGAATCATCAGTCGCGTAAGACCGCACCCCCTCTGAGTACCCCCTGAACTGCCTGTAGGCTGAGGGTCAGATGATCCCAAATCACCCTCATCCAAAAGTAGCTAAGCCTCCTCTAACTCAGTAAATAGATCAGGGTCCATCTGAAACAAAAAATGATTGTTGTTCGAAGATAGTTGAAAATAACTATTATATGTGGATATATATTAGTTATGATTATAATAAGCATTTAACTCTGACCATGTTCACCTTCATCATCATCTTCATATCTGAAGATGTCAATGTCTTCATATTCATCATCAAAGTCATAAATATTCATCTAAGTTTCAGTTTCATCATCTCTTTCCATTTCAAATTCATTTGTAACATCAATAACATCATTTTCATCATCGAACCTTAATTGTTGGGTGTCATCATAGATATTCATGTCTCTTTATGAAAAAGATGGAATTTTAGTAGTCTCTTGAAAAATTTTAATTCTTTGTACTTCATCAGAACCAGATTCGGTTTGAGTAAATTAATTTTCCCGAGATTTCATTTTTATTATTCTCCACCAATCACTCAGGTATCTTGTATTAGCACAATACTTTACGTGATATATTTGATATTCCAGTTGAGCCGGTAAAAATGCTTCATTTACTGCAAGAAGACTTTTATATTTAATATCGACAATTCTATGAATCAGATGAACACACAAGCCTCTCTTAGTATTCAACCACCATCAGTTAAACATTATTATGTAATTTTTCCCAAGATAACACAGTTCAATAATTTCATCCATCATGCCATAAAAGCCACCATTAGTTTCTTTATGATGCGATCCTCTCATGAAAACTCCACTATTCATTATTTTTTATTCCCATATTCATCTGTATGAAATTGAAAACCATTCACCACACATGCATTATAATATTTAACCCATTTGGATACTGGGTTAATCAATATATACAATCGCTTATCAATTTTATAAGCATGTTGATACACATTAAAATTTGTAAAAAAATTGTCAATATAATAAATAATAATCTGAATTGATATGTTAAACAATCAATAATTTATGTTACCAGTTTTGGAAACCATTGAGAAAATTTTTTTGTTGGTGTTCCTCAAGAGTAGCTTCTTTAATTTGTATAAGTTGGATCTTGATATGATTATCATATATCATAAAAATAAAATAAGTTTACCTGATATAACATAAATTATAGAATATGTGATAGAAGGACTCATTGTACAAATGATGTCATTTCTTCATAGTTGAACAGAACATATGTATGAGCTCTAGGATGTTCATCATCTGAAATCCATCATTCATGAACTCCATCGAAGCCAGATACTGGCTGAATAAAATCTAATGATTGATTTTCCATTTCTTCATCACCATTCCCCTCGTTCTGTCCCATTAGTTTTTTCTATGGATATTCATATTCAAAATAATGAGAGAAGAAAAAATAAATTTCCTCTTGGAAAAAAATATTCATCAGTGGAGCCTTCAACTGATGCTTTGTTAGGAACATTTTTCTTCAATTTCATCATGCATCTCTCAAATGGGTACATCCATCAAAATTATACCAGACCTCCAAATTTATTTTCATGTGAAAAATATAATATCATATATTCTATTGAGTCAAAGAAATCTGGTGGGAAGATTTTTTCTAATTTACATATAATGACAACAACATCTTCTTCTAGTTTACCTAGTGCATCATAGTCTATTGTTTCCACACAAATGTCTCAAAAAATATATGATATTTCCATTATTGAATCCCAAATCATTGAATTCAACAAACCTTTGAATCCAATTTGCATAAGCCTTCCCATTATAACATGACATTCATGATTTTTTAATCTGGTAATATGACCATTCTTAACACATCTTCCCAAATTAGAAGCATATCCATATGGAAGTCCCAAATATGCAATCCACTGAAAAAAAAAAATATGTGAATCTTTTGGACAATGTATAAGATGCTTTTGGCTTTATTAACCTCTATGATCTAATAATTTGAAACAGTTCAAGTTCCAGTCATCTGCAAATTTGGGAAAGATCTAATTGTGCCTTTACAATATCTATCATCTTACCTGGTATATCCAAAACTGTATGAAATAAATTATCAAAATAGTTATTATAAATATTCATGACATCCAACATGTAGTGAACCAAAAATTTGGACCAATATGGAAGATCCCAAAAAATGATATGTTATTTCCAATTATGTTCTTTCTCAATGCCATGAATCTTCTGTTAGTTTACTATTGGCCCAAATATGATGGGAGGTAATGAAAATACAATTGATTTTAACTCTGTACCTAATATCATTTTTGGAGGTTTATCCCTTTAAATTCTTCCTCTTCTGAAATGATATTTGTTTCTTTCGAAGAGGATGACCAGTTGGAAGAAATCTGGGATGACAGTCAAAATAGCAAGGTTTTTTTATTGACAAGCATAAAGGATTTGTTGTCTTTAATACAGTAAAGACATGATTTCGGACCATGTGTACTCTAACCAGATAACATTCCATATGCCAGGAATTCACTAATTTTCCACATTAATTCATCTTTTAATATAAAATTTTGTTTCGCAACAACATCATATGGACTAACACCATTACTCCCTATTGAATTTAACACATCAATCAATGGTTTCAAATAAACATCAATATTCTTTTTCAAATTTCATGGGATTAATATGGTCAAAAAGATATAGGGCTCCTTCATCGACATCCAAGGAGGTAAATTGTATGGAGTTATAAAGACAGTCCAATATGAATACTAACTACCATAAGAACCAAATAGAAAAAAATCATCACTACAAAGACCTAATCACATGTTTTGGGCTTCTAAAGAAAAATACGGATATAGTCATTCAAAATGATTCCATGAATGACCATCAGATGGATGATTAAATCTTTTCTCTCTTGAAATTTTGGTTTTCTTCCAGGACATAATTAATGTTATGTTCTAAAACATAAATAAACACTGAAACCAAGGTGTAAGGGGGAAATATCCCAACTGTTGTATAGGAATCGATCCAGACTACCCCAGTTGAGATTCTTTATACCTCAATTGTCCACATGTGGGATAACTATTGAACAACTCATTTTCACCAGAATATAATATGCAATCATTTTCACATACATGAATCTTCCGATAACTAAGGCCCGGATTACGAACCAGCCTCTTTCTATCATAATAATTTTCATGCAACAAATTTACTTCAAGAAACAATTTTTTAACCAAAGAAAATATCTGATCAAAACAGTTGTTTGACATTGAATTATTTTATTTAATAGCCATAAATTTTAAAACCACTTCTAATTTGATTATCTTGCAACAAGGATATTATACATCCTCAGCATACCTCAAAAACTCATAAAATTTGGATGGTGCCAACTCAGGAGTTAAATCCGCATCATCCTAATTTTAAATTTGTTGAATAGACGGACCGACAACATCATATGCTAAATTTTGAAACTGTGAGGGATCTGAAATCAAGTTATTAGTTTCTTCTCTAGAACTGAAATCACCATGTTGATACCAAAACCATAATTTGTTGAAAACCAAGCTACAAGAGATTTCCCCCAACCTTGTCAAATGTGTCAAACATTTTCAGAGCACAATTTTTATAGGGGTGCTTAATTGTGACTTCTGAAACAAATTATGGTTTTGATAAAGAAAAAAATAAGAAAGCTTCAACAGCCTCAATATATATATGATTTAAACTCGAACTATTTTGATTTTTGCATTGATTTATCCAAGCACGATCATCTACTAATGACTATTGTTGACTTCCTTATTCCATTTTTTTCTAAAAAATATAAAATCATTATTGTTTTTCAATAATATGAAATTAGAAAAACACTATCTGAAAAAAGAAGATAAATAATTACAACTACTTATTAATAATTACCATTAATTATGAGCGAAAAAATTTCATGTGGATTGATGGCTATGATTTTGTCTGACGTCTCATTTACTTGGAACATTCTCACACTGAAGTCATAAAGAAGAATCTGCTCAAAGGTACACATATTCATTTTCGTGCATGTGAGAAAGTATGAGCATACCTCTGAGCAGATTCTTCATTGTGATTTCATTGTAAGAAAGATGCAAGTAATTATGTCATCTGACAAAAGAGCCCCCTTTTCTTCAATGAATTGGGTTCTTGCAATTGTCACCTCTAGAAGAAATTATGAAAAATATGGTCCTATGAATGCATATTCAAACTCGTTCATACGAGATTGGACATGCATACAAATAAGCATACTTTTCATAATGTTTTGAGTCAGTGAGAGTTGAAAGGAAAAGAGTCATCAAGAAAAATGAGTGTCGCCAATCCACTAGAAATTATTACAAGTTATTAAAATTTATTACAATTGATTTTATTATTAATTATTACTAATTATAGGTATTTATTACTAATTACTGGTATTCATTGGTAATTATTGGTATTTATTGGAAATTATTGGTATTTATGCGTAATTATTCCTATTTATTAGTAATTATTCCTATTTATTGGTAATTATTACTATTTATTGGTAATTATTCCTATTTATTACTAATTATTCCTATTTTTTGGTAATTATTCCTATTTATTGATAATTATTCCTATTTATTGGTCATTATTCCTATTTATTGCAAATTATTCCTAATTATTGGTAATTATTTCTAATTATTAATAATTATTGCTAATTATTGCTAATTATTGGTAATTATTTTTAATTATTCATAATTATTGGTAATTATTACAAATTATTTCTAATTATTACTAATTATTACTAATTATTACTATTTATTAATATTTATTACTATTTATTACTATTTATTACTATTTATTACTTTTTATTACTATCTATTACTATTTATTGATATTTATTACTATTTATTACTAATTATTACTAATTATTACTTATTATTACTTATTATTACTTATTATTACTATTTTTACTATTTTTACTATTTTTTACTATTTTTTACTATTTTTTACAATTTATTACTATTTATTACAATTTATTACTAGTTATTACTAATTATTAATATTTTTTAGTATTTATTAATATTTATTAGTATTTGTTACTATTTTTCAGTATTTAACACTATTTATTAGTATTTATTACTATTTATTAGTATTTATTACTATTTTTAGTAGTATTTATTACTACTTTTATTAGTAATTATTACTACTTTTATTGGTATTTATTTCTTTTTTTATTAGTTTTAATTACTATTTTTATTTGTTTTTATTACTAATTACTACTAATTACTACTAATTATTACTGATTATTACTAATTATTAATAATTATTAATAATTATTTCTAATTATAACAAATTATTACTAATTATTACTAATTATTACTAATTATTACTAATTATTACTAATTATTACTATTTATTACTATTTATTACTATTTACTTGTATTTATTACTATTTATTACCATTTATTACTGTTTATTACTATTTATTACTATTTAGTACTATTTATTACTAACTATTACTAATTATCACTATTTATTACTAATTATTACTATTTATTACTTTTTGTATCTATTTGTTTCTATTTGTTACTAATTATTACTTATTATTACTAATTATTACTAATTATTACTATTTTTTACTATTTATTACTATTTTATACTGTTTATTACTATTTATTACTAATTATTACTAATTATTACTAATTATTACTAATTATTACTAATTATTACTAATTATTACTAATTATTACTAATTATTACTAATTATTAGTAAGTATTACTAATTATTACTAATTACTGCTAATTAATACTAATTATTTCTAATTAATACTAATTCTTACAAATTATTAGTATATATTACTAATTATTACTATTTATTACTATTTATTACTATTTATTACTATTTATTACTATTTATTACTATTTATTACTATTTATTACTATTTATTACTATTTATTACTATTTATTGTTATTTATATCTATTTGTTACTATTTATTACTATTTATTAGATGTTATTACTATTTATTACTATTTGTTACAATTTATTAGTATTTTTTACTATTTCATACTATTTATTAGTATTTATTAGTATTTATTACTAATTATTACTATTTATTAGTATTTTTTAGTATTTTTTACTAATTATTACTATTTATATGTATTTATTACTATTTATTACTTTTTTTAGTATTTACTATTATTTATTAGTATTTATTACTATTTATTAGTATTTATTACTATTTATTAGTATTTATTACTATTTATTAGTATTTGTTACTATTTATTAGTATTTATTTCTAATTATTAGTATTTATTACTAATTATTACTAATTTATACTATTTATTACTCATTATAAATATTTATTACTATTTTTTTCTATTTATTATTATTTATTTCAAATTATTACTAATTACTGTTAATTATTGCTAATTTCCTGCAAAATACAACTACTAATGACTAATTACCTCTAATTATTTATATAAATTACTAATTATCGTTAATTATTATTAATTATTACTAACTACTAAGAATTAGTACTAGTAATTTCATTTTGTTATTACAAATAAATATTGATTAAAAAACAATTTAAATCTAACTTAATTACAACTAATCAATAATAATTAAAATTAATATAAAGAAATGAAATAAATACTAAATTAAATAAAACATAAATACATTTAAAATTGATCTATTATAATTGTAGGAGGCTTCACAACTTTTTTGTAAAAAACCTAACCCTCAAAAAATTTCACTATAAAATTAGAGATTAGAAAAGCAGTGAAAGAAGGAATTGAGGAAAAAGAAAGAAAAACAGATGGGGGTATATATAGGTTAGATTAGTTTTGACGGGACTATTTACGATAGGATTCCTATCGCAAATACCTTTGGCCACATTAATTACGGTCGGCGATTAAAAGGTTATTTGTGACAGGACAACATCCAGTCGCAAATAGGTTTTTTCCACTGCCAGTTATTTGTGATGGGACCCATCACAAATATCCTCTAGGGGTCGAACTAGTTACGACGGGGGATCCCCCGTCGCAACTAGTTCTTATCGTCTCCCGGTATTTGCGACGGGCGGTGTCTACCCGTCGCAAATACCCTTTTGCGCGGTTTGGCGCGTAAACCGGGCCAATCCGCACGTAAGTTTTTCTGACGGGGTGCCTATTCCCATCGTAAATAACCCCTTCGACAGACTATTTGCAACGAGATTTATCTTCATTGCAAATAATCCATCGCGAAAAACGGGTTTTCCCATAGTGAACACATTGGGAGAAAGGGGGATGAAATCACATAAACAACTCAAGGGATGAACGTATGCCATTTCTTATTATTGAAAGGACCATCACCCATTAGAAGGATCAAGAAACTAGATCAAAATAGAAATAATCCCTTGAATCATACCTGCCATCACCCATCCCACAAGAACAAACGAACTGCTGGTCAATATGTTCATTGGTTTATCTGTGTTTGTCCTTAAATCAAAGAAGGTTAAAGAAGTAAATAAAATATAATGCCCTACCTATGGGTTTCGATTGATCATTGATGAAGGATGACCATGTTACCATCATCGACAAGATCCTCCAACCCACAAGCGAAATGATTCTCAATCTGATCTATCATCACTGTTCTTCGAGTGGTTTCTCCAAGGGGTCTCCTCTCTAATGTTTCCTGGGATTCCTCTGGGTTATGAATTCTTACCCTAGGTCCCCACCACTCTTCTTATTAAAAAATAGAAAATACAGCTTTGCGTCACCATAACTTCAAATAAACAAAATTCTTAATTTATTTTATTTCTTTAAAATGTCCAAAAAATAACTTTTGCAGCAGACCCACACCGACCGATGTTAACCCTCACCTAAGGAAAAGTAGCTGATTCAAATTCAATGGTACTCTTCGATTTCTAATCATGTAACCTGTTTAGAATTTATTCTACTTTTTCTAGAAAACTGCCCGCACGTGCTATTTAAAGTTTAATTTATTTCAAAAATTTATTCTGGGCATCCAGGTCTTCAGAATCGCATGTCGCCTCAACGCATGGTCTCAAATTATTTACATATAATATTTAAAAAACAATACATGAAAATTCTAGGACACTATATTCTCCCCACCTTAGGTCTTTACTTCCCTAAAAAGAAAAGAATAATAGCTAAATAAAAAGGTTTGGGTACTACGCCTGAATCTGAGCCTTCCGCTCCCACATGCTCTCTTGTAGATTCTCGTGCTGCCACCGGACACACACTAAGTGAATCACTCATCCATGAAGTACCATTTCCTTCTGATCCTCGATCCCCACTGGGTACTCCCTAAAGGTCACTCTGTTATTAATGTTCAGCTCTCCCCAGTCAACAATGTATGATGGTTCATGCACATACCACCCCAGCTATGACTCGTAGAATACATCATGTACCTAATGGAACTATGATGGTTGAGTCAGGAAGTACACTATCTTTCCAACTCTATAAAGTATCTAAAAAGTGATGATGAACATTAGAGATAACTTTCCACCACATCCAAATCATTGTAACCCTCATCGAGGTGAGACCTGAAAGAATACATATTATCCTTCCTCTAACTCAAAATGTCTCTACCATCTATCAATATAAGACTTCTATAAGCATTGTTTAGTCTTCATCAACTCCCGAATCACCTGTACCATCTCAGTAGTAGCTCACACCAATTCTAGGCCCATGAGGGCTGACCCTCTGAGGTCATTACAGCAAAGTGGTGAATGATAAGGTCATTCGTACAAAGCCCAGAATGGTTTTATACTAATAGACGATTGGTAACTGTTGTTATACATGAACTCCACTAGTGGTAGATGGTCCTCCCAGCTATGGCTGAAGCCTAATAAGCAAACTCACAGCATGTCCTCCAGAACATAAATGGTCCTCTTTGTCTGTCCATCTTTCAGAGGAAGGAATGTTTTTCTCATGTGTAACATAGTTCCTAAAACCTCCACAATACCTCCCACAACTAGTATGTGAAAATAACATCACAATCTAAAACAATCATCGATGGGAATCCAAAAATCTAAATTATCTCGTGAATGTAGAAAAACCACAATCTTTCTATAGAGCCCAGCTCTTCAATAGAAAGGAAGTGAGTCAACTTGGTGAGTCGGTCAATGATCACCACGATGACATCATTTCCCCTGGACATACGTGGTAAACCCATCAGGAAGTCCCTTGATGTTCTTTCCCACTTCCATTCCATAACCTCTAGGTTGTGAGTTAAACCTGTTGGAACCTAGTTCTCATCCTTCACCTACTATCACTTAAGGCATCGAGAAACAAACTATGCCACTTCCTTCTTTATAAATGTCCACTATAAATGACATTGGAGATCTTGGTATATTTTCACCACTCGAGGACATACCGCCAAAGGGGATGTATGAAACATCCTAAGAACATCCTCCTACAACACAGTTGGTACAACTGTGTGTCCTCTGAAAAGAACAACATGCTCCCCACCTTGTTAATATCCATCAGAAGCATTCCCCATGGACATCTGAGAATGTAAGGTCTCACAGTCAACATTACCAAGTTGTGCCACTCTAACTTATTATAATAGTGGAGGGGTTACAACCATTGATTGGAGATAAGCTACATCATATCCATCCATGAAAGATAATTTTAACAAGGCCAACTACTTTGACTCATCATTCAGTATTCGTGTACTATATTATTTTCTAAGGCCATCAGCCACCATGATCCCCTTCCCAAGAGAATAGATGATCTCAAATTAATAGTCCTAGATGATCCCTAGTCATTGCCTCTGTCTCAGGATTATAGCCTTATGTAAGAATATATAGACTAGAATCTTGTGATCATATTATGGGATACACTACTCACACATTAGGTAGTATCTCCACATATTGAATGGGAAGACTAGCACTACCAACTCCAGATCATGAATCACATTCTTCTTATCATGTAGCCTCAATTGGAGAAAACAATAGGCAATCACCGCTTGAATCTACATCAGAATGAAACCAAGTCAAGTCTCTGATTCTTTGCAGAGCACTACATACTCAACACCCTCCTCCGTCAATCTCAAGATTGGGGTGCTCTTTAGATTTTTCCTTAACTAATGAAAAACCTACTAACACTCTACATCCACATGACATTCTACCTCTTTCGAGTCAAAGATGTTATCAGTGCTGATATCCAAGAGAAATCAGGTATGAATATTTGGTAATATCTTTCTGTACCAAGTAATCTCTGCACCTCTGTCACGTTCCTAGGTGACTCCCATGATAACACTACTTCTACCTCGGTCAGGTCCACTACTACTACATATGATGAGACAACATGTCCTATAAATTGGAGCTTTTGAATCCAAAACTAGAACTTTGATAGATTCTCATGAAGCTAGTGCTCTTAAAGTACATCCAGATCCATTTATAGGTGTCTCACGTGATCCTCTTTAGACGTTCAGTACACAAGGTTGTCGATGATGAAGACCACCATGAACTGTTCTAAGTATGGATAGAAGATTCGGTTCATGAGTCCTATGAACACTACTGGGGAGTTCGTCACACCAAAGGGAATCACCAATCACTCATAATGACTGTAGTGTCATATGAAATCCACCTTCCATATATTCTCAACCCATACTCATAGCTAGTGATAGCCTAATTGAATGTCAAAATTCGAGAACCATCGTACCCCTCTCAACTGATCGAAGAGGTCATTGATCCTAGGTATTGGACACCTGTTCTTTACCATCACTTAGTTCAAGTATTGGTAATACACACACAACCTCAAGCTCCCATATTCCTTTTTGGAAAACAAAACTAGGGCTACCTATGGCGAAACACTGGGTCTCACGAATCACTTTCTCTATAATCCTCCAACTACACCCTTGTCTCGGGAAGCTCTGTAGGAGACATACGTTATGATGGTGCTGATATCAATGTTTTCACAGGGTGTAATTTGATGAAGAATTATATCTTATGGTGGGGAGGTAATCCAAGAATATCCTCTGGAAAATTATCCTTATACTCCAACACTATTTCTAGGAATTGAAAGATCATAACATTTGATGCATTGAGGGTAGGGCTAGCTAACTCCTAAGTGATTGATTTCACCCTCCTATGAATGAGGACCCCCCGTGCTGCATGGGTTTCCTTCTCACCAAAAAAGGAAAACCTTGTCCAATCATTATAGAAACACCACAACCTTCAGCTAAAACATTCGTTCTTGGTATGGACCAAAGATACCCAATCCATACTGAGAATTGTGTCGTAAGGCCATGACACTCCCACCAAGAGGTTCCAACCAACACTCTCTCCTCCAAGGAAATGATCACAATATCATAAATGGTGTGTGATTAATGAGTCTCCTCCCGTAGTTGTCTCCAAAAGTATGGTTCTATTCAACGGTTCTATCGTAATCTCATGGATTCATACAAGGTATGTGGTGAGGAAATAATAAATAGAACCTATATCTATAAGTACAACAACTAAGGTTTAAAAGAAACAAATCTTACCTTGAATAATCCCTAGAGTCCCTAGGTCATATGCCTCAACCACATAAATCTATCTATTCCCCTATCCTCCTGCTCCTTGAGCATGGTGTGGACCTCCTAGTGTGGAGGTGTTGGTAACATGTCAAAATTTATGCCACATATTATAGCACTCCCTTCTCCTCTACCACCTTCGTCACCTAGAGGGACTTTCTACTCCACTTGTTGTGTCCACCATAGTGGTCCATCCAATATCTCCCAATCAGTTTCTCAGTGGGATGGAAAATATCGTGCAAGATGTCAAATGTCATCAAATGTATAGCATTTCTCCTCCATAGGTAGACTAGATCAAGCAGGAGATATCTGCACTACAGATCCCATATACCAAGAACTCTTGTGATGTCTCCCATGTTCTAATCCCTACGCCTGATGTCATCTTCCAGCTTATAGGGTCTTTGTGCCTATGAGATGGCTACTAACTGTCACTGGCTGCTTCATCTCTGCTAAGAAGCTATCAACCACCAGATCTCTATCGATCCCTCTAGCATAAGTCGAAAAGCACAAAGGTACAACACCAGCTCAGATATCCCGTTGTATACCTTTTTCGAAGGTCTGAGCCCTTAAGTATGGATCCTTTACCATATCCGTCAACTACTTGGAGAGGTTATTAAACCTCAATGAATTGTCATCCACCATCAAGAAACCCTGCTAGAGATTAAGATGCTCTTTTATACACACTACGCTCAGCATAACAAAAGATAACTCCTCTCTAAAGAGATGCTCGAGCTCCATCCATGAAAGAGTCTCCTTGTAGTAACAGTATGTCTTAAAACTCCACCATCTCCCTATCAAACACTGAATAATACTCATCGCCAGGATCAAAATTTAGTGTTCTCATGTCCTCAC
This sequence comes from Viscum album, assembly GCA_963277665.1. NCBI lineage: Eukaryota > Viridiplantae > Streptophyta > Magnoliopsida > Santalales > Viscaceae > Viscum > Viscum album. Next base: position 1,112,503,348 of record OY728146.1, read on the forward strand.
TAGATGTAAAAATCTAGTCACCTCCTCAATATATTCCTCATCTACCTCAGGGTTGGGCTCGCCTTGGAACTTTAGGGGTGTCTATCTCAGAAACCCATAGAAAATGTGTATCCTATGCTCCACATCTATTGGTATGGAAGGTATCACATTCTACTCCACTGGTGTTGGTATAGTTGGTGCACCACCTGGAGGTAATGTCTAGGGAACTGTTCCCTATATTGAAGCCTCTTCACTGAGGGGGTCATCCTTGTGATTGAGCTACCAAATCCTAGCTAGTATGTGTTTCATAGGAATCCAGTAAGAAAACAAGATGTACTAGAATCAATGAGTATATCTAGAGAGTTGAATAAATAAGTAAATAGAAACCACACCTCATTTCTATATGATGAAATTACAATTATTGTTTCCCCATAATATTTTGCTCATGTACCAAGTCGTAAAGAAGGATATTAGAGTCTTGGTTTATGGAAACATTGGCTGCCTGCACCAACACTAGAGTCCCTTTCCTGAAATCCAAACTTGAAACACATTATACTATTTCCACAAACCAATCCCACATACTCTCAATACTAAGGTAGAACCAACCACCTCTGATACCACTCTGTTATGACCTGTCCGAATGGGGCCATGCTGTGAATCTCCAAGCACATATTCAATAGGCTATGGGCTAGTGACTAGCACTAACTAGGCATGTCACTAACGTGGGAGGAATTACCTATGTACTTGTACACATGAGTACATATCCAACCCCAGAAATGCTGAAATTTCAAAACTACCAAGGTACAAAAAAGTCATGCATACAACTAAACTCAACAAAGAGAGTACAATGGAAAGTAATGTGTGGAAAATTAAACTCATCCAGAAAACAACCCACCAAAAATAATAGTCTTTTAATTGAAAATTCCAACCTATATGAAAAAAATATAGGTTTTGGGAATACTGCTCAAAGTCAAAGGAACACCTCGACCTGTATGGAACTCACAAATCTCTACCCGATCTTGGTCCACCCTGGACTCTATCAAATGGTTACTTGTTTTCATAAGACATGACACATGTAGGAAAATATTGTGTTAGGGTGAGTATAAAAATACTCAATAGGACACCTAAAAACCACAAAGAAATACACAAAGTAAAGGTGCAGTCTACTATACACAATATATTTCTACAATATATACAAGAAGAACTTATCCAGATATACTCAAATCACAAACTCATAGTCTAGAGGTAAGTCAAAACGACATCCTACCCATGATAGGGATTCTTTCCGAAGATTCCATGAAGCACTCATCTGAGATAACTCACTCTTGATTCAAAAATCCTTGATGACGTCAATCTGAGTTGTACTATTATTCGAGAACTACCATGAGAGAGAAACACTGATTGATCTGAAGAGAGAAAATGATACACTCATTCTGGGAGAGTCAACTTCATAAGTGAGAAAGATCACGTTACACATATGGGGATCACTTCCAGAGCCATTGTGTATACCACGACTCATCCAGATTCACTTGTTAATTATAAAACTGATGTTTGGTAGGAATGGTCATTTCGTTCACTTGACTCTACCTAGAGAACAATACTGGATTGAGGATCCTACTCTGGGCCTTTCATAGGGGACTTTCGACACTATCAAGAATGTAGCGGTGAATGGGGATATAATCTTATGGAAAGGAAATGATACCAACTGAGCATTTGTGGAATGAGAAAGGGGGAACCAACCCAAACTAGACCTTTCAAAGATACGTTGGACAAGTAAATCAGTCCATGTAGAAAATAGTATACAATGTGTATAGGTGTCACACGCCATGTCCAATTAACCTAGGTACTGCTCGTGTACAATGGCTCGTGTCAGAAAAACATGACATGTAGGAAAAGGTAAACATGGTGTGTAGAAAGACTTGCATGTCATGTCCGACTATTCGGGGTCCACTCTGTGTATGTTGACCATGTCCCAGTACATGGATTCAACCCTTGTTCGCTTACCCATGTACAAGTACATGGGGTATCCCATGTATCTGGTCAAGGTTCGGTTGTGTGTTGGAGTACATGTCGTGTACTCCGGCCCATGTATGTGTATCCTCCAAGATACGCATCTAGATTCGAGTAGGGTCCCACAAACCATGTTAAAGCTGTCACATGATGTGTTTCACATCCCTATCACCTGAAACCCTAGTCGCTGCTAGACTGGTCCCACAAGATGTGTATTCTGAGATACATGTAGTTTTCATTAGGATTTTCCCGAAGCGTTGTTCTTCCTCCAGCGCTTTGGTCGATCCTCCAGTGCTCGATTCAATGCTCCATTCACCTCAGAACCATATATCCGTGGTTGTGTCACCCTTACAACATTGATTCAGTAGTTTTTGAGCCTTCGATAAAATCCAAAACCAAATTCCAATCATCCCCACGAAGAACTATCAAAGAAAAATAGCTCCCAAAATATATCGATCCATATGTCACACCTCCACTAGGTCATCACAATTCCAAATTTATGATATTATATTATTTTATATTGAATCAAATGTGCAATGATCCTTCATTCATAATCCTGTGAGGATTGAAAACCAGACAGGGAGAAAGGGGGAAGAAATCAGATAAACAACTTGAGGAATGAACCTCGGCCTTTTTTTGGTATGACCTTGATCCAAAACAGTTAGAAGGATAAAAATATTATATAAAAAAAAGAAATAATCCCCCAAATCAAACCCAATGTCACACGTCTTTTAAGAATGAACAAACCATGGGTTAACCTATTCGTGGGTTGATCGGGTTCATTGTTGAATCAAAGAACCGGAAATAAGTAAGTAAAATCACACACCGTACTTCTGGGTTTGGATCAATCGTTGATGAAGTATGTTTGTGTTGTCATCGTCGATAATATCCTCCAACCCATTGGTGCAATTATCCATGATCTAATATGTCATCACTATTCTTTGAGAGGTTTCTTCAAGGGGTCTCCTCTCCAATGTTTCCATGGGTTCCTCTAGGGTTATGATTTCTAACCCTGGGTCTCTACCATGATTCATATTAAGAAATAGAAAATTGATAATTGTGTCACCATAACATCAAATAAAATAAAATTTTAATTTATTTTATTTTCTGAAATTTCCAAAAATTAACTTTCACATCTGACCAACACCAGCTGATGTTAGGTCCTACCTTTGGTAAAGTCATTGTAGCAGACGCAAAGGTACTTATGAATTTATTATATGAGTACCCTTTGATAAGTTATTCCACTTTTGGGAAAAATCACATGCCCCTGTTTTTTAACATTTTATTTATTTTAAAATTTTATTTTGGGCACCCCAGGCCTCAGAATCACATGCCTCATCAATACCTCATCTCGAATGAATTACATATAATATTTAAAAATTATAAATTAAAAATATGGAACATTATTAAAAACATTTTACAATAGTGGAATTATATCAAAATTTCATCATAAACATTCCATAAGTTATACATGCATGATAAAATAATAGATATGATGGAGTAAAATAAAAACAAATAAATGTTGTATAATAAACCAGAATAGTTGGAAAATAAATAGATGTAAAAAAAAATCTCTACTCAAACTGAGGACACACTTCCCTAAATAAATGACATCCAGCAGATGAAAATTATTGTCCACCACCATAAAACTACATAAAAATTTATAAAAATAATTTAAAGGCATGTATGATTGATATTACCTAAACAATGAAAATAAAAAATAACATTCATGGTAAAATGTTACCCTATGACCTAAGGACACTTTTCATCAAAAAGATCGACTCACTATTCAAAAAACAAGATCAATATCCACATATGAAAATTGCCTCATCATCTTGTTACATCGAGTGGTGTAAATATGGTGTGATCTATAACACCAATTGTAAAATACCAAAAAATCCTCGTGAGTCATTTTGAAAAGATTTAGAAAACCCCTAGTTGAAAAAATATATAAATAATTATTTTATTTATTTAAAATAAAATAAATAAATGGTTTTAGAAATCCTTTTTTAAAACCCAAAACAATATTTTGAATAATTATTTAAATATCCATTAAAGAAATTATTTTAAAAAAATACTATAATTTTTTTTTAAATAATTCCTTCCCAAAAAATCCATTTTTACATAATTATTATTTTAATAAAGACAACCATACATGAATAGAAACAAACCATTTTACCCAAAGAGTTTCAATATAAAATTAACCATGTAAAAACAACAAGGTAGTAAACCAAAAAACAAATCATAATATGGAAAATAAATGTGAGTTTAGGAATAAATTAAAATGAATCAACACAAAAATAATACATACAACAAGATAATATCTTTAAGCTAAGGGTTATAATGGAAACTGAATGGTTTGCAGAACACTATATGGTTATATAAACAAACAATAATAAAACTTTAGCCTTTCTAGGACACTAGAGCCTGATTTTATCAAGTTCCCGATTCCTGAATAGAGAAGAACCCATCATGATATATAAATACCTATGGTATGCGATAAAGAAATAATAAAACAACTAAAAATAATAATCTCGAACTAGAATTAAAACCACTGACACAAGTAAATAACACACATAATTTCTTCTTTAAAAATTCAACTTGAAAATTATTTCGAAAACCATGTATCATTTCAACTCATCTAAAACCCCATTTGGAAATTATTATTTTGCAACCAAGAGGAAAATTCAAAAACCCATGTTTCAAATATACATTCTATAAATTTACATATATATATAAAACCATCCAAGAAATAAAAGTTGCATGTCAAGGTATTTTTTAACAATAAAAAATTCCATAAACACATGATACGAATAATAAATATAAAATAAATTACAAAAAATTATTAGTTTTCTGTTTTATAATAAATACCAATTTAAAACCCCCAAATTATTTATTTAAATTTTATTTAAAGTATCGATAGTTATTTAGAAAGCCCAAATTCTTTGTGAAATAATCTCATGTATTTAAGGAAATAGATATAATTATTATTTTTCAAAAAAAATTATTTAGGAAACTATAGTGATACATGGAAAATAATGAAGAGATAAAATGAGGAAACATGTATGTTAGTGATGTGTAGATGCGAGGAAATTCTCAAACATTGAGGAAGAAGACCAATAGAAGGAACCATATTCCCAAGAATCAAGAACCTAAATGTATTCGAACTAAACCCTCATCATGATTTTGACCTTGGGAAAATCACAGTAATGGGGACAATAAAAATGAGAAAAAATAAGGCAAAAAGGTAAAATAAACCATTAAAAAAAATATTTCACCAAAGATCGAGATAAAAATATACAACATATTGAGGATATGAGGAAGAGTGTGGTGTAGTTGATGGATCCCCTATGGGGAATGGGTGTCGAGTTCAGGATGATATTATTGAGTGAGATTTTATTAATTGAATTTTTCATTAATGTTCATAGGTGAATTTTGAAGAAATATATAACATTATAATCCCATATGGTTTACCTTCACGGTTTACAAAACCATGTGGTAATTGGAAGTCCCACACTTGAAACCCAAAAATAATGCATATGATTTACTTGGTAACACTAATTTTTTTGTTAATGGTGTACTAATCATGACATATATACTCTACATTTATAGACATAGGTGAATAGTCATCACATGGTCTTAAAAACCATATATCTAACTATTTGACACCCAAAAAAATAAAAAATTTAAAAGGTTCAACAATAAACTAAATTGAAAATATAAATTCTAATAAATAAATAAAATTAAATTAAATTAAATAGTTTGGGTTGTCTGGTAGTCACAATAATAAGAATATAAAATCCTTTCATTTGTTAAGAATCATATCCAATACCATTATTACATACTGGGCAGAGTCCCACAATGGATTTGGTTCAAAATCCAATCCTTTTTAATTTATAGTGGATATAATATCATATTGGATTCGTTCCAATCATTTTTCCCTTTGATATTATATCATGATATGGAAAACATTAAGCACTAAATTAGGGAAATATATAATTTTGGGGTCACCCTTCACATGATGAAAATCATACTTAAGTGTGGAAATAGAATATAAAAACATTCATAATTTCAACACAGAATAATTAAGCCATGGGAAAAATGAGTTTCTTGAAAATATCATTTAAACATGAAAATAATAATATATACAAATAATAAAAGTGGATAACATTAAAATTTACTATCCCTAGTAAAATATAATGATCCTTAAAGGATGTTTACTAATAAACAACTTTATACATGTTTATTTAAATATTATAAACATTATTTTTGTAATTTAATTGAGAAATTAGGCTAGTATTTGAATGTTTTATGATTTATATAATGAAAATTTTATTTATTAAAATTATTAATAATGTAAAATTAGAAGAAAATTCATAAAAAATTAATTCTTTCCTTGATTTGGTTTCTTCATTGGATGTTTACAAGGCTTGAATATGATAAAAAAACTGAATAATAGTCAAAACTATTGTAAACATCAATTCCTTCCTAGGAAAATAAATTTTATATATGAGATTCGTTGATAATTCATTATATAAATACTAGAAGTGAAAAAAATACATATGGTAGGAGAAACTGAAGTTTCATGGAGTGACAAATAGAATTACACCATGTATTTTTTCGATGGAAAACGTACGCTTCAATGATATATGAACTATAGATGTTATCCCACCCCTTTTTATATTGTATCCCAAGCACCCAATGATTAACTCTATAGGAAATAATTGAAATACTAATGGAGGATAAATTAAATTCTATAAATACCAATCCATTTAGTGATTTAGAAAAAAATCTCAATCATTGAAAGTGTTGGATAAGGTCTGCCTGATGTTGTTTTATGTTTTTGTTTTCATGATATCTTTTAAATTATAATAATTTGTTCCTTCTCCTATGTATTATAATTTACTCTTCACATAGATGTATAAGAACACTTAATAAATCGGTGATAGGAGGATGGAATGATTTGGATGCTTGAATTATTTATATATATTTTAACAAAATCTATTCTCTCTTCTCCCATTTAGTATCAAATCTCAATTTCGCATTTTAATAATAAGTGGTAATTAGAATTGGTTTTTTATTTTTTGAATTTTTATTTATTTTTTCAAGGACCAAAATTCTCCATCAACTTATTTTTCGTTTTTATGTGTTGGAACATTATTTGGTAAAGTGGTAAGTTCTTAGAAATTGTCATCTTGTGTATGAAATTATAGATAGGACTTTTAGTTATTTTGGAACAAAAAGAACCCAATAACTAATTTTCAAAATCAACATAGATGGCCTAATATAATTCTCACACACATAATAATGTGGGAAGACTAATATCAAATTTATATTAGGATTATTATCACCATCACCTTCTAGCCAAGGGAGAGACAAAACGCACCCATGGAATATCCCTATTACCAGCCTTAGTAGAAAAAGATTAGTTACATTGGAAACTATGATAGGATTTCAGTAGGTATATCCAACCCTAATGTGATCAAAATATTCATAATTTTTTTTAAAATATAAAATTTGAATTATTTTCTAAACTCTAATTGATTTCTCGAAACTAGAGAAAAATCATTTTTGTGAAATAAATTAAAAGAGAAAAACTGTTTTGTGAGAAATCCCCATCACAAGGCTATATAGTTTACCTATATGATATATTTAACTTATTTAATTATTTGATCTTATATGCCCTATAATAAAGCAAACATCAAAAAATAAATCATTTCTAGGGAGTTATTTCCATAAACATTAATTTTATTAATTGAATAAAAAGTTTCTCAAATAACCTTTAAATTGAATTTCATTGTGAAATTGAAAGAACACAAACCCAATTAATAAATATTACTCCAAAATATATATTTTTTAAAATAAAATTTTTAATTTCAATGCAACTCTTAGTTTTCACTTGGAATATAAATAAATTTCTAGAAACCCCAAATGAATACACAGTGACCAATGCCCACTATGATTCACAAATAAAAAAAATCAATGCATTTTACATGATTTAAAAAATGATTGTGAATGAAAATTAAATATGATTCTAGTTATACCTAAATTTACTTATCTTGTTAGTAAATATCTGAATATACACATTCAATAGTTCGCATATGTTTTCACAGGATTGAAGCTTATACGATTCATTAAATAATAAGTCAAGTGGAGTGTGTTTCCCTCTTCTCTTTATGGAGATGTAAAAGAAATTTTTTTATAACTTATAACCAAGGGATTTAGAAGATTTTGAAAAAAATAAAAAGGCATATTATAAAAATATTCCTTCCCACTTCCTAGAGTACAATAACTAGGAATAGTATCTACACTATATAAGAATAATCCAAATATACGCTTTATGAATATTAACAATTATTTAAGGGTATTTGTGCATGTTTCCCTAATAATGATGTAATGGAATATCATTTCCTCATATTCAACTACAAATTCCATCTCAGTAAGGAATGAAAATTTCTCAGTGCCACAATAGTAGGATTATTGATTAAAAAATCACTTACATAATCAATTTGATTAATTGAAATAATTTCTTATAACTCTCAATAATTTATATCAAGAGGTATTGGAACAGGAGAGATTCAGAAGGTAAAAACTTATAATTCATAATATTTACTAGAAAAAAAAGATGAAAAACATACCAGCTTCATGTGGGAATTGGTTATGAAGCATATAACTATACAACATTCCCAATATCAGGTATGCATTTTGTTTCCTTCATATAATTATTTTACCAACCGGTGTCTCGAAATGAAAGGAAAAATTTTTTATCTGACCTCCATTCATCCAACAAAATTACTAAAAAATCTACCATGGAATGATATACCACATACATAACTAGGATATTTCAACCAATAAAATTAAGGTATATTTTTCATCCAAAGAAAAATACATATTATTTCCTATAAAAACTATTAGGTCAGAATAATAAAATGACAATCAACAGGGTTAGGGTGAATTTTATCTTATTGATAACCTTGATAGATTGTGGATTTTATCATTCTATGTGATTGGTATAGATATATAGAATTTTATTATATAATTAGTTTAATTAGTGGATAAACAGAAAAATACAAAACAATTTTTATAGTGGTTTGAGGAACAAAGTTCTCCTAGTCCAATACACCAACGTTCTCTATATGAGTTCCGATATTTACATAAGAAAATTCATCTTATCAAAATACATTTACAACTTAGTGACGTCTATTGAATCATTTACGACAAATATTATCATAGCCTTCTAGTAATTTTATAGGGAATTGTATTTTCCACAACTTAGTTAGAGAAGATGATACTCTTTCATGACTAAGTCTTAGCAGCCAATACACCAGTAAATCAAAATAGTTTGATTTGATTGAATTGATTAGTTTTGGTACACATTTTCAGAAGAAAATAACAAACTATATATCTTCTGATACAAAGATGAATTCCTTTGAGAATAAACATCTTTAAATAGATCTTGGTTTTGAATGGTTTTTAATAATAATATAAATAAACAAACAATAGTAGTTACACAGAAACAAGAGGATGAAACATGTATATATTCAATGTCTAAACTCTTTATCAATAACATAGTCTCTCAATATTTTTTTTCTTTATAGCAGTTATATATTCAAAAATATATTGCATATATACAAAAAAATCATATATAATGAAAAATACTCTATCTATTTATATATTGATATTGGATTTCTTTTGATTTAGCATATCAAATAATTTCACTAGACAAATCACAATCATTAAAATTTTTAATCATTTTAGAGATCCATATATTCCCTTCAAAACATGATCTCTTTACTTAATTAAATATTATCCTTTTAATTTGTAACAAAACAAGTATAAGTGATATTTAATTCCATTGAGATATTTCTATAAATAATATAAAATATCTTTAATTTAAAGCTCCTTTATTGAATAGTCAAATATACAGTTCCTTCATGTGAAGAAAAAAATAAAATTGGGTTGACAATATGTGGTTCATTACTAAGGTAGGGAAGGTGGACCATATGTATCTTTTTAAAATTTTTGGTTTCTTACAAATATTTGGATGTTTATCCACACATCCCTTTTTTTCAAAGATAGTGTTAAATCCACACATAGTGTTTTTCGAACCATATATTATGCCTACATACAAAGAGTATGAACATTTTTTACAGAATATGTTCAAACATGTTAAGAATAATTTAAAAAATTATTATAACCTATAAATAAAATAATATTCTCAAGAAATATATTCCTGAAAAATAATTAATGTAACTCAATTAGTAAAATAAAAAATAGTATTTGTGAGCATCAAAATCAATAAGATTTATAGAGTATTGTTGAAACAATTCATGAAAAAAATATACATTTTTTTATGATGAAAAAATTAATTACGTAAATTATAGGAAATATATGAATTGAAAACACAAATGAAATAAAAACTTTAAACAAGTTAAATAGATAATAGTTTTTTAATATTAATTTATACAATAAATTTATTCCATTTTATTGATAAAATAAACTAGTAATTCAATCAATAATGTTGTGTTTACCAAATTTATTCCCTTTTTCCAATATAGAAAAGGAAATATATGAAAATAGATTAAACCATATTCAATTTATAACATAACTATAAATAAATGTTATATTATTCATAATAGAAAAATGATATCTCTATTCTAGCAGAAGAAATTAATAGAAATAATAACAAAAAAAATTACTAAGTAAAATAATTTCATAAAAAGATGTTTGTGATTATAAGAATATTTTTGGATATCAATGTTTAAAAAATTAGGGATAACTAAATTTGAAAGGGATAGTTCAGAAGAGGTGTTGGATTCTATGGAAACTTTAATAGCATGAACAAGTTCCATCAATTCACCCATTTATCCTCTTAATATTTTAGTATTATATTAATCCAATTTCTCCATCAAAACTCATAATTTGGGACCCACCTATAAAATTTCAATCAGATTGAATTTTATAAATTCATGAACTATTTCCTTTGACTGAAAAAATTGAGGGAACCCTGTACCAAACTAATTGAGAGTACTACTGATATTAGGATCTCTTAATGTTTTCTTCTTAATAAGATATCATCGATTGTCCAAAAAAACCTTGATAGGTGCACTACCACATTGAAGAGTTTGAAGATGATCATTAAAACTAGAAATTATAGCTGCGGTTTCTTCAATCCTTATGAATAAATATAAATAAGTTTGAGGTGATGTTGTTGATGATCTGGATTTATTTCCATTACTTGTAAGAGATTCAAACTGACTATCAAAATATCATTCGAAATTTATGAAATTTGTTTTGAAAAAAGACTCTACTTGAAGCTCTCCAAACTGATCGTCAATTTCTCAATGAAAATAATCAAAATATCTTATTGTAACTAGAATATATCTGAGATTATATAGTTGCTCCTGAAAATATTCAAATTCCACTCTATAAACATTTTAATTTCCTAAATCTTCAAGAAAAATTCTTGTGTACTCTTAGTCTCTTGGAAGACTAGAATTTTGTTCTCACATATTTTTAAAATGAACAATAAATCCTTCAACTAAATTCTTCAAAGAATCAAAATATTCTACATTTTTGGATTTTTAGGTTTTTCCTCGGTCAACCAAGGGTAAAGATTTTTTTTACCCTTCCCACTTAAGGAAGAAAATTAAACCTCAATAACCTCTTTATTTTTTGTAGCTTATAACGTTTCCTTTTCTAAGGAATCATCTATGATATAAATTGATTTATTATGGGATTTACTTGTAGTGTTAGATAATTCATGTTGATCTTTCTCATTTCCTTGATCATTTTCCATAACTTGTTATTTATTATGAGTTATTTGATTTTGATTTTCATCTTGATTAATAACAAGAACATCTTTCTCTTATCTATTGTATGATTGAGTAACTTCACTAGATACAGAAGCCTATACTTTTAGTTCCTGAATAATATTATCCTGAGTTGCAGGTTCATACATTTTTCTAGTATAGAAGATAATGTACTCATCATTTTCTTCTTTAAAATGTTCTTTAATAGATTGAAAAACTTATCTTGAAACTTCTATAGAATAAACATTATATCTAATTCTTCATATTTTTTCTTGAACTAAATCATCAATTATAGATTTTTTAACTTCTTATTATTTTATTTGGACTAAAACAAAAATTCCAAAAATTTGTTTCTCCCCCTAGGAAATAGGACTAAATCCTTATTATTCTTCTATACCAGCAGTTAACATCTTCCCTTGGACTGTACTCTAGAAGAAGCATGTCTTCCTGAGAGTTCCAAAATTGATAATGTTATTGTTATCACACTTGTTGTACATTTTTACATCTCTAATCATTCCTCTTTTATAAAGTCAAAAATAAATTATCCTTACATAAGGATAAGTAGATATCCTTGCCTCTTCTTGGATACAATGGTTAATATACATTAACATATAATTTATGAAATTAAACTTAATAAAACTCTTCATCAAAAACATTATATACATTTCTGGATAGAGAATATTTTTGAGTTCATTAGTTATTGAAATTATTACTGACTGAAATAACATGAATTTCACCTTCTGGTCTTCATAAATATTTATAACAATCATTTTTTTATTTGGGAGGGGCTGAAGAGAAATGAAAAATATCATCTAATTTATATCTTGATTTCAAATAACTAGAAGATCAAAATTTAAAACCCCAACATAGTGGAACTTAAATGATTTTTCTATTTTGATTAAAGATATTGTGAAATAATTTTTTTTTCTCGAGATACGATGATACCATCTATTTTACCAAAATTGAACTAAATATTTCTGAAAAACTATTTTACATATATAATAAAAATAATATTGTTTTTTTATTCAATAAAAAAATTCTAGACCTTGAATATCAAGACCATGCCTTAGAAGAATATTTTCAAGAAAGAACCATTCAAAATCAATTAATTTTCCTGGGATAATTTTTCTATAGGTGACGAATTTTCACTTCATTACACATTGTTCGACCGCATCTGTTATCTGAATCATTGACTTTTCTAGGATAATAAAGGATGAAGGTATCATAATATAGGGTTTCAAAAGAAAAATTACTTCTCTCGAATCTGAAAGGGTTCGAGTATGGAGAGTGGGAGTTAAAGAGAGAGCGGGGGGTTTTGATGGTTTTGGTAAGGTCGGTCTAGTTTCACGATCCAATTACTCAGTGTAATCATTAATTCTTTAATTTTAAAAGGTATTCTTTTTGAAAAATGAAATAAATTATTTTTTTATTTAAATTAAAATATCTAAGTAAATAATATCTGAATAAATTAAAAACTGTTAATAAAAAATTTAATGAAATAAATTAATAGACATTTATTTAAAATTAAATTTTCTAAACTTTTTCATAATTAAATCAAAACATGTACCATGAATTGGTTTTGTATGAAATATCATCAAGTTGATATTTTTTACTTATAAATTCTAAAGATATGTCCCTTTTAAAAACATGGTCACTTAGAAAATGATATCTTATACCAATATGTTAGGTTCTTGAGTGACTTATATGATTATTTGAAATATTAATTACACTTATATTATCACATAAAATATGTATAATATTAAAATTTAATCCAAAGTCCAATATGGTATGTTTTATCTGCAACCCTTGTGCACAGTAATTTCTAAAAGATATATATTCTGCCTTGGCTATTGATAGAGTGACTGAATTTTTTTTCTTACCCAACTATAAAACTAACTATTTTTTATAATTTCACATGTTCCTAATGTGGTTTTTATATCAAATATACATCCTCCAAAATCATCACTTGAATGTGAAATTCATTTAAAATTAAAAAATTTAGGAAAATTGGATATTGGAAATTAAATTCCTTTTAAATATCTAAAAATTATTTTAACATTATTAATAAGAGATTATTTTTAGTTTAACAAAAATTTAGCACAAAAACAAATACAATACATTATTTCTTGATGGATAGTAGTAAGATATAAAAAAATACCAATCATAACATTGTGTGTCCTATTCTAAGATGATTATTCATCTTTATACAAATCAAGTTTTATATTAGAACACATGGGTGTTGTATATGTCTTACTATTTTTAGACAAAAAATTTTAAATAAATAAACAATGCATTTTATTTTGTATAAAAAATTCCCATAATATTTTTCATAAATTTAAAATACTATAATGAAATTTAATTCTCCCATTATACTCATTTCAAATTACGTTTCCATATGATTTGAAGAATCATTAAAAATAATTTTATTTGTTGAGACGGAAATAACATTATCTATATAATTTTTTACTAATAATATATTTTACAAAAAAAATTAAAAAAACAGTTGTATCTGATAACCCTATAGAAAATCCATTTAACAATAATAATCAAACTAATATTTCATACCAAACTCTAGGTTCTTGTTTGAAGCCCTAAAGATAATTATTACATTTAAAAATTAAGTTTGGTAGATGAGGCATCCAAAACCAGGTGGTTTTTAATATAAACATTATTTATATAATAAACAATAAAAAAGTTATATTTTACACCCATATTATATAATTTAAATTCATATTATATGAATAAGATACAAGGTTCATGATTTATTCTAATATATTAATTGGTAGAAATGTTTCATCATAGTATATTCCTTCTTCCTGGTTGTAACTGTTTGCTATTAATATAGGTTTATTTCTAGTTATTATCCCCTGATCATCTTGTTTATTCATAAATACCCATTTATTTCATGTTACTAGATAATTGGTTGGTCTTTCCACTAATTCCCAGACATTATTTATATTTATTTGATCAAGATATCCTTGCATATAACATAACTTCCTTTATTTATTTAAGTACTATAATAAAGTATTAGGTTTTAATTGGGAAAAAAAGGAAACAAATTATGTGAGCTTTCCAACATTTCTTCAAATTATTTCTCATGAATCTAGATTTTCTATTAAATTTTCTAAAGGTTAGTCATTAAAGGTTTTAAATTTTCTAAATAAGACACTTTCAATTTATTCTACTTTATGTTATTCTATATTGGACTGAATTTCAATCATTTTATTTTCAAAATTATTCTTAAGTGATTCAAGCCTCATTTTGTCAAAAGGGTTAATCACTTCACATGTTCAATTTTTAATTTTATCAAAATGGTCATTTTTATCAAACATAACAAGAACTGATTCTTCAATAATACTTGAATTTATATTATACATTCTATTAGATTTATAAGTAGAATAATATCATAGAAATTTTACTCCATCTGCATTTTTATCAAATTTACCATGGTTTTTCTTAGTATTCAAGATATACACCTTGGATCCAAATACATTAATGTAACATACATTAGGTTTTCTCTAATTCCATTGTTCATGTAGTGACTTTTTAATAAGAGGTATTATCAAAACTTTATTCATGATATAGCAAGATATATTTACATATTTTACACAAAAATAGGTAGGAAGACTATATTCATTCAACGCATTCTTTGCTATCTCTAGAATACTTATATCTATTGAATTATTATAAAATCATTTTCATTTAAAAGAATTTAAAAAAATATCTCAAAAATAGTGAACAATTCACATTTATGATTCATAAAATAAACCCTTGTAAATCATGAAAAATCATCAACTCATACAAAAATATACAATTTTCCATCCAAAAATTATACCCTTAATTGTATAAAAAATCCATGTGGATAGGTTCTGGTGATTTATATGTAAAAACATTGTTAATTGATTTGAAATATGATTTGTGTTGTTTTCAAATTTATCATGCAATAAAAAATACGTCGCTTTCAAATTTAAGAATTGTAAAATTAGAAACTAAAAATTTCCTAGACAAATTTTATAAAGTAAATAAATTTTAGTTTACAAGTATTAATTCTAGACAGAACAATCATTTGTCTCAATTTTTAAACAATTCAATATTGTTTTACATAAGTAATTAATATTCAAGGTATAAATATTTTCATTATGGGGGCTATAAATTTAAGCATATTATCTATGAAATCTGAGTAGGAATTTTTATGTAAATAAACATAAAAACCATCATCAAAGAGGTGAGAAATACTTATCATGTTTTTATTTATTCCTTTAACACACAACACTTTATTGAATGAAATTAACTTCGAATATCCAACTGATCTAAATAGAATTATCATCCCTTTATCATTGTCTCCATAGGTGACTAATCCTCTAGCCAATTTATGAAGTGTTTGAAAATTGGAAGATTCTCCAATCATATGCCTTAAGCAGCCAATTTTCATATACTATGCAATATTTTTCTTCTTGAGGTAATTTTCTTCCAAAATATTTAAACAAGACCTTATTTTGTTACCCATATTTTCATGGGTCTAAATGTGTCACTAAAAAAAGATCCCAGAATCCTTATTTTCCTTATTTTACCAACTCTTGCTTCAAATATATTTTTGGAGAATTTTTTTTTTTAAATTAAACTTATCTAAGTATTTCATAACCTAAAGTTGTTAGAAAACTTTCTTTTCATTCCAGAATAGAAATGGGTATCATTTTTAGAACTAGGTGTGAAATTGTTTTTATTAAGTCTTATTTTTCTTCATTACATCCTATTCCATATATATCCCTTTTAATAACATTTTTTCCAAGAATATCATTTAGAAATTTTTAACCTTTGGCTAAAATACCAGTAACACATTTGAATTATTCTACTTCATACTATAATTCGTGTATTCTCTTTTAATGGATTTAACAATTTGATGTAGATATAATAACTTTTTCTATTAATAATATATTTTTTTTATCATTTCATCATTTTCTCTTAAAATAGAATTATGAATATTTTTTTATTGAATTATGATTTTTAAAAGAGAATCATATTTTTTTTCCTTCATAGAGAAATAAGCAGAAAATTTTCTACTTAAGAATCTATTATAATTAAAAGCATAGGAATAACCGGATTGTACATCATTTTATTCCTAAAATGTAAATAATATGTTTTTTTATATTTTTCTCTCTTTTAATGAGTTAGATTTAGAATAGATACTAGAGACTTCAGACACACTCTAAGTAGACTTCATAGCTCTTTTAACTTTATGATCATAATCAATTTTCTTATGGGTTTCCTTTTCTATATTTATTATTTATTATTTTAATAGGGGGAATTCAGGTCTAATATGAACCTTCTATTTTTATTTGTAGAATCTTACTTCTTTGGATCATTCCTTATCTTTGTTGATGCAATTTGTTTGGCCTCTATTTTTCCTATAACATTTTCTAAATGTTTTTGATAACTCTTCCTATTCTATTTCAGAATTTGAGCAGTCTGAGTATATTGAGAAAATGATATATTCTATCAGTTCCTTTTCATTCTTTTGGGACGTTACTTTAAGGGTATAATTTTCCCTTTTTACTATCTTATGATCTTCAACTTTGGATTGAATCTCTATTTCAAACATCATCAGTATTTCACTCAACTCTTTCATTGTCAATTTTATGACTAGTGATGATTGTATTATTGATATAGGTATCCCATTCCACTTTGAGGGTTTTACTCTATGTATATTCAGGGATTGGTTGGATTGAGTAATTGTAGGTCCTGAACATCACCATCATTGACTATCTCTATCAATCACCCATTTATTTAGGGAATTCTCTCACCAAAATACATTCTAAAGTTATCATACATTTGTTTTTCAATAGTTTACCTTACCTATTTGACATTATCAGTTCCTTGATATAAAAGAGTAATTGGATGACACATTGTATAAGTAGTAGGGAATTGAGAAGCTTTATTGAATTTATTTTGGACCATGTCAATAAATAATAGCATTCACTTCCATTGAATTGATTCCATAATCAGCTTCTTTATTAGAATCCCATGTCATTAGTTATTTAAGATTTTCATATAGAGTGATAAAAATCATATATACATTAAATCCAATATTTTTAAGATAGATGATCATATGAAATTTCCAACATCCATAGTTATCACTATTTATGTATGGATCATGAATCCTATATATACCTTCACTAGGATCAACCACTAAAATCTTTCTTTATATAGACTATATATTTGACCATGCTATATCTAATTTACATTATTCAAGAAAACCCCATTTGAAACCAATTTTTAGGTCAGAATAATATAATGATACATATGAGGGGGTAGAATTGTATCTTTTCAATAATCATGATAGATTTTGGGTTTTGGGTTTCTTTTCAATTTATAAAGATATATGTCATACTCTTATTCAATTATTTTGTCTAGAAGTAAGATATTAAATGATAAATCAAAAATTTTGATAGAGGTTTATAGAATAAAGATACACTGGTCCACTCCACCAACACACTCTCTATAATCGTGATGATTAAAAATATAAAGGTCAACTTATCAAATGACCTTTACAAATGAGTACAACAAGTCAAAAAAATTAAAATAAATTTCTTTACAGAGCCTTGAGCTTATTTTATAGAGAATTTGATTTTCCATAGCTTAGTCTGATAATCTAACACTCTTCCATGACTTAGTTTGAGAAGAAAAAAACTCCTATAAATCTAAAGAGTTTGATTTGATTGATTTCACAGGTTCATGTACGTAGTTGTAGCAACAAATAATAAATATAGAACAACTTCTTATAATATGAATTTCTTCAAGATATAATAGATTCAAAGATATTTTGTATTTGAATGATCTTGAATAAGAATCGCAAAAAAATAGAAATAGTTAAACAATATTATGAGGTTGAAACATGTATATCATAAAAATATATCATCTACAAATATAAGAGAGTCGCTCAATATTTTATTTCTTTGTATCAGTTTTGTATTCAAAAATATATTTCACATGTACAAAAAATTATACATAAAGAGAAAAAAACTCTTGATATTTATATATATAAATTTTTTATTTATTTTGGTTATGTAGATCCACGAATATTTCATGAAAAATAAGAATAATTCAAATTAAAGTCGTTTGATAAAGTCATGACTTCGCTTAACAATGGGAGAGATTTAATATTTTTATTATAATCCATTGAATGATTCATAAAAAACATTAAAACGATATTTACTTTGTTCAAGACTATAATATAAATCACAAAACATATCTTAAATTTTAAATTCCATCATTGAATTGTAAAAATTTTGGTTCCTTTATGTGGTCACAAATATACAACTATACAGATGACAGTGTAAGATCGATTAAAAAAGTAGTGTCAATCTTCCATACATTTTTTCCTAAAACATAGGTTTTAGTATAAATATAGGATTTTTTATCTCTATATCCCCTTTAAAAACATATTATTCATCCAAATGTAGGGATTTTGAACCACACACTATGCTTACACATGTAAGGTACGGACATTGACTTCGAGATATGTAAAAACATGTTCAGAATAATTTATAAATATTATAACCTATAAATAAAATAATATTCTCAAGAAATATATTCCTAAATAATATTTAGAGTAACTTCATCAGTAAAATAAACAAGGTTTATTGTGAGCATAAAAATCAAAAATATTTATAGAGTATTCTTGATACAATACATGACCCAACACAAACAACAATCCCAAATCCAGCAATCTTTTGAAAAACCATAAAATTTTCCTTACCAGTATCCAGCCTGTGTAATACCCCCTTTAGAATAAAGGTCCTATGGTTAGCCCTTGAAAATTTCACCATCATTAAAATGCCGATATAGAGAAGATATTACATATATGAATAAATTATTTAATGATTTTTTGAGTCAGTTTGAAAGCCTTAGGGATATCTTTACCAAGAATATTGGTAAACTT
Source organism: Viscum album (assembly GCA_963277665.1). NCBI lineage: Eukaryota > Viridiplantae > Streptophyta > Magnoliopsida > Santalales > Viscaceae > Viscum > Viscum album. Next base: position 1,112,523,088 of record OY728146.1, read on the forward strand.
TAATCCTAAATAGTCTAGAACACAATGGAGAGTGTAATAATGATAATAACATGTAGGGTAATGGTGATTCATTCCCCATAAAAAAATAAATTTCATACTAGAACAAAAGGAAGAAAATATGCACATCCATAATAGATTATTAAATATCAATCCAACCAACCAAAATTGAAAAAAAGGGAGAATATGTTAGGATTAGGTTTAAGAGAGAAATACTTAAAACACCCATTAGAAAATAAAAGGGAATATAATTACATTACACCCCCATTCCCTTCAATATTACCTTAGTCAAATAAAACGTAAGAATTGAAACATCATAAAAGTAAGAAAATTTTAAAAAGGCTAAAATCAAAATATCATTATTGGAATCAATTCAAAAAATTACAAAGTTTTCCAATTTTATCAGGTAAAATTACACCAAAATATGATAATTTATGGGAATGAAATAATCATTTTAGGAAGAAACAACTATGCTTTTATCATCCCAAAAATTCCATTACTATTTGATAATCTATGTTAATTATATATTACTTACACCATTTTCTATTTTAAATTTTTTGATTCATTATGTGATATAGGTGAATTCATAAATTTCTTGAAATACTCTGGGTTTTCATCTTTGAAAATAGAAAAATTGAATCCCATAAGAGTGGTGGTATAATTAGAAAACTGGTCTAATATTTTTGTATTGGGAAATTTTGAATATGTGCTTTTTGGAGTGAAAGGATTTTTATTCCCAATAGAATTATATATTCTCACCAAGGAAGATGATTAATAACTATACCATTAACCCATAATTTTGGAAATATAATTCCAAGATATGGTGGCAATAATTATCAATGTACATAAAGGAATACATACTATAGAGCTTAGAGATAACATGGTGTACTTCAAAATTATTAACTCCATAATGAATCCTCCATGAAACCATTAAATTTTTAAGATTTTTAATTAATACTGTATAGAACTTATTAAAAATTCTTGTATTCCTAGTGAATTATTAGCCTCATGAATGCACTTTCCAATTGAAAATACACCAAAATAGGTGAGTTCCAAAAAATCAATAAATTTTTATTTTAAGTAAGAAAAAGAGATGAAATATAATTCATTGATTATTTATTAGATAAAGTAGAATATAACAATATTTTTGAAACCCTAAAAATCAAAATTATAACATTATATTCAATAGTGTTTATGACATGCAACCCCAAGTGTAAAAAATAAATATAATAACCTGATACTTTTTAATATATTTTCTATATTGAATAAATATAATTAACTATATAGCTAGAAATTCATGGAAAAAATAGTTAATTTTTTTACACGCAAGAGAGACCTTCCTAGATAGTGTGTGTTATATGCAATAGCGATCTTCTTTGATAGCTTTTATTACACACAAGACTAAGTTTCATCAAACAACGATATATTATTAAAAAAATTATTTAATATAAGATGATATTACCTAGTCATTATAATAGTGGATATTAATATTATTAACTAAACTATAAATGTTTTTGGTTTATATAAATATAAAATTAAAAAATTGGTTATTAATTAATTAAATGAATATAATAACCAATGGGATATAAAAATAAATATTATTATATCTTTGCTTCCAAAAGAGTTTTGTCTTAATAAAAATAATTAATTTCAATTAATTAATGATTCTAATGAAATATATATATTATATATTGAATAAAATATTTTTTATTTTCATCCATTATGTTTTATAGGAATAATATAAAAAGAAACTCTATTTTACACATAAAACACTCTATTTTTATAAAGGAAATTTTTCAACCTTTTAATAGAGAATGTATTTTAAATAATACTTTTGACCATTAAATTGATTTAATAATTAAATATGTAATTAATTTTTTAAATATAAATATAATAATTAAGTTTGGTTGAATTTTTTCTATTTTTCTAAAACATTCATTTTTAATGAATAGTTAAAAATACTGAATTTTAGTTCAAAACTGATTTTTCATATAATTTATTTGTAATGTTAAATTATAATTTTAATTGTTTTTTAGGATTAATTAGATAATATTTCTTTATAAATTACTAAAATATATGTAATTTGAATCAATTTTACATTGAAATTGATCATAAAAACAAAGTAAACTTTCAAACATTTTTATTTCAAAAACATACATTGTCGTCCCGCCTGTGGGATTAATGTTTAAAAAAATATACCAATTATATAATTGGAATTAACCACATTTTTTATAATAATTATTTATTATATCTAATAATAGATACATTTTTTACCAAAATTATTATTGAAAGAAGTTAATATTAATTACAATTATTAATGTAAAATTTAGTTTAATAAAGGGTTAAACCATTATCATAGGGGAACAAATGATCTAGGAACCCTTAAAACACCCATTTGATGGTCATAAATCATCCATTTTCCATTAATTATTGATTTTGGTAGATTTTTTAATAATTGTTTTCAGAAAAAAACGTGGATACACCAAACCTGTTACCAAAAATACCAAGTGAGTTTTTTTCCACCCTTATAAAAGGCCACCAACTCTCTACATTCGTCACACCTCTAAAAGCACTTAGTTTTTGCCAATATCATCCTATATAAGTTCACAAAATACCTAAAATGTACCTATAAACCTCTATTTTGGAATAAATCATTCCAATGAATCCTTTTGGTAAAACCAAAAGTAGTTTCCTGATTAAGAGGTAACGTCCTCTCTCAAACTTTTTAATTTTATTTCATTTTTCCCCTCCATCAAATATCCTTATTTCATGCATGTGTAACAAAAACAGTATAATAAATATACTTGGATTTTTTTATTCTATGATTTATTACTACACTTACACAAACTTCTATCTAACGAGTAACGATCATACTATTTCTATGTATTGCGAACTACTACCTCACGAAATAATAATTTCTCATTTTTTCATTACCACCAATCATGGTGGAAATATTGATGGATAATATGTTTATTTATGATATATATGATATTAATTATTTATATATACATCATTAACCCTTTTATTACACATACCTTTAATACTTTCCATTTTTCATTAGTATGATAACATTGTTTGAGGAATTGTGGACTACCACTCCCACAAAGTGATCTGATTCGTTCACAATATACATGGAACGTATAAAAGATGGTTTTAATTAAAAATATGTGAAAAAAATATATCATATTAATGAAATAATAAATTTTATTGAAATATAAAATTTATATATATCATTTTTATTAGTATCATTTTACAAACATAAAAACTGATAACGTTATTTGTTGACAAGTGGAATACTGCCTCCTCGACATGATATGGTTCCCTTTTCATCTCAATAATTATATATATATATATATTTGATTAAATAATATTTAATTTAAGATATAGTTATCAATACGAAAAGTTATTTTTCTATATACCTTCTTTTCATAACGATTATTGAAAAAATAAGAACGTTACTCATGTGTACACACGACAAACTGTCTCCATGATTATAAAGTTGATTCATTTTTCATAACTGTGTTTTATAATTGTTTATAAAAGTAAAATTAATGTATAAATTTTATAATTATTCCATTATTTTTAATATTTAGATGTTATATAACGACAGCTATTACCACAGTTGACCTACCAAATTTATTTTGACACATGAACTGAATTCGGTCAAAACACCTGAGGTAAACATTACTATTTATATAGTAATATACAAAATAGTAAAAATTTACATAAAAATAATTATAAACATGAAAATTTTTTTCAAGAAATTATAAAATTAACATATGTTTATTATATAGGGTGTAAAAGTACATTCACCTAAAAATAAACTCAATGTATGTTATTCTCATCTCACTTTTTACATTTGGGTGATAAACTTCATGTTCACCACATAAAACATTTGTGTGGTGTATCTACTTCCCATTTTGTTATATTATATCATTAATCCTCTTATATTCATGGTATATTAAACTTTAATTTAACATTATTCCTTTATGAGGTCTATGATTCAAAATCATTCAAAGTTGGGTGGGACACTTTGGAATGTATATTGATTATTTTATTCAAAAATAACTTTAATAATATTTCAATGGAATTTATTTTGAGAAAATTATATTAACATTATTTAAAAAACATTAATCTTAAAATAATATATTTATTCATGACATCTTTCAAGTATTAGTACCATTCTTTCACTCATTGGTTCTCCAAATGTTTTAGAAACTATTTTTTTTAAAACCTGACTTTGTGTCTCTCTTTTGTCAGAGAACATTTTTTCTTCAAAAAACGATGTTTTGTTAAAATGTTTTCAAAAATAATGGGAAAGATATTTTTACCCTATTTTATTTACTAATTTGTTCAATGAAATATTCTTATCACTTTCTGAACAAGGCCTTTTTCTAACCATTAACTATGCAAAAGGAATGTTCTTTTTACCTCGTACTGCTTGTATGGACTTTCCCACAATAATTTCGTTGAATATTCCTTTTCATTTTTAATAGGATACTTTTAAAATAAAATATTTTAAAATTTTAGTTTTAAATAAACGGTATTTTTAAAATGGTTTTTCAAAAAAAAGGCTATTTTCCTCAAGAATATTTTTAAAAGTTATTTTTATATTGTTTTTATTCATCAACAACAACAACCCTTTATTTTAATCCCCTTAGGGTATGTTATAATGATAACATCCTTAATATTCATCTTGATAGTTTATGATTGATTTGGAATATTATAGTATTCACACTCACATCCTTGATTCCTTTTATCCCCATCAAATATTCAATTTCCTATTATGATTGAACATTGAATTTTATCTATTTTACCATATCATTTATCATAGATATGTTCATTTCTTTAATCATATATTATTATTATATGGTGTTTAAATTGAATTTTATTTAACTATTTGGGTAGATATTTATAAATCTGTAACACTTAATCCATTTGGATATTTGATAAGGAACTTTGTTAAATTGATTATTCAATATATAAAGAATATTTTGGATTGGTATGACACTAGTGGGGCTCAGTTATTGATAACCCCTCAATGCATAAATAGTCTCATGGGATGAGTCATTTGGAAACCCTCCTTAGATGGGTCACTACCCAATGTGTTGTAAACCTTCTTAGGAAAGGTCTTTAAGGTAAAGGTATCATGTACCTAGAAAGTATGGTATCCAATAATCAAGTGTTTCCCTTATATTAGATTCAATTATTATACATCCCTGAGATTTTTCATTGAGATATCCATGGATACATTTCATTTTCACTTATTTAGATGGAATTTGTTTTTGCTTCTTACCTTTCCGTATTTATTTTCCCTTATCTAGTTATTTTGATGGCATGTATTTACATACATTTTCCTTTCCATGTTGACTATTCTCATTGATTATTTATTGCATCTGTTATATTTTTCCCTTACTAATCATTTGAGATCACCCTTATTATGTATATTTCCCTAGGAATCTAAGAAGCATATTATGAAATATATGTAGGGATTTACTATATAGAATAATGTTACCCTCAAAGGTTTTTATTTAAAGAAAAATATTATATTTTTATTATTGTATTCATCTATAATTAAAAACTCATTTATTTATCTAGTTTACCAAGACTACTAAACTCTTAATTCCTTTAGGATTTTATACCTTGTAATCATGACAATTTATTTGATAGAATACATCGGCTTTGGTTTTTCTGGGGTCAGCTCGCTATAATTGGTATTAGAGGACGTTTAGAAGAAACCTTGAGAACTAGATTTAGGAAAAAATAGAATATATAACATAAAAATTAGGTATAATTTGAGGATAATTTTATAATAATATCCTATAATTTTGGTAAGGAAGAGATTATTTGGGTCTTCCTAGCAATAAATCCTTGTCTGGATACAACAAGTGGATGTGGTTCAGGCACATATGTACCTTGGAGTAATAACTCTAGCCAGGTGTTCTGATCTGGACTTAGGGTAACCCGGTACATGACAAAGAGCCTTATTTTGCACCTGGTCTAACACTCTAGGGGATATGTTTAGGATAATTCTCATTTTATTTAAAATCTATCTTTAAGGATTTGGATATATAGTATGTAACCTAGATTAAACCTAACATTTTTTAGAATAAACATATGGTTTAATTATTTTGGAATCCTATAAATGATATCATGTATAAACCCTAGACCAAGAAAAGACCAATATGGAAATAAATGGATGACGTATTTATGTATCAAGGTTGTATTGAAAAACCTAGTTAAAAGGCTATTTAGTGACTAACCATATTTCAAGGATGTTATTCATATTCATTTTAGGAAATAATATTAATATGTTTTTATAAAAGAACAATATTTATGTCAAGTGATAATTTATCAACTCTGGGAAGGCCATGCGTCTTGAATCCATGATCAAAGGATTATAATGGTTTCACACCAACTACTGACCTACGCAATGTCTGGGTTAATGTTTTATTGTTTTTAGTTTAAAAATATGATGAATAATTGTTAATTATGAACTATATTTATCATTTTTAAGGATTATAGATTAATTGTAATGGATCGGACCTATCCGGCCCATTAATTTGTCAAAAAGAAGGCCAAAAAGTGTTCTGGAGGGTAAAATGGACTTTTCCCACACTTTCCAGATTTTTGAAACTACACGCCGTGTAGTTTGGGTACACGCTGTGTATCCAATACTACACGTCGTGTAGTCTCTCCCCGCGTACGCGTTGCCAGTCAACGGTCGTGTGCCATGTTGGAGCCGAGTCCTTGTCTTGTGAAATAAATGAGTACACGCCATGTGTCCAAACTACATGCCATATAGTTCTTCCCCGTGTATGCATTACCCTCAAACCGTGTGTTGACCAGTCAACGGCCGCGGAGCCGTGTTGGAAGCCGCGTGGATACCGTGTGAAATAACCGAGTACACACCATGTACCATAAATTACACATCGTGTACTTTTTCTTTTATCGCCTATAAAAGGAGGGTTTCCCTCCTCCTTTTCAACTCACCCCTCTCCTCCCCTTTCCTCTGAGCAGAGTTCTCCCAAAAGACTCTAGGGCTCTTTCTTCCATAACTTCTTCGTCTGAGCTCCGATTTACGATCTGTCAGCGGCCACGGGATCGTAACGACGAGGTGGAACTTCCGATCTTGGATCCTATCACATAAATGACTTATTTTAAACTTAAATTTAATTTAATTTCCATTTATCCTTTGTTTTTTGGGTTTCTCAAGCTTTTATGGTGGAATGGGTGAGTTTTCGTGAATTGGGCCAAACCGTGTGCCCTTCCAGATTTAAAAATAAATTTTGTTTCTTTTATAACTCTTTCATTTTTTAATATTTTTCACCCATTCAAATTCCTAAATGGCTTACCATGACATATTAACACCACCATTGTAGTTTGAAGCCTTTATAAATACATAACCAAGGTGTATATGGGTTTTTATTTAAGGGATTGGGCCTGCCCGAAAACCCAATTACAGTTTCAAAAATAACATTTTATTAATTAATAACTTATTCATTTTTATGGATTTTTCGGTTATTCAAAGCCTCAAACACGCCCCTTGAACCCAGTCACTTTCCCAAGCTCTCTCTCCACTCTTTGGAGCTCTTATTCATCACGATTGAGGTCTGAAATTATTAGGGTTTCTAAAATCGGGCAGATTTGAAGAGGTAAATTCATTCCTTCATATCTCCTTCAATAATTACTCTTTTTCCCCCATTTCAGTCCCCACATGACCTCCTCCTCATCAGTGTATCCTAACTATCATGTTTTTCTGCTCTGAGTTTCAAAATTCTGTTAATTCGGGGTAATTTGTTCAAGATTTTTCAAGGTGAGTGTTCCTCCCTTCCACTTCTTCCATTTCCTTAGGGTTTCATCCCTCTTTCTTGATGTTCCAAAGTATCCAAAACCTAGGGTTCGTACCTAGGGTTTAACCATGGGACTTTTTTATGAAAATTTGTGGTCTAGGGATGGATTTATCATCCTTGTGGTTCCAGGGTGGAACGGTTGATGTTTCGCACCATGTTTTGAGGGATTCGACAATTTCGGTAGGTGATTCCATGGGTAACCATTTAATGATGAGTTAGTTTTCTTGATTAAATAATTTTAGATGTTCCTTATGTGGTCTAAATTATGAGAAAACCATTTTTGGTAGCAATAGTAAAGCATTTGGTATTAAAGTTACATTTTTTCTTGAAGTGTGTATTTTTCAAATGTATTTCATGTGTTATCTCTTGTGTAGTTTTGTAAAATGTGGAAGTGATTTATTAGTGATTGAAAGGGGCTGCCAATTATGGTTGGGTAATGATATAGTGTCATGTGGGCCTAAAAAGGGGGTGTATTTGAATGGTTTTATGTGTATAACCTTGTTATACTCCTTGAAAGTGTTTTATGGATTTGTGTGTTCTCTTGGGTATCTTTTGTGATATTGTTCAAGGTGATTATATAACATTTGAAAGTGGATTATTACTTGTTTATTGGGTTACCAATTCTGTTTTGGTAGGGTCTTGGTGTTCCTTTTGCATAAAAAGAGGTTTTTGAAATGGGTTTTATGTGCAATGTTTGGGTATACTCCTTATAATTGTTTTATGAAAGATTTCAATGGTTTATTGAGTTGTGTAATAGGTGAAACTATATCAGCAAACTGTATTGGTAGGAGTATATTTTTAAAAGTTCCATTTCATTTGTGAAAAGGCTGTTATGTGATATGTATCATCTTGTAAATTTTTTATTAAATTGTTTGAAGGATATATTGAGGTGTGAAAGTGATGTGAAAGTGATGTGGAGTGTTTTGTGTGAGTGTGATGTGAAAAATTGAATTTTTGATTATGAAATAAGTGTTATTTACCATGTGTGTGGGATGTTATATGAGTTTAAATATCTTATAATTGTTTTATAAAATTGTTTAATGGTTTTGTGGAAGTGTTGAAGAAATGTGAAATGTGTTGTGGGCTATTTGGGTGTGAGTCGGATTTCAAAATCATTTTGAATGAAAAATGGATTTTTTTGACTTTTGTGGTATACATATGGGCTTTTTGGTGAATTTTTGATGTGGAAATGAAATTTTCATGTTCAATGTATATTTATTGACTTGTTGAACTTGTTTTATCACAAGGGGAAAACCTGGGTATCTAGGTGAGTGGACGTGTACTATAATGCTAGTGAATCTGTGGGGTTTGGCCTCAGTTTCACTTAGCAAAATTGACGCTTACAACTCTAACTAAACTATGATGATTATAATTGGGGACCACTAGGTTATGGGTATGTTCCCTATTATTGGATAGTGCATGAGAATGGATATTTGTGATGGTTACTCTCACTGAGATACGAGGTACCTGGGATCCACAGCTTGCTAGTGCCTAGGGGTTTTTTCCTATTTCTTGTGCTCATTAGTTATGTTATACTTACCACCGGCATACGGTACATTTTTCTGAAAAATTAAGTAGCTTTGGTGTTTATTTTAAAAGTTTTAACCCATTAAAATAGCCCACTTGAAAACTGTTTTTATTCAAAGTTGCATCTTTTTGAAATTGTAACTAGCTTTTCATGTTTTTGAAAACTTGCATGATTTTCGTCTTTAAATGTTTATAACCTGGAATCTCTTTGTGGTGGTATCCTACTGGGAATTGGCTCACACCCTACTTAAACCCTTGGGGGTAAGTAGACTTGGTTATTTTTGTTGTCGCAGGTTGGGTATAGTTTTTAGTACCATTGGTTCGGGTTTCTAACAGGTCCTTGGTGGTGAAGTCTTGTGGGGATGGCTTGAGGGAGGTGCCTCTTTCCATGTTGAGGTTCTTGGGCTATATTTTCTTGGTTTTGTACCTAAATAATGGTCTTCATACATTGTTTAAAATTGTGAAATTCAGTTATGAATTTTAGTAAAAGATGTTTTGTTTAAAAAATCCAGTTTTGTTTTCTTGGTTTTGTTTGTTGTTTTATGTTTACAAATTCAGGTAAATTGTTCCCAAAATTCATTTTATGATACCTGGGAACTTGTTCCAACTCATGGGGATCGGGAACACCCTTCTAGTCTTGTCATGGACTGGGTCGGGTGCCGATTTTGAAGGTGACCAGATTCAGTTCGTGACAAAATGGTATCAGAGGAGGTTCAGGTTAACTCTTTGGGTCATGTTATTTGGGGAAGAGTCAGGATAATATGGAGTTAGGATTGGTGGGACATGGAATTCCAGTTATTGGTATTGTTCCTGATCACCACACCTCATAATGGGATTCAAGTTTCCAAGATAATTCAGGATTTACTTATTTCCTTTGGTTTTCTTGGTTCGATGATGATTAGGGGAAATGAAAAGAGAGTTGGGTTAATGGTCCTAGTGATCTCACATGGCCTGGAAATCCATGTGGAGCCAAGGATATTCCCTAGAACACTCTTTTTGATAGTGAAGTGATTGGAATATGGCCGCCAACCATTTTTCCAAGTCACCCACTGAAACTAGTTTCCTCTCGCATTGTTTTGTGATTAGGATTCGAAATCTTGGCACATTGGTTTTAAGAAGTGTAATGTTTTTGTGAAATGATTTTCAAATAAAGAGGGAATGTTTTGATTTATGAAACGGTGGAAGTGAATTTTTAGAATTTTTTTGAAATGGAAAATGGTGTGCTTACACCTCTTTTGAAAGAAGGAACTATATTGAAGTTGGTTTTGAAAAGTGTTTCCAATAGAGTTTTCTAAACAATCAAAGGGTGTTTTAATGGGATGAGATGTTTTGAAATCGATGTGAATATCTTGAAAGTGAGTTATTTTCTAAATTTTTTGTCTTTTTGAAAAGTTTTGTAAGATGTGACTTGGGATTTTGATCTTGTGGTTAGCAGTTTTGAGAAAAAGGATGTGTTGGTTGGCCTTTTTGGTTTTGAAATGTGGAAAGAATGTTTTGTTTTAACCTTTTGTATTTCCATGGGCAACCACATTCATGGGGTTATATGGGATGACGGATGATTGATGTCACGAATGGATGAGTGTCAGGATGGATATGAGAAGGGTGCCCAGTGTGGCACAAAAACATGCATGTGTAAATCCCATAGGGTATTATTGGTGGATACGCTAACCGTTGAACCGTTTGTTTTCAAGAAATGTTTTTAAAGAAAAACATTATGTCTTGATGAATTGTTTGTGATGGCCTATATTATGTGTTTTTGGAAAATGTTGATGTTGTGGGAGTCTTTGAGTCCAAGAACCCCTCCTGTTTGAACTGTGTTTTGGGTTTATGTTTGGTCGGTAAGCTGGGTAGAAGGACCGGTTAGTAGTCTCCTCTGAGATATGTTTCGGGACACCTTTATGGTGGTTCCATTCATGTGTTTGGATATGGTTTATGGTTTGTTTTGACCAATGGACCAGATTAGTTCAGTCCTTGGGTTCTCTCATTGGATAAGGTACGCCCCCATTAAGGGTGAACGCATAACTGAACTACAATTCGTATTGTTTCTCCATTGGACAATCATCCATTTGATCAATATAAGTAATCTTTTATCGATATTTGTGTATTGAGTCTACACCCATTCCTTTCTTTTATTTTTAGATCCTCTTGTAGCGGAAGAGTGCTCGTGGAAGGTTGAAAGAGACCTTAGCTTCTTAAGTTTCCTAATTCATCGAAGCTGGAAGTGGTCTAGGGTTGTTAGTTTGGATGAGTGTCTCGATGTCATCTAAGAGGGCCTTTGGGTTCTTCACAGTTTCTTTGAAGCATGAGTTTATGTTAAACCACCAGTGTGGGAAATATGGTCATGATAGTATATTGTGGCCACTATCTAGAATTGTGTGTTGTTTGGGGATGTTGTATAAGGCCCCTCTCCCTGAATTATTTATATCAGTCGCAATGGTCATGTTCGGTGATCCCTTATGATGTCATGTGATCAATTGACCCTAAAGGTGAAAGTTGGGAAATCATATGAGAGTCTCTATTACATTGGGATAATTTATCCCTTGGAAAAAACTTAAAAAAATATTCCATTTTAGAGGAAGTTGAGTATAGGTGTTCTTTACTTATATCGTTTCTCACCCAAAAAAAACAAGGTGTGATGTGTGTGCATCTTATAACCCTTTTTTTAGTGAAATATCGGGTTAGGGTAAAGTGAGTTTGGAATGGGTTATGTCTTGGAAAACTTATTAGGGATTGTAGTGTAGTTTTTGGTTGCACCGAAATAAGAATTATCGTTCAGGGGGTTTCCAAAGCCTAACTGTGAGGCTGAAGATGCTTCAATCATTTGAGCTCCAGCCATAGGTCTTGGAGAGAAGTTGGCTCGTAGTCAAGGGAAATCACAGGGTCGTTTAAACCCTTGTACAAAGTCCTATCCTTAGTATGAAAGATAAGAAGATTTTAAACCTATGGTCTCATTATCTTTCTTTTGTTGTTCGTGTTCAGTGGAAATAGGTAAAGGGCCTTGTACCCATGTCATTGCCCAATGTTATTCCACCCCCCTTTGGTTTCCATTGAGTCTTTGGAGAAAGAGTTGATGTTTGGCTAGATAGGTTGGGAACATGATTTTCACTTGGTTAGTAGTGACCATGCCCCAGAAAACCTTGTAGATAGAAGGATCCCCACTGTTAGTGCAAGGTTTCCTAAACCATGTAGACTAACCATGTGGTCGTCCCAACTCTTTCAATTCTGGGGGCTTTCTGTGTCGTCCCATGCTGGTCGGTTAAGATGGTTTGTTCATATGGTGGGGAGACACACTATGAGTCTTATATAAGTTATTTTGTAAATTTGTGATGGAAGTATACCCTTTTTAATGGGAAGTCCACTCAGGCCTCCCCCTGTTAGTGTCCTGATTCTTTCCCAGGAAAAAAAATATAGGTTGTCTCTTAGGTGGGGAGGTTATTTTTGTTCCCCCATACCAGTAACTTAGACTTATCCATGGTCATGGCTTGGTGGTAGGTAGTCTCATTCAGAGCTATCAAGCAATCTATATCTTCCTTTAGTAAAAATTGGGATGGGGGAGTACCCAATGGTCTAGTTAAAGTAAGGTAAGTGTAACCTTCTTCGATGTTGTTGTTCATTTGGGTTAATTGCTTGAGTCTTGTTCGGATAGTGTTTAATGAGTTTAATTTTGGGATCAATTATGAATGTGATTGATCATTTCAGTAAAGTGGTGTAAGGTTTTTTTTATGAGATTAATCCTTCATTAGTTGATCATTGGAGGTGTTTTGGCCATTGGGGGTGAAACCTGACAAGGGAGTACCTCTCGGTTTCTCAGTTCGGTTTGGTTGTTGCTTTGGGCTTCATGTGACCTTCCGGGGCGGAAAGTTTTCATGGTGGGGAGAATGGTTACATACATGAATTATTTTAAAGTTAAATTTAATTTAATTTCCACTTATCCTCTGTTTTTTGGGTTTCTCAATCTTTTATGATGGAATGGGTGAGTTTTCGTGAATTGGGCCAAACCGTGAACTCAATTCCAGATTTAAAAATAAATTTTTTTTCTTTTATAACATTTTCATTTTTTAATATTTTTCACCCATTTCAATTCCTAAATGGTCTACCCTGACATATTAACACCACCATTTTAGTTTGGAGCCTTTATAAATCCATAACCAAGGTGTATATGGGTTTTTATTTAAGGGATTGGGCCTACCCGAAATCCCAATTCCAGTTTTAAAAATAACATTTGATTAATTAATAACTTATTCATTTTTAAGTCTTTCTCAGTGATTCAAAGCCTCAAACGCGCCCCTTGAACCCAGTCGCGCGCCGAAGCTCTTTCTCCCCTCTTTGGAGCTCTTATTCATCGTGATTGAGGTCTAAACCGATTATGGTTTCTAAAATCGGGCAGATTTGAAGAGGTAAATTCATTCCTTCTTATCTCCTTCAATATTTACTATTTTTCACCGATTTCAGTCCACACATGACCTCCTCCTCATCAGTCAAGCCTAACTTTCAGTTTTTTCTGCTTTGAGTTTCAAAATTTGGTTAATTCGGGGTAATTTCTTCAAGATGTTTCAAGGTGAGTGTACCTCCCTTCCACTTCTTCCATTTCCTTAGGGTTTCATCCCTCTTTCTTGATGTTCCAAAGTATCCAGAACCTAGGGTTCGAACCTAGGGTTTAACCATGGGACTTTTTGGTGAAACTTTGTGGTCTAGGTCTGGATTTATCATCCTTGTGGTGCCGGGGTGGTACGGTTGATGTTTCGCACCAATTTTTTAGGGATTCGAGAATTTCGGTAGGTGATTCCGTGGGTAACCATTTAATGATGAGTTATTTTGCTTGATTAAATAATTTTACATGTTCCTTATGTGTTGTGAATTATGATAAAACCATTTTTGGTAGCAATAGTAAATCATTTGGTATTAAAGTTACATTTTTTCTTGAAGTGTGTATTTTTCAAATGTATTTCATGTGTTATCTCTTGTGGTAGTTTTGTAAAATGTACAAGTGATTTATTAGTAGTTGAAAGGGGCTTCCAATAATGGTTGGGTAATGATATAGTGCCATGTGGGCCTAAAAAGGGGGTGTATTTGAATGGTTTTATGTGTATAACCTTGTTATACTCCTTGAAAGTCTTTTATGGATTTGTGTGTTCTCATGCGTATCTTTTGTGATATTGTTCAAGGTGATTATATAAAATTTGAAAGAGGATTATTACATGTTTATTGGGCTGCCAATTATGTTTTGGTAGGGTCTTGGTGTGCCTTCGGCTTAAAAAGAGGTTTTTGAAATGGGTTTTATGTGAAAAGTTTGGGTATACTCCTTATAATTGTTTTATGAAAGTTTTGAATGGTTTATTGAGTTTTGTATTAGGTGAAACTATATCAGCAAACTATTTTGGTAGGAGTATATTTTTAAAAGGTCCATTTCATTTATGAAAAGGATTTTATGTGATATGTATCATCTTGGAAATATTTTATTAAATTGTTTGAAGGAGATATTGAGGTTTTGAAAGTGATGTGAAAGTGATGTGGAGTGTTTTGTGTGAGTGTGATGTGAAAAATTGAATTTTTTATTATGAAAGAAGTGATATTTCCCATGTGTGTGGGATGTTATATGAGTTGAAATATCTTATAATTGTTTTATAAAATTTTTTAATGGTTTTTTGGAAGTGTTGAAGAAATGTGAAATGTGGTGTGGGCTATTTTGGTGTGAGTCGGATTTCAAAATTATTTTGAATGAAAAATGGATTCTTGTGACTTGTGTGGTATATATATGGTCTGTTTGGTGAATTTGTGATGTGGAAATGATATTTTCAGGTTCAATTTATATTTCTTGACTTGTTGAACTTGTTTGAGCACAAGGGGAAAACTTCGGTATCTAGGTGGGTGGACGTGTACTAGTATGCTAGTGAATCCGTGGGGTTTGGCCTCAGTTTCACTTAGCAAGATTGACGCTTACAACTCTAACTAAAATATGATGATGATAATTGGGGACCACTAGGTTATGGGTATGTTCCCTACTAGTGGATCGTACACAAGAATGGATATTTGCGATGGTTACTCTCATCGAGATACGATGTACCTGGGACCCACAGCTAGCTAGTGCCTAGGGGTTATTTCCTATTGCTTGTGCTCATTAGTTACGTTATACTTACCGTCGGTATACGGTACATTTTTATGGAAAATTCAGTATCTTTGGTGTTTATTTTAAAAGTGTTAACCCATTAAAATAGCCCAATTGAAAACTTTTTTTATTCAAAGTCGCATCTTTTAGAAATTGTAACTAGTGTTTCATGTTTTTGAAAACCTGCATGATTTTCATCTTTAAATGTTTATCACGTGGAATCTATTAGTGGTGATATCTTACTTTTCATTGGCTCACACCCTACTTACACCCTTGGGGGTAAGTAGACTTGGTTATTTTTGTTGTCGCAGGTTGGGTACAGTTTTTAGTACCATTGGTTCGGGTTTCTAGTAGGTCTTTGGTGGTGAAGTCTTGTGGGGATGGCTTGAGGGAGGTGCCTCTTGCCATGTGGAGGTTCTTGGGATATCTTTTCTTGGTTTTGTACCTTTGTAATGGCCTTCATACATTGTTTAAATTTGTGAAATTCAGTTCTTAATTTTAGTAAAATATGTTTTGTTTGAAAAATCCAGTTTTGGTTTCTTGGTTTCGTTTGTTGTTTTATGTTTACAAATTTAGGTAAATCATTCCAAAACGTTATTTTATGAAACTTGGGCACTTGTTCCAGCCCATGGGGATTGGTAACGCCCTTTGGGTCTTGCCATGGACTGGGTCGGGTGCCGATTTTGAAGGCGACCAGATTCAGTTCGTGACAGATCCGTTGTCTTTCCTTCGGCCTTTCCTTTTCGACTACCACCCGAGGAGGTTTTGCCGAGACCCAACAGAAGTGACGGATGATGACAGATGTCTTCTAAGGTTGATCCGGGGGAGCGTTGCGATCAGATCCTGTTGAGGTAGGGATCTTACCTTTGTCGCTCTAATTTGTGCATCATGTGGGGTGGGTGTTCTCTTGTTTATGTGAAACACTTTTGAACCGGTTTAATAAAGATAATAATTGGCTTATATAACGGGGTTGGGAAGTTTGTGATTTATGTTACATTATATCCTATGATATTATGTTGTGAATTGAATAGGCTTATGCATACTAAAAATCACGGGCGTTGGGGGACTTTTCTTGAGCAATTAAATGTCACCCTATCTTTCTAGCCCGTTTTGTGGATGGAAACTTCGTTGAATGTGTAATTTGGTTAATCATGTAAAGTTGGATAATTAAAATCTAGAACCCTTGTGTGATCACCCTGGTTGAGAAAAATGGAATAATGAACATGTGGGTGTTGGCTTGGATATGTGGCATGTGATGGGGGTGTTTTGTGGGTTGTTGTGGATTAGGTGAGCAACGGGGCTGCGGTTGACTTTGTTTTGGGTTGGTATGAATATTATGTTGGTGAGGGGAAGTGGGGATGTGATAAATGGTATTAAAGGGATAATGATGTACGGTGCAGTTGTGGTTATGGCAGTTGGCAGCGGGGCTACAGGGATGGGTTTAAATGTGAACGAACTATGGGTTGTGAATAATAAATAAAAGTGGAAGAGTTAATGAATGGTGGGGCGTGGTTATGAAACGAGATTAATCATCAATGGGTGGTTGGTTAATAAGAAGGACTTGGTTGTGTTTCATGTGTTTTCCTAACTTTATTTGTGGATGACAGGGATATATGTTATGAACGATCGATGTGGTTGGTTGTGTATAGTTTCCCAGTAGTTACAGAACTAAATAAACTAATTCTTCTGAAATGTGAAAACCTAAATGGGGTTGGGGTTGTTTGTTGTATGCATGCTTCGTAGTAGCAGTGCCGAGGCACGTGCTCAGATTCTCTATTTAGAAGCCATAGGTTGGTCTGTGTGTTTGGTATACATATATATATATATATCTGTATCTTTTCTGTTTTATCACACCCAACCCATGTTGAGTACTTAGTGTCGAACACTCCCATTTTAAGGGAGAAGGTGTTTTTGCTTTAGTTACTAGCTCTTTCCTGCTCCTTCTCCTCTAGGTTGTGATGCCTTGATGAAACCTTACACCTAATATGCTTCAGGTAGGTTTTGATTGGGGTGGTTTTAGCCCAAGACTCTTCGGGCAGGTTCTACTGTTTCCCAAGAATATTTGGGATGACGCCCAGGTGTGTGCGGGCGGGATACGTGGTTGTGAGGCCTAGGTGTGTGCAGGTGGGATACGTGGATGTGAGGCTGAGGTGTGTGCGAGCGGGATGTGTGGTTTGTGTGGCCCAGGTGTGTGCGGGTGGGGAGAGTGTGGAAGCGTCAGGACGTTCGCCATTAGGAAGAGCAGCTAACTACTGGGAAATGGTGCAGGGTACCCAATACTCTTGTTCTTATATACTACTACCTGTTGTGATTGTGTTTTTGGTGAGTGTGGCTGGGGAGGTTGGGTGGATAGAATTCCTTGCTAGGTATCTTCTATTATTCTCACGGGACATTAATATGTCTCCCCACTAGTGCATGAGAGATTTAGGTTTCCCTACTGAGTATACATGTATGCTCACCCTACGTTTACATTCAGGTTTCCAGGAGGACTACCAGGGCCGTACGGAACCCTACTAGTCGGACAGTTGGATTTTTTGCAGTTGTTGTACTCTTGTTTTCTTTTAGTATTGTACTTTTGAGATTTATTTTACTTGTACCTTGTTTCAGAACTATTTAAACATGCATGTGGGATTGGTTTGAGTTTATTTATATACACTTGTTATTTTCTTTTTTGGTGGTTGACTAGTCCTATTTCCCGATATTAAAATAATAAAAGGGTAAATGCCTCCCATATTGTGAAAACTCGAACCCTTGGTGCTAGTCGCCAACCCGTGGCCAACTGGTGGCGGGACTCAGGGGGTCATTATCTCCCTTTCACCACTGCCAGCTTAGGGGGGGGGGCATCTTTAGTGGGAGGGGGTCATGACAGAATGGTATCAGAGGCTGATGGTTGAGAGATAGGATGGAGTCTGGAGTTAGGAACAGTGAGGATTGCATGGGATGGTAGGGAAACAGTGTTAGTTAATCTTGGTGAGTGGCATAGGCCAGGGAAGACCAGCTAGGACACAGGATTTTAGGGCCCCCTATGATCCAATGCAAGGACTCTGAGCCTACCAAATGACCAAGTGAGACTACATGTATTGTAGGGTAGAGACCCTAGGGGAGGTACATGCATCATCATGATTATGTTTTACTTGATTTGGGTGTTCTGGGAACGAAATTGAAATAAAAATGACAAAATAAATCCTTGAGAAAATTCTTTACCACTCAGGCTTAGGTTTTCTTTGTTTACCATACAGCTATGGCACCTGTACGTTGTCCCCGGGTGGCTCAGACTGCTGAGGCCTAGCAGATTCAGGCGGTCGATCAGTTGAGTATTGACTGAGAGGAGGAAGATAGCCAGTGGCATAAGACTCTCCATTCTTTCCAGTGTCAGACCCTCAAGAAGTACGAGGGTAGTACTTCGGATATGGAGATGGAGGGGTCGCTTGAGGAGTTAGGGATCACTTTTACCTTGATCCGTGCTCTGAGGGAGTAGTGGGTTCCCCTAGCAGTTAGTCAGCTAAGAGGTGCAGCGCGACAGTGGTGGACGCTCTACCTCGGAGAGAGGATAGAGTTAGAGGTTTCGTGGGCTGACTTTTAGAAGGAATTCTGAGAGGAATTCCTTTCTTCCATGATCAAGGCGGAGAAGCGGCAGGAGTTACTCTCCCTTCAGCAAGGGAGTATGTCAGTACGAGAGCTGGGGATCAAGTTCAAGGATCTTCTGCGCTTTGCTCCGGATCTCTTTCCAGATGAGGAGTCTCGGGTGAGACGTTTGGAGGAGGCGCTTCGTCCTTCTCTCTAGTATGCTATAACCACCTTCACCCTTCCGACGTACTTGGTAGTACAAAAGAAGGCATAGGTTTTATAAAGGATGCACTCGCAGGGAGGTGCACCACGTGAGGGGATCCAACCAAGTTCGTCGAAGGGGAAGGCAGTCCACAGCAGGTCTCCTGCGACGGGACCTTCCAGGTTCAGGCCAGTGAGGAGTAGGCCCCAGCAGTTCCAGTTCAGATCTTCAGGTCCTCGTCCCTTTTTAACGATCCCAGGACCGAAGTTTTTTTCTTGTGGAGGTTTTGGGAACGTTCAAAGTTGGTTCCCAAACCGAGATCAGTACGGTGGAGGTGGGTAGGTTCAGTGCCCACCTCAGCAGCACCGGTTTCCGTCGAGGCCCTTCCAGCAGCAGCAGGACCATGCTCCTCCGAGGGAAGACTTTGCGGGAGGAGGCCAACATCAGGGTGCTCCTCAGGGACCTCGACTAGGGCGTGGTCAGGGAGGTGGTTGACATCAGAGAGGCAGAGGAGCCGAGCGTGGATAGTTGCACACAGTAGAGTTGGCAGCTCCAGCAGGACCAGAGGTGGTGCGAGGTACGATTTGTTTGTTCAGCACTCTCGTTTTTGCTTTGTTCAATTTGGGAGCTTCTCACTCCTTTGTTTCACCTGGTCTAGCCCATTATTTGGGAATAGATGTAGAGAGACTTTCCGTACCACTGGTGCTGAGTACACTAGTTGGAGGCCAGACCAGCGTATCTTGTGTTTACCGGGAATGTGGGCTGACGTTGGGACCACATCGATCTAGTGGGGAACTTATTTTGATAAAGATGCAACCATACGATGTCATCATAGGCATCGAATGGTTGTTTTCTATTAGTGTTGTTCTCGACTGCTTCTGGAGAAGAGTCGTGTTCTCCGACGTGGATGGGCAGTGCGTATCTTTTGTTAGCGAGAGGAGCTATCTGGTAAGCTGGCATGTGAAGCCTCTCCTTTCCTTGTTAGGTGGGTTATCAGTGGTTCCAACTGATACAGATATGATGGATGTCCCGGAGGTTGTTGGGGAGTTCCTCGATTTTTTTAATGAGGAGGTTGTGACTCTACCCCCCAACATGATGTTGAGTTCGTGATAGACTTACATCCTGGTGCCCATCCAATTTCGATGGCCCCTTATCGAATGTCACCTTTGGAGTTGTGGGAGTTGCAGATTTAGATTGATTATCTGATGGAGAAAGGTTTTGTTCGACCCAGTGTATCGCCATGGGGTGCTCCAGTTTTGTTCGTGAAGAAGGAAGATGGTGGACTCAGGCTATGCATAGAATACCGAAGGTTGAACCAAGTAACGGTCAAGAACCGCCACCCCCTTCCAAGGATAGATGATCTCTTCGACCAACTGAGGGGATCAGGTTGGTTTTCCAAGATTGATCTACGATCTGGATACCATCAGCTGAGGGTAGAGGACAATGACATCTCGAAGACGGCTTTGAGGTGTAGGTATGGTAACTTCGAGTTTGTAGTGATGCCATTTTGAGTTACGAATGCACCGGCTATGTTCATGGGACTTATGAACTTTGTCTTCCGAGAATTTCTGGACCGGTTTGTCGTTTTGTTTATCGATGACATCCTGATCTACTCAAGATCAGAGGAGGAGCACGTTGAGCATCTCAGGGCATTCTTAGAAGTCTTTCGATACCACCATCTTTACAAGAAATTTTAAGTGTAAGTTCTTGATGCAAGAAGTACACTTCCTTGGGCACGTGGTGTCTCAGAATGGAGTGTCATTGGACCCATCGAAGGTGGAGGCAGTTGTTTCTTGGGCAGCACCCAAGAGCTTGGCAGAAGTTCGTAGTTTCCTAGGGTTAGCAGGCTACTATCTGAGGTTCGTTTCAGACTTCTCTCGAGTTTCTGATCCATTGACAGCTTTGACTAGGTAGAACCAGGTCTTCCTATGGAGCGATCAATTCCAGAAGGCTTTCGACTACCTGAAGGAGAATTTGGTCAGTGCTCCCATACTCAGGTTTCCAGAGGAAGGGTTTTTGTATGAGTTGTTTTGTGATGCTTCTGGCCTTGGTCTGGGGTGCATGCTGATGCAGAAGAAAGGAGTGATCTGTTATGGGTCTAGGAAGTTGCGCCATCATGAACGTAACTATGCCACCCATGACCTGGAGCCTGCAGTATTAGTGTTTTCATTGAAGTTTTAGTGACATTAAATCTTTGTGGAGCACTTTTTGGTCTTCTTAGATCATAAGATCCTACATTATATCTTTCCCCAGTGTGACCTGAACCTGTAGAAGCGGAGATGGGTCAAGTTTCTCCAAAACTATGACTTTGAGATCTCTTACACTGAAGGTAAGGGAAACGTTTTGGCTGATGCCCTGAGCAGTAAGTCTCATAAGGAAGGGGTTTGTTAATCCATTGATGCTTGTAAAGTGATGGGAGAGTTGGATTCCTTGCACTTGGACGCCCGGGTAGAAGGTGTTATAGGCTGTTTGTTTCAGATGACGGTGCAGTCCTCCTTGTTGCAGCAGGTGGAAGAGTCTTAGTGGGGGGACTCCGAGGCAGAAGTGATGCGGGATCGTGTCGATTAGGGGAACGCTCCAGAAGGATGGTCAGAGGACATCCAACATCAGATGATTTTCCATGGGAGGTTGTTTGTCCTGGAGACAATGCGTGAGGGAGTTCTCTGTGAGTTCCATAGCTTAGCCTTGGTGGTACATCCAGGAGTTTCAAAAATGTACCAAGGCCTGAGGGAACAGTTTTAGTGGCCCGGGGTGAAATGGGCAGTGGTGGAGTTTGTGGCTAAATTCCTAGTGTGTCAGCAAGTGAAGGCTGAACACCATGTTCCCAGTGGTTTGTTGCATCCTTTATATGTCCCCGAGTGGAAGTGGGATGACATCTCATTGGACTTTGTCACAGGACTAACCAGAGATCAGGGTGGTTATGATGCTATCTAAGGAGTGGTGGATCGACTGATGAAATCATCTCACTTCATAGCAATTAAGGAGTCAGGCCCAGTGAGTACCTTAGCACAGAGGTAAGTAGACAAGGTGGTGTGTTTGCATGGAGTTACAAAGACCATCATCTCAGATCGGGATACTCGATTTACCTCACGAGTCTGGAGGGGGTTACAGCATGATTTTGGCACCCAACTACGCTTTAGCACTGCTTTCCACCCCTAGACCGATGGGCAGACAGAGCGGACTATCCAAACATTAGGGGACATGTTGCGGGCATGCGTTCTGGATTTTGGAGGATCATGGGTATGACACTTGACTTTAGTATAGTTTGCCTACAAAAATAGCTTCCACTCTACTATTGTCAAGGAACCGTTTCAGGTTTTATATGGAAGACCATGTCGTTCACCCATTTGCTGGGCAGAGGTTGGTGAGACTGGTGCTCTTGGGCCAGAGGTAGTGCAGAGCACCACAGAGAAAGTCCATCTTGTACGTGAGAGGATGAAAGTGGATCAGGACCGACAAAAGTCTTATGATGATCGTCGGAGGAGGCCCTTGGAGTACAAGGTGGAAGATCATGTGTTCTTGAAGGTTTCCCCTTGACGGGGGAAGCGGAGGTTTGGGAATGGTAGAAAGCTCTCACCTAGGTTCATCGGACCTTTTGAGGTGTTGAGGTGAGTCGGCGAGGTGGCATATCAGCTGGCCATACCACCTCAGTTGGAGAAGGTTCATGACGTCTTCCACGTCTCCTAGCTTCGTCAGTACTTACACGATGACTCTCACATTATCGACTGGTGAGAGTAAGATATGGGAGACGACGCGACCTTCGAGGAACGACCAGTCAGAATCGAGAATCGTAAAGAGAAGGTGCGCTGTGGACGAACCATTCCATTGGATCGTGTGTTGTGGAGACATGGAGGCCTCGAGGAGAGAACTTGGGAGCAGGAAACCCAGATGAACGCTCAGTACTCAGAGTTTTTTTGACTTGTTTTTTCCCTTGTTCTTCTAAGCTTTATGTTGATGTTATACTATGTACCTTTGATATATGGAATGCTTGGCTTATTGGTTGTGAGACCTTTTGTTTCCTTGTTCCCTGGTAATGTGTAACATGTTCAGATTTGTGGGGAAAGGGAAAAACCTGATCCTTAATCGAGACGCATTAATGAGGATGCGATTGAACCTGTGCGGGCGAGTCAGTGCCATCTAAAGCGGATAATATTTCGACATTGGAGAAGGAATTTTTTCCCAAACCACTTGTTCGGGTAGTGTGTTGGTTGTGTGGTGTTGGGGTAGTGCAAGTTTGAAAATCCTAATATATGGAAGTGGGAAGACCCATTTCTTAATCGAGACGCATTAATAATTATGTGATTAAACCCGTGTAGGTGAGTCAGTGCCGCCTAAAGAGGATAATATCTCGACATAGGAGAAGGAATTCCTAACACATATGATTAGGGTTGTTGGTTGGGTTCCTGTTATAACGAGAACCCTAAGAGGTATCTTGTTAGGTTCCTCTAGGTTGGTTTTTGAATTCTCGGGGACGAGAATGTTTTAAGAGGTATATGATGTAGTGGCCCGGACCTCTCCGGCCCATTCCTTTGTCAAAAAGAAGGCCATGAAGTGTTCTGGAGGGTAAAATGGACTTTTCCCACACTTTCCAGAATTTTGAAACTACACGCCGTGTAGTTTGGGTACACGTCGTGTATCCAATACTACACACCGTGTAGTCTCTCCCCGCATACACGTTGCCAGTCAACGGCTGTGTTCCATGTTGGAGCCGAGTCCTTGTCGTGTGCAGTAAATGAGTACACATCGTGTGTCCAAACTACACACCATGTAGTTCTACCCCGTGTATGCGTTACCCTCAAACAGTGTGTTGACCAGTCAACGGCTACGGAGCTGTGTTGGAAGCCGCGTGGATACCGTGTAAAATAACCGAGTACACACTGTGTACCATAAAGTACACGCCGTGTACTTTTTCTTTTCTCGCCTATAAAAGGAGGGTCCCCTCCTCCTTTTTAACTCACCCCTCTCCTCCCCTTTCCTCTGAGCAGAGTTCTCCCAAGAGACTCGAAGGCTCTTTCTTCCAAAACTTCTTTGTCTGAGCTACGATTTACGATCTGTCAACGGCCACAGGATCGTAATGGCGAGGCAGAACTTCTGAGCTTGGATCTATTGTCTTTCCTTCAGCCTTTCCATTCCACCTTCCACCCAAGGAGGTTTTTCTGGGACCCGACAGAAGTGACGGACGTGGACGGATGTCTTCTAAAGTCGATCTGGGGGAGCGTTGTGATCGGAACCTGTTGAGGTTGGGATCTTACCTTCGTCTCTCTAATTTGTGCATCATGCGGGGTGGGTGTTCTCTTGTTTACATGAAACACTTTTTAATAGGTTTAATAAAGATAATAACTGTCTTATATAATGGGGTTGGGAAGTTTGTGATTGTTGTTACTTTATATCCTGTGAAATTATGTGGTGAATTGAATAGGCTTATGCCTACTGAAAATCACGGTCGTTGGGGGCCTTTGCTTGTGCAATTAAATGTCGCCCTATCTTTCTAGACCATTTTTGTGGATGGAAACTTCGTTGAATGTGTAATTTAGTTAATCACGTAAAGTTGGCTAATTAAAATCTGGAACCCTTGTGTGATCACCCCAGTTGAGCAAAATGTAATAATGAACATGTGGGTGTTGTCTTGGATACGTGGCATTTGATGGGGGTGTTTTGTGGGTTTTTGTGGATCAGGTGAGCAGCGGGGCTGCGATTGATTTGGTCTTGGGTTGGTATGAATGTTATGTTGGTGACGGGCAGTGGTTCTGTGATAAATGGTATTAAAGGGATAATGATGTACGGTGCAGTTGTGGTTATGGCAGTTGGTTGTGGGGCTACAGGGATGGGTTTAAATGTGAACGAACTGTGGGTTGTGAATAATAAATAAAAGTGTAAGATTTAATTAATGGTGGGGCATGGTAATGAAACGAGATTAATAATCAATGGGTGGTTGGTTAATAAGAAGGACTTGGTTGTGTTGCTTGTGTTTTCCTAACTTGATTTGTGGATGGCAGGGATATGTTTTACGAACGATCGATGTGGTTGGTTGTGGATAGTTTCCCAGTAGTTAAGGAACTAAATAAACTAATTCTACTGAAATGTGAAAACCTAAATGGGGTTGGGGATTGTTTTTTGTATGCATGCTCCGTAGTAGCAGTGTTGAGGAACGTGCTCAGTTTCTCTGTTTAGAAGCCATAGGTTGGGCTGTGTGTTTGGTATACATATATATATATATATATGTGTATCTTTTGTGTTTTATCACACCCCACCCATGTTGAGCACTTTGTGCCGAACACTCCCATTTCATGGGAGAGGGTGTTTTTTCCTTAGTTACTAGCTCATTCCTGCTCCTTCTCCCCTAGGCTGTGATGGCTTGAGGCGACCTTACACCTAAAACTCTTCAGGTAGGTTTCGATTGGGGCGGTTTTAGCCCAATACTCTTCGAGAAGGTTCTACTGTTTCCCAAGAATCATCAGGATGAGCCCCAGGAGTGTGCGGGCGGGATATGTAATTGTGAGGCCCAGGTGTGTGTGGGCGGGATACATGGTTGTGAGGCCCATGTGTGTGCAGGCGTGATGTGTGGTTTGTGAGGCCCAGGTGTGTGCGGGCGGGGAGAGTGTGGCAGTATCAGGATGTTCGCCATTAGGAAGAGTAGCTAACTACTTGGAAATGGTGCGGGGTACCCAATACTATTGTTCTTATATACTATTAATTGTTGTTATTGTGTTTTTGGTGAGTGTGGTTGGTGAGGTTGGGTGGATTGAATTCTTTGCTAGGTTTCTTCTGTTATTCTCACGGGACTTTAGGATGTCTCCCCACTTGTGCACGAGAGATTTAGGTTTCCCTACTGAGTATACTTGTATGCTCACCCTACATTTACTTTCAGTTTTTCAGGAGGACTACTAGGGTCGTGCGGGACCCTACTAGTCCGACAGTTGGAGTTGTTGCAGTTGTTGTACTCTTGTTTTCTTTTGGTATTGTACTTTTGAGCTTTATTTTACTTGTACCTAGTTTCAGAACTATTTAAACATTCATGTGGGATTGGTTTGGGTTTATTTCTATACACTTGTTCTTTTCCTTTTTCGTGGTTGACTAGTCCTATTTCCCAATCTTAAAATAATAAAATGGTAAATGCCTCCCATATTGTGGAAACTCATACCCTTGGTGTTAGTCGTCAACCCTGGTCCTACTGGAGGCGGGACTCGGGGGTCATTATCTCCCTTTCACCACTGCCAGCTCAGGGGGCGCATCTTTGGTGGGAGGGGGTTGTGACAATAATTTACTATCCATATTGGTTTTTGAAGATAGTCAAAGACAAATATTTATACATTTCACTTTTTTATAGGCCTTATGATCATTATCAGGTTTCTTTTAGTGCATCATTTATCAATATTAATTTTATAATCAATTTAAAAATATATTTAAGCAAAAACAAATGTTAAAATTATATTTATGTAAATATATCATGTAATTATATATAGGCTGTGAAACATTAATCAAAATTTGGAAAAAATATTCAAACAAAAAAATACTAATGCCTTAATTTTTGTGGAACCAATTTCTTTTAAATCATCAAATATTTATGGCTTTGAGGCCCCCAACTTTGTATTGATCATTCACTTATTTTTGATTGATGACCTAATTCACACCCTATGTATATTTACACTTTTCCTCCAAATATGTATCTCTACGTGCCACTAATTTCCTCCTTCTTAGAGACCTAGTTACGTGATAGTCCATGTGACCTTCGTAATTTACATTCTCTCTTTTCTTGAAGATTTTTCATTAACCCTTTTCACAATTTGGGATTTCAATGTAGGAAAAATAAAAAAATCTATTAGAAATATCAAGTTTAAATTGATAGGAAATAATTTAATTAAGGTAGGTAGAATGTAACATCCGGAAATTCAAAATTATAACATTGTATTCAATAGTTTTTATGAAACGTAACTCTAAGTATAAAAAGGTAATATAATAACCTGATAATTTTAAATATATTTACTATCTTAAATAATATATTGTATTATATAGCTTTAAATGCATTAAAAAATGAGTTATCTGGTATTACCCATAAGAGTGATGTTCCCCTATATTTTTTGTTACATGAAAGAGTGACTTTCCTCGATATCTCCCGTTATCTAAAAGACTATGTTTCACCAAAAAATGATGTTTTATTAACATTTTTTTTAAATATAATGTGTTATAAATCAGTTGTTATGTTAGAGGTTATGATAATTATTAACTAAACTCTGAAAATTCATGGTTCATATAAATAAAACATTAAAACATTGGTTACCAATTAATGAGAAATGAAAATAAGAACCAATTTAATATAACAAAAATATTTTTATATTTATGCTACCAAATGAGGTTTGACATAATAAAAATAATTAAATATAATTAGTTAATGATTTTAATATATATATATATATATATATTAAATAAAATATTTTTGGTATTCATCCATTAGGTTTGATAGGTATAAGATAAGAACAAACTCTAATTTACACATAAAACATAAATTTTTATAAAGGTAATTTTATTACATTTTAATAGACAAAAATAAATCTTAATATTGAAAAGTTAATTGTTTTAATATTTCAAGTTAAACATAATATTTAAAATAGAAAAATAATAATTAGGTTATGGTGAATTTTTTATATTTTTCAGAAACATTTCATTTTCTAATGAACAATTAAAAATACTGAATTTTAGTTCTAAACTATTTTTCCATATAAATTTTTCATAAGGTAAATTTATACTTTTAATTGGTTTTAGAGTTTAATTATATAATAATTTTATAATGCTATACAATTTATCTCATTTTAATCAATTTCATGAAGAAATTAATTATAAAAACATAGAAAACATTTAGAGGTTTTTACTTCAAAAAGCATGGACTATCATCCCTCCTACGAGATTAAATTTAAAAACATATTATCCATTTATATGATTGTAATTTGAAAAAATATATTCCATATCTATAATAAGACTAATTTATAATTTATAATAAGACAAAAAAATACAAAATTACTAGTGAATGTAATTAAAATTAATTACAATTATTTAGTCAAAATTAAGCATAATAAAGGACTAAACATTCATCTTAAGGGCCCAAATGACCAATACACTTTTCCAACACCTATTTGAGGCTAATAATTCTTCAATGAACCTTAAATTATTGATTTTTGTTATTTTTTAAATAATTTTGTTATTTAAAAATGTGGGTGTACAAAAATTCTTTTTAAAAATACAAAGAGAGTTTTTCCCCCCTTTATAAAAGGCCACCACCTCTTCCTGTTACTCACACCACTCAGAGAACATAGGTTCATCCATGATAGGCCCATATAGTTTCCCAAAATCGCTACCCTTGACAATTAATCATCCCTTTTCATAGAAATCCTTCCAAGGAATCATTTTGGTACAAATGAAAAGTAGATACCCTATTAAGAGTTAACGTCTTCTCTACATATTGATATTTTATTTCCATTATACACTACTAAAAATATTCTTATTTAATGCATGTAACAAAACAAACTAGTATACTAAATGTACAAGTATTTTTTTTATGCTAATTCTTTTGGCTAAACCTATACACACTTCCATCTAATGGGTTATTGAACATATTGTTTTTGTGTATGGTGAACTATCGTCTCACGAAATGATGATTGTTCATTTATCCTTTCCACCTCACATGGATGCCATTATGATGGAAAATATATTTATATATTATTTATATTATATGTATTATTTCATTATACATAATTAATCCTTTTATTACACATTCTTTTAATATGTTCCATTTTATGTTATTATGATAACATTGTTTGAGTAAGTGTAGACTATCACCCCTTAAAGTGATGTGATTCATTCACACTATACATGAAACATAAAAATAATGGTTTTAATTAAAAATATGTGACATAAAAAACTCTATATTATATTCATGAAATAATTAACTTTATGTAAATATACTATATATATATATATATATTAGTTTCATTATTACACTTTCACACACTTAAAAAGTGATGACTTTATTTGTGGACTTATGAACTACTACCAACTCACCATGATGTGATTCCTTTTTCATAATAAGAATTATATATATAATTATATATGACTAAATAAAATTTTATTAATTATATATTATCATTATAGTAATATATGGTGTCACTTACCTTCTTTCCATAACTGTGATTGAAAAATAAGAATGTTACTCATGCGTACAAACAGTCTACCGTCTCTATGATTGTAACATTGAATCATTTTTCATAACTGTATGTAATGATTGTTTTTAACTATAAAATTGAGGTGAAAATATTATAATTATTTAATTATTATTATTATTTAGATGTTATAAATTTACCCCTTTGACCATATAGGACCTACCAAAGTTGTTTTGATAGATAAACTAAATTTGGTCAAAACACATTATGTAAATAGGGTTTCTTAAGTAGTTATATACAACCTAGTAAAATGTGAAATAAAAGAAATAATAAATATGAAAATGGTTCTAAATAATGTAAAAATTAACATATTTTTATTATACAGAATGTTAAAGGTTGTTCACCTAAAAGGAAACTCATGGTAAGGGATTCTCATCACACTTTTTACATCTATGAGATGAATTTCATGTTCACCACATACATCTTTTGTGTTGTGTATCTACAAGACATTATATTATATTATATCATTTATCCTTTTAAATTCATGGTATCTTAAAATACCATTTTATACTATTAATTCATGAGGTTTATTATTTAAAAGGTTTCAAAATGTAATGGGATACTTTGGAATGTCTAAAGATTATATTCATTAACAATAACTTTAATGATCTTTCAATGGTATTTCCATTTGAACAAATTATATAACCTATGTTCAATAAAACCTTCAATTTTACAATAATCTTTTTAATCATGACATATTCCAAGTATTAGTACCATTATTCCCTCTTTGGAATAGAAAATATTATAGAAAATATTTTCTAGAAAACCTGCCTTTGTGTCTCTCTTTAATCTAAGAAATTGTTTTCTTTAAAAAACTATGTTTGGTTAAAATGTTTTCTAAAAACAAATTAGTAAATACATTTTTACCCTTTCCTCTTTTACCAATTATTTCAAAGTTATCTTCTATTCACTTTACGAACAAGGCATTTGTCTAACCTTTAACTGTGAAAAAGGAATGCTCTTTTTACCTCATTTGGATCATACAGGCCTACCCACCATCATTTCATTGAAGCTTTATTTTTAATTTTAAATGTTTTCTTTTAAAGGTAACTATTTTTATAAGTTATTTTTAATAATTTTGTTTTTTTCAAAATGTATTTCAAAACAAAGGGATATTTTCCTCAAGAATTTTTTTTAAAAGTTCTTTTTATATTATTTCTATTCATCAATGATACACCAATTTATTTTACTCCCCTTGGGGTATGTTGTATTGATACCATACTTAATATTTTTTTTTAAGATTTATAATTTATTTTTTCAAGGAATTATTCACGGTCACTTCCTTTATTCCTTTTTTCCTTTTTCCCTTTGAAATATTAAATTTCCTATGATCACTGAACAATGAATTTTCCTTATTTTACCATATTATTTATCATGGATATGTTCATTTCATAAATTTTATATCATAATTATATGGTGTTTACTTTGAATTTTATTCGATTATTTGGGTAAATAATGATAAATCTGTATGACTTACTCCATATATATTTTTGATAAGGCACATTTTTAAATTGATTATTTGATATATGAGGAATGTTTTGGACTAGAATGACATCAGAGGGGATCAGTTATTGATATCCCCTTGATGCATAGGTAGTCTAATGGGATGAGTCATTCATATATATTAATTAAATGGTTTTTTATCTGGTATGTTGTAAACTATCATGTGAAAGGACTTGATAGTAAAGGTATCATTTACCTATGAAACATGGCATCCAATAATACGTATTTCACGCATATTAGTTTCTGTTACTATACATCCATGATATATTACATTGAAATATCGATGGATATGTTAAATATTTATTTATTTAGATTTAATGTGTTCCTATTTATAACCTTGCCACATTTATTTTTCCTTATAATGTTATTTGTTTGGAATATGTTTTCAGTCATTTACCATTCCATATTGGCTATTCTTATTAATTATTTATTAATACCTCTATATTTTTCTCTTCCTGTGAATTTGATCTCACCCTTATTATTTTTCTCTACCCAAAAATCCAAGAAGTGTATTATGAATTACATGGATGGATTTATTGGATGGAATAATGTTACCCTTGAAGTTATTTTTTTCAAGAAAAAAATTGTGTTGTAATCAATGTATTAATCTGTAATAAAAGGCTCATTTATATATCTAGTTTACCAAGATTACTAAACTCTTTAGTCCTTTGGGATTTGATTCCTTGTAATCATGCTAATGTAGCTCATAGAAAACACCAGGTCTTGTCCTTTTGGGTTTGGTTCACTAAATTATTTATTATAAAAAGGAGATTCAAGATTTATAATTAGGGAACCTAAATTCAATATCATCTCTTAAACGACCTCTAAAGATAGATTTGGAACCACATACATTTGAGTTAATGTATTTATATTTTAGAAAATGTGATATATTTTCATTAATCATGGTAAATATTTTATCCAAAACCAGATAAAAACAATAACTTCCCTTCAGAAAAGAACCATTTTATCTATAGTATGATGCTTAAAAGATAGCCCAAAAATAATTCGTAGAGCTTACTATAATATAATCATGTTATAAGGAAATTATATACTAGTTAAATAGACTTAGATAAGACTTAACCCCACCATTATATAGAAATTAAATTAGGAAATATATAATCTTTTCTAATTGATATCATCTTCCCTATTTCTAACTCATAATGGGTGAGCCCAATCCATATAGTTCCCATGAAAACAGAGTTAAAACTTTTAATGAATTAATAATATAAATTTATCTTCATGAGAGATTAGAATAGTTGGAGAGTGTGTATTGACTATAAGTAGATAAATCAATTCACTCTAAAATTCTTCCATCCCATTTCATTCATTGAACAGATGTTAGAATGTTTTGTAGTAAGAACCCATTTTTACATATTAGATGTCTTTTTAGGATAATATAAAGTACCCATTCCTCTAGAAGACCATTAAAATATGACTTTCATATGTCCTTTTGTAACTTTTTCCTACGAGAGGTTACCTTTGGAGGTTTTCAATAACACATGGAAATTTCAATGATGCATGGTAAGTGTATTTGTAGCTTATATTGAGGACTTCATAGATAGATTTCATGTTGACATTACTATTTTTGACAATTATTTTAATCATTTCTTGGGAAATATAAAAATAACCTTGAAATTATTTATTGAAAAGAAGCTAGTTTTAAATTTTGAAAAGATTCATTTTGTGGTTGTGAGAGGAATTAAGGTAGATAAATCCAATGTTGAACTAATAAATTCATTTATATATCCAACATGTTTGAAACATGTTAGATATATTTTAATCCATGAAAAATTCACTAGAGGATTCATCAGGTATTTTTTTAAGATTGTTATAAATAATTCAATATTAAATTTAGAATGATTTGAATTTAAAATAATGATTGTAGGAAAGTATTTGATGACCAAAAGTAAAGGCTAATTACCCTACCGGTAATCAAACCACCCAACTGGGAACATCCATTTGATCTAGTTTTTTATGAAACAATCTATGATATTTGAGTGGATCTCTCTCTAAGGATTAAAAGAAAACAAAAAGTCATAACGTATTAATTGAGTAAATTGGATGTTACTCATGTTAACTACACAACAACTGAAAAATGGATATTTTGTGTTTATTTACTAGATAAATTCAGATCCTACCTACATGGAACTAAAGTTTCCATATTTTATGGTCATTAAACCCATAACACTAGATGAATAATGATTATTTCAACCCACAGTTGGTAATTTGGATGCTAATCCTAGAAGATTTAATCTTTGAGATTAAGGTCAAGAAGGAAAATCAATATTAGGTTGTTGATCATATAAGCAGACTGCCCAACATTACTAAAGTAGAAATTCAAGATCAGAACCTGCCAAAGGATAATATTTTGGGAGAAAAACCGTACATTTTGGATTTTTAGGAAAAGGAGTATGTTTTCATAGCCAATTATTTAGTCAATTATCGGGTTCCATTTATTACTAACTCCCTTTATAAACTGAAAAAAAAATTGACTGTAGATTTTATATTTTTGAAGAACTATTCCATAGGGAAACACTAAATGATGAAGTAATTAGTATATATTTTCAAGAAAGTCTAGTTGAATCAGTTTTTAATTTTTTTTCACAAACTAGTATTTAGAGGAAATTATGGACCCCTATGAAATTCTATATATGTTTTTGAATATGGAGTTTATTATCCCACATTATTTAAAGATACACATGAATTCTGTAAGAAATGTAAAAAATGATAATTTTTTTGAATATATCTTAATGAAAAAAAAATCCTCAAAAAATAGATTTTGTGAACTTTTTTATGTATAAAGAATAGATATCATAGGATCATTTAAAATGTCATTTGGGAATTATTGTATTATGAATTATGTACACTAAATTTCAAAATTCATGGAATAAAAATCAACCAGGATTGGTGGTGCCAATGTTGTTAGTGATTTTTTTGGGGATAACATATTCTATAGGATTGGAGTAACACAACACATAATTATTGTCCAAGGGACTCACTTATTCAATATGAGTGCTGAGGCATTACTAATAATTAATGGCATGTAACATAAAATTTAGTAAGGGAAGAACATTATAGTTGTAAGAGCTATAAGAATTCAAGAGATAATATTATGATTTTTTAAAGATCTATAAAGAGAAACCAAGTATATCCCATGATAATAAAATTATTCAATGAACCTTCCTTCTCAAATAAGATGTACTGTGAAACAACTCTAGACTTAAACTAATTCCCAATAAATCGATGGAAAATGACTTTTATTATTTTTCATGTATAGCATTTTGGTACTATGTATATTTAAAAGGAAGGATAAGTAAACCTATTCACTATAAATTAGAATAGGATAAATAAGTATTATAACACCCTACCTAATGAACTAGTGGAAGATATAACACTCTTCCAACCTGGTTATCAATGATGACCCACTTGGTTGTACTTATACTAAAAAACTGATTGAATTTTTTTACTCTATTTAGTATCTAATTTTAGGTAAACCTATAAATTAATTAATTACATACACTACATCAATTTAGTTTAGGGATAACTTGTATTAAGGAACTTACATCTAGAATTTCTCATAATTTTTTTTCATAGTTCACAATTTTAGTAATCATTTTAAATTTGATTGAGTAGTTCTTCACGTTCACTTATATTTATTCATAACTACTTATCCATCAACATGGAATAATTTAGCTTGGAAAAGTTAAATAATTTGTACAAGATTAATGGCATGAAAAGGGATTTATATAGTGAAAATCTATAAAATAGAACTGGTATAAAGATATCATCATCTTTTGCAACCATGAAAACAGGAGATACTTGCTAAAATGGGAGTATTCTTTAAATTTTCATCATTTTTTTCTACACCACACAATTTTTAATCTCTTTCTTGATCTTTTAAAAAATTACATGCCCCACATTGAACTATTATACTCTAGAAACAAGCTAGGTGACCCAAACTTACATTGGATGATATGTATTCTTTATTTTAAATTAAATTGTTGACATGATTAGATAATTGAATAGTAAAATGAATGTTTTAATGTAATAATGATGGGATGAATTTTATGAATCTTGATTTTTCGATATTATTTGAATATTTTAAGTAATATATTTCATAGATATGTAATTTCATGAATTTATAAAATTAATAAATATTGGTTTATTATTTTATGAATTTTGAGGAGTATTTTCCTTGATCATATGTTCTCATTAACAATATTATTTCTAAACTAATATGTATCATTGATTCAATATTATATTTATTGAGATAATCACACATGTTATCTTTTATAACTTTCTTAGAATCATATTAAAGGCATGGTCACACACAATCACTTTTATTATGATTGAGGAATTTAATTCATTAACACCTTATAATTTTTACCACCTTGACATTTAATACTAAATTTCCAATTGAATCCATGAATTAGTTTTTAGGGAAAGTTATACTTTTCAATAAAATTATTTACTTTCATATGACACTCTATGGGTGTTGTGTGATATTTGAAATATTAAGTATATAAAATGGTTTTCTAGTGTATATGGTGTTATAGTTAATTATTGTGAATTTGATGGGACAATTTTTTAATTTGGCGAGTTTCCTTGTCATCATTAATTTTACATTGTTATTAAACTCCCCTATAATAAAGAAATAAAAGGATAAAAAAAATTTAAAAAAATGGGCTGTGTCATTAGAGAATCAAAAATCACCCTTGCTAGAACAATGATCTTTTGATTATATGGGGTTACATAGTGGATGTAAGATTCTATTAAACAAAAAATTAAACAAAATATAAAAAAATATGAAAGATAGGGTTGTTTATTAAATATTCTTACTCATATCATGTGGCTTCATTGATATTTTGTGGATGGGTAGATTACTTATTCATCATTACAGTAATATTTCATTGTTATTATCTTTTGATATGAAATTTCATTTTTAAGAGTAAAAGATACTATTTTATTGTTATTTTATTCCTTAAACATCAACCATAATCCTCAAAGACATTTGAAACTTTTTGAAAATCCCTCAGTACAAATTTTGATCCTATTATTTATTAGGTGGAGATCATTGATGTCGTGAAAGCCTATGTAAGTTTCATGTACTTGAGGTTTGAGAAAAAAACCATTACATTTGTTACATCGAGTTGTGAGTGAAAAAATTTAAACGGGAGGTATATTGAAAGTTGAATGCCCATTAATAAAAAATTTGTAAATTATGTTGAAATAAATGGGAGAAAAAATTATTTTAGAGGTAAATTCAAATGAAGGATTGACTTTTTTTCTTATAAAAGTTAGAAGTTATAGGAATTATTTTGTGTGGCTTTTGAGATATTATTTTCCATTGACATGCATTTGGTTTTTTGTGTTTAAAATTTTGATATTGGTAAAATGGTGTTACATTGTGTGGTTATTGTGACTGTATCATTTAGAAAAATAATGTTGTTTTTATAGGGGTATTGAAAGAATTATTTTTAAAAAAATTTAAATTATAAACATATTAATTTTGAAATTTAATTTATTAATTGTAATATTATTTTATTATTTATTATATTTATGGATAAATGCAATGATTGAACTAAAATGAAAAAAATGAAAATGTGGATAATTATTTACATCAAAATAATACATTCCTTAATGTTGTATATCTATAGGATGTTTATAAGTATTGAGACTGAAAAAGAAAGATGAAATTGAGTCCAAACTACTGGGAAAAAAATTATTTCACGTCATGAATAGTTTATTCATTAAATGATAGTCAGTGAGAATTCATGATGCGAAGAAAATTCATGAATTAAACTTATGGAAAGGAGAAACTGAAATTTCATGGTGTGACAATATGTGTTACGACAGAAATTATTTCGATAGGAAATTCTACTTTGAAGACATTAGAACATATGAAAATACCCACACCTTATGACCTGGTATTCCAAGAACCCTCAAGATTGACCCAAGAGGATTTAATTGACACATTAAAAAGTTATTATAAATAAAAACACTAGGGTTGATTCATATAAATAAAAACAATTAGGATATTCCAAGAACAATATTGACAATGGGTAGAGTTAGATGATGGGATCCCACTACCATATTTAAATTCCATTTTATTTATTCACTTTTAAATCACAAAATTTCTTTCTTCTCCCACATATTCTCATTTACAATGAACATGGATGCTTTAAAAATGAGTGATTGGGAAAGGGTAGGCAAGAATGATGGTGATTCTAGAGTTTTTATAGATAATTAAATAATATCATTTATTTTTTCTATCTCCTTTTAACTCACAATTTATTGTTTTTATTATAAAATGAGATAGTAATTGTTTTATTATTTTGTTAATTTTTATTTCCTTGGTAAATGATCCAATTTCTCCCACAACAAAGTTCTAGTCTATATATGATAAAAATTTCTTGGATTAAGTGGGGTGTTCTTGGTGATCATTAACAAGTGTGTGAAATTATAGTCATAAAAATGTGTTATTTAAGAACAAAACATCCCAATCATGGATTTTATAAATTAATAAATAAGGTCTATTGAAACTCTCACACACATAAAAATATGGGAATACTAATATGATAGTTTATTTAGGAAATATTATCACCATCACTATCTATAGAGTGGAGAGAGAGGTAGCGATCAGGGAATATCTCTCTTCTTATCCTAAGTAAAAAAATTGTTAAATTGGAAACTATATTATTATTGAAATAGACCTAATCAAGGTCAACCCAATAATCATTGACATAAATTATTTTAAAAATTCCGATTTAAATTATTTTCTAAAGTATAATTAATTTTCTTTACCAAATCAAAATCATTTTCATGAAAGAAATTAAAATAGAAAAATTATTTAATGGTAAATCCTATTCAAGAGACTAACTAAGTTTCCTCTATTCTCTATTTAATATATATAATTAAAATTCTTTTTTATGAAAAATTATAAGGAATGAATCATTTAATTAATGAGTAAAATAATTTTATTCAATCAATTGAAATATTGTTTTAAAAATAATAGAGAACAATATTTTCAATTGGAAAATTTTTAAAACTATACATTCTTTTAAAAATGGGAATAATATTTTCCTTATAATACCATGGAGGATTATAATGAAACCTTGATAAATGATAACTTTTATAATGGATGGAAAATCCATTCATTCGGTAAATATTGAAAAAAAATTATTTTCAAAATTTTATAAACTGTAAAATATAACTTGTAAAAAGATATTATAAACATTAACGTTAAAAATATTAATAATTAATCAAAATATAATTTAAAATTAATTTAAAAAATATTTGGAGAGTAAAAAATCATATTTGTAAAACATTATAAACAATATGGATATAGAAGAAAAATAATCTTAATAAAAAATAATAGATAACGTAATATTTTCTTAAAAACATTCTTGTGGATATATTGAGTTCTAAGGTTGTGAAATATGAAAATAGAAATTAAAAACCAATAAATAAGTAGATCATAAAAAAATATATTGGATTCAAGAGATTTATATTTTACATTTTCCCTAATAGAGATTTAAAAATGAATAATATGATTAGAATTGATATTGCAACATAAACTCTAACCATAAATCCCAAATTAATTCGTACACACTCTAACTCACTATATAAAATGGTTAAATTTATTTTACATATATATTAGAACTATATTTACACTAATATTACTATAAATTATTGTTTTATGATTTCCAATCACCCATGTGTAAAACAATCATCATTAGAATCTATATAAGGGTGTCAACACTTCTGTATTCCATGCATGTTTTAGTTTAATGGTTTTAATTATTTCAAATTGTTCATAGTTACAAAATATTAATCATCTCATAAATATAATATTTCTTTATTATATAAATTTTCAGAACAATCCATGTCAGGTAGTGATGAAAAAAAAATTACATCACTTCATGGATGTGGTAGTCTGCACAAACACAAGATTGATGCTTTAATTTTTCAATGAATGGAATAAAAAGAAGGGAAGAAATAATTTTTTTTAGTAATATTAGTTATATCACAAATATAATAAATATTAATTAAATCGATCAATATAACTATCCATACAAAGTAGTGATAAAAAATGAGGCATTTCACTTCATGAAGACACTAGTCTATACATATTCATAATAAACACCATCATTTTCTATTAGATGAATGAAAAATAAAAAATATCTATTCCATCCACATGATAAAATTTAATTGTATTTATTATACTATTTTCACTATATTATGATTGATAAAATATATTCGATGGAGGTGGAAGAAAAAATAAACTTGAATGATCTTAGTTAAAATGATTATATATTCTTTGATTCTCTTCCTTTGGATAAGACATTAAGCCTTAATAGAATAATATTATATTAAGACCAAAAACACAAGGATGTGGAGAATAAATTTGAGATGAGATCTGGATAGGTATTTTAAATATAGAGTTCTCAATGTGTGATAATAAGTTAGTTGATTTCGTACCCTTTTATAGGAGAGGGGTGTGGAACCATAGTAAAAATTCAATGTTTTAAAATAATGTAATGTATGATTCCTAAAAAAGTAGAATAAAATAGAAAAAAATTATATATTAGACAAGAGAGGGTGTAAATACATTCATCCTTTCAAATTACTAAAACTTTTATAGATATTTAAAGCCTTATCTCTCAATCCCTCTCTTTATCCCTTTTAATCCCCACAGTAGTGATTAATTTTACCAGGTTAACCATTCATTTTGACCAATATAAAATTCGCCTTATAAAAGAATTTGAATATTTTGAATCAAAAAATGGAATATAGTTTTTAAACACAAATTTAAAAAGGGGGTAAAATGATTTTATAATATGTATGTAGAACGTAATAATAACATTTTTTTAGAAAAAAAATCTATTTTAGGCCTAAAAATAAATTTATTCACTTTCCATTCCATGTAAAAATTACTAAAAAATGTTAAACTTTTTGGTTGATTATATTATATAGAAACTTAATTAAAACCATTATTCAATAGTGTTTAATTAAATTTATTAACATCAAAACACTTTATGAGTAAAAAATAATTTTTTGAAACCGATTTCTTTTTTATGATATTATTTTATCTTTATTTATAACTAATTGGTTACAATTTTATGAATTTTCATTAATTAATACACATGTGTAGAAAATAATTTTCCATAAGTTTAATATTTAATAAAATAATTTTTAATAAATCATATATAATAAAATTATTTTTTCTAAATAAAACATCTCTACTTTTCCAACAATCACAAGACTCGCATTCATTAACAATAATTTCCTGAATATAATTACTTAACTTTTTAAATAAATGTTAATAGTAAATATTATTTCTCTCATTCCTCAATGTTATTAATTTTTAAAAAATTCATAATTCAGGAAATGGTTCACTATAGTTTCTCTAGGATCAATTGAATTTCTCTAAGTGACTTTGAATTTTTTTTAAACATCAATTTTTTCAATTGAAATTAACAATATTATAATTTCTTTCAGATTATATTTTTTAATAAGACATTATTTTATCACATGCATCACCCGACATTTAAAATATCAAATTTATTTAGTAGAAATATATTTATAAATCTCAGGGTGTTACAAATTCATGTTGTAGAGTATATGCCAAAGGTAACATATACATCAATGATTTT
Organism: Viscum album; assembly: GCA_963277665.1. Lineage (NCBI taxonomy): Eukaryota > Viridiplantae > Streptophyta > Magnoliopsida > Santalales > Viscaceae > Viscum > Viscum album. The sequence continues at coordinate 1,112,563,710 of OY728146.1, forward strand.
CAACTTGTTTTAGGAATATATTTTCAATGTAACAACAAAATTCAACATTAAAGAATGATAATCTAAATACATTATCTCAATGGGGCCCTAGTTTCTAATTAAAAAGTTTTTATACTTTTTTATTCATATCCATTTCGGTGAAATAAACCCTACTAACCAAGAATTACGATTTAAAATTACATTTCCTTAAAATGTCTCCAAATAAAGGTATAAATATTTATACGGGTGATGTTTTTTTAAATAATAAACTGTAGTCAATGTGAAAAAAATAAAATACTAATTAATCAAATAAAAATTAATATAGTAGATATAAAATAATACTTTAATAGAAAATGTAACATAGTAGAATTTTAAAAATCATGGGATTATTTTTAGAACTTATTAAAATTATATAATGGTGTCAATTATGTAATCTCTCATGGATAGTACATCAAATAAATCAGAATAAAATTTATGTAAAATTATAATAATATATTAAATGTATATTTTAAATTAAATATTGAAAAATAACAATAATAAGAAAAAAAGAATATGGACCCATACATTAATTAATAGTCTTATCCTAAAAACAATTAAAACCTCTAAAAATCGTTAAATTTTATTAGTGGGTTATGCGATAGACTAACTAAATGTTCTAAAAGGAGAAAAATCAGGGTTTTTTAAGATAAATGAGATGATGGGTGTGTATTTATAGGTGTGTTTAGTAGAATCTCATTAAAAAAATTATTATCTAACTTTTATATTTTATATTGTTCTCCACTACACACATTTACACATTACTAAAATTATTAGTGAAAGTTTTTGGAAAATATCCCTAATAAAATGATATGTTTTTCATCATTATAAATTTTTTACTTCATATTTACCATATTTAACTCTACTTCACAATTTTTTACCATATCATTCTTTATAAAAAAATTATTAATAATTTCAAACTGTTCCAAATTTCGGTATTATAATTCAAAATTAATAATCCTGTATCAAATTCATTATCTAATTATATTAAATTTAGTCTCCAAATAGAAAAAATTAATAAAAAATATACTTTTCAGGTAAATTACATTTTATTATTAAAATAATTTACACATAAAGTCCAACATAACTCTTGGATATATAAACCCTTATAACAGTAGTACTATCCATAAGGATAAGGTATGGAATGGAAGTACATTCATGAAGTGGTTTATCCAAAATCAATATAATGGTGATTTACACTATACTGAACATTCCCATAGAGGATTCAATTTAAACAGAAATTATTGGTGTCAGGGTTGAGCATGGATTCATGAAACCCAAGTGATCCTTTTAAAAAAGGGAATTACCAGAAGTGGCATTTTCGAACCCTCCACGCCCATAAACCCCCTCCCAACGAAGAAGTCATCTGGAGAAGCCTCAGCTAGGGAGGAGCCTTTGTAAGCCGAGATGATAGAGTATCCCCATGCAGTTACACCTTGATCAGCGATGGTTCGGTACAACAATCAATCAGCCATGTGAAGTACGCCATTTCTGCCCACCCGGTGAGACACTGGGTGACCCGGCAAGACGAGTGGTACATGGGAGGCAGAAATTCTCCAAAGACTTGTCTCCCAGTAATCGAACCCCAGACTTCACCGAACGCCTATTGTATGGACCTCATCCACCAACCACTACGCCATCGACGAAGCGGAAAAATTACACTTCTTATGGGAATTTCCCACTAGTCAAATCATGGTTTGTCTCTTCTAATAAAATTAAATTACTCCAATACATTTAATAAAATTTAAAATTTGTAACTATAACTTCTTAAAAATAATATTTAAAATTATAATAATACCTAATGATCATAATTTCAATAAATCATATATTGGAAATTTAGATTCCAATATATTATTTCCGTTAAATAGAACTTCCCATTCTCAAGTTTAGTACTCCCACACTTTCCACTATATGGATTTTAATAATTTCCTTTTGAATTATACTTCTTTTAGAATGATTTTTAATACATAATTTCAATTATGATACTTTTAAATTCTAATATAATTATTCTTATTTTTTATTGTCTGTTGATACTTATAATATTTTTATCTAATATATATCTTCAACATTCTATCAAATTAATATAAAATAATGTAATATTTTTTTATTAATAGATTTTTTTTAATTTATTAAGTCCAACATTCTATTTATATATATATTGGGTAAAATAACCCCTTAATTTTTATTATCTTATATATAATTGGACAACATGTCAGAATAAAGTTTCTTAATATTGTAAAAAACTCACAAAAACCCTATCATGACATATTTCTCGAATCAATGGTGAAACACCCCAATAATTCTAGAAGAATAAAATTTTACATGATAACATATGTGACACATAATACCATTTTAGCTTCAATTACATGAAATACTAATATTAGTTTTTGTTTCATGCAACGTTAATTTTATCTTGAATTATTAGAAACAATGAGTTCCTTCAATATCTTGTGTTACGTGCACAGTAGAATTTTATCAGACAACAATATATTTCTAATATTATTATTTCAAATTAAAATAATCACATATCCATTAAATTATTGGTTATAAGTAGTTTTTAATAACATATGAAAATAAAATTTTGAATTTATTTTTGATCGATTAATTATAAATGAATAAAAACAAATGAAAATAAAGGAAATGTTTTTACAAAAAAATATTTCTAGGTGCCAATGGATATTTATATTAACAAATTAAATTAGTTAAAATTAATGGATGATATTAGTGGAATTTATATATTAAATATTCAATAAATTGTTTTTACATTCATCTAGTTTATTTTATAGGCATAAGATAAGGTCAAATATATTTTTACACATAAAAAGTTGTATTTTTCTAAAGGGGGTTTTTTCACCTTTTAATGGAACACTTGTTATAAAACCAGATTTTAACACTTTTATAAATTTTATTTGACAAAAATAAACATTATTTTTTAAATTTTAATTTTAATATTATCTTAGTATGATATTTTTGTATTTTTATGAGATGTTTCATTAATTGATTAATAATAAAAAACATAGAATGTTAATAGAAAATTAAATTTTCATCTAAATAACTTAAAATGTAAAATTATATCCTGAATATATTTAAAAGTATAATTATTTCAATTATATATATATATATATCTCTCTATTTTAAGTCAATTTAATTAATTTCATATTGAAATTGGATATAAAAACATAGTTAAGTTTTGAACATTTTCATTTTAAAAAAAACATGCATTTTTGCCTTATCTAGGGATTATTTTTAAATTAGTTATTTATACTTCTAGGAATTTATTTGGGAATAAGTGGATTACATATTTTTAAAAATAATAATTTATAATTTCTTATAATTTCAACTTAATTTTTTACCAATGTTATCTGTAAATATAATTAAGATTAATTATAGTGATTATGGAAAGAAGATGCTTACATAAAGATTAAACATAGAATATAAGGTGTAAAAATGATCAAACACTTTTAAAACACCCATTGGATTTAAATATATCTACCTTACCCATTCATGGTCTAATTTTTGGAATAATTAGATCATTTTGGTATGTAAAAACATGGGTTCTCCTAACTTTCTTTTTAAAATACCAAATATATCATATCCCTCACTTATAAAAGGCATTCCCCTCCCCTCCTATATAAAACTATTTAAACCAAATTGTTTTAGACATTTACAGGCCAAAGAACTCCCTAAATTTCCTTCATCCCATATAGATGAGTTATTTTTTTTAAAAACAATGTTGGTTTTTGTTTAAACTTAATGAGGATCCTCAAATAAGTGGTAATGTTCTTCTATAAGCTTTATTTATATTATTTCCTTCTACACCTCCTACAATTACTATTATACAATGACTATAAAAAAATTTAAGCATTTTAAATATACTTATATTTGGTGTTTCTATGATTTTTATTAATAACTTAACACACTTCCATCAAATGGGTTATAAAATCACCATCCATGTGTATGACGGACTAATGCCCCATGAATATATGTCACACATTTTTTCCGTTAACACCCTTAAAGAATGGAAATAATGATTGATATATATTTTATATTTGATATTTTTTTATGATGTTTTATGATTTTAAAATTAGTATATTACATATAAAATTTTAAATTCCATTTTTTCATTATATGATAACATTGCTCATGTGTATGATGGATAACTGCCTCATGAATCAATGTAATTATTTTACGCTTTTCATAGTACATATTAAATATGGGTTTAATAAAAATATTTTATATAAAAAAGATAAAAATTAAACCTTAATGATAAAATAAATGTAATATTTACTTTTATATATTTCAATATGATAAGAAAATAATTATAAGGTTCATACGTACGTACAGTCTACCATCTCTTTGAACGGTGTATTTCATTTCATTCACCAATATTTATGAATTTATCTAAATACATATATGATGAATATATATGATATTTAATTCATGTTTGATAATCTGGATATGATGAAATCTTAATTTAAGTAATAGTAAAAAAACAAATCAAAACATACATAAAAAACATGGCAGTTAACACCAGAAACAGTGAAAATAATGAATGATTACTAATAAATGGTTAGAAAGATGTTTAAAATGGTAATATACGATATAAAAAATATTAATATGGTTCTATTATAAGTAAATAACTTTCTTAAATCTATTATACATGAGGTTAAAGAGGTTTTTACAAAAATAAAGAGTAAGGTAAGGGATTTTATAACTCAATTTCAACTCGTTGGGTTAAAGTTCTACTTAATTGATTAAACAATTCTAAGAATATGTGTGTAATGGAATGTTAATTATATTGTAATTTATTTAAAATTATTTTATGTGCATTTATAGTTGATACATATAATATATTAATTTATCAATTCTCACTTCAATGTTATGATCATTTTATGTGTTTATTTCAGAATACCTTTCTAATAAAGATTTTTTATTATTCAATAAAAATTAAAGACAATTACTTGAACATTTATCAATAAAAACAGAATTTTTATTCTCCAATAATTAAAAATAATTTATTTCATGTACTAGTACTCTTTCCACTCTTTTCTAAGTAAAATATTTTGGAAATTCTTTCACGAAAATTAGAATCAATTTTTCTATTTTGTTGATAATATGTTTTTTCCCAAAAAAATGCCTTCTATTTTATTCCAAAAATGTTTTAACCCTTAAAGGAACTTTATTATAATAATTTTTATAGATTTTTTTCCTTTAAAAAATTTTCCGAGGAATATTTTTATTGTAATCAAAAAAAAATTTATTTTTTGAAAATATGAAAGAACATTTTGTTTTATCATGTATAATATGAACAAAATTTACAGACATTGTGACCACTCCAACAATTTAAATATTATTTTATAAGTTAGAAGATTATTTTCAAAGAAAATTATTCTCAAAAAGTTTTCTGGAAAGTTAGCTTTTAAATGTTATATTCAAAGAAAAGGATTTTCAAAATGTTTTCCAAAATAAAAAATATATTTTCATTAAAAAAATAAAAGATATTTTATTGTATTTATATTCATAAATTACTAGGGAATTTGGTTCTTACTAAAATGGGTTTAGTATTGAAATAGTATATGTATATTCTTAATTAAATGAGGGGGTGAATTATAAGTTTAAAAACATACATTTTTTACCTTATGGAATACTATGTTTAACAAATTTAAACAAGGTAAATTCACAAACCCTAAAATAGTTCTTTGAGACAAAATTTCTTAAGTTCTAAATATATTGTTCTGTGAATGGAAAATAAGAAATTTTACTCATGAAAAGATTCTACCTTAAAGTGCATAAAATCATACTTATTAGAGTAAATAAAAGTATAAGAGAGTTTATAAATTTTATACTTTCTTCCTTTATCAAAATACAGTAGAAATTATATATAAAACAAAACAAGTTACAAGTAAGAAATATTTTCACCCAAAGAGTAGGGTATCCAACATCCTTGTAAAAAGGTCCCTTGATTTATATTTTCAAGAAAATATATCTTACCCACACTAGGGTAAGCCCTCAATAAGAATATTGGAATTTGTCTTGATATCCCTACAAGAACATGATCTTTAAAGTAGTCGACACCTCTATCTTCCAATCCTCATAAGTCCTCTAACTTTAAGGAAGTCGGTATCTTTGTCTTCCTATCCTTGGAATCCCTCGAACAATAAGGTATTCATCACCTTTGTTATTTTTCCCTAGAAGCACTCGATTATACTCAGCAACAATTAGAGTCACCAAAGTAAGATCAAAAGGATGTTTAGAATGCACAAATCATGGGAGTATCTCTCTCTAGAAATCACTTCACGGCATGTAATTTCTAGATTGATGGAATGTTAATGATCTCATTCAAATGAGATATTTTTTATAAGAAAAACATCAACTGTTGACTCCCTCCTCCAAAGGTCATATTTTTCCTTGAATCTCAAAGGAACTTGTACACATGAAAGTTAACCCACATTTTGTTATAAAAAGATTGCACAACATCATTTCATAATAATAAAATATGTATGAAAAATTAAGTAGCTTAACCATATCATAATTTCTAGAGTCTGATGAAAAATAGAATTCAAAGTCTAATTATATAAACAATCAGTTTCTATAAAACATAAATTATTGGATTTTGATTTTCAAAGAGTTTGGAATCTGAATTCTATAGATTTCGGATTCTGAATTCCAATGAATTCAGTGTCTGAATTCTGAGAAATTTAGAGTCTAAATTATGAGGAATTAAGAGACTGAATTATAAGGATTTAGGAGTCTGAATTCTAAGGAATTTGGAGTCTGAATTTTCAAAAATTCAGAATCTAATTTTTAGAGAATTCAGAGTCTGAATTTTAGAGAATTTGGAATTTGAATTTTAGAGAATTCAGAATCTGAATTTCAGAGAATTTAGATTCTGAATTTCAGAGATTTCGGAATCAGAATTTCATAGAATTCAGAGTCTAAATTTTAGAAAATTCAGAATCATAATTTCAGATAATTTGGAATCTAAATTTCAAAGAATTTTAAGTCTGAATTTCAGAGAATTTAGAATCTGAATTCCAAAGATTAGCGAGTTTAGTTTTCAAAGAATTTGGAATATGAATTTTAGATAATTTGGATTATAGTTTTTAGAGAATTTACAATCTGAATTTCATAGAATTCAGAATCTGAATTTTTGAGAATTTGGAGTCTGATTTTAAGTGAATTTAGAGTCTGAATTTCAGAGAATTCGGAATCTTAAAACAAAACACTCTATAACCAAGGAACTATAAGATTACAAGGTTTTATATATGAATTGGAATTTTTTGCATAGTAATAAAATGAGTTTTATAGTGAGAAATTATAAAATGAGATATTGAAAATAAGGGTAAGGAAAAAAATTCCTTAGAGAATGGAAATTTTCCTTAAGAAAATAATTCATAGATAAATGTAATTTTCCTTAAGATAAAGTGTTTGTGATTTTCTAAACCTAGAATAAAAAACATAAAATGAAACCTTATTGACTCAATAATGGGTATACGAAGTATTGATACAATCCTTATTCATTCTATGGATGGTCTATGATCATTTGGACTTTGTAAATTATTGACATTCACTTCCTTAATTTATTTTCTATTCAATAACCTTCTTTGAAAAGTTCAATTTACTAGGATCATAATAAATTTAATTTATACTTAATATCCACATTATTATCATTTATATTTTCATTTCCTAAACTGTATACCTGTTTTATATATGGTGGTTAATTTTATATTTATTTTATTCTCTGGGTAAATATTGATAAATATATATTTTCTACTCAATATGGATATTTAATAAGACACTTTTTTTTTGAGTTATATAAATTATTTTATATATAGGGAATTATTCATATTAGTATGACATGGGATAGATTCAATTCTTTGTAACCCCCTCGATGCATCGGTAGTATCGTGAGGTGAATCAGTTGGACATAAGTACTACATGATTATAGCCATGAATGCATTGAAATGTATAGTGAATGGTCTTAATAGTAGTATATTTTAAACTCTATTTCTGATAGTTCATGAAGGTAAAAGTTTCATGTATATGGGAAACAAGATTACCAACAACTATGCATCACCTTCATTCCATATTTCAGTAATTGTAATATAAAATATATTTACTATGTAAAACTTTATGAATGTAGTTCATTCTCATTTAATTGATTAAATTTCATGTGTTCACATTTACTTACATATCCATATTGATTATTCATTATCTGTTTAAGTAGTCAAGTTATTTAAATTTCATGTGTGTTTAGTTATTTACTGTTCCATATTGATTATGCCTTATTTATTCATGCAGTCAAGTTATTCAAATGTCTTGTGTGTTCATTTATTTTCCTTTTAAAATTTCTCCAAAAAAGGGAATTCACTTGTATGGAATTTTAGAACCCTCCACACAAGGAACCCCCCCTCCCCACGAAGGGGTCACTACGGAGAGAGCCCCAGCCAGGAAGGAGCTGTTCGTCAAAGCAATCTGTCAGCACATTGGGTCGCGCCTCATTTTTTCCACCCAGCTGAGACCGAGTGACCCGGAAAGATGGGTGGATCCCGGGGGAGAGGATCACCCTAAAAGCGGACTCCCAATATTTGAACCCTGAACCTCCCAAAGAACAGTGTTGTTGTACCACTCTCCTTCACCACCACACCACCACCGAAGTGTCTTCCTTTTAAAATTGATTATTATTATTTATTCCAGATAGCTTCCACTATAGATAAATCTTAATGGTAATTTGGCCTCATTATTTTTTCCTCTCCCTTGGATTGCATGATGTTTAATTTGCCTAATACATAGGGATATTCTAGATGGAATAAAGAAATTCTGCAAAAAATTATATTTTAATTTTGGTTTTCAATTGCAATAAAAGACCAATGTATGTAACTATTTTAACAAGACTACTAAACTATTTCTCCATTTGGTAATGTAAGTACTTGTATCTTATTCCAATGTAAAGTTAGAACGCACCGGCTCCAGGCTACTTGGGTCGGGGCAGCTATGGTTAGTATCAGAGAAAGTTTAGTAGAAACCATGGAATCTAGATTTAGAAAAACATTTATTAGGGAACATAACCCTATGGTTTACTATGTGTATAACAATAGAAAAACATCCCAAACAAACTATTTTTATGACTATGACAATATATATGAATAAATTTTTCAATTTATGTAGTTTATTTCAATAGTATTTGGATTATACATTATTTTCAATAAGGATATGAATTATTCTACAGTAGATCTTTAAAGACCTGGAATTTCCATGTAATTTATTTTTATATATATGGGAATTTCACGAGACTGTGTAATCTGATAGCATGTGATTCCAAGGCCCAGAGTGCTCAGAATGATCTTTTGAACTTTTGTTGAGCTTAAGTTAACGCGCGTAAGAAGTTTTCCTAAAAAATTGTAATAACTCTTAAATGATAACTCAAATCAAAAATCTAAGGGCACCGTTGCGCTCAAAATGTCGGGTTTACCGTAGGCACGACTTAATATTAGTTGGCGTAGGCGTCCTATAAGAAAACCCAAAATTGGCATGATCATAAATAAAATAATTATTTTAATTATTTTATTTTTCAAATGCTTATAACACACAAACAGTAACTTAGATTAAAAATCTGAGACCAATGCTGAACTCGTGGGGGTATTCATTCTTTAAGTAGACACTAACATTGGTCGGTACATATAACGACCCATACTTTACATACATTGTTATTACTTTATAATTGAAGCATAATTATTACAAAATATAACAAAATCATTAAAGGACTGTATAGGTATAGTGTTTCTAGAAACTGGGAAACAAAAACAAGTGGTTCATAAAGCATCAACATTGTCTCCCATTTATTTCATCATATTTACAGTCCCTTTTGGCATATCCTACTTAATACCCTTATTCCTGACATGGGGAAAAGAAAACATACAAAAGGGTGAGCTCAAATGCTCAGTAAGGGTAAACGAAGGAGATATCAATGATATCATATTCATAAGAACATAAAATTTTGAGAATCCTAACTTGCATGAGAGATCATAATATCATAACATGGGATAAATCAGAGTAGTGAAATATAATCCCAATAATCATAACATAAAAAATGAAACTCGGTGGAATTCACATATAATCATAGAAAATCATTTCTTATCAGTCAAGACTCATTTCCAAGACTATCATAGTGGAAAAAGTCCATTTCTGAAATGAGTTCACTCCTCATTCTAGTCTTGTATCACTAAACCGAATTAACTTTCTATTCCATCCATGTCTATCTCATGAGATATAAATCTTTACCCAATGTATTGGAGGGAGATATATATCCCACCCATCTCATAATGAAACCATTCTTATGTGTGCCATAAAATCATAAATCATATATCATAGCATAACCCATGTAATAAAAATGGGATTCTTAAACATCATAACATCATAACATAATCCATATAAGATAAAAGGACTTCATAAAAATAATTCCATCATAACATAATCAAATCAATGTAAAAATAGGGATAGAAACAGAACCCTATATTATCTTAGATGGAAAATAATTTTGATAAAACACTTGAACTCCATTCTTGAAGAAAATATCCTTTCTACTTCAAAAACATTTTTCCTTTCTTAACATGTGATAAAATTTTAAAATAAGATAAGTAAATTAAAAATAAACTTAAAAACTTGTAAAGGAATCTTCATGGAAATAGTGTTCTATGAAATCATAAAAATCCATTCATCTCTTACAAGTTAAAAAAACATTCTTCTCATACTTTGGCAGAAAAAGTCAAAAAGTATCTCGTACTGAAAATTAAAAAATATTTCTTTCATTTGTTTTAATAAAATTCAAAAACAGCTAAAATTGTATTTACACAATTTTTGGAGTATAGAAATAATATTACATATTGAGGAAACATGGATGTGGATGATAAATATGCCCCAGTAAATTCTGAAGTATAAACAATCTCGGATAAAAATGAGATTGGGAGATTTTCCTTTACCATAGGTCTGATATGGTTTTTACATGTCCAAACCTCCTGTATAATGATTTAAACAGTTTCATTGACTTATTCCAGAATCATAATCATTATTATGATATCATATATGGTCGTACTCTTAGCTTCTTATTAGTAATATTTCATTGCTACTTGTTATTCGGTAGTTCATTGATTTATGTTCTTCTACGTGTTTTGTTAAAGAAATTCTTATTCCTCTTTTTAGGTTATAGCTACATTATTTACATAATGGTAGTAGTACAATATATATAATATTTATTCATTCAATTCGTTTATATAATCATGGTTTAGTGAAGATCATGTAGAACGAATCACATCGCATCGTGGAGACGGTAAGCTGTACGTACACTCGAGCGACGATATCGTTCCCATAATTATTGAATGGTTTTGGAGTGGATGGTATAATATCTCAGAATTAGTATAATTTTATAATAATTATATACATAGTTATTATTTTTCCCATTATACACATCCAAGTAAGGTGGTGGTGGAAAACAGATTACACCACAGCGTAGAGATAGTATTACGTACGTACGCACGTGCTGAGATTTCATTTTCCATAGGATGGATAGAAGGTGAAATAGGGTTATTCCATATTTATAATAACATATAATTATATGAGTGATCCTTATGTTATTACTTTATAATGAAACAACTAAATAAGAGTAAGTATAAGAAGAAAGAAACTTGAAAGAATCGGTAGAAGAGATTACCTCTTCCTCAACGTGCCTCCTTTAAACTTCCTCTTAAGGGAATAGATTTGGTATTTCGAGAAGACCAGAACCTCCAGAATATTATTAGGGAAGTTGAAAAGATTAATAGGCAGGGTTTGGATGATCATGAAGGCTCAAAGTTGTGTAAAGAGGATAGGGAGTAGGTTCCCTTTTATAAGGGAGGAGAGGGGCACCTTTGCAAAAGTCAAAAATATTAATTTATAATAAATAAAACCTCACTTAAAAACCTCAAAAAATAACTCATATTCAAATATTAGATGATATAGGGTTGTAAGATCATCAAACAATAAAATTTTTACATCTTGGAAATTTATTTTAAACCTTATCAACTTGATTTATCCTTATTTTATCTATTTAATTTTATTTTTGGTAATAAGATTGAAAATTTTAAATTGGTATAAATAATTAATTATGTGTTCTGAATTTTCCATAACTGGATATGTTATGACATTTTCTACCATATAAATTTTAGTTAATAATTTTTAAAAAATTTGTGAATTATAAACAATTTTATATTATGTTATTTTTATAAAATAATAATAGTGTCAATTTCGACACTATTCATTTATTTGAATTTAAATAAAATCCACACAGAATATATCTTCAAAATAAAAGATTTAATAGATTTATAATATGTTATATTTATCTATAATATTCTTGGAGCATAATAAATAGTTCATATAATATTTATTTTAATATTTCTAAAACCATTTATTTGATATTTCAATCCATATTTAATTTCAACATCACTATTGTGTCACCTTTAAGAATAATTATTTAATCCCTAAAAATCCTAAATAAATTCACATGATGTAGATAACTTTACAAGATTTATGAATATTATTCATGTTCGAAGTTTCTTGAAGTTTATCACTTAATTAAAATTATTATACTTAAAAGATTTAAGAGAGTGACATGTTGTCACTTTCTTTGGTTTTAATAATAATTAAATTATTTTCATGGTAATAAGTCCATAAAATGAATCTAATCCGACCCTTAGGTGATATGGGTTGACTTTTAGTCATCCAATAGAATTTTGGCAGGTTTTAGGGTAATTTTATAATCTTATGTTTACCCTTAATTACCTGATTTATCTTTAACTACAATAAATAAAAATTACAGTAGTTTCTATTCATAATATCAAAAAAAATACGAGTAACCTATTAACATAATTTGGACCCACTGAATTAAAATATGGCATCCATTTTTCAAAATTAAAAATACAGAATTTGCAGTAATTAATTTAAATCTAATCACGTTGTTAAGAAAATGGGTTTTTAAAGTTAAAACACTGTCAAAGATTGAAATGTTTTTACATATGAATTCAATGAAAAAATATTGGTAATGAAATATGTTATATTAAATGGTAAAAATATGTTCTATTTATACTTTAAAACCATTCAATATTATAATTCTCCATATAAATTAATGCGATGAAAAAAATTGTTTTTAATTAAAATATAGCATGTTTTTACTATACATTAAAATATGAAAGTTTTCAGAATAATATGAAAAATTTATCCAAAGTAAATTTCTATATCCTGATTCCAAAATAGAATTTTATTTTGTCAAATTTAACTTATAAAAATGTCAAAAACTAGATTTAAATTGGGTGCGCCATCAAAAGGCGGCAAAACTGCATTTTTTTTTAAAATACTTATTTTACCAAAAAAAATTATTTTGTTCTCAAACCATGTTCTAGAAAATGTGTAAAATGAATAATAATGATATAAAATTCAAAATGTAGTTAATAATATTCATAAAGGTTAGTCTATAATAATATTATAACAATGTTTCTATGTTTCGTGAAACTCGGTATTGTGTACTAAACACGCTATCAAGGAAGGTCGTGATTGTGTGTAACGCAAGCCAAGCCAGTGTTGTGCCTAGTGAAAGATTCCTTTGGTGTTGCGCATAACATAAGAGATTAAAAAAAATATTTCTCATAAAATCTCAGGGAGTTACATTCTACCCCCCTTGAAATGAATTTCACCCTTGAAATTCATCATTTCGTAACAAACAGATGAGGATACCTCTCCCTAATCATATCCTCAAGTTCCCATGTATCTCCTTATAATTGATGTTTCCACCATAAAACTTTAACCAAGCGAGTGGTCTTGTTTCATAGAAATTTTTTGCTACAATCCAGAATCCCTATCGGCTATTCTTTATAAGAAAGATCTTTCTCCAGCGGTACAACTTCTGATCTTAGTACATGTGAAATATCAGGTATGTACTTTCTCAAGAGAGATACATAGAACACATCATGAACTTGAGATATATTTTTTGAAATTTATAATCGGTAAGCTACCTTCCCAACACGATACAATATTTCAAAAGGACCAATATATCTAGGGATCAGCTTTCCCTTCTTTCCAAATCTCATTACTCTCTTCTAAGGAGATATTCGTAAGAACACTTTATCACCCACTTCAAACTCTAGGCATTTTCTTCGGTTATCGGCATAACTTTTTTGTCGACTCTGAGCTGCTCTTATGTGTTGTTGAATAGATCAGACCTTTTCTACCATCTCATCAACAAGATCAAGTCCTAATAGCTTTGTTTCCCCAACTTAATCCTAGAAATTTGGAGTTCGTAATTTCATTCCATAGAGAGCTTTATAAGGATCGATCTGAATACTGGAGTGAAAGCTATTATTATAAGAAAATTACACTAAAGGTATGTGTTGATCCCAACCACCTTTGAAATCCATAAAGAAAGTTCTCAACATGTCTTATGGAGTTTTAATTATCCTCTCAGACTGACCATCTGTCTGAGGATGATAAGCAGTGCAGGAACTCAACTCTGAATCCAGAGTATGCGGAAGACTTCGCCAAAACTTTGAGGTAAACCTCGGATCCCGATCAGATATAATGGAAAGTGGTACTCCATGCAATCTTAAAACTTCCTTTACATATATCCTGGTAATCTGATCAAGAGATAAATCTTCTCTAATAGCAATGAAGTGTGCTGACATCATAATATGATCAACTATTACCCATATAGCATTATTGCCTTTGATATTTTAGGAAGTCCAGTGACAAAGTCCATAGTTATGTTTTCCCATTTCCATTCTGGTATGGGTAATGGTTATAACATCCCCTTAGACTTATGTCTCTCAGCTTTAACTTTCTAACAAACCAAGCATCGAGAGACATATTCATCAACATCTCTTTTCATTCCATCCCACAAGAAGTACTCTTTCAGATCCATATACATCTTCGTGCTTCCAGGGTGAATAGATAATGAAGAACTATTCGTTTCATACAATATTTCCTCCTTTAACTCTGAGATGGGAGGAACACAAAACCGATTCTTGAACCTTATTATTTCATCACAATCAATGTGGAATTCAGGAACATTTCTCACCTTCTTTTATATCTCTAAGTCTTCTTTTTGTGCCTATTTAATCCTCACAAGTATAGATGGTTGAACATTAATTTGATAAAGATAATATTTTTCCCCTTCCATTATAATTCTAAGATTCAGCCTTTGTAAATCCAAAAATATTGGATCTTTTGTGATCCTCATCATGGATTATCTAGCATGGTCCTATCGAATTAATGCATCTGCCACCTTTTTTTCTTTTTGAGGGTGGTAATGAATTGAGCATTTGTAATCCTTAATCAGCTCCAATCATCTCCATTGGTACATATTCAGGTCCTTTTGTGTGAAAATATACTTTAAACTTTTATGATCAGTATAAATATCACACCTTTAACCATAAAGAAAATTCCCCCAAATATTTATTGCAAAGATTACCGTAGCTAACTCCAAATCATGAGTTGGGTAATTTTTCTAATGGATTTTCAACTGTCGTGTGGCATAAGCTATCACCGTATCATTTTACATGATAACACACCCCAATCCATTCATGGATGCATAACTATAGATCACAATCCTTTCTCCACTACAAGGCAGTGTGAGCATAGGTGAACTGGATAGCCTTCCTTTTAACTCCTTGATATTCTCTTCACACTCCTCTTTATAAACGAACTTAACTCCTTTTCGAGTCAACCTGGTAATTGGATTAGATAATCTTGAAAAACCTTTCAAAAAATGTTGATAATTACCAGCTAAACCATGAAAAATTTGGATCTCAGTTACTGTTGTGGGTCTCGACCATCTTTCAATAACCTCTATTTTTGTTGGATCCACATATATCCCCTCTTTTGAGAGTATGTGACCCAAAAATGCAACTTTTTGGTGCCAAAATTCACACTTGGTAAATTTGGCATAAAGTGTCTCCTTTCTCAGGGTCTTCAATACAATTATCGAGTGATCTTCATGTTCTTCCTTTCCATTTGAATAGACAAGAATATCATCTATAAAGACTACCATAAACTGATTAAGATAGTCTCTAAAGACTCTATTCATTAGATCCAAGAAGATAGTAGGGGCATTAGTAAGACCGAATGAAATCACTATAAATTCATAGTCTCCATACCTTGTAAGGGAAGTCTTCTTTGGTATATCCTCTTTTTTGACCCTTAATTGATGATACCCGGAACGAAGATCAATCTTGGAAAAGTATTGATCTCTGTGTATTTGGACAAATAAGTCGTCAATGCATGGTAGAGGATATTTTTTCTTGATATTGATCTTGTTAAGTTCTTGATAATCAATGCAGAGTCTCATTGATCCATCTTTCTTCTCAACAAACAGAACAGGTGTTACCTGAGGTGATGCACTAGGGAATATGAATCCCATATCAAGATTCTCTTGGAGTTGCTTCTTCAATTCCTGCAACTCAATTGGGGCCATTCTATAAGGTGTCTTTGAAATAGGCATATCACCCGGTATGAGTTCTATTGAAAAATCAACTTCACGATTTGGTGGAAGACCTGACAATTCCTCCAGAAAGACATCATTAAACTCTCGTACAATAGGTGTATTCTTAATCGCGAGTTTCTCTCCAACCATTTGAGATAAATAACCTTCATTTAGTGGAATCAAGACCCATAAGATGGAAGAAATTTCCACTGGAAGGTTATGTTCATCCATGCATCGATAGATGATCATAGATTGATCTAGAATATGAAATGTGACTTCCCTTCATTAGAAATTGATATGATCTCCTTATAAAGAAATCCAATCCATGCCAATAATCACATCGAATTCCACTATAGTAAGGATCACAAGATTTGCAGGAAGCACTTTCCCACAAACTTCAATCGGAGAATAATTGTAAATTTTTTATGCGACTGTTGTGCCATTAGGGGTTGTCAAAGCTAACTCAATATCTAATTGTTGCGGTAATACAGCTATTACCTTATAAAATTCTTTAGAAGTAAAAGAGTGGGTGGATCCATAATCAAATAAAACATTTTCTACTTTAGAGTGGATTGTAAGTGTACCTTTCACCACTTTGTTATCATACATCGCCAATAGAAATTGCGTGTGACTTTACTTTTCCTTTGGCCTTAAGAGTTATTTGACGTCAATCATCATCAAAAACCCTCGGATTAAGGCATTGATTAGCATAATTCCACATTTCTTTTCACCTGTAACATTGAAGTGTAGGAGGTGCATTATGTGTAGCCTTTTCTTTGTTCACATCACTAGACATCTTCTTCCCATCATTGCGGCATTCAAATGCCTGATGCCCTTCTTTTACATATTTGAAACATTTACTTGTCCCTTTAAGACAACTCCCCCCATGTTTCTCTCCACACTTTGAGTATAATGGAAAAATCATCTCCTTTTTAGTGTGCTCTTTATATTTTCCTTTGAATTCCATTTTCCTCTTCTTATCAAACCCTTGTGACTGATGGATTACTCCAATTTCTATCTCAACCTTGAGATCACAATGAACATTTTTCTCGTAGCTATTGAAGTCCCTTATGGATAATTCCCATTAAAGAATTCGTTTTAAGCCACTAAAGAATTGATCAATCTTACTCTCAGGTTGGATAATAATCCCAGAAGTGTACCTTCCAAGTCTTGTAAAATTTGCTCCATAGGTACCAATAGATTCATCATCCTTTTTCTTTATTTCATGAAACGCCTTCTCCTTATTTTTTTGAAGAATACGAGGGAAGTACATATTGAAAAATATGTTCTTGAACTCGTCCCATTCCATGGAATGAATTTTGTCTCTTTTCCTCGTATTCTTGATAAGATTCCACCATTGATCAGCTTTACCTTTCAAACGATATACCGCTAAGATGGATTTATCATGTTCAGAACATTTTAGAACTGAAAATATCTTTTTCAGTGGTACTGATCCATTGTTTAGACACTAATGGATCAGAAGACCCACTGAATGAAGGTGGATGCTGCCTCATGAAGGATTCAATAGAATGTTGCTCCTTCCTTTGCTTGTTTGGAAGGCCTGCATGATTCATAGCTTGAGAAAGTTTTTTGAGCATGGCTATAAGATTTTTTATTCTAGCTCCCATAACATTTGGTTGTTCAGGGGGAAAATCATTGCATTTCCTGTCACATTCAGTATTAACACGGTTCCATCAGGTTCCAGACATTGACTAAAACCAAGAAGTATAGTGTGAGAAACACTAATCAAAATAGGAAAACCACATAATAAAGAATAAAATTTCACACTTTAGGTCTTATCATAGGTTATTCATGGCCATTTCTAAAACTCTATGATTTTTTCTTATGCTTATACATATCCTTCTTATCTTACTATGGCTTTCACAACCAAGTTTCAAAAGGTTTACTATACCTTTCCTCTGATACCAACTATAATGACCCATAAATTACATACATTGTTATTACTTCAGATTTGAAGAATAATTATTAAAAAATATAACAAAACCATGAAAGGACCGTATAGGTATAATGTATTTAAAAACTAGGAAACATAAACAACTGGTTCATAAAGCATCTACATTGTCTCTCATTTATTTCATCATATTTAGAGTCCATTTTGGCATATCCTACTTAATACCCTTCTTCCTGACCTGGGGAAAACAAAACATACAGAAGGGTGATCTCAAATGCTCAGTAAGGGTAAAGGAGGGAGATATCAATCATGTCATATTCATAAGAACATAACATTTTGATAATCTTAGCCTGCAAAAGAGATTATAATATCATAACATGGGATAAATCATAGTAGTGAAATGTAATCCCAATAATCATAACATGAAACATGAGACTTTGTTTCATACACACATAATTATAGAAAATCATTTATTATTAGTCAATACTCATTTCCAAGACTATCATAGTGTACAAAGTCCATTTCTGAAATGAGTTCACTCCTCGTTCCAGTCTTGTATCACTGAACCGGATTAACTTTCCATTTCATCCATGTCTATCTCATGAGATATAAATCTTTACCCAATGCATTGGAGGGAGATATAGGTCCCACCCATCTCATAATGGAACCATTCTTATGTGTGCCACAAAATCATAAATCATACATCATAGCATAACCCATGTAATAAAAATGGGATTCTTAAACATCATTCCATCATAACATAATCCATATAAGATAGAAGGACTTCATAAAAATAATTCCATCATAAAATAATCAAATAAATGTAAAAATATAGATAGAAATATAACCCTATATTATCTTAGATGGAAAATAATTTTTATAAAACACTTGAACTCCATTCATGAGGAAAATATCATTTCTACTTTAAAAACATTTTTCCTTTCTTAACATGTCATACAATTTTAAACTAAAAGTAGTTAATTAAAAATAACCTTGAAAATTTTTAAAGGAAGCTTCATGGAAATATTGTTGTATGAAATCATAAAAATTCATTCATTCCGTATAAGATAAGAAAACATTCTTCTCGTACTTTGGCCGGAAACGTCAAAAAGTATCTCGTACTGAAAACGACAAAAGATTCATTTCATATCTTTTACTAAAATTCACCAATAGGTAAAATTGGATTTAAAAACTTTTAGGAGTATAGAAATAATATTACATATTAAGGAAACATTTATGTGGATGATAAATATGCCCCAATAAATTTTGAAGTATAAACAATCTCGGATAGAAATGATATTGTGAAATTTTCCCTTACCTTATGTCTGAAATGCTTTGTACATGTCTGAAACTCCTATATAATGATTTAAATAATGTCATTGACTTATTCCCGAATCATAATAATTGTTATGATATAATATATGGTCATATTCTTAGCTTCTTATTAGTAATATTTCATTGCTACGTGTTATTTGGGTGTTCATTGCTTTATGTTCTTATGTGTGTTTTGTCGAATAAATTTTTATTCCCATTTTTAGGTTATAGCTACCTCATTTACAGAATTGTAGTAGTATAATATATATAATATTTATTCATTAAATTCATTTATATAATCATGGTTTAGTGAAGATCATGTAGAATGAATCACATAGCATTATGGAGATGGTAATCCGTACGTACGCACGAGCGACGATATTGTTCCCGTAATTATTGAATGGTTTTGGAGTGGATGGTAGAATATCTAAGAATTAGTATCATGTTATAATAATCATATAAATTGTTATTAATTTAACCATTATACCCATCCAAGTAAGGTGGTGGTGGAAAATAGATTACACCATGGCGTGGACACGGTATTCCGTATGTACGCACGCGCGGTGATTTCATTTTCCGTAGGATGGATAGAAGGTGAAATAGAGATTTTTCATATTTATAATAACATATTAGTATATTATTGATACTTATGTTATTACTTTATAATGAAACAACTAAATTAGATGAATTAGAAGAAGGAATAAACTTGAAAGAATCAGTAGAGGAGATTACCTCTTCCTCGACGTGCCTCCTTTAAACTTATTCTTAAGGGAATGGAGTTGGTCTTTTGAGAAGACCAGAACCTCCAAAATATTACTAGGGAAGTTGAAAAGATTAATGGTCTAGGTTTGGATGAGCTTGAACTCTCAAAGCCGTGTAAATAGGAGATGGAGGAGGGGCCCTTTTATATGGAAGGAGAGGGGCCCCTTTGGAAACCTCAAAAATATTAATTTATAATAAATCAAAACCCATGTAAAAACCTTCTAAAATGACTCATATTCAAATATTAGATGATATATAATTGTTATCTCATAAGACAATAAAATTTAGACGTGTTGGAAATTTATTTTAAACCTTATCAACTTGATTTATCCTTATTTAATCTATTTAATTTTATTTGTGGTAATAATATTATAAATTTTAAATTGTTTTAAATAATTACTTATGTGTTGTGAATTTTCCATAATTGGATAATTTATGAAATTTTCGACCATATAAATTTTAATTTATAATTTTTAAATAATTTTGTGATTTTTAAACAATTTTATATTATGTTATTTTTATAAAATAACAATAGTGTCAATTTGACACTATTCATTTATTTGAATTTAAATAAAATCCACAAAGAAGATATGTTCGAAATAAAATATTTAATAGATTCATAACATGTCATATTAATCTAGAAAATTCGTGGAGAACATTAAATAGTTCATATATTATTTGTTTTAATATTTTTAAAACCATTTATTTGATATTTTAATCCATAAAATAATTTCAACATTACTATTGTGTCACCTTTAATGATAATTATTTAATCTCTAAAAATTATAAATAAATTCAAAGAATGTATATAATTCTATTATCTTTATGGAGACTATTCTTTTTGGAAGTTTCATTAGGTTTATCACTAAATTAAAATTATTATACTTATAAGATTTAAGAGAGTGACATGTTATAACTTTCTTTGGTTTTAATAAAAATTAAATTATTTTCATTTTAATAAGTCCATAGAATAAATCTAATCCGATCCTTAGGTGATATGGGTTGACTTTTAGTCATCCAATAAAATGTTTTTAGGTGTTAGGGAAATTTTATAATCTTATTTTTACCCTTAATTACCTGATTTACCTTTAACTGCAGTAAATAAAAATTATCGTAGTTACTATTTATAATATCAAAAAAAATAAAAGTAATATATTAAAATAATTTGGACCCCATGAATTAAAATATGGAATCCATTTTTCAAAATTCAAAACACAGAAGTTTCAGTAATTAATTTAAAATTAATCTCTTTGTTAAGAAAACGGTTTTTAAAAGTTAAAACATTGCCAAAGTTTGAAATTTTTTTACCTATGAATTCAATGTAAAATTAATGGTAATGACATAAATTATATTAAATGGTAAAAATATATTATATTTATTCTTTAAAAACATTCAATATTATAATTTAACTATATAAATTATTTCAATGAAAAAAGTTGTTTTGAATTAAAATATAGCGTGTTTTTACTATACATTAAAATATGAAAGTTATCATAATAATATGAAAAATTTATCCAAAGTAAATTTTTATATCTTGATTCCCAAAAAGGATTTTATTTTGTAAAATTTAACTTTTAAACATGTCAAAAACTATATTTTATGTGGGTGCGCCATCTAAAGGTGGTAAAACTGCATTGTTTGAAAAATACTTATTTTACCTGAAAAAATTAGTTTTTTTCTCATACCATGTACTTAAAAATGTGTAAGATGAATAATAATGTTATAAAATTTAAAATTTAGCTAATAATATTCATAACAGCTAGTCCATAATAATATTATAACAATATATCTATGTTTCATGAAACTCAGTATTGCGTAGTACACACGCTATCGAGGAATGTCGTGATTGCGAGTAATACAAGACAAGACAGTGTTGTGTGTAGTGAAAGATTCTTTTGGTGTTGCATATAACATAAGACAAAAAAATTATTTCTCACAAAATCTCAGGGTGTTACAGCGCGGACTACCAGATAATGTTAGTTTTTGAAAGCAAATAAAATAATTAACTGACAATTAATTTATTTTAAAATTCATAACTTCTAAATGGTAACTCGGATTGAAAATAAGAGAGTACAGTTGGGTTCGCTGGGGAGTTTTCACTTAGGCATAGCCTAACCTCGACCTGCGCGGGTTTAGGGTGTTTGATAATAATTTTCCAAACTTTTTTTGGGTGCATTCAGTAAATGCACGAGCGTCATTTTATAACTTTTGAACTGGTGCTCCGAATTGAATTATGAGGGCACTGTTAAACTCACAGCACCGGTGTTCACATAAGAAGACTTTCACCTCAACGGCAATTGGTCGAGAATGAAATTTAGTTTTTTTGTTTTTTGTGGAAAATAATAAAATAAAATGATATCCACTTTATTTTATTTTGAGCTTCCATGTGGATATTCCAGGTGGGGTCCATCAGAGCTAAAACTTCACATGGAAGTTGGAAGTGGGGACCACCACACCTTAACCTCCCATGAGAGGTTATGTTGGTGGCGACCACCTGAACCATAACCTCCCATGATAGGTTATGGTGGTGGGGACCACCCAGGTTTTTAAACCTCCTTGAAACCTCCCATTAATTGGTAGAAATCTATCAAGCCCCTATTAAATGTGGGGGAAGCCTCTCGGTATCCTCCCAATAATTATAGCCAATGCACCTCTTAAATTGTGCCAGTATAATTTAATTATCTTACTCCTTTTAAATTTAAATAACAGCGTCTTTGGAATTTAGGAAGGTTCCTAATAAATAAACCATCATAAATTCAAATGATCGTTACCTACCTCCCTCCCTCTCCTATATTAGAAATCTTGGTAGGAGGTTTTGGGATGAATTCACCAAGAGACAAAGCACTGGTAAAGTGACGCGACACCCAACAATTGGAGGATTATGCTTCCTCTATGAAGAACGCCTTCTTCCAATGATGGATGTCGGCGAGGAGCGACTTCAACTTCCTTCCTCTGAACCTACTCCGAAGTTGGATGTCTTTGACTACGACGAGCTGGCGCCCCAACCGACGATCGAGGAAAATGATGATGACACCAACGTTTGTATTTTCACAATGATCTGTCTTCTTTTCTGTGCTAATGTCGACAAGCATCGAACAAAGGTAGGGGTTATTTTTATTTAAGTTCCATGTTCTTCCTTTCATTCAAAATGAGGAATGAGGATGTTTTCATTTTTTCATGTGGCTTGTAGTGCTTCATTCTTATGAACTGATTACTATCACCATGAATGTAGGGGATGCGGGCCAAACTAACCTGGCCTGACTCCCTCCCTCGATCTCTTTTGTGATTTTCTTCGTCATGGCAATGAAATGATGAGGCGGCGAAGGTGACAGCCAATGATCGTGCTCCCCGCAGTCTCTGCAACCTACGCCGCCCTCACAGCACATCAGCCGAACCGGCTCCCGGTCGTCGTCGGCCTCCTGTGCGCCCACCGGCAACCCGGTTGCTCACTATCCTCCCCTCTACCAGCTGTCGTCGGCCTCCCGTGCGCCTTCTGGCCACCCTACCTCCCACCGGCCTTCCGAATCTCAGCCGCCACTGGCCTCCCGTTTTCCTCGGCCGAACCACGCCGGCCCGCGCGCACTGCGCCGCCGCTGGATGAACCATCCTCAGCAATCCATGTCGAGCCGCTTGAGCCGCACCCCTTGCGGCATTGGTCGAATTGGCCTCGGCCAACTGGACCATGATGTTGGGCCACTCCCCATGTGCGTCTAGCCGAGTCGGCCTTTCACGCTCTGGCGACCGGTCCACACCGTCGCGCTACTCACCGCCTTTGCGGCCAGCTGGGCTGGGCCTAGTGGGTTGGGCCGAACCCAACGGGCAGGCCAGGAAAAACCCAAACCGGGTCGGCCCAGACTAAGTCGGGCTGGGTCGGTCCGACCAGGTCAGACTGGACCCGGGCCCACTACCGACCATTTACTTTCTTTGGCCATATCACTAGCATCCGACGTACGTTTGACGAACCGTTAGCGGCACTAGAAATCTTGGAACTTGACGGTCCCTTTGAGTATACCCCACTATAGTTTGGGGTATAGTTGAGATACGGTCAGGTTAGATCATGCACGAATCTAACCGGAACCCCGGGACTAAAAGGCTAATAACTCACAAACCGGGCGTCTGATTGACGTGTCGTCTGTTGCGTTGAGACTCCTATGACATGGAAGACCTTTGCGATATTAATTTGTGGGACTACATGGATGTTAATGAATCGAAACATGTCTTGATGAGTAGATCCTCCTGGAATCAATCATTCTTTGTGAGTAAACCCTATGGCTGGCTGCTCTCTGACTACTATTCTAGGATCCTGTGTGGGTTTGATAGTTCTTACTGCTGTTCCTGGATCCTCTATGGGTTCGATAGCTCCATCTCTTGTTCCTGGATCCTGTGAGGGTTTGATAGTTCTAAATCCTGTTCTTGTATCTTGTGTGGGTTTGACAGCTCTGACTACTGTTCTTGGATCCTGTGTGGGTTCGACAATTCTAACTGCTGTTCCTGGATCCTGTGTGGGATCGACAGCTCTGACTACTATTCCTGGATCCTATGTGGGTTTGACGGGTCTGACTACTGTTCCTGGATCCTATGTGGGTTCAACAGTTCTAACTATTGTTCCTAGAACCAATGTGGGTTCAGAAGCTCTGACTACTATTCCTGGATCTTGTGTGGGTTCGAGAGTTCTGACTACATTTCCTCGATCCTGTGTGGGTTCAACTGCTCAGACTACAATTCCTAGATCCTTTGTGGGTTTGACAGCATAGACTGCTGTTCTTAGATCCTATGTGGGTTCGACAGCTCTGATTACTGTACTAGGATCCTACGTGGGTTCGACAGAATAGATGATTTTGTGGCTATTTATAATCATCTCTAACACTCTACAAAAGTTGTACACCTGTGTGAGCTATGTCAGTAACTTTTGTGTTTACCTCATGATTGATATGGATTACATGATAACTTAGGTATATGTATAGGCATATACCTAAGTGGGGTTGATTGTAGATTTCATACCTTGTGGTTTATCCTTGTTGAATTTTGTGAGACCTTGAGGGTCTCAGAGTCCCTATTGAGTATCGTTATACTCACCCCTGCACGGGCTATGCTCGCACCTCGTTGTGTTGAATTTAGACGACAGACAGCAAAGACTGAGGATGAGAGCACCAGGACCGGACGGTACCCAGAGGTGGACCATATGGCGTGATGATACACGGAGGATACGGACAGACTTGGAGAGATGAGGAGGAGATTTGTACCTACCCTTCATGTAGGAACCTCAGAGGACAACCCAGTGACAGATTTTGCTTTCTTTTATTGTACTTTATGTTTCCTTGTACTTTATAGTTGGTCTTGTATTTCCGACCCCCTTTTACTTTCATTACACATTGTTATATTGTTCTACTTAGTGTTTTCCTTCTAGCTTGTACTATGTTGTGTGTGAATTCAGGTTATAAAGGAAATTCCTTCCAATTTTTAGGGATTTACGCCTTTGGTGATAGTTGATGGCCATTGGCCTATGGAAGGTGGCCTCTGGGTAGTCCTGGTACGGGCCCTGGGGGATGGGTCATGATAAGATCATTTTCTAGAAATGGATATTAGTTGGGAACCACATTAATTCAATAAATCTCATGGGTATGGATGATCATTTGAATAATGTTTTCAATCCTATATTTTGATGGAAAGTAGTCTACCAAACATTCTTATCATATGATGAAATATTATCATGTTCTATAAATATAGAGAAAAAAATATCCATGTCTCATAGCCTAAAAGTGAAAAAAGAGGAAATGAGGATGATATAAAAAATGTGGATATAGGGAAAAATGGAAAGAATTATTTTCCCACATGTGATAATTATATAATGAAACACCTTGATATATGTATAAGTTGAAAATGAGTTTTCTCCATGTATAGATAATATGTTTACCAGGATCATAATTGGTAGGGAATGAAAGAAGTTTCCAATCATGAATGCATAAAATATAAGGATATGGGGAACTTTGAAAATTAATTTTTAAAGTGTCAATGGAATATACCTCATAAGAAGATAAAGGATTAGGGCCAAGATTATATTATTAATAAAAATGAAGAGGAATGGTCAATATACCCATGTTTGGATCAATTATTTGTCTCATTTTAGTACTTAATAAATGATATACTAGTTATGATATTCATAAATTGAATAATAATTGTATTGAAGAACTATTTTAGTTAGGATTTGAGTTAACATGTTTAATGGTACCGAAAACTGAGAAAAATGTTTTAGTAACATGTTTAACTTCATGTAGAACATATGATTGAGTGAAATTAAACCCTTAATATGTTCCTGAAATTGTAATAATGATGGTTGGATAAAGGGGTGATTAATAAGAATAAATTAAATTTGATATTTCTAACTATAATAGAAGTGATTAATGATTTATTTGAAAAGTGGTTATATAATCATTGATGGATTCTACTTCATTTTTATATTTAAGGATTATATCCAATAACCTTTGTTTCACATAACAAATATAGAAGCATGAATGCTTTCAATAGCTATTTATCATAATAAAAATTATTACCATGTTTCAAGAGAATACATGATAAATTTAATCAAATGTTTAGTATATGATGACAAAGAAACACTTTATTTTTTCTGGGGAATATAAATTTAATTTATTTACCTTCTTTGAAAATTTGGTTAGATATATTTTGGATGATATTTAAGGTTAGATATATATATATATATGGAATAGGTTAGTTTAACTTTTGGTGTTATTGTATAACTTTTTATAACCATTTTATATTTTAGTAAAGACGTGAGGAATGTCTTATTACTATTTTAAAGATCACATGATCTGTTCAAGGGTAATTTAAGTGCTTCAGGGATGAATTGAAAATTGAAATTTGACTAAAGATTAACTATTAAACGAAATTATTCTTATGAAATATAGACGTATCAAGTAACTATATTTCTTTATATTATTAGAGTGAAATAATTCCCAAACCCTATGAAATAATCTTGAAAAAAAAAATACTATTATGTTGCATTCATATCTGATGATTGATATATTCGTTTTGATTATTATAGATTTATGTATTTTAGGCCCTAAAATTTAAATTTATCATTCAATTATTTATGATCAATTATTTCAATCACTATTAATAAATAATTACTCTTTTTCTCTTTGTTCGTATCCTCACTTTCCACCAACTTTCTCCTATATAAAAACCTAGTTATTTTTATTATAGATTACTTTAACACTTCCTATTATATCATATTAAGAATATATTTTGTTAACTCGTTTATGATGTTCTTTTTTCAAATATGGTATTTGCAAATGTAAAACCCTAAAATATAAAGATCATGTATAAATTGTGAGGATGCAATTTAGTTAAAGTGGGGAGAAGGTAAGGCCCTAAAAATTTTAAAAGAATAAAATTTCAAATGATAGCAACTATAACACCAAAAATGAGTTATATTTCATTATATAAAACACTAATATCAGCATGTGTTTTATTTAAAATTTACTTTATCTTATGTCACATGAAATAATGAGTTTCTTTGATCGCTTGTTTAAACCAAAAGACCTGGTTTTACTAAAAAACAAAATAAAAATATTAATATTATTTAAAATTAAATCTAAATCCTATTTAATAAATTAGAGGTTATAATTTGGATTAAATAACTTAGAAAAATATATAGTTAAATTCATCGGATAACAATTAATTATAAATGAACAAAAAAACCAATATGAATATAAAGGAATTGTTTTTATAAAAATCTATTTGATGCGATATAGGCATTTTATATTAATAAATTAAATTAATTACTATTTTTTGATGATTTGAAAGAATTATTTCGATTATATATTCCAAAAAGTGTTTTTATATTCATCCAATATATTTGATAGGCATAATATAAGAAAAAATTCCAAGTTTATGCAATAAAAAAATATAATGATAGTTTGTCAAACTTTTAATTGATAACTGATTTTAAAACCACATTTAAAAAATTTTATAAATTTTAATTGAAAAATATATTTTTTTAATATGAATTTAAATATTCAATGAGGGTAAATTTTTGGAATTTCTAAAAGAGGTAACTTTTTTTGATGAATAATGAATAATACTTATTTTTAATTGAAAATTTACTTTTACTCTAGATAATTTATAATGTTAAATTATATATTGAATTAAATTTAAGGTATAATTATTCCTTTATAAATATATTAATACAATTTATATAATTGTAATTAATTTCATCTTGAAATTGGATATAAAACATTAGTAAAATTTGAACATTTTCACATTGAAAACCCACTTTCCTGTACTATCTATGGGATTAAGTTTAAAATATTCTTTTAAAAATCTGTGAATTGAAATTACAAAAATTGATTAAATATTTGCAATAAGAAAAATTTATAATGATTAATAATCTCTATATAGTTATTTACCAACTTTATTAGTGAAAATAGTTCAAATTAATTAGATTGATTAACGTAAAAAAAATTACTTGATGATGAAACATAGAATATATGGTTTAAAAATAATCCAAAACTTTTCCAAAACCAATTATCATGAAATATTTTTGACCTTATCACTTCATAGAAGTAATTGAGTGCATTATTGGTTTCTTTTTTGTGTAAAAACGTGGGATCATTTAACTTTCATTCCAAAATACCAAGTGCGTAGACTCCCTCACATATAAAGGCCTCCACTCTCCTCTTCTATTCACACTATTAAAAACACTTTAGTACAAAAAATACCTGATAATGTAACTCCTCAAAATCCATCCCCATACCCAACATTCCTTCATATGTATAAAAATAAAACCTTTTTAGGTATTAGGGAAAACCTGGGGAGGTTACCTAAAGAAGAGGTATTGTTATTCTAAAATCATTTTTATTTTATTTCCTTTTTATTTCCTTAAATAATTATTTTTATTGGATTATATAATAAAATATATATATTCAATATACTAAAAATTTTTAAGTGAAGGATTTGACCTAAAACTTCACATTCATTAATCAAATGGGTTATGAAATCATCGTTCGTGTGTACGAAAAACTACCGCCTCAAAAACTGATGTTATTAATTTTTATTTTACCACCTCTTAAGGATGGTAATAATGATGGGGTTATAGTTTATATATAATTTATGTGATATTTATTATGTTTTTATGCTTACATAATTAGTAATTACCCAAATATTCATGCTTTCCATTTTTTGGGAATATGATAGCGTTGATCGTGTGTACGGTGGACTATCACCTCATGAAGTGATGAGATTCAATCACAATTTAGTGTGACTATAAAATGGAAACAATGTTCATGCATAAATATGGACTACCATCTCCATGAAAAGTGTATTTCATTTCCTATCACAAAATTTTATGGATTTATATAAATAAATATATAATGAATATTTTGGATATTTATATAATTTTTAAAATTATATATATGATTCAATCATGATCTAAGTATGAGAAACATAAAATAACCATTGAAAACCTACTCAAAAAACATGGTAGTCAACACTAGAAATAATGAACATAATGAAAGATTATTATGGAATGGTAGATAACATGTCATAAGAGGATCATATATTATATAATAAACATTAATAGAATTATATTATAATTTACTAACATGATTAAAATTTTTATAAATGAGGTAATATAGAGTTCAACCAAAAAAAGCATCAGGCGAGGGATTTCATAAATTAATTTCCAGTCATTTGGTTAAACTTATAATTCGTTGATTATATAATCCTAAGATTATGTGTGTAAGGAATTTTCATTATATTATTTTTTATTTAAAATTATTTAATTTTTATTTAATGTTTATACACATAATATATTCATTTAATAATTCTCACTTTAAACTTCTATTCATTGTAAGGTTTTATTTCACAATATCCTTTATATTGAGATTGTTTTTTCTTGAATATTGGTCAAAGTAAATTACTTTCCTATTTAAAAATAAACATTTGTGTTTAATTAAACTATGGTAATTAATTATATATTTCAACTAATAAGACTATTTTACACACTTTAGTACTTAAGAAGTTTTATAATCGTTTTTAGGAAAATCTGACTTAGTTTCTCTCTTCAATTGAAAATATGTTTTCTTCTAAAAAATAGTATTTATAAAAAACTTAAAATAGTTTTAACCCTTTAAAAAATTATATTAGTTTATACCCATTTTTACTAATTAAATTATGGTTTCAAAATAATTTTTTTGTTATCAAAATAATTTTCATTTCTATTTTACGAAAAAAGTGAATGAAAATATTGTTTTAACATGTATAGAATTAATGAAACATCCTTCTTTTAGGATCAATAAAATGTTTTCAAGCAGATTTTATAATTCTTAAAGGTTGTTTTCAATTAAAATTATTTTCAAAATTTTCTTTTGAAAATTTATTTATTAAATGTTATTTTAAATGAAAAAGGATTTTTAATATGATTTTAAAATAAAATGGTTATTTTCCACACGAAAGTTTTGAAATATATTTTATTATATTTGTATTAATAAATAAAAAACATATTTTTATTACTCAAATGGGTATAATTTTTATTGATACAATCCTTATTGTTTCTATGGATGGTTTATAATCATTTTTACTAATGAATGTATTCACAGTAACTTCCTTACTTCATTTCTAAATCAATAACAATCCTTTAAAATGGTTTCTTTCCTATGATCATGAAAAATTAATTTCACCAAAATACCCACATTATTTATCATGGATATGTTAATTTCCTAAATCATAAACCATTTTTACTTGTGGTTTTTAATTTGACAGTTATTTTATTATCTGGGGAAATATTTATAAATATGTATTATTTACTCAATACAGATATTTCAAATGGAACATGTTTTTATGAATTACATCAATTATTTGACATATTTAGAATTATTTATACTGGTACTACATGGGTTTAGAAATTTTTAATGTAATCCCATTTTGGCATCGATATTCCCATGAGATGAAATCAGTTGGACACCAACCCATCGAGTTTGTAGCCATTCATGTCTTAAACAGTCTTGTGAAAGGTGTTGATATTAGTATGTTTTAAAAATATTGTGAAATGTCTTGATAGTAAAGGTTTTAAGTACCTAGGAAGCATGAAGTTTTATAATTAATAATTTCCATCATTTAGAATTTTAGATATTATTACCCATGATATTTTCACTATTAATAAATCTATAGATATAGTTCATTATCTGTTCATTAATTAAACAACATGATTTTTTAGTTACTTACCTTGACATATTTATTATTCCTTATCTATTAATGTCGTAAATATATTTAAATGGAATGATTGTTTAATTATTTAACATAATATATTAATGACGACTTTTCTATTTATTTTATCATGTGAATTAAATGGTATGTGTTTTTAGTTATTTACCTTTCCATATTAATTATGATTTTTTATATATAATATCTCATATTATGTTTTACCCTTATATAGAGTTTGATAACACCCTGATTTTTTTTCTTTCCCCCAGATTCCATGATGTTTTATATGACTAATATATTGGAATATTCTATATAGAATAAAGTTATTCTCAAAAAAGAATTATGGTTTATTTTTTGTATTCAGTTATAATAGATAAATAATGTATGTATCTTTTTTATAAAGACAACTAAACTAACAAGAACTCTAGGATGAAATTTCCTTGTATATTAAAATGAATTAATGGTCGCAATAATTGAATCTAAACTACAAGGCTCTGGGTTGATACAAAGGGAATTATTCTATGAAATATATTTCCAAAATTTTAAAACCAATGTGTATAAAATAAATAAACTTCAACCAATTCAAATTTGATACTGATTTCATAGTGCCCTTTGATATATTAAAAAAGTGATAATTTATATGCCCATTATCATATCACCAAACATGGATTTAAACTTTTGAGGTTATAAGGGATTCATGTAACTATGGGTATCTATGTCATGAAAATGAAAAAAAATAAAAAAACATAGATGTATTTATTATATCATAGATTGTAGTGATGGTTATTTTTATGTGGTTATATTTGTGCAAGTATATGTATTATGAGATAATTAATGGTGAAATTTTTTTACCCATCATATTTTATAATGATCAATTCAAATATCATTATATTATTTTTAAAGGAGTTTTGTAAAAAATTATAAAAAAATAAAGTTAAATGCGATATCACGGTTCGATAAATATAATGAATTATTTGTAATATATTTTATAATTTTAACATTTGGAAACATTTAGAATGGAATATATCTATTTTTTGAGAAGAAAAATGATTTAGATCCATTAAATAGTATCTATCAAGCATTTAAAAAGTGTTTTAAACCACGACGGAATGTGTGTGTGATATAGATTGATGAAAATGTATGAAATAGACTTAATTTATACCATATTATTAATGTGAATGTTACTTCATGACAGGTGTGAGAGGAATCCTACATCTGCATTAGGTTATTCATACAACACTATATTATCTTATAAGTAATAATTATATTGACTTCATTTAATATATCTACAACTTGATCATGTAAAAGTTATTGATATGATTAATTTTAAATAATGATGTATCTTTTTTATTTATTTCTGTATTAAATTAAAATGATAGATTTGATATTTTAGAAACAAATATAAGTGGTTATTTTTAATACATTTGGAAAAGTTTTTTATGAGGACTTAGCCTTAAAAATTATATATTATAGTTTTTATATACTTTAATTCACTTTCTTATATTCAAAAATATTAGTTAGGTTAAGTGTTTCTTAAAATGAGGTCATATATTATACATAACAAACAATATTTTACAATGTAAAAACTTCAAAATCTATATCTATTTTTTCCAAAGTATAAAACTTTTAAAAATAACTACATTTTATTTTCATGAAAATTATTAATGAAATTCAACATGAATTTTTCCTTATTCTTACACATCCATAATCCCTTTTAAAATAATTTTAAAATTTGGGATACACAAAAAAAATATGAGGAAGGGACATAAAAAGAATAATCATGTTACTCCAATGAAAAATATGAAAACATATTAATTGTTTACCTTTATCTTTAATATTCTTTAAGTGTAAGGATTTATACATTTTAACATGAAAAAACACTTATAGATAAAATAAAACCATTAAAACTCAGAGTAATAAAATAAAAAAAAATAAAATTAGAGATTTATTAACATAAAAACCCTTCAATTGGAATAACTATATGTATGTATTCTACTATAATTATTTAACGAACATAATCATTTCCAAATGGATTTGAGATAAAAACTGGGGATCTCCCTTCATGTTATCTATATAAGGATCACCTATTTTTCATGAGATAAAATGAAACTCAACCCTACATAAAAGATATATCAGGTACACCTATGAGCTATAATAGGTCTCGTCCCATCAAATAAGTTGTCTAGGGCTCACCCATGAGCTATAATGTTCCACAACCCTTCATATAAGCTTTATCGAGCTCACTAGTGAGAAATAATAATTCTTAGACCATTATATAAGTTGTATTAGGCTCTAGAGATTTTCATATAATTATCAGCTACCTTATAATTAATAAAACATTTTATTCTTTAACTTTTCATCATAAAACCATTTAAAAACTCTTTTAAACCAATCTGAAAAACACTTTCAGATATCAAAATAGTATGTATTTTAAAAAATATTATCAATATGAAAATAACTATAAAAATGTAAAGTGTGTTTTTATTGGAGTGAATATTTAATTATTATAATGGATTCTAAAAATAAAATATCTTTTATAGTTGTGTAAAAAGTTTTTTCTCCTTACACATTGAAATATTACATTCCTTTTTCCTTTTTTTCAAAACATTCCGTATAAACACGTAAAAATATTCTTTTTAAAGAATATGGAATAAAGTAGAAAAGATCAATAAAATGTACTTCATTAATATATTTTTCCCATTTAAATATATCCATAAAAAATTTATTAATATTTACAAGGAAGATAACATTCTGAAAGTAAATATTTAGAACTTTAAAAAATGATGATTTCAATCAAAAGTCCCTTACATTGAGTTTAAATCATCACAAATGATATTTATATTCCTAAAAAGTAAACTTATATTAATTATTTAATTTCATAAGAAAAATTTTCATGTTTATAATTTTTATTATTTTATCTATTACCACTATATACATAGTATTTTAATCATTTAATTTCACTTTGTATGTTTTGACAGTATTCAACCTACGTTTCAAAAATTACTTCAGTAAGTTGACTATGGTCCAAGAGGTTATTATTTAAACATATATAGAATAATAATAATGACATAATAATAATTTATATACATAATTTATAATTCTTAAATCAGTCATGAATTTTTGTTATGAATGATGTATCATGTCACAATCATATAGATAGTTAGTCGTACGTCTCCAAGAGTAAGGATTCCATTTTTCAATGATCATTATTGATATAAGGTAAGTATTATTTTACCCTAGATAATAATAAAAATTTCATAAATACTACATTATTTAATTAAATATACTTATATATATCATTCATGTTCTTTTGTGACTAAAAAATAATCACATCGCTTCGTGAGGAGGTAGTCCACACATACACACAAACAAAATTATCATTTTTTGTGACGTGAAAGGTAAAGAATAAAATTATATATCATATTATAAGAATAGAAAATATGTATTAAATATAGTAATTATGTCTTATATAACACATATATTTATTATATTTATTCTTATTACCTTCCATGTAATGTGTTATGCCAAAATGAATCACATCTCTTCGCAAAGGGATAGTCCTCTGTAGACATGAACAACATAATTTTAACACATAAGGAATGAAAATTAAGATTTTATGTGTGAAATAAAAATTAAAAAGTATATTTATGTTACAAATGTGATATATATACTTTAAATCCAACATTATAACAATCAATGGGAGGTGATGATGAAAAATGAATCAAATCGGCCCACAAGCTGGTAGCCCTCTGTAAACAAGAATAGTGATTTCATTTCCCTTTTCTTGGGTTCTGAGTTGGATTTATGTTTTTAAATTAAAATCATATAACCTTATTATATTTTAGTTATAATTTATATCATTTAATCATAATTTAATAAGGTTTTATGGATGTGGAAGGAGAAATAAAATAAAACCCTCGGTTAAGTATGATACCTCTTCATCAGAAAACTTCATTCTGAAAGGAAATAATAATTATTAAGATAGCTTTATAATCCAAAAATAGTCTAGGATTTTCATACATAATTAAAGAATTTATTTGTGTAGTTATTGACTCTGAAAATTATTTTAAGGTGTTAATTGGAGAAGGTAGTGGGTGTCCTTTTATAAGTGAGGTGACTGGGACACTAAAAAAATTTTAATATAAAATGGGGTTACAATATTTATCACATGACAAAAGGATCCTAAATTGAAAATTATATAGAAATAGTGACTATAATATTGATATATATCAATAAAATAGATTTCATACTAGCTTTATGATATTTTACCCCTTTATCTTTTTAGATTTACTCCCTTATAAATATGATTTTACGTTAATCGTAGTAAAATATTTTTACTGTTTTCTTTATTTATTATAAAATAAAATTTAGTTAAAATTATTAGATAATATGAATTATTAATATTATAAATATTCAATACATTTTTCCAATTTCAATTTATATAAGTGGAATAACTTAATTTAATATAAAACCCACAAATGCGACAAAAACGTTGGTTTTCAGGAAATGTATATTTCAAGCATCAGTTGATTTTATATTATCTAGATGAATAGTAATAATAATTGTATGTTTTTAATTAATAATTTTTGATATATAATAAAAAAATTACATTTAAATCATTACTCATTATGGGGTGTTTTTTAATACAAATATAGAAGCATTGTGTACTTAAATGATTTTTAGAAAAATCCCATTTTTAGACCCAAAAAACATATACTAAAACCAAATGTAAATATGATTAAGATTTTATTAAGTATATTAAATATATATATATATATATAATACTCATTTCACATTAAATAATATTCAACACATAATTATACTTTTAAATTACTTAATATATTGAATATAAATTATTTTTCTTACAAAAATCAATATTTTCACTGTATAAAAAATCAATAATATCTAAAAGTCCCTAAAAGGTCACCTCAAAATAATTTTCATATGATGATTTTAAAAAAGGAAATAATTTTTTCAAAATAAAATTATATAATTTATAAATTAAATATGTAAATAAAAACTTATAATAAAATATTTTAATTAAAACTATTAAATTTTTTAAATTTAATAATTACTTATTATTTTTGAGATGAATATAAATTAATATTAATATTAATAAACATGAAAATTATTTATTCTATCATTATATAGTTTTTAAAATTATTCCCCCATTTGGATATCACATTCTCACTATTTTATTCATTTATTAAAAAAGTGGGTAAATCTATATGTCATAGCATTTTCAGATTCCTATGTCATAACATAAACCCTATGTTTTTTACATAACAAATTCCTATAGAATCCTCTTCTTTAAGAACACTTGATCTCTATGGTTAAGAATATAAACAATATATTACTCAAAATTAATACTCTCTTCCAACAAAACATCTTTATGGATCAAAACAAGAGATAAATCTAGCCCATGACTGTGTAACATTGAAACATAAAGTACATTATGTACCTAGTATAAACTCAATGTAAAATCTACTCAATAAGAAATTGGTCCACCTTTCTCTATGATTTTCTAAATTATAATGAAAATTGGACTTAACATCCACTTTTTACCAAAACAAAAAACACTTTTACCTAGATATACATTGAAAAACATGATAACATACCTCAGAAAAATGATATTTTCTCCGGTTATCTATATAACTTTTTTTAAAGTTATAATACAACCTTTTTTCTAAATCAATTATACCATATCATCTATTTAATCTACCAAAACTAGTGACATAAAATTCATTTATCCAATTTTATTCCAAAAATATATCATTCCACACGGCTTTTAATATAATTCCTCAAAACGATCCAACTATATATTAGAATGGAAAATGGTTTTTTAAGAAATCTTACCCAATGAAATATGATGATCCTAAATTATCTTATAATAAATTGAAGAAGAGAAAATCATATATTTTATGGTCTAATTCATTTGGTCAAAATTTCCATCATATTGAGGATAAAATGTTTTAATGAAATCTAACTCAGTTCCCAATGATTTATAAATTCTATTCCAGAAAATAAAAGTAAATTTGGGATCATGGATAGAGACAATGAATAGATTAACTCCATGTTCCTGACTATATCCTTCATATATAGTCAAGAAAGTTGATCCAAATAAATATTATTTTAAATGGGAAGTAAGGGTAAAGAGTTACCTAACTGGTCAAAAAAATTGTATTGTTACCCTAAGATGGATTTGGGAAAATCTCTATGAAATCCAATAATATATTTTTCTTATTCCCACTATGACACTACAAAATGATAAAAAATTCTCTTCGATAACTATTTTTCTTCTTTAACATACTCATAGTTCAAAAATTTCTTGGTACATTCATCAATATCACTTTTCATTTCATCCCACTAATAATATCTTCAATGGTCCATATATATTTTAGTATTTCTACAATGAATAGAAAATAGATAACTATGATTATCACTCAATAACTTGCTCTTTAATAGGATATCATATGGCACACATAATATTTTTTCAAATCTAATAACAACTACTTCATCCAAAAAAATCTCATAAAACTTACCTTTATTAATGGATTATACCTTTTTATACCAATCATGATCCTCTTTATAACCATTCTTAATACATTCTGAAAATACATATTTCCCTAAAACCTTATTAAAAATAGGGGATATATATCCCTATATCAAAAACATATTGTAAAAAATACATCAAATCCCTGACCAAGGGGTTATATTCAAAGGTAACATGGTTAATGGATCATTACTTTTCTAAATAAAATAATTATCTACATTATTTGATCTTTTAGGATGATAATGAATCTTGCAATCATAATCCTTGATCATGTCTATCTATATTATCTATCTCATTTAAAATTATCATTGTGTACAAATATGTTTCAATTTTTTTATTATTATATATTTCTAACTTTAAATTATATTCATGATTCCATTACAACATTAATGAAAAAAGAAACAGTAAGTAATTCTGGATCTTATATTGAGTAATTTAAATCATGAGGTTTCAACGGATATGAAGAATATAAAATTGCATGGTCATTCTACATTATGAAATAAAAAGTTACCTTAAACTATGTATAATTATATATCAAAAAAATTATTTTGGGAAGTTGGGTCCAAAACCGGATCATTTAATAATCTAATTTTTAGCTCATAAAAATTATTTTCAAATTATTTTCTCTATATGAATTTATATCATCTATTAGTTAACATAATCCATTGTCTATAAACTGATAAATGTTTTTAATAAACCATGATTATTAATCTACTAATATAAGATAAATATGAATCTCGATGATATTTATGGGTATTGGTTATTATTCAACAACTTTTTTTAAAAGGTTCTAGATTTATTTCATCTTTAGAAATAATATGACTGTGTAAAGAAATTTTTTGTAAAAAAATAACACATAAAAAACTTTTGATATAGTTTATTTTATTTTTGGTTTTTGAAATTATTCATAAGATGTCTTTAATGATACTCATGAATTTTATATTATACCAGTATAAAAAAAATAAACCACAAAAGTATCAATGTAATCATGTAATTTTATATTCATAAGGCCCATAAATATAGTAGGAAAATTTGATAATTCCAAGGGAATAACTATAAACTCAAAATTATCATATCAAATCTAAGATGTTATCTTTATAATGTTAACCACCTTCAACTTTAGATGATGTAACCCATTCCTTATATCAACCTTCTAATAATACTGAGATCTCTGTACACGATCAAAAAAATTATTGACATGCAGAAAAGTATTGTTAATATAAAAAATTATGTTATTTAAATTTCTATAATCTTTGAAAATCCTCACAGAACCATATTTTTATGACAAACAAATAATAGAAGCCCATGAGAATGTTTTTATATGAATTAATCTTTTGTCAAGAAATTTGTGGAACATATTTTTTGTTCTACAGGTTCTACTTGAGACATTCAATAAAGTGGATTTGAAATAGGGTTAGCATGAGGAACTAAGTCAATAGTAAACTCAACCTTTGGATCCAGAACAACACAATATAGATTATCAGGAAAAACAACCATGTTTTCATTCACTACTATCACATAAGCAATTCAAATAGATTTTTGGGAAATACCATCCACTAATATCAATTGTAATTCCCCTATAAATCTTTTATTCTTTAATACATCAACCATGAGTTTTCACCAAAAGTTATATCTTCTTTTCTTATATTGATATTACCATTTTCTTATAAAATTTATTGGAAATGATTGAATTCAAAGATATAGAGTCAAATAGGGTATCTGTGTAGTTTGAATAAACAAGTAACGTACCTTTGACCAAATAATTGGATAGACCACCATAAACCATGTAAGTTGGAAATGAATTCTAACACCTTTTTGTTTCAAATCATGATTATTTACACCCTCAGTGAGCTTCATTGGAAACATCATAACATAATATCTTAACTCATTATAGCTAAAACATCTCACAGTTCAAAGGATATCTATTATATTATTATTGGATTGTTCAAGACTATATTATTTTCATTAAAAATACTTGTGACCAACATAACACACCTGTATCAATTTCTAGATCTTGAAAAACATTCCCTAAAATTTTATCTTCCACACATGGAACATGTTAGGGGATTACCACTATACTTTATAGTTGTTTTCTTCCCTATTGTTTTCAACCATGACCATTTCATAGTTTTTTTATTTTGAGGAACATATGTTCTAGAAAACTCTCTATAATTTAAATCAATATAATGAAAACTTTACCATAAATATTAAATTATTATGAGACCAAATATCTTCATTAAAATTTATTCAATCATGACTAAAACAAATTAATATTGTTATCAGGTCCCAAGATAAAATATGCTATATTCCAAGCCATTCATGTAAAAAGTTCATTATATGAGACCATTTAATCTTCATCATTATTCTATAATTATAAGAATAATTTCTCTAACCTAATATGAACATCCTTAGGGAAATATTTCTCAAGGAAAATATTCTTAAATGTGCCCCATTCCATGATATCAAGGTTATATTTCTCTATGGAATTATAAAAAAAGACTACAATTGATTAGTGTTACCTTATGAACTATAAATGTAAACGGTTTCAATTTTTTGTTCCAAACGCCCCATGACTTCAAATATTTTTGGTTGGGCATCAATTCATCCAATATATTCCATAGGGTAAAATGATCCAAAAAATGATGGATGATATTATCTCATAAAATACTCATTATTAACATGCTCATTTATAGTAGATCTTCCTGATCCCTATCATAGATACCACTCCCATTTATAGCCTACTTCAGTTGATCCAAAACTGTAACAAACTATTCTATTACAATTATAACCTTATCGGGATGAAAATTTGGAATTATATTTTCCTCTCATCACCTTAGCATTACAGCTTCCTTGATTACCTTCCAAAAAAATATTCAAAATAAACGTATTTTAGATGAGGGAATGTGGAAATATAGAAATGGTATATCATTTGAACATATTGATAAAGTTAAATATTTTAAGGGAATGTTATTTCTATTATTATATCCACTAAATTACCCAAACCTTTTCACTAATACAAACTATATGGACTTGAACTTAAATAGTACATATTCAAGTGTCTTAAAACTAGAATTCAAAATATTTAATTCTGAAAGGACTTTTAGATTTAGTGTTTTATATAATTTTTTCATAGCTCATGCATAAAAACCATATTTTAAAAACGTTAAATTATCAATTAATGTCTATTTTTCCCACAATATAAAACTTTTATGAAGAAATAGATTTCATTTTCATGAAAAATGTTCATCAATTTCAACTTGAATTTTTTATTTTTTACCCATCCTTAAAATGTGTGAAAATAATTTTAAAACATGGTATGAGAATAAAAATATTATAAAAGTTCAAAAACAATAGGAAACCCATCATTCCAGTGAAAAACATGAAAACCCTTGTAATGTTTACTCTTATATTTATTGTGCTTTGGGTATGTGAAGTATAACATTTCCACACTAAATAAATAAAAACTTTTTCAACTAATAAAACCTTGAAAATAAATATCATAAAAACATAATTATTTTTGGAAATCTATATTTTCACAAACATAAAAACCTTTCAGAATCCCTTTAGTGGGAAAACCTACACGTCAAAATTCCAATATAATTCTCTAGAGAAAATAATTACTACAAAAATTCATTGAAAACTATAATATGACTCAACCTTTATATAAATTATATCGGTCTCACCCATATAACATGAGATATAATGGGGATCAATCCTCCATATAAATTATATCGGGCTCTTCCATGATCATTAATGGGTCTCAACCTATCATATAAGTTATATCGGCCTCACTCATGAGCTATAATGGGGCCCAACCATTCGTATATTCTATATTGGGCTAACAGGTGAGATATAACAAGAATTAACCAATTGTATACGCTATATTAGGGTCACCCTTTTTTCATATAATACTCTTGTACCATATATTTCATAAAAAAAATTATCCTTGCAATGTCTATAACAAAACCCACGAAAATGCTTTTAAACCTATATGAAACACTTTAAGATATCCAAATACCCTTTATATTATAAACCCATTTTCAATAAAAAAAAATACCAAGTAAAAGGTAAAGAGTGTTTTTATTTGAATAAATCATGAAATCATAGATTGTAATACTGAAATAAAATATTTTTTATGGCATTAAGAAATGTTTTATTCACCATATTTTAAAAAACAGAACATTTATTTTACTTTTGTTTCAAAAATTACTATGTAAAACACTGAAAAATGTTAATATTTTAAAAACATGTATTAATGTAAAAAATATATAAAATTTACACTATAAATATTTTAAATCCATATAATATCATCTAAAAAAATTAATAATATGTACATGGATAAAAAATATTTAAAAATAAGTCATCAAAACTTTTAAAAATGAGGGTTTTAATCAATGTGATTGTAACCTTGAGATAGACTCATCGCATATAGTCATTATATTCATAAAAATAAACATATGATAATTATTTAAATTATAAAGAAACTATTTCATGTTTTTTATTCTTTTTATTTTATCTCATTCTATGCAATACACAATTAGATAATCATTTAACTTTACTTCATAAGTTTTGATGGTATTCGACTTATGTGTCTGAAATGAATTCATTAGGTTGGATTTGGTAAAAGTAGACATTATTAAAAAAATATCAATGATAATAGTTATTAAATAATTATATTTTAAATATATATATATATATATTTTTAAAACCAATCATGAAATATGTTCAATAA
This sequence comes from Viscum album, assembly GCA_963277665.1. NCBI lineage: Eukaryota > Viridiplantae > Streptophyta > Magnoliopsida > Santalales > Viscaceae > Viscum > Viscum album. The sequence continues at coordinate 1,112,606,719 of OY728146.1, forward strand.
AAATATACCACATTATAATAATGTACAAGGTAGGTCGTACATACGCATGAGTAAGGTTTCCATTTTTCAATAATCATTATAGAAAAAGGTAAGTATGATTTTATCTTTATAAAATGATCAACATGTACTAAAAATAATACTATTAATTTTAATATAGTTATATATATCTTTGATGTGATTTTTTGATGAAAAAATAATCACATCGCTTCATGGAGGTTGCAGTCCACACCTATGCATGAACAACCTTATTATTTTTTAGTGGGTAGAATTATACGAGATAAAATGATGTATTACTATTTTAGAATGATTAATATGTCATAAATATCATATTTACATAATATATATCACATATAATCATTAAGTATATACTTATTACCCTTCATATAAAGGCTTAGTGAAAAAAATCACATTTCTTTGTGAGAAGGTACACGAGCAACAACATTGTATCAATCATAAAATAAAAATTAATAATGTATATTTTATATAATAATTCCATAAGTATATTTAAATTAAAAATATCATCCATATACATTAAATTTTACATTATAATAATCCATGATAGGTGATTATGAAAAAATAATCACATTGGCTCTTGGGGAAGTAGTCATCCATACACATGAATAATGATTTTATTTCACATTTAACAGAATATGAGATCATTTTAGGTTATGAAATAAAAATAATAAAATAAAAGTATATATTTAATATACCTATTTTATTATATAATTATAATTTATTATGGTTTGAATTATTTGGAATATTAAATAATATAAGTATTATCGGTTAATCACGATACTTCTTATTCAGACAACAAGATTTCTTTAGCACCAAAATCCTTATTTGGATGCTTATATGATAAAAAATATTCTATTATATGGTAATGGAATTAATTAAGGTATTGGGGTTGGTATTGTGTAAACTAATAGGTTTTTATTTTGTAAAATGGAGAGCAGTGGGGGTGGCCTTTAATAAGTGAGGTGAGTGACACACATGTAATATTTGAAAAGAAAAAGGCGTGCCCAAGTTTTTCACATAAAAATGTATCAAAATTATCTATTATAAATAATTAGACAATATAAGTTCCAAGTAGATATATAAGATAGATTTTATAAAAGTTTTTTGGTTATTTTAACAATTGTATATTTAGTTTAACCCTCGGTAAATCTGTTTTTACCTTAAACATGATAAAGGATTTTTACTATATTTACTATTCATTATGACCAAAAATTAAGTTAACCTTATTATATTATATTAATTATTATGAATAAAATATTTTATCCATTTTAAAAAATTAAACTCAAATAATTAGAATAAATTAATTTAAAATAAAACCCATAGGCATCATGAAAAAACAGGTTTTCATGAAATTTATTTCTCAAGCATATGATGATTTTATATTAACTCTATGACTATTAATAATCATAGTATGGATTAAAATTAATTTTTATTGATATATAATATATAAATTTCATCTAAATAATTCTAAATTAGTGGTTTTTTAATTAATTAATATATATAAACATTAGGCATTTAAAACAGTTTTATGAAAATCCTGTTTTAAAACAAAAAAACATACCTATACTAAAATCCAATATAAATATAATTAAAATACAATTAAGTGCATAAAATATAATCAAATAATAATTATTTTTTGTGAAATAATATTAAAAATATTATGTCACTTTTATGTTATATAATTTATTGAAAATAAATGACATTTTTACAGAAAAATGATATTTTTACTATTCAACAAAAATCTATATGTTCAGAAAAAAATGAAAATTTCACCAGTGGTAAATTTTGATATGATGATATAAAATATTAAATTCATTATTACATATTAATATTATATAATTTAAAAATAAATATTTTAAATAAAACCAAATAATAAAAGAGTTTAAATAAAACTATTTCTTTTTTGATGTGTGATTAAACTAAAATTTTTATATTGAATATGACTGTTTAATTAATAATAAATAAAATGTAAATTATTTATTGTATCATTACCTATGTTGTTATATATTTTCCTAATAAAATGAATGAATAGTATCAATATGGCTTTTATTTAATTTAAATTCATGTTTTAATAGAAAAATAATTTCAAAAACTGAGACATTATATATCCACAATACATTACTTAAAAATACTCATGTTTTATGGTGATAACTATAACGATTATTTTTATAAATATAAAAAAATAATGCTATATGAATTCGTGAAATATCATTATTTTTTTATAAAAATTTATAGTATAATTTATTCTTGAAAATTAGAGTGTCCAAAATAAAATTTTAGTTGAATCGGTTTTTACTGAAAACAGTTATGATATTTAAGAGAATATAATTTATATATTTAAAATCAATGGTAAATATAGAAAAAACAACCTCATAGTTTAAAAGTATAAATTTTAAAGGTTTTTCTTGGAATTTTTTCTATAGAAGGAAATTTATACAGTTCATTTTAAAATTTTCGTCAGTTGTAAATAACTAGAAGATGGTTAATAAATAAAAAATGGGGATTTATTATTTTTTAAGTAAAATTAATTTTATTAAAATCACAACAAAATTTTTTGGTATGATCCCATATCAAAATTATTTTGTAGATGTGATCTATGTTTAATGTGATGTTACATGGTAAATTTAATTACAAAATATTTATAAATTAGAAAATATGGATGAATATAAAAGTGATTCTATTACTTTTTAGAATATTCATAATAGATATTATAAATAATTAATTTTAAATTATTTACATTATAAATTTTTTTAATCCTAGAAAAAATAGTTTTCTGGATTTGATCAGATTATTAAATAAATTTAAAATATGATATCAAAATATTTTTAACTATTTTCATTATTAATATGAATTTTCCATATTTTATGAAATGAAAAGTGTTAATAATTAATATAGAATCATATATTTATATATGATGGACATCCTAATAACAACCATGAAATAAATTATAATGAATATTTCATATTTAAAATATGAATAATATTTTTTATAATTATATCCTGGGGAATGTCTAGAAAATATTATCTAAATTATAATTTTTTTATAAAATTATTAATTATAAAGTATTTACAAACTCATATATCAAATATAAATATATGAAATACAAATTTATATAGTAATTTCTTGTTAATTGTTATAGAAAATAATATTTATATATTCTGATTGTATTTATGATTTTTTTTAAATTATTTAAATTACTTCCTAAAAATATTGTACCACATATAAACCAAGAGTAAAATTCTTGGTATGATATGATATTTAGTTATGTTCCAAAAATAATATGATTAGTTTATGTGTTTTAAAATCAATGAATAGACTTGGTATATTATTTATTGAATATTTTTTTAGGGATAGAGGTGTGAGGGGTTATGTTGTGATGCCTTTTGAGGAGTTTCCACTGATGATTCGATCCAAACTTGGGTTACAAGGTTGATGCTTTATCATCATTGTTCTGGTTACTAGTATTATTTGTAGAAACATGGGGGTGGAACATGGGTTTTATTAGATTTCTTATATATGTCTCGTTGGTGTGGGTGGTTCCTGAGACAATTTTGTTCCAGTGGTTTAGTGTTCATAATGGAGATAAAAATAGTAACAATGTGTAGGGGTGACGTCTTTCCAAGGTATCGAGATCAATGTGTCTCAGTTGTCCTGTCACTCTTGGTGATTGAGGTATTGATGCCTCTTTATATAGGAACCATTGATATTCTTGCAGGTTGTTTAAATATTGGGTTAGGCTCATAGTTTCGCAGGCCCAATCAAGATTCAATTTACCCTTTTTGTGTTTGAATATTATTTTTACACAATGTTATAATATTGGTTGGTCTTACCCATGTCTTATGTTTAACCTAGTTCAAACATTTTGTTAATATTGCTTTTAAAAATACAGAAAATATTGAGAATAAGGTTTTTATGATTCTAACCCATTTAATTAGAGGTTCTTGTACCTTACTCTTCAGATGAATTTTTATAGGTGTAGATATAATTAAATAATATTTTCAGTCATTAATGTAAATCAAAAGGTGTATAATTTTTTTAAAATAATATATTCAAAATATATTAATTTAGTTTAAGGTATTTGATAAAGATATAAATAATTAACAGTATGAATTTATGATGGAAACAAATGAGATGAGATGGAGACATGATAGAAACCACTTAAAAATATTATGTGATATATTCCTTCTAAATTGAATACTTTCAAAGTACCCAATCATTAAATCATATAGGTAACTCCAAATCTAGAGGGTTATGGGTTGTTATTATCATAGAAAGTAGAATATGAGAGACTCTAGTATTATTATGTGCTTGTATATAACATGATATTTTAGATAAACTTATTTAGATTACCCTAATAAGATTATGTTCTAAAGGAAACAAAATTAGAATAATATATTGATGGATTTGTAAAATGAGTTTTCCATAAAACAATCCAAGACACATATATTATATGATTGACATGATGGTTTGCCAGAATAGAAAAATGATGACTGAAAAGAAAAAGTGACTCAAAGAATACTAAAACATGGATATTATCCTACAAATGAATATTATGTATATTAAAAGGGGTTATAATTTTAATGGGAGAAAATATAATAAAATTACTAATTGTTGTAAAAAATAATACTCAACTAATAAAATATTTTATTATAGAAAAAATGGAATAATCATGGAAATTATCTTTGAGATAAATTTTAGAGAAGGAAAATCATAATGTATGTAACTTATTAGATTGGTATAAAATGAGAATAATTTTTAATAATATTGAATAAAAGGCTTATATATTATAGAAAACTATTATCATTCATTCTATTGGTGAAGCTAATTGAAAAGAATGTGTATATGCTTACAAAAATCATAAAAAGGATTTATTTAATGTGTTTACTCTGATGCTTATATCTTATTAGTTTTTTTCATGTCTTCCACATAGTTTTAATGGATTTTTTATGAACTTTATTAAAAGGCGTTTTAATTGATATTATGTTGAATATTATGATTTATGATTGGAAATTGTAATACATTCAATTTTTCAATCAAAATGAGTGTTTTGGGGGCTTAATTTTTTTACAAGATGATTCCTTGGTAAAAATACGAAAGCACTAAATTATATAAAGATTAAAAAGCATTGTCATAAAAGAATGAAAGAGGAAAATTTATTACAATATTTTTCAGGTAACGGGATGAGATATGTTGGTAGATTCTCTATATATATAATTTCATTTTTAACTCCAGTATTAGTATTATCACCCCCAATCATGTTCTACTAAAGATAATCGTGGGTGATTATCTGGTTGAGGTCTATCATGTTTTGAAACTGATTCATCCATCTTATTGTGAGAGTCTTTTCCAAGTGAACCACCCCATGTCATTGGTCTTACATGAGGGTAGTGGATTATCTTTCAATATAAATATTATTCCACCCTTTTTATTTTAAAAAAAATGACAATAATGATTATTTACATCTCTTCTTCTTAGGTGGGTTGAAATCCACATGTGTCGTAGCAGCATCCCAAAATATGTCCATTGCGATTTCTGCACACAATTCCTCAATCGGTGGGCCCTACATTACATTTAGAGGCACTATACACATTTATTTTGATTTGGATATGGAGAGGGGGTTTTCATAAAACATTCAACATACCTTTTTCTAGATGAATCTTCCTTTCATTCTGTTTTGATAAAGAATAATAAAATCCTTAATGGAATTATGTCTGGTACCTGTTTGCATCATTCCTGAATACTTGATAGTGATGAGGATTTTCACATGTACTTTATGAATATTAATTTTTTTTTAATGATCAAATTTATTTCATATTATGAAAATATGTTCAATTTGGGGAGAGTCATCTATATAAGTGCATCTTTGAAGAGGTAGCTGAATTCAGTATAAACCTACCCATATTAGATCAAAAATGTGAACTATGTATCTCCAAAATGGAGAATAAGTATCATAATATAAGAATAGTAGTTCAGCATCATCTTTATGTTGGCTACACATAGTAAATTTAGAAAAAATTTGAATACCAAATAATTGGAGACCGCAATCAGTGGGAATTCTATTGTGGGATATTATCTAGACAAGGGGGAATCTAGAGTGTCTAACCCACTACATGTTAAATATCTTTAACCAAGAAAAATAAGGGGTTCTATTAATTAAATTATAATTTTAGTATTGTTTATAATTTAAAACTCCATTATTATTTGGTTCATAAATAAATAAATCATTTGTTCTGACAAAATAATAATTGTTAATAATTGTGTTAACCTCATTAGGTAAATCTAAAATTTGGAGAGCACATAGATTCATTTATAGAGATACTAATATCAGTAGTTAAATCCATATATTCAGTTATAGAAATAAGAGGGTAACCATTCCATTTATCCAACCAAATTTTCAAAGAAGGCTCTTTATTAACAATCCATCTAGAACGAGATATGATTTTTGAAAATGAGTTCTTAATGGAAGGCCAAATAGAAGAGTCCATGTATTAAAATTTCTTTTTCATAGATTGTTATAAAATATACCTCTAATTAGTTCTAATGATGATTTATTATTATTTATTACGTTCCATGTGATATTATCTTGAAGGTATTCATTAAATATGCAAAGGTTCTTATCACCGAGGACACCATTATCGAGGGGTTTAAAAAAAATTATAGCAAGGAATAGTAACAAGTTTTCTTTCAAGAGGGATTCCACTCTAGAAAATGATTTAAATGTTATTTTCCATATTTCTAGTCAAATAAATAGGCCATTTATTAAACATCATGGAGTAAACCAGTTTACAAACAATGGTGTATTTGAAAATACTAGGTCAGAATGCTATCAATAAAGATTTTCCTTTCTAATCAGAGAGTTGATTATAAATTTGGTCAACATTATCATAAATATAACTATTTTTAGTCTTTACCTAAAAGATAATAACTCTAAGGTATTTTTAGGGTAAATATACCTCTTTTATTCTGAGTTCATTTATAACGACCCATACATTACATACATTGTTAATACTTCAAAATTGAAGCACACTTATTACAACATATGACAAAACCACAAAGGACCGTATAGGTATAGTGTCTTTAAGAACTGGGAAACATAAACAACTGGTTCATAAATCTTCTACAGTGTCTCCCATTTATTTCATCATATCTAGGGTCCCTTTTAGCAAATTCTACTTAATATCCATCTTCCTGACCTGGGGAAAAGAAAACATACAAAAAAGGGTGAGCTCAAATGCTCAGCAAGGGAAAATAAAGGAAATAAAAATCATATCATATCTTTTTGAAAATCATAACCTGCAAAAGAGATCATAATATCTTAACATGGAATAAATCATAGAAGTGAAAATGAGATCCCCATAATCATAACAAAAAACTTGAAACTTTGTGGCATGCACACTTAATCACAGAGAATCATTTCTTGTTAGTCAAGACTCATTGCCAAGACTATCTTAGTGGACAAAGTCCCTTTCTGAACCGAGTCACCCTCATTTCAGTCCTATTTCACTGAACCGGTATAACCAACCGTTCCAGCCATGTCTATCTCATGAGATATAAAATCTTTACCCAATGCATTGGAGGGAGATATAGGTCCCACCCATCTCATAATGATACCATTCTTATGTGTGCCACAAAATCATAAATCATACATCATTGCATAACCCATGTAATAAAAATGGGAATCTTAAACATCGTGACATCATAAAAAAATTCATATAAGATAAAGGAATTCATAAAAATATTTCCATCACAACATAATCAAATCAATGTAATAATAGGGATAAAAACAGAACCCATTATTATCTTAGATGGAAAATATTTTTGATAAACCACTTGAACTTCATTCTTGAGGAAAATATCCTTTCTACTTCAAAAATACTTTTCCTTTCTTAAAATGTCGTACAATTTTAAACTAAAATAAGTTTATTAAAAATAAACTTGAAAACTTTTAAAGGAAGCTTCTTGGAAATAATTTTTTTAAAAATCCATACATGCCGTATAAGTTAAAAAAACATTCTTTTCGTACTTTTTTCGGAAAAGTCAAAAAAGTACCTCGTATGAAAAACGACAAAAGATTCCTTTCATATCTTTTACTAAAAACTCACCGAAGGGTAAAATTGGATTTAAAAAATTGTAGGTGAATGGAAATAATATTACATATTGAGGAAACATGGATGTGGATGATAAAATACACCCCAGTAAATACTAAAGTATAAACAATCTCGGATAAAAATGAGATTGTGATATTTCCCTTACCTTAGGTCCGATTTTCTTTGTACGTGTCTGAATCTCCAGTATAATGGTTTAAATAATGTTATTCACTTATTCCAGAATCATACATATTGATATGATATCATATATGGCCATATTCTTAGCTTCTTATTAGTAATATTTCATTGTTACTTGTTACTCGGGTCTTTATTGCCTTTTGTTCTTATGCATGTTTTGCCGAATAAATTATAATTCTTCTTTTAAGTTTATAGATACCGTATATCCAGAATGGTATTAGTGTAACATATATCATATTTATTCATTCAATTCGATTATATAATTACTATGTAATGATGATCATGTAGAACGAGTCGCATCACATCGTGGAGACGGTATTCCGTACGTACGCACGAGCGATGATATTGTTCCCATGATCGTGGAATGGTATTTAAGTGTATTTATACTATTTCAGTATCAATATCACTTTATAATAATCATATATAGTTACTCATTACACCATTATACCCATCCTTGTAAGGTTATGGTGGAAAATAGATTACACCACGGCGTGGAGACGGTATTCCGTACGTACGCACGCGCGGTGATTTCATTTTTCCGTAGGATGGATAGAAGGTGAATTAGGGTTGTTTCATATTTATAATAACATATCAGTATGTAAGTAATACTAATGTTATTACTTTATCATGAAACAACTAAATAAGAAGAAGTTGAAGAAGAAAGAAATTGAAAAGATCAGAAATGGATATTACCTCTTCTTTGAAACGCCTCTTTGAATCCTCCACTTAGGGAACTAAGATTAGTCTTTGAAGAAGACCAGGACCTCTAGGATTATTCTAGGGAAGTGGAGAAGGGATTTTGGCAGGGTTGTTCCAAGATTGAGTGCTCAAATTGGTGTGTGGAGGATGGGGAGGAGGTGCCCTTTTATAAGGGAGGAGAGGGGCACCTTAGGAATATTTCAAAATATTATTTTATATTAAAGTCAAAATCGGTTTATAATGGTTCCAAAGGGTCTTATTTCGAAGGTAAAGTGGGTATGGGTCGAAATCCTATCAAAAAATAGGATTTAGACAAGTTTAGGGTATTATTTTAACCTAATAAATTAGATTTAACTCTAAGTTAAATAATTTAACTTTTACCGTGACTTTTTGGTTTCTTACACTATATGGTTAATACACTTACTATAACATGCCAAACGAACCCCAAGTTGTTTATTATTAATATATATATCCTTATATAAGTTATTTGGCCGAACATTAGATTTTTAGGAATAAAATAACAATTAATAATATAATATTTGATTTAAATACTATTTTGTGTCAATTTTGACACTATTTGATATATGATTTTTGTGAAAGTCATAACAGAATTATATGTTCCAAACAAGTTTATTAAATCAACACTAATATATCATAGTAACCTATAAAATTAGTGGAATTCATAAAAAGTCTCAAATTACATTTAATTTGGTGTTTATAACATCAATTATGTCAATATTTCATTAATAAGATAATTACCGCATAATTATTGTGTCATAAATAATTAAATTTATTTAAAGTCTAAAAATTATAAATAAAATATCATTATGTAGGAAATCTTTTTAGCTTTCTAATTAATATTTATAATCTAATTTATCTTATGTATAACCCCATATTAAAAATGTTTTAGTTATTAAACTTTGATTTTAACTATTTTAACTATTCATTAAATAAAATAATATTAAATGTCATAATCTAATCCAAGTGGACCTAAATGGTAATATTATATTCATAAGGTTGTTTTTGGTCGAATTACACTTATCCAATAGAATTAGGACATGTGTTAGGGTAATAGTAATATCATATTTACCCTTAGTTACCCTATTTACTATTAACCGCGGTAAAAAAAATAAAAAGTTACTATTCACCAAAAAAAATTATTTTTATCTCATTGAACCACATTTTACTTACTGATATCAACTGTGTCTGTCGGATTTTCGAAATTCCATTCACAGAAGCGGTAAAATTATGTTTTATGCAAAATTCAGTTTTTAACCTACCACTTAGTGGTTTCACTATTCATCAAAAATTGAAAGTTTTCAGAAAAATACCAAAATTTCACCCTAGGCTAATTTCGGTATTTCGAATCCAAAAATGAGGTCCATTTTGAAAGATAAAATTTCAAAAAGTGGTTATTACTATTCATAACGGCTAGTTTTAATAATATTTTAATAGTATATCGTTGTTTAGTAAAACTCGGTATTGCGTACAACGCAAGCTGTCGAGGAAGGTCGTGATTGCGTGTAAAGTAAGTCAAGATAGTGTTTAGTGAAAGATTCCTTATATATAACATAAAAACAAAATATTACTCAATAAAAATCTCGGGTGTTACATTCTACCCCCCTTAAAAATAATTTCTCCCTCGAAATTCGTCACTTTGTAACAAACAGATGAGGATACTTCTCCCTTATCATATCCTCAAGCTCCCATGTAGCTTCTTCAAGTTGGTGGTTCCTCCATAAAACTTTCACCAATAGAGTGGTCTTGTTTCATAGAACTTTTTCGCTACGATCAAGAATCTATATCGGTGGAAGCGCCAATCGGTAAACTACCTTCCCAACACGATCCATTATTTCGAAAGGACCGATATATCTAGGGCTCAACTTCCCCTTCTTGCCAAATCTCATAACCCTCTTCCAGGGAGATATTCGTAAGAACACTTTATAACCCACTTCAAACTCTAGGTCTTTTCTTCGGTTATCGGCATAACTTTTCTGTCGACTCTGAGCTGCTCTTATGTGTTGTTGAATAGATCTGACCTTTTCTGCCATTTCATCAACGAGATCAGGTCCTAATAGCTTTCTTTCCCCAACTTCATCCCAGCAAGTTGGAGTCCTACATTTCTTTCCATAGAGAGCTTCATAAGGAGCCATCTGAATACTGGAGTGAAAGCTATTATTATAAGAAAATTCCGCCAAAGGTATGTGTTGATCCCAACCTCCTTTGAAATCCATAGAGAAATCTCTCAACATATCTTCTAGGGTTTGAATTGTTCTCTCAGACTGACCGTCTGTCTGAGGATGATAAGCAGTGCTGAAACTCAACTCTGTATCCAGAGTATGCTGAAGACTTCGCCAGAACTTCGAGGTAAATCTCGGATCCCGATCAGATATAACATAAAGTGGTACTCCATGCAATCTTACCACTTCTTTTACATATATCCTCGCAAGATGATCTAGAGAGAAATCCTCTCTAATAGCAATGAAGTGTGCAGACTTTGTAAGATGATCAACTATGACCCAGATAGCATTATTGCCTTTGGATGTTTTAGGAAGTCCTGTGACAAAGACCATAGTAATGTTTTCCCATTTCCATTCGGGTATGGGTAATGGTTGTAACATCCCCTTAGACTTCTGTCTCTCAGCTTTAACTTGTTGACAAACCAAGCATCGAGAGACATATTCTGCAACATCTCTTTTCATGCCATCCCACCAGAAGTACTCTTTCAGGTCCCTATACATCTTCGTGCTTCCAGGATGAATAGAGAATGAAGAACTATGAGCCTCATCTAGCATCTCCTTCTTTAATTCGGGGATGGGTGGAACACAAACCCAATTCCTGAACTTTATTATCCCATCACAATTAAGGTTGAACTCAGGAACATTTCTCACCTTCTTTTGTAACTCGACATCTTCTTTCTGTGCCTCTTTAATCTTCACATGTATAGATGGTTGAACATTCATTTGAGAAAGATAATATTTTTCCCCTTCCATTATAATTCCAAGATCCCTCCTTTGTAAATCCATAAATATTGGATCTTTTGTGATCCTCATCATGGATAAACTAGCATGGTCTTGTCGACTTAATGCATCTGCCACCTTGTTTGCTTTCCCAGGGTGGTAATGGATTGAGCAGTCATAATCCGTAATCAGCTCCAACCATCTTCTTTGACGTATATTCAGCTCCTTTTGTGTGAAAATATACTTTAAACTTTTATGATCAGTATAAATATCACACCTTTCACCATAAAGGTAATGCCTCCAAATCTTTAATTCAAAGATTACCGCAGCTAACTCCAAATCATGTGTTGGGTAATTTTGATCATGGATTTTCAACTATCGTGAGGCATAAGCTATCACCATATCATTTTGCATAAGAACACACCCTAATCCCTTCTTGGATGCATCACTATAGATCATAAACCTTTCTCCACTACAAGGTAGTGTGAGCACAGGTGCCCTGGATAACCTTCTTTTCAACTCCTTGAAATTCTCTTCACATTCCTCTGTCCAAACAAACTTAACTCCTTTCCGAGTCAACTTGGTGAGTGGATTAGATAATCGTGAAAAATCTTTTACAAAACGTCGATAATATCCAGCCAAACCAAGAAAACTTCGGATCTCAGTTACTGTTGTTGGTCTCGACCATCTTTCGATAACCTCTGTTTTTGCTGGATCCACAGATATCCCCTCTTTTGAGATTATGTGACCCAAAAATGCAACTTTTTAAAGCCAAAATTCACACTTGGTAAATTTGGCATAAAGCTTCTCCTTTCTCAGGGTCTTCAATATAATTCTCAAGTGATCTTCATGTTCTTCCTTGCTTTTTGAATAGACTATAATATTGTCTATAAAGACTACCACAAATTGATCAAGATAGTCTCTAAAGACTCTATTCATCAGATCCATGAAGATAGCAGGGGCATTAGTAAGACCAAATGGAATCACTATAAATTCATAGTGTCCATACCTTGTACGGAAAGCCATATTTGTTATATCCTCCCTTTTGACCCTTAATTGATGATACCATGAACGAAGATCAATCTTGGAAAAGTATTGAGCTCCGCGTAGTTGGTCAAATAGGTCATCAATGTGTGGGAAAGGATATTTGATCTTGATAGTGATCTTGTTAAGTTCTCGATAATCAATGCAGAGTCTCATTGATCCATCTTTCTTCTTAACAAATAGAACAGGTTCTCCCCAAGGTGACACACTAGGGCGTATGAATCCCTTATCAAGATTCTATTGGAGTTTCTTCTTCAATTCCTGCAACTCAATCGGGGCCATTCTATAAGGTGTCTTTGAAATAGGCAAAGCACCCAGTATGAGTTCTATTGAGAACTCAACTTCACGATTTGGTGGAAGTCCTGGTAATTCCTCCGGAAATACATCATCAAACTCCCGTACAATGGGCATATTCTTAATCGCGAGTTTCTCACCAACCATTTGAGATAAATAACCTTCATTTAGTGGAATCAATACCCATAAAATGGAAGAAATTTCCACTGGAAGGTTATGTTCATCCTTGCATTGATAGACGATCATATATTGATCTGGAATATGAAATGTGACTTCCCTTGTTTGGAAATTGATATGAGCTCCGTATAAAGAGAGCCAATCCATGCCAAGAATCACATCGAATTCCACTAAAGGAAGGATCACAAGATTTGCAGGAAGCACTTTCCCACAAACGTCAATTGGAGAAGAATTATAAACTTTTGATGCGATTGATGTGCCATTAGGTGTTGTCACAGCTAACTCAATATCTAATTGTTGTGGTAATATGGTGATACCCTTAGAAAATTCTTTAGAAATAAAAGAGTGGGTGGATCCAGAATCAAATAAAACATTTTCTACTTTAGAGTGGATGGTAAGTGTACCTTTCACCACTTCATTATCGTACTCCACATCGCTGATAGAAATTGCATGTGACTTTCCTTTGTCTTTAGCCTTAAGAGTTTGTTGACGTCGACCATCATCATCAACCCTTGGATTTGGGCATTGATTGGCATAATGCCCCATCTCCTTGCACTTGAAACATTGAAGTGTAGTAGGTTCATTCTGTGTATCCCTTCCTTTGTTTGCATCATTAGACATCTTCTTCCCATTATCGCGGCATTCAAATGCCCGATGACCTTCCTTTCCACATTTGAAACATTTACTTGCCCCTTTAAGACAACTCCCTCCATGTTTCTTTCCACACTTTGAGCATAAGGGAAAGCTCATCTTCTTTTCAGTGTGCTATTTAGATTTTCCTTTGAATTCCATTTTCCTCTTCTTATCAAACCCATATGACTGATGGGTTACTCCAATCTCCATATCGACTTTGAGAGCACATCGAACGATTTCCTCGTAGCTATTGAAGTCCCTTATGGTTAACGCCCTTCGAAGACTTGGTTTTAAGCCACTAAAGAATCGATCGATCTTACTCTCAGGTTGGATAATAATACCAGAAGTGTACCATGCAAGTCTTGTAAAATTTGCTTCATAGGTACCAACAGATTCATCATCCCTTTGCTTCAGTTCAAGCAACTCTTTCTCCATATTTGTTCGGAGAATACGAGGGAAGTACTTATTGAAAAATAAGTTCTTGAACCCGTCCCATTCCATAGACTCAATTTCATCCCTTTGCCTCGTATTCTTAATAAGATTCCACCATTGATCAGCATCTCCTTCCAAACGATACACTGCTATGATGACTTTATCATGTTCAGAACATTGAAGAACTGAAAATATCTTTTCAGTAGTACTAATCCATTGTTCAGCAAATAATGGATCAGTAGACCCGCTGAAAGAAGGTGGACGCTGCCTCATGAAGGATTCAACAGAATTTTGCTCCTTCCTTTGCTCGTTTAGAAGTCCTGAATGATTCATAGCTTGAGAAAGTTGTGTGAGCATGGCTAAAAGATTTTGCATTCCAGCTCCCATATCGTTTGGTTGCTCAGGGGGACAATCATTGCATTGCCCATCGCATTCCGCATTAACACGTTTCCTTCGGGTTCCATCCATTGACTAAAACCAAGAAGAATAGTGTGAGCAACACTAATTATAATAGGAAAACCACATAATTCAAGAATAAAATTTTCACGCTTAAGGTCTTATCCTAGGTTATTCATGGCCATTTCTAAAACACTAAGATTGTGTTCTATACTTAGACTTATCCTTAGGGTTCTTACTAAGGCTTTTCCATCCTAGTTTCCAAAGGTTGACTATACCTTTCCTTTGATACCAACTATAACGACCCATACTTTACATACATTGTTAATACTTCAAAATTGAAGCACACTTATTACAACATATGACAAAACCACAAAGAACCGTATAGGTATAGTGTCTTTAGAAACTGGGAAACATAAACAACTGGTTCATAAATCTTCTACAGTGTCTCCCATTTATTTCATCATATCTAGGGTCCCTTTTAGAAAATTCTACTTAATATCCATCTTCCTGACCTAGGGAAAAGAAAACATACAAAAAAGGGTGAGCTCAAATGCTCAGCAAGGGAAAATAAAGGAAATAAAAATCATATCATATCTTTTTGAAAATCATAACCTGCAAAAGATATCATAATATCTTAACATGGAATAAATCATAGAAGTGAAAATGAGATCCCCATAATCATAACAAAAAACTTGAAACTTTGTATCATGCACACATAATCATAGAGAATCATTTCTTGTTATTCAAGACTCATTTCCAAGACTATCTTAGTGGACAAAGTCCCTTTCTGAACCTAGTCACCCTCGTTTCAGTCCTGTTTCACTGAACCGGTATAACCTACCGTTCCAGCCATGTCTATATCATGAGATATAAAATCTTTACCCAATGCATTGGAGGGAGATATAGGTCCCACCCATCTCATAATGATACCATTCTTATGTGTGCCACAAAATCATAAATCATACATCATTGCATAACTCATGTAATAAAAATGGGAATCTTAAACATCGTGACATCATAAAACAATTCATATAAGATAAAGGAATTCATAAAAATATTTCCATCACAACATAATCAAATCAATGTAAAAATAGGGATAAAAACAGAACCCATTATTATCTTAGATGGAAAATAATTTTGATAAAACACTTGAACTTCATTCTTGAGGAAAATATCCTTTCTACTTCAAAAATACTTTTCCTTTCGTAACATGTCATACAATTTTAAACTAAAATAAGTTGATTAAAAATAAACTTGAAAACTTGTAAAGGAGGCTTCTTGGAAATAATTTTTTTAAAAATCCATACATGCCGTATAAGTTAAAAAAAACATTCTTTTCGTACTTTTGTCGGAAAAGTCAAAAAAGTACCTCGTATGAAAAACGACAAATGATTCCTTTCATATATTTTACTAAAAACTCACCGAAGGGTAAAATAGGATTTAAAAAATTATAGGTGAATGGAAATAATATTACATATTGAAGAAACATGTATTTGGATGATAAAATACACCCCAGTAAATACTAAAGTATAAACAATCTCGGATAAAAATGAGATTGTGATATTTCCCTTACCTTAGGTCCGATTTTCTTTGTACGTGTCCGAAGCTCCTGTATAATGGTTTAAATAATGTTATTGACTTATTCCAGAATCATACATATTGATATGATATCATATATGGTCATATTCTTAGCTTATTATTAGTAATATTTCATTGTTACTTGTTACTCGGGTCTTTATTGCCTTTTGTTCTTATGTGTGTTTTGCCGAATAAATTCTTATTCTTCTTTTAAGGTTATAGATAAATTATACCCAGAATGGTATTAGTGTAACATATATCATATTTATTCATTCAATTCATTTATATAATTACTATGTAATGATGATCATGTAGAACAAGTCGCATCACATCGTGGAGACGGTATTCCATACGTACGCACGAGCGATGATATTGTTCCCATGATCGTGGAATGGTATTTAAGTGTATTTATACTATTTCAGTATCAATATCACTTTATAATAATCATATATAGTTACTCATTACACCATTATACCCATCCTTGTAAGGTGATGGTGGAAAATAGATTACACCACGGCGTGGAGAAAGTATTCTGTACGTACGCACGCGCGGTGATTTCATTTTTCCGTAGGATGGATAGAAAGTGAATTAGGGTTGTTTCATATTTATAATAACATATCAGTATTTAAGTAATACTGATGTTATTACTTTATCATGAAACAACTAAAGAAGAAGAAGTTGAAGAAGAAAGAAATTGAAAAGATCGGAAATGGATATTACCTCTTCTTTGAAACGCCTCTTTGAATCCTCCACTTAGGGAACTAAGATTGGTCTTTGAAGAAGACCAGGACCTCTAGTATTATTCTAGGGAAGTGGAGAAGGAATTTTGGCAGGGGTTGGCCGAGATTGAGTGCTCAAATTGGTGTGTGGAGTAGGGGGAGGAGGTGCCCTTTTATAAGGGAGGAGAGGGGCACCTTAGGAATATCTCAAAATATTATTTTATATTAAAGTAAAAATCGGTTTATAATGGTTCAAAAGGGTCTTATTTCGAAGGTAAACTGGGGAGGGGTCGAAATCCTATAAACCAATAGTATTTAGACAAGTTTAGGTTATTATTTTAACCTTATCAATTAGATTTAACTCTAAGTTAAATAATTTAACTTTTACCGTGACTTTTTGTTTTCTTACACTATATGGTTAATAAACTTACTATAACATGCCAAAAGAACCCCAAGTTGTTTATTATTAATATATATATCCTTATATAAGTCATGTGGCCGAATATTAGATTTTTAGGAATAAAATAACAATTAATAATATAATATTTCATTTAAAAACTATTTTGTGTCAATTTTGACACTATTTGATATATGATTTTTTTGAAAGTCATAACAGAATTATATGTTCAAACCAAGTTGATTAAATCAACACTAATATATCATAGTAAACTAGAAAATTAGTGTAATTCATAAAAAGTCTCAAATTACATTTATTTTGGTGTTTATAACATCAATTATGTCAATATTTCATTAATAAGATAATTACTGCATCATCATTATGTCATAAATAAATAAATTTATTTGAAGTCTAAAAATTATAGATAAAATATCATTATGTAGGAAATCTTTTTAGATTTCTAATTAATATTTATAATCTAATTTATCTTATGTATAACCCCATATTAAAAATGTTTTAGTTATTAAACTTTGATTTTCACTATTTTAACTATTCATTAAATAAAATAACATTAAATGTCATAATCTAATCCAAGTGGACCTAAATGGTCATATTATATTCATAAGGTTGTTTTTGGTCGAATTACACTTATAAAATAGAATTAGGACATGTTTTAGGGTAATAGTAATATCATATTTACCCTTAGTTACCCTATTTACTATTAACCGCGGTAAAAAAAATAAAAAGTTACTATTCACCAAAAAATTATTTTTATCTCATTGAACCATATTTTACTTACTAATATCAACCGTGTCTGTCGGATTTTCAAAATTCCATTCACAGAAGCGGTAAAATTATGTTTTATGCAAAATTCAGTTTTTAACCTACCACTTAGTGGTTTCACTATTCATCAAAAATTGAAAGTTTTCAGAAAAATACCAAAATTTCACCCTAGGCTAATTTCGGTATTCCGAATCCAAAAATGAGGTCCATTTTGAAATATAAAATTTCAAAAAGTGGTTATTACTATTCATAACGGCTAGTTTTAATAATATTTTAATAGCATATCGTTGTTTAGTGAAACTCGGTATTGCGTACAATGCAAGCTATCGAGGAAGGTCGTGATTGCGTGTAAAGTAAGTCAATCTAGTGTGTTGTGAAAGATTTCTTATATATAACATAAAAAAAATATTACTCAATAAAAATCTTGGGTGTTACATCATTAATAATATTATATTCTCTAGCTATAGAAAATCTTTTCTAGAAAAATAAATGATTTTTTCTAGTTAACAGATTGACCAGACGCATCTTCATAGTGAGAGTGGTAAGTTTTATGATTATGGATATTCCTCTAGTCTTATTGAATGAATAATACAATATCAACTTCAAACAAAATATGAGAGGGGATATTCATATTTCTAAAGGTAATAATGGGTTTAATTTTACCATGGTTAACCAAATTGGTGATAAGTCAGCTAAGGTGGTCCTCATCAATAACAAAAAGAATTCATGAGAGAGGGTATGCATATCTGAAAACTTTTTTGCAATTAAAATATCCCATTGTATTTCCTTTAATCAAAAAAATTTGAGAATAACAAAAAAGAGTTTTAATTTTGTTAACAATAGTGCCAATAAAACTAAACTTGCGGAGGACCTTGAAAGTAAAGCTCCAGTCCATGGTGTCAAAACCTTTTCTATTTTAAAGTTTAATAACAATAGTCCCCACCCCCATTAGTCTTATTTAACATATTTTTGCTTTTAGAGGAAATATATACACGGTCTCAGATACTTATTCATTTCAAGAATCCAAATTGGTTCAAAAAGGTGAATTTTTTTGCAATATGAGAAAGAAAATTGGCTAATAATTTTTTATTTTATTTTATAAATAATGTAAATAATAGAAATGGGTCTAAAGAGGTGAGTTTATAAATCATTATCCACATTGGTAATAAAGGAGAGTAATTGATCATTAATACTATGATTGAGGTATCCATTTGTAAAATAGGATTCAACCAGATTACAACATCGTGGTGGAAAGTATCATAATAGTAGTAAAACATAGCATTAGTGAAACCATCAAGATCAGGGGCACTATCATATTTCAATCTAAATATGACACCTTTAATCTCAATCTCAAAAGATACACTAGTAAAGAGATTGTTTACATTGTCACTCACTACTATAGGAATGATATCCATCTCTAAGTCATTATTAATATTAGGTCCATTAAAGATATTGCTATAGTAGGAGATAACATGGTTGACCAAGCCCTCCTTGTTATCAATGATTTTGTACTAATCCTTAAGTAAGGTAAGAGGTCAAAAATATTTTCTATCTATATATATAAAATTATCAAATTTAGTTTTCCTTTTCCTATCATCAATCCAGTTAATTTTAAAGGTCTGTTTTCTAAGGTTATATTTTAAGGTGAGAATATCATTTAGCTTAGAGCAGATCTCAATTTCTTGTTTAAGATCACTACTAAAATTAGTGTTTGGACATTCAACCTGAATTTTGTTTGGGAGTAACTAAATGATATGATGATCCAAATTTAGTCTAGGTAGGGTGACTCTAGACATAATATCCCAATTATCTAAGTATTGACAGCTTATGAAAGCTATATCAATTTTACTAGCCAAAACCACATTTTTTTGTCCTCTATAACAAGTATATTTAGCTTCTTCTAGAATAATCTCAATGATACTATTGTCTTCAATAAAAGTTTTAAATTCCTTGGAAGAAATTTTAGAATTACATGGACCCATCTTTTCATTTTTTCCAAGGATTTAATTGATGTCTCCAGAGAAAATACAATTGGATTGGATAGTTTTGTCTAAAGTTGAGAATATTTTACGTAGATTTCTCTGATCATGGTACCTATTATTAGAATAAATAAAACTAAATAATATATGAATGTTTTAAAAAGATAGAGAACACATGAAATATTGATTTTCAATATTATATATAGTAACATTTCATAAGGAAGAGTGATAAAAAAATAAAAAGAGGATCCACTAAATTATTTTTTAAAGTAACACAAAAAATAATTATAACTAAATTTATCTAAACAAGAAAAACAATAAGAAAAATTAATTTTAGGTTTAGATATATCAAAAAATAGTTTATTCATGAATAAAAATCTTTTTAAAGTAATGATGGTGTCATGGTTTGTGATACTCTGACAATTACAATAGAGGATATTAATTTAAACTTGTTTTTGGGGTGAGGCCCCCTTTCCTTTTACCACTAGAGTCATTCCTCCTTATGGATTTCCTAAGAGGATTGATAGAATTATCATTGATCATGGGTGAGTACCTATATGGCTTGATCATGGAGTAGTTATGAGAAGTAATATAATCATTTTATCTTATCATGTCCTCTATCTAAGTCTTTGGTTTATCATTAGTGATTTGTTGATTAGAGGAGTATCCTTCAATATGGATGTTTAACTTTTTATCATCAACTTCATTGTAAAAATGTTTTTTATCATTTTCCCCATTAATTATTTTGTTTCTAACATTTCTATTTACCTTCTCTGACAATGTATACCCCCTATTGTATTCATGAGAGACTTTTCTTATATCATTTTTTGTTTAGATGTGATGTCCAAAGAAATAGGGGAAGAGGTATACCTATTGGGGTAATATTTCTTAAGATAAATGAACATCAGTTACATTGATATAGTAATAATCTAGTTGATTTTGATATCCTTTTAAGAATCCCCATCCCTTTCTATTTTTTCAACTGAGGTTGTCAATGAGATATTAAGAGGTACATGTTGTGGGTTCATGTCTCTCACAAGAGAGTAATCCTTATTGTTTTCCCCGTTGCATCCTATGAGTGCTTGAATATAGTGATACATGTCTGGGTGTTATGATCCATGGTCTCAACTGAAGGGGTATGATCCATATGATTTCATTCTTTTCCAACTCTATTAAATTGATGACTATTATCAGTAGCATCATATGTGGGGTTCAGATTAATTACATTAGAAATATTGACAATAATATATCTATTAGTATCCCTAGAGGTAATATCATTGATTGAAAGCTTTGATTTGGTATTTGGGTGCTCAAATCTACCTTTAGTGATGTATTTGGAAGTATTATCACCAGTCCAAGAGACTATATTACTAGTTATCTGAGCAGAATAATAATTTATGCCATTTTTTTAACCTTTATACATGGCATGCAGTCTTCAACTTATAATTCCTGCTTATGTTGGATGATAGTTTCCATGACCATGGTAGCAATTTCATCAGCAATACATTTGTATTCAGTTTCAATATCATTCTATTCATCCAAATCAACCTCGAATTTTCTAGGGGATATTATAAGATGGATTGGTTAAAAATATTTTTCACCCGTCTTTCAATCCCTTTCTCAGAGGGCTTAGACTTTTCCAAAATAGACCATTTTTCCTTATTATTCCACTTTATTTTAGTCAATTTCTTATCAGTGGTTTTATTGAATTGTTTTTTTTACCACACTAATATTCTTGATATAGTGTCCAGTGATCTTGTAATTTTTACAAAAGGGTATCTTATACTCATACTCTATCTAGACCTCAGTTCTATAATCTTTATCATTGAATGTGATGACATGAGGTAGTTTTGAGTCCTAATTTTTTTTGTCTATGACTCCTGAATATATAGCCAATTCTCCATTCAATTTATCTTTGAAAATCTTTAAGGGGTCCCCAATAAAAGAGGTAATACCATTAAAAAATTTGGGTTCCAAAAAACCAATTAAGTGCATGTAGTTTAGCCCAAATCTGATCCATGGAGTCAGTATTAGTAAATGAGTTGACAGTAAAATCTCATTCTGATAACCGAAGAAAACAAGGTTTCAGTTAAATATTTCCCATTTTTTACAATCAATCTATGTCTTCCTAGGAAATCATAATTATATGAAAATACCCTTTCCCAATTTTAAATACATTCCAATTACTTTTTCCTTAATAGTGGGAAATTCTAGGATTTAGATTAGCAATCATCCATGGTTTGTCCCCTTCTAGATAATAAATTTTTTCAAGGATAGAGAACTTACACATTTTTGCACTTTATTACAGATATTATGGTTTATCATCAACCAAAAATCATCTATCATCTATCTTTTTGTATAGTGGTATTGTCAATAAGGATTCTTTTTTTAGGTCTGAACCATTAAGTGATTCAATGAAATATATATATTTGGTTCTTTCATGAAAAGACTAAATGGAGACATCTTCAGAAATATCTTTTCCCTCATGTGCATTCGGTGATGTGTGTTCAAAGGATCTTTCCCATTTAGGATTTAATGAGTCCATGAAGAGCGAGATATATCAATCCAGAAGTTAGTCATCACCAAGTTTCAAAAAAGTGGGTCATGCAATGTGACAGTTCACAAGTTCTCTATAGGATCTTCAATCCCTCAATCAAGAAACTCTTTTCATACGAGAACATATTCATCTTTGTGGGTTTATAAGATTTGATATTACATAATCTAATTAATAATTGTTTTAAGAAATATTTTTTTATATGATATATTAATATGATGAAAAGTAATTTTTTATATAGTTATATAATTTGAGGATGTGAGTATCTTTTTTTTAGATTTTACGATCTGTAAATTCGTTGTGAAATATTCATTTTGAATTGATAATTTTGAGAAAACAATTGATTCTACTCATATATGGTTTATACATAAATATAATAGTACTATGAATCAACTTTTATAAAGGTTGTGAAGACATATTTAAGATTATTACCCAACTTCAAGGACCTTTGCAAGGGCCAGTGATATCTCATGTATTCATTATCCAAAATTTTAACTCACCAATGTGATAGTGATTCTATGAAATAGCCCCATATAAAGGATGTTAAGAAGCATTTTTAAGGGTCATTACACACATAATTAGGTATATTTGATGGTTATAACTCACATGCATAAAGATAAATCTCTTGAAATATAAAGATCTATCGTGATTTGTAGAGGCTATATAAGGGTATCTTGCGCTTCGTTAAATTGCATAAGGGTCACATCGTTTTGAAAAGTTTGACCCAAAGGCCTCTAAATGTAACAACCCAAGAAATTTTAATCATAAATAAAATTTATTACTTATTAATATCCATGAATTATAATTTATATAGTTATATTCATTATAAGATTATTATGTTATTTTTCAATAAAATATTAACTAATTTTATTCCTAATAAATTTGATTACATGTAATATATTTTTTTATTTAAATGGTTAATTTAAAATTTTATAAATTTTAATTTGAAACAATGATATCAATTTTTATTTCATAAAGTAAAAAGTTTCTTATAGTTTTTTTTTAAATTTTCAGGGAAATTTGTTTAATAGGAGAATATTAAAAAATACTGATTTTAATGAAATATTTTTTCATTCATAACTTTATTAAGTCGAGTTAAAATTGGGATGGGTTATAAATTTAATTAGTTAATTTTTATTAAAAATTGTCCAACAAATTTTATTCAAATCTTTATTACACAAGATATTGGTACAAAAGATTTTTATTCTTAAAAAACATTTTTCAAGAAAATTGTTTTTCATCGAGTATTGTGAGTTAATTATAAAATTAATTTCTACCACATATTGGAATTTAATTTGGAAAAATGGTATCTAAATGTGGTATTAAAATTTCCAAAAAAATAGTGAGGAAACATTCATTTTTGGTGATTATGAATATTATCAATTTTAAAAAACATAGTTATAATGATAAGAGTTAAAAAAGATTAAAATAGTTAGTCTAAAATTTTAATAGTTAAAATGATCTTGAAATATTCAGAATTACTATTTTTTGTCTTTAATTGTTAATATATCATCAATTATTGTTATATGAGTTATTTTTCAATAATTTTTATTTTTTTAGATAATAATATATATTTTAATACTTAAAAAACTTCCATGTGTGTCCTCTCCCTAACTTGTAAAAGGATACCCACCCCCACCCCCCCCCTGTCCTCGCTTATACATACTTTAAGAGACTATTATATCCTAAAATAACTTACCAAATCCATTATTAACATAAATCACCACATCCTATAGTATATTAATTGATCATAATTATATTCTATGAAGTATTTAGCTATGAATCTAAAGATGTTGTCCAAAGAAGTGGTACAGATCTTAAATGAGTGTTTTTGTTTTTATTTCTTATTTTTACTCCATAAAACCTATAATAAATTACTTAATATAAAAACATCATAATATCCCATATAATGAAATATAATAATTTTTATGGTATATCCCTTTTTATAACCATTTCTATTTTAATGGAAATGGAAACATTACTCTTACGCACATGTGTATTACCACATCCACAAAGCTTTGTGTTTTGGTTTTTCATCACATGATCATATGTATGGTTAAAAATATAAAACATGTTAATATGTATGATACTAATGAAATAATTATTTTTCTTTAAATATAAAATTTAATAAATTCTCATAACTCTCAATCCATTGAAAAATGATAATGTCTTTCATGCGTATATGTAGAATACCGCCTCCATGAAGCGATGTGATTTAATTTTAATTTCTACCTTATAAGTATTTCATAAGGATAAAATTAAGGAATATATATGGAATATATATAATATTTTATTATTTTTTAAAATTAAAAAAATATATATTATCAATTTTATATTTTTCTACCTTTTAGAAAAATGAAATGTCATGCACGCATATGTTTGGACTACCATATCCATGAAATTATATAGTTAATTTTTCATGACAACCTGACATGGAAAATTATTAAAGTGTATCTAATGTGTAGATATGATAAATGAAAAATATTTTTGGTTATTTATATAAGTAAAATAGGACCCATTTTACCATGTTCAACTCACTAATGTGTTTCTATGGTTATAAATCAAACATGCACAAAACATCCAACATGAACTTAACCACTTTAGAAATTAAATAAAACATGTTAATAAATTAAATAAAATGAATAATAATAATTTAATTAAAATTAAAAATGTTATTATGATTTTAAAAAATAACATAATTTTATTATTTATGACCTAAAAAATATATAATGATATATGAGACTTAATGTAATGGATTTTGAATAAAAAAGTTGTTTTAAATGTTGAAATCTATTTATAATTCATATCCTTGTTCTTTTAATTATTTCATGAATGAAATTTTTTATGATTGAAAATTTTTTTAATGGTCTTTTTTACTATATTTTACATTCTTCACAATTTTTTAAAAATAGTTTTTTAATGGTTTCTGTATGAGTTAATTTCAGATCCTTTTATAAAAGTGAAAAGGGAATTCATTTGTAACATATATGGTTAGACCAATTTTCATTATTTTAATTTAAATTATTCATTATCAATACTCCTTTACAATTTTACATTATTTTATTCAAGTAATATTTTCCCTCAATATTTTTGGAATTTTTAATTTTAAAATGTTTTTTTATAGAAAAAGAAACATGTTTTCATTATTATAATACAACTTAAAGTGCTTTTATTATGGGTTGAAAAGTGTTTTTCAAGGGGATTATTATGAAACTGTGAAATATTAAATTTTATTTTCCATGATATGGTATCTAATAATTATATATTATTGTTTTTTATCTTGATACTTCTTAAAATATGGGCAACCCCAATATGACTCACATGATGGGTGAGGATAATATAGCTCTAAAATGATTGGGTAATACTCCTTATATTCAAAGGAATTAAGGAGGGAGTTAGCTCAGTAGGTTACTCCATTGGATTTCACCAAGATCCATTTATTTCGGAGGTGAGTGAACTTGTGTTATGAATATAATTCATTAAAATTATTATAAGGGGTTAAATTTCTTTTCTATGTGTTTTAATGGTTTTCATTAAGAAAGAATTGTTTTCCACATATTTGTTTAATTTAATTTTTACACTAAATTGGAAACATTTAAAAGGTAAATTTTGGGGGGGGGTTATGTTTTAAAAAGACTAATTGATTTCATTCTTTTAGGTCCCAAACTCATCTTTTTATTCTCATCCTAGATTTTTAAATGTTTTCATAGGGTTTAAGGATGTAGAGAAACAAAGATTAAATCAAATTAATACTCATGAATATTTTTCATGAAGAGAAAATGGGATTCATTTTAAAATATATATATATATATATTATGGGAAAAGGCTAGAGAGTGAATATGTCAACTTTTTAATATGTGGGTTTGTTATATAATTGTGAAAATTTAATTCTCTAAAACACTAAACCTAAAAGGCTTTTGGGAATTTAAGGATGTTAATTATCTACCAGATATAAGAGATTAATAAATGTTTTATAGTTTTTCCATTATATTTTTTATTAGAGTAAATTTTTTGTATAAATTTATAATTTTGGATAATTTTAATAGGATACCCTTGAGAGAATCGACTTTATGGTTATGATGAATTGATATTGAATTTAAAGAGTACCATGTTTCCTCCAACCATCCATGCCTATTAGGATTAGTTTTCCATAGGGGAAACCTTGATATATAAGTATGAATGTATCAAAATGACAATATAATTACAAAATTTCTTCCTGTAATTATTGTAATTGAATTAAAAAAATTTCTATAGTTTATGTTTTGTTGACCCATGCTATAAATTATGGAAGAATCCTTGTTAGAGAGAATAAGAATTTACTACAAAGGAACATTACCATTGTACAGGATTATATAGAATATAACCCACCATGTTTCTATGAAATCAAAGATAAAATGGTTGATGATGGACGCATCAATTCTATAGAAAAATATTTACATTCATGGGTTATTTATAATTTTAAAATATAACCCTTTATATTTATAGTCTTGAAGGTGAAGGTAATCGGTGGTGGTCATTTATAAATAATACAAAATAGTGACTCAGATAATATTTTTATTCCATGTAATAAAATGAATTTAATAATATTTCCAAGGAGAAATACTCTCCTAAGGATGTTCAACAAGGAAAGCATAAATAATTCATAGAATTGTGGGAAAAGGGGGGTTTCAATAGCTTTGTATGAAATTTTTTTTCAAGATTTAATAGGCATGAAAAAAATTGTATTCCATAACATGACAGTAAAACTAATATCATTTACATAGGTTGACTATTTTTTATCAACATTTTTTTCCTCAAAGAATATTAAAAGTTATGAGAAATCTTTTCAGTGTACTGAGGAAGTTGATATAGAGTTTTCTGTAACATATAGTCATTGTCTTTAAAATATTCAGAATAGGTAAAGGTGTTAATAAATAGAGAATTACCCAACTAAAAAATATAGAGAAAATACCCCAATATGTTAAATGCAAGGAAAAAAGTTTTAGGAAATGTTTGATATTATCTATAATGTGTTATTTTTGTGTAACATTTGTCCATGGGGCTTGTGACAATAAAAAACATGTTTCTTGATGAATACAAGAATGAGGTAGTATATAGTTAACCAATGGTGTGATGTTCAATTGAAATGAGTGGTTAAAATATGTTAACATGTTTATGAAGTTAGTTAGTTTAGGTTTAAATCTTTCTGATCCAATGAAAAAAGGTGTTTCAAAATTATAATCTACTACTTCAATTGATGTTTGGAAATAAAATAATGTGTGGAAAGTGTTGATACCTATTTTTTAGTCATTTTAAGCATAAATATTTTCATACCATCATTTCTAATTAATTTTAAGGTAAAATGGGAATATCACCTCGTGAAATGATGATATAAGTTATAGTGAAAACTATTAGTAAAATTATTAAGTAAAACAAGGTATATAAGAATATACCTATTATTATAAGTGGGATGGTTTTTCTTATTAATCTTATTTAACTAACCATAGTATACTTTTATATTATGGTAGGTATGGATTTATATTAATTAAAAATATTGAGATAGATTAGAGAGGTTTCAATGTTATATTTGAAAATTTTATATCGTTTATAATATATAATTAAACCTAGAAAACGATTAAAGGTGGTAGTTAATGTTATGCATCTTATTTTATTTAATAGAGATAAATTATTCAAATTAGTTATAAATCATTATTGAATGAGTATATGGATATATTTCCTAAATAATTTCCTTTTATTATTCTTGATCAGGAGGTTCACTCTAGTATTTAATTAGTTAATGATGCTAAGACAATTTGAAAACCCCCTTATCGAATAAATCATGTAGAAAATTTTGAATTAAAAAACCCAATTGAAGAATTTATTGATAAAATATTCATTCATCCTAGAAATTCACCATGGGGTGTTTTAGTTTTAAATTTGAAAATGAAATGTGGTTTAATGATACATTACATTGATGACATAGCATGGAATATCATATCTCTTGAAAATGTTATCCCCTACCTCATATAAATTATTTTTTATCAAATATAGGTAGTTTAGTACTTTTAAAAGATTGATTTAATGTTAGAGATACATAATTTGAAGGCCATGGAAGAAGATACCACTAAGTCTTACATTTAGACTATATATTTTCATTATGAATTTTTGGTTTTTCCGTTTGGGTTATCTAATGAAACAATATTAGTCACCCATATTATGAATAAAAATTTTATAACTATTTTCATATGTTTATGGATTCATTTATTGATGACATTTTTGTTATATTGTAAATTTATTACAGATATTGAAATACACATAAGTATTATTTTTTAAACTATAAAACAAAAGAAGATATATGGAAAATTTAGTAATTTTGAATATTAGTTGAAAAGTATTTCATAACATGGGAATATGTTTTCTGATGATGGAATAATTATTTACCTTGCTAAAACTAAAGTCTTTGAAGAATATCCAAAACCAATAATTTTTTTAGAGATTCCATATTATCTTGGATTAGGGGGTTACTATCAATGGTTTGTTGAAACCATTACTTGGTTCTCTAGACTACTAAATGTGTATTATTAAAAAAAGTAAAATTAATAAAGATGAAATAATGTGATGGATATTTACTTGACCTAAAAAAATATTGGTGAATTATCTAATTTTTTCCCCTCCCTCAATAATTAGTGAATTTTCCATCTATAATGATGATTACATAAATTTTATTGGTAGTGTTCGGATGAAAAATGATCATGTATTTTCTTATGATTTAAGTCAATTGAATCATCATGAGCTAAATTATAATACACATGATCTAGAACATATTGAGGTGTTTTTTATTTAAAAATGTAGAGAAATAATTTATACTTCTTAAAATGTGATATATATACTGATAAAAAATATTTTAGTTTTTATTCAATCTAAAAGAGTAAAAATGAGGTAGATAATATGGTTTGAACAAAAAGGGATTTTAATGGAATGATTCACTACCATATAAGAAAGAAAAACAAATTATCTAATGAATTGAGACAAAAAGATAAGGAATTATTATCCAAGATACATTTGGAATATGATCCTTTATTAAAATATTTGATGAATGTTTTCCTATAAGTTGGGAAAGAAATAAATTCAGGTATTTTATTTTATGTTTCAGTGGAATAATAATTGTCAGAAATAATTTAGTAAGCTGATAAAGAAGACCATGATTTCTTATAAATGGTGAAATTAATAATTAAAGATATTTTATCTAAGTTTAACTTTTACAAGGAAGGTTTTGTGATATTTTTAAAATGGTTTTGTCTTCCAACAGTTTCCAAGATGAAACAATTAGTATTAGGTGAAGCTCATATATCTCCCTTTTTTATTCATACCAATATTACTAAGATGTGTAGATAACTTCTGGAGTATTACACTTAGGATGGGATGAATAAGGATATTTTAAAGTTTATCATGAAATTATTCAATTCTAAATATGTTAATGTTTATCAACAACTATTTATGGGGATGCATCAACATTTTCAAGTAATATAGTAAAAATGGAAAAAAATTCTATATATTTTATCTTGGTCAAGATTACAAGAAACCACACAAGAGCTCCTCCCCTATCATGAACAACCTAGATAGAGCCTTACATGGCCTGAAAACTCTTATATCTACCCATAGGGGGCATAGATCTTGGATAAAGAGATGAAAGGAGGAGTAGATCTATGAAACTGTAAATAGAACAGTGAAAATGGGCACTTATGGCAAGAATCTACCTTCAATTTTCCAAGGAACGTGCTCAAATAGCTTCTAGATCAATTGGAGAACCTCCTTTGGACTTTTGGGGACCCAAAATTCGTGATTGGGAAGATTTGGGTCCAAATAGATCAAATATATGGCCAAATATAATTAGATCCACAAAGATAGGGAATTAGTTTAGGCCTTGCACAGTTTGGCCATACGGTTTGACCAAACCGTGTGCTGACCGTGCACCCATTTTTTAACCAAGACCCACCAAAAGTACTCCAAAGTCTCCCAAACTTCCCACATAACCTTTAAATATATGAAAAGTAACATGGAAGGGTTATATACAAGAAAATAGGGGTGCTACATTCTCCCCACCATTGGTATTTCTTTCTCTGAAAGTTGAAAGCGATCACTTCCATAAAAAGGTTCTGGACATTTCTCTTTCATTTCATTCTTTTGTTCCCAAGTATCTTCCTAAATCTGACCATGTTTCCATAAAACTCCCATTATACCAATGATTTTTCATGAAATACTTTCTCTATATTATCCACAATCCGCATCAAGATATGTACCAATGAAGCATCCGAATCTAGGTCAACGTGATCCCAACGGATCACATGGTCGGGATCAGGCAGATACTTTTTCAACTGAGATACTTGGAACATATTGTGAACCGAACTAAACCATGGTGGAAATTCCAATCGATATTCCACCTCTCGAACTCGTTTTAGTATCTTGAAATGGAAAATGTATCGGGGAGACAAGATGCCCTGCTTCCCAAAACGATGACATCCAAGCCTTGGAGATATCCTTAAGAAGACATGATCACTCACCGAAAATGACAATGGTCTTCAATGATGATCTGTATATGATTTCTGATGACTCTGAGCCATCTCCATTCTCTTTCTGATCAACTAGATCTTCTCCGTCATTTCTTGGACAAGGCGCGGCCCAACTAATGAGGTCACACCTATTTCCACCCAACATAGTGGATAATGACAAGGATTCCCATACAATAAATTGAAGGGGCCATATATGTAGAAGCTTGATAACTGTTATTGTTTAGGAACTCCACCAATGGCAATTTCTCTTCCCATAATCCACCAAAATTTATTACAGATTCCCATAACATTTCTTCCAAAGTCGGTAACATCCATTCGGACTGCAATCTGTCTGAGGAAGATATGTTGTACTCAAAGTCAACTTAGTTCCTAGGGATTTCTGTACCGATTTTTAGAAATGAGATGTGAACCTCAGGTCCCTGTCAGATACTATTAAAAAGGGTATTCCATGCCTCTTTACCACTTCTTGGATATAGATTTTGGACAGATCCTCCACCGTATAAGTTTCACAAATTGGAATAAAATGGGCCGACATGGTGATTCAATCCACTATCTCTCATATGGAATCATGTTTCTAGACCATTCTAGGGAGACCTATAACAAAACCAATATCTATATGATCCCATTTTTACTTTGGAATAGGTGAAGATAATAACATACCTTCTGGATTCTGATGTTCTGCCTTAACTTTCTACCAAGTTAAGCACTTTGAAACAAACTTATCCACTTTTCTCATCAAAACATTCCACCAACATTTCACCTACAACACCTTATATACCTTATGTTTCCTTATATGTACATCCCATCTAAAATGGTGGTAGGTATGAAAAAATTGTTTGTGATATGAGAAAGGTATAACCATCTGATCTCTGAACTACAAAACTGAAGTCCCATTAGGTATTCATCCCTCAATGGTGTCCCCACCATTTAGTGTTGAACTCATAAGAAATCATTCTTTAACGAATATCTATGACATTTCAACCATTTTTTCCAAATCATCAACAAATGAAACTAAGAAGAAAACTGCAACATCACCTTGTTTTTCGCATTCCACATGCATCTCGGCTAAGATCGACATCAACTGCCACTCCCCTGAAGCTTCCTTTTCCATATGAGCATATGACTTCTTCCTTAATGCATCATCCACCGAATTGAATTTAACCAATGAATACATCAATTTGATGTCAAATATCTAGAGATACTCCATCCATATCATTTTCCTAAGATTCATATCCCTTTGTTAGAAAATGTGCTTCAAGTTCTTATAATTGGTGAACCTAATGAATGTCTCACAAAATAGATATTGGCACAAAGTATTTAATGCATTAACGACTATAGATAACTCCAAATCATGTGTTAGGAAATTATTCTCATGAAATATCAATTTTATTGAATCAAAATCAACCACATGGTCACCCTGTATGAGAACACATCCCATCCCAGATCATAAAGCATCACAGTAGACCATATATCCCTGACCTGGTTATAGAAAAACTTAGATAGGTGCTGATGTCAGAAGCACTTTCATCTCTTGAAAATAAATCTGGTATTCTTCACTTCACAAGAAAGGAAAATTTTTCTTTGTCAATTTCATCATTGTAAACACTAGTCTTGAGAATTCATGAACAAAACCGTGATAATACCCAATGAGACCAAGAAACATGTGTCCCATGAAAATGTTCTTTGGTGGATACTAAGAGATAGCTTCTTCTACATTTTATGGATCCACTGAAACAACTTTTTCAAAAATCACATATCCCTGAAATGATACCTTTTATATCCAAAAATCACACTTAGATAGTTTAGAAAACAAATGGTGACCACTCAAGATTTGTAACAGGGTCGCCAGGTGTTCTAATCTAGGTTGCACTACCAAATCGAACCACTCGAGTGCTAGATAAACCAGCATATAAGTTTCTCATTTGAACATAAAGTCCACTAGTGTGCTCATGAACTCAATGATTTGATTTATCTTTTTCATCCAACCCTCTACCCTCTATGGTTCAGAATCACCCAAGAAGATGAGTGTATTCTTCTTCTGAAACCAGATAGAGTGGTCTAGCTTCTATGGCTCCTCTTTTTGATATCCCATGTTCAAATCTTGTAATTATTGGACTATAATTTTCACCATCTCTTTGTTCACCTAAGTTTGAGGTGAAACCACATTTTTAGCAGCTTCCTCCATTTGGTTTCATAGTCTTTCATTTGAAAACAATTTTCTTTATTTTTTTCCAAAACTAAAACTTTTTTATAAATAATATGTCATTACTCAAAATGATATGTGCAATCATAGTGGTAATTAATTCATATAAAATTATTGTGATGTTGGTATCATTGTCTAAACCCATGAAAATGAGACTCCACTATCCAACTAGTGTTTCCAAAACACTTACGTACCCAAATCCCCGGTAACTTGATGTTCAGTGTAAAAAGGATAGCTATTTATTTTTAAGTTCTACATTTCAAATCATGGAAATACTACTCTTTTAGAAGAATACATCCCAAAGAATAGAAAACAAGGATTTTAACTCCAAGACCAAGAGAACTCCAGACAAATTGTTCCATAGAGAAGGCACCAATTCGATACCTTTTGTAATGACCCACTCATTCTCATTGGCATGAGAACATAAGGAGTCATTACTAAGCCATAGGTGACATCCCCAAGATGAAAAAACCGGGAAATAAATGCCGAAGGGTTAAAAAGACCATTGGGGATGATTTTCCATTTTAAATATAATCTATATACCAACCAACCACAATCAATAGTGGCTCTTTGATTTTTGAACAAAATAATGATAATTCAGAAAATCTTTTATACCAAAGTGTGCCAAAACAAAAGTACTATGGTGGAAGATAACATGGAATAAACCTAAAAATATAAGATAACTCAAAAAGACACCATAATTACCAAAAGACTCTTGTTTCTACCAATTATATGCTCCACCACTACCATACAGTTCAATAACTCAAGAAGTAGTGCTAAAAACCTACTACACAATACCTTTTCCCACATCCTGGAAGATGATATCTATAAAAGAACCAAAGTGCGAAAGTAGGGCTAACTATAAAACACATTAGACTTTAACCAATGACTTACCTACTCATTCCACCAGTATATAAGAGTTATCCATATTTATATAAAATAGTTTATATAAAACAATTTATGAAAACAGTTTATAACCAAAATTTAAACACTTCTCAAAAGAGCCTATAACTAAATATAAAATTACACGATGTGAAAAAAATTTCCAAAAATTTATACTTCTGGTAAAAATTTAAATAAATATTTAAATCACTTTCATAACAACACTTTGGAAAACCAATAAACTCCCCACAACAACAACTACCAAAAAAATGAATCATTATAACAGTTCCATACTCATGATCGGTTTCTCATCGATCTACCAAGTAGTCACAAGGTAATTATTCCCCACATTTCATTTAACCTATAGAACCAAGAACATGATCATATTTTAACCATTCCCATTAATTATATATGATGTGCATGCCATTTTTTCCAAAAACCAAAACCAATTTCAACAATTTCCCCTATTTCAATAAAAACACCATTTTATTGAACACTTTACGACCATACAATTTCAAAAAAATAAATAATTTTAGAAATAAATAAATCAAATATAAAATTCTAAATAAATCAATTTTACAATATTTTATATGATCTATAATTTAAAAATCCACATTTAAAGTAAATAACTAGGTTTTTTTCACAAAAACCCTCAATTTCCCATGTTTTCCAACACCTGTCACTAAAGAGGGTTTCAAAATTTCACAGAAACAAAAAAACAATTTATTTTTCATCAAAAACTAAATTTTACTGTATTTCAATCAATTACAGAAATGGAAGATGATATTGAAGCCACTTACCTCGCTCGTTTCGACCAAAACCGACAACGGACGAAAAACGCTCGAGAATTCAAGTCAAGATCCAATAAAACCACACAAGATATCATCCCCTATCATAAAAACCACTATATATAACCTTATTTGGCCTCAAAACTCTTATAAATACCCACATGGGTCGTATATCTAACATAAATAGAAGAAATGAGGAGTAGATCTAAGAAACTGTGAAAAAAACAATGAAGAATGGGCACTTACCACAAGAGTCTGCCTTCGATTCTCCAAGGAACATGTTTGGATCACTACCAAATCGATGGGAGAACATCATTTTCCCTTTTGGGGAGAAAAAATTCTAGTTAGGTTTGATTTGGATCGAAATATATCAAATAAATTTCAAAACTGAATTAGATCAAGAAAGATTGGGAATTAGTTTTGGCCATCCATGGTTTGGTCAAACTGTGTGCTGATTGTACACCCCTTTTTTTCAAAACCCACCAAATGTACTCCAAATTAACCCCAAAATTCCCAAATAACCTTTAAACATATTAAAATCATAAATTAAGGGTTACATAACATATATTGGGGTTGCTACAATTTTCGTATTAAAAAATTTTTGTACCTAAAAATGATTTTTTTGGGAAAACTATTTTTCATTAAGTTTTACTGCTTATTTTGAAATAAATTTTTTTCAGTTATAAAAATTGAATTTGATAAAATTTAATTCATATGTTGAATCAAATTTTTAAAATATGTAAATAATTCGACCTTTATTTTTTTGTTATCATGAATAGTTACTTTGGTAAAAATTCCATTACCACGGCAAGAGTTAAAACCAGTTAAAAAAGAATAATATAAAATAATAGATGTTACAAATGACCAAGAAATTTGTATATATCATATTTTTTTCATATTTTTTTATTTTATATTATATTAATTGAATGTGATTCATTTTGGAGCTTTTTTATTTTATATGACATTAATATATTTTAATATTTTGAAAAATTCCATGTGTTCCCTCTCCCACACTTATAAGAGGACACACCAACTCATCTCATATTCACACTTTAAGATCCTATTATATCACAAAATATCAACTCAAATACACTACTAATATATATAAACATGTTCTAGAGTTTCTTATTTGATCATAATACCATCCTTTAAAAGTTTTAGGTATAAAATTTTGGAGGTTTTCTGAAAAGAGGTATAATTCTTAACCTAGTGTTATATTTTTTATTTTTTATTTTACATCTTTCAAAACCAGCCTAAATTTTTTTACATAATAACATAAATATATACCTTATAATTACTATTATTATTTTTATTTTATAACCCCTTTCCTTTCTTTTTTAATCAGATGGGAAATGGAAACATCCCGCTTAAATACGTGTGGACTACTACCTCCATAAAGTGATGCTTTTTCATTCACATCACCATATCATATGATAGTTTAAAATGATGTAAAAATTAATACATATGCTATTAATGAAGTAAATATAATTATTAAAATATAATATGTCATCTATTTTCTTACCATTACATATTTTTAAAAATGAAAATGTCGTTCATATGTACGTGTAGAACACCAACTCCTAAAAGTAATGAGATTTATTTTTCATTTTCAACTTATAAAGATCATAATAAGAATATAAATAAATAATAACTATGAAATTTATAACATATTAATTATTTTTATAAGAAAAAATATAATATAATTTATTTCCCTTCCGCTTGTTAGAAAATTTAAAATATTTTTTATACGTACGTATCTATTGCCATCAACATGAAATGACATTGTTCATTTTTCATGGTCATCTTACATGGATGGATTTTAAATTGAATATAATGTATAAATATTGTAAATATAAAATGTTAATTATTATTTATATAATGTAAACATAACCACTTTGACCATAGTAAATGCACAGATGTGGTTTTGAGTTTATAAACATAAAAACCCAAAAAAACCAACATGAATTTAACAATTTTAGTAAATAAATGAAACATGGTAATTGATAAATTAAAATAAAAAGAATAATTAAATAGCCCTGAAAATGGAAATTCGTCATATAGAAAAGTAATTTAATTTTATTGTTCAGGAGTTATAGAATGTATAGTGCATGAGAGACTTAAGGTAAAATATATACATTTAAATCGTTATTTAAAATGTTTAATAATCATTATCCATTATATCTATGCTTTTAAAATTCCTAAAAATGTTTAAAATAGTGATGAAAATGTTTTTAAAAGTCATTTTTACTATAATTGACTTTCTTTATATAGGTTTAAACATGAATCCTTTTAACATGTATTCTATATGGGTTAATTTTTAAGTTTCTTACAAAAGTAAAAAATAATTATTTTTCATATATACAATTTGACTGTTTTTTCCACCATAATAGTTGTTATTCGTTATTATAAATACTTTAAATGATTCTAATGTAATATTTAAAGAAAATATTTTCCACAATGTTTTTAAAAAAATTGATTTTAAAAAAATCTAAGTAATTAGATAATTTTTCTCATCTATTTGAGAGAGATGGATATTTTTTTTGTATCGGTTCAAAAGAGTTACTCAAGGGATTTTTTTTGTGTATTTGGAATCGTTATTTTTTTCATGTTATGGTAATTGACCATCATATATGATGATAGGTGAGCATGATACAACTTATACAGTGGGTGATCTTGATATAGTTTATGTGACAAGTGAGACTAATATACCTCTCCAACGTATTTGGTAATATATAATGTCTTAAGATGAAAGAAGCAAGGAGGTAACCCAGGAGGATTATAATATGGTTTTAGCAAAGATCCAGTTGTTTTTTACATCATTCAACATGGGTAATTAATATAATACACAAAAATACCTAAAAATTTTCAATTTTATTCCTAAGGTTTTTATTTTTTTTATTCGAGAATAATGTTATATCCCCATATAGATAAGAATTATTTTATATTATCAAATAATAATTTTTAATTGGTAAAGATTTTATGGGTTTTAATGAGTTTCACTAGACTAATTTTTTGATTTCTTTTAAATCAATTTCTTAGTTTTTTGTAGTCATACCACAATTTACAATGTTTTTCATAGGAATTATAAATGACTAATAATAAATAATATATATAGTTGAAATTTTTAAATATTTTTAATTAGAATAAAATGTTTATAATTTAAAAATATTTATAGTATGTGAAAATTTTGATTCTAATTATAAGTGTCTACATTTTAATCAATGGGAATGATATTGCAATGATCTAATTTTATAAAACTCTAAACCTAAAAGGTCTTCATTAATGCAATATTGTAAAATCTTCTCTAAAACTAAATATTATATAATTTTTTAATTCAATATTTGTGTATGTATTATCAATTAGTATCCCTCAAGGTTAATTCATATATGATGATAGGTGAGACTAATATAGCATTTAAAATGTGGAAAACGTTCCTTGAGAAAAATATATGTTTTTATAATTAAAATTGGATTTATTCTTAACATAATATAATAAAAAATATAGGATGAATTTAAAAAAATTATTGAATAAATAACATATTAATTTCATTATGATATTTCACCAGTGGTTATAAGTTTATTTTATTATGATAACATTCCATTGTGGTCATAAACATAGTCTCTTTATAAAAACACATCCTTTATATTCAACTAATTTTTATTCTCATTTATAATTAAATGGTAACCAGTGATTTTATTTTACAAACATGTGTAAACTGTATTTTTATAATTTAGTTAATCTTAGTAATTCCCTTTATTCCAATAGCTTGGTGATAACAGTAAATTTTAAATAGTAATTTTTAGTAATTTTCTTAATCGTGATGTGGCATATCTTGTATAATATTTAATGTAGTCTCTCATTTCATAATCTTAGTATGTAACATTATCCCCTCTTAAATAAATTATATCCTTCCAATTTTATCTTGGGATCAAAAACATGTGGTTTTACTTTTCAAATTACATTTTTTGAAATCCGACAACATAAAAAGGATCAATAAAGCTTCGTTTTGTAAATATAAAAATGAATGTATGATGGTAACCCGAGATAACACAGACAAGGTTTCTGTATAGGAAAATATGGTAATGGAAGAGAAAATATAATTATCAAGGATTGATATAGAGTGATTGATAACATTTTCATGGGTAATTTAACCACAAAAAATCCATAATATAAGATGTGTTCAAAAGTTATTGATTTCATAGTTTGAAAATAAAGCGGATAACATTTTTGTTTAAAAATAATTTTCCTAAAAATGAGTAATTAATTTACTATTTATACTAATAATATAAGGAAATAAACTTACTCAAGAAGTATAATTTCATCTTTTAATCGATTTCCACCACAATATCATATTTTCTCCTAATGATGAGTATTTAAGATGAATTTTTATTCCTAAATCATTATAATCAAATTCTTCAAAACAAAAAATCCACAATGATTAAATATATATTCATCATATATTTAAGAATTATCCAAAAACCACAATGGCTAGTGAAATATATGTTGTTTCCCATAGATGATTAAACCTTCATCCTAACAAAAACTACTTTAATATGAAAAATTCAAAATTAATACACATTGATCAACATAGATCGTTCAAAAAATAACAATCCTTAAATTTCTTCAATATATTCTAAAATAAAATTAAAACCCAAAAATAAGAAGTATTTTATCACATAGTATTCCAAGATAAAATTAATATTCATCTTCAAATAATATCAATTTCTATTAAAGTTTCATAAAAAAATCAATACACGAATGACATAATCTTCAAGATATTATAATAATTTACAAACATAACCATAATAAATATTAATTAAATATGTTTATAAAAGATATCTCATCCTATATTTCTCAAATAAAATCCCATAATATTCTATTTACCATAATTATATAAGGCTCCCAAAATAGTGAACCTATTCTAAAATTAAATAAATAACTTAATCACCAAATCATTCTCAAAAACCCCGGTTAACAATATGATAAAATATATGATACCAAAATGAACATAAAATTTATTGAATATATATTTTAATAAAACAAATCTTATACTAAGAAGGATATCACATAGTCTAGTGGTAGGTGATATAACCTTATCACCCTTCGACTATGGGTTCAACTCATATGGACTTTTCGAATGGGGTGGGTTTCCACCCATTATGTTGGTTTTAATTTTTCAAACACAAT
The DNA here is from genome assembly GCA_963277665.1 of Viscum album. NCBI lineage: Eukaryota > Viridiplantae > Streptophyta > Magnoliopsida > Santalales > Viscaceae > Viscum > Viscum album. The sequence continues at coordinate 1,112,647,276 of OY728146.1, forward strand.
ATTAATATAATCTTTAAAAATTATAGAAATTTTAGAAGAATCCTTAAAATTAACCTTAAAATATTTTAACCTAAAATTATATCCATCATCATTCAGTTTTCATACCAAAAATTATTAACCCATAACCACCTCAAATTCGGAGGTCTTAAAAACAAAAAATACTTCCAATTCCATTGAAATTATTTCCACCAAAATTAAATTCATTATTAATTAAATAAAAATATTCAAATTTTAAATTTAAGGGTACTTGTACCTTATAAATTATCACTATTTTACCGCTTTTCAATGGTATAGAATCCATCAAACATATGTTTTCAAAATTATGAAAATAAAACCTACTATGGTAAAATCATTTAGAATTAAATTATTCTTATAATATTTTGAAATTTTCACAATATCATAAAATTGAAAAGTCAAAACTTAAACAGATCCTTAAATCAACTTCCTTATTGAACCATTAACTATGAATCATTATCTTATTCCTTAATACTTCATTCCATAATACTGACATCAGGATTTCGTTAATATCTCATTTATATTTTCACATGATTCCCAACATCGATAAAGTAAATGGTCATGTCCTTTTGGGAAATTCTGTTTTTATAGAGATTTGGTAATTTTTATATTTTTTAATCAAGATAAAAAAGATAGCATGACTCATAAATTTTTTTGAGGAAAAAAAGTTGTTAGATAAGACAATAAGACTCTTGGAAGTGATTTGAATACTCAATAAATTTTGAAACTATTTGAAAAATATTTTTGAAGAATATTAATAATAAAATCATAAGGAAGGGATAATGATTCTGTGAAAGATATATTTCCTTCCATCTTAATAAATGATCCTTAATCTATAAAAAATTACATCATTAAAAGATAAAATTAGTTAAAAAAAGTAAAAATTAAAATTTTATTTTAATGATAACATATATAAAAACTCTATAAAACTCTAACCCTAAAATCCTTTATACCTAAAGAAATTACCTTTATAAATACAATATCTAAGAATATCATTAGTCTCCTAGAAGTACATCACATTAAAACTCTAAAGGGTTGTCAAGGAAATTGAACTTCTAATTATACTTAACCTTGAAAACCCATCATGATATATGTGACTCTTATGAAAACATCCAAATATCTAAAATCATCTAAACCCTACTCTAATACGAACTATAAAAACCATTCTTTAAACATTTTGTATTTAAGTTATTTTAAACTATATTTCACTTTCATTTCAAAATAATATTTTAGATTTAGAGTTTTATATAATTATAAAACTCTTACATAGTAAAACCATACAACACAAGTGGAAGGTTATATACATTATCCATTTCATCCATAAAACCGGGATCAAAAAGCCTAGTGTCTTTCAGATAATAGGTACATTACTAGAAAATATTAAATTATAAAAATAATCTTCTTATTAGTCTTTATTATGATCTCATAACTTCTGTTGAGCTTGTATAACTTCATAGGGTAACCTGGGGAAAATATAGACAATAAGTATGACCTGATAAATCCCGATAAGGTAATAAACATGGGATTTAAGAATAAAATGAGAGTTAGAAAATATAAAATGATAACATATAACCAAGGATTAGGAAAATAAATATGCAAACATGTCATATAGGACATGTAATCATATAATTATGGAAACATTGGGAAGTGGAAACCACATATAACATGACACACACACAAGTTAAGTCTAACAACCAAGACTATATAACATGATGGAAAAAGTACCTTGAGGGATTAGGTTTACTCCCTAATTTTATACATGACATATCATGAGACAGAAATATTACCCAATGCGTTAGAGCGATATCTCAGTGCACCCCTTACAGAAAGCTCATGAATATGTATACCATATAAAGAATCAAATATAAGGAATAATCATGAGGGTTACCCATGGAATGAAATGGGTATATAATATTTTCATGATGCATAACCAAATGGAATATAACAACGGTATCAAAATAGAACATCACTAATTGAACTGATCATAAACAATTTAATAATATATGGAAGACTTTGTCATAAGAGATCATCCTCAATGAAACATAATATTAAACTAAGTATGTTTACATAGATAAAAATACTATATATGTGATCATTGAACAATTATTAAAGAAAATATCTTTTCCCACTTTGAATGTCACTTATTTTAAAAATGCTTCACAATTATAAAATAAATTTACGTAAAAATAATCAATTAAAATTTTAATGGTTGTTTTAAGCCATTAAGGTTTCATAATGTCCAGAAAATAAGCTCACGTCATATTAAATCCTTTATTTATTTTTTATGACAAAGTTTCATAGAACATTATTTAGAAAATGAAAAAAAAAATATACCATTCAAACTATTTTTGTAAAAAAATAACGAGTAAAAAATAATTTAAATAATCATATGAGAAAAGTAAAAAACATTTTTGGAAATAATTTTAGAGAACATGTTCATGGAAGGATAATATTTTTTTAATTGAAGCATTAAAAAGATAATTTTTAAATAAGGTTCCCTTATAAATATCATGTCATTTAAGTGAAAATTAATAAAATTAATTGAATATGTGTAATCAGTAATAAGATATATAAAAAAAGATGAAATAAAACATAATATATTCAAAATTAAATTAAAAAATAAACTTATTGCGACAAAAATCAAGCAAGTAGATGTTTAACTCAAAGGATGAAAATTGGGTTATAACTCTATTACCACTTTATAATCAGTAGAATCGTTTTCCCTATAAAATTAATAATTATAAAATAAAAATCTTCCTAAAATGAATAAAATTATATTTTTTATATGGTATATCAAAGGAAATTAAATACACAGGACACCAGAAATAAGTGGTGAATATGGAATATATCTTAAGGAATTAAATGTGAGATGAAAAAACTTAAAATTTTTATATCATTTAGACATGAATTAATCAATGATTCTATTATGGGTAAGAAAATTATATCATAAAAATATAATTTGGAATGAAAAATTTAATAAATAAACACTAGATTCCATAAATTATTTTAGAATAATATAATCAAATAAGTTGATATATAATGCAATAAATGGAAATTGAGCTAAGAAATCCATTACCTCACACTTCCAATTATTTTTTCATACTTTAACCTCCTATATAATGGATTAAATAAGGTTATCAAATCACTATAGAAATACATTAATATTAATTATATATTATGTGATTATTTAATATTATCTTATGAACTATTCATTAATAACATTTAATTATTTTCATGGTTTTAGCTGTGTTTGTTTCATGGTTTTGTAACACCCCAAGATTTAATAGTGTGTTATTTCTTCAAAATAATTCAATAACTTGCACTACACGCAACACCGAGTTCAAGCGCACCATGACTTACCAAACAAGCCGTCCAAAAGAGGTTATGAATAGTATTAACTAAATTTTAAACTTTATATAATCCTTATAATTTTAGAATCCATATTATGAGAACAAATTCATTTTCATTATTGCAATTTTATCAACTTTTAATAGTGAACCCTTTCTAAATACAATATTTTAAACTTTTTGACTAAATGGGGAATCAAAAATTTAAAATAAAACATCCCAAACTTCCACAGTACGCTTTCCTTTGAATAATACAGCAGTGTGTGTTGTAAGAAACTTCGAGTTTTAACACACACCACAACCAATCAAACTAGCCGTTATGAATAGTAATACCTACTTTTTGAAATTATATATATTTTATTTTTCAAAATGGACTTCATTTTTGGATTCGTAATATCTAATTTATCCTAAGGTGAAATTTTGGTACTTTTCGGACAACTTTAATATTTTGATGAATAGTGAAAATTACTAAATTTTAATTAAAAACAACTTTTTTAATCAAAATAATTAATACTGATAAATTATGAATTTGATTGGTTTTAAAGTATATTTATCATATATTTTTACCATTTAATATAATGTTGGTCATTGGACATAATGTTACAATTAAACCGAACATAAACAAGTGTCAATCTTTTGATAGTTATTATCTCTTAAAAACACGCTTTTTGTTTTGACAGCGGTAATTAATTTTAAATTAATTTCTGCGACTTCTGTGTTTTGAATTTAGAAAAATGTATTCCATATTTATAATCAGGATGTTCAAATTGTGTAAATAGGTAACTTTTATTTTTATACATTTTGAATAATTACTGCGGTAAATATTTTATTTACCATGGTTAAGGGTAAATCCGGTAAATAAGGGTTAAAAAATAATATTATAATAATAATAAATTACCCTAAAACGTGTCCTAGCCTTATTGGTTGATACATGTTAGACCATAGTCATCTTTGGGTCGATTTTGGGACCCCATGGTACCACTTTTAGGTGATAGGGACACTTTATTTTAATTAAGTTAAAATGAATACAAAAATGACACAAGCATATATCTTTTAGAAAAACAATTTTTACATAGGTTTATATATGTTGGATTTTCAACTATAAATATTAATTAGAAAGATAAAAATATTTCCTAAATAATGATATTTAATTTATAATTTTTAGAGATTAAATAATTTAATTTATTTATAACACAATGATGATGCAGTAATTACCATAATAGTGAAAAATTAAAATAATTGATATTATAAATATCCAAATAAATATAATATGAAACTTTTAATGAATTAAACTAAGTTTATAGGATAATATGATATATTAGGATTGATTTAATTTACTTTGTTAGAAGTAATCAATCTGTTATGAGTTTCACAAAAATCAACTATTGAATAGTGTCAAAATTGACATAAAAGAGTTCTTAAAACAAACATTTTATTATTAATTGATATTAAATTCCTAAAAATCTAAGGTTTGGCTAAGAGACTTATATCATGATATGTTCATCATTAATGGAACACTTGGGGGTCGCTTGGATGTATATAGTAAGTTTATTAACCATATTATATAAAAATACAAAGAGACATTGTAAAAGAGAAACTAATTAACTTAGAGTTAATACTTAAAGATAAGGTTAATATAAGTACCCAAACCTGTCTAAATTATATTGGTTGAGTTGTTTTCTACCCATCCCCACCTTAAAATGTAAATAATCAACTTTTTAGCTATTAGAAACTGAATATGAATTTATTATAAACTAATATTTCTAGCTTTTCCAAAGGTGCCCCTCACCCCTCTTATAAAACTGTACTCCTCCTTCTCATTTATTCACACCATCAAAACCTTTTGGTTCGGCAAAACTCTACCCAAATACTCTCCCAACTTCCCTCACTACAACCTAGAGGCCTTAGTTTGATCATAAAGCCAACCTAATGAGCCCTTTTGATCAAATCAAAAGAAATAACCTGAAGAAGAGGTAATGTTTTCACCACCCCTTTTCAAGTTCCTTTCTTCTTCCACTTCTTCTTTCTTTGTTATTACCATTATAAAATAATAACTCCAGTATATTATATATAATGTTATGTTATTATAAATATGGTACAACCATATTCAGTATTCTATCCACCCTTTGAATAACATGTCACCATACGTGCGTACGTACAGCTTACCCTCTCCACGTCGTGGTGTAATTGTTATTCAATATATTATTATTTGGATGGGTATAATAATGATATTTAACTCATGTAAATAATAAATATAACATGTTAATTATTCTGTATATATTATATAACAACCATTTATATATTATTTTATTATCAAAAGAATGATATTGTCACTCGTGCGTACGTACGGACTACCGTCTCCACGAACGCGATGAGATTCATTCTCCATCATATCCATTCAAGTATAATTATCATTTGATGATTTAAAAATGATGTTTAAGGACTTGATATCATTCAGGATATGAATAATATACAACCTATACATGAAAAACATGTCTTATGTAACAAAACATATAAAAGAAAATGAGTAAGTTAACACCCGAAACGACGATAATACTAAGATATTATTAACAAAGCAATGTTAAAAGATCATATATGATATCATATGAATGTATATGATTCTTGTATAATTTAATAACAATTATTTCACCATTATACATGAGGTTAACCTACCCCAACCAAGGAAAAGTACAAGGTAATGGGTTTTCATCTCACTCATTATTCCCGTGAGATTCATGCCATATTGCCACCATTACCTTTTGTGTGGTGTATGTATTGCCCATAATTATATTCTTTGTGTAATACACTCTAATTTATGTGTATTTACATATTCATTGTATGATACCAATTTCATGGGTTTTATGTTTCATAAGTTACCAAATTGGTAAGGGTTATTTCACAATCTCTTCATTATCCGAGGTTGTTTATACGTAATAAGCTACTGGGATCTCTTTATCATCCACATCCATATTTCTTCAAAATGTATTTTAAATCATTTTTACTATTTACAAGAATATGGATTGAAGTAATTTATACCCTTATGTGTTTCGAAAGGAATCTTTCCGTCATTTTCCAAACAAGACACTTTTAACCTTTTCGACAAATTTAAGGTAAGAATGTTTTTTTAACTTATACGGCGGGTGCGGCTATTTACCGCCATTATAAAATCGTCAAAGCTTCCCTTACAAGATTATAATTATATTTTCAATTTGAATGTATTATTTTATAATTATGTTACTTTTAAAATGATTTCAAAAAAAAGAGATATTTCTCTAAAATAGTTTTGATTTCATCTATGTCAACATCCTTTGATGGCTTTTAAGCTTATTTGAAGTTGATTTATTATGATACAAAACATCCATATTTTATTGAAGGTTTTGTGATATTTTTGACTGTGGATAAGCTATTATTATGTCACGCATGGTTTTTTTTAAAGTATTAATATTTCATAAGTTATTTTTAATCCGAATTTTTTTGTTATATTTTAACCTTTCATTCAAATGAATGTGTTAGACAAGTATGATCTGGGTTGGGGACTGGTAAAAGTAAGCCCTCTGGTTTGGTCTCTGGTTATTAGAGGAACTCCGGTTGGTCTCCAATTATTAGAGGAACTCCGGTTTGGTGTCCGGTTATTAGAGGCACTCCGGGTTGGGTTCCGGTTACAGTTATCCCCTAGGTCTTGGGACGAGGCCTTGACAAAGAAATTAAAGTTCAGAATTATGCATTCCAATATTATGAAAGTGGTTATTGATATTGCATGTGATTATTCGATTAGTAGAATATCCATGTGAATAAGTAAATGGAATTATTTCATTTTACTTTTTCCATACTATGTTGAAGTTCAAGTTTAAAAGGCTTTTGTTTTAGTAATGCATTGCCTTAAATGTTTATGCTTATTTTTGAATGTTCCGCTATATTGTTATCCTTACTGGGCATTTGAGCTCACCCCTTTTCTATGTTTTATTTTTCCCAGGATGTGAATAAGTAAGTTATGAATGACCTACAGGGATATTATGAGGGGTTAATAGTGTGGACTATGGAGACATTATGTTGTTGTAGTATTTTTTCACTTTATGATGTAATGTAAAACTTATGAATATATCTGGTGTTTCCAAGGCTACTAAACCAATCGGTCTTTCGAGATTTGATCTTTCTTGTGATCATGCCAATGTTATGTAATAATGCACCGACTCTTGGTAACTAGGGTTGGGGCGTTACAGTTGGTATCAGAGGAATTTTAGTACAAACCTTGGAAACTAGATTTAGGTAAACTCTGATTAGAGAACATAGACCTAAGATGGGCCTTGAGGATTAGTATAGAAGAACTTCCTAGAATTTTGGTATTGTAGAGATTTTTTGAGTTTTACGAGAAATACATCCCTGTCTAGATATGAGTAGGTAGAGGCGGCTCTGGCACAGAAGTACCAGGGGTAAAACCTGAAAACACCGCTTTGAGCTAGACTCGAACGGGAACTGGCGCACGACAACGGGTCTTGCTGCACTCTTGGTTATGACACTCCTGGGGGATATGCTTAGGATAACTCTCATTTTCTTTACAAATCATTATGAAGGGTTTATGAGTATATGCTTCCTCAAAGAAAACATTTTTATGATTATGGATTATATCCATAAATATTTCAATTTATGTTAGGTGTTTTATAAGTATGGGATTATGTATTTTGATTCATAAACTGATCTAGTTTATGACATTGTTTAGAAATGGCACCCAGTAGAAGGAATGAGAACTCCAGAAATGCACATGATCCAAAGAGAAAGATGGATCATATCTTTCATGGTCTTAAGCCATAATTTATAAGAGAAATAGTCTTGCATATATTATCATCATATGAAGAAATAATATCATGTGTTGATAAGATAAGTAAAGAGTTTACTGAGTCCTATGACTTTGAAGGGAAGCAAGAGAAGAAAAGGATGGAAGAGAGAAAGATGGATAAAGGGAAGAAGGAAAAGAAGAATTTTCCCATATGTGATAACTATGGGAAGAAACACCTTGGAACTTGTCTGAAAGGAATGGGAGTTTGTTATAAGTGTGGAGGAAAAGGGCACAAAGTACGTGACTGTAAGGGTAAGAAAATGGTTTCAAATGTACAATGATTCATTTGCAAGGAGTTTGGACACTACGCGAACCTATGTCCCAGTCATCAAACCATGCTTCAAATGATTCTATTGGATAATAATCAAGTTATCATACTACTATAGATGAAGAGGAATGATTAGAGTTCTTATGTTGATTATGTCAATTGAGTGTTGTATCAAAAATGTACTTGTTATAATAATTATGGAGTATATAAGGATTGTACTGCAGTACTATTTCATTAAGGACTTTAGATTGTGTGGAATAAAAAAAAGTGACTCAATATCAGGTTAAATTTTTGGAAAATATATGGTTGAGAGAAAGATAAACCATAATATGGTTCTGATGCCGAGGTAGTGATTTTAGAATAATACATGATTGATTTGGATAAATTATATTGGATATTCTTGACTACCTTGAAGTTGATTAATGATTTGTATATTCCATCATTGTTGGGGTTTAAAACATTTTTGGATTGATGAAGTATATCCAGCATTATATATGGAATAAGGGAGCATGAATGTAATCAATAAGGAATATGGTAATTCAGATTGTTTCAGTACATGATGAAGGTATTCATATGCTATTACGGGGTAAAAAGGATCTACATTATGTTTACCTTCCTTATAAATTTGGGACTGTGAGTTTGGACAGATTTATTTTGGATAGTTCTAGTTTGGATTATTTTGGATTGCCATAAAAGGACAACCCGGAGGTCGAGCGGCAACCCGTCATGTCCGGCAAGGCCGCGAGACTTGAACCCGCAACCGAAGGGCGACAAGGGTGTATCACCTACCACTGGCCCACGAGATGTCCTGGATTAAATAATGTAGTTTTTTTTAAAAGATCTGGTAGATGAGGTATAAATTCGTTTATTTTGGAACCTTGAATGAATAGTATAAATAGAATTTTTTTTACGTTCTATTATCTTTTAGAGTGAAAGATGAGTTTGTGGTAGAAATTTATTAATGGATAAAACTCTAATTATAAAGTAAGTACATCTCCTAATGATATTAGCCAATCTCATAAATAAATTCCTCAACATTAAGAAAAGTAACTTAGAACAAAAACGTTGTCCTAGATGGTGCCTTAAATAGAGGCCTCATTAATTCATTTTTCGATGTGGGATTTCAACTAAGATATTTTGAAACGTCAAAAATGTGTTATCCTAATACCTTATGTTTTGTTGAATCGATAGTATTTTAAATCATCATAGATTGATGAATTGAAGGGCCTCAATTTTAAACTTGTTTTTGATTTATGACCTCAATCACTACCTATAAATATTTTCGTTTTTCCTCCAATTATATGTCTCTAATTGCCACCAACGTTTTCCTAATCGAGGTCATAATTTGGTGGTGACCCTTTCATTTCTCTTTTCCTCATTTTAAGGCTAAATTTTAGTAACCCAATTTCCGATGTGGGTTTCCCCACAAAGATATTTTTATTTTCAACCTTTTATTTTCGAAAAACAATTTCAAATTGCGAGGACGCAATTTATTGAAGGAGGAAAGAATGTAACACCCCAAGATTTCATAATGTGTTATTTCTTCAAAATAATTCAATAACTTGCACTACACGCAACACCGAGTTCAAGCGCACCATGACTTACCAAACAAGTCGTTCAAAAGAGGTTATGAATAGTATTAACTAAATTTTAAACTTTATATAATCCTTATAATTTTAGAAACCATATTATGAGAACAAATTCATTTTCAGTATTGCACTTTTATCAACTTTTAATAGTGAAACCTCTTTAAATACAATATTTTAAACTTTTTGACTAAATGGGGACATCAAAATTTTAAAATAAAACATCCCAAGCTTCCACGGTACGCTTTCCTTTGAATAATATAGTAGCGTGTGTTGTACGCAACTTCGAGTTTTAACACACACCACAACCAATCAAACTAGCTGTTATGAATATTAATACCTACTTTTTGAAATTATGTATATTTTATTTTTCAAAATGGACTTCATTTTTGTATTCGTAATATCAAATTTAGCCTAAGGTGAAATTTTGGTACTTTTTGGATAACTTTAATATTTTGATGAATAGTGAAAATTACTAAATTTTAATTAAAAACAACTTTTTTAATCAAAATAATTAATAGTGATAAATTACGAATTTGAGTGGTTTTAAAGTATATTTAGAATATATTCTTACCATTTAATATAATTTTGGTCATTGGACATAATTTTATAATTAAACAGAACATAAACAAGTGTCAATCTTTTGATAGTTATTATCTCTTAAAAACACGCTTTTTGTTTTGACAGCGGAAATTAATTTTAAATTAATTTCTTCCACTTCTGTGTTTTGAATTTAGAAAAATGGATTCCATATTTTAAATCATGATGTTAAAATTGTGTAAATAGGTAACTTTTATTTTTAGACATTTTGAATAATTACTGTGGTAAATATTTTATTTACCATGGTTAAGGGTAAATCTGGTAAATAAGGGTTAAAAAATAATATTATAATAATACTAAATTACCCTAAAACGTGTCCTAGAATTATTGGTTGATACATGTTCGACCATAGGCATCTTTGGGTCGATTTTGGGACCCCATGGTTCCACTTGTAGGTGATAGGGACACTTTATTTTAATTAAGTTAAAATGAATACAAAAATGACACAAGCATATATCTTTTAGAAAAACAATTTTCACATAGAGTTATATATGTTTTATTTTCAACTATATATATTCATTAGAAATATAAAAAGATTTCCTACATAATTATATTTAATTTATAATTTTTAGAGATTAAATAATTTAATTTATTTATGACACAATGATGATGCAGTAATTACCATAATAGTGAAAAATTAAAATAATTGATATTATAAATACCCAAATAAATATAATATTAAACTTTTAATGAATTAAACTAATTTTCTAGGATAATATGATATATTAGGATTGATTTAATTGACTTTGTTCGAAGTAATAAATCTTTTATGAGATTCACAAAAATCAACTATTGAATAGTGTCAAAATTGACAGAAAAGAGTTCTTACAACAAATATTATATTATTAATTGATATTAAATTCCTAAAAAACTGATATTCGGCCAAGAGACTTATATTATGATAAGTTCATCATTAATGGACCACTTGGGGTCTCTTGGATGTATATAGTAAGTTTATTAACCATATTATATAAAAATATAAAGAGACATTGTAAAAGTGAAACTAATAAACTTAGAGTTAATACTTAAGGATAAGGTTAATATAAGTACCCAAAACTGTCTAAATTCTATTGGTTGAGTTGTTTTCTACCCTTCCCCACCTTAATATTTAAATAATCAACTTTGGATCCATTATAAACCGAATATGAATTTATTATAAACTAATATTTCTAGCTTTTCCAAAGGTGCCCCTCACCCCTCTTATAAAAGGGCACTCCTCCTTCTCATTTATTCACACCTTCAAAACCTTTTGGTTCGGCAAAACACTGCCCAAATACTCTCCCAGATTCCCTCACTACAACCTAGAGGCCTTAGTTTGATCAGAAAGACAACCTAAGGATCCCTTTTGATCAAATCAAAAGGAAGAACCTGAAGAAGAGGTAATGTTTTCAAAACCCCTTTTCAAGTTCCTTTCTTCATCCAATTCTTCTTTCTTTATTATTACCATTCTAAAATAATAACTCCAGTATCTTATATATACTGTGATGTTATTATAAATATGGTACAACCATATTCAGTATTCTATCCACCCTTTGAATAACATGTCACCATACGTGCGTATGTACGGCGTACCGTCTCCACGTCATGGTGTAATTGTTATTCAATATATTATTATTTGGATGGGTATAATAATGATATGTAACTCATGTAAATAATAAATATAACATGTTAATGATTCTTTATATATGATATAACAACCATTTATATATTATTTTAATATCAAAAGAATGATATTGTCGCTCGTGTGTACGTACGGACTACCGTCTCCACGAACGCGATGAGATTCATTCTCCATCATATCCATTCAAGTATAATTATCATTTGATTATTTAAAAATGATGTTTAAGGACTTGATATAATTCTGGATATGAATAATATACAACCTATCCATGACAAACATGGCTTATGTAACAAAACATATAAAAGAAAACGAGTAATTTAACACCCGAAACGACGATAATACTATGATATTATTAACAAAGAAATGTTAAAAGATCATATATGATATCATATGAATGTATATGATTCTTGTATAATTTAATAACAATTATTTCGCCATTATACATGAGGTTAACCTACCCCAACCAAGGAAAAGTACAAGGTAAGGGATTTTCATCTCACTCCTTATTCCCGTGAGATTCATGCCATATTTCCACCATTACCTTTTGTGTGGTGTATGTACTACCCATAATTATATTCTTTGTGTAATACACTCTAATTTATATGTATTTACATATTCATTGTATGATACCTATTTCATGGGTTTTATGTTTCATAAGTTACCAAATTCTAAAGGGTTATTTCACAATCTCTTCATTATCCGAGGTTGTTTATACGTAATAAGCTACTGGGATCTCTTTATCATCCACATCCATGTTTCATCAAAATGTATTTTAAATCATTTTTACTATTTACAAGAATATGGGTTAAATTAATTTATACCGTTATTTGTTTCGAAAGGAATCTTTCCGCCGTTTTTCAAACAAGGCACTTTTAACCTTTTCGACAAATTTAAGGTAAGAATGTTTTTTTAACTTATACGGCAGGTGCGGCTATTTACCGCCGTTATAAAATCGTCAAAGCTTCCCTTACAAGATTATAAGAATATTTTAAATTTGAATGTATTATTTTATAATTATTTTACTTTTAAAATGATTTCAAAAAAAAAGAGATATTTCTCTAAAATAGTTTTGATTTCATCTATGTCAACATCCTTTGATGGCATTTAAGCTTATTTGAAGTTGATTTATTATGATACAAAACATCCATATTTTATTGAAGGTTTTGTGATATTTTTGACTGTGGATAAGCTATTCTTATGTCACTCATGGTTTTTTTTAATGTATTAACATTTCATAAGTTATTTTTAATCCGAATGTTTATGTTATATTTCAACCTTTCATTCAGATGAATGTGTTAGACAAGTACGATCCAGGTTGGGGACCGGTAAAAGTAAGCCCTCTGGTTTGGTCTCCGGTTATTAGAGGAACTCCGGTTTAGTCTCCAGTTATTAGAGGAACTCCGGGTTTGTGTCCGGTTATTAGAGGCACTCCGGGTTGGGTTCCGGTTACAGTTATCCCCTAGGTCTTAGGACGAGGCCTTGACAAAGAAATTAAAGTTCAGCATTATGCATTCCAACATTATGAAAGTGGTTATTGATATTGCATGTGATTATTCGATTAGTAGAATATCCATGTGAATAAGTAAATTGTATTATTTCATTTTACTTTTTCCATACTATGTTGAAGTTCAAGTTTAAAAGGCTTTTCTTTTAGTAATGCATTGCCTTAAATGTTTATGCTTGTTTTTGAATGTTCCGCTATATTGTTATCCTTACTGGGCATTTGAGCTCACCCCTTTTCTATGTTTTATTTTTCCCAGGATATGAAGAAGTAAGTTATGAATGACCTACAGGGATATTATGAGGAGATAATAGTGTGGACTATGGAGACATTATGTTGTTGTAGTAGTTTTTCACTTTATGATGTAATGTAAAACTTATGAATATATCTAGTGTTTCCAAGGCTACTAAACCAATCGGTATTTCGAAATTTGATCTTTCTTGTGATCATGCCAATGTTATGTAATAATGCACCGACTCTGGGTAACTAAGGTTGGGGCGTTACAGTTTCATGATAGATTCATTTTTGTCTAATTTTGGATTGTCTTATAAAATATAAGTACAACACTATAAGTGAAATTAAATGGTATTCATGAACATAAATATGTCGAAATGTCCCAATATTTTATTTTCCTTTCTTAAATTAGGATTATTTATTTGGTAAAATGATAATTATAAATGTTTGGTTTATTTTATTGGTTTTTTCGACTATCGCGAAGTAACTTCATTTTATTTAATATTATGTCTATGTATTAGTTTAAGAAAATGAAATGGGTTATAATATAAATTTTAAAAGCTTTATTAAAAATAATAATAATTTTATTACAAACAATGAAGGTGATAATGGAAAAAAAATAAAATCATAATTCACAAAGGCTACTAACTAGAAAAATTTAGAAAATAGGTTTCTTTAATTGAATAATATAATAAAATAAAAGTTATGGGTATAAAATATTAAATTATAAACAGATAAAACTATTATATAAATGATTATTTATTTATCATTCATTTATGGATGACGTAATTTATAATAAAGGAGAAAAAGAAAACAAATTAAGAGGGGTGTTTTTGAGAAAATTACCTCTTTAATATCCCCTCCTTGAAGGACCCCTTAAAGACCTTGGATTTGGTCATTTTGAGAGAATAAAAAAACATGGATGTGGGATAAGTGATTAAGAGAGGGTTTGGTAGATATTTTAAGAGATTCATTTCCTACGAGTAGAAATGGGGTGGTGGAGAATGGTATTTATACTTTAGGAGGGTGGAATTAAGTGATAAAGATTAATTATTTTATATTTAACGCCAAACACATTAAGGTGACATTAATTTTCACTAATTTGGATTATAATTAATGTTTTAATGTTTATTTAGGGTCAATAAATATTTCAAATTCCCATTAAATATTATATTATTTTAGTATTTTAAGCCTTTAACTTTTAACTTTAACTTATTTTATTATTTTACATAAACCGCGCTAAATATTTCATTTTACCAAGATATATTTTTATGAATAACAATGAAAAATACCTTATTACCTAATTTAGAAAAAATAATTAAAAATATGGAATCCATTTTTTCAAATTCAATTCACCTAATTGGCCTGATTTGATTTAAAATTAATCTCACAGAAGTAAGGAGA
The DNA here is from genome assembly GCA_963277665.1 of Viscum album. Classification (NCBI taxonomy): domain Eukaryota; kingdom Viridiplantae; phylum Streptophyta; class Magnoliopsida; order Santalales; family Viscaceae; genus Viscum; species Viscum album. The sequence continues at coordinate 1,112,662,686 of OY728146.1, forward strand.
AAGTGGGGGTTTTTAAATAAAAAAGTTTAAATGATTGAAATTTTTTTATATCAAATTTCAATTTAAAATTGATTAAAATTACCTAAACTATATTTTATGATTTATAATTTAACTTATTATACTTTAAACCCAATTTAAAATATATATTTTATATATAAATAAATTTTATGAAAATATAAGTTTTTTACTATTTATAAAAAAAATAATCTTCTCTGAAAAATATTAAATTTCACCATAAGTCAATTTTTATATTCCTATATCTAAAATAATATTTATTTTTTGAGGTAAAATTTATAAAATTCCAAAATTTAATTTAAAAATAGGATCCCAGTTAAATGGTAGAATAATTGCATTTTTGGAAAATATACTACTTATAAATAAAACTGGATTTATTCATAGTTTAATCCTATACAAAATATTTCATGAATTTAGAAAAAAATTACTGAATATATAAGGCATAAATTTATTTAATTTCTTTTAGTAATAAATATTAATTAAATTTATTAATATAAAATTCCATTATGGTCATAAAAATACTTTCTTTGTAAAGGCCTATCCCTTACATACAATTTTATTTTATTTTCATTTATAATTAATTGGTAATGAAGAAATTAATTTTATAAAGAATTTTAAACTATATTTTCATAATTTAGTTAATCAAATTCATTTTGATCATTGCAACGACTTGATGATAACAATCAAATTTAAAAAATAATATTTAGTAATTTTCTTAATCTTGATGTTGTGTATCTTGTATGATATTGAACACATTGTTTCAGTTTAAAATATTAGGATGTTATAGGTAAAAAGTTCTAACCAAGGGGGGAAATGTCCAAAAAATGTTAAAAATGATTTTCTAATTTAGTTTTTTTATGTTAAATGGATAAATATTATCTACACCCATTATTTTAAATTTTATAGTCTTATTAACATGTGAATAATTTTATCTCTATATGTTAAGATGGAAAATTTACAAAAATTTAATTCTATGCACTTATAAAAGGGGCCTCTCAAAACCCATTCAATAATAATTATAAATTTTTGCTTAAGCTAATAAATATTCCCTGTTTTTAATTTACCTAGAATCCAATTTTACTTTCTTATTAGTAAAATATAATTATCCTATTCATATAATGTAACATAATTATTAATAATATGCACTCTTTTTTTATATTTTGGGAATAATCATTAACCTCTTTTCCCATTTTTCATTAAAAATGATAACTTCATTGGTGGTTTTGTGCGGCCTACGACCTCCATAAAGTGACACATTTCATTTTTAATCTTGCTTATTTTTTATTTATTAAATATATTTAAATACTATTTAAAACATTAAATATAAATAAATAACATTAATATTATTCCTTAATAATTATATTTTTTCAAAAGAAACCACTTGCATCACCATACTCATCCATTTATTATGGTATATTTAAGTTTGGTCCGTCAAATAACCTATGATAATAAGGTTATAAAATAATATAATTGGATGATATCCATCTTTAAGTCATAATAATATTAGTTCCATTAAAGATATTGCTATAGTATGAGATAACATGGTTGGCCAAGCCCTCCATGTTATCAATGATTTTATCCCAATCCTTAAGTAAGGTAAGAGGTCAAAAATATTTTCTATCTATATATATTAAATTATCAAATTTATTTTTCCTTTTCGTATCTTCAATCCAGTTAATTTGGAAGGTCTATTTTCTAAGGTTACATTTTAAGGTGAGAATATAATTTAGCTTACAATGGATCTCAATTTCTTGTTTAAGATCATTACTAAAATTAGTGTTTGGAGATTCAACCTGAATTTTGTTTGGGAGTAACTAAATGATATGATGATCCAAATTTAGTATAGGTAGGGTGACTCTAGAAATAATATCCCATTTATCTAAGTATTGACAGTTTATGAAAGCTATATCAAGTTTACTAGCCAAAACCACATTGTTGTGTCCTCTATAACAATTATATTTAGCTCCTTCTAGAATACTCTCAATAAGACTATTGTCTTCAATAAAAGTTTTAAATTCCTTGGAAGTAATTTTAGAATGACATGGACCCATATTTTCAGTTGGTCCAAGGATTTCATTGATGTCTCTAGAGAAAATCCAACTGGATTGGATAGTTTTGTTTAAAGTTGAAAATTTTTTACGTATATTTCTTCGATCATGGTACCTATTATTAGAATAAATAAAATTAAATAATATATGAAAGTTTTAAAAAGTTAGATAACACATGAAAGATTGATTTTCAATATTATATATAGTAACATTGCATAAGTAAGAGTGATAAAAAATAAAAAGAGGATCCACTAAATTATTTTTTCATGTATCCCACAAAATAATTATAAATAAATTTATCTAAACAAGAAAAACAATAATAAAAATTAATTTTAGGCTTATATATATCGAAAAAAATATTTTATGCATGAATAAATATTATTTTAAAGTAATGATGGTGTCAAAGTTTGTGATACTCTGATAATTACAATATAGGATATTAATTTAAACTTGTATTTGGGGTTATGCCCCCTTTCTTTTTACCTATAGAGTCATTCATACTTCTGGATTTCCTAATAGGATTGATATAATTATCCATGATCATGGGTGAGTACCTATATGGATTGATCATAGAGTAGTTAGAAGAAGTAATATAATCATTTTACCCTATATTTTCCTCTATCTAAGTCTTTGGTTTATCGTTAGTGATTTGTTAATTAGAGGTGTCTCCTTAAATATATATGTTTAACTTTCTATCATCAACTTCATTGTAAAAATGTTTTTTATAATTTTCCCCATTCATTATTTTGTTTCTAACATCTCTATTTATCTTCTCTGACAATGGATACCCCCTATTGTATTCATGAGAGCCTTTTCTTCTATCATTTGTAGTTTAGATGTGATGTCCAAAGACATAGGGGAAGAGGTATACATATTGAGGTAATATTTATTAAGATAAATGAACATAGGTTACATTGATGTAGTGATATTCTAGTTTCTTTTGAAATCTTTTTAAGAATCCCCATACCTCTCTATTTTTTTCAACTGAGGTGGTCATTGAGATATTAACAGGTCCATGTTGTGGGTTCATGTCTCTCACAAGAGAGTCATCCTTACTGTTTTTCCCAACTGCATCCTATGAGAGCTTGAATCTAGTACTACAAGTCTAGGTGTTGTGCTCCATGGTCTCAACTGAAGGGGTACAATCCATATGATTTCATTCTTTTCCAACTCTAGTAAATTAATGACTATTATCAGCACCTTCATATGTGGGGTTTAGATTAATTATATTAGAAATATTGAAAACAATAGATCTGTTAGTATCCCTAGAGGTAATATCATTGATTGAAAGCTTTGATTTGGTATTTGGGTGCTCAGATCTACCTTTAGTGGTGCATTTAGAAGTATTATCACTAGTCAAAGAGACTATACTCCTAGTTATTTGAGCATAAGAATCATTTATGCCATTTTTTTAACCTCTATACATGGCATGGAGTCTTCAACTTATAATTCCTGTTGATGTTGGATGATAATTTCCATGACCATGGTAGCAATTTCATCAGTAATACATTGGTATTCAATTTCAATATCATCCTATTCATCCAAATCAACATCGAATTTTCTAGGGGATATTATAAGATGGATTGGTTAAAAATATTTTTCACCCATCTTTCATTCCCTTTCTCAGAGGGCTTATACTTTTCCAAAATAGACCATTTGTCCTTATTATGCCAGTTTATTTTAGTCAATTCCTTATCAGTGGTTTTATTGACATGTTTTTTTACCACACTACTATTCATGATATATTTTCCAATGATCTTGCAATATTTTAAAAAGGGTGTCTTATTCTCATACTCTATCTAGACCCCAGTTCTATAATCTTTATCATTGAATGTGATGATATGAGGTAGTTTTGAGTCCTAATTTGTTTTGTCTATGACTCTTGCATATATATCCAATTCTCCATTCAATTTATCTTGGAAAATATTTAAGGGGTCCCCAATAAAAGAGGTAACACCATTAAAAACATTGGGTTCCAAAAAACCAATTAAGTGTATACAGTTTAGCCCAAATCTGATCCATGGAGTCAGTATTAGTAAATCAGTTTACAGTAAAATCTCATTCTGATAACCGAAGAAAACCAGGTTTCAGTTAAATATTTCCTATTTTTTACAATCGATCTATGTCTTCCTAGGAATTCATAATTATATGAAAATTCCCTTTCACAGTTGGAAATACATTCCAATTACGTTTTCCTTAATAGTGGGAAATTCTAGGATTTAGATTAGCAATCATCCATGGTTTGTCCCCTTCTAGATAATACATTTTTTCAGGGATAGAGAACTTACACATTTCTGCACTTTATTATAGATATTATGGTTTATCATCAACCAAAAATCCTCTATTATCTATATTTTTATACAGTGGTATTGTCAATGAGGAATCTTTTTTTAGGTCTGAACCATTAAGTGATTAAATGAAAGATATCCCTTTGGTTCTTTCATGCAAAGACTGAATGGAGACATCTCCAGGAAGATCTTTTCCCTCATGTGCATTAGGTGATGTTTGTTCAAAGGATCTTTCCCATTTAGGATTGAAAGAGTCCATCAAGAGATAGATCTATCAATCCAGAAGTTAGTCATCACCATGTTTCAGAAAATTGGGTCATGCAAAGTGACAGTTCACAAGTTCTCTATAGGATTTTCAATCCCTCAATCAAGAAACTCTTTTCAGACGACAACATATTCATCTTTGTGGGTTTGAAATATTTGATATTACGTAATCTAATTAATAATATTTTTAATAAATATTTTTTTATATGATATATTAATATGATGAAAAGTAATTTTTTATATAGTTATATAATTTGAGGATGTCAGTATCTTTTTTTAGATTTTACAATCTTTAAATTCATTGTTAAATATTCATTTTGAATTGATAATTTTCAGAAAAAATCTATTCTACTCATATATAGTTTATACATAAATATAATAGTACTATGAATGAACTTTTATAAACGTTGTGAAGACATATTTAAGATTATTACCAAAATTCAAGGACCTTTTCAAGGGCCAGTGATAACTCATGTATTCATTATCCAAAATTTTAACTCACCTATGTAATAGTGATTATATGAAATATTCCCATATAAAGGATGTTAACAAGCATTTTTAAGGTTCATTACACACATACTTAGGTATATTTGATGTTTATAACTCACATGTATAAAGATAAATCTCCTGACATATTCATAAATACTATTTTTTTGTCTTTAATTGTTAATATATCATCAATTATTGTAATATGATTGATTTTTCAATAATTTTTATTTTTTAAAATAATAATATATTTTAATCATTAAAAAACTTCCATGTGTGTCCTCTCCCTAACTTGTAAAAGGACACCCACACCCCCCCCCCTTCCTCGCTTATACATACTTGAAGAGGCCATAATATCCTAAAATACCTTACCAAATCCATTATTAACATAAATCACCACATCATATAGTACATTAATTGATCATAATTATATTCTATGAAGGATTTAGTTATGAACCTAAAGAGGTTTTCCAAAGAAGTGGTATAGATCTTAATTGAGTGTTTTCGTTTTTATTTCTTATTTTTACTCCATGAAACTTATAATACACTACTTAATGTAAAAACATCATTATATCCCATATAATGAAATATAATAATTTTTATGGTATAACCCTTTTTATAACCATTTCTATTTTAATGGAAATGGAAACATTACTCTTACGTACATGTGTATTACCACATCCACAAAGCTATGTGTTTTGGTTTTTCATCACATGATCATATGGATGGTCAAAAATATAAAACCAGTGAATATGTATGATACTAATGAAATAATTATTTCTCTTTAAATATAAAATGTAATAAATTCTCATAACTCTCAATCCATTGAAAAATGATAATCTCTTTCACGTGTATGTGTAGAATACCACCTCTATGAAGAAATGTGATTTAATTTTAATTTCTACCTTATAAGTATTTCATAAGGATGAAAGTAAGTAATACATATGGAATATATATCATATTTTATTATTTTGTAAAATTAGAAAATATATATATTAACAATTTTATATTTTTCTACCTTTTTGAAAAATGAAATGTCATTCACTCATATGTTTGGACTACCATATCCATGAAATGATATAGTTAATTTTTCATGAAAACCTTACATGGAAAACAATTAAAGTGTATCTAATGTGTAGATATGATAAATGAAAAATATTTTTGGTTATTTATATAAGTAAAATAGAACCCATTTTACCATCTTCAACTAACTAATGTGTTTCTATGGTTATAAATCAAACAAGAACAAAACATACAACATGAAATTAACCAATTTATAAACTAAATAAAACATGGTAATAAATGAAATAAAATGAATAATATTAATTTAATTAAAATTAAAAATGTTATTATGATTTTAAAAAATAACATAATTTTATTATTTAGGAGCTAAAAAACATATAGTGATATATGATACTTCATGTAATGGATTTTCAATAAAAACTTTGTTTAAAATGTTTAAATCTATTTATACTCAATATCATTTTTCAATTAAATATTTCAGGAATGAAATTATTTATGATTGAAATTTTTTTAAAGGTATTTTTTACTATATTTTACATTCTTCACAATTTTTTAAAAATATTTTTTTAATGTTTTCCATATGATTTAATTTCAGATCCTTTTATAAAATTGAAAAGGGAATTCATTTTTAACATATATGGTAATACCAATTTTCAATATTTTAATTTATATTATTCATTATCAATATTCCTTTACAATTTTCCATTATTTTATTTGAGTAATATTTTCCCTCAATATTTTGTGAATATTTAATTTTAAAATGATTTTATATAGAAATAGAAACATGTTTTCAACATTATAAGACAACTAGTAGTGCTTGTTTTATGGGTTCAAAAGTGTTTTTCAAGGGTATTATTATAAAACTGTGAAATATTAAATTGTATTTTCCATGATATGGTACTTAATAATTATATACTGTTGTTGTTTTATCTTGGTACTTCTTAAAATATGGGCAATACCAATATGACTCATATGATGGGTGAGGCTAATATAGATCTAAAATTATTGGGTAATACTCCTTATATTCAAAGGAATTAAGGAGCCAGTTATCTTAGTAGGTTACTCCATTGGATTTCACCAAGATCCATTTATTTCGGATGTGAGTGAACTTGTGTAATGAATATAATTCATTAAAATTATTATAAGGGGTTCAATTTCCTTTCTATCTGTTTTAATGGTTTTCATTAATAAAGAAGTGTTTTCCACATATTAGTTAAATTTAATATTTTACACTAAATTGGAAACATTTAAAAGGTAAATTTTTTGGGGGTTTTTTGTTTTAAAAAGACTAATTGATTTTGTTCTTTTAGGTCCCAAACTCATCTTTTTATTCTCATCCTAGATTTTTAAATGTTTTTCATAGGGTTTAAGGATGCATAGAAACAAAAATGAAATCAAATTAATATTCATGAATATATTTCATGAAGAGAAAATGGGATTCATTTTAATATATATATATATATATATTATGGTAAAAGGATAGAGAGTGAATATGTCCACTTTTTAATATGTGGGTTTGTTATATAATTGTGATAATTTAATTCTCTAAAACACTAAACCTAAAAGTCCTTTGGGAATGTAAGGATGTTAATTATCTTCCAGATATAAGAGATTAAGAAATGTTTTGTAGTTTTTCCATTATATTTTTTATTAGAGTAAATTTTTGTATAAATTTATAATTTTGGATAATTTTAATAGAATAACCTTGAGAGAATAGACTTTATGGTTATTCTGAATTGATATTGAATATAAATAGTACCATGTTTCCTCCAACCATCCATACCTATTAAGATGGGTTTTCCATAGGGGAAACCTGGAAACATAAGTATGAAGGTATCAAGATGACAATATAATTACAAAATTTCTTCCTGTAATTATTGGAATTGAATTAAAAAAAATAAAGTTGATGTTTTTTTGACCCATGCTATAAATTATATATGAATCCTTATTAGATAGAATAATAATTTACTACAAAGGAACATTACCATTGTAGAGAATTATATAAAATATAACCCACCATGTTTCTATGAAATCAAAGATAAAATGGTAGATGATGGATGCATCAATTCTATAGAAAAATATTTAAATTCATGGTTTATTTAGAATTTTAAAATATAACCCTTTATATTTATAGTCTTGAAGGTGAAGCTAATCAGTGGTGGTCATTCATAAAGAATAAAAAATAGTGACTCAGATAATATTTTTATTCCAAGTAATAAAATGAATTTAATAATATTTTCATGGAGAAATACACTACTAAGGATGTTCAATAAGGAATAAATAAATAATTCATAGAATAGTGGGAAAGGGGAGGTTTCAATATCATTGTATGAAAAACTTTTTCAAGATTGAATAGGCATGAAAAAAATTTTATTCCAGAACATGACATTAAAACTAATAACCTTTACATATGTTGACTATTTTTTATCAACATTTTTTTCCTCAAAAAATCTTAAAAGTTATGAGAAATATTTTCAGTGTACTGAGGAAGTTGAGATAGAGTTTTCTGTAACATATAGTCATTGTTTTTAAAATATCATAATAGGTAAAGCTGTTAATAAATAGATAATTACCCAACTAAAAAATATATAGTTAATACCCCAACATGTTAAATTCAAGAAAAAAAAGTTTTAGGAAATGTTTGATATTATCTATAATGTGTTATTTATGTGTAACATTTGTCCACGGGGCTTGTGATAATAAAAAAACGTATCTTGATGAATACAAGAATGAGGTAGTATATAGTTAACCAATGGTGTGATGTTCAATTGAAATGATTGGTTAAAATATGTTAACATGTTTATGAAGTTAGTTAGTACAGGTTTAAATCTTTCTGATCCAACGAAAAAAGGTGTTTCAAAATTATAATCTACTACTTCAATTGTTGTTTGGAAATAAAATAATGTGTGTGAAGTGTTGATACCTAAGTTTTTAGTCATTTTAAGCAAAAACATTTGCATTACATCATTTCTAATTAATTTTAATGTAAAATGGGAATATCACCTCATGAAATGATGATATAAGTTATATTGAAAACAATTAGTAAAATTATTAAATAAAACAAGCTTTATAAGAATATACTTATTGTTATAAGTGGGATGGTTTTTCTTATTAATATTATTGAACTAACCATAGTACACTGTTATATTATGGTAGGTACGGATTTACATTAATTAAAAATATTGAGATAGATTAGAGAGGTTTTAATATTATATTCGACAATTTTATATCGTTTATAATATATAATTAAACCTATAAAACGATTAAAGGTGGTAGTTAATGTTATACATCTTATATTATTTAACATAGATAAATTATTAATATTAGTTATAAATCAGTATTGAATGAGTATATGGATATATTTTCTAAATAATTTCCTTTTATTATTTTTGGTCAGGAGGTTCACTCTAGTATTTAATTAGTTACTGATGCTAAGACAATTTGAAAACCCCCTTATCAAATGACACATGTTGAAAATTTTGAATTTAAAAACCCAATTGAAGAATTTATTGATAAAATATTCATTCATCCTAGAAATTCACCATGGAGTGTTATAGTTTAAAATTTTAAAATGAAATGTGGTTTTATGATACTTTACATTGATGACATATCATGGAATATCATATCTCTTGAAAATTATATCCCCTACCTCATATAAATTGTTTTTTATCAAATATAGGTAGTTTAGTACTTTTCAAATATTGATTTCATGTTAGGGATACATAATTTTAAGTCCAAGGAAGAAGATACATCTAGGTCTTCCATTTAGACTAGATGTGTACATTATTAATTTTTGGTTATTCCATTTGGGTTATCTAATGAACCAAAATTAGTCACGCATATTTTGAATAAAATTTTTATAACGATTTTCATATGTTTATGGATTCATTTATTGATGATGGAATAAGTATTTACCTTGCTAAAACTAAAGTCATTGAAGAATATCCAAAACCAATAATTTTTTTAGAGATTCCATATTTTCTTGGGTTAGGGGGTTACTATCAATGGTTTGTTGAAACCATTACTTGGTTATCTCAACTACTAAATGTGTATTATTAAAAAAATTAAAATTAATAAAGATGAAATAATGTGATGGATATTTACTTGACCTGAAAAAAATATTAGTGAATGATCTAATTTTCTCCCCTCCCTCAATAAGTAGTTAATTTTCCATCTATTATGATGATTACATAAACTTTATTGGTAGTGTTCAGATGAAAAATGATCATGTATTTTCTTATGATTTAATTCAATTGAATCATCATGAGTTAAATTATAATACACATGATCTACAACTTGTTGAGGTGTTTTTTATTTAAAAATGTATAGAAATAATTTATACTTCTAAAAATGTGATATATATACTGATAAAAAATATTGTAGTTTTTATTCTATCTGGAAGAGTAAAACATGAGGTAGATAATATGGTTTGAACAAAAAAAGGATTTTTATAGAATGATTCACTACTATATAAGACAGAAAAACAAATTATCTAATTAATTGAGAAAAAAGATAAGTAATAATTAATCATGATACATTTGGAATATGATCCTTTATTAAATGATTTGATGAACGTTGTCCTATAAGTTGTGAAAGAAAGAAATTAATGTATTTTCTTTTATGTTTTAGTGGAATAATGATTGTCAGAAATAATTTAGTAAGCTAATAAATAAGACCATGATTTCTTATAAATGGTGAAATTAATAATTAAATATATGTTATCTAAGTTTAAATTTTACAAGGAAGGTTTTATGATATTTTTAAAATGGTTTTCTATTCCAGCAATATCCAAGATGAAACAATTAGTATTGTGTAAAGCTCACATATCTCCCTTTTTTATTCATACCAATAGAACTAAGATGTATAGATAAATTTTGGAGTATTACACTTAGGATGCAATGAATAAGGATATTTTATATTTTATCATGAAATTATTCAATTCTCAATATGATAAAGTTTTTCAACAACTATTTATGGGGATGCATCAACATTTTCAATTAATATCGTAGCAATGGAAAAGTTTTCTATATATTTTATCTTTGGATTGACATAGATAACTCCACATAATAATTTGATTTTGTTTATTGTTCATCAATTTAATAAATATATATATTTAATTTCTATTATAGATATTATGTATTTTTATTGTCATCGTTAACAACATCACAAAGAGAGAATCATGTTACTTGTAGTTTCTCAATTTTTTCAGACTATTATCCTTTGTTTACTTCTGATTTTCATAAATTCATTTAGAATTCCTTGGGTATTGAATTAAATTTCAATATTGTTTTTTATACTGAATTTTATGGAAAATCATATATAAGAATTCAGAATTTGGATAAAATTATTTAATCTTCTTCATTTGATTACTATAAAACATTGGATCTATATCTTTCATTATCTTATTTTTCTTATAATAAATGTTTTCATTCTAGAATATATATATGGAAAATTTTGAGGCATTATATTGAAAATGATGTTGGATTCCCTCTTATTAAGCTGAAATGAGTGAAATAAATTTGTTTTAACCTGAGGTGGTAGAGGTGTTAAATGAAAAGGAAAATATACACATGTATCATATGATGATAGATAAAAATAAAAAAATATGTAGAGAACCTATGGAAAATAATTCTTTTGGGGTAGGAAATCTTGTTTTCCTTAAGGTATCTCCATTGAAAAATGTTTTTAATGTTTTTAGAAATAGAATGATATATCCATATTTCATTAGACCATATGAAATTATAGATATTTTCATACCAGTTTCTTACCAAGTTTCATTTCTTATGAGTTTATTTTAGGTGCATTCTCTTTTTTATTTTTCGTCATAATGGAAATTAATGCGAGATAAATCTCATGTTTTCCGCTAGGAGGTAATAAAATTTGATGTGAATATTTCATGTGATGAATAACGACTTTAGATTATAGATCGAGGAGATAATATGTTCTAGAAAATTCAATTTATAAATTTAAGATTTTTTTTGAAAAATCCGTATGGTTTATGAACCAATATGAGAATCATAAAATTCTATGAAGAAAAAATATCCCCCTCAATTTAAGTAATGAAAAAAATTATGATGAAATAATCTCTAAAATGTGACAAGATTGTAACAACCCTAGTAATATTAATAGAAAATTAGTTTCAGAAATGATTAATATTCAAGAATTATATTTTATATATTTATGTTCATTATAATAATTCTAATTAATTTAATAACAAAAATATAATAATATTGTTCTTAATAAATTTGATTTCATATATTCTCTGGTTTTATTTAAAAGATTAATTTAAAAAAATTATAATTTTAATTTGAAAAATGGATATTGTTTTTTCTATCATTATTTAATCATTATCTTTGATGGATTTTTTAGGAATGTTCTCAAGAGATTATTTTGGGTTGAATAGTATAAAGTAATGAGTTTTAGGAAAACACTATATCTTTTCATGTATTTAAAAATTCACATTCTCTTTTTGATTGGTTTAAAACATTGATTATTTAATTTTTATTAAACATAATCCAATTGATTTTATTGGAACTTAAATTTAAAACTATTTTTGTAATGACCATCTCATTATGATTGGCTTGAGAACACAATAAGTCATTACTGGGCCTTAAGCAATATCCCCAATATGCCAAAGGCTGAAAATAAATTTTGAAGGGTTTTAGAGACCATTGGGGGATAATTTACCCTTTTAAATATAATCTATAATCCAACTAACCACAATCCATAGCAGTTATATGATGCATGAAAAAAATATTGACAATTCAGAAAATCATTTATACCAAAGTGATCCCAAACAAAAGTGATACAAAGGAAGAAAAAAAGACATAAACCTAAAAATGAAAGATAAATAAAAAATATAAAAAAATACCCAAAAGACTCTTGGATCCACCATCTTCGTGCTCCACCACCACCAGATAGCTCAACAACTCAAGAAGTAGTGCTAAAAACATGTTGCACCCTACATTTTCCCATGTCATGAAAGATGAAATTTGAAAATGTAGAAAAGTGACAAAGATAGGGTGAGTATAGAACTCATTATTATTTCCCCAATAATTCCCTACATATTCCACTATTATAGATAATTTATACACATTTATAAAAAATAATTTATATAATCAATTTCTGAAAATGGTTTATAGCTGAATATAAACACTTCTCAAAATATTTTATAACTAAATATAAACTAAAATAATGTGAACCAATTTTCTAAAAAGATATAAAACAGGTAAAAATTAAAATAAATCTTTAAAACTCTTTCAAAAAACTACTTTTTCAAACCAATAAACTCCACAAAACAACTACCAAACATGCATGCATCGTTAGGGAAATCCAATACTCCGGAGTGATTTCTCATCGATCTACTGAGTCATCAAAAAGTAATGATTCCCCATGTTTCATTTAACCTTTGGGATAAAGAAAAGTTTCATATTTCAACCATTCTTATAAATTCAATATGATATGCACACCATGTTTTCCAAAAACCAAAACCAATTTCAAATAATTTTACCTGTTTCAACAAAAATGCCTTTTTATTGAAAACATACCATCTATTCAATTTCATAACATTAAATCATTTAAAAAAATATATCTATTAGAAACATTCTAAATGAATAAACTTTGAAAAATTATAGAAGATCAAAAATTTTAAAAACCCCATTTAAAATTAAAAACTAGGGATTTTCACAAAACCCCCCAATTTTCAACATTTTTGAACACCCATCACTAAAGACGGTTTAATAATTGTGTAGTGGAAAAAAAATTAATTTGAATAAAAACTAAATTTTAATGCATTACAATCAATTCCAGCTAGGGGATATGAGTGTGAAGCCACCTACCTCGCTCGTTTTGATGAAAACCGACAACGGACAAATAACACTCTAGAATCTAGGTCAAGATTACAAGAAACCACCCAATACCTCTTCCCCTATCATGGACAACCTAAATAGAGCCTTATTTGGCCAGAAAACTCTTATATCTACCCACAAAGGGAATATATCTTGTAAAAAGAGATGAAATGAGGAGTAGATCTATGAAACTGTGAATAAAATAGTGAAACTGGGCACTTATGGCAAGAATCTGCCATCGATTCGCCAAGGAACATGTTCAAATCGCTTCTAGATCAATTTAAGAACATCCTTTGGACTATTGGGGACCCAGAATTCGTTATAGGGAAGATTTGGGTTGAAATAGATCAAATATATGGCCAAAAATAATTATATCCACAAAGATATGGAACTAGTTTAGGCCTTGCACGGTTTGGCCACAAGGTTTGACCAAACCGTGTGCTGACCATGCACCCATTTTTTAACCAAGACCCACCAAAATTACTCCAAAGTCTCCCAAAATTCCCACATAACCTTTAAGAATATTAAAAGTAACAGGTAAGGGTTATATACAAGAATCTAGGGGTGCTACATTCTCCCCACCGTTGGTATTTCTGTCCCTAAAAGTTGAAAGCGATCACTGACCTGAAAGAGTTCTGGACATTGCTCTTTAATTTCTTTATTTTGTTCCCAAGTATCTTCCTAAATCTGACCATGTTTCCATAAAACCCCCATTATACCAATGATTTTTCCTAAAATACTTTCTCTTTATTATCCATATTTTTCATCAAGATATGTACCAATGAAGCATCTGACTCTAGGTCAACGTGATCCCATCTAATCACATGGTCGGGATTAGGAAGATACTTTTTCAACTGAGATACTTGGAACACATTTTGAACTGAACTAAACCATGGTAGAAATTATAATTGATATTCCACCTCTCTAAATCATTTTAGTATCTTGAAAGGGAAAATGTATCGGGGAGACAAGTTGTCCTGCTTCCCAAAACGATGACATCCAAGCCTTGGAGATATCCTTAAGAACACATGATCTCTCACCAAAAATGACAACAGTCTTAAATGATAATCTGTATATAATTTCTGATGACTCTGAGCCATCTCCATTATCTTTCTGATCAACTAGATCTTCTCCGTCGTTTCTTGGACAAGGCTCAGCCCAACTAATGAGGTCTCACCTATTTCCACCCAACATAGTGGAAAATGACAAGGATTATCATACAAAACATTGAAGGGGCCATATATGTAGAAGCTTGATAACTGTTATTGTTTAGGAACTCCACTAATGGCAAGTTCTCTTCCCATAATCCACCGAAATTTATTTCAGATTCCCACAACATATCTTCCAAAGTCTTAAAAATCCATTCGGATTGCAATCTATCTGAGGAAGATATGTTATACTCAAAGTCAACTTAGTTCCTAGGGATTTCTGTAATGATTTGTAGAAACGATATGTGAACCTCAGATACCTATAAGATACTATTAAAAAGTGTATTCCATGCCTCTTTACCACTTCTTGGATATAGATTTTTGAAAGATCCTCCACCGTATGAGTTTCACGACTTGGAATAAAATGGGCCGACATGGTGAGTCAATCCACTATCTCTCATATAGAATCATGTTTCTAGACCATTCTAGGGAGACCTATAACAAAAACAATATCTATATAATCCCATTTTCCCTTTGGAATATGTTAATATAATAACATACCTTCTGGATTTTAAATGTCCTACCTTAACTTGCTGCCAAGTTAAGCACTTTGAAACAAACTTATCCACTTTTCTCATCAAACCATTCCACCAAAATTTCACCTACAAAACCTTATAAGCCATATGTATACCTATATGTAAATCTCATCTAAAATGGTGGTAGGTATGAAAAAATTGTTTGTGATAAGTGAAAGGTACAACCGTCTGATTTTTGAACTACAAAACTGAAGTCCCATTAGGTATTCATCCATCAATGGTGTCCCCACCATTTAGTGTTGAACTCATAAGAAATAATTATTTATCGGATCTTTATGACACTTCAACCATTTTTTAAAAATCATCAAAAAATGAAACTAAGAAGAAAACTGCAACATCACCTTGGTTTTTGCATTCCACATTCATATCAGCTAAGATCGACATCAACTACCACTCCCCTGAAGATTCCTTTTCCAGATGAGCATATGACTTCTTCCTTAATGCATCATCCACCAAATTGACTTTAACCAGTGTATACATCAAGTCGATGTCAAATATATAGAGATACTCCATCCACCTCATTTTCCTCAGATTCATATCCCTTTGTGAGAAAATGTGTTTCAAGTTCTTATGATTGGTGAACATAATGAATCTCTCACAAAATAGATATTGGCACAAAGTTTTTAATGTATTAACGACTATTGCTAACTCCAAATCATGTGTGAGGAAATTATTCTAATGAAATATCAATTGTATTGAATCAAAATCAACCACATGGTCACCCTGTATGAGAACACATCCCAGCCCAGATCATAAAGCATCACAGTAGACCATATATCCCTGGCCTGGTTATAGAAAAACTTAAATAGGGGCTGATGTCAGAAGCACTTTCATCTTTTGAAAATACATTTGGTATTCTTCACTTCACTAGAAAGGGAAATTTTTCTTTGTCAATGTCATCATTGTAAACACTAGTCATGAGAAGCCATGACCAAAAATGTGATAATACCCAATGAAACCAAGAAACCTTTGTACCTTGAAAACTTTCTTTAGTGGTTACTAAGAGATAACTTTTTCCACATTTTAAGGATCTGCTGAAATACCTTTTTCAAAAATCACAAATCCCAAAAATGATACCTTTTATATCCAAAAATCACACTTAGATAGTTTATAAAACAAATGGTGACCTCTCAAGATTTGTAACAGGGTCTCCAGGTGTTCTAATCTAGGTTGCACTACCAAATCGAACCACTCGAGTGCAAGATCAACCATCATATAAGTTTCTCATTTGAACTTCAAGTCCACTGGTGTGCTTATGAACTCAATGATTTGATTTATCTTTTTCATCCAACCCTATACCCTCTCTGGTTCCGAATCACCCAAGAAGATGGGTATATTCTTCTTCTGAACCAGATAGAGTGGTCTACCTTCTATGATTCCTCTCTTTGATATCCAGTGTCCATAGCTTGGAATTCTTGGACTATAATTTTCACCAGATCATTGTTCACCTGAGGCTGAGGTGAAACCACATTTTCAGCAGCTTCCTCTAGTTGGTTTCAAAGTCTTTCATTTGAAAACAATTTTCTTTATTTTTTTCCAAAACTAAAAACGTTCTAGAAATAATATGTCATTACTCAAAATGAGATATCCAATACTAGTTGTAATTAATTCATATACAATTAATGTGATTTTGGTATCATTGTCTAAACCCATGACAATGAGACTCCACTGTCCAACTAGTGTTTCCAAAACACTTACGTACCCAACTCCCCGGTAACTTGAAGTTCAGCATAAAAAAGTTAGCAATTTATTTTTAAGCTCTACATTTCAAATCATGGAAATCATACTATTTTATAAGAATACATCCCATGGAATAGAAAACAAGGATTTAACTCCAAGACCAAGCGAACTCCAGACAACGTGTTCCATAGAGAAGGCACCAAGCTGATACCTTTTGTAATGACCCACTCATTATCATTGTCTTGAGAACATAATGAGTCATTACTAGGCCTTAGATGACATCCCCAAGAATAAAAAGCCAGAAAATAAATTCTGAAGGGTTAAAAAGACGATTGGGTATGATTTACCCTTTTAAATATAGTCAATATACCAACAAACCACAATCAATAGTGGATCTTTGATTCTTGAACAAAATAATGATAATTCAGAAAATCTTTTATACCAAAGTGTGCCAAAACAAAAGTACTATAGTGGAAGATAACATGGAATAAACCTAACAAAATAAGATAACTCAAAAAGACACTATAATTACCAAAATAATCTAGGTTCTTCCAAATCTATGCTCCACCACCACCATACAGTTCAAAAACTCAAGAAGTAGTGCTAAAAACCTACTACACAATACCTTTTCCCACATCCTGGAAGATGATATCTATAAAAGAACCAAAGTGGCAAAGTAGGGGTAACTATAAAACAAATTAGACTTTAACCAATGACTTACCTACTCATTACACTAGTATATAATATTTATCTATATTTATATAAAATAGTTTATATAAAACAATTTATGAAAACAGTTTATAACTAAATTTAAACACTTCCCAAAACAGTCTATAACTAAATATAAAATAACATGATGTGAACAAATTTTCCAAAAATTTATACTTCTGGTAAAAATTTAAATAAATATTTAAAACAATTTCATAACACTACATCAGAAAACCAATAAACTCCCCACAACAACAACTACCAAAAAAGAATGAATCATTATAACAGTTCCATACTCATGAGTGGTTTCTCGTCAATCTACCAAGTAGTCACAAGGTAATTATTACCTACATTCCATTTAACCTTTAGAACCAGGAACGTGATCATATTTTAACCATGCCCAGTAATTTAATATGATATGCATGCCATGTTTACCAAAAACCAAAACCAATTTCAACAATTTGACCTATTTCAACAAAAACAACCATTTATTGAACACTTTACAACCATCCAATTTCAAAAAAAATAAATACTTTTAAAAATAAATAAATCAACTGTAATATTCTAAATAAATAAATTTTACAAAATTCTATATGATCTATAATTTAAAAACCTCCCATTTAAAATAAATAACTAGGTTTTTTTCAAAAAAAACCCTCAATTTCCCATGTTTTCCAACACCTGTCACTAAATAGGGTTTCAAAATTGCACAGAAACAAAAAAACAATTTAGTTTTCATCAAAAACTAAATTTTACTGTATTCCAATCAATTACAGAAATGGGAGATGAGATTGAAGCCACCTACCTCGCTCGTTTCTACCAAAACTGACAACTGATGAAAAACGCTCAAGAATCCAGGTCAAGATTCCATGAAACCACACAAGATCTCCTCCCCTATCATAAAAACATTATATATAACCTTATTTGGCCTAAAAACTCTTATAAATACCCACATGGGGCGTATATCCAACAAAAATAGCATAAAGGAGGAGTAGATCAAAGAAACTATGAAGAAAATAATGAAGAATGGGCACTTACCACAAGAGTCTGCCTTCGATTCTCTAAGGAACATGTTTGGATCACTACCAAATCGATGGGAGAACCTCATTTTCCCTTTTGGGGAGAAAAACTTGTAGTTATTTTTGATTTGGATCGAAATATATCAAACAAATTTCCAAACTAAATTAGATCAAGAAATATAGGGAATTATTTTTGGCCTTACATGGTTTGGTCAAACTGTGTGCTGATTGTACACCCATTTTTTTCGAAACCCTCCAAATGTACTCCAAATTAACCCCCAAATTCCCAAATCACCTTTAAACATATTAAAATCATAAATTAAGGATTACATAACATAAATTGGGGGTTCTAAAATTTTCGTATTAAAACATTTGTGTACCTAAAAATGATTTTTTTGGGAAATCTATTTTTCATCAAGTTTTACAGCTTTATTTTGAAATAAATTTTTTTCAGTTATAAAAATTGAATTTGATAAAATTTAATTCATATTTTGAATCAAATTTTAAAAATATGGAAATAATCCAACCTTTATTTGTTTTATCATGAATTGTTACTTTGGTAAAAATTCCATTACCGTGGCAAGAGTTAAAACCAGTTAAAAATGAATAATATAAAATAATAGATGTTACAATTGAACAAGAAATTTGTATATATCATATTTTATTGTCATATTTTGTGATTTTATTTTATATTCATTGAATATGATTCATTTTTGAGCTTTTTTATTTTATATGACATTAATATATTTTAATATTTCGAAAAATTCCATGTGTTCCCTCTCCCACACTTATAAGTGGACACACAAACTCATCTCATATTCACACTTCATGATCCTATTATATCACAAAATATCAACTCAAATACACTACTAATATATATATATATACATGTTCTAGAGTTTCTTCTTTGATCATAATACCATCCTTTAAAAGTTTTAGGTATAAAATTTTGGAGGTTTTCTTAAAAGAGGTATAATTCTTAACCAAGTGTTATCTTTTTTATTTATTATTTTACATCCTTCAAAACCCTCCTAAAATTTTTTAGATAATAACATAAATATATACCATATAATTACTATTATTATTTTTATTTTATAACCCCTTTCCTTTCCTTTTTCATCAGATGGGAAATGGAAACATCCTGCTTCAATACGTGTGGAAAACTACCTCCATAAAGCGATGCTTTTTCATTCGCATCACCATATCATGTGATAGTTTAAAATGATTTAAAAATTAATATATATGATATTAATGAAGTAAATATAATTATTAAAATATAATATGTCATCTATTTTCTTACCATTACATCTATTTAAAAATGATAATGTCGTTCATATGTACGTGTGGAACACCAACTCCTCAAAGTAATGAGATTCATTTTCTATTTTCAATTTATAAGGATCATGATAATAATATAAATAAGGAATAAATATGAAATTTATAAAATATTAAATTTTTTATAAGAAAACATATTATAAAATTTATTTCTCTTCGCTTGTTAGAAAAATAAAAAAAATTCATACGTGTGTATCAATTGCCATCTACATGAAATAACATTGTTAATTTTTCATGGCTGTCTTACATGGATGGATTTTAAAGTGAATATAATGTATAAATATTGTAAATATAAAATGCTAATTATTATTTATATAATGTAAACATAACCAATTGGACCGTAGTCAATGTACAGATTTGGTTTTGAGTTTATAAACCTAACAACCCAAAAAACCAACTTGAATTTAAGCATTTTAATAAATAAATAAAACATGGTAATTGATAAATTAAAATAAAAAGAATAATTAAATAGCCATGAAATTGGAAAATCATCATATATAAAAGAAATATAATTTTATTGTTCAAGTTTTATAGAATGTATGGTGGATGAGAGACTTAAGGTAAGGGATTTACATTTAAATCGTTATTTAAAAAGTTTAATAATCCTTATCCATTATATCTATGCTTTTCAAATTCATAAAAATGTTTAAAATAGTGATGAAAATGTTTTTAAAAGTCATTTTTACTATAATTGACTTTCTTTATATAGGTTTTAACATGAATCCTTTTAACATGTTCTATATGGGTTAATTTCTAAGTTTCTTAAAAAAGTAAAAAATAATTATTTTTAATATATACAACTCGACTATTTTTTCCACCATCATAGTGGTTATTTATTATAAAAATTTCAGATGATTCTATGGTAATATTTAAAGAAAATATTTTCCACAATTTTTTTAAAAAAAATTGTTGGTAAGAAAATCTAAGGAATTAGATAATTTTTCTCATCTATATGAGAGAGATGGATATTTTTTGTGTATGGGTTCAAAAGAGTTACTCAAGATATTTTTTATGTGTATTTGGAATCGTTATTTTTTTCATGTTATGGTACTTGACCATCATATATGATGATAGGTGCGTGTGATACAACTTATAAAGTGGGTGAGCTTGATATAGTTTATGTGACAAGTGAGACTAATATAGCTCTCCAACGTATTTGGTAATGTAAAATTTCTTAAGATGAAGGATGCAAGGAGTTAACCTAGGAGGATTATAATATGGTTTTAGAAAATATCCAGTTTTTTTACATCATTCAACATGGGTAATTAATATAATATACAAAAATACCTAAAAAATTTCAATTTTCTTCCTAAGGTTTTTATGTTTTTATTCGAGAATAATGTTATATCCCCATACAGATAAAAATTATTTTATATTATCAAATAATAATTTTTAAATGGTAAAGATTTTATGGGTTTTAATGAGTTTCAATAGACTAATATTTTCATTTCTTTTAAATCAATTTCTTAGTTTTTTTAGTCATACCACAATTTACAATGTTTTTCGTACGGATTATAAATGAGTAATAATAAATAATATATATAGTTGAAAGTTGTGAATATTTTTCATTAGAATAGAATGTGTATAATTCTAAAATATTTATATTATGTGAAAATTTTGATTCTAATTCTAAGTGTCTACATTTTAATCAATGGGAATGAAATTGAAATGATCTAATTTTATAAAACTCTAAAGCTAAAAGGTCTTCATTAATGAAAGATTTTGAAATATTATCTAAAACTAAATATTATATAATTTTTTAATTCAATATCTGTATATGTATTATCAATTAGTATCCCTCAAGGTTAATTCATATATGATGATAGGTGAGACTGATATAGCATTTAAAATGTAGAAAACGTTCCTTGAGAAAAATATATCTTTTTATAATTAAAATTAGATTTATTCTTAACATAATCCTATAAAAAATATAGGAAAAATTTAAAAATATTATTGAATATATAACATATTAATTTCATTATGATATTTCACCAGTAGATATAAATTTATTTTATTATGATAACATTCAATTTTGGTCACAAACATAGTCTCTTTATAAAAACACATACTTTATATTCAACATATTTTTATTCTCATTTATAATTAAATGGTAACCAATGATTTTATTTTACAAACATGTTTAAACTTTATTTTTATAATTTAGTTAATCTCAGTCATTCCCTTTATTCCAATAGCTAGGTGATAACAGTAACATTTAAATTATAATATTTAGTAATTTTCTTAATCGTGATGTGGCATATCTTGTATAATATTTAATGTAGTCTCTCATTTTAAAATCTTAGTATGTAACATTATCCCCTATTAAATAAATTTTATCCTTTAAATTTTATCTCGGTATCAAAAACATGTGGTTTTACTTTTCAAATTACATTTTTTGAAATCCTACAACATAAAAAGCATCAATAAAGCTTTGTTTTGTAAAGATAAAAAGGAATGTATGATGGTTACCTGAGATAACACATACTAGGTTTTTGTATAGGAAAATATGGTAATGGAAGAGAAAATATAATTATCAAGGATTGATATAGAGTGATTGAGAACATTTTCATGGGTAAGTTAACCATAAAAAATCCATAATATAGGATGTGTTCAAATGCTATTGATTTCGTAGTTTGAAAATAAAGCGGATAACATTTTTGTTTAAAAAACATTTTCTTAAAAATGAGTAATTACTTTGCTCTTTATACGAATAATATAAGGAAACAAACTTACTCGAGAAGTATAATTTCATCATTTAATCGATTTCCACCACAATCTCATATTTTCTTTTAATAATGAGTATTTAAGATGAATTTTTATTCCTGAATCGTTATAATCAAATTCTTCAAAACAATAAATCCACAATGTTTAAATATATATTCCTCATATATTTAATAATTATACAAAAAACACAATGGCTAGTATAATATATGTTGTTTCCCATAGATGATTAAACCTTCATCCTAACAAAAACTACTTTAATCTAAAAATTTCAAAATTAATACCCATTTCTCAACATAGATCATTCAAAAAATAACTAACCTTAAATTTATTCAATATATTTCAAAATAAAATTAAAACCCAAAAATAAGAAGTATTTTATCACATAGTGTAACTCCCCGACCCTAGTTACCCGGAGTTGGTGCATTACTTCGCAACATTGGCATGATCACAAAAGATCGAGTCTCAAAAGACCGATTAGTTTAGTAGCCTTGGAAACACTAGATACATTCATAAATGTTACATTACATCGTAAAGTGAAAAACTAAAATAACAAATTCTCTATAGTACACACTCATATCCTCTTCTGACTATCCCTGCAGGTCATTCATAAAATACTTCTTCACATCCTAGAAAATATTAAAACATTGAAATGGGTGAGCTCAGATGCTCAGTAAGGAAAACAATATAGCAGAAGCTTTCATCAATAAACATATACATTTAAGGAAATGTATAACTAAAACAAATCCTTTTAAATTTGAACTTCAACATAATATGGAAAAAGTAACATGAGATAATGCCATTTACTTCTTCACATAGACATTATACTGGTAAAATAATCACATGCAATATCAATAACCATTTTTATAATGATGGAATGCATAATGCCAGACTATCATAACCACGTAGCCAAGGCCTCGTTCCAAGACTACAAATAAGATTTTGTCAAAGCCTCGTTCCAAGACACTAGTTTGTCTCATGAGACCTGTCGATGCATCGAGGAGCTATAGCGGGCTCCACCAGTCACTTATTAAGTCCAATGCATTCCTCATATGAACAGGTTTAAACATATCATAACCCATAACATAATTGTATCACATAAAACATGCATAAATGAAACATAAGATTTCCACACTTCAATCACAAGATATCAATACAACACATTGATATAAAAAAAATTTATCAAAACCATTTTCAATACCAAAATAAAATAAAAGTAAAACATGGTATTTATTTTTCTTTTTAAAAAAAAAGTTATGGAATATAGAGGAAGCCGAAACTCAAATAATGGTCACGGTGGCGGAGAAGTCGTTGTCGCCGCATACGTAAGAAAAAAAATTCCTTTTGTTTTATAGTAAAAATGCTTTGTATAAAAATATTACTTTTGAAAAAAAGTAAAATTCAAAGGGTTTTATACACCGTATAAAATAAATTTGTGTATAAAACAAAATATGCCTCAATGAATGGAGATTGAGACAAAGTACCTTACAAAGATCATTTTTTTAAATAAAATAGATATATTATGTGTATTAAATATAAGTAAACATAATAAAATTACAAATACAAGATAGGATATGATAATATCATGACATAATTTGAAAGTAGGAGATTAACCCAAAGAATAGAAATTGGGTTAAGAAGTTCCCTTACCTCGTGTCTGACTTGACTCGACCGCTCTTTAACCTCCAGAATAATAAACTAGAGTTAATATCTACCTTCTTAAGAACCTTTTTCAAGTTCATTAATCCTTTTATATCACTTATTACCATGTTATTAACATTATTTAATTATTTAAGTTAATAACGGTCGTTTTGTCGATCTTTGGTACTTGAGTCAAAAATAAACTTCTTATAATTACAAGTTGTTCATGTGGTGAAATATCCATTATATCCATAATTATATTCATGATGTAGATATCGTATATATCATATATATCCAGTATATACATTCAGTTATAATATTACATAACATTTAGAGGTAAGAAATGAAATTCACCGTTCATGGAGACGGGAAGTCGTACGTACGCATGAATGCTACTTTCATTTCTATTTCGTATTTAATGGAATGAAATAATAATAGTATAAATTTGTATTATAATTCCAGTATAATATCATATATAATATAATTTACTCCATCCTTTATACATCCCACATATGGCATTAACGATTCAAATCACTTTGAGGGGGCGGTAGTCCGCACTTCCTAAAATGAAAATATCGCATTTACCCATAATGGAAACCATAAAGGTATGCCATAAATGAAAAATAAAGAAGTTTAAGTAAAACATAAACATATCATATATCATATATAAATATAGTGACATCTTAATGGCCACCTTTGAAGGTGTTATATGAGTGTTGAACAATCATCGTTTCGTGAGGCAGAAATTCGCCATCCACAGAAACCATATGTTCTTTAACCATTAGATGTAGGTGTGTGTAAGTGTAGCTCAAATACTCATTATAAAAATATCCTAGTATATTGAGGATACTGTTTTTGTTACAAAATAAATGAATAAAAATAGTTTAAGGGGTTGGAGAAGCAAAATAAAACAAAAGAACACAAGAGAAAACACTAACTTTAAAATGGGTAACTCTTTTTGATTTGACCCAAAGGCTTCCTTGGGAAGAATTCTGCCCAAAGTGAGGCTTCTATGTGTAATATAGGGAAGTTGGGAGGGTATTTTGGCAGATTTTGGCCGAGCCAAATGGCTTGAGAGTGTGAATAAGATGGTAGTGGTGGGGGCCTTTTATAAGAGGAGAGAAGGGGCACTCTTGGAAAGATTGAAATGTTACTTTATTATGAAATTATTTTCGGATTCTAAAGGTACCACAATGATATAGTTCGAGGATAAGGTGATAAGGGTTCTAAATCAACTCATCCAATAGGTTTTTTAAAAGTTTAGTCCTTGGATTTTACATTATCTTTTCATTTTATTTAAATCGTTAATTAATGAGGTAATCGCTGCATCATCATGGTGTCATAAATAATTTAATTTATTTAATGTCGAAAAATTATAAAAAAATATCATGATGTAGAAAATCTTTTTATATTTCTAATTAATATTTATAGTCAAAAATATGACTTGTATAACCCCATTTAAAAACTATTTTAGTAAAACAACTTATGTTTTTGACATTTTTATTTTAACTTTAAATAAAAGTTATTTATGTCATTTTCCTACCAAAGTGGCTCCATGGGGTCCCCAAGTTGACACATGGATTTTCTTGGTCTACCATGACACATCAAATAGGGGTAGGACAAGTTTAAAGGTGTTTTCATACTTTTATAATATCATTTTTACCTTAAATATCACTAATTACCTTTAATCACGATTAATTAAACTTAAAAGTTACTATTCACCAAAAAATTATTTTAATCCCATTGAACGACATTTTACTTCCTAATGACAACCATGAATGTCGGATTTTTGAAAATCAAATCACATAAGTGGTAATGTTTCATTTAAATGAAAAATCAGTTTTTTAACTACCACTTAATGGTTTCACTATTCATCAAAAATTGATGTTTTTCAGAACAATGCCAAAATTTCACCCTAAGCTATAATTGATATTCCGAATTCCAAAAATTATGTCTATTTTACAAAATTCCAAACATATAAGTTTCATTAATTAATTTTATAATTAATTCCCACTGTCACAACAAATAGCGTGTTTTTAAGAAACAATATATATCAAAAGATTGTCAATTGTTTATGTCCAATTTCAAAGTGAAATTAATTATAATGAACACCATTGGATAAAATGGTAAAAATATATTCTAATTATACTTTAAAACCACTCAATAGTATAATTTATCACTATAAATTATTTTTATTAAAAAATTTGTTTTAAGTATTTTTCACAATTCATAAAAATTTGGAAGTTCTCAGAAAATTACAAAAAATTCAACATAGGCTAATTTCGACATTCTGAATCCAAAAATGAAGTCCATTTTGAAATATAAAATATATATAATTTCAAAAGGTGGGTATTACTATTCATAAGGGCTATTTTGATTGCTCACGGTGTGTTAGAATCTCGAACTTGCGTACAATGCAAGCTATTGCATTATTGAAAGAGAATAGTATCGTGGAAGCTCGGGGTGTTACATTCTCCCCTCCTTCAATAAATTGCGTCCTCACAATTTGAAATTTTTTGTTGAAAATAAAAGGTTGAAAATAGAAAATACCTTTGTGGGAAACCCACATCGGAAATAGGGTTAATAAAATTTAGCCTTAATAAGAGGGAAATGGAAATAATAAATTCACCACCAAATTATGATCTCGATAAGGAGAACATTGGTGGAAATTTGAGACATATAATTGGAGGAAAAACGTAAATATTTGTAGGGAGTGATTGAGGTCATCAATCACAAACAAGTGTAAAATTGAGGGCCTCAAATCCTTCAATTTATGTTGATTTAAAATATTATCAGTTCAACAAGACATAAGGTATTAGGATAACACATTTTTTTGTTTTAATAACCCTTTACTAAAGTTTAAGAATTAAATTAGTCATAGAATAAGAGATAGGTATATATATATATATATATGCTTGACAAGTAGAGCTTCTACCTATAACTAATTTCTACCACAAACTCATCTTTCACTCAAAAAGATAATGGAACTCAAAAATATTATATTTATCCTAATCGTACAAGGTTCAAAGTATTAACACATACCATTTATATTCGGAAAACTATTTTGTAATAACCAGGGACTTCCAGTAGGCTAGTGGTAGGTAATAAAGGCCTGTCTCACTACGGTTGTGGGTTTGAGTCCTGCAACTTTGTCCGACGTGATGGGTTATGCCTCACCCTGCAGGTTGTCCTTTTCCTAAAACTATAATATTATAATATTCCAAAAATAATCTTCCGAAATGTTTTAACCTTAAACAATACTATCCAAAGATCAACTTAATCCATTCCAACCTTAATAGTTATCCAAAATACCTCTGTCCAGACTTTTTCTAAAATGTCCTTAAATTCCAAAATCAATTGCAACATTAGATTCCCCAAACAAAGAAAGGTTTCTCTTATTGCCACATACTAAAAATATGATTACCTTCATCATATTAAAACCTTAATGAAAACAAAAAGTACTGAAGTACAATCCTTATATATATCACATTATTCTTATAACCATAATCTAGTTCTTGAGTCCAAAAACACAAATACAATAATTATTCAACTTCATCTGTAGAAACAGCATAAGCTTGGCCTTGATCCCTTGGCCTTTTCTGAGGCAAGTTTCTCTGACGCTTAGGACATTCATTTGCATAATGCCCCATTTCCCTACAATTATAGCATTCAACATTGATAGCCTCTTTCTTTCCCTTGCAATCACGAGCCTGGTGACCTTTTTCTCCACATTTATAACAAACTCCCATTCCTTTTAGCCAAGTACCAGGGTGATTCTTCCCACAATTATCACATAATGGAAAATCCTTCTTTCCCCTTTTCCCTTTATCTATCTCTTGTTATATCATTCTCTTCTTCTCTTGGTTTACTTTGTTGTCATAAGACTTAGAGAATTCCTTTTCTGTCATGATAGAACATGAGACTATATCTTCGTACGTTGAGAAAGATTGTGATACTAAAGCTCGACGGAGAAACGGTTTTAACCCATAAATGAAATGATCAATCTTACTTATTGGGTTACGTATATAATCTGTAGCATGTCTTTCTAACCTTGTAAAGTTGTCCTCATACTTTTCCACATTCTCATCCTCCTTTTTCCTCAGACTCAGAAATTTCCTTTCCATATCTGCTCGATGGTCATGAGGAAAGTATGTTTCTAAGAAAATTTCCTTAAACTCCCTCTATTCCATACTTGATACTTATTTATCTTCCTTTGTGTTTTTAATCAGCGACCACCATTGATCGGCATCTCCAGTGAGGCGGTAGACTGCCATGACAACCTTCTCCCTTTCACTACTCCCCAAGGCGTGGAATATTTTCTCTAAGGATTTTATCCATTGCTCATCTACTAATGGATTTGTACCCCCATTAAATGTTGGATATTGTTGCCTCATGAAGCGGTCTAACATTGATCCACCACATTGCGGATTAGGGTGCTCCATATGAGTAAGGTTATTATTCATAACCTGAGTGAGTTGTCCCAGTATGGTGATAAGTTGATCAGCACCAGTTCTATCTCCAGATCCACAATAATTATCTTGACCAGGAGGGAAATCCCTACACGGAGTGCGTGCATTGATACGGTTTCCATTCCTTCCACTAGGATCCATTTCTAAACAATGGCATAAACTAGATTAGTTTATGAATCAAAATACATAATTCCATACTTGTAAAATACTTAACATAAATTGAACTATATATGGATATAATCCATAATCATAAAAAGAAATGTTTTCTTTGAGGATGTATATACTCATAAACCCTTCATAATGGTTTGTAAATAAAATGAGAATTATCCTAAGCATATCCCCCGGGAGTGTCGTAACCAAGAGTGCAGCAAGGCCCGTTGTCGTGCACCAGTTCCCGTTCGAGTCTAGCTCAAAGCGGTGCTTTTGGGTTTTACCCCTAGTTACATCTGTGCCAGAGCCGCCTCTACCTGCTCGTATCCAGATAGAGATGTATTGCTCTGAAAACTCACAAAATCTCTACAACAACAAAATTCCAGGAAGTTATTCTATACTAATCCTCAAAGTCTATCTTTGGGCTATGTGCTCTAATCAGAGTTCATCTAAATCTAGCTTCCAAGGTTAGTACTAAACTGCCTCTGATACCAACTGTAACGCCCCGACCCCAGTTACCCGGAGTCAGTACATTACTTCTTAACATTGGCATGATCACAAAATATCAAGTCTCGAAAGACCGATTAGTTTAGTAGCCTTGGAAACACTAGATACATTCATAAATGTTACATTACATCGTAAAGTGAAAAACTACAATAACAAAGTCTCTATAGTACACACTCATATACTCTTCTGACTATCCCTGCAGGTCATTCAAAAAATACTTCTTCACATCCTAGAAAATATTAAAACATTGAAAGGGGTGAGCTCACATGCTCAGTAATGATAACAATATAGCGGAAGCTTTCATCAATAAACATAAACATTTAAGGCATGTATAACTAAAACAAAACCCTTTTAAATTTGAACTTCAACATAATATGGAAAAAGTAACATGAGATAATTCCATTTACTTCTTCACATGGATAATCTACTGGTCGAATAATCACATGCAATATCAATAACCATTTTCATAATGATGTAATGCATAATGTCGGACTATCATAACCACATAGCCATGGCCTCGTGCCAAGACTACAAATAAGATTTTTTCAAAGCCTCGTTCCAAGACACTAGTTTGTCTCATGAGACCTTCCGATGCATCGAGGAGCTATAGCGGGCTCCACCCGTCACTTATTAAGTCCAATTCATTCCTCATATTAACAGGTTTAAACATATCATAAACCATAACATAATTGTATCACATAAAACATGCATAAAGTAAACATAAGATTTCCACACTTCAATCACAAAATATCAATACAACACATTGATATAATAAAACTTTTATCAAAACCATTTTCAATACCAAAATAAAATAAAAGTAAAACATGGTATTTATTTTTCTTTTTGAAAAAAAGTTATGTCTTATAGAGGAAGCCGAAACTCAAATAATAGTCATGGAGGCGGAGAAGTCGTTGTCGCCGTATACATAATAAAAAACATTCCTTTTGTTGTTTAGTAAAAAATCTTCGTATAAAAAGATTCCTTTTGAAAAAAAGTAAAAGTCAAAGGGTTTTATACACCGTATAAAAGAAATTTGTGTATAAAACAAAATATGCCTCAATGAATGGAGATTGAGACAAAGTACCTTACAAAGATCATTTTTTTAAATAAAATAGATATATTATGTGTATTCAGTATAAGTAAACATAATTAAATTAAAAATACAAGATAGGATATAATAAAATCATGACATAATTTGAAAGTAGGAGATTAACCCAAAGAATAGAAATTGGGTTAAGAAGTTCCCTTACCTCGTGTCCGACTTGACTCGACCGCTATTTAACCTCCTGAATAATAAACTAGAATTAATCTCTACCTACTTAAGAACCTTTTTCAAGTTCATTATTCCTTTTATATCACTTATTACCATGTTATTAACATTATGTAATTATTTAAGTTAATAACGGTCGTTTTTTCGATCTTTGGTACTTGAGTCAAAAAGAAACTTCTTATAATTTCAAGTTGTTCATGTGGTGAAATATCCATTATATCCAGAATTATATTCATGATGTAGATATCATAAATATCATATATATCCAGTATATACATTAATTTATAATATTACATAACATTTAGAG
The DNA here is from genome assembly GCA_963277665.1 of Viscum album. Taxonomy (NCBI): domain Eukaryota; kingdom Viridiplantae; phylum Streptophyta; class Magnoliopsida; order Santalales; family Viscaceae; genus Viscum; species Viscum album. Next base: position 1,112,694,208 of record OY728146.1, read on the forward strand.
GTAAGAAATGAAATGCACCGTTCATGGAGACGGTAAATCGTACGTACGCATGAACGCTACTTTCATTTCTATTTCGTATTTAATGGAATGAAATCATAATAGTATAAAATTGTATTATAATTCCAGTATAATATAATATATAATATCATTTACTCCATCCTTTATACATCCCACAAATGGCATTAACGATTCAAATCACTTTGATGGGGTGATAGTCCGCACTTCCTAAAATGAAAATATCGCATTTACCCATAATGGAAACCATAAAGGTATGCCATTAATGAAAAATACAGAAGCTTAAGTAAAACATAAACATATTATATATCATATATAAATATAGTGAAATCTTAATGGCCACCTTTGAAGGTGTTATGTGAGTGTTGAACAATTATCGTTTCATGAGGAAGAAATTCTCCATCCACAGAAACCGTATGTTCTTTAACCATTAGATGTAGGTGTGTGTAAGTGTAGCTCGAATAATAATTATAAAAACGTCCTATAATATTTAGTATACTGGTTTTGTTACAAAATAAATGAATAAAAAGAGTTTAAGGGGTTGGAGAAGCAAAATAAAACAAAATAACACAAGAGAAAACACTACCTTTAAAATGGGTAACTCTTTTTGATTTGAGCCAAAGGCTTCCTTGGGAAGAATTATGCCCAAAGTGAGGCTTCTTGGAGTAAGATAGGGAATTTGGGAGAGTATTTGGGCAGATTTTGTCCGAGACAAATGGCTTGAAAGTGTTAATAAGGTGGTAGTGGTGGGGGCCTTTTATAAGAGGAGAGAAGGGGCACTCTTGGAAAGATTGAAATGTTACTTTATTATGAAATAATTTTCAGATTATAAAGGTCCCACAATGATATAGTTCTAGGATAAGGTGATAAGGGTTCTAAATATACTCATACAATAGGTTTTTTACAATTTTAAGCCTTGTATTTTACATTATCGATTCATTTTATTTAAATCGTTAATTAATGAGGTAATCGCTGCATCATCATGGTGTCATAAATAATTTAATTTATTTAATGTCTAAAAATTATAAAAAAATTATCATGATGTAGGAAATATTTTTAGATTTCTAATGAATTTTTAGACTCAAAAATATGACTTGTATAACCCCATTTAAAAATTGTTTTAGTAAAACAACTTATGTTTGTGACATTTTTATTTTAACTTTAAATAAAAGTTATTTATGTCATTTTCCTTTCAAAGTGGCTCCATGGGGTCCCCAAGTTGACCCATGGATTGTTTTGGTCGTCCATTAGACATAAAATAGGGGTAGGACAAGTGTAAATGTATTTTAATATTTTTATAATATCATTTTTACCTTAAATATCACTAATTACCTTTAATCACGATTAATTAAACTTAAAAGTTACTATTCACCAAAAAATTATTTTTATCCCATTGAACTACGTTTTACTTCCTAATGACAACCATGAATGTTGTATTTTTGAAAATCAAATCACAGAAGTGGTAATGTTTCATTTAAACAAAAAATCAGTTTTTTAACTACCACTTAGTGGTTTCACTATTCATCAAAAATTGAAGTTTTTCAGAACAATGCCAAAATTTCACCCTAAGCTATAATTGATATTCTGAATTCAAAAATTATGTCTATTTTAAAAAATTACAAACATATAAGTTGCATTAATTAATTTTATAATTAATTCTCGTCGTCACAACAAATAGCGTGTTTTTAAGAAACAATATATATCAAAAGATTGACAATTGTTTATGTCCAATTTCAAAGTAAAATTAATTCTAATGAACACCATTGGATAAAATGGTAAAAATATATTCTAATTATACTTTAAAACCACTCAATAGTATAATTTATCACTATAAATTATTTTGATTAAAAAATTTGTTTTAAGTATTTTTCACTATTCATAAAAATTTGGAAGTTCTCAGAAAATTAAAAAAAATTCAACATAGGCTAATTTCGACATTCTGAATCCAAAAATGAAGTCCATTTTGAAATATAAAATATATATAATTTCAAAAGGTGGGTATTACTATTCATAAGGGGTATTTTGATTACTCGCAGTGTGTTAGAATCTCGAACTTGCGTACAATGCAAGCTATTGCATTATTGAAAGAGAAGTGTATCGTGGAAGCTCGGGGTGTTACACATAGTATTCCAAGATAGAATTAATATTCATCTTCAAATAATATCAATCGTTATTAAAGTTTCATAAAAAAATCAATACTCAAATGACATAATATTTAGGATATTATAATAATTTACAAAAATAACCTTAATTAATATAAATCAAATATGTTTACAAAATATAACTCATCCTATATTTCTCAAATAAAATCCCATAGTATTCCATTTACCATAATCATATAAGGCTCCCAAAATAGTGAACCTATTCTGAAATTAAATTAATAACTTAATCACCAAATCATTCTCAAATACAACGGTTAACAATATGATAAAATATATGATACCAAAATGAACATAAAATTTATTGATTATATATTTTAATAAAATAAATTTTATAGTAAGAAGGATATCACATAGGCTAGTGGTAGGTGGTATAACCTTATCACCCTTCTACTGTGGGTTCAACTCATATGGACTTTTCGAATGGGATGGTTTGTCACCCAATATATTGGTTTTACATTTTCGAAAACTATATTAATATAATCATTAAAATTTATAGAAATTTTAGAAGCATAATTAAAATTAACCTTACAATATTTTAACCTTAAAGGATATCCATCACCATTCAGTTTTCATCCAAAACAGTATGAACCCATGACCACCTCAAATTCAGAGGTCTTAAAAAAATACTTCCAATTCCTTTGAAAATATTTCCACCAAAATTAAAAGCAATATTAATTAAATAAAAAAATTCATATTATAAAATTAAGCTTACTTGTACATTATAAATTAACATTGTTTTACCACTTTTCCATGGTATAGAATCCATCAAACATATGTTTTCAAAATTATGAAAATAAAACCTACTATGGTAAAATCATTTAGATTTCAATTATTCTTATAATATTTTTAAAATTTCACAATATCATAAAATTGAAAAGTCAAAACATAAACAGATCCTTAATTCAACTTCCTTCTTAAACCATTAACCATGAATCATTATCTTACTCATTAATACTTCATTCCATAATACTGACATCAGGATTTCATTAATTTTTCATTTATATTTTCACATGATTCCCAACCTCAATAAAGTAAATCGTCATGTCCTTTTGGGAAATTCTGTTTTTATAGAGATTTGGCAATGTTTATATTTTTTTAATCAAAATAAAAAATATAGCATGACTCATAAATGTTTTTGAGAAAAAAAAGTTGTTAGATAAGTCAATAAGACTCTAGGAAGTGATTTGAATACTCAGGAAATTTCAAAACTATTTGAAAAATATTTTTGAATAATATTAACAATCAAATCATAAGGAAGGGATAAAGAGCCTGTGAAATATATCCTTCCTTCCATCCTAATAAATGATCCTTAATCTGTAAAAAATTACTTCATTAAAAGATAAAATGAGTTAAAAAAGTAAAAATTAAAATTGAATTTTAATGATAATATCCCTAGAAAATATATCAAACTCTAACCCTAAAATCCTTTATACCTAAATAAATTACCTTTATAAATACAATATACAAAAAAATCATCAGACTCCTAGAAGTCCATCTCATTAAAACACGAAAGGGGTGTCAAGGAAATTGAACTTCTAATTATACTTAAAATTGAAAACCCATGATGATATGTGTAACTCTTATGAAAACATCCAAATATCTAAAATCATCTAAACCCTACTCTAATACAAACAATAAGGACCATTCCTTAAATATTTTGTATTCAAGTTCTTTTAAACTATAATTCACTTTCATTTCAAAATAATATTTTAGATTTAGAGTTTTAAATAATTATAAAAACTCTTACATGGTAAAACCATACATCACAAGTGGAAGGTTATATACATTATCCATTTCATCCATAAAACAGGGATCAAAAAGCCTAGTGTCTTTAGGATAATAGGTACACTACTAGAAAATATTAAATTAATAAAATAATCTTCCTATTAATCTCCATTATGATCTCATAACTTCTGTTTAGCTTGTATAACTTCATAGGGTATCCTGGGGAAAATATAGACAATATGTGTGACCTAAAAAATCCCATTAAGGTAATAAACATGGGATTTAAGCATAAAATGTGAGTTAGAAAACATAACATGAAAAATATAACCAAGTATTAGGAAAATAAATATGCAAACATGTCATATAGGACATGTAATCATATAATCATGAAAACATAGGGAAGTGGAAACCACATATAACATGACACACACACGAGTGAAGTCTAACAACCTATACTATATAACATGATGGAAAAAGTACCTTGAGGGATTAGGTTTACTCCTAATTTTATACATCACATATCATGAGACAGAAATATTACCCAATGCATTAGAGCGATATCTCATTGCACCCCTTACGGAAAGCTCATGCATATGTGTACCATATAAAGAATCAAATATAAGGAATATTCATGAGGGTTACCCGTGGCATGAAATGGGTATAGTAATATTTTCATGAAGCATAACCAAATGGAATATAATAATGGTATCAAAATAGAACATCCCTTATTGAACTGATCACAAAAAAATAACAATATATAGAATATTTTGTCATAAGAGATCATCCTATACGGGAAAAAAGGGCATTTGCGACGGGTTATTTGCGACGGGATTTAATCTCGTCGCAAATAGTCCCGTGAAAAACGTATTTCCGACGGGATTATTTTCCCGTCGCAAATAAGTAGCCTTTTGCGACGGGACAGCTTTCCCCGTCGCAAAAGGACTGGCGCGGTTTGCGCGCCAAATCGCGGGAAACTTATTTGCGACGGGGAATATTCCCGTCGCAAATAACCGGCGGCGGTAAAAGGTATTTGCGACGGGTATATTCCCCCGTCGCAAATAGTATGTCGGCAGGTGGTTATTTGCGACGGGTCCCGTCGCAAATAACTATCTACCGGTTGACCGTAATAAATGTTGTCTAAGGTATTTGCGACGGGCACCGTCGCAAATAATCTAACCTATAAATACCCCCATCCGTTTTTTTCATTTCATTCTCATTCCTTATCTTCTCCTTCTCTCAAGATTATATTTCTAGAGTTGAGTTTTTCTCCAGTTTAATTTTTTTCTCCGGAGCTGATATTAAAGTTTTGAAGAACGATTAGAGCAGATCAATTTTCAAGGTATTTATGTTCATTTTAATTTTTTATTTATTTTTATTTTTTTATTAGTTTCAATTATTATTAATTAGTTGTAATTTAATTATGTTTACATTGTTTTATTACTTAATAAATTTAAATTATTAGTATTGTTTATAGTTAATGGTAATTAGGAATAATTAGTAATAATTTTTAATAATTAAGAATAAATATTAATAATTAGTAATAAATACCAATAATTAGGTAATAACATTATTACATTATTAGTTTATTTTATTATTAATATTAAAATAATATAATTTTTTATATATATACAATTCTTTTTTCATCTGTGTGTTTGCAGTCTTCACATGTATTATTTGTATGTGGAGATAGAAAACGCACAGATGAAAGGAGAATTGTATATAAATTAGAAAATTATATTATTGTAATATTAATAATAAAATATATTAATAATGTTATTATTTGTAATTATTGGTAATTATTTCTAATTATTGATAATTATTCATTTAATTACTAATAATTAGGAACAATTATCAATAATTATCAATAATTAAGAATAATTAGTAATAATTAGTAATAATTACCAATAATTAGTAATAATTAGTAATAATTATCAATAATTATTAATAATTACCAATAATTAGTAATAATTACCAATAAGTAGTAATAATTACCAATAATTAGTAATAATTACCAATAAGTAGTAATAATTACCAATAATTAGTAATAATTACCAATAATTTGGAATAATTACCAATAATTAACAATAATTAGTAATAATTATCAATAATTACCAATAATTAATAATAATTAGTAATAATTAGTAATAATTAGTAATAATTAGTAATAATTAGGAATAATTAGGAATAATTAGGAATAATTTGGAATAATTAGGAATAATTAGGAATAATTAGGAATAATTAGTAATAATTAGTAATAATTAGTAATAATTAGGAATAATTAGGAATAATTAGGAATAATTAGGAATAATTAGGAATAATTAGGAATAATTAGGAATAATTAGGAATAATTAAGAATAATTAAGAATAATTAGGAATAATTAGGAATAATTAGAAATAATTAGTAATAATTAGTAATAATTAGTAATAATTAGTAATAATTAGTAATAATTAGTAATAATTAGTAATAATTAGTAATAATTAGTAAGAATTAGTAACAATTAGTAAGAATTAGTAATAATTAGAAATAATTAGTACTAATTAGGAATAATTAGTACTAATTAGGAATAATTACCAATAATTACCAATAATTACCAATAATTACCAATAATTACCAATAATTACCAATAATTACCAATAATTACCAATAATTACCAATAATTACCAATAATTACCAATAATTACCATTAATTACCAATAATTACCAATAATTACCAATAATTACCAATAATTACCAATAATTACCAATAATTACCAATAATTAGGAAAAATTACCAATAATTAGGAACAATTACCATTAATTAGGAATAATTAGTATTAATTAGTAATAATTACCAATAATTAGTAATAATTACCAATAATTAGTAATAATTACCAATAATTAGGAATAATTACCAATAATTAGTAATAATTACCAATAATTAGTAATAATTACCAATAATTAGTAATAATTACCAATAATTTGTAATAATTACCAATAATTAGTAATAATTACCAATAATTAGTAATAATTACCAATAATTAGTAATAATTAGGAATAATTAGTATTAATTACCAATAATTAGTAATAATTAGGAATAATTAGAAATAATTAGGAATAATTAGGAATAATTAGGAATAATTAGTAATAATTACCAATAATTACCAATAATTACCAATAATTACCAATAATTACCAATAATTACCAATAATTATCAATAATTACCAATAATTACCAATAATTACCAATAATTACCAATAATTACTAATAATTACCAATAATTACCAATAATTACCAATAATTACCAATAATTACCAATAATTACCAATAATTGCCAATAATTACCAATAATTAGCAATAATTGCCAATAATTAGCAATAATTGCCAATAATTAGCAATAATTGCCAATAATTAGCAATAATTAGCAATAATTAGCAATAATTAGCAATAATTAGCAATAATTAGAAATAATTAACAATAATTATCAATAATTAGCAATAATTATCAATAATTAGCAATAATTATCAATAATTAGCAATAATTACCAATAATTAGGAATAATTACCAATAATTACCAATAATTAGTAATAATTACCAATAATTAGTAATAATTACCAATAATTAGTAATAATTACCAATAATTACCGATAATTAGTAATAATTACTAATAATTAGGAATAATTAGTAATAATTACCAATAATTAGTAATAATTACCAATAATTAGTAATAATTATGAATAATTACCAATAATTAGGAATAATTAGGAATAATTACATTATTACATTATTTGTATATTTTATTATTAATATTAAAATAATATAATTTTCTATATTATATACAATTCTCTTTTTTTCTGTGTGTTTTCTATCTCCACATGTAATATTGGCATTCTTTTTCAAAATTATCAACCTACTCGCCAATAGAGAGGTGAAAGTGAATGCCAATATTACATGTGGAGACAGAATGTTAAAAACACAGATGAAAGGAGAATTGTATATAATATAGAAAATTATATTATTTTAATATTAATAATAAAATATACTAATAATGTAATAATGTTATTATTATATAATTAATATTTATGAAAAAATTATATTAGTATTATTAAAAAAATAAAAAATAAATATAATATTAAAATTATCAATATTTGTAACAAGTTTTTCTCTATTCTCAATATTTTCAATCCTTGCTTGAGTGTTTTTTCTAACAAATTATTCAAAATCAGTAATGCTTTTATATTTGATAGAAAAATATGGAACAACGAGGTCGTCAACAGTCATTATTAGATGACCGCATATGGTTAAATCAACGTAGAAATCCAAATGGTTCTGGTTTAAATCCAGTATATATAGAGGGTGTGGAGATTTTTTTATCATTTGCGGCATCAAATCCAGAATTTATTTCAGAAGGAAAAATAAAATGCCCTTGTAGAAAATGTGCATTGAGAACGTTTGACACGTTTGACAAAGTGGGGGAACATCTCTTGCGTTTTGGTTTTCAAGCAGATTATGTTTTTTGGTATCAACACGGTGAATGTAGTTCCAGAGCAGGTGATACCAACTTGATTCCGGATCCATACCAGTTTCAAGATTTAGTACATGATGTTGCAGGTTCATCTGTTCAACAAACAGAAACTCCGGCTGATATAGCTTCAAATCCTGAGTTGGTACCGTCTGAATTTTATGAGTTGTTGAAGTCTGCTGAGGATGCATTATATCCTGGCTGCAAGATGAGCAAATTAGAAGCAGTTGCAAAATTTATGGCTATCAAATCAGATAACGGAATGTCAAACACCTGTTTTGACCAGATATTTTCTTTGCTGAAAACACTGTTACCCGAAGAAAATGTTTTACCTGCAAATTACTATGAAAGTAAGAGGCTGGTTCGAAATTTGGGACTTACTTGTCAGAAGATTCATGCATGTTCAAATTACTGCATTTTATATTCTGGGGAAAATGAGTCGTTGGATAGTTGTCCCACATGTGGGCAACTGAGATATAAAGTAGGACAACACGGGAAGTCTGGTTTGATTCCTGTAAAACAGTTGAGATATTTTCCGCTTACATCCAGACTTCAGCGTTTATTCATGTCTAAGAATACAGTGACAATGATGTCATGGCAGAAAGAGAATATTTCAACCGATAAAAGCTTGAATCATCCAGCCGATGGTGATTCATGGAAACATTTTGATAGAGTGCATCCATCCTTTGCTTTAGAAGCTAGAAATGTTCGACTGGGCCTTTCCACTGATGGTTTCTGTCCGTTTGGATCTTATGGTAGTCAATATTCATGTTGGCCTGTTTTTTTAACTCCGTACAATTTACCTCCATGGATGTTGATGAAGGAGCCATATATCTTTTTGACTTTACTAATTCCAGGACATCCGAAGAAAAATATTGATGTTTATTTGAAGCCATTGATTGATGAATTAAATTTATTGTGGAGTACTGGTGTCAGTACATACGATGTTGCAACGAAACAGAATTTCATACTGAGAGCAGCATTGATGTGGACAATAAGTGACTTCCCGGCTTATGGGATGTTATCTGGCTAGAGTACACATGGTCAGAAATCATGTCCTTACTGTATGGGAGAGAACAAGGCATTTATGCTCATTCATGGAAAGAAACCTTGTTATTTTGACTGTCATCGCAGACTTCTTCCAGCTGATCATCCTTTTCGCAGAAACAGATCTCATTTCAGAAAAGGAACAGTTGAAATGGATGGACCTCCAAAAATGCTATCAGGTGCGGAGTTAAAATCAGTTGTATTTTCATTACCTCCCATCACTTTTGGTCCCACAATAAACCAACAGAAAATTTCTGGATTTGGGAAAGAACACAATTGGATTAAACGTAGCATATTTTGGGATTTGCCATATTGGTCTGATTTGTTGATCCGCCACATGTTGGATGTCATGCATATTGAGAAGAACTGTTTTGATAATTTGTTTCATACAGTTTTGGATACGCCAGGAAAGAGCAAAGACAATGTAAATGCACGTTTAGATCTTGCCCAAATTTGCAGGCGTCCAGAATTGGAACTCTTTGAGAATGTCAGAACAGAAAGGTTACTGAAACCAAAAGCAGCTTATACATTGTCTAAAGAAAACCGTTTATTATTTTGTCAGTGGATTGCAGATTTGAGACTTCCAGATGGCTGTGCTTCCAATTTGGGTAGATGTGTAAATAATGGTCATATTACTGGATTAAAAAGTCATGATTGTCATGTTATAATGGAGAGACTTCTACCCATTGTACTAAGAGGTCTGTTGAATTCTGTGATTTGGGATTCCATAACTGACATGTCTCTTTTTTTCGGGAAATTTGTGCGGCAACGGCAGATTATGATGCTCTAGGCAAACTTGAAAAAGATGTTGTTGTAATTATATGTAAACTGGAAAAAATATTTCCACCGTCTTTCTTCGACTCAATGGAACATTTGATGTTACATTTGCCATATGAAGCCAAATGTGGAGGTCCGGTACAGTTTCGATGGATATACCCATTTGAAAGATGCATGCAAAAATTGAAAAGAAAAGTACGGAACAAGGCATCTGTTGAAGGATCTATTACAGAAGCTTATTTGCAAGAGGAAATATCTTTTTTCTGCTCCCATTATTTTGAATCTGAGTATCCTTCAAAACACAACCGAATGGGACGGAACGAGAGAAATATTGATGAAATCGACAATCAATTATCTGTTTTCAACCAGTCAGAGCTTGGTTTTGGTGGAGTTTATGAACGCTGGCTTTCGGATGATGAACATCAGAGAGCTCATACGTATGTTCTGCTCAACTGTGAAGAGATGACATCAGTTGTACTGTAAGTGTTTATATCACTTATTATATCATTTATGTTACAGTAAATAACTTTGGTTTTTATAGGTTGTATGATAATCATATCAAGAAACAAATTCCACAAATTACAGCAGCTGCTCTCGAAGAACGTCGACTGAAAAATTTCTCTCAGTGGTTTCAAAAACTGGTAACATAAATTCTTTATCTTTTAGAAACTCATTCAATGTATAGTTTACTATATTGATAATTATTTCACAAATTTTCAGGTGTCTCGACATGCTGATAAAATTGACAAACGACTGTGTGTATTGAGTAACCCACCTTCCAAACTTGTTAAAACTTATAATGCATATGTGGTGAATGGATTTCGATTCCACACACATGCATATGGGGAATCGAAAAAAACAATGAACAGTGGAGTTAGCTTGAGAGGATCTCATCATCGAGAAAATGAAGTTGACTTTTATGGAATACTTGATGAAATCATTGAACTCTGTTATCTTGGACAACATTACATAACCATGTTCAAATGTCGGTGGTTGGATACAGAGAGAGGCGTGCGTGTTCATCCGACTCATGGAATCATCGATATTAAATGTAAAAGTGTTCTCGTAGTAAATGAACCATTCTTATTGGCTCAACAGGCATATCAAGTTTATTACGCGAAGTACTGTGCAACATCAAGAGAATTGACTGATTGGTGGAGTGTAATAAAAATCAAAATTCGAGACAATCAGTTTAGTCAAAGTGAATGTGCTTTCACTGATGTGCAAAGAATTGAAGTTTTTCAAGAGAGTACTCAAAATCAATCTTTTTTACAAAGAGACATGAGTATCGATGACGACACCCCACATTTAAGAGTCGGTGATGACGATGATGTTAATGATGTCACACATGAATTTGAAATGGTAAGAGATGAAGCAACTGTAACTCGAATGGATATCGATGATGTTGAGGAGGAATATGAAGATTACATTGACATATATGAAGATGATGATGAAGATGAACACTGATAGCATTCCATGGTATTTATATACAATCATAATATGTATATATGTATATATAATAGTAATTATAAATTATTTGCTAACATTAACATTTTCTGTTTCAGATGGATGAGGCCACATTTCGTGAGTTGGCGGATGCTGACCTGCCTTTCGATGCGGATGAGTTGCTGGCAGATGACCCTCAGCCTACAGGCGCTCCAGGGAGTACGCGGAGGGGGCGCGGTCTTGCACGATTGATGATTCCTGACCCCGTCCCCGAGCGACGTCCACGTCTTGGGTTTCATCCGCGCACCCGGAGGTGTGATAACCTGTGTGATAACCTATGGATTTGACTAAGATTTCATTAATCTATTCACATAATAAATGTTTATTATTTTTTCAGTTTTCCGCATATAGCAGTCGGACAGGGCAGCGCTATTTTGCGCAACTATTTCTCTCAGCCGTGGACCACATGGGAGCAGATTCCCATTGATGTGCAGCAGGCCATGTTCGGCCATTGGTTGGTACGTACGTAAATAAATAATTTTTATTTTGAAAATTATTTCATTTCTAACTTGATATTTTGATTTATTTGTAGGGTTTATGGTATCCGATCGAGGATACCATGCGTGACGCCATCCACGAGGCATGGGAGGTGGTCATGCGTGATCGCCTTCGTCAGTTTTTGCACAATTAAAGAAAATCAGCGATGAAGAAAGCAGGAGTGTCAGATTTTGAGGAGTCATGTAGAGCACACCGACCAGAGTACATTTCATCCCATGTATGGGATGGATTATGTGTGCACTGGTTGAGTGATGCCTTTCAAATGAGATCATCGGTGGGGAGGCAGAATCGGGGGAGACAGGAGGTGACTCATCGAGCTGGGAGTTGTTCTTTCAGTACTCATAGACAGCATCTGGTACGTACATTATTTATAAATATTTTATATAACTGTAAATATTAACAGTTTATTTTTTATTCTTATAGGCTGTCGAGCACCCCGATATTACAGAGTACAACGTATATCGGAGGATGTACAGTGATCCTGCTACTGGGGAGCTCAGAGGTGATCGTCAGCATCACATCGTGGTCAGTATTATTTGTTTTCATGTTTAAAAATTAACTGCATATAATATATTCGCAATTTTAATTTTAAATTGCAACTATAGGAGTCATTTGAGGCCGCAGCGTCACAGGCCCGACCTGAGAGTCAGGCCGAGTCATCAGATCAGACCTCTGCCCGTCAGTTTGATGAAGCAGCATGGATGCAGGCCACCCAGTATGCCTTCGAGAAGGGCCGGGTAGTTGGTATCGGCTCTCGACTGACTCCCGGAGATTATTATGGCAGTGCTGCGATGTCGGCGTCCATCTCGAGAGGAGCTCGTGCATCTTCTTCTACTACACAGTATGAGGATCAGTTGCGATCTCAGACTGCACAGATAGAGAGTCTCCGATAGGAGCAGGAGCAGATGCGTCAGCAGCATGAGGAGGAGCGTCGACGCCAGCAGCAGCTGTACGAGGAGCAGGCGAGTCGGTGGTAGCAGCAGCATCAGGAGCAGATGGAGTACATGCGCCGACTCACTCATGCTTTAGGGATGGAGTTTCCTCCACCACCATCTGCAGATCCCCCACCTCCCCCCCCCTCCTTCAGATTAGAGATTGTATTTATGTTATAAAATTTGTGAAATCAAAATATTTTTTTTTCTATTCGTAGTTTCTGTCTCATTATAAAATATTAATAATATTATATTTTTAAATAACAATATTAATATGAATAATAATATTATTTATATTTTATAATATTAAATTTTATATATATATTAAAATTTTATAATATTATAATTTAATTATATTTTTTGTAACACTTGAATTATTTTAATATTTGAATGTAAAACAATTCTATTATTTTTATATTAATTAAAATAACTTATTAATATTTTTTTTATTTATGAATTATAATTCTAATATTATTATATTAATTAAATCATTTATTAATATTCTATTATTTTTTATTTTTGAATTATAATTCTATTATTATCATATTAATTAAAATAATTTTTTAATAATTTATTATTTTTATTTGTGAATTATAATTCTATTATTATATTAATTAAAATAATTTATTAATAATTTATTTTTTTTATTTTTTTTATAGTATTTGCGACGGGATACTATGCCCGTCGCAAATACTAGTATTATTAATAGTTTTTTATTTTTTTTAAAAAAAATTGTATTTGCGACGGGTCCCGTCGCAAATACTATTTTAAAAGTTTTTTTACAAAAATACGGAATACTATTTTCGACGGGGAGAATGACCATCGCAAAAAAAGGCTTTAGCGACGGGCCCGTCGTAAATAAGTGTAGTTGCGACGGCGTTTTCAGCAACGGGCTATTTGCGACGGGCCCCCGTCGCAACAAGCCATTTGCGACGGGATCCCGTCACAAATGCCCCGTCGCAAATAACTGTTTTTCTAGTTGTGATCCTCAATGAAACATAATATTAAACTAAGTATGTTTACATAGATAAAAATACTATATATGTGATCATTGAAAAATTATTAAGGAAAATACCTTTTCCCACTTTTAATGACACTTATTTTAACAATGCTTCACATTTATAAAATCAATTTACTTAAAAATAATCATTTAAAATTTTATTGGTTGTTTTATGACATTAAGGTGTCATAATGTCAAGAAAATCATCTCATGTCATATTAATTCCTTATTTATTTTTTACGAAAAAATTTTGAAGAAAATTATTTATAAAATGAAGAAAATATACCCTTCAAACTATTTTTGTAAAAAAAATAACGAGTAAAAACTAATTTAAATAATCATATTAGAAAAGTAAAAACTTTTTTGGAAATAATTTTAGAGAACATGTTCATGGAAGGATAATATTTTTTTAAGGGAATCATTAAAAAGATAATTTTTAAATGAAGGTCCCTTATAAATATCATATCATCTAAGTGAAAATTAATAAAATGAATTGAATATGTGTACTCACTAATAAGATATATATAAAAAGTTGAAATAAAACATTATATATTCAAAATTCAATTAAAAAATAAACATATTGCGATAAAAATCAAGCAAGTAAAAGTTTAACTCAAAGGAAGAAAATTGGGTTAATAACTCTATTACCACTTTATAATCAGTATAATCGTTTTCCCTATAAAATTAATAATTATAAAATGAAAATATTACTAAAATGAATATAATTAGATTGTTTATATGATATATCAAAGGAAATTAAATACAAAGGACACCAGAAATAAGTGTTGAATATGGCATATATCTTAGGGAAGTAAAAGTGAGATGAAAAAACTTACAAATTTCATATCATTTAGACATGAATTAATCATTGATTTTGTTATGTGTAAGAAAATTATATCATAAAAAATATAATTGGGAATAAAAAATTTCATAAATAAACAGTAGATTCCATACATAATTGTAGAATAATATAATCAAATAAGTTGATATATAATGCAATAAATGCAAATTGAGTTAGAAATCCTTTACCTCACACTTCTAATTATTTTTTCATACTTTAACCTCCTATATAATGGATTAAATAAGGTTATTAAATCACTATAGAAATACATTAATATTTATAATATATTATTTGATTATTTAATATTATCTTATGAACCATTCATTAATAACATTTCATTATTTTCATGGTTTCAGCTGTGTTCCTTTCATGGTTTCATGATAGATTCATTTTTGTCTAATTTTGGATTGTCTTTTAAAATAGAAGTACAACGCTAGAAGTGACATTAAATGGTATTCATGAACATAAATATGTTTAAATGTCCCAATATTTTATTTTCCTTTCTTACATTAGGATTATTTATTTGTTAAAAAGATAATGATAAATGTTCAGTTTATTTTGTTGGTTTTTTCGACCATGGCGAAGTAACTTCATTTTATTTAATATAATTTCTATGTATTAGTTCCAGAAAATGAAATTGGTTATAATATAACTTTTAAAATATTAATTAAAAAGAATAATAATTTTATTACAAACCATGAATGTGATAATCGAAAACAAATAAAAGCATAATTCGCAAAGGTGACTAACTAGTAAAATTTGGAAAATAGGTTTCTTTATTTGAATAATATAATAAAATAAAAGGTATGGGTATGAAATATTAAATTATAAATAGATAAAACTATTATATAAATGATTTTTTATTTATCATTCATTTATGTATGAAGTCATTGATAAAAAATCAGAAAAATAAAACAAATTAAGAGAGGTGTTTTTTGAGAAAATTACCTCTTTAATATCCCCTCCTTGAAGGACCCCTTAAAGACCTTGGATTTGATCATTTTAAGAGAACAGAAAAACATGGATGTGGTATAAGTGAGTAAGAGAGGGTTTGGTAGATATTTTAAGAGATTCATTTCCTATGATTAGAAATGGGGTGGTGGGAATGGTATTTATACTTTAGGTGGGTGGAATTAAGTGATTAAAGATTAATTATTTTATATTTAACACCAAACACATTGATGTGACATTAATTTTCACTAATTTGGATGATAATTAATTTTTTAATGTTTATGTATGGTTAATAAATATGTCAAATTCAGATTAAATATTAGATTATTTTAGTATTTTAAGCCTTTAACTTTTAACTTTAACTTATTTTATTATTTTACATATACCGCGCTAAATATTTCATTTTACCAAGATATATTTTTTATGAATAACAATGAAAAAGACCTTATTACCTAATTCAAAAAATAATTAAAAATATGGAATCCATTTTATCAAATTCAATTCACATGATTGGCATGATTTGATTTAAAATTAATCTCACAGAAGTAAGGAGAAAGTGGGGTTTTAAAATAAAAAATTTCAAACGATTGAAATGTTTTTAAATCAAATTTCAAGTTGAAATTGATTAAAATTACCTAAACTATATTTAATGATTTATAATTTAACTTATTATACTTTAAACCCAATTTAAAATATATTTTTTATATATAAATAAATTTTATGAAAACGTAAGTATTTTTTACTATTCATAAA
This sequence comes from Viscum album, assembly GCA_963277665.1. Classification (NCBI taxonomy): domain Eukaryota; kingdom Viridiplantae; phylum Streptophyta; class Magnoliopsida; order Santalales; family Viscaceae; genus Viscum; species Viscum album. The sequence continues at coordinate 1,112,710,914 of OY728146.1, forward strand.
AAAAGAATCTTCTCTGAAAAATATTAAATTTCACCATAAGTCAATTATAATATTCCTATATATAAAATGATATTTATTTTTTGAAGTAAAATTTACAAAATTTCCAATATTTAATTTAAAAATAGGTTCCCAGTTAAATGGTGGAATAATTGCATTTTTGGAAAATATACTTCTTATACATAAAACTAGATTTATTTATAGTTTAATCGTATCCAAAATATTTTATGAATTTAGAAAAAAGTTACTGAATATATAAGATATAAATTTATTTAATGTCTTTTAAAAATAATTATTAACTAAATTTATTAATATAAAATTCCATTGTGGTCATAAAAATACTTTCTTTATAAAGTCACATCCTTTATATACAATTGTATTTTATTTTCATTTATAATTAATTGGTAATGAAGAAATTAATTTTATAAACAATTTTAAATAGTATTTTCATAATTTAGTTAATCAAATTCATTTTGATCACTCCAACGACTTGATGATAATAATAAAATTTAAATAATAATTTTAGTCATTTTCTTAATATTGATGTTGTGTATCTTATATGATATTGAACACAGTGTTTCACTTTAAAATATTAGGATGTTATATGTAAAAAGTTCTAACCAAGGGGGAAAATGTCCAAAAAAATGTTAAAAATGACTTTCAAAATTAGTTTTTTTGTGCTAAATGGATAAATATTATTTACACCACATTATTTTCAATTTTATATTCTTCTTAGCATGTGAAACATTTTATCTCTATATGTTATGATGGAAAATTATCAAAAATTTAATTCTATGCACTTATAAAAGGGGCCTCTCAAAACCCATTCAATAATACTTCTAAATTTGTGCTTAAGCTAATAAATATTCCCTGTATTTAATTTACCTAGAATCCAATTTCACTTTCTTATTAGTAAAATATTATTATCCTATTTATATATTGTTACATAATTATTAATAATATACTATATTTTTTTATATTTTGGGAATAATCATTAACCTCTTTTCCCATTTTTCATTAAAATTGATAACTTCATTGGTGGGTTTGTGCGGCCTACAACCTCCCTAAAGTGACACATTTCATTTTTAATCTTGCTTATTTTTTATTTATTAAATATATTTAAATAATATTTAAAAAATAAACTATAAATAATTAACATTAATATTATTTCCTAATAAAGATATTATTCCAAAATAAACCACTTGCATCACCATACTCATCCATTTATTATGGTATATCTAAGTTTGGGCCGTCAAATAACCTATTAGAATAGGGTTATGAAATAATATAATGGATGCATTTTAGAATTTAATTAATGGTAATATATAATATATGTAAGTGAATAATTACATTATTTTATTCATATAATAGAAACATTAGTATTAATATCATTAAAGAAACCAACATCTGTTCATTAAAAATCACTGAAGTATTCACATGTTCGATTTCATATTTAAGGATCATAACCCAAAATCTCATTGACTAAAATTTAAACATTATAAATTATTATAAATCATAAATTCTAGTTATTATAAGGATATTAATATGACTAAATTTGTGATATGAAAGAGAAATAACGCCACTATTATTAAACTAGTTCAAAAAGGTCAAGAATACTCACACCTAGTATCTAAAATAGATAATTACAAACTAATAAACATGTAGGGAATAATTATAAATTAATTTTGTAAAATATTATAGAAAATATTAAGGTTCTTAAATTTTCGATTATTATATTAATTATTTTATACATGATATTAAAAATAATATTGGAATTCATTAATTAATCCAATGGGATCATCATCTCAAATATAGTTTCCTAAAATATTTTTAATAGAATATAACTTGATATATTAAATAGGGTTTGATAACTACCTAATGAATTTATTTTACTATATTATAGTAATCAATGGATTTTAGAATCCATATTAGGTCATTTCTTCAAATAGATTTTGATATCGACGATACCGATGTTATAAGGGTTATTTATCTCTATTTTCAATTCCATGAGACATGAGTGATATTTTTCTCCTAGATTTGTTTTATATGGTGTGTTAAATGACCTATTAATATAAATTATAATTAATATCTTTTGTTTCAAGATATTTTAATGTCGATTTTTTGGTATCCATTTAATATCATTTTGAGTCTTACATTAACATTATGTTAAGGTTTTTTCTCCAATCTCAATTTAAAATGTTAAAAAAATTTAAAGATAATCCTTATAGAGAACTTTTATACTATTTTTTTTTTAAAACCACCATAATTATCTTTTAATCTATCACGAACTGTCCTCGGGGCTCGTGTCGTGACTACCCCAAGCCCGTCTTCCATAGGCTAGGGGCTGGCGACTAGCACCAAAGGCAAATACCTAGTATAAAGGGAAAGAATTTCCTTTAAACCTGTAACACACACAGTCTAAAAACAAGTAATAGAAGAAAAAAGTACTAAAATAGAAAAGAAAAATGTGGTGGAAGTAAGTGGTCTAGTATACAAACCCAATTGAACAACAAGTACAAGTACAAGTAAAAAGAAAAAACAGCTCTTGGATCGTCCACTGGGGAATCCTACCTGAAGGGTAGTTACAAAACTCGAACAACTCGTCCATGAGGTACGCCTCATCTAGTCCAGCTCCGAGTATCCTCTTGTCTGACACCCTCAGCCTCGATCACTTCTGACTATCATTTGCACAGAACACAACAAGGTGCGGGCAAAGCCCGTGGAGGGGTGAGTATAACAACACTCAGTAGGGGACCCCGAGACCCCTGAAGCTCTCCCAGAATCCACTAAGGATAAACCACAGAAGTAATATACAGTCACAAAGTATCAACCAACCTTACTTAGGTATATGCCCATACATATACCTAAGTTACCAAACACAGTCCGGCTCCAACTCTCAAGCCCAAGCACAACTCAGTCCTCAAAGGAAGTAAAGTCAATCACCACGATGATAATGGTTGAAAGACAAGACTCAACTCACACAGGTATACAACACATGAAGAGCGGTAGAGATGATTAGATATACCCTCTGAATCATCTCCTTTGTTGAACCCATGTAGGATCCTGGAACAATATTAGCACTATCGAACCCACGTAAGATCCTGGTATAGAAGTCGCCATTGTCAAACCCACGGAGGATCTCGGTACAGAAGTCACCGATGTTGAACCCAAGGAGGATATCAGTATAGAAGTTATCGCTGACAAACCCATGGAGGATCTTGGTACATAATTCATCGTTGTCGAACCCACGAAGAAACCTGGTACAGTATCGTCGTTGTCGAACCCATGGAGGATCATGTCATATCAGTCGCAGCCAGCCCTAGGGTTTACACACACATCACACTCGATTTAGGGAGGGTCTGCTCCTCGAGCCATGTGTTAATACATCAACTACAACGAAGTCTTGATTTGATGTATCCCGTAGTTCCTTCCCATCATAAGGAACCCAATGCGACAGACGGTGCGTCAATCGGACGCCCGGTCTGTGAGTTATTGTCATTTCTGTTCCAGGGGCCCGGTTGGTTTTTAGGCTCAAACCAACCCGACCGTACCCCAACTACGTTCGAATCTCAACTCGATTATTCCAAAATAATCTTCTCTCTACAAGAATTCTATCGTCATAGACGGTTCATCGACCAGAAACCTGTAGCCCAAAATGCGGGCTAAAAGGTGTAAATAGCCAGAGCGGGTCTAGGTCTGGTCCTACCCCGTCGAACCGACCCGGCCCGACCCAGTCCAAACCAGAGTTTGACCTGTTCTGTGGGTGCGGCCCATCCTGATTGGTCGGCCCAGTCCAGAGTTGGTGGCCCGAACCAAGGGAGCGTCCAGGCCCAAAGGGGTGGCCCGACCCGAAGGCGCGGCCCGGCCCGTAGTGGCCCGGAAGAAGTTCGGCTCGGCCCATGGCAGCCTGGTCGAAGGGTGTCCCAACCATGGTAGTCTGGCTCATGGTGGCCTGATCGAAGGGAGACCCAACCGTGGTGTCCTGGCCTAGGGGTGGCCCGTCCGTGGTGGCCCGCGTGGCTGGCGGCTGGCCCGCGTGGCTGGCGGCTGGCATGCATGGCTGGCGGCGGCCTCATGTGGCTGACTGGCCACATGTGGGGGGTTACACCCCCTTCCCTCCAAAACGGCCGACCCATGGTGTGTCAGCCTTGTAACCACAAGACCTGTAAGGGTCCCACCTTGTCTGGTTGGCTGAGCGGCCAGCCGGTTGTGGCTCCGGCACGGCGCGATGGCGCCGCACCCCTTCCCCAAGGCCCACCCTGGCCGCGGTTCCACATCACTGGTGCGGCACCACGGCGTCGCGCCCCTCCGCCGCGGCTCGTCATGGCCATGGCTCCCCTTCTGCGTGGTACGACGGTGTTGCGGCCCTTTTGGCAACCCGGCAGCCTTGTGCTACCAGTCTTCTTTGTGGTCCTCTCTTCCGGTGGTGCTGCTGCGCCACCGCCGTCGTCAATCAAACAAGAACCAACAGAGGGATTTCATGCCATGTTTGATCGACCCACACCCTCCACATTTGGTGATAACAATTGTCCAACAATGAACATAACAAATGATAAAGAATGGGATTTTAATTTAATCAAAACAAACCCCTACCTCATATTTTTTCTTCGTTGATGATTTTGTAAAAAGGGCGGATGTCGATTCATTGATTTCCATGTTCATCACGCACTCCCAATTCTCATGCTCATGTGTCGGAATGAAATGAGTGTACTCATCGTTGGTGGAAGAGCTTTCAGAGGTGACATCGTCATTGGCAATGTTCTTTGTGGGAGACATCTTCTCCTTTGATGTGGATGAATGTTGTTGGAGATGTCATGGGAGTCGCTTACCTTTCCTTGCCTCGGTTGAAGAACGATGAAGAACGAAGAAGATGGTTTCATCGTGCTTCAGTGGATGAAGAGACATTCTTCGTGTTCTTCATGGGAATAATGCTCACTCTATTCCTCCATGGCTCCACCAAAGTATTATGTACCAACCAAAATAATAGCTTTGTCTATTATTTTATTCTTGACATGAATTCAAAAGAATTCAAATTGTGCCAATTAATTAAGAGAGGTTCTATCAATTAATTGCTTGGGTTGGCAGAAAATTAATGGGGAAGGTGGAGAGTCTCAATTCTTGAGAGATAATTTCATCCACATAAACGGGGAGTTCAAGAGTTAAGGGGGGTTAAGTTTGGGTTTCATGATCGTGTGGGACCCACCTTATAACATCCTCCCATGGGAGGTTATGTGCGGGTGGGTCCCTCCACTAACCTCCCCTTGGAGGTTCTAACTACCAACTCAAATAAAAAATATGGTTAACACATATTTTTATTCATTTCAATTAAAAACCCCCCAAAAACTAACATCCAATCTCGATAAAACGCAGCTACGGTAAAGGTATCCTTAAGAGAATACCGGCGGTGCAAGTTCAACGGTGTCCTCAGATTTCAATTCCATGCAATGGTTCAAAAGATATAAAATCATGCACGTACATTTACTAAACATACCTGAACAAAACTTCATAAATTGATTCCGGGCACACCGAGCCTCGGAATCAGGCGCCGTCATAAACTAAAGACTCATAAAATTCCCATGTATTTAAGAAAAAAAATTCACTAAATTTTCAAGTCTTTACATAATCTTTTATTATTTGGGTTTTACATGTCTTATCACCACACCTTCTCTCATAGTTTACGCGATAAAAGAGAAACCATCCAAATCATTTTTATTGTTCCAGGTATCTTTCCCTCCCAGGTCATTATTCATTAGATTATTTTATAGATATACTTTTCTATGCCTCAATTTTTTATCAAGGTAATTTTAGAGTATTTCTAAAAAAATTAAAATAATTTTATATTCTTTCCATGTGTATTTTTTTCCTTAAGTGTGTGTATAATCACATTTAAATAGTAACATGGGAACAAATATTTTTAGAATTTAGTCTTTTATAATGAAAAATCCAATCCATGTATTAATTTTTTTCTAAAGGGAATCATTATTATCCTGGTTTTATAAATAATTTTATTTTAATATTTTATTTTAAAGAGTCATGGTTATTTCTTATTTCCAAAATAATTTTTCAAATTCTCCTAAAATGTATTTTTCATATTTTCTATATATTTTGATATATTTTATACTTGATCAAAGAAATTACTTAAATGATACAGACTACATTATTTTTCGGGAAGGATTATTTAATAATATTTTTATTAAAGGAATAATTTATCACTACCTATGTCTTTCCTAGTCGTCAATAATGTATAAATACTAGTTCTCTTCCAATGCCTTTCCTCCAAAGACACTCTATATTTTCTTCTATTTTTTATAGGGTGTTAAACTTGGTGTAATAGGTTGATTGATTTAGATAAGTTATTAAAATAACTATATATCGATTACTCTATATGATGTTAGTTTGAGGGATCATTACATAGAAAACTATTCTATTTATTTATTGGTTAAATATTGGCAATCCCAATCATTGTTATTTTAATACTGATGTTTAGTGATTTACTAAGTTATGTTTATTAGGTATTTTATATTATATTTACTCATTCAGGTGATGAATTTATTACAATTAATTAGTGATAAGTGGTTATTTAATTAATACCATGATGAATATTTATGTCTCGTTATACAAACTAGGGATTTTTATTTATGACTACCCATTTATTCTGACGGATCGACTGCAGCCATGAAAATAATTAGGGTCATTGGAACATAGCCTTGAAAATATATAATTTATTATCATAATTCCTTGAACAGTATGAAATTATTCAATCCATCACCATGAAATAAGTTATTATTGTCTATGTGATTATTTAGATGGATAACCATGGATTTTTTCAGACTATTTTGATCAATTATGTGACATAAATTAATAATCATTTATTACTTTCCATAATATTAATTCCATGTTTATTCTATAATAGATTATAGTATATAAGTTCCATTACTAGGAATTTATTCTCACATTTATTGCATTTAAATTTACCTGGGATATAAAGAAATTTATTACCCATGATGGTCCAAGAAGAATAAAAATTTGGAGAATTTATGGTTGATGTTTAGGAAATATTATTGATTAGTTTTTTTATTTTTTAAAAATTTTCCATTAGATGATAAATGAATTTTATTTTTTAGTTAATTTTTTCCCAATTATTCAAAGCTCTAAACCTAAATGATAATGGGATTGTATAAAAAATATTACCTATAATTCAAGTAATTAGAGAATGTAAATTATAGGGAACTAAAATTAGTATTAGAGGAGAGTATATATATCTTTAGAGGTTAGAATGTTATTAGTTGAGGATAATTTAAGAGTTATATATCTCACGAAAGGGTTGATAGGTCTTGTTTGATCATAATTTCAAATGTATAGATAACCCTTTAGGTGTGTTGAGGTAATATTAGATATTTTATGTTCATTGGGAATTAATATGTTAGGTATTTATTAAATACCCTAAAAATAATTCTTTTTCTGGTAATAATTCCTAAATTTCTAGTAAATTATAGATTATATAGTTCAGATAGTAATTATATCCTTGTACAGATACTGATAATTTCTTGTGGTTGTAGTCAAGATGCAATTATGGGTAATCACATATAAAGATAGTGGATGGGTAATGACTAAATATTAATTGTGGTGGATGAGGAGTGGGTCTAATACTTCATGCATGGCTAGACACACAAAAGATATATTTTTTAGTTAGTCAAATTCTATTAACGATACATTATGAATGATTTATTTCAAATTTACCTTAAATTATTAATATAGGTATTATATGATAACACAACCTAAAGTTACATAGGTTGAACCAAGATAGTAATAAGATAATCCAATTGTGACATTATCACAATAAAAGTATCATAGGTAAAAATAAATATGTCATTATAGAATATATCTTAATGTTGAGATTTAATATCCATATGATAATTTACTGTAATTCAATAAGATATTATCATAATAATTTTTCCTTTAATATTTGGTTGAATATGGGATCTTGAAAATAATAATACAGAAATTATTTATGTAGAAACTCCTAAGACTTATCAATATAGGAATATTCAAAATAAATTTTAGATAATCACAATACTCGTCTATTATGTAGGAATGGTATGTTACCTAGTCTTCCCAAAGATAGAAATTTATTTTATCCCATAGAATTTATATTTGAGTTATGATTATCTTTTTTTAACCTTGAATATTGTTTTAGTATATGATAATTAAAACTATAAGGAAACAATTTCTTTAAATGGGAAGAATGTCATGTACTAGGTTTTTAGAAAGAATATCCTTTGATAATATATATGTTTATAATACAAAATTATTTTTTCTATTTGTTAAAAGGAGCTAAAATAGAATAGGTAATAAATCAAACAAGATAAAAATTAATCTAACATCATAGTATTCATTCATAGTAATATACTACATCAAAATCATGTAATACTGAGCATTAAAAACCATATCTTATTAATCACCATGGATTATTATATCCATTAAATGTGAATAACTTAAAAGGGGGAAAAATAGAAAAGAAGAAAATATTTTGTATCATCTTCAACCTTGAGGATCACCAATACCCAAAAAAATTAATGAGGAAGAACATCATGAAAGAAGAAATCATATTGTGAGAACTAAAATGGAAAATATGGTAATGAGAGGTGTGACTTAAGAAGTATGAATAAAATGAATGTGTCAACTAATGATATATAAAGGAATGAAATCAGACCTTTATAAATAGGTTTTTCTAAAATATAGTCATTAGAAATATGGTTATTGGATATACCTGCATTAAATATTTATACAGATGCCTTTTATTGTTTGTAGTAAATTTAAAGTAATATAATTGAAAAATAATAAATAATGAAATAAAAATATTATATTAAAATATTATATATATGTCTGATTCACATAATAAAATAATAATTATTAAAGCCTTATATGATGTATTTATATAATTAAAATTTAAATTTTAATATCCATGGATTAGTAAAATTAAAATTTTATAAATAAAAAAATTAATGTTATTTTTTAAAGAATATTTAATTTAAATTTAATATTTTTTAAAAAACTATTTTTTAAAGTGTTAAATATTTTATCTTAAATACTAAATTACTAAATTTTATAATATAATTATTTAAATGAACTAATATATTATCAATATTTAAATTATAAAATGATGTGAAATATTTATAAAGACACTTAATGTTTAAAAATATTAGTTCTTCAACAGAAGTAGTTTTTCATTATTTTAATTTCATTTGAAAAATAAATTTATAATTTTCATAATTTTAATTTCTAAAAATTAACCCCTTATTTTAGTCAACCATGTAAAAATTATCTCAGTTTTATTTTTATTTTTTTTTGAGAAAAAAATATTTATAGTGAATTGTGAAATATCCAGTTTTAATTTAAAACACAGCATTTAGAACTCGATGTATAAGTATATTTCTATTAGAAACTTAAAAAATATTTCTTTCATGATCATATTTGTGTTTAAGTATTGAAAATATTCATTATTATTGTCCACTCAAAATTTATAAAACCTACTTTTATCATTTTATGAACAGAAGTAATATATTCCATAAAAGATGCATTTATTGCCTTTTTTCACATTAAATACTTTTCTGCTAAAAATAGGATTTTATATTCTTTTAAATATAATTAAAATTAATATATTTAATAATAAATAAATTTATATCATGAATATAAAACACACTTATAATTTTATTCTACATATAAATATTAATCTTAAAAATAATCTTTTTCTAAAAATAGATTTTATGTGTTACAAGAACTAATATTAAAATTGATTTTTCTTACACATATAAATTTTATCTAATAAAATTTATTTCATATTTTTAAATTTTATTTCAAAATTATTTAATAGGTTTTATTTGATTTGAATCCATAAAAAATGAATTACTTATGTAAAAACTAGTCAAATTAGTAAAACCTAATACGGAAAAATTGGTTAACTAAATGGGAAAAAGGCCAAAAATATTAACAAAAATGATTATTGTTGAGTTTCTAAGGTTTTTTATGTAATAGAAGATTTATACACTTCATTATTTTCCATTTTGAAGAATTATTGACATGTAAAACATGTTCTCCTTTTATCTTAATTGGAAATATTTACCGAAATTCCATTCTCGCCTATTTTAAAAGTGGCCCCAACCAACTATTCAAGACAAATCCAAAATTTCAAATCCCCTTTGAAACACTACCATATATACTTAACCTATAATATTCTTTAACTTCATTGATCTCCTCAAAAAAATACATTTTTCTATATCTTGTTTTTCTCGGGAATCATCCAATGGATGCTTAATGATCTCAACATAAATACAAAATTTTACCTAATATTTCTTATTTTATATCATTACAAATGAAATCCATTTATACAGATATTATATGATTAATTTAGTATTTATAGATTAATTTTTTTCCTGTGGTGGTGGTAATCATTTACCACCTTCCCCATTTTTGTTATGAAATTTTAAACGTTATTCATCTGTTTGTGTTGACTACCACCTCCACAAAATAAAATATTTTATTTTTTATTTTGATTGATTACTATTTATTAATTTTTATATAAATATTACTCAAAACCTTAAAAATATCTAAATAATATTCCATTTATTTTCTAATAATTATATTGTGACAAAAGGAACTGTGTTCTAAATAATACTCATCCCTTAATTGTGATATGTGTATGTTTGGGTTGGTCTAACCAAAAATATGAACAATTATATAAACTAATATCTTATATGGATACAAAAATTAAATTACAGATAATATATTATATAAAAACTAAATAATGACTTTATTTTGGTTTTATAATGGTAACATTAATATAAAAACATTAATTAAGATACCATTATCTATTTGATAAAAATAACTGAAGCATGCCCATAGCCAATGCCATCTTTAAGAATTATAACTAAAAATCCAATAAATTCAAATTATAAAATTATAAATAATTATAAACCTTCAATTATAATACCTTTTAATATCGATAAATGAATAAATTTTTTAAAATAAGGAATGAAAACACATCTATTTCAAAACTAGTTCAAAACGAGCAATATTACTCAAATATGATGATAAAAATGTACACTAACTAACTAATATTCAGATAGAGAATAATTATAAATAAATTTAACAAAAATTTATTTTTATTAATAATTTAATAAAATATGTGATTGATATGTCTATTTTTTATGTAGGATATTTAATAACTTTTTTATATGTATGGAATTAATGAATGTTCTCTTTTATCTCCAATTTTATTTATTGTGGCATATGTCATATATTTCACCATGGTATCTACAATATAGTGTGGTTGTAACGGCATAGAAGCTAGTAACTCATAGACAAAGTCTAATTTATTATATTGGAATGGATAGAAAGGGTCAAATACCATAGGGGCGATTAGTTTATTAGTTGTGGAAAACCAAATACATACATGATACCCATTATACATAGAGATATAAAATGCAAAGCATGGAAATGGAAAAAATATGGTAACATTTGAATAATTCCAAGAATTCTTCCCCATATCTGAGAGAAATAAAATAAAATAAGTATGAGATCAAATGATCGGTAAGGGTTATATACGTTGGAAGTTATCATGAATCAGTATGAATAACAACCATAGAAAGGAAAATAACTAAACACAGATACCATTCAAATAACTTGAACATTATTATATGATAATCCACAATCAATATGATAAGGTAACTAACAGAACACAAATTTCAACGAATTAATAATATGATAATGAAATTAATATATATATATAATATCATTATGAAAATATAATGGAGAATAAATATAATATAATTATCAATGAATGAAAATTTATAAAAAATGGATGACATGACATTAAGAAATATTATAACTCTCCTATCAAGATCATTCCTTAATATATTTTAAAAATACTCAGTAAAAAATCATATGAATTGTAAAACTGGTTTGTCACATGAGTTATGTTGATGCATCAAGGGGATATCTATAAAAAGTACACACTTGTATCAGTATGTCAAAATAATTCATCATATATCAAATGATCTGATTAATTCAGGAACAATAATCATTATATGCAATTATCTTTTTCGAGTAAAGAATATAGATCTATCATTGATGTAGGGATTAATCCATGATTTTATTATTTCTATAAAATGTGAATCCATAAAAAATAATTGAAAATAAAACATAAAAATCCACATTCATTACACACATAATCATATGGTGACATAATTAATGACTCTGAAGTTTAACCCAACGAACGAAAATTCAGTTAAGAAATATCTTACTTAAATATTCCATTTAGTTGGATGTGATTTATCCCCCCTTATAATGGTTTCATTCTAGTTATTAATTTATAACAGAACCATACCCATATTTAAAATATAATATATGATCCTATTGTAATATTGTACAACCCCTTTCTTAATAATATTTCATTTTTTTGGATTTTTTGGGTCTTAATTTCCATATTTTCTCATGCATATTTTGTAATGGAAGTTCGGGTTCATGTACATAGAATATAATTAATTCATCTATATAATGATAATAATGATAAAAATATCATATTTAATATTTATAAAAATTATTATAATAAATATTAAAAAATTTGCATGGAAAATGAATCGCATCACTTCGTGGAGACACTTGGTTGTACGTACGCACGAGCAAGAATATCATTCAATTAAATGAGTAAATAATTATGGGATATATTAATTTTATAGAGTCAATATAATCACATATATATCAAATATTTACATTAATTTTATCCTTATTAAATTCAATGTAATTTGTATGTGAAAAACGAATCGCATTTCTTCACAAGGTGGTAGTACATAGTACACAGGAGAATCATTACCATATTTGAGAAATAATAGAACGTAAAATGGTATACTAGATATTAAAATTAAATAATTATAATAATATCATATATATATAATATAAATGTGTTAAAAACATCATTATATCCATTCATGTGATTTTGTTATTGAAAAAAAAGCTAAGTATATTCATGAGGCAGTACTCATTCGTACACATGATCAATGATTTCATTCCCCACATGACAGAATTGGAGGAAAATAATTTTTATTACTTCAATATAATAGAATCACATTTAATGGTAGATGATTAATTTATTATATTTTATTTTTAAAGACAAAATTTAATTTGGAGAATGAACAAACAAAATAAAAGATATTTTCTAAGATAATCACCTTCTTAGAGAAAAACCTCTTTTGGATCTCCTCTCAAGGACACTGGGGATGATCCTTTGGGAGGTAAATAAGATCTAAAATGTTTATAAGAATGTCATAGAGAGAATTTTTTATGGTTTGGTTTAAAATAAGTGGGTTTGGAGGTATGAATATGTAAGGGGAGGGAGTTCCCTTTTCAAAGGGGGGAAAGGGGACCTCTTTAGAAAATACTTGGAAATTTCAAAAAATAATCATAAATAAAAATTCCATTAAAATTAAAAAACAATAAAATTACCCTAAATTAATACATGTGAAGTATAAGGTGTAAATATGGCCATAAAATAATTTTTTAGAATTTGGTAGATTATTTTTTTACTCTTAGTTTAACACCCTGGTAAACCCATTTTTGTCGTAAAAACATTAATTAATTGTTACTATATTCACTATTCATTTTGGTAAAAAAAATTAGGTTGACCTTATTATATTTTATAATTTTTTTATTAAAAATATAGAATCTAATTTTTTAAATTCAAAATTCATTACTCGAAAAAATAAATTTATAATTAATCCAACAAACATGACAAGAAAGAGGGTTTTCAAAGAGAAAGTGTTCAAATGTTTACAAAGATTTTATATCAAAATGCTTTAGGAAATTGATTAAAATGAAAAAATGGATCAATATATATATATTATTGGACTAATATTACTTTAATACCAAATTTAAATATAATTTTTCTGTGAAATTAATTATAATGAAAAAGAAATTTTTAGTAAAAATAGTCATTTTTCAATATTCATCAAGAAATAAAACATTTAAAAAAATATAAAAAATGAAACCAAATATAATTTTTATAATATGATTTTAAAAATGAAGTTTATTTCATCAAATAAAAAATAAAAAAATTAAAAATAAATCTAAATTATGATAATGAAGCATGATTAATTCACCTTTTAGAAAAATGTTGTTTTACAAAAAACATTTCTTTTTCATCCAAATGATTATTATTTTTTATTTGTAATTAATAAATAAAAAGTGAATGTGTTTAAAATAAATATTTTTAATAATTGTTTTAGTCTTATTATTTCCTTCTAATTTAATAGTTAGTTTATAATGGAAATTTTATGTAATATTTTAATAGAGTGGTGTGTTTCGTTTAAACCTCATATTGTGTGCATTACATGATATTGAAGAAATTAAATTTATTCTAGAAGAGATATATTTTAATGTCTTGGGTTATTACATTATTCCATCATAAAGAAATTAGTTATCCAGGTTTTATAGATAATACCTTCTATATTGACTAGGGTATTTCTTCATCATAATTTCCTCTGGTTCCTATGTTGCATCCTCTATTTTGTGATTTCTAAAAAGTATATTGACCTGTCGAGTGGTCTGATTCTTCAAAATTGTCTCTATAGTATCAATAATCTAGATGTGTTCTACATTGTAAGATAGGTCATGTTACAATTCTATTTCATTATAGGTGAGAAAATGTGTTGGGTCTAGAATGTACTTCCTTGATAATGATTTATGGAACACATCTTGTATTATTGAGAGTTTTGGAAGCATTGACAAATTATAAGATACAACTCCAATTATTTCAAGAATTTAAAAGGGTTTGAGGATCTTGGGGATCAGTTTACCTTATTTCCAAACCTTGTAACACGCTTACATGGAGACAAATTTAAGAAAACCAGATCTCCTACTTGGAATTAAAAATATCTCCTATGATTATCTATATAAATCTTTTGAATAATTTGAGATAATTTAATGTGATCCTAATTTTCTTTTAAAATTTTTATTACCTATTAAAAAAATTTAATGATTTTTCTTTCACCACCTTCATCCCAAAAAGTTTGAGTATGAAATCTTTTTCCATATAATGCTTCAAACTGTGTCATTTGAATAATTGAAAATAAGCTATTGTTATAGTAAAATAATTAAAATAGTAAATACTAATCCTACAAGCCTTGAAAGTCATATGAGCATGAAATTTTCAAGTTATAAAATGTTTGAATCATCTTTTCCGACCATCTATGAGTTTGATGATGGTAGGCAATGCTTAAATTAATCTTAGTATCAATAGCCTTCTAAATACATTTCATGAATTTATGTGTATAACGGTGATCTTTATAAGATTAAATTTAGTGTGGTGAACCATGAAGTTAAATACACTATTATTATAGATCATTTCAAGGAAGAAAAGATGATAATATTCACTTATAAGAAAAAAAATGTACAGAATTAGTTGGGTGATAAATGATAACCCATATTGCATCAATCTTTTTAGAAGTATTTGGATGTCCTTTGAAAAATTCCATTGTAATTTCATTCCATTTACACATAGGCATAGGAAGAGGTTTCATGAATCCTATGGAATTTGGTCTCATAAGGTCCACTTTCTTACAAAGCAAACTTCCAGACACTTAATTAGCATTTTTACACTTCATGTTATTCTAGAAAAAAATATTTAAATCCCTATACATATCTGTGTTGTCATGGTGTGTAGAAAAATTTGAACTATGAGAGTCATCTAAAAATTTCATTTTTTTTATAAAGTGTAGATATATCAAACAATCTATTTAAAAATATTAGAACACAGTATTTACTAATGAATTTATCAAACTTCCCATCATTCACATCTTTAATATTCTTATGAAAGTTTTCATCATCATATTGAGAATATTTTTTCTTTTCTAGTAAACATGGTTTCAAAATAAATTGAGAAATTATTGATGTCACCCAATCCTTAAGAATTCCCATATATATCTTTATTTTATCCATGAATATAGGGCCTCTCAAAATTCTCATTTAGATCAAAATTACAAGAGCTTTCATACTCAATGCAACCACTACCTTAGTTTATTTTACTGAGTGGTATTGTATTGATCAATCATAATTCTTGAGTAGCTCAAGGTATCTCCATTTCCACATTTTAGGAGATTCCTAATAAGAGAGGTATTTTAGGCTTTTAAGATCCATATATGTCTCACATATTTTACTATAGAGATAATAAATCCATACATTGGATGAAAAGATTACCGCTGCAAACTCCAGATCAGGGTTTAAATAGTTATGTTCATGAGTCTTTAATTTACTTGATGCATATGTAAAAACCTTATCATTTTTTATTAGGACGCAACTAAGTCCCATTTTTAATTCATAAATATATAAAAAAAATATTCACTTCTAGATTGTATAGTCAAAAACAGAGCATTGAGCATTATCCTATTTAGTTAGTCAAAATTGTATTAACATTCCATTTTCCAAACAAACTTAACTAATTTACATGCAATATTTGTTAAAAGGTTTTCAAATATATAAAAATTATGAATGAATTGCTGATAGTATCCTTTCAAACCAATTAATCTATGTCCCTCAGATATGTTCATTAGTATAAGTTGCTTTCTGACTCCCTTCATCTTCACACGATCAAATGAGATTTCATCATTAGAGAAAATATAACCATGAAAATAAACATCATGAAGATATAAAGAAAACTTACTAAATTTTTAAAAAACTATTTCATTTTAATATTCATAAGAATGATCCATATGTGATTCTCATCGTGTCTGTAGCTTTCAGAATCCACCAAAAATATCATCATTGAATACCACAAAAACAATTATGAAGATACTTTTTAATACTATGTTCATTAGATCCTTTAAAAAATTGGGTTCAATAGTTAATAAAAAATTAATTACTATAAGCTTGTAATGTCTATACCTCATATGAAATGTTGTATTTGAAATTTATTCAGTACTTACTTGAAATGGATGACACCTATAACAAAGATCAATCTTTAAAAAATATTGGGCTATGTGAAGTTAATTGAATATGTAATCAATGTGAGGAATATGACACTTGTAATTTGTCATAATTTCATTTTTCCCCCAATAATAAATACATAGTACCATGGATCTATATTTCTTCTTAATGGAGAGAATTGAGGCTGCCCATAGAGGAACACTTAGGCGAATAAATCCATTATCACCAAACTCCTCAGGATATTTATTCAACTCCACTAATTCCAAAGATTCCATTCTATAGGGAGTATTTGATATTGGTCTTGCATTAGGTATTAAATCAATGGAAAACTCAACTTCACACTTTAAGGGATGTCTAGGAAATTCATCTGGGAATAAATCAACATATTAACATATAATAGTTATATCCTTAGTTTGATGATTACATTTTCCATCCATGGATTTTATATGATTTTTTCCCTAACAATATCATCCATTATATCTACTACGGGTGGATCTGGATATGAATTAGATGGTTAAGGGTCTTCTCTAAAGAAAATTAATTCTATACATTCCTCACAAGTTGAAAATACCTTCTTCTTGAAATAAATTTTTGTTCAGGTTTTGATATTAAATCCAAACCAAGGATTATATCAATGTTAATCATAGGTTTGGAAAAAAATTCTAAAAATAAATATTGTTTATATATCTCAAAGGGGACTCACAAAAACATCCTTATTAGAGAAAGAATCCCCCTATGAGTTTCGGATGGAAATAAATTATTAAATTAAAATTGAAATGTTTGATTTTTAAAAAAAATGAGTAGATATAATATATTATGAGGATCTAGAATCAAATAAAAAATTATATGAATTTGAATATAGTATTAAGGCACATATCAACACATTATTAAGTACTTCCACCCAATATATAGTGATCATATATACATAGACTTCTAACATTAGCCACTTCTATGGTGGATTCCCTTAACAATTGGGGAATTAGTTTTCACAATAACCCATATCGCTATAGTTGAAACAATTAATAATAGTTTTTTGTTCCCTTTTCATTTTATTTTTTTCTAACCCTTATCTATTCACTTATGAAATAATCCAAATCCATTAATCATTTCCCATGGTGATTATTACCAAAGTTATCACATCTAGGAAAATCATTCTTTCCCATATTTCAATTATTAGTATTATTATCTTCCACCCACTCATTCTCTAACTTCCTATTTAATCCATAATACATAGATAATTCATTATCTATCTTGTTATCACCTGACACTATTTCCTTATAGTATGATAATGTTTGGGAGACTAGTTCCCTCCAATGTATTATCATAATCCCATCAAATAAATGGATATTCTTACTCTTTGGACTACATGAATTAATGTGTAAACCATTCCTTCTGTAGGACCCCGGGACACCCTGAGAGAGGAGGGGTGAATCAGGGTGACCACTTTTTCTTTTAATGTGATGGATCTTGTTCCCACGTTGGTAGGAACTTGTTAAAACTATATTATGAATATGATCAGAAAGAAAACATTCACATGCAGAGAGAAGACGTAACACTTTTTACTTGGTTCACCACTAAGGACTACGTCCACGGAGCATACGCCGATAGGTTTTCGGTCGTACCAAATTCCACTATTCTTCGCTAGTTTTGTACTAAAATGGTTTGGGCACAGACACTCTATCCCAGGCTCACTGCCTTTATAAAAGTTCAGGGATTGCTCACTGCGTCCCTTGGGTCACTCTCATTGACTCCCCCTGGCTCACTGCCTTTGGTGAAGTCCCACTCAGTTTATAGATGTGAATGTCTCTTCATCATTGCAAAAGAATGCATCCTCTATTGTATGTAGATGATCTGTTGAAGTCTAACTCTTACCAGTAGATGAATCTCACTTTGCACCGAGGGTACCAGACAATCTCTCAGCTTTCGTGAAGCTTCAAAAAGATGGGAGTACTTCAACAACACCTGGCGTGCTTCCCCAAGCCGGTGCGCAAGTTTCAAGGATGGCGCGCAAGTTAAAACTGGCACGAAAGTCCACCTCCAACACTTGCGTGACTCATCCTTCTTTAATACCAAACTTGCGCGACTCGCATTCTTTTCCACCAAAACTGCCTTAGGTGCACAACAAACAAGTGTCTCGTAGCTTATACTTGTACGACCCACAACCACTTGCGCGACCACTACACCTACGTGATGGGAGCACTGAATTACAACAAGTCTCGAACATTGTTAGAAATGAGGAGGGGTGTTCCTCTATTTATAGGCAAAATGGACACCCTGTGTGGTGGCACGCAAGCCTCCTCTCGGCACGCAAGTTCCGACGTGCAGGTCCAACCTCCCAAGCCTCTGTTGCACTACTCACTTGCGCGACCTGACTAATAATTGTGCAACCCTCTTTCCTTTTCCATATTTTGATGTTCTGATCATGAATAACAATAGGCACGCAAGTTTCCAAACATCCTAGCCACCAGCACGCAAGTCCTTTCTCGGCATGCAAGTCACTTGCGCGACATATATCCAGCACGCAAGTCACTTTCCCAAAAACACTGTTTTACCTTTTTGACAATTTTTGAGGTCCAAAAATTTGGAAATCACTGGAAAATGGTTCCATCTTAAATACTATTACCTGCTTGACTTGTATGAGTAATTTTTTGTCACACGTTCTGAACTTCCTTTGAGGATTGACAACAAACACAAACCATTCTCCAATTCATGCATAGATGCCCATGGATCCAAAAATCTCCCCCTTTGGGTTTGTTGGAAATCAGTAAATAAATTCAATAGATCACCATCCACATGCAATCCAAAAATGCAAGAATCAACATAGCCAACACTCTAAGTCTATGTGAGGAATGATCAGTGTAGAAAACAAGAGATAAAGCTTGAATTGGGTTCCCGTGTTTTGGAATTCTCAAAGATTCCCAAGAAATTCTCTTACAATGTCACAGAAGCATTACATGCCTGAACATGCCTGAATATTACATGCCTGAACATGCCTGAATTTATTCCTTTCCCCACCATTGAAAATAAACATCAAGACCAGTAATTGTTCCTTGTTCATCCCAAAACATACTCCCCCTAGATATTATCTCCCCCACAAACCTACATTACAGCCATAAACAGATTAAAAATAGTTAACATAACTGGAGAGAGGGGATTTCTGTAACCTCCTTATGCACTGGGATGTGGATGAACACCGAGGTTAAATCGATGCTTCACAAAAACAGCCATTGGCAGTGGCTTGGTCAAAATATCAGCCACTTTCTCATCAGTTCCCACATGATCCATTCTAATCACGCCTTGTTCAAATTTCTCTTTGATAAAGTGATACTAAATATCAATATGTTTTGTGCGAGAATGATGAACTGGATTCTTCGTAAGATCAATTGTGCTCTTGTTATTAGATTAAATCACTATTTTTTGTTTCACCTCATCACCAATATCTGTTAATTGTTGCTTCATCCATAGCAGTTGAGTGCATTCCTTTGGGGTAGAGATATACTCAACTTCAACAGTACTAAGAGAAGTACTTTCTTTATCTTGCTCAAACATCCAACACATTTATTCCCAATATAGAAATCACCACCCCTGGTGGACTTTCAGTCCACAACATCACCAGCCCAGTCAGTATCAGAAAATGCTAATAATTCCTTATTCCTTCCTGCAGCAAAGTATAATCCAAAATTGTGAGTACCTTGAATATACCTCATGATTCCTTTTATTGCTGCTATATGTTTCTCCTTTGGATTACTCTGAAAGCGGGCTGCAAGACATGTGGCAAAGACAATATTTTTTCGTGTCACTGTCAGGTATAGTAGGCTTCTAATGATCCTCCTATATATAGTGGGATCTACAGAGGTCACATCCTCATGCTTTCCAAGTTTAGTCCCAACTGCAATAGGAGTTAACATTGGTTTAGAGTCTTGCATATTAAATTTCTTCAGCAGCTCTCTTGCATACTTTTCCTGAGAAATGAAAGTGTAATCCTTCTTTTGAATCACTTGCAGCCCCAAGAAATTTGTGAGCACCCTAATCATATACGTTTCAAATTCTTATTTCATGTGATTGGAAAATTCATCCACTGATTTCTGCCTACTACCACCAAATATTATATCATCAACGTAGGCCAGAACCATGAATTGATCTTTTGGAGAATTCTTCACATAGAGATTTTGATCTACTCCTCCTCTTTTGAATTCCATCTTCTTGAGATAAGAGTCCAGCAGAGAGTACCCCGTCCTTGGTGTCTATTTCAAGCCATAAAGTGAT
Source organism: Viscum album (assembly GCA_963277665.1). Lineage (NCBI taxonomy): Eukaryota > Viridiplantae > Streptophyta > Magnoliopsida > Santalales > Viscaceae > Viscum > Viscum album. Next base: position 1,112,732,151 of record OY728146.1, read on the forward strand.
TTCTTTAGTTTACAGACCTTTGTTTCATCAGTACCAAGAAGAAAACCCACTGGTTGTTCAATGTAGACTTCTTATTCGAGTACACCATTTAAGAATGTTGTCTTGACAGCCATTTGATATAATTTATATCCTCTTTGGAGATCCATGGCAAGGAACAGCCTGATTAACTCTAGTATAGACACTAGAGCAAAGGTTTCTTCAACATCAACACCTCCAATCTAGGAATATCCCTTACATACCAATCGAGCCTTACTTCTAATAACACTTCCATGCTCAACAAACTGTTCTTGAAGATCCATTTTGTACCAATAACATTGTGACCTTCGGGTCTCTGGACAAGATCCCATGTCTGATTCTTTTCAATATTATCTAACTCTTCATTCATGGATTTCACCAATGATTCATCCTTTTCAGCTTCTTCAAATGAGGATGGCTCCACAACTGATAGAAATACATGTTCTGTGTTATTCCTCATCATCCTTGTTTGTGTGGGTGCACTCCTATCCCCAATAATGTTGGATGGATCAATCTCATCTCTTTAATTTCTCCTACGAGGTTCAGTTGAATTATCTCCAGCCATAGTTTCTTCTTCAGATTCTTCTTCTGAGTCAACATCATGATGTGACTGTTGAGTGTTTTGAACACCTTCCTCTATTTCTGTATTTGTATTTTCTCCATGTTCACTTTATTCCTCACTTTCTATCACATCAGCATATGACGTTCCTGAAGCATTTGTGGTTTTCTCTTCAATTATCTTTACATCACTGCTTTCCACAATCCTTCATAATTGCTTCTTGAAACACTTGTAGGCTTTTTTTTCATTGGATACCTAAGAAAAATTCCTTCCTTAGCATTGTCACCAAAATTCCCTTGATTTCCTTATTTATTCCAGATAAAACATTTGCTTCCACAAACTCGAAATTATTTCAACGAAGGCTTCCTTCCATGCCACAATTAATATGGTGTCTTTGTTTCTCCCATATAAATCCCTGTTCGATTCTGAATGTGCACTGCAGCTTTAACAACTTCCTTCTGGTAATGGCGAGAGATACCACTCTCAATCAGCATAGTCTTGTCCATGTTGTTCACCTATCGATTTCGGTTCTCAACAACCTTATTTTGTTGTGGAGTTCTCATAGCAGCTACCCCATGCTATATTCCATGTTTTTATAGGTAATTATCAAACTCAATGGATGTGTATTCCCCTCCATTATCAGACGCAACACTTTGATTGTTTGTCCAGTATCATTCTCAATGATTTGCTGATATGTTTTCATGCAGTCAAGCACTTGTAGTTTCCTGTGAATGACCATAACACATGTCATTATACTGTAATCATCAATGAAAAGGACAAAGTATATTTCTACATGAGTTCTGGAAACATTTTTCAGACCGCATACATCTGTATAAATTAGATCAAGAAGATGAGATGCTCTTTTCTTCTTTGGATGATATGAATTGCAGACCAGCTTTCCACGAATGCAAGCATTACAATATTTTTCATGCTCACGCTTCAGGTTAGGAATGTCCATGACAATACTCAATTTTGATATTTGCTCCATGTCTGGTTGATTGATTTATCCTAGTCTCCTATGCCACAAATTGTTTTCTTCTTCAATAGTCATTTAGCAAACATTTTCTTTACTATCAACCAGATACAGGTTGCCTTCTGTTCTGCATCCCTTCATGAGTGAATTTCTTGTCTTTCCCTTGATAGTGTAGCCTTTATAATTAAAAGTAAAAATAAGTCTTGAGTCACAGAGTTGACTCACATGGAGAACATTATGATGTAGGCCATCTACGTAAAGGACTTAAGTCTTCTTTATCTCTCTATTAGCTAATTCAGTACTTCCACTGACTTTGATTTTCAGAGCTCCATCATTACCAAATCGAACCGTTCCATCAACCTTCCTTTTGATATCTGTTAACAGACCAACATTACCTGTCATATGGGATGAACAACCGCTATCCAGAATCCAAGTACTATTGCTTTTTGTAGCTTTGAGGGCCACCTCTACAAGGTTGGATTTCACAATTTTCTTCCGTTATTTCTATGAGACATTGGAATGAGTATAGAGAACTGATGGTCTTTCAATTATCTCATCTGTGTACATTGGTTCTTCATAGTTAAAGTCTCCTTCAAGAGGAGAAAACATGTTTGAAAGAGCAACACTATCTTGTCGACGATATTTGAATTGTCTTGAATTCCGGTATGAGGTGTCCATGTCCCTTCTCTTCCAGCAATTAACAGCCTTATGACCAAAGTTAGAGCAATGAAAATAGTATCCATAGAAACTATTTCTTCTATAAGATGGAGGATATGAAGTCAGTCTCTTTTGTTGATGTCCCAGATCATCCCCCATTCAAGTAGCTCCTTGCCTCCTCACAATATGACATGGTATGGCCTAGATAGCCGCAGAACTAACACTTCATGTGAGGAAATGTCTTCTCACTTGAACTTATCCTCATACTTTCTTCCTTGGGAGAATAGATGGAGTAACTGTCATTTCTGAATGTTTGAGAATAAATTTCAGTTCTCCTTTTAGTTTGGATTGAGGGTTTCTTTTTCCGCACTTCAGGCAGTGTTTCAACATGTCCAACTTTCATATTGTCTTTCTTTTGGCTCTCTTTACTTCCAGCAGTTGACGTCTCATCTTCACAGCCAATTCCACTCTTTCCCATGCAAGTGGGTATTTGATCACTCAAGATATTTCCAACCCCATCTGAACCACTCTTGTCTCTTGCCAGTAATTTTTCATATGAGAATCTTCCAAACTATATTTTCTTCCTTGTTTTTTGTTTAAATTGATTCAGTCTCAAGTTTACTCCTAAGAGTAACAAATTCCTCCTCTAGACCCTCAACTGTATTGGATTTTTCTTCAAGTATGAGGTGAGGTCATTGATGACCATTGCCTACTCTTTAATTCTCAGCTTTAGATCCACTATATCATCATTTTTTAAAGAATTTTATATTGTACTTTAATCAATTCTTCCAATAGTTCAATTTTAGCTTCAATTTATCAACATATTCAGTTGATTATTCTACAATTTATTTCCACTTATTACAACTCTTACATTTAATCTTAAGATTCATAACAGCATCCTTAAGTTGCAACTCGGGATCTGCACATGTTTTTAACTGATTTTCTCCACCAATATCTTCGGATTTTTCAACAGTGGCCTTCATGGAAGCATGCTTCCCAGTTTTAAATTCTGGTTCTTCTTCATCACAGAATTCATTATCATCTTCTTCCTCTTCATAGAAAAAACTCTTCTTCAGAATTTTATTTCAAGATTTGAAGTCTCCTTTCTTGGAAAACCTTTTCTGAGGATTCTCAATGATTTCAGCATCACTATCATCATCATCGATCTTTCTTGATCACTGAGAAGCAATGTGCCTGAATTTTCCACAATGAAAGTAGGCTAGAGGTAACTTGCCTTTGAATTTCCCTTTTCCCTTCTGGAACTTCTTGGAAATGAGAGAAAGAATTTCTTTTTCCTCATCATCTTTACCACTACTATCTTTTGCAATTTTCTGTTTCTCTGGGGATTTGAACACCATTTCCTTACTTATTCGTGTAGTATCATCTTCTGGTTTGACTCTCATTTCATATGCCACTAGGCTGCTCAACATATCATCCAAAGAATGTTTGGAAATATCACTTTCCTCAAGGGCTAACACCTTTTCATTGTACAGGGGTGGAAGTATTATTAATATTTTATTTAAAATGTCAACATCTTTGATTTATTCACAAAGAACCTGAATTGCTCCAACCACTTCAGTAATTCGATTGAAGAAGGAGTCTGTATTCTCATCTGGATGCATCTTCAGATCATCAAACCTATTGTGTAGGGCTTGTAGTTTTGCCACCTTCACTTTGGTATCTTCTTCATTAATATTTTCAAGTTAATCCCACATGGACTTTGCTGAGATGAAACTCATTACCTTTAGATAGATCTGATCATAAAGGGCTATGGTGAGAGCATTCTGTTCTTTAGCATCAGCATCAAGAATTTTCCTATAAGCATCTGTCATAGCCATCCCTATTGGATTAGTAACATGAATATCCTACATAGTGGAAAATAGAACTTCCATTCCAAAGGATCTTAGATGAGATATCATTCTATTCTTACAGATCTGTAAATTACTTCAATCGAAGAGAGGGACTCCCCTAACATTGACTGCATTCTCCATGACAACAAAGGACAGGTTCAACACCAGCAACCTTTACCCTCTGATACCACTTGTAGGACCCCGGGACACCCTGAGAGGGGAGGGCTAAATCAAGGTGACCAATTTTTCTTTTAATGTGATGGACCTTGTTCCCACGTTAGTAGGAACTTGTTAAACCTATATGATCAATATGATCAGAAAGCAAACATTCACATGCAGAGAGAAGACGCAGCACTTTTTACTTGGTTCACCACTAAGGGCTACGTCCAATGAGCATACGCCGACAGGTTATCGGTCATACCAAATTCAACTATTCTTTACTAGTTATGGATTACAATGTTTTGGGCATAGTCACTCTATCCCAGGCTCACTTCATTTATAAAAGTTCAGGGATCACTCACTGCGTCCCTCGGGTCACTCTCATTGACTCCCCCTGGCTCATTGCCTTTAGTGAAGTCCCAATCAGTTTATGGACATGAAGGTCTCTTCATCATTGCAAAAGAATGTATCATATATTATATGTAGATGCTCTGTTTATCTCCCAATATTACCAATAGACAAATCTCACTTTTCACCGAGGGTACCGGACAGTCTCCCAGCTTTTGTACAGCTTCAAAAAGATGGGCGTACTTCAACAACACCTGGCGCGCTTCCCCAAGACGGTGTGCAAGTTACAACTGGTGCGCAAGTCCACCTCCAACATTTGCACGACTCAACATTCTTTAATACCAAACTTGCACAACTCACATTCTTTTCCACCAAAACTACCTTAGGCATGCAGCAAACAAGTGTCGTGCAGCTTATACGTGCGCGACCCACAACCACGTGCGCGACCACTACACCTGAACGATGGGAGCACTGAATTTCTCCAAGTCTTGAACTTTGTTAGAAATGAGGATGGGTGGTCCTCTATTTATAGGAAAAATGGACACCCTGTGCGGTGGCGTGAAAGTCTCCTCTCGGCGCGCAAGTTCTGGCGCGCAGGTCCAACCACCCAAGCCTCTGTCGCGCTGCTCACTTGCGCGACCCGACCAATACTTGTGCGACCCTCTTTCCTTTGCCATATTTTGATGTTCTGATTATGAATAAAAATAGGTGAACAAGTTTCCAATCATCCTAGGCACCATTGCACAAGTCCTTTCTCAGCGCGGAAGTCACTTGCGCGACATATATCCAGTGCGCAAGTCACTTTCCCAAAAACACTATTTTCCCCTTTTGACAATTTTTAAGGTCCAAAAATTTGGAAAACACTGGAAAACAGTTCCATATTAAATAGTATTATCTGCTTGACCTGTATGAGTAATGTTTTGGCACACATTCTGAACTTGATCTGAGGATTGGCAACAAACACAAACCATTCTCAAATTCATGCATAGATGACCATGGTTCCAACACCTTATACTAGGATCCATTCCTAAATGGTTACATAAACTATATTAGATCACATAATTATGAAATATGATTTAATTCCCAAAACTATAGAAATACTTATGATAAACTAAAAATATTATGCGTAAGAAATCATAAAATCATAAACATGGTATAATTGGGGATATATTCATTTTCAAAAGTTTCATATTGTGTTGTAATAAAAATTTGGATCATCCTAAGAATATAATTCGAGAGTGTGAGACCAAGTGAGAAGTAAGGAATATTTACAAGCATTATTTGATGATCAGGTCATGACAACTGCACCCTTTTTGGAGTTATTATCCCTAGGTATCTCTATGATAGAACCATATACACTTGATGTATCTAGGAAGAGATGTGTTACTAGAAAAACCCATCTAATATAATCCATACCAAAACATTATCATGTTCTTCTATGCTTATCATCAAATTATATCATATGGTTATGTTCCCTAATATAATTTTTCCTTAATATAGTTCCCAAAGTTTCTAGTAATCTTTATTTGATGCTAACTATAATGACTTTGACTACAGTAACCCAGATGTAGTTTATAATTTATAACATTGATATAGATACCAATAGTAAAATCCCAAAGGACTGAACAATTTATAAGTTTTGGAAAATTATATATATATATATATTACAAATTTTACATCATGATATAAATTAAAAAACATATAAATGGAAAACATTTGGAAACCATGAACTCATTCTAAGAATTCCTCTTCATATTCATAGTAAAGGAAGAAAAATAATGTAAAACTCAAATTATCAGTAAGTGTTAAGTAAATTATAAGGCTTCATGAATCAATAATTATAATACACATGGAATGGTAAAAAACTAAACTCACTTTCTATCTAATCAATAGCCTAATAATAAAATTCTTCTTGAGATAATATCATTTTGAAAAAATAATTGGGAATAAGAATAACTAAATTATCATTCTATAAAATTCTTAATAATTGGACTTTATGATCTCAGGCATCATGATACCTTTACATTGAAGATCCTTCATCAAGACAGTTTAAAACTATTGGGGAAAAACCTTCTAATATGGCCAACAGGTTTGTCCCATGATACCTAATAATGCATCGATGAGATATATATATAACTGGGAACCAACCATATATTCATTTAAAATTAATTACACATATATTTAATGGTCTACTTAATTTATTAAAAAATTTACTTATCAAAAATTATTTGTACTGAGTAAAGGATATAGATGTATCTATATTTCCCTAGATAATTAAATAAATATCAAAGTAAACACTCTATGTAAAAATGGAATAAGTATTAGAAAACAATCAGATCCATTATACAAGAATATGGTTATTTTAGATAAATGTGTTGATGAAATAAAAATTATCACATTAAAATGATTGTTATAATAGAAAGTCAAAAAACGCAAAATAAAGTGATATTTTACAATAATCTTTACCACATTGGGATTTTCACGTCAAATCCCACTGCATGAAACAATTTAAATTTATATAAAATAAAATTAATTATAAATAAATAATGATGTTACATGTAAAGAGAAATTATATACACCGTATAAAATAAAACAGTTTTATAATAATACAATATACCTCTATAAAGGGAAATTGAGACAAAGTCACTTACAAAGATCATATCCTTGAAGCAGGGATTAATAAATGAATTTATTATGAGTATTCACTATAAATAAAATTATAAAAGATTAAGTACAACATATATTAATCATTTTTTATTACACACATAATATTATCATGACATAATAATTGAATTGTAATTTTAACCCAATGAATAAGAATTGAGTTAATAAAAACTGTACCTCACTCTTTCTATTAATAGAAAATGATTTAACCACATTTATAATGGTATAAGAAATTTATTAATTTATTCCATAACCATAATATTATTTATCATATCATATATCATCATATTATAATATTTTACCACCTGTTTTTAATAATATTAACTAATTTTCATTATTTTGGGTGTTAATGGCGTTGTTTTATCGTGCAAGTTTTTAATGAAATTTATGGTTCTTGTACATAAGATATAAGTAATTCATATTAATAATGATTATAATTGTATAAATATCAAATTTAATTAGTTATAAATTATTATAATCACTCTTAAAATTTGGATATGGAAAATGAATCACGTTGCTTCTTGGAGATTGTAGGAGGTACGTACGCATGAGCAACGATATCCTTCCCTTAATGGGATAAAGGGTTAGGAAGTTGGTCATATATTAATTTTATAGAATAAATATTTCCTCATATATATCAGATATATTAATTAATTTTATCCTTATTATGTTCCATCTAAATAAAAAGTAAAAAAACAAATCATATCACTTCAAGATGTTGTAGTCTTCCATACAAACAGGAATCATTATCGTATTTTAAATAGAATGGATTGTGAAAAGGTATATGTGATATTAAAATTTCATAATTATAATAATATAATAAATATCATATAAATTTTTTAAATAAATCAATTTATCAAGCATTGAAAGGTGGTGATCTAAAATAAAAACATTAATTCTGGTGGATTTAGTCTATCGTAAACATGAGTGATGATTTCATTTCCCAATTGATGGAAGTAGAGATAGATAATTATTATTTAATTAACCAAATAAAATCTTCGTATATGTTATATAATTGTTTTATTATCTTGTCTTTCTTAATATATAATTTAATGTGTTAAAAAATGAAAGAGCTTTATTAAGATAATTTCCTTTTCAAAGAGAAACCTCCTTTGCATATCCTCTCAAAGAACCTTGGGGTCCTTTGGGAGGAAAATATTCTCTAGAATGTGACTAATTATGGTGTGGATAAATTTTTGAGTGTTTGGATTCTCCAAACGTTATTGGAGGTGTAATGTTTTATGGGGAGGGAGATCCCTTTTATAAGTGGGGAATTGGGACCTCCATGGAAGTTAGTTGGAAATTTAACAAAAGAATAAAAAATAATAAAACATTAAAATGAAAAAGGCTTCCAAATGACCCTATATTTGATATTATCAAAGATAAGTTAAACATATAGACATATAATAATATTTTTAAAAGTCTTTGGTTATTTTTAAACCTTGTCCTCTTAGTTTAAAACTTGGTAAACCCTTTTTTCTATAAACCGATGTAATTATTTTTTTAATTTCACCATTAATTTTTTTCATATGACCATATTATATAATATCAGTTATTCTTATTAAAAATATGGTATCCATTATTCCAAATTCCATACACCTATCCATCAAAATTTAATATGAAAATAATTTGACGCACACGGTGATAATGTGTGTTTACTAGGAGAATGTGTTGAAAAGATTACATAGCTTTTATATCAAAATTTAGTATGAAATTTATTACAATGACATGAATTGGATTAATATATATAGTAAAATAAATGTTTCTTTAAAACCAATTTATTATATAATTTAAAAAAGTAAATAATTTAAAGGAAAAGTATATTTTTTACAAAAAATATTATTCTTCAATATTCATAAAAAATGAAACATTTCATAAAAACTCACCCTAAGATAATTTTATATGATTATTTCATAAATGAATTTGATTTTATAAACTAAATTTTCTATAGGTATCAATAATTAATTTTAAATGATTTTCTTAAAGCATGATAAAACATCCTTTTATAAAAATATTATTTTTCAGAAAACATTTATTTTTCAAAAAAATGTTTCTTATTTTTATTTCTAAAAAACAGATAAAACTATTACATGTTTAAAATGTATATTTTTCTTTATTTAGTTTTTTTTTATCGAAACTGAATAATTTAATGGTATGTTATAATTATTGTAAGAACCTTTTTTTTCAATAAAAGACTTTAGAATATTCTTGATATTATTCCAGAGCATCACCTTCAGACGGCGTGTGATTCTGAGCCCTGGTGTGGCCGGAATTAAGTTTTTAGTGCGTTCACACTGGGAACGACAAATAAATGGTTTAACTCCTAAACGGAGTTTTTGATCAGAGGTCTGAGTGTATGGATGGCTCCTAAATGGGGTGTTTACCCTAGGAATGACATAAAACATGTCGGCGCGGGACGTTTGGACCTCTCGCTCGCTTCCGGAATGTGAAATGGATAAATTAAATAAATAATTTGTCCTTTTATTGGTAAAACTCATGTATCTCTTAAACGGTGGCTCATATTGGGAAAAAGAGTGCACTGTTGAGTCTGGAATGTTCCTTTTACCCTAGAATGGTTATAATTTTTACGGGAGCGGGCCGTCAGTGAAAAATGGCCCCGGGGGCATTTTCGTAATTTGGCGGCCACGGGCGTTGAGTTCTATAACTTTTCAACGGAGACTCGGATTAAAGTTCTGAGACAGCCGTTGTACTCGGGAGGTGGTGTTTACCCTAGGGGAGGCTAAATCTTGACCGCGCCGGAGGTTTCAGATGTGGGTCATTTGAGGGGTTTAAATTAATTAAACATTTTAATTAATTTTATTTATAACCTCTCCCCCCCCCTTCTCCTCCTACCCTCCTCTGGTGAACGCTCCCAATCCAGGAGCTCCTACTTAATCCCTCCTCCTCCACCCCTCCGGCGTGGCGTGATAGCTCTAGCGGGGCGGGGCAGCTCTGGAGGATCGCCGCCGAAGCTCCGGGCTACGCCCAACAGGTAGGAGTTTTCATTTTGAGTTTTTAATTCCTACACCAACTTTGATCCGAATTTCTAGCATCTAATTGTTGGTATTTCTTCCAGAAAATCCCGTAATCATGTAATATATTTTATGGGCTTTCCATCTCTCTTTTCGGAATTGTAATCTGAGATCGGAGGAGATCACAATCACACGACGAAGTTTGCGGGTTTGGTGTTTCTCGGTGGACCAAGGCGGTCCGGCGAGGGTTCAGGCGAGCCGGCTCAACGGCAGTCTGGGGCGGCTTCAGCAACCGTCAGTGAGGGTGAGGCCGAGCGGAGGCCGGTGTCGCTGTCGGGCGGTGGGAGCAGGCCGGTACGGCGGCTCGGCGACGCGGTGGGGCTCCTAAGGCCGGGCGGCGGCAGTCTTCCGGGCGAGGCGGCTCGCGGTCGAGCGCAGGCGGTGCAGGGGAGCCGGTGCGAGGCCGGGAGTCCGTGGCGGTGCAGGGCCGGGACGACGACGCGTCATCAGCTACGGCAGGCGGAGGCGCCGGGGGGTGCCTGTGGCGGTCAGAGGAGGTAGCCCCGAGGCACTGACCTCGGGGGCGGAGCAGCAGACCAGGACCCGCGCCGCGCGGGTCCTGCTGGGTGTCAACGAGGACCGGCCAACTAGCCGGTGGGTTGGGAAGAACCGGACCCACTCGGGTCTAGTGGCTTAAGGTGGGCCGCAGCCAGCGGGTCGCGGCATGTTTGACCGGACCCGCGGCTGGGTCGCGGGCCGGCAGTCCAGGACCGGCCCGGTTGGCCCCCCTATATTCGGGGGGCCATAATTTCCAAACGGCGCGTCCGTTTGACGTGCCATCTACGGCTGCGAAATCGTATTGCAAAGGCGCCCTTTTTAAGATGAGTCCCGAGGTTTTTGGGTTCCGTTCCCAAAGGCGAGTGATCTGAAACGCATTAAGTTAATAATAATAAGTTATTATTAAAGTTGCGACGGACGGGGCTCACGAGCCGGACGTCCGTTTGACATGCCGTTAGAGGCGCGGTGGCTCCGGAGCTGTGAAGGTACTTCCAAAGTTGGTTCGGAACCTTTTCGGGTTGGTTTCATTGCTCGGTGGTTCGAAACACCAAATGTGAGTAATTAATTAATTAATTAATTGTTGTGTCGGACCTAACTCCCGTTTGGGATGTCCGATTGACGCGCCGTCAGCAGTAGCGTGACCCCAGTCCTCGTGCAGACTTTTTGAGATGCTTTCTGAAGTGATTGTGTTGGAGATGGGGTTCGATCCCCACAAGGCCTAATTCACACATTTTATAATGAAATGTCGTTTTTCCACCCGACATGCGTTTGGGGTGTTTGAGCCCTGCATTCAGTGTGTTTTTCTGAGGGGATTCCAACGGCGCAATCCGCCCGCCTAGATTTGGGCTTGAGGTGTGGGCCCCACATGGCCCTGTTTGCATATAACGTGGGGAGTGATAACTTCTACATCTGGAGTCCGTTTTAGGCATTTTTAGCGGCGTCAAGACCCCGGCATCGAGATGAGGTTGACCAAATTGGTTTCAGGCGATGAAGCCGGAGTTGAGGCGTGGGCCCCATGGGCCGTCTTTTGAGCTCTGTGCAGCGTATTGTGAATTTTCCATCAGACGTCTATTCGGGCAGATGAATAGTCGTTTTGACGTGTTTTTCTGAGAGCTTCACGATGGCGCAGTTCCCCCGACCTTTTTCGAGATAGTGGTGTGGGTCTCACCCGGGTTGGCTACGGTGAATAGTACTTTTTTCACTAGGTGTCTGTTTTGGGTGATTGAGTAGTCAATCCCATTTGTTTTTTTGAGGGGATCCCAGTGGTGTGATTCGTTTGTTCAGTTTTGGGATCTTGGTCTGGGCCCCACATGGGATGTCTAGAGTGAATAATATCATATTCACCGATTGACTGTTTCAGGCGAGTAAGTGTTCTATCTCGCGTGTTTTTCCATGAGGATTACAACGGTGTAATCTGTTCAGGCGATCGTATCCTCTTACGTGATCTTATTAAATGTGGAAATATGAAAGGGTGTTGGTCAGGGGCTTTATTTGACGTACTCCGAACCCATGCATGGTAGCGGTGCTAGTGACACCCAATGATGGTTTGCGCTGAACCTCTGTTGGGTGACTTATTCCGGAATTGGGTGGTTGCGTGATACCCACTCTGTGTTCGGTTGGCTAGTGTTGTACCATCCAGTAGAGATGGCCAGAGCAGTTTCAGGTTTACCCTCCGGTTGGGGCTGGGTAGTGGGTTGCTCATTGACTTCTCAGGGTTTACCCTCTAGCAGAGACTAGGTAGTGGGTCACCCGACGACTCTTGAGGGTCTACCCTCCAGCAGGGCTGGGCAGTGGGTTGTTCGTCGTCTTGTTTCAAGTTTACCCTCCAATAGGGCTGGGCAGTGTGTCACCCGTCGACTTCTTCCAGGTCTACCCTCCTGCAGGGCTGTGCAGTGGTCGCCTGTCGACTTCTTTCAGGTCTACCCTCCAGCAGGGCTGGGCAGTGGGTCTCTGGTCGACTTATTCTAGTCTACACTCTAGTAGGGCTGGGCAGTGGGCCGCCTGATGATGTATTAGGATTTACCCTCTAGCAGGGCAGGCAGTGGGTCACCCGATATCTTGTTAAGATCTTACCCTCCAGCAAGGCTGGGTAGTGGGTCACCCACTGGCATTTCAGACTCATCCCTCCTTATGAGGCTAGTCGTTGACTTTTCTCTGTGACTACTAGTGTGGGACCCTTGGTTGTACTGGTCAGTGATATGAAAGCTTTTCCTTTGAGCAGATCTCTCAGTTGTGTGACAATGATGAGGTATGGTTTGACTTAACCCGGAACTCTCAAGTACGAGGGGCACTTTCCCCACCGAGACGCGTTCTTGTGATGCGACCTAAAACCATGTGTGCGAGTCAGTTCCGCCCAAATCAGATAGTGTCAAGGTGTGGTGATTTGAGCCCCTTGACTTGTAGTTTGGGGCAGACGTGCGGGATGCTGGGGCATCGATGATGTTTACTTCTGGGACTGTTGTCTACTCACATTCTTGGGCTGAGCTATGGGATGGATATCCCCTTAATACCTTTTTGGGCTTCTTGATTGAGCATAAGGATATGTATATACCTTATTCCAGTACCCACTTCTTGGGTTTGGTTACTCTTCTTCCATGAGAGGTGAAGACGCACGGGTTATGCTACGTGCTTTCCGTGTCTAGCTTATCGTGGTTGGACGAGTCTACTCTCCTACTATAGGTAGAAAAGACTCGACAGGAAGTTTATCTTCTCACCATTTCTAGCTCCTTGTGTCTGGACGAGTCTACCTTCTTTCATCTTGTTGGGTTGAGCTGGACTCTTTACTATACTATGTACTAAACTTTCGGTTTTACTCCTTTACTTTCCCCTATTCGATCTACTCCTCACCCTTCGGCACCTCCTTTCTTTCTCCCTCGAGCCTTCAGGGTATCCTACTCAGTATTTTTATACTCAACCCTTCTTGGGATTTGCCCGAACTTAGTGTGCCCTTGCAGAAAACGGATAGGTTGGTCATGGCTTCAGCAGAGCTTAGGAGTTTGAGAGCTTGGACCGTGTGCAGTGGTCGGAGTCGGGTTCCAGGTGGGGGACCCTTCCAGCTCTTTTTCTTTTGTTTACCTGTTGCCGGGTTGTGGCACTTTTCGGTTGGGCGCGTGTTTTTTCCTTTTTCTTTTCAGTTTACCTTAGCACTTTCTTTTTACTATTTTGAGGTCGATGCACATTTGTGGATGTTTATAATAGTTAGTACTTTACTTTACTTTTCTTTTCTTTTTACTCTGCACTTCAGCATTGAGTGAGCTGCGTGTGTGTGTACAAGTACTCAGGAAAAGGCCTCCCAGAGTTGTTTAGCCTTCGGCGCTTGTCACCAGCCCCTGGCCTATGGAGGCGGGCCTGAGGTAGTTGGGGCTCGAGACAGGGTAGGGTCGGGTCGTGAAAAAGTGGTATCAAAGGTGGTTCGTTCCTTGGGACATTGTTTGGACATCCCTAAAAAGAATTGGTTGGGATTTAGGGCAACAGTGTTAACATATCTCGAGAGCGGCTCTCAGGCCAGGGAGTCCAGTGATACTGAGGCGGCCGACGTATCCATTAACCGAGACCCTAATAACCCGTTTTTTGGCTCGGCATGCTGAGATACTCGTTTCAGGGGAAATTGGTTTGTGCATCACATAGGATTGAGTCTTTGACTGTCCTTCTTGAGTCAGCTCCCCATTGTTGTTATTGGTATATACATATATGCTCTTCTAATCATGGAACTCCTTGATAATATTCAGGATGTCTCCGCGAAGATAGCCAGCCAGGATACCAGCTTTGGTTCATGATGACGACCCTATGAGCTACGAGGCCACAGTCCAGGACCAATCATGTGAGGCCCTTTCTTCAGGTGGGCCGGTAGCAGCACCCCCACCAGTTGACCAGTAGACAGCTTCAGCAGAGCAGGCTGAGCTTGAGCGCAAGTTGAGCGCACTCCGTGAGTTCCAGCGGTAGAGACCGCTGAGTTTTAGTGGTGAGGCAGACCCTCGGGCAGCAGTGGTTTGGTTGTAGACAGTGGTTTTCCTTTTCAGGCTTGTGCAAACACCGGCAGATCAGAGAGTGTAATTGGTATCCAACCTTTCCCGTGGAGCAGCTTGGCGTTGGTGGATTCTGGTGACTCAGTTTCTTGATGAGTCTTCGCTTTCGTGGGGTGACTTTCAGTTTTTGTTTCATGAGGAGTTGTGCCCCTCCTGCTTGCGCTCCATTCAGATTCATGATCTCCTTCAGTTTCAGCAGGGAGGGTTGACCGTGGCAGAGTGTGCGGCTAGTTTTGCAGACCATGCATGCTTTTTACCTGGACTTGGTCCACGACGACAACATCTGAGCACGGAAGTTTGGGAAGGGTCTCCACCGAGAGATTCATGTTGCCATAGTAACCTTGGGAATTTCCACATATGTCGGGGTGCTAGAGAAGGCGCTGGTGACAGAGAGCTTCCTATCGCGTTGTAGAGTTGGTGGTGGCATCATTCACGTTGGAACCGAGATGTCTGCTGCAGATAGTGGGCGTCGGCAAGCAGAACCTCGACTCTGGAGGATTTCTGGCAACCAGACTCAGGGAAGTGGTCGTACGCCACAGTGGCGCCGGAGGGCACCAGTGGATCCTGAAGAGATTCAGTGCTATGCTTGCGATGGGTGAGGTCACCTGGCACAGGACTGCCCGACTAGGCATGCGGAGAGCTTTGGGCAGGCAGCAGGTGCACCACCACGACGGAGGCAGCGCCGTGATCGGAGTAGCACCCAGTGAGGTGGTGCTAGAAGAGGAGCGGGAGGAGCTGGAAGTGGAGGAAGACCTTACGAGGTCTTCCCATCACCACTAGGTGGTCCACGTCAGGATCTGGGAGCTGACAGTTGGAACCGCAGATAGCCACAAGCTTTGGATGTCTAGGATCCTGGAGAGCATGAGGTGATAAAAGGTACGCTCTATGGCTCTTCTACTTTTTGCAGTAGAATTGGTACACTTTCTGTGAAATGCTTTTCTCCCTGCTCCTTGCTTGGGTTGTTAACAGAGAGGAACGGGGCGTTAGTGTAACCCTGTGTTGGTAAGGTAAAAGGTGTGGGCCCTTTTATATTAGTCGATGATGTTGTCTCCTTCACTTCCGAGCATTTAAGAGGGTCTTGGTTGTGGTACATCGACTATGAAACCTTGCGTGACCAGATATCCTTATGTGTTTCACCATATAGATATTCTGAAGGAGGGAATCACCGGGCTTCGTCCCAGATCCAAATGGTGGTTCCGGTCGCGGCGTGTGACATAGGGGTTTGGTCGGGGAGGTGAGCTACCCCCGAGAGCCTTCAGGCCGTTTGAGACCGTGCGAAGGGATGGCGAGGTTCCCTACCACCTTTCCCTAACCCCAAAGTCTGGAGTGGGTGCACGACATCTCCCGCGTGGCTTACCTGAGGAGACGTGTGTGTGATCCTATGCACGCCATCGGAAAGGGTAGACCTCGCATGAACAGATCAAACCCTTTGGTCTGTGTGCGGTAACACGGGACTGTGCAAGAGTTCTTCTGGGTACGGGAGCACCAGGTGTGGGCTTAGTACCCTAAGTTGTTCCCTGGTTTTGCTTTTCAGGGACGAAAAGATTGAAGGAGGGAATTATGTAATAACCTGGTTTCTTCTATAAAAGTCTTTGGAATATTCTTGATGTTATTCCAGAGCAGCGCCTTCAGACGGTGTGCGATTCCAAGCCCCGGTGTGGCCGAAATTAAGTTTTCAGTGCGTTCACACTGGGGACGCCAAATAAATGGAATAACTCCAAAATGAAATTTCGAATCAGAGATATAAGTGTACAGATGGGTTCGGAATGGGGTTTTTACCCTAAAAATGACATAAAACATGACGACACCGGACTTTTGAACCTCTCGCTCGCTTTTTGGGACGTGAAACTGATAAATTAAATAATTAATTTATCCATTTAATGGTTAAACTCAAGTATCTCTTAAACGGTGACTCGGATTGGTAAAACGAGTCCATCGTTGAGTCTGTAATGTGCCTTTTACCCTAGGATGGGTATAAGTTTCGCGGGCACGGGCCGTCAGTGAAAAATGGCCCCAGGGGCATTTTCATAATTTGGAGGCCACGGGCGTTGAGTTTTATAACTTTTGAACGGGGCCTCGGATTAAAATTCTGAGACTTCCATTGTACTCGGGAGGTGGTTTTTACCCTAGGGGAGGCTTAATATTGACCGCGCCAGAGGTTTCAGATGCGGGTCATTTGAGAGGTTTAAATTAATTAAACATTTTAATTAATTTTATTTATAACCTCTCTTCCCTCCCCTTCTCCTCCTCCCCTCCTCTGGAGAACGCTCCCAATCTAGGAGCTCCTCCTCAAGCCCTCCTTCTACACCTCTCCGGCGAGGCGCGATAGATCTGGTGGGGCGCGGCAACTCTGGAGGATCATCACCGAAGCTCCGGGCTACGCCCAACAGGTAGAAGTTTTCATTTTGAGTTTTTAATTCCTGCACCAACTTTGATCCCGATTTCTAGCGTCGAATTGTTGGTATTTCTTCTAGAAACACCCCTAATTGTGTAGTATATTTTATGGGCTTTCCATTTCTCTTTTCAGAATTGAAATCTGAGATCGGAGGAGATCGCAATCACACGTCGATGTTTGCGGGTTTGGTGTTTTTCGGTGGACCAAGGCGGTCCGGCGAGGGTTTAG
Organism: Viscum album; assembly: GCA_963277665.1. Classification (NCBI taxonomy): domain Eukaryota; kingdom Viridiplantae; phylum Streptophyta; class Magnoliopsida; order Santalales; family Viscaceae; genus Viscum; species Viscum album. The sequence goes on from OY728146.1 coordinate 1,112,749,554, forward strand.
GCAAGTCAGCTCAACGGCGGTCCGGGGTGGCTTCAGCAGCCGTCCGTGAGGGTGAGGCTAAGTGGAGGCCGGCGTCGCGGTCGGGCGGTGGCAGCAGGCCGGTATGGCGGCTCGGCGACGCGGCGGGGCTCCTAAGGTCGGGCCGCGGCGGTCTTCCGGGCGAGGCGGCTCGCGGTCGAGCACAGGAGGTGCAGAGGAGCCGGTGCGAGGCTGGTCGTCCGTGGCGGTGCAGGGCCGAGACGACGAATCGGCATCGACTGCGGGAGGCGGAGGCGTCGGGGGTGCCTTTCGCGGTCGACAGAGGTATCCCCGAGGCGCTGACCTCGGGGGCGGAGCAGCAGACCAGGACTCGCGCCGCGCGGGTCCGGCTGGGTGTCAACGAGGACCAGCCAACTAGCCGGTCAGTTGGGAAGAACCGGACCCGCTCGGGTCCGGTGGCTTGAGGCGGTCCGCGTCTAGTGGGCCACGGCATTTTTGACCGGACCCGCGGCTGGGTCACAGGCCGGAAGTCCAGGACCGGCCCGGTTGGCCACCCCTATATTCGGGGGGCCATAATTTCCAAACGGCGCGTCCGTTTGACACGCCGTCTGCGGCTGCGGAATCATATCGTCAAGGCGCCCTTTTTAAGATGAGTCCCGGGGTTTTGGGTTCCGTTCCGAAAGGCGAGTGATCTGAAACGCATTAATTTAATAATAATAAATTATTATTAAAGTTGTGATGGACGTGGCTCGTGAGCCGGACGTCCGTTTGACGTGCCGTCAGAGGCGCGGTGGCTCCGGAGCTGTGAAGGTCCTTCCAAAGTTGGTTCGGAACCTTTGCGGGTTGGTTTCATTTCTCGGTGGCGCAAAACACCACATATGAGTAATTAATTAATTATTTAATTAATTGATTAATTTTTGTGTCGGACCTAACTTCCGTTTGGGATGTCCGATTGACGCACCATCAGTAGCAGCGTGCCCCAGTCCTCGTGCGGACTTTTTGAGATGCTTTCTGAAGTGATCGGGTTGGAGATGGGGTGCGAGCCCCACAGGGCCTAGTTCGCACATTTTATAATGAAATGTCGTTTTTCCACCCGACATCCGTCTGGGGTGCTTGAGCACTGCATTCAGTGTTTTTTTCTAAGGGGATTGCAACGGCGCAATCCGCCCGCCTATATTTGGGCTTGAGGTGTGGGCCCCACATGGCCCCGTTTGCATATAACATGGGGAGTGACAGATTCTACATCTGGAGTCCATTTTAGGAGTCGTCAGCGGGGTCATGGCCCCAGCATCGAGACGAGGTTGACCAAAGTGGTTTCAGGCGATGAAGCCAGAGTTGAGGCGTGGGCCCCATGGGCCGTCTTTTGAGTTCTCTGCAGCATATTGCGAATTTTCCATCAGACGTCCATTTGGGCGGATGAATAGTATTTTTGACGTGTTTTTCCGAGAGCTTCACGATGGCACAGTTCCCTCGACCTTTTTTGAGATAGTGGTGTGGGTCCCACCCGGGTTGGCTACGGTGAATAATACTTTTTTCTCTGGGTGTCTGTTTTGGGTGATTGAGTAGTCAATCCCGTGTGTTTTTCTGAGGGGATCACAGTGGTGTGATCCGTTTGTTCAGTTTTGGGATCTTGGTGTGGGCCCCAGATGGGCTTTCTATAGTGAATAGTACCATATTCACCGGTTGACCATTTCAGGTGAGTAAGTGTTCTATCTCGCATGTTTTTTCATGAGGATTACAATGGTGTAATCTGTTCAAGTGAGTGGAGCCTCTTACGTGATCTTATAAAATGTGGAAATATGAAAGGGCTTTTTTCAGGGGATTCATTTGACGTACTCTGAACCTATGCACGATAGCGGTGCTAGTGACACCCAATGATGGTGGGCGTTGAACCTCTTCTGGGTGACTTGTTCCGGAATTGGTTGGTTGTGTGATACCCACTCCATGTTCGGTTGGCCAATGTTGTACCATCCAGTAGAGATGGCCAGAGTCGTTTCAGGTTTACCCTCCATCGGGGTTGGGTAGTGGGTTGCTCATTGACTTCTCAGGGTTTACCCTCTAGCAGAGACTTGGCAGTGGGTCACCCGACGACTCTTGAGGGTCTACCCTCTAGCAGATCTGGGCAGTGGGTCGCCCGTCGTCTTGTTTCAGGTTTACCCTCCAGTAGGGCTGGGCAGTGGGTCACCCATCAACTTCTTCCAGGTCTACCCTCCAATAGGGCTAGGCAGTGGTCGCTTGTTGACTTCTTCTAGGTCTACCCTCCAGCAGGGATGGGCAGTGGGTTGCCGGTCGACTTATTCCAGGTCTACCCTCTAGCAGGGCTGGGCAGTGGGTCGCCTGATGATGTATTAGAGTTTTTACCCTCCAGCAGGGCTGGGCAGTGGGTCACCCGATATCTTATTAAGATCTTACACTCCAGAAAGGCTGGGTAGTGGGTCACCCACTGGCATTTCAGAATCATCCCTCCTTATGAGGCTAGTCTGTGACTTTTCTCCATGACTACTGGAGCGGGACCCTTGGTTGTACTGGTCAGTGATATGACAGCTTTGCCTTTGAGCAGATCTCTCAGCTGTGTGACAGTGATGAGGAATGGTTTGACATAACCCAGAACACTCAAGTACGAGGGGAACTTTCCCCACTGAGACATGTTCTTGTGACGCAACCTAAAACCATGCGGGCGATTTAGTTCCGCCCAAAGCAGAGAGTGTCAAGGTGCGGTGATTTGAGCCCCTTGACTTGTAGTTTGGGGCAGACGTGCGGGATGATGGGGCATCGATGATGTTTACTTCTAGGATTGTTGGCTACTCACATTCTTGGGCTGAGCTACGGGATGGAGATCCCCTTATGACCTTGTTCGGGCTTCTTGATTGAGCATAAGGATATATATTTATACCTTGTTCCAGTACCCACTTCTTGGGTTTGGTTACTCTTCTTCCATGAGAGGTGAAGACATGCGGGGTATGCCATGTGCTTTCCGTGTCTAGCTTCTCATGGTTGGACGAGTCTACTCTCCTGCTATAGGTAGAAAAGACTCGACGGGAAGTTCATCTTCTCACTGTTTCCAGCTCCTTGTGTCTGGACGAGTCTACCTTCTTTCATCTTTTTGGGTTGAGCTGGACTCTTTACTATACTATGTACTGCACTTTCGGTTGTACTCCTTTACTTTCCCATGTTCGATCTACTGCTCACCCTTCGGTACCTCTTTTGTTTCTCCCTCAAGCCTTCGGGGTATCCTACTGAGTATTTTTATACTCACCCCTTCTTGGGCTTTGCCTACACTTGGTGTGACCTTGCAGAAAACGGACAGGTTGGTCATGGCTTCAGCAGAGCTTAGGAGTTTAAGAGCTTGAATCGTGTGCGGTGGTCGGAATCGGGTTCCAGGTGGGGGACCCTTCTAGCTATTTTTATTTTGTTTAGCTGTTGCCGGGTTGTGGTACTTTTTGGTTGGGCGTGTGTTTTTTCCTTTTTCTTTTTAGTTTACCTCAGCACTTTCTTTGTACTATTTAGAGGTCAATGCACATTTGTGGATCTTTATAACAGTTAGTACTTTACTTTATTGTTCTTTTCATTTTACTCTGTACTTCTTCATTGAGTGAGCTGCGTGTATGTGTACAGGTACTCAGGCAAAGGCCTCCCCGAGTTGTTTAGCCTTCGATGCTTGTCTCTAGCCCCTAGCCTATGGAGGCGGGCCTTGGGTAGTTGGGGCTCGAGACCGGGTAGGGTCAGGTCGGGACAAAGTGGTATCAAAGGTGGTTCGTTCCTTGGGATATTGTCTGGACATCCCTAAAAAATAATTGGTTGGGATTTAGGGAAACAGTGTTAACGTGTCTCGAGAGCGGCTCTCAGGCCAGGGAGTCTAGTGATGGTGCGGCGGCCGATGTATCCATTCACCAGGACCCTAATAACCCGTTTTTCGACTCGGCATGCTGTGACACTCGTTGTAGGGAAAATTGGTTTGTGCATCACATAGGATTAAGTCTTTGACTGTCCTTCGTGAGTCAGCTCCCCATTGTTGTTATTGGTATATACATATATTCTCTTCTGATCGTGGCACTCCTTGATAATATTCAGGATGTCTCCGCGAAGACAGCCAGCCAGGATACCAGCTTTGGTTCATGAAGACGGCCCTGTGAGCTACGAGGCCATAGTCCAGGACCCATCATGCGAGCCCCTTTCTTCGGGTGGGCCGGTAGTAGCACCCCCACCTGTTGAGAAGCAGACAGCTTCAGAAGAGCTGGATGAGATTGAGCGCAGGTTGAGCGCACTCCGTGAGTTCCAGCGGCAGAGACCGCTGAGGTTCAGTGGTGAGCCCGACCCTCAAGAAGCAGTGGTTTGGCTGGAGACAGTAGTTTTCCTTTTTAGGCCTGTGCAAACACCAGAAGACCAGAGAGTGGAATTGGCAGCCAACCTTTTCCGCGGAGCAGCTTGGCGTTGGTGGAGTCTGGTGACTCAGTTTCTTGACAAGTCATCGCTTTCGTGGGGCGACTTTTATTTGTTGCTTCGTGAGGAGTTTTTCCCCTCCTGCTTGCGCTCCATTCAGATTCATGAGCTCCTTCAGTTTCAGCAGGGAGGGATGACGGTGGCCGAATGCGCGGCTAGTTTCACAGACCGTGCATGCTTTTTACCCGGACTTGGTCCATGATGACAACATCCGAGCATGGAAGTTTGAGCATGGTCTCCACTGAGAGATTCGTGTTGTCATAGTACCCTTGGGCATTTCCACATATGTCGGGGTGCTAGAGCAGGCGCTGGTGACAGAGAGATTCTTGTCGCGTTCTAGAGTTGGTAGTGGCAGAATTCACGTTGGAACTGAGATGTCTGCTGCAGCTAGTGGGCATCGGAAAGCAGAACCTAGACGCAGGTGGATTTATGGAAACCACACTCAAGGGAGTGGTCATACGCCACAGTGGCACCGGAGGGCACCAGTGCAGCTCGAAGAGATTCGGTGCTATGCTTGCGATGGGTGAGGTCACCTGGCACAGGACTGCCCGAATAGGCATACGGAGAGCTTCAGACAGGCAGCAGGTGCACCACCACGATGGAGGCAGTGCCGTGATCGGAGTACCACCCAGAGAGGTGGTTCTAGAAGAGAAGCGGGAGGAGCTGTAAGTGGAGGACGACCTTAAGAGGTCTTCCCATCACCACTAGGTAGTCCAAGTCAGGATACGGGAGCTGACATTTGTAACCGTGGACAACCACAAGCTTTGGATGTCTAGGATCCTGCAGAGCATGAGGTGATAAAAGGTATGATCTGTGGCTCTTCTACTTTTTGCAGTAGAATTGGTAGACTATGTCTGTGAAATTCTTTTCTCCCTCTTCCTTGCTTGGGTTGTTAGTAGGGTGGCACGGGGCGTCGGTGTAACCCTGTGTTGGTAATGTAAAAGGCGTGGGCCCTTTTCTGTTAGTATATGATGTTGTCTCCTTCACTTCCGAGCATTTAAGAGGGTCTTGGTTGTGGTACATCGACTATGAAACCTTGCGTGACCAGATATCTTTATGTGTTTCACCATATGGATATTCTAAAGGAGGGAATCACCAGGCTTCATCCCAGGTCCAAATGGTGATTCCGGTCACAGCATGCGACGTAGGGGTTTGGTCGGGGAGGTGAGCTACCCCCGAGGGCCTTCGGGCTGTTTGAGACCATGCGAAGGGATGGCGAGGTTCCCTGCCGCCTTTCCCTAACCCCAAAGTCTGGAGTGGGTGCACGACATCTCCCGCGTGCCTTACCTGAGGAGATGTGTGCGTGGTCCTATGCACGCCATCGGCAAGGGAATACCTCGCATGAACAGATCAAACCCTTTGGTCTGTTTTCGATGACAAGGGACTGTGCAAGAGTTCTTCTGGGTACAGGAGAGCCAGGTGTGGGCTTAGAACCCTAAGTTGTTCCCTGGTTTTGTTTTTTGGGGAAAAAATGATTGAAGGAGGTAATGATGTAAGAACCTTGTTTTCACAATAAAAGACTTTGGAATATTCTTGATATTATTCCAGAGCAGCGTCTTCAGACGGCGTGCGATTCCGAGCCCCGGTGTTGCCGAAATTATGTTTTCAGTGCGTTCACACTGGGAACGCTAAATAAATGGGATAACTCCAAAACGAAATTTCGAATCAGAGATATAAGTGTACGGATGGGTACGGAATGGGATGTTTATCCTAAGAACGACATAAAACATGTCGGCGCCGGACGTTTGGACCTCTCGCTCGCTTTCGGAACATGAAATGGATAAATTAAATAATTAATTTATCAATTTAATGGTTAAACTCAAGTATCTCTTAAACGGTGACTTGGATTGGGAAAACGAGTGCACCGTTGAGTTTGGAATGTGCCTTTCAACCTAGGAGGGGTATAAGTTTCGCGGGTATGGGCCGTCAGTGAAAAATGGCCCCAGGGGCGTTTTCGTAATTTGGCGGCCACGGGTGTTGAGTTTTATAACTTTTGGAAAGGGCCTTAGATTAAAATTCTGAGACTGCTGTTGTACTCGAGAGGTGGTTTTTACGCTAGGGGAGGCTTAATATTGACCACGTCGGAGGTATCAGATGCAGGTCATTTGAGGGGTTTAAATTAATTAAACATTTTAATTAATTTTATTTATAACCTCTCTTTCCCCCCCCCCCCCCACTTCTCCTCCTCCCCTCCTCTGGAGAACACTCCTAATCTAGAAGATCCTCCTCAATCCCTCCTCCTCCACCTCTCCGGCGAGGCGCGACAGAGCCGATGGGGCCCGGAAGCTCCGGAGGATCGTCGGTGAAGCTCCGGGCTACGCCCAACAGGTAGGAGTTTTCGTTTTGAGTTTTTCATTCCTGCACCAACTTTGATCCCAATTTCTAGCATCGAATTTTTGCTATTTCTTCGAGAAAATCAAGTAATCGTGTATCACATTTTATGGGCTATCCATCTCTCTTTTCATAATTGAAATCCGATATCGGAGGAGATCGCAATCACACGTCGAAGTTTGTGGGTTCGGTGTTTTCCGGTGGACCAAGGTGGTCCGGTGAGGGTTCAGGTGTGCCGGATTAGCGGCGGTTCGGGGTGGCTTCAGCAGGCGTCGGTGAGGGTGAGGCCGAGCGGGGGTCAGCATCGCGGTTGGGCGGTGGCAGCAGGTCGGCACGGCGGCTCGGTGACGCGACGGGGCTCCTAAGGCCAGGCGACGGCGGTCTTCTGGGCGAGGCGGCTCCCGGTCGAGCGCAGGCGGCACAGGGGAGTCGGTGCGAGGCCGGGTGTCCATGGTGGGGCAGGGCCGGGACGGCGATGCGGCGTCAGCTGTGGGAGGCGGAGGAGCGGGGGTACGCTTGTCGCGGTCGGAGGAGGTAGCCCTGAGGAGCTGACCTTGAGGGTGGAGCAGCAGACCAGGACCCGCATCGCGCGGGTACTGCTGGGTGTCAACGAGGACTGGCCAACTGGCCGGTCGGTTGGGAAGAACCGAACCCGCTCGGGTCCGGTGGAATGAGGTGGGTCGTGGCATGTTGGACCAGACCCGCGGTTGGGCCGCGGGCCATCAGTCCAGGACCGGGCTGACCGGTCCGGACCGGCCTGGTTGGCCCCCCAATATTCGGGGGGCCGTAATTTCCAAACGGCACGTCCATTTGACGCGTCGTCTGTGGCTGCGAAATCGTATCGGTAAGGCGCCATTTTTAAGATGAGTCCCGAGGTTTTTGGGTTCCGTGCCCAATGGCGAGTGATCTGAAACACATTAAGTTAATAATAATAAATTATTATTAAAGTTGCGACGGACGTGGCTCGCGAGCCGGACGTCTGTTTGACGTGCCGTTAGAGGCGCGGTGGCTCCGGAGCTATGACGGTCCTTCCAAAGTTGGTTCGGAACCTTTGTGGGTTGGTTTCAATGCTCGATGGCGTGAAACCCCAAATGTGAATAATTAATTAATTGTTGTGTCGGACCTAACTCCTGTTTGAGATGTCTGATTGACGCGCCGTCAGAGGCAGCGTGACTCCAGTCCTCGTGCGGACATTTTAAGATGCTTTCTGAAATGATCGAGTTGGAGACGGGGTGCGGGTCCCATAGGTCCTAGTTCACACGTTTTACGATGAAATGTCATTTTTTCACCCAACATCTGTTTGGGGTGTTTGAGGACTGCATTCAGTGTGTTTTTCTGAGGGGATTGCAACGGCGTAATCCACCCGCCTAGATTCGGGCTTGAGGTGTCGTCCCCACAGGGCCCCATTTGCGTATAACACGGGGACTGACAGCTTCTACATTTGGAGTTCGTTTTAGGCGCCATCAGTGGCGTCGTGGCCTTGGCATCGAGACGAGGTTGACCAGGGTGGTTTCAGGCGATGAAGCTGGAGTTGAGGTGTGGGCCCCACAGACCATATTTTGAGTTGTGTACAGCATATTGCGACTTTTCCATCAGACGTTCGTTTGGGCGGATGAATAGTCATTTTGAAATGTTTTTCTGAGATCTTCACGATGGCATAGTTCGCCCGACCTTTTTCGAGATAGTGGGGTGGGTCCCACCCGGGTTGGCTACGGTGAATAGTACTTTTTCACTGGTTGTCTGTTTTGGGCGATTGAGTATTCAATCCCCTGGGTTTTTCTGAGGGGATCGCATTGGTGTGATCTGTTTGTTCAGTTTTGGGATCTTGGTGTGGGCCCCACATGCGTTGGCTACAGTAAATAGTACCATATTCACCGGTTGACCGTTTCAAGCGAGTAAGTGTTCTATCTCATGTTTTTTTTCATGAGGATTACAACAGTGTAATCTGTTCAGGCAGGCGGAGCCTCTTAAGTGATCTTATTAAATGTGGAAATATGAAAGGGCATTGGTCATGGGATTCATTTGACGTACTCCAAACCTATGCACGGTAGCGGTGCTAGTGACACACAATGATGGCGGTCATTGAACCTATGCTGGGTAACTTGTTCTGGAATTGGGTGGTTGCACGATACCCACTCCGTGTTCAGTTGGCCAGGGTTGTACCATCCAGTAGAGATGGCCAGAGTAGTTTCAGGTTTACCCTCCAGCGGTGCTGGGTAGTGGGTTGCTCATTGACTTCTCAGGGTTTACCCTCTAGCAGAGACTAGGCAGTGGGTCACCCAACGACTCTTGAGGGTCTACCCCCAAGTAGGGTTGGGCAGTGGGTCGATCATCGTCTTGTTTCAGGTTTACCCTCCACTAGGGCTGAGCAGTGGGTCACCTGTCGACTTCTTCCAGGTCTACCATCCTGTAGGGATGGGCAGTGGGTCACCTGTCGACTTCTTCTAGGTCTACCCTCCAGCACGGCTGGGAAGTGGGTCGCCTGTCGACTTATTCTAGGTCTACCCTCCAGCAGGGCAGGGAAGTGGGTCTCCTAGTGATGTATTAGGGTTTACCCTCTAGCAGGGCTGGGCAGTGGGTCACCCGATATCTTATTATGATCTTACCCTCCACCAGGGCTGGGTACTGGGTCACCCGTTGGCATTTTAGACTCATCCCTCCTTATGAGTCTAGTCATTGACTTTTCTCCGTGACTACTAGAGCGTGACCCTTTGTAACACCCCAAGATTTCATAGTGTGTTATTTCTTCAAAATAATTCAATAACTTGCACTACAAGCAACACCGAGTTCAATTGCACCATGACTTACCAAAAAAAAAAGCCATTAAAAGAGGTCATGAATAGCATTAACTACATTTTTAACTTTATATAATCCTTATAATTTTAGAATCCATATTATGAGTTTCTTAGTCATAATGCAAGAACAGATTCATTTTCAGTATTGCACTTTTATCAACTTTTGATAGTGAAACCTTTTTAAATACAATATTTTAAACTTTTTGACTAAATGGAGACATCAAAAAATTTAAAATGAAACATCCCAAGCTTCCACGGTATGCTTTCCTTTGAATAAAACAGTAGCGTGTATTGTACGCAACGTCGAGTTTTAACACACACCACAACCGATCAAACTAGCCGTTATGAATAGTAATACCTACTTTTTGAAATTATATATATTTTATATTTGAAAATGGACTTCATTTTTGGATTCGGAATATCGAATTTAGCCTAAGGTGAAATTTTGGTACATTTCGGATAACTTTCATATTTTGATGAATAGTGAAAATTACTAAATTTTAATTAAAAACAGCTTTTTTAATCAAAATAATTAATAGTGATAAATTATGAATTTTAGTGGTTTTAAAGTATATTTAGAATATATTTTTACCGTTTAATATAATTTTGGTCATTGGACATAATTTTACAATTAAACCGAACATAAACAAGTGACAATCTTTTGATAGTTATTACCTCTTAAAAACACGCTTTTTGTTTTGACAGCGGGAATTAATTTTAAATTAATTTCTGCCACTTCTGTGTTTTGAATTTAGAAAAATGGATTCCATATTTGGAATCAGGATGTCCAAATTGTGTAAATAAGTAACTTTTATTTTTAGACATTTTGAATAATTACTGTGGTAAATATTTTATTTACCATGGTTAAGGGTAAATCCGGTAAATAAGGGTTAAAAAATAATATTATAATAATACAAAATTACCCTAAAACGTGTCCTAACCTTATTGGTGGACACATACCCGACCATTACCATCCTTGGGTCAATTTGGGGACCCCTTGGAGCCACTTGTAATTGGTAGGGACACTTTATATTAATAAAGTTAAAATAAAAATAAAAATGGCATAAGCTTACATCTTTTAGAAGAACAATTTTTACATAGGGTTATACATGTTGGATTTTCGATTATAAACATTCATTATTTTCGATTATAAATATTAATTAGAAATCTAAAAGATTTTCTACATAATGATAATTTATTTATAATTTTTAGACATCAAATAATTGAAATTATAATGACACAATAATGATGCAATGTTTAGCTCATTAATAAATCATTTAAATAAATAAGATTATAATGATTAAAATATTATCTAAACCTGTCCAATTATTATTGGTTGATGTTATTTAGAATATGAGTCATATTATCTTCGACCTCAATGATTTTTGGACCATTATAAACGAATATAATTGTATTATAAAGTAATACTTTCACTCTTTTCTAAAGAGCCCCTCTTCTCCTTATAAAAGGAGACCACTTCTACTCATTCCTCACACCTCTCAAGCCACTTGGCTCGTCCAAACTCTGCCCAACTAAACTCCCCACATCCCTCTCCTCTCCTTAAAGCTTCCCTTAGGAAGAAATCATTTCAGAAGTCCTTTGGTTCCAACCAAAGTGAGTTACCTAAATTAAAGGTAACGATTTCTCTTAAATTATTTTCATTTATTTTGCTTCTCCAACCCCAAACTCTTCTTATTTCCTTTATTTTGTAACAACACCAGTATCCTCAATATAATAGGATGTTGTTATAAGAAGGATTCACACTACAAATACACACAACTCCATCTAATGGATGATGAACATAATGTTTCTGTGGATGGAAAACTAACGCCTCACGAAACGATGATTGTTCAAATACATCTTACCGCCTCTCATGGTGGCCATTATGATGGCACTGTAATTAAATATGATATTAATGATATATATTTTATATATAAGCTTCTGTAATTCCATTTTATTTCATACCATTATTCGTTTCATGTTGTATATACATACGATAATTTCATTTGAGGAAGTGCGACTACCGCCCCTTAAAATGATATGACTCGTTCATACCACACATGGAACGTATAAAGGATGGTGTTAGTGAACTTAAGTAACATGTATAAAATATTATATTATACTGGAATAGTAATATACCTATGTATCATTTTTATTTGATTCTTTTAAAATAAAAATTAAATGGAAGTAGCGTTCGTGCGTACGTACGGACTACCGTCTCCACGAACGCGATGAGATTCATTTTCCATCGTATCCATTCAAGTATAATTATCATTTGATGATTTAAAAATGATGTTTAAGGACTTGATACCATTCTGGATTTGAATAATATACAACTTATCCTTTACAAACATGTCTTACGTAACAAAACATACAAAAGCAAACAAGTAAGTTCACACCCGAACAGCGATAATACTAAGATATTATATCAAATAAATATTAAAAATCATATATGATCATATTAATGTATATGATTCTTGTATAATTTAATAACAACTATTTCACCATTATACAGGAGGTTAACCTACCCCAACCAAGGAAAAGTACAAGGTAAGGGTTATTTCACAATCTCTTCATTATCTGAGGTTGTTTATATGTAATAATCTGCTGGGATTTCTTTATCATCCACATCCATGTTTCTTCGAAATGTATTTCAAAACATATTTATTATTTACAAGAATATGGGTTAAAGTCATTTATAACCTTGTTTGACTTTTTATAAGAGGTTTATAAAGGAATCTTTCGTCGTTTTCAAAACAAGGTCCTTTTTAACCTTTTCGACAGAATTAAGGTAAGAATGTTTTTTTAACTTATACGGTAGGTGCGGTTATTCTCTACCATTATTACACCTTTGAAGCTTCCCTTACACGCTTTAAAGGATATTTTAAAATAAAGTTTTTCTTTATAGTTATGTGATTTTTAAATGATTTCAAAAAGAGACATTCTCTCAAATATATGAAAATTCAGTGGCAAATGTATACGTATTTAATGCAAGCTTAAAAATGTTTTCAGAAAACTGACTCTCGAGTTTGGTAGATAGGAAGGATTGGGAGTGGACCCATCATGGCTTGTAATTAGTCGATCAGTCTCAGAATTAGTTATTTTGTTTTCAGAAGCTTGCATAATGTTTTCAGAAAAACACTGGAGTGTATTTTTGCAATTTTAAACGTAAGTATATTCTAAAAAAAATTGCATCGGTAGGTCTCATGAGACAAACTAGTGTCTTGGCACAAGGCCTTGACAAAATCTTATTTGTAGTCTTGGCACGAGTCCTTGACTATGTGGTTATGATAGTCTGGCATTATGCATTCCAACATTATGAAAGTGGTTATTGATTTTTGCATGTGATTATTCGATTAGTAGAATATCCATGTGAATAAGTAAATGGCATTATTTCATTTTTACTTTTTCCATACTATGTTGAAGTTCAAGTTTTAAAAGGCTTTTGTTTTAGTAATGCATTGCCTTAAATGTTTATTCTTATTTATGAAAGTTTCCGCTATATTGTTATCCTTACTGGGCATTTGAGCTCACCCCTTTTCTATGTGTTTATTTTTCCAGATGTGAAGAAGTAAGTTATGAATCACCTGCAGGGATTTTATGAGGGGGTGGAAACATTATGTTGTTGTATTAGTTTTTCATTTTATGATGTAATGTAAAACTTATGAATATATCTAGTGTTTCCAAGTCTACTAAACCAATCGGTCTTTCGAGATTTGATCTTTCTTGTGATCATGCCAATGTTATGTAATAATGCACCGACTCTGGGTAACTAGGGTCGGGGCGTTACAGCTGGTATCAGAGGAATTTTAGTACAAACCTTGGAAGCTAGATTTAGATAAACTCTGATTAGAGCACGTATACCTAAGATGAACTTTGAGGATTAGTATAGAAGAACTTCCTAGAATTTTGGTATTGTAGAGATTTTGTGAGTTTTCCGAGCAATACATCCCTGTCTGGATACGAGCAGGTAGAGGCGGCTCTGGCACAGATGTACCTAGGGGTAAAACCCGAAAACACCACTTTGAGCTAGACTCGAACGGGAACTGGTGCACGACAACGGGCCTTGCTGCACTCTTGGTTACGACACTCCCGGGGGATATGCTTAGGATAACTCTCATTTTCTTTACAAATCATTTTGAAGGGTTTATGAGTATATACTTCCTTAAAGAAAACATTCTTATGATTATGGATTATATCCATAAATAGTTCAATTTATGTTAAGTGTTTTATAAGTATGGGATTATGTATTTTGATTCATAAACTGATCTAGTTTATGCCATTGTTTTGAAATGGCGCCCAGTAGAAGGAATGAGAACTCCGGAAATGCACATGATCCAAAGAGAAGGAAGGATCATATCTTTCATGGTCTTAAGCTAGAATTTATAAGAGAAATAGTCTCCCATGTATTATCATCATATGAAGAAATAATATCATGTATTGATAAGATAAGTAAAGAGATTACTGAGTCCTATGGCTTTGAAGGGAAGCAAGAGAAGAAAAGGATAGAAGAGAGAAAGATGGATAAAGGGATGAGGGAAAAGAATAATTTTCCCATATGTGGTAACTGTGGAAAGAAACACCCTGGAACTTGCCTGAAAGGAATGAGAGTTTGTTATAAGTGTGGAGGAAAAGGGCACAAAGTACGTGACTGCAAGGGTAAGAAAATGGTTTCAAATGTACAATGCTTCATTTGCAAGGAGTTTCGACACTATGCGAACCTATGTCCCAGTCATCAGAATATGCCTCAAATGATGTTATCGGATAATAATCAAGTTATGATACTACCACAGATGAAGAGGAATGATTAGAGTTCTTATGTTGATTATGTCAATTGAGTGTTGTATCAACAATGTACTTGTTACAATAATCATGGAGTATATAAGGATTGTACTGCAGTACTATTTCATTAAGGACTTGAGATTGTGTGGAACAAAGGAAAGTGACTCAATAGCAGGATAAATTTTTGGAAAATATATGGTTGAGAGAATGATAAATCATAATATAGTTCTGATACTGATGTAGTGATTTTGGAATAATATGTGATTGTTTTGGATAAATTATATTGGATATTCTTGACTACCCTGGAACTGATTAATGATTTGTATATTCCATCATTGTTGGGGTTTAAAACATTTTTGGATTAATGAAGTATATCCAGCTTTCTGTATGGAATAAGGGAGCATGAATGTAATCAATAAGGAATATGGTAATTCAGGATGTTTTGGTGTATTAAAAGAATACATGATGAAGGTATTAATATGCTATTATGGGGTAAAAAGGTTCTACATTATGTTTACCTCACTTATAAATGTTGGACTGTGAGTTTGGATAGAAGTATTTTGGATAGTTCTAGTTTGGATTATTTTGGATTGCCATAAAAGGACAACCCGGAGGACGGGCGGCAACCCGTCGCGTCCGGCAAGGCTGCGAGACTTGAACCCGCAACCGAAGGGCGACAAGGGTGTATCACCTACCACTGTCCCAAGAAATGTCCTGGATTAAATAATGTAGTTTTTTTAAAAGATCTGGTAGATGAATTATAAATTCGTTTATTTTGGAACCCTATATGAATAGTATAAATAGAATTTTTTTTTACGAGTGAAAGATGAGTTTGTGGTTGAAATTTATTAATGGATAAAACTCTAATTATAAAGTAAGTATATCTCCTTATGATCTTAGCCAATCTCATAAATAAATTCTTCAACATTAAGAAAATCAACTTAGAACAAAAATGTTTTCCTAGATGGTACCTTAAATCATCACTAATTTATGGCTTTGGGATTGTTGGCTTTTTCATAGCCATGTGCTCTACCACTCTCCATCAGATAATTGATGGTTAGATTTCTCTTCCATATCCATATTTTCCTACATGGAACCCTAGTATGTGTTATTTTCGGTAATCTTCATACTTTCGACTCTTTATTTTAAATAGAGGCCTCGTTAATTCATTTTTCGATGTGGGATTTCAACTAAGATATTTTGAAACGTCAAAAATGTGTTATCCCAATACCCTATATTTTTTTGAACCGATGGTACTTAAAATCATCATAGATTGATGAGTTTAAGGAACTCAATTATACACTTGTTTGTGATTGATGAACTCAATCACTACCTATAAATATTTACGTTTTTCCTCCAATTATATATCTCTAATTTCCACCAATGTTCTCCTAATCGAGATCATAATTTGGTGGTGACCCTTTCATTTCTCTTTTCCTCATATTAAGACTAAATTTTAGTAACCCAATTTCTGATGTGGATTTTCCCACAAATATATTATCTATTTTCAACCTTTTATTTTCGAAGAACAATTTCAAATTGCGAGGACGCAATTTATTGAAGGAGGGGAGAATGTAACACCCCAAGATTTCATAGTGTGTTATTTCTTCAAAATAATTCAATAACTTGCACTACAAGCAACACCGAGTTCAATTGCACCATGACTTACCAAAAAAAAGCCATTAAAAGAGGTCATTAATAACATTAACTACATTTTTAACATTATATAATCCTTATAATTTTAGAATCCATATTATGAGTTTCTTAGTCATAATGCAAGAACAGATTCATTTTCAGTATTGCACTTTTATCAACTTTTGATAGTGAAACCTTTTTAAATACAATATTTTAAACTTTTTGACTAAATGGAGACATCAAAAAATTTAAAATGAAACATCCCAAGCTTCCACGGTACGCTTTCCTTTGAATAAAACAGTAGCGTGTGTTGTACGCAACGTCGAGTTTTAACACACACCACAACCGATCAAACTAGCCGTTATGAATAGTAATACCTACTTTTTGAAATTATATATATTTTATATTTTAAAATGGACTTCATTTTTGGATTCTGAATATCGAATTTAGCCTAAGGTGAAATTTTGGTACATTTCGGATAACTTTCATATTTTGATGAATAGTGAAAATTACTAAATTTTAATTAAAAACAACTTTTTTAATCAAAATAATTAATAGTGATAAATTATAAATTTGAGTGGTTTTAAAGTATATTTAGAATATATTTTTACCGTTTAATATAATGTTGGTCATTGGACATAATTTTACAATTAAACCGAACATAAACAAGTGTCAATCTTTTGATAGTTATTACCTCTTAAAAACACGCTTTTTGTTTTGACAGCGGGAATTAATTTTAAATTAATTTCTGCCACTTCTGTGTTTTGAATTTAGAAAAATGGATTCCATATTTGGAATCATGATGTCCAAATTGTGTAAATAGGTAACTTTTATTTTTAAACATTTTGAATAATTACTGTGGTAAATATTTTATTTACCATGGTTAAGGGTAAATCCGGTAAATAAGGGTTAAAAATAATATTATAATAATACAAAATTACCCTAAAACGTGTCCTAGCCTTATTGGTGGACACATACCCGACCATGAGCATCCTTGAGTTAATTTGGGGACCCCTTGGAGCCACTTGTATGTGGTAGGGACACTTTATATTAATAAAGTTAAAATAAAAATAAAAATGGCATAAGCTTACATCTTTTAGAAGAACAATTTTTACATAGGGTTATACATGTTGGATTTTCGATTATAAATATTCATTAGAAAGATAAAACGATTTCCTACATAATTATATTTTATTTATAATTTTTAGACATCAAATAATTGAAATTATTAATGACACAATAATGATGCAATGTTTACCTCATTAATAAATCATTTAAATAAATAAGATTATAATGATTAAAATATTATCTAAAACCTGTCCAATTCTTATTGGTTGATGTTATTTAGAATATTAGTCATCGTATCTTTGACCTCAATGATTTTTGGACCATTATAAACTGAATATAATTATATTATAAAGTAATACTTTCACTCTTTCCTAAAGAGCCCCTCTTCTCCCTTATAAAAGGAGACCACTTCTACTCATTCCTCACACCTCTCAAGCCACTTGGCTCGTCCAAACTCTGCCCAACTAAACTCCCCACATCCCTCTCCTCCTCCTTGAAGCTTGCCCTTAGGCATAAAGCATTTCAAGAAGTCCTTTGGTTCCAACCAAAGTGAGTTACCTAAATTAAAGGTAACGATTTCTCTTAAATTATTTTCATTTATTTTGCTTCTCCAACCCCCAAACTCTTCTTATTTCCTTTCTTTTGTAACAACACCAGTATCCTCAATATACTAGGATGTGTTTATAAGAAGGATTCAAACTACACATACACACAACTCCATCTAATGGATGATGAACATAATGTTTCTGTGGATGGAAAACTAACGCCTCACGAAACGATGATTGTTCAAATACATCTTACCGCCTCTCATGGTGGCCATTATGATGGCACTGTAATTAAATATTATATTAATGATATATATTTTATATATAAGCTTCTGTAATTCCATTTTATTTCATACCATTATTCGTTTCATGTTGTATATACATACGATAATTTCATTTGAGGAAGTGCTGACTACCGCCCCCTTAAAATGATATGACTCATTCATACCACACATGGAACGTATAAAGGATGGTGTTAATGAACTTAAGTAACATGTATAAAATATTATATTATACTGGAATAATAATATACCTATGTATCATTTGTATTTGATTCTTTTAAAATAAAAATTAAATGGAAGTAGCGTTCGTGCGTACGTACGGACTACCGTCTCCACGAACGCGATGAGATTCATTTTCCATCGTATCCATTCAAGTATAATTATCATTTGATGATTTAAAAATGATTTTTAAGGACTTGATACCATTCTGTATTTGAATAATATACAACTTATCCTTTACAAACATGTCTTACGTAACAAAACATACAAAAGCAAACAAGTAAGTTCACACCCGAAACAGCGATAATACTAAGATATTATTATCAAATAAATATTAAAAGATCATATATGATATCATATTAATGTATATGATTCTTGTATAATTTAATAACAATTATTTCACCATTATACAGGAGGTTAACCTACCCCAACCAAGGAAAAGTACAAGGTAAGGGTTATTTCACAATCTCTTCATTATCTGAGGTTGTTTATATGTAATAATCTACTGGGATTTCTTTATCATCCACATCCATGTTTCTTCGAAATGTATTTCAAAACATATTTATTATTTACAAGAATATGGGTTAAAGTCATTTATAACCTTGTTTGACTTTTTATAAGAGGTTTATAAAGGAATCTTTCCGTCGTTTTCAAAACAAGGTCCTTTTTAAGCTTTTCGACAGAATTAAGGTAAGAATGTTTTTTTAACTTATACGGTAGGTGCGGTTATTCTCTACCATTATTACACCTTTGAATCTTCCCTTACACGCTTGAAAGGATATTTTCAAAATAAAGTTTTTCTTTTATAGTTATGTGATTTTTAAATGATTTCAAAAAGGAGACATTTCTCTCAAATATATGAAAATCTAGTGCAAATGTATACGTATTTAATGCAAGCTTAAAAATGTTTTCAGAAAACCTGAATCTCGAGTTTGGTAGACAAGAAGGGATTGGGAGTGGACCCATCATGTCCTGTAATTAGTCGAGCAGTCTCAGAATTAGTTATTTTGTTTTCAGAAGCTTGCATAATGTTTTCAGAAAAACACTTGAGTGTATTTTTGCAATTTTAAACGTAAGTATATTCTAAAAAAAATTGCATCGGTAGGTCTCATGAGACAAACTAGTGTCTTGGCACAAGGCCTTGACAAAATCTTATTTGTAGTCTTGGCACGAGGCCTTGACTATGTGGTTATGATAGTCTGGCATTATGCATTCCAACATTATGAAAGTGGTTATTGATTTTTGCATGTGATTATTCGATTAGTAGAATATCCATGTGAATAAGTAAATGGCATTATTTAATTTTTACTTTTGCCATACTATGTTGAAGTTCAAGTTTAAAAGGCTTTTGTTTTAGTAATGCATTGCCTTAAATTTTTATTCTTATTTATGAAAGTTTCCGCTATATTGTTATCCTTACTGGGCATTTGAGCTCACCCCTTTTCTATGTTTTATTTTTCCCAGGATGTGAAGAAGTAAGTTATGAATGACCTGCAGGGATTTTATGAGGGGTTAATAGTGTGGATTGTGGAAACATTATGTTGTTGTATTAGTTTTTCATTTTATGATGTAATGTAAAACTTATGAATATATCTAGTGTTTCCAAGGCTACTAAACCAATCGGTCTTTCGAGATTTGATCTTTCTTGTGATCATGCCAATGTTATGTAATAATGCACCGACTCTGGGTAACTAGGGTCGGGGCGTTACACCCTTGGTTGTACAGGTCAGTTATATGATATCTTTTTTTAGGAGCTCTCTCGGTCGTGTGACAGTGACGAGGTGTGGTTTGACTTAACCCGGAACCCTCAAGTATGAGGGGCGCTTTCCCCACCGAGATGCATTCCTCTGACGTGACCTAAAACCGTGCGGGCGAGTCAGTGCTGCCCAAAGCGGATAGTGTCAAGGTGCGGTGATTTGTGCCCCTTGACTTGCTGTTTAGGGCAGACGTGCGGGATGCTGGGGCATCAATGATGTTTACTTCTGGGAATGTTGGCTACTCACATTCTTGGGCTGAGCTACGGGATGGAGATCCCCTTACGACCTTGTTCGGGCTTCTTTATTGAGCATAAGGATATGTATATACCTTATTCCAGTACCCACTTCTTGGGTTTGGTTACTCTCCTTCTAGGAAAGGCGAAGACACGTGGGGTATGCCACGTGCTTTCCGGGTCTAGCTTCTCGTGGTTGGACGAGTATACTCTCCTACTATATGTAGTGAAGACTCGATGGGAAGTTCATCTTCTCACCATTTCCAGCTCCTTGTGTCTAGACGATTCTACCTTCTTTCCACTTGTTGGGTTGAGCTGGACTCTTTACTGTACTCTGTACTGCACTTTCGGTTGTACTCCTTTACTTTCCCCTATTCGATCTATTTCTCACCCTTCGGTACCTCTTTTGTTGCTCCCTTGAGACTTCAGGGTATCCTACTGAGTATTTTTGTACGCACCCCTGCCTGGGCTTTGCTCGCACTTGGTGTGCCCTTGCAAAAGATGGACAGGTTGGTCATGGATTCAGCGGAGCTTAGGAGTTTGAGAGCTTGGACCGCGTGCAGTGGTCGGAGTCGGGTTCCAGGTGAGGTACCCTTCCAGCTGTTTTTCTTTTGTTTACGTATTACCGGGTTGTGGCACTTTTTGTTTGGGTGCGTGTTTTTTCCTTTTTCTTTTCAGTTCACCTCAACACTTTCTTTGTACTGTTTAGAGGTCAATTCACATTTTTGGATGTTTATAATAGTTAGTACTTTACTGTTCTTTTCTTTTTACTCTGCACTTCTACATTGAGTGAGCTGCGTGTGCGTATAGAGGTACTCAGTCAAAGGCCTACCTGATTTGTTTAGCCTTCGGTGCTTGTCGCCAGCCCCTGGCCAATGGAGGCGGGCCTGGGTAGTTGCAGCTCGAGACTGGGTAGGGTCGGGTCGTGACAATGATCATATTTAAATTGTATTTTAATAGATTATCCTATTTTGTTTGAACCTAGTGTTGCATGCATCACAAGCTATATATAGATTTAAATGAATTCTAGGAGAATTATATTGAACATTCAAGGGTATTAAAGTGATTAATACCTTATGAAATTATTTTTCAACCAAAATATTTTCCTTATAAGTCTTATGAAATATTTTTATCTTCTAAATTAATGATCCATTACTTTCTTTATCTTTCTTGATCATAAACAATATATTAGTAATATTTTTTATCTAATGAATTTATTCTATAAATACTCTATATTTTATTATATTGATTGAATTTTGGTCAACTATATTCCATATTTATCTTTATTTGGATTAATTATTGACATAAAAATATACCAATTTATCTATATTGTTTTAATTTGAAGGATTATTTTATAGATTGATATTTAATTAATTAATTTTAGAAATATAGAAAATATGTATACATTTTATGTCAATATAGATGTTTAGTGATTACTATGGAATGTTATTTATGTAATTTAATTTTTTTTAATCCCTTCAAATAATGACTTAATTGGACTTAATTTGTGATGGGAATAGCCAATAATATCCCCTTAACAAATCTATAAGTCTTATAAGAAAAACGATCTTGGGTATACTAGCCAATTTATTTGGTTTCCTTGGCTGGGGTATTGACTTCAATTAAATGTCTTGGGATAAGGTATAAATTGTAAATAATGTCTTGTCACAAGGCCTTGGCTTGTCCAGAATTATTCATTCCATAACTATGAAATTAATTATTATTTTCCAAGTGTTGATTTATATTTTTTTACCATGGATTTGATTAAATCACTTATGTTATATCATATGTAATGAATTTATCATAATTTATATAACTACATATTATTCATGACATATTTATTCTATCAAATCTTATGGTATATTCTTTCCATTTTTTAGTATTTGTGCTCAAATTTTTATGATTCCATCTCCCCAGGATTCAACGAACAGTTTAAAAGATGATATGTCTATAAAAATATCATGTGAGGATAAATAATGGAAAATTTAGGAGTAAAATTAATTATTAATTAGTTTCTTATTTAGTAGAATTTTTTCCTTGGGTGTTAAAGGAATGTGTTTTTTTAGTTAATATTTATTCATAATTATTTATAGTTTTAAACCTCAATGGTTTTTAGATTGTATGTCACAAAATATTTTCTATAAGCCATGTAATTTTGATATAGTTATGTGAAAGGCATCATAGATATCTTCAAACAAAAATGGAATCATAATTTATTGAGCTAAATAAGAGGGATAATGAATCTGTTGGTACATACGATAAAAATTTTAGTCGACTTGCAAAGTATGATTTTTTTCATCATTGATAATAAAAGGAAATTTTATTGATTCATTAGTGCTTTAAAACAAAGTCCCTAAAAATAATTTTATATTAGTTAATTTAATATCTATTAAGAATATATAGGATGTGTTAGAAATCTTATAATTGAGACAAAAGACTCAAATTATTCTCATTTTTTGGGACATGGATAGAACGATGTATTTTTAGTGAAATTATAGTAACGAAACCAATGAAGGAATGTAAATTAATATTAATTAATATTAAAATTATGGAATGATGAAAAAAATACTTAAGAGAACTGATAAATTATTTATGTGTG
Source organism: Viscum album (assembly GCA_963277665.1). Classification (NCBI taxonomy): domain Eukaryota; kingdom Viridiplantae; phylum Streptophyta; class Magnoliopsida; order Santalales; family Viscaceae; genus Viscum; species Viscum album. The sequence goes on from OY728146.1 coordinate 1,112,772,218, forward strand.
GAAAATAAGTCCATAATCTAAATTAATTACAAAGGGATATGAAGATTCTAGACAATGGAATCAAGGGAAGAAAGCCCAACTGAATACACCACCCACACTCAAATATTTCAATTGAAACATGTGTTGAAATTATGAAAACTATTGCATGAATATGAGAGTTGATTATAGAAATCAACAAAATACACCACACATAAACAAATAGATAAAAGGAAGACTCATTTGATCAAAGACGCTAAAGTGGGTCGTGAGAATGATGTGGTGAAAGATAAAATTATCAAAAACTCTAGAAAAAAAATTACTATTTCATTCAATATCTACCCACACTTTTATATTAGATGAATTTTATATGATTATCACTTCACCGCCTCAATTATAATATGTTGAATTATGAAATAAAACTCTAAGTTGTATGATTAATTCATATCATGTTTATATTTCCTCATTAATATATATTTTTTTGGAATTTTTTTCCTATAAATATTTTTATTCTCCATCTAGTTGAATTCATTATGATTTTGTGAATGGATTGGATCTCTATATAAAAAACCCATATCAATTTCTTCTAAAGGTAAATTATATTATATATTCCCAATTAACCTATTATCAACTATTGATACTTTGATGAAAATTATATTACATTGTAATTTACTTCTATTATATGTGCATTAAAACCCATTCGTGAGGGGTATTAATCTCAAATGGTTGGAGAGAAAATAAACATTTAAGATATGAATATAGTTTCGGAATATGTATATGTATTTCTTGAAGAGTTTTCAAGGTTTCCATTCAATATTGATGTTGAGTTTCAATAGTACTCTTACCTTGTGATAATCCTATTTAAAATAATCATTATTGAATAGAACCAATTGAATTGTGGGAAATAAAGAATAAACTCCAGTATAATTGGGATAAGTGATTCATTTAGATATGTTCTTATCATAGTGTACAATAATTCTTTTTTTAAAGACAAAATATGGATAAATTCATCTTTCCATTGATTATTGATAATATAACGATACCAATATCAAAAATAATTATCTTATGCCTCATACTTATGACTTTTTTGATCAACCATGTGAAACTCAATACTTTTTAATGGTTAATATTTTATCTAGATATCAATATTTAAGGATCAAAAGGGTGTATATATCCAAGAAAAAATTCTTTATGATATATGGACACTGTGAGTCCAGATTTCATGTAATATTTACTTACCTATTCCCCTGCTCTCTTAATGGATCTAATGAATAGAGTCATAAAATATTACATTGGTCACTTTTTGGTAGTCTTTTTAGAATATTTGTTTATAAATTCCATGAGTAACAAATATCATGATGATCATTTAAGTGTTGTGGTTAAGATCCTGAGAAATCAGAATACAATTAAAAAATTTAAAATATGTGAATTCTGAATATTGAAATTATTTGTCTGAGGTCACATAATTATAAGTGAGGGTATCTTAGTTAACGTTTTAAAGACAAAAGTTATTGAAAAATATCCTAGATCAACCACTTTGACTAGAATTAATAGTCGTCTAAGACTTGGTGGATACTACTAAATAATTTTGAGAAATTTTTTATGGTTATCAATAATATTAACAAGTCTAAGGGAAATGTATTAAAGTTCCTTTGGATATATTAATATGATTGAAATTTCAGGGAACTAAGAAGAATGTTGGTCGGTGCACCTGTACATATACAAACCATCAATAAAGAATGGATTTTGATATATAGATATTGTAAAGACCTAGAATTTCCATAGAATTTTTTTTTCTTAAATACATGGGAACTTTACGAGTCCGTGAAATTTGATGGTGCATGATTCCGAGGCCCGGTGTGCCCGAAATTAATTTCTGATGTTTTGTTCGGGTACGTTCAGTAAATGTACGAGCGGGTTTTTATAACATTTGAACTGGTGCTTGGAATTGAAATCTAAGGGCACCGTTGAACTCACAGCACCGGTATTCTCTAAAGAAAACCTTCACCTTGACCAAAGTTGGTCGAGAATAAGAGTTAGTTTTTGGGTTTTTAGGGAACAAATTAAATAAAAAAATATTTGTGTAGATTTATTTTTATTTTTTGGTTAAAACATTGACTTTGAAGTTGGAAGGTGGAAGTGTGGGGACTACCTAACCATAACCTCCCATGAGAGGTTATGTTGGTGGGGCCCACCCGAACATAACCTCTCGTGAGAGGTTACGATGTGGGGACCACCCGGGACTAAACCCCATAATAATGGTCAGAGATTAAAACCTCTCAACTTCCCTCATTAATGAGTGAGAGTCTCTCCACCCCCTCCTTTAATGTTCCAAATCCTCCTCTTTAAATTATTTTTCCAACCTCATGAATTAATTAACTGGAGCCAACTTAATTAATTCACCCTTTTTGAATTCTTATGCAAATGATAGATTTTATAATCTATTACCATAGCTTCCTATTATTTTGGTTGGAAAAATGTTGCTAAAGAAGGATTAGATCTTTTGAGAGAAAAGCTCTCGCCAACGAAAAATGAAGAACGCTCCCAACGAAGAACGCCTTAGACTACGAAGAATGATCTCCTTCGACCTTCATCCATGGACTCCTACCGACGTGGGATGTCTTCGACCGACCTTCCCTCCTCATCATCATCAACGAACCGATGCACAAGCTCGAGATTGGAAGTGTGCAGAGGATGTGACAAATGAAGATAACTTTGTCTTCTTCCTCGTGACTCTGTTGACGAACAAAGATTAAGGTAGGGTGTTTATTTAAATGTTAATGATTTCCTTGATTTTTCTTTTTCAGATTTGGGAGGAATCATTGAGGATGCTGTAAAATTTGAAATTCATCATTCTCCTTTCTTGAGGGACATATTTCTATCACCCTAAACGCGGAGGGTGCCAGCCAAACTAACATGGCCCAACTCCCTCCATCGATCTCTTTTGTGATGTTCTTTTACATGGTGATGAAACTAAGTGGAAACAAAGGTGACAGGCAATGACCGTGCTACCCACCATCTCTGCGACCTGTGCCACCTGCCAGCTGCTCCATCCGCCTTCCGAACCGGTCTGAACCGCATCGCGCCCTGGCCGGACCGGCCTTGTCCACACCATGCCCTGGTCGTGCCACCCTGGCTGCATCATCCTTCCAACTGAACCTAATGAACCAGCCATGACCACTCCATCAGCCGACAGAACCAGCTTCGTTGCCCCGAGCCGAACCGCAGTGCCCTCCCAACCGCTTGCGCCACCTTGCCACCACCGGACTCCCAGCCACCCGCGCCTCCTGGTTGCCCTGTGCATCTGGGCCGCCGCTGGCCTCTCATGCGCCCCCACCAAACCGCACCGACCCGCGCATCTTGGCCACCCTCGCACTCCCGACCGAAGCGTTTCGGCCCATTCCACCGGGCTCCCAGCCGCCACTAGCCTCCTGTGCACACTGGACCGAACCATCCCCAGCCTTCTAATCCAAGACACCCGAGCTGTGCACCTCGCAACGCTGGCAGGCCTAGCCTCGACCATCTAGGCCAAGCCAAAGAGTTGTTCCACACACGCGCCTAGCTGAGCCGGCATTCCGCGCCCCTGGCGGCGCCTCCGGGCCGAACCGCCCTTACACCGACCCTTGGCAAGTCTGCGTTCTTGCGACCGGTCTGTGCCCTCACGCTACTCACGTCCTTCACATCCTGCTGGGCTGGGCCCAGCGCGTCGGGCCAAACCCAACGGGTCAAGCCGGGACAAACCCAAACCGGGTTGGCCCAGACTAAGTCGGGCTGGGTTAGTCCGACAGGGTCAGACCAGACCTGGCTCCACTAGAGACCCTTTACTTTATTTTGGCTATATCTTTGGCACTGAATGTTCGTTTGACGAACCGTCAGTGGCGCTGGTATTCTGGGAGCGCGACGGTTCCTTTTTGTATACCCCACTATAGTTTTGAGTATTGTTGAGATACGGTCAGGTTGGATCGAGAACGAATCTAACTGGGCCCCTGGTACTAAAAGGTTAATAACTCACAGACCGGGCATCTGATTAACGTGCCATCTGTTGCGTTGAGACCCCTATGACGTGGAAGACCTTTGGGATACTTATTTGTGGTATTTAGTGGCATTTGATGTATCAACACTTGTCTTGAGGAGCGGACTATCCTGGAATCAAGCCTGCTTTGTGTGATAACCCTATGGCTAGCTGGTTTGTGAAAAATGGATCCTATGTGGGTTCGAAAGCTCCAACGACTGTTCCAGGATCCAACGTGGGTTTGACAACTCTGACTACTCTTCCAGGTTCTAATGTGGGTTCGACAGCTCTAACTACTATTCCAGGATCCTACATGGGTTCGGCAGCTCCGACTACTCTTCCAGGATCTTACGTGGGTTCGACAGCTCTGATTACTTTACCAGGATCCTATATGGGTTCAACAGAGTAGATGATTCAGTGGCTACATCTAATGATTTCTATCGCTCTACATAATATGTATACATGTGTGAGTTGAGTCAGTAACTTTTGTGTTTACCTCATGATTGAGATGGATTACTTGATAACTTAGCTATACGTATGCGCATATACCTAAGTGGGGTTATCTGTTGATTTCATACTTTGTGGTTTATACTTGTTATATTTTGTGAGACCTTCAGGGTCTCGGGGTATTTACTGAGTATCGTTATACACACACCTACACGGACTATGCCCGCACCTCGTTGTGTTGGTTGCAGACGACAGACATCACTGACTGAGGCTGAGAGTATTAGGACTGGACGGTACCCAAAGGTGGACCATACGATGTGATAGTACATAGAGGAGACGGACGGACATGGAGTGCTGAGGAGGCTATCTGTACCTATATTTTAGAAAATAATTCTGGAGGACAATCCAGTAGCTGTTTTTCCTTTCTTCATTTGTACTTGTTTTTTCAGTTCCTTGTACTTTTCAGTTGGGCTTGTATTTCTGGCCCCTTTACTTTTCAACACTCTTTTGTTATACAGTTTACTTAGTGTTTGGTATCTAGATGTGAGCTCTGTTGTGTGTGTTTTCAAGTTATAAAGGCATTGCCTTCCATGATTTAGGTAATTACGCCTTTGGTGTTAGTCATCATCCTCTATCCTATGGAAGGTGGGATTGAGGTAGTCACAGCACGGGCCCTGGGGGACAGGTCGTGACAAATTGGTATCAGATGATTTGGTTCTATGGCAGAAATTAGGACTCTGATATTTCTTTTCTATGAAGCAATAGTGTTAAGAGTAGTGAGTGTGGTTCTTAGTTTAGGGAGTCCAGTGTTGGTGTGGTAGCCGATGTATCCATACACTAGGACCCTAACTTCTGATTTCCGACTCAATGCCTGAAAACACTGATTGTGTGTGTGATTATTTTAGAAAGTTTTCTTAGTGATCTTTTTGAGTCAGCTCACGAGGTATAACTTATTGACTGTGACACACCTATTTCTTTTCAGGATGGACCCATGTAGACATCCATCCAGGGTTCCAGACCTTGTACGAGTTAGAAGCCCACCGAGCGACGAGGCCTCGGTGCAGGGCCCTATCACAGTTGTGGAACCAGTGGTACCATTACCTGTTGGGCCACCAATTTCACCAGCCCCAACAGTAGACGATTAACGCCTCTTGAGCGCATTGCATGAGTTTCAATGCCAGAGGCCACCCAGTTTCAAGGGAGATATATACTCATAGGCGGCTGAGGATTGGATGGAGGTTATGGTGAGAGTTTTTCAACTGCTCGGGACACCAGCCGACCTTATGGTGATCCTTTCCGCGATTATCCTTCAAGAAGTAGTAGGAAGATGGTGGAGCCTGATGCTCTAGGTGCATGATGAGGTGACACTTCTCTAGGAAGACTTTGAGAGCCTGCTTCGAGAGGAGTTTGTCCCAGCCACCCTACATGCAATACGGATATAGCAGCTACTTGATCTACAGCAAGGCAGCATGACGGTGGCAAAGTACTTAGCGAGTTTCACCTACCTCTCATGCTACTCCGCAGATATGGTACGAGACCCATTCTTCAGGTCCCAGACCATTGATCAGGGGATCGGGTGAGAGATCATGGCTTCGATGATCTCCCTCAGCATCCTTACGCAGGCGAAAGTGTTAGAGAGAGCCCTCTTAGTAGAGAGTTTCTTTGATGAGAAGTCACCGGCAGCGAGAGCCACCATCGGGCGTCATGTAGTGGAGTCTTCTGTTGCTGGCAGCAGACAGATGTCTTACAGATCCAAGCGGACTAGGCCATTTGGTGGACGACCTCAGGATATGGGTTTGGTTTTGTGGGGAACATGAGACAGAGTCAGTCATACAAGGAGTAGGTAGTGCTATGCATGAAATGGGATGGGTCACATGGCTCGAGACTATCCGACCCGCCATGTAGATGGTCAACAGTCAGTTAAGGGACCTCCCAATCAGAGGCAAAGGTTTGACCATGGTGTTCCATAGGGAGAACGCGGATGTGGCAGAGGTGCTGGCCGAGCAGCAGGTGGTGGACGATGTTATGAGGTGTTTCCACCACCATCACCAGGAGGTCCACCCCGATCGCAGGGAGCAGGTGGACTGGAGAGAGCTCAGCACCAGGTAGATGAGGATTATGATCATGACTCTCCAGAGATGATTCGAGGTACGAACTATATCCACTCCACCAAAGCTGCAGTTCTTATAGACATAGGTGTCAGTCACTCTTTCATTGCCACTACCCTCGTTCGGATCATGGAGATTCCGACAGAGCCATTGGCTCAATCCTTTCAGCTATAAACTCCTATGAGAGCAGACTCAATGATTACACACTGGTTCTGGCAGTGTGAGATTACTTTAGTAGGTGAGAGATTTGGCTAGGATCTCCTCGTAGTGGCAGCGAGGCCTTATGGAATCATCTTGGGTATGGACTGGTTATCTACAGTCCATGATCAGATTGACTGTATTTGGTGAAAAGTTCGGTGTTTCCACATGAATGGGACCAGTTTTACCTTCAATGGCGATAAGGGAGCCTTTACAGCACAAGACAAACTTACTCGGAGGAGGGTGCAGCTGATCACTAATCAGTTGGCCTACCTTACCCTCGGAGTAGTTGATGTGGAGAGTCTGAGCTATCCTGTAGTGGTGGACCAGTATGCAGATGTTTTCCCTAATGATGTCCAAGGTCTACCTCCTCCCAGAGAGGTGGAGATTTACATTGAGCTATACCCCAGGATGGCACCGATATCAACACCAGTGTATCATATGGCTCTCGTGGAGCTTCGCAAGCTGTGGGTACAACTAGAGGAATTACAAGGGAAGGGATTTATCTGACCCAGTGTTTCTCCCTGGGCAGCCCCGATTCTGTTTTCCAAGAAGGCGGATGGGATCTTGAGGCTATGTGTTGACTACCGGCGCCTGAATCAAGTGACCGTGAAGAACACGAACCAACTCTTGAGGATTGACGACCTCTTTGATCAGCTGAAGGGAGCACGGTGGTTCTCGAAGAGAGACCTCTGATCAGGATATCACCAACTCAGAGTTCGAGATGAGGATGTGCAGAAGACATCCTTCAGATGTCAGTACGGCCACTACGAGTTCTTGTTTATGCCATTCGGCGTAACCAATTCCCTAGCAGTGTTTTTGAGAATCATGAATAGGATCTTCCAGCCATACCTTGATCGCTATGTTGTAGTCTTCATCGATGACATTCAGATCTACTCGACTACTGAGGAGGATCATGCATACCATTTTCAGGTAGTGTTGGACTCACTCCAAGAGCATCATATTTATGGTATTCTCTCGAAGTGCCAGTTTTGGATCTGAGAGGTTCACTTTTTGGGACATGTCATCTCGGAGGCTGGAGTTACAGTAGATCCAGCAAAGATTGAGGCGGCACTTTCTTGGGAACCACCCAGGAGTGTGACAGAAGTATGGAGTTTCCTGGGTTTCACTGGATACTACCGGATATTTGTGGTAGATTTCTTCAAAGTTGCAGCACCACTATTATCCTTGATGAAGAAGGGTCAACCCTTCGAGTGGTCAGAGAGATGCCAGCAGAGCTTTCAGAAGCTAAGGCAGAGGCTGACTAGTGCCCCAATCTTGAGGCTTATAGAGGAAGGCATAGGCTACGTAGTTTACTACGATGCATCAGGGATGATACTCAGGTGTAACACCCTATGCTTCCACGGTATTCTTCTCTTTCAATAATGACATATCTTGCATTGTACGCAAGTTTGAGATTCTAACACACCACGACCAATCAAAGTAGCCATTATGAATAGTAATACCCACTTTATAAAATTTTATAAATTTTATTATTCAAATTGGACTTCATTTTTGGATTCGGAATATCAAAATTATCCTAAGTTGAATTTTTCGGTTTTTCTGAGAACATCCAATTTTTTATGAATAGTGTAAAATACTAAACTTTAATTAAAAACAACCTTTTTAATAAAAATAATTTATTGTGATAAATCATATTATTTAGTGGTTTTAAAGTATAATTATAATATACTTTAAATATTTTATCCAATGGTGTTCATTAGAATTAATTTCACTTTCAGATTGGACATAAACAATTGTCAATCTTTTGATTGATATTGTTTCTTAAAAACACGCTATTTGTTTTGACAACGGGAATTAATTATAAAATTAATTAATGAAACTTATATGTTTTTAATTTGTTAAAATAGACATCATATTTTAATTTGTATTGTCAAATATAGCATAGGGTGAATTTTTTGTATTTTTCTGAAAAACTTCATTTTTTGATTAATAGTGAAACCACTAAGTGGTAGTTAAAAAACTGATTTTTCGATTAAATGAAATTTTACCGCTTCTGTGAATTTAATTTCAAAAATCTGGAATACATGGTTATAATTAGGAGTTAAAATTTGGTTCAATGGCATTAAAATATTTTTTGGTTAATAGTAATTTTTGAGTTTTATTAACAGCGATTCGAGGTATTTAGAGTAATTTAAGAAAAAAATAATGTTATAATAATATGAAATTACCTTGAAACATGTCCTACTCTTATTTAATGAATCATGGAAGACCAAGAAAATACATGGGTCAATTTTTGGGACCCCATGGTGCCACTTGGGTAAGATAATGACATTAATACCATTTATTTAAAGTATAAATAAAACTGTCACAAACATGTGTTGTTTTACTAAAACAATTTTTAAAAGGGGTTATACAAATTATATTTCAACTATAAATATCCATTGGAAAGCTAAAAATATTTCCTACATTGGGATAATTTTTTTATAATTTTTAGGCATTACATAAATAAATTTATTTATCACACCATGATGATGCAGTGATTACCTCATTAATGAACGATTTAAATAAAATGAAAAGTTAAGGTAAAATCTAAGACTTACACTTGTCTAAAGCCTATTGGATGGGTGGATTTAAAACCCTTATCACCTTATACTCGAAATATATAATTTATGGACCTTTAAAATCTGAAAATCATTTCATAATAATGTAACATTTCATGAATTTCCAAGAGTTCCCCTACTCTCCTCTTATAAAAGGCCCCCACCTCTACCACCTTATTCACACCATAAAAGCCATTTGGCTCGTCCAAACTCTGCCCAAATACTCTCTCAACTTCCCTATCTTACTCCTAGAATCCTAAATTTGGGCATAAGTCTTCCCAAGGAAGCCTTTGGCTCAAATCAAAAAGAGTTACCCGATTTTAATGTAATGTCTTCTCTTATGTTATTTTATTTTATTTTTCTTCTCCAACCCCTTAAACTATTTTTATTAATTTATTTTGTAACAAAACCAGTATATTAAATATACTAGGATGTTGTTATGAAAATTATTTGATTTAAACTTACACACACCTTCATCTAATGGTTAAAGAACATAATGTTTCTGTGTGTGGTGAATTACTGCCTCACGAAACGATGATTATTCAATCTTCTTTTAACACCTCTCATGGTGTCCATTATGATGAAACTATTTATATATATGATATATATTATTTTTATTTTTTCTTTATGCTTCTGTATTTTTCATTTATGGCATACCTTTATGATTTCCATTATGGGTAAACATGATAATTTCAATTTAAGAAGTGCAGACTATCACCCCCTCAAAGTGATTTGAATCATTAATGCCATATGTGGGAAGTATAAAGGATGGAGTTAATTATATTATATATTATATTATACTAGAATTAGAATATACCTTTATATCATTAATATTTCATTCCATTAAATATGAAATATAAATGAAAGTAGCGTTCATGCGTACGTACGGCTTACTGTCTCCATGAACGGTGCATTTTATTTCTTACCTCTAAATGTTATGTAATATTATAAATGCAAGTATATACTGGATATATATGATATATATTATATCTACATCATGAATATAATTCTGGAGATAATGGATATTCTACAACATAAACAACTTGTAACTATAAAAAGTTTATTGTTGACTCAAGTACCAAAGATCGACAAAACAATCGTTATTAACTTAAATGACTACATAATTTTCATAACATGGTAATAAGTGATATAAAAGGGATAATGAACTCGAAAAAGGTTCTCATGAAATTATATATTAACTCTAGTTTATTATTCAGGATATTAAAGAACGATCGAGTCAAGTCGGACACAAGGTAAGGGACTTCATCTCAATCTCCTTTCATTGAGGCATATTTTATTTTATAGGTAACTTTATTTTATATGGTGTATAAACCCCTTTTACTTTTACTTTTATTAAAAAGGAATCTTTTTATATGAAGCGTTTTAACAAAACGACAAAAAGGAATGTTTTTTCTTACGTATGCGACGACAACGACTTCTTCGCCGCCATGACCATTATTGAGTTACGACTTCCTCTATAAGCCAAAAAAAATTAAATGAAAAATAAATACCAAGTTTTAATTTTATTTTATTTTGGTATTGAAAATGGTTTTGAAATTTTTTTTATTATATCAATGTGTTCTATTGATATCTTGTGATTGAAATTTGGAAATGTTATTTTTCCTTTATGCATATTTTATGTGATACGATTATGTTATGGTTTATGATATGTTTAAACCTTTTCATATAAATAATTCATTGGACTTAATAAGTGACAGGTGGAGCCCGCTATAGCTACTCTATGCATCGGTAGGTCTCATGAGACAAATTAGTGTCTTGGAATGAGGCCTTGACAAAACCTTATTTGTAGTCTTTCCACGAGGCCTTGTCTACGTGGTTATGATAGTATGACATTATGAATTACATCATTATGAAAGTGGTTATTGATATTTCATGTAATTATTAGAGTATTAGAATATCCATGTGAATAATTAAATGGAATTACTTAATTTTATTTTTTACATATTATGCTGAAGTTCAAGTTTAAAAGGATTTTGTTTCCTTAAATGTTTATGTTTATTTATGAAAGTTTCTGTTATATTTTTATCCTTACTGAGCATCTGAACTCACCCCTTTCTATGTTTTATTTTCCCAGGATGTGAAGAAATATTTTATGACTGACCTGCAGGGATAGTCTGAAGGCGATATGAGTGTAGACTATGGAGACTATGTTATTTTGACTTTTCACGTTATGATGTAATGTAACATTTATGAATGTATCTAGTGTTTCCAAGGCTACTAAACTAATCAGTCTTTTGAGACTTGATCTTTTGTGATCATTCCAATGTTATGTAATAATGCACCGACTCTGGGTAACTGAGGTCGGGGCGTTACATTAGGTGTGTCTTGATGCAGGAGCGAGCAGTGATCTCTTATAGTTCTCGATAGCTGAGATAGCACGAGAAGAACTGCACTACCCATGACCTGGAGTTAGTAGCAGTGGTCTTTGCCTTGAAGACGTGGCGACACTATCTGATCAGCGGACGTTTTACCGTGTACTCTGATCACAAGAGTCTTAGGTATGTCTTCTCCCAGAAGGACATGAACCTGAGACAGCAACATTGGCTTGAGTTTCTCTAGAGATATGAATTCGAGATAGTCTATACTCCTGAGAAGGGTAACATTGCTGCATACGCACTCAGCAGGAGGTCTGGTATACAGCTTCTGGGTGAGGTGACAGAGCAGCTGGCTACTTTATAGATATCCTTTGTGGATAGAGATGGATCAGTCTTCCTTCAGTCTCTTACAGTCACACCCTCACTTCTTCATCGTGTCAGGGAGGCACAACATGGGGACGCTGACTACGAGACATGACATGCTCAGATATCCATAGGGTAGGCCCCTGATGGATTTTATGAAGGTGGGGAGCACTTCATCCTATTAAGAGGACATACTATGGTACCAGTGTCACTTTAGGAGGAATTGTTGAGGGAGTTCCACACATCCCCTCTAGTGGTACATCTAGGAGTGGCGAAGACGTACCAGGATCTCTGGCGACAGCACTGGTGGTTTGGAATCAAGAAGGCAGTTGCATAGTTTGTCTCTCGGTGCCTCACTTGTCAGCAAGTGAAGGTAGAGAACCAGGTACCAACAGGATTGGTTTAGAATTTTGAGGTCCCATAGTGGAAATGGGATGGGATATCCATGGACTTAGTGATGGGACTTCCACGTAAATCCAGAGGTCATGACTCGATTTGGGTGATCGTCGACCGACTCACCAAGTCATCCCACTTCCTACTGATTAGATAGAAGGTTCAGTAGAGAGCTTGGGATGCCTCTACATGTAGGAGATTGTGCAGCTACATGGAGTACCTTTGACCATTGTCTCCGATTGTGCACACATTTTACTTCACAACTATGGAAGGGGTTGTAGGAGGATTTCAGGATGCAGCTTTGTTTGAGCACCACCTTCCATCCTCAGATGGATGGTCAGACTTAGCGGACCATTCAGACCCTCGAGGAAATGATGCATGCTTGTGTCCTCGACTTCAGTCGCAGTTGGGAGGATCACTTACCTTTGGTGGAGTTTGTATACAACAATAGCTATCACTCCACCATTGGGATGACACCTTTTTAGGCATTATACGGGTGACCTTATAGATCACACTTATGTTGGACTGACCCTGGGGAGTCAGCACTAGTGAGACCAGAGATGGTACGAGTTACCACAGAGAAGGTGCAGATCATCCAGGAGAGGATGAAGACTATACAGAGTAGGCAAGAGTTTTATGCTGACAGGAGACGGAGGCCTATGGAGTTCGAGGATGGTGACCACGTATTTCTATGGGTCTCACCTCGATGAGGTCTATGGAGTTTTGGCTGAGGCAGCAAGTTATCTCCGAGATTCATCAGACCTTTATAGGTCCTTAGTAGATTTGGATAGGTGTATTTTCACTTAGATCTTCCTCATCAGTTACACTGGGTGCACGACGTCTTCCATGTATCCCGGATGAGGAGATACGTGCGCAACCCTTCTCACATCATCGACCATGTAGAGTTCGAAATCGATGATGGGGATACTTTCACGAAGGATCCCATAGAGATTGTGGATCGATAGGAGTGAGTCCTTCATGGATGGTAGGTACCTCTAGTGTGCATTTGGTGGCAGCATAGGAACCTCCAGGAGAGCACATGCGAGCGGGAGGCTCAGATGCGGGCTCAGCACCCCCACTTGTTCCCTTAGTTCATGTTGTAGCTTATAGGGATGTAAAGCCCTGAGGTGACGAGAATGTAAAGAGCCAGAATTTACATCAAATATTATTTTTCTTAAATAAATGGGAATTTTACGAGTCCGAAAAATTTTATGGCACATGATTCTGTGGCCCGGTGTGCCAGGAATCAATTTCTAAAGTTTTGTACGGGTACGTTCAGTAAACGTACGAGCAGGTTTTTATAACTTTTGAACCGATACTCGGAATTGAAATCTGAGGGAACCTTTGAACTCGTAGTGCCAGTATTCACTTAAGAACACTTTCACCTCGATGGCTGTTGGTCGAGAATAAAAGTTAGTTTTTGGGTTTTTAGTGAATGAATTAAATAAAAATAAAGTAGTGTAGCTTTATTTTTATTTGTTGGTTAAAACCTCCACTTGGAAGTTGGAAGTTTGAACTGTGGGGACCACCTGACCATAACCTCCCATGAGAGGTTATGGTGGTGGGGCCCACCCAAATTAATCTCCCATGAGAGGTTATGATGTGGGGACCACCCAGGACTAAACCCCGTAATAATGATGGGAGAGGAAAACCTCTCAACTTCCCTCATTAATGAGGGAGAGTCTCTCCACCCCCCTCCTTTAATGTGCCAAATCCTCCTCTTTAATTTATTGTGTCAAACTAATAAATTAATTAAGTGGAGATAACTTAACTAATTCACCCTTTTTGAATTCTTATGCCAACGATAGATTTTATTATCTATTACCTTGGCATCCTATTCTTTTTGTTGGAAAAAGTTGGCAAAGGAGGATTAGAGCTTTTGAGTGAAATGCTCTCGCCAACGATGAAAGAAGAATGATCCCAATGAAGAATGCCTTCGACTACAAAGAACGACCTCCTTCAACCTTCATCCGTGGACTCCTACTGACGTGGGACGTCTTCGGCTGACCTTCCCTCTTCATCGTCGTCAACGAACCGACACATGAGCTTGGGATTGGAAGTGTGCGGCGGATGCGACGAACAAAGACAACTTTTTCTTCTTCCCCATGACTCCTTTGACGAACAACGATCAAGGTATCGGGTTTATTTTCATGTTAATTCATTCCTTGATTTTTATTTTGTGGATTAGGAAAGAATTATTGCAGAGGCTGTAGAATTTAAAGTTCATCGTTCTCTTTTCTTGATAGACCGATTTCTATCACCCTAAATGCGGAGGGTGTGGGCCAAACTAACATGGCCCGACTCCCTCCGTAGATCTATTTTGTGATGTTAGTCGACATGGAAATGAAACGACGAGGCAATAAAGGCGACAGGAAATGACTGCGCTGCCTGCGGTCTCCGAGACCCCACCGCCCGCCAGCCGCACCATCCGCCGGCCGAATTGGTATGTGCCGCGCCGCGGCCCGGCCGAACCAGCCTATGTCGTGTCGAGCCCCGATCGTGCAGCCCTGGCCGCCAGTGCCTCCGGGCTGCTCGTGCCTCCCGGCCGCCCGTGCATCCTGGCTGCAGGCGCCTCCCGGCCGCCCGTGCCTCCCAGTCGCCCTATGCCTCCCGGCTGCCGCCGGCCTCCCGTGTGCCCCGGCCGAACCGCGCTGGCTCGTGCCTCCCGGTCGCCCGCGCACTTCCAACCAAACCGCGCTAGCCTGCGCCACCCAGCTTCCAGCTGTCACCAGTCTCTCATGCACACTGGGCTGAACCGGCCCTGGCCTTCTTAGTCGATCTACCCGAGCCGTACCCCTCGCGGCGCCTCCGGGTCGAACCGACCTCACACAGACCCGCAGTCGGTCCGCGCCCTCGCGATCGTTCTGTGACCTCGCACTACTTGCGGCCTTTGCAGCCTGTTGGGTCGGGCCAAACCTGAACCGAGTCGTCCCAGACTAAATCGGGCTGGGTCGGTCTGAACTGGTCGGACCGTACCCGGGTCCACTACCGACCCTTTACTTTATTTTGGCAATATCTTTGGAACTGGAAGTCTGTTTGACGAACCGTCAGTAGTGATGGTATTCATAGAGAACGATGGTACCTTTGTGTATAAACCACTTGAGTTTTAGGTATAGTTGAGATATGGTCAGGTTGGATCGAGAACGAATCCACCCGGGGCCCCAGGATGAAAATGCGAATAACTCACAGACCAGGTGTCTGATTGACGTGTCGTCTGTTGCCTTGAGACCCCTATGACATGGCAGACCTTTGGGATACTTCTTCGTGGGACTTCGTGGCAGTTGATGTATGGAAACTTGTCTTAAGGACAGGACACTCTTGGAATCAAGCGTGCTTTGTGCGGGAACCCTGTGGCTGGCTGCTTTGTGATAAAGGGATCCTACGTGGTTTCAATAGCTCCGACTACTATTCTAGGATCCAAGGTGGGTTCGATAGCTCTGACTACTGTTTCAGGATACTACGTGGGTTTGATAGCTCCGACTACTATCCCAGGATCCTACGTGGGTTCGACATCTTTGATTACTTTCCTCTGATCTTATGTGGGTTTGACAGAGTAGATGATTCAGTGGATGCATCTAATCATCTCTATCTCTCTACATAAGATGTATACCTGTGTGAGCTGAGTGAGTAACTTTTTTTTACCTCATGATTGAGATGGATTTCTTGATAACTTAAGTATATGTGTGGGAATATACCTAAGTTGGGTTATCTGTTGATTTCATACGTTGTGGTTTATCCTTGTTGGATTTTGTGAGACCTTAAGGGTCTCAGGGTCCCTAATGAGTATCGTTATACTCACTCCTACACTGGATATACCCCCACCTTGTTGTGTTGGTTTCAAATGATGGACAACGCTGACTGAGGCAGAGAGTATTAGGACTGGACGATACTCGTAGGTAGACCATACATCATGACGGTACACGAAGAGGACGGATGGACGTGGAGTGATGAGGAGGTTATCTGTACCTACCTTTCATGTAGTAATCTTAGAGGATGATCCAGTAGTTGTTTTTCCTTTCTTTAGTTGTACTTGTCTTCCAGTTCCTTGTACTTTACAATTGAGCTTTTATTTCTGGCCCCTTTACTTTTCAACACTCTTTTGTTATACAGTTTACTTAGTGTTTTGTATCTTGTTGTGAGCTTTATTGTGTGTGTTTATAAGTTATAAAGGCAATTCCCTCCTATATTTTGGAAATTACACCTTTGGTGCTAGTCGCGAGCCCCTGGCCTATAGAAGGCGGGCTTGGGGTAGTCATGGCATGAGCCTCGGTGGACGGGTCGTGACAGAGACGCATAAAATAAGTGAATGAGATGCTTTCTCATACATAATTATATTGTGGTTTAATTTTACACACACACATAAATGGTTCATGGGAAAAATTACCAAACTCATAATTTAGAGTAAGAAATGTAAATTTATTTGAAAATTTATAATGGTGTTATCTTTATCCTAAAATGTGTTATATATATACTGATCACAAATTCTTCAAGTATATATCCACATGATAATATTTTAATATTCAATAAAATAGATGGTGTGACATGATTAAAGACAATGATTTCTCAATATAATTAGACTTTGGGAATGAGAACAATATGGTTTATTCTCTATGTTGGAAAAGTTTTTAATGTTTTTCTATGTTTAGGATTGAAAGACATCCATTACTAATGATTTTTTAGAAGATGGACCTTGAAATTATGTGGGAAGTAGATAAAATATATCTTTCTCAAATTTATATTCAACTAACCATTTAATTGAAGATTAAAAAATCAAAAAATATGGATTTGGAGTTAAAAATTATGGTATGAAATGTTTATGACATAAAATATAAAAGTTATGGAATATTAAGGTTAAATAACAAAGTATGTGTTGCATTAATACCAATATTGAATATGGATCTATTGTATAATATAAATAACACATAAATATCTACCCATCTAGGATATAAGATGATGTATGGAGATCTCAATGATAATTTATGATGGGATAATATGGGGAGGGAAATTTTTTAGTATGTATCTTGATGTATAATATGATATAAAGTAAAGGATGAATGTGAT
Organism: Viscum album; assembly: GCA_963277665.1. Lineage (NCBI taxonomy): Eukaryota > Viridiplantae > Streptophyta > Magnoliopsida > Santalales > Viscaceae > Viscum > Viscum album. Next base: position 1,112,789,676 of record OY728146.1, read on the forward strand.
AACCTTAAGGGTATGTTGAAAAATTTTCCAATACTAAAAAGAAAATATCATAAATTTATCAATATTTCATTTTTTGGATTCCATAATTCATCTAAAGTACATAAACATTTTTGGGTTATATTTGATCAACTTATGATATTAGTGTATTTTATAACTAATGGAGATGATTTATCACTTGACTAACTTTATCAAATATACATCAGTGAGGTAGTAAGGTCTCATAGAGTTTTACTTGAAATAATATAAAATTAATAACTGAGGTTAAGTTGAAATTTCAATAATTTTATTCAATAAGAGCTAAATATAAGACAATGATTTATCATTACATCTCATCTTTAGTCTGATGGTATGTTTTTGGGGACTATTCAAGCCCTAGAATATTTTCTGAGATATTTTTATTTGGATTTCAAAGGAGTTTGGGATAGACACGTTCCTATACTAAATTTTTCAATCAATAATAAATTTCTCTCAAGAATTCAGATATATCCTTATGAGTGATCATATAGAAAAAATTACAGAACTCCATCACACTAGGATGGAGTTTGAGAATGAAAATATTTGGGACCTAAGTAATAATGGAAACAAGAGGGAAATTTAGATCGATTTAACAACAAAATAGAAAAATATAGATTTGATATAAAATTTATTATAACATCCATTTATTAGATCTAAAATTGGTTGTGTGAGACAAGATATTCTTGTTAATATCCCCTCGGAAGAAGGATATGAGATTTAGAAGGAATAGGACGGTGGGCCCAAAATAAATTGGTCAACATGATATTGTTGATTATATCAGGATGGTATATTATCTCATAGTTCATCCTTAAAACCTCTCCTTAATTCATGACGTGTTCCATGTATCTCCTTAAAGTAAGTAGAGACTTGGTCCTACGCATATAATAAACTTAGTTGTTTTACCACTAGGGCATGATATTTCTTATATAGAAAAATCAATAATGATTCTTGAAAGAAGATATAAGGTGCTTCATAATTATACCCCTCACATGTTAGATGTTTTTTGGTAAAAACGTAAATTTTTTTAATCTATATGGGTATCCAGTGATGTATGTGGTAGAAGTATCATCATTTATTTTTAGTGGAATTACAAGTTAAAAATACATGTAAGGGTTTTAGAATGTAACATTATAAGATTTTATAATATATTTCTCTATAATAATTTTGATGTGTTTAATTGATTATGATGCATGAAATACAGAAATTAAGTTAAAATCCATATTAAAAATATAAAATGAAAAAAATTAATATATATTTATATAAAATTAATAATAATTCAAGTAATAAAATAAGTTCAAAAAAATCATGAAGTAGTTGATACATGATAAGGGAGGTTAGTCTAGTAATTCTTTTCTAAACAATAAAGTTTTCCTTATAAAATTTGTTTTTATAAAATATATTTTATTTAAAAATTAACATCTTTAATTTTGATTATTAAAAATATATAAAATTATTATTTACAAATTTAGAAAAATTAGTAATCATATATACATTTATAATCAAATTTTTGGAAATAAATATAAAATAATTTAAAGGTACAAATATATATATTTTTCTTTAGAAACCTATGTTTATACACACAATGTCATATTATGTTAACAAATTAAATTGATCACTATTTGAATTATTTCAATTAAATGTGTAGATAATATATTCAATAAAATAAATCAACATTAATGAAATGGTTGTTACTACAAATAGAATGAGAATAAAATTATGTATATTCTTTAAAAATATATTTAAATTTTTTTATGCATTTTGTGCACATATATAATAATTAATTTCTCCCTCTTTTGGAAATTGAATAAATAAAAATATATTCCATATGTATAATGATCATGTATATATTTTTTTATATGTTAAATTTTAATTTTTTTCATAAAAACAAGATACATTGGCAAAACGTCTTTCACCAAAGTGAAGGTAAAATTGTGTTAGAAGGGTTAAAATTATGGGATAAGGAATAAACTTATAACTAAACTATACCATTAAATTCATTGGTTGAGTGAATTTTTTTATTCCCCAAATTATATTCTAAAAATATATTATTTAGATACAAATTCCCATTAGTGTTATATAATTATATATTAATGTTCCTGATATTTAAAAGGGTGGCACTCCCCTCATTTATTAAAGGGAACATCCTCTCCTCACTTATCTACACCACTTGAGTACCTTAGGTTGACCAATATCAACAAAAATACCATAAAATCTCTCCTTCCCTTATTATAGAGGTTCTTGTTTTCATTAAAGTCCCATACAAGAATCCTCAATCTATTTTTCCAAGAATATTTTCCAAAAAAAAAATAGGATATAATGTTTACAAAGTAAGTCTCGACATGAGGTAATGGTTTATGTTACAATCCCACTATTATCAGGATTTTTTATGTTTCAATTTCAATTATAAAAAATTACATGTTATTACTCTCTTAAGATACATCTATTTTCTTTTACATTGGTTATTTTTTTTATTTTTAAGTATGAGTACCATTTTTCTCTATTTGGAATGCAGAATGACTGAAAGGTTGATTTAATGAAAAGTCAACCTAAATTCTCTTATTTTGGTTGGGAATATTTCTCTTTCATTTCCATTTTATTAAAAATTATTTTATAAAATTTCTTATATAAATATAAATTATTTGAGAATTTATTTTTATACTACCTTTTACATTCATTAAAAATGATTGAAAATGAATCTTTTTCAATCCATTTCTATATAACTCACTATTGAATTTTTACAGAAAGAAATAAAATAATGATTTTAAGTTTTTTTGGCCCTACTCTATTTTTACACTAGAATGTGCATTATTCAATATGAATATACTTTATAGTTTTTAAAAGATTTATAATGAAAATAATATTTCAACTTTATAGGAATTTTTTTTAAATTTACTAAATGGAAATGATGTTTACTATTGTTTTTCAAAGCATATTTTTTATAGTTTTATAAAATAAATTTTTAACTCTTTCAACATATGTTATTGATTTATAAGATACACAAGGGATGTGATATTATGAATCCATCCATCTCCTTTATTTGGATTAATTTTGAAGATATTTTTTAAATGATGCTTCATAAAAACTATTTCATTCAAACAAGTTAATTAAACTGTGTAGAAAAGATGAATTATCATATAATCTTGTTTAATATTTATGAATGGAATATTAGTATGTGATTTGTGGGTTCATTGTATCCCTTCAATGAATATAGTAATGTTTTATATCACATGAGTTCCAAAAGGGTACACATGAGGTTTTCCTAAGCCTAAGTGTCACACTCGCAGTTGATTAAAACCCAAGATATTTCGGTTGGTGGTTAGACCAAACAACAGAAGACACATAGTTAGTTAAAAATGTACTATTATGTGAAGGATTTAATTTTTAAAATAATTCAAATATGATTTAAATTCTTATGATAAAAATGAATGAACCCAATCCACTATCGAACCACATCCACTATGATAGTGTTGGAAGTGATCCTTGAATATGAAAATTGTCTTTCTATGATTATTTTTGTGCGAAAATTTTAGGAAAAAAACTTATTTATTATTCTTAGCATATTTTTGAGTGTCTCTTGATTTATTATGGTTGATTTCTCATTGTTATGAGTCATCTAAATTATTATAATAGATCATTATCCCAAGACCCATGGTTTACGGTTTATAGGTGGTTGAGTATAATATTTGAAGTTTTGACCATGTTCTTTTATGTATAAGATTATATTATTCTCACTTTTTATCACTAAATTAATTACCCCTATTTAGTATATATGATCATTGTTTCTTATGTTTCCTTTCCTTGGTTTATGAATAAAGGTTTTAATTAGGTAATGACTTAAAATGGTACTATGTGAGGATAAATTTGTAGGATATGTGGAAGATATTTTATGAAATAAGTTAATTATGTATCAAGTATAAAAAAACACTAACCCAATATGGTTTTGGGGAATTTATTACAATAATATGCATTTAATATTAATCTAAAAAGATGTAATATATAAGTAAGTGACCCTTTTGTCCCATCATTTCTCATCTTATGATTCTATTAAATACTAATCTATCATTGAAGAAAAATATATTTTTGCAACATCATATACTAAGTATTTGAAAAATATTTATACCTTGTAAGTATAAGATTATCTTAATAAACTAAATTAGGTCACTACTGTTTCTTGTAAAAAAATTCTTTCATATGAGCTAGACACAACCATGAAATATCACATGTCGGGTGAGTAAATCGACAAATCTATCTTTACAAAAAGGGATATCCTTCACAATTTTCCAAAAGATATAATCACAACTAATTTTACATTTATTTTATTTTTTTTATGAGAATATTTCCAACATTGAAGAAGAATTATGGAAAAAATTGGAAACACTGACACAAATCAAGACAATGTATTTTTATCACACTAATAAATTCAATTTCATGTGTGATAGAATCAAGGATCCTAGAGAAGAATTATCCCAATATAGTAAATATAGGCTTGAATAAATCCTAGAAAAGGATGAATACATTTAGAAGCATAATAAAAAAAATTAATACAATAGAGAATAATATCTAATATGACATTGTTATTAAGAATTATCAATTGTAGATTAATTTGAACAAGTTAAAAGTGGTCGAATTTTTATTACAAGGGGAGATTATAATGAATGGATATTTTGGAAATCATGTCTTGGTGGATTTATTTAGTTCATCCAATGATAAAGCCTATATAATCTAAATTCATTTCTCTGACTAAATATATTTATAAAAATAATGTAGATTTTGAGTTCAATCCTATTAAAATGTGTTTAAGGAGAAATGATGAAAAGGCTACCACTATGTGATGGTTTAATATAAGAAAGGTCATAAATAATGGTTTCCAAACAAGATCCCAGAGATTTCTGGAAAATGAAAAGGTAATAATATTCCCATAAATCTAAAAAAACTAAACAAAAGGGTGTACAATGATGATGAACAATTTTTGTTAGTAAATTATAATGATCGTAGAAATTTTGACATAGGAAATTGTATTTTTAGTATGATATATCATCTTATGATGTTCAAAGAGAGTTTATAGTGATGTGTAACAATCTTGAGAAGCTAAAAAATCCACAAACTATAAAGTCTAATCAATATAAAACAAATATAATTAAAGTATTTTAAAAATTATTTAATTATTACAATGGTTATGGACATAGAAATTTTACACGGTCATCCAAGAATATTTCTAAACTAAAAGAATAAATATATTTGTTTAAGTAGTTAAAGACATTTCAAAACCAAAATATAACCAATAATATGAAAAATAATATTTGGTGAGTATTTCACATGTAACAAACTCAAGAAGGATATGAAGGGATCCACAAAAAATAGAAGTGATACATATTAAGGTTATAGTTTAATTAATAACACTCAAAAGAATCCATAGGGATACCATATTGAGTTTTTTGATGTAATAAATTATTTATTAAAAATATGGATTGTAGATTCTTGTATAGAAAAAATGATGGAATAAGAACAAGAAAATTTTAGTTCTAATGGAAATTATAATGTTTCACAAGAAGATCCAAAATATCATGAGAGTTTATAAAAAATAAGAAACAAAGGAATATATAGGTGTTGTGTTGGAGAATAATGTAGTCTTGACACATCTCAAATGGCTATAAAAAATTATAACATCATAAAAAAATAGAAAATATAAAAATAGAAAATTTTGATTATAATACATTTATAGATTAGAAGAATAATAATTTACCACAAAAATAGTAAGGATAAAGTGAGAGGGTATCAATTTTGTCCAAGGATTCTATAAAATACAAAAAAAACATTATGAATAAAATTCATAAATATTTTCTAGAAAATAAAATTATATCATTGTTCATAATAGATTATAAGCCTTGTTTCTCTCACTAAGGATAAAACAAGGAAATTTTAGGAGTTCCTTAGATTTATTTCTAAAACCATATACACACACTTGAATTTGTTTGACCTATGTGTTTAGATGAGTGAAAAATAACAAGTTTTTATTCCAAAGAGAATAGATATATCAATTGTTATTAGTTGAAATCATCTTCAATACATATGAATAGCCCATGAATTAGTTGACGTATTGAATATTATTTGGTATTATATTCATAGTGTTATAGACAACATTATTTCTATAATTCAAACCTTGTTGTTTTCTAAACATAGCATGACTCATGTAGACTTTGAGTGGAATTAATAATGACACATTTTATATAAATGAATTAAAACTGCCCACTTCTCTATACTTATAAATTTTATCAATATGGGAAAGACAATAAAATAAGGAATCTAATTAAAAAAATTTAATAGAATAAAAACAAATAATAAATTTTTGGGTTTTTATAAATCCTCATCAATTTTTTAAAAGGTGTTTTCTGGATTTAAATTTTTTGGAAGGATTACTTTCTGTAATAAGGTTCCTATCAGTGGATTCAGTTTGAATGACTCTTATTTTTTCAATGTTATGTTGTAATGAATATAAGAATATTTCCAATAAATGTAAAATTCAGAGGTCCACTAGTATTTGGTAGTGAAAATAAATGTAAAAAAATGTATTTTAGGTTTCTGTCATCAAAATAAAGAAAATTATCAATCTTATAGGGTAGTGGAACTAGTTAATTCGGTAAAAATGTATATAAATATTTGGTGTGACCAAATCTCCAGATACATTAATAATAAATACATGATTTCTGTAATTGAGCTATTGTATAAGGTTAGTTGAGACTGAAGGTGATTATAATATCTTGTACTCAAATTTTATCATATTTGTTATAGTTTTCTCCTATGGATATAGGAAATTTGTATAAAGAACATAAATATTTTATGTGCTTCCATTTTTCTTTTACATCCTGCATAATCATGTGTGGATTTATCATTTTATGTGATGATTAGGGTATTATTCTTTCCAGTTCTGAAATAATAATTAAAGGTGTGGTCATGTTAAAACTATATAAAGGAACATTTTTTCATGAAAATTCCTCTAGAAGATTGATTATGTTGATGATTTTCAAAACGGATGTTCCCATTTAAGTGTTATTATAGGGAAATGGTTTATTTTTATAAAAATAGACATATAAATAATGGAGTTACAGGTATTAATGATATGGATTGACATATTTAATGGGATAAACATTGGTTTATGGTAGATTCAGTTAGATGATATTCTAAAAATAACTATCTATATGATATTTTTTCTAGAGAATGGATTGAGATGGTAGAGAAATTAGTTTTAACTTTATTGGATAGTAAAGATCTATCCATGGAAATAATTACACTATCTTGGAATATAGATTTTAATATTCAGTATAAGAAACAAACTACGGATGTTATGAAATCCTTCGATGAAGTATATGAGAAATCAATGACACTAAATAATTCCATTATGATGTAGTTATTATTCACTTTGAGATTATCTGAAGGAATATTAGCATCATACCATGTGAATAATTTAAACATGATTTGAGGATAACTTGAATTAATAAAGCTACATTTATAGATGGTGTGTGCGAATCACTTATTTTATCTTCACTATCAGAAATGTTGGATACCATAGTGAAATATTAAGTAATTCTAGTGGAAAGAAACACCTTATATATTATGAAATTAAAAATATATTTCATAATAAAGATTAGATGTATAAGGAAGTATATATAGCCTTTGGATTTTCTCTAAAATAATTGGGTATGGGTGTGGTCACCTTTATGAAATGTCAATAGGAAGAATTCATCGAATGATAAGTCCTAAGTAAGAAGCCAAAGAGGAATGGATAGTTAGGGCCCTACTTATATGATTTTTGGAAATAAAGGATATTTTATGGACTATAGAAGTTAGAATGATTTTTTTGATAAGAAATAAACTTCCAAAAGAAAAAAATATATCAATATCATGGAATGAGGTAACAAATTTTTTCTGATTATAAATATTTCCAAATAATCATTGGTAATTGACTTATGAGCATAATAACATTAAACTTGTGAGTTGAAATTCATATTAGGATTTATATATAGAATCTTGGGTTGAGTAAATATAGAATATGATCAAGCTATGGAGATGGTTAGAGAAGGAAATATAAAATTTTAAATGAATAATTGAGGACTATTATAGATGAATGATAACGGACAAACTCCAGGTCTCTAGAAGAAACACATATGAGTTGGAAAACATGATGAAGCATGCTTTTGGAAAATAAATAAGGATAGAGAGTGTAATTAAACAAATGGATCCATGGTGATTTATCATGGGTTGAAGAATGGATCTCTATAATTTTAATTAATCAAGGTTGAAGTTTTTTTCACAACCAAAATCATTTCATCAGAATATCCCAAAGTATGGAATTATAGGTATGTACACAAAAATAATAATAATATAAAATTTATTAGTGTAAAAGGGAAAAAAAACTCAATCACACAGATTTTGGAATATGTTATAGTTATATGCTGGTGAAACCTAATAGGATGTACTTAAAATTAGAAGTATGGAAATATAGGAATTGGAAGTTGGAAGTTTTTCATTTTAATATTTAGGGATCTACTCCTATAAATTATAATGAATGATATTTATAAATTGGAAATTTTACTAATGATTACAATCTGAAGGTTTGGGTCTACTTCTAAACTATTAAATATAAATTATATACATTAATCGAGAGGAAAGTTTTATATTAAAGGTAACACAATCATAATTTAAAATTAATCTAATAGGAAAATGGTAGATAATTCACCAGATAAAACATTCAAAACTTTTGTTGGAGTAATTGATTTTGGAATGAGATGATAATTATTAAATCCCCATAATATAATAGATTATTAAAAATAATGAACAGGACAATATAAGATAAATCTGGGTGTATGAAAATTTTATTCATAATTATTAAGGGAATTGGGAATATGTTATAAACACAACAACATACTTGATCAATAGATGTCCAACTTCGTTAATGGGATAAGAAAATGGGAAGAACTATGATGAATCTCCCTATAAAAGATCACTTATGGTCATAAATCCAAACCCATAAAATATCCTTGTTTGATGTAGGGGGTGGGTTCAATAGTATCCTCACTAGTTGAGTCCCAAGTGGAACACTGATGGTTCATGCAATATGGGAATCATGAAGGGTCTGGAGTTATCTTTGATTCAAGGGGCTATTTTATCATGGTTTTTAAATCTTACATCAGAATATTAAAATCCCTTAAGTATGATTTTTATAATGATGCTCATACAACTTATTTTATATAGATAGAGTAATATTCATCTTTTGGAAGTCAAAACTGATTCTATTACTATTTATAATTCTCTACATGGTATGGTACGAGTCCTCTGGTCTATTAAATACCTCATTTGCAGGTTCAAGGGTCTTATGAACAACCACATAGATGATTTTCATACTTGGCATAATGGGAATATAGTTTCTAATTTTATTTCAATGAAGGTGTCCCAAGGTGATAAGATTTATTATTTCCTTGGTCTTGGATCTTTTCACCATGAGGGAGTTAACTTTGTTAGATCAAACACATTGAGTTATCAATACTACAGACCCACATTAGATTTTGTTTCCAACTTTCTATAGTTTATCACTTTGATGTTCATATACTCTTACTTTATTTTAAAATAAATATTTATTATTTACCATGTTTACTAAAATTAGATACCTAATGGATAGAATTTCTAGAAAACTCAATAATAAAAATAAAATGTTTAGATGAATTTAGAACTTAAGAGAGTTTTTCTGAAGCAAAAAATCTAAGAGGAAGTTTGGAACCAAGTTTTTTAGAATAACTAATTTAGTTGAATATGTTATCCAAAATATGGGAACCAACTCAAAGGTTTGTGGGTGTTATGAAAATTATTATTTTATCAGATGTTTTTGAACAAGAATGTACAGAATAGAGAGATATCATTAGTGAATCAAAGTAGATAGAATTGTACATTAAGGAGAAATTATGCACTTAAAGATTAAAAAAATGTTGGAGTGGGTATAACTTTAATAAGGAAATATATATCTATGGAAAATGGATTTTCCATTATAATTATAAAGGTATTGAAAATAAATGGTACAAATAAAAAATGGTGGTGAAAAGTTTCCAACATAAGGAAGGAATTTAATTATCAAATATTTTCTCACTTATCATTAATAACTATACTATCTAGATATTTTCAAGCATTGTTACATCCAATAATTTTCACTTGGATTTGATATATTTAAAAATAGAATTTCATAATCTTGATTTAGAGGAGGACATCTACAAGATTTAGCCAAATTTTTTAAACCATTCTAATAATAATGTAAATTTTTTTTGAAGTTAAATAGTATCCTCTAGAGAAATAATCAAACCCCTTGATATTTGAATTTTAATTTTGATACCTTCATTATTAAAAAATGTGTAACTCATTTTTATATCGATCATTTTTTATATCATAAGGAATAATATGATGAAACATTCATTATACTCATTTTTTACATGGATGATATATTTCTTATGGTAATTTAAATTCAATTAGTCAAGGAGATTTATAGGAAATTTTCATGATTGTTTGAGAAGAATAATCCTTCACACAATAAGAAAGAATTTGTGATAACAATTGATAGTCCTACAAAATTTGATACATTGGTGTTATTCCAGAAGTAATACATTTAGAAGGTCATTGATATATTTTAAATGATTGAATGCACAAATGTATCAAAACCTATCATGGAATACATCAATGCTCCAATGTCATCGAAATCTTATTTGGGATAAGAATTATGGAACATTGGAGAGGTTTTTTATGCTTTAGGATTAGAAGATTGATTTATGAAATGATTTTCAATTGACTGTATAATTTTTTTAATGAGAGTTTTAATTCATTTTACATAAAATTCTTTAAGTATGAACTTGGAGGTTATAAAATTAATCATCCATTATCTAATATGTTCATAATATTATACAATTTTATAATATAAATATGATCCATTGATATGATTTTTGGATGTATATTTTACTAAAGACATGTATTCTAGAAAGAACATAACATGTTTTTTCACTTTCAGAAGGAAAGTGGTCAGTTTGACGCCACAACTACAGAATATAGTCACTCTCTCAACAATAGAAGTAGAATATTTTTTTCTTATATAATTACAAAATAGATTTTATTGGTTGAATAAATTGGTGAAGGATATCCAAAAATAATAAGAAATGTAAATTTTGTTCTTTGATAGTATGTATTTTATTCTCCTTTTTAGGAATCATATTTTTTATACAATTAAAATAAAAATCGACTTGAAATTACACTAGTCTAAAATATAATAAAATATATAGTTCTGTAACTTTTTAAGGTTAATGGAAAATAGAATCCTATATAAATTTTTACAAAGGTGTTAGTCTAAGAAAGTAAGAGGAATCATTGTTCCTCAGTTGTACATGGATTAATGGATAAATATAGAGACCATTATATGATGCAAAAGGAGGTGAACTCAAATTATTATGGAAGGATGTAAAAACTCTAAAAGTAGTATTTCTGTGGAATGATACTAGGTTTTTTTTAGTATCTCTAGTTTTTTAGAAAGATTATTCTAGAAAAATATTTTCTAGAATGATCAGTTTCCAAAATGAGGGTTCATTCAATGGTTTGAGATTGATTGATATGTGTTCTTATGATATTCTATACGAAGTATTTTCAAAGAATAGTTCCAATACTTGAGAAAACACAATTTCACTACTTTCTAGTGGTCAAACTAGATGTGAAATAGTATATTAAAGGTTTCTTTAGTCAATGGATGGATAATCGTGAATGTAAAAGGGTGGTGGAAGAATTTTACTAGATGAAGACCTTTAGATATTATATGTGTGACCAACTACCAAAATACTTATAGTATTATGTTTTTTTTCAAACATGATATATTGTATAGAGTGATTTGAGAGTGAGATTCAATGTAATCTCTTATACTCTAATTTTAACCGAGTGGTTTCAATGTTATCTAATGGATATAGTACTTTTTTCTAAACCAAATAATTCCCCTATGTGCTTATATTTTTATTTTTATTTTAACATTACATTGTATGTATAAAATATTCCATCAGGTGATTAGGGTTTTATTATTCTTAGTTATATAATGTGAATACAAGTTAGTGATGATTAGAAATTAGAATAAATATAGGATTCTATAAGAATTGTTTTCTATAATATTGTTTCCATTCATGATTTTTATAATGGTGGATCCACAAAAATATTGTCATGTAATTTTTTAATAGTAGTATTTATAAAAAAATACAATGGGGGATATTGTCGATCCTATATTGTTTTTTTTGTTACATTAGTTTTAAATATGGAATACATGTTGTTTCATGTCAATATATTTCTAGAGAAATACATATAGTTTATTTCAAAAATTCCCAAGAATGAAAAATTAAATAAGAAGAGTTTGAAGAGTTCCATCCATGTTTATAGAAAACATTTAATTACTTGTATGAGGTTGAAGATAGGAAGATATTTGGTTATAAGTATTGATCATTTTTGGTAAATAGATTCTATTATTTTATAACAGAAATCATAAAATAGTTTTAAAAAAATTATTACCTTGAGGATGGATAAGATTTGAAAAGCTATGACATCACAAAGAATATCCTGAACAAAATCAAAGATAATAAATCCTAGAGAGAACATGAAAATACATTAGTAATGTAGATATTTTTAATGAGGGGAATTAAGTATGTAGTTCAGTGCACTGGGGGAGGGTCACTAGCTTCACCCATTTGGGTCAAAATGGATGATGATAAGAGACTATCGAATCTTGTTAGATTTCACTAGATGAATAATGGAGCATAAATATTTATATTTAAGTGGTATCCCCGTCAATATTAGATGTTTGATTTTATAAATAATTAAAGTAGTTATCTATATAAAAAGTTACAGACACATTTGAATTAAAGTTAGATGATGTTGTATTACTTGTATGTAGCCTCACCCCATGAGAGAGTTTCATTCCACTAGATGAAAGCCACATCACTATGAGATTAAACCTTAAATAAAACATTTTATTACTATGTAAGATTGATATAAGTTCAGATAATTTCCAAGGATGTAACATGCCATTGTATTATATGTACATTGCTAAGAATGAAGATGAAACTGCTAGGATTATCTAGAAGATAAATATAGATAGAATGTGATGATTCCAATTATTTTATTTTAGTGATAGAAATATTATAACGATTCATGTTGGATCCATCTTGATGAGATTATGAAAATTCTAAATGATGTAAAAATGTTCCAAAACATTGTGATATGTGTAAATTTATTTATAATATTTCATATTGGTGAATTTTTGAATTTCACTTAATGTGTAAAGATAATATCGAACTATAAAAGGGTAAAATAAACTCCCGTAAAGGTGGCAGTGAGTTGTGTAAAGGTCATCTAATTTTATATAATGTTAATCTGAAAATATGTTGACTCGTGTAAAGGAATCATAAATACTTGCATAAATTGTTGGATAAAACTATGTTGTTCCAGTATTTCACAAATATTATCCATTTTAAGGATTCAAAAAATCACTATTTATATTATAAGGAATAAATCTAAAGTGTTTCAGATTCTATCTCTAACTATTATTATATGTTGTGAGATGATTTTTGAATAAATTACAATATAAATTATCTTATGATCCAATAACCTTACATGAATAAAGTGATCCATTTTATGGATCCTGAAATTCAACTATTTATTAAGGTAATTTATCTTACATTGGATATTTATCTTATATATAAAATAACATTTTATGAAGGAAAAATAGTATTTGTGATGTAATTTTGTTCTACACCAAAGTAATTTATCTTACATAAGATTAGATTAGAAAATTTAGTGTACTACAAAAGAAATAATCTTATTAAAAGGTAAATTATCTCCCACAAGATCTAAATCATAATGCTCAGTTAGATAGAAATAAGGTCACATCTTTTATATTATTAAAATGTAATTCATAATATAATTATATTATGGCAGTTAAGGAAATAAGTTGAATTTTTTATCATAAGAGAATATAATACTATCTTACAAATTCTAAAAGGAAGTATTTGTATTACAAAAATAGTAAATCTATATTCTCCTACATAAAACTGCCCTTACATATTTCAAGTGTTTTATCATATGAAGATGTTATAAATGTTATCTTACAAGAACAATTCTATAAATCATTTATCTTATAAAGATCAAGTTGTCTTATGGTTTTTCATGATTATACTCTTATCAGTGATATAATCTCTCGATAATTCAACCCATGCCTTTAATTAAACTAGGAGTGATGTTTTCTAAATAAGAAATGATCAATTTAGAAACATTAACTTTTTCCAAGAGTGGGAGGGTACAACAAAGAATATTCCTTCCATCTAATCCATATAAGATATTCCATATATGGAAAATATGAACATATACCATTAAGAATATGTCTCTTCAAATTTTCATAGTATTATCCACTTAACCATTGTAATTAATGAGTGTGATTCAATTTATATTCAAAATATCACATGTATATATATATATATGAGATTTGGAATCTTTATGAGGTTTGATGGTGTGTAAATATAAAGAGAAAGATATATTCTTTATACATCTCTTATAAATCAAATATTATTATATCTTCTCTATAGTTTCATTGCTTATAAGATTATCCAATGTGATTAATGAACTTATAGATTTTTACTTAGATGAATCACATATTATTTGGATGATTTGTCATATTCTATCTATTTCTTCTTAAAACCATTTATTGCACTATTCTCATATCATTATTTATTCATTTTAAATTATATCTATACTCTTCATTGTTGAGTTTATTAATGAAATGGATAGGTATTTTAATGTGATATCACGGTTTAAAGATCTTGGACATTTTTAACATGAAACAACCGCTTTCACTCAGTTGAGAGCCCCAAAAAAGGGATAATATTGTTAAAATCACCAAAATCATGGATTAAAGTGTTATTAGAGTCTACTTGGTGATTTTTATTCCTCAAATACATTAAAATATATCATGTTCAATATTTTTTTCTTTTTAATTTTAATTCCCACTTCCTTTTTCTATTATGGGAAATATTAGAACTTGCATACCTTTACATGAGTGGTTTTAATATATGTAAAATTTTAAAGAACTCAATTCAAACCCATATTGATTCTTTGTATATCTATTCTCTGGGAAAAAAATTAGTATTAGGTATTATGACCTTTGAGTTCTCAACTTTCTATGTTTGAAGTCTTATGATTTCTGTAAAATGGTTGTTGATGATAACAATAGAGAAGTTATGCTAATGGGAAGAGAACTCTATTTTAATAGTGAACATTTTGTGTACTAGAAGGAATGGATGATAATCTATCTATGGAACCTTGTTTAGAATGATTATCTCAAATATCTGAATCCTTATGCAATTCCAACAACACAAATTGAAAAATGGGATGCATGAACTGATTAAAGTTATGATTTATACTCCAAAGGTATAAATTATATGATTTTTGTACTAGAATCTAGAATATTCCATCAAGTATCACAATTTCAAACTTCTCATGAAATGTAAAACATTATATCAGTAGCATATGAATGAACAAACAATGTGATAGAACATTGATACAATAATGACAAAATAAAATTTGAAATATTCCAAATGCCAGAAGGATAAATAATAAACCAACTAAATGGACTAATCATTGATAATTTTAATAATTTTTTTTCTTTCGGAATGATAATCCTTGTACTAGATCAAGTCCTAAAAGTCAACATGAATATTCAACCTATATGGAGTGTCATCTTGTATTCAATTATAAATTCAAAAGAGTTCAAAAAAATTAAAATAGAAGATCTTATTGTAACTCATAGGATAAAAAATCATAATATGGAAGTTGAATATGGATATCATAAATTCATTAAAAAGTAAAATGTTTCACCACAGGTTTCTATTTCTAGATATTACATGGAAAAAAAGTGTAAACAAATTTCTTGAATCATCTTAATAAGAGGATACCTCAACAATTCAGAATCGAATGATGAAATTTATTAATTTCCAATAATGTTCATAAATTTATATAAAATGTGGAGAGGTTTAATAAAACCATTTAATAAGAGAAAAGATTATGAGGGAAAATATAATGAACTTAGATGTTACGAGTGTAAAAATATTGGGAGCATCAAACAATAAAACCCTCAACTCAAAGAAAAAAAGTGTAAGAAAATGTATTTAGTAATGGTTTTCTATAAGAATAAATCGAAAAGGTCCATTAATGATAACTGGAGTGCCTAAAAAGATTCTAATGGTAATAAATCTTTAGGTTCAGAAATTTATGTATCTAATAAAAATAAAAATATGTGTTTTAAGGGATATGTATATGAGTTACACTCTTATTATTATATTAAGTTTGATTATGTGTAAGAAAAAGAAAATTTCTCATATTAATAATTGGTAAAATAATGTACAATATTGGAAACCACCAATAGGAGGTTCAAGATCTTGAATATAATAAAAGTATTTTACAATGGTTGATAATTACTTAATTAAAACCATGGTAAAAAACACATCAAAAGATAGAAATATGGAAAAGGAAGTAGGGGTGAACAACCTAGGATTTATAAAAATTATTTTATACCAAGTTCTAAAAATAAAAACATGCCTAGTATTACCTATATTCATTGTAGAATAAATGGTCATTTCTCAAATGCATTCTATCTACTAAATTCATAAATTTATGGAATAAATAAAGTTAATATTTCTAAAAAATCTCCCAATTACAATTTTAATTTTGGATAATGAAAATTGATTTTGGTTCCCCAATATTTTTCGAAAACACTCCTTGACCCATGGTTGTGTTGATACCAAAAAAATATTATTTTTCGATTTTTCCTTATAGGGAACTAGCCAAATGAATAAAAATAGAAATTTTTTTATATATAGTTGCAACTCAAGGTGTATAAGATGATATTTATCCAATGTTTAATTATTATTTTAGACTAATTGTGTTTATTTCAAACATGATGACAATACAAAATGACACATAGTTAGAACTGAATATATTGGAAACTCAAAATATATATTCATAAATAAAATACATTATGATGAAGGATTAAAGATGAAATTGATAAGTATTTCTCAGCTTTATGATGATAGTTATTTAGTTGATTTTTAAATTAATTCTTTGTCAGTATTTATGAAAGAATATTATACGTTTAGAGAACATGGAATACATAAATTATACTCTCTAAATGTTAATTACTTATGTTGAAAAAATTTATCTTTTTTTAATGAGGAAATTAATTAATTTTTTATTTGGCATAAAAGCCTTGTACATTTCAATTTTTAATACCTCATAAATATATCTAAAAAATATATGATTTTCCATTTTCCAAAAATTTAATTCTATAAAAATAAATTGTTTGATGCATGTAAAATCTGCAGAAAACACTAGATATATTTTAAAATAGTTAAACAAATTTCCACTTAAATAACCCTAGAACTTGTCCATATGGTTTATTTTGAACCTTCTAGAATATAAATAATTGTTGGAAAGTTATTTTTTATTATTTACTTAATAATGTTTTCAATATTAACTTAGGTTTTTTTAAACTATAAAGTGATGTTGGATATTTTTTTATTAACTTTGGTAAACATGTGAAAAAATAAAAAGTCACAAAAATTGTGTATTTATAAAGGGATCATATAAAATAATTTTAAAATCATGAATTTAATTCATTTTTTTGAAGGCACCGTAAAATACATAATATTTTTTTCCCTATTTCACCTCAAAATAATGGTGTTTTTAAAAGGAGAAATATAAAATTTTGAGAAATTTTATAGATATATTATGTGAATATAACATTCCCACTCACTTCAAGGCTGAAGTATTAAATAAAATATAATATATCATTAAATGAGTTCAAATCAGGTCTGTCTTAATGAAAATACCCTATGAGTTATAGAAAATAGGAAACTAAATATATGGTATATTAAATTTTTGGGATATAATGTTTATATCTGAAATAGCAAATAAAATCTTGGCAAATTTTATCCCAAAGTTTATGAAGCAATCATCATAGGTTTTTCTATACTGCTTATAAAGATTTTATAGGTTTCAAAAAAATCAAGGATTTTTGGAGAATGAACTCTTGTGAAATATTATAAGGGTGGTAATTTTGATTAAAAAAATGACTAAATTTGATGAGTTAAGTGATTTTATTGAAAACATTAGACCTTAACCTCTTTTTATCATTGATGATTATGATTATTTGGATGTTTATTTTGGTAAACCAAATCCCAAAATGATTGATAATAGTAAAATATAAATTTTATTATCCATATGACCTATAATCCTCAAGGAACATCCATTATAAATTGTTATCTAAATCTTAGATGAAGGTTTTAGGACTATTATAAGTGTAATAAATCACATATAATTCTATTCCTTTTTTCTTAGCTAGAACCTAGAAATGTGGAGGAAGATAAATCTAATGAGAGCTGGGATTTTTCAATGCAGTAATATTAAAACTAGTTCTATAGGAAAATGGTATGGGAATTTATTGATAGACCATCTGAATATCCGGTTATTTTAAATAAATGGGTTTTTAGGAAAAAAACATGATGATCATGGAATGATCAAAAGAAATAAAGATACATATGTTTTGGAAGGATATAAAAATGAAGAACGTATAAATTGTGAACTAACATTTTCCCATTTTGATTGGTAATAAAAAATTATAATCCTACTATCCTATGAAGGTTATATGAATTCCAAATTATATCAAATGGATGTTAAATATTCAATTTTAAGTGAATTTTTAATGGAAAATGTTTATGTTGAACAACAACTAGGTTTTGAAGATCCTCATTTTCAAAATTCTATTTTTAAACTTTCTAAATATCTCTATGTACTTGAACAAGAACCTAGAGCATAGTATAAAATATTAATATCTTTTATTTTATCAAATTTTTTCAATGTGGGATTTTATGACCTCACTTATTTTAAGAAAACACCTTCAAAATATACTTTTATTATGAAATTATATGTTAATTGTGTTATTTTTTGGTCAATAAATAAAAATTATATAATGGTTTTTTAAAACCCATGAAAATTTAATTTTAGATTACCAGGACTGGTAGAAACCAATTTAAAACAAGTTATTTAATGGAGTAATTTATGTCTCACTTTATCATTATTCATGTAACCCATACATTACATTTTTAGTATAGATTTTTTCTATTATTCAATCTAATAAAAAAATAATCTCCTTTAAATTCTACAAAAATATTTTTAATGTTTTTTAATGGGACTATTCCACTTTATTTACATTTTTTATAAACATTCGATTATAATTTAGCTTCATTCACAGATTCCGATTTTGGTTGGTGAAAAATGGATAGAAAAAAATCTTTATGAACCATCCATTTTCTAATAAATCCTTAGCCTCGTGTTTTAGTATGAAACAACACTCTATATTATTATCAACTACAAACATTGAATATATTGTTGATATAAGTTGATATGGACATGTTCTATGGAGGAACCACAACCTAATATATTTTTATTTGATTTTAATTGTGTTACAATCAAATGTGATGACACAAATGATACCAACATTTCAAATAATTAGATAAACCATTCTAGAACAAGTCACATTGATCTATAAAATCATTTATTCCTAGATCATGCACAAATAGGATACATATCCTTATAATTTATTTTCAGGGAATATAAATTACTATATATCTTCAAGAAACAATTTTCTACTGATTTGTTTTATTTTATCAAATTTCAATTATTATTTTTTAATTTTAGTTAATTCTATTTTACTTAATTTATAGTACATTAAGAATGATGTTAAATTTAGTACAATTTTTATTTGATTTATTCCATTATATAGTTTTAAAAAAAATTAGTATTAGTAATAACTTAGTATGTATTGTTGGATATAATTTTCATGATTAACCTACACATCACATGGGTGACCCTTCAATAACCTCAAGATGAAAGAAATTAAATCAGTCTTATATGTGAACCCTTTATGAACCACCAATCCCTCGTCTACTCACTAATAAAACATAATTAACCTAATCCTTCAGACCTTCAATCCATATTTTCTAAATGGGATAACTAAGATATTATAAAGTGACTTTTTGTGTATCTTCATCCACTCGATATCCATAAGTGATGTGCTGCATGGAAAATAAATTGAGTTTTACTAGATCGACATAACTGATATGCTGCTCATGAAGGTCATCAACCACCAAAGGTGGGACTATATTTTTTGTGATAAAAGGAAATATATATTTCTTTGAGAATGATATTTTTGAGTTTAAGAAATTTTATTGTTTCATTTTATAGATTCATAAGATATTATTATAGGTACCACGAATCATAAATCATTTTCGATACGCTCAATTTTAGTGTAAAATGTATTTCAATTTCCACATGAAGGAAATTTTTATTTAATCACATCCCTCAATTCCATTGACAATCTATGATATATAGATATAATGATATATATATTCTAAACACATGATATAGAGAAGAGACCAGTAAAGTACTAGGAGCTTGAAAAGAATGTTTTGGTAAAGTTTATTCAATTATCAATTCCCAAGAGTGATGGTGAGTTTGAGAATTTATTTTGAGTATGTCAATTTGATTTACTTTTTTAATATAAAATACTATGAATATGGATAGATATATATTAAGATACATGTTCCATGTTTTTAATAATAGTGTTAACATTTATCCTTTTGGGAGAATGCTAACCATGATATTTATCAAAGGTGGTGTAAGCATATATGAAATAAAAACTTCACAGATTCATGGAATGAATAATTATTCTATATAGTTCCAAAACCAAGTTTATTTTTCAGTGGTTATTCTATAATAATGTTACTTATAGTTTGAAAAAGGGATGAAATTAGATTATACCCTACTGAAATTCAAGGGAAGTCTTCTTAGGGAATAGTTTCTACAAACATACTAGAATAAGTTACCACTGGAGTTATTACACCCACAAATGATCCATTTGGTTTTATTATAGTAGAAGACTAATAAAGCATAAAATATATTACTAATATACACTTTAGAGTTTGACTTTGTATATCATAAAATATTTTAACAAATGGTATAACCATATTAGACATTGAATAGGAATTACATCAAGTGGTTATGGATACACTAGTACTTTATATTGTTCAAAATTATGTTCTACCAATTTCAATTGAAAGGGAATATTTATCTTTGGCTATTACAACGTTTCTCAATAGTGGTGAATAGAATACTACCTCTACCACATTTGGATATTTTCCCTATTTTTAGATATCTCTTCCAGAATGTAAAAGTTAAAAGTTCTTAATATAATTTGTTATTTTATCAATCTAAGAGTCATTGTAATTGATTAAGAATAAAAAGATGATGATGATATTCCTACCGTTCTAGTACCTGAAATAAAACCAAGTAAAAAATCTTATGACCCATTTAATATTGAATAACTAACTCAAATTTATGATAATCAACAAGTTGATGAAATTCATTCTTTAGATGAGTTTCAAAGTTAATAATTATATCAAATATTTTCTCTAAATCAAAAACATCATAATAGGTCTATAATTCCTATAACAAAATATGATATTGCTGATTAATGAGAAATTGGAAGTTATTTTGAGCTGATATATGAAGTAAAATTTTTAGAAAATAAGTTATTGAGTCCTGAATAAATGTAAGGACTCTTTTAATTTTTCATCAGCTCACTATAAGAAACATGAGATCAAGTTTCTATTCTAATGAACAATATATTTTTTTAGATATAAGAACATCAAGTTTCTTCAAAGGGTAAGGCAGTTATAGTTCCATCAATTTTTCCTACTCTTACTTTTTGTTTCTATTGTATATCTAATAATTAGTTTTGTGTTTTTACGATGTTAATTATCATCTCTAAAAATAAGGGATATTTTCATAAAATCATTGGTAACTATTCCTAGAAAAAAATTTATGGTTTCACAAACTTATTAGACTAATAAAAGTATGATATTTTTAGGTGAACTGATATGTGTTCTGATACACAGTATCACTTGTGAGGAATAAGTACTTTAGGACCCCCCATTATAAATCATCATGTTTCCAAATCTCAATGATTTTATGATATTTTAATCAAAATGAGATATATTTAAGGGGAAATATATGGTCACACTAAAATGGATAGATCTAAACAATATTTTATCGATATCTAATCCATTTTATTAAGGAAAACTTTTGGTCACCACAGTAGCATTGGTGGATCCATGGAAATACTGCTAATAACCCTCTATGTTATTACACTCTACCTACAGAACACCCACAATCATTTATGAAATGACCACATAAATGTCATCTTGTTCCATACGACTGATTTTATTCATTATTAAGATTAAGTCATATTATATGGTTTCTCTCAAAAATTTGAATGATTTTTACTTTCCTTAGGATATGTTTAACTGTTATCATTATTTTTTCTAAACAATTCATATATTATGGATGTTATATGTTTTTCTATTATTGCATATTTATACTATTACTTATTCTATAGAATACCATGATAAATTCTTCTCATATTTCATATATATTATTCTAGTGATTTACACCTGTTCTAATGTGATACATATTTTATTTGTTTTCACTTATCCTTCATTTTTTTTGATATAAAATAAAGGGGGATGTGGAAATAGGATAAAAAAATAAAATTATTTTATACTATTTTTCTCAAAATACTTGTTTATCATTATAGTGGTTTTGTGATAATAAAAAAGGGGTGATTTTTAGATAGACCTATGATGTTCAAACATTTCTTATAATTAAGAAATTTAGATGATTCATAGAATCCATATATATAATCTAATTATATTATCTATAGTGTTTCATATTTTATCTCTAACTCCTCTTAGATTTTGTGAGATAATTTTTGAATAAATTCCAAATGAATTTATCAGATGGTCCAATCACTTTACAGGAATAAATATGATCATTTTACTAATGATGAAATTTAGCTTCTTATTAAGGGAATTTACCTTATGCGATATGTTTAACATATGCGTAATGTAATTATCTTATGAAATAAATTTAGTATCTATAGAGGAATTTTAGTGTATGACATAGTAATTTGTCTTATTGAAGCATAGTATAGAAATTTTATCATACTATGTAAGAAATTTTTCTATGAGAAGGTAAATTATCTTACACTTGTTCTAAATTATAATGTTAATTCAGAATGAAATTAAGTGAAGTATTTTATCTCATAAAATATAAATTTATAAAATAATTATCTTACAATCATAATGAAGCCTAGTTGAATTTATTTATCTTGCATGGATAAAATATTGTGTTATGAAGTCTTCCAATAATGATTTATCTTAGATAAATTATAGATCTATTTTATCCTTTTCAATAAAATCGTCAAATATTTCATGTTTTTTATCTTATGGGGCTATTTTGAATTTTTGTATTATCAAAAAAGTTCTATAAAAAATTTACCATGTGAAGGTCAATCTAACATATGTATTATCATGATTATACTCGTATAGTTGATATAATCTATAGATAAGTCAATTCATTCTATTAAATGAATAAGAAAATGATTTATCTAAATAAGTTTAGATAAATTTAGATAAATACACATTTTCCATTAATTAAAAGATCTAATAAAGAATACTTCTTCCATATCAATCGTATATTTTACTCACATTCCATTAAGAACCTATCTCTTCCACATTTTAGAGAATTATCCACTTGACCATTATGATTATTCAGTGTGCTTAAGTTTGAATTCAAATAAAAATGTATATATATATAAATGAGAGGTAGCTACTTCATGATGTTTGGTTGTGTGTACATATATAGAAAAAGATATGTTCTTTATACAATTCTTGGGAAACTAAAATTGTTCAATATTATAAATAGTGTTAAGTGGGCCTAAAATTATATATCCCTCTAATTAATTACATAAAGAAAGATATCTCATGAGATAGTAAGGTCTATAATGTGGATTGAACCCAGTTCGGTAAGGGACTTTATTAAATAAAATAGTCTTGGGAGTGAACCTTGACTAAGGAAATGAAGAAATAAAGAGTGAAATTGATCCACTATGATAGTATTGGTAGTGATCCTTGACTAATAAAATGTATTTTTTTGTGTATGGGTATTAAAAAAATTATTTATTATTATAATGATAAGTTCTCATTGCTCGTGACTGATTATTTATGATTCTTAACTCTTATGTCTTAGGTCTTTTGATTGAAGAACATTATGAAATGTTTTGTGATTATGATTTATGAATTTATGGGTATGATTTTCAAATGTTAATCACATGTTCTCATGCCCTTATACTTATATTATTATCACTAATGATAATTTACTGATATCTATAATGTGTACCATTACTAACATCTAAACACTCCGTATATTATATTTCCCAAGCTCTGGTAATGGATGAAGGTTTAAGTTTGTTATTTCTATAATGGATTTAGTTGTGAAGAACATATTTGGAAACAATGTAGATAAATTATGTGCCTATTTTTTATGTAACCATGTTTCTAAATAAACTTTACCTTTGAGGTTACTGAGTGGATAATTTTGGTGTGTAATTGATATTTCCAATAATAATATTTATTATTTGTGTATTAAAAGTATGGGTTATTATAGTTAGTATCAAATCAAGGATTAGTAACATTTGGAAACTAGAGTATGGAAACTATAGTAAGAACCATTAGGAAAATCCTAAGAAAAAGATAAAAACATATGTTATGGTAAATAAAAGAGTGTAGTTTCCCTAAGAAAAAAAATCAAAATATGGATATTATAAGTGAATACGGTTTTGGAATAGATGCATCATAGGGAGATTACCCCAGAAAGTGTTGGTTGATTATATCTTAACCATCATTATGGTGCATAGTGAATAAGACCCTTCTATGAACCCAGTTAGACACTCCTAGTGGAAATGTGTAGGTAAATTCACATTTTCATTAATGTATACTACAAATTATTGGAACAAACAATATCTATGAATGACCTAGGTCTATCCTAAGTTTCCATAAAATGAATAAAAGGTGACCAGATTTAGAAACCCTATAAATTATTTTCATAATTACATGGTTTCACACTCTGATTACAATTTATCATAGTATTTGTTTTGTTTTAGTTAATGGGTGGAACTATATTGAACCATGTTAACATTAAATGTGATGAAAAATGAAATGATAATCCCCTTGAGAACCTAAATATTATAACTATTATAATGAAAATTCGTTTTGTTATTCTTATAAACCTTTCTCAATCCATGAATCATATTGAGATTCTTAATGAGAAAATAAAGGAACAACATATTGTTGATCCTTCCTGAGGCATCACCCACCATCTTTAATTGGGTCCACTAATCCACAAATAATTGAGTAATGGATCAGTACCACTAAAAATTATTTTCCATTCTCCATTTCTCAGTACATGAAAAAGTTATCCTATCTATTTATCATTTAGATAGTGAAGTGGATCAATGGTGGATAATTATAAATAATACAAGGTAACGGGAATAAATTAACTCTATATACTGGGATGTGTTTAGGATATTATTATTCAATAATTTCATTCCCATTATTATTCATATTAAGATAGGGAATTAACTCCTTGACCTTCTGTAGAAGAATGATGAATTTGTTGGTACCTATGAGGTAAATTTGATAATATTTATGAGGTATAATTTTTTTATTATTATTTACCCAATAAATAAGATTTATTAATTCTTTTGTGGTGTAAAACCAAGTCTCTAATGGGATTTATCCATAAGATACTTTTTTATAAATGAAGAAATAATTTGATGTGCTATCATGGGAAAAAATTGAGATTGGATTCACCCATCATTATCAGGGTTTTGATAAGAAAATAAATATTAAATCCAATTGAAATTATAATAACAAAATTCATTGATGGAATAAAATTATTTTTCCCTTATTCTAGAATTGTGAAAAAAAGTATAAAATTAATTTTCTTAAGAGGACTATCAAATGTGTTAAGTGTGCCAAAAATTCCATTGATCAATCAAATGCTAATTTAATGGGAGGAAGATAGTTAATTATAAAAATATAAAGAAACCTCTATAGAATATACCACCCACACTATGAAAAAAATTTAAGGATGTGTTGTATTAAAATTTACCAAGTATGAATTTTGAATATAAAAGGTGTCATTTTTTTTGTTGTAAAATCTTGAGAGATGTTATATCTATGGATCCATAAAACACAAAAGTTATTGATCAATAGCCTAGACCAACAATTGTAACTAAGTTTGAAATGTTTTTGGGATTGGTGGAATATTATCAACAATTTTTGAATGATTTCTCATTGCTCTATATTCCACTCACCAAATTAACATAAAAGGGAGTTAATTTTATTTATATTTATGAATTTAAAGACAATTAAAATGAACTGAACTAAAGTTAGGTTAGTGCAATTTTTCTCACACTACCCTGTAATAGACAAGGTTTTTTGATATACAGTGATTCATTGAAAAATGGGTTGGTGAGTTTCCTAATTTAAAATGATATAGTTATGTCTTATCCATCAAACCAATTTAAGGTTCATGAAAAAAAATCTAGACTCATGATTTTGAGTTAGCAGCGTTTATATTTTCAATAAATATATGAAGGAATTATATTTAGGGATAATAGTGTGACATATTTATTGATCATAAAAAATATTAAAGTATATATTTACCTATAAGTAGTTTAATATATTAAAAATAATATTGTTGTATTTCGTTAAATATTTATACTTATTAATACATTAAAAACCTAGTAAAGTGAACAAGGTGGATGATACTTTGAGTTGAAAGGGTCTTGCTATATTGTCTATGATAAGGATCTTAAAATATCTAATATTTTTTGAGTTACAAAGGATATACCTTGAAATCATTATGGAAGGGGATAAATATTATCTTTCCCAAATGAGCTTTCAACCATATATCCATGTAAATAATAAAGAGACAAAATGGGAGGATATAGATCAAAAAAACAAGGTGAAAATGTTCAGGAGTTTAACATTAATTATGATGGAATAGTAGTGTTTAAAAAATGAGTTTGACTCCCGTCAATACCAAACCAAAATAAGGAATAATTGGATAAATCTTATGGATTATCATTCTCTATTTTTCTTGGAAGTATGAACAGGCATAGAGGACTCAAAGAGTATTTTTCGTGGGATAACATGAAGTTATATATTTTTGAGTATGCATCTTGGTGATTAGTATATCATAAATTTAATACTAAGAGATATAATTCTAATGATATGTCACAACAATTACTCATATGAAATTAAAAATGGGAAAACACCATTGTGGATTCCATCATCAGAATCCCTAAAATATATGAAAGACACAGTGATTTTTATGTTATATTTGATTTCCTTATGAAGTTAGAGCACTTAATTTACAAAAGAGAATATTTTTCCCTTGATCAAATTTCTAATATATACATTAAATAAGTTGAAAGGTTACATGGGGTACCATATTCTATTGTATCTGGTTATGATTTGAGGTTTACCGCTAAGTTCAAGAGAATAATTTATCATGTTCTGGATATAGAGTTTTCTTTTAGTAATTATTTTTATCCTCAGATAGATGGTAAGTATGATAGGATCTTTTAACCATATGGGGATATGTTGAGATTATATTTCTTATATTTCAATGGTGGTTGAGATCAATACCTTCCTCTACCTGAGTTTTTTACAACAATAGCTTTCAATAAAGCTTTCAAATTGATCCTCGTGAATCCTACTTTAGAAAAAAGTGTATAAATTTGATATGTTTGGATGATGTTGGATAAAAATATATTAGTAACTGGTCTATCTAAGTAATATAATGTTAGATACATTTTACAGCACATCAAGGAAGCTTAGAGTTGATAGATGAGTTATTCTTACAATTATCTATGAGATCTATAACTAGATATTAGTGAGAAGGTTTTCCTATAAATTTATACATGGAATAATGTTACAATATTCAGAAATAATGGAAAGATAATCCCTCAATATATCTTTCACTTCATGATTCTTGACTAAGTGGGGACTATAGCATAACCCTTATCATATTGTCAAACCTCTCTGAAGTTCAAGATATGTTCCATATATATCTCACAAGGAAGTACATACATGATCCTTCATATGTTTTGAACTTAAATTTTATACCATTATATTATGATATTTCCTATGAATAAAAAAATGTATAAATATTGGATCATATAGATAAAGTTCTATGGAACAATAGTATAGAAATGGTTATCATTATTTGGAGGATTAAAAATTTGACCATGAAATATGGGAAACCAAGGATGTGATGAAGTAGAGATATCCCCATTTTTTTATACTATAGTTATATAATTTTTGGGGATAAATTCATTTTAATGAGGTAGAATGTAACACCATAATATTTTATATGTTTTTTCATTGAAATAAATCTATAAGTTTTCAATATCTCGTCTTAAAAGAATCACTGAGTATATATGAACTATAATATAGAAGAATGTCATAAGATATTAATTAAAATATTATCTATGAATAGTAAAAAACCACTTTATGAATACAAAACATTAAAAATGTTTTTATTTAGGAAAATTTATTAACTAATGTATAATAAATAAGTACAAAATTTTTAGAAAATCTATTTTAAGCTTCTAAGTAAAGTTTTTATAAAAAATTGTTTTCATTGCATTTTTTCACTTGAAAATTATAATTAATTTCTACCATTTTGATATATTATATTTGACTAAATTATTAAAAAATTTAAATCTTCATTTTAATATTATATTAGGGTGCATTTTTTTTCTAAAAAGATTTAGTTTTTTGTGAAAAATATTGTTTTTTGTAAAAACTATCATTTTTTCCATGTAAAAGTACAATTATAATTTTAATTTTACTATAATGTATCATAATTATCCTTTAATTATAAATAATTTAATTTATCATAAAATAATCATCATTATACATTATTTTTTTATAAGTCCATTTTAGGGATTAAAAATAAATTTTCTAAAAAATATTTTTATGCGCACAATTTATTTTTCTATTAATAAATAAAATAAATTTATATTGATTAATATATTTCATTAAATTTATATATTATATATTCAGTAATTTATTTTATTATTTATTTTATTATTTTTAAAAGGAATCAAATCTAATAAAATTAAGTTTTTTTCCTAAAGAGACAATCTTCTAAAACGAGTTTTCATTACAGGTTGTGCACTTATTTAAAATTAAATTACTCAACTTATAGAAAAAAAAATATGATATAATGGATTAAAAAATCAATAATAATAATAATTAATTTAATATAATAGGTTCAACTTAATATTTGGTCATATGGAATAGTTAAAATGGTAAAATTGTGTCACATCAGTTAAGGTTAAAATGAGTTTACCAAGGGTTAAACAAATAGATAACAATATTATTTCTACTCACACCTATAGAATTATTATTTATAAAATATATTCCATCTTTATCTTATCCTACCTTTTAATCCTTGGATATTTTCTACCCCTTTACCATGGAAGTGACCTTATATCATTGATATCTTTTACGAAATTTTAGGGGTGTCCCTCCCCTCACTTATAAAAGGGAACTTCTTATCCACCCTTCTTAAAAAAACTTAACCTTATATCTTATAAAATCAAACTATAAAAACATTCTATAATTCCTTACCCTTATAATATATCATCTTTTATTCTTCTAATACAAATCCTTCAAGGCATAAAGTTTAATCCAAATGAGGTCTATCAAAGAAAAGGTATTAATATTAACCAATATCTTCTAAAATTATTTATTCCTACACTTACTATAAAATTATTGTATCCATAAAATAATTATTAATAAAATATAATAATCATACTGATTTGTTATTATTTTTAAATAATGACCATTTTCCACCTCTTCTCCTTCAAATTGGATATGAAAGTGTCACTCGTGCAAACATGTGGAATACTGCATCCACGTAGTGATCTAATTAACATCCCCCAATTTATTTGGTGATAATTATGATTTATTTTATGTATATATATGATATTTATGATATAATAATGATTAAATAAAGTTTAATTAATATTTACTTTCCTTTAATTCCATCCAACTGTAAATAGATACCTTAATCCTCCACATGTACGGACTACCGTCTCCATATAGTGATATAGTTCATTTTTCATAACCTATTTA
Source organism: Viscum album (assembly GCA_963277665.1). Taxonomy (NCBI): domain Eukaryota; kingdom Viridiplantae; phylum Streptophyta; class Magnoliopsida; order Santalales; family Viscaceae; genus Viscum; species Viscum album. The sequence continues at coordinate 1,112,819,906 of OY728146.1, forward strand.
TATTAATGGATAAAAAAATATGTATATAATAAATAAATATGATATTTATATCATTATTTATATTTTTATTATTCATAAACCAGGATAAAATTTCAAAAGACCATAACTTTTGAACCAAAACATACATAAAAAATGAAGTAGTTAACACCTAAAGTGATGGTGATGATGATGTTCTTTTAATGAATGGGTTAAAAGTTATTATAAGAAAACCATATATGGTATTATGGGTTATATTATAGTTTTATTATATAATTATTATTATATTTAAATTTATTATATAGTATTTTAGAGTGCTTATGAATTTATACAAACTTTAGGTAAGGTTGTTTTGTTACATTCTCATTTCTCTTGTGATTGTTTGTGATAAAAAATTTAGATGATGAAATTTTATAATCTATACATCCCAAATGTTATGTATTTTTTTTATAATATATCAATTTTTAAATATTTTATCTTTTCCATTCATTTTCCACTCTTTATGTACGCAATGTTCGAAAATAATATTTTTAAGGAAAATCAACATTATTTCAATCTTGGATCATGAATATTTTCTTCCATGTGTATATTTTTTAAAACGAATAAATAATTTTTTCACTATTATAAGAAGATTATTTAGATTAATTTTAAAATATAATTAAATATACTCATCAAGGTTTAATATGAATATTCTTATTATTTTCCAAACATGGTACTTCTGTCTTTATACCAAAAATGTGAGAGTAATTTTTTGTTTAATATATACCACATGAATGGATTTACCCACCATCATGTATACTATTTTCTATAAATATTCCTTTATAGGTTTTATTTTTATTTGAAAATAAAATTTTATGATTAATATTTTGAAAAAAATTGGATTCTAAAGAAGTGGTTTCAAATAAAAATGGGTATTTTCATAAAAAAGGATCTAGTGATTTTATAATGGTATTGTAATCTATAATAGCATACTTTCATGTTTCTTAAGATTTATTAGGGATATAATAAAATGTAACCATGTTTATTATTTCTCTAGATGATTTGTTAATATGATTATGAAATTTTTATGAAATTCATATCCTTCTATGGGTTTTGATTTGTGACATGATGAATGTTTTATAATCATGTGGTACACATATATATGGTTTCTATTCTGTGAGGGTTGGGTCTAAAATTCTATTGACCTTTAATGAATAAGGTATTAAATGATATCTAATTAGATAATAATGACTGTAATGAGGAGTGAACCATGTCTAGTATGATATTTTTTCAAATAAGATAGTCTCATAAAAAAATATTGAGTATTTAAATGATATAATAGGGAGTAAAATTAGTCTATTATAATAGTCTTAGCTATGATAATTGACAAATGAAATGATATTTTATGATTATCTGTAGGCTATAAAATTTTGAATTGTTATTATAATAATATCGCATGGCTCATGAGTGCTTTTTGATGACTCTTCACTCTTATATATTATGTATTTTGATTGAAAAAACTTAATTTTCTATTTCATGATTATAATATATGAGTTTATGGGTATGAATATCTAATTATAAGATCATGTTTTTACACACTTATTCTTATCTTATTCTCACTTATGATCATTTATTAACATCACTTATTTTTACCATTATTAGGAATATAATTTTTCCCTTTCTTATATTTCTCTTTCTCAGGTTTTTGAGAAAAAATAGGTTTATTATGTCTAAGAATGGTCCTAGTTGTGAATAACTTAATGGAAAATGATATATATCATTTATGTACCTTTTGTTTATTTATCCACGATTCCATAGACTCTTAAACTTTGTCGTTATGACATGGAACATATTGATATATAATGGATATTTTTTCTAATAATTTGCAGTGTTAATTTATGAAAAGTGTAGGTCATTGTAAATATTTTAGAGAGAGAGATGAGAACTATCTACATCAAGATATACAAAATAAAATGATGAAGTATTCCTATTTATATATTATAATATTATGTGTATGTGCATGCTCTCATGAATCTATTGGTAATCCTAAAATCTTGAGGATAAGCCTTGTGTGCATGTTATGCTATTGAGAATATTCTTGTAATCAAAGACCTGATATTTTGGTGTAAGATCTAACTTTTATTTAAAGGAATCCAAAATATCATTGAAGATCATATTCACACAATATTTAAAGAATAATTGAGTAATAAAGAAATTTTTTAGTATAAATAACCATATCGTGAGATAGTAAACAAGAAATCAATTATAAAGAGATTGAGACACTAATCAAGGTTTTTATTAGAAATAATTCATTGTATTCACTTATGTTTAAGATTTATAATATATATTTATTATAGTAAGATATTTTATAATATTTTGAAAATTTTCATCTGAGACTTGACCAGAACACAGTAATGATTACGTACCCACATTAAGACCAAATCTTGGAAGAAATATTAGTAGGTTTTCTATCCTATCACTTGGTGACAAGAAGTTAAGGATAAGGGATTCAAAAATGTGGATTGAGACATTAAAATACCAAAGTAGTTTATTTATAAGAAGAAAAATATTTAAAAATAAGTATCATTAACTAACCCCCCCCCCCCCCCCACCACCACCACCACTTAATTATATAACCAAACAAATCTAGGAACTTAAAATATCAAATGGTGGTTCTCATAGAGTATATAATGATGGACCTTAGTAAATAGTTTAATGGTGAGGTGGTGAAGGTATTTTTCATATATGATGAAGAGGGGGAGTTGGTATAGGGAAACTACAAGCCATAGAAGTTCAATATTTGGAGGGACCAAAGGTGGTTGAAGGAAATATTTCAATATACTCTACTCTTTCTTTTTCTATTGATTATAATTATTAATTTACTTTTGTTACCCCTTTCATAGTTTGTTGTTAAGATCATCCTATATGGTGGAATCAAAGATCTTAGGATTTTATTAATATACGGAGAGGTTATAGTAGGTTATTTGGAATTTTTATTTTAGAGTTAATTTTCAAGCTAGATTGATTCCCATGTAACATAATATTATTATGGGTAAAACACTATAATTATATCTTAGGGTTGTATTAGATTTATTTTTTATAGACATATATAATTTTTATATAAAGATGGTTATTTTATTTAGTTTGGGTTCTGAATATGTGGTTTCTATTGGGGAAATGGATTGTTGCTTGTGTAAGGGGCAGATTGATATAGAGAGGAGTTCATCCCAATTGTTGAGTTTTATTCTTGGTGAATATTTCTTTCTGATGGAGAATTTTTCTGAAATTATATAGGATTATAATGACATGTTTCTAGAAAAATTTATTACTTTATCTATGTGGTGAGATATTGACTTCTTCATTTATCAATATCTAGGAATTTCTTTAATTAATGTAGTAGCTTATTATATGGAACTAATAGAAATTAGGGAGTTAATAATTCATATTTATGAGCAATTTTAGTAAGGTTTTATTCAAAATATGTGCCTCCATGGGTTACTCCATCATTTTTCTCAAATAATTCAAGAAAATAATAAGGTTTTGTATAGATTATTGAAGGATTGATCAAGTGACACTAAATAATAACTCTCATATTCCTATGATCTATGATTATTTTACCATTTAAAGGGAGTGGGTTAGTTTTATATTATTAATTTACAATTTCTATATCATCAGATGATGTTTAACAATGAAGGCATCCCTAAAACAGATTTTTTATCAGTATGGGAATTTTGATTGTACAATGATTTTGTTTGGAGTTATAAGTACACATTTCATTTTTATGAGGCAAATTAAGAAGGTGTTTTAAATGTATTTTTATGATTTTTTATCCTTCTTCATTGATGATATTTTAATTTATTTGAATATGGATGAAGATCATGTGGATAATATCAAGATGATGTTGGAGTTTCATGAGGGGAATTAATTGAATGAGAAGATGTGAAAGTATTTATTTTGGATGCATGAGATACAATTTTTGGCACATGCTATTTCATAACTTGGTGTTCTAGTGGACCTAATGAATATTGATGTGTTTATAGTCTAGAATCCTACAAATGACGATACTAATTTAAGAGGTTTCTTAGGATTAGATATCTATTATAGGATTTTTGTACACTAGTTCTCATATATTTTTAATCCACTATTATCTTTAAATAATATGGGATATACTTTTACATAAATGGTGGAGTTCCATGATTTTTTCAAAATATTTATGATGGTGTTATAAAGTTCTCCATTTCTACAATTTCGTTATGAGGGAGTTACATATTTATTTTGATCCCTCTCATCTAGTTTTTTGATGTTTCTTACCTGAAAATTACTTTTTTATTTCTAACATTTTTAAGGGAATGTGAGAACCCAAGTTCGTACAGAAAACCATAGCATCAAATAGAGAAATATCCAGATGAACCATTGAAATAATGTTTAAGCCTATCAGATGCATTATTCCATAGTAGTTTCTAGATAAGTCCATTTACCTCTAAATCTGGATCATATTTTATGAGGTCCTCGAACAAAACATCTAACTTGTCCCACGTTTTTATGAACTCCTCCATGCTTAACTTCCCTACATTAAGCCCTCTTTCCAAAATATGATCTTGTTTGTCAATCCACACCATCTTCATCTTACTAGTATCCACCTCAAGATCTCTCTCAGACATCTTGTCACAATCCCCTTTCGAGGTGTTGAATGGAAGCAATTTCTCTACCATCTCTTCCTTAGAATGGATGATAACTTCCCATGTCTCCTGGAGCGGGACCTCCCCCATATTCTTCGATGCCATAATGTTCAGAGCTTCATCTACCATTTCTTCATTGGAGCGTGTATCACTCTGCAGTCCTAAATCCACCATTACATTATCACCCAAGGGGATGACTGGACTAGCATCCTTGCATCCTATGGACACAGGGTTGATGGAGGCATCAACCGACTCATGCTTGTCACTATTTCACCTTTTTTAGGGGATAATGCCTACATTTGTAGGATCCTTTGGAGGAATCTTACCCTTACATATAGATCTAGTAACACGAGTACTAGATATGTTAGAGTAATCTTTCCTAGGTCGTGCCCTCCCATTTTTCATAATGAAGTCGTCATAATCCACAACAGTATTTTTTTATCTTTAATGAAGAGGGTCTAAAAAATTCCTCCTCAATGACCAGTTCAATGGGCTCAGTGGGTTCCAAAGCATCGTCAAAGTCCTCTTGATAAAAAACCCCTTCCACCAAGGGATCCTCACTGAGGGTGACCACCACCTCTTTAGGATCCCCACTATAATTTCCATCCTCTTATCCTAACACTTCAAACCAGTTTAGAGAATTCAAAATCAGTCCTATGGAATTAACCTTCTCATTATAAGATATTCTATCTTGCGAGACCTATTGTAACTTGTCTGGAGCTCCTGTCTGGACAAAGCCTCGACACATGAATTGGAAATGAATTGAGATTTTCACCAGAACCAGACACTAGTAATCCACACTAGTGTACTCATCCTCGTAAACAGCCTCATTCACTGCATTATCATAGGCGTCATTTAGTGGATCCATCTCCAATTCCTAAGGATAATCCATGCGGACATTTCTTTCAGCCATCACAACCCCTTGGTCGAGTCCCACAAAAACCCCACTATCACACGATAGCACAACCACATCATCAGATGATTATGCCACATCCAGATCACATTTGAAGTGATGGAGAATATCAATGACTCATGGGTTATCCTAAGAAAACAGAGACGACTTCCACGGAGCAGAAGCTTCCTCACATAAGAGCACGGAAGGAGAGGCAATGCGGTCAGATTCTAACTATAGACCACCTTCATCAGCCCTAGACCCATCTGTGGTCCCATCCTTTCCTGGTGGAGGGTCACTAACACCATAACCCCCTTGGAATTTCCTCCATCCATACTGATAATAATGGGACATGTGCCCAAGGTGGCGACATTGTGAACCGAAGTGCATCCAAGACTCAAACACAACCAGTTACTTCCAATGAAATTTCTCTACTATCGAAATCAAAATCCATTTGACTGGGGGTCTTGACATATTGAATTCAACATAGATGCATGGAGATATCGGGAAACATACTGAACTGGTCCTCAAATCAAAATAGATAAAATAGCCTACCAAGTTCTTGATCATTTGAGAGATAAAAGGGTTCTGAAAGGGGAGACGTAGCTCCAGAAAGTGTACCCAAAAATCCATTTTCAGGGTTTCCTGGTTTATATGAAGATCGAAATTCCATTTTAGTAGATTAAAGTGATAGCCAGTGTAGGATCGAGGAGCCCCAGACTATGCAATGATCAGATCTTCCGAGGAGGAGAATCGAATCATGATGTGTAGTTTGTCCAAAAGCCCGACATATGTGCGTTCCAAAAACCCCCATTTTTTTAAAACAAATCTATAGAAGATATAGACTGATGGATATTGTGAGGTGAACTGAGCAACCAAGTTCTGGGAGAGAAGAGAAGAAGCATCCGTAAAATCTGAGTTCAAAAGATCGAGCTGAGGGTATCAATCACAGAGGTCCGAGACCTTAGGGAAGATAGTGATTTTCGGGAAAGGAGGGAAAGAAGCGGAATAGGAAGGTGGGGAAGATGAAGGAGGCTTCTCTGTTGGAGGGGAAGAGAAACCCACCTCCCCCGAAGATGGGGGAGGGGCAGAGACACCATCCATGGCTACCTAGGTCATGGGAGAGGTATCGAGAGTTGAGAGAAGAACCTCCATCCCGTTAGACCTTTAATTTTGGATGTGTCTAGATATAAAAAAAAGAGAAGTTATTTCTTGTAGATCTACAAAATTATCTCCTAATGAATTTATTTATCCAACCCATGGATTGTATCTTTCAGTGGTTATTATTTATTTTATTATTTAGAGGCATTATTTTCTTGGAAAATGATTTATGGCCTATTATGAAAATAAGATCTTGAGATATATCTTTTCCCAAAGATAGTTTAATTTTCAGTAGATAATGTGGGTTGAATTTATATAAGATTAAGAATTTTTTATCACATATTCCTTATGGAAGGGTAATTTATTATTTGATGCGTTGATTGATAATTATATTGGTGACCGTGATCAATTAACGAGTATGATGTGGAAAGGGATCCAGTTTTTGAAATCTATTCATCTTGGTTACAAAGAGAGAGTTGATGAATCTTATCTTTATTAGATAAGAAGGTAGTATCTATTAATGTTTCAAGTAGAGGATTCTCTATTTTAGACCATGAGGGGGAAGTATGAAGGGATCAAATCATGATTATTAATGTTTTGGATTATTGGTATGGGGAGGAGTAGCATTAAGTTTAGTTTCTTGGAAAGTTATTTATTATTTAGAGTATGTGGGAAGTTGTTAAAAATAGTTCCACAATTCATATTTGATAGTGACTTAGGTTGTTACAAAATATATCACAAATTACAGAGGATATTTCAGAGGCATTGGATGAATAATGTGATAGATATGTTTTTACCTTGATTCCTTTTTATTAGGTGAATCTAGAACATTACATTCTAGTGAGATTGTTTAATCCTTAATAATTGGAAGTAGAAGGAATATTTTTTGTTTTTTTATATATTATTTATATATACCAAAAAAATTATGATTCCATTTGGTTTATATTCATAGATTGATGAATTCAGGACACTTTATGATGACTAAAGGATCAATTTTGATGTATAATTTAACAAATATTCCTGTTAATGATTTGACAAGGGTTCAATGAGTTATGAGGATGATATTTTCTAATTATGATTATAAAACTTGCATCATGTAAATATAATGGATTGTAAAATTACTTTGATACATAGTTGTTTCATATCATTGTATTTCACCTACATGCTAATAGTAAGAATAAATAGATAATCAATATATTTGAGGTTATGTTGATAGAATGTATCTTGGATTTTTGAGGATCATGGTTTTACTATTTCTCATTGGTAGAACATTTATATAATAATAGTATTTATTACTCCATAGATATGAAACCATGTTATGTTTTTTAAGGTATATTAGGTAGTTAGCTATTGTGTTAGGTTGAGGTGGGTAAGGTCTTTATAGTTGGGTTACAGATAGTGTAAGAGATGATGGTGCATGTTCATGTTATTTGGGATCGTATGAGGAATGATCAGTGTTGACATAAATCCTAGGTTTATTAGAGGAGGTTGCTGATAGAATTAATTATTGCGGATCTTATGTTTTGTATAGTATCTTCTTAGCATGGAAAAAATATTAGTAAGGGTTGAATATTTCCACAAAGAATAATTGGGACACTTGAGCATGTTGAATAGGTAATATAGTTAGATTATCAATATATGTTACCTCTATAGTTGTAAAAGGTTCATGAAATTATTTTGGTTTTGAAACTTCAAAATTACTATATTAATCGTTCTCATTTTATTTATTTGAGTGATGTTCACATCAAGAATGATATTAACATTATACATTATCCCATGGAAATTCAAGATCATGGATAGAAATTCAAGTGATGATACTTTGTTGCTGTAGTTAATGTTCTTTGGAGGGATGGTAAAATAAATTTGATAACTTGGGAGATGTAATTTAAAATGAAGGTGAAATAATCTAAACATTTTTGTATTTTTTATTATTATTTTTTATATGGTATTTTTTTATACTAATGAAAGTTAAATAAATGTGGTGGTTATGTGGTTTACTTTTTAATGATTATGATTTAATATTATAATCATGAAATATTTTAAAGGGTTATATAATATAGGTATTTGGAAATTTTAATTTTGGATTTCTTGATATTGAATGTATTTTTAAATAAAAAATTTAAAATTAAATGTTTTAGACTTAAAAAAATTTTATTCTAATAATTGAATTCTTTATGGAAGGTTTAGCATTCTAAGTGATTTTTAAATTTATCAAAAATGTTTTTCTCCCATAAATTATTGACTAACTATGAAATTTACTATTTTATTTATTTCTCTAAGTATTTCATATTTTTATGGATTATTTTTTTTAAATAAATGATATGATATATGAAATATTTTATATTATTTTGTTGTAATAGAAATTTTAGATGGAGTGGAAGCCAAATATTTCATGGGGTGGTATTCCCAATCAATAGATTAAATATGGGGTTATGATACTTAAAATAGTGTACTAAAGGAAGAGAGTTAGATAAAATTAAAAGGTGTAATTAACTGTGAAATTAGAGTAACTAAATTGAAAGAATTGAATTTTCACCATAAGAAATATCTTAAAAATTATACATGCTCTCTAATCTCTAAAGAGAAAAGAACTCTTAGTGACATTTTACAGTGGTGAGTTGGAAAAATGAGAAGAATGCATTTTTGAAAGAAAAATTAGTCGTGATTATCGAAGGTACAAAGGATTATGTTTCTTAGTATCGTTAAGGTAAATTAATTAAGATTTATTACTTCCATAATCTTTTTTAATATTAAATTCACATAATATTTCATCTTGTGTAGATGATTTATAAAAAAACCATAAGAATAGATATATGGTAAATTGAAATTTGATATTTTTTATGAATATGGAATTTGTGGACTATTTATTTATATTGACTAATTGAACTATGATAAGTTATGAATTTAAGGATTATTAAAAAATTAATAACTATTATATATTATATATGAGATTATTGGAAGTATAATTCTTTTGGTATTAACAATTAACTGATATATATGTAAAATGAAGAACGATAGACATGGATCATAATTAATGAATTATTTTTGAATATTTATTATAATACATATATCAATTATTTTTCATGTGATGTTCAAGTAATAATTAAAATAACATATTTTCTTGATTATTTATGAAAACAATTGAGTCCCCTGTATTAATTTAGAGCTCAAGATAGTGTAAATTCATAGAAAACTATAGAGGTGAGAGGATGAAATTTATGAAGTTTTCCACAATGTTTGTTATTTATAAAAATTAATATATGGCCAATTTGGTGAGATTTTATGGGGAATAGATGTAAAATATATATTTTTAGAGGTAGAATCATTCCATCCAGGGTATTGAGGTATTTTCCAAGATACACTATTATATGTAATTCATGAAAAATAAATACTTTTCAATAACAATACCAATTACTCTTTAGTTAAAGTGATTGATGGACATTAATTCATTTATAAAGGTAATATATAGTGGAATTATATATTCTCAAAGTTTAATCCATTATTATATTATCGTATGATTAAAAAACTTATAAGAAGCCTCTCTCATATTTAACACCACCCATGACGGTTTATGAGGTGAGTGGGGTCGAAAGGTGTTATGGTAATGGGATTGATATCATAAAAGTGGCATCCTACATATCCACGGTATGGGAAACACCCCCCACCCCCATTTATTTTGGTGTAATATAAGAGGGATTATTGTAACTTCTAGGTTTACGTAATAAGTAGCACAATGGTTCATTTTATGTTCATAAAAACACGAACATTTTGTTTTATTTTTTATGTTCACACAACAAGGACATTTTATGTGATAAGTTCATAATAGTTGGCTGGTGTGGGATGTGTGCATGAGTAGCCCCTTTATTTTACATTAGTAGATAAACTTTGATATTTTATTGGGATTACACCTTATAGGTATCCCATGATGAGGAAATCCTGAAGAATTTTAAAACATTTGAGCCCATGTATGAGGGTTGGTCATAACCAATCCTTTTGGGTAATAAAATAGGTGAAATTAGTCCATTATTGTTTAGGATGCTACTTGAGATAAATGTGTATGTGTAGCTAATGTTGGTGTCCATGATAAGGGTTGATCCCAAAATAATCCCTGAGGATTGACCAAATTATAATAGAAAGACTTTGGAGATATAATACCATTATGGCCTCCAAATCCACTAGGGTAAAATAGAAATAATTCCTCTAGGTGTTCAACCAGGATGAATGGAGTTTCCAAGTTGTCCATAGAGGGATGGGTGTGGAAATTATAAATTATAGGGACCTAAGCACCATGTAATTTCTCCCTTAACTCATTTAGTTATTCTTTACTAGATTCAATCCCATTACTCTATGAATATGGATTCGGAAAATTTATCTATCTTGAGGGTTATATGTGTGAAACCCTATAATGACTCTAATTCTCGTGTGTTCTAACACATTTATGTATGATTTGGTTTTAAAGTCATCTGTTAGAATTTATGGATTAATTGGGTTCTTAGTCTAGTTCTTTTTTAACTCCATTTGTGTCACCTCCCTTCTGTATTTAATTTTTAGGTTAGCATGTCCTTTTATAAGAATCCACAACTTTGGAACAAAGTTTTTAACTATAATAATCCCATAAAACTATCTGGAATTTGAGAACAAACACTAGTTTATTATGTGGTGAACATAGTGTTTAGATTTTGGGAATGAGTAGAAATTATTTTTTGGTCAGACACATAGTCTTCGTAAATGGTTATGGTATAATTTAGCAAGGAGTTCAAAAAAAATGACAGGGTGTGAACATGAGATATTACAAGTCTTGGACAAGACTTTCAATAGTGAACATACATCAGCATTAGTAGGGTGTGAGCATGGGTTTCTGAAGGGTACACATGTACTATTCTTCTAAATAAATGCTTCAAATAATTTTATAAAACACCATTATATGAAATCCAAATTAAAACAACCAAAATTTTGATTAGGAAGTATGTTTTGACTCTATAAGCTGTTAAATTGAATGTAATGAAATTATTTACCCCTTTATGTAGGTTCTACTTATATTCAATGTTTTTATTTAAAAACATAAAATACCATGAAAATGCATCTATTGTAGGGTACTTTTACATCAACATTATTTTAGATCCATGCAATACTCTAGATAATAAGTCCTCATCACCATGTTATTGGCTTTGGTAACAATTTTAAAGGATATCTTCCCATTTTGAAATGATAGGACCGAATAAAATGTTCTAACCACCATATAACATGATTGGTAAATGTTTCTTATGGACATCTATTCCTTAATGAATGATAAATCTTCAGATTATGTTGATTCTATTTATAGCCACTTTTTGGAGAGACATAATCATTTATCTTCATTTATCCAAGTGAGGATCATAACATTTTTTTAAAGATGTGTAACCTATATTTTTATGCCCAAAAAATTACCCTAAATATAATTTGATTCATTCAGAAATAAAAAAATATTATTCTATAGTAAGACCGAACACATTTCTTTATCCCTTGAATATTAATTATGTTCCAAAAGTTTAATATTCAAGATGAGGCCTCTAAAAAGGATGATCTCAACTAAAATATTTTATTAGAAAGAAGAGGATCTGGAATCAATGATTATGTTACTTGTAGGAGGATATTGAATAAATTACTTAATTACCAAGAGGATTATCTCAATAACGATATTTACTACCTATGGGAGGATATTGACTCAAATAATTTATCACAAAGAGGTGGATATTGAGTAAAGAAAATTGTTTCCATGAAAAAGATCTTAACTCAAGGGATTTTGTTACTAATAAGATAATATTAGCTATATTATTATATTACCAAGAGTATTATTTTTACTTGAGGGGATTACTGAGAAGGGTATCGATTAAAGTCTTTTTCTTCTTATAGAATAATCTCAACTCAAGTAATTCATTGATAAGAGAAGTATTTACACTGATTTCATTTTTCAAGTCTAGAATCATAACTCATATGATTTTATTACCAAGATTAGGATCTTGAATTATTGATTTTTTCCAAGATAAGGGTCTATACTAAAGGATTTTGATACCAAGTGGAGGTTCTAAACTTATGAAATTTACTAATAAGTGGAGGACCATAACTCAGGGTATCTGCTTACCAATATGAGCATAATAACTCAAATTGATCATTTTTAAGATGATTAACTCAACTCATTAAATTATTTTTCAAGAGGAGGATCTCAAATAAAGGTATTTTTATTGAGATAAGGATGTCGATCCTAGTAATTTTTTAGCAGAAGGAGGTTATTTCCTTAATGGATTTGTTAAAAAAGAGCACCACTAATCAATAATTTTGGGAAATATAATGAGGATCGTGACTCAAGAAAATTTGGGAACTTTGAGGAGGATCTAGACTCAATGATTTTTTCATCATATTACTTCACACCTATAAATGGTAAAGTGTAAGGGGAAATTTATAATTTTTATTGATGACTGGAATGATTAACAAAAGTGTAATATCAAGGGTATTTTGATCTACTTCAATAACAGTAATCTAAAAAAGGTAAATATTATCTTAATAATGTCTAGGTTAAAATTGTAGATAATAACATATGGGAATAGGTTAAAAATATTTAATGGGAATAACAACCGTTCTCCATTTTTAAAATAACATATTAAATTATGGATCATTTCATTTGGAAAATAAAAAATTTCATTTGTGGTAATTTTGTTTCTTATAAAAAACAATTATTCACTCTTATAAGTTGGCTCTATTATTATTATTTGATAAAATCTTTACTAATTTTTTTAAAATGGATAATTAAATAGAAATAAAGTAATTTGTGAAAATTAAGGGATGTTTCTTTAGTACCATTTAAATTTCCATTATATTTCCTTAGTAACTCAAATGAAATTATGTTGTTCACTCCATTAAGGGGGTATATTCCAATAAATTGTAAAAACCTTTAACAATTTAGATGAAAAAATTTAATTGATAATGACCCAAATATTAAATAAACTAAGCTTAATTTTAAAGAAATGTATTTTTTTTAAAAGGATAGGGGTCATGAAATTTATTCTACCTAGAAATGAGTAACTTTTCATGGGAAAGTAATATAAAAAGAAATGACTAGGGGAAATCATCACCAAATATGGATAGAGTTAAAATGGAAACCATAGTAAATATTACATAGAGAATTGTGAGATCATTTTTCTTGAGTAAAGAAACTTTTTATTTATCTTTTTCATATATTGGTGTGTCTAGTAATTATATACTAACATTTTCTATAACCAAATGTCGATCTATAATCTTTGAAACTTTACCTTTTGTTATCTTAATATTTCTAATGTTTTGAAATTTTAAATCTGTAACATCCTTAATTATGTAAATTTATGTAATTTTGATCCTTATGATGGTTAATTTTAGGTTTGAAAAGATTTGTAAGTTTAATGGTGGTTCAATAGGGTTTTGGTCATTTTATAGGGCACCACAGGTAGGAACATTCCATAGTGTGGGTATTTTTAAGCCTGTAACCCACCTATGTGATACACTGTGATCAAAAGACTCATGGATAGACATAGTCTTAGGTGTGGAGAATTGGTATTCCCCTTTTGGACCATAGCCATAATGGACTCACCACATCATAGCACAAGTCATGGTAGGGTCTAAACTAAAATTGTCTTAAAACTATACTATGGAGTGTCATCATACTGGGTTTCTAGTTTTTTGTGATTAAGAGAACCAAAAAAAATTTGGGAACCACCAAACTGTAGTGAAAGTTCTTTCAAAAATTGACTGTTGATTAAAAAATGACCATTCAATGGAATTTTCACCTCGTAATGAAGATATATTTGGCCATCGAGAGGGGTTGTTTAATTTATTATAAACTCATTCATCCCTCAATTATATGGTTTTACCTCCTATGATTTCTAATTCCCTTGACTAAGATGAATCTGAGGAAGGGTTTTAAATGTTCTTCATTATTTTGGAAATAGCATAGGATGGTCTCTTCCTTCTTGAGCATAATCTTATTAATCTAGTATTATGATGGATTATTATCCTCTCCTTCAAACTCAAAGTCTACATCTATATATTTTCTTCCATAAGATTAGAATCTGATTTGGAGGTCTAGAAACCTTCCCTTCAATAAGATCCAGATCTACAATTAATGGAAGTTTTTTTGGGCAAGTTAAATTGATTCATAGCCTATGATACCATATTATTCTTTGATATTATTATAGAACCCCATTTTTGAATAATTAATATTGGTTCAGGGGGGCTTTGGCATGAGGGTATGATCTAGTTAGTGTGTGGGTGTATTTTAGATATCACTACATGAAAAATATTAGTATTTATAATCAGAGGACCTAAGATAGGAAGTTCCTTACCATTTGGAGCCATTTTAAAAAGTTAATAAATTGAAATATGTCACATGTTACTACGTGTGTATCAGGTGAAACCATAAATCATTTTAGTCACATGTGTGTGTGTGAAGTCTATGAGACATATATTTGATATTAATTGCATATGTGTACATATGTATCATGTGACATCATTCTTGATTATTATTTAATGTGTGTGTTTATATGGATGTTGAGATTGATGATTGATATACTATATTATTTCGATATGTGTTATTCCCTATTTTATATGATTGTAAGTTTTTTATATTTTTTTCTTCTAGTAGAAAATGACAAGTGGACCATCCTGTCTTAGTTACCTCTTACAGGGGGGATTTTGTGACATATGATAATGATTACAATAGACCAAGATATGGTAGGGGTTTCATGGACTTGAGTCCGAACCCATGATTGTTGTAGGATAAGATATCCTTATGGCCTAACTAAAATTATATATAGGGTATGATGGAATTGATTCATAACCCAAGATAGATATGGGGATTGATAACCTTGTAGGATGATTTGAGACTAGTTTTCCAAGTGGTCACCCATGGATATATGTGGTGACCTTATAGATAACTTGTAATGACAAATTCAACTTTGAATATTCATCTAACATAGTGTTGAAGCATGTATGGCTGGTGTTTTTTGAAGCATGGATAGTGCATGAAACATGATTTATTGTTTCTTTCTTGCTATTTATTTATTGACATGGCATACACATATTGTTAATGTGAACTTATGTTAAGGATTAATTTGTCGTTTCCTATTAGTTTTATACTCAAAGTATGAATATAAAACTTGATGTATGTGTAAAATTCATGAATAAGGATCTAGTAAAGGGAATTGGCTCGGTTATAGGGCTCTAAGGATATTGAGCTTGGTGTTTGGTGACAGTATCAAGATAGAATTTGGAGTTATATCCCATTGTATTTATTTATTTTCCTATCTCTTTAATTATACTCTAGTTTTACATTCCACTTTTGGTTCCCTTGGTTTAATACTTTGTATAAATTAAGATACCTACCATGTGATCTATTATAGAATTTCTATTACTCACTTCCATTGTTCCCATTAATATTATTATCATTTTATATATTTGATTATGATTTATGTATTTTTATGCTCAGGGTATAGTCTATCCACTACAAAATTTGGACCCTCAGTACTAGTCAGAGACCTCTTGCATACAATGTGGAATGCAAAAGGTCATGTAGCTCTCCATACTGAATTGGGAGATTTGGGATGGGGTTCTACAAAGTGGTTTTAGAGGTGTTTTTCCTTTTATTTTTTTCTATAATATTTTGAGGAAAATTAGAAATTTATAAGGATGTATAGAATTTGGATAGGGGAGTCACATAAGTGCCCTATTATCTCTTTTCTGATGGACCTTTTAGTTATGGCTGATATGATTTCTGTAATAGTTATTGATTTAAGGTTGCATATTGTTCCTAAGTATGTTTTGTAGTTATAGATCCTAGAATTTGGGTGGGTTCATATATCATGATTACGAACATAGGATCACATGTCATATATATGTATTTTTTAATTTGTAGGGTTGTTCTTTTAATTAAATTTGTGAATTTATGCCTTATTCCTTGGTGATATATCAAAATAAAATTTGAATTATCTATAATCTATCATGATTATTCTTATATATATGTGAATATGAATAACATGTAGGTATGAAACACAAAGTATAGACCTTGGGTTATACTAAAGGGTTATTCCTTATTATTTTCAATAACCTTCTATGATAGGTGTTCCTATAGAAATTCCTTTTTGTGTCTAAGAATTAGTTAGGTTGTTATATTAATTAAATTGTTATATGTTTTATGAATTTATGTTTAGTGTTTAAAATATACTTTTTATAAAAAAAATATGGTAAATCCAATGGAAGAAAGTCAGAATTCTCCCACAATGAAGGACACACCAATCCCAAAACAAGTTATGCAGGAGGATACACTTGAGCATGCTTCAACAACAACTCATGTTGTTTAGGTAGTATAACTAATATTACCCAGATTATTTGGATTAGTACTATATCCATGAGGATTGGAATATAGTACTAAGATCTATTATTCCTAGGATTTTCAGCTTTAGTATCAATCATCCTTTTATAGTAATGGTTGTCCCTAAGATGTTGAGCATAGTATTGACATCATCGAGGGGATACTAGATAGGATTAAGAAATAAGAGTATCGACATGTGGAGTTGATTGTTTCCATACCTAAATACCCACCATGAGGTGGTGGGGTGTTATGAACTAGGGGGAATACATAAGGTTCTTGTATTTGATTCCTTCAAGGACCACTTATTTAAGGATTTATTCTTAGATATACTAAAAATAGGTCATTCTCAAGAGTTTAAAATCTTCAATAGGGACTAATATTGGTGTCAAGTAACTCTATTTGTCTCATGGATTATCTTAATATCACTTCTATATAGGATACAAATGATGTGTAGAAGGAACAAAAATTTGAGCTCATCCTCCAATTGGAGTTGAGATGTTTGTTCGGAATCATTGACATGATGAAATATCAATAAGTGATCAATAAGGCCTTAAGGATCGAGAAAGTTCTAGAGACGGATAAATTTATAGGCCTCCTTCCAGTTATAAGTGGATTGGATAGAAAGAATTCTTAGTGCTATAGTGGATGTCTCTTTTAGTAATAATAAGAGGAAGCTTATGGAGTTTTTTTGGGTGGTGGTTGGTAATTAGAGTAGTTTAAGAATTATCCAGACCCCACTATGAAAACAAGGATGGATCCTAAGTTTTAACTATTAAAGAAATGGTCATTATCACAAAATATTTCTAGGACGCCATAGTAAGTGTCTTCAGTGTGGAAAAATGTAAAATTTTTATTAGTTATATTGAAGGGTTTTGTAGATAAGCACTTGTAGGTTATATGGAGGAAAATTATTATGTCCTAGTTATTTGTCTGGGATCCTCAGTAGGAGCCTCTAACCACATAGACTTCGGTGAACCAGGTAATTTATGTGACTTAGGGTGCAGACCATGGAGTTGAGGTAGGTAGGGTTTATGTAGTGGATTGTGATCCAACTGATTTGAGAGAAGGGTTATTGGCTATTTGAGGTACGTTCATGATATCATATATTCTATATCATTCCTTATTTTGATACAGGTTATTCTCATTCATTTATATCTTCCCATGTGGTTGTTGGTCTTGACTATTCGGTCTAGTTATCTTCAATGTTATTGTTTTTAAACACACCCTTAGAAAATAAAGTGGATTATAACTAGAGATGTCTATAGAGTCCTATATATGTTTCTACTTATAAACATATATTGGATTTCAACATTATCAAGATGATATTTTTTGATGTGATTTTTGATATGGATTGGTTGAAAAGTTATTGAGCACACATCGACTTCTATAAGAGACAAGTATCCTTTATTATGAATAAGGGGAAGATTTTTTTTTAATAATTAATGAAATGTTGGAGTGGGTAGAATGGATATGGAATTGTTTTAGTTTAGATATATTATAGCACATGTTCCATTGATAGATCTTGAGACAGATTGGGTGGGAGATTATTCCATTTCTCCTCCTACAGTAGAACTTTATAGATATGTGGTTCCTGAAAATTTATTATGACTCCCTCATAATATAAGGATTGGATTTGAAATTAAACTCGTGATAATATCACAACCTATATTGATACCTCCATACCAAATGGTGATGAAATATTTGAAGGAAATTAAGGTGAAACATAAATATTTAAAGGAAAATTATTTTATTAGAATGAGAACATCACCTGGGGGTTCTCAAGTAAACTATGGGGATCCCAATGGTGATCCAAGATTGAAATTGATTAGGCTACCACCATATTTGGGTTAGAGAAGAGAATATTACTAAGAAAATGGTAAGGAGTACATATAGACAATATGAGAATCTTTTCATGCCTTTTGGTTTAAAAAATCATCAATGGTGTTCAATATAGACATGGATAGTATCTTCCATCCATATCTCCACTCCATCAATGTGGTGTTTGATGAAGGTATCCTTATATATTCATGAACCTTATAGATGTAGGAAAGACACCTATATATTGTATTGAGTACACTAAGAGAACAATTTATCTATGCCATGTTCTCAAAATTTCACTTTTAGATCTAGGGGAAATGTATTCTTGTGCATGTTATTTCTAAGATTGGAATTTCTAAGGACCTAGAGAAAGTAGTGGATGTATTGTCTTGGGAAATCCATAGAAATGTATTTGAGATCAGTAGTTTCCTTCAGTTGAAAGGATACTACTGATGATTCATTCAAGACTTATCCCATTTTGAAGTTCCTATGAATGTTATTATGATTAAGGGGTGAAGTTTTAATGTATATAACTATGTAAAAATATGTTCTTATTAATAAATAGAAAAGTGATTATAGCTCTAAATATAATATTTCCTAATCCTAGGATTGGATATGTAGATGAATCTGATGCCTTAGGTGTCGGTTTGGGAGAATTTCAAATGAGTATGGATTATTTAGTAGCTTATTGGTGTGCCAAGCAATGATCCCATGAGAATAAATATCCAATGCATGACTTAGAGTTGGGAGTTGTGGTCTATTATCTGAAGTGTTGGTTCCACTATATCTTCTATGGGAGATTTATGATATACAAAAACCACAAGATAATATATTGAATATTCTATTAAAGGGAAATGAATAATTACCCAAGGTTTTGGGTGGATTAACTATAAATTTTTTATCTTGAGATAGAAAATGATCTCATTAAAGGTAATTTCATTTTAGATACTCTCATTAGGAAAACTCAAGAGGTTGGAGTGATCCCTTCAATGGAGGAATAGTGGTTGATGATCTTGTTGGTTGAATGGTTGGTTGATATATCTGAGGATTGAATGGTGATCACCTATGATCCCATGGTTATCACATCTACATTGGTAGACCATGTAATGTCTATCCAAATATCAGATATTTAATTCTTAGTAGTGCATCAATGATTGGCAAGAAGGAACCAAGTCATCGAATGGTCGATGGATAGTGATGATATTATCTATGTAAATGGGAGAGTTTTGGTTCTTTATTTTATGAAGGAAGATATGATTAGGGTATCCCATTCTTCTTACTTTACACTACACTCAAGTTTTATGAAGATATATTGGGATATTAGGCGACACATCTAGTATATGGGAATGAAGAGAGACTCGTAAAACTTTATCTCTCTTTGCCTAATATATTAGAGGATAATGGAATAGTATCAGTGTCTATGAGTTTACTTCATCCACATATCATGCTTATGTAGAAGTAGTATGAGGTATTGATGGACTTGTGATGTAGTTCCTATGGAACCTCAGAAGTTGAGAAACTTTGTGGGTGATAATTGATAAGCAGATTGAAGTGGCTATTTCATGCTGATACGAGAGACACACTATGTGGATGAGTTGGAAAATATTTATGTTTGAGATATTAGATAACTTTTTGGATTAAATTACAACATTATATTGTATAGGGATACATGTTTTACATCATGGTTTTTTTAAGGATTCTAAAAGGTTTTTGAAACTCAGTTAATGCTAAGTATAGCTTATTATAAACAGACTGATGAACAGTTGGATAAGATGCTCTGGATGTTAGAGGATATTATTTATCCATGTGTTATAGACTTCAACAGATCATGGGAAGATCATATCTTCATAGTGAACTTCCCATACAAAAAAGTTTATATTATTGGATTTAGATTAAACCTTTTGAGTCTCTTTTGAGGTGGTTGTGTTTCTCACTACTATATTGGCACAAGTATGGTGGGGTATCTATTGTTGGGATGAATATAGTGTAAGACACCTATAATAGGTTATAGTTGATTTTTAAAAATTTTGTTACTACATACATTAGAAATCGATTATTTTTTTACCAGAGAAGATAACCTTTGGAGTTCCCTGTGGGTGACAAAGTTCTATTCTGGGTGTCACCTCGGTTGGAGGATCATCATTTGTTGAGGTATGATAAGAAAACAACATACTTTTTGGGACCGTTTGAGATCATAGGATGTATCAAAATAGTTTCATTCTAATTTTATATTCCTCAACATTATTGAATTATGTATAACATGTTTCATTTTCCTCATCTTTGGAAGTATGAGCCTGATCATGCATATGTGGTCAACTCTGAGGATGATTAGTTAGAACTATATGCATCATTTTTGGAGTCACAAGTACATATTATTGACCAAAGTGATAAAGTTTTTAAGGTAAAAATGATTCCACTTGTTTGAATTCTATGGTAGTATATATGGATTCAAGAGGAGACTTAGAAGAAAGAGATAGATATGAGGCCTCAGTGTATCAAGTTGTTCAAGAATACCTCTACAGAATCTTTTTGAATATGGGAATTCATTGGAGGGGAGATTTTTAACAAACTAAACTTCTTAAAGGTATGTAATTTTGGTCCTTATAATGGTTATTTTCAAATTTAGGATGTGTTGGAGGTTTCTTGGTTTCATAAATAAGGTTTTGTGAATTTTTGGGTGAACCATGGGTTGGACCACACCATTTTAGAGGATATTTAAAGCCTAGAATTCACCTATGTGATATGGGGTGATCAAAACACCCATGGATGGGTGTGGTCTCGGTTGTGGATTGGGGGGAGTCTCTCTATAGAAAATAATCATAATTCACCCATTGTACCATGGTGAAAGGTGTTTTAGGGTCAAAATGTGTATGGTTTTCACACCACATCATTATGGGTCACCATATTTGGTTTCCTATGATTGTTGTGATCAAGGCCACCATGTCCATGTTGGACATCTACGTGGCATGGAGGTAGTTTTTTCATTGATTAAAATGGTGGATTCGTCCGCTGGTCTTTTAGGGGAAGTTATACCTCTTAGTGAAGACATGTGAGATCACCACTAAGAGATCTTTAATATCTTATTAACCCATTATTCCCTCTATTATATAGCTCTCTATCCTCGTATGTCTAATTCCTCTAACCAATAAAATTCTTTGGATGGTTTTTGGAAGTCCTTCCTTCTTTGAGTAATATCCAAGGGAAATACCTTCCATATTAGGATTATTCTTATTGATCTAAATTCATGGGGGCTAATGATCCTATCCTTAGATATTAAAATATAGATTAGTCTATCAGATTCCATTATATCATCCTTGTATCTAGAGTTCTAGAAACCTTCCCTTAAATCAAAACTAGATTTTCTATTAATATTGGTTTTTTTGTAAGATGAATTGATTCAAAGACTATGATTTAATATTATACTATAATATTGTTTTATTACCCCCATGTAATGAATTGAGATAATTTCTAAGGACCCTCAGTGTAAGGGTTTGATCTAGTCTGTGCATGGGAGAATTTTGGATATCATCACTCAAAAAAACTTGTCCATTAGTATAAAAATAGCTAAGTTTGTAAGTTACAAAACATGTTGATCCCTTATATAATGTTTTTACTTGATATTTGTCAAATGTTTGTGTGTTTCTATCCCATTAGATCCATGGTGGATATTGGTCTCATGTGTGTGCTTTTGTAACCCATGAGACCCATGTTTTATATTTATTGAAAGTGTGTGTGTGTGTGTGTAGCCTAGGGCATCATTCTTAATTATGATTGCAAGTTTGTATGTGTGAGAGTTGAGACTCATGATTTAAATTAATTTTCATGCCTATATTTTTTATACCATTCCCTATACGAATGTATAACCTTTTGGGGTTTTACTTTTGATAAAAAATGATAGGTGGACCGAAATGGATTGGTTGGACATTAGAGGGGGACTTGTGCGACATGCAATGAGTGTGATGATGGACTGACATAAGGAAAGGGTACAAAAACCTTAGGGCCTGACCCATGATGGTAGTATGATACGACATCCTTAGGGTATAACCTGATGTAATGTACTAACTCGAGTGCCATGCATCGGTGCCCTAAGATAGTCAGACGCATGACCTTAAGCAAACCTCCCCATATTCTAGAGGTTTCTGTCTTAAATCAAGGTTCTTATATATAAATAATGGGGACACTATACCCTATTTATCAAATAATCACAACCATGGAAATAAAAATACAATAACCAAATTATATAATTGTAACCAGAAGAAGACCAAAATCACAAGATGACAAAAATAGGAATACAATATCCAAACCAAAATGGAAAATATGTCATGCCAAGTATGTATCAAGTATCAATATGAAAAAATCATAAAATAAATAAATACACTAAAAACATCCAAGAGGTTCCTGAATCATGTCTTGTTCACATATCCATGCTCCATCCCAACTTAGCCATATAACATTGGACCCCTTGCATTATCCAGTCTTGCAAAAATAAATTATATTCATGTACTGATCAAGAAACCTGAGTATGGTGTGAGTATAACTTTGTAGGCCACCACCAACAGTAGCTAAAACAATATACAGTCAATAATAGTGTATGTATTTGTATAAAGAATGAAATAAAAGTGATAGAGTAAATAGTTTACATTTAATAAATTATTCTTTATTTAACCAGATAACTCTTGAGCTCCCGATGACACCCAAACCAATCAATACCAACTTCAACCCATGCCAGATTCTGAACCGTATCACATATTGAATTTAAAATTCATTATATTACATGGGATTTCATGCACATGATCCTCATACCGGTTGGTGAGGACTCAAAAAGTGCATCCAAGATACCCATGATCAAATATGGGTGGAGACATATTTCTGGGTACTTTAACAATATTGTAGCAGGCATTGTAGTTGGTACTATTCGATACTATACTAGCCAGAACTATCATCCATCTGGGCCTTTGGGCTGCCAGTTTGGTCCTTGGGTCCGGCAAGGCTCTCGGGCCACCCAAGGCCTTTGTTCCAGTTGTCTCTCAATGACTTTGAGCCACCTCAAGGACTTAAGGCCACCCCAAAGCCTTCAGAACACATGAATATGCAGATGTACTAGTTAGACTACAATGTAAAGGGCTACAGAAAAGGATTAAGAGTAGGCGCATTCACCAGATCATATCTAACTATAATTAGAAGAACAATAGGGTATAGCATTTCCATCGGTACCACGCCTATGCAGCTATGCACAGGACATCTATTCATTCATCCTTGTAAAGGTGGAGTGATGATATCATGAAATGAGCTGGGGAGGAGCAGTTCTAAGTTGTCTTGTCTGGGTGATTTCCTCTAAAACCTACGGGTCATGTAATTGTATCTAAGCCTTCAAGACTTGTAAGGGTTATACCTCACCCCTTGAAAGGTGGATTATCAAAAATAATAAAAATGAAGTCCAATATGGGATTTCGTTGTCAATTCATTTAAATTCATTATCATGGTCAATTGGAACTATAGTCCAATGCTAACATTTTGGGCCAAGATAAACATGACTAGGACCCATGGGTATTTTAACCAATATTCCATAACCCACAACTCATTTATCAGTCAAAGAAACATGTGGGATTTTAATACATAAGACCATGTCCCATAATAAGTTATCACTATGGGATTTTGATATGGCATACTATGTCCCACACACGTATATCAATTTATCTCTACGGACTTTTGATATAGCAGACCAAGTCCCACACACATTTATCAATTTTATCACTATGGTATTTTGATGCATTAGACCATGTCCCAGGAATGTTTATCACATATATCATAATAACATATATATCACATCAATCATGGTTAATCGATATTAAACCACTTATCAAAAAATTTCAGTAAAGTGCACCATTTCAATTAATCAAATAATAATTTTTCAACTCTTTAATTCACATGGAATAATATGAAAAATCACTATTAACCTATTTATCATTATTTAATCATATAACACATTAAACCATTAATGTCCAAGTCAAACATCAAATAAAATTTGATTTTTAATTAATTCAAAATCACATTAATTGACCCATTACATAGAATTCCAATCAATTAACAAAATAAGCACTCAATTAATTGAACAATTCCACCATCACAATAATCTATTAATTAATTCAATAATTAATTAATCCAATTCCACAATCTTAATATCCCGTTAATTTATTCAATAATAAATTAATCAAATTTCCCAATCCCAACATCCCATTAATTAATCATCAATTAATTAAACTAATTTCAAAATACTAATATCTAATTAACTAATTCAATAATTAATTAATCCAATTCCCATTTCATAATCAAAAATATTTTCATTAATTAATTCACATATTAATTTATCCAATTCAATGAAATTCAACAAATTATACTTCCTTGAATTAACCCAATTCATCTTCATATGTAAATTATATTAAATCAACTTAATCAAGAATAAAATTGCCCAATAATTTAAATTTCCATTTCCCAATTACATAAACATAATTAAATCAAGATTATTGGGTTTCAATTTAGACCTCCTACCTCAAAATTTATGATAATCACTTTCCAATAGAAATCCCCAATTTAAGCAGAACGACCAAGAACAATATGAGGAATGAGATCTAGATATGAAACCTAAAACCAACATCAATCAAATCAAGATCCATCAAACCTATATCTAGATCTAATACCAACATGGGAAAACATCCCCTTAATATATGGTAGAAAATTGGAGAGAGATGAGAAACTAATTGGGATGAGATTCACTTATCGGGAGAGTTGTGGATCCTTAATCCAGTCTTTAAATTGTTAATAATGGAAGTTGGAATCCATAGAAACTTGTACTTGAAACTATAAAAATAAGAGGAAAAGGCTAGGTCAAAGTTGGGTCAATTTGGGGTAAAGTTTGGGGGGTTTGATATTTTAAAATCTAATTTTTGAGTTAATTAAAATCGTGCGTAGGGTTTTCCAAACTGTGTGCTGAAATCATGTGCCTATTTTGAGGTGGTGCATAGTTACTCCTAAGAGGGTGCACGGTTTGAAAAAAATTTCTCAATCCATGTGAATCCCCACTATTTGGGTTCTCACAATTTTCTGGCATGGGTGAATGGTTTGGGTAAATTGTGCACTAACCATGCAATACCTCTCCACTTTCCAATTTTCTCAAATTTTCACCCAAACTCATATAATATATAACCCAAACAAAAATTTCTCAAAATAATGAAAAATACTACCTATAAAAGAGACCAAGGAATATCTAGAAAAAAATTATATCTTACAATCTTCCCACCTTATAATAACTCATCCTTGAGCTGTACTCCCAATCCACTCTAAGATTCTGATCCAAAAATATCAGGCCACTAAGCACACATATCTGCTTCTGTCTCCCAAATTTCCTCTGGAACACTCCCATCATGCCAAAATACATGAACTATTTTAATTCACATTATCTGTAACACATTCTCACAATGATCCAATACACATATTAGAATCTCCTCAAAGGAAGAATCTGTCTCAATCTTAATATTTTCCACATCGATCAAATGAGAAGGGTTGGGGTGATGCCGATGAAATTGTGACCTAAGAAAAATGTCATGTAAAGCACTATAACTCTATGGAAGATCCAATATGTATTCCATTAGCATGATTATCACCACAAACTCAAACAGTACTACAAATCTGGGCACCTTATTTCCCTATCTCTATATTCTTTGGTGGCCCAATCTAGGTGACACCCAAAAGAACACATGATCCCCCTCTATAAAATTTAGGGGTCATCAGCATCTACCATCATATGAATTTTTACTACTCTGAGTTGTATCCATATGTTTCTAAATTATATAAACCTGCTTTTAAGTCTCTTACATGGGTCTTAGTCCCAACAACTCTAATTTTTCTACCTCTATCCAGTATAGAGGTGATATGCATGGCTTACCATAAAGAGTCTTGTATCGTTCCATCTGAATAGTTTACAGATAAATTGTGTTATTGGTGGAATCCACCAAAGCAAGGTGTTTCTATAATTACTAACCTAAGTCTAGGAAATAATCTCATGTCATATCCTCAATCACCTATATAATACACTGTAACTTCCCATCTATCTATGGGTATAAATCACTACTTGGTAAAACATGTATACCAAGATCCTTCTGTGAGACCTTTTTGAAGTGAGAACTAATACGAGATTCATGGTATAAAACTATATTCTATGGAACTATATGAAGATGTTCTATCTTATAAATGTACAAGTACCCCAATTTTTCCACTGATAAGGTATCCCATACCAGTAAGAAATGTTCCACCTTTGTCAAATAGTCCACAATCACTCAAATAGAATCATTCTTCTAAGGTTCCCTCGGAAGACCCACCACAAATTCTATTGTAACATCATCCCACTTCCATTCCAGAAAGGTTAATGGATATATTAAACCACCAATTCATTGATGCTCAACCTTCACCTATTGACAGGTGCCGCATCGTTTCACAAACCCTGCTATGTCCTTTTTTATGATTGAATACCAATACTATCATCATGTGTCACATTACATTTTGGCCATTCCTAGGTGCACCGCCCACTTCGAGTCATGAAATTCATGAATCATATCCTCATTTATTCTTGTGGTCACAACAACCGAATTCCAGGAAAAGATGATCTCATCTACATCTATAGTCCAATCTGAAGGTGTCTTCCCACCTTCAAGGATTTCCCTCAAGGCCAAGCATTCTGAATCCTTATACAACCTATCCCTAATCTGACCGAAAAGTGTATACACCACTAAAACTGATACAATATTCATTTGTTCAAGATTCTCTTGAACAATGACAGGCATATCAACTAGAAAAAATCTTAATATTCCACTCAACACTAGACTTTGGAACTTACTAAGTCTTATTTTTCCTATATAGAGTGGTAGGAACACATTTTCCTATCCCAGGATTATATGCCAGCTCAAAATCAAATGAATTCATATACTCAAACCACCTTCACTACAGAAGATTTAAATATGTCTATGAAAAGATATACATTAATCTCTTCTGATCAGTATATATAATATACTTTTCTCTCAATAGATAATTCCTCCAACAATTCAAATCATAAACCACAACAGCCAACTTAAGGTCTTGTGTAGGGTAATTCCATTCATGTGGACTCAAATACTGAGATGAACACACAAAAACTCAATCTCCATACATCCACACTTATCCAAACCTTATCCCAGAAGCATTACAAAACAATATATACTCCTCACCTGGCTCAGGTAGGATTAAGATTGTTTTCATTGTCAATAACTTATTCAACTCCTGGAATGCATTCTCACATGCTCTAAACCAATCTAACTTTACTCCCTTTTTGGTAAATCTTGAAATAGGTGTTTCAAAATGATAAATTTCTGGAATGAACCTAGTATAATATCCCACTGACCCCAAAAATCTATGGATATCAAAAATATTCTACGGCTCCTCCCAAGAAACAACTATTTGAACCTTCTCTATGTCCACACAGACACACCATCCTTTGAGATGATGTTACCTAAGTGGTTTTCCTAATCAATCCATAATTGAAACTTATATATCTTCTTGTATAGATGATTCTCCCTCAGTATACTTAATACGATGTTAAGATGTTGGGGGAGATCATCATGAGTCATGGAGTACACTAAGATTTCATCTACAAACATATCCACAAGATGATCAAGGTATAGAAGGAATATTAGGTTCATCATGGCCATAAACACTAATATGGTATTCATCAACCCAAACAGCATCATGATGAACTCATTTAGTCCATACCTACTTATGAAAGTAGTCATAGGTATATCATAAGGTCGAACTATCAACTGATGATACCCTGATCTCATGGAAATCTTGTAAAAGAGAAAATCTCCCCTTAACTGATCAAATTGGTTATCGATGTGTGGAAGAGGATATTGGTTCTACACTATCATCCGATTTAAAATTCGGTAGGCATCACATTCGCACAAAATCCCATCATCCTTTTTAGAAAACCAACCTAAAGAACCTAGAGGTGAAATACTTGGAAAGATAAATCATTTTCCTATAACTACTCTAGTTGATAATTATTCGCTTGAGTCTTTTTAAGTTCAATTTTGTATGGTGGAATATAAACTAGCACATTCCCCAGTATGATCTCAATTAAAAATTCCACATCTCTCTCATGTGATAGACCATAGAAGTCTTTAAGAAAAACATCCTGAAACCTATCTACTCTAGGTGGATAGACATCCTATTTCACACACCCATAATCTAGCAACAGACTAGAAACCTTGGCATTGAGCTCCCCTAGTTGGTGATGAACTAGCCTTGCATGGACCTCTTAGATATCCCACTCTCCATGGAGAGTGTAATTTTCACCCTTAGGAGATATAAAATTGACTATCCTACTCTAACAATATTTGTGGTCACGGTATACTTCTAACCAATCCATAACCAAAATTATTTCAAATCCTAAAATATCAAGAATGTAAATATCCAAAATGAAACAGTACTCCCCAACCTTAAGAGAACACCATTTGGAGAAATATATGTCTCTCTATCGTACTCCCAAAGGTGTATCTATCATCATCACCCCACTCACAAAATCCACTATAAAACTCAACCCATTCACAAGTTGTACAGAAATAATAGAATGAGAGGCACCAGTACTAGATAATGAACTAGTTAGTGTAGAATATATAATAATAGTATCTCTAAATATCAATAGTCCAACCCCGTTATCCACAAGTATAGGAATGAGAGGCACCAGTATCAGATAAGGAACTAGATAGTGTAGAATCTATAATAATAGTATCTCTAACTATTAATGTTCCAACCCCGCTATCCACCAGTATAGAATGAACTGCATGTAAGTGTCTTTCCCATCTTCTTGGTGATGTAGTATGAGTCCCCTAATCTGCACCACTCTACTGATACATGCACTCTTTCCCATAAGTACTTTATCCAATTCTTCTACCACCATGGATAGTAGAACTATAACTACCAGAATAGTATAGTTTAGAAGATCCCCTTCCTATAAAGTTGTTCTACCTAGCTACTCCACCATTACCCATGTATCATGGGTTCTTTCCAAACCTATATAGGCATTCCATCTTTTCGCATCATGGGACCTCTATCGGTGGTCGGGCGAACTATCTATAGATATTTCCTGACCTACCACACTGGTGACAGATAATCCAGGTAAGGGCCTATGTCAATGACCATTCCTCCTAGCTACTCTTCTTTCTACTAGTCTAGCTAACATTATCATAATGACAATTCCGACTCTTAGAATCCCTATCCCATAACCATCTATTAAAAACCACATATCTGCCACAAGAAGCCTCCTTCAAGTTCCCATCAAATATGAGAGTCTAATTTACCACTTTTAAGAACTTATTCATCCTGGAGATATTAACCTAGGACTTAATTTCACAATTATTTCCTTCCTAAAATAATTTTTATGAAGTAGCCACATCTCCCACCAATATTAGAACAAAACAGTGTAAATCAATAAATCGTCTAGAACTTTCCACCACAGGCATATTTCCCTGAGTCAATCTCATAAACTCATCTTCTCTTTTCTACATCAACATATCAGTATAAAAGTGGTCCAAGAACTTCTCCTAAATTTCCTTCCACTCCACATTCATTAGTTTTATATCCCAAGTCTATATTTCCAACCATCGCTTCTCTTGACCACGTAACATGTATGTTTCCAATTTGACTCACTTTTTAGTAGGAGTCTTCAAGTAGTCAATTATATTTTGTATAGACTCTATCAAGAAACCAACTACCTCATGTCCAACCTCACTGGTAAACATCATAGGTTGATGCAAATAAAACTCTCTTGTCCAATCAGACATTCTTTTCACAACTCACCCTGCATATCTTTCCAAAAATTGCATGAATCGGGAAATGTTCTAATGGAACTAATCTCTTACATCCTCACCCATCAATATTGGTGCCTCAAGTTCCTCTGTTAGATGATCATTTCCAACCATAAACCCATTTCATCCTATCAACAAGCATCATTGTGGAGTCATGTCTCTACAATTCCAAACACATGTCTCATGAAACATAACACAACATTAACACATTTAACAATAGGTGTTTACAAAAGGCCATAACAAGTCATTCCCCCTTTTACCACCACATGGTTAAAACTAAGTCACTATCACTAACCCAAACCATCCTACATCTAGTTCATGGTTAGAAAAGTATAAACTCAACATCATTATTTAAATTTATCATTATACACCTAAATATTCACATTTTCATAATTTTTAGTTATCAATTTCACATTAGGAACTTTTTTCCATTTAATTGACACAAGTAAATAAAATCATTTCATTTCACAAACTTACTCAAGACCCGTTTTTTTTTTTGTGTACCAAAAAATGATGCATGTCACAATATAATCATCAGTGCCTAGAATTATGCATGTGTACACAAATATCATGACATATCAGACCACGATTTAAATCTCATAAATTAGATAAATAATAATCACATCACACAAAAAGTGCATCACTTTAGGTGAAATAACATCCAAATATAACAACACACAACAATTACAAAAAATCCACCCTAGGTACTTGTATTTAACCCTCGTACATGGGTTAGCTACTCCCATGAATGAGCTCTTAACCAAGGATCTACTCATCCTATTCTTCTGTCTACCTTTCCCAAATTGTAATACAAAATAAAAGAAAATAAAACTATTCTAATGACACTTGTTAATGTCCCAAACTAGGTTACACACATCAATTACCCAAGTCGGTCGGTCACATGATGTCAAGTGCACCTCCCCATACACCAGAGGCTACAAACTAGAAGCGAGAGTATGATATATCGATCATGGGGAGATTATACCCACTTTATAAAAGTAGCACAATGGTGTAAAAAAATACACAATAACCAAATGATAGAACCATAACCAAAAGAAGAACAATATTACAAGATTACTAAAATTGGAATACAAAATCCAAACCAAAATAGATGATATTTCATGACAAGTATGTTTCAAGTGTCAATATAAAAAAACCGAAAATAAATAAAGACACTAAAAACTCCCAAGTGAGTCCTAAATCATTTTTGGTTCCCTCATCCATGCTCCTTCCCAACTCCACCATCAAACAATTCACCCTTTCCCTTATCCTTTCCTGCAGACATGACGTCTATTCAGGTACCAATCAGGAATCCCATGTAAGGTGTGAGTAAAACTCAATAGGCCAGTAGTAACAATTTATAAAACAATATCCATTCAATAATAGTGTATTATGTTGTATAAAGAATAAAATACAAGTGATAAAGTGAACAGTTTACATTTATTTAGTTATTCTTTATTTAACCATGTAACTCATAGGTTTGTAAGAACACATGAACCAATCAATACATACTTATTCTCGTTTCAAATCCAAAACCATATCACATATTTAGTTCACAATTTATTATTTTACTTGGTCTTTCATTATCAAATCATTTTAATTCATTATCATGGATAATTGGAACCATAGTTCAATAACAACATTTTGGGCTTAGATCTCCATACCAAGGACCCCATGGGTATTTTAAGCAGTAGTTCGTATCCCACAACTCATTTATCAATCAATCACACATGTGGTCTTTTGATGCAGCAGACCACGTCCCACACTCAGTTATCACTATGGTATTTTGATGTAGTTGACCATGTCCCACACATATATTTCAATTTATCACTATGGTCCTTTGATGTAGCAGACCATATCCCACCTACATTTATCAATTTTATCACCATGGGATTTTGATGCTAAAGACCATGTCCAACATGCATTTATCAAATATATCATAATATCACATATATCAAATAAATAAAGGTTAATCAACATTAACCCTCTTATCAAATTCCTGTATGGGCCAAAGGACTTATTTTTTATTTTATTATGGATAATCCTCCTTTTAAGTGTTGAAGGGGAACCCGTACATGACCCGTAGGCCCAAGGCACAAGGCCCGACTGACTCGCATTACATAACCCGAAGGCCTAGAGGCATACCATGCCCAAAACATAACTCGTAGGCCCAGCCCACTTGAACTTATCTTCCCCAGCTTCTACGTCATTTGATCACCTATCTCCCCACCTTGCATTGTTGATCGGCAAGCATTTCCCTGTACAAAGCTGCACGGTGCCTGGTCCCGTTGGCGGCTGTCATACCCTCTCATTCTTCCAATCCGGTTAGCTCTACATCTGGTAGCTGCTACTCTTGTTCAACACTTTAATTCACATGGAATAATATGAAAAATCATCATTAAACCATTTATCATTATTTAATCATATAACACATTAACCCATTAATGGTCTGGTTAAAATCTCATAAAATTACATTTTCCATTAATTCTAAATAACATTAATTAACCCATTACACATAATCTAAATTAACTAATTAAATCAATATTTAATGAATCAAACAATTCCACTATAACAACAATAAATTAATTAATTCATTAATTATTTAATCCAATTCCACAATCTCAATATCCCATTAATTAATTCAATAATTAATTAATCCAATTTCACAATCCCAATATCTCATTAATTAATTATACAATTCATTAATCCAAATTTAAAATAATAATATCTCATTAATTAATTCAACAATTAATTAATCCAATTCCACAATCCCAATATCATAATAATTAATTCAACCATTAATTAATCCAATTTCACAATCTCAATATCTCATTAATTAATTCAACAATTAATTAATACAATTTCAAAATCCCAATATCTCATTAATTAATTTAACAATTAATTAATCTAATTCCCATTAAAAAATCACAAGAATTTCAATTAATTAATTCACAAATTAAGTAGTCCAAATAAATCCAATTTAACCAATTCCATTGACCCAAATTTAAACTAATTCATCTTCATATCGAAATTAGATTAAATCAACTTAATCAATAATTTAATTTCCCAATCATGGAAATAGAAATTTCTCAATTACATAAAATTAATTGAATAAAGACTATGTGATGAAAATTTATACTACATACCCAGAAATTGATGATGTAAGCTCACCCATGGAAATCCCCAATTTAAGTGGAATGATCAAGATTACAACGATAAATGAGATATAGATCTAAAACCTAAAACCAAGATCAACGGAATCAAGTTCCAAAAAAACTAGATCTAGATCTAACACCAATATGGAAAAACATCCCTTTATCCAAAGGGAGAAGAATGGGATATATATGGGAAACCAATTGGGATGAGATTCAATTACCAAGAGAGGACCATATCTTCAATATAGTATTTAAATCATTAAGAATGGAGGTTATAAGCCCAAGGAATTCGTCTGGGGACCTCTAAAAATGATAGGAATATTATAGGATCGAGTCTGGTTGAATTTTGGTGAATTCCGAGGGGTTCGTGAATTTAAAATCTAATTTTGGGTTTAATTAAAACCAAGGGCATGATTTCTTAGGCTAGGGTTCATGATTTTTCAAATTGTGTGCCTATTTTAGGGGGGGGTCATAGTTACTTCTAAGTAGGAACATGGTTTTACAAATAGTGTGCTAGCCATGTGAATCCCCTTTGTTTGGGTTCGCCTAGTTTTCTAGAATAGGCACTCATTTTGGGAAAATCATGCGCTAACTGTGCACTGCCTCTCCTCATTCCAATTTTCTAAAATTTTCTCCCAAACTCACCAAAGCTACAACCCAACCTAAAATTACCCAAAAAGAGGAAAAAAATAGAACCAACAAAAGGGCATATGATGTCTCCATAAATGGTCAGGATATTACATGTGAGGTGTAGATGTGATATGATAGCTATTTCTGATACTTTCCGTTGGGGCGCGTGCGTGTGCGCGCGTCCGTCATGCAGAGGACGCATGGCTTGTTTCCCCACATTTCCTCTTTCCAAAGGCAGGCGGAATTCACTCCTTGTTCAAGGACATCTACTCCTTGATCGAAACCGGGATGATGGGATGTCGGTTCTTCCTTTCCTGGATTCCTCCTCAGAAATATTCACCTAGTCCGGGTCTCCCTCATAGATTTAAGATGTGTTCATGAAACTCTTCTAGGTTCCATATCTTCATGGACACCAGTTAATTACACTACTTACGTCGAGACGCTCCAAGGGGTCTGGTCGGGGAAGCAACCTTCGGTTAGGGGAGTGGTCATGCTGAGGCATCGTTGGCGTGTCTTGACACTGGGAAATTTACATGTCTGTCTTCTTTCCCTTATTATAGGTCTTATAGAGGGCGCGGAAGCCCGAGGAATACCACATCGAACACGGGGAATTGTATACCATAGGCATGTATCTGAGGCTTTCCTCAGCTTTCCATGTTTAACACAGCGTATGCCGTGAGTTTAACGTCCAGTGGAGACAGATCAGACTGATCGGAACACAAGCTAGAGTGGATCAGATTGAAGAACCCCCTGGAGGGAACACTGATGTTGGGGTCGATACTTGGATGGCTTCTCGAATGCTGTGGAGTTGAATTACGTGGCATGATCCCACCAGGATGTGGAATCCCAGGTAAGAATCAGGATGGGTGATGAAGTGAAGGGGTTTGAATCTTGTGGAGGCTTCCTACGTATCCTCGTGGTAGGGAATCAAATTCCACGTAGTTCAGGATGGAATGGGGCTTACGCTCTTAGTAATCCCACAATGATGGATGTATGGGGCTTACGCTCTGAGGTGTCCCAAAATGGTGGATGGATGGGGATTATGCTCTGAGGTTATGACAACCCTGCTTTTTATTACAACTTAAACATGATTTATTACATAAAACATCACTTGATACAACAAATAATATCAAGAGTTTTAGTGTCTTTGGGGCTTAGTATCATTACATAAAAACATAAAACATGAAATACAACATCTTTATTTAAAAACTTCCTTTACATGACCACTACATTCCTTCATACTTAGCATTGCATGGGATAACCTGAGGACATGTATAAGAAAAGCGTGAGCTATAAAGCCCAGTAAGGGAGTACACATGAAATAACATGAGGAGTACAATACATGTTAGAAAATAGGCATATCAATAGAGTAGAAGAAAAACATGAACATAAAGGCATGATAAATCATGATAATCATAACATGGAAATGTGGCAACAACACTTAACATGGAATTAGCATGATCTAAGGCTCATTGCACATGGATCATGAGTAAATCCTCATTGAACATAAAGCACGAGTAAACCCTCATTGCACTTGAATTATCATGAGTCAATAGTCATTGCACATGACGTATCATGATACTATACTTTACCCAATGCATTGGAGCGCTATAAGGGCGCACCCTTCTTAAACATTTCATTTCATGCATAAGTGTGCCACATGGATCATAAAACATGGATTCATAAAACATAATAATTTATTCCACGATAAAGGAATGTGTAATTAATACATGAAACTTTACAATTAATAAGTAAATGTGCATAAAGATGAATACCCTTGATGGAGAAATGGGCATGGTATTCACTACACAATGACATTGGCTTAGAAAATCGGTGTGATTTCGGCAGCGTAACGGTGTGACATAAGAATTCATAAAAATGGATGATGAGAGAGAAAGGGGGTTCCTCATCATATTTACACATAATTTATAGTAAGGAGGTCATAATAATACATGTCCCACCAATTGTAATGGAATTTAGATTCATGATACAAAAGTATTTCTTGAATGTAAAAGAGGAGAGATAAGTCCCTTTTGAAATTTCAGCATGGTAATAGGTGTACATGGGAGGCATTTAATGGGAGAGAAAGGGGTCTCCCGTCATTAAAAAAAAGAGGGAAGTATGAGGTAGGTACTAAACTATACCCCATAATTCATAATTGAAATTAAAAGGGAAAAACCACTTAAAGAAAATTGGACAAAAATGGGAAAGGAAGAAAAAACCCTTACTTGGAAGTGTCCTTCCAAAGGCTAGAGAGAGGCTTCTGAGAGGACTCTTGGGAGCTTGGGTCACCTTGGAAGGATTATAGAGAGAGTAGTTAAGAGGTTGTAAGAACTCCAAAGGCTTTTAGTGAGGAGGAAGTTGGATCTTGGGTGGGTTTATATATTAAAGGTGAGGGAATTATTTATTATTTAGGTTTGGGACCCCTTATATTAAATTAATCCAAACCACAAACCATCCCATAGATTTTGCCCATGGTTTTTGGAAAATGTAAGAGGAAAAAAATATTTTATAAGGCCAAATTACGAAATTCTTAAAATAATAGGGTTTATTATGTGGAGGTGAGTCACACTCCCTTGGAAATTAATTTAAAAAGACAAGGTGTTTAATAAGTCTTGAGGGGTCCATTAATGTTTTTAAAAGTAATCCAAATAAACCCAAAATCACATTATTTTAATGGTAAAACATATATTGTCCAAAAATAAATATTATAGTATTTTATTACATCACTATTGGGTCAATATGATGTCATAAAACACATTATATATTTAAACGGTATTTAATTTTTACTCAAAAATTTGACTGTCTCGGAAAATTATGAAAAATTCACCATTGGATAATTTCGACAACCTGATTCCAAAAATAACATTTATTTTATCTAAATAATTTTCTAAATATGTTAATTTTCACTTTTAAAATAAAAACCGACATTTATCAAAAATTCACGGGTTTTGACAAAAATGGCTTTCAAACCTTAATAAAAATTATAATTGCATTCATAAAATTATATGATCATTTATATATAATAAAATTAATATAATAATAATAATAATATTATTATTTTATTGAAATATTATTTAATTCAAAAATCTCTTAATTTAATAAAGTAGATTTCTTAATTAAATAATAACTAAAAACACCATTTGTACTTTAAAAACTATTTACAATGTATCAATTATGACAAGAAATTATATTCATTATTATATACAAAAATAATGTACATGAACATAGTACAATCGATTAGTTACATAACCCCTTAAAACAGCCACATAAGACCTAAGGGTAAGGTGTGCGATGGTAACAGAAGCTTGGGGTGGCTCGGATAACATCGCTCGAGTGGTAATTTCTATCAACTTCCACTTCTCCCGTAGACGGTCCCATTCGAGCTTGACATGGTGAAGCTCAGATTAGGCTTGGTCAAGAGCGAAGCCCAAGGACACAACCTCTTTTCCGAGCTCCGATAAATGGGCTTCATATGGGGAAATTCTACTGGATGAGGCCATCGCTTTCTTTTCCTAAGTAAAATTGGATGTGTTAAATCCCTATATTTATACTAATCATGTGATCACTGTTCAATGGCTATAAAAGTAACAGTCACAATTCTTATCATAAAACCAAAGAATTTGACATTTTATAAAAACATTTCATATAAAGAGACATTTAATAAGATCAAGAGGGATTTTCCATTAATGAAACTTTGGGTCGTTACAATATTCCCCCCTTAAGAAATTTTTCCCTCGAAATTTTCCTTTTCCCACACTAAAACTGATGTGGGTAACTCAACTTCATCACTTCCTCTGATTCCCAAGTTGCTTCTTCAAACTTGTGGTTTCTCCACAACACCTTGACGAGGGGCATTGTCTTATTTCATAGAACTTTTTCTCTATGATCTAAGATCTTCACTAGTTTCTCATCATAAGAAAGATCGTCTTCCAATTGAACCACCTCAGAAGAGAGTACATTTAAAGGGTCCGGTATGTACTTCCTTAAGAGGGATACATGAAAGACATCATGTACATTGGCCATAGTAGGCGGAAGTGCTAGTCGATAGGCCACAGCCCCGACACGATCAATAATCTCGAAGGGTCCGATGTACCTTGGACTTAACTTCCCTTTCTTTCCAAACCTCATGACCTTCTTCCACGGAGATATGCATAGAAAAACCATGTCTCCAAATTTAAACTCAATGTCTCGTCGACGATTATCTGCATAACCCTTTTATTGACTCTGGGATGCCTTGATATGCTGCTGAATGGTTTTCACATTCTCCACCATTTCCTCGACCATTTCTGGTCCAAGCAGCTGACATTCATCGACCCCATCCCAAATTGTCGGTGTTCTGCACCTTTTCCCATACAGGGTTTTATATGGTGCCATTTGGATGCTTGAGTGGAAACTGTTATTATAAGATAACTCAACCAGAGGAAGATGTTGATCCCATCCTCCTTTAAATTCCATTGAGAACACTATCAACATATCCTCAATTTTTTGGATAGTTTGCTCGGGTTGGCCATCAGTTTGAGGATGATAGGCCGTACTAAAGTTCAGTTCAGTATTCAGAGCATGTTGAAGACTCTTCCAAAACTTAGAGGTGAATCTTGGATCTCGGTCAGACACAATAGATAGTGGTACTCCATGCAACCTTTCCACTTCCCTTATATATATTCGTGTCAGTTGATCCAATGATAAATCCTCCCAAATAGAAATGAAGTTTGTAGTCTTTGTAATATGATCCACAACAACCCATATTGCATTATTTCCTTTAGATTTCCTCGGAAGTCCGGTGACAAAGTCCATGGTGATGTTTTCCCATTTCCATTCTGGTATGGGAAATGTTTGCATCATCCCCTTAGACTTCTGCCTCTCTGCCTTTACTTTCTGACACACTAGGCACTTTGATGTATATTCAGCAATCTCCTTATTCATATTATCCCACCAAAAGTTTTCTCAGAGATCTCGATACATCTTTGTGCTCCCTGGGTGAATAGAGAAATTTGAACTATGTTCATCATCCAAAAGTTCCTTATTCAGCTCCAGACTTGATGGAACACATAGTCTTTTCCCAAACCGCACAATTCCTTCTTCATTAACATTAAACTCCGAGGATTTCCCTTTTTCAATAGCTTCCAATTTTTCTTGAATTCCCACATCATCCTTTTGAGCATCCTTTAACCTTTACAAATGATACGGTTGAGCAATCATTTGTAAAAGGATTGATGATGTTCCCTTCTCTATGATTCCCATTTCCATCTTCATCAAGTCTAAGAAGATTGGATCCTTCTCAATTCTCATCATTGATAGAATTGTTGGATCCTTTATACTTAGGGCATCTTCCACCTTGTTCACTTTCCCAGGTTGGTAATGGATTGAATAGTCATAATCCTTAATGAGATCTATCCATCTTCTCTGGCACATATTAAGCTCTTTCTATGTGAATATATATTTAAGACTCATGTGGACAGTATATATCTCACATTTCTCTCCATAGAGATAATGCCGCCATATTTTCAAGGAAAAGATCACCACTGCCAACTCCAGATCATACATTGGATAGTTTCGCTCATGGATTTTCAACTGCCTTGAGGCATAGGATATCACTTTATCATTCTGCATCAGCACACAGCCTAAGCCCTTCTTTGAAGCATCACTGAATACCACAAAAAGTTCCCCACTTGTGGGTAAAGTGAGCATGGGCGTAGTGATAAGCCTCCTTTTCAACTCCTTGAAGATTTCTTCGCATTCATCACTCCAAGAAAACTTTACTCCCTTTAGAGTTATCTTGGTAAGAGGGTTGGACAATTGTGATAAATTTCTCACAAATCGTCGATAATATCCAGCTAACCCTAAGAATCTATGGATATCTGTTACCGATGTTGGCCTCGGTCATCCCTCAATTGCATTTGTTTTGGTGGGATCCACAGATATCCCATTGCTTGTGATGATATTCCCCAAGAATGAGACCTCCTTCAACCAGAACTCACACTTGTTGTACTTTTCATAGAGCTTCTCTGTGCACAAAGTCTCCAGTACAGTTCTTAAATTCTCCTCATGATCCTCCTTGGTTTTCAAGTATATTAGAATATCATCTATAAAGACTACCACAAATTTGTCTAGGTAATATTTAAAGACTCTATTCATCAATTCCATGAAGATTTCTAGAGCATTTGTGAGTCCGAAAGGTATTACTATGAATTCATAGTGCCCGTATCCTGTTCGAAAATCAGTCTTGGGGAAATCTTCCTTCTTTATCCTTACTTGATAATATCTCGGCCGCAAATCTACCTTGGAGAAGTATTGTGCTCCATGCAGCTGATCGAACAAGTCATCAATTCTTGGGAGAGGATACTTTTTCTTTATCGTGATTTTGTTAAGTTCACGGTAATCGATGCAAAACCGCATTTACCCATCCTTCTTCTTGATGAAGAGTACTGATGCACCCCATGGTGAAGCACTTGGGCCTATAAACCCTTTATCCAGATTCTCCTGTAGTTGTTTCTTTAGATCTTCAAGATCTACAATAGCCATTCTATATGGAGTCTTGGATATTGGTAAATCTCCGGGTATAAGTTCAATTGATAATTCAACATCTCTTCTAGGAGGAAGACCAAACAGTTCCTCAGGAAACACTTCAGTGAATTCCCTCACAATAGGCATTTCTTCAAGGATGGTTTCTTCCTTGGTCTCAATCATCTGAGCTAGATACACGTGCTCATAGGGAAATAATATTCATGCTTGAGATGATGGATCTAAAGGAGATTCATCTTCCTCTTTACACTTGTAAAGAATCGGGGGTCGATTCTCCATATGGAGTGTGATTTCCCTTTGCCGACAATTTATGATGGCTCTATATAAGGAAATTCAATCCATGCCAAGAATTGTATCAAATTCCACCAAAGGGAGTATGACGAGGTTCTCCGGGAAATTCAATCCACAAATTATAACATGGGATGACTTATATTCATGGGATGCAATGATTGCCCCATTTTCTGCACTCACTGACATCTTCACTTCCATGATTTTTTGTGGTGATGGGATTGTTCTACTAAACTTTCGAGATATAAAAGAATTCATATAACCTGAATCAAAAAGTACATTCGTTGTTCTTGAATGAATAACTAGCATACCTGTCACCACTTCTTTGTCGGGGTTCACTTCGGCAGAAGTGATGGAAAAATCTCTTCCTTGCAGCCTTGGAGGTTGTTGGTTGTCTCCGAAAACCATTGGATTAGGGCACTGATTTGCAAAATGACCCGGTTCTTTTCATTTGTAGCATTAAACAACGTGTTGAGGTTCGAATGGAGCATTCCTCTCCTCTGTCGCAGCCGTGGGGATTTCTTGCCAACAGTTAACAGCTAGGTGCCCTTCTCTTCCACACCAGAAGCATTTCATCGTCCCCTTAAGGCAATTTCCATGGTGCTTCTTTCCGCACTTTTGGAAAGTGGGCTGCTGGATCTTCTTAGCACCGTTGGATTTATCCATCGGCCCACCAGCATTGAAGTCCACCTTATGCTTCTTATCCCCATGATACCCCTGTGATTCTCTGATCTCCATTTCAACCTTGAGGGCACATCGGACAATTTCATCATAGTTATCGAAGTCACGAATCGCTAATTCTTTCCGCAGGCTAGGCTTCAGCTCACAAAAAAGGCGGTCAACCTTGAATTCGGGGGTAACGACAAAGTCGGAAGCGTATCGTGCAAGCCTTGTGAAGTTTTACTCATACGCTCCAATAGATTCTTCGTCTTTTTTCTTGAGGGAAAGGAAGTCCCTTTCCATCTTAAGATATAGGGTGCATGGAATATATTTATCGAAAAACATATTCCGTAAATCCTTCCATTCCAACACCTCGATCTCCTCCTCAGGCTTCGTATTTTTTATCAACGTCTGCCATTGATCAGCTTCACCCTTCATACGATAAGCTTCCAGGAGAACCTTCTCTTGTTCATAACATTGAAGGATGGAGAAGATCTTTTCAATGGAGTTGATCCATTGTTCAGCGATCGTGGGATCGGATGATCCACTAAAAGTAGGAGGCCTTTGTCTCATGAAGCTCTCGATAGAAACTTGTTCTTTCTTAGGGAGTTTTGGACGTTCCTCTTGACCCATGTTTCTATTCAACGCTTGAGTCAGCTGAGAGAGAAGTGTGACAAATTTCGTGATTCCCTCTCCCAAAGGATTGGGAATCTCATTAGTACAGTCATCACACTGATCTTCACATTAGTTGTTAGCCTGAGTCCTCCTATTATCAGCCATTGGCTGGAATAAAAGGAATGTTATGGGTAACACATAAAGGGTAATCCAAAGGAAAAAGTTGATGACTTATAAATAAACTTTAATTTCCTTAACTCATGAGTCTATAGTCTTCGATCTAGGATTTTCATTATCTACTTTCTAACATATATTCCTAGGGGAATTTTTAAATTCCCTTAATAAGGGTTCACACTAAGCTTGTGAATTTACCAAAGCATATTTCCCGGGAGTGTCGTAACCAAGAGTGCAGGAAGGCCCGTTGTCGTACACCAGTTCCCATTCTAGTCAAGCTCAAAGCGGTGTTTTCGGGTTTTACCCCTAGGATACATTTGTGCCAGAGCCGCCTCTACCTGCTCGTATCCAGATAGGGATGTATTTGCTTGATAACCCACTTACTCAATACTCACCAAAACTTAGGGACGTTTTTATTGTACTTAGTATTGTATCTATTGATTTACTAGGGTTTTCTAATCCTAATCCCAAAAATAACCAAACCTATCCTCTGATACCGACTATGACAACCCTGCTTTTTATTACAACTTAAACAGGATTTATTACATAAAACTTCACTTGATACAACAAATAATATCGAGAGGTTTACTGTCTTTAGGGCTTAAGATCATTACATAAAAACTTAAAACATGAAATAAAACATCTTTATTGAAAACTTCCTTTACATGACCACTACATTCCTTCGTACTTAGCATTGCATGGGATAACCTAAGGACATGCATAAGAAAAGGGTGATATATAAAGACCAGTAAGGGAGTACACATGGAATAACATGAGGATTGCAACATATGTTAGACAATAGTCATATCAATAGATCATATGAAAAACATGAACATAAAGGCATGATAAAGCATGATAATCATAACATGGAAATGTGGCAACAACACTTAACATGTAATTAGCATGATCCAAGGCTCATTGCACATGGAGCATCAGTAAATCCTTATTGCACATAAAGCACGAGTAAACCCTCATTGCACTTGAATTATCATGAGTCAACACTCATTGAACATGACGTATCCTGATACTATACTTTACTCAATGCATTGGAGCGCTATAAGGGCGCACCCTTCTTAAACATTTCATTTCATGCATAAGTGTGCCACATGGATCATAAAACAT
Source organism: Viscum album (assembly GCA_963277665.1). Taxonomy (NCBI): domain Eukaryota; kingdom Viridiplantae; phylum Streptophyta; class Magnoliopsida; order Santalales; family Viscaceae; genus Viscum; species Viscum album. Next base: position 1,112,863,786 of record OY728146.1, read on the forward strand.
GGATTCATAAAACATAATCATTTATTCCATGATAAAGGAATGTGGAATTCATACATGAATCTTTACAATCAATAATTAAATGTGCATAAAGGTGAATAACCGTGATGGAGAAATGGGCATGGTATTCACTACACAATGACATTGGCTTAGAAAATCGATGCGATTTCGGCAGCGTAACGACGTGACATAAGAATTCATAAAAATAGTTGATGAGAGAGAAAGTGGGTTCCTCATCATATTTACATGTAATGTACAGTAAGGGGTCATAAGGATACATGTCACAACAATTGTAATGGAATTTATATTCATGATACAAAAGTATTGCTTGAATGTAAAAGAGGAGAGAGAAGTCCCTTTCGGAATTTCGGCATGGTAACGGGTGTACATGGGAGGCATTTAATGAGAGAGAAAGGGGTCTCCCATCATTCAAACATAAAGAGGGCTGTATGAGTGGGGGTCAAAACCATACCCCAACATTTATAATTGAAATTAAAAGGGAAAAACAACTTAAAGAAAATTGGACAAAAATGAGAATGGAAGAAAAAACCCTTACTTGGAGGTGTGCTTCCAAAGGCTAGAGAGAGGCTTGTGAGAGGCTTCTTGGGAGATTGGGGAACCTTGGGAGGATTCTAGAGAGAGTAGGGCAGAGGTCGGATGAACTCCAAAGGCTTTTAGTGAGGAGGAAGTGGGAGATTGGGTGGGTTTATATAGGAAAGGTGAGGGAATTCCTTATTATTTAGGTTTGGGACCCCTTATATTAAATTAATCCAAACCACAAACCATCCCATGGTTTTTGCCCATGGTTTTTGCCCATGGTTTTTGGAAAAGGGAAGAGGAAAATAATATTTTATAAGGCCAAAGTCCTAACTTCTTAAAATAATAGGGTTTCTTATGTGGAGGTGAGTCACACTCCCATGGAAATTAATTTAAAAAGAAAAGGTGCTTAATAAGTCTTGAGGGGTCCATTAATGTTTTGAAAAGTAATCCAAATAAACTCAAAATCACATTATTTTAATGGTAAAACATATATTGGCCGAACATAAAGATTATAGTATTTTATTACATCACTATTGGGTCATTATGATTTCATAAAACACATTATATATTTAAACGGTATTTAATTTTTACTCAAACATTTAACTGTATCAGAAAATTATGAAAAATTCACCATTGGATAATTTCAACATACTGATTCCAAAAATAACATTTATTTTATCTAAATAATTTTCTAAATATTTTAATTTTCACTTTTAAAATAAAAACCGACATTTATCGAAAATTCACGGGTTTTGACAAAAATGGCTTTCAAACCTTAATAAAAATTCTAATTGCATTCATACAATTATATGATAATTTATATATAATAAAATTAATATAATAATAATAATAATAATATTTTATTAAAATATTATTTAATTCAAAAATCCCTTAATTTAATAAAATAGATTTCTTAATTAAATAATAACTAAAAACACCATTTGAACTTTAAAAACTATTTACAATGTATCAATTATGACAAGAAATTATATTCATTATTATATACAAAAATAATGTACATGAACATTGTACTATCGATTAGTTACATAACCCCTTAAAACATCTGCATAAGACCTAAGGTTAAGGTGTGCGATGGTGACACCTAGGATAATAGCCCACTGACATCGGACGCCTATGCAGGGTCCCCCCGGCTCGGGCATAAGACCTAAGGTTAAGGTGTGCACCTATAAAAGGGACCTTCCGAAAGAGGGGTTAGGGGCTTACACAAAGGCAAATTCCCTTCCCCCATGGACAAACGATGTCCCAACAAGGAGGATATCATCCCCTCTGAGGGGTGATCCCATCCTCATGGAGACCAATGGGTATAAAGAATGCCCAAGCCAGGGGGACCCTGCGTGCGAGGCATAGGGCCGGATCATAGTTTAACATCATGTGTTGAGGATGAGGTGCTTGGAAGTTTAACGTCTTGTAGCTCTGATGAGGTGGGTTTACTCCGCACCCCTAGGACTTACATGACTGGTACCCTCTACTCCTTGTGGGAGGGAAGGTATCGGAAAGGCCATAGTGAAGGGGGTCACAGAGCGAACCATTGAGGGGTCCACGTTAGCGTGGCTATGAGAATAACAAATATCCATTAGCGTGCCTATGCAAAGAAGCATGAGGAAAAGCAACGCAACGGGAAAAACCGCCCAAGGGACCCTGAGGTTACTTCTCACAAGCCTGGAAGGTCGTACCGAAAAACAGCGCATGGTGTGTATGCCCGGTGTGTGTGCCTGGGGCATCCAGAAGGAGCACATCAGGCTCCTACGTAGGGAGGCACCAGGGGAGCATCAAGTTGAAGGGGTCCCAGGGGTTGCGCGCAAAGAAATGGTTGGTGCGCATGACACCGGGATGGTGCGTAATCGGGCCAGAGGGCTTGTGCATGGCTAGTAGGATCTCACACAAGGGATATTAATTACACACGAGTGGCAAACGACGCACCCAAAGGTATGGCCGCACCCAACGAAAGGGATTGCCCACAATTGGACCATTTTGCGTGCAATGGAAGAAATTGCGCACAAGGGAGGAACCCTGAAGGGTTTTGAATTCTGTTTAAGCCAGAGGGATTGCGTGTAAAGTCAAAACCCGAGGTGAGGTGGCGTGAAAATGAGCAGTACCTGAAGTCCATCTTGCGCACACAAAAGTACGATTTCGCACACGAGAGCCGGTTCGAATTTCCCAACCCCGAAATGGAAGGGGTATCCTTCTATTTATAGGCATCCGGTGGCACAGAATTCAGGGTGGTACGCAAAATTTGCACGCCAGAGATGGCGGTGCGGAATTTTAATCGCACGAGTGTGGGCGCGCAATTATTGCACGCCTGTGTCGGGGACCCTTCATGAATCCCGGACCCCTTTCGCGTGGCACAATTTTTTTTCACGTGCATTCCCCTTTTTTCTGTGCAACACTTCCAGGACCTCTAGACCGAGCCTCTGGGTCCGAATATGACTTCGCTTTGTCATTTCAAAACTTCCTTTAGTAATTACGGACTTTTCAGCATCTACAAATTCCCCCCTCGGAATTGGATCGGCAAGGGGCAGAGATGATCTGATTCTGAGGGAAATGACGAAACGCTGGAGTGTTTGGATTCGTGGGCCCCCCTACGCGCAAAAAAATAGTGGGGCGTGAAAAACACCGTCTGGCATGGAATCAGCTTTCCGCGTGGCATGGAACCCTGGATGCATTTATAAAATGGGCCACGGGTCCCATGCTTTGTACAAAACTTTCTCGCGCGATAGGATCTGAGCTCTCATGCGCGAAATTTCCTCTGCGCCTGTGCATAAAACCCGCTTTGGCAGCGTGTAATTGCTTTGAGTTTTTGCTGTATTTACACGCAAACCTGGGATTTTCTGTGCCCACTTCTCAGATTTCGTGCCCAGCTTCTGAATTTCACGCAACACATACAGATTCTGCGCAACACTATCGAAGCACTTGGCTGGAAGAAGATGGTTGCAAGCCTAGTAGATGAGGGGGAATCTGCCACTTGCAGAGCTGAAATGGCGGCGAATGAGGAGTTTCATGGCTCCAGGGTGGTTGTCTCCAATAACCACACTCTTTTCAGCCTACTAACCCCCGCCCAGAAATAGTACCCTTTTTCCAACAACCTTCTGTTATGGAACTTCGGCATTTTGGAGGAGGTTCTGTTGCCGGGCTTCGTGGTTGATACACCGCGGTTGTGGGTGACCCATGAGGACGACCTTCCCTAATACAATATCACCAACAATGGTCGTCCTGCCATAGAAACCAGGAACATGGATGTATATGTCCTCAACCCGAGGACTAGGACCATTGATGGGGGTGATCCTATTGCGGAGGGTTCCCCAACCCTCTACGCAAGCTTGTTCCGTCAGAGCATCACAGACGATACTAAGGGCCGGCTACAAGATTGGGATTTGTAGTCTGGAGGCAATTTTACCAGAGAGTGGGCCTGGTAGTACTGGGTTCACCATACGTGTGACTAATTCGGGGCCGAGCTGCGGCACATTGGTCTATTCGAGGTGGTGTGGACGTCGCAGTTCCACTTCTAAAACCAGCCTGAGCTCGGGTTGGAGCTGTTCACCCGGTGGTCCCCTGACACCGACACATTCCATCTTCACCATGGAGAAGTTGGTATCAGTCTCTGGGACGTCCACTGCATTGGAGGTATCCTGCTAGAGGGCTATCAATATGAAGATTTTCTTCCCACAATGAACACATGGGAGGATAGATCACAGACCCCCATACTGACGTGGCATCTGCTAGAGCTGGCCAAAGAGAGGTTAGAGGTCAAGGACTTCCTGAAGGGCATTCCCTACAAGGACTGGTTCATCTTGTTCCTGGAGAAGGATCTAGCGGTCAAGATGCTGGGATGGGGAAAATGGTTCCCAACCGTGACTTATAGGAGCAAGAATGGATCGTACTGGATGATCCTGGAGGCGGGGCAATACCAATCAAGGGGGTACTGCGTTAATGAGTCTCGGGACCCGAATGTTTGATATGTCGGGTTCCTCGCCACCTTCCTGAGCAGGTGGCTCCTACCAGTATGGGACGCAAGGATGGGCGTCCGTCCAGCAACCCTGGTGATGGAGGGCACCATGGCCGCCAACAAAAGGTTTAATCTAGGGGTCCCCATGCTGGCTAGGCTGTACGCCATTCTGGGGCGCATCTCAAAAGGGGGGTCGCCTCAGAGGGTGTGTGGCCCTTTCCAGGTCTTCCACGGCTGGGTGGCAGCTCATATTGGCAGGTACACTTTTCCAAATGTCATTTTTCCTCCAGGAAATGGCATGCGACCATCCCTGCTAAACATTGTCAGGGTCACACCAATGACGCTCATTGAGGAGGGAGTAAGGATCAGAATTGGTAACCATGCCAACTTCAACTTCAGCCCATTCCCCACCCCGACAGGCCAAATGGTTGACAACGGGCAAGGCTCGCTGGAGCAGCAGGAATACTTCCATAGCGTCTGAGGTGGGGTACTTGTGGATCGGATTGACAGAAAGATCATCTGTGAGCCTTACGTGCCACCCCAATTCGCCAGACAGTTCGGGTGCCTCCAGCGAATGCCGAAGAGGGTATTCACAGATGTCTGGGAGAAGAGGAATCTATGCGTCCTTCTCGAGATGTGATTAATGTTCAAAAATTATGGCTCTAGCGATGTTTTCACCCTTCCTCCCACCGGGGTTGACGCTGGCATATCAACCGAGTATGCCGAACACTGGGCCATCGCATACCCCGAGGGGATTTTGCGTAAGAAAGTTCGGCAACTCGAGACTACTCGCGTAGAACCCGGGCGATGAGAGAGCAAGCAAGGTGCTGCTTGAAGGGGGGACCAAGAGCATGCCAGGCAGCGAGACATGCGCAGGCCAGGACCTCAGTAACGGGGACATCGCATGGTGTTGCAGCGACCTCACTGCCTGAAGGAGGGTCACATGGGGCAGCCAGAGAACTGCCCGGGAAGTAGATAAGATACCTGCTCCAACCTTCCCACGATGCAATATTCCCGACATTGTGGTTGGCCTGGCTGACCCTACAGCAGTTGATGAGCACTGAAGCCCTGTGGCAGAAGATAAAGTAGGATGGGGTCCAACTGCCAGAAGTCGGGCTCATTCGGGTTACCGACCGGGTAAACTTTCATCAACGGCATGCTTACCTAACGGCCATGGACATGTACGCACGCCAACGGGGTCGGCGCGTTGAGCCATCTCTCTTAGTGAAAGTGATGCTCAATCAGGGGCATGATCCTAAACAGATGCCCTTGGAGGACGATGATGGTACTGACGATTCAGAGGGAGAGGAGGAGATAGAAGAAGATGAATGATCTTAGGGGGGTCCCACCAAGGGAGACTTCAGGAGAGTGGCGAGATCATCAGCTCCAGAATAGACATAACCGAGTTGCTCAAGGTCTGTCTCTATCCTTATTTATCCTCATTCTTGATCCATTATCTTCTACAATTTCTAATCCATTTATCTATCTCACTCAGAAGCATATAGGCGCTGATTAGGCGTCCCCAATAGAAGAACGAGAATAGGCGCTGGTGGGACAGGGTGGGGCTCCGACGCCCATTATCAAACTGACAAGAATAGAGGGGTCTCCTACCACAATAGCTCCTATAGCTGCTAAAACACTAGAGGATGATTCTCTGGGTTCTTGTAAGTCCCTTTCTTAGCTACTGGTGCTTACTGTCAGAGAACTCAACTAATCAGGATGCTCCCGGTACCATGATCTCGGCATTGGAGGCTCGTCGGGCTGCTGAGCCCGGGCCGTCTGTGAGTGAATTAGTGGCGGACGTACTGCCTCCTCCAGAACATACTTCCCAAACTGATTCGGCCCCAGTAATTGGTGAGCAGGGGGTGGCGAACATCAGTGGTGCTATCATTGGAGTGAGGCCGGAAGCTGATGAAAGCACCACTACTGTCGGGGCGAGAGAGGAAGGTCGCCCAGATGCCAAGGATCCTATTCCTCAGGAAGGCATCGCGGAGGCAAATCCTGCTACCGACCTAGTGGATGTCTTCCCTTTACACCGGCCCGCTAATCCTAAAGAAATAGATGATTCAGATTCGGAAGCGTCTGAGGAGAGCCGGATGACACGGCGCAAAGGGTGGAAGTATATCCAGCGTTTTCTCAGGCAGCCTCAGATGGATTGGCTAAGGTGGATGGGATCGCTCCAGACCTAGTTGTGCTTCCTATGTGCTAGAGGAGTAGATGCTCAACGCCTTCATCTGATGTCCTGTGACTACATGGCTGAGAAGATGCACGTGATTTGCTGGTGTGCCGACATCATCTGGTGCCAGGAAGAGTCAGGGAGCACCCAAGCACTCCAGCGGGCAGAGCAAGAGTTATGACACCTCGAGGAACATGCGAAGGAGTAAGAGGTGTTCATTGCAACCTACTCTAAGCTTGTGGAGTATCTGAGGGCCCAACTGGCGGATGCTCAAGGTTAACTCATAGAAACAAGTCACCAGATAACCAAGCTCCAAGCTGAACAGGCGCGGGCATAGTCCAGGGTCGGTGAACTACGCCCCATGGCCACTGACGAGGAGAGGGTCCTTAGGGGATGGTAGGTAGTCTTGGAGGCCACCAGCCAGAAGGTAGTGGAACTGGAAAGATCAATCCAAAATGTTGATCCCCAAGGGCCCTGATTTGTTCGAACTGATAAACTTATCTCACCCTACTTCTTCTTGCTTTCCTCTTTGTATGTATGATCAAATTTTTTTTCCTTTCCATTTTTCTTTACATACTTGTCACTTTGGTTTATCATGCTTAACCACAATTCCAAAATAAATAGAAATCCATCCCTAAGCTCATGTTGACCGTGAGAAACAAAGGGGGATCACACTATTAATTCGCTTGATTGTGGGAGCGCCAACCAAGCTTCAGGCATTCAAAATTTGAACCCGGATTTCCTAGGAGAATAGAGAGGCCCATTCAAAGGAAGGGGGCCTCAGACTTGATGGATGTATCATCTTCTCAATTTTCTCTAACGCACGAATGGGGCAATTCCAGGGGCATTGGAATCAGTCCGAACATAGGGAGATGAAAAAGGTGAATCGTGTTACCCAAAATTCGAAATCACTATGGGAAGGGCGGGACGATGGAGGATAGCTGTTAACCATGGCAGAAACCCAGCATCCATATCGCATTAGCCTGAAATGGGGACAACAAATGAGGGATGACTGCTGACCATGTTCGCAACACGGGGCCTAACTCAAATATCATCGATCAGTCTTCCAAAACATAGGCCTAGGATAGCAGGCGGACCATAGGTCAAGCATCCATACAGATAGGGGGTCCCTACAAACATGACCAGTCTTTCAGAACGTTGGCCCAGGACACTAGGCGGACCATAGGTCGAGCATCCATATTGTTAGGGGGTCCCATCAAACATGAATGAGGATAAAGATCTGAATAAGGGGGCATGTGAAGCGTGGAAAGAGAAGCGATGGTTTGTTCACATGGAATCCAACACCCCCAAAATTACACCACCATGGTGGAGGCACATTAGGCAGACGTATTAATCTGATCACGGATCATCCCTACTTTTAGAAAGGACCTCTCTAGTGAGGGAACTGTCACTTTGCAACATCACTATGGGGCATCCCGAACTTATTCGGGGCTAATGTTGTAGTTACACAACTCCCCGAGAAGTCAGGACAAAGGGCCGACAGTGTGGGGGGGGAATAGACTTTTGATTCCTGGGGCTGGACCCAAGACGAAATGACCGGGCGTTCCTACGTATCCCATAAGGATGGGAATCAAGCCGCATGTAGTTTTGGAAAGGATCTTAGTTTAAGGTCTTAGAACTCGGACCAAGGGGTAAGGAGAGTAGGAGACACATGATAAGGTGGTCACGAAACCCTACATGAATGAGTACATAATCCCTACTTACCCTGTGTTCCATGGGGAAGTGTTCCGGCCAAGGGACCGAACACGAATGATAGGCTGGGCCCATGGGGAAGTGCCCGAGCGCTTCTATGTATCCCATAAGGATGGGAATCAAGCCATACGTAGTTCTTGGAAGGTGTCATGGAATAGTATGGTACCTGTGAAAAGGATTAAAGGGGTGTGTGGGTCTAGACCTCGCACCAAAAGAAGTGGCATTTGATGTATTCTGTTTTTCCTTGAAGGTGAATGGGATTTTTCTTTGTGAAGCGACGGGCCTAGGGTGGAAATTCCTGGCATCACCATAATAATCAAGCCGTATACAGGCGTTGAAAAATGGTATGGTAAATGACCAATACCCAATGTGATGTCCTATATGGATAGGTCATCACAATGCAATGTCATTTTTTGTCATGCAGCCGGGACGATATCATCACAGTTTACGGTCATGTGGTTGGACCAAACAGCACAGTTTAAGGTCATATGGCTTGGACCTAGGGGAATGCACATGATGCGATAAAGCATACCTGATGTGGATGAGGACATAATCACATACCATCATCACGCGCAATTCCGGGAGAGGAGCCTCGGGCCAAGGGTCCGACAAGGGTTTAAAGATCAAGGGGCAGGAGACACTAGACTCCAGCTGAGCTGGGACCGAAACGCAATGTCTGGGTGTCCCCTCATTTCTCGTGGGCATGAGGGTCAAGCTGTGTATGGTTCTTAGAGGAGACCTAAGACCAAAATCTTAGCACTCGGATCGTGGGAGCCCAGATAGATTCCATAATGTAGCTTTTTCTACCTGACATGTGGAAGTGCACTGAGGGTTAGTGCAAAGAGTGTCGAGATTCCACCTTTACCTAATGCGGTGGAACATAATGTAAATCATACAACCAATATTCAGGGCCTGAAGGAGTCTGTGTGATGATGGAGGATTACTACTGACCATGTTCGCAACACAACATCCTGTCATGTTAGCCTGAAATGGGGACAAACAAATTAGCATCGACTGCTGACCATGTTCGCAACGCGGGATTTGTATCAATTTGTTATCTGAAACCCTCTGGGGAATTGGCCCATAATGGTAGGATATCCCTTAGGAGTTGTATCCATGCCGTTCTTGGGGGTCCCTTCAGGCGTGAAAGATAATGGCGACCCGAATGAAGGGGAGAACGAAGCTTGAAAAGTGGACGGAACTTGCCTCAGTTGAATCTGACACTCCAAGTCCTAAACCAGAGTACTCTGAAAACATTATCGGACCATTTAAAAGGTTCTAAGGGCTCAGTTTGAGAGTGGCCAAAAGATGGAAGATTCTTGGGAGAAGGGGGCATGGCGCCAAAAACTCTGTACCACACCTATATATCCCCCTCGTGGAGAGGGACAGGCCAAGAGGCCGAGGTGACCGGGAGATCATGGGATCTCTTAAGAGATGGGGCTGGACCTGAAACCTAGGTTTTCAGGCGGTCCTATGTATCCAATAAAGATTGCAATCAAGCCACACGTAGTTCTAAAAGAACAGTTTAAATTCATGTAGGACGATGAAAGGCATTTCATCCGGGAATGTGTATGGCACAACGAGTAACCAAACGTGAATGAGGACATAATCCCACACCACACCATTCAATCCCACAGGAAAGAGCTTGGGCTGGGGGTGTGACGTTAGGCCACTGTCAGGGAGGCCTGACCGGCTTGCAGTTTAACGTCATGCAGGATGAGCGTGCAATTTAATGTCATGCGGGACCGTAGTGCAGTTTAAGGTCATGGAGGACCCAACAGTTTAGGATCATGTCGGACCATCCAGTTTGAGGTCATGGAGGACCATACAGTTTTAGGTCCTACAAGACCATACCGTTTAAGGTCGTGCATGACCATACAGTTTAAGGTTGTGCAGGACTATACAGTTTAAGGTCGTGGAGGACCATACAGTTTAAGGTTTTACATGACCATACAGTTTAAGGTCGTGCAGGACCATAAAGTTTAAGGTCCTATAGGACCATGCAGTTTAAGTTCTCGCAGGACCATACAGTTTAAGGTCATGCAGGACCATACAGTTTATGGTCATGCACGACCATACAGTTTAAAGTCGTGCAGGACCATACAGTTTCAGTTCGTGAAGGACCATAGAGTTTAAGGTCGTGCAGGACCATACAGTTTAAGGTTGTGCAGGACCATACAGTTTAAGGTCTCGTAGGACCATACAGTTTAAGTTCATGCAAGACCATACTGTTTAAGGTCGTTCAAGACCATGTGGCTCAAGCAAAGTCTTGCTTTAGGAACTTTCCATCGGTGGGAGAAGTTATACGCTTGCCATCCATGGTCACCAGGGAGTATGCTCCATTGGGGTACTCCTTATGAACAATGAAAGGTCCTTCCCATTTGGGCTCCAAATTGGGTGGTTTCCTGCCAGGAATCATTGGCGCCCTAAGGGCCAGGACCAAATCTCCTTGCAGGAAAGAGTGGAGGTGAACCTTTTTATTGAAAGCTCTAGCCATCCTGCTCTGATGCCTTTCTAGGTTGTGCAAATCACGAAGCCTATTCTCATCCAGCGCTTCCAATTCAGTTAAATGGATTTCAGCAACTCTATCTGGTGCTTGCTGGTCATATACCGATGTGCGCAATGAGGGAAACTGAATCTCGATGGGCAGGACAGCCTTATTTCCGTACACCAGGGAATACGGGGTCACCTGGTTGGAATTACAAGTCATCTTCTGATAATCCTAGAGGGCGTTGGGGAGCATATCTGACCAACACTTCTTGTTCTGACCAACCATCTTTTACAAAATGTTAAAGAAGGTTCTGTTAAACGCCTTGATCTATCCATTTGCCTATGCATGATAGTGGGAGGTATGGTTAGAGCGAATGTTGTACTTGGCGTACAATTTCTTCAGCTCGGCTGCTCAGAATTTGGCGTCGTTATCAGTGAGGATAGTGTGAGGTACTCCAAATCGATAGATGATATTGGAACCTACGAAGTCGTTGATAGAATGGGCTTTGAATTCCTTGAGAGGAATTGCCTCTACCCACTTGGAAAAGAAATCCATAGCAGTCAGAATGAACCAGCATTGGAGAGTCGTTGCTGGGGGGTAAGGTCCTATGACATCCAACCCCCAGACTGAAAAGGGCCAAGAATACATGGTAGTCTGGAGGGGATCTGGTGGCTGATGCACAAAGTTAGCATGAACTTGGAATGCATGGAACCTCTTGGTGAACTCAATGAAGCCGTGGATCTTGGAGGGACAAAAATATCCTAACCTCCGAATCTGGTGGGACAGTTTCGGCCCAGCCTGGTGAGCGCCGTAGGAACCAGCGTGGACCTCTAGCATGACTTGTGGGATCTCAACTCCATGAATACAACAGAGGATAATACCATTAAACCCACATTTATAGAGAATCTTCCCAAGGCTAGGACCACTCTGAAGAGTAAACTGTGATGCATGGCATCAGATTCGCTCGTGCTCTGCCCGGTCTGACGGAAGATTGTCGTGTTGGAGGTATTCAACCAAGGGTGTCCTCCATTCAGGAAGCATCTCGATCACAACACCCGAGGGACCCAAGGGTTCTGATGTAGAGGCTCCGGTGGTGAAATGGCTTACCCAAGGGTCATCATCACCATCTGGGGTAACAGGAGATATGACTCTCCAGTGGGCCACATGGATAATTAACTCATCATGTTCAGGCTCTGCAAGTGATGCAGCCAAACTGGCCAAAGCATCTGCCTGACCATTCTGTCACCGGGGAACATAAGTAACCTCCGGCCAAGAAGGGAGTTGAGCCATTAGTAGGAGAGTATGCTCTAATAATGGCATGAGCTCTGGTTTCTTGGAGACATAGTAACCATTTAACTACTTGATGACCAACCCATAGTCCCCTTTCACATGAAGATGGGGCATGTCGACCTTCAGGGACAGCTCGAGGCCAGTAAAGAGGGCATGATACTCTGCCTCAATGTTGGTGCAACCTTTCGACAACATAAATGAATATAGAAGGATGTCCTGCGCGGGAATAATGAAGAAGACACCTGGGCCTACTCTGTTGAGCCTAGGGTCATTCAGTCTCCTCCGGGTGGGGCTCCGGGAGGCGCTATCAAAGTACATTTTCCAAAATGGGATGGCATGATTGAATGATAGGATTGCATCATCAGGAAAGTCCCATTCCAGGGATTGATCTGTGGAGGTTGGATGGGCAGCTGGAAAGTTTTCCAATGCCTATCCTTTGATAGCCTTTTGAGGCACAAACCTGATGTCGAACTGCTGGAGTATTACCACCCACCGCGCCAGTCAACATGGGGCAGTTCAGAATGTACTTCAACGGGTCTACCTGAGAGACCAGTTGTACCTCATGGTGCTATAGGTAATGCCGCAATTTCTGCACAGCAAACACGAGCACCATACATCTCTTCTCGATAAGAGAATATCTGATTTCGGTATATAAGAGCATGCGGCTGAGTTATTATAGGTTGTTCTCTATTCCCTCATTGTTCTTCTAGGTGAGAAGTGCACCAAGGGATCATTCTAGGGCAGTCATGTAAAGGACCAGCGGCTTCTCGAAGACAGGTGTCATCAAGACCATAGGATGGAGTAGATATTGCTTGATTTCCTCCAAAGTATCCTGGCACTTCTCATCCCATTCATAGGTGGTGCCTCTCTTCATGATCCAAGAAAAGGGCTTACATTTGCCAGCCAGATTCGCAATGAATCGGTATATATAGGCTAAGTGGCCTTGGAGACCTTGAAGCTCCTGAATATTGCTCAGGGGAGGCATCTGGCTGATGGCCTTGATATTCTCTGGGTCGATCTCGATGTCTCGGTATCTGAAAACAAATCCAAGGAACTTGCCGGAGGTGACGCCGAAATCACACTTCAACGGGTTCATCTTCAGGTGGAGGGAACGGAGGAAACTGAACACTTTCTCAAGGTCCCTGAGATGTTCTGATGCTAGCGAGATTTGACAACCAGATCATCCACGTAGCATTCCACCAATGTTCCTAGAATCGGCTTGAATATGTGATTCATGGCCCACTGATAGGTGTCTCCCACATTCTTCAGGACAAAGGGAATAACCTAGTAACAGAAAGTACCTTAGGGTCCCCTGAAGGTTGTGGATTACTCATCCTCGGGGGCCATCCAGATCTGGTTATACCCAGAGTACCCATCCATGAAGGGGAGGGCTTGGAACCCGGTCTTGGTTTCAATCAACAACTCTATCACTGGAAGGGGAAAATCATCCTTTAGACAGTGACGATTGGGGTCGCGGAAGTCAATACAGACCCTGATTTTTCTGTTCTTCTTTCGGATTGGCACAATGTTGGCTAGCCACTTGGGATACTAGACTTTTTTAATGAAGTTGGATTTGATGAGCTTATCAACTTTGGCCTTGACCATGGAACCATGAGATGGGTGCATCTTTCTAGTAGGCTGCTTGAATCCGCGATGAATTTCTGGAAGACCGATACGGTGAACAGCTACCTGAGGATCCAATCCTTACATCACGTCGTAACTCCAATAAAACATGTCACGATGATTTTTAAGGAAGTCTATGTACTGTTGCTGCTCCCTGGGGGGCATGGCGACGCTGATCATGGTGGGTCTTGGATCTACCTCGCTACCAAGGTTCACCTGTACCAACTCATCAACCGTGGCAGAAACACCTTCCTCAAAAGTAGGAGGAGCATCCTCCAGATCCTCTTCTCTATTTATGGAGGGATCCTCGGAAGGGGGTAACTTCCGAGTTAACAAACCCTGAGAGAAGGATGGTACCAGCTTGGCCGGCAGTGGTTATTGCATCGGGGCACTCCGGTGCCGCTGAGATCATAGGGTCAAAGGCAGTTCACCCAATCTCATCTGGCATTCAGCCCAAGGGGCCACTCTTGATAATATCAAAGTATTAGTGGTGTGTCAGCTAGAGCCGACTTATTCCAGCCCGATGAAACAGGCAGGTATGACGGACCGTTGTTGCCAAGAGCTGGATGTCTCGATACCTGACAGGATTAGGGGGCTCTGGGACCACTGAGGCCTGATTCGTATAATAATACGAAGTGATCCTCTGACGTTTCTTGGATTTGGGAGCATGGTTCCCTTTTGTCCCGGAAATGAAAAAACACTGCCCCATATTGGGGGTCGTGACCTCCAACCAATGGATCGGGAAGATGTAGGCGTCATTCAAGTCTACCCATGGGTCGGCTGTAGCAGTGACGGGCTCGACTCCACTTGCATGGAATTTTTTATCCTTGCTCTTGTAATAGTCAGCATCCAAGTAGTGGGCTTCACAAGAGGCGAAAGGAGATACATCACCTTTGAGTATGCCCACTCGACCATTAATGGAGTACTTAAGGCATTGGTGATACGAGGAGGGGACTACTGCATGTAGGTGGAGCCATGGCCTACCCATCAATGCATTGAACGTGGTGTCCTAGTAGACAACCATGAACTCGATGCTGGCAACCAGGCCACCGAACTGAGTCTTCAAGCGAATCTTACCAACTGGAGTCTGCTCTGTCCTGTCATATCCCTGGATTCTTAAATTAGAGGGAGTCAGGTCTTCCTCAGATAACCCTATCTTCCGCAGTGTCCGTGTTGGGATAAGGTTTATCTCAGAGCCGGTATCAACGAGAGAGCGGTGGACTTCCATGCCATTGAACTGACCGGTGATATACAGAGGGAAGATATTCCCCTGTATGGGGGAGCCCTCGCCCTCCCTGTAGAACAAAATGACAGCCTGACATTCGGAATCCTCAAACACTTCAGTGTGAAAAGCCTTTGTGGCTTCTATCTCTGTCTCAAACTAGAGGGGGCTTCTTAAAGCCTCGGTGAGTGCCTCACGCATATCTGGTGTTAGACGAAGGGCTTCAAGAATGTAAATCCTTGCTGGGATATAGGCAAGGTGCTTAAGAACATCATACTTCTGTGCCAGGTGAGAGCCTCTGCTTTCAGGAAGCCGTTCTGTGTCTGGAGGCATGGCGGGCCCTGCCGGCTGGACCGACTGCTGACTGGTACTAGGCATATCTCGTTGTTCACTAGTTAAATCCCAGAGAGTGGCTACTGGATGGGGACCGAAAGGCTGGGGTCGGATGGTGGTAGGGAGAAGCTGGTTGCGGCATGGCCGATGTGGTTCCGCCGGATCCAGTAACACAAATGGTGGTGGAGGCGGACCTGTCGACACCAAATGAAGGGGTCGTGTGTGCTGAGCTCTGCACTGGGCCTACTATCTGGTCTCAGCGGCGTGCACAGCCTGGCTGGAGGTGCCAACTGTCGTGCCCCGACGATTCATGTAACCACGGCTCCGATGACGTTGGCGACGGCTGGGGACATTGGGAAGGTCTACTCGGTGTTCCCCATCGTTTGGAGTCAAATAGAGATTTACCAACTCTACAGTGTTAACCAAAGCGTACCTTGGACTGTCACTTGAGGAGTCATCCACTACCGGGTGGATTCTTGGAGGGATCCCCATCTCTGGGGGCAGTCACCAAGAGTGCGGGTCGACGACGGCATTGGCAGCACGCGTTGTTTCTCCTTGCACCGCCACTGCTTGCTCCTCTGGGAAGAGACTGGATGAGACAACGATATCGGAGTAGTAACCGCAGCTTATGAGGTCTCTGGCTGATTCAGGTGTTCATGAATGATGTTGTGGGCATGGGCGACCGCCTTGCAGGCCAACCTGTCATTATACTTCTGGGACCCACTGTCGGAAACTTGCTTCCATTCACCATCGTCGCCGCTACTGCCATCCAATCTCACAAAGACACCTGCCACTTATGACGAGGCTGGGCCCAACCTGACTATATTGTTGTCAATATAGTCTTGTAACCAGTTCTTGAACACGTAGCATCGCTTTATGGTGTGACCCAGGATCCGGTGATATGGACAGTAGTTGGGATGATCAATGAGATGCGCCTCTTCTGGCTTCCGGCACTCGGGCAGCCACACGATTCTCTGCTCCAAGACACTGCGGAAGTAACCCAGGACCTTATCCTCGTCAAACGAGTAGGTATGGTTCCTTCTGTCCGGAAGTGGGGCTCTATGAGTATGACCCTAAAGGGGGGCCGGAAGAGCATGCCGAGGAAGCAGAACTTGATTATCTCGCCTAGGCAGTGGTGGCGCGTTACACGGAGGCGCTTGTTGATTTTGAGACAGTCGTTACTAGACTGGAAGTTGTGCCTATGGGGGCGGACCCCTATGGGGCTGTAGATCTGGCTCTACTTGTAGAAATTCTAGCTGTCTGGGGGCCTCTATCTGGGCCACAGTAGCGGGCTCGGCTCTGGAAGCTCTCCCTGTTGGGATTACAGGAGGCAGCGGGCGTGCCTGACTAGCCTGTTGCAGGGCTTCTTCGAGGCGCTGGGCCTAGTCTGAGAAGTCCTAGAACCCTCCGGGGTAATTCTGAGTGATTAAAGAAGGAAACAGATCTGCCTTTACATTGCCTATGCACATTAGTCCCTTGCTTTCACCTGAAGAGGTCTGCGATGTTCGTCTTTTGGGTTGTGGAACTGAACTGGTAGAGGAATTTCCTACGAAGGTCCTCCCATCTAGTCATGGATATGATAGGGAGATGGTTGTACCAGATGAACGCTGACCCCTCCAGTGTTTGAACAAATCAACGGAGCTCGGTGGACTCCTATTGTGCTGGAGTCCCTAACATAGACCCACACCTTGATTTGAAGTAGTCTAGGTGTTGTGGTGGGTCTCCTTTCCCATTAAAGGGGGAGAAAGTGGGGTTCCCAAATCCTGGAGGTTCTGGAATATCATCCACCCATGTTGTGTATGGCTTTCCATCTGGTGGTATCGCCACCTTCCGAGTTTTGAAAGCCTCTAAGCAGGTGATGAGTGCCGCCATCGGATCTTCTGGACACGGGTCCCTGTCTTGATGGGGATCCCTAACCACAAGTGCATTGTCGAACTCTTCAACGCGGAAGAAAAACTTAGCAGCTCGTGGAGAGGCTGGTGGAGTAACCCTTGGGTCAGTTGGAGTAACCCGAGCATGGTCTCCTGGGTGGTCATGCTGATCAGGAGGGTTTGGAGAAACATATTGCGCCCTTTTTCCATGAGCTTCGGCCTCTACTCTGTCAGTGAACACGGCATGATCAAGGTTTCCTGGGAGAATCTGGCCGAGGGGTAGTTGTTCCTGCCCCTGCTGCCCTGGCCTAGGATCACCATAGTCGGGTCTCCGATCTTCAATGCGTTCATCCATAAGCTCATAGAACAACCTCTTCTGCTCAGCAAGCAGTTGGCGCAGCGTGGCCTTCTCGGAATCTTCCTCTGCCTTCTGCATTGAGGCAGACGGGTCGGACAGCTTGACAGCCCCAACATGCTCTTTACCCATACCGATATTCCGGCTCATTATTAATGCCTCAGTGGGTGCGGGGAGACCTAGGAGGTTCCTCTTTTGACAAGTAATCCTCCCTGATGGGTCCAGTGGTGGCTTGTCCTCAAGGGGTAAGTCCCCATCAAGAAGTTCCAGACTGTTCCCCTCTCCCGATAGATCGGCCTTGTTGACTGCCGCTGCCCTCGAGGGGATTTCCTCAGAGCCGCCCAGTGATTTGGGCTGCCAGTGAATCCCACTGAATAGAAGGGTATTGTACTGCCCCCATCCACAGACATTCGTGTGGGGGTGGCCTCCGCAACAACTTTGTGGAGTACTTGAAAACTCTGAACACATTGTTGTTGGAGGGCCCTATGGTGACCAGGTGACTCGAGGTGTGCTTGGATCCCAGGATAAGACACTTGCTGGTGGCGAAGACAGAAGGGAGTCACGCAGAGGGTCTGGCCGAAACATTCAAACTCTCCTGGGGTGAGCGATTCTGGCATATCAAAATCCGACCCTACGACCGGCCAAAACTTCTTGGGGAAGTGTCCTGCTGCGAGGATGGTCCAGAAGCTCCATGACATAGGTTCAGGATCCAGCCCCTGATGGCCCCTCTCATCAACTGGGAGTGGCTGGGGATCTAGTAGTGGTGTCGAGGCAGGTCGCTGAGCCGATGGGCTGGCCGGCGGAAAAACGGTGAGCAGGCCGATTGGCCACTGAATTCTAGGTCGTCCTCCAAGGGTTTTAGTGACCTGGCCGCCATGTCGCAGTAGGATGGACCGGCAAATGGGCCTCATGTCCTAGTGTCAGTGCTTTCTGGGGGTGTGATATGTCGCGTCCCTTCCGCCATCTACCCCTAAAAAATCTCTTCGTCATCTCTGGATGAGGTGGAAGGTGCTTCCGGAGAGGCCGATGGTGACTGAAAGTTCGATCCCTGGGGGTACGCCAAGTCCTCATCCTCCTGGATATACCTTTGGAGGGAGGCGGGGATCATATGGATCTCGCATTCAGGGATTACGAGGATGACACGCCGCGTCCCTACCCCAGCCCTTGACTAAGAGGACTAAGGAGAGGGCTCGATCTCCGATTCGTACTCCACCTCGGAGTCTGAGAAATGGACTGGTCTGATTTCCATCCGGCCCTCCCTGGCATTTCTCTTACGGCGATGACATCCCGCCTTCCTGCCCCTGGGTGGCTCTTTGGGGCAGGGATTATTTCCTTCATGGAGACCTCTGGCCGCACTGGTGCTAGGGAAGAGAGGATTGAAGGACAAGGTGCAGGGAGCACTGGGGAAAATGTCGAAAGGGACATGGGGAGGACCTCCATGTGGGTGAGTGACTGGATATACAACGGCTTGATACTCGTGGTCTGTGGTAGGGGAAGTGACCTCATACCCAGTGTAGTGAGCGCTGGAGAGAGCCCCACCCAGAGTGTTGCTGTCACGGGGAAGCCCCTTCCCTGTGGTGAGGGTGGCACCAGGTAGGCCTCTGGGCCGATGTTGGAAGAAGGGAGGGCCCGCAACTTCCAGAACGGTGGCACGGAGTTCGCCTTCACACTGGATGGCACTGCCACGAATTGGTCCACAGCGGCCATTTGTTGTGCCGGCAACCAGGAGAGTTGACCAAACCTACCCGTGGGGTGGTTGGGGCCTCGATCTGGATCGGGCATATAACTTCCCCTGCTCAATGTGTGCGAGGGTTTGATAATATGAGTCAGTGGTGGCTTGGGCCACATTGGTCAATGACGTTGATTCCCTGGGGCGAGCATCCTCTTCCGCTCATGCCCGATGCTGGCGTCAGGTCAGATGGGTTGGAGCGGGTGGTGCGGGCACATGGATTGCCTGCTCCTCGGCTCGGGGAGTCAGGTGGCGGCGTCGACGCAACCTGGCGGGGGCCCTTTCCATGAACCCTTGAAGTGGGTCTCTGATTGGGCCAACCCATACATCCCCTACCTCGTTGGCATCGGGGAGGGAGGTGTCAAGGCATTCTGGGGATAAGCTCCCAAAACAGTTGAATGTCAGGGTGGGGAGCAGCGGCTCCCTGCGTGGCCCTCAGGGGCGGCATTGGCGGTGAGGCGCAGCTGCCTTGAGGTCCAAACGGGCCATGTCCCTGGTGGAGATGACCCCCTACTCCTCATACCTACACACAAGGTTGTTGATCACCCTTCTTTGGATAATCTCTGATGGGGAGAGGGGGCATCAGCGCCCAGTAGTCATGGCGATCGGAGCAGTTGTGGAAGAGGCAGAACCACGCGAGGTGGCCGCATCGGTACTTCCCCTACCCCTACGCTGGTGGGTAGGTGGTGATCGAGCTCCGGATGCAGCGATCTGATTTATGAAAGCAAGGAGATGACCCCATTAACCCTGATAGGAAAGGAAATCAACAACCAGTAGCCCAGTGCCATTCTGTCTTCCATGGTCGGTAAGAGGGATCCACGCTGACAACGTCATAGAACGGAGTGCTCAATGTCCTGATTGACCCAACCCCTAGCGGGTTTCACTTCCTAGGGCTGGGTGCCCGGACTTGGTGACATGATAATATTCTGATGCCCCAAACGCTACCAGTCTCTATATTGAGGAGAATATATTCACGTCGGGTTCACCATTTTTTGTTTCCGACGCTTTCCGCCAAGACGCGCGCACGCACACGTATCTGTCACGAAGAGGACGCACGTCTTGTTTCCCCACATTCCCGCTTTCCAAAGGCGGGTGGAATTCTCTCATTATTTAGGGACATCTACTCCTTGATCGAAACCGGGATGATGGGATGCCAGTTCTTCCTTCCATGGATTCCTCCTCGGAACTCTTCACCTAGTCCGGGTCTCCCTCATAGATTTAAGACGTGTTCGTGAAACTCTTCTCGGTTCCATATCTTCATGGACACCAGTTAATTACGTTGATTCCATAGAGACACTCCAAGGGGTCTAGTCAGGGCATCAACCTTCGGTTAGGGGAGTGGTCACGCTGAGGCATCTTTGGTGTGTCTTGACGCTGGGGAATTGGCATGTCTATCTTCTGTCTCTTATTATAGGGCTTCTCAATGGTGTAGAAGCCTGAGGCATCCCACATAGAATGCGGGGAATTGTATGCCATAGGCATGTATCTGAGATTTTCCTCAGCTTCCCATGTTTAACATAGGGTATTCCGCGAGTTTAACGTCCAGCGGAGATGGATCAGACTGATCGGAACACTAGCTAGAGTAGATCTGATTGAAGAACCCCCTGGAGGGAACACCGATGTTGGGGCCGACACGTGGGTGGCTTCCCGAATGCTGTGGAGTGGAATGATGTGGCATGATCCCACTGGGATGTGGTGGCCCGGGTAAAAATCAGTATGGGTGATAAAGTGAAGGGGCTTGAACCTTGTGGAGGCTTCCTACATGTCCATGTGGCAGGGAATCAAGGTCCACGTAGTTCAGGATGGAATGGGGCTTACGCTCTAAGGTGGCCCACAATGATGGATGGATGGGGGTTACGCTCTGAGGTGGCCCACAATGGTGGATGGATGGGGATTATGCTCTGAGGTGGCCCATGATGTTGGATGTATGGGGCTTACGCTCTGAGGCGGCCCACGATGATAGATGGATGGGGCTTAAGCTCTGAGGTGGAACACCATGATGGATGGATGAGGATTATGCTCTGAGGCAGCCCATGATGATGGATGGGTGGGGCTTACGCTCTGAGGTGTCCCACAATGGTTGATGAATGGGGCTTACGCTCTGAGGCGGCCCACAATGGTTGGTGAACCGACATGAAGAGGTCGGAATGACCGGGTGGTGAGCTTGAACCTCGTGGAGGCTTCCTACGTATCCACGTGGCAGGGAATCAAAGTCCATGTAGTTTGGGTTGGATGGAGCTTACGCTCTGAGACAGCCCAAGGTGGTGGGGCTTGAACCTCGTGGAGACTTCCTACTTACCATGCCTTAGCATGGATCAAAGTCCCCATAGTCCGGGTGTACAATTTAACGTCATGTGGGACGGGATACAGTTTAACGTCATGTGGGACGGCATGCAGTTTAACGTCATGCGGGACGGCATGCAGTTTAACTTCATATGGGACGGAATATAGTTTAGCGTCATGCGGGATGGAATGCAGTTTAACGTCATGCAAGACGGAATGCAGTTTAACGTCATTTGGGATGGAATGCAGTTTAACATCATGCGGGATGGGATGCAGTTTAACATCAAGCAGGATGAAATGTAGTTTAACATCATGTGGGACAGAATGCAGTTTAACGTCATGTAGTATGGGGTCATTTTGGGCTTACGCTCTGAGGTGGCCCAAAGTGTTGGTGAACCGACGTGAAGGGGTAGGAACGACCAGGTGGTGGGCTTGGACCTCGTGGAGGCTCCTACGTACAATGTCATAGCATGGATCAATATCCCCATAGTTCACAATAGGTGGGGGTCATGGTCGGTGCTCACTCTAAGCTCACGTGAGTCATGCTCGGTGTGAGAAACAAGAGACGGTAGAGACCTAACGATCACATCGCGAAGGGTGCGTCTGTGGGAAGTGAAGAAGGGCTTATGCATTGGGTGGCCCACGATGTCGGGACTTACTCCATGATGGATACCCGAGGGTGAAAAGCGTAGAGGGAGAAGGATTTGGGACCAAAGAAAGGAGGATTCCCACTTCCCATCATGCTCCCTACTGGCCCTGCCGCTGGGGAAGTACGAAGGTGCATGGGTGCTACCTTCCGCAAGAGGGGATAGGGGATTACACCAAGGTGGTTGCCCTTCCCTCGTGGACAAAAGCTGCCCCAACAAGGAGTATATCATCCCCTATGAGGGGTGATCCCATCCTCTTGGAGACTAATGGGCATAAAGAATGCCTGAGCCGGGGGGACCTTGCGTGCAAGGCACGGGGCCGGATCACATTTTAATGTCATGTGTTGAGGACGAGGTGCTTGGAAGTTTAACGTTCTGCTGCACAGACGAGGTGGGTTTAATCTGCACCCCTAGGACTTACATGACTTGTACCCTCTTCTCCTTGTAGGAGGTAAGGTATCGGCAAGGCCGTAGTGAAGGGGGTCGCAGAGCGAACCATCGTGGGGTCCACGTTAGCGTGGCTATGCGAAGAAGCAAAAGCTGTTAGCATGCCTATGTGAAGAAGCATGAGTCAAAGAAATTCAATGGTAAAAACTTTCCAAGGGACATTAAGGTTACTTCATACGAGCCTGGAAGGTTGTACGGGAAAACAGCGCATGGTGTGTATGCCCGATGTGTGTGCCTGGGGCATCCAAAAGAAGCACATCATGCGCCTACGTAGGGAGGAACTCGGGGAGCATCAAGGTGAAGGGGTCCTAGGAGTTGTGCGCAAAGCAATGGTTGGCACGCAAGATATCGGTATGGTGCTTAATCGGGGAAGAGGGCTTGTGCACAGCTAGTAGGATCATGCACAAGGGATATGAATTGCACGCAAGTGGCAAAGTCCACACCCAAAGGTATGGCCACACCCAGGGAAAGGGATTTCCCACAATTGGACCGTTTTGCGCACAATGAAAGGAATTGCGTGGAAGGAGGAACCTTGAAGGGTTTGGAATTCTATTTAAGCCAGAGGGACTGGGTGCAAAGGCGGATCCTGGGGTGAGGTGGCGTGAAAAGGATCAGTACCCAAAGGACATCTTGCGCATGCAGCAGTCTGATTTCGCGCAGGAGAGCCGGTTCGAATTTCGCAACCCCGAAATGGAAGGGGTCTCCTTCTATTTATAGGCATCTGGAGGTGCGGAATTCAGGGTGGCGTGCAAAATTTGGGTGCTAGAGATGGTGGCATGGAATTTTAACTGCGTGGGTGCGGGGGCGCAATTATTGTGTGCCTGCGTCGGGGAATATTTGCAAATCCCGGACCCCTTTCACGCGGCACAATTTTTTTCGTGCGCATTCCCCTTTTTACGCGCACCACTTTTGGGCCCTCCAAACCAAGCCTCTGGGTCCGAATATGACTTCTCTTTGTCATTTCGAAACTTCCTTCAGTAATTAAGGACTTTTCGGCGTCTACAATAGCTTTGAAGCCTCACCTATGAAATATATAAGGTTTGATGACCTTGTGTCCCAGCCCAAGACTTTATTTTGAGGTAGATGCTAACAGATATATGTGGTAACCATTTTTTTAACTTATTATCATGAATTCTGCTATGATTTTTCTTCCATTAGAAATCCGAGAAAGGTGTCTTCGTGGTTCCTAGTTTCTTGGTTAGTGCATGATCGATCGATGATTGATTATTTGTTTCTTTCTTATTATTTATTTATTAATATGGAATACACCTAATATTCATGTGAAATTATGTTAATGATGAATTAGTGGTGTCCTAATGGGTTTATACTCACACCCTTCTTGGTAATATTGATGTATGTAGATATGTCATGATTAGGGATCTGAAAATGAGAAAGGGCACAATGATAGGGAGTTGAGGAGATGGATCATGTTGTATGAAGCCGGTACTAAGAAGGGATCTAGAGTGATGTTGTAGGGTATTAATTTATTTTCTTATTAAATTTATTATCCTCCAGATTGACTTTTCACATTGGGGATTATTGGTTATTTACTTTATCTTACTTGAGATAACTATCATATCAAATGTTATAATATTTATATTATTTACTTCCATTGTGAACTATTATTTTATTATTCTTTTCTAGATATGATTATGATGTATGGATTTTGATATAGTGTAATGTATCCCTACTTCATCATTCATATCATTTGTTCTAGTTGGAAACTTATTTTATATGGGGAGCCCAACATCATTTGTTGTATCTCTTCGGCCTGAACTGAGTGACTTCGGTCAAAGTATTACAAAAGGCTTAATGAGTGAAGATGCTATTTTTTCTCAAAAAAACTATTTATGGGTTTTAAAACATCTGGATATTAAAAAAAATTCACTTCAATTTTATGATCTTGAAAATTAGAAAAACAATAGATGTTCAACTTTTAGGAACCAAAAAATATTTCTTACCCAATATATTCATAACAAATCCAATAGGAATAGATTATAAAAAATCAATGTAAGAAAGAAAAATCATCACAAGGATAATGTGATTGAAGTTTATTGTTGTATATAATTAACTAATGAGTGGCTCCTAGTTTATGTTCATAGATCTTGGATAAAAAAATTTGACGTATATATTCTTGTAAAAGGGTGGAAATTTATGGAATTAATATCATACCCAATTTTAATATAGTTAAACTCGATTAAAAAAATGAATATAAAAATTATGATACTTTGAAAAGAAGATGATTTGTGGTTTAAGGTCATAAAGCTAAAAAATAATTTGTAAAATAGAACAAAATGTTCGATATGAATATGAAATAGAGTGGTTAAAAATTTTATGGATAGGATAATGACCTGGGATTCATGAATAGATATGTTACATAGTAGTGTAGGTTCGGTTGAGAACACCTCACGTGAATTGGAATACCCTATAGATTCAATGATTCTATTACTTTATTTATTTTAGATATCACATTACACTTTATATGAAAATTAACAAACAAAGATTTTTTTAAGTTATCATGTTGGTGCTTAATGAAATTTTTTAATTAAAATAACATTGAACTAAAATTTTTGTACTAAAATCCAGTGATCTAATGTTTTATTTAATATTACATGTATTTGATTTATAAGAATTATAGTTTTGTAGATTAAACTTATTAGTAAATGAGGTAACATGTTTAGGCCATCTACAGATGAAGAAGTTGTTATTGATGAAGTTACAATTGACATTGATTTTTTTGGAATCTGATCCATAGAGATTATTACAGCGATACCTAAAACTAAATATATACCTCAAGCTTCAAAAGTACATTAATGAACATCTATATTGAGTATTTCTTATGTTTATTTATCATAAATATTCATAGTTTCTAGTTTTTAAGATCACTTCTGATCAGCACAATATTTTTCTTTACACATGTTTCTATTAAGAGCTAATATTGTAATGTTTTCATTATAAATATCTTAAAATTTTAGGTTGTGATTTTTTTCAACCGATCATACATGATCAAGGTATTCTAGGGATATAAAGTCATATGAATTCCTTATTATCTAGATTTAGGGTTTTGGTACATATAAATACATATCTCAAGTACTTATTATGCGTGTAAGTGGTATACAACTGATAGTTTTAGTCGATGTGTTAAGGGGATAAGAAGAAAAACATTCTAATAGGTATAAAATTAGGGATACCTTATGATAGGTTTAAAGTCATGGATAACTTGGTTATATTATATATATCCACCATGCACTTTGGTTTTAATGTTTGGTTTTAATAATATCCCCTTCAATGTATTATTTTATTTACTAACTAATACTCTGTATTTTATTTTTCAATTTATATTATGTTAACTATTTCATCAGTAATAGTTAAAATATTTATCACTTATTTTTTATTATGGTAAATATATTTCCTACAATTAATAAGTTTTTTACTCTAATTTTTGAATTAATCAGTAATTCAAAAATATGATTAATATAATAATTGGAGATAGAGGATATTTTATGTTTTTTATAAATAATAATTCATCCCCAACCCCCACCCTTTTATTTTATTATCCATTATACCTTAGTACCATATTTGGTATCAATGTAGCTATATACCTAGATTCTAATATTTACTATAAATAATTGAATTTATTTAAAAATTTGGTTAGTTTATCATATTTTCAACAAAATTTATTTATAAAAACAAATTTGTTAGTGGGATAACATGTTGTGAAAAAAGGAGTACCAGTTGGAACACTCAAAAACATTAATCCAACCAAACAATCTTCTTTTCATAGAGCTAATTATGATTATCATCATGATCATATGAAATACTATATCATTAATATCATAATTGACAACTTTATCATACTGATAGGGAACTATAAATTTACAAATAAAGAGATTCTTCAATTTTACCTAAAGAAAAACATTAGTATAAAATAAACCATTAAGTTCAACACAATTTTTTATGTTCTATAACATGAGAAATATTTATCCAAATAACATCCTATGAAATGTGAAATGGAATTATAAACATGTTGGAGATCACATATTATTGAACTTCCAATGTCTTAGAAACTCATAGAGCTATGTTGAGTTCTAATAATCAGTCCTTTGAATTTTTCCCAAGAGAAAAAGTAACTCAAATTCATCAACGCTATATAACTATTGTAAATATTTTATAATCATTGGGTGAAAAAAATTTAACAAATGATAAACTCATTAAATATATTATTGATATTATTGGTAAATAATGGGAGTCCAAGACAATAGAAATCAAAAATACTAAACATTCCATAAATTTAACTAAATATGACTTAATTAGAACATTAACCAAATATAAAAGAGGACTTAGACAAGGTGCTAAAAAAATTGAATAATAAATTAGTATTTTCTACAAATTTAGGTAACCTTAATTATGGAAACTTTAATACTTGTGGTGACACTTATAAATATCTTGTTTCAAATAGAAAATGTAATCATTCAGGTCAAAATGATTCAAATTATAGTCGCAATAGGCATTCTCAAATTTCAAGATGAATGAATAAGATTTTAATTAATTAAAATTTTGTAAATATCCATTTGAAATATAGGAAAGAAAATAATTACTTTTCATAAGTAATATACTACGAATGTAATAAGGATGACCATATCAGGCCTGATTTTCCAAATATAAATTATAAAAATAGAAATTCGAGAGGTTATTCTCAAATAAAAGGAATATTAATCTTTAAATTTTTAGATACCAGAAGTATAAATAAAGGTGAATCGTATTAGATAGTTCATTAGAATATAGTGGAATGGAATGTGAGAAAAAAAGTTAGGTCCTATTAAAATATTCTAAGGAATGTAAAATGATTCTTGGTAAAGGTGACTTCATAATACGTTAAAATTTTATGTCCAAATAATAAATTCTCTTTTAAAAGTAAATATTAGTATTCAAATTCGTTGGAAAAAAATATAATCAATATGATGTTGAAAAATTCAATTCATCATAATATAAAGAAACTTTAACTATTATAGCTAAAATATGAAGATATGTAAATCTTATAAACAGTTAAAATAATAGGCTAAAAAGTACCTATGATTTTACCAATGAAAAACTTATAATATCTATTAAATTAATTTCAAGATTTACTTTAGATATTTCAAATATTCCACTAAATTAGATTCAAAAAATAATTTTTATATTAATTATACTGATATGAATTTATTTGATTACAAATTTGATGATCAAAATCTTGATAATAATAATTTGATTATTCAACATTAGTATAAAGTTTTATATTTATAAAAATGAGTATCTATTTTTACTTTTGGTAAATATAATTTTTATAAAATGTGTTAACAAATAAAACCCTCGAGAATTTCAAATGAAATTGAATATAATTATAATAAACTATATTTCCAATCATACTATTTTTTACATAAAGGTTTAACTTTTTGTACAAAATATCCAATAGGAGGTCACTGGAGTTAGTATTGTTATTTTAATAAATCCATTATTTTGGGTTAAATAAAACTCTAATTTCAATTGTGTACACCATAATATTGTTGGGAATATGTGGGTTCAAAAAAAAATTATTTTATAAAATATATAGACCCAAATATGTGTGGAAAATAAGAACATAATATTATATTTTTTATGACCCTCCTTCCTTGAGAGGAGGGACGGGATGGAAAAGTGACATGCCCTTCCTTCTTCAAGATGAAGAAGAGATAATGAACCTAGAGTCCCACATTCAATGGGACCAGGAGTGGTGACTAGCACCAAGGGTATAGAATCACACACAAAAAGGAATGCATTACCCTTTTTAATGAAAACAGGATCAGGAGATGAGGCAGTAAAACCCCAAAAAACCAAACATTCATAGAAAGGAAACCAAAATCCAACCCATGCTTGATTTAAATTTAAACTGTGAAAAAAGTAAAAAAAAAATAACAAAATAAAGTACCAAAATAAAGAGAGTGAGTAGAAGAACAGAAACTACACCAACGCCTTATCTAGTAATGTCCAACATGGTCCTCAAAGTGCTCCTAGAAACTTGAAAATAGTTTTACAAATGTACGGTGAGTATACAAGTATACCCAGTAGGAAAACTAAATCCACCCATGCAAAAGTGTGGGAAACATACTAATACCCCTATAATAGAATAGCAAAATATCAAAAAAACCTACCAAAGAGTACTAACCAGCCCATCCTCACCAAGGAACACTCACCAAATAACACAAGTCAAGTAAATTAGTAGTATGAGAACATCGACATTTGGGTACCCTCCATGACGTTCCCAGTGGTTAGCTACTCATTCCTAATAACTAATTTCCTGACACTACAACTCTTCCAAAATGCAGTCCCACTGCCAAAACCTACCCACACACACCTATGCCACAAACCACACACAAATTCTACACACAGACACCTGGGTCACAACCACACCACACATCTCACCCACGGACACTTGGACCATAACAACCACACCTATCGCCTGAAGACACCTAGACCTCATCTCGAAGACCCTAGGGAAAACCATCCTGACCCAAAAATAAATGGTCTCCCCATCAACAAAAAAACATATCTAAAGGACCTTGGACTATGGTTAACATCAGGCCATTATATCCTTCCCAAACACACTTGAGTTTTAAGAACCCATAAGAGGGTGTAAAAAAGAAAGTAAGTAACTATCCATCCATCCTCCCACCAGGATGTTGGGAAATACACCCTACCCTATGAAATGGGGGTGTTCAGCACATGGTTCTCAACAAGGGTGGGGTTCATAAATAAATCACAATAAATTACAATGTATACATATAGGTAAGAAAATACTCAACCAGACCTATAGGTTTCAAATAAAAAAACACCCCACATAGAACCACGTCTGCTACTACCCCTATATAAACTACCACACAAACAGCCACAACCAAATCATAAACCAAACCCCTTTTTATTTAACCACTATCCATTCATTAATTTAGTGGTTCACTTTAATTTATTCTCTCACTACTCAGGAAATTAACAGGAACAACATATGCAACCATTTTTAGAAGGCTAAAGGCCACTAAACACTACCAAGGCAACAATGAAGTAGAGACCAAGGTAAGAAAATCCATTTTAACTCTAATTCAAAAAAACAACATAAAACAACAAACCTGCAGTCCCACTACACACCCACTTTTTCCTAGATTCCCATTAAACCACAACCAACTGTCATTCATCAAAGTTATCCTGCTCAATCATCCTCCCACAACTTGAACTGGTAGCCCCGATTCAAAATAACACTACACCAGGAACACCTATAAACATGAAGTCACCACACAACCTAGTCCTACATCCCTGTTGACCAACTAGTTCCCAGAATTATTCCCACTTCACAACAATTTATATAGACACAACAAAAACCAAAGGCAGTCACACTGATCCAATCCAAAATCAATCAATCTCTCAACCTAAGATTCTATCACACCGCTTGTACCACC
Organism: Viscum album; assembly: GCA_963277665.1. Taxonomy (NCBI): domain Eukaryota; kingdom Viridiplantae; phylum Streptophyta; class Magnoliopsida; order Santalales; family Viscaceae; genus Viscum; species Viscum album. The sequence goes on from OY728146.1 coordinate 1,112,893,930, forward strand.
CCATACAAAAATCCGTCAGCAAAACACCACCAAGAAGTAGCCTCGCTGCACAAACATACCCTTCCCCATTCACAGTACCAACCCCTCTATCCACTTTTGGTACCCACAATCGTGCCTCTCATAATAGAACCACACAACCCACACAAGGCTCAAACCCCATAAAACACAGTACACAACCACACCATCAAGCCAAGGATATTCAGATTTATCCAATAGGGGTTCTTTAATTCCACTTTGATAAACGGGGGGAACACGCAACAAGTTTGATCCTAGGATATCTATTTATTTAACCAAATATACATGATTAATTAGATTTTATATTGTAGATAATTAACAAATCATCACAATAAAAACAAAACATTACCAGTGTACAAGAAAAGACCACCTATAGCCATGATTTTTAGAAGGCATACAACCACAACAAACCATAAGAAGAAATAAATATAGTTGATAAAACAAATTATCAACATTAACCATCTTCAATTCCCCGCACCTTATCTTTTAATCATCGCATACATGTAGTAATTTATCACTCGATTAAGAAAATTATTCACCCTTCCTTAACAAAGAATCACTATTACACCCACCCCACATGATACACAAATAAAGAGAGATAAAATAAAATATACCTGAAACAATAGGCATCCAAAACTCATCTTTGTGCCAAAACAGGGGATCACACGAGCATCAGGAAACTCCAAAAAAACTAGTCATGAGGGGGATCTAGCATAGGCGCATGACTTGTCTAGGGAGGAAGACAGTAGGCACACCAAGAGGGAACAAAAACACACTAGGAAGGGAATATCCTCGACTTCGAATAGATATATCTCATATTAAAGGCAGAAGGATTTCAAAATTCATTAATGTGGGATTGTGGCCAAGATCATGTGGTTTGAATATCTCAAAGACCCCAAAGAATTAGAATATTAAATATATACTTAATACCCTTTGAGATGCACTTAAAATTCACAAACAAGGATTTAAACTCAATTTACGTCAAATAAAACGTAAGAGGAGAGAATATTGAAAAACTTGGAAAATTAAAAATCTGGAAATGGGTGAGATACCATTTCAGTGTTCCACCATCACGGTACCACTATTTTAGTGCCACCATTATGGTTCCACCATTTCATTGTGCCACCATTTCAGTGTTCCACCCTCTCAGTGTGACACCATTATGGTGCCACTATTTCGGTGTGCCACCATTACTATTCCACTATTTCGGTGTGCCACTGTTATGGTGCCACCATCCTGGAGTCCCACCATTACAGTGCCACTGTTTTGGTGAAACTGTTTGGTGAAACTCAATTTTGGGAAAACTCCTAAAACAAACCACTATGAACCTTAAAAACCCTCAAGCACTGGCTTTTACAAAGGAATGGCCCAGGGAAAATCAAGGTCATTTTATCAAATACCTCACAAACTATTCCAATCCCTGAGAATCTAAAACCAAACTCAAAAAAAGAGGGTTTTGAACAAAAACACTGTAAGATACCTATCAGGGAAAAATGACCCTACATTGTTTGAAAACTTAAGTGAAAACCCTGACATCCAAGAACACCTCCTTGACATCTATCTCAGGAACAACTATAAAAACACTAAGGCCCCACCCCCCCAGACATATGTATTAGGGAATCCATTCCTACATGTCAATATAATATCTGCAATGGGCGGTACTAACTTTCCTGCACAGGTTTAATCACATCCGAAATAATGCGTCTTGATTAGGGATCAGGTCCTCCCCTCCCCATAGTTAGGACTTTTCACACACATTAAGAGAATAGTGAAATAACTCATCTCACAACAAACAAGGTCAAGCAATCCATAATAATAAAATCACAAAGAAAAACCCAAGAGAAAAACTCAGAATATCTCTGGGTACTATGAACACATCTATGCCTCTCGCTCCCAAGTACTCTCCTCGATTCCACCATGCCTCTATAAAACATGAACCAAAGTAATAGTCTATCCACGAAGCACCTTATCCTCATGAACCTTAATTCATATTGGTCACTCCATTAAGGTTGTTTCGTCCTCAATATCAAACTCTCCCTAGTCAATGATGTGGGATTCATCATGTAGATACCGATGAACCTAAGAGATGTCGAAGACATCCTGGATCCTCTCCAACCATTATGGAAACACCATCTGATATTCCACCTATCCAACTCATTCCAAAACCTAAAAAGGTTTGATGAACCTGGGAGAAATATTCCTCCCTCTGCCAAACCTCTGATACCTACGTCGAGGGGAAACTTTCATGAACACAAAGTCCCCAACCTCAAAATCCAAAGGCATCCTCTTATGATCATTGCATCTTGTGCAACCTTAATCCTCTCATGGACAAGTTTCACCTTCTCTATCATACTATTCACCACATTTGGATCAAGAATAGTTGTCTCTTTAAATCCCTCTAGCACAAGGGTAAATGTCACGGCCTCCCATATAGAGCTTCGAATGGATTCATAACAATGGAAGAGTGGTAGATATTATTGTAAGAAAACTCTACCAAGGGAGAATTCCACACCCTAGACCCAGTAAAGTCTAAAACAATTGACTGTAACATGTTCTCCAACATCTGGATGGTCCTCTCTATCTGTCCATCCATCTGAGGGTGGAAGGTAGTGTTGAGGCATAACTGAGTGTCAAAGACATGATGCAATCCCATCTGGACTCAAGGCGTAAAACATGTATCCTGATCCAAGAAAATGGAACTTCGAACTCCATGTAGCTACACTACCTCATTCACATACCTATGTGCTAAGGTATCCACTATGCTTGACTCTTTTATTGCTAAGAAGTGAGTTGATTTCTTCAATAGATACACTACTACCCAAAGGGTATCACATCCTCCCTGAGCCCTAGGTAATCATGTGAAAAAATCCATTGAGATTTCATCCCAATACCACTTAGGAATATCTTAGGGATTTAATAGACCAGCAGGAACACAGTGCTAAGCATTCACCAGCTGACACACTAAGCACCTTGTCACAAACTCTGCCACTATCCACTTCACCCCAGGCCATCAAAAATGTTCCATCAAGCCTCATTACATATTCAAAACTCAAGGATGCACCACCAGTGGTGAGATGTGGAATTCATGGAAATATCCCTCATGCATTGCCACTAGGACAAATAGCTTCCCGCAAAATTGCATCTGATTCTGACCATCCTCGGACCATCCCTTTGGAGCATCACCCCAAACAGTATGATCACACATCACTTCAGTCTCTGAGTCTCCCCACTAATACTCCTCTACTTACCACACCAAAGAAGATTGCACTGTCATCTAAAATAGATAGCCTCTACCACTATCTGCCCCAACATCCAAGCACAAAGCAGCCAACTCCTCCATTTCTTTTAAAGCCTCTATGGATTCTAAAACTACCTCCTTATATGACTTCCTGCTTAAGGCATCGGCCACCGCGTCCTCTTTTCCTAAGCGATAAGAGATCTAGAAGTTTTAGTCCTAGAGAAAATCAATCCAACTTTGATGTCGCAAGTTCAGGTCTCACTAAGAGAAGATATACCTTAAACTCTTGGGATCTATGAAGAACACAAAGTGATCCCCCATTAGGTAATGTCGCCACAACTTCAGTATGAATACGACCACTATAAGCTCCAGATAATGGGTGGAATAGTTAAGTTTAATTGGACGTAACTGCCTAGACCCATAAGAGCTCACTCCCCGTTGTTGCATCAACACACATCCCAATACTATACCAGAAGCATCACAGAACACCTAAATTGTCACCCCATCCTTTTGAAACCTAATCACTAGAGCACTAGCCAATTTCCCCTTCACGTAGTTGAAAGTTTCCTGACACTTCTCACTCCACATGAAGGCCTGGCCATTTCTGTTCATAGATTTCAACAGATTCATAACTCAAGAGAAGTCGAGTATGAACCTCCAGTAACAGCCCATTAGACCAGGGAAGTTTTGAACCTATACCAAGTTCTTTTTTGCCTCCCAATAAAAAACGACCTCTACCTTTGATGGGTCGACTACTATCCCTTGCTGAGACACCACATCTTCAAGGAAGTGTACCTCTCACATCCATAACTTGTTGTTGGACAACTTCTCATAAAGCTAGTGGTGCCAGAGGACCTCCAAGACTATCATGAGGTTCTCATCATGCCCCTCATATGACCTTGAGTAAATCATAATATCATCGATGAACAAGAAAATGAACTAGTCTAGGAACTTGTGGAAGATAGAGTTCATGTTCCCCAAGAACACGGCTAGTGCATTTATAACACTGAACGGCATGACCATGAACATGAAGTTATCATACATGAACCTTAAAGAAGTATTCTGGATTTCACCATCCTTCACCCTCAACTGGTGAAATCCAAACTACATATCGATCTTGGAGAACCAACCTACTCCCCTTAACTGGTCGAAAAGATCATTTATTCTCGAGAGAGGGTAACAGTTCTTAACCGTTACCTGATTCAGTCTCCAGTAGTCTATGAACAACCTGAGGCCATCATATTCCTTCTTCATGAACAAGAATGGAGCACCCAACAGTGACACACTCAGGCGGATAAAACCCTTTTTCATCAGGTCCTTAACCTGAATCTTCAACTCCCGTAACCCAGAAGGAACCATCCTATTGTGAGCCATCAAAATCGAACCGGCACTGAGTTGCAACTCTATTCTGAACTCAATGTCACGTCGAGGGGGTAGAGTCAAAACCCCTTCCAGGAAAACATCCAAGAACTCCCCGAAAACTCTTGAAACCTCCACCATATCATCGCATGTCAAGCCCTCTGATATCTTGGCTAACACAGATTGAAGAGGCTCCACACGCTGGCAACCCTTTTAACGATTGTTCTCAACAACAAAAGCTACATATTGTCCATCCATATCCGAAAACATGATTATCCTCTGGAATAAGTCAATAACATCATGCATAGATACCAACCAATAAACCCCAAGGATTACATTGTATGGATACATCTATAGTAGAAGAAGATCCCCACTCGACTGATGCAGCCCCAACATCAGTCTACATCCTAGGAAAACATCAAATAGACTGGTTTGACCTCCAACTGGCATGATAAACACTAGTGGGATAGAAATTATCTCTACATATGGTCCCAAGGACTGGTATTGAATGGGTTAAACAAAGTAGTTTGAAGCTCTTTAATGAAACAAATCGCAAGCAAGGGTAAAAAACAGACTGATCGTACCTCAAACAACCTTCGACCACATTGGAACTTCTTCCTCGGTGGCGTGCAACTGCACAAGCCAAGATCCTCTACCCCACTATCATTGATCACCTCAGAGACCACTATCTAGTCGAGGTCCCTAAGGATAACCCTGAGGTCAGCCTCCTCTAGCACTGAATACCCTCGGTGGAGCTGGATCCTGCTGCCCCTACTGCTGGAAAGCTCTGACCGAAAATTGTTGCTGCTGACGTGGGCGCTGAACCTACCCACCCCCACCATATTGAGCTCAAACTAGGCACCAGTTCTAAATATTTCCATGTCCTCCACAAACAAATCACCTCATTCTTAGTCCCAGGGGAGAAGGTCAAGGACCAAGAGATCAAAACTTTAACTACTCAGGCCTACTTCCCACTAGTTGAAACCTAGAAGGCCCTAACACTGGAGACTTGATGCTGACTACCTTCCCCTTTGATGAACTCGGATGGCTACCATTTCATAGTACACATCCCTATGACTGCATCCACTCCACTACTTTGTCCTTATTCTGAAATTTTAAGTATGTCAATAGGGTAAAGGAAGTGACAATATACTGAAGAGAAGGTCAGACTACCTCCTCCAAGAGTTTCACTCGTGAATCCTCATCCAGAAAGCGATTCAAAGCAAAGTGTGGGAGAAACTTGAACTTTATCCCCGGTTCCCTCACCGACATACTTATTTACAAGAGGGATATTAGGTCCCACATCTTCTCATCATTCATCTTTGAGGAATGAAACTTTACCTGAAACTCCTTCTCAAAGTTATCCCATGAGACATCAGCCTCCTTCCTCTCCCTGAGGTAACTTGTCCCTCGATGACGTGCCACTCCTTTCATCTGGCTCATTTTTAGAGGAACCCAGTACTGCCTTAGAGCACAGATCAAGGTGATGGTAATTTTCAGCTCCTCAAGCCATCCCTCTGTCTCTAAGTCTAAAACTCTACCTTTTTACTTCCCCGAGGTCTGCTGTTGGAAATCATGAAGGGTCTTTTTCAACAAGTCATATTCCTCCTATCGATTGGCCCTCCACTGATCAACAAAGTTAGTGTTTTGGGACTCAACTTCTTGCACCACAAGTAGGTGACATCTGGGTGCCATAACTGAAAATGTAAACAAAGAACTCCTAAGACCGGGTAGTATAAAATTTTCTTTTAAGATTTATTTTAATTCATTATTTAAATTAAATTCCCCAAATTCCCAATACACACAAGAACAAAAGTCATTATGATGCATGTACCATTCCTAGGGTCTCTACCCAGGAATTTGTGTAGCCTCACTTTATCATTTAGCAGGTTTAAAGTCCTTACATCGGATCACAGCGGTCCCTAAAATCTCATGTCTTATACGGTCTTCCCTGGCCTATTTTTTTGCACCAAGAGTTCCTAACATTTTTTCCCAACCATCACATGAAATCCTCATTGTGCCTAACTCTGAAATCCATCTTATCTCATAGCCATCAGATCTGATACCATTCTATGATGACCAACCTTCCCCAAGATGAGGGAAGGGATGGAAAATTGTCACGCCTTTCCTTCTTCAAGATGAAAGAGAGATAATGACCCCCGAGTCCCTCCTTCAATAGGCCCCGAAGTTTCGACTAGCTCAAAGGGTATAGAATCTCACACAAAATGGAATTAATTACCATTTTTAATGAAAATAGGATCGGTAGATGAGACAGAAAAATCCCAAAAACACCAAACATTTATATAAAGGAAACCAAAATCCAGCCCATGAATGATTTAAATGTAAACTATGATAAAATTACAACCAAATCACCAAATAAATTTCCAAAAGATAGAGACTAAGTAGCAGCACAGCAACTACCCCAACGCCTGAGCTAGAAAAGTTCATCATGGTTTTCAATGTCCTCCTAGAAACTTGAAAATAGTTTTGAAAATGTAGGGTGAGTATACAAGTATACCCATTAGTAAAACTAAAGCCACCCATGCACAAGTCGGGGAAACATACTAATGCCCCTATGAGATAATAGTAGAATCTCAAAGCACCTACCAAGAAGTACTAACCAACTCAGCCTCACTAAGGAACACTCTCCAAATAATGCAAGTAATGTAAAGTAATAGTATAAGCACATCAAAATTTGGGTACCAAACATCACCTTTGCACTGGTTTGATGCTCATTCATAATAGCTAACGTCTTGATGCTACCACTCTTTCAAAATGATGTCCTAATTCCACAACCTACCCTCACACACCTGGGCATCAAACCAAACATAAATACCACCCGCAGACACCAAGGCCACAACCACACCACACATCTCACTCACATACACCTGGGCCCCAATAACCATGCCTCTCACCCAAAGACAGCTAGGCCTCATCCCAAAGACACTTGGGAAAAAAATCATAGCCTGAAAACACCTGGGTCTCACATCCACAAAAAAAACATGTCCAAAGGATCTTGGAATCTGGTAAACCTCAATCCATTACATCATGCCAAGACACACTTGAGTGATAAGAACCTAAAAGAGGGTACGATGAATAAAGTCAGTAATCATCCATCCATCCTCCCACTAGGGTGTTGGGAAAGACACCCTTCCCCATGAAATGGGGGTGTTTGGCACATAGTTCTCAACAAGGCTGGTGTGTGTATAGAAATCACTAGGAATTACAGTTTATACAGATATGGAAATAAACATTTAGCCCAACCTATGAGTTTCAAACAAACAAACAGCCCAAATAAAACCACATCTATTGCTACCCCTATATGAACAACCCCAGAAACCACAAAAACCAGAGTAGAAACCCAAACCCTTTTTCATTTAACCAATTTCTATTCATTAATTTAGGGGTCCAATTTAATTTATTCCAAAACTACCCAGGCAATTAAAAATCACAACATTTGCAACCATTCTCAGAAGGATAAAGGCCACTAAACACTGCCAAGGAAACAAGGAAATAGGGACAAAGGTAAGGAAATCCATTTTAACACCCATTCATAAAAAAATAGAGAACAACTAACCTGAATTCCCATTGCACACCACCTTTTTCTTATAAGCATGTTCATGTACTTCTAACTATCATTATTCGAATTTATCCCACTCAATCATCCTCTCACAACTAGAACCAAATGCCCCTCTACACAATAACACTACAACCAGCACACCTATAAACATGAATTCATGACACAACCCAGTCCTGCAGACCCGCTGCCCAACCACTGGCCAGAATTAGTACCACTTCACAACAAGTTATAAGGCCACAACATAAACCAAAGGCAGTCTCACTTCTTATAAGTTTATCCATTCCACAATCAATCAATCTCTTAACCAGATATTCCGTCACAACTTCTATACCAACCCATACACAAATCCCTCATCAAAAAACCGCCAAAAAACATACATATTGCACAAACATACCCTTCCCCATTCACAAGACCAACCCCTCTGTCCAACCCTGGTACCCATAAACATGCCTCCCATAATATCACCATACAACCCACACATGGCTTGAACCCCATAAAACACAGCACACAACCACCCCATCAAGACAGTGATATTCAGATTTAGCCAAAACGGGTTCTTTAATTCCACTTTGATAAATAAGGTTGATCACACAACAGGTTTGATCCAGGTGAATCCATTTATTTAAAAAAAATATGTGATTAATTAGATTACATATTTCTTCTAGTTAATAAAGCATCAAAAAAATAGAACATCACTAGTGTGCAAGAAAATAACACCAACAACCATGATTTTCAGAAGGCATATTGCCACAACAAACCATAAAAATAAACAAATAGAAAAGATAAGACAAATAATCATCATCAACCATCTTTAATTCCCTACTCATTATCTTTTAATCACCACTTCCCAATCATTATTTATTACTCATTTAAGAAAATTATTCACCTGTTCATCACAAAGAATCAATAGTACACCCACTCTGCATGATACAAAAATAAAGAGAGGAAAAATAATCACTACCTAAAACAACTGGCAACCCAAACTCCTCTTTTCACTAAAATAGGGGATTGTGTGAGTAGTAGAAAACTATAATAAAAATGAGCAGGAGGAGGCTCTAGCATAGGTGCATGACTCGTCTCGAGAGGAAATCTTTAGGTGCACTAAGAGGGAATATAAACATAGTGAGAAAGGAATATCTCCAACTTTGAAGAGCCAAATCCTATATTAAATGAAGAATGGTTTCAAAAGTCATTATCATGGGATCATGGTCAAGATCATGTGTTTTTAATATCTCAAAGTCCCAAGAGTGTTAGGATATTAAAGATGTACTTAATATCCTTTGAAACATCATTAAAATTCACCAACAAGGCTTTAAAGTTGGTTTATGTCAAATAAAATGTAAGATGGGTGAATATGGAAAAACTTACGAAAATGGAAATTTGGAAAAGGGTGAGACATTGTTTCGGTGTGCCACCATCTCGGTGTTCACTCAACTAAAATTAATTAATTCATTGAAATTTTCCTTGTTTAAGTGAAATTTAAGAATTATCCTTGTTATGGAATAGGATATTAGGACACTATAACATCCAAACTTTAACTAAAATCTATAAAAAAGGTTCATGTTAAGAATATAATGGAACTTAAGTTTAATTAGACAAGATTCTGTTATCCTTGCCAATTTTTCATACAACACATATCATGTTTGAAATATAAAATTGAACTCTCATTTACTAAATATTGATAGTTAGTTTACTTATATTTACATGGTCCTAGATAAACATGAACTATTAGAGGAAAATATAATATATATGTCTTGTTTGATTATTATAATATATTTAATTGGGCATATATTGTTAATTTAAAATATAAATCTATTAACCATTTCAAGGGATCTGAGAATTTTATTAAAAATGAGAAAAATATACCTTATGATCCTATCCATAGTGATCATGGTGGTGAGTTTATTAACTCTAAATTTGAAACTTTTTGTAATTTAAAATGAATTTTTCAAAAGTTCTTTCAATAAGGACATCACATTTAAATAGTGATGTTGATTTTAAAGTAGTATTATTTCATAAATTACTCAAACTTTTCTAAGCATATTATTCCTAAACAAATTGGTCCGGGGCTATGGGTACTTCTTATTATAATATAAATCAATTTTTATAGAGAACGTGTCTTAATAAAACCCCATATTAGTTGTAGATTGGAATAAATCCAAAACATTATTACTTTAGAGTTTTTTTGTGTAAGTTATTCATCCTAAATAGAAAAGAGCGGTTATATAAATTTTATTCAAGAATAGATTGAGGAATTTTTTTAGGATATTCTATAACTAGTTAGACTTTTAGAGTTTTTAATAAATGAAACAATGTTTTTAAGGAAATGGTTCATGTAAATTTTGATGAATTTTATTCTTTGACTTTTATAAAACCATCATATATTCACAATTCTAATGATTTTTTCAACAATACATCTATTAGTCTATTAGAAGAAAATTTACAACTAATGATTTTAAACCCACTAGAAGTAATACCATAAAATTTTCAATATTCATCAATTACTTCAATAGAAGTTTCACAATCAATATTTGAATATCCACTTACCAAATTACCTAAAAATAAGTCGATCATAAGTAATCATACTTTTTATTATATTATTAGATATTTAAAACAACGGGTTAAATGTAACAACCGGATATTTCACTATATATTATACATAAATAAATATTTTCTTAAAAATATTTTCAAATGTAAAACAAAACTAAAAAACATAATATATTTTAAATATTCTATATGGAAATTAAAACGTATTCATTAAATTAACATGTATAAATTGAATAAAACATATAAAAAATCAATGAATAAAGTAATGAGAAATGAAATACATAAGCGGATTTCTTTTTTAAGAATCAAATTTCTCAGAAATCAGAAGGGGGTGGATTTATCTTGACCAATCCCAATATGAGCTTGAGAAATTACAGTTTGAGAAAATATGTATATGGGAGAAGTTTAAGCTCATTGATAATTCCATAATATCCATGCTCGTTGAACCGTAACCCAAAACCAAAATGAGGGCACATATTTTTGTTAGGTATTATAGAGATATCATAAAGGGTTTTTTAAGTATAAATTATTATTATATCAAAATGTAATAAAATATTTTTATTTATAAATATATCATTAATTTATATACCATTCAAAAATTTATTTTTATTAAATTGGTTTATGTTAAAATAATTATTTTTCAGAAATTGGAATTTGATTACATGTAAATATGTTTATTTTGATTCAATAATAACAAGATATATTTACAATAGATTAATTATTAATTTATATAAAAAATAGTTAATATTCCAAAATTATTTTTTCTATAAAAACATTTTTCACTATATTTTACGTTTTTAATTAAAAATAAATAAATTGTAACATGTTAATTTTCAAAAATTAAAATTGTTTTTGGATTTATCATGACCATATTAGTGCAAGATGAATTTTCATATTTTTTTAAAAATAAATTTATCTTTAGGTGGATTGTGAAAATTTTCTCTTTTACAAATAACATGAATTTATGAAATTATTATTATACAAGTATGAATTAAAATTTTTGAATCCTTTTCTTAATACTATATATATATATTTTATAAGTTAATTTATAATTTTAAAAATGATTATTTTAATCTAAAAACTTAGATTTGACACTTAAGAATTTATATTATATTTTAAAAGATATATTATACATTTAGTATTTTAAAATTAATTTTTATCAATTTAAAAAATTTAATTTAAAATAATGGACTTCATATTTGAAATCATCAGTTTTAAATTATATAATAAGTACCAATTTATTTTTGATTATAAAGGGAAAATTACATAGGTAAAAACTAGTTACAGTGATGAAAACCAAAAAGGGTAAAAATGAGTAACCTAAGATGTAAAAGGCCAAATATATTTAAAAACAGTTTATAATTTATTTACGGAAGTGTTTCTGGAACATATATATTCTTCAATACTATATTTATAAATTTGGGATCCACTTTCCATGAGAGTAACATCCCAGTATTTAAAAATTTTGGTTATTTTAAATAATTCCACTTATTTTCGTTTATAAAATGGACACTCCCCTCCAAAATTACACTCGTAAAAAAAGCCCATTTATTTGATCCCAAACTCTACCCAAACCTGTTGTAAATACTCTTATATGCTATATAGAGATTTTTTTTCTTCTTAGATGACCATCCATCAAAGGTTTAACCCACTTTTCATAGGAGATAACTTAAGTAGTGAGGTATATATTTCTAACCATTTCCTCCTCATTTCTTTTTCTTTATGTGTATTTTTTTATAAAGTGTATTTTCACTATCTCAAAATTATAAAATCAGTATTATTATTATCTTTTTATTTTATTTTAATGATCATACATGATTTATCCACCCTTTTATTTTTTCCATAGAAATCAAAAAATGATATTTGTGTGTGCACAGACTTCAGCCACAAAAAACATCATATTTAATTTTACTTTATCATTATAAATGGAGAGTCTTAGTTTTAAATTTTACAAAAAAATATATTTTTAAATTATTTTATATTAAAAAATGATAAAACATATAGTTTTTTTGTTCTATGGAAAATAAAATCATCAACCATGCATATTTGTGGACTACCACCACCATGGGATGATTAATTTACATTTTTCTTTTTATCACCGCGTAACATGTAAGGTCATAATAATGGGTTTAATAATTAAATATAATTTTTATAATATCATTAAGTTTATTTTATAAAAAAAAATTAAAATATATTAATGATATTATTAACAAGATATTATTAATAATTCAATAAATTTAAAAAATTGTACTAAGAGAAAAATATTTAAATCAAATTATCTCATATTTTAATATCTATTAGTTATTATTATAAATCATTTATAATTATGATATATCAAAATTTTAAACATTAAATGATCTAACTATGCACCACAAATTATTATTTTTTATTTCAAGATCACTTTTACAGAAAAGTGGGAAACCAACATTCAGGATACATAAGGATCAAACCTCAAAAGAAATTGTCATTCCATTCCAAAATAAATTAAAACGGTTAGAGTTTTGTAATGTGAATAATCTTCATTTGATAAATGTAACCTCCATATCTAGGTTTTCCTTAATGAGATTCTCAAACAAAAAAACCATCTTGTCCCAAGTTTTCACATGTTCCTCGTGAATGGTTTTTACTTCATTGAATCCACATATCAAGATCCTATTCTATTTATCAATTCAGGAGCATTGCTCGTCATTCATACCAACTTGTAATGGACTTTCGAACATTTTGTGGGAATCCTCCTCTGAGATGCCGATCATGAAAGACTCTTCAATCATTTCTTCCTTAGAATGAATGAGGATCTTCTGGTTGATCTCTAATTCCACATCCTCCTTAACAGAATTTACCTTATCAAAGTAAGTCGGATCCCCTACCTGGTTTACAATAACCTCCTCAAGGGGGGAGGCTACCGTATTTCCCTCGACTGCATCAACCAACCCATTTTGAGGGGGCCTACATTTTCTATATTCCCTTATAACTGGCTGGATAGGTAATGATTATTCAACTAAATTACCACATAATCATACATTAACCATGGTAATATCCATGTTTGGTTTGGTATGACAACCTACACAAACAATGCTATGAAATTATATCATTGATGATTATGAAAAAATAATTTATTTTATAATATTATATAAGTATATAAATAATAATTTCTTTTGTTTCTTTAAAATATAAATCAATATTTTTCCCATAAATTAAGGAAACATACGTCATATTTTAAAAATCACCAAAAACATTACGTTGTAAATTTCATCTTCAAGAATAAAGACAAAATTACTCATGAAATAAAATTTAAACATCTTAAATCCTTATAATTAATACATTATAGTAAAATTAATGAAATTTTAATTATGAACTTTGGGGTAATAATAAATAAAAACACCAATATTATGAAACTAATTCAAAACGATTAAGATCACCCACTTCCAACATCAAAAAAAGTAACAACTAAAAAATATAAATAAAGATAAAAATTATAAATAAAGATTATAAAATGTTTTTTATATTAAAATTGTTCTAAAATAGGTGATTAAGATATTTATGTTTGTTATATAGAATCTTAGAGTTCATTCAACTAAGCTAGGAGACAAAGTAGAGAGTTCTTTGTCTCAAATTTGAATTCCTTGAGACATGTTTATGTTATACACCATGTTTTCTTTTTCATGGTGAAAATAAATCCCCATTATCATTTTCTATCATTATTCCATTATATTTCATGGTGTTCTCATTTATATTTTAGGTGATAATTTTTCTTTTTCTCCAACGATTCCCACTTGATTATTCTCTCACCTAAAAGTTGAATGTTATCAAGAATAAAAATCCATATCTTAATTAGGTATTTATTTCAAGTATATAATTTATTTACCATTAATTTTTCCCTATATTATTTTTAAAGATAAAATGGATGAATTTGTAGGATTCTCATAACTCCCCTTACCCTTTTTAAAAATAATATCTAATAGTAATTTTATGATGTGGGTTTTCAAATAAAGGTATTTAGATTATCTTAATATAAAAGAATATATATACCTTAAAAATAAAAAAATTATCCTCCAATACACTATTTTATATCCTTTAACTATTTGTAAGGATGTATTATTAGACTACCTTTTTCAATGAAAAATTGTTTCAATGTTTTCACGTTACCTTTTAGAAAATAACTTTTTAAAGTAAATTGTACTGTCTTTTTTATAGTAATATTAAAAAAAATCTAAAGTAAATTTTTAAATTTTGTTCCTTGTGAACAATATTTTAACTGACAATGTAATTTTAGATGAAACTTTTCTTATATATTTTTTTTTGAAATGAAATTATTTTCTCTTAGTTTTCTAAGATATTTCTTTTATAATTATTTCAAAACTTCATGGAATTTTTTTAACTTCAAAGTAATTTTTATAGGACTCCCAAAAATTGTCTTACATATATTTCATTTTCCTTTGATATGACTTGTGATTTATTAAAGAATAATATTTAAATATTTACATTCAACGTGTCTATTTATTTGTCTTATGTAATTTTATTTTATAACAAAGATATTACTCCTTTTTGAAAATGAGTTTTTTTATATCCTATGATTTCTTATATTCATGTAATGATAAATGTTTATAAAACCCATTATTTTTCCATTAGTTCATTAATATATGTTTATGATATACTTAATGTAAGAAATATATGTTTGGATGACGATGGGAGGGGTACTATGTCACCCTCCATTACATTGGTTTATGTTTACATCTCTTGAGATAGTTAAGTGTGGACATAATATATCAACCCTACATTTATTACATAATTATTATGTAATTTTAAAGATAAAAAACATAAAAGTGTTAAAAACCCATGATCCAAACGTTTAGTGTCTTGGTAAAATTAGGATCATGCATAAATTTTACATAATAAATCATATAAATTATTTAATTCATTATTATCTATATTATTAGTGGCCCTCATTTACTCTTTAATATGTGTAGTCACCTGAGGATATACATCAAATAGAGTAATGAGCTAAGAGCCTAGTAAATGGATATATGGTAACATAAATCAGTATAACATGGCTGAGGATAATAATCATCACTAAAACATAATCATGGTTTCATCATTATAATCATGATAGAAAAAATTAGGTAAATTCGTGTAATGTGGAAATTCATAAAAATGAAATATCATGTCTTAGTGGTCAAAAACCACACATAGTTATGAAAAAATATAGTAACATGTTCACACATAACATATGTGAAAAATAGTAGTATTTTCATTGTGATCAAATATAGCATCATGTTCACACATATTGAAAATTATATCATGAGATACACCACATTACTGAATTCATTAGAGCACTATATAATTCCAAATGCACATGTCACGTCATAACATTTACATAATCATGCATTCCACATAGAACATATAACAATCCTTTCCATAAAATAATGCATGGAATGAAAAGGAGTTTCATGAAAATTTAGTAAAATAATAATTTGATGAATAAAAATTGGGGTTACTAAAGTAAAAATTAAATAAGATACTTGGTATAAATTCATTGATCTTGAGTGAAGAATAAAAAACTCAAGAGAAGTAATAGATGTGTTTTTTAGAAATAATTATTTTAGAAAAATCTTTTAATTTTGTCATCAAATCATATTGGAAAGTTTTATATTCTAGAAAAGAAAATTTTAATAAAAAATAAATTATATTTTGAGTAAATAATGTAATTTTTCATGAAAGATAAATTACCCAAAGAAAGTAAATTGGGTTTGAGAATCCCATTACCTTATGTCTGAAATAATTCGTAAGTTTAATATCCTATAAAATAAAAATATATTTATTAATTAATAACTAAATAACTTCTTATACATGTATTTTTCTAATTATAATTTTATTAATTCCTTTTAGGGACATTTTTATGAGTTTTAGGGTTCAATTTAGTCGCTCGGGAGTGTTCATTTGGTTGGTTTTCATGATCGTTTCATTTGTATACATGTATTAAAGATCCTGTAAAGTGGTAATAATTATATAGAATTGAAATTAAATTTCATTAATGAAATTATATAAGTTTAATTTGTCTTATATATTATTATTTTTCATATTTTAGTGTGATTCATTGAATAAAATGTTAATGATAATCATTTAAATTACTTTTCACAGTTTTCAATC
The DNA here is from genome assembly GCA_963277665.1 of Viscum album. Classification (NCBI taxonomy): domain Eukaryota; kingdom Viridiplantae; phylum Streptophyta; class Magnoliopsida; order Santalales; family Viscaceae; genus Viscum; species Viscum album. The sequence goes on from OY728146.1 coordinate 1,112,910,816, forward strand.
ATAATGAACTCATTTTGTTTAATTATTTTATCTTATGTATATATGTTAGTTACAAAACATAAAAAATGTTTAAAAAATACATTCTAAAATATTTTTAAACAGTTATAATTATTTTATGACCATCCTTTAATTCTTTAAAGGAAAGGTAAAACTTATCATCCTCGAAGGTGATAAATCAACACCTCACAGAAAATGTTTCCATTTTTAGAACAAAAGGGGTAGAAAATAGGTTTTATGATGGATTATTCCACTAAAACGATAAAATTTCCATATATATATTATACTATAGTTATCATTCTACTTGAATAATGGGAGGTAGGAATATAATAAAAAATTAAATCAAAATTAAATCAAATTAAAAGAAAAAATTGAGGATTTTACCTCTTGAATTCTTCTCCTTGAGAACCACCTTATGGAAATTGGGATAGGTATTTTGTTGATAAAAAAGTATCTTAGACATGGGGAAGGAAATTGGGAAGAGTATTAGGAATAAATTATGCAATATTTCAGTCTTTGTAGTTTTTAAGAAAAGAGGTAGTGAGAGGCTGTATTTATAGGGGAGGGGAGGGGTGTTTTTTATTATTTTATTCATTAGTTTTTAATTTTTGAACAAGAATATAAAAAGTTTAAAAATTATCACTAAATATATTAAATAGTTATGGGTAGTTTGATATTATGGTTCTTACATCAGTATTGAATCACATAATAGTGTATCTAACTTATAATGTATATATACAGTAAATTATTGTATTTCACCACTCACAAAGAAATCAATTATCCTATAAAATTCCCAAAAATTCACCCTAACCATTTTTTGAAATTTAGAATTAAAAAACATACTTCATTTTATGAAAATAATTTTCTAAATATTATAAATTTAATTTTTAATTGAAATAATCATTTATTATAAAAATACTGATTTTAAAATTATAACTGATTTTATGACACATTTAAAAATTAGATAAGGTCTCATAAAATTATATTATAATAATAATATGACAAAATTTTATTTCATGAATCTATTTTATGTAAAAAAATATTTTAAATCATTATATTAATTATAAAATTATAAATAAAACTTTTGGTTTTATAAAAATAAAAAACATTTAATATATAATTCTAAAACATTTATTTACTTATAATATGGTATAATTATATCATATTTTCATTTAATATAGTGATAAATTTTATTTATAATTTCATTTGTGAGATTAAAACTCTATTGGTTGAATTACTATTCTTAATGTTCATGTTACTATTCCAAGGGTCAATTTAGTATTCCTTCAATATAGGTTTCTAAATTTCTTTAAATATCACATATTTCATTCATTTATGAGAATAATGTTTTTATTCGTATCTTTATGATATGTTTGTGTTTCATTACATATAACACAATTATAAGAATGGAAGCAATTCCATTGATAAAATTTTGGGTCGTTACATTCTTCTCCCCTTTTGAAATTTCACCTTCAAAATTTAATTTTACATAAACATGAGAGGGTATTTCTCCCTCATCTCTTCCTTTGGTTCACATGTTTCTTCTTCGTACTTATGATTCATACATAGTACTTTGATTGGGTGAGTAGTCTTGTTGTGTAGAACTGTATCTCTACGGTCCATGATCTTCACTGGATGATCATCGTAAGAGATATCATTTTTGAATAGAACCACCTATGGGTTTAGTAGATGTTAGGGGTCTAGTATTTACTTCCTCAAGAGAGATACATGGAATAAATTATGTACTTGATATATGGTTACTGGAAGAGTTTGTTTATAAGCCACAACTCCGACATGATCAATAATCTAAAAGGGGATGATGTGCCTCGAACTTAGATTAACTTTCTTCTCAAATCACATTATCCTCTTCCATAGAGATATGCAGAGAAATACCATGTCTCTGGCCTCAAACTATAGGCCTATTAAACTACTTCCTTCATAGATATTATATATACTTTCTACTGATTTGATGTGTTTTTGAATAGTTTTCACCTTCTCATCCATTTCTTTAACCATTTTAGGTTCTATCACCTTATGTTCACCAACGTTATCCTAGAATATTGGTGTTCGACATCTTTTCCAATAAAGGGGTTTATATGGATACACTTGGATGCTTGAGTGAAAACAATTATTGTAGAAGAAGTCAATCAATGAAAGATATTAGTCTCATCATATTTTTAAGCCCATAGAACAAGCTCTCAACATGAATTCCATTTTCTGAATAGTAAAATCTAATTGGAAATCAGTTTGAGGATGATAAGTCATACTGAAGTTCAAGTTAGTGTTTCGGGAATATTGGATACTTTTCTAGAACTTGTTAGTGCATCTCAGATTTTGAATAGATAAAATTAATAGTGGTACTTAGAGCATCTGTAACACTTCTCTAATGTATTTATATGAAATTAAATATAGTGATAATTCCTCTCAAAATTGAGATAAATTTATTTTTCTTTGTGAGATAATCCACAACAACTCATATAGAATTTTTTCCTCTGGATATCTTTGAATATACATTGAAAATTCCATAGTGAAGTTTTCCCATTTTTATATTGGTATGGGTAATGGTTTATTCATCTAATTGTAAATTTTCCTTTCATCCTTCACTAGTTGACAAATCAAGAACTTTGATGTATATTTAGTGATCTCCTTCTTCATATTGTCCCACCAATAGTGTTCTTGAATATCTCAATACATCTTTGTGATTCTTGGGTTAATAGATAATGTTAAGCTATGTGTGTTACCCAAAATCCCTTTATTTATCTATGTATTTGATGGTACACATATATGTGACCCAAATCTTACAACTCTTTCCTCATAAATTTTGAACTTTGAGTATTTCCCCTTTCTCATGGCTTCCACCTTATTTTGAATTTTCACATCATTTCTTTGAGACTCCTTTGTTTTCTCTATAAGGGATAGTAGAGAAATCTTGTCACGACCCGTCCTCGGGGCCCGTTCCGTGACTACCCCAAGCCCGCCTTCCATAGGTCAGGGGCTGGCGACTAGCACCAAGGCGTAAAATCCCAGTAAACAGGGAAGGCATTGCCTTTATAAGTAACAACCACACAGAGTCAGCAAGCGGAAAGTAAAGTGCAGAAAAGTAAAGGGGGCCGGAATACAAGCCCAACTGAAAGTACAACTGAAAAAGTAAAGAACAGCAACTGAAGAAAAGACGGCGGCCTCGTGTCGTCCACTGGCAATCCCACCTGAAGGGTGGGTACAGATAGCCTCCAGGCTCCTCAGGTCCCACGTCCGCTCCGAGCACGTCCCGCCCAGTGGTCCACCTCCAGGTACCGTCCTGCTCCACGCCACAACCGTGATCAGCGCTGTCCGTCGTCTGCAACCAACACAACAAGGTGCGGGCATAGCCCGTGCAGGGGTGAGTACAAGCTACTCAGTAAGGACCCCGAGACCCCCGAAGGTCTCCCGAAATCCACAAAGGATATAGCACAAAAGAAAGATGCAATCACGAAGTAACATCTGACTCGACTTAGGTATATGCCCATACATATACCTAAGTCCCCAATTCTAGCTCTGCTCACGAGCTCAAGAACAACTCAATCCACAAAGGAAAGCAAGACTCAAATCCACAAGGAGAGTAAATAGTAAATCCACATAGGATAGTTCAACACAATCCACAAAGGAGAGTAACATAAGATTCAGCTCAACCAGGTATACTTTTTCAGATGACGTCAAAGATGATCACTGATCCATCTAAGTCGTCGGACCCACGCAGGATCGATAGGTACTAACCCCCGCAGAAGACCCACACAGGATCGGGCTCACACAGAACCTGTAGGCAGTGGCTCACACAGAACCGGTAGTAAGGACCCACATAGGATCGGGCTCACACAGAACCTGTAGCACTGATCCACGTGGGATCGCTGAGTGCAGTAGTCGATGCAGTCCACTGAGGATCTCTGCACAGTCGTCGCCGCAGTCCACGAAGGATCTCTGCTCTGCCGTCGTCGCAGTCCACGGAGGATCTCTGCTCTGCCGTCGTCGCAGTCCACTGAGGATCTCTGCTCTGCTGTCGTCGCAGTCCACGGAGGATCTCTGCTCTGCCGTCGAAGTCACAGCCAGCGCTAGGGTTCCCGCACATAGCGAGCTCGTTTAGGAGGGTCCGCTCCACGAGCCGAGAGGCTGATACATCAACTGACACGTAGTCCGAAGTTGATGTATCCAAAGGTTCCGTATCGACAACAGGATCTCAACGCAACAGACGGCGCGTCAATCGGACGCCCGGTCTGAGAGTTATTGGCATTTTCGTCCCAAGGGCCCGGTTGGTTTTTAGGGCAAAACCAACCCGACCGTACTCCGCCTATATCCGATCCTCGGGCGGAGCATGCCAAAAGTTCCGTCTCACTTAGAGGAAACTACCACAGCTGACGGTACGTCGATCGGACGTCCGTAGCTCAAGTTATGAGCGTTTCCGCTCCGAGGGCCCGGTTGGTTTCGTGTACGAACCAACCCGGCCGAACCCAAAGTCTTCCGAAACCTTGAGTATAATATACTGAAACGACCGTCTCGATCCAAGGATCGCGTAGCCACTGACGGTTCGTCAATCGGAGGTCCCAGGACCAAGATATGGGCGAAAGACCGAAGAGGGCCCGAAACGGGGGTTCTGGGCCCGGGGCGACCCGGTCCGAACCCCCCCCCCCACCCCCCCCCCCCCCCTGGGTCGGCCGAACCGGGTCGGCCCGGCCGACCGGACCGGCCGGCTCGGTCTTCGGCCGAGCGGCTGAACGAGCCGCCGCGGGTCAAACCCGCGGCTTTGGAGAAACGCGGCACGCGCGGGCCGCGTGCTGGGTGGCCGGACCGCGGACGTGGTCCGGCGGTTCGCCGCCGCCGCGGCGGACTCCTCCGGCGGCGCGCCGGGCGCCGCCGCCTCCGGTCGCCGGCGCCGCCACGCCGGCGACCCGCGCCGCCGCCGCCTTCCGCGGGCCGCCGGAGTTGCTCCGGTGGCCCGTTTTGCCTCCCGTCTGCGCCATTGTTCCTCCCGGGACGCGTACTTCACTGCGGAATCAACAAATGGCCCTTGCGTCGTGCTTTTGTCGTCGCCCGCCAAATCCGCACAAAAAGGAAGATCGGCGGAGGGTTGCCGGGTCTTGTTCGTTAGACCCGCACCCTCCGCGTTAGTCATAAACAACGGGAGAAACAAGAAACGACCAATCAACAATTTTAAATAAATTTAAAATTGTTCCGTGATCGGTTCCTTATTTTAAAAGAAATAAAATCACGGGGAAAGGAAAATATTTCAAATCAACCCTTACCTCGCAGCTGTCATTGCCGAACGAGGGATCGTCGCGGGATTGCTCGTCGCGGAAGAAAGGGGGATCGTCGCGTCGTCGCGGTATCCGGCGTCGCGTCGCCAATCTCCGGATCAAGATCAAACGGATTAATTTAAATCCGTTGATATTGAATTATAAAAAGGGGAGAAATAAACGATTCGTTTCTCACCTTAATTGCCGAACGAGGATCGGCCGCGGAAGAAGAGGCGTCGCCGAAGAACGTCGCGGGTAAAGCTCGTCGACGTCGCAGATCTCGGTGTGCGTCGTCGAATTCCGGTCGCTGGCGTTCTTCGCGTTCTTCGCGTTCTTCGCGTTCTTCGCGGGGAGATGAAGAAACAAAGATCCTCTCAAATCCTTTCAAAGGATTTTTAGGTTGGTCTTATTTTATAAACATGCCAACAAACGCAAAAGCGTAAGTAACGACCCATCAGTTCGTTGAATTAATTCAACGAGCGAAACAGCCCATTTAATTCACGAAAGAAACAGCCCATTTAATTAACGAAATAAACCGCCCAATTAAATGGTCTGTTAAGAATTAAAGAAAACGCGTCGGTTGACTTTTCAGTTACTTTGACGGGTTTTTGCGGGTGCGTTACTTAGCGAAAGAAACGGCGGGGCTCGTGCGGGCCCCACCGCACAAATATCCTACCAAGAGGTAGGATATTTCTGGATAGCATCCTATCCAGTTCAACTCAGCTCAAGCCGCCTTTAAGTGACTTCAAGTGGCTTCCAAGCAGCTTAAGTGAAATAAAATAAAGTTGTCGCACAAACTTTATTTTATTTCTGACTTAAAGCCGCAAAATTTAAAAACCACGTCTGAGCAAACGCAACTCCGGAAGAGGCGTTTCTAAGCAAATACCGGCGCTACGATTTCATCGGTGCCCTCAGAATTCGATTCCGGGCACCGGTTCAAAAGATAGAAAAACCCGCTCGTCCGTTCACTGAACGTACCCGAGCCAAACTTTGGAAATTGATTTCGGGCACACCGGGCCTCGGAATCAGGTGCCGTCTGAAGCTGCGCTCTTGAAAAATTCCAAAGAAAATTAAGAAAAAAATTTCCTTGAAATTTGCGGGTCTTTACATTACTCCCACCTCAGGGCTTTACGTCCCCATAAAGATACATCAAAAACTAGGGGAACAAATGGGGGTACTGAGCACGCATCTGAGCCTCCCACTCCCAAGTGCTCTCCTGGAGGTTCCCGTGCTGCCATCTGACGCGCACAAGAGGAATCGACCGCCCACGTAGGACCCGCTCCTGTCGATCCTCGATCTCCACTGGGACCTCCGCAAAAGTCGCCCCATCGTCCACGTCTAGCTCCCCAAAATCGATGATGTGCGTCGGGCCATGCACGTATCTCCTCAGCTGAGACACGTGAAAGACGTCGTGCACCCGGTGCAACTGAGGTGGTAGATCCAGGCGATAAGCCACCTCTCCTATCCTGCTGAGGACCTGGAAAGGCCCGATGAAGCGTGGAGACAACTTTCCGCCTCGGCCAAATCTCCGTAAACCACGTCGAGGTGAGACACGCAAAAAGACGTGGTCGCCATCCTCGAACTCGAGTGGCCTCCGCCTCCTGTCAGCATATGACTTCTGCCGGCTCTGAGCTGTCCTCATCCTCTCCTGGATGATCTGGACCTTCTCTGTCGTGGCTCGGACCATCTCTGGTCCCATGAGTGCTGACTCCCCAGGGTCTGTCCAGCACAACGGTGATCTGCAGGGTCTGCCGTACAACGCCTCGTATGGTGCCATCCCGATGGTGGAGTGGTAGCTGTTGTTGTACGCAAACTCCACCAAGGGTAGGTGGTCCTCCCAGCTGCGACCAAAGTCGAGAACACATGCACGGAGCATGTCCTCGAGTGTCTGTATGGTCCTCTCAGTCTGACCATCCGTCTGAGGGTGGAAGGCTGTGCTCAGATGGAGCCGCGTCCTGAACGCCTCCTGCAACCCCTTCCAAAGCCGGGAAGTGAAACGAGCATCTCGATCGGAGACGATAGACGATGGCACACCGTGAAGCCATACGATCTCCTGGACGTAAAGACGTCCCAAGTTCTCCACTGAGCCCTGCTCTCTGATGGGTAAGAAGTGTGCCGACTTGGTGAGTCGGTCGACAATCACCCAAATGGAGTCGTGACCTCTGGAAGTGCGTGGAAGTCCAGTCACGAAGTCCATAGATATGCCGTCCCACTTCCACTCCGGGACCTCCAAGGGCTGTACCAAGCCTGCTGGTACCTGATGTTCTGCCTTCATCTGTTGGCAGGTGAGGCATCGTGAAACGAACTCTGCCACAGCTTTCTTCATGCCCGGCCACCAGTGCTGTCGTCTGAGATCCTGGTACATCTTCGCCACTCCGGGATGCACCTCCAAGGGAGAAGTGTGAAACTCTCTCAGCACCTCCTCTCGTAAAGCGACTGGTACGAAGGTATGTCCTCTGAAAAGGATATCGTGCTCTGCTCCAAGGGAGAAACCATCAGGCGCCTGACCTGAGGATATCAGTGCACGCCGGGTCTCATAGTCAGCGTCCCCACGCTGAGCCTCTCTGACCCGCTGTAGAAGTGGAGGAGAGACTGTGAGAGACTGAAGAAAGGCTGCTTCGTCTCCATCCACGAAGGATATCTGCAAGGAGGCTAGCTGCTCCGTCGCCTCCTCAAGTAGCTGAATGCCCGTCCTCCTGCTGAGGGCATCGGCTACCACGTTCCCCTTCCCAGGAGTATAGACTATCTCAAAGTCATAGTCCTGGAGGAACTCAAGCCATCTCCGCTGTCTCAGGTTCAGGTCCTTCTGAGAGAAGATATACCTGAGACTCTGGTGGTCAGAAAAGACTGTGAAGCGCTCGCCCATCAGATAGTGCCGCCAAGTCTTCAGAGCGAATACCACTGCTGCTAACTCCAGGTCATGAGTGGCGTAGTTCTGCTCATGCGGCCTCAACTGACGTGATCCGTAGGCGATCACGGCCCGTTCCTGCATCAGGACGCACCCGAGTCCAGTCCCTGATGCATCGCAGTAAACTACGTATCCAACTCCCTCCTCAGGCAACCTCAAGATAGGTGCGCTGGTCAACCTCTGCCTCAGCTCCTGGAAGCTCTGCTGACATCTGTCTGACCACACAAAGGGTTTCCCCTTCTTTTTCAAGGCTGAGAGTGGTGCCGCAACTCTGGAGAAGTCCGGCACAAATCTCCGATAGTATCCGGCCAGGCCCAAGAAGCTCCGCACCTCCGTCACGCTCCTGGGTGGCTCCCAAGCTAGCACTGCCTCGATCTTCGCGGGATCCACTGCAACTCCCGCCTCAGAAATGACGTGCCCCAAGAAATAGACCTCACGTAACCAGAACTGGCACTTTGAGAGCTTTCCATAAAGCTGGTGCTCTCGGAGTGTGTCTAGCACAACTCGCAGGTGGTAGGCATGCTCTTCCTCAGTCGTCGAGTATACCAAAATGTCATCAATGAAGACCACGACAAATCGGTCGAGGTATGGCTGGAAGATCCTGTTCATGAGGCTCATGAACACTTCTGGAGCATTGGTTACGCCGAATGGCATATCCAAGAACTCATAATGGCCATACCGACACCTGAAGGCCGTCTTCTGCACGTCCTCGTCTCGAACTCTGAGCTGATGATAGCCTGACCGGAGGTCTATCTTCGAGAACCACCGCGCTCCCTTGAGCTGATCGAAGAGGTCATCAATCCATGGCAGCGGATACTTGTTTCTCACTGTCACCTGGTTCAGGCGACGATAGTCGACACACAGTCGCAAGCTCCCGTCCTCCTTCTTGGCGAACAAAATCGGGGAAGCCCAGGGTGAAACACTGGGTCGGATAAACCCCTTGCTCTGCAAGTCCTCCAACTGTACCCGCAGCTCTCGAAGCTCGGCGGGGGCCATCCGATATGCTGGAGTAGATATCGGGGCTGTCCCGGGGTACAAGTCGATGTAAAAGTCTACCTCTCTAGGAGGAGGTAGCCCTGGAACGTTGTCGGGAAAGACGTCCACGTACTGGTCCACCACTGCAGGAAAAGCTGGACTCCGCACGTCTACTGCTCCTAGGATGAGGCTAGCCAACTGATGAGAGATGGGCTGCACTCTCCTCCGCGGAAGTCCATCCTGTGCTGCAAAGGTCCCCTTCTCGCCGGTGAAGGTAAACCTGCTCCCGTCGGTGCGGACACATCGCACCTTGTGCCTAAAACAGTCGATCTGGGCATGAACCGTGGATAGCCAATCCATGCCCAAGATGACGTCGTAAGGCCTCGACGCCGCTACAAGGAGATCCCAGCCGAAGCTCTCGCCTCCTAGAGTAAGCTCACACTGCCGGCACCAGTGCGTAATCGTCGAGTCTGCTCCCGTAGGAGTCTCTAGCCGTAAGGATCGAGCCAACGGCTCAGTCGGAATCTCCGAGCTCCGAACAAGGGCAGAGGCTATGAAAGAGTGACTCGCTCCTGTGTTTATAAGTACTGCAGCAAGGGTGGAATAGACACATATCGTACCTCGAATCATCTCTGGCATGTCGGGGTCGTAGGCCTCCACTGCGTGGGGGTCTGGTCTGCCTGGACCCGAGAGTCATCCGTCGGCTACCTGCTGCCGAAGACTCAGCTACCTGCCGCCCTGCGCTAGGTCTCGCCACTGAAGAAGGCTCTGCCAGGAAGCTCTCGATCAGGAGGGCTCTCTCCAGCACTCCCGCCTGGGTCGGAATGCTGAGGGAGATCAGCGACGCCCGAATCTCCTGTCGCAAGCCCTGCTCGAAGGTCCGGGCCCGGAAGAAGGGGTCCCGTACCATGTCGGTCGAGTAGCGAGATAGGTCAGTGAACCTCGCCGCGTACTGAGGGACCGTCATGCTGCCCTGGCGCAGCTGGAGAAGCTCCTGGATGCGCACCGCTCGGAGGGTGGCCGGGACGAACTCAGAGTGGAAGACGCTCTCGAAGTCCGCCCAGAGCAAGGATGCCTCATCGTGAACCTGGAGCATCAGGCTCCACCATCGTCCTGCTGCCGCCTGCAGGAGGCTCGCTGCGAGAATCACCATGAGATCCACTGGTGTCCTCACTAGCCTAAAGATCCGTACCACCGCCTCTAGCCAGTCCTCGGTGGCCTGGGGGTCCGCCTCACCGCGAAACCTGGGCGGTCGCTGGCTCTGAAACTCATGCAGTGCCCTGAGGCGACGTGCATCGTCAGCGTCTGGTACTGGTAGCATCGGTGGCTCGGCGGGTAAAGCTACCGCCGGTGCCACTGCTGGCAAGGGGCCCTGCACCGAGGCCTCATCGCTCGGTGGGCTGCCGTCGCGCCCTACACTCGGAACCCTAGATGGCTGTCGTCGCGGGGCCATCCTGAAAAGGAGAACAAGAGCACCACAGTCAGAATAGTATACCTGGTGAGCTGGCACAAGTAATCACAAGGAAAACTTGAGACTTTCATGAAGCAGATCAGTATACCCGGTGAGCTGACATAAGTAATCACAAAGAAAACTTGAAACACACACGCAATCAATGTTTTCATGCATTAAGTCGGAAATCAGGAGTCAGGGTCCTGGTGTATGGATACGTCGGCCGCCGCACCAACACTGGGCTCCCTGAACTGATAACCACACTCAATACACTAAACACTATTGCTTCATATAGAAAGAAATGACGATCAGAGTTTGCGGTAGAACCGACCACCTCTGATACTAATTTGTCACGACCCGTCCTCGGGGCCCGTGCCGTGACTACCCCAAGCCCGCCTTCCATAGGCCAGGGGCTGGCGACTAGCACCAAGGCGTAAAATCCCAGTAAACAGGGAAGGCATTGCCTTTATAAGTAACAACCACACAGAGTCAGCAAGCGGAAAGTAAAGTGCAGAAAAGTAAAGGGGGCCGGAATACAAGCCCAACTGAAAGTACAACTGAAAAAGTAAAGAACAGCAACTGAAGAAAAGACGGCGGCCTCGTGTCGTCCACTGGCAATCCCACCTGAAGGGTGGGTACAGATAGCCTCCAGGCTCCTCGGGTCCCACGTCCGCTCCGAGCACGTCCCGCCCAGTGGTCCACCTCCAGGTACCATCCTGCTCCACGCCCCAACCGTGATCAGCGCTGTCCGTCGTCTGCAACCAACACAACAAGGTGCGGGCATAGCCCATGCAGGGGTGAGTACAAGCTACTCAGTAAGGACCCCGAGACCCCCGAAGGTCTCCCGAAATCCACAAAGGATATAGCACAAAAGAAAGATGCAATCACGAAGTAACATCTGACTCGACTTAGGTATATGCCCATACATATACCTAAGTCCCCAATTCTAGCTCTGCTCACGAGCTCAAGAACAACTCAATCCACAAAGGAAAGCAAGACTCAAATCCACAAGGAGAGTAAATAGTAAATCCACATAGGATAGTTCAACACAATCCACAAAGGAGAGTAACATAAGATTCAGCTCAACCAGGTATACTTTTTCAGATGACGTCAAAGATGATCACTGATCCATCTAAGTCGTCGGACCCACGCAGGATCGATAGGTACTAACCCCCGCAGAAGACCCACACAGGATCGGGCTCACACAGAACCTGTAGGCAGTGGCTCACACAGAACCGGTAGTAAGGACCCACATAGGATCGGGCTCACACAGAACCTGTAGCACTGATCCACGTGGGATCGCTGAGTGCAGTAGTCGATGCAGTCCACTGAGGATCTCTGCACAGTCGTCGCCGCAGTCCACGAAGGATCTCTGCTCTGCCATCGTCGCAGTCCACGGAGGATCTCTGCTCTGCCGTCGTCGCAGTCCACTGAGGATCTCTGCTCTGCTGTCGTCGCAGTCCACGGAGGATCTCTGCTCTGCCGTCGAAGTCACAGCCAGCGCTAGGGTTCCCGCACATAGCGAGCTCGTTTAGGAGGGTCCGCTCCACGAGCCGAGAGGCTGATACATCAACTGACACGTAGTCCGAAGTTGATGTATCCAAAAGTTCCGTATCGATAACAGGATCTCAACGCAACAGACGGCGCGTCAATCGGACGCCCGGTCTGAGAGTTATTGGCATTTTCGTCCCAGGGGCCCGGTTGGTTTTTAGGGCAAAACCAACCCGACCGTACTCCGCCTGTATCCGATCCTCGGGCGGATCATGCCAAAAGTTCCGTCTCACTTAGAGGAAACTACCACAGCTGACGGTACGTCGATCGGACGTCTGTAGCTCAAGTTATGAGCGTTTCCGCTCCGAGGGCCCGGTTGGTTTCGTGTACGAACCAACCCGGCCGAACCCAAAGTCTTCCGAAACCTTGAGTATAATATACCGAAACGACCGTCTCGATCCAAGGATCGCGTAGCCGCTGACGGTTCGTCAATCGGAGGTCCCAGGCCTAAGATATGGGCGAAAGACCGAAGAGGGCCCGAAACGGGGGTTCTGGGCCCGGGGCGACCCGGTCCGAACCCCCCCCCCCCCCCCCCCCCCTTGGGTCGGCCCGACCCGGCCCGACCCGGCTAGGCCGGGTCCGGTCCGGCCTGGGCGCGGCCCGGCCGACCGGACCGGCCGGCTCGGTCTTCGGCCGAGCGGCCGAATGAGCCGCCGCGGGTCAAACCCGCGGCTTTGGAGAAACGCGGCCCGCGCGGGCCGCGTGCTGGGTGGCCGGACCGTGGACGCGGTCCGCCGGTTCGCCGCCGCCGCGGCTCGGCCGCGGCGGACTCCTCCGGCGGCGCGCCGGCGACCCGCGCCGCCGCCTCCTTCCGCGGGCCGCCGGAGTTGCTCCGGTGGCCCATTTTGCCTCCCGTCTGCGCCATTGTTCCTCCCGGGACGCGTCCTTCACTGCGGAATCAACAAATGGCCCTTGCGTCGTGCTTTTGCCGTCGCCCACCAAATCCGCACAAAAAGGAAGATCGGCGGAGGGTTGCCGGGTCTTGTTCGTTAGACCCGCACCCTCCGCGTTAGTCATAAACAACGGGAGAAACAAGAAACGACCAATCAACAATTTTAAATAAATTTAAAATTGTTCCGTGATCGGTTCCTTATTTTAAAAGAAATAAAATCACGGGGAAAGGAAAATATTTCAAATCAACCCTTACCTCGCAGCTGTCGTTGCCGAACGAGGGATCGTCGCGGGATTGCTCGTCGCGGAAGAAAGGGAGGATCGTCGCGTCGTCGCGGTATCCGGCGTCGCGTCGCCAATCTCCGGATCAAGATCAAACGGATTAATTTAAATCCGTTGATATTGAATTATAAAAAGGGGAGAAATAAACGATTCGTTTCTCACCTTAATTGCCGAACGAGGATCGGTCGCGGAAGAAGAGGCGTCGCCGAAGAACGTCGCGGGTAAAGCTCGTCGACGTCGCAGATCTCGGTGTGCGTCGTCGAATTCCGGTCGCCGGCGTTCATCGCGTTCTTCGCGTTCTTCGCGTTCTTCGCGGGGAGATGAAGAAACAAAGATCCTCTCAAATCCTTTCAAAGGATTTTTAGGTTGGTCTTATTTTATAAACATGCCAACAAACGCAAAAGCGTAAGTAACGACCCATCAGTTCGTTGAATTATTTCAACGAGCGAAACAACCCATTTAATTCACGAAAGAAACAGCCCATTTAATTCACGAAATAAACCGCCCAATTAAATGGTCTGTTAAGAATTAAAGAAAATGCGTCGGTTGACTTTTCAGTTACTTTGACGGGTTTTTGCGGGTGCGTTACTTAGCGAAAGAAACGGCGGGGCTCGTGCGGGCCCCACCGCACAAATATCCTACCAAGGGGTAGGATATTTCTGGATAGCATCCTATCCAGTTCAACTCAGCTCAAGCCGCCTTTAAGTGACTTCAAGTGGCTTCCAAGCAGCTTAAGTGAAATAAAATAAAGTTGTCGCACAAACTTTATTTTATTTCTGACTTAAAGCCGCAAAATTTAAAAACCACATCTGAGCAAACGCAACTCCGGAAGAGGCGTTTCTAAGCAAATACCGGCGCTGCGATTTCATCGGTGCCCTCAGAATTCGATTCCGGGCACCGGTTCAAAAGATAGAAAAACCCGCTCGTCCGTTCACTGAACGTACCCGAGCCAAACTTCGGAAATTGATTCCGGGCACACCGGGCCTCGGAATCAGGTGCCGTCTGAAGCTGCGCTCTTGAAAAATTCCAAAGAAAATTAAGAAAAAAATTTCCTTGAAATTTGCGGGTCTTTACAAATCTTCTGAGAAATGATTTATGATGTTCCTTTACTAATGATTTCCATTTCCATACTTTGAAAATCTATGAAAATTTGATCCTTGTCAATTCTCATCATTGATAATGTTGTAGGTTCTTTTCTACTTAGAGCATCTGTTACTTTATTTTCTTTTCTAGGATGGTAGTGGATTGAGAAATCATAATCCTTGATGAGATTTAACCATATTTTCTGGTTCATATAAAGTTAATTCTATGTAAATATATATTTAATGATATTATTATTAGTATATATTTCACACTACTCCCCATAGATATAATACCACCATATTTTCAACGCAAAGATCAAAGCTGCCAACTCCAGATCATGCGTGAGACAATTTTTCTCTTTAATTTTCAAATTCCTTGAGTCGTAGGATATCACTTTATCATTTTTCATCAGTACATAGCCTAATATCTTCCTTTAATAATTGTTTTAAACCACAAATAGTTACCCACTTTTCAAAATTGTGTGTACTGGCATAGTAATAAGCCTCGTTTTAACTCTTTGAAGTAGTTCTCACAATCCCTAGTCCAGACAAACATTTCCCCCTTCTGAGTTAGCTTTATTAGTGGGTTTTATAATCTTTAAAATCTCTTCAAAAATCATTGGTAATACCCATCTTGACCAAGGAAACTACTGAACACTGTTACATATTTTGGATTGGGCCACTCTTCAATTGCCTTTTTTCTTGGAAGTGTCCATAGATATTCCTTTGTTGGTGATAACATGCCCCAAGAATGACACTTCCTCCATCCAAAACTCACATTTACCCTACCTTACATTTAGATTCCCCCTTATAAAGATACTTATCATGGTATTAAAATTCTCCTCATACTCCTCCTTAGTTTTGGATTATATCAGAATATCATCGATAAAGACTACCATAAATTTTATGAGGTAATATTTAAAGCCTGCTTCACCCCATAGTGAAGCACTCAGGGGTATAAAACCCTTGTATACATTCTCTTGTAACTGGTTTTTCAGTTTCTCCAACTCAATGGTGTTCATTCTATAAGGTTTATTTGAAATGGGTGTAGATCTAGGAAAAAGTTCAATTGATAACTCAACCTGTCGGTCAGGAAGAAGACCAAGACATTCTTGTAAGAATGAATCGGTGTAGTCCCATAAAATGGGAATGTATTCAATCATTATTATCTACCATGTCTCAATAATTTGATCTAGATATGCCTTGTTAAAAGTAAATAATATCCACACTTGAGATGATGATTCTATAAAAGATTCATCCCCCTCATTACACTTGTATAGAATTGGAGGATTCCTCGAGATGTGAAAATTGATCTCCCTTTCTTAAAAATTGATGTTGTATTTATAAAAATATATCCAATTCATTTCCAAAATAGCATCAAACTTCACCAAAGGAATTAATACAAGATTTTCTAGGAGGTTTAGTCCACAAAAATTAACTAGGGAGGAGTTATATACTTTGGATGCAACAATTTCTCCATTATTTGTTCCCATAGATAACTCAACCTCTATATTTTGAGGTGGTCTTTAAATTTTTCTACCAAACATGTAAGATTTTAAAGAATTCATAGAAATAGAATCAAATAGTTTGTTCACTATTCTTGAATTAATAACCAGTTTACATTTCATTACATCATTGAAGGGCTCTACCTTAGTAGTAGTGATGGAAAAAAGCATTCCCTTGATCCATTGGATTTGGTGGATGATAATACTGATTTCCCTCGAGGACTCTGGGTTTAGTGCACTAGCTTGCATAGTTTCAGTTTCTCCCTATAGTTGAATCATTGATCCATGGGTGGTTCTCTCTTTTCCTCCGCTATATTTTCCTACTTCCTCATATATCTTTGACATTCATGATCTTGGTGGCCTTCTCTCACAAACATAATAGAATTCCCCATCCCTTTGAGGAAATTACCATGATTCTTTTCCCACATTTGTACCATTTGAGTAGTTGAGTTTTCTTTCCACCTTTTTCATTAGATCCTCCATATTTAAAATCCATCTTTAGTTTCTTATCTCCATATCCATGGGACCATTCTTTGAACTACATCTCCAATTTAATATCACATCGAACAAATTCTTTATAACTCCAAAAGTATCTAATTGATAGATACTTTAAAATGTGTGGTTTTAAACCACTAAATAATCTATTTATTTTTATATAATTTTTTATAACAATAAGTGAGGCATACCTTGCAAGACTTGTGAATTTTTATTCATATTCTATGATAGATTCACCTTCTTTTTGCTTCAGCTCTATTAATTCTCTCTCTATCACTATCTGAAGAGTTCAAGGGAAATAATTATTAATAAATCTTTTGTTAAATTATTCCCACTCCATCTATTCAAATTCATCCTTTGTTTTGGTGTTCCTAATCATCACCCACCATTGGTATGACTCTCCATCTAAATGATAAATACCCAGAGTCACCTTCTCTATATTAGAATAGTGAAGCACAGAAAAGATATTCTCCATTGATTAGACCCACTATTTTTTGACTGGTGGATCGGATTATCCACTAAATGTCGATGGTTAATTCCACATAAAAGACTCAATATCCAGTTTCTCACTACTAGAATAAGAAGGAAGTTCCACATTATTAAGGTTATTTTTTGTATCCTAAGATAGCTGGGTAAGCATCATCATGTCATTTTTAACTCCAGCTCCTTAGGAATTGGGGATGTCGTGAGGGAAATCAATGCACTATCCCTCACACTAGTTTTTGGCCTCGTTTCTCCTGGATCCCGCCATTTTATAAAATATAAAAGTTTTGAATAAATCATAAGTCAACAATTCATGATTAAATAATTTATTCTTTTATGCAATTAACTCTAAAGGTATATCTTGTGGGATACCTATGTTTAGCATTTTTTCCAAAACAAATATTCTTGTGTAATTTAATATACTTAGCCTCATAATTTAGGGTTTTCACTAATGTTATCTAATCATAATTAACAAATTAACTCAACTATTCTCTAATATCAACAATATCAACCCTATTTTTCTTATATAATTTACTCCTTAGTATATGTAGTCACCTGAGAATATACATCAAAGAAAGGGCTAAACTAAAATCCTAGTAAGAGGATAGACAAGAACATGAACAAATATAACATGCGTGAGAATAATCATCACGATCATAACATAAGAATGGGATCATAATAATAATCATCAGAGGAATAATTATGTAAAGTAATATAATGTGGTAATGCATAAAAATGAAACATCATGTTTTAGTGGTCATATACCACACATAGTTGTGAACAAAGCTCGCATCATGTTCACGCATAACATATGTTCATAATCATAACATCATCATTGTGAAAAATATAGCATTACTTTCATGAATATTTCATATTATATTATGAGATAAATCACATTACCCAATTAATTGGAGCTCCATCTAATTTCAGGTGCACCTGTCACATCATAACATTTACCTAATCATGCATGTCACATAGAACATAGAACGATATTTTCCCTAAAATAACCCATGGAATGGAAATTTTTTTCATGATAACTTCATAAAGAAAACTTTCATGAATAAACATTGTAGTTTCTAAAATAAAAATGGAATAACATAATTGGTATAAAGTTCATCGATCTCTAGTGAAGAAGAAACAATCTCAAGAGAAGTAAAAGATGTGTTTTTAGAAAGAATAGCTTTTTTGGAAAAATCTGTTAATTTATCCGAAAAACATATTAAAAACGTGTATATAATAGAATAGAAAATAAAATAACAAAGAAATTATATTTTAGGAATTTTAAAATAATATCCAAAATGAAATTTAGCATTAAAAAGGAATAACCCAAAGAAAGGAATTTGGGTTTGAGAATCCCCATACCTTATGTCTGAAATATTTCTTCACTTTAATATCCTGGATAATAATGTTAGAGTCATTAATTACAAAAAATAGAACCAATTAAACATTTATTTTATTCATAATAATTTTATTAAGTCTATTCATTGACATTTTTATGAGTTATAGAGTTCAATTTCATCATTTTGGAGTGTTTGTTTTCTTGGTTTTCATGATCGTTCCACTTGTACAAATGTTTTTAAGATCATGTAAAGTGGGAATAATTATCTAGAATTGAAATAATATGTTATTAATCAAATTTTATAAGTTTAATTGGTCTTATATATTGTCTAGTATTCATATATGAGGAAGATTCATTAGACAAAATGTAAATGATAATCGTTTAGATTAATTTTGGTGGTTTTCTATTACAACGACCTCACCTTGTTTTATTATTTAATAATATGAATATATGTTAGTTTAAGAACATAAAAAGGTTATGGAAAAAATTAAATATTTTTAAACCATTATATTGTTTTAATGACCATCCTTAAAGGCGGTAAAGGAAAACAAAAACATGTCCTCCTCAAATGTGGTAAATCAACACCTCACAGACGATGTTTTCATTTTTAGAACAAAAGGGAGAGAAGAAGAGGTTTGATAATGTATTATTCCATTAACATAATAACTATATAGTATATATAATATAATTTATTTATCATGCCACTTGAATGAGGGGAGTTTAGGAGAGAATAAAAAAATAAAGAAAAAGAAAAGAAAATTAAAAGAAAAATAAAGAGGATTTTACATCTTGAATTATTCTCCTTGACAACTTCCTTAGGGAAATTAGATTTAGTATTTTGTAGATACCAAAGGATCCAAGATGTGTATAAGGTACTTCGGAATATAATTGGCCATAAATTAGATAAGCTTCAAGGTTTTGCTGTTGTGATGAGAAGAGGTGGTGGGGTTGAATTTATAAGGTACGAGAGGGGTGTTTTAATTATTTTATTCATTAGTTTATTATTTTGGATCAAAACTATGAATAGATTAAAATTATCCATAAATATATAAAATAAAAAAATTTAGTTCATGATTATCATTATTACATCAGTAATGACTCTTGGGATAGTTTATTTAACTTATATTGTATATATAATGTAAATTATCGTAATTTATATTCACAAAAATCTCAATTATTTTAGAAAAATCCCAAAAAAATCCCTATAACAATTTTTCAACATTTATAATTAAAAAAATTAATTAAATTTTATCAAAATAATTTCTTAACAATAATAATTTTTAATTAAAATCATAGTTTTTTAGGAAAATACCGATTTTAAAATTATAACCGATTTTATGGAACATTGAAAAAATTTTAAAGGTATAATAAAATTATCTTATAATAATAAGAAAAAAAATTAATTTATGAATATATTTTATGAAAATAAATTTTTTTATATCATTATATTAATTGTAAAATTATAAATAATCATTTAGGTTTTATGAAAATACCAACACTTAATTAATAATTTCTAAAACATTTATTTACTTGTATTATGATGTTATTAAATCATATTTTCATTTATAAGATTGATAAATATAATTTATACTTTCATGGGTGGGGTTACTATTCTATTTTCTCGATTACTATTCCTAATGGTCATGTTAATATTTTAAGGCTCAAGTTACTATTCCATCGATATAGGTTCCTTTATTTCTTTAAATATCACCTATTTCATTCTTCATTTATGAGAATAATGTTTTTGTTGGGAAATATATTTTATTTTTGGGGTTTTATGCCATATGAAATAATTATAATAATTGAAACAATTCCATTGAAAAAAGTATGGGTTATTATAAATAATTAATTTGTTCACATAGGTGTGGGAATTATGGGTTTTCTCACATTTATAAGTAATGACATAATGATTTTTTTCACATACATGGTAATAATGACTTTTCTTACAATGGTTTTCCTATTATTATCGTTTTTCCAAATTTTCTCATTTCATTTCATGATATTCTAAAATTTTATTCTTATACTTATGCATATTTTATAATCTCATGTATCAAGTTTATTAGATCATGCTTCCAAAATATTTAATTCATGAATTATATAATGTCAAGCCTTATGAAATGATTTATTATCTATGATTTTTTGGGTATAAGTTTATTATATATCTTGATTATACCTATATTATCATTATATTATCACTTATGATCTTTGATTATTATCCCTTATGTTTACCCATACTGAGTATTTGAGCTGACTCCTTTATTTTGATTCCATTTTCCAAGGTTATTAAGAAAATTATTGTGTAATATGTTTCTAGAAGTTTATATTATGAGAATAATTTTTGGGCTATGTTGATGAATTTTCATTTATTAAGAAATTTTTATATAGTAGGAAAATTTTGATGAATTTTATTATTTAATGTTCAATCCTAATTCTATAAAACTATAAACCTAAAATGTCTTGGAATTGAATTACAATGAAACATTTTTCTAAGACATGTAATTACAAAATTATTATCTATGGGACATTATATTAAAACTATATTTATCCTAATAAATTAGTGAGAGTATTATTCCATCCTATTGTAATCTTTACCAAAACAAATATATGATTATTTAGGTGATGAAATTTATATAAGGCCCATGCATGAAGATCTCAATAAGTCTGAATAGAAAAATGTTTATACCCTTGTTCAACATTCTATATGTATACCTATAATTTGAGTTAAATAAGTTCAAAAATAAAATTTGATGAGAATATAAATATTTTAAGAAATAAAGAAAGTATTCTTGCTAAAGGATATGGTGAAGAATAAGAAATAGAATATGGAGAAACTTTTTAATCAATAACTAGATTAGAATCTCCAGGGATTTTATTTGTGATTATATCTTATCTAATTTTTTATTATATCAAATGTAATTGAAATTTTATTTCCTTAATGTCCAATTTCAAGAAGAATATTATCTTTAAAGACCTCTTAGTTTTAAAGATGTTAAATATATTTAAAGAGTATTTAAACTTACTAAATCACCCTATGGACTTAAGGAAACCCCCATATATTTGTATGATAGTCTTCAAAGATTCTTTCTTCATAAATTTTTTTTAACAAAAGTACTGATCCAACCCTTCTCATAATTAAAATTTACATTAATAACATCATTTTTCAAATATATATTAATGAATTTATTTTTATTTTAACAAAAAAATATCATTCTAATAGTTTTTCGAAATATGTGAAAAATGAGTTTGAAATGAGCATGTTGGGTGAGCGAAACTTTTTAATGGGTTTTTTTATTTTTAAAAAGCTAAAATAAATTATTTTAACTCAACTAAAATATATGAATTACTAAATTAAACATTATATTTTTAAAAATTCATAAAATATAAAAAATCTAGTAGTAACTTCTATCAAATGTGATATTGATGAAACTTGTAAATTGGTATATCAAAAAATATATATAAACATGATAATAAATTTACTATATCTTACTAAAAGTTGAATAGAAGTTATGTTTTTAGTATGATTATGTGATATATTTTAATGTAATAAAAAATAATATCATTTTAAACTGGAAAAATGTATTTTACAATACTTTAAAGTACTTGATAATTGGGACAATTTTATTCTTCTATAAATGTTTGTGTTCTTAAAAGTTGATATAATGATGAAATTAGAGATTGTAGTATAGATTGAAAATATACTTCTTAAACCTATCATTTTTTAGAAGAATCTTTAGTCTCGTGGTTGAATAAGAAACAAACAAAATTAACACGTCCAGCTGTGGAAGTGGAATATCATCAATCATAAGTTTCTATGTTAAAATATTATGAATACAATACACACTCATATATTCTGGAATGATATTTAATTAAACTCAAATAATATTTGAAAATAATAGTTTTATTTCATTTTTCATAAACCTATTATAATGATCATGATAAAAACATATAGACAAGAACCCATCTCATTATATATCATACACAGAAAAGAGATATTGTTCTTAACTTTATCGAAATAGAAAATAAATATGCTGATATTTTTATAAAACCTATTTCTTCCAATAGATTAAAATATATTAAACAGAAGTAGGGATTGATCAACCTCAAGTGATTTTAATCCACTTATTGTTCCAATACTTATATTATAAATTCTTTTAGTAAAAAATAGAGGAGAAAAAATTTATAATTTTTTTCCAACATATTGGTTTTTCAAACATATTTATTCTTCAAACGTATCTATTTTTTAACCATATCAATTTTTAAAACATTACAAATTACTGTTTTTTTTAAATAATTTTTTAAAAAAAGTACATTGACCATCCTTATAAGATAAAAATCATCCATTGTTTTTTGTTATAAATTAAGGGATGCTTAATATTTTTAACTATATCTTTTATTCTTCCCCTTTTATTATTTTTTAACATAGAAGAGATATTAAAAATTCATAAATTTATTAAATAACTTTTCATAGGGGGCTTTATTGATTCAAAAAAATTATTTTTTCTTTTCTTATTTAGAGAAATTATAAATTAAATTACTAAAATAATTTTCACGGTATATATTTTAGTCTTTAATTTTTATGAAAATCCTTGATGACCACTCATACAAAAAAGGAAAACTTCTTGGACAATATAAATATTAGATTCCTAAATAAGGACTGAAATCTCAAGGTTTTTTCATTAAATTATTTCATATTAGAATTTAAATATTATAATTTTTCTCATATGAAGTATGTTTATAAGTATTTATCAGAAGAACCTCAAAATACTATATGTGAGGGTTAAATTTTTATTTACTTAGGTAATAATAACATCGGAAGTATCCAAAGAACTCTCTATAATAATTGGTGATGATGGTGAAGTTCAAAGTTTTATAACATATAATCATTTTGAGTACTAGATAGAGATTATTGAAATGATCTTAAACCTAGCTAAAGAAAAATAAGTTCAACTTGAACTCTCAATATAAAAAGATCTTTTCGGGTGGGAAATCATGATGGAAATTTAACTGATGTAGAAATTTTGATTAAATCTACAATGAAAAAATGATTTTCCCTAAAGATCTAAAATTCTTCAATAAATTTGTATAAAAAACATGTTTTAATCACCTATTTTGATAATCCCAAATCATGTTTCATTTATGAAATAATCATGTTTCTATTATATAATAATCATGTCTCATTATTATTCTTTTTTTTATCAAGTAATAACTATGTATCATTGATCTCATTTCTCTCTTGTTTAATCTTAGAGTGAAAACTTTATCTAAGTATGAAAGGTCACTGATATAAAGGCCACTGATATAAAGGTCACTGATTGAAAGGTCAACAATAGAAAGGTCCCAAATAGAAAGGTCACTGATAGAGAGGTTATCGATGAAAGGTCACCGATGAAGGTCACCGATGAAAGGTCATTGATGAAGTTCACTGATGAAAGGTCACGGATGAAGGTCACCGATGAAGGTCACTGATAGAAGGTTATTGTTGAGAAGGTCGCCGATGAAGGTCACTGATAGAAGGTTGTCGTTGAGAAGGCTACTGATGATGGTCACCGATAGAAGGTTACCGATTGAAGGATAACGTTGAAAAGGCTACCGTTACCAGTCTACCGATGCTCACTCTTCTACTCCATACTTTTTCAAATTCTTAAGATTATTATAAGGGTCATATTTGGTAAATTTAATGCTTCTGACATTAATTAATGATGATTTTAGACATATCAAGAGACCATATCTGGGGATAGTGTGAGGTACGAGGGGGACTGCATGTGGTTTACTTATTCCTATTTTTAGACCTCAAATATAAAAGAGAACATCGAGGAAGATAATTATAGAGTCAATAAGTGAAGAGAGAGGAATTCATGTAAAAGAACTTACTTGCTAGATCAGATAGAACGTGGAAGAAACATTGAGCCCTTAAACTATGAACCCAAGTGCCTCAAGAAGATCATTCTGGGAGAACAAATTTAAGACTCCCTTATATGCTTCATCAACTCTCTATAAACTCAAGAATCAGAACACTCAGTTCCTGGAAGCTAGAACCTGGAGTTACAACACTCTGTTTTGAGGACAGCTTCCACAGAAAGACTCGAACTGCAATTTCTTCACACCAAGGAGTCAAGATCTGAACTAAAAACACATAGTCATTATAAAATCAATCTTATAATATTATCTCTACTGTGTTATTTTATTTTACATAATTGAGAAGTGTGTGTGTTGGCCTATTAAACACACTGTCTCATGTGATTGAACTGGAGGACACTAAAAATCCTCACATCAAACTTCGCTTACACCTTATTTCCCACATGTAACTGTGCAAGAGACCATTTGTGGTATGTATTTTCTGTTTTCCCATGAAGAACTGTGATAGAGTGCATGAGCCTTGGACAGTTTGTAAAGACTACTGTAAATCATGATACAGGCTGTGTATCATGTTTATTTTTTTTATATAAACTACTTGGTGGAAGGTGATCACAAATTGGAAAAGATTAAGTCTCATCTTGAGACTGAACCTCTTGTTTAACTCTAATTCTGTAGTATCATTTGTACTACTCTATTTTTCTATTTTTTCATTACTCTTTACTTTCTAAAATAGAAAACTATTTTTCATTGACTTTGATAGTTAGTTCGGGTTAGTGTGTGTATGTGTTTAATTCAGTAAACCTTTTTCAAAAGTTGAAGAAGTGTTTTACACTAATTCAACTGATGACTAATCACCCTTTGAGAAACCTGTTGACCAACTAAACATTTATATCTCTTATTCCATAATTAACTGGTCCATTTTAAAATTGGGGTATCTTTATCATAAATTTTTTAATAGAAATTTTAAGTAGGAACTCAATTCACCCCCCTCTTGATATTCCACTCTAACCAACATTTGGTATCAGAGGAACTAAATTTTTATTGCTACTATTAGAATTGTTGTACAAGTTGTCAAATTATTTTCAACTGTGATTTTAGTTGTATCTTAAAGATCTTAAAATTTCTGCCATATCTAAATTTTCCGTTCTTTAAAATTCTAATTAATAATGGATAATATAGTTGAGGGTGTTGCTACTAACAGTCCACCTTTCTTTAATGGTAATAACTATTCTCAGTGGAAATTAAAAATTAAAATGTATCTAGAGAGCATGGGTCCTGAAATATGGGACACAATTAAATAACAACATGCTTTTCCACTTATTTCTAGGGACATATGGTCTCATTTTACTGAAGCTACATATTACAATAACTATAAAGAAATGAATGCATTGTACTATTCTCTAGGTGATGAATAATTCAATAGAATATCTTCCTATAAAAATGATTATGAAATCTGGGATACTTTGGTTGTTTCTCATGAGAGAACAACTAATGTTAAAGAAATGAGATTAAATACTTATACCATTAAATATGATAATGCTAAAATGAAGCCTGATGAACTTATATATGAAATGAATCTCAGGTTCAATGAAATAGTGAACACCATGAGTCCGCTTGGGAAACCAGTGGACATCAAGGATCAGATTATGTGGTTGCTTCGATGCCTACTTGACAAATGGAGAGGAACTTCTATTTCTTTCCGAGAATATTGTGACATTGGCAAGATACCAGTGATGGAACTAATTGTAAATCTTATGATGTACTAACAAGAGCTAAAGGTAAATCAAGAAGAAAATGAAGAACCAAGAAAGAAATCAATAGCATTTAATACTGCTACCTCAAAGAGAAAAGATAAAGGAAAAGTTTAGGCACTTTTAGACACTTCCACTAGTGAAGACTCAGACACTGACAGTGATGATGAGATGGCTCATATTTCTAGGAGATTCAAAAAATTATATCGTAAGAAAAAGTTATTTAGAAAATAAAACTATAAAGGATGGTATGATATTAAAGTATAGTGGAAAAAAAAGAAAATGGAATGACAACACAAATGAGATAATCTGCTATGAGTGTAAATGAAAAGTCCATGTGAAGGTTGATCTCCCCAAGCTGAAATTTGAGAATAAATATGAAGACAAGGGAAAGGGATATAAAATGGGTATGAAACATACTTGGAGTGCTTTAGAAGTGAGATCCAGTGGACCTAAATCTTCTGATATTGAAAATAAAAAACATGCAAATCTCTATTTCATGATAGAAACATCTAAGGTAACACTGAATTCCCCTATACCTAATACTTATTATTCTAGGAATGAAATTGAATCAAATAATGATGAGAATATGAAAAAGGATGAACTATTCAAATATTTTGGAATGCTTGAGGATATCTTTAATGAACTTAAAGATAAATATAAATTATTTAAAATACAACATGCATTAAATGTTAATTATAAGTCTGATCTGGATATTGAAAAAGAAAAATGTTCTCAACTATTAAAAGAAACTACTGAACTTAAATTATCAAATGAGAAATTAAAAAGGGATATTGAGAACTTTACTATAGGTAGAGATACCTTGACTCAGTTTCTAGGGAAACAGATTGCTCTAAAATATACAACTGGTCTAGGATATCAACCCGGAAAGAGAAGGATTATTAAAAATAAATTTGTTCCAAAATATGGATAGTTCACTACTAGTTAAAGTTCTAGACCATCTTTTGAAAAACAATTTTCTAAAGGACCTAACAAGGAATTCATGTCACAAAACATAACTATTAATTATAGGAAACCTATGAGACAAGTATGGGTTCCCAAAGCTTTACTTGCTAACCACTTTGGACCAAAGAAAATCTGGGTACCAAAGTTACCCTACACTTAATCTGTTTTGCTGAAAAATTATTTAAAGAGCTTCTTTAAGACCCTATGGTACTTGGATAGTGGTTTTTCAATATATATGATCGGATACTACTCATTATTCAATATCCTAATTAAATTTTATGGTGGACATGTCATATTCGATGATAATTCCAAAGGGAATATTGTTGTCTTAGTCCAGATTGGTAACCCTAATACTATATTAATTTCAAATATACTTTTTGATGATGGGTTAAAATACAATTTACTTAGTATCTCTCAGTTGTGTGATGATGTTTTTAATGTTAAGTTTTAAAATGATGTATGTAATGTTTTTAATTCTAGAAATGATTTAATATTTACTGCTATTAGAAATGAAAATGTACATGATGTTTATTTAAATTCTTTAGCTAAGAAAAATGTTTCTTGTTTAAATGTGTTTTATAAGGAATCCTGGTTATGGAACAGAAGATTGGGACACTACAATGTGCACTCACTTAGGAAACTAACTAGGAAATATTTAGTTAGATACTTACCTAAATTGGAATTCTCATAAAACAAAGTTTGCAATCCTTGTCAAAAAGGGAAACAACACATAGTTTCTTTCAAACCAAATAAATAAGTTTCCACTTCTCAACTGCTTGAGTGGGTTCACATGGATTTGTTTGGACCGTCTAGAGTTTCAATTTTAAATGGGAATCAATATGTTTATGTTCTTGTAGATTATTTTTCTAGATACACTTGGGTATACTTTCTAGCCCACAAAAGTAAAGCGTGTTCTTACTTCAATAAATATTTCAAGTCTATAGAAAATCTTAGTGGAATTAGAATTAAGACGTTGAGAAGTGCTCATGGTTGTGAGTTTGAAAATCTGGAATTTGAATATTGTTTCTCACAAAATGGCTATAATAACAATTTCTATGCACCTAAAAGACCTCAAAAAAAAGGAGTTGTAGAAATAATAAATAGGAAACTTCAAGAGATTACCCAGACTATGCTAAATGAGTATAATCTACCTATCTATTTTTGGGTTGAAGCTGTTAATACAGCTTTTTACATCATCAATAGAGTTTTAATTAGACCTGTTCTTAAGAAAATCCCCTATGATCTATGGAATAATAGGAATCCTAAGTTTAATTACTTTAGATTTTTTGGTTTCAAAGTCTTTATCCTTAAAACTAAGGATAATCTTGACAAATTTAATTCCAATAGTGATGAAGGAATTTTCCTAGGTTACTAAATCTCTAGTAAAGCTTATAGAGTATTCAATAAGAGAACCAAATTTTTGGAAGAATCAGTTCATGTGAAATTTGATGAGACTGATCCACATGAACACAAAACCTCATTTGAACATCTTGAAGAAGATATGTCAATTATAGACCTTAATGATAATGACAGTGAACCCTTAATGAAAACAACCAGTTCTGGAAATCCTCCAAAATCTGAACATGTTGAATCAGAATCTATAGACAACCATGAGAAGTCTATTTCAACTCTTTATAAAGGTATTAGAACTCCTAAGAATCATATTTTAGATGTTTTAGCAGGTGATCTAAATAGAGGAACATAAATTAGAGTTTCTCTGAGAAAATAGTTTGAACATCAATCCTTTCTTTCACAGCATGAACCCAAAAATATTAATGATGGAATAAATGATGAATTTTTGGTGATAGCTATGAAAGAATAATTAAATTAGTTTAAAAGAAACAAATTTTGGGAATTTTTATAAATACCTAAAGTCACTTTGACTACAGGAACTAAATGGGTATTTGGAAATAAAGTTGAAGAATCTGGTAACATATTTATAATTAAGGCTAGACTAGTTGCACAAGGATATAGTCAAGAAGAAGGAATTGACTATGAGGAAACCTTCACACATGTATCTAGACTAGAATCTATTAGAAAACTACTTTCTTATGTAGTTCATCTTAATTTCAAAATTAATCAAATGGATGCCAAAAGTGCATTTCTAAATGGGTACATAGTTGAGGATGTGTTTTTTGAACAACCCCCTTGTTTTAAAAATCCCCATTTTTTAAATAATGTCTTTAAACATTCTAAAGCTCTATATGGACTAAAACAAGCTCCAATAGATTGGTATGATAGACTTGGTTCTTTTCTTATTTCAAAAGGTTTTACAAAAATAATATATGATCCTAATCTTTTTATAAAAAGGATTTCCAAATATGTTTTAATAGTACCGATTTATGTAGGTGACATTATTTTTGGATCCTCTACAAATTTTTTATGTTCTGATTTCTCAAAAATGATGCAAGATGGATTTTAAATGAGTTTGATGGGGGAACTTAAATTTTTCCTTGGATTTCAACTTTTTCAAAATAAAAATGGTTTTATTTTAAATCATAGTAAATATACTAAGGATATTTTGAAATGTTTTGTCTTGGATGGAAATAAAGTGATACACTTATGAGTATATCTAGTAAGTTGGATGCTGAAGAAATTGGTAAATCAGTGGATCAAATTATAGAGGTAGGATTGGGAGTCTACTCTATCTTACTTCTACTCGACCTGATATTATGTTCAGTGTATGCATGTGTGCTCATTTTCAAGCCAATCCCAAAGAGTCTCAATTAACTTCTGTTAAAAGAATTTTTAAATATCTCAAGTATACTACAATATTAGGACTATTTTATCCACAAGGGAAATCATTTTATTTAATAAGTTATTCAGATGCTGACTTTATTGGTTGAAATCCAGATAGAAAGAGAACCTCTAGAACATGTCACATTTTAGGCAAGTCACTAGTATCATGGTGTAGTAAGAAACATAATTATGTTGCATTATCTTCTATCAAAGCTGAACATATAGCTGCTGGTAGTTTTTTTGCTCAAAATATGTAGATGAAACACACTTTACTAGACTATGGATATCAATTAAAACATGTCTCTATAAAGTGTGATAATACATTTTCTATTAACATCTCTAGAAATCCAGTGTCTCATGTCAGGACAAAGCACATTGATGTGAGACATCACTTCTTGAGAGATCATTATCAAAGAGGTGATATCAATCTTGAATTCATTGGTACTAAACACCAATTGTCTGATATATTCACAAAGCCTTTGAGTTTTGAGAGATTAAATTACATCAAACATGAGTTAGGTATGATAAATTGTTAAGTTTGAACCTCACCATTGGACCTCACCATTAGGAACCTCACTGTTAGGAACCACACTATTGGACCTCACCATTAGAAACCTCACCATTGGACCTATCCATTATGAACCTCACCGTTGGACCTCACCGTTAGGAACCTCACCATTGGACCGCACTATTAAAAACTCGCTGTGGGAACCTTATCGATAGACGCCTTTTTTTGGGACTTTGCATTTTTGAACTAGAATCTGAAAAAAAAATTAGTATTACTTATTTTATTTATTTGATTTGTTTTTTGATCCATAAATGATAAAATTAAAGTACTAACCACATTTTGATCCATGTCAAACCTATCTAGAACCTCTTTATCCCTAACCTTAGAACCTCACCTTCTGCCAAAACCCTCAAACCACTCCAGATTGAAATGGAAAGATTGAAGAGATCGATGGTCAGTGATGAAGGAGATGTGCCGAATCCTAAGAGACCTTGAGCTGGGTCTAGTAGTGGAATCTAGGTAGTGGCAAAGCTAATTAACCCACACTTGTCAAAGGGGGAAATCATAGTTGATAAGGAACCAAGCTTGGAATGGCTGATGTAGAGCAGATATCTAGTGTTGTAGGCACTTGAAGCTCAGGGTCGGGTAGAATGCTTTGCAAATAAAAATAGAACCTATTACCCGAAGCTAGTGAAGAATTTATATGAGCCTCTGAGATTCAATAATTCTGAGAATGAGAACCAAATTTCTTCAAAAGTAAATGAATTAAGTGTGAGATTCTCCTCTCTTGAATGGGTTGATTGTTTGAGAGTCCCACATGAAGGTATTTTTGATCACTACTCAGAAGTGGTACCTCCCAAAAGTTAGTTCTTCTATTATGAAGAAGCTCTGGATGAACTAATAGGGAATGGGATCCCTAGGAAAGTTACTGCTGCTGAAATGAAAATATAAGACATGTTGTTGTTTAAGTTTGTTCAACATTTCTAGAGTCCCGGAATAGGGGACTTTGCTACCTTGAAATATCAGGACATATTTCTTTTATATCTGTTGAAACATGGATAGAAGATAAATTTGTATAGGTTGATGATTATTCAATTAGAGGATATGACAAATCCTAGATCCAAGTCCAATTCTTTTTTTCATGCCAGATTGATATCCTTGATGTTGAAAGTGAAAGGAGTTTCTGGAAATAAGTAGGAAATAGTTGTTGTAAGGGACAACTTCTGCATTACCAAGATGATCTACAAGTTGATGAAGATAAACTAGAATCTTTGGAAAAGAAAATGGGTGAATGATGAGGCTAAGCTGTATAAGTAATTCAACCCTGATACTCATCCTACTAGGCTTAAGAATAATAGAGACCATGGTCTAAAGATTAATTAAGTGGAGCATTCATAATCAGATGAAGAAGAAGAGGAATCTATTGTTATGGAAGAAAGAGAGGATTCTCCTATAGATGACAGGAGTGATCCTAACCTTCCCTCAAATTTTCATGCCAATACTATATCCATTGGTGATCCTAGCCCACCAAATAGATTTCCTAGAAGGGAGATTGTCCAAAGGGACAGTGATGATGAGAAAACCAATGAAGAAGAAGGAGATAAAAATTTCTTAAGAGACATTAGAGAGACCTCAGAGGAGGAAGATGAAATTGAATCTAGTCATGATGATTTTTAGACACCTGCTAATAAAAATGAAGATAAATTTCTAAGTCTCAGACCTTTGATAAGTTATATATAAATAGTATAAAGTGTAGATCAAGAGGTTTATGAATCGGTTGAAGGTGTAATTGCAATGGTAGTAGTTGAAGATTCTATAGAAGAAGTGGCAGTGGACTCTCCTGTTGATGCATTTGATCAAGGAGGTATGGAAAAGGTGAATGTGGTTGATCAAGAGAATTCTCTAAGTGAGGGGGAAGAACCTATTGCTAGAGGTTCAATTGTTTTTGTTCATGGGA
The DNA here is from genome assembly GCA_963277665.1 of Viscum album. Taxonomy (NCBI): domain Eukaryota; kingdom Viridiplantae; phylum Streptophyta; class Magnoliopsida; order Santalales; family Viscaceae; genus Viscum; species Viscum album. The sequence goes on from OY728146.1 coordinate 1,112,942,815, forward strand.
TAGAATATTTGTCAGAAGACCCTAGATTTGTGGTCTTGGGCTTAGACTATGGAGACTCTAATGATGAAAAGCCTAACAGAATCCCACCAATTACTTCTGTATCAGAGACCACCATTTAATAGCCAGTAGTGCTTTTACCTTGGGACTATGTAAATAATGATGATTTGGAATCATTGAAGTCTGATTTGAAGAGATATTTTGATGAGAAATCTATTGAGATAGAAAGAACAGTGGACCCAAATCAAGAAGATGTAGCATCTACCTTAGAGAGAGTTATTTCCACCTCTCACTCAAATATGCTACATGAAATGAAGGATTTTTTAAATCAGATCAAAACTTTGGAAGAGTCTATGGAAAACGTGAAGTATTCAATTTATAGTTTAGAATCCTATATGGATTCAAGTGTTTAAGTGGACAAAAATATTATATATGTCAAAAGTTTTGTTCAGAAGATGGTCACTGTGTTTGAGGACTTTAAGAAGTCTATGGAGACACATGTGAGTGGACAGGATGATGATGTGAAGAGGCTGATCAGTGGGCTGACCAAATCCTTTAAGGAGATAGTGTATTTTACTATGGCACCTTTATGTGATCTCCTTCCTCATCAGCCTCTCCTACTGTTGATCTAGAAGCTTTAAGATTGGTTGTTAGAGAATAAGTGGGGAAATTCTCTGGTGCAAGCTCCTCGGACCCTCAGTCTATGACTCTGGTCATTTCCAATACCAGAGAAATTCATAATCTTATGGGAGATTATTTAAGGGAAGCTTCTAAGGATCAGAATATCATCAAATAGAAAGTTGATTTCTACTACAAAAGGGTTGTACACTAAGCATCAGATGGATGGTCACTTTAAGCTGTTTTTGGAGAACTTGAGGATCCCACCTGTCACTCAGGTATTTAAGGATCAATTTAGCAGGCTTAGAGAGTTGACTCTTTACTTAGAGAAATTTATAGAGAATAAGGATGATTTTATCTTATCCATGGATAGAGGAGGAAGAATTATTATAGATTTCAGAAATCTTCTTCTACCCTTCCTCCATGTAGACTGCACTCCCATCATTATTCCTCCAGACTTACCTTCTTCCTAAACTGCCTCAAGATCTACCAGTGTTTCCCCGTCGATGACTCCTGCTTAGGCCATTAGAAGCTTGAGCCCTATGATTCCTTAGAGATCTACTCACTATAGGTCTACTGATTCCTCTATAGCAGATCCTCCTACACTACTTACTTCCATCCCTAGGCCTATCCCACCATCTTTTGGATGTGACTCCTCAGCTTCCAAAGGCAAAGCTCCCTTGGATATATCTAATGTAGATTGAATGTGGTATTTCTCAGTTGATAGGGATATTTGTACACATTTTTTATATTTTATTCTTGCTTTAATAATATAATTCTCTTATATCATCTCTTTTTATCTTGCATTATTTTTTTTAATCACAAAGGGGGAGAAGTTTTAAGTTTCCTGAAGGGGCGATAAGTTTTTATGTTGACTGGAATCTTTGCATATATACTATATATATTTTTCCCAATCAACATGGTTCAATTTTAATTATCCACACCTCTTAATATATTAGAAAATGTGATTAAACCTGATTCAATTATACTTAAATCTAAATTTTCACTGGCATAATTTGTGGTTATCAAAAAGGGGGAGATTGTTGGACTCACCTGTTTTGATAATCCCAAATCATGTTTCATTTATGAAATAATCATGTTTCTATTATATGATAATTGTGTCTCATTATTATTATTAGTTTCTATAAAGTGATAACTATGTATATTTAATCTCAATTCTCTCTTGTTTAAACTTACAGTGAAAAATTTCTCTAAGTATGAAAGGTCACTAATAGAAAGTCCACTGATAGAAAGGTAACTAATAGAAAGGTCACTCTTAGAAAGGTCACCGATATAAAGGTCATTTTTAGAAAGGTCACTGATCGAAAGGTCTCTCATAGAAAGTTCACCAATGAAAGGTCACTGATACAGGTCACGGATGAAAGGTCACAGATGAAGGTTACCGATGAAAGTTCATCGATGAAGGTCACCAATAGAAGGTTTCCATTGAGAAGTTAACCGATGAAGGTCACCGACAGAAGGTTACCATTGAGAAGGTTACTGATGAAGTTCACCAATAGAAGGTTACCGTTTGAAGGCTACCGTTGAGAAGGCTACCACTGAAGGCTATCGCTACCGGTCTAATGATGATCACTCTTCTACTCCACACTTTGTCAAATTCTTAAGATTATTCTAATTGCCATATTTGGTAAATTTAATGCTTCTGAAATTAGTTAATGCTGATTGTAGACATATCAAGAGACCATATCTCAGGACAGTACGAGGTATGAGGAGGACCTCACCTGGTTTACTTATTCCTATTATCGGACCTCAAATATAAATGAGAATACTACGGAAGAGAAGTATAGAGTCCAGAAGTGAAGAGAGAAGAGTGCAAGTAGAATAACTTAATTACTAGATCAAAGAAAATAGGGAAGAACCATCGAGCACTTACACTGTGAACCCAAGTGCCTCAAGAAGATCATTTCGGGAGAAAAAATTCAAGACTGCCTTCTATTCTTCATCAACTCTCTGTCAACTCAATAAGAAGAAAACTTAGTTCTAGGAAGCTAGAACCTAAATTTGCAACACTTTGTTTTGAGGACAACTTCTAGAAAAAGACATAAACTGCAATTTCTTCACTCCAAGGAGTCGAGAACTGAACTAAAAACACATAGATCTTTCTAAACTCAATATTATAATATTAGTTTTACTGTGTTCTTTTTTTTATATTTGAGAAGTGAGTGTGTATTTCTATTATACACATTGTCTCCTGTACTTGAACTAGATGATACTGAAAATCCTCACATCAAAATTCGCTTACACCTAGTTTCCCACGTGTAACTATGGAAGAGACTGTGTGTGGTATATATTGTTTGTTTTCCCATGAAGAACTGTGGTAGAGGGCATGGTCCCAGGATAGTTTGTAAAAACTATTGAAAATCCCGATACAGGCTGTGTATCAAGTTTATTTTTTATATAAACTGCTTGGTGGAAGGTGATCACCAAGTGGAGAGGATTAAGTCTTAGCTTGAGACCGAACCTCCTCTTTAACTCTGTCTATATACTATATTTTGTAATACTCTGTTTTTCTATTTTTTCCACTACTCATTACTTTCAAAAATAGAAAACTATTTTGAATTGACTTTGATAGTTAGTTCTGGTTAGTGTGTGTATGTGTTTAATTCAGTAAACTTGTTTCAAAAGTTGAAGAATAACTGTTTTACACTAATTCAATTGAGGACTAATCACCCTTTGGGAAACCTCTTGACCAACTAAAAATTTATATCTCTATTTCCTTAATTGACTTATTCAATTCAAAATTGGGGGATCTTTATCATAATGTTTTTAACAAAAATTTTAAGTAGGAACTCAATTAACCCCCCTCTTGAGATTCCACTCTGACCAACAAAACAAAACCTATAATCAGAAAATTATAAAGTAGTATTAAAGTTCTATTTTCCCATTTTATTTTTCTTTTATCAATATTTTTTAAAATTATAAAGTTGGATAAATTTAAGAAAATATATGTTTTCTATTATTTATCTAGTATTTTCACATATTTTATTTTTTCCCTTTAATCAATATTTCTCAAATGGGGAACATTAAATTTTTCTTCTAACTATGTTTTCCTTAATTTTTTCCAAAACAATGTGGTATAAATTTTATATCATGGATATTATAGGGATCTTTCTTTTTAATTTTAGTTCTTATATTTAAATTTTCTATTTTTTATTTTGTTTTAAAAAATGGGGGATATTTTTTATTCAAAAACTCATTTCCTTTCTTTAATATAGGAATCATAATACACTTTAGATGAAAATTTTATAACTTGAGTTCTTTTTAAGTTGTTATTCTTATACAGATTAAACTTTAGTAAATAGAAATATTGAAGACTAAAATTGTTTTAGGAAAATTTAGTGATATAATTTTTTATACTATATTACATACAATTATTTAGAATCCCTATAGTGATTCTAATTTAACTCATTGGTATATTAAGCAGCATGTTGATTTCATCGGAAGATGAATAATCTTTTACCGATGTAGTTTCAAATAACTTCATGTTTTTCTGAATCTAACCATTGGAGTTTGTTATAAAGATTCCTATAAATAAATATACTACTCAAGTTTCATAATTTCATAAAAGAACATCTAGATATACAATTATTAAATTTATTGTTCAACTTGAAACCGTTTAATTTATGGTTGATAACTGTTCATCTAATCATTGTAATCTTCTTTATTCTATGAGTTTCCTTTAAAATATATCATTGTAAGGTTTTAATTATAAATATATTAAATATTTCCATTTTACTTTTTACTATTCTCATCCTCCATGATCAATGGATTCTTGGTGTAGAAAATAGAGAAGATTTCTACCGTCTAGATCAATAGATTTTGTGGCTATGAAGATAAAACCCAGGTACTTGTGGTGTGAGGTAGTCTGATTATATTGATAGTCCAGTGATTTCAAGAATAGGAATACATAATTTCTAAGATATATAAAATCAAGTATACCTTAATATAGGTTTAAATACATCCACACCTTGGATTTGGTTAACTAATACACCATATACTTTGGTTTAAAATTGTAAGTTTGATCATATCCTTCATAAAAGATTATTTGGTTTAATAACCAACAATTTTTATTTTTGTGGAATTTACACTAATTTAACTCATTCATTGATAATAGTTATAATACTAATCAATCTATTTTAGTTTTGGTAATTTTATTTCATATATTTTATGTAATGAGGGTTATATATCATATAGTTTAAGTCATGTGGTAAGAACCTTATGTCATTTAGTTTATGGTCACATAATAAATACCTAGTGAATTAAACATGAATTATCCAGATTGATGCATTATTAGAGGAGTAAATATGCCTTAAATATAGCATCCCTCCTTTTTAACATAACTTTTCATTAAATTTTACAAACAAAGGACCTTTAAAGTCTAGTGTCTTGAAAATCAGGAATAAAATACATGAAAACATAAAAAAATATTTTAAATACCCTTTAAAAGCCTCTTGAAAAGTTCATCCTATGTAAAAATACTACATCTCATAACCTAGAGACATACATCAAAGAAAAGGGTGAGCCTAAATCCCAGTAAGGAAAGAAAGGGAATCAGTTTACTTGGGATATCAATAAGAACTTGATGAAAAACATAAAGACATGAGCAATGGAAGTATAGGAATTCCATAATGAAAAGAACTTAAAACATAACATGAATATGTTGCTAAAATATTTAATTTATACATTCATGAACATATCACCAAGGTTCATCTCCAAGGTGTCATAAAAATTAATAAAAAGTTATTCACCAAGGAATAATGAAACTTGTCATCTCAAGAGATTAAATTCTTTACCCAATTAATTAGAGTGATATCAGGGTGCACCCTTAATATGTCTCTATATTCATGTGAGACACATATATCAAAATCAAACATTTCATAAATAACCCATAGAGATTAAAAGCAATGGGTTTCACTTCAAAATTGTGACGTTTTAAAATTTCTTAGAAACATGATCGTTGTGTCTTTTATAACCCTTAGAATAGGAAAGAGGGATTCATGTATGTCGATTATAGAATAAAATAGATCAATTTCATCTCTTTATTAATACCTCCTGAAATAAAAATATATTTGGGTATTCAGATAAATAAAACAAGATAATTTCTTGAGAAAAAAAGATAGATGTTTTGAGATAAAATTTCTGCAGGATAACAGGTATATAACATGGTTTTAGAAAACAATAAAAATAGAGGGTACAAGGGTCACCCATCAATAAATGAATAACTTATAGTGGAGGTACAGAATAAAAATAAATAATATTGGGTTGTGGAATGACACACCACATGAAAAGGTTACTTGAAAGAAAAGAAAAAATGTTATTTCTTTTGCAAAAATTTGGCATCCCAACGGTGTCACTTAAAAATTCAGAAAAAAAAATTATGAGAGAAGAAAGGGTCTCTCATCATTTGTAAATGAAAAGTATAGTAATAATAATATATAATAACATACCCCCAGATAAGAATATGGAAATTGGAAGACATAACTTAAGAAAATCATGACTAAAAGAGGAGGGTGGAAGGTTCCCTTGCCTTGAAGAGTAACTTCGAAAGATTGAAGGTTGCGACCTTGGGGGTATTGAGGGAACCTTGGGAGGAATACTTGGGAGGTAAAAAGACTAGAACATAGTAGAGGAAGATTATCGAATGAAATTAATGAGTTAATGTCTTGGTAAATGTAGTAAAAGTGAGGGAATATTTAATTAATTTCGAAGGGACACCTCATTGGTGGTATTTGCAAAACCATGGGCTTGACCATGGTATTTTCCCACGGTATTCTACACTTGGAACACCTCATAGAATATCCTACTTTTAAAAATTATAACAGAATTATTACATCATTATTACATCATTATTACATCATCAATGATGCCATTAAACACCTGAAACGCAAAACTGTATTTTCACTATTCACCGAAAAACAAATCATTTTATAAAAATATCATAAATTCACCCTAACCTAATATTGATGCTCTGAATTCAAAAATGAAATCAATTTTATGAAAATAATTTTCTAAATATTATTAATTTAATTTTTAAATAAAATCATTATTTATTCAAAAAGACAACTCTAAAACTATAACTTATTTTTTAATACCTTGAAAAAGTAATCAAGGTCCCATAAAATTATCGTATAACCATAATAAAATAAAGTAACAATTTATGATTATATTTTATGAAAATAAATTCCCAATTTAAATTATCATATTAATTCTAAAATAGTAGATAATGTATTTATGAGATACAAAAATAAAAAAACTTATACTATGATCGTTTTTTCACTTTTAAGATATCTAAATTGTATTTATACATTCAGGGGTTAAGTTTCTATTTTTTTTGCATGATTTACTATTCATTTCTATTCATAAGGGTATGTCACTATTCATACTTTACTATTTTCTAAAAATCAGGTTGATCTTATTAGACTCTAAATTTCTTATTAATCACAACTTTAGAAGACCATTTTTTGAAAATCATTTCACATTATTAATTATATAAAGTTTACATGAATATTTAAAAATACCCTTCTTACAAAATTCATCAATAATATTCATCCTATATTTATCCAGACATTTCAAAATCACAAATTTTAGAATAATAAGAAATAAAAAAAAATTATTTATACTAAGGGATTGCAAAAATTATCTAAGTCCTCATTACATATCCCCTTATAACACCTGCATAGCACCTAAGTGTTAGGTGTTCTATGGTGATAGAATCTTGGGGAAACTTGGACAACATTTCCCAAGTGGTGATTTCTATCATCTTGAACTTATCCCTAAGGTGATTCTATTCAAGCTTCACATATTGAAGTTCATCTTGGGGTTGGTCCAGAGTAAAGCCCAAAGATGCTACCTCCTTCCCAATCTCTGATAGATGGTCTTCGTACTGCCCGAGTCTACTAGATGAGGTCATCGACTCTTATTTCTGTATTAATTAGCCAAAATTGCTTGTATTTATAAACAATAATTGTAACGTTGAGATTTTAGTTTCCAACGATCATATTGAACAATGGTTATATAATAGTTGAAACCCAACGGTATCACTTCATTAATTAAAGGATATAGTTTTATAGAGTATTACATGAAATAACACACAAATTTAGGAAACAAATATTATTCAAAAGTTTGGGTTGTTATAATATTCTCCCCTTAAGAAATTTCATCACTGTAATTTTAACTCGTAACCTAATAAGATAAAATGTGTGGGTACTTATTCCTCATAGACTCCTCTGGTTCCCATGTGGCTTCTTCACTTTTGTAGTTCCTCCATACCATCTTAACAATGTGGGTATTCTTGTTATGGAGAAACTTGTCTCCATGATCCAAGATCTCCACCGGCTACTTCTCATAAGAGAGTTCATGTTTCAGTTGTACCACCTCTGGATTTAGTACATGTGAAGGGTCAGGTATATACTTCCTCAAGAGGGATACATGGAAGACATCATGAACTTGTGCTAGATTGAGAAGAAGTTCAAGTTGATAGGCCACTTCTTCTACAAGATCAAGGATTTCATAGGGGCCAATGTACCAAGGGGTGAGCTCCCCTTTCTTCTCAAACCTCATAACTCTCTTCTAAGGTGAAATTTGAAGAAAGAATTTGTCACCAACATCAAACTCCAAGTCCCTTCGATGGTTATCTGTATTGCTCTTTTACTGACTCTGAGTAGCCTTAATGTGTTGTTGCATGGAATGGACTTTTCTATCATATCATACACAAGATCAGGCAAAATAATCTTTCTCTCACCAGCTTCATTCCAAAAAGTAAGAAATCTACATTTCTTACCATATAGAGCTTCAAAGGGTGCCATTTGAATGCTTAAGTAGAAGCTATTGTTGTAAGAGAACTCAACTAAAGGGATATGTTGATCCCATCTACATTTAAATTCCACTGAGAATAATCTCAATATATCCTCGAGTGTTTGAATAGTCCTTTCAGATCGGCTATCAGTTTGGGGGTGATAGGCCATACTGAAATTCAATTCAGTGCTCAGATCATGTTAAATACTTCTCCAGAATTTTGATGTGAACCTTGGATAATGATCAGATAAGATAGAAAGTGAAACTCCATGTATCCTTACCAATTCCTTCATGTAAATCTTGGTAAGTAGATAAAGAGAGAAATCTTCCCAAATTGAGATAAAATGGAAAGTTTTGGTGAGATAGTCCACAATAACCCATATCACATTGTTTCCTTTGAAGTTATCAGGAGACCAGTGATGAAGTCCATAGTGATATTGTCCCACTTCCATGCTGGTAGGGGTAGTGGTTTCAATACCCCTTTAGGAATTTTTCACTCTTCCTTCACTTGCTGACATACCAGGCACCTTGAAGTATAGTTAGCAATCTCCCTTTTCATATTATCCCACCAATAATGATCACGAAGGTCCCTAAAAATTTTAAATTTGTGATTCAAGGATGTATAGAGAAAGTATATCTATGAGCTTCATCCATCAAATCCTTTATTTCCAGAATATATGGAACACATAGTCTTGTAAAAAAATTTAGTACACCTTCTTGATCAATATTGAACTCAAGAAACTTCCCATCCTTCGTATCCTCAAACTTCTTATGTAACAAAGCATCTTCTTTCTGATCTTTCTTGATCTTCTCTAGTGATGAAAGTTGAGAAATTATTTGGGTTTGGGTTAATGATGTCCCTTCCCTTATAATTCCCATGTCCAACTTTACTAGGTCATTGATCAAAGGATCTCTTTGAATCCTCATCATGGAAAGAACATTTGGGTCTTTCTTGCATAATACATTAGCGACTTTGTTTGCTCTTCTGGGATGATAATTAATTGAACAATCATAGTCTTTGAGAAGTTCCAACCATCTCCTATGTCTCATGTTCAATTCCTTTTGTGTGAAAATATACTTCAAACATTGATGGTCTGTGTATATATCAAATTTCTCCCCATAAAGATAGTGCCTCCATATCTTTAGAGAAAAAACGACCGTAACCAGCTCCATATAATTTATCGGATAATTCTTCTCATGAGTCTTCAACTATCAAGATACATAAGCAATGACATTGTCATTTTTCATGAGGACGCACCCAAGCCCTTTTAGAGATGCATCGATAAAAATAACGAATCCTTCTCCACCTAAGGAAAGAGTTAACATGGGGGCAATAACCAATCTCTTCTTCATCTCTTGGAAACTTTTCTAACACTCCTTTGTTGAGATGAACTTGACCCCTTTTTGAGTTAACTTGGTTAATGGATTAGAAATTCCTGAAAAGTTTTTCACAAACCTCTTATAATATCCCGCTAATCCAAGGAAACTATGAATCTCAGTTATTGTTGTAGGATGAGGCCACTCCTCTATAACTTTTTCCTTTGCAGGGTCAACTGTGATTTCTTCCTTGGTAAAAATGTTCCCCAAGAAAGAAACTTGTTGTAACCAGAATTCATATTTTCTAAAATTCCAAAAAAATCCTATCCATCCATAGAGTTTGCTAAATAACCCTTATATGATCCTCATGCTCCTCGCAACTTTTAGAATATATCATAATATCATCAATAAAAACTACCACAAAGTTATAAAGTTAGTCCTTAAAGACTCTATTCATCAAATCCATAAAAACAGCAGGTGCATTAGTGAGTTCGAAGAGTATAACAACAGACTCATAATTCCCATATCTTCATCGGAAGGTAGCTTTAAGAATATATTCTTTCTTCACCCTCAATTGATGATAATTAGATCAAAGATCAATCTTAGAGAAGAATTGAGCCCCATGAAGTCGGTCAAATAAGTCATAAATTCTTGAAAGAGGGTATTTGTTCTTCATTGTGATCTCATTTTGTTCTCTATAATCATTGCATAGACGCATCGATCCATCATTCTTCTTTACAAGGAGAACTGGTGCTCCCCAAGGAGACACACTCAGTCAGATAAAACCTTTCTCAAAATGATCTTGGAGTTTTTTCTTTAACTCCTCCAACTCCTAATTTTCCATCCTATATGGGGTCTTTGATATTGGATGGTATCCAGGTACAAGTTCGATGGAGAACTCTACCTCTCTTTCTGGGGGAGGTACGGGTAACTCCTCAGGAAATACCTCAATGTATTCCTGGACGATGGGGACATTTTCTATCCTCAAACTCTCATTTCCTTATTCTTCTTCACCGATCAACACCATAAATAAGGATATAGGAGGTTCTTATAGAAAAATATCCATTTGAGATATCTCTCCTTGGAAGATAACTGTATGTTTTCCATTCAAGACTACTGAGATTTCCTTGCTTCTACATTTTGTCTTAGCATTATAATTTGATAGTCATCCCATCCCTAGTATAATGTTGAATTATAGCATGGGAATGACTACTATATTTGAGATAATATTTTCATCACTAAAGTAAATATTGTAGTTTCTAAACACTGATGATGCTTGGATAATCCCACCAGGAGTCTTGAATGATAACTCTACTTTTAGAAAATTAGGGGGTCATTCTAAATTCTTTGCAAACTTGGAGGAAATAAAGGAATGTGTAGAACCAGAATCAAAAAAAAAATTACTTTCTATCTTTGAGAGAACAACAAGTGTACTTGACACCACATCATTTGGTGCTTCAACTTTAGAAGTAGTGATTTCAAAATTATGACATTGTTCCCTTAACCACCATTGCTGAGGTGGATAGTGATTCCCCTCCACTGCCCTTAGATTTAGCTAGTGATTGGAAAAGTGCCCAAGTTTTCAACACTTATAGCATTGAAAATTAGGTAGGGCCTGCACAATATTCCCTTTTTAATTAGTGTTGATAAGTTGTGGCTTCACCTCACTATGACAATTCTGTGCAATGTTTCCATCTCTACCACACTTGTAGCACTTCCCACTCCCGAGCAGTTAGTTCCCCGAATGCTTCTTACCACATTTATTACACATGAGACGTTGTACTTGCTTGCCTCTTATTCCCTGATAGAAGCTCCTCCCTAGGATTGACTCCATTAATCTTTTCTTTTCATTGTATTTATGATCCCATTGTATCTCACCAAACTCTAGTTCGACTTTCATCACACTTCGTATGATCTCCTCATAGCTATTATAAACTCCATTGTCTAGATTCTTCCGCAGATGAGGTCTCAGTCTATCGAAAAATATATCAACCTTACCATTTGGATCCATTAAAAAGCTAGAGGTGTAACATGAAATCCTTGTGAAGTTCATATCATATCTTCCCACAGATTTATTCTCCTTCTAATTCAGCTCGAGAAACTCCTTCTCTGTTCTTGTTCTCATCGATCAAGGGAAATACTTGTTGAAGAATATCCCTCTAAACTCTGCCCACTCTATGGATTTAACTTCCACTCTTGGACTTTTGTTTTTAATTAGTTCCCACCACTGATCATCTTCTCCCTATAAACAATAAACATTCAAGGTAACCTTTTCTTTTTCAGAACAGCGGAGCACAGAAAAGATCTTCTCAATAGAGGTGATCCACTATTCAGCAATCAATGGGTCAGTAGATCCACTGAAGGTTGGTTGTCATTGACGCATAAAGGATTCAACATAAATTTGTTCCCTTCATGGTGAAATTGGTCTATCATCTTGATTCAAGTTATTTCCCATAACTTGAGTCATTTGGTTCATCATTCATATGAAATTTTCCATTCCGGCTTCAATCGGAGGGTCATCAGCGCATTGTCCATTATGGTCACCAATTGAAAAGTTACTCCAATTTCCCTCTATTTTCTAAAATAATAAAACCTTAATGAGAATATTATTTCATTTATGAATCTTTTAACTATAAAGGATTTTATGTCTTAAAAATTCATTCTTTAAAAAATTACATTTCTCTATAAATCCTTCATAATGATTCATAAAAAGCTTATGATTAACCAAAAATATCCTCCAGAAGTGTCATAATAAAGAGTGCAACAAGACTCATTGTCATGTACCAAGATACCCCGGTTCAAGTCTGAAACTCTTTTTCAAAGTTTTCACTCATAGGTACATATGTCCCAGAGCTGCCTCTACTTGCTCGGATCCAGAGAAGGATGTATTTGCTTGAAAAACCACTTACTCAATACTCACCAAAATACCAAGAATTATTCCTATATTTAAACTTTTCTATAGGGTTATTCCTAAATTTTTCATAGCCTAATTTTCATAAATAACTAAACTTTCCTTTAATACCAACTATAGCATCCCACCTTTTTAACATAACTTTTCATTATATTTTACAAACTGAGGACATTTAAAGTCTAGTGTCTTGGAAATAAGGAACAAAATACATGAAAACTTAAAACACACTTTTAAATATCCTTGAAAATACTCTTGAAAAATTCATCATATGTACAACTACTGCATCTCATAACCCAGAGACATACATCAAAGGAAAGGGTGAGTAGAAAGCTCAGTAAGGAAAGCAACGGAATCAGTTTACTTGTGATATCAATAAGAACTTGATGAAAAACATAAAGACATGATCAATGGTAGTATAGGAATTTCATAATGAAAATAAACTGAAAAATAACATGAATATGTAGCTACAATATTTAATTTATACATTCATGAACATATCACCAAGGTTCATCCCCAAGGTGTCATAAAAATTACAAAGGTTATTCACCATGGTATCGTGAAACTTGTCATCTCTAGAGATTAAATTATTTACCCAATGATTTGGAGCGCTATCAGGGTGATCCATTAATATGTCTTTATATTCATGTGAGCCAAATATATAACAATCAAACATATCATAAATAACCAATAGAGAGTAAAAGTAATGGGTTTCACTTCAAAATCGTGAAGTTTTAAAAGTGCTTAGAAACATGATCGTTATGTCTTTTATAACCCTTGGAAAAGGAAACTCGGTTTCATGTATGTCAGTTTCAGAATAAAATAGATAAATTTTATTTCTTGATTAATCACTTTGAAATGAAAATATATATGGGTATTCAGATAAATAAAACAATAGAATTTCTTGAGAAAAAGAGAGATATATATGGAGACAAAATTTATGCAACATAACGGCTATATAACATGGTTTTACAAAAAAATAAAAAGAGATGGTAAAAGGGTCTCCCATCAATAAATAAATAATTAATAGTTTAGTTACATAATAAAAATAAATAATATCATGGTGTGGAATGATACACCACATTAAAATGAAACTTGAAAGAAAAGAAAAAATGTGATTTCTTTTATGAAAATCCGGCAGCCTAACGGTGTCACTAAAAAATTCAGAAAAAAAACTTGATGAGAGAAAAAAGAGTCTCTAATAATTTGTACATGAAATGTGCAATAATAATAATATATAAGAGCACACCCTCACAAAATAATATGGAAACTGGAAGACATAACTTAAAGGAAATCATGACTAAAAGAGGAGGGTGGAAGGTTCCCTTATCTTGAAAACTAACTTCTAAAGCTTGAAGGTTGGGACCATGGGGGGATTGAGGGAACCATGGGAGGAATCCTTGCGAGGTAAAAAGACTAGAACTTTGTTGAGTAGGATTTTGTAATGAAATTAATGAGGGAAGGTCTTGGTATTTATAGGAAAAGTGAGGGAATATTTAATTAATTTCCAATGGACACCTCATTGGTAGTATTTGCAAAACCATGGGCTTACCCATGGTATTTGTCACTTGGAACACCTCATAGAATATATTAATATTCAAAATATTACCAGAATGATTACATCATTATTACATCATTAATTATGTCATTAAACACACGAATCTCAAAACTGTATTTTCACTATTCACTGAAAAACAAAACATTTTATAAAAATATCATAAATTCACCCTAACCAAATATCGATGATCTAAATTCAAAAATAAACTCCATTATATGAAAATAATTTTATAAATATTTTTAATTTAATTTTTAAATAAAATCATTATTTATTCAAAAAAACAACTCTAAAACTATAACTTATTTTGTAATACCTTTAAAAAACAATCAAGGTCCCATAAAATTATCGTATAACCATAATACAATATAGTAAAAATTTATGATTATATTTTATGAAAATACATTTCCATTTTAAATTATTAAATTAATTATAAAATTCTAAATAAAGTATTTATGACATACAAAAATAAAAAAACTTATACTATGATTGTTTTTTCACTTTTAAGATGTCTATATTTTATTTATACATTAATGGGTGAAGTTTCTATTTTTTTGGCCAATTTAATATTCATTACTATTCATAAAGGTATGTTACTATTCATACTTTACTATTTATTAAAAAAAGTTGATCTTATTAAACTATAAGTTTCTTACTAATCACAACTGTAGAAGACCATTTTTTTAAAATCATTTCACATTATTAATTATTTAAAGTTTACATGAATTTTTTAAAATTCCCTTTTTACAAAATTCATCAATAATATTCATCCTATATTTATCCGGACATTTGAAAATCACAAATTTTACCATAATAAGAAATGATAAATTTATTTATAGTAAGGGATTACAAAAAGTATCTAAGGCCTTGTTACATATCCCCTTATAAAAGTTTCATAGGACCTAAGTGTAATATTTTCTATGGTGATAGAATCTTGGGGCGGCTTGGACAACATTGTCCAAGTGGTGATTTCTATGAGCTTGAACTTCTCCCTTAGGAGATTTCGTTCAAGCTTCACATGTTGAAGCTCAGGTTGGGCTTGGTCCAGAGCAAAGCCCATAGATACTACCTCTTTCCCAATCTCTGATAGATGGGCTTCATACGGCCTGAGCCTACGGGATGTGGCCATCGACTCTTCTTTTTGTATTAATTAACCAAGATCACTTGTATTTATAAAAAATAATTATAATTTTCAGAGTTTAGTTTCCAATGGTAATATTGATCAGTGGTCATATAACAGTCAAAACCCAATGGTATCACTTTATTAATTAAAAGACATATTTTTGTGGAGTATAAAATGAAATAACACAAAAATTTAGGAAACAAATATTATTTAAAAGTTCAGGTCGTTACATTAAATATATGTTTCATATATCTTAAGTGTAACACTCTGACCCAACTAGATTAGAGTCGGTACATTACTTTTTATATTGGCATGGTTATAAGGAATGAAAATCCTAAAGGAAAAATCATTTTAGTAGTCTTGAATAAACTAGATACATAAATGTAACTCAAAAAACATTGGAAAATGTTATAAAATACAATACATAAAAAAACCAAAAACTACATCCACAAAAACTCAATAAATGATATCATCTAAATGACCTGTTGAAGGTAAACAATGAAATTGGTGAGATCAAATGCTCCGTAAGGGTTACAAATATCGGAAGCATGAATCAATAATAATTTAATTGTAAAAAATTTGACATAATCAATATGGCATGGTGAATAAATGAAAAACAGACGCCATTAATAAACTGAGAATGAAACTGCATCCATAGATTTTGTCATAGTGAAAACCTCATAGATAGTAATAAATGATAATGAATAAAGAGAATTCTTATTAATTGGATGTCATGTATCTGGCATATGATACCATAATACCTTTAAAAACGGTTTGGTTCTATGGGTAGAAACCTGTCTGATTTTTTTGAAACAAACTCAAAGGGTTTGTCGCCAAACTGATTGTCTCATGAGACCTACCGACGCATCGAGGGGATATAGGGGCCCCACCCACCTCTGAATACAAATCATTTTTTATAAATATATTCAACACAATAGCAACATGACTTCATATTATCCATATAGAATAGAGGATACGGATTCACCAATATTTCCACAGTCAAAACAACATTCAAAATAAATACTATAACTAAAATGGTATACATATTAAACAATAATGAAATCCATGATATGAGAATATGTATATTTAAATGTAATATAATCTAAATTGAAAAGTTATCTCAAATGGTCATTAGGTACCCCACATAATATAGAGTAGGTGGACAATACTAAGCAAGTCACAATGAAGTGAAAATTGAGATAAATCTCATTACCACATTGTAATCAATTGATTCGTATGACCAAAAGTTCATAACCACCAAATGAATCATATAATACCATGAATATAAAGATAATAAATATAATATTTATCAAATGTTAGTACAACTACACCACATATAAGAAATAAGATGCAAACAATGGAAACCCCACAGAATTGAAAGTGAGATGAGAAAACCCTTATAAACATTTCGGCATGGTAATGAGTGTTTTTGAGAGGGATAAATGAGATATAAAAGGGGATAACATTATTTATATATCCTAATGTAAGTATGGGAGAGGTGAAAAAACATACCCCATCATTAGGTATTAAAAATAAAAGAGCACAACATAGGGGAGATTCTTGAACAAAAGTGAGAGAGAGGATCCCTTACCTTATGCTTGAAGGTGTTCTTGATTGTTCTTAAAGACATGAATAATTAAATTTAGATTAATTAATTAATAATTAAATAACCTAATCAACATTTAATTGATATTTTATGATCTTATTAGGTTCATTAATGTCCTTTTTGATGGTTTAAGAGATTCAATTTTATTTTTTTGGTATCATTTTCTTCTTTGGTTTTCATGATCTGTTTACTGGTATTCATGAATAGACGTTTGTTTGAAATATGGTTAAACATCAAGAATTGTTAATAAAAATTATTAGTGACATTAAATAGATATAAATTATCTTATAATGATTCTTTTTATATACCATGACGATGACTTATTCGATGAGTGAAAAATAAACGCTTGGATTTGACTTGGTGATTTTGTGCACAATAAACTTGTTTTGTATTATTATTCCATATTATGAATGTGTAAGGATTACAGAAAATTAATAAAGATAAAATACATATATTATGACCTGGTTTAACCATTTAAAATGTTTAATGACCAGTATTGAAGATAGTAATTCAAATTCAAAACCTGTTTTCCTTGAGTGTGATAAATTAACACATCTCGGATGGTGTTTGCATTTATTGTATAAAAGGTGGAAAAAGAGATATTATGATGAAATATTCCATTAGAAAAATGAAAATATAGTACATTTTAGGTACTATAATTATCATTCAATTTGGATGAGGGTAGGAGATAAGGGACAACAAAAGAAAGGAACATTGTAAAATAAATTGAAAGAAAATAGAAGAAAGGTTCACCTCTTGAGTACTAATCCTTGAGAATCTCCTTAAGACCTTTAATTTTGGCCTTTTGGTGAGACCAGTAGGTATTGGACGTGGGGGAGGGGGTTAGGGAGATATTTGATCAGAATTTAGTCAAGTCTTGAAGCTTGTGTGGCGTGGGAGGAAGAGGGGGTGAGGGGTGATTTATATTGCGTAGGAGATGAGGGTTTTCATAATTTTTTAATCATTAGTTTATTATTTCTTCACAAGACAAAGAATAGTAAGTATTCCATGACCAAGAATAGTAATAAATGTATGTTACTTATAACCTATTGTGCTTACATCTTTAGATCATACTCAATGACTCAATAAATCCCTTATTTAGCATTCATCATAAATTAACGCATTTTACTATTCATAAAAAATTCAAGTATTTCGGAAAAATCCCAAAAATTCACCCTAACCAATTTTTGATGTATAGAATCCAAAAATGAATTCCATTTTCCAATAATAATTTTCTAAATATTATTATTTTAATATTTAATTAAAATCATTATTTAATCAAAAAATGTAAACACTTAAATTATTCATCTTCATTTTTAATATGCCTAAATTTATTTACACATTCATGGGTGTGGATACCATTCATAAGAGTCATATTACTATTCATAAGGGTAAGTTTATATTAATAAGGGTAGGTTACTATTCATAAGGGTATGTTACTATTCACCAAAAAATTAAGTTAATTCTATGAGACTCAAAATATCATCTTGAAACACAACCGTGTATGGCAGATTTTTAAGATTCAAAACACAGAGCTGGAAAATTTATGTTTAATGGCTAGGTTAAATATTTCTCCTATAATTAACCATGTTTTGTTCCATAGAGGCTCAGTGATTCATGAAATATAGGCTATCTAATTAATATACTATTTTTAAGAGAAACATACCATAAAATGTTTGGGGTGCTACATTTATCCCTCCTTCGGAAATTTCATCCTTGAAATGTTATGTATAAAACACACCAAAAAGATATGGGTGGTTCTACTTCATAACATCCTCAGGTTCCCATGTTACTTCCTCCATATTCTGGTTTTTCTAAAGAAACTTTACTAGACGAGTCATCTGATTTCTCAATACCTGCTCCCTTATGTCAAGGATCCCGATAGGCTCTTCACAGTATGAAAAATCAGGTTCTGATTCTATTTCTTCATAGGTGAGTATATGCATTGGTTCTGGCATGTATTTCTTCAACAATGACACATGGAACACATCATAAAATTTGGAGAGACTTTGAGGCATTGTTAAATGGTAATCTACACCTCCGATTCTTTCCAAAATTTCAAATGGTCCGATGTACCTAGGGTTCAATTTCCCTTTCTTATTGAACCTTAATACACCCTTCTATGAAGATACTTTCAAAAAGACATGATCTCCCACTTGGAATTCCAAATCCTTTCTCAGGTTGTCAGCATAACTCTTCTACCTACTTTGAGCTGCTTTAATATGGGCTTGAATTTTCTTCACCTCTTCCTCAGTCTCTTCAATAAGTTCTGGGCCTATAAGTTTCCTCTCACCAACATCGTCCCAATAAGTTGGAGTTCAACATCTCTTTCCATATAATTCCTTTTATAGAACCATTTTAATACTATAATGGAAACTATTGTTGTAAGAAAATTCCACCAAATGCAAGTATTGATCCCACATACCTTGGAAGTCAAGAGATCATAATCTCAACATGTCTTTTTGAGTTTGAATAGTCCTTTCAGACTATCTTTCGGTTTGGGGGTGACAAGTAGTACTCATACGAAGCTCAGTATTCAAAGCCTTCTGGAGACTTATCCAGAATTTTGATGTAAATTGGGGATCTCGATCGGACACAATCGATAGAGGTAAACCATGAAGTCTTACAACTTCATTAATATAAATCCTCTTCAGGCACTCAAGTGGTAAATCCTCTCTTATTTAAAGTAAATGTGTAGATTTTGTGAGACGATCAACAATTACCCATATTGTATCATTCCTTGTAGGAGTCCTCGGTAGTCCTGTGACAAAAGCCATCGTAATGTCATCCCACTTCCACGTAGGAATAGGTAGAGGTTGTATCACCCCTTTAGGATGTTTTTACTCTACCTTCACTTGTTGGAAAACTAGGCACCTTGACACGTAGTTATAAATTTCCCACTTCATATTATCCCACCAAAATTGTTTCTTCAGATATCTCTACATCTTTGTGCTACCATGGTGTATAGAGAAATTTGAGCTATGATCATCGTCCAATACTTCCCTTTTTAGCTCGGGTACTAATGAGACACATGAACTCTTCCCAAATTTCAGAACTCCTTCTTCATACATGAAGTCTTCTAATCTCTCGTCCTTGACAGCATTAATTTTCTTCTGCAGATTCTCATCATTATATTGAGAGCTTTTTATCTTCTCTAGTAAAGATGGTTTAGTAATAATTTGAAAGAGGAAAGAAGTTTCACCTTTTTTAACAATTCCCATATCCATCTTTAGTAGATCCATGAATGTATGATCTCTCTCAATACTCATTTGAGTCAGAAGTCCATGATATTTCCTACTTAATACATTTTCCACCTTATTTTCCTTTCCTGGGTGGTATTTTATTGAACAATCGTAATCTTTGAGTAACTTGAGCCATCTCCTTTTCCTCATGTTAAGTTATTTTTGTGTAAAAATTTATTTTAAACTCTTTTGATCTATGTATATCTCACATTTTTCACCATAAAGATAATGTCTCTATATCTTCGGAGAAAAGATTACAGCTACTAACTCAAGATCATGTGTTGGATAATTTTTCTCATGAGTCTTCAACTGCCTTGATGCATAAGCAATAACATTACTATTTTGCATATAGAAACAACCCAGCCCATTCTTTGATGCACTATTATATATTACAAATTCATCACTTTCAGATGGAAGAGTCAAAATTTGAGCATTGAAGAATCTTTTTTTCAATTCTTCAAATCATTCTTTAAATTATTGTTTCACACAAACTTAACTTATTTGCGTGTGAGATTGGTTAGTGGGTTAGCCAGTCGGGAAAATTTTTTAAAGAAACACCGATAGTAACCTGCTAAGACAATAAAACTACATACCTCAGTTATGTTTGCTGAGATGGGACATTCTTGGATTTCCTTTGTCTTTGTAGGATCAACTTGGATTCTATCCTTAGAGACAATATGGCCTAAAAAAGAAACTGATTGAAGCCAGAATTATCACTTGGTAAACTACCCATATAATTTGTTTCTTCTAAGAGTTTTCAGAATAATCTATAAGTGATTCTCATAGTCTTCATAGCTTTTTGAGTCATGAGGATATCATCGATGAATACCACAACAAAGTTAACAAGATACTCCTTGAAAACTCTATTCATTAAATCCATGAAAATAGAGGGTGAATTTTTCAGTCCAAAATGCATCAATGTAAACTCGTAATTTCCATACCTGGTTCAAAATGTTGTCCTAGGAATATCTTCCTTCCTCACACGTAGCTGATGATATCCAGATTTAAGGTCGATCTTTGAAAAGTATTGAGCTAAATGAAGTTGATCAAATAAATCATCAATCTGGGGTAGATGATACTTATTCTTTATCATAATAGCATTGATTTACTTGTAGTCAATGTATAGCCTCATGGATCCATATTTCTTCTTGAAAAAGAGAAAAGGGCCTCCCCATGGAGAAACACTAGGTCGAATAACTCCATTTTCACTCAATTCCTCTAGTTGTTTCTTTAACTCCACTAATTCCACAGTGGTTATTCTATAGGGAGTCATTGATATAGGTCTTGCACCAGGAATTAAATCAATAGAGAACTCAAATTTTCGCTCTGGAGGATGTCCAGGTAAATCCTTTGGAAATACATCAATGTATTCTTACACTATGTGTATATCTTCAATTGGAAGATTTCATTCCTCACCCATAGATATTATGTTCTCTTCCTCTCCAAGAATTCCATTTAATAGTGCTACTATGGGTGGGTCTAGATAAGAATCAGATGGTGATTTCTCTACTCTAAAGATAAGAGATTCTACACCATTTTCAAATATTGTAACTTCCTTTTTCTTGAAATATATCTTCACATCATAATTTGACAGCCAATTCATACCGAGAATTATATCAAATTCAGTCATTGGTATGATTATAATGTTAGAAACTAAAGCACATTTATGTGTCACGAGGGGGACTAGTTGATATGCCTTCATTGCAATAATGCATCCCCTATGAGTTTTGACTGATAACTCCTTTATTAAATTAAATTAGACATGCCTAATTTTCTTGGAAATCTGGGTAGATATAAATGAATGCGATGATCTAGAATCATATAAAGTGCTGGCTAAGTTTGAGGAAATAACTAAAGTACCTACCACCACATCATTAGGAACTTCAACTTTTGCATTAGTAATCGCATAAGCTCTCCCTTTCTCTCTTGGATTTTTTTAGGAATGTTTCTTTGTATATTAGGACACTCATTTGCGAAGTGTCCCATCTCTCTACAATTGTAGCATTGAACATCATAAAATTTTTTTTTCCACTTTCATTCATGAGATAGATGACCCTTTTCTCCATGCTTATAATAGACTCCCATGCCTTTTAAGCATTTCCCAAGATGATTCCTTCCACAGTTATCACATAATGGGAATTTCTTTCTTCCCTTGTTCTTATTTGGCGCTTCACCTTTCCCTTGGTTATCAGAGTACCTCTTCTTGTCTTGGTTTCCCTTGAATGAATTTGATTTTGAAAATTCCTTATCTGTTTTGATAGAACGTGGTACAATTTCATCATATGATGAAAATGTTTGAGAATCCAGTGCCCTTCAAAGACTTAGCTTAAGACCTTCAAATAAATGATCCATCTTGTATGCTAAGTCACATACATAATCTATGCCATAACTATATAGACTTATGAAGGTAGCCTCATACTCTACAACACTATCTTCTTCCCTTTTCTATAACCTAAGGAACTTTCTCTTCATTTTTGTTTGTTGCTCATGAGGGAAATATTTTTCAAAGAATATTTCCTTAAAATTCCTCCATTACATATCTTCTATTTCTTATTCCTTCGTGGTATTCTAAATCATGTACCACCTTTGTTCAGTGTCACCTTTGAGACAATATACTGCCAGTACTACCTTCTGATTTTTGTTGTATCTAAATACCTTGAATATCTTTTCAAGAGACTTGATTTATTTCTCAACAATAACTGGATTAGTAGTCCCACTGAAGGATGGGTTATTCTACCACATGAAATGATCCAACATAGGTGTGGAATGGTTATTCATTACAACCTGAGTAAGTTGTCCCAATATGGTCATGATCTGATCTGCTCCAACATTGACTGCGTTGACTTTCTCAGTGGGGAGATCCCAACATTGCCCATGAGTATTGATTCCCATTATTCAATTAGACTATATTTCTAAATAATGGCACACACTAGATTAGGGTATGAATCATAATTTATAATCTTAACTCAACAAAATACTTAGCATAAATTGAGATCATACGCATTGCTAATCCCATAATCAGAAAAATGGTTTCTTTGAGGAATAATTTACATTTCAATCCTTCATAATTCCTTGTAAAGAAAATATAAATTATCCTAAGAATATCCCCCGGGAGTGTCGTAACCAAGAGTGCATCAAGGCCCGTTTTCATGTACCAGGATACTCCGAGTCAAGCCTGAAACTCCTTATCGGAGCTTTCACTCCTAGGTACATCTATGCCAGAGCCACCTCTACCTGCTCGTATCTAGAGAGGGATTTATTTGCTAGAATAATTCACAAAATCTATTCCGTACCAAAATACCAGGATATTCTTGTATGTTTATCCTCAAATACTACCTTAAGGTTTTATTCCCGACTATACATTTCCTACTCTAGTTTCCATGTTTTCTACTAAACTTCCTCTCATACTAACTGTAACACCCTGACCCCTTTAGACCAGATCCAGTGCATTACTTGTTATATTGACATGGTTAGAAGGAATGAAAATCACAAAGGAATGATCATTTTAGTAATCTTGAATAAACTAGATACATGAATGTAATTCAAAATACATTGGAAAAGGTTAGAAAATACAATACATAACAAAAACCAAAAATAGCATCCACAGATACTCAATAAATGATCTCCTATGCATCACCTATTGAAGGTAAAAAATTAAAGGGCTGAGCTAAAATGATCATTAAGTGTTAAAAATAGTGGAAGAATGAATCAATAATAACTGAATTGTAAACAATTTGACATAATCAATATGGCATGGTGAATAAATAAAAAACGCATGCCATTAATAAATTGAGAATGAAACAGAATCCATAGATTTTGTCATAGTGAAAACATCATGGATAGTAATAAATGATAATGAATAGAGAGAATGGTTATTAATTGGATGTCAAGTATCTCGCACATGATACCATAATACCATTAAAAACAGTTTCATTATATGGGTAGAAACCCGTCTGATTTTCTGGAAACAAACTCGAAGGGTTTATCGCCAAACTGATTGTCTCATGAGACCTATCGGTGCGTTGAGGGGATATAGAAGGCCCCACCCACCTCTGCATCCAAAGAATTATTTATACATAGATTCAACATAATAGAAACATTACTTTACATTATCCTTATAGAATAGAGGACATGGATTCACCAATATTTCTACAGTCAAAACAACATTCAAAATAAATATTATAACTAAAATGGTATACAGATTAAATAATAATTATATCCATGATATGAGAATATGTATATTAAAATGAAATATAATTTAAATTGAAAAGTTATCTCAAATAGTCATTAGTACCCCACATAATAAAGAGTAGGTGCACAATACTAAGCAAGTCACAATGAAGTGAAAATTGAGATAAACCTCATTACCACATTGTAATCAATTGAGTCGTATGACCAAAAGTTCATAACCACCAAATGAATCATATAATACCATGAATATAAAGATAATAAAGATAATATTTATCAAATGGTAGTATAACTACACCACATATAAGAAATAAGAGGCAAACAATGGAAACCCCATAGAATTGAAAGTGAGATGAGAAAACCCTTACAAAAATTTCGACATGGTAATGAGTGTTCTTGAGAGGGATTAATGAGAGATAAAAGGAGATACCATTATTTATATATCCTAAGGTAAGTATGGGAGAGGTGAAAAAACATACCCCATCATTAGGTATTAAAAATAAAATATCACAACATAGGGGAGATTCTTGAACAAAAGTGAGACAATATACTGCAAGTACTATATTTTCAATTTCATTGCATCTAAAAACCATGAATATATTTTCAAGGGAATTGATCCATTACTCAGAAATCACTGGATTAGTAGTCCCTTGAAAGGATAGGGGATTCTACTGCATGAAATGATCCAACACAGGTGTGGAATGGTTATTCATTAAAATCTAAGTAAGTTGTCCCAATATGGTCATGATCTGATCTACTCCAACATTGACTGTGTTGACTTGCTCAGTGGTGAGATCCCTACATTTACCATGGGTATTGATTCCCCTTCTTACATTAGACACCATTTCTAAATAATTACACACACTATATTAGGGTATGAATCATAATTTATAGTATTAACGTAACAATATACTTGGCATAGATTGAGATCATATGCATGGCTAATCCCATAATCAGAAAAATGGTTTCTTTGAGGAATAATTTACATTTCAATCCTTCATAATGGATTGTAAAGAAAATGTGAATTATCCTATGCATATCCCCTAGGATTTTTGTAACCAAGAGTGCAGGAAGGACTGTTGTTGTGTACCAGGATACCTCGGTTCAAGACCGAAACTCCTTGTCAGAGCTTTCACTCCTAGGTACATCTATGCCAAAGCCACCTCTACCTGCTTTTATCCAAAGAGGGAGGTATTTTCTATAAGAATTCACATAATATATTACTTACCAAAATACCAGGATATTATAGTACATATATCCTTAAATAATACCTTAGGTCTTTGTTCCCTACTATACATTTCCTACACTATTTTCCAAGTTTTCTACTAAACTTCCTCTGATACCAACTGTAACACCCCGACCCCTCTAGACCAGAGCCAGTTCATTACTTGTTATATTTTCATGGTTAGAAGGAATGAAAATCCAGAAGGAATGATCAATTTAGTAGTCTTGAATAAACTAGATACATAATTTTAACTCAAAATACATTTAAAAAGGTTACAAAATACAATAAACAACAAAAACCAAAAATTGCTTCCACAGAAACTCAATAAATGATCTCTTCTTCATCACATGTTGATGGTAAAAAATGAAAGGGATGAGATAAAGTGCTCATTAAGGGTTAAAAATAGTGAAATCATTAATCAATAATAACTAAATTGTAAAAAATTTGAAATAATCAATATGGCATGGTGAATAAATGAAAAACTCATGCCATTAATAAATTGAGAATGAAACTGCACCCATAGATTTTGTCATAGTGAAAAACTTGTGGATAGTAATAACTCATAATGAATAAAGATAATGCTTATTAATTTAATGTCATGTATCTGGAATATTATACCATAATACCATTAAAAACGGTTTAGTTCTTTGGGTAGAAATCTGTTTGATTTTTTGGAAACAAACTCGAAGGGTTTGTCGCCAAACTGATTGTCTCATGAGACATTACGATGCATCTAGGGGATATAGGGGGACCCACCCACCATTTAATCCAAATAATTTTTTATACATAGATTCAATACAAGATCAAATGACTTTATATTATCCGTATAGAATATAGGATACGGATTCACCAATATTTCCATACTCAAAACAACATTCAATATAATACCTTAAATAAAATGGTATACGGCTTAGAGAATAATCATATCCATGATATGAGAATATGGATATTTAAATGGAATGTAATTTAAATTGAAAATTTGTATCAAATGAGAATTAGGTACCCCACATTAAAAATATTAGGTGCACAATACTAAGCAAGTCACAATGAAGTGAAAATTGAGATAAATATCGTTACCGCATTGTAATCAATTGAGTCATTTAACCAAAAGTTAATAACCACCAAATGAATCACAGAATACCATGAATATAAAGAGGATCAAGATAATATATATCAAATGTCAGTACAATAATACCACATATAAGAAATATGAGGAAAACATTGGAAATCTCATAGAATTGAATATGAGATGAGAAAACCCCTTACAAACATTTCGGCATGGTAATGAGTGTTCTTGAGAGGGACTAATGAGAGGTAAATGGATATCCCTTTATTTATATATCATAAGGGTAGTTTTGGGGGGTTCAAAAACATACCCCGTGTAACCTTTTATTTTTTGAATGGGTAACTTCTTGTTTACCCTCTTGTTTTGGGGTTTCTATAACCTCTTATGTACACTTGTTTTTTTGCGATTGGGATAACCTTTCGTATAACCTTTGAGATCCTACAACATTAATCATTAACAAATTCATTGGAGGGTGACATAGGTCCCAAACATCACATAATCTATATATTTGTATTCCATAAAAACATAAAATATTCATCATATCATAAGCCATTAAAAGTAAATTGGTTTCATAAACATTTCATCATTTTATCATAGCATAATCTGTGGAAATTAAATAAGTTTCATAAAAACATTTCCACCATAATCATAAACCATATATAGAAAAAAATATTCGGTACCAATAGATAATATACCCATTAAAAAATAATACACTTCAAATATTTTTGTCATTGATGAATGAAAATCCCATAAATATATCATTAAAGCATTCTTGAGGAAAATATCCTTTCCATTTTGGAATCACTTCATTAAAAACAAAAAAATTATTAAATAGTAAAGGAAAAAATTTCTTTGAAAATAAACTTGTAAACTTGTAAATTAATCTTAAAATCAATGGGTGGCCATGATGGTGTAACATTCCATCCATTCAATGTATGTTAAAAAAATATTCCTTAAAAATTTTTGGTAAAAATTAAAAAGTACTTTTTTCAGAAAATGATAATAAGATTCATTTTAAGACAATTTTTAAAAATTAAAATACGGGTAAAAATGTCTTAAACGGTCATTTTAGAATATTAAAAAAATTTCTTTTAAATATTTTCATAAAACATGGACATGGAAGAAAATTATTTCCAACTGAAGACATAAATAAAGTTTATTTTTCTTAAATATTTTTTGGTCTCTTTAATCCTTTCAAAGAGGAAAATTAAAGGAAATCATATATCTGAAAATAAAAATAGGAGAATAAAAATAATGAGTTTATTGAGATATATATCATAATAATTCCTCATTATTATCTGAATCATTAACAATATTGATAAACAATAAGAGTATAACATAAAACCCTAACCACTTTTCAAACTTTTGAATCGTAAGCCCCAAGAAAGAATAAGCCTTTGATAGAGATGTATATACCATAATTTTCATGAGTATAATCATATAAATACATTAATGTGAAGTAAATACACTATAAAAAATAAAAAATATGTGAATATGACTTGTTTTCTATATAAATAAAAGTGAGATGAAAATCCCTTACCTCAAGTCTTGACTTTCTCCGTATACTTTGGCACATCCGCTTCTTTAGAAAACCTCCAGAGGTTAGCACCAAAATCCTACTTATAATGTTTTACTAACAAAACTAAGGACTCTAGTATATATGGATATAATTAAGGAATATATTTGGTATTATATTCTCTAAACCAAAATTCTTTGTAAGTGTTAAGGGGAGAGGATATGGGGCTCACTTTTATAAGTTGGGGAGAGGACACACTTGGAATTTTTTAAAATAAAAAATTATACAGAGATTTTAATCATTTAACAAGGCTCAAAAATGATTAATTATTGGAAATTAAGCAGTATAATGTTCAAATATGGTCATAAAATTGGAATTTTAAAAGTTTTTAGGTTATTTTAACCCATATATTTTAAATTTAACCCCTTGATAAACATGTTTTAACCTTAACCGTGAAATTTTATTTTTTCCATTTTTACAATTAATTATGATCAAAAATTAAGTTGAGCATATCATATAATATTAATTATTATTATTCTAAATATTCAATTCATTATGTGAAATTCTATTCATTGAATTGGGAGAATTTTATTTAAAATTAAAGTCACAGAGATGATGAAGAGGTTGTTCTCCAAAGAGAAAATTTTCATAAGTATAGAAACTTTTAAGATCAAAATTTCCAATTAAATTGAGTATAAAGACATAAATTTATTTAATTATATATTAATTTTACTAATTATACTTTTAAAAAAAAATAAACAAAATAAAAAAATTTACATGATTTAAATGAAAAGGAAATTTCCAATAAAACCAGTATTTTTCTATATTCACTAAAAATTTTAACTTTTCAAAAAAAATCCAAAATAATAAACCTACACTAATTATGAAATTTTAATTCCAAAAATGATATTAATTTATCCAAATAAAATTTATAAATTTTTAAAAATAATAATTTTATTATTTGTTCACAAAAAAACAATATAAAATTTTTTTGAGGAAAATTTATTTTTGAAATATATAACAACATTACTAAAAATTCAGTACTATATTATAAATATATTGTATTTACAAAAAAATATACATATTTTATAAAATGTTTTTATTCTTATTCATATATCTAATTTTAGATTCTAAGTTATAATATTCATGTTTAAATAATAATATTAATAGCATATTGTAGTTCGTTAAAATTTTGTGTTATGTAGAACATAGGCTATCAAAGAAATTAAATTTACTAGAAAAATATATGTATGTAAAATTATACGCTAAATAAATTGAATTTCACCCTCTAAATTCCTTCACTTTGGTACAAAGAAATAAGGATACTTCTACTTCATCATATCCTCAAGTTCTCATGTTGCTTCTAAAAATTAGTGGTTTTTTCCAAAAGCATTCACTTGGTGAGTGGTGTTATTTAATAGAACTTTCTATATGTGGTACAAAAATATTCATTAGTCATTACTCATAATAAATATATTTCTCCAATGGTATGACCTATAATATTAGTACATGTTAAGGGTAGGGTGTGTAATTTTTCAAGAGAGATACATGGAACACATCATGGACTTGATAGAGGTTTAGTGGAAGTGGTAAGTGATAATAAATCATCCTTACTCAATAAAGAATCTCGAAAGTGAAAATATAAAAAGGGATTGGTTTTTCATTACTTATGAACTCATAAGCTTCTACCATGGATAATATTTTAGGAAGACCTTCTCACTAACTTCAAAATCCAAAACACACCAATGATTTTCATTACAACTTTTTTATCGACTCTAAGCTACCTTGATTTTTTGAAAAATGGATCCTACTTTTCCTTCTATTTCCTCATCTATCTCATGCCCCAATATATTTATTTCTCTAACCTCATCCTATTATGTTGGTGTTCTATAATTATTTACATAGAGTGATTCATAAAGAGTGAACTAAATTCTTTATTAAAAGCTATTGTTGTATGGAAACTTCATAAGAGGGTGGTATTGATACCAACCACATTTTAAATCCATAGAATAAGATCTTAGAATATCCTCTTAGTTTTAATTTTTCTCTTATACTAGACATCTTTCTAAGGATGATATGTAGTGCCAAAACTAAATTCTGTATCAAGAGCTTACTTTAGACATCACTCAAACTTTGAGTTAAAACTCAGATCCTTGTCAGAAATAATATAAGGTGGAAATCCCTGAAACCTTAGTACTTATTTAATTTATATACCGATAATTATATCCAAATAAAAATATTCCCAGATAGCAATAAATTGTGCTAACTTTTTAAATATATCGAATACAACTGATAACATTATTCCCTTTAGATGTTTTGGGGAGTCCAATGTAAAAAATCATGTAGTTTTTTTCAATTTCCATTATTGTATGGGTAATGAATGTAACATCCAATTATAATTTTGTCTCTCAACCTTAACTTACTAACATACTAATTATTGAGATACAAAATATACAATATTTCTCTTCTTTTCATCCCATAAGAAATACTCTTTCAAATATCTATACATATTTCTACACCCAGAATGAATAAATAAAGAAGAACTATAAGCTTCCACTAATTGAACCTTCTTTAAATATGGTATTGATGGGACACATACATTGCTCTTAAACCTTCTCATTCCATTTTAATCAAGGTTAAAATTAGGAACATTTCTGACCTTATTATGATAGTATATGTCTTTCTTCTATGCCTCTTTAATATTCACTTAGACAGATGGATGAATATTTATTTGATAATGATAATATTTCTCACCTTCCCTTAAGATTTCAAAATTCATCCTTTGATAGTCTGGAAATATTAGATCTTTTGCGATCCTCATCATGGACAATCTATCATGATCCTTTTGACTCGAATCATCAACCACCTTGTTATCTTTACAAGGGTGGTAATGTATTGATAAGTAATAATATTTAATCATCTCTAACCATATTCTCTAATGGATGTTCAACTCTTTCTATGTGAATATATACTTTATAATTATATGATTAGTATATATATCACATCTTTCTTCATAAATATAATGTCTCTATATATTTAAGGAAAAACTTTCTGTAGCTAACTCCAAATCATGAGTTGGTTAATTTTTCTCATGAACTTACAATTTTCATGAGGAATAAGCAATCACTAAATCATTCATCATGAGAAAGTATCTAAATCCCTAATTTGATGCATCACTATAGATTGAAAACACTTCTCTACTATTGGGTAATGTAATAAAAGGTGTGATGACTAACTTTTGCTTCATTTCCTTGAAATTTTCCCCAAAATCATCCATCCATAAGAACTTCTCTCCCTTCCAAGTTAACTTGGGGAGTATATTAGACAACCATGATAAATTCTCCACAATTTTTCAGCAATATATAGCTAAACCAAGATAAATTTAGACCTCATTATTATTGGTTAGTCTATTATGATTCTCAATAGCCTCCATCATCGATAGATCCACCAATATACCCTCGCTTGAGATCATATAACCCAAAAATTAGACTTTTCTAAATCCAAAAATCACACTTAGTAAATTTTTCATAAAACCAATCCATATTGGGGGTCTTCATCACAATCCCTGAATGAACCTCATATTCCTTTTTCTTTGAGTATATATGAATATCATCTATAAATACTACCATAAGTTAATCAAGTAAATATATAAATACTCTATTCAAAATAATCCAAGAAGATAGATGGGGAACTAGAATGACCAAATGGAATCATTATATACTCATAGTTTCCATAACTTTTATAGAGTGTTTTCTTGGGTAAATCATACTTCTTGAAGCTCAATTGATGATATCTAGAATTATGGATAGTCTTATAAAATTATTGAGCTCTAGAAATTTGATCAAACATGTCATCAATATGGGGTATATGATAATTGTTTAAGATTGTAATCATTTTTAGTTCCTAATAATCAATGAAAGGTTGAATCTATAAATATTTATTCTTAACAAAAAATGGTTCACCCCATGGTGACATGCATGGCTGAATAAATTCCTTTTCAAGATTCTCCAGGAGTCTCTTCTTCAACATCTACAACTTACTTGAGATAATTCTATAGGGAATCTTTGAAATTAGTATAGAACTAAGTATGAGTTCTATCATGAATCTAACATCAAATTTCAGTATAAGACTTGTAAAATCTTCTAGAAGGACATCAAAAAAACTCCAGAAAAATAATAATGTCATCAATTTTGTGTTTCTACCCAACTATGTGAGATAAAAACACTTTTTAAAGGGAAAAATACTCATACAATGGGTATAATTTCCTTCAAAAGTTTATAGTAATCATTGCACTGATAAAAAATAATAGGTTGGTTTGGAATATAAAAGGTGGCTTACCTTTCTTATAAATTTATGTGGGATTTATTTAGATAAATACAATTCATTACATGCATAACAAAAATTTCAACTAGAGGGAGAATAAAGAGATTTATAGGAAGAAAATTCCCACAAACTTCAACTGGAGAGGAATTATATAACTAAGATCTGACCATCAGACCATTTGAGATTTTCATTTTGAATTAAATATCTAATAATTTAGGTTTTATTTTGACACCCTTATCAAATTATTCAGATATAAAATAGTTTTTAGATATAAAATCAAATAATAAGTTAGTAGTTCTATAGTGGATGATAAGTGTATTGTTCACCATGTTGTTATAATATCCCCTATCATAAATAGTGATCGCATGAGACTTCCATTTTTATCTTGACATAAGAGGTTACTAACATTAATCATTATCATTAATCTTCATATTTTTTTACTAATTAGCATAATTCTCATACTCCTTGAATTTGAAACGCAAGAGTGTTGGTGGTATATTCTGTGGATATTTATCTATATTTTCATCATTAAATATCTTATTCCCATCACTTTAGCATTAAGACACTTGATGAAATTCTTTTCTATATATGAAACATTTATTATCCCCCTAAGGAAATTTCTCTTATGTTTTATTCCACACATTGACCATGAATAAAATATCATCTTCTTCTCTCCATGGTTTTTAGATTTTCCTTTAAATTATATCTTTCTTTTCTTATCAAAACAACGATATTTATGGGTGAATGCAATCTCTGTTTCCACATTGAAAGTGAATTGTCCTATTTCCTTATAGCTAATAAATTCCATTATGTATAAAACCCTTTTATGACTTTTTTTTAATCCAATAAAGAATCGATCAACCTTATTTTTATGTTGGATGATAATACTAGAAACATACCTCAAAAGTCTTGTAAAATGTTCCTCTTAGATACCAACATATTCATTATCCTTATTCTTTCTCTCAAGTAATTACTTCTATATTTTCATAGAAATAATATGAGGAATGTACATATTGAGTATTATTCTCTAAAACTCATCTCACTGTATAAAGTAAATTTCATCTTATTACCTCATATTCTTGATAATATTCCACCATTGGTACTCTTCCTCTTCCAAATTATAAACGTCAAAAATGAATTTTTCATGCTCCAAACATAAGAGAACAGAAAATTTCTATTCAATAATATTTATCTATTACTAAATGAATAGTGGATCAGTGGAACCAAAAAAAGAAGTTGGACATTACCTCTTGAAGTACTCAAAAAAACATTATTCCCTCCTTTTTTGTTTGAAATTTCAACATGATTCAGAGCTTGAGAATGTTTCTTAATTATAACAATGAAATTTTTCATTCCATATCCCATCATGTTTGGTTTATAATGAGGATAATAATTATATTTCCTATCACATTTACCATTAAAATGGTTCCTTCAGGTCTTTTCCAGTGACTAAAATCAAACAGTGTTGTGTAAGAAACAATAATCATAGTGGGAACCATGTAGTTATTAAAAATCACCTATATGATGTCTAAATCGTGACAAATTATTTTCAATCTATGATACTTTTGGATTAACCTAGGCTATTCATGGTTATTATTCAAATCCTTTATGAATTTTTATAAAGAGTTTGTTAATTTTAAAAACATACCCTATAGTAGTGCCGAACCTGTTGTGCAGTAAGGCTAATTATCATGCACCAGGTAATGATAGAGTTATATCCTAATTCTCCCTTTAATAGTTTTTACCCCCATGTAAATATGTTTGAGAGTCTCATCTACTAGTATTATCTTGAGAGGGATGTAATTTATTGGAAATCACTTTCTCTATCCTTCACCAAAATTCTAATACATTTTCATTTTCTTATACTTATCTTTATAGTTCTCACTAAAGTTTTCTCATCCTAGTTTCCAAAGGTTAAATAAGAATTTTTTTTTAGAACTATAATTATATGAACATATCATGCGTAGATATTACATCATAACATATAAATATTCATTTCATAACATAATGATACATACTGTAATTATTTAGGTCTATTACCTTTAGAAACATATATACATTTACAAGTGGTTCAAAGGTGAACTACATCATCTCCCATTAAGTTCTCCATAACTATAACCCTTCATAGAAATTAAATATATGATACCATTCATCAAAACCTAGGGAAATGAAACATAAGAAATGATGATATTATATTCTTAATAAGGTTAAATGAAGAAGATATCAAAAAAATTTGATTATAAGGTTTTGAGAACATGAGGATAACAATTTAAAACTACACCCAACAAATCATATATCATAAACATGAGTCACAAAATAAATCTTGGAAGTTCTTAACACATGAATCATAATTGAATAAAATAAAATAATCCATTCAATAATATAAATTTTATAATACAAATATTTTTGGCATGCACATAAGTATAGAAAATATTATGTCAAGGCTACCCACCAAGACATTCATAATGTGTTTGGATTTTGTAACCACCCACATACCTATTTTGGTCTTAGGATAACCTCCCATGTAACCTATATTGGAATTGGGATAATGTCATGTGGGCCATATTATTTCAAAAAATTTATAACATCCCATGCACCTACTTGTTTCAGATTTGGGATAACCTCTAGTATACCCTTTATTTTCCGGAATCAGATAACCAATTGTGTACCCTTTGAGCTCAAAGAAAATTAATAATTAACCAATGAATTAGAGAAAGATATAGGTCTTACCCATCAAATAAGTTATATATCTTGGTACCAAAAGATCATAAAAATTCACTATATCATAACTCATGAAAAAGAGATGGTTTTCAGAAAAATGTTATCCTTCATCATAGCATAACCTCTGGAAAAGAAATGGGATTAATAAAAATATTTACACCATAATTACAGAAAATCTAAATAAAGAATATGTATGGTATGATTAGATCACATATTCGATAAAACATAAGTGAAAAAAAAAAGTTTCTTTCTCATTTATGAATTTAAATTCCATAAATATATCACTAAAACGTTCTTAAAAAAATATCATTTCCATTTTGAAATAAATTATTTAAAATGTAAAAAAATTAAATATTAAAGAAATTATTTTTTTGAAAATGAACATGTATAATTTTAAGTAATAATTAAATAATTTATTGATAATTATTAAAGAACATTCTGTTTAGAAAATATACATTAAAACAAAGATTCATTCCCCATTTTTCGTACCTTGTTTGGAAATCGATAAGAATATTCCTTTTAAACCCTTTTGTAAAAGTCAAACAGGGTTAAAATATCTTTAAAAATCATAGGATGATGGAAAAAAATATCCATTCAAAAAAAATTTGAATACATTTACATTGAAGAAAATGGATTTTCATCTGAATAGATAAATAAAGTCATTTTTTCTTGAAAACATTCTTTTGGTCTCCTTAATTCTTTAAAAGAGGAAAATAAAAGGAAAACACATATTCTATATAAATGGATAATAGTAATAAAAATTCAGGAGTTTCTTGAGATATAGATCATAAATTTTTTTAATCTGAAACTTAATCATAAACAATCATGATAAATAATGATATTGTAACATAAAACTCAAACCACTTTGGTAACATTTGAATTGTAAGCCCTGTGAAAGAATAAACCTTTAAAGGATATGTATATCAAAAAAAATCACGATAAGAACCATAAAATACATTCATGGGAAGTATGTATAGTACAAAAAATAAAAAATTGGTGAATATAGCATGTTCCCCAAAGAAATAAAAGTTATGAAAATCCCTTAACTCAAGTATGGACTTTCTTCAAACATGTTTGCACCTCCTCTTATTTAGAAAACCTACTTATAATAGCACCAAAATAATTTTTAATAGGGTTTACAATAAAACTAAGGCCTTTGGGGTGTGGGGAGGGATTTTAGGAAGTTATGTGGGTAGGGATTTTCAAATCAAAAGGCTTTTGAGTTATAAAGAGAGGAGGGGGGTTCTCTTTTATAACTGGGGGAGAGGATACACATGGAATTTTTGAAAATAAAAAGTTAAACCCATGTTTTATGCTTGAAAAGGGGATAAAAAATAGGCCCAAATTATAAATTAAATGGTATATTTTCGAAATATGTCCATTAAATAATAATTTTACATGTTTTCAGGGTATTTTAACCCTTGTATTTTTAATTTAATTTCAAAGTAAACTTGTTTTAACCTTAATTGTGGTAATTAATTTTTATTATTTTTATGATTCATTATAAAAAAAATTAAGTTTACCATATTATATAATTTTAACTATTATGATTCAAAATAATGAATTAATTTTCACAAATTCAATGCATAGAATTGTTAGAATTTAATTTAAAATTAAACTGTCTAATGCAATGAAAAAGTGGATTTCCAAGGAGAAACTTTTCATTATTATAACAAATTTTAAGATCAAATTTCAAAATTAATTTGATTATGATGACCTAAATTGGATTAATTATAAAATTATTTAACTAATTTTTATTTTAAACCACATTAGAACAAAATATAGCATTGTGCATGATTTTAATGAAATTACAATTTTCAATAAAAAAAATAGTATTTTTTACTATTCATTAAAAAAAATTAAACATTTCAGAAAAATAAAAATCATTCTCCCAAAACTAATTTTGAAATGTTAATTTCAAAAAAAAATAGGTTTATTTTTTCAAATAAATTTTCTTATATTTGAAAAAAAATAATTTTTTTATTCATTCACAAAAATAAATAAAAAACATTTTTTAAGAAAAATGTATTTTTAGAGTGTATAAATAATTTACTAAAAATTAAATATGTTTTATCAATATATTTTCTTTATCCAAATCCATTATAATTAATTTTAAAAAAATATATTCTTATTCAACTTTAAAAGGTTAACATCTTGTTTTTAAAGATCATGTTTAAATAATAATGTTGGTTCATTAAATATCAGTGTTGTGTTCAATCCAAGCTATCGAACATATTAAATTTATTGAAAAAAAATTATTTCATAAAATCTCAATGTGTTACATGAATGATATGAAAAATATCCCTAGAACTTTTCCCTGGTTTTCTTCATCGTAAAGAATAACTTTTTTATAGAAAATTGGCATTTCACCAAAGGGGAAACCTCCCTAACAATCCACTGGGAAGGTGTTTCTAAAATGGGTTTATTTTTATGGTTCTATACCTATCTCTAAATTATTCCCTCATATATTGAATGGTTTATTTCTATTAAGAGTATTCAACCATTGAATGTGGTTCTTTATACTATAAATCATCATGATTATTAATTCTTTTTAAAAGAAACTTGGTGTTAATTTCCTAAAGTTTTTTATTCACCTTTCATAATTTAATGAGTTCTTCATTGGTTGTGATTTATTAATATATTTTGGTGGATGATGGTATAGAGATATGGAAACCCCATTTAATTTCATAAAAAAATTATGGTTGTAATGAAGCCTTATTCTTAGGTTTTTATTCTATCACTGAGCTCATCTTTGTCATAAATATCAATTATAAAGGATAGATCTACATATTTAGTGTTATATAATTGTACAGAAACATAATTATCCTTCTTCGGAGTGTTATTTTCAAAACCTAGTGAAAATTACTTAGATTATTATAATTTCATGAGGATATAAGCTAAGGTTCTCATTTTATAAAAAAATTCTTATCATAGTTTTTATTCAATTGAGTAATATTGATTAAAGTGACATGCGGTTATTATAAAAAGAGGATCACATTTGTTTAGATAGTTCTGACCCTCTCAATAATTGTGGAAAAAATTCCATGAAAGTTTTTATTAGTTTATATACTTATAATGGGAAATATTCTTTCTTTTCATATTTATAATATTGTTTTAATAAATTTATATGAACGCATAATAAAATTTGTGTTATTGTTTAAGTGGAAATGGTAATTAGAGTCATGACTGGTTGATTCATCCATTCCATAATAATGGTGTATGTATGATTCACTAACTTATAAGTCATCCAAATATCAAAATTAGACACATTATCATTAGGTATCTCTTTCCATTATTATCCTTCTTCATGGAGACTAACTGACACACATTCCACATGTGTTATTAGGTTGTCTAGAACTACCTAACCTTCATGTACCATTTTTACTTCATGTCCTTCAATATGAATCATTTTTTTATCATGTACCTAATATAGAAAGGTGAGAAAAATAATTTGGGTGGTTTTTTAGGATTTATATATTTTTATTCTTAACTTTAATAAAATTTATTATGTTATTTTCTTAGGTATAGATGAATTACTTCTAAAACTGGTCATTTAGAAAGGAATATATTCCATTATTTCTATTCTCAATGACATGGTACCTTAGTTTCAAAACATGAGTCAATAGTGTTTGTTGTTTGAGAGTTAAAACTATTAATTATGATTTTCCAAAACTAACATATTTATAATGTTATTTATTTATAGGGTTTAGTTCTTTGTTCACTAAATAAAATCCCTAAAATGTTATTATGTTGTTATAATCTCTCAAAATCAACCAAGGCACTTTTTTTGGATAACTATAATTTCTAATTAATATATCATATTATCCAAAAAAAATTATTTTAACTACTTCTATGGATGTTTTATCACTTAGTAATATTTTAAATCCTTCAATATTTTAATAAAATCTATGACTCTATGATTGTCTCCCTATTTTCAATTATAAATTTTATGAATTCTTATTTCCTTTAACATAGAATGGAACTAATAAATAAATTATTGACAAATATCATTCTAGAGAGTAATGTAATGAGATACAAGATTATTATTTTAGTAAAAGGTAGATCCCTCTAAATTTTACACAGAAAATCTCATATTTCCAACTTCTTTTTATTTTTAACTTATTAAAGTTCATTTATAGTAGGAGTAAAAATGATTGAGTTGTTATTATTGGTATATTAATCAATTAAATATCATTATGTTAGGATAATGATGTTAATTAGAGGGTAGTCATGTCCACCCACTTGGGGAATGGTTTCTTCATTAGTTTTACTATCCCATGATAAATTTTAATATCTTATAATCATGTAAAAATAAAATCTAATAAATCCACTTGTGATTTTGTTTCTTGTACTGATGATTTCCCCAGATGACTCACCTAAGATTATTCTGAGTGACTTTCTTCAGACTGTAACTGATGTTATCACATGGAAGTAAACTCTTGGTAGTAAAGAAGATTAATAATTAAAAAAATATGCTGATTGGGAGTAGAGATTAATTTAATACTTAATTTATCCTTCATGGATTGAACATTTACCTACTATAGAGGTGGGTTATCAAAAGGTGTCATAGATTTATCCATGAATCTTTGATCAATGAGTATATTCCTTTTGAGAAACTAAACATTAATTTATTCAATATTATTTATTTTATATTTGTGAAGATAAATTAATTCTACAATATAGATGTGATAAAAATTCTAATTTATCATATGGTCTATGGATATAGCCACACATTTTCCTTTTTTCTTGGCATAAGTTATCTTAGTGGTATGAAAATTTATGGTTAAAGAGGAAAGAGAATCTTATGGTTTCCTCAAATTTTAGTTATATACACCTTATTTATATTCTTCTATGTGAATTATATTCTCCTTGTATTACTCTTACTTTTCTTTTACATCCTTGTAATAATACTCTATGGCTTTACCAAGGTTTCAAAATATTATATTTACAAATGAAAATAATGTGGTAAGAAACATGTATTTTTCTACATCTAAGAATTATAGGGCCTTCTCAAACCCAAAATAACCTTCAAAGGTAAATTTGTAATCTTTCTTTATATATTCATTACAATATAATATTTTAGGTTTATTGGACTTTTGAATTTACAATCCCTCATTTTAGTACTTCCATTGAGGTTAAGTTTAAGGATTCTTATGAGATGTGATATTGAGTAAATATTTTTTCTCTCTACTGAATAAAACATATTATAATGGTTGGTTTAGGAAAATTCAATTTAGTTAGCTATTAAGTTTCCTATGGAGTTTTTTATATCCTCTAAAATATATATTTTACATGAAGTGGCACATCACTAATTTTTTTATATCTATTTATGACTAATGATACCAAGGGTGGTGGGGGATAATCCACCTTTATATAAATATTGTTTTTTCCCCAATGATATTTCTACTACAACTAATAATCCCCATACTTTTCTATATCATATTCTAATGAGTTCTAGATATTTTGTAAATTTTTTAATTTTTGATGATAGGCACCTATCATAGAGGATGGTTTCATCTTTATAATCTCAAACTACACCAGGACCACTTCATATTGATTTTAATGATCAATGTGTATATTATCAAATCAAGGACCTTTATGATTGATATCTAAGGGAGGAGCTCTAGATTTTATAAATTCTAATTTTTAATATAAAGGACCTCTATTTTTCTATTCCTCAAAGGAATGGTTGATTTAGTCACTAATTATCATTCTGAATATATTTGAGGCCTCTTATTAAGGGTGACAACCAATTCTCCTCTGGATACCATCGGTATTTGATGGTGGGGTTCAATCATGAAAAAGATATTAAATTCATAGTCTTTATCTTGAAATTAAATTATTAATTTCCCAAGGAAGGTTATCTTTATTGTTACATGAGTCTGTTTAACTGAGGTTAGTTCTTCCTTAGTGAGTTCATGGGTAATTACATTCAAATCGAAGTGGTGATGACCATAAATAATGGGATCCCATGTTAGAAATTCAAGGTTAGTTAAATGGAAATATGATTCATCCTTCTCCCCTTCCACTATGTGGAGGATATGATAATTATATTTCTCATGTGATAGACTCCCAAATATATTTCATGTTGACATGGAGGCCCCATTCAGTTGATGTATTTCTAAACATGGATGCAACTATTATAGCATGTACCCCATATTAACTTTATTATATATTTTTATGGATTGATTTATATCATAAATGAGGTACCTCTACAATATTTCATTCACCATCTAGTGTTTTAGGTATTGGTTAAGTGATAATATTTGTCGATAACTCAAATAAGAGGTAGTTTTAGAAATAGTAGAAAAAATATAACTCCATGGTGGTACTAATTAGTGGTTCATAATATCCCTCCCCACCATTTGATGACCCCTAGGATATTTAGGGAGTCTAATTTTATGAGTTATATTAGATAATTATTAAAATTATATTTTATATGACAATTAATAAATAATAAACTTGTTAGTCCATTAGACTAAAAAATTCATGTTCAATTAATATCTTTTAAGTATAGTAATTTTAATAGGGTTCACTATTTTTTATTATGATATTTCAATGCATTTCCCATTTGGTTTGGTTTTATGGAGAATACATATCAAAATTAATAGGTTTTTAGGTTGACTCATCCCATAAATAGGAATGTTTTGTAGTATATAACTCTCTTACAAATTTCAGTCATGTTCTTGAAATATTTTCTAGTAATAATATTGGTTACTATTTGGTGAAAGATACTGATTGATATTAATTCATTTAAAATATTATGCATAAAGTAATTATTTTTTCTCATAGTTTAATAAAAAAAATTCACTAATATAAAATTTAGAGATGTATAAAAACACTCTCTATAGTTTAACTCTATCCTAGATGGCTTATGAGATAAGAGGAAGAATAAAGTGTTATGGTATTGGGATTAGGGATATAATAGGGGATATTAATGTATTCCTATAAAGGGAATCAAAATAATTGTAGTTTAGTTTTATATAATGAGGCTCATTGTGCCTATTAAGTTCATGTGATATGTACCAAAAATGGAACCCTTTAAGGTTTTTCAACCATGCCCATTGTGTTTTGAAGTTTAAGTTCATATGACTAGAACTATTTAGGTAATAAGTGCCTAAAAATATTTAGGTGTGGGACTTACATATGACTAGAGAATATATTTTATACCAGTAGAAGAAACCAGAAAATGTGTATAGATCACACCACGCAGGCCAACCATGATGATTAATTTCAAGTGAATGCATGATGGTTGAGTCTATATATGAGGGTTGGTCAAAACTAATACCTTAGGGTAAGGTCCTAATAAAAAACTTCCATTAGTGTTATGGAATCCACTTCAGTGTAAAAATTATGTTTATATTAGATATTTTACTGAAATTAGTGTTGATTCAATAGTAAAGAAAGAGTAATGGGTGAAATCCTTTTCATAGACCATGACCAATGAAAAATGAAGCCACCATGGAAACAAAGTCAATTAGTGTGAAATTGGAATATTTCACCTAGGTAAGTGTATTGAAGATTTGTGTTCTTAGGTTATACATTTAGGTATGCATATAGACATCATGGAATATAGTGACCTAGGAACCCTAGAATTACACCCTTATTTTTAGAGGCCTTGATAATTGTGGTCATTTGACTTATTCTATGTATAAACCTTGAGTGAAGTGTTCATTCAAAAGGGTTTCATCTGTGAAACCCTTATAAGAATCAAATACCCCCTATTTTCATCAAATTCCCTATGGTTTTGATTTATAAATTAATTTAAGGATGTCTTGGACTTTTAGGTTTCCCAATATAGGGATATGTTTTATCTAGTAGTGCGGACCCTGTTTCATGTTGAATGTGGAGATTGGGAGTCCTTTTATAGGCAACCTAAACCTAGGAACCAATATATGTGTAGTAAATTTCATGGGTACCCATAATTGATTTAGTGGTTTGTGTGTTATTAAATATTATGGTTAACATAGTGGTTGAATGTCAAGAATGTGTGCTATTTTAATATAGGTAATGCACACAAGCTTTAGCAGTGCTCGAGAATAAAAATTTTCAGGGAATGCCCAAATAAATGGTAAGGGTTCATAAATGGAATTCAATAGGTCACACACATGGGATTCGATAGATTTAATTCTTGGCCCTATGAGGGTGCTCACATGGCCTTCATATAGGTAAATACTGATCAAAATTTAATAAAAAAACTTTATAGGAAATCAAAAATTAAAAAATCATGATTTTTTATCTAGGTTTCATTATTAGTTCCATCATCTTTTGAGAAGAATCTAATATGAGGATTTACCCCTAGATAACGGGTAAAAGTATAAAATGTGTTTTCCATATCCAAAAGTCTATCAAAATACTTTTAAAAATGAATCTAAATATTTTGAGGAAAATTTCTTAAAACATTGGATAATATCCATGAATTACTCAAGATATAAGGTTTTCATTGCAATATCACCATTTGGGTAAATGTTTTTTTGTTGGTTCTCTACCCCATAATGAATTAGTAGTATAAATAGGAGGTTTTCACTACCATGTCACCATATTGGGAATTGTTTTTTAAAGAAATAAATCCCTCATTGAATGAGTAGTTTTTTATTTATTAGTATTTTCATTTGTATCTTCTTTATAAATTGAGGTACCCTTTCATATTCATGACTTAAAAGTTAGGATTATCCCATTATTCTTATTAAAAAGTTTCAGTGGTATCTTTTTTGTGCCAATGCATGCCAATACCGCATGGGGATTTTTCCACTTTTTGAGAAAATGTGTAAATATATTTTTAAGGGATGGGGATGATTTGTCTATAAGTTACATTGTTATATTACATATATGAACTAGATAATTCCATATTATTGAATTAGAAAAATATTTTAGCTATGATTTACAAAATTGGGACATGAACTTTATAGATCTATGACATATTTTAATGCATCTATGCCATTTATATTACTAATCATGAAATGTAATTATTTTGAGATTTATTGATGGTGGAATGCAGTGATAATGGAGGTAATACTCAAATATAAAAAAAATACCATAAATAACCTATTTGGTGTGAAAATATGGAGTTAGGAATATGTAAGGGTGTTGTAAATTATGTGACTTTATTGAATGGGTTTGTTTTAAATGTTTTGAAAATGTGATGTGGTTGTAGTGTCAGTGTATTCTCAAGATATGAGTAATGTTAATGATGCGCTGGGGTTATACTCCTTGGGATATGGTATACTAAGGTTAGACCATAATATATATAAATATGTGACTATATTCCCTAGGAACTTCAAATGTGTGATGGTATTGGTGAGAGAATCAATAGTTGATGAGGGTTTGAATCCATTTTTGATTCATGGTAGTGATGTTTAACTTGTTATATGGTGGTGGTTTGAGATAAGTGATGATAATAATGAGGATGATGTGATGTTGGTGTGTATGATATGGTTTTCCATGCCGGATATCTGATGTATAGTGGTGATAATATAGTATGAGTAGGAGAGTTTCCCCCATGGTGGACACCCAATAATACAGTGACAGTCCCTAGTGGTGGAATTTTTCCAATGGTTACAAGTTATGTTAGGGAGAGTACATAAGGGATTGC
This sequence comes from Viscum album, assembly GCA_963277665.1. Taxonomy (NCBI): domain Eukaryota; kingdom Viridiplantae; phylum Streptophyta; class Magnoliopsida; order Santalales; family Viscaceae; genus Viscum; species Viscum album. The sequence continues at coordinate 1,112,987,627 of OY728146.1, forward strand.
ACTTGGAAAAACAACATATGTCCAGATAATGGGACAAAAACCTATCCAATTAATGTTGATATCATAAAGAGTTCCCTATCGGTGGATAACTACTTGATGGTGATGATGGAAGAGTAGAAAGTTCCCTATGGCCGGATAGATACTTGGTGGTAATGATGGACAACATAGTGAGATCCTTGCAGGTGGATAGCTACATGATGGAGGTGATTCTACAATTAGGTCCCTACGCATGAGAAAATACTAGGATATTTATTATTGGTCTTAATTATATACTGCTTAATATATGGTGGCATGTGAAGAGTCTCTGGTGTGTGTTGGAAAGTGATATGATATGGTATGAATTAAAACTGGTTGGATGGTTTACTTATGGAAGATAATTAGTTGGTTTTTTTGTCATGTATTCCTTACATAGAAGAATTAGTAAGCTTTATTCACTTTGATACATGAGAGTTTCATGAAATAACAAACTGAGTATATCTATATTCCCACCTCTTCTTTATATAAAATATTCTTTAGATTATAAATAGAGAATTATTAGTGTTTTCGAGTGACCATTAATCTAGACATGAGAGGCTTATCGATGAACGCAGTTTCATTATACCTTAATGGGGAAGTAGAGTGGTTAATAGACCTTAAGGATGTTTCCCATTTTTTTTGGCTAGTGGTGCTTAATGGGTTTGAAAATGGTGGAGTTTTACAAGCCCACATGTACCTAGTCTAAAACTACCCAGACTATTTAGGCCTGTGTTTAATATTGGCTTAGAAAATTTGGCTTCAGTCCAGTTCTCATTTTAAGAATATCAGTCCATGAGTTTTCTCACATTAATAATTATGATTAAAAATATTATAAAAAAATAAATCAACACTTATTATTAATTAATATTAAATATTAAAATTTTAATTTCTATTATATAAATGTTAACCTATATACAAATTCATCACATAAATAAAAACTATATGGGTATGTTATCAAAACTTTCAACATTAGAATGAAATAAAATTAAAATAAAAAATAAAAAATTATTCACAGTTTACCCTGTATTTGTTGAGGCCATTTCACAAAATCCCAATAAATTTTTTCGATAATCTATTTAAACCCTTTTCAAATGAAATCATTTTTTCTATTCTAGACTTCCCCATAAATTTGAGCTTGTGTGTATGGGTCATGGGTTTAAATCTTGATAAGAACCCCTACGTTTGGATATATATTATAATATAGAAATTGATATACATTATTCATGTATTAAAAATAGTAAAAATATAATTTTTTTATGGAAAGGTGGAGTTTATTTTTATAAATATCAGTGAGTTTAATAAATGTGTGGTATTATACTATTAGTCCTAACCGCTAACAAATTATCTATTGAGTGTGGGACTTAATGGTCCCACTATAACTCATTTATGGTTTAATTGGAATCAAATATATGGTAGAAAATATTAATATCACTCTAAAATAAAACCCTTCAGTGGAATTTTATTTTTAACACACACTTTTTATATCTTCATATAATATTCAATAGGGAATATCTATCTCTTTCACCAAAATAATCATAAAATAAACCATAATATCAATGAATGATGGTGGGAAGAATATATCTAGTTCAAATAATTTCACACTAATCTTGTTTACCATATTTTTAAACCTTATCATGTTAATAAATTCTCGAGATATTTATTATAAAAATAAAAAATATATTAGATGTTATGTATCAAATTTTTTATGTAAAAATTCTTTGTATAACGAGAGGCATTAAATATTGAATCAAAACGCGAAAAACTTGTGATTTAAAAACCCATTTCCTTAATTCATTCATGAATAAGATATTATTGATATTTTATGAATAATCTTCAAGAATTACTACACCATTAATAAAGATTCAAAATTGATATCTCTCTTTATTGGAATGAAAGTGAATTTATAGAGGAAGGAAAGTGAGTTTTCCACCCTTTATTGTGTCAAATATTATCTCTCCCCATGTCCATAATTTCTAAAACTTCCTATATTTTATCTTTATTTTTTTACTTTTTCATTTTTTTCCTTCTAATGACACTATCACATATATTTTTATCAATGTGAATGAACATAATATCACTGAACCCATACACCGAGATCTGGTACTAAAAACATAATATTTAAATTTCTACAATTAATATTGAAAAACATGACAAAATTTTATCCATCTAAAACATATAACATTAAATAGAAATATTGGATCACTTATATACTCATATACCTTTAAGGTTTATAGTTTTAAAAAAATAGGACAAACTCTTACATAAAAATACACATGTCTTTAAATGATCATTTTTTCCACTATACCCAGCTATTATTTTTCCATTATTAAAACATCATCATTGTTCCTAATAATCATATAAAACTAAAAAATCTTTTTAAAATTTTATATGATCACAAAAAACTCAGTAATTGATATATACAAAGAAGAAAAGAAACTTGTTAGTCCATTTAAAAAATCATGAGGTCGTATAAGAGACTTTTCCTATAACATAATAATATCTAAGCCCTAATGATTGTTTAAATAAAAATAAATTAGCTTTACTAACAAAATTTTTTCATAAAACACTATATAATAAAACTTAAGGCAAAATAATAATCTTGAGGTTTTCTTAAAAAACAAGAAAACCGATGAAAAAAAATCTTACAAAAATACTTTTTACTCTCAAAGGGAATAATCCTTACTTAAAACAAAATATCATCAGATTACTCTATAAAACTAGAATATTTCCATGAAAATTAATTTTCAATAATAAAAAAATCATGAATGTGTCTTGTTACATTATCTCCCAATAAACCTTACAAGAATCCTTATAAATGGAATAACATAATTAATTAATTCCATCATAATTCTCTAAATAACATAATCCTTACCCAATGACTTAGAAAACTATATCGGTCTCACCTATCATAAAAAAAATTCCAATGGACATAACATAAATAAGACACATCTAATATTTCATTTACATAATAAAATCTCATAAAATATTCTATTTATCACATATTTAAAAGAGCCTTCATGCTTCACATAAAAATAAAAAAAAAATAATTCTTTGAAAACTCTTTAAAAAAATATTCATTGAAGAATTTGTAATGGGATATTATTTTTAAAATCCATTAAAATTTCAAGTTTAATATTATTAATGAATAAAATTCTTGATGGTGGAAAAGATTCTCATGTTTATATGTTAAAAAAATTCCTTTCACGCTTTTATAAAAATATAAAAAAATAATCCATTTAAAAAATAATAAAAAGTATTATTTTAAAAATATTATAAATAAAGTAAAAAATAGTTTAAAGTAACATTGAAAAAAAATTAGTATATTAAAAAAAATTGAAACATTTTAAATGACATGGATATAGAGTGAAATATAAGAATACTTTTCAAATAAGTTTTTAATGAAAAATCCCTTACAAGTTGATAACCTTTGATATAATGAGACATTGAAGGAAATAACATTCATGGATTTTAAAAAATAGTAATTTTTAGATATAAATTATAAAATACATCCATAATTAATTTTATACATCACATAAAAGAAAACATGTGTTGAAAATAGCTTATGTCTCAAAGAAAGGGAATTGAGAATAGAAATCCATTACCTAGTGTTTGACTTGTCACATACATTATTTAACTCCAATATAATGAACTTATATTATTTATTCACTTATTAATAATTTTTTACACGTTTAATCCCCTATCATTAAACTATTTTTATTTATATCAATTCCATATTAAATTACTTAATTGGTTAAGTCCACGTCAGGTTGTTTTGAGGATGTTTGGTTCATAATTTCAAAATGAATTTGGTATATTGACAGTGTCGAAAGAGGTCATTATTCCATATTATATATAATAATTAAAATTAAATATTTATTATTTTAATACATTAATTATACTTTTATAACTATATAATTAAGGTGGTTAGGGAAAATGAATTACGTTGTAACATGGAGATGGTAGTCTGTACATACGCATGAGTAACATTTCTATTTTTCAATAAATCATGTGGTAATGAAGGTAAGTTTTATTTTATCATAATAGTATCATTATCATGTTATAAACATAAAATGACTTCGTTATATCCATCCCCATAACCATATATGATAGGCATTTTTTGAAAAAACAAGTACATCGCAACGTAGAGACGGTCGTTTGTACGTACGCACACAAGATGATTTTGTTTTTCATGATTATAATGGTATGAATATAGATGACATATTTTATTTAAATAATTGTAATAATTTGATATCATATATATATTAAATAAATCAAAATATTTATCCATGAAAGTTGGTGATGATAAACTAAATACACTGGTTCACAAGGAGGTAGTCCTCACGTACACACGAATGATGGTTTAATTTATAATTAGATGGAAAATAAGATGAATAAGGTTTTAAAATTAGTGTCATAACATATCTGTATATTATAGATAATAATTTCATTATATTTTAATGTTTATTACATAATTTACAGAGGTGTAATAAGATGTGAAATGAAAATGCACGGTTTAGACGATTACACCCTCTTTGAAGAACATCCTTTGGGTCACTCATAAAGTACCGTATGGATGCTTTTATAAGAATAAAACCACCTATATTATGTATTTATGGAAGTTAAGAAGAGTTTTTGGTCTGTTTTGGTCAATATAAACAACATAGGATGTGTATAGAACAGACGAAGGGTGGTTTCCTTACACAAGAGATGAGATAAGAACCTTTAGAATTAGTTAAAGTATTAAATTAAAATAAATTAATTTTCATGTTAAAGTGGAACCAAAATGATATATTTCTAATAAACGGTTAATATAAGTTGATATATTTTAATTAAATAACTTTTAGACAATTTTATGGGATTGTTTAACCCTTATCTCTTAGTTTGAACCACACATTAACCCTTTTTATGATTCTCATGATATCAATGTTTTTTACACTTCATGGGACACCAAATTTACAATAAATTACAAATTTTCCAATAATTAGAAAATTGATTAAATTATAGACCATATTACATTCACATGGAAAAAATTAAAGTATTTTTTTGAAATTTAAATCATTTGATAAAATATTATTTAACATAAAGTAATATTAAAGTCATGTCTGGGACTATTCAAATAGTTTGACTTTAACAAATATCATGACAATAATATAATTTGAATATAAAATTTTATCACATAACTAAAACATTATATCTTTATAAAAAATATTATCACAACATTTCTCACCATAAAAATATTACTTTCAGTGTTTTTAAAATCATTTACATCAATTTTCAACTTTTTCACATGCACTATGTCGGTGTTGCGTAATAATTTAAAATAATTATTTAATTGCTAAAAAAATTTAAAAAATTAACATCATAAAAACTATTAATTAATATTAAAAATAAATATTTACAATATTTAATCATTTTTTATTCTTTTGAAAACATAAAAAAGATATTAAAATTAAGAATGTCACACATTGGAATTATTATTTACTTAAAATAATATAAATGTCTCCATAAAAAAATGGAATTAAAATGGAATATTCTAAAATTGTTGATGATTAGTAAAATTAATCTCAAAAAATAAAATATAGGAAAGATTATGGATCATTCTGAAGAATTATTCTATAGTTTTAAACTTGTTTATCCCATTTTATCACTTATAAAGTTGATAAATTTTTTCATTATTACTATTCATTATGTCCAAAAAAAAATTCAACATATTTACTAAATTGGAACATGATTGTAACGACCTGAAATTTTGAATAAATCTTATTTCATGTGTCATTTTATTTTATTTTTTATACTCAACAAAAATGTTTCATTTGATAACATGATTATAATTAAAATGAGACTGTTGGTTTTTGACTGTTATATGACCATTAGTCAATATGACCACTGGAAACTAAACGTTTCGATTATTGTCTCTAAATACAAGTAATCTTGGTTAATTATTATATAAAGAAGATTCGATGGCCTCACCCAGTAGTCTTGGACCGATCGAAGCCCATCTAACAGAACTTGGGAAGGAGGTAGCACCACTGGGATTTGCTCTGGACCAAAATCAAGCTGAACTTCATCGTGTGAAGCTAGAACGGGATCACCTTCACGAGAAGTTCAAACTGATAGAAATTACTACTCGTGCGATGTTGGCCGAGCCTCCCTCAGATTCTCTCACCTTAGAACACCTTACACTTAGGTCCTATTCTGGTGTGATAAGGGGTTATGTAAGGAGACCGTAACTGCCTTGTGTAATCCTTTTTTTTAAATAAAAATTGGGATTTCTTCTTATGATGATGTTTATGAATTTTTAAGTGACCGGATAAATATATTATGCATATTTTTGATGAATTTTAGAAAAAGGATATTTTAAAAATGTTTATGTAGACCTTAAATAATTAAAAATGTGTAATGATTTTCAAAAAATGGTCTTCTACAATTATGTTCAGTACAAAATTTAGAGTCTAATAAGATCAACTTGATTTTTAATGAATAGTAAATTATGAATATTGATTTTATGATTAGGATTAGTAATGTGTCCAAATGGATTAGTAATCTCACTTAAAGAAAGTATTAATATAATCTAGGCACCCTGATTAAGTAATGTGATTCAATAAAATGGTTAAATAACAGTTTCATAAATTATTATTCAAGTATTAGTTTTTTCGAGTGAATAGTGTTTTTTAATTAAAAATTAAATTAAAAATATTTAAAAAATTATTTTTATAAAATGGATTTCATTTTTGAACTCAGAGCATCGATATTATGTTATGGTAATTTTTGGGGTTTTTTCTGAAAAAATGAATTTTCGGTGAATAGTGTATTTATTTTAAAAAATAAATTAAAAATATTTAGAAAATTATTTTTATAAAATGTATTTCATTTTTAAAATCAGAGCATTGATATTTGGTTAAGGTGAAATTTTGGGATTATTCTGAGAAAGTTGAATTTTCGATGAATAGTGAAAATACAGTTTTTAAGTTACGGGTTTTTAATGACATCATTAAATGATGTATTAAGTATGTAATCAATATGGTCGACTTATGAATAGTAATATAAGGTATGAGGTGTCTCAAGTGGCCAATACCATGGGCAAATACCATGGGCAAGCCCATGGTTTTGCCAAAACCACTAATGAGGTGTCCCTTGACCATTAATGCCTTGTCCCCTCACTTTCCCTATAAATACCAAGTCATCCTCTCATCCATTCGACTCCCCACTCTCCCCCAACGAAGTTCTGGTCTCATTACCTCCACTACTACAAACACGGCCTTTATCAGCGCTAAAAATGGCCTTTATCAGCGCTAGAAAAGCGCTGATAAAGCCAGCGTAGATAAAGGGGGGTCCCCTTTATCAGCGCTCCGAAAAGCACTGATATAGGACCCCTTTATCAGCGCTAAAAAAAGCGCTGATAAAAGGGGTCTTTTATCAGCGCTCAAAAAAAGCGCTGATAAAAGTACCCCTTTATCAGCGCTTTTTTAGCGCAGATAAAGGGGTCCTATATCAGCGCTTCCTTTATCAGCGCTCTCGTTTTAGCGCTGATAAAGGACCCTTTTATCAGCACTTTTAAAAAAGCACTGATAAAAGTTAAAAAAAATTAAAAAAATTTAAAAAAAATTAAAAAAATTTAAAAAAATTTAAAAAAATATAAAAAATACTGCCAATCGGGGGGGCTTTTATAGCGCTTGAATCCCCCCCCCCCTTTACAGCGTTTTTCGGCCCCTATACAACACCCCAGGCACCCCACGCACCCCCCTTCACCCTTTAACAGCGCTTGATCCAATATTCCTCATGCGCGCGCACCCCTTTCTCCACCAGGATTGGAACTCGAGACCTCCCCCCTGCGCGCCTAAGCCCTTACCACTACTCTATTTTGATTTGCTTTCCAATTCATGATATCTCTATATATATATATAGTTATATTTATTCGTATAGTAATATATATTTATATTAATATATATATATAGTTATATTAAAATATATATATATATAGTTATATTATAATATATATAGTAATATTAATATATATATATATAGTGGTATTAATATATATCTATATCTATATATATATATATTTAGTTATATTTATTCATATAGTAATATATAGTTATATTAACATATATATAGTCATATTAACATATATATAGTTATATTAACATATATATAGTTATATTAACATATATATAGTTATATTAACATATATATAGTTATATTAACATATATATAGTTATATTAACATATATATAGTTATATTAACATATATATAGTTATATTAACATATATATAGTTATATTAACATATATATAGTTATATTAACATATATATAGTTATATTAACATATATATAGTGATATTAATATATATATTTATGGTGATATTAATATATATATTTATAGTAATACTAATATATATATATGTAGTTATATTAATATATATATATATAGTTATTAGATTAATATATATATAGTTAGATTAATATATATAAATAGTTAGATTAATATATAGGTATATAAATATTCATATATTGGTATTTTAAATAAAATGGATATTAGTTATTATTTAGATAAAGCTAATATATTTTATATTTAAATATGTTTAATTATTTATTTAAAAAATTTAATTTTTAGGTGCGAATATATAAAAAATATGTACATATAGTTATATATTTGATTATAAATAGCAGTTCATTATAAAAAAGGATGAAATTTCAAAGACATAATATCAATATGAATGTAATATCTTGGAATAAATTTAGTCCCCACCAAGAAAAGCCAATAATACCCCCTTAAACGAGTTTGAAAATCCACAAAATGTTAAAAAATCTGGGTACCCCGAAAAAAAACTCAGTTTTGGAGGCCTTCTGGGCCTCTTTTGGCCTCGAAAAATTCTTGAATGGCGTCCCCCCAAGTCATAGCGACGTAGAGCTCGTCGCAGGCTTCGATTTGATATGTGGTAGAGCTCAAACGGACACCCGGATCAAAAGTTATGGTCGTTTAAAGTTTGAGTTGCGTTTTCAACATATTTTGGATCTTTTTTTAATTTTTTTAATTTTTTTAGTCATCAAATTGTTATTAAATGACTATTACTCCATAATGATTATCAAAATATTAATTAAAAATATTTTTTTAATTTTTTAAGAAGTAATTTTCACTAAATATCTTAAATATTAAGTATAATAAGTGTAAATGTACATTTATACTTATCTAAAATATATTTAAAAATTATATATTATATTTATATAACAATATAACTATATTTATATATTAATATATTTTTATTTTATTTTTTTGAAGCCGACCCTTTATCAGCGCTACAAAAAGCGCTGATAAAGGCCCCCCTTTATCAGCGCTACTAACCAAGCGCTGATAAAGGGGGGCCTTTATTAGCGCTACTAAGCTAGCGCTGATAAAGGGGGGCCCTTTATCAGCGCTAACAAAAGCGCTGATCAAGGGGGGCCCCTTTATCAGCGCTAAAAAAAGCGTTGATAAAGGGGTGCCTTTATCAGTGCTTTTTTTAGCGCTGATAAAGGCACCCTTTATCAGCGCTTTTTTGAGCGCTGATAAAGGGACCCCCCTTCATCAGCGCTTTTTCATTAGCGCTGATAAAGGGGGTCACTGCGAAAAACTGTTTTTGTGGTATTGCTCCCAAGGAGTCCTCCCAAGATTCCCCCAAGCCCTCAAGGTCCCAACCTTTGAGTTTTAAGAGTTACGTTTTAAGGTAAGGGATCCAATCTCTCTCTTTCTTTTCAAGAAATCTCTTTTATGTAATTTATTTTATGCTCCATGTTCTTATGTTAATGGGTGTTATTTTATACTCCTCTTACTGCCCTTTTAATGTCCACATAATGAGAGATCCCCTCTTACTCTCATTATTTCATTTTATGAAGTTTTAAGTGGCGCCGTTAGGCTGCCGAAATTTTTGTAACGGATTTTTTCTCCCTTCTCATTTTTCAAGATCTATTTTCATGTAAAGTATTTCAAGTTCCTTTTTATTATGTTGTGGTATGATCTCTAAATTTATCATACTGATCTTTTATGATCATATGATGAGATACCCCATTTGATCTCTTCAATTCAGTATTTTGAAGTCATAAGTAGCGCCGTTAGGCTGCTGAATTTTTAAGTGGTTCTTCACCCTTCTCATTTTGAAGTCCTACTTTCATGTCAATTCTTTCAAGTCCTTTTTGTTATGTTGGGGTATAATATCTATATCTATCATACTGATCTTATATGACCATATGATGAGAGACCCCATTTGATCTCTTCAATTCATTATTTTGAAGTTTTAAGTGGTGCTGTTAGGCTGCCGAATTTTTAAGTGGTTCTTCACCCTTCTCGTTTTGAAGTTCTACTTTCATGTCAATTCTTTCAAGTTACTTTTTTTTCATGTTGGGGTATGATATCTATATCTATCATACTGATCTTTTATGACCATATGATGAGAGACCCCATTTTTATCTCTTCAATTCAGTATTTTTAAGTTTAAGTGGCGTCGTTAGGCTGTTGAATTTCTAAGTGGTCCTTGCACCTTTCTCCCTTTTCAAAGTTCTAATTCCATGTCAAGTCTTGCAAGTTCCTTTTTATTATGTTGGGGTATGATCTCTATATTTTTCATACTAATATTTTATGTTCATATGATGAGAGACCCTATTTGATCTCATCAATTCATTTTTGGTTGAAGTTTATGTAACGCTGTTAGGCTGCCGAATTTTCATAAGAAAAATCTTATTTTTTGTCTTCCTTTCATTTCCTTCATTTCATATGGTATATTTTCAAATTTCATTACCATGTTCTTAAATCCCTTATATTCTATCCCTCTACTGTTTTATGGGTCATTTATGAATGTTTGACCCATGTCCCCTCTCTTTTCAATGTTTTCTAAAAACCTTGTAACATAGTCGTTATGCTGCAGAATTTTCGTCTCAAAATGTCTCTCTTTTTTTCTAAAGATATTTTATTTTATTAAGTGAATACTCAAATCTCTTGTTTCAATAGGGGTATTCACATATATATCAAAATGTTCTTTTTTAAATTATGGTATTTACATACGTGAAACCCGCTTTCCCTTTCCGTGGGTTTAAAGTGACATAAAGATCATGTCTTTAAAGCAGTTTTTAAAACGTTATAATTATGAAATGAAACCCATTTCCTTTATGCTATATGGGTCGTTTATGAAATGATTGATTATGATATATGTGGCTCACATGATAATAAATACATTTCAAGGGTGCGCCCAGATAGCGCTCCAATGCATTGGGTAAAGACTTAATCTCTAGAGATGACTTTTTAGACTGATACCTTGGTGAATAACCTTGGTAATTTTTAATGACACATTGGGGATGGACCTTGGTGAAACGAAATTATTTTCAATATTAAATGTTGCAGCCACATCTTCAAGTTAGGAAAAATGTTATTTTTATTATGATATGCCTCATGATTTCATTTTCATTCCTTAAAGTTCTTTTAATTACCTTATTGAAGTATCTCAAGTTCACATGTAAAATGTTTCTCTTGTTTCCCTTACTGGGCTTTCTGCTCACCCTTTCTTTTGATGTATGTCCCCAGGTTATGTGATGCAGTAATGAACCCAGTATGAACATGAGGAGAATCCTTTCAAGTGTTTAAGAAGAGTGTTTTATGCTTTCATGTTTTAAGTTCCTGGTTTCCAAGACACTAAACCTTAAAGATCCTCGGTTTTGTAAAATGTAATGAAAGTTTATGTGATAAAAAGTTCAGGATGTCATAGTTGGTATCAAAGGATGGTTTAGTTATTTGTGGAAATTAGGATATGAAAACTTTAGGAATAACCCTATAGAAAAGTTTAAATATAGGAAATCTTCCATATGTTTTTGTGAGTATTGAGTAAAGGGTTTTCAAGAAAATACATCCCTGTCTGGATACGAGCAGGTAGAGGTGGCTCTGGCACAGATAAACATAGGGGTAAAACCTGAAAACACCTCTTCGAGCTAGACTCGAACGGGAACTGGTACAAAACAACGGGCCTTGCTGCACTCTTGGTTACAACACTCCCGGGGGATATGCTTTGGTAAATTCATAAGCTTAGTATGAACCATTGTTAAAGGAACACAGATAAAATAAAATAAAGATTCACATAAGAATATATGATCATGGATAACCTAGATGGGAACCTAGGGGATCACATGTTAGGGTATACTTTTCTTCTACAATTTATCCTTATATTCTTTAAGTTCCTTTTCATGATTATTAGCTAAGTATTTAAGCCCCTAATTATAGTTTCTTTTCTTAGTTAATGGCGGGAAATAGAAGAACATGTCCCAACAACCAATGTGATAGGAAATGCTACGATTGTCGTATTAATACGACAGAGATGATTAGGGGATTAAAAGATGACTATTATTTTGGAAGATGTTCACTATTTTGGGGACCCTATATGATTGAGGAAAATAGATTACTGTGGTATTTTCATTGAGGAGTAAGGTTGACTTATATTTTGAAGAATCGATGAATTAATGGTGGACTTATAGTAATTTAGGTTACTTATGGGAATGATTAACCTATCTTGGGTAAAATATGTTTAGGTTAGATACTTTTGTTATAAGATGTTAGGAGTGGTTGATATTGTTTGGAGATGAACAATGAAGTTTATTTTGGAAGACTATGTTATCAAATCCTTCTTGTATTTGGGTTTCAATCTTAGTTTGGTTTATTTTGAGGAATTTTAAGAACAGTTATTTATGGAATGGTCTATGATGAACTTTGGGTATTACCATGGAACTTTGAAGATTTAAAAGTAGTTTCCATTCCTATGAGATTCTTCCTTTTTGAAGAGTTGTTTAACCTTACCCTTTCTGTTTTTGGGATAATGTTTAAAGATAGAAGAAATAGATAGTTAATCTTTTGTAGATTACGTGATTCTCTAGAAGATGATTCTTGTGTTTTGATGAGACCAAGTGTTTTTTAATTCTCATCATTTGGAGAAAAGATTATTTTTGGGTAGAAACTTATTAAAGGATGAAACTCTACATGAAGGTAGGTATATTTTCTTATGTTTTTGTTCTATGTAGTAAATGAATTCCTCAAAATTATGAAAAGAAACGTAAAACAAAAATGTTGTTGGTTTACGTTTCCTACTAGGTAATCAAAGACCGTTTACACACATCATAAGTTTGGGATTTTCTTATGGTTAAATTTCTCCAAATCATGTTTTCTATCACTCTCCCCCAGAAATTGACCCTTTGTTTTTTTCTTCCATGTCCATGTTTTCCTACATGGAATCCTAGTATGGGTTAACTTAGGTGACCTTTTTACTTACCTTTATTTCTTTTAAAGTAATAGTTTTACTGAGTCCTTTTCCGGTGTGGGACTTTCAATGAAATTTCAAAACCCATTTTTAAAAATTGCGAGGACGCAATTTCTTAAGGGGGGAAGATTGTAACGACCTGAAATTTTGAATAAATCTTATTTTATGTGTCATTTTATTTTATTTTTTATACTCAACAAAAATGTTTCATTTGATAACATGATTATAATTAAAATGAGACTGTTGGGTTTTGACTGTTATATGACCATTAGTCAATATGACCGCTGGAAACTAAACGTTTCGATTATTGTCTCTAAATACAAGTAATCTTGGTTAATTATTATAGAAAGAAGATTCGATGGCCTCACCCAGTAGTCTTGGACCGATCGAAGCCCATCTAACAGAACTTGGGAAGGAGGTAGCACCACTGGGCTTTGGTCTGGACCATACCCAAGCTGAACTTCATCGTGTGAAGCTAGAACGGGATCGCCTTCACGAGAAGTTCAAACTGATAGAAATTACTACTCGTGCGATGTTGGATGAGCCTCCCTCGGATTATCTCACCTTAGCACACCTTACACTTAGGTCCTATGCTGGTGTGATAAGGGGCTATGTAAGGAGACCATAACTGCCTTGTGTAATCCTTTGTTTTAAATAAAAATTGGGATTTCTTCTTATGATGATGTTTATGAATTTTTAAGTGACCGGATAAATATAGTATGCATATTTTTTATGAATTTTAGAAAAAGGATATTTTAAAAATGTTTATGTAAACCTTAAATAATTAAAAATGTGTAATGATTTTCAAAAAATGGTCTTCTACAATTATGTTCTGTACGAAATTTAGAGTCTAATAAGATCAACTTGATTTTTTATGAATAGTAAATTATTAATAGTGATTTTATGATTAGGATTAGTAATGTGTCCAAATGGATTAGTAATCTCACTTAAAGAAAGTATTAATATAATCTAGGCACCTTGATTAAGTAATGTGATTCAATAAAATGGTTGAATAACGGTTTCATAAATTATTATTCAAGTATTAGTTTTTTCAAGTGAATAGTGTTTTTTAATTAAAAATTAAATTAAAAATATTTAAAAAATTATTTTTATAAAATGGATTTCATTTTTTAACTCAGAGCATCGATATTATGTTATGGTAATTTTTGGGGTTTTTTCTGAAAAAATGAATTTTCGGTGAATAGTGTATTTATTTTAAAAAATTAATTAAAAATATTTAGAAAATTATTTTTATAAAATGGAGTTCATTTTTGAAATCAGAGCATTGATATTTGGTTAAGGTGAAATTTTGGGATTATTCTAAGAAAGTTGAATTTTCGATGAATAGTGAAAATACAGTTTTTAAGTTACGGGTGTTTAATGACATCATTAAATGATGTATTAAGTATGTAATCAATATGGTTGACTTATGAATAGTAATATAAGTTAGGAGGTGTCCCAAGTGGCTAATACCATGGGAAAATACCATGGGCAATCCCATGGTTTTTCCAAAACCACTAATGAGGTGTCCCTTGGCCATTAATGCCTTGTCCCCTCACTTTCCCTATAAATACCAAGCCATCCTCTCATCCATTCGACTCCCCACTCTCCTCCAATGAAGTTCTGGTCTCATTACCTCCCAAGGAGTCCTCCCAAGGTGCCCCCAAGTCCTCAAGGTCCCAACCTTTGAGTTTTAAGAGTTACGTTTTAAGGTAAGGGATCCGATCTCTCTCTTTCTTTTCAAGAAATCTCTTTTATGTAATTTCTTTTATGCTCCATGTTCTTATGTTAAAGGGTGTTCTTTTATACTCCTATTACTTCCCTTTTCATGTTCACATAATGAGATATCCCCTCTTACTATCATTATTTCGTTTTATGAAGTTTTAAGTGGCGCCGTTAGGCTGCCGAAATTTTTGTAACGGATTCTTTCTCCCTTCTCATTTTTTAAGATCTATTTTAATGTAAAGTATTTCAAGTTCCTTTTTATTATGTTGGGTTATGATCTCTAAATTTATCACACTGATATTTTATGATCATATGATGAGATACCCCATTTGATCTCTTCAATTCAGTATTTTCAGGTTTTAAGTGGCGCCGTTAGGCTGCTGAATTTTTAAGTGGTTCTTCACCCTTCTCGTTTTGAAGTCCTACTTTCATGTCAATTCTTTCAAGTCCTTTTTGTTATGTTGGGATATGATCTCTATATCTATCATACCGATCTTTTATGACCATATGATGAGAGACCCCATTTGATCTCTTCAATTCAGTATTTTGAAGTTTTAAGTGGCGCTGTTACGCTGCCGAATTTTTAAGTGGTTCTTCACCCTTCTCGTTTTGAAGTTCTACTTTCATGTCAATTATTTCAAGTTCCTTTTTTTTATGTTGGGTTATTATCTATATATCTATCATACTGATCTTTTATGACCATATGATGATAGACCCCATTTTGATCTCTTCAATTCAGTATTTTGAAGTTTAAGTGGCGTCGTTAGGCTGCTGTATTTTTAAGTGGTCCTTGCACCTTTCTCCCTTTTCAAAGTTCTAATTCCATGTCAAGTCTTGCAAGTTCCTTTTTATTATGTTGGGGTATGATATCTATATCTATCATACTGATCTTTTATGTTCATATGATGAGATACCCTATTTGATCTCATCAATTCATTTTTGGTTGAAGTTTATGTAACGCTGTTAGGCTGCCGAATTTTCATAAGAGAAATCTTATTTTTTGTCTTCCTTTCATGTCCTTCATTTCATATGGTATATTTTCAAATTTCATTACAATGTTCTTAAATACCTTATATTCTGTCCCTATACTGTTTTATGGGTCATTTATGAATGTTTGACCCATCCCCTCTCTTTTCAATGTTTTCTAAAAACCTTGTAACATAGTCGTTATGCTGCAGAATTTTCGTCTCAAAATGTCTCTCTCTTTTTTTCTAAATATATTTTGTTTTATTAATTGAATACTCAAAGCTCTTATTTCTATAGGGGTATTCACATATATATCAAAATGTTCTATTTTAAATTCTGATATTTACATACGTGAAACCCGCTTTCCCTTTCCGTGGGTTTAAAGTGACATAAAGATCATGTCTTTAATGCAGTTTTTAAAACGTTATGATTATGAAATGAAACCCATTTAATTTATGATATATGGGTTGTTTATGAAATGATTTATGATGATATATGTGGCTCACATGATAATAAATACATGTCAAGGGTGCGCCCAGATAGCGCTCCAATGCATTAGGTAAAGACTTAATCTCTAGAGATGACTTTTTAGACTGATACCTTGGTGAATAACCTTGGTAAATTTTAATGACACCTTGGGGATGGACCTTGGTGAAACGAAATGATTGTCAATATTAAATGTTCCAGCCACTTATTCAAGTTATGAAAAATGTTATTTTTATTATGATATTCCTCATGATTTTATTTTCATGCCTTAAAGTTCTTTTCATGACCTTATTGAAGTATCTCAAGTTCACATGTAAAATGTTTCTCTTGTTTCCCTTACTGGGATTTATGCTCACCCTTTCTTTTGATGTATGTCCCCAGGTTATGTGATGCAGTAATGAACCAAGGATGAACATGAGGAGAATCCTTTCAAGTGTTTAAGAAGAATGTTTTATGTTTTCATGTTTTAAGTTCCTGGTTTCCAAGACACTAAACCTTAAAGATCCTCAGTTTTGTAAAATGTAATGAAAGTTTATGTGATAAAAAGTGCAAGATGTCATAATTATGATTACAAATATGGAACTCATTTTATAAAATTCAATCCCTATAATTGGAGGAAATTACTTTTAAAATAAACTCCCAAAACACGATGAAAAAACAGTTTTCCATAAAAATTCATTTTTAAGTATAAAAATGTTTTCCTACCAAAATTAAGAATAATGTTAATAAAAAGGAAAGTAATTGGATTATGTTTAATAAAAATTAAATAATAAAGTTTTAAATACAAATAAAAAATGGTATGTTGTAATTATATGAAAATAAAATATTATTTTCTATAAATAGGTATTTTTCACTATTCATGGAAAAATTAATCTTTTCAAAAAAATCCAAACAATTTCATCCTAAAAAAAATTCAATATTTTGATTTAAAAAATGAAATCTTGTTTATTAATATAAATTTATGAAATTATTATAAATTTATTATAATATTCACCCTCAAAAATCAATAAAACCATTTTTGAAGAAAACATATTTTAAAATCATAAAATGAATTTACTGAAATATCAAGGTATTCCATTATAAACCCTTATAGAAATTACATCCTAAAAAATTATCTCATTAATTATAAAGGTATTTTAAAACATTTAAAAATAAATCAATTCTAGAGAGTAGAATATAAACCATAAAATCATGATAGAGAAAAATAATATTTAAAAATACCTTTTTTGAAAACCCACATTTTAAAAATGGATAATAAAATATACTTTTGAAAATAGGTGAAGGGAAATGTGAAGTTATTATAAGATAACATATAGTTAGGGTTCCAAATTGGATAAAATTACTAGGAAGTGAAAATATGGAAATAGAGGAGAAACATAATTTCTAAATAATTATGGAGAGTGATAGAGAATATTGATCTCTAGAAAGTAAATGATCATGATAAATTATATCCCCACAAAACAATAAATCAATAAGGGATTAAGAAGACCATAAATTCATCAAAATGGAATGAAATAGGATGCCATTTTTATTTCAAAATCATTTTCCTGGAGTTAATGGCTACCTTTACCATGTAGAATAAGAACATAAGGGAGCATACTTACTTGATTTTCTTAAAATCCATAAACAAAATTTTATCATTTGGTTGTCAATTTTTACAAGTTCTCATCTCTATATCATCCCATATTAAAAGTAATGAGTATCAATGATGGATCTTTCATATCCCAAAATCATTGAATTTTAATATATCAAAGGATATAGATAGGATTAAAAGAAAATCATATTTTCTTTACTAAAACCAATATGGTTAGCACGTGATAAGATAATAACAAAAATTAATAAACCATTATATGAAGAAAAGAAACATTAATATCTAATTACTCAACAATAACATCTAAATTTCAACTAAAATCATTCAATAAATAAATAACCTTAAAATTATTCAAAATATTCTTGACCAAGTTTAAAAATCAAAAATAAAAAAGGTTTCATCACATGTTATTGCATAATAAACATAACATTTATCTCTAAATAACATCAATCACTCCTGAGGTATAATACAAAAATGTATATTCTCTAATCCTATAATATCCAAAATATAATAATATTTTCCATAAATATCCCACATTACGTTAAATCCAAAATAAAATCATATATACTTACAAAAGATAATTCAACCTTTATTACTCAAATGAAAATCCATATTATCCAAAAATTATTTCCATGTACCTTAATCAATTAATTTCCCTACAATAGTGAAATTATTCAAAAAAACATTAATCACATAGTCACCAAATCAATTTTCAATCCCATAATTCTCTATATGATAAATAATATGTTCCTAAAATTTAATAAACGTTTTATCACAGTTAACCATAATTACCTCAACATAAAAGATCATATTAACCATAAATATTATAAATACCTTTAAACTAATGAAATAAAATATGAATCATTTTTTCTCAAATAACCTTTTCCCTAAAAACAAAAAACTAAACCCAAGGGTTGTATTGGGTGGATGGATATAGGTCGATCCATATATGACATCGGGCCAACTATTGGTATCCCATACTATACACCAAACATCAACTCCCCAGGTTCGATGTGATATTTCTCATGTAGTGGGAGTTGTGAGCGTATCCATGGATAGACATAGAAAGTAATATTTGGAATATGTGAAGTAGATATTTTGGTATTGTGAGGGAAGAAATGAAGAATATATGTCCTCTGGGAATGGAAATTAGTGTAGGGGTATGTAGATTTTGACCTTGGAGATGATGTCGATAGTGGGAGGATTATCATCGGTTATGTGTTTACCTGCGTATGAATTGTAGTAAGCTGGATAAATTGGTTTTATAAGGTGGGGGATTTATCAACCATAGAGGTATAATATATTACTATAACATAAATTGATAAGGAGTTGGTTTTTATAAAGAAATTCTTGGAGGAGTTGGATATAATTCAATAAGAAAATGTATTTCACTATGACAGTCAACGTGCTATACATATTTTCCTGAACCTAGTGTTTCATTCCCAAATGAATAACATTTAGTTTTAGTACCATTTTGTCAGAGTCAATATGCAGTATAGGTGGATGACATTTCACAAATTCCTAAGAACCAATAATCCAATACACGTGTTGATAAAGAGGATGGAGATAGAGATTTTGAGTCATTATTGTGCCTTAGATAGTCTCAAATGATAAAGGGAGGATAAAGGTTTGAAAATTGTAGAACACTATGGGAGCATAGAATAGAAAACAACTAGTATTTCATGAATTATCGATTTGAAATTAAGACATTGAATGTAAATAATGAACTATAGAGTGAGGAAGGAGAAGAGATTAAATTATAAACATTTTCTAAACCAGTAAAATCAAAGAAGGTTACATGATAGATTAAGATCCAATTGGTAGATTTTTGGAATGGTGTAGTCCAATCATTGGATGATGTCAGGCCAACTACTGGAAACCCATACTAGACACTATGATGAAATCCTCCTAGACTATAACAGAGTTGACTGCATTGTAGAAGAGCTGAATGGAGACACTGATAGTGAACTTTAGCAATAAGGGCTTTGATATGGTTACTACAGTATCTCATTATATTGAGACAACATTATCGTATCTCTATAAACTTCCAACGACCAATCACTACATCATAATGGTATAATTATGTGTTTGTGGGAAAAAATACAGAATCTTATTTATAAGATCATTCAAGCTAGGGTTTCTATATCTATGATTCTCAAAAATCACCCTATAATTATACTCCTAAATTATTTAAATTATTCTACCTCTCTATATACATAGGGATCATTTCTTGAATGAAATAAATCTCTATGTCTTGTGATCATATTATCATTCTAATTTTTTCCCTTTTACTCTCTTTTTTGGAAACATTCAACATTGTTACCCACGGTGTTTCTATAATAGTATTACCATAAATAGATCCAAAAAATGATCTTATTCATCTTAGACTTTCATAACATAAAACCTTAAAAGGGTAATCCATGACTTTAAACGTATGATCAACTATAGAATTATTAACACATGATGATATCTAAAACACTTTAAGTTAAAATCACATGAAAAATCCTAATCAATAAATTTATCTAAACCCTACTCTGATACCAACTATAACAACCCAGAACCCATACTCATACATCCAATGTTAAAAACATAATCTTCACATTTTAATAATTCATACTGATGTACATGACCGAATTTTATTCATCAAAAATATAAAACATAAAATATAATTATTGGATCACTTAAATACCAAAGGTTGTTTTAGGTTTAGAGTTTTATATAATTTTGAAAAACAGTTGCATAATAATTCACATGTCATTAAGTGATCATTTTTTCATTATACATAACTTTTATTTTTCCATATTAAGCCTTCATAATTTTTTCTACTCAATGTTAAACCCTATGAAAAACATTTAAAAATGTGGGATAATCAAAAAATCTAAGTAGGGTACATATAAAAATAAAAAAAGAAATTTTTAGTCTATTTAAAAAGGCATGTTATCAAATAAAAGAGTTTTACTTTAATATAATAATATCTTATCTCAAATGATTTTTTTCTTACACATTAAATTATCCTTATTGTAAAAAGTTTTTTATAAAATAATATAAAATAAAACATAAATGAAAAATCACAATCATGGGTTTTTCATTGAAAACATAAAAACCCATTAAAATATATTTTCAAAAAAACATACCTTTTAGTATTAAAGGAAATAATAATTTCTGTAAACAAAAGATCATTATCTAACCTTATGAAATAAATATATTTCCCTAAAAATTAATTTTTAATCATATAAAAGTCATGTATGTTCCTTGGTTTTTCATCATCATATAAACCTAACAAAAACCCATACAAAAATCCCTATAATTGGAATAACATACTTGGATAATTTTGGAATAATACTTTGGAGAACATAATCAATAACCAATGCATTAGAGAGAGATATCAGGCTCACTCATCATCATAAAAAAATTTACAAGGACCATAAAAAACATAAAACACATATAATATTTCATTTCAATCATAAAATATTCATTTTAACATTTATGCAGAAGCGATTACAAGTTTCACATAAAAATAAAGAATAGAACCCCTTTTATTTGAAATCTCTTTAAACAAAAAATATAAAAAGAATGCTAAATAGGATACTATTTTCAAAAACCATGAAAACATGAATATAAATATTATTAAATAATAATTTTTATGATGTATGTAAATTCATTTCATGTCATATATGTTAAATAAATCCTCTCTATAATTTTATAAAAAAATAAAATTTTAACTCGTTTGGTAAACATTAAAAATATTTCTTTAAAAACCTTTATAAATAATTTAAAAAATGATTTAAAATGAAACTAAAAATAATTATTATCATATTAATAACATAATTAAAACATTTTAAATATCATGGATACAATAGAAAAAAACAAAAAATATTAAAACTTTTAAATCAAGTTTTTAATGAAAAATTCATTACAACTTGAAAAATTTTAAACCAATGAAACATTGAATGAATGAATAATGAATGGATTTATAAAAACTTTAATTTATTTATAAAAATGATAAAATAAATCCATATGTAAGTTTATAAACCACACAAAATAAACCAGGATGGTAAAATTTCTTAAGCCTTAAACAAAGGAAATTGAGACAAGAGATCCCTTACCTCGAGCCGTCATGCACAATATTTAACTCCAAGATAATAAACTTATATTAATAATTTACCATATTAATAAAATTTCATAGTTTAATACCTTATTTATAAACCATTTATTTCATTTATTTTTTTGATATATTAAATTACTTATTCGTTAAAGTCCATGTTTGGTGTTTTTAGGACATTCGGTTCACAATTTCAATATCGATTCAGTATGTTAAACATGGTCAAAGTGGTAATTCATATATCATCTAAAGAATTATAATTTTTAAATAATTTTAAATTTTTATAAATAATTATTATTTTATATCCATATTTGTTATTTGGTTATGAAAAATGAATTACGTCACGACAAGGAGATGGAAGCCCTTATGGACAAATAAGTAACATTTCCATTTTTTAATGAATCATAAGGGAAAGAAGGTAAATAATTTTTTTCTTTAAATAATATTTATAATGTTATAAAATTAAAATATATTCATTAAATATATCCCCATTACTTTCCTTTAGACAAGTTTTTTGAAAAATTGAGTACACTGCTACGAAGTGACGATAGTTGGTACGTACATACATGAAATGATTCTAATTTTAAAAACTAAAATGGTATGAATATATATTATATATTATAATTAAATAATAATAATTATGTCATTAATATAATGAATAAAATTTAATTCTGTTATAATAACTTTCAATGAAAGGTGAATAGGAGCAACAAAATAAATCAGTACGTGAGGCAGTAGCCTGCATGTACACATGAATGATGATTTTTTTTCAATTTCATAGAAAATAACATGAATAAGGTTATGAAAATAATATAATAATATCCAAATATATGGTAAATGATTATTTTATTATATATTAATGGTCATGATTGAATTGAATTAGGTATAATAAAAATTAAAATAAAAACACTCGGTTAAGACTATTACCTCCACTTTGGAGAACCTCTTTAGGAACTCGCCTTAAGGACCATGGGGTTGGTATTTTAAGAATGTGAGGACCTATAATGAAGTTAATAATGGTTTTTGGTAGGTTTTTCTTGAGCTACAAGGCTCAGGAAGTGTGTGGAAGAGAGGAGGGTGGAATCCTTATATAAGAGATGGGAGGGAAACCCTTGGAATTACTTAAAGTATTAAATTAATATAGATTAATTTTCATGTTAAATTGGAACCAGAATAACATATTTATAAAAAAGGGTGAATATAAATTTAAATAATATCATAAAATAAAATTTATATAAGTTTAATTAATTTTTTAACCTTTATCTATTAGTTTTTTCCCCCTTGTTAACCCTTTTGATGATTTCTATGATATTTATGTTTTTACTCTTTAGGGAACAAAAACCTTAATATAAATGGAAAATTTACCCATAAGTGGAAAATGGTTTAAATTATAGAACATATCTCATCAACTTAGCTGAATTTAATTTTTTTTCTAAATTTTAAATCATTTATTAAAATATTATTTAACTTCAAAATTGTAGTGTAATTAAAATATAAATTTTTATCACATCAAAAAACATTACATTTATTTAAAAAAATATTATTTTAATATTACTCACCCAAAAAATATTACTTTTATATTTTTTTTAAATCATTTGATTGATTCTTATACTAGTTCTACAAGCACTTTGTAAGCATTGGGTATTCATTTAAGGTAATTATTTCATCACAAAATCCAAACAAAATACCATCATAAAATTTATTTATATTAAAAATAACCATTTATAAATATTCCTGACATGTTATTAACCTTGGGAAAATATATTAGAGATATTACAATCAAGAAAGTTACATTTTTACATTATTCTTTAATTAAAATAACATAAAAAACATCATCAAAAATACAGAAATAAAATTCCATATTTTTTAATTTATAAAGGATTAGTGTCAAATTAAATTTATAAAATGAAATAAAATAAATTGTACGGATCATTTAGAATCTTTATTCTATATTTTCACCTTTTCTATCTCATTTTACCCTTTACCAAAGTGATAAATTTTACCATAGTTATTATTATTTATGTCCAAAAATAAAGGTGACATGTTTACCAAATTTGGAAAATATGATTCCAAATATGTAATCCATTTTATTATATTCAATATCTATAACTGGTAGAAAATAATTTCAAAAAACCCAAAAAATACAATGAATAACAGTTTTCCATAAAAATGAATTTTAAAGTATAAAAATGTTTCTATGCCAAAGTTATGAATAATGCTGATTAAAATGAAACTAATTGGATTATGTTTAATAAAAATGAACTAATTGTATTTTAAAATCAATTCATAACAATATGGGACCTTATAAATTCTTGAAATGAAAAGACGGTTTTCTATAAAATTGGTAATTTTCACTATTCAATAAAAATGAACCTTTTCAAAATAATTATTAATTTCACCCCAAGATAATTTAAATATTATGATTTAAAAAATCCATCCTTTTAACAAATACCACTTCAAAAATTAGAAACAATTAATTATTATATTTTATCACAAAAATTAGTAAAAACCATTTTCAAATAAATAATATTTTTAAATCATAAAATGACTCTACTAAAAACTGAGTGCTTGTTTCCAAACAATTAATCAATAAATTTTTATTGAGTGTGAACTTTATATAGATGCATATATATATACATATATATATATATATATACCTTATAACTCATTAACTCGTGTACAAAGCTACCAATTCAATGGTTAGATTATAATGGTTATATTTAAATAATAATATTTTCAGTCATTAAATATCAGTGTTTTGTGTAATTTAAATTATATAATATAGTTTTCACTAAAAATATCATGATATTTTAGTGAATCCCAAAAACATTCTAATATAAAAAAACTTTTATTATTCAAATTTGATGTAAATTTATCTTTTTCCAGAAACTCCATTGTATGATTTTTAGATAATAGTTTATATAAATTATTTAAAATATTCTTTTCTTTCTCAAATTATTCATCTCATGTTAATAGATAAGGTAGCATGAATTTTTCTGAGTTGACATTGAATTGTTTTATCATACATCAGTATCTATGTCATCGAGGTTAAAATTTATGATATACCAGAAATTATATTCTTACAAATGTTTTTATTCTAAATGATTTTCTACCTTCCTTATAAATGGGACTTCCTAAAAATAGTATTGTAACCTGAAAATTTTCCAAATATATAAAATTCCTTTATCATAATTAACAGTATGAATCTCAATGGGAAATATTCTTTGTTGTGATCATTGTAAATCACAACACCCATATCCAATATTAATTTCACATCTTTAATTAATGGCACCTAAAAAATTTTACTATCATAACTATGTTATTTCATCCTAAAAAACATATATAACATGACATAAATGTGTTATATACATAACCATGATGATAAGTTATAGTTTATAATCCTAAAAATCCTTGTATTGTGACTGTTTCTTTTCATACTTCAAGAATTCATGACATTAGTGCAAGATTCAAGATGAAGTTTTTGTGTTTCATTTTAAAATTTATGATGTACAGGATCAATTTTATTTTTTGGTAAGAATCTGTAGTGATTCAAATTTTTTTATCTTCAATTATTTTATTTGTTTGTAATGTTGACAAACATGAACACTTTGAACTTTAATAAAAGAATTTAAATCTTTGAAGGGTTAGAAAGAATCATGTCACAACCCATCCCAGCAGGGCCCGTGTCATGACTACCCAAAGCCCGCCTCTGATAGTCTAGGGTTTGGTGACTAGCACTAAGTAGGCATATCTCATAAATGGGAGGTATTTTCCTAAATACATATGCACATGCACATGACTAGAAAAGAAACCACCGACAACTAAGAATGAAAAAACTAAAACCAACCACAATATACAACAGGAAGTAAAGTAAAAAAAGCTAAATTGGGCTAGTGTACCAGCCCACTGAAAGGGAAAAATTAACACAAACAAGTACTCAAGTTTCTGGAAGATCATCGGCATAAAGCCCTACCTGAAGGGTAGGCGTAGTTTAGCTATCAGAAGTTTTAGGTGCTTACCTCATCCGCTTGATCACTCTATGCACCACTTAGTCTTGTCCCATGGAGGTCTATGTCAAAATATCAGTCATTTGCACAAGACATGACATGTGCGGGCAAAGCTAGTATAGGGGTGAGTGAAATTGTACTTAGTAGGAAACCCAAAACCACAAAGTAAAGACCACAAGGAGAGTACACAAGAAGTATTTTCAACTCACACAGGTAGAAGTATATGACACTAAGAGCATGATTATCATATGTAGTTAAAAAACACCCCGAATCGATCATACATGTAGTCCTGATGAGACGTGTAGTCTTGATGAGACACTCAGTCTAGATGAGACACTCAGTCCTAATGATCCACTCAATCTAGATGAGACACCTAGTCTCAGTAAGTCATGTAGACTCCAAGTCACAAAGCTACCACTTCATATAGTCACTGAGTCTCTGTCAACCATAGGATTATGTTTGTAGTGTAGTTTTTTTGGGAGAAACTACTCCTCAATCCTAATATCACAAGTCAACTTTCTCAAAGACTCACATAGAGTATCTCAAAAACATTCCTCATCATGAGGGTCCCAACTCTACAAATGGATCGTCAAACGGATTAATGGTGTGTAAGTTACAACCATTTAATTAAAAATGGGATAGTTGGGTCCAGGTCCAATTCGACTCGTCCCACTTCTAGCTCGGCCCTTCGGATCTAGCCGGGACCAATCGAACGATCCAGTTCATTCACTGAAGAAGTGGCAGGCACTGCATCTACACCTGGTCAATGTGGCCGGTCGCCAAGTCATCTGCTCCTCCCATAGGTAGTCTACAGGACCACATGTCCGCCAGCTAGCCAACACGGCGTTGCGCCGCATTTCTGGGCCACACCTTCGCGGCCCTCCCTGGCTGCAGCTCCTGTCCCTGCCTAAGGTTGTGCCACTATGGGATACCATCACCAGCTGTCGATCTAGCGGCCTCCTCTGCCACCACCTACGACCCCCTTCCACAGTTCGTCCCACCGTTGTTATCCCACTAGACCGCAGTTCACCTCCACCGCCAGGCCGATGCTGCCTCTGCCCCGCCAATGGCCTCCTCTCACTACGTTCCCCCTGGAAAGGTCGTATCCTCCTCACACTACCACTTTCCCAAATCCCGCTCTAAATCATTGTTCCCAACGAATAATGGGGAGAACAAAAATAGGGGGAAAGGTAAAACACAAGAACACCCAAAGTGGATCGATATGGGCCCTGTTCATGTCAGCCTCAATCCATCCACATTAGAATTGAAGAATAGATGGAAAAAAACATAAAATCTATGTGTGGGTAATTCCCGAATCAAACCCCAAAACAGAACATCCATCCCCAGATGATCGACCTATGGATAAACATGTTTTTTGGTTGTTTCGTGTTCATCGTTTGAAAGAAATAAAGGGAAATAAAATAACCCAAAAATGAAACCCCTACCTTGAGTTTGAAATGGTTGGCATTGAGGTTTGATTGTTTTTGGTTATTCATTGAGATTTTTCATGATCCTCCATTTTCTAAGGATAGAAAATCACTAAGGCCCTCCTCCAATGATCACAAGGAAGGATCAATAATTCTCATCCTGAATACCTACTAATGGTTTAAGGAAGGAAGATGGGTTTTAGTGTTAATGCATTTTAGCATTACACGCATTTCAATTTTACTGTGTCACTGAGTTACAGTGTCTCTATGTCACTACGCTATTGTGTCATTACTTAAAGTCAAAGAATGGTTATGTTGAAAATATTTTTATTAAAAATATTTTATGGATGGTTGTGTATAAAAACTATCTTTTTCCCTCAACTAGTGTAGGCCAAGGGTAGGCCTCACCTCAGGTAAAGTCATTGTACTAAACACAATGATGCCCTCGTATTTTTGATTTGGTCACCCATTTAAAAGATATTAAAGATCAAAGTTTTCACCCTGAGCGCTTTTAATTAAAAAATAAACTTTATTTAAAGATTTATTCGAGGAACACCGACCCTTAGAATTTCATGCCGTCTCAATGCCTAGTCTCAAAATTTTCTCAATAAATTTATAAAAACTAATTTGGAGAAAAATCTGAGTCATCACATTCTCTCCACCTTATGGATTTACGTCCCCGAAATCCAAAACAAGGGATACTCGACATAAAAATGAGCGTAATGAGCAAGAATCTACACCTCATACTCCCTAGTACCCTCAAGGAGATTCCCGTTTTTCCACCAAATGCACACTATAGGAATCGACCGCCCATAAAGGATCTACTCTTATCGATCCTCTATCTCAATAGGGAACTCCACAAACGTCACCCCATCGTCAATTTATAGCTCACCCCAGTCGATGATGTGTCATGGATTATGGACGTACCTCTTCAGCTATGATTCATGAAAGACATCATGCACCTGATGCATCTATGGGGGTAGAGCTAGGTGATACTCAACTGCACCAAATCTACTCAGAATCTTAAAAGTGTAGATAAATCTCGGAGATAACTTTCCACCCAATACAAATCTCCACAATCCATGATGATTTGAAACCCTAAGGAACACAATTTCTCCCTCCTCAAACTCCAAGGGGATTTGTCTCTTATTTGCATAAGATTTATGCCTTCTCTGTGCAATTCCCATCCACTCTTGGATGATCAACACCTTCTCGGTGGTAGCCCATACCAACTCTGGACCAATGATTTCTAACTCCCTATGGTCTGTCTAGCATAATGGTGACCTGGATGGTCTCCCAAACAGGGCCTCAAATGGTGCCATACCAATGGTGGAGTGGTATTTTTTGTTGTATGAAAACTTCACTAGAGGTGCGTGATCCTCCCAACTATGACCAAAGTATAAGATGCAAGCACATAACATATCCTCTAAAACCTAGAAATTCCTCTTCCTCTGGCCATCTGTCTGGGGGTGAAACCCTGTTCTCAAGTGAAATTGAGTTCTGAATGCCTCATGAAGTCCCCTCCAAAGTCAAGATGTTAAGGGAGAATCACGGTTTGAAACAATCGTCAAAGGCATATCGTAAAGATGAACTATATCCTGAATGTAGTGGTGTCCCAATATCTCTACTAATCCCTACTCCTAAATGGGTAATAAGTGGTCTGACATGGTGAGTTGGTCAATAATCACCCAGATGGTATCATGTCCCTAGATGTGTGTGGTAAACCCATCATGAATTCCATTGATATTCCATCCCACTTTCACTCTCGCACCACAAGTGGATGAGCTAAGCCTGCTAGAACCAAATGCTATGCCTTCACTTGCTGACAAGTGAGGCATCGAGAAACAAAGATTTTCACTTCCTTCTTCATCTCTAGCCACAAAAACTGACATCGTAGATCCTGGTACATCATTTCCACACCCAGATGCACCGCTAAAGAGGATATGTAAAACTCCCTCAGAACCTCCTCTAGTAAATCCACTGGTATAATGGTGTGCCTTCTGAAAAGGATGACATGATCCCCACCTATTAAATATCCTTCAGGGGATTCCTATGAGGATAACTGAGAATGTATGGTCTCACAGTCAACATCCCCAAGTTGTTCCGCCCAAACTTACTATAAGAGTGGAGGAGTGACAACTATCGACTGAAGGTAAGATCCTCCATCACAATCCATGAAGGATATCTGGATTGTGGTTAACTACTCTGACACCTCACTCAGCAACTGCAATTTGGATCTCTTAATGAGTGCATCCACCACCATGTTCCCCTTCACAAGAGTATATAAAATCTCAAAATCATAATCTTGGAAGAACACTAGCCACCACATATGTCTCATGTTCAAGTCCTTCTAGGATAAGATACACTTGAGACTTTTGTGGTCAGATTAGACGGTAAACCATTCAACCATAAAGTAGTGTCGCCACATATTCAATTAAAAGACCACTCCTACTAACTCAAGATCATGAGTCACATAGTTCTTCTCTTATTTTATCAACTATCACAAACCATAGGCAATAATCACTTTCCCTTACATCAGGAAACAACCTAGTATGGTCTCTAATGAATTGTAGAACACTACATACCCAACACCCTCCTCTGGAAATTTCAATATGGGGGCACTTGTCAACCTCCGCCTTAGTTCCCAGAAACTCTGATAGCACTTCTCCATCCAAATGAAGGGTTTTACCTTCCACATCAAAGACATCAGGGGTGCTGATATCCTAGAAAAGTAATCCATAAACTGATGATAGTACCCAACCAAACCCAAGAAACTCCTCACCTCGGTAACAAACTTAGGTGGATCCCAAAAAAGTACCGCCTCTATCTTTATCAAATCAATGCAACTCTAACCTATGAAATGACGTGTCCCAAAAAGTGGAATTTCTGAATCCAAAATTGACACTTTGAGAGCTTCCAATAAATCAGGTGCTCTTAGAGTATGTCTAGAACCATCCTCAATGTATCGTGTTCTCCTCCTCAAACCCTGAGTACACATGGATGTCTTCAATGAAGACCATGAAGAGTCGGTCAAGGTAAGGCTGGAAGATCCTGTTCATAAGTCCCATGAACACTACTGGGGAATTGGTTTCACCGAACAGCATCACCAAGTACTAGTAATGTACATACCAAAATCTGAAAGGTATCTTTGGTACATCCTCATCTCATACACAAATTGGATGATAGCTCGGCCTAATATTTATCTTCAAAAACCACCTGATCCCTTCACCGGATCGAAGAGGTCATTAATTCCTAGAAGTGGATATTTATTCTTCACGGTCACCTGATTCAGGCATCGGTAGTCTACAAACATCCTCAGACTCTCTTATTCCTTCTTGACAAAGAAAACTAGGGTTTCCTAGGGTGAAACACTGGGCCTCACAAAGCCCTTCCTCTATAGGTCCTCAAATTGTACCCTCAACTCACGAAGCTTTGCGGGATCCATCTGACATACTGGTGTGGATATTTTTGTCATCCCATGATATAGATCAATGCAAAAATCAACCTCCTTATAAAAAGGTAATCCTGTAACACATTCAGGGAATACTTCCTCATACTTGTCCACAACTGCATGAAATTGATGACTCCTTTCATTTACCACACTGAGGGTAAGACTATCCAATAGGTGAGTAATCAGATGCACCCTCCTCTGATAAAGTCTATCCTATTCTAGGTTTTCTTCCTTTTTTACGGTAAAGGAAAACTTGGTCCTATATCTGTAGACACACTGCACTCTATCGCATGAAGCTAGGCTTGCCCCTGTCCACAAGTTCCCAGAGCCCATGGTGGACCACCTGGTGGTGGTGGTGGTAGTAATACTTCAAACCTCTTCCCACCACCTGTAGTTCGGCCTACTCCCCTGCCACATCCACCACTTGGAGGACCACCCTTCTCAAAAACTTTATCTCTACCTCAGTGGTCTAGGGACCATATTCTAATCAACCGTGAAGTATATCGGGTAATCATGAGCCATGTATCTTCAAAATCAGAACGTATAGAACATCATATCCTTCAGCTGACTCTATATTCCTTGGGAGCCTTGTACTACCGACCCTATTTTCTAGGGTCATCCTCTATATTTCTTGACCCACTTGAGTCCCTGTGTCTGCTACTGGCTACCTAATTTCAAAGATTTGGCTATCTGGTGTCTGCTGGTAGCTCCCATTGTTGGCGCCCGCTCTTCTAGAAAGCTCTCCATGAGAAAATATTACTCCAGAACCCCAGAATAAGTCAGAATGATAATGGATATCATTGTCACCATGATTTCCTGGCATATCCCCTTCTCTAAGTTCTAAGCCCTGAAGAACACACCTCACACCATATCTATGGAGTATCAAGATAAGTCTGTGAATATCACTGGGTACTCTAGTACTATCTGGTTTCCCAACTGCAGATGCACGAGCTCTTATATATGCACTGATCATAACGTAGCTGGGAAGAACTCATTTTTAAATATTCACTCAAAGTTTTCCCAAGAGAGGGGCACCTTATTTAGTGTATGGATCACAAAGCTCCACCACCATCTCACTCAACCTGGAATAAGGATCACATCTAGGACTATCATCTGGTTGGGTGGTGTCCTCACAAGGCTTAAGACACATGTGACTACCTCAAACTAATCCTCAGCTACCTGGGCATTAGTCTCACCCCTGAACCTAGGAGGTCGCTACCTCTGTAACTCATGTAATGCACTAAGATTGTGTTCATCCTCTACTGATAGCGATGGTAGTAACTACTGATCAACGGATAGTGGTATCATTGGTACACGACCTAATGGGGCTATCTCTAGTACTGGTCCTTGTATTAACAACTCATCTATAGGAGTATCATCCTCATGGTCATGCAACAGAATACTAGTTAGCTGTCTACGTGGAGGAATCCTTAAATAGATCAAGATGAACCATGGTCAATAAATTATACCTAGTGAGCTGACTCAAGAAGGACATGAGGATACACTTAAAAATCCTATATGATTCATGTGCCATTTATTTCCCTACAATTAGTGTTTTCATGTACTGATTCATAAAGATGGTGTGTAGATACCTAGTGTATGGTTATGTCAGCCACCGCACTAACACTAGAGTCCCTAGCCTGAAAGCCAAACTCAAAACACTTAACATTGTTTCCCCAAACCAATATCACAAACTTTTAGTCCCAATGTAGAACCGAACCTTCCCCCTGATACCACTTTGTCACAACAGGTCCTAGTGGGGCTTGTGTTGTGACTACCCCAAGTCCACCTCCAATAATCCAAGGGTTGGCGACTAGCACTGAATAGGAATATCTCACAAATGGGAGTCATTTTCCAAAGTACATGTACATACACACACAGATAGAAAAGAAATCACCAAAAACCATGCATGAAAACACTAAAACTAACCACAAGGTATAGCAGTAAGTAAAGTAAAAAAGGTAAATCGGGCCAGTATACAAGCCCACTAAAAAGGGAAAATGAACACAAGAAAGTACTCAAGTAGTTTGATGCTCATCGATATAAATCCCTGCCTGAAGGGTAGGCACAAGTCAGTTTTCAAAAGTTGTAGGAGCTCTCCTCATCCACCTGATCACTTTATCCATCACCTAGTCCTTGCCTACCTAGGTTTCCATCAAAATGCCGGTCATCTACACAAAACACGACACGTGAAGGAAAAGCCTATGTAGGGGTGAGTAAAAAAATACTCATTAGGACACCTCAAAACCAAAAAGGAAATACTACAAGGAAATTAAAAAATAAATATTTTCATCTCACATAGTTATAAGTCTATGACACTAAAATAAAGATTATAGGATGTAGTCCACAAAATAACCAGTATCGATGAGACATGTAGTCCTGATGAGACACCGAGTCCCAAAGAGACACTCAGTACTAATGAGACACTCAATCCTAATGAGACATCTAGTCTCATTAAGTCACGTAGACTCCAATCCATAAAGATACCAAGTCATATAGTCACTGATTCTCTACCATCCATAGGATTTTGTTCATTGAGTTCTTGTTCTAGGAGAACCTAATCCTCAAGCCTGATGTCTTAAGTAAACTTTTACAAAAACTCACTTAGATTATCTTAAAAGGACCTCCTTGTTGTGAGGGTCCCAACACCACAAACGGTTCATCAAACTGACTTATATTTTGGAAGTTATGACTATTTAAGTAAAAAGGGCATCTTGGGTCCAGGTCTGGTCCGACCTGGTCGGACCGACCCCGCCTGTCTCCCTTAAATGGGTCGGTTTATCCATCTAGGATGTGGAAGGTTCCATATCCCTAGTTGTTCAACTCAATCAGTTATTGATCTAGCCTCTCTTCCCACATGCAGTCTGTGGGATAGTGTTCCAGCCAGCCAACGTGGTACGGTGTCACGTCACCGGTCTGCACCTTCATGGACCACTCTGGTCGTGGCTCACATCACTACCTGCGGCCGCGCCACCATGGGAATTCTCCACAAGCTGTTAAGTCAATGTCCTCCACCACCACCACTCGCGGTGCCCTGCTGAGAGTAGTCCCACCACAACGGTCCTGTTGGAGCGCAGTTCGTCGTTGCCGCCTCTGGTCGTCCACCTAGCCCGGTCGCACTGCTGAGCCGATGCTCCCTCCACCGCTAGCCACCCCACTGGTGGAATCCTCTCATCGCACTCCACCTATAAAATCTGAATCCTCCTCATACTACCATCATCCTGGATCCTACACTAGATCGTTGTGCCCAATGAAAAACGAGGAGAGTGAAAATAAGAGAAAAGGTAAAGCACAAGAACACCCAAACTGGATGAATATGGACCTTATTCCTATCAGCCTCGATCCATAAATCTTTGAATTGAAGAATGGTGGGTAAAAAAAGAAACTCTAAGCATGGATAATTCCTGAATCATACCCTGTAACAGAAGACCAATCACACAAAAACGATCAACCCACAGATCAACCTATTCGTGGGTTGATCCGCATTCGTCATTTGAAAGAAAGAGTAGGAAAGAAAATCACACCAAAATAAAACCCCTACCTGGAGTTTGGATCATTTGGCATCGGGGTTATATTTTCATTGGTGATCTATTGAGAGTCGTAATGATCATCCACTTTCCAACAATAGGAAATCACCAAGGCCCTCCTCCAACACTCACAAGGATGGATCAATAATTCTCATCTTGAATCCCTGTTAATGGTTAAGGATGGAAGGTTTGTTTCATCATTAACATGTTTCATATTTACATTCATTTTAGTGTTAACACATCGATCCATTATAGCTTCGATGAGTCGTTGTGTCGCAGCACTGTTGTGTTGTTGCGTAATGTCACAGAATGGTTGCGTTGAAAATATTTTTATTAAAAAAATTTTAAGGACAGTTGCATCCAAAAACTAAATTTTACCCTTGACCTGCATTGGTCGAGGTTAGGCCCTGCCTAATGTAAATTCACTATTCTTAATGCAATGGTGCCCTCATATTTTCAATCCAGGAACCCGTTTAAAAGATATTAAAGTTCCCAGTTAGAAGCTCGATCGCTTTTAGTTAAAAACTGGAATTTATTCAAAGATTTATTCCTGGCACACCAAACCTTGGAATTTTATTCTATCCTAACGTCTGGTCTCAAAATTTTATCAATTAATTTATAAAAAATAATTCAGAGAAAAATCTGAGTTATTAAAAACCCTATAACTTTCAATGAAATTAATTTTTTTCATGTATTGTGACACATCACTCCTAAGTTTTGTTTTAGGGAATTATACTCATTTTGAAATAAAATTAAATCATTAAGACATGAATATATAATTTCTTATCTCATAAATATGAAATTGTACACTGTTTTGTCTATATATGTTCAATAAGAATGCTAATTATCATTTTCTAGCATATCCTTTTTGAGAGAAAGTAATTATATTAAACTGGTTTCAGTTCATAAAATGGACACCTTCATGTTATATAGTTTTGTTACTATTGATAACATTTTATGTTTGTTACAAGAATAATATAATGGCATATATGTATGTTTATTCAACCTATCAAAAAATTTATAAATTATCAGAGTTCATATTCAATCATTATTTTAATTTCCTTAATATGATTTATGATATCATATACACTTGTACTAAAATAAGGTAATATATAAATCATATTTTTATTCCACTCACTAGATACATTTAATTTTTCCCCATGTTTAATATATCATTTATAGCTCACATCAACTCTCAAAAAAATTAAGTATTCTTATAATTCATCCAATCCAATTTACCATGAGTAAAGTACCACATATAGGGACATGTAGTCCAAGAAGGATTTTTTACAAGGTTTATTATAGACATATAAAACTCTTCAACCATGTATTCATATTAATTTGATAGAAGTTTGGTATTTATGAATTTTTTATTTATATTTAACTTATGAGTTTATAATGTGAAATAGTTTCATTTAAATAGTTATAATTATATGTAAAATCATGTCTTAAATCATAGAAAAGTATAATTGTATTTGAAAACAACAACCAAATTTTTTTATTTTTCTTTTAACAATAACTAATAGTTTAAGAAACAAAAAATAAATATATCTTTATTTGATAATTACATATGTGTGTCTGTGGGTGAGTGTATGATAATTACACACACATATACAAACAAACACATATATAAAAATGTGATAATTATTTTCATTTAAATAATTCAAATATATATCATACATATTAATATATAGAATATATATATTATAACTAGAATATATACACATATATATAAAACTGTATGCATGCATGACGGTGTATATATATTTGTAACAATAATATATATATATAATTCATATTAATATTATATATAAAAAATTTATAGGTATATATATATGAATAATATGAATAAATATAATATATATATATTATATAAATATATATTATAAATTTTATATATAGATATACCAAATTGGGTATATATATCAATATATATAAACTGAATCATGTATATATAAGTGTGTGAATCGTAAATCTAAAATATATATATACACACGCACCTGACATACATATATAAAAACATATATATATATATACACACACATAAACTAGAATAACCATTAGTTTCAATCAAAATATCGTATGTTTTTGTATCAAATTGTTAATTAGAAACTAGATCAGCTTTCACAAGTGCAATAGAGCAGTGTAGATTGAAGGTAAAAGAAGAAAGAGGGCTAAGGAAATACTAGGGTTTAATTATATTAGAAATATTATTTATCATCACTATAATAAAAGGTGTTGATAAATCAGGGTCTTTTCAATTCTTTTTTTACATTGAAAAATTCCAAAGGTATATGGTAAATACATTGTGTAACATAGTGAATTAGTATAATGTACAATTTTGACTTAATTTTTTTCAAACCTAATGTGTTTAGATGATTTATGGATTTTTGATGTGTTGGAAAGGGCTAAATAGACCAATTCTAGACAGTAATCTCAGCATGGGAACATCTATATTTTGGAAGATTCTACCATATAACTGGTGGATTCGTACTGGGTAACCAATGGGGAAAGTAGTGAACCTATAGATCTAGGTGGACCACTGGGTGGTTGGTGACCCAAAAGTGGCTACTCAATAGGAAATTGGGTATCCAATGAGGGGTGAAACCATAATCAGTGTCTCTATGTGCAGTTTTTAAAAAAATAATTGTTTTAATATTTAACATAAAATGAGAGTTCAAGACATTTTTATAGAGTAGTGGTTCAACCTACCCTCCCTCTTTCCCCTCCTAAATTTCTTTCAAGTGTCAGAACACCTTCATTAGTTTTTATTTTTGAGTTTCATTGATCTCTATGTGTCTCATACAGCAATAATAGGACCCTTATTTGAACCATTCTCTATTTCATACATTGTTTTAGTGTATTCCATTATTTATTCTCTAATTTTGGTGTTTTACAGGGGTTTTTTCTACATGTAAGAACCCGGATCTTCTTATTGGGTATGTTTTCCTTTTTCGGGTGTTTTTGAGAAAAATAGAAGTTTTCTGGAAAAATTTTAAGTACATGTCATGTAATTTATAAGTATATAACGTGTACTCAATTACAGTGGGTAGCTGCGTTTTGGTCGTGTAACAGTTGTGCACACGGCCGTGTGTGGTGACCTGGAGACCCCCTAATGCGGGAGTCGGTAAGGGAAAGTACACATCATGTACTTCTAAAGTACATTCCATGTACTTCTAAAGTACATGTCGTGTACTTTATTTTTTTCATTAAATATACCGGGGTCGCGTCTAATTGGAAGAAGCATCTCCTTCTTCACCTTCTTCGACTGAGAGCGTTTGTATGGCCTCGATCTTTCCCTAAGCCCTTAATCAAGCATCTCTTCTCTGATTTGACTGTCGTCAATTGCATTGGGATCTCCATGGTAAGCTCTTCCTTCTTCTAGAGATTCGTTTCTTGATTACTCTTCTTTCAAGAGTTATCCTAGGTTGAGAGTTTTTAACATTTTTGTAGATCTATGGTGTTCTTGGGTGATTCAAGGCTTGAGGTTCACGTATAGTGATCCTACTACACCGAGGTAGGTGGTTTGTGCCTTTACATAGATATTCTTTGAGTTATATTTGTAAAAGTTCCCAATAACCTTGATCGGGGTATTGCGTGTTT
Organism: Viscum album; assembly: GCA_963277665.1. Taxonomy (NCBI): domain Eukaryota; kingdom Viridiplantae; phylum Streptophyta; class Magnoliopsida; order Santalales; family Viscaceae; genus Viscum; species Viscum album. The sequence goes on from OY728146.1 coordinate 1,113,025,795, forward strand.
AGGGTTTTGACCTAGTTAATGCATGTTATGCTTAGAATGCTTGAGTAAGGGTTAATTGTTGTGAATATGGTTGTTTACCATGTTATGGATGTGTTTTCCCATTCTTGTACCATTTATGACCATTTGGTCTAGCTTTTCCTGTTAGGCTATTGCTTTGATTTCCATTTATAGTACTGTAGGATAAAGTGATTGTATTCTGACATGCTATTATGATATAGACTATTTAGCCAAGTAGTTCTTGAGGTTTACCTTGGTTGTTATGCATTTTTGTGCTTGGTTGACTTACACAGGGCCATGAGAACCTGGTATAGTAGACCATAGGGAGAATGGATGTTGAGGGCTTCTCCAGAGTGTCTGTTTACTGTTACAATGTGAGACCATAGGGGGAATTGACGTAAGTGCTTCCTCAGAGTGTCTGTAGTTCCTCGACGTGGGCCACAGGTGGAATGGGATGATGAGTTATTCCCCAGAGTGCCTTTTAGTTAATTATATGAGACTAGAGGTAGAATTGAAGGTGAGTGCTTCCTCAGAGAGTCTATGCTTAAGCTGAACCAGAGGGGTTAGACTGTGTGTACTTCCTATAGGGTTGCTTGTTCTTGTTTGGTTGAACCATAGGGGTTAGGCTATGATTACTCTCATAGGGTTACCTGCTTTTTTTAACTGCTTATTGATATATGAAATTGAATTCATTTGAACTATAGGATTGTTTACTTTTGATTACTTCCTTGTTTACTGCTTCATATTGATTATTTCTTGACATATATATTCACTAACTGTTAGGCATAGATCTTTGGGTGGTTGCCTACTGGGATTTAGTCTCACACCCTATTTTGGTCATGCTTTTGGACCCAAATAGATTATATTACAGCAGGTATAGATATGGTCAAACAGCCTTCTAAATCAGGTACTTGATTGCTGAGGAGATGGAGAGCATGGGCCCAAGCTGAGACTTGCGATGCTGTTAGAGTTTATCTATTTATTTTGTACTTTGGATATTTCTATATTCTAGTATTTTGATTTCTTTGGATGTTTTCCTAGACATATGTATCATGCGTCATCATTATATGTATGTGATCCAGTTTATTATTTTAGTCTTCTGCTGTTTACTGATGTATGGTATTATTACTTATTCCGCTATTGTATATCTATTTACTTCCACTGTGTTACTCTTCCAATGAGGTCATAGTTTCCCCACAATCACACCCATTTCCCTCGCTTCTAGTCGGCAGCCTCTGGCATTTAGATAAATGCGCTTGAGTCCATGTGACCAACTAGTTACGGGGTACCTCTGGGTGGCTTCCAGAACTGGGATGTTACAAAGTGGTTTCAATGGGATTATTTTCTTATTGACTTACTGTTTGGAGCCTATAGTCAGGGATAGGATGAAATAGGTACTTGGTAATAAGTTGTTCCTAGGAGTATCTAACCTGTGTATAGAGAAAATCCAATTTACATCATTTATTTCAATTTTTCTGGTTTTTCAATTTTACAGTTGATTTTATTTTCACCGTTGGGTGATTCGCATGTATTTTTTTTATTGTTGATGTTATTTAGGTTCTATTTTCTGTTAAAACCCGATGAGATAAGGGTATTCCATCTCATGCATTATATAGTAACTTTCTAGAAATCACATGTCATGCATCATTTCCATGCCATTTAGGGTGCATTAGCAATTGCATGTTGTTGTGATAGATGTTTTGCTAGATATGTGTGTTGTTGTGATAGATGCATTGATAGAATACTTTCTTTTGATAGGGTATTCCTTTGCATAAGGCTTAGTTTTAATGAATGTTAAACTTTGTTTCTTGAGGTTTTATGGGACCTCATGGACTGGAATTTGGTGGATAATTGATCTGTTATATTTATATATAACATGTATAAGATGCCAATATTTGATTCGCGGGGAGTATGGGCCCTCATGGATCAGAATTTGGCACTTTAATGTTCATTTTAGTGTTTTTATGGGTTCTGAATAAGTTTATAAGGCCTAATGTCTAGATAAACCCAGAATAAATGGCTTGTAATGATGAATACACGCCATGAGTTCTTCTGTTTGGGAAGAAACTATTTTTCTTAAGTACACATCGTGTACTATATATACAATCCATGTAGTATCTAACTGTGTCACAGACTTTGTGGGCAGAGACATGGGGTAGGGAAATCTCTATTAGGACACAACGTGTACTGGATGAACACGTTATGGTGTAGATATTTATAACCAGTCGTGTGACTAACAACATGGATCGGTTGAGTCTTTTATAATACACATCGTGCCAATCTGGAACATGTCGTGTAGTGTAAACCATGTATCTGGCCATGTCACGAACAACATGGGATGGTGAAATCTCCTTGTACACATCATGTCTGGCACAAACATTCCATGTAGAGTCTGTCGTGTCACTAGAAACATGGGTCGATGAAGCTCGTCTAGTACACACCGTGTCTAGAAAGAACATGTCATGTAGTCTTGTTTTAGGAGAACCGTGTGGGTTAGTCATGTAGAAGAACTCGTGAAGGGAAAGAGGATTCAATTACACACCGTGTTTTAGGAAAACACGTTGTGTGTATGGGGCGTTACATGACCTGGGTTGGCATAAGTACATGCCCATGTGAAGGCTTAAGTGAACACGCCATGTAGAAATTATACACGCCGTGTATCCATGTTTTGAAAAACTTGAATGCTTTTTTTATCTTGTTCCCTTATTACACTTCTAGTTTTTAGTTCTTTACAATCTTGATCTAAGGTGTACGCTTGACCTTGCAGAGTCATGCCACCGAGACGTCCTCCGGTTGTCCGTCAGTTACAGGGTAGTGATCAGATGCTGGACATAGCTGATTAGAGACTACCAGCAGATCCTCCAGTTGTGCCAGTCTTGGAACCACCCATCATTCCAGGCACAGGTTTTGATGCACAGTTCTGGGAGGGATTTATAAGGCTCATTTAGACCTTCTGAAGAGCACTGCATCCTTCCCCTTCTATGACAGAGTTGATGCGGGTTTTCCAGCAGCATCATCCTCCCACCTTCATAGGGAAAGGAGGACCTCAGGTTGTAGAGTCATGGTTAGAATCCATGCTTTCTACCTTCGAGCATCTGGAAATGCCTCCATAAAGGAGGGTGAAGTTCTCTACGTACATGCTTTTGGATTCCTCCAAGAGATGGTGGGAAGTGATATCACAGGCGGGACACCAACAGGTTATGGCGTGGGATGAGTTATAGCATGCCTTCTATGAAAACTTCTACCTAGAGACTTTAAGGGCTGATCGACCCCGAGAGTTCATGAGTTTGGAGCATGGTACTCTTTCTATTATGAATTATTCTTCTCACTTTATAGAGCTATAGTGATTCACGCCCATCCCAGAAGGTGATGAGTTATTCCTGGAAAGGAAGTTTAAGGATGGTCTTAGGCATGACATATGATATAAGCTGAACATATTTAGGTTGAAATCCATCACTTCTATCATCAACCAGGTGTTGATCATGAAGTGAAATCTGATGGATTCTGGAGTTGTGAGTCCGGGCGGCTCAAAATCCAGAGTTGGTATCCCTCCTACTGACAGCAGGAAGCGCCGTAGGGAGTCTACGCATGGAGATATGAGGAGGTGGGACACTTCTTCTGGTATCCAAGTGGTGTGATACCAGAGTGGAAAGAGTGATCATACGAGGCCACATTGCCTGAGAGACCTAGTGGAGTGCTGATCATGTAGCAAGATGGGCCATCTTCATCGTTTCTGTCAGTTTTTCTCACCAGAAGCTGGCGGAAGGGGTTCTTCTTTGACTCCTCATTCAGGAGAAGCACCACCAGTTTCTCACCATTCTAGGAACTGGAGTTCTCTCGGTCGTTCAGGCAGAGGTGGTGGTTGTGGCCATGGTAGCCAGTCGCCGGGCTTTTAGCGACAATAGGGTGGATTATCTTAGAGTGGTCAGGTAGGGTCACGGGGTCATAGTGTAGGTCATACTTTTGCAGTTGAGAAGACCGAGCAGGAGCAGGATCCCATACCCTCTACAGTTCAAGGTACGATCCTAGTTTCCTCAGTTTTAGCTTATGATCTTTTCGATATGGATGATTCCCATAGCTTTATATCTATTGATGTTGTGAAGAGAATTGGGCTCTTTATCCTTTCTTCTACTAATATCTGGATGCTAGAAACGCCATTGGGGACAAGAATTACTAGTGTATGGTAGTGCAAGGAGTTCCATCTTGAGGTTGGTGGGTGTCACTTATTATGGGACCTTTATGTCTTAGAGATGACAGGATATGACGTCATTCTCAGAATGGACTAGTTAGTTCCCTTCCAGGCTGTTGTTGACTGCTATCATCGTAGGGTGAGTTTCACGTCACTAGAGGCTAGATCGTTTCTTCATAAGGGAAAATGGGATGTCCAGGTGAGCAGAGTGGGACCCGAGCATCATGGTTTGGGAGGAGTTACAGCCCAGATTTCTAGTTTATATCTGGATGACCAGGGGAATTCACAAATGGACTTTCCTCTATTGGTGGATCATTTTAGGGATGTCTTTCCAAAGGACTTTTCAGGTTTTCCTCTGGAGTGAGAGGTGGAATTTTATATTGATCTTGTTCCAGGAGCGGCATCGGTGTCCATACCTTCTTATAGGATGGCTACACCTGAGTTGCAGAAGCTCAAGAAGCAGTTTGAGGAGTTGCAGGCAAAGGGTTTCATCCGACCCAATATTTCTCCTTGGGGTTTGCCTATCATGTTTACAAAGAAGGTGGACGGTACCCTCATACTTTGTGTGTATTATCGGAAGTTGAACTAGTTGACGGTCAAGAACAGATATCGCTTGCCGAGGATTGATTATCTCTTTGATTAGCTTCGAGGAGCCCAGGTGTTCTCGAAGATCTACATGAGGTCTGGTTACCATCAGTTGCGCGTTAGACCATCTGATATACCTCTTACAGCCATCTAGAGTAGGTATGGTATATACGAGTATGTGGTTTTTCTGTTCGGTCTCACGAATGCGCCTACAGTCTCTATGGCACTGATGAACCAAGTGTTCCATCCATACTTGGATTCTTTCATGGTAGTATTCGTGGATGATATCTTGGTATACTCTCATACTCGATACAACAATGATACCCATATTGAGATCCTTTTGAGTACACTAAGAGAGCATCAATTATATGTTAAGATCTCAAAATAGCACTTTTGGATTGACCAAATTCAATTATTGGGTCATGTTATCTTAGAGACAGTAGTGTCAATAGACCCAGAGAAAGTGAGAGCGGTAGTTTCCCAAGAGAAGCCAAAGAATTTATTTGAGGTATGAAATTTTCTAGGGATGTTTGGATACTATAGACATTTTATATAGGAATTTTCACGCTTAGCAGCGCCACTGAAGGGCCTGACTAAAAAGGGTTAAAAATTCTTGAAGTCAATTTCTTGTGATTCAGCCTTTTAGGAGATGAAAGGGAGGTTGACTTCAGCATCGATACTAGTTTTTATAGAGCTGGTAAAGAGCTATACTATTTATTATTATGTTTCAGGTATCGAGCTCGGATCTGTGCTTATGCAGGGAGAAGGAGTCGTTGTGTACGGGTCTCAGCAGTTGAGACCACATGAGAGAAATTACCTGACGCATGATCTCGAGTTGGATACAGTTGTTCATGCTTTACGTTGTTGGAGACATTATCTTCTGGTATAGAATTTCATGGTTTTCACTGACCAAAAAAGTCTCAAGTACATATTCACTCAGCATGACCTAAATTTGCGATAGTGAAGGTGGGTTGAGTACCTTCAGTCCTTTGACTTTGAGCTTGCTTATACACCTGGGAAAGGCTATGCAGTGGCTGATTTACTGAGCAGGATGAATCAGATACAAGCAATTCATGATGCTATCAGTGAGTGGTAGCTTATGGCTCTGTTCTCTAAGATGCATTTGGAGGTTCACGATAGACAGGGGAAGATGTTTCTATATTCTGTTGTCGTTACCTTTAATCTTCTTGATCGAGTGCGAATGAGGCATCTATCAGATTCTGAAGGCCTAATCCTATGGGAAAGTGTGTCAAGAGAGGTCCCTATTCCTGGATGTACTATAGTTGATGATGAGATCTTGTGTTTTCAAGGGTGTGTATGGGTGTCAGCAGACATACGTGAGGATCCAATGCAGGACTTTCATTCCTCAGTTTGGGCAGTTCATCCTGGTGTCACGAAGATGTATTGTGTTCTACACCATCAGTTTTTGTGGCCAGGTATGAATAAAGTTGTTGCTGGTTTTGTCATGAGGTGTTCCACCAGTCAGTAGGTGAAGGCGGAGCATCAGCGAACAGTAGGGATTTTATAGTAGTTACCCATTCCTGAGTGGAAGTGGAACGATGTCGTGATAGATTTCATGACAGGATTACTAAGGTCCCCTTGAGGGAATGATGCAGTATGGGTTTTTGTTGACAGACTCATGAAGGTTTTTCACTTCTTGCGGATCAAGGAGAACTTCAGTGTTTATGAGCTAGGAAGATTGTACATCCAAGATATTGTACATCTACATGGGGTTCCTCACTCCATTATTTCTTACAGGGATGCACGTTTTACTTCTTGGGTCTGGAAGGGGCTTCAGAAGGCTTTGGGAACCCAGGTACTTTTGAGTACATCTTTCCATCCCCAGATAGTTGGAAAGTCCGAGCATACATTTTTGGTGCTTGAGGACATGATTCGAGCATGCATCCTAGATTTTGGAGGTTCTTGGGATAGGAACATACCTATTGTGGAGTTTTCCTACAATAATAATTTTCAAGAAACTATTCAGATGGCACCTTATGAGGCTTTGTATGGTAGGCCAAGTTGATCACCCTTATGCTGGATGGAGGTAGGAGAGGTAGTTATGTTGAGACCTCATCTTGTCAAAGAGAACACAGAATAGATAAAGTTGGTTCAGAAGAGGATGGCTACTGCACAGTCATAACAGAAGTCTTATATTGATCGATGGATATGACCTCTGGAGTTTGAGGTCAGAGATCTAGTTTTCTTGTGGGTCACACCAAGGTTGGGACACAGGAGGATTAGGAGGCAGGGTAAACTTTCCCTAAGGTACGTTGGTTCGTTTGAGTTTTTGAGAGAGTTGGGCCAGTTTCCAATCAGTTGCAGTTACCTCATAGGGTCGGTAAGATCAAGTACATGTCTTGTACTTCTAAAGTAAACAACGTGTACTTTCTTTTTTCATTAAATAGACCAAGGTTGCGTCTAATTGGAAGAAGCTTCTTCTTCTTTTCCTTCTTCGACCGAAAGCATCTATACGGTGATGATATTTCCCCAAGCCCCCGATCGATCATCCATTCTCTGATTAGACTGTCGTCGATTGTGCTAGGATCACCATGGTAAGCTCTTCCTTCTTCTATAGAATCATTTCCTGGTTCCTCTTCTTTCATGAGTTATCTTTGGTTGAGAATTTTTAACATTTTTGTAGATATATGGTGTTCTTGGGTGATTCAATGCTTGAGGTTCATGTATAGCGATCCTACTACACCGAGGTAGGTGGTTTGTGCCTTTCCATAGATAGTCTTTGAGTTATATGTGAAAAAGTGCTCAATACCCTTGATCAGGGTATAGCGTGTTTAGGGTTTTGACCCAGTTAATGTCTTCTATGCATAGAATTCTTTAGTAGAGGTTAATTATTGTGAATATGGTTGTTTACTATATGTTATGGTTGTGTTTTCCCATGCTTTTACCGTTTATGATCGTTTGTTCTAGCTTTGCCTGTTAGGATATTGCTTTGCTTTCCATGCCTAGTACTGTAGGATGAAGTGATTATATTCTGACATGTTGTTATGCTATAGACAATTTATCCAAGTAGTTCTTGAGGTTTACCTTGACCTCTATGCATTACTGTGCTTGATTGACTTACACAGGGCTGTGAGAACCTGGTGTGGTAGACTATAGGGATAATGGACGTTGAGGGCTTCTCTAGAGTGTCTGTTTACTATTACGATGCGAGACCATAGGGGGAATTGATGTAAGTGCTTCCTCAGAGTGTTTGTAGTTCCTTGACGCGGGCCATAGGGGGAATGGGATGATGAGTGCTTCCCTAGAGTGCCTTTTAGTTACCGATAAAGGACTAGAGGGGGAATTGATAGTGAGTGCTTCCTCATAGAGTCTATGCTTAAGCTGAACCAGAGCGTTTAGACTGTGTGTACTTCCTAGAGGGTTTCTTGTTCTTGTTTGGTTAAACCAGAGGGGTTAGGCTGTGAGTACTCCTAGAGGGTAGCCTGCTTTGTTTATCTGTTTATTGATATATGAAATTGAATGCATTTGAATTGTAGGATTGTTTACTTTTGAGTACTTCCTTGTTTACAGCTCCATCTTGATTATTGTCTACCATATATATTCACTAACTATTAGGCACAGATATTTGGGTGGTTTCCTACTAGGATTTAGTCTAAAACCCTGTTTGGGCCATGCTTTTGGGCCCAAACATATTATATTGTTGTATTTATAGATAAAGGCAAGTGCCCTTCTACATCAGGTACTTGATTGCTGAGGAGCTGGAGAGCATGGGACTAAGCTGAAGCTTGCGATGTTGTTGGGGTTTATCTGTTTCTTTTGTACTTTGGTTATTTCTGTATTCCATCATTGTAATCTGTTTGGATGTTTTCCTAGACATATTTATCATGCATCATCATTATATATATGTGTTCTAGTTTATTCTTTTAGTCTTTTGTTGTTTACTGATGTATGGTATAATTACTTCTTTCACTATTGTATATCCGTTTACTTTTGCTATGTTACTACACAAATAAGTGCATAATTTCTCCACTATCGTGCCCAAGGCCCTGGCTTCTAGTCAGAAGCCTCTGGCATTCGGGGAAATGCCCTTGAGGCCATGTGACCAACTGGGTACGAGGCGCCTCTGGGCGGCTTCCGGAACCGGGACGTTACACTAAAAATTCGATCAGATTCATCCATTGATATTCATCAAGCAAGATTCTATTAAACTGTGGTAAATAGTCCCAAACTAATCCAGATATTTTATGATTGTTATATATAATGTGTGATACAAGGACTCTAAACCCATGAATTAATGACCCCAATTTATTAGTGAATTAATATTTAAGGTTACGATATACCATTTGATTATTATTCCCTAACATCATAACAACCAACGGTCATGTTTTAAATCTAGGGTGAGTTTTCCTTTATACTCAAGATCCCCCTAAGGTTTACTTGAGATGTATTGTGACATAATGAACCCAAAATTGGTTCATTTATCCCTCTTTTTGGAAGAGGAGGTGTGACTTGATATGTTTATCCTAAAGATCAACCTGAAGGTAGATTTTATAGTTACCACAAAGAAACTTTTTCTAGTATAGATTTAATATAGGGTGACTATGCCTTCCCCATTGAATTTTTTAGGAACTGAGTGAAATATACCTTTGTTGAGTTGTTAATTAATCATCCTAGGTTTCCCTGGCATGTCACCCAATTTGGACCACCATAAGATAAAGATCAACAATTAACCAAAAATATCTCATAAATAACCTAACAAAAAATAACAAAAAAAAGTGAAATTATAAATAAGGATAAACAATCATGATACATAAAACATAAATCCAAAAATGTCCAATATAGAAAGTAAACAAAAGAACATAAAAGTTGAGTCTCCACGTGACCAAGAATCACCATAAACCGATATCATAAAAAAAGGGATGAAAACCATTGGAATCCAATGAGATACATGATTCCCTTCACTTTACCTAAGTCCTTAAAAATAACATCTACAAAATCCCAAAGTTAAAAGTAGTGTGTGAGCACAAGTCATAATAGGATTTCACCAAATAATCTAAAAAATGTCTAAAACCAAGAAAATTATATCTATATATTTAAAAACAAAACAGGTTTATAAAGTAATTTTAAAAAAGAATTATTTTTAAAACAACCTTTAGTTTTTATAAATGCCTTTTATATTCACACAAAAGAGGAATATGAAAAGTACATGGAAGATAACTTGAAGGTTTAAGCAAACAAGACTATGGATATTCCATATAATCAAGGGAGAAACAAACCATGAAATATACCATCATGTGTAAAATCAAGAATAAATGACAAAGCACAGGATTGGGATATATCCTATAGTAACACATACTCATACATATAAAGGAACACGAATTCAGGCGTAACATTAATCTAAACTATATCTAATCCTTCTACAGTCTATCGATATAAAAAAGAAATCCCCTAGTGGTGACACACACCCTAAGGTGACATACATCTATTTCTTAATGAACCGACAGTTCTCAATGTGATAAGTTCTCTAAAAACAATTTGAAAACCATTCTCACAATTTATAAAACATCTTAAAAGTAAATTATCATCCCTTCCATTCTTGAAATTGCATATTAGAATCAAAACCACCATTAATTCATTACATCAACACATAGAGTGCACAACCCTATTTTTAAATAAAAACCCCTTTAAAAACATCAATTTCTTAAAATAAATCCCATTTGTTATAAAATCAAACATTTTTATAAAAAACCATAGGAATTCATAAGAACATAAAGCAATTCATGGATTAAAAACTTTTTATAGATACACTTACCTCAAGAATGGATTAAAACTAGTTTCCATTTTTAAGGAAGATTAGGAACAAGTAGATTAGGTCCTAATTAGCCTATTTAAAAAAGAAAAATCAGAAAACCTATTTCATACCCCTTATATCCAATAACCACATCTCATTTGGGTTCTAATGATACAAGTGGAGAAGAATTCAAGAGATAATCTAAGAAAAAAGAGTAAAGCGAATAAAAAATAGAATGTAACTTAAAAATAACAATCAATAATGAAGGGAAACCATTAGGAATCCAAGTGGAGAAGCCTCTAGAGTGCTTCATAAGTTTTATTTCAAGCCTAAATAATATTTTATAGAGATTGGATATAAAAATGATCAAGGGAAAAGATATAAATTATAAGTTTTTAGTGGTATGTATCAGGGTGCATGGTTAGGATGCACTGTTAGAAAAATTGTATAAAAACTGTGTGTGGCCTCTATCGCTTTGAAAAAATGAGGTGCACGGTCTCCTAGGAAGAGTCATATGGTTTGTGGAAATACTAATCAATTCATGTGACACCACTAGAAAAACACCCAAATACTCACACAATTTCCTTGGCGAGTCGCATGGTTTGAAAAACCATGCTCAAACTATAAAAAATGATGCTAGAGCCTCACAGTTCTATTCTATATGGTTATCGAATGGTTATTACTAACTATGTGCCTAAACTTTCTATTTGTCCTGTTTCCACTAAAAATCCATGCTTTCAACCCCCATCTCCAAGAAACCTCTATATACATCCAAATGAAAAACCAAACAAAAACTAATGAATACATGTGGCCTGGAGGTCATCATAGTTCTCCCCACCATAAAATATTATTGTCCCCTAAAAGTTTCCAAGATTTTGGACTCACAAAAAGATAAGGCCACTACTACCTCATCAATGATTCATGCTCCCAGATCTCATGGATATCCCTTTTTCACTTCCCCAATACACAAACTAGGTAAATTTTTTAACCATACAGTGAATTATCCTAAAAATATTAATCTAAACTAGTTTCTCATCCATAGTGATGTCAGGATCAAGATCAACATATTCCAATTCAATCACATGGGAAGGGTTTGGTTGATAACTCTTCAGTTGAGAAAGATTAAAAATATCATGAGTCAATATAAATCTAGATGTAAATTACAACCAATATGAAACCATTCCAAGTCACTCTATAATCTCGAAGGGGCCAACAAACCTTAGTTCTAACATAACCTGCCTACCCAACCAATAGTGTCTTTAGTGAGGTGAAACCTTAGGAAAAACCTTATCACTAATATCAAAATCTAGCAAGCGGTGATGATGGATCGTGCAGGATTTATGAAAATTTTGAGCAATAATTGACCTCTTATGGATTAGTTTCACCTTCTCTATCATCTCTTGAACAAGGCTCAGCCCAACCAAGGACCTTTCCACAAACGCTTCCTAGCATAAAGTAGATTTACATTTATGAATGTAACTCTTCTAAGGGAACTATCTTAATCAAAGTGTGATAACTATTGTCATAGTATAATTCATCTAGAGGTAGATGGTTTTCCCAAGAACCACTAGAATCAAGAATGAGAACCTGTAGCATGTCTTGATTGATTTTAATAGCACACTCAGTCTGTCTATATGTCTATAGATTATATGCTATACTTAATTTCAACTGGGAGTTCATCGCCTCCTAAAAAACTTTCCTAAACCTAGATCTAAACAATAGTCCCTATCCAAAACAATGATAGATATAACTCTATGGATATTTAAAATATTCCATATGTATAAGTCCCCGAGATGATCATCCTTCATTATCTCTTTAATAATGACGAAATGTGATGATTTAACAATTCGATAACTGATTTTCCAAATTACATATTTCTCACTAGAATTTTACGACAAAACAACGATGAAGTCCATAGAATTCACATCCCACTTCCATATCATAATGGATAAAGATTGAACCAAACTAGTAGGTATCTATTGATCCACCTTAATTCTTTAAAAAGTAAGGAATCATATCATGAAGTCTACAGTCAACTACCTCATCCCTAGAAACTAATACTAATGGCTCATATCATGATACATATTGGTATTCCCAATGTGTACGGACCAAAAACACTGGTTTTCACTATCCATAAACTTCTGCCTTGGAGATATAGTAACAAAAAACTACATTACAAAAACAAATCACCAAGGAGATACCAATACCACTCTCCAGGGGTCTCCCAACCATTTATGATTTTATTACAACACTATAAATTGATTTCAGTCACCTGTTCTTGTTGAATTTGATCATTTAACGATGATACAACCATTATAGAGGCTAATAATACCTATCCAATATCCTTTTCCACTCCCATGAAAAACTCAGCAAATGGGCTCATTAGAGACCACACCTTCACTGATTCCTTCAATGAATGATTTAGTATCTTCATTTTTAATGAATCTACAACAACATTTGTATTCCTAAGATTATAAAACATATCAATATCATAGGTCTAGAGATACTCAACCCAACATCAGTGTAGAAACATTGAATACCAATCAGTAAAAATATACTTCATTCTCTTATGATCATAAGACACTATAAATCATTCCTTAGTGAGATAGCATCACCAAATCTTGAGATAATACATAACAGTTGCAAAATCTAGGTCATGGGTATGGTATTACTTATCATGAGGTAGTAGTTGGTGAGATCCTTAGGCAACCACCTACCTAAACTATATTAAGGCACACACCAAACCCATACCTAAGTAATCACAATAAACATCATACCCTGAAAATGATTTCTGAAGAGTCGTAATTGGATCTAAAGTCAACATTTTCTTCAATTCCTATAAATATATACAACCTTTCTCATTCCATTCGAACTTAACTCCATTATTAGTTAAAGGTATTATTGGATATGAAAGCTTGGAAAATTCCTAAACAGATTTACAGTAATAAACAACCAAACCCAAGAAGATCTACACCTCAAAAATATTTCTAGTCTACACCCATGACATCACTACTTGAGGCTTTTCAGCATCTACATAGATTCCTAACTTAAATATAACATTCCCTAGAAACTTCACTTATTCAATAAAAAAATTACACTTGGAAATATTACCATACAATAGATGTTCTTTAAATATTTTAAGAATGATATCTAAATGATCTATGAGTTCCAACTCATATTTAGAGTATAAAAAACATCATCCACAAACACAATGATGAAGGAGTCCAAGAACCGATGAAATATCTAGTTCATCAAATCCATGAATATCGTAGGATACTTAGTGAGACCTAATATCATAAATAGAAGTTTTAAATTCATGAAAAATATCCTAAATGTTTTCTTAGGTATATCCTCCACTCAAACTCTCAATTAGTGATACTCTAACCATAGATAAATGTTAGAAAACCAATGTGCCCCTTTGAGCTGATCAAAGAGATCATCAATTCATGGAAAGGGACACTTGTTATTAAATATCACTTTATTTTGATTTAGATAATAAATGAAAATTTTGAAGCCTCTATATACCTCATTTGAAGATATGACCGATAAATCCCACTAATAAGGGAGAATATTCTAATATCAAGAACCAAGAAATCCCGCACCACTTCAAAGTTAGTTATCACCACATGACATGTGGGAAAACTAAAATCTTATCTAGACCTCTTTACCAAAGGTGTGGAAAGATCTAAAAAGATTGGTATATTCTCATAATTTATGTCGAGCATGTTAATTAACTTGGAGGGTATAAAAGAATTGTTTTTACATATATGAAATAAATTTAGTACCATAGAGGATGAACTGAGCACCATACCTATAACAGTAGTCGTACCTACATTAGATTCCTCTAGAAAATGATCCTTTACATAAAGACATCTGATATAAGATCCTCTTGAGCCTTCTTCACTATAATAATATCCCCATTAAAATTATGATAATACTCATTACCCTTCAAATAATCAAAATGAACCTACAAAACATTTGTGGGAGTGGATCTAGGATTACTTCCTAGGGATATCCTTCCCCAAAAATGCATGGGATAACTATATTTTCCACAATGGTTATAAGTTCAGTGAACTTTCATACAATTAGTTTCTATATAAGCAAACCATCCACACTATTATAAAAAACCTATTATTATCTTGAAAAATCCCCTAAACCGACTTTCAAAGAATACTAGGCACCCTTACGCTTCCTTTTCTATCTAGAAGAAACACCACGGTAATATTCCACAATAATCGAAGATCTACCTAAACCTATTTTCCTAGTTATGTTTTCCCTATCCATCACCTATTTCTTGACTACCTCTATAATGTTTGCAAGGAACAAGAGAATCATTTCTGACAGAATATCATCCGCCAATTCCATTTTGAATCTCATATCCTTGAGGAAATTATTCATAAAATTATCGAGTGATAGATGAAATAACTCAATTAAACTATTAGAATACTCCATAAAATACATTCCCTTTCTCTAAGGTAAGGAAATATTGGTTCTTCTCCACACACAATGTATTAGGATAAAACTACTTGTTGAATATTTTCTTTAAAGATGTCTTGGTAAGACCCTCATACAACTTAGCTTTCATGATGGAGTCTCGCTATCTCATTCATGGTCCCTCTAGAATATAAGTGGAAAGACCACCTTATAGTTATCCAGAGTTTTTTTGAATTAGAAGATCCTTTTGATCCACTCAGGCCACTCTTTGGATTCCTTCAGTCATTTTTCACTGTGAAAGGTGGGTGGATTCTTCTTAGTAAATTCAGATTCATGATCCAACACTCATCCCTAGTGTCTAACACCCTCTTGACCCAAAGTCAGAATAGTGTGTATTACATCTTCCACCAATGTAGGTTCCACTAGATTATTTGAATTTAGAACTTATCTTGAATATTCCTCACTATGATTTGTATGATATCTTCTAAGATGAATTTTCTAATAGATACAAATGAAAACAACCAATCAATTTAAGAGAAATTCTAAAATCAAAAGACAAACTTAAATCATTTGTATCAATTCCTTTAAATGAAAAAGAAAATAAAGAATTTATTCTATGAATGGAAAAGAAAACATTAAAATAATAGGATCTTTTAAATAATCTCTAAAACTAGTTTATTCAAATAACCTCAAACACTAAGTATCGGGCTTGGAAAAATCCCCAACCACCCACAGTAACTTCAGTTTAGACATGCAAGTGAGATAGTTAGGAACCCTCCCAAACATACTACCCAAAATATGATGGCCCTAATTCCAATCTACCAAAGAAACTCAACCAAACCCATCAAGTGTCATTACACTTATAGATGGGTAATGGATCTAATATCATTTTGTAATGAACCATCCTAGGTTGACTAGAAAAGTTACCCAACATGGACCACCATAAGATAAATATCAATAAACAACCAAACATCTCTCACGAATAACCTAAATAAAAGAAACTAATAGAGTATAATTTGGAAGAATAATAAACAATCATGAAATAAACAATGTCAATGATAATAAGGAAAATCTAGTAAGTAAACAAAATAAGGAAAAAATCAAGTCTCTATATGACCAACCACAACAACCAAGCCATCCAAAAATAAGGAGATGAAAAACAAAAGATGTCGTTGATCCACATAAATCCCTTCCCTTTACTCGAGTTCTACAAAAACACATCTATAAACACCCCAAGGAAAAAAAATAGTGTGATAATAAATCATAATATAATTTCATGAAAGAATATATACAATTTATAATACCACAAAAATGAAATATATAAATTTAAAAAAAATAGTTGATAAAGAAGTCTCAAACAGAATTACTTTGTAAAACAACCTTTTGTATTCATAAAATTCTTTCAAATTCACACCAAAAAGGAATGTGACAACAACATAAAATAAAACACAAAATTATAAGCAAAACCAACTACGATTACACCATAAGATATGAAAGTGGTAAATAAACCATAAAATATACCATCATATGAAAAACCTAGAATAAATGAAAACTCACAATATTGAGCTATAGACTATAGAAATACATACTCAAATGCATAATGGAACCCAAATATAGGAATAATGTGAGTCAAAAAAATTATTGGGACCAAGTTTTTTGGAATTTATTTTTAGAATAATAAATAAGATGTTCATTTTTATGATGATAGTTACGTATCTTTTTGTCATTATGATAAATCAATTCACTTTTTTTGTTTTGGTGATCATATGCAAGAGTTTCTGAACTCAGTTAATCGGATGAAAATTTCTTAAGAAAATCTCTCGGTTTTAGTTTTCTATTATGGAAATATTTTCTTAGTGAAATTTTTTTCCAGACACAACTTGGGTCCAGAATGAGGTTTTAATCAGTATGAGGAAATGAATTGGAGTCTGGATCTCCTGATACTAAATCTAAATATTCTTTTCTATTTTTTATGTTTTCAACATCACGAGTTAATAAAAACTTGTGATCCAAGCTTAGTGAAAGAAATGGAGAAAATGGAGTTGATTCATTCTAAGTGTTTGCAGTCAAATTGAGGTTTTTATAGAAATATAGTAGGTTCTAGAAAACTGGGAAGTCATATAACTTTAAAATATAATTTATATGATTTTATGAAGATCCTTATGTTTATAACTTTGTGAAGAATTCATGATACAAGAAGAAGTTTGTGGAAGAAGAAAGGTTATAAAGTCAAATTATTCTAGTATCAGTTCATTGGTGTGAGAATCACTGGATGTGGAAATTTTTTAAATAGTGTTAAGTTTGAAGTTTTTGTAGTCGATGTTCTGAAAAATCATTTACTAGATGATTCAACGGACTGACTAATCCATCAGACTATCTGATCCACCATAACAAACCTATTTAAAGGATCCATAATTATTTATATAGAATCTAGAAGAAATTAGTTTATTCCAACACTAATTCATTGGACATGGTATGTCATTAATTCATTAGAGGAGTTCTGACACTAATCCATTAGACACAATGTTGGTATAACAAGGGAATCGGATGCATAGTTCCATTAGAGGCAAATTAAGACTAGTATTTTGACATAGATCAATAATTAGATGTTTTTCAGACTGATCAATCAATGAAGATCAAAAATGTATTCCATGATTTTCATGGGGATGAAAATTTAGATTTTTTTGTTTTTCAATGGTTCAAGAACAAAATAAATGCTTACTTCAATTGGATCAAGAGAAAAATAACTCTGATGGGTTTTCCAAATGGGTCAAAAGTCATTGGAAAATTCTTAATGTAGATTCATCATAATTAATTAGATAACATTCTATCATACTCATTCTAACACTGATAAGTCATTAGAAGATAGAATTCATTGGACACTGGGTCATTAGTTCGAATAATTGAGAAAATGAGAAATGATTTGGAAATATTTTCCAAATATTTTTTCAAAGGGGTGATGGTATCTTTAGAAGTTACAATGACATTTATGGAAGAAAATAAAGTATAATGAATTTTCAACAATGTTTATGGTAGAATGGTTTCATGGTTTTATGTATTTAATATGGTTTGGAAAATTTTAAAAGGAATCCTTTAGTTCTTTTATCTTTTCAAGCGGTTCAAGAAAATTGGTATCAAGAATTGTATCGGAACAACAAATGATATCATAATGAAGAATGGTTAGAAAGTCCAAAGAAGGATGAAGTTCGAATAAGATTATATAACTTTCAAGAAGATTAAATAAAAGATAATAATCACTGAAAGAGTTAAATATGAGTTCAAATGAATGTCAAATTTAAGTTTCAGGAAATATTGTTGAGTTGTAAAATGATTTCAGATTCCTTCCCATTCCTTTTCAGGGTGCCTATAAATAGAAGGAAGCACATTGTACTTTCCATTGAGAACAAAATAATATGTTTGGGAGAGAGAAAGTGATGAAGTTTTATATAGAGAATACATTTCCATATTGGGTTTTATTAAGGAAGTTTTCTAAAAAGAAGAGAAATAAGAAAGATGTTATTGGATCAAACTAAGTCATCAAATTGAGATTTTTGTGGAATCATTGAAGAGGTTCAGAATTGTTTCTAGAGTATCTTTTCTTATCTATTTTCTAATATAAATAATTGGATAGATGAATCATACTGATCCATTAGACTAAGTTTTCATATGAAATCTAACAGTGAAGTTCTAACCTATTGTTGGTTAGGAAAGTGATTTTTTTGTTTTTTGAGGAATTATAAATTTGGAAGCTTATAAGGAAGCATCATAACATAATTTGAACCAATAGGTGAAGGTGTCTTAAATTTTTAAGAAAACTTTTTATACATCATTTTTTTAAGAATAATCACATATATGTTTGTATTGATCATAATTCTACACAAGTGTAATGGTATATCCTACTTATTGTATCCACAAAAAATGATTTTTTCTCTAGTGGATTGTGTGGTATTGGATTATTTCTAAACCATGCTAAGGACTATATACCCTTTTTGAGTAGAGAACCTTGTAAATATTAATATTCCTATGGATGTGTGAATGTTTTTTTCCTAAATGTGATAAATCCTTAATAGGATGCAAAGGTTGTTATAAAATAAATATAAAATAAAAGAAAAATACATCACTAATTCACCCCCTCCTCCTATCAGTGATATATTGATCCCAGATGGGTCTCTACAAGTATTATTAGTGGGAAATTTCCCCTCTTTTACTCTTTGATGAATCTTTTGAAGAGAATTTTTGATAGAGAATAGAAATTGAGTGAGTATTAAAGGGATTCTCATTTTTTATTTCAAGAACTATCATATATAGAAATATAGAATGTTTCCATATATTATGTCTCTTAGGTATGATGTTTTGGAAACTTTTAAAAAGATATTTTCTCCTCATGTTGAAAATACTTTCCCTACATATACAGATAAGAAGAATCTTGAGAATTATGGAATCTCTAAGAATTATTTACTATCATAACTTCCTAAAAGTGATTTTCTAATAGTAAAGAGAGTTTCTATTGATAAGGGTGTCAGTGAGAAGTTGAAAAACATTTATAAATGAAATACAGATGTGAAGAAGAGAAATTTTCAAATATGGAGGCTAAAGTGTGAAGATCCCCAAATGAGAGATTATGAATAAATTGGTGAATTCTTTATATGGTTTAATGATATTGTTATCACCATAATATTCCATGGTGGAAATTTGGAAGAATCAACTATATTTGAAAATATCTTGAGAGTTACTCCTGATAAGTTTGATACCAATGTTTCAAATTTAGAAGATAGATATACTAAAACACTATCTCTAGATGGCATGCATAGTAAAATCATTACTTATGAAATGATAAGGGAGAAATTAATTAAATTAAAAAGAAATTTTCATCAATAAATGTCCTTTAAAGCCTCAAAGAAAGGAATGTCTAAGAATATTATCAAAGAATAGGATGTTGCTGACTCTGAATCGGAAAATTATGCATACAATAATATTGATGAATCTCTATCCTTTTTTCTAAAAATGTGAAAAGAGGTTCAAGAAATTATAAATGGAAACATTCTATAAAAATTTTTCAATGTGGAGCCATTGGTCACTTTGTTGTGAATTTCCATAAAATAATGAATGGGGATGATGGTGATAAAGATGATAAAAGTTAATGAAGATCATGTAATAAATAAAGTGATAATTCTACTTCTAATTACTATAGAATAGATAAAAGTTTCTTCAAATACAAAAGGATAATCTTTTTTTCTAAATATGATTAAGAATAAGATATTGAAGTTAAGTGAGAAAAGTTTACTAAATTTAATATAGAAAATACATTCATTACAACAATTAATAATAAAGAATTCAAAAAGTAGTATTTTTAAATAATAAAAAGACATTGATTTAGAGTTTCACCTAAAAATAGAATTGAAATAATGTATTACAATGATTTTAATACTTGAAAAATAAATCAAGAATTTTAAGAAGTAGATTCCTACAGAAAAAAATTAAAATGTATTCCTAAAGAGAAAGATAAGTTTCTGGAAAAAGTTGATGGCCCAAAGAATTATCTTCAGAAGGAAAATAATTGGAATAATCATATTTAAGTAAAATTTAAGTAAAATGAAAAATATTTGGAACTTGTTCAATAAAAACTTTCAAAAGTTGAGTAGAGATTAGTTTCAACAAATCTATATCTGAATTTAGTGAAAGTTATGGAAAAGGTTAAACCTAAGAAGCATCTACAAATGTTACCTTCAAAGGTTGAAAATAGAGTTGAAATTTCTCCTAAGAAGAAGAAATATGAGAATTTCATTTTAGTGGCCAAAACAAAAAAAAATTAGAAATTCAGAAAATTCTAAAAATTATGAGTTGAAAACAAAAGTCGTTACTACTTCTAGTTATAATAAATTTGGAAAAAATATGATTTGAAGAATAAAATTCTGGGTGATGATATAAAGTTTGGGGCTCAAAAAAAAAATTATGATAAATATTAGAAAGTTGATGAGAAACATGTTCACAATTCCAGATAGTAAGGAAGTTACAGGGAAAAGTATTCTTTATATGGCTATTGCTGGTATTGTGGGGGATTTGGGCATATATAAAATATGTTCTGGTTTAATAAACAATATTAAAATTGCCCCACATGTTATAAGAAGTAAATCTCAAGGGGGATTCAACCCTCTCAAATAAATAAATCTAAAAAATGGGTTTTGATAGTTTAAAATTGGTTTCAACCATTGAAAACTATTTGTGACAAATTTCAAAAACCTGTACATATTACAAAAGGGTGTCATATTTTATTACTGGCACAACAAAATGTTTATAACAATTCTCATAAGTCAAATGTGTAGAAATATAATGGGAAAGAAAATATATTGTTTTTGAAACCACTATAAAATCTTTAATAGGATAACAACCGTAGATTTTGGATAGTGGGTGTTTTTATCATATAAAAGGAGATTTGAAATTTTTTAAGAATGTAAAATATTTCAAATATAGAATAGTAAAGTTTTTTATCACGAATCCATTTGAATAAAAGAAATTGGATCTTATATTATCAGGGAAGAAAACTTGAAATCCATGAATGCCTTGTTTATTGATGGGTTAAAACATAATCTACTGAGTATTTCACCACATTGTGATGAAGGTAATAAATTTTTTTTTAGAAAACATGGTTTTTTTGTGAAAAAAAGAGGAAGGTGGAAAATTTACGAGAGGCCAACATACAAAAGGAAACTTATTTAGAGGAGGTGAAGTTCAAAATTCATGTTACTTGAACATGATGGAATAAAATAATTTTTGGTGTAAAAGGTTGGAAATATGTGTTAGAGAAACATGATAAAGTTATCAAAGTGAGTTAGTGTTCGTAGTATTCCTAACATGTCAAAAAGAAGAGATTGGTGATTCAAAAAAATTATAAATTGACTATTACAAACTCTATGCATAAGAAAGTTGATATTAATTCAACTCAGTCCTTAGAACTTATTCATTATAATATTTTTGGGCCAATGGGAAAACAACCATCTTTTATAAATAAGTACGTCATTTCTTTTATTGATGACTTTACTCGTATTACTTGTGTAATTTATTTGAAACATAATTCAGATGCTCTAAAGATGTTTAAAAGATTTATGAGAAGAGCTTAGAATAAATGTGGGTACTCTATAAAGAAGTTGAAAACTGATAATGGTGGCTGAAAAAAGAATGAATAATTCAAAAGTAATCTTGAAAAACTTGTAATTTAATATGATTTTAGTAAACAATACACACCATAACAAAATGGTGTTACTAAAAGAAAGAATAGATGTTTTGTTAAAATGGGGAATACTATGTCACTTGAACATGGTCTTTCACATTACTTATAGAGGAAATCTATAGGCACATATATTTATATTTATAACTGATGTTTCAAAATTCCAAGTTTGGATATGACTCCCTTTGAATTGTTCAATGATAAAACTTCATGTTTGAAACACTTAAGAGTTTTTAATAGTCCCAGCATCATAAAAAATTAATGTGGAAACCTTGGAATGGGTTATTGGATAGGTGAATGTGGAATTGTTCTTTGTTATGCACTGGATAGAAGACAATATATATGTTTCAACAAAGAAATTGGAAGATTAGTTTATTCTTTTGATGTAAAATTTCTTTAGATAGCTGAGGAAGGTACTACATAAACACTTGAAGGTGAGGAAGATGAATAGGTTGAAAGAATTTTTCTTATGAAACATGAAAAGGATTCCAAAAATTGTGATGGGACACAGATGGAAGAGTTGGACTTAAATATTGCCATTGATGAGTAATAATTTCAAACATATCATTCTAGGATGAGTAAGTAAGTAGAATCTCATAACATAATGGGTAATCAAAATCAAAAGTTTCAAACAATAAGAACATCAAAAGTTATTACGCATACTTATTTTTATTCAAAATTTGAGCCAAAATATTTTAGTGAATCCTTTGAGAATCTGGAATGGATTCAGGCTATAAATGAAGAGTTTGATTAGATTGATAAGATTGATACTTGGTAACTTGTACCAAGACAAATTGAAAAAATGTTATTGGTAAAAATTGGGTTTTCTATAAAATGTTGAATGAAAGGGTGAATTAATCATAAAAAAATAAATATTGGTTTTCAAAGGTTACTCATGGATTGAAACATTTATTTTGATGAGAATTTTGGTCTGGTGGAAAGTATATAAATAATTAATATATTTCTTTTTATTTCTTAAAAACAAAGTTATAAAAAAAAAATATGGATGTGAAGTTAGAATTTCTAAATGGATAAACTGATAAAGAAGTTTATATTAAAAAAAACTTTGGTTTTTTGTTGGGAAGGATGAAATTTATGTGTGAAGGTTGAAGAAATCCTTGAATGGGCTAAAGAAATATCCAAGGGAATTGTACTCTAAATTGGATACCTTCTTAAGGAAGTAGAATTTTAATAAAATAAGGTTTGATAGTAATATGTACATCAAATAAATTCAAAATATTTCCCCCATTGTTATTGTATATTTTCATGAAATTATCTTTGTTGTAATTAATGAAAGAACATGTGAAATATTTTCTACAGAGATGAAGAAGTTGTTTTAAATGTCTATGAATTGTCAAATGAAATAATTTCTTGGGTTAAAAATATCACAAAAGAATAAATACATATTTATTTCTCAAGAAAATTATGCTAAGTAACTTCTTAATATGTATGGAATGGAAAATTTAAAACCTATTTACACACCAATTTCAATGGGAACCCATTTTAATAAATTTGGACAAGGTAAAGAAGGTGAATCTAAAGAGTTTGGAAAGCTGATTAGAAGTTTTTGGTGTCAGATTTCCTCAAGATCAGACATTTTTTATGATATTACCTAATGTGAGAGATTACAAAGTGCTCCAAAAGAATCACATCTCCTATCTAGAAAAATAATTCTCTGATATATCAAAGTCATAATAGATTTAAGAATCAAGAATGATATCCTAGAAAGAATTGATTTGTTTGGTTACACTGATACTGGTTGGGAAGGAAGTGTTGATGATAGAAGATCCACATATGGTAGAGTTTTCTTTCTAGGGAAAAGTTATGTAAGTTGTATTACTAAGAAACAAAATTGAATGACTCAAAGAATGGTTGAATCTGATTATATTTCTTTCACTCAATCTATAACTCAACTTATGTGGATGAAGACTTAATTGAAAGACTTACTTGTTGAAAGTAAGTCACCACATCTCTTCAATTGTGATAATAAAGTGCTATAAACTTTATAAGAAATCCAGTACAAAATTATCATTCAAACCACATTGATATCAAATATCACTTCATCAAAGGGTCGGTGGAGAATAATGATCTCAAGCTGGATTATGTTCCTACATCAGAAAAAGTTGCTTATATATACACAGGACCTTTAAAAAAGGAGCCATTTTTTAAATTAAGATTGAACAAGGGAATAAAACCTCCTTCTCTACAAGGTTGAGGTATGTGTAACTATACCCTCCCTTATATTTTATTTAGATAGTACTTTCAAAGGGGGTAATGATTCATAAATATATCCACTGATATGTGTAAAACCTTTTAAGGTAACATGTATATAGGGAGAGTTGTGGGTAAACTATAAACTTAGTATGGAAGTGCGATAACCATTCTAATAGTTTGTTGAATTGGTTGTAGGAAAGGAAACATTTTTTTACTAGAAGAAAGAAACTTTAGAAATATGGAATGAAATTTTTAAAGGTTTAAGATTGAAGAAATTTTCTTAAGTCACTACTTATGGAGAACATGGTTTTTTTATCAATCATTCTTGATTCCTCTAATGATTTCACTCAATTAGGCTTATAATTTTGGATAAGTAATACACAGCTTAAGGTTACAAAGTTATGTTATTTATGAAACTTGGTTGAAAAAAAAATCCAAATGTGTAGATTGTTGGGACTAGGTTCTTTGGAAGTGTTTTTTAAAATAAGAAATAAGTGGCTGATGTTTATAATGAAAGTTTTGTATATTTTTGTCATTAATATAAATAAATTCACTTTTTAATTTTTTCTGATCAAATGTATGAGGTTTTAGAATTAGTTAATTAAATATTAATTTCTTAAGAAAATCTATCGGTTTTTGGATTTCTATTCTGGAAATGTTTTTTCAGTAAAAAGGTTTTTTGGAATCACCTTGGGTCGGGAATGAAGTTTCTATCGGTATGAGGAAATATATCAAAGTATGGATCTCTTGATACTAAATTTAATGATGATTTTCTATTTTTTATGTTTTTAACATCATGATTTAAAAAAACTTGTGATCCAAGAATTATGAAAGAAAGGTAGAAAAGGCGGTCGAGTCATTCTATGCGGTTCCAATCAGATTGAGGTTTGAATGGAAAGATAGGAGGTGCTGGAAAACTAGGAAGACATAGAACTTTCCAATCTAAGTTAGACATTGATATTCCAATCATTATGTTCCTAATGTCATGAATAATTTATTACATTAGCAGAAGTTTTTAGAATAAGAAAGGTTATGAATTCAAAGTCTTCTGGTCACATTTCATCATTGTGAGAATCACCAGACACAGAAATTGTTTGAAGGATGGAAAGTTTGAAGTTTCTGTAGTCAATGTTTTTCTGAAGAACTGATTGAAAAATCTATTAGACTAGCAAATCCATCAGACAATATAATACACTATAATGAACTTATTTAAATTATTAATCATCAATTGTAGAGAATCTGGAAGAAATAAATTTTTATCGACACGGGTCTATCAGATGTGGTATGCCATCGATCCATCGGAGTAGTTATAATACCAATTTATTAGACACATTCTTTGTATAAAAAGGGAATCAGACACAGATTTCTATCAGAAATATATGAGGATTTATTTTTTGACACATATTAGTAACTGGTAGTTTTTGGGATCGATCAACCAAATGAAGATCAATAATCAAGTCAACCATTTCTATCAGGATGAAAATAGTTTGTGTTGTTTTTTATTGGGTCAAGAACAAAATAAATTTTTTATTTAAATGGTTCAATATAAAAACAACTCTGATTTTTTTTCCAAGGGGTTCAATATTCATCAGACAATTCTTAACATAAATTCATCGGAATTAATTAGTGAATGATCCATAAGATGCATTATGATACCGATAAGTTATCAGATACTAGACTTCATTAAACATAGGATCATCAATCTGAGGAATTCAAGAAATAGAGAAATTATTTGAAGATATTTTCTGAAGAGTTATCAAAATTTGTGTTGGTATCTTTTGAAATTTCAATGATGTTTATGTAATAAGATGAAATCTAACGAAGTTTCAAAAATATCTATTCTAGAATGGTTTCAATGTTTTATTTCCTCCAGATGGTATGGTACATCAGAATAAGAAGTATTCAATTCCTATATGTTTTTAAGTGGATCAAGAAAATTGGTATGAATAATTGTATCAAAACAAAAAAAATGGTACCAAACTAAAGAGTTGTGACAAAGTATGAATTAGTCTGAAGTTGTAAGAATATTCTAGAAGTTTTGAAAAAATTAAAGAAGAGATAAAAAAGCACTAAAAGAGTCAAAGATGAAGTCAAAATGGAATTCAAATTCAAGTTTCTGGGAATTTAGTTGAGTAGGAAAACAATTTCATATTCCCTACCATTTCTTTTCAGGGTGGCTATAAATAAAAGTAATTACATTGTACTTTATATTGAGGAAAAATTATTGTTCATATGTGGGAGAGATAAATAGTTAATATTTTTTAGAGAGAATAATTTTTCGGACTGAGTTTTCTTGAGGAATATTTTCTGTACAGAAGAAGAAGAAAAATAAGAAATAGGTTATCGGATCATACTGAGTCATCAGACTGAGATTTCTAGGGAAAGATTGAAGTGGTTCATAATATTTTCCAGAGTATCATTTCTTATCTATTTTTTGGACTAAATAATTTAATATAGGAATCATACTGAGCCCTTTGAAATAGTTTTCATATGAATTCCAATAGTGAATTTCTTATCTACTACTGGGTAAAAAAGTGAAGATTTTTGTTTTGAAGAATTATGAAAGTGGAATTTGATAAGGTGGTATAGTAACATGTATTGAACCAAATGGTGAAGGTTTATTAACTTTTACACAAATTTGTTATACATAATTTTTTATGGATGAATAACTTTCATTATTATATTGATCATAATGCTACATAATTGTAAGTGTATATCCTACTTATTTTATCCACACAAAATAATTTTTTTTTCTAGTGGATTATGTTGTATTGGATAATTTCCAAACCATGCCAAGGATAAGATACACTTGTTGAGTAGTGAACCTTGTAAATACGTGTGTTATTTTGGACGTGTGAATGTTTTTTATTAGAAAAGTGATAGATATTTAACAGGATGTTAAGGTTGTTATAAAATAAAGATAACATAAAATAAAAAGACATAACTAATTCACCCCCTCCCCCTCTCAGGGATACATTTATCATGGTTGTGTCTTCATACATTATCATGTCCTAAAACAATATATCAATATCAACAAGAGTACCTATAGTAGTTAATAACACTCTAGGGTTCTATACATTCATTTACAAATGCACCCAAGGTTCCTAATGTGATATTTTTTCTAAATCCCATTTAAAAACCATTCCATAGTTTATAAAATATTTTAAATGTAAAGTATCACAACCTCCATGCTTGAAAACCCAT
The DNA here is from genome assembly GCA_963277665.1 of Viscum album. NCBI lineage: Eukaryota > Viridiplantae > Streptophyta > Magnoliopsida > Santalales > Viscaceae > Viscum > Viscum album. Next base: position 1,113,053,395 of record OY728146.1, read on the forward strand.
TTTAGAATCAAAACCACCTTTAAGGAATTTCATTGAATTCATTATGTGAATAAAATATGTTTTATAAAGAAAACCCCTTTTAAAACATGTATATCTTGAAACAAATCAACTATTATATCAAATAAATCATTTTCAGAAAACAAAAAAAAAAGGAATTCACAAGAACTTCATGTAATTAATGAGGTATAATCTTTTTATTGAGGCATCTACCTAAAGAACAGTGAAAAAATAGTTTCCCTTGAAAATGATAATTTCTAGTGAGTATATTGGGTCCTTATAAGCATATATCCAAAATAAAAATCATTAAACCTCTTCTGAACTCCTTATATTTGGCAACCATAGCCCATTCATTTTTCAAAGAAATAAGAGGGGAGTTCAAGAGATTATCTAAGAAGGGGATATGGAATTGGATCAAAAACATAACATACCTTGATGATATCCATCAAGAACGAAGGGAACCCATCAATAATATAATGGGAAAGGCCTCTATATTATAGGAGAAGGTTTAGTTTAAGCCAAAATAAGATTAGGGGTGATTAGATAAAAAATTATCATGGGTAAATAGGTAAATTACAACTTTTTTAATGTTCATATTGGGGTGTATGGTTAGGCCACATGGTTAGGCAAACCATGTGACAACTATGTGTGGCCTCTATCCATTTAAAAAAAATGAGGCACATGGTTTCCTGGAAAGAATTTCATGGTTTGGGAAAACCGTACTCAAGACATGTGACCCATCTAAACAACCACCTAAAAATCATAAGGGTTTCCTTGGAGAACCACATTGTTTGAAATACTATGATCAAACCATTAAAACACATTATAGACTCATATATCCATACTATATAGTTACCATACTATTAGTACTAACTGTGCACCTAAATTGTGTGCCTGGCATGTTTCCTCCAAAAATATAAGTTTTCAACCCCCGTCTCCTGGAGAACTTTAGAACTACCAAAATAAAAAACCAAGATCAAACTATTGCATACTTATTACCCAAAAGTAATCAAAAAGTTTATGCATATGGATCGCGAATGTGGGAGCTAACCTAGTTACGTTTAAACAAGAGTTGGATAGTATGAAAACCTTAAAATAATTTCAAATATTAAGTTTATTAAACTATTTATTATACCTTATTATGATGTTTTCTAGGTAATTGGGATGATATTACCGTTTTCAAATATTTTTTGTAGTTGGGATGATATAACCACTTGTATTATTTTATTGATGATGAGGGACTTTATACCCATTATTTCACATAATTGTAACTCGGACATTATGCCCATAATTTTGGGATGTAATTACCACCCATCCATGAAAATTAATTACAATGTATTATTTATGATGATGGTAATATGAAATAATGAAAAGTTGTTTTTTATTTCCCTTTAAATTATAACACACATCCCATGTTGTGATACTTCTAAGTAAGGGGATGGGTTACTAGTATGGGGATGGTTTTGGTTGAGATGTGAGGCATTCTTATATAATAGGGTAAAACAAGAAAAAACCATGATTTAAATAATTCATATAAATATACTAAATCACCCAAAATTAGATATATAACATGTTAATAAAAGGAAAAACAAAATAAAAATAAAATAAGGGTTGTATTGTATGATAAATCAGCCCATCCCAAAAAAATAAACTTACAAACCAAACCACTAGAAAACCTCTATGAAACCCAAAATTCCCCTCTACATTCAAAATCACCAATCAGTATAACTAAATAATAATAATCAATAGAAACATAACTCATAACCTTTATAAAATAGAAAGGTTATATATATTCACATGAGTGTGTATGTAGGGTGTCAGCTAATAGGACTAAAGAGTCTATAAAATTTATTACATAAAATAATTCAAAAGTTTTATTTTGAAATATAATAGAATGTATGGTTTTAGATTTCATAGTTCCTAAATAAAACCAAAACACACTCCATTAATCATAATGAAGGAAATAAATGTTTCTTTTATAAAACCATATAAAATATCCACTTTAAAAACGAAAACACTTGTAAAAATTACAAATTTAGGATTTTAAAATGATGCAAATTAAATTAAATCCATTTTTCCTTATTTAAAAACCATTCATAAAATAAAACATATTTTTTTATATGAAATTAGTATTCCAAAAAAAAAATTTGAAAACCATTTATAAACATACCCAACCATAAAGTAAAAGATCACAACGTAATAATTCAACACAATATCAAAGGAAAATCAATAAAATAATCAATGATAATGAAGGAAGTGTTGTAAGAAAAATTAGGTCAAGGGGATAAATATTAGTAAATTAATCCCCTATATAAACCACCAATAAAGAAATAATTTTCATAATAAACTCCCTATGTCCTAAATAGAGAAGGCTCTAATGATACTATAAAAAAGGACCAACTAATTACCTATATTGTGGCCTAAATAAATAATAATTCCCCTTGACTAACCCACATTTGCCTCATTGGGTAAACCCCCTTTATCCTTAGTGTATAACAAAACTATAGGGACACTAGCCCATGTGTGATCTAAACTAGCGTAGCATGAATCAATGTATCCCACTTAGTCACTTGAGTTCCCATGACCAAACAAAAATAGAGGTGAGAAAAAAAGAAAATGATAATTATCTCACTCATCATAATCAAAAACAATAAATATCACCATACCTCTAACACCCTCACAATAAATATCCCCTTTCATAACATATAATCATTATATGATAGATTCACAACACCTTAAGGGGTGAAATAAGAGAAAGGGTAAATTAAGAGGATCTTACAAGCATCGATCCATTTTTTTAACAAAGTTCCAAATAATCCTTTAAAGAAATCCAACTCATAATTATAATACCTTTCCATTTATTATAAATATCATCTTTAAATACCCCTAAGAAACCATTCTAAAAAGTGCCTTTTATATTCAAAAAAACATCCTTCAAAACATGATTTTTTCATTTGAAATTTAAATGGGGACCAGGCCCTATAATTACTATCCAAACTATTTTAATTATCATCATGGGAATTTATAAAAATTATTGGTATGAAAAAACCTTTTAATTTCAATTATATATATGAATTTCATAAATAAAACATATTATTACAAGATTAACATATATGAAACTAATTTAAAACCCATAATAAGAATATGTAGATATATATTCATAAAAATGGAATATATAAACCCCAAGTGATTCATTAGTAATAAAGGAATAACATAGAAACACCTACCTTAATATGAGAGGAATGAAGTCACAACATGTTTCCCTTTATGGAAATCACACAAACAAGGAAAGACCCTCTACATGGCCTATACATCCAAAACCCTAGGTTAAAACAAACCTATACCCCAAACCTCACCTTCACTATAAGTATGTTTCTATAAGGAATGAAAACCATGTGATAAATATAATAGGTAAGAGAGGAGAATATAAAAGGAGGAATAAAGGAGAGGGATCACCATAAAAACCTCTTTAAATATGGAGGATTGGATCCAAAATAAAAGAGTGAGGAGGGATATCTTCCTAGTGGTTTTAGTAGTGGGTCACATGATTAGGAGGGGAAGATAGGATAAAAAACCTAAAATCAAGGGGGAGAAAATTCAAATTTTAAGTTAATCTAGGTAGGTTGCATGGTTTGGCCACATGGTTTTCTACACTCTGGGTAATTACATAGGATCCATAGAAATGCACACCGCACCATGCATGGTTTGAGATATATAATTTCTCAAAAATGAGTATTATATATAAGATTCACCCCCACACACAAACCAAGAATCAAATTTACATGGATAACTTCTCATGGTTTCAAAACTTTTGTGCCAACTATGAAAAAAACCCCACTAATAAATAATTATAGAATTTATATGGATTTATTTGAAATACATATGGTTTTCTCTAACCATGAATCAACCATGAAAAAGAAAAAAGAACTTTAAAATTTCAAATTTTCATCCTAAAACTCCCTAAATTAAAAATAAGACTATAATTAAATAATTTAAAAAACAATATTTGCACATAGTTATTATAATTCTCCCAACCATTACACTTCTTGGACACAGAATTTACATGGTCAAAAGTATAAATAAAAAAATACTAAATCATATACACCCCACCCAATTCATGATGTGGGTAGGTATTGGAAGAACTAAAAAGGGTTTAGTGAAAAAGGAGCACCATATTACCCACAAAAATCATAAAATAATGGAACCCAAACCTCAAAAACTACTGACAATCTCCAAGAATAGACCAAACCCCAACCAATGAATGGGAATTCCTAAGGAAAAATGGTGGCCTAGATAGGGTCTCCCCACTATTTATAATTCATCTAAAATAATGTAACAATAGGAACCAACACTATAAATTAACAACTCATTTATCAAACATCGGAGAGTAAGAAACCCTACACTAACCACATATGACCATCCAAAAAGGAATTGATCAAAACCCAAGATAGATACAACCAAGAATCCAAAAAATGATAATATCTCATCAAAACCATCAATGAAACCACTAACCAAAACATTTCCAACCAAAAACTAACAATTTATAAACTGCAACTAGCTAAAATAAGAAACAACATGGGCTCCCATCTCAAGTCATAACACTCCACAATGATAATCTTAGACTTCAATCATAGAAAAAATATCACAATGAACCTAACAACCATCCAAACAAGAACATAATCTAAAATTATGAACCAGAAATTATAGTAACCTAATAATGGACCCAAGTGTTCCCCATTACATACCATCAAAAAAACCATCCTCATCACTTCTAAGATCAAACAAATAAACTTTAAGAAATAGTATTTCATTAATGATAGATATCCACAATTAAAAAACAACTAAAATCCCAAAAGAAATTATAAATACTTTCCCAAATAAAAAATCTAGTAATAACTATATCTAAAATATTAACCAAAATCTCAAATCAAATCAAAATCCACAACTAAAAAAACAAATTACAACTACAAAACAAAAAACATCCCAAACCCAACTACACTCGAGAAATATTTCAAAAAAAATCTTACAAAACCTATGAAGATGATCCAAATAGACAAAAAATAGATAATTCCATAGATATTTTTGATAAAAGGAATATAATGACTTAGAGTACCACCATGAAAGTACATGAGAGGTCTATTCTTCTCATGTGGGTCAATAAGGATTACAGAAGACTGATCCCCACCTACATACACTCCAAATTCGGCATCATCCATCATTGGACCAACAATTGATGGGTTTCCTTTAGTCGTAATAGATATAACTAAGGTGACACCAACAATAGGTTTTATAAACTCATTAGATTCCTCTTGAAAGGCCCTATAGATTGACTCATTAAAAAATTCAGGCCATAACCAAGAACAGTTAATCCAAGGTCGGGTAGAATACCTCCATAGGGATATTTCTATAATATAAAATCATTGGGATAGAACCACTGAATTAACATCATATTGATGAAATCCTAGGAATTATTCACATAAAATTGACAAGGATCCATAAAAAATGACCACACTCTACTCGACCTAACTTGTAATCCTATGAAATCTCTCCCCCTTGAAGCTTTAGGTGTCCTAAGAAAATTGAGGATCCAATCAATCCTTTCTACCCACTCCACTACTTCATCCAAACCATACTATCTATAAAAAGAGGGAAGATCTTGATTCAAGAAGAATGAGATAGGGTCCAAGAGAAAATAATGTTTCATTCCCACCACACTCTTCATAGTTTTGGTAGTGTCTGGACCTAATGATATATTATCCATGAAATGATAGGATTCACTAATAGAATCCTCCTAAAAAATGTGACTTCTACATTATTTACTGAAATTTTGGGATGGAATTTTCTAAATAACACAACACATTAACAACATCAACTCATGCTTCACAATTCAAACAAAACAACCCCATTACCATAAGTAACACATTAAAAATATAAATTAAAAAAACAATACATATCAAAAAAACTTATTTCTCTTTAAAATATCTCATATCTAATAGATAATTTTAAATCACATTTTACCAAGTCATTCTATTAGGAAAACAAAACTACCATATATTTTAAAAACAACCTAAATTTGGTAAGATATTGGAGTCCCTTTTTATATTGAAATGAGAAAATTATCAGTTTTATTACAATTTAAATCCATTTCTAAATTGAATAGATTCATTATAAATAATTTTTATAAAATTCCACTTTAAATTGAAAACATTTTCCCAACTATCATGGTGAAATAAACCACATTATAAAATATATTATATAAATTAAATAATTTCCTTTTAACCAATCCACCAACAAATGGTACTAAAATCAATAACATTATTAAATTTTATTTGTTCACCCAAAATAAATTTTAGGTCCCCTTTAGGCACCCTGAGAGGGGGTAAATCAGAGTGTTCCCCATTTAAGACCATTTTAACATATTTAGTATTTTACCTTTATGGATATTTTTCCCACATGAATAGGAGTTATATTCAACCATTATCTTAAACCTCAACTACATTGAATTCATGTATGAATACAGAGATGTAATGCATGTAGTGAAACAGATATTTTTATTTGGTTCACCTGTACTAGAATACACTAAGAATAATGTTATATAAATTATTTCAATGCACCGATTGAGCACTAGGATGGATAATTTTGGTGGTTATAGGGTTGTGTTCACTCTATGAATGGGATCACTACACTTATAAGTTATAGGTTGTCACACTTCCACCCAAGGATCACTACCTTTAGATGTTCTACGTCATCTCATAGCCACCCATTTCTTACTACCTTTAAAGGAGTATTTCCTCCTTCCTACAACTCTGTTTACTGCTCCAGGGTAGGACTCCCACACATTTTATAGAATTATAGTTCACTTAAAGAGTTTAAAATGGGATTAATGCATCCTAAAATTTATATAGAATCATTATTTATCTTTAATACTACTCCTTTATAGATTTTTTTTAAGTCCCTCTTTGAAACTCCTTCTTATTTACCTAATAAAAATGATACTTTACTTTTCAGCATAGTTCTTGGAATGACTTCACTATGCTAGGTTACAGAAAATCCCTTATTATTCCCTTTGGTAGGTTTTCCAAGTTATTTTCTTCTATTCCAAGACTATAACTTCGTATACATCCTGTAAATTAGATCACCATGTTGAGTGTAAGTTTCTATCTTTCTCAAGATACTATAAACTTCAATAGAACTCCAGAGTGAGTTTTATAATATTTTTTCTTATTTTATTATATTTAGAAGATATTATATCGCTTATGTGATCTCCATTTTTACATTCTTGATTCAGATACAAAATATTTCTATGTGAATTTCTTTTCTATGTCATCATTATCCCTTTTTCAATGGCATGTTGCCTGGAAAACCTCCAGATCTTCTATATATATGATCTCCCATCACATATAGCTTTAAAAATTATATCTTTAATAAAAATAATAATATACTTGAGAATAATGTAGAAAGGATTCCATGTGGATAGATATCATTCATGTATGACATAAAACACTCCACTATAGCTTGAATATATATCATTTAATCACTACATCATGTAAGTAATTTCCTTCTTCATTCTCATATTATATCATGGCTCCCATTTGATATTCCATGATATTAAGAAAATTTTCAAATAGATCTTACATCACTTTATGTAATTTCATAACTATCCAATTTTCCAAAATAAAACATAGATAAATCCCCTACATCTCTTTATAATTTCTATATATCGGTCCAAATTCACTCACATGGACCACGAGTTTTGAAAATGTATATGTAAAAACAAGTAATCAGAATTTTCTTACACTGATTGAATTCCATTACATAGAACCTTTTCATAACTGATTTCACATATGATCCCATTTTCTTAAATCATGTATGTGGTAAATCCCATACATTGGTATTAGAAAGATTTTCGAAAAATAATTTTCTCATACAGAACTTCCAAAAATGATTTTAGATCACTTTACCATGGATTCTAGACATCAGGGATCATCCCATAGACTTATCCAAGGGATATATCATGGATACCATTATTCATTTGAATATTATATCTCCATCACAATATCACACAACACTTTGGACTCTATATATTATTGTCAAAACATACAACAAGTATATCAATCAAGCACTAATATTCCAAGATCCAAAACTAATTGTTACCAAATCTAACACCATCCAATAGGTTTTTAATGATCTGCCCATTTTATTTTGTAAACTTTTATGACTATATATATACACCTTTTTTAAATGGAATTAAAAGGTTCCAAATATAATAAAATTTAATCCTATATTATCCCTCCCTCTAGTGGTATTCTTGAATCTACTCCCCCTTCATTAAAAGTGTTCTCTTTAATTTCAACTTTAGATAGAGTTGATTAGTCTCCCCTTTTGAAAATATTTGGTCTTCCTTCAGAATTTTATCCCCTTAATGTGTGGGAAGAAACTAAGATAAATCTCAAATCCCAGTTTTTCCAAGAGAGGCTCCTCATGGGTTTCAATTATCCCTCTGAGGATAAGGGAGGATTCGACTTTTCTTTTCATCTCTCCCTTTATAGAGCCACTACAATTTGTCTCTATGGAAAAAAATTATAACTTTCTAGTTGGATATCTAATTCTAGAATCTTATATTTTTTTCAAAATTTGAAACAATTGTTATATGAAATACAACTTGTAAAACACAATAATTTCTAGAGTTCAAATTCTACCATTGATCAGATTTCCTTAGTCTCAACTTCATCAAATCAAGAAGACTAATGACTGAATTTACCACATAGCACTTGGGGTCTCAATAAATCCTCTAAGACTACTGAGTCAAATATTAGTGTAGTATTAAATATTTTTTTGTAAATAATCACTAAGTCTATCCATGTCACCCATGATTCCAATAAAATTCTTATAGCTTCATCTTTCACTTTCCCAAAAATAACCTATGATATCCATCACACTTTCAAAAAAAACATTTATTGTATAATATTTAAAACATTTTTATTTTAAGAAATGTCATAAAAAATATAAATTTATACCACTTCATAAAAATAAAATAATGATATCACATTAACTTTATGCCTTTATCTCTTCATGTTATTCATCCTTGAGAAAATGAGGCTTAATAGCATTCAAAGATCATCTCCAACACCCAATTAATCATTGTCTTATACCTCCAATTATTTTTGTCTAATTTGGGAGTTCCAAAAGTTGGGAAAAATATAACTAAGTCAATAAAAATAGGTATATTATACATAGTAGACATCTGATTCCAACTATTAGATAAAAAATAAAAGTAAATATTAAATGAAAAAATGTTGTTGTTATTGCTCCCAATCTATACACTTAACTATAATATCTTGATAACACTCATTTAATAGAATGATGCCAATTATTGCAATACATATTCAATGTGATACCTCTAATTAATTCAAATATAGTCTTTTAAACTTATTTTAACTTCATTTCAGGTACCTTTATCAAATAAACTGTTGTATTACAGAGAGAGGATTTTTATTTCTGAATTTGACATTTTCTTCCTGCAGGAAACTTCCAGGTGAATTTTACAGTTAAATTTTTTTCCTTACTTCTGGATGAGTTAGGTTCAGCCTTTACTTCTTTGTTCAAGTATGATACGAAATTGTACATGAAATACTCTTAAATATCACTTATTACGTGCAATTTTTAGATTCAAACAGTTTTTTATTTTCAACTCATTCACAAGTTTTTATCCAAAATAGTTACCACATGGATCATTTATCCCCCATATGAATACAACACCTCTAAGATAGTTAAAAAATAATTCATAAAAAAAGGGTTACTCCAATACTCCTCAACAAGATGATTGTGGCCATTTAGATTAAACCAACCCTATGCTTTAAACCTTTCCTTCTTCATTATTCAAATTTAGGGAGATAAATTCCACCACTTCATCCACTTATTTTTCTTCTCGATAATCATAGATGGTGAGATTATTATCCCTTGGATTTGGATTCTTCTCTATTGTGTGATAAATCCCACTACTACACTTTTCTTTCCATATTACATTATCATTATTTCTATTATCACCCATATTTCTTTATAAGAGAAGACTTCTACTAGTATTTATCTCCTTACTTTTACTGGTTATTTTGATACCAATTAGGAATTACTTTTATTTGATCTTATAGAAACCCATGAGTTTCATCTTGAACTTCTCCTTTCTTGTGTGTATTCCTATTTTCTTTTTTTACACCTTCCTCACAGTTAGAGTAGCTTATTTATTCTTTATACATAATTATTTTCTCTCTTTCTAGGAGGGATTCTATGAGAACACTGATTTTGGTCATTTATGCACCCATTATTGAGATATATTTCTTTCCTCCAAAGTTTTGAACATATTTTCAAGTACAATGGGATTCTTTCTAGGGTAGATCATGTCCTTGTATATCATAGGAATTAAGGGGTTTCTTGGGACTTATATGGTTCTCCTTCTAATACAATTTATTTCCATATTCCTAGGGTTAGATCGAAAAAAAATATTTAGCAAAGAAAACATAAATTGGTTGAACTTCACTTCAATATAATTTTTTTATAGTATATTTCTTCATAACTTTAGGTCTTTGAGATTCAATAAACATTCCCAAAGTATGACCAAATAATCAATAGAATTATAACTTTGGTGCCACCTTCTTCAATAACTCATTTCTATTGTATTCTTCATTAACCTTATTTTTATTCAAATATTCAATAATTATATTACTTCTATATTTAAAATATATATATTTATACTTGTTTCATGTGTTGAGACTACCTGTGAGGGGATATTAAAATTCTAATTTTTTGTTTTTATTCTCTCAAAAAATTCATTAATTTTTTCATCATTTTCATTTATCTAGGTTTCTTTCTTCATAAATATATCCCCAATAACCACACTAGAATACATTCTTTATTTAAGTTGATTTTGGAAAGAAATGAAGTTTAATTTTAAGAAAATTTATATGGCCATTTTCTTCATGATTTCATGGGAAATATATTAAAGTAATTTACTCTAACTTTTTATCATTGTAGTTATATTCTTGATATCAAAGTTCAAGGCATGTTAAGCTCTTTTTAGCCTTTTATCTTCCAAGTAAAAATATTCAATGAAGCAAAGATCCACTAAATTTATAATTTCTCAATTATCCACCTCATATTTGTGATTGTATAAACACTTCCTAAATTGGAAACTTGATGTTTTGTCGCTTATATACCAGAACTACCTCTTTTTTTAACTCCATCAGTGAGTCTGAATTTTCTGATACACAACATTTCTCCACATCAAAATTATAATTAGATGAAACACAATATTTAAAAAAAATAACTCAATTAGTGATTTCATTATATTGGTGGAATTATCCTTTAATTTATTCCTCTTTCTTTCTTATATAAGGAAATTTTCATCTGACTTGTGTTCTTTTCCAAATAAATATTCCAGAATCATCCACATATCTTTTGTAATCATGAAATGAGCAAGATCCTTATACACATATTTGGTTAATTAATACTTTTATATCTTAATTTATAAAGAATAAATATCAACATTACTCTAATATATCTCAAACATTACTCCATATTGGATCAACTAAATAATCATTTCTTTCACAACTTCCCTTGGGATTCCAAGAGAATCCTACAAATAATCCATGAACACTTTTTTATAGCCCTAATATTTCTAACCATAGAAAAATGGATAATTTTTCATTATCAAAATTTGTACAAGAACATCAAAAACTTCCTCTAAGGTTGAACACATAGTTATAACCATTCCCTTTTATACCACTTGTTAGGTCCCCTTTAGGCACTCTGATTGGGGGTAGATCATATTGGACAAAATTTAAAACCTTTTTAACTTCTTTAATGGTTTTCCTTTGAAGATCTTGTTAACACATGTTTAATAATTATGTTAATCCATTTTTGTGACCATAAAAATCATTTAATTCATGTATAAATACAAATATTCAATGTATGTAGGGATATAAATATTTTTAATTGGTTCATCAACACTGGTACACTCATAAGGCATGTTGTAAACATTATATCTATGCATTGATTAAACACTAGTCTTATAAATTTTGGTGTTTATAAGTCAATTATCACACCACACATTATCGGATCACCCTTATTGGTTTTGGTTTGTCTCACTACCACCCAAGGCTCACTTCTATTGTGGGTTCTCGGTTAGATCATTTTCATCCAAGGATAACTTCCTTTAAAGGTGTACTACCTCCATCCTCCACCTTCACACAGAATTGTGGGGTGGGAATCCCATATAGTATATATACTTCTATTAATCTTCATTATAATCAAATAGGATGAATACATCCTTAAATATATATTTATACATATGTGTGTGTGTTTGTGTTGTTGATCTTCAACACTACTCCTTTATAGATTGTTATGAAAACCCATTTCATAGCTTCTTCTTATTTTTAGAATAAATCTAGAACTTCACTTTCCATCATAGTTCTTGAAATTCCTTCACATTTCTAGGATGAATAAACTCCCTTATTCTTAAAATTGGTAGGATTTATAAGTTCTCTCCTTATAGTATAAGATAGGAATATCTTCTCCTTCTTGAAAAATGGATCTTTATGGTGAATGAAAGTTCCACTTTTTTCTCTCGATACTTTGATCTTCAGTAGAAAAACCAAGATATTTATTTCTTTTTTTTATGTTATTCTATTTATAAGTGAGAATATCTCCTATGATATGCCATTCTTTCTTTTCTCGGTCCTACTGCATAATATGTTAGCATGAACTGGGTTTCTATTTAACACAAGCGGAAACTCAAGTGAACTTATATAAATATATATACTAGAACTCCCCATATATAAATTTTTATATTATCATGTGATAAACAAAACATGTATTAAAATACACACAATACTTCCCTACAAAAACTTCTAAATTTCTATTATCTCATTTTCATTGGCGTGTTGCATGGAAAACCTACAGAATAATCCATATTCATGAACTCTTGTCACCTACAGATTTCAATCATGCCATCCTGAATAAAATAATAATAATATCCTAAATCCTCATGAATTAAGGTTTATTTGTGTAAATATCTCCATAATTTGTGGTGTGAGACACTCTAGTATAATGTGAATATATTCCATTTTATTAATACATCACACCCAAAACTTCCTTCTTCATCATTAGCATGGATAATGGATCCTATTTGAAGTTTCATAATTCTTTGAAAACTTTTGAATAGATCCTACACCACCTGAAGCAATTTCATAAAAATTGTACATTCCAATATAAATAAAGAGAAAATCCCCAACGTCACTATATAATCCCCATATATTGAGTGAAATTCAATTAAGTGGACAATAGGTTTTGAAATTTCTATGGGAAAATGGGTACACAAATTTTCTTTACATCATATGAATTACCATACAAAAAACCATTGATATCATATTTTATGTGTGTTATCCTTTACTAGAATAACATATGTGGGAAATGCCACATGTGGGTACTTATCTAATTTTTTTAAAAAAATAATACCTATCCAAAAACCTCAATAAATGATTACAAATCACATTACCACACCTTCTAGACTTCAAGGATCATCTCATTAACTTATCTATGGTATTTCACAAGGCATAATTTATTCATCTCTAATAGGTGGAAACCACTTCAGGAGAAATCTAGACTAAAAAGGGGTCAAAGAAACAAATATGAGAGAGAAAAAATATATGCATAGTTTGGTGGGATGTGATTAAACCATGAAACAAGCTCTATAAATTCCTCATAACCATATTAATGGGATCAACATGGTTTATCGGACCATGCAAGGAAACTATGAATCTCTAATTCTTCTTCCAATATCACCAAGAAACTCAAAAGAACCACCTAAAATTACTTAATTACCACATTAGTGATTAAAATAACATCTTATGACATCAAAATAATACAAAAACCATCAATAATGAAATCAAAATCCAAGTCTCATGCCTGAATAACCATAAAAACTTGACATTACAAATGATAAAGTGATAACTAGATTCATCCTATACCTACCTTTCAAGCCCCAACATACTTATCTCTATATTACATGACCCACGAAATTAGAAGAGAAAATTTAAATAACCTTGTACTTTCATATGTCAGATGTTCATGAATAGAAATATAAATAGATTCAAAAAAAGGAAACAATTCATAAACAAAAATTGTGATTCAACTCATTAGTATAAATATATATTAATTATCTACAATTATATATAAAATAAAGTACAATAATAAGAAACTAAATAAAATTAAGTTAGGCATATCTTGTCTAATACATCAATATATCCCAAAATAAAAACTGCATGCAAACCAAACCACATGAACACCTCTGAAAATCCCACAGTTTCTATCCACATCCTAACGCACCAATAAACAACCCAAAAGTACAATAGTTAACCAAAATATAACCTCAACTAGTTTAAAACATAAATTCAGAAAAACTCACACAATTGTGCATATTGGGTTTGAGATAATGATACTAATAGGATCACACTAAGGATTCCATGAAATTTATTATGTGAAAAAAATCATAAGTACTAGTATAAAATACAATAGAAAGTGCAGTTTTAAATTTCATAATTCATGAAGAAACACAAAACACCTGTGTTTACTCATAAAGAGGGAAATAATTGTTTCATATATAAAACCATGTGAAATATATACTTTATAATTGAAAAAACTTTTTTAACGTCAAAATAGAGGACATTTGAAAAGAGGAAAACCAAATAAAAACATTTTTCTATCATTTAAAAACCATTAATGAAAGCAAACATCTCACTTTTATTTGAAATAAACATTCCAAAACTATATTTCAAAAATCCATTTAGGAAACCAAAAAATAAATAAATAATAAGATCACAACATAATAAGGCCCCACACAATCAAATTAAAATAAATAAAATAAAAAAATTTAAAGAAAGTTGTTCCATAAGAAAAACAAGTTCAATGGGATATAAAGTAATGAAGTAATGCAACAACTAATCGAGGAATAAATTTCATTGAAAAACCATTGGTCATAAATTGATATAACCACCATGATACAATAAAAGCAAGAGAAATTTTCAGACTACATTCCATACTAAAAAATGAACAAGCCACCCAACTAGACCATGGTAGCCTCGTGAGGGGAAATGCTTATAGATCTTGTTTATAACATAAATAGTGGGTCAAAATCCCATGTTTTATCTAAATTAGTGTAGCATGAATCAGGGTCTACCACTTAGTGACTTGAGTTCCCATGATTATATCAACATGGAGGTGAGAAAAAATCAAATGATAATCATCACATGCATCATAATAATAAACAATAAATCTTACTGACCTCTAACGCCCTTACATGAAACATCCCTATTCACATCATATAATAATCAATAAATAAATGAAAAACCCCTTAAGGGGAGAAAAAATCACGAAGGAAAATCAAGAGGGTATCATAAGAATCAATCTATTTGTTTTATAATCTAAAAAATGGTCCTTTAAGGAAATCTGACTAATAATTCCAAGTCCATTTTATTTCTTATAAATTACATTTCTCAATACCATTTTAAAACCAATTTTTAAACCAAATCTTCTTTTCATTTCAAAATCCATTCTTTAAAACATGGTTTATTTTATTTAGAATTAAAAATGAGGACCAATCCCTAAAATTAAATTCTAAAACACTTTAAATATCCTCATTATAATTTATAAAAATGCAATCCATGTGAAAACATTTTAATTTAAATGTGGTACATGAATTTTTTAAAGAAAACCTTTTATTACATGCCTAAAATTCATGAAACCAATTTAAAATTTCATCATAAGTGTTACACAAATATATACATTCAAAAAAATGGAATTTATAAACATTAATCGCTTCATGAATTACAAAATAAAGGAAAAAATTGAAAATACAACCTCAATCCAAGAATAATTTAGTTGTAACATGTATCTTTCGTTAGAAAACACCCAAACAATAAAGCAAATTCCATGTATGCACCATACAAAACTAAAAATCATGTTTAAAACAACCTAAACCCCAAAAATCAATTTTACAATGATTAAGGTTATAGGAGGAAGGAAAATAATATGATAAATAGAAGGTTTATGAAAGGATAAAAGAAAGAAGGAAGAAAGGAGAGGGATTACCTTGAAAACCCCTTTAAATATAGAGGAAATAAGAAAAAATAAAAGTAGGGGAATGAATGATCTCTTTATAGGGATTCCAGGAGTTAGAAGCATGAGTGGTTGGGGGATATATGGGGGGAGGTACTTAAAATAAGTAGGAAAAGGAGAAAATTCACAGTTTAATTGAATCTAGAAAGGTCTCATAGTTTGGATTCATGATTTTATAAACCATGTGGGGTCCACTATTTATCATGCCACACCTCACCTAGTTAGGTACACATGGTTTCCTCTAACATTATTGGTCACCCCCAAACACATAAACAAAGATACATGGTTACCTATAGAACTCTATGTTTTGAAAATTCCTATACCAAACATAAAAAACCCCAATTGATAAGTATTTTCATAATTTTCACAGTTTTCTTGGAAATATGCATGGTTTCCCTAACCATGAAAAAACTATATAACTATAAATAAAAACCTTCAAAACATAGAAATTATATCCCATAAGTCCAAAAATAAAAAAACCATAATTAAATAATATTAAAATCAATATTAACATCTGGGTATTACAGTCAAGTGGTTGATGAAAAATGAATAACTGAGATCATGGGAACAAACCCACATAAAAAATTTGTTTAAAATGAGAGGAGAATCAATGTACCTGATTTGATGATGATTTTATATATTAAATATATAGAAAATATATTTTTTAACTCTAATAACCTAAAATATAAAAACAAATCTGAGGAACTACTGTTATGACTCTTGAAGAATAAATCTTAAGAGCTCACAGAGAGAAGATATAGAAAACCTGATATTATGTTAAATAAGAAGTACCTTTCTATTATTAAATAAAAAATGATTTTAAACTAAATCAGTTGATCGGATCCATTCAGTTGAAGAAAAATTATATAAAAAATAATACCTATGATACTCTATATTGTAGAAGTCTGAAATAGTGGTAATAAATATGATGATTATGAATAAGATTTATGGAAGGCTGATATGAATGAAGTATTATGATTTAATAATTTCTAGTTGAGATCCATGAATAAAATTTTGAGTAAAATACAATGAATTAATTCCACAAAAGATATATAGAGAAGGAATATTTATAGATACTAAGATTCATGTTGGTATTATTAAAGATCTACAGGTAGTCAAAGACTCTAACGAGGAAACAAATTAGAGAGGGTTGATGAAGTGAAATTATGAGAAGATTAGTGATTTATTTTATAAGATGGAGGTGGATTTGTAAATCATTTTAGGATGGTTTAAATCCAGTGGGATACTAGATATGTATGAAAGCACGATGGGATATTGTGTGAGTGAAGGATTCACTATGGGTTTAGGATAATCTTGACTGAGCCCACTTATAATTGATAACAATGTTATGGTGGAGAATCTTTTGAGATGGATACCCCCCAGTGTCTATCACATGGCTAATTGGGCATCTAAAATTTAATAAGTTTAATAAATTTTAAACATATTTTCTCAAAGTTATAGAGGTTGATGAAGTGGGAAATATATATACAGATTCTGGTGATATATCTATAATATATGTGGGTACATTTTCAAACCAAAATCTGAAAAGTTAATAGGAAAGTCCAAAAATGAATCTCTAAAAAGCTATTTAATTTCTCTAAATCATAGAGTTTTCATGAAGGATGAGTAATGATTATATAGGTTATAATTTTTTGACTTACCAAAAGGAGTTTAAGAAACACCATAGAATTTTCATGTCACGTATTAATTTCATTGAAATCAATTCTTTTATTTTAAAGGGTGTATGTAACTGACTATATATTCCACAAGTGTTTTAAATATACAAGAGTCCAATTTCATTGAAAGGATTGATTGATCTTGTAGAATCTATTCAATGGATGGAGTAAAGTGTTGCTAAATCATTTATTTGAGTGTGAAGAAATGACAATATCATATGGATCTTAGTAAATAATGTGTATAGTAATTTTATTTATCTTATTTTATAATAGAATTTAATTATTAAAAAATAGTTTTTATATAAAGTATGGGAATTTATACATGGTTTACAATTCATTAAATTTTATAACATAGAATCCTCTAAAAAAATTAGTGTTAGGATTACATAGGATTGTGTCCAACATTGAGAGATGGGACGAATTAGTGTTGGAATAATTCTACTCTAATTTTACTTTTTTATCTCCTTAAAAATATTTATTTATTCAGTGACTTTATCACTCTCCTTTATCACTCCTTTGGTTATTAATAACATAATGAATAGGAAAGAAACACAAGATAACACTAAGGTTTGTTAAAAAGTTTCACTTCCTTAAGGATTACTACGTCCTCGGTACATCATGGTTACAATCCCACATTCACTGCTTCCTTCATATTATCAAATAAATATTGTGTATGAATATGTCCTTAAACTCATTATCCTAACATTAACCATGTATAATTAAAGCACTAAAGTGTTATTCAAGTTCTAGCATCAATCAAGATATCCTCCCACAGATTAAGAAATATTAGCTTGCTCCTTATAAAGTAGGTCATCAATGAAACTCTATGTCCCTCCTAGATAGTGTATATGATATCCTTGCTCATATATTGTAATCAAGTAGTATTTTTCAATATATTAATATTTCTATACACTATATAGGATATACTGATCACTTTCTTATATCGAATGTTGTTAGATGAAGCACATATGATCTCACCTTATTCTTTCCTTCTTCTTCAGTGTGTATAAAGGATCTTCTATGCACAGAACTGGATCACATATTCTTTTAAAAATCATAGGGAAGCTTATCTTGATGCATCACTAGTTATACCTTTCTCACTTCGATACTATGAGTATGCAATAGTTTTTATGCCATTTCTATTTAACTTTTAACTCAACTTACAGTATCTTCAACAATATAATCTCAAACTATTTTCTTAATTATTGATATATTCATATTAATATTTAATGTATGTGAATATTATTCTCAATAGTTGAATACTCATAAATTTCAGCCATTCAAGACTCCAAAAATATTTCATCTTCAATTCTATTTATATATATATCTATCAAAATTATAGAATTCATAGTTATTTCCCACATTTAGTTTCCTTTTTTATGTTTATATAAAACTAAACTAAAATCTCAGTACTTTATTTCTACTCTCCATGATATATGAAAATATAATGGATTTACATTGTTTTAATTCACTCAAAAAACTATGCATATACACATTCCTCATGTGCATGGAAACTCTTTCTTCATCATGAAATTGCAACAAAGATCTCTCTTCTATAATATGAAGTACTTATTTTAAATTTTGACTTACCATGGTCTCAACTATGATGTAGTTGTATCTTGACATTTTTCATATGTGGTTTTCTTATTTGAAACACAATTACTACTATGTAAAGTTCATGAAGTTTTTCAACCACAATTCTCACTATGGTTTTTTCCTACAATATTGTCTCATTTTACCCAAAAATATCACTGTAGTATGTACTGTAGTAAGTATTGCAGTAGGTACTCTTTAGAACTGTAGCAGCTAGAACTATTCACCTTTGAGCCACAATTTTGGGCTTGGAGTCCTTAAGGCCTTCGGGCTACCCAGGGCCTTTGGGCCAATTTAGGATTCTGGGCCTCCTCTAGGCCTTTGGGCCACCTCAATTAGATCATGCAGTGTGGACACAACTAGACTGACCAAAGGAACTAGCTCCATATGAGGACTTAGAGCAGGAGATTTCACCAGAACAAATCTATACAGATATGGAATAATGATAGGGTATGGCTATTTCCATCGGGATTAGGCCTATTCAACTCTACATAGGTATTTCTAGCCAAAAAATCAATGCAAAGGTGGAAATCTCACTTCATAATCTAGATGATGGTGAGGGGAATTTCTATGTAGTCATGCCTAGGATAAATTACTCTAAGGTTGTTGGGTCATGTGATCCACTAAATCCAATAGGCCTTATAAGGGTTCCCCCTCATCCCTTTAAAGGGGGGTTATCAAAAATCAATAAAAAGAAGGCCTTTATGCCATTTAGGATGAAGTCAACCTAAAATTTAACTCTTAAAAGGATAATTCACAAGATTTCGACCATATGAATTTCACACCCTTCTTAGTAAAGCATTTAATAGGTGCTGAAAGGTGTAAGAAATCCTGGTTGAAGCATCTATAATACCCGGTTATCCCTAGGAAACTTCATATGTCAAAGATTTTCTTATGATTCTTTAGGTAATCTATAGGTCCTAGCTTCTCTATGTCTACTGATACTCCTAACTCTAAGATGATATGACCTAGGAAGTGGACTTTGTCGATCAAGAAGTGGCATTTTCTAATCTTAGAATAAATCTAGTGCTCTATCAGTGTATTTAGCATGATCACAAGATGGTTGGTATGGTCAAAGATAATACACAAATATTTCATCTACAAAGACTCCCAATAATGAATACAATTATGGGTAGAAAACTTGATTTATCAGATCTATAAAAATAGATAGCACATTCATGAGATTGAACAACATTACCAGGTACTCGTAATGATCATTCCTTCTTTGAAAAGATTTATGACTTATATCTAAATATCTAAAACGTCCCTTATGATATCCTAACCTCAAAAAAATCTTTGAAAGCACTCTCTCTCCTTGGAGTTGATAATAGAGGTCATCTATTGAGGGTAGTGGATACCAGTTATTTACCGTATGATGGTAAAACTATTGGAAATCCATAAAAATAATGAGGGTATGGTCCACCTTTTTTTCAAAGAAGACTATTAAAATACATGGATATATGTAGGGGTGTATAAAACATTTAGTCTCTAAGTACTATAATTGTTTCTTGACCTCAAAAATATCAGTGTGTTCTATCCTTTAAGGAGGAATGGGAACCGGTGATGCTCCTAGAACTAACTCAATGGTGATTCCTACCTCTCTCACTAGAGGTATCCTAGAAAATTAATTAGGGAATAATTCCATAAAATGATCCACTATATGAGGGAAAATATTGGTTTGTAACCCCTGATCATCCTAGAAAAAATTATAGATTTTGGTTGTCACTCTTTCCGACCATTGATGTTCAGGTCTTAATTGAGTCACTTGGATATCTCATTCTCCCTTATGCACATGTCTTTCATTCTCTAGTGATGTAAACATCACCCTCCAATGATAGTAATCAATATGGGCTTGATAGGGAACTAACTAGTCCATCTCGATGATTATATCAAACCCAATCATGTCAAGGATAAAAATATCCCATATGAAGATAAAAATGCCTATCTCAAGGGGAAAATCCTTACATTGGTTAACACTCTCTGATTAAATACCTAAAGGGGTATCGAACTTCATCATACCATAGAATTTTTCTATCTAGAGGCCCATACTCTCCATGATTTTCTCAGATATAAAATAGTGTGAATCACCTATGTCAAATTAAGAAGACATTAAATTAGAAGATACTAAAATAGTAACTCAAACAAAATAAGGCTCGACGCTCTTCTCCTCAGACTTAGGCCACACTACAAGTAACTAGAATATACTATGGTCTGAATACACAAACTGACTACCCTAACTAGGCATGATCTGTTTTGTTGTAAGTATTTAGCCTGATTACTTCTACCTCAACTGCCACCTCATCCTAAGAAAACAGTGGTATCCCATCTTCTTTCCTAAAAAGATAAAACTAGTCCTACTCCAAAAAATGGGGTAGATATAGATCCCTACTTTCTAGTCACTGATGGAAAGTTCCTACAAAAGTTCTGGATATTACCCATCCTACCACAGTCTCAATATTCCACAGGATCATATAAACATTTGGGTTTCATATGTCCTAGTTTCCCACATTGGTGACATATCAAGAATCTATCAGTATAAACTATCCAATTGATACAACCCCCATGAGAAACCCCAATGCATTACTTCCACACACTAGAAGAAACAATGTCAATTCCTTGTGCTGAACCACCCTAGTTCCCACTATCAACCTCACTCAATTTCCTCTCAGTAATGAGGGTCAGGTTAACTATCTTAGAAATAGTAGTCAACCTAAAAACATTGACCTATGATCAGATGGCGTATACCATCCCATCCCCAAATTACCTAGAAATTATAAGATAATTTCTAGATAGAGTCAGTTTGAACTTTTATAGCTCAGTAAAGTGATCAGAATACTCCATGAAATACATGTCTCTCTACTATAGGTTCATAAACTCTCTAGCCCTATCAACTTGTAGAGTCTGTGGAAATAATTATTCATAAAATATTGTCTAGAAATATGCCTATACCATATCTTGGTGTTGGTATACCTAGGAAATAACTTCTCACTATCTCTTGGAAGATTCACATAGCATATAAGTAGTGATCTTGACCCTCCGCTCTGGAGGCATCTCTAGATGCTCGAAAATAAAAAGTTTGACCTCCAGCCAATACTCTATAGCATGAGGTCCACCATTCCCTGAAAATGTGGGAGGATGTTACTACTGAAACTCCTAAGTCAACTCGACCATAATTTGGTCATGTCAAGAAACACCCTTTATAGACTATATCATAAGGAAAACCCCTCTTTAAACTAGGCATCAGTACCCATATCAGGAATAACAGGTGGTGCTATAGGTGGCACTACAATAAGGATCACAGGTGGCTCAGGGCCCCCTACCTTCGGTGCATTTCCATAACCACCTTCCTGGCATATGAATTGAGGATTTCATGGTGTCATGATCCTATAATTCCAAATTCACACCTCGTAAGAGAAACCAACAGTTGAAAGAATCACAAATAGATAACTAGGATAGGTACATATCCTTCCTATAAAAAAGATCATACACCTCTAACTACTTCAAAATTTAGGTCTATGTGTGTATGAAATTCCCTAACATGCCATAAGAATGCAAGAGACACCCCCATCTACCAACTACTAAGTCTAGGTTCGGTTATAGGGCTCGAATCACATAATAGAGGTTTCGGTATATGGATTTCAAATTGAAAAGTGTAGAGGAAACACCCTTTACTTTACAATTGGAATCCCATTTTCTGGTAACTGTTTTACTTTTAAGGATTTAATTCATCTAATTTTATAGTCTTTATATGAATATATACATATGTCATGGTCTAAAACTTGTAGGTACAGAACCCCCAACATTATATAATTGGCTAATTAAGGTGTCATCACCAATATATATGGGAAAACCCATTTATATTGATGTTGTAACTTTAATTAATACAATTATATTCTTCCTATAATAAATTTTATCCCATCTCAATATATAATAGTCTATGCACTAACTATATGCAGCTACAAAATGCACACTGAAATTAGACATGGCATGGAAAAATGCATGGCATATTAGTCCTAATGTTCCTATAATGATGCATGAAATGACATTCCCTCATTTCATCAGACCTAGGTTAAAGATATCTTATTTCAAAAAAACCAATAATAATAACATCATAAGTCATGTGAATCACCCAATGGTGAAGTCTTATCAGATATAACAGACATAATCAGTAACTTCACCATCATATACCAGGTAATTTAGGTTTTCCCTATATGTGGGTAAGATACACCCATGCACATGCTCATTACCAAATTCCATTCCCTCCTAGTCTCTTTGATAATAACCAAATAGTAAGACAAAAATGAAAATAATTATTTGATACCACTTTGTAACATCCTGACCCAGGATCTAATAAATCGGTGCCCCAATCCAATGGGTCACATGGCTTCAAGCGTTCCTCCTCATACGCTAGAGTCTACCGGCTAGTATAGAGGGTCTATAGTGGTACAATGGGGAGACTATACCCTCATATTTGAGTAGAACAATGGATATAATAGAAAAATAGACAATAGTATAAGTATATATAAATAGATTGAGGAATGGAAACAAATATAAAAATGAACTGTAAAAGTGTAAATAACCTAAAAACTCAATAAAAATAATCAAAATCTCAAATGATAAGTTATATACAATTATTTCATGGAATGAATATATGAAAAAGGGTGGAATAGAGTATAGGAAAATATATCAAGTTAAAAAAATACAAAAAATTCAAAAGAAAACTTCACTAGTATCATGAGGATATGCTTGGTCATCTACTCCCATGATCAAACTATAAGTAAATAAGATCAAGCATTTGTAGCAAGGCACTTGACCTTATCCATAGGCCACCACCAAGAGTGACTAGAAATAATCCATCCTGTGTACATATAATAGTAGTTTATAGGTATAAATGAATAATAAACAAATCTAAACAATAAATACCATCATGTTCGGTTTCCTATCAAACACCAGGTTGGATCTACCTGCTCCTGCATAGGCCGGTATAATAGTTTGATCAGTAACAATATATATAAAGTAATAATATATATATAGTATAGTTACATACTATATACATGTATATGCACCTTTTTTGTGAGAAAATAATTTAGAATGTACATGGACACTAGGAAATAGATGGACTCGGGGTATAACTTGGGCATCCATAACTAGTCTAAAGTTCTTTAGTATCAATCAAGGGTATAAGCCCTAAATGTCTTAATGAATTCGAGACATTATTTCCATCATAATAGATAGGTGGTGTGATTCATCATGCCCAACACCCAATATGGATGAATGTGGAACATCATTCCCATCTCCAAAATAAAAGTATAATATTGAGTGCTTATACTCGAAACCTGATGTAAGGGAGAGTGAAATTTAATTCTCAAAATGCCCCTTATCCATCCTCCATATACCAATCTCCATGTTATAATAATTATTATTATAATAATAATGAGTTATCACCTCTAATACATTTTCATCCTTATAGCCCAAATATACAAATTTTACAATTTACATAATTCAATTTCATAATGATAAAACATGAGGCATGGACTTTCAACCCATTTCCATTCATTTAAGTCAATCCATTTAATTTATTAAGAAATGTAAATTCAATTATAAAGATAATAGAAACACTTAGAAGGTGATTTGGTCAACTTGATAAGTACACAAAAGAGTTCAATTCCATTTACAAGTCAAGATAAACACTCAGAGGGTGTTTAGTCCATTAAATAGTTAGACAAGAGAGTGAAATCAAATTTCCACACCCAAACTTATGGAAATGAACAAAATTATAAACATTTAACAAGATAACATGTTTCAGCGGGTGTATAAAAACATGCATATATTTATTTATAAAGAAATAACATGTTTCGGGGTAATGCACAGTAATGGTTAATGTGAGGCATAATGGATAATATATGGAACCATCATGAATTTTAGGGAAAATAACTAAACCATCTACCCTAGGGCCATAGAATAATCCTCATAAAATATCAACATTAGATTTGAAGTAGATTGGAAGAAAACAGTGAAATTGACTAAAGTCCTAAAAATAGAGAGAATGAGATCGCACCAAAATAGTGCAAGTGATGGGAAGATAAACTTAGAAATAAAGTAAGAGGATTGGTGATCTTACCAATTTAGATCCAATGCTTCTAATGTAAAATTTTTTGGAGTTTAGATAAAGGAGAAATGGAGATCTATAACTTGGGAGGAGGAAGAATCCATAAGAGAGGGAAGAAGATCCTATCACTGAAAATGGTAGAGGAAATGAGATGGGTGGTGCTTTAAGTTTAATTAGGGTAAAATGGTCATTTTACCTAGAAAAAATTGGTCACATGGTTTGGTTTCATGGTTGGCCAAACTGTACACCAACTATGCGCCACACCACTACCTAAGAAGGGACCCCACATGGGCTAGGTGCAATATTTGGTTAACTGTGCACAAGTTATGTGGAACCCTTTATCCCAAATCTCTAAAATTTTCACATAGACATGTGCCTAGGCTCATATGATTGTAGACAACCATGAGGCCCCCACTCCCCAATAAAACTCCCTATATATTTAGGAGAAACTGTGCAGGCTAGGTAGAACATTTTCTACTAACCATGCGGCCTAGTCTATTTTTTCAAAATCCAAGGTTCTAGGATCTGACCAATCCTCGTACACCCTCGTAACCTCCTTGACTCCATTAGGTAACATTACAAGGGCCACACTAAGGAATAAAAGATGAAAAACAACAATCCATACCTTCGTGAAAATCTAGTCCATTACACATTAACATAAAAACATCAGTATGATGAATGTACTATTATAATTATGTTAAGATGGCTATTTATTATTTGTATGATATTTAAGAATAGAGGAACATGAAAATATAGATATTAACATATACATATTCTTTTGGTAACCACATTTTTTTTACATATTAAGCCTTCTTGAAGTGGTTTTTGGTGATACCTGGACCTCTAGGACATGGAGAGGGATGTTGGGAAGGTATTTTAGATAGAATTTTTTGATTTAATTATCCCAATTTGTGTTGAGAAGATAGGAAAGGGTGTTTCCTATTATAAGTTATGTGGGTGGAAAACTTGCAAATACTTGAAACTTTATTATATAATATATGTATTACCCAATTTAAGTGTCTCTAAATTGTCATAGCTTCGAATATGATAAGGTTAATATCAAAATAAAACTATCAAATGATATCTAATCAGGTATTTTTTGTTATTTTTAATCCTTATTACTTTATTTTAACCCATTTAACTCATTTTATCATTAACTATAATGAAAAATATTTACAATTATTAATGTTATATATGATCAAAAATTAATTTGACCATATTACTTATTATTAGTTACAATGATTCTAAATATGGTATCTATTTTAAAATATTCAATTCCTATAAATTTTATAAATTACTTTTAATATATAATCATAAAAGTAAAGGAGATCTATTTTTAGAAGAATGTATGTATTAAGCATAAAATTGATTTTAAAGTAAAATAAAGTAAAATGGTAATTTTAATAGAATTAGTTATATTATGATAAATAAAATGGAAATTATTTTACATTATAACTAAACAAACCCCAAAAATAACCTTTTAAATACTAGATTAAGAGATAATAAATAAAAATATTTTTTATTTGAATAACATTACTTATATTTCGAAAATGTTAAGCATATATTTCTAAGGTAATCATTGTTTTTTATATAAATTATATTACTTATTAAATATATATTTATTCTATAAAAATGGTTCATATTCTTTAAATTTATTCTTATCATTATAATTTCATAAAAGTGTAATTTTATATAAAATTAGAATTTTCACTATTCACCCAAAAATCTACTATTTTTGAAAAATATCAAAATCCACCCTAAGATAATTTTTACATTATCAACTAAAAAATTAAATTAATTAAATAAAATTAAAATTATAAAATTTCTGAATTTAGGTTCTAATTATATTATAAAATAAATCTATGTACGTTATGTTATTATTTATTTAGAAAGAAAAGTTCACTTACTATTACTGAAGATCGGGAGTTACATTTTTCCCTCCTTAAAAAATTTAATACTCAAAATTTATATAATTTCACCTCATTGATATATGTGAGTAGTTCTTCATCATAACTTCTTTAGTTTCCTGTATTTTATCTTCTATTTTATTATTTATCGCAAGTACCTTTACCAATTAAGTTATTTTATTCCACAACACTTATTCTCTAGTGTCAATAATTTGTATAGGCTCACCATAGGATGATAAATCATGTTTTACTTCTATTTCCTTATAGGTGAGCACATTCATTAGTTATGGCATGTAATTACTCAATAATGAGATAGAAAACATTTCATGAACTTTATATATTATAGGTGAAATTAACAAATGGTAATCCACTTCTCTAATTATTTCCAAAATTTTACACAGACTGATATACCTATTAATTCTTAAGAAACCATATAATAACATTCCATGGATATACCTTCAAGAAAAAATGATCTACCACTTTAAATTATAAATCATTGCTTTAGTTATTATAATATTTTTTTTACTACTTGTAGATGCCTTAAAATCATTATCAATAGTCTTCACTTTCATTGTTGTCTCCTCCACAAGATATAGGACAAAAATATTCCTTTCACCAACTTATTCCCAATAAGTTATAGTACAACACCTATTTCCATACAATGTTTCATTGTTTTCCATTTTAATTCTTTAATAGAATCTATTATTATATGAAAATTTCACCGGAGGTAAATGTTGATCCCACATACCTTGAAAGTCAATTGAACATGACCTCAAAATGTTTTTTAATATCTGAATAATACATTCATAATTCCCATAGGTTTGAGGATGATAGAGGTACTAAAATGTATCTTGGTGTTAAGATCCTTCTAAATATGTTTCCATAATTTCAATTTAAAACATGTGTCATGATCTGACATAATTTAAAGAGGTGCACTATGAATTCTCACAACTTCATTACTATAGAGTCATGCAAGGAACTCAAGAGGTATATCTTCCCTTATAGTGAGGAAATGTGTGGACCTTGTAATATGATAAAAAATAACCCATATAAAATCATTCTTTATAAAAGTTTTTAGAAATTTCGTGACAAATTCCATGGTAATATCATCACATTTCCACACAAGAATAGGTAGAGATTTCATGAATCCTTTAGGATGTTTTATTTCGTCATTTTCCTATTTAAAGCCCAAGAATATTGATATATAGTATTCAATTTCCCATTTAATATTATCCCAATAAAAAATTTCATTTAAATACCAATGTATTTTTGTGTTACCAGGGTGTATAGAGAAATTTGAGTTATGATCATTATATAATAATTATATTTTTTTTCTTAAACATAGATAGAACACATAATCACTTTCTAAATTTTAATATACCTCCTACATAGATTAATTCCACCAACTTCACATGATTCATGACTTTAATTTTCTTTTAAATACTATTATCATCAACCTGTGAACTTTTTATTTTCTTAAATAATGATAGTTTGGAAATTACTTCTCATATATGTGATATTTCCTATTCCCTAATGATTCTTATATCCAACTTTACTAAATCCATAAATATGGGATCTTTTTCAATCATTATTTTGTTCAAAACTCTATGATAATTCTTACTCAATGCATCACATAATTTATTTCTCTTCCCATGGTGGTATTATATTAAGTAATCATAATTTGTGGTTATTTCTAACCATCACATTTGCCTCATGATAAGTGTTTTATGGGATAAAATGTATTTCAAAAAAATGTTAGTATATAATTCACATTATTCAAGATAAAAATATTACATTTATATATTCAATGTAAATATTATGAATTTCAACTAAATATCATGGATTGTATAATTATATTCATGAATATTCAACTACCTTGATTCATATCCAACAACTCTATCATTCTACATTAGGACACATCAAATTCCCTTCTTTGATGCAACACTATATATCACAAACCCACCCATTCCCAATAGTAAATTAAATATCGGTTCATTAACCAATATCATCTTTAATTATTCAAAACATTATTTAAATTACTCATACCATATGAAATTATCCCCTTTATGTGTTTACTTGGTTAATGGTTTATATTAATAAGAAAAAAATTAAACAAATTGTCTATAGTAACATGGTAATAAAAGGAATCTACTTACCTTGGTTATATTCCCCAATGTTGACCATTCCATCACTAAATCTATCTTTAAAGGATCAAATAATATTCTATCCTTAGAGATAACATGGAAATAAAAAAAGAAACTTTCTAAATCCATAATTCATATTTATTAAATTTTCTATAATTCATTTTCTTTGAGTGTCTTAATAATGATTCGGAAATGAATCTTATTCTCATCATGGATTTTAGTGTATACCAAGATAAAATTAATAAATACCACAATAAAATTATCAAGATAATACTTGAATAATAATTTAATCATATATATAATAATAGAGGGTGTATTCATCAATCCATAGGGAATTACTATAAATTTTTAATTTCTATACCTCATATAAATGATATCTTTGTAATATATTCCTTCTTTACTTTTTTATGATATAAAGAATAAAGATAAACCTTTGAAAAAAATCGATCTCCTTAAAGTTAAAAAACAATTCATAAATTTGGGGTAGATAATACTTTTACTTTATAGTAATGGAATTGATTTCCCTATAATCAATTCACAAACTCATAAACCCATATTTCTTATTAAAAAAATAAGATGGACTCCATATAGTGAAACACTAGGGCATATAAATCAATTATCATACAAATCATGTCATTATTTCTTCATCTCCACTAATTCCATTATGTCCACCCTACACAATGTCTTACATATAAGTTTTGAATTAGGTGTTAGATCAATGTAAAACTCAACACCACACTTAAGTGGATGTCCATGTAGTTATTCATGAAACACATCAATGTATTCCTACACAATTGGTTTGTACTATATTATGGGAATACCTTTCCCATTAAATTGTTTCTCTACTCTTATTCTATAATAATTTCACTAAGGAGATATAATGAAGGTGTATCCATACATGATTAAGATGATGTAGTCTCCCCTATAAAAAAAAGGAATCCATATCTCTATCATTATTCTTAATCTATCTATCTTGGAAATAAGTTTTAACATTATAATTTGAAATAAAATCCATACCAAGGATTATATCAAATCCAATCATAGGTATAATAACAAATTTTTAAAAAAGGTAATGTCTATGTGTTATAATGGGATCTTATTGACATATCCTTATTGTAATATGATTTCCACTAGGAGTCCAAATTGATAACTCCCTTATTAAGGTTATATGGAAATATATAATTTTATAGGAAAACATGGAATACATAAATGAGTGTGATAATCCATAATCAAATAACGCATTAGTTAAATTTTAGGTTATGATCAAAGTACCTACCACCACATATTTAGAAAATTTAACCTCGGCTGTAGTGACCACGTGAGATTTTATTCCTCCCTTGGAATTTTCTAAGTAAAATTCCATTGACACATGGGTAATTTGTTCAAATAGTGCCTTATCTACTAACATTTAAAGAATTAGAAATTATTGGATTCTTTATTTCCCTTTCAATAATGATCCCAGTGACATTACTCTCAAAACATGAACCAAACCTCCATTCCCATCAACTATTTTCTATGGTTTTTCTTCCCATAATTATTACAATTTGGAAATTCCACCCTCCCATTATTCCCTTTTTTTTGTACTTATTTTTTCATATTTTTTATATACCTACTTCTTTTATTTTCTAGAAAACATAAGACATAGAGAACTCTTTATATGTCATGCTGGCACTTATTATTATATCCTCATATACTGAAATTATTTGAGAGACTAATACCCTTTTCAGACTAGGCATTAAACCGTAAAATAAGTGATCAATATTACTTCATGGATTACATACATAATCTGCATCATGAGTTTATGACCTTGTAAACTTAACTTCATATTTGATAACATTTTCTCATTAATTTTTCCTTATATTAATTAATTGCCACTCCATATTAGCTTGTTTCTCATGAGGAATGTATTTTTACAAGAATATATACTTGAAATTATTTAACCCCATATGGTTTATTCTATTCGACTCCTTAGTGTTCTGGATTAATGACCACCACTGATTTGTGTCTCTCTTAAAATGATAAACTATCCTGATAACTTTCTCTCTTTAACTACTTCCCAAAGAAAAAAATATCTTTTGTGAGAATTTGATCCATTTTTTATCCAATAATATATTAGTATTGCCATTGAGTGATGGAAGTTATTATCTCATGTAGCAATATGACATGATTTCACCATGTTGGGGATCAGTATATTTCTCTATACGGGCATGACTTTTGGTCATGTACTAAGTCAAATGGCCCAATATAGTTATAATTTGTTTAGAACTATCTTTAGTTTCATTGTATTTCTTAGGAGGAAAATAAAAAAATAGATTACATGCATTCATATAGTTTCCATTCCTTTCACTAGGTTTTATTTATAAATAATTACATGTATTGAATTAGCTGATAACATTATTAAATTTAAATCATAGTTTATAATTCTAAATTAAGTGTAACACTTAACATAAATTAAAAATTTATTCATAGATAATATAAGAATCATAATCTTAGTATCTTAATTAATATCTTTAAATCATGAAAATATTTTAAAATATTTTAAAATGGTTTATAAATATTATTTGATTCAACCAAATTAAGTCCCACAAAAGTGTCTATTGAGGTGTACAGGATTAGGTCACCTCACTGTTAACTGAGTAAATATTGATTTGATACTCAACCATGAACTACCCTAGGACACCCTGAGAGGGGAGGGGTGAATCAGGGTGTTAACTTTTTCTTTTAAACTGACGGATCTTGTTCCCACATTGGTAGAAACTAGTTTAACCTGTATGATAGATATTAGAATAAATAAAACATTCACATGCAAAGATATGACATAGCACTTTTTACTTGGTTCACCACTAAGGGATACATCCAAGGAGCATATGCTGATAGGTTGTTGGTTGTACCAAATTCCACTATTCTTCACTCATTGTGGATTACAAAGGTTTGGAAACAGTCACTCTGTCCCAGGATCACTGCCTTTACAATTGTTCAGGGATAGCCTACTACGTCCCTTGGGTCACTCCCGTTGACTCCCCCTAGCTCACTGCCTTTGGTGAAGTCTCACTCATTTTATAGATGTGAAGGTCTCTTCATCATCACTAATGAATGCATCCTATTTTGTATGTAGATTCTCTTTTGAAGTTAAACTTTCACCCGTAGACTAAACTCACTTTGCACCAAAGGTATTGGGAAAACTTCCAGCTTTCGTGCAACTCCAAAATGACCGGCATACTTCAACCACACCTAGAACACTTCTCCAAGCCTGGCGCACAAGTTTCAAGATGGCGCGCAAGGTCACCTCTCCCACTTGTGCGACACACACTTCCTCAACTTCAAACTTGCGCAACACACATCCTTTGACACCCAAACCAATTTTGGCCTGAAACTATGAAATTTCACACTTCTTCAAATCCTGGCGTGCAAATGTCACCAAACCACCTATGCAACACCTCTTTCACCAACTCCAAACTTGGGTGACCCAACCTTTTTCTCGCCCAAACCACCTTGGATGCGCAGCACACAACTGTCGCGCAACTTCAACTTGCGCGACCCACCATCACTTGCGCGACCACAACACCTGTGCGACTGGAGCTCTGAATTTATCTAAGTCTGAACTTCATCCCAAATAAGGAGGGATCGACCTCTATTTATAGGATTTTGGATACCCTGCGCGATGGCGTGCAAGTCTTCCCTCAGTGCACAAGTTCCGGTGCGCAAGTCTCTGCCGCGTAAGTCACTTGTGCGACCAAACATAAAACTTGGGCACCCTTCTCCTTTTCCCATATTTTTATGTTCTGATCTTGAAAAACATATGATGCACAATTTTCTTCTCCTTCAAGACAACGGTGCGCAAGTCTCTTTTCCAAAACCACTTTTCTCCATTTGTTGATTTTCAGACCCAAAAATTTGGAAAACACTGGAAAAAGGTTCCACTTTCAATATTGTTATTTGCTTGTTCTATATAATCACTTTGTTGGAACACATTCTGAAATTTCACTGAGGATTGACAACAAACACAAACCATACTCCAATTTATGCATAGAATATCCATGGTTCCAACAATCTCCCCCTTTGGGTTTGTTGGAAATCACCAAATAAATTCAATAGATGACCATCCACATGAAAACAAAAAACGCCATAATCAACTCATCCAACACTCTAAGTCTATGTGAGAAATGCTCGGTGTAGAAAACAAGAGATGAAGCATGAATTGGGTTCCCGTGTTTTTTAATTCTCAATGACGCCCAAGTAATTTTATTACAATTCCACAGAAGCATTACATGTCCAATGAATTCCTTCTCGTCCTATCACCGACACTGAATACTAATTGTGTCATAGAAGAATTACATGTCAATGAAATTCCTGAATTTATTCCATTCTCCCCCATTGGAAATAAACCCAAAGACCGGTAATTGTACATTGTTCAGCTCTGAACTCACCCCCAGGATAGTATCTCCCCCACAAACATGCATCACAGCCATAAACAGATAAAAAGAAGTTAACATAACTAGAGAGAGGGGTATTTCATAACCTCCTTATATACTGGGAGGTATTTTAACACCTAGGTTCAACCGATGCTTCTCAAACACAGCCTCTGATAGTGGCTTGGTCAGGATATCAGCCACTTGCTCATCAGTTCCCACATGATCTATTCTGATCACACCTTGCTCAACTTTTTCTTTGATAAAGTGATACCTGATTTCAATATGTTTTGTATGAGACTGCTGAACAGGATTATTTGTAAGATCAATTGTGCTCTTTTTACCACATTAAATTACCATTGTTTGCTTCATCTCATCACCAATATCTGTTATTTGTTGCTTCATCCATAGCAGTTGAGTGCATGCCTTTGTGGCAGAGATATTCTCATCTCCAGAAGTACTAAGAGAATTAATTTCTTGTTTCTTTCTCAACTAGCCAACACATTTATTCCCTATATAGAATGCTCCACCACTGGTGAAATTTCTATCCACTACATCGTCAGCCCAGTTAGCATTAGAAAAATCCAATAATTCATTATCTCTTCCTGCAGCAAAGTATAAGCCACACCTGTGAGTACCTTGAATATACCTCATGATTATTTTTACTTCTGTCATATGTTCCTCCTTTGGATTACTCTTAAAGAGGGTCGCTAAAAAGGTTGCAAAGATAATATATCGCCATGTTGTTTTCAGGTACATAAGGCACCCAATTATCCTCCTATACATAGTGGGTTATACAGATGCCCCATCCTTATGCTTTCCAAGTTTGGTTCCAACTGTAATCGGAGTAGATATTAGTTTAGAGTCTTGCATATTAAACTACTTCAGCAGCTCTCTTGCATAATTTTCTTGAGAAATGAAAGTTTAATCCTTCCTTTGAATCACTTACAGCCCCAAGAAATATGTGAGCTCCCCAATCATAGACATTTCAAATTCTGATTTCATGTGATTGGAAAATTCATCCACTGATTTCTACCTACTACCACCAAATATAATGTCATCAACATAGACTAGAACCATGAACTGATCTTTCAGAGAATTCTTCACATATAGATTGTGGTCTACTCCTATTTTTAATTCCAGCTTCTTGAGATACGATTCTAGCCAGGAATACCATGCTCGTGGTGCCTGCTTCAAACCATATAGAGCTTTCTTCAATTTGCAGACCTTTGTTTCATCAGTACCAAGAAAAAACCCACTGTTTTTTCAATTTAGACTTCTTCTTCGAGTAAACCATTCAAGAAATTTTTTCTTGACATCCATTTGATACACTTTATATCCTCTTTGGAGTGACATGGCAAGGAAAAGCCTGATTGAATCTAGTCTAGCCACTGGAGCAAAGGTTTCTTCAACATCAAAGCCTTCAATCTGGGAGTATCCTTTACATACCAGTCGTGCCTTGTTTCTAATAACACTTACATGTTCATCAAACTTGTTCTTGAAGATCCATTTTGTACCAATCACATTGTGACCTTCGGGTCTCTGGACAAGATCCCATGTATGATTCTTATCAATCTGATCTAACTCTTCATTCATGGATTTCACCCATGATTCATCCTCTGCAGCTTCTTCAAATGAGGATGGCTCCACAACTGATAGAAATACAGATTGTGTGTTATTCCTCATCCTCTTTGTTTGAGTGGGTGCACTCCTGTCCCCAATTATGTTAGATGGATCAATCTCAGCTCTAGGATTTCTCCTGTGTGGTTCAGTTGTGTTCTCTCCAGCCACAGTTTCTTCTTTAGATTCTTCTTCTGAGTCAACATCATGATGTGACTGCTGAATGTTTTGTAAAGATTCCTCTATTTCTTTATTTTTATTTTCTCCACGTTCACTTTATTCCTCACTTTCTATCACATCAGTATAGGATATCCTTGAAGCATTTGTGGTTTTCTCTTTAATTATCTTAACATCACTTCTTTTCACAATCCTTCCTAATCGCTTGTTGAAACACTTGTAGGTTTTGCTATTTATTGAGTATCCAAGGAAAATTCCTTCATCTGCATTGTCAACATACTTCCCTTTATTTCCTTCTTTGTTCCTAATGAAGCATTTACTTCTAAAAACACAAAAGTATTTCGAAGAGGGTTTGCTTCCATGACATAATTAATATGGTGTCTTCGTCTCACCCATATAAAGTCATGTTTGATTTTGAATATATATTATAGCTTGAACAACCTCTTTCCAGTAATGTCATGGAATACGACTCTCAATCAGCATAGTTCGTGCCATGTTTTTCACCTGTCGATTCCTACATTCAACAACTCCATTTTGTTGTGGAGTTCTCACAGCAGCTACCTCATGTTGTATCCCATGCTTCTATAGGAAATTTTCAAATTAAATGGATGTGTATTCCCCTCCATTGTCAGATCGCAACACTTCGATTGTTCGTCCATTATCATTCTCGGCGATTCGCCGAAATGTTTTCACGCAGTAAATCACTTGTCGTTTTCTGTGAATTACCATTACGCACATCGTTATACTGTAATCATATATGAAAAGGACAAAGTACCATTCTCTATGAGTTCTGGAAACATATATCGGCCCGCATGCATCTGTATGAATTAGATCCAGAAGATGAGATGCCCTTTTCTTCTTTGGTCGATATGAACTGCAGACCAGCTTCCCACAAATGCAAGCATCACAAGACTTTTCACACTCACGCTTCAGGTTGGGAATGTCCATGACAATCCTCAATTTTGATATTTTCTCCATGTCTTATTGATTGATGTGTCCCAGTCTCTGATGCCACAAATTGTTTTCTTCTTCAACAATCATGTAACAAAAATTTTCTTTACTATCAACCTAATACAAGTTGCCTTCTATTCTGCATCCCTTCATAAGTGAATTTCATGTCTTTCCCTTGATAGTGAAACCTTTCTAATTAAAAGTAACTATAAGTCCCAAGTCACAGAGTTGACTCAAACTGAGTAGATTATGACGTAGGCCATCTACATAAAGGACTTCAGTCTTCTTTATCTCTTCATTAGCTAATTTAGTACTTCCACTGCCTTTGATTTTCAAAGCTCCATCATTACCAAATCGTATTGTGCCATCAACCTTCCTTTTGATATCTGTTAATAGGCCATCATTTCTTGTCATATGAGATGAACAACGGCTATCCAAAATCCAGGTACTGTTGCTTTTTGTAGCTTTGAGGGAAACCTCTGTAAGGTTGGATTTCTCAATTTTCTTCCTTTATTTCCATGAGACATTGGATTGAGTATAGAGAACTGATGGACTTTCAATTATCTCTTCCGTGTACCTAGGTTCTTCATAGTCAAAATCTTCTTTGAGAGGATAAAACCTGTTTTAAAGAGAAACAATGTCTTACTGATGAGACTTGACTTGTCTCGAACTTCGGTATGAGGTATCCATGTCCCTTCTCTCCCTACAATTAACAGCCTTATGACCAAAGTTAGAACAATGAAAACAATATCCATAGAAATTGTTTCTTCTATAAGAATTAGGATATGAATTTATTTTCCTCTGTTGAACTCTTATATCTTCTCCATTCAGATAGATTCTTATCTCTTCGTAATAAGACATGGTGTGGCCCAAATATCCACAGAACTGACACTTCATGAGAGGAAATGTCTTTTCACTTCTATTTATCCTCATTTCTTCTTCTGTGGGATAATAGTATGAGGGATCCTTTTTCCACGAGGCTCGAGGATAATCTTATTTTCTTCTTTTAGATTGAATTGGGGGTTTCTGTTTCATCACTTCAGAAGACTTTCCCACATCACCCATTTTCATCTTGCCTTTATTTTGGTCACATTTATTTGTAGCATTTGACGATTCTGCCTCATAACCAATTCCTCTATTTCCCATGCAGGCAGGTATTTGATCATTTAGAATCTTTTTAACTCCATTAGAGCCACGTTTTTCTCTCTCTAATAGCTCAGCGTTTGAGAACCTTCCAAATTATATTTTCTTCTTTGATTCTTCTAAAATTGATTTAGTCTCAAGTTTACTCCTAAGAGTAATAACTTCCTCCTCAAGACCCTCAGTAGCCTTGTTCTTTTCTTCTAGTCTGGATGTGAGGTCATTGATGACCTTTCCCTGCTCTTCAATTCTCAGCTTCACATCCACTACATCATCATTTATTTTAAGGATTTTAGACTGTACTTTCACAAATTCTTCCAGTTGTTCAATTTCATCTTCAATATGATCAACATATTCAGTTGATTCCTCTACAATTGATTTCCACTTATTGCAACTCGTACATTTAATCTTAAGCTTACTAACAGCATCCTTAAGTTGTAGATCAGGATCTCCACTAGTTTTCAACTGATTTTCTCCCCCAGTATCTTCTGATTTTTCAACAGTGGCCATCATGGAAGCATGGTTCCCAGTTTTAAACTCTGGTTCTTCTTATTCACAGAATTCATTATTATCATCTTCCTCTTTACAGACAAAACTCTTCTTCATAACTTTCTTTCTATATTTGAAGTCTCATTTCTTGAAAAATATTTTCTAAGGATTCTCAATGTTTTCAGCATCGCTATCATCATCATCAATCTTTCTTAAGCACTGAGAAGCAATGTGCCCGACTTTTCCACAATGAAAGCAAGCTAGATGTAACTTCCCTTTGAATTTCCCTTTTCCCTTCTGAATCTTCTTGGAAATGAGAGAAAGAATTTATTTTTCCTCATCATCTTCACCACTACTATATTTTGAAATTTTCAGTTTCTCCATGGATTTGAATGCCATTTCCTTTCTTACTCGTGTAGTAGCATCTTCTGGTTTGACTCTCATTTCATATGCCACTAGACTTCTCAATAGATCATCCAAAGAAAGTTTGGAAAGATCTATTTACTCAAGGGATGAAACCTTTGAATTCTAAAGGGGTGGAAGTCTTATTAATATTTTCTTCAAAATGTCTAAGTCTTTGATTTCTTCACCTAGACCCCGAATTGCTCCAACCACTTCAGTAATTCGATTGAAGAAGGAATCTGCATTCTTATCAGGATGCATCTTCAGATCATCGAACATATTGTGCAGGACTTGTAGTTTCGCCTCCTTTACTTTTCTATCTCATTCATAAATATTTTCAAGTTTATCCCACATGGACTTTGTTGAGGTGCAACTCATCACTTTTAGATAGATCTGATCAGAAACTGTTGCGGTGAGAGCATTCTGTGCTTTAGCATCTGCATCAAGAATTTTTCTATCTACATCAGTCATAGCCAGCACTGTTGGATCAGTAACATGTATACCTTGCATAGTGGAAAATAGAACATCCATTCTAAGGGATCTTAGATGATATCTCATTCTATTCTTCAAAATGTGAAAATTAATTCCATCAAAGAGGGGAACTCCCCTAACACTAGCTGAATTTTCCATGGCGGGAGAAAAAATAGATCAAACACCAGCAACCTCGCTCTGATACCACTTGAAAGACCCCGGGACACCCTGAGAGGGGAGGGGTGAATAAGGGTGTTAACTTTTTCTTTTAAACTGATGGATCTTGTTCCCACATTGGTAGAAACTAGTTTAACCTGTATGAAGGATATGGGAATAAATAAAACATTCACATGAAAAGAGATGACACAACACTTTTTACTTGGTTCACCACTAAGGGCTACGTCCAAGGAGCATACGCCGACAGGTTGTTGGTCATACCAAATTCCACTATTATTCACTCGTTGTGGATTACAAAGGTTTGGGAACAGTCACTCTGTCCCAGGATCACTAAATTTAAAATTGTTCAGGGATAGCCTACTGCGTCCCTCGGGTCACTTCCGTTGACTCCCCCTGGATCACTGCCTTTGATGAAGTCCCACTCAGTTTATAGATGTGAAGGTCTCTTCATCATCGCTAATGAATGCATCCTCTGTTGTATGTAGATGCTCTGTTGAAGTTCAACTTCCACCCGTAGACTAAACTCACTTTGCACCAAAGGTATCAGGCAAACTTCCAGCTTTCGTAAAGCTCCAAAATGATCGGCGTACTTCAACCACACCTCGCACGCTTCTCCAAGACTGGCGCACAAGTTTCGAGATGGCGCGCAAGTTCACCTCTCCCACTTTCACGACACTCAATTCCTCAACTTCAAACTTGCATGACACACATCCTTTGATGCCCAAACTGATTTTGGAACGCAACTATGAAATGCCGCGCTTCTTCAAATCCTGGCGCATAAGTGTCACCAAACCACCTGCGTGACACCTCCTTCACCAACTCCAAACATGGAACCCAACCCCTTTCTCGCCCAAACCACCTTGGACGCGCAGCACACAACTGTCGCGCAACTTCAACTTGCACGACCCACCACCACTTGTGTGACCACAACACCAGCGCGATGGGAGCTCTAAATTTCTCTAAGTCTGAACTTTGTCCCGAATGAGGAGGGGTAGACCTCTATTTATAGGATTTTGGATACCCTGCGCATTGGCGCATAAGTCTTCCCTCAGTGCGCAAGTTCCAGCATGCAAGTCTCTGCTGCGTAAGTCACTTGTGCGACCAAACATAAAACTTGGTCACCCTTCTCCTTTTGCCATATTTTCATGTTCTGATCTTGAAAAACATATGGCGCGCAAGTTTCTTCTCCTTCAAGACAACTACATGCAAGTATCTTTTCCAAAACCACTTTTCTCCATTTGTAGATTTTCAGACCCAAAAATTTGGTAAACACTAGAAAAAGGTGTCACTTTCAATACTGTTATCTACTTGTTCTGTATGATCACTTTGCTGGAACACATTCTGAACTTCCACTGAGGATTGACAATAAACATAAACCATACTCCAATTCTTTCATAGAATAGCCATAGTTCTAACAAACCAGTCATTTTTAGGGTGATTTACCCAAGGTGCATCTATTCCATAGCCTCATCTACATTCTAGTATCTGGATAAGGATGTTATTATAATGAAACCACACAATCTCTACCATAAAAAAACTTTATGATATTATCTAATACTTATACTTTGTTCTTATATTTTTTTCATAGGGTTATGTTCTCAAATATATTTTTTCCAAAATATAATTCCCAAGGTTTATAATAAACTTCCTCTAATACCAACTATAATGACCTGAATCTCATAACCTAGAAATGGTAGTTATTTTACTATATTGGTACAAGATACAATAGAATTCATTCTAAAGGATTGGATATTTTAGTAGTCATAGGAGACTATATATATACATGATTCTCACATTATGTTTGGAAAAATTAAATACAACTTAAAATTATAGTGATAAGTTTATTAATTATTCTATGTTATCCCTAAAATCATTCAATGATCCCTTCTTAGTATCCTGAGGAAATGAAAACATAATAATGGGTGATCATATATTCTTAGTGGGGGAAAGCATATAACATAATCTATCATAGAATGAATAAAGAGCGGATAATATGACATAGATAAACGATAATCAAATATGTTATATAAATAATATCATAATAGGGAAATATATCCATGGATGACATAAAATCATAAATAATTGCATGGATAATAATAAGTAATTTCATAATGATAGAATGAATAATATTAGACTTCATAATCTTACCATCAAGTCCTCATGCCACGACATCATACATAAATAAGTAAGATGCATGCCAAATACCTAGACTAATTTGTATCCTAAGACATGATGATGAACTGAGAGGCTATAACGAGACTCTCCCATCACTTACTAAGTCTAATGCATTCATCGTATTAAATAAATGGATAAAAATTGAATATATAATCAATATAAACATTAGAAAAACTAGCCTATGAAAAGTTAATATTTTCCCTATTCAATAAATAAAACAATATGATCATAATAAATCCATAGAAATAATATGGATGGTAAAATTAAATTATACCCCTAGTGAACCATAAGAAATACATAAAGGGTAAAAAATGTATGAAAATTCCTTTAAAATAATGTTTTATCCATTATTTGAAAACATGAGAAAAATATCCATTTCATTTAATAGAATTTTAAATAAAAAATTCCAGAATATTGAAAAAATTTATTTATTTGAAAAAAATGATGGAATCTTTTATAGTAATCTTAAAATAAAATAATAGTTATGACAGTGTAAAAATTCATTTATTTTGAAAATATTAGAACAATGATTCCTTTCACAATTTGGGTAAAAAGTTAAAATTACCTTATTTAAAAAATGATGATAAGATTACTTTTAAGAATTTTAAAAGAAATATCAATATATTTAAATATTAATTTAAATAATTATTAGAGAATAGTAAAAATATTATTCAAAACATCATAAGAAACATGGATATGTAAGAAAATTTTTATCAACCAAAGAGGAAGTATGGTCAACTTTTCTTAAAAAAAATTCTCGATCATATTATGAACCAAAAAGAGGAAAATGAAATAAAAACATGTAAACTTCATAAGTAACCATAAAATAATAAAATAGTGGGTGTTTAAAAAATATCTTATAATTTCCTTCAAAGTAAACATAAAGAACACTATATAAAAATGAGATCATAGAATAAAAACTTACATCACACATCCTTTTGGTTGGACATATTATATCCCATGAATAATAAATTTAAATATATTAAATAATTTCTTAATAATATTTTTCATCTAAATTTAATTTTTTTTAGGGCTTTTTATAATCATTTTTTATCCATTCATTGAATAGTTCCTATTTACATTGACCATAAAAGGTTGTTTGGTCAATTTATCAAAAAATACTTTTCTATATTAACCATGGTTAAAGGTGTTATAAAATAGTTCCATCATATATATAATGTTAATAATGTAATGAATATATGTTTTTTCATTATATAAAATTTTAAAATCAACCATGCATGCTGGTAAAAGAAAAAAATCACATCGCTTCGTGGAGGTGGTAGTTACATACTCACGAACGAGGTTATCATTCTCAAATGGATGGAAGGGTAAGAAGGTAAATTATATATTATATTTATATAATCATGATTATTTTATAAATATCATATATACATTCATTAATTTTTTATTTATAGCAATCCAAAAAAATAGTGATGAAAAACTAATTACACCGCTACATTGAAATGATAGGTTGTACGTACGCATGAGTGATGTTTTTATTTTCCATATGATCTAAAAAGGGATGTAAAATGGATGTAAAATTAACATAAAAAACCTCATTATAATTAATATACTTATTAAAATATGTTAATTCATCTATTATAGATTTATAGTTGGTTTAATAAGAAAGGAGTTTGAAAAAGATCAGTAAAAACAAATACCTCTTCTTTTGTTAA
This sequence comes from Viscum album, assembly GCA_963277665.1. Lineage (NCBI taxonomy): Eukaryota > Viridiplantae > Streptophyta > Magnoliopsida > Santalales > Viscaceae > Viscum > Viscum album. The sequence goes on from OY728146.1 coordinate 1,113,096,675, forward strand.
CCTCCTTTGGATTACACCTTTACCCTTATTGGAGTTATATTTTGGTGATATCGGGACCTATAGGAAGTTTGAAGGGATTTTAGGAAGGTATTTTGGTATTCCTTGATCAATTTAAGTGGCTCATGTTGTTTTTATAAGAGAGGAGAGTGGGTTTCCTTTTATAAGTGATGTGGGGGGACAACTTGTAAAGAATTGAAAATTTATTATATAATATATATATTACTAAAGTAAAGTGGCTCAAAATTATAATAACTTAGAAGATTATAATTTTAAGGTTTAAATAAAACCAACCATTGTGATTTAATAAATTTGTATGTGTTACCTTGAACCCTTATCCATTTATTTTAACCTTTTAACTCATTATATCCTTAACTGAAGTGATAAATATTTACCATGGTTATTGTTCATTATGAAAAAAAATTAATTTGACCATATTACCTATTATTAATTTCGATTATTCCAAATATGAAATCCATTTTTCATTATTTAATTTCCAAAACTGGTAAAAATTAATTTTATTATATGTTTATAAAATTCAATGAAAACCATTTTTAGAAAAATGATTGTTTTAAGCATAAAAATTATTTTATAGTAAAACCATGTATACTTTTGATTACAATAGAATTATTTAGATTATATTAAATAAAATTATACTTTTTTGTTAAAACCAAACCAAAACTAAAAGTAACCTTGTAAATACTTGATTAAGTGATAATAACTAAAAATAGTTTTTATTTGAACAACAAACATTACTTAGATTTCCAAAATGTTAAGCATATATTACTAAGTTCAAATTTATATTTTTATATGAGTTATATTAATTATTAAATATATATTTGCTCTAGAAAAATAGTTTCATAAAATTTTAATTTATTATTATATCATTATAATTTCATAAAAATGAAAACTTTTTGTAAAATTGGTATTTTCACTATTCACCCAAAAAATCTACTACTTCTGGAAAATATCAAAAAGCCATTATAAAATAAATTTGGAATTCTAAATTCAAAAATGAAACTATTTCTATAAAATTAAATTTTTAAAATTTTGGAATTTAGTTCTTAATCACATTATTGAATAAAGATATTTTCATTATGTTATTATTTCTTTTTAAATAAAAATATACTTATAATAATTAAATCTTGGGTGTTTCCCTTGCCTATAATTTGATTTGATAACTTTTGAGGTGCTGTTGGGATGTCCTTATCCATGTATACATATAATTGAGGAAACCATGGAAGGTATTTCATGTTCTTCTATTTCAATAATTTCTTTCCCAAGCTTCTAAGAGCTGATAGTGCTTGGGAGTTCATGCATATAGTTTAGGGTAGCATGTAATTGATGGACTATGTTAATTTTTTTACTGATTTTTATTATTTTTATCCATCATTGGTGATTTATGATGCCATTAGTGATTTTTTTAGGATAGACTGAGACAGTTAATTTGTTCTCATGTGAATATCATATAGCATAATTAGTTTTCAATGGATGTGAACCAAGCCCTCATTATAGAGAAGAGCTTAGATGAATCTAGTTAATATAGGTAGTTAAGTTCGTATTCAGGGTCTAGGAGTAGATATTTAGGAATCTAAAATTGGTGTTTCAAGAATTATGTTCAGAGTAGTGATGGGAAATCATGTGAGGGCCATGGATTTTCTTTTTCTCAGTATGGATAGTCTTTTATACTATGTTATTAGTGTGGAATGTTGGGGAATAATCAACTATAGTGACATTAAACTCTATTATAGTGTCATTTTTTAGTTATATGGGGTATCTAGAGTGCTTCTTATAGATATATTATTAACTTATTAGTGTTAAAGATGGTCAGGCTCAAGGATCAGTAGTGGGATCAGGTGTTTTATAGTAGGGTGGTAATTAGATTGCTTCTATCCAGTTAAGGCATGGAGGTATTCATGGTTCTTAGGTTCTAAAGATGTAGTGGGGTAGTAATCCTTAGGGTAATTGAGGATCTCGAGTCTATGAAATATTATTAGTTTTAGGTAAATGTTACTTCATCGAGCTGAATCAAACAGATCGTGATGAGGGGCCTTCAACTATCCATGGTACGTTCTTTGTCTCATCTACCTTGGAACAATTTTTATTTGATATAGTTTCATAAAATTAATTTTTATATACTTACCATTATTTTGATCTATGTTTTACTATGAAGTGTCTTTATAGAGTGATGTGTATCAATACACCCTAAGTAGTGTAATATGAGAGTATTCATTGGTGTTCTGAGTATTCCCTATTGATTAGTAGATATCTATATTTTGGGATTTATTTATTTTAGTAGTGTACGGTTTATATGTGATACTAGGTATGGATTTTATTACTTGGTATTGGGAAAACATCAAATTCTATCATCTGAGTGTATCTTTCATGTCTATTTAGGGTGATAGTTATACCCATTTCAGGGAGTGGTATTTACGGGAAGGCCATTAAGGACCTAACCATCAACAACTAGGGACACTTTCAAAAAAATACAATGTTTTTCTAGATGATGATGTGATTTATTAGACGGGTTTTTTCTATTTTTTGACCAGTTCTATACAATATTTCTAGAAAAATACTCAAGGTTTCCACCTGAGATAGAAGTTGAGTTTATGATCAATCTTATGACAGGTACAAAGCTCATATCCATTCCTCCTTGTATGATTTATACTATATATCTTTGATATATGAAGGCCAATCTAGTGCATATTGAGTTGAAGGTATTTATATACATAAGAACATCCCCTTGGGGTGCTCTTATTTTTTTTATCCATGAAGATGAATTTCGTGTTATTCTTGTGTGTATATTTTCAAAGTTTGAATAAGATGACAGTTTGATACTAGTATCTTTTTTCTTATTTTGATGAATTTTTCAAGAATTATAGGGGAGACATGTGGTTATCCAATCTCAACATTAGTTCATTTTTTATTTAGATAGATTTGATTCCTTTAGATATTCATTATTCTTCTTTTTAGAGTAAACATGGACTGTATAAGGATATTATGATGATGTTATTTTTTGATGAATACAGCAAAATTATTCATGGACCTGGTGAGATAGGTTTTCTATCCATGCCTAAAATCATTTTTGGTGGTATTCAACAATGATATTTTGGAGTACTCTTAATCATGGAAGGACCATTCTTTGTATCTATATATCCTTTTGAGTACACTAAGATATCATTGAAATTGTTCCAAGATTTAAAAGTTTTAGTTTTTCATTAATGATCCCTACTTCTAAAGGCATGTGATATCAAAGGAAATCATATCAGTAGACCTTAAGAAGTTAAATTTTATGGTTTCTTGGTAGTGAACTGATAATATTTTTGAGATTAATAGTTCCTAATATTGGTTGTCAATTACAGAAGATTCATTTATGACATCTTTCCATTGAAAGAGAAAATTAAATCCCCTAACTAAGAATTGGATAAGTTATTGTGTTCTAATTCCTATAATAGAGTCTTATATGAATTTAATGAAATATTAACATTTATATTATTTTTGAACTTACATGATTCGATTAGTGGATATATTATGTATTTTGATATATCATGAGTTAATCTCAGAGCCAATCTTAAGTAAGATGGGAGTGTGTTTGCCTATAATTCTACACAGTTGAGGCTACATAAGCTGAATTATCTAATTCATGATATATATCTAGTGAATATAGTGAATCCTTTGAGATTTGTCATAAAAATATTATATAAAATAGGTTCATTATATATACATTAGGTATATATTTTTATAGTTCTACTTGTACTTTCAACATAGGAGGTGAGCCGATTATATTCAGCCTTTCAACTTGGAGATTCCATATATCCCTTATAAGGTGAATGTTATGGTTGTTTCTTTGAGTGGTAAAACTTGGATGCTAGTGGTGTAGGAGTCTAACCATGAGTGGTAGTTTATCATCATTTTTTTAGTTGCATCTCAATGTTTAGGAGTATGAAGGAAGAAATTCCCTTGTGTATGTGGTATTTACCTAGCCACTCCTCAAGAGTGAAATGAGAGTTAATTATATAACTCATATTTTTTGGTAATGAGGAACAATATATATGGTGGGGATCCACCATGTGATTGTTTCATTGATGTTGATAAGGTCCTTTATATTTAGGATTGTGTGGAAGTCCCTATCAGAATTCATGAGGAGCTCATATGGGATTCACATTCCTTGATATGGGTTGTTCACATAGGACTTTACAAGATATAACATTATATTCACAAGTAGTAACAGTGTTCTGGAGGGAATAAATACATTGTAGAGGTCATTTCGTAATGGTTTACTTATTATGGGGTAAAGGCCAAGCATCATTTACTGATAAGAATTCTCTCATCACAATCCATTTTTGAGAATAAGTGGCATCATATAGACATGGATTTTTTTATGATTCTTCCAAGGTCACCTTGAGGAATCGATGTGGTATGGGTTATTTTAGGTTGGTTGAGTAAAATTTCACACTTTCTGTCAATTTAGGAGATCCACTATGTTGATGAGTAGGGTTGATTGTATATCTAAGAGGAAACACAACTTCATGGTGTGCTAAGGAGTATCATTTCTGATATAAAAACCTAATTCATGTTTCTATTTTGGTAGAGTTTTCATAAGGTGCTTCATACTCAGGTGAATTTGAGTAAAGAAACAACATCCTCTGATTAATAGACAGTTTGAGTGTACTATTCAGATTCTGAAGGATAAGATGAAGGTATGTGTCCTGGATTTTTTTGGATTATAGAAGAGTCATATTTCACTTATTGAGTTCACCTATAACAATATTTATCAGGCAATTATTTAGATGGAATATTTTGAGTCCTTTTATAGAAGGTCACTTCATTCGCATCTATGATGATTAGAGATGGGGGAGTCAGATATTTTTGAACCGAGTATCATTCAGGATACATTGAAACATATCTAATTGATTTGAAAGAAATTTTATACTACACATATTAGGAATAATTTGTTTAAAAATAAAAAAAATCTATCATCTTCAGTTTAAGGTGGGTGATTGTATTTTTTTGGAGAGTGTCACCACACTTGGGACACCTTCATACCTATAGGTAAGGTTTGTAAGAAGATAGATATATGGATTCATTTGAGATTATTAAATTATTTGGTATTAGGTCATATTGATTATCACATCTGTTGAGCCCATATTCTATGCATGATGTATTTAATGTATTTTAAATTAGAATTTACCACCCTAATCTTTCTCATGTGATTAGAATCGATGAGATCGATCTCGATCCAGAATAATTAGTTAACGAGTTACTAGTTTAGATAGTGAATCAGAGTGAGAAGATTACTTATTAAAATATTTTTTCACTATTTAATGTATAATGGAAGTATATGAATATCCAGGAGAATATGATGGAGTGAAATGTTGATATATAGGCACAATGGCCAAAGATGTTTGCTGACAAGTCTCAGTGAATCTAAATGATGTATCATAAGGATAAGATGCCATATATTGGGGAGTTTGTATCTCCATGAATCTATAATAGGTATAATTTCATCTTAGTTTATTCTAAACCTCATGGTTTTCAATGATTTATATATTTTTTATGTGTTGGAAGGGGATCGAGGGTCTATTATGAAGAGTGAACTTGACATCAGGACAATTTTCTTTTAACAAATTCCATAGAGTACCTAGTGACTTATACCCATTACCTAATGGGATGTTTATTGAGCCTATATCTCTAGGGGGCCATCGTGTGGTCAAAGACCCTGGACTAAGTACTCGATATAGAACCCTGTATCCAATTAGTGGATATTGGGTACCCAATGTTTTCCTTTTTTTTTTGTAAACTTTTAAATTAAATTATTTAGTTATTTTAATATTTTAACTAAAATGAGAGTTCTTCCTCATTTTTTATAGGGTGGTGGATCGACCTCCCCTCTCCCTTTTAACTCACCCTTTATATCCATGTTCTTGATAACTTTCATTAGTTGTTGTATTTGACTTCAATCTGTCCCAGTGAGTTTCCTATTTTAAGGCTACAACTCTTCTATGATATTTTTATTATTTATTTTTTTCAATGTCTTGTGTCATTTATGCCCCATTTGGGAGTTTTCTATATTTTTTTATCCCTATAAATTTGAACTAATTCATCCAATTACATTCAACTGCAGGTACTCTATTAGAAAGAGGTAATTTATCCCTAACTAATCCAAATTTTTTATGGCTATTTCATGTGATGTGTAATATGAGGTCTAGCCGCCTATGAGGGATTTTCCCCAATTAATTTGAATTTAATTACCTTAACCCTTAATGAGTATGTTGTGGACATTTATTTCCATGATATACCATTTGAATATTATTCCTTGACACTATGATCACTTATTTACATGTGCAAAATCTCAAGTGAGTAAACCTTAATACTTGGGACACCCTTGAGAACTAGTTGAGCTGTCTTATTACATAATGGATGTCATGCCCCTAGTTTGAGTTAATTCAATATATTATTTCTTGTTTTGAGTAATGGAATTATTGGTTTTATCTGGTATATGTTATTGTAAAGTCTTTATATTTATTTTTAAGAGGTATTTTATAGTTAATAGTTTGAGAATGGTTAGAGAATACCATGTTTCTTTTTAAAGAAAATGTTCAAGGTAAAGAGGGGCTACATAGGAAGGCATGTTTTTATCACACAGTTTGGATAAACCATTTGGTAACCATGTGATTTGGAAATTTTTTAGGCAATGGGATTTTGTACATTTTGTGCATGGTTTTTCAAACCATGTAGCCTAACCATACGATGACATTAATTAAATCCAAAAATTGGATTTTTAACCCAAAAAATCCCCCCAAACCCTCATTATTCCTTTTTTTCTCTTTAAAACTTGAACTTGATCCCACCTATATGTGATTTTGGTGATCCTCTTCCTTTGTGATCTTGGTTTCAATTAATTGAAGAGTGTTAGATCTAGGAAATCAATGGCAAGATCCTCTTTCTCATTCTCCATATTAATACTATCATTTTATATTAGGAATATCCCTATATCAAGGATTCCATGTAATGATAAATGGTTCATGGAATGATATGTTTAAATTTATTTCAAAATCATTGATGGAAAGGAAGGAGAAACTCGGTCTTCCTAGATCATTGAGTGATTCTGTGAGAAAGGAATGTTTTTGAGATAGGTGGATTCTCTCTATCTACTTTCTCCTAGAACTTGAATGTTTAGATTTATATATTTAATGATTGTGAATTTGATTTATAAACATATTTAATCTCTTTTTTGAAAAACTATTTTGGTTTCATTCATTTAAATTGGGAATCGGGAGTGATTCTCACAAATATTTTGATAAAATTATTAAAAGGATAATAAGTTATCATGGAAATATTGGGTGTGAGACCTTGTAATACACATTTGTTTTGTGTGTTTACATTAAATTGTGTGGATATTTATTGGTTCATAAAATTCATTGATGTCTATGGGGTACACTAAGTTGCACAACCAACTAGTGACTTGAGTGTGGAAGGATAGTTTCTTTTCACAAGTTAGGATTGTTCAAAGGAAGGTTGCATGCATGGGTGTTTGAGTTCTAGTTTGGGTATTTCATATGAAAATAATTGTTTACAATAATTTTAATGATAAGATGAGAACCTACCTTGAAATAAGAACTCCTCTGTTAACAAAATAAATTTCTTATCAATAGAATTTTAAAAGAATGAACATTACCTTTATCTCTTTGAAAAAAAAGAGATCAAATCTAAAGTAATAAACTGAGTCCAAATGAGATTGTTACCATATATACCTTTATTGGAAAGACCATTTGAAATAGTATTGTTCTCCCTATAAACATGAGTGATGATGTGATCAATATATGATAGTAACTTTAAGAAATTGATCTGTCAGTTAGTAAAACTCCAAATAATATGAGAAGATCTTGTTCTGATAGCATGCACCACAATTATGGAATCACATTCCAACCAGATGTTGTTCCAACCTCTCTGCCTAGCATGGTCAATATCAACAATGATCCCAATAATATCTGCTTCAAGAGAAGAATCAATACCACATGAACTATAGAGACACCCTAAGACATCCCCATGATTGTTCCTAAAAATAGCTCAATATCCAAATGGTCCTGGATTGTTCCTTGAAGAACCATCTGTGTTAATAATTATCCATCCTACAAAAGGAGATTTCTAGAAATCTTCCATTATTACACAATTAGGATGAAAATTACTATTAAATCCAACATTTTTGAGGTCCTAGAGATCATGTATTGAGTTGTGACAAAAATCATTTCAAAGGACCTTCACATTTCTGACAGCAACTAATATATTATCCAAAGAAGAATGGGGAGAAAAGAGAACTCCATCATGAAACCATTTTTTGTGCACCTTCCAAAAAATAAAAACTAACTCCGCTATAACAACCTAGATAAGTAATAGTATATGGGGAAAAGAGAGAGAGGTTCAGTCATCCCTTAATGAAATCTCGGATGTCGAAGCAGGAAAGTAATTGAATTTCAAAAATATCCAGGACCGCTTTTTACATGGATGAGATTGTTACACACATTAGAAATACATTATCTAATTCCTCCCTATGTTGATGAAATAGGATGAAAACTGGGCCTAATGAGATACCATATACCTATATAAAATTATCAATAATAATTCTTTGATGATCCAATATCTAAACTAGGTTATTCCGTGATGGATTAATGATATTTCTATTCATTTTCCTAAGCTATTTAAAACCTCCATAAGATCCGATGTCATGTCCATAAAATAGTGTAGAAGTAAGAAGTCCGCTTTTAGCGGGTTCCCAAGTCCAAAAGTCCCCAAGAGAAGAGAAACAATAATTCTTGATAGACTCTTTAATATCTATAGGAATAGCCTCTATGTCATCAATTTGATCTTTGATTGAAAGATCCAAATCCATAAAATAATCATCATGAGAAAGCAAATTAATGGAAGGAATTCCAATCCAATTAGTTTTCCAAAAATTAAGATAAGAATATTTTGCAACCAACCATCTTGATTGAGGAGCAATAGAGGAGAAAATGGGTTTAAAGGAAGGCCAAACCGAGGAATCAAAATGATTTAAATTTTTAGATTTGAGTTTGTTAAGAAACCTAGCATGAAATAAATCAAGAGATTATTAATTACTATTGAAAAGATTCCAAATGAAATCATCTTGCAAAGACTAGTTAAATATTATGAGATTCTTGATTCCTAGGCCCCCCTCATCATAAGGCTTGAAACATGTACTCCACATGATAGTATCTAATTTCATCTCTATGATTATACCAATCCAAATAAAGTTCTTAATAGAAATATTAGTGGACTTAATCAGAGAAATAGTCCATTCATAGACTATAAAGGAATATACAAACTTAGACATGATAACAGATTTGACCAAACAAATATGACCTACCATAGTGATAGATTTTACTTTCCAAGAGGATATCTATCTTATAATTTGACTTATAATACCCAAAAAATGAAAAGATTTTGGTCATCCCCAAAACATAAGAACACCAAGATAAAAAAAAGGGAAAATTTCCTCTCTAATACCCAAATCCTTGATAATATCAATTTTTATAATAGAAAAAATGTTTCTTCAAAAATAAAAAAGATGTGTTCCAACTGACCTATTGAATAGACACCTCCTCATAATGCAAGATATATTTTTTTATGTTTTTGATATTTCTCTTATCCCCTTGAGTGAAGAGGATAATTTCATCAGTGTAAAGTAAATGAGTGGGATTAGAAATTCCTCTACAAGCATATATGGACTTCAACTTCTCATTTCTAGCCATGATGGAAAAAAGCATTCTAAGATAATTCTCATCAATAAAGAAGATAATGGCAGAGAGAGGGTCACCCTACCTTACCCCCTAGAATAAGAGAAATACCCCTATGGGGATCCATTGACTAGCATAGATATGTGAGTAGAACTCAAGATAATCTTTATCTAGTCAATAAAAACATCATCAAAACCAAACAGAGCAAGGATCTTACAAATAAAATTCAAATACATAGTATCGAAAGCCTTCTTAATATCAAGCTTAAGAGTAATGTTTCCACCTCTAACATGATTTTTAAGAAGGTTAATAAACTCCAAGGTAGTGATAAGACAATACTGAATAGATCTCCCTTTAATAAAACCAAATTGATCATAAGATAAAACCTTACTTGAAATGGGATCCAACCTATTGGAAAGGATTTTTCTGATGATCTTATAAATTGTGGGTTTAGGTGATCATAATTTGGTATCCTTTATTAATAAAGAGACTTCCCACTAGTTATGTATCATTAATATTAACTTTGATCATTTTTTGGGAATTTTTTATGATGGTTTTTATTATTAAGATTTGTAGTATTTTAATCCTTCAATTATAAGTTATGTGGTGACTAAGTGGAAATTTTATGATAGTTTTAGAGAGATAAAATCGGTCAAAAGGCCTAGAAATCCACAAGAAGTAGTCACTAGGAATGTGGTTCAAGATGATCTACAAGTTAATTAACATCTTATTCAAATAATAAAACAAGAATTCTTGGATATAGATAGAAGGAATCATAATAAATAACCATGCCATGTGGACCATTCATTAGAATTTTATAGGTAGAACCCGCCAATATTTAGAAGGGATTCAAGACCTAAAAACTTAGAGTCGTGACTAGGTTGAATGAATAGAATTTTATATTTCCTTATAACCCTATATGATTTTAGGGTAAAGCTAGCAGTATACATGCTAGATAATCTCATATGACAATGGTGGGATTTAGTTGTTCAATGTAAACATAGAAGAGGCCTTACATGGCATGGATTTGAATAATTTTTTAACAACTAGTTCTATCTGTATACCTTCAAAGTAACTAGACCAACATATTTATTTATTCTAAAGTAATAAAATCTATCAGTGGTGGAATATATAGATATGTTTATGATATTAGTTTTTTATCTATAAATGGCTTGTAACAACTCCAATTTTTTTTGGGTTAGTCCTTTAAATATTTAAATATATGTATCTAGATTTTTCTTCAGAGTCGGCATTATGTTTTTATGTCACAGGACCCTAGAATTAATATATTAAAAATATTAGTATATATTAAAACATGCACATGCATATTTTTGGAATAAATGGTTTTATTGTTTCTAAAGACCTTGGATAATAAATATGAGACCATGGTTGTTTCTAGATTATAGGGTTTACCCTAGGGATAGTACAAAGTTGGTCAGCATTGGGTTTTCAATCGAGGGAAACCATTGGTGGTTTGTTAGGTAATATGTATTAGTTATTTTATTTAATTAAATAAAACTCTATAACTCTCTATAAATATTCCATTATATAAAATACCCAAAGTTATCTATATAAACCATTGATACTAGAAAGGAGAAGATCTTTGTTATTGTTTTTGGATCAAGATGGAGGATCAAAGATGAATAGATCGAGGGGGGTTGTGAGATGGATGGAGTATGCAGCAGGTTCATTGTCTTCATCACTATCAGAAATGTTATTCACCAATGATTGATCCAAAATCAAGGTAGGGCATGTTGTTTTATGGTTTTTCTCCCTCAATTTATTTGATAAACATGGATTATTATATTCTTTCCTTTTACAGTGATTATTGTTCTTCGTATGATCTTGGGTATTTATTTTATTCTTTGCGCTCCTGATTTTACCCTAGTTTATGCATTATGAAATCATTGGATTGGATTTCACCAAGTAATGATTTTCTTCACTTCATTATTGTAATTTCACCAACTATTCATCTCATTCTTCATCATTGGACCATAGGATCATTGTTTGACATTATCAAGATAGATTTAAGTGCAATCAAACCCTCGATTCATGTAGAATGCATGAATGAGTTGGATATTGGTGTTATATACTTGGATCATGTTGAAATGTAGGATTTCAGTGTTGGTGATAAATATCAGAGGCCAAATAATGGGTTTCATTTATAAGGGAGCGGATGCGGTAGTATGGTGTGATGAGAATGAGCCTCACGCAGATCAGGTAGCCTAAATCAAGCTACTAGTGATTAATCATGTGTTTTAACCCTGGTTATGAGTTCATTGGCATGATTTATAGTAGAAGTGGTGGTGGTGGTGATGCGGGTGAGACACATAAAGAGATATTTGAATTATATAAAATCCCGACATACATAGTGTGTAGTCTAGGAAAAAACACCATATAATCCCCTAGTTGTGGCAGTTAGGGTTTTGGATGGAGTTAAATATCACATATTGTGTATGACCCATACAGTTCATGTGAAATTGTACTAGTGGATATGTGTGTACCCCAGGAGTACTCAGATAAGGGCATGGCCAGGAACACGGGCATGGCCAGAGTATATGGGCCCGACTAGGGTACTCGGACATGGTCAGTGTACATTGGTATGACCAATAAACATGGGCACAACCAGAGTACATGGGCATAGGTTGAAGTACACAGGTAGGGTCCAAAAGAAATTGGTAGAATTGGGGTAGATAAGACACATTGTGTACACCCTATACATGTCATTTACTTTTGTTTGAGACTTCCACATTGTGTATATCCTTCTTCAGAACATGGATTTGGGACCAAGAGTAGGCTATCCTGAGTATTTTTTCATGTAGGACGTGATTATGGCCTTAATTTTAGCATCAAAGATATGAAACGTGGTGTTAAGAGTGGTATTATTCTTTCAACAATGTTTGTCTAATGGAAGGGATCACCAGAGAGATTTTAGGGTCAGTACTCCCCTATTACACCTAGGGTGTGGGGCCCCTATACTCTTTACACAGGTAGATTCAGTACTCCCTTATACTAAATGAGGAAACCCATACCATAGTAGCCTAGATATGGTGGCTACTTTATTAAATTGGCATAAGATACAAGGAATCGCATCCTAAAGAACTAAATAGTTAATAGTCTTCATAAACTAGATACATACATAATCCCTATATTAAATTTGAATACACAAATTACAATATATTTTTTCAAGAATATCATTATTACCTCTAGCATATTATTTCATTTATTTTGTAGTAAACTTAATAGATTTATGGTAAAGGAAACAAAATAATGGTGAGATCAAATTCTTAGTAAGGGTTAAGTACAGAGTAATCTATCATGAATCAATGAGCATAATCAACATGGTAAGGTAAATAATTGAACACGTGAACATTTAAATAATTTTACTAGAATAATCAATATGGAAAGGTAAATAACTGAAAACACATTCCATTTAATCAATAACATTACTATAATAACTGGATAAGTCCTAATTGATGTGGAAATATAAATGACTGAAAACACATTACATTTAATCAATAAACTAAGAATTAAATGTTCTCAAAGAAAATGTCATAAAGAAAATATCATGGATAATAATAATAGAATTATTAATGAAGGAAATTATTGATTATTATATGTCATGTTTCCTAGGAACATGATACCTATTCCATAAAGATCTATCCTCAATATGGTTTAAAAATGATGGGTAGACACCAATTTAACTAAGGATAACCAACTTATTCGTCCCATGATACTACTAATGAATCGAGGGTCTATCTATAACCAGGCCCCACCGCTATCTTTCATATCCAAATAATTCCTCATATATAAAATAATCAATTTAAATCATAAACAATGTGCCTTATCACCAAATATCTGTATTGAGTGAAAAATACTAATTTATCAATATTTTCCTATATAAGAAAATGAATTTAAATGTAGAAAAATGTATGTAGAAATTATAATTTTTTTAAATAATAAACATATACATGATAAATAATATGTATATTTACGGTAAATTTAATGTTCAATGATCATAGGAAATTTAAAATTTCAAGGAAAATTTATAGACTATAAAAATGAATCAAGGAAGTGAATGTCAATATTATCCTTGGTCAAAATAGTCATAAACCATCTGGAGGGAGAATAAGGATGGTATCAATACAAAATATACTCAATGTAGTATATGTAAAATAAAGTGTTTTGTTGATGATTAATATAAATTCCATAAAATATCTTTAAAAACATTCTTGAGTGAAATATCCTTTTCATTTTTAAAATCACTTTTTAAAACATAAAACATTTTAAAAATACTTTTATTTGAAAATAACTTTTAAAAAATAAGAATTTCTACAATATTAAGAAAAACATTTCTTCAAAAATAACTATATAAACATGAAAATGAATCTTTAAATAAATTACGGCCATGTCGATGGATAATTTCATACATTTTGTACAACTTAAAAAATAACATTCCTTTTGCACTATAAAATGTTTAGAAAAGTGTCTTGTTCAAAAAATAAAAATAACATTCCTTTGAAAACATTTTTTAAAAATAAAAAGTTTGTAAAAATTTCATTAATAAATCATTTTAAAAAGGTTAAAAACTTTTTTGAAACTGTTTTTATAAAAAATGGTTTTGGAAGAAAACGGATTTTTGACCAAAGAGAGAAATGAAGTCAGATTTTATTAAAGAAAATTTATCAATTATTTTAAGTAATAAAGAGTGGGAAAATGGTGTTGTTACTTTAAAATATCATGAATGACCATAGGTGAATAAAATTAACTTGTTTTATTAGTAATTTTTCAAATAATTTCCTTCAACTAAAATTCAAGAATAAACAATCTTGATTAGAATGTGCTTGTGAAATAAACCCTTAAAATGATCATAACATTAAAGTGATAATTAATCAATTAATAAATTATGTGTATAAAATATTAACCCACATAAAAATATGAAATATAATATAAGATAAACAAAATTTATTTCACACATAATCTTATAATATCAAAGATAATGAAGAAGTAATATAACCCAATGTAAAGAAATTGATTTGTGAAATTATTTACCACTTGGTAACTCTTAAATAAAATAACCCTGGATAAAATAATTCAAATTGAAACTTAAAATACCTTAAATTATTAATTAATCATGATATTACAATTCAAATGGTAAATATTTATATGAAACATAAAAGTGAATTGGTGCATAATAACAAATAAATTTCAATGGAATGTAAATTGAGATGAAATCCCTTACCTCGCACTTCTTTTTGGTTGAATGTGATTTAACCTCATGTATAGTGATTTTAAAATTTTTATTAACATATACTATAACCATTTTAACTTTTATAAAATCATATATTATCCTTTTATAATGTATTATCACACTTTTGTTAATAATATTTTATTATTTTCATTGTTTCAGGTGTTAATTGCCTTATTTTATCGTGTATTATTTGTCATGAAAGTTATGGATATTGTGAATATTATATAGTTCCATAATCTACAAAATAATAATAATGACATAATTATCATATTTATGCATCAATTATACTTTTATTTCTAATCATGAAATATGGTTTTGAGAAATGAATTATGTTACGATCACGAAGACCATAAGTTGTGCGTATACATGAGTAACGTTTCCATTTTCAATGATAATTATGGAAAGGAGGTAAGTAATATTTTAACATTAAATAATTATAATAATATCATAAATACCATATTATTTCTTTAAATATAATTATATATATAATCCATGTGGTGTGGTGAAGAAAAGATATTCACATCACTTTGTGAAGATGGTGGTCCACATGTACACGAACGATGTTGTCATTTTTTAGTGTAAAATGATTTATTATATTTTTAGAATGATAACTATATAATTAATGTTATAATTATTTAATTTATATCACATATAATAATTAAATATATCATTATCACCTTCCATGTAAAGCATTTGTGAAAGAAGAATCACATCACTTCGTGAGGTAGTAGTCTGTCGTACACACTAGATCTTATCCCCAATGGAATGGAAATTAAAAAGGTATATGTGATATAATGAATAAAAAGGTGTAATTATGTTATAAATATCATATATATACTTTATATACATCATCATACCCAACCTTGAGAGTTATAAATGGAAAAATGAATGACATCGGTTCGTGAGGTGGTAGTCCACCGTACACACAAATAATGATTTCATAACCCGTTTGATGGAAGTGGAGATGGTTTTAGGTCATTAACATTACATAAAAAATCTCAGTATATGTAATATATTGAGTTTATTATATCATCATGGTTTAATAATAATTTAAGTACATGGAGGAAGAAATAATATAAAAACGCTCGTTGAAAAATGTTGCACTTTCTTTGAGTAAACTTCTTAGGTTTGGACAAAAATCCTTCCTAGGTTGAATTTATACCCAAAATAAGTCTTCTAGGATGAGATGAAAGAAGTTAGGAATTTATTTGGGTAGTTCGTGGATGAAAAAAATGGTTTAAATTTATGAATAAGATAGGATATTGGGTGTCCTTTTATAGGTGAGGTAGGTGGCACACTTGTAATTTTTTGAAAGGCTTTAATCATACCTATGATTTTATCATGTCAAAAGCCTCCAAAATGGTCCATTATCAAAACAAGAAGACATAAGGTCAAAATATATCCATAAAATGTGTGTTTTAAATGTTTCTAGTTCATTATTAACCCTTATCTTCTTAGTTAAACTCCCCGATAAATCCATTTTTACCTTAACCGCAGTTATTAATTATTTTACTATTTTCACTATTCATTTTAGTAAAAAATTAAGTTGATATTATTATATAATATAAAATATTATTATTAAAAATATTGAATCCATTTTTACAAATTTCATTCACATAAGTGGTAAAAATTCATTTAAAATTAATCATATAGACGTGATGAGAAAGCGGGTTTTCAAAAGGGAAAATGTTCAAAAGTTTACACTGTTTTTATATAAAAATTTAATATGAAAATGATTAAAATGAACTAAATTATATTACTTTATATATAATTGAACTAATTTTACTTTAAAACTAGTTAAAAATGTAATTTAACATTATAAATAATTTTAACAAAAAATTATTTTTCAATTAAAATTTAGTATTTTTCACTATTCATCAAAAAAAGAAATTTTTCATTAAAATATTAAAATTTTCACCCTAATATAATTTTAATATTATGATTTAAAAAATTAATTTAATTTAATAAAATAAATTTATAATATTGGTAACAATTAATTTTAAATTATGTGCTCAAAGCGCTACAAAACCGTCTTTTAGAAAAAAATACAATTTTTCATAAACCATTTTTTTATTTTAAATGATTCTTAATTTATTTATAATAAATAGATAGAAATAATTTTCATAATTTAGTTATTACTTTTCATTTTCTCCAATTTAATTCCTATTTTATAATGATATACTATATTGCAGTTCATTTAGACTCAGGGTTACGTATTCTGTCAGTTATCGAAGAGCTTACATTTAAAGAAATATATTTCACAGGTTGTTTAAGCTCAGTGTTGCGTATCACATATAGTATCAAATACAATGTCATTATTTTATAATTTTATGGTGTTACACTAAATAAGGGTTTTATTATTCTATCTATGGAGTGGGTACTCATCTATCATCGAGCTCCAGTGGGGAGCAGGTCCTCTATGGGAGTTAATACTCCCTCAGTTATGGAGTACAGTAGTAAGGATCAGGCCCCTCCACTTAGATTCTGGTGAGGTGTCCTATGGTACTGGGCATCAAAGATGAACCTTTAGAGCTGAATATTGACTCGTCGTTCTTAGATGGGTTGTGGAGATTGAAATCCCCTTTCTCTCTCACCTAGGTTTCTTTATGATCATATGTATTGGGGTCCATTTCCCTCTTTCTTATGGGTTGGTATGACTATTTTATCTTTTTATTTCTACCTTCTTGGTTTTCAAATCATTCTAATGGGTATGTACATACTCACCCCTAAATAGTTTTTCCCACATGTGTTGTGTCTTATGCATATGACTGATAGATAAGTTGTGACTTTGGTGGACCAGGTTTTGGAGGAGCATAGTTGTACCTAGCAGAGTTGACTCTTTTCAGTGGTTGTCCATGGGGATTATGATTTGTGCCCTCAGTCTCCTTTTTACTATTTTTTTCTGGTTGGAGCATTGTTTCTGGTTAGGCATGTATTTTTTCCCTTTATACTTTTTTTATTACATTATTATACTTTGATTCTTTCCTAGAGGTTGTTGGATGCATAGTTACACTTTATATGTTTAGTCTTTCATTATATCTATGCACTATTTCATGTATTTGGATATGTGCATTCATATATGTACTTAAGATAAGGCCTCCCATTTCATTGATATTCCTTCACGGATCTAGTCATCATTCCCTAGCCTATTGGAGATGGGATTTGGGTGTCACACTTGTCTTACCACCAGCCAAGTAGGGCTCAGTGGCTTAGTCCATGACATAGTGGTATCAAAGGCAGTCTTTCCCTAGGTTGGTGTTTGGAGTTAGACCTTATTTTTAGGATTAGTTTAGGAACTTAGTGAAATGGTGTCAGAGTGTCTCGAGTGCAGTTTCCAGGCCATGGGACCTAGTGTTGGTGTGGTGGTCAACTTATCCAATCATTGGGAATCAGACTATTTGTTTTTCAACTTGTCATACTAAGACATTGGTTACCTAGAACAAATGGTACATGCATCATATAGGATTGGGTCTTTTTAATTTCATGTCCTTATTGAGTCATCCCCCTATATATTCCCATCTATCCATGGTACGTCTTGATAACTTTCATGATGACTCTATGATAAAAACCATCTATTTTGATGAATAAGATTATGATGATGATTAGTTGAGCAACAAGGCCTCAGTTCAGGGACCTGCTCATGAGGTGGTTCCACCAGTGGTCTAGACAGAGGATCGAATACCTATTGGACCACTAATATATTTGGAATTTTAATACAATTATATGCATAGTATTAGTGCATTATGCAAGTTCCATTGATAGAGACTATTAAGGTTTCATGTAAATCTCTACCCACAGATAATGGATAATTGGCTCGCAATGGTGGTCTATGTTTTTAGGCTTTTTTGAACCCTAATTGATCATATGGGTGTGCTAGTGGCTAGAATTATTTATAGAGAAGCTGAGAACTGGTGGAGTTTTATTTCCTAGATGCATGATGTGGTGATACTCACATGGTCAGACTTCCAGTGGCTATTTTTGTGACAAGTATTACCCTTTGATCTTTCCCTCTGTGTATATTTGGGAGATTTACAAGCTGTATTGGGGTGATATGTCAATTTCTGAGTATGTCGTGAGGTTTACCGACTTCACATGTTACTCTCTTGATATGGTGTGATATGGATAGTTCTAGTCATGAAATTTTGATTAGGGACTTCATGGAGACATATGTACTAGTATGGTCTCATTTTTTATTCCCACTTATGATTGAGTACTAGAGTAGGCTCTGGTTACAGAGATATTTCTAGAAGAGTGATGTCGAGTGGCTAGAGCCAACACTAGTCATCATGGGGCTAATTCATTTGAAGCAACTAGGAGGCATCAAATGTTAGGGTCTTGGAACATGAGGCATACTAATTCCCAAACTCATACACATGGGTCTGTAGTGCATGGTTTTCATAGATGATCCAATCAACCAGGAAAGTGGTGATGTTATGATTATGACAGGAAAGGTTTCATAGCTTATTATTATCTGACCTAACATTATTAGGATGGTATATAGGTAGTGGATTGAATATCATAGCAGAGGCAATTCCATGATTAGGAATCTCTAAGGCATGGTATGGGTGGCCCTTAGGGAGTTGGTGTTGACAGATGAGTAGGTGGAGCTATGGAGGGAGTATATACTGGTGGAGGATGATGCTACAAGCTACTTACACTACCACCATGTCAGGATCAAAGGGATAGAGGACATGGGTGAGGGTAGTTGTAGGCTATATAGGGATATGACTAGGATTCTCATGAGATTATTCAAGGTTTGATCTATGTCTTTTATATATGTACTCTAGTACTTTTTGACATAGGCGTGAGTCACACCTTTATCTCCATATCCATCATGCAAGATATTGAGCTTCTAATTGATTCTTCATGTCAGCTTCTATGTCTAGATATTCCTACAAGGAGTGATTCTTCAATATCTCGCATCTACTTACAATGCATGTTTGTGTTCAGTGGATAGAGTTTCTCATGGGACCTCTTGGTCATTGTGATGAAACCTTATGATGTTATCTTGGGTATTTGATAGTTTTCTATAGTGAATTCCTAGATATAATTTCATCATTGGAGAGTTATATGACTTCATAAAAATGGGATGATAATATCCTTCATAGCCAAGAGAGGTCTTATGGTCGAGCGATTGGGACTTGTGAATAGAAATATGCAACCCATTACCCATCAGTAGGTGAGTTTGGACCTTGGTATAATATGATCTTTAAGCATATGTCTTCCAGTGGTAGTATATGATTATATAAATTTCTTTTCCAAATATGTCTCAAGACTGCCACTGAGATCCTAGAGATGAAGGTGCATTTGGAAGACATTATATGGAAAGGTTTTATCATACCCAGTGTGTCCCACAGGGAAGATCTAGTTTTTTTCATGAAAGGGGGATGTGAGTTTGAGGCTTTGTGTTGACTATCATTTCCTGGATTAGTTAACAATAAAGAAAAACTACCCCTTACCGAGGATTGATGACCTTTTCAACTAATTTAAAGGTGTGAGTTGGTTCTAAAAGATTGATCTCAGGTTTGGATATCATCGGTTTAGGTTTCGTGAGGATGGTATTCCAAAAAAAGAATTATGATGTCTCTATATACACTATGAATTCCTATTAAAGCCTTTTAATGTGATTAATTCCCCTTCTGTGTTCAGGGATCTTATAAATAGGAACTTCTTTCCATACTTGGACTGATTCATAGTTTACTTCATCAATGGAATTATTGTATGATAAATGTTGAGGAGAAGCATGGATATCATTTGAGGATGGTCCTAGACTTTCTCAGGTATAACCAGCTATACGTTAAGTTCTTGAAGTATCATTTTGGATTCAAGAGGTTCACATTCTACGTCATTTCATCTCTAATCATGATTTAGATGTGGACCTGATGAAGATTGATGTGGTGCTACCTTGGGAATCACCTAAGAGAGTATAGGAGGTATAGAGTTTTCTTGGTTTAGTATAGAACTATATGAGGTTCATGGAAGTATTTTCCAATATAGTAGACCCTTTGACTGTCTTGATGTGGAAAGAGAATCCATTCACCCGAAATGAGCAGTGTCAGGGAGCCTTCAAGGAGATGAAGAAGAGTTTGACTAGTGCTCTTGTTTTTAGGTTACTAAAGGATTGCATTGAGTACGTGGTGTTTTATAATGCCTCTGGAGCTAGTCACAATTTCATGTTGATGTTGAGTAAGGAAATTATCTCTTGTAGGTGGAGGTGGTTGAGACCCCATTAGTAGAATTATGTGACCAATTACTTAGATTTGGTAGTGGTAGTCTTCTCCTTGAAGATGTGGATGCATTATATTTCGGTCAAGCATTTCATTATTTACTAATACCACCAGTGTCTTGGGAACATCTCCACTTAGAGAGATCTCAACCTAAGGTATAGGAATTTTTTGGATTTCCTACAAGACTATGACTTTGATATTGTTTATACTATTGGGAAGGAAAATGTGGTGGAAGATTTCCTTAGTAGGAAATCATGTTCTCTCTTGGTGGAGGAGGTGTGTGAGAAGTTTTCTTTATTATAGTTGAGCCTATTAGAGTGGAGGGGTGAATATTATCTCTATTCGATGATGGTAAATCTAATACTTTTTCAGTGTGTGATGGATTTCCTATTGGGAGACAACAATTGTGCAGTTCTACGTGACCATATATCCTTAGGAGATATTCCAGATTGATTTTATGAAGGGGGGTCATGTCATTCTTTTATAGGGATGGATGGTGGTTTTGGTCACATTGTATAAAGAGGTGATAATATGGTTTCATATTTATCCATTAGTTATACATCCCAGTTTGGTAAATATGTACAAAGGCCTTCAGTGGAAATTTTGGTGGGTTAGTATGAAATGGAGAATTGTTGAGTTCATCTCTCAGTGTCTCACATGTCAGCAAGTAAAGTCTAAACATCATGTTCTAGTATGTTTTTTTCAACCCTTAGAGATCCTATAATTAAATTGTAATGGAATTTTGATGGATCTTGTGATGGGGATTCCAATGACAAGAAGATAAAATGATGTTATCTGGGTGATTATTGGCCAACTTACCATTTTAGCACACTTTTTTCCATCAGGGAGGAGATTTGGATTGATATTTTAGGGAATTTATACATGTGTGAGATCATATAGCTTCATGTGGTGCCCAATATGGTCATATTTGATGATGATTCTCAGTTTATGTCATGGTTTTGGAGAAGTTTATAGTAGGATTTTGTGACCCATTTATGTATGAGTACAAAATTTAACCCATATATGGATGGGAATACTGAACAAAATATATAGGTGTTGGAAGATATGCTAATAGGTTGTGTGTTGTACTTCCTTTGGATTTGGGAGGATCACTTTCCATTGGTTGAGTTTTATTAAAATAATATTTATCACTCTACTATCGACATGAAACATTTTGAGGCACTGTGGGAGAACCAATGGGTCACCCTTGTGCTGGACTGAGATTGGTGAGAAATCACTCGTTGGGGTAGAGATGGTACAGGTGATGATAGAGAAGGTTTAGGTGATCTATGAACATATAAGGATACCCCGGATCCAATAGAAATCTTACATGGATTGATGTAATAGGCCCTTATATTTTTGAGCAGGGAGACCATGTTTTCCTAAGATTCTCCCCACAATTAGGATTTTAGAGATTTGGTTAGGGAATTAAGTTATCCTCGAGTTTCTTCAGGACATTAAAGAACCAACGAAGTGTTGGTGAGGTTTCATATTTTTTGTCCTTTCCTCCACAATTGGACTAAGTGCATGAAGTATTCTATTTGTCATATATGAGGGGATATGTCCAAGACTCGATGCACGTTATTGACTAGGGTGATATTGACATCGAGTATAGATCCACCTTCATAGAGTACCCTATGGAGATCAATTACTAATAGGATAGGATCCTGAATGGATAGACCATCCCTTTTTTAAGTGTTTTGGCAGTATGGGAGCATATCAGAGAGCTCTAGGGGACATTGGAGTCAGATGCATACTCAGTACCCCCACCTTTTTTGTATCTTGTGCTTTTCAGGGTGAAAAGTTTTTGAGTGGAGAATGTAATGAATATGAATTTGTTGGTTTAGTCCTTTGAATATTTCTATATATGCACCTATATTTTTTATTGGAGTCAGAGTAGTGTTTGAGTATCGCAGGACCCCAGAATTAATATATTAAAAATATTAATATATATTAAAATGTGTGTGTGCATATTTTCAGAATAAATGGTTTTCACATTGATTGGGACCTCATATGGATAATTTGAGACCATGGTTTTTTCCAGAATGTGAGTTTTAACCTAGTCAAGTTATAAAGTTCGCGTTGTTGGGTTTATGATCGAGGGAAACCGTTGGTGGTGCATTAGGTAAAATAAAATAAATAAAATATTTATTTTATTTGATGACCTAAAAACCTATCCCTATCTATAAATATGTTGATGGTAAATCTCTAGGGTTATCTATGTAACACTAGGGGACTATAGGAGGGGAGATTTATTGTATTTGGCATATTAGGACCAAGGATTAAAGATGAATGGATCGAGGAGAATCACGATACAAATGGTGAACACAGATGAATCATCATATTCATCGCTAGCAGATGAATTCTTCACCAAAATTTGATCCAAAATCTAGGTAGGGAACATTATTTCATGGTTTTCTAAGCATGATTTATTTGATAATCATGGATTATTATCTGATTTTCTTATTCGGTGATTATCATTATTCACATGATCTTGGTTATTTATTTTATTCAGTGTGATCCTAATTCCACCCTAGTTTTTAAATTATAAAATCATTGGTTGGGATCACACTTACCAATGATTTTACTCACTTTATTATTATGATTTACCCCATTATTTATCTCGTTCTTCACTATTGACCCATGTGGTTGTGGTTCGACATTTCTGGGCTGAATTTGAGCATGATCGAACCCCAAAATTCATGGTGGATGCATGAATGAGGTGGAGATAGGCATTATGTGATTGTATTATGATGAGATGAGGGATATCAGTGTAGAAAACATTTATTAGAGGCTAGATTGTGGGTTCCATCCATAGGAGAGGTGACGTTTCAATGTAGTATGATGGTCATAAGCTGCACATGGCTCAAGTGGACATAATCTAGACACTGGTGAAGGATAGGGTGTGTTCAACCCTAGATATGAGTTTATCTATATTATTTATGAGGGAAATAGTAGTGGAAGTGGTGTGGGTGAGACATGTAAAGAGATATTTAGATTATAGAAAACCATGACATAGATGGCATGTAGTCTAAGAACACATGTTGTACAACCCCTAGGTGTAGTGGATAGGGTTTTGGGTAGAGTTAAATATCGCATGCCATGTATGACCTATACACACCATGTGAACTAGTACTCATGGTTCAGTATATACCCCAAGAGTACACGGGCATAAACACGGCCAGGTACACAGGCATGACCAAAGAACACAGGCATAGCTAGGGTACCCAGATATGAACAGCTTACATAGGCCGGGCTAGAGTATAAGGGAATGGTATGAAGTACAAGGGTACAAGTTGTAGCATCCCTAACCTGAACAGCCACCCAAATAGTGCTAGCAGGCTAGGTGCCACTGGCCTTAGGTGCACCTCCCTGAATTCCAAATGCTTCTAACTAGAATTAAGGGTGTAAACAGGTATAGTGGGGAGGCTATACCCTTTGGGAAATAGATAATATAATGGTCCAAGCATAATAAGATAACATGCAGTAGAAATAAATGACTCAACAGACTCGAACCAAACCCGCAGAGCAGAAGTACATCCAAAATCAATAAACAGAAGAAGAAATATAGAAACAATTGTAGTGGAAAGTAAATAGAATACCATGCCAGCAAATCACTTTTAGCCACTCAAAACAAAGAAAGATAGTATGCATTCCATGTCGGGTCATACATTTCAATATACAAAGGGCTCCCATGGCTAACCACTTTAGCTATATACAAAATAAGCACGCTGATACAAGAATGAAAGCTAAAAAAACTCTAGCTAGGAATGACCTTAAGGTCCATGCCAATCTCTATGCCAAACAGTACTATGATCCATCTCTTGAGTTTGATCCTTTACCTATACATAAATCCATAAATTCTACACGCATCCATAAGGGCTTGTGTAGGGTGTGATATGAATCTCAATAGGATACCACCTAATGGTGTGTACCCAGTATATGTCTTTAGGAATACATGCATCTCTAAGAAAGGTAAGCAGTATGATGAAATAAATAAACATAATCTCCACTGGTTCTCAATAGCCACTAGGGAGTGTCACCTTCTTCAGTCATCACTGGAATCTTGGAAGCAAAGAGAGTCATTGGCCCATGTCCCAAGGTAACCCTATAGTCACAAAGTCCCAGTTAACCCTCAGGTTCTACCTCGATCATATAGCCCGACACAACATGCCTCCTAACACCTCATGTCTCAAAGTACCGATGTCCCAAATATATGACCAAACAATAGTATCCTGGTCCCACAGACCCCTGATTGAAATCTCATGTCATCCCATGGCACAAAAACTGGAGGAATAGTGATTTTTGTCCTCAAATAAATATCCAGGCCCATGGCCTCAATCACGGCGATCTCAACTCCCAACCCGATAGCCTAATGGCTACCAAACAAAGGCTTCTCACCTTCCATGTGGATTTCTATAGTAAGAACCCAAAACCATAAATACCTAAGCTGTAACTATCGAGGGCCTCTACCCACATGAGTGGTCAAAACCACCTCATCATGGAGTCAACCTTTATGCACATGACTCAATCGGCACTTTGTCCATCACAGGTGAGCAGAAATCACCAAATAAGAACCTAATCCACAAATATCTCTAGCACCTCATTCCCCTGTGACCATGTCACTCAAATCTGATGTCCATGCCATCCAAGTATCCCATACCATTTCCAACTTGACAATCACACTACCTCAAACCGATATCCACGACACCCAATCCTGTGGTCAAAACCACTCAAGAAAATATGGGCCAATCCCAACCAGTGATCAACATCACTCAATCATGATAGTCATTCCATCCCAACATTAGGTCTAGCCCTTCACAACCCCAAGGGTCTCATTATATGTAATATCAATCATTACATAAATATAAAACACATTTAAGAACTTTAAAAAGTAATTAAATTTAAACATATTGAATTACACTATATAATAGCTATAGAACATTAGAACGGAGGTCTTGAATTCCTCTAACAAGATTAATCAAGCTTTAACAAATTAAACATAGAAATTTAAATCAAAACAATTCATTTAAAACCATTTTGGCACCCCCGGCCAAAATATTCCAATGAGCAATGGCCTCTTGCCCAGTCTTGCCCAAGCATAACAGGTATAGGGCAGGCCCATGGCATCCTACAAGGTCTAACAGTAAATTTAATATGCTATAATAGGGTTCTTCTCAAAACCCATTGTTGAGCTAAAAAGTTGCAACCCCCAAATGTCCACAAAAAGTCAAAACAAGGTATGCACCACCTACCTTAGACTCGTAGGTGTTGGAATGTTCGATATCGAAGTCCAATTTGAAGCTGATCGATGTAGATCTGAGTTTCCATCTTAAACCCTAAAATTGGATCATAAAGAAATAGTGGTCCATAATACAAAGGATCAAAGAAGAAGAGGTATGTGTGGGATTATCCTTACTAAGGCAATCCTATAGCTTTTGAAAGATCTAAGAACGAAGGTTGGATGGAGAGACTAGATCGAAAATGATGGAAGGGGGAAAAGGGAGTCTCTCCATTGATGTATGTGAACAAGAAGGAAGAAAGGGGGAGGAAATAATGAAATATAAAATAAGAGAAAAATGGTAATTTCCCTCATTTACTGGGTCGTACGGTTTACCCACACGGTTTTCCAAACTTTGTGGTAACCATACAGAAGCCACTACCTAACAACCTAAGCTCACACATACACCCCACATGGTTTTACATACCGTGTGCAAACTGTGTGATAACCCTCTACAATTCTACAAACACATATGCACATCCATGTTCAATGACTTTCATGGTTTCCCTAAACCATGCACCTGCACCAGCTTCCCAAAAACCAGGACATTGATGCTCCTGAAACCCTTTCGAACACCCGAGGCACTCTCCTATCTTCCAAAACAACACAAAAATACCATTTGAGGCCAAAGGAACTCTCGGAATTGAGTTATGATCAACGAAACAAAAAGTAGCATCGCCACTAGTTGAAAAAAAATAAACTGGTGGGGATTTTGACCCGTTTCAAAAACTCGGGTCGCTAAAATCTCTCCACCTTAACATATCTCATCCCCGAGCTATAAAAAACATGAAGATGGTACCAAACATACCAATCCCATCCTAGAAACCCAAACTATCCCAATCTCAAGGGTATAGGACAACTTCTTCAAAGGGGATCCCCACCTTAGGAATTGCCTAGCCCGATAAATCTCGACCCAAAGCTCAAATCAATCAAGGTCCAACAACCTATTTCTGAACTCATGGTCCTCCTGTAACACATCGTCACCCCTAAAACTCATCAAGTTCTCCTGTATCTCTTCCAACACCCAACCATATCCCACACTGCATCAGTGTCCGCCTCGAGCCCATGACACCCATGGCACAAGGAGGTCTCGCATCTCATGGATGCTAAAAAACAACCCAGTTCCTTGAACCTCAATCACAGTCCCACATCCTCGATGCCCCAATGCCCAAGGCACCTCAAGTAACCCACATACCTCATATTCCCTGATGCCTAAGAACCTCAAAACACGCATCAAACAATTCCCATGATTCCAAGAACTTCATATATATATATATATCATGTACCCGAGATGGTTCCAACACACTGACCAACATCTGGTCAATCCATATACATCCTATGCACCTCATGTACTCAAAACAAAAATTCCTTAGTAGGCCATGGCAAAACAAAAGGAAAAGGAAATAATGGCCACACCCATGGCGTACCTTTGAGCATCGTCGGCTCTCCATCCTGCTCAGCCCCTGGTAGCTCCACGACGTGCACTTGGCCTGACACACAACTACCTGAAGCTTTTCCTCCCTATAGTGTCGCACCATTCACTATCCATTGAACCCACATTTGGGTCCCACTATCTCTTACACATCCTCCGTGTATAGCTGAACCATAGCTACCCTTGCCTAGTACCAATCCTGAACCGATCTTTGAAGCCTGCGCCTACCTTGGTCCCTATCTGCCAGCTGTCTGGGAAGGATTCCTGCAAAACCTATCAAGAGGACCAACCTACCCATACACAGCACTCCATTATAGGCCTATCACACTGAGTCCATACATGTTCTGGTTTCCCACACTGAAATCAAACCACCGCTAAGCTACCACGAGGTGGTCTAGCTGGGTCCTTGGCTTGACTGCCCTGCTGGAACTCATCCCAACCTCATTTATTGACATCCAAAACATCACCATAAGTTGTTTCCTAGTCTAAACAGGACATGTCCATCTATTTACCCTTAGCTATGAGTATCTGATTCACTAACTTTGAGAATGAGGCTACCTAAAGATTTTTACCTGCACTCATATGGTGTGTCGTAAGACATCTTCAAAGTGACTCATCCTCAAGGTTTCATTGATTACCATACCTGGTGAAAAGAGAGACGAATTAGTGAAAGTATCTATATAGTCCATGATGGAAATGTCACCCTACTGAAGACCCAAAAACTCTCAAGCTCTCTCTGCCCTCAGTGTCTTAGGGAAAAAGTGCTTGAAGAACCTTTCCTCAAAGTCCTTCTAGGACAGTCCCTCGTGTTTGCGAGCTTGAACTTACACATCACACTAGTGCTTAGCTGGCCCTCTAAGAATATATGTCACTAGATTGACCCTCCACCCTGGAGGCAACTCGAGCCGATCAAAAATCATCAGCATTCTCTCTATCCATTTCTCAGCCGCATGTAGACCACCCTCACCCTGAAAAAGTGGTGGGTGCTACAACTGGAACTCCTGAGTAAGATAGACCATAAAGGATTCTATTTCATGGTCACCCTTGACGATTCCCTAAAAAACACGTACCAGGATAGACTGAAGTTGCTTATCAATCCACGACCCAAATGCTATCAATCCTGGAAGATGTCCTGCCTACACTGGATCCTGAACCAGGTCATACCCATGAGCCTGTACCCGTGGCTCATACTTTGCTTGCCCCTCAAGGGTATAAACCTGATTGTGCTCTTGTGGCACTATAACATCACCCACCTAAAACTCCATCAAGATGTCTAGGAGGAACTTGTTGAATACTATAAAATGGTCATAAATCCCATATATATATATAACAATATATTCAATATAGATAGGGAAAGCAGTAAAAAGGTAGTGCATCCTCACTACCCTCACTCCTACCCATTTTAACCATTCCCCACAACACCCCAGCCTCATGGATTCCTTACCCTCCCTCAATAGATCCAATTATCATAATATCCCCAGTTCATGCCCATCCTAACAACCAACATTGCCTCAAACCGATAACCTAGTCACCAAATCCTGGTGATCAAAATCACCTCAGTCATAATACTTGCCTGCTCCTATAAGAGCCAGACCCATTCCTCATTCCACATGCAATTTCACATATATATAAAGCATGTAATATCACATATCATATTTCAAAATCATTTAAAGCATGTAATTTCACATTTCCACATGTAATTTTATATTATTCACATGGTATTATCACTTCACAAATCATACGTGTATATATGAAATTGAAATACCCTAAAAATGTGTCTATCAAAAGCCAAACAGCCACACCTTGCCTTGCCGAGACAAGGTCCAATTCTCCCTTACCACATCGGGTCAAGGGTCACATATCACAACTAATAATCATCACAAATCAAGTGATCCACCAAGGTGGAAATAATATAAATTGTAATCTGAGAAAAATAAAAATAGCATAACCCACCCAAGGTAACTCAATTAATCCCTCATATATGGGGTTGCAGGTACCCAAGCCCGAGTTCAAAATCCAGTTCCGAAGACAACCTATCTCCATTCTACCATAATCCTAAATATTAATACCAATAAAAGAGGTAAAAGAAACTCCTCTAATACCACTTATAGCATCCCCGACCTGAACAGCCACACAAAAAGTTCTAACAGACTGGGTGCCACTGGCCTTAGGTACACCTCCCCGAACGCCAAAGGTTGTCGACTAGAAATGAGGGTGTGAATAGGTATAGTGGGGAGGCTATACCCTTTGGGAAATAGATAATATAATGGTTTGGGCATAATAAGATAAAATGTAGTAGAAATAAATGACTCAGCAGACTCAAACCAGACCCACAGAATGAAAGCACATCCAAAATCAATAAACAGTGGAAGCAATATAGAAACAATTGTGGCAGAAAGTAAACAGAACAATATGTCATCAAATCAATTGTATTCACTCAAAACAAAGCAAGAATGCATTCATTCCATATCAGGTCATACATGTCAATATACAAATGGAGCCTATGGATAACCATTATAGCTATATACAAAATAAGCATGTTGATACAAGAGTGAAAGAGAAACAAAAGAAAAACTCCAACTGGGCATGACCACAAGGTCCATGCCAATCTGCATGCCAAACAGTACTATGATACAACTTCTAAGGTCGATCCTTTACCTGTACATAAATCCATAAAGTCTACACGCATCCCAAAGGGACCGTGTAGGGTGTGAGACGAAACTCAATAGGATATCACCCAATGGTGTGTACCTATTATTTGTGTTTAGGCATACATGCATCTCTAAGAAAGGTAAACGGTATGATGCAATAAATAAACACAATCTCTACTGGTGCTCAGTAGTCACCAGGGAGTGTCGCCTGCTTCGGCCATCACTAGAATATCATAAGCAAATAGAGTCCTTGGACCATGTCCCAAGATACCCTTGTAGTCACAAAGTCCCAATGAACCCTCAGGTTCCACCTCGATCATATAGTACGGCACCACATGCCTCCTGGAACCTCATGTCTGAAAGTATCAACATCCCAAAGGTATGCCCAAATAATAGTATCCTAGTCCCACAGATCCATGATCAAAATCTCACATCATCCCATGGAATGAAAACCAGAGGAATAATGATGTCTATCCTCAAATAAATATCCAGGCCCATGGCACCAATCACGGTGAGCCTCAACTCCCAACCCGATAGCCTCATGGATACCAACAAAAGGCTCCTCACCTTCCACGTGACTTTCTACGGAAATCAACCCCAACTATAAATACCTAATTCGCAACTATTATGGTCCTTTACACACATAAGTGGTCAAAACCACCTCATAAAGGAGTCAAACTATGTGCACACGACTCAATCGGCACTTTGGACATCACAGGTGAGCGGTAATCACCAAATAAGAACCTAATCCATAACTATCTATGGAACCTCATGACCCTGAGACCATGTGGATCAAATCCAATGTCCATGCCATCCAAGTATCTCAGTACATTCCCAACCTGA
This sequence comes from Viscum album, assembly GCA_963277665.1. Taxonomy (NCBI): domain Eukaryota; kingdom Viridiplantae; phylum Streptophyta; class Magnoliopsida; order Santalales; family Viscaceae; genus Viscum; species Viscum album. The sequence continues at coordinate 1,113,128,112 of OY728146.1, forward strand.
CAATCACACTTCCTCAAATCAACGTCCACGGTGCCCAATCATGTGGTCAAAACCACTCGAGAAAATCTGGTCCAAGCCCAACCAGTGATCAACATCACTCAATCATGATGATCACGCTATCCCAACCTCAGGACTAGCCCATCACAACACTAAGGGTCTCATCATATGTAATCTAAACCATTACATAAATATACAACACATTCAATCACTTTAAACAAGTAATTCAATTTAAATAGATTGAATTACACTAGCTACTAGCTATAGCACATTATCACAGAGGTATTGAATGCCTCTAACAAGCTTAATCAAATTTTAACAAATTAAATATAGAATTTTAAATCAAAACAATTAATTTAAAACTATTTTGGCACCCATGACCAAAATATCTCAATGAGAAATAGCCTCTCGCCCGAACTCACTCAAGCGTAATAGCTATAGGGCATGCCCATGGCATCCCACATGGTCTAAAAGTCAATTTAATATGCTATAACAGGGTTCCGCTCAAAATTCACCATTGTTCTAAAAATTCACAATCCCCAAATGTTCATGAAAACTCACAAACAATGTATGAACCACCTAACTTAGACTTGTAGACATAAGAATATCTGATATCGAAGTCCAATTCGAAGTTGATCGACGTAGATCTAAGTTTCCATCTTAAACTCTAAAATTGGACCAGATGGAAATAGTGGTCTGTAAGATAAAGGATCAAATAGTAAGAGGTATGCACGGGGTTAGACTTACCAAGGTGATTGTATAGCTTTCGACGGATCGAAGAATGGAGGTCGGATAGAGAGACTGGATCAAAACCGATGGAATGAGAAAAGGGGCAGCTCTCCCCTATTGTGAGTGACCAAGAAGGAAAAAGGGGGAGGAAAAAATGAAATATAAAATAATTGAAAATGGTAATTTTCCTCATTTATTGGGCTGAAAAGTTTGACAAACCATGTGAAAACCATGCAGAATCCACTGCCTAATAGCCTAGGCCCGCACGGACACCCCGCACGATTTTCTATATCGTGCACAAACCGTACGGTAACCCTCTGCAATTCTACAAACACATATGCACGACTGCACCCCATGACTCACACAATTTCCCTAAACCATTCAACTACTCCTTCTTCCCAAAAACCATGTCTTTGAGAATCCTACTCTCCTAAAACCCTTATGAAGACCTGAGGCACTCTCCTAGCCTCCAAACCAACCCAAAAACACCATTTAAGGCCAATGGAACTCTCGGAATTGAGTTCTGGTCAACAAAACAAAAAGTTGCATCACCACTAGTTGAAAAAAAACAAATTGGGTGGGTATTTTGACCCATTCCAAAAACCAGGGTCATTACACAAGCCATAAGACATAGGTAAACTCAAGGTAGAAAAGATATACTATTTACACCCTATACATTCCATATAATTTTTTTTTGATACTTCCACCTTGTGTATATCCTTCTTCGGGGCTCGAATTTGGATCCATGAGTAGCCTATCCTGAGCATATTTATATATAGAACGTGATTGTGGCCTTAATCTTTTTCATCACATATACGACACAAGGTGTTACGAGTGGTATGATTCTTTCATTGATGCTTAGCTGATGGCTGTGATCGGGTTGGATCACCAGGGAGATGTCAGGGTTGTTACTCCCCTTTCTCACCTAGGGAACATGTTCCCGATACTCTTTACATTGGTATATTGGGTACTCCCTCATACTATAGCTGGGAATGGTTCCTCTATCTATGGATTGGTTACTCATCCATCATCAAGATTCGGGAGGGAGAAAGTCCTCCATGGGAGTTAGTTCTCCCTTGGTTGTGGAGCATAGTAGCAAGAAGCAGTCCCTTCCACTCATATTATGGTGAGGTTTTGTATGGTGTTGGGAATAAAAAATAGAAATTTTGAGATATGTGATGACTCATTGTTCTTATTTGGGTTGTGGTGATGGAGATCCTTTTTCTCTCTCATTTGGGTTTCTTTATGTTCATGTATATTAGTGTCTATTTGCCTCTTTCTTGTGGGTTGAGATGACTGTTATCTCTTTTTATTTCTACCTTCTTGTTTTTTTTAGTGTCTTAATGGGTATTTATATACTCATCCCTCCATGGGCTTCATCCGCACATTTTTCATCCTATGTAGATGATAGATAGATCGGTGGTGATTTTAGTGAACTAGGTTTTAGAGGATAATAATTATACCTAGTGGAGTTTACCGTGTTTTGTGGTCGACCTTGAGGATTGTGAGGTGGTTTCTCTTCAATCTCCCTTTTACTAGTTTTTTTTTTGTTTGGGACCACATTTCTAGTTAGTAATGTATCTTTTACTTTTATACATTTTGTATTGCGCTAATATAATTTGATGATTTCCTAAAGGTTATTACAGAATAATTTATACTCAAGATGTTTAGTACTTTATTATATCTATACATTGTTTCATGGAGTTAGATGTGTGTGTGTGTGTGTGCATAAAGGTACTTAGGATAAGGCCCCCCATTTTAGTGATATGTCTTATCGACACTAGTCACCATCCCCTATCCTATTAGAGGTAGGATTGGGGTGCACACTTGGCTTACCGTCGGCCAGGCGGGCTCGGGTGGGTCATCTCATGACATGGATGCAAGAGAGTACCTAAAGGAATATATATTCAAGTCTGGTATGTGACTAAAAATTCACTCTAAGATAATAATTTTCTGTAATGATGATTATACAGAAATTCTTAATAGATAGACTATGGTGGAAAAGTACATACATGGGAATGATGGTGGGGGGGGGGAAATTTTATACAAGCATGAGTGGGAACACCAGTGTTGGGTGAAGGAAAAAGTGGGAGACCTACTCCTAGGGAATTAGGGTACTAGAGATTCAATCCATGGGATTATTTAATTTTCCTCTATAATTCTATAATAATCTAGGATGCTTATAATGTGGTTCACTGTATTACATGAAGATAAACTGAACGACACCACCTCTAGACTTTCATAAATGTAGTCAAATGAGATATCTTATAGGATATCTTCTACATTATTGTATTAATGTTATGAATTATACTAGTGGTAATGGCCCTAATATGTATTAGTAATCTCATATCCATATAGGAAGATCATGTTAGAATAGTTATTGACCCCAAAACTGATTCATTCATGGTGATTCAAGAAACACTGAGATACCTCGATCAATGAAACCTCAGTTTGGAAGAAAGTATTACCTAGCACGAGTTAACGATCATTTATATAGTGATTATTAGATTATCATGGAGGAATAATCATGCCCTTTAATGGTGCAAGGTACCATCCTTATAAACTCTACTATAATTCATATATTTTGTGATATAGACACATTATTGGGACTAAGGTTGTCACATTTTGAAATGGATTGTTTTGTGTTTGTTTTCAATCAACATTGGGTAGTTTTTTTATAAATGGATATTAAAAATATAGTAAAAAAATGGAGTTTCATGATGATTAGAGATTCACAAAGATATAGAGCTATGTGAAGAAATCAAGAATCTATTGTTAAAAAGGATTGAAGGTTTGTGAAGGTGGTTTCTCAATGAATGGATAAGGTGTGAAGAAAAGACAGCAAGCTTCTTGATTATGAGATGACTCGGAAATGGGAAATTTTTAGTATAGCTTCATGAAGAAAAGGAGCTTCACAAAATTCAATAGAGATATTCACAAAAAGAATGTGGTAATCTAGAAAACTTTTTGAAATCTGATGTTTATAAATAGGTGGTCGCTCGTCTTTATAAGAAATCAAGATAATTTGAAAAATGAGAGAAATGCTCTAATTTCACAAAGATCCTTTTATAAAGGGAATTATTAGAGATTAAATAACTCTTAAAGAAAAAATATTCGTGAAAATAATATTTGATAACTGATGGACCTTAAGTATTTTCATATAAGGTATTTCATGAAGACTGGGAGCTTCGGGATTGTTTGGAGTTCCGTGAAGGCTAGGAGCTTCGTGAAGGCTGGGAGATTCAAAAAGGTTGGGATATTTTTGAATGGTATAAGATTTGGGAAGTCTAAAGTACATTTAGAATAAAAAGGGAGTTTTGTAAAGGCTAAGAGATTCAAGAACAGTAGTGTTCAACTTTTGGTTTTAGTGAATAGTGCTTCCAAGTGCATAAATTTAGGTTCCTACCAATGTTGGGAAGAGATCGGTCTATTTTAAAGAAAACGTTGACACCTTGATTCACCACTCCCATTTCAGGGTGTTCTAGGTTTCTAATAGTGGTATCAGGGCATACAATTTATAGGTGATAAATTTTCCTCTAATGTTTTTTTGGATAATTATGTCAATGTGAGGGGAGTTCCCCTCTTTGATAGAAGAAACTTCTAGATTTGGAATAATAGAATGAGATATCATTTGTGATATATTTATATGGAAATTCTATTTTCCATAGCTCAAGGGATTAAGGTTAGTGATGTGTAAGGTCTTTATTTGACTGAAACATAATGGAAAATTCTTGATGTAGATTCCAAAGCTCAAAATACTCTTACTGCAGCACTGTCTAATCAAATATATCTGAAGGTGGTGAGTTTCACTTCAGCCAAGTTCATGTGGGAGAAACTAAAATATATATATAATGGAAATAACAAAGTGAAGGAAGCCAAACTTCAATTTTTTCAAAATTAGTTCAATGATTTGAAAATGCATCCAGATAAAAATGAATATAGTTTCTTTAATAGAATTACTGAAGTTGTTGGAGATATTCAAGGACTTGAGGAAGAAATTAAGGATATTGAAATTGTTAAGAAAATACTAAGAAGGCTCCCACCTCTATAAAATCGAAAAGTGTCATCTCTTGAGGAAAGAGATATGTCTAAGATTTATATTGATGATCTACTAAGCATTCTGGTGGATTATGAAATGAGATTCAAGCTAGAAGATGAAAAAAATAGAGTAATAAAGGAAATGGAATTCAAAACTATGAAAAAACTTAACATATCCATAGAAAGTGATGATGGTGATGATGTGGATGATGAACTTATTTTTATTTTTTCCAAAAAAATCAAGAGAGGGAAAATTTAATCAATGAACTCACAACAATATTGGAATAAAAGGATAAGATAGTTGAGTGAATTGAATAATAATTCATTACTTTAAGGAGTAAACTAGAAACTAAATCACAGTCAAGAGAAATGAAGAATAAATTACAGCTTGGAATATTTTTAGATGCAGAGATTTTAGAAGAGATAAATGTGGTTATGAAGGATTAGAGAAATCCTTGAATGATAAAAGATATACTTTTATGGGAAAAAAGTGGAATTAGATGTGATAAAAATATCAAAGGCTGGAAATGAGATGATTGAAAGTAAAGGGAAGCAAACAGTTGGGCATATCACAAAGGCACCTGATGTCCTAACAAAGACAGCTTCAAACCAAATAGAGAAGAGAGTTTTAAATAATCATCAAGTATCTAGAGAAGATCATCACCTTTACAAAATAATGGGACATGTGGAGAACTAAAAGTGAGAATATATTTCCTCTTATTAAATGTCAATTATGTGGTTTTTTGGTCCATACCAAGTCTTACTGTGAAGTGGCAAGGAGTTATCTGAATAGGAAAGAACTTGGATGTTAACAAAAGAAAATGAAACCATATCCTTCATCATATAAAAAAATATTTTTATGGATATTGTTTTCACTTTTATAACATTGTTCATAAATCTATTCATTGTAGGCGGAGGAAAGGTGGAAACAGTAACTAAAAAACTTCAAGACAAGTCAATACCATTCAACTAAGAAGAAATACCCTTGAAAATAGGTATTTTACTTTGGAAGAAGAATATGAGTATGATTAACCCATTCATTCTGAAAAGATATTATAGATGCCATCTTTTACCTCCACTCAATTAAGTATCTCATGGAAATAAAATAATAAGATCAGGAAATCCAACCTGGCATAAATCGCTCTCAAAGATACAAAGAATAGTATCACCTGGATTCTTAACAGTGGATGATCATCCCACATGATGAGAAATACATTTTTTTTTTTAAATGTTAAGAAAAGATTTGATTTAACAGTGAGATTCAAAAATTATGGTGCCTTTAAGATCAAAGGCAGTGGAAATATAGAATTAGAAAATGATGAGATAATGAAAATAGAAGTTATCTACGTGGATGGTTTGCATCACAACCTATTGATTGTGAGTTAACACTATGACTCGAGACTGGTAGTGACATTTAATTATAAGGGGTGCACTATCAAAGGAAATATAGGTAATTGTATCATGAAAAGATTCATGATAAGTAAATAAAACACTTGTTTCCTAACAATTGAATAGGAAAACAACTTGTGGCACTAGATGTTGGGTCACATTAATCAACAAAGCATGGAAAATTTATATAAGATAAAGGATTTTTTCAACATTCCCGATCTGAATTGTGATCGAGAAAAGACATGTGATGCTTTCATGTGAGTAAAGATGATCTAAAGGCCTTCTTTTTTATTTTATTATAGATAATCCCCCTTTTAAGGGTTGAAGGGGAACCCGTACATGACCCATAGGCCCAAGGCACAAGGCCCGACATGACCCGTAATACATGACCCGAAGGCCCATAGACATACCATGCCCAATACATGACCCGTAGGCCCAGCCCACTAGAATTTCCCCTCCCCAGCTTCTGTATCATTGATTGCCTTTAGCTCCCCACTTGCATTGTTGATCGGCTAGAATTGCCCCGTACAAAGCTGCACAGTGCCTGGTCCCGATGGCAGTTTCCATACCCTCTCATTCTTCAAATCTGGTTAGCTCTGCTTCTGATGACTGCTATTGGTGCTCTGATCCTCATTTGGGGCCTGGTCTGTGTGAACTGGGTTACTTCATGGTCTTCAATGGCCCAAAGTCCCTATGGCCCGAAGGCCTTTGATGGCCCGAAGGCCATGAGACTCGTAGGCCCAAACCGGTGGCCCGAAAGCCCAAATTAGGTGAATAGTCCAAATACTACAGTACCGAACAGTGTCTGCTACAGTACTGCTACAGTAACCTGGAAATTCACCTCCACCCGGTTTTGAACCTAGGTCTCTTTGATGCTAAGAAGGATCCCTTACCAATCGGGTACGGGCTCGTTGGCAAAGATAATCTAGAATTTATATTGTTTGAAGAACAAAATGGCATCGAATCTGCTTGATCTCATTCACACAAATTTGTGTGGTCTAATAAATGTGGTTGGAAAATATGTTGATAGTTACTTCATTATTTTTATTGATGATTATAATATAATGGATTTTGTGATTTTTATGTTGTATAAACAACAAGTGTTTGACGCATGAAGAGATGAGTTTAAAGAGTTGAGTATGAAACTGGTCGCACAATCAAGATATTACGATCTGAAAATAGAACATGATACACATCAATTGAATTTTAAAATTAACTTTAAAAACATGGGATAAATAATGAGGTTTTTTTATTGAGATCACCACAAAAAAATGGGTTCATTGAATGCATAAATCGACAGGTGAATAATATGGCGAGAACTATGATGATTGAGAATTATGTTTCTCATCATTACTAGAAGGAGGTTGTTTAAGTTGTGGTGTACACTAAAAATCAAATAGGTATTTTTTATATGAGATTAAAGGACACCATATGAGATATGTAATGAAAGGAATCCCTCTTTGAATTATTTTTTTTTTTTTGAAGTAAATTTTTCATCTGAAACAAGGAAGGAAATCAAGGTAAGTAAGGTGATGCTATAGATGAAGAAATGTTCCTTGGATATTGAATGAAGAGTAAGGCATATAAATGATAAAATAATCATATTAGAAAGATTATGGAGAGAAATGATGTCAATATCATTAAGGATAAAACCAAAAATAACTCGATTATCTCATATGTTGATATGATTGAAGATGAAGAAGAAAGTGAACAAGGGACATATTCAAATGCAGTAATTGTGGAAGGCTTTAAAAACATTCAAGGCTCTAAAAATGATAGTAATTCAGAAGTAGAAACAGAATAGGAAACCATTAATGACAAAACTCTTCCAAAAACTCACAAGAGAAATAGAAGAGCAGAAGTTGATCAACCCAATATCATTGGGGATTGGACCACACCTACACAGAAAAGGATAATTAGTAATGAATCACATTATTTCCTCCTATAAATTATAGAACCAACATTTTTTGAAGGAATGATGAAATATTAATCATGGGTTAAGGCCATGAATGAAGAACTAGATCAGATTGAAAAAAAAACTAGAATTAGTATCTTTTTCAGAGATTAGAAAATTACAATTTGATGGGAATAAAGTGGATCTTCAAAAAAACAATTAGCATAGAAATCTGATCATAAAAAAGGAACGCTTGGTGTGTAAAGGCTATTCTCAAATTGCAGACATTGATTTTGAATAAAAAATTTCTTCAACAGCTCAACTGGAATCAGTTAGGATTTTCCTAGCCATGAAAACTCAAATAGGGTACAGAGTTTATCATATGGATGTCAAAATGGAATTCTTAAATGGTGTTCTTGAAGAAAAATTCTATATTGAACAAATAGTGTGATTTCTAATTGGAAATGATGTAACAAAGGTTTATAGATTAAATAAGGATATCTATGGACTAAAGCTGGCATCATGGGTATGGTATTATTGATTGGATTCTTATATGAAGAAGATACTATTTAAAATAAGAGGTTTCAACCATAATATATATGTGGAGAATTCTCATGAAGATCAATTTATGGTGCTTGTGTATGTGGATGATATTATATTTAGTAGAAGCAGGTAGGGACCAGTGGAATAATTTTCTAATCACATGAAATCAGAATTTGAAATTTCCATGATTGGTGAACTCACATACCTTTTAGGGCTATAGGTGATTAAAAATAAGGATTACACCTTCATTTCTCATGAAAAATATGTAAGAGAGAAACATGCATGAATCCAAACCAATTTCGACTTTGATTTCATTTTGAAAAAAACTTGGAAAGAAAAAGGATGGAAAATATGTGGATCCCACCTTGTACATGAGGATCATTGGAAGATTATTATACTTGACTGCAACACGACCAGACATCGTCTTTGTAACATGTTTAGCAGATTGCTTCCAATGTAATCCAAAGAAATAGAATTTTGTAACCTTTAAAATAATCATGAGGTATATTCAAGGTACTCCCATTTTTTTATACTTTTCAGAAGTAAGGGGTAACAAATTATCAGTATTTTCTAATATCGACTAGGATAGAGATGTGGTGGATTAAAATTCCACAAGTGGGAGTGCATTCTTCATAGGCAAAAAATGTGTAGTCTAGTTGAGAAATAAATAGGAAATCACTTCTCTTAGTACAACTGAAGAAGAGTATATCTCTATGAAAAAGGAATGCACTAAACTATTATGGATAAACCAACAACTTAATGATATTTTTGATAAGTTGAAATAGACTATGGTGATTCACTGTGATAACAAGAGCATGATTGATCTTATGAAAAATTTGGTTCAACACTCTCATGACAAACATATTGAGATCAGATATCACTTAATAAAATAAAAAGTTGAATAAGGTGCGATTAAAATGGATTATCTTAGAACTAAAGATCAAGTGTTTGAGATTCTGACTAATCTGTTGGAAGCACAATTTTTCAATAAACATTGGTTGAACCTCAGTGTTCAGCGACATCCCATTTTATGAGGAGGTTCAGGTTGTTCCCCTATCCCCATTTTTATTAACTTTTTTAATCTGTTTGTGGATGTAATGTAGGACTATGGGAGAGATATGCTCCAAAGGGAGTTTGTTTTGTGCACTAAAATTAAAAATACAATTTCTTTGGGTTTATTTCCAAAGGGTGAGATAAGTAAGATTCAATGAATTTCAAGTTTATAGGATTGGTCGATGGTCTATCAAGGAATGAAATTCTCTTTTTCCACTATTTTTTTCTACACCAAGATTTTCTTGGGTAGACTTCGAGTAATGGATGAGTTATTTCATGTTTATCATGTTTCTACTTGAGGTGGGTTTTTTTTAATTTATTTAAAGATTTCCAGCAAACCCAAAGGGGGATTGTTAGGACCAAGTTTTTTCACAACTAGAAATAGATTATTTTTTATTTGTTGTCAATCCACACTAGGTTGATCGAGGAGTGTGTAAGTTAAGTTATCTTATGGTTCAAGTGGATTCATTATTAAATGTGGCATCATTTTCCATTATTTTCCAAATTTTTGGAGTTCAAAGTCATGAGAAAGGAGAAAGCTTTGCGAAAGGTGGTTTTTCATAAATGACTCTTCAAAATATAGTAAAGGTATGGAGTTTTGTGATGATTGTAGATTAATAAAGATATAGAGCTTCACGAAGGAACCTGGAATCTATTTTTGTGAAGTTTTTAAATTTTATAAAGGAGGGTTCATGATGAATGGACGAGTCATGAAGAAAAGACAGCAAGCTTCATGATTTCAAGAAGATTCACAAATGGGAAATTCTCATTGTAGCTTCATGGACAAAAGGATATTCATGAACTTGAATATAGATCTTCATAAAAATTCCATGGTGAGATGGAAATCTTTACGAAATCCAAAGTCCTTAAATAGGCATCCGCTCATCTTGAGAAGCAATTGAGAGAATTTGGAAAGTGAGTGAAACACTCTGATTTTGTGAAGGTCCTTTCCCAAAATGAAATTCTTTATGATTAAGTAACTCTTAAAGAACACAAGATTCATGAATAGAATGGTTAAGAACTGATTCTTTTTAGATATGGGGTTTCATGAAGACTGGGAGCTTTGTGATTATTTAGAGTTATGTGAAGGCTAGAAGCTTCACAAAGGCTTGGAGATTTGAAAATGTTGGGAGATTTGTGAAAGGTAGAATTTTTGTGAAGTATGAAGTATCTTTGGAATAATAAGTGGGTTTCATGAAGTCTAGTAGATTCATGAAAAATAGTGTTGAACATCTGGTTTTAGTGAACAGTGCTTCTAAGTGCATCAATTATGGTTCCTGCCAATGTGGGGACAAGATCTGTCTCTTTTAAAAAATAAGTTGACACTATGATTAACCCCTCCCCTCTCAAGGTGTTCTAGGGTTCTACACACATCCTATTCATTCATTAATTCTCATGTGGTAAACTAAATAGGTTTGGATGTTGAAATGATGACACATATGATCATCATCCAGACACATCTTGGGAAACGTGAGGGTGAGGGTTTTAAGTGTGTAGATTGTTCTATAACCATCAATGGATTCTAGTTTGTTTTGGAACTTTCTATTCTGGAAATGGATATCTTTGATTTAATCCTAGTAATGGACTAGTTATTAGATTTCAAAGCTCATATCTATTGTTATACTCATTGATTGATTTTTAAAACTCTCAAAGGATCAGCGAATCTCTTTAAAGGGTATTGGGATGTGAATGCTGGAAGAGCGGGTCCATTAGATCTAATGGTTTGTCCTGTCTCATATCACTTTGAAGCACTAACTTTTGGGACTAATAATGTAATTAAGCATATATATTTTTATACTATAGTATATTGGTATCTTGATGTGTCTTCTAAAAATTTATTTGGTTTACCACCTGAAAGGGAGGTTAAATTTTTTATTGATCTCCTTCCTGGGAAAAATATTATTTCACTTCCACAGTATAGAAGGTCACTAAAAGAATTTTAGGAATTGGAAATATAGCTGGAAGAATTATAAAGTAAAGGGTTCGTTAGAAAAAGTACATCACCCTAGGCTTATCTAGTGGTGTTTTTAAAGTATACATATTGTTATCTTTGATTATTTATTGACTATTATAAACTAAATCAAGGTATAATAAAGAATCAATACCCTCTTCCTAGAATTGATGATATGTTTGATCAATTGAAGGGATACAAGTGGTTCTCTAAAATTAATCCACACTTAGGGTACCACCAACTCAGAATTAGGAAATAGTAAATTTTGAAGATAGGTTTTTGAAGTTGATACAACCACTATGAAAACTTGGGAATTCCCTTTGGTATCACGAATGTACTAACAGTTTCTATGGCATTGATGAACTATATCTTCAATAGATAAATTGGCCCATTTTTCATGGTATTTTTTGGTGATATCTTGGTTTATATTCGAACCAAAAATGACCATGATAAGCACTTGGATATTGTATTGAGAACATTATGTGATCACTAGATTTATTCTAAATTTTTTTAGTGTGCCTTCTAGATACAAGTAGTCCATTTCATTGAGCATGTAATTTTTAAGAAAGTTGTTTTAATTGACCCCATTAAATCAAAGAAATCATTTTTTTGAAACCATTTAATAATTTCTTTGAGATACATATCTTTTTGGGACTGGAAAGTTATTATCATCCCTTTTTTAGGATTTCTCAAGGCTTAATTCTCCTATGATTCTATTAAAAATAATTTTTATTCCATTTATATTGAATTATGAGTGTCATTAATCCTTCTATTCAAGTAAATCTCAGCTCAATTTTTCACATATCCTCATCTTTCCATAACTAGGATAAGGGTATGTGGTATTTTGTGATGCGTATTGTAACATCCCAGGTAAATAATGAATATGAAACGTTCATATATATTAATATTTGTGAATAAAATATTAATATTACTTAAAAGGGAATTCTATGTTCGATGGCGTACCCAATACGCAACAATGAGTTTCTTTGAAATCATATGTTGCACGCTGATAATAAAATAATATTATTGTAAATGGTAGTAAACTCCTAGTCAATGTAATGGCGGGAATGAACAGAACTAAGTAAAAAGTGATTATATATGCTTGTCAAATATTTTTACATTTATTCAATAAATTTTATATGCTTAAAATGCGAATGAATCCAATTTCAAGCGTAAATATTTTAATATTCTTTAAAAGGTCGATTAACCACCTTTTGATGGAGATCCCTTTTTAAATACACTTTTTGACAATTTTATATGTTATATTTGAAAAAATAAAATTCTTTTTTAGAATCGGGACATCAAAATTTACTTTGTATAAATTTTTGGTATTTTTCCGATAAAGTTCATTTTTTAATGAATAGTGTAAAATGCTGTATTTTAATTCAAAACCTCCTTTTAGTCTAATTTATTTATATGGTCAGATAATATTTTTAATTGGTTTTAAAGTGTAATAAAAATATATTTTTACATTTAATCCAATTGTGGTCATTTGAATTAATTTCACTTTGAAATTGGATATAAACAAGTGCCAATTTTTTAATAGATATTGTTTCTTAAAAACGCGCTATATGTTTTGACAGCGGGAATTAATTATAAAATTAATTAATGCAACTTATATGTTTTGAATTTGGTAAAATTGATATCATTTTTGAATTTGGAATATCAAATATATCTTAGGGTGAAATTTTGGTATATTTCTGACAAATGTTCATTTTCAATGAATAGTGAAAAATACTGCATTTTAATTCAAAACTGTCTTTTCATCCAAATTATTTATATAGTTAGATTGTCATTTTAATTGGTTTTAAGGTGTAATTTAATTATGTTTTTATAATTTAATACAATTTTGGTAATTGGATGTAATTTCACTTTTAAATTGGATGTAAAAACAAATCAATCTTTTGATAGATTTTACTTCTTAAAAACTCGTCTTTGGTTTTGACAACGGGAATTATTTTAAATCAATTACTACAATTTCTGTGTTTGGAATTTGATAAAATGGATTCCATATTCGGAATTAGAAGGTCCAAATTATGTAATTAAGACTCTTTTGTTTTTGGACATTATGAATAGTAATGACGGTAGTTATCTTTAATTATCGTGTTTAATTAGTAACGGGTAGTTAAGTGTAATAAAATAATATCATAAAAATATAAAATGACCCAACATGTGTCCTAATTCTACTGGTGGTTTCATGGCCAACCATGGGATGTCTTGTGATAACCTTTGGACCCCATGGAATTACTTTAGTGTGATAGTGACCTTTTATCATATATTTTTTAAAGAAAGGAAAATGTAACCAAAGTATGTAATACCAAAGTAAAACAATTTTAATTTTCTCTACATAAACAATCTCTTAGACTATAAATAGTCATTGGAAAGATAAAAATATTTTCTACATCATAGTATTTTGTTTCTAATTTTTAGACATTAAATGAATTAAATTTTGTATGACACCATGATGATGCAGCGATTACCTCATTAATGAACAATTTAAATAAAACGAAATGATAATGTAAAATCTAAGACTTAAACTTGTCAAATACCTATTGGATGGGTGTATTTAGACCCCTTATCACCTTATCCTCGAAATATATAATTGTGTAACCTTTAAAATCCGAAACTCATTTTATAATAAAGTAACATTTCTTGACTTTCCAAGAGTGCCCTTCCTCCCTCTTATAAAAGGCCCCCACCTCTACCACCTTACCCACACCTCTCAAGACATTGGATTAGCCAAAATCTGCTCATTTTATCTCTCTCCATCCCTCTCTTCATCATAGAAGCCTTCCCTTATGCAGAAATATCTTCAAGAAACCCTTTTGGTCCAAACCAAGGGGAGTTACTCGATTTAAAGGTAAAGTCTTCTCCAATGTTCTTTTGTTTTATTTTGCTTCTCCAACCCCCTAAACTCTTTTTATTCTTTTCTTTTGTAACAACACCAGTATCTTAAATATACTAGGATTTTTTTATGAGAAGTATTCAAGCTACACTTACACACACTGTAACACCCCGAGCTTCCATGATACGCTTCTCATTCAATAATGTAATAGCTTGCATTATACGCAACTTCGAGTTCTAACACACTGCAACTAATCAAAGTAGCCTTTATGAATAGTAATAACCACTTTTTAAATTTATAGAAATTTTATATTTCAAAATGGACTTCATTTTTGTATTCGTAATATTGAAATTATCTTAAGTTGAATTTTTTGTAACTTTCTGAGAACTTTCAATTTTTTTATGAATAGTGAAAAATACTTAAAACAACTTTTTTAATCAAAATAATTTATTGTAATAAATTATACTATTTAGTGGTTTTAAATTATAATTATAATATATTTTTACCATTTTATCCAATGGTGGTCATTAGAATTAATTTAACATTGAAATTGGGTATGAACAATTGTCAATCTTTTGATATAAATTGTTTCTTAAAAACACGTTATTTGTTGTGACAGCGGGAATTAATTATAAAATTAATTAATGAAACTTATATGTTTGGAATTTTTTAAAATAGACATAATTTTTGAAATCAGAATATCAAATATAGCTTAGGGTGAATTTTTGGGATTTTTCTGAAAAACTTCAATTTTTGATGAATAATGAAACCACTAAGTGGTACTTATAAAAACGGATTTTTCATTTAAATGAAATATTACCACTTCTGTGTTTTGAATTTCAAAAATCTGACATACATGGTTTTCATTAAGAAGTAAAATGTGGTTCAATGAGATTAAAATAATTTTTTGGTGAATAGTAACTTTTAAGTTCTTAATCACGATTAGAGGTAATTAGTGTAGTTTAAGGTAAAAATAATGTTTTAATAATATGAGATGAGCTTGACACATGTCCTACCCTCATTGGATGTGTCATAGCCGACCAATAAAATCCATGAGTCAACTTGGGGACCCCATGGAGCCACTTTAGTTGGAAAATGACATAAATACCTTTTATTTAATGTTAAAGTAAAAAATGACACAAACATGAAATGTTTTACTAAAACAATTTTTACATGGGGTTATACAAGTCATATTTTTTACTATAAATAATCATTGGAAAGATAAAAAGATTTCCTACATCATAGTATTTTTTTTATAATTTTTAGACATTAAATAAATTAAATTATTTATGACATCATGATGATGCAGCGATTACCTCATTAATTAACGATTTAAATAAAATGAAAAGATAATGTAAAATCCAAGGCTTACACTTGTCAAAAACCTATTGGATGAGTAGATTTCGAACCCTTATCACCTTATCCTCTAATTATATAAGTGTGGGACCTCTAAAATCTGAAACTCATTTTATAATAAAGTGACTTTTCTTTACTTTCCAAGAGTGCCCCTCCTCTCCACTTATAAAAGGCCCCCACCTCTACCACCTCATTCACACTTTCAAGCCATTTGGCTCGGCCAAACTCTGCCCAAATACTCTCCCAACTTTCCTCTCTTACTCCTAGAAGCCTCACTTTGGGCATAACTCTTCCCAAGGAAGCCTTTGGCTCAAATCAAAAAGAGTTACCCGATTTTAAGGTAATGTCTTCTCTAATGTTGTTTTGTTTTATTTTTCTTCTCCAACCCCCTAAACACATTTTATTCATTTCTTTTGTAACAAAACCAGTATCCTCAATATACTATGATGTTTTTATAAGAAGGATTAGAGCTACACTTACACACACCTACATCTAATGGTTAAAGAACATACTGTTTCTGTGGATGGCGAATTTTTGCCTCACGAAACGATGATTGTTCAACACTCATATAACACCTCTAATGGTGGCCATTATGATGAAACTATTTTTATATATGATATATATTATGTTTTTTTTTTCCTTATAATTTTTTATTTTTCATTTATGGCATACCTTTATGGTTTCCATTATGGGTAAATGCGATATTTTCATTTTAGGAAGTGCGGACTACCGCCCCCTCAAAGTGATTTGAATCGTTAATACCATATGTGTGATGTATAAAGGATTGAGTTAATGGTATTATATGCTATATTATACTGGAATTATATTATACATTTATATCATTATGATTTCATTCCATTCAATACGAAATAGAAATGAAATTAGCGTTCATGCGTACGTACGGCTTACCGTCTCCATGAACGGTGCATTTCATTTCTTACCTCTAAATGTTACATAATATTATGAATGAATGTATATACTGGATATATATGATATATATGACATCTAAATCATGAATATAATTTTGGAGATAATGGATATTCTACCACATAAATAACTTGTAATTATAAGAAGTTTACTGTTGACTCAAGTACCTAAGATCGTCAAAACGACCGTTATTAACTTAAATAATTACATAATGTTTATAACATTGTAAAAAGTGATATAAAAAGGATAATGAAATTGAAAATGGTAGATATTAACTCTATTTTATTATTCAGGAGGTTAAATAACGGTCGAATCAAGTCGGACACAAGGTAAAGGAACTTCTTAACCCAATTTTCATTCTTTGGGTTAATCTCCTACTTTCAAATTATGTCATGATATTATTATGTCCTATCTTGTATTTGTACTTTATTTATGTGTACTTATAGTGAATATACATAAAATATCTATTTTATTTAAAAAAAATGATCTTTTTAAGAACTTCGTCTCAATCTCCTTTCATTGAGGCATATTTGGTTTTATACACAACTTTCTTTTATACGGTGTATAAATCCCTTTGACTTTGAAGTTTATTCAAAAGGAATCTTTTTTATATGAAGCGTTTTACTAAATGACAAAAAGGGAATGTTTTTCTTTCCGTACATATGCGGCGACAACGACTTCTCCGCCATCGTGACCATTATTTGAGTTTTGGCTTCCTCTACAAGCCATCATTTTTTTAATGAAAAATAAATACAAAGTTTTAACTTTATTTTATTTTGGTATTGAAAATGGTTTTGAAAGTGTTTTTATTATATCAATGTGTTGTATTGATATCTTGTGATTGAAATTTGGAAATGTTATGTTTCCTTTATGCATGTTTTATGTGATATGATTATGTTATGGTTTATGATATGTTTAAACCTATTCATATGAGGAATGAATTGGACTTAATAAGTGACGGGTGGAGCCCACTATAGCTCCTCGATGCATCGGTAGGTCTCATGAGACAGACTAGTGTCTTGGCACGAGGCCTTGACAAAATCTTATTTGTGGTCTTGGCACGAGGCCTTGGCTACGTGGTTATGATAGTCTGGCATTATGCATTCCATCATTATGAAAGTGGTTATTGATATTGCATGTGATTATTCGACCAGTAGAATATCCATGTGAATAAGAAAATGGCATTATCTCATTTTACTTTTGCCATATTATGTTGAAGTTCATGTTTAAAAGGCTTTTGTTTTAGCTATACATTGCCTTAAATGTTAATGTTTATTTATGAAAGCTTCCGCTATGTTGTTATCCTTACTGAGCATCTGAGCTCACCCCTTTCAATGTTTTAATTTTTCCAGGATGTGAAGAAGTATATTATGAATGACCTGCAGGGATAATATAAGGGGATATGAAGAGAAGATGTTGTAGTTTTGTTTTACTTTATGATGTAATGTAAGACTTATGAATGTATCTAGTGTTTCCAAGGCTACTAAACTAATCGGTCTTTCAAGACTTGATATTTTGTGATCATGACAATGTTACGAAGTAATGCACCGACTCCGGGTAACTGGGGTCGGGGTGTTACACACACCTCTATTTAATGGTTAAAGAACATACTGTTTCTGTGGATGTCAAATTACTGCATCACGAAACGATGATTGTTCTATCTTCTCCTACCACCTATCATGGTGGCCATTATGATGGAACTATATTTATTTATGATATATATTATATTTATTTCCTCTCTATGCTTCTGTATTTTACATTTAAAACATACCTTTATGCTTTTCATGTTGTGCAAATGCGATAATTTCATTTGAGGAAGTGTGGACTACCGCCCCCTCAAGTGATGTGACTCGTTCATGAAATACATGGAATGTATAAATAATGAAATTAATGAACTAATGTGACCTATATAACATATATATTATACTGGAATTATAATATATATATATATATATATCTCATTTAGTTTTAATTCCATTAATGTGAAAAAGAAATGAAAGTAGCGTTCATGCGTACGTACGGCCTACCGTCTCCATGAACGGTGCATTTCATTTTTTATCTCCAAATGTTATGGAATAGTATAAAATGAATATATAATGGATATATATGATAATTAAATCATTAATACTATTATGGAGATGGTTTAATTATAACTACAAGGACAATTCTTTTCAACCAAGTTCATTTTTGACTCATGTACCGAACATCGACAAAAACGTCTGATATAAAGTCACATAATTAACTAATTATTATAACATTATAATATGTGATATGAATTGAATAATAAACTTTAAAGGAGGTCCTTAAGCAATTATTAATTGAACAAAGTTTATTATTCAGTAATATAAATAAATGAACATGACAAGTCATACTTGAGGTAAGGGATCTTACCTCTCTCTTTCTTTTTAAGTACTCTCTTTTATTTCATTTATTTTAAGCTCATATTTCTTATGTTTGGGGATGTTATTTTATATTCATCATTCTGTAATTTTTATGTTCATATTATGAGAGACCTTATTTGATCTCATAAATCCATTTTTGGAAGTTTTAAGTGGCGTCGTTAGGCTGCCGAGTTTTTGTAAGGGATTTTTCATCTCACTTTTATTCCTGTGAGATTTATGCTACATTTTCCACCATTTCCTTTGATTGGTGTATTTACTGCCCATTATTCTACTCTTTTTTTAATATACTTTCGTTTATGAGTATTTACATCAATGTTGTATAGTTCTTCTTTCATGGGGTGTACGTTTCGAAAGTTACCCAAATCGGTAAGGGAACCTTTCACCCTCCTCTTTTTAAAAAAACTTATTTTTGTTAGGTCTTTTAATTTACATATTAGTATGTTGGGATATGTTCATATATATCCTTATTGTTTTAAATTTTATGTCCAAGTGATGAGATACCATTTTTATCTCTCATCATCTCATTTTCTAAATTTTAATGTGACGCCGTTAGGCTGTCAAATTTATGTAAGGGAACTTCTTAACCCAATTTCAATTATTTGGGTTAAACTTCTACTTCTTGATTATGTCGTGCTATGAATATGTGTGGATGAAATCTGATTTTTTTACACTCAATATCCACTTATATTGGGTGTATTTATATTTGTCACACATAATTATGTAATTGATTTATCCTTAATCTAAGGATACCGTCTTTGTATGGGACTTCATCTCAATCTCCTTTCATTGATGCATATTTTATTTTATACACAACTTTCTTTTATACGGTGTATAAACCCCTTTGAATTTTACTTTTATTCAAAAGGAATATTTTTATACGAAGCATTTTACTAAATGACAAAAGGGAATGTTTTTGTCATACGTATGCGGCGATAACGACTTCTCCACCGCCATGACCATTATTTGAGTTTCAGCTTCCTCTACAAGCCATAAATTTTTTAAATGAAAAATAAATAAAATGTTTTACTTTTCTTTTATTTTGGTATTAAAAAAGGTTTTGATAATTTTTTGATTATATCAATGTGTTTTTGATATCTTGTGATTGAAATGTGGAAATGTTATATTTCATTTATGCATGTTTTATGTGATACGATTATGTTATAGTTCTTGGGAATTTTTTATGAAGACGAGTGGTTTAGTGATAAAATAAGGGTGGGTGAGCCCGATATAGCTCTCTAATGCATTGGGTAACGTGAAGGAGTTAAATGCTAAGGTTTCTCTGAAGAGATTTAGGGAATATACTGTGATGGGTTTTCCAAACGTAACCATGAGGGTTACTCCCTACGTAAGAATGTTATGAATGCCTCAAGTTACCTTTATGACTTACGATTTATATGAGTTATTCATAAATCTTATGATTTAATGAGGTATGTTAAAGTGCGTATGTTTTATGAGTAAAGTATGATTTCATTGATTCTTATGTATACATGGACTAATGTTTTCTTTCCGTATTGTTATAACCCTTACTGAGCTTTTTATGCTCATCCCAAGTTTTTGAAATGTTTTTCACAGGACATAAAGTGGAATAGGGTCAAGGATGGGATCAAGGAAATGTCAGGCTATCTAAAACAACGAACTAGACATGACTCTTTTGTTCAAGAGTTTTTATTTTGTGAAAAAAATTGAAACTGAGTAGATGTGTCTACTTTGTAATATTTGAGATGTAATAGTTATTTCATAATTCTCTAAAACTCTAAACCTGAAAAGATCCTCAATGTGAATTATTCATTTAATTCAAGATTATGTAATGTTTTAAGGCTGGGTCCTTATATGTATAGATCTAGGTTGGGTTATGTTCTTATACAAGGAGACCATGTCACAGATTATTACTCCATGAAATTTATAACACATGAAAATAACTATCTTACACATGACCTGGAACTGGCTTTAGTGGTCCATGTGTTAACACATGTCACCACTATCTCTTTAGTAAAATGTTCACTATTTTCACTCATCATAAGAGTTTGAAGAATATATTTTCTCTCAAAGGGACTTGAACTTGCAGTAATGAAATTTGATGGAGTATCTATATATGTTTGAATTGTATTTATTGTATACACTTATGAAAGTAAATTTAGTGGTTGGTGCCTTGAGTCATAAGTCGTATAACCATGTAGTTCAGGAAGCATGTAACCAATGGAAGTTGATGAGCATAATCACTTACAAGAATCATGAATATGTGAAACACTGTAAGGATGTGGTTTTCTTTTATATAATTATTATTTTTGAATTGATTTACCTGGTCAAGAAATCTCAATGATTAGATCACAACTGCCTTACCACTAGGTCAAACCTTAATTGTGGGGAGATCATTGAAAGTTGGACAGTAGTTGTAAACTCTATGTTGCTCTTCCGAGACTGGATTTTCATCCCCCATTCATGTCAAGAATAACTCATTTCAACATGTCACTATTTGTAATGGGTTGTAAATCTTAGTATTCATAAAATATACAAGGAAATAAAATCTCATTTTTTAGAGGTCTAGAATAAAGTGGAAGATATCTGATTATGCTCTATGATGCCTCACCTGCCAACAAGTAAAGGATAAACACCAACACTCAACTGTTATATTATAGTTGATTCCCATACGTAAATGGGAGATGGATTCCATGTATATTTTCACTGGCCTACCATGGACACTTTGGAGGCACGATGGTATTTGGGTGATTATGGACCGACTCACCAAGTTAGAACACTTTTCAATTCAAGTGTCCAATTTGGTTGATGAATTAGAAAAACTATATATCTGGGAAGTGGTAAAATTACATGGAGTGTCATTTTATATTGTCTGTGACCGATACTCTAGATGAACCATGAGGTTTTAACAGTCCTTACAGCAGGCCCTTGGAACCATATTAACCATAAGTGCATTATATCATCCTCAAATGGACAGACAATTAAAATGTACGGTCTAGACATTAGAATACATTCTTCGGGCTTCTATAATGGATTTTGGTGGTTATTAGGAAGATTATTTGTCTTTATTATAGTTTTCATATAATAAACATTATCATTCCATGATACATATGGAACTATTTGAGGCATTTTATTTCCACCCATGTTGATCTCCACTTTATTAGGTAGAAATAGGAAAAACTTCACTAATTATACCGAGCCTTATTCATGATACAAGTAAGAAGATTTAGATGATTAAGAAATAGATTGCAATATCCCAAAAATATCAAAAAAATTATGCATATCCTCATCACCACCCATTAACTATTATTGTGGGTGATCATGTATTCTTCAGAGTCTCTCCTAGGCTTAGACATCATCATTTGGGAATGCAAGGAAAGTTGTCTCTTCGATACATCAAACCATTTGAGATGCTTGAACATATTGGAGATGTGAATTATTAGTTGTATTTGCTACCAAGATTCAACTTGATTCATAATTTATTTCATGTATCTAAATTGAATAAGTACCATCCCAATCCTATTCATGCGATTTGATGGGATCATATCAAAATTGAGAAAGATGCTAAATTTATTCATGCACTGATACATATCTTGGAAAATCAATATAATTTTGTACACATAAGATGTATTCCTTTAGTCCAAGTATTGTGGAAACATGGTGATATTCAAGTGGTGACTTGGGAATGAGAAAAAATCAGGTTGTATCAATGGAAAGAATTATTCCAAAAACACTTCCAATCCCTATATTTCTGAGGATGTAAATCCCAATGGTGAGGAGAATTTCACACCTCTGTTTTGAGATAATTTATTATTTTATTGTGTGTTTTAAGATATGGAATTATTGGGCTTAGACTTGGGAAGTCCATGTATGGTTTTAGAATGTTTCAGAGGGGGTTTTTAGGCTATTTGGTTTGAGGATAGTGAGGTAAAACCATGTGAATTTTCTTGGAAATCATGTAAGGAAAGGAGGAGTTTTCTAGGTAGGTTCATGGTTGGAACACGGTATAGAAAAACTATTTGGTAACTGTGTGATTTGGGAATTTTCAAGGTAGTGGTAATTCACACGATTGGTGAATGGTTTACCAAACCGTGTATCCTAACCATGTGACTGCATTAATTAAATCTGAAGATTTGATTTTTAACCAAAATACTCACCAAAGACCCTCATTCTTTCTCTCTTATCTTAGGCTCTCGAACTCTAGAACTCCTCTAGTGTATTTTGGTGATCCTCTTCCTTATAGAGCTCAATTTTAATGAATTGTAATGCATTGGATCTAGGAAATCAAAGGTAAAAACGTGTTTATTCTTCTCCATATTGATCCTCTCATTTACTCTTAAGAATAACCCTATATTGGGGATACCATGCACATATAAATGGGTAATGGAATGATTTTATAGAACTTCATTGGAGACCATTGAAAGAAAGGATAGAGAAACTTGTATCAATCAATATCATTTTGTTTCAAGAACATAAATTTTTTTAAGGTATGTGACTTCTCTCTATCCAATTTTTATTAGAACTTGATGTTTTAGATTTCTAAATTAAATGATTATACTTATGATGGAAAACCATATTGAATATCTTATTGGAAAAACCATTTTTGTTTCATGGATTTAAATTGGGAGTCATGGGTTCCCCCTTAATGTGTTTGGTAAAATAATTAAAATGATGATTTTTTAAAGTAAATTATGGGTGTGAGACCTTTGTATACACATGGGTTGTGTGTGCTCATATTTCATTGTACGAGGCTTTTCAGTTCGAACTTAGCATCTAGTGTTGATGGGGAACACTAGGTTGCACAACCATGTAATGACTTAAGTCTGGAAGGACATGTTTATGCTCATGAGTCTGGAGTGTTCAAGGGAAGGTTTCATGCATGGGTCTGTGAGTTATGGTTTTGGGTATTCCATATGTAAATCATTACTTATTCTACTTTTTTAAATGAAATTTTAGTAAAAACTTATTTGGCCTTCTATCTTCCTACTTTTATATAAAATTGGGACCTAAATTTTTCTTGTCTTGGTGGCGTGCATGTGAAGTATTGAGGTTTCCCTAATGGATTGATTTACTCACCCTTCATATTCACCTTGGTGTGTAAGTGGATGATATTCATCATGATATAGGTAATTGGATGATCTCATACTTCACTAGCAGAGCACTAAGATGTTATGATCATTATTGATGGGAGATGGATCTTGGGATTTGGTAGAGTCCTAATGCCAGGAGTGGTTCCACCTTGGTATCCTAAGTCTTGCATGTCTTTATATTTGTGGTTTCCTATTTTTTATCATCTTCTATAGCTACTCTGATATTGTTGAGTTCTTTTGGATATCTTGTTGTACTGGTTTACTTTCATGCATCATGTAGTATTTTATCATTATTTTCCCTATTGTCTATCATAGGTTACTTGTATAAGGGAAAATCATCCCCCGTGATTTAGTAAGCCCTTGAAATTTATTATCATCCTTTAGTTTCCATAGGATGTTACATAAGGTTAGTGGCATTTTATCACTTCCCAAGCCAATGGGTCAGGTCAGGATGTTACAATGGACCCTAAATTGATTCCTTTATCCCTTTTTGAGATAGGGGTTGTGTGTCTTGGTATGGTTAGCTCAAGACTCGACCCCTGAGGATCTTTTTTAGTTTCCCTAAATTCATTTTGGATTTTATAGCTAGAATATGTGGTGAGTATGCCTTTCCCCTTTTATTTTTTGGGAAATTTGTGGGATATGACTTGGTTGTGGTTATGTGTATGGGTATAGCATGTGGGAGTTGGCCTAATAACATTTAATAATGATTTGGATGATATGAAAAACTATAAGATAATTTCTTGTATTATGTTTCTTAAGTTTTTTATTATATCTTCTTGTGCAATTGGAATGATATTCCCTTTTTTCCAAAGATGGTTATAGTCGGGATGATGTGCCCACCTGTAATATGTTGTTCATGGAGAGGGATTCTATGTCCATTATTTCATATGTTCATAAGTATGAATCTATGTTTATGGTATTGGGGTGCAATTCCCACCAAAACATGGAATGTAATTCCCATGTGGTCTTGATGATGATGGTAATGGGACACAATGTGCAGTTATTTTTTACATGGCATGGAAATTGGATGAACATCCCATTGTGTGATGCTTTCAAGGAAGGGGATGTGTTTCCCGTATATGGGTGGTTGTTGTTGGGTTGTGATGCCCGCTTGTATATGTTGGCTCCAGGAAGCAATTTGTGTGGTTGTGACTGTGTTATTGTGACATACTACCCATGAATTGGTGATTATAACCCCATAGAGATGTTATGCCCATATTTCTTGGAATGTAATTGGGATGCTTTGCTTAAAGTTTTTGAATGCAGCGAAAGCGCCTATTGGACCATAGCCAAGTTGGATTTTTTATCATAATCAATGAATAATATGAGATATACATGATGATGAATCATCATGATCGATAAATTAATCCGAAAATCAATTGAAATAGATATTGGAATCAATAAGAGTGCACCTTTTCATGTTAAATTTATAATTAATTTAGTACAAGAATAATAAATTTTCTCAGTTTCTTTCTTCAATCCTCCGTTCGATTGCACTGACGTTATGTCGATAGGATTCAATGCAGAATCCTTCTGGCGGTGATCAACATTTTCTCTTAAGATCTCAAAGCATCACCATTGGTACTATAGGTTCTAGCATGGTAGTATCGATCATCTTGAATCTCTCTCTTTGATCACCACACAATCCTTCGAGGTTGAAGGATTCATCATTGTTTTCATGTTCTTGAGAGGAAGAGGATGGTGGAATCTCTCTATTATCGAGAGTGTTCTAGAGAGTTTTCTCTCTAGGGTCGAGAGAATCTCTAGAGGGGTGTGTTGTGCATAACAACTTCTAACCCTAGGAAATGATATAATCGTGTATTTATATATTTAGGTTAGAGAATAATTAATTGCACATAGGGCCCTTATTATTCTCTTAATCCTTAGTGAACCTCATGTATAAGTAATAATAATACTATTATTTACTTGACAATCACTAAACTCATGGATAAAATAAATATGATTTATTTTAATGAATAAATTAGTATCTATTTAAATGATATTTAATTTATCATTCCTATCAGACATAACAACTTAGTATGAACTTCCTCCGCATTTATAGAACATTGAATAATAAGTCTTATTCATTCAATAAATAAATAAATATTTATAATATTCATGGTCTTAAAAATACATATTTATTTAATATTCAACTCACACATAAATATAGTGACTGAATATTTATGATCAATAAATCCTAAATAAATATTAATCCATGGTTTTGAGAATAATGTGTATTCTAATAATTAAATATAAATAGAATTTAATTAAGATTAATAGAAACACTAAGTGTGTGACCATATAGGCGCCTTCCCTAGTGGAATTGGGAGAGATCACCTAAAGTCTAATATTAGCATCTACCAACATGTTAAGATACACGAGGAAAAAATTAATGTCACAATGATGACAACCACATACCAATGATCACTATGAAATATAATCATTTTGTCTCAATATCTCATCAAGCAGGTTGCATAATCGTGTCATCAACCTATATGTTTGATACGTCTTTTTTTGACTATCTGAAATGAACTCGTCAATACACCGCGACCATGGAATTTAGTTTAACAATTTTATTCCAATCAATGGGTTGAGATATCAACTTCCATAAAAATGTGAAGTGCAAATCTTTTCTCGACTTATTCATTAATAATATATTATTTGTGATGTACCCAACGCACCATACTTTCTGTGATGATATGTCATCACATTTTTTGTCAGTACATCAATGTACACCAATCATGAGATATATTAATAATAATAATATTGTCTAAGGATCATTACACATGTTCGCAGACAAAAATATCTAATGACATGAAAACATGTGGATTTCTTACTGGAGAGCCGGCCCTCATAATCTCTCATATTGGATATTTCCAAGTGGGAACTTCATAAGATGAAGTCTCATACTCTTACGAGTATCCAACACCTGGCAGTCTATATCATTTGGGTGCCATTATATGACGTTATATGACTATAATAATTTTGTTTAAGAATATCATTATAGAATTTTGAGGTTCACGTCATAGAAAGGAACTATTATAACCTTTTTAGTATGATAGATACTCTAGGACATTATCATATTACGGTCGTACATAAGAACAATCAATTTGTGATAAGAGAATAATATCTGCATCTTTGAATTTATACAGCTAATCCTAAGTACATATAAGTTGGTTTTAGGGCACCAACTCCAACATTTCTCAGGTATTTGTCTTTATGTTATGATGGGACGTTATGCCCATTGATAATGAGTTGGGACGGGATGCCTAGTTGGTTATTGTGTGGTATGTTCAGAGACACCTTGACATGGGCCGGCAAACGTCCGCACACACTAGTATTTGTGGTTGCGACATAATTATTATAAATGTCATGGCAAGTTTTCCATTATTTAAGTGCATATCACATTGTGCTTACACTTGCTTATACTGGACTTATTTGTGGGCATCGTTGGTGGTGACCTACTAAATTTTACTTACATTATACTCGGGCGCCATGGTACATGAGCAGACATTATCATTTGTGATCCCGATAGGGGAAAGAGTCTTGTTATCGCCAGATGAGTTGTAGACTTTAGTAGGAGCTGAGAGATGGGACCATACACGGACTCGAGATGTTTGTTTTCTTTTTTTGGGGGGGAGGGGTGATGGGTGTTGATTATATTGCTTATGTTTTGATTTATGGTTATATGTATCCAAGAGGGTGTAGTCTCGTCATTGTCGGTTGATAGATACTAGCATGTAGGGAGGTGTGCTTGAGGTATATGACACCTAGCTCAGTCATAGTGGAGCTAAACCAGATCACGGACCCTACAAATCGGCGAGTCATTTTTTTCTTTTTAAATTTTACACTCACATATGTTTGTACATACATACATACATAGTCATACACACATGCATACATACATACACACACACACAGATATATATATATATATATATATATATATATATATATATATATATATATATATATATTCAATTTTCATTTTTATTTTGAATTGAAATTTGATATGTGAACATATTCAAAGTTCAAATTATATCTGAAAATTTCGATATATACATAAATATAGCCGTTTATCTAAAGAATAGATATACTAATATGTGTATTATATTAGTTTGATTACATCCGCCACCGCGGAACACAACGCAAGAAAAAAAATTGCATCAAATCGCAAGTCTGGAGACTTGACCCTGTGACTTCCCTCCAACACCCCATCCAAACCCTTACCACCCCACCACCAACGTTAGGACAACTAATATGTATATTATATAATATATAGTATTTATACATTTGATATTTGACAGGACGAAGCAAGTTGAAATAAAAACGAGGGACTTCTGGCATGAAAGCTGAAAGCTTTGGCCCGCTTTGCTTTAATGCCCTTCGGAAATGGAGAGACAGACGATGACGGGGAAGTTAATTGGTTTGACAAATAGGGACTGGGCCCCACTCTCCGCAAATTGCGCTGTGATGGTTCCCACAAATAGCTTATATTTCCCTTTTCCGCGGCCATGGTCTCTGTTCTCCGCATTACAACCCTCCGTACACTTTTCTTCTCACTTTTTCTTCTACGATGCGCTGTCTCCCATTCCTTAAAATACCACCAACCACCAATCCTATCACCATCTACCTTTTTTTTTCCTTAATATAATTTCATTTATCACCAACTACTTTTTTATCC
Source organism: Viscum album (assembly GCA_963277665.1). Lineage (NCBI taxonomy): Eukaryota > Viridiplantae > Streptophyta > Magnoliopsida > Santalales > Viscaceae > Viscum > Viscum album. The sequence continues at coordinate 1,113,156,989 of OY728146.1, forward strand.
GGTTAATATTATGTCTATGTGCCCCACTCAAAAAAAAAAAGAATATTATGTCTAAATATTAATTTTCTTTTTAATATATTATTTATATATTTATAACAATAACAACATAAAATTAGCACAAACTCCTTTTATAAAATTCATTTACCTAGAGGTCTAAAAGTATCATTTTTAAAGTGTCAATTGGGGATGACCTCTCCTACCCCAATCCTATGCCAACCAAATCACCAGCCCATGTAGGTGACCTATGTGTGACAACCAATCCATGAGAACCTAAAGTCCCATAACACAAACATTCTTAGACCAACCCCTTCTCACCACTTGTAAATGATTTTGTATTTTCATTGAATAGTTTGAACAAACTAAATCCTCACGAAACTAGCATCTACAGAGGAGAGAACTACTTTGTTAATCAATATGGACTTAAGGCCAACCTCTACTAAAATCCAAGCATCGTGTCCATACCCAGTATTCTCACAATAGGTTTATCACTACCACAAATTGGTGTGAGGGCATCGTTGATAAACATAGGCCTTTATCAGCGCTATTATTAGCGCTGATAAAAAAATTTAATCAAAAATATTATTAATTTATATAAAATCATAATATTTATATTCAAAAGTAATATTTATTTATATACATTAAATAAAAAACGCATGGTGCATGGTGAGTATCACTGCCGAACCCTAGACAATCCCCTTCACAAAACAGGGGTATGGTGCAGGCTGCCTCTGATTTGCATGATTCTCCTACTTTGGAGTCCAGTGTGAAGGCAACACCAATTATTAGCAGCTCTAATGAAGTTTATAATGTTAAGGAGCAGAGCGCTTCTGATTCGGAAAGGAAAGAGGAGGAAGTGAACTGACAACAAACTAAGACTTGGCAAATAGTCGACATCCAAAAAATCGTGGTTGAGGACGTGTATGTGATGACTGGGTTGGTGCATGAGGACATGACATAAATGTGTCCACCAAGTCTTCTTCCAAGGGACTCACTATGGAGCACCAAAAGTTTAGAGAAAAACATTCGACGCACTTCAATCAAAGGAACTCACACCCAGAGTGGGAATCCGCTAATAATGACGAAAACTCTGATCATTATTATGAACTTGTTCTTGATTTGTAGACTCTCTTATGGATGTCGGTTTGCCCTTATTTTCCCTTCCAATTTTCACGTACTTGTTTCTTTTTCTTTCTTTTTTATAAGAGGGTTGACCCCGAACTTTTTCGGCATTTATAAGATTATAATTAAATAGACATATATTTAAATAATTATAAGATTATAATAAATTTTATTAAATAATAAATATATTTATTATATTTATAATTATATATAAATACTTTGTAACTATATATATTTAAATAAATATATGTTTCCAATGAATTTGATCAATAAATATATTAATGCATGAGTATAATCGACTTGTATATGTTATGTATTCATCATGAATGTTCATTTATATATTACACCCTTATTAATATTCATGATGTCCATACATGCGATGACCCATTTTTTATGATTAATACTTTACTAGGTATATGATTCATTCTTATACCCATGAATCTATTATGTTATCATAAATACTTATAAAATTAGAATAAATATATTTATTATATTTATAATTATAAAATTTTAATTATGTATAAATACTTTTTAAATATATTTATTTATAATTATAATTACAACTATATATATATATATATATAGTTATAACATTACAATAGATACATCTATTATAATTATAATTATATATATATATATATATTTATAATAATATAAAAATATTTATTTATACTTATAATTATAAATAAATATATATGTAAATAATTATAGGATTATAATAAATATATTTATTATACTTATAAAGTTATAAATATATATAATTAAATAAATATATTTATAAATATACACAAATATTTATAAATAAATACAAATATTTATAATTATAATTCTAAATAAATATAGATATATTTAAATAATTATAAAATTATAATAAATATATTGATTATATATATTTATAAAATTATAAATATAATTAATATAATTGTTATAATTTTATAATTATTTAAATAAATATATATATATATATAAATAATTATAATTATAATTATAAATAAATATATATTTATTATAATTTATTAATTACAAAAAAAATATATATTTATAATTATAATTATAAATAAATATATATTTATTTAAATAATTATAAAATTATAAAAAAATGTATTTATTATACTTATAATGTTATAAATATCTATAATTAAATAAATATATTTATAAATATATACAAATATTTAAAATTATATTTATAAATATATATATATATTTATATATATTTAAATAATTATAAAATTATAATAAATATATTAATTATATATATTAATAAAATTATAAATATAATAAATATATTTCTTATAATTATATATATATATATATATTACGAAAGGTTCAGGATTTGAGTGTGTTCGGTCATAAAAAAATATTAAGAAAAATAAAAGTACAATGCAAAAATGTGACACAAGCGCCACCAAACACAAGGAGTCAAGCCAACGCCGCCCACAAGATAACCAGACCAAAAGCCCCAACAACAAAGAAACAACGTCCGAAGACCCACAAAGTGCATAGTACAAAACAACCTGTGAACCGCCCAACAACACACCAACAACACTAAGTACCCTAATAGACATCACACCCCCCCACTTGACCATCATGAGAAGGCACGGTGACAACTGCCCCAACCCTAACGTGAGTTCAGGCCCGACCCTGGGGCAAGCCCAGCGAGCCCCTGGGCTAGGGTAATCGGCGAATGAGGGGCAACCAGCTGTCATCTACTTTCCTGCTTCAATGTCCTTAGCAGCGACCGACAACATTTTACATTCCTCACTAGTGCCATGACGCCCCACAACCCCGCCTCCCTGTCTCCTCGTCTCCCTTCCTCCTTTCTTGCCCTCGTCTCCCCGTTGATGCCACCATCCAAGTGGAGCCACATTTCTCCTTCGTATGGCTTTGCCCTCCCCTCCGACGCCACCAATGTCCAACCCTCACCAATGGTGGTGCATCCCCCATCACTGGAATTGATGGTTTTATGAGCCGACGGAAGAGCAGTGATGATATGTGTTTTGCGAATTTGGATTCAGAATCGTCATGTCACAAACATGGTTGGAAACACTCAAGCAAGGTTGGGTCTTGGGCATTTGAAATGGCATGAAATATTACATTTGCTTGTTTCTTATCTTTGATTGCAGGTTTTGGGCGTGGATATATGGTTGGTACAAATGGTTTTAGATTTAAGAAAAATCAACGTGCATTAAATGTATTCGATAAAATGCTTTAGTACTGATTCGATAACCCCACATCACCCTGGTAAACTAGATACTGGTAAATCTTTTCAATAATTTTATTTTTCTAATTTTTCTTAATCAATATTTTTTTCCAATTTGAATTATTTTGAAGTTTTTTATGATCAGTGTGTGTTGTTTTTTGTTGGATCTTACTTTTGATCCACTTTATGATTGTTAATGATTTTTTAACTCCACGGAGGGGCAAAATTTTCAAAAATGGTCCTGAGCATCCAAATTGCTAGGGCCGACCACGTGGGATTCCAGTCACCGCATGATCACAAAAGTCATCACCTGCAGCAAAGTCGGTCAACACCCCGCTGCCTGAAGTCGTCGCATTCCTGCTCCCAAGGTCGCCCCCAGCTCGAGTTTTTTTTTACATTTTTTCAAAAAAATATTTTTTAAAATACCATCAGGGTAAAAAAAATTATTTTTTTACCTCCCAAAGGCGGCACCTGGTGTGCCGCCTTTGGGGGTTTTTCCGCCCAGGGCAAGGCGGCACACCGTGTGCCGCCTTTGCCCAAAAACTAACTGCAAAGGCGGCACACCAGGTGTCGCCTTTGCATAAATATATATATTTTTTTAATTTTTTTTTAATTTTTTTTGTTTTGTTATATATATATATATATATATATATATATAACAAAACTTTTCAGCAGAATTTTTCTGCTATTTAATATCCAGCGGTTCTGCCATTACAGCAGTCTGGATTCTGACTGATACCCTCACCCAGGACTCCCTTTTATAAGGGGGTTTTCCCTGAAAATCAAACTGCATTTCCGATGTGGGATTCTGGTTCTTCTTTTCCTGCGCAGTACATTCTGCGTTTCTGATGTGTGATTCTGTTTCAAGTACGCAACTTTAAAAGACTATAAAACATAAATTATAAGACCAATATAAATGAAACTTTAAACACTGATTAAACTTATAAGAAATAGTTGAAAACAAAAATAATTTCATAAAAAATGTTGATACAAATTAATTTATAAGCTTTCAAAACCACCTACTTGAAACTTAAACATATTTCAAGTACGTGACTTTGAAAGCTTATAAAAGATAAACTATAACACCAATATAAATTAAACTTTAAACATTGATTAAACATATAAGAAATAGTTGAAAACAAAAATAATTTCATTAAAAATGTTGACCAAAAATAATTTATAAGCTTTCAAAACCATCAACTTGAAACTTAAAAATGTTTCAAGTTCCTGACTTTGAAAGACTATAAAACATAAACTATAAGACCAATACAAATGAAACGTTAAACATTGATTAAACATATATGAAATATAGCATTTAGGGATCAAATTTTTATTCAAATGTTGTAAATAAGTATATTTAGAAATATTTCCAGAGGAGTGGTGGATCTTCGAGCTGCCAATGGCACGGGGCTGGCTGCGTTGGCCATTGACGATTACCATCTCTCATTGCCAACTGGAATGCTTCTGGTTTTACATAACTGTTATTATGTACCTAGTGTTACCAAGAACATAATTTCTGCATCATGTTTCGATATGGATGGATTTATTTTCAAGTTTGGAAATAAGGGTTGTTTCTTTTATAAGAACAACGTATGTTATGATATGACACATTTAAATAACAGTTTGTATGTATTAAATTATGAAAACCAAGTGTTGAAAATCGATAAAGAAACAAACTCAACTGACACATACAACACCCAGTTGTGGAATCACCATCTCAGTCATGTAAATGGGAAGCATTTGACAAAGCTATCACTACTACAAAAAACGGGCTAGGGAAGCACCACTTTATATCACCGCTAAGAAAAAACTGATGATAAAGAAGCCATGTATCAGTGCTAAAATTTTAGCACTGATGCAGGGTAATCTTTATCATCACTGAAAAAGCGCTCATAAAAAGCCCCATTATCAATGCAAAAAAAGTGCTGATAAAGAAGGCATGTATCAATGCTAAAATGTTAGCGCTGATACAGGAAGGATTTATGAGTGATTTTTTAGCGCTGATAAAACCGTAGTTCCATATTTTTAATAAATGGTTAATGATAGAATAAATCTTATTAATGATTAATGAATGGATTATAGTGGGTAGTGATTTAATGATTGTTTTTACATTAAAATGGTTAACAATTGAAATGCATATGGTAATAAAAATCCAAGAAATTATAATGTTAAATGCAATAAGAAGTTGGTAATGTTGATATGGATGCTTATGTGATTTGTTGGGGATTATTTGTGTCATTATAATGGAATTGGTTATAAGAGGGTGGTAGTAATAAGGCAATGGTTGACGAGGGTGTTTGGAGTGTTAGTTTGGTGTAAACCCTTAGGAAAGATTTATGTATGACTATATACTTATTATATTTTCTTATTATTTCTTACACACCACCACTTGAGTCGAGAAACCTGATTGAAATCCATATGGGTACTTTGGTTCTGAGTGTTTTTCTCAATATCTAGGTTATAGAGGGAACACATATAGAACCACTCCCTATTCCCTTTCCCCCTTCACACTTAATATGCGTTGTAATGGATCACAGTGGGTGTATATATACGACCTATAATGATTTTAGGTTTTGGTGTATATATATTCTTTTTTACATGATTATGTGTATTTGGTGTGGATACAAAGTGGGGGTTGTGCATTGTAGGAGGAGAGTATGATTTTTATGTCCTTCATGTTCATGATATCATACTGTGATTTGGATGTGATGTGTGGTTGTTATGTGGATATGGTTTTTTATGTGTTTGTGACATGTGTATGTGTGGATATATGGTTATGGGATTATATAAAAGGGGTTTAAGTATAATAAATATTCCATTAGATTGTGAGAATGACCATATTAGTGGGGAAGTGGATGTAGGGTAATTTATTAATATATACTCATTTGATATTACACTTAAGATGGAGTTTGTAATTAGACACTAATGGGGATAGAATGGGATGATAGGTAAATAATATTTGTTAAAATTTTCATATGGAATAACATGGGAGACCATCTATGACACAAGTGATTACCCCCCGTGATTTAAAGTAAGCAACTTGAGCTTACCAAAAATATTAGGCATGATTATATTGAATGTAGGGCAGAGACCTAGGAGTGGTAGATTTATCATTCTTGATTATTCTTGTGTTTGGACTAGGGTGATTTGAGGAAACTATAATGAATCTAAAGTAATTATATTTTCTGAATTCCATATTATAGAGATTATGATAATCCTTTCTTTACAAATAGAGTTGGCTACTGGTTTTCATCCATATGTATTTTAGGTTTGGGAGGTATAAAAGGATGGACTAGTTGACCGTAGAAGGGTTGACCCAATAGAGGAGGATGAGTCATAGAGGATGATGACGTGTGAGTTTTACCATCCATGTTTACATTGTTGTTATTCTAGACTACTTACTCCATAGGAGTTGGAAGAACATTTTATATGTCACGGAATAGATCGGAGTTATAAATGTTGGAATAAACATGGAGAAAAAGAGAATATAGTTACTGGCTGGGATAAAACTACGTTTTATGTATCATCAGATATGAATACAAATATGGATAATGAAGAAGACCGTATGAAGGATTTGATTATAGATGTCAATGATGATGACGATCGTATTGAGGAAATGACAAAGAAAATTGAAGATAAACTCTGTGATTTCCAAAAATTGTTTGAGAAGTTAAAGAGTTGTGAAAAGACGGCATTGTATGCTGGTTGCACTAAATATTCAGCATTGTCAACTATACTGATATTGTATAAATTGAAAGTATGCAACGGATGGAGTGATATCAGTTTTACAGAACTACTTGCTCTCTTGAATGACATGCTCCCGGAAGAAAATGAGCTCCCAAGCTGGGCATATGAAGCTAAAAGAAATAAATATGGGAAATTATATCATCTGGATGACTCTCCAACACTCATAGTATATGGTCTGTTATGTTGGTAAATTATAACTTTCCACCCTGGTTATGCATGAAGCGGAAATTCATCATGTTATCTATGGTTATATCAGGACCAAAATAACCAGGTAATGATATTGATGTTTATCTGGCTCCTTTGATTGTGGATTTGATGTTATTTTGGGATTCAGGTGTTATGATGTATGATGCTTATAAAAGTGAATAATTCATGTTAAGAGTGATGTTGTATGGGACAATAAATGATTTCCCTTCTTATGGAAATTTGTCGGGCTATAGCATTAAAAGAACTCAATGGTTTCCCATGTGCGAAGAAAATAAAGAATCAATTAGGTCGAAACATTCATCTAAATCTGTGTTTCTAGGACATCGTAGATTTCTACCTCATCGGCATAAGTACCGATCTTGGACAACATCATTCAATGAATGTTCAGAAAAACATGCAACACCGTCTCCACTAACAGGTGATCAGCTGTTTGAGAAAGTAAAATATTTGAACACTCTTTTTGGTAAACCATTTTTGAAAAACCTTACAAAAATCGGTTGAAAAAAGAGACCAGTTTTTTTTGAATTACCACACTGGAATTGTTTTGTATGTCAGACATTTTCTTGATGTAATGCATGTGTAAAAAAATGTATGTGACAGTGTTATAGGAACATTGCTAAATGCCCCTGAAAAAACAAAGGATGGAATTGAGGCATGGTTAGACATGGTTGACATGGGAATACGAGAAGAGTTGGCTCCTGTGAAGGGTGAAAATCCAATGTTTCTTCCTCATGCTGCTTATACTCTTTCTAGGGAGGAGAGATATATTTGTTCTTCAACTTGTTCAATGATGTAAAGGTTCTAGAGGGGTATTCATCAAATATCAATAAAATTGTGTCAATGAATTATATGAAGTTAAAAGGATTCAATTCACATGACTGCCATGTTTTGATAAAAAATCTAATTCCTACAGATTTACGTTGCATTTTTCCCAAGAATTTTCATCATATGTTAACCAAACATTGTTTCTTTTTCAAATCTATATGTAGCAATGTTTCTTTTTCAAAGATATATGTAGCAATGTTTTAATCAATGTTTAATGTTTCATTTATGTTGTTCTTATATTTTATGTTTTATAGTCTTTCAAATTTGCGTACTTGAAACATGTTTAAGTTTCAAGTAGACGGTTTTGAAAGATTATAAATTAATTTTTATAGAAATTTTTTAGGAAGTTTTTTTGTTTTCAACTATTTCTTATATGTTTAATCAATGTTTAACGTTTCATTTTTATTGGTCTTATAGTTTATGTTTTATAGTCTTTCAAAGTCGGGAACTTGAAACATTTTTAAGTTTCAAGTTGATGGTTTTGAAAGCTTATAAATTCTTTTTGGTCAACATTTTTAATGAAATTATTTTTGTTTTCAACTATTTCTTATATGTTTAATCAATGTTTAAAGTTTAATTTGTATTGGTGTTATAGTTTATCTTTTATAAGCTTTCAAAGTCACGTACTTGAAATATGTTTAAGTTTCAAGTAGGTGGTTTTGAAATCTTATAAATTAATCTGTATCAACATTTTTTATGAAATTATTTTTGTTTTCAACTATTTCTTATATGTTTAATCAGTGTTTAAAGTTTCATTTATATTGGTCTTATAGTTTATGTTTTATAGTCTTTCAAAGTCGCGTACTTGAAACAGAATCACACATCGGAAACGCAGAATGTACTGTGCAGGAAAAGGAGAACCAGAATCCCACATCGGAAATGCAGTATTGTTTTCAGGGAAAATCCTCTTATAAAAGGGAGTCCTGGGTGAGGGTATCACTTAGAATCCAGACTGCTGTAATGGCAGAACCGCTGGATATTAAATAGCAGAAAAATTCTGCTGAAAAGTTTTGTTATATATATATATATATATATATAACAAAACAAAAAAAATAAAAATAATTTTTTTTAAAAAATATTTATGCAAAGGCGGCACCTGGTGTGCCGCCTTTGGGGGGTAAAAAATAATTTTTTTAACCTAGATGTATTTTCAAAATTATTTTTTTGAAAAAATGTATAATAAAAAAAACTCCCCCCAGCTCACTTCCCAACGTCACCAGAGCTCCCAATCTTCAAGCGAAGATTGATTTTATAGGCTACAATTCAACCACCGCCTTGCAGATCGCACCGCCGGTCGCCAGCTCCATATTCCATCAAACCATTGTCCACCGAGATCCCACACCAGCCTTCGGCTTATTTGTTCATCCCTATGCTGCTAGACACCGCCACCAGGATCCCATGATCCCCACAAATCACCGCCATTTTGATCACCATCCACGCCATCATATAAGCCCTCGTTATGAAAACCTGTGTCGATGGTCACCGTCGCCAATAGGGTCCCAGATCCCCCACCAATTGTTGTCGGAATCACTCATCGGTCTGCAAACAAAAAGAAACCCGCACACCGCCAGTCACTGGCATGCTTCGCGTCGCACCGTCGTTAGATCGATTGCCTGTCGTCGCCAGCATCCTCGATCTATAACCGGGACGAAACCCACCTCGCCACACAGATCCACAATCGGACCTTCGGTCACAGTCTAGGTTGGGTGCAGCATCACATCGCCACCTTGCTACTCCGCCGCCCGATCACTGAGGCCAGACCACCGAACCTCTCAAAGACATCGATGCATGTTTCCATGTATCGTCCGATGTCGGCACTACCCCACCACTCGCCACTGACCGCGACCACCGTGCGCAACTAATAGCCAGTGTTGCCCCGCCTGTTTGTCGATTCGCCCACCGTCCCGTTAGTGGTGACCGATATCACTGCAGATCAAGTGATCCGCCCATATCACTATCACCCTCAAACTTCTTTCACTGTATCCTCCCAACTGGACTGAAATTTGCAACCAGCATCCCACCATCTTCACGAGGTTCATCACGCTGCTTGGCTCACTGTTGCCTCGAGATCGGACCGAAGTCCGCAAACCCTAGCAAGGGGTTTTGGGAGCGGACGCTAGGGCCAACCATCTGTCCTATATATTTATAATTATAACTATAAATAAATATATATTTATTGTAATTTTTTAATTATAAATAAATATATAATTATTTATACTTATAATTATATATATATATTTAAATAAGTATAAAATTATAATAAATATATTTATTATACTTATAATGTTATAAATACATATAATCAAATAAATATATTTATAAATATATACAAACATTTATAAATAAATACAAATATTTATAATTACCAAGAAGGTTCGAGGTCAAGTCCCTTATTATTAAAATGAAATAAAAATAAACAGTACATGAAAGAAGAAGATAAAAAAGGTAAGCTCACATTTTAAATGAAAAAACATCAACTTAAGCATCACCACAATCATGATCAGAGTTATGACCAAAATCATTAGCAGACTCTCACTCTGACTGTGAATTCCTCAAATTAAGAAGTGCAATATACTGTTCCTTAACCTTCTCCTGATATGGAGTTAACTGAGCCGATCTAGAAGACATGCTTCGCCCACGCCCTCGATTGAAATCATCACGGCCACCCCATCCTCGACTTTTTGGATGCCTGCCCCGCCTCCAAGTTTTCTGATGCATCAATACATTAGGCACACCTGTTTCATCAAGCATGTATTTAGACAAACGCCATTCACCATCACTAAGAGACACAAGTGCCTCAAAATTGTTACCCTCTATGAAATTCTTTGACTTCTCAGGTTTTTGATCATAGACTTTAGGTGACTTAAGAAAGCCAGTTTTCCTTGGAACTATTTGGAAACCTTCATTATCCACATTTCGCTTTCCCAAGATCATTCCATCATGCATGTCATCCATGGCATGCACCGCTGCTTCCCTCTCAATAGACTCCAGTCTTTCTGTCAAAGTAGAAGCATCCATAAACTCACTGTTCTTACTATTTGAGGTAGCCACTTGCTCATAAGTATCAGACACAACTTGCACACCAGTCTCTCTGATGCCTTTCTCACTAGGGATGACAAGATTAGAAGGACTGCCATCATCAAGGGTAACTCTATCTCTGTTCACCGAAGTAGTTTGCCAATCACCATCATGAGATACCTCACCAACAATATCCGACCAAAGCCTCTGCTTACCAGAGCCCTGCACAAGGATATCAACTGATTGCTGAATGCCCTTCGCATCCACTTGCCCAACAGTAGTTGCCAGCTGCCCTTCATATGGACCACCATGTCCTACATCAACATTGAAGACAAGTTCTAACTACCCAATATTTCGAGTATCAGAAATACCTGATTTCCTGCTCCTTTTGAAACAAGAATCCTTATCATGACTACGAGTATGAAAAATCTCACAGACAACCAATCTTTTGCAATTAGCCAGATCATGCCTAATAATATTACACTCCTTGCAGAATTTAGGAAACATCTCATAGAAATTTTTCAAATCAAACCCCTCATCATCAGTAGACAAAAAAACCTGATCAACCAGGGTTGAGCCTAAATCAACCTCAACCAGAAAGCAGGAAAAATGACCAAACCTTACAGTCTCAGTTTCCTTATCCATTTTAATATGGAGACAAATTGACATGACAATATTATAAAGGATCTTTGGATGCTAAAGGATCTAATAAAGACCATAGACCTTTACCCAAATTTGAGCAGAAGAGTTACCCGCATCCAACAGATTGATTTTTCTATCCCATTCCTTAATATGAAGGAATCCAGGCTTAAGAGATACAGAACCGAACCTCCATGCCTACATCTTCAAATCCTCAGAGGGGAAAAAGATATGATAGAACCCGCGTCCCAGCGAAACACATCTCCAATTACAAACGCCCCAAATCTCTAATAACCAGTCAACCAAATCACAAATCTTCAACAGAATGGATCCCCTAGGCAAAATGAGTCGAGTGATGATAAAATGCTTACCGGTTTCAAGTCTCTCTGACACCGCATTTCGATCAGCCTTAACATGGGCGATGCTTCCCTTACAATGAATAACAAAGGCAGCTGACCCTTTGAGGAGGGAGAAAGAACACACACTCGCATCAACCGCGATTGGATCATCGCAAGCTTGTTTCTTTACGCCGGTCAAACCCACAACAAGCCGCTCTGCTGTAACATCCACAACAATCAGACCCTACCACTGCATCGATGGACCAGCACCAGTCTTAACAGGAGCCTCACCCTTTCGAACGACGTCCTCACCGCCAACCCGCATAAAACCGAGAAAGTGGGGGATCAACATCAACGTTGGGAGAAACATCGTTGCCCGCCAACCCGACGTAGGAAGAACCGCGTGAAAAGCTATTTATAATTATAATTGTAAATAAATATAGATGTATTTAAATAATTATAAAATTATAATAAATATATTAATTATATATATTTATAAAATTATAAGTATAATAAATACAGTTATTATAATTTTATAATTATTTAAATAAATAAATACATATATTTATAATTATATCTATAAATAAATATATATTTATTATAATTTTTAAATTAAAAATAAATAAATATTTATTTATAGTTATAATTATAAATATATATTTATTTAAATAATTATAAAATTATAATAAATATATTTATTATATTTTTTAAATTATAAATAAATAAATATTTATTTATAGTTATAAGTATAAATAAATAAATATTTATTTAATTAATTATAAATATAATAAATACAGTTATAATAATTTTATAATTATTTAAATAAATATATATAAATTTATAATTATAAATATAAATAAATAAATATTTATAATTATTTATAATAAAAATATTAATTATAATTTTATAATTATAAATAAATAAATATTTATTTATAATATTTATAATTTTATAAATATATATAATTATATAAATATATTTATCATATATATAGATATAAATAAATAAATATATATTTATAGTTATAATTATAAATAAATAAATAAATATTTATTATATATCTAATTTTACAAATATATATAATAATATAAATAAATTATCAACATTATATCTTTATCAGCGATTTTTTAGTACTGATAAAGATACGCCTTTATCAACGCTAAAAAAGCACTGATAAATTGTGTCTTTATCAGTTTTATAATTTTAGCGCTGATAAAGACAACATTTATCAGCGTTGATAAATGTAGGTTTTATCAGCGATTTCTATTTTAGTGCTGATAAAATATACCTTTATCATCACTTTTTGGAAGGCGCTGATAAAATTCTTCCCCAATGTTTATAAAAATAACCCTAACAGAGTGTTCTCTACCATCGTCGAACCCCTCCTTTGCCGCCGTCGAACCCCTCCTTTGCTGCCACGAACACCACCTTTGCCGCCACCGCTGCCATCGCTGCCACCACCGCCGATCGCTCCACTGTCATCGAACCCTATCACTGCCGCTAACCCCCTTCCAAGTTAAGGTATCCCCCTTTCCTTTATATCCCGCTCACACCACATATATAAAGTTCTGGGTCACGATACTAGTTTGATGATGACGATGAATTCTCTAGATCTGTAAGGTCCTGAAAACTCGAAGATGAAGATGGGTTCATTCAGATGTTTGTAGTCTGATTTTTTGAGGGGATTTCATGAACTTTGTTCAATTTTTCTATGCCTATTAAGGACAGGTTTTTTTGTTCTTCTCTAGTTGCATGTATAAGGTGTGATTACATGGATTTCCAACAATACTTTTTAATCATGGTTTTTAGGGTCAACACTTATCATTCATGATGAAATGCTACCATGAGGTTCTTGTTAGTTGATTAAGTGTACTTTCTAAGGGAGTTTGTCATTTTTTATACCAAACACGAATTGGAAGAAAACCTTCCATTGAGTGTCGAAGCTCCTTGTTGGCTTGAAAGAATTTTTTGAAGCGTGTATCCAATTTTCAAGGCTTCCAAATGAATTTTTATTATACAAAACATTTTTCTAACATGGTTGTGAGAAGCGAACACCTGATGCGCATATTTAAAGAAAATACAGTAACCATGACAAGTATTCAGTGATCTATAGTAGACCAAGCTAAGTCGTTAAAAAATGTTAGTGATCAAACTAGATTAAAATTAATGAACAACTTCCCCATGGATATGAAATTTCATCCAATGATTATTAGTACTTATCATTCTTTCACAATTTCTAGAATGATAATATCAAAGGGAATGATTAAATTCCCTACATAGACCAGTGCATCGTCCTAAATTCCAATGATGTACTCTATGGACTAGTCCTATAGTTAAAGAATAACATCTATTTTATTTGGATTACTTTTCTTGAAAATATTTAGCATCATAGGCCAGATAGTCCCCTATAAATTAAAAAGGGCATTCTAGAAAGTTCAAGCACTGATATTTCATGAAATAGAAAAGCCACATGGATCTTAAAGTTTTAGTGGAAGATTTTATTGAACAATAACTAAGAAATCCTCTCTTAGAAAAATCACTTCTATATCTTCTAATTTATTTTTATTATAAATGATTTCCTTAAGGAACTTGGAAAATGACGACATTTGTGAGATTTCAATGGCGAATGGGATGTTGATGTATTGTTTGAACATTTCCATAATATTTTAATATTACTCTTAATCCATTCCACGGACCATCCTCTTTATAAAGGGATTGTGTGTCATTTATGGATATACTTTGGTTATATTTGATGTGTGCTTCTCAGTCCTTGCTACATCATCTTATTTTTAGTTGCTTTTTAATATACTAGGTTCCCTTTATTTTTCTTCCTCCTCCATATTTTCTTTATCTTTAAATGATTGTTGTTTTGAAAGTATTTCCTTATTATACTTATGCCTATATGAGTGCCTGTGAGGGATAAATAATGTTTTCCAAGTGATTTTATCCCTTTTTATGGAATGATATTCGATGACAAGTGTTTGGGAAAATGACTAAATGGATTTTTTAAAATAATTCTTTTGGTTTTAAAATCAGTGGTAATCACTGACTTGATGTTTTAAAAAGTATTATTGTGTTAATTAGATTTCAAACCAAGAGTCTCTGTGATTTGAAAGTGTTAATTTTTTTGGAAAATGTTGTTTTATTTTTAAAGTGGTGAGTTAACCCTTATGATCTATATTTAAAACCACTTTTTTTAGCCTTGGTTAATTTTTATATCAACGTTTTGGGGTGTTTAAAGCTTTTAAGATTTCCAAATGAGATGAATTATTTCAAAAGGGTGTGTTTTACCATGTAGATTGGATTTTGAAACTTATTGTGTCTTTGAATGTTTTTCAATGGTCGTTTAAAGGGTAGTGTGAATTATGATTTTAGTTTCAAAGGTATTTTGATAAAATTGACCCGAAGAGTAGATTGGGATGAATTTTGTAAATGGTAAAATGGTTTGGCATTCCAAGAGGTATTGGCTGAGGAAATGTGTATTTTGAAAATGGGTGTTTATGAAATAGTTTAAAGTTAGATTTTATAAAGGTGATTTGATCGAGAGATATTGGACAAGGAAAAATGTTTTCCAAGTGATTGTTTTCATTTAATGGAAATCTTAGAAAAAGAGTTTTAACATACTTTTATGTGCTACTACTTATTTGGTAAAACATTATAGAAAATGTTTATTTTTATAATATATTTCAAACTAGATTTTTTAGGATGTAATAAGAAAGTGATCTTTTAGATTTGGTAGGTTGTAGCGACCTACTGGAATTTTATATCACACCTATATTTTATAGGTTTAGGTTTGTTCTAACTCGTTTCACTTCCTTTGGATATTCTGAGAGGGATATATGGTTGGATGGTGACCCAAGTTGAACCTTTTTTTGTGTATTTATTTTGTTAAATATTAATATTACCGAATCAAATAGGATGGATATAAATAAAGAATGGATGGATGCCAATCATATGACAAAAGAGTATGAAGATGGAGTGAAAGAGTTCATCAAGTTTGCAAAAGATCATGCATATGACCCTTCTCAAATACTTTGTCCATGTTTACGCTATTTTTATTCAAGACAAATTATTCTAGAGGAGTTGGAAGAATACTTGATCTGTCATGGAATAGATCAAAGTTATAAATGTTGGAATAAACATGGGGAAAAGAGAATATAGCTAGTTGTTGGGATAACACTGTGTTTTATGGACCATCTGATATGATTACAAGTGTCGACAATGAAGAATACAATATCAAGGATGTGATTACAAACATGAATGGTGATGAAGATTGTATTGAGGAAATTACAAGGATAGTTGAAGATGAACTTCGTGATTGTCCAATTTTTTTTGATAAGTTAAAGAGTTGTGTAAATACACCATTTTATGCTGGTTATACTAAATATACAGCATTTTCAGCCATACTGAAGCTGTATAATTTGAAAAGGCAACAAATGGACTGATGCCTGTTTTACAAAACTACTTGCTCTCTTGAATGCCATGCTCCTAGAAGATAATGAGCTCCCTAATCGAACATACAACACCAAACGAATGCTACGATCGATGGGTATGATCTCTAAAAGAATACACGCTTGCCCGAATGATTGTATACTATTTCAAAAGGACCAAAATCACTTAAAGAATGCCCAAAGTGTGGTGCTTCTTGATATAAGAAATATGAATCCAGTCCTAAAAAATTTATATGTTACTTTCAATCATTCTAAGGTTTAGGTGCCTATATGGAAGTGAGGATACTTAAGGACAATTGATACGACACACAAATACGAGAAATAGAGATGAGAAATTACATTATCTGATAGACTCTTCTTAGTGGAATAAAATTTATCATGAGTATCCTGAATTTGGAAACGAGATGAGAAACCTTCATCTTGTGTTATCTACCAATGGAGTGAATCCTTTTGGTTTTCAAAGTAGTAATCACAGTACATGACTGGTTATGTTGGTAAATTATAACTTTCCACCGTGGTTATGCAAGGAAAGAAAATACATCATGTTATCTATGCTTATATCAGGGCCAAAACAAATGGGTAATAATATTTATGTTTATTTGGCTCCACTGATCAAGGATTTGAAATTATCGTGGGATTCAGGTGGTACGTTTTATGATGCTTATTGAAATAAATATTTCACATTACGAGCCATGTTGTATGGGACGATAAATGACTTTCCTACTTATAGAATTTTTTTAGGATATAACATTAAAAGAACTCAAGGGTGTCTCATTTGTGAACAAGGTATACAATCAATTAGGTTGAAACATTCATCAAAGACTATGTTTCTAGGACATCACAGATTTCTACCCTGATGAAATAAGTACCGATCTTGGAAAACATCATTCGATGGAATTTCAGAAGAACATACATCACAGTCTCCACTAATAGGTGATCAATTGTTTTAGAAAGTAAAATATATGGACACTGATTTTGGTAAACCATTTTTGAAAAATCTTACGAAAACCTGTTGGAAAAAGAGATTGGTTTTTTTGAATTACCATATTGGAATTGTCTGTATGTCAGACATTTTCTTGATGTTATGCATGTTGAAAAAAATGTATGTGATATTGTCATCAAAACGTTTCTAAATGAACCTGAAAAAAAGGATGGAATTAAGGCTAGGTTGGATATGGTTGAATTGGGAATACAAGAAGAGTTGGCACCAGTGAAGGGTGAAAAATGGACTTTTCTTCCTCCAATTGCACACACTCTTTCCAGGTAGGAGAGATATCAGTTTTTTAAATTCTTGAATGACATAAAGGTTCCAGAGGGGTATTCATCGAATATCAAGAATATCATGTCAATGACCGATTTAAAGTTAAAGGGTCTGAAATTACATGACTGTCATGTTTTGATGCAAGATCTAATTCCTATAGCTTTATGTTGCATTTTTCCCAATAATTTCCCTCATACATTAACCAATATTTGTTTCTTCTTCAAATCTATATGCAGCAAAGTTATAGATCCAGTGAAATTAACAACTATGAAAAGAGAAACTACCATCATACTATATGAATTGGAAATTTTCTTCCCACCAACATTATTTGATATAATGGTTCAATTTATGGTTCACTTGATGAGAAAGATTAGACTATGTGTTCCTGTACACTGTAGATGGATGTAACCCATTGAATGGTATATGAATATTTAGAAAGGGTATGTCAAAAATCAAATTAATCCATAGGGTTGTATTATGGAGAGATATATTATTGAGGAAGCCATTGAATTCTATACCAAATTCCTGTAGTGTGGAAAGCATTGGTCTACTAAAATCTTATCACACTAGGAAGCTTGTGGGTGAAGGAATTTCTGGAATAGATGTTGTCACAATTAATCTTACAGATTGGAAGAAGGCCCACCTTTAAATTTTTCATAATATTTTGGAGGTTTCCCCATATGTTGAAACCCATAAAGAAATTATTACACATTTGAATCCATCAAGGGATAAAAGATGGATATCAAATACACATAATCAACAGTTTATAAGATGGTTTCATGACCATATTTTTAAAGAGTTTGTTAAAAATATGGATTCAATTTCAGAACGACTTCGATGGATATCCAGAGGACCAAGTGTGTATGTATTATCTTAAAATGGTTATGTAATTAATGGTTATAAATTTTATACAAATAAACATGATGAAGATAGTACTATGAAAAATAGTGGAATTACACTTGTGGCTAAAGTAATGCATGTTTCTGGTACTAAGGATAGAAATACAATTTACATGAATATGTCATACTTTGACATCATAAAAAAAATATGGGAGTTGTATTATACAACATTCTAAGTCCTGATTTTTCAATGCAAGTGGGTTGATAATAGGAGTGCTGTTAAAATAGATGAATTGGGATTTATGAAAGTGGATTTTTGTAAGGAAGGGTAAAAATATGAATAATTTATAATGGAATCATAGACAATACAAGTATTTTATATTCCAGATCTTGTAAACTAAAGTGGTCAATTGTTATGTTATCAAACCAAACCACTAAAGGTTCATATTAAAATTCAACTGAGGATGACCCTTTCATTGGGATGCCGCAATCATTTTAGAGTAGTCCCAATATAGAAAATGTTTTGCATGTCATAGGAAACCACAATGAAGGGATTTGGATAGTTGATAGAGGGGTCAAATTACTTTAGACTTAAAAAAATAATGTTCAATAATCAGGTTATATATATTTTTGTAATATACATTGTGTTACTTCATGTTATTATCTGTTTGCTGCTGCATTTATGTAATCTAAATTAAATGTTAAATCACTTCTACAGATAATGACTTCTATATGTATTGGTGCTCCCAATCCTAAGTAATAATAGGTCTCTCAACTTGCTGCTTCTCATAGTGTAGAGGAACAATGACCTTCTGCACATGCCGATGCCAGCGCTCCAAAGAAACAACAAGTTTCTCAACCTATTACTGCTTCTAGTGCAGAGGTACAATGAAATTCTGTACATGATGATGTTACCGTTGCAGAGGAACAACATATTGATGATGTTGAATCTGAGGAAATGATAGGTGATGAAGGACTGACGATGCATAAAAAATAGGAGTTCCATAATTTGACGATGTTAGAAAAAATCATTAAGGTGAAAATCAAAGGCATAAAATTTGAGGTTGGATAGAATGTGCGGGGCCAACATACTGACCCCAACAAATCCATGTTTATTAGTTATATTAGACTCATCACTCGGAAACACATGCCAATTGATGTATATCCATGACACCATATTATGCCCACAATTAAGACATTGATGTGGGAAGATATTACGATAACATTATGATATCATTTTTTTATTTTACTAAAAAATAAAACAATAAAACATTGATTTACTCTTCACCATCCCCTACAAAGTGCATTTATAGTAGATGAATCCCATAAGAAATATGTATTAATTCTTGCTTGAAGGATTCACATAGGATTTCACACAATTCTAACAAGATATTATCTTAAAGATGCTGAAGGGAAAATAAACCCACACCCACCGCTTATGTATACACACCTAATAACCTAAGAAGTGTGGGATGCGTTTATTGGATGTTGTGGGAAGCTGTCTTTTCAGGTACATTATGGATGGTAATACATTGTTTTACAATATGTGTATTCATCACTTTGATTTAGAATTTTTTATTTATGAAACAACAATTGAGTGTTGAAAATAAGGAATGGGTAGAAAAACCAACATACCCTTACCGTAAAGCAAAAAAAAATTGGTATGTATTTTAAATCTACCATAACAATTTTATATGACATGAAACAATAACATAATTACATTCCTCTATTTATATTCATATTGATGAATCCAAATCTAAATCCACTTTCACCAGACACCATGTGCTATGGAAGGAGACGCATGTAAATAAATATGTGATACTAATAGATGAAAATACACAAAAAGTGTGAGAAACATGTGTAAGTATGACATAATATTTTTTCTTTCAATAGCAATTAAATAACAATGATTAATTATTTTACTATATTTTCTATCTGACATAGTCATAGGAATCAAAAACACCTATATCGGATAAACACCTACTATCGGTGGCCTTGAAGTGGCCAGAAAAGTATGGCTACATCAGAGGTGCTGATTTTGGGGTAACACCTCAAACATATTTTGAGGACAAAAAATAGGAGGATAAAGATAAAGAAATAAAATAGATGAAAGAAAGACTATCCACCCTTGAAGAACGATTCCAATGAGAGAGAGAGTTGCTAGAAACTTTTATAAGGGGAAGTAAAGAGAAGAAACAACTCAATAACAACCATTTCCTGAAGATCCCCACACCCCCACCAGCTTTGAGGCGAGCCATTCCCCTCAAAGAGATGTCTTATCCAAGTTAGTAAATATTATAATAACTGTTTCCATAAAATGTGAATCAGATAGACACTGATACCTTTCCTATACTGATATTCTATAGGGTGATAATGACTATGATTTATATCCACCAACACCCAACCATATCCTTTTAGTGAGGTCTATGGTGTTTAATATCCAAAATGAAATGATACATAATAGAACACTTTCAACAAGTCATGTGAGAGTTTCAATTAGCATAGCCCATGACCTGGTCACTAAGCTACCAATTCCAATTGATGAGGAATATATTCATAAGGTCAAACAAGCTGTTGAAACATTCCTCGCATGGCTATCACATCTTGTAAAGAAACATGTTGATAAGGAGGTATTCATTTCCAATTTATATTTCATGCTAAACCTTTAAAAATTAATGAAAAAAGGTATGAACCAATGAATGTTATTACATAGAAACAAAGGGAAGGGGGTGAAATGAAAAGTCAACTCAAAACCATCTAAAGGATCAACCAACTGATCAAAAAGATCTTCTAAAAGTACCTTTAATACTCCCATTGAATATCCATAGTTACTAACATTGAAGGTTCATACAGATACAAAGTCACAAAGTGGTAGTAGTCACGTAGTTTATTTTGAAGAAAAAATGTATGTAGAGGAAATTAATGACTACATTTCTTATGAGAATGTAGATTAAATAATTAACTATGAATGGCTAAGAGCCTAAGTTGTAAATGTATACATGAGGTACGTTTTCATGATTTAATTTTCCAAAAACTGATATACAATGTTAATTATTACTAAATAAATTTCATATTTTTTGCAAGTGTATATATCAATACCAATCGAAGGAATTTCCCCATGATTTTTTTGGACTCATTAGTCCTCTCATCACCTTTATAAACCAAACAAAAATAGAATCCAAAAAAATAGATGAAATAGTGGAAAACTTGTCCAAATCGTTTGATAGAAAACTTGGGGATGTCATACTCTTCTTAATACCAATGATGTAGGGGTAAAATGATACAATTTAATCATATAAAATATATTTTCATTTCTTTCATTACTTATTTCTTTTTGTGTTTTTAGGAAACATTGGATGCTCATTGTATTTAATTTGGATACTCCAAATATTTATTTCCTAGATTCACTGCATAGATTACCAACAAACTAACCACAGATGATGGCATTTGTCAATTTTTAATACACTACATACAATGTTTTAGAACTAAAATTCAAGTTATATAATTTATATTATGTTTTAATAAGGATTCTGTTATTATAGGCTAGTGTGTAAATATCATCTAAATCATGGCATAAGGACAAGCATTGGGCACAAGGTCCCTGAAATGTTATATAACTGAATAAGTATTTGGGTATATATAATAATATTTCACTATCCAAATGCATATAAAAAATTACTTATTTTACTAAATGTTTATGCAGTTTCTGAAACAAATGGAAAATATTATGGTTATTATGTTTATAAATATATAAGATAGATCATATTCCATAAAAAAACACACATCCTCGATGAGGTATTTTCAAAGTTAATTACTAATTCATTTAAAATATGTATTAATCATTTGTGTATTTATATTTTTCTAGTACTACAATTACTGTAAAAAAATAATATTTAGAAGACAATATACATTTTCTTAGAAATGAATGAGCATCATACCTGATTGTAGATTATACACAAATAACATGAAGATATGAATTCCATATATGTAATGGATTGCTTCATATTTATGTTTAATTTATATCTTTTTAGTATTAATCACATAATAATTTTTTTCTTATATAGGTGGATTCCTTGTAATTTAGGATTTTTTTGAGACTTTGGGACATGAAAGAATCAACGACACCTCAATCCAACACACGGTTTGATTGGTATGACTTAAAGTGCATCTTTTTTATTTAAATCTAACATTAATTTTAGTATAATATACAACTTACATACTAAAAAAATGCATTCAAATTATTTTGATACTTTATTAATATGATCCATAAGTCATTTAAGACTTGTAGTAATTAGCAACACCTCAATCCAATGTACAATGTGACCGATATGACTCAAAGTGTCCGTTATCAGTTTAAAATTGATATTTTACTTCAAAATATATCACTCAATAAAAACTGAGAAAATGCGCTCATATTGTCTTGATAATTTATGAAATCGATTCATAAATCATTCATGATATATAGGAATTGGCCTCATGTCAAACTGATACACAATGTGACCGGTATGAGTCAAAGTGCATGTTTCCAGTTTAAAATGAAATTTAGTAAAAAAGAAAAGCGACATACTAAAAACTGAGAAAACATATTTGGATTGTTTTTATACATTAGTAAAACTACCCATGAGTCATTTGGGACATGTAGATTTCAGTCACACCTCAATCTGATGTACAGTTTGACCGATATGACTCAAAGTGAATATTTTTATTTAAAATTGACATCAATTTTAGTAAAAAGGAACAATTGACATACAAAAAAATGAGAAAAATCATTCATATTGTTTTGATACTTTAGAGAAACGATCCATGATTCATTTGAGATTTTTAATAATCATCTTCACTTCAATCCGAGGCACAGTGTGACTGATATGACTCCAAATACATCTTTTTTATTTAAATTTTACATCAATTTTAGTAAAAAGGACAATTAAACTATTCAAAAATGAGAAAATGAATTCATATTGTTTTTATACTTTAGGAAAATAAACCATGATTCATATGAGATGTGTAGAAATCAGACACACCTCAATCTGACACACGATCTAACTAGTATGCCTACAAGTGCGTCTTTCTATTTAAAATTGACATCAATTTTAGCAAAATGAACAAGTGTCATACTGAAAACTGATAAAACGCATTCGTATCATTTTGATACATTTTGAAAATGATCCATGAGTCATTTGTGACATTTATAAATTATCCTCACCTCAATCCAATGCACATTGTGATCGGTATGACTCTAAGTGCATCTTTTTATTTAAAATTTACATCAATTTTAGTAAAAAGGAAAATCGACCTACTAAAAACCAGGAAAACACATTCATATTATTTTAATAATTTAGTAAAATTATTCATCAGTAATTTGAGATGTGTAGTAATCATCCTCATCTCAATCCGACACACGGTGTGATTGGTATGACTCAAAGTGCGTTTTTTATTTAAAATTAACATAAATTTTAGTAAAAGGGAACAAGTGATGTACTGGAAACTAATAAAATGCATTTTTATTGTTTTGATACTTTAGGTAAATGATCCATGAGTCATTTGGGACATGTAGAAATCAATTTCAGCTCAATATAAGGCACGTTGTGACCGGTATAACTCAAAGTGCGTATTTTTTATTTAAAATTTACATTAATTTTAGTAAAAAGGACATCTGACCTACTCAAAACTAATAAAATACATTTAGATTATTTTGATACTTTATAAAAATTATCCATGATTCATTTAAGATGTGTAAGAATCAGACACACCTCAATCTGACATACTCTGTAACTAATATGACTACAATTGCATCTTTTTATTTAAAATTGACATCAAATTTAGTAAAAGGAAAAAGTATCATACTAAAAACTAAGAAAAAACATTATTATTGATTTGATACTATAGGAAAATGATACATGAGTTATTTGGGATATGTAGGAATTATCCACACCTCAATACGAGGCACAGTGTGACCGATATGACTCCAAGCGCATCTTTTTATTTAAAATTGACATCATTTTTAGTAAAAAGGAACAAGTGACATACTAAAAATAGATAAAACACATTAGGATTATTTTTATATTTTATGGAAATGATCTATGAGTCATTTAGGACATTTAAGAATCATCCTCACCTCAATCCGAGCCATGGTGTGATCGGTATGACTTCAAGTGGGCCTTTTTTATTTAAAATTTACATCAATTTTAGTAAAAAGGACAACTAACCTACTCAAAATTGAGAAAAAAATTTGTATTATTTTGATGCTTTAGGGAAATGATCCATGAGTCATTTGAGATGTGTAAGAATCATCCATAACTCAATTCGATACATGGTGTAACCGTTATGAGTATAAGTGTGTCTTTTTATTTAAAATTGACATCAATTTTAGCAAATGGAATAAGTGTCATACTGAAAACTGAGCAAACACAATCAGAATATTTTTATGCTTTATTAAAATGATCCATGAGTTATTTAGGATGTGTAGGAAGCATCCACACCTCAATCTGAGACGCAGTGTGACCAGTATGACTCCAAGTGCGTCTTTTTTATTTCAAATTGACATCATTTTTAGTAAAAAGGAATAAGTGACGTACTAAAAACTGAGCAAATACATTCGGATTGTTTTGATACTTTAGGGAAATTATCCATGAGTTATTTGGACATCTATTAATCACTCACACCTCAATACTATGCATGGTGTGACTGGTATGAATCAAAGTTCCCATTATCAGTTTTAAATTGACATTTTAGTTCAAAACGTGTGTCACTCACTAAAAACCAAGAAAATGAGATCTGACTATGTTGATAATTTAGGATAGTAATTCATAATTCATTTGTACAATTAGGAAGAAATATCACATCAAATCAACACATTATGTGACCTATATGACTCAAAGTGCATGTTTCTAATTTGAAATGAAATTTTAGTAGAAAACAAAAGTGATATACTAAAAACTTAGAAAACATATTCAGATTGTTTTGATACTTTAGGAAAATGATCCTTAAGTAATTTTTGATGTATAAGAATCATCCTCACCTCAATCCCACACATGGTGTGACTAGTATAACTCCAAATGTGTCATTATTTAAAATTGACATTAATTTCATTAAAAAGAACAAGTGACACACTCAAAACTGATAAAACTCATTCAAATTGTTTTGATACTTTAGAACAATGATCCATACCTCATTTGTGATGTTTTGGAATTAACTGCACCTTAATACAACACATGGTGTGACCAGTATAACTCAAATTGTATCTTTTTATTTAAAGCTGACATTTTTTTAATTTATTTGTTCATATTAATTATTTATTTATTTATTTATAATATCACTAACATAAGATTTTTTTTTCTTATATAGGTGGATTCTTTTTCTTAGGTTGAGGTGATTTTTCAGCAATGGTACCATGGGTAGAACTTTTTGAGAGGGGATCACGAGTTCTAAAGACAAACATTAATGTTTTAAATTGTTTGTGGATAATAATTATAATTGTAATGATGCAAAAAATTGTTTGAAATGTATATAGTAGTGTTTTTTTTTGTATTTTTGATGTCAAATTTATTTCAATTAAATTATATATTTTGTGTAGGTTTTAGTGTGATGTTTTTACATACAGGAGGTTGCTGTAGTGTGTTGTTATACAAACAACACAATGTAATAGATGGGGACTTTATGAGTGCTATTTAAAGCACTGATAAAGTGGGACCTTTATCAGTACTAGAAATAGTGATGATAAAGAGTGGATTTTATTAGTGTTGCGATTAATAATACATTTTTAGTACTGTTAAAATCCTTTTTATGCACTATTAAAGGGCATATCTATAGTAGTGTATCCATTTTGATATGAATCTCCATAGTATAGGAAATATAGAAAAACCTGTTAGGAGGCCATAAAATCAAACTTAAACCCAAGACTTTAATTTAGACTTGTACCCCAAAACACCTAACAATAAAGTGATTAAAATGATGACCAAATTATTGTAAGCAAAGAAAAAATTGTTTCAATTGAATCAAGATATGACCACAATATTTCCTCTTCAATTAATCCAAGGTGATTAAGAGATGGAAGAAGCTACGGCCCAATGGAATACATTTCAAATTAGAAAAACCTTACATAGCTAAGATATTTGTGACCAGGTCTGTAATGACTCAAATTTTATATGTATCATTTTTAGATATTGTATGGATTATTTTTGAGACTAGAAACTAGGAAGACATGTGATTATAAAGTCTGGTGTGCCTGGAATAAATGTTTGAAATATATTAAATATATTAAATAACATGCATGCACAATTTTCCTAAAAATTAGAATAACTTCTAAAAGGGGATCGTATCAAAAACCCAAGGACATAATTGAATTCAGAAAGTGGGGTTTACCCTATGTGTGACTTAACCTTGGTTGGCATGGGATGTTTGTAGAAAAGTCTTCTTAGGAATGAAATTAAATGAATAATTAATTAATTTTTTTATTTCATTGATGCAGCGAATGACGTATATTTAAGTAGATTGTTATGACTAAATTCTAGGGTTAGTTGCATAACCCTAGAGTTGTTAGAGAACCCTTGGAGAGTGCATTAGAAGATATCTCTTAGATAAACTTCTACCGGATCGCGGATCAATGATCGACGAGCAATAGAATCAAAGGATCTCACCAACAATAACGGCGCTGCTTCATTCTTTATCAGCAATTGATCCAAATTGACATAATAAATTTGTTTGATTTGGATTCCTTCCCCGTTCTTAATTTCAACAATGAACACAAATCAATCAACCCACAGATTGATCCATGGTTTATTCATATTGCAGGATGAGTTTATTTGTGGGGATTTTATTGGGAGAATTACTTTGTGATATCCGATTCTTCATTGTTATTATAATGATGATGAATCAAGTCCAACATGAACATTGGATGAGGTTCATTCCTCATGTTTGTGGTTTTTCATTTCTTCCCCTTTTTATTCATTCAACACGGGCCTTCTTCGTCTGGACCATGGTTTGACATCCACCGAGAAATCGATCATGGCGTACTAGTCTCTTGCAACAGCTATCCGATATTGTAGATCTAGGATCAAAACGACATGATGGTGGTGCGATAATGGAGACAATAGTGGATCAGATGACATAGGTACTCAGTTTTCATATTCTTTGGCATGCAACAAAGAACACTATTTGAAGGCATTTTTTGAATTAATCAAAGGTCTGAAACATGTTAATTAATGATTAAGTGACTTGTAATATCCCAAAATGACTTACCTCTAAACTGGTAGCCATATCGGTGGGTCATATGGCCTCAAGTGCACCTCCCCATATGACAGAGGCTGCCAAGTAGCAATATGGGTGTAAGGAGGTGATAGTGGGGAGACTACTGAACCGGTCGAATTTAAGATCGGGCTTCGGAATGAGATTCCGAATGCTTGGATCCTTCTTTTTAATGTTTTTGGACATGGGTGAATGCCCGTTAAGTTTTCTGAGTGTCTTGAGGGGTTTCGGGAGTGTCAGACCCGAAGATGGCTGGTTTTTAAGCGACAACAGAAGGCGCATGGTTGGTGAACGGTTTCCCAAACCGTGCGGCCCAAACCGTGCAACTTAAAATAGGTAGGCAGAGGAGTCCGGACGGCCTGCGCACGGTTTCCCCAAACCGTGCGGCCAACTTGTGCATGGTGCCCTGGGTGTCTAGTGGGGTGCCGCACGGTTTGCGCACGGTTTGGCAAACCGTGTGTGATAAACTGTGCACCGCACCATGTTTGGGTTTTTGGGATATTTTAAATGGTTTTAAAATTAAAAGAAAAAAATAAAAACAAAAACCTAATTAACTAAGCCTCTCCCCTCCTCTCTTGGTAGACCCGCACGAACCCCTCCCCCTTGGAGCCGTCGGCCTCACGCGCAAGCCCCCTCGGCTGGACCTCCTTTCGCCTTCGTTTCTTCTTCATTCTTGGTGATTCTTCTTCTGAATCTCTATGGTAAGTCCTTCTCCTCCCTATCCTCCTTGTTCCAAGCCGTTTTTCGGCGTATTCATCGCCCGGTGAGATTTAGCCAAATGTCCTAGGGTTTAGGGTGATCCGACTTTTGGTTTCTCTTTGTTCCAGGTTCGTGCGGAAGGCTTCTCGGGTCGTGTTTGGGTGTATTCCGATGATCGCCACCTAAGGCGAAGAGATTCTCCACGTTTCGATCCGCAGGTTTGTTTCCGAGGTAAGGGTTTTACCTGTTGTTGGTTTTCACAACTTCTAAGTAATGTCTTTAGTTGTTCTAAGGGTTCCTGGTGTGTTCTGGTTAGTGAGTTGGTGGTTTTGGTCGTGTTTCAGGTTTCTAGAGCTTAGGCGACTCGCCTGTGCAGGCATAGGTACATATTTATATATATGCGGGTTCCCCCGGTATGCGTATATTCATGCATGGCAGCGAATATAAACGTACATGGCTAGTTGTCCCCATTGCATATATAAAAGTGCCTGCACAGGTGAGCGGAGAAAGGTATATGTGTATAAGCATATGTGTAAGGATCCTCTTGTGCACACTCATGGCCATTCAGGGCATGTTCATAGAGTCTAGGTGTCCTTATACGTATGTGAAATCACATATGCCTCGTGGGGGAGCAGCAACGACTCTTAGTTAGAAAGTGCCAAGAGCCGGAGTGGACGAATGGATCCACCTTGAGGTAGGGTCCCTCTCCTTGCCCTTTAATTTAAAGTGAAGCCTTTAAAGAGTTTAATACTACATTGTTTTAGTATTTTAATTATGCAAGTTTAGTCGATTAAATGATTCTGTGAAAATCATGTGAATTGCAGGAATAAGATAAAAGATGTTGTTTGGTCACTAAACTAACGATTTAATAATAAAACCCCTCGATCAGAGGTGCGCTGTCTTTAAGACAAAAGTAGGAAGTAGACTTACATGCTTGCCTGCTCTATTTGCCTTGGTTCCATGCTCATACTTTGACATCATGTTTGGTGAATATATTTTCTTGATATGGCCATTAGAAATGCTCCTAAATGGATTTCCCATAGTGATTTGACACGTGTTTCCCTAAGCACCTAACTAGTTTCGGCATAACGTGTAATTGTAATTGCCCTTAAGATAACGGAGTTAAATGAATTTGATTAGAATGGATTAAATAAGATAGTGCCAACTAAGTGAAATGACTATGACGCTTGTATTACTAATCATCCTGCCAGGTTTAGGCAACTAGATGGAATGACCCTTATGTGGAACCCTTGCCTGATTTTCCATGTTTAGGCAAATTGGATAAAATGACTTTGAATAGGGAACGTGCGCTGAATGACATAGTTGAATGGGTTGGGTCATGAATTTGATATGGTTAATTGGAGCGCATAAGATGTAATGCCTTATGTGTTGTTTGAAATGAATAGGATGTACTGCCTTATGCACTGTGATATAAAACTGATGATGAATGTGTAGATTATGAATGTGGTATTTCTGTTTGAAATGCATAAGAGGTACTGCCTTATGCATTCTAATGAAACTGTGATAATGATTATGAGTGATTATGGATGGGATACATTCATACCCCATGCAACCTACTTTGAGTGATTATGGATGGGAGGAATTCATACCCATGCCATTTACTTTGACTGATTATGGATGAGAGACATTCATACCCCATGCCATATACTTTGAATGATTATGGATGGGATGCATTCATACCCCATTCCAGCTTATTTTGAGTATGGGTGGGAGGCATGTCTACCCCACACCAGATGTGATCTATATACGTGTATGGAAGGGAGGAATTCTTACCCCTTTCCAGTTGACTCCTGATGATGATTACATGTTTGGGTGGGAGGTAGTTATACCCCATGCCAGTATATGAATGTGACAGATGGGAGGCAGTTATACCCCATGATGGTTGAATGAACGTGATGAAAGGGAGGAATTATTACCCCTTTCCAGTATCTTTTAGGGACGAGAGGCATTCTTACCTTGTGCCCACTATCTTCAGATGATGGGTGGGAGTCATGCTTACCCCACACCATCTTTTATAAGTATTTACATATGTAACTGTAGTGGCATGAATAGACTGATATCCCGGTAATGAGCCAAAGCTGGTATAACCGTCAAGTTTCCTTTGGGAAACCTGAACGGGTATTGTTATTCTATGTTGTTCTGCTTATTAAATCCTGTTATACCTGTTTACTGATTTAATTAATATTACACTATCTGGTTTGGGTTAGACACCGGTGGTGCCGACCTACTGAGATTTATATCTCACACCCTACTCGGGCCGCTATTGCACTGGGGTACTCAAGTAGACCTTTTTTGTTTGCAGGACCTAGGTTGGTTGCTGTGTTTCTTGTACCTAGAGATAGGAGCAAAGGACCGAGTGGGAGCTCGAGATGCTCAGGAGAACGCCCGTCGGGCCTTGCTGTCTTTTCTTTATTCTTTTACATTATATTGTAAGCATGCTGTATTGCTTCCTATTTTTACATTTTATCATTCATCGTCCCTATATCGTGTAAACTGGCTTTGGACACCTTTTATAAAAATGATCACTATTTGTCTTCTGCTGCTGTTTGTTCATTGTTTATATATTACTACTTCCGCTATTGAATGTTATTTACTCTGAGATACCACTGTTCAACTCTGATAAGAGGGTATAGTCTCCCCACTATCATCTCCTGAGACCCTCGCTGCTAGTCGGCAGCCTCTAGCATATGGGGAGATGCGCTTGAGGCCATGTGGCGACTGGTCCGGCCACCGATTCGATGGTGAGCCGGGCCGGGACGTTACAAGACGACATAGGTACCCAGTTTTCATGTTCTTTGGAATGCAATAAAGAACACTATTTGAAGGCATTTTTTGAATTAATCAAAGGTCTGGAACATGTTAATTAATAATGAAGTGACTTGTAATGTCCCAAACCAACTTACCACTAAACTGGTAGCCATATCGGTGGGTCACATGGCCTCAAGTGCACCTCCCCATATGCCAGAGGCTGCCAAGTAGCAATAAGGGTGTAAGGAGGTGATAGTGGGGAGACTATACCCTCATGATCAGAGTAGTACAATGGTATAACAAATAATAAACAATAGGAAACAATGGAAGCAGTAAATAAAGAAAGATAGAGCAACAAAAGAATAATATAAACTCAATATAAACAATGGACAATTCAAATATACAATAGATGCATGCATGTCTTGATGACGATACATAAACTAAAATAAAATACATACAATGGATAGTGATATAGTACAATACAAAAATAAAGAAAAGACAACAAGTCCCTAAGGGAGATGTCCATGAGCATCCTGAGCTCCATCTCGGTCCTGTGATCCTATAACACCCTGAGCCAAGTTACCCATAGTTGGTGCATTATTACATAACATTGGCATGATCATAAAAGATCAAGTCTCGAAAGACCGATTATTTTAGTAGCCATGGAAACAAGATTCATACATAAGTTCAACTTTACAACTTGAAAAGAAATACAACATGAATTTATTCCATTGGAAACATCCAATCCTCCTAAATAATGCCTGCAAGTCACTCATAACTAACTTCTTCATATCCTGGGAAAACGAAACATAAGAAAGGGGTGAGCTCAAACGCTCAGTAAGGGTAAGAAATACAATGGAAGATAACATAAATATTAAGCATGGTGAATAATTGAAACCACATGCCTTTACCAATAATAAACATGAATACTTTTATGGCAGGAATATGAGCTGAGTAAATAATTCCATAATAAAACATAATCATTGGTATTCTACTAGTCGAATGACCACATGAACCATCAATATTATTTTCACAATGAGGAAATGTATAATGCCGGACATTCTGAAACATTTTGTCAAGGCCTCGGCTAAGACGTCTAAAAATGATTAAGGCCTCAGCCAAAACCATATATCAAAATTGGGAAAGGGCCTCGACCAATTCCACGTCTAGTTGTCACATGATACCTACCGATGCATCGAGGAGCTATAGCGGGCTCCACCCATCACTTACTAAGTCTAATAAATTCCTCATATGAAAAGGTTTAAACATATCATAAACATTCGTATTAAAACTAGTATACGAAATGTCAATACTTTAACCATAAACCATGAATGGTATAAAAATAGCACATCCACAGTCAAACTTATCATAAAACCTTCAATACAATATGGAAGTTTAGTAACATAATAAATCAATTTCAAATAAACTTAAAATCCATCAAAGGATGTTGACATAGATGAAATCAAAACCCTTTTTAGAGAAATATCTCTTTCTATTTTCAAATAATTTAAGAGTCACAAAATTATAAAGAAAACATTTATTTTGAAAATATTCTTATAAGATTTTAAGGGAATATTCGATGATTTTATAACGGCCAAAAATAACCGCACCTGCCGTATAAGTTAAGAAAGACATTCTTACCTTAAATTTGTCGAAAAGGTTAAAAAGTACCTTGTTTGGAAAACGACAGAAAGATTCCTTTCAAAACAAATAAGGGTATAAATGAATTTAACCCATTGTATAGTAAATAGTAAATTATTTTTGAAATAAATTTTTAAGAAACATGGATGTGGATGATAAAGAGGTCCCAGTAGATAATTATGTATAAACAACCTCAGATAATGAAGAGATTGTAGAATTAACCCTTACCTTGTACTTTTCCTTGGTCAAGGGTAGGTTAAACTCCTGTATAATGGTGAAATAATTTCTATTAAATTATACAATAATCATATACATTAATATGATATCATATATGATCTTTTAACATTGCTTCGTTAATAATATCTTAGTATTATCGTCGTTTCAGGTGTTAACTTACTCATTTTCTTTTATATGTTTTCTTACGTAAGCTGTGTTTTTTATGGATAGGTTGTATATTATTCATATACAGAATGATATCAAGTTCTTAAAAATTATTTTTAACCATAAAATAAAAATTAGTCTTGAATGGTTATGATGGGGAAATGAATCTCATCGCGTTCGTGGAGACGGTAATCCGCACGTACACACGAACACTACTTCCATTTCATTTTTCATTTTAAAAGGAATCAAAACCAAATGATACATAGGTATATTATTATTAAAGTATAATATAATATATTATATATGTTACTTAAGTTCATTAACACCATCCTTTATACGTTCCATGCATGGTATGATCGAGTCATATCACTTTGAGGGGGCGGTAGTCCACACTTCCACAAATGAAATTATCGTGTATATATATACAACATGAAACGAATAATTGTATTCTATAAAATGGAATTAAATAATCTTATATATAAAATAAATATCATTAATATTATATTTAATTATAGTGCCATCATAATAGCCACCATGATAGGTGGTATGAGATAATTGAACAATCATTGTTTCGTGAGGCATTTGGTTGCCATCCACAAAAACATTATGTTCTTCACCCATTAGATGGAGATGTGTGTAAGTGTAGTTTGAATACTTATCATAAAAATATCCTATTATATTGAGTATACTAGTGTTGTTACAAAAGAAAATAATAAGAAGAGTTTAGGGGTTGGTGAAGTAAAATAAAAGAAAAGAAGCTAAGAGAAATCGTTACCTTTAATTTGGGTAACTCCCTTTGGTTTGAACCAAAAAGGACTCTTTAAGTGCCTTCTGCCTAAGGTAAGGATTCTAGGAGGAGGATAGGGATGTAGAGAGATTAATTGGGCAGATTTTGGATGATACAAAAGGCTTGAGAGGTGTGAGTAATTGGTTATAAGTGGTCTCCTTTTATAAGGGGGAGGAGGGGCTCTTTAAGAAAGATTGAAAATATTATTTTATTATATAATGATATTCAGTTTCTAATAGTCCAAAACTCATTAAAGTTTAATATAAGATGACTCACGATCTAAATGAAATCATCCAATCAGAATTGGGTAGGTTTTGGGTATTATTTTAGTCTTTATAATCTTATTTATTTAAATCATTTATTAATGAGGTAAACACTACATCATTATTGTGTCATAAATAATTTAGTTTATTAGATGTCTAAAAATTATAAAAAAATACCATGATGTAGGAAATATTTTTATCTTTATAATTAATATTTATAGTTAAAAAATAACATATATAACCTTATGTAAAAATGGTTTTTCTAAAAGATATATGCTTATGTCATTTTTGTATTTACTTTAACTTAATTAATATAAAGTGTCATTATCACTTACAAGTGGCTCCATGGGGTCCCAAAATCAACCCAAAGATGCCCATGGTAGTAAATGTATAAATAAATAGGGTTAGAACACGTTTTAGGGTAATTTAGTATTATTATAATATTATTTTTTACCCTTATTTACCGGATTTACCCTTTAACCATGGTAAATAAAATATTTACCGAAGTATTATTCAAAATGACTAAAAATAAAAGTTACCTATTTACAAAATTTGTACCTCCTGATTCTAAATATAGAATCCATTTTTCTAAATTCAAAACACAGAAGTGGCAGAAACTAATTTAAAATTAATTCCCGTTGTCGAAACAAAAAGCGTGTTTTTAACAAATAATAACTATCAAAATATTGACACTTTCTTATATCCAGTTTAAATATGAAATTATGTCCAATGACTAAAATTGGATTAAATGGTAAAATTATAATCTAATTATACTTTAAAATCACTCAAATTCATAATTTATCACTATTAATTATTTCAATTAAAAAGTTGTTTTTAATTAAAATTTTGTAATTTTCACTATTCATCAAAATATGAAAGTTATCAGAAAGCTACCAAAATTTTACCCTAAGATAATTTTGATATTCCAAATCCAAAAATGAAGTCTATTTTACCAAATTAAAAACATAAAAGTTGAATTTATTAATTTAAATTTAATTTCCGCTGTCAAAACCAAAAGGCGTATTTTTAAGAAATAATAACTATCAAAAGTTTGACACTTGTTTATGTCCAATTTCAAAGTGAAATTACTTAAAATGACCATAATTGTATTAAATGGTAAAAATATAATCTATTTATACTTCCAAACCATTAAAATGTATAATTTAACAATATAAATTATTTTGATTAAAAAAGTTGTTTTCAGTTAAAATATAGCATTTCTCACTATTCTCTCAAATATGAAAGTTATCAGAAAAACACCAAAAATTTATTGAAAATAAATTCTTATGTCCTGATTCTAAAGAAGAAGTTAATTTTGTCAAATTTAATATATAAAAGCTTCAAATATTGGATTTAAAAAGGCTTCACCATTAAAAGGTGGTAAAATTGCATTTTTCAAAAAATACTTCTTTTATCCGAAACAAATGTATTTGTTCTTAAATTATGTCTAAGAAACTCATAATATGGATTCTAAAATTATAAGGATTATATAAAGTTCAAAATTTAGTTAATACTATTCATAACCGCTTTTGAACGGCTTTTTTGGTAAGTCATGGTGATCTAGAACTCGGTGTTGTGTGTAGTGCAAGTTATTGAATTACATTGAAGAAATAGCGTACTATGAAATCTTGGGGTGTTACATTATTCCCTCCTTCAATAAATTGGGTCCTTGCAATTTGAAATTATTTTCTGAAAATAAAAGGTTGAAAATAGAAAATACCTTTGGGAAAACCCACATCAGAAATTAGGTTAATAAAATTTAGTCTTAATAAGAGGAAAAGAGAAATGAAAGGGTCACCACCAAATTATGATCTAGATTAGGAGAAAATTGGTGGAAATTAGAGACATATAATTATAGGAAAAATGTAAATATTTATAGGTAGTGATTGAGGTCATCAATCACAAACAAGTGTAAAATTGAGGGCCTTAAATTCATCAATCTATAATGATTTAAAATACCATCGGTTCAACAAAACATATGGTATTAGGATAACACATTTTTTTTGTTTTAAGATCCCTTCACTAAAGTATAATAATTGATTTCTTCATAGAATAAGAGAAGAAGAAAAATATATACTTGACAAGTAGAGTCCCATCCTTTAACTAATTTCAACCACAAACTCATCTTTCACTCTAAAATATTATAGAACTTAAAAATAATATTCTATTTATCCTATTCTTATAGGGTTAAAAAAATTAATTTATAATTCATCTACTAGATTTTTTTTTTAAAAAGACTACATTATTCAATCCAGGACATCATGTGGGCCAGTGGTAGGTTATACACCCTTTTCGCCCTTCGGTTTCGGGTTCAAGTCTCGCAGCCTTACTGGACGCGACGGGTTGCCGCCCGACCTCCGGGTTGTCCTTTTATGGCAATCCAAAAATAATCTCAAACTAGAATTATCCAAAATAATTCTATCCAAACTCACAGTCCAAAATTTATAAGGAAGGTAAACACAATGAAGATATTTTTTGCCGCATAATAACATGTGAACACCTTCATCGTGTATTCTTTTAAAACACTGCAACATCCTGAATTACCATAAAACCTGATTGATTACATTCATGATCCCTTATTACTTATAGAATAATGGATATACTCCTTCTATCCAAAAATGTTGTAAATTCCAACAATGATGAAATATACAAATCATTAATCAGTTTCAAGGTAGTCCAGAATATCCAATATAATTTATCCAAATCAATCATGTATTATTCCAAAATCACTACCTCAGTATTAGAACCATATTATGGTTTATCTTTCTCTAAACTATATATTTTCAAAAACTTTAACCTGCTATTGAGTCACTTTTCCTAGTTCCACACAATCTCAAGTCCTTAATGAAATAGTACTGCATTACAATCCTTATATACTCCATAATTATTATAACCAGTACATTGTTGATACAACACTCAAATGACATAATTCTCTAATAACAATATAAGAACTCTAATCATTCCTCCTCATCTGTGGTAGTATCATAACTGATTATTATCCAATAACATCATTTGGGACATACTCTGATGATTTGAACATTGGTTCACATAGTGTCCCAACTCCTTGCATATGAAGCATTGTACATTTGAAACCTTTTTCTTACCCTTACAGTCACATACATGGTGTCCTTTTTCTCCACAATTATAACAAACACCCATTCCCTTCAGGCAAGTTCCAGGGTTTTTCTTCCCACCGTTATCACATATAGGAAAATTCTTCTTTTCCCTCTTACCTTTATCCATCTTTATCCCTTCCATAATTTTTTTCTCTTGCTTCCCTTAAAATCCATAGGACTCAGAGAATTATTTAATTATCTTATTAACACATGATACTATTTCTTCATATTTTGAGAATACATGGGAGAATTTTCTCTTATAAATGTTGGATTAATACCGTGAATGATATGATCCTTCTTATTCTTTGGATCATACGTATTGATGGAGTTCACATTCCTTCTACTGGGCTCCATTTATATACAATAGCATAAACTAGGTCAGTTTATGAATTGCAATAATTCCAAACTTGTAAAATACCTAACGTAGACTAAACAGTTTATAGATATAATCCATAATAAAAATGTTTTCTTTGAGAAAGTATATACTCATAAACCCTTCATAATAATTTGTAAAAAAAATGAGAATTATTCAAAGCATATCCCCCGGGAGTGTCTTAACCAAGAGTGCAGCAAGGCCCGTTGTCGTGCACCAGTTCTTGTTCGAGTCTAGCTCAAAGCGGTGTTTTCGGGTTTTAACCCTAGGTACATCTGTTCCAGAGTCGCCTCTACCTGCTCGTATCTAAAAAGGGATGTATTTATTGGAAAACTCACAAAATCTATACAATACCAAAATTCTAGGTAATTATTCTATACTAATCCTCAAATTCAATCTTAGGTCTATGTGCTCTAATCAGAGTTTATCTAAATCTAGCTTCTAAGGTTTGTACTAAACTTCCTCTGATACCAACTGTAACACCCTGACCCCAGTTACCCAGAGTCGGTGCATTATTACATAACATTGGCATGATCATAAAAGATCAATTATCAAAAGACCAATTAGTTTAGTAGCCTTGGAAACAAGATTCATACATAAGTTCATCTTTACAACTTGAAAATAAATACAACACGAATTTATTCCATTGGAACATCCAAGCCTCCTAAATAATGCCTGAAAGTCACTCATAACTAACTTCTTCATATCCTGAGAAAATGAAACATAATAAAGGGGTGAGCTCAAACGCTCAGTAAGGGTAAGAAATACAGCGGAAGATAACATAAATATTAAGCATGGTGAATAATTGAAACCACATGCCTTTACCAATAATAAACATGAATAATTTTATGGTAGGAATATGAGCTGAGTAAATAATTCCATAATAAAACATAATCTTTGGTATTCTACTAGTCTAATGACAACATGAACCATCAATATTATTTTCACAATGAGGAAATGTATAATGCCGGACATTTTGAAACATTTTGTCAAAGCCTCAACCAAGACATCTAAAAATGATTCAGGCCTCATCCAAAACCATATATCAAAATTGGGAAAGGGAATCGACCAATTCCACATCTAGTTGTCTCATGAGACCTACCGATGCACCGAGGATCTATAGCAGGCTCCACCTGTCACTTACTAAGTCCAATACATTCCTCATATGAAAAGGTTTAAATATATCATAAACATTCATATTAAAACTAGTATACAATATGTCAATACTTTAACCATAAACCATTAATGGTATAAAAATAGAACATCCATAGTCAAACTTATCACAAAACCTTCAATGCAATATGTAAGTTTAGTATCATAATAAATCAATTTCAAATAAACTTAAAATCCCTCAAAGGATGTTGACATAGATGAAATCAAAACCCTTTTTAGAGAAATATCTCTTTCTATTTGGAAATCATTTAAGAGTCACATAATTATAAAGAAAAAATTTATTTTGAAAATATTCTTATAAGTATGTAAGGGAAGCTTAGACGATTTTATAATGGTGGAAAATAACCACACCCTCCATATAAGTTAAAAAAGACATTCTTACCTTAAATTTGTTGAAAAGGTTAAAAAGTACCTTGTTTGGAAAACGACGAAAAGATTCCTTTCAAAACAAATAAGGGTATAAATAAATTTAACCCATTGTATAGTAAATAGTAAAAATGTTTTGAAATACATTTTTAAGAAACATGTATGTGGATGATAAAGAGGTCCCAGTAGATAATTATGTATAAAGAACCTCGGATAATGAAGAGATTTTAGAATTAACCCTTACCTTGTAATTTTCCTTGGCCGAGGGTAGGTTAAACTCCTGTATAATGGTGAAATAATTGTTATTAAATTATACAATAATCATATACATTAATATGATATCATATATGATCTTTTAACATTTCTTCGTTAATAATATCTTAGTATTATCGTCGTTTCGGGTGTTAACTTACTCGTTTTCTTTTATATGTTTTGTTACGTAAGCCGTGTTTTTTATGGATAGGTTGTCTCTTATCAATATATTTAATGATATCAAGTCCTTAAACATTATTTTTAACCATAAAATGAAAATTAGTCTTGAATGGATATGATGTGTAAATGAATCTCATCGCGTTCCTGGAGATGGTAATCCGTACGCACGCACAAACACTACTTCTATTTGATTTTTCATTTTAAAAGGAATCAAAACCAAATGATACATAAGTATATTATTATTCCAGTATAATATAATATATTATATATGTTACTTAAGTTCATTAAAACCATCCTTTATACGTTCTATGCATGGTATGAATGAGTCATATCACTTTGAGGGGGCGGTAGTCCTCACTTCCTCAAATGAAATTATCGTATATATATATACAACATGAAATGAATAATGGTATTCTATAAAATGGAATTACAGAAGCTTATATATAAAATAAATATCATTAATATCATATTTAATTATAGTGCCATCATAATGGCCACCATGAGAGGTGGTAGGAGATAATTGAACAATCATTTTTTCGTGAGGTGTTTGGTTGCCATCCATAGAAACATTATGTTCTTCACCCATTAGATGGAGGTGTGTGTAAGTGTAGTTTGAATACTTCTCATAAAAATATACTAGTATATTTATTATACTGGTGTTGTTACAAAATAAAAGAATAAGTAGATTTTAGGGGTTGGAGAAGTAAAATAAAAGAAAAGAATCTAAGAGAAATCGTTACCTTTAATTTGGGTAACTCCCTTTGGTTTGAACTAAAAATGACTCTTGAAGTGCATTCTGCCTAAGGTAAGGCTTCTTTGAAGTGGTCTCCTTTTATAAGGGGGAGGAGGGTCTCTTTAGGAAAGATTGAAAATATTATTTTATTATATAATGATATTTGGTTTCTAATGGTCAAAAACTCATTAAAGTTGAAGATAAGATGACTCATGATCAAAATGAAATCATTCAATCAGAACTGGACAGGTTTTGGGTATTATTTTAGTCTTTATAATCTTATTTATTTAAATCATTTATTAATGAGGTAAACACTACATCATTATTGCGTCATAAATAATTTAGTTTATTAGATGTCTAAAAATTATAAAAAAATACAATGATGTATAAAATATTTTTAGATTTCTAATTAATATTTATAGTTAAAAAGATAATATATATAACCCTATGTAAAAATGGTTTTTCTAAAAGATATATGCTTATGTCATTTATGGATTTACTTTAAGTTAATTAATATAAAGTGTCATTATCACTTACAAGTGGCTACATGGGGTCCCAAAATTGACCCAAAGATGCCCATGGTTAGACATGTATCAACCAATAGGGTTAGGACACGTTTTAGGGTAATTTAGTATTATTATAATATTATTTTTTACCCTTATTTACTGGATTTATCCTTTAACCATGGTAAATAAAATATTTACTGAAGTAATTATTCAAAATGTCTAAAAATAAAAGTTACCTATTTAAAAAATTTGGACCTCCTGATTCTAAATATGGAATCCATTTTTCTAAATTCAAAACACAGAAGTGGCAGAAATTAATTTAAAATTAATTCTTCTTGTCGAAACAAAAAGAGTGTTTTTAACAAATAATAACTATCAAAAGATTGACACTTTCTTATGTCGAGTTTAAATATGAAATTATGTCCAATGACTAACATTGGATTAAATTTTAAATTTTATAATCTAATTATACTTTGAAATCACTCAAATGCATAATTTATCACTATTAATTATTTCTATTAAAAAAGTTTTTTTTAATTAAAATTTTGTAATTTTCACTATTCAACAAAATATGAAAGTTATCAGAAAGGTACCAAAATTTAACCCTAAGCTAATTTAGATATTACAAATCCAAAAATAAATTCTATTTTACCAAATTCAAGACATAAAATTTTCATTTATTAATTTAAAATTAATTCCCACTGTCAAAACCAAAAGACATATTTTTAAGAAATAATAACTATCAAAAGTTTGACACTTGTTTATGTCCAATTTCAAAATGAAATTACTTAAAATGACCATAATTGGATTAAATGGTAAAAATATAATCTATTTATACTTCCAAACCATTAAAATTTATAATTTAACAATATAAATTATTTTGATTAAAAAAGTGGTTTTTAGTTAAAATATAGTATTTCTCACTATTCACCCAAATATGAAAGTTATCAGAAAAACACCAAAACTTTATTGAAACTAAATTCTTATTTCCCGATTCTAAAGAAGAAGTTAATTTTGTCAAATTGAATATATAAAAGTTTCAAATATTGGATTTAAAAAGGCTTTTCCATTAAAAGGTGGTAAAATTGCATTTTTCAAAAAATACTTCTTTTATCTGAAAAAATGTATTTGTTATTACATTATGTATAAGAAACTCATAATATGGATTCTAAAATTATAAGGATTATATAAAGTTCAAAATTCAACAATTACTATTCATAACCGCTTTTGAATGGCTTGTTTGGTAAGTCATGGTGCGCTAGAACTCGGTGTTGTGTGTAGTGCAAGTTATTGAATTACATTGAAGAAATAACGTACTATGAAATCTTGGGGTGTTACAGATCCTATCTCCCAGGTACTAGCTAAATAGCTCAAGAAATCAACCATGGTCTTGAAAATATAAGGTCTACTCAGGTAACCCAATGCAATAGCAATCTGAGTTGGGTGTGAGATAATAATCCCAGTAGGTTACCACCCATGGTGTCTATAACTGAAACTAGTTCTTAATGTAAAGTAAGGCAATGCGTAGGTAATAATAATAACAAACAAGTAGTTCTGAAATAAATAAACAACAACACACCCAGGTTCCTAAGGGACACATGGTGGCTATACCTGCTTCGGATCATCATCATAATAAGTGTCTAATCAGTTACTATACATATATAGTAATAATATATACATGTATATAATTTAGTTCTATATTTCATCCACCTATATTAACCAAGTGTGTGAGGATGCCTAATGAACATATACCTAGAATACTAGTTACTGGATGGACCAGAATGTAACTTAGGCATCCATTACCAGTCTAAACGAGCCTAAAAGATCATGCAATAGGGTACATGACCTACATCACTATAGAGTGAGATATGTCATGAAACAAAACTTGGGAAGACAAGTGAACCTCCATTACAACAC
Source organism: Viscum album (assembly GCA_963277665.1). Lineage (NCBI taxonomy): Eukaryota > Viridiplantae > Streptophyta > Magnoliopsida > Santalales > Viscaceae > Viscum > Viscum album. Next base: position 1,113,200,032 of record OY728146.1, read on the forward strand.
TCTAATCATGAAACATGGAACGCAAATCCCATCGCACATATAGTATCACTGGTGTGAGATGCCATGAACTCAACACCCGATGTAAGATAGTGTGATTTCCCTCCTAGCTCAACACCCCTTACCATCATACAAAACCTATGTGTAAGGTGTAATCATATTTATCATAAATGACCATGAGGAAATACCTCTCAAGCCTTACCTTTATCAAGCCCATATAAAGGTGTCATCATATTTATAATACAATCCATGAGGTAATACCTCTCATGCTTTGCATTTGAATAACCCATTATATACAAGAAAGGAATAATCATCTTTATAACATAAAAAATGAGAAAAAACCTCTCATATGTCCATTGGTTAAGATCAATTCCATACAAGGCATTAAAATTTATAATAAGCATAATTAAAGGCATAAATAAAATCATGGACTTATCATACTTCACAACCCATTTCATTAAACCAATCCATTTAACACAATTAAGGGTTAACATCCATACTACCTATGTGATTCAATTTAATTCCACAAATCATAGAAATTTCTTTTATAAGGCTCAAAGAGGAACTTAGGAGGTACCATAGTCAATAGGGAAATTGCCAAACATGACATTTAAGCATAGAGAAAACCCAATGCAAAAAGCTAAGCATGTTTTATATCACTAATCAATACTTTTTGGTTTAGAAGAAAAAACACCGCCATTGAGGTGTTTTATTATGAAAACATGACATTGTTTATGAAACAATTCATTCCATAAATTAAGCATAAAAATTTAGTATACTAAAACAACTATAAGGCTTAACATGGCACTTAGGAGGTGCCTTGATCGAATTGGAAAATTGTCTACACATGGAAATTCCATTATAAACACAATACGAACACTTGGAGGCATTCCGAGCATTTAAAAAAAATTAATTTTAAAGGGGAAATTCAAGATGGCACACCCATGGGGTGTCTGTGATAGAGGCTGGAAACCTCAAACTACTAAATAACAGTCATAGGGAGTGCATCTAGGTGTGAGGGTTAATTTTACATAAAGTAACCAATTATAAAGCAATTATCTGCAAAGGCCAGCACGTGGCGCAATGACACGATTCACAAAAATATGGAAACTTGAAGAAAAATCCACAGACCACCTACCTTGTACTTAGGATTACCTACTCATCCAATATTAAGGTATGATTTGATCCATTTTGGAAGAGATATAAGAAACCAACATTCACCCTGAAAATAAAGAAAACGAGCTCGCACCAAAATAACACATCCAACAAGATAATAAATGAATAAATATTAAAATGGAATAGAGAGCATATCATTGCAGATCCATAGAGACTGATGGTGATCGATTTTGACTTCAGATAGAGGAGAAATCAAGAATCCTAGGTTAGGCTTGGGAGAGGAAGACCCACGAGATAGGTGAGCCACAAACGCTGAAGGAGGAAGTAATAATGAAAAGATAATTTTAACTCATTAAGGAAAAATTGGTAATTTCACCCTCAAACTGGGGTCTCACGGTTTGGCCACACTGTTTTTCCAAACTGTGCACCAACCATGCGCTAACCATGTGATGAATAGTGTGAGGGTACTGCCTAAGTGGCACTACCCATGAGAGAAGGGAACATGATTTGGGTAAACCATGTTCATCCTTTGGAGGGCACATTTTACACTCTGATAAGGGTCACATGGTTTGCTACTGAGGTCCACATAGTTTCAGACAAACCATGTGCCTTGTTTAGAGCACCCAAACCTAAGTTTCTAGGCCCCAATGCTCCTGAAACTCCATGAAACACATGAGAAACCTCTTAGGTCTTTACCCAAGTCCAAAAAAAAACACATAAATGTGTTCCAAATCCCAAAATTATGTTCCGAATCTTGGTTTTAAAAATGGATCATCCATTAAATGCAAAATCTCAAATTTCCTTAGAATTTCACCTCGGCTCAAAACGTGGGTCATTATAACCTCCCCACCTTAGAACCTCTCATCCCCGAGAAGCCTTAAGAAACAAAATAAACATCCCCTGACCTATGAGGTTCATGAAGCTTAGATCAAATAGTCATGTTTCATTTCCAAATGCCCAACACACCTCCGAGCATCATTTAATCACATGGAACTTAAGTCATCAAAACACGATCCAATGCTAGTTTTCCAACTGAGAAACCGAGATGACACATACCCAAGATTGTTCAGCTAAAGACATGATCACGTCATCATATTAATAATATCAGGACAAAGGTTCTTCCCACATTAGGCTTTAATAGTATAAGGGGCCAATTATGAACCATGACACCTCCACCATTAGAATTTCCTTACAAAGCACACCCATAAGCATTCTAAAAACTCTTCAAGCATGGTTTTATCAAAAAGGAAAACCCAATTACACCCAAGTTCATATCAGGGATATCTTTGTAAGAGATTGTTGAATCCTGATCAACCTAATCAACACCGGTTGTGCAATATTTCCTAAAAAGACACTGCCGAACTTAAAACCATACTTACCTTAACCTGGAGATGTCCTTCAAATGGTTTCATCCTATCGTATCCAACAAACAAGAAGAAAAATAGGCTGATCCACATATTACCGACCTTTTTTAGAATGCTCAGCTTAGATGATTGGAACATTTCCAACTGAACCATGATTCCTTCTCCCAAGGTATCCTATTTTACAACAAGCACATCCACCGAAGTCCATACATGACTTCAAATGATGTTTATTGGTCAAACCACCACCTGGTCATTTAAATAACTATACTTCACCATGAACAAGACTGGAATTGTTACCCTTTTTAACATAACCGAGCCTAACAAATAGTCTAGGATAATATCCGAATTAACCAATTGGAGTCCAAGGAACTAACCCAAGGTAGTCCATACAACATATTTATGAGTGGGACGTTGTCATAGAGCCACAACATCGACTTAAAAACATTGACTGAGCCCAAAGCGACATTCTCCTGGTGGTCAAGTCAAATAAAGGAATGGTTGGTGTCCAAGAGTATGTCCAAGGGACTCCTACTTGGAAACCTAAGTACCAATCAAGACTAACCAATCCACAAAGGAAACTATTCATCTAGCATGAAACACAGAGAAAACCACCCAAACAATCCCAATGACTTTTAAATATTTAGCACGGTGTAAGACTGACACTATCTTAGTGCATCAAAGATGAAGTCAAGATAGGGGACATTCTCATCTCTAAGATAGAGTACACTAAGAGGAGATCAAATATTACCAAGAAGACCAGTAAAACCATTACTAATCGACTTCCCTTGAAAGAATATTGGCTTCACCTTCCAACACACCATCATCAACCGATCATAGTTTCCTTACCCCTGATGGAATTTTGTGATCGCTCAAGATTTAACCACCAAATTCTATAAAAAACCAACAGTGTTTCTAAAAGGTTTCATACACAACCAACCACATCCAATTTGTGATTCCGAGCAAGCACCAAAATGATTTGAAACTTGAAAGCCTAAAAGCCACTCAATAAAATCTGAGCATTTCCTAATGGTCCTATTTGGTCATGCTCCTTCTACCTGGAAGGAAATGTTTACCAAAACTAACATGATGCTCCCCACCATAGGATTTTCCAAGCCATAAAAAAGGAAATAAAGATTATCCACTCATAAGTGTGCTAGATCAGATTCAACATAAACATTAATGTGTCAATCCTCCAAGTCATGATCACCACATCACAGAAATTGAACATTCAGAATAAAAACCAAAACCCAACCAAACAACGTGTCAAAACACCCAAGTCATAAGGATGTCACCCTAAGCATTGAGATGAATTTGGTTTCTTTAACTTGAAGGTCACTCTACTAAGGAGATGGCCCAAGAATGAAATCTACAATACAAGGCTCAACCACTCACTAAACTCAAATAGTTCATTACATCATTTAACACTCGATGGGAATCATGTACATGAACACATGCTGCCTTGTGGTTTCAGAAGAAAAATAACACATCTTGGATGCTACCTATAGGACATATAACCTATGCATTGAAGTATCTCATGGTCTATAAAAAATACTTAGCTCAGAGTCATATTGACCCATACGACTGTAAAACAACTAGTGACCAACTGAGCTTCCCAAAGAAAAGGAAAGGGGCAAGTGACCTAGAAAGTGGCCGACCATGACCTAGTCATGTCTAACTTGTTGAAACCGAGAATTCATCAATGCTCATTCCCATAACAAGGCCAAGTAAAACATGACCACCCATCTGAATAAAGGTGTCATTTAAAAACCAAGAGTTCTACCAGGGACAATGACACCCGAATGACACCAAATGTTAGAAAAAGCATGACATTTAGCATGAAACAATAGCTCTAAGGGTGATACCTACCATGGGATAGCCCCTTATGAAGAAAAAGTGTCGGCCCTATCACTAGGTCATGCCTAATAGAAGTTACCAAATCAAGATCCTATCATTTAATCCATTGCTAAAAGAAAAAAATGCCTATGGAAAAAGCTCAGGCTTCCATTACAAAGCTACATAAGGGGAAATTTAAACTACCCTTACCCAAGGGTTTAAAAAGAGGAAAAATCCCATGGTTATATTTTAAGGCCATTACAATTATTTCACATTCATCCTTTTAAACATTTAAAAGTTTTAAAATAAAACATCAAGTACTATTTACAAAACAAAATCATTTGGTACCTTTTCCAACTAAAGCTATAATGTAAAACCAGAAAGTGCTGTCAAACTTCCTTTTTAAACATTAAACATTTATTAAAATAATATCATAAATTAGGCAATTTATCATGTAAATTACTTTTAATAGATAAGGAAACCTATGGGGTCCCATTAAGCCAACCGAGGTTCATCAAAATGAAACCCAATAGCAGTTGCTTAATTATTAATGTTGTAAACACCCAAATGGATCATCTCATAGGAAACAGGCCCCAACTGACCTACATGGGCCCATTTTTTCATTTTGGAAGTTAAAAAATTTGTTTCATATTAAAATTAAGTAGCCTTTTCATTTAAAACCATTTCAAATATAACACATTCATATATCATAATTTAGTCATATGGGTGGCCATCTACCAATCTATAAAGCACCCATACACTTTATAATTTAGCATTTGGATCGCATTAATCAAAACCAATTCACCCTAATACTTAAACTTTAGCATAATTTACTTTTTAAAAATAGTTTCTAAACATACTTAGAAAACTAAAGAGATGGTTCGAGTATATGGGCCACCTTTACCCAATTATAAGGTGCCCATACACCTTATAATTGAAAACTGGATCCCATTTAATTGCAACCCATATATTTATCCCATGAAACCATTTACATATCAAATAGAAATATCATATTATCATAATTAGTAACATAAGAAAATGCTATAAACATAGAATCATGGCTTATAAATAGGCATGGCATGTTAAATAAATATAGAATAATGGGATATAGTTACTTAAGCATGTTATACAAGTATACATGATAAATAATTACCAAATAAGGTACAATTAATCATGTCATTTAAATACCTATCATGGAATATAACAAGCATAAAATTTAAACAAAATCATGGTATAACATTCAAGGAACACATTTCAAATCAGTAAGAAACCTAAAAATGCAACTACATGACATGGCATATGCATGGCATATGAATTTTCTATGTGCCTATGATGATGCATGTAAGGTTTCTTCCCTGCCGTATTGGTCCAAGGGAAAGATACCATAAATTCATAAATCAATACGTAGTAGAAATTACAATATTCACTCAAGGTGAAATCATATCAATTGTAATAGCAACAACATGAACAACTGTCCCATCCTAGGACACTTGGAATTTTCCCCATGGGTGGGGTGATATATCCCAAAAATGATATTTACCAAGTTCTAACACATTAATAGTATCTTGTTTACTAGCCCAAAATAGTATGATAAAGGAAAAAGAAGCTTTGATACCACTTTTTAACATCCTGGCCCAACTTACCACTAAACCAGTAGCTAGACTGGTGCATCACATGGCCTCAAGTGTGCCTCCCTATATGCTAGAGGATTTCAACTAATAGTGAGGGTGTAAAGAGGTGATAGTGGGGAGACTATACCCTCATGATCAGAGTAGCACAATGGTATAATAGATAATAAATAATAGGCAATATCAAAAGTAGTAAATAAATAAAGGTAGAGTATTAGAAGAATAATATAAACTAAATATAAAAAATGTCCAATGCCAATATACAACAGATGCAGGCATGCCCTGATGATGATACATAAAATAAAATAAAATACACACAATAGATAATGATATAGTATAGTAAAAAAATAAAGAAAAGATAGGAAGACCCCAAGGGTGATCTCCACAAGAATCCCAATCTCGAACTTGATCATGTGTTCCTAACTCCTAGGTACTAGCTAAATAGCTCAAGCAATCAACCAAGGTCCTACAAATATAAGGTTCACTCGGGTACCCCAGTGCAATAGAGGCCCAAGAAGAGTGTGAGATAATAATCCTAGTAGGTTCCCACCCACAGTGTCTATGACTGAAACCAGTCTTTAATGTAAAGTAAGGTAGTGTTTAGGTAATAATAATAAATAAGAAAATATAAAATAAACAAAAAACCCGCCCAAGTTTCTAAGGGATACCTGGTGGCTATACTTGCTTCAGCTCATTGCTGAAATAATCATATGATTAGTTACAATAAATATATAGTAATAATATATATATGTATATACTTTAGTTTTATATTTCATAAATCTATATGAACCAAGTGCATGAGGACACCTAATGGCTATATACCGGGAATACTAGTTACTGGATGGACCGAGGTGTAACTCAGAAATCCATAACCATTATAAACGAGCCTAAAATTTCATGCAATAGGATACATTCCCTAAATCCCTATAGAGTGAGAGACTTCATGCAAACACACTTGGGATGGTGATTGAACTACCATGAAAACACTCTAATCATGGAATGTGGCATGTAAATCTCATCTCCCATATAATATCACTAGTGTGAGACACCATGAACTCAATACTTGATGTAAGGGAGTGCAATTTACCTCATGGATCACCACAACTTACCATCATACATAGCCTATGTATAAGGCACACTCATATTTATCATAAATGACCATGAGGAAATACCTCTCATACCTTACATTTATCAAGACCACATAAAGGAATCATCATATTTGTTGGATTCCTCTAGTTTTAATGCTCACAAATCATGCTGAAAAATCATGATCATAAATCATGATTATTTATGATTCAAGTTACATAATTTTTAATCATGATTTTTCTTATTTTATCATGATTCATAAAGTTAAATTATGTTAAATTATTATTACATATAACTTTGATATATTCTGTTAGTGTGTTACTACATAAGACATGTTAACAAAAATTGGCTAAGTATGACCTACCGACACCTGACCTACCGATGCCTGATCTAACAACGCCTGACCTTTAAAGACCCCAACCTTTTACACATATCCTTACATGATTTTAAGAACAAGTAAACATCAAATTACCAGCCAAGGACCATAAAGTGTAGTGTCTTGTAAGACTAGGTACATAATTAAACACCATAAAAGAAATTTTTATTAAATCTCCATATTGAGCTCCAAACTTCCATTTTTCTTATACATCTACATAGGATAACCTGGGGATAATATTAATAAAGGTATGATCTAAAAATCCTAGTAAGGGAATAAACATAAGAATAAATCTTAGCACATAAGTTAGAATGTATAACATAATGATATAAAGAGGCATGGTACATGATTAAACATAAGGAACCATAAAATTTAGAACATGGGATCATATAATCATAGAATCATAATAATGTGGCAGAAACATAAAAAATGACTTTATGATGATCCAATCTTGTTGCATATATAGGAGCACAAGTCAAGGTTAACCACAAATACCATTGCACATGGAGCATGAGTCAAGGCTAACCGCCAAGACCGTTGCACATAAAGTCTCATGAGACTAAACTTTACCTAATACATTGGAGTTCTATCTGGGCACACCCATATTAGTATTTTAATGAATATGTTATCCACATAAATGATCATACATAATCAATCATACATAAAAATATTTATTTTAAGGAAAATACTAAAGAGGATTTAATAAATTTTAGCATTAAAACATTTTAGTGCGGTTTTAAGGAAAATACTAAAGAGGATTTAAAATAGAAAAGGGAATAATATTTTATATAAAAACAGAAGTTAACTAAGAAGGTTTTCATAATTAAAATATTGATTTTATAAAAACAATGGTGGCTCAAAACTGATGACAGAGTGAACTTGAAATTGGGTAAGAATTCAGAAAATTCCCTTAAAATAGGCTTTCTTATCAGAAAGAATTGAGAAGGGAACCACTTAAAAATATGTATATACCCAAAAGAGAATGAATAATGGATATTGATAAATGTATTTTTAACATATGAAAATCATTTATAATATGAACATAAAAATAAAATATAACTTAATTTGGGTAAAAATAAATATAGACCAACCTGAAGGAATAATGGAGGTTCGGGTAGAATCCCTTACCTTAAGTCCGAAGGTGTTATTCACTTGATCTTAATGTCTTAGATAATAAAATTAGACTAATTAATTAATAATTACAGAACCTATTCTACATTTAATTTATTTATCATAACCTTATTAAGTTCATTCATCACCTTTTTATGGGTTAAGAGGTACAATTTCATTGTTTGGGACCGTTTGTTTCCTTGGTTTTCATCATCAGTTTACTTATATACATGTACAGATAATCATTTAATATGAGGATGATTGTCCAGAATTGAAGTTATATGTTATTAGAGAACACACATAATATTAAATGGTCATAAAATTAATTTGGTTATTTTTAGTGAGTATGAATCATTATATAAATCTTTAATGATAAGCGTTTAGGTTAATTGGCATTTTTGTATCACAACGAACTCATTTTGTTTTATAAAAAAAACAATTTAAAAAAATGATTCCATAACATTACATAGGATATATTACATACATAGTAATCTAGTTCAACCATAAAAATGGTTTTATGACCATAATTGAAGACGGTAATAGGAATTGAAAACTCATCATCCTTGAATTTGATAAATTAACTGTCACGACCCGACCTCGGGGCCCGTGCCGTGACTACCCCAAGCCCGCCTTCCATAGGCTAGGGGCTGGCGACTAGCACCAAGGCGTAAAATCCCGGTAAACAGGGAAGGCATTGCCTTTATAAGTAACAACCACCACAGAGTCAGCAAGCGGAAAGTAACTACAAGTGCAGAAAAGTAAAGGGGGCCGGAATACAAGCCCAACTGAAAGTAAAGTACAACTCGAAAGGGAAAACAGCAACTGAAAGGTAAAAGCCGCTACTCCGAGCTGTCCACTGGAAATCCCACCTGAAGGGTGGGTTCAGATAGCTCCTCTGCTCCGCGGGTCCCGCCGTCCGCTCCGTGCACGTCCCGCCCAGTGGTCCACCTCCGGGTACCGTCCCGCTCTACAAGCCTCAGCTAAGGTCAACGCTGTCCGTCGTCTGCAACCAACACAACGTAGTGCGGGCGAAGCCCGTGCAGGGGTGAGTATAAGCTACTCAGTAGGGACCCCGAGACCCCTGAAGGTCTCTCAAATCCACAAAGGATAAACCACGAAGAAAAGTACAATCACGAAGTAACAACCGACACTGCTTAGGTATATGCCCATACATATACCTAAGTCATCAATTTCCGTTCGGCTCCAACACCGAGCCCAAGAACAACCCAATCCACAAAGAAGAGTAAACAGTAAAAATCCACACATATTATAACAAGTTTATGAAATCAACGGATAACCATTACCCAGGTATATGCCCATACATATACCTAAGTTATCAAGCGACCCATCTCAATCATGAGGAATCACAAAGATCATTGACTCAGCTCAAACCAGGATTTTCATTATCGAGACCGTAACTGTTGAAGAGCCCCAACTCTGAAGTGTACAGTGGTCCTGTCACGACTCCGAGGTACTGCTCACTAACCTAAGACTGCAGAAGTACTCCTCCTGTCGAGTACCGCGGGTCTGCTGCCAACTACCGGGCGCTCCGTCCGCTGAGGGTCTGCTGCCAAATACCGGGCGCTCACCCAGATAGCCTACTGAGGTACTCCTCCTGTCGAGTACCGCGGGTTTGCCGCCAACTACCAGGCGCTCCGTCCGCCGTGGGTCTGCTGCCAACTACTGGGCGCTCCGTCCACTGGGCTAGTCGACTCACTCCAAGTCGAGTCGGTCAAGCAGTCGTCAGGTCTCAGTCATCTACACGGTCTCCGTACTCCGCACGCACGTCTCCACCGTCGCGGGTCTGTCGCTACAACCAAGCGCACTCACTCCGTAGAGTATCGCGGGTCCGTCGCTACAACCAAGCGCTCCACCGCCAAGGGTCTGCTGCTGCATCCAAGGGCACCACCACTGTCAAGTACCAGGGGTCCGCCGCTACACCCAAGCGCCCCACCGCCCAAGGTAAACAGAAGATTCAGCTCACACAGGTTCGGTAGCACTGTTCCACGTAGGATCGCTGAGTGCTGTAGTCGTCGTCGTCGAATCCACACAGGGTCACTGTATTGTCGTCGTTGCCGTCACAGTAGCAGTAGTAGTAGTCGTTACAGTAACCGTCGCAGCCAGCACTAGGGTTCCCGCATACAGCAAGCTCGTTCAGAGGGTCCGCTCCACGAGCCGAGAGGCTGATACATCAACTGTCACGAAGACCAGGGTTGATGTATCCAAAAGTTCCGTATCGTCAACAGGAACTCAACGCAACAGACGGCGCGTCGATCGGACGCCCGGTCTGAGAGTTATTGGCATTTTCGTCTCCGGGGCCCGGTTGGTTTTTAAGGCAAAACCAACTCGACCGTACTCCACCTGCGTCCAAACCTCGTGCGGAGTATGCCAAAAGATTCGTCTCACTAAGAGGAACACAACGCGACTGACGGCGCGTCAATCGGACGTTCGTAGCTCAAGATATGAGCGTTTCCGCTCCGAAGGCCCGGTTGGTTTCGTGAACGAACCAACCCGGCCGAACTCAAAGTAAACCGAAACCTTGAGTGCGATATACTGAAACGACCGTCTCGATCCAAGGATCGCGTTGCCGCAGACGGTTCGTCATTCGGAGGTCCGAGGCTCAAGTTATGGGCCAAAAACCAAATCTGGTTCGAAACGGGGGGGTCCGGGTCCGGGCCGACCCGGGCCGACCCCCCCCCCTGGGGCGGCGCGGCGGCGCGGCGGGCCGCGGCGGCCTGGCGCCGCGAGGAGGCTGCGCACGCGGGGGCAATCAAGCCCCCGTTTCTTGGATGGCGGCGCGGCTTTGCCGCGCCGTTTTTGTAAAACAACGGCCCCCCTCCTGGGGGCCCGCTTTGAAGGAAATCCGGGGGAGCCGCCTGCCCCCCCCCCCCCCCCCCCCCCCCCCGTGGAAACCGCTCCCCCCCTCATAAAGAGGGGGGTTTTAAGTGAAGGCCGGGGGATTAATTCCCCCGGTTTTTAAGACATCCGGCCGGCCAGCTGGCCGGCCGGTTTTCTCAAGCGGGACCGGAATTTCCGGTCCCCTCCTTCGGCTTCCGACGCCGGCGGCCCGGCCGCCGGTCTTCTCTTCCGCCGCGGCCCGGAACCGGCCGCGGTCTCCTCGTCCCGCCGCGGCCCGGAACCGGCCGCGGCGTTCATCATCCGGCGCGGTGCGACGGCACCGCGCCCCTTTGCCGTGCTTTGATATTCATTCAACGCGGCGCGACGGCGTCACGTTCTTGTTGTTTCTTCCAAGGTGCGCGCGACGACATCGCGTAAGATAAACGTACAATTATCCGCGTGGTGCGACGGCACCACGCCACCTTGCTTCCGCCCTCAAGAATAATCAACATGAACGATGGAGGGGGTTCGGCCGTGTTCATGCGGTCCGGCCCCCCTCACGTTAAATAATTACACAACTTTAAAGAATCATCATCCTCACGTTAGTTATACGAACCACGGGCAAGAATGAAATAATTAAATATTAAATCAACAACCCCTACCTCGGGTTTAAGATTCGAAGATTCGTCTACGTTCCGCGGAAGACGGCGTCGCGGAGGTCGGGCGTCGCGGTCGTCGTTCGTCAAATCCGTTGACGAAGAGATATGCCCGAAGAGATACGTCGTTGGCGAAACTTCGTATGCCAACGAAGAAGGTCCGAGGAGGAAGCGGCGTTCCCTCTCGTTGACGCCGAGGACGAAGAAGAGAGGCGTCGTTCTTCGTCGGAGTTTGAGCGTTCTTCGTTCTTCGTCAGAGCTTGAAGATGAAGAAGAAGCTCTCCAAAAGCTCTCAAGGAGACAAACAATCAACCCATAATAAAATAAGACAACTTCTTATTTTATTATTACAAAACACATTAGAATTTCAAAAGTTTGAAATTCAAAAAGGTTTAACTCCCATAATTAATTAAGTAACCCAAGCCATTAAATGAGGCGTTAAGGGAGTTGGGAGAATTTGAAAGGTTTAGGGGCTCGTGTGGGCCCCACCACACTTAATCCTCCCAAGGGAGGTTAAGTGGGTGTGGGTCCCACTCCCAACCTCCTTTGATAGGTTTTAACAAGTTAAAAATAAAATTGTTCTACACAATTTTATTTAACTCAAACTAAAAACCCCTAAAACTAACTTTCAACCCGCAACAAACGCAACTTCCGAAAAGGTCTCATTAAGCGAATATCGGCGCTGCGAGTTCATCGGTGCCCTCGGATTTTAATTCCGAGCACCCGATCAAAAGTTAGGAATTCCCGCTCGTTCGTTCACTGAACGTACCCGAGCCAAACTTCGGAAAATGATTCCGGGCACTCCGGGCCTCGGAATCAGGTGCCGTCTGAAACCGCGCTCTTGTAAAATTCTAAAGAAAATTAAGAAAAAATTTTCCTTGAATTTTACGGGTCTTTACATTACTCCCACCTCAGGTCTTTACGTCCCCGTAAAGATATATCAAAAACTAGGGAAACAAATGAGGGTACTGAGCACGCATCTGAGCCTCCCGCTCCCATGTGCTCTCCTGGAGATTCCCGTGCTGCCATCTGATGCGCACAAGAGGAATCGATCGCCCACGCAGGACCCGCTCCTGTCAATCCTCTATCTCTACCGGGACCTCCGTAAAAGTCGCCCCATCGTCAACGTCAAGTTCCCCATGGTCAATGATGTGCGTCGGGTCGTGCACGTATTTCCTCAGCTGAGATACGTGGAAGACGTCGTGCACCCGGTGCAACTGAGGTGGTAGAGCCAGGCGATAAGCCACCTCACCAATCCTGCTGAGAATCTGGAAAGGTCCGATGAAGCGCGGAGATAACTTGCCGCCTCGGCCAAATCTCCGAATAGCCCGTCGAGGTGAGACCCGCAAGAAGACGTGGTCGCCATCCTCGAACTCCCGTGGCCTCTGCCTCCTGTCAGCGTATGACTTCTGCCGGCTCTGAGCTGTCCTCATCCGCTCCTGGATGACCTGGACCTTCTCTGTCGTGGCCTGGATCATCACAGGTCCCACAAGAGCTGCAAGATCTCTTCTTTGCCGAAAAGAGAAATCTGGTCTCATCCCCTGGATGAACCACATTCTTTGCCTAAAACAGTCAATCCTAACATGGATGATACTAATCCATACCAAGGATGACGTCGTAAGGCCTCGACGCTACTACTAAGAGATTCAACCGTTACTCTCGCCTCCAAGGGTTGAGTCACACTGTCGGCATCAGTGTGTGGTAACTGGGTCTCCTCCAGTAGATGTCTGACAAGTGAGGGTCAAGTCAACAGCCAAAACTGGAACCTCTTAGTAACATCACGAAAGAGGACAGGAACGAAAATATCACAAAGGTATGCGTCTTTTATTATTGCAGCTCATAATACAAGACGCTACACAGAAGCAACAAGGAACCAGAAGTACAAAGGATGTTATCCACTAGTTCTGCTCCTGTCCATCGGCTCCCAGAGCTCCATGATCGAAGGCTTCGGCTGCCTGAAGCTGAGCTCTCCCCTGCGGTCGGGGTGGACCTCCTGGTGGTGGTGGTGGAAGAGCCTCAAAGCGTCGCCCACCACCGGCTGCTCGTCCAGCTCCTCTGCCTCGTCCGCCTCCTCCCTGCGGACCGCCACGGTCGAACCTCTGCCTCTGCCTGGGAGGTTCTTCACTTAACTGCTGATCATCAGCATGGCGGGTCGGACAGTCACGAGCCATGTGACCAATCCCGCCACAGGAGTAACACTGCCCACTCTCGGCACGCCTGGCTCTGACTCCACCCCGGCTTCCCCGTACAACTGAGCCTGAGTCGTGCAGTCGGCCACCGGTAGGTCTGGTCTGCCTGGAACCCTGATTCATCCGTCAGCTACCTGCTGCAGATGACTCTGCCACGTGCCGCCCTGCGGTGAGTTGCTGTGCTGGTGTAGACTCAGCAAGGAAACTCTCGATCAGAAGTGCCCGCTCCAGTACTCCTGTCTGAGTCGGTATGCTGAGGGAGATCAGCGATGCCCTGATCTCGTGTCTCAAACCCTGCTCGAAGGTCCGGGCCCGGAAGAATGGGTCCCGTACCATGTCGGTCGAGTAGCGCGAGAGATCGGTGAACCTCGCCGCGTACTGAGCGACCGTCATGCTGCCCTGCCGCAGCTGTAGAAGCTCCTGGATACGCACCGCACGAAGGGTGGCTGGGACGAACTCCGAGCGGAAGATGCTCTCAAAGTCCGTCCAAAGTAGAGATGCCTCATCGTGCACCTGGAGCATCAAGCTCCACCATAGTCCTGCTGCTGCGTGTAGTAGGCTCGCAGCGAGGATCACCATGAGGTCTGCTGGTGTCCTCACTAGCCTAAACACTCGTACTACTGCCTCCATCCAGTCCTCTGCTGCCTGGGGATCCGTCTCCCCACGAAACCTGGGCGGTCGCTGGCGCTGAAACTCATGCAGTGCGCTGAGGCGACGTGCATCGTCAGCGGCTGCTGCTGGAAGCATCGGGGGCTCGGCGGGTAAAGCTACCGCCGGTGCCACTACTGGCAAAGGGCCCTGCACCGAGGCCTCGTCGCTCGGTGGGCTGTCGTCTCGCTCGACTCTCGGAACCCTAGCTGGCTGCCGTCGTGGGGCCATCCTGAAAAGGAAACAGGTGCGCCACGGTCAGAACAGTACACCTGGTGAGCTGATATAAGTAATCACAAAGAAAACTTTGAAACACACACACAATCAATGTTTTCCTGCATTAAGTCGGAAATCAGAAGTCAGGGTCCTGGTGTACGGATACGTCGGCCGCCGCACCAACACTGGACTCCCTGGACTGATAACCACACTCAATACGCTAAACATTATTGCTTCACATAGAAAAGATCAGAGTTCGCGGTAGAACCGAACTCCTTTGATACCAATTTGTCACGACCCGACCTCGGGGCCCGTGCCGTGACTACCCCAAGCCCGCCTTCCATAGGCTAGGGGCTGGCGACTAGCACCAAGGCGTAAAATCCCGGTAAACAGGGAAGGCATTGCCTTTATAAGTAACAACCACCACAGAGTCAGCAAGCGGAAAGTAACTACAAGTGCAGAAAAGTAAAGGGGGCCGGAATACAAGCCCAACTGAAAGTAAAGTACAACTCGAAAGGGAAAACAGCAACTGAAAGGTAAAAGCCGCTACTCTGAGCTGTCCACTGGAAATCCCACCTGAAGGGTGGGTTCAGATAGCTCCTCTGCTCCGCGGGTCCCGCCGTCCGCTCCGTGCACGTCCCGCCCAGTGGTCCACCTCCGGGTACCGTCCCGCTCTACAAGCCTCAGCTAAGGTCAACGCTGTCCGTCGTCTGCAACCAACACAACGTAGTGCGGGCGAAGCCCGTGCAGGGGTGAGTATAAGCTACTCAGTAGGGACCCCGAGACCCCTGAAGGTCTCTCAAACCCACAAAGGATAAACCACGAAGAAAAGTACAATCACGAAGTAACAACCGACACTGCTTAGGTATATGCCCATACATATACCTAAGTCATCAATTTCCGTTCGGCTCCAACACCGAGCCCAAGAACAACCCAATCCACAAAGAAGAGTAAACAGTAAAAATCCACACAGATTATAACAAGTTTATGAAATCAACGGATAACCATTACCCAGGTATATGCCCATACATATACCTAAGTTATCAAGCGACCCATCTCAATCATGAGGAATCACAAAGATCATTGACTCAGCTCAAACCAGGATTTTCATTATCGAGACCGTAACTGTTGAAGAGCCCCAACTCTGAAGTGTACAGTGGTCCTGTCACGACTCCGAGGTACTGCTCACTAACCTAAGACTGCAGAAGTACTCCTCCTGTCGAGTACCGCGGGTCTGCTGCCAACTACCGGGCGCTCCGTCCGCTGAGGGTCTGCTGCCAAATACCGGGCGCTCACCCAGATAGCCTACTGAGGTACTCCTCCTGTCGAGTACCGCGGGTTTTCCGCCAACTACCAGGCGCTCCGTCCACCGTGGGTATGCTGCCAACTACTGGGCGCTCCGTCCACTGGGCTAGTCGACTCACTCCAAGTCGAGTCGGTCAAGCAGTCGTCAGGTCTCAGTCATCTACACGGTCTCCGTACTCCGCACGCACGTCTCCACCGTCGCGGGTCTGTCGCTACAACCAAGCGCACTCACTCCGTAGAGTATCGCGGGTCCGTCGCTACAACCAAGCGCTCCACCGCCAAGGGTCTGCTGCTGCATCCAAGCGCACCACCACTGTCAAGTACCACGGGTCCGCCGCTACACCCAAGCGCCCCACCGCCCAAGGTAAACAGAAGATTCAGCTCACACAGGTTCGGTAGCACTGTTCCACGTAGGATCGCTGAGTGCTGTAGTCGTCGTCGTCGAATCCACACAGGGTCACTGTACTGTCGTCGTTGCCGTCACAGTAGCAGTAGTAGTAGTCGTTACAGTAACCGTCGCAGCCAGCACTAGGGTTCCCGCATACAGCAAGCTCGTTCAGAGGGTCCGCTCCACGAGCCGAGAGGCTGATACATCAACTGTCACAAAGACCAGGGTTGATGTATCCAAAAGTTCCGTATCGTCAAAGGAACTCAACGCAACAGACGGCGCGTCGATCGGACGCCCGGTCTGAGAGTTATTGGCATTTTCGTCTCCGGGGCCCGGTTGGTTTTTAAGGCAAAACCAACCCGACCGTACTCCACCTGCGTCCAAACCTCGGGCGGAGTATGCCAAAAGATTCGTCTCACTAAGAGGAACACAACGCGACTGACGGCGCGTCAATCGGACGTTCGTAGCTCAAGATATGAGCGTTTCCGCTCCGAAGGCCCGGTTGGTTTCGTGAACGAACCAACCCGGCTGAACTCAAAGTAAACCGAAACCTTGAGTGAGATATACCGAAACGACCGTCTCGATCCAAGGATCGCGTTGCCGCAGACGGTTCGTCATTCGGAGGTCCGAGGCTCAAGTTATGGGCCAAAAACCAAATCTGGTTCGAAACGGGGGGGTCCGGGTCCGGGCCGACCCGGCCCGACCCCCCCCCTGGGGCGGCGCGGCGGGCCGCGGCGGCCTGGTGCCGCGAGGAGGCTGCGCACGCGGGGGTAATCAAGCCCCCGTTTCTTGGATGGCGGCGCGGCAACGGCCCCCCTCCTGGGGGCCCGCATTGAAGGAAATCCGGGGGAGCCGCCTGCCCCCCCCCCCCCCCCCCCCCCCCCCCCCCCGTGGAAACCGCTCCCCCCCTCATAAAGAGGGGGGTTTTAAGTGAAGGCCGGGGGATTAATTCCCCCGGTTTTTAAGACATCCGACCGGCCAGCTGGCCGGCCGGTTTTCTCAAGAGGGACCGGAATTTCCGGTCCCCTCCTTCGGCTTCCGACGCCGGCGGCCCGGCCGCCGGTCTTCTCTTCCGCCGCGGCCCGGAACCGGCCGCGGTCTCCTCGTCCCGCCGCGGCCCGGAACCGGCCGCGGCGTTCATCATCCGGCGCGGTGCGACGGCACCGCGCCCCTTTGCCGTGATTTGATATTCATTCAACGCGGCGCGACGGTGTCACGTTCTTGTTGTTTCTTCCAAGGTGCGCGCGACGGCATCCCGTAAGATAAACGTACAATTATCCGCGTGGTGCGACGGCACCACGCCACCTTGCTTCCGCCCGCAAGAATAATCAACATGAACGATGGAGGGGGTTCGGCCGTGTTCATGCGGTCCGGCCCCCCTCACGTTAAATAATTACACAACTTTAAAGAATCATCATCCTCACGTTAGTTATACGAACCACGGGCAAGAATGAAATAATTAAATATTAAATCAACAACCCCTACCTCGGGTTTAAGATTCGAAGATTCGTCTACGTTCCGCGGAAGACGGCATCGCGGAGGTCGGGCGTCGCGGTCGTCGTTCGTCAAATCCGTTGACGAAGAGATATGCCCGAAGAGATACGTCGTTGGCGAAACTTCGTATGCCAACGAAGAAGGTCCGAGGAGGAAGCGGCGTTCCCTCTCGTTGACACCGAGGACGAAGAAGAGAGGCGTCGTTCTTCGTCGAAGTTTGAGCGTTCTTCGTTCTTCGTCAGAGCTTGAAGATGAAGAAGAAGCTCTCCAAAAGCTCTCAAGGAGACAAACAATCAACCCATAATAAAATAAGACAACTTCTTATTTTATTATTACAAAACACATTAGAATTTCAAAAGTTTGAAATTCAAAAAGGTTTAACTCCCATAATTAATTAAGTAACCCAAGCCATTAAATGAGGCGTTAAGGGAGTTAGGAGAATTTGAAAGGTTTAGGGGCTCGTGTGGGCCCCACCACACTTAATCCTCCCAAGGGAGGTTAAGTGGGTGTGGGTCCCACTCCCAACCTCCTTTGATAGGTTTTAACAAGTTAAAAATAAAATTGTTCTACACAATTTTATTTAACTCAAACTAAAAACCCCTAAAACTAACTTTCAACCCGCAACAAACGCAACTTCCGAAAAGGTCTCATTAAGCGAATATCGGCGCTGCGAGTTCATCGGTGCCCTCGGATTTCAATTCCGAGCACCCGATCAAAAGTTAGGAATTCCCGCTCGTTCGTTCACTGAACGTACCCGAGCCAAACTTCGGAAAATGATTCCGGGCACTCCGGGCCTCGGAATCAGGTGCCGTCTGAAACCGCGCTCTTGTAAAATTCTAAAGAAAATTAAGAAAAAAATTTCCTTGAATTTTACGGGTCTTTACATTAACACATCTCAGATGGTGTTTTCATTTCTAGTATAAAAAGAGGGGAAAGGAGATATGATGAAGAATTATTAAATTATCATAAAAAAAATCTAGTATGTGTATGTTACTGGAGTTTTCATACATTTTGGATGAGGGTAGGTGAGGATATAAAATAAAGTAAAGGAACTTGAAAATAAATTGAAAGAAAACAAAAAAGGGTTTTACCTCTTGATTCCTTCCTCTTGAGAACCTCCTTATGGAAGATGTTTTGATCTTTTGATGAGACCAAGAGCTCCTGGACATGGAAGAGGGTCTTAGGGAGGTATTTGAGTAGAATTTTTACAAGGCACAAGGCTTGAGAGATGTGAAGAGAATAGGTGGTGAGGGGTGGTTTTTTATAGTGGAGGAGAGGAGAGGTTTCTCAATATTTAATTCATTAGTTTATCATTTTTCTCAAGACAAGTAATAGTGATGATTATTGTGACCAAAAAAAAGAAATAAGTGCATATTATTTTGAAGCAATGGCCATTTACATCATCCATGAATCAAGAATGATGCATAAATTCATTTATTTAACATATTTCGTAAATTATCAAATTTCACTATTCGTAAAAAAATTCATGTATTTCAGAAAAATCACAAAAATTCACCCCAAACATTTTTCGATGTGAAGAATCCAAAAAAAATTCAATTTTATGAAAATAATTTTTTAAACATGAGAAATTTAATTTTTAATTAAAATCATAATTTACTTGAAAAATTCAAATTTTAAAATTGTAACTGATTTTATAACACTTTGAAATAATTAACTAAGGTATCATAAAATTATTTTATAATCACAATACATACAAATATTATTTTATTAATACATTTTATGAAAATAAAATTTCATTTAAATTATTAAATTATAATAAAATATTTATGACTTACCAAAAATACCAGAACTATCATGTTATCACTTATAAGTTGGATAAATTTTATTTACACTTTCATTGGTAAGGTTACTACTCACTTGGATGATTTAATTTTTATAAGGGTCATATTACTATTCATAAAGGTAAAATTACTATTCATAAGGGTATGTTACTATTAAAAAAAAATTAAGTTTTTCCTATCAGACTCCAAACATCTTACTGATCACAACCGTGTATGTTAGATTTTTAAAATTCAAATAATAGAAGTGAAAAAAATATGTTCAAAGGTCACATAGTATTTAGAAGTTCATTAGATCATGATGTGTCATTATGTTGTGATTTTATGTGATTATACTATATGAAAAAATTATAATAAAGTAATTTCCATTGATTAAACTTTGGGTTGTTACATTCTTCCCCCCTTATGAAATTTCACCCTAAAAATTTCATTTTACATTCTAAGCTGGAAACAGGTGTGGATACTTTTCCTTCATCACTTCCTCCAGTTCCCATGTTCCCTATTCATACTTATGGTTCCACTATAGTACTTTTACCAGGTGATTAGTCTTGTTACATAGAAATTTATCTCTATAATCCAATATCTTCACTAGTTTCTCCTTACAAGAAAGATCATTCTCCAACTATACCACCTTTAAAGATAGTACATGTGAAAGATCTGGTATGTACTTCCTTAATAGGGATACGTGGAATACATCATGTAATTTAGACATAGTAGGTGGAAGTGCTAGTCGATAGGTCACAACTCCGACATGATCAAGAATCTCTAAGGGGCTGATTTACCTGGGACTTAACTTTCCTTTCTTCCCAAATCTCATGAACTTATTCTATAGAGATATACAGAGAAATACCATATCTCCAAATTTAAACTCAAGGTATCGTCGATGATTGTTTGCATAACTCTTTTGTCGACTTTGGGCTACCTTGGTCTGCTACTAAATGGTTTTCACCTTCTCCACCATTTCATTGACCATTTCAGGTCCTAGTAGCTTATGATCACCGACTTCATCTCATCACACTAGTGTTTTTCACCTTTTCCCATAAGGGGCTTCATATAGATCCATTTGGATGATGGATTGGAAACTATTATTGTAGGATAATTCAAAAAGTGGAATATGTTGGTCCCATCCTCCTTTGAAGTCCATAGAATATGCTCTCAACATGTCTTCTAGTGTCTAAATAGTTTTCTTAGATTTTCTATCAGTTTGAGGATGATAGGTCATACTGTAGTTTAGAATATCCTTATTTATCTCTGGATCAGATGGTACCCATAATCATGAACAAAATCTTATTACTCCATCCTTGTCCATCTTTAACTCAGAGTATTTCCCATTTCTAATAGATTCCACCCTTTTCTGAATTTTCACATCATTTCTTTGATCATCCTTTATTTTCTCCATGAGGGATGGTTGATTAATCATTTGAGAAAGGATTGATGATGCTCCCCCCTTAATTATTCCCATGTCCATCCTCTACAAATCTAAAAATATTGGATCCTTTTCAATTTTCATCATTGATAAAGATACAAGATCCTTTTTACTTAGAGAATCTGCTACCTTATTTTCCTTACTAGAATGGAAGTATGAGCAGTCATAATCCTTGATAATCTCTAATAATATTCTATGGAGCATATTAATCTCTTTCTATGTGAATATATATTTTAGACTCTTTTGATCAGTATATATCTCACACTTCTCCCCATAAAGATAATGTCGCTATATTTTCAATGCAAATATCACAGTCGCCAAATCCAGTTCATGTGTGGGATAGTTTTGCTCATGGATTTTTAGATTCCTTGAGGAGTAGGCTATCACTTTATCATTTTTCATTAGCAAATATCCTAATTCCTTCTTTGAATCATCACTATACACCATAAATATTTCTCCACTGATCATGAGTGTGAGTATTGGTGCAGTGATAAGCCTCCTTTTGATCTCCTTAAAGCTTTCCTCAAATTCTTGAGTCTAGAAGTAATTCAATCCCTTCTGTGTCATCTTGGTCATTGGGTTTGACAATCATGATAATTTTTTCACAAATCATCGATAATACTCAACTAGACCTATAAAGATATGGATATCCATTATAGAAGTTGTCCTGGGCCACTCTTCTATTTCCTTTCTCTTGGTAGGGTCCACAAATATTCCTTTTCTAGTGATAACATGCCCCAAGAATGATACTTCCTCCATCCAAAACTCACATTTACTATAATTTTCATAAATTTTCTACCTTTGCAAAGTCTTCAACACAATATTCAAATTAACCACATGTCTCTCCTTTCTCTTGGATTATATCAGAACATCATCGATAAAGACCACCATAAATTTATCGAGGTAATCTATAAAGACTCTATTCATTAAATCCATGAATATTGCTGGATAATTAGTGAGTCCTAAGGGAATTAATTTAAACTAATAGCGTCCATACAACATTTGAAAGGTAGTTTTGGGAATATCTTCCTTCCTCACTTTTAATTGGTGATATCCCAACCATAGGTCCACATTTGAGAAATAACTAGCCCTACAAATCTAATTGAACGAGTAATCTATCTGTGGCAGGGGATACTTGTTATTTATCATGATTTTATTAAGTTCACAATAATTTATGCAGAGGTTCATTGATCTATCCTTCTTGTTAATGAAGAGAACTGGCGCACCCCATGGTGAACCAATCAGGAGTATAAAATCCTTCTCTAGATTCTCATGTAACTTATTCTTCAGCTCTTCTAACTCTATGGTGTCCATTATATAAGGTGTCTTTGATATAGTTAGGGATACAAGAATAATTTTAATTTATAAATCAACCTCTCGATCAGGATTAAGACCAGAAAATTCTTCTGGGAATACACCAGTGTAATCCCTCATGATGGGAATATCTTTGAGAAGTATCATCTCCTTTGTCTCAATCATTTTAGAAAGATATGATTGATCAAAATGCAACATTATCCACACTTGATATGATGATTATAAAGGAGATTCATCTTCCTCCTTACACTTGTATAGTATTGGAGGATACTCTAGGATGTGAAGAGTGATCACTATTTTATAACAATTAATGTTGGATTTGTATAAAGATAGCCAATCCACACCCAAAATAGCATCGAACTCCACCAGAGGAAGTATGGCAAGATTTTCTGGGAGGTTTAGTCCAAAAACATTCACTGGGGATGAGTTATAAACCTTGGACACAATAATTTCTCCATTCACTATTCTCACAGATAACTCAACCTCCAAATTTTGAGGTGGGTTTTGAATAGTTCCACTAAACTTGAAAGATATGAAAGAATGCGTAGAACCAGAATCAAATAGCATGCTCGCTATTCTTGAATGAATAACTAGCATACCTATAACCACATCATTGTACAGCTCCACCTCAGTAATAGTGGAAGCATAAGACCTTACTTATTTCCATGGAGGTTGTTTTTGATTGCCTCTGACAACCCTTGACTTTGGGAAATTGTTCACATAATTCCCATGTTCCTTGCCATTATAACACTACACTATAGGCTAAGTGTTTATCAGAACCTTCCTTTATTATTTCACATTAGTGGAATTATTCATATCCTTCTAGCAGTTCTTATCCAGATGTCCCATTCTTCTACATTTGAAGCAATTCTTGGTTCCTTTTAGACAGTTCCCAAGATTATTCTTCCAACAATTTTTACACGTGGGATGTTCGGTCTTCTTTCTATCATGGGATTTATTTGTCGAACCACCCATATTAGACTCTATTTTCCACTTTTTTTTTTCACTGGGACCATGATACCATTGAGAGTCTCTGATCTCCATTTAAATCTTGAGGGTAAAATGGATAATCTCATCATAACTATCAAAGTACCGAATCACCAATGATTTTTATAGGCTCAACTTTAATCTGCTAAAGAAGCGATCCACCTTGCTTTTGGTGTTCATGATAAAGTCGAAAGCGTATCTTGAAATCCTTGTAAAGTTTTCTTCATACACCCTGATAGAATCATCTTCCTTCTATTTAAGTTTGAGGAACTCTCTTTCCATATTGAGATGTAGGTTTTGGGAAAAATATTTATTGAAAAACATTTTCTTTAATTCCTCCCAATACATGGAATCAATTTTCTCATGGGAATTCTTATTATTGATTAGTGTCCAACACTGATCAGCTTCCCCATCAAAATGATAGACTACTAGCACAACTTTCTCTTCTTATGAGTACTGGAGAATAGAGAATATCTTTTTAATGGAGTTAATCCACTATTTTGTGATGAGGAGATCAAAATATCCAATAAACACGGGATGCCTTTGTTTCATGAAGGATTTGACGAAAAATTTCACTTTCCTTGGATGAGTAGGGAGTTCCACATGATTCAAGTTATTATTCATAACCTGATCCAGCTGAGAAAGTACTATCATGAAGTTTTGAGTACCCATTCCCATCATTTTGGCATATCATTATAAAAATATTCACATTCCATATCACATTTATTATTGGCATGTTTTCTTCTATTTCCCACCATTAACTAAGAAAAGAAAATGCAATTAGGGGTCTTGAATACTTAGATAATAAGCATATAATGAAACATTTAACATAAAAGGATAAACTAGTA
The DNA here is from genome assembly GCA_963277665.1 of Viscum album. NCBI lineage: Eukaryota > Viridiplantae > Streptophyta > Magnoliopsida > Santalales > Viscaceae > Viscum > Viscum album. The sequence goes on from OY728146.1 coordinate 1,113,224,650, forward strand.
AAGGAAAAGTATATACTAACTTATGATTCCTTAGGTCTAAATCTATGTTATCCTTGATCTGTTTCTTAACTTATATTCTTATGGGATCTTTTTTATTCCCTTACTAATGGTTCATAATGAGATTATAAATTTACCAAAACATATCCCATGAGAGTGTCAAACCAAGTGCATAGTAAGGCCCATTATCGTGTACCAGGTTACCCAAAGTTAGGCTCAGAATACCTTATCAGAGTTGTTAATCCTAGGTACATCTGTTCCAGAACCACTTCCACTTGTAGTATCCATACATGGATGTATTTTCTTTATAAACCACTTACTCTATACTAACCAAAATTTAGGTATGTTTTCTTATACTTAGTATTGTCCATAAGGTTCTTACTAAAGTGCTATATTCTTAATCTCCAAAAATATATAGACCATCCACTGATACCAACTTTAGTAACCCCAACCTTTTATACATATCATTACATGATTTTAAGCATAAGTAAACATCAAATTACAAGCTAAGTATTGTAAAGTCTAGTGTCTCAGAATACTATGTACATAATTAAACATCATAAAATCAAATTTTATTAAATATTCTTATTGAGATCCTAAATCCAATTTTTCTTACACATCTACATAGGATAACCTGGGGATAACATAAAAAATGAGATGATCTAAAAGGACCATTAAGGGAATACACATAAGAATAAATTTAGCACATGGGTTAGAAGACATAAAATAATGATATAAAGTGTCATGGTACAAGATTAAACATAAGGAATCATAACATTTAGAATATGAGATCATAGAATCATAGAATCATAGGAATGTGGTAGCAATATAAAACATGAATTTAGCATGATCCCAACTCATTTCACATAGAGGAGCACCAGTCAAGTTTAACCACCAAGATCATTTCACATGGAGCACGAGTCAAGGCAAACCACTGAGACTACTGCACATAACATCTCATGAGACTAAAATTTACCCAATGAATTAGAGCACTATCTGTGCGCAACCATATTAGTATGATCATGAATATGTTTTCCACATAAATAATCATACATAATCAATAATATATAAACATAAGGGTACCCATGTAAATAAATGGGTATCATAATCTTGTCATAAATCATAATAAATGGGATTATCATACAAGTGACCGTGAAAGAAAGGAATTAAAACATACATGGAGTTTCATAAGAAAAAATAGGCATATATCATGGTAAGTTATGTCAAACAAAAGTGATAACATGTAAGAAGAGTATTTAATAAATTTTAGCATTAAAACAATTTACTACGGTTTTAAGGAAAATACTAAAGAGTATTTAAAATAGAAATGAGAATAATATTTTATATAAAACCAGAAGTGAACCAAGAAGTTTTTCATAATAAAAATAATTATTTTATAAAAACAATGGTGGCTTAAAACTGATGATAGAGTGCACTTGAAATTGGGTAAGAATTTGAGAAGTTCCCTTAAAATGAGCTTGGTTATCGGGAAGAATTAAGAAGGGAACCACTTAAAAATATGTATATACCCAAAATATAATGACGAATGTATCTTGATAAATGAGTTTAGAAAATATAAAAATAATTTATAATATGTACATTAAATGAAAAGATAAATTTATTTGGGTAAAAATAAATATAGAGCAACCCGAAGGAATAATTGAGGTTTCAGTAGAATCTCTTACCTTAAGTCCGAAGGTGTTCTTCACTTGATGTTAATATACTGGAAAATAAAATTAGATTCATTAATTAATAATTCAAGAAACTATTATATATGTAATTTATTTATTATAACCTTGTTAAGTTCATTCATGGCCTTTTTGATGGGTCAATACGTTCAATTTTATTGTTTGGGAGCGTTTGTTTCCTTGGTTTTCATGATTGGTTTACTTATATACATGTAAGGATAATCACATAAGACGAGGATGGTTGTCCAGAATTGAAGTTATATTTTATTAGAGAAAACCCAGAAGATTAAATGGTTATAAAATTATTTTGGTTATTTTAAGTGAGGATGAATCATTATATAAATCTTTAATGATAACCGTTTGGGTTAATTGGCAGTTTTTATTATCACAACAAACTCATTTTGTTTTATAAAATAATTTAATTTATAAAAAATGATTCCAGAATATTAAATAAGATATATTACATACATAGTAATCTGTTTCAACCATAAAAATGGTTTCATGACCATAATTGAAGATAGTAATAGAAATTTAAAACCTGTCATCCTTGAATTTGATAAATTAACACATCTCAGATGGTATTTTCATTTGTAGTATAAAAGGAGGGTAAATGAGAGATGATGAAGAATTATTAGATTAGAATAACAAAATTCTAGTATGTTTATATTACTGGAGTTTTCATACCTTTTTTATGAGGGGAGGTGGGGATAGAAAAGAAATTAAAGGAACTTGAAAAGAAATTGAAAGAAAACGGAAAAGGGTTTTACCACTTGATTCCTTCCTCTTGAGAACCTCCCTAGGGAAGAGGTTATATTTTTATGAGACCAAGAGATCATAGATGTTGTATAGGGGATTAAGGAAAGATTTGAGTAGATTTTTTACAAGTCATAAGGCTTGATAGGTGTGAATAGAAGAGGTGGCGAGGGGTGGTTTTTATAGTGGAGGAGAGGTGAGTTTTCTCAATATTTAATTCATTAGTTTATCATTTTTCTCAAGACAAGAAATTATGCTGATTATTATGAAAAAATAGTAATAAGTTCATATGAGTTCAAACCAATTTCCATTTACATTATCCATTACTCAAGCATGATGCATAAATTCATCTATTTATCATATTTTATAAATTATCAAATTTCACTATTCACAAAAAAATTCAAGTATTTCATAAAAATATCAAAAATTCACCCAAATTTTTTTTGATGTGTATAATATAAAAATGAACTAAATTTTATGAAAATAATTTTTTAAATATGAGAAATTTAATTTTTGATTAAAATCATAATTTACTTGAAAAATACAAATTTTAAAATTGTAACTGATTTTATAACACTTTGAAATAATTAACTAAGGTCTCAAAAAATAATCTTATAATCATAAGACATTATAATATTATTTTATAAATATATTTCATGAAAATAAATTTTCATTGAAATTATTAAATTGTAATTAAATATTTATGACTTACTAAAAATACCAATTTTATCATATTATCACTTATAAGTTGGATAAATTTTATTTATAATTTCATTGGTAAGGTTACTATTTACTTGGATGATTTACTATTCATAAGGGTCATATTACTATTTATAAGGGTAAAATTACTATTCATAAGTGTATGTTACTATTCACTGAAAATTAAATTTGTCCTATCGGACTCCAAACATTTTACTAATCGCTATCGTGTATGTCAGATTTTTAAAATTCAAATCACATAGGTGGAAAAAATATGTTTAAAGGTCACATAGTATTTCGTAGTTCATTATAGCATGATGTGTCAATGTGTTGTGATTTTATGTGATTATACTATATGAAAAAATTATAAGAAGGCAATTTCTATTGATTAAACTTTGGGTTGTTACATTCTTCCCCCTTATGAAATTTCACCCTCGAAATTTCATTTTACATTTTAAGCTAGAAATAGGTGTGGTTAATTTTCCTTCATTGCTTCCTCCAGTTCCCATGTTTTCTCTTCATACTTATGGTTCTACCATGTTACATTGACCAGGTGAGTAGACTTGTTACACAGAACTTTATCTCTATGACTCAATATCTTCCCTGGTTGCTCCTCGTAAGAAAGATCATTCTCCAACTATACCACCTTTAAAGATAGTATAAGTGAAGAATCTGGTATTTACTTCTTTAAGAGGGAAACATGGAATACATCGTGTACTTTATACATGGTAGGTGTAAGTTCTAGTCGATAGGCCACAACTCCAACATGATCAAGAATCTATAAGGGGCTGATGTACCTGAGACTTAGCTTTCCTTTCTTCCCAAATCTCATGACCTTCTTCTATGAAGATATGCATAGGAATACCATGTATCCGACTTTAAACTCATGGTATCATCGATGATTTTTTTCATAACACTTTTGTTGACTTTGGGTTGCCTTGATATAATAATAAATGGTTTTCAAATTCTCCACCATTTCATTTACAATTTCAGGTCCTAGAAGCTTATGATCACTGACTTCATCCTAGCACATTGGTGTTCTGCACCTTTTCCCATAAAGGGCTTCATATGGAGACATTTGGATGATGGAGTGGAAACTATTATTGTAGGATAAATCGACCAGTTTAAGATGTTGTCCCCATATTAATTTTAAGTCCATAGAACACGCTCTCAATATGTCTTCGAGTTTCTGAATAGTTCGCTCAGATTGGCCATCAGTTTGAGGATGATAGGTTGCACTGAAGTTTAGATCAAAGCTTAGAGTATGTTTGAGACTTTTCCAAAACTTTAAGATGAATCTATAATGTCTATCATATATAATAGATAGTGTTACTACATGAATCCTTACCACCTCTTTGATATATACATGTGCAAGTTGATCAAATGAGAAGTCCTCTAGAATTTCAATAAAGTGAGCTGTCTTTGTAAGACGATCCATAATGACCCATATAGCATTGTTTCCTCTAGATTTTCTTAGAAGTCCAGTAAAAAAGTCCATGGTGATGTTCTACCACTTCCATGTTGGTATGGTTAGTGGTTACATAATCCCCTCAGAATTTTTCCTTTCAACCTTCACTTGCTGTCATACCAGGTACTTTGACATATACTAAAAAATATCCTTATTCATATTGTCCCACCAATAATTCTCCCAAAGATCTCAATACATCTTTGTGATCCCTGGGTGAATAGAGAATGTTGAGCGATGAAATTCATTTAGAAGATCATCATTTATCTCTGGATCAAATGGTACACATAATCATGGCCCAAATCTTACGACTCCATTATTGTCAATCTTGAACTCAAATTATTTCCCATTTCTGATAGATTCAACCCTTTTCTAAATTTTCACATCATGTCTTTGAGTATACTTTATTTTCTCCATGAGGGATGATTGAGAAATAATTTGAGAGAGGATTGATGATGTTCCTCCCTTAATTATTCCCATGTCCATCCTCTAAAAATCTAATAAGATTGGATCCTTTTCAATTCTCATCATTGATAAATATACAAGATCCTTTCTACTTAGAGCATACGCTACCTTATTTTCCTTATCGGGATTGTAGTGGATTCAACAGTCATAATCCTTGATGAGATATAACCATCTTTTCTGGCACATATTAATCTCTTTCTGTGTGAATATATATTTGAGACTCTTTTAATCAGTATATATATCACACTTCTCTCCATAGAGATAATTCTACGAGATTTTCAATTCAAAGATCACAGTCACCAAATCCACTTCATGCATGGGATAGCTTTGCTCATGGATTTTTAGCTACCCTGATGCATAGGCTATCACTTTATCATCTTTAATTAACACACATCCTAATAACTTCTTTGAATCATCACTATACACCACAAAGAGTTCTCCACTTATGAATAATGTGAGTACTGGAATAATGATAAGCTTCTTTTTGAGATCCTTAAATCTTTCCTCACATTATTGAGTCCAGAAAAATGCCACTTCCTTTCATTTAATCTTGGTCATTAGGTTTGAAAATCATGATAAGTTCTTCACAAATCATCTATAATACCCAACTAGGCCCAGAAAGATATGGATCTCCATTACAAATATTGGCCTGGGATACTCTTCAATTGCCTTTGTCTTGGAAGGGTCCACAGATATTCCTTTTCTAGAGAAAACATGCCCCAAGAATGATACTTCATCCATATAGAACTCACATTTACTATACTTTGCATAAAGTTTATCTCTTCTCAAAGTCTTCAACATAGAATTCAAATGCACCTCATGTTCCTCCTTTCTCTTGGAGTATATCAAAACATCATCGATAAAAGCCACCACAAAATTTTCAAGGTAATCTCTAAAGACTATATTCTTTAAATTCATGAATATTTCTAAATCATTAGTGATTTAAAAGGTCATCACTATGAACTCATAGTGTCCATACCCCGTTCTAAAGGTAGTTTTAGGAATATATTCCTTCCTCACCTTTAGTTGGTGATATCCTAACCAGAGGTCCACCTTAGAGATATAACTATCCCCACAAAGCTAATTGAAAAATTCATCTATCCATGGAAGGGGATACTTGTTCTTTATCATAATTTTATTAAGTTCATGATAATTGATGTAGAGGCTCATTGATCCATCCTTTTTCTTGATGAAGAGTATTGACGCACCCCATGGTGAAGCACTCAGGCGTATAAAACCCTTCTCCAGATTCTCATGTTACTGCTTCTTTATCTATTCTAACTCTATGGTGGCCATTATGTAAGGTGTATTTGATGTAGGTAGGGATCCATGAATAATTTCAATTGAGAACTCAACCTCTCAATCAGGAGGAAGAACATGAAATTCTTCAGGGAATAAATCTATATAATACCTCATGACGAGCGTAACTTTGATAAGTATCATCTCCTTTGTATTAATAATCTGAGAAAGATATGCTTGATCAAAAGGAAACATTATACACACTTTAGATGATGATTCTGACAGAGATTAATCTTTCGCGTTATAATTTTATAGTAATACAGGATAATCTAGGATGTGAAGAGTGATATCAATTTTCTAACAGTTAATGTTAGATCTGTATTAAGATAGCCAATCTATGCTCAAAATAGCATTGAACTCGACTAGAGGAAGTATGACAAGATTTTCTTAGAGGTTCATTCCACAAAAATTTACTGGGGAGGAGTTATACACCTTAGACACAATAATTTCCCCATTTTCTATTCTCAAAAATAAATCAATATCCAAATTTTGAGGTGGGGTTTGAACAGTTTTACTAAACTTGCATGATATGAAAGAATGAATATAACCAAAATAAAATATTTTGTTCACTATTCTTGAATGAATAACTAGCATATCGGTCACCACATCATTTTCTAGATCCACCTAAGAAGTAGTGGTAGCATAATCCCTTTCTTGTTTCCTTGGAGGTTGTTGTTTATTTCCTCCGACAACCCTTGGACTTGATCAATTGTTCACATAATTCCCATGTTTCTTACAGTTGTAATACTAAACTACATGCTGAGTATTGATTTGAACCTTAATTTCTTAATCTAAATTAGTATAATTATTCATATCCCTCTATAATTTCTTATCCATATGTCCCATTCTTCCACATTTGAAGCAATTCTTAGTTCCCTTTAGACAGCTCCCAGGATGCTTCTTCCCACAATTTTTATACGTGGGATGTTCAATCTTCTTTCCATCATGGGATTTATTTTCTGAACCACCCATATTAGACTCTATTTTCTACCTTTTGTCACTAGGCCCATGAGACCATTGAGAGTCTATGATCTCCATTTCAACCTTAAGGGCACAATATATTATCTCCTCATAACTATTGAAGTCATGAATCTCCAATGCTTTTCATAGGATCAACTTTGGTCTGCTAAAGAAGTGATCCACCTTGGTTTGGGTGTTCATGACAAAGCTAGAAGCAAACCTTGAAGGCCTTGTAAATTTTTCTTCATACAACCTGATAGAATCATCTTCCTTATGCTTAAGTCCAAGGAACTCTCTTTCCATATTGAGATGTATGGTTTGGGGAAACTATTTATTGAAAAACAATTTCTTTAATTCCTCCCAATTCATGGAATCAATTTCCTCCTGGGATCTCATATTCTTGATCAATGTACAACACTGATTAGCTTCCCTATCAAAATGATATATTACAAGTATGACTTTCACTTCTTCTGAGCACTGGAGGACAAAGAATATATTTTCAATGGAGTTAATCCACTATTCCACAAGGAGGGAATTATAATATCCACTAAACATGGGAGGATTTTTTCGCATTAAGGATTTGATGAAAACTTTATCTTTTCTTGGAGGAGGAGGGAATTCCACATGATTGAATTTATTATTCATAACTTGAGCCAGCTAAGAAATTACTGTCATGAAGTTTTGGGCACCCATTCCCATCATATTTGGCATATCATTAGGGAAATCTTCACATTCTTTATCACATTGATTATGGTCACATGTTCTTATACTTCCCACTATTAACTAAGAAAATAAAGTGCAATTATGGGGCTTGAATACTTAACTAATAATCATTAAAGGAAACATTGAACATAAAAGGATAAATTTTTAAATGATCCTAACTTATGATTCCCTAGGTTTAAATCTAAGTTATCCTTGATATGTTTCTTAACTTTTATTCTTATGGGATCTTTTTATTCTCTTAATAATGGTTCATAATGAGATTATGAATTTACCAAAGCATATCCCCTAAGAGTATTAAACTAGGTGCGCAGTAAATCCCGTTTTCATGTACCAGGTTACCCTGAGTTAGGCCTAAAACACCTAGTTGGAGTTGTTAGTCCAAGGTACATATGTTCCAGAACCATGTCCACTTATAGTATCCAGACATGGATGTATTTTCTTGATAAACCATTTACTGTATACTAACCAAAATTTAGGGATGTTTTCTTATACTTAGTCTTATCCATAAGGTTCTTACTAAAATGATCTATTCATAATATCCAAAAATAACTAGACCATCCTATGATACCAACTTTGGTGACCCCATCCTTTTACACATATCATTACATGATTTTAAGCATAAGTAAACATCAAATTACAAGCCAAGGATCATAAAGTCTAGTGTCTTGGAAGACTATGTACATAATTAAACATCATAAAAGAAAATTTTATTAAATATCCATATTAAGCTCCTACCTTCAATTTTTCTCATATATCTGCATATGATAACCTGGGGATAACATGAACAATGGGATGGGATAAAAATCCCAGTATGGGAATAAACATAAGAATAAATTTTAGCACAAGGGTTAGAAGGAATAACATAATGATATAAAGAGCCATGGTACATGATTAAACATAAGGAATCATAACATTTAGAACATGGGATCATATAATCATAGAATAATAGGAATTTGGTGGCAATATAAAACATGAATTTAGCATGATCCCAGCTCGTTGCACATATAGGATCACAATTCAAGTTTAACCACCAAGACTGGTGCACATGTAGCACGAGTCAAGGCTAAACGCCAAGACCGTTGCACATAACATCACATGAGACTAAAATTTACCCAATTAATTGGAGTGCTATCTAGGCACACCCATATTAACATGTTCATAAATATTTTTTTCCACATAAAGAATCATACATAATCAATCATAAATAAACATAAGGGTACCCATGGAAATAAATGGGCCTCATAATCATATCATAAAGCATAATAAATGGACGTATCATACAAGTGTTCATGAAAGAAAGTAATTAAAACATACATGGAGATTAATATGGGAAAATAGGAATATATCATGTTAAGTGATGTCAAATATAAGTGATAACACGTAAGAAGAGTATTTAAGAAATTTTAGTATTAAAACATTTTACTACGGTTTTAAGGAAAATACTAAAGTGCATTTAAAATAGAAAAAGGAATAATATTTTATATAAAAAAAGAAGTGAAACAAGATGGTTTTTATAATAAAAATACCGATTCTATAAAAATAATGGTGGATTAAAATTTATGATAGAGTGCACTTGAAATTGTGTAAGAATTCAATAAGTTCCATTAAAAGAGGTTTGCTTGTCGAGAAGAATTGAGAAGGTAACCACTTAAAAATATTTATATCCATGAAAGATAATGATGAATGGATCTTGATACATGAGTTTTGAACATATGATCAACATTTATAATATTTACATAAAAAGAAAAGATAACTTCATTTGAGCAAAAATAATTATAGAGCAACCCGAAGGAATAATGGAGGTTTGAGTAGAATCCCTTACCTTAAGTCCAAAGGTGTTCTTCACTTGATCTTAATGCCATGGATAATAAAATTAGATTCATTAATTAATAATTATATAACCTATTATACATTTATTATATTTATTATAACCTTATTAAGTTCATTCATGGCCTTTTTTATGGGTTAAGAGGTTCAATTTCATTATTTGGGAGCATTTGTTTCCTTGGTTTTCATGATCGGTTTACTTATATACATGTATGAATAATAATGTAAGATGAGGATGGTTATCCAGAATTGAAGTTATATGTTATTAGAGGACATAAATAATATTAAATGGTTATAAAATTCATTTGGTTATTTGGATTGAGGATGATCATTATATAAAGATTTAATGATATTCGTTTTGGTTAATTGGCGGTTTTTTATCACAACAAACTCATTTTGTTTTATAAAGAATTATATTTGTAAAAAATGAATATATAACATTAAACAGGATATATTACATAAATAGTAATATGGTTCAACCATAAACATGGTTTCATGACTATAATTGAAGATGGTAATAGAAATTGAAAACCCATCGTCCTTGAATGTGATAAAATAACACATCTCAGATGATGTTTTCATTTCTAGTATAAAAGGAAGGGAAATGAGAGATGATGAAGAATTATTAAATTATCATAAAAACATTCTAGTATGTGTATGGTGATGGAGTTTTCATACCTTTTTTATGAGGGGAGGTGAGGATAGAAAAGAAAGTAATGGAACTTGAAAAGAAATCAAAAGAAAACAGAAAATGGTTTTACCTCTTGATTCCTTCCTCTCGAGAACCTCCTTAGGGAAGAGGTTTTGGTCTTTTTATGGGACCAAGAGATCCTAACTGTGGTAGAGGGTATTAGGGAAGTATTTGAGTAGAATTTGGACAAGTCACAAGTCTTGAGAGTTGTGAGGAGAAGATGTGGTGAGGGGTGGTTTTTATAGTGGAGGGGAGGGGAGTTTTCTCAATATTTAATTCATTAGTTTATAATTTTTCTCAAGAAAATAAATAGTGCTAACTATTATTACCAAAAATAGTTATCTGCGTACATGAGTTCAAATCAATGGCCATTTACATCATCTATGACTCAAGCATGATGTAGAAATTCATTTATTTAGCATATTTCATAAATTATTGAATTTCACTATTCACCAAAAATTCAAGAATTTTAAAAAAATACCAAAAATTCACCCTAACCATTTTTTGATGTGTAGAATAAAAAAATTAACTAAATTTTATGAAAATAATTTTCTAAATATGATAAATTTAATTTTTAATTAAAATCATAATTTACTTGAAAAATATAAATTTTAAAATTGTAACTGATTTTATAACACTGAAAAAATTAACTAAGGTCTCATAAAATTATCTTATAATCATAATAAATAAAAATATTATTTTATGAATATATTTTATGAAAATAAATTTTCATTTAAATTATTAAATTGTTATTAAATATTTATGACTTACCAAAAATACCAACTCTATCATATTATCACTTATAAGCTGGATAAATTTTATTTATACTTTTATTGGTATGGTTACTATTCACTTGGATGATTTAATATTCATAAGGGTCATATTATTATTTATAAAGGTAACATTACCATTCATAAAGGTATGTTACTATTCACCAAAAATTAAGTTTGTCCTATCAGACTCTAAACATCATACTGATCGCAACTGTGTATGTTGGATTTTCAAAATTCAATTCACAGAAGTGGAAAAATTATGTTTAAAGGTCACATAGTATTTAATAGTTTATTAAATCATGTTATTTCATTGTGTTTTGATTTTATGTGATTATAATATATGAAAAAATTATAAGATGGAAATTTCCAGTGATTGAACTTTGGTTCGTTACATGACCTATCGACACCTGACCTACCGACGTCTAACCTACCGACACCCAAAATATAGACAGAGAGACTGATCGACACTCAAAATTTTGCTAAGTATAAGCTTCTGATAGATGAGTCACCAACGCATCACCTACCGACAGAATGATCTATCGACCGATTGACCTACCGATAGTCTGAGATATCGACAAACTCAGACACCGATGATCTGTCTATTAAATTCAAAATTATTACTAGTGATCATATTTATGAAACTTAGTGCTTCTTATTATATTAATGATCGTGTATATCTTTTGTAGACAACATTTAATGATTTTAGAGAACAGTATGGGGTATGAGGTACCAGAGAGCATTCTGTTTGTCTGCTGTACTGTATAAAGGGAATATCTTGATCAAAAAAATAAAAGGGGTGACCTGAGAAAATATACTAATTTGTTCATGCACCTTAGAACTATACAAGAACTACCAACTGTGAAAAGGTGCAAGAAGATTTCTGTGAATTATAATCAAAGAAATTTTGCAGTAATATTCCATGAGTGGAGAAAAACACTTTGAAAAAATCTCTACCTCACTAAAGAACAGAAGTTAGAAGCAAAAATGACACTATATTTTGCTATCTGTTTCTAGAAATCAACTCCAGCTTCACTTCTACCATCTCTAAGGAGTTTAGAAGTTTCAAAGTGCATCATACAGAGCTTTCTAAACCTTACTCTCATTATATTGCTCTGACTGTGTACATTATTTACATTTCAAGTAGTGTATATGTCTCTATTATATAAACACACACTGTATCCTGTGCCAAACTTGAAGATACATTGATATCTTCACAAACTTTTCTTTTACACCTTACACTACCACATATAACACTGGAAGAGGTCCCTATATATCCTGTTGTAGTTTTCACTCCCATAAGAACTGTGGTAGAGGTCTACTAACCTAGTCAATTGTGTATGCTATTGTGTACCTTGATCTAGGGTGTAAATCAAATTTATTTATATAAATTGCTTAGTGACAGGTGATAACCAAGTGGATAGGACTAAGTCTCAGCTTGAGACTGAACGTCTTATTTTAAATCCACTATATCTTTCAAAGTTCTGTTTTCACTATTTTATTTAAATCAAAAAACATTACTTTACCTTGATTGTTAATATTATACAGTGTTTATTTTATAATTTTATTTTGTATATTAGTTTAAAAAGTTTAAATAACAATACATATTGTTTTAAATGATAATTAATCAATATTTGAGAAATCTTTCAAACAATAAAATCTTTTATAAATTCGCTAATTTGGTTAACTGTCCTATATTTGATTTTAAACTGGGGAACTTTTAAATAAAATTTTTAGACATAAATTTTTATAGGAACTCAATTTAACCCCTCTTGAGTGCCCTAATTCAACCAACATTTGGTATCAGAGGTTTCTTACTCTCAATGTTTTCAATGTTTTTAACTCTTTTCAACTATGATTTTAGTTGTGTTTTAAATATCTCTAAATTTCTGTCAGTTCAAAATTTATTTTTCTTTCAAATATTTAAAATCTATTTTAAATAGACAATATACAGGAAGGCTATTACACCAACATACCTCCCTACTTTAATGGAACAAATTATTCCCAGTGGAAAATTAAAATGAAAATTTATTTGGAAAGCATGGGTTTTGAAATCTGGTCTTCAATTGTAGATGAATATAATATTCCTTCTACTACTTAGAACACTTGGGATGATACCACTAAGTATGCCTACAATAATAACTATAAAGCTATGAATTCCTTATACTTCTATTTAGAGGATGAGGAATTTAATAGGATTTCTGCATGTAAAATAGCATTTGAAATTTGGGATACACTGGTTGTTTAATATGAAGGTACCAATAATGTCAAATAAATGAGACTTAATACATATACCATTAAATATGATAACATTAAAATGAATCTTGATGAACCTATCTGTGACATGTATCTCAGTTTCAATGAAATTGTAAATACAATGGTCTCTCTGGGAAAGACAATCACATCCAAGGAAAAAGTAATGCGAATTATCAGATGTTTACCATAAAGATGGAGAGGAACCTCAGTGTCAATAAGGGAATCCTGTGACATCAACACTCTACCAATAACGGAGCTCATAGGTAAAATAATTATGTATGAGAAAGAAATTAAGGTCAACAAATAGGAAGATGATGAACCAAAGAGAAAGTCAGTGGCTTTCAAAACCACTGTATCCAAGAAAAAAGAGAAAATTCAAGTTCATGTTGAAAGTTCTAGCAATGAAGATTCATCAAGTGATAGTGATGAAGAAATAGATCAATTAGCTAGAAGATTCAAAAAGTTATATATAAATAAGAAGTTCTTTATAAAGCCTAGTTATAAAGGGAAGTATGACAACAAGGACTACTGAAAAAAGGATTGAAAGAGAAATGAAAACACTAATGGGATTGTATGAAATGAGTGTAAGAGGAGAGGACATGTAAAAGCTAACTGCCCTAAGCTAAAGTATGAAAAGAAGTACGAGGACAAATATAAAAAATATTAAAAGGAAATAAAGGTCACCTGAAGTGTTTCTAAGGATAGAACTAGTAACTCAAAGTCATCACATGATGAGAATTATGAAAAATCCAACATATGTTTCATGAAAAACACATCCGAGGTAACCCTAGAATCTCTTATAAAAAATTAATATTATTCTCGAGATGAATCTAATTCTGAAAAAATGAAATATTAAGAGATGTTTTAATATTTTATAATTCTTGAGGATACATGAAATGATCTAAAGGATAAGTACAAATCTCTTAAGAAGTAACATGCTCTTTTAGTTTCTATTTATTTTGAACTTACTATTGAAAAGGAAAATAATTATCAACTGCTCAATGAGGATATAGATATTAAACTGTCTAATGAACAATTAAAGAATGATCTTGAGAAATTAACAAATGTTAAAGATACCTTAGTTCAAATTCTTGGAAAACAAGTTTCTCCAAAATATATTACCGATATTGTTTATTAACCTGGAAAAAGAAATTTTGTTAAAAAAAATTTGTTTCAAAATCTGGAAAATTTGGTTTTGTGCCTAGAATTGAAAAATCTTCTGCAAGTTCTAGAACTAGAAATACTTTTACTGCTTTTAGTTTTTTTGAATCAAATAGATTTTATTTTTCTAAGACCTTAAAAACTGCTTATAGAAATCCCATGAGGCAAATGTGGGTTCTAAAAACATTAATTACTAATATTACTGGACCCAAGTAAGTCTGGGTACCAAATTCTTTTATTGTTTTTTTTAGGGAAGCTGTTTAAAGAGTTCCTATAAGTGATTATGGTACTTGGATAGTGGGTGTTCAAGACATATAATAGGGGACTATTCGAGTTTCAAGAATCTTATAAATATTGATGGTGGGCATGTCACCTTTAGTGAGAATGTAAAATGAAAAATTATTAGCCTTAACCAAATTGGTAACACTGATTCAATTTTAATTTATAAAGTTCTTTTTATTGATGTTATTAAGTATAATCTTCTTAGCATCTCATAGTTATGTGATGATGTATTTCATGTTAAATTTGAAAATAATGCTTGTAATTTTTTTCAATTCTAAGAATGATGCAGCATTCACTACTTTTAGAATTGAAAATTTTTATACTGTTAATTTGGATAATTTAGCTTCTCAAAATGTTTATTTCTTGGGTGCATTTCACAAAGAGTCATAGCTCTAGAACAAAAGACTAGGCCACTATAATATTCACTCCCTTAGAAAGCTAATTAGTAAAAGACTAGTCAAGGATCTACCTAAACTCGAGTTTCTAAATAACAAAGTATGTAATCCTTATCAAAAGATAAAAAAACATAAAATATATTTCAAACCAAAGAAAGAAGTCTCAACTTCTTAACCTCTTGAGTTGGTTCACATGGATTTATTTGGACCATCTAGATTTTCAAGTTAAAATGGGAATCACTATGTCTATGTTATAGTAGATGTCTTCTCTAGGAATACTTGAACTTTATTTTTAGCTCAAAAAAGTGAATCATGTTCTTATTTCACCAAGTATTCTAGGTTAATAGAAAAATTAAGTGGACTTAGGATCAAAACCTTAAGAAGTGATCATGGTTGTGAGTTTGAAAATCAAGAATTTGAGTATTTTTGCTTATAAAATGGCTATAGTCATAAATTATCTACTCCTAAGACACCCTAATAGAATAGATTTTTAGAAAGAATAAATATAACCTTACAAGAAATAGCCCAAACTATGATTAGTTAATATGATTTACCTGCTTATTTTTGTGTAGAAGCTATAGATACAGTGTGTTACATAATCAATAGAGTTTTAATTAGACCTATCCTTAAGAAAAATCCCTATGTGTTGTAGATTAATAGGAAACCCAAGGTTAATTACTTCAATGTTTTTGGTTGAAAATTCTATATCCTCAATACAAAAGACAATCATGATAAATTTTCATCCTAAAGTGATGAAGGAATTTTCCTAGGCTATTAAACCTCTAGCAAAGCCTATAGAGTCTTTAATAAAAGAACCAAGTGTGTTGAAGAATCTATGCATATCAAACTTGATGAAATAGATCAAAATGAACCTAAGACCTCCCTAGAAAATATTGAGGATGATTTTTCAAATCGTGACTTAAATTATAAACCTTCTAACTCCACTATTAAGAAAGCAACAAAATACTCTATTTCTAGAAAATTTATTATAACGCCCCGACCTATTTATGTGTAATAATAATAATTTTATGTTTTAATTATCATATTAAACAGTGTGGTTTTCAAAGTAAATATTATCACACTTTGTTTAAAGAATAGAAAAATAACTATTATTGTCAAACATAATTTATTCTTATCAAATAATTATTTAATAGAAAATTTTAAATCATAACTATAATAACATAAATAATTTTTTTGTCTTCTCAAATTTGATATATATATATATTTGTATATTGTATTTGAATGGAAATACTTTTATCAGAATTATAATTTTATATGCGGTTATACATGATATCAAATATTGTCATTTTTAAAATATTTTAATGACATTATTTTTGCGCTATTATACGAACAATTATTTGATCTATCATTTGAGTTCAAAAATATGTTATATACACATGTATATATAATGTAATAATTGTTAGATTATAAAATTAAATTTTTTGGAATTTTTCTTAATAAAATTATAAATATATTAATAGAATGATTAAAATTGTACATATGAACTTTTAATAAAATTATAATCATAACATATTAACATTTGTTTAAAAGTTTCAAAATTACAAGTATGTGGTACAAAATAGGATAATAAAATTACAAATATTAATTTAATTTTAACATTACAAGCATATAATATGAAGTATACAAATATATATTTTATAAATGAATTCAATAAATTTTATTTTTTTAAAAAAAAGTATTAATAAATAAGTTTAATAGATTATTAATTTTTTTTTAACTTTTGACTTTTTCTAAAGGTATTGATAATATAATGTATGATATAATATGAATAAAATTTAATAATAGAAATATTATAATGGAAATATAGGATGAAATCGGACAAAAAAAGGGGAGGAATCCTGTAGGAGACTCAGTTTAGAGTTATGCGCAAAATGGACCAAAAAAAAGAGAAAGAAATGAAAAATAAAACAATAACAGGGGGGGGGGGAGTATCCCATGAGATCTGTGATTGGGGAGGCGCGTCGTGGGGGTCTGGTCCTTAGGGTTTCAAGCAGGTCCAGCGGGTGTCGTGCCGCAGTAGGGTCTAGCGTCGCAGTCATAGAGCAGGAGGCCAGTTCATCCGTGAGGCGACGTCGGGTTCAAGAAGCCGGAGGTGCGGCCCTACGGTGGTGTCCGAGTGGTGGAGTCTTGCGGGTCTAGGAAGCCACACTATGGCCGGGGTCAAAGGCAGGGTAGTAGTTCAGGATGAGCAGGCTGAGCTGCTTTAGTGGAGTCGCGTCGGCGATGGTCCAGATTTGAAGTAGGTATCCTGTTTGAAGTCTTCCTATATGAATTGGGAATTTTCTTTCCTTCATAGGCATCAAATCTTCCACATCACAAAAAACTATCCATTTCTACCCCATTTGTCAACTATTTTACCTTTATCTTGTATCGATTTTGGTCCGCGAATGTTTTTCTGGTCACAATTATTATTATTATTATTATTATTATTATTATTATTTTAGCCATTGTGTTCGAAGCTTTCACAACAAGCTTATTCTGGTGTCATTATTCATACAGTGGGTCTTTTGTTTATAAAAACCCTTAACTGAAAGAAAAAATGAAAAAAATTTCACCCTTAACCTCTCCGGTTCTCTTCCTCAAATCTCCAACAATCCCTCTCTGATCTGAGCCTCTCATCCAAGCAAAGTAAGGGATTTATAATTGCCTTGTTTTGTTTCCTTGAGAGTATATATATATATATATATACTCATGAAATTATAACCTTGCAGTTTGGTTTAAAAATTCTTCTATGTTGAATCTGGGATTTCAGGTTTTGGGTTCGGATAATATAAAATATTTAAGGGACTTTCTCATAATTTCTTTGCAATTCCATTATTATTTTAGTAAGATTTTTCATTTATTTAAATTATTTTTAATTTCATAAAACTATGTTTGAAGTAAGGGTTACAAAATTTGTCTCGAACATTTATTTATTTTTGTAATCTTATGTTTTATAAGGATTCTATTTACTTTTGATTATATACTTTGTGAAAAATATGTATACATATATAAATATATATATTTTTGTAAATTCATATATCTCTATTTCAAAACGCATATATGAACTATGTTCTTGTACTAAAATTTTTATTTCTAAATCATAATATTTATAGGGGATTAAGCTTTGTCTTGATTGTGTGGTTTTAAATTTTGTGTATATATGTATATACACTGGTGATATAAAATACATAACCTTACAGTTAGAGGTTATTTCTTTCTTTAAGGGTTGCAAGATATTAAGCTATAGGGTATTAATAGTCCCTAAGTATGGACACCTTTTGAAAATTCATTTTATGTCTTAAATACATAATCAGTTATATATATATACACATGTAAATAGAAATACAAGTATAATATGCACAACACTATGGTTTTTCATAAAACTATATGTCCGGAATTAAGTTTTACTAAAAAACTTTATTTTCAAAAGTTAATGAAGAACTATAAAAATGCATGGAGTCACTTTTGTAATGGTTCATTATAATCTATCTAGAATACTCATTTTATGATCTTATGACTTGTATGGGTTATGTTTTAACATTTTCCATTAAATTTATATTTTGTAAGAGTTTAATTAATTTGATCAAATTACTTTAGTTATATGTATATATATATATATATGTACACACATATAACTTATTATTTTATGTGTACATAAGTTAAGGGTTATTTTAATTATTTTCTATTATACACTTAGTGTATATTCGGACATACACACATAATTCAATTTATCTTTATTTTATGTTATTAAATATGAATTACAATATTTAAATAGATACTTGGATGCGAATAAAGTTTTGGGTTCAAATGGAATGACATATTTATTACACATACACCCATATAGTTTTAATCCACCCGGTTAATTTTCAAATGATGTAAGGAAAATTTATTTACTTATTTATACTATCTAATTTTCTAGTTCTCGCAAGGGAGTTCATTTGATTAAAATATGAATTACTTTTATAATGTTAAGGTTGTAATTATTAAAAAAATTACATTTCTTGTAAAATGTTGATATACATACACATATATATACATACATATATATGTATATGTAAATTTAGGTTTCAAAATTTATAAAGTAAGGGTGCGACATGTACATTTTTTATGTGTGTATATATATATATAGTTATGTGTATCCACATATAAGTTTTAATCATAATCCGAATTAACTTTTCCTAAATAAAATTTGGTGGTTAAAGTATGTATTGATATATTTAATTTAATATATGAATTACATAAAACAAATGATGCGCTAAAAAAAATTGGCCTTGTATGCTATGCAACATAAGGCATGTCCATTTAATAAGACATGACTATTTATCAGCGCATGCTTTGTGTACAAATGACATTTTTCTTATTTAAAAATTAGTCATTTAAAACTATAGATATTTATTTCCTTAAATCAAGGATTATGAAAATTAAGGAACTATAATTTTATGTGGTAACCCCATCCATTCATTACTTGTGCGTTTTAAATCAATATCACATGTGAAAATAATGTTTACTATATTATGCATATCACTGAGAAATTTATTACCTAAATGATAACTCACACATTATAATTTAGTCCAACATCATTTCCTCTTATCAACACATGAATTGACCATGAATAATGAGCATGTATTATAATTCATTAAAAGTTTATTACTATGGAAGAGTTGTAAAGTTATTATTTTATGTGATAATAAAAAATTTTATTATTAATAATTTATGAGATAAGAATTTAATTATTCAAGGTGGTATGAGACACTTTGAATAATGCGAATTAAGAAACCAAGTAATATGTGTACTGGGAATGATAAGAGATTTAATAAATCAAAATGGTATGTGCACTTTGATTTAGAGATATGAGGAATACATTGGACCTAGTATGTTTCGGGGTGGGGACCGGTAAAAGTAAGCCCTCCGAGTTGGGGTCCGGTTATAACAAACCCTCCGGGTTGGTGTCCGGTTACAGAGGCACTCTGGGTTAGTGTCCGGTTATTAGAGGCACTCCGGGTTCGAGTCCGGTTACAGAGGCTCTCTGGGTTGGGGTCCAGTTACAGTTATCCCCTAGATCTTGGCATGAGGCCTTGACACAGTCTGACATATGAACTTACCTCATTATGACTATATAATTTAATTAACCAGAAAAATATTCAACTAGTAGAATATTTGGTTAAAGAGATTATGGATTTTGGCTGAGGCCTTAATCATTAGATGTCTTGGCCAAGGCCTTGACAATATGTTTCAAAATGTCTGGCATTATACATCATGTGTATGATTATTAATTAACCAAATGGATATTCGATTAGTAGAATATCTATGGTTAAGAGCCATTACTTATGAGTATTAGAAAAGTAAAATCTTATGGCATGAAATATGTATAGAACTCGGTGATTTTAGTATTTGATGTATGAAATTGAAGTGATTACCGTTATTCACAACTTTGAATATTCATTACACTTAGCTGTTTTATTTGTGCTTATATATTATTATGACATACGTGTTTAGAATTTCTTTTATTCAGCATGCCTATATTCTAATCGTGTATCTTTGTAATTATGTTAGAAAGTTTTAAATTGAGCACCTTTATGATGTGTACATATGTTATAGCTTTTATTTAAGAATATTGTTATATGAAATGGTTTAAAGAATGTTTTAAAAAGTTATTTTGGGTATATTATGTTATTTTTAAACCCCTTACGGGGCATTCGTATGCTCACCATACGTTTTTTATTAAATATTTTCAGGTTACAGCTTTTAGTAGAAGAAACATTTATGCAGTAGCTAGTTTCCCAGAGCCTGAACCGAATTCGATCCTCTATATGGCACCAGCTCTGGGTACTTAGGAGCTGGGGCGTGACATTTATAGATTCTAATCATAGTGAACTTGAATTTGTAGAAGAACCTAAAATAACTAGCCCATATTTTTCTAGGTCTATTAAAACCCTTAAGAACCATCCCTTAGATGTTGTAGTTGGAGACTTATATAAAGGGACACATATCGAAGATTATCTAAGGAACCAGGTTGAACATCAAGCATTTTTTTCACAGGTTGAACCTAAGAACATAAATGATACAATCAATGATGAATTTTGGGTGATGACCATGCAGGAATAATTAAATTGTCTAGAAATAAAAAAATTTGATAGACCCAAAGACACATTGACAATAGGCACTAAGTGGGTGTTTAGGAATTAGGTAGAAAAAGCTGGCACTATAGTATGAAATAAGTCTAGATTAGTTGAAAAAGGCTATATTCAAGAACAAAGAATTGGCTATGAAGAAACCTTTTCACCTATTTCCAGGCCTGAAGCCATTAGAATACTGCTAGCTTATGCATCACATCTAAATTTTAAACTTTATCAAATGGATGTTAAGAGTTAATTTATAAATGGGTATATATTTGAGGATGTTTTTGTTGAACAACCCCTTGGTTTTACAAATCTTAATTTTCCAAATCATGTTATCAACTTAACAAAAGATTTTTATGGTTTAAAATAGGATCCAAGATCTTGGTATGATAGGCTCAACAATTTTCTTATTTCCAAATGTTTTACAAATGGAATTTATGATCCCAATATTTTTATAAAAATAATTTCTAAATATGTTTTAGTTGTTCAAATATATGTTGATGACATTATTTTTGGATCTTATAAAATTATTTATGTATTAATTTTTCAAAAATGATACAAAATGAATTTGATATGAGTTTAATAGGTAAACTAAAATTCTTTCTTAGATGTCAAATCTTTTAAAATAACAAAGGTATTATTTTAAACAAAATTAAATACACTAAATACCTTTTAAAACATTTTGGATTGGATAGAACAAAAAGTAGTGATACTCCTATGAGTACCACCTATAAATTGGATCTTGATGAAAATAGATAGTCTGTTGATCAAACCAATTATAGAGGTATGATTGGAAGTCTTCTCTACTTAACTACTATCTGACATGATATTATGTTTAGTGTGTGTATGTGTGCTCATTTTCAAGAAAATCCTAAAGAGTTACATCTACTTGCTGTTAAAATATTTTTTAAATACCTCAAATATTATACCAACTTAGGAATATTACCCCTAGAGGAAAACAATTTGACTGAGTTAGTTATTTTGATGCTGATTTAGTGGTTGCAAGTTAGATAGAAAAAGAACCTCTGGAACATGTCACTTTTTGGGAAAGTATCTTGTTTCATGGTGTAGTAAAAAGAAAAATTCTGTTTCATTATCTACTACCAAATATGAATATATAGCTACTAGTAATTGTTGTGCTCAGATTTTGTAGATGAAACATACATTACTAGATTATGGATATCAATTTAGACATTTCCCTATAAACTGTGATAACAAAAGTTCTATCAATATTTCTAAAAACCCAATTTCTCATTCTAGAACAAAACATATTGATGTAAGACATCACTTTTTGAGAGATCATTATCAAAAAGGTGATATAACTCTTGAATTCATTAGAACTAAACATCATATTGATAAATTTTTTACTAAGCCATTAAACTATGAGATAATGAGTTACATTAGACATGAGTTATTAATGATCAACTTTGAGTGACTCACCGATGACGTCTCATTGACGTGACTCATCGATAGGACTCACCTATGGTGACTTATCGATAGGTCTCACTGATGTGTCTTACTGATCGATACTTAGTCTTTTTTCTATATAGAATATAAAATGTCACTACTTTAATTATTTCATTTTATTTTAATCCATATTTAGTGTTTTATAATTTTAAATCCCTAAATGATAAAATTAAGGGTCGATCCAACACTTTTTCTCACTCTCACTCTCTTTATTTCACTCTTTCCTGTGAACCTTTCTCTCCCAAACTCCTGTTAACCTTTTCCTTCAAACTTGAAACCCTCAAATCTCACCAATGGTTCGAGTTAAATTCATTTCTAAGAGATTTAAGGATGATTCATATCCTTATAAGAAGAAAATAGGTGAATATAGTCAACCTAAACCGCAACCTATTTATCTGTAACTCGCAAACCGTATCGTGACCCCTAGAAAGGAAGTAAATTCAGAATGGATGTTTACAAGTAAGTCTCTTCTGTTGAATGTGTTTCAAACCCAAGGTTGGTTGGTGTGGTTCTCTAATAATGAAATACCATTTTATCCAAGGCTGGTGCATGAGTTATACCTCTATACAGAGTTTCTTCTTGAAGGGTTAGAAGGATTTTGGATCAAATATGTAGTAGATAGAAAAAGAAACTCTTTTTCATACAAGAATTGGGAAGAATGCTTGAAGGTACCCTATGAGGTTGTGTGTGATTATCATCAGGGAATTGCACCTACAACTAGTGACATTTTTAGTTTTGAGGAAGCATTGGCTGAGCTTACTGAAAATGGATATCATAGAAGGCCTATAGTAACAGAGCTTAATGGTGAGTGTAGGATGCTGTTAAAGTTCATTCAACACTAATTATATCCAAGTAAAGGGGAATTTTCCTCCCTCAAATACCAAGATTTATATTTACATTATCTACTGAAGAAGGGATACAAGGTTAACTTGTGTAGATATTTGATGGTGCATATAAGTGAGATTATAAAACCTTTTTACAAGACCAATTATTTGTTTTATACTAGTATTATCTTTTTTATGTTGAAAGAGAAAGGTTTAGTAAGTGAAGGTGAGGAAATAATTTTATAATGTGATGGGTATTGTCCAACCAAATCTATCTGTAAGAGGATGAGAATAAATTGTAATCTATGGAAGAAGATGTGGGTTGAAGATAATGACAAACTATATGAGTATTTTAATCCTGTTGAGCATCCCTCAAGTCCAAGGAACATGGTTGATCCTGGTCTTGAACCAGATGAAGCTGGTGAGTATTAAAATGAAGAAGATATAACTGAGGAATATTAAGGAAATGAGTCACCAATTGATGATAGAAGTGACCTTGATATAGATGAAATTACTAAAGGGATGACCTATGGTCCCGATAGCCCTTCCAGGCCTCTACCCTTAAAGGAAACACTTCTAGCTGAGGATGATGATGATGAGATAGAAGAGTCAGTGGATTCTGCATATGAAAGAAGATCTGGTAGTGATAGGGAATCAAATGGTAAATAAGGAGAAAGTGGTAGTGAATAAAAAGAAGATGATGGTGATAGAGATAAGGAGGAAAATAAATAAAATAATGAAGAATCTAGTGGAGAATATTCAAGTGAAAGGGAAGATGTCGGAAGTGGTGAATCTTATAGTGAATCAGATCATCCAGATGATGATCATGGTCATGATAATAAACATATTGATCTTACATTAGAACCTGTTGAGCATGAAATTCCTACTGATACTCCTATTTTGTTGGAACTAGAACCAGTTGAGTAATCCCATGAAGATCTCGAAGCACCTGTTGTTGAGGAGAGGGCTCCTGATGTTCATGTGCATGATAAAGTTCATGTAGAAATATAATTTTAAGTGGCTCCCGTGCAAGATTTAGTTTATGTCAGAAAAAGAGCACTTGTTGAAAGAAGATTACATGTTGAAGAGAAATCATCTGTTGAGGGGGATAAATAGAAAAAAGGGTGAAGGTTTATGTTCTTACTTCTCTTGATGATATAGTTGTGACTGTGTGGATAAAATATAGAGGATATGTGACTCTGGGTTTAGAGTACTCTGATTCAGAGGACAGGACAACTGCTCCTGCTCCTATAGTTACTCTAGAATCTGTGGCTGTACTAGTACCTACAGACTATTTGTCTAAGGTTCATTTCAATGCTTTTGAGGAATAATTGTTAACTTTGGTTAGATCTTTCCCTTTACATCAACCAGCTCCAGTGGCAAGGCTTAGTGAAAGTGATGTAGCTATGCTCACATAAAGGGTGGTTTCTTAGATTGAAGCTCAGATGATCTCACTGTTAGAAGCAATTGTAATAGATAATCAAAAGATGCATAATGAATTGGTTGATATGGTATCTTCCATTAACAATATGATAATTTAATATAAAGAGTCTTTGGATAAGGCTTTAAAAGTTCTCGGAGATACATCTTTTGAGTCTTCTGAGGATGATTATCCTCCTCATACAACTCTTGATCTAGCCATTTTTAAGTTAGTTGTCAAAGATGAAGTGAATTATGCTTCAACTTTAACTACTCCTCCACCTCCAACTATTGATTTAAATCAATTAACACCAGATATATGAGATATCTTTCAAGGTACCTCCACATCATCTTCTCTTATTGTTCATCCTTCTGATGTTGAGATGATTAGAAATGTGATAAGAGAGGAACTTCAAACCACGATGAGTGGAAATAATCAGGTAATCCTATCTAAGATCAATAAGAACAGTGACTATATACATGATATGGTGAGGTTTTATACCAAGATTGCTACTAATTATTAGGAAGAAATAACCAAGAAAGTATACATCTACTTTAAGAGAATCTATACAAAGCATCATCTAGACAGTCATTTCAAATACTTGGTGGAAAATTTGAAGATCCCTCCAATTAATCAGGAATTAAAGGAGAAAGTCAAGCAGCTTAAGGACTTAACTCCTACCCTTGATAAGTTTATATATAATAAGGGATATTTTAAAAAGTCTATGGATTATGATGGGAAGATCATCAAGGACTTCATTAATCTGCTGAAACCTTACCTGCATAATTATAGTACTGCCATTTTTTCTCTAGTAACTTCTCCTATTCGACATATCCTATACCTTTATACCTCTTCTTCTAAACTTTTTTCACCTTTTTTCCATCACTGTTTCTCAATCTCTAATCCAAATTAAACCTGTCATTTATAGTGATCTTATAAGACCTCCTGCCTCTTCTAGCACAAACCTAGCTCCTTCTATTTTCATAGGAGTTCATCTTTTTTCCCTCAGTATTCACACTAACACTCCAAACACTAATTATGCACCTCATATTCCTACCACTACTTTCTCTAATAAGGGAAAAGAAGTGATGTATGCTACTTTGTATAAGAAGTGATTGGATTACTATTTGATAAGGATCTATTATACTCTCTTTATAACCACTTGTACTGATTGTCTAATGAAATGTATTCAATGTTTTCCTCTCATTCTATATTCTTGATTTTAATTATTTTTTTCCTTTTTTATAATCCCAAAATGGGGATAATGTTTATATAATATATCATAGGTGGAGTATAATATTAAAAGAGAGCATTATATTATAATAAAATCTTACTAAGTGATCTGTATAATACTTGTTTTTATCTTAAAATTTCATATCTTATGATTTTTATAATATGTTAAGAAGACTTTACTTTGATCATCATAAAACAATTATTGTTCTATATAATTCCATTATTTGTGATCATCAAAAGGGGGATATTTTTGGCCTCCTATAGTTTTAATGGTCACAAATCATTCTCACAAATGATGCTCATAAATAATGCTTATTTATGATTCAAGTTACATCGTGTTTTATCATTTTTTTTCTTATTTTATTATGATTCATAATGTTAAATTATGTTTAATTATAATTACATATAATCTTGATCTATTCTATTAGTGTGTTACTGTATAAGACAGGTTAGAAAAAATTGGCTAAGTATGACCTACCAACGCTTGACCTACTGAAACCTGACCTATCGAGGCCTGGTCTACCGACGCCTAACCTACCGATGCCCGACCTACTAACACCTAACCTATCAATATAGAGACTGAAAGACACTCATACTTTTTCTAAATATAATCTATTTATAGCTATGTCACAGACATATCACCTACCGATAGAATGATCTATCGACAGACCGACCTACCGACAGTTTGAGATACCGATAGACCGAGACACCGATGATATGTCTCTTAAGTTAAAAATTATTACTAATGATCATATTTATAAAACTTATTACTTATTATTATATTAATAAGACTGCATGTATTTTTAGACAATATTTAATGATTTTAGAGACTAGTACGAGGTACGATTTACTAGAGAACATGATGCTTGTCTACTGTACTGTATAAAGGGAATATCTTGATCAAAAAAAATAAAAGGGGTGAACTTAGAAAATATACTGAGCTATTTATGCACCTAGAACTAAAAAATAAATACCATTTGTGAAAAGATTCAAGAATATTTATGTAAATTATAATTGAATAACTTATGTAGTAATATTCCATGAGTGGAGAAGAACACTTTGAGAAAATCTCAACCTCACTAAAGAACAGAAGGTAGAAGTAAAAACGAAACTCTATTTTACTATCTGTTTCTGGAAATAGACTCCAGATTCTCTTATACCATCTCTAAGGAGTTCATAAGTTGCAAAGTATATCACACAGATCCTTATAAACCTTACTCTCATTATATTTCTCTTTATATGTACATTATTTAAATTTTGAGCAGTGTGTGTCTTTGTTATATAAAAACACATTGTCTCCTATTCCAAACTAAATGATACATATGTATCTCTACAAAATTTTCTTTCACACCTTATACTCACCTGAATAATAGTGTAAGAGGTCCCTGTATGGCTTGTTTTAGTTTTCACTCCCATGAGAACTAGGGTAGTGGTCTTCTAACCTGGAAAGCTATGTATGCTATTGTGTACCTCATTCCAGGGTGTGGATCAAATTTATTTATATAAATTTCTTGGTGGAATGTGATCACCAAGTGGAGAGGACTAAGTCTCATCTTGAGACTGAACCTCTTATTTTAAATTTTCTATGTCTTTTAAATTTATATTTTCACTATTTTATTTAAATCAGAAAACTTTACTTTAATTTGATAGTTAATCTTAGATAGTGTTTATATTAGAATTTGATTTAGTAGATTGATTTCAAAAGTTTAAATAACAATCCATATTGTATTAACTGATAACTAATCAATATTTGAGAAATATTTCAAACAATAAAATCTTTTATAAATATGATACTTTGGTTAATTGGGATATATTTGATTTTAAATTGGGGGAATTTTAAATAAATATTTTAGATAATTTTTTTATAGGAACTCAATTCACCCCCCTCTTGAGTTTAGTACTCCGATCAACAATATTTGTAATACAATCCATGAGGTAATACCTCTCATGATTTTTATTTGAATAACCCATTACATACAACCAAGTCATAGTTGTCTTTATAACATAATACATGAGAAAAAACCTCTCATATGTCCATTGGTTAAATTCAATTCCATTCAAGGCATTGAAATTCAGAATAATCATAATTAGAGGCATAAATAAAAGCATGGACTTATCATACTTCACAACCCATTTCATTAAATCAATCCATTTAAAAAATTTAAGTGTTAAAATTCATCATGCATATGTGATTCCATTCAATTCCATAAATCATGGAAATTTCATTTATAAGACTTAAAGAGTCACTTATGAGGTGCCATGGTCAAGAGGGAATTTTCCTACATGGGAAATCCCATTTACAAAGAAAGCCAATCACTTAGGAGGTGCTTGGTTCAAATTAAACATTTATCAAAGTAGGAAAAGTTCCATTTCTTAACATCATTAAAGGCCATGTCTCAAACATGCCGTATGACAAAAAATGACATTCAAGCATAGATAAAAACCAATGCAACAAGCTAAGCATGTTTTATGTCACTAATCAATAATTTTTTGGTTTATAAGAAAGAGAACCTCCATCAAGGGGTTTTATTATGAAAACATGAAATTGTTTATGAAACTATTAATTATATCAATTAAGAATAAAAATTCAGTTCACTAAAGTTGCAATTAAAAATTCCACGAACATGGAAAACAACTATAAGAGTTAACACGACACTTAGGAGGTTCCTTGATTGAATTGGGAAATTTCCTACACATGGATATTCCATTTTAAATCCAAGCTAGACACTTGGAGACATTATAGGCATTTAGACAATTAATTTAAAAGGACAAATTCAATCTAGCACACCAATGGGGTGTCCATGATCGAGGTTGGAAACCTCCAAATACTAAACAATGGTCATAGGGAGTGCATCAAGGTGTGGGGGTCAATTTGAAAAGAATAAACCAATTATAAAGAAATGATTGTAAAAGGATAGCACATAGTGTAATGACACCATTCACAAAAAGACAAAAACTTGAAGAAAAATCTATAGAACGCCTACCTCGTACTTAGGACGACCCACTCATCCAATATCAAGGTCCGATTTTATCTAGTTTGGAAGAGATCTAATAAACAGACCTTCACCCTGAAAATATGGCAAATGAGATCACACCAAAATAGCATATATGAGAGGAGATTCAATGAATAAATATTCAAAATTAATTGAGATCTCACTATTTTAGATCCATAGAGACTGATGGTGATTGATTCTAACTTCAGACGGAGGAAAAATCAAGAAACCTAGGTTAGGCTTGGGAGAGGAAGACCGATAGAAGAGGTGATCCATGCACGCTAGAGGAAGAGGATGAAATAAGGAAAATATAATTTCAACTCATTAAGGGAAAATCAGTAATTTCCCCCTCAAACTGGGTTCGTACGGTTTGGCCAAATTGTACACCAACCGCGCTCCTCCCATTCCTTTATAAAATAGCTCACACGGTTTGAGCTACATGTTTACCCTAAACATGCATCAACTGTATGATGAATAGTGTGAGGGTACTAACTTAGTGGGAATACCCATTAGAAAAGGTAACACAGTTTGGGAAAACCTTTTGTAGCCCATGCGGGGAACATATGCTCCTCTGATAATGGACACATAGTTTTCTGCTGAGGGCCGCACAGTTTCTGACAAACCATGCACCCTGTTCAGAGCACCTAAACCCAAGTTTCTGGTCAGCGATGATCTGAAAAATCCACAAAATAACTGGGAAAACTATTGGGTATTTACCCAAGTCCAAAAGTAATACATTGAAGTGATCTAATTCCTAGAATTAAGTTTTGAAGATCCATTTTAAAAATTTCCCATCTGGAAAACACAAAAGTTCAAATTTCCTCATAATTTCACCTCAACTCAAAACACGGTTTGTTACATGACTCATCGGGACTTGATTCACGATTTTCTGGTGAGGTGGTCAATAGATTGAAGGCTATAGGAATAGCTAAAGACCTGGAAACCAAATACGAGAATCTATAAATTTCCACACTACAGGACATGTAACTTAGATCCATATACTGTGTGGGACCCTCTTAGTGCCGGCTAGGGTTTTAGGATGGAGTTAAGTATCACACAACATGTGACCTCTCCTCGGTGGCTCAACATGTACCTCCAAGGGTATACAGACATAGGTTGTATTACACAGGCACGAACACGTTGTGTACTCCCACACAAACATGGCTTGGCCTGGTGTACATGGGCATACCTGTGTACTAGTACACAGGTAGAGTACACAGTTAGCTAACACACCATGTACTGTTACATAGACACAGACATGGGACATGAGCTGTTTACACAAGAAGGACCTGGGGTTAAAGGGACATGACATGTAACCCCACTATACACTGTGTACATTCTTAAAGATGGCTTGGAGACCTTGTCCTCTATATCTTGAACATGTTTCGTTAGAGTGCATTCCCTATATCCATTCCTTGAGGGTTAGTATATAATCACCTACGACACATAGGATAATGATACCTTCAGAAATAATTCTTAGATAGAGTTGTGGAATCCTTTTGTGAGGCCCAGAGTGAGATCCTCTATTCATATTCCTTCCCTACGTGGAGTTCTTGGTATCATCATGACCAACACTACATGAGTGCTGATCTTTTACTTAGCAGGTTAATCTAGATTGAGTTATTGTTATACCTCATGACATTGGGAGTGATCCTCATTTGTGTATTGTATCTATTCATAATTTTAGTGTATACTTATAATGGAGATAACCGACAAGCATTACATCTCATATGGACATCATCAGTGCTATCAGACTCAGGAGTTTGTTCTCTCAGACGAGTGCTATGTGGAACCTTCAAGCTCGAATTATAGGATAACATTACAATTGTTACTTAACTTTAGACTGTGTATCTTTATAGATCATATCTAGATATTCTTTTTATATTTTCTATAGACATATACCTGTGTAAAGTTGATCTTTATTATTTTGTTTCATGTTTTGTGGTTTTGGGGTGTCCTACTGAGTATTTTTATACTAACCCCTACAAGGGTTTTTCCCAAATGTGTCATGTATTATGTAGACGATCGAACTTTTGATAGAGTCCTAGATGGACCAGGACCAGATAGTGCTTAGTGAGACCATAAAAATAGAGGTGTGTCCCTATGGTATCTTGACAGTAGTCCCTGGTATTCTTTTCAAGTTGGACTTGTTTTCAGATTCTTTTTGGTGAACTTGTATTTTTACTTGTTTACTTTCATTTACTTCCCATTGTACTATGGTTATAGGATTTAGATGTATTCATACATGGTTGTTTAGTTGTTTTTACATTTCATCATTGTATGGGTTTGAATATGTGTGTGTGTGTATAGGTACTTAGGATAAGGCATTCCATGTTAGTGATATGCCTACTCAGTGCTAGTCGCCAGCCCCTGGCCTATTGGGGGTGGGCTTGGGGAGTCATGGCACGGGCTCCTTTGGGATGGTTTGTGATAGAGTGGTATTAGAGGATTTAGTTCTACCATAGGACCAGAGATGGTGAGATTGGTTTGGGGAAACAATTTAAGTTTTTGGAGTTTGGATTTCAAGCCAGAGACTCTAGTGCTAGTGCGACAACCAACGTATCTATACACTAGGACTCTAATCACTTACTTTTTAACTTGGTACACAAGAACATTGATTGTAGGGAAAACAATGATACATGCATCATATAGGAACAAGTTGTGGTTTCCATTTCCTTCTTGAGCTATCTCTCATAATATACTCATTGACTATGGTATATCTTGTTTACTTTTAGGATGCCTCCATGATGTATGTTAGATAGGATTTAACATCAGGATCATGACGATGATCCCCTCAGTGATGAGGCATAAATACAAGGACTATTTTCTAAGGTGTTACCTCTAAGTGGTGCACTGATTATACCACCACCTGTTGAGCATCACATGGTACCTGTAGAACCAATAGATAAGGTGTGTAGGGTGAACACACTTCATGAGTTTTAGTGATAGAAATGCCTCAGGTTCAAAGGAAATCCCAACCCATATGTGGCTTATGATTGACTTGATGTAGTGAGCCAAATTTTCCATCTGGTCAGGACACCAATAGATAATATGGTGGTCCTGGTTGTGTGCCTTCTCTATGGATTGACAGGACGATAGTGTGGTTTATTGACCCAATATTACGATTAGGTGACTCTACCATGGTAAGAGTTTGAGTGACTCTTCAAAGAGAAGTTCTATCCAACTATTCTAAGGGTTGTACATATCCAGGATCTTTTGTATCTCCACTAGGGCATCAT
Source organism: Viscum album (assembly GCA_963277665.1). Taxonomy (NCBI): domain Eukaryota; kingdom Viridiplantae; phylum Streptophyta; class Magnoliopsida; order Santalales; family Viscaceae; genus Viscum; species Viscum album. Next base: position 1,113,257,379 of record OY728146.1, read on the forward strand.
GATAGTATATAAGTATTCATCAAGGTTTATTAACCTCTATAGGTATTCTATGTTAGAGTTTGTGTCTTGAGAACCAACTATTTATACTTTTATTACATGAATTCACACTTATTATATATTGTTCATTATTCTACATTATTATAATATAATAATGTCCTGGAATATTTGTTGCATTAACAAGGTCATGGTAGATCCTCGCTATGATAATAACCTTGAAATGCTATAACAATATTCTTAAATAAAGTTCTATGGTTGGATTACATACTATGATAGGACACATAGTATACACACTGCCATGTGTGAGTACTCGTAAGAAGATGAGACTCTCTCTCATGGAGTTCACACTTGGTAATCTCTAAGATGGGAGATTATGAGAACATACCCACCAGTTTTAATTTCACATGTCTTGGTGTCATTAGACATTTCTATCTACAAGCATGTGTAATGGTCCTTATACTAGAAGATTATCATTAACTCATGTCATGACTCGTGCACTTAGATTTTCTGATGTAAACCGTCACGAAGACAGTTGGTGGGAAGTAGGGTACGCTGGGTGCGTCATGAATGACATGTTGTTAATGGAAAAGTCGAGGAAGGATTTTTACCTTCCATATTTATGGACGTAGATATCTTGGGCTCTTTGATTGAAATAGAATTGTCACCCAAATTCCATGGCCATGGTGTCACGACGAGTTTATTTCTGGAAGTCAAAGAATGAGGGATCAAGAATATTGGTTTATGACACTGCCATGAAACTTGATTGATGGGATATTGAGACAAAGGGATTAAATTACACGGTAAGTGTTTGTATGAGGTGAAACATTAGTGTGGTGTCAACTTCTTTCTCTTGGGTGCCTTGACCTATTGCTAGACAGTAATCTTGGACTTTAAGCAAGCCTGCCGCCTAATACCACGAGAAAAAGGCCTAGGGAGTTACACACTAAGTGTATACAAGTATCTCAAGTAGAATAAAGATTATTCCTGTATGTGGTTTAATTATTATTCAAGGAATCCTAAATCGTTTTAATGTTGGAGGAAGAATAAAATGAAAACAACATATACACACTGTGTACATTGAATTTACACGCCGTGTAGTTTTCATTTTCGAAAGGAAATGAAAAACAAGTAAACATCATGTATTAATAATTACATGCCGTGTAGTTTTTCTAGTCATGATTTTGAAGAAATAATATCATTTTATTAAATGATATTTATTATAATTAGCATGTTCGCATGTCAAGGAATTAATGATTCAACATGAGGGTTTTCAATAAGATTTAATGAAATAAATAAAACGTGTAACGCGTTTATTTATTGTCATAAATCTATAACCTCAAACCCGATTATAAATATCCTCAAAACCCCAAAAATTTTACATAATTGTTGTGCACAAAAATTCTAGAGAATTATCTCGAGGCTGAAAGAACTCCTTCCTCCAAGAATGCTCTCCGGACTGAGAGAGATCCTCTGCCATCGGATCTAGGCGATCTAAGGCAAACAATGCAAGCAAAGGATTCTCCACGCTAGCACCCGGAGATTCCATTGGTGATGTCCAGAGATATGTGGTGCACTTGTGGATCACCTCTAGAGGAAGTATACTCTTGGATTATGTGATGCAATGACAAATCACATTGGAACGCGATCAGAAATATCAATGAATAAAGTATGCCTTAAAAGGTACTTCTTGTCAATTAATTAAATTAATTATAATCTACCTGTGATGATCCTACTTTGTGTTTTAGAGACTATTCTTCTTCTTTTTCTATTTCTATAATTTTATCTTTGGATTCTAGAATTTATCATCGTATTGATCCCATATTGATCATTTCTAATGAAAAAAAGTCAAGTGGGCACATCCACCCACGAGCTTCCACTGCACTCGGGACCTTCATTCAACGAATATGTTTTGTGAAAAGTTCTTTAGGGATTATACCTTAGAGTGATGGCTACATAGAGAAATTCAATCCAGTGTTATACCACTATGAATTTCTAATTATGATGGGGTTCTGGAGTGATCTTTGGTGGTTAAGAGTTTCTTGGATGAGTAGACACAACTAATGGTTACTAGTAGCGAGAAATCATGAGTAGATACCTCGACAGTAAGGTGTAGACATCATTCTTAGGGACCTGAATGTGTGAGAAATTTTAGTAGGAGGTCCTAGGAAAAAGGGTCTTCGGTTCAGGGCTCACAGGATATGTCTAATCAGACTAAGGAGAGGTGATTCTACTCATGTGACTGCAGGGGACATATTTCCCAAGATTTCCCAACCCACTATATGGATGATAAAGAAACCATGGATGGGCCGTTGAGGTAGATGAAACAATGGGAGAAGGAATGTCTATAGGGTAGCAGACATGATATTGGAGCAGAGAGAGCAGTAGAAGGTGGTATACGCATTGAATTGTTACCACCACCACCCTCAAGTGGTTGACGCTAGGCTAGGGAGCTTAAAGACAAGGGAGGGTACTTTTGTAGGTGATCGAAGCATATGACCTAGAGGCTCTAGGAATGATTCAAGGTATCTGTGTCTTTTATAACTTATCTATAGTACTGATATACATAGGTTCTATTCATTCCTTTCTTTCCACATATCTTGTACGATACTTAGAGATTATAGTTGAGCCCTTGGATCTACCCTTGCGCTTAGAGAATCCTATTGGAGATGACTCAACAATCACACACTTGTGCCGATAGTGTTAACTGACTCTTAGATATGGGAGTTTCTATTAGGATCTCTTTGTAGTAGCGATGAGGACTTACGATTTCATCTTAGGTATGGGATGGTTATCCACAGTTCATACCCAGATTGACTATTTTAGGTAGAGGATGCGATGTGTCTATAATAATAGGATTAGGTTCTCCTTTGATGGTGAACAAGAAACCTATTCAGCATAAGATGGACTCATGCATCAGAGGGTACAACCGATTACTCACCATTTTCCCAGCATGAACCTTGGTGTAGTGGATGTTATGAGTTCCCAGTTTCTTGCAGTGGTGGTGGAGTATGAGTACATCTTCCTCGAGGATGTTCTAGGTTTATCTATCCACTGTGAGATATACTTATTTATTGATCTACACCTTAGGATTAAATCTATATCTACACCAACATATCAAATGGATCTCATAGATATTAATGAGACGAGGGTGTAATTATAGTATTTTCAGAAGAAGGTATTTGTCAGACCCAATGTTTCACCCTAGGAATCCCCAGTTTTTTTCTCTATGAAGGCAGATAGAATCTTGAGGTTGTGTGTGGACTAATAGTGCTTGAACTGGGTGACTGTGAAGTTTAATTATCTACTACTGAGGATAAATGACACATTTGATTAGTTGAGAGGGGCATGATGGTTCTTGAAGGTTGAACATAGGACATGATATCATTAGTTGTGAGTATGAGACAAGGATATACCAAAGATAGAATTTAGATGTCCCTACAGTCACTATGAGTACTTGGAGATTACCTTTGGCATGATGAATTCCCCAGCAGTGTTCATGGAACTCTTGAATCAGATCTTTCATCCTTACTTAGACTGGTTCATGGTAGTCTTCATCGATGATATCCTTTTATACTTAGTGTCTGAAGAGGAGCTTGCGAGACACTTATGGATGGTTCTAGATATAATCAAAGATCACCATATTTACGGGAATCTATCAAAGGTCCTATTCTATATTTAGGTGGTCCACTTTCTAGGACATGTTATATCATAAGATAGAGGGTCAATGGACCTATCCAAGGTGAAGGTAGTGTTAGTTTGGGATCCGACCAAGATCATGACAGAGGTGCAGAGATTCCTTGGGTTGGCAGGCTATTATCGTAGATTCATACATGATTTATATAGGATATTAGAACCCATGAAATCTTGGACCTAAAAGGAAAATACTTTAATGTGGACAGAAAGGTTCCAAAAGGATTTTTAGTAGTTGATGAAGAAATTGATGATCACTCCCATCTTAAGATTTCTAGAGAAGGGTGTTGAGTATGTAGTGTTCTATGATGCATCAGGAACCAGGATTGGTTGTGTTTTTATGTAGAGATAGGTGGTGATTGCCTATGGTTCATGTTAGTTGAGACCACATAAGCATACGTACATGACCCAATATTATGACATCAAAATTGAGATAGAGGTGATGGATAAAGTTCCTCTAGGATTATGATTTTGAAATTTTCTATACTCCTAGGAAGGAGAACGTGGTAGCAGATGCTCCCAGAATGAGATATTGTTCATATTTACTGAACAAGGAATCAGAGTAGTTAGCCTCATTGTAGTTATCCTTTATGTATGTAGATGATGCAACTTATCTCTAGTTGATGGTTGTTACCCCTCCACTCTTACAGTGATTTAGGAAGGCACAACTTGGGGATGCTGACTATGAGACCCTAGATACTCAGATTTCCACTGGAAATGCTCCTGACATATTTTCTAAAGGTGGGGATCATGTTATTATTTTCAGAGGATTCATGATGGTACCAGTGAAATTATGAGAGGAGGTCATGAGATAATTTCATATATCTCCTTTTTTGTTAGATACAGGTGTGTAAAAGATGCACTGGGACCTCTGACATTTGTTTTTTTGGTGAGAGATGAAGAAAGGAGTTGAAAAGTTTGTCTCTATATGCCTTAATTTTCAAAAAGTAAAGGATAATAACCAAGTTCCAGTGGGTTTAGATCAACCCCTTGATGTTATAGAGTGTAAGTGGGATGGAATATCCATTTACCTCATGATGGTATTACCACTTATGTCCACAGGACACGATTACGTATAGGTGATCGTAGAACCACTCACCAAGTCAGACCACTTCTTAGCTATTTGGGAGTAGAGTTCAATAGAGAACTTGGGACGACTCTATGTACAAGATATAGTTTGACTACATGGAGTTCCATTAATGATTTTTTTGAAAATTATTATCTCTTCACATCATGGTTGTGGAACGGTGTAACGTCCCAGTTCTGGAATCCACCCAAAGATACCCCGTACCTGGTTGGTCACATGGCTTAAAGCGCATTTCCCCAAATGCCAGAGGATACCGACTAGCAGCGAGGGCCTTGAGTGTGATAGTGGGGAAACTATGCCCTCATTGGCAGAGCACACAATGGAAGATAAACAAAAACAAAAGCATAAGCAGTAAATACCAAACAACAGTAACAATAGAAGATTGATAAAGGAAACAACTGGAGAAAATACATATATAAATGATGAATGATACATATATGTCTAGGAAAACAGCCAAAAAAGTCACCATGCTGGAACAAAATAGTTCTAAACCAAAGTGTAAAATAAAGCCTATAAACTCCTCAGCATCGCAAGCCATAGCTTGGTCCCATGCCCTCCAGCTCCACAGCAATCAAGAACCTGAAGTAAAAGGGTGATTGCCCTTGTTCATACCTGCATCAATATAATCTGTTTGGGCCCAAAAGCATGGCCCAAACAGTGTGTGAGACTAAATCCTAGTAGGAAACCACCACAAGATCTATGCCTAATTGTAACACCCCGAGATTTTATGAAAAATATTATTTTTAATTTCATTAATGTCTTGTGTTATACGATACACCAAAAGGAGCTTTCACAACACACATCTCTGACTTGGCTTGAATTACACGCAATTGCGACCTTCCACGATAGCGTGTGTTGTACGCAACACCAAGTTTCGCTAAACAACGATGTGCTATTAAGATATTATTAAAACTAGCCGTTATGAATAGTAATAACCACTTTTTGAAATTTTGTAAATTTTATTTTTCAAAATGGAATTCATTTTTGGATTCATAATATCTAAATTAGCTTAGGGTGAAATTTTGGTACTTTTCGGATAACTTTCATATTCTGATGAATAGTGAAAATTACTAAATTTTAATTAAAAACAACTTTTTTAATCGAAATAATTAATAGTGATAAATTATTAATTTGAGTGGTTTTAAAGTATATTTAGAATATATTTTTACAATTTAATACAATGTTGGTCATTGGACGTAATTTCACATTTAAACCAGTTATAAACTAGTGTCAATCTTTTGATAGTTATTATCTCTTAAAAACACGCTATTTGTTTTGACGACGAGAATTAATTTTTAAATTAGTTAATGCAACTGATATGTTTTGAATTTGGTAAAATAGACATCATTTTTGAGTTCATAATATCAAATATAGCTTAGGCCTAATTTTTGGTATTTTTCTGAAAACTTTCAATTTTCGATGAATAGTGAAACCACTAAGTGGTAGGTTAAAAACTGAATTTTGCATAAAACTTAATTTTACCGCTTCTGTGAATGGAATTTCGAAAATCCGAGAGACACCGTTAATATCAAGGACTAAAATGTGGTTCAATGAGATGAAAATATTTTTTGGTGAATAGTAACTTTTTACTTTTTTTTACCACGGTTAATAGTAAATAGGGTAACTAAGGGTAAATATGATATTACTATTACCCTAACACATGTCCTAATTCTATTGGATAAGTGTAATTCGACCAAAAACAACCTTATGAATATAATATGACCATTTAGGTCCACTTGGATTAGATTATGACATTTAATATTATTTTATTTAATGAATAGTTAAAATAGTTAAAATCAAAGTTTAATAACTAAAACATTTTTAATATGGGGTTATACATAAGATAAATTCGACTATAAATATTCATTAGAAAGCTAAAAGGATTTCATACATAATTATATTTTATTTATAATTTTTAGACTTTAAATAAATTAATTTATTTATGACACAACGATGATGCAGTAATTACCCTTTTAAGGAAATATTAACATAATTAATGTTATAAATGTTCAAATAAATGTAATTTGAGACTTTTTATGAATTCCACTAATTTTCTAGGTTACTATGATATATTAGTGTTGATTTAATCAACTTGGTTCGAACATATAATTCTGTTATGACTTTCACAAAAATCATATATCAAATAGTGTCAAAATTGACACAAAATAGTTTTTAAATCAAATATTATATTATTAATTGTTATTTTATTCCTAAAAATCTAAGGTTCGGAAAAATGACATAGATAAGGATATATATATTAATAATAAACAATTTGGGGTTCTTTTGGCATGTTATAGTAAGTGTATTAACCATATAGTGAAAGAAAACAAAAAGACACGGTAAAAGTTAAATTATTTAACTTAGAGTTAAATCTAATTGATAAGGTTAAAATAATACCCTAAACTTGTCCAAATCCTATTGGTTGATAGGATTTCAACCCATCCCCACTTTAGCTTCGAAATAAGACCCTTTGGAACCATTATAAACCGATTTTGACTTTAATATAAAATAATATTTTGAGATATTCCTAAGGTGCCCCTCTCCTCCCTTATAAAAGGGCACCTCCTTCCCCTCCTCCACACACCAATTTGAGCACTCAAGCTCGGCCAACCCCTGCCAAAATCCCTTCTCCACTTCCCTAGAATAATCCTAGAGGTCCTGGTCTTCTTCAAAGACCAATCTTAGTTCCCTAAGTGGAGGATTCAAAGAGGCGTTCCAAAGAAGAGGAGGTTCGGACACTTACAAAGCAAGTCGGACCTACGGTAAGGGAAATATCACAATCTCATTTTTATCCGAGATTGTTTATTCATAAGTATTTACTGGGGTGTATTTTATCATCCACATCCATGTTTCATAAATATGTAATATTATTTCCATCCACCTACAATTTTTTAAATCCATTTTTACCCTTCGGTGAGTTTTTAGTAATATGTATGAAAGGAATCTTTTGTCGTTTCTCGTACGAGGTACTTTTTGACTTTTCTGACAAAAGTACGAGAAGAATGTTTTTTTAACTTATACGGCATGAATGGATTTTTAAAACATTGTTTCCAAGAAGCTTCCTTTACAAGTTTTCAAGTTTATTTTTAATCAACTTCTTTTAGTTTAAAGTTTTATGACATGTTAAGAAAGGAAAAATGTTTTTAAAGAAGAAAGGATATTTTCCTCAAGAATTCATTTCAAGTGTTTTATCAAAATTATCTTCCATCTAAGATAATAAAGGGTTTTGTTTTTATCCCTATTATTACATTGATTTGATTATGTTGTGATGGAATTATTTTTATTAATTCCTTTATCTTATATGAATTGTTTTATGATGTCACGATGTTTAAGATTCCCATTTTTATTACATGGGTTATGAAATGATGTATGATTTATGATTTTGTGGCACACATAAGAAAGGATTCATTATAAGATGGGTGGGACCTATATCTCCCTCCAATGCATTGGGTAAAGATTTTATATCTCATGAGATAGACATGGCTGGAATGGTAGGTTATACCGATTCAGTGAAACAGGACTGAAACGAGGGTTACTCGATTCAGAAAGTGACCTTGTCCACTAAGATAGTCTTGGCAATGAGTCTTGACTAACAAGAAATGATTCTCTATGATTATGTGTGAATGCCACAAAGTTTCATGTTTTAAGTTATGATTATTGTGATTACATTTCACTACCATGATTTATCCCATGTTATGAAATTATGCTCTCTTTTGCAGGTTAAGATTTCCAAAATGTTATGTTCTTTTGAATATGATGTGATTGATATTTCTGTTGTTTACCCTTACTGAGCATTTGAGCTCACCCTTTTATGTTTTCTTTTCCCCAGGATATAAAGAAAGGTTTTAGGTAAAAAAAAAGTGGAAGATCTTTATGGGAGATTTTGAAGATCTTTCACCACGATTAGAAGATTACGTTCCGAGTTTCCAAAGACACTAAACTATTACGATCCTTGTGTGTGTGTTTTTGTTATGTACTAAGTATTCCGCAAATGTAATGTAATGTCCAAGTACGTCAGGCTCCGGGTCTCTATAGTTGGTATCAGAGGAAAGGTTTAGTCAACCTTTGGAAACTAGGATGCGAGAACTTTAGTGAGATCCCTAGAGATATTTCTAAGGTATGTCTAGGGATGTCTCTAAGGTTAAGTATACGTATAGGTTATAGTCCTAGAATTGCGCTAACGATCTTAGAATTTAACCTAAGATGTTAGATAATGAGGGTACTCCCCCTTTATTATGTTGTTTTCCCTAGCATGATTTTTTCCTCTCACACTATTCTTTTTGGGTTTTAGACGATTGCTGGAACCCGAAGGAACCGTGTTGATCAATGCAATGGACAATGCAATGATTGCCCTCCTGAACAAACAAATGTTATGGGAGATGGAGTGCAAAATCTTATTGCTATACTTACACAAGCTATGAATCATTCTGGACTTCCAAATGAGCAGAGAAAGGAACAGTATTCTATTGAGTCCTTCATGAGGCAACATCCACCTTCTTTCAATGGGTATTCTGATCCACTTGTTTCTGAACAATGGATCAGTACCACTGAAAAGATATTTTCAGTTCTTCAATGTTCTGAACATGATAAATTCATCTTAGCAGTATATCGTTTGGAAGTTGAAGCTGATCAATGGTGGAATCTTATCAAGAATATGAGGCCAAGAGATGAAATTGAGTCCATGGAATGGGATGAGTTAAAGAACTTGTTTTTCAGTAAGTACTTCCCTCGTATTCTTCGAACAAAGATGGAAAAGGAGTTTCTTGAACTAAAGCAAAAGGATGATGAATCTGTTGGTATATACGAAGCGAATTTTACAAGACTTGCAAGGTATGCATCTGGCATTATCATCCAACCTGAAAGTAAAGTTGATCGATTTTTCAGTGGCTTAAAACCAAGTCTTCGAAGGGCATTAGCTATAAGAGACTTCAGTAGCTATGAAGAAATTGTGCGTTGTGCTATCAAGGTAGAAATGGAAGTTGGTGTTACATATCCATCTCATGGTTTTGACAAGAAACAAAAGATGGAGTTCAAGGAGAAATCTCAAAATAATGGTGAAAAGAAGATGAATGTTTCCTTATGAACAAAGTGTGGAAAGAAGCATGGTGGAGATTGTCTTAAAGGGACTAGAAAATGTTTTAAGTGTGGAAAAGAAGGTCATCGAGCAGCTGAGTGTCGAAGTAATGGAAAAAGGAATTCTAATGATGTGAATAAAGCAAACACTGCAGAGAACGCACCACCAACACTTCAATGCTTCAAGTGCAAGGAAATGGGGCATTATGCAAATAAATGCCCTAATCCAAGGGTTAGTGATAATCAACATGATCAACCACTGAAGACAAAGGACAAAGGGAAGTCACATGCGATCACTATTGGCGATGTTGAATATGACAACGATGTGGTGGAATGATTAAGTGTTTATGTAATGGGATTCCAAAATAATATTGTATCATAGAGTATTGGAATATTTATGTATTGGTCTAATGTGGTATTCAAAGTAATTGAGATATTTTTGGAAATAAGATGATATGCGCATAATGAAGGGAAAACGAGAAAACAAAATGTTTAACAGTATTCATGAGCTCATGATTGATATAAAGACTAAGTGATATCATGGTTTGAGTATATAGAATTTTGAGGATTTTGGTATGTGGAAAGTGTTAACTTTTAACTGCATTCATGTTTTCACTAAGGTTCAATGGGTATTCATTATTCAAGAGAATACATGATTAAGTTATTCACATGTTTGACCAACAAGATATATCTTATGATAAATGATGGCATTCACGTGATTATTCTGTGACATTTCAAGTAATCATTTTCTTTATACTATGAGCTTGGACTGAAGTATTTTAGATAAGCCTAAAGATTAGAATGGATTATGTTGGGCATAAGTTAGGATAAAATGTTTTTTGATATTATTGATGGGATGTTATAGTAATATAGCTTTAGAAAAAGGACAACCTGCAGGATGGGCGACAGCCCATCCCGTCGGACAAGGATGTGGGAATCGAACCCACAATCGAAGTGCGACTGGCCTTTATCGCTTACCACTGGCCTACAGGAAGTCCCTGTTTAGTAGAAACTAGTTTTATTATATTAAGCAGTATGATATATGAAGTATAAGTCCATTTTAGGAACCATATATGATTAATCTCACTATAGAATGACTTATGTATATTTAATAACTTTTGCCAACCTTTTGTTTGAGACAGATGGAATGACCCGTCATTCTATCACATGATCTGCTAACACTTCATGAATAACAAATTCAACTTCATTTATTTAAGAGATGAAGTGGAAATTGTTCAAGGCACGAACAACAGTGAGATTGTACCAAAATAAAGTAAGTATTTATTCTAATTCAAATTCTTCAACTTTAGGGAAACGATCTTGAAAACCAAAAATGTTGTCCTAGTGCTCTTATATTTGATTAATCAGATGATACCTTAGATCGTCACAAATTTATGGATTTGTGATTGTTGGCTTTTCCATAGCCATGTTCTCTACCACTCTCCATCAGAACATGATGGTTAGATTTCTCTTCCATATCCATATTTTCACCTATGTGGAAACCCAGTGATTAGTTTATTTGGGTAATCATTACATTTCATACTTTAGTTTTTAAAGCCATGTTTTGGTATTCTTTTTTATGATGTGGGTTTCTATTAAAGAAACTTTCGAATAGTAAACCATTTATAACCCCGACGAATTTCGAGGGAGAAATTCATTTTAAGGGGGTTAGAATGTAACACCCCGAGATTTTATGAAAAATATTATTTTTAATTTCATTAATGTCTTGTGTTATACGATACACAAAAAGGAGCTTTCACAACACACATCTCTGACTTGGCTTGAATTACACGCAATCGCGACCTTCCACGATAGCGTGTGTTGTACGCAACACCAAGTTTCGCTAAACAACGATGTGCTATTAAGATATTATTAAAACTAGCCGTTATGAATAGTAATAACCACTTTTTGAAATTTTGTAAATTTTATTTTTCAAAATGGAATTCATTTTTGGATTCATAATATCGAAATTAGCTTAGGGTGAAATTTTGGTACTTTTCGGATAACTTTCATATACTGATGAATAGTGAAAATTACTAAATTTTAATTAAAAACAACTTTTTTAATCGAAATAATTAATAGTGATAAATTATTAATTTGAGTGGTTTTAAAGTATATTTAGAATATATTTTAACAATTTAATACAATTTTGGTCATTGGACATAATTTCACATTTAAACCAGTTATAAACTAGTGTCAATCTTTTGATAGTTATTATCTCTTAAAAACACGCTATTTGTTTTGACGACGAGAATTAATTTTTAAATTAGTTAATGCAACTGATATGTTTTGAATTTGGTAAAATAGACATCATTTTTGAGTTCATAATATCAAATATAGCTTAGGCCTAATTTTTGGTATTTTTCTGAAAACTTTCAATTTTCGATGAATAGTGAAACCACTAAGTGGTAGGTTAAAAACTGAATTTTGCATAAAACTTAATTTTACCGCTTCTGTGAATGGAATTTAGAAAATCCGAGAGACACGGTTAATATCAAGGACTAAAATGTGGTTCAATGAGATGAAAATATTTTTTGGTGAATAGTAACTTTTTACCTTTTTTTACCACGGTTAATAGTAAATAGGGTAACTAAGGGTAAATATGATATTACTATTACCCTAACACATGTCCTAATTCTATTGGATAAGTGTAATTCGACCAAAAACAACCTTATGAATATAATATGACCATTTAGGTCCACTTGGATTAGATTATGACATTTAATATTATTTTATTTAATGAATAGTTAAAATAGTTAAAATCAAAGTTTAATAACTAAAACATTTTTAATATGGGGTTATACATAAGATAAATTAGACTATAAATATTCATTAGAAAGATAAAAAGATTTCATACATAATTATATTTTATTTATAATTTTTAGACTTTAAATAAATTAATTTATTTATGACACAACGATGATGCAGTAATTACCCTTTTAAGGAAATATTAACATAATTGATGTTATAAATGCTCAAATAAATGTAATTTGAGACTTTTTATGAATTCCACTAATTTTCTAGGTTACTATGATATATTAGTGTTGATTTAATCAACTTGGTTCGAACATATAATTCTGTTATGACTTTCAAAAAATCATATATCAAATAGTGTCAAAATTGACACAAAATAGTTTTTAAATCAAATATTATATTATTAATTGTTATTTTATTCCTAAAAATCTAAGGTTCGGCCAAATGACATAGATAAGGATATATATATTAATAATAAACAATTTGGGGTTCGTTTGGCATGTTATAGTAAGTGTATTAACCATATAGTGAAAGAAAACAAAAAGACACGGTAAAAGTTAAATTATTTAACTTAGAGTTAAATCTAATTGATAAGGTTTAAATAATACCCTAAACTTGTCCAAATACTATTGGTTGATAGGATTTAGACCCATCCCCACTTTAGCTTTGAAATAAGACCCTTTGGAACCATTATAAACCGATTTTGACTTTAATATAAAATAATATTTTGAGATATTCCTAAGGTGCCCCTCTCCTCCCTTATAAAAGGGCACCTCCTTCCCCTCCTCCACACACCAATTTGAGCACTCAAGATCGGCCAACCCCTGCCAAAATCCCTTCTCCACTTCCCTAGAATAATCCTAGAGGTCCTGGTCTTCTTCAAAGACCAATCTTAGTTCCCTAAGTGGAGGATTCAAAGAGGCGTTCCAAAGAAGAGGAGGTTCGGACACTTACAAAGCAAGTCGGACCTACGGTAAGGGAAATATCACAATCTCATTTTTATCCAAGATTGTTTATTCGTAAGTATTTACTGGGGTGTATTTTATCATCCACATCCATGTTTCATCAATATGTAATATTATTTCCATCCACCTACAATTGTTTAAATCCATTTTTACCCTTTGGTGAGTTTTTAGTAATATGTATGAAAGGAATCTTTTGTCGTTTCTCGTACGAGGTACTTTTTGACTTTTCTGAAAAAAGTACGAGAAAAATGTTTTTTTTAACTTATACGGCATGAATGGATTTTTAAAACATTATTTCCAAGAAGCTTCCTTTACAAGTTTTCAAGTTTATTTTTAATCAACTTCTTTTAGTTTAAAGTTTTATGACATGTTAAGAAAGGAAAAATGGTTTTAAAGAAGAAAGGATATTTTCCTCAAGAATTCATTTCAAGTGTTTTATCAAAATTATCTTCCATCTAAGATAATAAAGGGTTCTGTTTTTATCCCTATTATTACATTGATTTGTTTATGTTGTGATGGAATTATTTTTATTAATTCCTTTATCTTATATGAATTGTTTTATGATGTCACGATGTTTAAGATTCCCATTTTTATTACATGGGTTATGAAATGATGTATGATTTATGATTTTGTGGCACACATAAGAAAGGATTAATTATAAGATGGGTGGGACCTATATCTCCCTCCAATGCATTGGGTAAAGATTTTATATCTCATGAGATAGACATGGCTGGAATGGTAGGTTATACCGATTCAGTGAAATAGGACTGAAACGAGGGTTACTCGATTCAAAAAGGGACTTTGTCCACTAAGATAGTCTTGGCAATGAGTCTTGAATAACAAGAAATGATTCTCTATGATTATGTGTGAATTCCAAGAAGTTTCATGTTTTAAGTTATGATTATTGTGATTACATTTCACTGCCATGATTTATCCCATGTTATGAAATTATGCTCTCTTTTGCAGGTTAAGATTTCCAAAATGTTATGTTCTTTTGAATATGATGTGATTGATATTTCTGTTGTTTACCCTTACTGAGCATTTGAGCTCACCCTTTTATGTTTTCTTTTCCCCAGGATATAAAGAAAGGTTTTAGGTAAAAAAAAAGTGGAAGATCTTTATGGGAGATTTTGAAGATCTTTCACCACGATTAGAAGATTACGTTCCGAGTTTCCAAAGACACTAAACTATTACGATCCTTGTGTGTGTGTTTTTGTTATGTACTAAGTATTCCACAAATGTAATGTAATGTCCAAGTACGTCAGGCTCCGGGTCTCTACACTAATAGTCACTAAATATATGACAGGTAAAGGTACGGAAAGCAGTAAACAAGAAAGTACTTAATAGTAAACAATCCATAGATTCTAGTATTTAATTTACAAACAAGTATGCATATATTCATGCAAGTAGAACAAACAGGTAACCCTCTGGGTATTTCTCACAGCCTAACACCTATGGTTCAACCAAAAAACCAACAACCCTCTAGGAATCACACACAGTCTCACTCCTCTGGATCAGCTAAAGAAGTAGACTCTCTGGGGAAGCACTCACCATCAATTCCCCCTATAGTCTCGTATCGTACTAAAGGTGCTCTGGGGAAGAACTGGAAATCTCATTACCCCTATAGCCTATGTTGAGGAACTACAGACACTCCGAGGAAGCACTCAATGTCAATTCCCCCTATGGTCTCGCATCGTAATTTCTAAAGACACTCTGGAGAAGCCCTCAACATCCATTCTCCCTATGGTCTATACACCAGGTTATCACGACCCTGTGTAAGTCAAGAAAGTATAGCATGTGTATTGCCCCAAGTGAACCTCAAGAATTACTTGGCTAGCATTCTAAGGCATATCAGCATAATAGAACAACAGTCACTCTATCCCACAACTAGGAATGGAAACTAGCAATAGTCTAATAGGAAAACTAGACCAAATAGTCATAAATAGGAAAAACATGCATGGGAAAAACATCCATAGAATAACAAAATTACCCTATTCACAAGCAATAATCTCTACTCAGGCATACAAGAAAAGCAGTTAAGAAATATGGCTAAACGGTAAACACGCAATACCCCGTTCAAGGGTATTGGTGGAATTTGCAAAAAATACTCAAATAATTTCTACAGAAAGGCACAAACCACCTACCTCAGGGTTAGGAGATCAATATAATTGCACCATGAGGCTTGAATCTCTTTAGAACATCATAGATCTATGAAAATGAATAAAAAATTCAACCCACGATAACTTGGAAAAGAGGAGGAATTGGAAAACAAGTCTCAAGCAGAAGGAAGAGGTTACCACTACGGTTCCAACGAAATAGACGATGGTCGATTCAGAGAACAAATGGAGGATCAGGGGCTCAGAGAAGATCCATGACCGTACCCTCGCTCTCGGACAAACCAAAGCTAAAAGGAGGGTGTTCTATCCCTTAGGTGTGACCGCGATGAATTTAATGAAAAAAAAACAAAATACACAGCATGTACTTTTGGAGTACACGACGTGTACTTTCCTTTTCCGTACTCTGCTTTAAGTTTCCCCCAAACACCCATACATAGCCATGTGCATAGCTGCTACACGACCATCACCCGGATGCATGCGGAAAAGAAGTACACAATGTGTACTCATAAAGTACACGACATGTACTTTGAAAATTTCCAGAATTTTCTCTTTTTCCCAGAAACGACCCGAAAAGGAAAAACATACCTGAAAAGAAGATCTGGGTTCTTACAAACTTCCCCCCTTAAAGAAATTCATCCCCAAATTTCCTTAGGGTAGAGTAGAAAAAGAAACTCCGAACAGATCCGGCCACTACGCCCGTACATCGGCCTCCCTCTCCCAAGTCTCATCTTGCACCCGTCCGTGCTGCCATAACACTCATACCAGAGGAACAGACTGACCATGTAGAACCTTTGTACTACAATCAACAATCCAGATAGGATGATCCTCAAAAGATAAATCCACCTCCAATTCGACTTCCTCAGGTTGGAAAGTATGAGACGGGTCTGAAAAGTAACATTGGAGCTGAGAAACGGGGAGAACGTCATGCATATCCCGGTACCTCTGAGGTAACTGCAACCGATAGACAACCAACCCAACTCTCTCCAATACCTCAAATGTCCCGACGTACCTCGGCGAAGGCTTACCCTTCCTCCTGATCTTTTTATTCCCCAACCTCATTGTGACACATTGGAAAACCTGATCCCTAACCTCGAACTCCAGAGGTCATCTCCGCTGATCAACATATGACTTCTGTCGTGAATGTACAGTATCCATCCTCTTCCGAATCAAATCTATCTTCTCTGTGTTCTCCTGAACAAGACGAGGTCCCAGTAAAGCTGCCTCTCCTACCTCTAGACAACATAAGGGTGATCAGCATGGCCTATCGTACAAAGCCTCATAAGGTTCCATCTGAATAGTTTCTTGAAAACTATTGTTGTATGCGAACTCCACTAGGGGTATATGCTTCTCCCAAGAACCTCCAAAGTCCAGAAAGCTTGCTCAAAGCATGTCCTCGAGCACCTGAATCGTACGCTCGGACTGACCATCAGTCTAGGGGTGGTATGCTGTACTCAAAAGTACCTTGGTACCCAAATCCATCTGAAGCCCCTACCAGACCCAAGAAGTAAAATGCACATCCCTGTCTGAAACAATGGAGTGTGGAACTCCATGCAGATGTACAATCTCTCGGATGTATATTCATCCCAAATCATCAATAATAAAGGTCTCCTTGATAAAAAAGAAGTGATAAACCTTCAAAATCCTATCAATGACAACCCAAACTGTGTCATTCCCTCAAGGCAACATCGGTAGACCGGTTACAAAGTCAATCGTGACATCATTACACTTTCACTCAGGAATGGGTAACTGCTATAAAAGACCTGCTGGTCACTGATGTCCCACCTTCACTTTCTGACAAGTACAAAATCTCATGACGAAACCAGAAACATCTCTATTCATACCTGGACACCAATGATGGCTATGAAGATCACGATATATCTTGGTGACACCAGGATGAACTACCGAAACAGAGGAATTAAAGTACCGCATCAGCTTCTTGCACATATCTACTGGCACCCATACACATCCCTAGAAACGCAAGATCCCATCCTTGCCTACGGTTCATTCAGGAATAAGGTCCTATCCTAACAAACTCTCCCTTAGGACTAGGCCTTTAGAATATAATAGCTGCCTCATTCGTACCTGATCAATAAGTGTATAGGTAACAGCCACAGAAGATAGAAAATTCTGCCCTTGTCTGTCGTGTACTTCCAAATGAATCTCAGAGAATAGAGCAATAAGCTGCCACTCACTACTAGCTTCCTGAACTGATTGTATTTGAGTCCTCCTTCTCAGTGCATCAGCCAATGCATTACCTTTCCCAGGCGTATAAGAAAGCTCGAATTCAAAGGATGGTAGATACTCAACCCACCTCCGGTGTCTCAGATTCAAATCACGTTGAGTGAAAATGTACTTGAGACTTTTGTGGTCAGAGAAAACCACTAAATTCTCTCCCAGAAGGTAATGTCTCCAACAGCGTAAGGCATGGAAAATAGCTACCAACTCTAGATCGTTCATTGGATAGTTCCTCTCATAAATCCTCAACTGCCGAGATCTGTATGCAATGACTCTATCTCCCTGTATAAGCACAACTCTTAGCCCGATACCTGAAGCATCATAGTAGATAGTATAAATCTTGCCCGACTCTGGAAAGACTAGTATCAGTGCTGAAATCAATCTCCCTTTTAGCTCCTGAAAGGCTGACTCACAAGAACCTGACTATAAAAACTTCTCACCCTTCTTGGTCAAACCTGTTAGCGGTGCTACTAAGAATGAAAAATCCTGTATGAAGCACCTGTAGTATCCAACCGGCCCTAGAAAACTCTACACCTCAAAGACATTCTTCAGCTGATCCCAGGAAACTATAGATCTCACTTTCTCTGGGTCTACTGATACTCCTGTCTCTGAGATAACATGACCTAAGAAGTGAATTTGGTCCATCTAAAAGTGGAATTTTGAGAGCTTAACATATAAATGATGCTCCCTCTGTGTACTCAAAATGATATCAAGATGTGTGGCATGGTTGTGTCAAGTGTGAGAGTACACCAAGATATCATCCACGAAGACAACTATGAACGAATCCAAGTATGGATGGAACACTCAGTTCTTCAGTGCCATGAAAACTGGTGGCGCATTCGTGAGACCAAACGACATAACTTTATACTCATATAGACCACACCTGCTCCTAAAGGCTGTAAGAGGTATATCAGATGGTCTAACGTGCAACTGATGATAACCGAAACCCACGTCAATATTCGATAATACTTGGGCTCCTCGAAGCTGATCAAAGAGATCATCAATCCTCGACAAAGGATATCAGTTCTTGACCATCAATTGGTTCAACTTCCGATAATCCACACAAAGTTTAAGGGTACCGTCTGACTTCTTCGCAAACAAGATAGGTAAACCCTAGGGAGAAGTACTGGGTCGGATGAAACCCTTTTCCTACAACTCCTCCTATTTCTTCTTGAGATCCTGTAACTCAGGTGTAGCCATCATATAAAGAGTCATGGACACTGGTGCCGCTCCTACTATGAGCTCAAAAGAAAAGTCTACCTCACACTCTGGAGGCAACCCTGAAAAGTCCTCTGGAAAGACATACCTAAAATGATCCAACACTAGAGGAAAGTCTACCTGTGAAGTCCCCTGGTCATCCAAATATAGACCGGCAATCTGGGCTGTAACCCCTCCTAGCCCATGATGCTCAGGTCCTGCTCTACTCTCTTGGACATCCCACTCACCTCTATAAAGAAAAGATTCACCCTCTGGTGATATGAAGCTCACCCCATGACGATAACAATTGATGAATGCCTGAAAGGGAACTAACCAGTCCATCCTGAGGATGACATCATAACCTTTAATCTCTAGAACATAGAGGTCTCATAAGAAGTGACACCCCGCAACCTCTAGAGGGAACTCCCTGCCCTGACGTACACTAGCCGTCCTTGCCCCCAACGGTGTGTCTAGCATCAAGATATCGGTGGAGGAAAAGATGCAGAGCTCAAGGCTCTCCACAACAGAAACATAGATAAAGATATGGGAATCCCCTGCATCAAAAAGAGAAGAAGATAAAACTAAGGCTACTAAAATCGTACCTCGAACTGTATAGGGCCCGAGATCCTGCCCTTGTTGGGTCTGCTCCACTACAAAAGTCTTACCTGCACCATGAAACTGTGACCCTAAATGACCGCTCTGAGCTGATCCACCTTGCTGTCGCTGATAGACCGATGACTGAACACCATGGCCTCGACCACCACCTCGGCCCGAATGGCCAGAAGAACTCCAGTTCCCAGACTGGTGAGAAAATGGAAGTGTTGCTCTCGAACAAGGAGTCATAGAAGAACCCCTGTCACCAGATGCCGGTGAGAAAACCTAATAGAAATGCTAAAGGTGACCCATCTTGCTGTAAGATTGACACTCCACTAGATCCCTCTAGTACTGCGGCCTCATATTTCCAACCCTTCCACACTGGTATCATACCACCGGGCTACCTGAAGTTGTGTATCACCTCCTCGGATCACTATGTGAAGACTCCCTACGGCGCTTCCTATTATCATCTGGAGAGGCACTAACTCTAGAAGCAGAACCGCCCTAACCCTCGACTCTAGAATCTCTCATATTGCACTCTACAATGAGTGCCTGGTTGACGATGGAAGCGATGGAAGTCAACCTGAAGATATTCACCTGTGAGTGGATCTTCTGTTTGAGACCATCCTTGAAATTCCTTGCCAAGAACAACCCATCTCCACCCTGGAGGGGTGTGAAAAGATGAAGCTCGGTGAAATGAGAGGAATACTCCATAACTGAAAGAGTACCCTGCTCCAGACCCATGAAATCCTGGGCTTGGTCGGCCCTCAAGGTCTCCGGATATAAGTAGTCATAGAAGACATGCTGAAACTCCTCCCACACCATAACTTGATGGTGACCTACCTATGAGATCACATCCCACCACCGCTTGGAAGAGTCTCGTAACATGTAGGTAGCGAGCTTGAAACACCTTTCTGGAGGCGTCTCTAAATTCTTAAAGATAGTCAGCATGGCTTCTAGCCATGACTCTGTAGCCTAAGTCCTCTTTCCCGTGAGATGGTGTGAGGATGCTGCTACTCAAAAACCAGCGTAAAATCTTCCATAGACAAGGCAGGGGGTGGTGCTCCCTAGAAGGTCTGCATCATCCTTAGAAAGCCTTCCCTAAACTGTGCATTAGTGCCTGTAACTGGTATCACTGCTGATGCCAAGACTGGCACAACATGATGATCTGCAGGAAGTACCTACTCAGCCATGTCCGGTGCCTGATCACCTCCTGGAAACTGGTGTACAATCGGGGGACATCTCGGTGCCATGACTCTATAAGGTCAAACAAACACCTTAGATATACATTATCAAGGACTGAAAACTAGGAGCATAATAAGGGAATAGGAGAATAAAGCATTCATGTTTTACAAAACATGACTACACGGCGTGTATAATAACTACACGACATGTTCCCTAAAGTCATTTACATGGGTGTGTACTTCCACCAAAACTGGTCTTGCAACACCCCAATCACACGGTGTGTTATCCCAACACACAGTGTCTACCTGAACCATCTTACCCTGCCCAGTTCCTTCTACACGGCTCACCTAAGATAGAACTACACGGTGTGTTCAAGGTAGACACAGCGTGTACTGGACATGCTTCACCTGGCCCGTGTTGTTTGTGACACGGCCTGTGAACCTAGGTTACACTACACAACATGTTCTAGAAGGACACGGTGTGTACAAAGAAGTCCCAACAGACCGTGTGGTTAGCTACATGGCCAGCTACACGGCTGACACTATACAGCGTGTTCTAGGCGGACACGACGTGTATGAGAAAGGATGAAACCGACCCGTGTTGTTCGTGACACGGCCAGGTACCTAGATCAGACTACACGGCTTGTCAAAATTCATACACGGCGTGTATGTGAAATGATAACATGACCCATGTTGTTCGTGACATGGCCGGGGTACCTATTTCATACTACACGACGTGCTAAACTAGTACACAGCGTGTTACTATAAGATTTTTCACAACCCCGTGTCCCTGCTCACACAGTCGGTGACACGGCTAAAGACTACACGATGTGTATTCATAAAGTATACACCGTGTATTCTGGTTTTTTGTAGACAGTAGCCTCAAAGAATGCTCTAGAGCCCAGAAAACACAGAAAACCAGCGTTAAGGTGCCAAATTCCGATCCGTGAGGGCCCATACTCCCCACGAATCAAAGTTTGGCATTTTATACAAGTTATAACAATGCAAAAAAGTGATGATCTACCAAATTCCGGTCCATGAGGGCCCATAACACCTCAAAACCAAAGATTGGTGTTCATCCAACAAAGCACTACTCAAACAAGCCTTATCAAATAGCAGGTATTCTATCACACATTTATCACAACAGCATGCATAGTCTACACAACGTCTATCACAAAAACTTACAATCGATAATGCATCCTAGATGGAATGGAAAGAACGAATGACATGTGATTTCTAACAAGTTCCTATATGATGCATGAGATGGAATACCCCCATCTCATCGGGTTATGATAGAAATAGAACCACAATAACAATAACGATAACAACAAAAAACATGTGAATCACCCCAATGATGAAATCAAATCAACTATAAAATTGAAAACTAGTAAAACTGAAATTAAACGAGGTGGTATGGATTTTCCATGTACATGGGTTAGCTACTCCTAGGCACAACTTGTTACAAAGTACCTATTTTATCCTATCCATGGCTATAGGCTCTAAACAGTAAGTCAAGAGAAAAGAAACCCTCTGATACCACTTTGTAACATCCCGGTTCCGGAATCCACCCAAAGGCGCCACGTACCTGGTTGGTCACATGGCCTTAAGCACATTTCCCCAAACACCAGAGGCTACTGACTAGCAGCGAGGGAATTGGGTGTGATAGTGGGGAAGCTATGACCTCATTGGAAAAGTACACAACATAGGATAAACAAAAACAATAGCGGAAGTAGTAAATACCAAACAATAGTAATAGTGGAAGATTGATAAAGGAAACAACTGGAGAAGATACATATATAAATGATGCATGATACATATATGTCTAGGAAAAGAGCCAAACAAGTCACCATGATGGAACAAAAAAGTGCTAAACCAAAGTGTAAAAGAAATCAAATAAACTCCTCAGCATCGCAAGGCATAGCTTGGTCCCATGCTCTCTAGATCCACAACAATCAAGAACCTAAAGTAGAAGGGTGCTTTCCCTTGTTTATACCTTCAGCAACATAATCTGTTTGGGCCCAAAAGCATGGCCCAAATAGGGTGTGAGACTAAATACCCATATGAAACCACCATGAGATCTGTGCCTAACAGTCAGTGAATATATGGTAGGTAAAGGTAAGGAAAGAAGTCAAAAAGAAAGTACTCAATAGTAAACAATTCACAGATTCTAGCATTTAATTTACAAACAAGTAAGAAACTATTCAAGCAAGTAGAAAAAACAGGTAACCCTCTAGGTATTTCTCACAGCCTAACCCCTATGGTTCAACCAACATGTACTAGCAACCCTCTGGGAAGCACACACAGTCTCACCCCTCTGGTTCAGCTAAAGAAATAGACTCTCTGGGGAAGCACTCACCGTCAATTCCCCCTATAGTCTCGTATCGTACTAAAGGCACTCTGGGAAAGCACTCAATGTCTCATTCTCCCTATGGCCCATGTCAAGGAACTACAAACACTCTGAGGAAGCACTCAATGTTAATTCCCCCTATGGTCTCACATCGTAATTTATAAAGACACTATGGAGAAGCCCTCAATGTCCATTCTCCCTATGGTCTATACACCAGGTTATCATAGCCCTGTGTAAGTCAAGCAAGTATAGCGCATGTATCACCCCAAGTGAACCTCAAGAACTACTTGGCTAGAATTCTAAGGAATATCAGCATAATAGAACAACAATCACTCTATCCCACAACTAGGCATGGAAACTGGCAAAATCCTAATAGGAAAACTAGACCAAACGGTTATAAACAGGAAAAATATGCATGAGAAAAACATCCAAAGCACAAAAAAATTACCCTATTCACAAGAAATAATCTCTACTCAGGCATACAAGCAAAGCAATCAAGCAATAGAGCTAAATGGTAAACACGCAATACCCCATTCAAGGGTATTGGTGGAATTTTCACAAAATACTCAAAGAATTTCTATAGAAAGGAACAAACCACCTACCTCGGGGTTAAGAGATCAATATACTTGAACCATGAGGCTAGAATCTCCTTAGAACATCGTAGATCTATGAAAAAGCATAAAACATTCAACCCACAATAACTTGGAAAAGAGGAGGAATTGGAAAACAAGGCTCAAGAAGAAGGAAGAGCTTACTGCTACGGTTCCAACGCAATCGATAATGGTTGATTCGGAGAACAGATGGAGGATTGGGGGCTTGGAGAAGATCTGCGACCGTACCCTCGCTCTCAGATGAACCAAAGCTAAAAGGAGGGTGTTCTGTCTGCCAGACGTGACCCCAGTGCGTTTAATGAAAAAAACAAAATACATGGTGTGTACTTTTGGAGTACATGTACTTGAATTTTCCGTACTCCACTTTAAGCGGCCCCCAAACACCCTTACACGGCCGTGTGCATTGCCGCTACATGGATAGAACTCGTCTGCATGCGGCAAAGAAGTACACGGTGTGTACTCATAAAGTAAAAGACATGTACTTTGAAAATTTCTAGAATTTTCTCTTTTTCCCAGAAACGACCAGAAAAGGAAAAACATACCTGAAAAGAAGATCCAGGTTCTTAAAAATGGATTATAAGTGGATTTTGGGACTCAGTTATGTTAGAGCATAGTGTTTCACCCCCAAACTGATAGCATGATAGAGCATACCATTCAAGTCTTAGAGGGAATGTTGTGAGCTTACATGTTAGACTTTGTTCATAGTTGGAGGGATCACCTACCACTAATGGAGTTTGTGTACAATAAAATATACCATTCCACCATTGGTATGACACCATTTGAGGATTTGTATGGGTGACCCTACCATTCGCAACTTTTCTGGACTGAACCAGTAGAGTCAGAACTTATGGGACCAAAGTTGGTGTGAGAAACTATAAACAAGGTAAAGATCATCCAAGAGTGGATGAATACTAAACATATCCATTAAAAGTCTTATGTGTACAGATGACGGAGGCCTTTGGAGTTTGAGAAGGGGGACCATGTGTTCCTATGTGTTCCACCTCAACGTGGATTATAGATATTTATATGGGATGAAAATCTATCTCTAAGGTTCATTGGACTTTTAAAGATACTACATAGAGTTGAAGAGGTGGTGTATCGCTTAACTCTACCACTGCAGTTAGACTGGGTACTTGTAATCTTCCATGTGTTGTGGATGAGGAGATACACATAGG
Organism: Viscum album; assembly: GCA_963277665.1. Classification (NCBI taxonomy): domain Eukaryota; kingdom Viridiplantae; phylum Streptophyta; class Magnoliopsida; order Santalales; family Viscaceae; genus Viscum; species Viscum album. The sequence continues at coordinate 1,113,282,405 of OY728146.1, forward strand.
ATCCATTGCACGTCATCGATTGAGGCAAGATAGGCATCGAAGAGGTAGCTACCTTTGCTGAGTACCCTATAGAGACTGCAGATCATTAGGATAGGATCCTTCATGGGAGAACAATTCCTTAAGTATGTGTCTAGTGGCTGTACTGTAATCATTAGAAGATCACATGGGAGTGAGAGGCTTAGACTCATTCTCAGTACCCTCATCTCTTTGTATAGATCTAGTTTTGGATTTTTGGGATGTAAATACTTAAGTTAGGGATAATTTAATGAATTATATTTTACATGTATTATTTTTGAATATTTTGTGGATTATTTTGAATACTAGGTACTGGGACGACCTGCGATTCTGAGGCCCGATGTGCCCGGAATAAATGGTTGAAATATATTAAATATATTAAATTGCACGCATGCATTTTTTTTCTAAAAAAAGTTAAATAAATTCTAAATATGGGCTTGGATAAGAAATATTAATGCACCGTTGAGTTCAGAACATGAGGTTTACCCTAGGTGTGACTTAACCTTGGTTGGTGTAGGGAATTTGTGGAAAGGTCATCATGGGTGTGAAATGAATAAAATAATTAATTAAATTAAATTATTTTTATTTAATTAACACAATGAATGAAATGTATTTATGTATACTATTATGATGTAATTCTAGGGTTATCCACATAGCCTTGGATCCCTTGGAGATTCCTTAGAGAGAGCATTGGAGGATCTCTCTCAGATGGCCTTCTGTCAGATCATGGATCAGCGATCGACATGCAATAGAATTTAAAGATCTCACCAATAACAATGAAACCACTTTTTTATTCTTTAGTGATTGATCCAAATCGAGGTAGGAAGTTTGTTTGATTTGGATTCCTTCCTCATTCTTAATTTCTACGATGAACATAGATAAATCAATCAATAGATTGATCCACAGTTCAATCTTCTTGGGGGATGTGTTTATTTGAATGGATTTTATTAGGATAATTACATTGTGATATATAATTCTTCATTATTTTTATAATAGCGAAAGATCAAGTCTAACACGAACACTAGCTGATGTTCATTCCTTGTGTTTGTGGTTGTGTATTTCTTCCCCCTTTTCTTCATTCTTCATGGAAATTCTTCATTTGGATAGTGGTTCAACAACCACCTAGAAATTGATCATTTCACACCCATTTATTGCTGAAAAAATATAATATTGTAGATCTAGGATCATAATGGCACAACAATGGTGCAATGATGGTTATGATAGCAGATTGGATGATGTAAGTTCCCAATTTTCATGTTCTTAGATGTACAATGAAGAACACCATTGAAAGTATTTTTTTCAATGAATTGAAGGGCCTAAATGTGTTAATCAATGATGAAGTGACTCATTGGGACTTTATTCATGATTTTCTAGTGAGGTGGTCTCAAAATAAAGGGTTGAAGGAATGACCGAAGATGTGGAAACCAAATATGAGAATATGGAAAATTTTTTACTGCACGACATGTAACTCGGAGCCATACACTGTGTGGGACCCTATTAGTGGAGGCTATAGTTTCTAGGAATTTATTATCACATGATATATGAACCTATCACACAACATGTGACCTATCCCTGATGGCTTGAAATATACCTCAAAATGTAGACAGAAACATGCTAGAGTACACTGGCATAAACATGCCATGTACTCCCTCACAGACATGGTTTGGACTGGTGTACATAATCATACCTGTGTATTGGTACATGAAAAAATACAGGTCCAACCAACACATCATGTACTATTACACAGTCATGGACATGTGACATGGGCCATTTACATGAGCAGGTCCCGAGGTCAAAGGTATACAATGTGTAACCCTAATACACACTATGTACTCTATTAAATATGGATTGAAGCCCCTTTCCTTTTTTATCTTGGGAAAGTTTTGTTAGGGTTCAGTCCCAATATCTATTCCTTGAGGGTTAGTATGGAATCACCTCCTATATATAGGACAATGACCCCTTCAGCAATAATTCTTGGATAGAGTTTTGGAATCCTTCCATGAGGCCCATAGTGAGATCCTTTGTTCATATTCATGACCTTGGTGGAGTTCTTGGTGTCATCGTGACTAACACTATGTGGGTTCTGATCCTCTACTTAGAGAGTTAATACAGACCGAGTTATTGGTATACCCCATGTCCTTGGGAGTTATCCTAATCTGTGTATTGTATATCTTTAGATAGTAAGTACTTATAAGGGTGAGAATCGACAAGAATTACCTATCAGACAGACATCATTAGTGATTTTAGACTTAGGAGTGTGTTCTCCTAGATGAGTGTTATGTGGAACCTTTGAGATGGAATCCTATAATGGCATTACAGATGTGACTTACCTTTATACTGTATATATTTGTAGATTATATTTGTTTATTCTTATTATATGTGTTGTAAACATATACCTATATAGATCTGACTGTTATTCTTTTATTGTATGCTTTGTAGTATCAGGGTGTCCTATCAGTTATTGTTATAATCACCCCTACACAAGATTTTCCCACATTTGTCATGTCTTGTGAAGATGATCAACCATTAGATAGAGTCCTAGATGAACCAGGACCAGACAATGGTTAGTGAGACTGGACAGACCAAGGTGTGTTCGTGTGGTATCTTGACAACAGTCCCCAGTATTCTTTTCTGGTTGAACTTGTTTTCAGACTCTTTGCGGTGGGCTTGTATTTGGCCTGATTTATGATCCTTTAATTCCTATCATACTCCGGTTATGATATTTAGATGTATGTATTCATGTTTATTCATTTGTTTTTACATTTCAACATTACATGGGCTTGGAGATGTGTGCATGTGTATAGGTACTTAGGATAAGGACTCCCATATTAGTGATATGCTACTTGGTGCTAGTTTCCATCCCCTGGCTTATTGGAGGTGGGCTTGGTGAGTCTCAACATGGGTGACTTTGGGATATGTAATGACAAGGTAATCCACCATCTATGACTTTACCCCAAATAGAAGAACCATATGAGTGATGAATGAGCGCTTAAAAGTCGCAAACATGTCAATGATCACTTCATTATTGGAAAAAGTATGAGTTGTATTACCTCTCATGATAATTCATTCTAGGATACCATCCATTAGTGATGTGAAATTATTATTGTGCAATCCCTCTGATTCTAGAATACCATCACATGAGAGAGACACATCTACCCTCGCTTTCCTTTAGCCTCGAGCCTATGTAGCTAGACATGTAATATAATCCAAAACTAGAAGATCGACCTCAATGTCCCTTGTAATGTTTAAAATGGATACAAATCCCAAATCATCATGGATGCCTTTGAGAGAACAAGAAGAAACCGTGATACCCATCCTCTAAAAAACCAGCACCACCATCACCGCCACCACCACCACCAACAACAACAGCAATAACTGCCACCACAACAATAATGACAACAAAAATAATAATTAAACATGAGTTAGAAGTTGGTAATACAAATGAAAAAATAATCCTACACCACTAATATTATATAATTCGATAAGATTCGAACTCGATAGATCACCATGACCCCATGGGGATACTTTCACTGAGACGTTCCCTTGGTGAAAATTGTATTCTATATTAAATATAGAGAATTAGAAATGAAAAATACACATGCACCCAAATATTCTAGTAACACCCCAATATTTTTTTGGTATGCCACTTTTTAAATAAATTTAATCTTTTCAATAGCTTACTTTTCATAGAACACCGAGCTTAAACGAACTCCAAAATATTATTATTTTTACATGACCATTATAACCCAGCTGTTAAATTAAAGGGAATAAATAGTATTAACCATATTATGAAATATATAATTTTTCAAATCATTTTTATAATATTAATTAATTTTTTGTGAGTATGCACATAATTTGTAGCAAATTAATTTTATTTTCAAATAAATATTTTCTTCAAAAAGAAATTTTTATTGATTTCTATGATAAAATAAATATAATTAATCTATGAAACTTTTATAAAATTCATTTGATAAAATGAACATAATTTTTGGATTTTTCTAGTCAAAATTATCTTAGAATTGTTTTTTCTAATTTTCTAAAATGTTTAACTTTTCAGTGAATACTAAAAAATACTGATTTTTCATAACTCTCATTTTTATTATATTTAAAAGTCATTTTATGATTTTAAATTGATCTCAAAGTAAAATTACTAATTTTTAGTTATATGTAATATAATTAACTTCATTTAAACAATATTTATAACTTATTTTGGTATAAGTACATTTTTGGGCTTAAAAACACATTTGTCTGAAAAGTTGTTTTCTATTGCGTTTTGAAGGTTTAATTTTAAATGCTATTTTTCAACTAATATGTTTTGAATTTTTAAAAATGGATTCAATATTTTGAATTAGGAGTTTTAAATTAGGTTGTAAGTTCATTTTTATTTTTAGTCATAAAAATTTACCGCCGTAAAAAAATGATTTATCGTAGTATAGGTAAAATAATATTGCGGGTTAAAGTTAAAAGGTAAAAGCTTAAAATACCTAAAAAATAAAAAATTAAATGGGTTTATGATGTGTTTCTTGACATTTTACATCCTTTAAAATAGTAATTATTATACAAATTATTTTTAATTAATTCCACCCAAATGTGGTTGGATTTAAATATAAAATAATCATTATTTAATCACTTTAAACCACCCCTCCTCAAGTATAAATACCACTCTTGACCAACTCATTTCTCCTCAAATCCCTTAAAGCTATTAAAATCTATACCAAAATCTATCCTCCCCAATATACCCATGTCTAAGTTCTACTGGTCTCACACAAATACCAATTCCAATTTCTTTAAGGGGTCCTTCAAGGAGGTTATACTTAAGAGGAGGTAAAAGTGTGCAAAACTAAAGGGAAGCAAGAGGTGAGGTTTTCTCATCACACTTTTACTTCTATGATATATATTCTTTATTCAACACTTATTCAATTTTTGTGGTGTATATACTACCCTTTGATGTAATATATCATGAATCCCATTATCTTTATGGTATTTAATGTTTCATTTAACAATTATTACTTTTATAGGGAATACGATTTGACTGATTACAAAGTGGTAATGGATTTATTAACTCAATTTACATTTGTTGGGTTAAACTTATACTTCATTGATTATTCCATATTAATATTATGTGTGAGATGACATTTTATTATCTTATATTGTATTTCAACTTATTTTATGTGTATTTACAACTGATACACATAATTGATTCATTTGATCAATGCACACTTCAATGATATGATATTTATAAGGGAATTTCTTTTAAACATTATCTTTTTAAAGTTTCACTTAAAACTTTATTTTTCTTACATGATTGTGTTTTCTAAAATTTATTTTGAATTTTTATTATTATTCACATATGAACCTTTAAATTCATTTTTACTCATGTTTGGATTTTTATAAAATGGTTTGAAAGGATTCATTTTGTAATTTTCTAACAAGGTTCATTGTGGATTTTTCTGACAAAAACATGGAAGGAATTTTTTTAAAACTTCTATGGCAAGAGAAGCTTTTCCCACCATCATAATTTCTTAATGCTTTGATGCTTCCTCAACCTAGAAGTAAAAAATACCTTATTTACTATTCAAATAATGTCATACCACAAATTATGCACCCAACACAAGCTACCTCTTCAAGATTTCATTATCATGGTTTTTACCTTGAATCAAAGTGCACGATCAAATGGAATACACTAGTAATGATCCCAAGTTAGAAGACCAATACACACATCCGTAGATAGGAACAACTAATGAAACCTGAAACATGTGGTGTTCTTATTGGTAGGTCTTCCTTCATAATCTCACCTACCATAGATCACCAAGTGTGAACTTTATGAGAATAAGTCTAAATTGTTATGAGCCCTTAACACCTAATAGTCAGACATCAACTATGTAAAATCTGTATGATGTATCTAGACCATATAACCTTTGTTTAATATTAATTTCATAGTATCTTGAGGTTATTATTATAGCCCAGGATGAACTATAACCATTTTATATAACACTTAATCTTTGGAAATTACCATTTAAATAGTGGACATTGAAATGTATACACAATAATGTTAATAAAACATCATGCATATCTCACTGTATACATGAAATGGTAATCGAAAAGTAATTTATAGTCAGGTATAGGGAAAAAACTATTACAATACTACCACTTTCACTAGATTAAACTTTCTGACCATACTTTTTTATCTCTCACATGATTAATATCATGTTTCTGTTGAGTCGTGACTTTAGTTGCTGGGTCTTCCACATTTCTAATGCCCGTCTATTCTACTAAGTGCGACCTCACCTCCTTGAGTAAAAATTGTCAAGATATGGTATCCTCGAGTATATACCTTTTTTATACTATCAAAACTTGACATCTTGTATAGTTCCAATAAAATAATTATCACGATGATAAAACTTTACTTATTAGACGTGATTCCAATAAATAAAAAAATCATTGTGTTTAACAACTTCTTCTTAGCTACCTTAGAAGATATGGCATGCTCAATATTTATAAGTTTGACTACCACTATATTTTATGAGATTGAATCACTCATTCCCTTAGTTTTACTATGATATTATATAACATTGATCTAAGGAATACTAGTTTGTGTCCCATCAAAACTAGTTTCCCTTCTTATCCACATACCGGGTACATATCCTCTATACTTTCTCAAGTACAATTAGATAGTTCTGACTAATTCCCTTTAAGTTCTCCTTGATATATTTTATTTTTTCCTAATATATATCATATGTTGGAAATATCATTTATTGTACACATCATGGAATATGTGATTGATCCATCACTGAAATATTTGAAATTAAACTCACCACTTTAATCTCCTCCTATGTGTACTTGGAGAGATTTATTCCATGTGAAAAGGGAAAAAATTATCTCTCAAATTGTTCAAACTTTTATTTTTCAATTCCACGTCAATATATGTATGATTGACTAGGTATAAGAAACCATTAGATCTACCTCAACAGATCTTGTTCCCTAGAACTTAGGTTATTACTTTAAGTTAATCTATGGAGAGTTTATTTCATCATGGTCTTAACTAACTATTAGAACAAAAGTTTTTTTTTCTCTATATGTTACCAAATATATTTCACCTAGAAATCCATGAAACTCCCACTAACCTTTTATAGACACATGGATTTGATTCATTCCAAATGAATATTCTATGATATTTTCGTTTACTTCAATCCTAAACTAGATTTCTGTAACTTGCAACCCTTATTTTCATTAGATGGTGTCACCATCCCTTTCCAGTTGCGTCTTATATACACCTTCCATGATTGGTGGTCTTGAAATCCAATTCTCAGTAATATGATCATAGAATTATCCATGAAAAGTAAAATTCGAATGGATTCAGTAATAATAAATTAATATAACCAATTGTGCCTTATTGGTATGATGTTGGTACCATCCATTTATCATGTCACTTGAATTCCCACCACATTATTCAAAATAATAACCCCTTTACTTTGATACATGGTATCCATTACTGAATTTTAATCGAAATTTTCAATCTTATCTAATTTCCATATACTGCTTGTAGGATTTTTTATTCTCAATGAATAATATATCATTGTACGTAGAGAATATAAAACCATCACTGTGGTTGTAATCTTCCAACATATTATGTGTCTCTAAAACATTCCTCTTCCATACCTCTCATGGAACTTGTTCCTATGTCAACTATTTATGCATCTTTATCATTTACTAAAGCCAATTCAATATTTATCCTATTATATCAAGTAGATATGTGAACCCTTATATAGAAATATATTCTATAACTTTATTATCTCTTTTATATCTTAGAGATTTTTGTATTATCCTACGATACTTTTAGGATGATTACTATAGATGTACATTGTGTTTTTCTTGATTCAAGTTTGTATAATTCCTTAAAAAACTCTTTATATACAAACACATGTTCTTATGAAATTTGATTTCCATCATAATACTACTGATATGATATCTATTTTCATTATAGTTGGAACATGGTTATGGGACAACACATTTATTTGCGAATCACATATTGAAATGTATTAGAAATTTCTATAATGCATATATATCTCAACATTGATACTCCTTATACATACATCATAAATTTGATGTGTATAAGAAAATGTGAATTTAGGAATTTCTCCATGATACATTTTTTTCATCAATGTTAACATGTAAGACTCATCATCAATCCTCATTTTTAACATCACAAACCTGATGTGGATAAGGTAATGCACGTTTAGGAATTACTCTATGCTACATTATATTGATCGATGAATGCTTGGTCAAGATATTCTTCAGCGGGCCTATCCGAAGTAACTCATATCTACTAACCATGAATATACCATACTTCCTTTTCATATTCCTTAATAATACCTTAAATGAATTTAATGAACTATATTTACCACTATATTACCCTTGGAATAGTTTATTCTCTCTTGCTAAACTAATTCTGAAAGCTTTATGGCATGTCTTTATTTCTAAAGGTTTATTTTCCCAAACTAAATAAGTATAAAAATTAATCATACCATATATTTTTAACTCTTATGAGTATAAATACCATATTGGTTATATCATTGACATACAATTTTAGTTTCACTTGAAAAATATTTATCTTTCCACAACTGGGTATATAAGTCTTACATTTTATATTCATCATATATTGCAGATGATTCATGTGTCACTAAACTATTGTTTGGGTATAAAACACCAAAAATAACATTCATTCCTAAAACAAAATAATTTCTCTTTGTTTCCAAGAGACACATTATATAAATGTTTTTTTTATACTCAATAAAAGTTCTGCTTGAATCATTTACTTAGAAATATAGAAGTTGTGTGTTTCTCACCTCTAACTTAGGAACCACCCTTTCTCATCTTCTTGGGGAATACACCTTACTTATTTTAATTTTTCTATAATAACATAGTTATTTTATTTTGATACAAATATGTGATAAGAATATTGTATTTAATACCCAAGAAGTAAAAAGAAACATTACATACAAGTGATGAACATACCTGAAGAAGAAGTGATTAATTTCTTCTTCAATTCAGTTCATTAGGATGAAACTTCGATAGATTTATTTCATGATATGAGATGAAAATAAACTCTAATTTATTACCTCTCTCTTTTAAGGATGTTGCGAAGGTTCCTTTGACGTCTCTCTTTCCATTGGACTTATCTTTCAACTTGTTCACCACAATAATTAAAGGTTATAATTTCTTTAATTTCTTATTTACTTGGAGAACCTTACCTAAATGGTAATGAATAATTTACTCAATTCTATTCATTTTTTAATCTAAAATGAATCTATAGTATATGGGTGATATATATAATAATGGTTTTAATGAAATATTATGATCTTTATTTCATATTTACACATTACTAGTGTAATCACTACCCATTTATATCTTGCTTCAATTTATCCATTTAAGCTTCTGAAAGATGAGACAACATGTAATAACATCTATGTCTTGATTTAGTATCCAAAAATCACATCAAACATTTAATGATATCATTATCACATAACCATCATATATGTCAAACATGAGTCTCATGTAATAATTTTTAACACCCTCACTTATTGAGGTGTCTTAACAGGTATAGGTACACCAGCACCTTGAATTTACTATATTGTAGTATCGTGCTCAATCACCTATACAACACTTGGAAAGTCATGCAAGTTTGCACATTTACTTTTATTTATCATAGTGTATCTTGTGGTTTACTTTCTGTTTTCTACAAAAATAAATCTAGAATATTGTAATTTTATCTTTGATTATTGATTTATATATTATTGATTAATTAATTAAATCATTAACTGACTCCCACTATTTTGTCAAATTCTAGGATCCATCTATAATAGAATCCGAATAATCTATATCTTAAGTATTCTAGTGTAAAATATCATTGAGCCTCCCTTCATAGTCTATAATATTTGGCTATGACACTAATTAGAGAGTTCAAGGTATGTGTTTGATTGGACAACCACATTAACTCACGGCTCCTTGATCTACTGAGTCAAGTTCCAGCTTCTAAAATCATAAAAATTATTTTCTCAATGCTTGAATCTAAAGTTGTAGAAAGTTAGATTTGGATACTTCTTTGCTGCCAATATTTGACTGAAAATTTATCTTTTATTGAGGAAAGATATCGAAGTACAAAGTCATCAAATATAGGTGGGGGGGGGGACAACAAATCATAGTGGCCTAACGTGATGGAGCTCAAGTTCATCCACTTAGATAACGTATTTACATGCATTAGTTAAGTCAAACCATCACTCTCATAAGAAATATCTGGTAGTAAAAGGCACCCACAAATTTGGTTGATGAGTACCCCGAACACCCATTTTTTAAAATTAAAATGATGAAAGGTGTTTAACGACTTAATATTTCTTTGAGTGTTTTTAAAAATTTCTTGACAAATGTAATTTATTTCTATTAATCTTGTACATACTATGTTGTCTCGCTCACAACAAAACATTAATAGAAAAAATTCATTGATTCTTTATAAATTTTACTATTTATTATTTTATGTGGTCCTCTCTATCATGGACATGCATAAAATAATAATAAAATGTATAAAGGACATAAACCACCCGACCGTTCTTGAGCATCTAAAATTGGTTTATCCATTTCAACTCAATGGATGAACCATGATCTAGGGGTATCATACCTGAGTCATCACTTGCCTCATGATACAACTTGTTCCCCATCAAGTATGTCCACTTTTCATCTATATTTTTCCTTGACTTGGCATTGTCTCTGTCTTACACAGTCCTCATCATTGTGGGGTCCACGTCATACATCGTCTTCATCAAAAGTACCGGTGTACTCGCACGTAGGGAAGGGGGACTCAGGAGTGAAATGTACATACAAATAATGATGGAAACACATTCCCTTATATATATTGAATAAAAGGATGATGTACATACCATCATAAAATAATTAATTATTTACAATCATCACACATAGATAAATAAATAATTAAATATAACAGACATATATAGGTAAGTCATTAGCTCAAGACTAGTCAACGGGTAATATTGATGCGTGATAAAAATTAAATTACAATAAATTAAGGTATGAGGGTATATAATTAAATTAAAATAAATAAATAAATTAAATTCAAGTAATTTAATTCTATTTTCTTCCTTAATTAATTTAATTTTAATACCAAAAAATAAATTAACTAATTAATTCAATTTAATAATAAAATTAAATTAATTTTATTCAAGTATTAAGAAATATATATATCAAACCAAAAAAATAATTTAATTAATTTAATTTAATTATAAAATTAAATTAATTTGGATTAGATAAAATATTCTCAGTCAACCCCATGTAGGCCCAACGTGGGTCTTGCCGATCCTGCGCAGACCCATTTTGGACCTTGTAGACCCCATGCATGGCTATTTGGGGCTAGAATGGTCTTCCCAGACCTTTTCTGGGTTGGGAAGACCTACCCGACCTATTTCAGGGCTCATCCGGTCTGGCAGAATCCAAAAAGAGGTGATCGTATAGTGTCCGCACTAGTGGCACCTAGAAGATGGTTCCAATGGGGTTTGGATGCAGTGGGGATACAATGGAGTTAGGCTAGGATAGACTGGGATGGGGTGGGGGGGGGGGTCAGGCTCACGGTGCTTGGTCAAACACTATTTAATTGGACCCACTAGAGACGCATTGTTAGTGACGTGACTCGCATTGACAGAAGGAGGAAGTCGTGGAACTCTGGCATCTGCATATCTCCTATCCAGTGATGATCAGTGTGTGAGTCGGTGAGCGTGGCTTCCTTCAACCGAGATAAAGCGGCCGAATTAGGTGCAACCAAAAGTCTCGGTTGGAGGTGATGACTCCTACAGTGGATGAAGGGAATCCATGAACATTGGTGACTGGGTTCGGGATGGTGGTCCCGATCTACAGTGGTAACAATCGAGCGCACTAGGGAAGGCATGGAGGAATGGTCGGTGATCCACAACGCTTGTTGGGTCAGGATAAGCAGCTCAGGATTCACAATGGCATGTCCGTGCTGAGGTGGTAGGGAACAGACTACTACAAAAGTTGCCTTTGAAAACACTAGAATAGGCCTTTATCAGTGCTAAAAATGTCCTGACTACCGCAACACGGTGAAAAGAACTAGCCTTTTATCAGCGCTATAAAAATGTTGATAAATGAGTCCTTTATTAGTACTAAAGAATTCACTGATAAAGGGTCACTTTTTCAACTTTTCTAGAAGGGCTGACAAAAGTCAACATTTATCAATGCTAATAAATGTACAGATAAAGGGGTCCTTTATTAGTGCATTTAGTAGCACTAATAAACGGGGATACTATAGTGTGATGTTATAGCACACTACAACACTATAAATAGAGCATATTGCAGTGCATTATAATAGTACACTACAACACTAGATTCAACACCAGAAATTAGAAAAAAAATATAGAATTTAAATGGAATAAAAATTACAACACAAATACAAGAAAAAACACTATTATAGAGCAAAAGAACACACCTATATAATAGAAAAAACCACCCCTGCTCGAGAAAAATAACAAACCTATATAAAAAAACTCTTATTTTAGTAATAATATAAAGGAATAAATTAAATAGAAAGTATTAATTTTAAAATAAACATTGATTCATTCCAGGAATATTGCGCTTCAGATTGAGTTGTGGTTGATTCTTAAACGCCACACCATTTCTTGTTAATTTTTAATCATTATCTCTATGAAAATTAACCAAATAAGTATACGATAAAAATGTTAAGGAAATTTATTAAGCAATAGAATATAATATGATGAGAAAACAATCTAAGCTCATTTTTGGGTTTTGGTGATGTGATGTGCGTTTTAAACTAAAATGACACTTATATATTAGAAAGATGCACTTAGAGTCATAATAGTAACATCATATGTCAGATTGAGGTGCAGATGATTCCTACACACCCTAAGTGAATTATTGATCATTTTCTTATAGTATCAAAACAATCTGAATGCATTTCATTGGTTTTGAGTACCCCTTTTGTTTTTTTTACTAAAATTTCATTTTAAACTAGAAACACACACTTTGAGTCATACCAGTCACATCGTGTGTGAGTTTTATGTGAGAACAATTACTACACATAAAAACTGAATTTTGAATCATTTTACTAAATTTTCAAGACAATTTGAGAATGTTTTCTCGGTTTTCAGTGAGTGCCACTTTTTTAACTAAAATTTCAATTTTAAACCGATAACGAACACTTTGAGTCATACTAGGAATATCATGTATCATATTAAGGTTTGGATGATTCCTACACATAAAAAATGAATTATGGATCATTTTACTGAAGTATCAAAATAATCCTAATGAATTGTCTCTGTTTTGAGTTTGTCAATTTTCATTTTTTTTGTAAAATTAATGTCAATTTTAAAAAATGATGCACTTGGAGTCATACTGATCACACCGTGCATCAGATTGAGGTGAGGATGATTCATACATGTCCCAAATTACTTATAAATCATTTTACAAAAGTATCAAACAATCCAAATGTTTTTTCTTAGTTTTGAGTATTCCACTTTTTTTTTACTAAAATGTCATTTTAAACCGGAAACATTCACTTTGAGTCATACCAGTCACATCGTGTGTGGGTTTGATATGGGAATTATTACTACACATTACAAATGAATTATGAATTATTATCCTAAATTATCAAGATAATATGAGTGTTTTTTCTTGATTTTAAGTGAGTGAAAATTTGTTTGTACTCAAATGTCAATTTTATACTGATAATAGAAACTTTGAGGCATATCGGGCACATTGTGTATCATATTGAGGTATGACTAATTACTACATGTCAAAAATGACTTATGAATTTTTTTCATAAATTATCAAAATAATTTGAATGTGTTTTCTCAATTTTCAATTTTTTAGTTAACTTTTTAGTAAAATTAATGTCAATTTTAAATAAGAAGACATACTTGGAGTCATATTGGTCACATCATGCATCGTATTAAGGTGCGCCTGTTTCTTCAGTTTTGAGTATGTCACTTTGGTTATTTACTAAAATGTCATATTAAATTGGAAACACACACTTTGAGTAATATTGGTCACATCGCGTGTGGTTTTGACATGAGAATGATTCCTAAACTTAAAAAATGAACTATGAATTTTTTTAATAAATTATCAGGACAATACGAGAATCTTTTCTTGTTTTTTAGTGAGTGAGACTTTTTAAACTAAAATCCCAATTTTTTAATTGATAACCAACTATTTGATTCATACTAGGAACATCGTGTATCAAATTGAGGTGAGGCTGATTTATACACATCAAAAATGAATTATGGATTATTTTCATATAGTATCAAAACAATCCTATTGAATTTTCTCAGTATTGATTTTTAGTTGTCATTTTTAGTAAAATTAATGTTAATTTTAAATAAAAAAACACAGTTGGAGTCATACCAGTCACACTGTGCATCAGATTGAGGTGCAGATGATTCTTACATGTCCCACATGACTTATGGATTGTTTTTCTAAAGTATCATAACAATAAAAATTTGTTTTCTTGGTTTTGAGTATGTCACTTGTGTTTTGTAATAAAATATCATTTTAAACTGGATGCATGCACTTTGAGTCATACCAGTCACATCGTGTGTGGTTTTGATATGAGAATAATTATTACATGTCACAAATAAATTATTAACAATTTTTCTAAATTATCAAGATAACAAGAATTCATTTTCTCGGTTTTTAGTGAGTGAAACTTTTTGAACTAAAATGTAAATTTTAAATCAATAAGAGACACTTTGAGTCATATCGAGCACATCATGTATCAGATTGATGTGTGGTTGATTACTACATATCAAAAATGACTTATGTATTATTATAATAAAGTATCAAAACAATATTAATGTGTTTTCTTGGTTTTGAGTATGTGATGTGTGTTTTGAACTAAAATGTAAATTATAAACTAAAAACATACCATTTGAGTCATATCGGTCAAACCATGTTTCATATTGAGGTGTGGAAAATTGAGCATATGATGTATGTTTTTATTTCAACCATATACACCAATATAGAAAAGAAATGGATGTTCTATTTGGATGGAAGAAGAAACCCCAAGCTACCTCAAAATACCTCATAAAAAAAACCATATTCTCACTTTTCTGGCATATTGCAGATGATTGAAGAGAAAATATGACTTCCCAAAATGTATTTTCAAAAAAAAATATTATAAAAAATGATAAGGAAATTAACTTAAAAATAGTAGATAAAATGGTGAAAAAATTAAATAATTAATTAGTATGAATTCACCTTTTCATGATGGTTGTTTACTTTTTTAACCCATTTCTATGTTATTTTAATATAAGTTATAACCTCAAAGTCAAATATCTTATGAGAACGAGCTACTTCAAACAAACTACCCCAACTATAGAAAAGAAATCCACCTATATAATAAAACAATTATTATGTTAATAATACTATAAAGAAATTAATTAAACATAAATATGAAATAAGACATTAATAAAATTTAAATTTTAAACTGAAACCATACAATTTGAGTCATACCGGGTACACGATGTATTTATTTGAGGTATGGTTTATTAAACTATGTCTTTATATCCTATAGTGCATTCAACACTCTAGGGAATCTAACAATATTGCAGTTTGATAACCCAGAATATTGAATTCATCGGAGAATAAAAAGAAAATTGCATCATCATGAGTGAGTCATCCTTGTTGAGTGCATGCTCATAGTACAAGAGTGAATCATCCTTTTTTAATAATTATTTTATTAATATAAAACATTAACCATTAGTGTAAAACTATTAACATTTATTGATTGTACTAAAATAAATAAATACATTTGAATTTTTATGGAACATAATAAAATCTATCTTACCCTTTCAGTATCCTAGAGAGTACCAACTCCATGATAAACCATTTTCCTTATTTGATGGAAAAAACTTCAGTGTGACCAATTATGTATTTTTAGATGTCATTAAACTCTATTATAAATTATTTAACCCTTTTTGTCAGTATTAAACATCAATATATCACTTTATAGCATCCAAATGACACTGAAATATAGGGAATCCAATAAATCTTCTTGGATTGTGATTTAGATCAGTATATCCTTTTCAATATTTTAGGTTATGATAAAATATAACATAACATCATAATTATTTTTTAATCAAAATGAGAATACCCCTAATATCATGTATTTTTTATTGAGAATATTGATGAGTTTTTTTATTAATGAGCATGTGAATATGGATCATTTTACATAATGAATATGCACATGCATAATGAATTTTACTTGTATTGATTTCACAAGCATTTGAGATATTATGTCATGCATATAATTGATGATCAAATAGCCCAAATAATTCCACCACCCACTAATGTGAAACCATTGTATTGTTATTTTCTAAAAACTCATGATTCAGTCTATGAAATTTTGTATTTCTTTATTTTTCGAGGTTTTGGATCAAACTAATAGCTTCTTTTTCAAATGGGTCTTCATTTTAATTTTTGGAACATCAAAATTTCATTTGAAGTGGGTTTTTCATTTTTAGGTTTTTCTTCATAAGGTCATTTATTTTTATTTGATGTCATGTTTCATTTGACACCATCCATCCTCGGTGGACAAGATCTCTCAATGATGGGTTTCCACTAATAGTTCTCTCATACAACATATGGATTTAGTGGTTGATTACACACTTATTTATTTAAACATTTGAGTTGGATTATATAGATCTTTGATGATTTGATTGGTGTTGTATGAATCTCAAGTGAATATTGGATTCACTACTAAGACTCTTTCTTTGTAGTGTAGAGAAGTCATGGGAAAGCAACTGCATGTGTTTTTTTTTGTTGTTTAGTTTTTTCATGGTGAGGGGTTTCTATAACACTTTAGTAATATTTTATAGTACTTGGAATGTGATTATAAAAATTATAACCTTTGATAATATGTTTGAAAAAATATGTGCTGTTTATTTTGTTTTTGAAAAAGATTCATCCACTTAAATTCCTATATTAAATCACGTTAAAAAGTAGTGATTTTTTTTTCAATAATCCACCTGAAACACTCTCAAAATGGATCTTATCTTAAGTGACAAGTATTGTGTGAACTTTTCAATAGTTTTTATCAAAAAAAACATTGGTATGATCCTCATTCTACTTCATTTCCCAACAATTTTATTATTTACAAGCCAGTGCTTCATCTCCTCCTCCACCTCGGTCTCTACCTCTTCCTCCTCCTACACCTTGGTCTCCAACTCTGACTCCGACCACTGCCACTGACCCTGCCTCCGTCACTACCTTTGCCTCCACCTCTGACTCCACCTCCTCCATTTCCCAACAATTTTATTATTTTCAGGTCAACACTTATAAACAAATTTATTTCCTCTATTATACTTCTTCACGAGAAATAGATCAAAAATAATATATAAACATCCTGAAACTAATACTTCACACCCCAAATCACTAAAAAAAAATATTACTAGTGTTTTTTTAGAGGGGGTTATGAATAACCCCGTCTAAATTAATTTTAGAGGGGGATATGAAAAACCCCTTATATTCATCGAATTTATAGGGGGTTCACTACCCCCTCTAAATTTCTCATCATTTTTTATTTTTAATATTTGGTTGGATTTTGGAGGCTATTGTGTCAAAATCACCACTAATTTAATAATTAATGGCTCTATATGTTTGGTTAGATTTTAGAGGCGATATATATATATATATATAATATTCATTTGGAAATTAAAGGCTGTATATATATAAGATGGAAATTGTTCTTTTAAAGAAAATAGTGGGGGTTCACAACCCCCTCTAGTCTCTTAAATTATAGGGGTTTTTGAACCCCTCTAATTTAAGAAATTAGAAAGGGTTGTGAACCCCTTATAATTTAATAAATTATAAGGGGTTGTGAACCCCGTCTAATGTAGAGACCTGAATCTTGACGTACATGGGCATTACATTAATTTTGCGGAATAATTAATACATAACAAAAACAGACACACAAGGACCGTAATAGTTTAGGGTCTTTGGAAACTTGGAACGTAATCTTCTAATCTTGGTGAAAGATCTTCAACATCTACCATAAAGATTTACACTTTTTCTTTCCATACCTAAAACCTTTATTTTGATCCTGGGGGAAAATAAAACATAAAAAGGGTGAGATCAATTTCTCAGTAAGGGTAAACATGGATAAAATAAAACATACCATATACATTTGAACTTAAAAACATGAACATAATATTTAAACATCAAAATCTTGAGAAACGGCATAAAACATGGAAGTACATAAGGCATAGATCATAATGGAACATAAACCATGATAAATTAGCATGGGAATAAAACATGTAATTGTGGCATCCATTAAGCACATGTAATCATTTCCACAGTAGCCAAGGCATTGCTGCCAAGACCATCTTAGTGGATAAAGTCCCATTCTGAATCGAGTTCACTCCTCGTTTCAGTCCTCTAACACTGAACTGGATTAACTTACCGTTCCAGCCATGTCTATCTCATGAGATATAAAATCTTTACCCAATGCATTGGAGGGAGATATAGGTCCCACCCATCTCTTAATGAAATCATTCTTACTTGTTCCACAAAATAAACATACATCATTCATAATAACCCAATAAATAAAATGGGTTTCATAAACATCATCACATCATCAAATAATACATATAAAAGAAATGGATATCATTTCATAATAAGAAAAGTGAAACCATGTAAATCATAGAGACATTATACTAGAAACATACACATATGGAAATAATGTCATCTTAGATAGAAAATGGTTTTGATAAAACACTTGAAATGAATTCTTGAGGAAAATATCCTTTTTTCTTCAAAAATAATTTTCTTTTCAAAAATGTCACGCAATTTTAAAAGAAAAGGATTTTGTTGAAAATAGTCATGAAATATTTTGGAGTAAGCTTCATGAAAATATGGATTTATAAAACCGTAAAAATCCTTCCATGCCGTATAAGTTAAAAAAAACATTCTTCTCGTACTTTTGCCGGAAAAGTCAAAAAGTACCTCATAAAAGAAAGATTCCATACATACCATGTAGTAAAAGTAAAAAATGGTTAAAAAGGACTTTAAACATACATGAATACACCTTTATAAAACATGGACATGTATGATAGAAATAACGCCAGTAATTACTTACAAATAAGCAATCTCGGATAAAAATGAGATTTGAAAAATTATCCCTTACCTTAGGTCCGATATGCTTCGTACGTATCCGAACCTCCTATATAATGATTTAAATAATGTCATTGCATTTTAAAGAATCATATTCATTGTTATGATATCATATATGCTTAACTTATGACTCTATATTACCCGTTCTTTTGTAAATTCCATGTTAAAGCAGTGTTCTGGGTAAAATCATTTCATTTATCGTATGTGTTTCGACTTGTTGTTCTTGATATTATTACTTATATCATGGTTTACATAATTACAGAATGTAAAACATGATTTATATATAACATATATTCATCATATACATATATATTATAGATCGATAAAAGGAATGAAATACACCGTTCATGGAGACGGTAGGTCATACGTACGCATGAACGCTGTTTTCATTTCCCTTTTGAATTGAATGGAATTAAGTAAATGACATACATACATATATATATACATAAATCCAGTATCATTATTATGTCATATATTTCATTATTATTTATTATATATACTTTATAATCATTCATGAATGGTTAACATGGAGAGTGAATCTCATCGCGTCGTGGAGACGGTAGTCCGTACGTATGCACGAGCGATGATATCATTCCCAAGATCGTGGAATTGTATTAAAGTGTATGTATAATATTAAAGAATCAATATCACTTTACAATAATCATATATAGTCATTATTTACACCATTATACCCATCCAAGTAAGGTGGTGGTGGAAAACAGATTACACCACGGCGTGGAGACGGTATTCCGTACGTACGCACGCGCGGTGATTTTGTTTTCCGTAGGATGGATAAATAGTGAAATAGGGTTGTTTCATACTTATAATAACATATAAGTATATTAGTGATACTGATGTTATTACTTCATAATGAAACAACTAAAGAAGAAGAAGTGGAAGAAGAAATAAAGTTGAAAGAATCGGTAATGGATATTAACTCTTCTTTGAAGCGCCTCTTTGAGACCTCCTCTTAGGGCACTAAAATTGGTCTTTGAAGAAGACCAGGACCTTTAGGATGTTTCTAGGGAAGTGGAGAAGAGAATTTGTCAGGGGTTGGCCGAGCTTGAAGGCTCAATGTGGTGTGTGGAAGAGAGGGAGGAGGTGCCCTTTTATAAGGGAGGAGAGGGGCACCTTTGGAATTCTTAAAAATATTAATTTATAATAAATCTAACCCCACTTAAAAAACCTCCAAAAATGAGTCATATCCGAATATTAGATTATATAGGTTTGTAATCTCATCAAACAATAAAATTTAGACATGTTAGGAATTTATTTTAAACATTATCAACTTGATTTATCCTTAGTTAATCAATTTAATTTTATTTGTGGTAATAAAATTCTAAATTTTAAATTATAACAAAAAATTAATTATTTGTTGTGAATTGTCCATAATTGGATACTTTATAAAATTTTAGACCATATAAATTTAAATTTATAATTTTTAAATATTTTTGTGATTTTTAAACAATTTTATAATATGTTATTTTTATAAAATAACAATAGTGTCAATTTTGACACTATTCATTTATATGAATTTAAATAAAATATATACAGAAGATATGTTCGAAATAAAAGATTTAGTAGATTAAAAAATGGCCATATGTTTCTAGAAAATTAGTGGAACACATTAAATAGTTCATATAATATTTATTTTATTATTTTTAAAACCATTTATTTGGTTTATCTCTTAATAAAATAATTACTACAACATTTTTGTATAATTATTTAATATACTTATTTTTTACATAAAAATTAAAAATAAAATCCTATGTTAAAGATAAATATATTAACTTTCAAAATAATACTTTTACTCGAATTTATCATCTTAAAATCACAATATTTAAATTGTTATATTTATTAAATTATGAAGGTGAAAACTTTGGGATCATTTAAAATAAAATAATATAAGTGTCATAATTACTTTTATAAGACTCCAAACAGTTATATATTAGGTCATTAGATGATGATGGTATAGATATACACTAAAAATAAGTTTTGGTCAGGTTTTTGGGCCTTTTAATGGGTATTATTATTTCAATAAAAACTATATTACTGATTTTTTACTTAATAAATAATTTCTGCATCATTAATGTATCACCATTAATGAAAATTATTTAATCCATAAAAATTATAAATAAATTATCATGATGTAGGTAATTTTATTATATTTCAGGATACTATTCATGTTAGAAGTTTTATGATGTTTATGACTAAATTAAAATTATTATACTTATAAGATTTAACAGAGTGACATGTTGTCACTTTCTTTGGTTTTAATAATAATTAAATTATTTTATGGTAAAAAGTCCATAAAATGAATCAAATCCAACCCTTAGGTGATATTGGTCTACTTTGAGTCATCCAATAGAATTTTGGCATGTGTTAGGGTAATTTTATAATATTATATTTACTCTTAATTACCCGATTTACCTTTAACTGTGGTAAATAAAATTTACCGTAGTTACTATTCATAATATCCAAAAATAAAAAGTATCCTATTAACATAATTTGGACCCACTGATTCCAAATATGGAATCCATTTTTTCAAATTCAATACACAGAAGTTGCAGAAATTAAATTAAAATTAATCCTGTTGTCGAATGAAAACGGGTTTTTGTTTAAAACATAGCAAAAGATTGAATTGATTTAACCTACGAATTCAATGTAAAACCAATGCTAATGACATAAATTATATTAAATGGTAAAAATATATTCTATTTATACTTTAAAACCACTCAATATTATAATTTAACCACATAAGTTATTACGATGAAAAAAGTTGTTTTTAATTAAAATATAACGTGTTTTTACTATTCATTAAAATATAAAAGTTATCAGAATAATATGAAATTTTTTATCCAAGGTAAAATTTTATATCCTTATTCCAAATAATAATTTTATTTTGTAAAATTGAACTTATAAACATGTCAAAAACTAGATTTAAAGTGGCTGCGCCATCAAAAGGCGGCAAAATTGTATTTTTTTTAAAAATACTTATTTTACCCGAAAAATTTATTTTGTTCTTATACCATGTTCTAGAAAATGTGTAAGATGAATAATAATGTTATAAAATTCAAAATTTATTTAATAATATTCACAACGTCTAGTTCGTACTAATATTATAATAATATATCGTTGTTTAGTAAAACTCTGTATTGCGTACAACACACGCTATTGAGGAAAGTCGTGATTGCGTGTAATGCAAGCCAAGTCAGGGTTGCATGTAGTGCATGACTCCTTTTTTGTTTCTTATAACAAAATACAAAAATATTTCATTTATACATTAAATATATATATACATATATATACACACTCAATGTTGCGTAGAATAACAACTATCAAACAAACATAAAATTGTGTGTATCACGATCCAAGAATAATGTTGTGTATACTGCAAGCTAATACGGTGTTGCGTATAGAGCAAGATAATCTTGGTGTATCGTACAACAGAAGATATGAAAGAAATTAAAAAGAATATATCTTATAAAATCTTGGGTTATTACATTCTACCCCCCTTAAAATTAATTTCGCCCTCGAAATTCGTCGGGGTTATAAATGGGTTTCTACTTGAAAGTTTCTTTAATTGAAACCCACGTCGTAAAATGAAATACCAAAACTTAACTTTAAAAACTAAAGTATGAAACATAACGATTACCCAAATTAATTAATCACTGGGTTTCCACATAGAAGAACATAGGTGAAAATATGGATATGGAAGAGAAATCTAACCATCATGTTCTGATGGAGAGTGTTAGAGAACATGGCTATAAATAATCCAAAAATCACAAAGTCATAGATTTGTGATGATCTAAGGTACCATCTGATTCGTCGGATATAAGAGTACTAGGACAACATTTTTGGTTTTCCATATCATTTCCCTAAAGTTGAAAATATTGAATTAGAAGAAATACTTGCTTGATTTTGGTACTATCTCACTATTGTTCATGATTTGAACAATTTCCACTTCATATCTTAATGAAATGAAGTTGAATTTGTTATTTGTGAAGTTCTAACAGATCATGTGATAGAATGATGAGTCATTCCATCCGTTTCAAACAAAAGGTTAGCAAAAGTTATCAAATATACATAAGTTCATCTATGGTGTGGTTAATCATATACAATTCCAAAAATGAACTTATACTTGATATATCATACCACTTAATAGAATAAAACTAGTTTTTACTAACCAGGGACTTCCTGTAGGCCAGTGGTAGGCGATAAAGGTCACTCGCACTTCGGTTGTGGGTTCGATTCCCACAGCCTTGTCCGACGCGATGGGCTGTCACCGGTCCTGCAGGTTGTCCTTTTTCTAAAACTACATTACTATAACATCCAATAAATATTATCAAAAAAATTTCTATCCTTATACAATACTAACTTATGTCCAACATAATCCATTCCTATCTTTAGGCTTATCTTAAATACTTCGGTCCAAGCTCATAGTATAAGAAAATGATTACTTGAAATGTCACATAACAATCACGTGAATGCCATCATTTATCCCCCATATATCATAAGATATATCTTGTTGGTCAAATTACAAACATGTGAATACCTTAATCATGTATTCTCTTGAAGAATGAATACCCATTGAGCCTTAGTGAAAACATGAATTCAGTTAAAAGTTAACACTTTCCACATACCAAAATCCTCAAAATTCTTTATACTCAAACCATGATATAACCTTCTCCTTATATCAGTCACGAGCTCATGAATACTATCAAACATTTAATTTTCTCCTTGTCCCTTCATTATGCGCATATCATCTACATTCCAAAAATATCTGAATAACCTTTGATGGATACTGGTACCATTAATCATACACTTTCAAAACTCAAGGAAAGACAACAGTGTAACAATCCTTAGATGTCTCTTTATTCCATAGTACCATGAGATTACTTATACAACATTACACTTGACAAACATGTAATCATTCCACTACCTTCTTAAACCATTGATCGAGCTTCAACAATTATTTCAACTCACATATCATTTGTAGTCTCTTCATCATCATAAACATAAATACTACCCATACTGCTATACTGATTCTCTTCATGAGACTTTCCCTTAGGGCATTGGTTTGCATAATGCCCGTACATTCCACATTTAAAACATTTAACCATTATTGATGTCGTAGCAATGCCATTATCCTCATCCATGGTGTTAACTGAACCTTTTCCTTTGCCCTTACTGGCTTTGTGTCCTTCTTTTCCACACCCAAAGTATCTTCCAGTTCCCTTGAAACAATCTCCCCGAGGCCTCTTCCCACATTATTTACATGAGGGAAATTGAACTTTCTTTCCTCTATGATCATCATGAAACTCCTTCTTTCTCTTATTATCTGAGTCGGGAAACTTACCAAAGTTGAGATTATTGATCATATTATGAGATTGATGATTAGGCATAATAACGATGTTTGGACTTCCAAATCCCGTTTCATTTGGTTTCTCATGAAGAATATCATTCCATTGTCCGTCATATCCTCCATTATCATGAATCTTCCTGTTTCCAGCCATTTTCTAAAACCCAAAAAGAATAGTGTGAGAGAGAAAAATCATACTAGGGAAAACAACATAGTAAAGGGGGAGTACCCTCAATATCTAACATCTTAGGTTAAATTCTAAGATCATTACCATAATTCCAGGACTATATCCTATACGTATACTTATCCTTAAGGACATCCCTAGACATACCTTAGAAATATTTCTAGGGATATCACTATTTTCGCATCCTAGTTTCCAAAGGTTGACTAAACATTTCCTCTGATACCAACTGTAGAGACCCGAATCTTGACGTACATGGACATTACATTACTTTTGCGGAATACTTAATACATAACAAAAACAGACACACAAGGACCGTAATAGTTTAGTGTCTTTGGAAACTTGGAACATAATCTTCTAATCGTGGTGAATGATCTTCAACATGTCCCATAAAGATCTTCCACTTTTTCTTTCCTTACCTAAAACCTTTCTTTTGATTCTGGGGGAAAATAAAACATAAAAAGGGTGAGCTCAAATGCTAGGTAAGGGTAAGCATGGATAAAATAAAACATACCATATACATTTGAACTTAAAAACATGAACATAATGTTTAAACATCAAAGTCTTGAGCAACGACATAAAATATGGAAGTACATAAGGCATAGATCATAATGGAAAATAAACCATGATAAATTAGCATGGAAATAAAACATGTAATTGTGGAATCCATTAAGCACATGTAATGATTTCCATAGTAGCCAAGGCATTGCTGCCAAGACCATCTTAGTGGACAAAGTCCCATTCTGAATCGAGTTCACTCCTCGTTTTAGTCCTGTAACACTGAACCAGATTAACTTACCGTTCCAGCCATGTCTATCTCATGAGATATAAAATCTTTACCCAATGGATTTGAGGGAGATATAGGTCCCACCCATATCTTAATGAAATCATTCTTACTTGTGCCACAAAATAAACATACATCATTCATAATAACCCAATAAATAAAATGGGTTTCATAAACATCATCACATCATCACATAATCCATATAAAAGAAATGGATATCATTTCATAATAAGAAAAGTGAAACCATGTAAATCATAGAGACATTATACTGGAAACATACATTTATGAAAACAATGTCATCTTAGATAGAAAATGGTTTTGATAAAACACTTGAAATGAATTCTTGAGGAAAATATCCTTTTTTCTTCAAAAATCATTTTCTTTTCACAAAATGTCATGCAATTTTAAAAGAAAAGGATTTTTTTGAAAATAGTCATGAAATCTTTTGGAGTAAGCTTCATGAAAATATGGCTTTATAAAACCGTAAAAATCCTTTCATTCCGTATAAGTTAAAAAAAACATTCTTCTCGTAATTTTGCCGGAAAAGTCAAAAAGTACCTCATAAAAGAAAGATTCCATACATACCATGTAGTAAAAGTAAAAAATGGTTAAAAATGACTTTAAACATACATGAATACACCTTTATAAAACATGGACATGGATGATAGAAATAACCCCCCTAATGACTTACGAATAAGCAATCTCAGATAAAAATGAGATTTGCAAAATTATCCCTTACCTTAGGTCCGATATGCTTCGTACGTATCCGAACCTCCTGTATAATGATTTAAATAATGTCATTGAATTATTATAGAATCATATTCATTGTTATGATATCATATATGCTTCACTTATGACTTTATATTACCCGTTATTTTGTAAATTCCATGTTAAAGTAGCGTTTTGGGTAAAATCATTTCATTTATCGTATGTGTTTCGACTTGTTGTTCTTGATATTATTACTTATATCTTGATTTACATAATTCCAGAATATAAAACATGATTTATATATAATATATATTCATCATATACATATATATTATAGATCGATAAAAGGAATGAAATACACTGTTCATGGAGACGGTAGGCTATACATACGCATGAACGCTGTTTTCGTTTCCCTTTTGAATTGAATGGAATTAAGTAAATGACATACACATATATATATACATAAATCCAGTATCATTATTATGTCATATATTTAATTATTATTTATTATATATACTTTATAATCATTCATGAATGGTTAACATGGAGGGTGAATCTCATCGCGTCATGGAGACGGTAGTCCATACGTACGCACGAGCAATGATATCATTCCCAAGATCATGGAATTTTATTAAAGTGTATGTATAATATTATAGAATCAATATCACTTTACAATAATCATATATAGTCATTATTTACACCATTATACCCATCCAAGTAAGGTGGTGGTGGAAAATAGATTACACCACGACGTGGAGACGGTATTCCGTACGTACGCACGCGCGGTGATTTCGTTTTCCGTAGGATGGATAAATGATGAAATAGGGTTGTTTCATACATATAATAACATATCAGTATATGAGTGATACTGATGTTATTACTTCATAATGAAACAACTAAAGAAGAAGAAGTGGAAGAAGAAATAAAGTTGAAAGAATCGGTAATGGATATTACCTCTTCTTTGAAGCGCCTCTTTGAGACCTCCTCTTAGGGCACTAAACTTGGTATTTTTAGAATACTATGAACTCTAGGATGTTTCTAGGGAAGTGGAGAAGAGAATTTGTCAGGGGTTGGCCGAGCTTGAAGGCTCAATGTGGTGTGTGGAAGAGAGGGAGGAGGTGCCCTTTTATAAGGGAGGAGAGGGGCACCTTTGGAATTCTTAAAAATATTAATTTATAATAATCTAACCCCACTTAAAAAACCTCCAAAAATGACTCATATCTGAATATTAAATTAGATAGGTTTGTAATCTCGTCAACCAATAAAATTTAGACATGTTAGAAATTTATTTTAAACATTATCAACTTGATTTATCCTTACTAAATCAATTTAATTTTATTTGTGGTAATAACATTCTAAATTTTAAATTATAACAAAAAATTACTTATTTGTTGTGAATTTTCCATAATTGGATACTTTATAATATTTTAGACAATATAAATATAAATTTATAATTTTTAAATATTTTTGTGATTTTTAAACAATTTTATAATATGTTATTTTTATAAAATAACAATAGTGTCAATTTTGACACTATTCATTTATATGAATTTAAATAAAATATATACAGAAGATATGTTCGAAATAAAAGCTTTAGTAGATTAATAAATGGCCATATGTATCTATAAAATTAGTGGATCACATTAAATAGTTCATATAATATTTATTTTATTATTTTTAAAACCATTTATTTGGTTTATCTCTTAATAAAATAATTACTACAACATTTTTTGTATAATTATTTAATATACATATTTTTTGCATAAAAATTAAAAATAAAATTCTATGTTGAAGATAAATATATTACCTTTCATAATAATACTTTTACTCAAATTTATCATCTTAAAATCACAATATTTAAATTGTTATATTTATTAAATTATGAAGGTGACAACTTTGGCATCATTTAAAATAAAATAATATAAGTGTCATAATCACTTTTATAAGACTCCAAACAGTTATATATTACGTCATTAGATTATTATGGTATATATATACACTAAAAATAAGTTTTGGTCAGGTTTGTGGGCCTTTTAATGGGTATTATATTTCAATAAAAACTATATTACTGATTTTTTACTTAATAAATAATTTCTGCATCATTAATGTATCACCATTAAAGACAATTATTTAATCCCTAAAAATTATAAATAAATTATCATGATGTAGGTAATGTTATTAGATTTCTGGAGAATATTCATTTTAGAAGTTTTATGATGTTTATCACTAAATTAAAATTATTATACTTATAAGATTTAAGAGAGTGACATGTTGTCACTTTCTTTGGTTTTAATAATAATTAAATTATTTTCATGGTCAAAAGTCCATAAAATGAATCAAATCCGACCCTTAGGTGATATGGGTCTACTTTGAGCCATCCAATAGAATTTTGGAATGTGTTAGGGTAATTTTATAATATTATATTTACCCTTAATTACCTGATTTACCTTTAACTGTGGTAAATAAAATTTACCGTAGTTACTATTCATAATTCCCAAAAATAAAAAGTAGCCTATTAAAATAATTTGTACCCAATGATTCCAAATATGGAATCCATTTTTTCAAATTCAATACACAGAAATTGTAGAAATTAAATTAAAATTAATCCCGTTGTCGAATGAAAACGAGTTTTTGTTTAAAACATAGCAAAAGATTGAATTGATTTAACCTACGAATTCAATGTAAAATCAATGATAATGACATACATTATATTAAATGGTAAAAATATATTCTATTTATACTTTGAAACTGCTCAATATTATAATTTAACCACATAAGTTATTACGATGAAAAAAGATGTTTTTAATTAAAATATAGCGTGTTTTTACTATTCATTAAAATATAAAAGTTATCAGAATAATATGAAAAATTTTATCCATGGTAAAATTTT
Organism: Viscum album; assembly: GCA_963277665.1. Taxonomy (NCBI): domain Eukaryota; kingdom Viridiplantae; phylum Streptophyta; class Magnoliopsida; order Santalales; family Viscaceae; genus Viscum; species Viscum album. The sequence goes on from OY728146.1 coordinate 1,113,311,548, forward strand.
ATATCTTGATTCCGAAGAATAATTTTATTTTGTAAAATTGAACTTATAAACATGTCAAAAACTAGATTTAAAGTGGGTGCACCATCAAAAGGCGACAAAACTGCATTTTTTTAAAAATACTTATTTTACCCAAAAAATTTATTTTGTTCTTATACCATGTTCTAGAAAATGTGTAAGATGAATAATAATGTTATAAAATTCAAAATTTAGTTAATACTATTCATAACGGCTAGTTCGTACTAATATTATAATAATATATCGTTGTTTAGTAAAACTCGGTATTGCGTACAACACACGCTATCGAGTAAGGTCGCGATTGCATGTAATGCAATCCAAGTCAGGGTTGCATGTAGTGCATGACTCCTTTGTTTTTGCGTATAACAAAATACAAAAATATTTCATTTATACATTGAATATATATACACATATATATACACACACTCAATGTTGCGTAGAATAACAACTATCAAACAAACATGAAATTGTGTGTATCACGATCCAAGAATAATGTTGTGTATACTGCAAGCTAATACGGTGTTGCGTATAGAGAAAGATAATCTTGGTGTATCGTACAACAGAAGATATGAAAGAAATTAAAAAGAATATATCTTATAAAATCCGGGGTTATTACATCTAATATATGACATTATAGGGGGATTTGAACCCCCTTTAATTTAATAAATTAGAGTGGTTGTGAACACCCCCTAATTTATGACATTAGAGGGGTTCATGAAGTGCTGCTAATCCCTTTGAATAGAGGGTTTTTTAACCCCCACTATTTATTTATTTATTTTTTATAATAAATCTCTTATAAAGTCAAATTTTATAATATATATGTGTAGGTGCCCATGTGTGAGTGTATATATGTATATATATATATATATATATATATTACAAAAACACATTATATAAATGTATTTAAATGCATTATAAACACACACACACACAGAGAGATATATATAAAGAAATTATATAAATACTTTAAATAAATACTTTAAATAAATACTTATATATATAAACAAAAATGTATACATATATAAATATTGGTATACATAATATAATTGTAATTATAATTGTATTCATTCAAAATAAAAAAAATTGTATATGGTTTTATAAATACTATACATTTATGTTATGATTTATATTATACATATATTATATTAAATACATATTTATTGTATATTTATTTATAAATAAATTCATATTATATTATTTATACAAATAAATATAATTTATACAAAATAAAATATAACTATAAATATAAATATATAAATATATTTTATTTATATTATAAATATTTTATTATATATAAATTAATATATATTATATAATTATTTTATATATATTTCAGTATACCATATTAATTATAAATTAATTTAGTAAATATATATATATATATATATCATTTAATTATATTATATATTTTTAATTATATGATCACATTTAATTTTATTTATATGTATACATAAATATAATTTTCATTTTATGTATATTTATATATATTTATTTGTATAAATTGTATTTTATATAATATTAATTATTTATAACATAAAATGGTAAACATATTATATAAATATATACATAAATATAATTTATTTAAAAAATATATCATATAAAAACATAAGATTTTAGTTTTTATAATTTTTATTATACGAATAATAAATATATTTTTAAATAATATGTTTATGCTTTGATATTATATACAATTAATATTATATGATATACAATTTATACAAATAAATATATATTAATGCACACAATATTATACAACAATATTTATTGAGATAAATATATGTTAATGTACATAATATTATACAATTATATTTATTGAAATACACACACATATATTTATATATTAATGTGCATAATAATAAATATTTGTATTGAAATATATTATATAAATATTTCTATAAATTGTATTTCATATATCATTAATTAAATATTTGTATAAGTTTTATTTTATATATAATATTTATATAAATTTTATTTCATATAATATTAATTATATATAATATAAATATTTGTATAAATTTTATTTCTTATATATGAATTTCATATAATATTAATTATATATAAATCATATACAATATTATACAATTTATACAAATAAATTTATATTAATGTTAATAATAAATATATGTATTGAAATACATTATATGGATATATTTTTAAAAAATTATATAAATATATTAAATAAATACTTATATATACTATATAAATAAACATTTACATAATATATAAATATGTATTTAAGTTTATGATTAATTTACATAAATATATTTATAAATATATAAGTATTTGTGTATATGCACAACATAAATAGAATTATAAAGTATATTTTTTCAAATGTATGTAAATACACATATAAAACATATAGTTTATATAAATGTATAAATTAAATATAATATAAATTTATTATAATATAAATATATAAACCCATAATATAAATATATATATTTAATTCATATAATATATATGTAGGTTATTTATTTATATGTACTTAAATATTTATTCAAATAATATTTATTTTAATTAGATTACTAATATATATATATATATATATTAATATGTATAAAAAACATCAAAAGAAGCTTACCTTGGTGGAAGAGATGTTGGGATTTGGCATAGAGGTGAGGGGTTCAAAACCCCATAAAAATAAATTTTTACGCAAGCCTTGTGATGAAGACAAGTTGGTCATGGGTGACACACTATGCCAAATTGCATGGATAGGTGGACACATGGGTGGGGGATCAAACTTGAACTGGAGGGAGGGGAGGGAAAGTATCACATGGGATCAGAATGAAATTGGATAGTGGGTGGGGTGTCACACAGGAAGGGTAGGAAGGGAATTGGATGGAGAGCATAACATGAGATCAGAAGGGAATTGGATGGCAGGTGGGGTGTCACACATTATGGGTGGGAAGGGAACTGGATGGTGCGTACTACGCGAGATTAGAAGAGAACTGGATGGTGGGTGGGGTGTCACATAGGAATGGTGGGAAGTGAACTGGATGGTGGGTGGGGTGCACATAGGTTGGGAACTAGTGGGGAATGGATGGTGGTGGGTGGGGGTCAACATGATAACTGGAGGGGGTGGGATTGATTACAAAAAAATAAATAAATATAATTAGAGGTGGTTGATTAAAACCCCCTCTAACATGTACTCAATCTGAGGTAGTTAAAACTACCTCTACTTTCATGTTAAATAGAGGAGGTTCTAGAACCTCCCCAAATATATGACATATTACTAACTTAGCGATGGTTTCCAATCACCACTAATTTGACTTATAAATTAGAGGGGGTTAAACCCCCCTCAAAAATGGATTTTTACGGTGATATTAGAGGGAGTTTTAACCACCTCCAATACAACTACCACTAAATTTGAGGTTACCTAACTAGCAGTTTCTTAAAACTGCCTCTAACAATAGTAGGCATGCACATTAGCAGTAGTTCCTCATAACCACCGCTAATGTGTTTAGAAGGGGTTATAACCCCTTCTAAACTAACCCCCTTATAATCAGGTAATTTTTTAGTGAATATATTTCTAAAGTTATAGCTCATACTAGATCACAAACATATTAGGTGATCACCTAAATTTGTTGTCAGTAAATATTCTGAAAACAAATACACTGCCCACTCATATCTAAAAGAAATTTACTTCTTCTTTTGAGTATGAAGGTCCTCAAGAATATTGATGGTATAGAGAAAATATATGAAAACAAAGTATTAATAAATATATTTAATTAAATTGTAATTACCTTCAAAAATTACCTTTTGGGGGATACTGATCTTTTCATGCTTTATTATCTCTCTCATAAAATTTCAAACATAGTGTCCACAATCAGTTCCATTATCTTGCTTCAGACACTACAAAAACATTGACTAAAATAATTAAATTGTTTTGAAACATGTTTTTATAGTTAAATACTTTTATATTTACCTTAATATGTTTCTATTTTTAGTAATTCATAGGTTTATCTCTTCAGACACTGACTTCAGGCCATGATTTATCCAATATTTAGTGACCACCTTATCATAAAACAATTCTTATTAAAACATAGACTAAAACATATAATTGAAGTTTATATATAGAACTTTGATTATAGTGTATTAAAAATTCCAAATACACATCATTTGTGGTTTGGTTTTTTGGATATCCATGCGTTGGATCTAAAAAATAAATATTTGGAGTATCTAGATTTACTACGATCAACATCTAGTGTGTCCTAAGAAAACAAAGAAAAATAAGTAATGAAAAAATTAAAAATATATTTTATGTGATTAGATTGTAGATTTTTACTTCGTTATTATAGGCATAAAAAAGAAGCTGTCATCTGATATTTTTTCTCAAATTCTTCAAGTATATCATATTCTTTCTTCTTAATTTCTTAATTATCCAAATTACGTTTTTCTGTAGAAATGATATAGGGATTAATGAATCCAAATGATTCTTTAGATTGTTTCCCCTTTATATAGTAGTAATATAAACTCCTATAGAAAATATGAATAGTTATTAACTTTAATAAACATATTATCTCACTATTTGGAAAAAATTATTATAAAAATATAACTTATGTATGTATTCACAACTGAGACTCTCAACCATTCATTCTTAAGAATATCATTTATAGTCTTGACACTAATTACGCCTATCATGAAAGTTCCATATATTTATTTTTCATATGGAATGTAATACATATTTCCATCTTTAAATGTGATCTCTGCATGAAGTTATAATGATAAAAAAATTTCCCTGGAATTGGTGGGGAGAAGGTACTCACAGAAAGTCATTTTGATTTCTTGGTCGATTCACTAAATTGTCTTGATTCGACCTTTTGTTTCCCCATCTCTTTATCAATCTGTAATACCATTCCTCACTTTAGAAACTTTTTTTTTCATATGATTTTTTTTTAACTACATACCTCATGTATCTTTATAAGATTAGACAACCATGCAAAGAAAGATCCAAAATCGTTATTGACCGTTGTAATATCCGAATCATCAAGTGGAACATGCAACTTAGTAGTTAGCTCATGAGCTACCTAAATAACCACTCTCATGTGATATTTTGAGTGTTCTTTCAGGCATATGTTGTCTTCTGGGATATTATATGTCGTACCCCTCACAACAAGGTAGTGCATGAGTGTTGACAAATAGAAATCACATACAACAATACCCTATAGAATTTTAGTATTATAAAGTTATCAGAAGTTGTTTGATTCACATTTAGGACAAAGAGTAATGAAAAAATTGATTACCTCAGATAAGGTATGCAGTTTAGGGGAACAACTAGCCTCAAATATAGTGGGGTCATTTGGTTCATGTGTGGATCTTTGATCCCCCGCCGGTTTGCTTTGACCCTTTATCATACATTGGTCTACCAAACCAGACCGGGAAATAATATCTTATAGTGAGTCTATTTGTTCTAGAAATTATTTCACCATACTATATGTATCTTCATGTGGTTTTATCTTTTAGAAATATGTTCTATGTGACACTGTAAAACCTAATCCTCTAACACTGCCATATTTTTCTAGCCACTTCAAAGATACTGAAATAAATTTTTCTTCTGGTGCTATCATTATAGATTCTTGTTTCTAAACCATATAAAAAAATATTAACATAAATAGATATTTTTATTTAATACTTTTATGAAGAATAATGAATTACTATTATTTCATACTTATAAAAGATTCTTATACCAATTTTCCATCAACTAGTTTACCCTCCTTATTTGCGTGAGGATCCTAACATAACACATGACGTTGGATGGAAGTGGCTTCATATTTTTATTCATTAAATTGCATATAAACAAATGAACATATGTTGTTACATATCACATAAAAATTTTATTCTTGATTTAAAATAAATACCAATTTCTTCTCTAGTGAAGCGTTCCCTATCCTTGATTTGTGATAGGGTATATTACTTTTGATATATGTTATTTATTTTTAGTACTCCTTTTCTATTTCATAAATTAACAATTTTGAATCAAATTGTATAAAATAAATAATGTCAAATAATATATCATCGACTATAATGGACTTGAAATTATTTCTCATTTCAATAATTGATGAAATTAGTCTATGTTTTCTAATTTATAACGTGTTCATAAATAATTAGTGTGTGGGGATTTACTTTCCCCTAAACATCTATAAGATGCAACTTTGGTAAGAAGATTTCAGAAGCCTCTATAAAATTTTACAATGGAAATTAATAAAAATTTCTTATAGAAATATTCTAAAATAAATGAAATCTATAAGGAATAATGAAAATTAAATAAATGTTTCATTATATAATTTTTTGGTAAAATAGAGAAATTATTTCATAATATTACCATTACATATTTCCCAATTTTTTTCTTCATTATAGGTTGGACATGGAACCATGAATCAATATCAATCATCAAATTCATCCTTGTTGTGACCCTAACACAACTAATGAACATTGAATTTTTGAGGTCAATAGGTTGGTCGTGTTTATTCCAACCAACCTCAAATTTTATACCCTGACTTCTTACCTTGATAATTTTATTCAACACTGTGATTCCGCGTCATTGTTTTTTCATAAAAATTTCATTGGTCCCCTAATAATTCTATATTTTCATCATCAAACATTCAATCTTCCTCAGGATTGGTAACATTATCATGTGAAAAAGACATTGTCTGCACGAGTATTCAAACATTTAATTTTTCTTAAATAACAACAATGCAAACACGAACAAAGGATTTGAGAAGGGTTGCATGCTTTCTCTATTGAAAACTTGATGAACTCTTTAACTCTATATTAATACTATTTTTTCAAACAATTAGAATGTATCCATTTTGAGGAAAATGGGTAATTGAACTTAAGAAAATAATTACTCCACTATGGTAGGTGTTATTCTATGAATTCATCCAAAGGTGAAAGTTATATACAAATTTCATCCTCATCAGCTTCTTCTACCAAATAATTATTATTTCATTTTGTTGGTTGAGACTCATACTCCATCTCTTGTGGACATGCACCTATCTTTCTTTAACAACTCTTAGCATTAGTCATCTTATATCAGGTACTGGTGATCATTTTGGATGACTAATGTTCAGAGTAGTTCACGCAACATAGAATATATTGAGGATTTGTATCAAGCAAAAAAATTCAATAATAACTATTTGGGAGATGAATCCAATGAGGATGATGGTTGTATCCTTAAAAAATTTTAAATTAATACATATTAATGTAAAATTTCAGATCACATCTCAAAATTCTAAAGGTCCTTGACACCACCATGAGAATATCAACTCATTCCCACTTATCCAAACTGACTACAATCTATGAAACTAGTCCTTTTCCAAAACCTGTATCTCAAATATAAGAGCTCTATATTTTCTAAGGTTCATGTGTAGGGGATTTTTATAATAGTAAATAAGTAAATACTAACAACCCCCTAAAATATACAACACTACATATGTTAAAAGTTTTAACACACAAAATACACATGTAAGTCAAGTAATTGTGTATTAAACAGGACATCATGATAATAAAATGTACCAACTTCATTTCATACCATTGAATTATAATAATCATTCCAAAAGTTTATACCATGGTTGTTCCCTGACATTCAAATCATTTCACTAATAATAGGTTAATGTTTGAATCATAAGAGGAGAAAAATATTTATCTCCCTATGAAAATTACCACATCCCAAGTAACATGAGATTCAACCTCAAATCTTTAGTATCTAAGACCATACCTTAGGGATAACCATTACATGTACTTATTGCATCCAAATCATGAAATGGGTACAACATATACATTTTTATTAGGTAGTGCATTTGAAATACGGGGAAGTCTTAACATAATTGGTTCCCTTAGGAAATAACCACACATTGGATGCCACAATACATTAGTTAAACTTAACTTCCAAAAAACCATAAAGAATAACAAACAACAACACAAATGTAACATCACCCTTTCCCAAGACCACAATTAATCACTAATATATATATAGTGACTCACATTCTAATGTATCAAGAATATAATCATATTCCTTATTCTATAAATATTTCCAAAAATCCAATATCATAATATCAATGTCCACCATTAATCTATTATAAATAAATGAAAATAATTTTATTAAGTAATATTTATTATAATTTAAATTAATTTTCATAATATTTTTGAACCATTTAAACATCTGACAAAACAAGAAACCATGTATAAATTCCTATTGATCCCATTAATTCAAATTGAATATATTTATCATAAATATAAAATCAATAATAAATTATATATGATATAACTTCATAATCATTATCTTGAATTATCATGAATTATATACCCATTCTAGAACAACATATGTAGAAACATTTTTAAATTACTATACAAATATGACAATCAAAATTAACTACCATAATTTCATGATCATTTCCAATCCTCAATCACCAAAAACTATTCAATGATTCCACTTCTCAATATACAATTCTTTTATCCTCTATGATACATGGATTTGAAGGGAAATCATTAGAGAATATAAAGAAAATGCGAGTATCTGTTCGAAATAGTATTATGGATAAAAAAGTCTCAAAAAATCAAATTTCTAGATTTTTTTTAATTTAAATAGTTACTAAATTTTGAATTAAATCTCTTTTTCCTACCATTCAAAATATAAAATAAATCAATTAACAGGTCCCCTAGTGAGGTCATTTACTAATAAAATTATACATCTCATAATCTATATAATATTTTCCACATCTATAAGCACAAAATTACTCACGTAATATAGTTATAAAAAATCACCCATAAAAAATATATTATACAAATAAGTCAATAAATCAATCATTTCAACTAATTTATAGTATTTAATAATAATTAACACCACTAAAAAACATTACTAAAAATATAATGAATATTAAACATGAAATATGTAGTCTAATAAAATGGTTAAAATTTTAATTTAAGAAATAAATATTTACCACTTATGTTGTGATATATTATTTTTTTTATTTTACAAAATGGTTGGAATGAGGAGAAACTAACCAAACAACACATGAAATGTGAAATTCATTTATTTCTAAAAGACATTTATAAAGTAGTAAATTATTGAGTTCAAAAACAAATGTTGGTACTTAATATATCCCATATTATAAAAAAGAACCTAAATAACATGGTACATAAAAATTCACCTAAATAATAAAAAATTTACATTGAAATCATCATAGAAAAACAATTAATTTTATTTAGTAGATCCTTATATTAATTTATTAAGGATCAGTGTATTAAATCAATGGATATGATAATTTTCCTGATTTATTTATTAGATTATGATAAAGTTATTATAATTTTATAAAATTTATTTGAATAGGAATATAAATTATTTTTATTTATTAAGAGTATAATGCGGATGGATGAAGTAGAATTGATAGAGTTAAAATAATTTAAGAAAAAAAATATCATAATAAATATATTACCTCTACTTATTAGACCTAGATAAAGATAGAATTTTCAATTTTCGTGAACAAGGAGAATAAATATATTAGAATATAAGAGGAAAAAAATCATAAATCATTCATTGTACACCTATGACATTGTTATGTACCTTATTATAAAAAAATATAGTTTCATTTTTTTTAAAACCATATTTCTATGAATCTCTAGTTTTCCAAGACATTGGATATTATAATGATGTATTCTAAAATTATATTAATGTATAGATGGAATTTAGAGAATCGTCCCATGTGTGTTGGGATATGAAATTAATTATAGAGTCACACCAGAGATAAAATAATTAAGGGCATGATGGAAAAAATATACGACTTCCTATATGTCAAATATGTTGTTCGATGGACCCAATTAACATTTATAAGGAAACTAAGAATTGATTAAAATGTGATGTAGGAGGGAATATAGTGCATGAATGTTTATGGGAAATCAAAAGACCACTCTGTATAGTATATAAAATTAAATAATCACTCAGAACACCATACACAGTTCAAAGTTTATACTATAAGGAACATGGGAGAAGTGTAAGCTAATAAACCAAAATAATTTCCTTTGAGTATAATCATTATCAAAATTAACCTAAGCTAAGTAAACAAGGATGGTTCTGTGTATAGGTAAATCAGACTGTATGAAGGTCATGTGAAGTCAAAATGGGCAGTGAGAATGGATCATGTTGTATTGGTCACTGTGTTGGACTTCCAATTTGACTATGAGAAATGGGATAACCCCTATGAGAATTTTAGAAGGGTATGAATTCTGGACGAGGGGATGAAAAGAAGTAGGAGAAGGTTTGGAACCCATTAAAGAATATACCAAAGTTAAGAAGCATATGGAATAATTTTTTTCCATTGAAGAAGTAGGGTTCATCATGGTTGAGAATAGCACAAAATACAAACTGTGGAACCCAAACAAGCAATCAATAAGAGAAGAAAAGGTAAAAATAATATACCTTAGATTATAGATTTTATTCAATCGAATGAATGTAGAGGAGGAGAACCAACAATCGGAGAGTTTCTTGAGAGCTTGATAATCGTGACTGAATCAGTCGTGGTTAGGGTTATTTTAAATAGACATGGGACACTTTTATCAGTGATTACAAAATAACACTAATAAAGGTACATTTTATCATCATTAAATTGATAAGCACTAATAAAAGGAATATTTATCAGTATTTTTAGCACTGATAAAAGATTTATAATTATAGTTTTAAATATTTTTTTAAATATGTTTATATAATTATATAGTTGTTTATTATAATTTTATAATTATTTAAATATGTAATTATTTATTTATAACTACATAAACACTTTTTAAAACAAATTATATTTTTTATTTATAATTATAAATATATAATTTTAAAAATATAATAAATATACATTTTTAAATATATTTATAATTATTTATTTATAATTATAAATATATTTATATCATTATATATATTTATATAATTATATATATTTAATAAATATATATAAATATAAATATAGTAAATATGTTCATTATTTAAATATATTTATTATAACTTTATAATTAAAAATATATTTATATCATTATATATATTTAATAAATATATCTAAATATGCAAATAAAAATAAATATAGTAAATATATTCATTATTTAAATATATTTATTATAATTTTATAATTATTTAAATATATAGTTATGTATTTATAATTATACAAATACTTTAAAAAAATTGTATTTATATATTTATATCATTATATATATTTATATAATTATATATATAGGGTTCAGCTTAGTGTAACTGCCCCAATGAGTCTCAGCTAGGTCTCGAGTTCAAGTCTCGCCGATTACATCTCTTCATTAAATGTTGTCTACTTTTCTTTGTAATATAACCCCTTTCCATGAATAAATTGAGGCATGAGCCCCAACTTATATATATATAATAAATAAATAAATAAATATAAATATAGCATATTCATTATTTAAATAAATTATTATAATTTTATAATTATTTAAATATATATAATTATTTATTTATAATTATATAAATAATTTTTAAAAAAATAATATTTATTTATTTATAATAATTATAAATATACAGATTTATAAATATAGTAAATATACATTTATAAATATTTATTTACAAATACATTTTTAACTTTATTAAATATAAATTATTAAGAAAATATGGATCTATATTAAAGTAAAGATGAATAATTAATTCAAAAAAATAAAAAATAAAAAATAAAAAAATATTAAAAATGAATAAATAATACCTAAATATAATAATATTAAAAATAAATATATAAAATTGACTGATTAAAAACATAATATATTAAATGAATCATTATATAATGAAATTATAAAATATACTAAAATTTGAATAAATTACATAAATATTAGGTGTACGTGTTTTTATATAAGATTTCATTAATTGTGTAAATATCTGTGTGTGTGAGTTGTATATAAAAATGCATTAATTATGTATATGTATGTGAAATCAATGTAACACATGATTAGAGGGGGGTTCACTTGTGTGGAAGATTCAAAATGGCCACCCCTGGGGATTCTATTTTAAGAAAGAAAAATAAAATAAAATGTTTAAGTTTTTCTCAATTTACTCATATTTAATTTTTATTTGTCTAACTATTTCATTTTATTCATTTTACTTATCTATATATTTAATATATATTATTTATTAATATTTATAATTTATATATATTTATATTCAATTTGTTCATTTTTGTCAATAATTATTTAATGAATAAAATTGTTAATATATTTTTTTAAATTTTATTTGTTTAATTATTTCATTTTATTATAGACCTTTATCACCTCTTTTTTAGTAGTGATAAAGGATACCCTTTATCATCACAAAAAATAAGGCACTGATAAAGTATACCCTTTTTTAACGTTAAAAATAAAGCGCTGATAAATAATACCTTTTATCAGAACTATATAAATTCACTAATAAAGATTACTCCTTTTTAGTGTTTTTTTTGCACTGATAAAGGACACATTTATTAGCACTTTTTTCTAGCATTAATAAAGGCTAGTACTGTTAAAATTCTTTTTTATAATAGTGGTGGCTTCAATGCTGGAAAATAGGGGAGGGCCAAAGAGGGAGGAGGGAGCCTTTGTGGGTGCTGGTACAGGTGGCGCTCAACCGTGGAGGAGGAGGGGACCCACTCGAGGAAAAATATTTAAAAGTAAGATTTCCTTCTCTTTTTTTTGGGTTTGGATTCTTCCACATGGTGTCACCCCACTTTTGTTTTTTATTTGTTTGTTTCTTTGTGTTTTGTGGAAACTAATGAACGGTCGACCACCCCCTTGTTTTCATTTTTCGCTCCCCTCATCTAATTAGGAGTAATTAAAAAATAAAATACTATTTTAATTTAAATTTCCTTCTACTGGTGGGAACAAGGATCACCAGCATGAGTGTTTATGGTAGTTGGATTCCGACTAATACTTGGTCAGAACTGAATGGGATCACTAGTATTAATTTTTTTTGGCGATTCAAGACAATGTTAACAAAAAATCAAAATAAACATTATTCATATTTTAGTACCTGAAAGAATGCGAATGATCCATTTTATAAATTTCAAATAGATTTAACTTGGCTGTCAGAAATCAGATAGATTTGTGGTCAGCACCATTGAGACCAAAATTAAAGCATATACTTAATTTTAATGAAAAATAATTATTTCTTGGCCCCGATAATTTATGCGATCACTTTGATACCAATTTAATATACGAGGGATGCTGTGGAAACTGATGGGATGTAGATTTTAAATGTTTCATCACCAGGATGATGAGACATGTCGTCTCAGGTGATCAGTGTCCCAGTACGATCCAAGGATATAACATGAATTTAATAGAGCAAAAATATAAAAACAAACATGTACGTTGTTCGATTCGGCGGCACGTTCGACTTCAAAAAGTCACCAATGATCATTTCTTGAAGGATCTATATCCAAATACCTCTATATTGTCCACAAACACTCCAATAACCCATTCCTACATCGTTCAAATAATTTTGGGTGCTAGCGTGGAGCTCCGATGATCTCTTCGACGTCATGACAATCACCACGATCACTTACCTTCAATGCATTGAAGGTGCTTTGGATCAGTCACTCAAAGAGAGAATCTCTATGTCTAGAAAGTGAAAGGAGAGAGAATCTCTCATTCCTAGTGAATGAAATAGTCCATTGAAATGAACCCTCTCCCTTTTTATATTGTGGGCATGTCGAATACTCGAAATGGGTTCTCCATTCACCAAAAAAAACACCCACTAAATAAGAAATATATAAATAATTATGATGAACAAAACTATATCATAAGTATTATTTATATTTTATCACATACCTATAATATATATTAAATATATTATGTGAAAAAACTGTGTCATTAAATTGACTCAAAATTCCCACTAATATTAAGCAAAACTGAAATATTAAAATAATATTCATTCGTATAATATTTCTCCCTTATTCACTAAATGCCTTGTGAATACTTTAAATTCATAAATTCAGCCCAATTATTCTTTATTTGAATAATAATTTATTTATTTATTTATCGATTATCGATAACTTGGATATCTCTTGGACCTGTGGTGGGGTCCACTAGGTCTGATATACCTATTTAATAGAATATGACCGATTCTTGAATATGCTATTGCGCGTGACCCTCTAGAACCTTATCTTGATACCAGTTAATAATATTCACAAACCAAGATCAGAGTCTAGAAACCTATAATAGCCCCTATAGAGAAGGAATAGTCATAACAATGACAACCAACCTATGAACACACATTGTGTAATATAATCTCTTTGTCTATAGATCTCTCATAAAGTAGAAAGCACACTTGTGTCATCATCCTTTCTTTCTTTATTGTTTTTTGATCTAACTGGATAGATTTACCCTCAACTACCTTGTCCATGGGTGAATAAATAAACTACCATCCTGATCAACCAGGCCTGAGATATATTACTTCCTCAACCTAGAATAAAAAAAATCCTTTCTTGGTCATTCATCGAATGTCATACCACCAATGAAACACACTACACAAGCCACCTCACCATGATTTCATTATAATGGTTTTTTCCTTGTCTTAAAGTACGCAATAAAATGACACACATAGGTAATGATATCAAGTGAGGAGACCAATACACATGTTTGTAGATAGAAATAACCAGTGACACCTAAAACATATGGTGTTACTATTGGAAGGTCAGTTCTAATGATCTCACATAATGAAGATAACCAAGTGAAAACTTTAGGAGAAGAAGTCTCAATTCTTATGACCCCCAACATCTGATACTCAAATATCAACTATGTCTAGTTAGTATTATGTATCCATTTCACAGAACCTTTATTTAAGATTAATTTCATAGTATCTTGAGGTTATCATTATATATTGAGATCTATTATAACCTTTAATCCATGGACAATACCACTTAAATAATGGATGCAAAAATGTCTGCACTATAATGGTAATATAACAACATCCATATCTCACTATATACCTGAAATGGTAATTAAAAATTACTTTATAGTTGGATATAGGGAACCAACTATTACAAGAGTTTATTGGTGTAATAAAGGGATACACATAAATACCCTAATAGTATGCTTTTTTAAAATAAGGATCATATCCATTCCTTATTTTTTTTACTTTATAAATGATTTTGATAAAAATTAGATTTTGATACGACCCAAAAAAAAAATTATATTTTTGAGTAATATGTAATTTTAATTAAGACATTCCATTTAATGAATTCATGCATTCTTGAAATAAATTATATTTTAATAAAATATTATTATTAAACATTTTAAATTAAATATAAATGATAATATAATTTTATGAAGTGAAAATATAATTTTTATAAGGGTTAGAAAACTGTTATTGTCAAACAACCAGTATTTTTCAATAAATGAGGATTTTAATTTAAAAGCATAATTTATCATATTTTGAGAATTATTTTGCTAAAATAAATTTTATTTTTGGGTTCACCACATCAAAATTATCTAATAGTTAATTTTTCATAAATTTTTGAGATAGTTAAATTTTCATGTAAAAATTAAATATGGTATAAATATATAGTAAGTATTATGACATCATAATGACCCAAAAGTGATGAAATATTTTCCATAAAAGGTATCCATGAAAAAATATATATTTAATTTTTAGAATAATTCATTTTTTGGTTATTTAATTAATTTTATAAACACTTTACAAGTCCTCCAAAACCTATATTAAATTTTAAGGTTTAAGAATCATTTCTTTATAAACATGACTCACTTAAACATTATTAAGGGCATTATTTTAATGTGATCAGTTCATGGACTTATAAAATAATT
Organism: Viscum album; assembly: GCA_963277665.1. NCBI lineage: Eukaryota > Viridiplantae > Streptophyta > Magnoliopsida > Santalales > Viscaceae > Viscum > Viscum album. The sequence goes on from OY728146.1 coordinate 1,113,327,352, forward strand.
AAAAAAACTTCACTTTAGAAGAAACTATAGAAAAGAAAACCATGGGAAAATACATGTAATTCTTTTGGGTTTTGATTTCTTTATTGTATGAAGTCCAAAACCTATGTTTCGAAAATAATAAAGAACTACCCTATATTTTAATTTATAAACTCACCCAAGATCCCATTTCTATTCAATAAAAATCCTTTTATCATGAATATACTCTCCTATTTACTCTATATATCCCTTAAAATGTTCTCCCAAGCTCTCAAGAATCTCCTCCCAATATTTTGGAAATACCTTCTCAAGGTAAGAGATCCTCTCCTCTTTATTCAAGCTAATTATTTATGTAATGTCTTTTGTATTGAAATTCCTATTGATGAGATATTATTTCACAAATACTAGTTACCGAAATTAAATTTTCCCAGTGATTATAGACCCCTTTCACTCTCATTAATAAATCCCATGATTCATTATAAACCCCCTGTTATATTGCCAAAATTATCCTACAATTTTTCTATGCGAAAATTTTATTCAAGAACCATTTTTATCTTATACCTTTTAATTTGAAATTATTCATGTTGTATTATATTCATACATATACCGATTAATTCACTTATGTTTACAAGATATTATATTCCCCTTTCTCTCTGATTAATCCCTCCCATGATTCATTATATACCCTCATTATGTTGTTGAAATTATCCTTTAAATTTTCCATGCCAATTTTTTATTCAAGAACACTAATAGTTTTATGTCTTTTAATTACCAATTTTTCATGTTGTATTATGTTATTACATATCAATATTACTTCCCTCATGATTTTAATGTGACGAGATACCCCTTTCATTCTCATTAATATCTCGCATGATTCATTATGTACCCCTGTTACGCTGACAAAATTATCCTATGATTTTTTTCATACCAAAAATTTGTATTGTGAATACCATCCACATTTCCTCTCAAGGGTATTCACCTAGACCTACCTATCCTTATTTAATTTGGTAATTCCATTTATTCATTCCACACTCCTTAATCATGGTATTAAATATGATGAAATATGATTCTATATTGAATGATGTAGTGGCACACATATGCAGGTACATGATGTGAAAGTGACTTGTGTGCCCAGAATTATATAGCGTTCCAATGAATTGGATAATGTTTTAGTCACATGAGATTTCATGTATGGGATTAGGGAGTAAACATAATCCATTATTGGATGTTTTCCACCATGATATGATGTCTTGGAATTTGTCCTTGACCTATGTTTATGATGTCATGTTTAATGTTGTTTCCATATTCCCATGTTTCCTTTATGTTATTATAGTATATCATACTTTAATGTTCATGTTTATGATTCTCACCCCATTTATGTCCCATTGAAATTACTATTGACTAAAATGTACTAGTTTCCTTATGTTATAATTTTTTATTCCCTTACCAGGCTTTATAGTTCACCCCTTTCTTATTTATGTCCCTAGGTTTCCCCGTGCAGTTTTAAAATCTATATAATATTAAAATCATGTTAAGGAAGTTTTAATTAATGTTGTTATATCTATGTATCAAGTTGATGAGCTACATACCTAATTTAATAGACACTTGTATTACTGTTCTTATATGTTTTACTAAGTGTAACTTTTTACAATAAATCATGAAATAAAGTGTATTGAAGATATTGGTTTTCATAGATGGTATCCAAAGAAAATCTAGTTATTTTTGTGATTTGGATTAGAAAATGCTATAGAAATACTTATGGATAATACTAAACATAGGAAAACATCCCTAAATTATGGTAAATTATAGAGTAACTAGTTTCCAAGAAAATACATACCTGTCTGGATACTAAAAGTGGATGTGGTTCTGGAAAAAATATACCTAGGGGTAAGAACCTTGAAAACAATGTATTGTGATAGACTCAATCATGAATTGGTGTACAACAACAGGACTTTCCACACACCTTTCTTGACAATCATAAAGGGTATACTTTGTTAAATTCATAATCTTATTACAAACCAATATTAAGGGAACAAAAAAGACCATAATATTTTATATTATAAAATAGATCATATCTAACTTAGATTGAAGCCTATAAATTCCTAGGTTAAGGAATATATGTTATTTTTGAATTATCCCTTAAATATTCATAGTTTCTCATTTATGTGTTTAATAGTTTGAAAATTATTATCCCTAAGTCTATTTTGGATGAAGAAAATGAATAGAACTAGAATCAAATAGTGAAAGGCATTCTTATCTCCTATGGTTCTACGTATTATTTCGTATCTTGAAAGTTTACACTACTGGAATTTAGCCTTTTACCAATGGTAGTATACCAACGGTTTACTTAAACCGTTGGTATAGTGAGCCTTTGCCAACGGTTTAAGAAAACCGTTGGCAAAGGGAATTTCGGTGGACCCTTTCCCAACGGTTCATTGGAACCATTGGGAAAGGGGTGCTAAACTCACACCTTTCCCAATAGTTCCAGTGAACCGTTGGGAAAGGGGTGCTAAACTCACACATTTCCCAACGGTTCACTGGAACCGTTGGGAAATGTGTGCCTTTGCCAACGGTTTTTATAAACCGTTGGCAAAGGTTTCCCCCAAATTCCAGATCGCGATCTCCTCTCCCCATTCGGACAGAGCCCTAATCTATTCGCTCCGCTGCTCTCACGAACCCCATCCGACTCCACTGATCTCGCGAATCCGAACACCAGCACCCCCCATCCCAATAGGTACACCCCCATACTAATAGGTAAAATTTGATCTCAACCATATTGTTGTAGTTGTTTTAATGAATAGATTTTTTCCCTGTTGGTGGTTTAATTGATTATTGAAATTAATATCTAAATAGGATATTGTTTGTGTTTGTGAAGACTTCTTTAATGTTTTTGTATTCTATGTTTGGAAGGAGAGTGTTCAAAACATGTAAATCAGAGTTGGGGGAGGCTATCGTGAATGTTTACATGTTTTGGATAATGGATTGTGGGAATTATGGATTGTGTTCAAACCAATTTTATATGTTTTGGATAATGGATTGTGGGGGTAGGGGGTGTCCACGGGGGTGGGTGGGTTGTCCACGGGGGTGGGCGGGGGTGTCCACGGGGGTTGGAAAGGCTGTCCACGGGGGTGGGCGGGGCTGTCTAGGGGGTGTGGGCTGTCCTGGGGGTCTGGGTGGGGTGTCCTGGTGGGGGAGGGGTGTGTGGGGTGTCCAGGGGGGGTGGTATGTCTAGGTGGTGGTGGTGGGGTTGCAGGGTAGGGGGGTGTGGGCTGTTTGGGAGGGTGGGAGGGGCTATCCAGGGGGGTACGGGGTGTCCAGGGGGGTACGGGGGTGGGCGGGTTGTCCACAAGGGTGGACGAGCTGTCCACGAGGGTGGTCGGGCTGTCAAGGAGGGGTGGGCGGGCTGTCCAGGGGGGGTGGGTGGGCTGGCCATGGGGGGTAGGGGTGTCCAGGGGGGTGGGCGGGCTATCCAAGGGGGTGGGGGGCTGTCCATAGAGAGAAGGGGTGTTGAGGGGGGTGGGTGGGCTGTCCAAGGGGGTGGTTGGGCTGTCTAGGGGGTAGGGGGTGTCCACGGGGGTGGGCGGGGCTGTCCAGGGGGTGTGGGCTATCCTGGGGGTCTGGGTGGGGTGTCCTGGTGGGGGAGGGGTGTGTGGGGTGTCTAGGTGGGGTGGTATGTCTAGGTGGTGGTGGTGGGGTTGCAGGGAAGGGGGGTGTGGGCTGTTTGGGAGGGTGGGCGGGGCTATCCAGGGGGGTACGGGGTGTCCAGGGTGGTACGAGGGTGGGCGGGGTGTCCACAAGGGTGGACGGGCTGTCCACGGGGGTGGTCGGGCTGTCAAGGAGGGGTGGGCGGGCTGTCCAGGGGGGGTGGGCTGGCCACAGGGGGTAGGGGTGTCCAGGGGGGTGGGTGGGCTATCCGAGGGGGTGGGGGTCTGTCCATAGGGAGAAGGGGTGTCGACGGGGGTGGGTGGGCTGTCCACGGGGGTGGTTGGGCTGTCTAGGGGGTAGGGGGCGTCCACGGGGGTGGGTGGGTTGTCCATGGGGGTGGGAGGGGCTGTCCACGAGGGTGGGAAAGGCTGTCCACGGGGGTGGGCGGGGCTGTCTAGGGGGTGTGGGCTATCCTGGGGGTCTGAGTGGGGTGTCCTGGTGGGGGAGGGGTGTGTGGGGTGTCCAGGGGGGTTGGTATGTCTAGGTGGTGGTTGTGGGGTTGCAGGGGAGGGGGGTGTGGGCTGTTTGGGAGGGTGGGCGGGGCTATCCCGGGGGGGGGGGGTACGGGGTGTCCAGGGGGGTACGGGGGTGGACGGGCTGTCCACAAGGGTGGACGGGCTGTCCACGGGGGTGGCCGGGCTGTCAAGGAGGGGTGGGCGGGCTGTCCAGGGGGGGTGGGTGGGCTGGCCACAGGGGGTGGGCGGGCTATCCAAGGGGGTGGGGGGGCTGTCCATAGGGAGAAGGGGTGTCGAGGGGGGCGGGTGGGCTATCCACAGGGGTGGTTGGGCTGTCTAGGGGGTAGGGGGTGTCCACGGGGGTGGGTGGGTTGTCCACGGGGGTGGGCGGGGCTGTCCACGAGGGTGGGAAAGGCTGTCCACGGGGGTGGGCGGGGCTGTCCAGGGGGTGTGGGCTGTCCTGGGGGTCTGGGTGGGGTGTCCTGGTGGGGGAGGGGTGTGTGGGGTGTCCAGGGGGGTTGGTATGTCTAGGTGGTGGTGGTGGGGTTGCAGGGGAGGGGGGTGTGGGCTGTTTGGGAGGGTGGGAGGGGCTATCCCAGGGGGGGGTACGGGGTGTCTAGGGGGGTACGGGGGTGGACGGGCTGTCCACAAGGGTGGACGGGCTGTCCACGGGGGTGGCCGGGCTGTCAAGGAGGGGTGGGCGGGCTGGCCAGGGGGGGTGGGTGGGCTGGCCACAGGGGGTGGCCGTGCTCTCGCGAACCCCCCGTCCGAACATCATCGACCCCCGTGGACAACCCACCTTTTATCCCAAATTCCATAGATTTATACATTATTTTATTATATTATGTCTCAAATTATCTAAAATATGTGTTTGATGTTCTTCACGTGACCTATCATAATTCCTTCTCATAATCTATAGTGATCATGGGAAGATCCCATGCATGATTTATGATCACTCAAATTATTCTGCAGATCATACATAATGGAAGCCTTACAGGATGTGAGATGATTATATCTATGAAATCTACTCAGGTACCTGGTGAGGAAGTGCATATTAATTCAAAAAGGTAAATTGCATATGAGGATACCCTACTAATATAGTTATGGGATGAGGCATGCTCTGATGTGATAACACATTAAGTTCTTGTTGGTTTTACATTTTTTCAATAACACATTAGTATGTTTTTTTCACATGTGTAGTTGATACCATGATTATTTTCTTCCTTTATCGTTTACTTAAATGTATTTTCTATTAAAGTTCAATCCTATTGAATTGTTTATGACAAAATGACTTATATGAATTCTTTTTACAGAATGGACAGAAGTTGGATGTATGAAACCGATCGTATCTCAAGAGATTTTCAAAACAATTTGGAGAGCTTTATAGATTTTGCATTTCACAATGCTTTAGATAGTGGTCGCATACACTGCCCATGTTCCAATTGTGTTGGTAGACCTTGGTTGAGTCGTGAAGAAGTCAGCTACCACATAACCAAAAATGTTTTTCAAGCAAACTACTTTGTGTGGTATCACAATGGGGAGAAAATGAAATCTCAAATTGGTGATGATCGAAATGAAAGGACTGGAATGGAGAATTTGTTAGATGATCGGTTTCCGTTTATTCGTCATCATGAAAAAGAAAGGATTTAGACTCAAGAAGACGTCGATATGAGGACAACTGATGCATCTAGTGAAAATGATGATATTGATAGGGTGAAAAAATTGAATGATGCTGCCACGACTCCACTATATTGACAATGTGATAAAATGAAAAAGCTGGAATCTTTAATCCAATTGTTTCATGGAAAAACTATGTATGGGATTTCTAATACATCAATCGATTACATTCTTACCCTCTTGAAGGATTTACTTCCAGATGATGCAGATATTCCCTCAAACCACTATATGGCATGGAAGTTAGTTGAAGAACTTGGATTTTCCAGAAACAAAATTCATGCTTGCCCGAAAGATTGCAGTTTATTCTAGGAAGAAACTACTAAACGAAATGAATGTATAAAATGTGGTACATCCCGCTCGATGTCAAAATCTGATGGAACACCATCCCGCATTCCACAGAAAGTAATGTGGCACTTTCCATTGATCCCCAGACTCCAGAATATTTTTATGTCTGATGACATATCAATAAAAATGAGATGGCATGATACCGAGAGAAAGAAGACTAATGATGAGTTGGTTCGTCCTGCAGATGGATTTGCATGGCAGAGATTTGATGCTCGACATCCTGATTTTTTAGCTGACGTGCGTAATGTGAGGCTGGGTCTTTCATGCGACGATTTTAATCCGTTTGGGCAGATGCTTACTTCGCACAGCACATGGCCAGTTTTTATACACATTTATAATCTTCCCCCATGGTTGTGTATGAAAAAATCATTCACATTCATGAGTATACTCATATCTGGTCCTTCTGATCCCGGCATTGATATTGATGTATACATGCAACCTTTAATAAAAGAGTTGAAACTTCTTTGGGATGTGGGTGTGCGCACATACGATGCATGTTCGAAAGACATATTTCAGATGCGTTCTGCGCTTATGTGGACGATCAATGATTTTCCAGCTTATGCAATGATTTCTGGATGGAGCACGAAGGGAAAACTGTCATGTCCAGTTTATATGAAGAATACACGATCCAGAATACTGAAACATCATTATAGTTTCAGTTTTATGGGACATCGACGATTTTTGCCAAAGGATCATCCATATAGAATGAATCGTCGAAGATTTGATAATACTATAGAGACCGATGATCCACCTCAGCATATGTCTGGAACTGATGTGCTTAATGAATTGAAAGATTTCAGTTTTTCGTTCGGGAAGGGTCAAATGAAATCTGGAAAGAGAAAGAATGTTTCCACAGAAACCTGTTATAATTAGAGGAAGGGGAGTATCTTTTTTGATTTGCCTTATTGGTCAACCAATTTGCTATGTCATTTCTTAGACTTAATGCATATTGAAAAGAATATATGTGAAATGTTGCTTTCAGTTCTTCTAAATGTCAAGGGGAAGACAAAAGATGATTTACGATCTCGACATTACTTGGTGGATTGGGGCATCAGACCAGAATTGCATCCTGTGCGTATCAGTGAAAATAAATGGCAACTTCCATGTGCTTCTTATGTGATGACACCTACTGAAAAAAAAACAATTTCTGGAAGTATTAGAGACTATTAAAGTTTCTGATGGCTATTCAAGCAACATATCTAAACGGGTCAACAGAAGAGAGTTGAAGCTAAAATCTTTGAAGACTCATGATTATCACGTTCTACTGCATGAGTTGCTTCCAATAGCAATCCGTCATCTTTTGTCCAATAATGTAAGGGTGTGTGTTATTCGGTTGTGCCATTTGTTTAGAGATATTTGTGCTAAGAAGTTTTCCAAGTCTTTCTTGCAAAAAATGTTGACAGATGCCCCATTAATTTTGTGTGATTTGGAGAAAATATTTCCCTCATCATTTTTCACATGCATGCTGCATCTGACTGTCCATATTCCAACAGAAATACTTCTCGGAGGACCTGTTTCTTTTCGTTGGATGTATCCAACTGAAAGAAATATGTTCACATTAAAGTCCTATGTTCGAAACAAGAATCATCCCGAAGGTTCTATTGTGAACGGTTACTTAGCTCAAGAATGTATGGATTTCTGTTCGATGTATTTGTCTGATCTTACTACAAGAATGAACAGACCAATGAGAAATGAAGAAGAACAATATGAGCAAATTGAACCCAGTTTTCCATCACTTCCTTAAACAGGAGGAATTCCTGGATCATATACATTGAAGACATTAATCCATGAAGAGCGGGAGATGGCACATCGCACAGTTTTTTTCAACTGTGATTTGTTCGATGACTATATCAGGTAACAAAATTGAATATGTATATCTTACATATATATCTGTTAAACTATTCATATTTTTTTATCTACAGGGAACATAACACTATGATAAATAGGAAGCATCTTTCTTTATCTTTGAGAAGGAGAGATACTTTGCATAGCAAAGAGTTTTCTGCTTGGTTAAAATTGAAGGTAAAAATATTACTGTTTAAATTAATTATTTCAATATTTACTTAAGTTTAACTGTCATTTATATTGCAGGTATTGAGTTTGTCTGCTGACTCTGTCTCTGAGGAAATAAGAGCTTTGGCTTTTGGTCCTAATACCGTGGTTCGTGACTGTAAATCAATTATTATCAATGGGTACAGATTTATTGTCACTGAACGAGCCAAAAACATGAGAACACAACATGATGGTATTATGGTTACTGCCACAACAGATTGTTATGCCAGTGCATTAGATAGTAGACCGCGACTTGAAAATGTGGGTTATTATGGAGTCGTTGAGAAAATAATAATATTGGATTATTACTCTCATGGACAAGTCACAATGATGAAATGCCATTGGTTTGATTCGATGATGAGACATGGCACATTTATTGATGATTGTGGATTTAGAGTAATTAATATGACCCGCACTCTTGCTACCGAAGAACCATATGTGTTGGCATCAATGGCTAAACAAGTTTTTTATGTCAAAGATCAACTTGAACCTAAATTTGGTGTCATAGTTGAAGTAATTCCAAGACATATTTTTGATGATGCTGATGATGGAATTGACACTGTCCCTATTGCCATTGGAACCAATCCATTTATTTCTTTTGATGACTCCAATAGCTCAATTGTCAGAGTTGATTGTGAACCTGAAGTTGTGGTTGGAAATATATAGAATCATTCATCCATGTTCTCAATTCTTTTGGTTTACCTTGAGTTGGGTTGTTAAGGTTGGTAATATTCATATTTATTTAGTATTGATCACAAATATGTTTTAGATGACTTGAACGTTATGTGAATTTTCAATGTTTATTGGTTACTGTTTTATTTGAATTGCATTTTCTAATTTGGAATTGAACTGTATTCAAACCAAATCAAACAATATTTCTAACTTGGTGAACATTACAACTTGTATGTTTTATTAAATTCATTCAATCTCTTTTAAAACAATTGATAGCTAAATTACCAATGAATCCCCTCATTCCCTCATATATTTAGTTTTTTGGTTTACACATTAATTTCCTTTTTCTAATTAATTACATATTTGTTTTCAAATGCAGGAAATGCAGCCAATTGAAGAGAGACGAAGAAAAAAAATGGCGGAGAACAATCGTCAGATGGAGGAGCTGGGCGTTCCACCATTAGTGCCTACAGTGAGTACTTTATTTCAAATATATATATATATATATATATATATATATTTATTTATAGAATATATAATGTCATGTGATTAATTTTTTTGTAATCTTTTTTGTAGGATCCACCGTTACGTCGACAGTTATTCGACGAGGAGCCTAGTACTGGTCCTAGTACTCAGGCCGGTGGTACGAGGAGGGTTCGTACCAGAGGTGGACGTAGAGCTGCGCATGCCCGACTAGACCCTGCTCCTCCCACTGACGTTTCAGCCTTCCCACATTCTGATCCCGGTGTGTCGTTAGGGACACACGGGGTATTTAGGCCTCCCATGTTTTCGCTACCTTCTGCATCTTCTGCCCCATCATTTTCACATCCCATGATGATTCCCACTCCCCAGTCAGCATCAGGTCATACAGTTGTTCCATCTTCTTTTCCTTCTACTTCTGTCTCTCAGAGCTTTTATATTCCATCGTCTTCGACTCCTGTTCCACCAGAGGGTGTTCCATCGGGTTCTGTGGATCCGGCGCCACTCATTGATCAGACTAGCGCAGGTATATTTATAAAACCCTAACAAATTTTTATAGCAATATTTATTTTCATTATAACATGTTTTGATAAAATATTTGTTTTTCTTTCATGACAGATGCATCTACTGACCGGAGGCGGGGGCGGGGCTGTACACGCATGCGTTCGGTGTGGAACCGTCGCACACAGGTTATGGTGGAATATAATGAAGACAATCAGATGGTTGAGAAAACAGGGCAGCAATGTCAGAGTTTTCTGGCGACGCTTGCCAAATACTCCGACATCATTCCCGTCAGCCCGCTGTCATGGAGACATTTTCCACATGAGGTCAAATATAGAGCTTGGGCAGAGATATGGGTAAAAAAATCTGTTGTATTTAATGCCATGAATTATTTTTTTATTTATATGAATTAATATTTTTATTTCAGCTTCGATTTAATTTTCCTGATGGTGAGGGTGCATGACTGGAACGTCTAAAGGATTTAGGTGAGATTTGGAGAGCCTACAAGCATGAGCTGTATATTGGCTGGCGTGCTAGAGTTGTCACTGAGTTAGAGGCGGTACCAGTCATGGATGATTGTCCTATAGAGCAGTATCGTCAGATGATTACTCATTGGACGAGTACCCAGTTTAAGGTATGAATTACATTTGAGGTATTTAAATAATAACTTTCAAGTTTTGCATTAATATTATCCTTTGAATTATCGAATTTTATTTAGGAATCATCTGGAAAAAATAAAAAAAACATTGATGCAAAAAAATACCTCCATACACTAGGACGCACAATGATGCCGGATCATGAGAGGCAGCAGGTATGACAATTGTTTATAAATTTTCTTTACGACTTACATTTTCTTTTGTTTCCTCAATTATTTAATCATTTGCTAAAGTTTTTATATAACTTTTTTTTCAATGTCATTGTAGAGGCAAGTACAAAATATTGAAGGACGTGTGCCTCGAGCAAAACTGTTTTTCTCGAGTAGACGAAAAAAGGATGGAAGTGCTGTCAACGAAGCGACTCAGCAGCAGATTGTAAGTTTTAATCTGTTGATTTTATATTTTAATATCTATTTTGTAACTTAATAATATATTTATATTTGTAATAGGATGATTTAGAGGCCCTCGATGCCCAAGAAGCAGACAATTTTGGGCCATCTGATCACTTACATCAGGTGTTGGGAGAGGATCATTCTGGCAGAGTATGCTGCCGACCTAGGATAGCCCCGACGAGGTATTGGCCTGCCTCAGGTATGAGTTGTAGTGCCACCGAGCTGCAGCAAGTTAGGGCACAGGCAGAACAGGCTGAGAAAAGGGCGACCGAGACGGTAGAACAGTCTGCTAGGGCAAACAGTGCATTTATGAAATTTATTGAAGTTCTACGTCCAACACTTCCAGCAGAGGCCAGCCCAGTGATTGATGAATACATGTCGTCGATACATTCTATATATGGTGCACCAGGTGGTAGTTCCAGTGGTGTTCAGGCTGATGTCCAGCTTGAAGATGATGATGGCGAGGAGTCTGATGCGGAAGAGGAGGGAGATGAGGAGGGCGAGGAGGAGGGCGAAGGCGAGGAGGAGGGCGCTGTGGAGGGTGAGGACGATGAGGAGGATGATGACGAGGGTGATGATGATGATGATGATGGTGATGGTGATGATGATGTGGGACATATTGATCCGTTACATTTTTGACTTATATTACTGAGATTTGATGTTTAATCTATTCTAGTTGATGGTTTTATCTAGACTCGTAGTATAGTATTGGAGTTGAGTTATTTTTATATATTGTCTGTTTTTATGGATGTTGTTGTCTTTTAGTAGTTGTGTGTTTGAGAACTCCCTGGACAACCCCCCTCATTCTTGGACCCTGGACAACCCCCTCCCCCTTGGACCCCGAACACCCCCCGAACACCCCCTAGACAGCCCCGCAGACAGCCCCCTAGACAGCCCCCCGTACAGCCCCCCACCCTCCACCTTGGACCCCAGATAGCCCCCCGGACAGCCCCCCGGACAGCCCCCCAGACAACCCCCCCACCCTCCCCCTTGGACCCCAGACAACCCCCCAAACACCCCCCGGACAACCCTCTGGACAGCCCCCTGAACAACCCCGGACAACCCCCTGAACAACCCCTGAACAACCCCTGAACAACCCCTGAACAACCCCCTGAACAACCCCCAAACACCCCCCGGACAGACCCCGCACAGCCCCCCACCCTCCTCCTTGGTCCCCGGACAGCCCCCCGGACACCCACCGGATAGCCCCCCCGGACAGCCCCCCGGACAGCCCCTCCACCTTCCTTAATTTCATTAGCTCTGAAATGTTTCATAGCATGATAAACTAAAATCTAATCCATACTAAATATGATATAAAAATATTCTATATGAATTTCCATAAGATTTTAAGTGAAAAAAAAATGACATACGAAAAACTGATCAAACGCATTCGAAATGTGTTGATGCTTTAGGACAACGATCCATGGGTCATATGTGACGTGTACGAATCAACCCCGCCTCAATCCGAGGCGCGGTGTGGCCGGAACAACTCAAAGTGTATGTCTTTTGTTTCAAAAGGACATCATTTTAAGTGAAAAACATCAACTGGCATATAGAAAACCGGAAAAACGCATTCGGATTGTGTTGATACTTTAAGACAACGATCCATGGGTCATTTGAGACGTATACGAGTCAACCCCGTTTTGGCCGTTTATGACACCAGAACTGCGTTGTCGGTCACCGCAGGCAAACGGCACGTCCGATTGACGTTCCGTCTGCTCGACCACTTCATAAATCACTCTCCCGTATTTGTCGTCTGATTTCAGGCCATTCCGACTTCGTTCGGCCCATTTGGACCCCCCTCAGGCGCGTTTACGAAGCGCACGCATCACTTAAAACAGGAATATTGAGCCGTACCGTGCAAACCGCACGTCCAATTGACATGCCGTCTGCGCGTACACATCAAGAATAATGATTATAATGTTGCACAATGGTTTCAGCTCAATCCGAGGTCGTCCGCTATGAATTTGACCGTTGGACGCCCGTTTTGGCCGTTTATGACACCAGAACTGCGTTGTCGGTCACCGCGGGCACACGGCACGTCCGATTGATGTGCCGTCTGCTCGAACACTTCAAAAATCACTCTCCCGTATTTGTCGTCTGATTTCAGGCCATTCTGACTTCGTTTGGCCCGTTTGGACCCCCCTCACGCGCGTTTATGAAGCGCGCGCATCACTAAAAACACGAATATTGAGTCGTACCGCGCAAACCGCACGTCCGATTGACCTGCCGTCTGCGCGTACATGTCACGAATAATAATTAGAATGTTTCACGGTGGTTTCAGCTCAATCCGAGGTCATCCACTATGAATTTGACCGTTTGACGCCCGTTTTGGCCGTTTTTGACACCAGAACTGCGTTGTCGGTCACCGCGGGCACACGGAACGTCCGATTGACGTGCCGTCTGCTCGACCACTTCATAAATCACTCACCCGTATTTTTCGTCTGATTTTAGGCCATTCTGACTTCGTTTTCCCGTTTGGACCCCCCTCACGCGCGTTTATGAAGCGCGCACATCACTTAAAACACGAATATTGAGCCATACCGCGCAAACCGCACGTCCGATTGACGTGCCGTCTGCGCGTACACGTCACGAATAATAATTAGAATGTTTCACGGTGGTTTCAGCTCAATCCAAGGCCGTCCGCTATGAATTTGACTATTGGACGCCCGTTTTGGCCGTTTATGACACCAGAACTGCGTTGTCGGTCACCGCGGGCACACGGCACGTCCGATTGACGTGCCGTCTGCTCAAATACTTCAGAAATCACTCTCCCGTATTTGTCGTATGATTTCAGGCCATTCCAACTTCGTTCGGCCCGTTCGGACCCCCCTCACGCGCGTTTACGAAGCGCGCACATCACTTAAAACAGGAATACTGAGCCGTACCGCGCAAACCGAACGTCCGATTGACGTGCCGTCTACGCGTACACATCAAGAATAATAATTAGAATGTTGAACGGTGGTTTCAGCTCAATCCGAGTTCGTCCGCTATGAATTTGACCGTTGGACGCCCGTTTTGGCCGTTTATGACACCAGAACTGCGTTGTCGGTCACCGCGGGCACACGGCACGTCCGATTGACGTTCCGTCTACTCGACCACTTCAGAAATCACTCTCCCATATTTTTCGTCTGAGATCAGGTCATTCCGACTTCGTTCGGCCCGTTTGGACCCCCCTCACGCGCGTTTACGAAGCGCACACATCACTTAAAACACGAATATTGAGCCGTACCGCGCAAACCGCACGTCCGATTGACGTGCCGTCTGCGCGTACATGTCACGAATAATAATTAGAATGTTTCACGGTGGTTTTAGCTCAATCCGAGGTCGTCCGCTATGAATTTGACCGTTTGACGCCCGTTTTGGCCGTTTATGACACCAGAACTGCGTTGTCGGTCACCGCGGGCACACGACACGTCCGATTAACGTGCCGTCTGCTCGACCACTTTATAAATCACTCACCCATATTTGTTGTCTGATTTCAGGCCATTCTGACTTCTTTCGGCCCGTTTGGACCCCCCTCACGCGCGTTTACGAAGCGCTCGCATCACTTAAAACACGAATATTGAGCCGTACCGCGCAAACCGCACGTTCGATTGATGTGCCGTCTACGCGCACACGTCACGAATAATAATTAGAATGTTTCACGGTGGTTTCAGCTCAATCCGAGGTCGTCCGCTATGAATTTGACCGTTGGACGCCCGTTTTGGCCGTTTATGACACCAGAACTGCGTTGTTGGTCACTGCGGGCACACGACACGTCCGATTGACGTGTCGTCTGCTCGACCACTTCGCAAATCACTCTCCCGTATTTGTCGTCTGATTTCAGGCCATTCCGATTTCGTTCGGCCCATTTGGACCCCCCTCACGCGCGTTTACGAAGCGCGCGCATCACTTAAAACACGAATATTGAGCCGTACCGCGCAAACCGCACGTCCGATTGACGTTCCGTATACGCGTACACGTCACGAATAATAATTAGAATGTTGCACGGTGGTTTCAGCTCAATCTGAGGTCGTCCGCTATGAATTTGACCGTTGGACGCCCGTTTTGGCCGTTTATGACACCAGAACTGCGTTGTCGGTCACCGCGGGCACACGGCACGTCTGATTGACGTGCCGTCTGCTCGATCACTTCAGAAATCACTCTCCCGTATTTTTCGTCTGATTTTAGGCCATTACGACTTCATTCGGCCTGTTTGGACCATCCTCACGTGCGTTTACGAAGCGCGCGCATCACTTAAAACACGAATATTGAGCCGTACCGCGCAAACCGCACGTCCGATTGACATGCCGTCAGCACGTACACGTCATAAATAATAATTAGAATGTTTCACGGTGGTTTCAGCTCAATACGAGGTCGTCCTCTATGAATTTGACCGTTTGACGCCCGTTTTGGCCGTTTATGACACCAGAACTGCGTTGTCGGTCACCGCGGGCACACGGCACGTCCGATTGACGTGCCGTCTGCTCGACCACTTCATAAATCACTCACTCGTATTTGTCGTCTGATTTCAGGCCATTCCGAAATCATTCGGCTCGTTTGGACCCCCCTCACGCGAGTTTACGAAGCACGCACATCACTTAAAACACGAATATTGAGCCGTACCGCGCAAACCGCACGTCCGATTGACGTTCCGTCTATGCGTACACGTCACGAATAATAATTAGAATGTTGCACGGTGGTTTCAGCTCAATATGAGGTCATCCGCTATGAAATTGACCGATGGACGCCCGTTTTGGCCGTTTATGACACCAAAACTGCGTTTTCCGTCATCGCGGGCACACGGCACATCCGATTGACGTGCCTTATGCTCAACCACTTCAGAAATAACTCTCCCTTATTTTTCGTCTGATTTCAGGACATTCCAACTTCGTTCGGCCCGTTTGGACCCCCCTCACGTGCGTTTACGAAGCACGCACATCACTTAAAACACGAATATTGAGCCGTACCGCACAAACCGCATGTCCGATTGACATTTCATCTGCGCGTACACGTCAAGAATAATAATTAGAATGTTGCACGGTGGTTTCAGCTCAATCTGAGGTCGTCCGCTCCGAATTTGACCATTTGACGTCCGTTTTGGCCGTTTATGACACCAGAACTGCGTTGTCGGTCACCGCGGGCACACAGCATGTCCGATTGACGTGTCGTCTGCTCGAACACTTCATAAATCACTCACCCGTATTTGTCGTCTGATTTCAGGCCATTCCGAAATCGTTCGGCCCGTTTGGACCACCCTCACGCGCGTTTACGAAGCGCACACATCACTTAAAACACGAATATTGAGCCGTACCGTGCAAACCGCACGTCCGATTGACGTGCCGTCTACGCATACACGTCACGAATAATAATTAGAATGTTTCACGGTGGTTTCAGCTCAATCTGAGGTCGTCCGCTATGAATTTGAACGTTGGACGCCCGTTTTGGCCGTTTATGACACCAGAACTGCGTTGTCGGTCACCGCGGGCACACGGCACGTCCGATTGACATGCCGTCTGCTCGACCACTTCAGAAATCACTCTCCAGTATTTGTCGTCTGATTTCAGGCCATTCCGACTTCGTTCGGCTCGTTTGGACCACCCTCACGCGCGTTTACGAAGCGCGCGCATCACTTAAAACACGAATATTGAGCCGTATCGCGCAAACCGCACGTCCGATTGACGTGCCGTCTGCGCGTACACGTCATGAATAATAATTAGAATGTTTCACAGTGGTTTCAGCTCAATCTGAGGTCGTCCGCTATGAATTTGACCGTTGGACGCCCGTTTTGGCCGTTTATGACACCAGAACTGCGTTGTCGGTCACCGCGGGCACACGGCACGTCCGATTGACGTGACGTTTGCTCGACCACTTCAGAAATCACTCTCTCGTATTTTTCGTCTGATTTCAGGCCATTCTGACTTCGTTCGGCCCGTTTGGACACCCCTCACGCGCGTTTACGAAGCGCGCGCATCACTTAAAACACGAATATTGAGCCGTACCGCGCAAACCGCATGTCCGATTGACGTGCCGTCTACGCGTACACATCACGAATAATAATTATAATGTTTCATGGTAGTTTCAGCTCAATACGAGGTCGTCCGCTATGAATTTGACCGTTTGACGCCCGTTTTGGCCGTTTATGACACCAGAACTGCGTTGTCGGTCACCACGGGCACACGGCATGTCCGATTGACGTGCCGTCTGCTCAACCACTTCATAAATCACTCACCCCTATTTTTCGTCTAATTTCAGGCCATTCCGAAATCGTTCGGCCTGTTTGGACCACCCTCACGCGCGTTTACGAATCGCACGCATCACTTAAAACACGAATATTGAGTCGTACCGCGCAAACCGCATGTCCGATTGACGTGCCGTCTGCGCGTACACATCACGAATAATAATTAGAATGTTTCACGGTGGTTTCAGCTCAATCCGAGGTCGTCCGCTATGAATTTGACCATTTGACGCCCGTTTTGGCCGTTTATGACACCAGAACTGCGTTTTCGGTCACCGCGGGCACATGACATGTCCAATTGACGTGACGTCTGCTCAACCACTTCAGAAATCACTCGCCCATATTTGTCGTCTGATTTCAGGCCATTCCGACTTCGTTCGGCCCGTTTGGACCCCCCTCACCCGCGTTTACGAAGCGCACACATCACTTAAAATACGAATATTGAGCCGTACCGCGCAAACCGCACGCCCGATTGATGTTCCGTCTGCGCGTACACATCACGAATAATAATTACAATGTTGCACGGTGGTTTCAGCTCAATCTGAGGTCGTCCGCTATGAATTTGACCGTTGGACGCCCGTTTTGGCCGTTTATGACACCAGAACTGCGTTGTCGGTCACCGCGGGCACACGGAATGTCCGATTGACGTGACGTCTGCTCGACCACTTCATAAATCACTCTCCCGTATTTTTCATCTGATTTCAGGACATTCCGACTTCGTTCGGCCCGTTTGGACCCCCCTCACACACGTTTACGAAGCGCGCGCATCACTTAAAACACGAATATTGAGCCGTACCGCGCAAACCGCACGTCCGATTGACGTGCCGTCTGTGCGTACACGTCACGAATAATAATTAGAATGTTGCACGGTAGTTTCAGCTCAATCCGGAGACGTGGTGTGGCCGGCACCACTGAAAGTGTCCGTCTTTTGTTTCAAAAGGACGTCATTTTAAGTGAAAAGCATCAACTGGCATACGGAAAACCGACCAAACGCATTCCGAATCTGTTGATAATTTATCCCAACAATCCATGGGTCATATGTGACGTGTACAAGACAACCCAGGATGAATCCGAGTCGCGGTGTGGCCAGGATAAGTCTAAGTGGCTCTCTTTTGTTTAAAATGGACACCATTTTAAGTACATACGGAAAAACGACCAAACGGATTCGGTTTCCGTTGAAACTTTAGGAGAACGATCCATGGGTCATATGTGACGTGTACGAATCAACCCCGACTCAATCGGAGACACGATGTGGCTGGCACCACTCAAAGTGTCTGTCTTTTGTTTAAAAAAGACGTCATTTTAACTGAAAAGCATCAATTGACATACGAAAAACTGACCAAAGGCATTCGGACTGTGTTGATACTTTAGCACAAGGATCCATGGGTCGTATGTGACGTGTACGAGTCAATCCCGCCTCAATCCAAGGAGCGGTGTGGCCGACACCGTTCTAACTGTGTCTCTTTTGTTTAAAATGGACAGGATTATAAGTGAAAAGAACAACTGGCATACGCAAAACCGACCAAACGCATTCCGAATCTATTGATAATTTATCACAATGATCCATAGGTCATATGTGACCTGTACGAGCCAACCCGGGCTCAATACGAGTCGCGGTGTGGCTGAGATCAGTCTAAGTGGCTCTCTTTTGTTTAAAATGGACAGCATTTTAAGTACATACGGAAAACTGACCAAACGCATTCGGTTTCCATTGAAACTTTAGGAGAAAGATCCATGGGTCATATGTGATGTGTACGAATCATCCCCGCCTCAATCCGAGGCGCGGTGTGGCCGACACCGCTCTAAATGTGGCTGTTTTGTTTAAAATGGATAGGATTATAAGTGAAAAGAACTGGCATACGCAAAACCGACCAAACGCATTCAGTTTCCATTGAAACTTTAGGAGAACGATCCATGGGTCATATGTGATGTGTACGAATCATCCCCGTCTCAATCTGAGACGCGGTGTGGCCGACACCGCTCTAACTATGTCTCTTCTGTTTAAAATGGACATGATTATAAGTGAAAAAGAACAACTGGCATACACAAAACCGACCAAACGCATTCCGAATCTTTTGATCATTTATCAAAACGATCCATGGGTCAAATGTGACCTGTAAGAGGCAACCCGGGTTCAATCCGAGTCGTGGTGTGGCCGGGATCAGTCTAAGTGGCTCTCTTTTGTTTAAAATGGACACCATTTTAAGTACATACGGAAAACCGACCAAACGCATTCGGTTTCCATTGAAACTTTAGGAGAACGATCCATGGGTCATATGTGACGTGTAAGAATCATCCCCGCCTCAATCCGAGGCACGGTGTGGCCGACACCACTCTAACTGTGTCTGTTTTGTTTAAAATGGACAGGATTATAAGTGAAAAGAACAACTGGCATACGCAAAACTGACCAAACGCATTCAGAATCTTTTGATAATTTATCACAATGATCCATGGGTCATATGTGACGTGTACGAGCCAACCCGGGTCAATCCGAGTCGCGGTGTGGCCGGGATCAGTCTAAATGGCTCTATTTTGTTTAAAATGGATACCATTTTAAGTACATACGGAAAACCGACCAAACACATTCGGTTTCCATTGTAACTTTAGGAGAACAATCCATGGGTCCTATGTGACGTGTACGAATCATCCCCGCCTCAATACGACATGCGGTGTGGCTGACACCACTCAAAGTGTCCGTCTTTTGTTTCAAAAGGACGTCATTTTAAGTGAAAGGCATCAACTGACATACGGAAGAACGACCAAACGCATTCAGATTCTATCGATAATTTAGCACAACGATCCATGGGTCATATGTGACGTGTACAAGTCAAACCCTTCTTAATCCGAGACGCGGTGTGGCCGACACCGCTCTAACTCTGTCTCTTTTGTTTAAAATGGACATGATTATAAATGAAAAGAACAACTGGCATACGCAAAACCGACCAAACGCATTCAAAATCTTTTGATAATTTATCACAACGATCCATGGGTCATATGTGACATGTACAAGCCAACCCGTGATAAATCTGAGTCGCGGTGTGGTCAGGATTATTCTAAGTGTCACTCTTTTGTTTAAAATGGACAACATTTTAAGTACATACGGAAAACTGACCAAACGCATTCGGTTTCCATTTAAACTTTAGGAGAACGATCCATGGGTCATATGTGACATGTACGAATCAACCCCGCCTCAATTGGAGACGCGGTGTGGTCGGTACCACTCATAGTGTCCGTCTTTTGTTTCAAAAGGACGTCATTTTAAGTGAAATACATCAACTGGCATACGGAAAACTGACCAAACACATTCGGATTGTGTCGATACTTTAGCACAACGATCCATGGGTCAAATGTGACGTGTACGAGTCAACCCCGCCTCAATCTGAGGTGAGGTGTGGCCGGTATCACTTCAGGTGTATGTATTTTGTTTAAAATGGACATCATTTGAGGTAAAAATATATGGTATAGAAAAAACCGATCAAATTATGAATTGAATTTCGTATTCCACATATAATTGTCATCTAAATTTTAAATTGAATTCTATATGAATTATGTACGTTTATAATTACGTTATGAATTCTAATTTAATTATGGATGTGTATAGTTTCAGGATCCATTATATGTTAAATGTGTATGAATTTGTTCGTAATTGTATATGTATGTTTTATTTTATTGCAGGTACAATAATTGGATTGAAAATGAGGTCAAAATGAGGCCTGATGGAGAGGGGCCGGATGGACAGGGGCTATGCAAATTGCAGGGTGCTGCAATTTTTAGCATAGGGTATGCCAACGGTTTTAAACCGTTGGCATATAATCCTAAAGAAGTTTTTACCAACGGTTCATTGAACCGTTGGTAAATATCTCTTTTCCCAACGGTTCTAAACCGTTGGGAAAGAGTTTGGGATATTGATATTTCCCAACGGTTCTCCCAAACCGTTGGGAAAAACTATCCGGGTGGCTTTTCTGAGCCTATACCAACGGTTTCCAGTAAACCGTTGGGAAAACCTTTTCCCAACGGCTTACTTCCCTACGGTTATCACAACCGTTGGTATATCATATACCAACGGTTAGAGGGGCTTTCCCAACGGTTGTGAACCGTTGGGAAATGTTATATTTCCAGTAGTGTTAGTATAACTGTTTAAATGACACCGCAAATCATGGAAGTAGAGTTTTTGTTGAAAATTGAAAATGGAGAAATTATTGCATCCCATGTATATAACTCCTCCCCTATCAAAATTTATGGGCTGAAATTCCTTGAGAACCTTGTTATACTCTGTTTTTTGAAATTTGATGCACTTATGGATATGAATTGACTTTACTTATATAGATTCAAAATAAATTACCGTGAGAAGGAAATCAACCTCCATATAGTGAATCACCCTCTGATTCTATACAAGTGAAAGGAGGATGATGAATCTTATTTAGTACCAACATCTCAAGAATATGTATTATTACCATATGATTAATCATGTCTAGATCAAATGATCGAGACTATAGAAAATATCATCCTTGAACACATGACCATTGTGAGGGAATACATTGATGTGTTTCCCAAAGAATTTTAAGGTCTTCCTCATAGTCGAGAGGTTGAATTTTCAATCAAACTTATATACTGAGATTTTATAATATCAAAGACTTTGTATTGATTGGCCATTGTTGAACTCGAGGAGTTGAAGAAACAACAACTGGAGATTATGTATAAAGGGTTTATATACCCAAGTGATATACTGTATGGTGCACCAGTCCTCTTTGATAAGAAGGATGAATCAATGTGCTTATGCATTGATTATCATGAGCTCAACTAGATAACAATAAATAACAAGTATCATCTACTATAAATTTATGACTTGTTCAATCATCTACATGGTGCCCAATATTTCTCTAAGATAGATATTCAGTTGGGATATTATCAAGTAAAGGTGAATAAGGAGGATATCCATAAGATTGCATTTTCATATAAGGTATAAGCACTCAGAGTTTATAGTGATTCCATTTGGACACACTAATTATCTAGAAGTATTTATGGATTGGATGAAAATATTTTTTAGGGATTACCTCAATAAATTTTTGGTAGTATTTTTTTACGATATTATTTTCTACTCCAAAATAAATGAGGAACATGAGGAGTATTTGGATACTATACCGACCATACAGAAAGAAAACATGTTTGAGAATTATTGTAAATAGAAGTTCTGGTTAGATAAAGTGACATTCTTGGGTCATGTCATCACCAAAAAATGGATATATCTGGATCCTTCAAAAATGAAGATGATTGAAGGGTGTCCTAGACCGACCTCTAGAATTAAAATCCATAGTTTCCTTATATTAGCTGGGTATTATCATCGATTTTTGAGAAACTTCTCAAAATTTTCAAATCCCCTAACCAAAAAAACTCAGAAAAGAATCATGTTTTTCTTGAATAATGAATATGAAGAAAGTTTTAAAGAGATAAATAATGGGATAATAACTATAACTATATGCACATTTTCTACTAGTGGGAAAGTATTTGTGATCTATATTGATGCATATAAAAGGGAATGGATTGTGTAATCATAAAAATTACTAAAAGTGATAGCCTATTCCCCTTTCCACTTAAATATCCATGATCAGAACTACCCAAATCATGATGTATACTTGGTTTTAGTGATCTTCACATTGAATATTTGATAACATTATCTCTTGTAGGATCGAAACAATGATGTAGATGCTCAATATACAAGAGGGGGGGGGGGGGGGTGAATTGTATACTTTAAAAATTCCTTTGGAACCTTTAAATTTAGTTATGAATTACTATGTTTTCCTTAAGCAAAGGAAATGGATAAGTTTAACAGAGTTAAACTTAAGAAAATTCACAACACCTCTAACACAAAATGGAAACTTGGCAAGAGATTCCGAAAGTAGGCTCCGGAAATATGGTTCCGGAAATTGAAACTTAACAAAAGATTACAATATGAGATTCTACCTTAAAGCGTATAGAATCTAAATGAAAAAAAGTACAAGTAAGGAAGTATATGAAAGTTATACTTTACTTATAATACCAAATTCAGCGGAAACAAACAAGTAGTAAAACTACAAGTAACAAGATATAAGTCTTTTAACCCAAAGAGAAGGGTATCCAACAACCTTGGATAAAGGTCCCTTGATTTATACTTTCAAGCAAGTCTGTCTTACCCACACCAGGGTAAGCCCTCGATATGAAGATCGGAGTCTCTGTCTTGCTATCCCTGCAAGCCCTCAACTTCAAGGTAGTTGGAAACCTCTGTCTTCCTCAGCAAGGAAGCCCTCAACTTCAAGGTGTTGGAAACCTCTGTCTTCCTATCCCCGGAAGTCCTCGAATGTAATCACCAACATTCGGAGTCGCACGAAGCTTTGAGAGTTTATAAGAGCCTCTCTCTCTAGAAATAACTTCAAGTGTGTAATCACATGAGTCGAAGATCAGTCAGCATTTTCTTCTACGAGCTCTTTCAAATGAGCTCCTATTTATAGGCAAGTCGGCCTCCTTTACAACGGTCATATTTTCCTAAAAAATCGGAGGGACCTGTACACGTGTAACTTAACCAACGGTTAGTTCATAACAGAATAGACGACATCGTTTTATAACAAAACAAGTGTAACAGAATATACGACATCGTTTAAAGTCTAACTAAAAAGTTTGGAGTGAAGATTCGGAGTGAATGTTCGGAGTGAGAGAAAAAATATTAAAGAGTATACAAATTATAAAAGCGTAAGCAAAATGAAAGTTCGGAGTTTAACCAAAAATAATTTTTCAGAGTCTAAATAAATTCGGAGTGTATAAAACAAAGATGATCATATTCTGTTTAATAGGTGAATTCGGAATTAGAATTCGGAATGAGAATTCGTCATCAAAATTCGTAGTGAGAATTCATCATCAGAATTCGTACTGAGAATTCATCATCAGAATTCTTAATGAGAATTCGTCATCAGAATTCGTAGTGAGAATTCATCATCAGAATTCGTAATGAGAATTCAATATCAGAATTCGTAATGAGAATTCAAAATCAGAATTCATATTGAGAATTTGATGTCGAACTTCATAAGGATTCGTATCCTGAATCTGGAGTAGAACTTAATCAGAGTTCGTATCCGGAATTCGGAATGAAACTTTATTACAGTTCTCATCTGGATTTCAGAGTGAAACTTTATTACAGTTCTTATCCAGAATTTGGATCCAAAAACAGAATACTTCATATCAAAGTTTCAAACAATTCCGAGAACATAGAAATGAATTTGAATCTTATACTTAATAAAAATATGGATGAAAATATGATAAGGATAATTTTTCTTACAAAATCAATTTTCCTTATGAAAGTAATTTTCCTTATAAAATCAATTTTCCTTATAAAAGTGATTTTCTTAAAGATAAGGTGTTTTTGATTTTCAAAATAAGAAGGAATGGAAAATTCATAAGGAAAACCTTATTGACTCAACAATCTCCCTCTTTTTGGAAAGCACAAACATCCTTACAAAAAAGAAATTCTAAGAAGAAAGAAAAACATAAAGGCTTATCTCCCTTTGCTTTAAGGATATTGATGAATACGAATAACTCCCCCTTAGGATTTGAAACTCTAAGGATCGTATTCTAGATTTCCGGAGTGACATTTCATTACGAATAAGAAAGTCTTCTTTAATGAAAAACTCTCCCTTAGATAAACTCTTATTAGAGTTTGTTTTCTTTCTCACCCTTTGTTAAGATTATTTTTCCCCCTTTTATTAGGGTTCTTTTCCTTCTCCCCCTTTGTGATTTTCAAAAATAATTCAAGGGAATGGAAAATATAACAAAGTACCTGAAAAAAAATTAGTAGCAACAACAAAAGAAACGAGCAAGCACAAATTTCATTAAGTTTGAAAGCTCAACAACAAAGAAGTTTAGATACAACAAAAGATTAGATCTGTCTATTTTGGATCTTTTTCCTTCTCCATGAGACCCTTAAGAATAGTCTTTATCTTCTTAAAGTCTTTATGATCTTCCTCGGCTTGCTTCTCTAATACAACAATTCTTGCACTTTGAGCTTCAATCTTTTCTTCCTGGGCTTTAAGATTCTCTTCCTGAGATTTAAACTTTTCTTCCCGAGCCTTCAATTTCTCTTCAAACTCAATTCGATGATCTCTTTCAAAATTCCAGTTTTGAGAAACAGAATTCATCTTCCTATTCAGATCTTTGACTTCTTGAATCCGGAAGTTCTTTTCATCTGTCATCTTTTCTTCAAAGGATGAAGTAAGCTCATTTATCTTCCTGTCTTCTGTCTCAAAAGCATCCTTCACATTATCTTGGAATTCATCTAAGAGTCTCATCTCTTCTACAGTTTTCCTTGACCAATTTGTCATCCTCTTGCAAGATCTTCTATGGGCTTCATAGCCGACAAAGAAAGATTTGAATTGAGCTTCTATCTCAACACACTTATCCATGACCATGGATACTGAGTTTGATTTCTAATTCAAAGCATGTTGGAGCATCTGAAATCTTGAATCAATGCTTGAGAAGGTCAGAATAGAAACTACTAACTTCTTTAAAGACTGAACAACAAAGTCATGCCCCAAAGAAGATGACTCCAAATCCGAGACTTTGCTTGGAGAATTTTCTTCTTCAACTTGGTCAAGATTTCTCTTTGAAGAACTACCAACTTCCTTTCTCTTCACCACTACTGAGCTCGGAGTATCAGCAAAAATTTGCTTTCCCTTGTCTCTTTTCTGAATAGAATCCTGTTCCGGAGTTCTTTTTTCACTATCAGTTACTTGAATAATATTGTCTTCATCATCAGCAACTTTTTGAGCTACATCCTCTACGTTCTCCATTTGAGCAATATCATGTAGAAGTTGTTCTTCCTCTGCATGATAAGCTAGTTCTACTTCTCCTTTCTCCTGATCCATCGCTGGAGTGACTAACATAGAAGACTCAACTTATGAGGTTCGGAGCGACAAATGTTCCGAAGGAGTCCCCTTATAATCATCTACTTGATTTAAAACATCTCCGGTTTCACCACTTCCTTCAGCAACAACTTCTTCTTCTTCCACTTGCTCAATCTGCTCTACTTCCTCAACAGGCTTAGCTACTACCTCTTCTGGAGCAACAAAGTTTCTTCCTGGAGTCTCAGGTAGAGATTCCAGATAAAAAGATCTCGGAACAGGAATATTTGCTGAAACCATCTCATTGAATTTCAACAAAGCCTGAGCTACTTCAGCTTCAGACATCTTCTTCTTAATCTTCTTTTCTTTCAACTTTTTTTCTAGCTCATCCACAGTTCTTTCCTTCAAGGCCTTAGCCTCCGTAGGATCCAAGACAAACTGAGGCTCCCCTTGCACTCTCTTCTCTTTGATCTCCCTCCATTTATCAACTACCTCATCTGGGTAAGCTTTCTTTTTCTTTGGTTTAGGAGGTGCAGAATGAACTTCCTTAGACTTGGGATTCTCTACTTCAACTTCAACTTCTTTCAACTTTCTCTTCCTTACTGGCTTAGAGGATTCCGGATCAGCAACTTTCGGAATTGTTTCTTCTTGAGCAGGTAAATCAATAAACTGACCAGTCTTCTTGTCGAAAGCTACATCCATCCTTTTAAGAGGGCCATCACTCACCAACATAATCTTTCAAACTCTTGGATTAGACTTTCAAGCCTCCTTGAAAGACTCAAGGCACCGAACTATCAACTTTGAGAGGATTGCTGGATACATTATGATCTGAGCTCTCAGATTTCCTTTCTTAACATTCTCAAGAGTAATTAGAATGTGATTCATCAGGTTAAACTTCCTCAGATTTATCAGAAAATCTAGGATGTAGATCTCACTCTTCTTCAAACTATCTTTGTCACCCTTTCTCGGTACGATAAGGCCTTGTACCCATAACTCTAGAATCCGGAAATTTGTAGACATAGAAGCAATCTTCGGAGCCTTATCATCTGCCAGTCCGAGAGTCTCTAATGCCTTTTCCTTGTCGAAGCTACCCTTTTAATCCGGCAACACATGAGATATGAATTCAGCTTCTCCTTCATTGTTCAGCCCTACCAAGCTGGCGGCCTTCGCATAAGAAAGTTTATAAGTCTTGCCATAAGACTTAAACGACAACTTCTCCTTGCCATCTTCCTTATAGAAGGAAACTGTCTCATAGAATTCTACAAGAAAATATGAAAAAACTTCATCTTGATTTCCTGTCTTGGACACAGCAATATCTTCCCATCCGTTAAGCTTAATATTCTTGGATATAAGAGAATCATACTTGTTAAAGAAGTCAGGATGAACCAACCTTTATCTATATACTAACCAATTGGAAATCGGCTTAGAAGAAGACATGTCTTGAGAAGCTACTTCCACATACATTCGGATCTGAAGACCTCTGAGAAGTTCGGAACGAGAAAGCTGATGTTCGGAACGGTCTTAAAATAGAGAGGCAGAGCTTCGAGACGCTGGTGCTTGAAAACCGATGTGGGAAAACCATTTGGGGTCCCCTTTATATAGGCAACGAGAAAATAGTTCATCTTCCTTGGTTGATCGAACGGTTATGACAGGCTGAGATCAGATCTGACGGTCGAAAACCAATTCTCATGAAAATTTGAATCCGATCTTTTGAGGTTTTATTAAAAACAAATATTTAAGAAAATTATAATCCGAAACCAAAATATAAGAAAATACCAGCAAGTAAAGTATGATTACGAAAAATTGAGCAAGGAAATCATACCTTTCAGATTGGCTTAGGAAGATTATTCGTAATTGGTAATATTCTTAAGAAAACTACGAAAAGATAGAGTTCGAAAAACTCAGTACGAAAAAAAAACTCAGTACGAAAAAATAAGTACGAAAAGTTCATTACAAAATTTGAAAATGAAAGACTCATTATGAAAGATTCAGTATGAAAATCCCGTTAAGAAAATACTAGTACGAAATTTTCCATTCCGGAAGTTTTCAATATGAAAATTTCCATTCCAGACGTTTTCTATACGAAAATATCCATTCTGGAAAATTTAGTTCCAGAAATTACCATTCCGGAATTTTAGTTCCGAAAAGTTTGAAAAACTAACTTTGAAAAAATTTAGTTATTCTAACAAAAAAATGTACTCCCCCTACGAAAAAGAGTTTATTATAGTAAGGAGACTTTTTTCAATAGAAAGTTAATGAAGAATGATTACCTTCTGGCTATCATCCCTAAATTTTGTTTAATGTATTCAAATCTATCAGAAGGCAAAGATTTTGTGAAAATGTCAGCAATTTTATCTTGTGTTCCGATAAACTGAAGGATAATATCTCCTTTTAGTGTGTGATACCTAAGAAAGTGATTCCTAATATCTATGTGTTTTGCACGAGAGTGATGTGCAGGGTTCTTACTTAAGGCAATGGAACTTGTGTTATCACACAAAATTTGAGTTTTTGTAAAGATCAAGCCATAGTCTGTGAGTGTGTGTTGCATCCACAATACTTGAGCACAACAACTTCCAGCTGCTACATATTCGACTTCAGCAGTGGAGAGTGCTACAGAAACTTGCATCTTGCAAGACCAAGAAAATAATGAATCTCCTAAGAAATGAAAAGTTCCAGATGTACTTTTTCTATCCATTCTACATCCACCAAAGTCAGCATCAGAAAAGCTTTTTAGAACAAAATCATTTCCAGAAGTATAAAATAATCCTATATCCATGGTTCCCTTAAGGTAGGGAAAAATTATTTTTACTACCTTTAAGTGAGATTCCTTAGAATTGGATTGATATCTTGCACATAAGCATACTGAGAACATTAAGTCTGGCCGACTAGCTTTTAAGTAAAGTAAACTTCCTATTATACCTCTAAAGGATGTTTGATCTACTAGTTTCCCAACTTCATCAAGATCTAAAGAGTTTGAGGTACCAATAGGAGTACTTATACTCTTAGTGTTGTCATAACCATACTTTTTAAGAAGATATTTAATATACTTATGTTGAGATATGTAGGTTCCTTCTGGTTTTTGAGAAATTTGAAAACCAAGGAAAAAATTTAACTCACCCATCATACTCATTTCAAACTCAGATTTCATTAGACTTGCAAAAGAGTCGGTCAAGGATTGATGAGTTGAACCAAATATGATGTCATCAACATACATTTGAATAATCAAAACATTTTTCTTATCTTTCTTTATAAAAAGGGTTGGATCTGCATTTCCCTTAACATAGTTATTTTGAAGCAAAAATCCAGTGAGTCTATCATACTAGGCTCGTGGTGCTTGTTTAAGACCATACAAAGCTTTGTTAAGTCTAAAAACATGATCAGGATGTTTTGTATCTTCAAATCCAGGAGGTTGTTCAACAAAAACTTCCTATTGGACATAAACTTTAAGAAAAGAACATTTCACATCCATTTGGAAAATTTTGAAATTAAAGAATGCTGCAAAGGCAAGTAGAATACGGATAGATTCAAGTCTAGATACTGGAGCATAGGTTTATTCATAGTCTATTCCCTCTTGCTGATTATAGCCTTTAGCAACAAGTCTAGCTTTATTTCTTACTATGACTCCATTTTCATCACATTTATTTCTGAAAACTCATTTTACTCCAATAACAGAAGTTTCCTTAGGTCTTTTAACCAAGGTCCAAACTTTATTCCTTTCGAATTCATTTAGTTCATCTTGCATGGCTTTGATCCAATCATCATCACCTAAAGCATCATCAGTGCTTTTAGGTTCTAATTGGGAAAGAAATGCTAGATGTTCTACATCATTTCTTAAGGAACTTCTAGTCCTTACAGGTTGATTTAAATCACCAATGATAATATCACTAGGATGATTCTTAAGGAACACCTGATTCGGATTTTGTAAAACCTGTTCATCAACATAGGGTAGAAAATCTTCTGGAGTAAATGTTTCAGAAGTATCTTCTTGAACATTTTCCTTATCAGAAGGTTCTTCTATAAAAGGTTGACAATAAGTTTTTGAAAACACATCCGAGGATGTAGGCTGGGATGGTTTAAAAACAAAATGATCAATCTAATCAAATTTTACATGTACTCTTTCTTCAACAGTACAAGTATTTTTATTAAAAACTCTATAAGACTTAGAAGTTATGGAATAACCTAAGAAAATTCCTTCCTCAGATTTTGGTGCGAATTTATGTAGGTTATCTTTAGTATTGAAAATTAATACTTTGCAACCAAAAACCTTGAAGTAGGATAGTCTTGGTTTTCTACCATTCCACAACTCATAAGGAGTTTTATTAAGAAAAGGTCTAATCAAAACTCGATTTATAGTATAGCAAGCAGTACTTACAGCTTCAGCCCAGAAATGTCTAGCTATAGAATATTCACTCAACATGGTTCTAGTTATCTCTTGAAGAATTCTATTTCTTCTCTCAACTACACCATTTTGTTGAGGAGTTCTAGGTGCTGAAAAATTGTGAGTAATACCTTTTCTACTACAAAAAGTTTCAAAATCAGAATTTTGAAATTCTCCTCCATGATCACTATGAATAGTTTTCAATGGAAGGTTTTTCTCATTTTTAACTTGAGCTCTAAAACTTTTGAAATAAGAAAAAGCTTCAGATTTCTTTGCTAGAAAATACACCCAAGTAAATCTAGTGTAATCATCAACTAGAACAAACACATAGTATTTGCCTCCAATACTTCCAGTTTGTGTTGGACCAAAAAGATCCATGTGCACTAACTGTAATGCATCTGTTGTCGAGACTTCACCGATTGATTTAAAACTAGATTTATGTTGCTTTCCATATTGACAAGGATCACAAAATTTAGAAGAATCAAATCTAAGCTCTGGTAGATCCTTAACTAGTTTCTTCTTAGAGAGTTTACATAGGTTTCTAAGGTTACAGTGACCCAGTCTTCTATGCCATAACCAGTAATGATCTTCCATTGCACTTAGACAAGGTAAATCTTGACTCCTGAGGTCTTATAAGTTTAAGGTGTAAACATTCTCTTGCCTATTGTATGAGAGAATAAATTCTTCCTTGGAATTGTGAACTAAGCACTTATCATTCCTAAAATTCACAAGGTAACCTTCATCACATAACCGACTTATGATAATGAGGTTGTGCTTAAGACCCTTAACAAAAAGAACAATATTACCAATACCAACAATCTCACCCTTAGCATTATCTCCGAAAGTTACCTTTCCTCCTTTCGTTTTGATAATCTTTTCAAAATATCTTTTGTTACCAGTCATGTGCCAGGAACATCCACTATCCATGTACCATGTATTGTTGCGGGTACTCTCTTTATTTTTCTGAAATCAAGAAGATAATTAGACTTTCGGAATCCAAACTTTTTTGGATCCGAGATTACTAGATAACAAAATTTTAGGAACCCAAAATTTCTTAGAAAAGTAAGATTTGTGAAATCCTAGAGATTGGGTTTTGTTTAAGGAACAATTCTTTGC
The DNA here is from genome assembly GCA_963277665.1 of Viscum album. Lineage (NCBI taxonomy): Eukaryota > Viridiplantae > Streptophyta > Magnoliopsida > Santalales > Viscaceae > Viscum > Viscum album. The sequence goes on from OY728146.1 coordinate 1,113,358,841, forward strand.
CTAGTGACCACCTTATTGACACTTAGTACAAAATGGGGCACTTTGAGGAACAAAATAATTGTTACTAAAAATTGGTTTTGCATGGGTATAACCAAATCCGGATTTATTTCTTAAAGGTCGTATTTGGGAATACATTTTATCAAAATTTTCCTTACCATGGGTAAAGTTTGATAAACACTTCTTTAAGGAAAAAATTTCAGACTTGAGTTTTATAACCAAGTTTTTATCCTCAAAATCATTAGTTTTAGAACTAGAGCTAGGCTCGAAAACATTTTTCTTAGAAATTACTTTTTCTAACTCTTTAGAAAGTTTGTTCTTCTCAGAACTTACTTCCTCAAGATTTTTTGAAATAATTTCAAAATCAGAATTTTTCCTATCAAGATCTTTAGAAAGATCTAATATCTCTTTTGTAAGAATAGAATTGCTAGAATTTTCCTTATCAAGTTTCTTATTGAGTTTGGAATTCTCAATTTCAAGAAGTTTAGCAAACCTAGAGACTTCTTCATAAGTAGGTAAAGTATTTTCTTCATCAGAAGAGGATTCTTCATCAGAAGAGTTATAATACTTACTATCATTATAATTTAAAGAAACATTGGTCAATGATTCAACATTTCGTACCTTATCCATAAAACAATGATTATCAATTGGTAATCTGGCTATAAGACCAAGATTCTTCTGTCCTAAAGATTCGTAATCAGAAGATTCATCTGAAGAGTCACCACCACTGGCACTCTAGGTATCATTAGCTTTCAAAACATTCTTAGCTTTGGATTTATAATAATTCTTTCTATTACTGTCTGAATTCCTTTATTTCCTTTCTTTCTTTTTAAGAAAAGGGCAATCTGGTCTAATATGTCCAGCTCTTTTACATTCATAACAAGTCACTTCTCCATCTTTCTTATCTTTCCTATCCTTTTTCTTATACTTGGATTGGAAATTTCTCTGGCTAGCTATCTTGTTCATCCTTCGAGCAAGATTTGCTAATTCACTTTCAGAGATTTCACTCTCACTGGATTCAGATTGGAAAATTACTTTCTTAGACTTGGATCTGGTTACTCTCTCAGGAGTCTTAGCTTTCATCTGATTCGATGTTGTTATAAAAGAAACAGTACCATTTCCATTTTTCTTTTTGATGTTGTCAACATCTCTCTTCATTCTTGTCTCATGTTGTAGAAGAGTTCCAAATAACTCATCAAGAGAAATTTGAGTAACCTTCCTGTTCTCATCTATAGATGTTCTTTTGGATTCCCACTAATTGGGCATAATATCAATTATCTTATCCACAAGTGCTTCATCATCTAACCCTTTTTCTCCCATATACTGTAGGCTATTGACGATAGTCATAAATCTCTGTTGAACTTTACATATTGGTTCACCATACGGAAAGTTGAAGCCATGGTATTCAGCTCTAAGCATAGATCTCCTAGTCTCAATCACTTTAGAAGTTCCAAAGTGTGTAACCTCTAACTTTTTCCAGATACAATTAGCTGCTTCACAAGAAGAAATTTGGCTATATATATTTCTAGTCATTGAACATAGTAGAGTATTGCGTACCTTATAGTTGAGTTGATACTCTTGCTTTTCCTGGTTAGTAAAATTTCTAACTTCCTTGTCCGGAATTTTATAATCACCAGTAAGCATAACAAAGTTGTCCACTCCAGTATTGATAACAAAAGTCTTCATTCGATCTCTCTAGTACTCATAGTAATTTCCATCAAAGATTGGTGGTCTTATAGGATTTAGATTATCAATAGAACCAACATTAATTCCTGTCATACTAGAACAACCTTTGGCACAAAAAATTGTTAGTAGAAAAAGTTCGTAATAACAAAGTTTGGAATAAGAAAGTTTGGAATAGGAAAGTTCGGAATGATAAAGTGAGCAAGAAAAACTTATACGTGCGTACAAGTATTTCAGAGACCTCCTCTGATACCAATTGTAGGATCGAAATAATGATGTAGATGCTCAATATACAAGAGGGGGGGTGAATTGTATACTTTAAATATTCCTTTGAAACCTTTAAAGTTAGTTATGAATAACCATGTTTTCCTTAAGTAAAGGAAATGGCTAAGTTTAGCAGAGTTAAACTTAAGCAAATTCACAACACCTCTAACACCAAATGGAAACTTGGAAAGAGATTTCAAAAGTAGGTTCCAGAAATATGGTTCCAGAAATTGAAACTTAACAAAAGATTACAATATGAGATTCTACCTTAAAGCATATAGAATTTAAATGAAACAGAGTACAAGTAAGGAAGTATAAGAAAGTTATACTTTCCTTATAATACAAAATGCAGTGGAAACAAACAAGTAGTAAAACTACAAGTAACAAGATATAAGTCTTTTAACCCAAAGAGAAGGGTATCCAACAACCTTGGATAAAGGTCCCTTAATTTATACTTTCAAGCAAGTCTATCTTACCCACACCAGGGTAATCCCTCAATACGAAGATTGGAGTCTCTGTCTTGCTATCCCCGCTAGCCCTCAACTTCAAGGTAGTTGGCAACCTCTGTCTTCCTCATCAAGGAAGCCCTCAACTTCAAGGTGCTGGAAACCTCTGTCTTCCTATCCCCGGAAGTCCTCGAATGTAATCACCAACATTCGGAGTCGCACGAAGCTTTGAGAGTTTATAAGAGCCTCTCTCTCTAGAAATCACTTCAAGCGTGTAATCACATCAGTCGAAGATTAGTCATCATTTTCTTCTACGAGCTCTTTCAAATGAGCACCTATTTATAGGCAAGGTCGACCTCCTTTCCAACGGTCATATTTTCCTAAAAAATTAGAGGGACCTGTACACGTGTAACTTAACCAACGGTTAGTTAATAACAGAATATACGACATAGTTTTATAATAAAACAAGTGTAACAGAATGTACGACATCATTTAAAGTCTAACTCAAAAGTTCAGAGTGGAGATTCAGAGTGAATGTTCGGAGTGCGAGAAAAAATATTAAAGAGTAGACAAATTATAAAAGGGTAAGCAAAATGAAAGTTTGGAGTTTAACCAAAAATAATTTTTCGGAGTCTAAATAAATTCGGAGTGTATAAAACAAAGATGATCTGATTCTGTTTAATAGGTGAATTTGGAATTAGAAATCAGAATGAGAATTCGTCATCAGAATTCGTAGTGAGAATTCATCATCAGAATTCGTAATGAGAATTCGTCATCAGAATTCTTAATGAGAATTCGTCATCAGAATTCTTAGTGAGAATTCATCATCAGAATTCGTAATGAGAATTCAACATCAGAATTCGTAATGAGAATTCAACATCAAAATTCATAATGAGAATTCGATGTCGAACTTCATAAGGATTTGTATCCTGAATCTGGAGTAGAACTTAATCAGAGTTTGTATCCGGAATTCAGAATGAAACTTTATTACAGTTCTCATCTGGATTTCAGAGTGAAACTTTATTACAGTTCTTATCCAGAATTCGGATCCAAAAAAAGAATACTTCATATCAAATTTTCAAACAATTCCGAGAACATAGAAATGAATTTGAATCTTATACTTAAGAAAAATTTGGATGAAAATATGATAAGGATAATTTTTCTTACAAAAGCGATTTTCCTTATAAAAGCAGTTTTCCTTATAAAAGCAATTTTCCTTATAAAAGTGATTTTCTTAAAGATAAGGTGTTTGTGATTTTCAAAACAAGAAGGAATGGAAAAGTCATAAGGAAAACCTTATTGACTCAACATCTCTTTGGGGAGAAGTGTGATATATATATATATACATATACCATAAAAGCCTCAATTATATATTCACATAAAATGATCTTAATATACACCGATAAAGGTTGTTAGAGCTGATCAAGGATTATGATTTTTCATCCCATTACCATATTGATAAGGCGAACAAAGTGGGAGATGCTCTAAGTAGAAAGGATCCCACAACTCTATCCATGATAAGGATTGCAAGGGATTAAATATTATTGGACATGAAAAAGACGGATATGGAAATAACAAAAGGATATTCATCCTACCTTTATCAAATAACTTCCAAAAACTCAATTCTTTAGAGGGTCAAGGAGGCTTATAAAGACGATGAGGTGCTACATAAGAAGGTAGTGAATCTTTAGAAGTTCAACATTGATAAAGATGGTGTTATAAGATTTGGAACCTATATATGTTTACCATAAAATCCAAAAATTGAAGAGGTAACTTATAAATCATGTGGATAGCTCATCCTTCTCTATTCATCCAAGAAGAACTAATATGTATAGATATTTGAAGAAAAAATTCTGGTGGGATATCATGTTGAAATAGATTGTAAATTTTTCATATCAATTCTTGGAATGACACCAAGTCAAAGAATAATGATAGAAGTCTAAGGGTATGATGAAACCATTTCGCATAATAGTATGGAAATGGGAAAACATAACCATGGATTTCATCATAGGACTCCCTAGGACACCTAAAGGAAATAACTCCATCTGGGTAGAAGTTGACCACCTCACCAAGATAACGCATTTCATTACTATCGAGGTAGATTTATCTATTGGAAAACTTTATAAGATATACATAATGAAAGTGGTAATACTAAATTGATTTCCAATCCCCATTGTATTTGATGAAGATATAAGGTTTAACTTGAGGGTTTATAGAATCCTTCAACAAGTGTTAAATAAATAACTGATAATTAACATTGATTATCACCCTCAAATAGATGGTAAGTCTTAAAGGACCATTAAAAATATATAAGATATGCTGAGATTATGTTTAATGGATTTCCAAAGACGTTGGGACCACCACCTTCCCCTAGTGGAGTTCTCATATAATGATAGTTTCCATTATAACATTCAAACAGAACCTTGTGATGATCTTTAAGGGAATAGGTTTCAGACTCTGACATGATGGGATAAAGTTTTAGAGTGGAAGTTAATGGTACCTGATATTATTCAAGAGATGGACAAAGGCTCAAAGCATTAAACATCACATAAAATCTACACAAAGTTAATAGAAAATATATGTAGACAATCTCTGATGAGACCTAGAGTTTGAGGTAAGTGATAAAGTATTCCTTTATATATATCTATGGAATAACATCATGAAGTTTTAGAATAAGGGAAATCTTAGTCCTAGATACACTGACCCCTTTGATTTCCTTGATCTCATCAGAGTAGTGGCCTATATACTAGAACTCCAACCTATCCTATCTCATATACATGATGTGTTCCATGTATCCATATAGAGAAATAATATAATAGAATCATAACATGTATTGATTCCATAGGTGGTATCATTGAAGAATAACCTTTCATATGAGGAGAAACCAGTGAAGATCATAGATCATATAGACAAAGTTATACAAGAAAAAACAACTCACCTGGTCAAAGTACTTTGGAAAAACCAAAAGTTTGAAGAAGTAATACGGGAACTAGAAGAGTTGATGAAACAAAAGTACCCACATTTTTTAGTGTATGAAATGAAAGTTTAATGGTCAAAATTTATGATGGGTGGAATAATGTAATGAACCAAACTTTTTATAATTGAAATTCCCTTTGTGATTGAATCAAATTCCATATTATATAATATAGTTATAGAAAACACATGCACTTATTTAGTTATATCCTATTAGATTTAAGAGACCATTAAAAATCATAACCATTTATAATATAACTATTTAATAGTGATCATATGATTAATATATATTAAGGGTTATAACAAAGTTCAATTGACACATATGAAATAAGTGATGGGATCAACTAGTAAGTGATGGCAGATCTTCCATGGGAGAAAACATCTCCAAGAATTTCCCTTGACTAATCACTAGATGCGATTCAACAACTAAATTAAGAACGAAACTATTTATGCTAGAATTTTAAGCTAATTGAGATCATAACCCAAACCATGTACACTAAACCACCCCATGCAAATATCACCATCATGCACCGTACTCTTAGGGAATTTCCTGGTGTAATAAAGGGATATATATCAAGACCCTAATAATATTAATTTCTAAAATAACAATTATATTAATTAATTATTTTTTTACTTTATAAATTATCAAATAAATGACTTTAATAGTAATTAGATTTTGATACAATAAAAAAATTGTATTTTAGAGTAATATATAATTTAAATTAAGATGATCATTTTGATGAATTCATTAATTATTAAATTAAATTATATTTTATTAAAATATTATTATTAAATATTTTAAATTAAATAAAAATGATAATATAATTTTATTAACTGAAAATGTAATTTTATAAGGGATAGATAACTGTTATTGTAAAAAAACCAGTATTTTTTAATAAACATGAATTTCAATTTAAAAGATTAATTTCTCATATTTATAATTTTTTTATAAAATAAATATTATTTTTGGAATCATAACATTGAAATTATCCAATGGGGAATTTGTCATAATAATATGAGATATTTGAATTTTTAGGTAAAAATTAAATATGGTATAAATATATTATATGTATCATTACATCATAATGATCCAAAAGTGAGGTAATATGTTCCATAAAAGGTATCCACAACAAAATATATATTTAAACTTAAAAAAATTTGTTTTTTTATTATTTTATTAGTTTTACAAACTTTTTTTGAATCCTCCAAAACCTATATTATATTTTAAGTTTTTAAAATCAATTATTTGTAAACATGACTCACTTCCACATCACCAGGGGTATTGTTTTGATGTTATCCGTTCATGGAATTATAAAATAATGAAAAAATACTCTTTTTTAGATTCCATGGATTAAAAAAATTATAAAAAAACATGGTAAGGTTTGTGGTTTTTATTACTTTATTGTATAGAGTCTAAAACCTATGTTTGGAAAATAATAAAGAACTCCCCTCTCTTTCCCTATAAAAACCAACCCAAGATCCCATTTAATGTCACTTAAAATACTTGGATCATGAATATAATCTTCCCTTACCACGATATATCCCTCACAAGGTTTCCCCAAGCTCTAAGGAATCTCTTCCTAAGCTTTTGGAAACAACCTCTTAAGGTAAGGGATCCTCCACTTCTCCTCTTTATTGAAGCACCTTATTTATGTATTGTATTTTTTATTCAAATTCTTATTGATAGGATATTATTTTACACATCCCTATTTCTTAATTTACTATTTACAAGTGATTATATTCCCATTTCAATCTCATTGTTCCCTCCCATGAGTTATTATGTACCCCCGTTATGCTGTAGAAATTATCCTATGATTTTTCCATGACAAAATTTTCTTCAAGCACCCTTTTTATATTATGAATTTTAAGTCCCAATTTTTCATGTTGGATTATTTTTTACATATCCATATTACTTAGATTATAATTTTAAAGTGATGAGAGACCCATTTCACTTTCATTATGCCCTCCCATGATTTATTAGTTACCCCTGTCATGCTATTAAATTTATCCTATGCTTTTTCCATGCTAAAATTTTATTCAAGAACCCTTTCCATCTTATGCATTTTAATTCACAATTTTTCATGTTTTATTATGTTCTTACATATCACTATTACTACCCTCATTATTTCCAAGTGATGTGGTACCCCTTTCAATCTCATTAATTCCTCTCATGATTCATTATGTACCCCTGTTATGCTGCTGAAATTATCTGACAATTTTTCTATACCAAAGCTTTGTATTGTGAATACAATCAGAATTTCAAATCAATAGTATTAACCTAGAATTACCTATACTTATTTTATTTGGGACTTCCATGTATTTATTCTATAATCCTTAATTGTGGGATCAAATGTGATTAAATATGATCCTATGATGAATTATCTATCAAGCACACTTATACATGTACATGATATGGAAGTGATAGGTGCACTGAGAATTATATTGCACTACAATGCATTGAGTAATGTTTTAGTCTCATGAGATGTCATTAATGAGATTAGGGAGTAAACCTAATCCATTATGAAACTTTTTCCACTATGTTATGATGTCTTAGTGGTTATCCTTGACCAATATTTATGATTTCATGTTTAATGATGTTTCCAAATTACCATGTTTCCTTTAGGTTATCATCGTAAATAATGATTTTATGTTCATGTTTATGATTATCACACATTTTACGTCCCATTGAAAAGATTATTAAATAACATGTAATAATTTATTCATCTTAAGCTTTGTTTATTCTCGTAGTGTTCTTATAGATCACCCATTTCTTATATATATCCCTAGGTTATGCTATGCAATTTTCAAAGATATGGAATATTAGAAGCATGTTAAGGAAGTTTTCCATAATGTTGTTACATCCATGTATCAAGTTAATGTATTTTTTTACCTAATTTCCCAAGTACACCAGGCTTATTGATCTTCAAGGTTTTATTAAGTGTAAATTTATGTAATAAATCATGAAATAAAGTATATTATATATATGGGTTATCATACCCATTGTACTTAAACTCTCTCAACTTACTTTCTTGTGACCATAATCCATAATGAACACTTAACATCCCTATATTAGAATGATTAGAAATGGAGAGAAATCAATGAACCCAATAACTTTTCCCAAAACAGAAATTTTCTCCGGTTGCTGGTTAATGTATAAGATCCTCCAGTTGACCATTCAAATTTCAAGAGAGAGAAAAAATAAAGCCAAACATATGAACATCATATTTTTAGCAAGATTTACAAACTTTTTACATGTCTCTGGCCCTTTTTAATTAGAAGGTTCTATCGCATGTCTCATAGTCTTTGTATTAATATTTAAGAAGAGTGAATCGAGTGAGAAGATAATCTAGTACTCATTAAATAGTGACCCTCATCCATCAAAACACACCTCCCACATGTTACAATAAAATAATTTTAAAATTAAGTATGATCAGCTGTGAAGTAAACATAATAATAATGACATTATTCTTTCATCCATAAACACCTTCAATCCATCGTAGTTGTGTTCACCTTTTCAAATTTAAAAAATCTATTTTCTCTCAAAATTGGCATGTGAAACAGATGGGAAACTATATTTATTTTATGAAAAAGAATATGGATTAATTTATAGTGTACTATTAATCATGGTTTAATTTTTTAGACCAACGCATAATCTTTGATCAAACTTAAAAATAAAAATCATGGATATAATGTTCTAAGTTGATTCTCAAAATTAGAAACAATATCCCTCAAAATCCACACTGATCTTATAATAGCAATAGTATGATTAGTTTTAATACAGTATAATAATTTCCTTCCTCCAAAGTCATGTTATACAATTTTATCCTGGTGATTTCTCATGTTGAAAAAGATAAATCCAAAAACACTTTATAGAAAAGGTTATGAATCAATGATGCGATTTTCTTCACTTTAATTTATGTAAATTCTTTAATTATATTTCTTAATCATGAAAAAGGGAAATGTAATAGTTATAAAATCATGATGTTTCTATGAAAAAACATCATTTTTTTAAACCCTAGTGGTGGTATCAAATTTAACATGAAACCACACTAAAAGATTATATTGTATTTTTATTAAATGATAATGTGATTCATGAAATAATAATGTGATAACTACCTAGTAAAAACCAACAATAAATAATTATCATATTCTTCATTTTCTAGAATTCCCCCAAACCACTATAATTCATCCTCTAAAATCATATAATTAATTATTATAAAATTCAAGCATAATTTTGAAACCATGATTAATACATTTTTCATTCTTCTTAAGTTTCAGAATAAAAATATTTAGCTAAAAATATTGAAAATATATTATATTTTTGTTAATTTGTTTCCTAAAATGATTTTTCTAGATCTTTTGTATTGATAAATCACTAAAAAATATATGTTTACCTATACTTGATATATTCTTAGTTTTGTTTTTATATAGATCTAACTTCTGATTCATAAAATTTTATTTAACTTAATTAGATCTATGTAAAGTATCATACATTGTGAATTCACATTGAATTAAAGAAACTAAAATATTACTGAAGATTCTGTGTTTATTATAACCATACCAAAGAGATCATAGGAGTTTGTTTTATCGACGCTTATAAATTTAGACCGATCATCAAGTCTTGGATGATAATGACACAATACATCCAGCTATAAACTACCTCAGTATGGAGAGATTTATTCTATAATCTTTTTAAATGTTATTTTATAGATTATATTTGTGAGGTGCTGATTATAAAAGGTATAGGTTTTTATTATGGAATTTTTTTCTTCTAATAATATTATATCAAAGAGATTATAGGGCTATGTGTCTATTTGTCTTCAGAATTATATTCATTGAAGTTTTGGGTGTATAATTTATTTTGATTAGGTTGATTAATGATTAGATCAAGGATAAATCTACAAACTACCGAAATTCTATTAATTAAGTTCTATGGTTCAGAAATTTTATCTTCTGATAGAGTTGATTACTGATATATTGGTTTTAGAACATGTATTCCTTTGATCTATGTACATCCCATCCAACCTCATTAAAATAAAATAGAAGAGTTCCCATGATTAGAACTACTGGTAATAATATCCTTAAATGGTTTTTCATATTGATATCTAAAATTATTTGTTTTATTTCTATTTTAATTGTTTTTTATATTTTAGTGGGGTTTTTTTCCTCAATTATATTCACAACTTCCTAGTATTTAATTTTTACTACCTTTATCATATTTTTGGTTTCATACTCTAATTTTATTTGTGTTTTATCTTCTGAAAAATTTAAATTCTTGAGGGAGAAAAATTGTAAGTTCGTTTTAAAATTTAGTTCACATCCCCTTGAAGCTTCCATATTGGGAAAAAAATTGGTATTAGAGCTAGTATCTATAAATTTCTAAATTTAGATAATTACTATTTTGTTTTCAATATTTATTTTATGTTTCTTACACTAATGTGCTGGTAGAAGAAATATTTTCGTTCTATGGAAAGTTATTTACTAGCCGAAATAATGAAAAATTTAATTCGACCCACCCACCAATTTTTAGTCAAGAATATTATGAATATTGGAGAGATGAGATTAAAATATTTTTAATTAACACTGGAGTTGATCATTATCAGATGATGAGTAGAAATTTTAATATTCTAGAGAAGGATATTTCTCATTTTACTCCTAATGAGAAGTTAAAATATTACGAAAATTCTATGATCCAAAATATTTTACACTATTTAATGAAAATAAATATTTATAGTCCGATATCTTCTTGTGAAATGGTGGAAATAATATGGAGGAAATTTAATATTATACTTTTAAGAACTTCAAAAGTTCTTGAGACTATAAGGGAGATGATTCATGTTAACTATTAAGATTTTTATTTTATTTCTAGATAACCAATTTATATAATGAGTCAGTGTCTTATAATGATGGTGAGTGGATTAGGATCATTTGTTGAGTAAGAGATTACTGATGAAAAAATTATTGAGAAATTTATAGATATATTTTTGAATAAAGGGAGATTAAGAGAATAACAATCGGTGTTACTAATAAACTTATAAATATGAACCTAAATGATTTTATTTGAAAAATAATTTTATATAAAAATAGTATAAAGAGATACATGGAGAGGGAGAAGTAAAAGAAAAAATTTCTCTTTTATAATAACTTCCAAAGTTGTAACTTCTATAAATAATACTTCAAATCCTACTATTTCGAAGATAAATTCTTAAAAATATTCATGTAATTGTTGTTCCAAACTTAGTGAAACTAATTTTATCATCTTTAAAGGTATATGAATATAATAATTGGATTTGATAACTACAACATTATCTTAAAAATAATAATAATAATAGATATGAAAAGAATGTATAGAGAGAAGATTCTTTAGATATTATCAAATATGAATGTAAAAAACTGGGCACATCTGACATGGTTGTACAAGACTAAAGATGAAGGATAAATAATCTAGAATAACTTTAAATCAAAAGGGGAAGGAGTTATTGAGAGAGATTTATTACACTTAGAGTGTAAGTGAAGATCCATATTCAAATAATCATTATTCATAAAGTGATGATAGCTGAATGACAATTGATTTTTATCAAAATCCACCAAGAAATGAATTGGTATTTATAATAAAGGTAACTCTGAAATAATATATGAATTTTTCTTTAGATTCTGGTTATTATTATTATTTGAATGTTGGATATGATACTCCACCATTTGAATTAATGTTTGAATATTTTATTTCCATGAAAAAATATATAAAAAGTTAAATAACGACCATGATAAGTCTAATAAATATCTTGTTAAATTAAATGATATAATTTATAAAACTAATTTGAGTTAGATGTTAAATTAATTTCTATTTAAACTGTTAATGATCAAAATGAGGTTATATAAATGAAATCCAAATTTAATATTCTAAAGCAGTTTTTTTCTAATTTTTCTTTTGTAAGGTAGAATTTTGATAATCATATAATATAGTTGAAACCAACTAGATAATATTTTTGAATTAGTTTTACATCAAGGTAGTCACATTTATAGATGAACTATTTCATTCTTCAATGTCAACCACTTTATTCAAAATGGTAGAGGGGTGGTCCCTAAAAGAGTTGTTGTTTCTTATACAAGGTTTAATTGTGAATACCCAAACCCAAAATTCTGTGTTAAGAAAATATAAATGCTATGTATTTTTTTATAAGATAAACTAAACTACTACACAACATTTATTAAATACCAGGAAATTTTCCTGGTCTAGGTTTTAGAGAATTAGAAAAACCTTACATTTTTATCAGATTTGTGCAAAATTAAAGAAAAATAAAATATCTAATCTAGTTCACATGTTATAACTCTTTATAAAAAATTCCTCACTTAGAACTTCTTGTTGACCTCTCGAAATAATTTTAAAATAAGGGATGTGCATTAAATTTCTCAGTAATGGGTTTTTTAAAATATTAGGGAGAGAAAACTCATAAAATACCTGTGTAAAATATTATAATACTTGAAAAATAATTATACTTTTAAAATGATTTTAAAATTACACAGTGATTTATGAAAAATATTAAGTTTGCTTCTAAAATAAAACCATGATTCCACTTGTAAAATTGAAGGCTATCTGTGCCTACCAACTTTCCCGATTGTTGGGTTCACTTCTTACTCCCTTTAATGTTTATAATTTCCAAGTGTTAATATTTTATAAAAATATTTTTAGCTTGCATTACTTATATAAATACGTTTCCACTAGAGTTTTTGTTTTAAAATGACATAAACAAGCAATAAATACAGATACACTTATATTTATATATAAAAATATAAATATAAACCTTCGTTGAAAATAATCTATTAGACTTGGCACAACCAAATATCTTGATACTTAAACTTTACATTTTTACATAGAAGGTTAATTAACTTCCATATACTTAAAATTTTATTCATAATCACTTAAAAATCCATTTTTTAGGTAGTTGTAATATATGAAAAAGTTTATTCAATGCACATGGTTACATGTGTCTATATATATATATATATTAATGTATGATATGTCATGGACAATCAATATCGTATGGCCATAATTATGATTTATGAATGACATGCATATGACATGATTCCATTTCACAAATGTTTGGAATTCTTAATCTTTATTATCTTAAATAAATTAATACATGTTTTTTCCTACATAAATAATCGAAATCAATTATTTAAGAATAATTATAAGCTTTGAAAATAATAATTATATACATATTCTCTAAATAACCTAAAACTTGGAATAATCTATTCATTTATAATCCTGACTTGTAGTAAATTGTGCACACACACACATATATGAATAATAAATACATAAATATATAATACCCCTAAAAATAATGCTTACAAGAGTTTGAAGTAAATAATAAAGGAGAATACAAAATAGTACTTATATATATATATATACCAAGAATAAACTTAAAAATTACATATATACATAAATCATAATTTTAAAATATATCTTGGAGATCACATCCATATAAAATTTGGAATTTTAAATACTTATATATAATAGTTTTCAGAAATAAATTCACTTTAAAAATAAAAATAAATCATGTTAAAATAAGTAATCCCTTATTGGAGAACATCAAAATAAAATATAAAAATTCAATCCCTTATAATAATAAGATTTAAATAATTTATTGTTTGAAAATATATGTTTCCCTTATAAATACAATATCTTGCCACCAATAGAAAATAAGTATAAATTCATAGTGAGACTTGGTAAAAATATCCCTTGCAAGAGAATAAAATTAAAACATAATTTTGATAAATAAAATTCCTTAAATAAGAATAAATTCTATTTAACCAAAATATTGAAAAAATATAAATATAATCCCTTACACTATACCATACTAATTTTAAAAATAAAGAACCATAATTAAAAATAAATAAATATGGTATCACCCTTAAATCTAGAAATTATAAAAAAATAAATAAAAAAATTGTTAAATATATACATATATGTAATATATGTATATATATCTTTTTATTCAAAAAACAAACTAATAAAAATAAATTAAACCATTAAAACAGAATAATAAAATTACAATAAATTTAACCTCTTACTTGATTTGCAGATTCCTGATCTTTTTCTATGTATAAGACACATTTAGTTATTCTTTGTTGCTCTCAATTTGAAACTGTTATTATTAGACATGAAAATGGATTTTATAGCCATTTATATCACTATTCATTCATAGTGAGGAAATATTATATTAATTTTCCGTATGAAGGAAGAAAAATTTCTTTATTCCTCTTAAAATGACGTGGTGGAGACTCATGGCATGCAGATCAAGATTATATTGAAAAAAATATTTATTATATCAACATTAATGAAAGTTGGATATCAAAATTGAAAAATAAAGAATGGAAAAATATGTTCATTAGTGTAAATTATAAAACAAAATAGATGGAAAGTGATAGATTGAATAAATTTATATTATGTTGAAACTTTTTGCAGAGGCCAGATCAAAAGAAATCCTTGGGGATCTTGAAACAATGATAGATTCACAAAATAGTTTTCACAAGAAACTATATCAGAGAGATATGTAATTGATAAATCCTAATTTATGCATATAATATCAATATCATGTTAAATAAAACCATATGAACAATAGAAATTCATGGTCGACAGCAAAAACTGAAGGAAGACAATGAAGATGATGAAACTAGAAGATTCGAATGCCTATAAGGGAAAACAAACAACTACGTCACATAGATCTATGTAGATCTATAATTGAAACAAATATACATTGATTGATTCAAAAACCCTGAATACAATCGAAACCCTTTGATGACACATCAACCCTTGAAAACCCTCACCGACGGTCCACTATCAATCAATCACCTCCCAGGTGTCCGACCCTTGTTCTGTGGCTGATCACCACCAATTGAGACTCGAACCCCCATCTAATCTCGGTGTGATGGCGATGACCCTCTTAACTTAACTTCAACTTCCTCGACCACAGGTCCTCCAAAAGATGACCTCCACCATCTACTCGAGAATGAGCCATGGTTTTCGATTTACCCTAAATCGAACCCCTCCCATTTTTTTAAAAAATTAATATATTCATTTTTCTGACATTGATTTTGTTCATTGTTATAAAAAAAATAATACTCTTTATTTAAATCAAAACATAAAAATAATTTCTTATAATGATTCAAAATGATTTTATAATTAAAAATATATATTATTTTATAAAAAATAAATTATTTTATTTTTATGGGAAACATAATTTATAAAATTATTTTTTTAAATTTTGTTATTATAATTAATTAAAAAATTAAATTATATATAAGATATTATTAATATTTTAGCATCAAATTAAAATTATTACAATTTATTAAAAATATTATTTCTTTATAAAAATATTAACCAAAGTAACTTTAGTTTTTAGAAACATTTTATTATATGAAAAAATATTTATATTATTTTCAAAATAAGTATTTATAATATTTTTATAATCCTTTTAAATGAAATATTGATTGGTTAAGAAAAATTTGTCAAATTATATATATAATATAATATTATTTTAAAATAAAATCATGTGATATGAAAAATGTAAATTTCATAAAATCATAATTTAGTAGTCTAAGAAGTGATGTATTTTTGAAAAATAATTCAAACATATTTCATTATAATTAAATTATTAATTACTTAGAAATTTTGAGATGTTACATTTTCCCCCCTCAAAAAGAATAGCACCCTTGGAATTCATTCATTGGACTTGAGGAAATTATAAATTTTCATCTCCAGAGTTAAGAAAAATAAAAACCGCTAAACTATTATACTCTACATTTTAGATGACAACATCTATTTTTCAATGTTATATAGACCATTACTATGATACCAACTATAAAGACCCAAACCCATGCATACAGGTTCAACACATATAAATGCTGTGTATTTTGTTTTATAAGATAAACTGAATGAATACATAACATTTATTACATACTAGGTTCTTTTCCCAGTCTATGTTTTGGAGAATTAGACAAACCTCACATTTTTATCATAGGTGTAGAAAAGAAAAGAAAAATAAAATATATAATCTACTTCATGCATAGTAACTCTTTATCGAAGTTTCCCAACTTAGAACTTCTAGTTGACCTATGGAAATAATTTTAAAACAAGGGATGAACGTTAAATTGATCATTAAGGGGTATTATAAAAATTTTGTGAAAAATAACTTACAAAATTCATTTTTAAAATATTATAATACTTGAAAAATAATTACAATTTAAAAATTATTTAAAAATAATCCAGTATTTTTTGGAAAATATTAATAAAGTTTTTAAAAATAAAACCATGAGGCGACTTGTAACATTGAAGGATGTCTAAGACAACCCACTTTCCCAAGAGATGGGTTCACTCCCCGATTGACTTCATGTTTACAACTTTCAAGTGCCAATATTTTATAAAAACCTTTTCATCCAGCCTTACTTATATATATACATTTCCAATGAAGTTTAAAAAAAAATAAACAAGCATTAAATACACATACACTTATATTTATATATAAAAGTATAAATATACAATTTCCTTGAAAATCACCTATTAGACTTGGAATAACCAAATTCTCTTGATACTTAGACTTTTCATATTTATATGGAATGTTAATTAACATCCATGTACTTAAAATTTCATTCATAATCTCATAAAAATCCATTTTTATGTAGTTTTGATAAATTAAAAAGTTTGTTAAATGAACATGGTTACATGTACACACACACACACAGACAGACACACACACACACACACACACATATGAATGTATGATATGTAATGCATGATCAACGATGTATGACCATAATCTTGATTTATGAATGACATGTATATGACATGATTTCATTTCACAAAAATTTGGAATTCTTAACCTTTATTTTCTTAAATAAATTAATACATGTTTTTACCTACAAAAATAATCAAAATCAATTATTTAATAATATTTATAAACTTTTAAGATAATAATTATACACATATTCTTGAAATAAATTGAAACTTGGAATAATCCATTCATGTATAATCTTGACATTTAGTAAATAGTGTGTATATATATATATATTTATAATAAATACAGAAATATATTACACCTATAAGTATATTTTTACATGAATTTAAAGTTAAGAATAATAGAGTATGAAAAATAATAATTAAATATATATATATATATATATATCGAGTATAAACTAAAAATTATATATATATATATAAATCATAATTTTAAAATATAACTTGGAGATCACATCCTTATAAAATTTAGAATTTTAAATAATTATTTATAATAGATTTCAGAAATAAATAAACATTGAAAATAAATATAAATCATGTTAAAATAATTAATTCTTTACTAAAGAACATCAAAACATAATAAAATAAATGAAATCTATTACGATAATAAGATTTAACGAATTTATTGTTTGAAAATAAATGTTTCCCTTATAAATACAATCTCTTTGTGCCAAGAGAAAATAAGTGTAAATTCATTGTGAGACTTTGTAAAAATATCCCTTGAAATATAATCAAATTCGAGCATAATTTTTGATAAATAAAATCCTTTACGCCAGAATAAATTACATTTAACCTGAATATTTACAAAACAAAAATATAATCCCATATATTATACCATGCTTATTTTAAAAATAGAAAACCATAATTGAAAATAAATAAATATTGCATCACCCTTACATCTATAAATTCTTGAAAATAGGTAAATATATTATTAAATATATAAATATATATAATATATGTATATATATCATTGTAGTTTAAAAATAAACTGATAAAAATAAATTAAACCCTTACAACAGAATAATCCCAATACAATAAATTTATTCCCTTACTTGATTTGAAGATTACTCTTATTTTTCTATGAAAAAGACACATTTAGTTATTCTTCATTTCTCTCTGTTTGAAACTATTATTTTTAGATATGATGATTGGTTTTTATGGCCATTTATATCACTATTCAATCACAATGAGGAATGATTATGTTAATTGTCCGTATGAAGGAAGAAAAATTTCTTAATTCCTCTTAAAATGATGTGGTACAGACTCATGGCTTTCCGAGCTAGTTTTGATTGGGAAAATATTTATTATACCAATATTGATTCAAGTTGGATATCAAAATTTAAAAATAAAGAATGAACAAAAATGTTCGTTAGTGGAAATTATAAAACAAAACAGAGGGAAATTGATAGATTGAATAAAATTATATTATATTGAAACTTTATGTAGAAGCCAAATTAAAATAAATTTGTGGGTCTCCTAAAACAATAACATATTAAAAAAATAATTTCAAAATAAACTATATTAGAGATATATGTAATTGAAAAATCCAAATTGATGTATATAATATCAATACCACATAAAAAAACCCATATTAAAAACAAAATGTCATGAATGACAGTTAAATCTAAAGGAAGATAATGAAGATGATGAAACCAAAATATTTAGACACCTACAAGGAAAAAAAACACATACTTCACTTAGATCGAAGCAGATCCATGATTGAAACACTCATATCTAGATTGCTTCAGAAAACCTTACTATAATCAAAACCCTTCGATGATGCATTGACCCTCAAAATCCCTCATGCACAGCTAACCTCCATCGATCGAGCCTCAAAAGCCCATCCAATCTCAACATGATGATGACAACCCTTAGATCTTATCTTCAAATTCCTCGATCATGGCTCCTGTCGGAGACGACCTCTACCCTCCTTATGAAAACGAGCCTTGGTTTTCGATTTTCCCTAAATCGACCGTTTTTTTAAATTATTTCATTCAATTTTTTTAACATTGCTTATGTTCAATATTATAAATAATAATAATATTTTTGTTTATTTAAATAAAAAAATAATAATAATTTCGTATAATAATTCAAATTGATTTTATAATTAACAAAATATATTATTTTATAAAAATATAAATTATATTATTTTTATTGAAGACATTATTTATAATAATATTATTATAAATTTTGTTCTTATAATTAATTTATAAATATTTAATTATTTATAATATATAAATCATGTTTAAGTATCTATTTAAAATTCTAATAATTTATAAAAAATACTGTTTCCTCATAAAAATATTAACCAAAGTCACTTTAGTTTTTAGAACCATTTTATTATATCTAAACTTATTTATAGTGTTTTCAAAATATGTATTTATAATATTTTTATAAAACATTTAAATAAAATATTTATTGGTTAAGAAAAATTAATCAAATTATATTTATAATACAATATTATTTTAAAATAATACCGACTTATATGAAAAATTTAAATTTCATAAAAATATAGTTTGTTAATCTAAAAAGTGATATATTTTTGAAAAATAATACAAACATATTTTTTTATTATTAATTTATTAATTACTTATAAATTATGGGATATTAAATCAATCATTCAAAACTTATAGACATTTTATTTATAAAGAACTAGAAGTTGTACTATGGGGCTATATAGATGCTGTCTCTGAAAGTTATTTTTGCTATCATTACTAGACCAAAATATGTTTGGTTACTAATATTTTAGCCTTATTTATTCAAGTAGAAAATTCTGAGTACTAGTGGCTAAAATAATTAGTTTATAGATAT
The DNA here is from genome assembly GCA_963277665.1 of Viscum album. Lineage (NCBI taxonomy): Eukaryota > Viridiplantae > Streptophyta > Magnoliopsida > Santalales > Viscaceae > Viscum > Viscum album. Next base: position 1,113,378,809 of record OY728146.1, read on the forward strand.
TTTTTTTCTCAACAAATTAATGGAAAAAAATTCCATATTATAGAACATAAAAAAAGTGAAGTCTGAGCATGTTACTTTTAGTGGCAATGTGTGAGGATTGATTTTTCATATTAGTGATGTCTCTTTTCTTAGAGGGAATTTAATTTCATATTTAATTTATGTTCTAGGACTTAAGATCTACCTTATTATCAGTATTCAATTATTTTATGTGGGTTAAACTATGAGATTTGGGAATGAAATATATACCATAAAATGTTTGGAAGCAGTTTGCATATAATATTTCAATAAGCATGATAATGTTTTCACAACTATCCTAGGGGAAGTTACTTGCTGAAAATTTCCTTCTCTCATTGAAATTATTTATAATTTTTTTTTATTTGGAATAGAAGTCTAGGAAAATTAAATGTTTAGATCTTAACTAAACAATCTACGAAAGGAATGGTGAAGGAACTTCATTAACAAATCATTAATTTTTCCAAAGACTGTGACCCTTAAAAATATGGTATGTAATACTATTCTAAGTTTAAATCGACTGGTGAAGTCTCAACTTCCAGATATTTAAATTTATTTCACATAAACCTTTTTATTTCAACAAAAAATATAAGTATCAGAGGAAAAAATTTTGTGTATGTCATATATGATGACTATACAAGGTATACTTGGGTTTATTTTAATTCTCTTAAATTGGAATAACTCTTTATTTTTTAAATTATTTTTTTCTATATTCAAAATATAAAAAAATTTCTATTATGAATATCTAGAGTGATAATTAGGGAGATTATTTGAAATCTACTTTTGAAAACTTATGTAGTAAAAGGACAATGCACACAATTTCTCAGCACCAAGATGTTCATAATAAAATGTGTAATTGAAAGGAGAAATAGAACACTCTTATAAATTTCTTAGTATATATTATGTGAATATATTTCTCTAATAATTTTTGATCTGATTCCATTATTAATTCCAATTACACTATAAATTGAGTTTTAAATCACCCTATTTTAGATAAAATACCTTAAAAATCATGGAACAAAACGAATACAAAACTTATTTAATTCAGAGTTTATTGATGTAAAGTGTTCATTTTGAATACTAAATATAATTTACATAAATTTTATTTGAAATATGATGAAGTAATTATTCTTAGTTACTCCATCACAAGTAAGGATTATGTTATTTTAAATATATGTACATATAATAATGAATAAATGACACAAATTATGCATAATGTGGAAATTTCTTATATAAATTTAAAGAATCCAAATTTTGAAAGTGTGATTTTTTTAAACCCCTTACTATTTACTTCTAGAATTTGAACCACATTCACCTGTTATTATCTATTCAGAATATTTTCTAACAAAAGATACTCATCTGTTAGATGAAAAATAATATTTATTTTTACCTAAAAATTAAATTATCTTAGAGAATCATCCCACTAATAATATTTTTAGCAATATTCTCAAAAATCTAAAACTATATTTTATTTAAAAAATTAATTTGAACATCTTATATTATTATATAAATTTTAATAAAAAATTTTAGAAAATGACTTGAGTGATGAGAGTTGAATAATTACCATGAAAGAAGAGATTAATCAATTCAAACAGAACAAGTTTTGAACTTTTTTAAATACCAGGATGATTTTGTAGTTATAGGAGTGAAAAAGGTTTGCTAAAATAAGTGTGGTGAGAGTAGAATAATTATTTGGAAAAAATCCAAACTTGTTGTTAAGTGTTATAACTATTTAGTGGGAATTAATCATGGAAATTTTTTCTCTGCTATCCATAAAAAAAATATATCCATATTCTATCAGCCTTTATAAATCATATGAATTTTACACAATTTTAAATGGATTTAAATAGTCCATTTTTTAACAGTTATGTTCATAAGTATGTTCATGTTAAATAAAAACTTGAAGTTGAAGATATTAATTTTACATAACATGTTTTTAAATATACTAAGGAACTTTATGGTCTTAAACAAGTCTAAAGATCCTGTTATGATAGATTTTCATGATTTCAACTTCAATATTAATTTTCTAGAGGAACCAAAAATAAAAATATTTTTATTGATAAAGTTTTTAATGAAACTATAATCATACAAATTTATTTTGATGAAATTTTTTTCTATTTTTACTGAAAAAACTTATATAAGTTTTTTTAGAACTTATGAAAAGTGAACTTGAGATGAGGATGATGGGTGAGACTAACCACTTTGTTTGTTTCCAAATAACATAGATACTAGAAGGGAATATTTTAAGTGAACATTAGTATATTGGGGATTTACTTAAGTATTTTTATTTTGATAATTTTTCTAGTGTAAACTCTGATAGGTACCTCATGTAAACTTGATCTTGATGAATTTGAGAAATAAATATATCATAAAATATTTATATGGATGATCAAAGTTTTACTTTACTTAATAACTTTTAGATAAAACATTATATATAGTGTGTAATTTTGTGTGCTATTTAAATAAAATTCAAAATAGGCCCATCTTGTGGTAGATAAATGGATATTTCATTAATTTAATGAAAATTCTTAAAATTGAATATTTTATTGTACTAGTTTGAAGTTCATTCTTAAAAGATATTAGGATACTAATTTTAGAGGTTTTAGAATAAATCAGAAGTGTACTTTTGGAACTATTCATTTTCTATTTGTAGCTTTAGTCTCTTGGTCCAAAAAGGAGAAACATTTTATTGCACTTTTTACTATTGAATCTAAATATATTGTATATAAAAGATGTTACACTAAATTTTTTTATATGAAACACACCCTCACTTATTTTATAATAATTTTTACTAAGAATCCAATTGTTTGTGATAGGACATGTGGTATTTATTTATCTACGAACACAACACATCACTCACACAATAAAAAATTAGATATAACACACTATTTACAATAATAACACACACTAAATGGATATAACATTCTCAAATTTATTGTAACTAAAGATCATATTATTGATATATTTACCAAATCATTAAATTCTAAAATACCTGAATACATTAAATAGAAAATGGGTGTGATCAGTGTTAAGTGACCACTTTCCACTTCCCTTTTTTAATCTCCTAACATTAAAAATATCTTTGAGAAAGTGGGAGTAATTTTTTTCTTTTTATATAACTCTAAAAACTTTTTATACAAGTACTTCTTATATTTTGGAAGAACTTTGAACATCACTTATAAGATTGATCTTAAAAATCTCATGGAACAACACATTAGAAAAGTTATTTTCCTTAATGGAATTAATGGTTGTTATATTTTAGAAGGAACATTTTACTTAATGAGTTCTAATCTTATATAAATTCCCCCCATTTTGTAGGATTTTTAGTATACTCTTACATATAATTTATATTTTTAGATTCACTATTATGTATTCTTGAATTTACTATTATGATGGTTTACTCTTACTCTTATGTATTCTATCATTATTACTTATGCTGAACTATCATGGTTTTCCTTGGTAGTTTTTATTTTATTAGTTTTTTTGTTAATACCAAATGGGAGAAGATAAATAAATTTAGGGGATAATAAATATAATATATACATTAGGGAGACATCAATATTTAAGGAATTTAAGGTGGAGAAGTTAATCCTAGGGGGAGATTGTTTACAGACTTACATTGATTTAGTATGGGGGTGACTATGTGAAATAAGTTAGGGGAAATTAAGAGGAATATAATTATTCTAAACATTCATTTCATATCTCAAAGGAGATTAAGTCTTATATAATTACATGGATTTTTCTATAATGTTATATTTCATTTTAATTTACTTGTTTGTTATGTTTTTTCTTGTTTCATGGTTATCCAAAAATGGGAGACTATTGAGTCCTTTTCAATAAATGTATTATTCAATATCTTTTGACTTTATAAGTCAAAACACACAATTTTTTTATGCACTTTATGTTTTTTTAGTTATGTTTTTATGCATACTTAACTTATGATTCATAAACTACCAGTGAACTTAATGTAATCCATGTAATGTATAAAACATTTTGAATTCACACAAAATCACATCAATTGAATGATAACTAAAGCTTATTTATTTATCATAATTGTATCGGAAAACTCAGAGGATATTTTTACATCGATGAATATAAATTCATACCAAGATTAAAGTAATGAAAGATAATTAAACATTACATAGAGTTGCGCACTAACTAATTATTGGGGTATTTTGTTAGTAATATTTTTTTATGATACTTAATTCTTCTATTTATGAGGTGATTATTATAAAATATTCAAGTATTTCCTATTATAATTGTTTTTTCAATTAACATGATATTGATGAGATTTTGGGGATAAAAATATTCTTTTTATAAACATCATGTTTAATAAAGTATAGGATTTAGACTTGATATTGATTGAGTTAATAAAACTAGAAGTCAAGGATAGAGCTTCATGCTACCATTGTTCTATCAAGGATGTTCTGTCATGTAGAACTTGTATATTCAAATCAGGTTTGTCGATGAAATTCTATGATTAGAACTTGTATCCCATGGATCTAGGTATCGATATATATATCGTTTTGAGATAAATGTGAAGAGTTACTTTGACTCAAACTATTGGTAATAATATTATTTTATATATTTTTTTATATATAACTCCAAATTTTGTATCTATTTATATTATTTTTATTTTAAAATTCAACATTTTACATTTGATAAGTCCCTAACTAATGAGTGTTAAATTAATACAATGTTTATGAATTATACACTGCTGTTCTCAAATCTATTTGGAGTTTTGAACTTCCAAATATTTTATATTATTGAGGAGGAAAATTGTAAACTCATTTTAGAATTCAATTCCCCCCTATTGAAGAATCTATTTGAGGATAAAATTATTGAAAAAATTATTCAATTCTCTTAATTTCCATTTAGATAAATTATTCACTCATTTTAATCCTATATAGATCCAATGAAACTAAAAAAAACTCATATGTACGATGTTAATATATTTTGCATGAAAATAAGTTGTTAAATCATGAATCAATAACTAAAGAAACTAAGTAATAATATCCTCCCAATGTGAAAGTTATTTGAATTTAAAAATACTAGATGGAATAATGTTTGTGATAGTACACATCTCTTAGTATAAAGAATGAATCTACTTTAAACAAGACTCATTTCTTTATTAACTCCTTCAATCATATAAAGAGATCTTTAATATAATCCTTTATCAATATACTTCAACCTCATTACGGTCTCTTTAATCTCTACATTTTATTGACTATAAATATGAATTGGACTCAAAAGGAATTATAACATGTCATCATATATCTATTTTATAGGAAACTCATCTTGATTGTCTTACCCCTTTTTTATTCTCCCCTATTGACTAAAATTTGTTCCCTTTTTCTTGGAAAAGCTATAAAAATAACCCCTTTATCAATATAACACCCCACATTTCTATTTTGTGTACATTTTAATTTTAATGATAATTTGTGTATGAAATTGTTTGTTTTTTAATTTTTCAATAAATATTATATCTTTCACAGATGGTGTGCATGGTCCTATTGATCACCAAATGTGATAGTGCATGCCTTGAATTTGACCTAGTGTTTTAAATTTCTTGTCCAAACTTCCCAAGATGTGTTATAACTTACTATTGGATAATTAATATATTATTATTTTATTATTAATTATCTTATATTTTTATGTAAATAATTAATACTACATCAAATATTTAATTTAAATCATCATATAGGAATCATCTATAGGAAAGGATATTCATTTCTTAATTATAAATTTTTAAAAATATTTTAAAAGAAATATAATTACATGGGAAAAAAAATAATTTTTTAAGTTGGGTAAATGAAATATGGAGTGATAAATTTTTAAAATGATTCCTAAAGATTTCAATAAAATTTCCTTATAAAAATTATTAAAACAATTATATTAATATTAATAAAAATATCTAATAAAAAGGGAAAACCCCATCCTCCTCTCATCCATTCACATGACACACCAACGGAGGGAGGATAGACTTCTTTTTCTCTTCTATTTTCACCTCTAAGGGAAATTTCCATCACTATCCATGGATACTATAAGGAAAAGTCTCTCTTCATCCTCCTCTTCACCTTTTTTAACTCTCATCTTCTTCCTCTTACCTAATTCTTCTATCGAGGGTTTGTTTGTAACACCCCAAGATTTCATAGTATGTTATCTCATTAAAGTAATTTAATAGCTTGCGCTACACACAACACCGAGTTTGAGCGCACCACAACTTACTAAACTAACCGTTCAAAAAGTGATTATGAATAGTATTAACTGCATTTTGAATCTTATATACTCTATATAATTTTAAAATCCATATTATGTGTTTCTTAGACATAATAAAAGAACAAATTCTTTTTTTTGGATAAAATAAGTATTTGTCAAAAAATGAAATTTTACCGACTTTTAATGACAAACCCTTTTTAAAACCAATATTTGACACTCTTATATATTCAATTTAATGAAATTAAAATTTTCTTTATAATCTGTACATAAAAATTTAGTTTATATAATTTTTTGGTACTTTTCTGATAACTTTCATATTTTGATGAATAGTGAAAAATACTATGTTTTAATTGAAAACAACTTTTTTAATAAAAATAATATATAGTGATAAATTATGAATTTGAATGGTTTGTAAGTATAATTAGATTATATTTTTATCATTTAATACAATTCAGGTCATTATAAGTAATTTCACATTTAAATTTGACATAAACACATGTCAATCTTTTGATTGTTTTTACTTTTTAAAAACCAGCTTTTTGGTTTTGGCAACAAGAATTAATTTTAAATTAATAAATTCAACTTATATGTTTTGAATTTTCTAAAATAGACTTCATTTTGGAATTTGTAATATCAAAATTATCTTTGGGTAAATTTTTGATATTTTTTTGAAAACTTTCAATTTTTGATGAATAGTGAAAAACACTACGTTATTATATAAAACCGACTTTTTATTTAAATAATTAGTTATTTTATTTTATTTTATGTTATGTCAAAATAGATACATAATACCTATATATATTCAATGTAATTAATTTGTGTCATTTTATAATAAGTTTATATATATAAAATTTTATCGAACATTTTTCCTTCTTTTACCCACCTTCTAGGAGCATTTATAAATTCGCATAAAACTTAATTTTACCGCTTCTATGAGTTGAATTTAAAAAATCCAAGAGATACGGTTGAAATAATTAAGTAAAATTTGGTTTAATATGATAAAAATAATTTTTGGTGAATAGAAACCTTTGACTTTTATTTACCACGGTTAAAAGTAAATAGGGTAATTAAGGGTAAAAATGATATTATAATTACCCTAACACATGTATTAATTCTATTGGATAATTATAATTCGACCAAAAAAACCTTAGGAATAAAATATGATACCCTTTGGTCCACTTGGATAAGATTAGGACATTTATTATTATTTTATTTAAAGAAGAGTTAAAAGAATTAAATTCAATGTTTAATAACTAAACCATTTTTAATATAGAGTTATACATAAGATAAATTCGAATATAAATATTAATTATAAAGCTAAAAAAATTTCCTACATAATAGTATTTTATTAATACTTTTTAGACATTAAATAATTTAATTTATTTATGACACAATGATGATGGAGTAATTAACTTATTAATGAAATATTAAAATAATTGATATTATAAATATCCAAATAAATGTAAATTGAGACTTTTGTTGAATTAAAATAATTTTATAGGTTAATATGACATGTTAGTGTTGGTTAAATAAATTTTATTCTAAGTTATAAAGTTTTTATGGCTTTCAAAAAAATCATATACTAAATAGTGTCAAAATTTACATAATTGAGTTTTTAAAACAAATATTATATTATTAATTGATATAATATTAATAAAAATATAAGGTTTGGAAAAAATACTTATATAAGTTTATATATATTAATAATGAACCACATGGGGTTCTCTTGGCCTGTTATAGTAATTTTATTAACCATATAATATAAAAATACAAAGAGACATGGTAAATGTCAAACTATTTAATTAAGAGTTAAATCTAAAAGATAAGGTTAATATGATTACCTAAACCTGTCTAAAACCTATTGGTTGGGAGGTTTTCGAACCATAACAACCTTATCCTTTAAATAATTCATTTTTAAGCCATTATAAACCAAAAATGAGTTTATTATAAAATAATATTTCAATCTTTTTCTGAAGTGACCCTCACCTCTCTTATATAAGGGAACTTCCCCTTATCTTAATTTCACACCTCCAAAGCCATTTGGCTCGACCAAACCCTGACCAAATATCCTCCCAACTTTCCTAACTTCATACTAGAGGCCTTAATTTAGTCATAAATCCAACCTAAGTATCCCTTTTGATCAAATCAAGAGGAATAACCCGAAGAAGAGGTAAATATTTCATCACCTCTTTCAAGTTCTTTTCTTCTTTGGCTTCCTATTTCTTTGTTGTTTCCATTATAAAATAATAACTCCAGTATATTATATATACTGTTATGTTATTATAAAAATGGTACAACTATATTCATTATTCTATCCATCCCATAAATGACAAAGTCACCATACGTGCATACGTACGAATTACCGTCTCCACGTCGTGGTGTAGTTTGTTATTCAAACACTTCATTATTTAGAAGGGTATAATAATGAGTAGAAATGATGTAAATAATAAATATAAAATCTTAATTATTATGTATATATGATATAACATCCAATTACATATTATTTCACCATCAATATAATGATATTGTCGCCCGTGCGTATGTACAAATTACCGTCTCCACGAAGTGATGAGATTCATTACAACGTTCACCATTCAACGATGATTATAAAAATATATATTATTAATAAGTATGTAATATATTAAATAATAATGCTACTGGATATATATATATATATGTATGTATTTACTTACATATATCTTATTCACTTACTTCCGTTCAATACGATATGAAAACGGAAACAACGTTTATGCGTATGTAAGACCTACCGTCTCCATAAACGGTGCATTAAATTTCATATATCTATCTATTATAAATATTTATATTCTAAATATATATGATATATAAATAAAGTTTTATATTATTGACATATTTAAATCATGATCTAAATGATACGATCAAGAATAATAATTTAAAACACGTACGATAAAGAAAGCAATTATTACCCAAAATGTCAATTTAACATGGAAATAATTATTAAATGGGTAGTATAAATTCATAAATGATTCATGTATGATATAATAAATATGAATATGGTTCTGGTATAATTTAATAACATACTATGGTCATTATAGAGAAGGAAAAACGTACCCTCGACCAAAGGAAAGTGCAAGGTAAGGGTTAATTTCACAATATCTTTATTATCTGAGGTTATTTTTATGTAAGTATCTACTGGGACATATTTATTATCCATGTCCATGTTTCATGAAAGATTTTTCAAAGGGATTCATTTAAGGTACTTTTTTTTTACAAAAACAACATTTTAAATGTTTTAAATATTTATTCTTCTAAATCATTCTCATTAATGTCCATGTTTTCAAAATGGTTTTAGGGATTTATTTATATGGACATGAATGTTTTTAAAATGTTAAATCCTTTAAAAAGTTTCAAAGTGGTATGGGAAACTTTGATTCAAAAATTTCTTTAAAAGTCTTGCTTTCTAAATTGTGTGACTTTTAATTTTTTTCATGAAAAAGTGATATTTCTCTCAAAGTGTTTTACAAATCATTTTCATCTATGTCAACATCCTTTGTTGGATTTTAAACATGTTTGAAGTTGATTTATTATGATACAAATCTTACATATTTTATTGAAGGTTTTGTGATATGATTGACTGTGGATGTGTTATTTTTAAACCATTCATGGTTTATGGATAAATTATGGACATTTGGTATGCTAGTTTTAATATTAATGTTTATGTTATGTTTAAACCTTTTCATATGAGGAATGCATTGGACTTAGTAAGTGATTTGTGGAGCTCGTTATATCTCCTAGATTCATCAGTAGGTATCATGAGACAAACTAGTGTCTTTTCACAAGGCCTTGACAAAATATTATTTGTAGTCTTGGCACAAGGCCTTGACTATGTGGTTATGAAGTCTGGAATTATGCATTCCATCATTATGAAAGTGCCTATTGATATTGAATGTTATTATTCTACTAGTATAATATCCATGTGAATAAGTAAATAGAATTATTTTATTGTATCTTTTCTATATTATTCTGAAGTTTAAGTTTAAAAGGATTTTGGTTTAGTCTTATACATTTCCTTAAATGTTTATTCTTATTTATGAAAGTTTCCGCTATATTTTTATCCTTACTGAGCATCTGAGCTCACCCCTTTCTATGTTTTAATTTTCCCAGGATTCCAAGAGGTGCATTATGATTGATAAGGAGGGTTAATCTAGGGGATTAATGGTGTTATCAAAGGATCATTTATATTATGTTTTATTTTCTAATGTTTAATGTAACATTCATATATTTAATATATTTTCTAAGAATGTTAACCTAATTGGTCTTTCGAGACTTGATTCATTGTAATCATTCCAATATATTAAAACAATGCACCAACTTCAGGTAACTGGGGTTGAGGTGTTACATTGTGTCGAGATGGAATTTTTCCATGTCAAAGAAAACACCCCATTTTTCATGGTGAGCTTTTCCCTAAGAGTAATATTAGATCTATATGTATCTTTTTCACTTTATTGGAGGGTTCACTTCTGATCTATGACTCGATGGTAGGTGTTCTCACATCCAGGTCTTAGATTGATTACCTAATTATTCTACCTTTTGTTTCTAATTTTTTAATGATGATTTTTAAGTCTAAATGGAGGGTATTATGTGATTAATACATATTGATATTTATTAAGTTTCCAAAATAGGCATGAATCTCTTTGGGATTCCCATTATTTAACAAACCATGAATTCTTGATTTCTTTTAATTATGTTTATTTAAATTAAATTAATAATTATTATTTATGATGGATTATGTTTGATATTTTCCGCCATTTAGTTTCCAATTATTTTAGAAAATTGAATGTTTTTAAATGATATAAAGTTCTATTTATTTTAAAAGGTTCACCGATGGTGTTTGTTAAAAATGATATTATTAATGTGAAATAAAATAGTAAGAAATGTTTTAGTAAAATGAATTTAAATAATTTTATGTTAAATAATGGAAATGATTTTATAAAGAAATTAAAATGTTAAAGGGGTGTTTTATTTAGTTAAATTATCTTCATTATGTGAGTCATGTAAATTTAATCATGAGAATAAAATTCTAAAATTGAAGTTTATGAATTTATTTTGAGAAAAATTCTGGGTTATCATGAAAAAATATTTCTTTACATTTTTTTGAAATTGATAACCCTAATTGATTTTGTATTACCTATTTATTGGTATTGAGTAATTAAGTGGTACCTTATAATAAATTTTTATGATATGTAATGATAATACCTTAGGGATATAGATCTCTTTATAAGTCTATTCCTGGGGACTTAATAATCTTATTATCTCTTATCATAGGACATGATGTAAAGACCCTGACTCAGGCTTTCTTATCGGGAGGAATTGAAAAAGAAACCATATAAAACATGTATTTACCCATCAAATAAAGATAAAATAATTTTGTGACTTGAGTTTGGAACATATAAGGAGAATATAGAAGATGTATATAAAAATAATTAAGAATTACATTGGGGTAAAGAGAGAGAAAGCGTAACCCAAATGGAAAATGGAGGTACGGGAAGAAACCCTTACCTTATGTCCAAAAGTGTTCTCTACTTGCACTTAATGTTATAAATAATGAAATTTGATTCATTAATACTTTGATTCATAACCATTTAAACATTTATTTTACATAGTGTAATTTTATTAAGTTCATTTATGACCTTTTTGATGAGTTATAAAATTGAATTTCATTGTTCGGGAGTGTTTGTTTCCTTGATTTTCATGATTGCTCACTTATATACATGTACAGAAGATCACGTGAAATAGAAATAATTATATAGAATTTAAATTATATGCTAATAATTAATATCTAGAATATTAAATGGTTATATAAGTCATTTGGTTATTAGGGGTGAGGATGAATCATTAGATAAGATGTTAGTGATAATCGTTTGGATTATTTTGACGTTTTTTTCAATCATCACCCACTAGTTTTATTTTATTAATTAATATTATGTATATATACTATTTAGAGAACTTTAAATAATCTATAATTTATTTATTATAATCTTTTTCGACCATAAAAATGGTTTTATGACCATATTTGAAGGTGAAATTTAAAAACAAAAACACATCGTCCATGAAGGCGGTAAATCGGCACCTCACAAACAATGTTTTCATCTTTACAATAATAATAAAAGGAGAAGAGACTCAATGGTGGATTTTCTATTAACAAAATAAAATTATAGTTTATATACGATATTGGAGTTATCATTCATGTTTGTACATAGTAGGTTAGGACAATATAATAAAAGAAAAGAAAGTGAAAAGAAAATAAAGAAAGAAAAAGAAGATTTTACCTCTTTAATTATTCTCTTTGAGAACCTCCTTAGGGAAAATGGATTTGGTATTTTGTTGAGAAAAAAACGTCCTAGATGTGTGGAAGAGTCTTGGGAAGTGTATTGGGAGGAAATTTTACAAGATTCAAGTGTTAAGAGGTTTGAGGATAAGAGGTGGTGGTGGGTGGTATTTATAGTGAAGAAGAGGGGTGATTTCTCATTATTATATACATTAGTTTATTATTTTAGATCAAGAATATGATTAATTTGAGATTTATCACTAAATATATTAAAATAATTAATTATAGTTCGATATTATGAGATTATATTAGCCATAAATCATCTATGACTCAATAATTCATATATTTATTATATATGGAAAATTATCGTATTTCACTATTCAAAAAAATTCAACTATTTTAGAAAAATCACAAAAAATCACCCTAATTAGTTTTAAATTCTTAGAATTAAAAAATGGACAACATTTTAAGTAAATAAATTTATAAATATGAGAAATTTAATTTTTAATTAAAATTTTCATTTATTAAAAAAACCAATTTGAAAATTATAAGCGATTATTATGACACTTTAAAATATTAACTAAGGTCTCATATAATTATATTATAATCATAAAACAATAAAGTTTTTATTTATGAATATATTTTATGAAAATAAATTTTATTTTAAATTATGATATTGATTTCAATGTTGTAAATAAACCTTTATATTTCAAAAAAATATAAATACTTAATTTATCATTTTTATAACATTTATTTACTTATTTTTTGATATAAATATATGATGTTTTCATTTATAAGACACCCAAATTTTATTTATAATTTCATAGGTGAAGTTTTAAGATCCCAGATTTTCGTAAGGTCTGTATTTATTTATGTTTCAGTTTAAGTCCCTTCTTTTGGTTAAATAAGTGTTTCCCCAAGTTCATGAGAAGGATTAGGGGAGTTTCGGTGGTTCGAGGCATGAAAGGGGATGAAAAGAAGTTTTCTGAGCATGTTTCATGATTTGTGCATGGTTAGTGCAAACCACACAGAGCATCCCAAGTAACCGTGCAGCCATTGACAGAGGCTTGTGCATGGTTATCACACGGTTAAGTAAACCATGTTTAATTCCTAGGAAACCGTGCGAAGGGATGATTTTGGGATAGTAGATCATACATGGTTTGCACATGGTTTGGAAAACTGTGTGGATAAATGATGCAACCCATAAAATTTGAGAAATTTACACAATTTCCACTCTGGTATTTTAAATTCTCACTCAGGATTTTGCTCCTTTCTTCCCCTCTCAATCCTAGTGATGAACCAAGACCTCCAAGAACTTCTAAGGATCAATTTGTCTTGTTTCTAGGCTATTTTTCATGCCATTGGTTATGAATTGAAGATCCAGGTAAGTCTAATATTCCTATTATTTCTCTTTTTTAGAGTAGGGTCTGTAGTTTCTCTCATCTCTTTTCGTAAAACCCCCTTTTTCTAATGGGTCCTAGTTTGAAACTTTAAGGGGGGTTTGGATTGATATATAAGGCTATGTTTAAGAGTGAGTTCGTCAGTAGATTCAAGGTAGGTGGTCTACAAGTTATATCCTATAGTTTCATTTGAGATTTCTGCATGATTGGGTTTATTTCTTGGTTACCCCTTATTTTCTTTTTGATCCTTTGATGAGATTTGATATAATGAGAATATAAATGATGAATAGAAACCCTCATGGTCCTCATGGGACATATAGAGTTTGACTAGACCTTTGTAGGGTTTCCCATGGGGTATGCTGACCTTATGATACCTAGGAATTAGTAAAGTTAAGTGTGAAATTGACGCGTGATAATGTAGAGACTTTATTGAACATTATAATAAGTTTAGTTGAATTGGAAATGAAATGTTAACTGTTATTCCTATATTGGTAATGGCTTAAAGGGTTTATTTTTAATGACTTAGTAATAATTTAATTGGGTTAAAGGAGATCATGTAAAAGGGTTATGAATTATAATGAGTTACCCAAAGGAATTAGTATATATGAAATGATGAATGTGTTAAATTGTAAATGGATTGAGAATTGAAGAACATGTGAATGGGTTTGCATAAGGGAATTAATAAATATGCAGAATGGGAAAATACATGGGAATTATGAGGTATACCTAATGGTTTGAATGCGATAAAGTGGTTGTGCTAAGTGATATAAGAATTTTACTTGAAATGCATAAGTGGGAGATTCTAATGAAACGATAAATAGGATAATTGGGTTAATATATGGTAATTATTGAATGTTGGTTAAGGTGTGGATATCCTTGAACATACTTAATGTGCTAAGGAAAACGAATGATAATGGGTTCAAATGGGCCTTGAAATGTAAATATAAAATTAATTAATGTGTTATGAAATAGTATTAATTCCCTTGTTGATAATTATGGATTGTTATTTCCAATGATATTAGTTATGTTTGATATATTGTTGTATGATTGATATAAATATTGGCTGTGTTTGGTTGTGATATGGTTTGTGTGGTAAATGGATGGATAATCATGTGCACATGGCTTGGTGGTGGGATAAAGGATTGATTCTCCTCCCAAGTGTAGGGTTGGACTGATGCGCTAGCCTACCTAGGAATGCACAGGTTGGGGTGTCAGACTGATGCTCTATGCCCCCAATGGTTGTATTCATTGAAAATACCTAGACCGAGGCTCTGAGGAAAGTGTGGTGATTACTTGATATACTCATCCCTAGTGAGATATGGACTTAACTTGTTTCTTTTATGAAAAATGACAAATTCCATGAACCTTATGTGAATTATGTGAATGAATAACTTATACACTTCATGATTAATGATGTACTAGTAATAAAAGAGACATAATGAATTGGAACTTGGTTGGTAATAGCTAAGTATATGTTGTTAACTAGTGCCCCCAGAATTTTATTTCCTATACTTTTTGTTTATTTATACTTGCATGCACTATCTATTAGATTTGATATTTTTAGACATAGTTGGTAGTGTCCTACTGAGTTTTACTCACACCCTTCTTGGGCTGCCTTTGAGTACTCGAGTAAATTTCATGCTTGCAGGTCAGGACAAGGGCATTGAACCTATACTGCGGAATTGAGTTGGACATGGGACATGCATGTATGAGGTTTCAGACTTGGATTTAGGACCATTTTGGGATTTTCACTCTTTGTATTATTTTTAGTTTTGTTCACCTGACATTGTTTCATGACATGGAATATTTACCGCTGGTTGTGGTCTGTATCCTATTGAGAAATGGTTATTTATGCTTGTTTACTGATTATTTCCTGTTATATATGATACTTTATATGTTTACTTCTTGGATTACTCTGATGAAGAGGGTATAGTCTCCCCACATTACTAATCTAGACCCTCGCTGCTTGTCGGCAACCTCTGATGTATGAGGAGGCGCACTTGAGGTCATGTGACAACCCTACTCAGGGAACCGATTTAGAGGCACCCAGGTCAGGGATGTTATAAAGTGGTATCAAAGGAGTTATTTTCTCTTTCTTACTATTTGGGGATGGTAGACAACATATTTGGATAGTGTCTGCCCATGGTAATGACCTCTTTCTTGGGATTTTCTAACCCATGTACGAGGGAAAACCCAAGTCACATAGGGTGGGAACTGTTGTTCTTGATGCGTGTTGTTACAGTTGAATGATATTTCACCATTGGGTGATGCACAAGTCATGTGATTTGAATGATATATGATATTTTTCTCATGGCCACAATGGCATGAGGTTGTGCATTCATGAATCATTTTAGGCCCCTAACGATATAAGTGACATGAATCGTGATAGAAAAACACGAGATGGGCATGTGGGTCATAGAGAGTAAAATGCATTTTACTTATTTGGAAAATTTGTAGAAAATAGTGCCTAATAATGGTAATTATAGTGGGTAAAAAAATAGTTAAATGGATAGTTAATGAATATTGTGTATAAAGAAACATTATGATCGGGTTTAAGTTCTGGGTTGTGGTAAATTGTAAAGAATGAATGGTGTTTAAAAGGGAAAGATTTGTGTGGTGATGATGAAATAGTTAATGAATTTTACCTAATAAAAAGTGTAATTGAGTTAAAATGATGTCCATAACAAATTTTGATATGATAACTGTGCTTAATATAAAAGAGTCATTTTTAAATGAGGAAATGTTTTAAAGGGATGTTTTATGAATGGTTTTTGATTACATAATTTGGTTTTCCCCATGTTGACCATGACCCGTTGTAAGAAGGGGGTTGGAGTTAGTGGTAGAGATGTGAACACATATGTTGGAATAGTGTATATGAAGTGGGTTAAGTATAGGAGGTAGTGATTTCTCCTATTGCGGTCTATACTGATGGGACTTCCTTTGAGATTTTTTTGATGAAAATGTTTCGGGGATATGAATCTGAGAATGTAGAGATTTTGAGAATTGGGTAAGTAGAATATTATAAAACATGAACCTTTGGGTGTTCCGCATTGTGTCTTTATTTAGGCAGTGGCCTTGAGGTCCTAAGGTGATGTTTGGTAATGTGAAAGTAGTAAACCTTATAGGTTGTAATTGCATGGGTTGTACGATGGACATAAGAATGAGTGTCTTGGTTGTGGTGTCATTAGATATGGGTGTTGTTGTGGGTGTGGTGAACCATGTGGGTTTAGGCCTTGTGAGTTTTATCTCAAACCATAGAGTGGGGGTTTTGGGTTGTGGTGTCAATTTATGTGTACAATTAACTTTGATGAAAAACCTAGAGAAAATGGTCACTTGGTGCACTAGGTGCAGTGTGTATCAGAATGGGGGTGAGGGCACCGTTTGCAAAAATTGATTCATTTGTAAATTGATGTGTGTGTGAATCAATGGATTTTTTTTCCATTGTGACTCTAGTTTAGGGAATCATTATCACTAGACCTTCAAGGTGGCCAATGAGAGATGACTAATGAGGTTCCTAGTGATCTTGGGTGTGTGTCCTATGGGTGGATGTCAGACCTTGACAATGGGATGTGGAATATGTTGCCTAGTGCCGGTTAACCTATAGGGATAAGTGGGAAGGTCGATGATTTTCTAATGTGACTTGAGTTATTTTGATGTGTTAGTAGTTTTAGTGAAATCAAGGGTGACCTCATGGGAGGCTAGTCCAGTGATGTGGGTGCTTTGAAATAGGATTCATGGGGAATGCTTAAAAGGAGATATTGATGCATATGAGTTCCTTTAAGCTTCGGTAAATGGAATCACATATATGGGATTGCTTGTATGAATGGTTTAGTTATTGGGTGAGATGTTGAGAATTCCTTGGGGCTCATGAGGCTGACTAACCAGGATGTATGGTTAGGTGAGTAAGCGGGCATTGGGATATGCCCTAGTGGTGGTTGGATTATGGAAACTAAAGTTGGTATGAGAGTGGATGAAGGAAATTATGAAACCTTGAGGACTCCAAGGGGTCCAGATGTGGGCACATAATTGCAGGGCGCGATTTCAAATGGGATAGGCATATCTTGTTCCTTA
This sequence comes from Viscum album, assembly GCA_963277665.1. NCBI lineage: Eukaryota > Viridiplantae > Streptophyta > Magnoliopsida > Santalales > Viscaceae > Viscum > Viscum album. Next base: position 1,113,396,818 of record OY728146.1, read on the forward strand.
TAAAACCAAAGCATGAAGCATGGTCATGTGATAAACTGTTGATTTTTTTGGCATGAAAAACCATAGTGTTCGATTGTTAATTGTTAGGGGTGTACTAGAAGAACTCTAGTGGTGTGGTGGAAGTAGTACCAAGGAAAACTTAGGTTCACAACTACTTAATAGATGGTCATAGAGTGGCGGTGAGTCTCAGTTGGCAATCACACTTGAGTGGTGGTGGTTAAATTTTGATGAGAGGTGTGCAGTAGGGAAGCCTAAAATTCTTAGTAGATCATTTTGTTCTATCATGGGAGGTGATATCAGAAATAAATAAGTTTTTGGTGGTGTTCTATGACAACTTCTTAACATACCATAGCTAGTGACAATCATGGCCAACATTTTAAAATTTTCCCAGGTAGGTTGAGAAGATCTGGATTTATGCCTTGTAACTTGAGGGTGTTTTGGTAGGATGAGGAACATCATGAAGTTTAAGGTCATGGGGGAGGTATACGTGAAGTGGTATGGTGGGATTCACACCATTGATGGTTTCGGGAGAGGTCCTTGGGATGGGCCGGTTATCGACGGACGTCGTGGTTACTGCCCATGGAAGCTAAGAGTGGGCACTGGTTGATGTTGAATATCTTATTCTGGGGAAGGATAGACAACCATGTCTAAATTTTGGGTTTCAGTGTGTGCTTGGGTGTGATCCATGGTGACTGAAATCCCATGGGGAGAGAAATAGTAATGAAACTTCTATGGTGGGGAGTGATGTGTCAGTCCGGAATGTGGGGAGGAGAATGTTGAGTTGATGTAGCAACACCGTGATGCTAATAAGGAACTTGTGAGGTTCATGATGGGTCCCTTAGAAATGCCAAGTGGGACCTGACTATATTGGTAAATTGAGCCAATATTTATATTTGGGATTAGGGTGGTTCTGAATGAAATTAAAAATTCTTGTGTTTAGTCATCAAAGAGTGTGGTGATATATAAAATCGGTCAGTGGAAAGAGAGTTTGGGTTCTATAACTCTAATGGAAATAAAAAATAGACTTTGGTAATTTCCCTTCAGTAGTTTTGTAATATATCAAAGTTCAAAGGAAAATTTTCTGTGTGATGTAGTATCATGCCAATAGTTAAGCTAAATATTCCAGGATGAGTCAACTGGGGAAACTCGACTCAACTCTGAGCAAGGGACGAATGTAGAGAGTAGTAAATCACATTTGGTGGATGATTTGGGATGAGAAGTGTGTTTAAAATTTTGGAATGGGATTGAGTGAGAACTTAGACTTCTTTACATAGTGTATGAGTGGTTGGGGTTCTAGTTATTGGAAATTTAATTTGGAACGGTGGATCCTAAAGATGGTTTGGATGGAAGTGGTGCCCTGATAAAGGGGTTTTACTAGAAGTTAGGGAATGAACACATTGAGTGCGTGATGTATCATGTGAAAGTAGAGATGAGATTCTAGTGGTCTTTCATCGAGAGTGGATTTTCCAAGTAACTGTAGAGGGTGGAGAGAAACATAATTGATAAATGTTTGGTTTACTATGTGATCAGAGATTCTGGTTTTGGGGACTCTAGTGGACACTATTTGGGTGAGTTGTCCATGGTATAAATCTTTGGAACGGGTTGAATCGGTCGAGTACCAGAGTTTTTGGATTGAGTTTGAATGTACTATTGTGGGATGGGATCATAATGACAAAAATAGTGGATCAAATTAGGCCAAAAAATGTGGTTGGGTGGATCATGTGTTTTCCTTCAACTGATAGTGGATTTGGTCACCATAGACTTTTTGAAAATAGAGGAAAATGACGCCAAATGATTTGGACCATGAGTTTTGAAGAGTGTTGGACCGATGGGGTGCCAATTGGTTCCACCATAGTGATGTAATGCTGTGTGTGAAGTTCCCATGTGTTGTGAGTTAGGCACTATTTCCTATGTTTTCTCTATGAAGTTCTAGTGTTCGGGTGTGGTTGAAGTTGATGCCTCCTTGAGGAGTATCCGGTTCGTGTTGGGGGTTGTGGTGAGGAAGTATTGTGGGTCAAGATCACACCTTGGTTCACTTTTTTTGTTAGAATTGTAATTTTTAATGATAAACTATTGGAAATTGGAATGGATATATGGGTATAGTGTAATTACCTCTTGTTATGGAAGTTTATTGATGCTCGAGAAGAGCAGCTTGAGGATGAGGCTTCCAGGGGTTTGGGGCAGAAAGAGGAGGAAAAAATAGTTTTCTAGTCATGTTGCATGGTTAATGAAAACCGTGCAGAGCATCCCAGGTAATCGTGTGGATTTGGATAGAGGCTTTCACACGATTATCACATGGTTAAGAAAACCACGTGGAATTAAAAAGAAACCATATGAAGGGGTGATTTTGGGATAGTGGCTCTGGCACAGTTTGCGCACGGTTTGGTAAACCATATGAGTAAACCGTGCAGCCCAATAAAGTTGAGAAATTTAAAAAAATTCCACTATAGGATTTTAAAGCCTCACTCTAGATTTTCCACCTTTATTCCCCTCTCAACCCTAGTGGAAATCCAGGACCTCCAAGAGCTTCCAAGGATCAATCTCTCTTGTTTCTAGGCTATTTTGGACGTTATTGGTTGTGAATTGAAGATCCGGGTATGTCTAATATTCCTCTTGTTTATTTTTTATGGATTAGGGATTTTAGTTTCTATCATCTCTTTCTAAAGCTCACAAACCCTATTTTTCAAGTGGGAACTAGGTTGAAACTTCAAGGGGGGTTTGTATTGTAATCTAAGGCTATGTTTACAAGTGTGTTCATTGCCAGATTCATGGTAGGCGGTCTACAAGTTATATACCATATTTTCATTTGAGATTTGTGCATGATTGAGTTTATTTCTTGGTTACCCCTTGTTGTGATTTTAATTATTTGATGAGATTTAGTATAATGAATGTATAAATGATGAATGGAAACCCTCATAGTCCCCATGGGATAGATAGAGGATGACTTGACCTTTATAGGGTTACCCATGGGGTGCGCCGAACTTATCAGACCTAGGAATTGGTAAAGTTAAGTGTGAAATTGACATGTGATAATATATATATCTTATTGAACATGCTAATAAGTTTAGTTGAATTCGAAATGTAATTTTTATGGTCATTACTAGGTTGGTAATTATTAAAGGGTTTGTTTGAAATGACTTAGTAATTGGTTAATTAGGTTAAAAGAGATCATGTAAAAAGGGTTACAAATTATGTTGAGTTTCCCAAAGGAATTAGTAAATATAAAATAATGAACATGATAAATTTGAAATGGATTGTGAAATGAATAACATGTGAATGGGTTTTCATAAGTGAATTGATGAATATTTGGAATGTGGAAATTCATGGGAATTATGAGGTACACCTAATGGGTTGAAAGTGATAAAGTAGTTGTGCTTAGTGATATAAGAATTGTACTTGAAATGCATAAGTGGGAGATGCTTGTGAAATGATAAATGGGATAATTGAGTTAATATATGGAAATTGTTTAATGTTGGTTAAGGTGTGAAAATATTTGAACATACATTATGGGTTAAGGCATATAAATGGGAATTGGGTCAAATGGGATTTGAAATGTAAATGGAAAATGTATTAATGGGTTGTGGAATAACATTAATTCCCAGGTTGATTATTGTAAATTTTTATTGACATTGATATTGGTTAGGTTTGATTTGTTATAGTATGATTATTAAACATGTTGGTTGTGGTTAGTTGTGATATGGTTTGTGTGGTAAATGGATGGATAAGAATGTGAACATGCCTTGGTGGTGGGATAAAGGATTGATGCTCCTCCCACAGGTTGGGTTAGATTGATGCTCTAACCTACCCAGGAATGCACGTGTTGGGGAGTCGGAATGATGCTCTATGCCACCAATGGTTGTATTGAATGAAAATACCTGGACTGAGGCTCCGAGTAAAGTATGGTGATTACTTGATATGCCCATCCCTAGTGAGATAGGCAATTAACTTGTTTCTCTTATGAAATATAAAAAATTCCATGAACCATATATGAATGATGTGAATACCTAACTTATGCACTCCACAATTGACGATGAATGAGTAATAAAAGAGACATAATTAATTGGCAATTTGTTAGTAATAACTAAGTAGAGAATGTTAACTAGTGGCCCCCAAATTGTATTTCCTTTACATGTTTTTAGTTATACTTGCATTAACTATCTATTAGACTGGATATTTTTAGACCCCGTTGGTGGGGGCCTACTGAGTTGTACTCACACCCTACTCGGGCTGCTGTTGGGTACCCTAGCAGATTTCATGCTTACAGGGTATGACAAGGGAAATAAACATATGTTAGGGAGTTGAGTTAGACATGGGAAATTCATAGAATAGGTTCCAGACTTGGAGTCAATATCATTTTGGTATTTCCACTATTTTTCTTATTTTGGATTTTGTTCACCTGGCATTATAGCATGACATGGCATATATAATGTTGGTTGTGGTTTGTGTACAGTTGGGAAATGATTATTTTTTCTTATTACCTGATTATTTCATGTTATTTATATTAATTTATATGTTTAATTATATGGATTACTTTGAGCAAGAGTGTGGCTTACTTTTACCAAGAGGGTATGGTCTCCCAACTTGACTAATCTAGACCCTCACTGCTAGTCGACAACCTCTGACGTATTGGTAGGCGCACTTGAAGCCATGTGATGACCCAGATTGGGGCACCAGTTTAGTGGAACCTAGGTCTAGGATGTTACAAAGTTATTATTAAAATCATAAATATACTATTAATATAATGAAAATTATAGCCTTATAAAAATCTAGATTTTTCACTATTAACTGGAAAATAAATATATTCAGAAAAAATACCAAAATTTCACCCTAAGATAATTTTTAAATTTTTCTTTTAAAAATTATTTTTATTTTTTATTCAGTAGAATTTATAAAAGTTTCAAAATTTAATTTTAAACTAGTACACTATTAAAGGGAAATAAAACTACATTTAAAAATATATATCCTTTTAATGCGTAAAATTGGATTCATTTTTATATTATTCCTATAAAATCATTTTGATGATGGTATAAAAATTTGATTAAATATATAATATATAAATTTCATATTTTGGTGAATATTATTAATTCTTTCCAATTTATTGGTTAGGTTATAATAGTCATTTTAAAATAATGATATTTAATTGTATATCATTGTTTATTGAAGCTTGGTCTTGTGTGAAATGTATGTTGTTGAAGGAATTAAATTTAAAAAGAGATATAACACTAAATATTGGAGTATTAAATTATCCCATACTTTAATAAATTTCATCATCTCAATTTGAAATTGTACTTCAAAAATCAACGGTTGACACTTAAAATTCCTTTATGGGAAACTCACATTGGAAATAGTGTTAATAAAGTATCCTATTAATAAGTGGGAAAGGAAAATGAAAAGGTCACCACAAAACTATGATTTCGTATAGGAAATAATTAGTGGAAAGAAATAACATGTACATGAAAGAAAAATCTAACTATCATGTTTTGATGAAGAGTGATAGAGAATATGGTCATTATAAAGTTAACCATCAAGAAACTGTAGATCTTGTGATTAGTTAAAAGACCATTTGTTTCTCAGAAAGAAAAGTAAAGAGATAATATTTTTGTTCTAAAATATTTTTCCCGGAGTTGATGGATTATTTTAATATTTAGGCAAGCACTTGAGAAAATAAACTTACTTGATTACTTTCCATGTCATAAGCATAATTTCATCCTTTTGTTATGATTTTATATATTTTAAGTTCATCCCTAACACCAAGAAATGAAATTTCAAAATAAAATTTTCATGCCTAAATAACGTTTAACAAATCATATGGTCCTTAAGTAATTCCTTCATCCTTTAAATATTTACTAAAACCTAGAATATTAGAACATATTATCAACAAAAATTCACAAAGTTTAACTTGACCCATTACACAATTAATTAATCTTAAGAATAATCTAAAACATTTATGTACACATTTTATTACCAAAAATTTAAAAGGAAGGTAACTAAATTTCCATAAGATTTCCTAAATAATGTATCTATTAATCCATCATACCAAATATATGAATACCTTGATCACCTTAAAAACTCAATAAAAACATGCATGCTTCCAAATTCACAAAGAATAATTACTAGAGTACAATACTTATATATCTAATGATTTATAATTCTTGAATTCAAAAACACAAATACATTAATTATTCATCCTCGAATGTAGTAACAACATAAGATTGACGTTGACCCCTTTACTTTCTTTTTGAGATATATTTTCTTGATTATTGAGACATTCATTTGCATAGTGTTATATCTCCTTAAAATTGAAACATTTAACATTTAAATATTATTTATTCCCCTTACGTTCATGAGCATGGTGTTATTCTCTGCACACTTGTAACAAGCTTCTATTCCCTGCAAGCAAGTACTTGGGTGTTTCTTCCCACAATTATCACATGTTGGAAAATAATTATTTTCCTTTTTTCCTTTAACCATATATTTCTCTATATTTGTATTCTTATCTTACTTTCCATTAAAGTCATAAGAATTAGATTATTTTTCCTCCATCTTGATAAGACATGAGACTATATCCTCATATGATGAGAATGTTTGGGAAACTAGTGACCTTCCTAGAATTGGATTAATTGCCTCTCCATATCCACTCATTGTTCACAAGGGAAATATTTTTCTTTGAAAAGATCCTTAAGATCCTTCCATTAGATGTTTTATATTTCATCCTCCTCCATCGTAGTTTGAATCAATGACCACCATTGATCCTTATCACCTAATAGATGAAAAAATTCCCTGATAACCTTTTCCCTGTAGTTACATCCCAAAGTGAGAAATATATTCTCTAAGGAACTTATCCACTCCTATACTACAAATGGGTTTGTAGTACCATTTAATGATGAAGTTTTTTGTCTCATGAAGCGGTATAACATTGTTCCTCCATGTTATGGATCAGGATGCTCCATATGGATAAGGTTATTGTTCATAACCTGAATTAGTTTTCCTAGTATAGTTATAAGTGTCTTAACTCCAGTTTCATCTCATTCTCCAACATCATTATCTTTCATAGAAGGGAAATAACTATATGGAATACAAAATTTGATATAGTTTCCATTAATTCCACTAGGTTTCATTTATAAACAATTTTCATACACTAAATTAGGCTATGAATTATAATGCATAATTTTGAACTAGAAAAAAACTTAACATAAATTGAAAAATTTATGCATAGTTAGTCTCTTAATCATCAACATGGTTTATTTGGGGAAATATTTACTTTTAAATCCTTCATAATTATTTCTAAATAGGATGTGAATTATCATAAGAATATCCCCTGGGTGTTTCAAACTAGGTGTGCAGTAAGACCCATTGTCGTTTGCGAGGTTACACCGAGTCAGGCCCGACGTACCTTCTCAGAGTAATCACATGAATTATCAATTAATAATATCATAATTAGGTAATGAATGATGATATAAATTTGAATAATACCATTGAGGCCTTGACCAAATCTTTTGAAAATAAATGGTTAAGGCCTCAGCCAAATCCATATCTGAAAATAAATAAGTAAAGACTCAACCAAGTCCATATATATTTTTTCTCACGAGACCTACTGATGCATCAAGGGGATATAGTGGGATCCCACCATCACATCATAATTCCAATGGATTTCCCATATTAATGGGGTGAAATATAATCAATATATATATAAAAAATATAAATAACTTTCCCCAAACATTAAATATAATCACTAACCATTCTAAGTAATATAGTGGAATCAAGATAGAAAATCCATAGTCAAATTGATCATAAACCATTTTATTAAATATGGCTGATGATATCATAAAATATAAATCCCAATTAAGAATATGTTTCGATATATGGTTTTGAAATAAATGAATATACCCTTAATAAAATCTTCGAGAAATTATTGAGAGAAATACTCTTTTTTACTTTGGAAAGAAGGGTTATTTTAGAAAACCATTTATATAAAATGAAATTTTAATAATTTTTTTCCCATAAAAGAAATGGGAATATTTTTTTTATTTAAGGCATAGATTATGTCCAACTGAAGTGAAAAAATGTAAAATTACTCTTTAGAAATGAGCCACATTAGTTTGGTTTAAGAGAAAATATAAACGAGTCTTTAAAGTAAAAAAGGATTAATTATTTTCATAAAACCAGATAGGAACTAAAATAGTTTTTTTGGATAAAGATATTGGTTTTAGAAAAATATTGGTGCCTTATAACAGATTATGGATTGTACTTGGAAAAGGGGAAAAAATTGGTAAGTACCCTTTAATTGAGCTTTCTTATCGAGAGGAATTGTAAAATGAACCTTATAAAACATGTATTTAACCATAAAAGAAAGAAAAAATGATATTGATAAATGATTTTGGAACATATAAGTAGAATTTAAAATAATTATATAAAAACAATGAATAATTTCATTAGGTTAAAGATAGAGAAAGCGTAACCCAAATGGAAAATGGAAGTTTGGGATGAAACTCTTACCTTATGTCTGAAAGTGTTTTACACTTAAGATAAATGTCCTGAATAATGAAACTGTATTCATTAAAAATTTAATTATTAACCATTTCAACATGTTTTTTATTTATTATAATTTTATTAAGTTCATTTATGGCATTTTTAGGAGTTATAATATTCAATTTTGTCATCCAGGAGTGCTTATTTCCTTGATTTTCTTGATTGGTTAGATCATGTAAAATAAAAATTGTTATACATAGTTGAAATTATATGATATTAATGAAAATATAGAATATTAAATTTTTATATAAGTCATTTTTATTTGGGGTGAGGATGAATCATTAGATAAGATGTTAGTGATAATCATTTGAATTATTTTGGCGTTTTCTTGATCATCACACACTAGTTTTGTTTTATTAATTAATATTATGTATATATACAAGTTTTAGAAAATTAAATGTGATTTAATACATATTTTTTAATCTGGTTAAACCATAAAAATGGTTTTATGACCAAACTTGAAGGATGAATTGAAAAACAAAAATACGTCGTCCATGAAGGCGGTAAATCAGCACCTCACAGACAATGTTTTCATATTTACAATAAAAGGAAGTGGAGAGGAGAATTGATGGTGGATTTTCTATAAAAAAAATTTAAAGTATATTTAAGATAATATAGTTATCATACATATTTTTATGGATGAGGTGAGGAGATTATAATAGAATAAAATAAAGTGAAAAGAAAATAAAGAAATTGAAAGAGGATTTTATGTCTTGAATTATTCTCATTGAGAACCTCCTAAAGGAAATTGGTTTGGGTCTATTATTGGGACCATAACCCATAGACATGGGGAAGAGTCTTGGGAAGTGTATTAGAAAAAAATTGGACAAGATTCAAGGCTTAAGATGTGTGGGGATAAGAGGTGGCGAGGGGTGGTATTTATAGTGGAGGAGAGGGGTGATTTCTTATTATTATATTCATTAGTTTATTATTTTAGCTCAAGAATATGAATAGTTTGAGAATTATAACTAAATATATTAATATAATGAGATATATATCTATATTATGGTCTGACACCAGGCTTACAAAATCTACGACTCAATAATTCATGTATTTATTAAACATGGTAAATTACCGTATTTCACTATTCACAAAAAATTCTACTATTTTAGAAAAATACTAAAAATTCACCCTAATAATTTTTAGACATGTAGAATTAAAAAATGTACTACATTTTATGAAAATATTTTTTTTAAATATGAGAAATTTAATTTTTAATTAAAATCATCATTTATTCAAAAAATACCAATTTTAAAATTATAACTATTTTTACGAAACTTTAAAATATTAACTATGATCTCATAACATTATATTATAATCATTATAATACAAATTATTAATTTATGAATCTATTTTTTGAAAATATATTTTATTTATATTATTATATTAATTATAACATTGTACATAAACATTTATGTTTCACAAAAATACCAATACTTAATTTATCATTTTTAAAACATTTATTTACTTATTCCTTGATAAAAATATATAATGTTTTCATTTATAAGATTCAAAAATTTTATTTATAATTTAATATGGGAAGTTAACATTCAAATCATAAATATACAATTAATATAATGAAAATAACAGTTTTATAAAAAATGATATTTTTTCACTATTCACTGGAAAATAAATATTTTCAGAAAAATACCAATATTTCACCCTAAGATGATTTTAACATTATTAGTTTAAAAATGAATTTATTCTGTTCTATGTAATTTATAAATGTTTCAAAATTTAATTTTAAAACAAGTGCGCCATTTAAAGGTGGTAAAAATGCCTTTAGAAAAATATATCCTTTTAATACGTAAAATTGGATTCATTATTTTCTTATTCCTATAAAATAATTTAAATTAATTGAAATAAATTTTATTAAATATATAATATATAAATTTAATATTTTGGTTAATAATATTCACTCCCACCAATTTAATGGCTAGGTTATAATAGTCATTTTAAAATAATGATATTTAATTGTATATCATTGTTCGTTTAAGTTAGGTGTTGTGTGAAATATATGCTATCAAAGAAATTAAATTTAAAAAGAGACTTACCATAAAATATTGTGGTTTTACACATGATTATATCTTTATATACTGAACTATGTGAACATGGTACTCCCTTGTAAATGTTATTATAGGTACATGGTGCTCTAAAGAGATCTGTCATATACATGAATTATTTTAAAGTTAAATTTCATTTAATTTCCATTCATGCTTTGTTTTGAGGGTTTCCAAAGCATTTATGGAGGAATGGGTGAGTTTTCATGAATTGGGCCAAACCGTGAGCCCAATTCCAGATTTAAAATTAAATTTTTATTCCTTTATAACTCCTTCATTTTTCAACATTTTTCATCCATTCCAATTCCTAATTTTCATACCCTGACCTATTAACACTACCATATTAATTTGGACCATTTAGGAATCCATAATCATGGTTGACATGGGTTTTTATTTAAGGTATTGGGCCTGCCCGAAATCCCATTTTATACATTAAAAATAAATTTTAATTCTTTAATAGCTCCTTCAATATTTTCGTTTTTTTCGATAATTCTAACTCTCACCCGAGCCCACTTACCTAAGGATCTCCCCAATTCCCTCATAAAACAATTTGGATATCAATAGAGTCTAGAAAGTGGTCGAAAATTCTCTGAATTTCAGAAATCTCCCAGATTTGGAGAGGTAAATTAATACTTTCATAACTCCTTATATTTTTACTCTTTTCCCCCATTATAGTTCCTAAATGATCTATTAATCCTTGTTATAACCTCCCATGAATGGTTTGATGTTTTAAAATTCATATACTGGTGGATTTTGGGTCGTTTTCTTCAAGATTATTTTAGGTAAGTGTTTCTCTCTTCAATTCCTCCCATCTTGTCTGGGTTTCCTCCCTATTTAATGAATTTATAGAATTTCCAGAAGTTAGGGATCGAAACTAGGGTTTTATTTGGTGTATTTTTGGTCAAATATTGTGTTTTAGGGCTGGATTTATCTTCCTTGTGGTGCGGTGGTGGTGCGGTTGATGTTTCACACCAAGTTTTGAGGGATTCAACACTTTCGGTAGGTGGTTCCATGTGTAAACAACTATTGATGAGTTAGCTTCCTATATTTATTCATTTTTCATATTCCTAATATGTTAGGTGTGGTGTGAAAACTATTTATGATTAATTTGGATAAGTGTTTAATTTTATAGTTGCATTTTAACTTAAAATTGGGTGTTTTTGTGTGTAACTCATGGGGTATTATTTGAGTGTATTTTATAACATATAGAATTGGTTTACTAAATATTGTTTAGCCTTACAATTCTGGTTTGGTAATGTATTAGTTTCACGTGGGCCTACAAATTGGGTTTTTGAATTGGTTTTATGTGTAAAACATTGTTATACTTCTTGAGAGTATTTTAAGAAAATGTGTGTTTTCATTTGGATCATTTGTAGTATTATTCAAGGTGATTTTATAAAACATGAAAGTGGTTTTATAAATGTATCTAGTGTTTCCAATTCTGTTTTAGATAGGAATTGGTATAGTTTTTGGTCTTAATTTGGTGTTTTGAAATGAGTTTTGTGTTAAAGACATATCTACAACACTTGGGTTCTTTTTATGAAAATAATAAATGTTTTAGTTTGTTAAACAAAGTGGGAAAAGGGTTCATATGTACTGTTTGGTATGTGTGTTCACCTATTAGGGGGTTTTAAAAGGTTAAGTGATGTTTTAATATGTCAAACATTTTTAGAATGTTTTGTAAATTTCTGAAATGTTTTATTAAATTATGATGTTGGAGCGAAACTTGTTTGTGGTGCTGTTTCGTGTAAATTTGATGATAAAATGATTTTGAAGGTAAAAAGGGTATTATGTAACAAGTGAGTGGGCTGTTATGAGAGTTTTAAAATATTTTAATGGTTTTATAAAATCGATTTATGGATTTGTGGAAGTGTTAAAGAAATGTGAAAAGTGTTGTTAGCTATTTTGGTGTGAATTGGATATCAAAATCAATTTGAATGAAAAGTGGACTTTTGTGACTTGTGTTGTATACATGTGGGATGTTTGGTGAATATATGATATGGAAATGAGATTTTCATGTGAAATGTATATTCATTGACTTGTTGAACTTATTTGAGAGCAAAGGAAAAACCTGGGTATCTAGGTGGGTGGACGTATACTAGTATGCTAGTGAATCCGTGGGGTTTGGCCTTAGTTTCACTTAGCAAGATTGAAACTTACAACTCTAACTAAGCTATGATGATGATGATGATTGGGGACCACTAGGTTATGGGTATGTTCCCTACTAGTGGCTCGTGCACGAGAACATATATTTGTGATGGTTACTCTCACCGAGATACAAGGTACCTGGGACCCACAACTAGCTAGTGCCTAGGGGTTATTTCCCATTTCTTGTGCTCACTAGATATTTTGTTCTTACCATCGTCATACGGTATGAGTGACTGGAAAATTCAGTAGCTTTGGTATTTATTTTAAATTTGTTTATTCTTTAAATTATCCCACATGTAATCTATTTTTATTTAATGTTGCATCTTTTAGAAATTATAACTAGCATTTCATGTTTTTAAAAACTTGCATGCTTTTCATCTTTAAATGTTTATCACATGGAATATCTTAGTGGTGGTATCCTACTGGGAATTTTCTCACACCATACTTACACCTTGGGTGTAAGTAGACTTGGTTATTTTTGTTGTCACAGGTTGGGTACATTTTTTAGTGCTAGTGGTTCGGGTTTCTAGCAGGTCCTTGGTGGTGAAGTCTTGTGGGGATGGCTTGAGGGAGGTGCCTATTTCCATGTGGAGGTTCTTGGGATGTCTTTATTTGGTTTTTTAACTTTGTAATGGTCTTTAAACATAGTTTTAACTTATGTAATTCAGTTCTGAAATTTTTTAAAAGACAGTTTTAGTTGAAAAATCCAGATTTGTTTTATTGAGTTTTTTTGTTCTTTAATGTTTATAAAATTGGGTAAATCATTCCCAATTATCATTATATGATACCCAGGAACTTGTTCTTTCCCATCGGGATAGGGAACGCCCTTCGGGCCTTGTCATGAGCTGGGTTTGGGGCCGGTTTGGTGGTGACCAGATTCGGTTCATGACAAAATGGTATCAGAGGAGGATCATGTTAACTCTTTGGGTCATGTTATTTGGGGAAGAGTCAGGATAGTATAGAGTTAGGATTTTAGGGACTTGGTATTCTAGTTATGGGTAGTGTTCTTGATCACCACACCTCATGAAAAGATTCATGTTTCCAGGGGAAGTCATGATTTATGTAAGTCCTTTGGTTTTCTTGGTTTGATGATGGTTAGGGGAAATGAAAAGAGAGTTGGGTTAATGGTCTCAGTGAGCTCACAGGGTATGGAAATCCATGTGGAGATAGGGATATTTCCTAGAACACTATCTGTGACAGCAAAGTGATTGGAATATGGTCTCCAACCATATGTCCAAGTTACCCACTGAAACTAGTTTCCTCTCGCATTGTCTTGTGTTCTTTAGTTTTAAATATTGGAACTTTGGTTTTAAAGTGACTTGGTTTTAAGAATCTTAAAGTTTTTTTTGAAATTATTTTCAAATAATGAGGGAATGGTTTGGTTAATGAAATGGTGGAACTGAATTTTCAGAATTTTTATGAAATGGAAAATGGTGTTCTTACACCTCTTTTGAAAGAAGAACTATACTGAAGTTGGTTTTGAAAAAGTGTTTCCAATAGAGTTTTCTAAAAAATTGAAAGGTGTTTTAATGGGATGAGATGTTTTAAAATTTATGTAAATAACTTGAAAGTGAGTTTTCATTGGAATGATTGTGCCTTTCAGAAAGTTTTTTTTAATGCGGTAATTTGGGTTCGATCTCTTAGTTGGCGGTTTTGAGAAGTAGGATGTGTTGGTTGACCATTTTGGTTTTGAAAAGTGGAAATAATATTTGTCTTAACCTTTGGTGTTTCTGTGAGCGACCAAATGCATGGGGTTATATGGAATGATGGATGGATAATGGCATAACTGGATGAGTGCTGGGACAGATATGAGGAGGGTGCCCGGTGTGGCACAAAAACATGCATGTGTGAGGCCCATGGGGTACCATTGGTGGATATGCTTACCACTGAACCGTTTGTTTTCAAAGAAATGGTTTTAAATAAAAAAATGATGTCTTGATGAATAGTTTGGGATGGATTATATTATGTGTTTTTGGAAAATGTTGAAGTTGTGGGATGTTTTGAGTCCAGGAACCCCTCCTATTTGAGCTGTGTTTTGGGTTTATGTTTGGTCGGTAATCTAGGAAAAAGGACCGGTTAGTAGTCTCCTCTGAGATATGTTTCAGAACACCTTTAGGGTGGTTCCCTTCATGTGTTTGGATCTGGTTTATGGATTTTTGACCAATGGACCAGCTTAGTTGGGTCCTTCGGTTCTCTCATTGGATAATGTATGCCCCCATTAAGGGTTAATGCATAACTGAAGTGCAACCTGGATTGTCTCTCCATTGGAAAATCCTCCAGTTGATCAATATAAGGAATATTTTATTAATCTTTGTTGATTGAGTCTACACCCATTCCTGTCTTTGATTTTTCGATCCTCTTATAGCAGGAGATTTCTCATGGAAGGTTGAAAGAGACCTTAGTTTCTTAAGTTTCCTAATTCGTCGAAGCAGGATGTGGTTTAGGGTTGTTAGTGGGGATGAGTGTCTCATTGGTGTCTAAGAGTGCCTCTGGTTTCTTCACAGTTTCTTTAAAGCATGACTTCATGTTAAACCACAAGTGTGGAAAATATGTTCACGATAGGATATTGTGGCCACTTTCTAGAATTGTGTGTTGTTTGGGGATGTTGTATAAGGTCCCTCTCCATGCATTGTTTATATCAGTCGTAATGTTCATGTTCGGTGATGCCTTATGATGTCCTGTGATCGATTGACCATAATGGTGAAAGTTAGGCAATCATCTGAGAATCTCTATTATTTTGGGATAATGTCTCCCTTGGAAAAACTTCAAAATCAACCATTTTAGAGGAAGGTGATTATAGGTGTTATTTACTTGTATAGTTTCTCACTCGAAGAAACAAGGTGTGATGTGTGTTCATTTTTTAAGCCCTTGTTTCAGTGAAATATCGAGTTAGGGTAAAGTGAGTTTGGAATGTTTTATGTCTTGGGAATCTTATCAGGGATTTCTGTATAGTTGTTGGTGGTGCCAAAAGAAGAATTCTCATTCAGGGGGGTTTCCAAAGCCTAAATGCGAGGTCAAAGATGCTTCAATAATTTGAGCTCCAACCATAGGTCTCAGAGAGAAGCTGACTCATAGTTAGGGGAAATACCAGGTTTGTTTAAACCCATGTAAAATTTCTTATCCTCAGTATGAAAGATATTAAGACTTTAAACCTCTAGTTTCATCATCTTTCTTCTTTTGTTCCCATTCAGTGGAAATAGATTGAAGGCCTTGTACCCATGTCATCACCAAATGTCATTCCCTCCCCCTTTGGTTTCCATCGAGTCATTAGAGAATGGTTGGAAATCTGGATAGACGCACTGAGGACACAATTTTTGTATAATTAGTAGTGACCATGTTCCAGGAAGCCATGTGAAATGAATTATCTGCACAATTAGTGCAGAATTTCCCAAACCGTGTGGACTGACCCTACGCCCTTACCAAATCTTTAAAAAAAATTGGGTCTTTCTGTGTCGGCCCATAATGGTCAGTTAAGATGGTTGGTTCTTATGGTGGGGAGACCCACAATGATTCTCATGTGAGTTACTTCATAAACTGTGAATGGAATTATACGCTTTGTACCAGGGAGTTAGTTCAGGCCTCCCTCTGTTAGTGTCTTGATTCTGTCTCGGAAAATAATATAGGTTGCCTCTTATGGTTGGGTGCCTATTTGTGTCCCCCCATACCAATAGCTCAAATTTATCCATGGTATTTCCTTGGTGGTAGGTAGGCTCATTTGGATCTTTCTAGATATCAACATCTTCCTTGAGTAAACGTTGGGATTGGAGAGCACTCAATGGCTTAGTTAATGTAAGGTCAATGTAACCCTGTTCGAAGTTGTTGTTCGTTTGGGTGAATTGCTTGAGTCTTGTTCGGATAGTGTTTTAGGAATTCTATTTTTCTATAAAGTATGAATGTGATTGATAATTTCAGGAAAGTGGTGTAAGTTTGGGTTGTGAGATTAATCCTTCATTAATTGATCACTGGAGGTGTTTTGACCTTTGGGGGTGAAACCTGACAAGAGAGTACCTCTTGGTTTCTCAGTTGGGTTTGGTTGTTACTTTGGCCATGATGTGACTTTCCAGGGTAGAAAGTTTTCATGGTGGGGATAATTGTCACATAAATGACTTATTTTAAAGTTAAATTGTATTTAATTTACATTCATGCTTTGTTTTGAGGGTTTCCCAAGCTTTTATGAAGGAATGGGTGAGTTTTCATAAATTGGGCCAAACTGTGAGGCCAATTCCAGATTTAAAATTAAATTTTTATTCCTTTATAACTCCTTATTTTTTCAACATTTTTCATCCATTATAATTCCTAATTGTCATAACCTAACCTATTAACACCACCATATTAATTTGGACCATTTAGGAATCCATAATCATGGTGAATATGGGATTTTATTTACGGGATTGGGCCTACCCAAAAGCCCATTTTCTGCATTAAAAATAAAATTTAATTATTTAATATCTCCTTCAATATTTGTGTTTGTTCGGTGATTCCAACTCTCACCCGAGTCCACTTACCTAAGGCTCTCCCCTATTCCCTCCTCCCAAAATTTGGAGCTAAATAAAGTCACAAAAGTGGTCGAAACCTCTATGGATTTCAGAAATCGCCCAGATTTGGAGAGGTAAATTAATACATTCGTAACTCATTCTATTTTTACTGTTTTTCCCCATTCTGGTTCCTACATGATATCTTAATCCTTGGTCAAATCTCCCATTAATGGTTGGTTGTTTTCAAATTCAGATACTGGTGGATTTTGGGTCGTTTTCTTCAAGATTATTTTAGGTAAGTGTTTCTCTCTTCAATTCCTCGCTTCTCCTTAGGGTTTCCTCCCTATTTCATGAATTTATAGAATTTCCAGATGTTAGGGTTCGAAACTAGGGTTTTATTTGGTGTATTTGTGGTCATATATTGTGTTTTAGGGCTAGATTTATCTTCCTTGTGGTGCGGTGGTGGTGCGGTTGATGTTTCCCCCCAAGTTTTGAGGCATTCGACACTTTCGATAGGTGGTTCCATGTGTAAACAATTATTGATGAGTTATCTTCCTGTATTGATTCATTTTTCATATTCCTCATATGTTAAGTGTGGTGCGAAAATAGTTTATGATTAATTTGGATAAGTGTTTAATTTTACAGTTTCATTTTAACTTTAAATTGGGTGTTTTCGTGTGTAACTCAGGTGGTATTATTTGGGTGTATTTTATAACATATGGAATTGGTTTACTAAATATTGTTTGGCCTTCCAATTCTGGTTTGGTAATGTATTAGTGTCATGTGGGCCTAAAAAGAGGGTTTTTGAATAGGTTTTATGTGTAAAACATTGTTATACTTCTTGAGAGTATTTTATGAAAATGTGTGTTTTCATTTGGATCATTTGTAGTATTATTCAAGGTGATTTTATACAACTTGAAAGTGGTTTTATAAATGTCTCTAGGGGTTCAAATTCTGTTTTGGATAGGAATTGGTATAGTTTTTGGTCTTAAATTGGGGTTTTGAAATGAGTTTTGTGTAAAAGACATATTTACAACACTTGGGTTCTTTTTATGAAAATTGTAAATGTTTTAGTTGGTTAAACAAAGTGGGAAAAGGGTGCATATGTACTATTTGGTATGTGTGTTCACCTATTATTGGGTTTTGAAAGGTGAAGTTACGTTTTAAGATTTCAAACATTTTTAGAATGTTTTGTAAATTTCTGAAATGTTTTATTAAATTGTGATATTGGAGCGAAACTTGTTTGTGGGCTGTTTCGTGTAAGTTTGATGATAAAATAATTTTGAAGGTAAAAAGGGTATTATGTAACAAGTGAGTGGAATGTTATGAGAGTTTTAATATATTGTAATGGTTTTATAAATTTGTTTTATGGATTTGTGGAAGTGTTAAAGAAATGTGAAAAGTGTTGTGGGCTATTTTGGTGTGAGTCGGATTTCAAAATCAATTTGAATGAAAGGTGGACTTTTGTGACTTGTGTTGTATAAATGTGGTCTGTTTGGTGAATTTGTGATACGGAAATGATATTTTCATGTGAAAAGTATATTCATTGACTTGTTGAACTTGTTTGAGCACAAAGGGAAAACCTGGGTATCTAGGTGGGTGGACGTGTACTAGTATGCTAGTGAATCCGTGGGGTTTGGCCTCAGTTTCACTTAGCAAGATTGAAACTTACAACTCTAACTAAACTATGATGATGATGATTATTGGGAAACACTAGGTTATGGGTATGTTCTATACTAGTGGATCGTGCATGAGAACAGATATTTGTGATGGTTACTCTCACCGAGATACGAGGTACCTGGGACCCACAACTAGCTAGTGCCTAGGGGTTATTTCCCATTGCTTGTGCTCCCTAGGTATTTTGTGCTTACCGTCAGCATATGTTATGAGTGGCTGGAAAATTCATTAGCTTTGGTATTTATTTTAAATGTGTTTATTCTTTAAATTAGCCCACATGAAAACTGTTTTTATTTAATGTTGCATCTTTTAGAAATTATAACTAGCAATTGATGTTTTTGAAAACTTGCATGCTTTTCATCTTTAAATGTTTATCCCATGTAATCTCTTAGTGGTGGTATCCTAATGGGAATTGTATCACACCCTACTTACACCCTTGGGTGTAAGTATACTTGGTTATATTTGTTGTCGTAGGTTGGGTATAGTTTTTAGTGCCAGTGGTTCAGGTTTCTAGGAGGTCCTTGGTGGTGAAGTCTTGTGGGGATAGCTTGAGGGAGTTGCCTCTTGACATGTGGAGGTTCTTGGACTCTCTTTATTTGGTTTTGTAACTTTTTAATGGTATTTAAAAATAGATTTAAATTATTTAATTCAGTTCTGAAATTTTGTAAAAGAAAATTTTATTTGAAAAATACAGATTTGTTTTATTGAGTTTGTTTGTTGTTTAATGTTTATAAAATCGGGTAAATAATTCCCAATTCTCATTATATGATACCCATGAACTTGTGCCAGCCCGTGGGGATTGGGAAAACCATTCAGGCCTTGTCACAGGCAGGGTTTGGGGCAGGGTTTGGTGGCGACTAGATTCGGTTTGTGACAAGATCTATACATTTTTCTTCCTTATTTTCCCTAAGTACACTTCCATGATTCCTTGTTGTTTTTATTAAGGATTTTTTTTATTTACATGTGAATTTAATGTTTTATATTTTGTTCTCTTTAATTCATGTTGTGAAAGAAATTATTCATTGTTACTTATTTTACAAAAAATGATAAATTTACTTTAATAGTTGTAGATAAAACTAACATATTTACTTTGTTTTATAATGGTTATACAAAGAAAACTTGGTTTAATACCACTAGTAATGTTCAATCACACCCTAGATACACCCCTAAGGTGTATCTGGAAATTTTCCCTAGATTTATTTTTTAGAAGTAGATATCATCTCTTCCTTCCACAGGGATTTTACCATTAGCTCATTTTTAGAGCAACAAAGGTGGTTTTATACGAGGATTTCATGTTCGATGAGAAGTTAGTTGGGTATTTTTTAATTTATAATAATTATTATATTTATATTATATTAATTATTTATATAATTCTATACGAATATTTGACCACTTATGATTGATCTTTATTAATTGTTTGATCTATTATTTGGTTCCATTAACTTTTTTTGTTATTATGGGTGAAATCATTCCCAACATGTATGATTGATTCCCAAAATTGTTTTTTGTATCTAGTAGTGATCAATAATTCACCTCAAGACTAACTATTGTCTGACTTAGGTATCTAGATGCGATAATCTGGGTAGTATTTTTATAGGTAAAAAATTCAATGGAATAAAAGATGAAAAATATGAAACATTGAATCAAAGGGATTTTTGGTGATAATTCACTCCAATAAACACTCATAAGTACTAGAATACTTTATTTTTTAGGGATTTGTCATGATATTTATAGCTTATTCTGTTGTTGTAATATAATCCATGTTAAGATCACAACATTCTACATTTTATTTGATGAAATGATATTTTATTCAATATGTTTTGACATTTAACGTTTAATTTTATTATTTAAAAATTTTATTTCACATTGTTTATCATAAAAAATAACCAATAGATATGAAACTTTTACTCTAATAACCTTGAGATAAAATTTTATCCATACCATTTATGTTATAACTTGTTATTTTTCAATACAATCAGGTCCCATTTTACTAAGAAAGACTAAATTTTTCTTATTAGGGGTTCCAAACAACAAATATTACTCTAATAAATAATGACCCTTTAGAATTTTACTTTCGATATTTAATTCCAAATTCCCAATGTACATAAAAATAATCATAAAAATGAATAGATTTATCTTTATCATACCTCAGGAAAGACTGAAGATGTTATTTATATAATGAAAAACTTTATTTACTATAATAAGATGTAATTAATTTGGATTAATTGGAATCATACACATAATGTAACACCATACATACAATTTAGGCTTGAAATTAGAAAATATAATAAAATTCCCATCAATAATTTGAACTCATTTTGATCCATACCCTTTATATCACTATCCTTTTAATTTATTCACAATATATATGAGAGTAAATACTTAATTTTATTCTTATATTCCAAACCTTTTAGATAACTTATGAAAATGTTTTTCTTGTTATAGAAAAATATAATCTACTATATACATCACATAAAAATTCAAGAAAAATTCTATCTCCCATAGCATTAATATTTTAATATCTATGTTCATTTGGGTAGAAAAGTCGAAAAGATGTTGAACCATTACTAGATAAAATAATTCCATTTACATACACTATTATAATGAGTGAGTTGGTATTTTTTCAATGACATAATGATTTTTATCCACACTGTCTACCTTAAATCCATGATCTAAGAATAACTGTACAACTTTGAATACTTTTCTCAAGGAATTTGTTTAAGACCATAAAGTGGTTTATTTTTCTTACAAACCAAGACACCATAATTTCTTAGAATAAATCACTCAGGTTTCTTGTTTCACACCTCATAAACATGCTCTCTATTAAGTATTGTAAATTTGATATCCAATTGAGAAAATATTCAATTCCATTAATAAAAAATTAGAATAAATATTTTTATAGTTTCTAATCTTAGAGTGGGAGAAAAAATATCATCGTAGTCAACATCCTCAATATGATAATATCCTTTATAAATAAGAATTTTTTGTATCCATGATACTTCATCATTCTAATTGAGTTTATTTAAAAAAAAATCATTTTGTTCCTATCAAAATATTCTTAGTGGTATGTGACACCAATTCCCATAATCTATTATTCTAAATTTTATTTAAATATTTTTCTTTATAATCAATTGAATCCTTTTTTTCCAAGGCTTCCTCAATAATTTTTAGTATTATTTAAGAAAGAAATGTTGTGCAATTAGAATTCCTCAAAGTCCTATGAGTTCAGACATGGTCACCATTATATCTAATATATTTCTTATCCTATATATGTTTTTATATGTTTTAAAATCCCAAATTATATTTTTTAAGCCTTTAGTATCACATGAAATATTATAATTATCTTTTTTATGATCCAAACTTATTATAGTAGCTAATTTTCTACCTAGACAATTATTGTTTTTTTTCAACCACTTAAATATCACTATAAAATGACAATGATTTTTATCGAGTTTATTTTTCCTCTAAGAAAATAACACAAAGTATTTAAAAAATATCTTTGAGGTTATTGTTATAAAACATTTATATTCTTGTAATGGTGTATAACTAATAAAAATCTTATCAATAGATCTTTTTTCAAACCCCTATTTTTATTTTCATATTTATTTATTTATTTATGGTTCCAATATTTTCTCCTTGAGTTTTGATCCAATTTTCTATGAAAAATATTAAATTTAGGAAATATAGAGTAGGGTGCATGTTTAGCCCACACTGTTAGTACTAACCATTTAAAAATCATTTAATTTGTTGTACAGCCTTAATAGAGCTATTTGGAATTATTGAAACACAATATTTGCAACCCAATACTCTCTAGGTCCTCTCTAGTGAAGGGTTAGTAGTTAGCATATAGTTTTTAAAACCATGTGGACCAAACATATTTATCACCAAATTTTATTAAAAATTTAAAAATAATCCCTCCCCTAATTAAATCCAAAAACGATCTCCCCAATTATTTATGTGATAAAATAGGCCACCTAGGGAGGTTTCTCATACATGGCTCCCCACCTTACCTCTTTTTTTCTACCACTCCTTTTTTTTGATTTTGAATTGGATCATGTAGATTATGGTTCACTATCCTCCCACTCCTTCTACCACCTCTAATTTTCTCCTATTTCCCCCTATTTTTCTCATCGTACATAGTTCTGGATGAATCCTAGGTGGGGCTGTGTTCTAAATGTTTTTGGTTTTGATATTTTGTGCATGTTTATTCCTTTTGGAACCATTTTCTCTTCATTTCTGAAGTTATTTCTTCATTCGTGAATATTCCAGGTAAGTGTTTATATCTATTTTCTTTTTAAATCATGACATAAAATGATGCAATATATATAAATTAATTAATAATTAATTAGTTATGTGTGTTTAATCTATAAATTTATTTTGAATCCCTTATGTGCTAGATCTTTGATTAAAAAATGAGAGTTTTTTCAATTCTTATAGCATTATGGTGAAAATTATATAAATGGTTAGTGTTTTCTTAAAGGCCAAGGATCCATTTTTAAAGAACCTTGTAATCTTTTATGCTTCGATGGGTCACCTTAATTATGTCTTTTAATTTTTTATTTGGAAACTCTAAGAATGCATATATATATATATATACATGTATAAGAATGAACACACATATATATGCGCATGAGCACATATATATGTGTATGGATATATATATATATATATATATATATATTGTTCACATGATGCCTTTGTTTAAATCTTATGCTTTTAAAATTACTTATTGGTCTCTAAAATGATTTTTTTAGTGGCTCCTTAAACCACATTATGTTTTGAAAATTATAAAATTTATTTATTTTACTTCCTTTTACATAAGTATTTAAGAGTCTTAATATTTTGAATTATGTAACTTTAACCGATACCTTATGTAATGTTTAAATAATTCTTTAATTTGAATATATATTTTAATTATTTATAAAATATATCTTTATATTTCATTCTTTTATTGTTCATAACATGTTCTATAAGTTTTATTTTGATTTACACTACTACCAAACATACCTTTAACAGTTCTAGAATCGACCTTTATCAGCACTAGAAAAGCACTAACTACCTCAGCGCAGTTAAAAGGACAAGGCTTTTATCAGTGTTAGAAAGGTGCTGATAAAGGTTATATTTATCAGGACAAATAAAATCACTGATAAAGATATATTTATCAGTGCTTGAAAAAACACTGATAAAAGTAGGATTTATCAGGGCTTTTACATGCGATTATAAGGATCGCCTTTATCAGTGCTTCTAAAAGATCTAACAAAGGCTATATTTATCTGATCATTTATTAGTGATGATAAAATATATATTTATTATCTCATTTAGTAGTTCTGATAAAGGCT
This sequence comes from Viscum album, assembly GCA_963277665.1. NCBI lineage: Eukaryota > Viridiplantae > Streptophyta > Magnoliopsida > Santalales > Viscaceae > Viscum > Viscum album. The sequence continues at coordinate 1,113,421,046 of OY728146.1, forward strand.
ATCCTTATCAATGCTTTTAGTAGTGCTGATAAAGGCTATCTTTATCAATGCATTTTGTAGCACTAATAAAAGTGAAAACTATAGTGTGAAGAAGAAACACACTACTTTACCAAAAATAGGTGTAGTGTGCTATAACAACACGCTGCATCACTAGAAACAACAACAAAAATTTCCTAAATAAGATAAAAATACTTAATTTAAATGAAATAAAATTTATAACACAATTATAAGTAAAAAACACTATTATAGAGTATGCCGGTTGTTTTTTTACTAAAATTAATGTAAATATTGAATAAAAAGGAACATTTGTAGTCATACTGGTCACACTGTGCTTTATATTGAGGTGTGGTTGATTGATACATGTCTCAAATGACTCATGGATTTTTTCCTAAAGTATCAAAACAATATGAATTTGTTTTCTTTCTTTTGAGTATGTCAGTTCCTTTTTTATTAAAATTGATGTCAGTTTTGAATAAAAGGACACAATTGGAGTGATATCGGTCACACCATGCATCATATTGATGTGATTATAATTTATAAACACCCAAAATTACATATGTATCATTATCCTAAAGTAAAATAAAAATGCGAATGCATTTTCTCCATTTTGAGCATGTTAGTTTTTTTCCACTAAAATTAATGTCATTTTTGAATAAAAAGATGCACTTGGAGTCATACTGATCAAAATGTTCCTCAGATTGAGATGAAACTAATTTCCATATGTCCCAAATGACTCATGGATCATTTTACTAAAGTATCAAAAAAATAATAATGTATTTCCTTGGTTTTGAGTACGCCACTTGTTTTTTTACTAAAATGTCATTTTAAACTAAAAACACACACTTTGAGCCATATAGGTAGAATCAGGTGTGAGTTTGATATGAGACTGATTCATACATGTCACAAATTAATTATGAATTGCTATCCCAAATTTTCTAGTTAATAGAAGTGAATTTTATTAGTTTTTAGGGAGTGATGATTTTTGTATTAAAATGTCAATTTTAAACTGATAGAAGAAACATTAACACCATATCGGTCACACAGTGCATCAGATTGTGGTGAGGCTAATTGATACATGTACCAAATAACTCATGTATCATTATCCTAAATTACCAAAATGATACTAATGTTTTTTATCAGTTTTGAGTATGTTAGTTATTTTTTTGATTAAAATTAATGTCAGTTTTGAATAAAAAGACACACTTAGAGTTATACCGACCACACAATGCTTCATATTGAGGTGAGACTGAATTTTAGATGTCCAAAATGAAATATCGATCATTTTATTAATGTAACAAAATAATTTTAATGTGTTTTATCATTTTTGAGTATGTCAGTTGTTTTTTTTCACTAAAAGTAATGTCAGTTTTGAAAAAAAAGACACACTTGGAGTCATACCGGTCACACCATTCATCAGATTTAGGTGTGACTAGTTTTTACATGTCCCAAATGACTCATTGATCATTGTGGATTTGAAATGAGAATGATTCATACATATAACAAATTAATTATGAATTACTGTCCCAACAGAGAATGATCTTACAGGTGGATCAATACCCTGTATAAATTCACTTAAACAAGTTGGGGAAAACATTATTTCAATAAGTCACCTAAAACAATTGCACAATGTCTCTTATCTTATGTCACAATTGTTTTGTGAAATTTTAAACAAAATCTTCTCAAACAAAATCATGGTATGATCCTAATTCAATTTTATTGACCAATAATTTTATTGTTTTCAAGAGAACGCTTCTTATCATCCTCCACCTCAGTCTCCACCTTGGTATTTACCTCTTCCTCATCCTCCATGTCAGTCTCTGACTATGACTATACCTACAAATTTTCCTCCACCTTCACGTCTTCGTCTGACTTCACCACTACCTCTATGATTTCTCAACAATTTTATTGTTTTTATGTATTGCTTCTATTCAAATTTATCTCCTCTATTATTCTTCTCCTTGAGAAAGAGATCAAAAATAATATATAATCATTCTAACACAAATGGTTTACACCAAAAATATATTTCAAAGGTAATAATTCATACTAGATCACAAACATAGCAGGTAATCACCTAAATTTATTGTCGATATACATTCTGACAAAAATTATGCTGTACACTCATCTCTAAACAAATTGATTTCTTCTTTTGAGTAACTAGGTTTTCAGAAATATTGATAGTTCTAAGAAAATTTAAACAAACAGATGATTATGAAATATATTTTATGAAATTATAATTACCTTTAGAAATTACCAATTGGAGGATACTAGTATTTTTATGATTTATAGTTTCTCTCATAAATTTGCAAACATAATATCAATAATTGATGTCATTATATTATTTTAGACACTGTAGAAAAATCAATCAAAATAAGTAATTGTTTTGAAATGTTTTTATAGTTAAATATTTCTATATATAAACTAATTTGTTTCCATTTGTAGTAATTCACAGGCTTTATCCCTTTAGACACTGATTTCATGCCATGATCTATCATGTATTGAGAGACCACTCTATCATACCAAAATTCTTGTTAAAACACTAATTGAACATATAATTCTAAGTTTATCTATAAAATTTTGATTTTAGTGTATTAAATATTTATAATACACATCATGTGTAGTCGGTTGTTTGAAATTGCAAGCACTGGATCCAAAAAATAAATATTTGGTTTGTTCATATTGACTACTATCCGTATCTAGTATGCCCTAAAAAATAATTAAGTAATGAAAAAATTAAAAATATATTTTTTGTGATTAGATTATAGAGTTTTACCTTTTCATTATAGGCATAAAAAAGAGTCTATTGTCAGATTATTTTTGATTAAACACTTTGTCTAACTAATATTTTTTGTTCTCAATTTGATTATTCTCCAAAGTAAGTTTTGGCATATAAATGATATAGGGCTTAATGAATCCAAATCATGTTTCACATGACTTTACCTTTATATAGTTATGATATAAATTTATATATGAAATATAAATAGTTATTAAATTTATTAAACATATTAGCTCACTATTTGGATAGATGTATTGTTAAAATGTACCTTATGTATGTATTTATAATTGAGATTACCAACCATTAATGTTTGAGAATCTCATTTAGACTCTCTAGACCAATTATGTATGTCATGGAAACTCCATATGTTTCTTCTTCATATTCAATGAAATACGTAGGTTTATCTTTAAATTTTGTCTTTACATAAAGTTTTAATGATAATAAATGTTGCTCTTGAATTGGTTTGGAGAATCAAATATCAGAAGGTCATTTTGTTTTCTTGATAAATTTAATAGATTTTCTTGATTTGACCTTCTATTTCTCCACCGCTTTATTCATATGTAATATCATACCTCACTTCAGACCTTTTATCAGAAACTGTTATATGTTTTTCATATGATTTTTTTAAATACGGACCTCATTTATTTTTATAATATTAGATGGCCATGATATGAAAGCTCCAATAGTAGCTTCCATTGTTGTAATATCCAAACCATCAAGTGGAATAGTAAAGTCAGTAGTCATCTCAAAATATACCTCAATCCCCACTCTCATATGATATTTTTGGAGGGTATGATTATATAACCGGTATCCTCAGATATTATACACAGTACCCATTGCAACACAGAGGTATGTGGGAGTTGATATAAAAAATCACATAGAACTATAACCTATAGAATTTTAATAATATAAAGTTATCAGAAGTTGTTTGATTCATGTTTTGGAGAAATATTAATGAAAAAATTGATAACCTAGGGTAAGGTATGCGGTTGGGGGTAATGACTAGCCTCAAAGCTAGTGGTATCATTTTTTTTCATGTGCATATCTTTTCTCCACTGTTGGTTCTCTTTGTTACTTTTTTATAAATTGGTTTGCCAAAACATAGTAAGAAATAATATCTTGTAGTGAATTTATTTGTGTCTTCAATAATCTCATCATATTATATGTATCTTAATGTAGTTTTATCTTCTCAAAATATGTTCTAGTAGAGACTCCAAAACCTAATCCTCTAACATGACCACACTGTTCATGCAATTTTAAAGCTACTAAAAGTATCTTTTCTTCTGGTGTGGTCATTATTGATTATTGTGTCTAAACCATTTAAAAAATATGAACATAGATAGATATTTTTATGTAATATTTTTATAAATCATAATGAATTACAATTATTTGATACTTAAATATACTTTAAATACTGTTTTGGTGTTTTCATTAACTAATTTACCCTTTTTATTTACATGATCCTCCTTCCGTAGAACATGACGTGGGATGGAAGTGGCTTCAAATTTTGATTCATCAATCTATATATAAACAGAAGAACATATTTTGTTTCATATCACATAATAAAATTGTTATTTTTGATTTAAAATACTTACCAATTTCTTCTCTAATGAAGTGTACCCCATCCTTACTTTGCGATAGTGGTAGGTTGGTTTTGATGCACATTTTTTATTTTCAACACTCTTTTTACTATTTCATAAAATAACAATTTTGAATTAAGTTTGATAAAATATATAATTTCAAATAATATATTATCAACTAGAATTCACCTAAAATGTTTTCTCATTGTGTTGATTGATGAAATCAATCCATGTTTCCTAATTTATAATGTGTTTATAACTAAGTTGTGGGTGGGGATTTATTTCCCCTCAGCATACCTAAGATGTAACTTCGTTAGAAGAGTCCATAAGACTCTATGGGATTTTACAGTATCCATTAAGAAAAATTTCTTATAGAAATATTCTAAAATAAATGAATTATAGTAGGAATAATGAAAATTAAATCAATATTTCACAATATGATTTTTCAATAAAATAGAGAAAGTAAATTCTAACATTACTGTTATATATTTCCAAAGTATTTACTTTGTTACAGGTTAGAGACGACACCATGAGTTAATATCAATAAATACATTCATAATCATTTTGACCCCAAGATAACTAATGAACAATGACTTTTTGGGGTCAATAGGTTAGCCGCATTGATTTCAACAAACCTAAAATTTTACACCCAGACTTCTTACCTTGATAATTTTATTCAAAACCATAATGTTGTGTCCTTGTTGTTTTTTCATCAACATTTTGTTGATCACCTAATAATTCCACTGTTTTATCATCAACAGTCTGTTCTTCCTTAGGATTAGTAACAACATCTTGTTTAGAAGACATTTTATGCATGAGTAGTCAAATATTTAATTTTTATTGATTAATAGAAATACAATACACTTTATGAATAAAAGTCCACAATTGTATGCATCTTTAATGAAAATTGTTACTGTATTAAATAGAGATATAATACTTCAATAATAAAGTATAACTGACCTTCACTACCCTTATTTAATCTGTCCCCATATGCTTTATTTTCTTCCATCTCTTGATGATGGATTAGAATACCTTTTTAAAACTAGCCTTCTTCCCATCATTGTGGTTCCAAATTTCATTGAAGGCATAAATCCCAAACAGTTATTATTTAAATTTGTGGTTTTATATTTATCTCCAATATTTTTTGGACATCCACCAATGTTTATTGAATTACTCTAACCAAAATTCATCTCATACTTTTTACTGGTGATCATTTTGGATGACTACTACTCACAGTAGTCAAAAAAATATAGAAGAAATGGGGGATGAGTCTCAAGCAACAAAATTCAATAATAATTGTTTGGGATATGAAAGTAGAGTTTTCCCTGAGGTTAAAAAATAACTTAAATACAATTTTAATTACTATTTCTAACATATTAAGAAAATGAGGATGGGGTTTTTTCAAAAATAACTGAGTGAGTTGTATAAGAAAATGCATATCAAGAAACCAACCAAATTCATTAATTATGTTTTGATTAATTATTTGGTGTCAATTTTTGTGTTCTGTAGAAGTAGTAAATGAGGAGTATGAAAGGATGAAATAGTTGAAGAATGCATTGGGAGATGCGGTATTCAAATCCATGGAAGTGAATTTGACAGAGATTAATGAATACAATTAGAGAAAGAGGTATGTAATCAAGGAACTTTAGAATGACAATGATGGGAGGAAGGGTAATTTAAAATAGGAAGTCTAATCCATCATCAAGAGATGGAAGGAAATCAAGAATTTGAGGATAAATTAAATAAGGATAGTGAAGGTTAGTTGTACTATAGTATTGAAATATTATATCTCTGTTCAAGACAGTAACAAATTTCATGCAAGATGCATGAAATTTTGGATCTTTATGCATGAAGTGTTTTTAATTGTATACCAATATTACCAAAATTAATCCTTATTTATAATATATCGATTTAGAAATATAGAACATATTAAATCTATCTTATCTAGGTGTATCAATACTCCTCAACTTTAATGAAACTTTCACTTTGAATTTAAGAAGATATACCCACTTGTTCCTACCACTATTGTATAAAATTGACATTGATTACTATTTTTCCATATGTTTACTTATATATATAATATTTATGTTAATAATATTATTAATAAGTTATAATCCCAATCACAGATGAAATATAAGATACTCATAAATAAATAATAGGAGGCTTTTGTGTCCTAACACTATCAACAAGAGTATAATATACTAGGATTATACCAATCACTATAGAAGAAGCCCGTATAGCATCATCCATAGAATAATCAACCAAAAATAATCTACTAGTCATATCTAATGACCCTTTCTAGAATGAATAACACAAAAGGACCATTGGAGGTTCCACAACTGACCACATTGATAGAAATGTTTCACATCGAAGAGGCAATAGGGATTACTGTGTCTTAGGAACCTACACTATTTGAATCACTCAAAAAGTCTCCTAAATAGAAGAGGAATTGGAATACATTCACTATAATGGTATTTAATAAATGAATCTCACCCCACCTACATTTTACATCTCTTTTTTCTACGTAAGTATTCCTCACCTTCCAATTTTGGATATTTTTTTAATCCACCATAAGATCCCTCAAATAACACACATCCCTTTAAAGGGTGAATTTTTCAACTTATGCTCAGTATTGATCTATAAATTTTTTACTCTTATAAATTAAATTATTCAATTAAATGTAATCCTAAATTTATTATTATTATATATTACCATAAAATCTTAGAGGAACCATAGATACTTCCCATAATTGAAATTATACAAAATAGCTTGAAGTAGATCTATAATTTCCTCTTAGACATGAAGATAAATATAAGTTATAGCATATAGAGGATATTAATTGGATACTTACTATAGAGATATAGGGGTGAAAGTGGTGACATATTCTATATTAATGTAGATATTCACATAATTTTCCCTTCCAAGAAATAATAATCCTTTAGAAATAGGCACAAAATAATCTATATTAAATGTGAACCCCATTCCCTTATCTGTAATTAATTTCCTTTTTAATAATTCTTTTCATACCTTATATATAATTTAAAAGATGTTGGAAGAATTATTTTAAATATAAGTATGAAACAATTAACCAATAGTATAGATAAAGGGGGTTACTAAATAAACTAAGTCAATTAATAAGTTATATAAACCGAATCATCACTAATAATCACATAATAATACACTATTTATTTATTATTCAGGTTTATATTAATATTAATTTATAATTGATTCTAGAGAAAAAATTAAACAAAGACACATAAGAACATGAAATTTCTTATATTCTTATCTATTTTTACCTATCAACATCTAAATAAGAGGCATGAGACTTGAAAAGATAGGTCAAGGAAAAAATAAACAAAAGACAACCTGGAATTCATATGTGAACTCAAGTATCCAACATAATTATCCTATATAGAAATATTTATGGATTACTTCTTATGTTTGTATTGTTTTTTCTTTTTTGGATATAATAAATTCCAATATCCCTAGTTTCACTCAGATTCTATTTTCTAACATTTTTTACCTAGAATACCCAAATAGTTCCCAATTCAGGTTAGCACATCACCTTAATCACACTTCTTGATCACTAAAGTCATGTGTCAATGCTAAAGGATATAGATAACATGTTTGAGAAATGGGTTAACTGGTTTAATGTTTAACTAAACTAAATTTGATCATGCTATAAATCCAGTATTACATTTACAGTAGTGTGTCGAGAAAAATCTATTTTATTTATCCATACAGGCCCATACACATATGTTGACTATCTTACTATATGAAAACATCATTCCTTGTCTTAAAAACTATTTTATATGGAAGAAAATAAAGAAATATGACCACTTGTTGTATTTCAATAGCAAGGATATGAGATGTAGTGTTCATCATGGTTAAGAACAATACAAAAATGGAAAACGCGGAACCCAAAACATCAAAGAACTATAGAGGAAAAGTATAAAATAACATACATTGGATTCTATCCTTGATTAATTTGAGGGGATATAGAGAAGTTTCCACGACAGCAGAGGAGTTCCACGAGAGCATGAGAATCACGAGTGTTTGAGTCGTGGTTAGGGTTATTTAAAACAAACCAGGGACACTTTTAATAGCTCTTTCAAAAAATTGATGACAAATATCCCTTTTATTAGCGCTAAATTAATAAATGTTGATAAAAGTGATCTTTACAAACTCTTTTTTAGCGCGGATAAAAGTCATATTTATCAGTGCTAACATTTTAGCACTGATAAATATTTCTTTTAACAATGCTCTTTTGGCGTTGAAAAAGATCAATCTTTATCAGCTCTAAAACTTTAGCTCTGATATAGATTTTATAATTATAATTATAATTATTTATTATAATTTTATAATTATTTAAATATATATAATTATTTATTTATAATTATATAAATACTTATTTAAAAAGTAATAGTTATTTATTTTTAATAATTATAAATATATAAATTTATAAATTTAGCAAATATAATTTTTTAGATATATTTTTTTATAAATATATTTTTTAACATTATTAGTGGATATATAATCTTAAATACATTTATTTTAAAAAAGAGTGAAATTTAATAATTCAAAATGATAACACTTTAAAAACATTGAAAAAATGGATAAGTTTTATTAATTAAATATAAATTATTAAAAAATAGTGATATATATATATATATATATTTATTGAAGTGGATGAATACACATTTAAAATAATAAAACATAGTAAATAAATATAAATAAATAAATATTATAAAATGATGAAATTCAAAAATAAAATAAAAAATAAAAAATATTAAAAATGAATTCCTTAACTATAGTATTAAAAACAAATAAATAAAATTGAATGATTAAAAACATAATATATTAAAAGTATCATCTTATAATTAAATTTGAAAATATACTAAAATTTGACTAAATTACATAAATACTGTGTGTTTGTGTTTCTATATGTTGCGTAGATACATCTGTGTGTGCCTTTGTATATACAAATGAATTAATTACACACACACACACAAATATATATATATATATATATGTACAAGAAATCAATGTAATTACTAAATTAATTAAATGTTTAATAATTTTCTTTATTGAATCATTTTAAATAATTATTTTTTTAATTATTTCATTTTATTTAATTTACATATCTATATAATTAACAGATACTATTTATTATTTTTTAAAATTTATATATATGTATATCTAATTTATTCACTTTTATCAATAATTATTTAATTAATGAAATTATTATTATTTTTTTAATTTTTCATTTTATTTTGGACTTTTATCGATGCTAAAAACACTGATAAACGAAACCCTTTATTAGTGCTAAAAATAAAGCACTAATAAATGGCACCCTTTATTGACACTAAAAATAAAGCACTGATAAAGGGTCACATTTATCTTTGCTAAAATAAAGCGTTATTAAATGGTGGCCTTTATCAGCACATATTTTTTCGCTGATAAATATAGAAATTATTAGTGCATTTTTCTAATGTTGATAAATGTCAGCGCAGTTAAAGGCATGTTTTGTAGTAGTGTTCCTATGATATATATGTCATTTAAAACCTTTAAATATCATTTAAATATTTATTTATAGTGTTTCAAAAATGTATATCTATGTTTATATGGGTTACCTAAGGGTAAGTGTTGTTTTTCCGAGTTATGTAAGGGTTACCCATAAGTTTTAAAGTCTGAACATCACATAAGGGTATTCTCTACTTGCATAACAGTAAAGTCTTTAGGTTACTTAATGTAAGAGTACCTCCTTACTCATGTAGAGGACATACTTACCTATATAAGGGTACCAATTAATTTCAAATAATCACATGAGGGTAACCCACGAATCACGTAAAGGAAAACGGGGTTCTCCAATACCTACATAAGAGTGGTAAGCCATAGAAGGGTAAATTTGCATCACCCTTATGTATCAGGTATTTCTCACATCAGGGTTTCAAAATTTCATTATGTTAATTCAGATTCATGAATAGTTTTTCTTACATGGTAATATTCTACTATGTGAATAGTTTTTCTTACATGAAAATGTCTTTGTGAAAATCTTCTATATAGACCAATTCACTTACCTTGTGAAATTCACTTACATGGTGTATTTAGCTATGCGAATTTTGATTATTTAGATATTTCAGTTACATGGGTATTTCACCTACGTGATCAATTCACATATGTAAAAATCATTTACGTATTCATACTCACCTATGTAATTAAGCAAGTTTCTATATGTTGTTCTAAACATGGAAATATGATATATTTTAGGTATTATTTCATATTTCCATTTTATCTATGTTAATTAAAAATATTATTAGTATTTTATTTGTTCTAAAATCACTCATTAATTATTTAGAATCCAAACTAATAGGTTTTAGATTATTTTATGATCATTTAAATGTGATACTCATAGGATTAATCATGTATATATATTTATGCTAATATTTTGGAACTTTATATATTCAAATTCAAGATTATAAAATATGAAGAGTTATTCTTATATATTTTAACGATTTTTCCAATAACATTAATATTCATTATTAAGAAATAACTTTCTACTAGATTGAATGTTCTAATGAGTTCCACTGTGCAGTTTGTATCTATTTAACCGAATATTGAGGAATGATCAAATGAATATTATTTTTCAATCATGAAAGAAATAAACATGAAGAATTTTATGGAAAACCAACACCAAAACATCTATATTAGTTCATTGAAGTTATTTTTGAAAATCATTATTTTGAAAAAAAAGAAGAAATGGGGCTTAAATTTGAAATACATTTTTCATGAAGAAACTCAAAATATAGAGATGACAGAACCTATCCTAGATAATGAATCATCATGTATACAATAATTATGAAGAAGTCCATATTTACTGCACTTCATGTGGTTATTTTAGATCCAATATATTTACTGTAATTCATCATTTGATATTCATATATTGGAGTGATCCATACTACCTCGACATTCCCATGATTCATTTGTTCAACTAGTTTATTTGGTGCTAAAATTCATTCTATTATTTTGTGCTAAAGAAGACGTGGGATATACTACCCATTTGAAAGGAACATGTGTGTGGGTTATGAATCCCCATCAAAATTTAGTTTTGGTTGTGCATCCAGGTGAAAAGTGTTGAAATTTTTGTGTAGTGCCTCTAGGAAGAAAAAGGAAGGTTAGTCTTGGAATTAAGCCTCTAGGGAAAAATGGTTTGTGATTAGGTTTTGACTCTAGGTGCACAAAAGTTAGTGTAAGATTCCATAGTTTGTGGGTACCATATATCTATGGTTTTAAAGAGGGGTGAAGAGTTGAATAGTAATAATTTGAATCAAAATAATATAAAAATATATTGTGGCTATTTATTACTGTATTAACTTTAAAACTCTAATATAATCTTTAGATTTATTTTAAAAATACAATTCCCTCCATATTGACTACTATAATATCTTCCATTGGAGAATAAAATGATTTTTAAAGAAGGTTTTAAATATTTTGTTCCTAGGAAATGATTAAAAAGATCATTTGGAACTATAATAAATGGTTTGAGATTTTATTTGGGTTTTCAAATGGTTTTAAAAGGAAGAGATATTTCCTTAAAAATATAGGGTTGTTTTCAAATTTCAAGGCCTTATTGGAATCTTGAAATGGTTTTCCTTAAATTTTTGCACCAATATGGAATCCCTATCACATTTTGTTATGTTTGGGTTCCTATGTTTAATTTTCATAATGTATTTTACCATGATGCGTGTAGGGAGGTGTGTTGAGAAATGATGTTGGATTCTATTAATTCTTGATTGAAAGGTTCTATGTGAAGTCTACCTCAACTCCCACCATTATTATTATGGTATCTTAGAAATATTATTAAGGTATTTGAGACAATTACTACCATGTCTCAATTAAATATTCTAAATCCACTATAGTATTGGAAGGACATAATGGAGTGCCATCAGGGAGTGCCACCGGTGAGGCTAGTTGAGGGAATTCAGTTGGCTATAGACATAAAAATGAATCGATAAACCTATTGATGTTTCCAAACTGAGTACATATAGGGTCTCCCTACACGATGTTTATGATTTAACCTAATGTATACCATACCACTTCTTTCCTATTTTTCCGGGTTTTATTTAAGTTCCACTATTTTATGGTTATTTTATATTATGCCTTACTGGTTTCACTTTTTCATTTTTCTATTTAATTATGGATATGGTTTATATATTTATATTTTTTTAATAAAATTATTCAAAAGAGTTTATGAAAGGTGTAATTATAAATAATATTTTAAATACAGAGTTAAATTGGGGATTTTAATTAAAAAGGGACCAAGGATTGGGAATTATTTTTAAGTAATTTTTTTCATTTCACAAAAAGAAATTAGATTTTTCAAATTGAGTTAAAAGTGATATATCATTTTATATAATCATTATAAGTTACCTTCTTTTATACTTGATTTTTTACACAGGTGTTTATGTTCTATTTTATGAAAGGAAAAACATGGAATCTATCATGCCTACCTGCTAGATGTTTTATGATCATATCCCATTCAAACAACTAGGATTCTATAGAGAAATTCACTCTTGACGATTTTGGTTCTGACTCAGAGGAGTGCCAACTCACTGAATAATTTCCCCATCCTACACCTATAGTAGGTTTTCTTCTTGGTTGATGGTGTGTGACCCAATTCATAGGGATTTTCTCATTCAGGTATGATAGTTTATTTTTTCTCCTTAATATCAGTAAAAAAATTATCCACTAATTATTTCTTCTATTTTTTTTCACTTGTTTATTTTTCCGTAATGGAAGGTGTATTGTATTTGTTATGTTATTGATATTGAATAAATTGGGATGTTTTATGTGATGGAGATGGAGGTGAGTATATGGATTTGTTTTGTTTTAAATTTTAAATTTTTTATATTATGTTGTTTCATTTCATTACTCTTATTTATTTTAGAGTGGGAGTCCAATTTATGTGATTGTAATGTTATAATTTAGGTATCATTAGTCTACTAATTAAATCATATTTATTATAATTAATCATCTCTAATGATTTATTGTGATGCCTTTAGCACATGTCATTGGACCATGTGGATTTGGGATGCCCCTCAGGATAATGGTGGGCCGTTTTGGGTTCTAGTTTAGGTGGTAGCTTGGGATAATTTGTTATAAATGGTATTAGAGACTAGGTTGTTAAAAGGGACTAGGTTCTTGAGAAAATATTTTTATTTGGGGTGTCTGGTAGACTGGAGTTGAGATCATTTAAAGTGGAGAGGTAGGTGCATGGAGAGTTTCATGAGCTCTTTCTCCCCTTGATCCTTGAGTTTCTATAATATTTTTGGTTGTGATTTTTGAATTATAAGTTTTCTATGTTGGTTTAAGTTATATTTTATTTCATGGTGATGACATTATTTATTTTTCAATGAATTTTTATGCTTTAAGTCATGAGAATGGGAGTTAAACTGGTATCACATAGTGAGATGACATAGCCTAGAAAACCATGTGGATCTCAAGTGCACAATCCAACTCGAATTATAGTGGTAGTTTCATGAATGGAATATAGTCTAATAAACCATGTGACCAATTCATTCCCAAGCACTAGTCTTTTATTAGAATGTTTTGGTGTCATATGATGCTATTGACTGGATTTTGGTTGTCCTATGTTGGTTTGTAAAGAAAAATTACTAATGTTTTTAAAATTTATAAAGTGATTTTAATATGAGAATTTGATTTTAAAAGTGAAAAATTTTATATATGGGAATTGGGTTTTAAAATAATTTAAAATGTATTTGACTTATAAAAATGAGTAAATAATTTTTAAAGATATTGGAGGTGTTTTAAAATGGGTTTTAAGTGGGATTTGAATGTTTTAAAATTTTATAACAGGAAATTTTTTATGTGGTTTTAAAAGATATATTTTTAATTTATTTCATGTATTATTAATTTTGTGAGTAGAATTGTGATATGATTTATTTGGAATTCAAAATGGGTTCTTAAATAGAGTTTTAAATTTCCATATTTAAGGTTTTGGTTTTAAACTGCATAAAAGAGGGATTTTAATTTGTTTCATGTTGTGGTTATTTGGATGGTTATTATGATTTAACTTATTGGGTTAGTGTTTTGAGTCGGTATTTTCATTGATCAAGTCTTATGTTTTAATGTTATTTTCAGTATACCTATAAGGAAGGTATCAGGCATTACCATGTTTAAATTATTAACTTCTTCTTTTGGATTTTAATTCCTTTTGATATTTCTTGTGACTAGTCATTATGGATGGGTATTTTGAGGGGTTTGTGTGTCTATAACTGCTGTGAGTTTTCTTTTGGTCACTTTGAGAATAAGGAAAACCTTGGGTGTATTTATGAGGTGACTAGGATGATGTTAAACCAATTAATAAAAATCTATTGTTTGGTATTGGTTTGATTCTATTTGGATAACCATGGTTAGTGTCCCAAACATGATGTCTATGGCCAACCTTCTTTATTCTTTAACTAGAGGTTTGAGCCATGCTGTGTTAATGGGGCATGTTTTTGGTCAGTACCTATTTCCTTTTATCCTTCATTATGTGGAATTTCTGTGAGTGACCTAATTTTCCTTGTCTTGAGGTTTTTTATAGTTTTGTATACATCATGTTTATTTGGAGCGTAATCATTGTTTCAAGTGATTACAAAGGGTTGTTTTATTGGATTTTTTTTTTGAGTTTTTTTGGAAGTTTTGGTCACATTTGGTTGGAATCCTTTTTGAGTGACTAGTTTTGATAAACCACCATGAAAATAGAATCCTTAAATGGTGAAGAACCCATTTTGGGTCTCAAATTTTTAGTTCCTACTTAATATATTTAGGTGCGATTATGGAGTTAATATTCATAACTTGTAGTTCTATTTAGTTTTTGATCAATTTAGAGGTTATCTCTTGGGAGGTTCTTTCTTTTATAATGAGATTCCTTTTCAATTTGTCTCATTTTGAATTGGTGACTTTATAGAGGTAGGAAGAGTTATAGTGTGGATAATTATCACGCCATGTTTTTTATTTTTAGTATTAATAAATTTATTTATGTTTATACACATTTATTATTGAGTTTAAAGTTTAGTTTTCATGAAAATTTAAAATTACTGAAATGTAGTACATAGTTCATGGTTAAGCCACATATTTTGTACTGACCACATGGAAATTTTTTTATTAGAAATAAATACTTAAAAATTCCAGTAGGCATTTTTGGTTCATGGTTTTTACAATGATGTGGTTTAACCATGTGGTCTTCTGGTGCTCTCTAGTCGGGGGTTAATGGTTGGATAATAGTTTATAAAACCATACGGACCAACCATGTAGATCACCTCATTTTCTTAAAAAATTAAATTTCTAAAATTACCCCATCCATAGTTAAATACAAAAGGGTACTCCCCACCTCCTCTCTTCATGATGAAAAATTCCACCCAAGGAGGGATCTCACATGTGGCTCCACTCATCACCTATTCCTTTGATTTCTACCATCACCTTTATTAATTTTAAACTGAATCATCTAATTTAGGGTTCCTTTTTTAACCCTCCTCCATCTCCTTCTATTCCCCTATTATTTTCTCTTATTTACATCACTATTCATGATTCTAGACAAAACCTATATGGGGTTGGGTTCTAAATTTTATGTTTTTAGATTTGTAGGGTTCACAACTTCCTCTTGAGACCTCATTCTTTTCATTGTTGAAGGTGTTGTTTCATCTGCACATCTTCCAGTTAGGTGTTTCTATACATCTTATTTAAAAATCATTCCATTAAATGCTTGAATATTTCTAAATTTTTTTTATATTAATTATTAATGTTCTTTGAATTTGTAAATTGATCTTTAAAGACTTATAGGATATATATTTGATTTAAAAATGGAATTTTTCCATTTTCATGTCATTGTGTGGAAAAGTATATAAATTTTTAGTGTCTTCTAAAATCCCTAGGTGCCCTTTTTAATCAAATATGGTGTTTTAATATGATTTTTGGACCTTAATATATTATATAAATTTGTTTTTGAGATTAAATTTTGATTTTGTGATATTTTATAATATTTTAGGTTTGGTGGTTTTACTTAGAAACACATTTGAAATGATAGGTGACCTTAAATATGTCCTTTGATTGTTTCTTTGAAACCCAAATTAATTTATATACATATATTCTTGTGAATTTACATTCACACACACACACTTATATATATATATATATATATTTGTGTGTGTGAATGAGCACATATATATTTGTATTTGAATCTATATGTAAAGTTCATAGGGTGATTTTTTTAAATATTAGGATTTTAAAATTTCTTCTTGGTTTCCAAAATGATTTTGAAAGAGGGTTTTAAATAAGTGTTTCCTAAAACATGAATTTAAGGCCCATTTGGAAATTTAATAAATGGTTTAAAGTTTCCTTATTTTTAGAAATGAATTTATAAGAAAAAAAAATACTTCCCTAGAAACCTAATACTAGTTTTAAATGCCACAGTCTGGTAAGCACCTTGAAACATTTTTCAAGAATAGTTTACACCTGCATGGAATCCCTCTCCCATATAGATATATTTGGATGTACAATTTGTTTTTAAAGAGGGATTTCACATGGATGAGTCTAGGGAGGTGGGACTGGTAATGGTGATGGATTATGTTGATTCTTGATTGATAGGTTTTATTTAAAGTCAAACTAAACTTGTACTATTATTATCTTTATGGGATTCCCAGTGTCTTAGTGAGGGATGAGATACCATTACCATATAGTCCCAATTATATAGACAAGATACACTATAGTATTGAAAGGCCATAGAGGAGTTCCACTGATGATGCTAGTTGAGGGAATCTGGTTAGTTATAAGCACATGAATGCATTCAAAATACTGTATATGGTTCCAAACCAATTACATATTGGGTATCCTCACATGATTTGTATGAATTACAATGACTATGTATACCTCACTAATTATTTCTTATCACGTTTGATATTATTATTATTCCACTATTTTATGGTTGGTCTACGTTATGCCTTGATGGTTTCACTTTTACACTATTCTCATAATTTGTGGAGATGGTTTATGTATTTATCTTGTTTTGAAAATATGATTTTAAAGAGTTATAAAAATGTGTAATTAAAAATTGGCTTTTAAATTTGGATTTAAATTTTGGATTGTGGTTAAAAAGGGGCCAAGGCATGGACAATGATTTTTAAGTGATTATTTCATTTAAGATAATGAAATGTGATTTTTTGAATTTAGCTGAATGTGTTATTGGATTTTATATACTCATAAGTGGAAACCATATTTTATAATTTTATTTTCAACCCCGTATTTATAGTCTATTTTAGGATAAAAATGAAATATACTCTATTGTGCTTACCTGCTAGGTTGTTTATGCTCACACCATATTCACACCACTCAATGTCTATAGACCAAGTGACTCTTGTATGTTTAGGTTCCAACTTAGAGGAGTGACACCTCATGAACTCCTTTCACTATACCACTGTAAGAATAAGTTTTAAATTTGGTTAATGTTGTTTGAATTAGTTAACATGGTATAGATTTTTCATTAATATTATTTTATTTTTATTCCATATTATATCTTGTAAAAAACCTCATTATTGGTTTAAACTATTTTGTTATAATTTTTCCTTTTCCTTAATGGGTGGTGCATTATATTTATTGATTTACTAATATTGAATAAATGGGACTATTGTATGAGAGGTAGGTAGAGGTTATAATATTTATTTCTTTTATTTAAATTGTTTTTATTTATTTTATATCATATTGTTTCATTTTATTAGGTTTATCTATTTTGGAATGGATGTCCAACATGCAGACACATCATATTTGAATTTTGGTAGAATTTTTCTTCTTATTAAATCAATTTTTTTGGTCAAAATAATACCCAATTAATGATTGCGATGCCTTCAATTATTTTTGTTAGCCCATGGGGATCAGGGATACACCTCGGGTTAGTAGTGAGTAGGGCCAGGCATTGGTTCTCGTGGAAGTCTTGGCCAGTTTGTTACACCTTTTATAAAATTTACCCAAATTCCTTGCATTGATTTTGATAAATAAATATATACCAAACACTATAAAACTCTTCAAGATTGGATTATTTTATACCACATCTCATAATGTTTTTTGATTAAAATCTATTAAAGAAAAGATCAATTTTTAATAAATAAATCTATTATAGTGTCCTATCTTCAAAAGTTACTTGATAGTCTAAAATCCGATAACATGATTCTTCTAATGTTATATAAAATTTAGTTTTTTCACACCATTACTCTATTTTATTGATTCATTTACGGAGAGATATATTCATAACATATTCAATTATTTTGAAGATATGCTTCAAGCTCCTAATTTGTGACTTTCGATTAATTTTTCAAATCTAAATATTTTGATAATATATAATTCATGCCATGATATTTAATAATGTCTTCACCAAGTCTAGTTTAGTCTATAAAACTCAAAACACAATTGGATCTAAATCTAGAAACACTGTTATTGATTCATGCTATGATTATTAGATCTGAATGTGTTCCAAATATCATAGGATGATTTAGATATGAATGTTTTTGGATATAGGAACTAATTCATTCCATGAATGGTATATTCTAGTCTCATTCATAAATTACATAATAATTAATTAAAATTAATCAAAAATCACTACTGAATTAGTTCCCATAGCTAAACTTCATATCATGAATTATATTTTATCAAAAGATTTAGATACTAATGTGTTCCAAAATTCTAGAAAGTATCCATAATACATATTGTATTCAAAACTAAATTTGTGTTGAAAATTATATAGGGAAAAAATTAAAAACACACACCAAAATCAATAATCCTTAAACCTAAATCCAAAACCCCATGCCCTGTCCCATCTCCATGCTCCATTAGCATCCAACAAAAAAACTAATCAAGTATAGGGCCCCTTTCCATTGTCCAAACTTGCATTTGTTAAATATTTTTAGGTACTAAACAGTTCCAAAATAGGGTTTGATTGTAACTTAGTAGGATGACACCCAAAATGTCAAAACAATTGAGTTTAAATAAATAGTGTGTGAAATAGTAAGTTAAACATGGGGATTAATTCAAAAAGTAATCTAGAATAAGAAATAACCTGCCAACCCTCAAGCTCTGGGTTGACTCTTGATGTCATGAAAACCCTATTTAAAATAATTATAGATACCTCTATCAAATATTGGATTCTACTACCTAGGATGAATCACCCATACCACTAATAAATTATCATTCCATGGATGAATCTCCCATATCATGAATTGAAAATAGTATTTATTTCCATCATGAAATAATTTAACCAAATCAAGAATCAAATATAAAAAAATATATCATGCTTCGAAATCATATAACCATGCATCTACCACTCAGGTAGTATGTACCCATATATCTAGACCTCAAGAGGTATTTACCATGTATCTATCCCTCAGGCGTTATGTAACCATGCATCTAGACCTTAACTGGTATATTACCATGAATATATCTCTTAGGTGTTATGTTACCATGCATCTATCCCTTTGGTAATATTTCACTATGAAACTATCCCCTAGGCATCAACATAATCAATATTCATAACTAGAGACAATCCCAAGGAATCCATTAGTAATACTGACCAAAAAAAATTCCAAACATGTTAACATATTCTATACTGGTCAATTTATCAAATTACCCAATAATAAACCATTTATTCTATTAATAAATGTCACTACTTATCGTTGTAATTATAACTTCATTTCATGTATTAATAAATCCCAAATTACAATTATCATATAATTTTTTACTTTATACCATCACAAAATTAATCTAATTTCCATTTATTCCAATTAGCCACTTATAAGTCAAGTAATTCATTACAAAGAAAATTATAATGATTCTAATAATAAAAAATTAACCATATTATTCTAAACCAATAATAAATTCAAAATTCATCATAGGAATCTTGGTTTATTCAATTAAAATTTCAACATAATGTCAAGGGTGGGAACACCACTTGGGTGGCCATAAGTCCAGTCTCAATGCCAATGAAACCAACAGGATATGAGGGAGGAATAAGAATAATAAATTATCAATTATAGTGAGCGACCAATTAGAATAGGTCATGCACAAGTTTTACCAATATAATCACACATATTTCACATAATAGAGGAATAGAAAAACATATGAAGTTGTTTTAGACCACAAACATCAAAAGAAAAGAATATTAAGAAATTCCACAATGAGTAAGGTTGAACTAGAATAATCCTTCCTATTCTTCATTAAAAACAAAATAAAATATATTAGAATTTTTTAATCCAATATCTAGGCATGGAAGTATCAATTTTTGGTTCTCCCTAAGTGAAAAATAATGAAGTAAGAAGGAGAAGAAGTAGAAAAATGATAACCTTTATTTTCTTGATATGGAACACCAAGATAAAATGAAATATTACTTTGGATCAAAGATAAATAAAAAAATCTCTCAAGGGAGGGATTGGGTTTGAGAGAAAAGTGAGAGTGATTTGAGACAAATTAAGGGAATATAAAGTAAATAAAATTTCTATAGACAACCCCATTCATTTCATGAATATAGGATTCATGTTGAGAATCATCATGTTTCCATATATTCCAAAAAGCAAGTCACATTGATTTGAAATCCTAAAAACCATTTCACATCATGACTGTAGTCTCGCATTGTGAACTAATTCTTACTATAAAAAATTCACTCCCTACAATAAAATCGTGTCATCCACCTATATACATTCACATTTTGAATAACCATTCATGGAATGAATTAGTTCCTATAGCTCGAATCCATCTTGCCTTATCTTTTTCTATTAAAAAATCTCCAAAAAATTCAACCAAAACCAACCAACTTAATGAAATATAAATAGACCAGTGTGTACCTTAAACTAGGGGAAAAATTTGGTTTACATTGCTAAAAAAATTATTAACACATATGTTATTAATTTTAAGTTTTGGAATTAAAATTTAACATCCTAACCCACCTCACTCTAAAATAACTGGATAAGTATGCTACATGACCTCAGGTGTGCCTTTCCATTTGCCAAAGGCTACTTAATAGTAGAAAGGGTTTATGGTGATAGATTGGGGATACTATATCCTTATATTATAGTAAATCAAAATGGTTAAAATATTGTATATTTAGTCATCACAATACTCAAAGGAATAAAAAACACCGTAAAAAACCAACTATAATAAAAAACTTATCACATACGATAATAGTATGAACTATCTAAAAATTCACATGATTCAGGAACACATTTATGAAATATCATATAGAAAGGTCATATATAACATAAACTAAAATATATACAAAAACCATAACCTAGTTTCCAGGCTAGACACAGTGCTACCTCATAACCTCATCTAAGCTATCTAGTTCAACCATCATACACTGGACCTCTACCCTACCAACACCTATGATAATGGGGTCTACTTGGGTTCCAAAATGATAGGGCCACCTGAGCAAGGTGTGAGTATAACATAGTAGGAACCACTAATTATTTCCTTAATGAAACCACTATATGAAGTTATTGTATTATGTTATGTGCTTAGAATACTAAATATATAGATAAGATGGTATAAAATTAATCACTTTCGATCCCTAAGTTCTATGGTTATAGATAAGGATAAACATATCTACTTTAGATCATGCTATATGTCTCTAAACATGTCATATAAATACACAGCGGGAAAAAAACACCCACCATAAAACCATCATATAGAATCATACACCTAGGGGAATCAAGTATTCCCTATAATCTGATTATAAACCACCCAATAAGAAACCACATCCTACCCCAAAAACTATTTAGAATATCACCCAAGGGAACCACATCCTACCTTATAACATTTTTGTTATATCACCTAGGGAGACTATGTCCTTCCGTAAAACTTATTGAGAATACATCATTGGGGGAAAGCATATCCTACCTTGAATCTTATTTAAAATATCACCCAAGGAGACCATGTCCTACAATGAATCCTTTTTATAATATCACCCTAGGGAATTTCCTCTATAAACCCTTTAGATAACATAAACTTGAATCTATATCCTTCCTGGAAACATTATACAACATAAACTTGGGAAATTCTCATCCTTAGAACCTTTATATAACATACAACTAGGGGAAAACACATCCTACCTCAAAATATTTATACATCATATCACCAGAGGGATTGGAAACCAATCCATATAACCATTATATCATATAATTGGGAGGATTTAAACCATACCCATATAACCATCATATATAATATCATCTTTCTCTTGGGATGACCAATCACTAAAACCCGATATGCACTTCCTATGTTATCTACTCAAGAACATGACCTATTCCCATCACAATATTTTTTTTCTTCTGAAACCATGTTTTATCTTCATTTTAATCCTATTAAAAATGAATACCTAAGTCAAATCATGGTCCAGAAAACCTACCAGGGTTTCTTTATCCAATTCTTAACTTTAGGATTGGATCCCATTAATCAAAGGGTATACTATCCCTTAACATATCTACGAATTCCTAACAACTTAATTGGACTTATATTTAGTACAATGTAAGTAAAATATAGATGGGATGGAATATTAGTAATCTTATTTTCAAATCAAACATAGGAATTCCTCTCACACCCAACCTATTGTTAAATCCTTTCTATGGTATTCCACAAATTTAACCATTTATAGTCCATCACACACCCCTATTTAGAGTGAACTAAGGGAACCCAATCCAATGTTCACTATGTTTCACTAATGTATTCATATCCTATAGGGTCCACATAACATACATTATAAATTTATAGTCAATAAATCATCCATAAATGACCTAGAAATCAATAGAGTGTGTAATGTTCTATCATGTACGAAGATAATTCCATTATACTCATAGAAATTGGAATAAAAACAATACAATTTTAATTAGGGTTAATCACATATAAGTTTTGAGATTCCGTATCACATGATACATTAAAAATACATAAAACTTAGGTATATTTTTAGGTAACACCAACATAATTCAGAGTTATACCCTTTAAGAAAATCTCTACCACAAATGTTCTTGATTTTTAAGCACTATTGTCTATCGTCTATAAACATGAAGATCTAATCCATTAACTACAACTTAATAAACCCTAAATCATTTATAATTAATTTTACCATTAAACAAATATTAGTACCACAATTAATATGTATCAATTAATGAATAAATATCTCACCTAACCATTGAATGATGTTGAAACATCAAGAAATAGGGTACTGATCTCTCCTGACACACAGTCGACCCCATAAAGAAAATACCCGAAATTGATTTATCAATCAATTAAATTGTAATTTTTTTTATGAAAAAACAAAAATAATTTGGGGAAGTGGCTTACCTTAATAAGACTATGTGGAACCTAATGTAATCATTTTCCTAGAATCTCATCCAGCTAAACCACATTGAAGCGCCATTATACCGATACAATTCCAAAACGAATCAGTGGAATCGTTATGAAATAATTAAAACCCCACCTCATGAAATTAGAGGAAAATAAAGGATAAATATGATAGGGTTGATAAGGGAGAGGAAATCAATTTAATCTATAGGTAAACCTCACCCAAGCCACCAAAATCCACAAGGTCCATGAAGATAAATTGAGGGGTAGTGTAACATGACCTACCCTCGTTCTAATATCCCAAAAATAAGAACGTGAAAGGGGAAATCCCATTTAAAATCCCTATAATTCTATCCCACACTTATTTAAAAACACTAGAAAATCCCCTATCATGAAATGAACCCTATGGATCATGGAATAATGCCCATCTTAGATGACCTTCATGGCATGACTCATCTGATCACGACGTGAAACAACTCCCCTAACTAGAACCATAGAAATTGTCTTTACCCTATATGGTCACATAATGAAATGAAACTTCCATTTAGGGTGAAATGGTCTCCCAAGGACTAGTATCCTTGTCATAAACCCCATCTAGATAGTACAATACATCTTATCATGATCCTTATCATAGTGAAACCTAAGTGCCACAGTGTAACACCCTATCTTTAGGAAGAACTAGAAATCTCACAAAGAAAGAATTGATGGAATGAACTCAACCATTACTTTAAGGACTTTCCACTGAACCACTCAGAAAAAACTCACAATTCACACCATAAGGCCTCCCCATGGGAAAGACATCAAAACTTGTCCTAGGGGACATGATGTGACCAAATTTCTTGCATAAAAACTCTAAAAGGAAATATGTAAAAATTCATAACCCCATAAGTAAGATTCATATCCTTTACCATGTTCCAATACATATGATTTATCACAAGGGTGTGAATTCACCAACCATGATGTGACCCTAACACCCCTAAGAGATAACCCAATATGAAAGGGTAATCCCCATAGTATGACGCGTTGGCCACAATTTGACCCAATATGTAATGGTCTTTGAAGTTTCCAAATTTAATTAATAGGAGTTATGGTCAAATAATGACCCTATATAATAATAAATGACGCCCATATTCTAGGAATTTTACTTAAAAAAATCCACACACAAACCACCACACTAAAGAATCCACTATTCATTATATGACCTGATGCTTTCATGACATGGTGAGTTCTAGGGCTATTAAGTGGTCCTCGATCACCCCCTTGGTTTGATGTGATCCTCACCCATCATGGAGTGATATGAATCCTCTAGTAGAAGTCCATATTAAGGCCACCCAAACTCTACTCAAACACTCACCTGAGTGACCAAAACACATCTTAGGACTCTGATCACAATAAGAAACACATTTGAGAGACATTTCAACTCTCAAAACATTGATATAAGACCCAATTCTAAAAATTTCCCCCAATTCAAGATTAAAAATTAATTTTTTTCCTGATTTTAACTAACCCATAAAAATGTTGGTCATCAAAACATCCCCACCATAATTATTATCATCAAAAAAAAAATATCCTCATGCATCCTCTATGAATCTCTCTAGTCACTAGGCCCTAATACGTAACCCAGATCCTATAACTCCCACTGGTTATGGTTGTGAGAACATTACACTCATACCATCTTGACTACTCAAAACCTCATCATACCACACATTGCGACATATGTTATTTCCACCAACCCCATAATGATTCCATATTCTTGATAAAATTCATGAATTTTCAAACCATGGCTAACATAATCCATTTGTTAGCATTATTGGTCTATACTAGACCATCATGCACTTGGTGCCACACCCAATAACCAATTGACCATTCTCATCAAGACATACGTTCTCACTTCATAGACTATATGAATAAAATAAGGACCAGAATCATTTTATATGTTAGTATGATATCCATGGGCATTAACTTTCCATGAACTCAATCACCCTACTAGTTTGTTTCCTAAAATTTACCCCCAGTCATGCCACCTAATCATTATCTCATATTTAGTGTCTTTATGTCTCCAAATATACTACCTAAACTTAATTCTCATAGAATTAAACCCATATATGTAAATTTTATATGCCTAACAAATTGCATCCAAGAACTATTATAAAACTAAAACCACCTTTTAGTTGGTGCCCCTGACATATAGCCGTTAACATTAACTGAAAACTACCAAAAATATGCACTACAAACTTAGATTAACTATATTTTTATCCCTATAACTAGTCTTTATTTATCCCCAATAGATAAGAAAGATCATAAGAAATATCCAAAAGCAATAAAACACTAACATTACTAAGCCTCGCTTGTATTCCTGAAATAGTTCAATACCCTAAGCCATGATCAAGAGTCCAATGATACTGCAACACCATATACAATTGGTTTACGCTCGACCAAAAATCCACTATCATACAAGTAATCCAAAATAGTTTAACTCAAGGTTCAAAAACATTATAACCATCACAAAATACTCATGTTACATCAAACTATATGACCCACCTCATCCATTTAGAAAATCACTATCATTTCAGTGCCCAAATCACCATTACAAAGGCACTCTACTAATTCCTTGTCCATCAAACCAATCTATTCAGCTCCTTAGTATTTCATATGACCCAAAAATCATCATGAAACATTTAAAACACCAAAGAAGGTATCATATCAACCCTCATAGAAGCTAATTGTCTTGATATATCAATAATATCATGACCACTCGATGAAAAACCCCGATATTTTAAGAAAATAATTCTCTTTAAATAATTTGATTTCTTAGATAACTTGTGTTGCACATAACAAAAAGTTTAAAATAAAAACATAAAATTATTAAAATATTTTGGGTCCAAAATCATCTAGAAATTATATTAGAGGTTATAAATATTATTAACAAAATTATAAAAAATATACTGTATATACATTTATAAAATAAATTCATTATTAGAATTAAAAACAAAAATTATTTTAAAATAAAAGTGACGTTTTTTCTGAAAAAATATGTTTCATGTGTACAATGAATTTTATATCAATATATTAAATTAATCTATATTAGTGAATGAATTTAATTAAATTTATAGTATTTACTTGATCAATTATTTTATACATTCAACAAATATTTTTCTAAGCACTGGATAATAATAAATATAGTTTATGCATAAAAATATATTTTTCCTAAAAGGATATTTTTGTCACATTTTAAAAACTTAATTTAAAATTAATTTCTTCCATTTATAGGTATTTAATTAGATAAAATTAATTGAATATTTATAATCATGTGTTTAAAATTTGGTAATTATAACCCTTTTATTTTTGGTCAAAATGAATAATAACCATGAAAACATTTATCATCTCGTTAAAGGGTAAATTAGGTAATTTAGGTTAAAAATAAAATGATAAGAACTATTAAATGACTCAAAAACTTACCTACATCTCATTTTATGAGTATATATAGACCATATTCATCCAAGGGTATAATTTATGACCTTTTAGGGACACTTTGATGAGATTATGATCCTTATAGTATTTTATTTAAAGAAATGTCAAACATATCACACTATTGTTTTTAATAAGTGTAATATTTTTAATATGGTGTTATCCAAATAAAATAATAGAATATATATAGTATTTTTAAAGATAAAATATTTAAATTAATCATGGTAATTTATTTTTAATTTTTAGTAAATAGATAATTACCTTAAATGCTCACACAATGCTGATGCATCAATTATTCAATTAAAAAATTAAAATAAATATAATTAGTAATAAATAATGTGATAAATGAATTGAATAAATTAAATTTACATTTTGGGGATATTTTTAAAAAACATTTTCTAGTTATAAGTTTTTTATTGATACTTTTAAAGTCAAAGTAATGAATAGTGTCAAAATTAACAGTAATGATATTTTATGAAAATAATATTTTATGAAATTATTTAAAATATTAAAAATAATAAATAAGGACAAAGGGGATATTATATGTTCTAAAATTTAATCCCTTATACATTTATAAGTCAATTTTTATCTTATATGCGTAATTATAGCCTTTTAAGAGTGAAAAATATTTTAGCACGATTAATGCTAAAATAGTTTAATTTATGAGTCAAACCAAAAGATAAGGTTTAAAATAGCACTTAAACCTAAATAAATTTTATTGGATGATGATATTTAAACATTATACATTCCTAGGTTTTAATGCATGACCATTTTGAAGTATTTTTCTCTATAATATTCTTATTATATTTTATTTATTTAAGAAATTGAAAAATTTCCCCTCACCTCAATTATAAAAGGAAAAATCATACCCACTTCTTTATAACACTAAGATCCTTCTAGATTGACTATACTCTAAAAATATATATTATAAAATTTCCTAAAAAAATTTAATAGGTTATGGTATTCCAAAATACCAAACCTATATCCTTTTAGAGGAGATATAAAGGAGTCATTTAGAAGAATCAGAAATATCTCTAATCAATCACTTTCTTTTTATACGCTTATTTACCTCATATATATATATATTATATTTATCATAAAATGAAAAATTAATTATAATAATTATTTTAAAGTTTAATTAGGATGATTAAAACACCACTATAAACCCTCTTTTCCATCAAAAAATAAATGAAAGTATTGCTCGTGCACACATAAGGCATACCGTCTCCACATTGCGATACGATTCATATTTAAACATAATCTTTTATAGATGGTTATTATGATGGTTTTAATGTTTATATATGAGATTTATGAAATAATTATACTTCTTTAATTATAATATTATATCTACCTTCTTATTATTCAATCTTTTGGGAAACGATAACATCACTCGTGTGTTTGTATGGAGTACCATCTCCATGATGCGATGTGATTAATTGTTTCAATTATTTTTAAAATGGATAGTAACGAGGATGAATTTAATGAATATATATGATATGTATGATATAATAATAATTTTATAAAACTAAATTATTATTTACCTTTCTTTGATTCCATCAGTCGAACAATGGAAACAATATTCATGCGTACGTACAACCTACTGTCTACATGAACAGTGTAATTAATTTTTCCATATATACTTGTTATGAATGATTGTAAATATATATGTAATAAATATATATGATCTTTATACCATGATTAATGTTTTTATAATTGTGGTACCATGATCAAAGTATAAGGACCAGGACTACTGAATTGAAACTTTCTTGGAAAATGAAGTAGTTATAACCCATAACAACAATTTTAATAAAAAATTATTAAAAATTGGGTGATAAGATGTTATGAATATATCATAAATGGTATGATAGATATTAATATGGTTATTTAATTCTTTTATAATATATCTATATTTATTATACATGTGGTTTTAACATGAATGAATAAAGGTGAGAGTTCAAGTTACGGTTTATTTCACAATCTCATTATTCTTTGGGATTGTTTATGTTTATGTTTTTCCTGGGGAATATTTATCTTCCATGTCCATGTTTTTTAAAAATACTTCTCAAAAAGGTTTTTAATATTATCCTAATATTTTATAAAATTATTTTACCCATTTTTTAATTTAAAAAATTGGTTTGAAAGGAATCCTTTTTTTCATTTTCCAAATGAGGTACATTGTGAATTTTCAAACAAAAATAAAGAAATATTTTTTTCTAAATTATAATGTATAATCATATTTACCCACCACCATTATGTATAAATTATTTTTAGATTATTTTATAAGTTTAAAAGTTTATTTAAAAAGAAAATATTTTCCTTTATAAGTCTGTTTATTTGTTTTGAAAAAAATGATTTCAAAATTAAAAAGGTCATTTTCTTTATGAATTATTCCTAGTAATATTTAAGAATAATTTTCCAAATAATGTAAAATACTTTGATGTTACTTAATATTTACTAGGATATGAACTGAGGATACCATACTTATTATTATTTTTGGATGGTTTATTTTTATTGTAAAATTATAAAATTTTTATGAAATCCGTTTGTTTTCATGATTTATGATATGATGAATGATTTATGATCTTATGGTACACATATGTATGTTTTTCATTATGTTATGGGTGGTAACTATATCTCACTCCAAATAATTGGGTAGATAATGATATCTCATGATATAAACATGAATATAATGGGGAGTGAACCCAATTCAGTAAGGGAGGTTGTCCACCATTATAGTCTTGGGTGTAAACCATGACTACTATGATGGTTTGAGAAGTGAACCCATTTCACTATGATTGTATTGGAAAAGAGCCTTGAATTATAAATAAATGATTTTATATGATATGTGTATTCCACAATTCTATGTATTATGAAAATGTTAATATCTCATGGATCATGTTTCTTTATGATTCATGAACTACCAAGATTTATTCCCTACCTCAATATTATGATCTTTGATATGCATGGTATAATTTTCAAATGTTATATTCATATTATTATGCCCTTATACTAAGGTTATTATTATATAATCATTTATATCTAACTTTTTTTATCCTTAATAATCATTTGAGTTCACCCTTTTATTATGTTACATTTCCTCTAGATATGAAGAATGATATTAAGTATGATATGAAAAAGGGTGCTAGTTATAAAGAAATAAGTATGAGATAATGTAGATATTTTATGAACCAGTTGTTTATGTTTACAAGATTCCAAAGTAAATATACCTTTATGATCCTCAAGTGTATTGATTTTGTAATATAATGAATATTCATCAAAAGATATGAAATATATATGTAAAAAAATCCTGATTCTCTATAATTAGTGTCAAAGGATAGGTTTAGTTGACCATTGGAAACTATGATAAGAAAGATTTAGGGATAAGTCTAATTATAGGATAAAATACTAATGTTTTGATAATGATCACGACTGAACTAGGTTAATCCAAAGGCTTAATAAAATAAGGTTTCATTATTTAGATATCCTTTACATTATTTTTCTTGATTATATGGTTTTCCACTAAGATTATTATTTCTTACACTTTGATTTATGGTTTTATTTAATGGATGTTATCTAAAGGAATCATGTTAATGTTGAATTAGATGGAAAATATAAATATTTTCCTCTTAAGAAACCAAATGTTATGGGAGAAGGAATTCAGAATGCATCTACTATTCCCATTGAACTTTCTAGGGCTATAAATCATTCATAGTTTCTAAATAATCAAAGAAGGGGAAAAAAACTACTGAATCATTCATGGGGATACATCCAAATTCTTTTAGTGGATCATCTAATCCACTAGTGGATGAGCAATGGATCAACACCATTGAGATAAAATTTTCTTTTATTTAATGCTCATGACATGAAAATGTTTTCGAAACTATTTATCATCTTGAAGGTGAAGTTGATTAATGGTGGAATCTTATCATGAATACGAGGAAATATAAAGAAATTGAATACATGGAATTTGATGAATTTAAGAGGAAATTATTTATAAAGAAATTAAATTTTATTCTACATACAAATATGAATAATTAATTTATTGATCTGAAACAAAAGGTTAACAAATCCATTGGTACTTATGAGGAATATTTTACAAGGATTAAAAGGTATGCCTTCAGTTTTATTACCATCCATAAAATTAAATTGATCAATTATTTGGAAGATTAAAACCAATTATATTAATGGTATTATATATAATAGACTTAAATACCTATAAATAAATTATTTTATATGCTCTCAAGGAGGAGATAGAGATTAGAGTTACCCATAATTCTCATGGTTTTGATAAGAAAAGAAAAATGGAATTCAATGTTAATTATAATATCCATGGAGAAAAGAAAATAATATTTCCTTTATGGTTGAAGTGTGGAAAGAAATGTGGGGGAAATTTTGTTATGGGGACTGTTAAATGTTTTAAGTGTGGAATAGAATGTCATCAAAAAATTAAATACTAAAGCGATGAGAATAGGTAAGCTAATGATGCGACTAGAGAAAATGATACTCAAAATGAACCACCCATGATTCAATTATAAAAATGAAAGGAGTATGAGAATTATTTCAATTAGAGAAAAAATCTAATGGTTTTTGATGATCAATGTCAACAAACTATTAATTCCAAATACAATTGGACATCTCAAATGATCACAACTTGCAAAGTGGGTTATGAGAATTATGTGGTGAAAGGTACACTTTTCATCCACTCTAGAATAAATAATGTATTATTTTATTCTAGATACAACCGATATTTTATTTCTAAATAATTTCCTATGAGTATTATCATATCACCTCAATAATTTGATGTTGAGTTAGCTGTGAAAACTCTTAATAACAGAACAATCACATCTCAATTTTATAGTTC
Organism: Viscum album; assembly: GCA_963277665.1. Lineage (NCBI taxonomy): Eukaryota > Viridiplantae > Streptophyta > Magnoliopsida > Santalales > Viscaceae > Viscum > Viscum album. Next base: position 1,113,453,099 of record OY728146.1, read on the forward strand.
TTCTATGATTGAAGATTGTGGGAAAGTGATTCCTAAAGTTCCAATATTTATCCCTTTAATTAAATTTTATATGATTCTTAGAATGGATTGGAATGATCTATTTGGAGCTCATATCAATTTCTGAGGAAGGGGAGTCACATTTTACATTCCGAATAAACGTATGATAATTTATAAATGCAAGGATAAATATGAAATTCCAACGGAAATAGAATACATGTTATGGGTCTGAATTCTTATAAATGAATTTTATCCATCTCAGATGGTTTTTGAGAAAATAAACATTAAGTATAAACCAATTGTATGGGATTTTTTTATTTCTTACAGAAAAATTGTTGAGCGTTACACCAAATCATGAAGCTGAGTTTTCAATATAACTCATATATATTTCTATGATTATTTCAAAGACTCCTCCCCAATTCAGTTTTAGGAATTGAAGAAGTAACTCAAGGATATTCTTGATAAGGGATTCATATGACCTAGTGAGTCACTATGTGGTGCATCAATTCTATTTTTTAAGAAAAAAGATGGATCAATGCACCTTTTCATTGATAATAAAAAACTTAATGAGATAAATATCAAGAAAAAATATCATACTCCTCATATTGATGACTTATTTGATCAAATATGTGGATATAAATTCTTTTCCAAGATTTATCTTCATTATGGATATCATCAATTGATGGTCAAGAAAGAGGATATACCAAAAATGACATTCCATACAAGGTATGAACACTATGAAGTTATAGTGATGCCTTTTGGTTATACTAATAACCCTAATATATTTATAGACATAATGAATCAAGTATTTAAATATTATATTGATAAATTTTTGGTAGTATTTATAGATGAAACTCTTTTATATTTAATCGGAAAGAAAGATCATGAAGATCATTTTAGGATTGTGATGAATACCATAATAAAGAAGAATATTCATTCAAAATTTAGCATATGTGAATTTTGGCATTAGAAATTTTCACTTTTGGGTCATATAATCTCGAGTGAGGGTATATCTGTAGATCCTTTAGAGACCAAAGTTATTGAAAAATGGATTAGACCAACCACAATGACTGAAATCCGTAGTTTTCTTGGGTTTCCTGGACATTATCTATATTTTATGAATGATTTAACATAATTACATAATACACTCACCAAGATGAATTCAAAATGAGTTAATTTCATATGTTTGGAGGAATATGAAGATAATTTCATGGAGATAAAAAGATTGGACAATGAACCTATGCTGAAACTACCATGTAGTGTATAAAATTTTGTGATATATAGTTATGTATCAAATAAGGGACTGTGATGTTTCTTCAAGAAAAATTATATGGTGATAGTTTATGTCTCACACCTATTGAAGGTCAATGAGAAAAATTACCCAAGTCATGATTTAGAGTTAGCTATGGTAATTTTTTCATTAAAAATTTGGAGGCATTATCACTATGGAGGAAGGTGTGACATATATACTGATAAAAAAATTATGAAGTGTATTTACACTCAAAATGAGTTGAACATGTTCCAAATAATATGGTTAGAGTCTATTAAATATTATTAATGTTCAATACATTACCACCCAGAGAAAGTGAACAAGGTAGAAGATACTTTGATTCAAAAGGAGCGTGTTATCTTATCTATGATGAGGATAAAAAAATATAATTTTATAGATTTACCAAGGATGATTTTTTAAATCTTAAAGGGAATAAATATTATCTAGCTCAAGTGAATGTCCAGCCATCTATCCATGTGAAGATTAAAGAGGAGTAAAATAATTATGTAGAGATAAAAAATATGGTGGGAAATGTTTCTAAGTTAAACCTTGACTGTTATTGAATAATAAGGTTTAGTAACTGTGTATATGACTTCCCCGTACCAGATTTGAAGGATCTATTAGATGTGGCTCATAGTTCATCATTATCTATTCATACTAGAATTACACAATTATATAAAGACCTGAAATGGTATTTCTCGTGGGATGGAATGAAGATAGATATTGTAGAGTATGTTTATCGGTGCTTGGTTTTTCATTAAGTTAATGTTGATAGATATAATTATAAGGGGTTGTTCCAACGATTCACCATACCTTAATGGAAATGTAAAAAAATCACCAAGGATTTTTCTATTGAACTCCACAATACATTTAAGTCTATAATGTTATATGGGTTATAGTTGATCACCTTATGAAGTCATCATAACTAATTTATATTAGAGAATATTTTATATATTGATTATATTTCCAAAATATATATTAAGGAAGTGATAATATTGAATGGATTACCACTTTCCATTACATCTGATTAGGATCCAAGGATTACTCAAAGTTTTGGTGAAGTATTCAGTAGGCTTTAGATACAAAGTTATGTTTCATCCCTACTTATCATCCTAGATAGATAACCAGTCTTAGAGGACTATCAAAACTCTAGAATACTTGTTGAGAGATTTATCTATGTATTTCAAATGTGGATGGGATCAACACCTTCCTCTGGTATAATTTTTTTATAGTAATATTATTCACTCCAACATTCATTTGGATCCTTAGGAATCCTTATATAGTAATAAGTAAAGCACTCAATAATGCTGGAATGAAGTTGTGGAAAGAATGCTATTGGGAAATGATCTAGATGAGGAAATGTAAGATAAGGTTATATCCATTCAACAAAACATAAGAGAAAATTAGAGTTGAAAAAAAGTAACGTTGAAAATCATAAAAAATATATAGAGTTTAAAGTGGGTGACCAGATATTTTTATGAATGTATCCCTGGAATTTAGTGATGATATTCAGAAATAAGGGTAAGATAATTCCTTTGTATATCATTCGTTTTGAAATTCTTGATCATATTGGGATGGTGGCTTATAGATTGGCACTTCCATTGATTATCTCTCAAGTTCATGATGTTCTCCATGTATCTCTCCAAAGGAAGTACATACCTGATCCTTCACATGTAATAAAATCATAGGTCATACCACTGGAGAAATATATTTCTTATGAAGAACAACTAGTATATATTATAGATCACATAGATAAAGTTCTATGAAAAATAACCCTCACATGGTAAAAGTTTTATTGTGAAACCATCAATTTGAGGAAGCTACATGGGTACCTGATGATGTGATGAGGTAGAGTTATCCTCATTTATTTGTATCCAAGTGATGAATTTTTAGGGATAAATCCATTTTAAGGGGGGTATAATGTAACAACTTGTTATTTTTCAAAAATATTTTTCTTTAAATAATTATATTTCTTCGATATCTTGCACTGCACACAATAATGAGTTTAAATTAACCACGTAAAAATATTAAAATATTACATGTTCTTTATTACATAGCCATTAGAATTGTAACAAACTGAGATTTTATGAGAAATATATATATATATTTTATGTCTTATGTTATATACAACACCAAACGAATCTTTCACTACACACAACACTGGCTTGGCTTGCATTACACGCAATCACGACCTTCCTCGATAGTTTGTATAGTACGCAATACCGGGTTTCACTAAACATTGATATATTGTTATAATATTATTTTGGACTAGTCGTTATGAATATTATTGACTACATTTTAACTTTTATAACATTCTTATTCATCTTAAACATTTTTAGAACATGGTATGAGAACAAAATAAATTTTTAGGGTAAAATAAGTATTTTTCAAAAAATGCAGTTTTGCCGCCTTTTGATGGCATACCCACGTTAAATCTAGTTTTTGACAGGTTTATAAGTTAAATTTGACCAAATACAATTATTTTTTGGAATCAGGATATAAAAATTTACTTTGTTTAAAATTTCCATATTATTCTGATAGCTTTCATATTTTAATGAATAGTAAAAACATGCTATATTTTAATTAAAAACAACTTATTTCATCACAATAATTTATATGGTTAAATTATAATATTGAATGGTTTTAAATTATAAATAGAATATATTTTTACCATTTAATATAATTTATGTCATTACCATTAATTTTACATTGAATTCATAGGTAAAAACATTTCAATCTTTGGCAATGTTTTAACTTTTAAAACCCGCTTTCTTAACAACGAGATTAATTTTAAATTAATTACTTCAACTACTGTGTTTTAAATTTTTAAAATGGAATCCATATTTGAATTTAGTGGGTCAAAATTATGTTAATAGGTTACTCTTATTTTTTTGATATTATGAATAGTAACTATGTTAATTTTTATTTACAACAGTTAAAGGTAAATCGGGTAATTAAGGGTTAAAATAAGATTATAAAATTACCATAAAACCTGATAAAATTATATTGGATGAATAAAAGTCGACCCATATCACCTAATTATTGGATTATATTCATTTTATGGACATTTGACAATGAAAATAATTTAATTATTATTAAAACCAAAGAAAGTGACAACATGTCACTCTTTTAAATCTTATAAGTATAATAATTTTAATTTAGTGATAAACTTCATGAAACTTAGAACATTAATAGTATATATAAATATAATAAAATTATCTACATAATGTGAATTTATTTATAATTTTTAGGGATTAAATAATTATCATTAAAGGTGAGACAATAGTGATGTTGAAATTATTTTATTGATTGAAATACCAAATAAATGGTTTTAAAAATATTAAAATAAATATTATATGAACTATTTAATGTGCTATAATAATTTTCTAGATACATATGACATGTTATGAATCTATTAAAGATTTTTTTTTGAACATATATTTTGTGTGGATTTTATTTAAATTCAAATAAATGAATAGTGTCAAAATTGACACTATTGTTATTTTATAAAACTAACAAAATATAAAATTGTTTAAAAATCACAAAAATATTTAAAAATTATAAATTAAAATTTATATAGTCTAAAATTTCATAAATTATCCAATTATGGAAAATTCACAACACATAAGTAATTATTTTTAACAATTTAAAATTTATGATCTTATTACCACAGATAGAAATAAATAGATTAAATAATGATAAATCAAGATGATAATGTTTGAAATAAATTCCCAACATGTCTAAATTTTATTGGTTGATGATATTACAACCCAATATCATCTAATAATAAGATTTTAGTCATTTTGGAAGTTTTTATGTGTCTTTTGAATTTATTATAAATTAATATTTTTGAGGTTTCCAAAGGTGCCCCTCTCCTCCCTTATAAAAGGGCACCTCCTCACTCTCCCCTTTACACAACTTTTAGCATTAAAGCTCTGCCAAAACCTTCCCATTTCCATTATAAACTTACCTAGAGACATACTAGAGGTCCTGGTCTCCTTCAAAGACCAATTTTAGTGCCATAAGAGGAGGTTTCAAAGAGGCGTGTCGAAGAAGAGGTAATATCTGTTACCGATTCTTCCTAATTTATTTCTTCTTCTACTTCATCTTATTTAGTTGTTTCATTATGAAGTAATAACATCAGTATCACTCATATACTAATATGTTATTATAAATATGAAACAACCCTATTTCACCTTCTATCCATCCTACGGAAAATGAAATCACCGCGCGTGCGTACGTACGGAATACCGTCTCCACGCCGTGGTGTAATCTGTTTTCCACCACCAACTTACTTGGATGCGTATAATGGTGTAAATAATAACTATATATGATTATGGTAAAGTGATATTGATTCTGAAATAGTATACATACACTTCAATACAATTCCACAATCATGGGAATGATATAATCGGTCGTTCGTATGTACGACCTACCGTCTCCACGATGTGATGCGACTCATTCTACTAGATCTTCATTGAATAATGATTATATAAATGAATTTAATGAATAAATATGATATATATTACACTAATACCATCCTGGAAATGAGGAATATATAACCTAAAAATAATAATAAAAATTTATTCGACAGAACATGCATAAGAACATAAAGCAATGAACGCCTGAATAACAAGTAGCAAAAAAATATTACTAATAAAAAGATAAGAATATGACCATATATGATATCATAACAATTAATTTGATTCTGTAATAATTCAATGAAATTATTTAAATCATTATATAGAAGTTTCATATACGTACTAAGCAAATCAGACCTAAGGTAAGGGAAAATCTCGAAATCTCATTTTTATCCGAGATTGTTTATACTTCAGAATTTACTGGGGAATATTTATCATCCACATACATGTTTCCTCAATATGTAATATTATTTCTATCCTCCTACAATTTTTTAAATACAATTTGACCCATTGGTGAGTTTTTAGTAAAATATATGGAAATAATCTTTTGTCATTTTTAGTACGAGGTACTTTTTGACTTTTCCGGCCAAAGTACGAGAAGAATGTTTTTTTAACATATATGGAATGAATGGATTTTTATGATTTCATTGAACATTATTTCCATGAAGCTTCCATTACAAGTTTTCAAGTTTATTTTTAATCAACTTTATTTAGTTTAAAATTGTATGACATATTAAGAAAGGAAAAATATTTTTGAACTAGAAAGGATATTTTCCTCAAGAATGGATTTCCAGTGTTTTATCAAAATTATTTTCCATCTAAGATAATATAGGGTTCTGTTTCTATCCCTATTTTTACATTTATTTGGTTATGTTATGATGGAATTAATTTTATGATGTCATTTTATCTTATATGGATTATGTTATGATGGCATGATGTTTAAGAATCCCATTTTTATTACATGGGTTATCCTATGATTTATGATTTTGTGGAACGCATAAGAATGGTTTCATTATGAGATGGGTGGGACCTATATCTCCCTCCAATGCATTGGGTAAATATTTATATCTCATGAGATAGACATGGCTGGAATGACATGTTAATTCGGTTCAGTGATATAGGACTGGAACGAGGAGTGAACTCGGTTCAGTAATGGACTTTGTCCTCTATGATGGTCTTGGAAAAGGGCCTCGACTAATATGAAATGATTTTCTATGATTATGTGCGTAAGCCACAAGGTTTCATGTTTTATGTTATGATTATTGGGATTACATTTCACTACTATGATTAATCCCATGTTATGATATTATGATCTCTTTTGTAGGTTAAGATTTTCAAAATGTTATGTTCTTATTAATATGATATAATTGATATTTCTTTTGTTTACCCTTACTGAGAATTTGAGCTCACCCTTCTGTATATTTTATTTTCCCCATGTCAGGAAGAAGGTTATTGAGTAGGATATGCCAAAAGGGACTCTAGATATGATGAAATAAACGGGAGACAATGTAGATGATTTATGAACCAGTTGTTTATGTTTCCCAGTTTCTAAAGACACTATACCTATATGGTCCTATCATGGTTTTGTTGTATATTTTAATAAGTATGCTTCAATTCTGAATTAATAACCATGTATGTAAAGTATGGGTCGTTATAATAAGGGAGGGTATGAATAGTAATAACTAAATTATAAAAAATATATGGTATATAAATTTATAAAATAAATTTATAACCAGGTATGGACATGCTTTCCAAAGGCAGGTGGTCCTTTGGTGTTTTAGACCTAATGACGCTTAGGATCTCACATTGCTCAAGAGGATGGGAGGTCAGGCTCATCAAATCCTTTTGGGGGAATTGGTTCCTACTTTAATAATCTCTTATATATATAATATATGTTTGATAATCTATTACTAATCCTGATACTAGACTAGTTACCCTAAAAAAATATCATTGGTTAATTCTATTTATGTTCAAATAGAGGGGGGGGGGGTTGTTAGTGAATCCATTTGTATGAATTCTAGGTTCTTCATCTATTTACCTTTGGTGGGTCGATTCTTATATGTCAAAGTTATATAACTAGACACTCTAGAGTTTGTTACTATCTAGGGAGGCTGTTAATATTTTGAGGTTGGGATTAAGCCATTTTGAGGTGTCCTAGATATCCCATTTTATAACAGGAATAAAAACTCATATTGTTCATTAAACTATGTAGTTTAATGTCATTCAGAAATGACATGTATATGGGATCTTGGCCACTAGGTATTGATATCGTTCCTTAGGGAGCCATCCTATGTATCTTGGTTATAGTTGGAATCAAAGTTATAGTAGTCTATCCATTCCCTTAAGACTGACCTCAAGGTAGATAACCCTGTTTGATGAGTAATTTTATCATACCACTAATTCGGGCATAAAAATTAAGGTTTCTCGGGCTGGTGGAGATTCATGATTCTAATTAGGTGATCATTGTGACTCCCTAATCCCACACTAGATATGCTCAATGTGAGAAACACATGATAGAAAGTAATCACCCTTATTGCATATTGATGTAGGGCATACATGGTTGGAAAACCCATTGGATGCTTAACATAGGGATTGAGCCTTTGGAAGTAATTATATGTATCCTAATTATGGTAGGAATTTGATTTATCATAGTTAATTGATTTCAAAATTTTCTAGTGGATGAGGAAGGATGAGCATCCCATGGGAGAGATTAAGTCTTGATGGTGGGAATGTTAGAGACATTACAGGAATTACACCAAAGTGGATGCCAATTAGAGCTTGGACCTTAGGAATCCATCCTATATATATGGGTTATGGAAGGAATCAAAGGCATCTTAGTTCAGTGGGTTGGGTATTACGCACTAAAGCTTCCATTATATGCAGGACATAGCATATTTTGACCCTAATTGGGAATTACACACTGAGGATTCCCTTTGGGGGTTTGATATGGAGATTGGGCATTAGAAAGGTATCCAATATATTCTTTTTATAGTATTAATCATATTTATTGTAGTTTTTTTGTTTAAGAATAACAAACTTAGGATTCCCTTTTTGAATGATATGATCATTGCAATTTCCTAAGCCCATGTGAGCTATGCTCTGTGTGGGAAGTAAGGGATGGAAAATGGCCAGTCTCACTGCTTATGAATACATGAATTATGTGCCAGGACATCCCTTTGGATGCTTATTATGGATATAGGTCTTTAAGAATGAATCTTATATATCATGGTTATATAAAAATTAGAGTCATCATAGTTTAATTATACTGGAGATTACAAATTTATATTTCCCCTTATGGAGGTTGGACAAGGTTATCAAGTCCTGGGATGGCCACTTGAAATGGTACACTTGTCTGACAGACATAAGTTGATCTTTAGCTTGACATTACTTGATTGTATGATTGACATGTCTGAGTATGTTTGCATGATATGTCTAAATACCATCACATGATCTAGTTGACTTCTTCGAGGGGTATCACATAATCAGGATGGTATGTCTGAAGGTCATCACATGAACAAGGATGACTTTTCTGGAGGATATGGAAAGACCTAGATGGTTGATCCTAGAAGCCATCACATGCTCTCTACTGACATAATTGGTGAGTATCACATGATCCAATTAACTTTCCCCAGTGTCATCTCAAAAGCTGGATGAAACGTTAGGAGGGAATCGCAAGATCAAATTGACTTTCCCTGGTGTCATCATTAAATTTGGATGACCTTCTTAGAGGGTGTCATTAGAGTTAGTGTGACATGTATTTTTGGTGATTCATGTCCTAGATAACATGTTATTGTGTCATCATAAAATAAGACTAACATGTCTGGAGGGCGTTTCAAGATCTGGTTGGTTTGTCCAGAAGACGTTGCAAGATCTGGCTAGCTTATCTGGAGGATGTCGTGAGAGCTAGTTGACATACCTGGGTGATATCACAAGACTCAAATTACATTTACTAGTGATGTAGTATGATTTAGGTGACATTTCTAAGGGACATCACAATGTATGGAAAACGAGTCCAGATAGTTTCACGAGACTTGGGTGGCATGCCTGGAGGGCACCATGTGACTTTCATTGACATGTCCAAGGGAATTCATATGATCCAAATAATATACCGAAGGAATGTTACGTGATCTGGGTGACATGTCCTGGAAATGTTCGAAGACTTGGGTTCTTCACAGGAAGTTCATGAGGATCATTATATATGTTTTTTACATAATTATCTGGTATTTTAGTATTTTGTTTCAACCTTTTCTTTCATATGACTTAGATTTTTATAGTTTTAGATTTTTTTATGTCTCAAATGATTTAGAGGATATGTGGGATATCCTTCACGTCACCCTTCAGAAGTCCTTCACATGATCTATAAGTGATCATGTGAAGTGACTATGCATATTTGATGGTCTCTCTGGTTGCCACTTGGATTTTACTTGATGGAGAACCTTTTTTTTGTGAGATCGACCACTTTATGAAATCTTCTCTGATGTCTAGGGGTGCTGGGGTGAGGATCCAAGGATTTATTTTTTGATGCTTGGGTGGGGGATTTATAGGCTTTTCCACCTTTATTATTCTCTGAATTGCATGGAATGTGTCGTGCAAATCAAGGATGGAGTCATTGGAGGGATTTGATGTCAGGTGTTTCACACTATCCTACTGTAGGTCATTCTAGTGGTGTCACATGATTTTCAGAAATTGAAATACCATCCTGTCAATGCACCATTTATTGGATTATATCCAATTAGTGGGGTATTCCTTAATCATGTGAGAATGCTAAGGGACTTTCACATTTTCAAGCTGATATGTCCAAGGGCCTTCATGAGAATAAGGAACCTATTGAAAGGCCTTTATGTGATATTAGGTGACTTGCCTGGGAACATTGATGAGACAAAGATAGATTTCCAGGGAGATTTCATTAGATCAGGGCATTATAAAAAAATGGATTTTGTGAGGTCTTTCGGTGAACATGAGGATGTCAGTTGAATTTTACAACTGTAAGAGTCTCCCGCCTTTTCTCTTTTATTTTTTTATTTTTCAAAGGCTTAAGAATGTTGTGATCCTGCATGAGTGTTTTCAAATAAAATCACTCTCCCCTATGGTGATGTGTAGTGTGACCAAAAAAGGGTCTTGGGGTGATGCACAATCTTTTCATGGAAAAAATATTCTGTTTTCCTTATAGAGCCGGAGGGGGAGCACATGACCACTTGGACAAGCCCAAATCCCTTCATGTGGTTAGGGAGACATGCCAGTATGCTCTCGTGTAGTGAGGTAGACATGTCACCCTGGGCTTATAGTGTATCATGAACCATATGGGGCATATCACATGATCTTTATGACCACAAGATGATCCCGCCTTTTCCCCTATTCACTTCCTTGTTTATTTTACATGGTCCTGGGGTCTTGTGAGTTTTCTTGAGTATTGTCGAGTACAATCATTCTTCCCATTAATGATGCATCACATGACTAATAAAAGGTCTTACGGTTATGTGTTATAATTAACATGGAAAAAACCTTCTTCTTGTTTTTGGAGCTAAAAAGGGGGAGTTCAATACCAATTAGACATGTTCGAAGCCCTTTGCGTGATGGGGGTGACATACTAGAGGGATCTTGTGTGACTAGGAAGAAATATCAATGGGGGATTTTACGGTGTCTTGTGAGCTTCATGGGTTTATATCATGAGTTTTATGACCGAAATAGGATCCCACATTTTGAATATTTTTCTCTTTATTTTCAATTTTTTTTGGATGGCCTGTTAGACACTTATCACCTGACAATTCAAATGACCTATGGGGTAACCATCTGGAATCCTCCATATAGTCATTTATTATATGTGATGCCTTTATAAGAGAAGAAGTAATTATTAAAGGGGATCTATGGGATCTACTGTAGGTTATATGTTGTGCATGGATCCTTCATGCGACCTTCTAAAGGTCTCAATCATGTGTCTCTGGGTGGCTTATGTGATCTGTGTGTTCTAGCCACCTTTTCTTCCTTTATTTTTTTTTGGAAAAGAATACCCATATTTAGATATTTATTCCCTTTTGAATTTTATAATGATAATTTTTTAGGCTTCAACAAATTCCCCCCTCAAGAGAGATGTTCTTGGGACAAGAGATTTATCATGAGGAAAGTAAATGCCCACCTGAGGGTTTGTTGTTGTCTCTAATTAGCGTATTTGGGAGATTATTGGTCTTCTAGGAAACATTTGGTATTCTGTGGAATTACCTATAAATAGGGGAGTTGGGAGGGGTTTATTCATTGGCTACCCCACTTCTCAGATCTCTTTTTCCCTACCTTCTTTACATAATCCCTTTATAATACCCTTCAACAAGAACTGATCATGAGATCCATTCATGAGACCTTCTTGAAAGAACTACTTGAAAAGATATTTTTTTACTAGGTGATTTTTTAAATCAAACATGAATTAAATTTCAGTAATTTCTTGAACTTCATCCGTAAGGATGGATGACTTCCTTTGAAGGATTTTTGGGATCTTCTAGCTCGATCATGTGATACTTTTCAACTAATTTTTGGCTCATGTGACCATATCAAGGTCACATGATGATGAGAATTTTGAGGGTTCATGCAGTTTCATGATTTTCTATGAGTTTATGGGATCCATGATATCTTCATTAACTAGGAAATTCAAGAATCCATTATGTGATCATGAATTTCCTACTGATTCATGTGATGCACATGAAGATGATTTAATTTTATATATTTCATTTAACAAGATTTTGTATTTATCTTTCTAACATATTCCACTTAATTTTTTATTCAGATGGATTCTAGATCTCGTTACACTTTCTCAAACATTGCTAAACAGTGGGATATGATTCCTAAGAATAATAAGGACAACCCTCAGCATCTGGTGTACTTTGACAATGATGTTCTGAAAAGGTTTCTCCCATATGAAGTCGATTAATATCCTTTATCGCATCGACTTCCTCTATATGTTTTTGAATTACGGGATGAAATTGTCATCCCTTCTTTGGACGTCAACCTATCATCTTTATAGGTGTAAAATTATCTTGAATTCATTTAGATAATGATTTATTAAGATGGAAAAATTGTTTCAACATGGTCCTATGGGTCATCTTATATGCTGGAGAACTCTCCTCGGGGTCTGGATGGATGCAAGTTCACTCATCATCCCATTGATCAAAGGTACTCGAGTATATTTATCTATTATTTGAGAAATTCAGGAATCGAATGAAGTTTTAAGTGTAATTTTTTCCATCATGGAAACTTTTCTGATGAAGGGCAATGGTCATTCTGGGCCAGGAAAAGATGTTTAGATTTTACTGACCCAGTATACACTGTCCATCTCTATGAAGTAGTGTGGGTTTTTCAATTCATTGTATATCACTAGTCTGACCATATTTGAGAACTAATCAGTTGTTGGTTTCCTAAAAAAACTCATTTCATTTGTCCCACAGTGAGGTATGAATCATCATTTGGGATATCTATCAACTAGGTGGTATAACCCCTCTTAGAGAGATGTAAAATGAGTTTCTTCCTACCATAGATATCTAGGATGACCCTTTACAAACTCTATTCTTGGAAAAGAACATGATTTTCATCATGAAGGTAATGTTAATAAAGGATATAACTATGTGCTTTATTATCTCTTTCAAATATAGGATCAATATTTTCCTTTATCATTTAAGAACTTGGCCAATTGTTATACACCCTAATATATGACCATACTACTGAGTTAGTGAAAGTGCCAGTTTGTATTGGATCATTTTGGAAGATGGGGATCATAATTCATGGTGATACTGAGTAAATATTGGGATCTATCCAAGCCTTAGGTTGGCAGGATTCATGGACATGTTTCTGAATTAATGGATTTTCCCCACTGGGGATGCGTGTTTAGGAATCCGGGTCAGTACCCTAGTGATGGTAGCATAACTAACAAAAGGATAGTTCCGTAATCTGGTGGTTCTAACCCCGACATGCCTTTTACAACTCTTGGGCCACATTCAATAGTGAAACATCCTCTATAGGATCATTGGTCCATTCCATGTTTTATTTGGATGGATAGGGGAGAAGTTCCTTTACTGTGAATACTAAAATACTACCAGGATCCCCAGTGCCTTATCTCATCCTATGTTACTAACATATCTGGGGTTGGGGCCATGCCATTAGGCCATGACAAAGTTGCTGATGTGCTGATCCAATTTGATCACTTTGATTTCACTCCTTATCATGCAACGAATGGGCCAATTATTGATAACGATGGTGGATCTTTTGATGAAAGGTCATACAATATTTCCCTTTGGGATAGGGTTCTTACAACCAAGATGGATGTAATGATTGTTTTTGAACCATATACTCCTTATTGATTTTCTTCCCAATTCAACTACACCTAAAGGGTCTCCCATATTCATTTAGATGGTGTATGGGGAGAGAAAATCCCTGGTATCATCCAATAATTTTGGATGATATTAGCACACAAAGATACCAATTATGAAAACATTATTCAACCTACTTCCACTCCTATATTTCTATCACATGATTATACTCATGCTTGGATAGAAGTCTGTTATGGTGGTGTAATGAACCAAATGGTACTCTATTTGGGAAAAAAATTTCCTCCCTAAACCTTATATTTTTTGCAATGATGGAGTTGATTTAGTACTTGGGAGAGACTTTGAGGAAGTTTCCCCATCCTGGTTATGACCATCCTAACAGTAGTACAAAATCTATCGGGGAAATTATCCCTCTGGCACAAGAAACGGGCGATGCATCCATTGATGGAAGAATATATGGGACATCCAATCCTACTTCCTCCATAGTCACAAAAGATCAAACATAACACATGCTGATTTAGAATAAAATTCACACCTTAATTGCTGAGACTCCTTAGAAATCAATTCGTGACCAAGATGAATGCCTTCATCAGCTATTTGATGACTTTGAGTTGGATGAATTTTCTATCCAACCACTATAAAAAATCCTGATACAAATTATACATAATTAGAAATATTTGGAAAACAATGAGAGGGGATTGCATGATTTTAAATATAAGTATCCCCTTACCAAATAGATGAAGAAAGCCTTAGAGGAATTGGAGCAGATTCACCAATTTATATATAATTTTCAAGCCCAGATAGATGCCTGGACCATGTAGATATATAGATATGAAGAAATAATAGATATACTAGGGTCTAACCTCTCACCTTCATTATTCTCATTGAAAATTTATAAAAAAAGAGTTTAGGAGATGAATACTTTAGTCGATACCTTCCATCTTGGGTTAGAAGTAGAAGAGGTGGGGTGAACTACACTTCAATGTTCAATTGACGCATCTCACCAGAATCTTTCATACTTGACCAACTCAACTGATCAAATATTTTTGTAGTTTGATCCTTTAAATACATTCTATTTTTAATGGGATTCTTGTAAATACTCCAAAATTTAGAGATTCATCCTATTATATTCTATCAATGAATGGATTTTTTTTCACCTTTCATGTTTTTGTCTAGTTTTTATTTCTTTCATGATGTGCATAACATTTCATTGATCCAAAGTTATATGAATTGCCAAAAATAACCATCCTTTTCATAATATAATGTATACAAAAATTCATGGATATAAATATTTATATTATAATAATTTCTTCTCAGGAAGTGATCATGAATGCCTACCAATCATGAGGTTCCTCAATGATTTATCTATCCCATTTATCTTGAGATTACCTATTTCTGAAAAGGACAATTGGGTAGAATATATGTCCCAGAGGGAGAGTGCTCTATATTTTTAAAAATATGATAGGCTTGGTGAGCATATCTTGATTGTTTCTAAGTCCACGTGGTGGGAAATACTATATTTTCTATTATTGCAGACTGAATTGTTGTTGTGCTGTAGTTTAGGGTCTTTTAACTTGGACGTTCTATCGCTGTATTCTTGTGTTTTTAGCTCAAACCTTCTATCAGTCTATTTTATTATATTTTATCTCAAACCTTCTATCATTATATTTTACGGTATTTTAGATCAGACCTTCTATCATTGTAGTTTAGGGTATTTTAGCTCATAAATTCTATTTTTGTAGTTCAGGGTATTTTAGCTTAGACCTTATATCAGTGTAGTCTGTTTTTTAGCTCGAACCTTTTATCGTTGTAGTTTAGGGTCTTTCAACTCAGACCTTATATCACTATAGTTTAGGGTCTTTTATCTTGGACCTTATATCATAGTAGTTTAGTGTCTTTTAGCTCAGACCTTATATTGCATTTTTTATGGTCTTTTAACTCGAACCTTGTGATACTATGCAATTTAAAGTCTCTTTGATAGGAAATGAATATGGAATATAGGGAAGAAATTATAAGGATTACCCAAAGGACTCTAGGGGATGAGTTATTCCATCATGTTACTGAGGCTCAAGAAGATTAATGATCATTTTCTACAATTAGGATATGCCTTTGGTCTGTAGTTTAAATACCTTATGCTTCAATTGCATTGTCAAACAAAGGTGTATCCACTCTTTTCCAAGGGCCATGGAGGATTTATGAGTGTAATATTGTCTAAGGGAGAAATAAATGGAATTCTAAGTCCACCTGGATAGTTGGAATGTGTATAATGTAATTCATAATGTAAAATCATGAGTGACAGAATATGGGATGGGGTTGATGTTCTGGGGATGACCCATAACACCCTGAGGTACCAGGTTCTACCAAGGTGTTACTAGGTTCTTTATACCTCAATATCATGGTTAAACAAGTATGATCACCACTCCTTTCCAAGGGCCACGAGAGATTTGTGAAGACTCAAATGCCCAGATGATGAGGTTTCATATAAAAATAAAGGATATTCAGGAGGGGCTATCAAGCCCTAGGTAAATCCAGATCTTTAATTGTGAAGCTCAATATCTATGACCTGCGGTTTTGAGTCGCAAGATGTGGGCCATCAAAACCTTCAAGAATGGAGTGTTGCATTCCTTCTTTGATAATGGGTACAAAAAATACTGACGTAATGCCGAGGATGTCTGATATGCTTGAATAGTCTAGGTATAGGGATTGTAAATCATAATTCAAACTTTTCAGGTCAAGAGGATGGTGTGGGAAAATCATACAAAGAATTACCTATAACACACTGATGTGCTGAGTTCTACCATGATGATGTTAGGGATCACAAGGAATGTAAATACCTTTTTTTTCATAGTGACACATTTGGTTTCTGACCATAATCACATATGAAGGATTCATTGGCATATAAACATAGTCAAACAAACGGTCCCTTAAAGATAAGTATCTTTTCTAAGGGACATGGATGATTATGATTATTCGAAGCCCTGAAATCATGAAGTATGATTTATGGAGATTGTAATATTCAATAAGGGTTCAAATATCCTAAAAGTTGTGTCGCCACCTAGTAAACATGTTATCACGGTGAGGAGATATAATAAACCATTAATCTATCTTTTTACTGAACTAGGGGGTCCAGCAAGCATGAATCGTCTTTTAATAGGGATACAAAGTAGGACCTATGAGCTTTATGCATTATTTATTCATGCCCTAACTTTTCCTAAACTCTAGATATAAAGTGTTTAGCAAGCAAAGACTTGACTTTTTCTTAGGTCTCCTTTTGTGGGTTTTCAACCTGAAAAGTTTTTTGTCTCTTTCGCTAGTATGTAATTTCTTGAGATTTGGACCATATGAGGCTAGAGTTTAAGTTCATAAAACTTTGACCAAAATGAATACAACTTAAGGTCATGAAACACATGGACGTAATATGAGGGGAATGTTTCACAAGATCCCAATTAGGATTCCCAGGGTTAAGAGTACCCCAACATCCTTCTGGTTAGGATATGAAATTGTTGTAAATAATGATTCAAGGTTCTTGAGGTATGAGTAATGATATGGGATAATCATGTCGAGGATGAACCATAATGCATTGATGTGTTGAGTTCTACCATGATGATGTCAGGCTCACACGATCCATAAATCCATTTTTATAGAGTGACACTTTGGTTGAAAACCATAGACACATATTCATGATCTATAGGAATACATGAATAGTCAAAAAAGGGCCCCTGAAAGCTAGTTATCCTTTTACAAGGGCCATGGAAGGTTTCTGGAAACTCTAGGCACTTGATACATGAAGTGTGATTCATGGATTGAGGTGATTAAAAGACGAATGAAGAACCCCATACTCTAGTTAAATCGGGTCAGGGTCTTGTGGTCCTTTTATAAGGGATGGGAATGGGTGATGGTCTACATTGTTTAAATTCATGTGGTAGGGATGTATTTGTTTCCATACAGTGTAATTTCATGCGATAAGGAAATTTTGCATGCATTTTAATGTCAAGTGATAAGGACATGGGAATCAATGTGAAAAATTGTTCAAGATATATTACATGAACAAGAAGGCCACACATAGATCTGACTAATACATAGGAAAAATGGTCTTTTATGGATCATAACCTATGAATATGGGGTTTAGTTTTTATCATTTATTGAAGTTGGGACCAATATTGGAGATCCTAGTGTCATTACGTATCCTGTGATGATATGAATCAAGAAACACATAGTTCTTGAATGGGAAACTCTCTACATTGGTTTGAACCATACATAGATGTAGGAATTATTTATATTTATTTCTTTAATTGGGCTTAGGATTATATATTCATGTGTCACTACATATCCTGTGATGATATGAATCAATCTGTAGATAGTTCTTGAAGAACCGTGCAGTTTAATGTCACTCTATAAGGACATAGGATTCTTGGCATGAAAGGTGGTATTACAGCTATAACTAAGGATGGAAATCTAGTCATAACTATGTATCCTATTCTAATAATAATCAATCCACACATAGTTCTTTAGTAAGGATATTTTTGTGCAATTTTGGCCTATACGTAGGGAGTGGGAATTTTTATGCTTATTTATTGTGACTGAACCCAATATTGGAGATTCGTGCATGACTGCATACCTTGTGATTTCAGAAATCAATTCACACACAATTCTTGAATAGAGGTGTGGTATGAGACCAATAACTAACAATAGTGGTCTTATCAGGCATGGTCCACAGGAATATTAAATTTTATGTCATGATAGGGACATGAACCATGAAATTTAATATCATGTGGTGAGGAATCATGGTAATCTTTTTTAAGGTATTTCATTGTGGATCATGATGAATATGTTATTATTTGTTATGAATTGTTCTTGTGGGGAATCCCTTATTGAAATTCCTAATATTAGGTGAGCTATACACGGTGTGAGAAATATGGAATGGCATGTGTTCCTCTCACCATGTAGAGGCGATTAAGTGTATGACAAGTGAATTTTGTATCATGTAGTGTATATAACAAGATATAGGATCGAGGTATCCTTATATATCTCATTAAAATGATAATAAATCCATACACACTTATAGAAACCCATATAGTTTAACGATGTGAGATAGGGACATCAGTTTCATAGTTTAACGTCTTGCGGTAATGACATAGGTGACTCATTATGAAAGAGTAGGATTGTTGTGGATGGACCCGAGAATAAAGGTTTGGGTGTCACTATATATCCCGTGATGGAAAAAATAAATCCACACATAGTTCTTGGTAATAATGTAGTTTAGTGTCTTGCAAAAGGGCATCCTCCATTCATTTTAACATATTACATTGAGGATGAGGGTCACTCGACATGAAAGGTAATTAACATTGTGGTTGGGCCCAAAATTAGAGGTTTGGGCATCACTACATATTATGTGATGGAAGGAATAAATATACACACAGTTATTATAAGGAGAGACTTCCTATTAGGTGCTTACTATCTCATGTGGATGGAGGCATTTCATCACTCTTTTGTATAGATATAGACCATATGTGGTGAGTCATTTGTGAGATGATGCTTCTTGTGTAGCTTAATGTCATGCAGTGAGGAAATATTCCGTGTAGTTGGATGTCGTATGGTAAGGACCTGTTCTGTAGAGCTTTACATCATGTGGTTATGAAAGAAGATTCTTTGTAATTTAAAGTCTTGATTCTAGGACTTGGGTTTCTTGATATGAATGAAGATGAACCACTAGGGGATCCATACAGTTTTAACATAATGCAGTGAGGATTTTTTCTATACATTTTGGCATCATGTGGTCAATATGTTCCAATGTAGTTTAACATCATACTTCTGGGATGAATTTGTGCATTTTGACATAAAAAAATTAGGAAAACTCCATACAGTTTAACACCATGTGGTCAGGATGTGAAACTTTGTGCAATTTAATGTTTTTCTATCAAGACATGATGCTTGATGACTACTATGGAAATCATTTCTTGAGAAAAATTGTATTGATTGGGGGTGTGATATGTTTCCTAGATATTTTTTCCATTGATCTAGCTTCATTATGATAGAACTTATGTATAATATAAGTCCCTTACCATTTGGGTTCCATATTTGGAGGCTTGTTCCCCAGTATCATTAGGGTTTTAAGAGACAACACCAATTCTCCTTTGAGGAATGAACTGAGGTAGAACTTTTAATTCAAGTCCTTTGACATCCAATTTTGATGGACATTGAGGTTGTGTAATGTACACAAACTACTCTCATTGAGTCATTCCATCTCATCCAATCACTTTTGTGATTTCTCATCATGAAATATTTTTCCTCAAATTCATATTCTAAGTGAGGTAGAAAAGACTTTTATAGAAAATACTAACTTGGTCCCATACACCAATGAGTTTGGAGTTTCTTGTGTATCAATATGTGTGGTGGTACTTTAGGCTCATAAAGTAGTGAGGAGTTTCTTCAGCCAAGACTTATTATCATTATTCATCATCATATGGATTATGTTTAAAAAGTTCTTGTTGAAGCCTTCTGTTTTTCCATTTTACCCTGATGATATTGGGATGAGTGATTGGAATCGATGTTGTACTCCTAGGGAAATTTCTTCAATTCCATAGTACATAAGTTGGTTCCATTTTCCATAAATATTGCGTGAGGGGAACCGAACCTGGTGATGATATGGGACTTTAAAAATTTGATTATATTCTTCGTCCCAACATCCTTGAGGGGTATTGCCTCAACCCATTTGGAAAAGAAGTTAGTATTAGTAAGGATGTTCTTGAACTGCTTAACTCTGGATGGGGGATATGTCCCGACAACATCAATTTTCCAAATGTAAAATGAAAATGAATATTTTTCTTTATGTTGTAATTCATAGGGATAATGGATGAATTTGGAATAGATCTTACATGTATGAAATTTCCTGGTGAATTATACACAACCCAATATCATGGTTTTCTTATAATAACCCAGTATCTTGATTTGGTGGGAGAGCCTGGTCTCAGACTGCTGATCACTATATGATCTTGCATGAAATTCTTCCATTATAGTGTGAATCTATATTTATTCTATTCATTTGATGAGGATTCCATCAAATCCTCACTTTTAGAGGGATTTCTTCTCATTTGGATCATCCTGTATGGTAAATTTCACCATACGACACTGAATATGTTCCATTCCGGCTTAGTCTGTCTAGAGAGTCCCATTTTGGAGATAACCAATTATGAGAGCTATCCATCTACGGGTGGATAGTGGATCATCATGCTCTCAGGCAGTGTTGACATAAATAATTTCTTCCATATCATAGACAACAATCAATGAGACAATTTTTTGGTGTGTGATACAGAATATTTCTTCCTCCTAATCAGGTCCATCATGGACTGTCGCTAGATTAGCCAATGCGTATGTGAGAGAATTATATGATTAGGTAACATGATAAAATGTGGTCTCAAAATGGAATTATACAATTATTATCCTAACATAACTATTGTGAGGGGAAAATTCCTCATCTTTTATGGAATATTCACCATGGATTATCTTTGTCACTAGTTCTGAATTGCCTTTGATATTTAGGTAGGATATATGTAGCTATAGGGATTGTTCTAAGCAAATTATGAGGGATTGGTATTATACCACATTATTTTTGTAGCCTCAGATGGTGAGAAAGAGTTGGGAAAAATTTATTTATCTATAGAAACAAATGAAATCCCTAATCCAACCTGATTGAGCTTTGTATTTTCCATCCTTTTACTGATAATAATTCTGGAGGTGCCATCAAAATAAATCTCCCAATTCTAGGGAGTGTCATGGGGGTATAAAACCTCCTTATATGAGAGTTCAGTGTCTACTGGTTTAGTTTCTGGGGTGGGATGTTCCATGATGAAATCAACCAGGGTTCATCGCCTTCTATGACACAAACTGGATGTCATATTATTTCAGAATAATCTTCCATAAGGCCAATAACCCATTTATCATGGGTTGGAAAAGGATGTACTTGATTGGATCAATATGAGAGACCATATAGACATTATGGTTTAGAAAGTAATGCCTCAACTTCTTCACTACAAATACGAGTGTAAGACAATTCTTCTCAACACTTGATTATCATGTCTCAAAACCTAGCATTATTTTGATGAAGTAATAGAGACTATTCTCACTCCCCACACCATTCTTCTATGCGAGGAGGGAACTAAGTGAGCATTCTATGGAGTCCACATATAAAATTAGTGGATTTTATTCAACTATTGGCATTGGGACTGGTGAGTGAATTAGACACCGATTTAGGCTTTTGAAGGCTTCATGGTAGTTCCCATCCCATTGGTAGGTCATCCCCTCCTTCATTATCATAGTGAGAGGGAGATATTTTCCAGCCAATTTGGAAATGAAATTACAAATTTAAGATAGGTTACCTTAGATTTACCTCAATTCTATGAGATTTATGGGGAGGGTGACATTGCTAAAATATAACTAGTATTTTTTTGGCCGACCTAGATGACACGATGATGTACCATAATGCCAAGGAACATCCCTAATGTTACAAAAAATGCGAATTAAAGTGGATTCATCTTTATAATGTACTGTTATAGCTTATCGAAGATCATTTAAGGATCTGTGAAGTGATCACATCACTATTGGGATTTGACCACCATGTTCTCGACATAATATTTAGCTATTCTTCCCAAGAACACCTTAAGAATATGATGTATGGAGCATTGATAATTGGAACTAGGATTCTTTAAGCCAAAGGTTATGAACTGATAATAAAATATACCTTGGAGCATTTTAAAGGAAGTGGCTTCTTCATCTTCAGGGTCTATCTTTATCCAATTGTACCTTGAATATCTGTCCATGAAGGAAAGTTCTTGGAAGCCAGAAATTCCCTTGATCAAGTGTTATGTGATCATAAATGGGAATTTTTCCATTGGTAAATTTCGATTAAGGTCATTAAAATTGATGCATACACTAATCTACCCACTCTTTATCCTGACGTGGACAATATTTTCAAGACATCATGGGTATTTCACTTATTAGAAAAAGTTTTATTTAATCTCTTTGTCAACTTATGCCTCTATATTGGTGTCATGATAGGGGTTAATCTTCATGGTTTCCTGCCTGAAGACTTCGTTTTCATCAGGTAAGCCGAGATGGTGTGTATCCACATCTAGATTTAGTCTAGGAATTTATGTATAATTACAAGTAAACACATATCGATATTTCTTTAGAAATAAGATGTACATATCATTCTCTTTGAGAGGCATAGAGACACTAATCAATGTAAGCCATGGGTCTTCTTATATTCTAGGATTTTCCTATATAAGCTTATTGATGGTGGTGGATACACATTCCTTGAATGTAAGAGGAGAGTTCCTAAAGTCATCCTCTTCTTCTTCCAACCATGAGTATGTGGAGGAATTCTTAGAAAAATAAGAAAATATTAGAAAATATCTATCATTGTCGAGTTAATAGAGGCCATGAGGAGGGACATTATCATCCCCTACTGCCTAAGTTGTTATATAGAGATATAAAAGATGTTTGTATTTTACATAGTTACTAGGGACAAGAAGGGATTAGGCATCTGGGACCAAGACTCTTAACTCAACTAGATTTATGGGGAGCCTATAGTGGCCATTGAACATACTCTAGGTATTTTTATGGGTTCTCTCCTAGATGATGGGGCTTCAACCTATATGTTGTCATCCACCATTGTTTGTTTTTATTCTCTTTTGTAGAAACCATATTTAGCACATGTGGTTTCGAAAGTCTCAAAGGGGGAACTGTCACCATGTAGTATGATAATTTATCCATCGACGGGGTATTTCAGACACTAATGGAATGTTGAGGGAACTGCCACATGGTTGTGGAGCTAGGGTTTTTCAAGTAGGACATTGTATGTTGTGTCATTCTAGATAACTATAAAATCATCAACAAATGTAAGATACCCAAAATGATCTTTTATTTTTATCTTCCTAAGAGGTATTTTATCATGCTTATCATACCCTTGAATGGTCATCTTTGTGGGAGAAAAATACGCCTTTCTATATCCCAAACATTAGAGGGTTTGAATTAGCTTGAGATTAATCTCAGAACCATTTTTAATTAGGAAAATTTGGATATTGAAATTATCGAGTCTACCAAAAACATATAGGGGTCTGATGTGTCCCTGAAGGACCTATTCCTTATCCTATTATATGAATGAGTCGTCGACATGGAATTCTACTGACATGGTCTCCATTTGATAGTCCTCGGTTTCAGTGAGTTCTATCTCAAATTCCTTTGGGATTTGGAGGGCTTCAATGAGTACCTCTTTGAGTTATTTAGAAAGATGGATCACATTAAGGATTGAGATATTGGATAAGAAAACCACCAACTATTTCATAATATCATACTTTTATGCTATAGGCTGTCTCTTCCTTAGGTGGGGTTTCTCCTTGACATGTGTCTTAGGAGCCACATAATTTGAGGTGGATGTGCCTAGTTCTTGTGTAGAGGTTGAGGGAGTATCTGCTACTAGTGGTGCAAGTTGTTCTAGCTTTCCCCATTTCTTAGGATTATCAGGTAATCAAAACCCTACTATGCGGTCTTGCAAGAAAACTAGGTGCAGATGACCGTTTGAGGGTTTTGAGACACCTCCATATCTTTTCTAGGATTTCTAAAGTGCTTTACCAAGGGTCTCAGTTGGATATATGTACTTTATGGGGACGTGAACAAAATATTGGGTCCGACCATGCCCTTTCTATCGCTTGTATCCTAGGTTCCTACACTTGCGGCCTCCTATTCCTAGATTTAGTGTAGGGGAACTCATACTTGGAGGTAATTCCTCATCGAAAAAGGGGGTTTCCTAGTGTATCACATTTATAAAACCAAATATGAACTCATCATACAATGAGGGTTCCATTTGGTGGGATAGAGCCTATGTTTTAGATGTTGTATGGAAGAAATCAGCAAGAGTCAGAGCTTGTGTTGGAGCAGAACATGAATATTCCTCTTCTATCTCTTCATGTATCTGATGATTGAATCCACCTTCCGGATACATGTCTGATGTGACCTTCTTGGGTAGTTGAGCTATTGTGGATCTGCACAACTATTCTCTTAGGGTGGAATGATCTCTATGAAATATTTTATGATTCATCCGGTTTTTTAACATATATCAATTCATGGAAATAAATTTTAGCCAATCAACCTCTACTTCTAATTCTGAAATAGTTATATAGGCCATCTACTCTAGGGAGTTTTCTAACACCACATGTCCAGAATCATCCATTCATTGATAGATGTCTTTGAAGATGAAGAAGTCCTAGATATAATGACCCAAACTCCTATGTATTGGGCAGTAGTAGGGACAGTTGGTGAAGTTGAACTCATTGGGATACTTGGGATATGTTATCTTGAGCAGGTTATTTTCCAAGGATGTAAGGAAATAATCAAATATTTGTTCATTTTAAAAGGATTAGACATGATTCATCCATTCCTCAAATTCCAAGAGATCCTAATTTCTCTATGCTTCTAGACAAGGGATATTTTATGGTTATTTACACTTAGAAGGATCCATTGGGTAGTTTGGGACCTACTTAGGTGCTTGAAAGGGTACCACTACTGGTTTGAGGGTTATAGTGAAAACTTATGCCTTTCCAACCCTTTTCCTATGTGTTAAGGGAAAAAATCAATATTTATCTCATGTTTTCTAAAGATAATCTTCCTAATTTTTGTCCGTTTCTATGAACTCACTAAAACCACCTAGGTACTTCATTGAGATAAAGGCATCTAAAGCTCATGTTAGATATTTTCAGCATAGAGTTCCAGAAAATTGTACTTCTAAGAGTGGGATGTTGAGTGAATAGGTTAAACCCTTCCATCTGGATTTGAAGTCAGACACCCTCTAATTTTTTCATTTTTTGTAGTTTATCTAGTCAATGATTTTCATTTTCCTCAGTATTAAGCTAAAAAGATAAAGGAATTCATGATGAAGGTCTTTCCATCATGAAATTGATTCTGATGAAAGGATGATGTACTAGAAAGAGGCTAGTCCTACCAAAGTTTATACAAAACACCTCATCTTGGTTGCCTTATGTTGATCTCGACGTCCCTTCATCAGACTTCATTAGGATATGAAGTGAGTGAGATAATGTTTAGGATCTCTTATTCTATCAATTGAAGAGAAGATAGGATTGATGGAATTGGGTGGAGGTAAGGTATCATCCACCCATTCAGGATATGTACTCTTCTCACGATGTATATTTGCAAATTATCCATACACCTCCTCCATTTGAGTAGTTTGGGACTCAATGACCATGATGAATTATGAAGGAACTACTATGTGAGCCACTTATTGTCTGCAAGGAGCAGGAAGGGTTTGATTTGGTGGTCTTATTTTCATCTCCCACTTATTCTTTATTCATGAAAAGACCGAATGATTATCCTAGATTGGGAGAGGTTATTGGTGTAATGGAGGTAATTCATGATCATTTTCAACTTCCTTATTCATGTAGATCGACTTCTTGGATCCATAGATATTCTAATTCTCAGATTCCACTATCACTAGAATATCATCTCTTATAGAAGGAGGAATATTTTCCTCAACCTGACTATGACACCCAACAGGAATATTTCCCAGGAATAACTCATCATTGAGTTTTCTGAGAGTTTTTATCTCATTCCCATATTGTGAAAACTATTCCTATGTGGAAGAAACTTCAACTCTTGTGGGTGGTGGTTAGGATGTAGCCATACCTTTCCCTTTATCTTTTTTAGTGTTCCACTAGATAGGTTTCAACTCAATATTTGAGGGTTCCATATTTTGGAGACATATTTTGTTCCAATTGTGTGCAGCCTCATCTGGTGCATTCAAATCACCCGCCTCTTAGGGTAAATTTTCTATGTTGTATCCCTCTACATCCACATCTTTATCCATATTGTCTATTATGTTTATGGTGATGAGATTTCATAGAGGTGTATCGGGAAATGGTTGTTGTCCCATTATTTTAAATGAAAGAGGATGATTTTTCACCACCTGCACTAGGTTCATTTCTCAAACCATTGGCCATATTAGGCCATTTTGGATTGTGACCCCGATAAAGTCTAATTCCATTCACCACATGCTCCTCCTATCTTGGACTATATTGAATAACCTTGAGGGAGTTTCTGGTCATGATTGTCGAATAGCCCCTCAATAGTAGAGGTTTATCCTGCGGTGGGAGGAATAGATGAGATGCCGATTGTCGATTTTTACCTCCTAATCTGGAGAAGATCGATTTTCTCTGTGGTGATGATGATGATGATAAAAATAACCCAAGACCTGTGGGATAAGGGTTATCTCGGTCCACAATTGGTATTTATTAATCCTTTTTTGAGGATCTTATTCTTATAACTAAGGGTTTTATGATTTCTAGGATGAGCATTAAGATATAAATGCCACCAGCCCTGTGGGATGGTGTTGATCTGGAACCACTGTTGATTTCACAAATATTTTCTTGGAAGATAATGAACCGGTTGATGGAGATTGAGATATAAATATCCCCAACCTGGTGGGGTAAAGTTTGTTTATAGATGCCACTGATATGTATTGAATACTCTCAGAAATTTATGATCCAAGGGGTGGTGGTGGTGGTAGATATTCTTCCAGACCGGTGGGATGGGTTCGTTCCTAAACAAATACTATGAAATATGCTATTATTACTTATTTAATGAGGTTTAACTATGCTTGTGTAAGAGATGGGTGTAATGGAATCCCATGTTGGTAATCATTCTTTGTGAAAGTTGTATGGTTGGTCGCAACTTCGAATTTTGTGTTTGAAATGCATTACCATTACTCTGAGGGGACCGTCTTAAAGACATGTTGGCTATCCTCTCCCTATTTTCATGATGTCTTGGAACTATTAAAGAGGGGGAATTTCATTTTAGTCACTAAATTGTCTGAGCATTACCCTATCCCCTAATTTTTTCAAAAGTCTATAACATTACAAAATTCCATGTTTGAGGGGTTATGTAGGGGTTCATTTAAGTGTAACACTCCATAATTTCCCCTTTATCAAATATAGATGCATAACATGGCTTTAGAGATCAACTGCTGAAGATTTGTGATGTAATGGCGGCAAGTTTGTTGCAGATTTATACTGTGATTTTTTAATTTTGTATCCCAGGGCCATGGAGATACTAGTTATGTCTTGCTGGAAATAGAGTATCTTGATGGTCTTAGGGTGACCCTTGTATGTTGGATAAGGAAGGTGTCTATCCTTTAGCCACTGATGAGTTTCCCACATATTTTGGTGTAGATAAATAATGAAATCCTTTTATAACTCATATGGGACCTCATAGTCAAAAGTGGAGAGGGTACAGAACATGGTGGGGAGGTTGTTTTCTGTGAAATACATACTTATATCAATGTTGGACTCCTATTCATCCAAATTACACACATCCATATGATAATACCATATAATATACTTCATGGAGTCACCTAATAACTAGAGTGGAGTGTTTCTAGAAGTTTAAGGGTAACTATATACAGTTTAACCCAATGTTTTGAGCACCTATATATATGAAGGCATCTGAGTTTTAAACACCTCTCTATATAGAGGTGTCTGAGAAAGGAGAGGATTTCCTTATTTATGGGAGATATCACTGTGGGGATGTTGACGACAACAGATGTTTGGAGTAGTGTCCCTACTATCCAACTCAGCACTACCCTGAAGAGGACTATGACATCGATTGGAGAGTTGACAAAACCTAGGGGTATTGATAATGTTTCTTGAACAACCTCATGGTTACTAGCATTAAGCAGATAAGATATATGAGATTCATTCAAGGTCAGGGAAATAATGTACCTATCTTCCTTCTTTATCTATGAAGGGATATGATCATGCTGTATGATGGTTTTCGGTCCTTGTTTTTAACCGTCTATTACTGCGGGAGTATGAAACTATTATTGAGAAGATTCTGGAATATGCTAATGATATTCTTCACTATGGACAATAATATGTGCCTATCCCCTGGAAAGTGACATTCTCACTTGGTGAACCTCAGTCAGAAAGGGGGTATGAACCTAATCATGGAACTTTTGAATATGTTGCTGGTATTTTGTTCCATGGATATGACCCTACCCCAAAGCATATTCCAATCTCAGTTGGTGAGCCCCAGTGGGATCAGAAATATGATCCTGATCCAAATATGAATTCCCCACTGGAATATGCTAATAGACCTCCAAAATGGGTGAAGGTATATGAGACACCTCCTATATTTCCTTAGAAGGATGCTGATGTTTTCATTCATTGATAGAAGTAGGAATATGAACATGGCTTTCATGATCTGTTGGAATATTATAGGCAGATTCACTAACTGTAATATGAGATTTTCCTGATGCATGTTCCATTCTAACTTGGTGATCCCCCATCTGAATGGGGATATAAACCTGATCTTAATAATTCTTAATATGTTGATTGTCTTATTTAACAGAAGTATGAGTCCATACTGAGGCATGTTCCACTCTCACGTGGTGAGAATTTTCCATAATGGATATATGATCCCAATCCTAGGCCATTGGAATATGCCTCCAGACTTTTTTGAAAGGGATATGAGCTTGTACCAAGGATTGTGCCACTCTCACTTGGTGAACCTTAGTTATAAGGATGATTTGATCCCAGTCCGATGCCTTGTACTTTACTAGAATATGTTTATAGTCCTCTTGTATAGAGGAAGAATATGCTCTTTCTCTGAAGCAACCACTTCATAATGATCAGAGTGCTGAGATTCCATAGCTACAGGGATAATAATATGTCCATGTCCCTATATCTATAATAATTTTGGGATATACTGATGGTGTTCTTCAACTGTTTCTAATATGTAATGGTATTTTATCAAAGTGTGCATTAGGACACAAGCCTACACATTTTCCATCTCCACCATTTACTGGAATATATCATCTATTTAAGTGAGGATATGATCCCAATTTTTTCCTCCTTATTCCACCGGGATATGCCAATTGACTTCATGCACAGGGATAGGGATATGTGCCACCCCATGCCTCCTTCAGGAATATGTTTACAGACTTATTCTAAGTGTGTAGTATTACGAGCCCGCTCACTGTCTATTACTAGAATATTCTTATTGACTTCATCGGCTAGAGAAAGGATATGATCCCACTAATTATTATCCATATCCTTCCACACATGATGTATCTTCATTATTGCCTATGCATGGGTGTCATAGGTAGAAGTGTGAAGGGTATTACCTTCAGTAGGTGACTGAAGGGATCCAACATGATAGTGCTATCAACAATGGTTCAAAGAATCCCTCATCATAGGCCCTTGAACTAGAAGGGATCCATATTTGTCTCCTTGATCTACCTTGATCAAATACTAAAGGTGGTGATTCTTGAACTATGGGAATGAACTTCAGAATTGGTTGGTTGTGGTAATAAGGGCCATTGGATTTACTGTAATATTCTTTTGATGATGTGGACTCATCGATTTTAGCACATGAAGTCACTCATGGGAAGAATCAATGGTTGGTATCGTACCATGTTGATGGTGTTTCTGAACCATTACATTCTACACCCTATGCTAAAGATTCCAGGTGGGTTTGGTCATTCAATGGACCATGGGGGTTACAGTTGTAGCTGATTTTCTAGAACTGTCGTTGGATGAATACATGTCTGATCCTTGTGTTGTTCGTGATAGCAATTTATGTAGTCAAAAGGACAATAAGGAACAAGGTCAGTAATCAGTTCACCATTGTAGGCATGATATGTTCTCATTTAGTTATTCTTGTGTCACACAATTTTCCTTTTATTCCTCATCTGACCATTATGCTCGCATGGCCTTTTCAAACCGAGGATGAAATTATTTCATGATAACCCCTAATATAGAGGACGAACCATAAGATCCATATAATGAAAAATAGATCATATTTATGTTTGAGTGTTTCATGTTGGGTTCACTATTTTTGTTGGCATAGGAAATGAAAACAATATGACCTAAAGGAAAATAACCCAATTTTTCATGACCCGACCCAAGCTAGGGTTTGAGCCATAACTACCCCAAGATCACCTCTATAGGCTAGGGGATGGAGACCAGTGATTAAGGAATAACTAACATTTCATGTATTTTTACCAAGTCCCTAAACACACACACACACATGCCCATAACCATCTCAATGCATAAGTGTAGAGTAACAAGAGTAAAAGATACAAAACACTAGGGAAACAACCATGCATGTGAAACCTATAGAAAATAAAATAGTACAATAGTGTAAACTGAAAATTAAACGAAAAAATACATTCCCAATAAGAAATAGGTCCCAATATGAATTCTTTTTAAATTAAAACAATGGGAGAGCCCATCTCCTGATCTCTATGTCCAAATTATTGGGTATCCTTAAGCTCCGCTAAACTCACCAAAGACCTGTCTATCATATCTATAAGACACGACATGTGTAGAAAAATCCTATGTAGGGGAGAGTATATACATATTCCATAGGACACCCTAAAAGTTGAAGGATGAGCAGTAAGAGATAAAACATGAATAGAAAGACTGTAGATTGTAAACAAGGTGTAGTGAAAGAGAATAGTTCAACCCAAACCAAGAGAGAGAGTAACCTTTTCCAAACACTAGTGGATCAAAAAATTGTTAATATGAAGTACATTTCAAATTTTCTTCACCTATATAAGGATATTAAACTCATCCAACCATGATAAGTTAAACACAAAATGAATATGGCATGCGCCACACATCTTCACATCTCCTGAAGAGAGAGTAACCAAATATGGGGATATGGATAAAAATGAATATATATATACTTAGTAAAAATAATCCCAAATGGGTGAGTAATGGGATCTACATATCATAGATCATTTAAAATAATAAAAGTCACTAATATTTCCAAAAGTTCTTCAATGATACCCAATATCCAAACATTTGCTCGGAAGTAACTATCCAAGTCAAACCATACCTCACCAGTGTGACACACATTTGAGGGGAAACAAATATAGGTAGAGGACCCATGACCTAGTATGATAGGAGGGTTCCACTCTCATAGTCAGTGGTGGACCCATGCCCTTCCCAGTAGAAGGGTTCCACTCCGGTGGTAGAGGACATATGCTCAGCCCAGCTAGAGGGTTCCACACTAGAATTCATTAAGGAACCATTCCTAGTTCAACTGGAGGGTTCCACTTAGAATTCTGTAGAGGACCCATAACCTGTGATGACAGGTGGGTTCCAATCTAGTCATCAAGGAACCATTCTTAGCTTAATTGGAGGGTTCCACTCGAGAAGCAATTGAGGACCCATGCCCATCTTGACTGGATGATTCCTCTCAGGAAGCCTGTAGAGGACCCATGCTATGTGCTAATAGGAGGGTTCCACTCTAGAAGTCAGTAGAGGACCCATGACCAACTTGATTAGAGAGTTTTAGTCTAAAAGTCATTGAAGAACTAAGCCTAGCCTGGCGAGAGGGATACACTCAGAATTTGGCAGAGGACCCATTCCTAGCCAAGCTGGAGGCTTCCACTTTAAAAGTCATCAATGACCCATGACCAGACTAACTGGAGGGTTGCACACAGGATGTCTCTAGTGATCCTACATGATCACTACCATATTCGAGCATCACCTAACCAGGCATCATGCTCAGAACATTCCACATCGTATACAAAAATCTAAAACGGAGTGTACCATTTCGTTCTATGTGAAAAAACACTTAGGATATGCTACCCGAAGGCCAAAATATGAGTCCAAATATAGGATATATAGAACCTTGAAGTTTACTACAAAGGAACCAAGTCATACATAATGAGTGAGGGGACCCACATGGTGTGTGGACCTACTCCACCACCTAGACATGTCCCTGTCCAACACACAGCTCCTAATCCATGTAGAACTACACACCGTGTAGGTGGACTACACGACATGTACAAACTATCTGGGAGTGGGCCCTGTCCTTTTGGCCATGCCCATGTACTCAATACGTGTCTGTGTACTTTGGTATAAAATATGTTTCTTCACATGGTGTGATACCCATGTGCTCTGGCCATATCCGTGTACTCAGGCACATGGTGTGTGCCTATCCGTGTTGTTCTTCACATGACTCATCCAAATGGGTAAATTATCACACGACATGTATAAAGACTACATTCCATGCCATCCTTATAATTTACGAAACCCTAGCCGCCACAACCAAGGGGCTACATGCCATGTCTTTTTCAAAGTACATGACTTGTTGTTGGGTTTTTCAAATAAATTTAGATTAGATTACCATGCCTTTATTTAGATGTTCCTCCATGAATCTCACCTCCATTCTGTCCAAAAATAGTGGATCTAGACTAGATCTATCATTTTCGGCCTTCTGGTGGCTGAAAATGGGTCTCTATTGATTCTAAGAGGATCATTGCACATCTTGCATGCCTTGGTTCCCTATGGTGCTTATGAGTCATTATAATATCATCAAAACATTCATCTATATCCTGAAACTACCACAAATATATGTATGATTCATTGAATAGTCCCTCTCTTACAAATCCATCTTGATTCTGGGGGCCCCATCAGGCTCGATACCTTCCAGTAACGTCGAAATGGGACCGTGTGGTCTATCTAATTAAGAACATGAAGAAATTTATGGGTGGGTTAAAGGAATAATAAATTTTTTAAGGATCTTTTACAAGAATTCTTAGAAAATGATCAATAATGAGGAAAACTAGGGTTTGAAAATAATTGAATAAATCGGTTTAATTGTTACATGGGTGCATGAAATGGTCCATAAATTTGTAAAGATCATAAATTGGATGATTATACTAAATCAATTTAATCAAAGAGTATATAAAACAAAAATTTATGAGTCCTACATAGATAATGTATCACTCATCATTGAATAACACACTCTCCAATAGTCAAAGAGTTGCTGTGTTTGTTACGTCCCGATCTGATATGATCTGAAGTTTCATCATCATTTGAGGTGACTTGACAATGGAAGGAGGAAATAGATCTTAGAAGATTCCAGGATTATGAGGCTAACCCTAGGAAATTATCCATGATGATTTATTTCTAGGAATATAGTTCGGTTAAATGAATCAAATAATAATTAAATAATTAATTAATCCTCTAAATGTACTGCCAATAGGCTAGATGTCCTAATGCCCTAAGATGAATTATTTGAGGTCATTAATTGGGTGAAAACCATGTTCCAAAATCAATCACGGTTTTAGATTTCTGATTCAAGCTTCTATTTCGAATTTATCCTATTTTCATTAAGAAACTGCATGCGTGTGATATAAAATATATTTAATATCATTTAAAAAATTAATTTCGGGAACATAGGGGCTCAGAATTGCATGCTTTCTCAATGTATATATCTAGAAATATATATACAAATATTAAAAAGTCTTAAAAGTAAAAAAAGGTCTCTATATCATTCCCTACTTCAAGATTTTTGTCCCCAAATATAAAAAATAAACATACAACTCAGGACACTGAGCCCACACTTGTCTCTTCCACTCCTAGGATCTCTCCTACATGTTCCTATGCTTCCACAACACGTGAACCAAGGGCATGCTCCATGAACAATGGGTCCTGTCCTGTCAATCCTTGATCTCCACTGGGTGCTCTGAAAAGGTGGATCATTCCTTGATGTCCATCTATCCCAAGTTAATGACGTGTGTGGGGTTGGGCACATATCTCTTTAACTGAGACTTGTAGAAGATATTGTGCACCTGATTCAACTATGGGGGTAGGGTGAGGTGGTAAGAATCCTCACCAACCCTACGCATAATATTTAATGGACCGATGAACCTTGAGGATAACTTTCCTTCCTAAAAGAACCTTCATAATCCTCATTTTGGGGAGGCTCTTCGGAAAACATGGTCTCCCTATGCAAAGTCCAAGGGCCTATGACAGTGATCTGGATAAGATTTATGCCTGCTCTAGGTGATCCTCATCCACTCACGGATGGCCTGGATCTTCTTCTTCATCATCTTCACCATCTCTAGACCAACAAGAGATGTCTCACCAATCTCTGTCCAATAAAAGGGTGACCTGTAGGGTCTCACATATAGGACCTAAAAACGTTCCATGATGATCTTATAGTGGTAGATGTTGTTGTATGAAAACTCTACAAAGGGAAATTGATCCTCCCAACATCGTTCTAAGTCTAACATGCAAGCCCTTAGAATATCCCGAAACACTTGGATAACACACTCAGTTTTCCCATCCTTATATGGGAGAAAAGATGTACTCATCCTTATCTGGTTCTTTAATACCTCCTGTATTACTCACCAAAATCATGACTGAAACTATAAATCACGATCGGTGACAATCGTCAAGGGCACCACATGAAGGTGAATGATCTCCTGTACATATAACTACCCTAAAATGTCCACCAAACTCTACTCCTGATTGTAAGGAAGTGTGAAGACTTTATGAGTTGTTAAAAAATAACCCATATGGAATCATTACACTTTTCATTGAGTGGAATCCCTATCATAAAGTCTATGGATATACATCCCACATTCAGTCTTGGATATAAAGGGGTTGCAGAAAACCTATCAGAACCTGGTGCTCATCCTACACCTACTGACATGTGAGGCATCAAGAGATGAACTCAGCTATAATCCATACTATATCAGACGAAAAAAATTGTTTTTTATTGTCTTTATACATTTTCCCCACATTTGGATGTACAATTAGGGGAGAAGTGTGGAACTCTCACATCATCTCCTCCCACATCATGACTGGAACCACCGTCCATCCCTGAAAAAAGATAACATGATTACCTCCTTCAAAATATCAATCTGGTGAATAACCCATGGATAAATGGTCAAGTTAGAACTCATAGTCAATGTCTCCAATCTAATACTCTCTCATATGATCAAGAAGTTGAGGAGTCTACACCATCGACTACAAAAAAGTTGTACTCTCCTTCACCACCGGGGTCAGCAATAGAGAGTCCAACTGCTCTAAAGCCTCTTGCACCAAGTGAGACTTGGACTTATTGATAAGGGAATCTACTACTACATTAAACTTACCTATATTATAGACTATCTATAAGTCATAGTCCTATAATAACTCCAACTAGCTTTTCTAGCTTAGGTTCATGTCTCTCTACATGAAGACATACCTGAGAATCTGATGGTTTGATTAAACCAAAAAACACTCTCCTAGTAGGTAGTGTCTCAACATCCTCAGGGTTAAGACTATTACTTACAACTCTAGGTCACAAGTCATGTAGTTTTTAGAGTGGGGTATGAAGTTCCTCGACTTGTATATGATAACTACCTTCCACTATATCAACATGCAACCGAGACCAACTCCTAAGGAATCATAATACACCATGTACTCCACACTATCCTATAGTATTGTCAATACAGGAGCAATCATTAGACTTAGCTTAAAATACTCAACGTCCCTATGGAACTTATTATTCAAGGTAAATATCTAGACTTTATGCGTTAAGGAAACCAAAGGTGATGCAATTTTGGAGAAATATTCCACAAACCTCCTATAGTTCCCCACCAAGGAAAGAAATATCCACACCTAAGACATGCTCTTGGGTGATTCCCAATAAATCATTTCATTGATATTCACTTGTTACATTGCTAGAACATGATTAGAAATGACATGCACTAGAAAGTGAACCTCATTAATCCATAACTATAACTTTGAGAGATTTCCATAAAGATGGTGCTCTTAAATAAAATTTAGAACTATCATCAAGTTATCTGTATATTTCTCCTATGATTTAGAGTATATGTGTATTTAATAGATGAATACCACCACATAATAGTCCAAGTATAATTGGAAAACTTGGTTTTTCAAAGGAATAAACACAGTGTGGGAATTCATCATAAGAAAGGGCATCACTAAGAACTCTTAGTGTTTGTAGTGACATCAGAATGCCAGATTTGGAATACCAGCCTCATGAACACTCAACTAGTGGTAGACTAAATATAGGTAAATCTTTGAGAACCATATAGCACCTCAAAACTAGTAAAATAGGTCATCAATACTTGACTAGGGGTTCTTTTTCTTTATCATGTCCTAGTTCATATGATGATAATCCACACTAATCCGGAAGCTCCTGTCTGCCTTTTTCACGAACAACACCGGTGATGCCAAAGGGGACACACTATGCCTACTAAATACATTATATAGAAATTCATCTAACTAAAAACTCAGCTCCCAATTCTCAATAGGTTCCATATGATATTCCACATAAGGTATTTGAGTCGTGATGGTATGTAATTTGATGAAAAACATCATTTAATGCCTCATAGTTATTCCCAAAACATCTTTAGGAAAGATTTCCATATAATCCTCCACTACTAAAGGAATCTAGATTTCTGAAGAGACTGCTAAACCAAGTGTTATAATCACTAGTGGATGGGTTATGGGATGCATCCTCCTACTTGTAGAACCCTCTCATCCTTCCATGGGATCTCTTTCATCCATAAAGTTGAATATCATCCCATCAGTGAAAAGTAATATGACTCTTCTACAGTGATATTCAATCAAGGATCTAGCCATGGAAAACCAATTCATACCCAATATGACGTCATAGGGTTCCATTATGTTGGCAAAAATGTACCACATGAAAATCTTTCCAATATGAGATAGCTCACACTATTGGTAGATAAAAGATACAGAAGATGCGTTCTCTATAGGAACCCCCGGACAAAGCTGCTGGTCTAGCACCTCAACTGGGAGATTTAGTTCCCACAGAAAAAGTAGAGATATGAAGGAATTATTGTTACCTATGTATATTAATACTTAATATAGATTAGAAAAAACAAAAATCAGAACATTAATCATCTCATTTTTTGTGGGGTCATAAGCCTCCAAAATCTAAAACTGTCTGCAACCCAGACCACCAGCTCCATGAACTTGAAGTGGAAATCATTGTAGTGTTGATAGAATGATCACATAGAATCATAACCCAACCATAGATCCTAATGTTACTATTCCAGATCTTCCTCCCTAAGGACCACCCTTTCGTCACCTAAGAGATCCCTTTTCATGACACTGCCTCTGTCGTGGCTGTCTATCAACTATTTACCTATGTTCTTCAGTAAGTTTGGTCAGGCAGTCTCATACTATGTGACATCTCCCATCACTAGAATATGAATGACCCTCTCAGTGCTACCCTATTGATCTATGATGTCCCTATACTATATGATGACACACCTTAGTATGATCACAAACGGATCTCCCATGACGAGATCACGCTGACTAATGCCTGCCAGTTGTTGCTGACAAATCAGCTCTATGGTTCCCACTACTAGCTCCATCTATCCAATTTCCCTCTAATAGAAATATCTCTATCAATTTTTCCCACTCTAGCACCCCAACATAAGTGGGGATTCACAAGGGCACCACACTGGAATGAATCTCCCTTAAGAGACCCTGCTCAAACTTCCTTAATCTGAAGTATCCATAAAAAATAATGTCAATGGAGTACCATGTTGTAACGCCCCTAACCTAGTTACCCAGAGCCGATGCATTATTACATAACATTGGCATTATCACAAGGGATCAAATCCCGAAAGGCCGATCAGTTTAGTATCCATGGAAGTACTAGATACATTCATAAGTTTTACATTACATCATGAAATAAATACATCAACAACATTTTTTCCCCATTGACCACACTTATTTCCTAAGCCTATCCATACAGGTAAACCATAACATATTTCTTCACATCTTAGGAAAAATAAAACATAGAAAGGGATGATCTCAGATGACCAGTAAGGATAACAATATAGCAGAAACTTTTATAAATAAACATAAACAATTAAGGAAATTTATAACACTAAAACATAAGCCTTTTAAACATAAAATTCTACATAATATGGCCAATATAAATCAAATAATTCCATTTATTTTTTCACATGGATCTTCTAATAGTCGAATAATCACATGCAATATAAATAGCCAATTTCATAATGATGGAATACATAATTCTAGACTTCATAACCACATAGTCGAGGCCCTGTGCCATGATTACAAATAAGATTTTTTCAAGGACTTTTTTCAAGACACTAGTTTGTCTCATGAGACCTACCGATGCATCAAGGAGTTATAGCAGGCTCCACCCGTCACTTACTAAGTCTAATACATTCCTCATATGAAAAGGTTTAAACATAACATAAACATTCATATTAAAACTAGCATAAAAAATGTAAATACTTTATCTATAAACCATGAATAGTGTAAAAATAAAACATCCATAGTCAAACATATCACAAAACCTTCAATACAGTATGGAATATTTGTATCAAAATAAATCAACTTCAAACAAGTTTAAAATCCATCAGAGGATGTTGACATAGATGAAATGAAAACTATTTGAAATGAATACTTCTTTCTATTTTGAAATCATTTAAAAGTCACATAATTATAAAAGAAAACATTTATTTTGATAATATTATTATAATATTGTATGGGAAACTTCGATGATTATATAACAAAAAAAATAGCCACACATACCATATAAGTTAAAAAAAGACATTATTACCTTAATTTTTTTCGAAAAGGTCATAAAGTACCTTGTTTGGAAAATTACAGATAGATTCCTTTCAAACCATTTTATAAAAATTAAAAAAAGGTATAAATGACTCTAAAACATAGTTTAGTAAATAGTAATTTTTTTTGAAATACATTTTTAAGAAACATGGATGTGGATGATAAAGAGGTCTCAGTAGATACCCACGTAAAAACAACCTCGGATAATAAAGAGACTGTGAAATTAACCTTTTCCTTGTACATTTCCTTGGTTAATGGTAAGTTAACCTTCTATATCATAGTTAAATAATTTTTATTAAATTATTAAAGAACTATATACATAAATATGATATCATATATGATCCTCTAACATTTCTTTGTTAATAATAGTTTAGTAGTATCATCATTTCGGGTGTTAACTGATTTATTTTCCTTTATATGCTTGGTTACGTAAGCCATGTTTGTTATGGATAGGATGAATTTGATTCATATAATTAATTATTTTATGTTTATAAACAATATTTTTAATCATAAAATTAAAATTATTCTTGAATGATTACGATGAGGAAAGAATCTCATCGCGTTCGTGGAGATGATAATACGTACGTACGCACGAGCGAAAATATCATTATATTGATGGTGAAATCATATGTAATTGGATGGTATATAATATATAAAGAATCATTAAAATTTTATATTTGTTATTTACATCTGTTATAATCATTATTATACCCATCCAAATAATTAAGTCTTTGAATAACAAACTACACCACGACGTGGAGACAGTAAGCCGTACGTACTAACGTATGGTGACTTTGTCATTTATAGGATGGATAGAATAATGAATATGGTTGTACCATATTTATAATAATATCACAATATGTATAAAGTACTGGATTTATTATTTTGGAATGTAAACAACAAAGAAATATGAAGTGGAAGAAGAAAAGAAATTGAAAGAGGATGGTGAAATTATTACCTCTTCTTCGGGTGTTTCCTTTTGAGTTGATCAAAAGGGCTCCTTAGGTTGGATTTCTGATCAAAGTAAGTCATCTAGGTAGAAGGAAGGATAGTTGAGAGGATATTTGGGTAGGGTTTGGCCGATCCAAATGGATTTGAATGTGTGAATTTAAGAGAAGGGGAAGTACCCTTTTATAAGAGAGGTGAGGGTCACTTTAGGAAGAGCAAGAAATATTATTTTATAATAAAATAATTTTCGGTTTCTAATGGCTCAAAAATGATTTATTTAGAGGATAAGGTGGTTATGGGTCGAAAAACTATCAAAAAATAGGTTTTAGACAGTTTTAGGTCACCATATTAACCTTATTATTTAGATTTAACTCTTAGTTAAATAGTTTGACATTTACCACATGTCTTTGTATTTTAATATTATATGGTTAATAAACTTACTATAACAAGACAAGAGAACCCCAAGTAGGTTATTATTAATATATATAACCTTATCTAAGTCCTTTGGATGAACATTATATTTTTAGGAATATTATATCAATTAATAATATAGTATTTGTTTTAAAAATTGAATTATGTCAATTTTGACAGTATTTAGTATTTGGTTTTTGTAAAAATTATAACAGCATGATTACTTAAAAAAAATTATTTAATCAACCCTAAAATTTCATATTAACCTATAAAATTAGTGAAATTCAACCTAAGTCTCAATTTACATTTGTTTGGATATTTATAATATCAATTATTTTAATATTTCATTAATAAGGTAATTACTACATCGTCATTGTGTGATAAATAAATTAAAAATTTTAAGGTCTAAAATTATAAATAAAATACAATTATTTAGGAAATTTTTTCAGTTTTATAATTAATATTTATAATCTAATTTATATTGTGTGTAACCCTATATAAAAAATTGTTTAGTTAATAAACTTTGAATTTAACACTTCTAACTCTTCTCTGAATAAAATACTAATAAATGTCCTAATCTAATCCAAGTGGACAAAAAGGATCATATTTTATTACTAAGGTTGTTTTTTGTCGAATTACACTTATTCAAAAGAATTAGGACATGTGTTAGGGTGCTTAAAATATCATATTTACCCTTAATTACCCTATTTACTTTTAACCGTGGTAAATAAAAGTTAAAAGTTACCATTCACTAAATAATATTTTCATCTTATTGAACCAAATTTTACTCACTGATGTCAACTGTGTCTCTTTTATTTTTGAAATTCAACTCAAATAAGTGGTAAAATTAAGTTTTATGCAAATTTATAAATGCTCGTAGAAGGTGTGTAAAAGACAGTAAAAAGTTCGATACAATTTTATATATGTAAACTTATTATAAAATGACTCGAATGAATTACATTGAACATATATAGGTATTATGTATCTATTTTGACCTAAAAAAATGAAAATAAAATAACTAATTATTTAAATAAAAAGTCGGTTTTAAACAATAACGTAGTGTTTTTCACGATTAATCAAACATTGAATGTTCTCAGAAAAATTCAAAAAATTCTCCCTAAGATAGTTTTGATATTCCAAATCCAAAAATGAAGACCATTTTTAAAATTAAAATTTATAAAATTTCAAAAAGTGGATATTACTATTCATAATGGCTAGTATCATTGGTTTTGGTGTGTTAATACTCAAAGTTCCATACAATGCAAGATACTACATTATTCAAAGGAAAACATATCGTGGAAGCTTGGGGTGTTACACAAGTAGGGTATGTGAACCTCATTGTATACTCATCAAATTTATTCCCATACCACAACAGCTCTAGAAGCTCCTAAATACAAACCAATAACAAGGAGGGGTAGTACTCCTCATGAAATAGGTTCTGAAACTCGGTCCATGAGAGTGTCGACTCATTATGTATTTGTGTTACAAGGCTCCACTAGTGCCCAACTAATCCATTGAAACAAATAGATTCTATTGAAACCACATGATTTGTCATTGTATGAACCAGAATGAAGATACAAATCATCAAATCTAGACAATCCTCTACTACCTGAGTATCTGGCTCATCATGTAACCTCATCAAGCTCTAGTGCTAGAACTCCTGGAGCACTCTGAGCATGCACAAATCTTCGTTCTAATTTGATGGGATGATATACTACTCAAATGGTGGAGGTACTGCTACCCCCCCCACCTGGAGGAGGAATCTCATGGGATGAGCCCCGATATGAGGCCTCATTGTTCACCAGACTGTCATCATGAAACCAAACTAGTATCCTGGATGATTGTCTTCACAGAGGCATCCTAAAATTTTAATCAAGTCTTACCACCATAAGATGAATATATATATATATATATATATAACAATAATGGATAGCTGAATCAATAAGGAAAGTCAACTACTCAATCCTATATGATGAATGTACTATCGATCCCTACAACCAATATCTCAGTATTCCATGTCGACAAGAAGGTATTCAAGGTCATAATGAATGGATACGTCAACTACAACTAGAAAATTCACCTACATCCATGGGTTGGAACCATGGCCGTAGTCCCAAAAACTATAGCAATAGGTTATGGCCACGATTTTGGAAAATCGAGGCCGCTATCGCGGTAGAAGTAGGCCACACCTACTACTACATTTTTAACCGTTGCGGTAAGGGGCCTACTACCACAGTTTTAACCATGGAACTAGGGTCCTACTGCCATTGTTTTAACCATGGAACTAGGTCCCTTACTACCACAGTTACATCATGACACTAGGACCCTACTTCCACAGTTAAAACGGTGGCACTAGGGCCCTACTGCCATGGTTAAAACTGTGGCTATATTATTTATATAGTATAAAAAAATTAATTCAGTTCCCCCTAGTTCCCCACCCCCTGCACCCCCATGCCCACCTGGACAGCCCCCCCCCCCCGCACCCCCTTCCCCCACTGGAAAACCCCCTTTCACCCCTTGGATAGCCCCTACACCCCCTAGATAACCCCCTTCACCCTCAAGACAGCCCCCTACACACC
This sequence comes from Viscum album, assembly GCA_963277665.1. Taxonomy (NCBI): domain Eukaryota; kingdom Viridiplantae; phylum Streptophyta; class Magnoliopsida; order Santalales; family Viscaceae; genus Viscum; species Viscum album. The sequence goes on from OY728146.1 coordinate 1,113,496,488, forward strand.
CTGGGCATCCCCCCTACACCCCATGCCCCTTGGACAGCCCCCTTGCACCGCCCTTAATAGCCCCCTGCACCCCTAGACATCCCTCCTGCACCCAATTCCCTCCCTGGACAGACCCATGCACCCCATACCCCCCTTGGACAACCCCCTTGCACCCCCTTGAAAACCCCCATGCCCCCATTTCACCTCCTTAAACAGCCCCCTACAACCCATGGCCCCCTGGATAGCCCCACAACCCCCTTGAACATTCCCCCGCACCCCCATGGCCCCCTATACATCCCCACAACCCCCCCTGAACACCCCCTATATCCCCATTCCCCCTCGACAACCCCCTTGCACCCCTAGAGAGCCCCTTACACCCCCTAGATAGCCCCCCATGCACCCCATGCCCCTTGAAATCCCCCTTGCACCCCATGCCCCCTGGACATCCCCACAACCCCCTTGAACACCCCCTACACCCTCATTCCCCCTGGACATGCCCCTTACACCCCCTAGACAAACCCCTTGAACACCCCCTCCACCCCCATGCCCTCAACCCCCCCTCCTGGACACCCTCCCACCTAGACACCCCTCACCCTCGATACCCCCCTTGCACCCCCTTGAACACCCCCTCTACACCCATCCCCCTAGATATCCCCACAACCCCCTTGAACACCCCCTACACCCCATCCCCCCTAGATAGCCCCCTTGCACCCCCTGGACAGCCCCCTTAAACACCCCCTATACCCCCATTCCCCCTACACATCCCCCTTCAACCCCCCTGGACAACCCCCTTGCACCCCCTTGAACACCCCCCTACACCCCCATGCCTTGACCCCCCCTCTTGGACACCCCCTCCAACCTCGACACGCCTCCCACCTGGACACCCCCCTTACACCCCCTATAACCCCTGTGGATAGCCCCCTTTCCCCCCCTTGAACACCCCCTTGTAGTATCCCACCCCCCTGGACAGACCCCTTGCGCCCCCTTGAACACCCCTTGCACCCCCCTGCAGTAGCCCACTCCCCTAGACGCCCCCCTTGAACCCCCTTACTGTAGCCCACCCCCTAGATAACCCCCTTAAACCCCCTTGAACACCCCTTTCACCCCCTGTAGTAGCCCCCCACCCCTGCAGTATCTTACCCCCCTGCAAAACCCCCTAGACAGCTCCCCTTTAACACCCCCTTGTAGTAGCCCACCCCCCTGAAGTAGCCCACCCACTTGGACAACCCCTTGTACCCCCTTGAACACCCCCTACAGTTGCCCACCCCCACCCCTGTAGTATCCCACCCTGCTGCAAAGCCCCCCTAGACATGCCCCTCCTGGAAACCCTCTCCCACCTGGACACCCCCTCCATCCTGGACACCCCTTAGACACCCCATTCCTTCTGGACACCCACCCAGACACCCCCCACACCCGGAAACCCCCCTCCTGGACACCCCCTTACACTACCCTAGACAGCCCCCTTGAACACCCCCTGTACACCCATGCCTCCTTTCAGCCCCCTTGCACCCCCCAGACAGCCCCTTGCACCCCGACCCCCTCCTGGACATCCCCCACCCCCTCCTAGAAAAACCCCCTACTGGATATCCCCTTGCACCCCTTGCAAACCCATGCCCCACTCCTGGACTCCCCCTCCCACCTAGACACCCCCACCTCCCACCTGGACACCCCCACACCATCCTGAACACCAATGCCCCCTTGAACCCCCTTCTGGAAATCCCCTACCACCTGGAAACCCCCACCTCCCCCCTTCACACCCATGCCCCCTTAACCCCCTCTTGGATACCCCTTGACCCCTGGATAACCCCCTTACACCCCCTGCACCCCTTCCTGGATACCCCCCCTTTCACCCCATGGACGACCCCATTGAACCCCCTTGAACACCCCTTGCACCCCCTTGCACCCCCAACACAACCATGCCCCCGACCCCCCACCTTCTAGAAACCCCCTTACCCCCTGAGAACCCATGGAAGGGGTCTTTTGATAAGAAAAAACCATCATGGTCATGCTTCCATTACCAGTAACCAATCTTGACAACTAAAAAAACCCAGGTTTGTGTTTGGTCATTTGTAGATATGTGAATGAAATTTATAAGTTAATTTAAGGGAATGGTAGTAGGCTATTTAGGGTTTCATATTAGTATATTTCAAGGGACACATAGCATGGTGTGAGAGACTAGGTATTCAAAGTAAGGTCATGAGAGTTCAGGCATGTGAGGTTATCCTCCTCAACGAGATCCAAAACGCACTATAAAAATATATAGAACCCAAAAATCACAAAATCCCAAATTAAAATTGTACCAAAGAATAAAAATGGAATAAAAATTACCCAAATATAATGTTGAAATCACTATCTTCGATGGTGGTGGATAGAACCAACCTCATCATAAGAAACCACCTATAAGAAAATAGAGGGAAAATAAATTAGATATGATGACTTCTTATATATATATGATAATTGTTTCAACTATTCATGATAAATGATACATGAATCCATAACCAAAAATGAAAAAATAATATTCATATTGATATGTACATCTCAATACTAAATAACATGATCATTAATAAAGAGAAAAATTTCAAAAACACCAATTCATCAAAGAAAAACACATGCCAAAACTTTGACTTTACAAAGGCATACTTTCTCATTAAGAATACTATATTACATAAGAAATACAAACTTTTTTTAAAAAAAAATGTTTAAAAAACACGGCATGGTGAACCCTGCTGCCCCCTGCACACACATCACACACCCAACACAACCCCTTCACACCCTCCCCCTCTACTGCACACTTCCTGCCCCTTGCACACACTCCCTCCACCCCCTGCAAACTCTCCCACACATCCCCTACCCCTGTAATCTGCACACCGCCTGCACACATCCAACACACACCCCCTACACAACACACCGAAACCCTATCACACCCCCTCTAATGTACACTTCCTTCCTCCTACACACACTCCCTGCACCCCCTGCACCTTGCACACCCCTGAACACACTCCCTCCACCCGCTGCACACACCCCCTACCCCTGTAACCCACACACCCCCTACCCCTGTACCCTGCACACCCCCTGGACACACCCACTGCACACACACCCTACACACCCCCTGTACCCCCTCCACACCCTCCACACCATCACACCCCCTTACACAACCCTAGAACAACCCCAAAAAAACCCCTACACACCCCCTCCAAAGTTTAAAATAAACCACATACCAAAAACTAAATTAATGGTTAAATAGAGCCTAAGAATTTCATTTGTCTAAAATTCAAATGAAGAAGATCAAGAAGAGGGGCACCAAGAAATTGGATATTCCTATCTATCTAAAAAAACTATTCATTGTGCATATTTTTTATAACCATATATAAGATTATTCATGAAAAAATAAAAATTCAGATTCTATATAACTTCAATATGTTAAAGATGAACCAGGCCACCCAAATCCAGATTCTAGGAGGGTCTAGACAACCAGAATATGCATTGGTGGAAACAATACAAGAAAGGCATCCGACATAAGTGAGCTTGACAATTCCTCCCTACCGAAGAACCTGTCCACCCAAATCTGAATGAAGGGAAAATTCATAGTGAAGACATCACCAATAAAAAAACCCATCACTATGCATCCCACCATGATAGAGTTAGGTGGGATGGAATGAGATCAACAAACTTACAAGAGACAACACCATCAGAAGAAAAAACCTAACATCACTACCATATTCTAACTATAAAACATCACTCCAAATAATTTTCCAACTGAACTACACAATAAATTGAAAAAAAAACCAAAAAAAATCTAAAGCTCATCACCACCACCAACAAGAATAAACTTCACACAAAGACTGATAAAAAACACATGAAAATACAACTACCTCACCACACATCCCCCACCCACACCCCCTTCACCCCCAATGCCCCTTGCACCCATACCCCATGCACCCACACTACCCCTGCCCCATTTACCACCCCACCCACTCTTCACCCCCACTACTGCACCCCCACCTGCACCCCTACTTCCCCATCCCCGTTAACCTGCACCCCCGCTTCCCTCCCCCGCCCCTGCCTTGCACAACCCCTCCCCATCCCCCCTGCTACACCAGCCCCTCTCTCTGCCCTACATATCCCCTACCCCTCCACATTATTAAACTAGCCCCTCCCCTCCCCTCCCCTACTGCACGAGCCCCTCCCCTCCCCTCCCCCTCCCCCTGACCTGCACAACCCCTCCTCCTACCCTGCTAAACCGACCCTCTCCCTTTTTCTTATATATTTACATGAGAGGTTTTTTGTTGGGGGGGAGGGGTACTACTAATTAAAATTGTACACTTACTCATATTGTGTGTGTGTTTATTTCTAGCTCTACAGGAGAGAGTCAATAGATGGGATAAAATTTTCTAACTCATAGATGTTAAAATAGAAAGTAGATAGATCAAAGAGAAAAGATAAATAATTTAAGAGAATATACATAAGGAAAACGTCCAGAAGGAAATAAAAGAACTGGAGTAGAAATAATCATGTCTGAAAATGACCATAGTAGTTATTTCCATGCTTGTAGGAGTTGAATGCAATCATGAACTTTTTTTTGTTTCCATTAGAAAAATATCAACTATAATGAGAAGTTGGTGCCTTATTTTGGGATATGTGAGATGGAACTGGAAAGGCTTTTGTTTCAAACACTTGAACCTATTTGGAGCTCTATAGTGAAAAATTCATTATATGCCTAGGTTGATACTAAAGTACAAAACTTTCATCAAGAACAGATGAAAGGAAGAGTATTTGGCTGGAATGTATCTGAGAAAGCATCCATACAACGTGAAACGAGAAATTTATTTTGAATTGGACTATTAAGGGGGGGGGGTGTTCATTTAAGGACAATGGAATGTGGGTTTCATTTCATTTACTTCATATGGCACGTGGGAATGAGGTTTTGCTAGATCAATCTTATCATTGGGCAAGACAGTTCTAGACTCAGATGTTGCAGCTCTTGCAACTAGTGTCATGGTTACAGATCACTCTGAAGCTACCCTAAAAAATGTAGTTCGGTTCTTCAGGGAGAGTATTATTGAGGAAGAATTTGGTGACTTAGCACCAAATACTGAACTTGAACCCCTCCTTCACCCACCCTCCCCCTTGCACCCCTCTTTCACTCCCACTACCCCCTCACCCCTACTATCCACACCCCACTGCACCCCACCCCACTAAACCCACCCTATACCCTACCCCCTTCTTCACCCCCACTACCCCCACTACTGTCCCCACCCCACTATCACCATTATTCTAGCCCTATTTATATCAATCAACTTACCATTTCCAATATGTGTCCCCTCATCGAAAATTCCATACCAATGATATTGAACACCACTTCTCCTGACCCTGTTTCACCTAAAATTCCATTTTCATCATTGAATCAAGAAAATAATGAACCAACAATAGATAAACCATCATCAAATTACACATGATTATAACACCCAAAATGACCTTTACTAATGATAACGTCAACCAAGAATACAGACCATGATAATCCAAATACCCTAACTTTAGAAAACTAATGAAACCAAATTGATTCACTAAACTAAGAAGAACCAACAGATATGGACTTAAACTAAACCAAATATATGTGACCTGTTCCAAATCAAATAGAAAATATAACAAATAATATTAGAAATGAGAAAACCAACCTTATTTAAATAAAACCTAATAAAATATACAATCCTATAACTAAATCAATATAATCCAACCAAATTGATTAACTAAAATAAGAACCTAATTTTATAGACCTAAAATATACAAAATAGATTTGTACTGATCCAACTTAAATGAAATTAAACTAACACTACTAGAATTGATAAAACCCAACTTAAATTAAACCAATTAAATTAAAAATTAAATAATGTTACCTAAACTAAATATTTAAGCAAGCCAAAAAATTCTCAAAACCAAGCATTATCCCTATAGATTACACAATCCTTATAATACAAAACCAAATAAGTAAAATGTATTTCATAATAAAAAATCAAATTTTTTAACAAATATAATAAAAAAATAGTAAAATGTGTTCCTTAAAAAAGTATATATAAAATTTATTATACTATGATTTCAGCCCCACTTCCCCCTACACCCCCTACCGCCCACTACACCCCCTGAGCTTATGCATTATATTTTTTAACAACATTATATTATTATTCAATGTTCTCATTTCTTACTCCAATTTAAATCATATATGCTTAATGTTATTATATAATTATGTTTTACTTCGTGTGAGGAGTTTGATAGTGATTTATGCTCTTTGGTTGACAACAAATTTACCAATGGGGAGATTATTGAGACCAATAGATGTTTTTATGGATATTTTTGACCCATGGAGATGTGATTGAAATATAAGGGGTGTTTTAGTATTTTTCTAGGGAAGTAGTTTTAGAGAACTAAAAGAGTGGATATGTTAACTATGTAGGATTTTGTTTTCAAGATGTAAGTCATATTTAAAATCTCAAATAAAATGTTTGTTATGTTTGGTGAAGTTTGTTAAGAGTTTTAGAGTTGATTGGAATATGATCCAATGTGTTTTGGAATTATTCCTGGGCTTTTTAGAATTTATCAGTTCTGGATTGAAATATTGTGTGAATAAAATTATTAAGCATCATTGTACTTTAATCCTAATGGTCAATTTGAGAATAGTTCTGAAAAATCATCTAAGATAAGATAACCTCCCAATGTGCATTAAGATAATTTTTAACAAGATCAATGGATATTTAGGAAAGTGTTTTATAAATTAGAGTGATCTTACTAAAAAAAATGGGTAACTATGAGAAAATAGATGGATACTAGAAAAGGAATTATAATATAAGAGGCGTAATGTTTTGCATATAAGTATACTTGAGTAGACCAGTGGAAATATGAGAATTTTTGGATTTAGTAACAGTAACTCTGAGATTTCATAAGAGATATTCAGAATTTATTTGGTTCATCTTTAATGATGTGACATTTTGTAGAAGTAACATTGATATTTCATGATATTTTTCACTGAAGAAAAGGAATTTCATAAGATTAACATTGAAATTTTATAATATTCATTCTAGAATTTAGAAAAATTACTTCAGAGGTAAAGGGAAGATGTAACATTCATTTCATGATTTTGTAAGAGTCATTATGGTTTATGAAAAAGTAATATCATCTGTACTGAACATGATCAAGATTGAAACAATATTTGTGATTGATAGACATAAAAAGTAACTTAAAAATTACTATTTGAAATTATTGTTGTGTGGTCTAGATGACTTAGATCAGAAAATGAATCATTATCATGACACTTAAATTAAATATAAGGTGGTTGAAAATGTTGGTATGATCTAAGGGATCATTTTTTAATCAATACAATTTTAAAATATATTGTAAGTAGTTAACTTTCTGAAATTTTAATTTTTTGTCAGATTTACCAATATTAAAAAGGGTATTTGATGCTATTATAAAGAGGAAGTTAATTTCTATTTAAATAAGTTGAAAGATCAAATTTGAATTTAAAATTCAAATTTGAACAGAAATATTGCTTTTACTGTAAGAATTAAATGGATACTCACCACTACTATATGAATATGGGAGAGTAACTAAAGTAGAAAATTTTCATAGAAAAAAATAAAAGTATAGAGTACATGTTCTTCTATAGGTAGAAAAAGAATATAATAAGGGACACGAATATATTTTACATTTTTGAATTTTTTTTTGTTAAAAAATAAATATTTTATAATTCATTTTTCTTAAAAATTCAAGGATATTAAATAAAACTACTTTGAAGAATCGTTAAAACATATAAAGGAAGCTATATAAAGAAAACCAAAGAATGTGGTGGGATAAAGTTACCATGAATATATTAATAAAAAATGATCCCTTTCAAACATTTAAATGGAATTTAAGGTCAATAGAAAATGAAATTTAAAAATAAAATAATTTTGGGATAAATGGATCCATGTATAAAAAAGTCATATTAGAAAATGATTCCTAATAAAAAATAATAGATATGATTAGTTCCCCTTACAAGTATCATTTTTTGTGCATTATAGAAGAATGGGAGGGAAAATAGTAAGAAGGCATGTAAAACACAACAATAAATTTAAGATAAGAAAACAGATTGTGTTTAATATAAAATTAATATACTATTACAAAAAAAATTAGGCATAGAAAATATCGATTTTGATGTGATATTGGAAAGTGCATCTGTATGTTTACTTCCAACATCAATAAAAGTACTTTGACCTTCTATATAACAAACAAAACCATATTAATAAAATATTTCATAACCTTATTCATCACTATTACCATTTATAATTTCATAAAATTTCCTATTTTTATATACATTAGTTGGTAATAAGTTATTTCTATCATCAGATTTTAGTATTTTTCATTGATCCATAAAAGTTGCATATTAATAAAACATATGAAAAATTCATATAAAACACACAAAAAATTCATATAAAATATATGAAGTCGGCATATATGAGTATACCAAATATGTAAAACCCAAATATACATAATAAATTGGAAATAAGAATATAATTTTTTTTTGAAATGAAAAATGAAATAATGGTAAAAGGGAAGATAAAAAGAGAACTCACCTACAACAAGCAGACTGTGTTGTATAAGTTTGTGGAATGAAGACCAAATTAGCCTCAATGTTTCATAGTTGGTGAAGTTTTTATATATTAAGAAGGGAAATGAAACTAGAGGTGAACTATAATGAGAGGGTGAATCACATTAGAAGGGAAAGAAGAATTAGGTCAGGCTTCCAATGAGAAGAATATTCAGTCCTTGTCCCGAGAGGTGAAATACATATTTTTTTCATTTCATTCAATGTTAAAGAAGAATTTTATTACCTGCGATAATGGGTGAATCATGATATAAGGGAGTGTAGGGAGAATGTAGGATTCAATTGATGTCACCAGAGTGAGGCGCGTGTAGGGTTCTTTTGCTTGAGCTGATGTCGCAAGAGCAAGGAACTGACCAGTTTCTTCATGAGAGTAGGCAGGCAGGGAAAGGAAGTTTGATTATCCTGATATAAGGTAAGAAAGGGAGTTCAATCGGGACCCAATCAATTTTTTCACAAGTGAATTCGGGGAAGGGGTTCAATTTTTTGAGAGAGGCAGGGAAGGGAGTTCGGGTGGGAAGGGGTTTGATCACCAGAGAGAGGCAGGGAAGGGAGTTCCAGTGGGGGATTCAAGTATCTGATAAAAGGAGGGAAGGGCTTCCGATGGGGGTGGGGGGTTGAGAATCTGATAGCGGGATGGAGGGGTGGTAGTTAGGTTTGTGGGGGGCGGGGGGTTATGCAACCCAATAATTTCCACAATTTTGTTGTAAAATGTGGAAATAATGTTCTCTACAACCATAGTTAATAAAACTGTGGCACTATATGTGTGGAAATATTCTTATTTTCTAGTTGTTAACCGATTATACCATCACTTGATTCCATAGTATGAGAGACACACTCAAGACACTCTAATATATTTTCCCTAAATTCTAACCAAATCCTTATAAAGGGACTACTCCAAACAACATCCCAAGTATCGAACAACCTCTGATATCATTCTAATACTACTCAAACCATGTTGGGGCTCGAGCCACAACTACCCCAAGCCCACCTCTATAGGCCAGGGGCTGGAGACTAGAACCGAAGGCATAAATAACAAGGTGAGTCATTTTCCAAAGTATCTATACAAAAATACACATCCATATTAATGAAAAAGTGCAGAGGAACAATAGTAAAAATAAACATCACTATAGAAATAACTATGCATGTGGAACATATAGATAGTACAAGTGTATAATAGTTTAAACTAAAAATTAAAGTTAAAAAACACACAACCAACCAGAAATATGTCCTGATTTGAAAAAACTAGAATGTAAAATTCTAGAAGTGTCCATTTCCTGATCTCTGAGTTGCGACTACCATACGAAGTCCAAAGTACTAGGTATTACTAAGCTCCTATGAAGTCACATCCGACCTATTTTTTGTCTGCATAAGACATGACATGTGCGGGAAAAGCACATGAAGGGGTGAGAATATACATACCCAGTTGGACACCCCTAAAGTTTAAGGGAGAGAACTAAGAGATACACTAATAATAAAAAGACTATATATAGTAAATAGGATGTAGTGAAAGAGAACCTCTTAACCCAAACCAAGAGAGAGATTAACCTTTTACAAACACATGGGGCTCAACTCAGTGAGTAGATGAACTACACATTGAGCCTTTTCCACCTATATAAGGAGAGTAAACCCACCCAACAATGGGAAGATAAAAATAAAAATCACAGAGAATAACCTGTGCATTTTCACATCTCATGGAGAGAGAGTAACCAAATATAAAGTTATGGGTATAGAAGAATGTAAAATTTACTAGTAAAAATAATACTAAACTAGAGTGTAATGGTATATATATATCATATCTTAATCAAAATAATAAGAGTTTCCAATATTTTAAAAATTATACCCATGATGCCCCACACCCCACACATCTTCCCAGAAGTAACCTTCCAAGTCAGACCATGCCTTTACTTTATGTCACACAGTTGAGGGGTCACTATCTCTAGGTAGAGGACCCATTACATAGCAATACAAGTGGGTTACACTCTAATAGTTGATGGAGGAACCATGATTTTTTCAATTTTGGGGTTCCACTATAGTGATAGATTGCCCATGTACAATCCAGTTAGAGGGTTCCACTCTAGAAGTCATTGAGAACCCAAGCCTAGCTTGACTAGAGGGGTCCACTCAGAGTTTTGTAGAGGACCCATGCCCTCTACTGATAAGAGGGTTCCAATCTAGTCATAGAGGACCCATACCATGATTGTCTAGAGGGTTCCACTCGAGAAGCAATCAAGGACCTATGGCTAGATTATCTAGAGGTTTCCACTTGAGAAGTTATAGAGGACCCATGTTATGTTCTAATAGGAGGATTCCACTCTAGGAGTCAGTATAGGACCCATTATTAGATTTATTGGAGGGTTACACTCTAAAAGCAATCAAGGACCCATGATCATCCCAACTGGAGGGTTCTACTCATAATTCGGTATAGGGCCCTTGCCCAGCCCAGCTAGAGGGTTCCAGTCTAAAAGTCATCTAAGAACCATGCCCAACCCAGATAGAGGGTTCCACTTGGGATGTCATTGGTGATATTATATGATCACTGTTATCATCGAGCATCACCTCACCAAGCATCATGCTCAGAATATTCTACATCATATCCCAAAGTCCAGAACCATTGGAACCATCAAATTCTACATTAAAAAAAACTCAAGATATGCTACTCATGGGAAAAAATCTAAGTCCAAATGTAGAAGATACAAAAACATTAATTTTCATAAAAAGGACACAAGTAGTGGATCTAGATCGGATGTCCAAAAATTGTGGATCTAAATCAGACCTATCGTTTTCGGCCATCTGGTGGCCAGAAATTGGCCTCCATTAATTCTTGGAGGATTATCGCACATCCTGCGCACCATGGTTTTATCCAGTTATTATGATTTGATATCTAATAATAAAAATGTTCATCCAAAACCCTAAACCATCCCAGATCCGTGCTTGATTGATTGATATTTCCCTCGCTTGCGAATTTGTCATGATTCTAGTGGTCTGATCAGGCTCAGTACCACCCGACAACATTGAATTGGGACCGAGGGGTCCAACCATTGAAGAACATGAAGAAATTAAGGGGGTAAAGGAATAAGATAAAAGGTTTAGGGATAATTTCCAAGAATTATTTTCCAATAACCAAGAATGAGGATAAATTAGGTTAGATTAAAATTGAATTAGTCAATTTTATTATTACATGGGAGCATGAAATTGTCTAAAAATTGGTGAAGATCATAAATGAGATGATTGTGAATAATCAATTTAATCAAAGAGGAAATAAAACATAAATTTATGAGTCTTACTTGGAGATTGTATCTTACTTTATTGAATAACACCCTCTCCAATGATCGAAGGAAGTCATTTCTATCACTGCATCCCAATTTTCTTTGATCCAATGTTTTGTCATCATCTAAGGTGATTCACCATTGAAAGGATGAAGGAGAAGTCATCAGAAGATCCCAGTATTATGTGGTTAACCATAGGAATTTTTCCACAATGATGTATTTTTAGGGAAATAATTAGGTTAAATGGATGAATGAATGAATTAAATAATTAGTTAATCAACTCAATCTACCTCTAATGAGTGATATTTCCAAATTCACCACACTAACTTATTTTAGGTTGTGCCTTGGGTGAATACCATGTTTCAGACTCAATCATGGTTTTAGATTTCTGATCTAATATTTTATTTATGAGTTATGCCACTTTCTTTGAACCAATGCATGTGCGTAATATGAAATTTAATTAATATTATTATAAAATTTATTCTAGGAACACCAGACCTTGGAATCAAATGTCGTCTCATTCCCTAGATCTGGAAATATATATATATATATATATATATATATATATTTCAAAATCTTACAAGTAAAAAAATTTTTCTCTGCACAATCATTTTTTATTTGAGAGATTCACTTTAGGTTCAACATTTTTTTCTCATGATTTTTTTGGGATAAGGAACCACCCATGTGATAGGAACAAAATAGTCTGACGAGAACTAGGTAGTCTATCCTTTTCATCTTACAAAGTAGATTATATAGTTAAATTATTTCTCATCAAGTTCACCCTTCTTGTTTTGTCTGAAAAATATGGTTGGATAGACCCAATGGGTTGATTGTAGTGGGGGTTCAATGTCTTTGTAAAATCATTCAAATCAAGCCTTCCATATTTTTATCCCTAACAGAATCTGCCAACTGATCCCACATCCATAATTGGGAACATACCTACAATTCAAAGGTAGGTGGTCCTTTTTGGTTTCAGACCCAATAACACTTAGGAGCTCTCTTTGGTCAATAGGATGGGTGGTTGGGATCATCACACCCTTTTGGGGGGAATTTTTCCATACTCTAGGAATATCTTATAGATTTAAGATTTTTTTGATAATCTCTTCTTAATCCAAATATGCGACCATTTACCCTAACAAAATGTTCATAGGTTAAGTCTCTTTATATAAAAAGTGAGGAGGTCTTGTTGATGAATCAATACATATATATCTGAGGTTCTTCTTCCATTTCCATTTTTAGGGTAGCTTCTTATATAATGAAGCTATATAAGTAGGCACTCCAGAGTTTATTTCTATTGAGGGAGGCAATTAATATTTTGAGGATGGGATTGAGCCATTATAAGGCATCCTAAGTATCTTATTTTATAAAAGGATTCAAAACACACATAGTTTATTAAACCTATACAGTTTAATATCATATATAAAAGACATATATGTGGGAACATGATAACTAGGTGTTGATATCAATCCTCGGGGGTGTGTCCTATGTATCTTGGTTATAATAGGAATCAGAGTTATCATAGTTCAATAATTCTATTAAGACTGGCCCTAAGGTAGATACTCCTTTGTGATGGTTAATTGTATCATACACCGAACAAAGATTTCTCTCTAAGGTTTCCTAGGATGGTGAAGATTTACGATGCTAATGAGGTTATTATTACAACTCCCTATGAAGATATGATCTATGCTCGATGTGAGAAATAAGGGATAGAAAGTAATCAGCCACATTGAATATGAACGAAGGGATTACATGTTAGGACAACCCATTGGAAGCTTAACATAGGGATTGAGCCTTTGGAAGGAGTCCTATATATCCTGGTTATGACAATAATCAGAGTCATTGTAGATTAGTGATTTCTCAATATGCCCGTGGATGAGGAAGGACGATCATACCATGGGAGAGATTGGTTCCTGATGGTTGGAATGTCAGTGACATGGTGGGACATACCCCAAAGTGGATTCCCATTTGAGCTTGGGCCTTAGGAAGGAATTATACATATATTGGTTATAGTAGGAATTAAATTCATCATAGTTTTGTGGGTTAGGTCTTACACAGTGAAGATTACCTTTTATATAGTACATACCATATTATGCCGCTGATCGGGGAATACACACTGAGGTTTCCCTTTGGAGGTTTGACATGAAGCTTAAGCATTAGGAAGACATCCTACATATCTGGTTATATCATGAATAAATTTTATCATAGTTTTTTTGGTTAGGGATTACACACTAAGGCTTCCCTTTATGAATGATATGATCATTACAATTTCTTAAGCCCACGCGAGCTATACTTAGTGTGGGAAGAATAGGATGGAAAATGAAAAATCTTACTACTTGTGGGCATGATAATTATGTGACAGGACTTCCCTTTGGATTTTTTTATGGATACCAGGACTTAAGAAGGAATCATACATATTCTAGTTATATCACGAATTAGAGTCATTGATGATCAACTAAACTAGGGCATAAACATTTAGATTTCCCATTATTGAGTCTGGACAAGGTTATCAAGTCTTGAGATGCCCAATTGACCTGGTTTGCTTATTTTCCTGACATACATTGATTTTGTACCTAAAATTCCTTGATTGTATTCTTGACATGTTAGAGGTCATCTTCTTGATATGTCCAAAGAAAATTAAATGATCCAGTTGAATTTTCTAAGGAACATGACATAATCTGTATGGCATTTTTGAAGTCCATCACATGAACACAGATAACTTGTTTGGAGGACATCACAATACCTGGTTAGTTGATCGTAGAACCCATCACATGATCTCATATAACATAATCGAATAGCATCACATGATCTATCTAACTTACATTGGGGTCATTTAAAAACTCATCTGACATGATTGGAGGGAATCACAAGATCCATATGACTTTTTTGATGTTAATGCGAATGATGGATAACATGCTAAGAGGGTGTCGTGAGAGTTAGTGTGACATGTATGGAGGGCGCTACATGCCCTGGATGACTTGTTTGGGTGTCATCATGAAAGTTGGTTGACATGTCTAGATAACGTTGCAAGATTTGGCTGGTTTTTCCAAAAGACGTTATGAGACCTAGATGGTTTATCTGGAGGATGTCCTGAGACCCAGTTGACATACTTGGGGTGGTATCATGAAACTCATATAACATGTACCTTTTACACTGTATGATTTGGGACAAATTTATGGGGAATGTGGGAAGGTATGGATAGTGAGCTGAAAGGGTTTCATGAGACATGGGGGGAATGCTCAAAGGGTGCCATGTGACTTTCTATTACTTGTCCATGAGACTTCACCTGATCCAAATAGTATACCAAAGGAATGTTGCATGTTTTGGGTGATATGTCTTGGTACTTACATGTGAACTGGGTGGTTTACACAAAGCACATGAGGATCAACATATATGTTCTTCACATAAGTCTTCCATATTTTAGTCTTTTGTTATAATATAATATTTTATATTATTTAGATTTGTTTGGTATCAGATTGTTTTAAGTCTTTCATGATTTAGAAAATTTTTAGGATGTCCTTTTTTTAACCTGCCTGAAGTCCTTTGCATGATCTATGAGTGATCATGTGAAGTTCCTATTAATTTTTCATGAAGACTCCAGTTGTTCCTTCGACTTTACTTTATGGAGAACCTTTTTAGGTTATGAGATCAGTTGTTCCAAGAAATATACTCTAATTCCTAGGTGTATTGGTGTGTAGATCAAATGATTAATTTTTTGATGCGGGGGTGGGGGATTTATAAGCCTCGCCACCCCGATTATTAATCACTATACATTGAACGTACCACACAAATCCATGATGGATTCAATAGAGGTATTTGATGTCATGAATCTACAAGATCATATTGTAGTTCATTCTAGGGGTGTCATATGATTTTAAGAAACAGATATACCATCCTGTCAACACACCATCTATTTTATTATATCTAATTAATGGGGTCTTTTCTAATCATGTGGGTAAGCCAAAGGACATTCACATTGTGAGGATAATATGTCTAGGTGCTTTTGTGATATCAAGGAACCTATTGAAAAGCCTTCACATGATCTTAGAAGACCTGTCTGGGACCTTTCTCAAGACAAGGATGGATTTCCATAGGGTTTTGGGAGATCAGGAAATCATGACGAATGGTGTTTGTGAGGTCTTTAAGAGTGCATGAGAATTCCACATGAAGTTTACAACTTCAAGAGGCTCCCACATTTTGTTTTTTATTTTATTCTTTTATTTGTCAAAGGCTTGTGGATCTTGCATGATTTTAGGAGTATTATTGAATAAAATCACTCTCCCCACTGGTGATGCATCACATGACCTAAAAATGGTCATATGGTGATACATTATAATTTCATAAACAAACCCTTTTTTTTACCTTATGGAGGCAAAGGGGGAGCGATGTAAGGCTTGGACATGTTCAAAGCCTTTCACGTGGTGAGGGTGAAAATCTAGCAGGATCTCTTGTGGTGAGGTAGAAATGTCACTATGGGCTTCTAGTGTATCAAAAACCATATAGGGCATGTATAATGATGTTTATAACCATAAGAGGCTCCATACTTTTCCTCTTTTCATTTCCTTGTTTATTTTTCAAGGTCTTAGAGTCTTGCGAGTTTTATTGATTATTTTCTAAGACAATAATTCTTCCCCTTGGTGACGATTTTCATGAATAACAAAAGTTCTTATGGTAATTCACTAGAATTATCATAAACAGACCCTTATTCTTTTTTTTGGATCCACAAGGGGAGTGCGAGACAAACTGGAGTTGTCTGATTCTCTTCATGTGACTGGGGTGACATGCTAGCAAGATCTTGCATGACTAGGTGTACATGTAATTAGGGATTCCATGGTGTCTCATGAGATTCATGAGTGTTTCATGTAATAATTACGAAAAAAGAGGATCCCACATTTTTTTATTTTCTCCATATTTTCCATGGATTTTTGGATAGATTTTCAGGCGCCTATTGCTTAAAAATTTTCATGACCTGGAGGTACTCATTTAGAAGCTATTGCATGATGATTTCTTTTATGGGATTCCATCACAAGAGTAGAAGGGATTTTCAAGGGGTATCTATGGTATATTTAATAGGTTATTAATTGTACATGGATTCTTTTTATGACCTTCTGAAGTTCTTTTAATAATGTTTATCTCAGAGGATTATGCGATACATGAGTTATAGACACCTTTTCTTCCTTTGTTTTGTAGCCAAAATAATACCCATATTCAGAAATTTCTTCACTTGTGAATTTTCTGATTCTCATTTGGGGGGCATCAATAATATCATATCATCTATATCATGGGTTTTACACTTGCTCTAACTTGATATACACTTCCTCCATTGGACCTTAAATAAAAAACCTATTCCAATGGCCACATTTTTTATTAGACACAATCATATTAGCCCTATAATTTTAATCCTTTTAAGAGTTATCCCAAAAATGGGGCACCCACTATTTTTCCCTAGGTCACATCAATGCCTGGACATGCTACCTAGGTTCCTTTATCTCAATCCCTTCTCTAGGGTTAGATAGATTATCTTAATGGGAGTAACATCCCTCAATATAGCCATGATATACTCATTTCATAATCATACACATAAGAAATATAATCTAAACACAATATAGATGGATGAAAAATAACCCATATCTCCCTTAATTTAAACAAGGCCAGTCCTCTATCACCTAGCCTATTAGTAATTCCTTTATGTGGTATACCATTAATCCAACCATTCCTAGTCCATCTCCCTCCCCAACTCATTGGGAATAAAGGGAACCCACTCCATCTTCCACTATGTTCCATAATTAAATTTAAAACCCTATAGAGTATATATATCAAACACCATACATTTATGATTAATTTATAAGACCTTAAGGACTAGGGCATCACAATCGTGTTTTAGATTCTATCATGGCCTAGGTAACATCCATCTAATTAATTGGGATTATGGAAAACATTTAAATCATAATTCAACGTTGAACGCATAGAAGTTTGAAGACCACATATCACATGTTTTATAATAGAATTCATAAACTATATAGAGATGTTTTAGGAACACCTACCTTATTTAGAGATATACATAACAAGAAATGATCTACCACCAAAACCTAAGATTATCCAAGATTGATTAACGAACTTCCATCATTAAAAATACCTACTCCATAAATAACCCCATAATTAATCTTAAAAAATTTATAATTAATTTACCCATTAACCAAATGTCAGTTCCATAATTAATACTTACTTAATAATAAATAAATATCTCACCAGATGACGTAATGATACCGAAACCCTATGTAGTAGGGTGTGGATCAGTCCCAACAAACCCCAATACCATATTTGAAAGAATCCATATCATCTAACAATGATTTGTAAATAATTTAAATTAATTTTTTCTGAAAAATATAAAATAATTTAGGGTTTCTTTTTACCTTAGTGAAACCATATAAAACCTAAGGAATTCATTTTTCTAGAATATCCTATAGAAAAACCACCCCAAATCCCCATAATATCAAGATGATTTCACCATGAATCGGTGGAATCATTTCAGAATAATAAAAACACAACTGTTTGAAATTTCAGGAAAATTAGAGTGAAAAATGAGAGGGATTGTATGGGAGAGAAAATAACAAAAATACATGGAGAGACCTCATCTGAACCACTATGATCCCAGAGGATAAATTAGAGAAATGGAGGGGAATAGGATCTCAACCTTTTCTTCATTCAGACATCCTGAAATAACAAACCTAAAATAGGGAATCCCATTTTGAAGACCCAAAAGGCCATCCTAGCATTTTAACATTTTTTAAGAAAAAGTAACAATCATGGAGTTTCACCAATGGATTATGGTGTTATTACTCTACTAGAAACCCCTTACAGTATTAATGTTCAAGTAATGATGTTGAAAAAATTACCAAGACAAAACCAAGTCAACTGACACCTCAACCTTGGGTTATACCGTGATGTGATCCAGAACTTCATGAAATAATAAACTCCTAATGACTAGACTCTATGGTGTGGACCTCATCTTTATAGCACAAAAAATCACATTACAACCCACATAATTATGTAACATAGGTGTCATAACATGAAACCCTATCTCTAAGAAGAAACTAAACTCCCAAAGTCCATTATTTCTTGGTCTAAATCTCCTCACAATGTATAATTTCTCATATCCCCACTCTTATAATATATTAATCAAACAACACACTATGATACCTCCCAATGGGAATGTTTTCATGGAAATAATTAAATGTTATGATGAGACTAACCATCTCATTAAGAAAATTAGAATGGAAATACATAAGAATTATGAACCCAAATCATAAGAGTCTTATCATTTTTCACATTCTAATACATAAGTGTCATCATTATGGAATGAAACTCTCAGCCATGGATTAAACTTCTTTCCAATCAAATATAACCCAATACAGAAGGTTAATCCTCATAGTGTGACATTTAATACAAAGCATGGCCTAATACATAAGGGTTGTTTCCTTTTCTAAATTCAATACACAAGGGTTATGTTCATGGTGTGGCACCCACCTCCACAATGTGACCCCCACATGGATGGAATTTCCATAAGAAAAATTTCCACAAAACCACCAAACATTAATAACCATTTTTCAGGACATAACTGGATACCATCATACCATGGTGCTTCCCTAGGATATGGGGCAATCCTCAATCTTCCCATTGTCACAACATGACATGTACCCATTATAGAATGTTTAACCACTTACAAAATAAATCCACAACATGTCCACTCTAACCCCACTCCAACACTGATTCAAGCATCTAATACACCTTGTAAGCATTTAATCATAACCAAAAACAAATTCTAGAGATGTTCCAACTCTCATAATTTTGATCTGAAATCCAATTATCAAGACATGCCATACCCTAGGACCACAAATTCAAATTTCTGATAGTCTTTTACCAAACTTAATAACACGGGTCATTATAAAAAATATATATATCAAATATAAACATCACATTTTATTGTGATGAGATAATAATATGTTTTTTATATTCTTTTCCATAGAAAATATTTATTTATTTTACTCCTATAGAACTCTAATAAAGATAAAAAATCAATCCAAGGGAATATTGATAATAATTACAACATAAAAAAGGTTTATAGTTCATTAATAAAATACTTAAAAAAAATTCATATTATTATTTTAATATGAGATTTATCCAAATACAACATTACTAGATAGAGTAATGTTTATCAGAGATGTCATTCTCTCAGTGTAGAGAATGATACTGCATTAACCATATCTTATTTTGGTAGTGAATCCCTTAATCCTATCAATGGTCTATCAATATAATCCTTTTTTGATATACTTTAATATCTTTTAAGGATCTTTGACACCATCAATCCATCACATCTATTTGAAAATTTCACTACCCTTTCCCTACTAAATAATATATCTCACACAACTAGATTCATTCAATTCTAACCCACATCTATAAATTGGAAAATCAAAGGAATAAATTCCATGGATCAAAATTTAATCTCTTAGCCTCATTGGTACTAATCCACTATAGAATACCATGACCATCCCATTTGAATCCCGGAAGACACTACGATATCTAGAGATTCCCCTACTACCCTTGTACTATCCATCAGTATTCAACTTGATCATGTTTTTAATACCCTCCTTATACACCAATTCAATGGATCCTTTATACTTTTTAAAGTTAAATTATATTTTCAATCTATTTTATATAGATAAACCTTGTATATAATTTCATAAAATTCCTTACTATAATTTTATTGCATCCTTGGAAGCAGTGAAAATGAAAAAATGATTTTCTTATGATGATAAATGAACACTGTAATGAACACTGACATATTTTTTTATCATTGTAACACCAATAAATAATGTTTAGTAAATAAATCACAAATGTAGTGAATAAGTTTTATATTTATTCTGAGAGTTTGACATGCATGAAATTCAAAATTCATTCCAAGACAGTAGTAATAAGAGATATCAAGATTTTAGAAATGTTAAACTGTGCATTCCATAAATTACTTTTAAACAGATAGTGTGGAAATATATAATCAATACATTTTTTATTCCAATTTAACAAAGAACTAATAGATTACCTTGTAAAACTATTTTTGTAAATCTAAAATCAGTATATAGATTACTAGAAGAGAAATTTCATTAGTGAATAGATCTTAAAGGAGGTATCCAGAAGATAAAAAAGGGCTAATTCAGGCTATTGGTTGTTTATTAGTTTTATTGAGATGATAATATAAAGTCTTAAAGATAAGAATGCCATAAAATTTAGGTTATCAAACTAGTGTGTATAAGGGAACAATGTGATGGTTGTCGATTATAAACCTAATATCAGTAGGTAGATCAGAGAGTGAACTTGAAAGCTTATCAATGATAGGGAATTATAGATCATTGATCCTAACCACTTCCTAAAACCCTTGGGAGGGAGGATCTTCAGCCAAACTATCCTTCAAAAACCCAATAATAGTCACATTAGAATCTATACATCTTACTTATAGTATAGTAGAGCAATATATTTCGTTTATGTAGGACAAATAGACGAGTTAAAACTCTATAAGTGCCCATAGTTTGAATCTTCTAAGGAACATTCCTTTCAGAAAGGAGTTGGATTAAAACTTATCACCAATTATCCTCCACATAAAGACAACCTTATTAGAATCATATAAATGATGAAGATTCTTATTTCCAGTTACCTTATATTTGTTTCTCTAATAACACATCCTCAAACGGGAAATAATATTCTTATTCTAAAAATTATAGGTAGTATAAAAGAAATTGTCACTATAGACATTGATACTTTTTATCAAAGTTTTGGTCCACTTATACCCCATAAAATCATACACCAATTTATAATAAATGATAGAGTTAATAAGGGAAATAATACCATCCATGTAGAAAGATTTACCATTTTATAAAGTTAACTAATTAATAATCTGATTGAGAACTCCATCAAATTTTTAAATTTCTTTTTCTTTTCTTAAAAATGATGAACATTGAGATAATTAAAAGGAAATAATCCCTATGAAAATCCTAAATTTGATTATAGATAATGTTTCCCAACATGACTAAAACCTTTAATAACATAATGAAAGGAAATATTCCTGATTATATTTTTCCAAGAAACCTACACATAGTGGAATAATAACATTTGGATATTATTAATTTTCCTTATTAATCCATGGTAGAAAAAGATGATATCATCTCCATTAAATAGATTCCACGGCTCAATCAATCCTTTATATTCCTAAAAAAATACTAATATTCCAAACTTTATTTTTTCTAATGAAAATGAGTGGATATGGTAATATTTAGCCATGTTTAACAGTATTATGTGAGTGATTCACCCTTTTTCACTCTACAAGAGTTGGTAAATAACATCTAGGTACACTATAAATATGAACGAAGACTCTCATAGATTTTAATATTCTTTAAACCTTGTTAATAAATATATCATTGATGAAAAAATACCTTAAAACCATAAAAATAAATATATATTTGATGATGTAAAATGCCTTAGAAACAATATATTTTATGACCACATAACCATTTATTGAATTTATTTTAAAAAAATTCCTATAATTTGAGGCAGTATAAAACAATCCTAAATTTTATTCCCATAAATGTGACCAAAATGATTAAGAGAGTTCAAATTTTCAACAACACTAACAATAAAATCAGAAATAATATTACTAATGACATTTTATTATGTATTTCTAAAATAAATATGTCTAAAATATAAAATTTCATCATCATTTTGAAACTTGGGAATCAAAAACATGAAATTTGAATTAATAACTCATGGAAGATTACCTTATCTGAAAGATAATTCAACCAGACTCTAAAAAATAGAGAGGATTATATTTTAATGGTGTTGATATTTTTCTTAAACAAACCATATAAACTAATAAACTTCTTAACATTCATACCAAAGATATAAAATTTAATTTCAATATCAACTAGGATGTATGTAATAAGTTGATTTTCATCTATTTTAATGGGTTCACAGATGACGTTAGTGTGTACCAAGTTTAGTTTAACTACATCATCATTAAAAATATTTGGATATTAATTTCCAATATAATTCCTTAATTTAATATTGTTATTAATAGTTCAATCACCATGTATGAGGTAACTGAGAAGTTTTTTTAATCTACTAGACTTATGAAGAATGTGGAAGAAATATGTGTTTATGTTTCCTTACTTTGACCATTTCACATTGTAATTATCTTTAAGAAAATATTTCTTGATTTTAGGAGATATGTTATGTTTTTTTTGAGATATACTTCCTTGAAAAATCCAAATTCAACAAAATTACATTACGTCTTCCTATATTGAAGAGAAATAAGATATTCATTAGAATTTAAGATATTAAAATATATATACCAAGAGAAGTGTTTACTATAGTATATCAACCAATGATTAAAAACATTAAATTTAAATGTATAAGGATGAAGATTATTACTACAATAAATATAATTAAAGATATCCAAAATAATAGCCTTATAGTCATGTTGATTTAGTTGGGAATTATTAAATCTAAATGTAATTGGATACTTGATATACCTGAGAGAGAAATAGATTAGGATTTGACGATGATAAAATTTAACTTTGGGTTAATTAATAGAACTAATTGAATCCCAAGAGTTGAGAATACCACCATCAACAACGTACCTATCAAGATTACTAGAAGTAATTTTATTAATATGATTTATATACTAGGTGTATTTTACCCAATTAAAATTAATTTAAAAGGGATAATTAATATCTATATATGTTTTAAACTCCATATAGAAGATATGTACCCTAGATGGGACAAATATATCTTTTACTTATATGATTGTATTTAAATCACTAGAAAAATAAAAGGTGTATTGATTCTTTTACTAAATCTTGGTAAATATTTCTATAAATACTTTCTATACTGATATATTTCAAAATAATTGAATAAATATTAGAAAAAAATACTTCCCTATATGATTTATATCACAAGAAATCATCTACTAAATGATACTATCAACTAAAATAAAATCCAGTTTTAGAGATATAATAAACCAATGTGTGAAAATAGTAGTAACACAGACATTTATAATAATAAATTTGTACCCCATTCAGTAAAATTTAATCCTAATAAATTTATTAAAATGATTCATAGGCCCTGATACTCTAATTACAATGGTATATTGTTGGAGATAATTAATATTATGGATTGAATCTTTTTTTATTAAGATAGTCCTTGATAATTAAAAA
This sequence comes from Viscum album, assembly GCA_963277665.1. NCBI lineage: Eukaryota > Viridiplantae > Streptophyta > Magnoliopsida > Santalales > Viscaceae > Viscum > Viscum album. The sequence continues at coordinate 1,113,520,625 of OY728146.1, forward strand.
ATATATTATTCATTTATGATTAAATTTTATTTTAGTCATCCCACCACCAAACCTGTGTGACTTTTTTTAGATTACTATTACTTGGGTCCTTTCATTTTTTTCACCTCAACCTTCTCAGTTGTCATCTTTGGATATTGAGATTCATTTTTTATTGAAATCAACATTTTATTACCATCATCCACCAATTATTGAACATGATTAAAAAGTCTTGTATCATGGTAATTATCGTTCTATTATGAATTAGGTGTCACTAGGGAATGATTATTAATAAAAACATAATCAACATCCTTTGATTCTAATTAATAATTAGAACAATTCTCTCATTTCTTATTATTCTAACTAGATCTATAAATTGAATCAGTACTCTTCACTTTCCCATCTCCAAATATTGGAATGAAAGTTCCTTTTGTGAAAACTTGGAAGAAATATACATCGAGTAAAAATAATATTATTTTAAAGATACTAACTCAACATCATTCTTATTATGCTCATCATTAATCATTCTAAAAATTGATGTTGACTTGGAATATTTCCCATAATCTTCCACCATTACCATTTCACTCCCTGATTTTTTTCTATTCATATCAAAATTAATATCTTTCATATAACCCTTATTCTCCCTTTTTTATTTCCTATATCAATGTATTTTTTAATAGTGATTAACAACAAACTCTTGATATTAATCTTTATCCTACATCTTATCATGTACCCCCTCAACCAAAATTTCATTGAACATTGAGGGTACCCCTATTTCATGTAGTCATTTCCTATACTTTCCATTAAATCTAACATCATATTGTGACTTTGGTTTTTTTTAAATGAAGCATTTTTATCCTTGAAATTATTATTCCATTCCTCAAAAAATTTCTTATAAAAATTCTATAATTTTTTTAAAAAAATTCTTAAAATCATTCAAAAATTATAAAAGTTTGGAGTATATTCATATTAAATGTGTAAACATGGTTTCAAACATTTGTTATTAAGTAAAAATTGTTATGTTAGATAAAGTTAATAACAAAATTGATCAGGATATATGTCTATAACTAAATATTACCAGTCAAAGGATTATCATCTAACTTAATATGGGTTCTCGAGCATGATGAAATATCATTCATAATTTAAGGATTGCATAAAATCTATTTCAAACCGTGATGCTATATCCATATTTTAATATGTGATTTATTTTGTGTATATTATTTGAAATTTCATGTCCAATTTAGAAATATAAATGATGCTTGGTTACAAATTTATATGTCATATTATTCACAAATTAGAAACATAAACATATAAATTAAAAATTATACAAAAATAACCTTGGCATGTTTGGATCATATTCAAGTTATTCACATCCCATATAACTTGGAGCATTGTTTTTAGATTAGAAAAGAATTGTATCTTATCTCCTCTAGTGAATATAATTCTTAAAATAAATTAATTATTACCCTCCTCCATTCTCTACTTCAACACCACTCGTCTTTAAACAATTTAAAATTTCTCATATTCACCCCTTATGATATTATTTTAATGTTTTCTAACCAAGGTTAGATATTTATTTTCTTCCACTAAAATATTTTTAAACATCTTATCAGTGGTGATACCCTTCCATTGAAATATTCTCCCTTAACATTCTTAAGAGCCCATATATTTTCAACCTCCTCCAATCGAGAGGATCTTGCTTTATATAATCTAGGTATGGTGTCCCTCTTGAAAATTTCTTATGTATTACAACAACATTCCCTTGGTAAATAGGATATATTAGTGAAAAACCCCTGAAATTGTAGGGTCTCTATAATTCTCCATGGCCAAATTCCCTACTATGATTCTCCATCTTGTAATATTTATAATTTTGATTATGAAAATAATAATTTTTCTCAATTAGATAGATAAAAAACTAAAAGAAAACACATAGGATACTTAAATAGTGTCCCTACAGGGAACACTTCAATAGTTTCATCCCTAATATACCAGTGGAAGGTAGTTGAAGAGGTCTTGGTTTCGAGACTTTGTATTTACATCTTCGTTATTTTATACACCACACCCATATCTAATGTGAATGGTATACTCAAACAAAATTTTCAGGGTGAATTGAACTCAATATCCACCAATGTCCCCTCAAGGATGTATCTTACTCCCATTAACCATGGAGAAAATAAAAATGTAACAATAACTACAAAAAAACAATAATAATTGGAATACATAATTAGATCAGGGAGAATGTACATCATTAAGAAACATTATTAGATAAAATATCATTTCATAAATAATCTCAACATGTTTAGGTGAATAAATAAACCATTACATTTGAAAAATAGAAAAGAAACATATTCATTGGAAAATAAATAGTACTAGTCTGAACTCCTAGAATTCATTATTATATTCTATAAGGAGTTTTCAACCTTATTGACTTATCAATATATATGCAACACAATAACATTTATACTAATAATAAGTCAATAAATCTAATCAAGTCTATAAGAATCATCAATGGAACATTGAATGATTTTGATTTACTCATGTTGAGAATGATAAAATAGTATATTTTAATCCATATGTTGTGTAAATTATAAATCTTAACACACATCATGGAAGGAATAACCACTAAAGAACCATCATTCTAAGAAATTAATATACCAAGAAAGTGATGAAAAAAACTTTTATTAATAATATAGTTGTGTGAGGAATTACATTGTATCTTTCATGTCCTGGTGAACCTAATTATCCATTATTTAAAAAGGTGATAACAATGTTTATAAAATAAATTTTTTTGTAGGGGGATTCCTAGTATTTCCATACATACTAGGAAAATATGTAAGAGTTTCTACTCAATATTTACCATAATACTTATTTATTCATTTACAGAACATTGGGAATTAATGTGGATATAAATAATACATCCTTAAAATTCAAATATTATCTTTTAAAACATCTAATTATTTTTATTTTATAAATAATGTAAATAAATTTAAATTTAAAACAAATTTTAATGATTTTTATAAGGAGAAATTTCAAAAACTTAATTCATGAAAATATACACTCTAGATTTTATTGGAAATATTTGTTGAATATATTTCACATATAACTCTATAATAATTCTGAAAAATTATAATAAAAAAATGTAAAGTAATATCTACTATATTACATCAATAACTACTAATTAAGCATTTATACCCACCTACTTTCTAAACCACATCATTATCCATCAATTGAATTTTTGATACCTTATAGATCAATAATTTCCAATTTAGTGTAATAAAATCCTAAATTTAGTATTTTAGATAACACAAAATTCAACTATATGAATAATTGAAATGGTACCATATCATAGAGTTGAGTATAAGAAGATGAGTTGACTGAAAGATGAGTAAGTCCTAATATATACATATATAATTTAATGACTGATAAAATATATCAATTGGAAGGTAAAAATTTATAGTAAGAGGTCTATTTAAACCACATATAATATATATGTATTTAATATTCTATTTTATAATTAATATGTTTGATAATTTAATATTTAACCACTTGTTGTACCATACATTGAGATGTGACTGTATACAAGTAAACTACCTATAACGAAACACAATTTCATTATATAAATTATGAATAACAGGAAAAATATATAATGAATGTTAAAATTGATTAAATTGTTTCAATTATTCAATCACTCCAACTTTTAGAGAGCATGAAGATTCATTATCATTAGTTAAATATTCCTCGTAAAGGTCAGAATAAGAAAATAATTGAAGTTGGATAATTTTTAATCATCATGCCACCCATATGAAAGGGTTTTATATATATTTCTACCAAAAGACATTAGCAAATTTATTTTGTATATAAAACATTTATATTAATTTCTTGACCATCCCATCACATTTTCTAATTAATCCAGTCATCCATTTATAGTAAAAAATTAAATTAGTTATTGCTGAATGATCTAAAGAATTGTTTCTAGTATATGAAAGAGTTTTATGTTTATAAATTACAAGTTATCACACAATGTTTTAGGAAATATTTCCCTGAAAGAAACTTTAATTATTCAATAAGATACTTCTATAATGATTTCATAGAATAAAAAATCATACTTCTAATTATACATTTCAATATAATTTATATATATTATTTTTCAGGATTTCTATAGAATTCCATTTTCATAAAAATAAATTTTATTTCTCCCAAGAAATAATTTTTTAAGAAATATGTTCATAATGATTTAAAATTTTATTGATTTAATTCAAAAATAGTTTATTTATATCTTCATAAAAAATAAGAGTAAATAATCATTATAGAATTTATGCATAGGTGAATTCAAACCTCTTATTAATTTAATGGGAGAAATAAATCCAATGATATATCCTTTCATTAAGTATCAACTAAAATAGCATTCATCTATTTTGAAAATAAATTTAGATAATGGATTATGTTACGTAACCCGTATATTTAACCCAAAATACACCCATTGTAAACATTTTTTTTCAATAATTGTCTTGAAATATTTAGAGTGGAACGTGTAAGATTAATAAATAATTTTGATAATATATATATTTTTAGGAAATTATATATTATGACCTATTTTATTGCGTAATAATATTTTGAAATATAACATTTGAGTGCAAGATTCTCATGCTTGTACTTATTTGGATATAGGTTTACATTTTGAGAGGAAGTAGAAAGATTGTCTTGTATTATTATTATAGGCACAACATAATATATGATATGTGAGTCTTTGTTAATAGTTATTATACCACTTATAGTGGCCATGAAATTACCAATAATATTTGTAAAACCATTCCCAACAATAATGGGACTAAATTATTTAATATCTTATGCATGATCATACATAATAATTAAGGTAATGGATTATACAATTACAAAAGATTAAATAATTATAGAAATAAAATATAGTTGACCGAATTCATAATTTTATCATGTATAATATCCCAGTAATCCATGAAAAATATTTTTGTAAATACATCAATCTAGATAAAACAATTAATATTTAATTTAAAATGAGCGCGATTTTCCTCATTTAAATAAGGAATGATGAAGAGATTTCTTTTCTAAATCTCACTAAAATAACAAGGTATATTATGAAGAGGATCAAATTTATTAAAATTTACACCAACATCACAGAAATATGAATAAAAGTGATAAAAAATTTCACCCTCATTATCATAAATAACATCATTCCATTTTACAAGAGTAATTAATTACTTTTAATTTCTATATCATTGATCAACATAGAAAAAATTTGTTTTCCCATCACTATATTTTTACCATTTAATTTATTATTTTTTTTATATTTAATCCTTTTATATAAGTAGATCATGAAGTGAAATATAATTAAAAATTAAATCCCATGAAGAATAATTTAACGGATTTGACTTAGTTTGAAGATCTTTAGATTTTTTCCAACATATTTAATTTTACCACCATTATCACTGAATCTATACATACTCTTGATTATAAGAGCAGGTTTAATTCTCTTTAATTTCATAGTATATTTTTAAATAGAATACTTATATTAATTTTAAACTATTCATATAATACAATCATTCTATAATAATTTGATTCAGGATAATAATTTTTTAAATGAAATGGGTAAGTGTTTCAACAAGAGGCCTAAATACATCCTATGAGTGTGGAGGGGATGAGTGAGTTTTGGTGGAAATTATATGTCTTGTTTCATGGATATTATTAATACATTTGGAATGAACTTTTATAAATTTTAATATCCAACCCCCGAACCAAAAAATCCTAGTATGAAAAAACAATTGATGACAAAATAATTTTAATTTCTTTACAATAAAGTGTTACATGCAAGGAGTATAAACATGATGATGTTTTAGTGTACAGAAAATTATTATACATTGTATGTGGTTACGCGATTTAGGTAAGGCTCACCACAAATAAAAATTTTACCACTTCAATCATATTTTCATTTCACCACTTCAATGAAAATATTCAAAGAGTAGTCAAAAAGTAGGTTTCACATAATTAATATAAGAAATAAAATTAATAAATAATCTAAACAAGGGTGTTTCTCTACCAATAAATTCCCAAGATCAATTCGAAGTCATAAATAACATACCCTTATAACAAAAACTCCCTCATTAAATCTACATATGTGCATAATAATCTCTATATTCTTTAAAATATATAGAGTTCTCTATTATATGTAAAGCATTTCACTAACCATACTTATTAATATTCTCAATTTGTTAATTTAATAATTTACCTCATCCAAATAAACTTTTCAAAAATTTATTGGCCTTTAAATCCATACACAATGGTCTAATTATGTTACCAAAAAACAAAGCCAATATTTCAATATTTGAAACATATTTAAAATCATAGATTTTATAGTGATCTTCTAAATGATGGTGTAACAACCAAAATTTTCGAAAAATAACACCCTATTATTAGGTCCTCTCAATATAATTTCTTAATTCGAATTTAAATTATGAACATCATGGGGTCAATGTATATAAATATTATCAACTAGATATATTATGCCAAAACAATATTTTTTACGTCATAATAGAAAATTCTATAGCATATTACAGCTTGTAAATATGGTGTTATAATTTATCAACAATCCATAGTCTAAAATAATTTTCTTTATAACATCCCACTCGAGTATGAACATTAAGGAAAAGTTTCCAACCCTTAACTTCCGTCTTAACTCATCGGTAATAATGATGTAACAACCATGTATTGTGATGTGATTTAGACTTTTGAAAAACATTATCTCTATTATACCATTAATTTTAAATATCTTGTTTTTGTCCCAATACCCCATGTTGAATACTTATTTTACAATAAAAATTATGAGCCCCAAATTCTAACATTATGATTTTATATGATGGTATAGAAAATTCTTTAGCATTTACCCAAAATCAATGATATATATTATAATTTGATCATGGACATTAAAATATGTTAGTGGTTTTCTTCAATAAATTTTCTCCAAAAGTTCTCTATTATTATCCAAATATCATTCAATCCTCACAAATTTAGTAAACAATTTTATGTGAATAATTTAAAACCAACAAAACCAATTTGAGTCATTTTTTAACAAACTCAATATACTCTTTTTCCTTACCAACATTCTTCCTCACATGGGTTCCAACATTCCCCCCTTTGTATTTATTTGAAATATTATATATTCTAAGTTAAATTTAAGACTGTATATACTGTCTAAAATCCAAATTGTAATAAAAAATCAGTTAATAGTTTATGTTTTTATGTGCAATTTAGAGTATACAAAATAAGAGGTTATAAGATAATTATATGATTTAATTCTTAGCTTCCACCTTTAAAACAAATCTACTTCTTGTTTACTTTTTAAGTCACACTAATACTATAATATTCATTAAAAATTATTTATCATCCCCATGGATCATATATAACCCTATCTCTTATAAAAAAATTTCTCCGTCTACTGTATATTTCTCTCTCTTGAGTGATGCTTCAATTATACTTGTTAATCAGATGAAGAAATGATATCACCTATTGAATGATTCTCTTGTATAACTTGTTAATATCAAGCCATGATAGAATTATAATATTCCACTCATGTATACACATTTATAAAGAAAAAAAATTTAATGTCCTCAAAATAGTAAAATAATAAGTTATGTAATAATTTTTTTAGGGATAAATGAATTTCCAAACCTACTAAAGTGATTGGAGGTGGATAAAAAGCAATATTGAATGATTATTTTAAAAAATTACTATAACTAATTGTTTTATAAATATATTAACCACTTGTTTATGTGTTTCAATATGATACACTTTGATAATTCCTTTCTAAACAATATCTTTATTAAAATGAATCCAAATCTCAATATAGTTTATAAATGAGTCTTTTACTAGGTCTTAAGTTAACTTGAAAAACATTAATTATTATAATAAAAATTAATATAATATCACTGTTTCTTTTTAGGATCCTTTAATAAATTTTCATCTATATCATTTATGTACAATCCCTTTTTACCAAAATATATATTTTTCCATTTTGACAAGAAAAGTGAGCTACCATTTAATGTTATTCGAACTAAAATATTTTATTACAAAGTAAAAAGCATAACCCCTTGTAGAGTTTTTGTCCATAACATATCAGTCCTTTTTTTAAAATATGACTTCATTTATGGGTTCTTTCATACATAGAATACCAAAACATATTAATGAGTGCCTTGAATTTAATTACTATGTGATATTATTATTTTATAAAGTTTTGAAAACCAGTATCCAAATAACTTTTCTAAAAATGTCAAGTCTTTTCACTTTTAAGTAAAATAAGATTATAATAATTATTTGATATAAATTTGGATCAATATGTATTCTGTTTTATTTATTATTAATCAAAGTTTTCAACCATGATAATATTTTAAAATGGATTTCAGTCTTACATATCAAACTTTATCAGCATACCCTTCACATATTTTTATTGATAAATAAATGTCTAATTATTTCTTTATTATATTATTTGATAATAAAGTAAAAATGATAATCTATAATTGATATCTCAAACATAAACTACATCAGTTTAGAAAACCAATCTACTAAAAATTTATTATTTTAATTGAATATTTTTTCAACAACATAGAGAAGTACCATACATTAATCTTCCGTAAATAATTTCATATAGAGTTTATAATCAACACTCCCCCTATTTATTTCCTACTTCTTTAAGAAAGAGTATAAATTAGAATATGCTTCCATTGGTTCTTACTTTAATCCATATTGTGATTTTTTAATCAATAAATATTTACTTCATTATCAAAAATTTTAAATCCATATAATTTATCACTATAGGATTTCTATTTAAGAAAAACATTAATTAATATCATATTTGAATACATTTTATAGATCTTAAAATGTATCTTATAGATTCATACCTTCAATTTGGATATAAACTTTCCAAACTGATATATCTTTGATGTAGGTCACATTTCCACCATCATAATTTTTATTTTTAAACACTGAATTTGTTCCAATATCATTGTGATCATTCGATCATTCCACTATCTACCATGTTTATTTATTTTATATTTTATCTTGGTCTTTATTCATGGGATTTACCAGTGATTGAATCTTTTTAAATTCCTTAAATATTTTTGGATCCACCTATGATAATTGAGTAGTGTGATCAATAATCCACATCCTTTAATTTTTTAGAAAAGTATTATTATGAATAATTATTATATTTATCAATTTCAATGCTTATCTACCCATATTGAGTCAATGATTGACTCTTTTAAATAATTATGTCAACCTCTAATTCAACCTTTGAATCCTTATCTTACATTGGATTATGTATGACTTAAGAATTTGTCTCAATATAAACTTCTTCACCATTGATTTATTTTATATATAATATTTAATACTTATTTCTAAATTTATCTTTGATCACTATAACATAATTGCTTTCTAAATATTTTATAAATATATTATTGAAACAATAATAGTATTTACTCCTAGTTATCCAAGAAAATGTCCTTCATAATCTATATCTCTATATTTTCCATGATTTCATTCATTGTTTTAGATGTAACATAAGCTTCCAAAAAATAAATTGTATTATAGAATTGAGTTCCTTTTATACCACATCACATATTTAATTTGAATTCCCCTTGAAATAAAAAATTTAATTTTTTAGTATACATAACTACTTACACTATTTGCATCAAATATTGAAGTGAGATTAAATTTTCAGTTACTAATGTTTTCTCTAAGTATTTAATCACTCCATTTTTATTTTCAACAAATTATTTTGGTTATAAATTCTTAATCCGTGATACCTCATATTTTATTCTTTGCTTCTCCAGTTAATTTTCAACCTTAATATATGCATAACCCTTTTTATTATCTTTTCATTGAATTTTTATGGGTACTATACATCCATTCTCAGCTTACCTACTATACCTTTTGATACATTCCATATCTTCCTTTTTGATCTACATAGAACTAATTAAACCCATACTGTTATAGTCATAAAAAAATTAAATATATTTTCATACATGTTTGGGGACATATAATTAGAGCACACACATCTGTATAACCAATATAAAGTCTATTTGAGGTATTATTCTTCTTTTCCCAATGGAAATTCCTCCCCATATTCCCTCTCATACAATCATTGCGTTTCCTTTCTCAATATCATTTTAGATTTGAGAGATCAGTCATATCTTCATGGTTAGAAATATTTATGATTCATTTTCATTAATTCTTCCAATCCTTTAGTGCCATAAACTATTATACTCATTCAATATTAAAATAAATCGGTTCTCTTTACCTTCCACTTGACACAAATTTTGAATTTACCCCACTCTTTCAATGTTGAATTTTTATCCACGCCTTTTACTTGGATGAATTTTTATTAAATGTAATTTAGAGTATGAATCATCATAATTGAATTGAACTCTATATATTATATTCAATTTTATATAGATATAGAGATTCTATATTTTTAGACCATAAATTAAAAGTCTAGTTTTTCAACTTCCTTTAATATCTTGAGATCCATTATTTCCAATGAAAATAGATCCATCAATATCTAAATTCAAATTATTTTGTAAATTCATATTCTAATAATGTAGGATGAACACTCACTATCAAGAATCCTTATATTACTATTATATATCACTTAAGATAATTCAAGGATAGGAGAACCTTACCTTTATTATTATTTTACTTAAATGAAAATTTAGGTTGATCTATGACATAAAAATATCTACCTTCATTCTTTTTTTTCTATGATAAATGATGTTCTCCTCCTCCTCTTCCAATGGGAACAATTTGTTTCCCAATAAAAATGTATTAACGTATTTATCTTATATTCTCCTTGAAGTAAACAGTGGATATTTCCATATTTTCTTTACAAAAAATTAGAAACATTAGGAATAAATGTATATAAATAAAATCAATAGGCATATAAATATTTTATTATTCATAGTGTTGGATATATACTCATCCAACTGTTTTAGCTTTCTAATTTTTCACCTCATTGGTAACTCGGTTAGTGTATGTCCTAGTTAGAATTTTTTTTCAATTCATCAAGGTAAAATTATATAACTTATTCTCAACATATTCATTTAATTATAAAAATATTTAGTTTTTTGAATAATGCTCAGGGATTGAGAGATATCTCCAACCTTTGTTTTCAGTATACATTGTTTTTACTATACTAAACTTAGATATTTACCCTTTATTCCCAATCCTAATTGTAACCATATTATTGTTTATTTAATCATTTAAAACCTTCTAAAACTCCTCTTGAATCATTAAACTAAATCCTTAAATATTTGTTTTGAAATTTTCTATACTAAATCATCAACTTACAACCACTTTTTTTATTCCAACTGAAAACTTCAACTTTTGGGTAACCACTTATTCTTTTTAAACTATATTTTTTTATAAAATTTTCTCCCTTTTATTTTTCTAGAATTGAAATTTTATTTAGGTATAAATTTACATTTTTGATTATAATATTTATCAAAATGATTATCACACCTATGATGCTACTTAGAAAAATGTCATCATTGTGTCCAAACATTCCACATTTTAAACACGTTAATAGTTTATTTCCCTTAAATATTACTCAACCTCTTTTGAATTTTCTTGAAATAATTGATAAAAATACATCTCTTATATACTATTCTCCATCTTAACATATATGCATATAATTTTCATCCATATATTTGAATGAAATTCAATTATATGAATGAATTTTTACCCTTTCCATCATGACACACATGTCATAAACATTTAAACTACATTTTAAATTATTCAATACGAGCTCTAACAAGTGTAATTCATATAGAATCCACACCATTGTATTATAAAAAGGTATAAATATCCTCAATATTTTCTTCATTATCTGAAAATATTTTATCTTATCTCTAAGTCTAGGAATGGGTTTCATAACATTAAATATTTAGTTAAAGAAACCACTAGTGTTTCCATACAGATACATCTTCAAATCATTGAACCTATTATGAAGTAAATTAAATCTATATTACTTTACATTATTTTCTCTCTATAAAGGTAATAAAATTTAGGATAAATATCTTTTAAAAAATTGAAACTCATAAAATTTATATATATTATATTGGATAAGGCTCTATATAAAGAATTTATTCCATTCTCATCAGTCTTAAGAATCTTCTTATCTTTTTAAAAATAGATAACAAATTGTAGTTGCTAATTATAATTGTATATGGTACTATAGATATAAAATCAAGTTGGTTATATTATAAAATTTATCTTATTTGGTTTTCAATATTAGATAATTTCATACATTAATGATAGGGAACTTTTTTTAAATTTTAGAATTATTTATGTCAAAATCAATTTTTTATGGAATAAATAATAAAATATCCTCTTGGGTTTAATACCACTTTTTAGAAAAAATTCCTAGATTTACCCTATGTGGGGGTGGTTATTGAATTATATTTCAAATTTATTTTCATGTCAATTAAATATTGTTACCATGTTGAAATGAACACACCTAACCAATAAAATACAATCACATAACTACAAAATCCATGTATGAAAAATGTGATAATTTAATGATTGTAATTGGTTTACCAAAATTGGATACATCGATGATAATACAAATGGTGATGTGTTAGTGTATGAAGTAAAACTATTCACTTAATTTGATTTTATTATTTAGGTGTGAATAAAACCTAAACATAGGTTCAATACCTCTATATTCCTATCAATTTACCACTTCAAAGTTGATATTCAATGAATATTTGATCCATAGTTAAATCATAATAAATATATAGAATAAAATAAAAAAAATATCCACAAGGGTGTTTCAATTTAGGCTAGTTCTCAAGATCAATTCCAATTACTCAATGAATTTTATTCCAATCACTAAATCCTTGATGGAATCTCTAGATGTACATATTTATCTCTATTCATTAAAATGCCTTTTGTTCTATATTATATCACATAAAGTTTTCTAACCTTCCTTTAGAATCAGATTAATGTATTCACAAAAAAATCCCCCTTATTGAAAGAAACTATTCATTCAATATTTATAATTAAAATATATCCATGAATTAGTAATTAATTCCCCTTAATTAAAAGGAAAAGTTTCTATATTTTAAAAATATTTTAACTCCCCTATTTCTATACAATCTTCCAATTCATAGTGAAATTCCCAATATCATTATGTAACAGAACATTGTAAATCTTTTTTATCATGTACTAACTCAAATTTAAATATTATTCATTATGGGTTTGATATATATAGATATTTTCATCCAATCATTTTATTTTATAACATGTATCTTATTATTCAATAGAAAATTCTATAGTATATTCCATGTTTTAAATATAGTGTAAAACTTCATTATTGCACATAGTATGAACTGATTTTAGTTATAGATAATAATTATAGTGTGACCCTTGGGGCACAATTTCCATCCTTAAGTTTCCTTCTCAGTTCACTACTAATCATATTATCCATGTATTTCACCATGATTCAACCAAATTCAAAATTTGTTTCTCATTACACTATCAGATTTCATAGTGGAATTTATATCATAACATATAGTACTATATATTTATTTTCCATTGATACATATGTGTCATTTATTATGACATGATTATTTTTTATCATGACATAATTATTACTTCACCATATACCCAAACTCACAAACAAAAATTATGATGTGATAATACACATTGAAGCGTAGTTTTTTCTTTCATTACCAAATTTTCAATGAATATTTTTAAACCTCTCCAAACAAAATCCAAGACTCATAAAGTTCAAAAAATATCTAATGTGTCTAATTTCAAATATATATATTCAATTTTTTTCATACTTCAAAAAACTTTGAAAACTCCTTTTTCATTGAAGCATTCTTAATGACTTATGTACCAACATTAAGTATGAGTCTTGATTCCATTTAATTTTTTTATATATACATAAGTTTGTATGACTAAAAAAAATCTAGTAAAATTCATAAAATATTACATAAATAATGAATATAAATAAATTATATAAAATTTCGGTCAATTTTCTCATTTTATATAAAATTACTATTCTTGTAACCCAAGTGAATTCCGAATCACATTTCTAACATTAATGACTGAGGAAACATCAATGGAACTTTTAAATTCTTTATAATCTATCAAAATAAATCCCTAAAATTTAATTAAATAATTCTAATAACAACCAAATGCTTTGAAATGTAATTGAACATTTCAATAATTTATCCTGTAACTCCTTTTTTAGATATAATAATCTTAATAATGACCAAATGAGGACACACTTTCAATATTATTATAATAAACTTTTACATAAATAATTTTTTAAAAAATAAAGACAACCATAACATTATATTTCTTATGATTCAACACCATGAGTGGGTCCACCATTACAATGTTATAATTAAAGGCAATCAACGAATAACCCAAAACTACACCACTAACAATCTTGAATGACTCAATGTGTTCAAAATTCTCTATAATGATGAAAAAATTTAGAATATGTATCCTAATAAAATTCATAATAGATAAGTCAATTATAATATTTTTTAGATTCCATAAATTCTAAAATAAAAAAAAATCATTTATGAGATAAATTGGACCTTGTTTGGTTTCTATTACTTTTAACTATTTCAATAGTTTCTTTCTTAATTTTTTATTTTACTTTATTCTTAGAGTTTTACTCCACTGAATCAATTTCACCTGCTTTTATTTTTGAAACATTTAGATCTTAGAAAACTTATTTATGTAAATTTAAATGTTTTCTAATTTTTTTAGTAGATAATGGTTCCACTTTAGAAGTGACTAATTTCATTTGGCATATATTATGTATGTTAGTAGAATTATCAATAATAATTAAGTTATTATCCCCCTAATTGAAAATAATATCTTATAGTAATTTCTATTTAGGTTTATATGAAATATCCATTAGATAATAATGTTGTATCAAAATAAAAAATTTGATATCACGCCAATTGGGACTATATCTTGGTATTGTATACCTTAATCAGATGGATTTGATTTTATATCATTCAAAATGATAAGAGAAACATCTTAATGTTGATTTTCCTAAAATATTATCCATCTTCAATATTCATATTCTTATATAAATTCTTTATCATATATAGTTTAGATATATGAAATTGAATAATATATAATTAATGGAATTAGTTTGACATCTTACATCTTCAATAGTCACTTGATATATGTACAATTTTCTAGAAATAAAATGTGTAATAGTTCATATCCAATTTTAATATAAATATCATCATTACTATTGAACAAAAAAACTTAATTTATTAGTGTCCTTTAATGACCAAAATCAACTAAGACTTCAGAAAAATTATTGAATATATATATTCAATTTTCTTTTTCATCTTGATAGGGGAACCAATAGAATATGTTATATCATATAATATTTTTAGATGCCAAAGTACCTAATAAATCTAAAATATTTTAACCCATATTGGAATTTAATTTTTTCTAGACACAAATGGGTTAAAATGGGAATATAATTCACAAATATGAATCATACATGGATTTAAAGAGGTATACACAAAACGACAGGAATGATTCCTTTTTTATTAGTGGGATAAATGATATAATAGATTACTCTATCAATAGAAATCATACACTTCTGATTAAATCCCTAAATTTATTTGATTCATTATATAATATCTTCTAATTTCAATTTGGTTTTATCCCTGAATAATATTTCTCTAATAATAATCAAGCACTTATAGAGTTAAATCCACATAGGGATGGTATCCTTATTTGTGAAAAAACATACTCTTTATGATTCTACATCTTATATTATAATAAAAAAGGAGATACTAGGGGAATAAAAAGTGTATCCTTTTCCCTAATCCATAGTTTCTGCAATACTTTTTAATTATTTTAAATTTTACTATTTCTTGATTGAAGAGGAGTAAAAATATCACCATAACTAATATAATCATTATTAGTAATCTTATTTTAATTTATAAATATGGATTTAGATTTAATAGTGCCCTGATGAACTATATAACCTCCAATACCTTTCTATCAAAACATTATCAAAATTAATTTTTATAATACTAATAAAAACTATTATAATCCTAAAAATTAATTTGGGGTACAAAATAAAAACTATAATAATAATAATAATAATAATAATAATAATAATAATTATTATTATTATTATAATCACAAAATAAAGAAAAAAATAGACCCCAAGAACCATATTAGTTATATCTCAACCTCAAAGTGGTAGACCATCACTAATTCATCCCAAATTTTTCATAAAGGATAATTAATTTCTCAACTCGAGGTTATTTCTTAAATATCTACCTCATTGGATGAACATGTTTATTTTTCCACAAAAAAAATTAAATTATTTTAAACCAACCCAATGAAATTTTATTTCTTATTTTTAGAAAACATATTCCAATAAATCCCAAACTATAAAGAAGTATATTTTTTTTCTCAGTCTATATTCTTGAACTCACTAATTCATCCACCAACACCTACTATAATACAGATACATAGATTGGGATACATGAACACAATATATCTCAAATATTAGTAAAGTATTATAGAAAATTTTCTATAATATCACCAAGATACATATTTATAATGATAATAATGATAATAATAATAATAATAATAATTGTAATTAAAATAGGTTAGAGAGTCCATAGGGATCCACATACATCATAAAATAAAAAATAAGAAAAATATATGTACATGAGTCATTTTTATACCGCTTTTAGGAATATATGAAAACTCTATTGTAGCACCACATGACGATATCAAATCATTAGATGCCACACCAAATATGTCTTATGATTCTTCTAAATAATTCCCATCCCTATAAACATGAGTGAAAGTATAATTTATGCAATAGATAATCTTCATTTCTTCTATCTAGTGTACACCAAACTTCCAAGAGAATTCAATCCCTTTCTTCTAAATTAAATATACAAGACAATTAAAGTAAGATTAAATCTTAAGATTTTTCCACTGATTATGTAGTTCAAATATAAATATTATGGTAACAACATCCATTTACACATATATTACAATGAAATATTTGTATTGTTTAAGGAAGCACCAAATGACCATTCCCTAGATGTTTTTGAAGACCCCACTATATGCCAAACTACTTGAATTTCATAATCTATATATATTTATCTTTACCCAATTTAAATGTGTTTGCTACAAAACTACCATAATGGATCCCTTGTAACACTTTAATTTAACTATAATTAAATTATTATCAATAATAAAACCATACATGGTTTTCCCAACTATTCTAGATTACAGAATATTGGCATCCCTATAAGTGGTTATTATAATAATAAGAGTCATGTTTATATTGAGAAATGTTCCATTGTATTTTATCAATTTAAAATTACACTTGATTGAATAAAATATATATTCTATCATGGAAATGAATATATATTTTATATTATCCTATAGAGGTTCTTTAATATAACCATTGATAGCTTCGATTATGTTAGAAAATGGTTACTATAGTAGTTCAAATAATTCAAACACATCTATCTATAATGAGTTTTCCAAGGGATATAGTAGAAATTTTAATTAATATCTTTCTCTTCAGTCATTAATGTGAGGTATATATTTTTCATAGAGAATCCAAAAAATTCCATAAAGGATTTAGTAGAAATATTCCTATATGAAATATTACAAACTATAATGAATTTAACATGAGAGATATAGTTTATGAAAAATTATTTAATCCAATCCAAAATTTATTGTATTATATAACAAGTTAAATAGAAATATTTTCATGTTATATTTCATTGAAGGGTAGGCTACCAAACTAGAATATCATAAATTGTGAAATCATAATTTTCAGCAACTTTTTATGTATAAGATGTTACTGAGAGAGATCCTGATGTAAATTTCCAGTGGTAATATCTTGGTTCACAAGTTCTTATCAATACTGAAACATCTAAATGAGAATATTCATTATATATTTATCTTCCTAAAATTTAAATTTATAATTCCTTGAATGAAAGCACCTATATTGAAGAATAATAGAATATAATGCATGTTATTGTGCATGATAAATATAAGAGAGAAAATAATCTAGGTGAACCATTTTTATTCTATTGAAGAATATTGATTTCAAAAAATAGGTATGAGTACAATTATTATATAAATAATATCTAAATTAAATTAGATTGAAGTGAGTCATTGAATAACCTAATACTCTTAGTCCCTAGACCACCAAAATTATCATGTTTACTAAACATTATTTCAAAGAGTTGGTAATGAGTTTATTTTTGAAAATACTACTAGAAAAAAGGATCTTTATTCATACATTATTTTTTTAAGGAGAGAAATGGGAAATATTTACACCATAAATAAATAAACCATCTTTTAGGTTATCAAAACATTAACCATACATATTCTACCTATCATTGTGAGATACTTA
Source organism: Viscum album (assembly GCA_963277665.1). Taxonomy (NCBI): domain Eukaryota; kingdom Viridiplantae; phylum Streptophyta; class Magnoliopsida; order Santalales; family Viscaceae; genus Viscum; species Viscum album. The sequence continues at coordinate 1,113,539,073 of OY728146.1, forward strand.
CATTTCCAAGAAATCATTTGGTTAACAAAATGAGTAAAAATTAATACTAAATAAAACTCTTTAGGTTGACATTAGAAGAGTGGCACTCCTAGGAAATTAAATGGAAAAGAACCTTCAGATATTATTAGAGATAAAAGTATATCCTTCTACTTGTTAAGACCAAATCCATCCCAAAATAAAGAGAGAAATAAAGAAATAAATAATAATAATAATAATAATAATTTTTCCTTTCATTGTTTTATTAGATTTATAATGATAAATTGGATTTTTTTGGGGAATTACATGAATTAAGAACAACATACACACACAAGAGTACATATTGAGTTAGAGAATCCTTAAAGATAATTCATGTCCAGTTATCTTCCCAGAAATTTTAGTAATCAATAAAAACAAGAACCTATGATTTATGGACTCATTGAAAGGAATAAATTCCCACATGAAATAATAACCACCTTCTACTCTTATAATTCGATGCCTATAAAATTCAAAATATTTATTTTTTATCCTAGGATTCAATAAAAATGGATCATGCTTATCATACCATATTGCCTAAGGGGTAATGTATAGTATTTTTCACAGTCCATGATATAATTATTCCAATACCTTTCTTACTGAATTTTTACTACCCCTATACACTTGATTTTTGAAGAAAGAAAAATTCCATTGTATATGGAATTGGGGATTCCCTTGAACCCATCTCCCAATAAATTGATGTCACGACCCATCCCCCGGGGCCCGTGCTGTGACTACCCCAAGCCCGCCTTACATAGGCCAGGTGCTACCAACTATAACTGAAGGCGTATTCCCTAAAACTGTGAAGACATTTCCTTATAACCTGTAACACACACAACCAAGCATACAAAAATATACGAACTCAAGTAAACTGAATAGTAAATTTAGTGAGTACAGTAAGAAAAAGGTGCCAGAAATCGAGACAAAATGGAAAGTACAAGAAACTGAAAGTATCAGAGGTCTAATAAGTGAAAAGAATATCCTGGATCATCCACCAAAAATCCTACCTGAAGGGTAGGTACAGCTCATGAACGGCCATCTCTGCCATTCTCCTCATCTAAGGACCACCTCCAATCTACCTCCAGACCTGGTACTCTCATCCTCCGTCAATGCAGTCCGTCATATTTACCAAAAAAAACGAGGTGTGGGCATAGATTGTGTAGGGGTGAGTATAATGATACTCAGTAGGGACCCTTAGACCCTCAAGGTCTCACAAAATCCAAAAAGGATAAACCAAAAAGCATGAAATAAACTGAAAACCCAACTTAGGTATATGCCCATATATATACCTATGTTATCAAGTATACCCATCTCAATCATGAGGAATCACAAAATCCAACTCAAAAGGCCAAATCTCAAATGTTCCACAAAGGAATTAATACCACGAAGGAAATTAGCACACATGTATGACACACAGAAGAATACCACCAAGGTATTACCATGAACGAAAGTACCACACAGGTACAGACTCAGCTCACACCGGGTATAACATAAGTAAAATAGTAGAGATGATTAGTTGTAACTACTGAATCATCTTACTTTGTTAAGAGGCAGACCCACGAAGGATTTATAATCATCATCATACCCACATAGGATATCTAGGTGCTGACCCACATAGGATTGCTCGGTTCTGACCACACAGGATCACTCAGCGCTGCCCCACACAGGATCGCTCGGTGCTGACCCACACAAGACCGCTAGGTGCTGAACCACAGAAGATCTCTAAGTGATTACCCACATAGGATCACTCAGGTAGTCCCACATTTAATCCTAGAGCAGTTCCATGTGGGACCCTCAATCACAGACCCACGAAGGATCACCTCATAAAGTCATAGCCAGCTACTGGGTTCCCATGCTTAGCTCGCTTGTCTCTAAGAGGGTTCGCTCCTCAAGCCACTGTTCGATACTCCAACTGCCATGAAGTCCCATGAAGAAGTATCCCAAAGGACCTCCATGTTATAGAGGTCTCAATGAAATAGATAGTGCATCAATAAGACACCCGGTCTGTGAGTTATTAGACGTTTAGTCCCGAGGGCCCGGTTTGATTTGTGCTCGATCCAACCTGACCATTCCTCAACTTTACCCAAAACAGTAGTGTGGTATACCAAAGGGAACCTCTATCTCTAAGGTTTCTGGCACCACATAAGGTTCTTAAAACGGACGTCTGATGCTAATGTTTTGTTCAAAAGTGTGTAATGGGTCAAAGTGGGTTCGAGTCTGGTCCGACCCGCTGGGTCTGACCAAGCCTGTCCCGTACTGGGTGGCCCGGCCTGGCAGCAACACAGTTTCCATGAGGGCCGTGAGGGGGGGGGGGTCTGCAGAGGCCACGAGGGGTGCGAAGGCCGCGAGGGGGCCACAGAGGGCTACTGGGTGACTCGGAAGGTGGCGGGCGGTGCAGAGGGCAGCTGGGCGGCGTAGTGAGGCTGCTAGGTGGCACATCTGGCCATGGGGCGGCGTGGCGAGGCCACGGGGAGGCACGACAAGGCTGCGGGGCAGTAGTGGCTGTGGTGGTGGTGGTGGTGGTGGGGGGGGGGGGGTGGTGGGGTGGACAATGGAGGCCGCAGGGGCGGTGCCATTGCGTTGTCACCTTTGTCTCCACCGGTAGTGGTGTCGGCCCCAATTGTCAAGTTCCACCAATGCCAAACACTGACACCGGTCACCATCACCATTATGAAGAACACACCAAAAGAAGAACCGCGGAGGGGTCGGGCCATGTTTGTTTGGCCCGTACCCTCTGCATTAGAGCGGTATCAAGCATCTCGACAAAAACTTTGAATCAAGAACTTCAAAGTCAACAATTTCATATGAATCATGGATCAAATCATTTTGGTTGATCCACATTCTCCATGATTTCCAAGAACAAGGAATTTAATCAAGAGATTACAAGAATTCAATAACAACTCGTACCTCGTTCGTTTTATTCGTTGAAGATTGTCTGCGAGTAAGGAGACAATGTCGTTGGGAATAGACGAGCATTGGTGATTTTGGTGTTTCCTCAATCTTCGGTTCATTGACGTTAAAGACGTTCCTCATCCACGAATGTCCTGAGGAAGAAGTCGGAGTCGAATCCGGCATTATTCATTGACGTTCTTCGTTGGAGAGCTTTCTCCTAAGGTTCCTTCCTCTCAATTCTACCAAAATAAAGAGGTAGCACAAATAATAGATTATTTTATCTATTAAGTTGTTGGAATAATTTTCAAATTGGTTTAATTAATTAATTGAGTTGATAAAATTAATTAAAGGGGGTGACACCATTAAAGAGGGGAAGCTCAGGAGGTTTCTCCCCATTAATAGAGGAATTCATGGGGGTTTAAGTCTCGGGTAGTCCCCACCACTATAACACACATGGGAGGTTAGGCTCGAGTGGTCCCCACCACCATAACTTGTGTTGAGAGGTTTTAGTTCTAGTGGTCCCCACATCTCAACATCCACATGGGAGTTCCAAAGAAAAATAAATTAAAATATTACACAATTTTATTTTATTTTATTCTTTCACGTAAAACCCAAAAATTAACTTTCACCCTTGAACAACTACCATTGAGGTGAAAGTCTTTTTAAGTGAATACCGACACTGCGAGTTCATCGGTGCCATCAGATTTCAATTCCAAGCACTGGTTCAAAAGTTACAAAAACCTTCTAGCATGTTTACTGAATGTACCCAAAAATAGATCAGAAATTAATTCCGGGCACACCAGGCCTCAGAATCATGAGCCATCAATTTTACTAGACTCTTAAAATTACCATATATTACAAAAAATTACATGGAAATTCTGGGTGTTTTTATTCTCCCCACCTCAGGGCTTTACGACCCCCCAATCCACAACTCAAACTAAGGGAACATGTAAGGGTACTTAGAACGCATTTGATCCTCCCTCTCCCATGTTCTCTCCTGGAGGTTCTCGTGCTTACAACATACACACACTAGTGGTATCAACCACCCATGAAGGACCCTCTCCTATCGATCTTCAATCTCCACTGGAACCTCCATAAAAGTTTCCCCATCGTCGACGTCTATCTCGTCATGTTCGATGATGTGGGAAGTGTCGTGCACGTACCTCCTCAGCTGGGATACGTGGAAGACGTCGTTCACTCGGGGTAACTGAGGTGGAAGAGCTAACCAATAATCCACCTCGCCAACTCTACTGAGGACCTGAAAAGGCCCGATGAACCTCAGAGATAACTTGCCGCCTCAGCCAAATCTCCTTAATCCTCATCGAGGTGAGACCCGTACAAAGACGTGGTCACCATCCTCAAACTCTAGAGGTCTCCATCTCCTATCGATATACGACTTATTCCTACTCTATACAGTCTTCATCCGATCCTGTATGATCTACACCTTCTCTATGGTAGCCCGTACCATCTCTGGTCCCACTAGTGCTAACTCCCCTAGGTCAGTCCAACACAAAGGTGATCTGAAAGGTCACTCATACAATGCCCCAAAAGGTTCCATCCAAATGGTATAGTGATAGCTGTTTTTGTATGAAAACTCCACCAATGGAAAGTGATACTCCCAGATGCGACCAAAGTCGAGGACACAAGCATGGAACTTGTCCTTGAGGGTCTGAATGGTCCACTCAGTCTAGCCATCCATCTGAGGATGGAAGGCGGTGCTCAAACGAAGCTGCATCCCGAGAGTCTCTTGAAACCCCTTCCATAGCTGGGAAGTAAAATGTGAATCACAATCAGAGACAATAATCGAGGGTAATCCCTTTAACCGCACAATCTCCTGCACATTGAGGCGTCCCAAGCTCTCTACTGAACCCTACTGTCTGATCGGTAGGAAGTGGGATGACTTAGTGAGTCGGTCGATAATCACCCAAATCAAGTCATGAACCCTGGATTTACATGGAATTCCTATCATGAAGTCCATGGATATACCATACCACTTCCACTTTGGGACCTATAAATGTTGAACCAAGCCTGATGGTACCTGATGCTCCACCTTCACTTGTTGACAAGTGAGGTACTGAGAGACAAACTCTGCTACTACTTTCTGAATTCCTGACCACCAGTGCTGTCTTCAAAGATCCTGGTACATCTTTTCCACTTCATCCTGAAGTGACACTGGTACCATGGTACATCCTATGAAGAGGATGACATGTTCCCCACCTTCAGAAAATCCATCAGCTGCCTACCCTATGGATATCTAAGCACGCCGAGCCTTGCAGTCAGCGTCCCCATGCTGCACCTCCCTGACTCACTGAAGAAGTGGGGGAGTAACTATAAGGGATTGAAGAAAAGCTACTCCATCCTAATACACAAGGGATATTTTCAAAGCGACCAGCTGCTCTGTCACCTCACCTAGAAGCTGTATACCAGTTCTCCAGCTGAGTGCATCTGCTACAACATTCCCCTTCCCAGGAGTATAGAATATCTCAAAGTCATAGTCCTGGGGGAACTCAAGCTAACGGTGTTGTCTCCTGTTCAGGTCCTTCTGAGAGAAGATATAAATGAGACTCTTGTGATTAGAGTACACTGTAAAATTCTCGCCCATCATGTAATGTCGCCACATCTTCAAGACGAAGACCACTACTTCTAACTCCAGTTCATCGGTATCATAAGTATGCTCATGCGGTCTCACCTATCGAGAACCACATGCGATCACTTCTTTCTCCTACATCAATAGACATCCAAGTCCGGTACCTGATGCATCACAGTAAACTACATACCCTACACCCTCCTCTAGAAGCCTCAAGATGGGGGCACTACTCAGCCTCTGCCTCAGCTCCTAAAAACTATTCTGACATCTCTCCGACCACAATAATGGTTACCCCTTCTTTGTCAATGCTGATAGAGGTTATTCAACTCAAGAGAAATCTGGCACAAACCTTCGGTAGTATCTAGCCAAACCCAGGAAACTCCGTATCTCTGTCAGACTCCTGGGTGGCTCCCAACAAAGTACCGCCTCAATATTCGCTGGGTCCACTGCAAATGCAGCCTCCGATATGACATGTCCCAAAAACTAAACCTCTAGGATCCAAAACTGGCACTTCGAGAGCTTACCATAAAGCTGGTGCTCTCAGAGTGTGTCCAGAACTACCTGGAAATGGTAGGCATGCTCCTCCTTAGTAGTTTATTAGATCATAATGTCATCGACGATGACTAATACATAGTGATAAATGTATGGATGAAAGATCCTGTTCATGAGTCCCATGAGCACTACTAGAGCGTTGGTTACACCGAATGTCATAAACAAGAACTCATAATGGCCGTACTGACATCTGAAAGTCATCTTCTGCACATCCTCCTCTCGTACTCTGAGCTGCTGATTGCCTGATCTGAGGTCTATGTTCAAGAACCACCGTGATCCTTTCAGCTGATCAAAGAGGTTGTCAATCCTCATAAGTGGGTACTTGTTCTTCACGGTCACTTGGTTCAGGAACCGATAGTTGAAAAAAAGTCTCAATCTCCCATCCAACTTATTGGCGAACAGAATCGAGGCTGCCCAAGGAGAAACATTGGGCCAAATGAATCCCTTCCCCTACTAGTCCTCTAGTTGTACTCGCAGCTCAAGAAGCTCTGCAGGATCCATCTGATATGATGGTCTAGATATCAGTGCCATCTCAGGGTACAATTCAATGTAAAATTCCACCTCTATGTAAGGAGGTAGACCCATAACATCATCAATGAAGACATCCGCGTACTGGTCCACCACTATAGGATAACTCAGACTCTCTACATCAACTACTCTGAGGGTAAGGCCATCCAACTAATGAGTGATCAGCTGCACTCTCCTCTGGGTAAGTTCATCCTGTGCGACAAAGGATCATTTCTCACTGGTGAAGGTAAACTTGGTCCCATCCATACAGACACACTGCACTTTGAGCTTAATATAGTCAATCCAAGCATGGACTATAGATAACCTGTCCATACCCAAGATGACATCGTAAGGCCTCAACACCGCTACAGGGAGATCCCAGCCGAAACTCTTGCCTCCTAGAGTAAGCTCTCACTACCCACACTAGTGAGTAATCATCAAATCCGCTCCTGTAAAAGTCTCTAACTGCAAGGATCAATCCAACGACTCCGTCAGAATCTCAGATCTCCGAACGAGGGCAGTGGAAATAAAATAATGACTGAAACCTGTGTCTATAAGTACTGCAGATACGGTGGAGTAGACACAGATCATACCTCGTATCATTTCTGGAGTTCCATAGTCATAGGCCTCAGCTGCCTGAAGCTGAGCTCGCCCCTGTCTACATACTCCCTGTGGTTGGGGTGGACCTCCTTATGGTGGTGGCGATAACATCTCAAATCGTCTCCCACCAATACCTGCACGATTAACTCATCTTTCACGTCCACCTGCTCCCTGCGGACCTCTTCAGTAGAGCCTATATATCTGCCTGGGCGGTCCTTCCACTGTCTTCTGATCATCCGTACGGTGGGTTGGACAGTCACGAGCCACGTGACCCTATCAACCACTTGTGTAACATTTCCCGCTCCTGGCATGACTGGCTCTGCCTCATGTTCCCCGCAATACCGACCATGAATCCTGCGGTTGTCCATCTGTAGGTCTACTCCTCTTGGACCTCTTTGACATCTGTCTGCTTCCAACTGTATAAGGATCTGCTACGTGATGATTGTTGGCGGGTCTCGCTGCTGGTGACTGCTCAGCAAAGAACCTATCCAATAAAAGGACTCGCTCTAACACCCTCACCTGTATCGGGATTCTGAGTGAGATCATCGAGGACCTGATATCTCACCTGAGCCCCTTCTCAAAGGTCCGAGCCATGAAGAATGGGTCCCAACCATTTCAGTGGAGTTGCATGAGAGGTCAGTGAACCTCGCTGAGTACTGAGCCACAGTCATGCTTCCCTACTTCAGATTAAGTATCTTCTGAATGCGCACTGCGTGAAGAGTCACTAAAACAAACTTTGCCCGAAACAGGCTCTCAAAGTCTGCCCAAAGAAACGTCTCCGCATCGTGAACTTAGAGAATCAAGCTCCACCATATGACTACTGCTTCCTATAGAAGGATAGAGGCAAGGATCAATATGAGATCATCTCGTTTCCCTACCAGTCAGAAAACTCTCACCATGGCCTCCAGCCAATCCTCAACTATATGTTGGTCCATCTCTTCTCTGAACCTGGGTGGCCTCTGACACTGGAACTCATGAAAGGCGCTCAAGCGGCATGCAATCTCTACTGCTGGAGCTGGTGGAATCGGTTACCCAATGGGTAATGGTACCGCTAGTGCCTCCACTGGTACCTCTACAAGAAGATGGCCCTGCACCGAGGCCTCGTCACTCGATGTGCTATAAGTTTGTACAACTCTCAGAAACCTAGCTTGTTATCTGCGTGGAGGCATCCTAAAAAGAAACAGGTGTGCCACAGTTAATAAGTTATACATGGTGAGTAGACCTAAGAGATCACAAAGAAAACTCTTGGAAACACACACACAATCAATGTTTTCGTGCACTGAGTTAGAAATCATAAGTCAAGGTCCTGGTGTATGGATACGTCGGCTACTGCACCAACAATGGATTCCCTAAACTAATAACCACACTCACTACACTTAACACTATTGTTGTTATAAAGATTAGAGTTATATTTTCTATGGTAGAACTGACTCCACTGATACCAATTTGTCACGACCCATCCCCCAGGGCCCGTTCCGTGACTACCCCAATCCCACCTTCCATATACCAGGGGATGGGGACTAGCACCGAAGTCATATTCCCTAAAACTGTGAAGGAATTGCCTTATAACTTGTAACACACAAAACCAAGCACACAACAAGATATGAACTCATGTAAACTGAATAGTAAACAGAGTGAGTACAGTAAGAAAAAAAGGCCAGTATACAAGCCCAACAGGAAAGTAAAAGAAACTGAAAGTACAAGATGACTATTAGGCGAAAAGAATCTCTTGGATCATCCACCCCAAATCCAACCTAAAGGGTAGATACATCTCATGAAAGGCCGTCTCTGCAGTTCACCTCGTCTAAGATCCACCTCCGTGCTACCTCCAGTCCTAGTACTCTCATCCTTCGTCAGCGCTGTCCGTCATCTGCACTAAACACAATGAGGTGCGAGCATATCCCATACAGGGGTGAGTATAACAATACTCAGTGTGGACCCCGAGACCCTCATGGTCTCACAAAATCAACAAAGGACAAACCACAAATCATGAAATAAACTGAAAACCCAACTTATGTATATGCCCATACATATACCTATGTTATCAAGTATACCCATCTCAATCACGAGGAATCACAGAACCCAACTCAAAATCCTAAATCTCCACTATTCCACAAAGTAATTAATACCATGAAGGTAAGTAATACATAGGTACATGACATAGAATAATACCACGAAGGCATTTCCAAGAAGGAAAGTACCACACATGTACATACTCAGCTCACACAAGGTATAACTTAAGTACAGAAGTAGAGATGATTAGATGTAACTACTAAATCATCTTAATCTATTAAGAGGAAGACCCACAAAGGACATATAATCATTATCATACCCACATAATATATCTAGGTACAAACCCACACCGGATCGCTCGGTGATGACCCACACTGGATCGCTCGGTGCTGACCCACACATGATCGCTCGGTGCTGACCCACACAGGGTCGCTAGGTGATGACCCACACTTGATCACTAGGTGATGACCCACACAGGATTTCTTGGGTAGTCCCGCATAAAATCCTAGAGCGGTTCCATGTGGGACCCTCAATCACAGCCCCATGAATGATCTCCTCCTCAAGTCACAGCTAGCTACTAGGTTCCCGTGCTAAGCTCGCTTGTCTCCGGGAGGGTCCACTCTTCAAGCCACTAGTCGATACTAAAATCTCCACAAATTCCCATGAATAAGTATCTCAAACGACCACCACGTGATAGGGGTATCAACACAACAAACGGTGCATCAATTGGATGCCCGGTCTGTGAGCTATTAGCCTTTTAGTACCGAGAGCCTAGTTGGATTCGTTCTCGATCCAACCCGTTGATTCCTCAACATTACCAAAAACTCTAGTCGGGTATACCAAATTTACTGTCTCGCTCTAAGGTTTCCAGTTCCATAGACGGTTCGTCAAACAGGCATCTAGTGCCAAATTTATGACCAATAGAGTGTAATTGGTCAAAGTGGGTCTGGGTCCGGTCCGACCAGACCCGGCCTGGGCAGACCTGGTTTGGGTCGACCCGGCCCGACCCGATGGGTCCAGCTCAAACCGCTGGGCCCAACCTGGCCCGCTGGGTCAAGTCCTACCAGCGCTGGGTGGCCCAGCCCACTGGGTCCGGCCCGGCCTGCGCTGGGCGGCCTGGCCAGGCAGCGGCGTGGAGGCCTCGAGGGCCGTAAGGGGCCACAGGGGGCCGAGGAGGCTGCGAGGGGTGAGAGGCCACGAGGGGGCTGCGAAGGGAAACTGGGTTGCGCGAAGGGCCATAGATGGCACAGAGGGACACGGGCGGCGCAGAGGGCCGCGGGCGGCGCAGAGGGCCATAGGCGAGGACACTACTGGGCGGCGTGGCAGGCCGCGGGGTACTCCAACGATGCCGCTGGGCGACACAGCAGGCTACTGGGTAGCGTGGTGAGGTCGCAGGGCGGTGGGAAAGGCTGTGGAGAGGCGGTGTCCATAGACGGTGGAGGCTGTAGGGCGGCGATGGCCACGAGGCAGCTTCATTGCACTGTCACCTTCGTCGCAGCTGTCGGTGGTGCGGACCACCATTCTCAAGTTCCACTAGTGCCAAACACCGACACCGGTCACCTTCACCATCGCGAAGAACACAGCAAAAGAAGAACGTCAGAGGGGTCGGGCCATGTTTGTTTGTCCCGCACCCTCCACGTTAGAGTAGTAGCATGCTTCTCAATAAAAACTTTGAATCAAGAAATTCAAATTCAACAATTTTATAAAAATCGTGGATCAACTTATTTTTTTTGATCCACATTCGCCATGATTTCCAAGAATAAGGAATTTAATTGAGAAATTAAAATAAATCAATTACAACCCCTACTTCATTCATTTGATTCTTTGATGATTTTCCATGGGGAAGGATGCGATGTTGTTGGGAATAGATGGACGTCAGTGATGTCAGCGTTTCCTCGATCGTCAGTTCGTTAACGTTGAAGACGCTCCTCGTCAACAAATGTCCCGAGGAAGAAGTCAGATTCAAAGTTGGCATTCTTCATTGCCATTCTTCATTGGAGAGCTTTTTGCCAAGGCTCTTTCATCCTAATTCTACCAAAATGAAGTGGTTGCCCAAATAATATATTATGTTATCTATTAAGTTGTTGGAATAATTTTTAAATTGGTTTAATTAATTTATTGGGTTGGTAAAATTAATTAAAGGGGGTGGCACCATTAAAGTGGGGAAGATTAATAGGTTTCTCCCCATTAAAGGGGGTGTTCAAGGGGGTTTATGTCTCAGGTGGTCCCCACCACCATAACCCACATTGGAGGTTAGGCTTGGGTGGTCCTCACTACCATAACCTATGTTGAGAGGTTTTAGTTCAGGTGGTCCCCACCTCTCAACATCCACATGGGAGTTCCAAAGAAAAATAAATTAAAATGTTACACAATTTTATTTTATTTTATTCTTTCACGCAAAACCCAAAAATTAACATTCATCCTCGACCAACTGCCATCGAAGTGAAAGTCTTCTTAAGTGAATTCCAGTGTTGTGAGTTCAATGGCGCCCTCAGATTTCAATTACGAGCACTGATTCAAAAGTTACAAAAACCCGCTCGCACGTTTACTGAACGCACCCGAATGTTTTTTTAGAAATTCATTCCGGGCACACTGGGCCTCAGAATCACGCACCTTCAATTTTTGAGGACTCATAAAATTCCCATATATTAAAAAAATTTACATGTAAATTTTGGGTCTTTATAATTGAACATACTAGAAACACATTTACTTTCCCCTTTATATTTCATGGATACATATTCCATCTAACTAAAGGAGTATTGAATATTATTTACTCCTGGGAGAAGATGTTAAAATATCTTTCCAAAAAAATATAAAATATTATGATACATTAAATATAATATTAGTAATTCTTCAAAAAACCATTTAATTTTAAAAAGATTATTTCCAATAATAATTCTTTTAGGTTTAAAGTGTTTATTATAACTAAAGATTTATTTTTAACTACTTAAATCTATATAATATTTTATTTTATTATTCTAATTTTATATATCTAAGTATATAAAAAAGTGGATGATAAAATATCAAAGACTATTTATTTAAAGAGATATATAATGTTGATAAATAGATATTAGAGGTAGAAAAACATTAATAGATGAAATATATAGAAGAGGACTTCATCTTTTTTACTAAAGAACAAAAATAAACAAGTGAATTGATATATTTATTGGTCTTTATAAAGATATGGAAAGGTAAAATTTATAATCTTGAGTAAAAAATGTACAAATATCAAAATTAATATGTCTTTATAGTCAAGACATTGATCTTAGATTTTATATAATTCTTAAGGCCTCAACATAAGTTATGGGTCCTTACCCTAAATTATATTATTATTAAAACATTTCATTGATTAATGTATTAATTTATACGATTTGGGTCTATAATATAATTTTTATATAGATACTAATAAATGGTAAATAAATTAATTTCTATTTAGAATCCTCAAATTATAAAATTCATAAAAATTATTTTTTGAATATAAATTGTAATATAAAGCCACAATTTTTTAATTAATGAATTTTTTTAACAAAGAACTATATTTTTTTAAGATTTGGAAATCACTATATAATTATTTATATGCTTGATGATTTAATTTTAGGGAGTAATTTAATTTTTTATTAACTTATAAAATTGTATGATGTCGTAATAATATTAGTGTTCATATTACAAGTATAAAAGTGATATTATACTTAAAATATTAAATAAAAATAATTATCGTATAATGGGAGGAATTTCTTCATCATAAATTTTTAAAAAAGACCCAAATCACCTGTTAACCCAACCCAGATGACCACAGTACCTTAGGTAAACTTCATGATCGAAAGAGGATAGAATAAATGTTGATTGAGAAGGATTGATATAATGGGATTTAATTTTCCTTATTTTTAATTTTTATATATATATCTTTAATTGGTCCTTCTATAAAACTGGAATCACCCCATCACATAAATGACTATCTAAATATAATAAAATATCCACCAAGGAAGTAACATATACCCTAAGTTAAATATTTTACCTATATATTCATATATATATATATATTTGTGTGTGTGTGTGTATTGAATAAACACAATATAAAACACACGTATAAACCATCAAACATACATATTGGAATATAACTGACAAATAAAAACACAAAAAGATATAAAAAATACTAAAGGGATTGAAATTGAGGTTCCAGGTGAAAATTATCTTAAAAAAAGTCCATAAAAAAGACAAGATATTTTCTTCCGTTCCATCAACCAAAAGACCAAAAAGGTTAATCTCAAAACTAATTGCCAGTTCCAAAGAAACATCACTCCTCAGTACCTTACCATTCACTAGAGCATGTAAAATAAGACATACATTCATACCATGAGGATAGGAGTAGGGTATGAGTACATTGTACCTTATATGAGATAACTACTTGAACCCTATCTATCCAATGTAAGACTAAGGGTACATATTTGTAGAAAAAAAATTTGTAAATATGAAATTAGAAATCTATATTCTTATTAGAAAAGTTCCGAACATAAATAATAAACTTCTTGGTGTGGTGTTAATCTCCACATGCCATAAAATATGTATTGAAAATGACAAAAACTTCTTTGAGTACAACTCAGAATTCATCATAAGCCCACATGTTAATCAAGTAACCATAGTTAACATCCATTGGGAATGAGAAACTGTAAATAAATTTTATAGATCCTTTAATCTGATCCTATAGTGAATATAAAAGTCTAAATATGTTTATTGAACTCAATTCTTATCCTAGATTTCATTGAAGAAACCATTGTACACAATATATATGTTAGTGACCTGGGTACCAACATAATCCTTTTATAAAAATAACCATTCCCTTCCTCCTACTTAGAATAGAAATGTATTGGACCTATATAAAAGTGTATTTAGTAACCACTACAATGCTAAAATAACATATACCTATAGTCCTTATAATAAATATATCTAATAATGCAGATAAAGATAAGAATATTTTATAGGGAGAATTCAAGGTATACTTATAGAAAACATAAATTACTATAGAATGTAAATATTCAATTTTTAATGTATTTTAAGAAAAATATTACTAATATAAAAGGTACATTTTGGTTATACCCCACTGAGAACCATTCCAAAACAAGATCATACATTTTTAAATTATATAAGAGAGAATTGGTCACCTATAAATGACTCTGTTAAAATAGATTTCTAAGACTGGAAGAAGATAAAATTCCATTATTTAATAGATTGGAAAAACCATTAATAAAGGAGTCTAGGAATTTATTACATTTCATCAAATAGAAACTAAAATCATGTGTAATGAAAGATGGCCTTACCTCAAGATTATAAACTCTTTTCTTTTACTAAAATTTGATGAAACAATAAAAAGAGGTGAGGTATTATTGTGAAACTTAATAAGAAAGGTAATTGGGGATTCATTTGAGTACATTCTATTTTTTTCGGAAATTTGAATAGTAAATGGATATGTCACCATATCAACACCAAATAAATAAACTTGCAGAACCTTGAGAGAGAACTAGATCAACCTATTGATGTTGATTGACTTGGAAATGAAGAGAAGAAAGATGGGATTTTATAAAGGAGAGTTACTTGAAAATAATGTGGGGACTCCCTAAGGATTTAATTTTTGATTGGAAATTCCATTTTACCCCACTCATAGAAACAAAAAAAATTAGTTTCCATCAGGTACTTCGTACATGGACACTAGGAAACCAACTGCCATTCCCTTTCCAAGAGACACTAAACTAGTGCCTCAGGTTGGTACAACACATGGCCTCATGCACACCTCTTTGTATGATAGAGGATAAGAATTAGTAGTGAAGGTCTTAGGTGGTATAATGGGGAAACTACTCCCATATACCAGAGTCACAATAACAGTGAAATAATAATGAAAAACTATATCAACTAACCATTATAGATAAGTAGAGAAAATTTCAAATTAACCATAGTATCCAGTGATGAAAAAATTTATAATACCATACATGCCATAATTAATACCCAAATGGAGGATCACATAAAAGGTTAAAATTGTAAAACTAAAAATAGAACTAAATCACATCCCCAAACTGGTCCAAAGTCATAACTAGTCCTATCATGTAACACCCTAAGATTTTGTGAATTATTATTTTTTGTATTAATTCACTCTTTTTTATATTTTTAGATTCCTACAACACTGAAAAGAGGTTTTTATTATTTATGTTGAATAAATAATACATACTTTATATATGAACTACACGAAGTTAATATTGTGATACATGCAACACTTTCTTGGTTTACATTACACGCAATTCTGAATTTCTATGAATCGTCATTTTGTTGTTATAATAATTTAAAAAGATAGTTATAACCTAGAATTTAAACATTGAAGTGTGAATAGTGATAAAAACTTTTAAAATATTATTTATAATGATTTTATATAAATAAAACATATTAATTTTGAAAAATTAATTTTTTCTAAATTCTTTATATGTTTTAAAATACCATTTTCTCAAATGAACTGCTTTTTATATCCTTCTATGAAAAATAATAAAATTAATTTTAGACACTTTTAGAAATTTAATTTTAAAAAATTAAGTTCATTTTTTATTCAAAATATAAAAATTATCTTAGGGTGAATTTTTGGTATTTCTTTGAGAAGTTTTATTTTTTTGATGAATATTAAAAATTACTTTAATTTAGTTAAAAACAAAATCTTCATTTAAATAATTATTAGTGTTAAATTATAATTAATATTGGATTTTAAAGTCACAATAGATAAATAATTGATATATTATTCCAATTTAGTTTATTTGAATCATTTTTATACTGAAATTAGATATAAAATCATATGAAACTTTTGAATTTTTTTCTTTAAAAACCCACTTTCTTCCATGTCTATGGGATTAGCATTAATATTAATTTTCCCAACTCTATGATTTTAATTTTTTAAAATATGAATACATGGTATTAATAAGTATAATATTTTTTGTTTAATAAGATCAACATAATTTTTAACCAAAAATATTAGTGAAATTGATTAAAATTAATTACGGTGATTAAGTTTAAATTAAGCTTAATAAAGGAAAAAACCTTAATTCGACCATGAAACATGTCCAAAAAGACATTGCCTACCAATAATTAGACCATAAACCCTCTTGGTTTTAGTATTATGGTTGGTTGGGTTATTATTAAATGGAAGTTCCCTATATAAATTGTTAAGTAAGAAAATGGAAAAAAGGGAACTTTACTTACCTTTAACATTTATAAAAATTGAGATATTTGAAAAACAATAAATTTTCAGTTATAATTTTACTTTTGAAAAATAAATAACTGATTTTTATAATAATATTTTTCAGTAATTTTATGATATGATTTAGTTAATTAAAATCCCTAAGAAACCCCACCATAGTGATTATTTACCTAATAATAAAATAAAATAAATGATACTATAAATATTAAAAGTTAAGTGAATTGATTGAATTGTTATATTTAATTATTTTTTAATATGAATATATAATGTTACACATATTAACACTTAATATATTTTAATTCCAATATTATTTTGATATTTTGGTATTAAAATTAAATAAATAATGTCAATATTGACATTATTGTTATTTTGTAATAAATTATATTTTATTAAATGATTTAGAATTAATAAAAAATAAACTATTTTCCAAGTGATTTTTATGTGTTAAAAACAATAAATATTTTCTATTAAGGTACCAATTGATCTTTTATAATTAACATATTGACCAATAGATTGTAAAAAATATTTTTTTTTTCACAGTTTAGGTTTAAGTATTGTTTTTCCCATTTTATGCGCTTGTTTTAAAAATTAATTTCCAAAAAAAATGTGTTTTTTATTTTTGAAACTGTGGTATCGTATTTATAATTTAGTGGATATATTTATTATAATAAATCTCTATTTATATTAGTTGTAGTTTTCAAATTACTTAGGCTAGAAAACTAGAAGCTTTTGTAAAAATGAAAATAATAAAATTGGGGAATCTTATAAGTTAAGGAAAAAAATTATTAAAATGAAAATATTCTTGTGTGGTGCAAATTTTTATGGACCATTCGGATCATTTAATATATTGTTTCTCAATTTTTTTGGCACAGTAGGTAAGGTATACCTCCCATTAATTAATATCTTTTATTATTTACAAGAGTAGCAGTCCCCTCCCCCTATAAAAAGATAAGAACTCTCCCACTTAATTACACTTATAAAACCACTTAGGTTCATCCAAGATATGTAAAATAAACTTAAAAACATCCCTAAATTCATTCTTGAATCATCCCTTTTGTCATAAATACTTCCAAGGGATACCTTTGGTGAAAACCAAAATAAGTTATGTGATTAAGAAGTAACACCATCCCTCAAGCTCCTTTATTTTATTTCCATTCTCCACTCCCAAAACTCTTATTATTCCGTGATTATTTAAAAACACCAGTACCATAAATATACTATAATTTTTTTTATGATAAGGGTTCTACATACACTTTTACACACTTCTATCTATTACATAACAAACATACTTTTTATGTGTACGATGAACTACCACCTCACGAAACTATGATTGTTCATTTTTCCTTTACCACCTCTCGTGTTAGACAATATGATGAAAAATATATTTATATATTTTAGATATTATATTTATTATGTATTTAAGCTTTTTTAATTATTTTATAACACATATATTTATACTTTTCATTTGGTGTAAATATGATAATTTTGTTTGAGGAAGCGATGTGATTCGTTCACACACTACATTGAATGTATTAAGGGAGTGTTTAGTGAATTTATATGGTATATATGAAATAATTATTCTAATTGAATAATAATATATATATATACTCATATGTTTCATTTTCTTTATTTCTTTCAATATGACAATGAAAATGGAAACGAAATTCATGCGTACATACGACTTACCGTCTCCATTAGTGGTGTATTACATTTCATAATTATATATTATATAGATTATTATAATACCCATATACTGAATAAAAATGATATTTATATCATGGTGTAAATTATTGAAATCATAATATATATATAAGGACTAATGATATATCAAATTAAGACACATGCAAAGAAATAATCGAATATTACCCGAAATGAAACCGTAACCTTGGATTGTTAACAGGAGGGTTATATATGGTAAAAATAAAACCATGTACAATATTAGATATAAGAATAATATTTTTTAAAATGTGTATAATAATATTTAATTTATTATACAAGAATATTGTACGAGTATGAAGAGAGTCAAGACACAAGGTAAGGCAAAGTTCATATCACTTTTTATTTCCCTAAGATACATTCCTTAGACACCACCATTTTATTTTTTGTGGTGTATATACTACCCATGAATGTATTACATGACTATTATTATTAAATTTAGGGGTGTTTTCATATATATTATATGATAATTCTTTTAAGGTGTTCATGTTTTAGAATTTACCAAATTGGTAATGTAATTTTGTCTTAATTTTCATTCTTTGAGATGCATGCCATGTTATGCACCTATATTTTCCATGATGTGTATATACTACCTTTGAAATCTTATATCATCAATATCCTTATGGTCATGATATTTTAAGCTTCATGTAATTTTATTTTTATAACATGAGGAGTATGGTTTAAAGTTATCAAGTGGTAAGAGTTTATTGAAAAAATCTCATCGTGTTTCGAGATTGTCTATGTTTATGATTACTTTGATTAAATATTATGGTCCATATCTAAAGAAAATTCATGATTTTTTTCTCCTCTAGTTATTAATAATATATTACTATATTGGTACCATTTTTCTACTGTTTGATACATAAGATATTTAAGAAAATGTTTTTTAAAAATCCCGAATTTACCCTCTCTACGGTCCGAAATCTATGTTCCTTCAAAAAAATGTTTTCTAAAAAGGGCTTCCAAAATATAATATTATTCTTCTATAATATTTAAAATTAATTTTTACATTTTTTTCTTTTACTAATGTTTTCAAAGGAATATTTTGGTCACTTCACAAATAAGGCATTTTTCTAACCTTTTACCAAGCAGAAAAAAATGGAATGTTCATCTTAACATGTACGATATGTAAAAATTTACTAACCATATTGAATGATATTCCCTTGAATACTAAATTACATGATTAAAATTTAATTAAATTTTTATAAGAAAATTTTATCCTAATATTCTGTATATTCATTATTTTGTAGTGGTTTTCAATGAAAAATGTATGTCAATTTTTTTAGGGTTTAAAAACTATTTTAAATATTTATTTATATGTTTTAAAAGTATTTTCAAAGAAAATGGGTTTCAAAATGTTTTCATGCTTCTTTAAGAAGTATTCAAGTAAACAGTTTTCAAAAACTTCTCAAGGTTTATTTATATGTTTTGAAATTATTTTCAAATAAATAGTATTCAAAATGATTTAAATCTTTCATTATAAGTTTTCAAAGTATTTTCAAAGAAAAAGGATTTGAAAATCTTTTCAAAATTATTTCATAAGTTTCATTGTAAAAGGTTTTAAAAATATCTTCAAGATTTATTTATAATTTTACAATGTATTTTCAAAGAAATAGTTTTCAAGAAATTTCAAAATTCATTTATATGTTTTCAAAGTATTATAAAAGAAAGTGGATTTAATAAATGGTTTAATTTTTTTTTATAAGTTTACCATGGAGGTGGTTTTGGAATGTTTTTTATGTTTAAAAAAAAGCATTTTTGATGAAGAAATGATATTTTCCTCAAGAAATGTTTTCAGAAATTTATTTCCATTTTATTTTCCGTCTAATACGACATCTATTGATGTTTCTTATTCCTCTCTAGGAAATGATCTAAAGGTTCCATTATTTTTTTTCTTGAATGGTTTATGTTTTTATTGAATGATGTTTATGACACTCATTTTTCTTCCGTATGTTATTTTCTTTGGAACCTGATTCTTTTAACGAGTAATTATTTTGATGAAATGATTATGAAACCTATATTTTTTCTATAGGTTAAGATATGACTACATATTTATGACACGAATTTCATTTCATGGCTTATGATATTATTGTTTATGAATTTTTGGAATATGTATGTGTGATTTTCTTATGATATGGGTGGGACCTATATCTTCCTCCAAATGCATTGAGTAAATATTTATATCTCATGAGATAGAAATAGATGGAAAAAGAAATGAACTTGGGTCAGTATTGCAGGGGTGGAATGAGAAATGAACTCGGTTCAGTATTATAGGGTTAGAAGGGGAAGTGAACTTAGTTCAATAATACTGGGCTGGAATAGGGTGTGATCCCAGTTTTATAAAATAATTTTTCCACAAAGATTTCCTTGTAAGAGATGCGTTAACTACAAGAAAATAATTATATATACTTACGTTTTTACCATAATTCCATGTATAATTTCTATGTTATGCATTCAGATATTATGTTCTTTATTTCATTTTTATTATTGTCTTATAAACTCTCAAGATTTATGCCATGATTCATGTTTATGATCTTATGATATGTTGGGCATGATGTTCCAATGTTATGATCATGTCCTCATAACCTTATACTTATGCATATGATTACATGTATCCCTTGTTTACCCTTAATGAGATTCTTAACTCACCCATTTTTATTTTTCATTCCTCAGGTTATGAAGATTTGAGTTATATATGATATGTTTAAGAAGTGATCTAGTCATGAAAAACACAGTGAAAGATATTGTATCCCACCTATTTATTGGCATTTATGTTTCAATGTTTCTAAAGAAACTAGGCTAATATGGTTTTTGGCATCTATTTGTTTAATTTTTTAAGTATTCCACAAAATAGATATAATTTGAGTTCATAAAAAGTGAGGGTCGCTATAGTTGGTATCATAGAAAAGGCTTAGTTGAGCTTTGGAAGCTTGGATGAGAAAATATTAGTGAAAATCCTAAGTAAATGTCTAAGGACAAGTCTAAGGGTAAGGAAAGGTACAGTTAAATGTCCTGGAATTTTTGTTTACGGGTAGAGTGAGTGGTTTCTTAGAAATAAATACCTCTCTAGATAATACAAGAAAATGTGGCTCTGGAACAGATGTGGATAGGTGTAATAACTCCAACAAGATGTTCTGGTCCAAACTCAAGGTAATTTGGTACATGAAAATGGGTCTTGCTGAACACCTGGTTTGAAACTCAGGAAGGATATGCTTTTGGAATTCAAAAAATATTCATGAACCAACATGAAGGATTCAATATACATTGGATATGAATAAACTAGGATGAAACTAGGGTGTTATTGATTAAGGAACGTGTCATGATTTATACATCCTATAAGTATTTATTTTTAGGACTTTGGTTCTATGCTATGATAAGTAATGATAAAACTATTCTTCTGGTTTTAGTCGGTGATGGTAACTAGAGGTAACCTGTTTAACATTGAATGTGATGAAAGAATTTCCTATGAGTCATCAAGTGGGATGATCACTGGAGTGAAATATGTTGTGATAATGCCTAATTAGTTTTCCCTGTACATGATTAACGATGTGTACCTTAACCAACTCTCAGAATCACGAAGAAAAAGAAGGAATGAGTTCACTAAGAATTCAGGTAATGGAAACCACAGAGGAAATAAGATTTAGTTTTCTTTGTGTCAAGAATTTTGAAGGAATCACATAATTGAATGCATTATATTAATTATAACATGTTTTTTCTGTTGAAAATAAATAGACAAATCAAGTGACTGTAAGGTAAAAATGAAGAGTTTGATTAACAAAATAGATTATAATATTTTCCTTAGTAATTCATCATCGAAGGTCAAGTGTTTTAAGTGTGGAATAAATGATTATTATGCAACTTAATGTCCTAAGAGGAAATATCCTAAAGAGAATCAAGAAAGTGGTATGAGTGTTGTTTATAATTTTGAAGATAAAGAGACTACAAATGACATGCGAAAGGTATGTGATGTTCTTTCGGTATTGTTTATATTGAACGAAAGAATCGTGGTTGGATTGAGGTTGAGTTACCTTAAGAAATGATTCATATTTAATATGACAGGAAATAGGTGTTAAGGAACATGTTGATGAAACATGAGTAATGGTTTAAGAATATGGTTGGATGAATGTAGTATTTATGTTTTATTATTTCAAATATTAGGAATCGTGAAATATATAAGTATTTTTAGTATAATTTTTCTGTAAGTATTGATAATTACATGTTGAATGGTGATAAATACATTGAAATGTGATTTCTTGGAAAAGTGATATTTTGATTAAGGGAAGGTAACCCTTAATGCAATCAAGTTACTGAGAAATTCATATTTAACTTTAATAAAGAGATGATTGATTTAGATATGTAAATTTCATATCACTAATTAACTTGGATTTGATTATTTATTTGTTTTAAAATTTTTCTATGTCATCAAGGATGAGGTTTATAACCTTTTTGAACAGATTCAATATATATTGGAATAAGGAAGCATGCTTGTTTTACAAAAGGATTTATGTTAATTCAGAATTATTACCATGTTTCAAGAGGATTTTCAATCAAGGTAGTCACATGTTTGGAATGTGATAAGAAATATCTACTTTATGATATATGTGGGATCAATGATAAGCTAATTTTGTGACCTTATATCTAAAGTTTTTGATTTATGACTTTTGGAAGTGTTAGTTGGTTAACCATTTAATGAAAGAATAAGATAAAATTTAAAGAAGTTTGTGAAAGTAAAGTATTATGTCACCACATAAGGATTTATTCATATTGGATAAATAATTATAAAAATTTAGTTTTGGTAATAACTAATGATAGATGGGTTGGTATATCATGGATCTTGTTATCTATTAGTGCGTTTGGAATAAAAAATTCACCTTCCTTTTTAGAGAAAGAGGATAAGTGGATCAGGGGAAAAGGGTGTGGTTGTACTAAAATTATGGAAGTATACATTTTCATGAAAATTATATAACTTAAGGAAAAGGATATTGAAACAAAATAGTTTATTGATCACACTATGATTCACTGTTACATTTCCACCCTTACATCACTAGGCTAAAAAAGTTTTGTATTGAAAATTATAAAAATAATAACAAATTTAAGTTCATGTTTGATTCAATTATTTTGTTTTTATCACTATCAAAAAGGTAAATTTTAATTTTCTAGACTATTACATTGTAGGTGGATGTGATTTGAAGGGACCATGATGAAGTTCAAGAAAAATGGACAATTGTACACAGGATCCAAGTACACCAATGGACTCAAACTTACACTTATACTAATCTGTGAGTCCAATTGGGATTAGATTTTGTAGAATGATCCAAAATTAAGCGGTATAAAACTCTTCTGAAGACACCCAAGACCAATATTTCCATTAAGTGGCCCATCCAAACTTCTTTGTCCGAGACACCAAATCAGCATGAAGTCAAAAGTGGTGTAATGTGTTTCGGACATAAATCAAGATTTCGACCACTAAATGATGCCAAAATTTCTATGGAGATATTAAATAAGTGGGGAAAAGAATTATAGTTTTATTTAAGTCAATATAATCTTGTTTGAATGTCAAAAATCATTGGCCACTTGGTTTTAAGAAATATGTGTTCCCAAAACCACCTTCCACTTTTTCTATAAAATGGAACCATGGGAACCCCATTTGTAAGTTCAGCAATAAGAGAAAATATGGTATTTTGGAGACATAAATGATTCATCTCCTAAATGAACAAGTTATTGATGCCCCTATATTAATAAGGGGCTCATGGATTAAGGCAGAGTTCCACCAGAGCCTCCTCCTCCTCTCCATGGCGAGATAAATGGTGGATGGTCATTCCAATAGAGATACACATACCTAAGTGGGAGTTCCAACACTTGTTATTCTACTAGTTTTCTTAATTTTTGTGTTATATATTTCACTTATGTTTAATATTTATTTTATTCTCCTATGAATACATTTCTTTTATTATAATTAAGTGAAACACGTTTTATGTCAACACCGATTGTGCTGAGATTTCAAGTAGAAATATTTGGATGTCGCGATTGGACAAATCAAGAAATTTTTTTCTCAAACACAATCATGATATTATAGTATTCTTTGGTAGCCCTTATTCTAATCTAGAGGTCCAATAATTGACATCATGATTGCTTTGTCAAGGGTTGATTCTTTATGCATCATTTTATGAGGCAAGAGGGGAATCAAGATCTTGAAAACCCTCAACTAAAGAATTACATTACACCATATACATTTTCTAAAAAATTAACTATCCTGATTTGTATTGAACTTGAAAGGACCTTCTTATCTCATAATTATTAAAACAACACCTTTATATATCAACTATTAAACTGTTTAAATCATGTTATTTTCTTAAAAATATTTTCTAAACCACCCAACTTTTTAATAATTTTTATTAAAAAAAGATACTATGACCCTATCAGATATCCTTGAGATATGACCTAGAGTATTCAGTATACTATAAATAATCATTAGAAGAATAATTAATTTGACATGTCTTGACAACACATTCAAATTTTGGAACTGTTTTCGAGGAGCAATTTTGTTTGTAGTCTGTATTTTTCATAAAAATATTATTAATTTTGCAACTATTTATTTTCATGTTTCCTTACTTAATTTTTTTAGTTTATTCTAAAATATTCTTATGGAGTGGGTTCTATTCATGAAGCATTTTAATATAGGAGATTTATCACCTTTGAACCAGAACCAGAGAGGATCCTATGTTAGCTATACCATGACACACAAGACAACCCTTTGAAGGAGGACACATGACATCATAAAACTCCTCTTGATCCTTCTTATTCTTCTAGAACCAATATCAAAATTGAAATAAACTTGCATAAAATGGGTGAAAATAATAGAATAGTAAAAGAGAAAACCTCACCTAATGTTGATATCTGACCCACATAATTCAAATGCATGGTGAGGCACCTAATTTTGAACTCAAATCCGGTTTAATTCATTTATTACTAAGATTCCATGGACTCTTTGGAGAAGACCCACATAAGCATTTAAAATAATTTCACATGGTGTGTTAAACCTTAAACCCTACCAATGTGGATAAAAAACAAGTAAATATTAGGGCGTTACCTTTTTCATTATAAGATATTGCAAAATTTTGTCTTTACTATGTTAGTTCACCAATTAGAGGCTGGGCGACATGAAACACTTTTCTCTTGAAAAATACTTCTGAGGCTCTATAACTACAACAATTAGAAAATAAATATGTGGTATAAGGAAATAAAAAGGGGGAACAGATCATGAATAATGGGAAAGATTTTAAAGGCTTTGTTCATGTTACCCACATCAACAAATAACTGATCAAATTTTAATATAGTATTTTTATGAAGGTTTAATTTCTATTGATCAAAATATGATTAATTCTACTATAGGTGGTGTACTAGTTGATAAAACCCTAATTTAAGCGAGGAACCTAATTGAGAACATGGTGAATAACAATCAACAATTTCGTTCAAGGTCCAGTGTACACATTTGATGTGTCCATAATGTGTAAATAATAGAATTCGAGAAGAAGGTGAACATAAAGTTAAAAGAGTTAAGTACCCTTACTCAACAAATTTCCCTTTCTAAAGGGAAATCCCTATATCCTCCTACCATTTTTTATTTTATTTGTTCTTCTGACACCCATTATTTTAACCAATTCCCTCAAATGAGAGAAATTTCTCAGTGTTGTGAGGCCATCTTTCTAGGACACCCCTATAACCAACCAATAAATAAATAAATATACTATCTATCAAACCCTAGGTAGAAATAAAACCAAGATTATAGGCAAGTTGGGTATTCAAAACAACTTTAACAACCATGGATCCATCCAGGGTGGAGTATCCATCCACCACCAACCAGAAATCCTCAACCTCCCCAAAGTACTTTCTAAAGACCCCTTCGAAACCCAATCCTACCCTAGAATATATGATGAAAAAATGGCTTCCAAAAACCACCAAATATAATAAATCACCCAAGATCCTAAAAAATAACTAAAAACCTATTTATTCCAACTACGAAACTTAGTGGGGGAAATCCAAAGTCTTAGCTTGGGTAAAATACCCTCTCAACCAAAATTCAACTTTAGGGATAATAGAAATGATAGTACCATCACCCTTAGTAGTATAAATAAAATGAAAACACAAATAATACCTCCTTTATAGTTATCCCCTCCAAAGGAAAATACCATCCAAACCATTAAAATTAGTCAAAATGTTGAAAAACATTGTCCTAAGAGAATCCCTTTAAATTGAAAAAGTTTATTTGTTGATGATGCACCTATCCCAACCATTAATCTTCCATTTACCACAATGGAAACCCATACATAAAAGGAAAAAGAAACTAAAATGAATAAATAAATCTTTTAAAATTTCAAAAAAGTGCTGGTCAACATTCCATAGATTGATGCTATGAATAAAATCCCATGATATACCAAGTTTCTGAAGAAGATGTATAAGCATCGAAGGTGACCTTGTGAATATGAAAAGGTAAGCTTGGGGAGGAACGTCTCAACATTGATAGAGCAACCACTTCCTACAAAATTCAGTGATCTATGATTATTCTCGATTCTATGCACCATAGGGGAGTATTCCTTTTCCAATGCTATGATTGATTTAGGTGGTTTATTAAATTTGATGCCTCACTCCATTTAATCTTTATTATAAGTCAAGTAACTAAATTAAATAGGGATTTTTGTTCAACTAGAAAACCAGAGTACTACACACCCCTCTGGTGTGCTAGAGGATATTCTTGTGAGGGTGAAAATTTTAATTTTTCCTATTTATTTTTATCTACTAAAAATGGAAGATGACATGATGAATGGACATTACACAATTATATTGGGGATACATTTCTTAAAAATTGCCAAAACCATAATTAATGTCCACAATGGTACATTATCTCTGGAGTTTATTGGTGAAATTTTCTATGCCAATATCCTTGATTCCATGATGCACCCCTCAGAAGAACATTTCTTTCTCTCTATTTACTCTATACATGTATTCCCTTTCCTTGAAAAATTATCATTTCATTACCATGATCCCCTTTGTATGTTTTAATCATTGATTGAAATGTTAGGTAATGAATCTTGCATTAAATATTGTCCCGATCTAGAAAAATGTCGTGCATTTTTATTAATTGATGACTTCTTAAACGCTAGGGATCCCATGATCATTGATGATACTGATAAGCTTTTTGAATCTAATACCTCATATGAGAATGTTATTATTGAGTATTTATATGAGAGTAATTACCTCTCACATTCACACTCACTCCCATCAATCCAAAATCTCCACATAATCGGAACTAAAAAAATTCATCAATATTTAGAATAATCAATATCTTGAGAATAGAAATAAGTTTCCTGTCATCATTGCTACTTCACCCCCTCCTGATCATAAATTGTGGCTGATTGACCTTTTGAGGGATTATAGATAAGATTTGTGATGTAATCTTGCTGACATTCCTGGTATTATCCCATCAGTTTTCACACATCATATATTGTTAAATGACGTGGCTAAACGAGGGAGGCAGTCACAGTATAAACTGAACCCAAACCTCATAGATTTTATTAAAAAAGTGGTAACAAAATTACTGGTTATTGGAATCGTTTACCCCATCTCTGATAACCAATGGGTCTGTCCAGTACAAATGGTTGCTCAAAAAACTAGTCTAACAGTAATTTAAAAAAGGAAATAATGAATTGGTTCCAAATCATGTGTATAATTGTTGGTGTGTCTGTATAGACTATTGCTGACTAAACCAAAACACTAGGAAGGTTCATCTCCCCTTTCCATTCATTGACCAAATTCTAGAGAGGCTAGTAGGGAAGTCCCATTACTATTTTTCTGATGGGTATTTTGGATAATTTCAGTTCCATATTACCCCTGAGGATTAGGAAAATACAACCTTTATTCATGCCTTTGGTACCTTTTCCTATATGAGGATGCCATTTGGTCTTTTCAATGCTCCGGTTACTTTCAAGAAATGAATGATTGTTAATTTTTCGTATTACATATATAATTGGATGGAAGTATTCACGGATGATTTCACTATTTATGGCTCCACTTTTAATGATTTTTTAGTAATCTTGGTTTAGTCCTACATAACTGTATTGAAAGATATATTGTATTAAATTATGAAAAATTCCATATCATAGAGAGACAAGGTATAATATTGGGAAATGTCATTTCTGGGAATTCTATCCAAGTTGATAAATAAAAAGTGGATGTCATTTCTTCCCTACTATTCCCCCAAAAAATGTACTGGATGTGTGGTCTTTTTTAGTTCATGCGAGATTCGACCATCGTTTTATTCATGACTTCAATATGATTTCACTCCCCCTCTCCAAATTACTCTAAAAAGAAAATGAATTTGTTTTTGATAAAGAATATGAAGGTACTTTTAATAAATTGAAATGGACTCTCACATCACCGCTGATAATCCAACAACCTCGGTGGGATTTACCATTTGAGATCATGTGTGACACCTCTAACTATGTAGTTGGGGTTGTCTTATCACAATGGGTTGATCGAGCTCAAGATGTCATTATCTATGACTCATGTACTTTGGACCCAGCTCAAGAAAGCAACACCCCAACTGAAAAGAATTTATTTTCTTTGCCTTTTCCTTGTATAAATTCTGGTTATACATTTTAGGGTCCAAAGTCATTGTGTTCTCGGACCAAAAACCCCTCAAGTATCTACTTAAGAATATAGAATCCAAACCACATATTATTCACTGGATGTTCCTCCTTATATAATTCAATAGAGAAATTGGAGATAAAAATGGAGCATAGAATGTGGTGGCCGACCATATTAGTAGGATCATCCCATCCTTGGACATTAAATCATCCCCCTGTATTCCCATAAATGTCATGTTTTCTAATGAGACACTATACAGAGTGCAATATTCTATTCTTTGGTGTATTGAAATTGTAAATTATTTGGTAGAATCTTGCATTCTTACTGATTTCAACAAAAATCAAGATTACCATCTAAATCATGAGTCTTGTTGGAACACTTGGGATTACCCCTAACTTTAGAGCACGTGTATTGATTGTGTCCTTAGGCGTTGTGTTGATGTTAGCGAGTTTCAGTCTTTCTTTAGGTTCTTCCACACTCTTGTTTGTGGGGCCACTTTAGTCCCCAACAGACTGCTTCCAAGGTCTATGATTCTGGTCCCTTTTGGACAACATTATTTTGGGATGTCCATGATTTCTATAAACCTTATCTTCACTGTCAAAGAATATATAAAGTCTCTAAAAGAAATGAGATTCTACAATAACCCTTGTTCTTCCTTAACATTTTTAATGTTTGGGGCATTGAATTTTTGGGTAAATTACCCAATTCCTTTACAACTTTTACATTTATTTGGAATTGGATTATGTGTTGAAATCAGTAGAAGCACATTCCAAATGGAATTATGATTCAAAATACATTGTGTAATTTTTGAGAACCCAAGTTTTTTATAGGTTTGGATTACCTAGGTTCATCCTCAGTGACTAGGGTTCTGATTTTTACAACTGAGAAATGCAATCAATTCTGCATCATTATGGGGTCGGGCATTGAGTGTCTACTGCATATCACCCACAAACCAATGGTCAAGATGAGGTGTCAAATAGAGAGGTAAAACAAATTCCTGGGAAAATGGTTCCACCAAATTGAAAATATTGGATTCTTATACTTGATGATTCATTATGGTCTTATCATACTTCCTTCAAAACTCCCATTTGAATGTCACTATATTGGTTGGTGTTTGGAAAGAAATGTCGCATCCCTATTGAAATTGAGCACGAGTCCTATTGGGCCATTAAATAATGAAATTATAATATTTTTGGTGTAGGTTCTTAAAGGAATTTAGAGATTATAGAGTTAGAGGAAATGAATAGAGATTAATATGAGAACTCCAGGACTTATAATGAGTGAACCAAGGATTCCCATGACTGTCTCATCCTTCATCATCAATTCCACATTGGGTAGAAGGTCCTTTTTTACAATGCAAGGATGAAGTTTTATCCAGATAAGCTTTGTTCCCACTGATTTGGACTGTACACTATTGCTAATTTTTATCCATTTTTGTGTTTTTCAGGTTCAAAATGAAGAAACCAAAAAACATTTATTATCAATGGGTACCGATATAAGCACTTTCATGAATCCCTTCAAAAGTCTCCAATGGAGGAACTCCAAGTTCAAGAAGAATTATACCAATAAAACTCACAAGGTTTTATCCTTACTTCCCACATTCTATTTTTATAGTGATGAAACTACATTCTCTAGGAGTGGGGGGACGTGTATATTTTTGGGTTAGTTAGTAATTTTCATTATCTTTATTTTTTTTATCTTTTTAGTTTCTTGAACAGTATTTTCACTTTACACCCTATTTTCCTCCCTCACTTTTATGCTAATTTTTTTTATTCACACTTTATTATAAAATTTTTTGTTTACTTAATCATGGAATTTATTGAAAATTCATGGGGAATTTCCATATTTCATGTTTTTTATCATTAAAAAAACAAAAAAAGTCTGATGAAATGTGTAGTTCAAAAATAATTCAATACTACGGTGGGAATTTCTTTTAAAATTTGGTAGTTTATTGATGATATAAATGGTTGTATCATTTTGAAACCATTGATAAGAGCAGTACCCTTTGTGTGATTAGTTTAAGGTAAATCTTTGTTACTTAATTTCTTTACACATATTGGCACCCCACCATAAAGTGTGAATATTTTTTGAATAATTGAAGGTTAATATAACCTAGTTTAATTTTTATCTACCTTCAAAAATGTTTTTTCCAGACGTTAATTCTTTATTCGATCTATTTCATTACTGTACCAAATTTACCTATGTGTGTGTACATGTTACCTGAATTTTGTACACAAAAAAAATAAACATTTAGGGGAGTGATGAAATGTACAACACATGGGGATATCTAGGTTGGGAGCTTATGGTTTGACTTATGGGAATGCTTACGTGAGAGGGTCTTGAAATTTTATTGCAAGGGATGTAGTCCTGTTTCAGTGGAAAAGATCATGTAAGTTGAAATTTTTTAAAATAACATATATTTACTCGATAGAACGTATAAAGAATAGAATAAATTGGTTTTCACACACTCACATGGACTCAATCTGCCAATAATGAAGTTAAAGAAAAATGGGCCAAACTGCACAGGAACCAAGAACACCAGTGGAATCAACCACACATGTGTACTAATATGTTCATATAATTTTGCTTAGAATTTGTATAATGATCCATAATTCTATGATCTAAAACTCTTCTGAAGACACCCAAGACCAATTCACCCATTAAGTGGCCTATTCGAACTGATCTGTCCAAGCCACTAAAGTTTCCTAAATTTAAAAGTGGTATACTCTATTTTGACCATTACTTGAGATGTCAATCATCAAATGATTCCAAAGTTTTGGTGGAGATATTAAAGAGGTGGGGAAACAACCTTTTAGTTTTCTATAATGGAATATAAGACTATATGAATGTTGAAAACCATGGTGAAAGTGGTTTTAATAAATCTATGTGCCAAAAACCACCTTCCACTTTTCCTATAAAATGGAACCTTGGGAACCCCATTTGTATGTTCAAACATGAGGAAAATATATGGTATTTTAGTGACCTAAAATAGTTCTATCCTCATCTAAGAAGTTCTGGAGGCCCCTAAATTCATAGGGGGATCAAGGATGAAGGTAGAGTTCCACCCAAGCCTCCTCCTCCTCATTCTCTCAAGGGCGAGATTAATGATGGACGATCATTTCAAGGGAGCTACACACACATTGGAGGGATTTATGGAACTTTCTCTTAGACTAGTTTTGTATAATTTTTGTGTTAAATATTTCAATTATGTTTAATCTAGATGTTCTTATCCATTGAATACATTTATTTTATTATAATTAAGTGAAACAATTTTTATCTCAACACTAATTAGGTTGAGATTTTTCATGGGGATCTTTGGTTGTTCCGATTAGACAACACAAGAATCATTTTTTCTCACAAAAAATAATGAGATTTTAGTATTATTTGGTATCCCTTGTTCTATGCTTGAAATCTAAAACTTGATATCATGATTTTTGTGTCAAGGGTTGCTTCTTTGTGCATCATTTTAAGGGGTAAGAGGGGAATCAAGATCTTGAAAACACTCAAGTAAAGATTTAAATTAAACCATATAAAATTTTAATAACAATGAACAACCCAAAATGTGTAGTGAACCTTAAATGACCACCTTCTCCCATAATTACTAAAACACCACCTTTATTTATCAAGTGTTAAACTCATTAAATCAATTTATTTACTTTAAACTATTTTCTTAACCACCCCATTTTTATTAATTTTTGTTTAAAATGAATACTCTAAACCAATCAATGCTCTTTGAGAAACTACCTAGGGTGTTACTTATACTATAAATAATATTTAAAAAAATAATAAAATTTAAGTATCATGACAACATGTTAAGTTATACTAGTACCTCCATTTCTGATAAATTAGATGGTCCCTTAGTTTATCATAGATATATGGCTTTGTGATTGTTAACTTTCTACCAAACTTGTTCTCTATCCCTCTCTGTCAAAACATGATGGTTATATTTTTCTTTCATTTCCATGTTTTCACTTTCCACCTATGTTCTCTCTTGTGGAAACCTGATTATATGTTACTTTGGGTTACCATTATGTTTCTAAATTTACTTTTTAAAAGGAAGTTTTAATATTCATTTTTATGATGTGGGATTGTAAGAAAGAAACTTTCAATTATTAAAACTTTAATGACCCAGAAAAATTTAGAGTGAATACTTCATTTTAAGGGTGTAGAATGTAACACCCCAAGATTTTGTGAATTTTTTATTATTAATTTTCTATTTTTGATATTTTGTAATTCACACAATTCTAGAAATTGTTTTTTATTTATATTAAATAAATAAATCATAATTTCAATATACACTACACCAAGGTAATATTTCACTACATACAACCCTGAATTGGTGTACATTACATGCAATACTGAGTTTCTACAAAACATAATTTTATTATTATAATTATTTAAACGAGATAGTTATAACCTAGACTTTAAACATAGAAATATGAATAGTGATAACTAATTTTAAAATATTTTTTATAATGGTTTTATATAAATAAAACATATTTATTATGAATAATATAATTTTTGGTAAAGTCTTTACATGTAAAAAATAAAATTTTATCAAATGAAATTCTTTTTAAATCATTTAGTGAAAAACAATAAAATTAATTTTAGAAACATTTAGAAATTTAATCTGATAAAAAAATCTTGATTTTTGAATTTGTAATATCAAAATTAAGTTATGGTTAATTTTTTGTATTTTTCTATGAAGTTTAATTTTTTGGATGAATTTTCAAAATTTCTGCAATTTAGTTAAATAAACCTTTTCGTTTAAATAAGGATTAGTGTTAAATTATATTTTAAATTAGATTTTAAAGTCAAAATCGATCAATTATTCATATATTAATCCAATTTATGTAATTTTATTCATTTTTATATTGAAATTAAATAAAAAAATTATCGAGCTTTTTAATTTTTTTACTTTAATAAACCGCTTTCTCATCACATATATAGGATGAAATTTAATCTTAGTTTTCCAACTTTCGTGATTTGAATTTTGAAAATTTTAAATACATGGATGTAATAATTATAATATTTATGGTCTAATAAGTTCAAATTAATTTTTGACCAAAAATATTATTGAAAGTGATTAAAATTAATTACAGTGATTAAGGGAAAATTAAGATTAATATGAGACTAAACATTAATATTAAGTACAAAAATGACCTGGACACTTGTCAAAAATCCACTGACTTACAATAATTCGACCATATACCTTATTATTTCAAATTTTATGGGTTAATGGGATATTATTAAATGGAATTTCCCTATATTAAATTTTAAGTAGAAAAAAGACAAAAAGGGAACTTTCCTTACCTTTACATTTATAAGACTTTGAGAGATGTAAAAAACATCATATTTTCGGTTATACATATCATTTTGAAAGATATATAGGTAATTTTTATCATAATAATTTATCATTAATTTTTAGAGATGGTTTAGTTACTCAAAATTCTTAATAAACACCAATAGAGCGATTATTTAGCTAATAATTAACAAAACAAATTGATACTATAAATATTAAAAGTGAAGTGATTTGATTGAATTATTGTCTTTAATTATTTTTGAAGATTAATATATCATTTTAAACATCATTAAACTTAATATATTTCAATTAAAATTTTATTTGGATATTTCATAATTAATATCAAATAAATAATTTCAAAATTGACATTATTGTAATTTTACAACAAGTGATATTTTATTAAATGATTTAAAATTAATAAAAAATACTATATTTTATAATTAATTTTTAAGTGTTAAAAATACTAAACATGGTATATTAAGGGGAATATTGATATTTTATTATTGACATATTTAACCATTGACTATAAAAAACATTATTAGCACGGTCCAAATTTAAGTAGTGTTTTAGGCATCACATGTGCTTGTTTTAATAATTAATTTCCAAAACACATGAGTTTTTTTATTTTTTTTAAATTATTTATCACATTTATAATTCAATGTATTTTTGTTTTATAATAAATTTTAGTTTATTTTATCCTCAGTGGTTAAATTACTTTGGTTCGAAAACTTGATGTTTTAATAAAATCCAAAATAATAAAATTGGGGAATCATAGAAGTTATAAAACAAAATTGTTAAAATGAACATATTTCAGTGTGGTGTATATTTTTATCGACCATTATCCTCATTTAATATATTATATTTCCATTTTAGAGGCACATTAGGTAAGGTATACCTCCCACTAATGAACTCCTTTTGGTATTTGCAAGAGTACCACTCTCCTTCAACTAGAAAAAGGAAAGCACTATCTCACTTCCTTACACCTATCAAACCACTTAGTTTAGGAAAATATATACCCAATAAACTTAACAAAATCCCTCCATTAACCCTTTAATCTTCCCTTTTAGCATAATGACTTCCAAGTAATCCATTTCATGAAAACTAAAAGGAGTTACCCGATTAAGAGGTGACACCCTCCCTCAAGCTCGTTTCTTTTATTTTCATTCTCTACTCCCTAAAATATATTTTTTACATTCTTGTATAAAAGTAATAGTATCCTAAATATACGAAGTTTTTTTATGCTAAGGGTTCTCCCTACACTTACAAATACTTCTATCTAATGGGTGACAAACATACTGTTAGTGTGTGCAATGAACTACCGTCTCACAAAATGATGATTATTCATTTTTCCTTTACCACCTATCATGGTGGAAATTATGATGTAAAATCTATTTATATATGTTATATATTAAATTTTATTATGAATTTATGCTTTTTTAATTATTTTACAACTCATATATTTATATTTTCCATTTGGGGTAAATAAAATAATTTTGTTTGAGGAAGTGTGGACTACCACCCCCTCAAAGAGATGTGATTCATTCACACACTATATGAAATATATTAAGGATGAGTTTAGTGATAGTATATGATATATTTGAAATAATAATTACACTAAAATTAATATATATATATTTTCATTTTTTCTTTTAAAACGACAATAAAAACTGAAACAACATTCATTCGTATGCACGACTAGCTATCTCCATGAAGGGTGTATTCCATTTCATACTTCTATATTATATAGATTATTATAATACACATATATTGAGTATAAATGATATTTATACGATTTTTTAAATTATTTAAATATTTATATAAGTATAGGCACCGAACATATAAAAAATTTAGACTGATGAGAAGAACAAAGTGCATATTTCCGGAAGTGAAACATTAACATAGGAATTTTAACAAGCGGGTAATATAAGGTCATAGTAAAACCATTTAAGGTATTATATATAATAATATAATTTTGTAAAATATGTATAATAAACTTAGTTTTATTAGACATGAATCTTGTGTGAGTATGAATAGATTCAAGACACAAGGTACGAGAAATTTCATCTAACTTTTTTTTCCTATGAGATACATACCGTAGACACAACTCTTTTTTTTCTAGTTTATATAATTAACATGAATGTATTTCATGAATCTTATATTTAAATTTATGCATATTCATACCCCTTACCGATGAGAATATAATTACTCTACTCCTAAACATGAAGTTAGTACAGACCCTCTCTCACTAGTTTATGAAGGAAAAGTTTTGCAGAAGCACTATCGATGACCCATCTTTCCATCGAGTCAGTACTCGAATGGGTCTCTCATATTCTGAGGCCTCACATGTCCCGACCTATCACAACAGTAGCACCTCACTTGGATACCTTATTATGTGATTTTTCTTCTAATTTCATATTGTGGAAGATCCATATGATGCCTCATACTACTGGTCAATGTAGTACCTGATCTGGATGTTGAACCACCCTAGCTCTAACACCCAACCTCTCTTAGATCATGCTCTACGATAATAACCTAATTCCCTAGTAGGGAAATGGTTGTAAACCTAAATACTTTAACCTTAAATTTAATATCATACACAATTCCATCCTCGAATCTCCTAGATTTAGATAACTCATCACCCATCAGAATAGGTGCGAAGAATTGGAGCTCAATAAAATGGGCTGAATGTTACATAACTGAAAATGCTCCCTAATCTAGGTTAAAGAACACTTAAACTCTATCATACCACAATATCTCAAGATAGAAGTATTCATATAAGGTTGTTTGAAAATCCTTCTATTCTATCTTTCGATGATGATCTGTCTATGTAATAACATCCCACCATTTCTTAGAGGATTCAAACAACATATACATAGTGAGATTTTCCCTCATCTTAGGAGGCATATATAGATACTTGATGATAGATAATATGACCTATAGCCATAACTCTATATCCAATTTTTTTCCATCTCCTGAAAATGTGACCGAATGTTATTGTTGGAACACACGTGTCAACATTTCCATAGTCGGGGTAGGTCGAGGTTCTCCTTATAAGATTTTCATTAACCACATAAATTCCTAATGGAGCTATGCCTCAATACCTGTGTTTAGTAAAAATATTGGTGCATTATCTAGTACTACTGAAGGATCCACTGGTAGCCTATATCCCACCACCTCTAGAGTGTGCTCGTCATCACTCTCTAGGTGTATGACTGGAGGATATCATAATGGTACACCTCTACAGATTCCCAGATCACACCTTAGATCCAGATCAATATCGAGGTTTTGACATCAAAAAAAGAATCCAAAATATGCACCAAATGATTCCATACTTTATCTAAGATAGTAGTTCATTTCACAGGATTCTATTTGACTGGTCATAGAACCTGAACATAGTTATGGTTTAGAATTTATGGCTGTTAGATGTTAGGATAGAAAACTGTTTTACAGAGCCCATTCGCAAAGCTCCCTCCATGATCATAGAGTAATGATGGACGTATCTGTGAGTCCTATGAGAATTGTGACAATCATGAAGTAATGATGGAATCCTTTGTGAGTCTGATGAGCTCTACTTCCCTCGTAAAGTAATGACATAAGCCTTTGTGAGTCTGATGAATCCACCTCCGATTTCAATGCACCAGTTTCTTTCTGGAACATATATGAGCATCATGAGACCCACTGTGCCTATAAATACCCCAATCATGACTTTATTCCAATAGGGGAGATGCCACCAGGTTTCACCCTGGTTCTCTCAATTTGTAGAGGTCATGTGCTCCATGAGATCCTCTTCAATGATGCCCCCAGGCTCTGAGAAACCTCTTTCCTTATGTTGTTTAGAGTATCCACCCCAAGTGGAGATTCCATTCTTGAAGGCCTATACCCTTTATGAAGTAATAAGACCCTATGAGGCACTTGAGGCTTTGTAAAGCATTCGGCCTTCATGTATCACTACCCCTATGAATCAGGTAATTCTTTGTAATCCCCTGAGTTATGCGAGACCCTATGCTCTGTGTTCCCCTGGGCTCTTTGAATTCCCGTGCTCCATAATATCCTGATCTCTACAAATCCCCATCCTTTGTGAGGCTCTAATCTCTATGAATATACTTTTTAAATCTCCTACCTTTACACGCATCAGTCTATAATGCAGGGGCTGTTCCCTTGAACCCCCGCTCAGGATCACTGCCGGGATTTGGTCCCAACCCTCTAGGCCGGTCCCTACTCTATCATCACTCACCCCAATGAAAAATTGAGAGTTTCATTACAAATATTTCATGTGGGGTTGTCAACATTTTCCCTTACATGCTTATGCGCACCCACCTTTCACCTATGGAATACCATGATTTGAGATACTCCTCCTCACTCCATGAAACACCTTGAGTCGACATAGTCCTCTCAGTCCCTTTACAATGTCTCAAGTTGAGATCCTCTTAATCAATCCCCTAAATACCTTGAGTCGAACCATTCCTCAATCGACTTTATACTCCATCACTTAGTTCTAATGCCAGGCTAAACCAGAAAGGGATGCTCTTGTCTAAGTTCAAACACCATCCATTACTAGGTGCCCTGTGGATAATAGTCCTCACAACAAGACTTTAAACTATATTATTCCCTATTATTCAATAATAGGATGAATCTTGTCACCAATAAGAGATGCCTTATGTTATAAGCATAATATTACTCATTCCATGATCACATTGAAGTAATTTCAAGACTGTTGTAATCCATTCAAACATTCCATCATTACACCTTATACTTTTCATGTACTTCCTTTGGATCTAGATCATTTTCCATGTCCTAAGGGACCCCTTAATGACCTGGTCTCATGCCAATTTAGCTCATCTATTGTTCTGGGCCAACACCCCGAAATTCTTTGGATGTCGCTTTTAGTTTGGACCCATGTTTCCAATACACTCAGCGGTTGGCCCTCATTACCACTCTTTAGTGTCACTCAATCATCTTTCACACGTAAGAATAATCCATCATTTCTACTTCTTAGAAGCCCTTGTCCAGCTTCTATGCATAATCCCCATAAATCATTTCCACTCCTTAAAGCCACTAGGGACGAATCCATGCGTAAGCCCCATCCATCATTGCTGCTCCTCAGTGGAACCCGAGAAGCTTCCATGCATAAGCCCCATCCACCGTTGCCACTCAATAGAGGCACCCATACAACTTCCAAGTGTAATACCCATCCACTATTACCACTCCTTAGTAGCATCTAATCATCTTCCATGTGTAAGACCAATCCACCATTTCTTCTCCTTAGCAGCACCAAGGTAACTTCCATATATAATTTCCATTAACCGTTATTTCTCCTTAGAAACACCCATGTATCTTCCATGAATAATCCCCATTCATAGTTTCTGCTTGTTATAAGAACCTGAGAAGCTTCTATGTGTAATCCCCATCCATCATTTTCACTCCTTAGCGGAACTTGGGCAGCTTCCATGTGTAAGCCCCATCCACCATTTCTGCTCCTTAGAAGCACCTGAACCTATCCTATTTATAGGAACCTACAATTAGAACTACATAGGATTTGATCCCTGTCCCCTACACAAGGTATGTAAGACACCTTTTTGAGATTCAATCCCAATCAATGGTAAAAATTGGTTC
The DNA here is from genome assembly GCA_963277665.1 of Viscum album. Classification (NCBI taxonomy): domain Eukaryota; kingdom Viridiplantae; phylum Streptophyta; class Magnoliopsida; order Santalales; family Viscaceae; genus Viscum; species Viscum album. The sequence continues at coordinate 1,113,578,739 of OY728146.1, forward strand.
CCCCTCCTAGGGGTGAATCCTCCTTGATCCACCTCTATCGGTATTTATATCAGCCTTCACGATGTGACATTTTCCCTTTATGGGACACATACCCTCAGATCCACCTCCATAGGGTGTCCCGATCTATCAACTATCATTCATCATCCACCCTTATTACCCCCAAGACACCATGTACCGATATGATATTGACACTTATCCACTCTATCCACAAAACTATGTAGACTTTGATTCGTTACCACAGGGATATGTAAGAAGCCTCCTTGACATTCAATCCCTTCATCCATTAGTCCCGACCACTTCATGTTAGTTCACCCTCATCCCACATGATGTTAAGCTACCTCACCATCTCTAAATACATGGGTTTTTATCCCTATCTTCTAAATAGGGTACGTAGGATGCTTCCATGAGGTTTAACCCAACCAAAGGTAAACTTTAATGCTTTCTCGTTGGGATGTACCCTCCTAATGTGACATCATCCCTCTCTGGGACACATCTCATGGGTCTTCCTCCATGAGGTGTTTTGATCCCTCTGGGTAGTCTCAGTGTGTAAGAACCACACTTAGTCTATACTCCTCCAACGAAGAGTGTCCCTATTGTGATGGGCCACTAACCAAGTGTAGGCCACAACATGTCTCTAATTTTTTCTCCTTTATTTAGACCCAGATTCTATGAACTACAAATGAAATACATGGACATTGATTCCCTACCATGAGGATACATAGGAATCCTCACTGTGGTTCAAACCCTCACTAGTGCAGAAAACGTTTTTTACGTCACCATTTTTTACGTCGGTTATATAAAACCGACGTCATAATATGTAAAACGAGGTTTTTTTACGTCGGTTAAGAAATAACCGACGTAAAAACCTGTGTTCGGTACACATTTAACGTCGGTTATACAAATAACCGACGTTATTAATCTCGCGGCTTCGTTTTTTACGTCGGTTATTTTTATAACCGACGTAAAAAACGCGGTTTTCGAAGGCCCTTTCACGTCGGTTATTGAATAACCGACGTAACAAACGCGGTTTTTGAAGGCTTTTTGACGTCGGTTATAAAATAACCGACGTAAAAAAAGAATCCGCAGATGTTTTTGACGTCGGTTATTCCATAACCGACGTAAAAAAACGCGGATTTTGAGCCATTTTTTACGTCGGTTATTATATAACCGACGTAAACAATGAATCGGAGGAAGTTTTTTACGTCGGTTATTGAAATAACCGACGTTATAAATGTTTTTAAAACAATTATCACGTCGGTTATTGAATAACCGACGTGATAACTCAATTAAAAATTTACCCAGACCCGTGGATTGTCATTCGCGAGTTTACCTTCAACAGTCGCGACTCGTCTCTCTCGCGCGTAAACCCGAATCGGCTCGTCCATTTCGTTGGTTTAGATTCGTTTTGCGATCATCGTTTCTCATATTTAATCTCCTCGGATCAATCATCTAAACTCGCAGCACTCAGGTAATCCTCCCACTCGTTCGTTTTTTTTCGCGGATAGTAAATATATATGTGTTGTGATTTTTTTGTTGAAACTAGCTAAGATTCTTCGATTGCGAACCCTTTTAACTCGTTTTGGCACCATAATCTTATTTATCATCCCTAGATCTATTTGTTCGACTTGCAATATTGAGTAATTTTATGATTTCACTAATTTTTCATCGTTTTCTATAAATCCCCGAGAGGGTTGGGGCGTGTCCATTTGGATGGGTTGCCCTTTTACAGTTGTTACTACTTTATTCACACACAACCATGGCATAGGTGCATGGATTTGGGGTCGGGGGGTGTCCAGGGGGGTTTACAAGGGGGTGGGTGGGTGTGGGGGGCTGTCCAAGGGTGTGGGTGGGTGTTGGGGGGTGTCCAGGGGGGTGTCCAAGGGGGTAGGGGGTGGGGGGTGGTGTCCAGGAGGGGTGGGGGGGCTGTCCAGAGGGTTGGGGGGTGTCCAGGGGGGTGTCCAAGCAGGTCGGGGGTGGGGGGTTGTGTCCAGGAGGGGTGGGGGTGCTATCTAGAGGGGTCGGGGGCTGTCCAGAGGGGTCGGGGGGTGTCCAGGGTGGTGTCCAAGGGGATGGGTGGGTGTGGGGGGCTGTCCAAGGGGGTGGCGGCCTGTCCAGAGGGGTCGGTGGGGTGTCCAGGGGGGTGTCCAAGGGGGTGGATGGGTGTGGGGGGCTGTCCACGTGGGTGGCGGCCTCTCCAGAGGGTATTTGGGGTTGTCCGGGTGGGTGGGGGGGCTGTCCAGAGGGTTGGGGGATGTCCAGGGGGGTGTCCAAGGGGGTAGGGGGTGGGGGGTGGTGTCCAGGAGGGGCGGGGGGCTGTCCAGAGGGGTCGGGGGTGTCCAGGGGGGTTTACAAGGGGGTGGGTGGGTGTGGGGGGCTGTCCAAGGGCGTGGGTGGGTGTTGGGGGGTGTCCAGGGGGGTGTCCAAGGGGGTAGGGGGTGGGTGGTGGTGTTTAGGAGGGGTGGGGGGGCTGTCCAGAGGGTTGGGGGGTGTCCAGGGGGGTGTCCAAGCAGGTCGGGGGTGGGGGGTTGTGTCCAGGAGGGGTGGGGGTGTTTTCTAGAGGGGTCGGGGGGTGTCCAGGGTGGTGTCCAAGGGGATGGGTGGGTGTGGGGGGCTGTCCAAGGGGGTGGCGGTCTGTCCAGAGGGGTCGGTGGGGTGTCCAGGGGGGTGTCCAAGGGGGTGGATGGGTGTGGGGGGCTGTCCAAGGGGGTGGATGGGTGTGGGGGGCTGTCCAAGGGCGTGGGTGGGTGTTGGGGGGTGTCCAGGGGGGTGTCCAAGGGGTAGGGGGTGGGTGGTGGTGTTTAGGAGGGGTGGGGGGGCTGTCCAGAGGGTTGGGGGGTGTCCAGGGGGGTGTCCAAGCAGGTCGGGGGTGGGGGGGTTGTGTCCAGGAGGGGTGGGGGTGCTTTCTAGAGGGGTCGGGGGGTGTCCAGGGTGGTGTCCAAGGGGATGGGTGGGTGTGGGGGGCTGTCCAAGGGGGTGGCGGCCTGTCCAGAGGGGTCGGTGGGGTGTCCAGGGGGGTGTCCAAGGGGGTGGATGGGTGTGGGGGGCTGTCCAAGGGGGTGGATGGGTGTGGGGGGCTGTCCAAGTGGGTGGCGGCCTCTCCAGAGGGTATTTGGGGTTGTCCGGGTGGGTGGGGGGGCTGCCCAGAGGGTTGGGGGATGTCTAGGGGGTGTCCAAGGGGGTAGGGGGTGGGGGTGGTGTCCAGGAGGGGTGGGGGGCTGTCCAGAGGGGTCAGGGGGTGTTCAGGGGGGTTTACAAGGGGGTGGGTGGGTGTGGGGGGCTGTCCAATGGTGTGGGTGGGCGTTGGGGGTGTCCAGGGGGGTGTCCAAGGGGGTAGGGGGTGGGGGTGGTGTTTAGGAGGGGTGGGGGGGCTGTCCAGAGGGTTGGGGGGTGTCCAGGGGGGTGTCCAAGCAGGTCGGGGGTGGGGGGTTGTGTCCAGGAGGGGTGGGGGGCTGTCCAGAGGGGTCGGGGGGTGTCCAGGGGGGTTTACACATCGATTTGTTTTATATTTCAAAATTGTTATATTCAAATTATGATTTTTTTCATATAAACATATATTTGTCTTATCTAAAATATATATATATTTTTGCTATTTTTTATAGGTAATAATGAGTCGAAGTTGGATTACGGCACATCGAATGAGCAATGAATATGAGGAAGGTGTTGATGCCTTTTTGGAATTTGCTAAACGAAATGTTCCAAGTAGTGACATTTTTTTCTGTCCATGCCTGAAATGTTTGAATATGAAGAAGTTGAAAAGTAGAGAGATAAAAGATCATCTGATTTGTCATGGTTTCAATCCGAGTTACAACCCTTGGATTTGGCATGGCGAAACTGGACAGAATGTCACTGATGATAATGAATCGCAAGATGGTAACTCCGATGGAATTGATGAAATGATTCGCGATATTGTAGCAGAACAAATTGAGATAGAACCAAGAGTTTCACGTCTATATGGTGATGCCGAAAAACCATTATATCCTGGTTGTACAGATTTTACGGTTTTGTCGGCGGTGTTAAGATTGATTAACCTGAAGGCGAAACATGGATGGAGTGACAGAAGTTTTACAGAGCTGCTACAATTGATGAAAGACATTCTTCCAAAAGATAACGATCTTCCAGATTCACATTATAAGGCCAAAAAAATATTATGCCCGATGGGATTGGGATACAGGAAAATACATGCATGTCCGAATGACTGCATTATATATAGGAAGGAATATGAATTTCTGAAAGAGTGTCCCAAATGTGGGACATCACGGTATAAGGTGAAAGAAAAATCACAAGCTGATGTAGAGATTACAAAGCTCCCTTCAAAGGTATTTTGGTATCTTTCTATAATTCCTCGTTTCAAACGTTTATTTGCTAATTCACATGATGCAAAAAGGTTAAGATGGCATGCTGATGAGCGGGTATGTGATGGAAAAATACGTCATCCAGCTGATTGTCCACAATGGAAGAAAATTGATGCCCAGTACCCTACATTTGGAAATGAAATTAGAAATATGAGACTAGGCTTGTGCACAGATGGAATGAATCCATACCGAACCCTCAGTAGCACACATAGTTCATGGCCTGTTTTATTGGTAATTTACAACCTCTCTCCTGAAGTTTGTATGAAGCGCAAATATGTCATGTTGAGTATCATGATCTCTGGTCCAAAGCAACCCGGCAATGATATTGATGTATACTTGTCACCGCTGATTGATGATTTGAAACTTTTATGGGCTGATGGTATTAGGGTGTATGATTCTTATAAAATGGAATATTTTCAACTGCATGCAGTGCTTCTATTCACTATAAATGACTTCCCAGCATATGGAAATTTGTCTGGATACAGTGTTAAAGGGCATAAAGCATGTCCAATTTGCGAACAACAGACGTCATATTGTCAATTGCATCATGGGAGGAAAATAGTGTACATGGGTCATCGAAAGTTTTTGCCTATGGATCACCCTTATAGAAGACTAAAAAAGGCATTCAATGGCTCACAAGAATTTGATACTGCACCTCAACCTTTATCCCCAGAATTGTATTTTGAGAGGGTGAAAAACCTTGATGTGACATTGGGAAAGACACAGAAATCTGGTAATGATAGACATATTTGGAAGAAAAGGTCAATATTTTTTGAGCTACCATATTGGAGGTATCATGAAGTCAAACATAATATTGATGTCATGCACGTGGAGAAGAATATCTGTGATTCTTTGATCGGAACATTGCTAGATATTAAAGGAAAGACAAAAGATGGGTTGAATGCAAGGTTAGACCTACTGTCAATGGGAATACGTTTAGAGTTAGCTCCCACTCCTAAAGGAAGACGAACATTTCTTCCCCCGGCTTGTCATACATTATCGAAGAGGGAGAAAAGTAGCTTCTGTCAGTGTCTTCATGATATCAAAGTGCCTCAAGGTTATTCTTCAAATGTAAAAAATTTTGTCTCATTGAAAGACTTGAAGTTGATAGGTATGAAATCACATGATTGTCATGTCATGATGCAACAAATTCTACCAGTTGCACTGCGTGGAATATTGCCCATCCGTGTCAGAAAGACTATAATGAGGTTGTGTTATTTTTTCAATTCAATTTGCAACAAGGCGATTGATGTGAATGCTTTGAACATTTTGGAAAAGGATGCAATTATTATACTTTGTCATTTGGAAATGTATTTTCCTCCAACTTTTTTTGATATGATGGTGCATTTACTGATTCATCTGGTTCGAGAAATAAGGCTTTGTGGACCTGTATATCTTCGTTGGATGTATCCTTTTGAAAGGTATATGAAAATATTAAAGGGATATGTTAAAAATCCATATCGACCTGAAGCCTCCATTATTGAAAAGTATATTTCTGAGGAGGTAGCAGAGTTTTGTACGAGTTACTTGGCTACGGCGCAACACATAGGTTTGCCTCCATCTCGCCATGAACGGGTTAATAATGAGGGAAAGGGGATTCGTGGCTTGAAAGTCAAATCACTGTCAGCTGAACATATGAAGAAGTTAGAATCATACATCTTGAATAACATAGCTGATGTTCAACCGTATATCACATTGCATATTAATGAGTTGAAACAATGTCATCCAAAGAAGAAAGAAATGTGGATTTTGAATGAGCACAACAAAACTTTTTTGCCATGGTTTAAAAAGACCTTGCTTGGTAGATCAGATGTATCAGAGACATTAAAATGGATAGTGGGTGGTCCATCTTTAAATGTGATAACATGGTCCGCTTATGACATTAATGGCTATACATTTCATACGAAAGCTCAGGACAACAGAAGTGCAGTTCAGAATAGTGGTGTATTGGTGTTTGCAGAAGCAATGCATTTTTCGAGTGCTAAGGACAGAAACCCAATTTCGGCATCAAGTGCATATTATGGAGTGATTGAAGACATATGGGAGGCTGATTACTTTAAAATTAAAGTTCCCGTTTTTAACTGTAAATGGTTTATCGGTAACAACAGTGTCAGACACGATGAATTTGGAATGACACTTGTTAATCTGAATAGATTGGAAGACACAGCTGATTCTTTTATAATGGCAACACATGCCAAACAAATTTTCTATGTAGTAGATCAATCAGATATGCAGTGGGCTGTTGTTTTACAAGGGAAAAACCAATATGTTGGTGAGGATGAATTTGATGAAGATGCTGATTTATGTGAGATCCCTACTTCCATGGAAAGATTAACAGAACATAATGATGAGTATGTTGAAGACATGGTTTGTGCCATTAGGAACGATCACGACGAAGGAATTTGGGAAAACAATCCAACTGTACATTCCTAAAATTACAGGTAACACAAGTATATATCTTGTTTACATTTAGTTTTTTCATATAATGTTAGATACTCTAAATTTTTTACTTATTAAAATATGTATCAAACCAAAACGATAAAACAATAAAAACCGTAAAGAGGAGAAGTCCTGCGCGCACCGGCAACCGGTCCTCTCTGTCTGTACCACCGGCCGGCCGCTGGCTCACCACCGGCCGGCCGGTGGTTCAGACAGAGAGCCTTCCTCTCTGTCTGGATCACCAGCGGCCGGCCGGTGTTGAGCCAGCGGCCGGCCGGTGGTTCAGACAGAGAGGAAGGCTCTCTGTCTGAACCACCGGCCGGCCGGTGGTGAGCCAGCGGCCGGACGGTGGTACAGACAGAGACAGAGCCTCTCTGTCTGGATCACCAGCGGCCGGCCGGTGTTGAGCCAGCGGCCGGCCGGTGGTTCAAACAGAGAGGAAGGCTCTCTGTCTGGTCCACCGGCCGGTCGCTGGATCACCACCGGCCGCCCGGTGGACCAGACAGAGAGCCTTCCTCTCTGTCTGGATCACCAGCGGCCGGCCGGTGAGGAGCCAGCGGCCGGCCGGTGGTTTAGACAGAGAGGAAGGCTCTCTGTCTGGTCCACCGGCCAGCCGGTGGTGATCCAGCGGCCGGCCGGTGGTCCAGACAGAGGAAGGCTGTCTGCTCCACCGGCCGGCCGGTGGTGAGCCAGCGGCCGGCCGGTGGCATCAGTGAGTTCACTTTTCAGCTTTCTTATGCCAACTCCTTGGCAACATTTTGCCTGTGTTTACCATGTTTATCATTGTTTAACATGCTTATCATATTACCGATGTTTACTATTATGTAATTTAGTACACTTTTCTATTTGTGAACTAATGTTTGTTTTTTTGATTTGAAGGAAAATGACAGATCAATCAGTTGATCAGCCACATGATTCTGGAGATGAGCATATTGGTCATACATCTGGGGAGGAACATTCACATGCTCCTATTACGAAAAAGAGTTCAAAGGTTGGTAAGCGTGGGTGCACACGTTTACCAAAATTATCACTTGCCCGTACGAAGGAGGAGAGGATAGTCGTGGAGTTTGATGAGGATGATCTTCCTAGAGGTCCAAATGCTAAAGATTTTAAGGGTTTTGTAGCAACTCAGGCTAAGAGCAAAGTAAGCATTCTTTATGATGATTGGAGAAGTGTGGATAAGGCGATAATTTCTCAGCTGTGGGAGACCATTTTGGTAAGATCTTTTGCTATTGTTTGACTGTTCTTTAAATGTTTCTAGTATATATAATATTTTTAACCTCTTTTTTATCAGATGACATTTGATATTCCTGACACTGGAGGAGTCAGGAAGAAATGCTTATCGTTGGCTGCTAGGAGATGGAGGGATTTCAAATCAACCCTCTCATCTGATTTCATTTATGGTCATAGGAGTCGTGAGAATCCATGTCGTATATATCCTTTTATAGATGAAGACACATGGAGACAATTTTTTGAAAGTAGAAGAAAAGAATCATTTTTGGTAAGGGCAATGTAAACTTTTATAAGCTTTCTTATATAAATGATCTTATTATTGTTTTGTTAATGATTACTTATTCTTAATTTACAGCAAACAAGGAAAGCTCATCAAGAGATCCAATCTAAAAATGTATACCCTCATAGTTTATCTCGGGGAGGGTATGCATTATTGGAAGAACAAATGATGGCAGAAAAATTTCAACAACTAAGAGCTGAGTCTTCAAGCTCTGGAGAGGTGGCCCCTCCATCCCCTCCATCTAGACATGAGAAATGGAAAAGGGCTCGGAAGGGCAAAAAAGGACAATATCTTTCGGAAGAATCGAGACTCGTAGTTGAGAGGATTGTAAGATATCTATTTTATTTATTTAAGTTTACTATTTTCGTCATATATTTCCAATCATTATAGAAAAGTTCAATTAATTATTACAGGACTCTCTTGAGGAGCAGAGTTCACAGGGGACATTTACACCATCTGGGAGGGAAGATATTTTATCTGTGGCATTGGGAAAGCCCGAACATCCTGGCCGTGTAAGAGGATATTCGGCAGGTGTATCGGTAAGAAAAGTGTTGCCACGTTCCTCAACTTCTAACGTTGAGGGAGTTTATAAAAAAAAAATAGAATCATTGGAGGCTGAAGTCCATAATATTAATGCGACAATGGAGGACAAGATTAGAGCATCGGTGCAGTTAATGTTTGCAGACTTGCAAAGACAATTTCAGGGTGCAGCTCCCACTCCACCTCTCCCAGTAGCTCCCACTCCCCCACCTCAGCCTGCGGACCCCATTTTTGATCCTCCTCCTCCGCCGCAGCTACCTACTTATTGTGAGTTGTATGTTGATGATCCTCAACATCATATAGTTGCATATGGGATGGTATATTGTATAGGAGATACAGTTCATCATCAACAGTTAGAGGTAGAGAATCAGAGGGTCACTGTACAGGATATTATAGATAGATCAGCTCGGATACCATTACCTACAGATGAGGTGACGACAGTTGGACATAGTATCGGCCATTTTTTACTTTGGCCATCCAGACTTCTTCGACTCATTACCATAGAGGTATGGATGTTATATCTTTTATTTTATATTTTTATTAATGTTTTATCATTTGAAAACTAATATATTTTTCAATTTATTTTTACAGGAATACTTCAAAGGTAAAGAAATACTGTATAGACAACAACAAAGACAGATAGCTATGACATCAGATGCAGATACTAGCAGTCTTGACAAATTGTCAAGATATTCAAATTTGTTGGCGGATCATTATGACTTTACAATGGAAGCTCATGTCTGTGGACGTGAACTATGTGTGGGGATTATGAAAAGTGATATCATGGAGTTTGTCACTGGAGATAAGATGGGCATCAACGTGGTGCAAATTTTTATCATGTAAGTCTTAACTCCTTTTCCTTGCGTTATATTTATTAAAAATGTATACTTATGTCTGCTTTGTATTAGGTATATGTATAAAATTTGTGAGAGGAATGAGCTGACAGATGTATATGGATTCATGGACCCACAATTGATTTCCCCTGAAGCATGTGCATTGGATGAGGAACAAAGAATGCTTTATATTGCTGATAGATTTGAAAAGAATGTAATCACACAGTGTTGGATGATGCCTTTTTGTGAGAGGTATGAAACACATCCCTCTCAAAGAGTTAATTATATTTTAACATAAAAAACCACTAACGTTAAATTTCCTTTTCTCAGGGATCATTGGATGTTAGGGGTTTTTTGCCCTAGGGAGAAAACACTTTATTGGATATGCTCTCTCCATGATGATGTGCGAGAAAGTTTTAAGAATATATTGGAAACGTAAGTTTCAATTTCACAATAGTTTTATATATTATAATGAATTTTAAATTTACCCCATTCGTATTATTTTCTAACAGGGCATGGGTCCACTTTCGAAAAAGCGCAAAGAAAAGGAATTACAAGATCAAATATGTACATGCGAAGGTAAATATCCATTTATAATTTGTACATTTTGATTTATTACATAAAAATAATATATTGAATTTACACTCATTCAAACAGAAATGTCATGAGCAACAAGGCATCATCGAATGCGGATATTACATGTTAAGATTTATGTATGAAATAATAACAACTGGGACAGTTCTGAGTTTTGACCTGGTAAGATTTCCTCTTTCTAATAATATTTCAATTTGATTTATTCATTATACACGTTGACTACTATCCTTTTCCTTTGTAGCTTTTTGATGACCCTCAACCCTTTACTGCTGAAGATATCAAACACTTACAAGTGGAGTGGTCAAATTATTTTACAGGTTCGATTGACTTTTAGTTGTTTGTAATGTAAAATGTAATTTTGAATATTGTCAATGTAATTGTGTATTTCGTAGTCGTTTAGGTTGGATTTAGTTTTTTTTGAAGTTGACATTGTAAGTTTTGAATGTTATATAAGTGAATGTTTAATTTTTCTCTACTTCTTGTTTTGGTCTACTGTTGATGGTTTTTCTGGTCTGGATTTTGGTATGGGGGGAGAGGTTCCAAGGGGGTGGGTGGGTGTTTGGGGGGTGTCCAAGGGATATGGGAGGGGTGTCCAAGGTGTGTTTGGGGCTGTCCTAGGGGTCGGGGGGGGGGGGGGGGTGTAAATGAGGGTGGGGGTGTCCAAGGGGTGGGGGGTGTCCAAGGGATATGGGAGGGGTGTCCAAGGTGTGTTTGGGGCTGTCCAAGGAGTCGGTTGGGTGTCCAAGTGGTGGGGGGGTGTCCAAGGGATATAGGAGGGGTGTCCAAGGGGATGGGGGGGGGTTTCCAAGGGGTAGGGGGGGTTTCCAAGGGGTAGGGGGGGGGGGGGGTTTCCAAGGGGTAGGGGGGGTTTCCAAGGGGTCGGGGGGGTGTCCAGGGGGTGGGGGGGGGGGGGTTTCCAAGGGGTCGGGGGGGTGTCCAGGGGGTGGGGGGCTGTCCAGTGGGTGGGGGGGTGTCCAAGGGGTGGGGGGGTGTCCAAGGGATATGGGAGGGGTGTCCAAGGGGTGTTTGGGGCTGTCCTAGTGTTCGGGGGGTGTAAATGAGGGTGGGGGGGCTGTCGAAGGGGTGGGGGGGTGTCCAAGGGGCAGGTTGGGTGTAAATGAGGGGGGGGGGGTGTCCAAGGGGTCTGGGAGGGCTGTCAAGGTGTGGGGGGGTGTCCAATGGGTGTTTGAGGCTGTACTAGGGGTCTTGGGGGTGTCCAAGGGGTGGAGGGTGTCCAAGGGATATGGGAGGGGTGTCCAAGGGTTGTGGTGGGGCTCCAATGTGGTGGGGGAGGGCTGGCCAGGTTGTTAGGTGGGTATAGATGAGGGTGGGGTTCAGTTGGGGCTTGGGGGAGGGCTGGCATGGTTATTTTTGTTTGGTTTCTGGTTGCTTTTTGGTGAGAGCAGTGCAATTATTTAAAAAAAAAAAAAATTCTTTCACGTCGGTTATAAAATAACCGACGTGGTAAATAAATCGGTAGGGGTTTATCACGTCGGTTGTTTCTAGAACCGACGTGATAAACCTTTCCCGGGGATTTTATCACGTCGGTGCTTAGTATAACCGACGTGATAAAAGGCCTGGGAATCGATTTACCACGTCGGTTATTGAATAACCGACGTGCTAAAACGTTTCCCAGGCCTTTTTATCACGTCGGTTTCCTAAATAACCGACGTGGTAATAGGCCAGGGGAAGGGTTTATCACGTCGGTTATGACATAACCGACGTGATAAACGATATCCCAGGCCTTTTATCACGTCGGTTTAGGGAATAACCGACGTGATAAAGCCCCCCGCGCATATTTATCACGTCGGTTATTATATGAACCGACGTGATAACCACCGTGAAGTTAGGGATATTACGTCGGTTTTAAATAACCGACGTAAAAAACGTTATTTATAACGTCGTCCGTATTAACGTCGCCTAAAAACCGACGTAAATAATAAAAAATAACCGACGTAAAAAACGTTTTCTGCACTAGTGCCTCTATCCATCTCCCATCATGGCCCCTCCCTTGATCCTTTGTGTTTCAAAAGGATGATTCCCCAACCCAAAGGTTCTATGTCCTCTGGGTCCTATCCATGTGTCCATCATCATGAGTTGCCTCCTCAGTCAACTCATCAACCAATTCGAGAACTACGTTGATTTTTATCCTTGACCCTTTCAATCCCAACACCATGACTCCCACATCGTTTCCATTCGCACCAGATCTATCTCCATTCATTCAATCCTTTTCTCTATATTCAACCTGATTTTACTCAGGCCGCCACATTCGAGTGAAATCATTTCATCCACCTAGGCCGACTCAGTGTGTAATCCCCATTCGTTTATATGATTGATGCTTCTAGAAGCACTTGGTCCATCTTAGTGCCTAAGTCCCATTAGTCCATGTGATTGCTGCTCCTAGCAACAATCAGGAACTCTTAGTGCCTAAGCCCCAAATCACCCTTCATAATTGTGTGGGTTTTGATCCATGTATTCTACATAAGGTACTTAGGAAGCCTCCTAAGATTTAACCCCAACTAATGGTAAACCTCGGTTTCCCCCTCTTTAGGGTCCACCACCCTGATATGCCCTCATTGGTGTCCAAATCAGCCTTTATGGTGTAACATATCTTATTTTGGGGAAAAAACACCCTAGTTCTAGTTTTTTGGGTGTTTTGATCTATCCATATGGTGTTTCCTTTTTAGGATACACCCTCATGGGGCGCCATCTTCCCTTCTTTGGACACACCACCATGGGTCTGCTCTTATTGGGCATTCTGGTCCATCCATATTGTAAAACCTACCAGGTGATCCCTCTTAGAGATGTACCAATCCGATCCATCTCCATGGGTCATTCTGATCACTCTCATTCTATGTCCGTAAGGTTTTAAACTCACAGTCTACCACATCTTGAACATGGGATGTCTGAGGAAAACCTCAGAAACTATGCCATCGATGTAACCATCTCCGCAAGATGTTAAACTCGCAGCATGCCCTGTGTTAAACATGGGATACCAGGGAAAACCTAAGAGACATGCCTTTAGATTAAGATACCCCATGATTTCTAGGTAATTCCTCGGGTTTTTTTACCCTTGAGAAGCCCTCCTATAAGGAAGAATACATGTTACCAATGTTCATGCATTCAAATATGCCCCGATATGTTGATGTTACCATATCCTCTGATTGAAGTTTGATTCTATATCAAGACCCCATTCAATTTCCTAATATAATATGTGTAATTAACCAACATCCACAAAGATATGGAGCTGAGAAAGAGATTCATAATCAATGACTCAAATCTATGAGGGAGACCCAGACTAGGCAGAGATTTCCAAGGTGGAATAGACGGAAGGAGGAACCAACACCCCATCGTCCTATTTCAATCAAGGAGAAAACATCACTGAAGATGTGATGGATGTTTCCCGCCTTTGGAAAGTGGGAACATGAGTCTAAAAGCAGCGTGTCTCCATTGATCATGCATGCATCGACCATAGAAAGTGTTGAAAACAAAAATGGGGAACCAAACGTGAATCTATTCTCCTTCAATAGTGAGTTGACAAAAATGTTGACCGAATTGAGGCATCAACCATGTGAATCCCCTATCGTTCACATTTGAGAGGATGAGTAACATTGGGTGCATGAAGACTATGGTCCATCATATCCTCATTGAGTCTTCCACCCTCATGGGTCGCACAAGGGGCATCCTCCCCCCGACTCCATCAGCTCCTCGTTGACCCCCCCCCCATCTTTATAGGACACAGAGGGGGAATCCTCCCCCATGACCCCGTCAACTCCTCACCAATGCCACCACCCTCATGGGCCGTGCAGGGGGAATCCCCTCCTAACCTGTATCAGCTCATCACTGACTCCACCGTCATCATAGGCTGTATCGGGGGAATCTGCCCTCGACTCAATTGGATCCTCACTGACTCTGCCGCCCTCATGGGATGTGTGGGGGGCATACTCCTCCTGACTCCACTGACTGCACACCTTCTATGTCACCTTAATAGGCTGCATCGGGGGTATCCGACCTCGATTATATCCACTCCTCACTGAATCCACCACCCTCATAGGCTATGCAGGGGGAATCCTCCCCCCCAGCTCCATCGGCTCCTCACTGACCGTGACACCCTCATAGGCCACACTAGGGGAATCCACCCCCGATTCCATCTACTCTTCACCAACTCTTCTGTACTCATAGGCCACACCAGGGGAATCCACCCCCATCTCCATCGGATCCTCACCAACTATGATGCCTTTATAGGATGCATAGGGAGAATCCTCCCCCCCTCACTCCATCAGCTCCTTACCGACTCCTCCACCCTCAAGGGCTCCGTAGAGGGTATCCCCCTGACTGCATTGGCTCCTCGCCGACTCTGCTACCTTTAAAGGATATGTTGTGGTAATTTTCTCCCGACTCCATCAGCTTATCACTGACTCCCCCACCTTCATAGGCCTCACAGGGGCATCCTCCCCCCGACTCCATCAAATCATCTCCATCAATGCCACCTTTATAGGTTACGCCAGTGAAATATTTCCCTAACTCCATCAATTCCTCTCCCATGCCACCACCCTCATGGGAAATGTAGGGGGAATCACCTCCCCGATTCCATCGTCTCATCACCAACTTTTCCGCAAACATGAGCCATGCATGTGGAATCCTTCTCTAGACTCCATCAGTTCCTTACTGACTCTTCCACGATAATGGGCTGTGTAGGGGTCATCATCCCCTAACTCCATCGGATCCTCTCCGACCCTATCACCTATATATGTCACATTGGGTGTATCCTCCCCCCTTGATGCCATCATCTCCTCACCGATGCTACTGCCCTCATGGTCCACGCAGGGGGAATCCTCCTCCTGACTACATTGGCTCCTTGTTTACTCTACCACTTTCATAGGCCGCGTCGGGGGCATCCTCCCCCAACTCCATCGGCTCCTCACTAACTCTACCGCCTCATGGGTTGCGAAAGGCACATACTCTCCCTGAATCCATCATCTCCTTGTCGACTTTTCCGCCCTCATAGGCTACATTTGGGGAATCCTCCCCGACTCCATTGGCTCCACTCAGACTCTGCCACCCTCATAAGAGATGCATGAGGAATCCTCTTTCTGAATCCAACAACTCCTCACTAAATCCACCACCTTCAGAGGCCGCACATGGGGAATCCTCCCACCTGACTCCACTAGCTCCTCACCGACCTGCCACCTTTATCGACCGCACATGGGCATCCCGTCGACTCCATCAGCTCCTCTCCAACTCTTCCACCCTCAGGGGCCACAGAAGGGGAATCCTCCCCCTGACTCCATCAGCTTCTCGCTGATTCCACCACCCGCAAGGGATGTACATCAGAATTTATACCCCGACTCCATAATCTCCTCACCGCTGCCACCACCCTCGTGAGACACACAGGGGGAATCTTCCCCACTAACTCCATTGACTCCTTTCCGACTCCACCACCTTCATCGGCCGTGCCAGGGGCATCTTCCTCTGACTCCATCGGCTCCTCTTCAACTCATCTACCCTCATGTACTGCGAAGGGGTAATTATCCCCCAGACCCATTGAATCTTTTTTGACTCCGCCACCCTCATGATCTAGGTAGGGGGCATCATCCCCTCGACTCTATCAGCTCCTTGATGACTGCACCTCCCTCATTGGCCATGCATGGGGCATCTTCCCCCAGACTCCATCGTCTCCTCTCCAATTGCACCACCCTCATGGGACAAACAAGGGGAATAATCCCCCTAAATCCATCAACACCACTCCAAATCTGCTTCCTTCATAGGCCTTTCCGGGGGCATCCGGCCCCCTGAATTAAATGACTCCTCACCAATGCCACTACTTTCATAGGCCGTGCAGGGGTCATCCTCACCCTAAATCTATAGGCTCCTTGCCGACACTGCCAACTTCATAAGCTAAGCTCGATGTATCTGCCCCAGAATCCATAAATTTCTTGCCCACCTCACCACCTTGATAGGCCATGGCAAGGGAATACACTCCTGACTCCATCAACTCGTCACTGACATGACTTCCCTTACGAGTGGAAGAGGGGGAAAAACCCATAACCCAACGGTGCATTGAAAAAAGTACCAAAAACCATTGTGAACGTCCTCACTTCCCTGCTATCATCAAGCATGTAGGTCCCCCCATTGCCATCATTAGCTACTAATGATGTCCTCCCCGCACTACTATCACCCACACACAGAGGTCCTCCCTGTGGCCATCACCAGCAAGTGTTGCAGAGGTTCCCCCTGCATTTCCATCATCAAGCACATTTGTACTCTATATAACCATCATCAACCAACATGGAGGTCCTCCCCATGCAGTTTTATAAAGAGTTCATGGAGGTCCTCCTTGTGTCCATCATTAGCAGTTGTTGCAGAGGTTCCCCCTGCCCAACAATCACCAGGCCCGGAGGTCCTTCCCATCACTGTCATCAAGCAACATAGAGGTCCTCCCCATGAATCTACAAAAATTCATCTTGGAGTCCCTATCCATGTCAAACCTATGACTTTATCTGAATAACCATCACTGGGCACAAGTTGGTCATATCCCCGCACTGGCTGTTCTGCATTATGAGATGTCATGCCAGGCTTCCACAACTTCTTGGATCTATCACCCTCTCATACCGATGCTCCAAGATTCCATCCCTTTCAGGCCCCGTAACCCCTCCAGACCAAGGGAATTCTATCATCCCTACCACCCTTTTGAGCCCTATCACAAGCTCTTAGATTGTTCACTGCGAGATTGCCCAACTCACTCATTGAGAATGTAGACGCCGGAAAAGTCCGTTGTTCCCAAACGAAGCTCCGGATGCGGAAAGTGAAGTGATATTTGGAGTCAGAGGCACGTTCCGGAGGGCCCGAGGAGTTGCGCGAAATTTCAAAGGCCCGCGCGCAAAGTTGAGTCGTGGCGCGCAATCCTCCCGGGATGCGCGCAATGCGCTGGGCCGGCGCGCTATTTTTCGCGCCCGTGGCCTGCGCGGCTCCCCTTGCGCGCTGGGTCCTGATTCCGCGCCCGCGAAGGGAATTCCGCGCCCAAGACCGGATTCCACGCCCGGGGTTGCCTATAAATATAAGGCGACCCCCGACGTTTTGAAGGTTGCCAGAATCCGAAGCGTCGCTCGTTCGCAGCAATCCAACCCCTTCCGCGTGCAATGCCGATCTTCAGGTAACCTCCTTTCTTTCGCGCAATAGAGCCTTGGGGTTCGCCTTCGCGCGCAATCCCCTTGGCTCCTTTCCTTTGAATAATCCTTAACCCGAAGGCCTTTGCGCGCAAAAGAAGCCTCTTGTGCGCAATTGCCCCCGGGTGCGCGCAATCCAGCCCGATTGCGCGCACCCCCCCATTTTCAAAGTGGCCATTCGTTAGAGAATGATCCGTTTCCCCCGCGTGCTACCCGAAGCCCGGTGCGCGCAATATCAATCATCCGCGCGCAAAGGGCTGGCCCGATTGCGCGCCAGCCCGCCATTTTGCGCGCCGACCTGCTGTTTTGCGCGCAAAGCTCCTCTTTTGCGCGCAATCCGCCGGGGTCGCCCCCTTTGACCCCCTGAGGGTACCCGCCTGCGTGGCGCCCAATGATCTTCATCCTGGGTGCCCGCACCGTGCGTTGTCTTCCCGTGCGGCCCTCCAGGCTTGCGCGAAGTGACACGGACCCATCGGCGGCAACCAACGTCCAGCATGACGTTAAACTGCACATTTGTCCAGCATGACGTTAAACTGCACATTCGTCCTGCATGACGTTAAACTGCATCCGTCCAACATGACGTTAAACTGTACTACGTCCAAGCTGCATGACGCTAAACTGCCTAGCCCCTATCGTCCGTGCTGCAAGACGTTAAACTGCCAAGCGCCTTCGTCCTCAGCACACGACGTTAAACTGAACTTCTTCGGCAAGACGTTAAACCGTCCGCTTCGTCCTCAGCACACGACGTTAAACTGTACTTCGTTCGGCAAGACGTTAAACCGTCTGCATCACCCGATCCCGTGCCTCGCACGCAGGGTCCCCCCCGGTTTGGATGTGGCCCCCACCCGCTCGTCTCTACAGGGATGTCGGGATTGCCCCTCTTTAGGGACGATTTAATGGGAGCGGCTTTTCCCCACGGGGGGGGGGGGGGGGGTAGGGTATTACAAACCCCTAGTTTCTTGTGGGGGGCTGCACATGTGTATCTCCATTGTGCTCCCCCACTGCCGAAGCC
Source organism: Viscum album (assembly GCA_963277665.1). Lineage (NCBI taxonomy): Eukaryota > Viridiplantae > Streptophyta > Magnoliopsida > Santalales > Viscaceae > Viscum > Viscum album. Next base: position 1,113,597,188 of record OY728146.1, read on the forward strand.
AGTAGAGGGTGTGACTGGGATCGAGGTGTCTCCTACTTTCGGTCCAAGTCCTTTCCAACTGAGTTTTGCCGCATCCGGGCTGCCTCAAGTGCGTAAGTTCTGACAGAATGAACTACGTGGACTTTGATCCCTGTCTTCTAAACAGGGTACGTAGGAAGCCTCCCTGAGGTTCAAGCCCACCACCTGGTAGTCCCGGTCGTATTCACGTCGGTTCGTCCATCAGTGGACCACTCCAGGGTTCACGCTTGCGTCGATTCACCTATGAATCCGCCCCTGTGGGAGACTGCCCGTGTGGATCTCCACTGTGCCTCCCCACAACCCCTTTTTTTCTATTTCTCCTTTTATCGTCCAGCATGACGTGAAACTGTGATCCACCCGGCCGTTCCATCTCCCCCTGTGCGAGGTGGTTCGGTTCAATCCTCCGCCCGGCGGCCTCGATCCCTTCGTGAGTCAGCTTGCCGACGTCCAGCATGACGTTAAACTGTATATCCGAACTACGTTGACTTTGATCCGTGCTAACGCGCGGTACGTAGGAAGCCCCTACGGGGTCCAAGCTCTTCACTCCATCATCCATCCTGATCCTTACCCGGGCCGCCACATCCCGGTGGGGTCATGCCACTTCTCTCCACTCCACATCACTTGGGAAGCCGCCCATTGCGCTGGCCCCAGCGTCGGAGGTTCCCCGCAAGGGGTTCTGTCATCTGATCCACTCTTCGTGTTGATCAGTCCGATGCCGTCCCCGCTGGACGTTAAACTCGCGGCGTACCCCGTGTTAAACATGGGAAGCTGAGGAAAACCTCAGGTGACACAGTTCCCCGCACCCAGCGCGGGATGCCTCAGGTCATCATGCCTTCGAGAAGCCCTATTAGGGACGGAAGACAGACGTGCAGAGCCGCAGTGTTACGACACGCCCCCAGCACCCAGAGCCACCCGGCCTCCTCACCGCAGGTTGCTGCCCCGACCAGACTCCTTGGAGCGTCCGGGCGGAAGCAGCGTAATTAACCGGTGTCCATGAAGATATGGCGTCGGGAACGAGATTCACGAAAATTCTTAAATCTATGAGGGAGACCCGGATTAGGCGACGAGTTCCGAGGAGACGTCCAAGGAAGGAGGAGCCGACATCCCATCATCCCGGTTTCGATCAAGGAGCAGACGCCCCTGAATAAGGGACGGATGCCGCCCTCCCTTGGAAAGCGGGACTGCGGGACCACAAGCCGCGCGCCCATCCCCTCGGGTTGACGGGTGCACGCGCGAACGCGTCCTGGCGGAACAGCGTAACCCGACGCACATCCGCACCGAAACAGAAAAATGGTGAACCCGACGTGAATCTCTTCTCCTCGATACGAGGACCGATGGCTTTCAGAGGTGTTGGAAGACCGGCATGTTTCCCGGCCAAGCATTCAGTCTTACCCGCCAGGGGCTGGGGAAGGGACATCGGGCACTCCGTCTCGCAACGTCGAGGGCCTGGGTTCCCCCCACGGAAGGCGTCGTGGCGCTAATGGTCGGTTGTCGATTCCTTTTTCCTGTCAGTGTTAATGGGTTCTTCCCCCTGCTTTCAGAAATCAGGTCGCCCGATCCAGTGCCCGATCGCCACCCGCCCACTGGCGCAGGGGTAGGGGAAACACCGACGCGGCTACTCCGCGCGGTCCCGCCCGTTCCACAGCCGTCCCAGCAGCCGCAACTGCGGGACAACCACGCCCTCTCTCCCCCTCGGAGGTCATCCAGAGAAGGGTGATCAACACCCTGGTGCGGAGATATGAGGAAGAGGGAGTCATCCCCACTAGGGACATGGCTCGCCTAGACCTTGAGAAGGCTGCACCTCACCACCACCGCCGCCCCCGAGGGCCGCGCAGGGAGGCACCGCTGCCTACCTCAACGTCCAACCGCTTCGGGAGATTATCCCCGGAGCGCTCTGACAGTTCCCTTCCCTATGCAGATGAGGTGGAAGATGCCCGGGATCACCCTATCCGGGATTCGCTCCAGGGATCTACGGTAAGGACTCCCGCCAGGCCACGGCGACACCGCCGCCAGGCCTCTCAAGACGAAGAGTGGGCTCTCCACCTGCCCGCGCCGCTCATCCCGACTCGTCTGTCCCGACGCCAACGTCGGGCACGAGCGGAAGAGGATGCCCACCTTGGGGCCCTAGCAACAGCGGCCGCATTGGCCCGAGCCACTGTTGGCTCCAGTCGCCAGGCCCCTGCGCATCCTGAGCAGGGGAACTTCTATGCCAGACCTGGATCGAGGCCTCGACCGCCCCAAAGGCAGGTTGGGTCGACTCTCCCGGTTGCTGGTGCAGGCAGTAGCCACCGCGGACCACCTCGCGGTAGCGCTATTCACCAGCGGGATCTACTCCGTGTGGCCGATCCAGGAGGCATGGGTCATCCCACCTTCTGATCCCGGCCCGGAGGCCTGCCCGGAATCGTCTCTCCCCGCGTCCCCTTTGATATCTGTCCCGGTGCCCCTCGCACCTTGGTTTCCAGTCCTCTTGGCCCCATCACCAGTGCGGCCGGAGGACGCCAGGACAGAGATCAGCCCTGCCCCGAAGAACCACTCAGGGGCAGGAAGGCAAGGCGTCGACGCCGAGGGAAGAATGTTACGGAATTCCGGACAGAGATCCGACCGGTTCGTTTCTCTGATTCAGAGGCGGAGTACGATTCGGCGACAGAGCCCTTTCCCCAATCCCGCCAGTTAAGGGCAGGGGTAGGAATGTGGCACGTCAGCCTCGTGCTCCCCGAGAGCGAGATCGATGTGATCCCCGCTTCTCTCCGAAGGTATATCCGGAGTAACGAGGACCTGGTAGACCCCCAAGGATCAAGCTTGCGGTTGGTACCGGCCCCTCCGGAAGTGCCTTCCGTCTCGATCGGAGAAGCCGGAGGCTTTTTCTGGGGACCGACGGTCGAACCACGATCTGGTGCACCCTCGGCGAGCACCGATGCTACGACAGGATGTTCGCTCACCGGCCCGTCCTATCGTGATGTGGTAGCCAGGGCACCGCCACCCTCAGAGGGCGGCCCGAGATATGGAGGCCAATCGGCCTGTTCGCCGTATTCACCGCCGGCCAGCCCGTCAGCCCGGCGGCCCGCCTCGGCACCACTGCCGGTTCCCCGTCCGTTCCCATCCATTGAAGAGGACCAAGGAGATCCGGGTCCCGAGTTTGAGTCGTGGAGCTTCTGGACCGTCCTTGCAGAGGGCCACTTCCCTGAGAAGTTTTGGCCAGTCGCAGGACCGGGCTTTGATGCACCTGAATCACTCACCCCGGATGAGTTCGAATGCTTCCGCCGAACTCTCCGGGAGACTCGCTCCTGTCTTCACCGCCTACAAATGCCGTACCCCGGTAGTCAAGTGCACCTGGAGGATATTGGTGAGCAGTGCCGTCAAATTGACCTGGCCATGCTCCCCGCGGTTCGGCACCCCTGGTCATTTGAGCACCACGAGGCCCTCCAACAACGATGCGTTGAGTGTTTTCAAGTACTCCGAAAAGTTATCGGGGAAGCCACTCCCCACGTGTATATCCGTGGATGGGGGCAGTACGCTGCCCTACGCTTCAGTGTGATTCGCCGACAGCCCGATTCGCTGGGTGGCCCTGAGGGTACATCCCCAGGGACACAAACGGTCAATATGGCTGACCTGTCGGGAGAGGGGAACGACTTGGAACTTCTCGACGGGGGCTTCCCCCCTGAAGACAAGCCGTCGTCAGAGCGATCGGTGAGAGTCACTCGTCATCAGAGGAACCTCCTGGGGCTCCCCGCACCCACTGAAGCACTGACGTTGAGCCGAAACGTCAGCAAAGGAAAAGAGCACAGCGAGGCTATAAAGCCCGCCGACCCATCTGCCTCCATGCAGAGGGCAGAGGAGGATCCCGAGAAGGCTACGCTACGTCAGCAGCTCGCCGAACAGAAGAAGCTGGTTGACCAGCTCCTCGCCGAGTGCGCTGCAGAACGGCGGGCTGACTACGGTGATCCTAGGCCAGGACAGCAGGGACCGGAACAACCGCTCCTCGACGAGACTCTCCCGGGCAACCGTGATTACGCCGTGTTCGCCGACAGGAGAGAGTCCATTGCCTACGGGAAGAGGGCGCGGTATGTTTCGCCTCACCCTCCCGAGCGGCGTAACTACCTGAGAGACCCCGCTCGGATTCCTCCCGCTGCCCCAAGGGCCGCTCCGCCCGCCATCCCACGAGCTGCCGAGTTCGACGACCCGGTCGACGACCCGATTGAAGGGCCATGCAATGCGCTCGTGGTTAGAGATCCTCGCCAGGAATAGAACCCATGTCCGGACGATCCGATGGCGGCACTCATTGCCCGCTTGGAGGCCTTGGAGACTCGGCAGGTGGCGATCCCACCGGACGGCAAGCCCTACCCAGCATGGGTGGATGACAAGCCGGCGCCTCCGGGATTCGGGAACCCTACTTTCGCTCCCTTCAACGGGACTGGAGATCCGCCACAGCATTTAGCCCACTTCAACTCGATGTGCGGGCCTATGTTTGGGACTCCGGCGCAGCAAGAGGCCGCTAAGCTTCGCTGCTTTGTTCAGACACTGGAAGGGCCAGCATTTGTCTGGTACAGCCAGCTCCCCGTCGGGTCGGTAACCAGCTGGGAGGACCTCCGTAGACAGTTCCTCTACCAGTTCAGTTCCACGACCCGGAAGACAAGTATCGAAGACCTCTTCAAGTGCAAGCAGAGGCCTGATGAGCGAGTCGCGGACTTCGTCGCCCGATGGAAGGGTCTCACGTATTCCCTTGACATGCCATTGACTCAGGAGCAGTTGCTGACAATGTGCGTCGGGAACGTCAAGACCGAGCTGGTCCCTTCCCTGATCACTCAAAATTACCCCGGAGGGTTCAGGGACTTCTCAGACAAAGCTCAACGTCTTGAGGAAGCCCTGCAACAGGCCAGCCAGGCACACCCGCTGCCTCCAATGATTCCTGCAAGGAGAGTCAGCAGGGCTGAGCCCGCTGCTGTCGCCCAGATAGAGGCCCCCAGGCCATTGGAGCTGTTGCCGGCGAGGCCAGCTCCACAGCCTCACAGGAATCCGCCTCCACGGGCTCAGTTCCCGGCCCAGCAGCGGCAGCCTCAGAACCGGCCGGCCCCTCCACGTAATGTACCGCCGCAACCCAGGTGAGATAATCAGGGTCCACCTCCTCGGCCGGCCCCTCCAGCCCCTTGTCAAGACCACGCTCCCAGGGGCCCGCGACACCTGACTTACTCATTCCACAAGGATCAGGTCCCCGGTTATTTCCGGAGCGCCCTGGAGCAGAGGATTGTGCGACTGCCTGAGTGTTGGAGGCCAGAGGAGGCACATCTTACGAATAACCCCCGCTACTGCCCCTACCATCGGGCCCTGGGGCACACCATCCAGCGGTGCTACGTGTTTAAGGATTGGCTCCAAGACCAGATTAACAACAATTTAATCAGGTTGGGCCCAGCTCCAACACAAGTGGCAGGCGTGTTCGTGGGATCAGATGACGATAGTGGCAACGAGGACGAATGGCAGCTGGTCTCCGACCGCGGATCCCAGAAGTATAATAACTGGATGGCCCGCAAGACGACCATTCGCGCCCATGGAATCATCCGTGCGCGCTTGAATCAGCCTGAGCCCCCAGAATCTGCGGGTGCTGCTTCGGCATCGTCGTCCCAGCCTGCCTCTTCCAAGAGGAGCAAACGACGGCAGCGCAAGAAGGAAGAGCGCGCCCCGCCGGTTCCGCCACTATCCCGCACTCTCGGCGATTTCATGCCCCCGGAGATGGGGGTCCCTCCTCGGATCCGCCCGGTGATGGATGATTCGTCCGATGACGGTGTTGGGTACGCTTCGGTTAACACCGTCGAGCTGGTAAATCCCTTTTCGGTTCCCGACGTTGAAGAACACCAGGTGGACCTCCCTAGTGTCCCCGGTCGTCGCCACCGTCGGAAGAACCGCAGCAGCAGGAGTCGCCGGGGTACAGCCGTTGGTACCTCCAGCCAGGCCGTGCACGCCACTGAGACTAGGCAGCAGGCTCAAAACCGAGCACAACGTGCGCCTTCCCCCCATTCGGGGATGACGGATTCGCCTCCGCCGCTGTTTGTGGTGTGGGACCAGGCAGAACCGCCTCAGCCGCGTCACGACCAGCTCCGCCCTGCCACGAGTCCATCCCTGCCTCCTGACCCCAGTACGGTGACCATTTCCCGGACTGCAACCAGTGAACAACGAGATGCGCCAAGTACCAGTCGGCCGTCGATCCAACCGGCAAGGCCCGTCATGCCGCCAACCGCAGAGCAACCTCCTGCAACCAGGGGCTCGCGCTTGGCCAAAAAGTATGATGTCCTGAAGCACTTGGCCGACATCCCAGCAAGGCTCTCCATCCTTGAGGCTCTGCGCATGCCATCTGAGATGCGCGAGGCACTCGCTGAAGCCCTGAAGAGCCCCCTCCAGTTTGAGACAGAGGTTGCGGCTGCAGAGGCCTTTCACGCCGAAACGATCGAGGACGCCGAATGTCAGGCAGTTATCTCGTTCTCTGGTAAGGATGAAGACCCTCCTATATAGGGACACATTCGTCCGCTGTATGTCACTGGCCAGTTCAATGGCCTTGAAGTCCGGCGCTGTCTTGTCGACACGGGGTCCGGGATTAACCTGATTCCAACTCGGACGCTCCGGAGATTGGGGTTGTCTGAGGATGACTTGATTCCCTCCGACCTCAGGATCCAGGGGTAAGACCGCACCGAGCAAACCCCGGTCGGCAAGATACGTTTGAAGACCCAGTTCGGTGACTTGGTTGCCAACACCGAATTCATGGTAGTCTCTCAGGACACTGCGTACAACGCATTGATGGGCAGGCCATGGCTCCACCTTCACGCGGCGGTTCCCTCGTCATACCATCAATGCCTCAAATACTCCCTTAATGGTCGAGTAGGCGTGCTTCAAGGAGATGCCTCTCCTTTTTCCTCATGTGAAGCCCGCTATCTGGACGCGGACTATTACAAGAGCAAGGATAAGAAGATCCTGGCAGGTGAGGTTGAGCCTGTCGCTGTTGCAAGTGATCCCTGGGCAAGTCTGAATGACGCTTACGTCCTCCCGATTCACCGGTTGGACGTCGCCATGGTCTCGACGGCCCGCGAGTCTCCTGATGAGATGACCGCGACCGCCCGCGCCAGCACCAGTGGCCCAGCAGGATCTGGTAGCCCCAATGCAGTTTCCAACGCAGTCTCTCCCGTGGACGATCCCTCCCCGAGTGGAGAGGACGTGGAAGATGCACCCCCAGCCTTTGAGGAGGGCGTCCCCGCCACGGTCGATGAGTTAATACAGGTGAACCTTGGAACCGAGGCCGATCCAAGACCCACATTGGTCAGTGCCGCCATGCCCTCTGAGGAGCGGCAGCAGTACGTGGACTTTCTCAGGCAGCACCGTGATGTGTTCGCTTGGGGCTATGACGAGATGCCGGGGCTAGATCCTCAGGTAGCCGTCCACCGCCTTGGTCTCCCGGCGAACCATCGTGGGTTCAAGCAGCCTCCCAGGAAGATGCACCCGTCCCACGGTGCCATGGTTGAGGCTGAAGTTGACAAGCTTATCAAATCCAACTTCGTGAGGGAAGTTCAGTACCCCAAATGGCTAGCCAACATTGTGCCTGTCAGGAAGAAGAACGGGCAGATTAGAGTCTGCATCGACTTCCGCGATCTCAACTGCCACTGCCTGAAGGATGATTTTCCCCTTCCAGTGACAGAGCTGTTGATTGACGCCACGGCAGGGTTCCAAGACCTCTCCTTCATGGATGGATACTCCGGATACAACCAAATTCGGATGGCCCCTGAGGATGAGGAGTTCACTGCCTTCAGAGCCCCCCAAGGTACCTTTTGCTACCGGGTCATGCCCTTCGGCCTGAAGAATGCAGGTGCCACCTATCAACGGGCGATGCACCGCATATTCAAGCCAATCCTAGGCACACTGGTGGAATGCTACGTCGACGACTTGGTTGTCAAATCGCACCAGCGTCAGGACCATCTCAAAGATCTTGAGAAAGTGTTCGGCTTCCTCCGGTCTCGCTGCCTGAAGATGAACCCGTTGAAGTGTGCCTTTGGGGTCACCTCCGGAATGTTCCTTGTATTTGTGGTAAGATACCGGGGTATTGAGATCGACCCAGAGCAAATCAGGGCGATTAGCCAAATACCTCCCCCAGGTACCATCCGGGAACTGCAAGGGTTCCAAGGCCACTTAGCCTATATACGCCGATTCATCGCGAATCTGGCCGGAAAGTGTAAGCCCTTTTCCCGGCTCATGAAGAAAGGTGCCACCTATGTATGGGATAAAGAGTGTCAGACCGCTTTCGAGGAAATCAAGCAGTACCTGCTTCAACCTCCGGTTCTGATGCCGCCTGTATCTGGGAAGCCGCTGGTCCTCTATGTGACCGCCCTGGAACGGTCCCTGGGTGCCCTTCTCGCCTAGAAGAACAACGAGGGAACGGAGAATAGCCTCTATTACCTCAGTCGCATGCTCCTCGATGCGGAAGTTAGGTATTCCCCCATCGAGAAGAGCTGCCTGGCGCTCGTATTTGCCGTACAGAAATTACGGCACTACTTGCAGCACCATGAGGTACAGTTGGTTTCTCGGGTAGACCCGTTGAAATATATCCTGAGCCGGCCTATGTTGACTGGCCGTCTAGCGCGGTGGGCTGTGATTCTCCAGCAGTTCGACATCAGGTATGTGTCTCAGAAGGCCATCAAAGGGCAAGCATTGGCAGACTTTCTGGCTGCTCACCCAACCTCCGCGGATCAGCCGCTGGATCTAGGCTTTCCTGATGAGGTCGTTCTCTCGGTCGATCGAGCCGGTCCATGCTGGCAGATGCACTTTGACGGTGCCTCCCGGAGCCCCACCGGTAGAAGACTCGATAATCCTAAGCTCAACAGAGTGGGCTTGGGCATCGTCTTCATTACCCCGGAGCAAGCCGTGCTGCCATACTCTTTCCTGTTGTCAGAGGGCTGTACCAACAATGAGGCAGAATACCATGCCCTCATCACCGGCCTCGAGTTAGCTCTCGAGATCGACGTGCCCCGTCTGTGCGTGAAAGGGGACTCCGAGCTGGTCGTTAAGCAGGTCAATGGCGACTATGTTGTCAAGAAGCCGGAACTTGTGCCATTGCTGGAGTGCACCCTCCTTCTGATGGCCCGGTTCCCTTCTCGGCCGGAAATTGTCCATATTCCCCGGTCGCAGAACGGTCGAGCAGATGCTTTGGCCAGGCTTGCTGCGTCACTTGCGGAGCCTGAACAGAACAACCTGATCGTCCGCGTGACGCGCCGCAGGCTCATCGCTCCCGTTATCCCGGAAGAAGATCGCGGCCCGTTGGTAAGTAATCTCACCACGGTTGCCCCTATGCCCGGAGCCCCGAGTACCCCAGATATGACAGTCGGATCAGCCCCTGATTGGAGGACTCCTTTGGTTGAGTACCTCCAACATGGCATTCTTCCATCGGATCGGGCCGAGCGCGAGCGAGTTCGACGCCGCGCATCGCAGTTTGTCCTCCAGAGCAGCCCCGGCCTAGAGCAGATCCTCTACAAACGCGGATTTGATGGTGTTCTCCTCCGTTGCCTTCAGGGAGTTGAGATCCCACGAGTCATGCAAGAGGTTCATGCCGGTTCATGCGGTGCCCACCAGACTGGGCCGAAGCTGTCCCACCAGATTCGGAGGTTGGGATACTTCTGGCCCTCCATGATCCATGACTGCATCGAGTATGCCAGGAGGTGCCATGCGTGCCAGGTTCATGCGAACTTTGTGCATCGGCCGCCGGAGCCTCTCCATACCACCAGGTATTCTTGGCCCTTTGCGGTCTGGGGTCTGGACGTTGTGGGACCTTACCCACCGGCGACAGCTCGCCAGTGCCGGTTCATTTTGACCGCCACGGACTTCTTCTCCAAATGGGCAGAGGCGATTCCGCTCAGAGAGGTCAAATCCTGTTCGATCGCTGACTTCGTGACCTCCAACATCATCTATCGATTTGGAGTGCCTCACGCTATCCTCACGGATAACGGAACCAATTTCCGAGCAGCCGAGTTGAAGAAGTTGTACGCCAAGTATAACATTCGCTCGAACCATACATCTCGCTACCATGCGCAGGCGAATGGACAGATCGAGGCGTTTAACAAAACCCTCTCTAACATTCTGCAAAAGATGGTTGGTCAGAACAAGAAGGGTTGGCCGGACAAGCTCCCCAACGCCCTCTGGGCTTATCGGACGACGACTCGCAATTCCACCCAGATGACCCCTTATTCCCTGGTGTATGGAGCTGAGGCCGTCCTGCCCATCGAGATCCAGTTACCGTCCTTGCGCACTGCGGTCTACGACCAGCAAGCGCCGGACAGAGTTGTTGAAGCCCGTCTAGTCGAGTTGGAAGCACTGGATGAGAATAGACTTCGCGCTTTGCACAACTTGGAGAGGCATCAAAGCAGAATGGCTCGAGCTTTCAATAAGAAGGTTCACCTCCGCTCCTTCCTGCAGGGTGATCTAGTGCTAGCCCTAAGAGCACCGATGATCCCCGGCAGGAAGCCGCCCAAGTTGGAGCCCAAGTGGGAGGGACCTTTTGTTGTCCACAAGGTCTATCCCAATGGCGCGTACTCCCTGGAGACTATGGATGGTGAGCGTGTCACTCCTCCCACCAACGCTAGGTTCCTCAAGCAGTACTTTGTCGGAGTGTGCCCACGTCCTGCACGACGTTAAACTGCATTTGTCCAAGCTGCACGACGTTAAACTGCCTAGCATATCGTCCGCGCTGCAAGACGTTAAACTGCCAAGTGTTACGTCCTGCACGACGTTAAACTGCATACGTCCAAGCTGCACGACGTTAAACTGCCTAGCACATCGTCCGCGCTGCAAGACGTTAAACTGCCAAGTGCTTCGTCCAACATGACGTTAAACTGTACATCGTCCCGTATGACGCTAAACTGCACCACGTCCAAGCTACAAGACGTTAAACTGTTCAGCATTCGTCCTGCATGATGCTAAAACTGCACCTCAAGAACTACGTGCGGCTTGATTCCCATCCTTATGGGATACGTAGGACCGCCTGAACATTCATGTTTCAGGCCCAGCCCCATCCTTTGGGAATTTCCATCCCATCTCGGGCCCTTGGCCCGGTTGCCTCCGGGTGTGCAGCGTATGGTGTGAGCGCGGGGCTATGTCCTTATTCACGTCGGTTTTCTCGCCACGCTGTACGCCCCCCATGTTTGGGGATGCCTTCCGTTTCCCCCTTCTTCCTTCATCGTCCTGCATGACGTTAAACTGTCTCTCAAGAACTACGTGTGGCTTGATTCCCATCCTTATGGGATACATAGGACCGCCTGAACATTCATGTTTCAGGCCCAGCCCCATTTCCCGGGAATCTCTATCCCGCGTTGGGCCACTGGCCCAAGTTCCCCTCCTTTTTGTGCGAGGCGTGTGGCGTGAGCGGGGGATTATGTCCTCATTCACGTCGGTCTACTGGCCGCGCCGTACGCCTCCCCCGTGTGTGGGACTACCTCACACCCCTCATCGTCCTGCATGACGTTAAACTGCCTCTCAAGAACTACGTGTGGCTTGATTCCCATCCTTATGGGATACGTAGGACCGCCTGGACGCTTGTGTTTCAGGTTCAGTCCCGTCTCTTGGTTGATCACAGGGATCTGCCCTCTTTTGGTTGCTCTCAGGATGAGTCCTCCGACCCTTTTCGGTGATCTATTAACATGTTTTTGGGTACTTCGGTCTATGACTCGTAGTGTCAGATTCAATCCCGACAAGTCCTGTGTTGCTTGTCAAGCCTCGCGCTTCCTCTTGTTCGAGCCTTCACTCGAAGGGATCCTCGTTAGCGGTTTGGGTACGGTGCCTCAGTGCTCTCCTACCGCTCCGGGTCGATTTACCGGCGGGTCCTGGGCCGCAAATCGATATGAATCCTGCGATTGAGCGGTTGATGCTCGTTTGCTTGCCCCGTTCTAGGCTGACGCGATCGGATGTTGTGTTGCGAATATGGTCAGCGACATCCTTGATCGCCATGTCGGCTCTTTTAGGCTCCGAACATTGGTTGCGCGGTCCTCATCACACTCCGCCTTTGTGCGTTGTAGTGGAATCTCGACACTCTTTTCATACTGACATTCAGTACACCTCTACACGTTAGGCAGACCAACCAGGGTAATGGTGTCGTTCAAGGCTCCCATGATCTGAGCACCAAGGATATATGCGGATGTCCTCCCTAAGGGCCATGCGTAGCTGGACCCTCGTCCCCATAAGGAGGAAGGAGTCGCCCGAACAATCGCGTTATCTGGAGGCTAGCATCTCTGCCCCTCGGGTGATGAACATACGCAGACCCCTATCCCAAGACTCTTCTCCTGGAATCGTGCGTGACCACAGGGCTGGGTATGTTCCCACCTCCGCCGTGTCCGCCGTACCGCGATAAGCGGATTCCTCCATGGTCCGAACCACACGACCTTAAACTGTGTTGTCTGGTCCTACCACACGACCGTACACTGTGATCGTCTTGGCCGCCCGATGAGAAACGGCACTGCATCGTGATGTTCTCCTCAGGGGACACTCATGTTGGGCGCTGGTTAATAACCACGCCATTTATCAATGCCTTCCGTGGCTTGATTATTGTGGCGACGCCAGAGATTTCTCAATCACAGGAATGTCGCCGCACAAATAAAAACCATTCATCTTTAAGGACAAACAAGAAATATCAAATGCCGCTCCTTTTGTGTGCGGGGGTCAGACCCGCACTCTTCCCCGCGCTGGTGCCCGATTGTGTTGCGCCGCCCTTCAAGAACTACGTGTGGCTTGATTCCCATCCTTATGGGATACGTAGGAACGCCCGGATGTTTGAAACTTCGGGTCCAGCCCCCACCTCTTAGAGATTCCCCCTTCTCTGGGGAATCCGCCGCCTTCAGGTCACCCTCAAGGCGCGTTCCCCGACCCCTTGCAGTGGTCCACCGGTGTCAAGAGTACTCTAGTTTATTGCCAGGAGGGTCAGGATCCGCTTGGTCAGGTTTCCTCCACTTTTCAGTCTTCGTGCTCCCTTTCATTCGGACCCATCGTCTACGCCCTGGGTGGAGCCCCCCGTGAACGGTTCGGACACAATGCCTCAGTGCTCTCCCACCGACTCGGGCTGGTGCCCCCAATGGCCTCGGGCATCAAATCAATATGAATCCTGCGATTGAGCGGTCGATGCTCGTTTGCTGCCTCATTTCATCAACGGGTAGTGTGATATCGATGCTGCTTTTCCGCCACGGTCGGCAGTACTCCCATATCGTTACCCCGGTGCCCCCAGTCCTTGAGTGAATGGCCGCATGATTCACATTTTCCACCTCCCATTCTGACCAGGCGAAACCTCGACAGTCTTGACACTATCCCTCAGTGCATCTTCACATACCCAGGGGATAGGACCACGATGCGGCGTACTTTGAGGTTCTTATGGTCCGAGCTCTAAGACCTTAAACTAAGATCTCTCCTTATGGTCCGAGCTCTAAGACCTTAAACTAAGATCTCTCCTTATGGTCCGAGCTCTAAGACCTTAAACTAAGATCTCTTCTTATGGTCCGAGCTCTAAGACCTTAAACTAAGATCTCTCCTTATGGTCCGAGCTCTAAGACCTTAAACTAAGATCTCCCCTTATGGTCTGAGCTCTAAGACCTTAAACTAAGATCTCTCCTTATGGTCCGAGCTCTAAGACCCTAAACTAAGATCTCCCCTTATGGTCCGAGCTCTAAGACCTTAAACTAAGATCTCTCCTTATGGTCCGAGCTCTAAGACCTTAAACTAAGATCTCTCCTTATGGTCTGAGCTCTAAGACCTTAAACTAAGATCTCCCCTTATGGTCCGAGCTCTAAGACCTTAAACTAAGATCTCTCCTTATGGTCCGAGCTCTAAGACCTTAAACTAAGATCTCCCCTTATGGTCCGAGCTCTAAGACCTTAAACTAAGATCTCTCCTTATGGTCCGAGCTCTAAGACCTTAAACTAAGATCTCTCCTTATGGTCCGAGCTCTAAGACCTTAAGCTAAGATCTCCCCTTATGGTCCGAGCTCTAAGACCTTAAACTAAGATCTCTCCTTATGGTCCGAGCTCTAAGACCTTAAACTAAGATCTCCCCTTATGGTCCGAGCTCTAAGACCTTAAACTAAGATCTCTCCTTATGGTCTGAGCTCTAAGACCTTAAACTAAGATCTCTCCTTATGGTCCGAGCTCTAAGACCTTAAACTAAGATCTCCCCTTATGGTCCGAGCTCTAAGACCTTAAACTAAGATCTCTCCTTATGGTCCGAGCTCTAAGACCTTAAACTAAGATCTCTCCTTATGGTCCGAGCTCTAAGACCTTAAACTAAGATCTCTCCTTATGGTCCGAGCTCTAAGACCTTAAACTAAGATCTCTCCTTATGGTCCGAGCTCTAAGACCTTAAACTAAGATCTCTCCCTATGGTCCGAGCTCTAAGACCTTAAACTAAGATCTCCCCTTATGGTCCGAGCTCTAAGACCTTAAACTAAGATCTCTCCCTATGGTCCGAGCTCTACGACCCTAAACTAAGATCTCCCCTAAACGGGATTCTACGTCCTACATGACGTTAAACTGCACTCTCAGAACTACGTGTGGCTTGATCTCCAGCCTGATGGAGTACGTAGGAATGCCCGGGCATCTCAACTCGGGTCCAGCCTCAGGGATCGTTAAGTCCCGCCCCTCCTCGTCGCCGACCGTCTGGCCTGGCTTCTGGTAGAGTGGTGCAGTTGTGATATTCTCCCCGATTCAGCTCGGGATGCCCCACTACAATGGTGGGAAGTGATGGCTTCCTCGTCAAAGAGGTGCTGTCTGAGAATTGGGGTGACTCACGGCCAGATTAGTGCATCCGCCTAATACGCTTTCCCCACGGTGGCGCAATTTTGAGAGCGTTGGATTCTGTCCGAACAAATCGTCACTTCACCCCACGCTTCGCATGCCCTGTTGATCTAGATTTCCACCCTTGTGTCTGAAGGAACCCCCAAAGCGGTATTCATGATGACATGTGGTCCGCCTCCTGCAATATGAATGATGACCTTCGGTCCGTCTATCGCAGTTTTTATGGTCGATCCACTGTCCGCCTACCGTCTTGGGGCATTTCCTGGAAGGCCGACCGTTGTGGATGTCTGGATTCGGGACACGCGATTCACCCTTTCTCATTTCCCTATATTCGGATAAAATCTCAACGCCCCTAGCATTGCCCCGCTCGTGTGTTGGAACAAGTTGGGGGGATGATACATTGATTAGGCTTGAGGTCTCCTTTCCTAGGAATGACCTCCCTCTTTTCTCCAGCAATCCAGGCCCAATTATGGATGCCTGATGCTTGGTTAACACTCCCGCAAGACAACGAATTGTGGTTGAGCATGTTAAGCCAAAAGATGCAGATAAATATGTTGATTCATACAAATGGATCAAAGTAGCGGAAGCAAATGTTTTGGGAACGGCAAAACAAAGCCCTTAGGGATTAGCATGCTGAATGAGTCTTTCTAATGTCGCTACCCTTTGGCTGGTGGCCTCCAGAGCTACTTCTCGCTCTCTGCGTGCGCTCTCTTCGTCGGCGGTCGCAGCACGCAGTTCGTCGATTCTGGCCTGTGCACGCTCCCACTCGACCTGAATTGTGACCATCTGTTGGCCCGCCTCCGTCAGCTGTACCTGGGCGTCAACCAGCTGGGCTGCTAGTTGCTCCACGAGCTCGGTACACGTTGCGACGAAGGCCTCCTTCTCTGCCGCCTGCCCTTCGAGGCGCCGGACTTCCTGCTCCGCCGCGAGGAGCGCCCGCGTGCTCTCCGACATGTCCCGACTTTGTGTGACGTCGGCACGCCGGCAGCTCTCGCGCATCTTTTCGGCCATGAAATCACGGACCTTCAGATGGAGGCGTTGGGAATCAGCTCCCCCGGCACACAGGAAGCGCAGCCAGGTTTGAAGTGATCCCATGCGCCCCAGCCACTCCGACGGGTCTCGCTTGAGGAAGCGCTGGATGCACTTCCACCCCCTACGGCGCGTTATCCGGCTCTCCTCGACCGCCTCCGCGTCCGAGTCGTCCATCTCCTCGGGGTCGGCAGGCCGGTAGGCAGGGAAGGCAGCCAGCAGGTCTGCTGTAGGGTCCGCCCCTGGGAGGTCCTCATGAGGGATAGGTTCCCCAACATCTGGGTGACCTTCTTCTCTCTCCCCAGCGGTGCTGACACCCTCGTCAGCCCCCGACCTTTCTCCGATGTCAGCACCGCCGGCGTCCGCAGCCCCCTGATCAGCAGTTGGTGGGGCCGGCTCGGTGTGGGAAGTCTGTTCCGGAGCAGGCGGCATGTCCACCACTGGTCCACTCGTAGATGGCCCGGGTTCGGCAACCCGACGAGCCTCCAGTGTTGAGATCACTGCGCGGGGCATGCCATGGTTAGTCACGGATCGTCAATGGCAAACACCAGCAGTAAAGCAGGGAGACTTACGGGAGTTCAGAACGTCATCTTCCGCTATCCCGGCCGCCGCAGGAACAGTTGCAGCAGGGAGCCCTTCCGCGCTTGTCAACTCGATAATGGGTGCCTGGCCCCCGCCTTGTCCTGCTGGCGCCCCTCCTACTCCCGCTGAGGACGCCTGACCAACATCCGTGCGCTCCTGAGAAAGATGGAGAAATGGGTTAGAAGCTGCATAAGAGAATGGATGAAGCATGTTGAGTAGGGATAAGAGCGGACCTCGAGGAGCTCAGTGACATCAACATTGTCAGAGCCGGCCACCTCGCCGCTCTCCCGCGGACTCCCCTGATGGGATCTTCCCTCGGAGACTTCATCCTCCCCCATCTCCTCCTCTTCCTCGGAGTTGTTGCTACTGTCGTCTTCTTCCGGTGGCATCTGTTCTGGAGCGGGCTCTAAACCGAGCATCACCTTCACCAGAAGGGATGGCTCCGCACGCTGACCACGTTGGCGCGCGTAATCGTCCATGGCCGTCAGATACGCATACTTCCGGTTGAAGTCCACCCTGTCGGCAATATGGAGGCGCCCGACCTCTGGCAGATGGATTCCTTCTCTGAGAATCTTTCGCCAGATGGCGTCGGTCCCCAGTGACTGCCGCAGGGTCATCCAGGCCGACCACAGCGCCGGGAAGACTGCATCGTGGGAGGGTTCGAGCAGACGTCTCACCTGCTTCCCGGGCCGCTCTTCGACCACCGCGCGTGCCCCCTCTCTGGGCGCCGAGGTCGTAGCGGCAGCCTGCGATGTGCCCGCCGCCGAAGTCCCTGCTCGCGCCGGCTCTGCTGCTTGGCGCGCCTCCGTTCTCCCCCGTGTGGCGGCGCCTCGCCTCCTCCCTTGACGCCCGGTCTCCGCACGGGTGACCTCGAGCCGCCGAACTGGCTTCCGTAGAAGCCCCTCGGGGTACGCGATGGCCCAGTGTTCGGCGTACTCGGTTGCCAAGCCTGCGTCAACCCCGGTAGGAGGGAGAGTGACGACGTCGCCAGAGCCGAAAGCGGGAAACATCAGCCACATCTGGCGAAGGACGCCAGGGTTCGCCTCCTCCCGGACAGCAGTGAACACCCTCTTCGGCATCCGTTGAAGGCACCCGAACTGCCTAGCGAACCGGGTTGGCACGTAGGGCTCGCAGATCACCTTCCCGTCGATCCGAGCCACGAGCACCCCGCCCCGCATGTTCAGGAAGTATTCATGCTGCTCCAGCGGACCCTGCCCGTTGTCGATCATCTGGCCAACGGGAGTGGGGAACGGACTGAAGTTGAAATTGGCATGATTGCCAATCTGAATCCTCACGCCCTCCTCACTTAGGGTCATCGGAGCGACCCCCGCGATGTTCAGCAGGGAGGGTCGCAGGCCGTTGCCCGGAGGAACGATGGCGTTCGGAAACGTGTACCCACCGAGGTGAGCAGCCACCCAGCCGTGGAAGAACTGAAAGGGCCCACAGATCCTTCGTGGCGACCCCCCTCGTGAGATGCGTCCCAGGATGGCATATAGCCTCGCCAGCACTGGGACCCCGAGGTTGTATCTTTTGTTGGCGGCCATAGCGCCCGCCACCGCCAGTGTCGCCGGGCGAACGCCCATTCTCGCGTCCCGCACTGGCAGGAGCCACCCACTCAGAAAGGCGGCCAGGAACGCCGCGTACCGGACATTTGGGTCCCGGGCCTCGATGACGCGGTACCCCCATGAGCGGTAGTCGCCCGTCTCCAGGACCCGCCAGTACGACCCGTTCCGGCTCCTCTGAGCCGCGGTCGGGCACCGCTTCCCCCTGCCTGGCATCTTGACCGCTGGGTCATGCTCCAAGAACTGGCCGAACCACTCCTTGTAGGCTATGTCCTTCTGGAAGTCCTTGACCCCGAGCCGCTCTGTAGCCAGGTCCAGCAGATGCCACGTCAGGATGGGAGTCCGTGACCTGTCACCCCAGGTGTTCCTCGGAGGCAGGAACTCATCATACTGGTAGCCATCCAGCGGGATACCTCCGATGCAGTGGATGTCCCAGAGGCCGATGCCGACCTCCCCATGGTGAAGATGGAAGGTGTTGGTATCCGGAGACCAGCGGGTGAACAACTCCGGCCCGAGCTCGGACTGCTGGTAGAAGTGAAACTGCGACGTCCACACCGCCTCAAATAGGCCGATGTACCGCAGCTCCTCTGCGAAGTGATCACAGGTGTGGCGTACCCAGAACGCCCAGGCCCACTCACTGGTGAAATTGCCCCCAGACCGCAAGTCCCAGTCCTTCAGCCAGCCCTTGGTGTCGTCAGTGACACTCTGGCGATATGTGCTCGAGTAGAGGGCTGGAGAATTCTCCGCAGTAGGCTCACCCCCGTCAATGGTTCGCGTCCTCGGGTTCAGGACATAGACGTCCAAGTGCCTGGTCTCCCTGGCAGGATGCCCATTGTTGGTGATGTTATAGCGGGGAAGCTCGTCCTCCCGAGTCACCCAGGTCCGTGGCGCATCAACCTCGAACCCTGGCACCGGAACCTCATCTAGGATGCCGAAGTTCCAGAGCGGCAGGTTGTCCGACAGGGGATATGTCTTCTGGGCCGGCGTCAGTAAGTCGAACAGGGATTGATTGTTGGAAACAATCTCCTTGGCTCCGTAAACCTCGTCGTTCGCCGCCATCTCTGCTCTGCGAATGGCGGCATCCCCCTCATTTCCTTGATGCGCGGCCATCTCAGAAGTTTCGGGAGTCGTGCGGGTTAAGGGATGAAGCGTGCGGGATCGGACGAGGCTGGTAGAGAAGTTTGACGGTTGGCGCACAATCCAAGTGGACGGCGCGCAATTGGGAAGAATGTCGCGCAAAGTTCCGGGTTTTCGCGCAAAGACAGGCGAATTCCGGATGGTTTTGCGCGCCGATCGGGCGAATTTCGCGACCGGAAAAGGAATTTCGCGCATGAGAGCGTTGAAGCTTATCGCGCGGAAGGCCTGTGTAAGGAACGCGGAACCCTGGACCCCTATTTATAGATGAGGCCGGGATTCCGCGCCGCGCGGAACGCTCGATTGCGTTTCCGCGGCGACGAATTGCGCGCCCGGCGCCCCTTTTTGCACGCCTAAGTCCCGCGCAGCCCCGGACTTCGGCATTCCGGCGTCTCCCTCGGAACCCGATCGTTGCGACCTCTCGCCGATCAGATTCCGAGGGGGGCTTTTGTAGACGCCGGAAAAGTCCGTTGTTCCCAAACGAAGCTCCGGATGCGGAAAGCGAAGTGATATTTGGAGTCAGAGGCACGTTCCGGAGGGCCCGGAGGAGTTGCGCGAAATTTCAGAGGCCCGCGCGCAAAGTTGAGTCGCGGCGCGCAATCCTCCTGGGATGCGCGCAATGCGCTGGGCCGGCGCGCTATTTTTCGCGCCCGTGGCCTGCGCGGCTCCCTTGCGCGCTGGGTCCTGATTCCGCGCCCGCGAAGGGAATTCCGCGCCCGAGACCGGATTCCGCGCCCGGGGTTGCCTATAAATATAAGGCGACCCCCGACATTTTGAAGGTTCCCAGAATCCGAAGCGTCGCTCGTTCGCGCAATCCAACCCCTTCCGCGCGCAATGCCGATCTTTAGGTAACCTCCTTTATTTCGCGCAATAGAGCCTTGGGGTTCGCCTTCGCGCGCAATCCCCTTGGCTCCTTTCCTTTGAATAATCCTTAACCCGAAGGCCTTTGCGCGCAAAAGAAGCCTCTTGTGCGCAATTGCCCCCGGGTGCGCGCAATCCAGCCCGATTGCGCGCACCCCCCCATTTTCAAAGTGGCCATTCGTTAGAGAATGAGCCGTTGCCCCCGCGTGCTACCCGAAGCCCGGTGCGCGCAATCTCAATCATCCGCGCACAAAGGGCTGGCCCGATTGCGCGCCAGCCCGCCATTTTGCGCGCCGACCTGCTGTTTTGCGCGCAAAGCTCCTCTTTTGCGCGCAATCCGCCGGGGTCGCCCCCTTTGACCCCCTGAGGGTACCCGCCTGCGTGGCGCCCGATGATCTTCATCCTGGGTGCCCGCACCGTGCGTTGTCTTCCCGTGCGGCCCTCCAGGCTTGCGCGAAGTGACACGGACCCATCGGCGGCAACCAACGTCCAGCATGACGTTAAACTGCACATTTGTCCAGCATGACGTTAAACTGCACATTCGTCCCGCATGACGTTAAACTGCATCCGTCCAACATGACGTTAAACTGTACTAAGTCCAAGCTGCATGACGCTAAACTGCCTAGCCCCTATCGTCCGTGTTGCAAGACGTTAAACTGCCAAGCGCCTTCGTCCTCAGCACACGACGTTAAACTGTACTTCGTCCGGCAAGACGTTAAACCGTCCGCTTCGTCCTCAGCACACGACATTAAACTGTACTTCGTCTGGAAAGACGTTAAACCGTCTGCATCACCCGATCCCGTGCCTCGCACGCAGGGTCCCCCCCGGTATGGATGTGCCCCCCACCCGCTCGTCTCTGCAGGGATGTCGGGATTGCCCCTCTTTAGGGACGATTTAATGGGAGCGGCTTTTCCCCACGGGGGGGTAGGGTATTACAAACCCCTAGTTTCTTGTGGGGGGCTGCACATGTGTATCTCCATTGCGCTCCCCCACTGCCGAAGCCAGTAGAGGTTGTGACTGGGATCGAGGTGTCTCCTACTTTCGGTCCAAGTCCCTTCCAACTGAGTTTTGCCGCATCCGGGCTGCCTCAAGTGCGTAAGTCCTGACAGAATGAACTACGTGGACTTTGATCCCTGTCTTCTAAACAGGGTATGTAGGAAGCCTCTCTGAGGTTCAAGCCCACCACCTGGTCGTCCCGGTCGTATTCACGTCGGTTCGTCCATCAGTGGACCCCTCCAGGGTTCACGCTTGCGTCGATTCACCTATGAATCCGCCCCTGTGGGAGACTGCCCGTGTGTATCTCCACTGTGCCTCCCCACAGCCCCTTTTTTTCTATTTCTCCTTTTATCGTCCAGCATGACGTGAAACTGTGATCCACCCGGCCGTTCCATCTCCCCCTGTGCGAGGTGGTTCGGTTCAATCCTCCGCCCGGCGGCCTCGATCCCTTCGTGAGTCGGCTTGCCGACGTCCAGCATGACGTTAAACTGTATATCCGAACTACGTTGACTTTGATCCGTGCTAACGCGCGGTACGTAGGAAGCCCCTACGGGGTCCAAGCTCTTCACTCCATCATCCATCCTGATCCTTACCCGGGCCGCCACATCCCGGTGGGGTCATGCCACTTCTCTCCACTCCACATCACTTGGGAAGCCGCCCATGCGCTGGCCCCAGCGTCGGAGGTTCCCCGCAAGGGGTTCTGTCATCTGATCCACTCTTCGTGTTGATCAGTCCGATGCCGTCCCCGCTGGACATTAAACTCGCGGCGTACCCCGTGTTAAACATGGGAAGCTGAGGAAAACCTCAGGTGACACAGTTCCCCGCACCCAGCGCGGGATGCCTCAGGTCATCATGCCTTCGAGAAGCCCTATTAGGGACGGAAGACAGACGTGCAGAGCCGCAGTGTTACGACACGCCCCCAGCACCCAGAGCCACCCGGCCTCCTCACCGCAGGTTTCTGC
Source organism: Viscum album (assembly GCA_963277665.1). NCBI lineage: Eukaryota > Viridiplantae > Streptophyta > Magnoliopsida > Santalales > Viscaceae > Viscum > Viscum album. The sequence continues at coordinate 1,113,619,124 of OY728146.1, forward strand.
CCTGACCAGACTCCTTGGAGCGTCCGGGCGGAAGCAGCGTAATTAACCGGTGTCCATGAAGATATGGCGTCGGGAACGAGATTCACGAACATTCTTAAATCTATGAGGGAGACCCGGATTAGGCGACGAGTTCCGAGGAGACGTCAAAGGAAGGAGGAGCCGACATCCCATCATCCCAGTTTCGATCAAGGAGCAGACGCCCCTGAATAAGGGACGGATGCCGCCCGCCCTTGGAAAGCGGGACTGCGGGACCACAAGCCGCGCGCCCATCCCCTCGGGTTGACGGGTGCACGCGCGAACGCGTCCTGGCGGAACAGCGTAACCCGACGCACATCTGCACCGAAACAGAGAACATCCATGTATACACTGGGATAATTTTAGGGTAATCCCATTGTATGGATCCCCCCCTCATCCCAAACCACTAGAATGAGCTAGATATGACCATCCCTCCATTGACACAATCCTTGCAGTCACACATCCTAGATTTATGAAAATGAATTGTGTAACGAATCGCGTCTTAGTTACATGATGTTAAACTTCAAAATAAATATCTTCTTGGTCACATGACAGTAAACTATAGAACAAAATATTGGTCAAATGACATTAAACTATACAAAATTATGGTAAAATATATGAAAAACAAAACTGCAACAATCATGGTCAAAATATGCGACCTTAAATGACAGCCACAACATGTCCGGATCACATGCAATTAAATTTTTTGATGCATCATACTCATCGTATGACATTAAAATATGTGTTTATCATCCTCAAAACACGACCTTAAACTATATAATTAACCTGTTTCAATCACAGTATTCCCTTCAAATTTTCACTGCATGATGTAGACCTGGGTAATGCAATGAGCTCCCACATGAGAGAGTGATATGCATTCGACACTGGTCTACTACTGTGCCATGTTCAAAAACTACCTTAGGACCCTTGTCCTTGAGAAGGGGTTCAACTCCCTCTTGCTGATATGCTCTGTTTACATGATCAAATGCGCAAAAGCATAGGACCTTGAGTGTTGGACTCTAAATGGACATACTCCCAATCCATTTACATACTTCATGCATCCCTTTATCTGGCACCCCATATTCTTTCATGTATGAAGATACCTCATAGCGGGCGAGTCTCATGCCACTTTGACTTACCTACCCCCTTGGGCCGACTCCCAAAAAGACTTTAGGCGATATTTTGAGAAAGGTCTCATGTTTCAAACACAGTTAGTGGTCCGCCCTCATTTTTTTTCCTCATTCCATGTAGCAAGATATGGATGTTGCATTTCGAATATGGTCAGCAACTATCCTACATCGTTACGCCACAACCATTGTGATCCAAATCTTGGGTGTCATTGTTCACATCCTTCCACCACCCCATGATTAGGTGGAACTCCAACACTGTTGATGTTACGCCTCTATGCATCTATGTGCATTGAGTAGGTAGGTCCGTGTCACTGGGAAAATTTTCACCCAGAATTCCCTTTCCCTTGATGTGTTCTTACATGTGTTAGGAAAATACCATCACTACTGTTTATTTCACACATGGATCATGAATCATGTGGGATTAGTAGTTTTGGTAGGAGGTGTATTGATACAATTGAGAAATATAGGTTGTATCATCTTGTATGTCATTAAACTGTTTATCTTTTTCTTTCATGATGTTAAACTATTCATCTTCATCCTGTATGACGTTAAACTGTTATATCATCCTGCATGATATTAAACTATTCGTCTTTATCCCACATGACATTAAACTATTATATCATCTTATATAAAGTTAAATTGTTCATATTTATCCCGTATGAAGTTAAACTATTGTATCATACTGCATTACTTTAAACTGTTAATCTTCATCATGCATGATGTTAAACTATTTATCTTTGTCCTGCATAATGTTAAACTATTCATCTTTATCCCGCATGATGTTAAACTGTTATATCATCATGAATGACATTAAACTATTCATCTTCATCATGAAGGATGTTAAACTATTATATCACCCTCCACTATGTTAAATTATTCATCTTCTTCCCGCATGACATTAAACTATTATATCATTCAGAATGCTGTTAAACTATTCTTCTTTTCCCTACATGATAATAAACTACAAATGGTAAACATACCCTACAGTATGAGCTATATGACGTGAAACTAAGATCTCATACATCCTTATCTCATGAAGTTTAACTGAATGACATTTAAAGAATTGTGTTTGGATTTATTCCCATAATCATTGGATACGTAGGAAATCGCGAACATTTAGTCTTCATGTCAATCCCAAAGTCCCTCCATATTGGGTTCTTGACTTAGGGATTTTTCCAGAATATGTGGTGTGGTATGAGGTCTCTTTGGTCTTCCTTCACATCATATTTTCAATAACCACGCCATGTGCCCCCCTTAGGAGTACCCACAATTCCTACGTACTTATCTCATGATGTTAAACTACACGACATTTCAAGAACTAAATTTGGCTTGATTCCCATCCTTATGGGGTACGTAGAAATGCCCGAACATTTAGTATTTGGGTCTAGCCCCAAGTATCACATAACTTTCTATTTTCTTTGGGCCCCTTGGCCTGTGTCCCCTTTTAGGGATTCATGGTGTAGTATGATTCCCCTATGGTCTTCATTAACGTCAGATTTACTTTGTCGTTCCATGAAACCCCTCCCTTCTTCGAGACTTTATCTTCATATACATTTTTACTACAGAATTTTAAAATGCACGGTTTTTCAAGAACAACATATGGATTGATTCCTATCCTCATGGGATACGTAGGAACACCCATGTATTTTTTTGGGTCCAGTACAGGTTCAACAAGACGTCTCTCTCGCTTAGCCTATTTGGCCTGAGATCCCTTTTGGGATCACGTGGTTTGGGGTGGACCTATTTGGTGCTCATTTATATTAGTTTTACAAAGTCCTCGCCATGTTTCTCCACAAGGTTATCACTCATCACACTTGTCCTTTTTGCACAATGTTAAACAACATGGAACATTCAAGAACTACATGTGGCTTGATTCCCATCCTTAAGGAATTATTGGGTACAAACTCATGTTCATAAACCCATTTTTCATCTTTCTTCTTCTCATCTTCAAGAGTCATCTCTCCCTAATTTGAACCCCTCACCCTATGTCTTGCCTTATCAATGTGCATGAGATGCATTGTGGTATAGGGAATAGAGTGTTGATTTCTGCATGGAAATTCTTTCATTCCATATCCATGCTTCATATGTACCTTTATTTTGGTCCCCATTATCTTTCATATCTGAATTTACCCCCTAATGTTGTGGATTCTCAGCCTCAGTGCTCGCCTACCATCCTGAGCCAACACCTCGAAGGATATCAAAAAACAATTTAATATAAGTCCTGCATTGCAAATATGGTCAGTGGTCGATCCTTAGCTGTCTATTCCAATTCCAGGTCACACGATATGGATACTATGTTGTGAACATGGTCAAAAATCATCATCCATAATTATCTCCAAACCCATTATGCCCAAAGTATTGGTATTATGATTAAAGTCCCGTTCCACATTCTTATGTTCATGAGGAATTTCAACACCCTCGATGTTATCCTTCCATGTACTTTTTCATGTTGAAAGGATGGATCAGAGTTTCTGGGTTATCCTTGGACCCACACCTCTATTCCCCTATCCCATGCTTCCATGTATTATAGGATCTTCTTCATCCCTTGTTTCCCACATCGAGCATGGTTCACATGGGATTTGGGGTCTTGAGATTTCATACCCATATAGGAGAGTCATGCTTTATTGGTCTGAGCTCTATGAATAGAAACTAAGATATATTTCATCCTTGTTGTATGATGTTAAAACTAAATCTTCTTCATCTAATTTGTATGATGATAAACTACCCATCCATGTGATGCCTTTATTGGGACAAGACATTTCCCCCTTTGGAACTGACCCCCTATCATGCCACCCTTAGGAACTATGTGTGGCATGATTCTCACCCTCACGGGATACATAGTGACAGATGGATGATTTTGTTCTTGGGTATAGCCCTCCTCACCATGAACACTTTTTCTCCTCTTGGCCTCAGTTCTCTCTGAATTATGTGGTCTGGTGTGGACTTATGTCTTTATCCACGTCTGGTTTTCAATAACCATGCCACATACCTCCCTCGATACCTCACCATCCTTCATCATTACCACATGACGTTAAACTACGTGAACATGTCCCATGCACATGACTTTAAACTGAGTACTACATGGTCCAAACTTTATGACCTGAAAATATGAATCTGACTTTCTAAGTTCGCATGACATTAAAAATAGTAACAAATAACGTGTTCCTCACTTAACATGATATCACCCTATTTTAGTATTGTACACCTACAATGTCACTTCAAAACTACGTGTGGCTTGATTCCAATCCTTCTAGGATACATAGAAGCACCCAGACATTTATTCAATGGGTCCAGCCCTAGGTTCATTAACATTCAAGTCCCTTTACCTCCAATAATGGTCTGAACTCTATGACCTTAAAACAAGAGCTCATAGTCCGTGAATCATCCTAGTCATATGATGTGAAACTATTCCATGTATCTTCCTCATTGTATGATGCTATAATATTCATCTATCCTCTTCATTTTCATGACGTAAAACTGCAAGGTATTCCTATCACTCTCTAGAGAAGTCCGGTTTGGAGTAGGTTTATCTTTATTCAGACTGATATAATCACCCAATGTTCTTTAGTCATAATGGTTTAATTTCTAAAGTGTTGGAATTTATTCGACTAGACCCTCATTCCATCACCATGCTCTACAGACCCCATATTTCAAATCTTTATTCCCTCTCATGTCTAAAGGAACCCCTTAATAGTTAGGATGCTTGGCCTTAGGGCTCACTAACCATCATGGGTCAACATTTTGATGGACATTTGACGACACTTCAAGTTTAGATGAATGTTTTTTCATACATTTAGTGGTTCGACCTCATTTAATAGTTCTTATTTTAGGCTAACGTGATGTAGATGCTGTGTTTCAAATTTGGTCAACAACTATCCTTAATTGCCATGCCACCCTCCCGGTGTTCTGAATTTTGGGTGTTTTGATTCGAATTTCTCATTCCCCTTTATTCGGATTGATTCCAAAACCCCTGGAGTTATCCCACTCTTTTACTAGAACATATTTGGAATGGAAAGTCACCTCTTCAGAGAGCCCCATTCTCTAGATGTAACCCCTATCATTCAAGACACTCCTAATGGTGATCGATGTACCATTCCAGTCCCAGCACATATTCCGCTGTTTCTCACTCTCGTACAAGTGAATGACATTTTATTGTGTCTTATTTCCCACATCGAGGATGCCTCACGTGGTCTTAGAGATTTAGGTATTTTTTCCTCAATGTGATCAAGATATAGTGTACCCCAAACTAGGCATTTTACTTATTTGTTTCCTTATAATGCGGTCCTCCTCATCCTCCCATCCCCATTTTACCCCATTCTTAGGGGGGTATTTGTTATAACCTAAAAACACATCCACAAGATACACATAATGCTTATATAATTGATCTAAGAGTATAGTTTCTTTCAAGATTTTCTAATTGACTGGTTGCAGATCCTGAATAGAGTTATCGTTTATAAGTTATGGTCATTTGACATTAGGTTGGAAAACTGGTTCATAGAGACCATTCGAGAAGCTCCCTATGAGATCGTGGAGTAATGACATAATGATCCATGAGTCCGATGGGCACCATGACTTCCACGATGTAATGAAGGAATCCATTGCAAGTCCGACAAGCTCCGTGACCACCACGAAGTAATGAAAGAAGCCTTTTTGAGTCCGATGGATCTGCCTATGACCTTAAAGAGACATTTTCTTCATGGTGCATATTTGGGCATCGCAAGACCCCATGGGAGTAAAAATACCCCCTCATGCCTTCATCTTAGTAGAGGAGATGATCATATGTTTCACCCTAGTGTTGTCAATTTTTGAAGATCATGTGCTATGTGAGAACTTCTTCCATAGAGCCCCTAGCCTCCAAAAAACCTCCTTATGTTCTTGAGAGCCTCCACCCCATGTGGAGATTCCCTTCATGATGGAATATTCCCTTTGTGAAGGAATAATACCCTATGAGGCACTTGATGATTCGTGAACCATTCAGACTTTGTGAAGAACTCCCCCTATGAATCAGAGAATGATCTGCAAACCCCAGAGCTCTGTGAATCCCAATGATATGTGAGCTCTTGAGCTCTGTGAATCCCCATCCTTTGTGAGGCCCTGATCTCCATGAAACTCTTTCTTGAAGCTCCTAACTTTTTTCCCACCAGTCTATACCCCGAGGTTTTCTCTCCCACACCCCTACTCAAGATAACTATTGGTCTATGGTCCCTTCCCTTAGGGATGATCCCTTCAATACTATCACTGACCCCCATGAACAATGGAGAGTCACACCATGAACATTTTGGGTGGGGTTGTTGATATTTTACCTTATGCCCTTATGTGCACCCACCTTTCACCTATGTAATACCATGATATGAGATACTCCTCCACACTATATGAAAAATCTTGAGTTGACATATTCCTTTCAGTACCTTTTATGTATTTTGAGTTGGGATCCTCTTCATCAATCCCCCCGAGTACCTTGCTTTGAACCATTCCTCAAGAAACTCCCCCAAACTCCATCACTAAGTTCCAATGCGGAGATAAACCAGAATGGGATTCTCTTTCATAAACCCCAAAAAACACCATTTCTAGGTTCCTTATTCTTAAAAGTCCTGACTACATGACTTTAAATTATAACATTCCCTATCATTTAATAATTTGATGCCTCTTATTCAAAAAAAGATATTTCGTTATGTGACAAGTATAAGATGCCTCATGATATGATCACAGTGGCATAATTTTAAGACCATTGGAATCTATTCAAACATTACATCACTCCACCTCACACTTTGAGTGTTCTTAATTTGTATCTTTATCCTTTTCAATGTCTGAAGGGACCCCCTAATGTCCTAGTCTCATGCCACTTTGGCTCACCTACCGTTATAGGACAACACCCCAAAAGACATTGGATGACACATTGAGTTGGGAACAGTGTTTAAAATATGGTCAACGGTTGTCCCTAGTTTGTTTTTTCCCATCTCAGGCTAATGCGATGTGGATGCTGCATTTGAAATGTTGTCAACAGTTATTCTCCTTCTTTATACCACCCCCATTTTGTTCTGAATGTTGGGAATGTGATTAATTTTTTTCATCTCCCATTGTCTGAACTGATTCTAACACCATTTGAATTATCCTTCTTGTACAATAGCATATAGGTGTAGCCCCAATTATATGCCTCAACCCACTAGTGAGTTGGGATGCCTTCATGAATTGACACGAGGAAGAAATTATAAGAAACTTCCACATGTAAGCCCCATACAACATTTTCGCTCCATTGCAGCACCCGAGATGCTTCCACGTGTATGACCCATCCATCATTGGTTCTTCTTAGAGGCACCCAGGTAGCTTCCACACGTAATCCCCATACATCATTGTCACTCCTCAATATCACCTAGGCAAATTCCTTGTATAATCCCCATCCATAATTGCTGCTCCTCAACAACACCCAAATAGCTTCCATGCATGATCCCCATCCACTATTTCTACTCGTTAGTGACACCCGGGAAGCTTCCATGCGTAACCCCATCCAATGTTTCCACTCCTTAGTGGCACCCATACATCTTCCATGTGTATTCCCAATTCAACATTGCTGTTAAGTAGAGGCACTTGGGAAGCTTCTCCATGTAATCCCCATTCACAATTGATTCTCCTTAGTGAAACATGAGAATCTTCAATATATAAGACCCATCCATCATTTCTTCTCCTTAGAAGAACTCAAGAAGCTTCTATGTGTAAGCCCCATCCATCACTGTCACTTCTTAGTGGTACCCAGGCAGCTTCCATGCCTAATCCCCATCCACCAATGTGGCTCCTTAGCAGAACCTGAGACTCTCCTATGTGTAATCCCCCATCCTTCAAACTACGTAGGATTTTATTCCTGTCCCCTACACTAGGTATATATGACAGCTCTTTAAGGTTCAATCCTAATCAATGGTAAACATTGGTGCACCATCCAAGGGGTGAACCCTCCCTAATCCACCTCCATCGGTGTTTAAATCAAAATTTATGGTGTGACATTTTCCCTTTATAGGACACATCCCCTTGGATCCACCTCTATTGGGTGTCCTGGTCCATCCGCTATCATTCATCCTCCACCCTGATTCCCCTCAGACTGCCACATCCTGATAGGATCCAGACACTCATTCACTATATCCACCGAACTATGTGGAGTTTGATTCCCTTCCACGAGGATTCACAGGCAGCCTCCCTAAGGATCAATCCCATCATCCATCAATAGCGACCACATAAAATCAATTCACCCCCGTCCCACATGATGTTAAAATGCATCACCATCTCAAAATATGTGGGTTTTGATCTCTGTTATCTAAACAGGGTATGTAGGATGCCTCCATTTGGTACAACCCAAACAATGGTAAACAATGGTGCTCCCTTCTAGGGATGTACCCTTCTGATGTGACATTATCCTTCTTTGGGACATGTCTCCTAGGTCGGCCTCCACAAGGTGTTTTGATCCATCCTGGTAGTCTTAGTGCTTAATCCCCACACTCAATACATACTCCTCCAACCAAGAGTTTCTCTCTTGCGATGGGCTGATAACCACGTGTAAGCCCCAACATGTATCCAGGTTGTTGTCCTTTGTGTATACCCCGATTCTATTCCCTACTACTATGCTATGTGGACTTTTATTTCCAACCACATGGATATGTAGGAAGTCACCCTAAGGTTCAAACCTACCATCCATGTTCTATCCTAGTCTCTCCCTTGAGCATTTTTGTTTCGGAAAGGTCATGCCCCAACCTGGAGGTTATACTTCCTTTGGGTCCCATCCATGCATCTATCATCATGAGTCAGCTCCTTAGGAGACTCATTGCCCCATTCTAGAACTAACTTGACTTTGATCCTTTCCCCTTTCAATTAATTTATGTGGGAAACCTCCCTGAGGTTCAAGCCCAACACCGTCACTCCCACACCAGTTCCCTTCACACCAAATTCTTCTCCATTCATTACATACTTCAATACTTCCTCCATATACACCTTGATTTTACCAGAGCCACCACATCCAGGTGAAATCATGCCATCCACCTATGCCATATTATTGCTTAATCCCCATTCTTTCATATGATTACTGCTCCTAGAAGAACCCTTGCAGTCTCAGTGCCTAATCCCTATTCATCTATGTGACTTCTACTCTCAGCTGCACCCGTGAAGTATCAGAGCTTAATCCCCAAATCACCCTTATGAACTATGTGGGTTTTGATCTCTATTTTCTACACAAGGTATGTAGGAATCCTCCTAGCCAGCCAATGGTAAACCTTGGTGTCCACCTATTTGGGGTCCACCACCCTGATCTTCCCTCAGTGGTGTCCATATCAGCCTTTATGATGTGACATCTTTCCTATGGGGGACAGACCACCCTGAGTCAACTCTTTTTGGGTGTTTTGATCCATCCATTTGGTGCTCCCTTTTTTGGGATACACCCTTCTGGGGACACACCACCCTGGGTATGCTCTTTTTGGGCATTCTGATCCATGCAACCAATAAAACTTTCCAGGGTCCCCCTTAGGGATTTACCAATTGGATCCAGCTCCATGGGGCATTATGATCACTATCATTCCATCTCCTCAATACATTAAACTCACGGTCTACCCCATTTTTAACATGGGATGTATGAGGAAAACCTCATAAACTATGCCTTTAGCATAACCTTCTCCTCAAGATGTTAAACTTCCAGCATGCCCTATGTTAGACATGGGATGCTGAGGAAAATATTGGAAACATACCTATGGAATAAGATACCCCTTGATCTCCATGAGATTCCATGAGCTTTTGCGCACTTGAGAAGACCTCATATAAGGAAGAATACATGTGACTAATGTTCATGCATCCAAATATGCCCCAAAATTCCTAATGTTACCATCTACTACGACAGAAGGTTTCTTCCATGTCAAGACCCCTTGGAATGTCCTGACATAAGTAGTGTAATTAACTGGCGTCCACAAAGATATAGCATCATGAATGATATTCACAATCAACCACTCAAATCTATGAGGGAGACCTGGACTAAGTGATGAGTTCCATGGAGGAATCCACAAAAGGAAGAACCAACATCCCATTATCCCATTTAAATCAAGGATAAAACATCACTAAAGAAGTGATGGATGCCATCCATTTTGGAAAGTTGGAACATGAGGCCAAAATCAGCACGTCACCATCGACGATGCACACTATATCCACATAAAGTATCACAAAAACATGGATTTCAGATCAAAAGAGTATATATTGAAATAAGATAGGTATACAACTTCTTATATAGGAACACACCCCTCTTTATTTTGGTATTCATTTCCCACTTAATTCATATCGCATTTATCCCATTGACTTTAAATAGGTTGAACCAAATGGTTTTACAAAATTTTATCCATGATGGCTTATACACCTCAAGAACCAAAGTGTGGCTTCCACCTAATTTTCACCATAAACCATTACATAAACCATATCATAGTAACACACACATATATATATATATATCAAAACACCTATCACAAAAATATGAAACAAGTAATTCATCCTAAATGTCTTGGCACAATGCATGACATGCGATTCCTGTAAATTTTCTAATATGATGCATGAGATGGAATACTCTCATATCATTGAGATGCAACACAATATGACCTATAATCATATCAATGGTAACATCAAAAATTGGGTGCATCACCCAATGGTGGAATCAAATTAACTATAATACTCAAAATCCAAAAAACATCAATTTCAATTGGGGCAATTTGGATTTTCTCTATATGCATTGGAGCTACTCCTAGGAAAAACTCATTACCAAACTATATTTCCTTTCTATAAATTTATATTTTCTCTATATAAAAAACTAAAAAAAGAAAATTAACCTTTTATACCACTTTTTAACATCCCATACCAAGTTTCCACTTAACTGTGCCTCAATCCTGGTTGGCCCCATGGCCTCAAGAACATCTCCCAAAATACTAGAGGCTGCTGACTATCAGTGTGGACCTAGGTGTGTCCCTAGTGATAATATTACCTCATCTCAAAACTAGATCACATTGGAATATTAATAACTAATATATAGGAGAAGAAATAATAAAATCTAACAATTGATAAACATTAGGAATAGATTACAATATCAAAAGTAATCTCATATACAATAATGATGTTACTTTCCATATATCTCTCAAAATATCCAAAACAGGTACAAAAAATACAATACAATAAGTGTTATGAAATTATAAAAACACCAAAATAATATAACTTGAATCCCAAGCCTCATCTCAATCCCATACTCCCCTTCTACTAATATACAATCAAGAACCTGTAGTAGAGAGCTTTCCCCTATCCATATGTACAATCAGACAGTCAGTTTGGGTACCTAAGGGGTGGCCCAATCAGTGTATGAGACATAATACCTATAAGAAACCACCCATGGTTATGTTCTATTTATTCATTGAATATATAATAAAAATAGTGTGAAAGGAGTTGTAATAATATATAAAGGAAGTACTAAAAGTAAACATCCTATAAAGTCAAGGTTCTCATTTCAATAATAAAATTACCTTAATTAATCAAATCCATTCAATAAGTCTCAAGACCTAGCATAATTAAAAACATCCCCAATGAGAAGATATGATCAAAGGGTGCCTAAAAATTCCATCCATAAATTATACACAAAGATCAGATCTAAGATTGTGCTTTGGCATGGAAGACGCATCATATAACTCCTTCAATTCGTTATTCAATTTAAAACCTGAGACCATTCTTAGAATTGATAATTTGAAATCTATGTATGACTCTAGGTATAATATAAACAAAAGCCCTACAATACCATCCATAGTGATCCTCACTATAACCTAAGTATCACTCTAGCTGTGGTATAACATCACTACCACTCGAGTCCGTCCTTGGCAGCCCACTAAGGGAGCCAAGGTATCACACATGGTATACATGATCAAATTACCCTTTTATTCCATCCTTGAAAATAAATATTAAATTCAAGTATCAATTGATATATAATAGTTACCCCTATGAGACCATCCTAGTTAGTCCATATAAGGAGTCTAAGTGTCACTCGAGCATAATCATGGTAAAATCCAAATGAGTCCATCCATGGAATTTGTAAATGAATTCATGTGTCAACCAAGGAAAATAATCATTTAATCATTTAAATTCCATAACATTTAATCAATTTCATTTAATAAATATCATTTAAACATGTTAAGGTCATCAAAAAGAACATTTCAATTCAAAATTACCTCAAAAGGCGACTTAAGGCATTATCCAAGCTTAGAATGATTTCCTCTTAACTACTCATGTATGAACTTATCAAAATAAACATCTCATGATATAACAATCTATTAAAAATAAAGTTCCAATGGTATGAAATACATTCCCTTTCCTTTATCTAGTCAATTACAATTGATATTACAATTAAAATCACATATCAATTTGATTTACAATTAAATTCACAATTCACATCCGAAGGAAAGGGGTAAATATTTATACCTAAAAAGTATCCAAAATTATTATGCCATAATAATGGCCTATTTAAATAAACAAAACACTCAAAGGGATGGTTTCAGTTTCTAGGTCCACAACCTATAATAAATCATTAACAGATCTCATTAATTACATGGGACATGCATAAAAATTTAATTCATGAATTTAAATTCACTTCAAAGAATCTCTCGAGAATTGGATGCATGGAAAAATGACATAGATAAACACTTAGACTTTAAATGAAAGGCACAATACCACCCATTATAGTTTCAGAGAGGATAACTCATCTAGTACGAACTTCTGATTTGACTCAGATCAGTTGAAAATTGAATAATAGATGAAGAACCTATTTATAGAGAAAATTATCTTCCACATAAATATTTTAGCTGATACTAGATCAAACAAAGAATTGATAAAAAGGAATAAAGAACCCAACCATGTAGATACACAGAGATAAAAAGATCTTGAATCAGATATTAGATATAGATGATACCTAAATTCCTAGAATATTCTTCATAGAGGGCTTCAAATGGTTGGCTTTTCTGTCCATTGGAGAAAATGGAAAATATGGTTAGAATTAGATTTAATTTGGTGTATTTTATAAATTTCACCAAAATCATAGAGGTTGGATTGTTTGGCTGTAAGGTTGGATAAATTTTATTCCAACCATGCATGATTTGCTATAGGAAGGGGAACCCCACATGGTTTCCTAGAATGATTTGTCTAACTGTGCTTAAACAATGAAAATATACACTTTGAAAATTGAAAGGAAGCCACATGGTTTTGAACCCCACTTCTCATGGGTTGATCTAACTATGCATCCTATGTCCTCTGACTGTCCAAACATGTTGGATTTTATCTAATCATGTGACTTTCCTCACATAGTATTTTTAAGCATGTTTTAGACCAATTTCCTTCAAAATCTGGGTTTTGGGCTTTAAACCAACCTCAAACACCTCCAACACCTCCATTACCTCTAAGGTAATTCAAATTATTCCATATTTAAACACCTAAAATAAAAATTGATGGAAATTAAAGGATCTGTTCGTCATGTAAGAATCAGGTAATTACGATGTCCATAGACACAAGTAGACTCTAATGTTTCTAGGAACAATAAAGTTTTCCATTTGACACTTTAGTTGGGAAGCATGTTATATCCCATAATATATGTGCGATAGGTATGTGGAGAAAAATATAATATTGTTGTTGAGAAATTAGGTCCCTCTTTTGTTAGGTCCACAAGGCTGAATACCCTGAGAGGGGGGGTGAATCAGGGTATGAATAATTTAAAATTAACGACTGTTTTGATCTTGTTTCTCTATTAAGAAAAACACTCTTCTCTCTCTTTCCTGGTGCACAAAGTAAATAGAAAGAAAAGCATGCATAGGACACATCTATTTTACTTGGTTCACCGCAAAGGGCTACGTCCAAGGAGCATACGCCGACAAGTTGTCGGTCGTACCAAACTCCACTAAACTTCACTAGTTGTGGATTACAAGGTTCGGGCACAGTCACTCTGTCCCAGGCTCACTGCCTTTACAAGGTTTAGGGTCAGCTCACTGCTTTCCCAAGGGTCACTCCCTGTTTCTCTCTCTCTGGCTCACTTCCGGTGGAGAGGATCACCTTCTTCCTCTTCCTTTGCTCACTGCTCCGGAAAGGATCCACTCACAGTTTATAGACCTGTATGTATCTTCATTTTCATGAAGGAATGCATCTTCCTCTGTGTGTAGTTGCTCTGTTGAAGCCCAACTTTCACCCGTAGATGAATTTCTCTTTGCACCGAAGGTATCAGACAAACTTCTAGCTTCCACGCAGCCTGAAAATCACTGCTAGAACCAAACCTTACTTGGAGCGCAAGTCAATCTCGGTGCGCAAGTATCGGCGTGAAAGTCACAACTGGCGCACAAGTCTACCTCAAACACTTGCGCGACACAACCTTCACCAACTCCAAACTTGCGAGACTCTCTTCCTTTTACGCCCAAACCAATATCAGTGCGCAACTTCCAAACGACGCGCAACTTCTCACAATGGCGCACAACTTCAACCACCAGCGCGCAACTTCACTTGGCCAACCCACACACCATTTGCACAACCACCACACCTGCATGACGAGAGCTCTGATTTCTCAAAGTATTGAACTCTAGTGAAGAATGAAGAGGGGTGGTCCAGTATTTATAGGCAATCTGACCACCCTGCGTGACGGTGCGCATGTCAACCCTCAGTGCGCAAGTCTCGACGCGTAGGTCTCTTCCCCTGCAAGTCACTTTCATGACCTACTTCCAAACTTGTGCAAACCTCTTTCCTTTTCCATATTTTGATCTTCTGATCTTGAAAAACCATAGGCGTGGAAGTTCTCAAACTTCCAAGGCATCGGCGCACAAGTATCTTTCACGGCGCGCTAGTCACCTGCACAACCTCACCAAAACTTGAGCGAACCTTATAATTTTAACATATTTTGATGATCTGATCTTGAAAAGCATATGGCGTGCATGTTTCCAAGCCTTCATGTACACGACGCCACCTTGTATCTGTTCTTTTGTACCGCCTCCAGATCATCCGTTCCTTTTGTCGACGTTCTTAAATCAAACATGGATCATTGACCTCGGCTCTTGAACTCAACATTCCTTCATGAAATCCTCTTTATCAACAAATTTGTATGTCATTGTTTTGCTTTGTCAACAATCACCACTCATATGTCCACTTTTTCAACAAACACAGTCACCTGAAAAATGCTTCAACGATGCCTTGAGGGATTTTTTCCCAACAATCTCCCCCTTTGGGTTTGTTGAAAACTCTTCCATAAAAAGATACATCGTTGATTCTTCATCCACCATTCGCCTTTTTCGATTTTGATAGTGATTAAGGATTTACTCAATACACACTCTAAGCCCACATGAGCAATGATCGACGTGAGAAACAAGAGTAAATGAAAAGTTCATCAATGAATCACTTCATCTCTAATATCCACTGTTGACACCAAACTGATACCAATTTGTACTAAACTGATACCAATTGTTGAAGGACCTATTAAAAGACCAATTTTTGTTTGGAAATATTTTTACCACATTCCAACACTACTATTCTGCTTTTTTCACAATCCGCAGCTGTCGTGATATCTATTCTTTGATCGATCACTTCTAGCATCGTCAGATTTCATACGCTCCCCCTTTCTGCTCACAGCATCAACACCTCTTTAGCCCTATTTCCTATGTTTTCCAAACTAAGATTTGGCTAAGCACGTTCAAATAGCTTCAACTCCCCCTATCTGGATGCTCCACTTGTCAGCTTCTCCCCATATCATTCATGATTTATCAAATCTCCACATTGTCTCCCCCTTGAACAATCACTATTTTGTCCCCCTTTGTCAGCGAACCCAAAGGACACTCCTTTGCAGTCTGTAACAGAGTAGGGAACACATTAGCACGTTAGTGAAAAACACATCATACCTCGGGGAGAGGGGGTGGTTTCACATCCACACTATTTCAAGTGTGGGAAATCGATTGAACTCCCACAGCCAGTCAATGCCTCTCAAAAGATTACTTGGGTAAGGCCTTTGTCAAAATGTCTGCAACCTGTAGCTCTGTAGGCACATACTCCAACTTCACGATTCTCTGCTCAACATTATCCTTCATAAAATGATACTTTATCTCAATGTGCTTTGTCCTTGAGTGATGGATGATATTTTTGATGAGATTTATAGCACTTGAGTTATCATACTAGATTCCGATCGGAGACTTCACTTCAACTCCCATATCTTTAAGCTGCTGCTTCATCCATAATAACTGTGTGCATGCCTGAGTGGCCGCAATATACTCAGCTTCAGCGGTGCTCAACGAAATGAAATCTTTCTTCTTGATTAGACAAGAAATACACAATCCACCAAGATAGAATTCTCCACCTGACGTTGATTTTCTATTATATACTGAACTGGCCCAGTCTGCATCAGTATATCCCAATAACTTTGTCTGAGATTTGTCAGTATATGTCAAGCCGAAATCCACTGTGCCCTGGATATAACGAAGGATTATTTTCACTGAAATCATGTGGATTTCCTTGGGATTACTCTAATATCTCACTTCTTGGCATGTGGTGAAAACAATATCAGGCCTTGTTTTGGTTAAGTACAATAGACTTCCAATAATTTGCCTGTATTCTGTGATATTTACTTCCTTTCCATCCTCATATTTTGATAATTTCATCCGGGTAGCAACCATAGTCTTCATCTCCTTGGAATTCTCCATCCCAAACCTTCTCAGAACCTCCTAGGCATATTTATATTGAGAAATGAATGTTCCATTCCTTCCTTGTGTCACCTGAAGACCAAGGAAAAACATTAGCTCTCCAATCATTGAAATTTCAAACTCATTTTTCATGAATTCAGAAAACTGTCTGCACTGAGCTTCATCTGATCCGCCAAAAATTATGTCATTGACAAAGACCAGCACCATCATCCTTTGATTACTATTGTTGTTGAAATAGATATTTTAATGAACTCCACCACGCTGGAAACCAATCTTCCTCAAGTACTGATCATTCCTTGAGTACCATGCTCTTGGTGCTTGTTTCAGCCCATACAGTGCCTTCTTCAGCCTATAAACTTTGTTCTCATCCTTATGAATAGGAAAACCATCTGGCTGCTCAATGTACACCTCTTCTTCCATAATCCCATTCAAGAATGCGGATTTGACATCCATCTGGAAAACTTTGAACTTTCTTTGCACTGCTATGGCCAAAAATAATCTGATTGTCTCCAGCCTTGCAACCGGTGCAAATGTATCATCTACATCTATTCCCTCTATCTGGGAGTATCCCTTACACACTAGCCGTGCTTTTTTTCGAATCATAGTTCCATATTCATTCATCTTGTTATGATAGACCCATTTAGTCCCAATGATATTCTTGTCTACTGGCCTCGAAACAATCTCCCACGTCTGGTTCTTCTCAATCTGATCAAGCTCTTCATTCATAGCTTGAACCCAGTTTTCATCTTCAGCTACATCGGAAAAACATTTTGGCTCCACCTGAGACAAAAACGATGTTTGCTGTAATGATTTCATTCTTTGAGTCTGAACTGGAGCTGTCTGATCACCAATGAAATTCTGCCTATCAATTTCAGCTCAACTCTTTGGGTTCATTGCAGACACAAACTTGACACTTTCTTATTCATCATCAGTATCTTCTTCTGAGTCAGCCTCTGCCACTTCTTCTCCCCCTGTGTTTCTTACCCCATCATCACTTTCATCCAGGAACTATTCACTGGGTCGTTGAGTGTTTTGATCATTTTCGACTATAGTGACATCATTGCTCTCAACAATTTTTCCCAGCCTTTTGTTGAAACATTTATATGCTTTGCTTTTTCCTGATTAGCCAAGGAATATCCCCTCATCTCCTCATGCCTCAAACTTCCTGTGATTTTCTTTGTTGATAATGAAACACTTACTTCCAAATATTCAAAAGTATTTCAACGTTGTCTTCTTTACGTACCACAGTTCATATGGAGTCTTTCCTTGATTCGGACACAACAGAGACCTGTTCAAAACATAGACCAATGCCAAAACTACTTCCTTCCAAAATTTCACTGGTAGGTCTTTATCAATAAGCATCGTTTTGGCCATGTTGTTGATGATCCGATTTCTACTTTCAACCACTCCATTCTATTGGGGAGTTATCACTGATGAAACTTGATGTCTTATCCCGTGTTTCTCGAGATATTCTTCCACTTTACTGTTTGTGGATTATGTACCATTATCTGTACGGAACTTCAAAATTTTATGCCCATGAATCCTTTCTGATTCCCTCCTGTACTGATTTATGCAACTGCACACCTCTTTCTTATGGGTAATGACAAATACCCAGGCCATTATGCTATAATCATCAATGAAAAGAACATAGTACCTTTTCCCATTTATAGATCGTGGTGAGATAGGTCCACATACATCAGCATGTACCAATTCTAGAACTCCAGTTGTTTTTTGTTCCTTTGGCCTGTTTGTATTTCTGATGATCTTCCCTTGTTGACAAGTATCACACGTATGAGTGTGATCACGTGATAGTTTAGGAAGGTCTCTAGCAGCATCACACTTTACCAGATCTTCCATGGATGGTTGACATAGATGACCAAGTCTCTTATTCCAGAACTGGTTTTCTTCTTCTCTGGATAAAAAGCACGAATCTTCTTCCCCACCTACCAGGTAAAGATTTCCCTTTGTTAATTTTCCCTATAGAATGAATGCTTCATCTTTTCCTTTAATAATACACATCTTCATGGTAAATCCGATAGAGTGCCCAGAGTCACATAGTTGACTGACACTAAGTAAGTTATGACTGAGACCCTCTACTACCAAGACATCAGCACGTCTCATTTCTTTGCCCCCAAACTTGGATTCCCCTTAGCCAACAAACTTCAGGCCTTCATCGTTTCCAAATTTGACATCTCTTTCTTTGTCATATTTTATTCCTGTAACAAGATCCTTATTACCCGTCATGTGAGATGTGCAACCACTATCAAGGATCCACACACCAGAGCGATCTGATGCTTTATGGGCAATCTCTGCCACCACAACCTTCTCAATTTTCTTCTTCTTAGTCCATAATTTTTCTTTCATACTCGGCATGGATTGAGGCTTCTGTTCTTTCTCAGAGTATGATGGACCAACTTCATCTTGTAAATCCACAAATCTATTCTGCATTTTTAACTCACTTGTCAGTTTATCGATCTCTTGCTTGCTAACGTTTTGATTATGCTTTGGCACATTTCTCTGAATGGTCGAAGTGAAGTACCTAGCCATGTGCCCAAATCCTCCGCACCAGAAACAGTTTCCTTCGAAATATGTTCTGGAAAACCGTTCTCTATTTGGATTCCATCTCTGTTCTTGTTCCCTTCGATATCTTTTGGCTATGGAACACACATACTGTGAATGTCCCATCTTTCCACAACAATAACACCTGATATAAGGTGCATTCCTTCGTGTTACTTCAACACTATGAGTTTCCCCTTGGGATCTCTGAATATTATGATTCTTCTTTGTGCCCAAATCCACCTTCAATCTCGAGACAGGTGCTTGCGGCCTGACTTAAACTGCCTCAAATTTTTGTTTCTGATTAAGTCATGAATTAGCCTTAACTTCTGAGCTCAATCGCTGCTTCTTTCTTAGTGAACTACTAAGTTATTCTTTCTTCTTTTCAGTCTTCATGATGACCTGCTTTCCCATGAATGTGTTGGGATTCAAAGATTTTTCCTCGTCTTTAACTTTTCTCCACAGACCGACAACTTCCTCTTCAAGCTCTTCAATAGGCTTGATGTGATCTTTCACTTTTCTATTCAAGAAATCGATCTCTCTTTTCTGTTATTCAATCTTGAGCTTATGCTCATCAACCTTTTCTGTGCGCTCTGGCCTGGAAGACATAAGATTTTCAATTTCTTTCACTAGCTTGGACTTTTCTTCTTCTTGCTGTTGCATGTAGAGTTTGGAATCATGTACCACCATGTTGGCTTTCTTTGTTTTTTCTCTCCAAACATCTATCTCTTCAAGAGCTGCTTCTAATTCAGCTTCCATGTCAACTCTCCCTTCAATTTCTTCTTCTTCCTCATCAGTTTCAGTTTCTTTCTTTTCTTGAGTACTACTGACAACAGCCACCATTGCATTTTGTCCATGATCTTTGCAGTTTTCTATCTCTTCAATTTCTTCACCCTCAGACTCATCTGAACTATCAATTTCTTGTGAAATAAGATTCTTCTTCTTAAATAAATTTCTCTTGAACTTCTTCTTCTCTTTCACACAGGCTGAAGATTTTTTCTTGGGAATTTCAACTTCATCTTCATCGTTTTCTTCTTGAAACTTTTTGGGGCACCTTTCAGCAAGATGACCAACTTTTCCACATCTAAAGCAAGCAAGTGGAAGCTTCCCTTTGAACTTTCCTTTACCTCTTTGAAGATTTGAGGAGAGGAATGACATTATGTCATCTGTCTCTTTTTCTTTTTGAGAATATTCAATGGTAAGCTTCTTCATGGCCTTAAATTCTACCTCTTTGGACTTCCCCTTTTCCACCGCCTCATTATCATCGTTCTTCATTTCATATTCAACCAAGATACTGTGCAAATTGTCCAGTGTCAGCTCTTTTGGATATTTATCTTCTAGTACTAAAACTTTTGGATTAAACCAAGGTGGATGCTTCCTCAATATGCGCTTTACAATATTTATGTCTTCAATGAATTCTCTAAGACATCGAATATCTTCCACAACAATGTTTACCCTGTCAAAGAATGCATCAACAGACTCATTCGGGTTCATTTTCAGATATTCATATTTGTTCCTCATCACCTGCAGCTTTGCCTCTCTGACCTTTGTATCCCCTTCATATATATTCAAAAGCTTTTACCACCTGGCATGTGACGTTTTTCATGAAATCACCTTCGTGTAGATGAGATTGGAAAGGGCTCCCCCTAAGGCATTGATTGCTTTGGAATCAGCATCCAACTCTCTATGCTCAGCTTCTGATAATGCACCACTATTAATATCAGCTGTGATACCATGCATAACTGCTGAAAACACATCCATTCCCAAGGATCAGAAATAGTGTTGCATTCGATTCTTCCATATCTAAAAATTACATCCGTCTAAGATCGGAACACCTTTATGGTTAGTGTCCTCCATTGAGAGAAGACCTAATATCAACCTTTCCCTCTGATACCAATTGTTAGGTCCACAAGGCTGAATATCCTGAGAGGGGGGGGGGGGGGTGAATCAGGGCGTGACTAATTTAAAATTAACGCCCATTTTGATCTTGTTTTGCTGTTAATAAAAACACTCTTCTCTCTCTTTCCTGCTGCACAAAGTAAATAGAAAGTAAAGCATGCACAGGACACAACAATTTTACTTGGTTCACCGCAAAGGGCTACGTCCAAGGAGCATACGCCGACAAGTTGTCGGTCATACCAAACTCCACTAAACTTCACTAGTTGTGGATTACAAGGTTTGGGCATAGTCACTATGTCCCAGGCTCACTGCCATTACAAGGTTTAGGGTCAGCTCACTGCTTTCCCAAGGGTTACTCCCTGTTTCTATCTCTCTGGCTCACTGCCGGTGGAGAGGATCACCTTATTCCTCTTCGTTTTCTCACTGCTCCAGAAAGGATCCACTCATAGTTTATAGACCTATAGGTCTCTTCATTTTCATGAAGGAATGCATATTCCTCTATGTGTAGATGCTCTGTTGAAGCCCATCTTTCACCCGTAGGTGAATTTCTCTTTTCACTAAAGGTATCGGGCAAACTTCCAACTTCCATGCAGCCTGAAAATCACTGCTGGAACCAAACCTTACTTGGTGCGGAAGTCAATCTCAGCGCGCAAGTATCGGCGCGCAAGTCAAAACTGGCGCGCAAGTCTACCTCAGACACTTGCGCGACACAACCTTCCCCAACTCCAAGATTGCGCGACCCTCTTCCTTTTACGCCCAAACCAATATCGGTGCACAACTGCCAACCGACGCGCAACATCTCACACTGGCGCGTAACATCAACCACCGGTGCGCAACTTCACTTGCGTGACCCACACACCACTTCCGCAACCACCACACCTGCGTGACAGGAGCTCTGATTTCTCAAAGTATTGAACTCCGGTGAAGAATGAAGAGGGGTGGTCCATTATTTATAGGCAATCTGACCACCCTGCGCGACGGTGCGCAGGTCAACCCTCAGCGTGCAAGTCTCGATGCATAGGTCTCTTTTCCTGCAAGTCACTTGGACGACCTACTTCCAAACTTGCGCGAACCTCTTTCCATTGCCATATTTTGATCTTCTGATCTTGAAAAACCATAGGCACGCAAGTTCTCAAACTTCCAAGGCATCGGTGCACAAGTATCTTTCACAACGCGCTAGTCACCTGTGCGACCTCACCAAAACTTGCGCGAACCTTATTCTTTTTCCATATTTTGATGATCTGATCTTGAAATGCATATGGTGTGCAAGTTTCCAAGACTTCATGTACACGGCACGCAAGTCCCTTTACCAAAAACCACATTTCTTCTTTTGTCGATTTTCAGGCCCAAAAATTTGGCAAACACTGGAAAACGGCGCCACCTTGTATCTGTTCTTTTATACCGCCTACAAATCATCCATTCCTTTTGTCGAAGTTCTTGAATCAAACATGGATCGTTGACCTCAACTCTTGAACTCGACATTCCATCATGAAATCCACTTTATCAATAAATTTGTATGTCATTGTTTTTCTTTGTCAACAATCACCACTCAGATGTCCACTTTGTCAACAAACACAATCATCTCAAAAATGCTTCAATGATGCCTTGAGGGATTTTTTCCCAACATCTTTGATGCAAGGTACCATTCTTCAGAACTCCACTCTTATGCATGTATCGTATAATATTGGTCTGTCACATTCTTTCCTGTATTCTATTATGGTTAAGAAACTAGAACTATACTTAGAAATTATTTCTCATGTCATGAGAATCAAGACACCCATTGTATAATTAGAGTGTAGTGGTTTCAAATTCCTATCATGTTCCATTACCATTGATGCAGTGTAGTTTATCTAGGATTTTATGATCATGAAGATAAATGATTTTGATTTAGTCTTTGGTGTGGACAAACTAGTGGGATTTAAGACCCATGCGAACTACTATACTCAATATGAAGAATTTACATCCCTGGATGGTGTCCTTCACCTTTTCTAGGGGGATTGGGATATAAATATAGGTAGAGTGGGATATTTAGTGATAGTTGATGGAACCATATTGAGATAGTTGACAACAATAACCTTTAGAATTACTGATTAAATAGGGCATTTTAATCTTCCTAAAATAGTGGATTAATACTTTGATATTGTTATATGTGATTTCTATGGGTTAACACCTAAAAAAGAAATCAAATTCACTATCAACCTACTCATAGGAATTGTCCCATATTCACAACTATCTTATAAAATGGATCTAACCGAGTTGATTGAATTAAAGGTTTAATGGTAAGAGTTACAGAGTATAGTCTTTATCAAACCTCGTATATCTCCATGGGATACACAAGTTTTATTCATAAATAATGTAGATGGTACTCTCCACTTATTTATTAACTTTAAGAATTTGAATAAAATAAGGATTAAAAATTGGTATCATCTCCCTCAAATAGAAGATCTATTTTTTCAATCAAAGGGATCTTATTGTTTTTCTAAAATTGATCTATACTTTGGATATCCCTAGTTTAGATTCAGAAGAGTGTATATCCAGAAAATATAATTTTAGAGTATATGGCTATTATAAATACATTTTCATGACTTTTGGTTTGATGAATACACTAGAAGTTTTCATGAATTGGATGATTCGTATCTCCTATCTGTATAGTGACTCTTTGGTCATTATACTTTTTTTATGATATTCTCTTTTACTCTCAAAGTAGGAATTAGCATGGAAAACACTTGGATATTATACTCAGTAAATTTTGGGTTCATTGTTTCCATTATAAGTTTTCTAAGTGATACCTCTAGATCCAAGAAGTATGTTTCGTCTGGCATTTCATTTTAGAAGGAGGAATACCAATTGACCCTAGGAAGATAGATGCAATAATATATTGGAAGAAACTAAACAATGTTTCTAAGGTACATTGTTTTATGTGATTATTAAGATATAATTTCCTCCTTATTAAGGATTTATCAATATTTGCTTCCCCCATTGTTTCTCTAACATGAAAAAGAGTTCCATTTGTATAGAATGATAAATTACAAAAAAAATTGGATCTTAAACTCATATCACCTTGACACCCATACTTATATTTCTAGAACCATGTAATAACTATGTGGTATATTGTGATGTATTTAGATCTAGTATTGGTTGTGTTATCATACAGGGAGAATATGTTGTGACCTATGGTTTGAGAGAGTTACGAGTGTATGATAAGAATTATCTTATGCATACACTGGAATTATCTATAGTTTTCCATTCCATAAATACATGGAGGAATTACCTCTTTTGAGAAAATTTCAAAGTATTCACAGACCATAAGACTTTGAAATACATATTTTATTAGTTGGATTTGAATTTTAGGTAATGAAGATGGATGTAGTACCTCAAGATGTTCTATTTGGCTTGGTATACACACATAATAAAAAGAATTATATAGATGATGCGTTGTGCCAAAAATCATGGAAAAAAGTGGACCATGAAGCTTGTGACTAATGGAAATTGACGACATTGATCAGTCACATCCATTTTGACTATACAACATAGCATGATAATACAATTTTCTTTCAATTAATTGTTCTTTAAGACTTGATAAATTTAGTAAGATCATCTAAAACATTATATCCAGATTGCATCACCATTAGGGAAAACCAAAATGGTAGGGAGAATAATAATTATTGTAAACATGATACAAACTATTTGCTACATTTTTCAAAAATAATTGTAGTTCCTAATTATTTTTTGGAACAACATATTTAATCTAATCACTGTTGGAAATGGGCTATTCATACAGTTCTTTAGAAAATGTACATGGTAATGAAAGTACAATTATAGTGGGTAGGTATGAAATTAAATACTGAAAAATATCTGATGAAATGTCTTCCATTTCAACAAGTAAAGTATAAACATCTTTGAATGGATGGTTTTCTAGAGTCTATGACTATATCTATACAGAAGTGGGAACAAATTGTGATGGATTTTATTATTTTCCTATAAAGAACTTTATGGAAACATGGTGCTATATGGGTTGTAGCGGATCAACTTATAAATTAAACACACATTATCCCTATCCTAGAATCCAACATGGCAAGGACTTCAATTTTTTTTATTTAAGAATTTGTTTGATTAATTGGAGTTCTATATTTGATTGTATCTGAAAGAGACCCCTGTTTCACTTATTTATTTTTACGATTATTAGAAAAATCTCTTGGAAGTCAATTGAATATGATCACAATATATTATCCATAGATATATAGGATATTTTAATTTACTATTCATAAATAGGAAGATATGATTAGAGAATGTGTCATAGAATTTGGAGGTTCATGGAAGGATCACATGACTATGGTTAAATACTCCTATAAAAATAGTTTTCAGAGGAAAATACATATTTCAAAATTTGATGATTGTATTTATATCATTTGTGTTCTAATTTATGTTGGTATGAAGCACGAGAGATGTCTTTTATTAGATTGAGTACTGTGCACAAGTCGATAGAGAAATTCCAAATGATCTAGAATCCGATGGTTATTAGAAAATGTAGAAATAATTCATATTTAGATAATCATCATAAAACATTGTCTTATGATGTTAGTCACCATGATTTATTTAAAGTGTTACTGAATCTTGGTAATGGATTCATAGGGAAAAGGAAAGTTAGAACCATGGTATATGGGATAGTTTGAAGTTTTATAATGGATTGGAACTGTTGAATACTATTTAGTGTTGGCTCAAATATTTAATATGGTTCATAATTTATTCCATATTTTTCATCTAAAGAAGTATCATATTGATCCTAAACATGTGATCAATTAGGTTTATGTTTCTCTTGATTTGGATATGAATTTTTTACATGAGGATTATATTTTGGGAACATTTAGAGGCGTAACAAGGGGATAACCTGGAGTTGGTTGCTAGAAAAAACTACTAAAACAATTTACTCAGTAAATTATTGTTTTATGAAATAAATTTCTTAGAGAATATGTTTAGGGTATTAAAACCATGTACATTTTAAAATGGTTTTATGCCTCAAAATGGTTCTTTTCTAGAAAAATCATTGAGGTGGTGATATTTTTTAGAATAAGTGATCATTTATGGATTTACAATGTAAATCATCAATTTAAAAAATAAATTAATTAGGGATAGTGAATTTGATATTGTAAAGTGGTATTAATTTTCTCATATGCTACAAAATTTATTCTCTCTACTCCTAGACTTAATCTTGGAATTTTCTATCAATCTATGATGTCCAAACTCCATTGAAAATTAATATTTATAGGGTTGTCTATGGAAATGAAGGGTTGGGGTTCATTATTACTTTTCCTTTTAGATATGTTTTTGTTGGTTTGATCAAAACCATATATTGGTGTGTGATACCTGTGTCTATGAGTTTGGATTTCTGGTGAAGTGATCTTCTTTTATTTTGATAGAGTAGTGAATGGAAGGGGTTGATCTATGGATTTTTTTAAGATTAATTATAAAAAAGAATCTAATTATGTGTATTCTATCCTACTTTAATATTCTATAACATTTTGGTTTTAATATTGATAAGCTATTCTTGTTGTTTTATTGGAAATATATTGAGTATTTTATGTCGAAAACCCATATTTTTTTGTGATTTAAAAAGGATAGTTTTGAAATATTATCATGATATTTTTTAGTTAAATGTTTTCAAAGGATATGGTTTTATAAAGAAATGTTTTACGTGGAAGAATATTTAATATGGGTAATGGTCTTGGAAAAAATAGTGGACTATGTTCTTATTTCATTGTATTTGTCTTTGTTGGAATAGACTTAGTTCTCAGTAATAGAAAGGCACAAGGTAATATTATCTAGTGACGACTTGGTGAAAGATATATTTATGTTAATGAGTGTCAGGATTGTTATTTGGAATGAATGCACATGTGATTTTGGAACCTATAATGGGTATTATAAGAGGAAAGAGAAAGTTAATGTGGGAATATTGATTGGGTTAAGTTTATTTCTTAATTGTTCTCCTTTGATAAGAAATTTTGATATTCTCATTCTGTATTTTATATAAAATTTCTTGTCCTAGTGGCGAGTGATGGGAATTCTTTGGGGAAATAATTCTACGTTATATAAACACCCTCTTTATGGAAACTTTGGTGAGCATGTGGATTTCATTTATCGAGATATATGGAAGGGTCATGTTTCTTGCTTCTCTAGTGGTGATAATCGACTTCATGGTTTAGTTGATGAAGCTGGAGTTGAGGAGTGTCTACATCTTGGTCTGGGATGGTGCCACTTTGGTTCTATTGCATTTACATTTAGATTTATTTCCTTTAACCTTTATTTCTTTTCCACTGTTACTTATATATATTTTTTATTTTTATTTCATTGAGTTATGTGATTGTTTATTCATGCATCATTTAGAGGATTGTATGTTTATTATTTAGTGTTGTCAGGTTGTTTTATATTTAAATTGATAATTATCCCCCAATGCTTCCTAAGAACATAAATTTTATTTCTAGCCTTTGGGTTTTGGGTATTTCACCTAAGGCTAGTATCATTCCATCTTTTCTCAAGATAATGGGTGATGGGTATGGTGTCACAAGGTGTATCCTTTTATAGTGGAGGAAAAGGAAACACTAGTAAATACTTAAGATATTAAATAATATAAACATCATAATTATGTTAAGTGGTATCAAGACACCCCATATTCTATGATAATATGTGATAAATTCAAAAATAAAATAAAAAAAAGTCATATTTGGGTAGGTTTTGCATTCATTTTATTCCTGATCTCCAAACTAAAGCACTTAAAATTATTTTAACCTTAACTATGATAACTTAACTTTTTTTTTCTATGATAAAATAACAATATGAAAAAAATAAATTGGGTATTATTAAATAAATTGGACATGATGATTAAAATTGGTAAACTATTTTATTAATTTTGTTTTCTATTGTCGGTAGAAATTACTTTTAATATAATAACACAAAACATATAAAAACATTTTTAGGAAAATAACTAATTTTAAGAGTAAAAATCATTTAAACTTGAATTAAAGTAATAAGTTGGTTTCCATAATTTTTTAGTTAAATAATAAAAAAACATGAGTTTTTTAATTTTTATTCAAGAAAAAACATAATGGAATCTTCAACCATTTTATTAAATGAAAATACACAACAATAGTTTTTTAATTTTACTAAAATATAACTTATCTTCACCAAAGTCAAGTAGAGGTTTCCAATTTCAAAAAAATGGTTTAAAATAAATTATTTTACTTATAAAAAATATATTTATTCAAACATAAATAATCCAATAGACTGAATACATTTGTTATATAGATTTTAAAGCATTAACCCATAGTTTTAACCCAGTTTCACTTCTTTTATGCAGGTGAAAAATTGTTACCATTTTACTATTCATATTGAGAAAGAATTAAATTTACCTAATTAAATTATATTGATTGTGATTATTCTCATTATTCAATTAATTTAAATTATTCAGTTTTTATTATGGGTAGAAATTTATTTTAATAGAAATGTATAGAACACAATGAAAATTGTTTTTAGGAAAAAGCATTTTTAAACCCAAAAATGAATTTATACCAAAATCAAGTAAAAGGATGATTCCTATATAATTAATTATATTATTTATAAATTAAGGACACTTATTTTAATTTATGATCAAATTAAAATAATCATTGAACATTTTAAATGAAAATAAATTATAGTTTTATAGTAATTTCTACTTTTAGTATTTAATGAAAACTAAATCTTTATAGAAAAATAAAAAAAATAAACTTAAAATAATTTTGACATGTTTATTTAAAAAGTAAATTTTTTTATAGAAGAAAATATCTAAAATTAGTGGAAATTGATTATAATATATTTTCAAAAAGTATATTAAAACAATTGTATAAGAAAACTTATTTTTGAAGCATAAAATGACATTATTGAAAATTTAGATCTTATTTATCAATGGAGTTACTTTATAAAATATATTTTTCATATTTTTTATAATGTGGTTATTTTTATTCATACTTCTTATTTTAGCTACAATGTTATAATTTCCACATTTAAATATTAAAATTTATATCAGTGTTCATTTAAACTCTTTGTGTGTAAAAAAATCTATCAAAGAACTAAAATTTATTTAAGAGAAATATATCATAAAATATTAGGGTGCTACATTACCTAAAACAATACATTCTCACTCAATTCATTCCTCCCATTTCATATAAAAAAACCCATAGTATGAAATCTATGAAATTCCACACATAATAACCTTTTACATAATGAAACATAATTAACTAAATAAAAAACCATAAATAGAGACCATGTTAGTAAAGAATATCATAATATCCTTATCATTTTTCCTAGACTGGATTAAATAGAACACCATTGACTATCTATAGGGGAAATTATCTTTTAGGTTTATTACTGCCTCTATATTTAACAAACAACATTATTTAACAATTCAATACAATTTATAAGTTAACAATTCTCACATTAAATCATCTGTCAGTCAATTCATAGATATGCTTCATTATTTCACTATAATTTGGGAAATTCTATAAACTTGTATACATTTTAAAAAATCTATTTAAAAAAACCACATTTTTACAAAAAAATTCCCACTCCCTTAGACACTACTAAAGGGTGAAATCCATTTTACAATTTAGGAATCAATACCCAATAGATATAATTTTACAGTCCAACACATTATTAAGTTACTGATGGTTATTAAATTCCATTTCACAATCATCATTACCAACTATTAATTATCATTTACCACTAATATTAGATCAGTATTTCTCACCCATGGCCATTCATGGTCAAAACCCAACTAATTCCCCCCCTCATGGGATATAATTTTCACTACTGTTCAAGATATGTTAAGTGGGATGTATTTAATTAAGAAATAAAACTATTAAAAAAATTAATTAAACCAATGTCAAGACTCGATATTGAATTCCTGACCACACAAATACATCACTTTATAAAAATATAGACAATATGGGTTGGCCTTATATACCACCTACCCCATGCCTAGAAATCCCCACTTGTCCAATATCGGCCACTTGTTCATCCTAAATCTGTATTAATAACAAGACCTGAAAAATGAACTACTAATAGAGAATCTTAGACATAATAAGAGGAAAAACAACTGAAAAAATAAAAAATATAGGGATTATGATATGTAAATTCACATCCAGTTTCCAATCTCAATAGTTGAGTCTACAAATAGATAATAACCAAGGGAGACTCAAAATGGAAAAGAAGAGGGAAAGAGGTGTATAAGGTGGGGGGGGGGGGGGGCGTTACTGGCTTCCATGGAAAAAATACATATAATTAGAATAGGGGGAGTTCATATGTTAAGAAATAGGGATTTCACTCATTAAAAACCAGCCAAGAGGCTAGTGAATAGACAATAGCCTCAGAATGGCCTTTTGGTGTAGCATCGACCATCCAATCCTTGGATACTATTTGGCTAGTGACCCTAAGAATTATCTATTTCTATTAACTTTTCCAATGGTAAACCTGTGGCACTTTAGATTCATGGTTTAATGAACCCACCTAAATTTAACACATTGATATTCCCTAGGGTCCTCTAATCAAGATTTTGTGCCCCATTCAACTTTTAATTTTATACATTTAATGTGATCCAACATTCAAATTTTCATCCCAATACATGGTTCAATAATAGAATCCTATAAAAAACCAATATTCAATTTCATTTTTAAAATATCAAATGTCCAAATGGAAACTAGGAATTACAAAATCCCCACCATATCACATCTCATTCATGAGAAGTCCTTATGGCCACTCAACTACATCACCTGACCTACATTGGTTGTTAAACTGATTCAATATTCCATGTTACTTTCCCAAACACCCAATGATATTTCAAAAAATACATCCCAACAGAATAAACAATAATTCTTGATCCCAAATGAACACTCACATTTCCCATCGAGCACCGAGACAACACTAATTGTCTTCCAACTATCCTAGGATACCCACATATCACCATTTAACACATTATCTACTATATTGTGCCTCCCAATATATGACTTAGATTTTAAGGACAATATAAAATTTCAAAACCTTCCCTCATCAATATTTTTCTACCAAAGGATATTATCAGTGTTCTACCAATCCATTTGGTAAATTCCCCAATGCATCTTAACTTAAGATACATGAGACCGTAGGTCAATACTTGCACTAACTCTCATTTTACATCTTTGAAGCTACAATGGATATAACTGTCTACATGACTAATGAAACTATGAATCCAATACATTTAATTACAATAAAAATAGATGGTTTCACCTCATTATCCAAACATATACCAAAAATAGTTCGCATCAACCTTTGATGCAGGTTTACAACACCCGATCATGATGCCTAACTCAAAAGGTATCCTAAAACTACCCATGAATACACATCATAGCCTAAAATGAAATTATGATGTCATTTCCTCATTAAAACCTTATTTCATGACCCCCTACCCACCAAGATACTACAATTAGGGGAGATAGATGGTGAATACCAGAGTCCCACCTTCAGTAGGCGCGGGGTTGGGGACTAGCAACAAGGATAAAATAAAAATGAATATGAGAGGAATTACCCTATAATGAAAACATTTAAAAGAGAAAGATATGAAGGTTGAAACAACCAAAACCTACTCATAAATATATTTTTAATAGAAATAAAAAACTAAAATGTGAAATTACATACAATACTATACAATTTAATGGATAACTAAAAGTACCAAAAAGGTAAAGATGTCAGCAACCACAAAGCCCAAAAATCTCCTACTCCTCCCCATGCTAGTAATATCCAGCCCAATCCAAAACCATCTCCAATTGAACTGAAAAATAGTTTATATATAAATATGGTCAATATAATAGTATACTTAGTAGGATCCTCCCTTGATCCTCTTGTAAAAATGTTAAATAAATCAGGATAAAAAAAATTAAACAAAACTGAAACTAACTCGCCATTTAAATAGGTACACTATGTTCCCAGCCTCCCCATGGATAACCATAAATAATAATCTCATAGAAGAGAGTATATAATATAGTAATGAAACATCAAGGGTACCCTTATTGAACTTCCCCATTAGTTTTCCACTCTTTCCTATGTTTTACATCCTGAGCTTCTCTCCCCAAAAGTAAGACAACCTAAAAACACTTGGGAAAGGCACCACCACAAGCACCTCATGCATCACATAACCAAACCATCCCATATCACAATCAAATTGTATACAAGTAGTTTCTGAGAGCCACCAAAACCCATATGGAAAATACAAAAAATCGAGCTTTATGCTTCCAACCAGTACAACCCATACACCAAGTAAGTGACTCAAGCTATCATAGTCTATACTAGTCATACTGATAATAATCTTTTGGATACTATATCTAATAATACATGTGTATGAAATAACCACAATCCATCAGTACTCTCTACACATATATATGGGAATATAACCGCCATGCATACTAGGACAAGTAACTACCAAGACAAGAGAGCGAGGCTAAAGGGGGTTGTCAGCCATCCATCTCCCCACCAAGATGTTGGAAAAAACACCCTCCCAGTGTCCACTAGGTGTTAGTTTCCATAACCATCATGGGTGGGGAAGTGTTTGAAATCACATAATATAGATGATATAATTTAGGCCACAACCATAATATGGGAATAACCTAGTCTTAGACTCAACTACAACTAATGTTGCTCAGACTCCTGACTTCCACTAATAAGACCTGATATCCTAAAATAACACAAGATTATAAAAGAGCTATATTAAATAATTATTAATTTTAAGAATATCCTTTTGTTATTAGACTAATTAGACATTAATTAACTATGAAACATTATTCCACATTACCTTACATTGCATTACATTAATCATCTGAGTAAAGTCCATTCTCTTTAGGCAAAGGTCCAAACCAAGGAATTAGTTTATCTAGATAAACCAATTTTAAGCATTTTCATTCCATCATCAACCCACCCCATGGGTTAAAAATTTATTATATATTATTATCTTCATTCCATGTCGATGTACTTTAGTAAAACTAACCTAAGATACCACCAAGAGGAAAAATGAAACCAAACACATCTATTTGCCTCAAGTATTGGGGAAAAGAATGTAGATAAAACAAGAATTCTAGACAATGAACAGTTAATATATTCAAGGGATCATACAATATATCAATATATAAACAAATTGTAAGACCATATTTCACCCATTCTATCACTTATGGTTCCATACATGACAACCACATGCATATGCTGATGCATATCTCCATCACAAGAGTCATTTTCTTCTGCAGCATCCAGGCCTCCCAACCAACATATCAGAATCGCTATCCCAGGATCAACCATATGAGGCTCACATAACATCTAGGCCTCCCCAACCAATATCACATGTCATCCCTCCAGGATCATCCATATTAGGATCAAATCCAAATCACATCACAAGTAGTAGGAGAAAACAAGCAAATTTATCTAGGAAACTAGGCCCTCAAAAGGCATCTATCATTCTCAAGAAATAGATCTTTCACGGATCCAAAAGAAGGCACATGACCATCTCAAGAAAATAAGAAACCGAGGTCCTAAAAGACATATTTATCAAAAAACCATTTATTATTCAATCTAAAATTAATCGATTTATTTATTAAAAGGTTCCAACTATGGGCAACCTAAGGAATCAAGCTATAGAAAGATATCAAGGAAAAACATTATCTTAGGCTTTATTCTATTTTAAAGTAACCTATAGAAGAACCATTCTCAATTATAATGCCTTTTAAATTATTATTATCAATCATAAAAATTCTTCCAATTCATTAAATAATTTTATCAATTCCATTAATCACATGGAAGATCATCTTAATTGAACACATTTATTGCATCAATTCGATTATCATCAAATTACATCTACAAACTCAATTCATTAAACATGCATATTTAATATTAATATAATTAATTATAAAATAATTATAGCTTTAAAATATTTAAAAATTTCCATTAAAAACGAAATGAAAATTTATAAAGGAATATATATCACTATGTCAAGAAAATCATGAGGAAAACTACTATCATTGTATAAAGAAATAATATTTCCCACATGTGATCACTATCCAATTTATTTAATCTGGATAAATAATTTTTAGGTGAATTTCATTACCATCCAAAAGGGATAAACCATGATTAATTTATGATCACATGTAAATAAAATATAAGCAATGGATCCTCTATATCAAAATACATCAACGTACTTCACTTGTTAACATACCATGTTTCAGATCTCCAATCTCCTCACCTACAAAAATCGCTTCCATCTGAGGATGACATGGATGAAATTCACTGAGAAAACAAAGATTAAAATATTAGAAAGATGGGAGATCAAACAACAAAACATAGAGATAAGATATGGGATAAAATGAGATGAAACAAGGATAAAATTATAGAAATCAAATAAAGAACACACCTTCGATCACCATGTTTCACCACATATCAAAGTCGGAAGGTAAATGATCGATCCACTCAAATAAATATATAAAACACCTAAATGGGAGCCATTGGTTTCCTGGAATCGAGAGCATCCACAAGGTTTAGAGAAAACCTGAATGGATAAAAAATTTAAATATGTATAACATCGGGTATTTATATTGTGTGTAAACCATTTAGAAATCGTGTAAATGTAGGGGTCCATTTTTCAACTAAAACATGTCACTTTTTCATTATTTAACCCTAATTAATTAAAAATCATTAACTATACCTACAAAATCCATGAAACTCACTAACGTGACATGTTGGTATTACAGAAATTGTAATCTCCTTACTTCTTGTATTTTATAGACAAAACTATCCAGACCACTCCCAAACGTAGTATGAGCACCATGAGCCTTATAAACACATGAAGGGGGATGCAAAAATATAATCCCTTAAATCAGATACTTATCAAAAAATTATATTCCTTGATAATCCAAAACCAAACTGGAGAGAAATTGAAAAGGGTCATTCAAAAAGCCACCCTATGAGATACCTCTCAGAGGTTTGGCCACTGTAAGAGGTCAACCACCTCACCAGAGGAAGAATTGAAAAACCATGCAACGACTTCAACAAGCTCTTAAAATTCTCTCAGGGGAGATACCTCTAAGAAAAGAGTAAATAAGCAACAAGAAAGAAGAAGAAACCATCTCATAAACCAAATAGGATTAGAATCCACAGGAGAACAACATTACAAGATAAGTATTAAACATAAAAAAACTTAGGGTACTAAGTGCACATATGAAACTAATGTTTATAGGTAATATCCTCCATGCCACAATTCCTCCAAAGGGCATGAACCAAGGGAATACAATGTCCATACAACACCTTCTCCTGGCGGTCTTGGGTCTTCAAAAGATGCTCCTCAAAGGTCATATCATCTTCAACATCGATATCACACCAATTGATGACATGGGAGTCATCAAGAAGCAAATGATGGAGCAGTGACTGGTGAAACAAATTTTGTATCCATCTCATTTATAGAGGAAGTTCTATATGATACACCACAAATCCAACATGACTGAACACCTGAAAAGACCCTATAAAATAGGGATAAAGTTTACTCCCATTACCAAATCTTCGCTTATCATGATGATAATTCACCTTCAAGGACACACAATCACCAATGTCAAACAATATAAGTCTCCTCTTACATTCAATATAGTATTTATGGTGACTTGCACTTCCTTCGTCCTCTCATGAATTACCTAAACCATCTCTATCATATTTTGTACCAGTTCTAGTATGAGAATTACTGCCTCCCCAACCCCAATATAGCACAATAGAGAAGAGAAATGTCAAACTTGAAAATCATCAAATGGAAACATACCAATGGTAGAGTGTAATATATTGTTTTAAAGAAACTCACCCATGGGTAGGTGACTAATTTAAGAACCTACAAAATCTATGACATAAGAGCGAAACATGTCTTCAAGAGTCTGGATGGTCTGCTTTGTATGATCCTCCATCTGAGGATGAAAAGCAGGGTAATGAAATAATTGAGAACTAAAAGTATGCTGGATACCTCTCTACACCCTAGAGGTAAAATAAGAATCTTGATCAAAAATGATCATCCTCGGGACTCTGTAAGGTCACACCACCTACTCTAGGAACTTCCTCAAGAAAACTACACAAAACTCATATACCTGATATCTGTAAAGAGGTATGGTTACATGAAATGATCCACTATCACCCATATAGCATCATATCCTTCATAAGATTGTGGTAAACCAGAAAAAATTCTTCAATATTTCCTCCCACTTCCACTAGGGAAAATTTAACGGTTAGTTAAAACCACTAGGAACACAATACTCGACGTTCACCTTATAGTAGAAAAAACATTGAGAAAAAAACTCTGAAAATGTATGTTTCAAAATAGACCACAAAAATGACCTCTCAAATCTTAGTGCATATTGGTCACACTGGGATGTACCACCAAAGGTGAACTATGGAAATCTTAGAGAACCATATCACATATCACCAAAGTAACGAAAATACTTCCCTAAAATAATACCTAGTGTTTTCCATCCCGATACAAGCCATATGGGGCCTCGCCAAAAAAAACTCAGACTCTCGAGACCTCCACCTTATAATTCCCCAATAGGACTCCTCCACATACTGGACTAAGGATGAATGAACTGTCATCTAAAAATGACAACCTCTAACTCGAACCTCTACCTTTCCTGGAATAAAGTCACAATCCTTTAAGAAATAAATCCACTAACACTAATTCAAGTACAAGTCATTCTAGAAGAAGACATACCATATACTCTTTTATTCAGTAGAAACCAAAAAATGCTCACCGATGATGTAATGACTCCATAACTTCAAATAAAACAATATTTATAAAAACTCAAGATTGGGTTTCATAGTTATTATCATTATGATCTGAATACCGAGATCTATAAGAAACAACTGATCTAAGTTACATCAGAATACAACCCATTAAAAAATGTGAACCATGACAAAAAAACTCAAATTTAACTCTGTTAGTTGGAAATCAATGAACTGGAGTGCTAAAAAACTTCTCCATAGGGTACTTAAAAGATTCCTTACACTATTAAGTAAATAAGAACTCATGATCATCTCCACTAAAAGCTGTTAGAGGAGTCACAACCTATGATAAGTTGGAAAAAATATCTTGTAATAGCATATAAGACCAAGGAAACTCTACACCGCTACCACTATCTTGGGGTATTCCCATGAAAAAACTGCATCTATCTTTGAATGATCCAAAGATACACCCTATTGGAACACCAAATTCCCCATGGAATAGACTTCATGATCCCATAAATCACAATTCAACAACTTCCCAAATATCTAATCATAATAAAGAACTCCCAATATGACACACAGATTCTTTGCATGCTCCTCCTCTGATGAAGAGTACACAAGGATTTCATCGATGAAAACCACCACGAACTTATCTAGGATCTATATAAAAACTACATTCATCAATCACATGAACAAATATATAGAATTATTTACAAGGAACAACCTCACAAAAAACTCATAATGCCTTGTGGTGATAATGAAAAATAGTATTATTGATATCTTCATCCCTCAGCCACATATGATGATATACTAATTGTAAAAAGATCTTCAAGAAACAACTTTATCCCATTCCATAATCAAATAAATAATAAATATACAGAATAGGATATTAGTCCTTCGCTTTCAATTGGTTCTAGTGATGATAATTAATACAAAGTTGAAAACTTCCATTAGAATTGTTCACAAACAAAACTGGTGCACCCCCAGGTGACATAGTCAGATGAACAAAACCTCACTACAACAAATCATCGAGATGTACCCGTAGCTCTCAAAACTCATATGGAACCATCCTATATGGAGGCAATGAGATAGGAGACACACCTAGATGTAGTTTGATCCCAAAAACAATCTACTGTAGAGGGGTAATGCTACAACCTCCTCTAAAAATATATTAGGGTATTCTTCTACAACCATGGGAAACACCAACAATTGAAACTCTAATAAACTCAACGTTTTCTCAGTCAACAAAGATAACAAGGGTAGAACACACTCTAGACTAATTCAAGGTTATTACATAAAAAACACTTTTAGATATCTATGAGCATCATAAAACAACACCTTCTTCTTAAATAAATCAATGATTGCCTGTAATAAATATAAGAAATCTAGACTAAGGATGATTTCATATAGATGTATTCATACACATAGGAAATCTACCCAAGAGTGGTGCTGAGCAACAACTATCTCATAGTCTTTACATACTTCATACAAGTCATCTTAACCTCCAACTAGCGTAGTCAATGCCAAGGGAAATATAATCCTCTCTTCCTCAAGTCCCAAAGCAAGGAAAAGTCTAGGTGATATAAAATAGTTTGTCGATTCTGAATATAAAAAAGCATGAAACCAAGAATAAAATAATAAAAGGGAACCTTGAATGATGTTTTGGTCGCCTGATGCTATTAATGTCAAATACTGAAGTTGACCACGACTAACTCCATGACCTTTATGAACCTACCAATATCACCTTTCTAGCCACACTATTCACTCTATGGATGGGGAGCATCTCAGGGCTATCCTCTACCGACCCCATATCCTATTTTCCAATCCCAGACTAGAGAACCCTTCTGATTCTTCCTGGGATTAAACAACCTAAACAAAGGAACCTGAAGCAGAACAACTGGCATACACTTACTACTCAAAAAGGTACTCTTGCTGCTAATAAACTCAACCACTATATTA
This sequence comes from Viscum album, assembly GCA_963277665.1. Lineage (NCBI taxonomy): Eukaryota > Viridiplantae > Streptophyta > Magnoliopsida > Santalales > Viscaceae > Viscum > Viscum album. Next base: position 1,113,658,170 of record OY728146.1, read on the forward strand.
AAAACACACTTTTATCCCTTTGTAAATGTATGAGAGCCACAACCCAGGGAAAAATGAGATAATGAGGGCTGTGACCTACCCCCATCAGACAAAAAATGCTTATGTCCTAAGAACTAGAAACACCAAACTACAATACTTCTTTGTGAGGAATTCCAACGACTCCCCACTAATGACGACCATGTTCTAGCCAACGTCCTCTTGATAACTTTTCTCTCACTGGCACCTCGAGATATATCTTCAACATAAATGTTGTGACCTAGAACTGAATCTATGTATGAAAAGACTCATTGAAATTCATCAAACTAGCCTCCTTATATATAAATAGGTTAGAATCCTATCATACAAGGATATTGAAATAGATCCAAAACTCTTGAACACTAGAGCACCCCTACCAATGGGTAAGAAGCTCTTGTGAACTATCCACACCATGGTCAAAGAAACAAATTTAGATTTTAAACGATCTCAAAACTTCTCCCAAATGACTAATGATTCCTCAAGGTTCCTAAAAAACAAGAACCACCATTACCACGCTAATCCCCACAACACCATCGCAGTTATTGAAATCAAGTGATCCTTCCCCACACAGATCGATCAAAAATCTATCTCAACGTCCTACAACTAGTCCTCTATAAATGAATCTAAAATAAATACCTAATTATTCTATAGAACCTAGCACTAAAACTCACAAAGATTCATCCTCAAAGTCTCATCATAATCAAACTATACTCTAAAACAATCTACTAGAACATTTTACAGAAATACTTGGTGTGAACCAGATGAGGATATAATTTTTGTGCAATGACTATAAGAAGAAAAAACTTATTAGAACCCTAAATTTTAGAAAATATAAATTTAAAACTAATTAATTAATCATTATCTTTTTAAGGTTTTAAACCATCCCAAGGTCTAACCATTTAAAATACAAGCACGAAGAATAATGTTGCATAATACTTTCCATGGTATTTACATTCAAACCAGTATCACTTCGTTTAGTAGGCTTAGTAAACATAATGTTTCATGCATTTGATCTCATGGGGACCTAAATACCCATGTTTGATCTAGTCTCCCATGTTTATATCGCTTACTGAACTTCAATGACATCAGTGTGCTACCAACCCATGCAACCTCACTTGTTCCTAACTCTAACCTCCATCCTACCCCTCAACATGAAACTTTGCGGCCACTCTTTCGTGAACCCTCCCAACAAAGATACTTCAATGAGGAGAGAGAGATAGTGACTTATTGATTCCAGCATCCTGTAGGGAATGGGTTGGCCTCTAGTACCAAGGGTACAGTAAACTAGCATATGGGAGTCATTACCCTCTATGTGAAACATGAGAAAGAGAGATATAAGCAGGATAAAAATACCAAAACCTTATTAGACATATATAAATAAAAGAAATAAAAAGTGTTACATGAAATTCAATAAAAAAATATGCAACTGAAAGGTAAACTATAATAACCCAAAAGGTAAAGGCAGAAGTGATCACAAAACATAAAATGCTTCTGCTATAGCCCATGATAGTGATATCTATCTCAATCACCAACCTTCTTCAGCAGACTTGATTTTTTTATATATACATAGGTTGAGCATAATAGTATACCCAGTAGGATCCTCCTTGGATCATCTTATAAAAAAGATAAAGAAATCAATCAAAAAATCATTAAAATAATAGTGAAAACAACTCGTCACCTAAATAGGTACACTAAGTTCCCAATCTAATCATAGACGAATCTCACTAATTATCACATTCAAGAGAGAATATAATATAGAAATGAAACATCAAGGGTATAACACTCCTGCTTTCCCACTAATTTTCCACTCTTCCCCAACATCAAATCTTCAGATTATCTCTCTCGAAAAGTAAATCGGACTAAAAATACTTGGGAAAGGTGCCACCACATACACCTCATGCATCACATAACAACACAATCCCATATCAAAACCAAATTTTAAAAATGATTTTTAGAGGATCCACCACAAACCATATGATGTATGTCAGACATTGAGTATTATGCCTCAAGCCATTGCAGCCCATACACTGAGTAAGTACTACAATCCATCACAACCTGTACACTTCATACCTATAATATTATTTTGGATAAAATATTTGGTAATATATGTGTGTGAAATAACCACAAGCCAACACATACCTATATAAAAATATATAGAAAACTAACCACCATTCATAACTTCACATGTAACTACCAATAGAAGTGAGCAGAGCCAGAAGGGGTAGTTAGCCAACCATCATCGCACCTGTATTTTTGGGAAAACACCCTTCCAGAGTCTTCTAGATTTCATTTTCCCTAATCTACATGGGTGGGGTAGTGTATGAAATCATAGAATATACATGATATAATATATCTCACAACCACTTTATGGGTATAACCTAGTATTATTATCAACTATAGATAATGTTTATCAAACACCCAACTGCTTCTGCTAAGACTAGATATCCTAAAAGTACACAAGAATATTAAAGAGATACATTAACTAATTATTTATTTTAAGAATTTTTTAATTAATTCGTTATCCAATAATTAACTATTAAACATTATTCCACATTAACTTGAATTTAATTAAATTAATCATAAGAGTAAAGTCCATTCCTTCTAGGCATTAGTCCAAACTAAGGAATTGGTTTATCAAGATCAACCTTCTTTAAGCATTCACATTCAATATCAACCAACCCCATGGGTTAATCAATTGTAAATCATTATTAGTATTATTACACATATAGATACTCTAATAGAACCATCATAAGCTAAAACGAAGAGGAAAAATGTAACCAAACACATCTAGCTACCTCAAGCAGTGGGGAAAGGAATGTAGGTATAACAAGCAACCCAAACAACGACCATTTAACAGATTCCAGAAAGAATACCAGATCTCAACATCTCATCAATGAGTAAGCCCAACTTTAACATGTTCTTTCCCATTTGGTCCTATCCCCGACACCAACACACATATATCGATGCATCCCTCCATCAAATGCATAATCTTCTTCCCCATTATCCAGGCCTCCCTACCCACATATCACAACATCCATCCCAGACACATATATACATGGATCACATCATATATGGGATTCCACTCCCTATATCACACGTAATACCTCTAGGATCATCCATATTAGGATAATATCTAGGGAACATCACAAGAATTATGAAAAAATAAGTAAATTCAACTGGGAAAATAGTCCCTCAAACGAGGAATCCATCCTTCCCATGAAACCGAGCTCTCATGGCTCCAAATCCAAGTACACTACTTTCTCAAGAAAATTTTAAACTTCGATTAAAATAAACTTCTTTATCACACAATATGTTCCTATTCCATATTGAATTAACCAATTCATTTATAAATATGTTCTAAATATGAGAAACCTATGGCATCATTCTATAATAATCTATCATGGAAAAACATTCTCTTATCATTTATTTTGGTTTTAGGAAACCTAGAGAAGTACCATGCTCAATTATTATATCTTTTAAACTATTATTATCAAGAATAAACATATTTCAGGTTCAATAACCAATTTTATTAATTCCATTAATTTCATTAATCAAATTTATAATATTTTCAATTAAACACGTGTGTTGCATCAATTTTATTATCATTAAATTACATTAATAACCGGATTCATTGAACATTCATCTTTAATATTAAGCCAATTAAGTATCTATTAATTAATGATTTATGTTCTTTAGAAATTTCAATAAAAAGCATCATGATAAAAAATAAAGGCACATATATCACACTATCTCTCAAATCATGAGTAAAATCACTATCACAATATAAAGAAACAACATTAACAACATGTGATCACTATCCAATTTATTTAATCTAGTTCAATAATTATAAAGTTAATTTAGTTTCCATAAAAAGTGTCAAATCACAAACAATTTATTACTGTAACTAAATAAAATAGAAGTAATGAAATCCTTACCTCATAGTCCACCAACATTCTTTACATGAGCATGGACCACATTGTGGATATCTGATCACCTCTCCCATATGAACTACACCCATACAAGGACTCCATGACACAAATGCACCAACAAAAATAAGGGGAACCCCAATAGAAATATCAGATATACAGTTCCATAGAATGAGAAGATGATGTGGGAGGGAAGAAGATCAAATTGGGATAAACCCCTAGAAAACTAAATAAGAATACACTTTGGATCACCATAGATCTCCATGAATCTAACGTGCAAGGCTAAGAATATCCCCATCAAAGGAACATTCAATATGCCTGGAAGGGAGCCACTAGTCTCCTAGAATTAGGAGAAGCCATAGGGTCTAGAGAAAGATTGAGCAAAAGAAACATTTAGCGATATACAAAATGAAGGATATACATGGTGTGTAAACCATCCACATATTGTGTAAATGATGGGCTCCAGTTCTCACTGTAAAACTCTTCACCTTTTTATTATTTAACCTAGATTAGAAAACCATTGTGAACTAACTCGACACATGCTACGTACCTCAATTACATAGTGTGTAAGGATTACATGGTGTGTAATCTCTATGCTTCCATAATTTTACAACCAAACCCATCTAGATAAATCACCGTCCTACTATGAGCACCATGAGCCTAAAAAATATGAAAATGGTTGCAATATATGGATTTGATCCCTTACACCTTAGCTGACTAAACTCAAGGTCACTTAGTCCCTACTATCAATGTGCCTAAAAATTGTAAGATAATGATTCTTTTCTCACCTTAGGATCCCCAGGATCATCCCAAAAAACCAAGTTTTAAGTCAACCCCCAATGTGATTCTATATTTAAACACTGACAACCAATACTATACAGCACACAACCAACCAAGAACCTATATACCGTGACACTAAACCATTCTTGATTACATATTTTTATCTTGAGATCAATCCATCAACTTGAAATCATACAACACTATCATGACAATACCAAAATCCAACTCACACCGACATCTGGTGACACTAAGACTATCCAAATATCTCCCACACCCATTGATACCCGCATCACCTGAGGGCCATATTTACACAACTGACATGATGATCCCCTCTATGGAGGCATCTTTTTCATTATTCAACTGGGTAAACCCCTAATTTCACATCCCAAAACCCATCCATTTTGGAACACAGTGGTCTATTGTGGATAGAAATGATCATCCCTGATCACCATTCTTACCATCAAACACTAACCACATTTGGCTCATAGAACCCCATCCTCAGTTCTCACTATAACCCATTAGAAGTGAGGTTCACACACTTAGATTTACTTATGGTGGTATCCACACCATATATATTCCCTTAAATAATTATTCAGTGATAAACTCAGATTGGTTCTACCTTTTTGACATGTATATATCTCCTTAGGAGACTCACTCTCCATGATGTCAAATAATATCCATAATTGATCCCATAGATCACCCATGTCAATGCACTTTGATCCAACCTGATATGGCCACTCTCAATCAATGGAGTTTTTCTTTTTTAAAAAAACCCATGGGAACTATGCATGTAATTCTTCAATAATTTCATCACCCCTCAGATTTTACCCATCCTCTCACTAACAAAAAACTCCATAGGAACTACATTTACTAGTGTGCAACGACTTGATCCCTTGAAATAAAATGGGTACACACTCCTGCCCACCACATAAATATGTAGTCTTAATCACACCTCGATGAGTCGTTCCACATCAAAACAGGGCCCATACACTTATATCACTAACCATGATCATATATAGGTTAACATTTCTTACCGATAATTAATCTTAGTACTAATATCAAAATTAATCACTTATCTTATGTGAAGTTATCACACATGACCTCCCATCACCTGACATCATTCCAGGCCTTCAAGAATCCAACCCACATGTAAAAAACTACTGAATGTGTATCACATACCTTTTTGGGTTAGGATCCAGACTGATCATACCCTATTAACCCAAATTTGATACCAATATCAGACACTACATAATATTTCTTGTTTAAGAACATATAATGGTTATCCTTTCATAACTTGAAAATCCAGTCTCACCTCATGTTCATCGATCCAAGATTCAGGAAACCACTTAAATACTATCTAAAAAATGAGTTATCATTCTCACACCACCAAATTTTTATCAAGAACTAAGGGTTGCACACTCCATTTAAAATGATCCATAGAAATTGACTCATCCCCACTCAGTCAATAGTCACTAGTGCTCAGCTCCCACACCTTTGCAAACATGATACATTTTCTATAAATTGTCACTTATCTTAACCAATGACATTAAAAAGGTTCTATAACTATAGGCTTAACAACTGACATGTATCCATGCTAAGCACATGATCACCCACCCTGTTGGGAATTGTTTCCAAAAACTGAAACAACTTACCTATGAGGTTACTATATAACAAATGACATCCATAATAGTCAAGGTCATACATTTGAATGATAATTCATTTAAAAAATAGAATATATATAATGCACTATCATCACATGTTCTTAACAGAAACCAAATCCTCACTTGGAAGATCTGAACATGCATGGATAACATAAACCAATTCCTCTACCCCTACCTCACAACACTAAAAGAATTTACAGAATAGAGATAACCCATATCATGGGATAGCCTGAAAGGTTTCCTGGAACTGGTTCTATTAACCCATTTTGAAATTAAAAGGTAAGTAGTTCATTCCAACTAGCCTCAAGACCATGATTCTCAAAAGACGTAGCTCATGGGTTGACACCCATCCTCATCTCGAGGTCACTTCGGTATCTACCATGATAAACAACTGAATTTGGGTTTTTAAAAATTGTGATATCTCTACGTCCCTTTCAACCATCAATAGGGATAAACTGGACACATGAAAGATCCACTAAATGGTTATCTCATAACTCAAGAACTCATAGTGACCCACAACAAATATATTGGTTCATACCAATACAAACTTTTTCTAAGACACCTCATCCACTTAAGGTTTATCACCTCAAAATTTACATTTTTTAGACATTAAAATATCATGAGGTTTACATACCATGGGTTGTTTAATAAAATTCCATTCACTCTCTATAGAGGAATACACTTTATAAGTTTCTTTTTAGAATTTTATTTAACCTAAAAATCATTTTTAGGGATAATAACACTTTATAATGATATTTTATTACAACAATCCATGACAAAATTCTAGGGTTTATCGATATATATAAACACTCAAGGTTTTTTTATGTAGGATTCCATTCACAAGATATAGAGGAACAAACATGATAGGTTTATGGATGGAAATCATTCAAACAAACACCATCATTTAGTAATTCATTTAGATTTTTCCTAAAAGTGAAACTTTTATTCTACCTAAAAATATAAAGATTATAAATTTATAAGGGTTGATTAGATAAAGTTTTATTCACATGATATGATGGAAAACACCATATAGGATGCTTACTAGCACCTAATTTAATCAAGAACACCAGTAATCCATTTATATCTCCCTATATGTGAATAAATCATTCCTAGAATTGGTTAAGTAATATGTGAACATAGATATATATCGAAAAAACCATATTTAATTTTGTAGAAATTTTGAATACCCACTCCTATACCACCAGTAAAACATAAACCATAGGTATCCATAAATCATATTGATATAACAAGGAAAATATAGTCATGGGTGAATATAAATCACAATTGACATGAAATTGACATCTAAATCCTATGTCCCTAGTATGATATAGGCTATGTGAATCCCTATATTCGTAAAATTATGCATGGGCATAGCTATTTTTTCACACCACAGTTTTTATTTTATTATTTCATTTCAGTTTATCTTTTTCTATCTTGATTCACTCTTGAGTTTCAGGTGTTTTAGATCAAAATGTTCTGCTTCAGCTTGTTTTTCTTTAGTTTAATGGTGTAAGTGCATGGTTAAGGGGTAACCATGTAACCTCCTGATTCGGAGTCCTTTTCTAGTTCATTTTTAACTTTCATGGTTTGAGTTTCATAGGTAGTGTAATTTTTGATCAAAACTATGTGGCTCTTAGGAGAAAACGTGTGGTTCTTGTTTGTTTCTAGCTAAGGGTGCACAGATTGAGAATTATTGTTCAAAACTCTGTAGAGGTCATGCACTTGGATCTATAATTTTTGAAGAAACCAAGTTTCATGGCTGGTGAATTGTTTTCAAAACCAAGCAACCAAACCATGCGGGTGTCCAGTGTGTCTATTATGGAGTGAACGATTAGCACATAGTTTCCCAAACCTTGTCGCCAAACTGTGTGGAGTCACCAGTTCTGAAAAGTGTAAAATTTTATCTCCACCCCTCTTGATTTTTAACCCAAAGACACCCCATTTCCCCCCCTTTTGAATCTCGAAACACAAAGGGACATTCTCCCTTCCTCCTCACGCCTCCCCTCCTCCTTATATGGTGATTCTAACTAGATTATTCAAGGTTTTAGGGTGATTATTTGAGGTATTACCCTTATATATTCTTTCTCTTCCCTCTTCTTCCCTTTTATTGGGATTTATTATTCTTACTTGGTCTCTTGGGTCTAGGGTTCATTTTTATTAGTTTCTAAATTGGGGGGTTTTGTATTTTTAAGGTACATTGTGGGTGTTATTTCTTCATTGGACCGTTGTGGAGTTGTTCTGGGTTATCATTGTCAATGCGCCATGAGTTTAAGGTAGGATTCCCTATGAATTGGAATTAAAATTTAAAGAAGCATTGATTTCTTATTTTTATAATAATTAGTGATGTATTTTTTTAGAATAATTTTTTAACATAAAAGTCAGTGTTTTCCTACCAGTATTATGTTTTATGGATTGGATTTACTAAACTATTCATTTAAAGTGTTTGATAAAATGCCCGTTTTGAATTTATAAATTATTTGTTGTTCCTAAAGCAAGGTACTAGCTAGATGAATTTGGGTTAGTTTCCAAAAGTTTAATCAAATTAATTAAATAGATTATTATATGGTTTTGGGTTCATAAAAATGGTGTGTTTGATCCTTTTGGAAATGTGTTGACACTCAAAGGGTGCTCAATTCCCATTTATAACTTTTATGAATTGGTCACCTTTTTAATAATATCATTATATAGTCAAGAATACTATTTATGTTGAAGAGAATGAGAGGTCCTTGGTGTGGGAATCCATTATGAATTTATGTTTATATGGAATAAGATTATTCCTTGGGGTGATGTAGGGGTTGGTGCTTTTTTGTGTGTTTATTCACTTTTATATATGATTTATTTATTTTTTGTATTTGTTTGGAGCACCACCACTTTCAATATGACAAGGTAACCTTGAATTGAAATATTATTTTCTAAGAACTTTTATAGCACTAGCTTAGCATTATTCTCTAACTAATGGACCATAGTATATACTTTGATTTGATTTGGAATTGTGCCCCTCAGTTAGGCCATAGAGGGTAAGATCGAGCATTAGATTGGATTGATGGCATCTTGAGAGAAATTCCCACTAGATGAATCAGGTTTTAATATACTCTATATTATCCAATTATCTCCTACGTTCTACCATGTTCCCTTGGCACTTAAATATATATGGAAGATAATTTATGTGCCTCATCTGGTTTGGTCTCCAGAGTAGTTTTTTCCATTACCCTTATTGTATGATTACTACTCATAATTTTTTTGTATGGTGTACTTATTTTCTAAAAGTAGATATATGAGTTTTTAAATGTTTTATGTATTTTTTTAAGAATATTTTAAAACCTCTTTCCCTTTGAAGATAAAAATATTCTTATATCTCTCCCCCTCTACTAGTTAAAATGCTAAAGCCCCATTCGCTTTGAAACGAATCATGATTTGAATAAAATGGAAAACATATCTTGTTTTTTAAATAAATGTGTGAAAAAATTATTCATATAATTTTTTTAAAACATGATATTGATGAATTTTTTATTTGAATGAAATGCTTTATGAATAAATTTATTTGAGCATTTCTATTGAGTTTTAATACGCACATCTATACTTCCTTCTTGTTTTTAGACTTAGGTGAAGGTTAAAAATTGGTCTTGATCTCCATAGGTTATGTCAAGTTTGGGATTTGATAGTGAACCATGGGGTCACATTCGAGATTTAATGGTCATCAGGTTTGGTTTGGATATTTTTTTCAACTTGGTTGTATTTTTAGTTTATGTACAGTTATTGTTCAGATGTTTAATTTAATTTATTTTCATATTATTTTTGTGTTACTCTTCTTTTGTATATTTATATTGGTATAAATCATTCCCACTATTACTATGTGATTCCTTAGATGTAGCTGCTAGCCCGGTAGGATCTAGAAGGCCTCTAAACCCTTGTTTCAGGCTGACTGGGGTGATTGGTTCAGGGTCATCAAGGGATGGTTCATGAAAAAAGGGTATCAAAGAATAGGTTATTTAGAGAGACTAGATTTAATAGAACCCTTTGTTATTTGGGATATCAAGGCAGATGGAGTAGGACTATCATAACTTGGGGTGTATGTATCAAGAAGGTCCTAGACAACACTTTCTTAACTAGAAGTTGGGTTACCATGGGAATTTGGATTTCATTTATCTTTTTTGGGTTGTGTGGTTGTTCCATATTTAGGGTAATGAAATGAGTGTTAGGCTAGTGGTGTCAGTTATATTACAATGCCTAGAAAGCCTTTTGTGGATAGGGATATGGAATTGAAGGACTCTCTGTGATGGTGGTGGGATTGACATATGGCCGCTAACTATATGGCCAAGTCACCCATCGACACTTGTTTCCCCCTTCATGATATTGTTTTGAGTCTTCTCAATTCAAAGATAATTTGGGAATCCTTTATTTTTAAATTTTGAAAAAATGATTTCCAGTGGTAATGTTTTTATTTTTTGAAACGATAAATGACTTTTCCGATTTATTTCAATTAATATTTTGGATATATGTTTTTAAATAAAATTATTTTTTATGAAATGGGTATTAATTAAATGATTTTTTTGAGACGAGGTTTGTTTAAATATGAGGGAAATGGTTTGAAAGGTAATAATTTGGTCTTTTGATAGAATTTAGGGGATTTTTATGTGGAATAAAATTGATTCAGGTTTCTAATTTTAAAATTGGGTTTTCAATAAGTATTTAGCCAGTTTTTTAAAAAATCATTAGCAAAAATTTGAGTTAGTTTTTAATGAGTTTTTATTTATTATTATTTAGTGTATTACCCCACCATGGATTTAATGGATATTCAAGGTGTAACAATGGGTGGTAACCGTTATCAAACCTCTAAGTGACAAACCTAAAACTTTTCTTCTAGAGTTAAAAATAATTTTAACCCTCCTCTATTTTATGGTATAATAGATCCTTTAGAAGTAGAAGAGAGGATACAAGAAATAAAAAAGTTCTTCTATTTTATTGAGTTTATTTTTTTTTAAAGGTAAAGTTATCTAAATTTTTCCTCTAAGGTATGACCTTGAAGCGGTGGAAGTCAGTCAATAGAACTAATCCTTAAGAAGTTCTCTCCTGGGAATTCTTTAAGGCTTTATTACTCCAATAATAATTCTCCATGGATATGAAGGTGAAGAAGGTGATGGAGATGAACTGTCTTTATGAGGGTAATGGATTGATGTTAATGTTTTCTTATTAATTTGTGATTCTAGTTTCTTATCTTCTAGAATGGGGAAATGATGATTCTATGAAGGCTCAAAATTTTTATAATTGGCATCATTCTAATATATAATTGAATGTGTAAGTGTTTAGTCTAACCTCCTTCGGTGATATGGTGTAGAAATATGATTGGGTTGAAGCTGTGTTGGTAGGGTTACTCAAGGTATCCAATCCTTATTTAGTATTTAGAGGAAGCAAAGGTAATTGTAGAAAAAAGTGAGAATGGAAACCTGTGTTTGAGTATGATGGTGGTGGAATTAAATAGCCTTCAAATCTTTCATCATTTTCTTCTGGGAATAGGACCATGGTATATCGTTAATGTGGTAGGTCGGGACACAAGAATCCATTGTGTTCAAAATATCCAAATAACTACCGTACCTATATAATTTTGGGTCACCTTCAATGATTTTTAGGGAATTTCCATGTTGTGATGCAAAGTTAGATTCGTCCCATAAAAAATCACCCCATCCCATTTGTAGAAGTAGAGTGATATTATGGATTCAGTGATGTTTCTTTTATTTTAATGGTTTCTTATGTTGTAGTGATTGTATCTTAGGGTGTTTTATTTTGTTTAGTGTGAAATATGATTTTCTTTATATTTTGAGAAAAAATTTTCATGTAAGAATTTTTTTTGGAATTTATAAATTTGATTACCTTAGTACACAGAATGTCTTTCCATATGATGGGTTTGTTTAATTATATCTGAGGTTGGTGTATTGTATTTATATCTTGGAGGTTCAATTTTTGGTGGATGGTGTCATTTGGAACCCATATATAATTTTAAAATAGTGTGGATTCCACCATGGCCTCCTGTGTTGTTTGAAAGAATCCCTCTTTCCAATCTTGTGATTTTATTTATTCTTATTTGGGGAGTTATTAGAGGGATATCCTTTTCCTCCTAGGGCATATAATTTTTATTTTTCCGTATCCTTTGGTAAACATTGATCTCTTGGAGTATTCTAGTGGTTTTGGTTACAAGAAGGTGTTTAACATTTGGTTTATGGTTTTTTATTGTGACTTGAATGATGGGTGGAGTGAAAATAATCATTTTTGGTAGGATATGTGAGTTTTTATTAGTGTTTGAGGTGTTATTTGGGTTTGTAGTTGAATCACATGATTATTTGTGAAGCCTTTTATTTTATTTAATCAACTGGAATCTTTGAGGCTTTATAGGGGAAGAAAGCATAATGGTGGTGAAAATGGTCACATCTTTGTTTTTATTATCTTATTTCATTTTGGTTTATCATTTTGTATCCTGATTCCATCCTAAGTTTCATGTGTTTTTGATAAAATTTTTTAGTTTTGGGAAATTTTTATTCAGGTGCATGGGTTAGGTGCATGGTTAAGGGGAAGATCTGTGACTTCCTAGTGTTGAGTCATTTTCCATTTTACCTTGACCTTTCTCGGATTGAGTTGCCTCGGTAGAACATGGTTTTATCTAAGATGTATGGATCCCAAGATAAACTATAGGGGTCTTGGGTTTTTATATTTTAGGGGACACAACTTAATAATGGTCAGTCCAAACTATTCGGTGGGCGCGCGCTTGGATCTTCTTTTTTTGACCAAACCAATTCACATGGTTGGAATATGGTTTTCCAAACCATATAAGTTTCTAGTGTATATAATAAGGGAATAAGTTTGACACACATTTTTATCCAAACCATGTGGCTCACAAGAGAAACTTATAGGGTCTTGGTTATCCCTAGTTGAGGGCACATGGATTAAGAATGGTTAGTGAAAACTATGTAGAGGGCGTGCACATAGTCCTGCATTTCTTGACAGAACGAAGGTGCATGGTTGGCACATGATTTTCCAAAACATAAGGCCAAACCATGCCGATGTCCAATGTGTATTGTAAGGGGCGTACTATTAGTACAATGTCTCCCAAACCATGTGACCAAACCATGAACAATGCCCAGTTCATTAAATGTGTGAAATTCCCTTTCCACCCCTCTTGGGTTTTAACTCGAAAACACCAAATTTCCACCCCTACTAGATTGTGAAACCTAAAGAGAGCTTCTACCTTCTTCCACAGTTCTCTCCTCCTCATTTTATGGTGATTATAAGTGGATTATTAAATGTTTTTGGATGATTATATAAGGTATTCTCCTTCTCCTCTTCTCTAATATTCCATTTTCTTCATAGTTCCCATTTCTCCTTAGTCTCTTGGGTTTATGGTTTATGTTTCTTGGTTTTTAAATTTGGGTTTTTGTTTTTTAGGTCCCATTTTGGGTTTTATTACTTATTTGGACCTTTTTTGAGTTGTTATATGTTTATGTTGTTTAAGAACTTTGAGTTTGAGTTTTCTTTCTCCATGAAATTGCCTTAAAATTTAAGGAATAACTGATTCCTTGATTTTCACACATTGTTTTTAAACTAATTAGTTATGTAGAGTTTTCTGAATTATTTTTTGACATGAAATGAAGTGGTTTACCCATTATATTACATTTTATGGAATCGATTTTCTAAACTATTCTTTCCAAGTGTTTGTTAAAATTCACATTTCGCCTTTATAGATGATTTTTCATTTTTAAAACATAATTTTGGATTGGTGAAAGGGTTTTGGTTTCTAAATGGTGTATCAAATTTATTAAATGGATTTATAAAATTTTCTAGGTTATAAAAAGGTTATGTTTTATCCATTTGGAAATGGTTTGACACAAAAAGTGTGCAGAAGGCCCATTTTTCACTTTCATGACTTAGTCATCTTTTGAAAACTATTATTGGATAGTCCTATTTCCTTTTTTATAATGAAGGGAATGGGAGGTCCTCCATGTGGTAATCCTTTTTGAATTTATGGTTGGAAGGCAAGGGATTTTTCCTTGGGGTGGTGTGGGGATGATTCTTTTGTTTGTGTGTGCATATGAAAATTTATATATATATATTTTCGGTTTCTTGTTTGGATTTGTATGGAAAACTCCCACTTTCAATATGATATGGGAAAATGGAATAATTAGTATATTTTCAAGACAAAATTGTTGTAAAAGATTATTATTACAATCTGGATAGTGGTATTTCGTATCGAGATTACTCAACTTTGGGATTATGCTCCTCAATTAGGCTATGTAAGGTAAGACCGAACATTCAAGCAGATTGATGGAATCAAGTAAGGTGTGCCTACAGGATGAATCAAATTTCAGTATATTCTAGATTATCTATTGAGCTTCTAGTTACTCCCTTGTTGCCATGGAACTTAATTATATGTGGCATTTAATTTAGTTCCTCATCAAGTTTTGTCTGCTATGTTGTGTTTTCCATTGTCCTTGTTGGGTGATCATTGCTCCTGCGTTTTACTATATGGTGTAATTATTTTCTAAAAGTGGTGAAATTAGTTTTTAAATGTTTTATAGAAAATTTATTTGGAATGTTTTACACCCCCTCTCCCTTTTATAATAAATAAATAACTTTATCTCTCTCCCTCTGTCCATATTAAAATGCTAAAGACTCATTCTCTTGTAAAATAAGTGAGGTTTGAATAAAAAGGGAAATGAAACATCTTTTGTTTTAAAAATAAACTATTGAAAAACCCATCTTTATATATTTTCTTTCAGGAATGAAATGAGTGAATCTTTTTTTAAAGGAAATTAATTGGGAATAGATTTAGTTGGACATGCCTACTGATTTTTAATAATCATTCCTATGCTTCCTACTAACTTTTAGAATTAGGCACATTTTCCATATCGGTCTTGATCACCATGTGAGATGCTGGGTTTGGGATTGGAGAGTGACACATGGGGTCGCATATTGATTTTGTAGTCTTGATGTTTGGTTTGTCTTTGTTTTCAACTTGGTTATATTTTTAGTTTATATATAGTTTTTTTCATAGGTTTTATTTATTTTATTGGTATTATTTTTTGTATTATATTTATTTAGCCTGTTTTTATTGGGAGAAACCATTCCCACCATTATTATGTGGTGACCTGATACTATTTTCCTGCATAGGAGGGCCAGGAACACCACTTGTGTCTTATTGCTGGCCGACTAGGGTTACCTGTTTGGGATAGAATCAAGTTTGTTCACGAAGGAGACCCTGTTAATATACTAGATAAAGAGTATAAATTCCTTAAATCAAAGCATCAAAAATCATGTTCCTCAAACAAGTTGAAAATCAAATTCGAATTTCAATAAGAAAAATTGGAGAATAAAATGTCCCATCCCCAGGAAACTTGGATTTCCCCAATGCATGGGTTTACTAATTCAAATAAAGAGTTCACTAATAATTTTTCAAATAAAATTTTTTGTATACCATTCCCAAATATTATGAAAAAAATAAAAAAAGCTCTAATACCATTCTTTATTCCTCACCCCAAAAGACACTGAATCAGTGCCCTAGGACGGTATGCCACATATCCATAGGCTTTCCCCCCCATACATCAAATGCTACCAACTAGTAGTGTGGGTATTAAGTAGAATGGAGGGGATACTATACACACACAACAAATTTATAATAATAGTTTAATAATAATAAACATAAAAACCAGATTAACCAACCATCACAGATAAAAAGAAAAAATAGAAAAATAACTACAGAATCAAATGTCAAAAATATGAATAATACAATACATTCTATAACTAATACCCCATGGGAGGTTCAAATAAAAGTGTAAAATAAAATAGAAAAAAATATTACTAAAAATGAACTCTAAACTAAAATAATTAATAGTAAATATGAATAAAAAACATAATAAAAAGAACCATTTTTCTTTAAAAATAGTTTTTCCTAGATCGTATATTTTAATTTAAAAGATAATTTTATTATATTTAGAAAATTAATTAGGTTAAATGGATAAAAAATTATGATTTGGCATGGAAACATTTACTATAAAGTTTCATCTTATATTTTTTTTAAACAAAATAATTACCATAGTTAATTTTTAGTCATGATTAATAATTGTAAAATAGGAAAATGAGGTATCTCGAATATTTAAAAATTCAAAGTCCAATAATGAAATTATAGAAAGCCTTATTAGATATAAATTTCATACCAACATGTATCACATATATTTTCTACACCTAATTAATCTAACTTACCAAACCCACTGAACACCCATGTGATTCCACTCCTATTTTATACCCATCTCTCATTTTCCCTAAAAAAATCCTATTTTTTACCTATAAAAGATGATTATTCCCACCATTTATCTAATCCCACTCCACCATAAATTCCCTAATAAATAGTTTTCCTTATCCGACCACTCTGAATACCTCCCAAATAATTCCTATGGTTTTTAGTACTCCTCTCAATATTTAATAAGCTAATTGGGAAGGTAAGGGTTCTCTTTATCATTTTTATACAAATACTTGTTTTCTGATAGGACCTTTTAGTTTCAATTGTTAATGAATTTATATGTTATAAATAAACCATTTACTATATAAATTATTATCTATTTATGAGATACTACCATTCCCTCTAAATCATCCCATTCCATAAAACATTTTTGTATAACCACTATGTTTATGAAAACAAACCTTGATTATCTCCATGCTCATTTCAATTCATCCACTTCCTTTATTTTGTATCAAAATGTTAATAATAAATCCATTAATATACAAATGATATCCTATTAATGATATACTACCTTTATCACACATCAAACCAATATTATATTCCTTTTTTATGGTCTTTATGCTCCCAAAATCATTCCTTGATACTTTGTCTTCATGTAATGAATACAAAAATCTAATATATTTCAAGGATTTCTATATAAATTAAGTTTATACAGGGTTATGTTTATGAAAAATGATCTGAATTAAGTGGTTTATATAACTATGTTTATAACACTGGATGTCAAAGTACATTCGTTGAAGTCAGGATAAGGGGTAAGGGTTTTCAATCTCAAATTTATCTCTCTTAGATATGTTTTTATTATCCAACTAATTTAATTTATGCTCTAAATATAATATTTATTTGAGATGTTATATCATTAAATTAATTAATTTATTTTATTTTATGTTCATTTTTAATCCCTATATTTCAATAGGTTATGATTTAATTACTACCCAAGTCGTAAGTGTGTTTCCCTCTTAATATTCATTATTCGGGAATCATGTTTTAATTACCAAATATATTATTTTTTATGGGACATTCATTTTCATAGATGAATTTTTTCAATATTATTAATATAATATGTATTATTTACATGTATATATTGTTATCGATATCTCATATTATTTTGAATCAAGAGTTACCAAAACCATTGTAAAACTCAAACATTTCCATGGTAGAAAAATCATCCTATGTTTTAGTAAAGTAAAAGTGTAAATAATTTCCTATAAAAGAATATATTTATAGATACTAGAAATTGGATATGGATCTGGAACATATTCACATAAGTTTTATAACCATAAAAAAGGTTTGTTGAGCATTGAAACAATCAATACCCTGATACACGATGAGTGGGCCAAAGATCGCACAATTAGAGAGATGCTCATGGGGGATTTACTTTGGAATATTCACATGAACCTAAATAAATAAGACAAATTATTTCTCAGAAAATTTCTTTTGGTATCATACTAATTCAAACTGTTAAAACCAATTTAAAATTATCATGGATGAATAAACACTTTGGATGAACCCTCAACCCTATATTTCTTGACAATGGTACCTTATTTTACTTTGATGATTCCCCATAAATTCTAAGTTGATTATGGGATATTATCCTAGGTAGAAACTTTATTCTATTTAACAAGGATGTAATTTAATTCAATATTTCTCATTATATGGACAACCATATTTTAATTAGTAAGGGGTTCCACAAGGAAAGTAGTTAATGGTATTGATAAATCTTATGGGGAATGAATTGGACATAATATAGTGATGGGTGAGGATTAGAATTATAGATCACCTTGATGTATTTATAGTTCTCATGAGTCAAAAAAAGTTTGTGTATTTGGTGTATTCCTTTCCAATTTTTCAAGATACCTTGACTACTATCTCAAAAAAAATACAAATGTCATAGAACAAGGACATGATAGTAGGTTTTGAGGTCCAACATTTTTCATTCCATTAGTATGAGATCAACGATTAATGTTGTCCAAATTTTAATTTATTATATAGTATATATAATTATTTGATTTCCATTTCATTATAGCTTCATGTTGTTCATTTATTCTTTCCATATCACTTATCCCATGTTTTTTTGTCTTGTATGATTCTACTATATGTTACTCTTTATAGAGTATATAGGATCACCCTTATTTTATTTCCTTTCCCATAGAAAAGTATAGGGGGAAAACTATATTTTTTAGGGATAAGATTGATAATCTAGTAATGTTATCTCAATGTGTTCATGTATTATCTTATGTATTCCAATGTATTGAATGTATGTATCTTGTATTCTTGGGCTACTATGTTTTTCTATCCAATTGTGATTTGTGTATTCTGTATCAATAATGTAATATAATTATTGGTTCTAGGTTTTTGAAGTAAAATATATTAAATCTGATATTAGTGAAAGTTTAGTAAGATCCTTGGTGACTAATTTTAGTGGAACCAGTTTAGACAGAATAAGTTACATGAAAATAAAATATGTTTTAAATGGATCACTCTAAAAAATATAATATGAATTGTATTTTAAAATTAAGTATCATGATCTAATTATGTGTATTCAGTTTTATAAATATAGTGACCAACATGAGGAATGAGAACCATGTCAACACCCATAGTAAATGAAAGGATATTCCCCTTTAACAAGTTAAATGAGCCGGAGTTGAGGCTAATCTATTCATAACCGTATCAGGGAATGTAAAATTGGTTATGAAAAATAATATAACTACATAGAAGGACCTTATAATCCAAAATTTTCAATAAATATGTTTTACTGATTACTATACAAGAAATTTCAAGCATTTAGTTGAACTAATAATCCATTTTAAGATAAATAATGGATCAAGTCCATATAGAAGATCATTTTTAATTTAGGAAGTGGTCAAAAGGAAAGATTCATTATAGAGGTATATTTTATAAAGGGAGACGAATAAAAATTGTAGACACTAATTCCAAAAATTTAATTGGAATATGAGATTGATTTCATCAAATGGAAAATGTTCAAGGAAGTATTCTTTGAAAAACACTTTCCTCATGAAAAAACAAAAGAAATGGAAAGGCAATTACACAATATTACACAAATAGAGAATCAAAATGTCACTGAGTATGAGGATAAATTTACATGGTTATCTAGGTATTCTATGAACTAAATAAATAGAGAAAAAATCAATATTGATCCATTTATTGATGGGTTATTACTAATCATTTAATGGGAGTTTGTCTTGATGGCGTTTTAATTGTATGAGGATATAGTCTTAAGTGAAATTAAGAGAGAAAATGAGTCTCTAAGATGTATGTATTCTAGGTAAACAATGAGAAGAAGAAGAATCCATATTACCATAAATGATACACCCCATGATTTTATGATATATTTATCTTCTAATTAATTTAATTTTTTTGATAGATTTTGACACAAGCAACCCCAAGTCTAAAAAACAATAATATAATATAACATTCTAACCTAGATATTAAAATTTGAAATATGAATAAGGATAAAAAAATTATGAAAAAATATGTATAAAAGTTTTATGAACAGTTTATTTCTGGAATAATGTATAATAAATAAGTATTAAATTTCAGTAAAGTGATTTTATGATTTAGAAATACATTTTCCTAAAAAATGGGTTTTATGTCTTTTTGTGGGAAAATATTATAATGAATTTCTTTATATTTTATAAATTTTATTTTTAAAAAGGATATAATTTTTAAATAATCATATCAAAATTATATTATAAGGAATATTTGGAAAGTTCCTAACACTTTTTATTTTTTAATGAATATTGAAAAATCTAACTATCATTGAAAAGAGTCTTCATTTCTAGAATTTTAAAATATATAATTGGTTTATAAATGTTTTCAAAGTAAAATTAGTTTACTTAAATTATAAATAATTCAATTTTGGTCATTAGAATCAATATTAATCATTATTTTGATATACAACTTTTTTTACTTATGTAGACATTTTTCTATAAAACCGCTTTCCAATGTATTTTGCTGGTTTAATTTTAAATTAAAATTTATCACCTTTGTGAAATGAATTTGATAAAATGGATTAAATATTATGAATAATTATAATTATTATATTGTAAAAACATAATATTAATTTTTTTTTCATTTTGAATAGCAACCATAGTAAATATTTTTCACCACGGTAAAAGAGGTGAAACTGGGATAAACCACGGGGTAATGATTTAAAATATATCTAAAATAGAACATTATCCTATTTTATCAGTGGTTTTCAACCAAATATATTTATAAGGGGTTATTATAAGTTTTTTTAAAAAAGGTTTTTGAATTTTGGAACCCAATCTTGAATTTTGTGAAGATAAGTTAATTTTTATTCAAATTAAATACTATTATTGGGTCTTTGAATTGAATGGAATGGTTGGTATATTTAATTTGGTTTTAGATATCTTCAAAATTCTAAAGACCTTAATTTTTTATTTAACCTAATAAATTCAATAAAATCATATTTTTTATTCTATCTCATGGTCAAATAATTTTTACAATTAAATTGGGTATTTCCTAAACACTATTTTCAAGAATTTTACTTTCCTAAATTAAAATTAAAATTTAAGTTATCATGGTTAAAGTTAAAATGGGTTTAAAGTGGTTTGACTGGGATATAAGGATTAAGATTTAATAAAACATTCCAACTATTATTGGTTGAGTATATTTCGACCATATCACAAATTATATTCAAAATTGGAGTGCCTTAGTGTTACATTACATGATTATAATGTTTATATTATTCAATATTTTAAGAATTTCCAACTGTAATATTGACCTATATTATAAGAGGATAACACCTCTTTTATACGATCCACACTTCATGGGACTTATATCGTAGATAATCCTTACCAAATTACCATCATATATTGCTTAACCACATCTTATATATTTTTATCTTACCAAAAGAACATCCTTTCATGGCTTAAGGTGTAAGACAAAGGAGGTTTCTAAATGAAGTTGTATAACTCTTAATGGAGTACTTTTGATTTTATTTACTCTTTGTATTCCTATTAATATATTTTAAAAATTATAAAAAAATGACTCTAGTATCATAAATATACTCATACTTTATTATGATTATGGTATAACCATTTTACAACTCTTTTTCACCATTTGAAAAAAGAACACATTGCTTGTGTGTACGTACGGCTTATGGCCTCTATGTAGTGGTGTAATTCATTTTTCATAACCATTATACTTATATGGATATAAAGATAGAACTAGTGAATATATATTATATTTATGACATAACTATTATCCTATAAGTATAATATATTATTTATCTTTTTACATTCTCATTATTTAAAATTATTATAATGTTGCTCATATGTACATGTGGACTACCACCTCCACGAAGCAATGTGTCCCAGTTTTCATGTACACCATTCATTGAATACTATAAATATATATATATATATATAATGAATATTTATGATATTTATATCAAAATTAACATTATAAAGATAATGAAATCATGAGAAATATTCAAGTACTAGAACCATTGTACTAAAACTTACTTAAATAACTAAGTAGTTAATAATGGAAACAAATTTTTTAATAAAAATGTATTATAATGTCATAGGTAGATCATATATGATATTGTAATTATTTTTATATTTTATTATATTATTTTAATTAATATAAATTTTATATACGTGAGGTTAAAATCCCTTATGAGGATGAACTAAATTTAAGTAATAGATTTTATCTCAATTTCCACTCCATAGTGTTATATTTGGTATTATGAACCTATTTACTTTTATGTGGTGTATATACCACTTAGTTGACATATTTAACATGAATAAATATTTATTCATGATTATTAAAGCTTAAATTAAATTTTATTTTCCCTAGTGTATTAAATTTAAAATTTACCAAAGAGGTAAGAATTTATTTTACAATATTATTTTTTTGGTATTGGTTATATTTTTTGTTAAAGGAAAATTATAATCCATCTTTTATGAATTTTATATATTTTATTATACTATATATATCTAATTATTTTTTATAGTTTATTCCAAAATTTTATCTTCTTTAAAATGAATCATTAAAATAAATGTTTAGGAGAAAATCCGATCTTATTTTTATTTTTAACCTGGAATATTTTTCTTCCATATCTATATTTTCAAAAAATAGTTTTTTAAAAGTACTTTTATATTACCCGAATGATTTATTATGAAATTTTTATGTTATATTTACTTTTTTAAAATGCTTAAATGTAATTATTATAATATTTTGTAAATTTTTTATTTTTATCATTCTTTTTAGAAAGTTAAAAAGAATGTTTCCTTTTAACATATATGACATTAATAGATTTTACATCCACTATAACAATTTTTCACTATTTAGAATCATCTAAATGTTTCCAATTATTTTACAATGAATAACATTTAATGAAATATTATTTTAATGTTTGTATTTTATTTTCTTTATTTGTCAAAAAGATACGATTTTATTGAAAAAATATTTTTTTGGATGAATTGATGGTCATATTTTATTTCTTTTTTATTTTGTAGTCATTAAATTTATTTTAAAACATCCACTTTCTTATAATTTTTTTCATTTGAAATTTAATTCTTCCTAAATATCCATATTATTTGTATAATGGATATTATTATTACCTAAGACATTTACCATTTCTAATCACGGTGTTTTACTATGATATTTATTTAATTTATTATAGAAATATTGATATTTCATATTTTTAACTCTATAAAGAGATTTTTTGATAAGTAATATTGATTATGAATTAAATTTATCATTAAATATATGATAAAATAATTGGATATATTCTGATGGGTGGATACTATAATTATATATCTCCCAGATGCACCCAATGGTCGCATATGAAAAACTAGTTGGCTGACCACATCAAATGGGTTTTTGGGGTATACCTATCTATCAATTAAATTGTCTTGAAACAATTCATTAATAGTAATGGTATAATGATTCTTGAGAACATGATTAAAAACATCAAGTATTTAATTCATTGTTAATTTTGTTATTATTATCTATGATATTATTTAGTTTATATAATCCAAGGATTCATTTCATGCCCAAGTTATTAATTAAATGGAATGTGTTTTTTTAGTTATTTTCCTTTCCATATAGATTATTACTTATTTATTAATGGTAGTGTTTTTTATATGTTACTGTTAATGAGAAATTGAGATCACCTTATATTTTTTCCTTTCTTCGGTATAGAAATAAAGATATTATGAATAATATATAGGATTCAAGAATTTCTCTTATGATATGTTTTTTATATTTCCTATGTAATATGGGAATAATATTTGTATATAGTTTTCCCTGATTGATAAACTTATTGATCATATATGGTGACATCTATTTCATATTATAATAATTCAATAAAGAAAACACAGTCTCTGGGTTACTAGAGTGAGGTTTCAAAAGTTGGTTTTAGAGAAAGTTTAGTAGAATCCATGAGAACTAAATTTTAAATAAACAAAACTAACAAGAGAAATATGATAATCTCATATAATATTTGATAACTTTTACCATTATATATGTTTTTATTTAATGAATCAATATTCCTGATTATTATGAGATAACATAGTGTGTACCATTATTTAGTTATGATTCCTAATAAAAGTAAGGGAATCAACACCCATAATTAATGTAGGTATTTCCATGCTGAGGAAACCAATACAGTTAGTGTCATAATTGAGAAAATATTGGCCACATAAGGGTAACTGACTTAGGTTATGATGAATAAACATTCTCATATATTGAAAACTATTGTTCAACAACGTGATTCAATTAATTTTGGATCACTTTATGAGACATGATACTCTATATTTTAATGGGTCTATTAATATATAGCTAAACAATGGATTATGTCTCTTGAAAAGATATTCTTAGATTTAGAATGTGATGAAAGTGAAATGTTTATTCTAGAATTTCTTTTTTAGTGGAGATTATGATAAATTTTGGTTATTTATTGAGTAAATTAATGAGGTTTAAGAAATATAAATCATTGAATAAATAAATGTTAAAGTGAAATTCTTTGATAAAAACTTCGGTCAGGAATAGCGAGCTGAAATAGGGATAAAGTTCCTCATAAGAAAAGAATGAAGAAGGATTTTCAGAGTATGGGGATGAATTTAATAGATTATAAAATAATTTTTTGGACTTTACATATAATAAATAAATAAATATTAACCATTCATTTGATTGAATTAATCTAAGTATCTAAAGGGTACGGAATTCTCAAATGTTTTCATTATATGATTATATAATATCAATTTTTATTATGATAGAAAAAAACAATTTTCTAGATCCTATATATATATTTTGAAATCAAGAGACAAATATGTTGAATAAACATCAATAGTAAGGTTAAAATTCAACGAATAATAATTTAATGAATAAGTTTCCATCATATAAAAATTGTGGAATGAAATATCCTAGAAAATTGTTAAATGGAATGAGAGTTTGAAATAAGTGTGAAGATAAGTGTCCTATGGATAATGAATTTAATGAAAATAAAAAACCAACACTATTTAGTTATTTAAATATAAAGATATGGGGAATTATCCACACCACTTCCCTAACAATGAAGGAAAATTAACAGAGAATAATCCAAGGGGTGATGGTCAAGCATATAGAAATTCAACAGTTGAAGTGAATGTTCCAAGCGATTTGGTGAAAGGTACACATATCATCTATTATAGAAGTGAAAATGTTCTATTTAATCTTGGTTCCACTCACCCTTTTATATTTAGAGAATTTTATAAGGGTATAATATCACTAACATAATTATTATATATTTATTGTGAAATTAAAACTCTTAATTTTGTGATGATCAAATTTCAAGTTTACAGTTCCTCTCCTAAAGATGTTTTTTGGAATATAATTCATGAAAATATTTTTATTCTATTTCTAGTTGAATTTGACATAATTTTGTGCATTAATTATCTCTATTATTATAAATCACATATCAATTATCAATAAAGGTATGTTATATTCAAAATTTGAAATCAACCAATGATAGTTTGTTGGTGTGAAAGAGAACCTGAACTAGAAATATAAATTACATAAATTAAATGAGATTTACTATCTATTAATGAGATATATTTATCTTAGATGCATTTATAGAATCTTAACATTTATAATATTTCAATTAAATATATATTTTTTATTTCTTCCTAGAATGAGTTCATAGTCATCCATTGAGTCGTGAAGTTGATTTTTTCATTATAACTCATACCTATTATTGCGCCCTTTTCAAAGACTCAATATAGAATGACCTTGATTGAGTTGATAGAATTTAAGAATAAACTCTAAGAGCCCAGTGATTCACCATGGGGTGAACATATTATTTTTGTAACAATAAATATGAGTCAATGAATCTTTTTAATGATTATCGGGAAACTTAACATGATCAATATTAAGGACATGCATCCTCTACCCCAAATTAATAATGTATTTGATCAATTTTGAGGAGCTCAATATTTCTCCATGATTGATCTACAATATGTATACCATAAATGATGGTTAAAGAAAGATTTTATTCCCAGTTCTTCACCCCCGTTTGATTTATGGTCAATATGAATTTATAGTAATAACAAGAGTGATTTTTTTTCTACAAAATAAATCATTATTGGGTCATATAATTTCAAGTGAGGGTATATCGTTAGACCCTTAAAATATGAATTTTATTGAGAAATGGACTAATCCAATGATATTAAATGAGATCTATAATTTTTTTATGTTGGATGTATATTATCAATTATTGGTGATATATTTCTCAAAAACTATATAATCCACTCACCAAATTTACTCTGAAGGGGGTTAATTTCCTATGGACATATGAATGTAATGAGAATTTGAAATAAATAATTTTTTTGGTCAGTGAACCTATGATTATACTACCCTACAATGGGGAAGGGTTTGTGATATATAGTGATACATAAAATAAGGGACTAGGATGTGTCCTCATATAATTATATGGTGATAACATATGTCTCGTGCCAATTGAAAATTTATGATTAGAATTACCCAACTCAAGATTTAGAGCTAGAAATATTAATTATTTGAATGATGATATAGAAAAGAATTATTTTGGGGAAAGTTGGGATATATATATAATAATTATAAAATCATGAAGTATATTCTAAATATAATTATTTGAATATGTGCTAAATGATATGGTAGGATTTGATCAATTATTATGTTTTTTCAATACATTTCTACCCTGGGTAGATGAACAAGGTTGCTGATGTGCTAAATTTGAAAGTACAAGCTAGTTTTTATATGGTGAGGATCAAATGAGATCCAATATTTATAGATTTATAGAATAGAGGTTTTAAAATATTATGGAAATGGGAAATATATTATCTTTCTTAGATGAATGTTTAACCATATATCCCTGAGAGGATTAAGAAGGCATAAAAGGAAGATGTGAAATTATAAAATAAGGTGAGGAATGTTGCTGAGTTTAACCATGATCATAGAGGAATTAAATGGTTTAGGAAAAAATTATGTGTTCCATCAATACATTTTTTAGAAGGTGTTATTGGATTAATCTCATAAGCCATCATTCAATATTCATCCTATATGTATGAATATATATATAGATATGAAAGATTTTTTATGGTGGAATAAATAAAACAAGATTTTGAAGTGTATATATCTTGATGATTATTGTGTAAATAGTTAAGGTTGAGAGACATAAGTATTAGGAGATTTTATAACAATTACCCTTAC
The DNA here is from genome assembly GCA_963277665.1 of Viscum album. Lineage (NCBI taxonomy): Eukaryota > Viridiplantae > Streptophyta > Magnoliopsida > Santalales > Viscaceae > Viscum > Viscum album. The sequence goes on from OY728146.1 coordinate 1,113,685,553, forward strand.
TAGAATGAAAATTTGAAAAAATGACCATTGATTTCATCATCAGAATCCCAAAAACATCTAAAGGTGATAATACTATGTGGGTTGTAGTCAATCACCTTATGAAGCCATCAGAATTTATTTTTATAAGAGAAGATTTAGTTTTTGATCTTAATCAATTATATATTAAGTAAGTTATAAGATATCATGGAGTACCATCATCAAATGTATTTGATTAGGATTTGAGTTTTACCACAATGTTTTATAGAAATATTTTGCAGGATATAGATAAATAGTAAAATTTTACTATTACTTATCATTATCAAATTGATGGTTAGTACGAGAGGTATAGTAAAAATATAGAAGAAATGTTGAGATCATTACCTATTTATTTCAAATGATTTTGGGATTAAAAACTTCTATTGGTATAGTTTTCTTACAATAATATCTCTTACTCAAGTATTAATATGGTTCCTTATGAGTTCCTCTGTGGTAGAAATTCATAACTCCTATGTGATTGGATGAATTTAGAGAAATAATGTTATTAAGGATTGATCTGTATAAGGAAATTGAATATATGGTTATATACATTCAATAACACATAAGGGAAGCTAATATTTGATAAAAAAGTTATACTAAAAGTAATTGATGAGATATATAGTTTGATATTTGTGATAAGGTATTACTAGGAATGTCTCACTAGAAAAAAGTTATGAGACTTGGAAAAAACAGAAATATGTGCCCTAGATATATCAGTACCTTGATTTTTTTTGATATTATCAGGACAATATCTTATTTATTTGCGCTTCTACCGAATCTCTTTCAAGTTCATGACATGTTCCTTGTATATCTCTTAAGGAAGTATGTAACATCCCAAGTAAGTAATGAATAATATATATTTTTATATATGCCTATTAATGAATTAGATAGTGTTTTAGAGGCTTAAAATGAAAATAAATCCAATCTTAAGCATGACATACACTAATATTTTTAAAAGATTGTTTTACTACCTTTTTATGGAAAACCATTTTTAAATCTATCTTTTGACAATTTTATAAGATATGTTTGTCAAAATAAACTTATTCTTTATTATTGGGACATCAAAATTTACTTTTTGTGAATTTTTGGTATTTTTCCGATAAAGTTCATTTTTTAATGAATAGTGAAAACATGTTGTATTTTAATTCAAAACCTCTTTTTAATATAATTTATTTATATGATTAGATTATCTTTTTAATTGGTTTTAAAGTTAAATTAGAATATATTTTTACCATTTAATCCAATTGTGGTCATTGGAATCAATTTCACTTTGAAATTGGACTTAAACTAGTGTCAATCTTTTGATACTTATTGTTTCATAAAAACACGCTATTTGTCATGACAGCGGGAATTAATTATTAAATTAATTAATGTGACTTATATTATTTGAATTTTGTAAAATAGACATCATTTTTGAATTCAGAATATCAAATATAGCTTAGGGGGAAGTTTTGGTATATTTCTGAAAAACTTCAATATTTGATGAATAGTGAAACCACTAAGTGGTAGTTAAAGAAACCGATTTTTCATTTAAATGAAACTTTGTCACTTCTGTGATTTGATTTTCAAAAATCCGACATACATGGTTGTCATTAAGAAGTAAAATGTGGTTCAATAAGATTAAAATAATTTTTTGGTGAATAGTAACTTTTAAGTTCTTAATCGCGATTAGAGGTAATTAGTGTAGTTTAAGGTAAAACTAATGTTTTAATAAAATGAGATGAGCTTGACACATGTACTACCATCATTGGATGTGTCATGGATGACAAAGAAAATCCATGGGTCAACTTGGGGACCCCATGGAGCCACTTTGGTTGGGAAATGACATAAATAACTTTTTATTAAATGTTAAAGTAAAAATGACACAAACATCAGATATTTTACTAAAATAATTTTTACATCGGTTTATTCAAGTCATATTTTTGACTATAAATATTCATTAGAAAGATAAAAATATTTCCTACATCATGATATTTTTTTTATAATTTTTAGACATTAAATATATTAAATTATTTATGACATCATGATGATGTAGCGATTACCTCATTAATAATGGATTTAAATAAAATGAAAAGATAATGTAAAATATATGACCTACACATGTCCAAAACCTATTGGATGGGTATATTTATAATTCTTATCACCTTATCCTAGAATTATATCAATGTGGGACCTCTTAAATCCGAATCTCATTTTAAAATAAAGTAACTTTTCTTTGCTTTCCAAGAGTGCCCCTCCTCTCCTCTTATAAAAGGCCCCCACCTCTACCTCTTTACCCACACTTACAAAGCCTTTGGATCGGCCAAACCCTGCCCATTTTGTCTATCCAAATCCCTCTATTACTCCTTGAAGCCCCACTTTGGGAAGAAGTCTTCCCAAGGAAGCCTTTGAGCACAAATCTAAGAGAGTTACCTGATTTTAAGGTAATGTCTTCACTTGTGTTCTTTTGTTTTATTTTTCTTCTCCAACCCCCTAAACTCTTTTTATTTATTTCTTTTGTAACAACTCCAGTATCTTAAATATACTAGTATGTTGTTATAATAAGATTTAGAGCTACACTTACACACATCTACATCTAATGGTTAAAGAACATACCGTTTCTGTGGTTGGAGAATTTCTGCCTCCCGAAATGATGATTGTTCAATCTTCTTTTAAACACCTTTAATGGTGGCCATTAAGATGTCACTATATTTATATATGATATATATTATGTTTATGTTTTCTTTATGCTACTTTATTTTTCATTTGTGTTATACCTTTATGGTTTCCATTGTTGGTAAACACGATAATTTCATTTTAGGAAGTGCGGACTACCGCCCCCTCAAAGTGATGTGATTCGTTAATGCCATATGTGGGACATATAAAGGATGGATTTAAATTTATTATATATTATGTTATACTGGAATTATAATATACCTCTATATAATTATCATTTCATTCCATTAAAGTATGAGATAGAAATGAAAGTAGCGTTCATGCATACGTACGGCTTACCGTCTCCATGAACGGTGCGTTTCATTTATTATCCCCAAATGTAATGTATTATTATAAGTACATATATATAATGGATATATATGATGAATGATACATCTAAATGATGAATATAATTCTGGAATTTAAATATACATATCTCTCATTTAGTTTTAATTCCATTAATATGACATAGAAATGAATGTAGCGTTCATGTGTACGTACGACTTACCGTCTCCATGAACGGTGCATTTCATTTCTTACCTCTAAATGATTATGTAATATTATAAATACATGTATATTCTGGATATATATGATATATATGATATCCAAATCAGGAATTTCATTCTGGATATAAAGAACCTTTGACCACACGAACAACATGTAATTGTAAGAAGTCCACTTTCGACTTAAGAACCAAATACCGACAAAACAAGCATTATTAACTTAAATGGTAACATAATGTTTATAACATGGAAATAAGTGATATAAAAAGAATAATGAAATTGAAAAAGGTTCTTAAGAAAATATAAATTAACTCAAGTTTATTATTCAGGACGTTAAAGAAAGATCGAGTCAAGTCGGACCCGAGGTAAGGGACTTCGTCTCAATCTCCTTTCATTGAGGCGTATTTCGTTTTATACACAACTATCTTTTATATGGTGTATAAACCCTTTTGACTTTGACTTTTATACAAAAGGAATCTTTTTCTACGAAGCGTTTTACTAAACGAAAAAAAGTAATGTTTCTTTTTAACGTACGCGGTGACAACGACCTTTTCCGCCGCTGCGAGTATTATTTGGTCTTTGGCTTCCTCAACAAGCCGTAATGTTTTTAAAATAAAATAAATACCATATACTCTTTTATGTATTCTGGTATTGAAAATGGTTTTGATAAAGGATTCTATTATGTCAACATATTTAAATTATATATTGTGATTGAAATGTGGAAATTTTATCATTCCTTTATATTGGTTTTATGTTTTATGATTTTATATTGGTACTTGGAAATTTGACGGGTGGTTACGTGATAAACCATATGACGGGTGGTGCCGTGAATACCAGGATGGGTGGTTACGTTATAACCTCCAATGCATTGGGTATGGAAGTCGGCCGTATGGACATTCCATTAAGTATGTATGGAAGTTGGCCGTATGGATATTCAATTAAGTGATATGTGTGGAAGTCGACCGTATGGTTATTCCACTTAAGTATGTTTATGTCCCAAGTTACCTTTATATGTTATGTGATCTTTTTATGGGTTTTATGGTAATATTTTGGTTACAAAAGGGTAAGTAATGATCTTTTATTCAGTGAAGAGTTTTTACTACTTCATAAAGGTGAAAATTGTTACTTTGATAAAGTATACATGGTTTACTTGTTGTTTTGATAAAATAACAGTTTTCATTATTTGTGTATCCCTTATTGAGCTCTTTATGCTCACCCCAAGTTTTTTGAAATGTTTTTCACAGGACCTAATGTGGAATAGGGTCAAGGATGGGATCAAGGGAAAGTCATGCTATATAAAACATGGAACTAGATATGTTTCTTTTTAAGAGTTTTTTTTATTCTATAGAAACTTAGTAGAAGTGTCTACTTTGTAATCTTTTGAGATGTAGTAGTTATGTTCTAATTATCTAAAACTCTAAACTGAAAAGATCCTCAATGTGAATTATTAATTTAATTCAATATTAAGAGATGTTTAAGGCTGGGGCATTATAGTTGGTATCAGAGGTCGGTTTAGACAACTTTAGGAGATAGAAAATTGTTAAATTATAAGTTAAGTTATGGTATGACTAAAATGATATAGCATTTAAAGACTACCATGTTGCTTCACCTAAGATATTTCTGTGTTCAGAATGGTTTTCCGTAGAGGAAACAAAGCAGCTATGTTGGGACGACATCAGGAGGAAGACAACCTTCCAAATCAGCAACCTGAGATGGTTGGAATCAGAAGTGAATAGTTTGTTGCAGTGATGGCACAGTTGACTCAGGCTATAAATGGTGGTGGTATCCATGCATGAGATCAGCCAGATCAATCACAGAGGAACATTTCAGTGGTGGAACATTTCATGAGGCAACATCCCCCATCATTCAGAGGATCATCTGACCCTGTGCAAGCTGAAGGGTGGATTAACATACTGGAGAAGATTTTTGATGTCATGGGGTGTTCAGAACATCAAAAGGTTAGTCTTGCTGTTTACCGTTTTGAAGGAGAAGCTGATCAGTGGTGGTCGATGGTGAAAAATATCAGGGATAGTGATGAGATTGAGGATCTTCACTGGGACGAATTCAAAGGTATGTTTCTTGAGAAATATTTTCCAAATGTGGTTCGTCTTAGGATGGAAAAACAGTTCCTAGAATTGAGGTAGGAGGATGATTCAGTGGATGCTTATGAAGCAAATTTCACTCGATTGGAAAGGTATGCTCCAAACTTCATACAAGATCTTGATAGTAAAATAAACCGTTTTTACTCAGGGTTAAAGCCAAAGTATCAAAGGGCTTTAGCTTCTCGTGAGTTCAAAAGTTATGAAAAACTTGTTCGATGTGTGGAGAAGGTGGAAATGGAGTTTTCCGATGATCATGTGTTCTATGACAAACAACAGAATAATAGGTCCATTTGGCAGGCAAAGGGGAAGAATTCATCAAAGAAGCAAGGAGGTAAGAAAACCAAATATCCATCCCGTGAGAAGTGTGGTAAAATGCATCCTGGAGAATGTTTATCCAAGTCTGGTAAGTGCTTTCGGTGTGGTAAGTCTGGTCATATTGCTCGTAACTATAAGGAAGATGATCAAGCAGGCAATGAAAAGCCAGCGGTAAGATGTTTTAAGTGTAATGAAATGAGTCATTATGCAAATGAGTGTCTAACGAAGAACTCGACTGGGGGAAAGCAGCCAGACTACAAGAAGAAAGGGGTGGTGAAATCCTTTTCAACAACTTCAGTAGATGTTGGGCCATCGAATGAAGTGGTATCAGGTACACTGTTTGTTTGTTCAGATTATGCCAATGTGTTGTTTGATTCAGGGTCTACACACTCTTTTATTTCTGAGAAGTTTTCTAGTAAATTGGAAATTCCATCTCAAGATATGGATCCTGAACTTATGGTAAAAACACCCGGAGGGAACGTTGAGACAAAAAGGAATTATAAAAACCTTCCTATCCTTGTGTGTGGAAAGAATCTACCAGAAAACCTTATTTTTTTTTCCTCTAGTAGAGTTTGATGTTATTTTGGGCATGGATTGGCTTTCTGTTTATCATGCTAAGATTGACTGCAGAGCTAAAATGGTTTCTTTTCAGAAAGATTTTCAGTTTGTGTACAAGAATGAACCCTTGATTTTGATAACATATTAGGATGTTGAGAAACTAGTAAAAGATGGAAATGAATGTTACCTTGCACATATTGTTGAAAATAAAGGAGCTGTTCAGATTAATGATGTGCCAGTGGTAAATGAGTATCTTGATGTTTTTCCTGATGAGTTTCCTAGTATTATTCATGATCGGGAAGTTGAATTTACTGTTGACTTAGTTCCTGATTCTAAGCCAATTTCAAAACCCCCTTATCGAATGGCTCAATTTGAACTTTTAGAGTTAAAGAAGCAATTGCAGGAGTTATTAGATAAAGGTTTCATTCGACCTAGCACATCACCATGGGGTGCTCCTGTCTTGTTTGTTAAAAAGAAAGATGGCTCAATGAGACTTTTCATTGATTATAGAGCCTTGAATAATATTACTCTTAAGAACAAGTATCCTTTGCCTCATATCGATGATTTGTTTGATCAGCTCCAGGGAGCTCAGTATTTTTCGAAGATTGACTTGAGGTCGGGGTACCATCAATTGAAAGTAAAAGAAGCAGACATTCTGATGACTGCGTTCCGTACTAGATATGGCCATTATGAATTTGTATTTATGCCTTTTGGGTTAGCCAATGCACCCGCTGTATTCATGGACCTTATGAATAGAATTTTCCATGAGTTCTTGGATAAGTTTGTGGTTGTTTTCATTGATGATATTTTGGTGTTTTCTAAAAGTAAAGAGGAGAATGAAAGTCATTTAAGGGTTATCTTTCAAACCTTAAAAGAAAAGAAACTATATGGAAAATTCAGCAAGTGTGAGTTTTGTTTACAAAAAATTTCTTTCCTGGGTCACATTGTTTCAAAATATGGCATAACTGTTGATCCTGCTAAAACAAAAGTTGTTGAAGAATGGCCAAAACCCACAAATGTAACCGAGATCCGTAGTTTTCTTGGTTTGGAAGGTTACTACCAAAGGTTTGTTGAAAATTTTTCATGGTCATCTAGTCCAATGACTAAGATAACTCAGAAGGGTGTTAAGTTTATCTGGATAAAAGAATGTGATGATTGTTTTCAGGAGTTGAAAAGAAGATTGGTGAATGCTTCAGTTTCGGCACTTCCTTCAAGGAATGGTGAGTTTGTTATCTACAGTGATGTTTCATTGAAAGAAATTTTTTGTGCCCTTATACATAATGATTAGGTAATTGCTTATGCTTCACGTCAGTTGAAAACTCATGAGGTAAATTACCCCACACATGATTTGAAATTAGGTGCTGTTGTTTTTGCTCTAAAAATTTGGAGGCATCATTTGTATGGAGTAAAGTGTGAAATATATACTGATCACAAAGGGTTAAAGTATATATTCACTCAGAAATAATTGAACATGAGATAGAGGAGATGGCTGGAATTAATCAAGGATTATGATTGTACAATTCATTACCATCCGGGAAAAGCAAATATGGTGGCCGATGCTTTGAGTCGAAAAAGTAATGCTTCATTAACCATGCTACGTTTGGAACGAGATCCTTTGGTTTTTGATTTGATGAAATTTGGAATAGAAGTTATTGGTGCAGGAAGTTATTCTGTTTTGTTTCAGGTATCAGTGAGATCATCCCTATTAGACAGAATTAAGCAAGCACAGAGGGAAGACAGTGAGTTGCAGAAAAAGGTAGAGCTGGTTCAGAAGGGTGTGTTTCCTGAATTCAACATTGATAATGATTGTGTTTTGAGGTTTGAGAAGAGATTATGTGTGCCTTGTGATTCACAGTTGAAGAATGAGTTGTTATGTGAGGCTCATAGTTACCCGTTTTCAGTTCATCCTGGAAGTACTGAGATGTACAGAGATCTGCGGGAGTATTATTGGAGGGATGGAATGAAAAGGGATATTGCTGATTTTACTGTGAAGTGTTTGACTTGTCAGCAGGTTAAAGCAGAGCAGCAGTTACCGAAAGGGATGCTTCAGCCTTTACCAGTGCCAGAGTGGAAATGGGAAAACATATACATGGACTTTGTTGTGGGATTACTGAGGAAATCTCTAGGTAATAATGAAATCTGGGTTATTGTTGATCGCTTGACTAAATCTGCTCATTTCCTTACTATACGAGATACTTTTTCACTAGATCAACTTCCCCGTTTGTATCTTAAAGAGATAGTCAGGTTACATGGAGTTTCTCTCTCCATTGTGTCCGATCGTGATCCCAGGTTTAATTATAACTTTTGGAAAGGCCTTCAGAAGTCGTTGGGTACTGAATTAAATTTTAGTATAGCTTTTCATCCTCAATCAGATGGGCAATCAGAACGAATAATTTAGACCTTGGAGGATATGCTACGAGCTTGTTCAATGGATTATCAGTAAAGTTGGGACCAAATGTAATGTATTATTATAAGTACATATATATAATGGATATATATGATGAATGATACATCTAAATGATGAATATAATTCTGGAATTTAAATATACATATCTCTCATTTAGTTTTAATTCCATTTATATGACATAGAAATGAATGTAGCGTTCATGCGTACGTACGGCTTACCGTCTCCATGAACGGTGCATTTCATTTCTTACCTCTAAATGATTATGTAATATTATAAATACATGTATATGCTGGATATATATGATATATATGATATCCAAATTAGGAATTTCATTCTGGATATAAAGAACCTTTGACCACACGAACAACATGTAATTGTAAGAAGTCCACTTTCGACTTAAGAACTAAATATCGACAAAACAAAAATTATTAACTTAAATAGTTACATAATGTTTATAACATGGAAATAAGTGATATTAAAGGAATAATGAACTTGAAAAATGTTCTTAAGAAAATAAAAATTAACTCAAGTTTATTATTCAGGACGTTAAAGAACAATCGAGTCAAGTCGGACCCGAGGTAAGGGACTTCGTCTCAATCTCCTTTCATTCAGGCATATTCCGTTTTATACACAACTATCTTTTATACGGTGTATAAACCCCTTTTAATTTTACTTTTATCAAAAATAAATCTTCTTCTACGAAGTGTTTTACTAAATGACAAAAAGGAATATTTCTTTTAATGTACGCGGTGATAATGACCTTTTCCGCCGCCGCAAGTATTATTTGGTCTTTGGCTTCCTCAACAAGCCGTAATGTTTTTAAAATAAAATAAATACCATATACTCTTTTATGTATTTTGGTATTGAAAATGGCTTTGATAAAGGATTATATTATGTCAATATATTTAAATTATATATTGTGATTGAAATGTGGAAATGTTATCATTCCTTTATATTGGTTTTATGTTTTACGATTTTATATTGGTACTTGGACATTTGACGGGTGGTTACGTGATAAACCATATGATGGGTGGTGCCGTGAATACCAGGACGGGTGGTTACGTTTTAACCTCCAATGCATTGGGTATGGAAGTCGGCCGTATGGCTATTCCATTAAGTATGTTTGGAAGTTGACCGTATGGAAATTCAATTAAGTGATATGTGTGGAAGTCGACCGTTTGGTTATTCCATGTTTATCTCCCAAGTTACCTTTATATGTCATGTGATCTTCTTATGGGTTTTACGGTAATCTTTTGGTTACAAAAGGGTAAGTAATGATCTTTTATTCAGTGAATAGTTTTTACTACTTCATAAAGGTGAAAAGTATTACTTTGATAAAGTATACATGGTTTACTTGTTGTTTTGATAAACTAATAGTTTTCATTCTTTGTGTATCCCTTACTGAGCTCTTTATACTCACCCCAAGTTTTTTGAAATGTTTTTCACAGGACCTAATGTCGAATAGGGTCAAGGATGAGATCAAGGGAAATTCATGCTATATAAAACGTGGAACTAGACATGTTTCTTTTTAAGAGTTTTTTTATTCTATGGAAACTTAGTAGAAGTGTCTACTTTGTAATCTTTTGAGATGTAGTTGTTATGTTCTAATTATCTAAAACTATAAACTTGAAAAGATCCTCAATGTGAGTTATTCATTTAATTCAATATTAAGAGATGTTTAAGGCTGGGGCCTTATAAGGTAACTTATTGATCCTTTATATATAGTAAACTGAGAGTTAATTACACAAGTGAAAGATTTATCTTATAAGGAACACACAACTAAGATTATGGATTATAGAGATAAAGTGATATGAAACAAGACCAATCACCTAGTCAATGTTTTGTAAAGAAATAACAGAACTATGGAAGTTACATGGGATCCTTAGGATATGATGAAGCATAAATATCCTTCTTTTTTTTATACAGGTGTGACATAATTTCATGGGATAGAGTTTTATAATGGGTATAAAATGCAACACCCTTATATTTTATGATATATTCCCCATTAAATAAATTTAATTTCTTTGATATCTTGCGATACACACAACCCAAATTCTAAATGAACTATAATATTTCATACCATTATAACATATCTATTAAAATTGGAGTTTTGAGAAGTAATAAACAAATTATGAATATATATATATATATAAGTTTTATATAATTTTAATTCTTTTATTTGTTTATAATCAATAAGTAATCAATTTCAATAAAATCAATTTATGCTTTAATAATAGATTTTCTTCAAAAGTGGTCTTTATTATTTTTTTGTGAGGAAATATTATAATTAATTAATCTCAGTTTTATAAATTGAATTAAATAAAATTTATATCATTTTTGAAATCAAAATATCAAAGTTATCTTTAAATTATTGGTTGAGGATTTTTATGAAAAGTTTTATTTTTTGATGAAAGGAAAAAAATATCGATTTTCATTAAAAAAAAATATTTTCATTTCAAGTATTGAAAAATTTAAAAAATATTTGATAATAGTTTTATAGAAAAACTATTAAATTTTTATTATTAATAATCCAATTAATGTCATTGGAGTCAATATTATACTTGAATTTGGTTTAAAAACTTTTCAAACTTAAGAAGAGTTTTTTATGGAAAATATTTTTCATCATGTTTTGATTGATTGATTTCAAATTAAATTCTACCACTTATGTGGATTGAATTTTATAAAAATGATTCATATTTTTAAGTACCATAATTAATATAAATTAATAATTTTAACTTAATTGTTTTCCATTATGAATAATAAACATTGTAAATGTTTTTTCAGGTTGGTAAAAGATGTTCAAGTTGATAAAACCATGGGGTAAATCATTAATATATCACTAGCACAAAACTTTATACTATTGTATGAGTGGTTTTCAAAAAAGAATATTTATATGTAGTTAAATAATATATTTTAAAACATTAATCTAAATATGGGTTTCTAATATTTAATTTTATGAAGGGAAGTTATATTATATTCAAATTAAGAGTAATTTTTGGGTCTTGAAATTTAATAGAATGGTTGGAATAATCAATTCACTTTTATCTTGATAAAAAAGTCCAAAAAAATTATCTTTTTTTATTAGTTTTTAAAAAAATGTGGAAAAATACCTATTACATTATTTTTATGGAATTTTTTTAATGGTTAAATCAGTCATTTCATAAAAATATTTTTCAAATGATATATATTATTATATTTAAATTAATTTCATTCTCCTATAATAATTGAATTTGATAAAATGGATTCCTAATTTTTAATCATTATGTACAATTTGTTTATAAAGAAACTTTAATTTTTGTTCATATAATTTGGTTATTATGGTAAAATTTATGTTATTATGGTTAATGATAAAATTGGTTTAAAGTGGATTAACCATGAGAGAATTCTTTAAATTTTACAATTTTTTTTGAAAATAAATTGGTTGAGTTTATTTAGACCCTATAACATATTATCATTGTTTTTTTATGAATTGGTTCCACTTCATGAGCCTTCTATCTATAAAAATAAATTATATAAAACATTTTAGTATTTTTTAACCACCTACTAAAGATTAATTTCTTTCCAAAATATCGTACTTTCAATATATATGGTATAAGCCGAAGGTGTTTTCTCAAAGAAGAGGTATAACTCTTAACCATGTACTTTTGATTTCAATTATTTTTTTCTGCCTCTAAATATGTTATAACCATATTAAAATAATTAATATAGTATCATAAATTTACATATATTTTAATAATTAGTATGGTACAACAAATTTCCCCCTCTTTCCAGTTATATGGAAATCTAGCACATTGCTCTTGTGCACATATGGATTACCATGTCCACAAATTGGTATAATTCCTTTTTAATAACCATTTTACTTTAGTGGTTATAAAGATAGAAGTAATGAATATATATGATTTTTATGAAAAAGTTTGTTCCTATATATAAAATATATTAGTTAAATTTATTCTTAAACTTGTAAAAAAAATATAATGTCATTAGTGCATACGTGTGCACTACCACCTTCATGAAGCGATGCTATCCATTTTTCATGTATAAATTCGATGGATTATTTAAAATATGTATATAATTAATATATATAGTATATATATGATGATAATTTTTTTATGATGTAATAGTGATAAATATTAAAGGACAAAAACCACCGAACCAAAAAATACATAAAAATGAAATACTTGACACCGGAAAATAACAATTTTATGAAAGAATTATTAATAAATTGGAATTAAAATGTCATAATTTGATCATATATGATATTATAATTATGTATATGTTTTTTATAGAATTATAATAAATATAAATTTATTATACAGAAGTTTAAGATCACTTATGAGGAATGTCAAACTCGAGGAAAGGGATTTCATCTCAATTTCCCCTCCATTGAGATATATTTGGTATTATGAACATAGTATGTTTTATGTGGTGAATATAATAACAATATCATATATTTGACTTGAATATATATTTATTCATTATGATTAATGTTTCAATTCAATTTCAATCTTTCTAGGGGTTACAATTTAATAGTTACTAAATAGGTAAGAATTTTGTTTACAATCTCATTTTTTAGGATTAATTATATTTTTCATTGAAGGAATATTATAATATATCATTCATAGGATCAATATATTTTCATTTTATCTATATATTTAGGGAGTTTCTATATTTTCTTCCAACATTTCCTCCCTTTTTAACTTGAATTATGTAGAGAAAATTTTAAAATAAAATCCAAACTTATTTCTCTTTTTGATTAGGTATAGTTTTCTTTCATATCTATATTTTTTCAAATTTATTTTACAAAATACTTTTTTATTTAATCAAATGACTTATTAAAAATATTTTATGTTATAATGAATTTTTACATGGTTTGAAAGGAATATTTATAATGATCTTCAATTGTGTCAATTTTGACTTTCTTTTCAAAAATTTAGAAGGAATGTTTCTTTTTAACCTGTACTATGTTAAAGGATTTTACTACTACCATAACCATTTTACACTATATATATTATTTTATATGTTTTCAGTGGTTTTAAAAAGAAATTTTTTTAATGAATTTCTATTTTTATGTTTTAATTCAATTTTATTTATTTATAAAAGGATATTATTTTAGTATGAAACCTATATTTTTGATGTATTGATGGTTATCTTCTATCTTTTTTTTAATTTTTTTACATTAACTTTATATTGAAACATCAAATTTCTTATTATCATTTTTCATTGGATATTATATTTTAATTAAATATAAATATTATTTGTACCCTAGATATGATTATTTAATAAATCGTATTCAATTTTCTCAATGTGGTGTTTTACTATAAAAGTTATTTGATTAATGAGGGTAATAGTTTTATTCCATATTCTATAATGAATATGAATATTTATTGAAAAGGCATATTGTTTATGAATTAAATAAATTATTCAATATTTGAGGAATGTATTGGATATTTAGAGATGGGTGGGGTAGGAAATAACATATCCCCATTACTCGTCAATATGTTTCATGGGGCAAACAAGTTTGAAAAACTTATTAAATGGGTTTGTGGTGTATACCTACCCATTAGATATATTGGCATAAGGCTTTGATAGTAAATATATCATGATTCTCGAGTTAATGGTATTCTATATTAAGGATTTTCTTCATTGAAAATTCAGTTATTACACTAATATACTGATATTACCAGTGGATTCATTTCATTCTCAAGTTATTGATTAAATGACATGTGTCTACAATTATTTACCTTTCTATATTAATTATGAATTATTTACTTCTAGTAGTTTCTATTGTACATAAACATTACTGATAATCTGAGATCACCATTTATTTTTTCCTTTCCTTAGGATATGAAGAAGGATATTATTAACTATATCAAGGATGTGAAAATAGTACTTATTCTTGGTTTTTTATATTTACAGTGTATCGTAGGAATCATATATGTATCTATTTTTCTAGTACTAATAAACCAATCGATCATACATGGTGTGATACCTTATATATTTTTCCAATGTAATAGTGTAAACACTATCTCTAGGTTATTGGAGTTAGGTTTCTATAGTCATACTAATAAAAATAAAACAAATGGGAAGAAAGGGAGCATGAGATTTACCACTTGTGATAACTATGGGATTAATTACCCTAAGGAATGCAATAAGGGAACAAGAGTTTATTACAAGTGTGGATAAAAAGTCCATCAAAATTTTGAATTCAACGTAATTGAAATATATATATATATATATAGATATGTAAAATTATTTAACTATATAGAGAAGGTACATTATTTAAACCAATACTCAAAGCATCAATGTAATTTACTTCACAAAAGGCTAAGGGAGTGAGGCCATGCATGTGTGATTATCATAGTTGAAGTTGATATTCCAAATGATATGGTGGTAGGTACTTTTATCATTCACTCAGAGTTATTAGATGTTTTATTTTATTTCATATCATAATAATCATTTATATAATCTATGTTTTTCCAAAAAATTAGACATTACATAGTACCATATTAAGAGAATTATCAATTAAGATATCGAGTGGAAGTCTTATCACAATAAGGATCTGTGACATAGTTCTAATTATGATACATGAGTGTCCCCTATTTATAAAACCGATTTTTTTCTTATGGTTCAGTATTATGTGATCCTTGGTATGGATTGGATTTCAACATATAATGAAAAATTTATTCCCAAGAGAATAGGATTATGATATTGAAGGTGAGGTGAAATATGATGTTTTTAGAGGGGAAACTTTATCATCGCAATCATGTTCATATAACAACTAGTATCCCTCCTCAAAGAAATTTTGGAAAAAATGATAATAAAGAATTATATATAGATGAGGAATATATCCTATGTATAAATATTTAACTATGTTTCAAAAATTTATTGATGTTCTCTATAAGAATTACTGGGACATATTCTAGAGCATGTACTTGAGTTCCACATTGAATCAATTTCTGATTTATCCATTGTATATAAAAATTTATTTAATGACACTAATTATGTTATTAGTGTTGAATAAAGAGATACAATATCTTATTTATAGGGGATTTACATTCCGAAGAGTTTCACCATAGGGAGCCCCTATTTTATTAATGAAAAATACGGATGGGTCTATGAGATAATGCCTCGATTTTATGGACATAAATTCCATTTATATAAAGAATAATTATCAATTTTTACACATTGATGAGATATTTGATCAACTTCATGGAACCCAATAATTTTCAATGATTGATCTTCTATTTGTTTATCATTAATTAATGTTTAAGAATGGTGGTATACAAAATATTTTGAACAAGGTACAAACATTATAAGTTTTTTGTAATTCCTTAATTTATTAACTAATGACCCATTTTGGGTATTCATTGATGATATCATGATATAATATAGGATATTTGAAGATCAATGAATTCATATACAAATAATTATCATGACCATCCAAAAAAATAAGTTAAACGAGATTGTAAGAAGTTTAAATTTTGGCTTAGTAAAGTTTCTTTTCTTGGACATATTATCTCCAAATATGGGATATTTGTTGAACCTTAAAAGGGAATGGTAGTTAATGAATTTCTTACACTGATGGATATAATTGAAATCAAAATTTTTCTAGTATTATTAGGTTAATATTGGTGTTTTTTAAAGATTTAACATGATTAGAAAACCCATTGACCAAGGTAACATGTAGAGGGTTTAAATTCACATGGTCAATGGAATGTTAGGAATGGTTCGAAGAGCTAAAGAGGTGACTAATAGATACACTAGTATTAACACTACCATTAGGAAATGAAGGATTTTTATTTTATATTGATGCATCAAAATAATGTAATTTGTTGAGTCCTTATGTAAAATGAAAGAATGATTTTCTATGCATCAGAACAATTGAAAATAAAATAAAAGAACTATCTTACTCATTTCCTTGAGTTAGAAACTATAATATTTACTTTGAAAATTTGAAGGGACTGCCTCTATGGAGAAATATTTGATATATATATATATAAAAAAAGAGTTTGAAGTATATATTATTATGTTAGATGATCAACATGAGGTAGAGAATATGGTAGGAAATACCAATGTAATATTCTTTAAAGATAGACTGCCACATTTGAAATGTAAAGAGGGTGGATTATGCATTAATTAGGTGAGACTATGATGTTATGACCATGGTGAGGATTTAAAAGGGTTATATATATAGATATATTAAATATATATATGGTTATTTTTGGATAACAGGAATCATTATTCATTTCCTAATAATTTTTAGACCATCCTTTCCTGAAAAAAAGGTTCCTGTAGGATGAATTTTTTTTAACTATATATTATAGAAATAATTGAATGGAAGTTTATAGATTTCATCTATAGATATGGGGTTTTGATGTTTTTGAAGAGTTTATTTTTTTCATTCATACTATATTTGAATGTAGAACTTCTAGATGAAGGAGATAACTTAAATTTCTCAATGCACCATGGTAACATAAAGATGTATAGGGATTTTAGAGAATATTTCTAGTGGCATGGAATGAAGTGGCAAATTACAGACTATGTTACTATTTTTTTAGTATGATAGGAGTAAAGGATAAGAAAATATAATAAGGGATTCATGAAACCTATTCCTATTTCTATATAATAGTGGGAAAATGTTACATTGAAATTTATAATTAAAATCCCAAAGACTCCTTGGAAGAATGTTACTCTATGTGTCATTGTTGATTGTCTTACAACATATTCTAATTACTTACCTATAAAATAAGATATAACCCATGAGAAACATGAACAACACTATATTAATGAAATAATAAGGATTCATGGATCACCTCTATTAATAATATTTGATTATGACCACTAGTTCACATTGAAATTATAGATCAGTATCCAAAGGGCTCTCAACACTGAGGTTCATCTAAGAACTTCCAATCATCCCCAAAAAAATGGGATATAAAAAAGGACTATCCAGACTTTAGAGGAAATGTTTTCATCATGTTATCTTGAATTTGAAGTGTGTGCTACCATTATCTACCTTTGGTATTATAACATCCCCCAAATCGATACTCTCTCATATAGTGAAAACATGTTGGTTATGAGGCCTCAAGCGCCCCTACCGATACACCACAGATAGAAGAATAGAATAAGGGATGTGATAAGTATAGTGGGGATTCAATACCCCTATTATATAGTTACAATAGAGTAAAATAATCAATAATAAATATTATAGTAATAAAAACTGCATAAACTGTACAAATAAAATTGAAAGTAAAATGGGGAACCAATACACCAATAATAATGAATCATGTAATTTTAGGATGAAATGTATCTAAATGTATAATTAAATTAATAATAATAAAATAACCATATGAAATAAAAAACTGAAATTGCCTCATTCCTAAACCCCATGTTGGTCCCATCTCCAAAGTCCAACCTATCTAGAAAGCAACAATAAACAACAAGGTACCTTTCCCTTGTCCAAACCTCCATCTATGTAATATACTCAGGTAAAAAACAAAATCCGGGATAGGGTGTGATTAAAACATTCTTGGCTGACACCACCATACCTAAATGAAACCATGTTCATAACATGTTTATGAAATTAAGCAATAAATATCCGTATTAGTTAATCAACTAATACAATACATAAATCAGACTATTTTATCACTATGCTAGAATACCATTTAGCTTATAGAAAAACCATTACAACCATAACCATAAACCATGGAATTATCATATAACTATAAAAATACCTTTTTATAATAATTTTACCTGCTAATAAAATATTTATATATAATAATTTCATCATCAACTGGTCTAATCCTTCTATATAATCATTCTCACATCAACTGGCGTAAGCCCGCTATATAATCATTTTAGCATCAATGGGAATATCCTTATATATAAGTATTTAAGTATGGAACTTGTCAAATAATTCTAAGAATTTCTATATCACTGATAAGATTACTATATTTAATCATTTCAGCATAGAACTCAACTAGTCATAACGGTAAGGATATCTCAATATCACATCATAAGACTTAGTGGTTAATTTTGAAAATTTACATTTTTATTTCAATTACAATTTCATTAATATATCAATTTATCAATAGTCATATAAATATCCCATAATATATCACTAATGTGATTCTATAATAAGAAATCACATTCAATCACTTGTCACGATAAACACACTTTTAGCCATTAACCAATTCATTTTTAATGATGGGGTTGATCTCCAAATGGGAAGCCACAAGCCAAGTCACAATACCATTAACTCCAAAGGGATAAAAGGAATGATACAATCCATGATTTATCATCATTTATCATTCAATTAATTAATGAAAAAATCATGGTATCACAAACAAATAATTACACATACTTAATAATTAAAAATACCATAGGGATAGGTTTAGACCACCTACCTTTTCAAGTGGTTCAGAAATTCCAATAAATGGATTAGAAATGAAGGATGAATGTGAAGGAGATATAGAAAAAAAATAGAACATCCAAACAACATGATCAAGGAAAATTTCCATAGTGGATATTAAAATAACACAACACTTTAATAGAAGAATTAGGAAAATAGAAGAAAACCAAAGTAAGGGGGATAATTAGGGATTAAACAACATATATAAATTTCTAAAAGGGATTAAATTACTCCATAGTTTCCTAGAAAATCTCTTAAGGAAAGAGGAGGAAGGGATGTAATGGTTAAATGAAATCATAAGCACTTTATTACCTTAAAACGTTCCAAACCATGAGTTGCATGGTGTGTAAATTTATTACTTGGTGTTTAATTCTTAATTATAATGTACACCAAAATTCATGTCACCTCAGGTGAAATAACCCCTACTCGAACATTACACATTATAAAATGTAGATTCGTGGTGTATCATCCAGTTCAAACCAAGAAACCATTCATATCCTACATCCCTTTCATGACTTTTTCCCAGTGTGAGTTACATGACATGTAAAGCATTTACATTGCATGTAAATTCCTTTCAGACATCATTATGCACCAAAAAATTAGAAGAGACTAGACCACCTCTTAAGACTTATATAATTATGTAAAACCTTTATAATCCCATTTAACATGTTTATACCTAAACTCCATTATTTCAAATAAACACACATCATCAATGTTTATTATATTTTACCCAACTAAATTACTCTATCTCTAAACAAGACTTAACCACTATGGTCTAATGACATTAAAACCTAAAAAAATAGGTTTAACGAAAAACTCAAAGAGGGAAGTACCGGAAAAAATATGAGATATTACAACCTCCTCACCATATAAATGCTCATCCCTGAGCTTCTATGAGCATCACTATTTTGTCTCAGAGAACCACTCTAGACATTATTCTTATTTATCAGAATACTTCTCCCAAGTATCCTTCTTAACACACCCATACTTCTACAAAATTAAAACTAGAGGTATGGTACTACCCATGTGATACTTTCTACTAAGGTCCACAATCTATGTCAGATGATTCTAAAAGAATGTATCAATAGAAATCATGATGTCCTCAATGTCTACCGCATGAGATGATTCTATATATTATCTCCAAACCATTTTAACATGAAAAAACCATTCATGGTATTATAGTTCTGCATAAGGGATAATCAATATTCCAATAGAATAACCCTTTCCACTATTTCAAATGGACCAAAAAACTTGGGTTCTAACTTCTCCTATTTATAGATACAGTGTTTCCCCAACTTAGGTGACACCTGAAGGAAAACATGAAATCCATCCTCAAACTCCAAAGGTCTTCTTTGATGGATATTGTATGATTTCAAAATACTCAACATGGTCACCAACTAGATCTTGAAAAATTGAACATACTCAGACATCTCCCATGTGATACTTGGTGCAACAAGAATTAACTCACCTGCCACCGACCAAAAAAAGAGGTGAATGACACAACCTTCCGTACAAGTCCTCAAAAGGTTCCTTTTGGATTGATTAATATAAGATATTATTATATGAAAACTACAAGAGATATATATTCTACTTCCATGAACCTACAAAATAAAAAATAGAGTCTTGTAATATATCCTCCAAGATCTGAATGTACCACTTAGATTTTCCATCTATATAAGGATGATTGGATATGCTGAAATACATGTGATCATAGAGACTTCTGAATTATGTTCTAGAACTACAACCTGAAATGATGATTTCTACCAGAAATGATCCTCCTCAAGAAACCATGTAGTCGAACTATCTTTCATGTGTAAAGACTGGTCAGATCATCAACCGTGAATGTCTCATTGATAAAAAATAAGTGGGAAACCTTCTTCAATCTATCCACGATCACCCATACTACATCATTATTGAAATGTTTTCTAGGAAATCCCATTAAAAAATCCATAGAGACATTATCCCATTTCCAATTAGGATTAGGAAAATCCTAACAAAGATAAAATAGCCTCTGATTCTCAGCTTTCACCTACATATAGGAGAAACGTATCACCACGAAACTCAATACCTCATTATTCATTAATTACCACCATTACTGTCTACAAATATCACTATAAATCATTGTGAAACTAGTATGTACCACCCATCCAAAAGCCTAAAAACTATTATATCAGAACTTCTTGACACCAGAAAAAGAGCTCCCAGTTCTCCCTATAGAAATATCCTAGCCTCTGTCTGGCCCCCCCACTTAGATTCCCTTATATGATGAGAAACTGATTCATGAATTCCCAAAATACAGTCAATTGAATTACGTTCACCTCATGAATAATCTCACAGCGATGCACATCCTAAAAATGTCTCACTCTAAAGAACTTATCAGTTTCTAAATATGGTGTGAAGATATGAATATTGGTGAAATGTATGATATAGTCCATCACTGACATGACATACAACATTTTTTGTATGAAATAATGATCCTTTTAATCACTCTACATCTCTGGATAGAAGTTTCTTTGGAAATTCACCTCAGATTACTTCCAATATATCTCCTATTTCTTCTAATCATTCTCCAAAATATCCCACAAATTTTTGGCAGGTCCATAAAACATATATGAAGCAGGCTTAAGCCTCTTATCTATGGGTTCTTGAGGTTCTTAAAGATCATCTAGATAGACTCGATCCATAACTTGACTACCTGGGGGAATCCTTACCTAGGGAGATGCTACAAATGAAACTCCCTCATCAGATCATACATCAAAAACATAGTGCGAACCATCTCCCTTTCCATGTATTGAATGACCCTCAAGAAGCAGTTAGAAATATGAACATCCATATAATATTTAGTATCAATGGGAAGATCTAATTCAATTATGTTATGATTTTGTTTATTTCCACTCTCTTGATTCTCAAGTCTAAGATAAATATGAGTAATATTCTCTACAATACAAACACACTCCTCTGAACACTATTTAAAAACTAGGTCAACCTCAAAAGGTGACAAAAATAGAGAACCACTGACTCATTGTCTCTCAAAACTTGGTTTACAACTATTTTAACATTAGATAACACTAATTTAAGTTATTTTCACAAGTAAATCATGAACCTCATATCATAGTTTATTAAAGAGAATATATCAAATGTAATAAATATGTCTCTATCATAAAAAATAAATATCAAGGTATATCAGTATTTTCTATTCCTGATGCATGCATACACATATTGTACCATACTAGGCCACAAGTATAAATCACAATAAATAATAACATCACACAACATGTGAACCACTAAGGGTTAAATCACATCAACTCTAATAAAATAACAACATAAAAACTTATCCCATCCCTTAGTACTTGAATTTTCCATAATATAATGATTAACTAATCTCTTGAAAAAGATCATTACCAAGTACCAACACATCCTAGTATCATTTATAACTTTCCAAAATAGAAAATTAATATAAAATTAAAACCCAGTTCTATGATACCACTTTGTAACATCCCCTGATTTGGAACTCTCTCACGTGGGAAAAATATGTTGGTTATTAGACATCAAGAATACCTCCTTATATACCAATGGCTACCAACTAGAAGAAGAGGGTTGATGAGTATAGTTGGGAGGATATTCCTTATGATATAGAGTTACAATATAGTATAATAATAATTATTAATAAATATTTGAGTAACTATAAGATTGGAAATAGTTCAACCCATAACTAGGAAGAAAAAAGAGGAAATAATAAACTAATAATAATGAATCACGTAATTTCATGATGAAATGTATCTAAATTTAAAACCCATGTAATAAAAATAAATTAACCAGCTAAAAATAATAATTCAAAATACCCTGGTCCCAAACCCGATGTCATTTCTATCTCCAAACTCTAACTCATTCAGTAAGAAACAATCATAAAAAAACCCCTTTTCCATGTCCAAACCTACATCCATTTAATCTTTGTAGGTACAAAATAGAATCCTTAATAGAGTGTGCGTAAAACTCAGTAGACTAAATAGTTATTTAAAAAAAGAAAATAATTTGATAATAAGTTCATGCAATAAATCCATAAACATGTGTTTTAATTAATCATTTAATACAATATATAAATCAACCTATTTCAGCACCATGCCAAAATATCTCTGTTTATGTATCACAACCATGAAAACTATAACCATTAACCATGAAATAGTCACATAACCTGGAAGGTCTCTCTGTAAAAAAAATTTAGCATCCTAAAAAATTCCTATATATATGAATTTTAGGATCAACTAGTTTAAGAATACTATATAACAATTTCAGAATAAAATGGGCCAAGCCCCCTATATAAGAAATTTTGCATCACCAAACATAGCCCTATATATAATCATTTAAGAATGGAACAGGACCAAGCATACTATAAAATAAATTTAGTATCATAGAGCATAGTTATATATATCAACATTTCATCTTGGAACTGAATAGGTCATAATAGCAAGGATATCTCAATATCACATCATAGGCCTCAATGGTTAATTATGAAAATTACCATTTATCTTTTAATTCCAATTTTATTTATATATAAATTTACCAAAATTCATATAAATACACTATGAGATATCACCAAAGTGATTCTATATTAAACAATACTCAAAAATATAATGTCATTCCAAACACACTTTAACCCATTAGGCAATTCGTTATTAATTAAGGGTGTTCTCCTCTAACAGGTAGTCACAAGCCTGATCATAATATGATTTTATCCAAAGGGATCTAAGGAATGATCCAATCATGATTTTTCAACATTCATCATTCTGTTCATTAATGCGTACATCATTGTGGTTAAAATGAAGTATCACACATACTAAACAATAAAACAGACCATAAGGGTAGGTTTAGACCACCTACCTTTATCCATTTATTAAGAAACACCAATAAAGGGATCAATAATGGAGGATGGATGCAAAATATATCTATAAAAAAACCAAGATCATACAAAAAACCTCAATAAACACATGTTCCCATAGTGGTGATCAAAAGAAAACACCACTTGAATTTAAGAATGAGGAAAACAGATAACAACCAAAGAAATGGGGCTTACCAGGTATCAAACAAAAAACCATGTTCTCTGGAAGGGCTTAAATTTCTCTAGATTCATGGTAAAATCTCATTGGCTCATTATATGAATGGGAAATAGTAGATTAATGAAAAACTTAAGTGAAATATGTCCTTAAACTACCCATAATGTGACTTATAGGGCATGTAATTTTATTACCCAGAGTGTAATATATAATTATTAGGTATGCCAAAATTCATTTCACCATGCGTGAATTAACTTCTTTCCAGGCATTACATGTCGTGTAATTTAAATTCATGGAATGTAATCTATTTCTCACCATGAACCCCTTTATGACCTAAATTCCATTTATGGATTCTTCCCAGTGGAAATTAGATGAAATGTAATGAATTTACATGGTGTGTAAATTACCAACAGATAGCTTTAATACCCCAAACCATATAAGATCCCAAAAACCCTTGAAGCCTTATAAATTTAAAGAAAATCCTCATAAGCGCATTTAACACATTTATACTATGACTATATTAATTTAAACAAACCTATATCCATGATATTTTTGTTATTTTCCCAAACAAATATTCTTTGTCTCTGAATGAGACTTGAAAAATAAGGTTTAAAGATGAGGAAGCCCAAACAAAAGACTTTTATTAAAAAACTCAAAGAGGGGAATGATGGGAAAAAGGATGGGATCTTAGTGATATATTTTTAATAAAAAAATAGATTCAATTAAAGAATAAATATTGAAGCATATAAAGTGTTTTATTGGAAGTTTTTTTGTACTCCAAAATACTAGTAAGAAGTTATAAAAAGAACTTTATTTGTCCAATGGTTTATAGAAGAGACAACTATTAAAGTGCGCACTATTCAGGATCTCATTAAAGCAGATCATAATAGTAAAAAGATATATACTTGTAATTGAAGTAAATAATTTTAATTATAAGTTGTGGATTGTTTGTTCTTTAAGGTTTTAACATATAAGGTAGGTATAAGAATTTTTAAAATGGGAAATTTAAGCCCTTGGTATGTTTGTCCTTTTGAAATATTAGAATGAATCGGAGTTGTAGCTTCCCGATTGGATACACTGCCCAACCATTATAAATTACCAAAAATCTCCCATTTTTAAATACCAAGGAAATAAATTCTAAATACAACACTAATGATCACAATTTAGGGAATAAAATTGGATACTTAATTGTCTTTTAGATAATACCTTTACCAGACTCTTGACACCAGGGAGAAAGAATTGTGGAGTAGGATAACTCAATTAGTGAAAGTCCATTGGGGAAATCGTAAAAAAGAAGAGAAAATTTGGGTGTTAGAAGAAGGTATAAAGATAGATTATCCACATTAATTCAATACTTTATATAAACCCCAATTTTGAGGATGATATTATTTATAGGGGAGATAATGTAATTCCTGATATCCCATTTTACTGGGTAAACACTATATCTTGAACAATCACATGATGAACACAATAAAGATACTTTGTTCATAAGAATATTTAAAAATTTTTAATTCCAAATTTCATATATTGTTTTACAAAATAAAATTCACTTTATAAATCTATATAAAGTTTTATATTGAAGATGATTTTTTTTTCTTTTTTTCTTAAAAATGGGGTTTTGTGCACAAACATTAAAATTTATTTTTCCAATACATATTTTTTTTTATAAAATAGAATTTATATTAAGATTTATTTGTTCAAAATTATGTTACTTTTATAATGTTATTTTTACTCATTGAAAATAAAATCCATAGCATAAATTTTAATAATCAGGATAAAAGTAGAATGGTTGTTTTCAATGAATTAGATTTATAAGTGTTATATTATTTTAAACTAAATAAATTAGATTACTCAATAATAAAATATGAAACTTATGTTATGTTTTAAAAATTAAAAAATATATAAATACTCATTAAATAATCAATAAGAAATAATATCAAAAAAATTAATATATAAAAGTCATTTTTTATATAAAACATATTTTCCCTATATCGTATGTTTTAATTTAAAAGTTATTTTATTCATATATAGAAATTGAGTTCAGTTAAATGAATTCAAAAGTTAGATTCATCGCATCAATTTTTTTAATAAGGATAATTTTATAATTTTAATAATAAAATAATTACCTTGGTTAATTTTTAATCAAGATTAATAAGGGTTAAACTGGTAATTGAGGCATCTTTAAATTTTTATAATTATAGGTCGATTAAAACCTATAGGAAAACTTGTGAGGTAGTAAAGTCATACCCATATGTCATACCTAAAATTTCTCCACCTAATTCACATAACATTCCGAACCAACTTAATTCCCCCGTTATTCAATTCATACACCATACCTAACATTATTTTTCCATGAAATAGACCCTGTTTTTCACCTATAAAAGGTTATAAATCCCACCCTTTCTCTTATACTACTCTATTTAAAAGGTCCTTATCATGAAGTTTCCTTCATTATACCTCTCCAAATACCTCCCATTGAGTTCATCAGTTTCTTTGGACTCCTCACAAGATTTAAGAAGCCACATAGAAAGGTAAGGATTATCCTCCTCCTCTTTTTGATTCAAGTTATTCTTTTGTTATATGACCTCCATGTTTCAAATTATTCTTCATCATATATTAATAATAAAATATTTACTATTCATATTATTTCCAATTTATTTTATATCACCCTTCACTATCATTAACTATATTCTTTAAAACATGTTGTATATCAGTTATGTTGCCAAAATAACTTCTAGATTCTATCCCTCTGTTAATTTATCAAATTACTTTATTATAAGACTTAATATTTCCATATGATTATTCATATAAATGTTAATAATAAATTATTTACCTTCTAGATGATATCATATTAATTTAGTACTACCATTCTTTCTCATTAAACCCATTTTATAATCACTTTTGTATAGTCGTCATGTTTCCAAAATAATTAGTTGATTATTTGTATCCACATTTTGAATATCCGACTCTAATATCATTCAAGGGTATCCATAAAATTGAATTTTAAAAAGATTTATGAGTATAATAAATGTTATTAATGAAGTTAATAGGATAAATATATTTATGATATAATAAGTTAATGTATGTTTGTTAAAGTCTACACAACAGGTGAGGATTTTCTATCTCAAATTCCTTTCATCGAGAAATGTTTGTATTATACAGCTACATTAATTTATATGGTGTATATATTGATTATTTGATGAATTTTTTTTATTCAAGGTATTTTTAGATCAATTTTACGCCGTACCTTTACTGATGTTTAAAATGAATTTCTACGCAAGCATAAATGGGTGTTTCTGTCTCAATTTTCAGCCTCTGGGACTCATATTTTAATCACCACCTACATTATTTTTCTTGGAAAAAAATTAAATGGAATAATTTTTTCCTTATTAATCGTGAAGTTTATTTTATTTAATTATCTATATTTTAATCTTTATCTCACATTATTTTGATTCAAGAGTTACCGAAAGCATTGTAAGACTGAATCTATTCCATGGTGGAAAAACCAACCTATGTTTTGTTTAAGTAAAAGTGTGTGTATTATTATGTAAAATAAAATTGTATATGGATACCTGAAAGTGTATGAAACTCTATCACATATGAACCTAAGGGTAATTGCAATGAAATGGGTTGGTTAAGAATTGACTCAATCATTACCCTGATGCTTGATGAGTGGACCTAAGGTCATACACCTAGGGAGACACTCACGACAGATATGATTTTGACTATTTACATGATATTAAAGAACCATGATATATTATTTTTCATCCCATTTATTTATCCTCCTACCAATGAGAATTATTAAGACCAATTACTATATTCCAAGGATGACTTGGAACAATGGGTGTACCCTTTCCCTCATATTTATTGATGAGGGTATTTTATGTCACGTTGAAGAGACACATAACTTCTAAGTTTATTAAGGGATATTCTCCTAGATATCCATAGTATTCAATTGAATTAGGATGTATTTACTTTCCATATTTTATTATACATATAATCATATTTTATTTAGTATGAGGATTGATAGGGTATGGTATAAAATGTATTTATGAATCATTTTGAGAATTCATTGTATATAATCTGGTGATGGATGGGGCCTTGAATTATATAGATCCTCGATGCATTGTAAATTCTAACAACAAAAAAAGATTGGGTATTTATTGTATAAAAACATATTTCGGTAAGATGTATTGACTACGGTCTTGATTACAAGTAAATGTATTTTTAAAAGGAATTGATAAAAAGTTTTGATGTTCTAAATTATGAATTCAATTAGTATGAGATCAATGATTATTATTATCCATGTTTTCATTTATGTAATGGATATAACATTACCTCAGTTTTAGTTTATTATGACTTCGTGTAGTTCATTTTTTATTTTCATGTCCATTCTTCCATGTTTATATTATGAAAGATTATACTAAATGCTACTCCTTACTAAACATCTGAGATCACCCTTATTGGTTTTCCTTTCACGAGGAAACCTAGGGCAGAAATATATAACGACCCATGCTTTACATACATTGTTATTACTTCAAAATTGAAGCACACTTATTACAACATATGACAAAACCACAAAGGACCGTATAGGTATAGTGTCTTTAGAAACTGGGAAACATAAACAACTGGTTCATAAATCTTCTACAGTGTCTCCCATTTATTTCATCATATCTAGGGTCCCTTTTAGCATATTCTACTTAATATCCATCTTTCTGACCTGGGGAAAAGAAAACATACAAAAAGGGTGAGCTCAAATGCTCAGTAAGGGCAAATAAAGGAAATAAAAATCATATCATATCTTTTTGAAAATCATAACCCGCAAAAGAGATCATAATATCTTAACATGGAATAAATCATAGAAGTGAAAATGAGATCCCCATAATCATTACATAAAACTTGAAACTTTGTGGCATGCACACATAATCATGGAAAATCATTTCTTGTTAGTCATGAATCATTTCCAAGACTATCTTAGCGGACAAAGTCCATTTGTGAACCGATTTCACTCCTCGTTTCAGTCCTGTATCACTAAGCCAAAATAACCTTCCATTCCAGCCATGTCTATCTCATGAGATATAAATCTTTACCCAATGCATTGGAGGGAGATATAGGTCCCACCCATCTTATAATGAATCCTTTCTTATGTGTGCCACATAATCATAAATCCTACATCATCGCATAACACATGTAACAAAAATGGGATTCTTGAAACATCATGACATCATAAAACAAATCATATAAGGTAAATGACTTCATAAAAATAATTCCCTCAAAACATAATAAAATCAATGTAATAATAGGGATAAAAACAGAACCCTATATTATCTTAGATGGAAAATAATTTTGATAAAACATTTGAACTCCATTCTTGAGGAAAACATCCTTTCTACTTCAAATACATTTTTCCTCTCTTAACATGTCATACAATTTTAATTTAAAAGAAGTTGATTAAAAATAAGCTTGAAAACTTTTAAAGGAAGCTTCTTGGAAATAATGTTTTAAAAATCCATTCATGCCGTATAAGTTAAAAAAACATTCTTCTCGTACTTTTGTCGGAAATGTCAAAAAGTACCTCGTACGAAAAATGATAAAAGATTCCTTTCATATCCTTTACTAAAAACTCACCGAAGGGTAAAATTGGATTTAAACAATTGTAGGTGGATGGAAATAATATTTCATATTGCGGAAACATGGATGTGGATGATAAAATACACCCCAGTAAATACCAAAGTATAAACAATCTCTGATAAAAATGAGATTGTGATATTTCCCTTACCTTAGGTCCGATTTGCTTTGTACGTGTCCGAAGCTCTTGTATAATGGTTTAAATAATGTTATTGACTTATTCCAGAATCATATATATTGATATGATATCATATATGGTCATATTCTTAGCTTCTTATTAGTAATATTTCATTGTTACTTGTTACTCGAGTCTTTATTGCCTTTTGTCCTTATGCATGTTTTGCCGAATAAATTCTTATTCTTCTTTTAAGGTTATAGATACCTTATATCCAGAATGGTGTTACTGTAACACATATCATATTTATTCATTCAATTCATTTATATAATTACTATGTAATGATGATCATGTAGAACGAGTCGCATCACATCGTGGAGACGGTATTCCGTACGTACGCACGAGCGATGATATTGTTCCCATGATCGTGGAATTGTATTTAAGTGTATTTATACTATTTCAGTATCAATATCACTTTATAATAATCATATATAGTTACTCATTACACCATTATACCCATCCTTGTAAGGTGATGGTGGAAAATAGATTACACCACGGCGTGGAGACGGTATTCCGTACGTACGCACGCGCGGTGATTTCATTTTTCCGTAGGATGGATAGAAGGTGAATTAGGGTTGTTTCATATTTATAATAACATATCAGTATGTAAGTAATACTGATGTTATTACTTTATCATGAAACATCTAAATAAGAAGAAGCTGAAGAAGAAAGAAATTGAAAAGATCGGTAACGGATATTACCTCTTCTTTGAAAAGCCTCTTTGAATCCTCCACTTAGGGAACTAAGATTGGTCTTTGAAGAAGACCAGGACCTCTAGGATTACTCTAGGGAAGTGTAGAAGGGATTTTGGCAGGGGTTGGCCGAGCTTGAGTGCTCAAATTGGTGTGAGGAGGAGGGGGAGGAGGTGCCCTTTTATAAGGGAGGAGAGGGGCACCTTAGGAATATCTCAAAATATTATTTTATATTAAAGTCAAAATCGGTTTATAATGGTTCCAAAGGGTCTAATTTAGAAGGTAAAGTGGGGATGGGTCGAAATACTATCAAACAATAGTATTTAGACACGTTTAGGTTATTATTTTAACCTTATCAATTAGATTTAACTCTAAGTTAAATAATTTATCTTTTACCGTGTCTTTTTGTTTTCTTACACTATATGGTTAATAAACTTACTATAACATGACAAAAGAACCCCAAGTTGTTTATTATTAATATATATATCCTTATCTAATTCATTTGGCCGAACCGTATATTTTTAGGAATAAAATAACAATTAATAATATAATATTTGATTTAAAAACTATTTTGTGTCAATTTTGTCACTATTTGATATATGATTTTTGTGAAAGTCATAACAGAATTATATGTTCGAACCAAGTTGATTGAATCAACACTAATATATCATAGTAAACTAGAAAATTATTGGAATTCATAAAAAGTCTCAAATTATATTTATTTGGGCATTTATAACATCAATTATGTTAACATTTCCTTAAAAGGGTAATTACTGCATCATCATTGTGTCATAAATAAATTAATTTATATAAAGTCTAAAAATTATAAATAAAATATAATTATGTAGGAAATATTTTTAGCTTTCTAATGAATATTTATAATCGAATTTATCTTTTGTATAAACCCATATTAAAAATTTTTAGTTATTAATCTTTGATTTTAACTATTTTAACTATTCATTAAATAAAATAATATTAAATGTCATAATCTAATCCAAGTGGACCTAAATGGTCATATTATATTCATAAGGTTGTTTTTTGTCGAATTACACTTATCCAATATAATTAGGACATGTGTTAGGGTAATAGTAATATCATATTTACCCTTAGTTACCCTATTTACTATTAACCGCGGTAAAAAAAGTAAAAAGTTACTATTCACCAAAAAGTTATTTTTATCTCATTGAACCACATTTTACTTACTGATATCAACCGTGTCTGTCGTATTTTCGAAATTCCATTCACAGAAGCGGTAAAATTAAGTTTTATGCAAAATTCAGTTTTTAACCTACCACTTAGTGGTTTCACTATTAATCAAAAATTGAAAGTTTTCAGAAAAATACCAAAATTTCACCCTAGGCTAATTTCCGTATTCCGAATCCAAAAATGAGGTCCATTTTGAAAGATAAAATTTCAAAAAGTGGTTATTACTATTCATAACAGCTATTTTAAATAATATTTTAATAGCATATCATCGTTTAGTGAAACTCGGTATTGCGTACAACGCAAGCTATCGAGGAAGGTCGCGATTGCGTGTAAAGTAAGCCAAGATAGTGTGTAGTGAAATATTCCTTTGATGATATATATATAACATAAAAACTAAATATTACCCATAAAAATCTCGGGTGTTACATTCTACCCCCTTAAAAAGAATTTCGCCATCCAAATTCGTCACTTTGTAACAAACAGATGAGGATACTTCTCCCTCATCATATCCTCAAGCTCCCATGTAGCTTCTTCAAGTTGGTGGTTCCTCCATAAAACTTTCACCAATCTAGATGTCTTGTTTCGTAGGACTTTTTCGCTACGATCCAGAATCTCTATCGGTTGTTCTTCATAAGAAAGATCTTGCTCCAGCGGTACAACTTCTGAGCTGAGTACATGTGAAGGATCAGGTATGTACTTTCTCAGGAGAGATACATGGAACACATTGTGAACTTGAGAGAGATTCGGTGGAAGTGCCAATCGGTAAGCTACCTTTCCAACACGATCTAGTATTTCGAAAGGACCGATATATCTAGGGCTCAACTTCCCCTTCTTTCCAAATCTCATAACCCTCTTCCAGGGAGATATTCGTAAGAACACTTTATCACCCACTTCAAATTCTAGGTATTTTCTTCGGTTGTCGGAATAACGTTTCTATCGACTCTGAGCTGCTCTTATGTGTTGTTGAATAGATCTGACCTTTTCAGCCATTTCATCAACGAGATCAGGTCCTAATAGCTTTCTTTCCCCAACTTCATCCCAGCAAGTTGGAGTCCTGCATTTCTTTCCATAGAGAGCTTCATAAGGAGCCATCTGAATAATGGAGTGAAAGCTATTATTATAAGAAAATTCCACCAAAGGTAGGTGTTGATGCCAACCTCCTTTGAAATCCATAGAGCAAGCTCTCAACATATCCTCTAGGGTTTTAATTGTTCTCTCAGACTGACCGTCTGTCTGAGGATGATAAGCAGTGCTAAAACTCATCTCTGTATCCAGAGTATGCTGAAGACTTCGCCAAAACATTGAGGTAAATCTCGGATCCAGATCAGATATAATAGAAAGTGGTACTCCATGCAATCTTACCACTTCCTTTACATATATCCTGGCAAGCTGATCCAGAGAGAAATCCTCTCTAATAGCAATGAAGTGTGCAAACTTTTTAAGACGATCAACTATGACCCAGATAACATTATTGCCTTTGGATGTTTTAGGAAGTCCTGTGACAAAGTCCATAGTGATATTTTCCAATTTCCATTCGGGTATGGGTAATGGTTGTAACATCCCCTTAGACTTCTGTCTCTCAGCTTTAACTTGTTGAAAAACCAAGTATCGAGAGACATATTCAAAAACATCTCTTTTCATGTCATCCCACCAGAAGTACTCTTTCAGGTCCCTATACATCTTCGTGCTTCCAGGATGAATAGAGAATGAAGAACTATGAGCCTCATCCAGCAGCTCCTTCTTTAATTCGGGGATGGGAGGAACACGACCCCGATTCCTGAACTTTATTATCCCATCACAATCAAGGTTGAATTCAGGAACATTCCTCACCTTCTTTTGTAACTCGACATCTTCTTTCTGTGCCTCTTTACTCTTCACATGTATAGATGGTTGAACATTCATTTGAGAAAGATAATATTTTTCCCCTTCCATTATAATTCCAAGATCCATCCTTTGTAAATCCATAAATATTGGATCTTTTGTGATCCTCATCATGGATAAACTAGCATGGTCTTGTCGACTTAATGCATCTTCCACCTTGTTTGCTTTCCCAGGGTGGTAATGGATTGAGCAGTCATAATCCTTAATCAGCTCCAACCATCTTCTTTGATGCATATTCAGCTCCTTTTGTGTGAAAATATACTTTAAACTTTTATGATCAGTATACATATCACACCTTTCACCATAAAGGTAACGCCTCCAAATCTTTAATGCAAAGATTACCTCAGCTAACTCCAAATCATGTGTTGGGTAATTTTTCTCATGGATTTTCAACTGTCGTGAGGCATAAGCTATCACCATATCATTTTGCATAAGAACACACCCCAATCCCTTCTTGGATGCATCACTGTAGATCACAAACCTTTCTCCACTACAAGGCAGTGTGAGCACAGGTGCACTGGATAACCTTCTTTTCAACTCCTTGAAATTCTCTTCACATTCCTCTGTCCAAACAAACTTAACTCCTTTCTGAGTCAACTTGGTGGGTGGATTAGATAATCGTGAAAAATCTTTTACAAAACGTTGATAATATCCAGCCAAACCAAGAAAACTTCGGATCTCAGTTACTGTTGTTGGTCTCGACCATCTTTCGATAACCTCTGTTTTTTCTGGAACCACAGATATCCCCTCTTTTGAGATTATGTGACCCAAAATACAACTCTTTGAAGCCAATATTCACACTTGGTAAATTTGGCATAAATCTTCTCCTTTCTCAAGGTCTTCAATATAATTCTCAAGTGATCTTCATGCTCTTCCTTGCTCTTTGAATAGACAATAATATCGTCTATAAAGACTACCACAAATTGATCAAGATAGTCTCTAAAGACTCTATTCATTAGATCCATGTAGATAGCAGGGGTATTAGTAAGACCAAATGGCATCACTATAAATTCATAGTGTCCATACCTTGTACGGAAAGCCGTCTTTGGTATATCCTCCCTTTTGACCCTTAATTGATGATACCCTGAACGAAGATCAATCTTGGAAAAGTATTGAGCTCCGCGTAGTTGGTCAAATAAGTCATCAATGCGTGGGAGATGATATTTGTTCTTGATAGTGATCTTGTTATGTTCTCAATAATCAATGCAGAGTCTCATTGATCCATCTTTCTTCTTAACAAATAGAACAGGTGCTCCCCAAGGTGACACACTAGGGCGTATGAATCCCTTATCAAGATTCTCTTGGAGTTTCTTCTTCAATTCCTACAACTCAATTGGGGCCATTCTATAAGGTGTCTTTGAAATAGGCAAGGCACCCGGTACGAGTTCTATTGAAAACTCAACTTCACGATTTGGTGGAAGACCCGGTAATTCCTCTGGAAAGACATCATCAAACTCCCGTACGATGGGAATATTCTTAATCGTGAGTTTCTCACCATCCATTTGAGATAAATAACCTTCATTTAGTGGAATCAATACCCATAAAATGGAAGAAATTTCCACTGGAAGGTTATGTTCATCCTTGCATTGATAGGCGATCATAGATTGATCTGGAATATGAAATGTGACTTCCCTTATTTGGAAATTGATATGAGCTCCATATAAAGAAATCCAATCCATGCCAAGAATCACATCGAATTCCACTAAAGGAAGGATCACAAGATTTGCAGGAAGCACTTTCCCACAAACGTCAATTGGAGAAGAATAATAAACTTTTGATGCGATTGATGTGCCATTAGGTGTTGTCACAGCCAACCCAACATCTAATTGTTGAGGTAATACGGTGATACCCTTAGAAAATTCTTCAGAAATAAAAGAGTGGGTGGATCCAGAATCAAATAAAAAATTTGCTACTTTAGAGTGGATGGTAAGTGTACCTTTCACCACTTCGTTATCGTACTCCACATCGCTGATAGAAATTGCATGTGACTTTCCTTTTTCTTTAGCCTTACGAGTTTATTGACGTCGACCATCATCATCAACCCTTGGATTTGGGCATTAATTGGCATAATGCCCCATCTCCTTGCACTTGAAACATTGAAGTGTAGTAGGTTCATTCTGTGTATCCCTTCCTTTGTTTGCATCATTAGACATCTTCTTCCCATTATCGCGGCATTCAAATGCCCGATGACCTTCCTTTCCACATTTGAAACATTTACTTGTCCCTTTAAGACAACTCCCTCCATGTTTCTTTCCACACTTTGAGCATAAGGGAAAGACCATCTTCTTTTCAGTGTGCTCTTTAGATTTTCCTTTGAATTCCATTTTCCTCTTCTTATCAAACCCATATGACTGATGGGTTACTCTAATCTCCATCTTGACTTTGAGAGCACAACGAACGATTTCCTCGTAGATATTGAAGTCCCTTATGGCTAACACCCTTCGAAGGCTTGGTTTTAAGCCACTAAAGAATCGATCGATCTTACTCTCAGGTTGGATAATAATACCAGAAGCTACCTTGAAAGTCTTGTAAAATTTGCTTCATAGGTACCAACAGATTCATCATCCTTTTGCTTTAGTTCAAGAAAATCTTTTTCCATATTTGTTCGGAGAATACGAGGGAATTACTTATTGAAAAATAAGTTCTTGAACTCGTCCCATTCCATGGACTCAATTTCATCCCTTTTCCTCGTATTCTTAATAAGATTCCACCATTGATCAGCATCTCCTTCCAAATGATACACTGCTAGGATGACTTTATCATGTTCAGAACATTGAAGAACTGAAAATATCTTTTCAGTAGTACTAATCCATTGTTCAGCAACTAATGGATCAGTAGACCTGCTGAAAGAAGGTGGACACTGCCTCATGAAGGATTCAACAGAATGTTGCTCCTTCCTTTGCTCATTTGGAAGTCCTGCATGATTCATAGCTTGAGAAAGTTGTGTGAGCATGGCTACAAGATTTTGCATTCCAGCTCCCATATCGTTTGGTTGCTCAGGGGGACAATCATTGTATTGCCCATCGCATTCCGCATTAACACGGTTCCTTCGGGTTCCAGCCATTGACTAAAACCAAGAAGAATAGTGTGAGCAACACTAATTATAATAGGAAAACCACATAATTCAAGAATAAAATTTTCACGCTTAAGGTCTTATCCTAGGTTATTCATGGCCATTTCTAAAACACTAAGATTGTGTTCTATGCTTAGACTTATCCTTAGGGTTCTTACTAAGGCTTTCATATCCTAGTTTTCCAAAGGT
This sequence comes from Viscum album, assembly GCA_963277665.1. NCBI lineage: Eukaryota > Viridiplantae > Streptophyta > Magnoliopsida > Santalales > Viscaceae > Viscum > Viscum album. The sequence goes on from OY728146.1 coordinate 1,113,722,453, forward strand.
TGACTATACCGTTCCTCTGATACCAACTATAACGACCCATGCTTTACATACATTGTTATTACTTCAGAATTGAAGCACACTTATTACAACATATGACAAAACCACAAAGGACCGTATAGGTATAGTGTCTTTAGAAACTGGGAAACATAAACAACTGGTTCATAAATCTTCTACAGTGTCTCCCATTTATTTCATTATATCTAGGGTCCCTTTTATCATATTCTACTTAATATCCATCTTCCTGACCTGGGTAAAAGAAAACATACAAAAAGGGTGAGCTCAAATGCTCAGCAAGGGCAAATAAAGGAAATAAAAATCATATCATATCTTTTTGAAAATCATAACCTGCAAAAGAGATCATAATATCTTAACATGGAATAAATCATAGAAGTGAAAATGAGATCCCCATAATCATAACATAAAACTTGAAACTTTGTGTCATGCACACATAATCATGGAAAATCATTTCTTGTTAGTCATGACTCATTGCCAAGACTATCTTAGTGGACAAAGTCCATTTCCGAACCGATTTCACTCCTCATTTCAGTCCTATATCACTGAACCAAAATAACCTTCTGTTCCAGCCATCTCTATCTCATGAGATATAAATCTTTACCCAATGCATTGGAGGGAGATATAGGTCCCACCCATCTTATAATGAATCCTTTCTTATGTGTGCCACATAATCATAAATCATACATCATCGCATAACACATGTAACAAAAATGGGATTCTTGAAACATCATGACATCATAAAACAAATCATATAAGGTAAATGACTTCATAAAAATAATTCCCTCAAAACATAATCAAATCAATGTAATAATAGGGATAAAAACAGAACCCTATATTATCTTAGATGGAAAATAATTTTGATAAAACATTTGAACTCCATTCTTGAGGAAAATATCCTTTCTACTTCAAATACATTTTTCCTCTCTTAACATGTCATACAATTTTAATCTAAAATAAGTTGATTAAAAATAAGCTTGAAAACTTTTAAAGGAAGCTTCTTGGAAATAATGTTTTAAAAATCCATTCATGCCGTATAAGTTAAAAAAACATTCTTCTCGTACTTTTGTCGGAAATGTCAAAAAGTATCTCGTACGAAAAATGACAAAAGATTCCTTTCATATCCTTTACTAAAAACGCACCGAAGGGTAAAATTGGATTTAAACAATTGTAGGTGGATGGAAATAATATTACATATTGAGGAAACATGGATGTGGATGATAAAATACACCCCAGTAAATACCAAATTATAAACAATCTCTGATAAAAATGAGATTGTGATATTTCCCTTACCTTAGGTCCTATTTGCTTTGTACGTGTCCGAAGCTCCTGTATAATGGTTTAAATAATATTATTGACTTATTCTAGAATCATACATATTGATATGATATCATATATGGTCATATTATTAGCTTCTTATTAGTAATATTTCATTGTTACTTGTTACTCGGGTCTTTATTGCCTTTTGTTCTTATGCGTGTTTTGCCGAATAAATTCTTATTCTTCTTTTAAGGTTATAGATAACTTATATCCATAATGGTATTAGTGTAACATATATCATATTTATTCATTCAATTCATTTATTAATTACTATGTAATGATGATCATGTAGAACGAGTCGCATCACATCGTGGAGACGGTATTCCGTACGTACGCACGAGCGATGATATTGTTCCCATGATTGTAGAATTGTATTTAAGTGTATTTATAGTATTTCAGTATCAATATCACTTTATAATAATCATATATAGTTACTAATTACACCATTATACCCATCCTTGTAAGGTGATGGTGGAAAATAGATTACACCACGGCGTGGAGACGGTATTCCGTACGTACGCACGCGCGGTGATTTCATTTTTCCGTAGGATGGATAGAAGGTGAATTAGGGTTGTTTCATATTTATAATAACATATCAGTATGTAAGTAATACTGATGTTATTACTTTATCATGAAACAACTAAAGAAGAAGAAGCTGAAGAAAAAAGAAATTGAAAAGATCCGTAATGGATATTACCTCTTCTTTGAAACGCCTCTTTGAATCCTCCACTCAGGGTACTAAGATTGGTCTTTGAAGAAGACCAGGACCTCTAGGATTATTCTAGGGAAGTGGAGAAGGGATTTTGTCAGGGGTTGGCCGAGCTTGAGTGCTCAAATTGCTGTGAGGAGGAGGGGGAGGAGGTGCCCTTTTATAAGGGAGGAGAGGGGCACCTTAGGAATATCTCAAAATATTATTTTATATTAAAGTCAAAATCGGTTTATAATGGTTCCAAAGGGTCTTATTTAGAAGGTAAAGTGGGTATGGGTCTAAATCCTATCAACCAATAGGATTTATAAAAGTTTAGGTTATTATTTTAACCTTATCAATTAGATTTAACTCTAAGTTAAATAATTTAACTTTTACCTTGTCTTTTTGTTTTCTTACACTATATGGTTAATAAACTTACTATAACATGCCAAACGAACCCCAAGTTTTTTATTATTAATATATATATCCTTATCTAATTCATTTGGCCGAACCTTAGATTTTTAGGAATAAAATAACAATTAATAATATAATATTTGATTTAAAAACTATTTTGTGTCAATTTTGTCACTATTTGATATATGATTTTTGTGAAAGTCATAACAGAATTATATGTTCGAAAAAAGTTGATTAAATCGACAATAATATATCATAGTAACCTAGAAAATTATTGGAATTCATAAAAAGTCTCAAATTACATTTATTTGGGCATTTATAACATCAATTATGTTAACATTTCCTTAAAAGGGAAATTACTGCATCATCGTTGTGTCATAAATAAATTAATTAATTTAAAGTCTAAAAATTATAAATAAAATATAATTATGTAGGAAATATTTTTAGATTTCTAATGAATATTTATAATCGAATTTATCTTATGTATAAACCCATATTAAAAATGTTTTAGTTATTAAACTTTGATTTTAACTATTTTAACTATTCATTAAATAAAATAATATTAAATGTCATAATCTAATCCAAGTGGACCTAAATGGTCATATTATATTCATAAGGTTGTTTTTGGTCGAATTACACTTATCCAATAGAATTAGGACCTGTGTTAGGGTAATAGTAATATCATATTTACCCTTAGTTACCCTATTTACTATTAACCGCGGTAAAAAAAGTAAAAAGTTACTATTCACCAAAAAATTATTTTTATCTCATTGAACCACATTTTACTTACTGATATCAACCGTGTTTGTCGGATTTTCGAAATTCCATTCACAGAAGCGGTAAAATTAAGTTTTATGCAAAATTCAGTTTTTAACCTACCACTTAGTGGTTTCACTATTTATCAAAAATTGAAAGTTTTCAGAAAAATACCAAAATTTCACCCTAGGCTAATTTCAATATTCCGAATCCAAAAATGAGGTCCATTTTGAAAGATAAAATTTCAAAAAGTGGTTATTACTATTCATAACAGCTATTTTAAATAATGTTTTAATAGCATATCATCGTTTAGTGAAACTCGGTATTGCGTACAACGCAAGCTATCGAGGAAGGTCGCGATTGCGTGTAAAGTAAGCCAAGATAGTGTGTAGTGAAATATTACTTTTATGATATATATATATAACATAAAAACAAAATATTACTCATAAAAATCTCGGGTGTTACAAAACATGTGTAATTTTTATAGATATGATGGAAAATATAATAATTTTCTAATAATGTGTTCATTTTGTATTTTATGTTTTGAAATGTAACGTGTTTATCTATAATGTGTTCCAAGAATACTAAGATATTCCATCCCATAATAATTCATGTGTTCTATAAATATAATGAACTATGAATAACGACTACAAGATTTTAGAGTTTGGGATGTTACAAACAACCTCACATGATCTTCCAAATAAGAACCCGAAAATAGATAGTTAATTTCTCAGGTATGAATGTACCCTAGTGGTCTATGGAGGATGTGAGTAAAACATAATAGTCCACCACCAACAACACCCCTAAAATTACTAGTCCATACAGGAGTGAATTAAAAATTACTAATAATTATAAAATCCAACACAAATAAAAAATAAATAAATAAATAAACATATCCTTTGATCTTTACCTCCATGGTGACACATGATGTCAGACTTACATACTTCAGACAGTGCCAGATATCTTGAAATAGGGTGATGGATCACATAACACATTCTATTTCTAGGGTTCATATTCAAGGAACCCACTATCATGAATACATATCAGAATCCATGGGGGATCCATAATTCATTACACTCAAACCAAATCAATCCTTAATATAAGGAATCCATCCATCAAATTCCTCTTAGTTCCATTCAAGTGAATTTATGGAACTTGACCTTGTAACTCTCTAAAGCACATCTAAGGAACTTCCGATCTAAAGTAGTAAAATTATTAGGCTCACCTTACAGTCAAGGTAATGTATCTCTTATAATAAATATTTATCATGTGAGATGATCCCTTGATATTCACAAGGGCAACGTAAGGGAATCCAAGATATTAATCCATGGAATTAAATACATAATACATCACTCGAATTTAGTGGGGGGACCCCAATGAATTTATATTAATGAACTAATGAGTATTTTAAGGTATTTAAAGAAATTAAGTTTCTTTGGCATACTTGGATTCATTCAGGCATCCTCACATGAAATCCATGTAGGTATCCTAAAAAAATACATGCCCACTCAAGTCATTCTTCCCATTTTATATCAGGAAATAAATATAAGGGATGAAACCCATGTAATTCCACTTATAATAACGAGGTACAGATGGAAGTAGATTATTCTACTTCCAGGTCACAAACCAAAATATAATGAAGTAGATTATTCTACTTCTTTTCCCACATATGAGATAGTAGAACTAAAATATAATGAATATACTGAAGTAGATTATTCTACTACTTTTCCACTTATAATAACGATGTACACATACCTTGGCCAACACCTGGCTGACAGCCTAAGGAAGTAGATTATTCTTCTTTTTTTCCCGCATATGAGATAGTAGAACTAAAATATAATGAATATATGTCAAAAAAATTTATTCAACCTATAAAATATACCCAATACCTATGAGAAACATTTCATGCCCCATTTTACATGTAATTTCACACATTTAGGGTCCTATAACCTACAAATTGTCTCTCGAAGTTTGGTTAAAAATCCAGAACCTATATCAAACTAAATTTCAATCCCATATTTGAAAACTACAATTATTTAATGGAAATTGGGCATTACACAAGTGGATACAGTAATAGACCCTTTCAGATACACTAGACACCACATGGTACCTAATACCCTACCACTAGGGACATAATGCCAACCCTATACCTCCAGGTCACAAACCAACCTTGGAAATCAATCCATTGGATACCTAAACGAACACGTGACATGCTTGAGGGGTGTCATTAATATCATGGGGATAATTAAAAGTATCCTGGATATCAAGAGAAACTTTTGGGTATTATTTAACTCAAATTAACTACATTAAAAATAGAAGAAATTCACCATAAATTCTGGTATGACCTTCCCATATGGTGGGAATCCTTGAAAAATAAGACAAACAATTTTATAAAAATAAAACCCCCAAATAGGGAATAACTAGAATTAATTACCATAGTAAAAAATAAATAAATAAAAAACCCAATATAAAAAACACATATTCAATAAATAAAACAAAAACCATAAATAAGATGTTGATATAGACGATATATAAACTGAGTAAAACAAAACCAAAATATGAAACATTATATCTGTGTGACCCCTAAGGTTACCATCCATCCAAAATAATAACTTAACCTATGATCTGTCAGTAAAAAAAACTAAACTTGTAAAAAAATATGGGTTTAATAAAACTGATTGACATAGGTAGGTTGTGAATAAAAGATAACTTATTGGAAATCCCTATTGAATCCATTGATTTACTTTAGCAAAAATAGATAAAAAATAATAGTTTAATATATAAGTACAAAATAGAATTTATCATTTTATACAAAAATTTAAAATATTTCTTGAAATAAATTAAAATAAACATTTAAAGAATTATTTTGAAATACTTTTTTTATGAAATCCACCCTTTTTAGACACACCCAAAAGAAGATCCCATAAAACATCTAGAAGAAACTTCATAAAATAATGTGGGTAAATTAAGACAGTGAATGAAAAACATAAGTAGTGGGGAACATAAAAATAAAATATCACTGAATGATAAGTGAATCAAAAAAAATATAAGTAAAATAGTGGGGAGAAAATTAGATGAAATCATGGGAAATTTCTAAACACCCCATGGAAACCCAAGACTTACCTGGGTCAGAATCAACTGTTATCCTAATTAATGATCCTAAGTCTATAACAACAAACTAGTATTAAATAGCCTCATTGGTGGTACAAATATTTATGATCTCTAATATTATATGGGATTTATTTTATCTCATTAGGGTCAAATTTAAATGTCTCTCATACCTCATTAAGGCACCTTGAATCCCATTTTGATAACAAAAGTGGGTGATAAAGTATCCCACACATAAAACATATCAAATAATAATAAAAAAAATCCAAAAGAATATCTACGATCATCTCGGTACACCCTTACATTCAAAAATAACTTTAAAATAGAGGGTTTCCATGAGAGAACACACATGTATAATACTTCAGTTAATGATGCTAAGTGGGATTTTGAATTTGAAATTAAAAATAGTTTTCAAAATAAATCCATTTTTATTTTAAATTCATTTCAAAATCAAAAGTAATTATCCAATCATTTTACCATTTTATAAATGGTTATTAAGTAACATTTGAAAAAACACATATATAAAAACTTCATTGGAAAAATTTTTAGAAACCCCTAAATAATTTGTGAATCTAGGATTTAATATGTAGAAATTATAAAAGTTCTCAACAACATATGCACAGACAAATTTATATGTCCACATACACATATACATTTGTAATAATTCACAAGAATCTATATATATATATATGTGTGTGTGTGTGTGTGTGTATGTGTGTGTGTCTATGTGTGTGTGTGTGTATGTGTGTGTGTCTATGTGTGTGTGTGGGTAATCAAAGGTTTCTAAGGAAAACAACTGAGGAATGAAATTAATGTCACCCATCGAAGTGTAAGAAATTTCATGAAAAAAATAATGACCCTAAAAATGGAAAAATCCTAAAGAAATAATTATTTAATTGAAAAAAACCACTTATATAATTTTATTGAAGGAAAAAAATCAATTTGAACACTAAAATCCCTTTGAAAAGGTCACTTATAAATTTTAGAAAAGTTTAAGTATGACTATACTTTTAAAATAAATAAAGAAGAAATTGAACCTTGGAAATGACACTTAAAAATTAAACTTTTAACCTCGGTATATTTATAAATTAATTTATAATGTATACATCACAAGAAACTTTATCTAAATATATGTTTTGAAATCCCCAAGCAATTCATGGTGCAATTTGAATCGAAAATGGATACAAAAAACAAACCTCAATAGTGTACGGATGATGTGAGACTTCAAATAAGAGATGAATGTGACCCAAAAACCAAAATACACACCCTAAAAATCAATGTTACATGTTTTAATAATAAAATTACATATAAGGCTTGTCCAACATGATTTCTGGACATGGAAAAATGAACTGACAAGAAAGGAGGGTGAATAGTGGAATAATAGGGGCTTACCCAAATAAATCTCACAATAATATACAAGAGAGGGCCTCAAAGATCCAAAGAGAGGTTAAAGGTAACCTCTTTATGAATCTTGGTTATGACTGAGAGAATGTATGTAAAACGAGGATTTATTTTTATTGTGTATAGATTATTAAATTCATGGTTTATGAAATATGCGGAAGTCACATAGTTTTCCAAACCGTGCACCAATATTGCACCCTCTACTGGATAGAAAAATCAAATATGCATAGTTCAGTTATGTAGTTTAGAAATCATGTTATGAAAATAAAAAATATTTCTATTAAAATTTTAAACACACAATTACACAGACACACACACATTTCTCACATAGTTTCCACTGGTTATGTGCAAGGCTTGTACCAGCTCCCAGACACACCAAACTCTCACATGTTTTATCTTAGGTTTAAAATTGTTTTGTTTCAACTTTATATTAAATAAAATTATATAAAATTAGTTTGAAAATGAACTAAAAGAAACCCTATATAAATTCAGTGACATAGTTTTTACTAGACCATGTGCACTAACCGTGTAACGCAGGAAAAACTACCCAAAATCCTAAAAACCTAAAATGTATACAAATTATCAACCTTAATCATTAGAAAAACAAAAAATACTAATAAATAAATAAGATATAAGGGACATGAACTATTTTTTATAACAATCCTCCTAATTTAACCTGCCTAAATTTCCCATTTCCACTATTTTATCTTTGTTAAAGTTATTTTATTACCTGATTAACAATTTATATTTGAAAATTAAATAATAAAATTCACTTAAACAAAAATGGTTTACTAGGCCCCCAACCTAGGGATTTTCATCCTTGAGGATCTTTAACAATCCTATAGATGAAATAGATTCAATCATTGGGACTTTAACTCATCATCCAATCCACCCAGGTATAACTTTGAGGCCTCAAATATAGAAACAACACATTATCCAAAGGAATGAATTGTCCTTGTAGAACCTTTTCACTATGATTAAAAATATAAATAGAATTTTATCATTTAAACCATCTACCTTAAATTTAATATTAATATTCCAAATTTCATGTAATGGATTTATTTTGTATTTCCTCAATTACAAACTATAGATGAAAATATGGACAAAAATATAAGTGGTAAATAATTAATGCTGGGTGTTTCCTAGTTTTTCTAATATCTCAAATATTGTGATGAAACATAGATCCAGTTTCACCAAAATTACTATTTACAGGTGGCTGAAACATGGAAATACTTAGATAAAGACGTGAATGATTACCTTAAATTACAAGTTATGATTCCTATGATCAACATATTATTTTTAATATATCTAAGTATTAATAAATTTCTTTTAAATTAGAATTAATTTCATGGTCATCTCAATAACTATTCAAGGCCTAATAAGTATGATTCTCTAATATCAGTGTTGTATAAAATATAATAGATGGGAATATAAAAGAGAGTGTTAAAAGGAGTTATTTATATGGATTAATTATGTATATTATTATAGGAAAACAACACCAATTATATATAACCATCCCATGAGACATTAATGTTCAAAATATAGGCCCATAACACATCTTTCAGTTTATAGATGGTCCACTTCGACTGGACATCTATCCAAGGGTAATTGTCTATGATCAACTTTATTTGAGTATATTTATTATAGTGATACCATGACTATAAATGAGAAATTATACTTAGGTCACTATCAAATAAAATTCACATCAGAACCCCAATAATATTCTTGATTTCTAGGGCATATAATTTGCACATCTCATCCAATGGAGAGTTTTATTTGCTGGATAATTGGTGAGTCTTCTTGGTTAAAAATTTTAACATCACCCAAAAAATTTATATACCTATAGAATATGTCAATAATTTGGTCGCAAATTATATCATTATCTCATTCCAGTTCCATACAGGTATAGTAAGTGGCTATAATACACCTTTTTTTCATTAATGTTCCACAAACACTAATCGATAAAAAAGGTATCACGATGAAATACTAGCAATATCACTATTTATGCTTGGACTATTGAATTTCATATTTATTACACGATATATTTTTATAGCCCGAGGAAAAATAACCCACCTAAATTAATTATACGTCTTTATTACTTTCTCTCATGCTAGTAGATATCACGATCCTTATATGATCATACATTAAAGTTTCTGAATTTCTTGATAAACCTTCAAGTATTACTTTAAAGTGAGTGTTTCATAAATTATGATACAATAGTTATAATATATGTAAAATTTATTAACTTAAACTATAAGGTATGATTTAAATAAATATATAATAAAAAATCCTACCTATATCCTTAATAATATGAAAATGAAGTTCATCCATTGAAAACTCTATTATTGTTAGTCCCACAAAAGGATTTATCCTTGTATGGATGTGGGATAAGGGTATGAAAATTTAAAAACTATATATCCAATGATATTACCTCATTATTTTCAAAACACCCATTCTTCCCTTCATTATGAATATATAAGTGAAAATTACATAAAGAGATAGACAATGGATTTATACATGGTTCACCTACACTAATAAATATAAAAGGGCAATAAATTCATAATGTGACGATATACAAAAATTCATTTTGTGAAGTTATTAATACAATTTAGAGTTTCCATATTGATCTTACTAGTATGAAAACCCCTCAAAGTATTGAAATCACTTCTCTACTCACTCAAAAATATTTCTACATACATTAGTGAGACACATTGATCATTAATGAACCAAAATTAGGAATTACACTGAGATGTGTGTAGTGAGGTAATGTAACATCGAAATTTTATGAATCACGGAAATTATTTTATTAGGATGAAGATATATAATTATAAAATTTTATTTTTAGTAGGAATGATGTATTCTAACTTCTGTATTCATTTACTTCAGCACTGAATGCCATTCTAAATTTCTCCCTTCCAGCATAACATCTAGAAATTTCCTTGTAATATTTCAACATGTCACTAATATTGTATTCTTTCATTTCTATTTAAAAATATTTACTAACCTTTATAATAACCATAGATATGGAAAATTTATTTGAATAATTTAAATTTTTATTATTTATTTAAATATATTTTAAAAAACACAAACTTTTTCAATATTCAATTGTATGAATAAATTATTCCATTAAATTCACTTGAATAATAAAGTCAAGATCCATTAAAATACTCCTTAATTTTATCCATTTTAATATTCATATATATATTTACCATGAATAGTTTAATCAATTTCCATAATTTTTTTACATGACCCAACACCTTTAGTTATATCTTATATGAATTAAAAAAGAAGTTTAATCTTATATATTATTAATATTTTTCTTATATATCTATATTCTTTACCAATATCATAGCTAAAAATATAGGTTATTATAATATAATAACAAGATTAATGTAATATGTTTATCTGATCTTTTACATTATTATTATGATAACCTATACAAATATTATATATATCCTTTTATATATTTTTTCCTACACATATCTACAAACATAAATTTACAAAAATATATTCTTTTTTAAGGATTTTCAGCCTTACACAGAGAGTGTGGCTCTGAACTTAATCATACACAATCTTTGAAAATAATATGTTAATATAAAATAATAATATAATTTTTTATGTTTTAGAAAACTTCCTCCAAACGTATCCTTCCATAATAATATTTATAAAAAATTAATCCATAATCCTTTTTAGAGTATCTTAATATTATTTTATCAACAAATATAACCCAAAAACAACTCTTCGGATATTTATCTAATAATATCACACTTTAATTTTTTAAGAAAAATTTTCGTCGAAAAATTCATCTTTAAAAAATATCATACTATTGAAACCTAAAATTTAAAATTATTTACTCTATAATTTGCTAATAATATACTCTAATATCACATGAGGGATGATCGACATGAGAAATAAGAGATAAATGATTATTTTAATCACAAATCACTTCATTAATCATAATTATTTTCTAAATGAATGACTAGAAAAAAATTTCTTTATGAAATAATTTACTGCTTCTCTAACCCCCACCTTTACAGACACTCTATTCTCTACCTATTTATAGTAATGAAAAAACCCATGTAATAATCCTATTAACAATAGTAATTGAAGAAATTGTTTTTATAAAATACTAAATCACTTTAACAATACGAATAATCATTCAACATTTTTCCCATAACACCATTTTAATTAAAACCTTTCTCTTCCTCTATCAAAGACGAAGAAAACAACTCGAAACTATAGTACTTGGAGTAATATATCCCATGAATAAAATAAATCTATATATCCCCATTTTCCAAAAACTAAAATAAAACTTACTTTAATATTGAAACAATTTGAACAATATCTTACTAAATTCAAACCATGTGAAAGAACATACATTTCCATGAAGCACTTGAAAAAAACCACTTGTTGATTATTTGTATAGAATAGTAAGATTTTTAAGGGAGTGGGGGTTTATTCGTTAAACAATAAATGTAAATGAAGATAGTTGGAATTTAAGAGATAAATGACTCCTTTTAAGCACTTCCTTAGGTTTCCTTATAGTAATCCAATGAACTATATGAAATTATGTATACACATTCTCCAATCTCGTGGAATAATTATTAAATTTATTGGGAAGTGATATTTTATCTTAGTATACTTCATCCTTGAATTCTAAATATTAATATTAAAAAAATTATTATCAATATAGTTTTTATATTTTATAACAATATAATATTTCACCTCAACTCTAATATACCCACATTTTTGGTTCATACATAGACATTAGGTACATTCTTGACTAGATTCTATGTATTAAAATTCAATAATTCACATAAAAATATAATATTTATTCTTAAATAGACATGAATTTCATAAATCTCAAAGATAAAATACACCACCTAATTTTATTATTGAACATTAACAAAACTAGCCCAATCTATATATAAAAATATGAATAGATATTTCTATATTGTATTATACTATAAGGAAACTAAAATACACTATAATATTTATGCACCATAATTTTATTTTTATTGTTTTTAATTTCATTTATTCCGAATTTCCTTGGTATCATGCAACTAGAGAGGTGGAAAATGCTATATTTTATGTTTTTGTTTTAAGGTATAATAAGATTAAAAAGTCTTACTAATATTACATCACATTAACTTCCTTGCCATAAATATCTATTTATAAATTCATCAACATATAAACTTGTATTTTCATATCCTTGGAATCCATTATTCCCAAAAAATTTATCACTTATTTAGAATAATTTTATTTAAAAATAAATTTCGTATTCCTTCTTTTTATAACATATAAAGCATGAAAAAATTTCAACTCCCTAAAAATAAAAATTTCATCATCGTATGTAATAAATTCTACAAACTATCGGAATTATGATTCATTTGACCCTTTAAAATTTATTTCAACAACATAAATATCCACTATAATCACTTGATCATTATATTTTTTTGATAAAGAGATTATGATCAACTACTTCAAACTAAACATCATTCTTCTTCTAGTTTTTTTTAATTCTATAATATCATGCTCTCAGTGCATGGTTTGGCCCACAAAGTGTCTACATTAAAAGATAATCTTCTTCGTCATCCCTACAAAAAACAGAACCAAATAGATTCTATATAAATACCTATTATCCATGAAATCCATCTGGAAATTGATGCCTAAATTTCATAAGAATATCCATGAACATATTTTTCACTACATTAAACAAAAATAATTGAATTGATTCTAACACACCCACCAGAAAACACATCACATCCACATTGGTTCCTAGAATTATGAAATAAACTTTTCACAATAGACATGACTTTATTCCAATAACCTTTATTTATTCATTAAGTTTGTTACATTAGACCCATTTGGTCTTAATATCATTCATGTATCTGGGCCTTAGAAAAATCTTGCAGTCTCATTTATTATATTTGGGTTAAGATATTTATAAATTACCTTAACCCAAGTCTCATAATTTATAGACTCCTCGAAAAAAATAGGCTATACTTGAAATAATTGTTAATTTTGAAATAGATATTTCTTAATATGTGTTTACAATAGAGATATTAGGTCTCCAAAATTATTTTTCTCATTGATTATAGACCTTCTTTTTTGCCTGATTTTTACTAAATAAGTTATTTAGATTACTCATTATCAGTGGATTCTTATGAATGATCACTAGCACTCCATTCACCCTATGATATTATCATATCCTGATTAATTTCCTCCAGAATATGAACACATATTTTTTTTATAATCTATATTTTTCCATAAAAGTGAATTATTGGATTTCAATAATTTATCAAGTTATTTGTTAAATAATTTTTACACCTTGATCTTGGATGAGTATTCATGATATCTCCCTTTTTCTCCATGAGATTAAAACTTCATACAGATCTAATTCTTGTTGAGAATAAAAAATTTACTTATAAATTCATGAAAGTATTTTATATTAGATTATTCATATAGTATATATCAGATGTGTTTTTTTCACCCTGAGACATTAAATCCAAATTTGGGAGACATGCCAGATGTTAATACCAATTCTTTACAAAACAACACCATAAGGTCATAATTAATGTGTATTATTTAGTTTCATGTGATAAATGATCTTGTTTCAACTCTACACTACATCATTTTGTTGTGGATTCGTCACCATTGAATATACACACATTATCTAGTGTGTCTCAAGATAATCATCTACTTTGATATTGGAAAAATCTATACCATTTATGGTATAAAATATTAAAATTTTCTGCCCAAACATTATCTCCAACATTTTTTCCCAATGAGTATTATAATTAAATGATTTAGACTTGTATAATATAACCATCAACCCTATCATCCTACTAATATCATGAGTCAAAATTATAGTATGCCACCTTTTTATCAATGTATTTTTGTCATATAATCCCACCAAAATCAACATGAACTAACTGAAGTAACCATGTCAACTTATTTTACATCATATTGTAAATCTTTTAAATAATATCCCCCTTTTAAAAAAATATGCTTGTTTGACTACAATCATGAGAATGTCTACAGTTATCAGAATATCCATCATTCTTCACAAAATCTTTGAATTATTTTTTTCTCAATCGGACAAGAATAATGTTTTAAAACATGTTTTAGTATTCCTTGGATGCAAAACACATGTCTTGTTGTCCACCAATTCAATAAAAATTCCCCTTAATGAGATTACATTACATATAAATGGTACTGTCTATTAGTTTAAATATACAGGTATTAATAGAGAAATTGATAGTAATCCCTAAGTCACATAATTAAATTACTATTGACATGTTGTGGACACGGACATAAAATACTAATACATATTTATGACTCATGTATTTTCCTCTAGGTTTGTCATTCCCCAAGAAATGTAATTTAAGGCATAATTTTTACCTATTTGTATAAAACCGTATTGATCCTAGTTGATATATTTTAAGAGATCCTTATTACTCAATATAAGGGATGTGAAACTGTTACCATGGATTCATATTTCATCCTCATTCACCAATTTCATTGTTATTTTCATTGATTCTACCTTATCAACTAATTAATTTATTATTAATTTCAACCAATTCAAATCCTTTGCTGATGAATGTGGTTGTTCCTCATCTTATTATGATAGTCCGCCATTATCATTGAAGGATGAACATTGATTTTACATTTTAATTATTCTTAATAATCCCTTTATCTACTAAGATTTATTGATTTGAGTCATATTATATACACACATTTTCATCATAAATGATAAATACATGTATTTGTGTTCTTATACTTCACACCAAAAATGACATCCATTAAAAATATATCAATTATAATGAATTATGATCACCATTATTCACTATACATATTCCATGACGTACTTAGTTTTTCATAAAATATATATATTATCTATTTTCTATATTTCCACAATAATAAAACTAGTTTTGTGGTTTATTTTTGTGAGAATTTTTTATTCCTACAAAATTTATTTGAGTATTTGGGTATATCCCAAATAAATTATCCTACGTGGAGTTAGCAGGTGAAACATATAATTTAACATGAAATCCTTTTTTTGATAAATCCCCATGAAACAATTTCCATCATTTTTAAAGCATTTATTTTGTTGGAAATTAAAAAATATATTTTTTTGAACTCAATGATTCTCTTATACCTTTATGATAACCATAATAATCCAAAATTCCAATTTTATCTTAATAGTTTAGAGCCTCACTTAGCCTTTAATTATTCTCTATATTAATTTATTTTTCTTTTATTTTATAAATGATTTTGACTCAATATTTTACCTGATGATTAATTGATTAAATTTTAATTTTAATTTTATCCAACTTATTTGAGTTCTCTTGTTTTTATAATTTGAGTTTTTCACTTTCAACCTTAATAATTTAGTATCCTGTTTTTTATTTTTCTTATAAATGTTGTAATTAAGAACAACATCAATAACCTCTTTTATTTTAGACCTCTAGACATAAATTTATTCCAGTGAAGCTTTCAACTCCACATTGGGGCCCAATCACCCATTCACTCCCTTATCCTCTATAGCACACGAATACTTTATTTTTAGTTTTTCTATGACATCCAAAAGAACATTCACATTAATGTATTTATATTCCTTAATTTTTACACTTTTTTATTCCATTTTAACAATAATTTATGAAAGAATGTTCTTATTGATTCTCAACTATTAAATTTATATTTAATTACCCTTCCCATCCTTTGTTGATTTATTTAAGGGTTTATCACTATCTTCTCATTCTAAAAACATCTTAGGACAATATATATTGAGGTTTGTTACCTTTCCACATCTAGGAAAGTAAGATTAAGTTTACATTTAAATTTTCCTTTTCTCTTATTTGTGTTTGAGTAAAGGAAATACATGACTTTATCAAAATTATTTTAATCATGACCATCCTTCACTAAAATATTCTTTAATTCATTCAATTAAACTTCCAATTTCTTCATAGAGGAATATAATCATCTTAATTGTTTTAAATTTTATATGAAATGACAGTAAAATGAATTATATGTTGTATTACTTTCTTTGGATCAATTTTCTCTATCATAGTGGCCTTAAAAATGAATCAAAGTGTAAATATTTTCATTATTCTTTTCATAATTTTGACTCCCTCAATGCTTTATCGAAGTCAGCACATATCATCAATAATCTTAAACATCAAAAAAAAAATATAATTTTTTATTCTGCTCGGTCCTCATATCATAATAATTTTTCTTAGGAACATAGAAATTAGACCCATATTTCCTTACATAACCTTCATATATGTTTATATATTTTACCCAAATAACATGTTAAGATTTATAAAAAATCACCATAATGTAGATGTTCACATGTAATGATTCCCCTAATGCATTGATTACCTTGGAACTTTTTTTATCTTTTTAAAATCCCATTTTGATAAAAATCTACCATCCATGTTGAACAAAATTCAATACATTGATTTCATGTTGATATCCAGTCCCAATGATCAAAAATAGCGTTTCACCTAATTATTCTATAATTTCAAATCCTTTCTATCAATTATCAAAATACATTTGTGATTCACAATCACTATCATGGATTACTAGAAGTAATACTCCATAGATTTGTGTCATATTCTCAAATACATCTTGTTAGTTCCCTAAAAAATATATACCCCTATGTGGGGGTGGTGATTCAGGGTATGTAGATTTAAAAATTATATATCCAACAATATTATCTCATAATTAGGTAAAACACTCATTATCTATCTTATAAGTAATATAGTTGTTGTAAATAATTTAAATAGAGAAACAAATGATTTTCTAACTATTTCCTTAAAATTGGGATACATATTTGGAGGACACAATGATAATGTACCAACGTACCAAATTTTATAAGTTTACTAATTTTTACAATTTAGTGTAACCACACGTATCATTAAATTTAATATCCCTAAAAAAGTAAATAAATCAGTAATTTTATCAGTTATAAATTTTATTTATCTACTAATTAAATCACCTTGTTATTTAAAAAAATAAGAATCTGAATTACACCAACATGGGTGTTTTGATTTACTCTATATTTTTCTTATTTATTCATCAAAAAAATATTCCCATGGGAATAACTTCTATAATTATATATTTTTTTAGAAAGATTATATAGTATATAAATCCAATCCATTTAAACACATTGTTACATGATTCTATTCATAATTTACCATCAAATACAAACCAAGGATCATAAATTCTTGGGAATTAGGAAGATTAGGTTCATAATTAGAAATCATGAAACCAAAATATTTTTTATTTAATATGAAAAATGAGATCCTAAATTAATTTGAGCTATTACGTCTACATAGATAACATGGGGAATACATGAACAAAGGGATGAGCTAAAAAGATCATCATGGGAATAAAAATGGGAATAAAGCGTAAAACATGGGTTAAAAGGAATAACATGATGACATTAAAATCCTTGGAATAAGAATTAACATATTAAATCATAACATATAGAACATGGGATAATATAATCATGGAAGAATTAGAATGTGGAAACAACATAAATCATGACATAAACATGAGTTAAGGCTAACTTCCAAGACTATACCACATGGTGGACAAAGTCCTATAATGGATTTGGTTTACTACTTAATCCTATACAAGAAGTCCCATGTAACTAAAAATTACCCAATAAATTTTAAAACTATATGGGTGCATCCTTAATGATATTTTTATTCATATGTGTGCCACATGAAAAATCAAACATAAGTAATAAACATAAGGGTTACCCATGAATATAAATGGGTATCAAAACCATGTAATAAAGCAAGACCAAAATGAAGATCATAATTGTGACCATGAAAGAATGGATTTAAATACTACATGGACCTTTAAAAATTAAAATAATCATAGAAAATGATAAATTATGTCAAACTAAATTGAAAATATTTAAAAAGGGTGCTTAAGAATATTTAGAAATGGCACACTTTAGTGCGGTTCAAGGGAAAATATTAATGAGACTATAATGAACAAAATCATAATGGTTTGTATAAAACCATAAATGAACAAGTATAGTTTTCAATGAAAATTGAGTGATTTTATAAAAATAATGGTGGCTTGAAATTTATAATGGAGTGTATATGTGAATGAGAAAGAAATGGGGAAGTTCCCTTTAATCGGGCTTCCTTATCAATAAGTATTGTGAAGCGAACATTTTAAAACATGTATTTCCCCATAAATGATGATTTTATTGATCTGGAGACATGAGTATAGAACATATTAATTGAATTTTTGAGAATTAAATATGAAGAAAAAATAAATACATTGGCATAAAGAAAGATAAAGCATAAGACAAAGGTGATTTGGAGGTACGGAGAGATCCCTTACCTTATGTCTGAAAGCGTGATAAACTTGTACTTAATATCCTAGATAGTAAAATTAATTTTGTTAATAATTTAATTAATAACATCTTAAAAATATATTTTATTTATTATAATCTTATTATGTTCATTTTTGGTGATCTATAAGAGTTATAGTTCTTATTTTCCTTTTTCTAAGAGCATTCATTTCATGGTTTCTTAATCAGTTCATTTGTATATAATTGTAGAAGTTCTTGTTAAATTTGAATAATTATCCAAAAATGAAATTTTCTGTTATTAATTCACTTACAAAAATGTAAATGGTCCCATATATCATTATATTTTTTTTAAGTGTGGATGTTTTACTAGATAAAATTTTAAAAATGATTTTTATATTTGGTGGTTTTTACGACCATCATATGAAAGTATCATTATATTTAATATTATATTTATATACTAGTTCCAAAACATTAAATAAATTTTTAAAAAACATATTAAAATGTTTTTTAACCATAAAAATGGGTTTATGAATTACCTAGAAAGTGATAATAAAAAATCACAACTCATCATCCATGAAGGAGATGAATCGACACCTCAGAGATGATGTTTTCATTTTTAGAATTAAATGGAGAAAAGTTGAGATTTGACAATAGATATTACATTAAAAAATATCATTAAAGTATATGTATTACAATAAAGTTATTATTTCACATTGGATATAGGATCTTAGAGGAGGATTAGAATAGAAAATAAATTAAAAGAGAAAGAATGATGATTTTATCTTTTGAATATCCTTTCCCTAGGAGCCTTTTTAATGAACTGGGAAATGGTCTTATACTGAGAACATAAATACCATAATTTGGGCAAGAAGATTTTGAGAGAAATTTGGAATAATATCATAAAGGTCCAAGTCTTATAATGTGTTGGAAGAAGTGGTGGTGGGGTTGTAATTTTAAAGGGGGAGAGATGGGTGGTTTTTATTATTTTATCCATTTGTTTTTTATTTTGGTTCAAGACTATCAATAATGTTTATTATTTTGAATAATTATAGTAAATAGTGCATGTGAGTTTGATATAATGATTTCTAATGTTGTCTATGACTGAAAAATTCATGTAATTAGATTAAAATATTAAATATTGTAAATTACCATATTTCACTATTTAAAAAAATTCATATATTTTAGAAAAATTCCATAAATTTTCCATAGCAATTTTCTGATTTTTATATTTTTAAAACGGAATCCATTTTATGAAATTAATTTTATAAACATGAGAAATTTAGTTTTTAATGAAAATTATCATATATTAATCCGATTTTGAAATTATAACTGATTTTATAAAACTTGGAAGAAATAATTAAGGTCTCTTAAAATTATACTATAATTATAATACAAAAAAAATATTATGTTATGAATTTATTTTGTGAAAATAAATTTAAATCGTTATATTATTTATCAAATTAAAAATAATCATTTACATTTTAAAAAAATAATACTTAATTTATAATTTTAAAATATTTATTTTTTTATACCATTATATAATTATATCATATTTTCATTTATAAGATGCATAATTTTTTTAATATTTTTATTGGTGAGGTTAATATTCAATTGGCTAGATTACTATGCCTAATGGACATATTGCAATTTCAACATCTAGGTGACTATTACATCTATATAGTTTCCTTAATTTCTATGAATACCACATGGTTTATTATTAATTTATGAAAATAATGTTTTTATAAAGTTCCCTATGTGATTTATGTGATTTATAATATATAACATAATTATAAGAGAGAAGATTTCATTAATAAAATTCTTGGTTATTGTATTTTTCCCCCTTATGAAATTTCACCCTCAAAATATAATTTTAAATTAAATTTTGAAAATAGGTGAGGGTACTTAACTTGATTACTTCCTCTAGTTTTGATGCCTCATATTTATAATTATGATTCCTCAACAACACTTGGAAAAGATGAGTCATCTTGTTGAATTGAAATATTTCTCTATGGTCCAAGATCTTCACCGACTTCTATTCATAAGAGAGGTTGTTCTCAAGTCGTAATACCTATATATTTAGTACATGTGAGGTGTCAGGTATGTTTCAAATATTTGTTTTCATTTTGAAGTATTATATATATTTATTTTTCTCTAACATTTATCCCTTGGGTTCCCCATGAGTTTATTGTGAAAATGGAGATATTTGTATTGACAGTAGGTTGTGCACGATTGGCACATGGAAAGGGGAAAACATGTGCCCATACTCTAAAAATTGTGTTGAAAATTTTCATTTTGGATATTGGAAAACCCCATGGTTGGCACATAGTTAGTCAAACCACGCAGAATAACCATTCATCTTGTTCCTCCTTGGAAGATAGGGGTGCATGGTTACCCCATTGTTAGGAAAACCTTGTGGGGTAACTGTGTAACTTATCTAGGTCATTAATATTTGAGAAATTTTATTTGTTCCATATTTTAATTTAACCATATAAAACCTCCACTTCACACCATTCAGGATTCTTAAGCCTATTCACCACTCATTCTTCTCTTTCCTCCCTTGTATCTTTAATTTTTCAAAAACCAGCCTGATTCGACCCTGAATCGGTTACCCAGTTTAGCCTGTAAAAAGTCCCTATAGGTGTTCCCAATACTACGAGGATGGAGACAAGAACCAAGGGCATTAATAGAGTACACAAATGAATTATTTGTTCTTAAAATAAACAATCAAATAAACAACAGAAAGAAACGGACTGCCCGAAATATATTTATATAATAATTGAACTGGACATTATTTGTACAAGAAAACAAAAGTACAACTAAATGAAAAAATCAACCGACCAAACATGATAAAAAACTAACTCTATGTGACCCTGCTGGTCACTTTACATCACAATTATCACACATTTCCCAAGGTGATCAAACTCAAACTGAAACCTACACAAGGACTAAAAATAGAAGAAGATTATAGGCAAGAGTATTAAAACTCAGTAGTATAGCATGATATTTTAGTCCCAATGCACTTCATTAAAAATAAAATAAACATAAATTTCTTGTTTTAAATACATTATACAAAATTATGTTTTCCAAATGAGGTTCTATGATATAATAATTATCATGCAAAACATGAAATTTTATAAACAAGAATGCTAGTAACAATTTTTCAAAGAGGTAAAACTTCAAGATGGAAATATTTTTCAAGAGGGATTATTTAAAGAATTCCCAATTTTAAATAAATAACACATGATTTTGAATTTATCAACTTAAAACATTGTTTGCCGGAAGTGATTACAAAATATCCAATGGGCACAAGTCATGCAAACACCCCTAGGAACTAGTTCTTTGTGAGCCCCAAGTACATCGTGTCTCAATGAAGCTAACTGTAACAGCCCAAGATTTTATATTCTTTTTAATTTTATTAATGTCTTTTGTTGTACGCTACACCAAAAGGAGCTTGCACAACACACATCCTTGACTTGCCTTGCATTACACGCAATCACGACCTTCCTCGATAGCGTGTGTAATACGCAATACTGAGTTTCATTAAACAACGATATGCTATTAAAATATTATTAAAACTAGCCGTTATGAATAGTAATAACCACTTTTTAAAATTCTATAAATCTTATTTTTCAAAATGAACTTCATTTTTGGATTCGGAATATCGAAATTAGCTTAGGTTGAAATTTTGGTGATTTTCGGATAACATTCCTATTTTGATGAAGAGTGAAAATTACTAAATTATAATTAAAAACAACTTTTTTAATCGAAATAATTAATAGTGATAAATCATTAATTTGAGTGGTTTTAAAGTATATTTAGAATATATTTTTACAATTTAATACAATGTTGGTCATTGGATGTAATTTCACATTTAAACTAGACATAAACAAGTGTCAATCTTTTGATAGATATTGTTTCTTAAAAAACACGCTATTTGTTTTAACAGCAGGATTTAATTATAAAATCAATTAATGCAACTTTTATGTTATGAATTTGGTAAAATAGACTTCATTTTTGAATTCGGAATATGAAATATAGCTTGGGATGAAATTTTGGCATTGTTCTGAAAAACATCAATTTTTGATGAATAGTGAAACTACTAAGTGGTAGGTTAAAAACTGAATTTTGCATAAAACTTAATTTTACCGCTTCTGTGAATGGAATTTCGAAAATCCGAGAGACACGGTTAATATCAAGGACTAAAATGTGGTTCAATGAGATGAAAATAATTTTTTGGTGAATAGTAACTTTTTACTTTTTTTATCACGGTTAATAGTAAATAGGGTAACTAAGGGTAAATATGATATTAATATTACCCTAACACATGTCCTAATTCTATTGGACAAGTGTAATTCGACCAAAAACAAACATAGGAATAAAATATGACCATTTAGGCCCACTTGGATTAGATTAGGACATTTATTATTAATTTATTTAAAGAAGGGTTAAAATAGTTAAAATCAAAGTTTAATAAGTAAATCATTTTTATTATGGGGTTATACATAAGATAAATTCGATTGTAAATATTTATTAGAAAGCTAAAAAGATTTCCTACATGATGGTATTTTATTTGTAATTTTTAGACATCAAATAATTTAATTTATTTATCACACAACGATGATGCAGTAATTATCTTATTAATGAAATATTGACATAATTGATGTTATAAACACCAAAATAAATGTAATTTGAAAATTTTTATGAATTACACTAATTTTCTAGGTTACTATGATATATTAGTGTTGATTTAATCAACTTGGTTCGAACATTTAATTCTGTTATGACTTTCACAAAAATCATATATCAAATAGTGTCAAAATTTACACAAAATAGTTTTCAAATCAAATATTATATTATTAATTGTTATTGTATTCCTAAAAATCTAAGGTTCGGACAAATGACTTAGATAAGGATATATATATTAATAATAAACAATTTGGGGTTCTTTTGGCATGTTATAGTAAGTTTATTAACCATATAGTGAAAGAAAAGAAAAAGACATGGTAAAAGTTAAATTATTTAACTTAGAGTTAAATCTAATTGATAAGGTTAAAATAATATCCTAAACTTGTCTAAATTCTATTGGTTGGTAGGATTTCGACCCATCCCCACTTTAGCTTCGAAATAAGTCCCTTTGGAACCATTATAAACCGATTTTGACTTTAATATAAAATAATATTTTGAGATATTCCTAAGGTGCCCCTCTCCTCCCTTATAAAAGGACACCTCCTCCCCCTCCTCCCCACACAAATTTGAGCACTCAAGCTCGGCCAAACCCTGCCAAAATCTCTTCTCCACTTCCCTAGAAACATCCTAGAGGTTCTGGTCTTACTCAAAGACCAATTTTAGTTCCCTAAGAGGAGGTCTCAAAGAGGCACTTCAAAGAAGAGGTAATTACCGTTACCAATTCTTTCATCTTTATTTCTTCTTCCACTTCTTCTTCTTAGGTTGTTTCATTATGAAGTAATAACATCAGTATCACTCATATACTGATATGTTATTATAAGTATGAAACAACCCTATTTCACCATCTATCCATGCTACGGAAAAAGAAATCACCGCGCGTGCGTACGTACGGAATACCGTCTCCACGCCGTGGTGTAATCTATTTTCCACCACCACCTTCCATGGATGGGTATAATGGTGTAAATAATAACTATACATAGTTATTACAACAACATATTGATTCTGATATATTGTATAATACACTCCAATTCAATTCAATATTTATAGAAATGATATCATCGCTCGTGCGTACGTACGGAATACCGTCTCCACGACGCGATGAGATTCATTCTCCATGTTAACCATTTAAGAATGATTATAATGTATATATAAGAAATAATAATGAAATATATGACATTATAAAGCTACTGGATTTATGTATATATATACATATGTATGTCATCTACTTACTTCCATTTCAAGACAATAAGGAAAGGAAAACAGCGTTCATGCGTACGTACGGACTACCGTCTCCATGAACGGTGTTTTTCATTTTATTTATCTACCTATTATATATATATATATACTGAATATATATGATATATAAATCATATTTTATATTCTGGAAGTAAGTAAATCATGATATAAGTAATAATGATGTCAAGAACAACAAGTCAAAACACCTACGATAAATGAAACGATTTTACCCAAAACGCTTTTTTAACATGGAATTTATAAAAGAACGGGTAATATAATGTCATAAGTAAACCATATATGATATCATAACAATGAATATGATTCTGTAATAAGTCAATGACATTATTTAAATCATTATACAGGAGGTTCGGACACATATGAAGCAAATTGGACCTAAGGTAAGGGAAATACCACAATCTCATTTTTATCTGAGATTGTTTATTCGTAAGTATTTACTGGGGTGTATTTTATCATCCACATCCATGTTCCTTCAATATGTAATATTGTTTCCATCCACATACAATAGTTTAAATCCAATTTTACTCTTCGGTGAGTTTTTAGTAAAGAATATGAAAGGAATCTTTTGTCGTTTTTCCGTACGAGGTACTTTTTGACTTTTCCGACAAAAGTACGAAGAATGTTTTTTTTAACTTATACGGCACGAACGGATTTTTACGGTTTTATAAAGCCTTATTTTCATGAACCTTCCTCCAAAATATTTCATGACTATTTTTAATAAAATCTCTTTCTTTTAAAATTGTATGATGTTTTGTGAAAAGAAATTGATTTTGAAGAAGAAAGGATATTTTCCTCAAGAATTCATTTCAAGTGTTTTATCAAAATTATTTTCCATATAAGATAATAACTGTTTCTATCCATATTTTTACATTGATTTGACTATGTTGAGATGGAATTATGTTTATGAATTCCTTTATCTTATATGAATGGTTTTATGATGTCATGTTGTTTAAGAATCCCATTTTTATTACATGGGTTATGAAATGATGTATGATTTATGATTTTGTGGCACACATAAGAATGGTATCATTATGAGATGGGTGGGACCTATATCTCCCTCCAATGCATTGGGTAAAGATTTTATATCTCATGAGATAGACATGGCTGGAATGGTAGGTTATACCGGTTCAGTGAAACAGGACTGAAACGAGGATTACTCGATTCAGAAAGGGACTTTGTCCACTAAGATAGTCTTGGCAATGAGTCTTGACTAACAAGAAATGATTCTCTATGATTATGTGTGTATGCCACAATGAGTAATGTTTTAAGTTATGATTTCATTTTCACTTCTATGATTTATCCCATGTTATGATATTATGAGCTCTTTTGTAGGTTAAGATTTCCAAAAGCGATGTTCTTATGTATATGATGTGATTGATATTTCTTTTGTTTACCCTTACTGAGCATTTGAGCTCACCCTTTTATGTTTTCTTTTCCCCAGGATATAAAGAAAGGTTTTTAGGTAAAAAAAAGGGAAGATCTTTATGGGAGATATTGAAGATCTTTCACCACGATTAGAAGAATACGTTCCGAGTTTCCAAAGACACTAAACTATTACGATCCTTGTGTGGGTGTTTTTGTTATGTACTAAGTATTCCACAAAAGTAATGTAATGTCCACGTACGTCAGGATACGGGTCTCTACAGTTGGTATCAGAGGAAAGGTTTAGTCAACCTTTGGAAACTAGGATGCGAAAACGTTAGTGAGATCCCTAGAGATATTTCTAAGGTATGTCTAGGGATGTCCCTAAGGATAAGTATACGTATAAGATACAATCCTAGAACTACGGTAACGATCATAGAATTTAACCTAAGAAGTTAGATATTGAGGATACTTCCCCTTTACTATATTGTTTTCTCTAGCATGATTTTTGCCTCTCACAAAATTATTTTTGTGTTTTAGTTAATGGAGGGAACCAAAAGGAATTCGGTTAACAGTAAATCCAATGGACAAATTGGTGACTATGAGAAACAAAATTGTGTAATTCCTAGAGAGAAAGATGTTGTGATTATGCCGAATCAGTCATCGCGATATATGATTAACAAGGTGAAATTTAGTGGTATGCCTAATTCATCAAAGAAGAGGAAGATAGACTATTATGCATGTTCGCATGTTGAGGAGTATAAAGAAAGGAAGATTGAGATTTCTAAAGAAGGGAAGAAGAAACTTGAGGAATACCTCAAATGGAGGGACCGATGTTATCTGTGTGGAGAAAAGGGTCATAGAGTGACATATTGTTATGGAGTTCAATGTCTTATTTGTGGAGAACATGGGCATTACCCAACTCAATGCCCTGACCTAAAAAGATACTTCAAAATCAAGGAAGGACTTATTCCAGGGCAGTCATTGAAGTGGATGGACTGAAGTGTTTATGTATTGGTATTCAAGAATAATGTTGTTGAGGTACTTTTATGGTGTATTGGAATATTTATGTATTGGTCTAATGTGGTATTCGAAGTGATTGAGGTATTTTTGGAAAAAGAATGATATGCGCATAATGAAGGTAAAATGAGAAAATGAAATATTTGACAGTATTCATGAGCTCATGATTAATATAAGGACTAAGTGATATCATGGTTTGAGTATATAGAATTTTGAGGATTTTGGTATGTGGAAAGTGTTAACTTTTTTCACTAAGGTATTCAAGAGAATACACGATTAAGGACTTTGAATGTTTGGAATGTGACCAACAAGACATATCTTATGATATGTGGGGATCAACGACAGTATTAAATCTCTGGTAATCGATGTCACTATATTATGAGAGTGGACTGCAGTATTATGTATAAGCCTAAAGATTAGACTGGATTATGTTGGACATAAGTTAGTATTGTTTAAGGATAGAAGATTTTCGATAATATTGATGGGATGTTATAGTAACGTAGTTTTAGAAAAAGGGACAACCTGCAGGACGGGCGACAGCCCATCGCTTCGGACAAGGCTGTAGGAATCGAACCCACAACCGAAGTGCGACTGGCCTTTATCGCCTACCACTGACCTACAGGAAGTCCCTGTTTAGTAGAAACTAGTTTTATTATATTAAGAAGTATGATATATGAAGTATAAGTCCATTTTAGGAACCATATGTGATTAATCTCACTATAGATCGACTTATGTATATAATTTTTGCTAACCTTTTGTTTGAGACAGATGGAATGACCCATCATTCTATCACATGATCTGCTAACACTTCACGAATAACAAATTCAACTTCATTTATTTAAGAGATGAAGTGGAAAAGGCATGAACAACAGCGAGATTGTACCAAAATAAAGTAAGTATTTATTCTAATTCAAATTCTTTAACTTTAGGGAAATGATCTTGAAAACCAAAAATGTTGTCCTAGTTCTCTTATACCTGATGAATCAGATGGTACCTTAGATCGTCACAAATTTATGGATTTGTGATTACTGGCTTTTCCATAGCCATGTTCTCTACCACTCTCCATCAGAACATGATGGTTAGATTTCTCTTCCATATCCATATTTTCACCTATGTGGAAACCCAGTGATTAGTTTATTTGGGTAATCGTTACATTTCATACTTTAGTTTTTAAAGCCAAGTTTTGGTATTCCCTTTTACGATGTGGGTTTCTATTAAAGAAACTTTCAAATAGTAAACCATTTATAACCCCGACGAATTTCGAGGGCGAAATTCATTTTAAGGGGGGTAGAATGTAACAGCCCAAGATTTTATATTCTTTTTAATTTTATTAATGTCTTTTGTTGTACGCTACACCAAAAGGAGCTTGCACAACACACATCCTTGACTTGCCTTGCATTACACGCAATCACGACCTTCCTCGATAGCGTGTGTAATACGCAATACTGAGTTTCATTAAACAACGATATGCTATTAAAATATTATTAAAACTAGCCGTTATGAATAGTAATAACCACTTTTTAAAATTCTATAAATCTTATTTTTCAAAATGAACTTCATTTTTGGATTCGGAATATCGAAATTAGCTTAGGTTGAAATTTTGGTGATTTTCGGATAACTTTCATATTTTGATGAAGAGTGAAAATTACTAAATTATAATTAAAAACAACTTTTTTAATCGAAATAATTAATAGTGATAAATCATTAATTTGAGTGGTTTTAAAGTTTATTTAGAATATATTTTTACAATTTAATACAATGTTGGTCATTGGATGTAATTTCACATTTAAACTAGACATAAACAAGTGTCAATCTTTTGATAGATATTGTTTCTTAAAAAACACGCTATTTGTTTTAACAGCGGGATTTAATTATAAAATCAATTAATGCAACTTTTATGTTATGAATTTGGTAAAATAGACTTCATTTTTCAATTCGGAATATGAAATATAGCTTGGGATGAAATTTTGGCATTGTTCTGAAAAACATCAATTTTTGATGAATAGTGAAACTACTAAGTGGTAGGTTAAAAACTGAATTTTGCATAAAACTTAATTTTACCGCTTCTGTGAATGGAATTTCGAAAATCCGAGAGACACGGTTAATATCAAGGACTAAAATATGGTTCAATGAGATGAAAATAATTTTTTGGTGAATAGTAACTTTTTACTTTTTTTATCACGGTTAATAGTAAATAGGGTAACTAAGGGTAAATATGATAATAATATTACCCTAACACATGTCCTAATTCTATTGGAAAAGTGTAATTCGACCAAAAACAAACATAGGAATAAAATATGACCATTTAGGCCCACTTGGATTAGATTAGGACATTTATTATTAATTTATTTAAAGAAGGGTTAAAATAGTTAAAATCAAAGTTTAATAAGTAAATCATTTTTAATATGGGGTTATACATAAGATAAATTCGATTGTAAATATTTATTAGAAAGCTAAAAAGATTTCCTACATGATGATATTTTATTTGTAATTTTTAGACATCAAATAATGTAATTTATTTATCACACAACGATGATGCAGTAATTATCTTATTAATGAAATATTGACATAATTGATGTTATAAACACCAAAATAAATGTAATTTGAAAATTTTTATGAATTCCACTAATTTTCTAGGTTACTATGATATATTAGTGTTGATTTAATCAACTTGGTTCGAACATTTAATTCTGTTATGACTTTCACAAAAATCATATATCAAATAGTGTCAAAATTGACACAAAATAGTTTTCAAATCAAATATTATATTATTAATTGTTATTGTATTCCTAAAAATCTAAGGTTCGGACAAATGACTTAGATAAGGATATATATATATTAATAATAAACAATTTGGGGTTCGTTTGGCATGTTATAGTAAGTTTATTAACCATATAGTGAAAGAAAAGAAAAAGACATGGTAAAAGTTAAATTATTTAACTTAGAGTTAAATCTAATTGATAAGGTTAAAATAATATCCTAAACTTGTCTAAATTCTATTGGTTGATATGATTTCGACCCATCCCCACTTTAGCTTCGAAATAAGACCCTTTGGAACCATTATAAACCGATTTTGACTTTAATATAAAATAATATTTTGAGATATTCCTAAGGTGCCCCTCTCCTCCCTTATAAAAGGACACCTCCTCCCCCTCCTCCTCACACCAATTTGAGCACTCAAGCTCGGCCAAACCCTGCCAAAATCTCTTCTCCACTTCCCTAGAAACATCCTAGAGGTTCTGGTCTTACTCAAAGACCAATTTTAGTTCCCTAAGAGGAGGTCTCAAAGAGGCACTTCAAAGAAGAGGTAATTACCGTTACCAATTCTTTCATCTTTATTTCTTCTTCCACTTCTTCTTCTTAGGTTGTTTCATTATGAAGTAATAACATCAGTATCACTCATATACTTATATGTTATTATAAGTATGAAACAACCCTATTTCACCATCTATCCATGCTACGGAAAAAGAAATCACCGCGCGTGCGTACGTACGGAATACCGTCTCCACGCCGTGGTGTAATCTATTTTCCACCACCACCTTACATGGATGGGTATAATGGTGTAAATAATAACTATAAATAGTTATTACAACAACATATTGATTCTGATATATTGTATAATACACTCCAATTCAATTCAATATTTATAGAAATGATATCATCGCTCGTGCGTACGTACGGAATACCGTCTCCACGACGCGATGAGATTCATTCTCCATGTTAACCATTTAAGAATGATTATAATGTATATATAAGAAATAATAATGAAATATATGACATTATAAAGCTACTGGATTTATGTATATATATACATATGTATGTCATCTACTTACTTCCATTTCAAGACAATAAGGAAAGGAAAACAGCGTTCATGCGTACGTACGGACTACCGTCTCCATGAACGGTGTTTTTCATTTTATTTATCTACCTATTATATATATATATATACTGAATATATATGATATATAAATCATATTTTATATTCTGGAAGTAAGTAAATCATGATATAAGTAATAATGATGTCAAGAACAACAAGTCAAAACACCTACGATAAATGAAACGATTTTACCCAAAACGCTTCTTTAACATGGAATTTACAAAAGAACGGGTAATATAATGTCATAAGTAAACCATATATGATATCATAACAATGAATATGATTCTGTAATAAGTCAATGAAATTATTTAAATCATTATACAGGAGGTTCGGACACATACGAAGCAAATTGGACCTAAGGTAAGGGAAATACCACAATCTCATTTTTATCCGAGATTGTTTATTCGTAAGTATTTACTGGGGTGTATTTTATCATCCACATCCATGTTCCTTCAATATGTAATATTGTTTCCATCCACATACAATAGTTTAAATCCAATTTTACTCTTCGGTGAGTTTTTAGTAAAGAATATGAAAGGAATCTTTTGTCGTTTTTCCGTACGAGGTACTTTTTGACTTTTCCGACAAAAGTACGAAGAATGTTTTTTTTAACTTATACGGCACGAACGGATTTTTACGGTTTTATAAAGCCTTATTTTCATGAACCTTCCTCCAAAATATTTCATGACTATTTTTAATAAAATCTCTTTCTTTTAAAATTGTATGATGTTTTGTGAAAAGAAATTGATTTTGAAGAAGAAAGGATATTTTCCTCAAGAATTCATTTCAAGTGTTTTATCAAAATTATTTTCCATCTAAGATAATAAAGGGTTCTGTTTCTATCCATATTTTTACATTGATTTGACTATGTTGAGATGGAATTATGTTTATGAATTCCTTTATCTATATGAATGGTTTTATGATGTCATGTTGTTTAAGAATCCCATTTTTATTACATGGGTTATGAAATGATGTATGATTTATGATTTTGTGGCACACATAAGAATGGTATCATTATGAGATGGGTGGGACCTATATCTACCTCCAATGCATTGGGTAAAGATTTTATATCTCATGAGATAGACATGGCTGGAATGGTAGGTTATACCGGTTCAGTGAAACAGGACTGAAACGAGGATTACTCGATTCAGAAAGGGACTTTGTCCACTAAGATAGTCTTGGCAATGAGTCTTGACTAACAATAAATGATTCTCTATGATTATGTGTGTATGCCACAATGAGTAATGTTTTAAGTTATGATTTCATTTTCATTTCTATGATTTATCCCATGTTATGATATTATGAGCTCTTTTGCAGGTTAAGATTTCCAAAAGCGATGTTCTTATGTATATGATGTGATTGATATTTCTTTTGTTTACCCTTACTGAGCATTTGAGCTCACCCTTTTATGTTTTCTTTTCCCCAGGATATAAAGAAAGGTTTTTAGGTAAAAAAAAGGGAAGATCTTTATGGGAGATATTGAAGATCTTTCACCACGATTAGAAGAATACGTTCCGAGTTTCCAAAGACACTAAACTATTACGATCCTTGTGTGTGTGTTTTTGTTATGTACTAAGTATTCCGCAAAAGTAATGTAATGTCCACGTACGTCAGGATACAGGTCTATACACTAACCATAATAAATATCCATTATCATGAACACAATACACTATTATAAGAATCATCCATAACCTAGTGTTCCCTAGAAACATAATCATCATCATTTATTTAGTGTTTTCATCGTCAAACTTGCGACATGAAACAGGGACAAAACCCCTCCGGATCACTAGCATACTATACAAGTCCACCCACCATGATACCTGAGTTTTCTTTTTTCATGATAAAACAAGTTACAAATCTATAAAATACCATTTTATCATGAATATTAAATTCAAAAATCGTACACCCATCAGGCATCCCACACCCATGTCTCACATTTCTTTCTCGGATCAATAAACCACCTATATTTTCATAAAAAAATTTCAAGAAGTATAACAGGGCCTTACACATAAAATCCATTAAAAAATAAAATTTTAAAGAAAAAAACCCATAAATACAACATCAAACCATATTTTTAATCCCCAAAACCAATTAATAAATCAATTTCATGGACCATAAATAGGACCCAAAAGATAGAACATGAAATACACATGGAAACCATTTTTACAAGAAACATTCCAAACAAGCCTTTAATCCCTTCTCAAAACTATCATTTGACAAAGGAAAACATTTCACTTTTATTAATGAGGTGTTTAAAAACCATTTAAAGTATGTAACACCCCAAGATTTTATAGTGTGTTATTTCTTCAAAATAATTCAATAACTTTCACTACACGCAACACCAATCGCACCATGACTTACCAAACAAGCTGTTCAAAAGAGGTTATGAATAGTGTTAACTAAATTTTAAACTTTATATAATCCTTATAATTTTAGAATCCATATTATGAGTTTCTTAGACATAATGTAAGAACAAATTCATTTTCAATATTGCACTTTTACCAAATTTTAATAGTGAACCCTTTTTAGATACAATATTTTAAACCTTTTGACTAAATGGGGACATCAAAAAATTTAAAATAAAACATTCCAAGCTTCCACGGTACGCTTTCCTTTGAGTAATACAGTAGCGTGTGTTGTACGCAACTTCGAGTTCTAACACACACCACAACCAATCAAACTAGTCGTTATGAATAGTAATACCTACTTTTTGAAATCATATATATTTTATATTTCAAAATGGACTTCATTTTTGGATTTGGAATATCGAATTTAGCCTAAGGTGAAATTTTGGTACATTTCGGATAACTTTCATATTTTGATGAATAGTGAAAATTACTAAATTTTAATTAAAAACAACTTTTTTAATCAAAATAATTAATAGTGATAAATTATGAATTTGAGTGGTTTTAAAGTATATTTAGAATATATTTTTACCATTTAATATAATTTTGGTCATTGGACATAATTTTACAATTAAACCGAACATAAACGAGTGTCAATCTTTTGATAGTTATTATCTCTTAAAAACACGCTTTTTGTTTTGACAGCGGGATTTAATTTTAAATTAATTTCTGCCACTTCTGTGTTTTGAATTTAGGAAAATGGATTCCATATTTGGAATCAGGATTTTCAAATTGTGTAAATAGGTAACTTTTATTTTTAGAAATTTTGAATAATTACTGCGGTAAATATTTTATTTACCATGGTTAAGGGTAAATCCGGTAAATAAGGGTTAAAAAATAATATTATAATAATACTAAATTACCCTAAAACGTGTCTTAACCCTATTGGTTGATACATGGTCGACCATGGGAATCTTTGGGTATATTTTGGGACCCCATGGATCCACTTGTAAGTGATAATGACACTTTATTTTAATTAAGTTAAAATGAATACAAAAATGACACAAGCATATATCTTTTAGCAAAACAATTTTTACATAGGGTTATACATGTTGGATTTTTGATTATAAATATTCATTAGAAAGCTAAAAAGAGTACCTACATAATGATATTTTATTTATAATTTTTAGACATTGAATAAGTTATTTTATTTATGAGACAATGATGATGCAGTAATTACTAAAATAGTGAAAAATTAAAATAATTGATATTATAAATACCCAAATAAATATAACATGAAACTTTTAATGAATTAAACTAATTTTCTAGGATAATAAGATATATTAGGATTAATTTAATTGACTTTTTTCGAAGTAATCAATCTGTTATGAGTTTCAAAAAAATCAACTATTGAATAGTGTCAAAAATTGACATAAAAGAGTTCTTAAAACAAATATTATATTATTAATTGATATTAAATTCCTAAAAATCTATGGTTCGGCCAAGAGACTTATATCATGATAGGTTCATCATTAATGTACCACTTGGGGGTCTCTTGGATGTATATAGTAAGTTTATTAACCATATTATATAAAAATACAAAGAGACATTGTAAAAGTGAAACTAATTAACTTAGAGTTAATACTTAAAGATAAGGTTAATATAAGTACCCAAACCTGTCTAAATTCTATTGGTTGAGTGGTTTTCGACCTAGACCCACCTTAACCTTTTAATATTCAACTTTGGAGCCATTAGAAACCGAATATGAATTTATTATAAATTAATATTTCTAGCTTTTCCAAAGGTACCCCTCACCCCTCTTATAAAAGGGCACTCCTCCTTCTCATTTCCTCACACCTCTCAAGCCACTTGGCTCGTCCAAACTCTGCCCAACTAAGCTCCCCACATCCCTCTCCTCCTCCTTGAAGCTTCCCCTTAGGCAGAAAGCATTTCAAGAAGTCCTTTGGTTCCAACCAAAGTGAGTTACCTAAATTAAAGGTAACGATTTCTCTTAAATTATTTTCATTTATTTTGCTTCTTCAACCCCCAAACTCTTTTTATCTCCTTTCTTTTGTAACAACACCAGTATCTTCAATATACTAGGATGTTGTTATAATAAGGATTCAAACTACACATACACACAACTCCATCTAATGGATGATGAACATAATGTTTCTGTGGATGGCAAACTAACGCCTCACGAAACGATGATTGTTCAAATACATCTTACCGCCTCTCATGGTGGCCATTATGATGGCACTGTAATTAAATATGATATTAATGATATATATTTTATATATAAGCTTCTGTAATTCCATTTTATTTCATACCATTATTCGTTTCATGTTGTATATACATACGATAATTTCATTTGAGGAAGTGCGGACTACCGCCCCCTTAAAATGATATGACTCGTTCATACCACACATGGAACGTATAAAAGATGGTGTTAATGAACTTAAGTAACATATATAAAATATTATATTATACTGGAATAGAAATATACCTATGTATCATTTGTATTCGATTCTTTTAAAATAAAAAAATTAAATGGAAGTAGCGTTCGTGCGTACGTACGGACTACCGTCTCCACGAACGCGATGAGATTCATTCTCCATCGTTTCCATTCAAGTATAATTATCATTTGATGATTTAAAAATGATGTTTAAGGACTTTATACCATTCTGGATTTAAATAATATACAACTTATCCTTTACAAACATGTCTTACGTAACAAAACATACAAAAGAAAACAAGTAAGTTCACACCCGAAACAGCGATAATACTAAGATATTATTATCAAATCAATATTAAAGGATCATATATGATATCATATTAATGTATATGATTCTTGTATAATTTAATAACAATTATTTCACCATTATACAGGAGGTTAACCTACCCCAACCAAGGAAAAGTACAAGGTAAGGGTTATTTCACAATCTCTTCATTATCCGAGGTTGTTTATACGTAATAATCTACTGGGATATCTTTATCATCCACATCCATGTTTCTTAAAAATGTATTTCAAAACATTTTTACTATTTACAAGAATATGGGTTAAAGTCATTTATACCCTTGTTTGACTTTTTATAAGAGGTTTATAAAGGAATCTTTCTGTCGTTTTCAAAACAAGGTCCTTTTTAACCTTTTCGACAGAATTGAGGTAAGAATGTTTTTTTAACTTATACGGCGGGTGCGGTTATTTTACGCCGTTATAAAATCTTCAAAGATTCCCTTACAAGCTTATAAGAATATTTTCAAAGAAAATGTTTTATTTTATATGGATCTTAAATGATTTCAAAATAAAAGGAGATATTTCTTTTAAAAGAATTTTGATTTCATCTATGTCAACATCCTTTGATGGATTTTAAGATTATTTGAAGTTGATTTATTATGATACAAAACTTCTATATTGTATTGAAGGTTTTGTGATATGTTTGACTGTGGATGTGCTATTTTTATACCATTCATAGTTTATGGTGAAAGTATTGACATTTCGTATGCTAGTTTTAATACGAATGTTTATGTTATGTTTAAAGCTTTTCATATGGGAATGCATTGGACTTAATAAGTGACGGGTGGAGCCCGCTATAGCTCCTCGATGCATCGGTAGGTCTCATGAGACAAACTAGTGTCTTGGCACAAGGCCTTGACAAAATCTTATTTGTAGTCTTGGCACGAGGCCTTGGCTATGTGGTTATGATAGTCTGGCATTATGCATTCCAACATTATGAAAGTGGTTATTGATTTTTGCATGTGATTATTCGATTAGTAGAATATCCATGTGAATAAGTAAATGGCATTATTTCATTTTATTTATGCCATACCATGTTGAAAGTTAATATTTAAAAGGCTTTTGTTTTAGTTATACATTGCCTTAAATGTTTATTCTTATTTATGAAAGTTTCCGCTATATTGTTATCCTTACTGGGCATTTGAGCTCACCCCTTCTCTATGTTTTATTTTTTCCCAGGAAGTGAAGATGTATGTTATGAATGACATGCAGGGATATTATGAGGGGATTATAGTGTGGACTGTGGAAACATTATGTTGTTGTAGTAGTTTTTCATTTTATGATGTAATGTAAAACTTATGAATATATCTAGTGTTTCCAAGGCTACTAAACCAATCGGTCTTTCGAGATTTGATCTTTCTTGTGATCATGCCAATGTTACGAAGTAATGCACCGACTCTGGGTAGCTGGGGTCGGGGCGTTACAGTTGGTATCAGAGGAATTTTAGTACAAACCTTGGAAGCTAGATTTAGATAAACTCTGATTAGAGCACGTAGACCTAAGATGAACTTTGAGGATTAGTATAGAAGAACTTCCTATAATTTTGGTATTGTAGAGATTTTGTGAGTTTTCCGAGCAATACATCCCTGTCTGGATACGAGCAGGTAGAGGCGGCTCTGGCACAGATGTACCTAGGGGTAAAACCCGAAAACACCGCTTTGAGCTAGACTCGAACGGGAACTGGTGCACGACAACGGGCCTTGCTGCACTCTTGGTTACGACACTCCCGGGGGATATGCTTAGGATAACTCTCATTTTCTTTACAAATCATTTTGAAGGGATTATGAGTATATACTTCCTCAAAGAAAACATTCTTATGATTATGGATTATATCCATTAATAGTTCAATTTATGTTAAGTGTTTTATAAGTATGGGATTATGTATTTTGATTCATAAACTGATCTAGTGTATGCCATTGTT
This sequence comes from Viscum album, assembly GCA_963277665.1. Classification (NCBI taxonomy): domain Eukaryota; kingdom Viridiplantae; phylum Streptophyta; class Magnoliopsida; order Santalales; family Viscaceae; genus Viscum; species Viscum album. The sequence continues at coordinate 1,113,760,755 of OY728146.1, forward strand.
TAGAAATGGTGCCCAGTAGAAGAAATGAGAACTCCAGATATGCACATGATCCAAAGAGAAGGAAGGATCATATCTTTCATGGTCTTAAGCTAGAATTTATAAGAGGAATAGTCTCCCATGTATTATCATCATGTGAAGAAATAATATCATGTGTTGATAAGATAAGTAAAGAGTTTACTGAGTCCTATGGCTTTGAAGGGAAGCAAGAGAAGAAAAGGATGGAAGAGAGAAAGATGGATAAAGGGAAGAGGGAAAAGAAGAATTTTCCCATATGTGGTAACTGTGGGAAGAAACACCCTGGAACTTGCCTGAAAGGAATGGGAGTTTGTTATAAGTGTGGTGGAAAAGGGCACAAAGTACATGACTGCAAGGGTAAGAAAATGGTTTCAAATGTACAATGCTTCATTTGCAAGGAGTTTGGACACTATGCGAACCTATGTCCCAGTCATCAAAACATGCCGCAAATGATGTTATTGGATAATAATCAAGTTATGATACTACCACAGATGAAGAGGAATGATTAGAGTTCTTATGTTGATTATGTCCATTGAGTGTTGTACTAACAGTGTACTTGTTATAATAATTATGGAGTATATAAGGATTGTACTGCAGTACTATTTCATTAAGGACTTGAGATTGTGTGGAGCAAAGAAAAGTGACTCAATAGCAGGATAAATTTTTGGAAAATATATGGTTGAGAGAATGATAAATCATAATATAGTTCTGATACTGAGGTAGTGATTTTGGAATAATATGTGATTGTTTTGGATAAATTATATTGGATATTCTTGACTACCCTGGAACTGATTAATGATTTGTATATTCCATCATTGTTGGGGTTTAAAACATTTTTGGATTAATGAAGTATATCCAGCATTCTACATGGAATAGGGGAGCATGAATGTAATCAATAAGGAATATGGTAATTCAGGATGTTTCAGAGTATTAAAAGAATACATGATGAAGGTATTCATATGCTATTACGGGGTAAAAAGAATCTACATTATGCTTACCTTCCTTATAAATGTTGGACTATGAGTTTGGACAGAAGTATTTTGGATAGTTCTAGTTTGGATTATTTTGGATTGCCATAAAAGGACAACCCGGAGGTCGGGCGGCAACCCGTCGCGTCCGGCAAGGCTGCGAGACTTGAACCCGCAACCGAAGGGCGACAAGGGTGTATCACCTACCACTGGCCCAAGAGATGTCCTGGATTAAATAATGTAGTTTTTTTAAAAGATCTGATAGATGAATTATAAATTCGTTTATTTTGGAACCCTATACGAATAGTGTAAATAGAAATTTTTACATTCTATTATCTTTTAGAGTGAAAGATGAGTTTTTGGTAGAAATTTATTAAAGGATAAAACTATAATTATAAAGTAAGTATATCTCCTTATGATCTTAGCCAATCTCATAAATAAATTCCTCAACATTAATAAAAGGAACTTAGAACAAAAATGCTTTCCTAGATGGTACCTTAAATCATCACTAATTTATGGCTTTGGGATTGTTGGCCTTTTCATAGCCATGTTCTCTACCACTCTCCATCAGATAATTGATGGTTAGATTTCTCCTCCATATCCATATTTTCCTTCATGGAACCCTAGTATGTGTTATTTTCGGTAATCTTCATACTTTCGACTCTTTATTTTAAATAGAGTCCTCATTAATTCATTTTTCGATGTGGGATTTCAACTAAGATATTTTGAAACGTCAAAAATGTGTTATCCTAATACCCTATGTTTTGTTGAACCGATGGTATTTCAAATCATCATAGATTGATGAATTTAAGGACCTCAATTTTACACTTTTTTGTGATTGATGACCTCAATCAATACCTATAAATATTTACATTTTTCCTCCAATTATATGTCTCTAAATGCCACCAATGTTCTCCTAATCGAGATCATAATTTGGTGGTGACCCTTTCATTTCTCTTTTCCTCATATTAAGACTAAATTTTAGTAACCCAATTTCCGATGTGGGTTTTCCCACAAATATATTTTCTATTTTCAACCTTTTATTTTCGAAGAACAATTTCAAATTGCGAGGACGCAATTTATTGAAGGAGGGGAGAATGTAACACCCCAAGATTTTATAGTGTGTTATTTCTTCAAAATAATTCAATAACTTTCACTACACGCAACACCAATCGCACCATGACTTACCAAACAAGCTGTTCAAAAGAGGTTATGAATAATGTTAACTAAAATTTAAACTTTATATAATCCTTATAATTTTAGAATCCATATTATGAGTTTCTTAGACATAATGTAAGAACAAATTCATTTTCAATATTGCACTTTTACCAAATTTTAATAGTGAACCCTTTTTAGATACAATATTTTAAACCTTTTGACTAAATGGGGACATCAAAAAATTTAAAATAAAACATTCCAAGCTTCCACGGTACGCTTTCCTTTGAGTAATACAGTAGCGTGTGTTGTACGCAACTTCGAGTTCTAACACACACCACAACCAATCAAACTAGTCGTTATGAATAGTAATACCTACTTTTTGAAATCATATATATTTTATATTTCAAAATGGACTTCATTTTTGGATTCGGAATATCGAATTTAGCCTAAGGTGAAATTTTGGTACATTTCGGATAACTTTCATATTTTGATGAATAGTGAAAATTACAAAATTTTAATTAAAAACAACTTTTTTAATCAAAATAATTAATAGTGATAAATTATGAATTTGAGTGGTTTTAAAGTATATTTAGAATATATTTTTACCATTTAATATAATTTTGGTCATTGGACATAATTTTACAATTAAACCGAACATAAACGAGTGTCAATCTTTTGATAGTTATTATCTCTTAAAAACACGCTTTTTGTTTTGACAGCGGGATTTAATTTTAAATTAATTTCTGCCACTTCTGTGTTTTGAATTTAGGAAAATGGATTCCATATTTGGAATCAGGATGTTCAAATTGTGTAAATAGGTAACTTTTATTTTTAGAAATTTTGAATAATTACTGCGGTAAATATTTTATTTACCATGGTTAAGGGTAAATCCGGTAAATAAGGGTTAAAAAATAATATTATAATAATACTAAATTACCCTAAAACGTGTCTTAACCCTATTGGTTGATACATGGTCGACCATGGGAATCTTTGGGTATATTTTGGGACCCCATGGATCCACTTGTAAGTGATAATGACACTTTATTTTAATTAAGTTAAAATGAATACAAAAATGACACAAGCATATATCTTTTAGCAAAACAATTTTTACATAGGGTTATACATGTTGGATTTTTGATTATAAATATTCATTAGAAAGATAAAAAGAGTACCTACATAATGATATTTTATTTATAATTTTTAGACATTGAATAAGTTATTTTATTTATGAGACAATGATGATGCAGTAATTACTAAAATAGTGAAAAATTAAAATAATTGATATTATAAATACCCAAATAAATATAACATGAAACTTTTAATGAATTAAACTAATTTTCTAGGATAATAAGATATATTAGGATTAATTTAATTGACTTTTTTCGAAGTAATCAATCTGTTATGAGTTTCAAAAAAATCAACTATTGAATAGTGTCAAAAATTGACATAAAAGAGTTCTTAAAACAAATATTATATTATTAATTGATATTAAATTTATAAAAATCTAAGGTTCGGCCAAGAGACTTATATCATGATAGGTTCATCATTAATGTACCACTTGGGGGTCTCTTGGATGTATATAGTAAGTTTATTAACCATATTATATAAAAATACAAAGAGACATTGTAAAAGTGAAACTAATTAACTTAGAGTTAATACTTAAAGATAAGGTTAATATAAGTACCCAAACCTGTCTAAATTCTATTGGTTGAGTGGTTTTCGACCTAGCCCCACCTTAACCTTTTAATAGTCAACTTTGGTGCCATTCGAAACCGAATATGAATTTATTATAAATTAATATTTCTAGCTTTTCCAAAGGTGCCCCTCACCCCTCTTATAAAAGGGCACTCCTCCTTCTCATTTCCTCACACCTCTCAAGCCACTTGGCTCGTCCAAACTCTGACCAAATAAGCTCCCCACATCCCTCTCCTCCTCCTTGAAGCTTCCCCTTAGGCAGAAAGCATTTCAAGAAGTCCTTTGGTTCCAACCAAAGTGAGTTACCTAAATTAAAGGTAACGATTTCTCTTAAATTATTTTCATTTATTTTGCTTCTTCAACCCCCAAACTCTTTTTATCTCCTTTCTTTTGTAACAACACCAGTATCTTCAATATACTAGGATGTTGTTATAAGAAGGATTCAAACTACACATACACACAACTCCATCTAATGGATGATGAACATAATGTTTCTGTGGATGGCAAACTAACACCTCACGAAACGATGATTGTTCAAATACATCTTACCGCCTCTCATGGTGGCCATTATGATGGCACTGTAATTAAATATGATATTAATGATATATATTTTATATATAAGCTTCTGTAATTCCATTTTATTTCATACCATTATTCGTTTCATGTTGTATATACATACGATAATTTCATTTGAGGAAGTGCGGACTACCGCCCCCTTAAAATGATATGACTCGTTCATACCACACATGGAACGTATAAAGGATGGTGTTAATGAACTTAAGTAACATATATAAAATATTATATTATACTGGAATAGAAATATACCTATGTATCATTTGTATTCGATTATTTTAAAATAAAAAATTAAATGGATGTAGCGTTCGTGCGTACGTACGGACTACCGTCTCCACGAACGCGATGAGATTCATTCTCCATCGTATCCATTCAAGTATAATTATCATTTGATTATTTAAAAATGATGTTTAAGGACTTGATACCATTCTGGATTTAAATAATATACAACTTATCCTTTACAAACATGTCTTACGTAACAAAACATACAAAAGCAAACAAGTAAGTTCACACCCGAAACAGCGATAATACTAAGATATTATTATCAAATCAATATTAAAGGATCATATATGATATCATATTAATGTATATGATTCTTGTATAATTTAATAACAATTATTTCACCATTATACAGGAGGTTAACCTACCCCAACCAAGGAAAAGTACAAGGTAAGGGTTATTTCACAATCTCTTCATTATCCGAGGTTGTTTATACGTAATAATCTACTGGGATATCTTTATCATCCACATCCATGTTTCTTAAAAATGTATTTCAAAACATTTTTACTATTTACAAGAATATGGGTTAAAGTCATTTATACCCTTGTTTGACTTTTTATAAGAGGTTTATAAAGGAATCTTTCCGTCGTTTTCAAAACAAGGTCCTTTCTAACCTTTTCGACAGAATTGAGGTAAGAATGTTTTTTTTAACTTATACGGCGGGTGCGGTTATTTTACGCCGTTATAAAATCTTCAAAGCTTCCCTTACAATCTTATAAGAATATTTTCAAAGAAAATGTTTTATTTTATATGGATCTTAAATGATTTCAAAATAAAAGGAGATATTTCTTTTAAAAGAATTTTGATTTCATCTATGTCAACATCCTTTGATGGATTTTAAGATTATTTGAAGTTGATTTATTATGATACAAAACTTCTATATTGTATTGAAGTTTTTGTGATATGTTTGACTGTGGATGTGCTATTTTTATACCATTCATAGTTTATGGTGAAAGTATTGACATTTCGTATGCTAGTTTTAATACGAATGTTTATGTTATGTTTAAACCTTTTCATATGGGAATGCATTGGACTTAATAAGTGACGGGTGGAGCCCGCTATAGCTCCTCGATGCATCGGTAGGTCTCATGATACAAACTAGTGTCTTGGCACAAGGCCTTGACAAAATCTTATTTGTAGTCTTGGCACGAGGCCTTGGCTATGTGGTTATGATAGTCTGGCATTATGCATTCCAACATTATGAAAGTGGTTATTGATTTTTTCATGTGATTATTCGATTAGTAGAATATCCATGTGAATAAGTAAATGGCATTATTTCATTTTATTTATGCCATACCATGTTGAAAGTTAATATTTAAAAGGCTTTTGTTTTAGTTATACATTGCCTTAAATGTTTATTCTTATTTATGAAAGTTTCCGCTATATTGTTATCCTTACTGGGCATTTGAGCTCACCCCTTCTCTATGTTTTATTTTTTCCCAGGAAGTGAAGATGTAAGTTATGAATGACCTGCAGGGATATTATGAGGGGATTATAGTGTGGACTGTGGAAACATTATGTTGTTGTAGTAGTTTTTCATTTTATGATGTAATGTAAAACTTATGAATATATCTAGTGTTTCCAAGGCTACTAAACCAATCGGTCTTTCGAGATTTGATCTTTCTTGTGATCATGCCAATGTTACGAAGTAATGCACCGACTCTGGGTAGCTGGGGTCGGGGCGTTACAAAGTATCTAAAAACATTTATAAATCCCTTAAATCACTTCAGTTACATATTCAAAGCAGAACCATTTTCCTGAGGATGTGAAACAGGCCATTTTTCGGAAACTCAAGCCAAAACATGTTGTAAACCAAAACCCTTTTGTTTTTAAAACCAAATACACATTGAAAACCATAGAGTGAACAAAAAATAAAATTTTTCATGATTACAATGCATTAATAAATACAAACACTTCTTTACATGATGAGTTTTGGTATGAACCTTCCTTTTTAATTACACATTAGTTTTCTTGTTTAAATCCGTTCAACAAAAATGTTCTTGATGATCCTATCCTCTATATTTAAATCATATTATGGTTTCTCTTAGGTAGTATCTAGGATGATTCCTCCCACAATTTTGACTTGTGGGATGTTGTTCTTTATTTCCATCATGGTAATTATCCATTGATCCTGAAATATTAAACACCATTTTCTTATTTTTATCTTGAGTCCAATGAGAGCAATAGGAGTCTCTAATACCTATTCCAACCTTAAGGGAACTACAAAAAATATCCTCATACTTATTAATGTCTCGAATCATCGACTCTTTTAATAGACTCAAATTTAGTAAAATAAATATTTAATGAAACTTGATATCACTGTTCACAAAAAATATATAGGTGTATAATAAATTTTTTGAATTTTTTTCCTAGTACATCCTAATAGAATATTGTTCCTTTTTCTTCACTTAGAGGAACTCCCTTTCCATATTAATATGGATAGTTTGGGGAAAATCTATACTAAAAATTATTTTATTTAATTATTCCCATTCCATGGAACCAATTTCCTCCTTCCACTTTGTAATATTGATTGGTTTCCACAACTGATCTACTTCCCCTTCAAAATGATAGAATAGAAACATGCATTTATATTATTTTGAGAACTAGTGGATAGAGAATATCTTCCGAATATAGTTAATCCATTATTCTATGATGAAGGGATCTAAATATACACTAAAGATTAAAAGCCTTTGTTCCATAAAGGTTTTGACTACAACCTTATATTTCTTAGGAGAAAGAGTACATTCCACATGATTCAAGTTTTTATTCATATCTTGATCTAGTTGAGATAGTACTGTCATGATGTTTTGATCTTACATTTACATAATATTTGTCATTTCATTAGGGAAATCATCACATTTACTATCACATTGATTATTTTAAAAAGTTGTATTATTACCCACCATTTACTAAGAAACAAATACAAATGGGGGGATTGAATACATACCAAATAAGTATATTTAAAAGAATATTTTAACATAGAATGATAAACTTATAAAGGAAATTTTTATCCTATCTTATGATTCAATATGTATCAATCAACTTTATACATGGTGATAGAATTATACCTATGGTTATTACTTATGTTTTATAGTCCAAATATCAAAAAATAACTAGTCCATACTATAATACCAACTATAGAGATCTTATCCACTGAAAAATATTATTGTATGATTTTAAGAATAATTAACCATAAAAAAGAGTCCATATTTAATAAATTAAATAGTTTTTGGATTATTAGGAACAGAATTATAAAGTGTGAAACCAAAACGAAAACATATTTTATTTAATCTCTATAATGGTTTTATAACTCCATTTGAGATCTTATATATTTATTTGAGAACCTAGGGAATACATGAATAAAGAGACTATCTAAAAATAATAATAAGGGAATAAACATTGGAATAGAACACAACACATTTGTTAAAAGGCATAAAATGATAACATAAAAAGGCATGAAACTTGGATAAACATACAGAATCATAACATATATAACCTGAGATCATGTAATCATCTAAACATAGGAATGTGGAAGTAATAAACAACATGACATAAACCGGAGTCAAGGCTAACTTCCAAGACAATATCACATGGTGGAAAATTCCCAGAATGTATTAGGATTAGTCCTTAATCGCATACACGATTTCTCATGAGACTAAACATTTCCCAATGCATTGGAGCACTATATAGGGGAAGCCATCATAACATTTTCATGCATATGTGTTCCACATGAAGAATAAAATATTAGTAATAAACACAAGGGTAAACAATGGAAATAAATGGTTATCATAAACATGTCATAAAGCATGACTGAAGGGAATAACATAATGGTGTCCATGAAAGAATGTATTTAAATAAAAAATGAACATTATTAAAGGAAAATTTTCATATACCATGTTAAATGATGTCATATACCATGTTAGATTTTGTATAAATATAGAATTTAAAAAAATAGTTTTTTCTATAAAAAATGAGTGATTTTAGCAAAACTATTTTGGCATTAAAAAAATTAGGGAGTGCACATGTGAATGGGTAAGATATGAGTAAGTTCCCTTCAACCAGTATTTCTTTATCAGGAAAAGTTGAGAGGAGAACCATTGAAAACATGTATTTACACATCAATGAAAGATTAATAGATCTTGGTATGTGATTTTGGAACACATACATAGAATTTATAAGAATTAAATAATAATAATAATGAGGAAATACATTGGTTTAAAGAAAGTTAAAGTGTAAGCCAAAGGTAATTTGGAGGTTTGGAGAGATCCCAAACATCATGTATGAAAGTTTTATTTACTTGTACTTAATATCATGGATAATAATATTATATTAATTAATAATTTAATTAAAAACCATTTCAATATATATTTCATTTATTATAATTTTATTGAGTTAATTTATTTGAAGTTGGATGATTTATAGTGTTTATTTTTGTTATTCTGGGAGCATTCATTTCATTATTTCGTGATTGGGTTGCCTATGTATAATTATGGAAGTTCTTGTAAAATTTGAATAATTCTAAATTTGTGAAATTATATGGTTTTAATTCACTTACATATATTTAAATTTCCCTATATATCACTTTCTTTTTTGACATGAGTATGATTCATTAGATAAAATGTTAAAAAATATTAGTTTATTTGACGGTTTTTACGACCATCACAAACTAATATTTTTTTATTTAATATTTTGTTTATATATTGGTTCATAAATATTAAATAAGTTTGAGTAAAAATATTATAATTTTTATAAAAAATAAAAATTGTTTTATGACTAGACTTGAAGGTAGTAATGAAAAATAGAATCCCATCATCCATGAATGCTGTTAATCGACACCTCACGGACCGTATTTTAATTTGAAGAATTAAAAGGAGTAGAGAAGATATTTGGTGATGGATATTCAATTAACACAAAAAATTTCAATATATGAATGATAAATTAGTTATAATGTCAGTTTTTATAGGATAGTTAATGGGAGGATAAGAAAAGAAAATAAATTAAAAGGAAAAGAAGGAAGATTTTCCCTCTTGAATATCATCTCCTTGAATACCTCTTTAAAGAACGTGGAAATGGTGTTTTGGGGATACATGAAAGACCAAGATGTGGGTAACAAGATTGAGAGATGGATTTATTAGAATACTTGAAATATCCATGTCTTATAAGGTTTTGGGAGAATAGGTTGGGGGAGTGGTATTTATAGGGGGAGGAGAGGGAGTGTTTTTGATTTTTTGATTTATTTGTTTATTATTTTTGATCAATAATATAAATACTGGTGATTATTCTAAATAACTATTTTAAATAGATAATTTTATTTATAACTAATGATTTCATAAACCATCCCTGATATAAAAATTCATGTATTTGGCATAAAATGTTGAATACCATAAATTACCATATTTCACTATTCCTAAAAAATCAAATTTTTTAGAAAATAGAAAAATGAAACCAAACCATTTTTGGATTTGTGGATTTAAAAAATAGACTCCATTTTATGAAAATACGTTTCTAAATTTGATCAATTTTATTTTTAATTAAAACCATCATTTATTCAAGAAATACAAATTTTGATATTATAATCGATTTTATGACACTTTGAATAATCAAGTAAGTTCTCATAAAATTATCATATAATTATAATATAAAAGATATTAATTTATGAATATATTTTATGAAAATAAATTTTCTTTTAAATCATTATATTATTTATACAATTATATATAAACATTTAAATACTAAAAAAATACAAACACTTAATTTATCATTTATAAAAAATTTGTTTAGTTATACCATGATATAATTATATAAAATTTTCATTTATAAGATGCCTAATTTTTTTTACACATTTATAGGATATGTTAATATTATATTGGTTAGATTACTATTCTTAATAGTCATATAACTATTCGAATGGTCATGCTACTATTCCATCGGTATAGGAACTTTAATTTCTACGAATAAAGCTAATTTCATTCTTAATTTATAAGAAGAATGTTCTTATTAGGTTCTGTATGTGATGTATCTATTTGATAATATATTACATAATTATAATGTGGAAAATTTCATTGAAAAAATTCTAGGTCATTATATATAATTACTTATATATCATCACACATATATTATAATTCTCCTTCTCTTTCATTTCCTTATAGAAAAACTTTTTGAAATTTACATGGACCATTTTTTATCAACTTATAACATAATTCACTCATTAAAAAGATATTTATTACAACACATTAAGGTATTTACAACTTTTTTTTACTCTATTTCATGTGTTGGATGTTTTTTTTCAAGAATTTATAACCACCACGAATCATAAGAAACATTATTCTAGTTCTGTATGATTAAAAAACAATGACACTTTAAACATTTATAAAAATAATTCATCATTACATCATCTATATATAATAATATCATATTATGATAAGAAGTTATTTTCTTCTTTACCTCCTACAAATCCGCATCACACTAATAATTCCATATAAAATTCATATTCTTATTTTTAAATTCTATCAAAAGATATACTGTAATTGAAAAAATCTTGGGTGAAATATTGATAATATCCTATATGTTATAGAAAGTAAATTATTTATAAACTTATCATGGGAAATTACAAGGACGTTACCACTTCAATATTTTTTGGACCTATAAATAGTCTAACAATAGAGTCTAAAAGTTTATGGAATTTTAATTCTTGAATATAGAAAAAATATTTAGAAAACATAGCATAAATTTGGTTCAGTAATATCTTATATTAGATAATATTATTATATCTATCATGGACAACTAGAATTTAAAATATATAACATGTTCATCCAAAAATATTACCATAAAGGTATTCAAAAAGGTATAATATATATTTTTTAGTTATATCCATAAATACTATAGAGGCTTTTCTTTACCTAAATGTAATCCCCATGTGCTAAATGTGGCATTAACAACTTGTCATTATTGTATTTCTATGTTTCTCTATTTATACCTAAATCAAACAATACTTAAGGAATAATTATATGTTATGATACCACTTTCCCTATTATAATTTATTAATAAATTATTTATTAAAGTAAATTGACAGTATTTATTAAAATTCACACTGATAAAATGTTGATAGTTTACACATAATCCAAAAATCTTATGTCCTTTCATATGAAAAATAAATTGGGAACCCCATGGATACGTGTTAGGTCTAATAGAACCTATATCCTAAATATAATCCAATTGAATTTTCAACATCATTAGAGCAGTAGTTTCTATATGATATACTGAATATAAAATAGTTTATCCTTGATAAAAAATCAATAGAAATAATAATTTAAAATAAAATATTTAAACATGAGAAATATTTAGAGAAAAAAAATCATGGAAAAGGTCTATCATAGATGGTAACATATTGTGGACATTATCCTTAATTACATTGAGTGTTATAATTACCATGTTTCTGATAATGGATCACACTTACCTATAATCTAGTCATATTCAACCTACTTGGAAAGCCCACTATGAAAAAAACTATGTTACAATATAAGAGAAGAAAGATTCTCACCTTTCGAAATAGTCAACATGAGCTCAAAACTGGTTTCAAAAATCAACTCCAAAAGTTAAATTAAATATCTTAATACTTATAATTAATAAATCCTTTATATTCCAATAAATTAGCCTGAAAATATAATAAGAGATACATTTAATAATCCTTTAGAATTGTTTGACCATTAAGGAATCAACTATTATTGTCTTCAATGATATATTAGCTACAAAACCCAAAATATATTCTAGAGTATCAGATATAAATGAAGGATACGTTTTTATATCAAATTAAGAAAAATCCAATGCTTATGATACTAAAATAGCACCCATAAGATTATAATGGGACTTTCCTTCATATCTGCTATAATTTTGTTCTATATATATTCTTCCTTTGCCCTTGATTTGATGTTGAAGCTGAAATACTAGCCTTGATAAAAGTGAATCAAGATTCCAATTCAATTTCAATTGTCTTCTACTACATCTAAATCAATATTACAGAGTTCAACTAAACCATTTCTACTACTAACTTGGTTGCGTATGTGATCCTTATGTTGGCTGGGGTCACTATTTAACTCTATCAGACAAAATTATCATAAAAAAGTTCAAAAAATATCTAAATTAACCACATTAGTGACATGATCTCCATAAAAAATATTTTTTTTGGAATGACCATAAATTCAAAAAAAAAATAGTATTGAAATAGAGGCCCAACGAGAGTAGGTGTAGAGGGAACACTTTTACCCTGGATTACCTAGAAGGACGAATACCTTTTTATCTCCTACCAATTATAATATCAAAACCTATAAGATATATTACATATAATTCATCTAGGAAGTGATACCCCAACTCTTAAATCTCTTTTACAACCTATCTCAACCCAAATAACACTATTTGTGACTTTAAAAAATATTGAATGATTGAGCATAATTATTTTTTTCATAAGGAATTATCTCATTCCAATTTATGGACCTTCATTATTTAGATTCTTTATACTCTCTAAAATAGGGTTCAAAATAGATAAATGAGATGAATTTATCTATATAATATATCACCATAATCATAACCTTCCTAAACTTTTTTAATTACATGGAAATTACCTAAAAAAATGTGTCAATATAATTTTTTTTAAGAATAATAATGGAATTCTCTTAATGGTAAATCCATCGTCCTTTACTTTTATCATCATGTTAAACCATTTATGAGCTACTCCTTCATGTATAAAATTAATTAATAAAGATTAATACTTCTCAAGGATATCAAAATTCTATAATATATATATATATATATATATATTCTCAAACCACTCATTTATTTCATGTAATGATACATCACCCCAAAATGTTAATGGGTGATGAAACTAAAATTCCCACATGACATTGGTAGTTGTGGGTACCCATCAAGGTTTCACCAATCTAATATCGTGAATTAGTTGAGAAATTCGGTATGATACTTCTGAATAAAAAATAGTCTTAATGGGTGAATCACTCTCATTGACTCCTTCCTGTGTGGATAAATGTGGTCATCATATTAAAATATTATATTTCTGTAGAGAATCTTATTATACACATATTCTATAAATGTATAAATTATTAAAATAATAATATAAAGATGAATATCTAGACAAAAACCCTCCACCTCTCCCATTAATTTCCATTTTTATGAATTCATAAACCTTGAAATATATTCCAAATTTATTTATAACATTCTATTACAAGTATGCATGAGGACGTTAATTAACAATTATAGTAAAATGTATTTTTAGTGAAAATAAATAAATCAATTATTTATATTAACTCAATACCCCCTAATAGATAAGTTTAAAAAACTAATTGTTTATTATTTATTATTTAAATATTATAAATTTTTCACTAATTTTTGTAACAAATTAAATTTAAACAAAAAATTATATGATATTTAATATTATCCTACAAGTACCTTCTAATGTACAATTACCAATAGTGTATCAGACACGAAGAAAAATATATGAATAAAAGGGATTCCAAAATCAAACCAATACTACAACTAATAATTGAACAATATAGTTTTTTTATAATTTCAAGCATATTAATGTTATGAATATTTAGTTTTCATAATCTTCTCTTATGTGATTTATAAAAATCTAACTTTCATATGAAGTGTCTCTAATAATTTTTTTAATATCCTATACCAAATTACATGTTAACCCCACCAATAACACAAAAATACCCAAGAAACACTTCTGGATTTCTAATTTCCATTGGAAAAAGGGTGAAATAAAATTTTTTATTTTATATATTTCGTTATTATTTCCTTTTAAAAAATAATATTTACCTTTAATATATATATGACTATATGAAAATATGAACCCATCCACTAGGGAAGCAACTTCAATGTAATGGTACTCATCATACCTATAGAATCAAATAAAAAGGATCTATGTGTATATATATATATATGTATGAATTTTCAAAAAAAAACCATTATATAAGATATTGATAAACCATATCATAGATTAAATGAAATATAATTAAAATATAAAAATACAAGAATATTAAAATTAATACTTAGTGGTATTAATGTTAGGATTGGAGAATGATATATTATCCAATGTAAACTCATAGATTTATAATGATATCATCTCTGACACAGTCTATGAAAATCCTAAAATATTACATCTTGAATACAAAAACCAAATCCTAAGAATCTTCATTCTCTTTTTCTTTCCCTTTACATGGATCATATAAATTAAAATATCTATAAGATATTTATAGTTAAACATGTATGGTGTGATTACAATATACCCATAAGACATTTACCACATAAAACCTATCTATATACCATAAGTCCTATTGTATATAGATCCAACATAATGAAATTGATTAGTATAATTAAAATCCAAAGACTTATTAAATAATTGTTTAATATAAATACTAAACTTCTTACCATGGTTTTAATTAACAGAAGATAATTTATTTATAGTTTAACTAAACATAATTACATCCATCATATCATGAAATCAGAACAAGTCCATATAAGAGTTAGAAAACAATATTTCCTCTCTCAAGGGAAAGAAAAATTTCGAATAAAAATTATAGAACCCTTAATCCATCCCTTTGGTGAGGTAAAAGTGTGAATGTAGAAATAGAACCATATGCCCATAATATTCTTCATCATTAACAATATTGTAACAAAACCATTCTTTAATGTCTTGGATAGTAGATTAAACAATTTGGTAACAATAACATTTTTATTCTATTAATTTAATATAATATGATAATGGACACACACACACATAACAACAATAACAATTACAACTCAAACATAACATAACTGAATAGATAATATAATAAATATATTTAATAATTTTAAAAAGTGCATCAAATGGAAATAATAACATTCAAATAATACTAGTAGTGAAACATAAATTAATGAAAAAAATAAATATTCATATTTAAAATGTAATTTTAGGAGAAATTTTCTCATATGAAATGTATATTTTTTGTATATCTCACTCAACCTATTTCTAATGATACCCCATAAAATATAAAAGTATAACAGATAAAAGGGGTCACCTATCAAATAATATGTTGAACTAGAATCATACACCTAGAAGATAAGGTATTATATAATTTGAAAAATTATAGAAACCTAGAATAAATAATTCATGTGATTTAGTTTTATGCATAAATAAAAAAAATAAATTTATCAAAAAAGAGTAGTGGGTTTACATCAAAATGAACAACAATTTATGCCCAATTTATCTCAAAAAAATAAAAATAAGAAAGTATAGAACTAATTTTATAAAATAAAAGAAAGGATAATTTGGTATTTAATTCACTACATCACGATGAAGAATGAAATTTAGAAAAGAAATAACAACCACATCTTAACTTCACCAACAAAATTATCTTTTAGATATTTTAGAAGAAAAGAATCACCCTATGAAGGTGGGGGACTTTAGGGAGAAGAAAGGGAATATGTTCATTTATAAATGAGGGAACTATAACTAGAATGAGAAAAATACTAAATTAAATGATGATTATGAGTTTAATTTTTTGGATTAAAAGACTATTTACCACTTTGATAAAAAGACATAGTAGGCTTATTTTAGGTACTCACTATAAGGACAGAATGTACTTAGTGGCTATACTATTAGTAACTATAGGATACACCAAACACCACTACAAACTGGATTTCCTACCACTATGTATATAGTGACACTCTTACACCTCATTCTCCTTTATAATCCTCCCATTTCGATCGACTTTTCTTAAATTATGGTTAATGTTAATTATCATCTATTTTGTAATTAATGTGATGAAAAATTAACAAGGAAAACTCACCTAGAATGATGTGCATTATTTTAATAATGATATAATATTTTATGTATATTTAATGTTATCATAGTAAGTGAAATAAAATATATTGACTACTTTCAGTGATACATCATATGATAAAAAGTGAAATTAAATTCACATTATATGAATAAATTGATGCATTATCATTTAATAGTAAAATCAACGATATCACAATTCTAATATTATTTTTATTATGATTATGAAATAAACCAACAACGATTTTATCACTAACTTTTAGATTGGGGGCCTCTATCTCTGAATGTTTTTTATAGAAAGATAAAAACTAATAAAGACAAGTATTTTAGATAGGATATAACATTTATAATCCAATATTTTTCAATATAAGTTATTCTCTTTTCTATTATATATATACATAAATATATCTGGCCACATTAACAGAGTTATTCAAGGACAAAATATTATCATATCAATTATAGGTATTTATTTATGAAAATATTGGATTAAAGTAGTCCATAAAAAATTTATTATCATATATGATTCAATAGTTATTGTATTTTGATATTAAAATATCTTGTTATAATCAATAAAAATATTCATTTTATATAAAATGGCATTTTTTACATTATAAGGTCGATGATTGCATTAAAAAACATTTGAATGGATCCTAAAATAGTGGAGGTGACTATATAACATATATAATTACATAGGGATATGAACATTACATAGTTAAAAAATGGATATGACATTAATAAGAAATAAACTTACCTTTTATCATATTGACCGTAGAACTATAACATTATCATGATAACCTATATATTCTACATTATATAGATAAGATATCTCATTATGATTTTGTTTACATAAAAATATCATATTTTTTTCCAATAATATAATGGATATGATATATGTAACACTAATTGAGACAAATTCGAAAAATGAATATTGATTCTTAGTTGAGTGACATGTAATGTTATCATTTACTTGGATTAAGGTCATGTCATGTATTCTTTTATTATAAACTTTCTATTTAGATAATCAATAATAAATGATTTAGACTACAAAGGATTAACTTTTCACATGTCTCATTTCCATGCTTCATACTGTGTATAAAAGGATTTTTTCAGCATAGATGTGTTCCTAAATAGATACATATTGTTCATAGAGATTAAACTAAATCCCATTATCTATTTTTCAATATTTACATTTTTCTATATAACAATATTTTATTATAATTATTGTTTAATAATTAATAAACATTTTTAATTAAATAAAGGTACCAAGGTTCCCACATTAGAATATATGAATTATGATTTATATGTATTGAAATTGTTTTCCAAAAGCTGATAGAACATATAAAACCCATTAATGTATAAAATAGTTAAGATACATTTTCAAATATTATTAAAGATACTGTAACATAGTAATATTTAAATGAAATTTTTATGAGACATTAGAAAATGTTTTAGATTTATTGATTTAATACCAAAATCAAAAATAGTTTTTTGGAATGACACATTTTATATATGGGATAGATTATATCATATTATAAGGCTACTCTTTAGGTATTATATTTCATTTCCTTATATATTTGTATTTTATAAATAAGGTATAGAAATACAATTTTTCCTTATCTAATGTGGTATTAATCAATGCTATAAACATTATATAATTAAATAGTGTAGCATTTAACTCTAAAGGGATCCATGGTGGGTGAGGCTATGTTATAAATACAATGTTTGACTTATTTAATTAAGACTTCTCTTGAAGTGTTATGAACATTTTTATTCTCTCTAATTAAATAAGGTTTGTATTTAAAATAATGTGATTTTAAATATCATTTTAACCTGATCAAATTTGGAATTATTTTGACATAAATATTCGTTTTTCATTATTTTTCCCTATAATGGCTCTAAAAAATTATTAATGTTGGGAAATAATTTTAATTTGATATAACATTCCTCATATGGTTCATTATTATAAGATTAAAATTTATTCAATTATTGATATGTTATAGTCATCAAATTCATGAGAATAGGTAATTTTAATAGTGAGTATTGAAATTAACTTCTTCAAATTTTTATTTGATATATCTAAAATCTCTCTCAATCAATCCTTTATTTATTTTCGGAAAAAAATTATATTACATAAGATAACAAAAAAAATCACCACCGACATGAATGATAAAAAAAATAAAACTAATAAAAAATATTTATAAATCATGGGGACCAAATAAATCTCTAATCTTATCTCATTGACACACAAATCAAATACTTTACTATATAAAAAATAGTAACGACAAAAATAATTTTCCCATGATAATTTTCATCATTATCCCTAGAATTGAATATTTTGATCTCATCCACATATTTAGAGGACATCTACATTAATTATTTTTAATTATTATTTGAATACTCATTGAAAATGTATTTTTCATTTATCAATATAAACTCTATATTGAATGGATAAATAAATTTAAATTTTAGTTGTGTCTTGAAAAATATCTAGAACATGTCATTAAATGACATAAAATGATGGTGATGAAGAACATACATAACATAAATTAAAAAATATTGGTTGGGAAAAATATTCTCTTAGTAAATTTTCTAATTATTACACCACATATTTTTGTTTTTCAAATATTTTTTCAATGGTTATTGTATACAGAACAAAAATTTAATCATTAGAGAGACAAATCTACCATTAACGTTTATATGTGAATGAATTACATATTATTGTATTTTATCATTGAATAATTCATTTTAGGTTATGAATCCTCAATGTTTAAATTAAGTATCATTAATGGTGATGTTGAGCTAATTGAAATTTTTTTTCTTCAATTGGTAAATATTTTTATTAAACATGAATTATAAATATAGGGAATTAATTTTAGAAATTTAGTACCTAATTATTTGTCAAGTTGTTCATGGGATTCAAAAATACACATGTTAATTTTTTATTTTCGTAGCGTAATCCTTTAAAATTAAGTGAACTATTTAGATGTTAATTAATGATAAATTAGGGATCGATCACCTATGAGTGATACAAAATTCCCTAATTTTTTATTTTTATTTCTTATGAATTTCTTTATTTAAATTTTGTAATATTTTTAATATCATGGTTCTTATATTTAAGGAAAATTATGGTATGAATTATTAGGATATGGTACTTATATATAAAATGGTCTTATAATCAAATGATGGTGATTTATTACTTCATTGTGTTATTATTTTATATAAATTTATAAAAATCATTATTATGTATCATTATAGAGTATGAAATAGGTCAAATTTAACACATGATCAATACAATCATATTTAGGTATATCAAGTTCCATTTATACATATAAATATTTAGCTCATACACTTAGAAACATTATTAGTCAAATATTATTTTGTATTTTGATCAATTAAATTGGGGGTTTTAGAGGTTTGGACATGCAGAATTTTAAGTACATAATCCAATTATTTCCATAATTTATAAATTTATATGAAGTAATTCCCTAAATAATAATGTTACAGATTCATCAGAAGTTCACAGAGAGTTTAATGAATATTTGATGTATCATTTGAAACCAAAATTATATAAATGGACTAATATATTAGTTTAACCTTAATTATCCATTTATGTGTAATTATAATTATGAGTAATATCATGAATAAAAATTATTGGCACCTACTATAGAGTATCGGATAAATAATTTTAGTACAATAAAAAATAATTTCCGCCATCCTTATAAAACAAATAATTTATGTTGATATGTTATAGAAAATTCAATAAATATAAATAATGATAGTAGAAAACATTTCCAACATATCCTATATCACAACCCATACTTAGTAGGGATGAGTGTGACCCATGATGATGACCTATAATAGGCCATGGGTAGGTGAATAGAACTGAGGGTATTTTTTTCAAATGATTATAATTTATAACATAAAATCAGTAGAAAATATAAAAAAATCCACCAATAAAAACCTTGAATAAAAATAAAGATTTTACAATTACTATACACAAAGAATATAAACCTAACAATGAATAAAAATATATAAAATTGAATAAGGAACTTCAATATGTCACTCTAGTGACCTATGCTACAATATTCCTAAATGTCCATTAATCATTCCCACAAAACAACATTGAAAATTGCTGAGGGGTGAGCACCAGAGAGTGTCCAATAGGCTCACATCTATAAGAAATTATATATCCATGTGTAATAAATGTGTCCAACTAAACATGAATAAAACATCTAATAAATAAAATGATTTTAGTAAAGCTAATGAGTCAATAATACTCTAATCACCCATCACCACAACTGAGTCACCTATAATCATAATTTTGATAACAAGTTTCAACCTTTGTTAATGAGGATGATAAAAAAGAGTTTCGGGATCTCATAATCTTCAAGGGGATATATCAAATCACCCCTCAATCACCCATCACTGACTATTCATCACATTAAGAAAAATATAATTCATGCTATTCAAATTTCATATCATTTAAACAAGAAAATAGATAATCCAAACTCTCAATTAGTGCCAATGTGACATTATCATCACTCCATCATGATCATTGTGCAACCAAATTATCATATCCACTATAACCCCATGTATCAATATCACCACACAAATATACACCTCTTAAAATAGTATCATCACCATAACCATCACTATATG
Organism: Viscum album; assembly: GCA_963277665.1. NCBI lineage: Eukaryota > Viridiplantae > Streptophyta > Magnoliopsida > Santalales > Viscaceae > Viscum > Viscum album. The sequence continues at coordinate 1,113,781,935 of OY728146.1, forward strand.
GAACAATATCATCACCACAACCTTCACCTCATGTATCCAAATCATGACCAAGACATCACAACATCCCACACCTTGTGTAGTCTATCATATCTACATAATAAAATCCTCTATATCACCACATAAACTCAATGAATCATTATATAACATCAAGATATCAAAGCCCAATCATGAAATATCCATAATCCATTATAGTTTATATTATCTAGACATGTTATAACTGTGATCCATTATTTTTTATAAGGATTACATATGCGATAAAGTTGATCCATTAAAACCTTTGTTTTGGTGCAGTATGCCTCAATCCATTAAAACTGATGTATTTATAAATATAACGTAAATCCATCACAACATGAATTTACAATGTACCTCAAATAAGGAAAATAAATAATGTCATAAAAAATTACACAAACTTTTAATCCATTTAGAAACAGATAAATACAACAATAATAATTCATGTAATATCTTAAGGAATTGAGATCAAAGGATATAATCAATGTATAATTTAATAAAAAACCATGTAATTAAATAATCCAACTCAAAACTGTCAAAGATATTGATTCCAAGCATCATATAATCACCAGACTGTAATGTTTTATCATTAATATTTTTATACATTACTCTATTTTAATTAATTACTTAATCTATATTAATAAATATTACTATTTTAATAATAATTATCTATAATTATGTTATTCACTGTATATTTCACTTAATTTTTGGAGTTGATCAAGTTATGCCTCTTAATGCCTATGTTACTTCACTGTAATCCAAACACACATAAATAGTGTTAAATCCAAATTACATTCTTGTTTATATCCATAATTCTTATGCAATAATACTTCAAATCCCAAGGTTTACTCAACTATTATTTGTGAGTATTATCATTTCTAATAGCCTTATGTTTTTACAATAGAATCATAGATTTATATATTCTATAAACTCATTCCTACTAATCATCTTCACATTTTTCCTATTCTTATTTTACCTTAGATTGACACACGCGTTCCATTATAGCAATTTTAACACTATGAAGTGACATGTTAAAAATATTTATTTAGTAAAGGGAAGTATAACAATGAATTAATTATTTTGTTACCCAATTTACATGTAGAAGTTTCATTACGTATTAATTAATCATATCCATCCTTACATATTGATTTTCAACATTCCATTTTCATGTGTTTTATTTTGGCCTTATCACATTACATGTGATTCTCAATTCCAACCCTATCCACAAATATTTTTGAGTTATTATAAAATTATTATAATTTATTCTATATTTTCATATGATCTCTTTCTATCTCATTCTTTATTACCATATGTAATTTCAATGCTTCATGATTAGTATGTAATTCAGTGTATAAATATTAACAAATGAAAACACTTTTATTTTTTCAAATTTTCAACAACCCAAGAAATGAAAAAAATAAAAAAATGTAATGGATAATTAATATTCATTAATTATTTTTATACTATTTTATTAATTTTAAGAGTATTAATAATTTTTTTATTCAAAATGAGAAATCATTACTCATAAAACAATTGAGTTTTCATACATTATATAGTTTTACATAAAATATTTATTGAAAAATTATATAATTTGAATTAGAAAAATGAAAGTCAATTATAAATTTATATTCTAAAAATTATGTTTAGATGAATTTTTGAGACTTTTCTAAAAAAGTTTGATTTTTTAATTAATAGTGAAAAATATTGATTTTCATTAAATACTGTTTTTTCATCTCCAGAATTTAAATATTTTGATTTTTTAAAATTATTTCAATGTAAAATTAGATCATTTTTATTATATATAATCCAATTAAGTTAATTAGAATAAGATTTATGTTTGATTTTTGTATAAAATATTTATATATTTAAAAATGTTTTTTAGAAAATCTTTATATTGTTGCATTTTTCATGTTTAATTTTAAATTTAATTTTGCCACTTTTATAAAATAAATTTGATAAAATGGAACCAATATTTTTATTCATTATAATTAATATTATTTTACAAGGGAATATTAATTTTTTTTCACGATGAATATTAAAAGGAGTAAATATTTATTACCATGGAAAGTGTTAAAACAGATTTTATAGGGGTTAATCTAAATCAAAAAGGGGTAAATTGACTTATAAAACAATATATATCAAATTTTATTCCCAGATTTCATCAATATATCATATCATTTTCATGTATTTTACAATTTAGGGCCATTTTTCATGAGTATGATATTAATATATTTTAATATTTTTAAAAATTTCAATTGTGTTCTCTCCCGCACATATATAAGGATACTGCTCATCCTCTCATATCCAAACATAAAGATACTTTTTGTTCATATTTTTTTTGAATAAATACATTCTTAAAATTTATACCAAGATTTTATAGGCATTGGTTTTATTATAAAAACATCCTCAGAAGGCATTAGGTATATACCAAATTTTGTTTTCCGAAGAAGAGGTATAGTTCTTAAATCAGGATTTTTGTTTTATTTCTTTGTATAACTTAATTAAATATTATTAAACCATGGAGAAATAACAACATAAGTATTTTAAATATACTCATATTTTTTTATTTTAATGTAATAATTTATATCAACCTCTAATTCTATCAAATGTAAAAAAGAACCATCATTCATGTGTACGGCAGACTACCGCCTCGCGAACCAATATAATTCATCACCCATCACCACATCACATGGATGGTCATAATGATAGATTTAATATATATATATATATATATGATATTAATGAAAAATTACCATTATTAAAATTTAATATGAAAAGACACCCAAACCTCTTACAGATGTTACTACATGATTGTAATCACAATTATCCATTAAATACAAACCAATGATAAAAAGTCTAGTTTATTTGGAAGATTACGTACATAATTATTGAAATATGTAAACATAATAAAAATATTTTATATATTCTAATAATCAGCTCTAAACTCTCTTTTATCTCCTAAAATTTCATAGGATAACATGGGGAACACCTATAAAAACGGATGAGATAAAAAGTCCAACAAGGGAATAAATATTGTCATTAGATCATAATACATGAATTAGATGACATAAAATTATAACATAGAAGGAATGGATCATGAATAATGAAATATAAGCATAAATTATTGAAAATGGAATATTATGAATATGGAAACATATGAAAGTTGAAGAAACATATAATAAGACATAAACATGATCTAAGGCTAACTGCCAAGACTATATCACGTTGTCAGCAGAGTCCCATAATGGATTAGGTTTACTCCATAATACCATAGAAATTGTCTCATGATAGTAAAACATTATCCACAGAATTGGAGATCTATCTGGCCACACCCATCATAACATGTTCTTGCATATGATCTCTATATAATGAATAAAACATAAGGAATAAATATAACTGTTACCCATATAAAGAAATTTTTATCATCATCACATCATAAGGCATAAACAAAGGGTGTATAAAAATGATATCCATGAAATAAGGTATATAAGTCATTATTGGCCATTCATAAGAAAAAAATAAGAAAATATAATTAATAATTTTTTCCTACTGAGTTAAAAAAGGAAATTGAGTTTGTTGGTACCTTTAGAAATGTGCCACTTAATCATAGTTTTAGGGAAAAGAATAAAGAGTTTTTATAGAGGATAAAGGAATAATTGTTTTCATATCACTATATTTAAAATAAGAAAGTTATTAATTATAAGTGGTGTTATTTTAGGGAATATGTTGGAGGCGTAAAATTGTTTATGGAGTCTACTTCAAAATGGGTAGGAAATAGAGAAGTTCCCTTTAAATTGGTTTTTCTTATCAAGAGTAATTTAGAAAGGAAAAATTTTATAATATGTATTTACCCATCATAGATAGATTAATAGATATAGAAACATATGTTTGGAAATATTCAATATAATATAAGAGAAGTATACAATAATAAGGAAGAAATTATTTTGTACAAAGAGAGAGAAAGCTTAACCAAAGGAGAAATGTTGGTTTAGAGAGATCCCTTAACTTATGTACAAAGGTATTCTGAAATTGCTCTTAATATCCTAGATAATATAATTAAATTAATTTATTACATAATTACGGACATATAAAACATTTATTTTTTTATTATAATTTTATTAATATCATTATGACCGTTTGGATGATTTATAAAGCTATATTTCATCATTTGAGGAGTGCGTGTTTCATGGTTTTGTGACTGGTTAACTAGTGTGTAATTGTGGAAGTTCTTTTAGAATAGAAATAAAACTATATTAGAGAAATGAAATATTATTTATGAAAATAAATATTTTTCACTTTCCCCATATATCATTGTTTTATTTAGGATGATTAATTTGATAAAAAATAAATGATAAATGTTTTGTTTATTCTAGAGGGTTTTCCATCCATCAAGATCTAATTTTTTTACTTAATATTATGTCTATATATCAGTTAAATAACCATAAATAAGTCATAATATACCAAAAAAAATCTTATTTAACAATATTAATAATTTTTTTACTATCTAAGTAGGTGGTAATAGAATATAAAAACTAATTATCCATGCAGACAGTTAATCACCATAATTTGGATAACAGTTTTCTTTCTTTAAATAAGAGGAAATGAGAAAAGGGGATGGATATAAAATATTACATTAAAAAAATAAAATTTCATTGTATAAATGATACTGGATTTATAATGATTTTATGGATTAATTTGGTGCGGAGAATCTAGAATAAGAAAATAAATTAAGAGAGGTGGTTTAAAAAAGTTACTTTATGAATATCACAACTTCAAAGGATTCCATAAGAAACATAGAATTGGTATTATAGTGAGATAAAAACATCTATAATTTAAATAAGGATTATGAGAAGAGTATTTTGAGGAGTATATTATATATATAAGGCTCAATGTGGAGAAATAAATTAATAAAGGAGTTCCCTTTAATAATTACGGTGATGAGAACATTTGGAATTCCTTGAATTATTACAGTATAATAAAGTGACTCTTGATTAAAATGGTTTAAAATGGAATTAAAATGTATAGGGAATGATATATTCGACTACATATTAACATTTTTGGCCTAATTTAATATTTTTACTATTTTTAAATATTTTAATAAAATATTATATTCATGAAATATCATTATTATCAAATTTGATACGATTCATTACTATGAATTAAAAAACGTAATTTTTTTTGTCAAATTCTAAAATATTATATTTTTATATCCAATAAATATCATGTTACTCTATATAATTTTTGGATTAAATTTATTATATCAAATTAACATTATTTTAATATTTTTATATCATTTATTTTATTTTCCACTAATTTATAATTACTGCATCATCATTGTTTAAGAATTTAAGGTATTTGTTTCTTGCCTAAAAATTAAAAATATATATTCATTAAGAATATAAGCCTTTTATATTTCTAAATACTATTTAGTTTCCAACATCTATTCTAGAAAACCATATATGAAAAATGTTATACTTATTAAAAATAATCCAGTTATATGCTTGACATTCTTTTAATTAAAATACTTCAAGGGACTTAATGTCAAATAAGTAGCTCAAAAAGGTTCTAAATTAGACTAAATAATTATTATGGTATAAAATTTCTCTTAAGATAAGAGTTAGTACAATTTTTGTTTCGTTTAATGGTTCTTATAATTTAAAATAATATCATTTTATTGATTTTTCTTCTCTTGGCACAAGTGATGCATCATCATTGCATAAGAATTAAAGGTAATTAATTCATATATAAAACTTAAAAATAAATTACTATCATAAATAAAATTAATTAGGCTCAATATAATAATTTATATTATTTAATTATGTATATTTACTCATATCCATGTTAAAAAAACTTATTTAATTCGGTAATTTGACTTTTCTATCCTTGCACAAGCATTACACATTCATTTGGATACAATTATTGTTATATGAGTCATAAATCTAAAACCATAAGTACAAATAATAATTCCTGAATTATATTTAATAGTGAATTCATGAAAATATATTTTACTTCTAAATTAATATCTATATGTTACCAAATTTTACTTTTTCAATGTTGTGCAAGCGCTGCGTTAAAATATAAAATATTTTTTATATTTATCATGAGATAATTTATTACTTATAAATTGAAAATTATTCACACTTGTCTATTTAATGGCTAGATTAAAACGATTATGTTAAAATAGAAATATTTAATACTATATTATGATGAATTTAATCTCTGTGTTGCATAAATTATATGGCATCGAACATGATTTTTCCTTTTTAAATATTATGGCATTACATTCTTCCCCCCTTATCAAATTTCACCTAAACAATTTCATGTTACAAACTAAGGAAAAAAAGTGATGGGACCCCTCATATTTTACTCCATGAACTAGAGAAGCAAAATAAAATTAGGGGGCATAGATATTTATTTAATTAGAATATAAAAAATAAAATATAAACACATAAGGGTAAAATTATAAAATAAAAGTTTGTCCTACCATTTTATTTTATATGTTTCAATATAGGTTATCGAGGGTGATATAATTATCCCTTGTGTTATTTCTAATGTTTTCTAATCCTAATCCCAAAAAATTACTAGACTCTGATCTGATACCAACTATAGAAACCTAAGAATCTTACACATATTATTACATGATTTTAGTAATAATTATACATTAAATACAAGCTAAGTATTGAAAAGTCTATTGTCTTTGGAAGACTTTTAAAATAATTAGAAAAAATAAAAATAGCATATTTTTTTTAAATCATTATAATGTGATCATAACTCCATTTGAGATCCTAAAATTACATAGGACAAACTATGGAATATATAGATAAATTTGACGATCTAAAAAACACAGTAAGGAAATAAACATGGAAATTAAATCATATCACTTGAATTAGAAAGAATAACTTGATAACATAGAACAAATGGATCTGGAATGAACATAATGAATAATAACATATAGAACATGGGATATTATGATCATGGAAGCATAGGATAGTGAATAAAATGTCTAACATTACATAAACATAAGTTAAGGCTAACTACCATGATTATATCACATGATGGGCGAAGTCCTATATTGGATTACGTTTTCTCTCTAATCCCATACATAACATATCATAAGACTAAAACATTACCCAATTCAATGGAGAATTATCTAGGTTGAAACATCATAACATGTTCATTCATATGTGTTCCACATAAATAATCAAACATAAGTAATGAACATAAGGGTTACCCATTGAAATAAGTGTGGATCGTAATCAAGTAATAAGGAACCACCAAAGGGAGTATAATAGTGATATCAATGATACAAGGGATTTAAATCATTATTACAAATAAATAAAGGAAAAATAAGAATATATCATGAATAAGTGTGTCTATTTTTTTAAATCATTAAAAGGAGTGGTTTTGAAACATTATAAATTTTCCTCTAAAGCATAGTTTTAATGAAAAACAATGAGTTTTAAAGCATATATAGGAATAATTATTTTCATAAAACAAAAAAACAAACTAAAATAGAATTCATGAATGTTTTAGTGAATTTAGGGAAAATATTGTATGCTTAAAATGGTTTAAGGAGTGTACTAGAAAATCAGTATGAAATAATGAAGTTTCCTTTAATTTGGTTAGCTTATAGAGATAAATTAGGAAGGTAACCTTTTAAAATATGTCTTTATCTATCAAATAAAGTGTAATAGATATAGATAATAATTTCAGGAACATGTACGTATAATATATGATAATTATAGAATAATAATTAATAAATAAATGTTGGTAAAGAAATAGAAAGTGTAACCCAAAGAAAAAATTGAAGTTTAGAGAGATCCGTTAACTTATGTCCAAATATGTTATGAACATACACTTAGTATCCTATATAATCAAATTATATTTAAAAACGAATAAATTTATAAGATAATATACATGTTTCTTATGTATTATAATTTTATTATGTTCATTTATGACAATTTTGATGCGTTATAAAGATTAATTTCATCATTCTGGGAGCATTTATTTCATGGTTTGTGGTTGGTTAACATGTGTATAATTATGGAAGTTTATGTTTAATGGAAATAAAACTCTAGAAGTGAAATGAAATGTTCTTTATGAACTTTAATAATTTTAAGTGGTTCCATATTTCATTTTTTGTTATGATAATAAGATGATTCATTTTATAAAACATTAATGATAAATGTTTAGTTTATTTTGGTCGTTTTTACATCCATCATGAAATAGTTGAGTTTTAATTAATATTATATCTATATATAAGTTAATAAAATTAAATAAGTAGAATAGACATGTGTGTGGTTATAGAAAACAAAAAATCATTATCCATGGAGATCCTTAATTACCAAAATCTAGAAAACAATTTCTATTCTTTAAACAAGAGGAGATGAGAAAAATGACAGATAGTAAAAATTTGATTAGAAATATAACATTTTAGTATATTCATTATAATGTATGTATTATTATATAATTGATAAATGAGTTGAAGAGAAGGTATAAGATGAAAATAAATTAAAGGATGTGGTTTAAAAGTGCTACCCATTGAATATCACAACCGTAATGGATTCCTTAATGAATAGAGAATTTGGATATTTATGATACCAACTCCTATAGAATGTGACTATGGATGAGGAGAAGAGAATTTTTCCAAGGTTAGTCGATATATAAGGATAACATAGGTGAAATGAAGTGAAGTAAGGTGTGCCCTTTTATAATTGAGTTGATGTGCACTTTTGGAATTCCATAAAATATAAAATATAATAATACTATTCTAGGGGAAAATGCTTCCAAATGGTCCCTAAATGTAATGTTAATGATATTTTATACAATATATTACACAATTTTTCCTTATTTAATGTTTTTATTATTGGTAAATAATTTAATAAAATATTATATTCCGGAAATATCATTTTTGTCAAATTTGATACCATTCATTACTATGACTTTAAAACATAAAAAAATATTAAAATTAATAAACATATATTATATTATATCATATACATGCAATATTACCCTATATAATTCTTGTATCATCTTAATTATTTTATATCATCTTTATTTTAATATTTTTATTATCATTTATTTGATTTATTTTAATGAAATTAATAATTACTGTAGCATTGTTGTTAAATAATTGAAGGTAATTGTTTCTTCCCTATAAATTAAAAATAAATTTAATTTAGAATCTAAATATTATAGTTTTACAAATACTATTTATGGTCAAAAATCTCTTCCAAGAACCAAAATATTAAAAATATTGTACTTATTAAAAATAATAGGGAGAAAATTTTGGATTTTCTATTAAATATAATATTAAAAGGGACTTATTGTCAACTAAGTGGCTCTACAAGGTCCTAAATTAGACAAAATAATGATTATAGTATAAAATAAATCATAAAAAAGTCATTTTTTTGGAAATATAATGGTTCTTATTAGTTTAATTAAAAAGAATTTATTGACTTGCATCCACTTGACAAAGCTTTTACACGACATTCTAGGATCATTAAAGGAAATTATTTCACATATAAAAATTATAAATACATTACTATAACTAAAATAAATAAATTTGGCTCAAGATAATCATTTATATTTTATCCTTATGTATATTTACTCATATCCACAACAAGATAACTTATTTAATGTGTTAAATTTACTTTTCTAGACATAACCAAGAATTCCATACGAATCTGGATACGATTCTTGTCATATATGTAAAAAATTATAAAATATAAATCAAAAACATTTTTTATGGATGATATTTAATAATCAGGTTGTTCAAAGACTTATTGCTTCTAAAATAATATATATAAGGTGCCAAATTTTACTTTTTAAAAGATACACAAGTAATAAATCAAAAATAAATATATTTTTTATATTTATAATGAGGTAATCTATAATTTAAACGTTTTAAATTAGTTTGGTATGATATTTTTTATTAAATTATAACATATTATTATTTACATAATATAAATAATTTTTTATAACATATGTATTTTTTGATGATGACACCAATGTTTCTATATTAAAAAATTTCTAATTTTTTAGTATTCATAATTTTTTCTCTTTTCCATAAAATTATAAAAATTTCACCATAGAATAATTTTTATATCATGATTTCAAAAATTATTTTTATTTTATCAAGTAAATATTCTAATTTTTTCAAAAATTACTTATACTTTTTTTCTCACAGAAAGAAATAAAAATCAATTTTTGATTAAAAAATATATTTGAATAATAAAATTACTTTAATAAAAAGTGGGTCTTTATTTCATAAGAATAAATAATTAAATTTCTATTGAATACGAACACCATATATATTTCTTAATATAATTCATATCATTCTTGTGTGTGCATGGATTTCGAGCTCTACAAAGTAATATGATTCATTTTTCTAGACCACATCACATGGATACTATAAATTGGTTTATTTAGAGAGATAATATGATATTTATGACTTAACAATCATTATTTAATGATATAGTGATAATCAACCTATAAAACTAATTATATTTGAAAATGAAAATGTCACTCATGTTTATGTACGCACCACTATATCTATAATTGTAAACTAATTAAAGTTTCATAACCATATTTCAAGGTTGGTTTAAAAATTATTATTCATGTATTAAAATGCTAATTATGTATTTATTAATATTTTGGATATGATTTAAAAATTTTCATTTGATCATAGTTATCTTACCTATGTGATTTTGGACATATGAGTTGAATATCATTAAAATGACCAACAGAAATTTAATTGATACAGTAATTGTGTATAACATGGTAATAAATAAAATAAAATGAAAAATAAACATGAAAATGCTTATTAATAAAGTTAATAACTAATATTGGTTTATTATTATAAAATATAAGGGTTGTACGTGATGAGCCGGACTCAAGGTATGAGACACTTTACCTTAAAAAATTATTATAAATGTTTATAGTTAAATTTTCTAAATATTTTTATTCCATGTAAATATTATAAAAATTATTTTATTGATCGATATGGATGAATTATAAAGGATATTTTAAGACAATTTTTTTTACTTTCATTAAAATGTTTTCAAAAAGAATATTTTTAGGTATTTTTTTAGATTTTTTTGAAAAAAATAAAAAGGAATGCTCTATTTTAATATATATATAGAATCCATAGTATTTCCTACATCTATAATTGTAATTTTATGTATGAATAATTTAAAATATTATATGTTTCTTAAGATAAAAATAATTTCCCCTTTATTATTAGAATTTTCAAAAAAGGTTTTAAATGAAATGGATATTTTGATATTCAGAAATATTTCTCTTATGGGTGAATAGAATGTTTTTATGTGTATGATGATGAAAATTAAGTATTTAATGTATTATAACTATTTTATGGTTGTTGTAAAATTGTAATGATCATGAGTGAGATCAATATACCTCATGATTATTGGTGATGTAGATATAGCTCAAGATGATAGGTGATCCCGATATGGCTTTTAAAAATACATGTTTTTCTATACTTGAATTTTGAGTCAAAATTTGAATTTGTTCCTTTAGATGATTTTAATAGAAAAAGTTTCCATTTTACACCAGTAATTGATCTTTGACGTTTTTTATACCCACTCTTTTTTCCCCATAAGAAGGTGTCTTTTCCTGTATAGATGTTTGGAGGAATAATGAATCGTTTAAATTTTCATGGAATGATTAATATTTAATATATATCTGATTTAATATTAATTTATTTTCACACATCTATTTTGATATATATTTTTAATGAAGCATTGGTTTTGGATTCTTTCTCCATCATTGATTTTTAAATAGGGGTTTTCCCCTATATAAAGCATAAACCTAGGTTGGGCACCTATGCATAACCCCTTTTCTGTTTTCTTTTTCTTTTCTTCCTATTATTTTTCATTGTTTTCTTTCTTCTCCGTCCTTGTATTATCTTATATCCCCCCGTGGTACTCCTATGTTGAGTTAATGAGATAAAAATTGGCATGTGGAGATAAATTAAGATATATACAGTAAGATAAAAGATGTTCCACAACGTTGTTCAATTGGATCCAAAACGCCACCTGGACGTTACATATTATGGAAATGGATGAAGCTTTAGTGGATTTAACCCAAGGTTATTACATCTTTTTGTTTTACCCGAAATCCTGATAGAATTATTTATTTCTAATTTTGAGGCCTTATTATCACTTCTTAGAACCCCTTGAGGGACAATCTGTAGATTTTGGGAAGAAAAATGGGGTTTCTGGTGGATTTTATGGGTTTTTCATTGGATAAAATTATCACGCAGCATGTAGTTTAGAAGAACACACTATAGTTTCTTCCAATTAAGGGAATTTAAAATTTTTAGTACACTCCTTGTATGGTTTATACACTCCATGTACTGGGACTCATCCATATATTTGAGTACCTGACCAGATATCCGATTTAGGGGCACATTGCCATGTTGAGTACATAACTAGAGTAGGGTAGATTATGTGAGGTACATGGGTTTGTACCTCGTGTAGAGTAGATTTTGTGTACCTGAATTATACACCATTTATAGTGGATTTCATATCTTGTCTTACTAAAGTGCACGCTTGGGTGAGGATTCGAGTGTATATGCTCTATATGAAGGTATGAAACTCCTTCCTTGCAACCCTTTGAGGCCTTTTCATATATTTACACCCTATAGTTGGAATTAGACCCATTATTAGTCCATTTTTAATATATTTCTATGTTGATAATGGTTTTTAAATCCTTTGGGTGATTGGAGGACTCCAAGTATGCATTTTGGGAATTTTCTTTAATAGAGAGGCTCCTCCCTCAATAATATAATCCAACTATATTCTGAGAGTGAGACCCCTAATTTGATATGGGCAATGAGTCATCTCTCTAATTTGATGTTCATGGACTTTTCCATTTATCCTAATAGACCATCTTATGTTTTGACATAGAGGATCTCATATAGGATGCATATTCTTTAATTGTAATTTCATGATACCATATAGGATACATCTTCAAGTGTACACCATTTTGTGGATCCCTTATTGGTTAGCTTTTGCTTATGTGGACTATTATTATGGGTCCCATATATGATTCCTCTTACTTGTACTATTCTGAGGATCCCAAGTTGTATGCCAAATTGTTTTTACCATTAGAAGATATGAACTTGGATTCCTCATTTTACCTTCACTAACAAGGATCTCAAGTAGGATGCCTATCCTTTGTTATGACATGAGGGATATATTGGGTGACCTAATTTTTGACCGGTATTGAGCTAGTATATTGGGTTTGGGTAGAGATGGTAGAGAGTGTCCTATTTGGACCCATACAAAATTTTAATCAATGATGGAAAGGTATTATTTATGGGTTTTTTCATTCATGGACCTTCAATCTATATTTATGCATTAACTTGTTTACTATTGATGTAGGGATGATTACCAGATGAGAATCCTAGTTTGTGGCCATTGGGACTGATGTAATGAGACTTTATTTTTTGGGATGTTTGGATGTATTTATTGGGATCCAACTTGTGTACCATTTATTTCAATATTATATTATTCTTGTTATTCTCAGATGCACTTCCTGGGATTTGGTTACGGAGCCTTATTGATTATAATATTTGGGCATGGAATCCCTAGGACTATGAAATTTGGTCACGAAATTCCAATTGATTGTAATACTTGAGCTATGTGAATGATTAAAATTTATATTATAGATTACTTGAGCACTGTGATAGACAAGGATCTCCACATCATTGATATACTCAAGTATGGTTACACTCTCATAAGATATGGGGATGATTATGCTATCCTTAATCGTTTACTTGAACACAATGTTGGAAATGGTGATCTACATTATTGATATACTTGAGGAAGATTACAGTATACTGAGAAATTCATACGATGATCCCTAGGGTTAGGCAGACACAAAATTACATTATAGAACTCCCTATATATGATTGGGAGTAGGATATTGAGCTGATTATTTTAATGGATACATATTTTGTACTTGGATTTGGAGAGAATTCCTTACTGATCACCTTAGGGTTGGTCCCTTAGGGGTTATCCAAGCTATAATCTCAGAATCACTTATGGACTGGGACCTAACCCTTAAAAAATGGGCTATATTTACATAACTTTATGTAAAGTACATCTATCTTATATACCATTTATAGGATGTTCAATTATTACCTATAATCCTTTATTATAGTGATTAGCAAAAAGTTTGTGTGATCCCAAGGTTAAGACATTTATTCCCCTATGGTGACATATCTTACTAAGTGAATTTTATGGAATTGGATGAATCAAGTATTACTTATTAGGATTATAGAATTTAGGATCAACTAAATGATACTGGATTGAGGGGTACAACGTCCAGCTCAGAGCCCCAGTCATAGGATGTCCAGTTGACCAAATATAGGAACAGAGGATCGTTGGTGGTTGTTTTTATTATGATGTTTTTCCTGGACACTATAGTCTAAGGTCGAAGGTAATTTTATTTATCATGTTTTTGTATATATATATATATTTGAGGGAGTATATATTTATATATGTAATGGAATTGTCCTAGGGTCATCCCGACCTAGGTAGAAGCATATATAGTTGATATGAATTATCGACCCAAGGATTGACTGTGTTTCTTATTATGTTATTATTGTATTTATTATTCCAACTGTGTCTGAGCTAGATTGTGCTTATTATATGAGATATTACCTGTGATAGAAGATTAAGTGGTTCATCAGTGGGTTTTCCTACTAAAATTATTTATCACCTCTTTACATTCACCTTGGTGTTCTTTCCGGCCTTATGTCTACTTTTCAAGTTGAGTACAGATTCATGATGGATAGTGATAAGGTTCTAGGTTATATGATCAAGTAAATATGCTCATGTAGATTCTTTGATAAGGATGAAGTAGATCAGTAGTGTCCTGGAGATTGGTTATGTGGTCTGCATCCATGTTTGTAGTGGATACTTGTACTTCAATTTTAGTTTCTTTATGCACCCTACATGCGTGGTCAACCTAATGGGTGACCATTGTTTTTTGTATAACATGGATGTTTGGGATTTTTTTAAAATTTCATTTATTATTTAGTCGTGTTATATTTCAGTTTATTTACCACTTCTTCACTTGGTTTATCGATTCTATAGATAGTATGTGGTTATTTATTCTATTGTTTCTCTAATTTGAGGGTGTACTCTCTACACTATACCACCTTTAAATCCATGTTACTTGTAAAAAACCACTGGAATTTGGGGTGGAATGCTTGAGGATATATGGTGAACCCCCTTGAAGAATATGTTTTCTGGTGACTAATTAAATATGTTAAATGGATCTCTATTTCTTTGGGTAAATGGAAAATTTTAACCTATTACATTTACCCTAAGAGATTATAGAATTTATCAGGTAGGTTATTACATTTTTAAGATTCAATGTGAGTGTGATATAGAAATTATGTCTTAAGATAACTATATGATTTATATATACTTGACATGGTTATTGGGGAAATATTATGATTTAACAATGTAAAGTAATGATCTTATGCCAAAAAAGGTTTTTATAGTTATTAATTGAATAATATATAACTTTTTGAAACTCGGAATATAATCTTATAATCTTGGTGAAATATCTTCAACATCTACCATAAAGATATTCCCCTTTTATTTTCCTACCTAAAACCTTTCTTTAAATCCTGTGGAAAAGAAAACATAAAAAGGGGTGAACTCAAATGCCCAGTAAGGGTAAACATAGAGAACATAAAACAATACATAAACATTTGAATGCAAAACCTTGAACATAAAATCTAAACATCAAAATCTTTAGCAAAGACATGAATCTTGGAAGTACGTAAGGCATATATAATAAGGGAACATCAATCATGATAAAATAGCATCAGTATGAAACATGTAATTGTGGAAACCATTAAGCACATGATATGATTTTCCATAGTAGCCAAGGCATTGCTGCCAAGACTATCTTAGTGGACAAAGTCCCTTTCTGAATCGAGTTCACTCCTCGTTCCAGTCCTATATCACTGAACTGGATTAACTTATCATTCTAGACATGTCTATCTCATGAGATATAAATCTTTACCCAATGCATTGGAGGGAGATATATGTCCCAACCATCTCATAATGAAATTATTCTTACTTGTTCCACAACATAAACATAAATCATTCATCATAACCCAAAAAATAAAAATGGGTTTCATAAACATCATCCCATCATAACATAATCCATATAAATAAAATGTATTTTGTTTCATCATAAGAAAATATAAACGATGTAAATCATAGAGATAAACATGCTAAATAATGCCATCTTAGATGGAAAATAGTTTTGATAAAACACTTGAAATGAATTCTTGATAAAAATATCATTTCGTCTTCAAAATAATTTTCTTTTCACAAAATTCCACAATATTTTACAAGAATTTTTTTTTGAAAATAGTCATAAAATATTTTAGGGTAAGATTTATGAAAATGAGGCATTATGAAACCGTAAAAATCTGTTCACACCGTATAAGTTAAAAAATAACATTCTTCTCGTACATTTGTCGGAAAAGTAAAAAATTCCCCCATGTGGTAAACAAAAGTAAGATTCCCTTCATAACATGTAATAAATTTTGAAAATGGGTATAAAGGACATTAAAAATACATTAAAACTTTTTTATAAAATATGGGAAAGGATGATTATAATAACCCCAGTAAATACTTACGAATAACAATCTTGGATAAGAATGAGATTGGAATAGTTATCCCTTACCTAAGGTCTGATATGCTTCGTACGTATCCAAACATCCTGTATAATGATTTAAATAATTTCATTGACTTATTACAGAATCATATTCATTGTTATGATATCATATATGGTTCCCTTATGACTTTATATTACCCATTCTTTTGTAAATCCATGTTAAAGCAGCGTTTTGGGTAAAATCGTTTAATTTATCATAAATGTTTGGAATTGTTGTTCTTGATATTATTATTACTTATATCATGATTTAATTTCTTAAATAATTTGAATCATGATTTATATATCATATATATTCAGTATATATATATAATAGATAGATAAAAGAAACGAAACACACCGTTCATGGAGATGGTAGGCCGTACGTACGCATGAACACTGTTTTCCTTTCCTTACTGACTTGAATGAAAGTAAGTAGATGAAATATATATATATATACATAGATAAATTAGCATTATCATGTCATATCTTTCATTATTATTCATTATATATACTTAATAATCATTCTTGAGTGGTTAAAATGGAGAATGAATCTCATCGCGTCGTGGAGACGGTAATCCGTACATATGCACGAGAGATGATATCTTTCCCATATTTATTGAATGGAATTGGAGTGAATGATAAAATATCATAGGATCAGTAAGATGTTATAATAGTCATATTTAGTTATTCTTTACACTATTATACCCAACCAAGTAAGGTGGTGGTGGAAAAACAGATTACACCACAGCATGGAGACAGTATTCCGTACGTACGCAAGCGAGGTGATTTCATTTTCCGTAGGATGGATAGAAGGTGAAATGTTGTGGTTTAATATTTATAATAACATATCATTATATGAGGGATACTGATTCTATTACTTCATAATGAAACCACTGAAGAAGAGGAATTATAAGAAGAAAGAATCTTGAATGAATCGGTCGAAGGTATTACGTCTTTCTCGAAGTGCCTCCTGTGAACTACTTCTTAGGGCACTAGAGATGGTCTTTTAGGAAGACCGGTTCCTATATAAGGTTTATAGGGAAGTGGGGAAGTGAAATGGGCAGATTTTGGCTGATCTTCAAGGCTCACAATGGTGTGAGGAGGAGAGGGAGGAGGTTCCCTTTTATAAGGGAGGTGAGGGGCACCTTTGGAATTATAAGAAATATTAATTTATAATAAATTCCAACCCCACATAAAAACCACAAAAATTACTCAAATACTAATATTAGATGAGATAGGTTTGTAATATCATCAAACAATAAAATTTATAAAAGTTGGGAATTTATTTTTAACATTATCAACTTGATTTATCCTTATATAACTATTTAATTTTATTTTTGATAATGATATTCAAAATTTTAAATCATTATAAATAATTACTTATATGTTGTGAATTTTCCATAATTGTATGATTTATTACATTTTCGACCATAAAAAATTTAATTTATAATTTTTTAATATTTTTTTGAATTTTAAACAATTTTATAATATGTATGTTTTATAAAATAACAACAGTGTCAATTTTGACACTATTCATTTGTTTGAATTTAAATAAAATGCTCATAGATGATATGTTCGCACTAAAAGATTTTATAGATTCATAAAATGTAATATTTATCTATAAAATTAGTGTAGCACATTAAATAGTTCATATAATATTTATTTTAATATTTTTAAAACCTTTTATTTGGTATATCTCTTAATAAAATAATTACTCTAACATTTTTGTGTAATTATTTAATATACTTATTTGCAACATAAAATTTTTAAATAAAATCCTATTATGAAGATAAATATAATACCTTTAACAATAATATTCTTACTTTAATTTATCATCTTAAAATCACAACATCTAAATTGTTATGTTTATTAAATTATGAAGGTGACATCTTTGACATCATTTAAAATAAAATAATATAAATGTCATAATCGGTTATATAAGGCTCCAAATGGTCCACAAACCGACTATTGTATTATTAGGGTATAAATATACTCTAAAAATAATGTTTGGTCAAGTTTATGGTCTTTCTTATAGGTATTGTTATTTTAATAAAAACTATATTATTGATTTTTCACTAAATAAACAATTTCTGTATCACTATTATGTCACCATTTATGACAATTATTTAATCCCTAAAAATTGTAAATAAATTCTAATGATGCAGATAAATTTTTTATCTTTCTGGATAATATTAATGTTAGAAGTTTCGTGATGTTTATCACTAAATTAAAATTATTATACTTATAAGATTTAAGAGAGTGACATGTTGTCATTTTCTTTGGTTTTAATAATAATTAAATTATTTTCATGGTCAAAAGTCCATAAAATGAATCTAATCCAACCAATAGGTGATATGGGTCTACTTTTAGTCATCAAATATAATTTTGTCATGTGTTAGGGTAATTTTATAATCTTAGGTTTACCCTTAATTACCCGATTTATCTTTAACTGAAGTAAATAAAAATTACTATAGTTACTATTCATAGTTCCCAAAAATAAAAAGTAGGCTATTAACATAATTTGGACCTACTAATTCCAAATATGGAATCAATTTTTCAAAATTAAAAACACATTAGTTGAAGTAATTAATTTAAAATTAATCCTGGTATTAAGAAAATGAGTTTTAAAAGTTAAAACATTGCAAAAGATTGAAATGATTTTACACATGAATTCAATGTAAAATAAATTCTAATGACATACATTATATTAAATGGTAAAAATGTATTCTATTTATACTTTAAAACCATTAAATATTATAATTTAACCATATAAATTATTACGATAAAAAATTTGTTTTCAATTAAAATATATCGTGTTTTTACTATTCATTAAAATATGAAAGTTATCAGAATAATATGAAAAATTTACTTGAAGTAATTTTTCATATCATAATTCCAAAAAAAAAATTATTTTTCCAAATTTAACTTATAAACATTTAAATAACTATATTTAAAGTGGGTGCGCCATCAAAAGGCGAAAAATTGCATTTTTTGAAAAATACTTATTTTACCCGAAAAATTTATTTTGTTCTTATACCATGTTCTAGAAATTGTGTAAGATGAATAATAATGTTATAAAATTCAAAATTTAGTTAATAATATTCATAACCACTAGTTCATAATAATATTATAATAATATATTGTTGTTTAGTGAAACCTGGTATTGCATACAACACACGCTATAAAGGAAGGTCGTGATTGCATGTAACGCTAGCCAAGTCAGGGTTGCGGGTAGTGAAAGACTCCCTTGTGGTTACATATAACATAATCCAACCATATTTCATTTATACGTTGAATATATATATAAATATATATAAACTCAATGTTGCGTAGAATAACTACTAATAAACGAACTTGAAATTGTGTGCAACATAATGCAAGAATAGTGTTGCGTATACTACAAGCTAATATGGTGTTGCATATAGTGAAAGATAATCTTGGTGTAGTGTAAAATAGATGATATGAAAGAAATTAAAAAATAATATATCTCATAAAATCTCGGGGTGTTACATTCTACCCCCTTAAAATAAATTTCTCCCTTGAAATTCACCTGTGTTATAAATGGTTTATCACATGAGAGTTTCTTTCATAGAAACCCACATCGTAGAAAGGTATACCAAAAATTTTATTTAAAAAATAAAGTATGAAATGTAACAGTTACCCAAATTAACTAATCACTGGGTTTCCACATAGGATAACATAGGTGAAAATATGGATGTGGATGAAATATCGAACCATCAAGTTCTGATGGAGAGTGGTAGAGGACATGGCTATGATAAGTCCAACATTCACAAATCCATAAATTAGTGATGATCTAAGGGACCATCTGATTCATCATATATGAGGGAACTGGGACAACATTTTTGGTTTTCAAGATCATTTCTCGAAAGTTGATGATTTAAAAAAAATAATTACATGATTTTGGTACAAATCACTATTGTTCTTGCCTTAAACAATTTATACTTCATATCTTAAAGAAATGTATTTGAATTTGTTATTAGTGAAGAGTTAGCAGATCATGTGATAGAATGATGGGTCATTCCATCTGTTTTAATCAAAGGTTATGAAAAGTTATCAAATATACATAAGTGCATCTATGGTGAGGTTAATCGTATATGATTCCAAAAATGGACTTATACTTCATCTATCATACCGTTTAATATAATAAAACTAGTTTCTAATAACCAGTGACTTCCTGTTGGCCAGTGGTAGGAGATAAAGGCCTGTCGCACTTCAGTTGTGGGTTCGATTCCTACAACGTTGTCCGACGCGACGGGTTGTCGCCCGTCCTGTAGGTTGCCCCTTTTCTAAAACTACATTTTAATAACATTCATGCAATAAAATAGAAAAAAGTTATAGCCTTAAACAATACTATCTTATGTCTAACATAATTCATTCTAATATTTAGGCTTATCCAAAATAATTCTGTCCAAGCTCATAGTATAAAGAAAATAGTTACTAGAAATGTCATCTACCGAGCATGTGAATACAATCATTTATCCCCCATATATCATACGATATATCTTGTTGGTCACATTCGAAACATGTGAATACCTTAATCATGTATTCTCTTTAACCATAGTGAAAACACGAATGCTGTCAGAAGGTAACTCTTTCTATATCCAAAAAATTTTATATACTCAAACCATGATATCACTTTTTCCTTATATTAGTCATGAGCTCATTAATATTATCAAACATTTCATTATCTCCTTATCCCTTCTTTATGCGCATATTAGGTGCTTTCCAAAAATATCGGAATAACCTTTCATGGTTACCAGTACCATTAAACATAAACTTTGAAAACACATGCGAAGGCAACAGTGTAACAATCCTTAGATTTTTCTTTATTCCATAGTACCATACATTATTCTTGATAAACATACAATCATAACACGACATTCTTAAACCACTGACTGAGCTTCAACATTTATTCCATCTCATATATAATTTTTAGTCTCTTCATCATTATCCACATTAATAATACCCATATGACCATGCTGATTCTCTTTATTAGATTTTCCCTTAGGGAATTGGTTGGCATAATGCTTGTAAATTCCACATTTAAAACACTTAATAGTTGTTGATGTCTTAGGAATACCATTATCCTTGTCCGTGGTGTTAACTAAACCTTTTCCTTTACAATTACTAGCTTTGTGTCCTTCTTTTCCACACCCAAAGTATCTTACAGTTCCTTTGAAACATTCTCCCTGATTCCTCTTCCCACATGATTTACATGAGGGAAATTGAACTTTCTTTCCTCTACGATCATCATGAAACTCCATCTTTCTCTTATTAGCTGAGTCAGGAAACTTACCAAAGTTGAGTTTATTGATCATATTATTAGAATTATGATTAGGCATAATAACGATATGTGGAATACCAGATCTAATTTCATTTGGTTTCTCATGAGGAATATCATTCCATTGTCCATCATATCCTCCATTATCGTGAATCTTCCTATTTCCAGCCATTTTCTAAAACCCAAAAAGAATAGTGTGAGAGGCCAAAATCATGCTATGAAAACAACATAATAAAAGGGGATTACCTTCAATATCTAACATCTTTGTATTAATTCTAATATCATTAACATAATTCTAGGACTATAACCAATACTTATACTTAACCTTAGGGACATCCCTAGACATACCTTAGAAATATATCTAGGGATTTCACTAAACTTTTCGCATCCTAGTTTCCAAAGGTTAACTAAACCTTTCCTCTGATACCAATTGTAGCGGTCTGGAATTACATTTAGTGGACTATAATTGATACCTATCAGGGCACTCCATGGGTGGCTAAACCACCTGGGCGAGACACACCACCATCCCCAGTGGCAACCATTTCCTCATGAAGCCCTCGGGCGGAGAGCCATGCTTCGTCCAATTCTCACATGTGAGAGTTCCCAAGGATCAGATTCATTCCTACCTCCTTTTCCTTTGATACCAACTGTAGAGTCCCAAAGCTTTACGTACATATATATTACATTACTTTTGCAGAATACTTAATACATAACAAAACAGACACCAAAGGATAGTAACAGTTTAGTGTCTTTGGAAACTCAGAATATAATCTTCTAATCTTTACAAAAGATCTTCAACATCTCCCATAAAGATCTTCCTCTTTTATTTTCACACCTAAAAACTTTCTATAAATCCTAGGTAAAAGAAAACATAAAAACGGGTGAGCTAAAATTCCCATTAAGGGTAAACATAGAGAATATAAAACAATCCATAAACATTTGAATGCAAAAACATGAACATAAAATCTAAACCTCAAAATCTTGAGCAAAGACGTGAATCTTGGAAGTACGTAAGGCATATATCATAAGGGAACATCAATAATGATAAAATAGAATGGGAATAAAACATGTAATTGTGTCAACCATTAATCACATGATATGATTTCCATAGTAGCCAAGGAATTGCTTCCAAGACCATCTTAGTGGACAAAGTCCCTTTCTGAATCGAGTTCACTCCTCGTTCCAGTCCTGTATCACTGAACTAGATTAACTGACCATTCCAGCCATGTCTATCTCATGAGATACAAATCTTTACCCAATGCATTGGAGGGAGATATAGGTCCCACCTATCTCATAATGAAATCATTCTTACTTGTGCCACAATATAAACATAAATCATTCATCATAACCCAAAAAATAAAAATGGGTTTCATAAACATCATCCCATCATAACATAAACCATATAAAGAAAATGGATATTGTTTCATCATAAGAAAAGTGATACCATGTAAATCATAGAGATAAACATGCTAAATAATGTCATCTTATATGGAAAATAGTTTTGATAAAACACTTGAAATGAATTCTTGAGAAAAATATCCTTTTTTCTTCAAAATCATTTTCTTTTCACAAAATTCCACGCAATTTTAAAAGATTTTTTTATTGAAAATATTAATAAAATTATGTTGGGTAAGATTCATAAAAATGAGGCATTATGAAACCATAAAAATCCATTCACGCCGTATAAGTTTAAAAATAACATTTTTCTCGTACTTTTGTTGGAAAAGTCAAAAATTTCCCCGTGTGGTAAACAAAAGTAAGATTCCTTTCATAACATGTGGTAAATTTCAAAAAATGGGTAAAAAGGACATTAAAAATACATGAAAACTTTTTTAGAAAACATGGGCATGGATGATAATAATAACCCCAGTAAATACTTAAGAATAACAATCTCAGATATGAAAGAGATTGGAATAGTTATCCCTTATCATAGGTCCGATATGCTTCGTATGTTTCCGAACCTCCTGTATAATTATTTAAATAATATCATTGACTTATTACAGAATCATATTCATTGTTATTATATCATATATGGTTCACTTATGACTTTATATTGCCCGTTCTTTTGTAAATCCATGTTAAAGCAGCGTTTTGGGTAAAATCGTTTCATTTATCGTACATGTTTGGATTTGTTGTTCTTGATATTATTATTACTTATATCATGATTTAAATACATAAAGAATTTTAATCATGATTTATATATCATATATATTCAATATATATATATATATAATAGATAGATTAATGAAATGAAACACACCGTTCATGGAGACGGTAGGCCGTACGTACGCAAGAACGCTGTTTTCCATTCCTTATTGACTTGAATGGAAGTAAGTAGATGACATATATATATATATACATAAATACAGTAGAATTATTATGTCATATATTTCATTATTATTAAATATATATACTTAGTAATCATTCTTGAGTGGTTAACATGGAGAATGAATCTCATCGTGTCGTGGAGATGGTAATCCGTACGTACGCACGAGCGATGATATCATTCCCATATTTATTGAATGGAATTGGAGAGAATGATATAATATCTTAGAATATATATGATGTTATAATAATCATATGTAGTTATTCTTTACAGTATTATACCCATCCAGGTAAGGTGGTGGTGGAAAAACAGATTACACCATGGCGTGGAGACGGTATTCCGTACGTACGCAAGCGCGATGATTTCATTTTCCGTAGGATGGATAGAAGGTGAAATGTAGTTGTTTCATATTTATAATAACATATAAGTATATTTGGGATACTGATGTTATTACCTCATAATGAAACCACTGAAGAAGATGAAGTATAAGAAGAAAGAATCTTGAATGAATCTGTAGAAGGTATTACCTCTTTCTCGAAGTTCCTCCTTTGAACTTCCTCTTAGGGCACTAGAGTTGGTCTTTTGATAAGACCAGTACCTATATAAAGTTTCCAGGGAAGTGGGGAAGTTAAATGGGCAGATTTTGGCCGAGATTCAAGGCTCAAAATGGTGTGAGGAGGAGAGGGAGGAGGTGCCCTTTTATAAGAGAGGAGAGGGGTACCTTTGGAATTATAAGAAATATTAATTTATAATAAATTCCAACCCCACATAAAAACCTCCAAAATTACTCAAATACTAATATTAGATGAGATAGGGTTGTAATATCTTCAACCAATAAAATTTATACAAGTTGGGAATTTATTTTAAACATTATCAACTTGATTTATCCTTATATAATCTATTTAATTTTATTTTTGGTAATAATATTCTAAATTTTAAATCATTATAAATAATTACTTATATGTTTTTAATTGTCCATAATTTTATGATTTATTACATTTTAGACCATATAAAATTTAACTTATAATTTTTTAATATTTTCTTTGATTTTTAAACAATTTTATAATGTGTAATTGTTTTAAAATAACAATAGTGTCAATTTTAACACTATTCATTTATTTGAATTTAAATAAAATCCTCACAGAAGATATGTTCAAACTAAAAGATTTTATAGATTTATAACATGTCATATTTATCTATAAAATTATTTTATCACATTAAATAGTTCATATAATATTTATTTTAATATTTTTAAAACATTTTATTTGGTATATCTCTTAATAAAATAATTACTCCAAAATTTTTGTGTCATTATTTAAAATACTTATTTGCAACATAAAATTTTCAAATAAATTCATATTATGAAGATAAATATAATACCTTTATTAATAATATTCTTAATTTAATTTATCATCATAAAATCACAACATTTAAATTGTTATATTTATTAAATTATGAAGGTGACATTTTTGACATCATTTAAAATGAAATAATATAAATGTCAAAATCGGTTATATAAGGCTCCAAATGGTCCACAAATCGACCCTTGTATTCTTAGGGTATATCTATACTCGACCAATAATGTTTGGTCAAGTTTATGGTCCTTTTGATAGGTATTGTGCTTTTAATAAAAACTATATTATTGATTTGTCACTAAATAAACAATTTCTGCATCACTATTCTGTAAACATTTATGACAATTATTTAATCCCTAAAAATTATAAATAAATTCTCATGATGTAGATAATTTTTTTTATTTTTCTAGAGAATATTCATGTTAGATATTTCATGAAGTTTATCCCTAATGTAAAATTATTATAATTATAAGATTTAAGAGAGTGACATGTTGTCACTTTCTTTGGTTTTAATAATAATTAAATTATTTTCATGGTCCAAAGTCCATAAAATTAATATAATACAAACATTAGGTGATATGGGTCTACTTTTAGTTATCCAATATAATTTTGTCATGTGTTAGGGTAGTTTTATAATCTTAGGTTTACCCTTAATTACCCGATTTATCTTTAAGTGAAGTAAATAAAAATTACCGTAGTTACTATTCATAGTGCCCAAATATAAAAAGTATCCTATTAACATAATTTTTACCTACTGATTACAAATATGGAATCCATTTATCAAAATTCAAAACACATAAGTTGCAATAATTAATTTAAAATTAATCCCGCTATTAAGAAAGCGAGTTTTAAAAGTTAAAACATTGCGAAAGATTGAAATGATTTTACCTATGAATTCAATGTAAAATAAATGCTAATGAAATACATTATATTAAATGGTAAAAATATATTGTATTTATACTTTAAAACATTTCAATATTATAATTTATCCACATAAATTATTACGATGAAAAAATTTGTTTTTAATTAAAATATAACATGTTTTTATTATTCATTAAAATATAAAAGTTATCAGAATAATATGAAAAAATTTTCCAAAGTAAATTTTAATATCATAATTACAAAGAAGATTTTTATTTTTTCAAATTGAACTTATAAACATGTCAAAAACTAGATTTAAAGTGAGTGCGCCATCAAAAGGTGGCAAAACTGCATTTTTTGAAAAATACTTATTTTATCAGAAAAATTTATTTTGTTCTTATACCATGTTCTAGAAAATGTGTAAGATGAATAATAATGTTATAAAATTCAAAATATAGTGAATAATATTCATAAAAGCTAGTTTATAATAATATTATCACAATATATCGTTGTTTAGTGAAACCCGGTATTGCGTACAACACACGCTATCGAGGAAGGTCGCGATTGCATGTAACGCAAGACAAGTCAGGGTTGCGTGTAGTGAAAGAATCCTTTGTTGTTGTGTATAATAGAATCCAACCATATTTCATTTATTCATTTAATATATATATATATATATATATTTGTATATATATACAAACTCAATTTTGCGTAGAATATCTACTATCAAACGAACTTGAAATTGTGTGCAACACAATGCAAGAATAGTGTTGCGTATACTACAAGCTAATATGGTGTTGCATATAGCGCAAGATAATATTGGTGTAGTGTATAATAGATTATATGAAAGAAATTAAAAAAGAATATATCTGATAAAATCTCAGGGTATTTCATTATACTAATTAGAACATGATTTTCTATTGAAAATAAGTAGACAAAACAAGTGACTGTAAGGAAAAAATGAAGAGTTTGATTAACAAAATAGATAAGAATTTTGGTATTGTAACTCATCCTCAAAGGTTAAGTGTTTTACGTGTGGAATAAATTATTATTATATAACTTATTGTCCTAAGTAGAAATCTCCTAAAGAGAATCAAGAAAGTGGTATGAGTGTTGTTTATAATTTTGAAGATAAAGAGACTGCAAATGACAAGTGAAAGGTATGTGATGCTCTTTTGGTATTATTTACATTGAACAAAAGAAGCATGATTGGATTGAGGTTGAGGTACCTTAATACATGATTCTTATTTCATATTATAGGAAATAGATATTAAGGAATATGTTGATGAAACATGGGTAATGGTTTAAGAATATGGTTGGATGAATGAAGTATTTATGTTTTTTTAATTAAAAGATAAGGAATCAAGAAATATATAAGTATTTTTAGTATAAGTTTTCTTTAAGTATTGATAATTACATGTTTAATGGTGATAAATACATAGAAATGTGATTTCATGGAAAGTGATATTTTGATTAAGGGAAGGTAACCCTTAATGCGATCAAGTTACTGAGAAATTCATATTTAGATTTAATAAAGAGATGATTTATTTAGATAGGTAAATTTTATATCACTAATTAACTTAGATTTGATTATTTATTTGTTTAAAAAGTTTTCTATGTCATCAAGGATGAAGTTTATATCCTTTTGGTATAGATTCAATATACAATGGAATAAGGAAGCATGCCTGTTTTCCAAAAGGATTTATGTTAATTCAGAATTATTACCATGTTTCAAGAGGATTTTCAATCACGGTTGTCACATGTTTGGAATGTGATAAGAAATATCTACTCTATGGTATATGTGGGATCAATGATAAGCTAATTTTTTGACCTTCTTTCTAAATTTTTATATTTATGACTTTTGGAAGGGTTTGTTGGTTAACCATTTAATGAATGAATAAGTTAAAATTTAATGATGTTTGTGAAAGTAAAGTATTATCTCACCACATAAGGATATATTCATATTGGATAACAAATTATAAAAATTTGGTTTTGGTAATAACTAATGATAGATGGGTTGGCATATCATGGATCTTGTTATCTGTTAGTGTGTTTGGAATGAGAAATTCACCTTCCTTTTTAGAGAAAGAGGAAAATTAGATTAGGGGAGAAAAGGGTGTGGTTGTACTAAAATTATGGAAGTATATATTTTTATGAAAATTATTTAACATAAGGAAAAAGGATATTGAAACCAAAAAAGTTATTGATCACACTACGATTCACTATTACATTTTCACCCTTACATCACAAGGCTAAAAAAGTTTTGAATTGCAAATTATAAAAATAATAACAAATTTAACTTCATGTTTGATTCAATTATTTTGTTTTTATCACTATTAAAAAGGTAAATTTTACTTCTTTGTACTATTACATTGAAGGTGGATGTGATTTGAAGGGACCATGATGAAGTTCAAGAAAAATGGGCCAAACCAGATAGGATCCAAGTATACCAATAGACTCAACCTTACACTTCTATTAATCCATGAGTCCAATTAGGCATATATTTTGTAGACTGATCCAAAATTAAGTGGGATAAAACTCCTCTGAAGATACCCAAGACCAATATTTCCATTAAGTGGCCCATCCAAACTCCTTTGTCCAAGACACCAAATCAGCATGAAGTTAAAAGTGTGAGATGTGTTTCGACCATAAATAAAGATGTCAACCAATAAATGATTCCAAAATTTCTATGGAGATATTAAATAAGTGGGGAAACAACTTACTAGTTTTCTTCATGTCAAGAATATAATGTTTGAATTTCAAAAATTATGGGCCACTTGGTTTTAAGAATTATGTGTTCCCAAAACCACCTTCCAATTTTCTATAATATGGAACCACGGGTACCCCATTTCTAAGTTCATAAATAAGGAAAAATATAGTATTTTGGAGACCCCAATGATTCCTCTCTATAATGAAGATGTTATTGGGGACCCTATATTCATAAGGGGATCATGGATTAAGGTAGAGTTCCACCAGAGCCTCCTCCTCCTCTCCATGGCGAGATAAACGGTGGATGGTCATTTCGAGAGAGATAAAAAAACTTAATAGGGAGTCCCGAAACTTGTTATTATACTAGATTTTAATAATTTGTTTGTTAAATATTTCATTTAGGTTTAATATTTATGTGATTCTCCTCTGGATACATTTCTTTTGTTGTAATTATGTGAAACACTTTTTATGTCAACACCGATTGTGTTGAGATTTCAAGTGGAAATCTTTGGTTATTCCGATTGGACAACATAAGAATCCTTTTTTCTCAAACACAATCCTAATATTCTAATATTATTTGGTAGCCCTTATTCGATGATATAGGTCCAAACATTGACATCATGATTGTTTTGTCAAGGGTTGATTCTTTGTGCATCATTTTATGAGGCAATAGAGGGATCGAGATATTGACAACCCTCAACTAAAGAATTACATTAGACCATATAAATTTTCTAAAAAATTAACTATCCAGATTTGTATTGAACTTGAAATGACCTCCTTATCTCATAATTATTAAAACAAAACCTTTATATATCAACTATTAAACTGTTTAAATCATATCATTTTCATAAAACTATTTTCAAAACCACCCCACTTTTTAATAATTTTTATTAAAAAAAGATACTCTAAACCAATAAATCATCCTTGAGAGATGACCTAGGGTATTAACTATAATATAAATAATCATTAGAAACATAATTAATTTGACGTGTCTTGACAACACATTCAAATTTTGGAACCGTTCTCGAGGAGCAATTTTGTTTTAAGTGTGTGTTTGTTATTAAAATATTGTTAATTTTGTAACTGTTTATTTGCTTGTTTCCTTACTTGATTTTTTGAGTTTATTGTAAAATATTATTATGGCATGTGTTATGTTCATGACACATTCTAATCTAGGAGATTTATCACCTTTGAACCAGAACCAGACATGATCCTTTGTTAGCGACACCGTGACACACAAGACAACCCTTTGATGGAGGACACATGACATCATGAAACTCCTCTTGATCCTTCTTATTCTTCTAGAACCAACATCAAAACTGAAATAAAATTTCATAACATGGATGAAAATAATATAACAGTAAAAGAGAAAACCTCACCTAATGTTGATATCTGACCCACATAATTCAAATTCAAGTCGAGGCACCTAATTTTGAACTTAAATCCGGTTTAATTCATTTTTTACTAAGATTCCATGGACTCTTTGGAGAATACCCACATAAGAATTTAAAATAATTTCACATGGTGTGTTAAACCTTAAATCCTACAAATGTGGATGACAAATAAGTAAATATTAGGGTGTCACCTTTTTCACTATAAGATATTGAAAAATATTTTCCTTACTATGTTAGTTCACCAATTAGAGGCTGGGCGACATGAAAAACTTTTCTCTTGAAAAATTCTTCTGAGGCTCTATAACTACCACAATTAGAAAATAAATATGCAGTATTAGGAAATCACAAGGGGTAACACTTCATGAATATTGGAAAATATTTAAAAGGCTTTGTTCATGCTACCCACATCACCAAATAAGTGATCAAATTTTAATACAATATTTTTATGAAGGTTTAATTTCTATTGATCAAAATATGATTGATGATACTATAGGTGGTGTATTAGTTGATAAAACCCTAATTTAAGTGAGGAAAATAATTGATAACATGGTGAAAAATACAAAACAATTTGGTTCAAGGTCCAGTGTACACATTTGATGTGTCCATAATAAGTAATTAACGGAATTAGAGAAGAAGGTGAACACAATGTTTAAAGAGTTAAGTAACCTTACTCAACAACTTTCCCTTTCCAAAATGAAATCTCAATATCCTCCTCCCATCTGTTATTGTATTTGTTCTACTGACACCCATTATTTTAACCAATTCCCTCAAATGAGAGAAACTTCTCAGTGTTTTGAGGCCATCTTTCCAGGACACCCCTATAACCAACCAATTAAGAAATATATATACTATCCATCAAACCCTAGGTAGAAATATTACCAAGATTATAGAAAAGTGGGGTATTGAAAAAAACATTAACAACCATGGATCCATCCAGGGTAGAGTATCCATTCACCACCACCCAGAAATCCTCAACCTCCCCAAAGTCCATTCTAAATACCCCCTTCGAAACCCGAGCATATCCTAGGATATATGATGAAAAAATGGATTCCAATAACCTCCAACTATAATAAACCACCAAAGATCAAAAAATATAACTAAAAACCTAATTATTCCAACTACGCAACTCAGTAGGGGAAATCCAAAGTCTTGGTTTTGGGTAAAATACCCTCTCAACCACAAGTCAACCTTAGGGATAATAGAAATGCTAGTGCCATCATCCTTAGTATTATAAATAAACATAAAATCCAAATGAGACCTCCTTTAGAGCTATCCCCTCTTAAGAAAAATACCATCCAAACCATTGAAATTAGTCAAAATTTTGAAAAACCTTATCCTACGAGAATCCCTTTAAATGGAAAAAGTGCATTTGTTGATGATGCACCTATCCCAACCATTCCTCTTCCATTTCCCAAAATGGACACCCATCCATAAAAGTAAAAAGAAACTAAAATCAATAAATAAATCTTTTAAAATTTCAAAAAAGTGATGGTCAACATTCCATTGATTGATTCTATGAAAGAAATCCCATGGTATACCAAGTTTATGAAGGAGATGTATAAGAATTGAAGGTGACCTCATGGATATGAAATTGTGAGCTTGGTGAGGAATGTCTCAACATTGATAGATCAACCACTTCTGACAAAATTCAGTGATCTTGGAATATTCTCGATTCTATACACCATAGGGGAGTATTCCTTTCCCAATGCTATGCTTGATTTAGGTGATTCTATAAATTTTATGCCTCAATCCATTTAATATTTATTATAGGTTAGGTAACTAAAGGACATAATGATTTTTGTTCAACTAGAAACTCGGAGTACTATACACCCCACTGGTGTGCTAGAGGATGTTCTTGTGAGGGTGAAAAATTTAATTTTTCCTACTTATTTTTATCTACTAAAAATAGAAGATGGTAAGATTAATGGACATTACACAATTATATTGGGGATAAATTTCTTGAAAACTGCCAAAAACATAATTAATATCCACGATGGTACATTATCTCTGGAGTTTTTTGGTGAGATTTTCCATGCCAACATCCTTGATTCCATGATGCACCCCTCAGAAGAAAATTTATTTCTCTCTGTTAACTCTATACATGTACTCCCCTACCTTAAAAAATTATCTTTTCATTCCCATGATCCCCTTTCTATGTTTTCATCATTGATTGAAATGTTAGGTAATAAATCTTGCATTAAATGCTGTACTGATATAGAAAAATGTCATGCATGTTTGTTAATTGATGACTTATCAAACACTGAGGATCCCATGATCATCGATGGTACTGATAATCTTGTTAAATCTAATACCTCATATTAGGATGTTACTATTGAGTCGTTATATGAGATTAATTACCTCTCACATTCTCACTCACTCCCATCAATCCAAAATCCCCACAAATCAGAAATAAAAATAATTCCTCAATATTTAAAATATTCATATCTTGAGAATAAAAATAAGTTTCCTGCCATCATTGCTACTTCACCCACTCCTGATCATGAATTATGGCTGATTGAACTTTTAAGGGAGTATAGACAAGATTTGGGATGGACACTTGCTGAAATTCCTGGTATTATCCCATCAATTTTCACACATCATATATTGTTAAACGACGCAGGTAAACCAGGGAGACAGTCACAATATCAACTGAACCCAAACCTCCTAGATTTTATTAAAAAGGTGGTAAAAAAATTATTGGCTATTCGAATCATTTACCCCATATCTGATAACCAATGGGTCTGTCCAGTACAAATGGTTTATCAAAAAAACTAGTCTAACAATAATTAAAAAAAGGAAAAAATGAATTGGTTCCGAATCATGTGCAAAATTGTTGGTGTTTCTGTATAGACTATTGCGGACAAAACAAAAACACTAGGAAGGACCATTCCCCCTTTAAATTCATTAACCATATACTAGAGAAGTTGTAGGGAAGTCCCATTACTATCTTCTTGATGGGTTTTTCGGATAATTTCAGTTCCATATTACCCCTGAGGATTAGAAAAATACAACCTTTATTCATGCATTTGGTACCTTCTCCTATAAGAAGATGCCATTTGGTCTTTTCAATGCTCCAGTTAATTTCAAGAAATGGATGTTTATTAATTTGTTGGATTACATATATAATTGTATGGAAGTATTCATGGATTATTTCACTATTTATGGCTCCTCTTTTAATGATTTTTTAGTAATCTTGGTTTAGTCCTACGTCACTATATTGAAAGGAATATTGTATTAAATTATGAAAAATTACATATCATAGTGCGAAAAGGTATAGTATTGGGAAATGTCATTTCTAGGAATTATATCCAAGTTTATAAATAAAAAGTGGATGTCATTTCTTCCCTACTATTCCCCTAAAAATGTACTAGATGTGTGGTCTTTTCTAGAGCATGCCAGATTTGACCATCATTTTATTCATGACTTCAATATGAGTACACTCCCCTCTCCCAATTACTCTAAAAAGAAAAGGAATTTTTTTGATAAAGAATATAAAGGTACTTTTAATAAATTGAAAAGGAATCTCACATCACCGCCGATAATCCAACAACCTCGGTGGGATTTACCATTTGAGCTCATGCATGACACATCTAACTATGCAGTTGGGGTTGTCTTATCATAACGGGTTGATCGATCTCAAGATTTCATTGTCTACGACTCATGTACTTTGGACCCAGCCCAAGAAAACAACACCCCAACTAAAAATTTTTTCTTTCCTTTGCATTTTCCTTGTATAAATTTTGGTCATACATTATATGGTCCAATGTCATTGTGTTCTTGGACCAAAAAACCATCAGGTATATACTTAAGAATATAGAATCCAAACCACATATTATTCACTGGATGTTCCTCCTTCTATAGTTCAATAAAGAAATTAGAGATAAAAATGGAGCATAGAATGTGGTGGCTGACCATATTAGTAGGATCATCCCATCCTTGGACATTGAATCATCCCCCTGTATTCCCATAAATGTCAGGTTTCCTAATGAGAAACTGTACTGAGTGTAATATTGTATTCTTTGGTGTGTTGAAATTGTAAATTATTTGGAAGCATCTTGCATTCCTACTAATTTCAACAAAAATCATGATTACCATCTAAATAATGAGTATTGTTGGAACACTTGGGATGACCCCTACCTTTAGAGCATGTGTATTGATAAAGTCCTTAGGCTTTGTGTTGCCGTTAGCGAGTTTTAGTCTTTCTTTAGTTCTTACACACTCTTGTTTGTGGGGCCACTTTGGTCCCCAACAGACTGCTTGCAAGGTCCATGATTCTGGTCTCTTTTGGACAACATTATTTTGGGTTGTCCATGATTTCTATAAACCTTATCTTTACTGTCAAAGAATAGGTAATGTATCTAAAAGGAATGAGATTCTACAATAAACCTTGTTCTTCCCTAACATTTTCGATGTTTGAGGAATTGAATTTTTAGGTAAATTAACCAATTCCTCTTCAACTTTTACAGTCATTTGGAGGTGGATTATGTGTCAAAATCAGTAGAAGCACATTCCAAAAGGAATTATGACTCAAAAGACATTGTGTAATTTTTGAGAAACCAAATTTTCTATAGGTTTGGATTACCTAGGTTCATCCTCAGTGACCAAGGTTCTCATTTTTACAACTGAACAATGCAATCACTTTTGCATAATTATGTGGTCGGGAATTGAGTGTCTACTGCATACCACCCATAAACCAATGGTCAAGATGAGGTTTCAAATAGAGAGTTAAAAAAATTCTTGGAAAAATGATTCCACCCAATAGAAAATATTGGATTCTTGAACTCGATGATTCATTATGGGCTTATCATACTTCCTTCAAAACTCCCATTGGAATGTCACTATATTGGTTGGTGTTTTGAAAGAAATGTCGCCTCCCTATTGAAATTGAGCACGAGTCCTATTGGGCCATTAAATAATGAAATTATAATATTTCTGGTGCAGGTTCTTGAAGGAATTTATATATTCCAGAGTTGGAGGAAATGCATAGAGATTCATATGAGTACTCCAAGACTTATAAGGAGTGAACCAAAGATGCCAATGACTGTCTCATCCATTATCATCAATTACACATTGGGTAGAAGGTCCTCCTTTACAATTCAAGGATGAAGTTGTATCCAGATAAGATTTGTTCCCGCTGGTTTGGCCCGTACACTATTACTATTTTTTTTATCAATTTTGGTGTTGTTAAGGTTCAAAATGAAGAAACCAAAAAACATTTAATATCAATTGGTATCGATTTAAGAACTTCCATGAAGCCCTTCCAAAGTATCCAATGGAGGAACTCCAAGTTCAAGAAGAATTATACCAATAACACTCACAAGGTTTTATCCTTTCTTCCCAAATTTTGTTTTAATAGTGAAGAAAATGCATGCTCTAGGTATAGGGGGATGGGTATATTTTTGGGTTAGTTAGTAATTTTCATTATCTTTATTTTTTCTCTTTTTAGTTTGCTTAATAGTATTGTCACTTTACACCCTGTTTTCCTCCCTCACTTTTATGCCAGAATTTTTTTATTCCCACTTTATTATAAAATTTTTTGTTTACATAATCATGGAATTTATAGAAAATTCATGATGAATTTCCACATTTCATGTTCTTTTAATATTCAAAAAACAAAAGAAGTCTGATGAAATGTGCAGTTCAAGAAGAATTCAATACTACAGTGGGAATTTCTCTTAAAATTTGGCAGTTTATTGATGATATAAATGGTTGTATCATTTTGAGACCATTGAGAAGAGAATTAACCTTATTGTGAGTGGTTTAAGGGAAAAAATTGTTACTTAATTTCCTTACACATATTGGCACCCCACCATAAAGTGTGATTTTTTTTACTTAATTGAAGGTAAATATAACCTAGTTTAATTTTTATCTACCTTCAAAAATGTTTTTTGCAGACGTTCGTTCTTTATTCGATCTATTTCATTATTTTACCAAATTTACCTATGTGTGTGTACATGTTACCTGACTATTGTACACAAAAAAATAAACATTGAGGGCAGTGATGAAATGTACAACACATGGGGATATCTAGGTTGGGATCTTATGGTTTCACTTATGGGAATGCTTACGTGAGTGGGTCTTCAAATTTTATTGCAAGGGATGTAGTCCTGGTTCAGTGGAAAAGATCATGTAAGTATACAAATTTTAAAATAACATATATTTACTTGATATAAAGTATAAAGAATAAAATAAATTGGTTTTCACACACACACATGGACTCAAACTACCCATGATGAACTTAAAGAAAAATGGGCCAAACTGCACAAGAACTAAGAACAACAGTGGAATCAACCACACATGTATACTAATACGTCCATATAATTGGGCTAATAATTTGTAGGATGATCTATAATTCATGATCTACAACTATTCTAAAGACACCAAAGACCAATTCAGCCATTAAGTTGCCTATTCGAACTGATTTTTCCAAGCCACTAAATTTTCCTGAATTCAAAAGTGGTATTCTCTATTTTGACCATTACTTGAGCTACCAATCACCAAATGATTCCAAAATCCTGGTGGAGATAGTAAGAAGGTGGGGAAACAACTTTTTAGTTTTCTATAATGGAATATAAGACTGTATGAATGTTGAAAACCATGGTGAAAGTGGTTTTAATAATCCTATGTGCCCAAAACCACCTTCCACTTTTCTTATAAAATGGAACCTTGGGAACCCAATTTGTAAGTTCGAACAAGATGAAAATATATCATATTTCAGTGGCCCAAAAGAGTTCTATCCTCATCTAAGAAGTTTTGGCGGCCCCTATATTCATATGGGGATCAAGGATGAAGGTATGGTTCCACCCAAGCCTCCTCCTCCTCCTTTTCTCAAGGGATAGATAAACGATGGATGATCATTTCAAGGGAGCTACACATACTTGGGATGGATTTCTGGAACTTTCCCTTCTTCTAGATTTGTGTAATTGTTTTGTTAAATATTTCAATTATGTTTAATCTAGATGTTCTTCTCAATTTAATACATTTCTTTTATTATAATTAAGTAAACCACTTTTTATCTCAAAACTAATTAGGTTGAGATTTTTAATGGGGATCTTTGGTTGTTCCGATTGGACAACACAAGAATCATTTTTTTTCACACATAATAATGAGATTTTAGTATTCTTTTGTATCCCTTGTTCTATGCTTGAGGTCCAAAACTTGATATCATGATTTTTGTGTGAAGGGTTGCTTCTTTGTGCATCATTTTAAGGGGTAAGAGGGGAATCGAGATCTTGAAAACACTCAAGTAAATAATTACATTAAACCATATAAAATTTTAAGAATAATGACCAATCCAAGCTGTGTAGTGGACCTTAAATGACTAACTTCTCCCATAATTCCTAAACTAACACCTTTATTTATTAACTATTAAACTCATTAAATCTAGTTATTTTCTTTAAACTATTTTCTAAACCATACCTTTTTATTACTTTTGTTTCAAATGCATACTCTAAACCAATCAATTCTCCTCGAGAAATTACCTAGGGTGTTACTTATACTATAAATAATATTTAAAAACATAATAAATTTTACGTGTCATGATAACATGTTCAGTTATCCTAGTACCTCCATTTCTAATAAATCAGATGGTCCCTTAGTTTATCATAGATTTATGGATTTTTGATTGTTAACTTTGTACCGAACTTGTTCTCTATCCCTCTCTGTCAGAACATGATGGTTATATTTTTCTTTCATTTCCATGTTTTCACTTTCCACCTATGTTCTCTCTTATGGAAACCTTACTATATGTTACATTGGGTTACCATTATGTTTATAACTTTACTTTTTAAAAGGATGTTTTAATATTCATTTTTATGATGTGGGATTGTAAGAAAGAAAATTTCAATTATTAAACCTTTAATAACCCAGAAAAATTTAGAGTGAATACTTCATTTTAAGGGTGTAGAATGTAACACCCCAAGATTTTGTGAATTTTTTTATTAATTTACTATTTTTGATATTTTGTAATTCACACAATGCTAGAAATTGTTATTTATTTATATTAAATAACTAAATCCTAATTTCATTATACACTAAACCAAGGTAATATTTCACTACATACAACACTAACTTGGTGTACATTACATGCAATACTGAGTTTCTAAAAAACAAAATTTTAATATTATAATTACTTAAACGAGATAGTTATAACCTATCCTTTAAAGATATAAATATGAATAGTGATAACTAATTTTAAAATACTGTTTATAATTGTTTTATATAAAAAACATATTTATTGTGAAAAATATAATTTTTGGTAAAAACTTTATTTGTAAAAAATATAATTCTGTCACATGAACTTCTTTTTATACCATTCAATGAAAAATAATAAAATTAATTTTATAAACTTTTAGAAATTTAATCCAATAAAATAATCTTCATTTTTTAATTTTTAATATCAAAATTAGGTTATGGATAGTTTTTTGTATTTTTCTGTGATGTTTAATTTTTTTGATGAATTTTCAAAATTTCAAAAATTTAGTTAAAAAACCTTTTCTTTTAAATAAGTATTAGTGTTAAATTATATTTTAAATTAGATTTTAAAGTCACAATCGATAAATTATTCATATATTAATCCAATTTATATAGTTTTATTCATTTTTATATTGAAATTAAATACAAAAAATTATTGAGATTTTAAAATTTTTTACTTTAATAACCCGCTTTCTCATTACGTATATAGGTTGAAAGTTAATCTTAGTTTTCCAACTTTCGTGATTTGAATTTTGAAAATTTGAAATACGTGGATGTAATAATTATAATATTTTTGGTCTAATAAGTTCAAATTAATTTTTGACCAAAAATATTATTGAAAGTGATTAAAATTAATTACAGTGATTAAGGGAAAATTAAGATTAACACGAGACTAAACATTAATATAAAGTAAAAAAAATGGCTTGGAAACTTGTAAAAAATCCATTGGCTTACAATAATTTGACCATATACCTTGTTGGTTCAATTTTTATGGGTTACTGGGATATTATTAAATGGAATTTCCCTATATTAAATTATAAGTAGAAAAAAGACAAAAAGGGAACCTTCCTTAACTTTACATTTATAAAACATTGAAATATGTAAATACATCATATTTTCAGTTATACATATCATTTTGAAAGATACATAGGTTATTTTTATCATAATTACTTATCATTAATTTTTAGAGATGGTTTATTTACTTAAAATTCTTAAGAAACGCTAATAGGGAGATTATTTAGCTAATAAGTAACCAAAATAAATGACACTATAAATATTTAAAGTGAAGTGATTTGATTGAATTATTGTATTTCATTATTTTTGAAGATTAATATATCACTATAAACATCATTAAACATAATATATTTTAATTAAAATATTATTTGGATATTTTATAATTAATATCAAATAAATAATTTCAAAATTGATATTATTGTAATTTTACAACAAGTGATATTTTATTAATTGATTTAAAATTAATAAAAAATACTATATTTTACAATTAATTTTTAAGTGTTAAAAATAATAAACCTGGTATATTAAGGGGCATATTGATATTTTATAATTGACATATTTAACCACTAACTATAAAAAACATTATTAGCACGGTCCAAATTTCAGTAGTGTCTTAGGCATCTAATGTGCTTGTTTTAAAAATTAATTTCCAAAACACATGAGTTTTTTATTTTTATAAATTATGTGTCACATTTATAATTTAGTGTATCTTTGTTTTATAATAAATTTTAGTTTATTTTATCCTTAATGGTTAAATTATCTTGGTTTGAAAACTTGATGTTGTAATAAAATCCAAAATAATAAAA
Source organism: Viscum album (assembly GCA_963277665.1). Taxonomy (NCBI): domain Eukaryota; kingdom Viridiplantae; phylum Streptophyta; class Magnoliopsida; order Santalales; family Viscaceae; genus Viscum; species Viscum album. The sequence goes on from OY728146.1 coordinate 1,113,822,395, forward strand.
TTGGGAAATCTTAGAAGTTATAAAATAAAATTGTTAAAATGAACATATTTTAGTGTGGTATATATTTCTATAGACCATTATCCTCATTTAATATATTATATTTCCATTTTGGAGGCACATTCGGTAAGTTATACCTCCCATTAATGAACTCCTTTTGTTATTTGCAAGAGTACCACTCTCCTTCAACTATAAGAAGGGAAGCACTATCTCATATCCTTACACCTATAAATCCACGTAGTTTAGGAAAATATCTACCCAATAAACTTATAAAAATCCATCCCTTAACCCTTGAATCATCCCTTTTGGCATAAAGACTTCCAAGTAATCCATTTCATGAAAACTAAAAGGAGTTACCCGATTGAGAGGTAACACCCTCCCTCAAGCGCCTTTCTTTTATTTTCATTCTCTACTCCCTAAAATATATTTTTTACATTCTTGTATAAAAACACCAGTATCATAAATGTACAAAGTTTTTTTATGCTAAGGGTTCTCCCTACAGTTACAAATACTTCCATCTAATGCGTAACAAACATACTGTTAGTGTGTAAAACAAACTACAACCTCACGAAATGATGATTATTCATTTTTCCTTTACCACCTATCATGTTGGAAATTATTATGTAAAATATATTTATATATGTTATATATTAAATTTTATTATGAATTTAAGCGTTTTTAATTCTTTTACAACTCATATATTTATATTTTCCATTTGGGGTAAATAAAATAATTTCGTTTGAGGAAGTGTGGACAACCACCCCCTCAAAGAGATGTGATTCATTCACACACTATATGAAATATATTAAGGATGAGTTTAGTGAAAGTATAAGATATATTTGAAATAATAATTGTACTAAAATTAATATATATATATATTTATATATATGTATTCTATAACACCCCAGGTAAATAAAGAATATGATATTTTTATATTTATCCATATTTGTGAATAAAATATTAATATTACTTTAAAGGGTATGCTATGCTCGATGGCGTACCCAATACGCAACAACAAGTTTCTTGGGAATCTTACAATGCACTCTAATAATAAAATAATATTACTTTTAATGGTAGTTAATGCCTAGCCGTTGTAATGGTGGGAATGAACAAAACTAACTATAAAATGATTATATATGTTTGTCAAATATTTTTACTCTTTACAATAAATTATAGAGGATTAAAAATGCGAATGAATTCAATTTTAAGCGTAGACAGTCTAATATTCTTTAAAAGGTCGATTAACCGCCTTTTGATGGCGAACCTCTTTTAAATCCACTTTTTGGCAATTTTATGTGTTATATTTGACAAAATAAAATTCTTATTTATAATCGGGACATCAAAATTTACTTTGTGTAAATTTTTGGTATTTTTCCGAAAAAGTTCAATTTTTAATGAATAGTGAAAAATGTTGTATTTTAATTCAAAACGTCTTTTTAATATAATTTATTTATATGATTAGAATATATTTTTAATTGGTTTTAAAGTGTAAATATAATATATTTTTACCATTTAATCCAATGGTGGTCATTGTAATTAATATCACTTTAAGATTGGACATAAACGAGTGTCAATCTTTTGAAAGATATTGTTTCATAAAAACACGCTATTTGTTTTAACAACGGGATTTAATTATAAAATTAATTAATGAAACTTCTATGTAATGAATTTGGTAAAATAGATATCATTTTTGAATTCGGAATATCAATTATATCTTCGGGTGAATTTTTGGTATTTTTCTGAAAAACATCTATTTTTGATGAATAGTGAAACCACAAAGTGGTGGTTACAAAATTTGATTTTTCGTTTAAATGGGACTTTACCACTTCTATGATTTGAATTTAAAAAATCCAATTTAAATTATTTTAATTTTTATGTAAAATGTGGTTCAATAAGATGAAAATAATTTTTGATGAAAAGTAATTTTTAAGTTTTATTAATCACAATTAAAGGTAATTAGTGTGATTTAAGGTAAAAATGATATTATAATAATATGAAAATATCTTGACACTTGTCCTAACCCTATTGGATGATTTATGGCCGACCAATACAACCCATGGGTCGATTTTTGGTACCCTATGGAGCCACTAGGGTTTGATAATGACATTTATGCCTTTTATTTAAAGTTAAAATAAAGATGTCACAAACATGATTTGTTTTACTAAAACTATTTTACATGTGGTTATACAAGTCAGAATTTTGACTTAAAATAGTCACTGGAATGATAAAAAGATTTCCTACATCATAGTATTTTTTTTATAATTTTTAGACATTAAATAAATTAAATTCTTTATGACATCATGATGATGCAGCGATGACCTCATTATTTAACGATTTAAATAAAATTGAAAGATAATGCAAAATATAGGACCTACACATGTCAAAAACCTATTGTATGGGTGGATTTAGAACCCTTATCACCTTATCCTTGAAACACATCAATATGGGACCATTAAAATCCGAAAACCATTTGAAAATAAAGTAACATTTTATACTTTTCCAAGAGTACCCCTCCTCTCCTCTTATAAAAGGCCCCCACCTCTACCACCTTACCCACACCTCTCAAACCTTTGGTTTAGCCAAGCTCTGATAATTTTGTCTCTCCACATCCCACTACTCATCCTTTAAGCCTTAACTTAGGCAGAAATCTCTTCAAGAAACCCTTTTGGTTCAAACTAAAAGGAGTTACCCTATTTTAAGGTAACGTCTTCACTTGTGCTCTTTTGTTTTATTTTACTTCTAAAACCCCCTAAACTCTTTTTATTAATTTATTTTGTAAAAACTCCAGAATCTTCAATATACTAGGATGTTTTTATAATAAGTATTCGAGCTACACTTACACACACCTTTATCTAATGGTTAAAGAACATACTGTTTCTGTGGATGGCGAATTTCTGCCTCATGAAACGATGATTTTTCAACACTCATATAACACCTTAAAAGGTGGACAATAAGATGTAAATATGTTTATATATGATATATAATATTTTTATGTTTTACTTAAGCTTATGTATTATTATTTTGTGGCATACCTTTATGGCTTCCACTATGGGTATACGTGATATCTTCATTTTAGGAAGTGCGGACTACCGCCCCCTCAAAGTGATTTGATTCATTAATGCCATATGTGGGACATATAAAGGATGGATTTAAAGTTATTATATATGATGTTATACTTTAATTATAATATATCTTTATATCATTATTGTTTTCTTTCCATTAAAGTATGAGATAGAAATGAAAGTAGCGTTCATGCGTACGTACGGCTTACCGTCTCCATGAACGGTGCATTTCATTTGTTATCCTCAAATGTAATGTACTATTATAAGTACATATAATGGATATATATGATGTATGATACATATAAAGGATGAATATAATTCTGTAATTAAAAATATACATATCTCTCATTAAGTTTTAATTCCATTAATATGACATAGAAATGAAAGTAGCATTCATGCGTACGTACGACTTACCATCTCTATGAACGGTGCATTTCATTTCTTACCTCTAAATGATTATGTAATATTATAAATACATGTATATGCTGGATATATATGATATATATTATATCTAAATCATGAATATAATTATTGAGATAGTGGATATTTGACTACGTGAACAACTTGTAAATATAAGAAGTTCACTTTTGACTTAAGTACCAAATAACGACAAAACAACCGTTATTAACTTAAATTCTTACATAATGTTCATGACATGGTAATAAGTGATATAAAAGGAATAATGAACTAGAAAATGGTTCTTAAGGAAGTATAAATTAACTCAAGTTTATTATTCATGAGATTAAAGAACGACTGAGTCAAGTCAGACCCGAGGTGAGGGATCCTACTCCTCTCTTTCTTTTTAAGTACACTCTTTTATGTAATTCCTTTTAAGCTCATCTTAATTATGATTGGGTTGTTATTTTATATTAATATTACTGTAATTTTTATGTTCATATGATGAGATACCCTATTTTATCTCATCAATCCATTTTAGAAGTTTTTTAGTGGCGCTGTTAGGCTGCTGAGTTTTCGTAAGGGATTTTTCATCTCACTTTTATTCCCGTGAGATTTATGCTACATTTTTCACAATTTCCTTTGAGTGGTGTATGTACTTCCCATTATTTTACTCATTATGTAATACACTTTCATTTATGAGTATTTACATCAATGTTGTATTGTCCTTCTTTCGCGGGGTGTATGTTTCGAAAGATTCCCATGTCGGTAAGGGAACCTTTCACCCTCCTCTTTTTAAAAGACTTCTTTTGTTGTGTCTTTTAATTCACATACTATTATGTTGGGATATGTTCTTATATATCATTATTGATATAAATTTTATTTCCATGTGATGAGATACCCTTTTTATCTCTCATCAACTCATTTTATGAATTTTTTAATGACACCATTAGGCTGTCAAATTTTTGCAAGGGAACTTCTCAACCCAAATTTGATTCTTTGGGATAAACTTATACTCCTTGAATATTTCGTTCTATGAATATGTGTGAATAACCTCTGATTGTTTTACACTTAATATCCACTTATATTTGGTGTATTCTTTTGTCACACATAATTATGTAATTGATTTATCCTTAAACCAAGGATACCGTGTTTGTAAGGGACTTCGTCTCAATCTCCTTTCATTGAGGCATATTTCGTTTTATACAAAACTTTATTTTATACGGTGTATAAAACCATTTGACTTTTACTTTTATACAAAAGGAATCTTTTTCTATGAAGCATTTTACTAAACGACAAAAAGGAATGTTTCTTTTAACGTACGCGGTGACAATAACCTTTTCTGCCGCCGCGAGTATTATTTGATCTTTGGCTTCCTCAACAAGCCGTAATGTTTTTAAAATAAAATAAATACCATATACTCTTTTATGTATTTTGGTATTGAAAATGGTTTTGATAAAGGATTCTATTTTGTCAATATATTTAAATGATATATTGTGATTGAAATGTGGAAATGTTACATTCCTTTATATTGGTTTTATGTGTTATAATTTTATAATGGTACTTGGACATTTTATGGGTGGTTACGTGATAAACCACATGACGGGTGGTGCCGTGAATACCAGGATGTGTGGTTACATTATAACCTCCAATGCATTGGGTATGGAAGTCGGCCGTATGGCTATTCCATTAAGTATGTATGGAAGTTGGCTGAATGGCTATTCCATTAAGTGATATGTGTGGAAGTCGACCTTATGGTTATTCCACTTAATTATGTTTATGTCCCAAGTTACCTTTATATTTTATGTGATCTTTATATGAGTTTTATGGTAATCTTTTGGTTACAGAAGGGTAAGTAATGAACTTTTATTCAGTGAAGAGTTTTTACTACTTCGAAAAGGTGAAAAGTATCACATTGATAAAGTATACATGGTTTACTTGTTGTTTTGAAAAACTAACAGTTTTTATTCCTTGTGTATCCCTTACTGAGATTTTTATGCTAATCCCAAGTTTTTGAAATGTTTTTCACAGGACTTAATGTGGAATAAGGTCAAGGATGGGATCAATGGAAAGTCATGAAACCTAAAACATGGAACTGGACATGTTTCTTTTTAAGAGTTTTTATTTTATGGAAACTTAGTAAAAGTTTCTACTTTTTAATCCTTTGAGATGTAATAGTTATGTCCTAATTCTCTAAAACTCTACACCTGAAAATATCTTCAATGTTAATTATTCATTTAATTCAATATTAAGTAAGGCTTAAGGCCGGGGCCTTATATATTCTTTGTTTCTTTTAATACGACAATAAAAACGGAAACCACGTTCATTTGTACGCAAAACTAGCTATCTCCATGAAGGGTGTATTCTATTTCATACTTAGATATTCTATAGATTATTATAATACACATATACTGAGTATAAATGATATTTATATGATTTTTTTAAATTATTGAAATATTTATATAAGTATAGGGACAGAACATATAAATAATTAAGAATGATGAGAAAAACAAAGTGCATATTTCCAGAACTGAAACATTAATATAAGAATGTTAACAAGAGGGTAGTATAATGTCATAGAAAAACCATTTAAGGTATTATATATAATAATATAATTTTGTAAAATATCTATAATAAACTTTGTTTTATTAGACATGAATCTTGTTTGAGTATGAAGAGATTCAATACACAAGGTTCGAGAAATTTCATCTCACTTTTTTATCCTATGAGATACATACCTTAGACAAAACTCTTTTCTTTTTTCTAGTTTATATAATTAACATGAATGTATTCCATGATTCTTATCATTAAATTTACGGGTATTCAGATCCCTTCCTGATGAGAAGATAATTCCCCTACTCCTAAACATTAAGTTAGTATAGTCCCTCTCTCACTAGTTTCTAAAGGAAATGTTTTATAGAAGGAATATTGATGACCCAACTTTCCACCGAGTCCGCACTCGAATGGGTCTCTCGTATTCCGAGGCCTCACATTTCCCGACCTATCACACCGGTATCACCTCACTTGGATACCTTATTATGTGATTTTTCTTCTAATTGCAGAGTGTGGAAGCTCCATATGATGCCTCAGACTACTGGTCGATGTAGTATCAGATCTGGATGTTGAACCACCCTAGCTCTAAGACCCAACCTCTCTTAGATCATGCTCAATGATAATAACCTAATTCCCTATTAGGTAAATGGTTTTAAACCTTAATAATTTAACCTTAAATCAAATATCATACCCAATTACATCCCCAAATCTCTTAGATTTAGATAACTCATCACCCATCAGAATAGGTGCGACGAATTGGAACTCAATAAAATGGGCTAAATATTCCATAACTGAAAATGCACCCTACTCTAGGTTCAAGAACAATAAAACTCTATCAAACCACAATAGCTCAAGATAAAAGTATTCATAGAAGGTTGTTTGAAAATCTTTCCATTCCATCTTTAGATGATGATCTGTCTAAGTAATAACATCCCACCATTTCTTGGAGGATTCAAACAACATATACATAGTGAGATTTGCTCTCATCTTAGGAGGCATATCTAGATACTTGATGATAGATAGTATGGCCTATAGCCATAACTCTCTAACCAATGTTATTCCATCTCCTGAAAATGTGACCGAATGTTATTGTTGGAACACACATGTAAAATTTTCCATAGTCGGGGTAGGTCGAGGTGCTCCCTAAATGATTTTCATAAACCACATAACTCCCTCATGGAACTATGCCTCAATACATGTGTTTAGTACAACTATTGGTGCCTTAGCTAGTACAACTAAAGTATCCACTAGTAGTCTATGGCCCACCACCTCTAGAGTGTGCTCATAACCACCCTCCAGGTGTATGACTAGAGAATATAATAATTGTACACCTCTACAGATTCCAAGATCACACCTTAGATCAAGATCAATATTGAGGTTTTGACATCGGAAGAAGAATGACCAATATGAACCAAATGATTCCATACTTTATTTAAGATAGTAATTCATTTCACAGGATTCTATTTGACTTGTCATAGATCCTGAACATAGTTATGGTTTAGAATTTATGGCTGTTAGATGTTAAGCTACAAAACTGTTTCACAGAGCCCATTCGCAAAGCTCCCTCCATGATCGCAGAGTAATGATGGAAGGATCTGCAAGTCTAATGAGAATTGTGACTGTCACTAAGTAATGATGGAATCCTTTGCGAGTTTGATGAGCTCTACATCCCTCATGAAGTAATGACTTAAACCTTTGTGAGTCTGATGGATCCACCTCCAATTGCAAAGCACCAGTTGCTTTTTGGCACATCTATGAGCATCACGAGACCCACTGTGCCTATAAATACCCCCCCTCATGACTTCATTCCAATAGGGGAGACACCACCAGGTTTCACCATGGTGCTCTCAATTTTTATAGGTCATGTGCTCCATGAGATCCTCTTCCATGAAGCCCCCAGGCTCCAAGAAACCTTTTTCCTTATGTTCTTTAGACCCTGCAACCCAAGTGGAGATTCCATTCATGAAGGCTTGTGACCTTTAGGAAGGAATAAGACCAGATAAGGAACTTGAGGATTTGTAAATCATTCAGCATTCATGTATCACTCCCCCTATGAATCAGGGAATTATCTATAAGCCCCTGAGTTATGAGAGCCCCTATGCTCTGTGTTCCCCTGGGATCTTTGAATCCCCGTGCTCCATAATCTCCTAATCTCCACAAATACCCATCATTTGTGAGGTTCTAATCTCTATAAATATCATTTGTGAAGCTCCTACCTTTACGTCCATCGGTCTATACTGCCGGTGCTGTGCCCTTGAACCCCCGCTCAGGAACGCTGTCGGGATTTGGTCCTAGCCCTCTAGGCCGGTCCCTACTCTATCATCACTCACCCCAATGAAAAATTTAGAGTTTCACTACAAATATTTAATGTGGGGTTGTCGAAATTTTCCCTTACACCCTTATGCTCACCCACCATTCAACTATGGAATATGATGATTCGAGATACTCCTCCGCACTCCATGAAACACCTTGAGTCGACATAGTCCTCTAAATCCCTTTCAAATGTCGAATGTTCAGACCCTCTTAATCAATCCCCTGAATACCTTGAGTCGAACCATTCCTCAATCAACTCCATACTCCATCACTTGGTCCCAATTCCAGGAAAAACCATAAAGGGATGCTCTTGTGTAAGTTAAAACACCATCCATTTCTAGGTTTCCTATGGCTAATAGTCCTCACTACATGATTTTAAACTATAGTATTACATATTATTAAATAATAGGATGAATCTTGTCCCTAATAAGAGATTCCTTATGTTATAAGCATAATATTCCTCATGCCATGATCACCGTAAAGTAATTTCAAGACTGTTGTAATCTATTCAAACAATCCATCATTACACCTTGTACTTTTCATGTACTTCCTTTGGATCTAGATCATTTTACACGTTCTAAGGGACCCCATAATGACCTGGTCTCATGCCACTTTATCTCACCTATCATTCTGGGCCAACACCCCGAAAGTCTTTGGATGACACTTTTATTTTGGTCCCATGTTTCCTATACACTCAACGGTTGGCCCTCATTACCGCTCCTTAGTGGAACACAATCATCTTTCACACATAAGACCGATCCATCATTTCTACTTCTTAGAAGCCCTCACCCAGATTCTATCCATAATCCCCATAAATCCTTTCCACTCCTTAGCGGCACTAGGGACGAATCCATGCGTAAGCCCCACCCATTATTGCTGCTCCTCAGAGGCACACGAGCAGCTTCCATTCATAAACCCCATCCACCATTGCCACTCAATAGAGTCACCCATATAGCTTCCAAGTTTAATAACCATCCTCTATTACCGCTCCTTAGTAGCATCCGATCATCTTGCTTGCGTAAGATCAATCCACCATTGCTACTCCTTAGCAGCACCAAGGTAACTTCCACATATAATCCCCATTAACCATTATTTATCATTAGAAACACCCAAGTATCTTCCATGAATAAGCCCCATTCATCATTTCTGTTTCTTAGAAGAACCTAAGAAGCTTCCATGTGTAAGCCCCATCCATAATTTGCACTCCTTAGCGGCACTTGGGCAGCTTCCATGTGTAAGCCCCATCCACCATTTCCTCTCCTTAGAAGCACTTGAACCTCTCCTATTTGTAGGAACCTGCCATTAGAACTACATAGGATTTGATCCCTGTCCCCTACACATGGTATGTAGGACACCTTTTTGAGATTCAATCCCAATAAATGGTAAAAATTGGTGCCCCTCCTAGGGGTAAGTCCTCCTTGATCCACCTCCATCAGTATTTAGATCAGCCTTCACAGGGTGAAATTTTCCATTTAGGGGACGCATACCCTTAGATCCACCTCCACAGGGTGTCCTGATCCATCAACTGTCATTCATCATCCACCCTTTTTACCCCCAAGACACCATGTGCCGATATGATATTGAAACTCATCCACTCCATCCACAAAACTATGTAGACTCTGATTCCTTACCACAAGGATATGTAGGAATCCTCTGTGACGTTCAATCCCATCATCCATTAGTCCCGACCACTTCATGTTGGTTCACCCTCATCCCACATGATGTTAAACTACCTCACCATCTATAAATACATGGGTTTTTATCCCTATATTCTAAATAGGGTACACAGGACACCACCATGAGGTTTAACCCAACCAAAGTACAACTTTAATGTTTTCTCATAGGGATGAACCCTCCTGATGTGACATCCTCCCTCTCTGGGACGAAGCTCATGGGTATTCATCCATGAGGTGTTTTGATCTATCTGGGCAGTCTCAGTGTGTAAGCCCCACACTCAGTCCATAATCCTCCAATGAAGAGTGTCCCTATTGAGATGGGCCACTAACCAAGTGTAACCCACAACATGTATCCGATTTTCTCTCCTTTATGTAGACCCCGATTCCATGAACTACATGGATGTTGATATTCTACCATGAGGATATATTGGAAGCCTCCCTGTGGTTCAAGCCCTCTATATATCTCCCATCATGGTCCCTCCATTGATCCTTTTTGTTTCAGAAAGATGATTCCCAAACCCAGAGGTTCTATGTCCTATGGGTCCTATCCACGTGTCCATCATCATGAGTTTCCTCCTCAGGCAACTCATCACCCCATTCTAGAACTACGTTGACTTCGATCCTTGACCCTTTCAATACCAAAACCATGAATCCCACATCATTTCCATTCACACCAGATCAATATCCATTCATTCAATCCTTTTCTCTATATTCACCCTGATCTTACTCAGGCCGCCACATTCGAGTGAAATAGTTCCATCCACCTAGACTGCCTCAGTGCGTAATCCCCATTCATTTATACGATTGATGCTTTTAGAAGTACTTAGTCCATCTCAGTGCCTAAGTCCCATTCGTCCATGTGATTGATTTTCCTAGTAGCCATCAGGAAGTCTTTGTGCCTAAGCCCCAAATCACCTTTCATAATTGTGTGGGTTTTGATCCATGTCTTCTACACAAGGTACTTAGGAAGCCTCCTAATATTTAACCCCAACTAATGGTAAACCTTGGTGTCCCCCTCTTTAGGGTCCACCACCCTGATATGCCCTCAGTGGTGTCCAGATCAGCCTTCATGGTGTAACATCTCTTCTTTTAGGGAAAAAACACCCTGGGTCTAGTTTTTTGGGTGTTTTGATCCATCCATATGGTGTTTCCTTTTTAGGATACACCCTCATGGTGTGCCATCTTCCCTTCTTAGGACACACAACCATTGGTCTGCTCTTATTGGGCGTTCTGATCCATCCATCTTGTAAAACCTTCCAGGTGATCCCTCTTAGAGATGTACCAATTTGATCCATCTCCATGGGTCATTCTGATCACTCTCATTCTATCTCTTCAAGATTTTAAACTCACAGTCTACAGCATCTTGAACATGGGATGTCTGGGGACAACATCAGAAACTATGCCATCGACATAACCATCTCTGCAAGATGTTAAAATCGTAGCATGCCCTATGTTAAACATGGGATACTGGGGAAAACCTCAGAGACATGCCTCTAGATTAAGATACCCCATGATCTCCATGTGATGCCTCAGGTTTTTGTACACTTGAGAAGCCTTCCTATAAGGAAGAATACATGTTACCAACGTTCAAGCATCCAGATATTCCCCGATATTCTTGATGTTACCATATCCTCTGACGGAAGGTTGATTCTATATCAAGACCCCATGAAATTTCCTAATATAATATGTGTAATTAACCAACATCTACAAAGATATGGCATCAAGAAAGATATTCATAAACAATGACTCAAATCTATGAGGGAGACCCAGACTAGGTGTAGCTTTCCAAGGAGGAATCCACGAAAGGAGGAACCAACACCCCATCGTCCTGTTTCGATCAAGGAGAAAACATCACTGAAGATTTGATGGATGTTTCCCACCATTGGAAAGTGGGAACATGAGTTTGCAAGCAGCGTGTCACCATTGATGGTGCGTGCGTCGGCCATAGAAAGTGTTGAAAACAAAAATGGTGAACCATACGTGAATCTATTCTCCTTCAATAGTGAGTAGATGAAAATGTTGTCCAAATTGAGGCATCACCCATGTGAATCCCCTATCCTTAACATGTGAGAGGATGAGTAACATTGGGTGCATGAAGACTATGGTCCATCATCTCCTCATTGTGTTTTCCACCCTCATGTGTCGCACAAGGGGCATCCTCCCTCGACTCCATCAGCTCCTCGTTGACCCCCCATATTCATAGGACACAGAGGGGGCATCCTCCCCCATGACCCCATCAACTCCTCACCAATTCCACCACCCTCATGGGCTATGCAGGGGGAACCACCTCTTAACTGCATCAGCTCCTCACTGACTCCACCATCATCATAGGATGCACTGGGGGAATCTTCCCTAGAATCAATTGGATCCTCACTAACTCTGCCGCCCTCATGGGTTGTGCATGGGGCTTAATCTTCCTGACTCCATTGGCTCCTCGCCGACTCCGTCGCCTTAATAGGCCACACCGGGGGCATCCGACTTTGACTCTGTTGACTCCTCACTGACTCCACTGCCCTCATGGGCTATGCATGGGGCATCCTCCCCCCCGAATCCATTGGCTCCTCACCGACTGTGACACCCTCATAGGCCACACTAGGGGCATCCACCCTCGGATTCCATCTGCTCTTCACCAACTCTTCCATACTCATAGGCCACACCAGGGGAATCCACCCCCGTCTCCATCAGATCCTCACCAACTCTGATGCCTTAATAGGATGCATAGGGAGAATCCTCCCCGACTCCATAAGCTCCATACCAACTCCTCTGCCCTCAGGGGCCGCGTAGAGGGTATCCCCCTAACTGCATTGGCTCCTCATTGACTCTGCTACCTTTAAATGATATGTTAGGGGAATTTTATCTTGACTCCATCATCTTATCACTGACTCCCCCACCTTCATAGGCCTCATAGGGGAATCCTCCACCGAATCCATCAAATCATCTCCATCGCTGCCACCTTTGTAGGTCACGCTAGGGGAATATTCCCGTAACTCCATCGGTTCTTCTCCCACACCACCACCCTCATGGCTCATGTAGGGGGAATCAACTCTCGGATTCCATCGTCTCATCACCGACTTTGCCGCCCACATGAGCCATGCATGTGGCATCCTTCTCTCGACTCAATCAGCTCCTTACTGACTCTGCCTCCCTTATGGGATGTGTAGGGGGAATCAACCCCTGACTCCATCGGCTCCTCACCGACCCTATCACCTTTATATGTCACATTGGGTGTATCCTCCCCCATGACTCCATCATCTCCTCGCTGATGCTACCGCCATCATGGTCCACACAGGGGGAATCCTCCTGCTAACTCCATTGGATCATTGTCAACTCTACCACTTTTATAGGCCGCGTTGGGGGAATCTTCCCCCAACTCCATCAGCTCCTCGCTGACTCTGCCGCCTCATGGGTTGCGAAAGGTACATACTCTCCATGAATCCATCATCTCCTTATCGACTCCACTTCCCTCATAATCTGCACTGGGGGAATACCCCCCGACTCCATCAGCTCCACTCTGACTCTGCCACCCTCATAAGAGACTCATGAGGAATCCTATTTCTGAATCCATCGTCTCCTCACTAAATCCACCGCCTTCATAGGCCGCACATGGGGAATCCTCTCACCTGACTCCACCAGTTCCTCCCTGACCCTTCCACCTTTATTGATCGCACAGGGGCATCCCGCTGACTCCATCAGCTCATCTACAACTCTGCCACCCTCATGGGCCACAGAAGGGGAGTCCTCCCCCGACTCCATTGGCTTCTCGCTGATTCCACCACCCGCAAGGGCTATACATTGGAATTTATACACTGACTCCATCATCTCCTCACCGCCTTCACCACCCTCATGGGAAACGTAGGGGCAATTCTCCCCAATAATTCCATCGAATCCTTTCCGACTCCACCACCTTTATAGGCCATGCTAGGGGCATCTTCCTTTGACTCCATCGACTCCACTTCAACTCCGCTACCCTCATGTACTGCGAAGGGGGAATTATCCCCCAGACCTCATTGAATCTTGGTTGACTCCGCCACCCTCATGATCCAAGTAGGGGGCATCATCCCCCCGACTCCATCATCTCCTTGCTGGCTGCGTCTCCCTCATTGGCCGTGCCTGGGGAATCTTCCCACCAAATCCATCATCTCCTTGCCAATTGCACCACCCTCATGGGTCACACAAGGGGAATCATCCCCATAAATCCATGAACACCACGATATACCATGTTTCTGAAGGAGATGTATAAGCATCGAAGGTGACTTCATGGATATGAAAAGGTGTGCTTGGGGAGGAAATTCTCAAAATTGATAGGGCAACCACTTTCTAAGAAATGCAGTGATCTAAGAATATTCTCGATTCAATTCACCCTAGGGGAGTATTCCTTTTCCAATGAAATGATTGATTTAGGTGATTCTATAAATGTGATGCCTCACTCCATTTAATCATTATTATAGATAAGGTGACTAAAGAAAATAGTGATTTTTATTCAACTAGAAAACCGGAGTACTACACTTCCCTCTGGTTTTCTAGAGGATGTTATGTTGAGGGTGAAAATTTTAATTTTTACAGCTTATTTTTATCTACTAAAAATGGAAGATGATATGATGAATGGACATTCCACAATTTTATTTGTGAAACCTTTCATGAAAACTCCAGAAACCATAATTAATGTCTGCAATGGTACTTTATCTCTAGAGTTTGTTGGTGAAAATTTCTATGTCAACATCCTTGATTCCATGATGCACCCCTCAAAAGGACATCTCTCTCTCTCTGTTAACTCTATACATGTACTCCCATTCCTTGAAAAATTATCATTTCATTCCCATGATCCCCTTTCTAAGTTTTCATCATTTATTGAAATGTTAGGTAATGAATCTTGCATTAAATGATGTACCGATCAAGAAAAATGTCGTGCATGTTTGTTAATTGAAGATTTCTTAAACACTGAGGATCTCATGACCATAGATGATACTAATAATATTTTTAAATATAATTCCTCATATAAGGATGTTATTATTGAGTAGTTATATGATATTAATGACCTCTCACATTCACACTCACTCCCATCAATCCAAAATCCCCACAAATTGGATCTAAAACAAATTCCTCAATATTTAAAATATTCATATCTTGATAATAGAAATAAGTTTCCAGTCATCATTTCTACTTCACTCCCTCTTGAGCATGAATTGTGCCTGATTGACCTTTAGAGGGAGTATAGACAAGATTTGGGATGGACACTTGCTGACATTTTTGGTATTATCCCTTCAATTTTCATACATCATATATTGTTAAATGAAGAGGCTAAACCAGTGACGCAATCACAATATCAACTGAACCCAAACCTCATAGATTTTGTTAAAAAGCTAGTAACAAAATTATTAGTTATTGGAATCATTTACACCATCTATAATAACCAATGGGTCTATCCAATACAAATGGTTGCTCAAAAAACAAGCCAAATGGTAATTAAAAAAATGAAATAATGAATTTGTTTTGAATCATGTGCAGAATTATTGGTGTGTCTATATAGACTATTACTGACTAAACCAACACACTAGGAAGGACCATTTACCCTTTCCATTCATTGACCAAAAACTAGAGAGGCTAGTAAGGAAGTCCCATTACTATTTTCTTGATGGGTATTTTTGATAATTTCAATTCCATATTACCCTTGAGGATTAGGAAAAGACAACCTTTATTCACCCCTTTGGTACCTTTTCCTATAGGAGGATGCCATTTGGTCTTTTCAATGATCCAATTACATTATAGAAATAGATTATTATTAATTTTATGGATTAAAAATAGAATTTCATGGAAGTTTTCATGGATGATTTCACTATTTATGGCTCCTATTTTAATGATTTTTTAGTAATCTTTGTTTAGTCCTCCATTACTATATTGAAAGGAATATTGTATTAAATTATGAAAAATTCAATTTCATAGTTCTATAAGGTATAGTATTGGGAAATTTCATTTTTTGGAATGCTATAGAAGTTGATAAATAAAAAGTGGATGTCATTTCTTCCCTACGATTACCCCAAAAATGTACTAGATGTGTGGTCTTTTATAGGTAATGCTATATTCAACCATTTTTTATTCATGAATTCAATAAGATTTCACTCCCCCTCTCTAAATTAATCTAAAAAGAAAAAGAATTTGTTTTTGACAAACAATATGAAGGTACTTTTAATAAATTGAAATGGAATCTCATGTCACCACCAATAATCCAACACCCTTAGTGGGATTTACCATTTGAGATTTTGTGTGATGCCTCTAACTATGCAGTTGGGGTTGTCTTATCATAATGGGTTGATCGAGCTCGAGATTTCATTGTTTATGAATCACCCTGCCCAAGCAAACAACACCACAACTAAAAAATAATTCCTTTCCTTTTCGTTTTCCATGGATAAATTCCCATCATACATTTTAGGGTCCAAGGTCATTGTGTTCTCAGACCATAAAAACCTCAGGTATCTCTTTAAGAATCTAAAATACAAACCACATATTATTCGCTGGATGTTCCTCTTTCTATAATTCAATAGATAAATGAGAGAAAAAAATGGAGCAGAGAATGTGGTGACAGACCATATTAGTAGGATCATCCCATACCTGTACATTGAATCATCACCCCTATATTCCCATAAATGTCATGTTTCTTAATGAGAAACTGTACTGACTGCAATATTTTATTCGTTGGTGTGTTGAAATTGTAAATAATTTGGTGGCATCTTGTATTCCTACTGATTTCAACAAAAAACCAAGATGAACATCTAAAACACGAGTTTTGTTAGAACACTTGGGATGAACCCTAATTTGTAGCACATGTATTGATCAAGTCCTTTGGTGTTGTGTTTCCATTAGTGAGTTTCAGTCTTTCGTTAGGTTCTGCCACACTCTTGTTTGTGGGGCCACTTTGGTCCCTAATAGACTGCTTGCAAGTTCCACGATTCTGGTCTCTTTTGGAAAACATTATTTTGGGATGTCCATGATTTCTATATATCATATCTTCACTATTTAAGAATAGGTAGTGTCTCTAAAAAAATGAGATTCTACAAAAAATCTTCTTCTTCCCTAACATTTTCAATGATTGGGGCATTGAATTTTTGGGTAATTTACCCAATTACTTTACAACCTGTACATTCATTTAGCAGTGGATTATGTGTCAAAATTAGAAGAAGCACATTCCAAAATGAATGATGTTTCAAAATATATTGTGTAATTTTTGAGAAAATTTTTTTTCTATAGGTTTGTATTACCTAGGTTTATCCTCAGTGACCATGGTTCTCATTTTTACAACTGAACAATGTAATCACTTCTACAACATTATGGGGTCAGGCATTGAGTGTCTACTTCATATCACCCACAAACCAATGGTCAATATAAGGTGTCAAATAGAGATGTAAAAGAAATTCTTGTAAAAATGGTTCCACCCAATAGAAAATATTGGAGTCTTAGACTCGATGTTTCATTATGGGCTTATCATACTTCCTTCAAAACTGACATTGGAATGTCACAATATTGGTTGGTGTTGGAAGGAAATGTCACCCCCTGTTGAAATTGAGCATGAGTCCTATTGGGCCATTAAATAATGAAATTCTAATATTTTTGGTGCAGGTGCGTAAAAGAATTTATAGATTCTAGAGTTGGAAGAAATGCATAGAGATTGATATGTGAACTCTAGGATTTATAAGGGGTGAACCAAGGATTCCTATGACTGTCTCATCCTTCATCATGAATTCCACATTGGGTAGAAATCCCTCCTTTACAATGCAAGGATGAAGTTGTATCCAGGTACGCTTTGTTCCCGCTTGTTTGGCCCGTACACTATTACTATTTTTATCCATTTTGGTGTTTTTCAGGTTCAAAATATAGAAACAAAAAAACCTTTACTATCAATGGGTATCGATTTATTCACTTTCACGAAGCCCTTCCAAAGTCCCCGATAGAGGAACTCCAAGTTCAACAAGAATTCTACCAATAACACTCATAAGGTTTTATCCATACTTCCCACATTCTATTTTTATAGTGATGAAACTACATGATCTAGGTGTGGGGGGATGGGTATATTTCTGGGTTAGTTTGTAATTTTCATTATCTTTTTTTCTCTTTTTAGCTTTATGAATAATATTGTCACTTTACGCCCTGTTTTACTCCCTCAATTTTATGACAGAATTTTTTATTCCCAATTTATTATAAATTTTTTTGTTTACTAAATAATGGAATTTATTGAAAATTCATGAGGGATTTCCATATTTCATGTTTTTTTTAACATTCAAAAAACAAAAAAAGTCTGATGAAATGTGAAGTTCAAAAAAATTCACCACTACGGTGGGTATTTCTCTTAAAATTTGGTAGTTTACTGATGATATAAATGGTTATATCATTTTGAAACCATTGAGAAGAGTGGAACCCTTTGTGTGAGTAGTTTAAAGAATAACTTTGTTACTTAATTTCATTACACATATTGGAACCCAACCATGATGTGTGAAATTTTTTTACTCAATAAAATGAAAATATAACTTAGTTTAAATTTTTATCTACCTTCAAAAATGTTTTTTCCGTATGTTTGGTATTTATTCGATCTAGTTCATTACTGTACAGGATTTACCTATGTGTGTGTACATGTTACCTAATTGTTGTCCACCAAAAAAAATAAACATTAAGGGGAGTGATGAAATGTATGACACATGGGGATATCTAGGTTGGGAGCATATGGTTTGACATACGGGAATGCTTAAGGGAGCGGGTCTTGAAATTTTATTGCAAGGGATGTAGTCCTGGTTCAGTGGAAAGGATCATGTAAGTAGACAGATTTTAAAATAACATATATTTACCCGATATTTATTATAAATAATAGAATATATTGGTTTTCACATAGACACATGGACTCAAACTGCCCTTGATGAAGTTCAAGAAATATGGGCCAAGCCGCACAGGAACCAAGAACACCAGTGGAATCAGCCAGAAATGTGTACTAATACGTCCATATAATTGGGAATAGAATTTTTAAGATGATCCATATTTCTATGATCTACAACTCTTATTAAGACACCCAATACTAATTCATCCATTAAGAGGCCCATTTGAATTGATCTGTCCAAGACACAAAATTTGCTCGAATTCAAAAGTGCTATGCTGTATATTGGCCATTACTTGAGCTTTCAATCACCAAATTATTCCCAAATTTTGGTGGAGATAGTAAAGAGGTGGGGAAAGAACTTTTTAGTTTTTTATAAAGGAATATAAGACTGCATGAATGTTAAAAACCATGGTGCAATTGGTTTTAATAAATCTATGTGCCCAAAACCACCTTCCACTTTTCCTATAAAATAGAACCATGGGAACACAATTTCTAAGTTCGACCAGGAGGAAAATATACGGTATTTTAGCGACCCAAAAGAGTTATCTAATCATATAAGATGTTTTGGAAGCCTCTATCTTCCTAGGGGGATCAAGGATGAAGGTAGAATTCTACCCAAGCCTCCTCTTCCTCCTTCTCTCCATGGCGAGATAAACGATGGATAATCATTTTGAGGGAGCTACACATACTTGGAAGGGATTTCTGGAAGTTTATATTCTACTAGTTTTGTGTCATTTTTGGTGTCAAATATTTCAACTATGTTTAATCTAGATGTTATTCTCCATTGAATAGATTTCTTTTATTATAATTAAGTGAAAATTTTATTATCTCAACACAAATTAGGTTGAGATTTATAATGGGGATCTTTAGTTGTTTCGATTGGACAAAAAAAGAATCAATATTTCTCACACAAAATAATGATATTTTATTATTCTTTAGTAGCCCTTGTTCAATGCTTGAGATCCAAACCTTGATATCATGATTGTTGTGTCAAGGGTTTCTTCTTTGTGCATAATTTTAAGAGGTAAGAGGGGAATTGAGATCTTGAAAACCCTCATGCAAAGAATTACATTAAACCATATAAAATTTTCCGAACAATGAACATTCCAAGATGTGAAGTGATACTTAAATGACCACCTTCCTTCATAATTCCTAAAACACCACCTTTATTTATCAACTATTAAACTCATTAAATCAAGTTATTTACTTTAAACTATTTTCTAAATCACCAATTTTTATTAATTTTTGTTTAAAATTCATACTCTAAACTAATAAATACTCCTTGAGAAATTTCCTTGGGTGTTCCATACACTACAAATTATTTTTAAAAAGATAATAAATTTTACGTGTCATGAAAACATGTTTAGTTATCCTAGTACCTCCATTTTTGATAAATTAGATTGTCCCTTAGTTCATCATAGATTTATGGATTTGTGATTGTTAACTTTCTAATGAACTTGTTCTCTATCACTCTCTGTCAGAACATGATGGTTATATTTCTCTTTCATTTCTATGTTTTCACTTTCCACCTTTGTTCTCTCCTATGGAAACCCGATTATATGTTACTTTGGGTAACCATTACGATTATAACTTAACTTTTTTTAAAAAAGTTTTAATATTAATTTTTATGATGTGGGTTTATATGAAAGGAACTTTGAATTATTAAACATTTAATGGCCTAGTTGAACTTAGAGTGAAAAATTCATTTTAAGGGGGGTAGAATGTAACACCCCAAGATTTTGTGATTTTTTTGAATTAATTTAATATTTTGAATATTTTTTAATTTAAACAATGATGGAAATTGTTTTTTATTTATATTAAATAACTAAATCATAATTGCATTATACACTACACCAAGGTAAGATTTCAATACATAAAACACTAACTTGGTGTAAATTACATGAAATACTGAGTTTCTACAAAACATCATTTTATTATTATAATTATTTAAACGAGATAGTTATAACCTAGCCTTTAAACATAGAAATATGGATAGTGATAACTAATTTTAAAATATTGTTTATGATGGTTTTATATAAATAAATCATATTTATTGTGAAAAATATAAATTTTGGTAAAGTCTTTATATGTAAAAAATAATATAATGTCACATGAACTTCTTTTTATATAATTCAGTGAAAAACAATAAAATTAATTTCAGACACTTTTAGAAATTTAATCTGATAAAATAATCTTCATTTTTGAATTTGTAATATCCAACTCATGTTATGGTTAATTTTTTTTATTTTGCTGTGATGTTTAATTTTTTGGATGAATTTTCAAAAATTCTACAATTTAGTTAAAAACAACCTTTTCGTTTAAATAAGTATCGGTGTTAAATTATATTTTAAATGATATTTTAAAGTCACAATAGATCAATTATTCATGTTTTAATCCAATTTCTGAAATTTTATTCATTTTTATTTTGAAATTAAATATAAAAAATTATTGAGCGTTTAAATTTTTTTACTTTAATAACCCACTTTCTCATCATGTATATAAGATTAAGGTTAACCTTAGTTTTCTAACTTTCGTGATTTAAATTTTGAAAATTTGAAATACATGGATGTAATAATTATAATATTTATGGTCTAATAAGTTCAAATTATTTTTTGACTAAAAATATTATTGAAAGTGATTAAAATTAATTACAGTGATTAAGGGAAAATTAAGATTAATATGAGAATAAACATTAATATTAAATATAAAAATGACACAGACACTTATCAAAATCCATTGGCTTATAATAATTCAACCATATACCATGTTGGTTCAAATTTTATGGGTTACTGGGATATTATTAAATGGAATTTCCCTATATTAAATTTTAAGTAGAAAAAAGAAAAAAAGGAACTTTCCTTACCTTTACATTTATAAAACATTGAGATATGTAAAAAACATCGTATTTTCAGTTATAAATTTCATTTTGAAAGATAAATAGGTTCTTTTTATCATAATAATTTATCATTAAATTTTAGAGATGGTTTAGTAACTTAAAATTCTTAAGAAACACTAATAGAGCGATTATTTAGCTAATAATTAACAAAAATAAATGATACTATAAATATTAAAAGTTAAGTGATTTTATTGAATTATTGTCTTTAATTATTTATTAAGATGAATATATCATTTTAAAAATAATTAAACTTAATTTATTTAAATTAAAATATTATTTTTATATTTTATAATTAAAATAAAATAAATAATTTTAAAACTGACATTACTGTAATTTTACAACAAGTGATATTTTATTAAATGATGTAAAATTAACAAAAAATACAACATTTTACAATTTATTTATAAGTGTAAAAAATAAAAAATATGGTATATTAAGTGAAAGATTGATATTTTTTAATTACCATATTTAACCATTGACTATAAAAAACATTATTAGCACGATCCAAGTTTGTATAGTGTTTCAGGCATCACATGTGCTTATTTTAAAAAATAATTTCCAAAACCCCTGAGTTTTTAATTTGTTTTTAAATTATGTATCATATTTATAATTTAGTGGATCTTTGTTTTATAATAAATTTTAGTTTATTTCATCCTTAATGGTTAAATTACTTTTGTACGAAAACATGATGTTTTAATAAAATCCAAAATAATAAAATTGTGGAATCTTAGAAGTTATAAAACCAAATTGTTAAAATTAACATATTTTAGTGTGGTGTATATTTTTATCAACCATTATCCCAATTTAATATATTATCTTTCCATTTTGGAGGCACATTAGGTAAGGTTTACCTCCCATTAATGAATTCCCATTGGTATTTGCAATAGTACCACTCTCCTTCAACTATAAAAAATAAAACACTATCTTTGTAACACCACAAGCTTCTACGATACTTTTCTCTTTGAATAATGCGATAGAGTGTGTTGTACGCAACATCGAGTTCTAACACACCACAACCAATCAAACTAGCTGTTATGAATAGTAATACCTATTTTTTGAAATTTTATAAATTTTATCTCTCAAAATGGACTTCATTTTTGGATTCGGAGTATCGAATTTAGCCTAAGGTAAAATTTTGGTACTTTTCAGATAACTTTAATATTTTGATGAATAGTGAACATTACTAAATTTTAATTAAAAACAACTTTTTTAATAAAAATAATTAATAGTGATAAATTATGAATTTGAGTGGTTTTAAAGTATATTTAGAATATATTTTTACCATTTAATACAATTTTGGTCATTGGACATAATTTCACAATTAAACCGAACATAAACAAGTATCAATCTTTTGATAGTTATTATATCACAAAAAGACGTTTTTTGTTTTGAAAGAGGGAATTAATTTTAAATTAATTTCTGCCACTTATGTGTTTTCAATTTGGAAAAATAGATTCCATATTTGGAATCAGGATGTTTAAATTGTGTAAATAAGTAACTTTTATTTTTATACATTTTGAATAATTACTTCGGTAAATATTTTATTTACCATGGTTAAAGGGTAAATCTGGTAAATAAGGGTTAAAAAATAATATTATAATAATAAAAAATTACCCTAAAATGTGTTCTAACCCTATTGGTTGATACATGTCTGACAATGGGCATCTTTGGGTCTATTTTGGGACCCCATGGTGCCACTTGTAAGTGATAGGGACACTTTATTTTAATTAAGTTAAAATGAACACAAAAATGACACAAGCATATATCTTTTAGAAACATTTTTTTACATAGGGTTATATATGTTTTATTTTCTACTATAAATATACATTAGAAATATAACAAGATTTCATACATAATGGTATTTTATTTATAATTTTTAGACATTAAATAATATAATTTATTTTTGACACAATGGTGATGCAGTAAATACGATAATAGTGAAAAATTAAAATGATTGATATTGTAGATACCCAAATAAATATAATTTGAGACTTTTTATGAGTTACACTAATTGTTTAGGTTAATATGACATATTAGTCATGATTTAATTAACGTTTTTCGAAGTAATGATTCTGTTATGATTTTTAAAAAAATCAATTATTGAATAGTGTCGAAATTGACATAAAAGAGTTTTTTAAAAAAATATTATATTATTAATTGATATTAAATTCCTAAAAATCTAAGGTTAGTACAATAGACTTATATCATGATAGTTGTATCATTAATGGACCACTTTGGGGTCTCTTTGATGTATATAGTTTGTTTATTAACCATATAATATAAAAATACAAAGATATTGTAAAAGTGAAACTAATTAATTAAGAGTTAATACTTAAAGATAAGGTTAGTATAATGACCCAAACCTGTCTAAATTCTATTTGTTGAGTGGTTTTAGACCTATCCCCACTTTAAAATTTAAATAATCCACTTTGTAGCCATTAGAAACCGAATATGAATTTATTAGAAAATAATATTTCTATCTTTTCCAAAGGTGCCCCTCACCTCTCTTATAAAAGGGCACTCCCCCTTCTCATTAACTCACACATTAAAAGACTTGTGGCTTAGCCAAAATCTTCCCAAATACTCTCTCAACTTCCCTCACTTCAACCTAGAGGCCTTCCTTTAGTCAGAAAGCCATACTAATATCCCTTTTCATCAAATCAAAATGAAGAACCCTAAGAAGAGGTAATGATTTCACCACCCTTTTCCAAGTTCCTTTCTTCTTCCACTTATTCTTCCTTTTTTATTAACCATTCTAAAATAATAAATACAGTATATTATATATACTGTGATGTTATTATAAATATGGTACAACCATATTCAGTATTCTATCCATCCTTTGAATGACATGTCACCATACGTGCATACGTACGACTTACCATCTCCACGTCGTGGTGTAATTGTTATTCAATAAATTATTATTTGGATTGGTATAATAATGATTTATAATTCATGTAAATAATAAATATTACATGATAATAATTCTGTATATATGATATACCATCCAATTATATATTATTTTAATATCAAAAGAATGATATTGTCGCTCGTGCGTATGTACGGACTACCGTCTCCACGAACGTGATGGGATTCATTCTCCATCGTATCCATTCAAGTATAATTATCATTTGATTATTTAAAAATAATGTTTAAGGACCTTATATCATTATGGATATGAATAAGATACAACTTATCCTTTACAAACATGGCTTACGTAACAAAACATATAAAAGAAAACGAGTAAGTTAACACCCGAAACAACGATAATAATAAGATATTATTAACAAATCAATGTTAAAAGATCACATATGATATCATATTAATGTATATGATTACAGTATAATTTAATAACAATTATTTCACCAATATAGAGGAGTTTAACCTACCCCCAACCAAGGAAAAGTATAAGTTAAGGGTTTATTTCGCAATCTCTTCATTATCCGAGGTTGTTTATACGTAATAATCTACTGGGATCTCTTTATCATCCACATCCATGTTTCTTAAAAATGTATTTCAAAACATTTTTAATATTTAAAATAATATGGGTTAAAGTCATTTATACCCTTGTTTGACTTTTTATAAGAGTTTTATAAAGGAATATTTCCATCGTTTTCCAAACAAGGTGCTTTTTAACATTTTCGACAGAATTATGGTAAGAATGTTTTTTTAACTTATACGGCGGGTGCGGCTATTTTCTGCCGTTATAAAATCGTCAAAGATTCCCTTACAAACATATAAGAATATTTTCAAAGAAAATGTTTTATTTTATAAATATATGACTCTTAAATGATTTCAAAATAGAAAGAGATATTTCTCTAAAAAGAGTTTTGATTTCATCTATGTCAACATCCTTTGATGGATTTTATGCTTATTTGAAGTTGATTTATTATGATACAAAACTTATATATTGTATTGAAGGTTTTGTGATATTTTTGACTATGTATGTGCTATTTTTATACCATTCATGGTTTATGGTGAAAGTATTGACATTTCGTATGATAGTTTTAATACGAATATTTATGTTATGTTTAAACCTTTTCATATGGGAATGCATTGGACTTAGTATGTGACGGGTGGAGCCCACTATAGCTCCTCGATGCATTGGTAGGTCTCATGAGACAAACTAGTTTCTTGGCACAAGGCCTTGGAAAAATCTTATTTGTATTCTTGGAACGAGGCCTTGGATATGTGGTTATGATAGTCTGACATTATGCATTCCATCATTATGAAAGTGGTTATTGATATTGCATGTGATTATTCGATTAGTAGAATATCCATGTGAATAAGTAAATGGAATTATTTCATATTATTTTTGCCATAGTATGTTGAAGATCAAGTTTAAAAGGCTTTTGTTTTAGTTATACATTGCCTTAAATGTTTATTCTTATTTATGAAAGTTTCTACTATATTGTTATCCTTACTGGGCATTTGAGCTCACCCATTTTCTATGTTTTATTTTTCTGAGGATGTGAAGAAGTAAATTATGAATGAACTACAGGGATATTATGAGGGGATAATAGTGTGGACAATGGAGAAAATATGTTGTTTTAGTAGTTTTTCAAATTATGATGTAATGTAAAACTTTATGAATATATCTAGTGTTTCCAATGCTACTAAACCAATCGGTTTTTCGAGATTTGATCTTTCTTGTGATCATGCCAATGTTATGTAATAATGCACTGACTCTAGGTAACTGGGGTCAGGGAGTTATATTTGGTATCAGAGGAAGTTTATTACAAACCTTGGAAGCTAGATTTAGATAAACTCTGATTTGAGCACATAATCCTAAGATGGACTTTGAGGATTAGTATAGAAGAAATTCCTAGAATTTTGGTATTTTAGAGATTTTGTGGGTTTTCCGAGCAATACATCCCTGTCTGGATACGAGTTGGTAGAGGCGGCTCTGGCACAGATGTACCTAAGGGTAAAACCCGAAAACACCGCTTTGAGCTAGACTCGAACAAGAACTGGTGCACGACAACGGGCCTTGCTGCACTCTTGGTTATGACACTCTCAGGGGATATGATTAGGATAACTCTCATTTTCTTTACAAATTATTATGAAGGGTTTATGAGTATATAATTCCTCAAAGAAAACATTTTTATGATTATGGATTATATCCATAAATATTTCAATTTATGTTAAGTGTTTTATAAGTATGTATTTATGTATTTTGATTCATAAACTGATCTAGTTTATGCCATTGTTTAGAAATGGCGCATAGTGGAAGAAATGGAAACTGTATCAATGCACACACTCCATGTAGGGATTTCCCTCCTACTCAAGATAATTATAGTGGATCTGGTGATGCAACTAGTGCCGATCAGCTAATCATTATACTGGGACAACTCAATCAGGTTATGAATAATAACATTACCCGTATGGGGAACCCTGATCCATAGCATGGAGGATCAATGTTAGATCGATTAATGAGGCAACTATCACCAACGTTTAATGGGAGTACAAATCCCTTAGTAGCTGAGCAATGGATAAATTCCCTAGAGAAAAAATTTCAGGATTTGGGGAGTAGTGAAACGGATAAAGTTATCATGACAGTTTACCACCTCACTGGAGATGCTGATCAATGGCGGTCATTGATTCCAAACACAAAGGAAGATGATGAAGTATCAAATATGGAATGGAGGGAGTTCAAATATCTGTTTTTAGAAAAATACTTTCCTCGTGACATTGAGCCGATATGGAAAGGCAATTTCTGAGTCTGAGACAAAAGGAGGACGAGAATGTCGTAAAGTATGAGGCTTAGTTAAAAAGGTTAGAAAGGTATGATGGAGATTATATACGAAACCCAAGAAGTAATATTGATCATTTCATTGATGGGTTAAAACCATTTATCTTTCGAGCATTAGTCTCACAATCCTTCTCGTCATACGAAGACATTGTCTCATGTGCTATCAAGACAGGAAATGAATTCTATAAGTCTTATGACTTTAATGCAAAGAAAGAGAAGAAGAGATCTGCTGATCAATCTGGGAATGGAAATAAGGGGAAGAAGGGAAAGGTTGAATATCCATCCTATGGTAAATGTGGGAAGAAACACCCCGGTACTTACTTGAAGGGAATGGGTGTCTGTTAAAAGTGTGGTGAAAAAGGCCACCAAGATCGTGATTGCAAAGGGAAGAAGGAAGCTACCAATGTTCAATGCTACAATTTCAGGGAGATGGGACATTAAGTAAATGAATGTCCTAAGTGTCAGGGGAACGTATCTCAGAAATGTCCAAGGGATCAAGGCCAAGCTTATGCTATCACTACTGCTGAGGTAGAAGCTTCGAAAGACGTGGTGGCAAGTAATTTAATGGTTTCCTCAAGTTTAGAAAATGCATTATTTGATTATGGATCATCACATTGTTTCATATCTTCCTAGTTTTATAAGAAAATTAGATATTTCCAATTTTATTTAACAAGGGAGTTGTTAGTTAAAACTCCTAAGGGAAGTATCATTGCAACAATGTTTTGTGAATCAGTCCACATTAGAGCACATAAATGTTCTTTATCCGCTGATCTCATCGTCATACATATGATTGAGTTTGATATAATCCTCAGTATGTATTGGATTTCAGATTATGATGTGAAGATTTATTGTAAGAAGAAGGAGGTTACGATTTTTGATGATGATGATAAGGAACACCTTATCTTTAGAGCAGTATCGTCACCACATAATTCTTATCTAGATCCACCCCTAGTAGCTCAACTAAATTCAATTATTGGGGAGGAAGAGAATTAAATGACTGTGGGTGAGGAATGGAATGTTCAAATAGAGGATGTACCTATTGTGAAAGAATATGTAGATGTATTTCCAGAAGATTTACCTGGACATCCTCCAGAACGAGAAGTCGAGTTTTCCATTGATTTAATTCATGGATCAAGGCCTATGTCGAAGACCCCTTATAGAATGGCCACTGTATAATTAGTTAAACTAAAGAAACGACTAGAGGAATTGAGTAATATGGGATTTATTCACCCTAGTGTTTCTCCATGGGGAGCCCCTATTCTTTTTGTTAAAAAGAAAGATGAATCTATGAGGTTATGTATTGACTATAGGGAGATCAATGCTATAACAATAAAGAACAAGTATCCCCTACCTCACATTGATGATTTATTTGAACAACTGCATGGAGATCAATACTTTTCAAAGATTGACCTTCGATCTAGATACTATCAGTTGTGTGTAAAGAAGGAAGACATTCCGGCGACAGCATTTCGAACCAGGTACGGGCATTACGAGTTTACTGTAATGCCTTTTGGATTGACTAATACACCCTCTGTATTCATGGATCTGATGAATAGTGTTTTCAAGGAATATCTCGATGAATTTGTGGTGGTATTTATTGATGATATCATGGTGTAATCTAAAAGCTACTAAGATCATGAAAGTCACTTGCGCATTATCCTGAAGACTCTGAGAAGACATAAATTATATGGGAAGTTTAGAAATTGGGAATTCTGGCTTCATGAGATTTCTTTTCTTGGACATATTGTCTCTAAAGATGGAATCTCTGTTGATCCTTCTAAGACCAAGGCAATCCTAGAATGTCCAGAACCTATGAGTATGACTGAGGTACACAGTTTTATTGGTTTGGGAAGTTATTATCGACGTTTCGTCCAGAATTTTGCCCGATTGGCTAACCCATTAACGAAGCTCACACGTAAAGGGGTTAAATTTGTTTGGACAAAAGAGTGTGAATAATGTTTCAAAGAACTGAAGATAAGATTAGTCAATGCTCTTATATTGACTCTACCATCGGGGAATGATGGGTTCGTTATTTATAGTGATGCATCGAAGAAAGGACTTGGTTGTGTCCTTATGCAGAATGATAGGGTTAATGCCTATGCATCACGACAGTTTAAAATTCATGACCAAAACTATCCTACACATGATCTCGAGTTAGCAGCTGTGATCTTTTCTTTGAAGATATGGAGGCACTACCTCTGTGGTGAAAAATGTGAGATTTATACTGATCACAAGATTCTGAAGTATATTTTCTCAGAAAAAGAACTCAATATGAGGCAAAGGAGATGGCTTGAATTACTCAAGGATTATGATTGCATGATACACTACCACCCAGGGTAGGAAAACACGGTGGTAGATGCTTTGAGCAGAAAAGATCATGGAGTTTTGAGAAATATGAGAATTTAAAGGGATCCAATTTTCATGGATCTGGTGAAGATGGTCATGGGAATAACCAGGGAAGGTGAAACATCAATGATTTTTCAAATGGTTTCCAAACCATCTTTACTAGGAAGGATTAAGAGTTCTCAAACCGATGATGAAGAATTTAAAAACAAGATTCAAGCTGCGAATGATGGGAGAATGAGAGACTTTGTGTATGAAGAAGGAATTTTGAAATTCAGGAAGAGACTTTGTGTTCCCGATATACCTGATCTAAAAAGGGAATTGCTGGATGATGCTCATAGTTCTAATTTCCCTATCCACCCTGGGAGCACCAAAATTTATAGAGATTTGAAGGAACATTTTTGGTGGGACAACATGAAGAGGGAGATTGCCGATTTTGTGTCAAGATGTATGGTTTGTCAACAAGTGAAAGCTGGAAGGAAACAGCCTGGAGGAGTCATGCAACCTCTTCCCATACCGGAGTTTAAATGGGACAATATTACGATGGAGTTTGTCATGGGGCTACCAAAGACTCCTAGAAGGAATGATGCAATATGGGTTATTGTTGATCGTCTTACCAAGTCAGCACATTTTCATTCTATAAGAGAATATCTACCACTAGAACATCTAGAAATACTTTATATTGATGATGTTGTGAGACTTCATGGAGTACCCCTATCGATTGTTTCTGATCGTGATCCCCGTTTTACTTCAAGATTCTAGAAAAGTCTTCAGAATGCCTTGGATAATGAACTTCATTTGAGCACTGCCTACCACCCTCAAACAGATGGACAATTAGAATGAACTATTCAAACCTTTGAAGACATGTTGAGATCTTTCTCACTTTACTTTCCGGGTATGTGGGATCAATATTTACCTCCGGTAGAATTTTCCTGTAACAATAACTTCCATTCGAGTATTCAGATGACACCATATGAAGCGTTATATGGAAAGAGATGTCGTACACCAACCTGTTGGGATGACGTTGGTGAAAGAAAACTTGTAGGTCCAGAACTAGTGGAGGAAACGATGGAAAAGGTGAAGGTAATCCAAAATCACATCAAAGAAGCTCAAAGTATGTAGAAGAGCTATGCTGATAATCGAAGGAAGGATTTGAAATTTCAAGTCGATGATCATGTTTTCCTGAAGGTATATCCATGGAAGGGAGTCATACGTTTTGGTAAGAAAGGTAAATTGAGTCCCAGGTACATCGGACCTTTCGAAATTCTAGAACGAATTGAGGATGTAGCTTACCGATTGACAATGCCGCCAAGTCTCTCCAAAGATCATGATGTGTTCCATGTATCTCTATTGAGGAAATACATGCCTGACCCAAAACATGTACTCACCTATGAGGAATTAGAACTGGAACCTGATCTGTCTTATTTCGAAGAACCCGTCAGGATTATTGATATGAGAGAATAAGTACTGAGAAACCGGACGACGCGTCTGGTAAAAGTTTTGTGGAGAAACCATAAGATGGAAGAGGCAATGTGGGAACCCGAGGAAATTATGATGAAGAACCACCCGAGTCTTTTCATGCAGTAGTATTCTAGAAATTTCAATGATGAAATTATTTGAAGGATGGGATAATGTGACAGCCCAAGATTCTACAGTACGTTTCTCTTTGAATAATGCGATAGCGTGTGTTGTACGCAACATCGAGTTCTAACACACCACAACCAATCAAACTAGCCATTATGAATAGTAATACCTAATTTTTGAAATTTTATAAATTTTATCTCTCAAAATGGACTTCATTTTTGGATTCTGAGTATCGAATTTAGCCTACGGTGAAATTATGGTACTTTTCGGATAACTTTAATATTTTGATGAATAGTGAAAATTACTAAATTTTAATTAAAAACAACTTTTTTAATCAAAATAATTGATAGTGATAAATTATGAATTTGAGTGGTTTTAAAGTATATTTAGAATATATTTTTACCATTTAATACAATTTTGGTCATTTGGCATAACTTCACAATTAAACCAAACATAAACAAGTATCAATCTTTTGATAGTTATTATATCTTAAAAACATGCTTTTTCTTTTGACAGCAAGAATTAATTTTAAATTAATTTCTGCCACTTCTATGTTTTGAATTTGAAAAAATTTATTCCATATTTTGAATCAGGATGTTCAAATTGGTTAAATAGGTAACTTTTATTTTCAGACATTTTGAATAATTACTTCGGTAAATATTTTATTTACCATGGTAAAAGGGTAAATCCGGTAAATAAGGGTTAAACAATAATATTATTATAATAACAAATTACCCTAAAACGTGTCCTAACCTTATTTTTTGATACATGTCCGACCATGGCCATCTTTGGGTCGATTTTGGGACCCCATGGTGCCACTTGTAAGTGACAGGGACACTTTATTTTAATTAAGTTAAAATGAACACAAAAATGACACAAGCATATATCTTTTAGAAAAACAATTTTCACATAGGGTTATATATGTTGTATTTTCAACTATAAATATTCATGAAAAATATAACAAGATTTACTACATAATGGTATTTTATTTATAATTTTTAGACATTAAATAATTTAATTTATTTATGACACAATGGTGATGCAGTTATTACCATAATAGTGAAAAATTAAAATGATTGATATTCTAGATACCCAAATAAATATAATTTGAGCCTTTTTATGAATTACACTAATTTTCTTGATTAATATTAAATTTTAGGAATAATTTAAGTAACTTTTTTCGAAGTAATAATTCTGTTATGATTTTTACAAAAATCAATTATTGAATAGTGTCAAAATTGACATAAAAGAGTTTTTAAAATAAATATTATATTATTAATTGATATTAAATTCCTAAAAATATAAGGTTCGGCCAAGAGACTTATATCATGATAGGTGTAGCATTACGGGACCACTTGGGGGTCTCTTGGATGTATATATTATGTTTATAAACCAAATAATATAAAAATACAAAGATACATTGTAAAAGTGGAACTAATTAACTAAGAGTTAATACTTAACGATAAGGTTAGTATAATGACCCAAACCTGTCTAAATTTTATTGGTTGAGTGGTTTTCGACCTATCCCCACCTTAAAATTTAAATAATAAACTTTGGAGCCATTAGAAACCGAATATTAATTTATTAGAAAATAATATTTCTAGCTTTTCCAAAGGTTCCCCTCACCCCTCTTATAAAAGGGCACTCCCCCTTCTCATTAACTCACACCATAAAAGCCTTTTGGCTCAGCCAAACTCTGCCCAAATACTCTATCAACTTCTCTCACTTCATACTAGAGGCCTTTCTTTAGTCATAAAGCCATCCTAAGAGCCCTTTTGATCAAATCAAAAGGAAGAACCCGAAGAAGAGGTAATGATTTCACCACCCTTTTCCAAGTTACTTTTTTCTTCCACTTCTTCTTCCTTTGTTATTACCATTATAAACTAATAACTAAAGTATCTTATATATACTATGATGTTATTATAAATATGTTACAACCATATTCAGTATTCTATCCATCCTTTGAATAACATGTCACCATACGTGCGTACGTACGGCTTACCGTCTCCACGTCATGGTGTAATAGTTATTCAATAAATTATTATTTAGATGGGTATAATAATGAAAAATAATTCATGTAAATAATAAATATAACATGATAATAATTATGTATATATGATATACCATCCAATTATATATTATTTTAATATCAAAAGAATGATATTGTCGCTTGTGTGTACGTACGGACTACCGTCTCCACGAACGCGATGAGATTCATTCTCCATCGTATCCATTCAAGTATAATTATAATTTGATGATTTAAAAATAATGTTTAAGGACTTGATATCATTATGGATATGAATAATATACAACATATCCATTAAAAACATGTCTTATGTAACAAAACATATAAAAGAAAATGAGTAAGTCAACACCCGAAACAACGATAAATCTACGATATTATTAACAAATCAATGTTAAAAGATCATATATCATATCATATTAATGTATATGATTCTTGTATAATTTAATAAAAATTATTTCACCATTATACCGGAGGTTAACCTACCCCCAACCAAGGAAAAGTACAAGGTAAGTGTTTATTTCACAATCTCTTCATTATCCGAGGTTGTTTATATGTAATAATCTACTAGGATATCTTTATCATCCCTATCCATGTTTCTTAAAAATGTATTTCAAAACATTTTTACTCTTTAAAAGAATATGGGTTAAAGTCATTTATACCCTTGTTTGACTTTTTATAAAAATTTTATAAAGGAATCTTTCCGTCGTTTTCCAAACAAGGTGCTTTTTAACAGTTTGACAGAATTAAGGTAAGAATGTTTTTTTAACTTATATGGCGGGTGCGGCTATTTTACACCATTATAAAATCGTCGAAGCTTCCCTTACAATCTTATAAGAATATTTTCAAAGAAAATGTTTTATTTTATAAATATATGACTCTTAAATAATTTCAAAATAGAAAGAGATATTTCTCTAAAAAGAGTTTTGATTTCATCTATGTCAACATCCTTTGAGGGATTTTATGCTTATTTGAAGTTGATTTATTATGATACAAAACTTCTATTTGTATTGAAGGTTTTGTGATATGTTTGACTGTGGATGTTCTATTTTTATACCTTTCATGGTTTATGGTGAAAGTATTGTCATTTCGTATGCTAGTTATAATACGAATGTTTATGTTATGTTTAAACTTTTTCATATGGGAATTCATTGGACTTAATATGTGTCGGGTGGAGCCCGCTATAGCTCCTCGATTCATCAATAGGTCTCATTAGACAAACTAGTGTCTTGGCACAAGGCCTTAGCAAAATATGATTTTTAGTCTTGGCACGAGGCCTTGGCTATGTGGTTATGATAGTATTGCATTATGCATTCCATCATTATGAAAGTGGTTATTGATATTGCATGTGATTATTCGATTAGTAGAATATCCATTTGAATAAGTAAATGGCATTATTTCATTTTATTTTTTCCATACTATGTTGAAGTTCAAGTTTAAAAGGCTTTTGTTTTAGTTATACACTGCCTTAAATGTTTATTCATATTTATGAATGTTTTCGCTATATTGTTATCCTTACTAGGCATTTGAGCTCACCCCTTTTCTATGTTTTATTTTTCCCAGGATTTGAAGAAGTAAATTATGAATGACCTACAAGGATATTATGAGGGGATAATAGTGTGGACTATGGAGACAATATCTCGTTGTAGTAGTTTTTCACTTTATGATGTAATGTAAAACATTATGAATATATCTAGTGTTTCCAAGGATACTAAACCAATCGGTTTTTCGAGATTTGATCTTTCTTGTGATCATGTCAATGTTATGTAATAAGGTACCGACTCTAGGTAACTAGGGTCGGGGCGTTGCAATCTCACTTCCTTACACCTATCAAACCACATAGTTTAGGAAAATATCTACCCAATAAACTTACCAAAATCCCTCCCTTAACTCTTGAATACTCCCTTTTGGAATAAATACTTCCAAGTAATCCATTTCATGAAAACTAAAAGGAGTTACCCGATTAAGAGGTAACACCCTCCCTCAAGCTCCTTTCTTTTATTTTCATTCTATACTCACTAAAATATATTTTACATTCTTGTATAAAAACAATAGTATCCTAAATATACTAATTTTTTTATGCTAAGGGTTCTCCCTACAATTACATATACATCCATCTAATGGGTAACAAACATAATGTTTTTGTGTACAACGAACTACCGCTTCACGAAACGATGATTATTCATTTTTATTTTTTCACCTATCATGGTGGAAATTATGATGTAAACTCTATTTATATATGTTATATATTAAATTTTATTATGAATTTAAGCTTTTATAATTCTTTTACAACTCATATATTTATACTTTCCATTTAGGGTAAATAAAATAATTTTGTTTGAGGAAGTGCGGAATACCACCCACTCAAAGAGATGTGATTAATTCACACACTATATGAAATATATTAAGGATGATTTTAGTGAAAGTATATGATATATTTGAAATAATAATTATACTAAAATTAATATATATATATATATATATATATTTTCTTTGTTTCTTTCAATACAACAATAAAAACGGAAACAACGTTCATTCGTACGCACGACTAGCTATCTCCATGAGGGGTGTATTCCATTTCATTCTTCTATATTCAATAGAGTATTATAATAAAAATATATTGAGTATACATGATAATCATCATATTCCTCATGCCATGATCACAGTGAATTCATTTCAAGAGTGTTGTAATCCATTCAAACATTCCATCACTCCACCTTATACTTTGCATGTACTTACTTTGGATCTACATCATTTTCTGCATCCTAAGGGCCCCCCTAATGACCTGGTCTCATGTCACTTTAGATCACCTATAATTTTGGGCCAACACTCCAAAAGGCTTTTGATGACACTTTTAGTTTGTCCCTATGTTTCCAATACACTCACCGATTGGCCCTCATTACTGGTCCTTAGTGGCACTCAATCATCTTTCACACGTAAGCTCGATCCATCATTTATACTTCTTAGAAGCCCTTGACCAGATTCAATGCATAATACCCATAAATCAATTCGTATCCTTATCGGAACTAGGGAATAATCCATGTGTAAGCCCCGTCCATCATTTTCACTCCTCAACAGCACCGGAGCAGCTTCCATGCATAATCCCCATTCACCATTGCCGCTCAATAGAGGCACCCTTCCAGCTTCCAAGTGTAATACCCATACACTATTATCGCTCCTCAGTGGAATCCAATCATCTTCCATGCGTAAGAACAATCCACCATTGCTGCTCCTTTGCGGCACCAGGTTAGCTTCCACATATAATCCCCATTAACCATTACTGCTCCTTAGAAACACCCAAGTATCTTCCATGCATAAGCCCCATCCGTCGTTTCTGCTTCTTAGAGGAACCTGAGAAGCTTCCATGTGTAAGCCTCATCCATAATTTTCACTCCTTAGTGGTACTTTGGTAGCTTCCATGTGTAAGCCCCATCCACCATTGCGGCTCCTTGGCCTCACCTGAACCTCTCTTATTTGTAGGCCTTTGTCATTGGAACTTCATAGGATTTGATTTATTCCCCTACACAAGGTATGTAAGAAAACTCCTTGAGATTCAATCCCAATCAATGGTAAAAATTGGTGCCCCATCGTAGGGGTGAATCCTCCCTAATCCACCTTCATCGATATTTAGATCAGCCTTCATGATGTGACATTTTCCCTTTATGGGGGCACATACCCTAAGATCCACCTCCATATGGTGTCCTAATCCATCAAATATCATTAATCATACACCCTTATTAACACCAACACACCATGTCCTGATACAATATTGACACTCATCCACTCCATCCACAATACTATGTAGACTTTGATTCCTTACCACAGTGATACGTAGGAAGCCTCCCTGACGTTCAATCCTATCATCCATTAGTCCCAACCACTTCATGTTGTTTCAACCTCATCCCACAGGACGTTAAACTACCTCAACATATCTAAATAGATAGGTTTTGATCCCTATATTCTAAATGGGGTATGTAGGACGCCTCCATGAGGTTTAACCCAACCAAAGATAAACTTTGGTGCTTCCTAATAGTGATGTACCATCCTGATGTGACATCATCACTCTCTGGGACACATCTCTTGTGTATTCCTCCATGAGGTGTTTTGATCCATATGGGTAGTCTCAGTGTGTAAGACCAACACTCAATCCATACTCCTCCATCCAATAGTGTCCCTATTGCGATGGGCCACTAACCAAGTGTAAGACACATCATGTCTCCGATTTTCTCTGCTTTATGAAGACCCCGATTCTATGCACTACTACTGAACTACATGGACTTTGATTCCCTACCATGAGGATACATAGGAAGCCTCTCTATAGTTCAAGACCTCTATCCATGTACCATCATGCCCCTCCCTTGATACTTTGTGTTTCAAAAGGATTATTCCCCCACCTAGAGGTTCTATTTCCTCTGGGTCCTATCCATGTGTCCTTCATCAAGAGGTGCCTCCTCAGGTGACTCATCACCCCATTCCAGTACAACATTGACTTTGATATTTTCCCCTTTCAAGCCCAACACCATGTCTCCCATGTCATTTCAATTCGCACCAAATATATCTCCATTAATTCCATCCTTTTCTCCATATTCACCCTGATTTTACTCGAGCCACCACATCCGAGTGAAATCATGCCATCCACCTGGGCCACCTCAGTGCATAATTCCCGTCCATCTATATGATTGATTCTTCTAGAATCACTTGGTCCATCTCGGTGCCTAAGCCCCCTTTTTCCATGTGATTGATACTCCTAGAAGCAATTGGGAACTCTAAGTACCTAATCCACATATCACCCTTTAGAATTGCATGGGGTTTGATCCATGTCTTCTACACAAGTTACATAGGTAGCCTCCTAAGATTTAATCAAAGCTAATGGTAAACCCTGGTGTCCCCCTCTTTAGGGTCCACTGCCCTGATATGCTCTCAGTGGTGTCCAGACCAGCCTTCATGGTGTAACATCTCTTTTTTTGGAGAAAAACACCATGGGTCTAGTTTTTTGGGTGTTTTGATCCATCCATATGGTGTTGCCTTTTTGGGATACACCCTCATGGGGTTCCATCTTCCCTTATTGGGACACACCACCATGGGTATGCTCTTATTTGGCATTCTGATCCATCCATATTGTAAAACCTACCTGGTGATCCCTCTTAGGGATATACCAATCTTATCCATCTCCATGGGTCATTCTGATCACTCTCATTCTGTCTCCGTAAGATTTTATACTCACGGTATACCCCATCTTGAACATGGAATTTATGAGGAAAGCCTCAGAAACTATGCCTTCGGCATAACCATCTCCGTAAGATGTTAAACTCGCAGCATGCCCTCTGTTAATCATGGGATACCAGGTAAAACCTCATAGACATGCCTCTAGAATAAGATACCCCACGATATCCATGCGATGCCTCAGGTTTTTGTACCCTTCAGAAGCCCTCCTATAAAGAAGAACACATGAGACCAACATTCACGCATCCAGAGATGCCCCGTTATGCTTGATGTTACCATCTTCTCTAACTGAAGGTTGATTTTATATCAAGACCCCATGGAATGTCTTGAAATAATATGCATAATTAACCATCGTCCACAAATATATGGCACCGAGAAAGAGATTCATAAATAGTGACTCAAATATATTAGGGAGACCTGGACTAGTTGAAGATTTCCACGAAGGAATCCACGGAAGGAGGAACCAACACCCCACCATCCTGTTTCGATCAAGGAGAAAACATCACTGAAGAAGTGATGGATGTTTCCCACCTTTAGAATGTGGGAAGATGAGTCTGCAAGCAGTACGTCATCATTGACGGTGCATGCACCAGCCATAGAAAATGCCGAAATCAAAAATGGTGAACCAAACCTGAATCTATTCTCCTTTAATAGTGAGTAGACAAAAATGTTGACTGAATTGAGGCATCACCCGTGTGGATCCTCTATCCTTCACATGTGAGAGGATGAGTAACATTGGGTGCATGAAGACTATGTTCCATCATCTCCTCATTGAGTCAGCCACCCTCATGGGTCACACAAGGGGAATCCTCTCCCCGACTCATCTGTTCCTCGCTGACCACCTCTCTTCATAGAACACCGAGGGGTAATCCTCCCCCTTGACACCATAGAGTCCTCACCAATACCACCATGTTCATGGGCCGTGTAGGGGGAATCCCCCCTAACTGTATGAGCTCCTCACTGACTTCTCCGCCTTCATAGGATGCACCGAAGGAATCTTCCTTCGACTCCATCAGCTCCTCACCGACTTTGCCTCCCTCATGGGCTGTGTAGGGGGAATACTCCTCCTGACTCCATTGGCTCCTCTCCGACTCTGTCGCCTTCATAGGCCGCACCAGGGGCATCCGACCTTGAATTTATCGACTCCTCACTGACTTCGCCGCCCTCATGGGCTATGCAGGGGGCATCCTCCCCTAGATTCCATCAGCTCCTCACCGACTGTGACATGCTCACATGCAACACTAGGGGCATCCACCCCCCCAATTCCATCTACTCCTCACCAACTCTTCCGTACTCATTGGCCACGCCAGGGGAATCCATCCCCGTCTCCATCAGATTCTCACCAACTCCGACCTCTTCATATGATGCATAGGGAGAATCCTCTCCTTGACTCCATCAGCTCCTTACCAACTCCTCCGCCCTCAGGGGCCACATAGAGGGTATCCCCTCGACTCCATTGGCTCCTCCTTGACTTTTATACCTTTAAAGGATGTGTTGGGGGAATCTACTCCCGACTCCATCAGCTTATCACTGACTCCCCCACCTTCATAGTTCTCACGGGGGCATCCTCCCCCCTACTCCATCAAATCCTCTCCACCACTGCCACCTTCGTAGGTCGCACAAGGGGAATATTCCCCTGACTCTATCAATTCCGCACCCACGCCACAACCCTCATGGGCTATGTAGGGGGAATCACCTCCTCGATTTCATCAGCTCATGGCCAACTTTTCTACCCTCATGAGCCATGCATGTGGAATCCTTCTCTCGAATCCATCATCTCCTTACTGACTCTGCCGACCTCATGGGCTGTACATGGGGCATCATCTCTGGACTTTATCGACTCTTCACTGACCCTGTCATCTTTATATGCCACATTGGGTGTATCCTCCTCCTGACTCCATCGTCTCCTCGCCGATGCTGCCACCCTCGTGGGTTACGCAAGGGACATACTCTCCCTGAATCCATCGTCTCATCATCGACTCTGCTGCCCTCATAGGCTGTACCAGGGGAATCCTCCCTGACTCTATCAGCTCCACTCTAACTTTTCCACCCTCATAGGTCATGCACGAGGAATCCTCCCCCTGAATCCATCGACTCCTCACTGACTTCACTTCCTTCATAGGCCGCACATGGGGAATCCTCCCATCTGACTCCATCAGCTCCTCACCAACCCTGCCACCTTTATCGAACACACAGGGGCATCCCGCGGACTCCATCAGCTTCTCGCTAACTCTTCCACCCTAATGCGCCACAAAAAGGGCATCTTCCACCTGAATCCATTGGCTCTGAGCTGATTCCACCACCCGCATGGGCCACACATGGGAATTTATCCTTCGACTCCATCATCTCCTCATCACCGCCACCACCCTCATGGGCCATGTAAGGGGAATCCTCCCCACTAACTCCATCGACTCCTTGGTGACTCCACCACCTTTATAGGCCATGTCAGGGGCATCTTCACCAGACTTCATTGACTCCTATTCAACTACTATACCCTCATGTACTACGAAGGGGGAATTATACCACAGACCCCATCACCTCTTTGTCGACTCCTCCACCCTCTTGAGCCAGGCAGGGGCATCATTCCCCCAACTCCATCTGCTCATTCCTGACTGTGCCTCCCTCATTGGCCCTGCATGGGGGTATTTTACCCAGACTCCATCATCTTCTCACCAATTTCACCACCCTCATGGGACGCACAAGGGGAATCCTCCCCCAAAATCAATCAAAACCACTCCAACTCTGACACCTTCATAGGCCTCACTGGGCCATCCGGCCCCCCGACTTAAACGACTCCTCACCAACACCACTGCTTTTATAGGCCACACAGGGGTCATCCTCACCATGAATCCATCAGATCCTCACTGATGCTGCCAACTTCATAAGATACACCGAGAGTATCCTCACCTAACTCCATCAGTTTATCTCCATCCCCACAACCTTCATAGGCCATGGCGAGGGAATACACTCCTGACTCAATCAACTCGTCACTGACATGACTTCCCTTAAAAGCGGCACAGGGGGGAAACAACCACTAACCCAAAGGCACATTTCCAAAAGTACAAAAACCATTGTGGAGGTCCTCCACACCCTACTATCATCAAGAATGTAGGTCCCCCCATTGCATCATTTGCTACAGCTGATGTCCTCCCCGCACTACTATCACCCACACACAGAGGTCCTCCCTGTGGCTATCACCAGCAGGAGTTGCAGAGGTTATTTCTTCATTTCCATCATCAAGATAAGAGGTCCTCTATATCACCATCATCCACCAACATAGAGGTCCTCCCCATGAGGCTACAAAAGGACTTCATGGAGGTCCTCTTGGTGTCCATCATTAGCAGTTGTTTCAAAGGTTCCCCCTGCATTGCCATCACCATGTCTGGAGGTCCTCCCTATCACCGTTATGAACCAACATAGAGGTACTCACCATGAAACAATAAAAATCCTTCACGGAGGCCCTATCCTTGTCAAACCCATGCCTTTATCTAAAGAACCATCACTGGGCACAAGTTGGTCACATCCTCGCAATGGCTGCTCTGTATTATGAGATGTCATG
Source organism: Viscum album (assembly GCA_963277665.1). Classification (NCBI taxonomy): domain Eukaryota; kingdom Viridiplantae; phylum Streptophyta; class Magnoliopsida; order Santalales; family Viscaceae; genus Viscum; species Viscum album. Next base: position 1,113,864,626 of record OY728146.1, read on the forward strand.
CCAGGCCTCCACAGATTCTAGGATCTATCACCCTCTTATACTGATGCTCCAAGATTCCATCCCTTTTGGGCCCTATCACCCCTCTAGAATGAGGGAATTCTATCATCCCTACCACCCTTTTGGGCCCTGTCACTAGTTCATGGAATGTTCACCATGGGATAAACCAACCCACTCATGGAGAACATCCATGCATACACTGGGGTAATTTTAGGGTAATCCCATTTTATGGATCCACCCCTCATCCGAAACCACCAGAATGAGGTAGATATGACCATCTCTCTAAGGACACAATCCTTGTAGTCTCACATCCTAGATGTAAGATGTTGAATTGTGTAATGACTCGCGTCCTAGTTACATGATGTTAAACTGCATAATAATTATCGTCTTGGTCACAAGACATTAAAATATAGGACAACATATTGGTCACATGATGTTAAATTTTACGACATTATGGTAAAATATATGAAAACAAAAACCACAACAATCATGGTCAAAATACGCAACCTTAAATGACAGCCACTGCAAGTCTAGATCACATGACATTAAATTTTTTGATGCAATACTCATCGTATGACGTTAAAATATGTGTTTATAATCCTCAAAACATGACGTTAAACTATATACTTACCCTATTTCAATCATTGGATTCCCTTCGCATCCTCAATGAATGAATTAATCCGTGGTAATTCCATGATCTCCCACATGAGAGAGTGATTTGCATTCGACACTGGCCTACTATTGTGCCACATTCAAAAACTACATCAGGACCCTTGTCCTTGAGAAGGGGTTCAACTCCCTCTTTCTGATACGCTCAGTTTACATGATCAAATGCACTAAGGAATAGGACCTTGAGTGTTGGAATCTAAATGGAAATACTCCCAATCCATTTCCATACTTCAAGCATCCCATTATCTGGCAACCCATCTTCTTTCATGTATGAAGGGACCCCCTAGAGGTCGAGTCTCATGACACATTGCCTCACCTACCTCCTTGGGACAACTCCCCAAAAGACATCAGGCGACATTTTGAGATAGGTCCCATGTTTCAAACATGGTTATAGGTCCGCCATCATTTGTCTGTCCTCATTCCATGTAACAAGATATGGATGTTTCATTTCGAATATGGTCAGAAACTATCATACATCGTTACGCCACCACCATTGTGATCCAAATATTGGGCGTCGTTGTTCACATCCTTCCACCTCCTCAGGATTAGGTGGAACTCCAACATTCTTGATGTTACCCCTCTATGAATCTATGTTCATTGAGTGGGTAGGTTAGTGTCACCGAGAAAATTTTCACCCAGAATTCCCTTTCCCATGATGTGTTCTTACATGTGTTAGGAAAATCCCATAACTACTCCTTGTTTCCCACATAGAGCATGAAACATGTGGGATAAATAGTTTTGGTAGGATGTGTATTGATACAATTGAGAAATATAGGTTGTATCATCATGTATGACATTAAACTATTTACCTTTTTTCCTTCATAATGTTAAACTGTTCATCTTCATCCTGTATGACGTTAAACTATTATATTGTTCTGCATGATGTTAAACTATTCATCTTCATCCCACATGACATTAAACTGTTATATTGTCATATATAAAGTTAAATTTTTTATCTTTATGCCGTATGAAGTTAAACTATTGTATCATCCTGCATGATGTTAAACTATTCATCTATTTCCTGCATAATATTAAACTATTCATCTTTATCCCGCATGATGTTAAACTGTTATATCATACTGCATGAAATTAAACTATTCATCATTATCTTGAAGGATGTTAAACTATTATATCACCCTTCACTATGTTAAATTATTCATCTTCATCCCACATGACATTAAACTGTTATATCGTTCTGAATGAAATTAAACTATTTTTCTTTTCCCCGCATGATAATAAACTACAAATGGTAAACATACACTAGAATACGAGCTATACGACCTTAAACTAAGATCTCATCCATCCTTGTCACATGAAGATTAATTAAATGAAATTTAAGGAATTGTTTTTTGGCTTGATTCCCATTCTCATGGGATACATAGAAACTCCAGAACATTTATTCTTCCGGTCCAGCCCAAAGTCCCTCCATTTTGGGTTCTTGAATTAGAGATTTTTCAGGAGTATGTGGTGTGGTATGAGGCCTCTCTAGTCTTCCTTCACATCAGGTTATCAATTTCCACAACATGTCCCCCCTTAGGAGCACCCTCTATTCCGACGTCCTTATCTCATGATGTTAATCTACACGACATTCCAAGAACTATGTGTGGCTTGATTCCCTTCCTTATGGGGTACATAGAAATGCCCGAACATTTAGTATTTGGGTCCAGCCCCAGGTGTCACAAAACTTTCCATTTTCTTTGGGCCCCTTGTCTTGTGTCACCTTTTAGGGATGCATTGTGTGGTATGAGGCCCCTACGGTCTTTATTAACGCCATATTTACTTTTTCGTTCCATGAAAACCCTACCTTATTCAAGACTTTATCTTCATATACATATTTACTACACAACGTTAAACTACACGGTGTTTCAAGAACATCATATGGATTGATTTCCATCCTCATGGGATACATAGCAACACCCATGTATTTTTCTTTGGGTCCAGTACAGGTTCAACAAGATTTCTCTTTCACTTAGCCTGTTTGGTCTGAGATCCCTTTTGAGATAATGTGTTTTGGGGTGGACCTCTTTGGTGATCATTCATATTAGGTTTTCAACGTCCTCACCATGTACCCCCCACAAGGTTATCCCTCATCACACTTGTCCTTTTCACATAATGTTAAACTGCATGGAACATTCATTAACTATGTGCGGCTTGATTCCTATCCTTATGGGACATATAAGAACACCAAGGTATTCAATTATTGGGTCCAAACACATGTTCATCAACCCGTTTTTCATCTTTCTTATTGTCATCTTCCTAAGTCATCTCTCCCTAAGTTGAGCCCCTCGACCTATGTCCTTCCTTATAAATGTGCACGAGATGCACTATGGTATATAGAATAGAGTGTTGATTTCTGCATGGAAATTCTTTCCTTCCATATCCATGCTTCATATATACATTTCTTTGGGTCCCCATTATATTTCATATCTGAATGTACCCCCTAATGTGTTGGATGCTCGGCCTCAGTGCTCACCTACCATGTAGGGCCAACACCTCGAAGGATATTAGACAACAATTTGATACAATTCTCTCTTTGAAAATATGGTCAGTGGTCGATGTTCAACTATCTATTCCCATTCTAGGTCACACGATATGGATACTATGTTGCGAACACGGTAAAAAATTATCCTCCAGGATTATCTCCAACCCCATTATGCCCCAAGTATTGGTATTATGATTCAAGTTGCTTTCCAATTTCTTATGTCCAGGAGGAATTTCGACACCCTCGATGTTATCCTTATTTTTACTTTTTCATTTTGAAAGGATGGATCAGAGTTTTCAGGTTATCCTTGGACCCACACCTCTATTCTTCTATCCCATGCTTCCAAGTATTGTTGTATCTTATTCATCCCTTGTTTCTAACACCGAGCATGGATGACATGGGCTTTGGGGTCTTGAAAAGTCATACCCATATGGGAGATTCATGCTTCATTGGTCTGAGCTCTATGAATAGAAACTAAGATATCTTTCACCCTTGTTGTATAATGTTAAAACTAAATCTTCTTCATCTAATCTATACGATGATAAACTACCCATCCATGTGATGTATTCATTTGGACAATACATTTCCCCATTTGGAACTGACCACCTGTCATTCCACCCTTAAGAACTATGTGTGGATTGATTCTCACCCTCATGGGATACGTAGTGACAGATGGATGACATTGTTCTTGGGTTTAGCCTCCTCACCGTGAACCCTTTTTCTCCTCTTGGACTCAGTTCTCCCAGAATTATGTGGTCTGGTGTGGACGTATGTCCTCATTCACGTTGGGTTTTCAATAACCATGCCACATAACTCCCTCGAGCCCTCACCATACTTTATCATTACCACATGATGTTAAGCTGCACGAACATGTCCCATGCACATGACTTTAAACTGGTCACTACATGGTCCAAACTCTGTGACCTTATAATATGATTCTTACTGTCTAAGTTCGAATGAAATTAAAATGAATAACAAATACAGTGTTACTCACTTAACATGATATCACCCTATTTCAGTACTGGACACCTACAATGTCACTTCAGAACTATTTGTGGCTCAATTATAATCCTTCTGGGATACATAGAAACACCCAGAAATTTATTCAATGGGTCCAGCCCCAGGTTCGTTAACCTTCGAGGCCCTTTACCTCAAATAATGGTCAGAACTCTATGGCTTTAAAACAAGAGCTCCTAGTCTGTGCATCATCCTGGTCATATGATGTCAAAATATTCCATGTATCTTTCTCACCTTATGATTCTAAAATACATATCTATCCTCTTCATTTTGATGACGTAAAACTGCAAGGCATTATTATCTCTTTATAGAGAAGTCTTTTTTGGAGTAGGTTTATCTTTGTTCAGACCAATACACTCACTCAATGTGCTCTAGTCATGATGGTGTAATTTCCCGACTGTTGGAATTTATATGAATAGACCATCATTCCATCACCATGCTCTATAGAACCTCTATTTAAAATCTTTATTCCCTCTCATGTATTATGGAACCCCCTAACAGTTAGGACACTCGACCTTAGGTCTCACGTACCATCCTAGGTCAACATTCTAATGGACATTTGACGACACTTCAAGTTTAGATGCATGTTTTTTAATACAGTTACTGGTTGTCCCTCGTTTACTAGTTATTATTTTAGGATAATGTGATGCAAATGTTTTGTTTCAAATTTGGTTAATTACTGTCCTTCATTGTCATGCCACCCTCACTATGTTCGAAATTTTGGGTGTTTTGATTCACAATTCTCATTTCCATTAGTTTAGATTGATTCCAACACCCATGGAGTTATCCCACTCATGTACTAGAACATGTTGGGAATCGAAAGTCACCTCTTCAGAGAGACTCATTCTCCAGATGTAACCCCTCTCATTTAAGACACTCTTAATGGTGATTGATGTCCCATTCCAGTCCCAGCACATATTCCACTGTTTCTCACTCTTGTACAGGTGAATGATATTTTACTCTCTCTTCTTCCCCATATCGTGGATGCCTCACATGACCTTAGAGATTTAGTTATTTTTTTCTCAATGTGATCAAGATATAGTGTACCCTAAGCTAGGAATTTTACTTATTTGTTTCTTTATAATGCGGTCCGCCTCATCCTCCCATCCTCATTGGACCCCATTCATAGATGGGTATTTTTGGGAACCTAAAAACACATCCACAAGATTCACTTAATGCTTACATATTTTATATAAGATTATAGTTTGTTTCAAAAGTTTCTAATTGACTGGTTGCAGATCCTGAATAGATTTATGGTTTATATGTTATGTTCATTTGACATTAGGTTGGAAAACTGGTTCACAGAGACCATTCGTGAAGCTCCTTATGCAATCATGGAGTATTGACATAATTCATTATGATTCTGATGAGCACCATGACTACCGCGATGTAATGAAGGAATCCGTCGCAAGTCCGACAGGCTCCGTGACCACCAAGAAGTAAAAAAAGAAGCATTTTTTGAGTATGATGGATCTGCCTATGATATTAAAGAACCATTTTCTTCATGGTGCATATTTCTGCATCGCTAGACCCCCTGGGACTAAAAATAACCCCTCATGCCTTCATCTTAGTAGAGGAGGTGATTATATGTTTTACCCTAGTGTTGTCAATTTTCGAAGATCATGTGCTCTGTGAGATCCACTTCTATGAAGCCTCCAGGATCCAAAAAACCTCCTTATGTTCTAGAGAGCCTCCACCCCAAGTGGGGATTCCCTTAATGAAGGAATATTTCCTTTGTGAATGAAGTACACACTATGACCCACTTGATGCTTCGTGAATCATTCAGACTTCTTGAAGCACTCCCCATATGAATCAGGGAATGATTTGTGAACCCCTGAGATCTGTGGAGCCCCATGATATGTGATCCCCTATGCTCCATGAATCCCCATCCTTTGTGAGGCCCTGATCTCCATGAAGCTCTTTTGCGAAGCTCCTACCTTTTTTACAACCAGTCTACACCCCAGGGTTTGCTCCCCCACACCCCTACTCAAGATATCTATGGGACTGTGGTCCCTAACCTAAGGGACAGTCCCTTCACTACTGTCGCTGACCCCCCATGAAAAATGGAGAGTCACACCATGAACTTTTCGATCTGGGTCGTTGACATTTTACCTTATGCCCTTATGTGCACCCACCTTTCACCTATGTAATACAATGATTTGAGATACTCCTCCACAGTCAATGAAAAATCTTGAGTTGACATATCCCTCTCAGTCCCATTTCCATATCATGCGTTTGGATCCTCATCATCAATCCCCCGAGTACCTTGATTCGAACCATTCCTCAAGAAACTCCCCCAAACTCCATCACCTGGTTCCAATGATGAGATAAACCAGAAAGTGATTCTCTTACATAATCCCCAAAAACACCATCTCTAAGTTCCTTATGCCTAAAGGTCTTGACTACATGACTTTAAATTATAACATTACCTATCATTTAATAATTGGATGCCTCTTATTCAAAATAAGATATTTCTTTATGTGACAAGTATAAGATGCCTCATGATATGATAAAAGTGGCATAATTTTAAGACCATTGGAATCTATTCAAACATTAAATCACTCCACCTCATGCTTTGAGTGACCTTCATTTGTATCTTCATCCTTTTCCATGTCTGAAGGGACCCCCTAATGTCCTAGTCTCATGCCACTTTGGCTCACCTACCGTTCTAGGACAATGCACCAAAAGACTTTGGACGACACTTTGAGTTTGGAACAGTTTTTAAAATATAGTAAACGGTTAGCCCTAGTTTGTTTGTTTCCATCTCTGGCTAACACGATGTGGATACTGAATTTCAAATGTGGTCAAAAGTTATCCTCCTTCTTTATACCACCCCTTTTTTTATGAATGTTGGGAATGTGATTCACTCTTTTCATCTCGCATTGTATGAACTAATTATAACTCCATTGGAATTCTCCTTCTTTTACACATGCATATAGGTGTAGGCCCCAATTATATGCCTCAAAACACCAGTGAGTTGGGAATCCTTCATAGACTAACATGAGGAATAAATTACAAGAAACTTCTACGTGTAAGCCCCATACATCATTGCTACTCCTTTGCATCACCTGAGAAGCTTCCACGTGTAATCCCCATCCATCATTGGTGCTTCTTAGCATCACCCATGTAGCTTCCACATGTAATCCCCATACATCATTGTTTCTCCTCATCATCACTCGAAAAACGCCCTCGTATGATCCCCATCCATCATTGCTGCTCCTCAATAACACCCAAGTAGCTTCCATGCATAATACCCATCCACTATTTCCACTTCATAGAAGCACCTGGGAGGCTTCCATGCATAACCCCATCCAATGTTTCCACTCCATTGTGGCACCCAGACATCTTCCATGTGTGTTCCCAATCCACCATTTCTGTTAAGTAGAGGCACTTGGGAAGCTTCCACTTGTAAGCCCCATTCACAATTGATTCTCTTTAGTGAATCCTAATAATCTTCAATATGTAATACCCATCCATCGTTTATACTCATTAGAAGAACTCAGGAAGCTTCTATGTATATTCCCCATTCATCTATGCCACTTTATAACGATACCAACACAACTTCCATGCCTTTTCTCCATCCACCGTTGTGGCTCCTTAGTGGAACCTGATCCTGTGTTATGTGTAAGCCCCCTTCCTTCAAACTACGTATGATTTTATTCCTATCTCCTACGCCGGGTATATGTGAAACCTCCATAAGGTTCAATACCAATCAATGATAAACATTTGTGCCCCCTCCACGGGGTGAACCCTCCCTAATCCACCTCCATCGATGTTCAGATCAAACTTTATGGTGTGACATTTTCTCTTTATAGGACACATCTGCTTGGATCAACCTCCATTGGGTGTCCTGGTCCATCCACTATCATTCATCATCCACCCTGATTCCCCTCATGACGCTATATCCTAATAGGTACTAGACACTCATCCACTATATCCACTGAACTATGTGGAGTTTTATTCCCTCCCACGGGGATTCATAGGAAGCCTCCATAAGGATCAAGCCCACCATCCATGAATACTGACCACTTAACATTAAATCAAACCCATCCCACATGATGTTAAAATGCATCACCATCTCAAAATATGTGGGTTTTGATCCCTATCTTCTAAATAGGGTATGTGGGATGCCTCCATGTGGTTCAACCCAAAAAACGGTAAACTATGGTGCTTCCTTCTAGAGATGTACCCTCCTGATGTGAAATCATACTTCTTTGGGACACGTCTCCTAGGTCTGCCTCCACATGGTGTTTTGATCTATCCAGGAAGTATTAGTGGTTAAGTTCCACACTCAATGCATACTCCTCCAACTAAGAGTATACCATTTGCGATGTGCCGATAACCACATGTAAGCCCCAACATGAATATAAGTTGTTGTCATTTGTGTATACCCCAATTCTATGCCTCACTATTGAACAATGTGGACTTTTATTTCCTACCATAGGGATATATAGGATGTCACCCTGAGGTTCAAGCCTACCATCCATGTTCTATCCAAGTATCTCCCTTGAGCGTTTTCGTTTCGGAAAGGTCATGCCCCAACCCAAAGGTCCTACTTCCTTTGGGTCCCATCCATGCATCTATCATCAGTAGTCACCTCTTCAAAAGACTCATTGCCCCATTCTATAACAAACATGACTTTGATCCTTTCCCCTTTCAAAAAATTTACGTAGGAAACCTCCTTGAGGTTCAAGCCCAACACCATCACTCCAACACTAGTTCCCTTCAAACCAAATTCTTTTCCATTCATTGCATCCTTCAACACTTCTTCCATATCCACCTTGATTTTACCAGAGCTGCCACATCCAGGTGAAATCATGCCATCAACATGGGCCATCTCAGTGCTTAATCCTCATTCATTCATATGATTACTACTTTTAGCAGAACCCTTGCGGTCTGAGTTCCTAAGCCCTATTCATCCATATGATTTATACTCTTGGCTGCACCTGGGAAGTATCAGTGCTTAATCCCTAAATCACCATTATGAACTATGTGGGGTTTGATCCCTATGTTCTACACAAGGTATGTAGGAAGCCTCCCAGACAGCCAATGGTAAACCATGGTGTCCCCATATTTGGGGTCCACCACCCTGATCTTCCCTCAGTGGTGTCCAGATCTGTGATCATGATGTGACATCTTCCCTATGGGGGACACACCACCCTGAGCCAGCTCTTTTTGGGTTTTTTGATCCATCCATCCAGTTCTCCTTTTTTTGGGATACACCCTCATGGTGTGGAATCTTTACTTCTTGGGACACACCACCCTGGGTCCACTCTTTTTGGTTGTTCTAATCCATCCATCCAGTAAAACCTTCCAGGTTCCCCACCTCAGGGATTTACCAATATGATCCAGCTCTCTGGGGCATTATGATCAATGTCATTCCATCTCCGAAGACATTAAACTCACTGTCTACCCCATGTTAAACATGGGATGTCTTAGGAAAACCTCAGAAACTATGACTTTATCATAACCTCCTCCTTAAGATATTAAACTTGAAACATTCCCTATGTTAGACATGGGATGATGAGGAAAATCTTGGAAACATACCTATCGAATAAGATACCCCCAATATTCTTGGGATTCCATGAGTTTTCATGCACTTGAGAAGACCAACTATATGAAAGAATACATGTGACCAATGTTCACACATCCAAAGATTCCCCAAAATTCCTAATGTTACCATCTACTACGACTGAAGGTTTCATCCTTGTCAAGACCCCTTGGAATGTTCTAATAGAAGTAGTGTAATTAACTGGAATCCATAAAGATATGGAATCGGGAATGAGATTCACGAGCAACCATTCAAATCTATAAGGGAGACCTGGACTAAGTGATGAGTTCCATGGAGGAATTCACGAAAGGGAGAACCAATATCCCATTATCCCATTTAAGTCAAGGATAAAACATCAATAAAGAAGTGATGGAATCCACCCATTTTGGAAAGAGGGAATATGAGACCGAAATCACTGTGTCACCATCGACGATGCACACTCTAGCAATAGAAAGTATCATAAAAACATGGGTTTTAGATCAAAAGAGTAGATATTGAAATAAGATAGTTAAAATACTTGTAATATAAGAACACACCCATATTCATCCTCCTTGTGTCAGTTTTGGTAATCGTACAGATCATGTATAAGAAAGATACCTAAATTCATAGAATATTCATCAAAGAGGGATTCAAATGGTTGGCTTTTCGGTCCATTGGAGAAAATGGAAAATATGGTCAGATATAAATTAAATTTTGTGTATTTTAAAAATTTCCCCAAAATCATAGGGTTGGATTGTTTGGCTGTAGGGATGGACAAATTGTGTGCCAACGATTCATGATTTTCTCTAGGAAGGGGAACCCCGCATGGTTTCCTAGAATGATTTGTCTAACTGTGCTTAAACCATGAAAATATACACTTTAAAAATTTTAAACAAGGCCACATGGTTGTGAACCCCACTTCTCATGGTTTGATCTAACTATGCGTCCTATGTCCTCTGAATGTCCAACCATGTTGGATTTTATCTAATCGTGTGACTTTCCTCACATGGTTTTTTAACCGTGTTCTAGACCAATTTCCCTCAAAATCTGGGTTTTGGGATTCATACCAATGTCAAACACTCCCAACTCCTCTATTACCTCCAAGGGAATTCAAATTATTCCATATTTAAACACCTAAAATGAAAATTGATGAAAATTAATGGATATGTTCCTCATGTATGAACTTGGTAATTACAATGTCCATAGACACAAGTAAACCCTGATGTTTTTTGGAATAATTAAGTTTTCCATTTAACACCTCATTTTGGAAGCATGTTCTATCCCATAATATATATGCGACGGGTATGTGGAGAAAAATAGAATATTTTTTTGTGAGAAATTAGGTCCCTCTGTGATAAAAGGTACCATTCTTTAAAACTCAACTATTATACATGTCTCGTACAATATTTTTGTGTTACATTATTTCTTGTATTCTTTCATGGTTAAGAAAATAGAACTATACTAGGGAATTATTGCTCATGTCATGAGAATCTAGACACCCATTGTATACTGAGAGTGTAGAGGTTTCAAATTCCTAGAATGTTCCATTACCATTGATGTAGTGTAGTTTATCTGGGATTTTATTATCCTGAAGATAAATGGTTCTGATTTAGTCTTTGGTGTAGATCAGCGAGTGGGATTTAAGACCCATGTCAACTACTATACTCAATATGTAGAATTTACATCCCTGGATGGTGTCCTTCACATTTTCAAGGGGGATTGGGATATAAATATAATTAGAGTAGGATATTTACTGAGAGTTGATGGAACCATATTGGGATAGTTTACCACAATAACATTTATAATTACTGATTAAATAGAGAATTTAAATCATTATAAAATAACAGATCAATACTGTGATATTTTTATATGTGATTTCTATGGGTTATCACCTAAAACAGAAATCAAATTTACTATCAACCGACTCATAAGTAAAGAAACTTATTCACTACTATCTTATAAAAGGGATCTAACTGCGTTGGTTGAATTAAAGGTTCAATAGTAATAGTTATAGAGTATAGTATTTATCAAACCCATTACATCTCTTTGAGATTCACAAGTTCTATTCATAAAAAATTTATATGGTACTATCCACTTATTTATTGACTTTAAGAAGTTGAATTAACTAAGTATTAAAAATTGGTATAATCTCTCTCAAATAGAAGATCTATTTTCTCAATCAAAGGGATCTTATTGTTTTTCTAAAATTGATCTATACTTAGGATATCCCTATTTTAGATTCAAAAGAGTGGATATCCTAAAAATATAATTTTAGAGTCTCAATGGCTATTATTAATATGGTTTCATGACTTTTGGTTTGAGGAATTCACTAGAAGTTTTCATGAATTTGATGAATCATATCTTCCAAAGGTATATTGACTCTTTGGTTATTGAACGTTTATGATATTCTGGTTTACTCTCGAAGTAGTAATGACTAAGGAAAACACTTGGATATTACACTCAGTAAATTATGGGATAATTTCTTTCATGCTATGTTTTCTAGGTGATACCTCTAGATCCAAGAATTATATTTAGTCAGGAATTTCATTTTTGAAGGAGGAATATCGGTTGACCCTAAGAAGATAGATGCAATAGTATATTGGAAGACACCAAACAATGTTTCTGAGGTACAAAGTTTAATGTGATTATCATGATATTATTGCCTCTTTTTTAAGGATTTATCAATACTTTCTTCTCCCATTGTTTATCTGACAAGAAAAGGAGTTCCATTTGTATGGAATGATAAATTACAAAAAAAAGGATCTCAAACTCATATCACCTTAGAACCCATAATAATATTTCTAAACCATGTAATAAATATGGGGTATATTGTGATGTATTTAGATCTATTTTTGGTTGTGTTATCATATAGGAAGAACATGTTGTGACCTCTAGTTTGAGAGTGTTATGAGTGTATGATATGAATTATATTATTCATAAACTAGAATTATCTATTGTTTTCCATTCTTTAAATACATGGATGCATTACATATTTGGAGAAAATTTCAAAGTATTCACTGAACATAAGACTTTGAAATGCATCTTTTATTAGTTGGATTTTAATTTTAGGTAATGAAGATGGATGTAGTACCTCAAGATGATCTATTTTGACTTGGTATACACACACAATAAATAAAATTCTATTAATGATGTGTTGAGTCAAAAATAGTGCAAAAACGTAGACCATGAAGTTTGTGACTAATGGAAGTTGACGACATTGATCGGTCACATCCATTTTGACTATACAACACAACATGATAAGATAATTTTTTTTCTATTAAGTGTTCTTCAAGACTTGATAAATTTAGTAAGATCATCTCAAACAGTAGATCCAGATTGTATCAACATTAGTGAAATCAAAATAGTGGGGAGAATAAAAATTATTTTAAATATGATACAAACTATTTGTTACATTTTTTGAATATAATTTTAGTTCCTAATTACTTTTAAGAACAACATATTTAAGCATATCACTATTGGAAATGGGCTGTTCATCCAGTTCTTTAGAAAATGTACTTGGTGATAAAAGTGCAATTATGGTGGGTAGGTATGAAATGAAATACTGAAAAATATGTGATGAAATGTCCTCCATGTCAACATGTAAAGGATAAATGTCATTGAATGGATGGTTTTCTAGAGTCTATGACTATATCAATATGGAAGTAGGAAAAAATTCTGATGGATTTTATTATAGCCACGTAAAAGACCTTATAGAAACATCATGCTATATGGGTTATAGTGGATCAAATTATAAATTTAACACACCTTATCCCTATCATAGAGCCCAACATGGCAAGGAATTCAAATTTTTTTATTTAATAAGTATTTAGATTACTTGGAGTTCCATCTTTGATTGTATCTGAAAAAGACCCCTATTTCACTAATTTATTTTTACTATCACTACAACAATCTCTTGGAAGTCAATTTAATATGATCCTAATATATTATCCACAGATATATGGGATATTTTAATTTACTATTCATAAATTGGAAGATATGATCAAAGAATGTGTCATGGAATTTGAAGGTTTATGGGAGGATCATATGACTTTTGTTAAATTATCCTACAAAAATAGTTTTCAAAGATCAATACATATTCCACCATTTTACGATTGTATAGATAACATTTGTGTTCTAATTTACATTGGTATAAATCATGAGAGATGTCTTTTATTAGATTGAGTACTATGCATAAGTCTATAGGGAAATTCCAAATGATCCAGAATCTGATGGTTATAGGAAAAAGTAGAAATAATTCTTATTTAGATAATCATCATAGACCATTATCTTATGATGTTAGTCACCATGATTTATTTAATGTGTTACCGAATCTTGGTAATCGATTCATAGGGAAAAGGGAAGTTAGTACCGTGGTATGTGGGACAATTTGAAGTTTTATAATGGATTGGAACTATTGCATACCGGTTAGTGTTGTCTTCAACATTTAATGTGGTTCATAATTTATTCCACATTTTTCACCTAAATAATTATCATATTGATCCTAAACATGTGATCAATTAGGTTCATGTTTATCTTGATTTGGATACGAATTTTTCCATGAACTAGTACAGGTTCTATAAAGATAGGAAAAAATCCTTTGAGAAGATTTATTTCCTTGGAATGAGTACTATGGAAACATGGTCAGGTACAATAGGAAATTTGGAAATGGGAATGGATAATGTGGGTTCAATGACTTACCTTTTTCTTGGGAAAAGATGATATCCATCATCTTGAGGATGAAAATCCCATAGGCAGGGAGAATCTAAAAACCACTTTTTATGTTTTTCAATAATTTTACTCTTTTTATTTTTTCTTTGGAGTCTCTGTATTATATTTTGGAAACATTTCGAGTTGTAATAAGGGGATAACCGGGAGTTGGTTTCCAGAAAAATCTACTGAAACAATTTACTCAGTAAATTATAGTTTTATAACATAAATTTCATAGAGAACATGTTTAGGGTATTAAAACCATTTACATTGTAAAATGGTTTTCTTCCTCAAAATGTTTATTTTCTAGAAAAATCATTGAGTTGGTGATATATTTTAGAATAAGTGACCATTGATGGATTTAAAATGTAAATTTTAAATTTAAAAAATAAATTAATTTGGTCTAGTAAATTTCTTGTTGGAAAATGGTTTTAATTCTCTCACATGTGGCTAAATTTATCCTCTCTATTCCTAGACTTATCCTTGGAATTTTCTATCAATCTATGATGTCCAAACTCCATTTAAAATGAATATTTGTGTGGTTGTTTATGGAAATAAAAGCTTGCGGTTCCTTATTAATTTTTATTTTAGATATGTTTTTGTTGGATTGATCGAAACCATATATTTGTGTGTGATATATATATCTATGATTTTGAATTTGTGGTGATGTGATCGTCCTGTATTTTGATAGATTAGTGAATAGAAGGGGTTGATCTATGGAATTTTTTACGATTCATTATAAAAAAGAATCAAATTATGTGTATTCTATCCTACTTTACTATTCTATAAAATTTTGGTATGAATATTTATAAGATATTATTTTTGTTTGATTGGAAAAATCTTGAGCATTTTATGTCGAAAACCCTTATTTAGTGGTGATTTCAAAAGGTTAGTTTTGAATGGTTCTCATGATATTTTTTAATTAAATTTTTTCAAAGGATATGGTTTTACAAAGAAATGTTTTATATGGAAGAATATTTGATATGGATGATGGTCTTGGAATATATTGGGGATTGTGTTCTTATTTCATTGTATTTGTCTTTGTTGGAATATACTTGGTGCTCATTACTGACTAGAAAGGCACAAGGTAATATCATCTAGTGATGACTTAGTGAAAGATATATTTATGGTCATGAGTGTCGAGATTTTCATTTGGAATGAATTCACATGTTATTATGGAACCTAGAATGGGTATTCTAAGGGGAAAGTGAATGTTAATGTGGGAGTATTGATTGGGTTAAATTTATTTCTTAACTATTTTCCTTTGATAAGAAATTTTGATATTCTCATTCACTATTTTATATAAAGTTTCCTATCCTAGTGGTGAGTGATGGAAATCCTTTGGGGAAATAATTTTAAGGTATATACACACCCTCTTTATAGAAACTTTCATGAGCTTTTGTATTTCATATATCGAGATATTTGGAAGGGCCATGTTTCTTACTTCTCTAGTGGTGATACTACACTTCATGGTTCAGTTGATGATGCTGGAGTTGAGGAGCGTCTACATCTTGGTCTAGGATGGTGCTAGTTTGGTACTATTGTATTTCAATTTAGATTTATTTCCATGAAACTTTATTTCTTTTCCACTATTACTTATATATATATATAATTTTTATTTCATTGAGTTATGGGATTGTTTATTCATGCATCATTTAGAGGGTTGTATGTTTATTGTTTAGTGTTGTCAGGTTGTTTCATATTTAAAAATAAAATCTTCCACCAATGATTCCTAAGAACATAAATTTTATTTCTAGAATTTGGGATTTGGGTATTTCACCTATGTTTAGTATCATTCCTCCTTTTCTCAAGCTAATGATTGAGGGGTAGGGTGTCACAAGGTGTATCCTTTTATAGTGGAGGAAAAAGAAACACTTGGAATTACTTACGATTTAAAAAAATATAAACATCATAATAATGTCAAGTTATATTAAGACATACCATATTCTATGATAATATGTTATATATTCGAAATAAAATAAAAAAATAACATTTATCTTGGTTTTGGATTCATTTTATTCCTGATATCTTAACTAAACCACTTAAAATTATTTAAACCTTAACTGTGATAACTTAAATTTTTTTCTATGATAAAATAATAATATGAAAAAAATAAAATGGCTATTATTAAAGACATTGGACATGATGATTAAAATTATTAATCTATTCTATCAATTTTACTTTCTATTGTTGTTAGAAATTACGTTTAATATAATAACACAAAACACATAATTTTTTTTGTAAAATAGCTTATTTTAAGAGTAAAAATCACTTAAACATGAATTAAAATAATAAGATGGTTTCTATAATTTTTTAGTTAAATAATAAAAAAATAATGGGTTTTGAATTTTTATTCAAGAAAAAACAAAATGGAATCTTCAACCCTTATATTAAATGAAAATACCCAAACATAGTTTTTCAATTTTAATAAAATATAACTTATCTTCACAAAAGTCATGTAAAGGTTTCCAATTTCAAAAAAATGGTTTCAAATATATTATTTCACTTATAAAAATTATATTATTTCATAAATAAATAATCCAATAGACTGAATGCATGTGTTATATAGATTTTAATGCTTTAACCCATACTTTTAACCTAGTTTCACGTCTTTTAAGCAGTTGAAAAATTGTTACCATGATTACTATTCATACTGAAAAAGAATTAAATTTACCTAATTAAATTATATTGATTATTATGACTCTAATTATTCAATCAATTTAAATGATTCAGTTTTTATTATTGGTAGAAATTCATTTTATTATAAATGTATAGAACACAATGAAAAATGTTTTTAGGAAAAACCAATTTTAAACCCAAAAATGATTTTATACCAAAATCAAGTAAAATGATGATTTCTACGTAATTAATTATATTATTTATAACTTAAGGAAACTTATTTAAATTTATGATCGAATTAAAATAATCATAGGACATTTTCAATGAAAATAAATTAAAGTTTTATAATAATTTCTATTTTCACTATTTCATGAAAATTGATTCTTTTTAGAAAAATAAAAATAAACAACTTAAAATAATTTTGACATGTTTATTTTAAAATTGATTTTTTTATAAAATAATATATCTAAAATTGGAAGAAATTTATTATAATATATTTTTAAAAAATGTATTAAAACCCATTTTATAAGAAAACATATTTTTGAAGCATAAAATGACTTTATTGAAAATTATATCTTATTTATCAATGAAATTACTTTATAAAAAATATTTTTCATATTTTTTATAATGTGGTTATTTTTATTCATACTTATTATTTTAGCTGCTATTTCATAATTGTCATATTTAAATATTAACATTTGTATGAGGGTTCATTTAAACTCTTTGTGTGTAAATAAATCTATCAAAAAATTAAAATTTATTTAAGAGAAATATATCATAAAATATTAGTGTGCTACATTACCTAACAAAATACATTCTCACTCAATTAGTTCCTCACATTTCATATCAAAAAATAAACCCCAAGTATGACATCTAAGAAATTCCACACATAATAATCTTTTACATAATGAAACATAATAAACTAAATAACAAACCATAAATAAAGACCATGTTACTAAGACATATCATAATATCCTTAACCATTTTTCATGGTGTCGATTAAATATTTCACCATTGACAACCTATAAAGGAAAAAACCTTTTAGGTTAATTACAGTCTCTATATTTAACAAACAACATTATTTAACATTTTAAAATAATTCTTAAGTTAACAATTCTCACATTAAATCATCACTCTGTCAATTCATAGTTATTCTTCATCATTTCACTATAATTCTCGAAATTCCATAATCTTTTATACATTTTAAGAAATATATTTCAAAAAATCCCCTCATGTTTATTAAAAAAAATTCTCAATCCCTTAGACACTACTAAAGGGTCAAATCAATTTTACAATTTAGCAATCGATACCCAATAGATATAATTATACGGTCCGACACATTATTGAGTTATAGATGGTTATGAAATTCCATTTCACCATCATCAATCCAAAATATTAATTCTCATTTACCACTAATATTAGATCATTATTTCTCACCCAAGGCCATTTATGGTCAAAACCCAACTATGTCCCCCTCTCATGGGATATAATTTTCACAGGTGTTCAAGATATGTTATGTGAGATATATTTAATTAGGGAATAATTTTTTTTAAGAATAATTAATTAAAACAAGTTCAAGACTCGATATTGCATTATTAACCCAAAAAATACATTACTTTATAAAAATATAGATAATATGGGTTAGCCTTATATACTACCTACCTCATGCCTAGAAAACCCCACTTGTCCAATATCAGCCACTTGTTCATCCTGGATCAGTATTAATAACAAGACCTAGCAATTGAACTAAAAATAGAGAACCTTAGACATAACAAGAGGAAACACAACTGAAAAAAATAAAAAAATAAAGGGATAATGATATGTAAATTTACCCCAATTTATCATCTCAATATATGAGTCTAAAAATAGCTAATAAGCAAGGGAGACTCACATTGGAATAGAATAGGGAGAGAGGTGCATAAGGTGGGGGGGGTGTGATTGGCTTCCATGGGAAAAAATACATATAATTTGTATAAGGGGAGGTCATATGTTATGAAATAAGGATTCCAATCATTAAAAACCATCCAATAGGCTAGTAAATAGACAATAGCTTCAGAATAGCCTTTTGGTGTAGCATCAGCTAGCCAATCCTTGGATACTATCTGGCTAGTGACCTGAAGAATTATCAATTTCTATTACCTTTTCCAATGGTAAACTTGTGGAACTTTAGATTCATGGTTTCATGAAACAATCTCCATTTAACCCATTGATATTCCCTGGGGTCCTCTGAGAAAAATTTTGAGCCCCATTCAACTTTTAATTTTATACATTTAATGTGATATGACATTCAAATTGTCATCCCAATGCATGGTTCAAAAACATAATCCTATAAAAAACCAATATTCAATATACTCTTTAAAATATTAAAAGACCAAATGGAAACGAGGCATTACAAAATCCCCTCCATATCACATCTCATTCATGAGAAGTCCTTATGGCCACCCAACTATATCACCTAACCTACATTGGTTATTAAAATGATGCCATCTTCCATGATCCTTTCCAAAACACCCAATGATATTTCAAAAAATATATCCCAATAGAATAAACAATGATTCCTGATCCCAAACGAAAACTCAAATTTCCCATTGAGCACCAAGAAAACAGTAATTGTATTCCAACTATCCCAAGATTCCCACATATCACCATTTAACACATTATCTTCTATATTGTGCTTCCCAATATATGACTTAGACTACAAGGACAATAAAAAATTTCAAAACCATCCCTCATCAATATTTTTCTACCAAAGGATATTATCAGTGGTCTACCAACCCATCCAGTACATTCCATAATGCATCTTAACTTCAGATACATGAGACCGTAGGTCAATACCAGCACCAACTCTCATTTTACATCATTGAAGCTACAATGGATACACCTGTATACATGACTAATACAACTATGAATCCAATACATTGAATTACAAGAAAAATAGATTTTTGCACCTCATTCTCCCAACATATACCAAGAATACTAAGAATCAACCATTGATGCAGGTTTATAACACCCGGTCATGATGTCTAACTCAAAAGGTGTCCTAAAATTACCCATGAATACACATCATAGCCTAAAATGGAATTCTGATGTCATTTCATCATTAAAACCTCATGTCATGACCCTCTAACCACCAATATACAGAAATTAGGGGAGATATATGGTGACTACAAGAGTCCTACCTCTAGTAGGAATAGGTTAGGGGACTAGCAACAAGGATAAAATAAACATTCATATGAGAGGAATTACCCTATAGCAGAAACATTTAAAAGAGAGAGACAGGAAGGATGAAACAACCAAAACCTACTCATAAATATATTTGTAATATAAATAAAAACCTTAACGTGCAATTACATACAGTACTATACAATTGAAAGGAGAACTAAAATTACCAAAAAGGTAAAGATGGCAGCAACCAGAAAGCCAAAAAATCGCCTACTCTTCCCCAAGCTAGTAATATAATGCCCAATCCCCAACCTTATTCAGTTGACCTGAAAAATAGTTTATGTATACATATGGTGAGTATAATAGTATACTTAGTAGGATCCTCCCTTGAGAATCTTGTAAAAATGTTAAATAAATCATGATAATTAACATTAAACCACACTGAAACTAACTCGTCATTTAAATAGGTACACGAAGTTCCCAAACTCCCGTTGGATAACTATAAATAATAATCTTATACAAGAGAGTATATAATATAGTAATGAAACATCAAGGGTACTCCTATGAAACTTCCCCATTAGTTTTCCAATATTTCCTAGGTTTCACATCCTGGGCTTCTCTCCCCAAAATTAAGACGACCCAAAACACTTAAGAAAGGCACCACCACATGCACCTCATGCATCACATAACCAAACCATCCCATATCACAACCAAATTGTATAAAAGTTGTTTCTGAGAGCCACCACAACCCATATGGAAAATACCAAACTTTGGGATTTATGCCTCCAACCACTAGAACACATACACCAAGTAAGTTACTCATGCTATCATAGTCGATACACCTTATACTGATAATAATATTGTGGATACTATATCTAATAATACATGTGCCTAAAATGACCACAATCCATCATTACTCTCTACACATCTATATGGGAAACTAACCGCCATGCATACCGACATAAGTAAATACCAAGATAAGAGAGTGGGGTTAAAGGGGGTTGTCAGCCATCCATCTCCCAAAATGGATGTTGGGGAAAAAACCCTCCCAGTGTCCACTAGGTGTTAGTTTCCCTAACCAACATGGATTGGGAAGTGTATGAAATCACATAATATAGATGATATAATTTTGGTCACAACCATACTATGGGAATAACCTAGTCTTAGACTCAACTATTACTAATGTTGCTCAGACTCCTAACTTCCACTAATAAGACCTGATATCCTAAAATAACACAGGATTATAAAAGAGCTACATTAAATAATTATTAATTTTAAGAATATCCTTTTGTTAATTAACTCATTAGACACTAATTAACTTTGAAACATTATTCCACATTACCTTACATTGCATTAAATTAATCATCCGAGTAAAGTTCATGCCTTTTAGGCAAAGGTCCGAACCAAGGAATTAGTTTATCTAGATGAACAAATTTTAAGCATTTTTATTTTATCATCAACCCACCCCATAGGATAAAAATTTATTATTTATTGTTATCTTCATTCCATATCGATGTACACTAGTAAAAGCAACCTAAGCTACCACTAAAAGGAAAAATTAAACCAAAGACATCTATTTGCCTCATGTATTGGGGAATGGAATGTTGATAAAACAAGAATTCTAGACAATGAAAATTTAATATATTCAAGGATGCTTCCAATATATCATAATATAATCAAATTTTAAGACCATATTTCACCCATTCCATCACATATGGTTCCATACATGACAACCACTTGCATATGCTAATTCATATCTCCATCACAAGTGTCATTTTCTACCACATTATGATGGCCTCCCAATTAACATATCAGAATCTCCATCCTAGGATTAAGCATATGAGGCTCACATAACATCCGGGCCTCCTCACCCAATATCACATGTCATCCCTCCACGATCATCCATATCTAGATCACATCCAAAGCACATCACAAGTATTTGGAGAAAACAAGCGAATTCAGCTAGAGAACTAGGCCCTCAAAAAGGCATCCATCACTCTCAAGAAATAGATCTCTCTTAGATCCAAAAAAAGGCACACGACCATCTCAAGAAAATCAGAAACCAAGGACCTTAAAAAATATTTATCAAAAAACAATTTCTTTTTCCATCTTGAATTAATAAATTTATTTATTAAAAGGTTCCAACAATGGAAAACCTAAGGAATCAAGCTATAGAAATATATCAAGTAAAAACATGCTCTTAGGATTTATTCTAGTTTAAAGAAACCTATAGAAGAACCATTCTCAATTATAATGCATTTTAAATTATTATTATCAATCATAAACATTCTACTAATTCATTAAACAATTTTATCAATTTTCTTAATCATATAGAAGATAATTTCTATTGAACACATTTATTTAATCAATTTTATTATCATCAAATTACATCAACAAACTCGAATCATTAAACATGCATCTTTAATCTTAATATAATTAATTATAAAATAATTATATCATTAAATTCTATAAAAATTTCTATTAAAAACAAAATGAAAATATAGAAAGTAATATATATCACACTGTCTAGAAAATCATGTGGAAAACTGCTGTCATTGTATAATGAAATAATATTTCCAACATGTGATCACTATGAAATTTCATTAATCTGGATCAATAAATATTAGGTGAATTTATTTACCATCCAAAAGGGATAATCCATGATTAATTTATGATCACATGTAAATAAAATAGAAGTAATGGATACCGTATATCAAAATACATCAACGTACTTCACATGTTAACAACCCATGTTTCAGATCTCCAATCACCTCACCTACAAAAAACACATCCATCTGTGGATTCCATGGAAGAAATTCACTGAAAAAACAAATCTTAACATATTAGAAACATGGGAAATCAAACACCAAAACATAGAGAGAATATATGGGAGGAAATGAAATGAAACAAGGATAAAATTTTAGAAATCAAATGAAGAACACACCTTCGATCACCATATATCACCACACATCAAGGTCGGAAGGCTAATGATCGATCCCCTCAAAGAAATATATAAAACACCTAGATGGGAGCCATTGGTTTTCTGGAATCGAGAGCATCAAAAAGGGTTAGAGAAAACCTGAGTGGATAAAAAATTTAAATATGTATAACATCGGGTATTTATATAGTGTGTAAACTATTTACACATCGTGTTAATGTAGGGGTCCAGTTTTCAACTAAAATAGGTCACTTTTTCATTATTTAAAACTAATTAATTACACATCATGAACTAGACCTACAAAATCCATGAACCTCACTAACATGACATGGTGGTATTACACAATTTTTAATCTAATTACTTCTAGTATTTTATGGACAACCCCATAAAAACCACTCCAAAACGTAGTATGAGAACCATGAGCCTTATAAACACATGAAGGAAAATACAAAAATATAATCCTTTACATCAGATACTTATCCAAAAATTATATTCCTCGAGAATCTAAAACCAAACCAGAGAGAAAATGAAAAGGTTCATTGAGAAAGCCACCATATGAGATACCTCTCAGAGGTTTGGCCACTGTAAGAGGTCAACCACCTAACCAGAGAATCAATTGAAATACCATTCAATGACTTTAACAAGATCTTAACAATATCCTTGGGGAGATACCTCTCAAACAAGAGTAAATGAACAACACGAAATAAGAGGAAACCGTCCCATTAACCAAATAGGATTAGAATCCACAAGATAACAACATTACAAGAGAAATATTAAACATAAAAAAACTTAGGGTACTAAGTGCGCATCTGCAACTAATGTTTAAAGGAAATATCTTCCATGCCACGATGCCTCCAAAGGGCATGAACCATGGGAATAAAATGCCCATAAACACCCTCTTCTAGTGGTCCTGGGTCTCCAAAAGATGCTCCTCAATGGTCATGTCATCTTCATCATCGATATCACCCCAATTGATGACATAATAGTCATTATGAAGCAAATGATGGAGCTGTGACAGGTGGAACAAATTTTTTGTCCATATCATTTATAGAGGAATTGCTCTCCAATACACCACCACTCCAACACGAGTGAACACCTGAAATGTCCCTAAAAAACAAGGATACATTTTACTCCCATTATCAAATCTTCACTTCTCATGATGAGAAGTCACCTTCAAGGACACATGATCTCTAATTTCAAACTACATAAGTCCTCCCTTACATTCAGTATTGGATTTATGGTGATCTTGCACTACCTTCATCCTCTCATGAATTACCTAAACCATCTCTATCATATTCTATACTAGTTCTAGTATGAGAATTACTGCCTCCCGAACCCCAATATAGCACAATAGAGAAGGGAAATGTCAAACCTGAAAATCATCAAAAGTAAACATACCAATGGTAGAGTTTAAACAATTGTTTTAAGAAAAATCACCCATGGGTAGGTGACTCATTTATGAACCTCCAAAATCCAGGACATAAGAGCAAAACATGTCTCCAAGAGTATGGATGGTCTGCTTTGTCTGATACTCCATCTGAGGATGAAAAGAAGGGTAATGGAATAATTGAGAACCAAAAGTATACTGAATAACTCTCCACACCCTCAAGGTAAAATAAGAATCTCTATCATTAATGATCATCCTCGAGACTCTGTGGAGTCACACCACCTCCTCTAGTCATTTCCTCAAGAAAACTACACAAAACTCATATCATGGATCTCTGTAAAGTGGTACAATTACATAAAATGATCCCCTATCACCCATATAACATTTTATCCTTCATAAGATTGTGGTAAATCAGAAAAAATTCATCAAGATTTCCTCCCACTTCCACTAGGGAATATCTAACAGTTGGTTAAAACCACTAGGAATGCAATAGTCAACCTTCACGTTCTGGTAGAACAAAAATTGAGAAACAAACTCTGAAAATGTATGTTTCAAAATAGGCCACCAAAAATTACCTCTCACATCTTAGTACATATTGGTCACACTGGGATTTACCACCAATGGTGAACTATGGAACTCTTAGAGAGCCATCTCACATATCACCAATGAAACGAAAATCATTCCCTAAAACAATACCCATTGTTTTCCATCCCGAGACAAGCCATCTGAAGCCTCTCTAAAAAATATCTAAGACTCTCCAAACCTCCACCTTAGAATTCCCCAACATGGACTCCTCCACATACTGCACTAAGGATGACTGGGCTGTCATCTAAAAAAGACAACCTCTGCCTCCAACCTCTCCCTTTCCTAGAATAAAGTCATAATCCTATAAGAACTCAATCCACTAATACTAATTCAAGTACAAGTCATTCTGGAAGAAGATATACCATATACTCTTTTGTTCAGTAAAAACCAAAAAATTATCACCGATGATGTAATGTATCCATAACTTCAAATAAAACAATATTTATAAAAATTCAAGATCATGGGTTGCACAGTAATTATCATTATGATGTAACTACTGAGATCTATAAGAAGCAACTGATCTATGCTACATCCAAATACAACCCATTCCAAGATGTGAAGCATAAAAAAACTCAACCTAAACTATGTTAGTTGGAAATCATTGAAATGGAGCACTAAAAAACTTCTTTATAGGATACTTAAAAGATTCCTTACACTGTTAAGTAAATAAGAACACATGATCATCTCCTATAAAAGCTATGAGAGCAGTCACAACCTAAGATAAGACGGAAAACCCTCTTGTAATAGCCTCTAAGAATAAAGAAACTCTGCACCGCTACCACTATCATGGGGTATTACCATGAAACAACTACCTCTATCTTTGAATGATTCAAAGATAAACCCTATTGGAAAACCACATTCCCCTAGGAAAAGACTTCATGATCCCATAAATCACACTTCGACAACTTCCCAAATATCTACTCATAATAAAGAACTCCCAATATAACACGCAGATTCTTTGCATGCTCCTAATTTGATGAAGAGTACACAAGGATTTCATCGATGAAAACCACCATGAACATATCTAGGAACTATATGAAAACTACATTCCTCAATCCCATGAAAAAATATATAGAATTATTTACACCGAAAGACTTCACAAAAAACTCATAATACCTTGTGGTAATAATGAAAAGTAGTATTATTGATATCTTCATCCTTCATCCACATATGATGATATCCTGATTCTAAATTGATCTTAAAAAAAAATTTATACCATCACCTAATCAATTAAAAAATCAATATATGGAATAAGATATTAGTCCTTCACTTTCAATTGGTTCTAGTGATGATAATCATTAAAAATTTAAATATTCCATTATAATTCTTCACAATCAAAAATGGTGCACCCCCAGGTGACATAGTCAGCTGAAAAACAACCTCACTACAATAGATCATCGAGATGTACCCATATCTCTCACTACTCATTTGGCACTATCCTATATAGAGGCATCGAGATAGGAGGCACACCTAAATGAAGTTCGATCCCAAACACGATCTCTTGTCGAGGGGTAATGCTACAACTTCCTCTAGAAAAACATCAGGGTATTCTTCTACAAACATGGGAAACACCAACAATTGAAAATCTAATAAACTCAACATTAGCTCAGTCCTCAACGATGACAAGGACAGAACACACTCTGGACCAATTCAAGTGTATCACATAAAAACACTTTTAGATATCTATGAGCATCATAAGATAACACCTTCTTCATAAATAAATCAATTATATACTGCACTAAATATAAAAAATCCATGCTAAGGAAGATTTCTTATAGATGTATCCATAAACATAAAAAATCTCCCCAAGAGTGGTTCTGAAAAAAAACTAGCTCATTGTCTTTACATGCTTCATACAAGCCAGCTTAACCTCAAACTAGTGTAGTCAATGCCAATGGAAATAGAATCCTCTCTTCCTCAAGTCCCAAAGAAAGAAAATTTCTAGGTGATATATAAGAGTTTGTCGATTATGAATATAAAAATGCATTAAACCAAGTAGAAAATAAGAAAAGGGAACCTTGAATGATGTTTTTATCACCTAATACTAACAATGCCAAATCCTGAATTTGACCATGACCAACTCCATGACCTCTATGAACCAACTGATAACCACCTCTCTGGCCACACTATTCTATCTATGGACGGGGAGCATCTCAGGGCTATCCTCTACCGGCCCCATCTCCACTTTGTCAATCCCAAACTATAGAACCCTATTACTGCTACCTAGGATTAAGTACCCTAAAAAGGAACCTAAAGCAGAACAACTAGCACACACTTAATACTCAAAAAGGTACTCTTGCCGCTAATGAACTCAACCACTATAATAAAAACATACATTTTATCCCTCTGTAAAATTATGAGAGCCACAACCCATGAAAAAAATTATATAATGAGGGCTGAGACCTACCTTTAACTGACAAAAAATGCTTATTTCCTAAGAGCTAGAAACCCAAAACTACAATAATTATTTTTGAGGAATCCCAATGACTCCCCTATAATGAAGACCAAGTTATTGTCAACGTCCGCTCGATAACATCTTCTCTCACTAGCACCTCGAGATATATCTTCAGCATAAATGTTGTGACCTAGAACTGAATCTATGTATGAAAAGACTCATTGAAATGAATCTACCTAGCGTTATTATATGGAAATAGGTTAGAATCCTATCATATAAGTATCTTGAAATAGATCATAAACTCTTGAAAACTGGAGCTCCCCTACTGAAGGGTAAAGAGCTCTTGTCGGCTATCCACATCACAGTCAAAGAAAGAAAATTATCTTTGAAATGGTCCCAAAACATCACCCAAAGGACTAATGACTCCTCAAGGTCCCTAAGGAACAAGAACCACCATTACCACACTACTCCACACAACACCATCACAGTTATTGAAACCAAGTGCTCTTTCCCCACACAGATCGATCAAAAATCTATCTAAACCTCCTACAACCAGTCCTCTGTGGATGAATCTAAAATAGATCCCTCTTTCTTTTATAGAACCTAGAACTAAAACTCTCAAAATTTAATCCTAGAAGTCTCATTATAAAAAAACTATACACTACAACAATCTACTAGAACATCTTACTGAACATTCTTGGTGTGAACCAGATGAGGACATCATTTTGGTGCAATGACTATAAGAAGAACAAACTTATTAGAAACCCAAATACTAGAAAATAGAAATTTAACACTAATTAATTAACCATTATCTTTTTACGGTTTTAAACTATCCCTAGTACTTACCATTTAAAACACAAGCACAAAGAATAATGTTGCATTATACATTCCAAGGTCTTTACATTCAAACCAGTATCACTTTGTTTAGTAGGCTTAGTAAACATAAATTTTCATACATTTGATCTCATGGGGACCTGAATAACCATGTATGATCTAGTATCCCATTTTTATATAACTTATTGAACTTAGATGACATTATTTTCCTTCCAACCCATGCAACCTCACTTGTGCCTAACTTTAACCTCCATCCTACCCCTCAACATGAAACTTTGATACCACTCTGTCATGACCCCTCCAAACAAAGATACTTCAATGCGGGGAGAGAGATAGTGACTTATTGAATCCAGCAACCATTAAGCCACGGGTTGGCCAGTAGCACCAAGGGTATAATAAACAAGCATATGGGAGTCATTACCCTCTTACTGAAACATGCGAAAGAGAGATATAAATAAGACAAAAATACCAAAACATTCTCAGACATATGTAAATAAAAGAAATAAATAGTGTAACATGAAATTCCATAAAATACTATGCAACTGAAAGGAAAACTATAATCACCAAAAAGGTAAACGAAAAAGTGACCACAAAACATAAACTACTACTGCTATAGCCCAAGATAGTAATATCTATCCCAATCACCAACCTTCTTCAGCAGACCTGAATTTTTGTTATATATACATAGGTTGAGCATAATAGCATATCCAGTAGGATCCTCCTTGTATCCTCCTGTGAAAAAGATAAATAAATAAACCTAAAGATCATTAAATAATAGTGAAAAAACTCATCACCTAAATAGGTACACTATGTTCCCAAACTCTTCATAGACGAATCCCACTAAGTATCACATACAAGAGAGAATATAATATAGTAATGAAACATCAAGCGTTTACCACTCCTTCTTCCCCACTAATTTTGCACTCTTCCCCAACATCGAATGTCAAGATCATCTCTCTCGAAAAGTAAATCAGACCGAAATTACTTGAGAAAGGTGCAAACACATACACCTAATGTATTACATAACCACACAATCACATATCAAAACAAAATTGTAAAAATGATTTTTAGAGGATCAACCACAACCCATATGGTGTATGTCAGACATTGGGTATTATGCCCCAAGCCATTGCAGCCCATACACTGAGTAAGTACCACAATCCATCATAACCTATACACATCATTCCTATAATAATAATTTGGATAAAACATCTTGTAATATATGTGTGTGAAATATCCACAAGCCATCACATACTTATATAAAAATATATGCAAAACTAACCACCATTCATACCCGTACATGTAACTACTAATAGAAGTGAGTAGATCCAAAAGGGGTAGTTAGCCATCCATCATCCCACCTGTATTTTTGGGAAAACACCCTTATAGTGTCTTTTAGATTTCATTTTCCTTAATCGACATGGGTGGGGAAGAATATGAAATCATAGAATATACATGATATAAAATAGCTCAAAACCACACTATGGGTATAACCTAGTATTATTCTCAACTATAGATAATGTTGATCAAACTCCCAGCTGCTACTGCTAAGACTGGATATCCTAAAAGTACACAAAAATATTAAATAGATACACTAACTAATTATTTATTTTAAGAATTTTTTTAATTAATTCGTTATCCAATAATGAACTATTAAACATTATTCCGAATTGACTAGCATTTAATTAAATTAATCATGAGGGTAAAGTCCATTACTTCTAGAAATTAGTCGAAACCATAGAATTAGTTTATCAAGATCTACCTTCTTTAAGCATTCACATTAAATCATTAACCAACCGCATGGGTTAATTAATTGTAATTAATTATTAGCATTATTCCATATCTGGATACTCTAGGAGAACCATCATAAGATAAAACCAAGAGGAAATATATAATGAACCACATATAGCTACCTCAAGTAGCGGGGAAAGGAAAGTAGCTATAAAAAGCAACCCAAACAATGACCATTAAACAGATTCTAGAAAGAATTCCAGATCTCAACATCTCATCAACGGGTATGCCCAACTTTAACAAGTTCTTTACCCTTTGGTTCCACCCCTGACACTAACACACATATATCGATGCATCTCTCCATCAAATGCACAGTCTTCTACCCCATTATCCTGGACTCCCTACCCACATATCACAACATCCATCCGAGACACATCCATACATTGATCACATCATATATGTGACTCCACTCCCTATATCACACACAATACCTCTAGGCTCATTCATATTAGTATCATATCGAGGAAACATCACAAGAATTAGGGAAAAACAAGTAAAGACAATATGGAAAACAGTCCCTCAAATGAGGAATCAATCCTTCCCATGGAAATGAGCTCTCATGGCTCCAAATCCAAGTACACTACCTTCTCAAGAAAATTTTGAACATAGATTCAAATAATCTTCTTTATCACAGAATAGGTTCTTATTCCATCTTAATTAACCAATTCATTTATAAATAGGTTCTAAATATGAGAAACCTATAGCATCAATCTATAACCATTTATCATGGAAAAACATTATCTTAGCATTTATTCTGGTTTTAGGAAACCTAGAGAAGTACATTGCTCAACTATCATATATTTTAAACTATTATTATCAAGCATAAAAAAATTTCAGGTTTATTAACCAATTTTATTAATTTCATTAATCACATTTAAAATATTTTCAATTAAACATGTGTGTTGCATAAATTTAATTATCATTAAATTACATTAATAACCAGATTTATTGAACATTCCTCTTTAATATTAAGACAATTAAGTATCTATAAATTAAAGATTTATGTTCTTTACCAATTTCAATAAAAAAAATCATGATAAAAAATAAAGGCATATATATAACACTATCTATTAAATCACGAGGAAAATCACTATCACAACATAATGTAAAAACATTACCAAGATGTGATCACTATCCAATTTATTTAATCTAGTTTAATAATTATTAAGTTAATTTAATTTCCATCCAAATTGTCAAACCAAAAACAATTTTTTACTGTAAGTAAATAAAATAGATGTAATGAAATCCTTACCTCAAAGTCCACTAACATTCTTTACATGATAATGGACCACATTGTGGATATTTGATCTCTTATCCCACATGAAATACATCCATAGAAGTACTCCAAGACACAAATGCACCATCAAAAACAAGGAGAACCCCATCAGAAACATCAGAGATAAAATTCTGTAGAATGAGAAGAATATGTGGGAGGGAACAAGATCAAATTGGCCCAAACCACTAGAAAACTAAATAAGAATACACCTTGGATCACCACAAATCTCCATGAATCTAACATGAAAGGCTAAGAATCTATCCCCATTGAAGGAATATTCAATACTCTTGGATGGGAGCCACTGGTCTCTTAGAATCAGGATAAGCCCTAGGGTTTGGAGAAATACTGTGTAGAAGAAACATTTAATGATATACAACATCAGGGATATACATGGTGTGTAAACCATTCACATATTGTGTAAATGTTGGGCTCCGGTTCTCCCTGAAAAATGGTTTGCCTTTTTATTATTTAACCTAGATTAATTAACCATTGTGAACTAACCCGACACATGCTGCGAACCTCAATTAAAAAGTGTGTAAGGATTACATGGTGTGTAATCTCCATGCTTCCGTCATTTTACAACCAAACCCATCCCGATCAATCATAATCCTACTATGAGCACCATGAGCATGAAAAATATAAAAAGGGTTGGGATATATGGATTTTATCCCTTACACCTTAGCTGACTAAACTCACGTTTCCTTTGTCCCTACTGTTAATGTACCCAGAAATTGTGAGATCATGATTTTTTTCTCACCTTAGGATCCCTAGGATCATCTCAACAAACCGAAGTTTAATTCATCCCCGAAAGTGATTCTATAGTCAAACATTGTCTACCAATACTATACAACACACACCAAACAATGAACCTATATACCGTGACACTAAACCATGATTGATTACATATTTTTATCCTGAGATCAATCCATCTACTTGAAATCATACAACACTTTCAAGACAATATCGAAATCCCACTCACACCAACATCTATTTACACTAAGACCACCCAAACGTCTCCCATTCCCATTGACACCCATAACACCTGAGGGCCATATTTACACAGCTGACATAATGATCCCCTCCATGGAGGTATCTTTTTCATTATTCAATAGGGTAAACACCTGATTTCACATCCCAAAACCCATACATTTTAGAACACAATGGTCTATTGTGGGAAAACATGATCATCCTCAATCACCATTTTTACCATCAAACACCAACCACATTTGGATCATGGAACCCCATCCTCAGTTCTCACTGTAACCCATTAAATGTGATGTTCACACACATAGATTTACTTATGGTGGTATCCACACTATATATATTCCCTTCACTAATTATTCAGTGCTGAACTCAGATTGGGTCTACCTTTTTTACATGTATGTCCCTCCTCATGAGACTCACTCACCGTGTTGTAAAAAAATATCCACAATTGACCCCACAGATCACCCATGTCAATGCACTTTGATCCAAACTGATATAACTACTCTCAATTAAAAGAGTTTTCCTTTCTTAACAAACCCATTGAAACTATGCCTGTAATTCCTCAATAATTTCATCACCCCTCAGATTTTACCCATACTCTTACTGACGAAAAACTCAATAGGAACTACATTTACTAGTGTGAAATGACTTGATCACTAAAATAAAATGGGTAAAAACTCCTACACACCACATAAACATGTATCCCGAATCACACATCGATGAGTCGTTCCACATCCAAACAAGGCCCATACACTTAAATCACTAACCATGATTATGCAGAGGTTAACATTTTTTAACCAGAATTACACTCTGTACTATGATCAAAATTAATCACTTAACATATGTCTAGTTATCACACATGACTTCCCAGCACCTGAAATCATTCCTAGCCTTCAAGAATCTAACCCACTTGCAAAAAACTACTTAAAGTGTATCACAAACATTATAGGGTTAGGAACCGGACCGATCATACCCTATTAACCCAAATTTGATACCAATATTAGACACTCCAGGATATTTATTGTTTAAAAACATATAATGGTTCTCCATTCATAACCCGAACACCTGGTCTCACCTCATGTTCATCGATCCAGGATTCAAGAAACCACTTTGATACCATCTGAAGAATGAGTTATCATTCTCACACCACCTATTTTTTATCAAGAACCAAGGGTTGAACACTTTATTTCAAATGATCCCTATAAATTGACCCATTCCCCCACATTCAAGAGTTACGAGTGCTAAACTCACCCAACTTTGCAAACATGATACATTTTTTGTAGATTTTCACTTATCTTAACCAATGACATTAAAAAGGTTCTCTAACTATAGGCTTGAAAAACGACATGTATCCATGTTAAGTACATAACAACCTATCATATTGGGGATTGTTTCCAAAAACTAAAAAAACTTACCTATGAGGTTACTACATACCAAATGACATCCATAATAGTTAAGGTTATACAATTGAATGATAATTCATTTAAAAAATAGAATAAATATAATGCACTATCATCACATGTTCTTAACAGAAACCAAATACTCACTTGGTAGTTCTCAACATGCATGGATAACATAAACCAATTCTTCTACCCCTAACCCACACCACTAATGGAATTTAAATAATAGAGATAACCCATACCATGGGTTACCCATAAAGGTTACAAGGAACTGGTTTTATCAACCCATTTTGAAATTAAAACGTAACCAGTTCATTCAAACTAGGCATGAAACCATGATTCTCAGAAGACGTAGCTCATGGGCTGACACTCGTCCTCATCTTGAGGTCACTTAGGTATCTACTATGATAAACACCTGACTTTGGGTTTTTAAAAAATGTGATATTTCTCTGTCCCTTTCAACCATCAATAAGGATAAACTAGACAGATGCAAGATCCACTACATGGTTACCTCATAACTGAAGCACTCATAGTGACCCACAAACCTTATATTGTGTCATACCAATACAAAATTGCTCTAAGAAAACACATCCACTTAAGGTTTATCACCTCAAAACTTACATTTTTTAGTCTTTAAAATATCATGGGGTTTACATTCCATGGTTTGTTTAATAAAATTACATTCACTCTCTATAGAGGAATACAATTTATAAGTTTCTTTTTAGAATTTTATTTCACCTAAAAATCATTTTCAAGGAAAATAAGAATTTATAATGATATTTTATTACAACAATCCGTGAAAAAATTCTAGGGTTTATCGATATATATACATTATCAAGGATTTTTTAAGTAGGATTCCATTCACAAGATATAGAGGAATACACAGTAAAGGTTTATGGATGGAAATCATTCAAACAAACACCATCATTTAGTAATTCATTTACATTTTTCTGAAAATTTAAACTTTTATTCTACCTAACATATATAATGATTATAAACTTCCAAGGGTTGATTTGATTAAGTTTTATTCACATGATATCATGGAAAACAACATATAGGATGCTTACCAACACCTAATTTAATCAAGAACACCAGTAATCCATTTATATTTCCCTATTTGTGAATAAATCATCCCTGGAGTTGGTTATGTAAGATGTGACAATAGATATATATGGAAAAGACTATATATAATTTTGTAGAAATTTTGAATACCAACTCCCATACCACCAGTAAAACATAAACAACATGTATCCAAAAATAAAATTGATATAACATGAAAAATATAGTCCTGGGTGAATATAATTCACAATTTACATGAAACTGATATCTAAATATTATGTACATAGTATGATATATGCTATGTGAATCCCTATATTCCTAAAATAATGCATGGACATAGCTATATTTTCACACCCTAGTTTTTATTTTCTTATTTTATTTGTATTTATCTTTTTCTATCTTGCTTCACTCAGGAGTTTCAGGTGTTTTAGATCAAAATTTTGAGCTTCAACATATTTTTCATTTGTTGCATGGTGTAAGTGCATGGTTAAGGGGTAACCGTTTGACCTCCTGATTCTAATTCCCTTTCTAGTTTATTTTTAACTTTCACCGTTTGTGTTTCATAGGTAGTGTAATTTTTTATCCAAACTATGTGGTTCTTAGGAGAAAACGTGTGGTTCTTGTCTGTTTCTAGTTAAGGGCACACAAATTTTGAATTGTTATTAAAAACTATACAGAGGTCATGCACTGGGATCAATAATTTGTGAAAAAACCATGTTTCATGGTTGGTGAATTGTTTTCAAAACCAAGAGGCCAAACCATGAGGGTGTCCAGTGTGTCCATTACAGTGTGAACGATTAGAACATAGTTCCCCAAATCCTGTCTCCAAACTCTGCGAAGTTACCAGTTCATGAAAAGTGTAAAAGTTTCTCTCCACCCGTCTTGGTTTTTAACCCCAAGACACCCCATTTCCTCCCCTTTTGAATCAAGAAACACAAAGGGACATTCTCCCTTCTTCCTCATGCCTCCCTTCCTCATTCTATGGTGATTATAAGTAGATTATTCAAGGTTTTACAGTGATTATTTTAAGTATTCCCTTTATAAATTCTTTCTCTCCCATCTTCTTCCATTTTATTGGGATTTATTCTTCCAAATTGGTCTCTTGGGTCTAGAGTTCATGTTTCTTGGTTTTTAAATTGGGGGTTTGGTATTATTAAGGTACTTTGTGGGTGTTATTTTTTCTTTGGACCATTGTGGAGTTGTTCTGGGTTATCTTTGTCAAAGCACAAGGAGTTTAAGGTAGGATTAACTTTGCATTAAAATTAAAATTTAAATAAGTATTGAATGCTTATTTTCATACTAATTAGTGATGTATAGTTTTTAGAATAAATTTTTAACATAAAAGTTCATTTTTTCCTACTTGTATTATGTTTTATAGATTGGTTTTACTAAACTATACATTCCAAGTGTTTTCTAAAATGCCCATTTGGACATTATAAATTATTTTTTGTTCTTGAATCATGGTATTGGATATATGAATTTGGGTTGGTTTCCAAAAGTTGAATCAAATTAATTAAATATATTTCTATATGGTTTTGGGTTCAAAAAAATGATGTGTTTGATCCTTTTGGAAATGTGTTGACCCTCAAAGGGTGCTCAATGCCCATTTATTACTTTTATGAATTTTTTCTCTTTTTAATACACTCATTATATAGTAATATTTATTATTTATGTTTATGGGAATGATAGGTACTTGGTGTGGGAATCAATTATGAATGGATGTTTATATGGAACATGATTGTTCTTTGGGGTGATGCAGGGGCTAGTGATTATTTTTTTGTCTATTCACTTATATATATATATGATTGATTAATTTTTTGTATTTGTTTGGTGCACCGCCACTTTCAATATGACATGGGAAACATGAATTGAAAGAATATTTTCTAAGAACATTTACAGCACTAGCTTAGAACTATTCTCTGACTAATGGACCTTAATATATACTATGATTTGGTTTGGAAATATGCCCCTCAGTTAGGCCATATAGGGTAAGATCAAGCATTTGAGTGGATTGATGGAATCTTGTGAGGAATTACTAATAGATGAATCATGTTTTAATATGTTCTATATTATCCAATGATCTCCTACGTACTACAGTTTTTCCTTGGAACTTAAATATATATGGAAGATAATTTATGTGCCTCATCTGGTTTGGTCTCGAGTGTAGTTTTTTTCCATTACCCTTATTTTATGATTACTGCTCATAATTTTCTTGTATGGTGTAATTATTTTCTAAAAGTAGATGTATGAGTTTTTAAATGATTTATTAAATTTTTTTAAGAATGTTTTAAAACCACATTTTCTTTGAAGATAAAAATATTATTCTATCTCTCCCACATTCCTTATTAAAAAGCTAAATCCCCATTCTCGTTGAAAAAAATCATGAATTGAATAAAAAGATAAATGTATCTTATTTTTTTAAATAAATTTCTGAAAAATCTATTTATATAATTTATTTAAAATTTAAAATTTATGATGTTTTATTTGAATGAAATGCATTAGGAATAAATTTATTTGGGAAGCCCTATTGCGTTTCAATATGCACACCTATAATTCCTTCTTGTTTTTAGTATTAGGTGAAGGTTAAAAATAGGTCTTGATCTCTATAGGTGATGTCATGTTTGGTATTGGATAGTTAACCATGGGGTCACATTAAATATTTAATGGTCATCAGGTTTGTTTTGGCTTTTTCTTCTAACTTGGTTGTATTTTTAGTTTATGTGCATTTATTATTCAGATGTTTTGTAACACCCCAAGATTTCATAGTGTGTTATTTTTTCAAAATAATTCAATAACTTGCACTACACGCAACACCGAGTTCAAGCGCACCATGACCTATCAATCAAGCCGTTCAAAAGAGGTTATGAATAGTATTAACTAAATTTTAAACTTTATATAGTCCTTATAATTTTAGAATCCATATTATGAGTTTCTTAAACAAAATGTAAGAACAAATTCATTTTCAGTATTGCACTTTTACCAACTTTTAATAGTGAACCCTTTTTAAATACAATATTTTAAACTTTTTGACTAAATGGGGACATCAAAAATTTAAAATGAAACATCCCAAGCTTCCATGGTACGCTTTCCTTTGAATGATACAGTAGCGTGTGTTGTACGCAACTTCGAGTTCTAACACACACCACAACCAATCAAACTAGCTGTTATGAATAGTAATACCTACTTTTTGAAATTATATATATTTTATATTTCAAAATGGACTTCATTTTTTATTCGGAGTATTGAATTTATCCTAAGGTGAAATTTTGGTACTTTTCGGATAACTTTCATATTTTGATGAATAGTGAAAATTACTAAATTTTAATTAAAAACAACTTTTTTAATCAAAATAATTAATAGTGATAAATTTTGAATTTGAGTGGGTTTAATGTAAAATGAGAATATATTTTTACCATTTTATCCAATGGTGTTCATTAGAATTAATTTCACTTTGAAATTGGACCTAAACAATTGTCAATCTTTTGATATATATTGTTTCTTAAAAACACGCTATTTGTTGTGACAGTGGGAATTAATTATAAAATTAATTAATGAAACTTATATGTTTGGAATTTTTTAAAATAGACATCATTTTTGAATTTGGAATATCAATTATAGCTTAGGGTGAAATTTGGGCATTGTTCTGAAAAACATCAATTTTTGATGAATAGTGAAACTACTAAGTGGTAGTTAAAAAACTGAATTTTTCATAAAACTTAATTTTACCGCTTCTGTGATTGAAATTTCAAAAATCCGAGAGACACGGTTAATATCAAAAAGTAAAATGTGGTTCAATGAGATGAAAATAATTTTTGGTGAATAGTAACTTTTTTACTTTTATTTACCACGGTTAAAAGTAAATAGGGTAATTAAGGGTAAAAATTATATTAATATTACCCTAACACATGTCCTAATTCTATTGGAAATTTTTATCTCGACCAAAAACAACCTTAGGAATAAAATATTATCATTTAGGTCCACTTGGATTAGATTAGGACATTTATTATTATTTAATTCAAAGAAGAGTTAAAAAAGTTAAAATCAAAGTTTATTTACTAAAACATTTTTAATATAGGGTTATACATAAGATAAATTCGATTTTAAATATTCATTAGAAAGATAATAAGATTTAATACATAATTAAATTTTATTTATAATTTTTAGACATTAAATAATTTAATTTATTTATGACACAATGATGATGCAGTAATTACCATAATAGTGAAAATTTAAAATAATTGATATTTTAAATACCCAAATAAATATAATTTGAGACTTTTAATGAATTACAATAATTTTATAGGATAATATGGCATATTAGGATGGATTTAATTGACTTTGTTCGAGGTAATAATTCTGTTATGAGTTTCACAAAAATCAACTATTGAATAGTGTCAAAATTGACATAAAAGAGTTTTTAAAACAAATATTATATTATTAATTGATATTAAATTCCTAAAAATCTAAGGTTCGGCAAGGAGACTTATATAATGATAGGTTTATCATTAATGGACCACTTGGGGGTCTCTTAGATGTATATAGTAAGTTTTTTAACTATATAATATTAAAATACAAAGTGACATGGTAAATGTCAAACTAATTAACTAAGAGTTAAAACTAAAAGATAAGGTTAATATAGTAACCCAAACCTGTCTAAATTCTATTGGATGAATGTTTTTCGACTTATTCCCACCTTTAACTTTGAAAAATCAACTTTGGAGCCATTAGAAACCGAATATGAATTTATTATAAATTAATATTTCTAGCTTTTCGAAAGGTACCCCTCTCCCCTCTTATAAAAGGGCACTCCTCCTTCTCATTTCTTCACACCTTAAAAGCCTTTTGGTTCGGCCAAAATCTGCCCAAATACACTCCCAACATCCCTCACTACAACCTAGAGGCCTTAGTTCGATTAGAAAGCCAACCTAAGGAGCCCTTTTGATCAAATCAAAAGGAAGAACCCGAAGAAGAGGTAATGATTTCACCACCCTTTTCCAAGTTCCTTTCCTCTTCCACTTCTTCTTCCTTTGTTGTTAACATTATAAAATAATAACTCAATTATCATATATATATTGTGATGTTATTATAAATATGGTACAACCATATTCAGTATTCTATCCACCCTTTGAATAACATGTCACCATACGTGCGTACGTACGGCTTGCCGTCTCCACGTCGTGGTGTAATTTTTATTCAATATATTATTATTAGGATGGGTATAATAATGATATGTAACTCATGTAAATAATAAATATAACATGTTAATGATTCTGTATATATGATATAACAACCATTTATATATTATTTTTATATCAAAAGAATGATATTGTCGCTCGTGCGTACGTACGGACTACCGTCTCCACGAACGCGATGAGATTTATTCTCCATCGTATCCATTCAAGTATAATTCTCATTTTATGATTAATAATAGTATCTAAGGACTTGATATAATTCTGGATATGAATAATATACAACCTATCCATTACAAACCTGGCTTACGTAACAAAACATATAAAAGAAAACGAGTAAGTTAACACCCGAAACAACGATAATACTAAGATATTATTAACAAATCAAGGTTAAAAGATCATATATGATATCATATTAATATATATGATTCTTGTATAATTTAATAAAAATTATTTCACCATTATACAGGAGGTTAACCTAGCCCACCCAAGGAAAATTACAAGGTAAGGGTTATTTCACAATCTCTACATTATCTGAGGTTGTTTATACGTAATAATCTATTGGGATCTCTTTATCATCCACATCCATGTTTCATAAAAATGAATTTAATTTTTTTTAATATTTACTAGAATATGGGTTAATGTCATTTATACCCTTGTTTGACTTTTTATAAGAGGTTTATAAAGTAATCTTCCCGTCGTTTTCCAAAAAAGGAGCTTTTTAACCTTTTCAACAAAAATAAGGTAAGAATGTTTTTTTAACTTGTACGGTGGGTGCGGCTATTTACCGCCGTTATAAAATTGTCAAAGCTTCCCTTACAAGATTATAAGAATATTTTCAAATAAAATGTTTTATTTTATAATTATGTGACTTTTAAATGATTTCAAAATGAATATTTTAAGAATTTTAGAAAGGTACTCTTTATCAAAATAAGAATTTTAGATGTTTTAAAGAATTATCTTTATAAATTTTTTTAATTAATGTCCATGTCTTCAAAATGATTTTTAAGGATTTATTTATATGGACAGGAATTTTTTTAAAATGTTAATTTCTTTCAAAAGTTTCAAAGTGGTATGGGACACTTTGATTCAAAAATATCTTTCTAATTACTTCCTTTATAAATGTGTGACTTTTAAATGATTTAAAAAAAAATGATATATTTCTCTCAAATAGTTTTAATTTCATCAATGTCAACATCCTTTGATGGATTTTATGATTATATGAAGTTGATTTATTGTGATACAAAACTTCTATATTGTATTCAAGGTTTTGTGATATGTTTGACTATGGATGTGCTATTTTTATACCATTCATAGTTTATGGTGAAAGTATTGACATTTCGTATGCTAGTTTTAATACGAATGTTTATGTAATGTTTAAACCTTTTCATATGGGAATGCATTGGACTTAATATGTGACGGGTGGATCCCACTATAGCTCCTCGATGCATCGGTAGGTCTCATGAGACAAACTAGTGTCTTGGTACAAGGCCTTGGCAAAATCGTATTTGTAGTCTTGGCACGAGGCCTTGACTATGTGGTTATGATAGTCTGGCATTATGCATTCCATCATTATGAAAGTGGTTATTGATATTTAATGTGATTATTCGATTAGTAGAATATCCATGTGAATAAGTAAAAGGTATTATTTCATTTTATTTTTGCCATACTATTTAGAAGTTCAAGTTTAAAAGGATTTTTTTAGTTATACATTGCCTTAAATGTTTAGGCTTATTTATAAATGTTTCCGCTGTATTGCTTACCCTTACAGAGCGTTTGAGCTCACCCCTTTCAATGTTTTATTTTTCCCAGGATTCCAAGAATTATATTGTGACTGATAAGAAGGGTTAAGACAAGGGAATAATGGCATTCATAAAGGATTATTTATGTTGTTTTGTATGTTATGAAGTGTAATGTAACATTCATGTATGTAATCTATTTTCCAAGACTGCTAAACTAATCGGTCTTTCGAGACTTGATTCCTTGTAATCATGCCAATGTATTAAAATAATGCACCGACTCTGGGTTACTAGGGTCGGGGTGTTACAGTTGGTATCAGAGGAAGTTTAGTACAAAACTTGGAAACTAGAATTAGGTAAAATCTGATTAGAGCACATAGACCTAAGATGGACCTTGGGGATTAGTATAGAATAACTTCCTAGAATTTTGGTATTGTAGAGATTTTGTTAGTTTTCTGAGCAATACATCCCTGTCTGGATACGAGCAGGTAGAGGCGGCTCTGGCACAGATGTACCTAGAGGTAAAACCTGAAAAAACCACTTTGAGCTAGACTCGAATGGGAACTGGTGCATGAAAACGGGCCTTTCTGCACTCTTGGTTACGACACTCCTGGGAGATATGCTTAGGATAATTCTCCTTTTCTTTACAAACCATTATTAAGGGTTTATGAGTATATAATTCCTTAAAGGAGACATTTTTATGATTATGGATTATATCCATAAACTATTTAATTTATGTTATGTGTTTTACAAGTTTGGGATTATGTATTGTTATTCATAAACTAATCTAGTGTATGCCATTGTTTGGAAATGGCGCCCAGTAGAAGGAATGATAACTCCAGCAATTCACATAATCCAAAGAGAAAGAAGGATCATATCTTTCATGGTCTTAATCCAGAATTTATAAGAGAAGTAGTCTCCCATGTATTATCATCATATGAAGAAATAATATCATGTGTTGATAAGAAAAGTAAATATTTTACTGAGTCCTATGGCTTTGAAGGGAAGCAAGAGAAGAAAGGGATGGAAGAGAAAAAGATGGATAAAGGGAAGAGGGAAAAGAAGAATTTTCCCATATGTGATAACTGTGGGAAGAAACACCCTGGAACTTGTCTGAAAGGA
Source organism: Viscum album (assembly GCA_963277665.1). Lineage (NCBI taxonomy): Eukaryota > Viridiplantae > Streptophyta > Magnoliopsida > Santalales > Viscaceae > Viscum > Viscum album. Next base: position 1,113,907,508 of record OY728146.1, read on the forward strand.
ATGGGAGTTTGTTATAAGTGTGGAGGAAAAGGGAATAAAGTACGTGACTGCAAGGGTAAGAAAATGGTTTCAAATGTACAATGATTCATTTGCATGGAGTTTGGACACTACGCGCACCTATGTCCCAGTAATCAAACCATGCCACAAATGATGCTATTGGATAACAATCAAGTTATAATACTACCACAAATGAAGAGGAATGATTAGAGTTCTTATGTTGATTATGTCAATTGAGTGTTGTATCAACAATGTACTTGTTATAATAATTATGGAGTATATAAGGATTGTACTTCAGTACTATTTCATTAAGGACTTGAGATTGTGTGGAACAAAGAAAAGTGACTCAATAGCAGGATATATTTTCGGAAAATATATGGTTGAGAGAATGATAAACCATAATATAGTTCTAATACCGAGGTAGTGATTTTGGAATAATACATGATTTATTGGGATAAATTATATTGGATATTCTTGACTACCTTGAAATTGATTAATGATTTGTATATTCCATCATTTTTGGGGTTTAAAACATTTTTGGATTGATGAAGTATATCCATCATTCTATATGGAATAAGGGAGAATGAATGTAATAAATAAGGAATATGGTAATTCAGGATGTTTTAGTGTATTAAAAGAATACATGATGAAGTTATTCATATGCTATTACGGGGTAAAATGCATGTATATTATGTTTACCTTCCTTATAAATTTTGGACTGTGAGTTTGGATAGATCTATTTTGGATAGTTCTAGTTTAGATTATTTTGGATTGCCATAAAAGGACAACCCGGAGGTCGGGCGGCAACCTGTCACGTCCTGCAAGGCCGCGAGACTTGAACTCGCAACTGAAGGGCAACAAGGGCGTATCACATACCCCTGGCCCATGAGATGTCCTGGATTAAATAATGTAGTTTTTTTAAAAGATCTGGTAGATGAATTATAAATTCATTTATTTTGGAACCCTGTATGAATAGTATAAATAGAATTTTTTACGTTCTATTATCCTTTAGAGTGAAATATGAGTTTGTGGTAGAAATTTATTAATGTATAAAACTCTAATTATAAAGTAAGTATATCTCCTTATGATCTTAGCCAATCTCATAAATAAATTCCTCAACATTAAGAAAAGGAACTTAGAACAAAAATGTTTTCCTAGATGGTGCCTTAAATCATCACTAATTTATGGATTTGGGATTGTTGTCCTTTTCATATCCATGTTCTCTACCACTCTCCATCAGATAATTGATGGTTAGATTTCTCTTCCATATCCATATTTTCATACATGGAACCCTAGTATGTGTTATTTTCGATAATCTTCATACTTTACACTCTTTATTTTAAATAGAGGCCTCATTAATTCATTTTTCGATGTGGGATTTCAACTAAGATATTTTGAAACGTCAAAAATGTGTTATCCAAATACCTTATGTTTTGTCGAATCGATGGTATTTTGAATCATCATAGATTGATGAATTTAACGACCTCAATTTTAAACTTGTTTTTGATTGATGTCCTCAATCACTACCTATAAATATTTACGTTTTTCCTCCAATTATATGTCTCTAATTTCCACCAATATTCTCCTAATCGAGATCATAATTTGGTGGTGACGCTTTCATTTCTCTTTTCCTCATTTTAAGGCTAAATTTTAGTAACCCAATTTCCGATGTGGGTTTTCCCACAAAGATATTTTTTATTTTCAACCTTTTATTTTCGAAGAACAATTTCAAATTGCGAGGATGCAATTTATTGAAGGAGGGGAGAATGTAACACCCCAAGATTTCATAGTGTGTTATTTCTTCAAAATAATTCAATAACTTGCACTACACGCAACACCGAGTTCAAGCGCACCATGACTTACCAAACAAGCCGTTCAAAATAGTTTATGAATAGTATTAACTAAATTTTAAACTTTATATAATCCTTATAGTTTTAGAATCCATATTATGAGTTTCTTAGACATAATGTAAGAAAAAATTCATTTTCAGTATTGCACTTTTACCAACTTTTAATAGTGAAACCTTTTTAAATACAATATTTTAAACTTTTTTACTAAATGGGGACATCAAAAATTTAAAATGAAATATCCCAATCTTCCACGATACGCTTTCCTTTGAATGATACAGTAGCGTGTGTTATACGCAACTTTGAGTTCTAACACACACCACAACCAATCAAACTAGCCGTTATGAATAGTAATACCTACTTTTTGAAATTATATATATTTTATATTTCAAAATGGACTTCATTTTTGGATTCGGAGTATCGAATTTATCCTAAGGTGAAATTTTGGTACTTTTCGGATAACTTTCATATTTTGATGAATAGTGAAAATTACTAAATTTTAATTAAAAACAACTTTTTTAATAAAAATAATTAATAGTGATAAATTATGAATTTGAGTGCTTTTAAAGTATAATTAGAATATATTTTTACCATTTTATCCAATGGTGTTCATTAGAATTAATTTCACTTTGAAATTGGACCTAAATAATTGTCAATCTTTTGATATATATTGTTTCTTAAAAACACGCTATTTGTTGTGACAACGGGAATTAATTTTAAAATTAATTAATGCAACTTATATGTTTGGAATTTTGTAAAATAGACATCATTTTTGAATTCAGAATATCAATTATAGCTTAGGGTGAAATTTTGGCATTGTTCTGAAAAACTTCAATTTTTGATGAATAGTGAAACTACTAAATGATAGTTAAAAAACTGAATTTTTCATAAAACATAATTTTACCGCTTCTGTGATTGAAATTTCTAAAATAAGAGAGACACGGTAAATATCAAGAATTAAATGTGGTTCAATGAGATGAAAATATTTTTTTGGTGAATAGTAACTTTTTACTTTTATTTACCACGGTTAAAAGTAAATAAGGTAATTAAGGGTAAAAATTATATTAATATTACCCTAACACATGTCCTAATTCTATTGGAAACGTGTATATAGACCATAAATAACCTTAGGAATAAACTATTATCATTTAGGTCCACTTGGATTAGATTAGGACATTTATTATTATTTAATTCAAAGAAGAGTTAAAAAGTTAAAATCAAAGTTTATTTACTAAAACATTTTTAATATAGGGTTATACATAAGATAAATTCGCTTTTAAATATTCATTAAAAATATAATAAGACTTACTACATAATGAAATTTTATTTATAATTTTTAGACATCAAATAATTTAATTTAGTTATGACACAATGATGATGCAGTAATTACCATAATAGCGAAAATTTAAAATAATTGATATTTTAAATACCCAAATAAATATAATTTTAGACTTTTAATGAATTAAACTAATTTTCTAGGATAATATGGAATATTAGGATGGAGTTAATTTACTTTTTTCGAAGTAATCATTCTGTTATGAGTTTCACAAAAATCAACTATTGAATAGTATCAAAATTGACATAAAAGAGTTTTTAAAACAAATATTATATTATTAATTGATACTAAATTCTTAAAAATATAAGGTTTGGACAAGAGACTTATATCATGATATTTGTATCATTAATGGACCACTTGGGGGTCTCTTGTATGTATATAGTAAGTTTATTAACTATATAATATTAAAATACAAAGTGACATGGTAAATGTCAAACTAATTAACTAAGAGTTAAAACTAAAAGATAAGGTTAATATAGTAACCCAAACCTCTCTAAATTCTATTGGATGAATTTTTTTCGATCTATTACCACCTTGAACTTTGAATAATCAACTTTGGAGCCATTAGAAACCGAATATTAATTTACTATAAATTAATATTTCTAGCTTTTCCAAAGGTACCCCTCACCCCTCTTATAAAAGGGCACTCCTCCTTCTCATTTCTTCACACCTTCAAAGCCTTTTGGTTCGGCCAAACTCTTCCCAAATACTATTAAAACATCCCTCACAACAACCTAGAGGCCTTAGTTTGATCATAAATCCAACCTAAGGAGCCCTTTTGATCAATTCAAAAGGAAGAACCCGAAGAAGAGGTAATGATTTCACCACCCTTTTCCAAGTTCCTTTCTTCTTCCACTTCTTCTTCCTTTGTTGTTACCATTATAAAATAATAACTCCAGTATCATATATATACTATGATGTTATTATAAATATGGTAAAACCATATTCAGTATTCTATCTACCCTATGAATAACATGTCACCATAAGTGCGTACGTACGGCTTACCGTCTCCACGTCGTGGTGTAATTGTTATTCAATATATTATTATTTGGATGGGTATAATAATGATATGTAACTCATGTAAATAATAAATATAAAATGTTAATGATTCTGTATATATGATATAACAACCATTTATATGTTATTTTAATATCAAAATAATGATATTGTCGCTTGGGTGTACGTACGGACTACCGTCTCCACGAACGCGATGAGATTCATTCTCCATCGTATCCATTCAAGTATAATTCTCATTTTATGATTAATAATATTATCTAAGGACTTGATATCATTATGGATATGAATAATATACAACCTATCCATTACAAACATGGATTAAGTAACAAAATAAATAAAAGAAAACGAGTAAGTTAACACCCGAAACAACGATAATACTAAGATATTATTAACAAATCAATGTTAAAGGATCATATATGATATCATATTAATGTATATGATTATTGTATAATTTAATAACAATTATTTCAACATTATACAGGAGGTTAACCTACCCCACCCAAGGAAAAGTACAAGGTATGGGTTATTTCACAATCTCTTCATTATCCGAGGTTGTTTATACGTAATAATCTACTAGGCTCTCTTTATCATCCACATCCATGTTTCTTAAAAATGAATTTAAAATCATTTTTAATATTTCCTAGAATATGGGTTAAAGTCATTTATACCCTTGTTTGAATTTTTATAAGAGGTTTATAAAGGAATCTTCTCGTTGTTTTCCAAACAAGGTTCTTTTTATCCTTTTCGACAAAATTAAGGTAAGAATGTTTTTTTAACTTATACGGTGGGTGCGGCTATTTACCGCCGTTATAAAATTTTCAAAGCTTCCCTTACAAGATTATTAGAATATTTTCAAATAAAATGTTTTATTTTATAATTATGTGACTTTTAAATGATTTCAAAATGAATATTTCAAGAATTTAGAAAAGGTACTCTTTATCAAAATAAGAATTTTAAATGTTTTAAAGATTTATCTTTCTAAATTTTTTTAATTAATGTCCATGTCTTCAAAATGGTTTTTAAGGATTTATTTATATGGACATGAATTTTTTTAAAATGTTAATTCCTTTAAAAAGTTTCAAAGTGGTATGGGACACTTTGATTCAAAAATCTCTTTTTAATTACTTCCTTTATAAATGTGTGACTTTTAAATGATTTCAAAAAAAGGATATATTTCTCTCAAATAGTTTTAATTTCATCAATGTCAATATCCTTTGATGGGTTTTATGATTTTATGAAGTTGATTTATTGTGATAAAAAACTTCTATATTGTGTTGAAGGTTTTGTTATATGTTTGACTGTGGATGTGCTATTTTTATACCATTCATAGTTTATGGTGAAAGTATTGACATTTCATATGCTAGTTTTAATACGAATGTTTATGTTATGTTTAAACCTTTTCATATGGGAATTCATTGGACTTAATATGTGACAGGTGGAGCCCGCTATAGCTCTTCGATGCATCGGTAGGTCTCATGAGACAAACTAGTGTCTTGGCACAAGGCCTTGACAAAATCATATTTGTAGTCTTGGCACGAGGATTTGGCTATGTGGTTTTGATAGTCTGGCATTATGAATTCCGTCATTATGAATGTGGTTATTGATATTGCATGAGATTATTCGATTAGTAGAATATCCATGTGAATAAGTAAATGGAATTATTTCATTTTATTTTTTCCATACTATGTTGAAGTTCAAGTTTAAAAGGATTTTTTTAGTTATACATTGCCTTAAATGTTTATGCTTATTTATAAATGTTTCACCTGTATTGCTTACCCTTACGAAGCGTTTGAGCTCACCCCTTTCAATGTTTTATTTTTCCCAGGATTCCAAGAAGTATATTGTGATTGATAAGAAGGGTTAAGACAAGGGAATAAAGGCATTCATAAAGGATTATTTATGTTGTTTTGTATGTTATGAAGTGTAATGTAACATTCATGTATGTAATCTATTTTCCAAGACTACTAAACTAATCGGTATTTTGAGACTTGATTCCTTGTAATCATGCCAATGTATTAAAATAATGCACCGACTCTGGGTTACTAGGGTCGGGGCGTTACATGTTTAGTTTAATTTATTTTCAAATTATTTTAGTTTTACTCTTAATTGGAATATTTATATAGGTATAAATCCTTCCCACTATTACTATGTGATTATTTAGATGTAGCTTCTAGTGTGGTAGGATCTAGAAGGCCTCTAAACCCTTGTTTGTAGCCAGCTTGGGTGACCGGTTTAGGGTCATCAAGGGTTGATTCATTAAAAAATGGTATCAATGAATAGGTTATTTAGAGGGCCTAGATTTCATCGAGCCATTTGTTATTTGGGATATAAAGTTATATGGAGTAGGACTATCATAACTTGGGGTGTATATATCAAGATAGTTATAGACAACACTTTCTTTACTAGAAGTCGGGTTACCATGGAAAGTTGGATTTCATTTATCTTTTTTGGGTTGTGTGGTTGTTCTATATTTAGGGTAATAAAATGAGTGTTAGTCTTGTGGTCTCAGTGATATTACAATGCCTAGAAAGCCTTTTGGGGATAGGGATATGGAATTTAAGGAGTCTTTGTGATGATGTTGGGATTGACATATGGCCGCCTACCATATGGCCAAGTCACCCATCAACACTTGTTTCCCCTTCATGAGATTGTTTTGAGTCTTTTCAATTTAGAGATCGTTTGGGAAACCCTTATTTTTAAATTGTGAAAAAATGATTTCCAATGGTAATGTTTTTATTTTTTAAAATTATAAATGAGTTTTCATATTTATTTTAATTAATATTTTGGTCATATGATTTTAAACATAATTTTTTTTGACGAAATGGGTATTAATTAAATGATTTTGTTGAAATGAGGTCTGTTTAATGATGAGGGAAATGGTTTGAAAGGAAATAATTTGGTCTTTGGATAGAATTTATGGGATTTTCTGTTGAATAAACTAGAATAATGTTTCTAATTTTAAAATTGGTTTTTGAATTAGCATTTGGCCAGTTTTTTAAAAAACAAATTGGAATATTTTGAGTTGGTTTTTAATGAGTTTTTATTTCTTATTGTTGAGTGTGTTCTCCCACCATGGATTTAATGGATATTCAAGGTGTAACAATGGGTGGTAATCCTTAGAAGACCTATAATTGAAAAACCTAAAAAATTTCTTCTATAGTTACATAATTTTAACCCTCCTGTATTTTATGGTTGAGTAGATCCTTTAGATGTAGAAGAGTGGATACATGAAATCAAAAGGATCTTCCATTTTCTTGAGTTTGTTTAGTTTTTAAAGGTGAAGTTATCTAGATTATCCCTCTAAGCTATGACCTGGAAGTGGTATAAGTCTATCAATAGAACTAATCCTCAAGAAGTTATCTCTTGGTAATTCTTCAAGGCTTTATTACTCAAATAATAATTCTATGTAGCTATGAAGGTGAAGAAGGTGATGGGGATATACTATCTTTATAAAGGGTAATGGATTGATGTTAGAGTTTTCTCAACAATTTGTGATTCGAGTTTCTTATCTTCTAGAGTGGGGAAATGATGCTTTTATGAAGGTTCAAAATTTTTAGAATTAGAAACATTCTAATATAAAATTGAAGGTATTAGAGTTTAGTCTAACCTCCTTTGGTAATGCGGTGAGGAAATATGTTTGGGTTGAAGTTGTGTTGGAAGGGGTGCTTGAGGAATCCAATCCTTATTTAGTCTCTAGAGGCAGTAAAGGTAATTATAAAAAAGAGTGAGAATGGAAACTTGTGTTTGACTTTGCTGGTGGTGGAATTAAGTAGCCTTCAGATCTTTTGTCATCTTCTTTTGGGAATATAAATATGATATATCATCAATGTGGTAGGTCAGTTCACAAGAATACATTGTTTTCAAAATATCCAAATACTTACTGTACCTATAGAATTTTGGTTCACTTTAAATGGTTTTTATGGAATTTCCATGTTGTGATGCAGAGTTAGATTCTTCCCATCTAAAATCACCCCATCACATTAGTAGAAGTAGGGTGATATTCTAGATTCGGTGATGTTTCATTTGTTTTAAAGGTTTCTTCTGTTATAGTGATTGTATCTTAGGGTGTTTTATTTTGTTTAGGGTGAAATATGATCTTTATATTATGAGAACATTTTTTAATGGAGAAATATTATTGAAATTTCTATATTTTATTATCTTAGTACGCAGAATTTCTCATTATATTATGGGTTCATTTAATTATATCTAGGGTTGGTGTACAATATTTCTATCTTGGAGGTTCAATTTTTGGTGGGTGGTGACATTTTTAACCCATCTATAATTTTAAAATGGTGTGGTGTCGGCCATGGACTGTTACATTGGTTGCAGGAATCACTCTTTCCAATCTTGTGATTTAATATATTCTTATTTGAGGTGTTATTAGAGAGATATCCTTGTCCTCTTGGGGCATATAATTTTTTTATTTTTCCTTATCATTTGGTAAACATTGATATCTTGGAGTATGACAGTCGTTTTGGTTACAATAAGGTGTTTGAATTTTTGTATATGTTTTTTTAATGTGACTTGAATGATGAGTGGAGTAAAAATTATAATTTTGGTAGGATAAGTGAGTTTTAGCATTGGTTGAGGTGTTATTTGGTTTGGGATTTGAATCACATAATTATTTGTGAACCCTTTTATTTATATTCAATCAACTGGAATCTTTGAGGCTTTATTAGGGAACAAACCGTAATGGTGGAGAGAATTGTCACATCTTTGTTTTTATTTTCTTATTTTATTTTGGTTTGTAGTTTTTTATTCGGCTTCCATCCAATGTTTCTGGTGTTTTGGATCAAATTTTTTAGTTTTGGGAAATTTCTATTTAGGTTCATGTGTTAGGTTCATGGTTAAGGGTAAGATATGTGACTTCCTAGTGTTGAGTCATTTTCCAGTTCACCTTGAACTTGCACGGCTTGGGTTGCCTAGGTAGAACATGGTTTGGTCTATGAATTATGGATCCCAATATAATTTGTGGGGGTATTGGGTTTCTATATTTTAGTGGACACAACATAAGAATGGTTAGTACAAACCATTCAGTGGGCGCACACGTGGATCAATAGTTTTTGACCGAACCAATTTTCATTGTTGGAATATAGTTTTCCAAACCATATAAGTTTTTTGTGAATATAGTAAGGGAATAAGGTTGGCACACAGCTTGATCCAAACCATGTGGCTCCCAAGAGAAACCAAGGGGGTATTGGGTATCCCAAGTTGAGGGAACATGGATTAATAATGGTAATTAAAAACATTACAGAGGGCATGCATATAGATATATATTTTTTCGCAGAACAGGGGTGCATGGTTGACACATGATTTTCCAAAACATAAGTCCAACCCATGATGATGTCCAATGTATATTTTAAGGGGTGTATGATTGGTACAAAGTCTACCAAACCATGCGACCAAACCATGAACAATGCCCTGTTAATTAAAAGTGTGAAATTCCCTTTCCACCCCTCTTGGGTTTTAACTCAAAAACACCACATTTACGCCCCACCTGGATTGTGAAACCTAGAGAGAGCTTCTCCCTTATTCTCCAATTCTCTCCTTCATATTTAATGGTGATTATAAGTGGATTATTAAATGTTTTTGGATGATTCTATAAGGTATTATCCTTCTCCTCTTCTCTATGATTCCATTTTCTTTAGAGTTCCTATTTTCCTTCATCTCTTGGGTTTAGGGTTCATGTTTCTTGGTTTTCAAATTTGGGTTTTTGTTTTTAGGTCCCATTTTGGGTTTTCATACTTCTTTGGACATGTTTTGAGTTGTTATATGTTTCTGTTGTTTAATCACTTTGTGTTTGAGTTTTTTCCCCATGAATTTTCCTTAAAAATTTAAGGAATAATTGATTCCTTGATTTCCAAACCTTATCTTAAAACTAATTAGTTATATAGAGTTTTATGAATGATTTTTGGACATTAAATGAAGTGTTTTACCCCTTATATTAAATTTTATTGAATGGGTTTTCTAAAATTTTCATTCCAAGTGTATGTTAAAATTATTATTTCTACTTTATAGATGATTTGTGGTTCCTAAAGTATAATTTTGGATTGGTGAATGGGTTTTTGTTTCTAAATGGTGTATCAAATTTCTTAAACGGATTTATAATAGTTTATAGGTTATAAAATGGTTATGTTTTATCCATTTGGAAATGGTTTGACACACAAAGTGTGTAGGAGGCCCATTTTTCACTTCAATGACTTAGGCCTCTTTTGAAAACTATTATTGGATGGTCCTATTTACTTATTTATGATGAAGGGAATGGGAGGTCCTCTGTGTGGTAATCCTATTTGAATTGACGGTTCGAAGGCAAGGGATTTTTACTTGGGGTGATGTGGGGATGGTTCTTGTCTGTGTGTGTGTATAAGAACTTATATATATATTGCCTATTTCTTGTTTGGATTTGTTTGGAAAACCCCCAATATTAATATGACATGGGAAAATGGAATATTTAGTATATTTTCAAGAAAAAATTGCTGTAGTGGCTTCGTATTACAATCTGTATAGCGACACTTAGTATTAAGCTTACTCAACTTTAGGATTATGCCCCTCTATTTGGCTAGGTAAGGTAAGACCGAAAATTCAAGCAGATTGATGGCATCAGGTAAGGTGTTCCTACAAGATGATTCAGAGTTATGTATATTATAGATTATCTATTGATATTTTAGTTACTCATTGTTCCCTTGGAATTTAATTATATGTGTAATTTAATTTGGTGCCTCGTCTAGTTTTGTCTCTTATGTAGTGTTTTCCATTGTCCTTATTGGGTTATTGTTGCTCTTGATTTTTATTATATGGTGTAATAATTTTCTAAAAGTGGTTAAATTAGTTTTTAAATGTTTTGTGGACAATTTATTAGGAATGTTTCACACCCTCTCTCCCTTTTATAATAAATAAATAACTTTATCTCTCCCCCTCCATCCATATTAAAATGTTAAAGACTCATGCTCTTGTAAAATAGTGAGGTTTAAATAAAAAGAGAAAGGCTTTTTTTAAATAAACAATTAAAAAACCTATCTTTATATATTTTATTTAAAGATTGAAATTGATGATTCTTTTATTTAATGGAAATTAATTGGGAATAGATTTATTTGGACGTGCCTAGTGAGTTTTAATAACCATTCCTATACTTCATACTTGCTTTTAGTATTAGGTACATGTTCCATATCGGTCTTCATCACCATGTGAGATATCGAGTTTGTGATTGGAGAGTGACACATGGGGTCACATATTGATTTAGTAGACTTGAGGTTTGTTCTGTCTTTGTTTTCAACTTGGTTGTATTTTAAGTTTATATATAGTTTTAGGTCTGATGTTTTATTTATTTTATTGGTATTATTTTTTGTATTTTATTTATTTGGAATGTTTATATCGGGAGAAATAATTCCCACCGTTATTAAGTGATTCCCTGATACTATTTTCCTATGTAGGAGGACCGAGAATGCCTCTCATGTCTTATTACAGGCTGACTAGGGTTACCGGTTTGGGATAGACTCAGGTTGGTTCAGGAAGGAGACCCTATTAATATACTAGATAAAGAGTATAAATCCCATAAATAAAAGCATCACAAATCATGTTCCTCACACAAGTTGAAAATCAAATTCAAATTTCAACAAGAAAAATCCGAGAATAAAAAGTCCCATCCCTATGAAACTTGGATTTCCTCAATGCATGGGTTGACTAATTAAAAGAAATCATTCACTAATAATTTTTCACATAACATTTTTAATATACCATTCACAAAATATTAGTAAAAAATAAAATATGATCTAATACCATTTTGTGTGCCTCACCCCAAAAGACATTGAATTGGTTCCCTAAGACGGTATGCCACATATCCCCAAGCTTGCCTCCCCATTCATCAGAGGCTACCAACTAGTAGTGTGGGTCTAAAGTGGATTGGTAGGGATACTTTATACACACTACAAATTCATAATAATAGTTTAATAATAATAAAAACAATAACCATATCAACCAAACATCACAGATAAATAGAAAAAATAGAAAAATAACTACAGTATCAAATGATACAAAAATAAATAATACCATACATTCTATAACTAACACCCCATTGGAGGATCACATAAAAGTTTAAAATAAAATAGATAAAAATAGAACTAAAATTGAACTCCAAACTAAAATAATTAATAGTAAATATGAATAAAAAACATAATATAAAGAATCCTTTTTCTTTTAAATACATACCATGGTTAATTTTTAATCATTATTAATAATGCTAAAATAAGAAAATGTGGTATCTCGAATATTTAAAAATTTAAAGTACAATCAAGAAATTATATAAAGCCTTATTATATATGAATTTCATACCAACATGTATCATATATCTTTTATCTACCTAATTAATCTAACTTAGCAAACCCAACGAACACCCATGTGTTTCCATTCCTATTCTATACCCATCTCTCATTTTCCATGAAAAATTCCGATTTTTACCTATAAAAGATGATCATTCCCACCATTTATCTCATCCCACTCCACCATAAATTCCTTAATAAATAAGTTTCCTCATACCCATCTCTAAATACCTCCCAAATAGTTCCTATGGTTTTTAGTACTCCTCTCAATATTTAATAAGCTACTTGGGAAGGTAAGGGTTCTCCTTATCTTTTTTATACAAATACTTTTTTTCCAAGAGTTCCTTTTAGTTTCAATTATTAATGAATTTATATGTTTATAATAAACCATTTAACATCTAAATTATTATCTATTTATAAGATACTACCCTTCCCTCTCAATCATCCCATTCCATAAAACATTTTTTTATAACCACTACGTTTCTGAAATCATGAATTGATTATCTCCATGCTCGTTTCAATTCATCCACTTCCTTTGTTATAAGACTCTAGGTTTACATTTTATTACGTATAAAAATGTTAATAAAAATACATTACTACACAAATGATATCTTATTAATGTGATACTACCTTTATCACTCATCAAAACCATGTTATATTCCCTTTGTATGGTCTTCATGCTCCCAAAACCATTCCTCGATTCTCTGTCTTCATGTAAGGAATACATAAATCTAATATAATTCAAGGTTATCTATCTAAATTATGTTTATATAGGGTTATGTTTATTAAAAATTATCTGAATTAAGAGGTTTATAAAACAATGTTTATAACACTGGATGTGAAAGAACATTCGTTGATGTTCGGATAAAAGGTAAGGGTTTTCCATTTGAAATTCCTCTCTCTAAGATATGTTTTTAATACCCAGCTAATTTAATTTATGTTCAATATATAATATCTATTTGGGATGTTATATCCCAAAATTAATTAATTAATTTTATTTTATGTTCATGTTTAGTCCCTATATTTCAATAGGTTATGATTTAATTAAAACCCAATTCATAAGTGTGTTTCCCTCTTAATGTTCATTATTTGGGAATCATGTTTTAATTACCCAATACATTCTTTTTTATTGTGAATACATTTACATAGATGAATATTTTCAATATTATTCATGTAATATGTATTATTTATAGGTATATATTGTTATTGATAACTCATATTATTTTGATTCAAGAGTTTCCAAAACCATTGTAAAACTCAAACATTTCCATGGTAGAAAAATCATCCTATGTTTTAGTGGAGAAAAAGTGTAAATAATTTCCTATAAATTAATCTATTTATAGATACTATAAATTGAATATGGATCTATAACATATTCCAATAGTTGTTATAACCATAAAAATGGATCATTTATCATTGAAATAATCAACACCCTGATGGATGATGAATGTGCCAATGATGGTACACTTGGAGAGATGCTCCCGACGGATTTACTTTGGAATATTAACATGAACCTAAAGAAATAAGAAAAATTATTTATCAGAAAATTTCTTTTGTTATACTATTAATTCAAACTATTAAAACCAATTTAAAATTTTCATGGATGAATAAACACTTTGGAAGAACCCTCAGCCCTATATTTCTTGACAAGGGTACCTAATTTTTCTTTGATGATTCCCCATATATTCTAAGTTGATTAAGGGATATTAACTTAGGTAGAAACATTATTCTATTTAAGAATGAGGTATTTTATTTCAATATTTCTCATTATATGGACAACCACTATTTATTTAGTAAGTGGTTCCATAAATAAAGTAATTAATGCTATAGATAACTCTTATGGGGAATTCATTAGATATATTATTTTGATGGGTGAGGATTAGAATTATATATCCCCTAGATGTATTTATAGTTCTCATGAGACAAAAAAAGTTTGGGTATTTTGTATATGCCTTTCCAATTTTGAAAGATTCCTTGACTATTATCTCAAAAAAGTGTAAATGTCATGGAGCAAGGACTTGATAATATGTTTTGAGGTACAACGTTTTTCATTCCATTCGTATGAGATCACCGATTAATGTTATCCAAATTTTTATTTATTTTATAGTATATATAATTATCTTAGTTCCATTTCGTTATAGATTCATGTTGTTCATTTACTCATTCCATATCAGTTATCCAATGTTCTTTGTCTTGTATGATTCTATTTCATGTTACTCCTTACTGAGCATATGGGATCACCCTTATTTTTTCCTTTCCCATGGAAACATAGAGGGGGAAAAAATAATTTTTAGGGATAAGATTGATGATCTAGAAATTTTCTCTCAATATGTTCATGTTGTATCTTATGTATTCCAATGTAACGAATGTATGTATCTTGTATTATTGGGCTACTAATAATTCTATCCAGTTGAGATTTGTGTATTTTGTATCAATAATCTAATATAATTATTTTTTCTAGTATTTTGAAGTATGATATATTAAATTTGATATTATTGTATGTTTAGTAACATCCTTGGTGACTAATTTTAGAGGAACCAATTTAGATAGAATAAGTTAAATCAAAACCCACCATGTTTTCAATGGAGAACTCTAAAAAATATAATATGAATTATATTTTAAATTAAATATCATGATCTAATTATGTGTATTCAGTTTCATAAATATAGTGACCAACATGAGGTAATATGCACATGTCAAAAACCATATTAAATTAAAGGATATTTCCCTTTATCATGTTAAATGAGCCAGTGTTGAGGTTAATCTATTCATAACCATATCAGGGAAGGTAAAATTGGTTTTGAATAATAATATAACTATATAGATGGACCTTATAATCCATAGTGTTATATAACTATGTTGTACTTATTACTATTAATGAAATGTAAATAATTTAGTGGAACTAATAATCCATTAGAAGCTTAATAATGGATCAAGTCCATAGAGAATATATTTTTCACTTTGGGAAGTGGTGGAAAGGAAAGATTCATTACAGAGGTATATTTTCTAAAGGGAGATGAATAAAAATAGTGGAAACTAATTCCAAAAAATTTAATTGTAATATGAGATCGATTTATTCAAATGAATAATGTTCAAGGAAGTATTCTATAAAAAACACTTTCCTCAACAAAAAAGAGAATAAATGGAAAGGCAATTACACAATATTACACAAATAGAGGAGTAAAATGTCACTGAGTATGAGGATAACTTTACATGGTTATCTGGGTATTCTATGAACTAAATAAATGGATAAAAAATCAATATTGATAAATTTATTGATGGGTTATTTCTTATACTTTAAAGGGAGTTTGTCTTGATTACCTTTTAATTGTATGAGGATATAGTCTCTAGTAAAATTACGAGAGAAAATGAGTTCTCTAAGGCGTATGTATTCTAGGTAAACAGTGAGATGAAGAAGAAGAAGCCATATTACCATAATTGATTCACCCGATTATTTGATGATATATTTCCCTTCTACATAATTTAATTTATTTGATATATTTTGACACACGCAACCCTAAGTCTAAAAAACAGTAATATAATATAACATTCTAACCTAGATATTAAAACTTGAAATATGAATAAGAATAAAAAAAAATTATGTAAAAATATGTATAAACGTTTTATAAAATGTTTAAATCTGGATTAATTTATAATAAATAAGTACTCAATTTAAATAAAGTGATTTTATGATTTAGAAATACAGTTTCCTAAAAAATGGGTTTTATTACTTTTTTTGGGAAAATATTATTAAGAATTTCTTCATATTTTAGAAGTTTTCTTTTTTAAAAAGGGTATAATATTTGAAATCATCATAATAAAATTATATTAGAATGAATATTTTGAAATTTCATGAAAAGTTTTATTTTTCAATTAATATTAAAGAAACTAATTTTAATTGAAAAGAATCATCATTTCCAGAATTTTAAAAGATTTAATTGGCTGATAAATGTTTTCAATGTATCATTAGTTCACTAAAATTATGAACAATTTAGTTTTGGTCATTAGAATCAAAATTAATCAATATTTTGATATACAAATTATTTGTACTTAAGTAGACATTTTGCTATAAAACTGCTTGCCAATGTATTTTGCTGGTTTAATTTAAAATTAAATTTTATCAGCTTTGTGAACTGAATCTAATAAAATGGATTAAAAATTATTAAAAATTATAATTATTATATTGTAATTATATAATATTAATTTTTTTTCATTTTGAATAGAAACCATAGTAAATATTTTTCACCTTGGTAAAAGAGGTAAAATTGGGTTAAACCACACGGTAATGATTTAAAATATATCTGAAATATAACATTATCCTATTTTATCAGTGGTTTTCCAACAATGATAGGTATAAGGAGAGTATATAATTTTTAAAAAAATGTTTTGAATTTTGTAACCCAATCTTGACTTTTGTTAAGATAAGTTTTTTTTATTCACATTAAATACTATTAGTGGGTCTTTGAATTGAATGGAATGGTCGGAAGATTTAATTTGGTTTTAGATATCTCCAAAATTATAAAGACCTTCCTTTTTTATTTATCCTAATAAATTCAAGAAAACGATATTTTTTATTTTATTTCATGGTCACATAATTTTTACAATTAAATTGGGTATTTCCTAAAAACTACTTTCAAGAATTTTACATTCGTATATTAAAATTAAAATTTAAGTTATCATTGTTAAAGTTAAAATGGGTTTAATGTGGTTTGACTAGGATATAAGGATTAATATGTAATAAAACATTCCAAATGTGATTGGTTGAGCATATTTTGACCTTATCACAAATTATATTCAAAATTGGGGTACCTTTGTATTACTTTACATGATTATAATGTTTATATTATTCAATATTTCATGAATTTCCAAATGTATCATTTACCTATATTATAAGAGGATAACACCTCATTTATACGATCCACACTTAATGGGACTTATATCATAGATAATCCTTACCAAAATACCATCATATACTACTTTCCCATGTCTTATAAATTTTTATCTTACCAAAAGAACATCATTTCAGGGCTTAAGGTATAAGCCAAAGGAGGTTACTAAATGAAGAGGTATAACTCTTAATGGAGTAATTTTGATTTTATTTAATCTTTTTATTCCCATAAATCTAATTTAAAAATCATTAAAATTTGACTCAAGTATAATAAATATAATCATACTTTATTATGATTATGGTACAACCATTTTCCACCTCCTTTTCTTCATTTGGAAAAAGAACAAATTTCTTGTGTGTACGTACGACTTATGGCCTCTTCGTAGCAGTGTAATTAATTTTTCATAACCATTATACTTATATGGATATAAAGACAGAACTAGAGAATACATATTATATTTATGACATAATTATTTTCCTATAAGTATAATATATTATTTATCTTTTTACATTTTCACTATTTAAAATTATTATAATGTTGCTCATACGTACATGTAGACTACCACCTCCATGAAGCGATGTGTCCTATTTTTCATGTACACCCTTCATTGAATATTATAAATATATATATAATGAATGTATGTGATATTTATATCACAATTAACATTATGAAGATAATGTAATCATGAGAAATATGCAAGGACTGGAATCATTGATCTAAAACTTACTTAAATAACTAAGTAGTTAATAATGGAAACAAAATTTTTAATAAAGAATTATTAATAAAAAGGCATTAGAATTTCATAAGTAGATCATATATGATATTGTAATTATTTTTATTGTCTATTATATAATTTTAATTAATATAAATTTAAAATAATTGAGGTTAAAATCAGTTACGAGGAAGAACGAAATTAAAGTAAGAGATTTCATCTCAATTTCCACTCCATAGAGTTATATTTGGTATTATGAACCTATTTACTTTTATGTGGTGTATATACCACCTATTGGAAATATTTAACATGAATAAATATTTATTTATGATCATTAATGTTTTAATTAAATATTATTTTCCCTTTTGGATTAAATTTAAAATTTACCAATGAGGTTAGAATTTATTTTACTATCATATTTTTCTTGGTATTGATCAAAATTTTTTGTTAAAGGAATATTATAATACATCAATTATAATATATATATATATATTTTATTATACAATATATATGTAATTATTTTCTATATTTTATTCCAAAATTTTATCTCCTTTAAAATGAATCAGGAAAATAAATGTTTAGGACAAAATCCGATCTTATTTTTATTTTTGGCCAAGAATATTTTCCTTCCATATCTATATTTTTTAAATTTGTTTTTTAAAAATTACTTTTAATTTATATAAATGATTTATTAAGAAGATTTTATATTGTATTTACATTTTTAAAATGTTTTAATGTAATATTTATAATATTTTCTAAATGTTTTTTTCATCTTTCTTTTTCTAAAGTTAAAATGAATGTTTCTTTTTAACCTATATGAACTGAATAAATTTTCCATCCACTATAAAATTTTTCACTGTTTAGAATCATCTAAATGTTTTCAATTATTTTACAAAGAAAAAAATTTAATGAAAAATTATTTTAATGTTTTTATTCTATTTTCTTTATTTGTCAAAAGGATATGATTTTGTTGAAAAAAATATTTTTTAGATGAATTGATGGTCATATATTTTCTCTTATTAATATTGTAGTCATTAAATTTGTTTTAAAACATCCACTTCCTTATGATTTTTTTCATTTGAAATTTAATTCTTATTAAATATCAATATTATTTGTATAATAGATATTATTATTACCTAATACATTTACCATGTCTAATTACAGTTTTTTATAATGATATTTATTTAATTGATTGTGAAAATATTGATATTCCATATTTTTAACTCTATAAAGATATTTTTTGATAAGTAATATTAATTATGAATTAAATTTATCATTAAATATATGATAAATTCATTGGATATATAATGATGGGTGGGGAATATAATTTTAGATCCCCTAGATGCATCCAATGGTCCCATATGAAAAACTAGTTGGATAACCATATCAAATGGGTTTTTGGTGTATACCTACCTATAAATTAAATTGTCTCAACACAAGTCCTTAATGTAAATGGTATAATGAAACTTGAAAACATGATTTAAAACATCAAGTATTTACTTCCTTGTTAATTTAGTTATTATTATCTATGAGATTATTTTGTTGATATTATCCAAGGATTCATTTCATTATCAAGTTATTAATTAAATGGAATGTGTTTTTTTAGTTATTTTCCTTTACATATAGATTATTACTTATTTATTAATGATAGAGTTTTCTATATGTTACTCTTAATGAGAAATTGAGATCACTTTATAATTTTTTTCCTTTCTTCGGTATATGAATTAGGATATTATGAATAATATATAGGATGCAAGAATTTATCTTATGATATGTTTTTTTTGTATTTCAAATGTAATATGGGAATAATGTATGTATATAGTTTTCCATGATTGATAAACCGATTGATCATATATGGTGAGATCTATTTCATATTGTACTAATTCAATAATGAAATCATAGTCTCTGTGTTACTAGGGTCAGGATTCAATAGTTGGTTTCAGAGAAAGTTTAGTAGAATCCCTGATAACTAAATTTTAAATGAACAAAACTAAGAAGATAAATATAATAATCTCATATAATATTTGATAACATTTACCATTATATGTGTTGGTATTTCATGTATCAACATTCACAATTATTATGAGGTAACATGATATGTACCGTTATTTAGTTATAATTCCTAATAGAAGTAAGGGAATCAACAACCATAGACAATGCAGGTATTGCCCTACTGTGTAAACCAATAGAGCTGGTGTTAGAATTGAGAAAATCTTGGCCATATTAGGGTAACTGACTTAGGTTATGATGAATAAACTTTCTCATATATTGAAAAGTATTGTTCAATAATGTGATTTTCTTAATTTGGATCAGTTTATGAGACATGATACTCTATATTTTAAGGGGTCTATTAATATATAGATAAATAATGGATTAGGTCTCTGGAAATGATATTCCTAGATTTAGAATGTGATTAATGTGAAATTTTTATTCTAGAATTTATTTTTTATTGTAGTTTATGATCAATGGTGGATATTGATTGAGAAAATTAATGAGGTTTAAGAAATATAAATCATTGAATAAATAAATGTAAAAGTGATATTCTTTGATAAATACTTCTGTCAAGAATAGAGAGCTGAAATATAGATGAAGTTCATTACTTAAAAAAATAAAGAGGAAGGTTTTTTAGAGTATGGGGATTAATTTATTAGATTATACAATAATTTTTTGGACAATAAATTTAATATATAAATAAATATTAACCATTCATTTTATTGGATTAATCTAAGTATCTAAAGGGTACTGGATTCTCAAAAGTTTTCAACATATGATTATATAATATCAAGTTTTATTATGATAGAGAAAATAATTTTATAGATCCTATATATATATATTTTGAAATCAAGAGACAAAGAAGTTGAATCAAAATCAAGAGTAGGGGAACAATTAAAATAATAATAATTTAATGAAGAAGTTTACATCGTATAAAAATTGTGGAATGAAATATCCTAGAAATTTACTAAATGGATTGAGATTTTGAATCAAGTGTGGAGATAAGTGTTATATGGATAATTAATGTAATGAAAATAAAAAACCAATACTATTTAGTAGTTTAAATATAATGATATGGGGAATTATCTACACTACTTACCTAACTATGAAGGAAAATTAACAGAGAATAATCCAAGGGGTGAAGGTCATGTATATAAAAATTCTATAGCTGAAGTGAGTGTTCCAAGTGATGTGGTGAAAGGTACACATATCATCCATTATAGAAGTGAAAATGTTCTAATTAATCTAGGTTCCAATCAAAATTTTATATTTAGAGAATTTTATAAGGGTATCATATCACTAACATAATTTTTATATGTTGATTAGGAAATTAATAATCTTAATTTTTTGATGATCAAATTTCAAGTTTAGAGTTCCTCTATTAAAGATATTTTTTGTAATGGAATTCATGAAAATATTTTTATTCTATTTCTAGTTGAATTTGACATAATTCTGGGCAATAATTATCTCTATTATTATAAATCTAATATCAATTATCAATAAAGGAATGATACATTCAAAATTTAAAATCAACCAATGCTAGTTTGTTGGTGTGATGGAGAAGCTTAACTACCAATAGAAATTAAATCAATTAAATGAGATTTACTATCTATTAATGAGTTATATTTATCTTATATGATTTTATAGAATCCCAACATTTAGAATATTCCAATTAAATATATTTATTTTCTTCCTAGAATGACTTCATAGTCATCCATTGAGTCATGAAGTTGATTTTTTTATTATAACTCATACTTATTGGTACACACTTTTGAAAGACATAATATAGAATGACCTTTATAGAGTTGCTAGAATTTATGAAGAAACTCTAGGAGCCCCGTGATTCACCATGGGGTGAACATATTATTTTTGAAACAAAAAATACGAGTCAATGCATATTTGTAACGATTATCGAGAAACATAACATGATCATTAAAAAGGAAATGCATCCTCTACCCCAAATTAATAATGTATTTGATCTATTTTGAGGAGCTCAATATTTTTCCATGATTGATCTACAATATTTATATCATCAACTATGGTTAAAGAAAGAATTTATTCCCAGTTCTTCACCACTGTTTGATTAATGGTCAATATAAATTTATAGTAATTACAAGAGTTATTTTTTTCTACAAAATAAATCATTATTGGGTCATATAATTTCAAGTGAGGTTATATCATTAGACCCTTAAAATATGAATGTTATTTAGAAATGGACTAATCCAACGTTATTAAATGAGATTCATAAAATTTTCATGTTGGTGTTATATTATCAATTATTGGTGACATATTTCTAAAAAACTATCTAATCCACTCAACAAATTTACTCTGAAGGGGGTTAATCTCTTTTTGAAATTTGAATGTAATGATAATTTAAAATAAGTAATTTTTTTGGTCAGTAAACTTATGATTATACTACCCTACAATGGGGAAGGGTTTTTGATATGGAGAGATACATAAAATATAGAACTAGGATGTGTCCTCATATAATTATATGGTGATCTCATATATCTCATGCCAATTAAAAATTCAGGATTATAATTACACAACTCATTATTTAGAGCTAGAAATATTAATTTTTTGAATGATGATATGTAAGATTTTCTTTTTGGGGAAACATGTAAAATATATATAACAATTATAAAATCATGAAGTATATGTTTGAAATATAATTATTTGAATATGTACTAAATGATATGGTACGAGTTGACAAATGATTGTGTTTTTTCAATACATTTCTTATAAGGCCCCAGCCATAAACATTACTTAATCTTGAGATATTTCATGAATACACCTTGAGGATCTTTTCAGGTTTAGAGTTTTAGAGAATTAGATCAAAAAACATGCATTACATCCCACATTTAAACAAAGTGGTTATAATAAAAGATAGTTTTCATTTTTTCCCATCAACGGAAACATATTTAAAATAAAACATGGATTCTTTCTTGAAACTTCTTGACACTATCATCATATCATGCACCATTCCCTTGACCTGTGAAAAACATTTCAAAAACTTGGGATGAGCATAAAAAGCTCAGTAAGGGATATAAAAATATGGAAAGGAAACATGAGTACATGCATACATAAGAATCAATGAAATCATACTATACTCATAAAACCTAAGCACTTTAACATACCTCATCAAATCATGAATAAATCATAGAAATCATAAGACATAAAGGTCACTTGAGGCATTAAAAACATTCTTACATAGGGAGTAACCCTCTTGGTTACGTTTAGAATACCCATCAAAGTATATTCCCTAAATCTCATCGGAGAAACCTTAAAGTTTAACTCCTTCACGTTACCCAATGCATTGGAGATCTATATCAGGCTCACCCCCCCTTAGTTTATCATGGAACCACCCGTCTTCATAACAGTGCCCAAGAACCATAACATAATCGTATCACATAAAACATGCATAAATGAAACATAACATTTCCACATTTCAATCACAAGATATCAATACAACACATTGATATAATAATGACACTATGAAAACCATTTTCAATACCAAAATAAAAGAAAATTAAAACATGGTATTTATTTTTCATTTAAAAAAATGGTATGGCATGTAGAGGAAGCTGAAACTCAAACAATGGTCACGGCAGTAGAGAAGTCATTGTCGCCGCATACGTATGACAAAAAACACATTCCTTTGTCATTTAGTAAAAGAATTCGTATGGAAAAGAATCTTTTTGAATAAATGTAAAAGTCAAAGTGTTTTATACACCATATAAAAGAAAGTTTTGTATAAAACAAAATATGTCTCAATGAAAGGAGATTGAGACGAAGTCCCCTACAAAGATAATTTTTAAATAAAATAGATCTATTATGTGTATTCACTATATTTACACATAAACAAAGTACAAATAAAAGATAGGACATAATAATATCATGACATAATTTGAAAGTAGGATATTAACCCAAAGAACGAAAATTGGGTTAAGAAGTTCCCTTACCCCGGGTCCGACTTGACTCGATCATTCTTTAACCTCCTGAATAATAAACTTGAGTTAATTTATACTTTATTAAGAACCATTTTAAAGTTCATTATTCCTATTATATCACTTATTACCATGTTATGAACAATATTTAATTATTTAAGTTAATAACGGTTGTTTTGTCGATCATTGGTACTTGAGTCAAAAATAAACTCCTTATAATTACAAGTTGTTCATGTAGTCAAATATCCATTATCTCAAGAATGATATTAATTATGTAGATTCCATATATATAATATATATCCAGTATATATATGAATTTATAATACTACATAATCATTTAGAGGTAAGAAATGAAATGCACCGTTCATGGAGATGGTAAGCCGTACGTACGCATGAACGCTACTTTCATTTCTATGTCATATTAATGGAATTAAAACTAAATGAGAGATATGTATATTTTAATTCCAGAATTATATTCATAATTTATATGTATCATAAATCATATATATCCATTATATATATGTACTTATAATAGTACATTATATTTGGGGATAAGCAATGAAATGCACCGTTCATGGAGACGGTAAGCCGTACGTACGCATGAACGCTACTTTCATTTCTATCTCCTACTTTAATGTAATTAAATAATAATGATACATAATAGTATTATAATTCCAGTATGGTATCATATATAATATCATTAAATCTATCCTTTATATGTACCACATATGGTATTAATGAATCAAATCACTTTGAGGGGGCGATAGACCGCCCTTCCTAAAATGAAGATATCACGTATACCCATAATGGAAGCCATAAAGGTATTCCATAAATGAAAAATACAGAAGCTCAAGGAAAACATAAACATATTATTTATAAATATAGTGACATCTTAATGGCCACCTTTGAAGGTGTTAGAAGAATATTGAACAATCATCGTTTCGTGAGGCAGAAATTCGCCATCCATGGAAACAGTATGTTCTTTAACCATTAGATGTAGGTGTGCGTGAGTGTAGCTTGAATTATTATTATAACAACATCCTAGTATATTTAAGATACCGGGGTTGTTACAAAATAAATGAATAAAAAGAGTTTAGGGTGTTGTAGAAGCAAAATAAAACATAAGAACACAAGAGAAGACAATACCTTTAAAACAGGTAACTCTTTTTGATTTGAGCTCAAAGGATTCCTTGGGAAGACTTATGCCCAATTGAGGCTTCTCGAAGTAAGATAGGGATGTGGGGAGACAAAATGAGCAGGGGTTGGCTGAGCCAAAGGCTTTGGAGGTGTGGGTAAGGTGGTAGAGGTGGGGGACTTTTATAAGAGGAGAGGAGGGGCACTCTTGGAATGTTATAAAAGGTTACTTTATTATAAAATGTTTTTCAGATTTTAAAGGTCCCAAAATTATATATTTAGATGATAAGGTGATAAGAGTTCTAAATTTACCCATCCAATAGTTTTTTACATGTGTAGGTATTATATTTTACATTATCTTTTCAATTTATTTAAATCTTTAAATAATGAGGTAATCACTGCATCATCATGGTGTCATAAATAATTTAATTTATTTAATGTCTAAAAATAATAAAAAAATATCATGATGTCAGAAATATTTTTAGTTTTCCAATTAATATTTATAGTAGAAAATCTGACTTGTATAACCCCATTTAAATTTTTTTAGTAAAACAACTCATGTTTTTGTCATTTTAATTTTAACATTAAATAAAAAGATATTAATGTCATTTTCCTACCAAAGTGGCTCCATGGGGTCCCCAATTTGACCCATGGATTGTATTGGTCGGCCATGACACATCCAATAAGGGTAGGATATGTGTTAAGTTCATTTCATATTATTAAAACATTATTCTTACCTTAAATTACACTAATTACCTCTAATCGCGATTAAAAACTTAAAAGTTACTATTCACCAAAAAATTATTTGAATCCCATTGAACCACATTTTTCTTCTTAATGATAAACATGTATGTCATATTTTTTAAATTCAAAACAAAAAGGTGGTAAAATTTCATTTAAACGAAAAATCACTTTTTAAGTACCACTTAGTGGTTTCACTATTCATAAAAAATTGAAGTTTTTCAGAAAAATACCAAAACTTCACCATAAGCTATATTTGTTATTCCAAATTAAATAATGATTTAAATTTTAAAAAATTCAAAACATATAAGTTACATTAATTAATTTAATAATTAATTCCCGCTGTCAGAGCAAATAGCGTGTTTTTATGAAATAATAAGTATCAAAAGATTGACACTAGTTTAAGTCCAATTTTAAAGTGAAATTAATTCCAATGACCACTATTGGATTAAATGGTAAAAATATATTCTAATTTAGCTTTAAAACCAATTAAAAAGATAATCTAATCATATAAATAAATTATATTTAAAAAAGGTTTTAAATGAAAATACAACATTTTTCACTATTCATTAAAATAATGAACTTTGTCGGAAAAATACCAAAAATTTACCCGAAGTAAATTTCAATGTTCCAATCATAAAGAATAAGTTCATTTTGACAAATAGAGCTTATAATGTTCTCGAAAGTTTGATTTAAAAATGGGTTTCCATCAAAAGGCAGTAAAACAATCTTTTAAAAATAATAGTGTATTCCATGCTTAAGATTGGATTTATTCTCATTTTAAGCCTCTAAAACACTATCTAATTTTTTAATAGACATAGATAAAAATATCTATTATTCATTACTTACTTGGGATGTTACATCCTTCCCCCCTTTAGAAAATTGTGTCCCCGCAATTAATTTACTTATATAATAGGTGGGGGTATTTAGACATCATTGCATTTTCAGATTCCCATGATACCTCTTCAATCATGTGGTTTTTCCACAAAACCATTACCTGATTAATAAACTTATTCCATAACACTTTCTCCCTATGGTCAAGAATCTGGACCGGTTATTCCTCATAAGATAGGTTCTTTTCTAGCTGAACTACCTCTGGACTCAAAACATGAGATGGATCTGGCATATACTTTCGCAACTGATCCAACTCTCTCCGGAATTTCATATGGTTCAATGAACCTTGGACTCATATTTACTTTCTTACCAAATCGCATCACACTTTTCCATGGTGAGACTTTGAGAAAAACATGATCACCTACCTCAAAAAAGAGATCCTTCCTCCTGTAGTCCGCATAACTCTTCTTCCTGCTCTGAGCTGTTCTCATGTGTTTCTGTATCAGCTGAACTTTTTCTGCCAACTCTTCTACCAATTATGGTCCCATCATCTTCCTTTCACCCACTTCATCCCAGAAAGCTGGAGTTCCACACCGGTTCCCATATAACGCCTCAAATGGTGCCATCTGTATACTGGAATGAAAACTGTTATTATATGAAAACTCAACCAAAGAAAGATATTGGTCCTAACATCCCTGATAATCCATTGAACAAGCACATAGCATATCTTCCAAAGTCTGAATTTTTCATTCTGATTTCCCATCTGATTGAGGATGAAAAGTTGTACTAAAATTTAATTGAGTACCCAATGACTTCTGAAGGCCTTTCAAAAAGTTAGAAGTGAACCTGGGATCACGGTCAGATACAATGGAGTGAGGAACTCCATGTAACCTGACTATCTCTTTACGATACAAATGGGAAAGCTGATCTAGGGGAAAAGTATCTCGTATAGAAAGGAAATGAGAAGATTTAGTCAAGTGATCAACAATAACCTAGATTGCATTTTTACCTTGAGATGTCTTCGGTAATCCCACAACAAAGTCCATGGATCTATTCTCCCATTTCCACTATGGCACTGGTAAAGGCTAAAGCACCCCTTTCGGTAACTGCAGCTCTGCTTTAACCTGTTGACATGTCGAACACTTCACAGTAAAATCAGCAATATCTCTTTTCATTCCATCCCACTAGTAATACTCCTACAGATCTCTGTACATCATAGTACTGCCAGGATGAACTGAAAACGGAGAACTATGAGCCTCACATAACAACTCTATCTTCAACTGTGAATCACAAGGCGCACCGAATCTCTTCCCAAATCTCAAAACACAATCATTATCAATTTTGAATTCAGGCAACTTACCTTTCTGAACTAGCTCTACCTTTTTCTGCAACTCACTGTCTTGCTTCTGTGCTTGCTTGATTCTTTCTGATAGAGAAGATTTCACTGATACCTGAAACAAAACAGAAGGAAATCCTACACAAACAACTTCTATGCCAAAGTTCATCAAATCCTTAACAAAAGGACCACGTTCCAAATGCAACATTGTTAATGAAGCATTACTTTTTCGACTCAAAGCATCAACCACTTTATTTGCTTTTCCCGGATGGTAATGAATTGTACAATCATAATCCTTGATTAATTCCAGCCATCTCCTATGTCTCATGTTCAATTCTTTCTGAGTGAATATATACATTAAACTTTTGTGATCGGTATATATTTCACACTTTACTACATACAAATGATTCCTTCAAATTTGTAAAGTGAAAACAACAACTAATTACAAATCATGTGTAGGGTAATTTACCTCATGAGTTTTCAACTATCGTGAAGCATAAGCAATTAACTGATCATTCTGCATTAGGACCCAACCATGTCCTTTCAATGAAGCATCGCTGTAGATAACAAACTCCCCATTCTTAGAAGGTACTGCCAAAACTGGAGCATTCACCAATCTTCTTTTCAATTCCTGAAAACAATCATCACATTATTTTGTCCAGATAAACTTAACACCCTTACGATTTAGCTAAGTCATTGGACTAGATAACCATGAAAAATTTCTAACAAAACTTCGGTAATAGCCTGCCAAACCAAGGAAACTATGAATCTTAGATACATTTGTGGGTCTTGGCCATTCTTCAACAACCTTTTTTGTAGGATCAACAGTTATTCCATCTTTATAAACAATATGACCAAGGAAAGAAATTTTTTGCAACCAAAACACACACTTGCTGAATTTACCATACAATTTCTTTTCTTTCATGGTTAGAAAAATAACCCTTAAATGTTTTTCATGCTCCTCTTTACTTTTAGAAAACACCAAAATATCATCAATAACACAACCACCATTTATCACCTAATTCAACTGAGCCATCACTGCAGTAAACTACTCAATTCTGATTCTGACCATCTCAGTATGCTGATTTGGAAGGTCATTTCTCTCAGTATGCCTTCCCAAAAAAGCTTCTCTATTTCCTCTATGGAAAACCATTCTGAACACTGAAATACCTTAGGTGAAGCAACATGGTAATATTTAAATGCTATATCATTTCAATTTGACCATAAAAATATATTTTTAGACAATCATTTAATAGAATTCTAACTCCTAAAGTTATCTAAACCGACCTCTGATACCAACTATAAGGCCCCAGCCTTAAACATTACATAATCTTGAGATATTCGAATTATTCACCTTGAGGATCTTTTCAGGTTTAGGGTTTTAGAGAATTAGATTATAAAACATGCATTACAACCCACATTTAAACAAAGTGGTTACAATAAAAGATAGTATTCATTTTTTCCCATCAACGGAAACATATTTAAAATAAAACATGGATTCTTTCTTGACACTTCCTTGACACTATCATCATATCATGGACCCTTCCCTTGACCTATGAAAAACATTTGAAAAACATGGGATGAGCATAAAAAGCTCAGTAAGGGATATAAAAATATTGAAAGGAAACATGAGTACATGCATACATAAGAACGAATGAAATCATACTCTAATCATAAAACAAAAGAACTTTAACAGACCTCATCAAATGATGAATAAATCATAGAAATCATAAGACATAAAGGTAACTTGAGGCATTTATAACATTCTTACGTAGGGAGTAACCCCCTTGGTTACGTTTGGAATACCCATCACAGTATATTCACTAAATCTCTTTGGAGAAACCTAAATGTTTAACTCCTTTGCATTACCCAATGCATTTGAGATCTATATTTGGCTCACCCACCATTAGTTTATCACGAAACCACCCATCTTCATAACAATGCCCAAGAACCATAACATAATCGTATCACATAAAACATGCATAAAGGAAACATAAAATTTCCACATTTCAATCACAAGATTTCAATACCACACATTGATATAATAAAGACATTATAAAAACCATTTTCAATACCAAAATAAAAGAAAAGTAAAACATGGTATTTATTTTTCATTTAAAAAAATGTATGGCTTGTAGAGGAAGCCGAAACACAAAAAATGGTCACAGTGGCAGAGAAGTCGTTGTCGCCGCATACGTACGAAAAAAAACATTGCTTTTTCGTTTAGTAAAACGATTCATATAGAAAAGATTCCTTTTGAATAAATGTAAAAGTCAAAGGGGTTTATACACCATATAAAAGAAAATTGTGTATAAAACAAAATATGCCTCAATGAAATGAGATTGAGACGAAGTCCCATACAAAGATCATTTCTAAATAAAATAGATCTATTATGTGTATTAACTATATATACACATAAATAAAGTACAAATAAAATATATGACCTAATAATATCATGACATTATTTGAAAGTAGGAGATTAACCCAAAGAATGAAAATTGGGTTAAGAAGTTCCCTTACCTCGGGTCCGACTTGACTCGATCATTCTTTAACCTCCTGAATAATAAACATGAGTTAATTTCTAATTTCTTAAGAACCTTTTTCAAGTTAATTATTCCTTTTATATCACTTATTACCATGTTATGAACAATATTTAATTATTTATGTTAATAACGGTCGTTTTGTCGATCATTGGTACTTGAGTGAAAAATAAACTCCTTATAATTACAAGTTGTTCACATAGTCAAATATCCAGTATCTAAATAATGATATTAATGATGTAGATTCCATATATATAATATATATTTAGTATATACATGAATTTATAATATTACATAATCATTTAGAGGTAAGAAATGAAATGCACCGTTCATGGAGACGGTAAGCCGTACGTACGCATGAACACTAATTTCATTTCTATGTCATATTAATGGAATTAAAACTAAATGAGAGATATGCATATTTAAATTCCAGAATTATATTAATCATTTAGATGTAACATAAATCATATATTTCAGTTATATATATGTACTTATATTAGTACATTACATTTGGGGATAAGAAATGAAATGCACCGTTCATGGAGACGATAAGCCGTACGTACGCATGAACGCTACTTTCATTTCTATATCATACTTTAATGGAATTAAAACATAATGATACATAATAGTATTATAATTCCAGTATGGTATTATATATAATATCATTAAATCTATCCTTTATACATACCACATATGGTATTAACGAATCAAATCACTTTGAGGGGGCGGTAGTTCGCACTTCTTAAAATGAAGATATCACATATACCCATAATGGAAGGCATAAAGGTATGCCATAAATGAAAAATAAAAGGAGCTTAATTAAAACATAAACATATTATATATAAATATAATGACATCTTAATGGCCAGCTTTGAAGTTGTTAGAAGAATATTGAACAATCATCGTTTCGTGAGGCTGAAATTCGCCATCGACAGAAACATTATGTTCTTTAACCATTAGATGTAGGTGTGTGTGAGTGTATCTCAAATGATTCATATAAAAACATCCTAGTATATTGAAGATACTGGTGTTGTTACAAAATAAATTAATAATAAGAGTTTAGGGGGTTGGAGAAGCAAAATAAAACATAAGAACACAAGAGAAGACCATACCTTTAAAACGGGTAACTCTTTTTGATTTGAGCTCAAAGGCTTCATTGGGAAGACTTATGCCCAAAGTGAGGCTTCTAGGAGTAAGAGAGGGATGTGGAGAGACAAAAGGAGTAGGTTTTTGCCGAGAAAAATCATTTGGAAGTGTGGGTAAGGTGGTAGAGGTGGGGGCCTTTTATAAGAGGAGAGGAGGGGCACTCTTGGAAAGTTATAAAAGGTTACTTTATTATAAAATGATTTTCGGATTTTAAAGGTCCCAAAATTATATATTTCGAGGATAAGGTGATAAGAGTTAGAAATCCACCCATGCAATAGGTTTTTGACATGTGTAGGGCTTATATTTTACATTATCTTTTCATTTTATTCAAATCGTTAATTAATGAGGTAATCGCAACATCATCATGGTGTCATAAATAATTTAATTTATTTAATGTCTAAAAATTATAAAAAAAATATCATGATATAGGAAATCTATTTATATTTCCAATTAATATTTATAGTCAAAAATCTGACACGTATAACTCAATTTAAAAATTGTTTTAGTAAAACAACTCATGTTTGTGTCATTTTAATTTTAACATTAAATAAAAAGATATTAATGTCATTTTCCTACCAAATTGGCTCCATGGGGTCCCCAAGTTGACCCATGGATTGTCTTGGTCGGCCATGACACATACAATAAGGCTAGGACATGTTTCAAGTTCATTTCATATTATTAAAACATTAGTCTTACCTTAAATTACACTAATTACCGCTAATCACGATTAAAAACTTAAAAGTTACTATTCACCAAAAAATTATTTTAATCCCATTGAACCACATTTTACTTCTTAATGAAAAAAATTTATGTCGGATTTTTGAAATTCAAAACACAGCGGTGTTAAAATTTCATTTAAACGAAAAATTAGTTTTTAAATACCACTTAGTGGTTTCACTATTCATCAAAAATTGAAGTTTTTTATAAAAATACCAAAACTTCACCCTAAGCTATATTTGATATTCCAAATTCAAAAATAATGTCTATTTTAAAAAATTAAAAACATATAAGTTACAGTAATTAATTTAATAATTAATTCCCACTGTCATAGCAAATAGCGTGTTTTTATGAAACAACAAGTATCAAAATATTGACACTAGTTTAAGTCCAATTTCAAAGTGAAATTAATTCCAACGACCACTATTAGATTAAATGGTAAAAATATATTCTAATTTAACATTAAAACCAATTCAAAAGATAATCTAATCATATATATAAATTAGATTAAAAAGAGGTTTTGAATTAAAATACAACATTTTTCACTATTCATTAAAAAAATGAACTTTGTCGGAAAAATACCAAAAATTTACCCAAAGTAAATTTCAATGTTCCAATAATAAATAATAAGTTTATTTTGACAAATTGAGCTTATAAAGTTGTCAAAAGTTTGATTTAAAAATGGTTTTCCATCAAAAGGCAGTAAAAAAAGCTTTTAAAAATATTAGTGTATTCCATGCTTATGATTGGATTTATTCTCATTTTAAGCCTCTAAAACACTATCTAATTCATTAATAGACATAGATAAAAATATCTATTATTCATTACTTACTTGGGATGTTAAATTTCTACCCTGGGAAGATGAATAAGGTTGTTGATGTGATAAATTTGGAAGTACAAGTTAGTTTTTCTATGATGAGGATCAAATGAGATCAAATATTTATAGATTTATAGAATAAAGGTTTTAAAATATTATAGAAATGGGAAAGATATTACCATTATCAGATGAATGTTTAACCATCCATCCCTGAGAGAATTAAGAAGGCATAAAAGGAAGACGTGGAATTATAAAATAAGGTGAGGAATGTTGCTGTGTTTGACCATGATCATAGAGGAATTAAATGGTCTAGAAACCAATTATGTGTTCCATAAATACATTTTTTAGATGGTGTTATTAGATTAATGTCATAATTCATCATTATCTATTCATCCTATATGGATTAATATGTATAGAGATATGAAAGAGTTTTTCTAGTGGTATAAATTGAACAATATTTTGAAGTGTATATATCTCGATGCTTGTTGTGTGAATAGTTAAGGTTAAGAGACACACGTATTACTGGATTTTACAGAAATAACCCTTACTAGAATGAAAATTTTAAAAAATGACCGTTGATTTCATCATCAGAATCCCAAAAGCATCTAAAGGATATAATACTATTTGGGTTATAGTTAATCACCTTATGAAGCCATCAGAATTTATCTTTATAAGAGAAGATTTATTTTTTGATCTTAATCAGTTATATATTATGTATGTTATAAGAGATCATGGAGTACCGTATTCAAATGTATTTGATTAGGATTTGAGTTTTACCTCAATGTTTTATAGAAATATTTTACAGGATCTAGATAAAGAGTAAAATTATACTACTACTTATCACCCTCAAATTGTTGGTAAGTACGAGAGGTAAATTAAAAATATAGAAGTCGTGTTGAGATATTTATCAATGTATTTCAAATGTTTTTAGGATTAAAACCTTACATTGGTATAGTTTTCTTTCCATAATATCTTTTACTCAATTTTTCATATGGCTCTTTATGAGTCCCTCTGTGGTAGAAAGAACATAACTCCTATGTGATTGGATGAATTTAGAGAAATAATGTCATTGGGGATTGATCTATATAAGGAAATGTAATATATTGTTAGTTCAATTCAATAACACATAAGGGAATCTCATATTTGATAAAAAAGTTATAATAAAAGTAATTGATGAGACCTATTGTTTGATGTTGGTGATAAGGTACTACTTGGAATATCTCACTAGAAAAAGGTTATGAGACTTGGAAAAAACCAAAATATGTTCCCCAGATATATCAATACCTTGAATTTTTTTGATATTATCAGGACAATATCTTATCTATTGGCACTTCTACTGAATCTCTATCAAGATCATGATTCGTTCCTTGTATATCTCTTAAGGAAGTACATTCTTGATCCTTTATATATAGTAAAATCAATTTTAATTACACTAGTGAAAGATTTATCTTATAAGGAACCAACAACTGAGATTATGGATTATTGAGAGAAAGTGATATAAAACAAGACCAATCACCTATTCAGTGATTTGTAAAAAATAACAAAACTAAGGATGTTACCCGGGAACTTAGGATCTGATGAGGCATAAATATCTATCTTCTTTTTTTGTACAAAAGTGACATAATTTCAAGGGATAAATTTTTATAATGTGTATAGAATGCAGCACCCTTATATTTTATGATAAATTCCCCATTAAATATACTTAATTTCTTATATATCTTGTGATACACAAAACCCAAATTATAAATGAACCAAAAAATTTCATACCGTTATAACATATCAATTAAAATTGGAGATATGAGAAGGAATAATTTTTTTTTGAATATATATATATCGGTTTTATATAATTTGAATTCTCTAATTTCTTTATAATGGATAATTAATCAATTTCAAAAAAATAAGTTTATGCTTTAATAATAGATTTTCTTCAAAAGTGGTCTTTATTATTTTTTTGTGAGGAAATATTATATTTAATTTATCCCAGTTTTATAAATTGAGTTAAATAAAAATTATATCATTTTTGAAATCACAATATCAATGTTATCTTTAAATGTTTAGTTGAGGATTCTTTTGAAAAGATTGATTTTTTGATGAACAGTGAAAAATATCGATTTTCATTGAAAACCATCTTTTCAATTCAAATATTAAAAATGTATTTTTTTTAAAATGGTTTTAAAGTAAAATTATTAAATTTTTATTATTAATAGTCCAATTATTGTCATTTTAATCAATATTATAATTGAATTTAGTTTAATAACTTTTTAAACTTATGAAGAGTTTTTTTTGGAAATTTTTTTTCATCATGTTTGGATTGATTGATTTCAAATTAAATTCTAAACTTGTGTGGATTTAATTTAATAAAATTGATTCATATTTTTAAGTACCAGAATTAATATAATTTAATAATTTTTACTTACATTTTTTTCATTATTTATAGTAAACATTGTAAATGTATTTCATCTTGGTAAGAGAGGAACAAGTTGGTAAAACCATGGGGCAAATCATTAATATATCACTATCACAAACCATTATACTATTGTATGAGTGGTTTTCAACAAAGAATATTTATATATAGTTAAATAATATATTTTTAAACATTAATCGGAACTTGGGTTTCTAATATTTAATTTTATGAAGGTATGTTATATTTTATTCAAATTAAGAATAATTTTTGGGTCATGGAATTTAATGGAATGGTTGGAATAATCAATTCACTATTTTCTTGATAAAAAGTCCAAAAAATATATCTTTTTTTATTAATTGTTTACAAAATGTGGAAAACTACTTATTAATTTTTTTGTATGATTTTATTACGGTTAAATCAGTCATTTAATAAAAATATTTTTCAAATGATATATATTATTATATTAAAATTATTTTCATCCACCTATAATAATTAAATTTGATAAAATGGATTCCTAATTTTTAATCATTATGTAATATTTTTTATAAGGAAAATTTTATTTTTGGTCATATAATTTTGTTATCATGGTAAAATTTTTGTTATTAAGGTTACAATTAAAATGGATTTAAAGTGGATTGACCATGAGATAAATCATTAAATGTTACATTTTTTTGAAAATAAATTGGTTGAGTTTATTTAGACCTTATAACATATTATCGTTTATTTTTTGTTTGTGAATTGGTCCTACTTCATGAGCCATTTATCTATAAAAATAAATTCCATAAAACATTTTCATATTTTTTAACCACCTACTAGAGATGAAATTCTTTCCAAAATACCATCCTTTTAATATATATGGTATAAGCCAAAGGAGTTTTCTCAAAGAAGAGGTATAACTCTTAATCGAGTAATTTTGATTTCTATTATTTTATACTACCTCAAAATATATTATAACCATATTAAAATAAATAATATAGTATCATAAATTTACATATATGTTTTTATTTTTATTGGACAATAAATTTCCACCTCTTTCCAGTTATATGGAAATTTAGCACATTGCTCGTGTGCACATATGGCTTACCATGTCCACATATTGGTATAATTTATTTTTCATAACCATTTTACTTTGGTGGTTATAAAGAAGGAATTGATTAATATATATGATATTTATGACATAATTTTCTTCCTATATATAAAATATATCAGTTATGTTTATTCTTAAACTTGTAAAAAAAGATAATATCGTTAGTGCATACCTGTGGACTACCACCTTCATGAAGCGATGTGATCCAATTTTCATGTCCAACTTTCATGGATTTTTTCAAATTTGTATATAATGAATATATATAGTTTATATATAATGATAATTTTTTTTATGATGTAATAGTGATAAATAATGAAGGACAAAAACCACTGAACCAAAAAAGACATATAAAATGAAATAGTTGACACCCGAAAACATCAATTTTATGAAATAATTATTAATAAATTTTAATTAAAATTTCATAATTTGATCATATATGATATTATAATTATGTATATGTTTTTTATAGAATTATAATTAATATAAATTTAGTCTACAGAAGGTTAAAATCACTTGTGAGGAAAGTCAAACTCGCGGAATGGGATTTCATCTCAATTTCCACTCCATTGAGATATATTTGGTATTATGAACATATTTTGTTTTACATGGTGAATATAATATCCATTTAATTTATTTGACTTGAATATATATTTATTCCTGATTATTAATGTTTCAATTCAATTTCAATATTTCTAGGGGTTACAATTTAATATTTACTAAATATATATGAATTTTGTTTATAATCTCATTTTTTAGGATTAATTATATTTGTCATTGAGGGAATATTATAATATATCATTCATAAGATCCTTATATTTTTATTATATATATATATATATTTAGTGAGTTTCTATATTTTCTTCTAAATTTTCCTCCATTTTTAACTTGAATCATATAGAGAATGTTTTAAAATAAAATCCAAACTTATTTCTCTTTTTGATTAGGTATATTATTCTTCCATATTTATTTTTTTCAAATTTATATTAAAATATAATTTTTTATATACTCAATTGACTTATTAAGAACATTTTATGTTATAATTAATTTTTTACATGGTTTGAAAGGATTCTTTATAATTATCTTTAATTGTGTCATTTTTGACTCTCCTTTCAAAAATTCAGAAGGAATGTTTATTTTTAACCTATACTATGTTAAAGGATTTTCCTACTACCACAACCGTTTTAAACTATATATATTCTTTTATATGTTTTTAGTAGTTTTAAAAAGAAAAATATTTAATGAATTATTATTTTTAAGTATTAATTAAATTTTATTTATTTATAAAAAGATATTATTTAAGTACGAAACCTATATTTTGGATGTATTGATAGTTATCTTCAATATTTTTTTATTTTTTTACATTAACTTTATATTGAAACATAAACTTTGTTATTATAATTTTTTATTAGATATTATATTTTAATTAAATATATATTTATTTGTACCATAGATATAATTATTTAATAAAACGTATTCCATTTTCTAAATATCGTGTTTTACTATAAAAGTTATTTGATTAACAAGGTTAATAATTGAATTCTATATTCTATACTGAATATGGATATTTATTGATAAGACATATTGTTTATGATTTAAATAAATTATTCAATATATGAGGAATGTATTGGATATTTAGAGACGGGTGGGGTATAAAATAACATATCCCTATTACACATCAATATGTTTCATGTGAAAAATGAGTTTGAAAAACTTATTAAATGGGTTTATGGTGTATACCTACCCATTTGATGTATTGGCATTAGAATTTGATAGTAAATATATAACGATTGTCGAGGTAATGGTATTCTATATTAAGTATTTCCTTCATTGAGAATTCAATTATTACATTAATATACTGATATTACCAATGGATTCATTTCATTATCTAGTTATTGATTAAATGACTTGTGTTTACATTTATTTACCTTTCTATATTGATTATGAATTATTTACTTCTAGTTGCTTCCATTATACATAAACATTACTGAAAATCTGAGATCACCATTTATTTTTTTACTTTACCTAAGATATGAAGAAGGATATTATTAATTATATCAAGGATGAGAAAATGGTTCCTATTCTTGGTTTTTTATTTACAGTGTATCATGGGAATCATATATGTATCTATTTTTCTAGTACCACTAAACTGATCGATCATACATGGTGAGATACCTTATAATTTTTTCCAATGTAATAGTGTAAAAACTATCTCTAGGTTATTGGAGTTAGTTTCCTGTAGTCATGGTAAGAAAAATAAAACAAATGGGAATACATGGAGGATGGGATTTCCCAATTTTGATAACTATGATATTAATTACCCTAAGGATTTTAATAAGGGAATAAGAGTATATTACAAGTGTGGATAAAAAGGCCATCAAGATTATGAATTCAAGTTAATATATATATATATATGTAAAATTATTTAACAATACAGAGAAGGGACATTATGTAAACCAATACCTAAAGCATCAATGTAATTTACTTTAGAAAAGGCTAAGGGAGTGAGGAAATGTATGTGTGACTGTCATAGTTGAAGTTGAAGTTTCTAATGAAATGGTGCTGGGTTCTTTGATCATTCCCTCATAGTTATTAGAATTTTTATTTGATTTTAGATCATAACCATCATTTTTATATTTTATGTTTTCCCAAAACATTAGACATTATATAGTACCATATTAAGAGAATTATCAATTAAGATATCGAGTGGAAGTCTTATCACAATAAGGATGTGTGAGATAGTTCTAAATATGATGCATGAGTGTCCACTATTTATAAACCTGGTTATTTTTTATATGGTTCAATTTGATGTGATCCTTTGTATAGATTGGATTTAAACATATAATAAAAAATTTATTCCATAGAGAATATGATTATGACATTGAAGGTGAGGTGAAATATGATGTTTTTAGAGGGAAACTTTATCATCTCAATCATGTTCATATCCCGACTAGTATCCATCCTTAAAGAAATTTTGGAAAAAATGATGATCAAGGATTATCTATAGATGATGAATATATCTTATGTATAGAGTATTTAACTGTGTTTCAAAAATTCATTGATGTTTTTTATAAGAATTTCTGGGTCATCTTCTAGAGCGTGTACTTGAGTTCCACATTGAATCAATTCCTGATGCAATGTCTCCATATATTTTTTTTATAATGACACTAATTATGTTAGTATAGTTGAATAAAGATATAAACTAGCTGATTTATAGGGGATTTATATTCCCTATAGTTTCACCATTGGGAGCCCCTATTTTATTAAGGAAAAATAAGGACAGGTCTATGAGATTATTCCTCGATTTTATGGACATAAATTCCATTTATATAAAGAATAATTATCAATTTTAACACATTGATGAGATATTTGATCAACTATAATAAACCCAACAATTTTGAATAATTGATCTTCAATATGGTTATCATTAATTATTTTCTGAGAATGATGGTATACAAAATATTTTTAACAAGGTACAAACATTATGTGTTTTTTGTAATTCCTCAATTGAACAACTAATTCCCCATTTTTGGAATTCATTGATGATATCATGATATAATCTAGGATATTTGAAGATCAATGGATTCATCTACAATCAATTATAGTGACCATCCGAAAAAATAAGATATACAATAATTGTAAAAAGTTTAAATGTTGGCTCTATGACGTTTCTTTTCATGGACATATTTTCTCCATGTGGTGGATATTTGTTGAACATTAAAAGAGATTGGTAGTTATTTAATTTCTTACACTGATGGGTATAAGTGACATCAAAAGTTTCATAGTATTATTATGTTAATATTGGTGTTTTTCAAGGTTTCACCTGATTGGAAAACCCATTAACCAAGGTAACATGTAGCGGGTTTAAATTCACTTGGTCAATAGAATGTTAGGAGTGGTTTGAAGAGATAAAGTGGTTACTAACAGATACACTAGTATTAACTCTACCATCAGGCAAGAAAGGATTTTTATTTTATATTGATGCATCAAAATAAAGTAACTGGTTGAGTCCTTATGTAAAATTGTAGTGCAATTTTCTATGCTTTAGGAAAATTGAAAATAAAATAAAAGAACAATCTTACTCATTTCCTTGAGTTAGAATCTATAATATTTACTTTTAAAATTTGAAGGTACTACCTCTGTGGAGAAATATATGATATATATATATATATATAGACAAAAAGAGTTTTAAGAATATATTCTCTTATAAGATGATACACATGAGGTAGAGAATATGGTCTGAACTACTCAAGGAATATTCTTGCTAGATAGACTACTGTATTTGAATTGTAAAGATGTGGTTTATTCATTAATTAGGCGAGACCATGATTTTCTGACCATGTTGATGATTTAAAAAGGTTATATATATATATATATATTAAATATATATATGGTTGTTTTTTGATTATGGGAATCATTATTCATTTTCCATGAATTTTTAGACCATCCTTTCCAAAAATAAGATAGCTTCCTGTAGGATGATAATTTTTTGTAACTATATAGTAAAGAAATAACTGAATAGATGTTTATATATTTTATCTATAGATACGGGGTTTTGATGTTTGGGAAGAGTTTATTTTTTTCATTCATGCTAGAGTTGATTGTAGAACTTCTAGATAAAGAAGATAACTCAAATTTCTCAATTCACCATGGTAACATAAAGATGTATAGGGGTTTTAGAGAATATTTCTAGTGGGATGGAATGAAGTGGAAAATTACGAACTATGTTCCTAGTTTTTTAGTATGCTAGGAGTAAAGGAAGAAATATAATATCATAAGGGATTCATGAAACCTATTCCTATTTCTATATAATAGTGGTAAAATGTTACAATGAAATTTATAATTAAGATCCCGAAGTCTCCTTGGAAGAATGTTACTATTTGTGTCATTATAGATTGTCTTACCACATATTCTCATTACATACCTATAAGAGAATATATAGCCCTTGGGGACCATGAAAAAATCTATATTAATTAAATAATAGGGATTCATGGATCACCTCTATTAATAATATTTGATTATGACTGCCATCTCACATTGAAATTATAGATGAGTATCCAAAGGGATCTAAACACTGAGGTTCATCTAAGAACTTACAATCATCCCCAAACT
This sequence comes from Viscum album, assembly GCA_963277665.1. Taxonomy (NCBI): domain Eukaryota; kingdom Viridiplantae; phylum Streptophyta; class Magnoliopsida; order Santalales; family Viscaceae; genus Viscum; species Viscum album. The sequence continues at coordinate 1,113,949,425 of OY728146.1, forward strand.
AATGAGAAATCAAAAAGGGCTATCCAAACATTAGAGGAAACTTTTTCATCATGTTCTCTTGAATTCAATGTTTGTGATACCATTATCTACGTTTGGTATTATAACATCCCCCAAATCGATTCTCTCTCAGGTGGTGAAAACAGGTTAGTTATGAGGCCTCAAGCACCCCTACCCGTACACTAGAGATAGAAGACTAGAATAAAGAATGTGATAAGTATAGCGGGGATTCAATAACCCTAGTACAGATTTATAATAGAGTAAAATAATCAATAAAAATAAATAATATTGTAATAAAAATTGCATAAACACTACAAAAAACAATTGAAAGTAAAAGGAGGAACCAATACACCAATAAAAATTAATCTTGTACTTTTAGGATGAAATGTATCTAAAAGTAAAATTAAATTAATAATAATAAAATAACCATATGAAATAAAAAACTCAAATTACATCATTCTTAAACCCCATGTTTGTCCCTTCTCCGATGTCCATCCTATCTAGTAAGCAACAATAAGAAGCAAGGTCCCTTTCCCTTGTCCAAACCTCCATCCATGTAATCTACTTAGATACCAAAAAAAATCATGGATAGGGTGTGATTAAAAATTTGTTGGCCAACACCACCATGTCTAAATGAAACCACTTTCATAAAAAGTTTATGAAATAAAGAGATAAATAGCTGTATTAGTTAATAAACCAATACAATACATAAATCATCCTATTTTAGCACTATTTTGGAATATCATTTACCATGTAGAAAAACCATTACAACCATAACAATAAACCATAAAATTATCATATAACTAGGAAAATACCTCTGTATAAGAATTTTAACCTCTAATAAAATATTTATATATAATAACTTCATCATCAACTGGTCTAATCCTTATATATAATCATTCTCACATCAACTAGGGTAAGCTCGCTATATAATCATTTTAGCATCAATAGGAATATCCTTATATATAAGTATTTCAGTATGTAACTTGTCCAATAATTCTACGAATTTCCATATCAAAGAGAATATCCCAATATTTAATCATTTCAACATAGAACTCTACTAGTCATAACAGTAAGGATATATAAATATCACATCATAATACATAGTGGTTAACTATGAAAATTTACATTTTTCATTAAATTATAATTTCATTTATATTTCAATTTATCAATAGTCATATCAATATCCCATAATTGATCACTAAACATATTATATAACAAGAAATAACCTACAATCACTTGTCATGATAAACACACATTTTTTCATTAGCCAATTCAATTTTAATGAAGGGTTTTCTATCCAAATGGGAATCCACAAGCCAAGTCACCATACCATTAACTCCAAAGGGATAAAATGAATGATATAATCCATGATTTATCATCATTTATCATTCAATTAATTAATGAACACATCATGGTAGCACAAAAACAACATTATACATACTCAATAATTATAAAATCCATAGGGATAGGTTTAAACCACCTACCTTTAACAAGTGGTTAAGAAATGCCAATAAATGGATTATCAATGGGGGATTAATGTAAAGAAGATATATAAATAAAAATATAATATCCAAACAACATGATCAAGGAAAATTTCCATAGTGGATATTAAAATAACACAACACTTTAATGGAAGAATGAGGAAAAGAGAAGAAAACCAAAGTAAATTTACTAATTCTAGATTAAACAAAAAATTGAAATTTCTAAAAGGGATTAAATTTCTCCATAGTTTCTTAGAAATTCTCTCAAGGAAAGAGGAGGAAGGGATGTAATGGATGAATGAAATCATAAGCACTTTATGACCGTAAAACTTCCCAACCCATGACATGCATGGTGTGTAAATTTATTACATGGTGTGTAATTCTAAATTACAAAGTACACCGAAATTCAGTTCACCTTAGGTGAAATAACCCCTACTCGAACATTACATATTATAGAATGTAGATTTGTGGTGTGTAATCCAGTTCAAACCAAGAACCCATTCATAGCCTACATTCCTTTCATGGATTTTTTCCAGTGTGGGTTACATAACATATAATTCATTTACATGGCTTGTAAATTCCTTTCAGACATCATTATGCACCAAAAATCCAGAAGAGTCCAAACCACCTCTTATGACTTATAAACTTATGTAAAAACTTTATAATCTAATTTAACATGTTTATACCTAAACTCCATTATTTTAAATAAACACACATCACAGAACATTATGAAATTTTACCCAACAAAATTACTCCATCTCTAAATGAAACTCGACCACCATGGTCTAATGATAATGAAAGCCCAAAAAATAGGTTTAATGAAAAACTCAATGTGGGATGTACCTGAAAAAACATGTGATATTAAAACCTCCTCACCATATAACCACTCATCCTGGAGATTTTATGACCATCACTATTTGGTCTCAGAGAACATGTATGGCCACTATTCTTATATATTAGAATCACTCTCCCAAGTCTCCACCTTAACACACCCATACTTATGTGAAATTAAAACTAGAGGTATGGTCCTACCCAAGTGATACTTCCTACTAAGGTCCATAATCCATATAAGATGATTCTAAAAGAATGTATCAACAGAAAGCACGATGTCCTTGATGTCTACTACATGAGATGGTTCAAGATATTATCTTCAAACCATTTTAACATGAAAAAACCATTCATGGCACTATTATTCTGTATAAGGGATAATTGATATGCCAATAGACTAACCATTTCCACTATTTCAAATGGACCAGAAAACTTGGGTACAAACTTTACCTATTTACAGATATAGTGTTTCCCCAACTTAAGTGACACCCAAAGGAAAACATAACAACCATCCTCAAACTCCATAGGTCTTATTTTATGGAGAGAATATGATTTCAACCTCCTCAACATGGTCACCAACAAGATCTTGATAAATTGAACATACTCAGACATGTACCATGTGATACTTGGTGCAACAAGAATTAACTAACCTTCCTCCAACCAAAAAAAGTGGCGAATGACACAACCTTCTGTAAAAATACTCAAAAGGTTATATTTGGATTGATTAATATAAGATATTATTATATGAAAACTCCAAGAGATATATATTATACTTTCATTAACCTAAAAAATAAAAAATAGAGGCTTGTAATATATCCTCCAGGATATGAATGTACCACCTAGATTTTCCATCTATCTATGGATGATTGTCTATGCTGAAATACTTATGATCATAGAAATTTTTGAATTCTGTTCTAGAACTACCTCATGAAATGATGATTTTTACCAGAAGCGATGCTCCTCAAGACACCATGTAGTCGAACTATCTCACATGTGTAAAGACTACTCAGATCATCAATAGTGAATGTCTCCTTGATAAAAAAATATGTGGGCAACCTGCTTCAATCTATCCATGATCACCCATACCATGTCATTATAGATGGTTTTCTGGGAAATCCTATTACAAAATCCATAGAGACATTATCCCATTTCCAATTTGGAATGGGAAAATCCTTACAAAGACCAACTAGCCTCTTATTCTCATCTTTCACCTAAAGATAGGTAAAACGTATCACAAAAAATCTCAATACCTCATTCTTCATTCCTTACCACCAGAATTATCTACGAAGACCACTATACATCATTGTGAAACTATTATGTAGAACCAATCTAAAAGCCTAAAAACTATTATTGAAGAACTTCTTTACACCAGAAAAAGAGCTCCCAGTTCTCCCTATAGAGATATCCTAGCCTCTGTTTGGGACCCACACTTAGATTCCCTTCTATGATGAGTGACTGATTCATGAATTCTCAAAATATACTCATATGAATTATGTTCATCTCATGCATAATCTCATAGCATATCCCATCATAAAGAAGTCTCACTCTAAAGAACTTATCAGATTCTAAATATTGTGTGATGATATGAATATTGGTGAAATGTATGGTATAGTCCGTCACTGACACGACCTATAACATTTTGTGTATGAAATCATGATCCTTTTAATCCCTCAAAATCTATGGATAGAAGTTTAATAGGAAATTCACTTCAAATTACTTCCAATATATCTCCTCTTTATTCTAATCATTCTCCAAAATATCCCACAAATTCATGGCAGGTCTGTGAAGAATATATAAAGAAGGATTAAGAATCTTATCTACGGGTTCTTGAGGTTCTTGAAGATTGGCTAGACAGACTCAATCCATAACTCGGCTACCTGGGGGAATCCGTACCTAGAGAAAACAAGAAGATTCTACAAATGAAACTCCCTCTTCAGATCATACATCAAAAAACATAGTGCAAACCATCTCCCTTTCCATGGATTGAATGACCCTCAAGAAGCTGTCAGAAAGCTGAACATCCATATAATCATTAGTATCAATGGTAATATCTAATTCAATTATGTTAGGATTTTTTATTTCCACTCTCTTGATGCTCAAGTCTAAGATAAATAAGAGGAACCCTCTCTACAATACAAACACACTCCTTTGAACACTATTTAAAAACATGGTAAACCTCAAAAGGTGACAACTACAGAGAACCACTAACTCATGGTCTCTCTAAACTTGGATTAAATGTGTTTTAACATTAGATAACACTTATTTAATTTAATTTCACAAGTAAATCATGTATCTCATATCATAGTTCGTCAAAGAGAATATATCATATGTAATAAATATATCTCTATTATGAAAAATAAATATCAAGGTATATCATTATTTTCCATTCCTGATGCATGCATACACATATTGTACCATACTAAGCCACATGTATAAATCACAATAAATAATAACATCACACAACATGTGAACCACTCAGGTTGAAATCACATCAACTTTAATAAGATAACAAGATTGAAATTTATCCCATCCCTTAGTACTTGAATTTTCCCCAATATAATGATTAACTAATCTCTTGAACAAGATCATTAAAAAGTACCAACACATCCAAGTATACTTTATAAATTTCCAAAATATATATTAATATAAAATAAAAACCCACTTCTATGATACCACTTTGTAACATCCCCTGATTTGGAACTCTCTCACGTGGGAAAAATAGGTCAATTATTAGACCTCAAGCATACCTCCTTATATGCCAATGGTTACCAACTAGAAGAAGGGGTTTGACGAGTATAGTTGGGAGGCTATACCCTATGATATAGAGTTACAATATAGTATAATAATAAATATTAATAAAAATTTGAGTAACTATAAGAGTGGAAATAGTTCAACCCATAACTTGGAAGAAAGAAGAGGAAATAATAAACTAATAATAATGAATCATGCAATTTTAGGATGAAATGTATCTAAATATAAAACCCACTTAATAAAATTAAAATAACCAGCTAACAAAAATAACTCAAAAAACCCTAGTCCCAAACCCCATATCATTTCTATCTCCAAACTCCAACTCTTTCAGTAAGTTACAATAATCAATAAGACCCCTTTCAATTTTTCAAACCTGCATCTATTTAATCTTATTAGTTACCAAATGGAATCCTTAATAGAGTGTCCGTAAAACTCAGTTGTCTAAAGAAATATTTATTAAATGAAAATAATTTGATAATAATTTCATGTAATGAAGCCATAAAAATGTGCATATATTAATTATTTAATACAATATATAAATCAACCTATTTCAGCACCATGATAAAGTATCTCTGATCATGTTGCACGACCATGAAAACTATAACCATTAACCATGAAATAGTCACATAAACTGAAAATTCCCTCTTTATAAGGATTTTAGAATCCTGAAAAATCCATATATATATGACTTTTAGGATCAACTAGTCTAAGCATACAATATAATAACTTCCAAATAAAATGTGTCAAGCCCTATATATACGTAATTTAGCATCACCAAACATATCCCTATATATAATCATTTAAGAATGGAATTGGACCAAGACTACTGTAAAATAATTTTAGTATAAAAGAGCACAACACTATATATCAACATTTCAACTTGGAACTCAATAGGTCATAATAGAAAGGATATCTCAATAACACATTATAGGCCTCAATTGATAATTATGAAATTTACCATTTGCCTTTTAATTCCACTTTTAATTATATATCAATTTACCAATAGTCATATAAAGAGTGTATAAGATATCACCAAAGTGATTCAATATTAAAAAATAATCAGAAATATAAAGTCATTCCAAACACACTTTAACCCATTAGCCAATTCATTATTAATTAAGGGTATGCTCCCCTAAAAGGTAGCCACAAGCCTAATCGCAATATGATTTTATCCAAAGGGATATAAGGAATGATCCAATCATGATTTATCATCAGTAATCATTCCTTAAATTAATGGATACATTTTTGTGGTTAAAATAATGTACCACACATACTAAATAATAAAATAGACCATAGGGGAAGGTTTAAACCACCTACCTTTATCCATTGATTAAGAAACACCGATAAGGGGATCAATAATGGAGGATAGATGAAAAAGAGATTTATAAAAAACCATAGATCATACAAAAAACCCAATAAACACATGGTCCCATAGCGGTGATCAAAATAAAACACCACTTTAATTGAAGAATGAGGAAAAGAGATGACCACCAAATAAATGGGGCTTACTAGGTATCAAACAAAAAATCACGATATCTGGAAGGGATTAAATTTCTCTAGATTCAAGATAAAATCTCCTAGGATCATTATATGAATGTGAAATAGTGGGTGAATGAAACAAATAAGTGCCATATGTCCTTAAACTTACCATAATGTGAATTATAGGGAATGTAATTTTATTACACAAAGTGTAATCTATAATTATTAGGTATGCCAAAATTCATTTCACCATGTGTGATTTAACTTCTATCCGGACATTACATGTCGTGTAATTTAGATTCATGACATCTAAACTATTTCTCACCATGAACCCCTTTACGACTTATATCAATTTTAAGGATTATTCCCAGTGGTAATTACATGTCATGTAATGCATTTACATGGTTTGTAAATTACCAACAAAAAACATTAATCCCAAATCCTTCGAAGATCCCAAAAACCCTTGATGACTTATAAATATGAAGAAAACCCTTTTAAGATAATTTAACACATTTATACTAGGACTCTATTAATTTAAACAAACCTATATCCATGATATTTTTGTTATTTTCCCAAAAAAAGATTTTTTGTCTCTGAATGAGACTTTAAAAACAAGGTTTAAAGATGAGTAATCCCTAAAAAAATAGTTGTAATAAAAAAAATCAAAGAGGGGAACTATTGGAAAAGGACGAGATCTTACCGATATATTTTTTATAAAATAATGGATTCCCTTCATGAATCAATATGGAAGCATATGAAGTATTTTATTGGAAGATCATTTGTACTCCAACATACTGGAAATAAGTTAGAAAAAGAAATTTAGTTGGCCCATGGTTTATAGAGGACACAATTATTAAAGTGTATATTATTCAGGATCTCATTAAAGTAGCTCATAATAGTAAAAAGATATATACTAGTAATTGAAGGAATGAATTGGATTTTTAAGTTGTGGATTGTGTGTTATTTAATGTTTTACCATATAAGGGAGGTATAAGAATTTTTAAAATTGGAAATTTATGCCCTAGGTATGTTTGGCCTTTTTAAATATTAGAATGAATTGGAGTTTTAGCTTCCCGATTGGCTATACTGCCCAACCATTCTAAATTACAAAAAATCTCCAATTATTCAATACCAAGGAAATAAATTATAGATACAACACTCATGATCACAATTTAGGGAATAAAATTGGATACTTAGTTGTCTTATAGAGAATATCTTGACCAGATTCATGACATTAGGGAGCAAGAATGGTGGAATAGGACAACTCAATTAGTTAAAGTCTGTTGGGGAAATTTTAAACAATATGACTAAATCTGGGTTCTAGAAGAAGGTATAAAGATAGATTATCCACATTTATTCAGTAGTTTATATAAACCCCAATTTTGAGGATGATATTATTTATATGGGAGATAATGTAATTCCTGAGATCCCATTGTAGTGGATAAACACTATATCCTGAACAATCACCTGATGAACACACTAAAGATACTTTGTTCGTAAGAATATTTTAAAATGTTTAAATTCCAAATTTTTAATTTTTTTACAAAATAAAATTCACTTTTGAAATCATCAAAAATTTGTATACTGAAGATGATTTTTTTTCATTTTTCTTAAAAAAGGGGTTTTGTGCACAAATATTAAAATTAATTTTTCCCACACATATTAATTTTATAAAAAATTGAATTTATATTTATATTTAGTTGTTCCAAATTATGTTAATTTTATAATGTTATTTTTATTTATTTAAAATAAAATCCATAGAATAAATATTAACAATCATGATAATAGTAGAATGGTTGTTTTCAATGAATTAAATTTATAAGTGTTAAATTATTTTTAAAATAAAAAATTAGATTAATCAAAATAAAAATATGAAACTTATGTTATGTTTTAAACATTAAAAATTATATAAATACTCATTCAATATTTAATAAGAAATAATAACAAAAAAATTAATATATAAAAGTCCTTTTTATATAAAACATATTTTCCCTATATCGTAGGTTTTAATTTAAAAGTTAATTTATTCATAATTAGAAATTGAATTTAGTTAAATGGATTCCAAATTTAGATTAATCACATTAATTTTATTAATAAGTATCATATTATAATTTTAATAATAAAATAATTACCTTGGTTTATTTTTAATCAATATTAATAAGGGTAAAATTGGTAATTGAGGCATCTCAAAATTTTTGTACTAATAGGTAGATTAAATCCTCTAGGAGAACCTATGAGGTATGAAAGTCATACCCATATTTCATACCTAACATTTATCCACCTAATTCACATAACTTACCAAACCAACATAATTCCCTTGTTATTCAATTCATACAACTTACCTAACATTATTTTTTCCATGAAATATACCTTGTTTTTCACCTATAAAAGGTTCTAAATCCCACCCTTTATCTCATACTACTCTATCCCAAAGGACCTTATCATGAATTCACTTTCATTATACCTCTCTAAATACCTCTAAATGAGTTCATACGTTTCTTTAGACTCCTCCCATGATTTAAGAAGCAACATGGAAAGGTAATGATTCTCCTCCTATTTTTGATTCAAGTTATTCTTTTATTATAAGACCTCCATGTTTCAATTTATTATTCATCATATATTAATAATAAAAACGTTATTGTTGATATTATTTCTAATTTATTTTATATCACCCTTCCATATTATTAACTATATTATTTAATACTTTTTTTATATTAATTATGTTGCTGAAATCACTTCTAGATTCTCTCGATCTTTTAATTTTAGAACTTCATTTATTATAAGCCTTAATATTTCCATGTGATTATTTATATAAATGTTAATAATCAATTACATACCTTCTAGATGATATCATATTAATGTAGTACTACTATTCTTTCTCATCCCATTTCATAATCCCTTTTGTATAGTGGTCATGTTTCTAAAATCATTTGTCAATTTTTCGTATCCACGTTATGAATACTCAACTCTAATATCATTCAAGGGTATCCATAAAACTGAATTTTATAAGGATTTATGTGTATGAAAAATTTTATGAATGAAGTAACTAGGATAGCTGTATTTATGATATAATAAGTTAACATATGTTTCTTAAATTCTACACAATAGGTGAGAATTTTCTATCTCAAATTCCTCTCATCAAGACATGTATGTATTATATAGATAACTTCATTTATATGGTGTATATATTGATTATTTTAAATTTTATTTCATGAATTATTTTTATTCAAAGTATTTTTAGATCCAGTTTAAGACCTAACTTTAATAATGTTTAAATTTAATTTCTATGCAAGCATAAATGGGTGTTTCTGTCTCAATTTTCAGGCTTCGGGAGTCATATTTTAATCACCACCTAGTTTTTTTTCTTGGCAAACATTTAAATGGAATAGTTTTTTCTTCATTAATCATGAAGTATATTTGATTTAAATATCTATATTTTTATCCTTCTCTCACATTATTTTTATTCTAGAGTTACCAAAACCATTGTAAGAATCAATCTATTCCATGGTGGAAAAACCATCCTATGTTTTGTTTAAGTAAAAATGTGTGTAATATTATATATAATAAATCCGTATATGGATACTTAAAAGTGGATTAAATTGTGTCACATTTGAAACTAAGGGTAATCACGATGAAATGGGTTGGTTAAGAATTGACTCAATCATTACCCTGGTGCATAATGAGTGGACCTAAGGTCATACACCTAGGGAGACACTCCCGATAGATATGATTTCGATTATTTACATGATATTAAAGAACCATGATACATTTGTTTTCATCCCATTTATTTATCCTCCTACCAATGAAAATTATAAAGAACAATTACTATCTTCTAAGGATGACTTGGAACAATGGAAGTACCCTTTATCTTATATTTATTGATGAGGGTATTTTATGTCACATTGATGAAACACATAAATTCTATGTTTATTAAGGTATATTCTCCTAGAAATCCATAGTATTAAATTGAATTGGGATGTATTTACTTTCCATATTTTCTTATACATATAGTCATTTTTTATTTAGTATAAAGATTGTTAGGGTATGGTATGAAAGGTATTTATGAATCACTTCGAGAAATCATTGGATATAATCAGGTGATGGATGGGGTCTTGAATTATATAGATCCTTGATGCATTGTAAATTCTCATGAGACAAAAAAAGATTTAATATTTATTGTATAGAAACATATTCCTGTAAGATGTTTTGACTATAGTCTTGATGACAAGTAAACGTATTTTTAAAAGGAAATGATAAAATATTTTGATGTTATAAATTATGCATTCCATTAGCATGAGATAAATGATTATTGTTATCCATGTTTTCATTTATGTAATGGATATAACATGCCTTCAGTTTTAGTTGATTATGACTTCATATTGTCCATTTTTTATATCCATATGCATTCTTGCATGTTTATATTATACAAGATTATGATGAATGCTACTCTTTACTAAACATCTGAGATCACCCTTATTGGTTTTCATTTCACTAGGAAACCTAGGGAAGAAATATGTGTAATTTTTATAGATATGATGAAAAATATAATAATTCTCTAATAATGTGTTCATTTTTCATTTTATGTTTTGAAATGTAATCTGTGTATCTATAATGTGTTCCAAGAATACTAAGATATTCTATACCACATGAATTCATGTATTCTATAAAAAATGAATATGAATAAAGACTATAGGTTTTTAGAGTTTGTGATGTTTCAAACAACCTCACGTGATTTTCTAAACAAGAACCTAAAAATTGATAGTTTATTTCTCAGGTATGAATGTACCATAGTGTTATGTGAAGGGTGTGAGTAAAACATAATAGTCCACCAGAAAACCCCCCTAAAATTACTAGTCCATTAAAGAGTGCATTAAAAATTACCAATAATGATAAAATCCAACAAAACAAATAAATAAATAAATAAATAAACATATCCTTCGATTTTTACCTCTAAGGTGATGCCTGATGTCAGACTTACATACTTCAAATTGTGCTAAATATCTTGAAATAGGGTGATGGATCACATAACACATTCTATTTCTAAGGTGCATATTCAATTAAACCACTATCATGAATACATATCAGAATCCATGGAGGCTCCATAATTCATTACAGTCAAACCAAGTCAATCATAAATATAATGAAGGCATCCATAAAATTATTCTTAGTGCCATCCAAGTGAATCTATAGAACTCAACATTGTAATCCTCTAATGTAAATCTAATGAAATTCCAGTCCAATGTAGTAAAATTATTATCTCACGTGAAATCCAGGTCTACATTCAAAGTAATGTATATCTTATAATCAATATTAATCTCATGAGATGATACCTTAATATTCACAAGGGTAACATAAGGGAATCCATGATATTAATACATGGAATTAAATACATAATACATCACTTGAATTTAGTGGGGGTACCCCAATGAATTTAAATTAATGAATTAGTGTGGATTTCAAGGTATTTCCAGAAATTATGTATCTTCGGACATACTTGGATTCGTCAAGGTATGCTCCCATAACATCCTTGCAGGTATCCTAACAGAATACATGCTCACTCATGGAATTATTCACATTTCATATTTGGAAATAAATCTAAGGAATGAAACCCGTGTAATTACACTTATAATAACAATGTACACAATCAATCATAATCGAAAAAATAATAAACCATCAACATATTCAGTTGATTACGTCATCTAATAAGATCCTTATTATTTTACAGGTGGTTGATTAAATAGGGAACCTTTCTCAACAATTAAAGGAAAACAACTTATAGGTTGATTAATGGCTATCTATTGAACTAAAATCATTATTTAATATATCGATATAGTTAAGAAGTAAATAATTATCACTCTAAAACATCTTTCATCATATTTTTAGTTTTAGTACACTATTTATCTCTAATTTGAGACGTTCCATGAATGTGTATATCAATCAAAAAAATCCATTTCAAATATAAACCCTCATATTTGAAAACAATATTTGTAATTTTCTTAGACTCTATTGAAGGTTAATATCCATTTTACAATTCAAAACTCAACATCTAATAGATCCAATTTTAAGCTCTAACCCATTCACAAATTAATAGTGGTTGTTAAATTTCATTCCACAATGATTGATCCCAAATATATCTTCTAAATTATCGTTAATACTACGCAACCATTACTACCACAAGACAATTCATGGTAAAAATCCATCTATGGTTATCCCTTAAGGGATATCATTTTCTCAATAGTTAAATAAATGTGAAGTGGAATAATTTTAACATGTAAATAATTAAACATAAAGGAAGAGTCTATATATTTGGATTGAAAAAACAACTACATAAATTTTGAAAAATGTAAAGACTAATTTTTATTCGTAGATACCACCAAACTCATTTTTAGTGAAGCCCACTAATCCAATATTCGACACTGATTTTCCCGAAATTAAAAGAAATAAGAAAAACCAAAACAATTCACCAAAAATACTGTATATTATAAAGAATATGCAAAAGAAAACATACTAGTAAATGAAAAATATTTAGTGAAAATGTTGTGTATCCTTAATTCTAAATCTTTATCACAAGTGAAGAAATTCTAAATAGCCAGGAACAGAGGGAGATTCACAATGGATATGGATAGGGAGAGGAGGTTCATGGTGGGGGGGGGGATGCTACTTGTCAACAAGGGGAAACAATTCCCTATTTGAAAAGAGGTGGTGTCTTCAGGCTTCACTCTTGACCAATCCCAAGCTGAGCTTCACCATGTCAAGCTTGAACGAGACCGTCTACGGGAAAAGTGGAAGTTGATATAGATTACCACTCAAGCGATGTTATCCGAGCCACCCCAAGAGTCAGTCACCATCTCCCACCTTACCCTTAGGTCTTTTGCGGCTTTTTTAAGGGGTTATGTAACAAATTGCTAGTACTATGTTCATATACATTATTTTGGTATATAATAAAGAAAATACTTTCTTATCATTATTGATACATTGTAAATTGTTTTTAAAGTACAAATAGTGTTTTTAGTTATTATTTAATTAAGAATTATATTTTATTAAATTAAGGGATTTTTGAATTAAATAATATTTTAATAAAATATTATTATTATTATTATATAAATTTTTATTAAAAATAAATAATCTTATAATCTTATGAATGCAATTGTAATTTTTATTATGGTTTGAAAGCCATTTTTGTCAAAACCCGTGAATTATTTATAAATGTCAGTTTTTATTTTAAAAGTGAAAATTAATAAATTTAGAAAATTATTTAGATAAAATAAAAGTTATTTCTGGAATCAGGATGTTGAAATTATCAAATGGTGAATTTTTCATAATTTTCATAGACAATGTAATTTTTTGGTAAAAACTAAATACCGTTTAAATATATAATATGTTTTATGACATCATAATGACCCAATAGTGATGTAATAAAATACTATAAGCTTTATCTTCGGCCAATATATGTTTTACAATTAAAATAATTTGATTTTGGATTTTTTTGACTTATTTTACAAAGCATTAATGGACCCCTCAAGACTTATTAAACATCTTGTGTTTTTAAATTATTTTCCATGGGAGTCTGACTCACCTGCACATAAGCAACCCCATTATTTTAAGATGTTCAGACTTTGGCCTTATAAAATATTGTCTTACTCTACCATTTTCCATAAGCCATGGGCAAAAACCATGAGGTGATTTGTGGTTTGGATTAGTTTAATGTAAGGGGTCCCAAACCTAAATAATAAAGAATTCACTCACCTTTCCTATATAAACCCACCCAATATACCACTTCATCCTCACTCAAAGCCTTTAGAGTTAATCCAAAATCTGACCTACTCTCTCTAGAATCCTCCCAAGGTGCCTCAAGATCCCAGTAAGCCTCTGTCAAGCCATTGGAAGCACACTTCCAAGTAAGGGTTTTTTCTCCCTTTCTCATTTTCGTCCAGTTTTCGTTAAGTTGTTTTGCCCTCTTAATTTCAATTATGAATGTTGGGGTATAGTTTATCACCTCCCTGATACTATCCTCTTTATGTTTGAATGATGGGAGACTGTTTCTCTCTCATTAAGTGCCTCCCATGTACACCCTTTACTATGCCGAAATTATGAAAGGAACTACTCTTTCATCATTTACATTCAAGCAATACTTTTGTATCATGAACCTGAACTCCATTAAAATTGGTGGGACATGTATCTATATAAAATCCTTACTGTCCATTACATGTAAATATGATGAGAACCCCCTTTCTCTCTCATCAAGTGTTTTAATGAATTCTTATGTCACGCCGTTACGCTACTGAAATCGCACCGATTTTCGAAGCCAATGCCATTGTGTAGTGAATACCATGCCCATTTCTCAATCAAGAGTATTAACCTTTATGAATATTTACTTATTGATTATAATGTTTCATTTATTAATTCCACATTCCTTTATCATGGAATAAATGATTAATTTTTATGAATCCATGTTTCATGATCCATGTGGCACACTTATGCATGAAATGAAATGTTTAAGAAGGGTGCACCCTTATAGCGCTCCAATGCATTGGGTAAAGTATAGTATCATGATACGTAAGGTGGAATGAGTGTAGAATCATGATAATTCAAATTCAATGAGGTTTTAATTGTGCTTCATGTGCAATGAGGATTTACTCATGCTTCAAGTGCAATGGGCCTTGGATCATGCTAATTCCATGTTAAGTGCTGTTGCCACATTTCCATGTTATGATTATCATGCTCTATCACGACTTTATGTACATGTTTCTCTTGTGATATTTTGATATGCCTATTTTCTATCATGTATTTAACACCTCATGTATTCCATGTTTATTCCTTTACTGAGCTTTATAGCTCACCCTTTTCTTATGCATGTCCTCAGGTTATCCCATGCAATGCTAAGTATGAGGGAATGTAGTGGTCATGTAAAGGTCGTTTTCAATAAAGATGCTGTATTTCATGTTTTAATTTGTTATGTAATGATCCTAAGCCCCAAAAGCACTAGACCTCTTGATCTTCCATGTTGTATCAAGTGAATAGTTTATGTAATAAATCATGTTTAAGTTTGTAATAAAAGATGGGTTGTCATAGTTGGTATCAGAGGACATGTTTAGTTATTTTTGGGATTCGGATTAGAAAACCCTAGTAAATACTTAGATACAATACTAAGTATAATAAGAACATCCCTTAGTTTTGGTAAGTACTGAGCTATTGGTTTATGAAACAAATACACCCCTGTCTGGATATGAGCAGGTAGAGGCGGCTCTCGCACAGATGTATCCTAGGTGTAAAACCTGAAAACAACGCTTTGAGCTAGACTCGAATGGGAACTGGTGCACGAAAGTGGGCCTTGCTACACTCTTGGGTACGACACTCCTGGGGGATACGTTTTGATAAATATACAAGATTTTTATGAACCCTTATTAAGGTAATTAAAAAAATGCCCCTAAGAATATATGTCAGAAATTAGATCATGAAATTCCTAGATTAAAGCCTATAGACTCATGAGTTAAGGAAATAAAAGTTTATTTTTAAGTCATCAACTTTTATTTTTGGATTACCCTTTATGTGTTACCCCCTAACATTCCTTTTATTCAGCCCAATGACCGGTAATAGGAGGAATCGAGCTAATAACCGATGTGAAGATCAGTGTGATGAATGTACTAATGAGATGCCCAATCCAATGGGAGAGGGAATCATGAACTTTGTCACGATTATCTCTCTGCTGACTCAAGAATTGAATAGAAACACGAGTCAAGATGAACGTCTAAACCCACCTAAGAAGGAACAAGTTTCTATCGAGAGCTTCGTGAGACAAAGACCTCCTACTTTTAGTGGATCATCCGATCCCACGATCGTTGAACAATGGAAAAAACTCTATTGAAAAGATCTTCTCCATACTTCAATGTTCTGAACAAGAGATGGTTCTCCAGGTGGCTTATCGTATGGAGGGTGAAGCTGATCAATAGTAGAAGTTAATCAAAAATAAGAAGCTTGAGGAGGAGATCGAGGCGTTGGAATGAAAGGATTTCCGAAATATGTTTTTTGATAAATATTTTCCACGCACCCTCCAACTTAAGATGTAAAGAGACTTCCTTTCCCTCAAGAAAAAAGATGAAGAATATATTAGATCATACGAGGAAAACATCACAAGTCTTGCATGATACGCTTCCGGCTTTGTTGTTACCCCTGAATTCAAGGTTGACTGCTTCTTTGGTGGGATGAAGCCTAGCCTGCGGAAAGAATTAGCGAACTGTGACTTGGACAACTATGAGGAAATTATCCTATGTTCCCTCAATGTCGAAATGGATATTGGGGAATCACATGGGTATCATGGGGACAAGAAGCGTAAGGTATACTTCAATGATGGCGGTCCGATGGATAAATCCAACGGTTCTAAGAAGATCCAACACCCCACTTTCCAAAAGTGCGGAAAGAATTACCCTGTAAATTGCCTCAAGGGGATGAGGAAATGCTTTAGGTGTAGAAGAGAAGGGCACCTAGCTATTAACTGTTGGAAAGAAAGACCCGAGGCTGCGAAAAAGGAGAGGAATAGTCCGTTCGAACCTCAACGTGTTATTCATTGATACAAATGCAAAGAATAGGGGAATTTTTCAAATCAGTGCCCTAATACAAGGGTTTTCGGAGGCAACCAACAACCTCAAAGGCAGCAAGGAAGAGCTTTTCCCATCACTTCTGCCGAAGTGAACCCGGACATCAATGTGGTGACAGGTATGCTAGTTATTCATCCAAGAATAGTGAACGTACGTTTTGATTCAGATTCTGCACATTGTTTTATATCTAGAATGTTTAGTAGAACAATGCCAGCACCACCACAAATCATAGAATTGAAGATGTCGATGAGTACAACAAATGGGGAAATCATTGCATCCCATGAATATAAGTCCTCCCTTTTTATAATATGTGGATTGAATTTCTTGGCGAACCTTGTCATAATCCCTCTGGTGGAATTCGATGCAATTCCTGGCATGGATTGGATTTCCTTATATAGAGCCAACATAAATTATCAGGAGAGGGAAATCACACTCCATATAGAGAATCGACCCCTAATTCTTTACAAGTGTAATGAGGAAGATGAATGTCCTTTAGCTCCATCATCTCATGTATGTATATTACTGACCTATGACCACGCGTATCTAACTCAGATGATTGAGTCCAAGGAAGAAACTACCCTTGAGAAAATCCGTATTGTGAGGAAATTTGCTGAAGTGGTTCCGAGGAACTACCGGTGCTTCCTCCTAAAAGAGACATTGAATTTTAAATTGAACATATACTAGGGGATCTACCAATATCCAAGACTCCATATAGAATGGCTGTCGTGGAGCATGAAGAGCTGAAGAAACAACTACTGGAGAATCTGGATAAAGGGTTTATACACCCAAGTGCTCACCACGGGGTGAACCTATCCTCTTTGTCAAGAAGAAGGATGGTTCAATGCGGCTTTGAATCGATTATCATGAACTTAACAAAATCTCGATAAAGAACAAGTATCCTCTTACACGGATCGATGAATTGTTCGATCAGCTACACAGAGCACAATACTTATCAAGGTAGATTTGCGGTAAGGATATTATCAAGTAAGGGTGAAGAAGGAAGATGTCCCCAAGACTGCTTTTCGTAAAAGATACAGGAACTATGAATTCATAATAATGCCTTTCAGACTCACTAATGCGCTATCAATCTTCATGGACTTGATGAATAGAGTCTTTAGAGATTACCGTGACAAATTTGTGGTATTCATTATAGATGATATTCTAATATACTCCAAATCCAAGGTGGTTCATGAAGATAATTTAAGAACTATACTAGAGACTTTGCGCAAGGAGAAGCTCTATGAAATGTACAACAAGTGTGAGTTATGGTTGAAGTAGTTCTCATTCTTGGGCCATATCATCACAAGCAATGGGATATCTGTGGATCCCTCCAAAACCGATGCAATTGAGGGATGGTCGAGGCCAACATCGGTAACAGATATCCGTAGCATCTTGGGGTTAGCTTGATATTATCGACGATTTGTGAGAAATTTCTCATGATTGTACAACCCTCTTACCAAGATAACTCGAAAGGGAGTAAAGTTTTCTTGGAGTGATGAATGCGAAGATAGTTTCAAGTATTTGAAAGGGTGTCTTATCACTACGCCCGTGCTCACTTTACCCACAAGCGGGTAAATTTTTGTGGTATTCAGTGATGCTTCGAAGAAGGGATTCGGCTGTGTGCTAATGCAGAATGATAAAGTGATATCCTATTCCTCAAGGCCGTTGAAAATCCATGAGTGAAACTATCCAATGCATGATCTGGAGTTGGCGGCATTGATCTTTGCCTTGAAAATCTGGCGGCATTATCTCTATGGGGAGAAATATGAGATATATACTGAACACAAAAGTCTTAAATATATATTCACACAGAAAGAGAATAATATGCACCAGAGAAGATGGATAGAGCTCATCAAGGATTATGACTATTAAATACATTACCACCCTAGGAAAGAGAACAAGGTGGCAGATGCCCTAAGTTGAAGGGACCCAGTGATTCTATTAATGTTGAGAATTGAGAAGGATCGAATCTTCTTAGACTTGATGAAGATGGACATGGGAATCATAAAGAAGTGAACATCATCAATCCTTTCACAAACGATTTGTCACCCGTCTCTTTTGGAAAGGTTAAAGGATGCACAATAGAATGATGTGGGAATTCAGGAAAAAGTAGAAGCTATCGAAAAAGGGAAATCCTCAGAGTTTAATGTTAACGTAGAAGGAATTGTGTGATTTGGGGATAGAATATGTGTTCCATCAAGTCCGAAGCTGAAGAAGGAAATTTTGGATGATGCACATTGTTCAAATTTCTCGATTCACCCAGGGAGCACAAAGATGTATTAAGATCTTCGAGAAAAGTTTTGGTGGGATAATATGAAGAAAGAGATCGCTGAATATACATCAAAGTGCGTAGTGTCCCAGCAAGTGAAGGCAGAGAGGTAGAAGTCTAAGGGGATGATGAAACCATTTCCCATACCAGAATGGAAATGGAAGAACATCACCATGGATTTTGTTACCGGACTTCCAAGGAAAACCAAAGGCAACAATGCAATCTGGGTTGTGGTGGATCGTCTTACAAAAACTGCAAACTTCATTTATATTCAAGAGGATTTATCATTAGATTAACTGGAACAGATATATATCAGGGAAGTGGCAAGGTTGCATGGAGTACCACTATCTATTGTGTCTGACCGAGATCCAAGATTCACCTCTATGTTTTGGAAGAGTCTTCAACATGCTCTGAAAATTGAACTAAACTTTAGTACGGCCTATCATCCTCAAACTGATGGCCAATCCGAGTGGACTATCCAAACACTTGAGGTCATGTTGAGAGCATGCTCAATGGACTTTAAAGGAGGATGGGATCAACATCTTCCTCTAGTTGAGTTATCTTATAATAACAGTGTCCACTCGAGCATCCAAATGGAACCTTATGAAGCCCTGTATGGGAAAAGGTGTAGAACACCGGCATGTTGGGATGAGGTCGGTAGAAGATTTATGCAGATAATCGTCAATGAGACCTTGAGTTTAAAGTTAGAGACATGCTTTTTCTATGCATATCCCCATGGAATAAGGTCACGAGGTTTGGAAAGAAAGGGAAGTTAAGTCCAATGTACATCGGCCCCTTCGAGATTCTTGATCATGTTAGGGATGTGGCCTATCGACTAGCACATCCACCTACAATGGACCAAGTACATGATGTCTTTCATTTATCCCTCTTAAGGATATAAATAACGGACCCTTCACATGTACTCTCTTCTAAGGTGGTACAGTTGGAGGATGATCTTTCTTATGAGGAGAAACCAGTGAAAATCGTAGATCATAGAGAAAAAGTTCTACAAAATAAGACAATGCCCCTCGTCAAGGTGTTGTGGCGAAACCACAAGTTTGAATAAGTGACTTGGGAATCAGAGGAAATGATGAATCTGAGTTACCTACATCTGTTTTAGTGTGGGAAAAAGAAATTTCAAGTGAAAAATTTCTTAAGGGGGGGGGGGAATATTGTAACGACCCAAAGTTCCATTAATGGAAATTCCTATTGATCTATTTAAATGTCAGTTTATGTAAAACGTTTATATAAAATGTCAACTTATTTAGTTTTATGTTAAGAGTTGTGACCGTTACTTTTATAGCTGTTGAACAGTGATCACTTGATAAGTATAAATATAAGGCTTTAACGAACCCAATTTACTCATAAAAAAGAAGCAATGACCTCATCCAGTAGAATTGCTCCATACGAAGCCCATTTGTTAGATCTCATAAAAGAGGTGGCATCTTTGGGCTTTTCTCTTGACCAATCCCAAGCTGAGATTCATGATGTCAAGCTCGAATGAGACTGTCTATGGGAAAAAAGGAAGTTGATAGAGATTACCACTCGAGCGATGTTATCTGAGCCACCCCAAGAGTCTGTCACCATCACACACCATACCCTTAGGTCTTATGCGGCTGTTTTAAGGGGTTATGTAACAAATCTCTAGTACTATGTTCATGTACATTATTTTTGAATATTATAATGAATATACTTTCTTGTAATTATTAACACATTGTAAATAGTTTTTAATGTACAAATAGTGATTTTAGTTATTATTTAATTATGAATTCAATTTTATTAAATTAAGGGATTTTTGAATTAAATAATATTTTAATAAAATATTATTAATATTATTAAATTAATTGTTATTAATATTAAATAATCTTATAATCTAATGAATGCAATTGTAATTTTTATAATGGTTTGAAAGCCATTTTTGTCAAAACCCATGAATTTTCGATAAATGTCGGTTTTTAGTTTAAAAATGAAAATTAACATATTTAAAAAATTATTTATATAAAATGAAAGTTATTTTTGGAATCATGACGTCTAAATTATAAAACAGTGAATTTTTCATAATTTTCTGAGACAGTCAAATTTTTGGGTAAAAATTAAATGCCGTTTAAATATATAATGTGTTTTATGACATCATAATGACCCAATAGTGATGTAATAAAACACTATAAGCTTTATGTTCAGCCAATATATGTTTTACCATTAAAATAATGTGATTTTGGGTTTTTTTGAATTATTTTACAAAGTATTAACGGATCCCTCAAGGCTTATTAAACATCTTGTCTTTTTAAATTATTTTTCATGGGAGTGTAAATCACCTCCACATAAAAAACCCCATTATTTTTAGAAGCTCGGACTTTGGCCTTATAAAATATTGTTTTCCTCTCTCCTTTTCCAAAAACCATGGGCAAAAACCACAAGCTGATTTGTGTTTTGGATTAGTTTAATATAAGGGACCCCAAACCTAAATAATAAATAATTCACTCACCTTTCCTATATAAACCCACCCAAGATCCCACTTCCTCCTCACTCAAAGCCTTTTGAGTTCATCCAAACTCTTCCCTACTCTCTCTAGAGTCCTCCCAAGGTGCCCCAAGCTCACAAGAAGCCTCTCTCAAGCCTCTCTCAAGCCTTTGGAAGCACACATCCAAGTAAGGGTTTT
Source organism: Viscum album (assembly GCA_963277665.1). NCBI lineage: Eukaryota > Viridiplantae > Streptophyta > Magnoliopsida > Santalales > Viscaceae > Viscum > Viscum album. Next base: position 1,113,971,487 of record OY728146.1, read on the forward strand.
TTCTTCCTTTCTCATTTTGTCCAATTTTCTTTATGTTGTTTTTTCCATTTAATTTCAATTATTAATGTTGGGGTATGTTTTTTCACCTCCCTAAAATATCCCTCCTTATGTTTGAATGATGGGAGACCCTTTCTCTCTCATTAAATGCCTCCCATGTACACCTGTTAGTATGCCGAAATTCTGAAAGAAACTTCTCTCTCATCATTTACATTCAAGCAATACTTTTGTATCATGAACCTAAACTCCATTAAAATTGTTGGGACATGGATCTATATGACCTCTTTACTGTCCATTACATGTAAATGTGATTAGTAACCCCTTTCTCTCTCATCAACCGTTTTTATGAATTCTTATGTCACGCCATTACGCTGCCGAAATCGCACCAATTTTCTAAGCCAATTCCATTGTGTAGTGAATACCATGCCCATTTCTCCATCATGGGTACTCACCTTATAAAAATTTACTTATTGATTATAAATTTTTATTTATTAATTCCACATTCCTTAATTTTTGAATAAATGATTATGTTTTATGAATCCATGTTTTATGATCCATGAGGCACACTTATGCATGAAATGAAATATTTAAGAAGGGTGCTCCCTTATAGTGCTCCAATGCATTAGGTAAAGTAAAGTATCATGATATGTTATGTACAATGAGTGTTGAATCATGCTAATTAAAGTGCAACAAAGGTTTACTGATGCTTCATGTGCAATGATTATTTACTCAAGCTCCATGTGCAATGGGAATTGGCTCATGCTAATTCCATGTTAAGTGTTGTTTCCACATTTCCAGGTTATGATTATCATGCTCTATCACACATTTATGTACATGTTTCTATTATTCTCTATTGATATGCCTATTTTCTAACATGTATTTTACTCCTCATGCATTCCATGTTTATTCCTTTATTGGGATTTATAGCTCACCTTTTTCTTATGCATGTCTTCAAGTTATCCCATGAAATGCTAAGTACGCGGGAATATAGTGGTCCTGTAAAGGATGTTTTCCATAAAAATGTTTTATTTCATGTTTAAGTTGTTATGTAATGATCAAAAGCCCCAAAGACACTAGACCTCTCGATCATCCATTTAGTATCAAGTGAATAGTTTATGTAATAAATCATTTTTATGTTTTTAATAAAAGCAGGGTTGTCATACATACTTGGGCCACCACCTGGCCGACGTCCTGAGGGAGTAGATTATTCTACTTCCTTTCCCACATATGAGATAGTGGAACTAAAATATAATGTATATATGACACAAACTATTATTGACCCTATAAAACCTACCCAATACCTATGAAAAACATTTCATGCCCCATTTTACATGTAATTTCACACATTTAAGGTGCTATAACCTAAAAATTGTCTCTCGAAGTATGGTTAAAAATCCAGAACATATATCAAACTAAAGGTCATACCCATATTTGAAAACTAAAATTATTGAATAGACATTTGGAATTACATATGTGGATATAGTAATTTCCCCTCTCAGATATAGTATACACCACATGGTACCTAGTACCCTACCACTAGGAACATAATGCGAACCCTATCCCTCCATGTCACAAACCAACCTTGGAAATCAATATATTGGATACCTAAACCTACCAGTGACATGCTTGAGGGGTTTCCCTAATATCATGGGGATAATTAAAAGTATCATGGACATAAATACAAATTTTTGGGTATTATTTAAATAAAATTAATTACATTAAAAATAGTAGAAATTCTACATAAATTCTGAAATGACATTCTTATACAGTGGGAATCCCTGAAAAATCAGACAAACAATTTTATAAAAATAAAACCACAAAATTGGGAATAACTAGAACAAATTAACACAATAAAACAAAATAAATAAATAAAACCAATATAAAAAACACATATGCAATAAATAAAAAAAAACCATATATAAGAGGCTGATATTGTCGATACATCAACCGAGTAAAATAAAACCAAAATATGCAACATTATCTTTGTGTGACCGCTGTGGTTACCATCCATCCATAATAATAACTTGACTTATGATCTATTAATAATAAAAACTAAACTTTTAAGAAAATATGGGTCTTCTAAAACTGAGTGACAGAGGTTGGTTGTGAAAAGAAGATAACTTAATTAGAAATCACTACAGAATCCACTGTTTTCCTTTAACAAAAATTCATAAGAAATATTAGTTTAAAATATAAGTACAAAATAGATTTTATAATTTTTGATAAAAATTTAATATATTTCTTGAAATAAATTAAAATAACCACTCAATGAATTATTTAGAAATTGTTTTTTATGAAACCCTCCCTTTTTAGACACACCCAAAAGAAGAACCCCGGAAACATCTAGATGGAACGTCAGAAAAGAATGTGGGTAAATAAAGATAGTGAATGAAAAACATAAGTAGTGGAAAACATAAAAATAAAATATCACTAATTGATAAGTGAATTAGGAAAAAATACAAGTAAAATAGTGGGATGAAAATAACATGCAATCATGGGAAATTTCTAAACATCCCATGAAAACCCAAGATATACTTGGGTCAGAATCAACTGTTATCCTAATCAATGATCATAAATCTATAAAAACCAACTAGTATTAACTAGCCTTATTGTTGGTACATATATTTATGTTCACTAATATTATATGGGATTTATTTTATCTCATTAGGGTCAAATTTAAATGTCTCTCACCCCCATTAAGGCACCATGAATCCCATTATTAAAAAAAAGTGTGAGATAAGGTAGCCCGCACATAAAACATATAAAAATAGTAATAAAAAATATCCAAAAGAATATCTAAAACCATCTTAGTACACGTTTAAATTAAAAAATATCTTTAAAATGGAGGGTTTCCATAATAGAACACACATTTCTAATAATTCAGTTAGTGATGCTAAATGTGCATTTGAATTTAAAATTAAAAATAAGTTTCAAAATAAATAATTTTTTCTTTTAAATTCATCTCAAATTCAAATGTAATTATCCAATAATTTTACTAGGTTCTAAATAGTCCGTAAGTAACATTTTAAAAAACACATATATAAAACCTTCATTTGAAAACATTTTAGAAACACCTAAATTATTTGTAAATTTGGGATTTAATAAGTAGACACAAAAAAAAATTTCAACAATATATGCACATACAAACATATATGTCCATATACACATATAAATTTGTTTGAATTCACATGAATATATATATATATCTGTTTGTGTGTGTGTGTGTGTCTGTGTGTGTCTATGTGTGTGTGTGGGTAATCACAGGTTTCTAAACAAAACAACTACGGAATGAAATTAATGTCACCCATCGAATTGTAAGAAATTCCATGAAAAAAATAAAGACCCTGAAAATGGAAAAAAACCCAAATAAATTATTATTTAATCGAAAAATACATATATAATTTTTTTGAGGGAAAAAAATAAATTGAAACTCTGAAATACCTTTGAAAAGGTCACTTAAGAATTTTAGAAAAGTTTTAGTATAAATATACTTTTAAAATAAATAAAGAAGAAATTGATCCTTGGAAATGCCACTTAAAAATTTAACTTTTAACCCAGGTAGATTTATAAAATAATTTACAATGTATACATCACAATAAACATTATCTAAATATAATATTTGAAATCCCCAAGCATTTCATGGTGCAATTTCAATCGAAAATGGATACAAAAAATAAACCTCAACAGTGTACGGATGATATGAGACTTTAAATAAGAGATGAATGTGACCCAAAAAACTATACTACACACCCTTATAATCAATGTTACATGGATTTAATACAAATATTTCACATAGGGATTGTCTAACATGATTCCTGGACCTGGGTAAATGAACTGACAAGAAAGGAGGGAGAATATTAGAATAATAATGGCTTACCCAAAGAAATCTCACAAAAATATACAAGACATGGCCTATAGGATCCAAAGAGAGGTTAAAGGGAGCCTATTTATGCATCTTGGTTATGTTTGAGATAATGGATTTAAAACGAGGATTTATTTTTAGGGTTATAGATTAATAAATTCAGGGTTTATGAAATATGGGGAAGTTGCATGGTTTTCAAAACCATGCACCGATATTGGACCCTCTGCTGGATAGACAAATCACATTTTCATAGTTTAGTTGTGTAGTTTAGAAATCATGTTATGAAAATAAAAAATGTTTCTATTGAAATTTTAAACACACAATTACACGCACACACACATTTGTCACATAGTTTCCACTTGTTATGTGCAAGGATTGCACCAACTCCCATACACACCAAACTCTCACATGGTTTCTCTTAGGTTTCAAATTGATTTGTGTCAATTTTATATTAACTAAAAGTATATATAATTCATGGGAAACTAAAATGAAAGAAACCCTATATAAATGTAGTGACATTGTTTTTCCCTCACCATCCAATCCACCCAAGTATAAATTTGAGGCCTCAAATATAGAAACAACATATTATCTAAAGGAATGAATTGTACTTTTAGAACCTTTTCACTATGATTAAAAATATAAATAGGTTTTTATCATTTTTACCATATACCTCAATATTATTATTAATATACCGAATTCCATGCATTGAATTTATTTTGTATTTCCTCAATTACAAACCATAGATGAAAATATGCATAAAAATCTAAGAGGTAAATAATTAATGCTTGGTGATTCCCATTTTTTTATAATATATAAAATATTGCAATGAAACATAGATACAGTTTCACCAAAATTACCAGTTACATGTGGAATAAACATGAAGAAAACATATATAAATACATGAATTATTATCTAAAATTCCAAGGTATGATTCTTATGATCAACATATTTTTTTAATATATCCAAGTAGTATTAAATTTCCTTTAAATTAGAATTAATTTCTTTCCATCTCAATAACTATTAAAGGCATAATAAATATGATTCTCTAATATCAGTGTTGTATAACAGATAATAGATGGGAATATAAAAGAGAGTGTTAAAAGGTGTTACTTATATGGATTAATTATGTATATTATTATAGGAAAACAACACCAATTATATATAACCATCCCATGGGACATTAATGTTAAAAATATTGTCCCGTAAATTATCTTTCAGTTTATAGATGGTCCACCTCAACTGGACATCTATCTGAGGGTAATTGTCTATGCTCAGCTTTATTTTAGTATATAGATAGTAGTGAGACAATGGTTATTAATGAGATATTAAACTTAGATCACAATCAAATAAAATTCAAATAAGAACCCCAATAATTTTCTTTATTTCTAAGGCATATAATTTACACACATCATCCAAAGGAAAGTTTTACTTGCTGGTTAATTGGTGAGTCTTATTGGTTAAAATTTTTACCATCGCCCTAATAATTTATATACCTGTAGATGATGTCAATAATCTGGTAACAAATTATATCATTATCTCATTCTAGTTCTATACAGGTATAGTAAGTGGCTATAATACACATGCTCTTCATTAATGTTCCACCAAAACTAATCAATAAGAAAGGACTCCAGATAAAATACCAACAATAACACTATTTGTGCTAGGCCCTTTGAACTTCATATTAATTACACGATATATTTTTATATCCTGAGGACAAATAACCCACCTAAATTAATTACATTTCTTTTTTACTTTCTCTCATGCTAGTAGATATCACGATTCTTATATGATCATATAGAAAAGTGTCTGAATTTCTTGATAGGCCATCAAGGATTCCTTTAAGGTGAGTGTTTAATAAATAATGATACAATATTGATAAGATATGTAATATTTATTAACTTAATCTATAAGGTAGGATTTAAATATATATATAATAAAAAATCCAGACTATATCTTTATTAATATGAAAAAGAAGTTCATCCATTGAAAAAACTGTTCTTATTAGTCCCGCACAAGGATTTATCCTTATATGGCTGGAGGGATATGTGTATGAAAACATGAAAACTATCCATCCATTGATATTACCTCATTATTTTAAAAACACCCATTCTCCCCTTCATTATGATTAAAGAAGTGACAAGTAAGTAAAGGGATATACAGTGGATTTATACATGGTTCACATACACTAAGAAAAATAAAAGGGCAATAAATTTATAATTCAACAATATACCAAATTAATTATGTGAAGTTGTTAATAAAATTTATAGTTTCCACATTGATCCTACTATTATGGAACCCCCTTAATGTATTGAAATCACTTCCCTCCTCACTTAAAAATATCACTACATCCATAAATGAGACACATTGATCATTGATGAACCAAAATTAAGAATTACACCAAGATGGGTGTATTGAGGGACTTTAACACCAAAATTTTGATGAATCACAAAAATTATTTTATTAGTATGAATATATAGAATTATTATCCATTATTTTTAGTAGGAATGATGTATTCTAACTTCTTTATTCATGTACTTTTTTATTGAATACCTTTCTGAATTTTTCCCTTCCAGCATAACATCTAGAACATTACTTGTAATATTTAAACATGTAACTAATACTATATTCTTTATTTTCTATTTAAAAATATTTACTAACCTTTATTATAACGATAGATATGAAAAATTTATTTGAAAAATTTAAATTTTTATTATTTATTTACTTATATTTTATGAAACACAAACTATTTCAATATTATATTTTATGAAAAAATAATTCCCTTAAATCCACTTGAATAATAAAGTGAAGATCCAATAAAATATTCCTTAATTTTATCCATTTTAATATTCATATATATATTTACCTTGAATAGTTGAATCAATTTCCATTTAATTTTATTACATGACTCAACACCTTTAGTTATATCTTCTACGAATTAAAAAAAGTTTAATCTTACATATTATAAATATTTTTCTTATATATTTATATTCATTTCAAATATCACAGTTAAAAATATAAGTTATTATAATATACTAAGAAGATTAATGTAATATATCTATATGATCTTTTACATTAATATTATGATAACCTGTACTAATATTATATATCTCATTTTCTAAAATTTGATTTCTACACATATCTACAAACATAAATTTACAACATATATTTTTTTTAAAAAAATTTCCTTACACATAGAGTGTGGCTCTGAAATTAATCTTACACAATATTTGAAAATATTAAGTTAATATAATATAATAATATAACTTTTTATATTTTAGAAAACTTCTTCCTAACTTATCCTTCCATAATAAAGTCTATAAAAAATTATTCCATAATTAATTTTATAGGATTTTAATATTACAATATCAACAAATATAACCCAAAATAACTCTTCAGATATTTATCTAATAATTTCACACTTTATTTTTTTAAGAAATATTTTCATTGAAAAATTCTACTTTAAAAAATATCCTACTATTGTAACCTAAAATTTCAAATTTTGTACTCTATGATTCGCTAATAATTTACTCTATGATCACATGAGTGATGATCAATATGAGAAATAAGATGTAAAATTAATATTCTAATCACAAATCACTTCATTAATCATAATTATTTTCTAAATGAATAACTAGAAAAAATTACGTTATGAAAACATTTACTGCTTCTCTATCCCCCACCTTTACAGACACTATATTAACCACCAATTACTAGTAATGAAAAAAACCCATGTAATAATCCTATTATCAATAGTAATTGAATAAGTTGTTTATATAAAATACTAAATCATTTGAATAGTATGAATAATCGTTCAACATTTCTCCCATAACAACATTTTAATTAAAACCTTTCTCCTCCTCTATCAACAAATAAGAAAACAACTCGACACTACAATACTTGGAGTAATCTATCCCATGAATAAAATAAATATATATATCCCCTTTTTCATAAACATAAATTAAACTTACTTTAAGGTTGAAAAAATTTGAAAAATAAGTTATTAAATTCAAACCATGTGAAAGAACATACCTTTCCATAAACCACTTGATAAAAACCACTTGTTGATTATTTGTATAGAATAGTAAAATTTTTAAGGGAGTGGGGTTTTTTTCATGAAACAATAAATTTAAATAAATATGGTTGGAATCCAAGCGATAAATGATTCCTTTGAAGCACTTCCTTAGGTGTCACTACAGTAATCCAATACACTACATGAAATTATGTATACACATACTCCAATCTCGTGAAATCATTATTAAATTTATTAGGAAAGTGATATTTGATCTTTGTATTCTTTATTTTTGAATGCTAGATATGATTATTAAAAAAATTAATTTCAATATAGTTTTTATATTTTATAACAATATAATATTTCACCTCAACTCTAATATACCACATTGTTGGTTCATCCATAAACATTAGGTAAATGCTTGACCAAATTCTGTGTATTAAAATTCAATAGTTACCATAAAATTATAATATTTCTTCTTACATAGACAAGAAGTACATAAATTTCAAAGATAAAATACACCACCTAATTTTATTATCGATCATCAGCAAAACTAGCCCAATCTATAGATAAAATTACAAATAGATATTTTTATATTGTATTATACTATAATGAAACTAAAATAAACTATAATATTTATACACTATAATTTTATTTTCATTGTTTATAATTGCCTTTATTTCGAATTTATTTGGTATCATGAAACTAAACAAGTGGAAAACACAATATTTTATGTTTTTGTTTTAAGGTAAAATAAGATTATAATGTCTTACTAATATTACATCACATTAACTTCCTTACCATAAATATCTATTTATAAATTCATCAACATATGAACTTGTGTTTTCATATCCTTGGAATCCATTATCCCAAAACTATTATCACTTATTTAAAATAATTTTATTTAAAAATAAATTTCATATTCCTTCTTTTTATAACATTTAAATCACGAAAAAAATCACTTGATCATTATATTTTTTTGATAAAGAGATTATGATCAACTCCTTCACACTAAACATCAGACTTATTCAAGATTTCCTCAATTATATAATATCATTCTCTTAGTGTATGGTTTGTCCCACCAAGTTTCTACATTAAAAAATAATCTTCTTCCTCATCCCTATAAAAAACAAAACTATATAGATTCTAAATAAATACATATTATCCAGGAAATAAATTTGGAAATTGATGCCTAACATCCATAAGAATGTCCATGAACATATTTTTCACTACATTAAACAAAAATATTTGAATTGATTCTAACCCACCCACTAGAAAACACATCACATCAACATCAGTTCCATGTATTATGAAATAATATTTTCACAATAGACATTCCTTTATTCAAATCACCTTTCTTTATTCATTAAGATTTTTACGTAAAACCCATTTGGTCTTAATAACATTCAAGTACATTGGCCTTAGAAAAATCTCATAGTATCATTTATTATATTTGGGTAAAGCTATTTATAAATTAAATTAACCCAAGACTCGTCATTTATAGCCTCTTCAAAAAACATAGGTTATACTTGAAATAATTGTTATGTTTGAAATAGATATTTCATAATATGTGTTTACACTGGAGATATTAGGTCTCCCAAATTATTTTTCTCATTGATTATAGACATTCTTATTGGTGTGATTTTTACTAAATAACTTATTTAGATTACTTATTATCAGTGGATTCTTATGAATGATCACTAGACCTACTTTCAACCTATGATATTGTCATATAATGATTAATTTCTTCCATAATATGACCAAATATTTGTTTTATAATCTATATTTTTCTATAAAATTGAATTATTGTATTTCAAAAATTTATCAAGTTATTTGTTTAATTATTTTTACACCTTTATTGGTAATGAGTATTCAAGATATCTCCCTTTATCTCCGCGAGATTAAAACTTCATACATATCTAATTCTTGTTGAGAATAAAAAATTTACTTATAAATACAGGAAATTATTTAATATTGGATTATTCATATAATATATATTAGATGTGGGTTTTTTCACCGAGAGACATTAAATGCCAATTTGGGATACATGCTGATGTTAATACCAATTCTTTACCAAACAACACCATAAGGTCATAATTAATGTCAATTGATTTATCCATGTTATAAATGATCTTGTTTCTCTTCTATACTACATCATTTTGGTTTGGATTCCACACCATTGAATATAGACACATTATGTCATGTGTCTTAAGATAATCATCTACTTGGATGTTGGTAAAATCTATACCATTTATAGTCTAAAATATTAAAATTTTCTACCCAAACATTTTATCCAACATTGTATACCAATGAGTAATATAATTAAATGATTTTGATTTGTATAATATAACCATAAACCCTACCATCCTACAAATATCATGAGTCAAAATTATATATTACCACTTGTTTATCAATGGATTTTGGTCATATAATCCCACCAACATGAAAATTAAACAACTAAAGTAACCATGTTCACTTATTTTACATCATATTGTAACTCTTTTAAATAATATCCCCCTTTTAAAAAAACATGCTTGGGTGACTCAATCATGAGAATGTCTACGGTTATTAGACGATCCATCATTCTTCACTAAATCTTTGAATTTTTTTTCTCAATCAGACAATAATGTTTTTTCAAAACATGTTTTAATATTACTAGGATATAAAACACATGTATTGTTGTCCACTAATTCAATAGAAATTACCCTTTATGAGATTACATTACATTAAAATGGTACTATATATTAGTTTAAATATACAAGTATTTATATAGAAATTGATAGTAATCTCAAAGTCACATAATTAAATTACCAATGAAATGTTGTGGAAAAGGACATAAAATACTAATAAATCTTTATGTCTCATGTATTTTCATTTAAGTTATTAATTCCCCTATAAATATTATTTAAGGAATAATTTTTTCCTATTTGTATAAAACCTTATTGATCCTACTTGATATATTTTAATATATACTTATTCCTCAATATACAGGATGTGAAACTGTTACCATGGATTCATATTTCGTCCTCATTCACTCATTTCATTGATATTTTCATTGATTCTACCCTATCTCCTAATTAATTATTAATTAATTTCAACCAATTCAAATCCTTTTGCGATGAATGTGGTTGTTCATCATATTAGTATGATGGTCCGTCATTATCTTGAATAGATGAAAATTTATTTTACATTTTAATTCTTCTTAATCATTCCTTTATCTACTGAGAGTTATTGATTTGGGTCATATTCTATACACATAATTGCATCATAAATGATAAATGCATGGATTTGTGTTCTTATACTTCACACCAAAATTGATATCCATTAAAAATATATCAATTATAATGAATAATTGTCACCATTATTCACTATACTTATTCCTTGACATACTTATTTTTTAAAAGATATATATTATATATTTCCTATATTTCCACAATAAAAAAACTATTTTTGTGGTTTATTTTTGTGAGAATTTTTTATTCCTACAAAATTCATTTGAGACTTTGGGTGTCTCCCAAATAAATTTTACTATGTGGAGTCGGATGGTGAAAGATATAATTTACCATTAAATCCTTTTTTTGATCAATCCTTCCAAAAAAATTTCCATTATTTTTAAAGCATTGATTTTGTTAGAAATTAAAAAAATATATTTTTTGGAACTCAATGATTCTATTATACCTTCCTGATAACCATAATAATCTAATATTTCAATTTCATATTGATATTTTAGAGCCTCACTTGATCTTTAATCTCTCTCTATATTAAATTTTTTTACATTGATTTTATCATGGTTTTTGACTCAATATTTCACCTAATGATTAATTGATTAATTATGATTTTAAAATTATCCAACTTATTAGAGTTCTCTAGTTTTCCTAATTTGAGTTTTTCACTTACAACCTTAATAATTCAGTATCCTATGTTTCATTTTTCATATAAAGGTAGTAATTAATAACAAATTAAATAGAATTATTTATTTTATACCTCTAGACATCAATTTATTCTAGTGAATCTTTTAACTCCACATTGGGGCCCAATCACCCATTCACTCCCTTATCCTCTGTAGCACTTGAGTACTTTATTTGTGGGTTTTTATCACATCCAAAATAACATTCACATTAAAGTATTTATATTCCTTATATTTTACACTTTTTTCTTCCAATAAAACATTATTTTATGAAAGAATGTTCTTATTGATTGTCAATTTTTAATTTTATATTTAATTACCCTTCCCATCCGTTATTCATTTATTCAGGGGTTTATCAATATTTTCTCATTATAAAAACAACTTTGGACACTATAAATTGAGGTTTGTAACCTTTCCACATCTAGGAAAGTAAGTGTAAGTTTACATTTTAATTTTCTTTTTCCCTTATTTGTGTTTGAGTAAAGGAAATACATGACATTATCAAAATTATTTTAATCATGAACATCTATCACTAAAATATTATTTAATTCATTAATTAAAACTTCCTAATTCTTCCTAGAGGAATAGAATCATTTTTATTTTTTTTACATTTCACATGAAATGAGTGTAGAATGAATTATATATTGTTTTACTTTCTTTGGATCAATTTCCTCCATCATAGTGGCCTTAAAAATGAATCAAAGTGGAAATATTTTCATTATTCTTTTCGTAATTTTGACACCATCGATGCTTTATCAAAGTCAGCACATATAATCAATATTCTCAGACACCTGATCCAAAAAATATAATTTTTTCATTCAGGTGGGTCCTCATATCATAATAAATTTTCTACAGAACATAGAAATTTGATCCATGTTTCCTTACATCACATTCATATATATTCATATATTTTACCCAAATAACATGTGAATATTTATAAAAAATCACCATAATGTTGATTTTCATAGATAATGATTCCCTAAATGCATTGATTACCTTGGAACATTTTTTATCTCCTTACAATACCATTTTGATAAATATATTCTATCCATGTTGAACAAAATTCAATATATTGATTTCATGTTGATATCCAGTCCCAGTGATCAAAAATAGTGTTTCACCAAATTCTTCCATAATTTCAAATTGTTTCTATCAGTTATGAAAACACCTTTGTGATTCACAATCACTATCATGGATTCCTAGAAGCAATACTCCATAGATATGTGTCATATTCTTAAATACATCTTGTTAGTTCCCCAAAAATATATATAACCCTATGCGGGGGTGGTGAATTAGCATATATAGATTTAAAAAATACATATCCAAAAATATTATCACATAATTAGGTAAAACACTCATTCTCTCTCTTATAAGTAATATAGTTGTTTTAAAGAGTGTAAAGAGAGAAACACATGATTTATTTAACTTTTTCCTCAAAATTGGGATACATATATAGAGCACACAATGTTAATGTACTGATGTACCAAATTTTATAAGATTACTAATTTTTTCAATTTAGTGTAACCACACTTATAATTAAAGTTAATATCCATAAAAAAGTCAATAAATAACTACTCTTATCAGTTATAAATTTTATTTATCTACTAATTAAATCACCTTGATATTTTACAAAATAATAATATGAATTACAAAAACATGGGTGTTTTGATCTACTCTATATTTTTTTATTTATGAATCATAAAAATATTATTTTGTGAAGAACTCCTATAATTATCTCCTTTTTTAGAAAGATTATATAGTATACAAACCCCAACCTTGTAAACATATTGTTACATGATTTTAATCATAATTAACCATCAAATACAAACCAAGGATCATAAATTCTATGGAATTAAGAAGATTAGGTTCACAATTAGAAATCATGAAACCAAAATAAAAATATATTTTATTTTATCTGAATTATGAGATCCTAATTTAATTTGAGCTATTACCTCTGTATAGGTAACATTGGGAATATATGAGCAATATGATGAGCTATAAAACCCATTATGGGAATAAAAATGGGAATAAAGCGTAGCACATGGGTTAAAAGGCATAACATGATGACATTAAAATAATTTGAATAAGAATAATCATATTGATGCATAACGTATAGAACACGGGATCATATAATCTTATAAGCATTGTAATGTTAAAACAACATAAAACATGACATAAACATGAGTTAATGCTAACTTCCAAGACTATATCACATGGTGGAAAAGTCCCATAATGGATTAGGTTTATTACCTAATCCTATACATGAAGTCCCATGTGATTAAAAATTACCCAATAAATTTGAAAATAATTTGGGTGCATACCTATTGATATTTTTAGTCATATGTGTTCCACATGAATAATCAAACATAAGTAATAAACATAATGGTTACCTATGAATAGAAATGGGTATGAAAACCATATAATAAAGTAAGACCAAAGGGAAGATCATAATTGTATCCACGAAAGAATGGATTTAAATAATACATGGACATTTATAAATTCAAATAAGCATATAAAATGATAAATTATGTCTAAATAAATTGAAAATATTTGAAAAGTGTGTTTAGGAAACTTTAGAAATGGAACACTTTAGTGCAGTTCAAGGGAAAATATTAAAGAGTCTATATTGGACAAAGGCATAATGGTTTGTATAAAAATAGAAATGAACAAGGATAGTTTTCAAGAAGAAATGAGTGATTTTATAAAAAAAATGATGCCTTAAAGTATATTATGGAGTGTATATGTGAATGAGAAAGAAATGGGGAAGTTCCCTTTAATCGGGCTTCCTTATCGGGATGAATTGAGAAACAAAACTTTTAAAACATTTATTTAACCATAAATGAAGTTTGAATTGATATGGATACATGATTATAGAATATATTAATTGAATTTATGAGAATTAAATATGGAAAACAAGGATATACATTGGTATAATGAATGATAAAGCATAAGACAATGGTGATTTGGAGGTACAGAGAGATCCTTTACCTTATGTCTGAAAGCGTTATGAACTTGTACTTAATATCCTAGATATTAAAATTAGTTTTTTTAACAATTCAATTAATAACATATTCAAAATATATTTTATTTATTATAATTTTAATGAGGTCATTTTTTGGGATCTATATGAGTTATATATTTTATTTTCATTTTTCCAAGAGCATTCATTTCATGGTTTCAGGATTAGTTCATTTGTATATAATTGTAGTAGTAATTATTAAATTAGAATAATTTTCAAAAAAAGAAATTATAGGTTATTAATTCACTTCCAAAAATTTAAATGGTCACATATATCATGATATTTAATTATATGTGAATGTTTCGTTAGATAAAATGTTAAAAATGATTTTTATATTTGGCGGTTTTTACGACCATCATGTGAAAGTATAATTTTATTTAATATTATATTTATATACAAGTTCCAAAATAAAAAATAAGTTTTTAAAAAACATATAAATTTTTTTTGACCAGAATAATGGTTGTATGACCAACCTTGAATGTGATAATGAAAAATAAAAACGCATCATCCATGAAGGTGATGAATCGACAAATTAGAGGTGATTTTTTCATTTTTAGAATTAAATGGAGAAAATAAGAGATTTGAATATAGATATTACATTAAAAAATAACATTACAGTATATGTATTATACTGAAGTTATTATTTCACATTGGATAGGGGATCTAAGAGGAGGATTAGAAAAGAAAATAATTTAAAAGATAAAGAATGATGATTTTACCTTTTGAATATCCTCTCCCTAGGAGCCTTTTTAGGAACTGGGAAATGGTCTTGTGCTGAGAACAAAAAACCACAATTTGGGAAAGAGGGTTTTGAGAGGGATTTGGAAGAATATCAGAATGATAGAAGTCTTATAATGTGTGGGGAGAAGTGGTGGTGGGGTTGGAATTTTAATGGGGGGGAGATGGGTGGTTTATATTATTTTATTCATTTGTTTTTTATTTTGGCTCAAGACTATAAATAATGTTTATTATTTTGAATAATTTCAGTTAATAGTGCATGTGAGTTTGATATAATGATTTCTTATGTCATCCATGACTGAAAAATTCATGTAATTGGATTAAAAGAATTTTTTTAAAATATGGAAATGAGCTCACAGTTTGGCACAAATCTTGAAGTAACCACCCTTTCCCGAAGAACATCTAAACAAGCAATGAGGTACCCAAAGTAGGGCGAATAAAAATATGTGGAAGTAAAAAACTCATAATTAATCTCAGAAAAAATATAAGAAAATGATTGGGATTTCCAATTAGCCGGATCAAAACCAAGACATGAAAAAAAACTGGGCATGACAATTCTACCCACCATTAATGCTTTATGCCCTCAAAAATCCACCACACATTCTAGTTGATTGTTCAAAACTTAAGGATTCCTTATCAATATAGTTCATCCTCCTAATCTAATGACACATAATCCACTATTAATGGAATTTAATCCTCTTATCTCATCCAAAACACCAACTTCCAACCACTTCCCGAGAATCAATTGAATGATCAGGCCACCACCTCCACAACCTAGCTAAAAACCATATTATTGGGCCTTCTCCCAATGAATCTAATGATTAACCAAACCAAAGTGCACTCACTAAATCCAATGACTTAAGGGGAGGCCAGAATGGGCTCCCTACCATTAAATCACAAATACCATCTGACAAATCCTTAAAGGAAAGTTCTTCAAGACCCGCAATGGGTGTCCCCACCACTAGAGACCAACTAAAAATGAACAAAAGAGAATTCATCATGAACTATAATTAGGCCTCACCTAAAAATGGAACGCACAACTCTCCCCAACAACCTAAAAACCCATGTTAATGGGGTTACAACATTAACATATAAACCACCCCTCTCGAACGTAGGGGATTAGAATTGGGCCAACACTTTCTAAACAGATCAGACCCCCACCACTCGGGGAGGGGAGGGGAGGGGACCTAGTAATTAGGCCACTGAAACCACAACAGAAACAAAAGAACTAACCAATACTGTACACCTACAAATAGGTAACCCCAAGACCACACTTGATTTATACAGGCTATCCACATCGGGACATTAATCGGAAACCCACATCCATGAAGGTGTAACCATAAACACTGTGTGAGCGGTAAGTCCACCACTCTCATTGCGACAAGAGGAAATTCATGATGATAAGGAACCAATATTGAGACATAGAAACTACCTCACCATAAGGATGGAGTAAGGATCCTAGTCGAGCTCCCAACACCTCTACTGATTTCTTGACTACATGAAAATGTTCACTTTGAGGCCTATAGATGGTGCCCTGTTGTTTGAAGCATCTGATGCTCCACAATCTAGAGAAAAAAATCACATTATCTCATGAGAGGAATTAGATAAAAAAACCCAAAACCCAATATAGAGTGAGGGATAAAAACCACCATTATATCTTACTTAGAATGGGGATTGAGATGGACAGTGAACATAGAGAAACATTCTAAGCTTCCCTGAAGAAAACCTCTATAACCGAGAGAATCATCATATCATGAAGCCACTATAAATCGATCCGAAACAACCCTCTATTTAGAAAAATGTCTTGAGGCATCATTCGAAGAGGTGGATTTAACATTTGAAATCAATATTTTAGTTATTCAAAAGGAACATTTTCCAATGTAAAACTATACATGGACACATTAACACACATAGAAACCCCGAGAACATTACTCCTATACTAAGCCACCAACAAGATCCCATCTCCAGAAAAAACAAGAGTATGACTTCCAGATCACAAAGAAGCATATTGAATAAACAACTCTTCTAATACGTAGAATAAACTAGCCACATAACCCCCAGTTTATAAGCAATTGGAACAATGTTTTAGCTCAAAATACTTTTGAAAAAAATATAACTTGGTGGATTTCCACATTCACCAATGGTGTTTCATCAAGTCTCACTCACATTCACATTTCCACGCCACCCCAAGAACCCAACCACCATGCCATATAGGCCATACTTCTATATATCAATAGAAACATGCATGTGAGTAGCATGAAAACAGCAAAGGATAAAACAAAACAACTTCATTTCAAAAATAATATACCTTCAAAAGGAACACTGACTGACAAGTCAAAAAACCTTTTCAGATCTCACAAAACAAACCACTCTTAATAAAGAACCATATGCTTAGAAACTTTCCTTTTTTCACTTTTAACAACTTTTAAAATAACCAAGTTACTCCAAACAACCCCTTCCCATTTTCTATAAATCAGCAAGGTATTTTTTCATAATATGTTGGACATTGAGACTAATACCCTTTATAGGAAAACACCAACCACTCAAAACCAATTTCCAAATCCAATTCATCACATTCAAACACTTTTCAACATCCCAAAACACCCCACTTAAAAAAATATTCAGAATAACCTTTAAATGATTCACACATTCAAGAAAATTTATTTCAACAATCCCCAGGACTAGATTATGGAAAATCCAATCCCGTTAAATCATTTCCACTTCATCCCCAAAATTTGTTTCATAAAAAAACATCCCTCTAAAAACATTCTTATATTTAATTTTTGAAAACACCTTTTTTCAACTTTTCAAATCCAAATCCTTACTTTAAAACCCATTTCCACAATTCTCACACAAGGATTTTAAAATCAAAAATTAAGAATTCATGAAAGGTCCAAGAGACCCACAAAAGGGAACTAGTGTCAGCAGGTTCCTTGACCATATGGTTGGTGGACTTATGTTAAAGAAAACACCAACACGTAAAAACTTATTAAGACCATGAATCAGCTCTACATGGATTTCCATGCCCTACGTGCTCACAAATGCCTTTAGTCTAACTCACCGTGTCATATCACACCACTAAACAATCAACAATAACAAAGGACACCAATAAACCTGGACTTCCCGTTGAAATTTAAGGATCAGAATGAGCAAGTGTTCAAGAATATCTTCCAACACTTACACCTCAAGAACCAAAAATCCTACTACATCTACCATGAAATCCCCTAAATGAAAAGGGTGCTCTAAAAATCCATGTCCGTTAAGACCCAACCCCCTCTGATACCATTCCGTCACAAACAAACCTGAGTCCACCCTGAACCTGTCACCCAAGCTAGGCTGCGAGATGTCCCGAGAGGCATCCCCGATTCTCTTGGGATATAAAAAGCACTAAGGTAATCCAAAAGGTTCAAAAGGTAATTATTTTTTCCAGAATTAAAAAATCAAACAAATAGTGACAACCCAAAATACATTTACATAAAAATTTAACTGAACATTTTTTGTACAAGAAACCAAAAGTATAACTAAAAAAACTGAACCGACCAAACCTGGTAACCAAATTACTCGATGTGACCCTTATGGTCACTCTCAATCATAATGATCACACATCTCCCAAGGAGATTTAACTCAATCTGAAACACGTACAAGGGATAAATACAAAATTAGACTATTGGTGTGAGTATTAAAGCTTAGTAGGTTATCCCAATATTCTATTCCCAATGAAGTTCCTTTAAAATAAAAGAAAAATTAATTTCATGTTCTAAATAAAAGATATAATATTTAGTTTTCCAAATGAGGTTCCAACATCTAATAATTATTAGACAAAAAATTTCATGTCTTATAAACAAGAATGCCAGTAACAATTTTTCAATGAGTTGAAACTTCAAGATGAAAATAGTTTTAAAGACTGATGCTTTAAATAATGTACACTTTTAAATAAAATATACACTGCTAAATTTACCAACCAAACACACAATATTCTGATGGTGAGTAAAATATAGCCAATGAGCACAAGTCACGAGAACACCCCTCGATACTATTTCATTGTGAGTCCTAGGTAAATTGTATCTTAGTGAAGGTATACCTAATAAATATACATTCTCGTGCACATGAGACACTAGTAGGAGAATCATCCATATCATAGTGGTCCCCAATGTCATCATAATAATAGATTAGGTAGTTTTTCATCATCAAACTTGATGCATGTAACAAGGACAAAACCCCTCTGGATCACTAGCATACTAGTACATGTCCACCCACCTAGATACATGGGTTTTCCCTTTTCAAGATAAAAAAAGTTGCACATCTATAAAATAATATTTTTTAATGCATATTACATTTAAAATTCTTACACACATCAAACATCCAATACCCATGTATCACGTTTCTTTCATGGATCAATAAACTACTTAAATTATCATAAAACAATATCGAAAAGTATAACAAGGATTTGCACATAAAATAAAATAAAAAATGCTCTTTTAAGGCCAAAACCCCATAAATAACTTTTTAACCAAGATTTGGAAGCCCTAAAACCAATTAATAAATCAATTTTATAAACCATAAAATGGCCCCAAAAGACAGAGCATGAAACACACATGAAAACCAATTTTATAAGAAAAATTTCAAATAGGCCTTTAATCCTTTCTCAAAACTAACATTTAACAAAGGTATGCATTTCAATTTTATTAAGTAGGTGTATGAACTCCATTTAGAGCTACAAAATACTTTCATACATCCCTTAAAACACTTAGGTTATAAATTCAAAACACAACCATTTTCATAAGGATGTGAAACGAGACATTTCTCGATAACATGGGCCAAAAGATGTTGTAAACCAAAACCCATTTATTTGTAAAACCAAATTCACATTGGAAAGTAATAAATGGAACGAAAATTAAAATTTTCATGCTTGTAATGCATTTATAAATCTAAAAAATAATTTTTAAATCACACTTAACATATAAAATCCAACCTAGCAATTTACCAAACAAATAACATGTGGTTTTAAACAAAAAAATATTTATTTTAAGCACTTGAAAAGGAATAAAACACCAATTCGTTGATATAGTTTTATTAAAGAAACTAAAACCTGTTAGAAATACCATAAATAAGGTTCTAAAACTCACAAAATAAATGCGAAAGATAATAGAATAATTAAATAATCACTTGGTGTGCACTTTTTTGACAAAACCACACTACTTTTCAAAAAACAAGGCTTAAACAACCATTTAACAGACCAAGAAAATTATCCAATCAAGAAAAACAATAATAAAAATATGAATTAGGTAAAAAAATAAAAATATGATACAAATTAAATGATAATGACATGTTCAAGAGATATACTACCTTAAATCCTTGGCGGAATGGAAACACACACCCGATAGCACCATCCGAGGGTTTATAAAACCTAATCCTATGACGTCACAGACCAAAAAAATAAAATACCCCAAAAATAATCCTGTTATAACACAAAAATAGGTCTAGAAGCACTATGGGATAATAGAAAACTAAGAAATAATGAAATGAGGAGAAAGAGGTTGGAGAAAGGAGAAGAAATCCCACCTTAGAAACTAGAAAACTATTCACATTCCCTAAAATATGCACACATAGAATAAAGGGAATGGGTTTGAACATTTTGGAGAGCCTCCTATATTCAGGAAGAACCTAGGAAAGATGATTTGTGGGAAAAATAGTATGAATATAATTATTTATTAATGAGAAAAATTACCTTTGGAAAATCTAGATGATTTGAGAAACATTAAGAAGTTTTTCCCTAATCCACGACTAAAGTTAACTACAAAGTGGGAACATGGAACATGGGTGGTTCTAATGGGGTTATTTGGAATGATTGTGAGGTTGAATCACCGAGAATTATAAAAAAATTAATAATATATCAGTGAAACGATTTATTTTTTTTTAAAAGTAGAAATGAGCCAACAGTCTGGCCCCATACCTGAATAAATAAGCCAAATTAATCATTATTAGGAATTATTAAGGGGTCCAGAAGGATATGATCGTTTTAATATGTCATGTTAATAAAATTTTCAATTTAAATGTTTGAACAATTTTGAAATACTAAGGAGTTATAAAGGAAACAGAATTGGTTTTTAAATCTGGAAATGGGCTTACAGTTTTCCCCAAACCATGAAGTGACCTTCCTTTATCAAAAAACACCCAAACAAAAATGTGGCACCCAAATTAGGATGATTATAAATATATAGTAGTTAAAACCCAAAAAATTACCTCACCCAAAACCCAGTAAAAGGATATGGATTTCCAATGAACCAGATCAAAACCAAGACATGAAATAGAATCGAGTGTGAAAATATTGTTGGTAGTTTTGGTGTGGATTTGTCAAGGAATCATCAAGTTTTTTCTCCCTTGGATTATCCATACTTTTATAGTTATTGTCCCATATTTCTTTATTTTCTAATTTCTAGGGGATTTTGGACCTAATTTGGGTTTAATTTTGTTTTTTGAGCAGGAATAAGATGTTTGTGGTTTAATATTTCCATGTCAGGGTCTTGGGGTAGTGAAATATTTGTTTCAGACAAATTTATGAATGTATCCATGTGTGTGGTAGGTGGTTCCTTGATTCTTTATTATTATATGATTTTGATATTTTTTCTTTACTTCTTCAAAACATTATATGGATTATTTTTCTATTGTGAAACATGTTTGGGAAATAATTTTCTATGAATATATTATGAAAGATGGGTTTTGAAAAAGAAATTAGTTTTATTTAATGTGTGATTCATTATGTTTTTTATTACATATATTTTATTTCTTATGTGGAAGGAAAATAATGTGTTTTAAAAAAAATTTAAAAGTTAAAATGTGTTGTAAGTGGGGTTTTCAAGTGAAACTCCTTTTATTGAATATTGGATTCCTTTTCTGCACCTGTATTGTGTCATGAAATTATGAAGCATTTTGTGAAAATGATTTTTATATGTATAAGATTTCAAAATGGGAATTGGCCATGGAATTTTATTGGATTTCATATGTTTTCTTCTTATTGTGTTTTAGAAATGGATTTTCTCAATTTTTCAAGTAGTCTGAAATTTACTTCCAAATTGTTTTTTGATGGAAAGTTATGATTTCCTTGCGTGCTTATGATTCATGGAATGTATATGATAAAGTGCATATATATGTGATATGTGAAATAAAACTTGTGAACAAATGGAATATTGGGTTCCTATGTGGGTGAACTAGAACCAGTACACTAGTAGATTATTTCGGGCTAAGGCCTCGATTCATCTAGTAGGATTTATGATTGAAACTCTAACAGAACATGTGATATCATTAGAGAACACTTGACATTTGGAAGAGTTACCCTCTAGTGGATCATGCATGAGAAAATTATTTTGGAAACCACTAGTCCTTGGGATATGTTCTTCTATAGGAGATCATGCATGAGGACAATGTTGGTAGTTTATTGGAGGATATTGATCACCAATGTAAGAGGTTTATAGGGTCTTGGTAATGCTTGTTACCTATAAGGATTTTTCAATGGTGATATTTTATAACATGATAATTATGTGATATAGTGGTATCCATCAACATAAGGTAGGCCTTTTGAATATTTTTATTTCATGGAGGATTATTTTTAAAAAGGTTTTTCATTGAAAAGTATTTCATGAGAAAGTACCCTTGAAATTTTTTTCTTCCAAATGTTTCAAATGTTCTCATAAAAATTTGACCATGTTAATTTTTCTTATAATGTTTTGATCTAAAGTGATACCCCTTGTAGCCTCCCAAATTCTTTCACATATAACGTGGAAATTTATTCAAGCGATAAATATTCCCAAATATAAATGGTGTGGGAAGTATTGGTGAGTCAATCCACCATAACCCATATCACATTGTTTCCTTTGGATATTTTTAGTAGACCGCTGACAATGACTATATTTAAAATATCGCATTTTCATGTGTTTAAAGTAAATATTTGCACCATCCCTTTGAAATTTTTTGACTCTGCTTTAACTTGCTAACATACCAAGCACCTTGGGATATACTACACAATCTCATTTTATATATTATCCCACAAAATGTGTTCCCAAAGATAGAAATACATATTATTACTCTAGGATGAACAGGGAATGTTGATATATTTTTTCTTATCCCTCAAATCCTTCTATATCATAGGTTATAAAGGCACAAAAATTCTACTAACAAAATGAATGACACCATCATCATTGATATGAATCTCATGTATCTTCCCTTACTTTACCTCTATCACTATATTTTTAGCTCCATATACTTCTTTTGTTATTCGTTGATATTATCTTTCATAGATGGTTAGGAAAAAATTTGGGAATGTTAGTTTTAATTCCCTACTGTTATGATTTCCAAATACATTCTTTTGATTTCCATGAATACTAGGTGATTTGTTATCTACATCATGGATAGAGTAGAAGGTTCATTTTTACTAAGAGCATCAACTACCATGTTATCATTCCTAGGATTATTGAAATCAGAGAAATCGTAATCTTTGATTTTATATAACAATATCGTTAGACACATGTTGCGATCCTTTTAAATGTATATATTCAATTGGATCTTATGATCAATGTATTTTTCATAATTATTACCATAGAGGTAGTGACTCATAAATTTCAAGAAAAAAAATCACAGTTTCTAGCACTTGATCATGCATCGGGTTGTTCTTCTCAGGGATCATTAACTTTTATGTAGTATAGGGTATCACTGTATCATTATGTATGAGTACAAAACCCATTTTTTAAAGAATTTTCTTATATCACAAAACTTATCCAATTATTTATAGTGTGAACACATGTGCAATGATTATCTTCTTCCTAACCTCTTTAATTATTTTCTCATATTCTTCCTTCCAGACATACTTTACAACTTTCCATGTTAACTTGGTTAAAGGGTTAGACAATTGTGAGAACATGGCCACAAAATATTTGTAGTATCCGACTAATCTCCATTATAGATATTGGCCTAGGATATTCGTCAATTTTATTTGTTTCACAAGGTTCTATAAATATCGATTTTCCGATTATAAACTTCCCCAAGAATGATACTTCGTGCATCTATAACTCATAATTACTATAATATTATTATTATTTCTCCCTTTTCAATGTCATTATCACATTATTCAAATGGTCCTCTTTCCCCTCCATGCTTTTTGAGTATATCATAATATCATCAATAAAGACAACAAATGATTTTTCAAAGAAAATATCAAAATACTCCATTCATTATGTACTTGAAAATTGATTGAGCATTAGTGAGTTTATAGGGCATCAATATGAACTCAAAGTGTCCATACCAATTTCAAAAGGTAGTCTTGGGAATATCTTTTTTCTTCACCATTAATTGGTGATACCCCGACTGAAGGTCCGCCATAGAGAAATTCTTGGCCCCAGGCAGTTGACTGAACAAGACATATATCAATGGAAGAGGATAATTTTTATTTATCACATTTTTTATCCTATAATAATCAATTTATAGGCACATTTATCCATCATTCTTATTCACAAAGAGGACTGACACAACCCACGGTGAAGTACTCGGGCATATAAAACCATTTTCCAGATTCCATTATAATTGCATCATTAGTTCTTCCAAATAAATGGTGGATATTATCTATGGAGTCTTTGATATAGTTAGATATCCAAGAATAAGTTTAGTCAATAACTCAACCTCTAATTATAGAGAAAGACTTAAAAATTCTATGACGAACACATCTGTATAGTCCCTCACAATGGGAATTTCTTTAACAATTATCCTTTCATTTGTCACTATAATTTGAACTAGATATTATTGACCTTACATTAATAATATCCAAAATTCAGATGATCATTCTAAAAAAATTCATCCCCCTCCATACACTTTTTTAGAATTGGGTAATTCCTCGGGATGTGAAGTGTGATCTCCGTTTCTCAATAGATGATGTTGGATTTATATAAAGATAGGAAATATATGCCCAATATAGTATCCAACTTCACTAAATGAAGTATGGAAATATTTTTTGGGAGTTTTGTTCCACAAAAATTAACGAGGGAGGAGTTGTATACTTTTTATGAGATAATTTCCCCACTTAATGTTCTCAAAGATAACTCAACCATCATATTTTGAGGTGGTGTTTGAATCATTCTACTAAACATGGTAAATATGGAAGAATTCATTAAACCAAAATCAAATAATACATTTTATTTTCTTGAATGGATAACTAGAATACATTTCATCATATAATTATAAGGATCCATATCTATAGTAGTGATAACATAAAAAAATTTCTACATTTAGGGAGGTTGTTTTTGACTGCCTTCGACAACCCTTGGTTTTTGGAATTCCCTCGCATAATACATATTCTACTTGTAGTTGAAATACTTCTTTATAGGATGATTTTTGGTACAGACCTTCCTTTTTAATTACACATTTGTTGTCTTATTTAAATCCCTTCATAAAAAATTATCGTGATGACCCTCTCCTCTACATTTGAAGCATATCCTAGTTCCCCTTAGGTATTATCTATGATGCTTCTTCCCACAGTTTTGACTTGTGGGATGTTGTCTTTTATTTCTATCATGGTAATTATCTATTGATCCTAAAATAATAAACACCATTTTCTTATTTTTATCTATAGTCCAGTGAGATCACTAGGTGTCTCCAACACATATTCCAACCTTAAGGGAACAACAAAAAATATCCTCATACATATCAACGTCTCAAATCACCGACTCTTTTAATAGACTAAGCTTTAGTTAATTAAAGAATTGATCCTCCTTGATATCACTGTTCACGAAAAATATATAAGAACATCATGATATTCTTGAAATGTTTTCCTTGTACACCATAATAGAATCCTATTCTTTTTTTCTTCAGTTAGAGGAACTCCCTTTCCATCTTAAGATGGATAGTTTGGGGAAAATTTATGATGAAAAGTATTTTCCTTAATTATTCCCATTACATGGAATCAATTTCCTCCAACTTTATAATATTGATTGGTTTCCACCACTTATCTACTTCCCCTTCAAAATGATAGAATGGAAACATGTGTGTCTCTTCTTTTGAGCACTAGTGGATAGAGAATGTCTTCCCAATGTAGGTAATCCATTATTCTATGACGAAGGGATCCAAATATACACTAATGATTGGAGGTCTTTGTTTTATAAAGGATTTGACTGTAACTTTATCTTTCTTATGAGAAAGTGTAGATTCCAAATGATTCATGTTTTTATTCATAACTTGATCCAGTCGAGAATTTTCTTTCATGATGTTTTAAGCTTCCATTTTTATATGATTTGTCATTTCATTAGAGAAATCATCACATTTACTATCACATTGATTGTTTTAAAAAGTTGTCATATTACTGACCATTTACTAAGAAAAAAATACAAATCAGGGGATTGAATACATACCTAATATGTATATTTTAAAGAATATTTGAACATAGAATGATAAACATATAAAGGAATTTTTTTCCTATCTTGTGATTCAAAAAGACTCAATCAAGATTATCTATGGTGATAAAATTATCCCTATGGTCATTACTCATGTTTTATTGTCCTAATATAAAAAATATCTAGTCTATACTATAATACCAACTATAGAGATCCTATACATTGACACATATTATTGTATGATTTTAATCATAATTAACCATCAAATAGAGGCCAAATGTAATAAATTAAAGAGTGTTTTGAATATTAGGAACAAAATTATAATGCGTGAAACCAAAATGAAAACATATTTTATTTAATCTCTATAATGTTTTTATAACTCCATTTGAGATCTTATATCTTCATAGGATAACCTAGGGAATTCATGAACAAAGATATTATCTAAAAAGACTAATATGGGAATAATAATTGGAATAAAATATAGTACATTGGTTAAAAGGCATAAAATGATGACATAAAAAGGAATGAAACTTGAATAAACTAACAGAATCATAACATAAATAACATGAGATCATGCAATCATCTAAACAAAGGAATGGGGAAGTAATAAACAACAGGACATAATCATGAGTCAAGTTTAACTTCCAAGATAATATCACATGGTGGAAAAAGTCCCATAATGTATTAGGATTAGTCCTTAATTGCATACACAATGTCTCATGAAACTAAACATTTCCCAATGCATAGGGTCACTATATGGGTGCACCCATCATAACCTTTTCATGTATATGTGTTCCACATGAAGAATCAAATATTAGTAAGAAACATAAGGGACACCAATTGAAATAAATGGTTATCATAAACATGTCATAATGCATGACCGAAGGGAATAACATAACGGTGTCCATGAATGAATGGATTTAAATCACAAAGAAACATTAATAAAGGAAAATAGTCATATACCATGTAAAATTATGTCATATACCATGTTAAATGAATGGGTAATATATGAGTAGGTTCCCTTCAACCAGGCATTCATTATCAAGAAAAATTGAGAATAGAACCATTCAAAACATGTATTTACACTTCAAAGAAAGATTAATTGATCTAGGTACATGATTTTGGAACATATACATATAATTTATAATAATTAAATAAAAATAATAATGGGGAAATACATTTGTTTAAAGAAAGTGAATTGTAAGGCAAAAGTAATTTGGAGGTTTTGAGAGATCCCTAACGTCATGTCCGAAAGTTTTATTAACTTGAATATAATATCATGGAGAATCATAGTAGATTTATTAATAATTTAATTAGAAACATTTTCAAAATATATTTCATTTATTATAATTTTATTATGTTAATTTATTGGAAGTTGGATGATTTATAGAGTTTATTTTTGATGTTTTGAGAGCATTCATTTCATTGTTTCGTGATTAGGTTGCCTATGTATAATTATGTAATTTCTTGTAAAATTGGAATAATTATTAATTAGTGAAGTTAGATGATTTTTATTCACTTACATAGATTTAAATTTCCCCATTTATCACATTCTTTTTTACACGAGTATGATTCAATAGATAAAATGTTAAAAAAGATTAGTTTATTAGACGAGTTTTATGACCATCACAAAATAGAATTGTTTTATTTAATATTATGTTTTTGTATTGGTTAATAAACAATAAATATGTTTTAGTAAAAATATTATAATTTTTATAAAAAATAAAAATAGTTTTATGACAAGACTTGAAGGCGGTAATGAAAAACATAAACCCATCATCCATGAATGCGGTGAATCGACACCTCACGTACCGTATTTTAATTTGTAGAATTAAAAAGAGTAGAGAAGTGATTTGGTGATTTATATTCCATAGACACAAAAAATTTCAATATATGTATGATAAATTAGCTACAATGTCACTTTGTATAGGATAGGTAATGGGAGGATACGAAAATAAAATAAATTAAAAGGAAAAAAAGGAGGATCATACCTCTTGAATATCATATCCTTGAAAACCTCTATAAGGAACATGGAAATAGTGTTTTGGGATACATAAAAGACCAAGACGTGGGTAACATGATTGAGAGATGAATTTAGTAAAATACTAGATATATCCAAGTCTTATATGGTGTTAGGAGAATTTGTGTAGGGAGTGGTATTTATTGGGGGAGGAGAGGGGGTGTTTTTTATTTGTTTATTATTTTTTATCAAGACTATAAATACAATTGATTATTATGAATAAGTTTAGTAAATAGTTCATACTATTTATATCAAATGATTTCATAAACCATCCATGACATTAAAATTTATGAATTTGGATTAAAATGTTAAATACTATAAATTATCATATTTCACTATTCGTAAAAAACTCAATTTTTTTTAGAAAAAAAAAGGTGAAAGAAAACCATTTTTGGATATGTTTATTTAAAAAATGGACTCCATTATATAAAAATAAATTTCTAAATATGATCAATTTAATTTTTAATTAAATCTATGATTTATTCAAGAGATACAGATTTTGATATTATAATTGATTTTATGACACTTTGAAAAATCAAGTAAGTTCTCATGAAATTATCTTATAATTATAATTTAAAAAATATTAATTTATGAATATATTTTATGAAAATAATTTTTTTAAATCATTATATTATTTATAAAATTATATATAATCATCTAAATACTAAAAAAACACAATCACATAATTTATCATTTTTAAAAAATTTGTTTAGTTATACCATGTTATAATTATATAATATTTTCATTTATAAGATGCCTAATTTTTTACACTTTCATAGGCTATGTTAATATTATATTGGCTAGATTACTATTCCTAATAGTCATATAACTATTCCATTGGTCAGGTTACTATTTCTTTGGTATAGGTACCCTAATATTAATGAATATAACTTATTTCATTCTTAATTTATCAGAATAATGTTCTTATGAGGTTCTATATGTGATGTATGTGTTTTAAAATATATTACATAATCATAAAAATGGAATTTTCATTGAGAAAATTATAGGTCTTTATATATAATTACGTATATATCCTCACACTTATATTCTAAATCTCCATCTCTTTCATTTCCTTCAAGAAAAACTTTTTGAAATTTACCTGGACCATTTTTTATCCACTTATAACATAATTAACTCATTAAAAAGATATTTATTACAACACGTTAAGGTATTTATAACTCTTTATTACCCTATTTCATGTGTTGGATGTTTTATTTCAATAATATTTTACCTCTAGGAATCAAAAAAAGCTTATGATAGTTCTGTATGATTAAAAAACAATGACACTTTGAACATTTATAACAATAATTCATTGTTACTTCATCTTTATATAAGAATATCATATTATTATAAGAAGTAATTTTCTTCTTTAGCTCCTACAAATCCGCATCACACTAATCATTCCATATCAAATTCATTCTCTTATATTTAAATTATATCACAGGATATACTATAATCAATAAAATCTAGTGTGAAATATTGACAATATCCTATATGTTATAGAAAGTACATGATTTAAAAACTTCTCATGGGAAATTACAAGGATATTACAAATTCAACATTTTTTGGACCTATAAATATTCTAATAATATAGTCTACAAGTAAATGGAATTTGAATTCTTGAATATATAAAAAATATTTAGAAAACCTAGCATAAATTTGGTTCAGTAATAGCTTCTATTAGATAATATTATGATATCTTTCATGCACAACTAGAATTTCAAATATATAACATGTTCATCCAAAAATATTACCATGAAGGTATTTAAAAAGGTATAATATATATTTTTTAGTTAGATCCATAAATACTATAGAGTCATTACCTAAATTAAATGTAATCCCCATGCACTCAATATGGCATTAACAACTTTTCATTATTGTATTTGTATGTTTCCCTATTCATACCTAAAGCAGATACTACTTAAGGAATAATTAAATATTTTGATACCACTTTCCACGTTACAATTTATTAATAAATTTTTTATTAAAGAAAATTTATAATATTTATTAAAAGTCACATTTACAAAATGTTGATAGTTTACATGTAATCCTACAATCTTATCTCCTTTCATATAAAAAATAAATTGGGAACCCCATGGAGGCGTGCTAGGTTTAACAAAACCTATATCCTAAATATAATCCAATTGAATTTTCATCTTCATTAGAGCATTTTTTCCCTATGATATACTAAATATAAAATATTTTATCCATGATAATAAATCAATTGAAAAAATAATTTAAAAGATAATATTTAGACATGAGAAATGTTTAGAGAAAAAAAACAAGGAAAAGGTATGTCATAGAAGGTAACATATTGTGTACACTATCCTTAAAGACATTGAGTTTTAGAATTCCCATTTTTGTGATAATGGATCACACTTACCTCTAATAGAGTCATATTCTACTTACTTGGAAATCCCACACTCTAAAAAAACAATGTTACAACATAGGAGAAGAAAGATTATCACCTTTAGTAATAGTCAACATGAGCTCAAATTTTATTCAAAAAATCAACTCCAAAAGTGATATTAAATATATTAATAATTATAATGAATAAATCCTTGATATTACAATAAATTATAATGAAAATATAATAAGAGATACATTTTATACTCTTTTATAATTGTTTGACCACTAGGGAATCAACTATTATTGTCTTCAATGATATATTAGCTACAAAACCAAAAATATATTCTCGAGTATCATATATAAATGAGGGATAAGTTCCTATATCAAACTAAGAACAATCCAATGTTTTTGACACTAAAATAGTAACCATAAGAGTAGAATGGGCCTTTCCGTCATATCTGTTATAATTTTGTTCTCCATATATTCTTCCTTGGACCTTGATTAGATGTTGAAGTTGAAATAAAATCCTTGATAAAGGTGAATATATATTCCAATTCAATTTCTATTATCTTCTACTACATATAAATCAATGTTATAGAGTTCAACTAAACAATTTCTACTACCAACTTGGTTAGGTATGCAATCCTTATGTTGGCTGGGGTCACTATTTAACTCTATCAGACAAAATTATCCAAAAAAAGTTCCAAAAATATCTAAATTAATCACATTAGTGACATGATCTCCATAAAAAATATTTTTTATCTTGGTATGACCATAACCTGAAAATTAATATTATTGAATTAGAGGCCTAACTGAAGTAGGTGTTGAGGGAACACTTTTACCCTGTATAATTATTTCTTTCTTAAGGAATTCTCTCATTCCCATGTAAGGGCCTTCATTATTTATATTTTTAAACTCTCTAAAGTAGGGTTCAAAATAGAAAAATTAAATGAATTTATTTATATAATACATCACCATCATCATACCCTTCATAAACATAATTAATTACCTGGAAATTACCTAAGACAGTGTGTCAATATAAAATTTCTGTAAGAATAATAATGGGATTATCTTAAAAGTAAATCTATAGTCCTTTACATTTATCATCATGTAACACCATTTATGAGATACTCCTTATAGTATAAAATTAATTAATAATGATTAATACTTCTCAAGGATATCAATAGTCTGAAATATAATATATATATATATATATATATATTCTCAAACCATTAATTTATTTCCTGTAATGATACATCACCCCAAAATGTTAAGGTGTGATGAAATTTAAAGTCCCACATGACATAGGTAGTTGTGAGTTCCCATCAAGGTCTCACCCATCCCATATCTTGAATTATATGAGAAATTAGGTATGGTACTTTTGAATAAAAAATAGGCTTAATGGGTGTATCACTCTCATCAACTCCTTCCAGTGTGGATAAATGTGGTCAATATATTGACATATTATATTTATGTAGAGAATCTTATTATTCACCTATTCTATAAATGAATAACTTGTTAAAATAAGAATATTAAAATGAATATCTAGGTAAAACCCTTCCCCCACACCAATTAATTTCCATTTTTATGAATTTATATACCTTAAAATATATTCCAAATTTATTTATAACATTCTATTATGAGTATGCATGAGGAAATTAATTAACAATTATAATAAAATGTGTTTTTAATGAAAATAATTCAATAAATGATTTATATTAACTCAATACTCCCTAATAAATAAGTTTAAAAAACTATTTTTATATTATTTATATTTTGGATAATAAAAATTTGTCATTAATTTTTCTAATAAATTAAATTTAAACATAAAATTATATGATATTTAATGTTATCCTGCAAGTACCTTCTAGTGAACAACTACCCATAGTGTATCAGACTCAAAGAAATATATATGATTAAAAGGGATTCCAAATTCAAACCAAGACTACAACTAATAACTGAAAAATACCGTATTTTTATAATGTCAAACATATTTATGTCATAAATATTTAGTTTTCCAAATCATCTCTTATGGAATTTATAAAATTCAAACTTTCCTATGAGGTGTCTCTAATAATGTTTTTTAATATCCTATAAAAAATTACATGTTAACCTCACCTAGACCACAAAAATACCCAAGAAACACTTCCTAATTTCTAATTTCCAAGGGAAAAGGGGTGAAATGAAATTGTTTTATTTTATGTATTCGTCTATTATTTCATTTAAAAAAAATCATATTTCCCTTTAATATATATATGACTATATGAAAATATTAACCCATCCACTAGCGAAGAAACTTCAATGTAATGGTACTCATCATACCCATAGAATCAAATTAAAATTATATATGGGTATAAATATATGTATGAATTTGTAGAAAAATAACCATTATAAAACATATTTATAAAACATATCATGGATATAATAAAATATAATTAAAATATAAAAATATAATAATATTAAAATTAATACTTAATGCTAGTAATGTTAGGATTGAATAATGATATATTCTCTAATGGAAACTCATAGATTTCCAATGATATCATCTCTAAAACTATCTATGAAAATACTATAATATTACATCATGAATACAAAAACCAAATCCTAAGAATCATCATTATCTTGTTCCTTCCCTATACATGGATAATTTATTAGAAAATATATAATATCTTCATAAGTAAACATTTATGGTGTGATTACAATATTCCCATAAGACATTCAACATCTAAACCCTATCTATATACCATAAGTCCTATTGTATATAGATTCAACATAATGCATGTAAATAGTATATTTAAAATCCTAATTCTTATTAAATAAATGTTTATTATAAATAATAAACATCATACCACAGTTTTAATTAACACAAGACAATTTATTTATAGTTTAACTAAACATAATTA
The DNA here is from genome assembly GCA_963277665.1 of Viscum album. Classification (NCBI taxonomy): domain Eukaryota; kingdom Viridiplantae; phylum Streptophyta; class Magnoliopsida; order Santalales; family Viscaceae; genus Viscum; species Viscum album. The sequence goes on from OY728146.1 coordinate 1,114,005,663, forward strand.
CATCTATCATATCATGAAATCCGAACAAGTCCATATAATGTGTTTTAAAATGATATTTCCTATCCTAAGGGAAAGGAAAATTGCGAATAAAAATTATAAAACCGTTAATCACATCCCATTGGTGAGGTAAAAGAGCGAATGTAGATAGGGAACCATATGCCTATAATATTTTTCATCATTAACATTATTGTAACAAACCCGTTCTTTAATTTATTTTACACTAGATTAAACAATTTGGTAAAAATAACATTTATATTCTGTTAATTTAATATAATATGATAATGGAAACACACAAACACACATAACTACAGAAACAATTACAATTCAAACATAACATAACAAAATAGATAATATAATAAATATATTTAATAATCTATACAACATGCATCAAATGGAAATAACAGCATTAAAATAATACTAGTAGTGAAACATAAATTACTGAACAAAATAAAAATTCATATTTAAAATGTAATTTTTGGAAATAATTTCTCATATGAAATGGATATTTTTTGTATATCTCACTCAACCTATTTCTAATGATACACAATAAAATATAAAAGTATAAAACATAGAAGGTTTCACTTATCTATGAATATGTTGAACTAGATTCATACACCTAGAAGATATGGTATTCAATAAATTGAACATTTAGAGAAACCTTGAATAAATAATTAAAGTGATTTAGTTTTATGCATAAATGAAAAAAATTAATTTTTCAAAAAAGGGTGGTTTCTTTACATCATGATGAAAACCAATTTGTGCCTAATGTATCTCAAAATAATAATAAGAAGAAAGTATAGAACTGATTTTAAAAATTATAGGAAAAGATAAATTGGGATTTAATTCACTACATCATGATGAAGAATGAAATTAAAGAAAGAAATAACAACCACATCTTAACTTCACCAAGGAAATTATCTTTCAGATATTTGTAGAAGAAAAGAATCACCATAAGGAGGTGGGGGACTTTAGGGAGAAGAAAGGGAATATGATAAATTCTAAATGAGTGATCCTTAACTTGAATGAGATAAATCCTAAAGTAAATGAGGATTATGAGTTTATTTATTTTGTTTTAAAATACTATTTTACCACTTTGATAAAAAGACTTAGTAGGTTTATTTTAGGTACTCAGTATAAGGACAATGTATACTCAGTGGCTATACTATTAGAAACTATAGGATACCCCAAAAACCACTTCAAACTGGATTTCCTGCCACTATATATATGGTGACACTCTTTCACCTCATTCTGTTTTATAATCCTCCCATTTCCACCTACATTTCTCAAATCAAGGTTAATGTTAATTATCTAATATTAAAAAATTAAATTGATGAAAATTAATTAGGAAAATTCACCAAAAATGGTGTGAATTATTGTAATAATGATACAATATTTTATATATATATTTAATGTCATCATAGTAAGTGAAATGAAATGTATTGACTACTTTTAGTGTTACATCATACGATAAAAAGTGAAATTAAATTCACATTAAATGAATAAATTGGTGCATCATCATTTTATAGTAAAATCATCGATTTCAGAATTATAATATTACTTTTTATTATGATTATGAAATAAACCCACAATGATTTTATCAATAACTTTTAGATTGGGGCCCTATATCTCTGAGAAATTTTTATAACAAGATAAAAACTAATAAAGAAATTTATTTTAGATAGAATATAACTTTTATAATCCAATATTTTATAATATAAGTTATTCTTTTTTCTATTATATATATATATATTTGGCCACATTAACATAGTTATTAAAGGTTAAAATCTTATCATATGAATTATAGGTATTTTTTATAAAAATATTTGATAAAAATAGTCCATAAAAAATAATTATCATATATGATTCAATAGTTAATTTATTTTGATATTATAATATCTTTTTATCATAAAAAAATATGAATTTTATATAAAATGGGGTTTTGATTACATTATAAGGCCGATGATTGAATTAAGACACATTTGAATGGATCCTTTATTAGAGGAGGTGAATCTATAAAATATATAATAACATAAGGATGTGAACATTACATAGATAAAAAATTGATATCACATTAATAAGAAAGAAACTTACCTTTTATCATATTGATTATAAAAATATAATATTAATATGATAACCTATATATTCTATATCGTATAGATAAGACCGAGCTGCTCGAGTAATGAACATTCCTGGTATATCGTATAGATAATATATCTCAATATCATTATGTTAACATAACAAATATCATACTCTTTTCTATAATATAATGGATAAGATATATGTAACACTAATTGAGACAAATTCAAAAAATGCATATTCATTCTTAGTTGAGTGACATGTAATGTTATCATCTACCGGATTAAGGTCACGTGATGTATTATTCTATTATAAACTTTCTATTTAGATTATCAAGAATAAATGAGTTAGACTATGAAGGATTAACATGTCAAATGTCTCATTTCCATGCTTCATACCATGTATAAATGGATTGTTTTTCGTATAGATGTGTTTGTAAAGAGATACATATTGTTCCTAGAGATCAAACTAAATTCCATTATCTCAAATGTAATAGTAACATGGTTCTTGATACCAATATTTTATTATAATTATTTTTTAGGAATTAATAACTTTTGATAATTAAATAAAGGTACCAAGGATCCCATATTAGAATATATGAATTATGATTTATAGAGATTGAAATTGTTTTCCAAAAGCTGATAGAACATATATAACCTTTTAATGTATAAAATAGTTAAGATACATTTTCAAATATCATTGAATATATTGGTAAATTATAATATTCAAATGAGAAGTTTATGAGACATTAGAAATGTTGGATCTTGAATATACAGATTATACACAAGAGGGGGGGTGAATTGTGTCTTTCAGATTTTTCATTAACTCTTTAATTGAATGAGTTCTATCCTCTATACTTTATCAGATTTGATCTTGCAGCGGAATAATTAAAATCAAGGACAAATAGATGTATAGTGGTTCAAGGAATAGAATTCCCCTGGTCCACTCCACCAACGATCAACTCCATGAGCTTGGTGATTTTCACTATCTGGTCCTCTTTTCCACAGACCTTCCAACAACTAAAAACAGGCAGTTGACACCTTTACAATTTTTAGGCTAACAAACCCTTCTGGTTCAAACACGAACCTACTCAGCTTAGTATGAGAGGGTGGTTACTCAAGATAAAAAGAATTTTAGAAGGAAATTTTCCAGTTGATCTTCACAATTGCAACAGAATGCAATTGACAGCAGATGGATCATCATCTCTAGAAATATTGATTTTCATGTCGATGTAGTTCTAATTCGATCCGGTTGCAGTAGATATAGATATTTAATTTACAACTTCAGAAGTAGTATATCCCTAGTAGATATTTGATTTAGAAAAAGTGAATCTCTTATCAAGTTCCTTCTTCTTTAATAAAAAGAGCTTTGATGCTCCTTTTGAATTAGTAGAACTAAGTGCTTTTTGCAGTCTCTGTTTTCCTCCTTTTTGAATAATAGATTGATCACCACACTATTGTTCCCAGTGTTTCAGAGAAAACATATATAATAAAGCCAAGCATATCCCTTGCACATTTAGATCCATAAAAGTCACCTTTTGATTTGCGATATTCAAAAATTTGTATTCACAGAGTAGTCGTAACTTCCCTAATGACTCGGCAAAAAAGATCATTTTAATTTGACCATTAATCCATTGATAAAACAACTTTGAATCAGTTAAAGTTGTATTTTAAAATCAACTTCAAATCCAGCTTAAAATCTGCCTAAAAATCAGCTTGCTGACCGTTGCATGAAAATATCATCTTTCAAACTTTCCGACGCCAAACGTAAGGTTGATGACGTGGCCCCCAAATGTAGGGTTGAAAACGTAAGGTTGAACATAAACATAGGGTTCATGTTACTTTCTTCAAATTTAAGGTTGATCATAAATGTAGGGTTGATCATCCATACTTTTCCTTCAACTCTCAGACGAAGGATAAAAGATCCATTCAAAGAACATATGGTTGTTTAAAAAATGTAAGGTTGATGAACCATACTTTTGAGAAACAAACATAACGTTTATTACTTATGTATGGTTCTCCTACCATACTTTGTTGATAACCCAAACGTAAGGTTCCTTCCTAATATAAGGTTCTTCTTCCATACTTTGTTGATAACGTATGTTTGATTTACCATACTTTTGCCTTATCTCAAAAAATATACATGCTTTTCATCCTTACACTACGTTTATCCACGTTGGGTATGAAAAATGATTCCAGGGAATGCTAAAGCAAATCCCAAATAAGAAAGGTATGAACAGTGTTCCAGAATGCGCTAAAACAGTTCTCGAATAAGTAATAAATTCTCGTTATTTAAAGAGTAAAATAAAATAATAAATTCCTGAAAAATACAAAATAAAATTATTAGAAAATAATTAAGGGAATTTGTGAGCATAAAAATTATCATAAAAAGACAGAGTATTATTTTCAATAATCTCCCCCTTTAAATAACATTATTATGTAATGTTGAAACTAATACTTTGCTCAACAATCTCCCCCTTTTTGATGATCACAAAACCAATAAAATGATTAATGAAAACAACTTACAAATTTAATTACATATAGTTTTGAATTTTTGAAAAGATAAATAAAATATTAATTTTTCCTTAAATTTATCCAGTTTAAATTTCTTCCCCAATAAGATAAATGTAAAACCAAATTTCTCCCAAAAAGATACTTAAAAAAATTTAGTGTTTATCCAAAGTTTTCCTCCTTATTGTGATATAAAAAAGATTGATAAAATATGGAATAGAACACAGATTGATGTTGTACTGAACATTAGTAAATGGTATAATTAACTATTTAATAGTATGGTAATCTGATATACTGGCATATGTTAACGTAAAACAATAATAAACAAATAGAGAAAGAAACAAATAAACAATGGATGCAATTTTCATTCAAAAACATCAGTATGTATATGAAAATTATATACACAGGAATCAAGGTTTGGGAAAGATATTCAATAGGTTCTATCTCCTCTAGATTGCAAACTTGATTTCTGTAAACTGTTCCCTGAGTCTCTTCATCATCCCATCTCAAAGTTTGATAATGAGATCTCTGTTCCTCGGAGTCATATGAATCTTCTCGATTATATTGGCCCTAAAAAACTCATGCATCCTTTCCTCTTTTTCTATAAACACTGACAGCTTTTCTGACATCTGATTTAATAGTGTTCTAATTGGTGGCTCACTAGATGTTAGTTGAGCCACTAAACATTTCTGACTATCCAACAACACTGATAATGGAGCACTGTTAAATTGAAGATCTTGCAACCCTTTCATTCATGTTGCTCATCACGGTTGTGATAGCTTGAAATATTCTGATTAAATCAGGTGATGTACCTGATCCACTAGCATCACTATTTGCAAATGATGCAAATTGGTTCTCCATAAAAAACTTTAGATCTAATAAGTCTGTCTTCATAACCATTTTAGATTTCAAATTGACAACTACATTCAGCATATCCTATTTAAGCATTTCAACATCTTGCTGTGAGACTGTACTCTCCTGCAGCTTTTGAAATCTCAATTGTTATAAGTATAAGGAATTTCTTAGAGTGACATTCTTAGATTCCAACTGAGACACCTTTTTGTATAGTTCCTGACCTTATTTCATCCTTGAATCAGAGGCACCCTATGCTTGATTCACATTCTCAATTTCTGTGTGATGCAGTAGTACCAAAGGTAATGAGTCAACATCAGATTGTTCTTTCTCTTTGTCCTGAGTGGGTTGGCCCACATATTTTTCCTTAGAGTCCTCAGACTCCTCCATAAAAAATTTCTCTTGAAGTACCTCTGTTAGAGCATCAGGGAGATGTTTATCACAAACATCAACAGCTTTGTCTTCCACTGGAATTTCGAGAACAATATTTTCAGGAGTTTCCTGAGGTCTGGCCACTTCCTCACCAGGCTCTACCTCCTTATCTTGTTCTTGTTGATGTGTTACTTCAACATTATTTACAATCTATTCTTGAGTCTCCCTTTGAGCTTCTTCTTGAACTATTGATCCTTCTTGAACAATAGTTTATAAAAAAAATAAACCAAAAGGGTAAAAGTTCATCTGGGCATCACTTTGACAACAGTAATTGAGGTATCTTACCATGTACCTTGGGAAGTTTAATTTGATATCACTTAACAAAAGATACATTATGTACATTTCAGGGTACAAAATATTTTCCATTTCTGTCATTCTGGGAGCTATTCCAATCTGAAAAAATTTAACCAGGATCTTCTGATCTGGTTCTAAATCTTTCAACATCATTTTCCTAATTGTTGATGTTCCAAACAAAAAGGACATAATGTCCTCAGATTTATGCACAACATATTTTATGCTTACAAATCAAAATGGTATACTCCTGCATGCAGGCAATTTAGGGTTTTTCCTATTTCAACAGAAGAGATTGAGAAATCTCTATCCTCAGTCTTTGAAATCATAGTGTCTTTGTCCTCACCTAGACTAAAATAAACTGATCTGAAGAAATGATAGATTTCTGCCTCATAAAGAAACTTAGACCTTTCACTATTGAATGTTCGTTCAAGGTTTTGAAAAGATAAAGAATATTTCAACATCAGATTCATCTCGAACAGCCATTCCAGATCTATAACATTACCTTGCAAAATTTTTCATCCAACAGTCTTTTTCTTCTTCGCATCACTGCTCTCAGGTTCATCTGCTCACTTGATTCTTGGGTAATCACTAATCATTACATTTATTTTAAAAATAAATAAAATTTTCATACAACAAATTTTATCATAAAAAAGATCTTAAACTGTATTCAATAATAAAATAAAATTTTCAAAAATAAATAAATTTAAATAAATAAAATTTACAAAAAATTATTTAAATTTAAATAAACCTATATCCCCCTTAATAAAATCAAACCTTGCAGTGGGAAGTGATTTAGTAAAAATATCTGCTAATTGAATTTCTGTATTTATAAATTCTAAAAATATATCCTTTTTAATAACATGATCTCATAAAAAGTGATGCCTTATATCAATGTGCTTAGTTCTAGAATGACTAATAAGATTTTTTGAAATATTAATTTTACTTGTATTATCACATAAAATAGGTGTATCATTAACATTCAATCCAAATTACATAAGAGTTTTTTCATCCACAACACTTTTGCACAGCAACTAGCAGCAGAAACATATTATGCCTCAGTTGATGACAGGGAAACTGAATGTTGTTTCTTACTAGACCATGACACTAAAGACTTTCCTAAAAAGTGACAAGTTCCTGATGTACTTTTTCTATCTAATCTACAACTTCCAAATTCATCATCTGAATATGAAATCAAATTAAAATTAGAAGTTTTAGGATAAATTAGAGATTGAAAAATAGTTCCTTTTAAATATCTAAAAATTCATTTGACAATAGGTAAATGAGATTCTTTGGGATTTGATTGAAATCTAGCACAAAGACATACTGAATACATTATATCTGGCCTGGTAGTAGTAAGATATAACAAACTACAAATCATACCTTTATATAACATGTTGTAGACTGATTTCCCAGTTTCATCCAAATCAAGTTTTATATTTGTACACATAGGACTTGTAAATGGCTTGCTGTTTTCAAGTTCGGATTTCTTAAGTAAATCAACAATGCATTTGCTTTGATTTAAAACATTTCCAATATCTTTTTGAAATATTTGAAGACCCAAAAAGAAATTTAATTCTCCCATCATAAAAATTTCTAATTCTTCTTTCATTAATTTTGAAAATTTGTGACAATGAGTTTTATTAGTTGATCCAAAAATTACATCATAAACATAAATTTGAACCAATAAAACATTATTTTTTACACTTTTTTAAAGAGTGTTGGATCTTCCAAACCAATAGTAAAGTCATTTTTCAAAAGAAAAGAACTTAATCTTTCATACCAAGCTCTAGGTGCTTGTTTAAGGCTATAAAGAGCTTTAGTATGTTTACAAACAGAATCAGGTTTTTGAGTGTTTTCAAACTGGGTGGTTGCACAACATAAACTTCCTCCAATAAATAACCATTTAAAAAGGCAGATTTAACATCCATCTGAAATAATTTAAAATTCATATAAGATGCATAGGCTAAAAGGATTCTAATGGCTTCTAACTTAGATAAAGGTGAAAAAGTCTCATCATAATCTATTCCTTCTTCTTGATTATATCCTTTAGCAACTAATCTTTCTTTATTTCTAGTTATTGTGCCTTGGTTATCCTGTTTATTTCTAAAGACCCATTTGGTTCCTATTACTGGATAATTATTAGGTCTTTCCACTAATTCCAAATCTTCATTTCTTTTAAATTGGTTTAATTCATCTTTCATTGTTATTACCCATCTTTCATCATCTAAAGTTTCTTCTATAGTCTTGGGTTCTTATTAGGATAGGAAGGATGAGAATTCCACTAGGTTTCATAAGTTTCTTCTAGTTTGAATACCAGTTTCTAAGTCACCTATCATAGTTTATAGAGGGTGATTCTTTAAGGTTCTATACTATCTAGGCAATATATTTAAAGGTTCTTCAGTATCATATTCCTCTGAACTGTACTGAAAATTTTTATATCATTTTCAAAATCATTATTTAAGTTCCCAAGTCTCATGTTATCATTACAGTCAGGTTCATCCATTTGATCTGTCCTTTTCTCAAAGGGATCAGATTCATCGAATTTCACATGAACCGATTCTTCAAAAATCCTTGACATTTTATTATAGACTCTATAAGATGTGGAGGTAGTAGAAAATCCTAAGAAAATACCTTCATCCGATTTTGGATCGAACTTAGCAAGATTATCTTTGGTGTTCAAGATGTAGACCTTTCATCCAAAAACTTTAATGTAATTTACCTTAGGTTTTCTGTTATTCCATAGTTCATAGGGTGTATTTTTCAAAATAGTTCTAATTAAAACTATATTAATTATATAGCATGATGTATTTATAGTTTCTTCCCAAAAATATATAGGCATGCTATATTCATTTAACATAGTTATAGCCATTTCTTGAATTGTTCTATTTCTTCATTCTAAAATCCCATTATGTTAAGGTGTTCTTGGTGCAGATAAGGTATGGTTAATACCCATGTTTGAGCAAAAAGAAATAAATTCTTGATTCTTAAATTCCCCACCATGATCACTTCCCAAGGAGATTATATTAAAACCTTTTTCATTTTGAACAGATTTGCAGAAAAATTCAAATAAAGTAAAAGCTTCAATTTTAAATTTCAAAAAGAAAATCCAAGTAAATATAGAATAATCATCAACTAATACATAAACATATAATTTAACAACTAATCTTGCTACACTGGATGGTTCAAGAAAATCCATACGGATAAGTTCTAGAGGTTTAGTTGTAGCAACTTTATTAAAAGATTTGAATGATGATTTGTGTTTCTTTCCAAGTTGGAATGCATCACATAATCGGCCACTTTTAAATTTGAGACTAGGCAAATCAGAAACTAGATGTTTCTTAGATAATTTATGTAAAACATATACATTTCAATGTCCATGTATCCTATGCCAGATCCAAGATTAACTTACTTTAGCAGTCAAAGAAGTTTACATGTTGTTTACACAAGGAATATAAATCCAAAGTATAGACATTATCAGTTCTTGGAGCCTTAAATTTAAAAAGTTTATCTTTAGAAATAGAACAACAATTGTTAGTAAAATCAACAGTATATCCATTATCACAAAGTTGAGAGATACTTATTAGGTTGTGTTTTAATCCTTTTACATAATGTACTTTGTTGATTGAGACTGTTTTTGGATCTCCAACAGTTCCAATGCCAATGATTTTTCCTTTGGCATTGTCACCAAATGTGACAAGTTCTCCTTCCTTTTGAGTGAGTGAAGAAAAATCCAATGAGTTTTGACTCATATGTCTTGAACAACCAATTTCCATGTACCATATATATTTTCTACTCTGGTGGCCTGCTACCTGCAGAGACATTCAAGAAAATTGCTTTGGTACCCATATTCTATTGGTTCCAGTGGTGTTAGTTAGTAATGATCTGGGTATCCATATTTTCTTTGTTCTTTTAAAATCAGCTGAATCATATAAGTCTTTTGAAACATATGCCTTCTTAATACCACAAATTTGATGTTTTCTTAAGAAAATGTTTTTATCTATGTGTCCTTTTGTGCCACAAAAGTTACAATTAACCCTTTTAGTGCTAGGAAAAGAATAATTTTTATATTTATTAGGTTTTTCTCCTTTACATCCAATTCCAGATCTCTCCTTTTTAATGACAGTTTTCCAAGAATTTAATTTAATAAATTCTCTCCTTTTGTAAAAACCAATGCTGTCCTATTTGTAAGATTCTACTTTATCCTGCAGTGTTTTTATTATTGATTGAAAATTAATATTGTTAGTGTTAATAGAATTGTATTTATCAGTTAATTACTTATGTTGTTTCAGCATTGTATCTCCTTCATCTGAAACAGATTTATGTATGTTCTTTAGGGACTTATGTTTCGTAAGTAGTGAGTCATGTCATTTTTCAAGCATATTGCAGTAGGCTGTAAGTTTTTCATTTGTGTAGATTGATTTAGAATTTGATTCATTATTTGAGTCAAAGGAGCAATATGAGTGTACCTCATCGATTTCTACCATGAAACACATGTTTGCTTTTAGATTGACTTCTTCATTATCTGAGCTTGATTCATGAGAGCTACATGAGTCTTCAGATACAGTCCAAGTGGCTTTCATAGCATTCTTGTCTTTCTGCTCATAGTAATTTCTTTTGAAGAATTTCTTCTTCTTTATATATTTCAATTGTGGGAAATCTGGTCTGATATGCCCCATCTTCTTTCATTCATGGTATCTTACTTCCTTATCATCTTTCTTAAAGGATTTATTGAAGTATATTTTATTGATGTAGAATTTTCTAAATATTCTGGCTAGCTGAGCCAGTTCTTCATCTAAGTTTGATGAGTCATAGCTCACTGATTTATATTTGACTTATCTATTATTCACATTTCAATTCTTTTGTTGTGAAGTTACCTTCAAGGTTGTATCATCCTTTTTGATGTAGACTTTATGTTCATTTGCCTCAACTTGCATTTCATCTTCATGCATCATCAGTGTACCAATAATCTCTCTCATGGTTAGATTTTTGACAGGTGTTGATTGTCTGATTGCAGTAGAGATACCATTCCATCGAGTAGGAAGTCCCTTAAGTACTTTTAATGCTTGATAGGTTCTCCTAGAGCCGTTATATTATTGACAATTTCTGTCAATCTCCCATTCATTTGGGTAATTCTTTCACCTTAAAACATTATGAAAGTATCAAATTTCAATTTGGATGTTTCATATCTCATTTTTCTCACATTTTCTATTCCTTCATACGCCAAAAATATTGTTTTCCACATCTCATATGCTGTCAGGAACTAAGAAACTCTATTAAATTCATCTGGTCCTAAGCCACAAATGATTGCATTCATATCATTCGAATTCATATCATACTCTGCCTCTGTAGCAGCACTCCATATCTCTGGCTTTTCAGGTATTTCATAAGGAGTCAGAATATTTGAATAGATTTTATATTCGAGGTTTTTCAGATATATTATCATTCACGATTTCTAGCATCCATAGTTGTCTCCATTAAAATATGGTGCTCTAACCATTGAAATCTAATCTCTTATATCAGTCATGATACTCTGTTGTATAATCATTATATACTTCTAGCTTGCTAAGGCTCTATCAGAATCTCTTCCTCTGATACCAATTGTTGGATCTTGAATATACAGATTATACACAAGAGGGGGGTGAATTGTGTCTTTCAGATTTTTTGTTAACTCTTAGATTGAACGAGTTCTATCCTCTATGCTTTATGATATTTGATCATGCAGCGGAATAAGTAAAAACAGGGACACATAGATGTATAGTGGTTCGGGTAACAGAATGACCCTATACCACTCCACCAATGCTCAACTCCACGAGCTTGGTGATTTTCACTATCTGGTCCTTTTTTCCACAGACATTCCAACAACTGAAAAACAGGCTGTTGACACCTTTACAATTTTCAGTCTAACAAAGCCTTCTGGTTCTAACACGAACCCACTCATCTTAGTAAGAGAACCTGGTTACTCTAGAAAAAAATAATTTTGGAAAGAAATTTTCCAGTTGATATTCACAATGGAAACAGAATGCAATTGAATGTAGATGGATCATCCTCACTAGAAATATTGATTTTTAAGTCTAAGTAGTTCTGAGTTGATCCAGTTTTAGTAGATATAGAGATATAATTCACAACTTCAGCTGTAGTAGATCCACAATAAATATTTGATGTAGAACAAGTGAATATTCTATCGAGTTCCTTCTTCTTAAATAAACAGATCTTTGACGCTCCTTTTTAAGTAGCAGAACTGAGTTTATTTTGCAGTCTTTGTTTTCCAGCTTTTTGAATAATAGATAGATCACCAAACTCCTATGCCTGGTGTTTCAGATAAAACATATTTAATAAAGCTGAGCATATGCCGTGCACATTTAGATCCATAAAAGTTGCCTTTTGATTCGCGATATTCAAAAATTTGAATTTACAGAGTAGTCATAACTTCCCTGAAGACTCGGCATAAAAAGCTTCTTTTAATTCGATCTTTAATGCATTGATAAAACAGCATTGAATCGGTCATAGTCATATTTTAAAATCAACTTTAAATCCCGCTTGAAATCCGCCTAACAATCACCTTGCTGACCGTTGCATAAAAATATCATCTTTCAAACTTTCCGACGCCCAACGTAAGGTTGATGACGTGGCCTCCAAACATAGGTTTCACAACGTAAGGTTGAACATAAACATAGGGTTCATGTTACTTTCTTCAAAAGTAAGGCTGATCATAAATGTAGGGTTGATCATCCATACTTTTCCTTAAACTCTCAGACGAAAGATAAAAGATCCATTCAAAGAACGTATGGTTGTTTACAAAAAGTATGGTTGATGAACCATACTTTTGAGAAACAAACATAATGTTCATTACATACGTACGGGTCTCCTTCCAAACTTTTTTGATAACCCAAACATAAGGTTCCTTCCTAAAGTAAGGTTCTTCTTCAGTTCATTGCTGATAACGTATGGTTTCTTAACCATACTTTTCTCTAATCTCAAAAAGTATACACGCTTTTCATCCTTATACTACGTTTATCCACGTAGGGTATGAACAGTGATTCCAGGACACGCTAAAGTAGATCCCGAATAAGTAAGGTATGAACTGTATTTCTAGAACATTCTAAAAGAGTTCCCAAATAAGTAATAAATTCTCGTTATTTCAAGAGTAAAATAAATTAACAAATTCCTTCAAAATACTAAATAAAATCATTAGAAAATAATTAAGGGTATTTGTGAGCATCAAAATAATCATAAAGAGAAAGATTATTATTTTCAATAATCTCCCCCTTTAAATAACATTATTATGTATTGTTGAAAACAATACTTTTCTCAACAAGAAAATCTTGTAGATTTATTGATTTAATACCAAAATCAAAAATAGTTTTTTGGAATGACTTATTTTATATATGGGATAGATTTTACCATATGATAAAGCTACTATATAGGTATTATATTTAATTTCCTTATATATTATTATTTTACACATAAGGTATATAAAAAAAATTTCCTTATCTAATGGGGTTTTAATCTATGCTATAAACATTATATAATTAAATGGTGTATCATTCAACTCTAAAGGGATCCATGGTTGGTGAGGCTATGTTATAAATACAATGTTTGACTTATTTAATTATGTCTTCTCTTGAAGTTTTATGATCATTTCGATTCTCTCTAATTGAATGAAGTTTTTATTTAAAATAATGTGATTTTAAATCTTATCTTAACCTAATCAAATTTGGAATTACTTTGACATTAATATTCATTTCTCTTTATTTTTCCCTATAACGACTCTAAAAAATTATTAATGTTGGTTAATATTTTTCATTTGATATAACATTCCCCATATGGTGGATTATTATAAGATTAAAATTTATTCAATTATTGATATGTTATAATCATCACTTTCATGAGAATAACGAATTTTATTAGTGATTATAGAATTTAACTTCTTCAAATTTTAATTTGACAAATCTAAAATCTCTCTCGATCAGTCCTTTATTGATTTTTTTAAAAAATTTATATTACATAAGATAACAAAAAAACTCATCACTGACATGAATGATAAAAAATAATAAAACTAATAAAAAAAATATTTATAAATCAATGGTACCAAATAAATCTCTAATCTTCTCTCGTTGACTCACATATCAAATACTACACTATATAAGAAATAATAAGGACAAAAATAATTTTCCCATGATACTATTCATCATTATCCCTTGGATTGAATATTTTGATCTCATCCACATATTTAGAGGATATCTCCCTAAAATTCATTATAGTTCTTATTTGAATCCACATTGATTTTTTTTTCATTTATCTATATAAAATCTATATTGAATGGATAAAAAGATTTAAATTTTAGTTGTTTCTTGAAAATATCTAGAACATGTTGTTAAACAACATAACATAATGCTGAAGAAGAACATACATAACATAAATTAATAAATATTGGTTGGGAATAATATTCTCTTAGTAAATTTTATAGTTATTCCAACTCATATTTTTGTTTTTAAAATAATTTTTAATGGTTATTTTATATGGATCAAGAAAATTAATCATTAAAGAGACAAATCTACTTTTAATGTTAATATGTGTAAGATTTATGTCTTATTGTATTTTAACATAGAATAATTAATTTTAGGTTATGAATCCTCAATTTTTAGATTAAGTATCATTAATAGCGAAGTCGAGATAATTGATATATAGTATTTTCATCAGAAAATATTTTTATTAAATAGGAATAATAAATATAGGGAATTGATTTTGTAAATTTAGCACATAATTATTTTTCAAGTTGTTTATTGGATTCAAAAATATACATGGTAATTTTTTCCTTTCGTATCATAATCCTTTAAAATTAAGTGAACTGTTTAGTTGTTAATTAATGATCAATTAGGGATTGATCACTTATGAGTGATACAAAATTCCTTAATTTTTTATTTTTTATTTCTTATGAATTTATTTATTTTAATTTTGTAATATTTTTAATATCATGGTTCATATATTTAAGGAATCTTATGGTATGAATTATGGTGATATGGTACATATATATAAAATGGTCCCATAATCAAATGATGGTGATTTATTTAATAATTGTGTTATTATTTTTTATAAATTTATATATATCATTATTTTATGTGATTATAGAGTATGAAATAGGTCATATTTAACACATGATCAATAAAATCATATTTAGGTATATCAAGATCCATTTATACATATAAATATTTTCCTCATACACTTGGAAAAATTATTAATCAAATATTATTTAGTATTTTTGTAAAGACCAGGAAATTTCAAGGAAATTTTTTTTATTAAATTATTTGGAATTTTACGAGTCCGCAGTTTCTGACGGTACCTGATTCTGAGGCCCAGTGTTCTCGGAATCATTTTCTGAACTTTTGTTTGGGTATGTTCAATAAACGTAGGTGTTTGTTTTTCTATCTTTTGAACCGGTTCTCGGAATTGAAATCCGAGGGCATCGTTGAACTTACATCGCTGATATTCACTTAAGGAGACCTCTACCGCAGTTGCGTTTGGTCGATAGTAGAATTTATAAATTAGGGTTTCTAATTAAAAAAATTAAAGGTTAAATAAAAATGAGTGTGTAACACATAATTATTTGAAGTTGGTTAAAGTGTTTGGGTGGTGGTTGTTTTCTCCAATGGGAAATCGGAGGTGGGGCCCACCCCCACATAATCTCCCGTGGGAGGATATTGTGTGGTGGGGACCACACGAGCACCTATTATTGTGACCCATACTTTACATACATTTTTAATACTTCAAAATTTAAGCACACTTATTACAACATATAACAAAACAATGAAATGACCATATAGGTATAGTGTCTTCAAAAACTGGGAAACATAAACAACTGGTCCATAAATCATCTACACTATCCCCCTTTTATTTTATCATATCTAGAGTCCCTTTTGGCATATCTTACTAAATACGCATCTTTCTGACCTGGGGAAAAGAAAACATAAAAAGGGTGAGCTCAAATGCTCAGTAAGGGTAAACAAAAGAAATATCAATAATAAGAACATAACATTTTGGAAATCTAAACCTGCAAAAGAGATCATAATATCATAACATGGGATAAATCATAGTAGTGAAATGTAACCCCAATAATAAAAAATTAAAAGAAGAAACTTCGTGGAATACCCACATAATCATAGAAAATAATTTCTTATTAGTCAAGACTGATTGCCAAGACTATCATAGCAGACAAAGACCATTTCTGAACCGAGTTCACTCATCGTTCCTGTCCTGTATCACTCAACCGGTTTAACTTGCTCTTCTAGCCATGTCTATCTCATGAGATATAAATCTTTAACCAATGCATTGGAGGGAGATATAGGTCCCAACCATCTCATAATGATACCATTCTTATGTGTGCCACAAGATCGTAAATCATACACCATAGCATAACCCATGTAATAAAAATGGGATTCTTAAACATCATGCCATCATAAAATAATCCATATAAGATAAAAGGACATCATAAAAATAATTCCATCATAACATAAACAAACAAATATAAAAATAGGGATATAAACAAGACCCTATATTATCTTAGATGGAAAATAATTTTGATAAAACACTTGAAATCCATTCTTGGGGAAAATATCCTTTCTTCTTCAAAAACATTTTTCCTTTCATAACATGTCATAAAAGTTTAAACTAAAAGAAGTTGAGTAAAAAAAAACTTTAAAACTTGTAAAGGAAGCTTCATGGAAATAATGTTTTATGAAATCACAAAATCCATTCATGCCGTATAAGTTAAAAAAACATTCTTCTCGTACATTGGCCGAAAAAGTCAAAATGTCTGCCGCACATAAAACGACAAAAGATCCCTTCCATATCTTTTAATAAAAATCCACCAAATAGTAAAATTGGATTTAAACAATTGTAGGAGGATAGAAAAAATATTACATATTGAGTAAACATGGATGTGGTTGATTACTATCCCCCAGTAAATATCGAAGTATAAACAATCTCGAATAAATATTGAGATTGTGAGATTTTCCCTTACCATAGGTCTGATTTTCATTGTATATGTCTGAACCTCCTCTTCTTTGATGTGCCTCTTCTTAACCTCCTCTTAGGGCACTAGGGTTGGTCTATGAAGAATACCATGACCTCTAGGATGTTTCTAGGGAAGTGGAGAAAAGAAATCAGTAGGGGTTGGCCGAGCTTGATGGCTCAACGTGGTGTGAGGAGGAGAGGGAGGATGTTTTCTTTTATAAGGGAGGATAGGGGAACCTTTAGAGAAACTAAAAATAATAATTTATTATAAATTCATATTCGATTTTTAATAGCTCCAAATTGATTTATTTCCAATCCAAGGTGGGGATGGGTCTAAATCCTCTCATCTAATAGAATTTGGAAATGTTTAGGTTACTATTTTAACCTTATCATTTATATTTATCTTTAAGTTAAATAATTTTACATTTACCGTGTCTTCTTGTTTTCTTAAACTATAAGGTTAATAAACTTACTATAACAAGAAAAATGAACCCCAAGTGGTTGATTATTAATATATATAACCTTATTTAAGTCATTTGGCCGAACCTTATATTTTTATGAATAAAATAACAATTAATAATATAATATTTGTTTTAAAAACTATTTTATATCAATTTTGACACTATTTGGTAATTGATTTCTGTGAAACTTATAACAGAATTATTAGTTCAAAAAAAGTTAATTAAATCAATACTAATATTTCATATTAACCTATAAAATTATTTTAATTCTTAAAAATTCTCAAATTAAATTTATTTGGGTATTTATAATATCAATTATGTTAATATCTCCTTAATAAGGTAATTACTGCATCATCATTGTGTCATAAATAAAATAAAATATTTAATGCCTAAAAATTATAAATAAAATTCCCTTACGTATGAAATCGTTTTATCTTTATAATGAATATTTATAGTCGAATTTATCTTATTTATAACCCTATATTAAAAATGTTATAGTTATTAAACTTTGATTTTAACTATTTTAACTCTTCTTTAAATGAAATAATATTAACTATCCTAATCTAATCCAAGTGGACCTAAATGGTCAAATTTTATTCCTAAGGTTGTTTTTAGTCAAATTAAACTTATCTAATAGAATTAGGCCATGTGTTAGGGTAATAATAATATCATTTTTACCCTTAATTACCCTATTTTCTTTTAACCGTGGTAAATAAAAGTAAAAAGTTACTATTCACCAAATATTATTTTCATCTCATTGAACCACATTTTACTTACTGACATCAACCGTGTCTCTCTTATTTTTGAAATTCCACTCACAGAAGAGGTAAAATTATGTTTTTTGTAAATTTTTAAATTCTAATAGGAGGTGGGTAAAAGACGATGAAAAGTTCAATAAAATTTTTATATATCTTAAGTTATTATAAAATGACTCCAATGAATTTCAATGAACATATATAGGTATTATTTATCAATTTTGACCTAAAATAAATTAAAATAAAATAAATAATTATTTATATAAAAAGTCGTTTTTTAAAAAGTAACCAATTGTTTTCACTATTCATAAAAAATTGATAGATTTCAGAAAAATACCAAAATTTAATCCTAGGCTAATTTCGATATTCCGAATCCAAAAATGAAGTCCATTTTGAAAGATAAAATTTATAAAATTTTAAAAAGTCAATATTACTATTCATAAGGGTTAGTTTTAATAATATTTTAATAGCATATCGTTGTTTAGTGAAACTTGTTATTGCGTAAAATGCCTGCTATCGAGGAAGGTCGCGATTGCGTGTAAAGAAAGCCAAGCTTGTGTTGTGTGTAGTGAAATATTTCTTTTATGATGTATATAACATAAAAACAAAATATTTCTCATAAAAATATCAGGTGTTACATTCTACCCCCCTTAAAATTAATTTCGCCCTCGAAATTCATCACTTTGTAACAAACAGATGAGGATACCTCTCCATCATTATATCCTCAAGCTCCCATGTAGCTTTTTCTAATTTTTGGTTCCCCCATAAAACTTTCACCAAGCGAGTGGTCTTGTTCCATAGGACTTTTTTGCTACAATCCAGAATCTCTATCGGTTGTTCTTCATAAGAATGATCTTGCTCCAGTGGTACAACTTCTGAGCTGAGTACATGTGAAGGATCGGTTATGTACTTTCTTAGGATAGATACATGGAACACATCTTTAACTTGAGAGAGATTCGGTGGAAGTGCCAATCGGTAAGCTACTTTCCCAACATGATCCATTATTTTGAAAGGACCGATATACCTAGGGCTCAGCTTTCCCTTCTTTCCAAATCTCATTACTCTCTTCCAAGGAGATATTCATAAGAACAATTTATCACCCACTTCAAAATCTAAAAGTTTTCTTTGGTTATCGGCATAACTTTTTTGTCGACTATAGGCTTCTCTTATGTGTTTTTGGATAGATCGGACCTTTTATCCCATCTCATCTACAAAGATCAGGTCCTAATAGCTTTCTTTCCCCAACTTCATCCCAGCACGTTGGAGTTCAGAATATCTTTCCATAGAGAGCTTCATAAGGTGCCATATGAATACTGGAGTGAAAGATATTATTATTAGAAAACTTTACGAAAGGTAGGTGTTGATCCCAACCACCTTTGAAATCCATAGAGAAAGCTCTTAACATATCTTTTATTGTCCTCTCAGACTAACTATCTGTCTGAAGATGATAAGTAGTGCTGAAACTCAACTCTGTATCTAGAGTATGCTGAAGACTTCCCCAAAACATGGAGGTAAACCTCGGATCCCGCTCAGATATAATGGAAATTGGTACTCCATGAAATCTTACCACTTCCTTCACATATATCCTAGCAAGCTGATCAAGAGAGAAATCCTCTATAATAGAAATGAAGTGTGACGACTTTGTAAGACGAACAACTATGACCCAAATAGCATTATTGCCTTTGGATGTTTTAGGAAGTCCGGTGACAAAGTCCATAGTGATGTTTTCCCATTTCCATTCGGGTATGGGTAATGGTTGTAACATCCCCTTAGACTTCTGTCTCTCAGCTTTAACTTGCTGACAATCAAAGCATCGAGAGACATATTCAACAACATCTCTTTTCATGCCATCCCACCGGAAGTTCTCTTTCTGGTCCCTATACATCTTCGTGCTTCTAGGATGAATAGAGAATGAAGAAATATGAGCCTCATCCAGCATCACCTTGTTTAATTCTGGGATGAGAGGAACACAAACCCAATTCCAGAACCTTATTATCCCATCACTATCAAGGTTGATCTTAGGAACATTTCTCACCTTCTTTTGTAACTCTACATCTTCTTTTTGTGCCTCTTTAATCATCACATGTATAGAAGGTTGAACATTCATTTCCGAAAGTTAAGATTTTCCCCCTTCCATTATAATTCCAAAATCCATCCTTTTTAAGTCCCTAAATATTGGATCTTTTGTGATCCTCATCATGGATAATCTAGCATGGTCTTGTCGACTTCTTGCATCTGCCACCTTGTTTTCTTTCCCAAGGTGGTAAGGAATTGTGCAGTCGTAGTCCTTAATCTGCTCTAACCATCTTTTTTAGCGCATATTCAGCTCCTTTTGTGTGAAAATATACATTAATCTTTTATGATCAGTATAAATATCACACCTTTCTCCATAAAGATAATGCCTCCAAACCTTTAATGCAAAGATTACCGCTGCTAACTCCAGATCATGAGTTGGGTAATTTTGATCATTAATTTTCAACTATCGTGAGGTATAAGCTATCACCACATCATTTTTCATGAGAACACACCCTAGTCCCTTCATGGATGAATCACTGTAAATCACAAACCATTCTCCACTACAAGGCAGTGTGAGAACAGGTGCACTGGATAACCTTCTTTTTAACTCCTTGAAATTCTCTTCACACTCCTCTATCCAAATGAAATTAACTCCTTTTCAAGTCAACCTGGTGAGTGGATTATATAACCATGAAAAATATTTCACAAAACGTCGATAATATCCTTCCAAACCAAGAAAACTTCAGATCTCGGTTACTGTTGTTGGTCTTGACCATCTTTTGATAACCTCTGTTTTTACTGGATCCACAGATATGCCCTCTTTTGAGATTATGTGACCCAAAAATGCAACTTTTTGAAGCCAAAATTCACACTTGGTAAATTTGGCATAAAGATTCTCCTTTCTCAGGGTCTTCAAAAGAATTCTCAAGTGATCTTGATGTTCATCCATGATCTTTGAATTGACAAGAATATCCTCTATAAATATTTACAGAAACTGATCAATATAGTCTCTAAAGACTATATTCATTAGATCCATGAAGATAGCAGGGGAATTAGTAAGACCAAATGGCATCACTATAAATTCATAGTGTCCATACCATGCACGGAAATCCATCTTTGGTATATCCTCCCTTTTGACCCTTAATTGATGATACCCTGAACGAAGATCAATCTGTGAAACATATTGGGCTCCGTGTAGTTGCAAAAATAAGTCATCAATGCATGGGAGAGGATATTTGTTCTTGATAGTGATCTTGTTAAGTTCTCGATAATCAATGCAGAGTCACATTGGTCCATCTTTCTTCTTAACAAACAGAACAGGTGCTCCCCAAGGTGATACACTACGGCGTATGAATCCCTTATCAAGATTTTATTGGTGTTTCTTCTTCAATTCCTGCAACTCAATTGGGGCCATTCTATAAGGTTTCTTTGAAATGGTCTTGGCACCCGGTATGAGTTCAATTGAAAACTGAACTTCACGATTTCGTGGAAGACCTAGAAATTCCTCCAGAAAAACACCATCCTACTCCCGTACAATGGGCATATTCATAATCATGTGTTTCTCTCCAACCATTTGAGATAAATAACCTTCATTTAGTGGAATTAATACCCATAAGAAGGAAGAAATTTCCACTGGAAGGTTATGTTCATCCTTGCATTGATAGAAAATCATAGATTGATTTGGAATATGAAATATGACTTCCCTTCTTTGTAAATTGATATGAGTTCCATATAAAGAAATCCAATCCATGCCAAGAATCACATAAATTTACACTATAAGAAGGATCAGAAGATTTTCAGGAAGCACTTTCCCACAAACTTTAATCGTAGATGAATTATTAACCTTTGATGCGACTGTTGTTCCATTAGGGGTTGTCAGAGCTAACTCGATATCTAATTGTTGAGGTAATACGGCGATACCCTTAGTAAATTCTTAAGAAATAAAAGAGTGGGTGGATCCAGAATCAAATAAAACATTTTCTACTTTAGAGTGGAAGGTAAGTTTACCTTTCACCACTTCTTTATCATACTCCACATTGCTGATAGAAATTTCATGTGACATTACTTTGTCTTTGGCCTTAAGAGTTTAGTGACATCGATCATCGTCAAAAACCCTTCGATTAGGGCATTGATTGGCATAATTCCCCATTTACTTGCACTTGTAACATTGAAGTGTAAGAGGTTCACTCTGTGAAGCCTTTTCTTTGTTTGCATCACTAGACATGTTCTTCCCATCATTGGGGAATTCAAATGCCCGATGACCTTCCTTTCCACATTTGAAACATTTACTTGTCCCTTTAAGACAAATCCCTCCATGTTTCATTCTAAACTTTTAGCATAAGGGAAAACTCATCTTCTTTTTAGCGTGGTCTTTAGATTTCCCTTTGAATTCCATTTCCCTCTCCTTATCAAACACATATGACTGATGGGTTACTCCAATCTCCATCTCAACCTTGAGAGCACATCAAATGATTTCCCAGTAGCTATTGAAGTCCCTTATGGCTAACACCCTTCGAAGACTTGGTTTTAAGCCACTAAATAATCGATCGATCTTACTCTTAGGTTAGATAATAATCCCTGAAGCGTACCTTTCATGTTTTTTAAAATTTTCATTGTAGGCACCAAAAGATTCATCATACTTTTGATTTAATTCAAGATACTCATTCTCCATCTTTTTTCGAAGAATATGAGGGAAGTACTTATTGAAAAATAAGTTCTTGAACTCGTCCCATTCCATGGATTCAATTTTATCCCTTTGAATCATATTCATGATAAGATTACACCACTAATTAGCTTCACCTTCCAAATGATATACTCCTAAGATGACTTTATCATGTTCAGAACACCAATGAACTGATAATATCTTTTCAGTAGTACTAATCCATTGTTCAGTAACTAATGGATCAGTAGACCCGCTGAATGAGGGTAGACGCTGCCTCATGAAGGATTTGGCAGAATGTTTCTCCTTCTTTTGCTCATATGGATGTCCTGCATGATTCAGAGATTGAGAAAGTTGTGTGATCATGGCTACAAGATTTTACATTCTATCTCCCATAACGTTTGGTTGCTCAGGGGGACAATCATTGCATTGCCCATCACATTCAGCATTAACACGGTTCCTTCAGGTTCCATCCATTAACTAAAACCAAGAAGAATAGTGTGAGAAACACTAATTATAATAGGAAAACCACAAAATAAATAATAAAATTTCACACCTAAGGTCTTATCAGAGGTTATTCATGGCCATTTCGAAAACGCTAATATTTTGTTTTATGCTTAGATATATCCATAGGGTTCTAACTAAGGCTTTCACCTCCTAGTTTCTAATGGTTGACTATGCCTTTCCTCTGATACCATCTATAACGGTCTGGAATTACTTCCAGTGGACTATAATTGATACATATCAGGGCACTCCATGGGCAGCTACACCCCCTGGGTGGGACACACCACCATCCCCAGTGGTAGCCATTTCCTCATGAAGCCCTTGGGAGGAGAGCCATGCTTCGTCCAACGCTCACATGTGAGAGTTCCCAAGGATCAGATTCATTCCTACCTCCATTGCCTCTGATTCCAACTATAACGAACCATACTTTACATACATTGTTAATAATTCAAAATTGAAGCACACTTATTAAAACATATAAAAAAACCATGAAAGGACCGTATAGGTATAGTGTCTTCAGAAACTGGGAAACATAAGCAACTGGTTCATAAATCATCCACACTGTCTCCCTTTTATTTTATCATATCTAGAGTCCCTTTTGGCATATCTTACATAATACCCTTCTTCCGGACCTGGGGAAAAGAAAACATACAAAAGGGTGAGCTCAAAAGCTTAGTAAGGGTAAACAAAAGAAATATCAGTGATAAGAACATAACAGTTTGGAAATTTTAACCTGCAAAAGTGATCATAATATCATAACATGGGATAAATCATAGTAGTGAAATGTAATCCAAATAATCATAACTTAAAACATGAAACATTTTTTCATACACACATAATTATAAAAAATCAGTTCTTGTTAGTCAAGACTCATTTCCAAGACTATCTTAGCGGACAAAGTCCATTTGTGAACCCAGTTCACTCCTCGTTGCAGTCCTGTGTCACTGAACCGGTTTAACTTGCCATTCCAGCCATGTCTATCTCATGAGATATAATTCTTTAACCAATGCATTGGAGGGAGATATAGGTCCCACCCATCTCATAATGATACCATTCTTAGGTTTTCCCCAAGATCATAAATCATACATCATAGAAAAACCCATATATTAAAAATGGGATTCTTAAACATCATGCCATCATAACATAATCCATATAAGATAAAAGGACATCATAGAAATAATTCCATCATAACATAAACAAATAAATTAAAAAATGGGGATATAAAAAAACCCAATATTATCTTAGTTGGAAAATAATTTTGATAAAACACTTGAATTCCATTATTGAAGAAAATATCTTTTCTTCTTCAAAAACATTTTTCCTTTCTTAACATGTTATAAAATTTTAAACTAAAATAAGTTGAGTAAAAATAAAATTCAAAACTTGTAAAGGAAGCTTCATGGAAATAATGTTTTTGGAAATCATGAAATCCATTCATTCCCTATAAGTTTAAAAAAACATAATTCTCGTACTTTGTCCGAAAAGTCAAAATGTATCCCGTACTTAATACAACAAAAGATCCCTTCCATATATTTTACTAAAAATCCACCAATAGGTAAAATTGGATTTAAACAATTGTAGGAGGATAGAAATAATATTACATATTGAGTAAACATGGATGTGGATGACAAATATGCCCCAGTAAATATCAAAGTATAAACAGTCTTGGATAAAAATTGATATTGCGAGATTTTCCCTTACCTTAGGTCTGATTTGCTTTGTATATGTCCGAACCTCCTTTTATTTGATGCGCCTCTTCTTAACCTCCTCTTAGGGCACTCGGGTTGGTCTATGAAGAAGACCAGTACATCTAGGATGTTTCTAGGGAAGTGGAGAAAAGAAATCGATAGGGGTTGTCCGAGCTTGATGGATCAAAGTGGTGTGAGGAGGAGAGGGAGGATGTGTCCTTTTATAGAGGAGAGGGTCACCTTTGAAAAAACTAAAAATATTATTTTATTATAAAGTCATTTTCGGTTTTTAATTGACCCAAATTGATTTATTTCGAATCCAAGGTGGGGATGGGTCAGAATCCTCTCATCCAATAGAATTGGGACAAGTTTAGGTTACTATTTTAACATTATCATTTGGATTTAACATTAAGTTAAATAATTTTACTTTTACCGTGTCTTCTTGTTTTCTTACACTATAAGGTTAATAATCTTACTATAAAAATCCAAACAAACCCAAAGTGGTTCATTATTAATATATATAACATTATCTAAGTCATTTTTCTGAACCATACATATTTAGGAATAAAATAACAATTAATAAAATAATATTTGTTTTAAAAACTATTTTATGTCAATTTTGACACTATTTGGTAATTGATTTTTGTGAAATTCATAACAGGATTATTAGTTCTAAAAACATTTCTTAAATCAATACTAATATGTCATATTAACCTATAAAATTAGTTTAATTCTTAAAAAGTCTAAAATTACATTTATTTTGGTATTTATAATATAAATTATGTTAATATTTCTTTAATAAGGTAATTAATACATCATCATTGAGTCATAAATAAATTAAATTATTTAAAGTTTAAAAATTATAAATAAAATACCATTATGTCAAAAATTGTTTTATCTTTTTAATGAATATTTATAGTCGAATTTATCTTATTTATGACCCCATATTAAAAATGTTTTAGTTATTAAACTTTGATTTTAACTATTTTAACTCTTCTTTAAATAAAATAATATCAAATGTCCTAATCTAATTCGAGTGGACCTAAATGGTCATATTTTATTCATAAGGTTGTTTTTGGTCGAATTAAACTTATCCAATAGAATTAGGGCATGTGTTGGGATAATAATAATATCATTTTTACCATTAATTACCATATTTACTTTTTACCGTGGTAAATAAAAGTAAAAAGTTACTATTCACCAAAAATTATTTTCATCTCATTGAACCAAATTTTACTTAATGAAATCAACTGTTTCTCTAAGTTTTTTGAAATTCCACTCACAGAAGCGGTAAAATTATTATTTTTTTGTAAATTTTCAAATTCTCCTAGGAGGTGGGTAAAAGACGGTGAAAAGTTCAATAAAATTTTTATATATCTAAAATTATTAAAAATGATTACAATTAATTACATTGAACTTAAATAGGTATTATGTATAAAGTTTGACCTAAATTAAATTTAAATAAAATAAAAAATTATTTATATAAAAATTCCATTTTTAAATAGTAACCTAGTGTTTTCACTATTCATAAAAAATTGAATGTTTTCAGAAAAATACCAAAATTTCACCCTAGGCTAATTTTGATATTCCAAATCCAAAAATGACGTCAATTTTGAATGATAAAATTTATAAAATTTCAAAAAGTGGGTATTACTATTCATAACGGCAAGTTTTAATAATATTTTAATAGCATATCGTTGTTTAGTGAAACTCGGTATTGCGTACAATGAAATCTATTGAGGAACGTCATGATTGAGTGTAAAGAATGCTAAGCTAGTTTTGTGTGTAGTGAAATATTCCTTTGATGATGTATATACCATAAAAACAAAATTTTCTCATTAAAATCTCGGGTGTTACACCTAACCCTTTAACTCACTTTAAACCCCCCTTTAAACTCCCCTTTGAATTAATGAGGAAACCTATACTCTTTTAATTTTGAAAACTCTCCACCTTCCACATTCTCTCATTAATATTCCAACACCATCAAATTAATTTATTAAGCTCCCTAAATTAATTCATTAATTACATTCATTTTGAAACGCATGGCATTATTAAATTGGAGAGCCTATTATTTTATTTGTGTTGGAAAATATTCTGTTGGGAGGATCTGCATAATTAGAAGGAAAGTGTTCTTCCCATGAGGAATGCGAATAACATCTTTCTCTCCATGAAGAACGTGAAGAACATCCCCTCCACTTCTTCAATCGTGGCAAGAACGTGAGGCGGCGCCCATGAGGAATGCCGACTTCCTTCATCTTCCTCCACGTCAAGGGAGAAGATTCTGTCCACAAAGGACGCCGCCTATGACAATGAATTTCCCCGGACGTTGATGGTAAAACTTCCATCTTCCGCGACACCGACTTCCATGGCTTTGACAACTTTCTTGAATTGATGTAGGGAGATTTTTTTAATTTTTAATTGAACAAAATTATACCCTCGTACTTTGGCGAATATATGATGGATTACTGCTTGAGCCTCAAACGCGGAGGGCACGGGATAAAGAACAAGTCTGGACCCTCCACCAATTCGTTCTTGATGCACTGTTTATTGGGCGGTTGTTGAACGGAAGGCCAACCATGAACTGAGGCTGTCGTAGTGAAGAGAAGGACCCGAGGAGGCTATAGGTGCGGGCGAGAGGCAAAAAAGACCACTGGAACCACTCCGGTGGCTCGCGGAAGAGTGCGGCGGCGCGGCCGCATTGGCGACCAGAGGCAGAAGCTGGCTTTATCCGACCACCTAGGGGCAGCGGCGCCCCACGCGCACCGCCGACAAATGGCCGCCGCGACCCCAGCCACGGTGGTGGAGCAGAACCCGCGTCGCGGGTTCCAGGAGAGACGAGAGGTGCTAGTTGGCATCTCCATTATGAAACAATGGGGGGCCACCACCCATTGCTCCAGACTCGGCCAACAGGCCGAGCCGCAGCCGGATGCCAGGCCGGGCCACCAGCCGCGTGGGCCGGGACACCTGCTGTACGGGCCAGACCATCATTTTGCGGGCCCGACCGCCCTTGCATGGGCTGAGCCATAGCCTCCGAGCTGGGCCACACCCTACCAGGCCGGACTCATATCCTGGTCGGGTCGACCCAGTTCGGGTCCCCCCAGTTCGTGTCGTCCTAGGGTGGGTTGGGCCGGGTTGGACCGGACCTAAACCCCCCTCTTCAGACTACTTTTGGTTTCGCATGCATAACTTGAGCTACATGCCTCCGATCGATGCGCCGTCAGATGCATAGGATTACTTAGATTAATATGGTCATTTAGGTATATCACACTCAAGTTTTTGATGAAGTTTATGTATAGCCGGGTTGGTTCGAACCTGAAACCAATCAGGCCATCGGAGCAGAAACATTTATAACTCTTAAACTGGGCGTCCGATTGACACACCATCTATCGTGTTGGGTTTATTAAGATGATACAAAACATCAGGATACATAAACTCAAGACTTATTTGTTATATCGATTCTTGAATCGATAAGTGGACACTCCTGGAATCGAGCGTGCTGTGTGCGGGAACCCTAGAGATGGCTGTGAGGACTTCTGTACCAGAATCTTGTGTGGGTTCGACAGTGTCGACTGCTATACAAGAATCCTCTGTGGGATTGATGATGAAGACTAATGTACCGGAATCCTATGTGGGTTTGACAGTTCTGACTTCTGTTCCTGTATCCTGTGTGGGTCCAACAGAATAGATGGTCCTATATGCTATGTGGGTCTGATAGTTCAGACAAGTCATAGCTGGTCCTATGTCCTGTGTGGGTCTGACAACATAGTTGGGAATGTATCCTGTGTGGGTCTTACAAGATGGATGAGATAGCTGGTCCTAAATCCTGTGTGGGTCTGACGACTTAGATGGTCCTGTATCCTGTGTGGGTCTGACAACTTGGACGAGCTACCTGGTCCTGTATCCTGTGTTGGTCTGACAGCTTAGTTGGTCTTATATCCCATGTGGGTCCGATATCTTGGATGAGATAGTCGGTCCTGTATCCTGTGTGGGTCTGATAGCATAGCTGGTCCCTTATCCTGTGTGGGTCTGACAGCTTAGATGATCTAGTGGAAACATCTAATCATTTATATCTCTATACTATTGTGGCATACCTATGTGAGATGAGTCTTATATTTCAATCATTCTCATCGATGTGATTGACTTTACTTCCTTTTAGGACTGGGTTGTGATTAGGCTCGAGAGATGGAGCTGGACTATGATTGGTAACTCAGGTATATGTTTGGAAATATACCTATGTAAGGATGGTTGATACTCCGTGACCGTATCTTACTACCATGGTTTATCCTCAGTGGATTCTAGGGTTGTTACCTGATGCTACCCCTAGAATAAAATCTTGGTTTGAGCTGAGTCAATGACCTTTGTGTTTTTCTCATGATTGATCTGGTTACTTGATAACATAGGTATATGTATGGGTATATACCTAAGTAAAGATTATACATGGAATTCATTCTTTGTGGTTTATTTTTGTTGGATTTGTGAGACCTTGAGGGTCTCGGGGTCCCTACGGAGTAAATTTATACTCACCCCTGCATGGGCTATGTCCTCACCTTGTTGTGTTGGATGCAGACGATGGACAACGCTGAGGGAAGCCAAAAGCGCCACGACTAGACGGTACCCAGAGGTGGACCTTGCGATGAGTCGACACACGTAGAAGACTCACAGACGTGAGTGCTGAGGTGGTCATCTATTGCTTCCCATCAGGTAGGAACCCTAGAGGATGATCTAGGAGCTTCTCTTTACATTTTTCTGTTTTTCCCTTTCTACTTGTACTTGTTTTTCTGTTGGGTTTTTATACTTGCCCTTTTACTTTTCAGCACTCTTTTGTATTCAGTTTTACTTAGTGTTTACTTCCTATAGCATAATTTGTTGTGATTTTTTACCTTTATTAAGGAAATACCTTCCCAGCTAAAGGATTTATGCCTTTGGGGCTATTCGCCAGCCCTTATCCTATGGAAGGCAGGTTTGGGGTAGTCACGACACGGGCCCCGAGGACGGGTCATGAAAAATTGGTATTAGAGGAGTCGGTTATACCGCAGAACATAGACTCTGATTATTTTAATGGAAATAGTGTTAAGTGTTTTGGGTATGGTTATCAGTTTAGAGAAACCGGTGATGGTGCGGCTGCTGACATATCCATACACTAGGACTATGCCTTCTGATTTCCGACTCAGTGCATGAACACCCTGATTGCGTGTGTGTTTCTTCTGAAAAGCTTTTTTCGTGATTACTTTGTGTCAGCTCACCAGGAATACAATTTTAACCATGGAGCACCTGTTTTATTTCAGGATGGCCCCACGAAGGCAACTAGATAGGGTTTTGAGTTTCATACGATATGGTATCCCACCAAGCAATGAAGCCACGGTGTAGGACCCCATCACAGTGGAGGAACCAGTGGTACCATTGACCACTGGGATACCGTTACTACCTGCCCCAGTAGCAGAGGGTGATCACCACTTGAGAACGTTTTACGGATTCTTACGATGAAGGCCTCTGGGGTTTCGATGTGAGATAGATTTTCCGACGGCTGGGTACTGGATGGAGTTTGTGGCACGAGTTTTTCACCCAGTTGGGACACCTATTGACATGATGGTGCACCTAGATGTTAGTCTCTTTTAGGGAATAACTGAGATGTGGTGGAACCTAATGATCTATTTTAACAATGCGGTGAGCCTCACCTGGGGAAACTTCGAGGCTATTTTCAGGATGGAGTTTGTATTAGCTACTCTACACTCGGTGCATGCTCAGGAGTTGCTGCACTTACCGCAGAGCATTCCGACAATAAAAGAGACATCTATAGCAGGTAGTAGACAGATGACACAGGGGTAGAAGCAGGTTAGACCTACTGTTAGACGACCCCAAGATGTGGAAACGGGGGTGTGGGGCACCCGAGGCCAAGGGAGCTCTAAACGAAGAATGCTCTGTCATTCCTGTAGGGAATGGGGTCACAGAGCATGTGACTATCTGACTGCCTGCATAGTTGATCATCATACATTATAGGAGCCACTGAGACAGAGGCAGCGGTAGGATCTTGACCATCAGCCGAGTGTTGGACGAGGCAGTGGAGCAGGTCCTTCAGAAAATGGTGGTCATGGTCATCGAGCATTACTACCACCACCCCTAGATGGTTCACCTCGAGCTCTGGGAGCAGGGAGACTGGAGCTAGACTATCTCCAGGCATATAGGACTTTTTGTTCTTGATGTTTCTAGTTTCGTTGATCTCATTGATTGTGGTTTCTTTGTGTCTCTGTACTTTGAGCTGCAGTAATAAAAGACACTTTTCCTTTTGACGTTTGTTTTCCTGCCTTTCTGTGTGGTTGATGTTGAGAGGTTTTGTTGAAAACCATTGACTTGACCCTCACATTCGAGATTCCTACTGGAAGAGACCCAGTGACTAGACACGGATGCTGGCAGTGTGACCCAACCCTTGGAGGCGAGAGTCACGGTTGGATCTTTTGGTTGTAGCATTGAGGCCCTATGATGTCGTCCTTGGCATGAAATAATACCGTTCATGTCAGGATTGACTGTATTAGGAAAAGTACGTGGTTCATCCAGGGGATGAGACCAGATTTCTCTTTTCGGCAAAGTGTAAATCTTAGCAACTCTTATTGGACATAGGCGAAAAAGGGGGTGGTCGAGTTCTTTACAATTGTCTATTCGCACCCATTGTTCGTTGAGAGAAAGGTTTTTAGTTTACTATAATATCAATAATCTCAATTAAATATTCTCGTAGAAGGAAATAAACTTGAGACAACGACAATGGCTCAAGTTTTTCTGGGAATATGACTTCGAGATAGTCTATACTCCTAGGAAGAGGAACTTTGAAGCAGATGCTCTCAGTAGAAGATCATGCATTCAACTACTAAGAGAGGTGACAGATTAGTTGTCTGCATTTCATATATTCTTTGTGGATAGAAATGGAGCTACCTTTCTGCAGTCACTCCTCCACTCCATCAGCGAGTCAGAAAGGCACATTGTGGAGACATTGACTGTGAGACACGACGTGCTCAGATATCCTCAGGGCAGTCACCCGATGGGATTTATGAAGGTGCGGAGCATGTCATCCTCTTAAAAGGAAGAACCATGGTACCAGTTTCACTATAGGAGGAGGTGTTGAGGGAGTTCCTCACTTCCCCTCTAGCAGTATATCCAAGAGTGGCAATGATTTATCACGATGCCTCACTAGTCAGTAAGTGAAGGAGGAGCACCAGGTACCAGCAGGTTTGGTAGAACCCTTAGAGGTCTTAGAGTAGAAGTGGGACGGGATATCCATGAATTTCGTGACGAGGCTTCCACGTACATCCAGAGGACATGACTCTATCTGTGTGATTGTCGACCAACTCACCATGTCGGCCCACTTTCTACCAATCAGAGAGCAGAGCTCAGTAGAGAGCTTGGGACACCTCTAGTTTCAGAAGATCGTACGGATTCATGGTGTTCCATTGATTATCGTCTCCGATCGAGATGATCATTTCACTTCCTGGCTATGGAAGGGGTTGTGGGAGGATTTTGGGACACAGCTTCACTTGATCACCACCTTCCATCCTCAGATGGATGGTCAGACAGAGAGGACTATTCAAACTCTTGAGAAAATGCTTCGTGCATGTGTCCTCGACTTTGGTCGCAGTTGTGAGGATCACTGACCCTTGGTGGAGTTTGCGTACAACAATAGCTACCACTCCACCATCGGGATGAACCCTTATGAGGCATTGTATAGCTGACCTTGAATATCACTTCTGTGCTGGACTGGCCCAGGGGAGTTAACACTTGTAGGACCAGAGATTGTTCATGCTATGACAGAAATAGTTCAGTTCATCCAGGAGCGAATGAAGACTGCACAGAGCAGAAAGATTTCCTATATTGATAGTAGACATAGACCATTTGAGTTTGAGGATGGCGACCACGTCTTCCTATGGGTCTCACCACTGCGAGGTCTATAGAGATTTGGCCGAGGCAGAAAGTTATCTCTTTGATTTATCAGGCCGTTCTAGGTCCTCAGGAGAGTAGGCTAGGTGGCTTACCGCCTGGCCCTTCCACCTCAGTTGCACTGGGTGCATGACATCTTCCACGTATCTCAGCTAAGGAGATACGTGCACGACCCATCCCACATCATCAACCATGGGTAGCTAGACATCGATGACGGGGTGAAATTCATGTAGGTTCCTATAGAGATTGAGGATCGACATGTGCGAGTCTGGCGTGAATGGTCGACTCCTCTGGTGCGTGTTCAGTGGCATCATGGGAACCTCCAGGAGAGCACATGGGAGCAGGAGGCCCAGATGCATGCTCAGTACCCCCATTTGTTTCTCTAGTGTGTGTTGTAGCTTTACGGGGATGTAAATCCCTGAGGTGGGGGTAATGTAATGTCCCATAAATTTAAAGGAATTTTTTTATATTAAATGTTTTGGAATTTTATGAGTCTGTAGTTTCTGATGGTACCTGATTCTGAGGCCCGGTGTTTCCAGAATCCTTTTCTGATGTTTTGTTCTTGGACATTCAGTAATGGTATGTGCAGGTTTTTCTATATTTTGAACCGGTGCGTAGAATTTAAATGCGAGGGCACTGTTGAACTCGCAGCGCCAATATTCATTTAAGGAGACCTCTACCACAGTTGCGATTGGTCGAGAGTGGATGTTATAAATTGGGGATTCTAATTAAAAAAATAAAGGTTAAATAAAAATGTGTGTGTAACACATTTTTATTTGAACCTGGTTAATGTGTTTGGGTGGTGGTTGTTTTCTCCAATGGAATGTTGGAGGTGGGGCCCACCCCCACATAACCTCCCATGGGGGGATATTGTTTGGCGAGGACCACATAAGCACCTAACCCTTTAAATTCCTTTAAACCCTCCTTTAAACTCCCCTTTGAGTTAATAAGGCCACGTCTACTCTTTTAATTTTGAAAACTCTCCACCTTCCACCTTTTCTCATTAATGTTCCAACAACATCATATTAATTAATTACACTCCCTCAATTAATTGATTCATTTGATTCATTTTTAAATTCATGGAGTTATTAAATTTGGGAGACTATTATTTTATTTTCATTGGAAAATATTCTATTGGGAGGCTCTGGATAATTAGAAAAAAGTGTTCATCCCATGAGGAATGTGAATAACATCTTTCTCTCCATGAAGAATGCCAAGAACATCCCCTCCACTTCTTCAACTGGGGAAAGAACGCGAGTCATCACCCATGAGGAACACCGACATCCTTCCCCTTTCTCTGTGATAAGGGAGAAGATGCCTCCCATAAAGGACGCCGCCTATGAGAAAGACTTTCCCTTGACGTTGATGGAATGATGTCCGTCTTCCACGACAATGACTTTCGTGACATCAAAAACATTTTTGAATCAAGGTAGGGAGTTTTGTATAATTTTTAATTGAATAAAATTATTCCCTCGTAATTTAGAGAATGTTTTTTGGATTACTGCTTGAGCCTCTAATGTGGAGGGAACGGGGTAATGAACAATTCTGGACCCTCCTCCAATTCGTTCTTGTTACATGGTTTTTTGGGAGATGGGTGAACGGAAGGGAAACCGTGAAATGAGGCCATAGTAGTGAAGAGAAGGACCCGAGAAGGACATAGGTGCATGGTGGAGGCAAAACGGACCACCAGAACGACTCCGATGGCCTGCAGAAGAGCACGACGGCGGCCCGCACTGGCCGACCATTTGGGGGCAGCGGCACCCCATGCGCACTGCCAAAAGAAGGCTGTCATGGAACCAGTTACATATGTGGACAGAACCTGCCTCACGGGTTCCAGGAGAGATGGTCGGAGGCCGCTGGTGCTGCCGTTACGAAACACCGGGCGGCTGCGCCCCCCCCCGCTCCGCACTTAGCCAGTTGGCCGAGCCACTACCGGGCCGCCTTCACGTTGGTTGGGCCACCCCTGCGCGGGTCGTGCCACCCTTGCGTGGGCCAGTCTATATCTGCTGGGTTGGGCTCGGATCCGGGCCGAGTCACCCAGTTCGGGCCGACCTAGGGTGGGTTGGGTCGGGTCAGACCGGACCCAAACCCCCCTCTTCGGACTACCTTTGGTTTTTCTCCCATAACTTGAGCTACATACCTCTGATCAACGCACCATTAGTTGTGTAGGATTCAATGGATTGAGATGGTCATTTTTATATATTACACACAAGGTTTTGGTGATGTTTGAGTATGGAAGGGTTGGTTCGAACCTAAAAGCAACCGGGCCCTCGGAGCGGAAATACTTATAACTCCTAGACCGGGCGCCCGGTTGATGCTCCTTCTATCGCGTTGGGTTTCGTATGATGAGATGGAAATTTAGGATATATCAACTTAGTTATTAGTTGATGTATCGATTCTTGAATCGAGAAGAGGACCACCCCCCCTCCAGAATCGAGCATTCTGTGTGCGAGAACCATTGAGCTAGATGTGATGACTTATGTACCGGAATCCTGTGTGGGTTCGACAACGACGACTATTGTACTGGAATCCTCTTTGGGTTCAATGACGATGACTACTGTACTGGAACCCTATGTGGGTTTGACAGTCCCGACTTCTTTTCCAGTATCCTGTGTGGGTCCGACAGAATAGCTGGTCCTGTATCATATATGGGTCCGACAACTCAGACGAATCATAGTCGGTCCTGTATCCTATGTGGGTCCGACGACTTAGCTGGTCCTGTATCCTATGTGGGTTCGAAAGATTGGATGAGATAGCTGGTCCTGTATCCTGTGTTTCTTCGATGGCTTGGCTGGTCCTGTATCCTGTGTGGGTCCGACAGCTTGGATGAGACAACCAGTTCTATATCCTGTGTGGGTCTGACGGCTTAGCTGATTCTGTATCCTATGTGGGTCCGACATCTTGGATGAGATAGCCGGTCTTGTATCCTATGTGGGAGCGACAACTTAGCTGCTCCTATATCCTGTGTGGATCCGACAGCTCAGATGATCTAATGGCTACATCTGATCATCTATATCTCTCTACTATTGTGGAATACCTATTTGAGCTGAGTCTTGTCTTTTAATCATTCTCATCGATGTGATTGACTTTAATTTCTTTGAGGACTGGGTTGTGATTGGGCTCGAGAGATGGAGCTAGACTATGACTGGTAACTCAGGTATATGTATGGGAATATATCTAAGTAAGGATGGTTGATACTTCATGATCGTATCTTATTACTACGATTTATCCTTAGTAGATTATGGGGTTGTTACCTGATACTACCCCCTAGAATAAAATCCTGGTTTGAGCTGAGTCAATAACCTTTGTGTTCTTTTCATGATTGAGATGGGTTACTTGATAACTTAGGTATATGTATGTGTATATACATAAGTAAGGGTTATCCGTTGAATTAATTCTTTGTGGGTTATCATTTTTATATTTTTGAGACCTTGAGGGTCTCAGGGTCCCTAATGAGTATCGTTATACTCACCCCTGCACGGGCTATGCCCGCACCTCATTGTGTTGGATGCAGATGACGGACAGTGCTGACGGAGGCTAGGAGTGCCAAGACTGGATGGTACCCGGAGGTGGACCTTGCGTCGAGTTGTCACACGGAGGAGACTGACAGACGTGAGTGCTGGGGTGGGAATCTATACCTACCCTTCCGGTAGGAACCCTGAAAGATGATCCAGGAGATGCTCTTTAATTTCATCCATTTGTCCCTTTTCTACTTGTACTTTTTGTTCAGTTGGGTTTGTATACAGCTCATTTACTTTTCAGCACACTCTTTTGTATTCAGTTATACTTAGGGTTTTCTTCCTGTTGCATACTCTGTTGTGAGTGTTTACCTTTATTAAGGAAATGCCTTCCTAGCTTATGGATTTACGCCTTCGGTGCTAGTCGCCAGCCCCTGGCCTATGGAAGGCGGGCTTGGGGTAGTCACAACATGAGCCCCGAGGATGGGCGGTGACAATTTTGGTCATTAAAATTGGGGGTTTTAAAGGTTTGGACATGCAAGATGTTAAGTATATAATCCAATTATTTCTATAATTATGAGTAATATCATGAATATAAATTTTGGGCTCCTACTATAGAGTATAAGAGAAATAATTTTGGAACAACAAAAATTAATTTCCACCTTACTTATAAAAAATTTTGTTTTGTTGATAGGTCATACAAAATACAATAAATATAAGAATGATAACAGAGAAAATTTCAAATATATCATAAATCACAAGCCATACATAGTAGGGATGAGTGTGACCCATGATGACTACCTCTAATAGGCCATGGGATAGTGAACAGAACTGAGGGTATTTTTTATCAAATCATTATAATTTATGTCATAAAATCCATAGTAAATATAAAAAAATCCACCAATAAAACCCTTAAATAAAAATAATGATTTTAAAATTACTATACAAAAAAATATAAACCTAAAAATGAAAATAAATCTATAAAAATGAATACGGAACTCCTATAAGTCACTCCAATGACCCATGCTACAATATCCATAATCCTCCATCAATCATTCCCACAAAAAAAGGGAAACTTTCTAAGGGGTGAGCACTAGAGAGTGTTCAATTGGCTCACATATACAATACATTATATTTCCACGTGTAATAAATTTGTCCAACTAAACAAGAATAAAAAATATATTAAATAAAAGGATTTTAGTAAAGCTAATGAGTCAATAATACCTCAAACACCCATCACCATAACTGAGTCACCTATAATCATAATTTTGATAACACGTTTCAACTATTGTTAATGAGAATGATAAACAGAGTTTCGGGATCTCATAATCATCAAGGGGATATATCAAATCACCCTTAACTGCCCCATCAATAACTATTCATCACATCATGAATAATATAATTAATTCTCTCCAAATGTCATATCATAGAAAAATGAAAATAGATAATCCACACTCTCAACTAGTGCCAATGTGACATTATCCTTACTCCAACATGAACAATGTTCAACTGAATTATCATATCCACTAGCACCCCATGTATCCATATCCCCAGACAAACTTACAACTCTTACAATAGTATCATCATGATGAACATCATTATATGGAACAATATCATCACCACAACTTTCACGTCATGCATCCAAATAATAACCAAGGCATCACCACATCCCACACCCTATGTAGTCTATCATATCTACATAATCAAATTATCTATATCACCACATAATCTCCATGAATAATTCTATAGACTCATTATATCAATTCCCAATAATGACATATACTTAATCCATTATAGTCTATATTGGATAGACATGTTATAACTGTGATCCATTATTGCCTATAAGGATGACATATGCGATAATGTTGATCCATTACAACCTTTGTTTGGGTGCAGTATTCCTTAATCCATTAAAACTTATATATGTATACACATAACGTAAATCCATTACAACCTGAATGTACAATGTCACTCAAATGAGGAAAATAAATAATTTCATAAAAAATCACACAAACATTCAATCCATTCAGAAAAAGAGAAATAAAACAATAATAATTCATGTAATATATTATGGAATTGAGAAAAAAGGATAAAATCAATGTATAATTTCATAAACTACCTTGTAATTAAATAATCCAACTCAAAACTGCCAAAGATATCGATTCCAAGCATTATATAATCACCAGAATGTAATGATTTATCAGTAATATTTTTATACATTACTATGTTTTAATTAATTCTTTAATCTATATTAATAAATATTAATATTTTAATAATAATAATCTATAATTATGTTATGCACTCTATATTTCACTTAATTTATGAAGTTAATCAAGATATGCCTCTTATTGCCTATGTTACTTCACTGTAATCCATACACACATAAATAGTGTTATAACCAAATTACATTTTTGTTTATATCCATAATTCTTATGCAATCATACTTAAAATCATAGGGTTTCTTCAACTAGTATTAGCAAGTATTTCAATTCCAATAGCCTTATGTTTTTACAATAGAATCAAAGATTTATAAATTCTATAAATTCATTCTTACTAATCATCTTCACCATTTTCCTATTCTTATTTTACCTTCAACTAACACATGTGTTCCATTATAGTAATTTTTACACTATGAAGTGACATGTTAACAATATTTATTTAGTAAAGGGAAGTATAACAAGGAATTCATAATTTTTTACTTAATTTACATATAGAAGTTTCGTTATATATTAACTAATTATATCCATTCTTAAATATTGATTTTCAACGTTCCATTATCATGTGTATTATTTTTTCCTTATACTTCATTCTGTATTCTCATATGATCACATCCTATCTCATTCGATATTCCCATATGTAATTTCAATGCTTCATGATTGGTATATAATTCAGTGTATAAGTATTAACAAATGAAAATTATATTATGGTTTCAATATTTCAACAACACAGGAAAGGAAAATATAAAAACATTTAATGGAATATTACCATTCTTTAATTATATTTCATACTATTTAATTAATTATAGGAGTATTAATTAACTTTTTATTCAAAATGAGAAATCTTTATTCATAAAAAATTGGGTTTTCATACATTATATAGTTTTACACAAAATATTTATTGACAAATTATATAATTTGAATTAGAAAAATGGATGTCATTTATACATTAATATTCTAAAAGTTATGTTAAGATAAATTTTTTAGAATTTTATAAAAAAGTTTTATTTTTCAATGAATAGTGGAAAATAATGATTTTTAGTAAAAGCTGTTTTTTCATCTCAAGAATTTAAATAATTTGATTTTCTAAAATGATTTCAATGTAAAATTAGATTATTTTTATTATATATAATACAATAAAGGTAATTATAGTAAAATTTATGTTTTATTTTTGTATAAAATATTTATATAGAGAAATAGGTTTTTTTTAGAAAAATCTTATATTGTTGCATTTTTTCTATTTAATTTTAAATTTTATTATGCCACTTTTAAAAATAGAATTTTTTAAAATGGAACCAATATTTTTATTCATCATAATTAATATTATTTTACAAGGGAATATTAATTCTGGTTAATGATGAATATTAAAAAGAGTAAATATTTGTTACCATGGCAAAAGTTAAAACAGATTTTATAGGGGTTAATCTAAATTAAAAAGTGGTAAATTGACTTATAAACTAATATATATAAAATTTTATTCCCATATTTGATTAATAAATCATATCATTTTCATTTATTTGACAATTTAGGGCCATTTTTTATGAGTATGATATTAATATATTTTAATATTTTTAAAAATTCCAATTGTGTGCTCTCCCCCACATATATGAGGATATTTCTCATCCTCTCATATCCAAACTTAAATAGACTTTTTTTCAATTTTTTTTAATAAATAAATTATTTAAATTTATACCAAGATTTTATAGGCATTGGTTTTATTATAAAAACATCCTCAGAAGGAATTAGGTATATACCTAAATTTGTTTTCTGAAGAAGAGGACTAGTTCTTAAATCAAGATTTTTGTTTTATTTATTTTTATAATACCATTAAATCTTATTAAAACATGGTGAAATAAAAACATAATTATTTTAAATATTCTTATATGTTTTTAGGTCAATTTAAAATGTATATTGACCTCTAATTCCATCAAATGTAAAATAGAACCATCATTTGTGTGTACGGAGGACTTCCACCTCACGAACCAATATAATTCATCACCATCTCCACATCACATGGATGATTATAATGATGTATTTAATATATATATACATATGATATTAATGAAAAATTACCATTATCAAAATGTAATATGAAAAGACACCCAAACCACTTACAAATATTACTACATGATTACAATCACAATTATCCATTAAATACAAACCAAAGATAAAAATGTCTAGTTTATTTGGAAGATTACGTACATAATTATAAAAATATGTAAATATAATAAAAAATATTTTATATATTTTAATAATTA
Organism: Viscum album; assembly: GCA_963277665.1. NCBI lineage: Eukaryota > Viridiplantae > Streptophyta > Magnoliopsida > Santalales > Viscaceae > Viscum > Viscum album. The sequence goes on from OY728146.1 coordinate 1,114,046,775, forward strand.
TCTCTAAACTACCATTAATCACCTAAAACATCATAGGATAACTTGGGGAACACCTATACAAAAGGGATGAGATAAAAAGTCCACCAATTTAATAAATATGGTCATTAAATCATAATACATGAATTAGATGACATAAAATGTTAACATAGAAGGAATGAATAACGAATAAAAATAATAATAATAAAATATTGATCATGTAATATTTTGAATAGGGAAATATATGAAAGTTGAAGCAACATATAGTATGAAATAAACATGATCCAAGGCTAATTTCTAAGACTATATCATGTAGTCAGCAGAGTCTCACAATGAATTAGGTTTACTCTCTAATACCATAAAAATTATCTCATGAGAATAAAACATTATTAATGAATTGGAGATCTATCTGGAGACATCCATCATAACATGTTCTTTCATATGTTCTCCATATAAAGAATAAAATATAAGGAATAAACATAAGTGTTACCCATATAAAGAAATTGGTATCACAATCACATCATAAGGAAAAATCAAAGGCTGTATAGAAATGGTATCCATGAAATAAGGTATTTATGTAATTATTGGTCATTCATAAGGAAAAAAATAAGATAATGTAATTAATAATTTTGTCCTCTTTAGTTGAAAAAGAAAATAGAGTGTTTTGGTAACTTTAGAAATGTGCCACTTAATTATAGTTTTAGGGAAAAGAATAATGAGTTTTTAAAGATGATAAAGAAAAAATTGTTTTCATAACACTATATTTCAAATAAGAAATTTATTAATTATAAGTTGTGTTTTTTAGGGACTATGTGGGAGGATTAAATTTTTTTATGGAGTTTACTTCCAAATGGGTAATAAATAGTGATGTTACCTTTAAATTTGTTTTTATTTTCAAGAGGAATTGAGAAAGAAAAACTTTTATAATATGTATTTACCTATCATAGAAATATTAATAGATATAGAAACATATGTTTTAAAATATGAAATATAATATAGGAGAAGTATACAATAATAAGGAAATAATTAATTTGGACAAATGGAGAGAACGTGTAACCCAAAGAAGAAATCATGGTTCAGAGAGATCCCCTAACTTATGGACAAAGGTATTTTGATATTTCTCTTAATAACTTGGATAATATAATTAAATTCAGTTTTTACATAATTAAGGACATATAAAACAATTATTATATTTATTATAATTTTATTAATATAATTATGACCATTTTGATGATTTATAAATATATATTTCATCATTTGAGGAGCGCTTGTTTAATGGTTTCCCGACTGGTTAAATTGTGTGTAATTGTGGAAGTTCTTTTAGAATAGAAATAAAAATATATAAGATAAATCAAATGGTATTTTTGAAAAAATATATTTATAATTTTCCCCATATATAATTTTTTTCTATAGGATGAATCATTTGATAAAACATAAATGATAAATGTTTTGTTTATTTTGGAGGTTTTTCTAACCATCAATATCTAGTTTTTTTACTTAATATTATGTCTATATATCAGTTAAATAAACTAAAATAAGTCATAATATCCCAATAAAACCTTATTTAACCATAGTAATAATTTTTTTACCATATAAGTAGGTGGTAATAGAAAATGAAAACTAATTATCCATGTAGATTGTTAATCACCATAATTTGGATAATAGTTTCATTTCATTAAATAAGCATAGATGAGAAAAGGGGATGGATAGAAAATATTACATTAAATAATGAAATTTCCTTATATAAAATATATAGGATTTATAATGATTTTATGTATTAATGTGGTGGGGAGAATGTAGAATAAGTAAATAAATTAAGAGAGGCGGTTTAAAAAAGTTACATTATGAATATCACAACTTCAAAGGATTCCATAAAGAACATAGAATTGGTATTATAGTGAGACAAATACCTCTAAAATTTTTACACATATTATGAGAGGCGAATTTTGAGGAGTATTTTAGATATATAAGGCTCAATGTGGTGAAATAAAGTTAAGAAATGAGTTCCCGTTCATAATTGCGGTGAGGGGAACATTTGGAATTCCTTAAATTATTAAAATACAATAATATATTCTTGATAAAAATGATTTTAAATGGACTTAAAATGTATAAGGAATGATATATTAGACTATATATTAACCCTTTTGGCCTAATTTAATATTTTAACTTGTTTTAAATATTTTAATAAAATATTGTATTCATGAAATATCATTATTATCAAATTTGATACGATTCATTATTATGACTTAAAAAACATAAAATAATGTCTCACCTTCTAAAATATTATATTTTAATATCCAATTAATATCATATTTATATATATAATTTTTGAATAAAATTAATTATCTCAAATTAACATTATTTTAATATTTTTTATATCATTTATTTTATTTTCCACTAATTTATAATTTCTACATCATCATTGTGTAAGAATTTAAGGTATTTATTTCCTGCCTAAAAATTAAAAATAAATTTTCATTAAGAAGATAAATATTTTATATTTCTAAATACTATTTAGTTTCTAAAATCTATTCTAGAAACCATATATGAAAAATGTTATACATATTAAAAATAATCATGTTGTAAGCTTGAAATTCCTTTAATTAAAATACTTGAAGGGAGGTAATGTCAAATAAGTGGCTCAAAAAGGTTCTAAATTCTACTAAATAATTATTATGGTATAAAATTTCACTCAAAATAAGATTTAGTTAAATATTTGTATCATTTAATGGTTCATATAATTTAAATTAAAATCATTTTATTGATTTTTCTTCTCTTTTCATAAGTGATGCATCAGCGTTGCATAAACATTAAAGGTAATTAATTCATATATAAAACTAAAAAATAAATTAATATCATAAATAAAATTAATTCGGCTCAATATAATATTTTATATTATTTCATTATTTATATTTACTCATATCAATGTTAAGAAAAATTATTTTATTTAGTAATTTGACTTTTCTATCCTTGTGCAAGCATTACACATTCATTTGGATAAGATTCTTATTATATAAGTCAGAAAATAAAAACAATATGTAAAAATAATTATTCATGAATTATATTTAAAAATGATTTCAAGAAAATTCAGCTTACTTCTAAATTAATATCTATATGTTACCAAATTTGACGTTTTCAATATTGTGCAAGAACTGCGTTAGAATATAAAATATTTTTTGTATTTATCATGAGATAATTTATAACTTATCAATTATAAATTGGTTTTAATGATATTTGTATTATATTTTCATTCCTGGGATTTTACAGAAGTTCAATATATTTTTATATTATATTTTTTTTGATGTTATCATAAAAGATAACATATTTAAAAAAACTATATTTTTTTATTCACCAAAAAATATCTTTTTTAGAAAGTAAATAAATTTTCACTATAAAATTATCTTGATATTCATTTTTCAAAAATTAAATTCATTTTATGAAATACATTTTCTAAATAAATAAAAAATATTTATACCTATTTTTCCATAGAAATAAATAAAAATTTCTCTTTGATTAATAATTATATTTGAATAAAAAAATGACTTAAATAATTTCTTTTATTTAATAATAATTTCTAAATAAATTTTTATTCTATATTACATTCATATATATATTTCATAATATAGATAATATTATTCACACCTGCCTATTTAATGGCTAGCTTATAACGATTATTTTAAAATAAGAATATTTAATACTATATTATGATTAATTTAATTTCTGTGTTGCATAAATTATATGGCATCGAACATATTTTTTCCTTTTAAAATATTATGGTGTTAAATTCCTCCCCCCTTATCAAATTTCACCTAAAAAATTTCATGTTACAAACTAAGGAAAAAAAAGTGATGGGACCCCTCATATTTCACTCCATTAACTAGAGAAGAAAAATAAAATTAGGGGGCATAAATATTTATTTAATGATAATATAAAAAATAAAATATTAACATATAAGGGTAAAATTATAAAATAAAATTTTGTCCTACCATGTTATTTTATATGTTTCAATATATGTTATCGTTGGTGATAAAATTATCCCTTGGCTTATTACTAATGTTTTCTAATCCTAATCCCCAATAATTACTAGACTCTGATCTAATACCAACTATAGAAACCTAAGAATATTACACATATTATTGCATGATTCAAGGAATAATTATATATTAAATATATACAAAGTGTTGAAAAGTCATGTGTCTTTGGACGACTTTGAAAATAATTAGAAAAAATGAAAATAGAATAATTTTTTTTAAATTGACATAATTAGATCATAACTCCCTCTAAGATCATATAATTACATAGGATAACCTATGGAATCTATAGATAAATGTGACTATCTAAATATCATATTAAGGGAATAAACATGGAAGTTAATTCATATCACTTGAATTAGAAGAAATAACATGATAACATAGAATAAATGGATCTGGATTGAACATAATGAATAATAACATATAGAACATTGAATATTATGATCATGGAATCATAGAAAAGTGGAATAAATATCTAACATGACATAAACATAAGACAAGGCTAACTACCATGATTATATCCCATGACGGGCGAAGTCCTATACTGGATTAGGTTTTCTCCCCAATCCCATAGAAAACATATCACGAGACTAAAACATTACCCAATGCAATAGAGAATTATATAGGTTGAAAAATTATATCATGTTCATGCTTATGTGTTCCACATAAATAATCAAACATAAGTATTTAACATAAGGGTTACCCATTTAAATAAATGGGTATCGTAATCATGTAATAAGGCACCACCAAAGGGAGTATAATAGTGATATCCATGATATAAGGGATTTAAATCATTATTAGATATGAATCATGAAAAAATAGGAATATATCATGAATAATTGTGTCCAAATTTTTATAAAACATTAAAGGGAGTGGTTTGGTGTCATTATAAAATTTTCACCTAAGCACAGTTTTAATGAAAAACAATGAGTTTTAAAGCATATAAAGGACTAAATTTTTTAATAAAACAAAAAAAGAATGAAATAAAATAGATTTAATGAGTGTTTGAGTGATTTTAGGGAAAATATTGGAGGATTAAATTGGTTTATATAGTGTACTAAAAAATTTGTATGAAATAGAAAAGTTTCCTTTAATTAGGCTTGCTTATTAAGAGGAATTAAGAATGTAACCTTTTAAAATATGAATTTATCTATCAAAGAAATTGTAATAGAGATAGATAAAAATTTCTGGAACATTTACATATAATATATGATAATTATAAAATAATAATTAATAAATAAATTTTGTAAAGAAAGAGAAATCGTAACCCAAAGAAAAAAATGACGTTTAGAGAGATCCCTTACGTTATGTCCAAATGCGTTATGAATATACACTTAGTATCCAATATAATCAATTTATATTTAATAATTAATAAATTTAGAATATAATACACATTTTTTTATTTAATATAATTTTATTAAGTTCATTTATGAAATTTTTATGAGTTATTAAGATTAATTACATCATTCTGGGAGCATTTGTTTCATAGATTGTGGTTGTTTAACCTGTGTATAATTATGGAAGTTCATGTTTAATGGAAATAAAACTCTAGAAGTGAAATAAAATCTAGAAGTGAAATGAAATATTATTTATGAACTTAAATAAATTTAAATGGTCCCATATTTCATTTTTTTATTATGATAATATGATGATTCATTTGATAAAACATTATTGATAAATGCTTAATTTATTTTGGCTGTTTTTTAATCCATCATGAAATAGTTGAGTTTTAATTATTATTATATCAATATATTTGTTAAAAAACACTAAATAAGTTATGAACAGACATGATTTCCCATATAGAAAACAAAATATCATTATCCATGTAGATCCTTAATTACCATAAATTGTACAATGATTTCTATTCTTTAAACAAGAAGAGATGAGAAAAATGATAGATAGTAAAAATTTGATTAGAAATATAACATTTTAGTATATACATTATAATGGATTTATTATTATATGCTTGATGTGTTATTTGAGGAGAAGGTATAAGAAGAAAATAAATTAAAGGATGTGGTTTAAATGCACTACCAATTTAATATCACAACCTTAATGGATTCCTTAAGGAACAACAAATTTAAATTTTTATGATACCAACTCCTATAGAATGTGACTATGGATGATGAGAATATAATTTTTCCATAATTATTCAAGATATAAGGATAATGTTGGTGAAATAATGTGAAGGAAGGTGTGTCCTTTTATAATTGAGTTGATGTGCACTTTTCCAATTCCATAAAATATAAAATATAATAATACTATTCTAGAGGAAAATGATTCCAAATGGTCTCTAAATGTAATGTTAATGATATTTTAGACAATTTATTACACCACTTTTACTTATTTAATATTTTTATAATTGTTAAATAATTTAATAAAATATTATATTCAAGAAATATCATTTTTGTCAAATTTGATACCATTCATTACTATGACATTAAAAAATAAAATAAAGATAAAAATTAAAAAACATTATTTTATTATATCATATACATGTAATATTACCCTATATAATTCTTGTATTATCTAATTATTTTAAATCATCTTTATTTTAATATATTTATGTGAATTTATTTGAATTTTTTAAATTAAATTAATAAATACTGCATCACTGTTGTTTAATAATTAAAGGTATTTGTTTTTTCCATAGAAATTAAAACTAAATTTACATTAAAATATAAATATTATAGATTTAAAAATAATATTTATGGTAGAAAATCTCTTCCAAGAATCAATATATTAAAAATATTGTACATATTAAAAATAATAGGGTGAGAATTTTCGATTTTCTATTAAATATAATACTAAAAGAGACTTATTGTCAACTAAGTGGTTCTACAAGGTCCTAAATTTGACTAAATAATGATTATTGTATAAAATAAATCATAATTGAAATTAGTCATTTTTTTGGATATTTAATGGTTCTTATTAGTTTAATTAAAATGATTTTATTGATTTTCATCCGCTTACCAAAGCATTTCCACAACATTTCATGAGCATTAAAGGTAATTATTTCATACAAAAAATTATAAATACATTACTATAACAAAAATAAATAAATTAGGCTCAAGATAATCGTTTATATTTTATCCTTATGTGTATTTACTCATATCCACAATAAGATAACTTATTTAATGTGTTAACATTACTTTTCTAGCCATTCACAAGAGTTTCACAAGCATCTAGATAAGATTCTTGTCATATATGTAAAAAATTAGAAAATATAATTCAAAATCATGATTTATGGATGATATTTAATAACTAGGTTGTTCAAAGACTTATTTCTAATAAATTAATATCTATAAGGTACGAAATTTTACTTTTTTAATTATAAACAAGCACTACATAAAAAATTAATATATATTTTATATTTATAATGAGGTAATGTATAATTTATATGTTTTTAAATAGTTTTGTATGATATTTTTTTATTAATTATAACATATTATTATTTGCATAATATATTTAATTTTTAAATAACATATCTATTTTTTGATGATGACACAAATGTTTCCATATTACAAAAACTGTATTTTCTTATTATTCATAATTTTTTTTTCAAAAAATTATAAATATTTCACCATAGAATAATTTTTATATTATGAATTCATATATTTTTTATTTTTTCAAGTAAATTTTCTAATATTTTTAAAAATAACTTATACTTTTTTTCTCAAAAAAATAAATAAAAAGGATTTTTTTAAAACTCATATTTGAATAAAAAAATTACATTTCTAAAAAGTGAGTGTTTATTTCATAATAATAAATAAATAAATTTTTATTGAATAAGAACACCATATATATTTCTTAATATAGTTAATCTCATTCTTGTGTACGCGTGGATTTCGAGCTCTACAAAGTAATATGATTCATTGTTTTAGACCACATCACATGGATACTATAAATTGGTTTTTTAGAGAGATAATATGATATTTATGACTTAACAATCATTATTTAAAGATATAATGATAATCAACCTATAAACCAAATTGTCTTTGAAGATAAAAATGTTACTCATGTTTGTATACGCTCCACTATCTCTATTATTGTAAACTAATTAATATTTCATAACCATATTTCATGGATGGTTTTACAATTATAATTCATGTATTAAAATGTTAATTATGTGTTTATTATTATTTTGGAGATTATTTAAAAATTTAATCTTTGATCATAGTTATGTTACCAAAGTGATTTTGGACATATGAGTTGAATATCATTAAAACAACCTACACAAATTTAATTGATAAATAAATTGTATATAACATGGTAATAAATAAATTAAAATTAAAAATAAACATGAAAAGGATAATTATTAAATTTAATCATTAATATTGGTTAGTTATTATAGAATATAAGGGTTGTACGTGATGATCCGGACTCAAGGTATGAGACACTTTACCTTAAAAAATTATTATAAATGTTTTTAGATAAATTTTCTAAATATTTTTATTCCATGTTAATATTATAAATTTTTTATTGATCAATATGGATGAATTATAAAGGAACTTTTAACCCAAATTTTTACTTTCATTTGAATTCTTTCAAATAATATATTTTATGTATTTCTTGTGGATTTTTTTGAAAAAAAAGAAATCAGAATTCTCTATTTTAGTATATATATGGATTCGATAGTTTTTCCTACCTCTATAATTGTAATTTTATATATGAATCATTTAAAATTTTATAAGTTTTATTTAGATAATAATAGTTTCCCCGTTATTATTAGAATTTTCAAAAAAGTTTTAAATGAAGTGGATATTTTGATATTTAGAAATTTTTCTCTTATGGAAGAATAAAATATATTTATGAGTATGATGATGAAAATGAAGTATTTCATTTATTATAACTATTTTATGGTTGTAGGAAAATTTTAATGATCATGAGTGAGATCAATATATATCATGATTATATGTGGTATAGATATAGCTCATGATGATACGTGATCCTTATATGGATTGTAAAAATCCATGTGTTTTTATACTTGAATTTTGAGTAAAAATTTGAATTTGTTCTTTCAGATAATTTGTATTCAGTTATACTTAGGATTTTCTTCCTGTTGCATACTCTGTTGTGAGTTTTTACCTTTATTAAGGAAATTACTTCCTAGCTTATGGATTTATGCCTTCGGTGCTAGTCGCTAGCCCCTGGCCTATGGAAGGCGGGCTTGGGGTAGTCACAACATGAGCCCCGAGGATGGGCGGTGACAATTTTGGTCATTAAAATTGGGGGTTTTAAAGGTTTGGACATGCAAGATGTTAAGTATATAATCCAATTATTTTTATAATTATGAGTAATATCATGAATATAAATTTTGGGCTCCTACTATAGAGTATAAGAGAAATAATTTTGGAACAACAAAAATTAATTTCCACCTTCCTTATAAAAAATTTTGTTTTGTTGATAGGTCATACAAAATACAATAAATATAAGAATGATAACAGAGAAAATTTCAAATATATCATAAATCACAAGCCATACATAGTAGGGATGAGTGTGACCCATGATGACTACCTCTAATAGGCCATGGGATAGTGAACAGAACTGAGGGTATTTTTTATCAAATCATTATAATTCATGTCATAAAATCCATAGTAAATATAAAAAAATCCACCAATAAAACCCTTAAATAAAAATAATGATTTTAAAATTACTATACAAAAAAATATAAACCTAAAAATGAAAATAAATCTATAAAAATGAATACGGAACTCCTATAAGTCACTCCAATGACCCATGCTACAATATCCATAATCCTCCATCAATCATTCCCACAAAAAACAGGGAAACTTTCTAAGGGGTGAGCACTAGAGAGTGTTCAATTGGCTCACATATACAATACATTATATTTCCACGTGTAATAAATGTGTCCAACTAAACAAGAATAAAAAATATATGAAATAAAAGGATTTTAGTAAAGCTAATGAGTCAATAATACCTCAAACACCCATCACCATAACTGAGTCACCTATAATCATAATTTTGATAACAAGTTTCAACTATTGTTAATGAGAATGATAAACAGAGTTTCGGGATCTCATAATCATCAAGGGGATATATCAAATCACCCTTAACTACCCCATCAATAACTATTAATCACATCATGAATAATATAATTAATTCTCTCCAAATGTCATATCATAGAAAAATGAAAATAGATAATCTACACTCTCAACTAGTGCCAATGTGACATTATCCTTACTCCAACATGAACAATGTTCAACTGAATTATCATATCCACTAGCACCCCATGTATCCATATCCCCAGACAGACTTACAACTCTTACAATAGTATCATCCTGATGAACATCATTATATGGAACAATATCATCACCACAACTTTCACGTCATGCATCCAAATCATAACCAAGGCATCACCACATCCCACAGCCTATGTAGTCTATCATATCTACATAATCAAATTATCTATATCACCACATAAAATCCATGAATAATTCTATAGACTCAATATATCAATTCCCAATAATGACATATACTTAATCCATTATAGTCTATATTGGATAGACATGTTATAACTGTGATCCATTATTGCCTATAAGGATGACATATGCGATAATGTTGATCCATTACAACCTTTGTTTGGGTGCAGTATGCCTTAATCCATTAAAAAATATATATGTATACACATAACGTAAATCCATTACAACCTGAATGTACAATGTCACTCAAATGAGGAAAATAAATAATTTCTTAAAAAATCACATAAACATTCAATCCATTCAGAAAAAGAGAAATAAAACAATAATAATTCATGTAATATATTATGGAATTGAGAAAAAAGGATAAAATCAATGTATAATTTCATAAACTACCTTGTAATTAAATAATCCAACTCAAAACTGCCAAAGATATCGATTCCAAGCATTATATAATCACCAGAATGTAATGATTTATCAGTAATATTTTTATACAATACTATGTTTTAATTAATTCTTTAATCTATATTAATAAATATTAATATTTTAATAATAATAATCTATAATTATGTTATGCACTCTATATTTCACTTAATTTATGCAGTTAATCAAGATATGCCTCTTATTGCCTATGTTACTTCACTGTAATCCATACACACATAAATAGTGTTATAACCAAATTACATTCTTGTTTATATCCATAATTCTTATGCAATCATACTTAAAATCATAGGGTTTCTTCAACTATTATTAGCAAGTATTTCAATTCCAATAGCCTTATGTTTTTACAATAGAATCAAAGATTTATAAATTCTATAAATTCATTCTTACTAATCATCTTCACCATTTTTCTATTCTTATTTTACCTTCGACTAACACATGTGTTCCATTATAGTAATTTTTACACTATGAAGTGACATGTTAACAATATTTATTTAGTAAAGGGAAGTATAACAAGGAATTCATAATTTTTTACTTAATTTACATATAGAAGTTTCATTATATATTAACTAATTATATCCATTCTTAAATATTGATTTTCAACTTTCCATTATCATGTGTATTATTTTTGTCTTATACTTCATTCTATATTCTCATATGATCACATCCTATCTCATTCGATATTCCCATATGTAATTCAAATGCTTCATGATTGGTATATAATTCAGTGTATAAGTATTAACAGATGAAAATTATATTATGTTTTCAATATTTCAACAACACAGGAAAGGAAAATATAAAAACATTTAATTGAATATTAACATTCTTTAATTATATTTCATACTATTTAATTAATTATAGGAGTATTAATTAACTTTTTATTCAAAATGAGAAATCATTATTCATAAAAAATTGGGTTTTCATACATTATATAGTTTTACACAAAATATTTATTGACAAATTATATAATTTGAATTAGAAAACTGGATGTCATTTATACATTAATATTCTAAAAGTTATGTTAAGATAATTTTTTTATAATTTTATAAAAAAGTTTTATTTTTCAATGAATAGTAGAAAATAATGATTTTTAGTAAAAGCTGTTTTTTCATCTCAAGAATTTAAATAATTTGATTTTCTAAAATGATTTCAATGTAAAATTAGATCATTTTTATTATATATAATACAATAAAGGTAATTATAGTAAAATTTATGTTTTATTTTTGTATAAAATATTTATATAGAGAAATAGGTTTTTTTAGAAAAATCTTATATTGTTGCATTTTTTCTGTTTAATTTTAAATTTTATTATGCCACTTTTAAAAATAGAATTTTTTAAAATGGAACCACTATTTTTATTCATCATAATTAATATTATTTTACAAGGGAATATTAATTCTGGTTCATGATGAATATTAAAAAGAGTAAATATTTGTTACCATTTCAAAAGTTAAAACAGATTTTATAGGGGTTAATCTAAATTAAAAAGTTGTAAATTGACTTATAAACTAATATATATAAAATTTTATTCCCATATTTGATTAATAAATCATATCATTTTCATTTATTTGACAATTTAGGGCCATTTTTTATGAGTATGATATTAATATATTTTAATATTTTTAAAAATTCCAATTGTGTGCTCTCCCCCACATATATGAGGATATTTCTCATCCTCTCATATCCAAACATAAATAGACTTTTTGTTCAATTTTTTTTTGAATAAATAAATTATTTAAATTTATACCAAGATTTTATAGGCATTGGTTTTATTATAAAAACATCCTCAGAAGGCATTAGGTATATACCTAAATTTGTTTTCCGAAGAAGAGGATTAGTTCTTAAATCAAGATTTTTGTTTTATTTATTTTTATAATACCATTAAATCTTATTTAAACATGGTGAAATAAAAACATAAGTATTTTAAATATGCTTATATGTTTTTAGGTCAATGTAATAATGTATATTGACCTCTAATTCCATCAAATGTAAAATAGAACCATCATTTGTGTGTACGGAGGACTGCCACCTCACGAACCAATATAATTCATCACCATCTCTACATCACATGGATGATTATAATGATGTATTTAATATATATATACATATGATATTAATGAAAAATTACCATTATCAAAATTTAATATGAAAAGACACCCAAACCACTTACAAATATTACTACATGATTACAATCACAATTATCCATTAAATACAAACCAAAGATAAAAATGTCTAGTTTATTTGGAAGATTACGTACATAATTATAAAAATATGTAAATATAATAAAAAATATTTTATATATTTTAATAATTAGCTCTAAACTACCATTAATCACCTAAAACATCATAGGATAACTTGGGGAACACCTATACAAAAGGGATGAGATAAAAAGTCCACCAATTTAATAAATATGGTCATTAAATCATAATACATGAATTAGATGACATAAAATGTTAACATAGAAGGAATGAATAACGAATAAAAAAAATAATAATAAAATATTGATCATGTAATATTTTGAATAGGGAAATATATGAAAGTTGAAGCAACATATAGTATAAAATAAACATGATCCAAGGCTAATTTCTAAGACTATATCATGTAGTCAGCAGAGTCTCACAATGAATTAGGTTTACTCTCTAATACCATAAAAATTATCTCATGAGAATAAAACATTATTAATGAATTGGAGATCTATCTGGAGACATCCATCATAACATGTTCTTTCATATGTTCTCCATATAAAGAATAAAATATAAGGAATAAACATAAGTGTTACCCATATAAAGAAATTGGTATCACAATCACATCATAAGGCAAAATCAAAGGCCGTATAGAAATGGTATCCATGAAATAAGGTATTTATGTAATTATTGGTCATTCATAAAGAAAAAAATAAGATAATGTAATTAATAATTTTTCCCTCTTTAGTTGAAAAAGGAAATAGAGTGTTTTGGTAACTTTAGAAATGTGCCACTTAATTATAGTTTTAGGGAAAAGAATAATGAGTTTTTAAAGATGATAAAGAAAAAATTGTTTTCATAACACTATATTTCAAATAAGAAATTTATTAATTATAAGTTGTGTTTTTTAGGGAATATGTGGGAGGATTAAAATTTTTTATGGAGTTTACTTCCAAATGGGTAATAAATAGTGATGTTACCTTTAAATTTGTTTTTATTTTCAAGAGGAATTGAGAAAGAAAAACTTTTATAATATGTATTTACCTGTCATAGAAATATTAATAGATATAGAAACATATGTTTTAAAATATGAAATATAATATAGGATAAGTATACAATAATAAGGAAATAATTAATTTTTACAAAGGGAGAGAAAGTGTAACCCAAAGAAGAAATCATGGTTCAGAGAGATCCCCTAACTTATGGACAAAGGTATTTTGAAATTTCTCTTAATAACTTGGATAATATAATTAAATTCTGTTTTTACATAATTAAGGACATATAAATCAATTATTATATTTATTATAATTTTATTAGTATAATTATGACCATTTTGATGATTTATAAATATATATTTCATCATTTGAGGAGTGCTTGTTTAATGGTTTCACGACTGGTTAAATTGTGTGTAATTGTGGAAGTTCTTTTAGAATATAAATAAAAATATATAAGAGAAATCAAATGGTATTTTTGAAAAAATATATTTATAATTTTCCCCATATATAATTTTTTTTCTATAGGATGAATCATTTGATAAAACATAAATGATAAATGTTTTGTTTATTTTGGAGGTTTTTCTAACCATCAATATCTAGTTTTTTTACTTAATATTATGTCTATATATCATTTAAATAAACTAAAATAAGTCATAATATCCCAATAAAACCTTATTTAACCATAGTAATAATTTTTTTACCATATAAGTAGGTGGTAATAGAAAATGAAAACTAATTATCCATGTAGATTGTTAATCACCATAATTTGGATAATAGTTTCATTTCATTAAATAAGCGTAGATGAGAAAATGGGATGGATAGAAAATATTACATTAAATAATGAAATTTACTTATATAAATTATATAGGATTTATAATGATTTTATGGATTAATGTGGTGGGGAGAATGTAGAATATGTAAATAAATTAAGATAGGCGGTTTAAAAAAGTTACATTATGAATATCACAACTTCAAAGGATTCCATAAAGAACATAGAATTGGTATTATAGTGAGACAAATACCTCTAAAATTTTTACACGTATTATGAGAGGCGAATTTTGAGGAGTATTTTAGATATATAAGGCTCAATGTGGTGAAATAAAGTTAAGAAATGAGTTCCCATTCATAATTGCGGTGAGGGGAACATTTGGAATTCCTTAAATTATTAAAATACAATAAATATATTCTTGATAAAAATGATTTTAAATGGACTTAAAATGTATAAGGAATGATATATTAGACTATATATTAACCCTTTTGGCCTAATTTAATATTTTAACTTGTTTTAAATATTTTAATAAAATATTGTATTCATGAAATATCATTATTATCAAATTTGATACGATTCATTATTATGACTTAAAAAACATAAAATAATGTGTCACCTTCTAAAATATTATATTTTAATATCCAATTAATATCATATTAATATATATAATTTTTGAATAAAATTAATTATCTCAAATTAACATTATTTTAATATTTTTTATATCATTTATTTTATTTTCCACTAATTTATAATTTCTACATCATCATTGTGTAAGAATTTAAGGTATTTATTTCCTGCCTAAAAATTCAAAATAAATTTTCATTAAGAAGATAAATATTTTATATTTCTAAATACTATTTAGTTTCTAAAATATATTCTAGAAACCATATATTAAAAATGTTATACATATTAAAAATAATCATGTTGTAAGCTTGACATTCCTTTAATTAAAATACATGAAGGGAGGTAATGTCAAATAAGTGGCTCAAAAAGGTTCTAAATTCTACTAAATAATTATTATGGTATAAAATTTCTCTCAAAATAAGATTTAGTTAAATATTTGTATCATTTAATGGTTCATATAATTTAAATTAAAATCATTTTATTGATTTTTCTTCTCTTTTCACAAGTGATGCATCAGCGTTGCATAAACATTAAAGGTAATTAATTCATATATAAAACTAAAAAATAAATTAATATCATAAATAAAATTAATTCGGATCAATATAATATTTTATATTATTTCATTATTTATATTTACTCATATCAATGTTAAGAAAAATTATTTTATTTTGTAATTTGACTTTGTTATCCTTGTGCAAGCATTACACATTCATTTGGATAAGATTCTTATTATATAAGTCAGAAAATAAAAACAATATGTAAAAATAATTATTCTTGAATTATATTTAAAAATGATTTCAAGAAAATTCAGCTTACTTCTAAATTAATATCTATATGTTACCAAATTTGACTTTTTCAATATTGTGCAAGAACTGCGTTAGAATATAAAATATTTTTTGTATTTATCATGAGATAATTTATAACTTATCAATTATAAATTGGTTTTAATGATATTTTTATTATATTTTCATTCCTGGGATTTTACAGAAGTTCAATATATTTTTATATTATATTTTTTTTGATGTTATCATAAAAGATAACATATTTAAAAAAACTATATTTTTTTATTCACCAAAAAATATCTTTTTTAGAAAATAAATAAATTTTCACTATAAAATTATCTTGATATTCATTTTTCAAAAATTAAATTCATTTTATGAAATACATTTTCTAAAAAAATAAAAAATATTTATACCTATTTTTCCATAGAAATAAATAAAAATTTCTCTTTGATTAATAATTATATTTGAATCAAAAAATGACTTAAATAATTTATTTTATTTAATAATAATTTCTAAATAAATTTTTATTCTATATTACATTCATATATATATTTCATAATATAGATAATATTATTCACACCTGCCTATTTAATGGCTAGATTATAACGATTATTTTAAAATAAGAATATTTAATACTATATTATGATTAATTTAATTTCTGTGTTGCATAAATTATATGGCATCGAACATATTTTTTCCTTTTAAAATATTATGGTGTTACATTCCTCCCCCCTTATTAAATTTCACCTAAAAAATTTCATGTTACAAACTAAGGAAAAAAAAGTGATGGGACCCCTCATATTTCACTCCATTAACTAGAGAAGAAAAATAAAATTAGGGGGCATAAATATTTATTTAATGATAATATAAAAAATAAAATATTAACATATAAGGGTAAAATTATAAAAATAAAATTTTGTCCTAACATGTTATTTTATATGTTTCAATATATGTTATCGTTGGTGATAAAATTATCCCTTGGCTTATTACTAATGTTTTCTAATCCTAATCCCCAATAATTACTAGACTCTGATCTAATACCAACTATAGAAACCTATGAATATTACACATATTATTGCATGATTCAAGGAATAATTATATATTAAATATATACAAAGTGTTGAAAAGTCATGTGTATTTGGACGACTTTGAAAATAATTAGAAAAAATGAAAATAGAATAATTTTTTTTAAATTGACATAATTAGATCATAACTCCCTCTAAGATAATATAATTACATAGGATGACCTATGGAATCTATAGATAAATGTGACTATCTATATATCATATTAAGGGAATAAACATGGAAGTTAAATCATATCACTTGAATTAGAAGAAATAACATGATAACATAGAATAAATGGATCTGGATTGAACATAATGAATAATAACATATAGAACATTGAATATTATGATCATGGAATCACAGAAAAGTGGAATAAATATCTAACATGACATAAACATAAGGCAAGGCTAACTACTATGATTATATCACATGACGGGCGAAGTCCTATACTGGATTAGGTTTTCTACCCAATCCCATAGAAAACATATCACGAGACTAAAACATTACCCAATACAATAGAGAATTATATAGGTTGAAAAATTATATCATGTTCATGCTTATGTGATCCACATAAATAATCAAACATCAGTATTTAACATAAGGGTTACCCATTTAAATAAATGGGTATCGTAATCATGTAATAAGGCACCACCAAAGGGAGTATAATAGTGATATCCATGATATAAGGGATTTAAATCATTATTAGATATGAATCATGAAAAAATAGGAATATATCATGAATAATTGTGTCCAAATTTTTATAAAACATTAAAGGGAGTGGTTTGGTGTCATTATAAATTTTTCACCTAAGCACAGTTTTAATGAAAAACAATGAGTTTTAAAGCATATAAAGGACTAAATTTTTTAATAAAACAAAAAAAAAGAATGAAATAAAATAGATTTAATGAGTGTTTGAGTGATTTTAGGGAAAATATTGGAGGATTAAATTGGTTTATATAGTGTACTAAAAAATTTGTATGAAATAGAAAAGTTTCCTTTAATTAGGCTTGCTTATCAAGAGGAATTAAGAATGTAACCTTTTAAAATATGAATCTATCTATCAAAGAAATTTTAATAGAGATAGATAAAAATTTCTTTAACATTTACATATAATATATGATAATTATAAAATAATAATTAATAAATAAATTTTGTAAAGAAAGAGAAATCGTAACCCAAAGAAAAAAATGACGTTTAGAGAGATCCCTTACGTTTTGTCCAAATGCGTTATGAATATACACTTAGTATCCAATATAATCAATTTATATTTAATAATTAATAAATTTAGAAGATAATACACATTTTTTTATTTAATATAATTTTATTAAGTTCATTTATGAAATTTTTATGAGTTATTAAGATTAATTACATCATTCTGGGAGCATTTGTTTCAGAGATTGTGGTTGTTTAACCTGTGTATAATTATGGAAGTTCATGTTTAATGGAAATAAAACTCTAGAAGTGAAATGAAATGTAGAAGTGAAATGAAATATTATTTATGAACTTAAATAAATTTAAATGGTCCCATATTTCATTTTTTTATTATGATAATATGATGATTCATTTGATAAAACATTAATGATAAATGCTTAATTTATTTTGGCTGTTTTTTAATCCATCATGAAATAGTTGAGTTTTAATTAATATTATATCAATATATTTGTTAAAAAACACTAAATAAGTTATGAAAAGACATGATTTCCCATATAGAAAACAAAATATCATTATCCATGTAGATCCTTAATTACCATAATTTGTACAATGATTTCTATTCTTTAAACAAGAAGAGATGAGAAAAATGATAGATAGTAAAAATTTGATTAGAAATATAACATTTTAGTATATACATTATAATGGATTTATTATTATATGCTTGATGTGTTATTTGAGGAGAAGGTATAAGAAGAAAATAAATTAAAGGATGTGGTTTAAATGCACTACCAATTTAATATCACAACCTTAATGGATTCCTTAAGGAACAACAAATTTAAATTTTTGTGATACCAACTCCTATAGAATGTGACTATGGATGATGAGAATAGAATTTTTCCATAATTATTCAAGATATAAGGATACTGTTGGTGAAATAATGTGAAGGAAGGTGTGTCCTTTTATAATTGAGTTGATGTGCACTTTTCCAATTCCATAAAATATAAAATATAATAATACTATTCTAGAGGAAAATGATTCCAAATGGTCTCTAAATGTAATGTTAATGATATTTTAGAAAATTTATTACACCACTTTTACTTATTTAATATTTTTATAATTGTTAAATAATTTAATAAAATATTATATTCAAGAAATATCATTTTTTTCAAATTTGATACCATTCATTACTATGACATTAGAAAATAAAATAAAGATAAAAATTAATAAACATTATTTTATTATATCATATACATGTAATATTACCCTATATAATTCTTGTATTATCTAATTATTTTAAATCAACTTTATTTTAATATATTTATGTGAATTTATTTGAATTTTTTAAATTAAATTAATAAATACTGCATCACTGTTGTTTAATAATTAAAGGTATTTTTTTCCATAGAAATTAAAACTAAATTTACATTAAAATATAAATATTATTGATTTAAAAATAATATTTATGGTAGAAAATCTCTTCCAAGAATCAATATATTTAAAATATTGTACATATTAAAAATAATAGTGTGAATATTTTCGATTTTCTATTAAATATAATACTAAAAGAGACTTATTGTCAACTAAGTGGTTCTACAAGGTCCTAAATTTGACTAAATAATGATTATTGTATAAAATAAATCATAATTGAAATTAGTCATTTTTTTGGATATTTAATGGTTCTTATTAGTTTAATTAAAATGATTTTATTGATTTTCATCCGCTTACCAAAGCATTTCCACAACATTCCATGAGCATTAAAGGTAATTATTTCCTACAAAAAATTATAAATACATTACTATAACAAAAATAAATAAATTAGGCTCAAGATAATCGTTTATATTTTATCCTTATGTTTATTTACTCATATCCACAACAAGATAACTTATTTAATGTGTTAACATTACTTTTCTAGCCATTCACAAGAGTTTCACAAGCATCTAGATAAGATTCTTGTCATATATGTAAAAAATTAGAAAATATAATTCAAAATCATGATTTATGGATGATATTTAATAACTAGGTTGTTCAAAGACTTATTTCTTATAAATTAATATCTATAAGGTACGAAATTTTACATTTTTAATTCTAAACAATCTCTACATAATAAATTAATATATATTTTATATTTATAATGAGGTAATGTATAATTTATATGTTTTGAAATAGTTTTGTATGATATTTTTTTATTAATTATAACATATTATTATTTGCATAATATATTTAAATTTTAAATAACATATCTATTTTTTGATGATGACACAAATGTTTCCATATTACAAAAACTGTATTTTCTTATTATTCATAATTTTTTTTTCATTTTCAAAAAATTATAAAAATTTCACCGTAGAATAATTTTTATATTACGAATTCATATATTTTTTTTTCAAGTAAATTTTCTAATATTTTTAAAAATAACTTATACTTATTTTCTCAAAAAAATAAATAAAAAGGATTTTTTTAAAACTCATATTTGAATAAGAAAATTACATTACTAAAAAGTGAGTGTTTATTTCATAAGAATAAATAAATAAATTTTTATTGAATAAGAACACCATATATATTTCTTAATATAGTTAATCTCATTCTTGTGTACGCGTGGATTTCGAGCTCTACAAAGTAATATGATTCATTGTTTTAGACCACATCACATGGATACTATAAATTGGGTTTTTTAGAGAGATAATATGATATTTATGACTTAACAATCATTATTTAAAGATATAATGATAATCAACCTATAAACTAAATTGTCTTTGAAGATAAAAATGTTACTCATGTTTGTATACGCTCCACTATCTCTATTATTGTAAACTAATTAATATTTCTTAACCATATTTCATGGATGGTTTTACAATTATAATTCATGTATTAAAATGTTAATTATGTGTTTATTATTATTTTGGATATTATTTAAAAATTTAATCTTTGATCATAGTTATGTTACCAAAGTGATTTTGGACATATGAGTTGAATATCATTAAAACAACCTACACAAATTTAATTGATAAATAAATTGTATATAGCATGGTAATAAATAAATTAAAATTAAAAATAAACATGAAAAAGATAATTATGAAATTTAATCATTAATATTGGTTAGTTATTATAGAATATAAGGGTTGTACGTGATGATCCGGACTCAAGGTATGAGACACTTTACCTTAAAAATTTATTATAAATGTTTTTAGATAAATTTTCTAAATATTTTTATTCCATGTTAATATTATAATTTTTTTATTGATCGATATGGATGAATTATAAAGGAACTCTTAACCCAAATTTTTTACTTTCATTTGAATGCTTTAAAATAAAATATTTTATGTATTTCTTGTGGATTTTTTTGAAAAATAGAAATCAGAATTCTCTATTTTAGTATATATATGGAATTGATAGTTTTTCCTACCTCTATAATTGTAATTTTATATATGAATCATTTAAAATTTTATAAGTTTTATTTAGATAATAATAGTTTCCCCATTATTATTAGAATTTTCAAAAATGTTTTAAATGAAGTGGATATTTTGATATTTAGAAATTTTTCTCTTATGGAAGAATAAAATATATTTATGAGTATGATGATGAAAATGAAGTATTTCAATTATTATAACTATTTTATGGTTGTAGGAAAATTTTAATGATCATGAGTGAGATCGATATAGATCATGATTATATGTGGTGTAGATATAGCTCATGATGATACGTGATCCTTATATGGATTGTAAAAATCCATGTGTTTTTATACTTGAATTTTGAGTAAAAATTTGAATTTGTTCTTTCAGATAATTTGAAGAGAAAAAATTTACATTTTACACTTGTATTTGATCTTTGATGTTTTTTATATCCACTTTTTTTCCCCATAAGAAGGTGTCTTTTCTTGTATATATGTTTGGAGGAATTATGAATCATTTAATTTTTCATGGAATTATTTTTATATAATATATAACTGGTTACATATTAATTTATTTTCACACATCCATTTGGATATATATTTTTAATAGAGCATTGGTTTTGGATTCATTCTACATCATTGAGTCTGAAATATGGGGTTTTCTTATATAAAGCATAAACCTTGGTTGGACACCTAATCATATCCCTTTCTTTTGATTTATTTTGTTTTGTTCCTATTGTTTTCCATTGTTTTCTTTCTTCTCCATCCTTGTATTGTCTCATATTCCCACATGGTACTCCTATGTTGTGTAAATGAGATAAAAATTGGTAAGTTGAGATATATATGGATATATACAGTAAGATAAAAGGATGTTCTACAACGTTGTTCAATTAGAGCCAAGACATCACATGGAAGTTGCAGATTATAGAAATGGATGAAGCATTAGAGGATTCCATCCAAGGTTATTCCATATTTGTCTTTTACCCGAAATCCTTATATAATTATTGATTTCTAATTTTGAGACCTTATTATCACTTCTCAGAACCCCTTGAAGGATAATCTCAAGATTTTGGGAAGAAAAATAGAGTTTCTAGTTGATTTGAAGTGTTTTTCATTGGAAACACTGATCAAACGTCATGTAGTTTAGGAGAACACACCATAGTTTCTTCCAATTAATGGAATATGAAATTTTTAGTACAATCCTTGTATGGGTAATACATTCCATGTACTGGGACTCATCCACGTATTTGAGTACCCGACTAGATATCCGATGTAGGGGCACATTTCCATGTTGAGTACACAGCTAGAACCCTTGTGGGTCACATGCCATGTTGAGGTACATGAACCAAAAGAATATATATTCATACCATGTGAGGTACATTGGTTTGTACCTCATGTAGGGTACATCCTATGTACCTGAATTACACACCATTTATAGTGGATTTCATTGCATGTATGACTAAAGTGCACACTTGTATGCATCTTCCTTAATTAGACACATTATTAGTCCATTTTTAATATCTTTCTATGTTGATAATGGTCGTCAAATCCTTTGGGTGTTTGGAGGACTCAAGGTTTGATTTTGGGAATTTTCTTAAATAGAGAGGCTCCTCCCTCAATAATATAATCCAACTATATTCTGAGAGTGAGACCCCTAATTTGATAAGGGAAATGAGTCATCTCTCAAGTATGATGTTCATGGAATTTTCCATTCAGTCTAATAGGCTATCTAATGTTTTTACATAGAGGATCTCATATAAGATGCATCTTCCTTAATTCTAATTTCATGGATACCATATAGGATACATCTTCATGTGTACACCATTTTGTGGATCCTCATTGGCTAGATTTTTCCTATGTGGACTATTATTATGGGTCCCATATATGATTCCTCTTCCTTCTACCATTCTGAGGATCCCAAGTTGTATGTCAAACTCTTCATATGATTTATCAGGTACGATTCAAGATTTTTCATTTTCCCTTCACTATTGAGGATCCTGAGTAGGATGCCTATCCTATTTAATGACATGAGGGAACTGTTGGGTGACATAATTTCTGACCAGTACTGAGCTTTTATGTTGGGTTTGGGTAGATATGGTTGAGAGTGTCCCATGTAGACCCATACAAACTTTTAATCAGTGATGACATGGTAGTATTGATGATTTTTTTCATTCATGGACCTTCAATATATATTTATGCATTTAATTTTTACTACTGATGTAGGGATAATTACCAGAGGAGGATCCTTTTTTGTGGCTATTGGGACCGATGTAATGTGACTTTATTTTTTTGGGATGTTTGGATATATTTATTGGGATCCAACTTGTGTACAATTTATTTCAATATTATATTATTCTTGGTATACCCAGATGCACTTCCTAGGATTTGGTTTTGCAGCCTTATTGATTATGATATTTCTGCGTAGAATCCCCAGGACTATGAAATTCGGTCATGAAATTCCAATTGATTTTAATACATGAGCTATGTGAATGATTATACTTCCTATTGTAGATTACTTGAGCAGTATGAAAGACAAGGATCTCCACATCAATGATATAGTCAATTATGGTTACACCCTCCTATGATATGGGGATGGTTATGCTCTCCTTAATCGATTACTTGAACACAATGTTAGAAATGGTGATCAACATTGTTGAAATACATGTGGAAGATTACAGTATACTGAGAAATTCATGATATGATCTCAATGGTTAGGCAGACATGAAATTACATTATTGAACACCTTATATACGATTGGGAGTGGGATATTGAGCTCTTTATTTTAATGGATATAGATTTTGTACTTGGATTTGGAGAGAATTCCTTAATGATCACCATAGGGTCAGTACCTTAGGGGTTTTCCAAGATATAATGTCTAAATCACCTATGGACTAGGACCAAACCCTTAGAAAATGGGATATATTTACATAACATTATTTAAATGACATATATCTTTGATTACATTTATAGGATGTTCAGTTATTACCTATAATCCATTATTATAGTGATTGGCGGAATGATTGTGTGAACCCAAGGTTAAGAAATTTATTCCCCTATGGTGATATTTCTTACCTAGCAAATTTTATGCAATTGGATGAAGTAAGTATGATTGATCAGGATTATAGAATTTAGGATTAACTAAATGATACTGGATTGAGGGGTACAACATCCAGCTCAGATCCCTAGTCTTAGGATGTCCAGTTGACCAAATCTAGGAATCGAGGATCAATTGATGATTGTTTTTATTATGATATTGTTCATGGAAACTATAGTCTAAGTTCAAATTTCATTTTATTTATAATGTATATGTATATATATATATGTATGGGAGTATATATATAGATAGATGTTATGGAATTGGCCTAGGGTCGTCCCGACCTATGTAGAAGAATAAATAGTTGATATGGATTTTCGACCCAAGGAATGACTATGTTTCTTTTTATGTTTTTTATTTATTTATTATTACAGCTATGTCCAAGATAGATTGAGATTATTAGATGAGAAATAACCTATGATAGAATATTTATTGGTTCATCAGTGGTGTTTCCTACTAAATTTATTTATCACCTCTTTACATTCACCGTGGTGTTAATGTAGGCCTTATGTCTAATTTTCAAGTTGAGGACAGATTCATGATGAGAATGGATAAGGTTCTAGGTTGTATGATCAAGTAAATATGATCTTCTGGATTCCTTGATCAGGATGAAGAAGATCATTAGTGTCTTGAAGATTGGTTTTGTGGTTTGGATCGATGTTTGTAGTGGATACTTTTACTTTAATTTTAGTTTCCTTCATGTACCCCTCCATGTGTGGTCAGCCTAGTGGGTGACCATTATTGTATGTATAACATGGATGTTTGGGATTTTATAGAATTTCATTTATTATTTAATCGTGTTGTATTTTAGGTTATTTACTACTTCTTCACTTGGTTTGTTTATTCAATATATAGTATGTGGTTATTTCTTCTATTGTTACTCTAATACGAGGGTATACTCTCTACACTATACATCCTTTAGAACCGTGTTACTTGTAAAAAAACACATTCATATGGGGTGGAATGCTTGAGGAAATCTGGTAAAAATACTTGAATAATATGTTTTCTAGTACCTAGTTCAGGATGTTACATGGCTCTCCAATTATTCTGGAAAATGAAAAATATTAACCCATTACGTTTCCCCTAAGAAATTATAGAATTTACCAGGTAGGCTCTTCCATTTTTAAGATTCAATGTGAGAGTGATATGGAAATTATGTCTCAAGATATGTATATGATTTATATATACATGATATGGTTTTTAGGGAAATATTCTGATTTCAAAATGTAAAGTAATGCTCTTATGCTAAAAAGAATGTTGTTTATAGTTATTAAGGGAAAAATATATAACTTTTTAAAATGTTTTCATATGTTTTTTTGTGATTGAAAAGAAATTTTTTTGAGTTTTATTTTTTCCTTTATAATTTCTTGTGAAATATTTTATGAAAATATCTAGGCATTGAAGATGACTTCTTTGGTAACAAAATGTTTTTCTTGAGCTCAAAGTTTATTTTAAAAAATGAAATTTTATAAGGGGATTGAAATCTATGGGAATTTATTTAATTCTTTTTATATTTTCCTTAATAAAATTTTTATCTACATTTCACTTTAAAAAATTTATTTTTCATAGTGTTTCATGGATGAGTAGTGTCAAGGGTGAGGTAAATAAGAAAATCGTGAAGATATAACTCATAAATAAAACATTTTATATACGAAATGTTATGTATTGTGGGAAAAATGGATACTAAGTGAAAGTGTAAACTTTTTGATATAATATTTATTTATACAGGGGTGATGAACTATTTTCTAAAAATATAATTTAAAATTTCTTAATGAATTTAATAAAATTATTTACTGTTTAAATATACCATTCCCAAATTATTTGAGGCTAGGTCCTTATATAAGGTATTAGAGAAAATTATTAGATAATTTTTGAGGTAGTATAATTTAAATAAATACCATTAATGAATTATAATTTACAGTTATAATAAAAAATCTATTGAATATTACATTGTTTTTTCTTCTAAACTATATCTATTTAAAGTGGGTTTATATAGAGGAAATGGGGAAATCGAAATATAAAAATACCAAGAGGTTAATATCATTCTAAATCAAAAACCTAGAATGGTTGGAATTGATCCTAACTATCTTTTTGGAATGATGGGTCCATTAACATAGAATATAAATAGTGGTGGCATTTATACTATAGAGAAACTAGATATACTATAGATGATCATGTCAATAATAGAGCATTTTCTTAGACAATACTCTCAAGCATCCAATGGATCTTTTAACTCGGTGGTAGCTAAGGGATTGATTATATCCATAGAAAATATATTCTAATTAATGGGTTTCTTATATCATGAGGAGAAAAAGTATTCTTTTTACCATTGTAATGGTGAAGCTGATAAAAATTGGTCAATGATTAAGAAAACTAGAGATTGAGGAGAGTTTGAAGCCATGAAATGGGATATATTTAATAACATTTTCCTTGAGATGTATATTAAGGATGTTGTTTTAAATTTGATAGAAAGTATTTTTTTTGGAATTGAGGTTGAAGGTGGATAATTTAGTGGCTGAGTATAAAGAAAACATCACTCGATCTGAAAGGCACACACCAATTTTTATTTAAAATCAATATAGTAAAATTAATTTGTTTTACATATGATTAAATCCATGATGCCAAAGGGATTTGGTCTTTTTATAATTTAAATGTTATTAGAAACCCTTTCAATGTATTGAGAAGATGGAAATGATGTTTTCTGATTATATGGTGTTTTTAAACAATAATAAAACAATGGCCTATGTGGTATAAAAATTGAAAAAGCCATTATATAACTTCTATGGTAATAAAATCATGTTTTATATTTAAGATAGGTGTGGTAAAAAGTAAATTTGAGAAACTATTATGATTTCTATTAAGTGCCTTTGATATGGTAATTTTGGCCATATGGACCATGATTGGAACTGAAAATATCTTGGTTGTTGTGATACAAATTTTGATCAATAAAAGGTAATATGTTTTAAATGTAATGATATGGGCCATTATAAAGATGTATGTCTAAAGAAGATAAAAAATTATGGGAAGCATCAAGACTATTATAATAAGTGTGTATTGAAATCGATTGGAATTACTTTATAACAGTTTGGGACATCAAATAAATTGGAAATAAATATATCAATTCTTTATTAAGGTTATTCAAATGTATTTATTTACTTGAGGCCTAAAAATTATTTAATTTTTGAGAAATTTATTTTCAAAATTAAAATTTCATCTCATGAAATGTTGTTTTGAATTTTTTTAGCAAACATATAGGTAGTATTAATGTACCAATAATTTCGAAATATGTTAATGTTATCATATATGGAATGTTTTTCCCTAAAAACCATTTTATCATTCCCATTGTATAATTTTATGTTATTCTTAGCATGGATTGGATCCATGTTTATCATGAAGAGATAGATAATAAATCCAAAGAAATTATTTTTTAAAAGAGATTTAGTTTTTATATAATAACTATTTCACATCATTGAAAATATATAATGAAGCCAAAAAATTGTTAAGATATGGAAATGAATTTTACCTTTATCATGTTATTGAGAATAAGAAAACTATTCTAGTTAATGATGTACCATTAGTGAAATATTTTTTTATATTTTTCCTAATGAGTTTTCTGGTATTATACCTAATAAGGAAGTTTATTTTTCTTTTCAATTTATTACATATGATAATCATAATAAAAAATCTCTTATCGTATATCTTATTTTGTGATTCTAAAATGAAAATAGTTGTTACATGAGTTTCTTGATAATGGTTTCAGCCACCCTTGAACTTTAACATAGTGTGTTCCTTTAAAAAAATAATATGCTTCCATGTGACTTAGAATTGATTATATATCATTTATTGAAATTATTATTAATAATAAGCATCATTTTCCTCATATCGATGAATTTTTTGAACATTTCCACTATGTTTGTTATTTCTTAATGGTTTATCAGAGGTCTTGGTACCCTCAAGGGAATGTGAAGGAAGATAAAATCCCTAATAAAACATTTTTTACTAGGTATGGGAATTATGAGTTTATGGTTATTCCATTTGGGTTGGAAAATGATCAAGTTATATTCATGTATCTTATGAGTATAGTTTTTGAAAAATATTTTTTTAAATTTGATGTTGTTTTTATTGATGATATTTTTGTTTATTCAAAAGGGTACGAGGATCATAAAAAACGTCTATGGGACTTTGTGATAATAGTTAATGAAAATAATTTATGTGGAAAATTTATTAAATGAAATTTTTAGTTAAAATAAATTTAATTATTTAGACATATGGTAAATAATAATGAAAAAACTCTTGATTCTATTATATCTAAGTTGTTCGGTGAATGAAAAAGGAATAAATTTTCTACTATGATTTATATTTTTCCTTAATTAGTAAGCTATAAATTTTGGAAAACAATACATGGTAATACAGACCAATAACCATGTTAATATAAATAGGAATTAGGTTCATCGGGTTGAAGGAGTTCAATTAATGTTTCCAGGAATTGAAAAGAAGATTAGGGAACTCTCTAGTTTTTGACCATACATCCGTAAATACTGATTTTTTATCTACAATGATACTTCCTTTAAGGGATAGGGTTGTGTTCTAATGAAAAATGATTGATTAATT
The DNA here is from genome assembly GCA_963277665.1 of Viscum album. Classification (NCBI taxonomy): domain Eukaryota; kingdom Viridiplantae; phylum Streptophyta; class Magnoliopsida; order Santalales; family Viscaceae; genus Viscum; species Viscum album. The sequence continues at coordinate 1,114,076,326 of OY728146.1, forward strand.
ACTTATAAATCTAGTTAATAAAATTCTCATAAGAAAAACTATAATACACATTTTTTTGAACTAGAATCTATATTGATTTATTTTAAAATTATGAGAGATATTTATAATGAGAAAAGCATGGAAAACATAATGATCATAAAGGTTTTAGTTAAGAATTATATATTTGTAACATGATACTTTGTTTAATTATTTTATTACTATTTTGTTATAATTTTTTTTATAAAACACAATCTGTTTTGTTTCAAGTTTGAATACAATTTTCTTTTCTAGAAATGAGTAATAAATACTAGGAAGAAAATTGTGAGTTACATGAAAAGTTAGAGTTTGTTAGGAAAGGTAAGTTTCCTGAATTTAATATTAATAAATTAGGTGTTTTGAGATTCCATAATAGTTATATATTTCATGTTCCCCCTAGAGGAATAAAAAACCATTGATTAAAGATCATATCTCTCGATTTTGCTGCATTTAGACAGAACAAAAATGTATAGATACCTTCTATTAAATTTTTTATTAGAAAGAATAAAAAAATATTTTCTGATTTTTCTATGAAATGTTTGAATTTTAAATAGGTTAATAAAAATAGAAAATTAGCATAGTGGATGATTCTATATTTTTAAATTATATAATGTAATTGGGGGAATATATCTATAGATTTCATGGTTGTATTTCCAAAGACGTATCTAATAAATAATGAGAGTAATGTAATTTCAGATCGATTAACTAAATCATATAATTTTATTCCCATTTGAGATAATATATAGTCTCATATATATAAATATTTTTTAAATATATAACTATATTACATAGATTACCTATTTCTATTAAATACAATCAGCATCCTAGATTCACCTATAATGTCTGGAAAGGGAATCAGATGTCATTGGGTACTAAATTAATTTTCAGTATAACCTTTCCTCAATAATATGATGGGAAATTATAGAGAATTATTAAAGCATTGGCAGTTATACAAATAGATTATTCAAAGGAAAGATCATTCTTTCATGGAAGGAGATCATGTTTTTTTCAATATAACTTCATGGAATAGTGATATGATTTTTCATTAAAAAGTAATGTTGAAACCACAATTAATTATAACACATAAAATTTTGGATAATATTTTATCCTTTTCTTATATTGTGGAATTTATTCAATGTTTTCTCATGTACATGATATAGTTTTTGTTTTTATACTATGAAAATTAGTGCTAAATTTATATTATGTTTTATGCCCTAATGTAGTTCAGCTGGAAGAAGAGCATTCCTATAAGGGAAAAAGAGTAAATATTTTTAAAATTAATAATAAATAGTTGTATAATAAAGTGATTTACCTAGTTATCATTTTATGAAAAAACTATATGGTTGCAAAGGAAACATGGGATCAGAAAATTCTATGAAAGAAAAATGTCCCCATTTATTTAAGTAATGAATAAAATTACGAGGAAACAATTTCCAAAAGGGGATAAGAATTTTAAAACCACTATAATATTTGAATAATTAAATTATATGACTTATTAACATTCATTAATTTTATTTTATAGATTTTTAATACATATAAGAAAATTATGTATTTTTTTAGTCAAAAGGAAAAAAGTTTATTTATAATTAAATTTGGTTTTGAATGATTATATGGTATTAATTCATATAATGATTTAAAAATTATATAATTTTTAATTTAAAAAAATTAATATCATCTATGAATTTATAATTTTTAAATTTTTTTATTATGAATTTATGAGATTTTTTTGAAAATTTGGAATTTTTAATTAATAGTGAAAAATACTAATATTTATTAAATACTCACTTTTCATATTAAGAATTTATTAATATTTTAAAAAGGAATAAATGTAAAATTAGTCCATTTATAATATTAATAACCCAAATTAATGTTTTATGAATCAATTATATGCTTTATTTTAGTATGAAAAATGGTTATACATAAAAGGCATTTTTTCTGAAATAATATTTTTATATCATTTTAGAGGTTGAATTTTAATTTTAATACATCCACATAAGTTAATTTAATTTGATAAAATGTATTCTATATTTTGAATAATCATAATTAAAATCATTTAATATGTTTGATTATTCATTTTTCTTTAATAATAGTTAAAAGAGTAAAAATATGATACCAAAATTATGGTTAAAATAGATTTACCAGGGCTTAAATAAAATCGATAAGGTTTAAATGACATAAAAAACTATCTAAATATTATTTTACTGGAATATTTTGAACCTATATCATCTAATTTTTATAAATGGTCTATTTTTCTTGAGTAATACAGTAGTTATTTTAATATTTTCAAAAATTCCAAGTGTGTCATCTCCCCCACTTATAAAAGGACACCCATATCCTCTTCGATCCATACTTCAAGATGATTTTGGTTAATCAAATACCTATACAAATCACTTTAATACATCACTTAACCTATTTTATAGTCTATATATTTATCAAAAAACTATCACTGTAAGGCTTTAGTTATAAATCTAAAGAGGTTTTTTGAAGAATATGTATAGTTTTTAACCACACATTTTTGTTTTATTTATTTTTCTAAAACATTAAAATATTATTTAAGGAAATATTAAACAAATTTTTTTATCTTACATATACTAATATAAAATTATGATAATTTTATAACCTATATTCATCTCCCCTTCTATAAAACTGGAGAAAACCCGTCATTCTTAGGTGTAGATGATTATAGCCTCACGAATCTGTGTAATTCATTTTTAATTACTACCTTTGAAATTTGATTATTTTTATGGTTTCAATTTATATATATGATATTAATGACATAATAATATTTAATTAAAGATAACGCATAATCAATCTTCTTTCCTTTCCATCAATTAAAAAATGATAAAATTGTTCATGCATATAAGTGGATTACCTCCTCCATGAAGTGATGTGATTCATTTTTCATGGGCACATCACATGAATGCTATATAAATGTTTATTTTAAAATATAATATAATATTAACCATATAATAATAATTTTGGATATATAAAATTATACTTACATTCTTTCCATTATGCTCTCTAAAAAATAAAAACGTTGCTCATGTGTATACACGACCAATCATATCCAGGATTGTAACATAATTAATTTTCAATTTCCATATTTCTGGTTTTATTTTAAAAAGAACAACTATTGTTTATTTTTTTATTTCATGATTATTATTATAGATATTATGTAATAATGACCTATTTGTCCATTTTCGACTGACCAAAGTGATTTTTGATATATAAGATAAATGTTGTCAAAACATATGATGTTATATTAATTGATTTAGTAAATGTTTATAAAATAGTAATAAATAACATTTAATATATCATAAAATTGAAAAAGGTTATTAAGAAAATAGATAACTAACAAACATTGATTATTCAAGAAAATAAATAATGTACATAACTAGTCAAGCTCAAGGTAATGAAATTTTTACATTACAACCTTTGATTAAATGTTTTTATAATTTATTTTATAAATATTTTAATCTCATGTATAGATTATTAAAATTATTTATTTAATGGTCAAGAAATAATTATAAAAAATATTCTAAATAACTTTATTACTTTATTTGATATTTTTCCATATGAATATTTTTGGGTATTTTATATGTAATTTTTTGACAAAAAGAAAAATTAATTTTTTTTATTTTTATATATAAGAAATTAACAGTTTCCTCCTCCATAATAACTGTTATATTATATTTTTATTCTTTTATAAGATTCCATGATTTATCGAATAAAATAAAAATTTTAATATTTTTTGGTAATTTCGAAAAAAATTCAAATGTAATGGATATTTCGATATTAGATAATGGTTTTTTATGGGTGAAAAGAATATTTTTATGGGTATGATGATGAAAATAAAATATTTCATGTATTGTGATTATATTATGATTCTTGTGAATTATTTACAATTCTTGAAGAGCTTGATATATCTCATGATGATGGGTGATGATGATAAAACTCATGCTGATAATTGATACTAATATATCTCTCTAATGTATTAGGTAAAGAGATAATGTTAACTATTTAGGTTTGTCATAAGTGATTATTGAAATATACTTGATAGGTTATTCCATTTATAAGTTTAATTGGAAAAGTTACATAGATGAGATGTCCAATGTTATCTATATGATTTATATTTTCATTAGATTTTTATGGAAATATTATTAGTTTACAAGGTAAGATAATGTACTTCTTGTTATAGGGAAGTTCATGATACTTTTTTTGGGTGAAATATAAAACTTTGTGAAAAATTATTCATTAGTTTTTCAAAATTATAATGAAAACATTATCAATTTTATTTTTTCTTTTATAATTTATTATGAAATTATTTATGAAAATTTTTGGGAAGTGATTTTGATTTATTGACTAAGAAATTTTTTTATTTTGAAATCAACTTATGATGACCCAAAATTCTATCAATATAATTTCAACTCTAATTATATAAATGTTTTATATATAGTAAATCACATACATAATGTGATAATAAATAATTATTTTATTATACTAATTTGAAAATTATATTTTGGGAATAAATATGTCAATAATAATTAAAATAATTAAAATGGGACAAAAAATTAAAATAAGATAATAATAATAGGAAAATTCTGTTTTGCTCAATCCCCTAGAATAACCAAACCCGTGAAAACCATTGTTGAAAGGGAGAATGATATTAGAAATGAAAGCTTAATTTTAAAAATTAAATTATATAACATTGAGATAAAATATAATTTATTAAAAAAATGAATAAAAATGGGGTAATTTTTGGAAGAGGGTAACCCATACAACTTTTTCCAATCTTGCTGTTAATATAATAACCTGACCATTGGAATAGTAAAATGACTGTTGGAATAGTTATCTAATTGTTGAGCATATTAAACTAACTATTAGAATAGTATCCTCTCCAATTAAAATATAATGTAATATTTAGGTTTATTATTAAATTAAAACATGATATGTTTATATCATAGTATATGTAAATAAATTGATTAAAATTATAAATTAAGTGTTTTTGTTTTTATAATACATAAATTTTTTAATTGTAGTTTTATAATAAATATCATGATTTAAAAGAATATTTTTCCATAAAATTAATTTACAAATTATAATTATTTTCTATTATATTAAAAATATAATTTTATGAGGCCTTAAGTAATTTTTCAAAGGGTCTAAAAATTGATCATAATATTAATGATCATTTTTTTCAAAATGAGCTAACCACTTAACATTAACAATTTTTCTATGTGAATCATTCATATTTGGAGCACATAATGATGATAATTACAATTACTATTTCTCTAAGGGAATTAATTTCATTTAATTTAAATTATAGAGTTATATTCCAAATTTAAAAGAACTTCCAAAATTATATACAAGTGATCCGACCACAAAACCATGGAATGAATGCCCTATGAAAAGGGAAATTTAACATTAACACTCCTTGAAATGGTTAAAAGTGAGTATAATAAAATTATAATAAATAAAATCTAGATAAAAAAGTTATTAATTATCTAATTTATTATTGTAATTTTATTACCTATAATTTTATGAGCAGGGGAAGAATGATTATAGAACATATGGAAAGGACCTAACCAGATTAATCTTTTTAATTGGGCTATAACCTTTACCTATATAAATCAAATTTCACTAAATTTGATTTGATTTTATCATTGTAAATTATATATATGTTTTTATTACATATATAACAATATTTTTCTCGATTTCATTTCTGGGATGATATATTCTATAAATTCATTTCTCAAATGCCATTGTTAAAATAAAATCCAATTATGGTTAACTTTTCTTTCTACTAATAAATTCATATAACACTAATTTAAAGTATTTATACCAAAAATAACTCAATTTTTTGAGTCCTATAATTACTTACATAAATATTAATGTCCATAATATATAATTATTTCTCATCTTTGGAATAATTATAAAATTTCCTTTGATTACTATATGAGGAAATATCATGAAACCCCTTTCATTCCATTGACTATTCTAATATTAATATGTAATAATGTATTTCATTTTCTAGGACACATAATTAGGTAAATGTTTGGATGTGTTCACCTAAATAGTGATATAATTCACTGGGAAATGTTTTTGTCTCATGAGTTGTTATGTGTGGGATTGAGGAGTAAATGTAATCCATGATGGGATTATGTCCACAATGTGGTGTTATCATTAGTAGTTTCCCATGACATATGATTTTTATATGTTATATATTTTTTCCACTTTCCTATGATTCTATTATGTAATGATACAATTTTAGTAATGTTATCACCCATGGGAGTATTTACAAGCCTTATTTGTTATGATATAGTTTTATTCTATTTGACTCACATTTTCTTCTTCGTTATCATGTTCATTACATTACTGGTATTTATATCTCACCCAATTATTTTATGTATTCTCATTATTATCCTATGAAGTTGTAGGAGATCAAAGAGACTTATTAAATCATTACGGATGGTAAAAATGATGTTTTGTTTTAGTTTTTTATGTATTATATACCTAGTTTTCCAAACACACTTGGCCTCATGGTATTTGAGTTTTTTATTCATTATTTATGTTAAAAACAATATAATAAAATACATAAAATTCTTGGGTCACTACGAAATAATTATTTTGAAAAAGGAAATGTTTATGGGTATCCATGGATGAAGGAGTTTCTCTCATTCTTTCTATATATCCCTACTGATTTTTTATGCTCATCCATCATTTTCAAATATGTTTTCATAGGGTTTGAGGTATAAGTGGGGATGAATATGTGGTAAAGGTAAAACTTATGAATATATAACATCAATAGAAAACTTGTTATATATTAAATGTTTTTTGTTGTGGATAAAATAGTTACTAAGTTGAAGTATACACTTTCTGATGAAATATTTATTTATATAATGGAAATGAAATAATTATCTAAAACAATAAACCCAAAAATATATTAAGGAATTTAATTAAATGAATTATTTTCTCTAAATACAATTTAATGGTTGTAAAAGAATGTTCAATTAATATTTTTACAATAACTTTTTTTCATAAAAATAGTATCATGGAAACATACCCCATTCTTTCATGAAATCATTTTAATTTTTGATTACCTTCCATATTTTTATTTCCTAAATATTTTTCAATTCCCATGCGATTCATATAAATTACAGCATGTAATCCCTATGATCTGTTCATGAAATTAAAAGGAAATTATATTTTTCTTCTTTCACATAACACAACCATTCAATATTTTACTCATTATAATTCATTTTTTGGACTCCCGTATTACATGGAATAATATAATCATATTAGTTTACTATATATTTGATTAGTGAAACTCTAAAAAAATAAACCAGACAAAAAATAAATTAAATGAAAGAATGTAATTGAAGAACCCCTCTCTCAAGACCAGAAATGGAACAAAGAGAATATTATGATAGCATATAAATCAATTAAATAATATCTATTCTCATCATAATAAATCTCTATAACTGATCTTGAGGAGAGTGAATAATAGTAAATTAAAAGTAAATCACAACCCTCTCTTAAGACCATATCATATCCATCAGGACCAAGTTAAGTGTTAGAAATACCTCTATCTCTCTAGTTATGGTATTTTAGGTTACCAAAATGTTGGATATTTTGATGAATTTGTGACTTATATAAATAATGGTTGTTTTTATTCTAGAGAAGGAGGATGTTTCATTACACTTATTTATAAGGGATACCAATAAATGGAAAATGGTAATATTTCCATCCATTTAGTTCTAGTAGATGATAATCAGTATGGTTTACAAGGGATAAATTTGGTTGAAATATGAATTAAAATAATTTAAATAACATTTACTATGGAATATAAAATAAAATAATAGACATCTGTTACCTCACCAAACATTAACATTCTGATTTTTGTGGAAGATTCAAGTGAAAAATAGATAATATGGAAGAAGTTCCCACCATCCCTACATGGACAAATTCTTTGACCATAGTCCATTTAAACCATGTATCCATGCTTATTTAACTATATAAATGAGTATAAAACCAAAAAGTCTATGGATGTGAACTTGAGCCCTTAGTTTTCAAATAAAGATAAAGATGAGATCAGAAACCCCCACCCCTTTAATGAAAAATAAGGGGATCATTGTTGAATTTACTCCCTTAAAATTGTAAAAATGTTTTAAATGTAAGGCATTACACCTAGAAATATAAGTAAATAGATTAGAATAATCATTAATAAGTCTAAAAATTAGATTGAATCATGAAAATACCACAACTACCCACCTTGACATTGAGGTTTCAAGTTAATATTATTTTTGTCAAAAGATGGAACGAAGTAGAAACTATTATATTAATATAATAATTAAAATACCATAATTTATATTTAAAAAATTTAAATATACCTTATAGTAGTTTGGGGTGAAGGGGAACATAAATATATAATTGATTAATTAAATTCCCCAGTTTTAAATTAATAGATCAACCTTTAAACACTAAATACCTTTCTGGTTAAAAGAGAATAAAATATGATTTGTATTTAATGTTTTATGATTAAAAGTTAGATTTTTTATCCTAAAATGTCATTATCGATTTATTTATATCAAAATTTAATTGTGAAATTAAAAAAATTATATAATAAATGGATTAATCTGGGGATTTCATTTAAAAAAAAAATCTACCCTCATAATGAAGAAAAAGATCTAATTTAATATAATTACTCTTACCTTTATGCATTGAATTTTTTCCAAAGAGTTAGATCTATTTAAAGTTGGATCTATTTACCTTTATGGAATAATCATCTTTTAATAAAATTCAGACTAAATACCTTTACATTGAATAATTTGTGTAATGTACATTTGTTATTCCTTTACCTTGAAATGGATCTGTGTAAGGCAACTTTTGTTTGTTACTCTTACATAGCTCTAGATGGATGGTCTTGGGTAAGTGTAATTTAAATTTCCCCTTTTGTATAGATGGAAATGGGGATCTATATAAGTATACTTTGGAAATACACTTATATAGTGTAGGAAATTGGATGCAGATAAGGGTACTTCTATTTTACCCTTACGCAGCACTGGTAAAATGACATGTGTATGGGTAATCTCATTTTATCCTTAACATGTCCAAAAAAGGAATGTATTCATTTATTTTTAAATAAAACAATATAAAATAATTTATTTTCAATAGAAAAGCTTATAAATAATATGAAAAAATGGAATTATTTTAAAATTTATATAAAAATTCTTCTCAATCCTTTCCATAACATCTAAAATTACTAAATAACATCCATGGATATCCATGAAACCCATTATTTGGTAAGTTAAAGGGTTTGGAAAATTATAGGCCCTTTTATTAGATACCTCAGAATAAATTATCATCCAATAAATTTAATACAAATCCCAAATAAGCAAATCCCAAGCATAATATTTGGGTACAATACCTCTCAAATTAGTTCATGGCTAGTGATGGAAACAAAAAAACTATCAAATAAATATAGGTTTTGATATTGTTAATCATTTGTATAAAACAAAAACTATTTTTAATTACATAAAACCATTCCAAAAATTAAATCTATTCAAAATAAAATATTTGGGTGTCCTTTTCACTATTTACACTACGGAAAATTTCAACCATGTTCTTTACAATAAACATATATCCTATTTGAAAATTATTTTTAAGTAAAGGCAAAAATAAATTTCAATTATTATAATTTACAGACACCTTATTTTGATATTAATAACAACATCTAATATAATTTAATTTTTTTAAAACTATTATAGTTAAAAACCAATCCCTTAAAAACATTAAAGTGTGACGATAATTTTCAATAGTTTCGAAATTCATAAATCAAATAACATTTTTTTAAAAATTTAACGTGTTGATACAAATTTAATATAAATAATATTAAAAATTCAACACACCCCCATTTTTTCAAATTTATAGTTTCTACTCAGACATATTCACATGAAATTAGTTGAATGGAGGAGTTTTTTTACCAACCTATAACAAACCTCACCCCCAACTCAAATGTAAATACCTAATAAATAATGGGTGTGTCAAACAATAAAGTTAATCCTTAATGAAAAATAGTGAATTTAAAATACAAAATAAGTTTCAGCGATTGTTTCTTCATCCATTTACATTTGTAAATTTTATTTTATTAATCATTAGTAATCCATTTTTTAGTCGAAATCAACAAGGTTAACACAAACCACATAAATCAAAATTACCACCCAAATTTAGATATCAAATATATAATCAAATGAATCCTTTTATAGATGATTCTATCAAGTTTCATAATTTCAACATCAACTAAATCCCAATAATCAACCAATTGGATTTTATCAAGGTATTCTTACCTTACACAGTAATGGCTCGACCACCCTAGGACACTGTCATCAATTTCACCTGCACTAATTTTTTATTTCCCATTTACATTAATTTGAATATACTATTATAATGTTTTAACAAATAAAAGAATCATTAATATTTAGGATATAATATTATTAATCATAAAATCAAAATCAAAAATATTTTTTTCCTATCAAATAAAATAAAAAACAATAGCTAGAATGTAAACAAATGCTAACTAGTAAATAAGAAACAAAAAAAGTAAAAACAAAAAATATTGGATTTCAAGAAATCACAGAATAGATAACCACCATATCTTTACTTTTCTTCAACCAAAAATCATCCTCAATGTAATTTCATGCTAACCGCACCTCCCCACTATATAACATATCAAATAATTATTATAATTTTTTTATTAATTATTAACTCCAAAAGTCATTATCTTGGGATAATAAATCAATAGCCATAAAAAACCTATGACATTTAAGATTTTTTTTATAAAAAACATTTATCTCATATTAATGATTTTATAATTGTAATATTCAGTAAAAATATATATCATCCAGCACACCAATTTTCTATCCAAGATTTATTATTATTTTCTTTTATCACATATTTTCCACATGTCTTGATTCCATGCTTCTCATTTAATAAAGAATAACATAATAAATCATATTGAGAACTGAAATCATTTTTAAGAAATTGATATATAAAAATATAAACCATTCTATAATTTGGATAATTATTATGCTTAATGTGTCCAGGAAAAAATAAATATATCAAATAATTTAGTATTCTTTTATAATAATCCACATATAGAATTTAAAAATCTTAGTAATGAATCATTAAATTTATTTTTAAGCACATCATATAATAGGCCTGAATCACTACATTTTCTTAATTCCTAGCGATAAGAATTTAAAAATTATAGCATGCTAATGAATTAAATAGACTAATTGCTAAAACATGCATTGAACGAGAAAAAATTTCCAATTTTCCAATTCATCTAATCATATAAAATAGAATTCCATTTTATGAAATGATAAATATTGAATTTTTCTATCAATTTCTTATTATATTTTAACTTGGTCAATAGTTTATAATAGCATTTTGAACCCAAAATACTTAGAAAATTCACATGTAAAACAATAAAATTGATATTAATAATTATGAAGAAAAAATATAATAAATTTATTTTAAAATATAACCGTCAATTTTCATTATTTTTATAGGTTTTATTGTTTATAAAGATCACCTATTAATGTAAAGTTCAACCAGGATCATTGGCATAGGAAAAAACTAGTTATCTAATTATATTTTATATAAAATATTTTACTCAAATTAATAAATTTGTTATAATATAATGTAAAATAACTACAAAAGTTTTATCATATCAACATAGGTTTATATAAATAGGGAAAAAAGTATAATCATGAACTAGGATGAAACTTATAAAAATAATTCTTGCATCCTATCTAATTTTTATACCATCTAATTAGTGAATTCTCACCTAAACATGCTTAGTTAGCTATCATGATCCCCAAATCAGATCATAGGTGGCCACAAGACCTATATTATAGTGAGAAAACCTTAACTTAAGAGTTATAGAATAGTCTACAAGGCTCCCTAAATTCATGTGTACATGCTAGTTCTCTGCCCTCACCAAAAGATATGTTGAATAACAATGTTGTTATATACATCTATGAAAACCTCACTTGTGGATAAATGTAAAATCTGTCCTATATATAAACAAAAATATACGATTTCAAATTTTCAAAACCCATCCCCGAGGAGATGAGTGTGACCCCTGAGGGCCTCCTACAACGAGCTCTAGGATGGTGACTATAACCAAGTGTATGTTTTTATCAAATGGGAGTAATTTCCCTCCTAAAACCATTTTAAAGTAAAAAAATCCACCATACAATTACTTAAATTAAACTATAGAGTTTACAGTTCCCATAAAAATTCTATATACATCTGAGAATTAATAAAAATAAATTACATTGAATGAAAAAATCCATTTCTCCACTCCAGCTTCCCATATAGCTACATCCCCAAATATCAAGTGACTATTGTTGCAAAAACAACTCGAAAAACCATAGAGAGATGAGGAATTGAGACTAATCCATATGATAATATCTCTTTATATTTATATATCCATTTGAAATAAAAGTATAGAGGTTTACATGTTTAAAATATCTAATAAGGAAGTGGGTTATTTTTAAACAAATGACCAAGAAATACTCAACATACCCACCACCATAATTGATTCAACTGTAACCATTATTTAATTAAAAATTTATTTTCATAATAAATAAGGTTGATTGAAATAGTTATAGGATCATATAATCCTAAATGGTCTTGAAAAAATTTTCCCTCACCAACCAATAAAAAAAATACATAAGATCAAGAATAATAAAATCCATTCCATCTGATTCTCATAACATATATAGGAAAAACTAGGCAATCTTTGCTCTTAACCTGTGCCATGAATCCACCATCACTATAACCATAACATCATACAATAACTATATCACAAATAATAAAACACCGAGAATCTATATCATCTACACTACCCATTCCACATGTAGCTATATCTTCCACACAGACTACACCCCATTCAACTATATCATCACTACAACCTACCCCCAACAAAACCATATCATCTAAACAATCTTCCTATGTAAATCCACATCATCACCACAAGTTGTACACTATTATACTATATTATTAGACCAACCTACACCTCATATGAACATATCATCAATTGAATATCACCGCATCCTATTACCAGTTTAGCACATAAAATAATCATAATGAACACATCCTCTGTATCACCACACCAACTCCATGAATCATGCTATAATCTTGAGCCATCATAGACCAAACATGACAAAACCATTTTATATTTCAACAATATTTGATTCAAATGACATTAACATGAACCATTAATGTCCAAAATAACTATACATGTGATTAAATTGAAATATTATAGCCCTAGTATGAGTGCATAATGGCTCAAGAAATTAAATCCCATGTTTTCATACATACAATACAAATATAATACATCCTATATGTACCATGTCAGAAAAACACTGGAAAGATGATCAATAATCACAAAAACCATAAATCCATTCACAAATAGAGAATTAAAAAAAATACTAATCTAGGTAACATAATATCGCATTAAAAAAGAAAGATACTATAAATTTACAAGTTAATAATTAACCATGACATTATAGGATCAAATATAAATTTATAAAATTTTTTTGAAAAAATATATTAAAATTAAGTTATAATCATTTATTATATATCATTAACATGTTAATATATTTCAATTAATTCATTAATAACTATTAATAAAAATAAATATGGTGATTAATAAATATCTACTGTTAAATATTATAGTCTCTATTTCAAAAAAATTATATAGTTTATTGAGTTAGGCCTCTTAACCATTATGTTGCATTATCGCGAGACTTAAATAGTGTTAAACCTATATTAACTTCTTTTTTATGTCCATCCTAATTATGTTATTATATTTTTATTTCTTATAGTTTTATAATCTATTAAAAGTGAGCATAATCATTTTCACCACCCTTATTTTTTTCCCATCAACACATGTACTGATAAATTATAGACATTCATTCTTACTAACCATATTTTCCTTGGTCCCATTATTATTTGACTTTTAATTTTCACAAGCATTCGATTATAGAACTTCTAAAACTCTAAATAAACATATCAAAAATATTTATTCTATAATGGTAATTATAGTAATGAATTTATATTTTTTAAAAAAATAAATAGATTTTAGTTTTTATGATTTAATTGTCTGTATCAATGCTCATATCAGGATTACTACCTATCGAGATTCAAGTGTTTTTTAATTTTTTATCACATTAGACGTTATTCTATATTTTATCTTTATCCAAAAAATATTTGAGTTATCCATATATTCATGAACTTAATTCCAAATATTCTTATCTTTAGTACATAATGAATTCCCTATTACCACAAGTAACTAAACACATTATTATTGAAATTTAATTCAATATATGAAGAATAATAAATGCAATAGATTTTAATATTCATTTTTTATTATAACATTGAGTTAAAAAATAGTTTGAAGGAGATATACATTTTTTATTCAAAAAATAATTTTAAATTAATATTCCCTTAATCATTACACTTTCCAAAATATCTACCAATTTCCATGGGTTTATATAAATGGATTCACTTAATCTACATGATATGTGCAAAAAATAAAAGGAAAATTATATTTTCCTTCCTTTATTTTAACACCTTCATTCTAGCTTTTCATCTTTCCATATCAATACAAGGATTTCCATTTCACTCGAAATCACATAATCATAAAAGTTAATAATATATTCAATTACAATTACAATATAACAACAAAACATAAAAGAAATAGAAATTAAATGAATGAAGAAAATTCAATAACATCTTCCCCTTGGCTAAATAAGGGGCCTTGATTATAGTATAATAATAAGTGAAATAATTAAATCCGACCCCATCACCCTAGAGCAAATACGCACCTTCAATCCCAAAGAGAGTGTATAATATTTCATAAAAATTAAATTTAACCTCCTCCCAAATATGATATCATCTCTTCTAAGAACAAGTAAAGGGTTAAAATTACTTTACTCTTAGAGGTTAAGGTGTAGAAATTTATCAAATTATTATAGATTTTTAAGAAGCCATTTCTCAAGGAAATAACAGGTTAGTTTCAATAAATTGAATGAATTGGTTGTTTGTGCATTTCCATGTATACATTTTTGTTTTTTATTAAATATTATTTTATATTTTCAAATGTCCAAAACCCTTTTATCAATTTATGTAAAAAATTATTTTCAAAACTTCTCGGTATACTAATTATATCATGAGTTTTGGTTATGTGAACTTCATTATTTGAATTTCTTAGGAAAGATAAAATGTTTATATAAATTTTATTAAAATAAAATTAATTCTAATTCTATTTCTAGCATGGTTGAATTTTGATCCAAATATATTCCATGGCTTTGGTCTCAAGTAATATTTTCAGAATAAAAATATTCAAAAATTTATTTTTTATTTTATTTATAACTTGTTTTATATTTATTGGTTTATTTTGAAACATAATCCATTTGAAATCCAAATAAATTATATTCATATTACAAGAATAAATGAATGTCTAATATTATTTTTTAGAGGTCTACCATTTGTTCGAATACCCTTTAATATATATACAATTCAATATTTCTTAAAATTTGAATTTTTTTTGGCTCTTTGATATCTGATTTGATTCTCATCATAATCGCTCAAAGTTTGTTTGGTTAGAAAACTAATTTATTTATTCATTTAGTTAAAATATATAAATCCTTAAAAATATCATTTAAATATATAAAATATTTCTTGAATTACTTTAAATCATTCTATATTATTGAAAAATAGTTTTCACTATTTTTTATAGTATATCATTTAATACTTTTTAGAATTATGATATTGTTAATTAGTCTTAACTATATTAATGTTATCTTCTTATGAATATTTTCGAGCATATTTGTATTCATTTATTTATTTGGATTAAAAATCTATTGATGATTCTGTGTCAAAGTAAGAACATAAAATGATAAATCACTATTAATCATCTCCTCTATCTATTATCTTTCCTCCATGCATGATCACTCAAGATTTATATCCTTTATTTTGGAGTCTTGAAGCCATCCTTTTTATCAGTGTATGCATATTTATTCAACAAATAATCACTCTAAATTGTAGTTGGGTTTTCCCTCTACAATGGTGGTTCACATGGATCTATGCCCAATGATGGATTTTATTTTTCAACAATTGCCCTTATCCATGCCAGAAAACATCTCTTTTCCAATGGTGGCTTCCTTCCTCTATTTCCAATGATGAATTATTCACTTTTCTTCAACAACGTCTTCATCATTTCTTCTATGGGGGAGTATTTTTATTTATCAATAGTGGATTCTTCACATTTCTTCAACGGTGGATTCATCATTTTTTCCAATGATGAGTGTATTTATTTATTAATTATGGATCATTTTTATTTACCAATGTAGTATCACTACTGTATTTACAATGCTGATACATTTATCCTTATTACAATGATTTGTATTTTGGAAAAACCAATGGTATGTAAAATTCCAAATCCAATGGTGGGATGGAATCTAAATTCCAATGAGGTGTAAGATTATATTCAAATAGTCGAGGTTAATATTTAATTCAAATGGTGGGTAGAATTTATTTTCCAATGGTGAATCATTTTCCAACACTCCGTTATTCTTCAACAGTGTGTCGTTTTTCAATGGTGGATCATTTTTCCAACTATTGATCATTTTTTCAACAGTGGATATCTCTCCAAAGAAATATTACTCTTCCATGAAGATTAAATAATTACACTAGATCACTTATTTGAATCTCTATTTTTCTTAAATAATGATAAAATTGTAATCTTTAAGCCCAATATATAAATTTTTAAAGTCAAAAAATATAATGTTTTATCATTTGGTAATTATCTAAAGTGATAGATTACTTTTTCATTGAATTATAATACCTTTAGGAGATTTTCCAATCTAATTATCAAGAACCAATTCCTAGGCTTTCATTTTCTATCTTCTCCTTAATCTAGAATTAATTCACTTGGAGAAGATCTGAAAAAACCAGTACTTATAAATGAACATAATTGACAAGGGGAGAACAAAAAGAAAAGCTGTAGATTTTAAATATGTAAATATTGTTAGTATAGACTCTTCTGATTTTTGTCTATAAGATAGTGAAAAGAATAAATGGGTCCGAATAAGACTAGGTTTAACAAAATAATGAAAAATAAAGAATTCAAGAACTAAGTTAGAATAAAACCTCAAAAATAAAGACACTAGGGAGATAAGAAAGGTGGAATAAATTACAATGCTTTATATGTAACTTGTTATGAGTGCAGAAAGAAAGGGAGTATCAAGCCTGACTATCCTAAACTAAACAATAAAAACAAACAAAAAAGAAATATAAAAAAGTAACGAACTCCAGTTGGAGTTGTACAGATTTATATGATTCTAGTGAACAATATGGAATTGAAAAGTAAACTACTAATATATTCTTTATAGAATCATTGAATAAAGAGATTACATATTTTTTTCTTGGTGTTTTGATTCTGATTATGTTTTTTAAAACCCAAATGTTTTTTAATTAAATATTGAAATTGAATGATTAAAAAACATATTTTAAAATTTGATAATTTATATACTAATATTAAGGAAAATAATGATAAATTTATTGATAAAAATAAATTAAATTTATAAGAAAATGAAAAATTAAGAAAAATTTCTTATACTTATCATTCCAGAGACACTAAAATTTGTAATTATAGTAACGTTTTGATTGAAAAATTGATGAGTAATATTGAGAGTATTAAACAATGTTTATCTTCTTTTATTCAAGTTAATGAAAAATTACATATAATGATTTCTTTAAATAAACTAAATAAAAATATTGATATTTTTTACTATGAGAGAATATTTCCTCAAATGATTAAAACACATGTTTTTAAAATAAAAAAGGTTTTACTTTACTGCATCTTTTTTTGAATCATTATTATGAATATTACATTATAATACTTTTATAAATTATGTATGGTTACCTCAAAATTTTATTACTAATCCTATTGAACTGAAATTATATTTGGTAACAAAATTGTGAAGTAATTGATTTTTGTAGGAAAAATGCCTTGGATGTATTAATAATGTCATTTAATAAATGTAATGTGGATTCTATAGGAATATAAATATAGACCGATCAAAGTATTCCATTTAAAACACTTTTGATGGTGGTATTTTTACAATTTGAGATAATTCTAATGGAAATGTAAATTTTTTTGGTAAAGTTGGTATTTTGAATTATACTTTTATTTTTAATGTTTTTAGGTTAAAGGAATAATACATAATTTAATTAGTATATCATAACTACATGATTATAGAATGGAAGTTAAATTTCAAAATGATAAATTTTAATTTTTTAAGGATGGTGATTTTTTATTTTGTGCTTATAGAATAATAAATATTGATACTATTAATTTTCATGAACAAAATATCATGCACGTTAAGAATTTGAATGTTTTGTTGAATGAAAAAAATCCTTTATCCTCGATGTTTAGGTAATGTTAATTAGAAAATGTTTCATAAAACCTTAAAACATGAGAATCCACTACAATTTCACTCCTTATAGAATGAATGAATTCATGATTGCGGCACTTGTATGAAAGGGAAGCAACACAAAATTTATTTTAGACATATAGTCCAGATAAGTACTAATAGTCCTTTACAATTAGTACATATTGAATTATTTTTTCCTACTGAAATATATTATTTTGATAGAAAGAAATATAGTAAATTTTTTTATTATTATAGTATATTTTCATCGGTATACTTTCTTTCTCATAAAAATGATAATTTATCTATATTTACTTCCTTTTGAAATTTTGTTCAAAATGAACAAAGATATATGAATATTTCTATTCATAGTGATAAATGAGGTAAATTTAATAATTTAGATTTTAAAAAATTTGGTAAAACAATGGTTATTTTCATAAAACTTATCCTCCTAGACACCATCAAAATGGTGATCTATAAAGAAAAAATATGTCTGCTATTGAAATGTAATGAAATATGTTAATTGAATATAATTTACCTATATATTTTCACAATAAATCCATTTTTTCAGATTGTTAAATTTTAATTAAAATTATAATTAGAAACTTTTTGAAGAAAAATTCTTTTTAATTATTCAAAAATAAAAATCCTAATGTTTTTTAATTTATAGTTTTTGGTTATAATGTTTTTATTATTAATTTAAAAAGATAAATTTGATAAATTTGATGATAAAAGTGATGATATTATTTTTCTTGGTTATTATAAAAATAGTCACGCTTATCGAGTTTATAATAAAATAATTATGGTTATTAAATAACATATTCAAGTTATGTTTGATAAAAATATTATTATGTTAAATTCTAATTCCATTTTTTGATGATGTGTTTAGTGATCTTAATTTTTGTGAAGAAAACCCTAAGGGTAAGAATGAATCAATTGTGGGGATGAATACTCATTGTCAACCTGATCCATAAACCTAGAAGATTTATTAAAATCATCATATTGAAAATTTAATTGGACATATTGATTCTTGTATTCAAACTAGAAATTCGTTTTTTATTATTGTACCAATTCTGCTTTTATTTCTAATTTTTTCCCAATAACATTAATGACACAGTAAATGATTCAAACTAGATTATTTTTTTTTTCAGGATGAACTATGTGAGTTAGAATTTATTTTTTGGAAATTAGTATAATTTCTTGAGGATAAGAGTGTATTTGAAACTTAGTTGGTCTTCTAAAAAATATTTAATGAATCTAGTTATAAAAAAATCTATACATTTTTTTTCAAGGATACACTCAAGAAGAAGATATAAACCTTGAAGATTAATTTCCCCCTATTTCCATGTTATAGGCAATATGAATTTTGTTTCATTTTTATTATTATCAGGATTTTGAATTAAACCAAATGGAAATAAAAAATTCTTTCTCAAGTCGGTTTATAACTGAAAAAAATTATGTTTCTCAACCTCCTGGTACTAAAAATATAAATTTTCCTAATCATGTTTCTGAATTATCTAATTCTTCGTATGGTATGAAATTATAACCACATTTTTTTGTATGAATTCTTTTATTAAGTAATGGTTTCAATAAATGTAATGTTGATCCAACAGTTTTTATTAAAATAATTTCTACAAATATTTATTATACAAATCTATTTGGATGATATAGTTATTGCTTCATCTAGTGAAATAATTTATAATGATTTTTCTATTTTTCTTCTAATGTGTTTGAAATGAGTTTAATAGGATAATTAAAGTTATTTCATGGAATTCATATTTTTGAAATTATATGTCTAATTTTTTTAAATCATTCTAAGTATGATAAGTAGTTTCATTAAATATTTGGACTTCATTCCTCCAAATGAAAGAAAATTCATATGGGAACTAATTTTAAATTAGATATTTATGCATCTAGTAAATACATTGATATTAACATTTATCAAGACATTTTAGGTATATTTTTATAATTAACTACATCTAGTACTGATATAATATTTAGTGTTTTTATGTACTCGATATCAATATAATCATAAAGAGTGACATATTAGAGGTGTATAAAGAATAATCAGATATGTTAATTGAAGTATTTATTTCTATTAATTTTATCTAAAATATAACTATTTTGATTTAATATTTTATTCTGAATTTTATTTTTTTGTTGTCTAATTTATATTAATAGATAGTAGGTATAAGTCATTTTCTAATAAAATGTTCAATTTTTTATATTCCAAGAGGAAACCATCTGTTAATCCATCTACTAGAGAAGCTGATTGTATCTTTTCTGCAATTAGTTGTGCTCAAATATTATTGATCAATAAAAAATATTTTATATTTGAATTTATATTGACAAACTTTTCGTTTATTGTCACAACAAATCTATAATTTATATTTAAAAAAACACTTACGAAATTATAGGAAAAATTATATTGATCTTAGATTTCATTTTATTAAAGTTCAAGTGAATAAGGGTTATATTGTTTTTGAATTTAACACTTTTGAAAATCTGCTAGAGGATATCTTTACTATGCCATTAGACTCTGCTCAATTTGAAATGAAATTAAATTTTAACTTGGAATAATGTAAATTTACTTTTTTTATTATATATTTTTTGAAGGGGAGATTTTTTTTATATTTCTATTTATTTACCATAAAGTATAGAAAATTGATTTTAATTTTTTAGTTTTTGTAATAAAAAAATGGGAAATATTGTTTGAGCATGTGCATATATGTATTTCTATTTTGGTTGATTACATTTTATTTTCTATTTTTAAGTATCCAAATTCCTTTTATCATTTTATGTTATATTTTTTAAAAATTTCATAGTCTTTTAATTATAAAATAATTTATATTGATGTAAATTCTATAATTGATATTTAACATGAAATATAACTTGTTTATATAATTTTTATTGAATTAAAAAAATGTATAAATTTATCTCTAGAATGATCGCATTTTGATCTAAACATGAATAATTTTTTTGTTCTCAAGTAATATTTTTAGAATAAACTAATTTAAAATTTTCTTATGTATTTTATTTATATATTTTTCTATACTTACCAGTTTCTTTTGAAAAAAATGAAATTTTAAATCCAACTCATTTATCTTTATTTAATTAAAATCAATTAAAATCTGATTTTATTTTTTGAGGGGTGATCTGTTTTTCAAAATATTATGTAATAAATCCCAAATTATGAATTTTGTAGAATTGGGAATATTTTTTATTTTTTATCTGATTTGATTCTCATCATAATCACTAATATATTGTTTTATTATATTTTTTTCATCATTACATTCAACTACATAAAACTGTAAATTTGTCATTTACATGCCATAAAAATTGGATGAAGTACTGATGTTCATTATCCTGTATTTAAAACATGGCTTCACTACTTTTCTATCATATCTCATTCATTTCTTATGGGAACTAAGATATTATTTATTAAATGTAAATATATTGAAATTATATTCAAATATGTTTTATAGGTGAACTAGAATTTCCTTTTTTATATAGATTAAATATATTTGATGTTTCTGTATCCAATTATGTATATAAAATGATGTATTTCTATTCATCATCTCATACATCCCGCATATTTCCACCATATATAATCACTCATGATATATCTATTTTATATGGGAGTACTAACACCTTCATCTTCCTCCTTGTATGGGTGATCCTTCAAGAGAAGCTCAGTCGTAACAGTATATGGGTCTTTCTCTCTACAATGGTGTGTCACTTGGATTTTTACGCAACAATGGTTTTTACCCTCATACAACATCGATAACCCATCAGGTAAAAAACTTATTTTTCAATAGTGGATTCCATCCTCTATCCCCAATGGTGGTTTAATTTATTTTCTTCAATGGGGGATTCCCCATTTCATTTTATGGGGAGTCTTATAAATTATCAATGGTGGATTCTTCACATTTATTTAATAGAGGCTTCCTTATTTCTTCCAAAGGTGTCTGTTTTTTTATAAACGATGGATCCCTAGTATTTCTAAAATTTGGGTCACTCCTCTTTTTCGAAAAGTGAAACTTTTCCCTTTATTCAAATGGCGAGTCTTTTGAAAAAACCAACAGCGGGTCAAATTTTATATCCAACAGTGGGTTTTTAATCATATCCAATAGTGGGTTGACATATAAATTCCTATGGTGGGTTAAATTAATATCCAAATGTTGGGTTTTTCCCTTCATTTCTGAATTCTAATAGTGAATAAAATTTAATTCCAATGGTGGGTAATATATATTTTCTTTTGGTGAATCATTTTCCAATGGTGGGTCATATTTCAAATGTGGGTCATTTTTCAATGTTGAGTCATTTTTTCAACAGAAAATCATTTTTTGAAGATAATATAACTTCTAGGAACTTCAATAATTAAATTATATTACTTATGGAAAACTCTATTTTTCTTCAAGAAAGATAAATCTGTTAAATTTTAGTATGCTGTATAATTTTTTGAAGTCTGGAGATACCATATTTCATGATTTGGACATTCTTTCAACTTCCAAATTACTTATGATTAAACTTCTATCACCTTAATGAGACACACCAATCAATGTCCCAAGATCTATTAATTACAAATTCAATATTTATCTTCTCATTTTCTTAGTTTTTTATTCTATAACACTGTTTCATATCATACACTCACTCTCTATTTTTATATATATGAATTTACAGAAAAATTCAGAATTTATTATTTTCTTTCATTAGGTTCTGACTCCCAAATTCTAAAGTCAATATCTAATGATTGTAAAACCCTATATCTAAAGTAAGGGTTTTTTATGTTGTGACTCCTAGTGTCTAAAGTTAGGTTGTAAGGGCTATGACTACCCATACACAATTTAGTTTCTTTGTTACCTCTCCACTAGAAAAGGATTATGTAATTGGGTTATGATTCCCCATAAAAATTATACTACTGAAAATGTATCTCTCACTATGTATAGTGGTATTAGAGTAGATTATGACCACTTTGGACTGAAATACTATAAAAATCATCACTATGTGCTATTTTTTCCACTGAGAATTATATTTAATAAATATATTCTTTAAATAATTTAATTAATCTATTTATTTGTTTAAATTTTTTAATCTAACATATTCTACCCTCTTTAGACCATCTATAATTAACCTACATGACGTAATATATTTTCCCTTTACTTTTTCTGAAGGGATAGAAATCGATAATAAATCATGGGATTTTATAAGGTTTAAATAGGGTTCCTAGGGGGATGCTCATCATTGCATGAAAAATTATTATAGAAGATAAAAAATAAATTAAATTATATAAATTAGGAAACCAAGTTGTTATTCTTATTTATGAATATCTAAGTGGGCATAAGGGTATCTAAATGGAGTTCCAACCATCCTAGCAAGTAAAAATTCTTATTACATAATCCACTGGACCTATGTTCCCATTATCATTTTTTTGAAAAGTGAGATAATAAGTTTTTAACAATTAAGAAAAGATAAAATTTACAGGATTTTAAAAGAAAAAATTTTACATTTTCCCATTGAAAAATAGGAAGCATATCACATGGGGGATTATTTGAACAAGAAACCACATCAGACACTCCCTTTTTTGCAAGGATGTTGGACTAAAAATTGGATTCATGAAAGAATTTTTTGATTATGTAGTTCATTGATGTTTTCTTATCAATATAGTTATCCCATTTCGATGAGAGATTCCATGAAAGATTAATCCATGCAAGCTTGAATGCTTGGATGATTGTAATGGAATCACATTCGAACCAAATATTTATCCAATTTATTTGACATTAAATATAAATATATTTGATAAATCCAACCATTTCCACCGCTAGAGTACTGAAATGACCACAAGGACCATGTAGGAATTTCATAACATATTTATTATGGTCTCTAAAAATAACCCCACATCCTGGTTGTCCCATACTACCCCTTGAATCCACAATAGATTTTCACTTAATTCAGGTGACAAAGGGATGGGTGTGGGGGGTCCAGAAAAACTAACGTGTTCTAAAAGGATTAGAAACATTGCAACATATTTTCATCTACTTTATAACATTATAATATTAGACCAAATTATAAAAACATCCATAATTTATCATTTTGGCATTCTGTACTGCCATCGTAATGTCAACAAAGATGATTTGAGTGTAAAAAAGTAGTTTTCTAATTAATGGACTTATTTCTTCTTATCTAGATAACACAAATTATCTCGGAACAAGCCACACTAAAGGGGATTTTGAGATTTTGGACATCTGAAAGACAATAAATGAAAACAGGAAATTCTAGAAACTGTCATCCTATATAGGATATATCTCAAAAAATTCAATCACACTCCTACATAAAGAAGATGCTGTTTGAAAAAATAGGTGATCAATATACTCATGGTGTTTGTGGCATATAATAAATCTTTAATAAAGTGAGATACCAATATATAGAATATTGGTATCAACTAAAAACTTTTTATGTGAAAGTCTCAAAAAAATTATGATTTTGGATAGGGATAAACACTTTTTATTGAAGTTCCCAATAAATTTTTGGTTTCCATGAAGTTGGTATTTTTAAAAACTCTTCGATTTGAGAAGTCTATTTGGGTTTGGTTCCCAGATGAGAATGTAGTCCTGATTGCGGTACTCGTAGGATGATATAATGAATTTATTGTCATCTGTCCAGAGTTTCATATTAACCATTTGATTATTTATGGTAATTTTGTAATAAATTTCTTGATCATAGGTGAAAATCCCATAAATTATGGGAGATGAAGTGAAATTATGTTTCTAGAACAAGATATAGGAATTCATACAAACTGAACAATGAGAGTTCATGATAATTTTTTAAATGAGTCTTTTTAAACTAGGCCAAATAGAGGATTTAATATAGATCACCTTTCCTAGGATTAGTGTAAATAAAAAAGTATATCTAATAAAGCCAAAGGAGTCAAGATTTTTTTAATGAGTCTCCATATAAATTCAGCTTATATGTATTGGTTGAAGAGTTCCTGATTTTTGATACCAAGGAGTCTTATATCCCGAGGCATGCAACACTACTTCCAAGGAGCTGTAATAATTTTTTATTCAGGGATTATGCCACCCCAAAAAAGTTTCTCAATAGTGTGTTGATATTTTTAATAACATAATTAGGCCTAGAATACACCATGAACGAATATACCAACTTTTAAACCACTGAATACTTGACCAAACATGTTCTTATCTAACTCACCACATTAACAAACTGAGATGCTCAAGGTTTTCTCCAAGACATAGGCACTATAAGATAAATGAAAGGGAGATATATTTCCATTATTCCCAGTTCATTGATCATACATGTTTTCATAGAGGTTGAAATATTTTTTCCAAAATACACGAATTACTTTCTTGAATTAATTTATTGACCTATCATTCTTTGATGGTCCATAAGGGAATTTTTAATATTTTTAATTTTCCTCATATCACCTTGAGTAAAGAAAATAATTCCATTTGAAAAAATAGGTGATAAATATGAAATAATAAAACAATAGGGATTGATTCAAGAACTTTCACCATGAGTTTTAAAATACTTATGTGAAATAGACCATCATATCCCACTGAATTTGATACAAAGAAAAGTGATAAAAAATGAATTAAATGAAAACAAATTATTTCATGTATTTAATTATAGGAATTATATCTACTATTATGAGTGAAAAGTTAGATAATCATAGTAGAGTCCCAAAATATGAACGAGTTACACAACCACTACATCAACCCAATATAGAATGTAGGTTTCTCCCTAATGTTTTTATATAAAAAGATGCCTTGGTGTACCAACAACCAAAGTGATGTAAAGTATATAATGTCAAATTTTACATTTAGGGAATTGGAATCTTCTTTACAATAGTATATACTAAAGGGGAATATTATTATATCGTTGAATTATTAATTTTCAATGTTTTGAATTAATAAACCTACCTTTATTCAGGAAATACCTTCTGTGTTAAAGGATTTTCAAATCAAAATAATATTTAATGAAAAAAAAATTATAGGAAAAAATCATGAAGATTATGGGAATTATCTAAAAAAACCAATCCATCCTTACAGAGTAAAAGGGAACCGCAAATTGGAATGTTAACTAACCTATATAGAGGGATGGTTTTGTGAAGAGGTTAATCCATGTAAAGGTCCATTTGTTAACCTTTACTTAGAAAATGAGATGCACATAAATGTCATATTTAATACTATTACATAGACAGGTTATTATAAGAATAAATTGTTATACATTTTGAACAATAAAGGATCTATATATTTGTTATTCCACTTCTAACATTATGTAGACCACGAAGGAAGGTCTAGTGCTAGGGTACCACAAATTTACTCGAATAAAACACTTGAAAGTGGTACTAGTGTAAGTTTACTTTATAACTATCCTCATGAAGTGTAGGAAATATGACCTTCATAAGGTTACTTTAATTTTAACTTTATGGAATATAAGAGGAATAAAATGAATACGGGAAATCTCTTTTAACACTTAAATGGTTCCCAAAAATGGATGATATTTATTAAATTTAAAATGAAATGATGTAAAAAAAATTAAAATTAAAATATATAAACTTTAATAAAGACTAAAAACAAATTTTGTTAGGGACTATAGTTGAGAAAAAATGGTACATTTTTAATATAAATTCATCCCATAGAAAAATTATCAAAAATAATGTACTTTTCTATCCCATAACGATCCACTGGCTTTTAAAGAATTAAACAAACATTAGATCATCTAGAATATTGAATTAATCATTAAAATTATGTTTGTATAAAATAATTGGAAAATATATATAATAAACTATGTTTATTAAAATATGAAATAGAAATATATTTTAAATAGTTCATAAAATTTCAAAACATACAAATAATTTTGATATCCACATTTTTATTCTTAATGGATTTCTCTTATTGGGAAGTAAATATAGATAGTATTGATAATGGATAAGTGATGGTAATTAAAAACTTGATGTAGAAAAAATTAAATGAAAAAATGAGATTCATGAGAATATATTTATTAAGGAAGTAGATGGATGTAACTTGGTTGTGGTTGTCTAAGAATTATAATTTTCTAATACAGAGTCTTAGAACTAAAAGTTTTATAGTATGTTTTTTACACACACATGTTATAAATAATTATATTGAGAGAGGTTATTTATAGAATATTATATATTGTTTTCAATATGATTCTATGAATATTGGATTTATTGTTAATTTTTTGGGATGTTTGATGATTCCAAAATCATGTTTGTCTTATTAACGAATTTTTAAAGAAACATTAATGAGATATGTGTAAGATATAATAGTTGAATTTTGTGATAAGAGTATGAATATATTATGAAGAATTTCACTTGAAATATAATGATTATATTAAATTTTATGATTCCATGAAATAATGAATGAATTTTCTATAATGAAGAGTTCATAATACAAAAATTTTCATCAGATATATATGAACATATTTTAGTAGTTTCTTATAGAACTACTACAAATACGCCCTTTATCAGCGCTAAAAAGGGCCTTTAACAGCGCTAGGAAAAGCGCTGTTAAAGTCAGCGAAGATAAAGGGGTCCTATATCAGTGCTTCCTTTATCAACGCTTTCATTTTAGCGCTGATAAAGGACCCTTTTATCACCACTTTTAAAAAAGCACTGATAAAAGTTAAAAAAATAAAAAAAAATTAAAAAATTAAAAACAATTACAAAAAAATTACAAAAAATTAAAAACATTATGCCATCGTGGGGGGATTTTATAGCACTTGATCCCCACATTTAACAGTGCTTTTTATCCCCTCCAACGCCCACACACACACCCTCCACCCTTTATCAGCGCTAGCCCCCCATGCGCGCGCCTCTGCCTCTAGCAGGTTTTGAACTCGAGACCTCCCCCCTGCGCGCCTAATCCCTTACGACTACACTATTTTGATTTGTTTACAATTTCATGACATCTATATATATATATAGTTATATTTATTCTTATAGTAATATATATATATATATATTTATATATATATAGTTATATTAATATATATATATATAGTTATATTAATATATATATAGTTATATTAATATATATATATAGTGATATTAATATATATTAATATAGTTATATTAATATATATCTCAATTTATATATATATATAGTTATATTTATTCGTATAATAATATATTTTTATATTAATATATATATAGTTATATTAATATATCTATATATAGTTATATTAATATATATATATATATCTCTCTATATATATATATATTCATATAGTAATGTATATTTATATTAATATACATATATATATATATATAAGTATATGAATATATATATTTATAGTGATATTAATATATATATATGTAGTAATATTAATATATATGTAGTTATATTAATATATATATATAGCTAGATTAATATATATATATATAGTTATATTAATATATAGTAGTTATATAAATATTCATATATTGGTATTTTAAATAAAATGGATGTTAGTAATTATTTAGATAGAGCTAATATATCTTATATGTAAATATGTTTACTTATTTATTTTAAAATTTTAATTTTTAGGTGTGAATATATAAAACATATGTACATATAGTTATATATTTGATTATAAATATCATTGTAGTATAAAAAATGATAAAATTTCAAAGACATAATATCAATATGAATGTAATACCTTGGAATAAATTCAGTCCCCACCAAAAAGCCAATAATACCCCCTCAAATGAGGATGAAAACCCACAAAATGTTAAAAAATCTAGGTGCCCCGACTAAACACTCAGTTTTGGAGGCCTTATTGTCAATTTTGACACTATATATTTAATTTGAATTAAAATACACAAATTAAAAGGTAGAATTAGAACATAATTTTTTTTAGAAAATCAAAATATTTCATATACACCAATAAAAGTAAAAAAAAACTTTAAATTACTCAAATTATAACACTTTTAATATTTCCAAAATCATTTATTTTATTTTTCCATTAACTAAATAACTATTTTTGGGCACTGTGTAAGCATTTATGTTATTATATAATACCATAATATTATAAATAAATTACCACTATGAATAAATTTTTTATGAAAAATTTATATTATTATTAATTATTAATTATTTGATGACCATATTTTTACACATAATGTATATTTTAAATGCAAATAGTGGCATTTTGTAATGTTTTTTATTTATATAATTTACTTTAATTTCAATGAAAATTTTATATTACGAAAATAACTTTTGATTATAACATTATAAGTATTGAACTAATTTCATAAAACAATAAAGGGGATGAAAAATTATGGCTTATCCCTATTTTTAATGAATACTATGCTAATTTACTTTTTATCAAGGTGATAAATTTAACCATGGTTACTATTCATATTAGCGAAATATAAAAAGGGGATATTTTGAAAATTTTAACCCACTGACTAAAAACATGGAATCAATTTTATAAAACTAAACACATATAAGTTGTATTGATTAATTTTAAAAACATTTTGTAAAAGGTGGAGAAAACTACTTCTTAGAAAAATATCATTTTTTAGAAAAAAAACCATATTTATTCTTATCTCATGCCTAGAGAAATATTGGATATATGTTAAAACATTTCATTGATTATATAATATATATATATATTTAATGTAATTCAAAAAAGGGAACAATTTCATTTATTAAGATAAAATTATATTAGATGCATAAAATCCATTTTTACATAAAAAATTCTATTTACCTATACATATAATTTTTTAAAAATTTAAACATTAAATTTATTCCAATGGAATTATTCAAATTTTTTAAAATATTATAAAATAATTTTAATTTGAAACAATTTTAAAACAAAATATAACTTTTTTTCATACTGTTTTCAGTAAAATCATTATTTTTTACTATTAAATAGAAAATCAATATTTTCAAAAAATTATCCAAAAGTCAAGGATGATAAATTTAATATGATATTTTAAAAAATTATTTTCATTTTATAAAATAAATTTTTTAATAGTTCTATAAATTACTTGTAATATTTTACCAACAAAATAATTAAAAATATTTTTCTTGAAGAAATGATATTTTTTAAGAATAAAAATTAATTTACCAAAAACTCAATGATTATTTACTGAAGATTTATCTATAAATATATTTGGAGTGGGATATTAATATATATTAAATCCATTATGTAATCCTATTTATACACATCAATTTAGTGGTTAGTTTATAACTATCAAAAATAACAATATTTTAATAGTATAATGTGGTTCACTTCAACTCAGAGTTGTGTGTAACTTAAGCTATCATATAAATATAATTATTGAAAGTTAAATATTAAACAAAATCTGAATTTATCTAATTATCCTCCCCCTTAATAATTGTTTCCCTTGTAATTCAAACTTTTTTTGTGTATTGAAAGGATTGATATTTGAAAAGTCCTTGGTTGAAAATCCATATCATGAAATTAGTTAATAGAAAATCCCCTAAAAAAGTGGGGAAGGGTTGTACGAAGGTCAACACAAAACTAAGTTTTCAAATAGGATTCCATTAGTAGGAAGTGAAAATATGGTAATGGATGTACAAAATTATTCTTAAGGATTAATAAAGTGAAATAGAGGACTCATCCATGAGAAGGCTAACAAACAAAAAAACTATGAATTTATAAGGGATTAAAATGTCTTAAGTTCATCATAATTTAAGATTATAGGAGAACATATTTGTATTAAGATAATTTTCATATATTTGAGGAATTATTTTACCAAATATAAAAATACAATAATTAAGTATACTTTATTAGAAATTATACTTTCATCTTTTAATCAATTTTCACCACAATATAATATGTCTCTCCAAATTTTATAGAATAACAACATATTCTTCACTTAAAACAGTTCATAAATATAAATGAATACCAAATAACCTGAACAACCTCAACATTATGGAATATTTTATCCTCAAAGACGATCTTATACATTTCAAATTCTATCTCCAAATTTAATTTTATGCTTCGTAATGGTTTTCTG
This sequence comes from Viscum album, assembly GCA_963277665.1. NCBI lineage: Eukaryota > Viridiplantae > Streptophyta > Magnoliopsida > Santalales > Viscaceae > Viscum > Viscum album. The sequence continues at coordinate 1,114,107,859 of OY728146.1, forward strand.
GTTAAATCACATTTTAAACGTAAAGGTAACATACACCTCAACCCAATGAAACATCTAAAATATTTGATTAATAACCTTGATAAATTACTATATATTCTTGTAATGTTGAAAACTTGAACAAAATATCATGAATTAAATTTAGATACTAACATGAAATGTATTCCTTAGCTTGACCATGGACATCTCTGAAAATATCACCTTGCCAATGAATCAATTTTAAAGAATAAATATTTTAAATATCTAGCTATACATTAGGCCATAATTAGCATAACCTGAATTAATATAATATCCCAAAACATTATATAAATCTAAATATAATATTCTTTCAAAAACCCAGAAATATTTTACAAATACCAAAAATTCCCTTCAATTAAAACCATAAAAATCTTGTTGATTTTTTTGAACTTTTGATCAACTTTAAACTCATAAACCCATGATGGTGCCAATATATTTTATGTTAACAACACCTTAAAAATATAAACTTACAAAATGTAACACAATATTTATTCCTCAAACATGTTCACAAACTACTAAATATATTCAATAAATCGAAAAATGAAATAACAATCATGAAATATGACCAAAATAACTTTTTAATAAAATGAGTAAAATATTTTAAGTTCAAAAATACTATCCCATCAATTTAAATCACTACTTTTTCTGAACTAAAAATTATCAGTTTTCAGGTTATTAGTACCAATCAACAGGTGTTTTTAAATCCATACAGAATCCTATTATGGAAAAATCCTTAAATGTTTTGTTATTTTTATATCCAATGTATCAATTATATAATTATTGAATCCCAATAAAAAAAATAAAATCCTTTCACATAAATTATTCGAATAACATAGGTACTTACTTGGTCTAGGAATTAGTATTTAGAATAGGGAACCAACTCAGTTATTTCCCAGGTTTTCAGCATATTAAACATTGAATTCCTAACAATTCGTTAATATTTACCCATTATTTACAAATGGAAATAATCTTCCCCACTATTTGAGATAATCTTCAATTTTAATCTTACCACATTATCTATATATATGAATCATATACATGTTTCTTTCATAGTATCCACTACCCAAAATCTCAATAAAATATATTCATTCTTTCTTAAAGGAGTACAATAGTTGGTTAAGGTGTAAGTGTTTAATCCTATATCAGGATAAATTATTAGGAATAGTCAAAATGCGGGACGTCCAAGGCCCCGAAGGCACTCAATGGGTACCCTGATCCCGGTAGGCCACATGGCCTCATGCACACCTCGCAAACTTATAGAAGCCGCCAACTAGTATTGAGGTATTAGGGTGTCTCCATGGGGTGACTATGCCCTCATTACGAAATATGTAGTGTAGTGGATGAATAAGAAAAAAAGTTAAATAGAAGATGAAATATATATAAAAAAATACACAATGAAGAATGAAGACAACAATAACTATAATTGAATATACTGGAACAGAATTCAGAAATAGATGATATGTCATCTCAGAAGAATACTAGAAAACTTGGTTACAATATAGTTGTCATAACATGTTCCACATAAGTATAAAGGAAATCAATGACTACCCCAAGCATCCCAATATCTAACTTGATCATCTGCTATCAAGATATATACTAAACAACAAGAAATAAAGTGTTTTAAGATGTATATTTTTATTCTTCAACACCTGAATCCAAGTAATATAATCAAGTACAAAAAGATTCTTAAAGAGGGTGTGAGATAAATCTCAGGGTTCCACCACCTATGATGTCTATATCATCCTGCCCGTGTAAGGGAAATGTAACAGTACACAAGAATTCTTATATAAAGTATAGTAAAATTTATAAAAATACCCATGTACCAGCTTCATCACTTCACTGGTGTCTGAACATGTTACCAATTTATTATTTGATTACTACCAGTTTATAACATATCACATGTTAAGAATAATGAAGGTTCCAAGTTATAATTACGAAACATGTAATGATATTTAATAGTGATGTCCCAAGGTAATAACCAAGGTGATGTAGACCTCATGGGTTTTCAAATCAGCAATAACTATATATTTTCTTGGGGTAATAGTGTATTCCAAGGATCAAATCTAGGGAATTCTACAACGAGGTGCCTAATGAGTCAAAAGAGTTCTTCCATGGTAAAAATCTTCTAAGAAAATACTAGGCTCTATGGGCTTTAACCACATCACTTACTTGTCAATGATAGATCCGTGGAGTGTATTTAAGGAATTATGTAATAAGATTGAATGGAACCTATGATGTCATTTTTTGGGAACCAAATAATAGAAACGAATATGTATCTAGGTGGGTCTCAACCTAAGAAAGCTGTATCCTAGAATAAAAACGCGGTTCCTGAGTTCTCATGGAATTCCCTGATAGGATTCGATGGTGATATCGAGTCAGGACCTCCCTATTTGATATTGAAGTTAAGTAATATTTTATTTTGTTCAAGCCTTTCCTTTAATTTGTTTGATAAGGCCATGTATCTTGCAACCTTTTAATCAATCCATAATTAATCAATAAGTCCAATTTTTCCAAGCCTTTACTTTTATTTGTGTCATATGGAAAAGTAGCTTAAAACCATTATTAATTCCATTCAATGAATATTCAATAATTAATGTTCACCCTTATACCTTCCATTACTGTGTTAAGGGGTTTTACAGACTTGCAACCAATTATTCATTCATGTTTTATCCGGTCAAGTTATATTCTCAGTATAATTGCCAATTTCTATTTCATATTTAATTATATATTTAAGCATGTAACTTAGGTGGGTAAAGTGGTGAGTATACATGGTACTATCTATTATTAAATTTATAATATAAATAAATCCATTTAATATTGAAAATCTACCCCGTATAAGGGTCATGAAATGTCACACCCAAACAGTTTCTTGACCACATCAAATACTAAAAACCCAATTATGGAATAACATTTACATGATATGGAAAGAGTTGTGGGAGTAACTACCAATAATTAATCACATATATGGAGAGATCATATCAAAACTATTCTAATGATTATAATATTTGAATATAAATTCTATAAATGACACTTGATGAAATTGGTGGGCACTACACGATAATTCCAAAAATCAACGAACTTGAGGGATGATTTATAGACCACCCACATTAGGCTTGTATAAATACCCTCCTATATCATGATCCTTTATTTGGATTACAATGGAGTAGATCTAGGAAAATAGGAAAATGATCACACCTTGATAACTTGGTCGAGAGTGAGACAGAATGAGAAAGGATTAAACAGACTCAACTGCTTACCATTTCACATCCGACATGATTAGTGGAAGCTCGAAAGGTTCTCAGACGATGGAGATCCTTCAATCCCTATATTTTTCCTTTGAAAAGCTCTAAAATGTGATTCATGGAGGTAAATAACACTGGAAATTTTAATAGGGATTACGATGTGGATTAATAGATAATTAAGGTAAAATATGTAATATTTCATAGAAAAATATCATGTTCATGGTATGTCCGCAAGGTTTGAAAAATCATGTGAAAGACATGCATGGTTACACAGAAGGATGTGTAAATTTCATGGTTAGGCTGCACGACCATGCAGAAACCATGCAATATGGTTATGATTTAAAATTTCCTTCCGCACAGTTAGCCAAACCATGCACCAACCATGTGCTGACCATGCGATATAGCTAATTTCCCCCAAAATATGTGTTCAGGACTGAAAAAATTCCTAAAAAAACTTGAGACCTTTTTTACCTCATTAGGAATTCAATTAATGTTTAAAATAAAGAATTATACTGAAAATTAAAGGATCCATAATTGCGTGAAAACCCGAGTTCTTACACAATGTTTTACATTCCATCTCCCATTTCATTTGTTCCTTAGGAGGAAAATGATACCATTTTCTATCTCTGTTGACATGTATACTCCTTGTTCTGTCTATTGAATAAAACCAACAATATAGTGTAAGAAACCATGGTGATAGTGAGGAATCATGAAAAATAATATATTGAATATATAAATCATGAAACTTATTTTTAAATATATAAAATATTATGTTCAAACATGGCCATTTAAGATCATTACCAAGAAGTTTTGATTTTATCCAACACTTATACTTATCACTTTGGTTCCAACTAATATTTTCTTATAAATGATTCAAAAATATAACTAAACCATTATATGAAAACATCTATTGTGACCCATACTTTTCATACATAGATATCAAATTTCAATAGAAGAATATTAATTTCATGACACAATGATTCATGCCAGAATCATATAGGTCTTGTAACGACCTGGACCCAAACAACAACCCGAATAGGGCTGAACGAGTCAGGTGTTACTACCTTATGTGCACCTCCCCAAATTTCAGAGGCTGCCGACTAGCATTGAGGGTCTTATAGATATAGTGGGGAGACTATATCCTCTCGTAGAATAATAATTTTACTGCTTTAAGTATAATAATAAATATTAAGCAGAATAAATGACTCAGTAGACTCGAACCAGACCCGCAGAGTGGAAGTTAAATAATTATTGATAAATAGCGGAAGAAAAATATATAAACAACAGTAGCAGGGAGTAAACAGAACAACATGCCGATCACTAGTAACTACTACTGAATAAGAAAACAAGCATCCAAAGCTTGTCATACATATCCACATATATATAAAGGTCATAAATTTCTAACCAACTATAGCTACATAACAAGTAAGCATGCTGATATAGGAAAGGAAGAAAAAATAATAATCTCTAGTTAGGAAAGACCTCAAGGCCCATACCATTTCTATGCAACAACTAATGTAGTCCATCTTCTGAAGCCGTCCTCTTTCCTGCATGTAAATCCATAATGTCTACATGCATCCCAAAGGGCCCATGCATGGTGTGAGACGAATCTCTATAAGATACCACCCAACAGTGCGTTCCTAATATAAGTGTTTAAGTAGACCTGAATTAATAATAAAATATGCAAATAGTATGATTCTCACAAACAAACACAAACAACACTGGTTCTCATCAGCCATCATGGAGTGTCACCTTCTTTGGCCAATGCCGGAATCCCTTTCATGTAACCCGACACCATGTTCCCCTTGACACCACGTGTCTCAAGTACTGACGTCCTGAAGGCATGCCCAAGAAATAGTAGCTCGGAGGAACAACGATTCCTGTCCTCAATTAAGTAACCAGAGGGAAAAGGATTCCTGCCCTCAAAAATGTATACAGATGGACAACGAGGTCTGCCGTCAAATGATGTAATCAGAGGGACACCGATGTCTGCTCTTAAATAAAAGTGAGCCTCTTCCCCAACCCGATATCCTTAATGATATCCCATAAAGGCTCCTCACCTTCAACATGACATCCTATGACAAGAACCCCCAATCCAATAGTACCTAAACCAAAACTAACAAGGGCCTCTACCCATTTGAGTTGTCAAAACCACCTCATCATGTAGTCTCTCTATATACACACTTCTCAAAGATTCGGGTGAGCAGTAATCAACAAAATAGTACCCAATCCATGACGTCTCTGACAACTGATGTCCCTACGACCATGTCTCTCAAGTAGTATGGCCTCTCCATCCAAGTAACCTAGGCCATGCCCAACAAAACAGTCACCCTACCTCATGTCGAGATCCATAACTCCCAATCCCATGGCCAGAACCACCCAATGTAACACGGGCCAAGCCCAACCTGTGATCAGCATCACTCTAGAGTGTCCCAGCCATGCCCAACATAATCATAAGGGTTCTGGCATATTCAATTCATAAATTTCATATAAAATCAAGATAATCACATTTAAATAGGCAAAAAAACTAAACAGTTGAAATGCACCAACCAAGTGTTTTCCCATACCAGCATTGAGGTCTTTAAAGTCTCCAACAATTCATATCAATGTTCAATAAATAGAACTCAACAATTTAAAATAATACAATTAAATGATAACCATTTTGGAATCCCCTGACCAAAAGTCCCTGATGAGAAACATCCACTCGCTTGGCCCTGCTCAAGAAAAAAAGGTTATAGGGAATATCAAAGGCATCCCATAGATCAAATAAAAACTAATCTTGCTAGGTAGAATAGGGTCACACTCAATATACCCAAAAACGTGCCAAAGATGGTGCCAATTAAACATCAGTGAAAACAAAAAATGAGGTATGCACCACTTACCTAAGACTTGTAGATGTAGGCATGTCCAATATAGAGATTCAATTCAAAGTAGATCTTTATAGATCTACATTTTGATCAAATCTCGACAATTTTACCTAGATGGAAACTGAGACATGTGAGGTGAAGGATCAAGAAAGGAATAGGGTGGATGGGTTTAGCCACGCTGTGGTGATCCCACATCCATTGACGTATTAAAGAACATACCCTGGTTGAAGATTTTAGGGCAAGGTATATAACTCGGTTTTTTTGACAAAACTGATCCGAAGATGGGTAAGAAGAACAACAATTCTAATATAATACATACCAATATTACATTTAAGTAAATAAGAATAAAAGTACACGGTGTGTATTAAAACATCGGGTAGTGGCCTTATCTATACTATGACTTAAGAGGATGTAGCCACATGGCTTGGACACTCCACACTTGTTGACACATTACTAGAACTCAGTCGGTACATAGAAACTAGGATACACGATGTGTCGAGAAATACTACACACTGTGTATTAGGAATTTCACACACGGTCATCACATGACATATACTCGGTGAGCACATGGCTATTACATTCTATCCTATACATGGTGTGTACTTTAGAGTACATGGTGTGTAGTTTGGAAATTTCCAAAACTTCCTAGATTTTCCCAGTTTTCTAAAAAACAAGTCAAAATTCCAACACGGTATGGATTTGACCCATTCTAAAAACCCAAGTTCTTAAAACCTCCCCACCTTAACATATCCCATCCCCGAGATATCAGAATCTCCCGGTCATAATGCCCCGATGTCGCGCATCTCATACATATATACAAACACGTCACACACCCGATATGAAGCCAATCCCACTAACCATTATCTTGTCAGTCTATATGAATCATGTGCACCAAGTGCACTCAAAACAAACAAGCTTAAACATGTAATTACCAAAAGAGAAAGAAATAATGTAACGATGAATCTCGTGGTGTACCATTAACCATTATCATCTCACCAGCCTGATCTGCCCCTGGAAGCTTCATGACCTTCACCTGGCCTGATGTACGACTCTCTGATGCCTGACCTCCCTGCGGTGCTGCTCCCATCACTGGCCACCGACCCCTCCACTGGGTCCAACTCCCTCTACTGTGTCTTCTACATGCAGGTAAACCTTGTCTGCCCTCTCCTGGTACTGAAATAGAACCAACCACAGATATCATAGTTTGTCATGTTCCCTACCTACCAGCTGTCAAAGAAGGCCACCTGCAAAACCTTTCCAGATGCCCAACTTGTCCACATGTCAGGAACATTTTTGGAGGCCTACTGCACTAAGTCCGAACTTGTCTTGGATGTCAACAACGAAAGAAAACCACTGAAGAACTGCTACGAGGTGGTCCAGATGAGTCCTTGGTCCGACTTCCCTAATGGAAGTCATTCCATCCTCGCTTCCTACTGTCAGAACCATCATCTAAATCTTTCGTCCGGCCTACCTGGAGCCAATCCATCTGGCTGCCCTCCGCTATAAGCACCTGCTTTTCCTCCTCTAAGAATGAACCAATCCTGAATATATTCAATTGGAAACAAATGGCGTGTCATAATCCATCCTAAAAGCACCTCACCCTTTCCACGTCATTAGTTACCATACCAGGTTCAAAGCGAGACAACTCAGTGAAAGTAGCTGCGTTGTCCACAACGGAAATTTTTCCCTACTAAAGGCTCAAGAACTCCCAATATCTCTTTTACCTCAGTGTATCTAGGTAAAAGTGCTTGAAAAACTATTCCTCGATGTATTTCCATGCTCATCCCTTGCTCCTGTGTGCCTGAACGTTCACATCCCACTAGCGCATTGCCTGTCCTCGCAACATGTACATCATCAGCTTGACCCTCCACCATGGAGGCATCTCGAGCTGCTCAAAGATCATCTGCATTCTCTCTATCCTATTCTCATCCGCCTGTGGACCACCCTCACCTAGAAAAAGCGGCAGGTGTTGCGACTAGATCTCCCGCGTCAGATATTACATTGATGGATTTGTACCCTACACACCTCTATTAGTCACCTGTAAGACACGTACCTGGATAGCTCTGAGATGCTCATCGAGCCATGGTCCGAACACTACCAAACCCTGAGCCTGTACCTATGGCTCATGCTCGACTTGCACCGAATCTTGAACCAGATCCTGCTCTTACGACACCTTACCATCTCCCACTTGACGCTCCATCTGAGTCGACTAAAAGGAACCCACTGAATACCATAAATGGTCAGACATCCCATATATATATGACAATATATACTTAACGTAGATATGGAACATAGTAAAGAAGCAGCATAAAACAACTACTTTTACTCTCCCCTATTGCAACCCATACCCATGGCATCCCAACATCATGGCCTCCTTACCCGCCCTCAACAAATCCAAGTATCGAAAGTACCTTAGGCCATGCCCATCCTGACAACCAACGTTGCCTCAAACCAATGATCGAGTCACCCAATCCTGATGATCAAAATCATCTTAACCATAGTAAATTCTTTATCATACAAGATCCAGACACACATACCTAGCCACATGAAATTCTACAAATATATCAATCATGGCATAACACATTGCAATAATCATGCAATTTTAAAAAGAATTTCACCTATTCACATTTCTAAAGAATAAAAGGCATGGAAATTGGTATTATTCACATGAAATTATCTCTTCACAAAGCATACACACAATTATGAAATTGAAATATCCTAAAAATGTTCCTATCAAAGGCCTAGAAAGCAAGCCTTGCCATACCGACCAAGGTCCAATTCTCTTTTACAGCATCAGGTCAAGGTTTACATATCACAGTCATTAAATTCAAACAACAAGTTAACCACCGAGCTTGAAATCTTATAAATAATAATCTTATAAAAAAGAAAACAACAATTCCCACACATGGCAACTTGGTCTATCCCTCGTACATGTGGATTCACACACCCAAACAAAAGCTAAAAACCCAGTTCCTATAACAACCTATCTATAGTCTACAATATCCCAAATAGTAAAACTAGTTGAAATAAAAAGAGAAGCCTCAATCTCATTAGTAGCCAAAAAATTACTAATAAATCCCTATCAAGAACTCCTCTGATACCACTTTGTAAGAACTCGAACCTGAACAACCACCCGAATAGTGCTAAACGGGTCGAGTGTTTCTACCTTAGGCGCACCTCCCCAAATTCCAACAGTTTCCGACTAGCAGTGAGGGTCTTATAGGTATAGTGCGGAGGCTATACCCTCTCCGAGGACAATAATTTTACTGGTCCGAGTATAATAATAAATATACAGCGGAATAAATGACCCAACATACTTGAACCAGACCTGCAGAGTGGAAACAAATTCATTATCGATAAACAGTGGAAGAAATAAATATAAACAACAATAGCCAAAATTAAACCGATAAAACATGTTGATCACTTCTAAAAACTATTGAACAACAAAACGTTCATCCAAATCAGGTTATACATATCCATATATATATAAAGGGTGGAAATGGCTAACCAACTATAACTATATAACAAGTTGGCATGAATATACATGAAAGGAAGCGAAACAAAATAATCTCCATCTAGGAAAGTCCTCATAGTCCATACCATCTCTATGAAACAACTAATGCAGTCCAACTCCTCAAGCTGGCCTTTTTCCTGCACGTAAATCCATAAAGTCTACACGCAACTTGAAGGACTTGTGCAGGGTGTGAGACAACTACCAATTGGATACCACCCAACGATGCGTAAAAAATATAAGCGTTTAAGTAGGCATATATTTATAAAGAAAACCGTATATAGTACAATTCTCACAAACAAACACAAACTCCACTAGTGCTCAGCAACCACTATGGAGGGTCACCTACTTTGGCCAACGCTAGAATCTATATCATGTATCCCAACACCATGTTCCCCCTTGACACAGCGTGTATCAAGTACCAACGTCCAAAAGGCACACCCAAGATATAGTAGCATAGAAGAACATTGGTGCCTGTCCTCAAATACATAACCTGAGGGAAAAAGTTGTTTTCCCACAAATAATGTAACTGGAGGGACAACGATGTCTGCCCTCAACTAATGTATCGATAGGGACATCGATGTCTGCCTCAAATAATATAACAAGATGGAAAGTGATGTCTGCCCTCAAATAACGGAAAGCCTCTACCCTAACCCAATAGCCTCAATGATATCCCCTGATGTCTCCTCACCTTCCACATGGTTTTCTACGGAAAGCACCCCCAAACCAATAGTACCAAAATCAAAACTAATAGGGGCCTCTACCAACATGAGTTGTAAAAACAACTTCATCACAGAGTCTCTATATGTGCACACACCAATGTTCGTAGTGAGCATTAATCACCAAAATAGTACCCATAACACAATGTCTCTGACACCTCGTGTCCCTGAAACCATGTCGCTCATGTCTGATGGTATCACCATCCCAGTAACCCAGTCTATTCCCAACATGACTGTCACCCTACCTCAAGCCGACATCCATGACGCCCAATCCCATCGCCAGAACCACCCAATGTATCTTAGGCCAAGCCCATCCTGTGATCAGCATCTCTCTAAAATATTTGGCCCATGCCCAACCTAACCACAAGGGTTTCAGCATATTCCATGCAACAATTACATATAAAATCAAAAGAATAACTTTTAAATAGGAAAAAAAACTAAACAGTTATTATTCACTAACCAAGTGTTTTCCCATGCTAGCAGTGGGGTATTTCAAGTCACCATCAATTCATATATAGGTTAATTAAACTAAACTCAATAGATTAAAAAAATACAATTCAATTTTAACAATTTTGGCATCCACCGGCCAAAATGCCCTGATGAGTAACATCCACTCACTAAGCCCCACTCAAAAAAAACAGGTAACATGGAATACCCACAGGAATCCCATAGGTCAAATAACAGTTAAACATGAAATAACATGTAAAACATGGTCATGCTCAAAATACCCGAAAATGTGCCAATGGTCACACCACCCAAAAGTCTGCAAAAACACAAAAAGAGGTATGCACAACCTACCCGAGACTCTAAGAAAAAGGCACATCCCTTATCAAGCTCCAATTCAAATCCTATCTTTGTATATCCACGTTTCTGTCAAATATGTGCAATTCTAGATGAATAGGAACTGTGACATGTGAGGCAAAGAATCAATAATGGAATAGGGTGAGAAGGTTTAGCTTCACTGTTGCGATCCCCCAACCATCGATATATTGAAGAATATACTCTAGTTAAAGATTATAGGGAAAGGTATATAACTCGGTTTTTGGGATGGAGATGTTCTGAAGTTGGGGAAGAAAAAGAGGAATTATGAAATAAGATGTGACACACATTCATTTAAGAGAATAAAAATAAATGTACGGGACTTGTATAAAGGAATACATGCCGTTTAGTGGCCTTTTTTGTACTCTGACTTAAGTATAGGTAGCCAGAAGGATTGGACACACCACATGGGTTGACATACGGATGGAACTTGGCTAGTACACGGAAATTAGGACACATGACATGTTGATAAACACCACACGACGTGTAAGAGGAATTTTTTACATGGGCATAACAAGATATGTACTCAACAAGCACATGGCCTCTACACACCTAACCTATACACAACATGTAATTTAGAGTACAAAAAGTGTAGTATGGAAATTTCTAGAACTTCCAAGTTTTCTCAATTTTTTCTCAGAAACAAGTCAAAATTCAAAAAAATCATGATTTTGACCTGTTCTAAAAACCCAAGTTCTTATAGGTCTAGTGCCTTTGGAAAACTAAACATTAAAATAACTGGTTCATAAAATCTCTACATCATCTCCCATTGCATTCTTCATAATCAGAATCCTTCTAAGACATATCATACAAAGTTATTTTCTTTATAACCTTGGTAAAAGAAACAAAAGAATTGGTGAGATCAAATTTTTAGAAAGGATAACCAAGGGGGATATCAACGATCCATTGAAAATTTCATGAACATGAGGGTATTAGAACATGATCATAACATTTAAAAATCACACCACATATATCATAATTCATAATCTTGAGTAATTGAAAAAGCCATGGTAGTTCATAAGACATGAATCATAAATGAATTAATAAATTTTGTTAAATCATATTACTTAACTATCTCGATAAATATTAAGGCTGATATCTTTGGATAATATCAACTATAAATCCTAACTTAAATCTAGGGTTACTTCATTGATGAATATATATATAAATATAATATCATTAAAAACTTCTCTTGGAAAATAACTATTCAACTGGGAAATTACATATTAAAAAAGCATATATATAAAAGTGAAAATTTCATTCAAAATGAACAGTGTAAACTTATAAAGTTATATTTAGATAAAAAATCATTAAGATTATGAGAAAACCCATTCATACCATGAATGCTCAAAAAAACATTCTTTTATTATTTTTTTCAGAAAATTCACAAATTAACTAATTTTAGAAAACACTAAAAAAAGATTCGTATAAAAAAATATAAATTACAATCATTTGTAAAAATAAATTAAAAAATAATATAAAAATATTCAAAAACATATTTAAATATTTCTTTTGAAAACATAAATATGGAAGAAAATGATTTTTCTACTGAATACAGAAATAAAGTCAATTTTCCATAAAAAATATTTTTAGTGTCATGAGTACAAAAGTTGAAGAAAATGAAAGTGAAAAAATTTATTTTAAATAAATAACCATCAGATAATAAAATTGACGAGTTTCATGAATGGTATATCATAATATATAATTATTATAACTTAATCATAAACAATACAGATAAATAATAATATTATAGCATAAAACCCCAAACCACTTTGGTAACATTTGAATGACAAGCTTCATGATATAAATAAAATTGTATAGATATGAGGATTTCATAATTCCATCATAATAATTATAAAATACAATCTTGTGTAGTATATACACCATAAAAAAAATAAATTAGTGGTGAATATAACTTGTGTCCCATAGAAATAAAAGTCATACAAAAATCCATCTCCTTTGGTACAAATTTCTTCGTATAGGTTGGAAACTTATGAATAATAAATACTGATTTGTAATAAATATATATCCAAACCATAATCATATATATCATACCTTATATGATTTAATTATAACCTTTTATCATCTGTTTGTTAACACTTGTGTATTAGAATCACTTTTCTTGGTGATACCTGCTTTGTTTTTCATGTATGTTTTGGTTTAGTAGTTTTAGTGATTATATTTTTATCATGAATCCATAATATAAATACTATTAATAATAATATAAATATCATATATCATTATTTTATATATCTCTAGATTATTCTATATATTTATAGATTGAAAAATGAATGTCAATGTTCATGGAGATGGTATATCGTACATATGCATGAACGATATTTTCATTTTTAATAGATGCAATGAAGGAAAGGTAAATATTAATTTACACTTATAGGATCATTATTATATCATATATATAACATATATTCATCAAATTATTCCTCATTATTATCTTGGTAATATATAAATTAACAAAAAAATCACATTGCTATGTGGAGGTGGTTGTCTACACCTTTGCACAAATAAAGTTATCATTTCCCAAAGGATTGACTAGTAAGTAATTTGTTGTGATATAATAATTATAGATTTACAAAAACATCATAAATAATATATATAAAAATTAATCCAACTATAATACCCATCCATAAAATAATATGATGAAAAAAGGAATTGTATCACTACATGGAGATGGTAAACCGTACGTACTCATGAGTGGTACTTTAACATATTTTTTATTGAGAAAGAGGGTGTATAATGGTGTTTTAATAAAATAATAATAAAATTTATGAATATTTATTATAATGAAATTATTATTTTACAGTAAATACTATAGATTTAGAAGAGGTAAATAAGAGTAGAAATGAAAGTGGTCAGTTAATGTGATTACCTATTCTTTGAAACAACCACTTTAAGTCTCCTTTAAAGGGATATAGGGTGGGTCTTTTGGAAATAATTGAAACTATATAAATTTTTTCGGGATGTTTATATGGTAAATATGTAGAGTTTTTTTGACCTAGATGGATGAATGTGGTGTAAATAAGTGATTTAGGAGGTTCTATTTTATAATTGAGGTGAGGGTACATTAGAAATTTCTCAAAAGATTAAATTATAATAAATTCATTTTTATGACTAGTGACTCCAAATGTATAGGTATTTTGATATAAGGTAGTATTAGGTTTTAATCACATCAGAAAATATAATTTAAAAAACAATTCGTGTCATTTTAAACCTTAATGATTTGATTAAACCCTAGACAACCAATTTCAATTTTAACCACGATAACAAAATTTTCAATTATAAATTGTAGTAATTTTTACTTACAAGGTGAGAATTGGAAACAAATGGAAAAGTTATAAAAATTTATAAAACTACATAAATAAATTTTCTTATTTCAATGTTTTAATTATTTTTTAATAGTTTAATAAAATTTTATTTTGTAAAAATATCATTATTTTCAATTTTGATGCTATATATTTTATTTGTCTAAAAATACATAAAGATAAACCATTAATTATAAAATAATCTTTATGAAAAAGAATAATATGTAATATACACCTATAAAATTTGTCTAACACTATAAATTACACAAAATATATCACATTTAATGTTTTATAAACAATTTATTTGATTTTTACATTAATTAAATAAAAACTGTTTTTCTATTGTGTAAGAATTTAAGAAAACTTTTAATTTCATAAAAATTATAAATAAATTAAAATAGTTAATATAACTTCATTATGCACAAAATTAATGTTAATATTCATTCATAACTACCTTTTTTATTTGTGAAAATATAAATTATCTTTAAAACTAAAAGTGTGTGATTTTGAAGCATTCTTTGAATTAAATAATATATAAGTAATATTTTTTGGGAAAGTTTCATTAAAAAATCGATTTAGTGCCTACGATGATAAGGATTGAATTATCTTAATCCAATAAGAAATAAGATGAAATATTATGGCCTTATAACAAAAAAAGAATATTTAGATAATTTGAACCCCATAATTCAAAATATGGAAGTAGATTTATCAAATCCAACACCTATAAGTGGTATAAATTAATTTTAATATCATTGATAAAAATGTGATGAAAACAGCTTTTTAAAAAATAAATGTTTTTAACATAAAACCAGATTAATAATCATCCAATTAATAATATAATTTAGTGGAATGATAATTTATTTTCTTTATTACATTATATATAAATTTCATTAAAATACATTATCAAAATTGATCATTTTTTTATTATAAAAAAAATACGCACAGAAAAACTATTTTTCAAAAAAAATGCATTTTTACTATAAAAACATTTTTATACTGAATTAAAACATAAAATTGATTTCAAGGGAATTATTTGGGGTTTTTTAAAATATAAAAAATAATATTTTTACATTGAAATCATTTTAAAAATGTATCCATGTATATAAAGGTTTCAATGAAATCGACCTTTTTTTATTATTTTTAGGAAAATTAATCTTTTCTGAATATTTTAGAAAACTCATCCCAAGATAATTTTAATATGATGATTTATAAAATTCTATTAATTTTATAATACAAAATTTAAATTCTTTTTTGAAATTATTTATAATATTTCATCAAAAAACACTATAACTCTTTTATTGCAGTTATAATATTTTTGAAGGATAAAATTGAATTTATTAAAAATTTTGTGATTATTTATTATGGATTTGTGAATAAATTTATATTGAGTAAATAAATCATATATATTTCATATATTAGTTAATACTATGTATACATTATAATTCAATGGCTAGATTATAAATTTTATAAATAATAATCTTTCAATAGTAAAATATGGTTCTTTTAAACACGATGTTGCGTGTAAGGAATGATATCAATGATATAAAATTATTTAAAGAGAAAATATTTTCTAAAATTTCTATGTGTAATATTTACATATGAAAAAGAATCATTTTTTACATATTTTAAATTATATCTTTCATTAATCCTCAAAAAAGTCATTGAGTGGGACAATTACAACCCAAAAAAAGAAATTTTTTTAAAAATATATTTAAAATTAAAAATTCAAATTTAAATAGGATTTATGGAAGGGAAAATAAAGAATCCTTGAGCTTTAAACCTCACACACTGATGAGGACCATCATCAATCATTATTATCTCTTTCAATCACAATCTAAATTTTAATATCATATTTTTAATGAGTTCTTAATAATAACAATAAAAAAATAATATCATTGATGTCAATCACCACATAGAGCGGAGCCATCAACTCTGAATTAAACACTATCATAGTGAACAAATAACTGCATCATAAACAAAATTAACCAAGATTCATCGAATATTTATCACTAGAATGAACCAAGACAATAATCTTTAGTCTACATCCTCATCATCTAAGAATAAACACCAGTAAAATTCCTCAAACAATAAAATCGAACCAAAAGGACATAGAACATCAATGCTAAACCACTACTGAATCTTGATGTTAGCTGACTCCAAGAAAGAAACTAATCTAATCTGTAAAAACTAAACTAAATAAACATCCTCATCAGTTTTTCACTGTCATCTTTAATGGGGGAGCACCTTGGACATTTTTCACTCGATTGAATCCAACACCAACCATGAATCATGTTGTTAAAATATAGATTATTGGCCAAGACCTAGGTCATTGGCTAGGACCTAAGTCATTGTCTAGGACCTAGGTCATTTGGCCAAGACCTAGGTCATTGACCAGAATTCAAACTAAACATCATCACTACCAGATTGAAAAACATATGAAATAAAAATATATTAAAGGGGAAGAAGATGAAAATATAGATCAATGGTTAGGACCTAGTTCATCAATAGATTTAGGAAAAATTTATTATTTATAAACCCTACATTAAACTTGTGTAGCAGTGTATAGGGGTTGATCCATAGAAAATGAATTCCATTCAAGGTTTGTGAGGTGAGAGAATTTTAAAATAAGAACAAACAATAACTAAAGCCAGGTAACAAGAGTGAGTATTGGGTAGAATGGTAGTGATGAAATTGGTGGAGAGAAAATTGGTTGGGGGGGTGGGAATTTGGAACGAGTGATGATAACAATAATGTATTTGGAAGTAAAGGGAACAAATAGGAGAATTATATTGGCCGTTTAGCTTGTTCTAATGCTATAAATATATATTTTTTTTCTTTTTTATTTCATTATTAATTGATGAGTGTTACTCGGTATGGATAAAAGTGGTTGGAATATTATCTCAAATGGATAACATGGGGGTGCATTGATCCCATGGCATCTCAACTACAATTTTTACTTACCCACTCTAAGTGGAAACCATATAACAAAAACTTTCATTAACAATCATCTTATTAGATAGACTTACAAATAACATTTTAATAGACATAAGTAAATCCAAAACTATTCTCACTATTTTTCTGGAAATTAAAGGTAATGAAAAAATTTATAAGTGAGAAAAGGGTATATCATAACCACACTTGACACCTGTGTGAAGTAAATATACATACAAGATCAATATCATTGCCGAAACATGGTTTTAGATAACCATTAATATATAGATAGTCGATATATTAAAAAGATACCGAGGCAAAATGAAAATGAAGATACACAAGAGTAAACAGGATTCCCCCAATAGGGGATACAAATATACTTCTTAAATTTCAAGCATTTAATCCTCGGTTATCCTCTATATCCTCTATCAATATGAAATTATTATTCCCAGGACTATCCTTTACATCACTATTAGTGATTTTATATTGTTAAAATATATAACTTCTGATACCATCTCCGTAAAAAATATGCTCCATGACAAACCCGATTCCTAATAGTAATGAGTTTTTTTGGACACCCACTATGTACCCCTACTATAGTCCTTAAATTATGATCATGGAACAATATGTAGGATATCATCTATGTGATAGTGTGAACAGTTAGAATTATCTCTAGACAACATTCAAAACCTATACCTAAAAACTCATATAACCTATTTTATTCACGTAGCCTATATAACCACATAGTTGATTTGTCCATATTGTCAATTGGATCTATATAGAAAATCAAATCACATAGACAATTTGATGATGTTTTTGAATTTTTTATGTATCCAAATTACCAATATAAAGAACAATCTCCCATAATTTAGTCATCACATAGGTTATTCTATCACATATGTGTTTTTACCCGTCAAAAGAAACCATTATCTCACATTTCATCCTTTCACTGAATTCGAACCGTCGAGTGCTAGAGGCACCAAAAAACTGGAGAATATTATTTCTCAAGAGCGCTCACTTTGATTATGCTTGATTCTCATACTCATCAAGTTGTCCTATAAAACTATTCTTACATTTATTCTGAAAACATTCCTAAACGACCATTTTAATCGTGGGTGGAATGATATAAAATGTTATCACATGGTTCTAATACAGATTCACCAAAATTGTTTTGATTTGGGTTTTTTCAAGTTTGTATTATGTGTTTCTCTGCATGTTCACCAGATTCAACCAATTCATAGTTTGGAGATTAAATACCCTTAATCATTATATTTTCAACCTTATTCTAGCAGGAAGTACTATTTTAATAAATTGAACACCAAGACCATTTTATTTAGTAAAGGTGAATCCCTTGTAATTGAGTCATAATACTATTGATTCTAGAATTGGATGGTTGTAGGATGATAACATTAGTGATCCTCAACTACGATCTCATCTTGGAGAGTAATATTAGTTTTTGATTTATTTTTGGGTTAGCACTAATGTGTTGTTGATACATGTGATCGACTGTGAATATGGGTGTATGGGTTTTTGTACATCACATTCTTGTTTTTTTGTTTGTCGAATTTTTGATAGAGTCGAATGGTCACTTTTCTATCACTATGGTCCCATAATATAGGTAAGGATGATAAAATGTATTCTTAATAATTTTCCATCTGAAGATCTCTGTATATTTACTATTGTGTACTCACAGTCATTATTATTTATCTCGATTTCTTTTATTAGAATGGAAATAATTTTCATGGGAATTTTGGTCGATTTTTTTATATTTATGTTCATTACATGTGTCATTTTTTAATCTTTAGAAAATATTATTTTAATGATCAGTCCCCTATTTTTCAAATTATCATTCCAAACCATTTTTACAGATTCACATTATGAACTAAAAAATGCAGACATTTCCAAATTATATATCACAAAAATCCTAAATTAAAAACACAACAGATTAAAAATTCAAGTGACTAACAACAAAAATTTTAATAAATTGACCTCATAAAAAAAGAAGCTTAATTACAATATCAAGAAATTATTCAATAAAATATTTTTATAATTCATTTATTTCCCATTAAAAGACAATTTATATAATAAAAACAAATTGAATTCACCAAAATTGATGTAGAAATGTGTGATAAAATAGTGCCACATCATGTACGTGAAAATTGATGGAAATATAAAATAAATAAAGGGATGACACCAGCTGAGAAAGAACCTTGAAATAGAAGAAATAAAAAACCATCCCAAAATTATAAAAATAGATTTATAGAAGAACATTATATGGCCTTGAACAATTGTATTAGGAAAAATAACATAATAGGGTAAATTATCGAACTAGAAGTGCCACTGAGTATCACTACTAATAAGATTCCAAACCACCTAAGATCATTCATGTGAAGCAAAAATGGGATTTAATATGAAGTATTATAAAATTAATATGGTGACCCAACTACTTTATACTTATCATTACATTATTTTTAACACGAAGATCTGTTAATTACAACATAATGGTTGTAAGTCCATGTGTCTTTGAAATACAGGGATCATAACACATTGAAGAAACTAAAATATGTATCGTTATTTTTTTTATTTTCCATATTGATATTATTGATATATTTAATCTCCTAAAACAATATATGATAACCTAGGGAATACATTAAAAAATTGATGAGCTAAAAATCCTAGTAAGGAAAATAGTATGACAAGGAAATATTATATGTGAGTCAATGATATAACATGATATCATAGAAGAGAAGATACATGTGTAATGAAATGTAATCCTAACATAGAGAACACATAATAATAAGATCATGGTAGAATTGGAAATGTCATAGAAACACAAAATCATGATAGAATCATTAGTCTAGGATAACTACCTTGAAAATATAACTTAGCGGAAAAAGTCCAATAATATGGTAGGTTTACACTGTAATCCCATACATGATTCCTCATGAGACTAAATTATTACCCAATGCATAAGAGTACTATCTAAGAACACCCATCATAAGTTGTTCATGATCAATGAGTTCTACATAAAGGCAGTCAATCCCAAGTCATATCATAAGAATCATCAATGAAATAAATCGGTTACAAAATAATTATTTATATTATAGTCAAAATAAATTTATTTATGAAAGAATTTGAGAATTGATAAAGAATAATTTATTAACTCATGAAAGGGAGGTATAATAAACTAGGTATATATGTGAGAAAAAAATATTCTTAATTTAAGAGAAATCAATAATATAAAAGGTTATTAGAAATGATGAAAATACTTTTGAGGAAAATAACATTTTCACTTTGAGTAACATTTAAGGATGTCATCTTAGATGGAAAATGATTTACAAAGATCACATTAAAATTTTCTTAATGGAAATGATCTTTCATGGAAAAAAACTATTTAAACCTAAAAATTCAGAAAACATTTTTTAATTCATTTTCTTTGAAAATAATCCCGAAAACAGAAATGGATGCTTTAAAAACTAATGTAAATCATTTATTGAGAAAAATATCATTTCCACTTTGAAAAAAAACTTTTTAAAACATAAAATATTTTCAAAATACTTTTTTTTGAAATTAATGTTGAAATATATAAAGTAATCTTTAAAAATATTTAGTCATTACCATGGAGGGAAATTATTTATGTGTTAAAAAATATTGCTTTCCCATTTTTGGGAAAATTGATAGAGGCGTTGTTTAGAAATTTTCAGGAAGAATCCTTTCAATTTTTTTAAAATGATTAAAAATGATTAAAAGAATATTTAATAAATAATATTAATAATGTGAATTTTTTTTATAAAACATGGATTTGGAAGGAAAATAAATTTCAATAAAAGATAAAAATAAATAATTTTTTAAATAAAAGAATTTTTTTAACCTTATAGTATATAAAGAGATGAAAATGATGAGAAATAATTTATTATCATGAAGAAACATGAGGAGAATACTTTTTTTTTCGAGAGATAGGTTATAATATTTCATCATCAGAAACATAATTATAAAAAATATTGATAAATGATGGGATTGTATGATAAAACCCATACCATTTTAGTAACATTGAATTGTAAGGCCCACAAAATAATAACATTAAATGAAACTTAAAATATGATGAGGATAGATAAATTCATGATATTATATGTCAAAGGGGACATATATACACCTCAAAAAAAGTATATTTAGATACACATAAATAAAGTAGGAATAAAAAATAATGTAATCAAAAATAATTTCACCCATAATCATGGAACAATAATATCAACGATGTTGACATATATCCTAATGAATGAAAATTGAGTTACGAAATCCATTTCCTCACACTTCTCTTCATTTGAGAACCCTTTAAACTCATGGATATTATTTTTTTATCATGTTATTAACTTACACTAAAATCATATCATAATTTATAATATCATATATGATACTTTTATAACGTTTTATTAAAACATTGTTATTAATCAATCATTATCACAATTGTTTTGGGTGTTAGTTATCTTGTTTTCTCCTCCACATTTCATCAATAATATTCTAGATCTTGAATATTATATATAGTTCCATAATATAAAGAATTATATTATTGTTTAAAATATAATTATATTTCATTAGGTAAATATATATAATCATTACTGAATTTTGATTACATATAATTAATCACACCACTTCATTAAGAGGGTATGACATACATACACATAGGAAGAGTTATAAATTTTTTAACAGGAGAAAGGTTTCCATATTACCTTCGATGTAAATATTATTTGAAAAATGAGTCACATCGCTTTTTGTAGCGGTAGCCCACTATACACATGTAAAACATTATAACATTCTCTACAGAATATAAAGTAAGAAGTTATATATAATAATATAATTTAGGAAGAATAATTTTATCATATTTATGATATCAAAATATTTTTTCCTTCATTTTATATATTTCTGAGAAGTGGTGAGCTAAAATGAATTTCATCGGTTCGTGAGGTGGTAGGCTTCCATAAACACAAACAGGAGTTTTATTTCCAATTTGAGGGAGGAAGAGATGGTTATTGGTCCTCGACTAAACATAAAATGATATCAGTATATATTATATATCTATTTTTTATATCATAATGTTTTAATTATATTTTGAGGACGATTAGGATGAAATAAAATGAAAATGTATAGTTAGGTATTATTCCTTTTCTTCAGGGAACTCTTTTAAGTTTAATCTCAAAGTCTTCTAATGAGAGATTCGTAGTAAAAAAAATATGCCTTATATAAAGTGATTTTGTAATTATTTAAGTGTTTTGGGTAGGTTTTGGATGAACAAAAATTATATTGTGGTTTGTATATGAGATAAGTGTATAGGTCCTTTGATAAGTTGGAAAAGAAACCCACTTGGAAAATAAATGGAAATTTCTAAAAGGACAGAAAAATGATAAAGAATTTCCCATTGTAAATGATTATAAATTATCATATATTTGATATTGGGATGGATAATTTGTAAATATTTCCATCAAATTTTAATTATATAATTTTTGGGTGATTTTTATCCATTACCTTTTTTAAACCCTTGGTAAACTCATTTTTACCTTAACTATAGTTATTTTTTTCACTATTGTCACTTTTCATTATAGTTAAAATTTATATTGAAATTATAAGATAATAAAAATTATACTGAATCAAAATATGGAATCAATTTTTCCAAATTAAATTTATATATTTGAAAAATTTTAATTTTAAAATTAAACTCGCTGATAGGACAAAAAATCAGGTTTTGGAGAGGTGTATTTTTAGTGTGAAATATGATTATATATTAACTCAATGAATAATATTATTTATTTTATAAATCAAAATTAATATTTCATGTTATATAATATATAAAGTTTATATAAATATCACTTCTTTTCGAGGTTTTTTAATTATTTTAAATGGAGAATCACTATTCTTATAAAAAGTTTTTAGAAAAACACGTTTTAAACACACAAAAAATAATATATTAAAATAAAATATAAAAATGATTTAAAAGAATTAATGAGGACTGAATATAAAAACATAATTACAATGTTACATGATATAAAATTCATAAAATAGTTGTTATTGAAATTAAATAAATTTTTGAATGTAAGTGTTATATTTAAAAAATTGGTATTTTTCATTATGCAATGTTAAATAAATTTTTATTAAATCCCAATATTTTACTATAAGTAATTTTTGTCATGATTATTTAAAAAATTATATTTTTTATAAAATAGTTTTATAAAAATTATAAATAATTAATTATAAATTATGCATCCAAATCATGATTAAATGGACTTTATTAGAAATAATGTTTGTCGGAAAGTATTTATTTTTCATTCAAATGGTTCTAATTCTGTTTGTAATCAATATATAACCATTGAATTTATTTTTTACATGGATAAAACATATAATTTTATTAATTTAGAAGGTTCTTTTCATACCACCCATCATAATGGCTTGGTTATAATGGGAATGATTAAATTAAAATATTTTAATAGAGAATCATGTTTTATTTAAAATTGGTGTTGTGTGCACTAGAAAATATCAAATATATTTAAATTATTTAAAAAGAAATATATTTTAAAGTCTCTAGGTGTAACATTATCTTCTAATATTTGTTTTATATGTCATATACATTATTGAGCATGATGTTATTCTTTTAAAATCATGGGGTGTTACATTCTACTCCCTTTAATAAATTGTTTTCTTACCCTTTATTCATGATCATGGTAATCACGGGGTTGAAAATTGAATATACCTATATTAGAAACCAACATAATTAAAAGGTTTAATAAAACATCCACTTGATAAGAGAGAAAGGTACATTTGAATGTCATCCAGAATAACGCGTTATTAGGATTCCATATAGAAGAACATTCATCGAAAGCAAAGATATAAAAATATAAGACAAGTGTAGATCATTATAGAGAGTGATAGAGATAATTGATAATAAGATATTGAATGATCAATATAATGTTAAGGACCTAAAAATCATAAATCTATGACGATTTAAATAACCATATAATTAATTGGATACTAAAGTAATATTAATATATTTTTTGTTTTAAGATCCATTTCATAAGTTTAATTAGCTCTTAACATACCAAAGAATATATGGAAATAAAATTACATGATAAATTTCTATTAAATTATAATAATTTCACCCTTTGGTTGGAATTCTATTAGCTTCCACTTTATCTCTAATCCAAGAAATGAATATCCAAAAATGAAATTATTTATTTATGAAGAACTAAAATTAACATTTTAAGGGATCATAAGATCCATAAAAGAGTAAAAATATACTCCTCCTATCTTTATAAAAATGAAAATGTTTAGAAAAATGAAAAATAATAACCAAAATGAATATTTATATATTAATCTCTAATGGTTAATAGTGAAATTAATGGTTTCACATAGATCATTGCTTATATAAGTGAACTTGTTTTGAATGAGACATGATTTTAAATATAAAATTTTATTTTTTTGAGATGAATTGATATTTAATATTAGTGTCCCCATTGTGTTATTATGGTTTTATATGTTTGAGTTTTCTCTGATTCTCTAAAAATATAAACTAAAAACATCCTTGAAATATAAGAATGTCCAACCCTTGTTTTTAATTGAGTAATTTATGGAATGGTTATGTATGGTTTGTTATAATTGATATCAAATGTAATTTTTATATAATTACAAATGTTAGTATTTTATTAAGAAAATAAATTTAAGGGATGTTAATATATGCATTACATAATCATGTGAAAAGCATGAGATATTTCTTATTGCATCACATAAGTTATCTTTTGTTTGGAATGTTTTCACATAGAGGAAATATGGTAAATTATACAGAAAGGAATAATGAGGAAAATTTAATTATGAATTATGTACCAAAAAAGGATGGAATTAGAATATAACAATTTTTATCACTGATAAAATTGTTTTAGAATAATATTAATGGTGTTAAATTTTTAGAGGGAGACCAAACTCTACAAAAATTATCTTGTCTATAGTGTATATTTTCTTGAAACAAAACCCTATGACATTTATTGGAACCATTTAAATGGAGGTAGTTAAAGGATGGATTGATGATTTGGGAGATAGATTATATGTTTTGGTTTGTTCAAAGCATCACAAGTAAATTATTTACAATAATAATTTTAAAGGTAAACAAATCATTGGTGTCCTCTGATTAATAATACCAGGTAAAAAGATAAGATATATGCAATAGAGTGGAAAATATTTACAAATATTTTCCTTAAGATGTATTTTCATATCAATTCCCAATTAGTATAGATATTTTTTTAAATAAAGAAAAAATTGTGGGACATTTTTATTGATTATGAATAAAATTTTACAATTTTTTCCTGAAATATAGTAAATTCTATCACGGACCATGATCATAAAATTGAAAAGTTTCAATCTTGATTAAGTCGAAGTTTTCAAATAGATTTGGCCTCTCATTAAATTAGAATCTATGATAATTTTATACTAAGAAATGGAAAATGGGAATTGGGGGTTTTTAATTTTACAAGAATTAAGTAAAAAGTGGCCGAGGGGTAATGAAATAGGAAATTATTCATCAAATAAATATGTAGGTAAGATAATAAAATTTTTATCTTTTGATAAATTTTGTAAGAAAAACACGGAGAGTGTATAATGAAATATGGAAATTATTATCGATGTGGAATTCCATGATATTTTTATTAGGATTACATGAAATGAATCATGGTAATGTTTAGACCAAATATTAAAAAGAGGCCATGATATGATTTCATTTCCTTGATATGGGAAATTATGTTGATACAAGTCTGAATAAAAGCATTAATGGTGGGAATAATCATGATTGTAATAATAATGTTTTAAAAAATTCATTAGCAAAAACCTAAAAAAAATAAAGGGACATGCAATGAATATGGGATAGGTATATTACCTGTTTACATATATTATGTAAAAGTATTTTTTGATTCAGTTTCAATAAATTCATTTATTTATATAGAATTTTCATGTAATGTGAAATATTAATTCAATAAATTCAGAAATAAATTTTAATAAAAATAATGGTGGAAGTATTAAGGATGCATAGATTTATATAAACATTACTATGATTATTTATAGAATTATTTTTCCTTTAATACTTTCAATATTTACTATAGTTGAGTTTGGTGTTTTAATTGGTATGGATTGACGTAATATTTATTCTTCTAGGATAGGATATAGATATAGTAATGTCATATTCAATTTTAAATTTGAGTTATAATTTTCATATAATAACAAGTTTGTACTTATGATAACATCTAAAAAAGATGTGAAATTGAATAAAGATGATAATTGCTTAAATTTTTAAAAATATGGACGTTTTTGAGATTAGTGATGTGCCCAAATTAAATTAATAAATGGAAATATTTAATAATTATTTTTCTAAGTTAATTCCGGATTGGGACGTTGAATTTACAATTAATATAGTGTATTTTCATGAGAAAATTTCAAAAGCCTTTTATCAAATTTTTATATTAGTGTTATTGGAATTGATATAGTTGTTTAAAGAGTTTCTTAAAAAGTGTTTTATTTATCCAATCATATAACCATGTCGTGCACATAATGTTTTTTGTAAGAAAAGGATTCTTCATAGAGGTTTTATATTAATTGTGGAGTACATAATAACGTTACTACTAATTAAATGTATTTGTTGCTTCATATAAATGATTTGTTGGATCATGTTTAGGGTATGTTTTATTTTTTAATGGTTTATCATAGGTCCAATTATGGTCATCTGAAAGTTAAGGAGGAAGGATTTCTAAATATTTCATCTCATACTAGATGTGGGAATTGTGATGCTTTGTTTATTCTCTCCAGGTTGACTAATACACCCCATGTATTCATGGATTTTTTTTGAATTTGATTTTACCCTATGTGTGGACAAGACCTTTAAATGTCAATGGGATTTAAATTTTTCATGGATGAACGAGTTACTACTAATGATTGGTTGAAAAAATTTCTTAGATATCCATCCCCCTAACTGTGTTATCTCAAAATGAGTTAAATTAAACAAGATAAAGGAACATAATAAATTTTTTAAGGAATTGAAAATAATATTTTCTGACTCTCCAGTGTTGAACTTCCTATCAAGAAAGGATGATTTTGTTATTTATAATAATGATTATTCGAATAGAATTCATTTTTTGTTAATGCAAGATGATCAGGTACATGAAAATGCATTATGCCAATTTAAAATCCAATAAATTATTTACCCAATATATGATAATTAAATAGATAATATTTTTTTGATTTATAAATATGGAGAAATAATTTATATGGGGGTTAAATGTTATTTTTATACTGACCATAAAATTTTTATGTATATATACACTGAGAATAGTAGAATACGATGTAGAGAAGTGGATTTTAAATAATTAGGGATTATGATTGAATAATTATATAGCATCCATCTAAAGTAAAAAATGATGCTAAGGACTTGATCCACAAATATGATGCATCATTATCTATTCAATATTTGGAACATGATATTATGGTTAACGATTGATTTAATACTAGATTGGAAATTTTTCATCATAGAACTTGTTCACTTTTTGGTTTAAGTATCCATTAAATTATAATTATCAGGAATAATTCAGTAAAAATTGAATGAATTTTTATGTTTTAAAGAGAAGTAGAGTTGGTTATGTAGCTTAACATACCTAAATTTAATTTTTACCAAGATAGTGCTATGATTTTTGGATATAGGTTTTGTGTGCCAAGTGAAACCCAGCTGAAAAAGTAATAGTTGATTGAAGCTCATAGGTATCTTTTTTATGGTCATCTTGGCATCAATAATATATACATAAACCATTGATAATATTATTGGTTGGGTGAAATATAGAAGGATGTTTCTAATTTTACCATGAAAAGTTTTTCTTTTGTATAGGTTAAAGGTATATGACAACTACCAAAGGGGATATTTCAGTCATTTATTGTGCATAAATAAAAATGGGAGAATAAATCTATAGACTTCATCATGGGATTAAAAAAGAAAAATTTATATTATAGTTTTTTTGTTTGTGTTGATTGTTTGAATAAATCAACATATTTTATACCAATTCATGATACCATGTATTTATATAAAATTTCATGACCTTATCTTAATGATATATTTATATTACATTGTTTTTGTCACTTTCTTGTATCTGATTTTGATCTTATATGTACATTAAATTTATGGGAGAGACTTTATAAGTCAATGGGTACTTAGTTATGTTTTTCTACAAATTTTCATTCTTAATTTTATAGAATGTTGGAGTAAATGACTCAGACATTGGAAAATATGATTTGTTATTACCCACTATCTTACCAAGGATATGGTGATAATAATTTTTATTTAGTTTAATTTCCATATAATAACATATTTCATTCTCGTATACAGATTGAATTTTTTTATGGATTATATGGAAAGGAGTGTATGTCTCTAGTATGTTAGAAAATAGATGATGAAATAATGTTTTTGGAACTATAAATGGTATAATAAATTGTTGGTAAATTAAATATGATTCAACATTACATGGGCAGAGCTCATATATGGTTGAAGAGTTATGAAATTAATAGGATGATCATCCTTTCATTTGAGGTACATATTCATTTTTCAGTAAAATATATGTATAGAAAGGTGTCATGAGATTCAGTAAAAAGGGAATGTTAATCACATTAGTTATTGGGATATAAGAAATTATAGAAAATGTTGTATTTTATGAATAAAAACATCATTTACTCTGAGTATATATCATGTATATTATGTGTTGTATTTTTCATTGTTAAACAAAAATGTACCTGACTTATCTCAAGTTTGATCCCCAATGTAGTACAGTTGTTAGAGGGTCTTTATTATTAAAAAGTTAACTATAGATTTTGGATTATAGAGATAAGGAATTAAAAAATAAGGTAACTTATAAGATAAACTATCTATGAAAAAAATATGATGGTAGACGTAATATTTTACCTGAAAAGGAAATGGGTGAAAAATATACATTCTAATTAGAGCGGTGAATAAAATTGTGAGGACACAATTTCATTAAAAATCGAAAAATGTGGAAACATATGTAATATCAATAATAAATCAATATTAAGAATTATCAATATTCAGGATTAGATTTATTGGATAATATTCATTTATATAATTTCATATTATTTTGAAAACTGAAAAAGAAATAGTATTATTCTAACTAAAGTGTTACCCATGTGTGACATAATTTTATTTAATATTAAATTTTCAAAATTATATAAATTCAATTTTATAAAATTGAGTGAATTATTAATACCATCATATAAAATATATATTAGGGTGAATGTTTTGAATTTTTGAGAAGTGATTGATTTTGGGTGAATAGTGAAAAATACCTATTTTAATTAAAACATTCATTTCATTTTACGTTTTTAATAGTGCATTCTAATTTTTAGTTATTTTAAAGTAAATTTATTTCCCTATTAATAATATTAATCCAATTAATTCCATATAAATCAATATTATATTTAGTTTTGTTATAAATTCATTTTTGGATTAGAAATATATATCTCAAAAAACAATTTATTTCTATTTCATGATTATATTAAAGTTTAATTCATCAAATATTCCTATTGAATTTAGAAAAAATGTTTTAATATTAAAAAATAGGTGGTTTAAATTTATTAATTATTTAAATTTCATTTTTATTCAGAAGTTATAGAAACTATAGTACATAGTTTTCCCCATAGTATAGGGTAAAAACGTTAATTAAGGTTAAAAATAAGTGGTAAGGTAAAAAAGAGTACACTATAAATATTACTGAATGTGATTAATTCAAAGAATGTAATATTTATTTATATATGTGATATATTTATGGACACATTCCCATGAATATGACTTTATTCTATTCTAAACCTCTGAAAAAATACATGTGTTCCACTCCCCCTACTTATGAAAGGGAACCCAACTTCCACCGTTATTCATATACCTTGATCCATTTATATAGTCCAATACCTAACTAAATGCCTTCCCAACATACATACCCACATTTCAGAGGACTTGGTCTCTCCAAAATACCATCTTAGCAAATCATATGTTGTAATCCAAGGGAGGATTTCCAAAAAAGTGATGTAGTTTTTTATCGAGTGTTCCTTGTTTGTTACTTCTTCTAACTCATTAAAAAATTATATAACCTTTATAATATAATAAAATAAGTATAAAATATATAATTTTATGTTCTTATCTTATTTCAAAATACTTTTCATATCTTTTCCCATCTTATGTGAAATTAAAACATCCCTCATGTGTATGTGCGGACTAAAACCTCTATGAAGCTGTTTATTTCAATTTTCAACACCACCTCACATGTCTTCCTATTATTAATAAATATGATATTAATGACATAATTATGGATATTTAATATTAATCTATTAGACAACTTTTTACCCTTAAATCCATCGGAAAATGATAACGTCGCCAATGCATACATGTGGACAACCACATCCATGAAGCAATGAGACCATTTTTTATTTCTTCCCTTGATATATATTTCTAAAATTTTATTTAAAATATAATAATGATAAATATTTCATGATAAAAATTGTTAATATAATATATAAATTTCTATTTCTCACCATTGTAAACCCACTGAAGTTGTATTTGGTTTATGAACTGTACATCCTTAAGACATTTGACAAGAATATAACTGATTTAATAAACACATATGGAATGGTATAAAAAAACTAAACGGATTATAATATATAAATAAACTTAAAAATGTTCTAAATTAATTATAATGTTAATATGATTTTATTATCTTTGATTTTAACTACGTACATGGTTATTCAGACTTGATGTAAATGATTTTTTTAAACCATATTTTAAAAGTTTTAATTTTTTTATATTATTTTTTCTCAGTATCCATTTTATTTTAAAATTTTATAATATATAATTAATATATATAAAGTAATGTTCAATTTTATTTTAAATAATTTTCTATTTTCATTACAAATATTTTGAAAAAATCCTTTTAAACATTTTCTAAAAGGGTAAATTGTTGACACTTTTACAATAGTAGAATTGATTTTTGTAAGATATACGTCATGAGAAAAATTTAATTATTTCATAAACCTTATTCCGTTTGTAAATTTATATAATATTTTTTTTATTTTTTTATAATAATATTCTTTTTACCATACTTATAGTAAATCATTCTAAGGTGTTTTAAATAGAAAAGGAATTGTATGATTATTTTTTTGTGATGTCAAAAAGTGATACCTCATATATATTAAATGGATTAATTTATAATATTTAATTATGTAAACACACTTTTAATGTGTTTTATGTATTTTTTTGTCCTTATAGAGTTTTCATATTGATGGGTGAGCTTGATATAGCTCTCAAATACATTGGGTAATGATTTTTTTCACAAATGAATATGTGTGAGAATTAACAAAGTGGATTATTCCATTTGTAAGAGTACTTATGAGAGTGATTTAAAGATAATTTACTATGGTACAAAGAGGAGTATTACATTATTGAAAATAATTTGTCATGTACGTAATTTGATTTTATAATGTAATATAATGAGAAAATGATTGAAGGAATGTTTATACCCCTTTTAAAGGTTAAAAGCATGTTTTATAAGAAATTGTTTTTAAAAGGTTCTATATTTTATAGAAAAATCTCCTGATTATTATTTTACCTTTAAAATATAAAATTATATTTTTTATGAAAATAATTAAGCAATAAATATAATTATTTTAGTAAAAAAAGAAAATTTTAACCCAAATATTATACTGTAAATGCAATTTTTTTATATTTCATGATTTTTAATGTGGACTAGTGAGTTTATTTATTTATTTATACCTTACTAATATTATTTGGTTCATACCATGTTTTAATGTATTTTTTAGAGGGGAAATAGCTGAGTAAGAAATATAGAAATGTATAACACTCTATAAAGGAGATTCACATGGAAATAACCAAACATCTTTGGAATGGTACAAGTGTTAAAATTTAAGAATTTTTTTTGTGTGTGGAAATAATTGAAATTGATTTCTTATTTTTATAATGCACTATAAGGGTTTTTTATTTAATAGTTTCTATTAATTATATAAAACTCTAAAACCAAAATATCCTTGAAATGTTTCAAAGTGAATCCCTTGTTATGTATTATGTAATTTATGGAACGGTTATGTACAAATTTTTACGATGATGCTTAGTTACTATTGATGATTATTTAGTAAATCCAATTTTATATACCATTATAAATCTCATAGATTTTTAATATGAAATCATTTCTTGGGTGTTTCATTTATTATTATGTTTTATTGAATCCTTGGTTCTATTTGTTAATATATGCTTATCCAATTATAGTTTCAGTTTATTTTGTGAATTATTTCTAAATAGTTTTAAAATTATATTTTAGTATAAATAACTATTATTTTATATAAAAAAGCTAAAAATTTATTGAAAGATGAGTTTAAGAAAAAATTGTTGTTTTGTTTTCGAAAATGAAATTTTAATCAATTATTTCTTAGAATGTGGAATGAAAAAAAATCAATTTTTTTTTATGATTTCCAATATTCTTATTCCCATGACTTAATAATGATTTTTTAAATGATGGTTCCTTATTTTATTTGTAAAGGGTGGTTGGTTTATATAAAAATGGTTATGACTTATTACTTTGAATCTTTAATCTTTCCTATGAAATACCTAAATTTATAAATTAATATGAAACATGAATTTATAAAATTTATTATGAAAGTATGAGTAAAAAATATTTGGTGGAATATTATTAAGCATGTTTAGCAGACACAATACATATACACTAGTGTGTGTGAGTGTGTATTTATGAAACTTAATGGTTTTTTCTCATGTGTTCTGTATTTTATTCCAATTATTAATTTTATTTTAGATTTGTTGATTGATATTTTTTGTGGTGAGTGACTATGGGTTATGTGGTGGTTTCTTACATATTTGAGTTCTTTTTTTATCTGGGTTATTGTATCCTCCCATTTAACATACTGTATTGAAAATATATACCTTATTGTTTTAATTAAATGTAATGTATCTACTATCATTTAATATTTTAAAATGAGATGTATTTTTATTATTCGTTTTGTCTCATATAGTTTTTATTACATTATTCTTTGTTTGGTTGATTTATTTATTTGATGTATTTAGCTGACATGCATGAATGTATAATATATGGGTGGGACATGAAGTGCTCCTAATAGTTTCCACTACTCGTCTATATGATTATATTATGGTGAAATCATTCCTAGGTGTGCATTTATTAGATACATGTTTTAGTTTCTATCCCATGGGGATAATGAACACCCTATGAGAATAGTAGAGGTATGAGCCAAGTGAATTATTAGGTCATCTAGATTATGTTCATCATATCTCATCAAAATATTATGTTTTAGGATAAGGTAACATGACATGAATTATCAAAGGATTTTATTGGTGTGTGTTGTGTTTTATTGTATATTAAAAGGAAATGGATTTTTGTACCATTAGATATGATATATCTTGTGTTTTAGTCCATTCCAGAAAACCGAGTTGTATTAAAAATGGAATTGAATAATAATGTAAATATAAGAGATATGTTTTTTAGTATTTAATTCTACATAAGAGATATAAAATACATCTCATGTAAGGTGAAATTAGTGTTAACTCTTATCGCTTATCCTATCACCCACTATGAATTGGACCTCTTTTAAAGAAAGGTAGGTGACTTGCATCTAGTTAAACATTCTCTATATCAAATTAAACCAACTATCATTTAACAAAGGTTCACTATATATAAAAAGTCATTCATTTTTACACAGTGTTGTATATGGGTATTTTAAAAATTTTTAATACCTATTTAGGAATAAACAAGAATGTAGTAAGGGTTAAAATAATGGAACCTATCAGATGATACCATGTGACTTATATAGGTTTCAATACAATTTTTTTACGATTACACCATTATCAATTATAAAATATGAAATAAGTATTAAACAAAGGAAAAAAATATTTTTATGAAGAATTATTTTAGCTTTATCATTTCATTAAAATATAAGTTCTATGAATTATAAATTGAATATTTTAATCACTATATAAAATATTAAACGATCATATTAATATCTCATTTTTACTAAATATAGTAATTTTATTTATTTATTAATTCATTATGAATATTTATGTTTATAATATTATTATAAATTGTGAACATTGTGTATTGTTTAATTTATGTTGTTAATTGATTCTTATAAATTTTATTTCAATGAATTAAATGTAATGTTAAAAAGTAGAAGATTTTTTATTCATATAACATAGCTTCTGTTAGGTTGAATTTATTTATTTCATATAGTTTTACATAATTAGTATTAGAGTTATGATAGAATTGGAATCACTCTTGAGTAATGTATCCTATGGTTGAGGAACTTCAGGTCAGATATTATACTAGTTTGGAGGTATGTTTCTTTTTATAAAAAAGTTATGGTTTTCTATTTGTGACTTTATGGTTACTCATGGGGGGATTATTAATTTTATATAAATTTAAAACATTATCTGAATATATTATGTACCTTCTGTATATGTTGATTTCTGATATGTGTAAGTACGTTTGGATTCTATATTAAGTGTTTAATATAATGTATGGGTGGTGTAATTAGATTCTTTTAAATATAGTTTGAATATATTAATTATTTGGGTGTAGTCTGGATTCTAAAAATAAGTCACTTAAAGAAATCATACATAATAGTATAAAATGTGATACAATAAATATTTAATGTGACTAAAAAACTATGTTTTTAATATGAATATGGTTTATATTAAATATCCTTGTCTCTCAAAAAGACCACCTAAAATAATAAGTGTAATATTTAATTAAAAGAAATCAAATATCAAGTCCCTTGATCGTTCAAATCTATTATTTATTCAAATTTAGGGTTCTAATAGATTATATTTTGTAATGAATGGAATAAAAGGATAACCCTTAGAGTAAGGTAACTAAAATACATTTTGATATTTGGGTGAAACATAACATAAAACACATACGTATTATGATTTTATAAGAATATGTTAATGTTTTTATAAATATAATGGATCTTATAAATATAGTTCAACTCAATTATCCATGATTCATGTGCGATATGATTAGAAAAATTTCCCTATTTAGATACTATTTGATAAGATAAAATGAATGTTAAACTCATTACAAATTTAAGTATGGATATTGGACAAATAAGATTTATAATGTATGGGTTGATCATTTTAGTGGGTGTAAATTCTTTAAATGTTCTTGATGAAATGATTTAAAACATGATACATACATATATATTTTTCTTTATTGTAGTTTATGGTAAGGATCATGTTTATAATTTTGTATTTAGTTATATGTATAACATAAAAAATTATTATATATTGTTATATATGTTTGAGAATTGTTATCAAATAGTACTATTATATTAATTTTAA
Organism: Viscum album; assembly: GCA_963277665.1. Lineage (NCBI taxonomy): Eukaryota > Viridiplantae > Streptophyta > Magnoliopsida > Santalales > Viscaceae > Viscum > Viscum album. The sequence goes on from OY728146.1 coordinate 1,114,143,725, forward strand.
TGTTAATGTTATAGAAAACGATTTCCACCATATTGAAAAATGTGTATTAAATTCAATGCATGATTTAAAAAAAATTGTATTGAAAAACACATGTTTAAATATTACTGAGAATTGAATAAATGAAAAGAAGGTATATGTGCTTCCAATGTATAAAACTTTTATGCAATAGATGTCATCACTTATGATCTTTGATTACAATGTATATTGGTTCAGGATTCAAAAATATGTTTTTATTTTTCTAGCATAAACTAAATGTTGTAATTCTATGTAATGTTGTTAAAAGGTGTTAATTTTTTTCATTATTATGAGCATGAATAGTTATATATATATGAATGAAATGTTTTATAGAATTTGGAATATAGTCAAATGATTTATATATTATGTATTTGGGTAATCCCATAAATAATTTTCCAAATACGAAGATGGAGCCTAATTCTAACCCTGCCCGCCTATTAAATTTTATCCAGGAACATTTTATTGAGAAACAATTTTGAACAATTCATTGAGATAGATTATTGGCATCTGCTAATGATTATTTTTTTGATACATGTGAATCTTGCTTATTTGGAAACATGACCCAAGAAGTATTATTTTGATAATGTGAAAGGTCTAGAAGACTATTGGATCTAATATATAGTAATGTATGTTGTCCAATGAGTTATCAATAATGTGTTGGTTGTAATTACTTCATTGACATTACCAATGACTATATTTAGTATGTTGAAGTGATACTAATGAGACAAAAGTTTGAAATTTTTTAATTGTTAAAAAATTAACAAAATTTATAGAATTAACTATAAAAATAAGTTAAATTTTTTTGATTAGAACAAGGGAGTAGAACCATTGGCCAGTAATTCCCTGATCATATAAGATATTTTATAATTATTTGAAAACAAACTCATAAAAAACCACAGTGTAATGGTGTATTTAGAAGGGTGATTAATACTACGATAGATAAGGTTTTATTAATGAAAAGTTAGAATGAATGACCAATTTCCTTCTTATGGTATTCTCTAGATACTATTCCATTCATACATAACAACCCAATATGTATTTCATAAATATTTTTTATTGAGAAGCATATGGACAACATTTGGCTTCTAATAATCCGGGACCTATGTCTAATAGGTGTATATTTTATGGTTTTCTCAAGTAAAATTAGGGACATTAGTTATATATTAAAACTAATATTAATAATTTTGTTTCCCCATTTTTTTAATTATTTGGGAAGTAATATATCAATAATTTAATCGTTTTTAGGAAATATTAAAATGTAGAAGTTCAATACAAATATACAAGAAATTTTTCTAAGATAGAAGTTTGATTTTTTTGTCAATATTTATGGGGTAATAACTGACTCAATGTATACACTAACCTCTATGGTCTTGTGGGAATCATTTAAAACATGGGATATATGGATTTATTTTGGAATGTGATGATGAACCCTCCACCAACCAAGTGGCTATTTAGAGTTCAGATTTTGGGAAATAGCTAAGTGAAATAAAATATGAAATAAATTCCATGTGAAGTAACTATGTTTAGAAATCGGTGCTTTCATTTTATAATTCCCTAATACATTACAATATTAATCAATTTTTTTGATATTATCTTCACAAACAATAGTAACCTAAAAAAACCATAATGCATTTTATTGAAATTAAATTTTATATAGTAAATATTACGATTATAAAATAGTGATTGAATTGTTAGGTATAAAAAATATAATTGAATATTTCAAATTATTTACAAAAAAATTAAATTGATCATTTTTAATATGAAATAACTAGAAAAATTCAACTTATGCAGATAAATAGGTAATAAAAACATTTCATGATTGAAAATGTAATTTCCAGAAAATAATTTTTTTAAGTGAAATGTAGATTGATTTTAAGGAACTATATATATTATTGTCTAATAATAGTGTGTTACTTTTTGATATGAATAATTGATTCACACTAATTTAATTACTAAATAATTAGAAATAATTCTAAGAATAACTAAATTTAAAAAATTAATTTTCTTATTTAAAATATTTTTTCATTGTTTATTTCAATTTAAAATTTGAAATCCTAAATTTTAATATTATAATTTAAAATGACTAAATTTATTTATGAATTTACCATTTCAACACTACATTAGGAAAAATTATCAATATTATTTTGAAAATACTGATTTTTATGAAATTATCATAAAGTATGTATGACATTAAAATATACAAACACAATTTCAAGAAAAAATTATTTAAAAATTAAATTAATTATTTTTAAAAAATATATAAAATGGATTTAGAAACACCATTTTTACTATTTTTAATTTGAACTAATACCTGTATTAATAAAATATAATTTTGATACATATATTTTAATTAAGAATCCATAAGGTGGAATTTTGTTTTTGGCCTAAAATGAATGCCACAAAACCCTTATATGATTAATAAAAAACAATTAATGTTAATTAAATATACAAAACTTTTAATTTAATCAATGACATAATATTTATTCGTAAAAATAAATTTTTATTAAAATTGTTTTTGCGTTTAATGTGGGTTAATATTAAAATTAATGTTTCACATTTTTAGATATTTTGTATGATAAAATTATATACATATTTTAGTTAGAATTTTCAATTTAGGTAATAAGTGGATCTTCATTTTTATTCATGAAAATTATATATTGAGTTTGAAATTATGCTTACCATAGTAATAGAATGATTAAGGAATAAAGAGTTTAATGATTTGTAGATATTATAAAAAACAATAAAAAAATGTTTGAAAGTGAGAGGTTTTTTATGGATTAACTATAACATATCTCATCAACATTATTTCGCACTTTTTAATTAAATTTCCATGTTAAACTTATCTTTATTTTATATTAAGAAGTAATATAACAAATATTCCCTTCATTCCACTAAAAAAAGTGGCCTCACACCACCCTTTCAATGACACTATAAAAATTCAGTGGTATCTTGATAATATTCCAACAATAATTACCGTAGAATCCTTATCTATGTTACTATGGCTCTGGACATAATAAGTTTTTTAAATTCTTATATTTCAATGATGTACTTCTAGGGAATGTTAAAATTTTCAACATAAGTACACATAAATGTTTAATATTTTTCATTTTATATCATTCACCATAAAAAATATATTTCTAATTACAACACGGTGAAATAATTTTTATTTATATGATTATATTTTGTTATGATTATTGAAAAAACATGATCAACCATTCACCTTTTTTCATTGGAATATGAAAATGTCATTCTGACATACGTGCATACTTCTGCCTCCACAAACAAAAATTTTCAATATATATTACTACCTTAAAATATTGGTTTAAAATTTGTGTTTAATGAATTAATACATTATTTATATCATTTTTAAGATAATGAAAAGATAAAAAAATTCTAACCATTAACTAGTTCTATGGAAGATGAAAAAACTTATCGATATATATGTGTTTTCCACCACATCAATGAAAAACATGTTACATTTTTCACCATCTCCATTCATGGATGGTTTTAAAAATAGGTTTGGTGAATCGATATTACATTTATTAAATGATATATATTTTATAAATACAATATTTTTATTTTATAAGTAATATTAATTGTGAGTGATCATTATAAATTGACGCTCCTAAAATGAGCGTACTAATATGGATAAACAATTTTATATTTATAATTAGTTGATTATTTTTGCTTCATAGTATTATAATAATTATTACCAATACTGATTCAACACCTTAATAACATATAAATAAATAATTATATTTTGATAATAATTATATTACAAAAAATAACTTTATAACTATCTATTAATTATAAAATGTTATTGTTTAGGTCGGTTCATGATATAAATATTTTTCATGAATTTCTATGGAAAATAAATTTATTGTAATAATAGAAATAAATGAGTAAATAATACTTGGTTCATTATTCTATAAGTGTACAATTAAAATTTAAAATGATAATCATCAAAGTACCATTATTCAATAAAAATTATAGAAACAAGGCAGTTACTGATTTCATCTTACTGAATTATGTCCATCATTTTTAATGGAATAAAATTATAAAATTTTAGCTGATTAAGGAAAATATATTAAAGTACTAAAGAAATATGGTAATGTTGAACATAGTATCAAATAATGGTGTTCTAAGTCACTATGAAAAAATATGTGAAATCATTTAGAGTCACAAATCTAATAATATATATAAGTGATAACTAACAAATGAATTTTTAATAAATGAGTATAATAAATGATTTTAAAGAATTATAGATATCAATAACATTCATAAATGAGTTATTTATATAGTTATGCTTAATATACATGATTTTAAAGAACATTCATAGATGCCTATATTTATGGGAAGGTGCTGTCAGGTGCGGGCGAATGTGATGCAAACCCTAGGAGAGGGTTTCGTGATGCTAGGTCCTTCGCCGATGTAGTCGGGGGTGCCGATTCATCCGCTGACCTGAGGAAGGTAGAGCATATTTCTCAAAATGCTTTCAGACATCGTGGTTTAAACGTCATATCTTTCACTAAGGAAGAGGTAATCTCACTTGCCTCAGATTTACAATATGCCATGATTGGTAATTTCTCTAAGCAGCGACCTTCACTTCCGTTCCTAAAAAATACACTGGAAAAGATTGGTTTTACCGATTTCAAAATCGGTTTCTTAAACTCTTGGAATGTTCTTTTTAGATTTTCATTAGACTCAGATTATTATAGATTCTGGATGTTTGGTTTTTGGAATTTTTGGAGATCCTCCATGAAAGTTCTTAAATGGTTACCGGACTACATTAATGGTTTTGAATCCCCTATTACTCCGATATTTCTTGATTTTCATGATTTACTGATTCATTTGTTTAATAGAGAAGCCTTATTTTCTATTGCTAAACTGTTTGGTACTCCAGTCAAACCGGATTATGCCACCATTAATTTGACAAGGCCCTCTGTTGAAAGGGTATGTACTTTGATTGATCTCTCTAAGGACCTTCCAAGATGCTTTTGGATTCAAAATGGGGATAGTGGTTTTGTTCAGAATGTGGTTTTTGAAAGACTTCCAGAATTTTGCAACAAATGTTCTAAATCTAGTCAAGTTCACAAGAATTGTGGAAAATGAGAAGCTCCCCCTCCTAAGCAGTTAAAGCCCTTTTTGGTGGAAAAAGTTTCCAAGTCAACTCACAACTCTCAGAATTATATCTCTGTTGAGGGAAGGACCTTAGCCCCTTCTAAAATCCCTAACACTTCTAATCATCCAAGTATCTCTATGGTGTCTAAATAGCATAGAGACCCTACTTTAGAGGATAGGGATGATAAAGAGGATTCTCATAACTCTGAGAACCAAACTGGAGATTTTTCCAGGGCTATTTTTAATGCTACAGAATTAATTTCTGTGGAGAATAGGGTTACTCAACAAAATGTTGTTTATAATAATGTTTCTGTTCAGCACAACATATAAAATCAAAATCTTGGTGATTGCTCATTGAATGAGACAGACAAAGGTTATCCTGCTCGATCTGTTAATACAGATCAAGAGGTAGATGAAAAGGTCCCAGAAGATGGATCCGATTGTAGTGGATCATCAGGTGAGGAGGATGATAAGCCTGAACAATTAGAAGAAGAATATTTGAAATCCATGGCTAGGAAAGGAAAAAATTAGTTGTTGATGTTGATGGTTTCATCACCATGAACCCAAAGAAAACTAGAAGACGTAAGGATTACTCTCATGTGGAAAGAACCATCACCACTAGGTCTACTGATGTCAATAAAAAAATTTACCCTGAAAAAGAGCAAGGAAAATCAAAATTTGAGAAATCCAGCATTGTTTTATATCACTTCTCACAACATTTCACAAAAGAGGAAATACAACAGTGGCTTGCTCATACGAAATAGCAATAAGAAATGTTGAAACCTGATCTTGAAAAGGGGATTATTAATGAGGAACAATTTCAAGATGCTATGAAATTCATTTACATTGAGAAATTGAAGATTCAATCACAATCTTCTGGATGTTGCTTTTGTATACCTTCTGTGATGTTTTTTATTCTGGTTTACTGGTCTCAACTATTTGTAGTTCTGGCTGATCTACTTTGATTTGTGGAAAATATGTTTGGTTTGGATGTGCTTGTCATCTTTCATAATTTGGACTCTATTATGGAAAGGCTTCATATCTGGAAAATTGTCTAGTTTATATTGATTCTCTGTTTGTTATAGTCATTGATCATCTGATCATGTTTGACTCTATTTGGTTTTGAATCTTGAAGGAAGTTTTTGTGTTTTGGAATCAACAATTGACTGAATTTTCGAGACTTATGCTATTGTTTGGATGCTCACTCTGGGAAAAAATGTTCTATTGGAGATTCTGTTCTTTTCAATATTTAGTTTGACATGTTTTTTCTATGTTATTTAGAGCAGGTTCTGCTCTACATATGTCGAACAATTGGGTGATGTTGATGCTGGTTCTGATGGTCTGTTCCTCTAAAGTAACTTGCCTATATTTTACACGCTTGGAATCCTCCGGTATGCTTCATAGTGTTTATGTTTGGAACAAGTTTATCTGGAATGCAGAATGTGCTGCATTGGTTGGCATTTTTTTGTCTGGTTTCTTTTAACAGCCTTTGGTTCAACTGTATGTTCTTGTGGGATATTTTTTCATTTTCTTGCTGGTGTAGGCTATCTACACCTCGTATATACCTTGTAATTCTTTTTGTTTTAACAAACTTTATTTGAAATGGAGTGGGAAGCCAATCCATGTTACCTTCAAAAAAATATCTATTCTTTGAGACTAATGACATATCTACAGCATGTTTTCTTTGTTGTGGGGTATATATTATCCAGAGATTTATTTGTTTAAAACTTTTAAATTAATGAAATAGGATGAGATTCCATCTGAATCGATACCCTACTCATCACATAGAATGGTCTAAAGGGTGTTCCTGATCCATATGGATTGAAACGAGTACCTAGGAATCAAATAATTCCTTAGGAACGTATTTCCCGTTAAAATAACCATCATATAAATCACATGCCACACCCGATAGACCCAAATTACAAAACATATACTTAAACATCACAACTATTGTCTTCACAGGGCTATATAAAGGAGAAAGGATCATTTTTCAAGATTTTATATACATATTTAATCAAAATAAAAAGAGTTAAAAATGAAAACAACTATTAAAAGATTAAAATCCTTCTTATGGAAAGAGATCCCTCACCCCACTCATAACCACCATAATCACATGCCAGTAGAAGTGTCCATGATTAACGGAGACCACTACCACTCCTATAATAAGATTTTCCTTTACTTGAATCAGAATACAAAAAACCTATATTTAACTATATGGTATATATATGGTTGGAGGATGCATGTCAAGTAGGATCCCACATAATGTTTGAAAAATATCGACTACAAGATAGATAACAATTCTATATTTTTTTATGTTATGTAATATAGTTTGATTTTGAAAACATGTTTTATATTTGGGGGAAAAATAAGAAATTAGAAAAAAAAACTAAAAAATTAATTATAGTATAAGAACTATTGGATAACCATTAAGAATATCAGTCACATGGGTGTTAAGATCCTTATATAATAATTGATAAGTCACAATCATATCTTTTCTCTTGCACAATCCACTAGAGAGGCTATCACCAAAGTTATAGTTCAACTGACAACAATATTATCCTTTTAGTTAGTATTGTAGAATATTACTTCCAGAAATAGCAGGATAAACCCTACCATCTTTGTTAGTATAAAAATCCTTTCCCCCAACGTAGGTACCCAGGATTCACAAATGTTTTTTCTCTAAAAAACCAATTCAAAAAATTACCCTATAAGATAATCAATTTCAAGTTTATCAAACACATCAAAAACCTTTAAAACCAATAATTTTCATAATAATTCTTTTTATAAAACATATTTTAAGTAAATATAAGTATATTTTATTCATCATTTAATACAACAAAACAAACACCTACCATTATACTTGAAATTTCCACCAACTAGGGGTGAATCATGAACCAATGTTAGAGTTGATCTTATGAAATACAGTTCAAACCACCGACATTAATATCCATGAAAAACTGGTTGGATCAGATTATACCAAATATACACAAGAGGGGGGGGGGGGGTGAATTGTTTCTTGTAAAATTTCTTTTCTAAATCGTGTTTTGTCGTTTAACATTAATTAGATGAATTAATGAAGTAAAAATTTTATAGTGATGAGAAACACGATGTATAGTGGTTTGGGGAATAGATGGCCCCTAGTTTACTCCACTAACGAACTACTCCACAAGATTGGTGATTTTCACTATCTAGTCCTCTTGTCAACAGACCATTCCACAACTAAGTACAGGAAGTTGACGTCTTTACAATCTAAGGAAAAAAGCCTTCTTGTTCACTCACAGAACCTATACAGCTTAGTATGAGAAGCCAATCACCCAAGAATAGAAAAGAAAGGTATTTTTACTTTGAAAATACTTTCCAGTTGTTCTTTACTATTGAAACAGAATGAAATTGACAGTAGATGGATCATAGCCTTCAAAAATAATGATCTTCAAAAAAGGGTAGTTTTGTGTCGATCCAGTAGCAGTAGAAAAAAAACTCACAACATCATGAGTAACAGATTCACAGAAGATCTTTGATGTTGAATAAGTTAATATTCTATTTTGACCCTTCTTCATCAATAAACAGAGCTTTATCGCTCTTTTGTATCAGCAAAACTGTGTTTTTGATAGCCTCTGTTCTTCTTCTTTTTATGAATGTTCGATTTTGTTGTTTAGAAAAACTAGTATATTTTCTCTGTGCAAATATCACATCTATATAATAACTACAAGAACTTCTCCTGCATCTTTGGATCCCAAAAGGTTCCTTCTGACTCACAATAATGAATAATTCAAAATAAAGAGCACTCGTCACTTCCTCGAAGATTTAGCATAAAAATATCCTTTTAAATTGATCCTTTAAATCATTGATAAAATGGATTTTAATCAGTCAAATACACGCTTTAAAAACAACTTTATATCCGTCTTGAAATTAGCCTAATAATATGCTTCCAAATTGTTGCATAATAATTTCGACTTTAATTCCCTGATGCCAAATGTAAATTTGAACTGTTTAGGATGCATATTTCAAACTTAAGGTTGAACACAAACTTAGGGTTGATGTCGCATCCATCAAATTTTTGGTTGATTACAAACATAGGGTTGATGAACCATAGTTTTATTTTCAAAAATCAACCGTATGATAAATGATCCCTACTTTTATAAGCTTCCAAATGTAAGGTACAGGATCCATACTTATGATGAAACATAAGACTGTTTACAAAAGTAAGGTTGATGAACCATGATTTTGAGAAAAAAACGTAACATTTAAAACTTATGTACGGTTCTCCTTCCATAATTTTTCAATAACCCAGATGTAGGGTTCCTTCTTAACATAGGGTTCCTCTTCCATACTTTTTCGATAACGTATGGTTAATTAACTATACTCTTCTGATATCTCAAAATGTATACATTTCATTTTATCCTTACGCTACAGATCTCCACGTAGGGTATGAACTGTGTTTCTCAAACACGCTTATGCAATTCCCGAATATGCAGAGAATGAAAAGTGATTCCAGAACATGATAATGTGAATACTTTAGAAATTAAAACTCATTATTCAAGAACATAAATATTTCATATAGAAATACAAAAAATAATAATAAATTCATGAAATATACTTATAAAATAAAATCATCGGAAAATAAATAAGGGTATTTGTGAGCATCAAAATCTTTATAGAGATAGAGTATTGATCTCAACAATCTCCCCCTTTTTAATAAAAATATCATGTATCGTTGAAAAACAACACTTTCTCAACAATCTCCCCTTTTTTAATGATCATAAAACCCATAAAATAACCAATGAAATTAACTTACAAAATTAATTACATATAGTTTTTAATTTTTCAAAGATAAACACAATATTAGAATTAACTCAATTTCTCCCCCGTTAAAGGATTATGATAATGCTTAATTTTTGAAAATGTTAAAATAACATTTTCTGTTAATCCAATTTTCTCCCCCATTTTGTGATATCAAAAAGAATTATAGAATATGGAATATAACACATTTAATGTAGCACTAAACTTAATTAAATTCTATTATTAACTGTTTGTCAATAACGGAACATGGATCATAGGCATATCTAAGTAATGACAATAGAAAAACAAAAAAAACAAAGATAATGTGAATCAAAATTTCATTGAAGACATGGAATATGTACAATCACGATGATCAATGGAATCAAGGTATGGTAAGAGTATAAGATAGGGTATATCTCCTCTGAACTACTGTCTTGATATCTTCCAATAGTTCCCTTAGACTTTTCGTCATTCCATCTCTCAGTTTGATTATAATATCTTGAATCTCCGGAGTCATATGAATATCTCCCATAAGGTTTACTCTGAAAAACTCATGAAGTCTCTCATACTTCTCCATAAATAGAGTTAACTTTTCTGTGAATGGAGTCAACATAGTTATAATACATGGTTCACTTGAGGTCAACTGGTCAACCAAAAACTTCTAATTATCTATAAAAATTGATAGTGGAGCACAATTGCATTAAAAATCATGCAATCGTTCATTCATATTTCTCATTGCTATTGTGATAGCCTGAAATTTTCTGATTATATATGGTGAAGTACATGATCCACTAGCCTCAATAGTTATGATAGATGAAAACTGTGTCTCTATATAGGTTTTTAATTCTGACATATTCAACTTCATCACTATTTCTGATTTCAACTTGTGTACCTCTGTCAACATCTCTTGTTAAAAATTCACAACCTCTTGTCGGGAAACTGTACTTCCTTTATGTCTTTGAAATTTCAACTATTCTTTCTCTATGGATATCTTTAGTGCAACATTTCAGATTCCAAATTTGAAAACTTTTTGTACAATGCTTTTACTTCCTTATTTCCTGAATCAGAGGCACCATGTACTTGATTCTCATTTCCACCTTCAATGTGATGTTGCAGTACTAATGGAAAAGTGTCTGTATCATATTTTTCTTTTTCTCCCTCTTGAGATGGCTGGTCCACAGAATTTTCCTCATTGTCTTTTCTAGACTCTTCTATAAAACAATCTTCAGAAATTACCTCTGTTTGAACTTTAGAAACATTTTCATCACGAACATCAGTAATCAGTTATTCCATTGGATTTTCTAAAAAAATATCTTCTTGATTTTCCTATGAACTAGCCACTTCCTCACCATTCTCTTCCCCCTTTTCCTTTTCAATTGTAACATCATCTTTAGTTAAAATTTTAGGTTCAATTTTCGTTTTTACTTGAGGAGTCACTGTAATTTGAGCTGTATCCTCTTCTTGTGGGTTCTCAACAGCTTCTTTTTTGACAAAACAAAAAGAGAGGAAATATTTTATTGTCAATACTGGTGAAACAAGTTCCTCATTAGCTATTCTTTTTCTTTAAATCTGATTTACCTCATGGCTTCCTTCTTCTTGAGTTTCTTTAGTTATAAATATTTTTCTTCTTACAACAGTGCTCACTCTTGATTCAGCCTGTACCTCCTTGGACTTTGCAGACTGAGCTTGAGCACTCTCTTCTTCTTCCTCAACCCCTACTGGAAAACGTTTTCCTTTCAATTTCCTCCCGAAGTAACCAATATTTTTTATGGTCCCAGCACTAAAAGTGTTACAATGATGTAATCTAACTCTGGCTTCCACCGGCCTCACCACATCCTTTTTGAACAGATTTTTTTGAAATGAATCTACCAGGAATATAAAAATTCATACAGGCACTTGATTGACAACAATAATGAAGATACTTTACCATGTTCCTTGGAAAATAAATACTTATATCACTCATTAAAAGAAACATTATACACATGTCTGGATACAATATTTTCTCCAAATCGTACATCCTCGGTGCAATCCCTATTTTCAAAAATTTCAATAAGATTTTATAATCTGGCTCCAGGTCCTTTATCAATATCTTCCTTATATGATTAGAAAAAAATACATGATACCTTTAGAATTTTTCACTAGATCTCCTATATTTTTCAAATCAAAATGAAAAACACCCTCATGAGGGTAGTTTAGAATCAGACCAATCTCTAAAGAGGATATCAAGACATCTTTATCTTCAATCTTTGCTACCATAGTATCCTCATCTTCTCCCAGAATAAATTTTACATACTTAAATAAATATAATAGTTCTCTCTCATACAAAAACTCATACTTCTATCTATTTAAGGTCTGCTCTAGATTTTGAAAAGTGAGATCTTGTTTCCATAGAACATTCATCTGAAATAGCCATTCCAGGTCTATAACCTTTCCTTGCAAAATTTTTCTCCCTTTGGAACGATGTTTCTTTATTGTGCTGGTCTCAACATCATCAGTTCTCTTGGTCTTGGCCATTCATGTCAAAAAAAATCTGATGATATGAAAGAGGATTAGGGTTTTGAAGGATTAGGTTCTAATAGAAAAAGAGCAAGTATGCATTGCGGGTTCGAAGCGTTTTTTTGTATAAAATAAAAAAATTCTGAATTTGAAAGGTTTCTAACAGCGTTGATTACTATGTCATCAATAATTATTACATAGATTTTAAAAACTAATAAAATTGATCACACATAAAAAAACTCATTCAATTTTAAAAAAATAACTAATTTATTTTAAACAGTGTCAAAATAAAGAAACAGCATAATAAAATAAAACTTTATTTAAAATTAAATAATTCTAGATCCCCCTTAATAAAATCAAACCTTGCAGTGGGAAGTGGTTTAGTAAAAATACCTACTAATTGAATTTTAGTATTTACATATTCTAATGATATATCCTTTTTAAGAACATAATCTCTTAGAAAATGATGTTTGATATCAATGTTCTTAGTCTTATAGTGATTAATATGTTTTTTTGAAATATTTATAGCACTAATATTATCACATAATATAGGCATACTATTAAAATTTAGTCAAAAATCTATAATTGTATTTTTCATCCACAAAACATGTGCACAACAACTGCCAACAGATACATATTCTGCCTCAACTGTTGACAGGGCAAATGAGTGTTGTTTCTTTCTTGACCATGACACTAAGGATTTTCTTAAAAAGTGACAAGTACCCAAAGGGATTTTCCTATCTAATCTTCATCTCTAAAATTCTACATCCAAATATGAAATTAAATTCAAATCAGACGTTTTAGGATAAATAAGAGATTGAAAAACAGTTTTTTTAATATCTAAAAATTCTATTAACAATAGTTAAATGGGATTCTTTTGGATTTGATTTCAATCTTGCACAAAGAAATAATGAATACATTATATCTGGCATACTAGGAGTAAGATATAATAAAATACTAATTATACTTCTATATAACTTGATGTCAACTGATTTTCAAGCTTCATCCAAATCAAGTTTTATACTAGTACACATAGGAGTTATATATGTCTTTCTATTTTCAAGTCCAAATTTATTTATTAAATCAATAATTTATTTTCTTTTATTTAAAACTTTTCCAATGTTTTTCTGATAAATTTGATGTCCTAAAAAGAAATTTAATTCTCCCATCATGCTCATTTCATATTCTTTTTTCAGTATATTTGAAAACTCATGAAAAAGAGATTTATTAGTTGATCCCAAAATTACATCATCAACATAAAATTGAACCAATAAAATATTAGAATTTTCACTTTTCTTAAATAGTGTTGGATCTTCTATTCCAACAATAAAATCATTTTTCAAAATAAAAGAGCCTAATATTTCATAACAAGCTCTAGGTGCTTGTTTATGGCCATAAAGAGCTTTAGTAAGTTTCAAAACAGAATCTGGTTTTTGAGAATTTTTAAAACCAGGAGGTTGCTTAACATAGACTTCCTTCATCAAATAACCATTTAAAAAGGCAGACATAACATCCATAAGAAATAATTTAAAATTCATATGAGATGCATATGATAAGAGGATTCTAATGGCTTCTAATCTAGCTATAGGGGTAATGGTCTCATCATAATCTATACCTTTTTCTTGATTATGTCCTTTAACTAATAATATCACTTTATTTCTAGTTATTATTCCTTTATCATCTAGTTTATTTATAAAAACCCATTTCATTCCAATAAATGGATAATTCGGTGGTCTTTTAACTAAATTCTAGTCATCATTTCTTTAGAACGGGTTTAGTTCTTTTGGTAATACTATCATCCAACATACGTCATCTAAATATTTTTCTATAGACTTTGGTTCTAATTTGGATTGAAAGGTAGAAAATGCCACAAGATTTCCTAGGTTCCTTATAGTTTTTATTCCAGTTTTTATGTCTCCTATTACAATTTCTAAAGGGTGATTCTTTAGGGTCGTTGAATGTCTAGGTAGTACACATATAGTTTATTCAGTGTCATGTTCTTCTGGACAGAACTGAATTTCATTTATATCTTTTTCAAAATCATCTTTCAGGTTCTCATGTCTCATGTTTTCATTAGAATAAATATCATTTATTTGATATGTCCTTTTCTTAAAGGGATCAGACTCATCAAATTTCACATGAACTGATTTTTCAACAATCCATGAATTTTTATTAAAAAGTCTACAAGCTCTGGAAGTATCAAAATGTCCAAAAAAAATTCCTTCATCAGATTTTGGATGAAACATACCAAGATTGTCTTTGGTGTTTAACGTGTAAACCTTACATCCAAAAATTTTAAAGTAATTAATTTAGGTTTTTTATTTTTATTGAGTTCATAGGGTGTATTTTTTAAAATTGGTTTAATTAAAACTCTATACATTATATAGTAGGTTGTGCTTACAGATTCTTCCCAAAAATAGGTAGGAAGACTGTATTCATTTAGCATAGTCCTAGCCATTTCCTGAATAGTCCTATTTATTCTTTCAACAATTCCATTTTGTTGAGGTGTTCTTGGTGTACAGAAAGTGTTTTTAGTACCCATATTTGAGAAAAATGTATTGAATTACATATTCTCAAATTCTCCACCATGATTAACTCTTAATGAAATTATTTTAAAACCTTTTTCATTTTGAACAGCTTTGCAAAAACTCTCAAATAATGTAAAAGATTCATTTTAAAATTATAAAAATAAAATCCATGTAAATCTATAATAGTTATCAACCAAAACATATACATATAATTACTAGTCAATCTTGCTAGTCTTAAAGGTCCAAACAAATACATATGGATATGTTCTAGAGGTTTAGATGTAGAAATTTTGTTAACAGATTTGAAGAATGATTTGTGTTTCTTGCCATGTTGACATGCATCATAGAATTGACAACTTTCAGACTTGAGACTAGGAAAATAAGAAACTAATTGTTTCTTGGATAATTTATGTAATGAATATATATTGCAATGTCCAAGTCTTCTATGCCAGATCTAGGATTCATTTATCTTAGAAGTTAAGCAGTTTACTTGCTGTTTACACAAGAAATTTAAATCCAGTGTATATACATGGTCAGTTATAGGTGCTCTAAATTTATGCAGTTTATTTTTAAAAACAGAACATAAATTGTTATAAAAATCAACAACATAACCATCATCACATAGTTGAGAGATACTTATCCGATTTTTTTACAATCCTTTTATATAAAGTACTTTGTGCATTGAGGCAGCTTCTAGATCTTAAAATTTTCCAATGCCAATGATCTTCCCTTTGGCATTTTTACCAAAAGTGACAAATCCACCATCTTTTCGAGTGAGTGTAGAGAAATTCGATGGGCTTACAGTCATATTCCTTGAGTAGCCACTGTCCATATACCATATGGTCTTTTTGCTTCTATGAACTGCTTCCTCTAAATAGATTTAAATAAATTGCTTTGGTACCCATATTCTATTTGGTCCAATTGTGTTAGCCAGCAAAGATCTGGGAATCCAAACTTGCTTTGTTTTTTTAAATAAACAGAATCAGATAAATTATTTTGAAACAAAATCTTTCTAAATACCCCTTATTTGAGGTTGTCTTTAGAAACAGTTTTTAGAAATATGTCCCCTTGTTCCAAAGTAATTACAATTTAATCTTTTTGAGATTAGAATAAAATAATTCTTGTATAGAATTTGTTTTTGACCTCTACTACCAATTCCAAATCTTTCTTTCTTAATAATAGTTTTTATAAGAATTTCATTCAAGTTGTTATCTCCTTTGGTAAAAATAAGTGCTGGATATTTATATATTTGTACTTCTATTTGCAGTGTTTTTATTTTAGATTCATGATTTGTATAGTAAATGTTAATTGAATTATACTTATCAGTGAACTCCTTAAATTGCTTTAGTATTGTATCTCTTTCATCAAAAACAGCCTTATTAATGTTTTTAATGACTTATGTTTCTTAAAAAGTGAGTCATATTTTTATTCAATAATGTTGTAGTAGGCCGCAATATTTTCATTAGAATAACTTGTTTCAGAATTAGAGTCAGTGTAAGAAGAGTAATATGTTTTTAGCTCATCTGTTTCTGCCAGAAAGCACATGTTGGATTTCAGATTTACTTATTCCTTATCTGAGTCTGATTCTGAAGAGCAGTTGGAGACTTCATACACACTCCATGCGGCTTTCATTTCTTTATTGTCATTTTGCTCATAATTATTCCCTTTAAAGAACTTCTAATTATTTTATTATTTAACTGTGGACTGTTAGGTCTGATATGACCTACATTCTTTTACTCATAACATCTGGCTTCCTTTTCATCCTTTTTGAAAGTTTTTTCTGAAAAATTTATTCCATATGTAGAATTTACTAAACATTCTGGATAGCTGAGCCAATTGGACATTAGAATTTAATGAATCAGAACATTCTAATTTCACGTTTACTTCTTTTAGATTTTTGATTTTCCCCTGAGATGAAACTTTTAAGGTAGTGTATTCTCTATTAATCAGAACCATATGCTCATTTTATTCATCTTGCATCTCAGATTAATACATCATAAGTGTTCTAATAAACTCTTTCATGGTTAAGTCTTTGATTGGTGTTGACTGTCTAATTGCAGCAGAGATTCCATTCCATTTAGTAGGTAGTACTCTTAGTACATTTAAAGCTTGATCAGCTTGGTTGATTGGGTCTCCCAAATCTGTTATATAATTGAAAATCTCTGTCAATATTCCATTCATTTGATTAATTCTTTCACCTTCAAACATTATGAATGTGTCGAATTTAAGCTTTGCAGTATCATATCTCATTTTCTTGACATTGTCAGTTCCTTCATAATCAACAACAACACTTTTCCACATCTCATATACTATTGGGCATTGAGATAATATGTAGAATTCATTAGGTCCTGGACCACATATAATAGAACACATGTCCTTCAATTTCATTTCATATTCTGCTTCAGTAGTTGCACTCTATGTTTGAGGTTTGTTAGGTATTTCATAAGGAGTCAGAGTCATTGAATATACTTTGATCCACAGTTTTTGCAGATAAGTTATCATTCATGATTTCCAGCATCCATAATTTTCTCTATTGAAGTATGGTGCTCTGACCATATACATTCCCTCTTTTGTATTAGTCATCTTGCTCTATGTATAATCACTTTTAGCTTGTTAAGGATTTATAAGAAAGCTCAACCTCTGATACCAATTTTGGATCGGATTGTACCAAATATACACAATAGGGGGGGGGTGAATTCTGTCCTTTAAAAATTCTATTCAAAATCATGTTCATCCCTTAAACTTTAATCAGATGAATTATTTCAGTGGAAATTTAAATAGTAGTGACACACGATGTATAGTGGTTCGGGGAATAGAAGTCCCCTAGTCCACTCCACCAACAGTCTACTCCACGAACTTGATGATTTTCACTATCGAGTTCTCTTTTCAACAGACCATTCCACAACTGAGTACAGGCAGTTGACACCATTACAATCTTAGGCAAAACAAGCCTTCTGGTTCACTCAGAGAACCGATATATCTTAGTTCAAGAAACCGATCACTCAAGAATATAAATTAATGGTATTTGTAAATTGAAAATACTTTGTAGTTGTTCTTTTAAATTGCATAGAATTAAATTGATAGTAGATGTATCATAGCCTTCAAGAATAATGATCTTCAAATAAAAGTCGTTTTGAGTCGATCCTATTACATTAGATAAAAAAATAATTCATAACTTTAGAAGTAACAGATTCACAGTATATCTTAGATGTATAATGAGTTAATCTTCAATTGTGATTATTCTTCTTTAATAAAGAGAGATTTTTTGATCTTTTGAATCAGCTGATCTGTGTTTTTGATTGTCTCTGTTTTCATTCTTTTTATGAATGTTTGATGTTGTTGTTTGGAAAAACTCACATATATTCTCTGTGTAAATATGAATTCTATATAATAATGACGAGAAAATTTCCTGCAAATTTAGATCCACAAATGTTTCCTTCTAAACCGCAACAATCAAAAATTCAAAAAAAACATAGCAGTCATAACTTCACTAAAGATTCGGCATAGATGGTTCTTTTAAATTGATCCTTTAAATCATTGATAAAACATCTTTGAATCAGTCAAAGATGCGCTTTAAAAATAGCTTCAAATCCGGCTTGAAATTATCTTAATAATCCCCTTGTAAACCATTTCATAATTATATCGTCTTTAATTATCTGATGCTAAATGTAAGGTTGAACTGTATGGCATGCATTTTTCAAACGTAATGTTGAACACAAAGGTAGGGTTGATGTCGCATCCTTCAAATGTAAGGTTGATTACAAACATAGGGTTGATGAACCGTACTTTTCTTTTCAATAATCAAACATATGGTAAATGATCCATACTTTTATAAGCTTCCAAAAGTAAGGTACATGATCCATACATTTGATGAAACAAAATATTTTTTACAAAAGTAAGATTGATGAACCATAATTTTGAGAAACAAACGTAACATTCAGAACATACATACGGTTCTTCTTAATAAAATTTTAAATAACCAAACGTATGGTTCCTTCCTAATTCAGGGTTCCTCTTCTATAATTTTCCGATAAAATATGGTTTATTAACAATACATTTTTGATATCTCATAATGTGTACATCTCATTTCATCCTTATTCTATGTTTCTCCATGTAGGGTATGAAAAATGTTTCCAGTAAATGCTTAAGCAATTCCTGAATATGTAGAGCAAGAACAGTGTTCCTAGAACATGTTAATGAGAATACTTTTGCAATTAAATCACATTTTACTAGAACATAAATATTTCTTCCAGAAATAAAGAATAATAATAATAAATTGCTGAAATATACTTAAAAAATAAAATCATTAGAAAACCATTTAGGGTATTTGTGAGCATCAAAATCATCATAGAGGGAGATTATTGTTCTCAACAATGTCCCCCTTTTTAATAAAAATATAATGTATCATTGAAAAAAACACTTTCTCAACAAAACCTTCAATATTCACCACCTAATATATCAAAATAACCATAATATATAAATAATCCTAATGAGAAGAGAATAAGATACTAAGAAATAAAGAGAAGAGGGAATTAAATGAGGTTTCCTTGAAGATATAAGCAAAAATCTACCCTTGATAGAAACCAAAAGGGAGAATATGAAAGGGTAAGGCATTCCTAGGGTTACATAAATGTGAATAGGGGAAAATGAAGGGTGATTTGTGTTAAAACATGGTGGGAATAATATTAATGTAACACCCCAACCCCAGTTACCTAGAGTTGGTGCCTTATTACATAACATTAGCATGATTATATGTAATGAAGTCCCGAAGGACCAACCTGTTTAATAGTTTTGGAAAATAGATTACATACATGAACATTACATTACACCTTATAAAATAAAACACAACATAAATGATCCTTTGATAATTACATTAATACCCAAGCTTAACCATGATTATCAATAATAATACACTTCTAGGAATCTTTGTAAAATAAAACATAAGAAAGGGGTGATCTCATGTGCTTAGTAAGGGTAAGAAACCCAGTGGAAGGTAACATAATCATTTGGCATGGTGAATAATTTAAAACACATGCCTTAAAAATAATAAACATTAACACTTTGTCGTAGAAATATGAGATGTGTAAATAATTCCATAATAAAACATAGTCACGGGTTTTCTACTAGTCCAATAACCACATGAACCATCAATAATATTTTCATAATGAGGGAATGTATGATGCCAGACATTTTGAAACATCTTGTCAAGGCCTCAACTAAGAAGTCTAAAAATGATTAAGTCCTTATCCAAAAACATATATCAAATTGGGAAAGGCCTCATCCAGTTCCACAACTAATTGTCTCATCAGACCTATCGATGCACCGAGGAGCTATATCGGGCTCCACCCATCACTTACTAAGTCAAATATATTCCTCATATGAAAGGTTGAAACATAACATAAACATTCTTATCAAAACTAGAATAAAAAATGTCAATACTTTAACCATAAACCATGAATGGTATAAAAATAACACATCCACAGTCAAATATATCACAAAGCCTTCAACACAATTTGGAATATTTTTATTATATTAAATCGGCCTCAATCAAGAATAATATCCCATAAAGGTTTTTGACATAGTTGAAAATGATCAGTGAAATGTTTTGAGAGAAATATCCCTTTTTTCATGAAATCATTTAAAAGTCACATTATTTATAGATGAAGTTATTTAAAATATAGTTTTGAATCAAAGTGTCCCATACCACTTGGAAACATTTTAAATGAATTATCATTTTAGAACATTCATGCCTATGTAAATAAATCCTTAAAACCATTTTGAAAACATGTACATTAATGAGGAAGGTTTAGAAGAATAAAATTTTAAAACAATTAAAAGGATGTTTTAGTAAAAAGTCCCTTAAAATAATCCCTTTGAAAACTCCTTTATGAATCATGGACATGGATAATAAATATTTCGCAATAGATACTTACATAAAAACAACCTCGGATAATAAAGAGATTGTGAAATTAACCCTCACCTTGTACATTCATTTAGTCGAGGGTACATTTAACCACCTCTATGAAGACCGTAGTATGTTATTAAATTATAACAGAACCATATTAATATTTATGATATAAAAAATGATTCATTTATGACTATATACTACCCATTTAATAATAATAATTTCCATGTTAAATTTACATTTCGGGTAATAATCGCTATTGTTATCGTAGGTGTTTTATCTTGTTAATATTGATTGTATCACTTAGAAAATGATTTAATTACTTATAGAATATAAAAAATGACTTATATATCATATATATTTAGAATATACATATGTATAATAGACATATATAAGAAAGGGAAAACACCGTTTATGGAGACGGTTGAACGTACGTACGCATAAACGCTGTTTCTGTTTTCATATCGTATTGAATGGAACTAAGTGAATAAGATATATGTAAGTAAACATATTTATATATATCTCTCCATTATTATTATTATGTCATATATTACATACTTATTAATTATATATATTATTTTTATAATCATTGTTGAATGGTGAAGGTGGAAATGAATCTCATCGCGTCGTGGACAAGGTAATCCGTACGTACACACGAGCTACAATATCATTATATTGATGGTGAAATCGTTTGTAATTGGATGGTATATCATATATATATAATCATTAACATGTTATATTTATTATTTACATAATTTATACTCATTATTATACACATCCAAATAATGAAGTGTTTGAATAACAAACTACACCATGACGTGGATACGGTAATCCGTACGTACGCACGTACGGTGACTTTGTCATTTATTAGACGGATAAGGTAATAAAAATGGTTGTACCATTTTTATAATAACATCATAGTATATATAAGATACTTTATTTGTTATGTTAGAATGTAATCAACAAAAAAATGATAAATTTGAAGAGGAAAAAAAACAAGAAAGAGGTGATGAAATATTTACATTCTTTCTGGAGTTTTCTTTTGAGTTAATCAAAAGGTCTACTTAGTTGGATTTCAGATCAAATTAAGGAGTTTATCTTGATTTGAGGTAATTGGGGAGGATATTTGGGAAGAGGTTGGCTGATACAAATGTATTTGGAGGTGTGATTTGGAGAGAATGGGAAGTGAACTTTTATAAGAGTTGAGGGTCACTTTAGGGAAATCTTGAAATATTATTTTGTAATAAAATAATTTTCAGTTTCTAATGAGTCCAAAATTCTTTATTTAGAGGATAAGGTGGTTATGGGTCGAAAAAATCTCAACCAATAGGTTTTAGACAAGTATTTGTTACCATTTTAACCATGTCTTTTATATTTAACTTTTAGTTAAATAATTTAACTTTTACCATGTCTTCTTGTATTCTTACACTATATGGTTAATAAACATATCCTAAACTTCAAAGAGAACCTCAAGTGGTTAATTAATGACAAAAATAATATTATTTAATCCCGTTGGTAGAACCTTATATTTTTATGAATATTACATCAAACAATAATAGAGTATTTTTTTAAAAAATTATTTTATTTCAATTTTGACAGTATTTGGTTTTTAGTTTTTTTGAAAGCCATCACAACTTAATTACCTCAAAAAAGATACATTGAATCAACCCTAACATTTCATATTAACCTATATTATTCGTGGATGTCATAAAAAAATTTAAATTATATCTATTTTAAAATTTATAATACTAATTATTTTATTCTTTCATTTATAATGTAATTACTGCATCATCATTGTGTCATAAATAAATTCGATTTTTAATGTCTAGAAATAATAAATAATATAACATGATTTAGTAAAGATTTTTATCTTTCTAATTAATATTTATAGTCGAATTTATATTGTGTTAAAGAATATATTAAAAATGTTTTAGTAATTAAACTTTGAATTTAACTATTTTAACTCTTCTTTAAATAAAATAATGATAAATGTCCTAATCTTATCCAAGTGGACCAAAAAGGATCATATTTTATTCCTAATATTTTTTTTGGTCTAATTAAATGTATCTAATATAATTAGGACATTCTTAGGGTAATTATGATATCACTTTTACCCTTAACTACCCTATTTGGTTTTAATCATGGCAAATAAAAGTCAAAATTTTGTATTCATAAAAAAATATTTTCATCTTATTGAACGACATTTTACATACTAATGTTAACCATTCCACTTTGATTTTTTGAAATTCAACTCACAGAACGGTATAATTAACTTTTTTACAAATTTGCAAATCCTCTTATGAGGTGGGTAAAAGATGGTAAAAAGTTCAATAAAATTTTTATATAACTGAATTTATTATAAATTGACTCTAATGAATTACATTGAACTTATATAGGTATTATGTATCAATTTTGACCTAAATTTAATTTAAATAAAATATATAATTATTTAAATAAAAAATCGGTTTTAAACATATAACATTGTGTTTTTCACTATTCATAAAAAGATTTAAGGTTTTCAGAAAAATACCAAAAATTCACCCTAAGAATGATCTAATATTCTGAATTCAAAAATGAAGTCTATTTAACGAAATTAAAAACATATATGTTCCATTTATTAATTTAAAATCAATTCTTGTTGTCAAAACCAAAAAGAGGGTTTTTAAAAAGTAAAAACTATCAAAAGACTGACATGTTTTTATGTCAAATTTAAATGTGAAATTACTTATAATGACCTATATTGTATTAAATGATAAAAATATAATCTAATTATATATCCAAACAATTAAAATATATAAATTAACACTATTAATTATTTCTATTAAAAATAGTTGTTTTAAATTAAAATTTATTGTTTTTTGGTATTCATCAAAAATATGAAAGTTATCAGAATAATACTAAAAATTTATCTGAATGGAATTCTTATGTCCCGATTCTAAATATGAATTTAATCACATTAAATTGAATATATAAAAGTGTAAAATATTTTTTTTAAAAATGATTCTATATTAAATAGGTGGGATAATTGCATTTTTTTTAAAAATAATTCTTTTAAATAAAATATTGAATATGTCATTAAATTTTGTCTAAGAAACACAAAATATGACCATTAAAATTATATAGGATATATATAAAATTCGAAATGTAGTGAATACTATTCATAACCGCTTTTTGAATGACACGTTTGGTAAGTCGTGTTGCGCTCGAACTCGTTGTTGCGTGTAGCGAAAGTTATTGAATTACTTTGATGAGATGACATACTATGTAATCTTCAGATGTTACATTCTCCCCAACTTCAATAAATCGTGTCCTCATAATTTGAAATTTTTCTTATAAATAAATGGTTAAAAATAGAAAATACCTTTGTGGAAAACCCACATTGGACATTCGGTTAATAAAAATTAGTCTTAATTTGAGGGAAATTGAAATGAAATAATCACCACCAAATTATGATATTGATTAGGAGAAAATTGGTGGTAATTAGAGACACATAATTGGTGGAAAACGTAAATATTTATAGGGAGTGATTGAGGCCATCAATCACAATCAAGTTTAAAACTGAGGGCCTCAATGCCATTCATCTAAGATGATGTAAAATATCATCGGTTCAAGAAAACATATTGTATTAGGGTAACACATTTTTGGTTTTAAGATCCCTTCCCTAAAGTTTAAGAATTATTTTATTCATTGAATAAGAGGATATATACTTGACATGTAGTGTTTCGGCCTTCAACTAATTCATTCCAAAAACTCATCTTTCACTCTGAAAAATAATAGAATTGAAAAATATTCTATTTATCCTAATCGTATAGGGTCCCAAAAAATGAATTTATAATTTATCTATTAGACTAAATAAAAAACTACATTTTACAAACCAGGACATCACATAGGCCAGGGTTAGGCAATGTACCTTTATCGGTCTTCAGTTTCGGGTTCAAGTCTCACGGCCTTGCTGAACACGACGGGTTGTCACCCGACTTTTGGGTTGTCCTTTTTATAAAAATAAAAAACAAAATATAAAGAAATTATTAAACCTTAACAATAGTATATAATGTCATACTTAATCCATTCCCACCTTTAGACATATCCAAAATACTTCTTTCCAATCTCATAGTCAAAAATTTATAAGAAAGGTAAACACAATGAAGATCTTTCTTTTTACGTAATAACATTTGAATACCTTCATCATGTATTCTTTTAAAACATAGTAACACCCTGAATTATCATATAACTGTATTGATTATATTCAATCTCCCTTATTACTTATAGAATACTGGATATAATCCTTATATCAAAAAATGTTGAAATTTCCAATAATGATGGAATATACAAATCATTAATTAGTTTCAAGGTAGTCAATAATATCCAATATAATTTATCCAAATAAATAATATCTTATTCCAAAATCACTAAATTAGTATCAAAATCATTTTATGGTTTATCTTTCTCTCAAACAAATATTTTCCAAAAAAAACCTTCCATGGAGTCACTTTTCTTGGTTCTACACAATATCATGTCCTTTATGAAATAATACCGCAGTACAATGCTTATATACTCCATAATTCTTATAATATGTACAACATTAATACAATACTCAATTGATACAATAATTTAATAACAAAATAAGAACTATTAATCATTACTCTTCATCTTCGGTAGTATCATAACATGATTATTATCCAATATCATCATTTGGGGTATACTCTGATATTTTACACATTGATTTGGTTAGTGTCCCAACTCCTTGAAAATGAAGAATTATACATTTGAAACCTTTTTCTTACCCTTTCAATCACGTACTTGGTGTCCTTTTTCTCCACACTTATAACAAACTCCCATTCCCTTCAAGCATTTACCAATGTGATTCTTTCCACAATTATCACATATGGAAGAATCCTTCTTTCCCTTATTCCCTTATGCATCTTTCTTTCTACCATCATTTTCTTCTCTGGATTCCCTTAAAATCCATAGGACATAGAGAATTATTTACTTATTTTATTAAAATATGATACTATTTCTTCATAATATGATAATACATGGGAAACTATTTACTTTCTAAATGATTCCTTAATACCATGAAAGATATTATCTTTCTTACACTTTGGATCTTCCGTATTAATAGTGTTCTCATTCCATCTACTGGGTTCCATTTCTAAACAATGACATATAGTAGGTTTGTTTTTGAACCGCAATGCATAATTCATAACATGTAATATACATAATGTAAATTTAAAAGAATATGGATATAATCTATAATCATAAAATTTTTAATTTGAGGAATTATTTACTCATAAATCCTTCATAATGGCTTGTAATGAAAATGTGAATTATCCTAATCATATCCAATGGGAGTTCCGTAACCAAGAGTGGAGCTAGGCCCATTGTCATGTACTAGGATACCCTAGGTAAGTCCTGAAACTCCTTGTATGAGTTTTTACTCCTAGAAACATTTTTCTAGAGCCGCCTCTACCTGCTCGTATCTAGACAGGGATGTAAATCTTGGAAAATAACAAAACCACTACCTTACCAAAAATCAAGGATGTTCTTCTATACAAATCCTTTAAGTCTATCTTAGGGTAATTTTCTCTAATCATATTTTATCAAAATCAATTTCCATTATTTTTTCTATACATATTATGATACCAACTGTAACGACCTAACCCCAGTTACCAAGAGTAAGTGCCTTATTACATTACTTTGGCATGATTACGAGGAAACAATCCCCAAAGGACCAATTAGTAAAGAATTCTTGGAAAATAGATTACATCCATGAAAGTTACATTACACATTATAAAATAAAACACAACATAAATGATCCTTTGATAATGCCATTAATCCCATAGCTTAACCCTGCTTATCAATCATAATACACTTCTTGGAATCCTGGGAAAATAAAACATAAGAAAGTGGCGAGCACAAATGCTCAGTAAGGGTAAGAAATATAGTGGAAGTTAACATAAACATTTGGCATGGTGAGTAATTTAAAACACTTGAATTTACAAATAATAAATAGGAACACTTAATGGTAGGAATATGATATGAGTAAATAATTCCATAATAAAACATAGTCATGGGTATTCAACTATTAGAATAACCACATGAACCATCAATATTATTTTCAAAATGAGGGAGTGTATATTGCAGGATATTCTGAAACATCTTGTCAAGACCTCCGCCAAGATGTCTAAAAATGATTAAGTCCTTGTCCGAAATCATATATCAAATTGGGAAATGCCTTGACCAATTCCACATCTAATTATCTCATGAGACCTATAGATTCACAAAGGATCTGTAGCAGGCTCCACCCGTTACTTACTAAGTCCAATGCATTCCTCAGATGAAAAAGTTGAAACATAACATAAACATTCATATTAAAAATAACATATGAAATGTCAATAATTTTACCACAAACCATGAATTGAATAAAAATAACACATCCACAGTCAAATATATCACAAAACCTTCAAAATAATTTGGAATATTTTTATTCTAATAAATCAACCTTAATCGAGAATAATATCCCATAAAGGATGTTGCCATAGTTGAAAATGATCAGAAAAAATATTTGAGATAAATATCCATTTTTTCATGAAATCATCTAAAAGTAACATTATCTATAAAGGAAGTTATTTAAATGATAGTTTTGAATAAAATTTCCTCATACCATTTTGAATTATATGAAATGAATTAACATCTTAAAACATTAATGTCCATATAAATAAATCCATATAAAACATTTTGAAAACATAGAAATTAATGAGAAAGGTTTAGAAGAATAAATATTTAAAACATTTAAAATTATGTTTTAGTAAAAACTCTCTTAAAGTAATCAATTTTAAAACACATTTATGAAACATTAACAGGGATAATAAATATGTCCCAGTAGATACTTACATAAAAACAACCTCGGATAATAAGGAGATGGTGTAATTAACCCTTACCTTGAACTTTCCTTTAGTAAAGGGTACGTTTAACCTCCTGTATAAAGAACTTAGTATGTAATTAAATTATACCAAATCCATATTAATATTTATGATCTCATACATGGTTCATTTATGACTTTATACTACCCATTTAATTATAATTTCCATGTTAAATTAACCTTTCGGGTAATAATCGCTTTCATTATCTTACATTTTTTATCTTTTTACTCTTGATTGTATCACTTAGATCATGATTTAAATACTTAAAGAATATAAAACATGATTTATATATCATATATATATATAATTTAAATATATATAATAGACATATATAAGAAATGGAAAACACCATTTATGGAGACGATATGCCAAACATACGCATAAACACTGTTTCTGTTTTTATATCATTTTGAATGGAACTAAGTGAATAAGATTTATATAATTATATATATAAATATTCAGTAGAATTATTATGTCATATATTACATACCTATTAATTATATATATTTTTATAATCATCATTGAATGGTGAACATGGAAATGAATCTCATCACATCGTGGAGACGGTAATCCGTACGTACGCACGAGCGAAAATATGGTGACATTGCCATTTATAGGATGGATTGAGTAATGGAATTTTTGAACCATTTTTATAAAAAAATCAAATCATATAGAATATAATGAAGTTATTATATTAAAATGGAAACAATAAATAAATAGGATGTGGGAGAAGAAAAGAACTTGAAAGAGGTGATGAAATGTTGACCTCTTCTTCGGGTGTTTCCTTTTGTGTTGATCAAAAGGGCTCCTTAGGATGGATTTTAATAAATTTAAGGACTCTATGTTTATTTTGGGTAATTATGGAAGATATTTTGGGAGGTTTTCATGGAGCTAAATGGCTTATTTTGTGTGATTTAGAGAGAAGGAGAAGTGCCCTTTTATAAGAGAGGTGAAGGTCACTTTAGGAAAATCTTGAAATATTATTTTATAATAAAATAATTTTATGTTTATAATGGCACAAAAAGAATTTATTTTTAGGATAAGATTGTTATGGGTAGAAATACTCTCAACCAATAGGTTTTAGACAAGTTTAGCTTAGGATTTTAACCTTATCTTTTATATTTAACTCTTAGTTAAATTGTTAACTTTTACAGTGTCTTCTTGTATTCTTACAGTATATTGTTAAGAAACTTACTCTGAACTTACTAGAGAACTTCTAGTGGGTAATTTATAACATATATAATATTATTTTATCCCTTTTATAGAAACTTATATTTTTAGGAAAATTATATCGACCAATAAAATAGTATCTTTTTTAAAAATTAATTTATGTCAATTTTGACACTATTTGGTATTTGGTTTTTGTGGAAGTCATCACAACTTTATTAGTACAAATAAGATACATTGAATTTCCCATAACCTTTCATATTCACCTATAAAATTCGTTTATGTCCTAAAAACATAGAAATTATATTTATTTTAATATTTTTAATACCATTTATTTGATTCTTTCATTAATAAGGTAATTACTGCATCATCTTTGTCTCATAAATAAATTTAATTATTTAATATCTAAAAAATTAAATAAAATATCTTGACATAGGAAATATTTTTATATTTCTAATAAACATTTATAGATGAATTTATATCGTGTGTAGCCCTATATTAAAAATGGTTTAGTTATTAAACTTTGAATTTTACTCTTTTAACTCTTCATTAAATAAAATAATAATAAATGTCCTAATCTAATCCTGGTGGAACAAATAGGATTTTATTTTATTACTAAGGTTTTATTGATTAATTTTACATATCCAATAAAATTTGGACATTTTTAGGGTAATTACGATATCATATTTACACTTTAATTACCCTATGTACATTTAACCGTAGAAAATTAAAGTAAAAAGTTACTATTTAGAAAAAATTATTTTCCTTTTATTAAACCACATTTTAAATTCTAATATTATTTTTGTCTCACATATTTTTGAAATTAAACTCACAGATTTGGTAAAATTATGTTTTATGTAGATTAGCAAATTCTCTTAGGAGGTGGGTAAAAGACGGTAAAAAGTTCAATAAAATTTTTATATATCTAAACATATTATAAAATGACTCCAATGAATTGCATTGAAATTTTATAGGAATTATGTATCTATTTTGACCTAAAATAAATTTAAATAAAATATATAATTATTTAAATAAAAATTTGATTTTAACTAATAAAGTAGTGTTTTCACTATTCATCCAAAATTGAATGTTTTTAGAAAAATACCAAATTTTCACTCTAAGATTATTTTGATATTCTGAATTCAAAAATGAATTCTATTTTACCAAATTGAAAAAAATATAAGTTTCATTTATTAATATAAAATTAATTCCCATTGTCAAAACCGTAAAGTGGGTTTTTAAAAAGAAAAACTATCCATAGATTATCTTGGGTTTATGTCAAATTTAAATGTGAAATTACTTATAATGACCTAAATTATATTAAACGATAAATATATAATATAATTATACATCCAAACCCAACAAATGTATAATTTACCACCATAAATTATTTCTATTAAAAAAGTTGTTTTCAATTAAAATTCAGTACTTTTCTGTATTAATCAAAATATGAATGTTATCATAAATGTACCAAAAAACTATCCAAATTAAAATTTTTTTGTCCTGATTCTACAGAAGAATTTAATTTCATTAAATAGAATATATAGAAATGTTAAATATTTATTTTAAAATGGATTCTCCATTAAATAGGTGACAGAATTGCATTTTAAAAAAATACCTATTTGATCTAAATAATTGAATTTGTCCTTATATTATGTCTAAGAAACACAAAATATGAATGTTAAAATTATATAGGATATATATAAAATTCGAAATTTTGTTAATAATATTCATAACATCTTTTTGAATGGTTAGTTTGGTAAGTTGTTGTGTATCAGAACTCTTTGTTGCGTGTAGCACAAGTTATTGAATTATTTTGAAGAGATAACATATTATGAAATCTTGGTGTGTTATAATTAATTTCAATTTTTTTAATGATATAGTAAGAAACACGGTATGACTATAATTTTACTGTAACTTGTTCCAACAATGTTATATCTCTATGCTAAGGGGAGGGGAGGTTGAATTGGATACTAGAAGATGGAACACTACCATGAACCTAGCTATGTGACATTGATAGAACCACTGTGTGGGCCAGATGGTTTACAGAGGGCAAGAAATATTTTTCTACTAACCGTATTCTAGCAATATGACACCTTCGGTAAAGCCCAAAACAACCATTATTTTAGAAACTCCTAGAAGAACAAAAAAAATAGTTAGAACATGAATGAAAAATACAATTCTTTAGAATAACATGAATGTTTTGATAATTATCCCCACTAATAAAACTCTCCATCTTTAGAAAGATAGCCTATAGTTTGACCAGAGTTTATATAAGGAAACTACTCCACTGAAAAATTCTGATCCAAAATTTCATGCTCAACATTACTATGCTTCCATAGGACTTGATCTAAGAGAATAAATTTTCGCCAAATGACATTCAATTAGGTATCAAAAATCCTTAATCGGAGCTCATTCACTGACATATCAGGTTCCAACTCAAGCTATTCTCAGATTTACCCATTAGAAGGTTCTGGATTATTCTTTTTTAGTTATGAGATATAGAAAATATTAGGAATAAATGTCAATTAAGTTGGAAATTATATATTTCATTCAACCAGTCCTATCATCTCATTGATATCAAATGGTCCAACATACCTCATCATAAGTGTCCCTAACTTATAATGTCATTGATGTCCCAAGAGAGGTGTGACTTTTAAAAAAACCCAGTCACCCACTGAAAACACCAAGGACTAAATTAGATGGTTAGTATATGAATAATAACAACTCTGAGTTGTTAACAAACTTTTTATGATCATATGGATCTTACTAGTCTTTTCATACACAATGATCTATACCAGCAAGGAGGCCTCACCCACTTCTATCCAACACAAAGGAGACCAACATTAGTGACCATAAAATTCTTTAAAATGATCCATAATAATTGAGTATTGGTAACTATTATTATAATAAAATTCAATAAATCCACGATTATTATACTAAAACATCTAAGGTACATGATGTGGCATGAAGCATGTATTGAATAATATGGTTCGTTCGCTCATTCTGAAAACTGTTTTGTGGATGGTCGGTTGTTGTAGGTTTGACCTATGATCCTTTTTACCACTAGAGGCCTTACCAAAAAATGAGAGATAAAATAAGGTCCCTTATTTGATATAATAGTAAAAAAGACTCCATGTAACCTCAGAATATATTGAACATATGACCTACCCAATTCCTCTACTTTGGCCGAGTCCTTGATCATGATGAAATGGGAATACATGGTTAGATGTTCGATAACCACCCAAATCTCATTCCTACCTTAGGGTGTATGGGGATAACCAACGATGAAATCTAAGTCTACCATGTGCCTATTCCAGGTAGGAATGAAATGAGGCTGAATTGATCCTGATGGTATCTGGTGCTTGGTAATGACCAACTAGAAAGTATTGTACCAAGATACAAAGTCATATATATGAAATCTCATACAAGGCCACTAGAATTGGTTTCACATGCCAAAATAATAATTGTGGATTTTTTATTGACATCCCATTAGTAATAATTGAATCTTAACATCAGTAACTTTAGAAGATATGATGACATGACTAAATAAAAATTGAATAAAAGAACACTCTCTAGATATAATGACCACCCACTAGGATTCTATCCACTATTTAGAAACTATGTATAATACTATCACGAATCAGCATTAAACCAATCATCTTGATTAAAATCCAATAGATAATGAATCAAACATACTAGAAAAGGATATAGAACCACTATGTTTAGTCTTTTCTATGTGAATCTGTGAAAAATTACCCACTAGATCTAACTCAATACTAGATTACATCTGGTATTGTATTGGAAACTTCATACTCAAAGAATCAGCTAATATGTTTCTTTTAAATGGGTTGTATGTGATATAAAAGTTGAACTCTTAAACGTACTCTATCCATCATCACTACCCTAGGTTAATATCTTTCTATGGTAATATACATCTCATGATTTTTTGATATGAGAAGATTATAATCCTCTACCTGAAGTGATAACAGAACCATAATTTTATAGAATATATCACTTCAGGATGATCAAGGCATTGGGTTGGATAATTTCTATTATGTTGTTAGAGTTGGATAAATGCATATGTCACCACCTCATCACCTTGTATAATCACACAAAAAAACCAATACATGACGATTCAAAATAAAACCCGTACCAATGTCCAAAAATTGGTAAGGTCATGAAATGGGAAGTACTATACCACCACCTGATCTCTTTAGAGGAAAATGGGAATTCCAAGATACATAACAACTTTAAACTTTTATAGGTGAGTAATGTCATAAATAAGCTATGTTGTGGGAATTCATTGATTAACTTCTTATAATATCCTGTCAGGACACAAAAACTCATAAACTAAAAGTCAATTAGTGTATCTTTCCTTGAAATAACTACCCTAAATTTATACAGATGAATTTATACTTCATGATCTGAGATCACATGCCTCTAAAAAATAACACCCAGGGTCTAGAAAACTGACTTAAAAAACATTACACAAAGATAATGGTCTCATATTGTGCTAAAAAATTCAAATATTACATGTTCTTCTATTTCAAAATCGAATTGTCCAGTGTGTCATCCAAAAAAATTGAAGAAAGTGTCATGGTATATATGGAAAACCTAGATCATTAGATCAAAGAATACAATATGATAAATGGTGAAACTAAACATTGTTATCCAATATAAAAAATGTTCATACATGCTATGGAATATAGTATTGTGAACATCTTTTTCTCTCTCCCTGACCCTGTGAAATCATAACCGATGGTCAATCATTCAAAGACAAAATTCCCTATAATTTCATCAAATAGATCATCAACATGGTGAAATGGGTATTTATTCTTAGTGTTGACCCCATTCAATTTGTGGCAATTCATACATAACTATAGAAATCAATAATCACTCTTAGAAAAAGTTACTAGAGTAGACCAAGGAGAGATGCTCGAGAAAATAAACACTTTGGATTATAAATTCTAATAAAATATATTTAACACCCTCAACTAGATGGGGGACATATGATAGAATGTAATAGATATTATCAATGAATTTGATGCCTAATCAATGGTCAAATCTCTATCCCTTTCCAATGGTAAACATAAAAAATCATCATAGAATACCTTAGGAAACTTATCCACCTTGGAATGAAAATATTCAAGAATTTTTCAGTATCCTATTTTAAGAGTTATAACACCTACGAAGAAATGCTTCACTAATATAGAAGTGGAGGTCCAAATAAACATGACCACATATCCCATTCTCATTGAAAGGCTCAAGTTCTCCCATCATGGTCTATGAAATCCAGCCACTAATGATAGAAATTTATGTAGACTTTGAAAAACATCATCAAATCCATCCATTAGAATAATTGAAATATACCCACCTCCAGAATAAAGAAACCCCATTTAATCTTGACCTATAGTAAAGAGATTATAAAAGACCAGAATCTGAAGCCATGTTGACTCTTCCTGCAAAGAGTTGTAACCAACTCCATGACAAAAAACATTAGATCAGAGGGGATTTTAAAAATATACACATGTTTAGGAGGAAGATATCTGTTATAAGCACCCATTTTGAGAAAATACATTAATATATATGAAAAATTTAGAATAATAACCTGAAATATTACATGTCTTGAATATAAATCCATTGGTTCCTGATCAATAACTTGTAAGTACATTATCTTTGTCTATGCATATTATCGACTACTAATATGATAATCTACATTAAAATGAATATTTCCAAAAATAGACCCATCATTTCCACTATGCACAATAAAAGGAGAACTAATAGTTCTTGATGCATTAAATAGAGGTACCATTATTGAAAGAACTATATCGCCTTAACTATTCAAAATTGGGAGAGAAATTGTTTGAAATAATTTCAAGTGACCCATGTGTTTTCATTGATGAAACACCTTTAGGCATGGATAATAATAAAGAACACACATGTACATATTTCCCCCACTGGTAGTATATAATATATACACCCCCAAAAATAGCTAATTGGAGCGGTCTAGGAAAATATCCAAAACTACTAGCACCTTTTTATCCATGCACGTCACCCTTACTCTTTTTCTCTTTTGAGCTAACTAAAATCATTCCCATTGATGGAAGAATCTTAAAAGAACCTAAAATAATATCCTGGTTCATCTCCACCAACATAGGTTTGTTGATCAACATAACGTAGGTCTTTAACATAAACAAGAATACCTGATCTTGAATATTTGACCCAAACCCCATTTCAAATTATTGAGAATTTAACATGTCATTGTAAATCAAATCAGAAGTAAATCTGAAAAACTCTATGTAGCTTTTGGAATAAAATAACACTAAATATTCTCCCTAATTATTGTCCCAAAATTCAATGGTCCTAGCCAAGGATTGCATCAGTGGGAAGACTTGCTCATTAATGAAAAACTTATAGTCTTTCTATACCAACTACCCATGTTTCCCTACATGAACCATTGAATCCCACCATCAGTAACTAAGGAGTTCAAATAGAAAAAATAAACACTTTGAGATGATAGAATATGAACTCTCGAGGAACTGAAAGATACTATCATCCTTCTACACATAGTCTTATGTGTCCCGGAGTTCTATGTTTCCCTGAAAGGAAGGGGTAAAATATAGGGAACTCATAATCTTTATCATTTACCAGTATTGGTTTAGAGATTTTTAGTCAAATAATAACCAGATACCAATCCCTAATATACATCCCGAATATCATAAACAAATTCGTCAACTAATCTATAATAAACTTGTGAGGGAGAACTCTTACAGGAATCCTCCCATGTTAGTATAATAGGTATTCATAGAAGAATGAAACTAGACTACCAATAAACAACAATAATGTACCATCAATACTTACCGCATTTAGATCCATTGTAAAACTTAATAAAACACTAACACCAGCCTTCGTAAAAAAATGGCCCATACTAATATTCCAAACATTCACCCAACCTTTTTAACCACTTGTAGTCTACATTATTTTCATTAAACCTCTATGAGGAGCATATCCAAATTCATAATATCCAATGAAAACCCTTGAATTTTCATGAGGTTTGTTGGCCATACACACCACTTGTGACATGAACCTCAACCACCGATAGTCCAAGCTCTTATCTATTTAGACTTCCACTTGTAACATGACCCAAGAGAGAAGAATACTAGATCTTATTCCAATTTTTCACAAACCATGTCGAGGTTCCAATATACCAACACTCAATATGTCTTATAAAATAGCCCAAATGGGTTTATATCTTTACTTGGGCATACAACTAGTTCATGTGCATTAGCGAACTCCTAAAGAAATATTGTCCCTTGAACATAACCTAACTTTTCGAGCACATTCCATACTCAATAAACAACAATTACACAACAAATACATTACATCATAACCAATGAATGGATAATGATATAAAAAGGGGATATATCTATATGACGTGGTTCTATTTACATTTTTATCCAAAATCCAAAGCTCTTAATAGGTAAACAACTAGCAATGTTAAAAATCCACCATTTGGCATGAGTGCTATCACCCACCACATCACCACTATCAATAGAATAAATAAGAGGGCTCCACTACCAAGGGAATCCAATTATAATATAAAAAAAATCCTTTAATAAACCATAATTAGAAAAACAATTCATTTACCCATTAGGTATATATAACGTGTGATGTCACAAGTCCTATAAGATCCCACCAGAAGTTCAATTTCTATCCATTAGAAGAAAAACTAAAATTTTAGTTTTTTAAGGAATATAATTTTTTTGAACATGTATTATTTTTTAAAGAAATATAATCAATGTAACATGATTAGAAGAAGGTTTACATAGAACAAGAACCTTAGGAAAACCCTTATTTATCTTGGTCTCATAGGTTCTAGGATCCTCATACTCTTAATGATCTATCACAACTAGTTCTTCCCTAATACACGATCCATTATAGAGGTATTTTCCAAATTTATAGTGTTACCCACTACATCACCATCCCAACCAATAAGTGTTTATAGTGTAGTCCAACAAGGAATAATGGGAAAACCTATCACCTCTAATAGTTTATTAGTCTGTATCCCACCCACCTTGGATCCCAGGGTTCCCAACAACTTTTCCATTTAGAAAGACCATTTATAACCATTATCCAAAGTGGAAAAATGTTTCAAGTGTTTTAGGAAAACCAATACTCTTGAAAAGAAACATTATGTAGACACATTAATTTTATAAAACAATTTTAAATAAAGTCAAAAACATTTCAAATATCAAAATAATTCATAACAAGGAACCACTTATCTTCCCTCTTAAAAATACAACCATCCTAGTGTGGACTACAAGCTAAAGCGAGGGGAGATCCTATAAAAGAAAGAACACACAACCAATATCATTATCCATGAAAAAATTATATATTTAATACATTATAGGTGAAAATGACATTTGATGAGAAGAAAAACCATGTAGAAGTGAAGAAGAAACCATAGAAGAAGGATAAGGGGATCTTACACGAGGTTTCCTAGGATATAAAATCTCCAATCCATCCATGATTGAGGACAAAAGGGAGAAAAAAAAAGTGGGAGACACACATAGGGATGGAGAAATGTGAAATATGAAATAGGGGTGATACATGGGTGAAAAATAGGGATTCAGAAAAGTGAATTTATGTATTTTAAATAGTTTAAAGATGCATGGTTTTTCTGCATGGTTTTATAGACCATGTGAAAGCCTTATACCCCCTATGTCCCATGGGGAGGGGAGGTTGCACAGACTTTTGGGGGAAGAAAATGACTATGTGCCTAGTCCTGTAACCTTGAAATACCCAATATCATTTCCAAATGGTTTGTAGTGGTTTGTTGGATGATTTTTTCTAACCATGTTCCACCCAAGTTATACCATATGTCAAACCCAATAACCTCCATTTTTCATAAAAAGTATCATGATAAACATTTTAACAAGACTAAAACCCAACATAAAAAATAATACCTAATAATAATACCATGGGTTTGATATTTATTAAGTATAAGTGTGACTATATATCCATATAATGTACTATATTTTAACGGATTTTGGTTTGAGGATTACTTAATACTAAAGAGTTTCTATTAAATCTCATTTTCAAATAAATATTGTTATGAATGAACCTTCATCTGGGGAAATATTATTAGAAAATTTTCTAAATTAATACCACAATTATTTTCTTCTATAATTATTTTTTTGTTTTTAAATATTATATCAATATTTAATTTTCATTGGAAAATAATATACCTGACATGACACTTGAAACTGAAGCTGAATAGACCACTTATTTATTTCTTGTAATATTTATTCTCTATATTCACATTCATTTTATGAATTTCATTATATATGACTCAATAAATTTTTCATGTCATTTTAAATATTCTTTTTTCCTTGTAATAGTTTGATTTAATTTAACATCTTCCATGTTTATAATTTTGAAAAAATAATCCATCTTTAGAATTTTTTATGCAAAAACATTATTTACCCATTGTTAGTATTATTATTTCGAGAGATTCCTTTTCATATTATGAAATTATTATAAGAAGAATTTTGATTATAACGATATGAGATACCATTTAGAAATGATATAAAACCCATTTTTTATCCATGGGTTTTCATGATATAATGAATAATTCATATATCATAGAACACATTTGTATGTATTAATGTGGGTGAATTCCAATATCACCCACTAATTATTTGGGTGATGTTTTATGACTCAAGTGCTGAAAAAAGTAAATAGGTTGTAGCCCCATCAGAAGAGGGTATATGGGTAGCTAGCCTAATTTCCAGAGGGTTTATAGGTTGTTTTAGCTAGACTAAGAGGTTAAAAAATGGTATTACCAAGAACAAGGGGGTACAAAATTGGTAATCCCAAGATAAATAGGGTATAGAAATTGTTATCCCCCGCCCATGAGGAGACTCAATTTTTATTCAAATCCCAAGAGTGTTGAAAAGTTGTTAGCCAAAGCCCAAGAGGGTAGATGGTTTTTAATCCCATGAATATAAGGTTTTATGAGTTTTTAACCCAAGGCCAATATGTAATAGAAATTAGGTAGAAATGCATCCTTCACCACATTATGATTTACTATACTTATGATTTTTCCCATTTCTAGGATTATTTCCCAAGTTATTATCCATGGATCTAGAATATTATCTCACAATTACACATTATAATAATATATATATGATGTATAAATTGATATTACAAGTCATTATATTATTACATATTTAGAAGTATTTTAATTTGATATTTTTAAAATAAAATATTTCTCCCTTGCTCATGATTTCTAATGTTTATAATCCATCCCTCATGACATGTTGATATTTTTTTTCTCTTACTTATATCATTAGCTAACCATTTTATTCTATTTCAATTACCTAGGATATAAAGATTAGTATAACCTTTGATATTTCTAGATGGTTGTCTATTATGGTTCATTTATAGATAAATATTCATAATAATAATTTTATGTCACTAATAATCAAAGACAATAGACCATCCGTTTATGGTATTGTTTGATAATTATGAGATCAATGTTTAAATTATTTTGAAAAACATAATTTTATTTTAGCACATATCATGTGGTATATTATCCAGTTATGAATTATGTGTTTCAATTACCATTCTAGTTAATGTGGGTTTGTTGTTCACTAGTATGTATAAGAGGAGCATTTAAAATTTTCTGGAGATTATTTTGATTATTTAATGTATTATGATGAGATATAATTAATAAAAACCAAATGGATAATCCTAAGTATAAAAGGAAAGAGTAATTTTTTGGGAAATTTTGGAGCATGTGAATTCCAATAAATGAGATACCCATTTATATACTAAAAGTGGATATATTATTTAGAACATATATACATAGGGGTAATAACCATGGAAGGGCATATTGATTATTAACCCAATCATTACCAGGTGTATAAAAAAGAAACCTAAAAAAATTCCTAGTTTGAAACCCTCAAGGTATATTCTTTATTTAATCACATTATTTTTATAATATATAATAAAACAATCCTCTTATACATATCATTACATGCTTCTTAACATATGTATCCTTAAAACACAGTGCAACGATCAAGATGGATAGTTCCTTCTAGAGACTAGGTTCATATTACAGCAATATTAAAAAAAATTAAATATAATTTTTAATCACTATAATCAAATAATTATTTCCATTGAGCTTAAAAACTATATAGGATAAACTAGGGAATAAATAAATACAATGGGTGATCTCTGAATCCCATAAATGGAATAAGCGTGATAATGAATTATAATATATGAGTATAAAGGTATAACATGATATCATAAAATGAATAAAATATGATTAATCATAAAAGTGCATGAAATAATTTATTTTTAATCAAAATATAATTATAAAAAAGAATGTGACCATAACAAAAAAACCTAACATAACCTCAAGTTAAGGCCCACCACCAATCGATTATAATACGGTGGACAGAGTCCCATTAAAGATTCGTTTTACTAAATAATTCAATACACTTCATATCATATGAAATTAAAATTACATAGTGAATTGGAGATATATTCAATCATACCCAATATATTATATACACGCATATGTGTTACATAAAATAAAATGAAATAGAAGAAATAAACATAATAGATAAAAATTAATGAAATGGGATACAAAATCTTATCCAATAGTATAAATTTTTTATATGATAATTTTTTTCATGAAATAAAGGAATAAATAATTCTAGGAATTTCATTGGGGAAGAATAATAATGTTCGATGAAATAATTTTTCCATGTGACATGAATATATAAAAAAGAAGTGGAGAAGTTACTTTGAAAATATACCTCTTATGTGAGGTTTTGCTGAAAAGGGAATAGTGTATTTAATGAGGTGGAAGATTGTACTAATTTCTATAAAAGCAGAAATGAACTAAAAATATTTTAAAATATAATTTGAGAAAATTTTTAAACTGTGGATAAGTTAAAATATTTTATGGAGTTGTACTTTAAATGGGCTAAGAAACATGGATTTTCCCTTTTGTTGGGCTTGGATAATGAATGAAATTTAGTGTGAAACCTTTATAATGTGTCTATAAAAAAACCTAAATGTAATAATAACTAGGTTTATATGTGAAGTAAATATATATACAAAACATAAAAGTTATAAATGAAAATAATAGTTTAATTAAATGAGTTTTAAAGTGGAAATTCATGATCTAAAATTAAGGAGGGCTGTTCATAAGTTCTATTACCTCATGTTCTTATTA
Organism: Viscum album; assembly: GCA_963277665.1. NCBI lineage: Eukaryota > Viridiplantae > Streptophyta > Magnoliopsida > Santalales > Viscaceae > Viscum > Viscum album. Next base: position 1,114,184,912 of record OY728146.1, read on the forward strand.
ACTCTACAATTTCTCTTAACATTATTAATAATAAAATTATATTTATCAAATACATGACTAAGAACCATATTCTAATATGTTTTATTTATTACCAAGAATTTTTGAAAATTTAGAGACATTTAATTTTGGTTTCGTTTTTGTTTCAAGTTTTCTAAGGTTGTTCATTTCATGGTTCAATGGTCACTTTTTTTGTGGATAATTGTATAAGTTTTTATGAAATAGGACATCAAATATAAAAGTAAAATGTAATGATAATAATTTCCTTATATAATTTAAAATTTTACCATATATACATATGTGTTTTTCATAGGGATGATTCATTTAGTATAAACATCTTCGTTATACGGTAAGTTTATTTAGGCACTTTTACTAATCATCTTGATATATTTTCATTTTATTTAATTCAATCATATTTAATTAATTTTAAAACCATAGATATGTTCTATGGTATTTATAATCATCATTTTTAACCATAATATATTTTATATAATTATTAACAAAGGTAGTGGAGAAATATAAAGTACATTTTTCGTAGAGGCGATGGACCGAATATAATTTGAATAATCATGTTCATTTTATACAAAAATTAGATGAGGTTATCTATCATATATTCCATTAACATAATAAAATTAGAGTATAATTTTCATACTTATAGTATTAAATCCAATTATATAAATTTTTGTAATATTTATAAGGGGAATAAATACTAAAAAAATATCGGTTGGGAGTATTTCTTTCCCCTCTGGAGGTCTCCTTTTAGGCCATCACATAAAGATCCTTGGAATGGTTATTTGGTTATTCCAAAACTCTTTTAGATGGGGAGTAGGGTCTAGGATAGTAATGGGAAAATTTTGGGTCACCTCTAGGGATTATAAAGTGTGATGAGAAGAAGTGGCATTTATATGAGGAGGATTGGGGAGTTTTTCAAAAACAAATTCCATTATTTTTCTATTTTTTATCAGGAATATCCTTAGTGATGAATATTTTGACTAAAAACAATAATTATTTCATGTGATTCCAAACTAACCATCACTTAAATCACCCGTGAATCATTTTTGCTTGTATTTTTCATGTAATGTTAAATGTCGCATGCCCTTATTTTCTAGAAATTCAACTACTTTAAAAAAAATAAAAAAAAATTCACCCTAACCATTTTTTAACATATAGATTTAAAATGAAATATATTTTATTAAAATAATATTATAAATATGAGAAAATAATTTTTTATGTAAAATCTTTTTTAATTGTAAAAATTAAAAACGTTGATAGTAAGAACAATTTATAAAAATTTGAAAAACTTCTTATGATATAAAACATTATATTATAATTATTTTGAAACATAATATTATTTTTAATTTTTTTTAAAAAGATATAATTTATTTTTATATTTTTATGTCAATCATAACTATGTAATAAGAAATGATTATTAATAGAAATTTGAACATATATTTTTATTTTGTTTCAAAAACATTTATTTATATCTATCATAGTATAAATATTGTGTAATATCATTTTATAAGATAAATAAATATTATTTAAAAATTAAATTGGTGTGGTTATTAATGTAATAGTTATTTTACTATTACAAATGATTATATTTCTTTTTCCTATGGTTTTATTACTATACCAATGTTCTAATTTTTAATGGTCATATGAGTTCCCAAAATTCTATAATTACCTCATAATTCATCCATTTTTCATCCAAATATATCTTCTGTCAATGGTATACACATTTTTGTTTTCAAAATGATAATTTTATTACTAGCATTCTATTTTATTTCTAAAAGGTTCTTCATGATTATTACCATTTTTGGGGATCGCGCATATCCAAAATTTTAAATTATAGTTTTCTTATATTCTATTATTTATCCCATTGTAACACTTTCCATTAATATGGCCATATTGATTCCCAAAATATAATTTTCAAGTCAATATAATTAAATTTCATTGGGTCTATCTTGTGGTGAATGTTCTTTATATAATATTACATTACAAAATATAACACGTTTTTATTATAAAAAATGAAAATTCCACTTTTAAAATTTATGGTCATTACATTATTCTCCCCTTAAGAAGTTTCACCCTCAAAATTTATTTTTTACCATTATGATGAAAAAATATATTGCTTCTTTTATTTCTTTACATCGTCTTGTTTCCTATTTTATATCTTTTTAGTTATGTTTTTGGCATAATACATTCACTAGTGGATTAGTCTTGTTGCATAGAACATTTTTTCTATAGTATATGATCTTAATTAGATTCTCCTCATCAGATATATCACTATATAGATTTACCATATTTACATTTGTTACATTTTAGTGATCTAGTATGTAATTACGCAAGAAAGATACATGTAACATGTCATGTACTTGAGACAGGGTTGGTGGGAGTTCTAATAAACATTCCATGACTCTCATGTCATTACTAATCTAAAAGGGGATAATGTATCTTTGAAGCACCCATGGTTTGAGGAATATAATTCCCCTCTTTATTTAATTTTTAAGGTATGGTTTGTTTGGGATTTGTATATCTACGTTCATAAGAGGATTTGGTGAGTTTAAAAATTGATTGATAGGTTTCATGGTAAGAACATTATTATATGAAAATATATAATTTCCCTAGGTAACCGTGTGACACATTCAAAGAGTCAAGGGGGGGCCCATGGTTGGTACATGATTAGAGTAAACCATATAAATATACTTAAATATAATGTGAAAATATATTTATTTTTTATGTTTTTTGTTCGTGTTTTTTCAATATATACATCCAAACCATTATACATGTGGATTTTGAGAAAGTGGCACCCACATGGTCAACACATGGTTTGCTAAACTATGTATCCGAACAATGTGACATAATTAATTATATATGCAAATTATATTTTATCAATATTACTCACCAAAAACCTATCATTATTTCTTTACTAACCTTGTATATATATTTATAGGGTCTTCCAAGGAAGGTTTTATCGATGGTAGTCTTGTAGAGACACATTCCAATTATTCTTCTTGTATTGGACAATGGAAATAAAAGGTAACAACATTGTTCATTATATTTTTTTAAATATTCCTATTTTCATTTACACATAACAATGTATTAGGGTTATAATGATTTGATTTATTATTCCATTTATATTTTGATAAATTTTATTTGTGATTTATTGAATTAAATGTGAATAAGGTATGGGTATATGAAATCCCAAATAATTTCATTGTATTAAGAAGGATAAGTTTTATGGAAGTTTGTTCTTTAATTTTTATACTTATCTTAAAACCTAATGAAATATTTTTTCAAAAATTATCTTCCTTGATATAAAAATTAATCTTTAGATTAATACTTTATTGAAAAAACTTTCTGTTGTGAATTTGAAACATTAAATTATTAATGGTTTTTAGAATTTTTTTCCACTTTTTTAAGTTATGGTTATGATTTGACTTATTCTAGATGTTTGATTAGATGTTTTAAATAATTAATTATTTTGAGTAAATAAAAGGGTTTGTTAAAATTGAATATTCATTCAATTGGGCGAGTCTATATTGCATTATAATAATCATTTTAGTGGTTCAAGAAAGGGGTCAGCATCCTTGGAAAACTGTGGATTCACTTCCAAGTTATGACATGACTGGTAGGATGTGATTCTTAGCAAGGATTATGATAATTAATAGTTAGATGAATGCATTTTTCTGTGTTTGTGATGTGGAATTAGTCATGTCATGTGTATGCAATTAGTAGTTTGATGGTTTATATTAATTTAATTTATTTAATAAATTACATTTATTTTTAACTATTATATTATATATATATATATTGAACTATGAGATATCATGTTATTCTACTAAATAAATTGGTTATGATGTTTTTGGGGATATAATTTATGATTGTTTGCTCACCCATTGAATATTAACCTTGGTATGTATTAATATGTTTTTTACCGTGATACTAAAAAATTAAAGGACTGTTATTTCTCTAGTGGAGCAGTAAGATTAAATATTGTTGGGGATGATATTAAAATATTAGAGATGATTTGGTCTAGTAATTATAGTTATACTATATAGGTGTTTCAGTAAAAGGTTATCTTTTATATTGGTGAGATATCATTGTTCATTTTCTACTGATACTCTATTTTCATTTTGTTATTAGTCATTGAGTTTAAATGTTTACATTTCCTGCATAAAATAATAATGGTTTTGTTTTTTAGTTATTTTTTCCAGGTTTTGAGTATTTTTAAAGGTAAAATTATTCCCCAAAAATTTAGAAATCCCCTAGAATTTGTTTCTATTATTTTTTGTCCAAGGGATGTCACTTAATGTTATAGCACCTCAGTTCCTTATGATCTAATGGTTTGGGTCCTAATGTTTAACTGGTATCTGTTTGTTTAGTCATGTAGTTTACAATGGTAATAAGTAGATAGGACATGTCTAAATAATAAATTTATAGCATAAATTATTTAACTGTCCTCTTTATATATAACATAAGGTTACCATGGTATTCCATGTTCACAAGGGTCTTTTTATAAATATTTAGTAATTCCATCATCTAATCATTGTTAATTTAGCTAATGGGTATAGAGTATCATGAATTATAAACATGAGTTTATACTAGTACAACATTACCCAAATTGTCTTCTATTTTTGTGTGAATACTACTTTTTAATTTTTTTATATTTAATTATTCAAATGAGGTTATGTATCAAGATGATTTCATATGAGATGAGTATATAAAAAACTCTAATGTAGGGAAAATTTATTATCAATTATTAGTAGCTACTTTTGAGACTAATGACTTAATTGAACCTATTAATTTTTCTATCATTATAGATTAGCATCCTATCATTTTCCCAGAAATGTTTTACGGTTTTGCACTTAAAATGGAAGTTAAATTTCCAATTGATCTCCTTCCAAGGAAAAATCCTATTTCGCTTATATAATATAGAACAAAACAAACAGAATTTTTGAAATAAGGGCCTTGTTAGATGAATTGGAATGTAAATGCTTCCTTAGGACGTGTACATTAGCATACACTTTTTCAATTCACTATCTAAAATAGGAAGATGTTTTCTTATGACTCTGTTTTGATTATAGTAAACTGAATAAGATTACGATAAATAATAGATATCCACTTGCAAGAATTGATGAATTTTTTAATCATTTTTAAAAATCCAAATGGTTATCAATGATTTGGTTGGGTACATATATCACCATCTTTGGGTTTGTAAATGAGATACTCCATTTATATCTTTTAGATAACACAGTAGTCATTATAAGTATTTGGTTATGCCCTTTAGTCTTACAAATGAACTATTGATTTCCATAGAGTCGATGAATTGTCTCTTTAAAAGGCAAAAAAACCTTTGTTATGGTCATTGTATATTAAATTATTTTGTACTATCAAACTGATAAAATCAATGAAAAATATTTATAGATTTGGTTGGGCTTCTTGTGAGAGTACAATCTTTATGAAAAGTTAACTAAAGGTGATCAATAGATTTAATATTTTCATATTATTTGGCATTTAATTTCAAATAATGGAATACGAATGGACCCTAAAAAGTTATACATTGTTGTGTCTTGGAATCCATTGAATAAAATCATTGAGATACCAAATTTTTTGGGTGTATCAGGTCACTATCACTACATCGTTCATGAATTCACAAGTCTCACATATCCTTTGAAAGTCCTAATAATTAAGTTATCTACATTTATTTGGAGTGATTTATGTGAGAATTTATTTTTAGGACATAATAAAATGACCCCTTTGTCAAAAATTCTAATCCGAACAGATCTAGGTTAAGGTCTTGTAGTCTGTTGTGACATGTCTTGATATAGACTCATCTATATTGTCAAGAAAGAATGTCATGTTGTACCTTATGGATAAATAAATTTGTGAATTCAAAAATGAATAACTATAACATGGTTTGAAATTGGATTTTGTGGTGTATGGATTAAAAAAATTGAATCATTTCCTTTTTATCTAGAAGTTCAATGTGTTCCCATGACACAAAATCATGAAACCCATATTTTCACCAATGGATTTGAACCTCATATAGAGATGTTTGATTTAATACCTATAGATTTAAATTTGTCTTATTATATAGATGAATAAAACAAGATTTTGTGGCTGATTCACTATAAAAAAAATTGTATAATAATCTATAAAGAGAAGATTCGGATTAGTGGTAATAAATGATTATGATTGCTGATATAAATTTGGATTTCACTATATAGACGGAAGTCAAATAATTATTTTTAGTGACCCTTATTCATAATTTGGTTGAGTGATTCAAGGATTTTCCAGGATGAAATCTTGATTTCATTACCATTGCATGAAAACTCTAGGGTGGTAAAACCTATTTTTTGTTAAAACATGATAGGAATTTGGTGTTTAATTTTAATTAATTAATATTCTTTCTCTTGTCTTGTTAGTAACAACTCTTTTCTTCTTATCCCAATTAAAAGTTGGTGATTCACGAATGAATCCAAAAATTTTACAAGGCAGTGAGGACACATTTTTCATTATCAACTATGAACTCATTTTATTTATTATGCTATAAAATGACTTAATTGTCTTCTAGTAAAGGATAGGAGTCAACAAAAAGTTGTTATATTTTTATCATTTCTTTTACCTACCTAGAAATGTTTAAAAAATATTTATGGAATATTTATTAGGTTTTCCATGGACTATTCAAAGACATGATTTATTCGGGGTTACTATAGATCAAATCAAAAAGTCAGATGACATTTTCAGATATGTGCTTCCAACATGCTAGATGACTTGAAAAAACATAATATTTGGTAAGTGGTAAAATTATATTGGATATAATTTTTGATAATATTGGAATGAAATAATCATTTTAACTCTCATATTTAGTTATCTCTTTATCCATTATTGGGGGAATTGTTGAATAAGAGCACAATTTGTCATCCTACGATGGATGGGAAGTCGGAATAAGTGATTCAGACACTAAAAAAATATTCTTATAGATTTTCTATTGATTTATGTTTCTCAAGATATGATCACATTCCATTAGTGGAGTTTTGGTATAACATAATTTTTGAGTAAACTATGTAAATTTAACTATTTGAAAAATTTTAAGGTTGTCTATTTCGATCATTTCTATGTTGGATAAAAAATCCGAAAAAAATACTTTTTTGTATATAGAATAGTTCATGGAAGGATGAGGAAGATTATGTTGATCATGATATAGAAAATTTCAACTTAATTTGGAGAAAAATCTAATGTGGTTCATCATTATCACCTATTATCAATTAAAGTGGGAGACCATATGTTTTTTCATGTATATTTATAGTTGTTACATCACTCATTGGGTATGTTTGGAAAGTTTTATCTTTGGTATATTAGGACTTTTGAGATTCTCTTATGAATTGGTGATATTACTGATTGGTTGGATTCACCACCATAGTTCAACATGGTTCATAATGCCTTCATGTATATAAAATGAGGAAATACCAATCTGATCATATTTATGTGATTTTATGGGAACATTTTTATCTTGAAATTGATGCATCATTTTTTCATCTAATGATTCCTATCTTAGAAAGACAATAAATTGTTTTTTATTGCAAACATATTCATTTGGTTAAGGAATTGAAGAAAATTAGTAAACATGAAGAGGTTTCACGTGAATTGAAGATATATATTCCTAAAATTTAGACTCCACTTTTATATCATTTTGAGAAATTCTAGGGAATTGGTTACATCTCGAGAATTGTCATGGATTTTTTGGTGGTTTTTGGAAGTGTTTGTGTTGTTTCATTTTTGTAACACGGTTAAGGTAAAATATGTGGATTTCAAAAGGTAATAGTGTGATACCATGAGAGGACCTTGGGGAGGAACCAAAAAAGTGTATGTTTAGTGTAAACCATTGGAATTTCCCTATAAACTGTGAAACATAAGATGTATTAGATCCACATGGGTAGGTTATGATTCATCAAACTATGCGGAAAAACAATGAAACTTGGGTGTTTTGAGAGAGTGGTAATGTAATGATCCAAAATATTATCAATTTAAATTACCTTATTATAATTATTTAATAAATTATAAATCACATAAAATCACATAGATAATGCAATAAAAAATTATAAATGAAGAATGAAGGGAATATGAATTATTTATAGAATTTAAGGAAGTTGTACCAATGGAATAACAACATGAAATTAGGAATGGTAATATGACCCCTTTGAATAGTAATCCATGAAATAGAATAGTAAAATCACATATAAATGTATAAAAACATAGTTATATTAATAATGAAAATATGATATATATATATATAGTATAAGTAAATAAATATTTTAAAAAATATAAATTAATTGTTGGTATTTTTTTCAAAACATAAATGTTTCATTAACAATTTATAATTAATTCCATTTACTAAATGGAAATTTATTTTCATAAAATCTATTCATAAATTAATATTTTTTTGTGGTATTATTATATTATAATTTTATGAGACCTTACGTAATTTTTCAAAGTGTCATTCATTGAGTTTTAATTTCAAAACCACTATTTATTGAATAAATAATGATTTAAACTAAAACATAAATTTATCAAATTTAAAAAATTACATTCATAAAATTGAGTTCGTTTTTAAATTATAAACATTTAAAAATGGTTAGGGTTAATTTTTGTGATTTTTCTAAAATAGTTGAATTTTTGGTGAATAGTGAAATACAATAATTTACACTATATTACGCTATAATTTAAATTAACTATTTATTAATTCATTTATGATTTAATAAAACAAATCTATAACTATCCATTATTATTTAATATATTTATTAATAAGGTTAAAAATATTCATAGTATTGTTCCAAAATAATAAACTAATGAATAAAATAATCAAAAAACACCCGCTCCAAAAAGAATAAATATCACCCTCACCACCTCTTCTCCTGAGACCTTCCAGGACTTAAAGTTTTTCCAATTTTGGCCAAATCCTCATCCAAATACTATTCCCCATGGGAAAGATCCTTTGGTCTCAAAAAATACCAAAAACAATTTTTATAAGGAGGTTTTCAAGGAGGACAATTAAAGAGGTAAAACCCTCCTTCATTTTTTATTACTTTTCAATTTATTTCCTTTTATTAGTCTTACATCATTTACATTGTTTAAAGTGGAATGATAGCTGCAGTATCTTATAAAAACTTCCATTTTATTTTTTTTATGCAATAATCATTAATCAATGTTATTATTCTCTCCCTTTCATGATAAAAATAAAAACTCCATCAATAAGGTGTTGATCTATCGCCTTTAATGACAAAAAGATCACATTTTCTATTGCCTTATCAAAGGAAGTTCATAAAAACATCATAATGTTTGAAGAATATTTTGAGATTTATTTTATCACTTCTTGTTTGTTATGTATGTTATATATATACACCAAATATTAAATAACAAAAAAATGAGTACGTTGTGAAAAAGGCACCAAAATTAATCTAAATTATTTTTGTTAACTCTTTATATAATGATTCATCCTCATAAAATTTGATCCAATAATATAAAAGATAATTTAATCTTTTTTATGTTCATTAATAACATATAATCCCAATTCAGGAGAATTATCTTCATTTTACATATTTTTCCATACATGTATATAAGTGAATCGATCATGTAAAACAAGAAAATGAACATTCCTGAATGATATAATTGAACTATATAACTCATCATAATAGCTATAAATGAACATGTTAATAATATAATGAATCAAAAAAATTATAATAGGTTTTTAAATAATTAATTAATTAATGTAATATTATTATCCAGTATATTAAAGTGATGAAGGCATTCAGACCTATGGTAAGGGGATTATCGAACACAATTTCCTTTCTTTGGGTTATTACTCTTTCATATCAAATTTTGATATGGTTGTTATTTTAATATACGTAAAATGTAATTTCATTTTCATTCCCTTTTCATTTCTAGGATATAAATTCTTCAAATATGATTTTATGAAAAAAAAATTCCAAAAAGAAATCTTATTTTCATAATCACATGTTATAATTCTCTTGATATTGTTTAACATTCACTCAAGATTTATGATTCTTATACTAAATAATTTATTCCACATTCCTATTGAAACCAAAAGGTTTATTCATGAATGTTTAATTTATGAACTTCTCATTAAAAATATTTCCTTTCCTTGAGTAATTTTATCTCTATGATTGATATACGTTCTAACTGGTATGCATGATTAAGTAATTGTTATGATGTGATTGGGGTTCCAAAACTTCAATAAGAACATCAATTGATTGGAAAATTTGAATTATCTCATGAAATAATGTTCTACATGAGAAAACATTGTGTTATATTTGTTTCACAATGATGATATTGTTTGGATTATGCACATATGTTATGCGTGAACGTGATTCCATCTTTGGTGAAAACAATGTGTGGTAATTTACTAGTACGACATAATGCATCATTTTTATGAATTTACACATTCTAAGACTTTATTTAATTATTCCTCTCACGATTATGATGGTGATCGTATGCTTATGTTAAAATTATTATTATTATTATCACCCCATTTTATATTGATTCATGTTCTTATATATGCTCTTGTTGGTATTTTAGATCAACCATTTATTTGATTTATATGGTTAGGTGACTACTTATACTAAGGATAATATGAAAGACACTAAGAAGTTATAGAATAAGAAGTTAAATTATATTTATTTTTTATTTTTTAAATTGTTTTTGGTCCAAATATTTTAAACACACTAAACCATTAGATGTTTGTTTTGTAATGTAATTCAATTGTTTATCATTAAAATGATTTAATATTAATGTAATGAATATAGGGTCTCTATAGTTGGAATTAGAGCATGTTCATGTAAATTTGGGAAATAGGATTAGAGAAACTAGTGAAAACCCATAGTATGAAACTACGTATATGTAAGCAACCAAGATTCTCTATTTTACAAATATTTTATACATAGGGATCTGAAAATATATTCCCTTAGAGTTAATTGTACAATGGTATAAATGATATTTTATTGAATTTTTTAATTATGTTTTGTTCAAAAATTATCATTTTTTTGGATATGGGGAGAACAAAAAAACAAGGACAATAATACAAGTGAGGGACTATGTATAAAATGACCGAACAACATCCCCAATTAATTTAGAGGTGGATTTAATAATTCATGGAGATGCTTAGGCAATTGTCTGAGGCTGTAAACAATAACCTGAATAATGTAGAAGTTGACCCTTAACCTATTTTGGTGTAACTAGCTATCAATTAATTTATGTAGTAACAACCACTTATGTTTAATGGATCTTTTGTTCCACTAGCTGTGGAATAGTGGGCATACTAAATGGAGAAGATATTTTTTGTGATTCACTATTCTGAGATAGAGAATGTGTCTTTGGAGATTTATAATTCAGATAAAGATGTTGGTCAGTGGTGGATGTTGTTTAAGAGTACAAATCCAAAGGAAGAAATTGAAGAGATTTAGTTGGAAGACTATAAGAAAATAATTTTAACAAGTATTTCTCTCTAACTCTTCATAAAAATATAAAGAGAAAATTTGTTGGGATGAATCAAAAGTTAGGTGAAAATATCAAGACATTAAAAATACTTCCCTAGGATTTCAAGGTATACCTCATATTTTTTGTAAAAAATGATAGAAAAATAGGCATATTCCTTAGTTGTTTAAAACCACACCATCAAAAGGGTCTAAAAATTCAATAATTTATTATTTATGAAGAAGGTGTCCGTTGTTCTATCATAGTAGAGATGGGGTTTGGAGAATGGTTTCTGGGCTATGGAGATAAGAAATATAAGATGGAGTTTCATGATGGAGGATGTCAGATAATTGGGGAATGTAAACTAAACCACTCACATGTCAAAAATTATGGAAGAATCACCATGGTAATTGCCTCAAATGGATGTGTAAATGCATCAATTATGGGAGACAAGGTCATAAAGCCCATGAATGGTGAGTAGTCATGAGGAAGCTAGAAAATGTGGTGGATCAAACTAGAACACCACATATGGTTCAATTATAAAATTGTAGGGAATAAAGGGAACTATGCAAGTTTGTGCACTAAACCCGGATTCATCGAGGGTAATCAGTATCAATCAGCACCAAAGAAAAAGGATAAAAGGTATGTTTATTCTATCAAAACTATAGATGTGGAGCCTAAAAATGATTTGGTGATTGGTATGCTGATTATTTAGTCAGTAATAGCGAATGTACTATTTGATTTGGGTTCTATGTATTGTGTTATATCATTCATGTTTATTAAAATAATTGAAAAACAACCTAAAAATACGAAGCTGGAGTTATCTATGAGAATTGAGAATAAAAAAATTGTTTCATCCAAAGTATATTACTAATCCTAGATTAATGTTTCTGGACTGAACATCATAGAAAATATATTCTTACTTCATTTCGTGGAGTTACATACTATACTGGGCATGTATTGACTATCATTCTACAAATCCAACATCAACTGTCTAGAAAGGGAGATAACTCTTTTCATCCCAAGGCATCCACCAATTCTGTACAAATGTAAGGATGAGGATAAATCTCTTTCAAAATCATCATCTCAAGTGTGTATATTATTACATTATGAGAAATAATACCTAGCTAAAATTATTAAGAAAAATAAGAGATTCATACTCAAATACATTCCCATTGTAAGGGACTATGGTGACATGTTCCCAAAAAACATTCTTGACCTTCCTCCTATCTGAGTGATTGAGTTCTCATTTGAATTTATTTTGATATATCTTCCAATATCAAATTCACCTTATATAATGAAAACTATTGAGTAAGAGGAACTGAAGAAGAAATTGTAAGAGAACCTAGACAAGGGTTTTAAATGCATGAGATCTTCACCACAGGGTGAACCAGTCCTCTTCATCAAGAAGAAGGATGGATCTATGTTCTTATGCATTGATTATTGTGAGTTAAACAAAATAATGACAAAGAAAAAGTATCCCCCACCATGTATAAATTAATTGTTCAATTAGATTCATGGTGCCAAGAATTTATTTAAGTTTTTCGTTGGTCGACATATCACTAATTAATGACGAGGAATGAATATATTCCAAATAATGACTATAAAAAGAAGAATAGAAACTATATGTTCATATTAATGACTTTAGGACTCACTAAATCTCCATAAAACTTCATGGAATTAATGAATATATTATGTATATATTACCACAACAAATTTATGGAAGTCTTTAATGATGATATTTTGATATACTCTATGAGTAAGGGGGAATATGGATATAATTTGAATAATTTGATAAAGGATTTGTTGAGGGAGAAATTTTTTGAAAAGTGTAGCGATTTTGAGTTCTTTGAGGAGCAAGTATCATTCATGGGGTATGTTTTCACAAGAAAAGCAATACATGTGGACCCTTCCAAGATAATGGAAATTTAAGATTAGTGTAGGCCAATATCTATCTTGATGATATGTAGTTTCCTTAGTCTAGCATGGTGTTATCCATTATTGGTGAATAATTTTTCATGATTTCCAAACACACTAACCTAGTTGACTATAATGGGTGTAATTTTTTTCTGAACCAATGAATGTGAAGTCCGCTTAGAAGAGTAAAAAACGTGGTTTATCATCTTGTTTGTACTCACACTTTTGATAATTGGGGAACTCTTTATGGTATACATTGAATATTAAAATAATGGATTAGGATGTGTACTAAGAAGAAATGATAAGTGATACCTTATTCCTCAGGGAACATTAAATTTCAAAGAAAAACTAACCCATGCATGATCTAGAGTTGGTAGCTATGACCATTACATTGATAATCTGGCAGAATTATCACTATGGGAAGAAGTGTGAAATATATTATAATCATAAGAGACTAAAATATATATTCACGGAGAATGATTTAAATATGAAACCACAAATATGGTTATTTATGATCATGGATTATTACTGCTCAATCAACTAATATCCAAGAAAAGAGAATAAAGTGGTTGATGATTTAAGTATAAGTGATCCTGCAAGATTATAAATTATGATAATTGAGATAGATCAAATATTATTATATTTTAAAAGGATGTAAATAGGAATCATTATGAAGTTAACCTCATCAATAAATTTTGAAATGATTTTTCAACCATCTATCATGGAGAAAATAATGGATGCCCAAATAAATGATATGGAAATTCCAAAGATGGTTAAATCCATTAGAAAGGGGGATCCACATAGTTCAAAATTGATGGGAATGAGTTTCAAGATATGTTTCATGATTATGTGTACCATAATATCTACAGATAAACAATAATCTTATGAGTGACACACACATATAAACCTTCTCTATTTACCCAAGGAGCATAATGATATATCGAGATCTCTGAGATAATTATTGGTTGGACCATATAAATAAAGAGGTCCCTAATTATGAATAAATGTGCCTTGTATCTCAGCCAGTAAAGTCTAAAAGATAATAGATTAAGGGGACGATAAAACCCTTACCCATACCAACATGGAAATGGGAAAAATTCACCAAGGACTTTGTCACCAAGCTTCTCAAGACATCCATAGGCAATGATGATATATTGGATGTTGTGGATTGTCTTGAAAATAAAATGCAATTTATCATAATTTGAGAGGCTTATCACTGGATCAAGGAGAATGAATATATATCAGAGAAGTGTTAAGGTTTATTGGAGTACCACTGTTGATTTTATTTGATAGAGATACAAGATTCACTTCAAATTTCTAGAAAAATATCCCACATTCTTTAAACACTGAGCTTTTATTCAGTAAAAATTATCACCCTCAATATTTTGGCCAATCAGATTATACTATTAAGATACTGGAACACATGTTGAGAGCATGTTATATGGACTTCAAAGGAGTACGAGACCAATATATACCATTAATCGAATTCCCTAGCAATACTAGTTTCCACTCGAGCATAAAAATGTATCCATATGAATCCGTTAATCAAACAATATATAGAATAATGACATGATGAGATGAAGTTGGTGAATGCAACATACTTAGACTTGAAATGGTCAAAGAAATTGAAGAGAAGGCAAAAACCATTAATCATCAAAACAAGTCATCCCAAAGTCAACAAAATATACCTTTATAAAATCATTGATGGGACACAATGTTTTGAGATTAGAGACATGGTATTACTCTACATATCTCTATGGATTGGGATCATGAGATTTGGGGAAAAATGAATACAGAGTATCTGGTATATCTTATCTTTTGATATTATTGATCTTGTCAGTGTTGTGTACTATTGAATTGAACTTCTACAAACCATATCTCAAGTACATGATGTATTCCATGTGTCCCTCTTGTGGATTTAAATACTAGATCCCTCAAATGTTCTGAATCTAGTGGTAGTACAGTTGGAAAATGATATCTCTTATAAGGAGAATCCAAATATGGTCTTGGACCATAGAGATAATTTCCTATGCAACAAGACTACATACCTAGACAAAGTACTATGAAAATACCATATGTACAAAGATGCAATATGGGAACAAGTGTTATCTATGAAGGAGAAGTACCCTCTACTATTATCAAGTTAGAATGTAAAATGAAATTTTGAGGGAGAAGTTTCAGTAGGTGGAAGAATGCAATGAATCAAACTTTTTTCAAGGTAAATTACCTTCTAATAGTTATGAAATATAGTAAAAATCACATAAAATTTCATTGATAACACAATATAACTTTATAAATAAAGAACAAACTGAATTAAGGGTATTTTTAGTGGTTAAGGAACATATACTAATAAAATAGTAACTTGACCTTTGGAATAGCAATGTGGCCCTTATGAATATTAATCCATACAATAGAAGAGTAATCTCACCGATGATGGTATAAACAAATTTAGGTAACCTATGAATGCAAATATGATATATTTATAGAATAGGTAAATAAATGTTATAAAATTATTATTTAAGTGTTGGTATTTTTATAAAATATAAATGTTTAATTATAAATTTCTAATTGGTATACTTATTCAAAAGAAAATTTATTTTCATAAAATTTATATTTTTTATATTACGTTTATTATAAAAATTAATGGTACCTTGAGTGATTTTTCAAAATTTCATAAAATTGGTTATAAATTTAAAATCAATATTTTTTGGATTTATAATGAATATAATTGAAATTAAATTTATTAAATTTATAAAATTTTTTTCACAAAATTGATATTATTTATTTAATTATTCAAGTTAGAAAATTGGTAGGGTGAATTTCTAGGATTTTTCCGAAATATTTGAATTTTTCATGAATTGTGAAATACAGTAATTTATGATATATAATAGTATAATTCAAATTAACTATTTTTTGAGTAATAGATGATGCAATAAATGTAATAAGAAACTATTCTTCTGTATTTAATGAACTTATTTATATGTTTCAACCTATTCATAGTCTTGAGCCAAAATAATAAACTAATGAATAAAATAATAAAATGGGCACTCCACTATAAATACCACCCCTCACCAAATCTTATCATCACACATTCCAAGCCTCGAAGCCTATATTATTTTACCAAAATTCTATTCCTAACAAACTTCACCCTATATTACAGAATTTGGTCTCAAAAAAATATCAAAAACAATTTCCCTATTGCGGTTCTCATGTAGGAGAATTCAAGAGGTCAAACCCTAGTATTTTATTTTAATTTTTTTTCAATTTTTTTTCAATTGTAATTCTATCCCCACAAAACATTATCCAAGTATCATTATGACTAAGGTAAAATATATATACTCTATTTTTATTATATTAATGTAATAATATATCATTAATCCTATTACACTATCCCTTTAATTCAAATATT
Source organism: Viscum album (assembly GCA_963277665.1). Taxonomy (NCBI): domain Eukaryota; kingdom Viridiplantae; phylum Streptophyta; class Magnoliopsida; order Santalales; family Viscaceae; genus Viscum; species Viscum album. The sequence continues at coordinate 1,114,201,725 of OY728146.1, forward strand.
GAAAATGCTACCGTGATGTGTTCATTTATCACCTTCGAGGATGTCATGTATTCATTTCCCATTAAATATTTCAAGTATGGTCACAAAAACTTTATAATGGTTGAAAAAATTTGTAAAAATTATTTGATAACATCTTTTATTTTTTTTAACTAACACACATATATATTAATAAACCATAAAAAAACAAGTTTGTTGTGATCAAAAACCACCAAAATTAATCTAAATGATGATGATTAACTATTTATATAATGATTCATCCACGAAACATATAACCAACAGATATAAAATAATTTAATAGTTTAGAAGTTCATTATTAAAATATAATCTCAATTATAGATAATTAACCTCATTTGACACAATCTTCTATACATGTATTGAAGTGAAAAGATCATGAAAACCAAGAATGTGAACACACCCGAATGATGGAATTAAACTCTATAATTCATTATAAGTGGAATAAATGAACATAATAAAATTATTATGAATAAAATACATGAAAAAGAGGTTATTTATTTATTTATTTATTAATATAATTTTGTTATCAAGGATATTAATAAGAAGAAAGCATTCTGACATAAGGTAAGGGTATTCTCAAACCTAATTTCCTTTATTTGGGTTATTCCACGTTCGTTCCAAATTTTAGTATGGATGTTCTTTTAATTATCCTAAAATATAATTTCATTGTCATTAAATTTTTATTTATATGAATATCATTCTTATAATAAGATTTTTTGTCAAATAAATTTTTTTTCCCAAAATTACAGTTTTTTTAAAAACACATTTTTTACTTATATTGAGATTATTTCTCCTTCGCTAAGGATTCATGATTCTTATAAAAATTATGTTATTCCATTTTTTGGGTACCAAGAGGTTTATTCTATAATTTATTCTTTAAAAAATTATCGGTAAACCCATTTCCTCTCAATAGGATATTTTATTTTTATGATGGATATACATTATATGTGTCAAGAATTATTATGTAAACGTTATGTTGTGACAGGTGAAGCTAAAATTACATAATACTGTAATTAATTGGATAATGCGATGTATCTCATGATATAATGTGAAATATGTGTGCACATAATGCTTGATTTTTTCAAAATCATGATGATGTTATGATTATAGACATATGTTACATGTGAACAGGAGGCTATCATTGTTCACAATTGTGTGTAGTATTTGACCTTTAAGGCATGATGTTTAATTTTTATTAATTCCCACATTCCACGCCTTTATATAATTCTTAACCTCATGAATATGATGATTATTTTATAATGATGATGATTATGATCACTCTAAGTTATATTGATTTATATTCTTATCTATCCTCTTACTCGGATTTTAGATCACCCCATTCTTTGATGTATGTCCTCAGGTGAATAATTATATTAAGGAGAATGTGGGGTCCACTAAGAAGTTAGGTAAGATGTAATTAAAATAATTTTATTTTTTATTATGTTAATGTCTAGTATTTCCTAATTTTCCCTAGACACTGAACCTTTAGATCATAGTTTTGTAATAATATTATATTGGTTATCATTAAATTGATGTAATAGTAATTTAAGAAGAAGTGGGCCTGAAAAAGTTAAACCTTATATCATAACCTTACGAAATTATTAATTAAATCTAAAAAATATATATTAACTTGATACTCCTCCCAAAACACTCCATATTTCCACTATTACCATGGATCATGTTATCTATGGTTCCTCTAGGAATTTATAGAGATACTTGTCCTTATGATACTAATTCCAATGATTCTTGGAGAATTAGATATTAGAAATTTGGGTTAAGAGCTCTGTTATTCTTTACTTACCTTGGTATAAAACCATAGATCTATATTATTATACATATATATATATATATATTGGTTTATTTATTTTTTTGATAAATCCTCATCGGGATTTATTGATGGAAATATGAATACAACTTGTTTATGTAAAACTGTCAATAAATTCATTATTTTGAAGGATAGACATTACATGGTTGGTGGATTATGTCTTTTCTCTTCTAATTTTAGAACATGAATGATTAATTTCAGTTAACATTTTTTCATGGATTTAATATTGAATCTTTGGATGATTTCTTTCTAAAAATCCTTGCATTTATGAATTGAAAATATTAGTTTTTTTTTATTTTTTCTAGAATCCCATTTTGTATCACATTTTTAAATTATGTTCTTGGATTAATAGAAAAATGATGTTTGGTTATATGTTTTCCTAGATCAATTGATTTTAATAAATGAGTTTCCATGAGACATTGGCATATTTATGGTATTCGGTGTGTTCATATTTCATTAGAAGACAGATTATTGGTCTTGAAAAAGGGGTCAGTGTGTTCAGGGTACCATGTATTCATGACCATTTGATGACATCATTGGTAGGATGGGATTCCACACATGAGTTAGGAATACTCCTGGATGGATTAATTGATGTGTGTGTGATGCGTAATTTCGTATGCCTATTGGATGAAATATATGGTTTAGCTGTTTAAATTATTATAATTTATTTTTTAATCTTTTTTGTTTCAATATCTTTTATTTAAAATAAAATTGAACTATGAGAAAAAATTTTCTTTTCTGAGTGGAGTGTGTTGGGATTTCTTAGGGGTATTCTTATTAGGTTGGACACATTCCCCCATCATATTCACCATTGGGAATTTATAGATGTTTTTACCAATATATAAGAAAATTAATGGTCTCTCAATTATCAAGTGGATCAACATGAAGTTAGACTCATGTGGACGGAATTCATAACTGAAAGATGATTGGGTTGAGTAGTTTGGGTGATTAAACATCGATGTTACCATGTTAGGTTGTCTTTTTTGGTGGGATTTTTTTTTCATTTTTAGATGTAACTATGTTTTTCTTTAGTAATTTTCATTGATGATGTGTTTTCTACATTTATTGAATTTTATTTTCTGTATTTGGTTGATTTTATATTATTTTGATAGGATGTGTATGTTCAAATGGAAAATTGTTCCCTAATGATTTAGTAAAACCTTGGATTTTATTGTTAATCTTTGGTTTTTATGGGATGTATTCTAAGGTTAGTGGTACCTTAGATTTTTACAATCCAATGGTTAGAGTCGATATGTTAAATTCTAATACTTGTATATCCCTTCTTCAGAAATATTATAACTCTCTTTCCTAAAGTTATACAGAGGAATACTTTACCTATAATATCAAAATATGGGTCTCTCTGATGGTTGTCAACAAAAATATTTTTTCAACTCTATGTTGTCTTGAGGTTCCACTGAATGGTCATGATATTTTCTATAATTTCTTCAATAATTCATGTACAGCATGAGTTATAATACATGATCCCAACACATTTATGTTCTACAAGTCTTACAAAAAAGGTACTCATATTCACCACTTTCATTGAATAAGTGTATGGTTTTTGTAAATCCATTCTCTAAAACAAGAAGATTATATCATTGTTCCACATGACCTTATTGAATCCTCCCAAAACACAAGTGTCTTCCAACGAGTAGTGATCGTCTTAGTTTGTCTCTGTGGGAGACTGTACCATAATTAAAAATTAATGGAATAAATATTGAATAAATAACGTAATAAACTATCTGTGTTAGATATAAAATCTAAAATTTGGAAAACATGTCATATAATAATTAATCAAAATGATATCAAATGGTGGTATTCCATACTATAGTACTTCTGAAGTAGATAAATAAAAAAATTAAAAACTGCAATGTATTTTGGTGTCTATCCTATACCACAACCACCTCCATGGTACATTACTCATCCATCAACCACTAGCTGCTTTCCATTATTTGTGTCCCAAAGCATGATTTCTATAACTAAATGAGCATACCCGTGTATGTGGTGAGTAATAATACCCAACAAGACAACACCCATGTTTCCTTTTCAAATGTGAACATGTATAAAAATTGTGTTAAATGTTAATAATAAATTCCAAAAATTAAATATTAAACATAAAAATACATGTTAGCTGGTTCTTTGAATAAAATCCCCCATTTACTCTTAGCCACACCTACATCAGATGTATGATTGATGGAAAAAGGAGATGTATGATATAACCAATACTAGCCTTGGGTCTAGACAATTTATTTCTTGACAACCTCATGGATTTTTTTATTCATACAACTCAGCATCCGTATGCTTGATGTTTAGAATGATAGTCAAAAACATAAGAAATCGAGTGTGTTAATAATAAATAAATTTGGAATCAAGAATGATGCTCATAAATCAACTAGAAATGTGGTGTGAAATAGTTAAATCAATTAGGCATCGATCAAAAAAGTACTTTTCCCCTGGGCATTGAGTGAAACTTTAACAACATGTTCCTTGGTGTAACCATATATCGACACTATGCTTAGGTATATCATTTTCATCATCAAAATCTATATTCACTCCAACTCTAAGAGAAAACTATCACATGATAGACCACCTATTATAAGGACTATGAATGATTCATACTAATGAAAGGTAACATACATTACAAGGTAGTGTATACAAGGAAAGAATATTAACATGAGAATAAATTAGTAACATACATTAATGTGATCAACATAATACCTGGCCAAAAAGGTTTTAACAATACTCATGGTATCAAGAATCATATACAAGTCTCATGCGATGAAAAACTCCCACATGCGATGCTAATCAATAACGGTACTCAATGTATTCCTACACAAGAAATATATCAAGGAAAAAAAATTATATGAGAGACACTTAAGGTTAGGAACCTCTTACCTCCAATTAATTGATTATGAACTTGAAGGTTCATCCTGGATTTGACACTCAATCTATGACTACATGTTCGTTTTATAAAACCACTATCTAAGGATTCCTAGAACCAATTCCAATTATTTTATTTCAAAATAAATAAAAATACACATGTGATTGGAGTTTCTCTTTCAATGATAATTTCCAAATCATCATAATAGTCCAAATCATGTTATAAAAATTTCTTCATCAAAGAATAATAAAAAAACCAATGCAATGATACACTATACCTCCAAAATAAAATGAATGTGATAATACTTTATTGTTATTATGTCATAATTTTGGTTAATAATCATCTCAAAATTTATTTATCAATTTCCAGAACATAAGAAGAACACCAATTGAAAGATTCCATTAAAAATAACATCTAGTAATTTCCTCCATTAATTGCAGAACCAAATAATTGAAGAGGAAAGAGAGAAATTTCGACACCTGGAGACTAAAAGAAAGAATAATATTATTAAAATAAGGAATTGCAGAAGTATAAAAACTAAATTTTTGGGTTTCTAGGACTTAAAAGGTCAACCAAAAATGAATACTATCAGAGTTCATCTATTTTTAATATTACAAAATTTTGTATAGGTTCTTAATTTTAAAAAAATTAAATTTTCCATTTAAATTGTGTTTTATTGGAACCATTAATATGGAGTATTTAATTTATTCAAACAAATGAATTTTAATCCTAAAAAAATAAAGATAAATAATTTTCACATTTTTTAAAATATTTGAAATGCATTGAAGAATCATTCTGGGAAGGAGGGTGAATAAAGGTGTCAAAAAATACATCCCTAAAAGAGAATTATGTTAGCGTAATATGATTTTACCCTTAATTGATCATGGCTGTCACATATGGGTAATTTGTTTTACCATAATGTAGGTCTCAAACCCATAGTTACATTTATGGAATGTCATAGCACCCTTACAAAACATTTTAAAAGTCCACTATACCTTGACTTTATGCTGGGATAGCCTCAAATGAAATTTAATAACGAAGAACTACCATTACTCAAAGGCAATAATATTGATATAAATCCCCTTTATAATACTAGGTTTTCCCCTATGCAGTATTTAAGTAAACCATATGTAAGTTTTATAAATTTTATAGTACCCTTACATGATGCACTATTTATCAGTAAATTGAACACCACTACCATTATATAATAAATTATGTACAATTTCACAACACATAAACCCAAGTCATTACCCTTAATCATCATAAATAGACAATGATTTACCATTACATGGCCTATAGAAAAAAGGATTTACCCTTATGAAAAACCATAAAACCTTATGTAAAGGTTATTTTAATTGAAACATTATATTTTAATCTAAAAATAAATATAATTTAAAATATAAGAGTGTACAAGGATCAATGTAAAATTGATAATATTAAATTTATCTGAATATTAATAATTCTTCTATTTGAGAAGGCTCTATAGTGGTCCTAATTGAATAGATCAGTCCAACAAACATGAAAATTAGACTCTAGATCCCATATATCAAGATAGATCTTTCCATGGTTCTAAAAAACCTGTACATGTGGTATCATCATTATGTGAAGGTAATTCCAACTCTAGTCTAAAATATCTAATGGATGCTGCTCATAAGGTTAATTTTGTGCCAAATCTATGACCTCATTGTCTATAACATGCACATAATCTACTATATACATCTGAAGATGAGAATCTTGGAACATATCATGAATGACTCCATAAAAAGGAGGAATGTATAGTTGGGTTTTCCACTATCCAATCTTATTTTAGATCCACAAGGGTCCAAAATAACATGGGGAATAGCTTTATTTTATAACTCAAACATCGATGGCCGGATAAAAGAGTCACATTAATGAAATCCTGATTTTCCACAATGAACTCTAAAGGCCTTCTCCTATGGTTAGTATAAAATCTCTTCTTGTTATAATTTTTGATCACCAAATTATATTTTTTTTGACTATATCGAAGGTCACTTGAACCAAATAATTCCCCATAAATGCTACATTACCTCCTTGATGCAAACAAAGCGATGAATAATATAACCACCCATATGAAGAATCATATGGTTCTATATTATTTAAATCTTGGAAACTAGTGTTTAATGTGAAATAAATTATGAATAATTGATCATCATAATGTCCACTGATTTTTAAAACATAATATTGGAGTATATCCTAGAGTAAGTTAATTATTCACTATGATGGTCCATCTGTATTTAGATGGTATGTTTTCAAAAAATCTCAGCTGGGTCCCTAAGGATTTATGTTAGTAATGCCAAAATAATAAAATATACCTATGTCTCTATCTGATATAATTGTCAAAAGAACTTCACACAAAAATTACAGCTTAAAGGCATAAATATTTCATATAATATTTAATGAGGTAGTATCTCAGATTAGTACTAAATGAAAAACCATTACTAGCTGATTGATAATCAGCCCCATAGTATCCATAATAATTATGGTATTAAGTAAATCCACACCTAAATCCCTTAGGAAGTCCTCCCTGTTTCACATGGGAACAATAAGTGTCTATTTAAACCCACCAGGACACTTGTTCTTGACCTTTACCATCTAACTGGTAAGTCATTGGAAAATGAAACCATTGATGTCTGTTGACTTATATGTGTGAAAGTCTTTCATTAGGTCCTCTCTAATAGATGTATGGATTTCTACTCTACCATGCTCATGGATGATAATGACTTCACGTAATGGTGTATTAATTTGGAGTGATGTATAGGGTAACATGACTAATAAGTTATTTTTATCCACAAATAGTACATATATGAAGGAAAAGGGAAAGATATGTATAAAAATGATTGTAAACTAAGAAGATCTAACCAAGAACATACCTCGTATAGTAGACATTCCCCCACCACCATACACTGGAGCATGATCCACTATGTATAAATGGTCTACCTCATCTTTACGACCTAATACCTAAAATAAATGAATAATATGAGTCGTTGTTTGAGTTTTCAATTGAGGAACCCAAATAGAACCATGGGTTATAGGATGTGTTTTTATATACTACTTTGGAACCTCAAATATCAAGTGAAGAACTAAAATATATTCCATGTTTTATTCACCATAGGGACATCCTTTGTGGTGATGAGTATGACTACTAATAATTCCCACTCTCCTCATAGTTGAAGCAATACATTCCACTTTCCTTTAGGTATGGTGCTGATGAGACCCTAGTCTCCCATGGATGTCTTACACCACTATGGTGTGAAACATCATCCTTATAAATCCTTCTTATAAAATTGTTATTATACTATCAGTTAGTAGAAAGAATAAGGATAATAACACTAACATCCCCTTACCATTTTTATTTCCCAAGGCCTTAAAAAATCCTTGTTATTCATGTTGCGAAAGTAAATACGGTTGTCCAGTTTTTTCAAATTTCAAAAAGTTTCTAAGAACTGTTTGGCTCTAGAATATTGAGAAGGAATTCTTTTAAGAAATTTTCTATGGAATATTTCCAAGCTAAAACCTCATACCATCTATAAAGGTTCACCAAAACCCACAACTTCTTGGTGGTTCTTGATATGATTAACATCGTTAGATTTAACTCCCTATCCTTTAGGGCTCAACCAAGTAAAAAATCATCCCAAAAATTTTAATATTGTATTTATCATCTTAATGGCCTCAAATATCTTAGAAATATAGAGGATTTGGTAGAAAATAAATTTAAATAATATTCATCCATTGTCATGGTGACTCCCCCACCATAGACAAGCATTAAGAAAAGTACTAGAGGATGATGTTTTCCTTTAGCCAAAACTACTAGAGTGTGTGTGGGAGTATGATCTATATTGACCACTTTGATAGAATTTGGTCCCACAAATCTTTTTTTGTGGAGGAATATCTTTATCATAAAGGGATTCATTTTAAACAATAAATATTCTACTAAAGCTCAATAGATCAAACATATTTTCCTTAGACATCTAACCAAAATTGAAGATAAAATATTTCTCTAAATAAAAAATTCTCATCCTTGTATGTTAGTCATAATCATTATATATATATATATTAAAACATAACTATATGATCAATTCAATAGATTAACAACTATATTTATATATCATGGTAGTAATGAAAAAAGAAATATCACACAACATAGAATACAAGTCTATCTTAAATAGATAGAACAACCCAGTTCATTAAAAGAATAAATAATATACATCAAAAAGTATTTATATATATGGAATGTGATCCTACATTCCAAATAATGATGAATTAATGATCCTAAAAGCTCATAAAAATACTAACAAAAATCTCAACCATGAATATTTTGACGCCCATTACAAATGTGTTTTCTATGGACATGATAACACCACTACATAAATAAAAAAAAATCTTATATTCTATTTATGGGGTTAGTCCAAAAAAAAATGATTCTATGATACCATTTTTTAACCCCCCAACCTAAACCACTAGGTTCAAACTAGCGTGCCACCTAAAATCATACACAACTCCCCATACAGAAGAGTTTTGAAATTAGCAGCTAGTGTCTATGTTACGTAGTGGAGAGACAACACCCTCTATATTAATTCGTTTCAAGAATAATAAATATAAAATATAATAAATAATTAGTGTGATATTCAATATGTAAAATATGACATACATGTCATACAATAAAAAATGGGCACCCAAGGTTTTAAGGAAAAATTGAGTACATGTGAAACAAAAATATAATTAAATAAAAATTATGTAGTCCCATATATTCTATATCATTCAGCCACAAGCTCCATGATTTAATACTAATACATAATCCATAAGATCCTTCCACTTAGTTATATTTTTATACAAGATGTTTTCAAATGAATTGGGATTCAAGTGTTGTGTTTATGTAACAAAAACTAGTAGAAAACCACTAATGAATCATAAAAATGATTATATGTATAACACATGTGTGAAATGATAATAGTAAATGTGTAACAACGAATATCAATTATACAAACTTATACCAAGCAGTTGTGTCCTCTATAAGACACTGTATAACCTCATCTGTACTTGATTCATCTCAATAATAGATGGTAAACATGCAAATGTCAAAAGTAACCAAAACTACCCACGGGGAAAGTGAATTTGTAAGTCAACAACCTCATGACATTGTGTGTACAGATGGTTCATTTCCTGAACCATGCCAGGATTCCATCCAACCCTACACCTGATCTGAACTTCGACATGGACCAAATGGATTTCACGATCCCCATGGGAATGAAACTAGTGCCGAACATGAAATATAATACAAGAGGAATTATTTAAACCTAATAAACAGGACCAAATAAATAAACTAAACAAACAGTGCACTCAAAAATTACCAACAACTGATTCTCACGAAACATATACAAAGAGATCTGGATCCATGATAAATCTTGAAAATTTTAATATAAATACAAAAAGATAAACCAAACCACCACTAACACGATCCCCATGTGACCTTGTGGTCACCACCATTCATGAACCGACCCGCGATGTGGTCCACTTTCTCTCGCAGTGAGCACATAAACCAGAAAAACTAAACCTACAAATTGGGTTGGGATTAAAAACATCGAATTACACTAGTATTACAGTGACCCATATTTTACATTCATTTATATTACTAAAATATTTAATAATTTTCATTACAAAATATAATGAATCCACAATAGTACCATATAGGTATAGTGTCTTTAGAAACGAGGGATCATAAACAACTGGTTCATAGGACATCTTAATTGTCTCCCAATTATTGTGTCACAACATGACCAATTTTCGATATATCATACATAATAACCTTCTTCATGATCCAGGGAAAAGAAACAAAAGAAAGTGTGAGCTCATATTCTTATTAAGGGTGAACAAGGGAGATATCAATCATTTCACAGAATGGCCCTTGGCCCAAAAAAATGAACCTACATGCCATGTAATGGGATATATGACCACTAGGATTTCAAGATATTTATGGGTCTCCCTCTATCCAGTTAAAGAGGTATTTTCCTTGCCTTGATAATAAATAAGGCTTCGTCCCCAACCTTTAAAAAAACTGTCCCAGATAATAACGAGATTGAAAAACATTCCCTTACCTTACGTCTGATTTCCTTTATATGTATATATAAATACTATATAAGGATTTAAATAATGTCATTGAATTATTTAAGAATCATAGTAATTTTTATGATATCATATATACTCATATATGCATCTATTTTTCTGTAACATTATTACTCATCTATCGGGTGTTAACTTCTTTATTATTTAGGCATGTTTTTTCAGATATGTATTTTTTCACTACTTCGGTTATTGTTATATTATCTAAAGAATTATAATATTATAATATATATCATATTTATTCATTAAATTCATTTATATAATCATACTCTAATGAATATTATGTATAATTAATCGCATGGCATTGTGGAGACGGTTGGTCATACGTACACACGAGGGAAGATATCATTCCCATAATTATTTAATGGTATCAAAGTGAATAGTGTGTAATATTTAAGAATAAATATCATGTTATAATAATAATATAATGTTTTCATTTCCATCATTATAACCATCCCAGTAAGGTGCTGGTGAACAATATGATTACACCATTGTGTGGAGATGGTAATCCATACGTATGCAAGTGTGGTGATTTTATTTTCTCATATGATGGATGAAAGATTAAATATGGTTATTTCAATTTAATAGTAAAATCTCAGTATATAATTGATAGAAGATTTATTACTTAAAAATGAAAAAATCTTGACGATTATGTAGAAGAAGTTATACGTTTTAAAGAATCGGTAAAGAATGTTCCCTTGTACAATTGAGGTGAGAGGCACTTTTGGGATCTCCACAAATATTAATTTAGTATAAAATAAATATGCAAAAAAAAACAAAAATTTACCCATTTAGAATATTATATGATATAGGGTTGTAATATAATAAACCAATAAATTTTTGAAAAGTTTTTATTTAAATTTAAACCTAATTATTTTAATTAGCACTTTGTTATTCTTTTTAATTTTTAACTAGGGTAACAAATATTTTATTACTAAAATGGTGAAATATTTTCTTATTTGATATGAATTTGACCATAAATAAGTACCTTATATCCGATAATTCCATATTAGAATAATTTTAAGATTTTAAATTTTTTTATGATTTTACCACAAATTAATAAAACATTGTTTTGATAAACATTCAATAGTGTCAATTTTGACACTATTCAATTAATTGAGTTTTGAAAATATTAATTTAACCATTTCTCTTCTAATTGATTATGTTATTATTTTAGAAAGAGTTCAATGTAATCTATAAAATTCATTGTACATATTAAATATACCATATTATATTTATTTTAATATTTTTAATAATATTTACTCGATATTTCCATTAATAAAATAATGACTATAACGGTTTTGTGTAATTATTTAATTTGATGATATATTGAATGAAAAAATTAAATAAAATACAATGAAAAAGATAAATCCACTGAATTTCATTATAATATTTATAATTGAATATATCTTCTATATAATCTATCATTTAAAATGTAATACTTATTAAAACAAGAATGTGATATGTTTATTATCACTTTAAATAAAATAATATAAGTGTCGCAATATCCTCTATAAGGCTATAAATATTCAATAACATTATCCATGGATGATTATGGTCAGGATATAATTGAAAAAATAATAATTTTTCATGTGATTTGGATTTTAAGGGTTATTAACACATTAAGGATAATTATGTTATTCATTTTTCATCAATTAAATAATTTCAGCATTATTAAAGTATATGAATTTAGGGTATATATTTTTTTCCCAAAAATAAAAATATATTATCATTAAAAATACATTTTTATGCTTTCATATGAGTATTTATAATCAGATTTTTCATTTTTATAATCTTATACTAAAAATGCAAGAGTTATTAAAATGTGAGAATGAAATATTTAACTTTTACACAAATAAACTAAAATAAATGTCCTAATATCATACAAGTGGCATATAAAGGACAAAATTTAGATAAAATTTTGATTTAGGTCAAAAAAGCTTATCTCATGATGTTAGAAAATGTTTTAGGGTAATTTTAAAATATAATGTTTACCTTTAATTACCTGATTTACCCTTTTACCATATTAATAAAAATTATCGATGTTACAATCTATGAAACCCAAGAATAAAGTTAATTTATTTACATAATTTGGAATTAAAGATTACAAATATGGAATATATTATTCAAAATTAAAAACATAGTAGTTGATTTAATTAATTTAAAATTAATTCTGTTGTTGAAATGAGAAGATGAGTTTTAAAATTTAAAACATTCCAAAAGATTTAAAGGTTTTTACATCTAAATTCAACATAAATTTAATGTTAATGGCCTAAATTATATTAATGGAAAAGTATTCATTCTATTTATAATTTAAAACCATTAAATAATATAATTTATCCATATAAATTATTTGGATGAAATTTTTTTTTCAATTAAAATATAGTGTATTTTTTCTCATCAAAACAAGATAGGTATCATAAAAATATACAAAACTCATCCAAATTAAATTTTTGTATCCTAATTCCAAATAAGATTTTTATTTTGTCATATAAAAATTATTTACTTGTCGAAATTTTACTTTAAAATGGATTCTCTATTAAAAGGTGGCGAAATTACCATTTTGAAAATATATGTTTTTATTCATAAAATAGAGTTTATTCATACCCAATGACAAACATAAATATTGTATGAATATAAAGAAATATTTTATTGAGTTTATAAAATATACATTTCATTAATTTAATTTACTAACAGAATTCCACTCAATTTATTATTACAAATTAACAATAATATATAATTGATTTATATTTTTCATAAATAACTTGTAGCGAATTAATTCACCATAAATTTTCATAAGTTATTCATATTTATTCATGCTAACAGAAGAATTAGGTTATAATGGTAATTTTATACTAAAAAATCTTGTGGCTTAATTAAAATCATGATTTCTTTCCATGAAAGATATTGAAGAATTAAAATTATTTGAAATATTTCATTAAAATATCCGAGTGTTACATTCTGACCACATTAAACTGAATTTTGACTCAAAACTCATCACTTAGATACAAACATATAATGATACCACTACTTAATCACTTCCTCAACTTCCAACATAGATTAATAAAATTGGTTATTCCGCAATAAAACTATAACCATGATAGTGGTCAGGTTTCGTTGAAAAGTTATACTATGATCCAATAATTATATCAATTGTTCTTCATAAAACATATCTTGATACAGTAGTATGAATTATGAGTTTTGTACATGTAAAGGATAAAATATGTACTTTCTCAAGGGATATTCATGTAACACATCATGATCATGAGAGAGATTCCATGGAAGTTCCAATCAGTAAGCTACCTTCCCACATGATCTGAAATTTCAAAAGGAATGATATACCATGGGATCAAACTTCAATTCATTCCAAATCTCAATACTCCTTTCGAAGGAGATATTTATAGAAACACCTTTTATGCCACTTTAAACTCTATATCTTTTTGTTGGTTGTCAGCACAACATTATTGTCAACTTGGAGCTACAATTTTGAGTTGTTGAGTAGATCAGACCTTTTCGTCCATTTCATTAACAAGATCAGTATCTAATATCTTTATTTCTCTTAATTCATCCCTGAAATTTAGATTTCTTCACTTCTTTCCATAGTGGGACTTATAAGGAAGCATCTGAATACTAGAGTGAAGGGTATTTTTCTATGAACATTCCACCAAATGTAGGTGTTGATATCATCCAACTTTTAAATCTATAGAACTAGCTCTCAACATGTCTTATAGAGTTTTAATTTTCCTCTCAGACTGACCATCTATTAGTAGATGATAAGTAGTGTTGAAACATAACTCTGTATCTATATCCTATTAAAGAAATCGTTAGAATATTATGGTTAACCATGTATCCCGATCAGATATAATGGATGGTGCTACTCTATGAAATCTTACCACTTCCTTTACATATATCCAAGAAAGTTGGTCAAGGAATAAATCCTCTCTAATAGTAATGAAGTGTGTAGACATCAATAAAAGATCAACTATATCCCATATAACATTATTTCCTTTAGATTTTTTGGGAGCTTTGATGACAATGTTAGTGACATTATCCCATTTCTATTCTAGAATGGGTAATGGTTGTAACATCCTTTAAGAATTCTATCTCTTAGAATTAACTTGACAAGAAACCAAGAATCGAGAGATATATTCAGCAACAACTCTTTTCATTCCATCCCACTAAACATACTCTATCAGGTCCCTATATATGTTTTTTCTTCCAAGATTAATAGAGAATGAAGAACTATGGGCCTCATCCAACAACTCCTTCTTTAATTTTGGTATGGAATAAATACAAACCTGGTTCCTGAAACATAGTATTCCATGGAAATCCAAGTTTAATTTAGGAAAATTTATCACCTTCTTTTTTATCATTACATCTTCCATCTACCCCACCTTAACCTTCACATGTAGTAATAGTTGAACATTAATTTGATAAAGATAATATTTTTCTGATTCCTATAAAATTTCAATATCCAACCTTTACAAATCCATAAATATTTGATATTTTGTGATCCTCATCATGGATAGGATTGAAAGGTCCCTTCGACTCAAAGCATCAACTACCTTGTTCACATTCCCAGGGTGGTAATTTATTGACCATTAATAATCTTTATTCAAATCTAACCATATTATTTGATTCATATTCAGCTCCTTTTATGTGAAAATATTTTTTAATCTTTTATGATCAATAAAAATATCACACCTTTCACCATTAATATAATGCACTCATATATTTTTTGAAAATATTACCACAAATAACTCCAAATTACAAGTTGGGTAATTTTTCTCATGGATTTTCAATTATCGTGATGCATAATCTATCACCATATCACGTTTCATGAGAACACATCATAGACCCTTCTTGGATGCATCTCTATAGATTACAAACCTTTCTCCACTATAAGGAAGGTTGAGCACATGTGCACTGGCTAAGTTTCATTTTATATCTTTGAAATTATCTCCACATTCCTCCATCCACACAAAATTAACACTCTAACAAGTCAAATGGGTCAGTTTATTGAATAATTATTAAGAATATTTCACAAAACATCAATTAAATCCCACTAAACTGAGAAAAACACAGACCCTAGTTAATTTTGTTGGTCCTGACTAGCTTCTGATAATTTATTTTTTTGGATGTACTGTAACACCCTATATATAGATTATATTCCCAAAAAATGTACTTCATGAATCCAAAATTCATACTTGGTATTTTTTTATTAAATCATCTATGTTTTCCAGGTCTTTTGTAAAATTATCAATTGTTCTTAGTGATCTTAATTTCTCATCAAATAGAAAAGATTTTCATCTATAAAGAACACTACAAACTGATCAAGATATTATCTAATGACTCTATTCATTAGATCCATGCAGATATTAGGGGAATTTGTAAGACCTAATAGAATGACTATTAATTCATAATGTCTATACCTTATACATAACGATTTCTTTGATATGTCCTCTTTATTGAGCCTTAATTGACGATAACCTTAATGAAGATCAATCATATAAATCTATTGAGCTCCGTGTAGTTGGTTAGGGTCATTCTATAAGGTGTATTTTAAATAGTCATAACACCCACTATGAGTTCTTTTGAAAAATATACCTTGAAATTTGGTGGAATAGTTGGAAATTATTTTTGAATGAAACTATCAAAATCCCACACAGTGAGTTTATTATTAATTGTGAGTTTCTCCCCAACCATTTGAGAAAAATAACCATCATTTATAGGAATCATGACCCATAATATAGAATAAATTTCTACTGGAAGGTCATATTCATCCTTGAATCGATATATTATCATAGATTGATCTGAAATATGACATGTGAATTTTATTCCTTAGCAAGTGATATGATCTACATATAGATAAATAAAATCCATGCCTATAATCACATCAAATTCTACAATATGAAGGATCCAAAGATTTGAAAAAATCAATTTACAAGAAACGTCAACCAGAGAAGAATTATTAGCTTTTGTTCAAACCATTGTTCCATTAAGAGTTTTCATAGATAACTCAACATATAATTTTTGATGAAATATAGAGATAAAATTTGAAAATATTGTATAAATAAAAGAGAGAGTGGATCCAGAATCAGATTATACATTATCAACTTTATATTTGATGGTATGTGTACCTTTAACCACTTCATTTTCAGACTTCATACCACTGATAGTGATCACATGTGACATTCCATTGTCTTCACCTTTAAGAGTCTGCTGAAATTGATCACCATCAATAACCCTTGGATTGGGTCATTGATAGGCATAATGGCCAATTTCCTTTCACTTGTAACATTGAAGTATAAGAGGTGAATTCTTTGTAGGATTTTCTCTATTTACATCACTAGAAAATTTTTCTCAACACTTTGACATTAAAATACCCTATTACCTTATCTTTCACACATAAAAGAATTAAAAGCCCCTTTAAGAAAATTTCCTCCATATTTCTTTCCACACTTTGAGCATTAGGAAAGAATAATATTCTTTTTAGTGTGGTCTTTATATTTTCACTTGAATTCCTATTTTCTCTTCTTATCAAATCCATATGATTGGTGGGTTACACTAATATCCATCTAAAAATTGAGATCATATTGAATTATTTCCTCATAGCTATTGATGTCACTTATGGATAATTCCATTCCGAGACATGGTTTTAATACAATAAATAATCGGTCAATTTTACTCTCAGTTTGGATAATAATTTCATAAGCTTACATTGAAAGTCCTGTAAAATTTTATTTCAAGGTCTAAATTGATTAATTATCCTTTTACATATGTTCAAGGAACTGCTTTAAAATTTTATTTTAAAAATAAATAAATAAGGACCATCATACAATTCTGTAAAGGAACCCCTTCTCCATATTTGTACAAAGAATAATAAGAAAATAATTGTCGAAAAATAATTTCTTGAACTCAACCCATTTCATGGATTCAATTTCACCTCATTTCCACATATTCTTGGTAAGGTTACACCATTGATCAACTTAATATTCCAAATGATATACATATAAGATAACTTTATCATCATATGAATATTTGAGAACTGAAATTATATTTTCAGTGGTATTAATCCATTGTTCTTTCATTAGTGGATTAGATGACCCACTGAAAGAAGGTGGAAACTGCCTCATGAAGGACTCAAAAGATTTATTTCCTTTTTATATTGGGTTGGTAGCCATATATTATTCATATCTTTAGAATGTTTTGTGAGAATAGACATATGATTTTTAATTCTAACTCCCATATAATTTGGTTTCTCGAGAGGACATTCATTGCATTTCCCATCACATTCACCATTAAATCGGTTCCTCCAGGTTTCATCTATTGAATAAAACTAAGAATCATAGTATGAGAAAAACTAAACAAAATGGGAAAACCACGTAATCAAGAATAATATTTTAATTTAGGACATTTTAGGTTTTATCCCAGGTTATTCATGATCATTTCTAAAACTCTAGTATTGTAACTTATACCTTAACATATCCCTTGTTTTTTTATTAATGTTTTGTTGTACTTGTTTCCAAAGGTTAAAAATACCATTCCATTAATATCAACTCTAGTTACCCAAACTTTACATACATTTATATTAATTCAAATTTGTAAAATGTTCATTAAAAAATATAATAATTCGAGGACAAGACTATATAGGTTTAGTGTCATTAGAAATTGGGAAAAATAAACAAATGTTTCATAAGACGCCTTCACTATCTACTACATATCTAGTCATATATAGACCCATTTTTGACATATATTTCTTAATACCCTTATTCATGACATGATTAAATGATACGTATGAAATGGTGAGAGAAAATACTCCGTAATGGTAAACAAGGGAGATATCAATAATATCATAATCATAAAACATAAGAACATAACATTTGAAAAATATTTTCTTGCATATGAATGATCGTGATATAATGCCATGGGATAAATCATAACTATTCATAAGAATCAATGATCTTAATCTGATAAGTAATAACATAAGACACAGTATTTTTGGTTATACACATAAGAATATAAAATATTTTCTTATTAGTCAAGAGTCATTTCCAAGATCATCATAGTGGACAAATTTCATTACTGAACCAAACTAACTTCTCTTGTAACCCCTGTATTATTGAGCCAAGATCATTTTCCATTATAGAAATATTTATATAAGGATACATAAATCATTACCCAAAAAATATGAGGGAAATATAGGTCCCACCCATCTCATAATTAAATCCTTGTTACATGTTCGACAAAACCATTCATCATTAATCCTAGAATAACCCATGAAATAAAATGGGTTTCTTAAATATCATTCCCTCTTAACATAATCCATGTAAACAAATGGATTTAATAAATAATTTTCCATAAAAACATAAAAAAACCATAAGTATAATAGGGATATTATACCTAAAACATAATAGAATTAAATATTTCTTTCTTATATGGAAAATAATTCTTATTGGAAACTTGAAATTAATTTTTGTCGAATATATCCGTTATTTTTTAAAAAATACTCTTTTTTAAAAATACCACCCAATTTTATTAGAAATGAATGTCTTTGAAAACCAACTTGAAATATTATAAAGTAATATTAATAGAAACATGGTGTTATGATAACATAAAAATCCATCATTCCATATAAGTTAAAAGATATCATTCTTTTCATACTTTTTACAAATAAGTCAAAAAGCACATCACATCAAAAATCTTCAAAATATTCCATTCATTCCATTTAGTAAAATTTAACTAATGGGTAAAATTGATTTTATAAAAGTTTATATTGATATAAAAAATATTTAATATTTAGGAAATATGGACAGGGATGATAAATATACTCTAGTAAATACTTACATATAAACAATATCGGATAATAATGAGATTGAAAATCTATCAATTTCATTACCTTTGAATTCATTTATATGTATCAAAAAATCATGTATAATGATTTAAATATTGTCATTGAATTATTTTAGAATCATAGACATTATTATTATATCATATATGGTCATATTATCCTCTATTTTTTAATAATAGTATTACTCATCCATCAGGTGTAAACTTTTTTATTTTTGTATGCATGTTTTTTCGAATAAGTTAATGTTAATATTGTTAGGATATAGTTATATAATTTATATAATTATATTAGAATAATATATATCATATTTATTCATTCCACTCATCTTTATAATCAATCATTGTTGATGATCATTTAGAGTGAATTGCATCGCATCGGGGAGATGATAGGCTATACGTACGCATGAGAAATGATATAATTCCTATAATTATTGAATCATATTTAAGTGGATTGTGTATAATATTTAAGAATAAATGTCATGTTTTTATTATCATATATATTTATTATTTTCATCATTATACCTATCCATGTAAGGTGGCGGTGAAAAAAATATTACACCACAACTTGGACATGGTAAGCCACATGTTTGAACCCATTGTGATTTAATATTTTATAGGATGGATAGAATTTGGAATACGGTTGTTTATTTATAATAATAAAATATCTGTATATAAGTGATACTGGAGTTATTAATTTATAATTGGACAACTCATTAAGAGGAAGTATAAGAAGAAATAATTTTGAAATAATTGGTAGAGAAGATTACATATTCTTCAACGTACTACCTCTAAATATATTCATAAAGAACGAGAGTTGGTATTTTAAAAATAAAAAAACCTCTATAATTTTATTAGTGAATTTTAGAAGGAAACTAGAAGGGGATGGACATGCTTAATGGCTCAATGTTAATTAAAGAGGTGAGGGAGTAGGTATTCTTTTATAATTGATGTGAGGGGAACTTTTAGGATCTACAAAATTATCAAATTAATATAAAATCAAAAACCATCTAAAAACATAAAAATGTAAAAAATTTTAGGATGATAATAGATAAGGTTTTAATCCAATCAATTAATAAATTTTTTGACATGTTTTTTTATCAATTAAAATCATATAATTTTAATTCACACTTAGTTATTCCATTTATTTTTTAACTAGGGTCAGAAATATTTCAATTCTATAAGGGTGTAATATTTAATTAATTGGTTTCAATTAGAATATAGATAAAGAATATAGAATATTATAGACCATATCATACTTATTATTTATTTTAAAAAAAAATATTTTAGTATTTTTAAATAATCTAATTAAACATTATTTGGATAAACAATCAATACTGTCAATTTTAACACTATAAAATTCACTGATTTATAAAAATTTTAAGATAACAAATTAACATCAAACCAATTATATTATTATATTGCTAATAGGTCATGGTAATCTAGAAATTTTTTTTAAATTCTAAGTATCCCAAATTATTTTTATTTCAAATTTTTTTATAATATTTAATTGATATTTCTCTAAAAGAAATAATTTCTACAAAAGATTTGTGTAATTATTTAATATTGATATTTGTTTAATAAAAAATTAAAATAAAATACTATGATAAAGATAAATCCTCTACATTTCATAATATGGCTAATACACGATTATATCTTCTATATAATCCATCATTGAAAATGTTACACTTATTAAAACATGAATGTGACAAGTTTTCATCACTTTAAATAAAATTATATAACTGTAATAATATCTTACATAAGGATCCAAATTGTCAATGACTAGATAATTGGATGTTTAAGGTTGAGATATACACCAGCCATAATATCTGGTCAAGTTCATGGGACTTTTAATGGTGTTTATCACAATAATAATAAATATGTTTGTGATTTTTCATTAATTAAATAACTTCTACATCATCAAAATATATGAATTTAAGGTAATTATTTATTTCCTAAAAATATAAAAATAAATTATTATGCTAAATAAAAACATTGTATATTTCATTTTATTATTTATAATCTGTTTTTTCTATATAACCTTACATTAAAATTGTGATAGTTAATAAAATGTGAGTAAGACGTATTTCACCTTTCTATAAATAAAATAAATTAAATGTACTAATCTCATCAAAGTAGATTCCAAAGGACACAATTTAGACCCAATGATGCTTTATGTAGAAAAACACGTATCCAATGATTTTAGGAATAGTTTTAGGGAAATTTTATAATATTATGTGTACCATTAATTACATGATTTACCCTTTTAAAGTATTAATAAAAATTTCCAAATCTACTATTCATAAATCACAAAGATAAAATAAATATATTTACATAATTTTGATTCAATTATTTAAAATTTATATTCAATTTTCCATATTTGAAAATATATAATTTGAAATGTTTTTACATCTAAATTCAACATAAATTTAAATAAAATGGCATAAATTATATTAAATGATAAAAATATTTTCTTATTTATAATTTAAATCCATTAAATAATATAAATTATAAATATAAATTATTTTGAAGGGAAAAATTTGTTTCCAATTTTAATTTAGTATATTTTTACTATTCATCAAAACATGATAGTTATCAAAAAAATATCAAGATTTCTTCAAATTTAAATATTTATATTCCTCTTCCAAAGAAGAGTTTTATGCGGTCATATAAAAATTGTTAATGTTTCAAAAAATTAATTTAAAAAGGATTCTCCATTAAAAGTATGTAAAATTTCCATTTTGTAAAATATAATTTTTTATACAAAAAATAATGTTTAATCATAAGAAATGACAAAATAATATATTTTATGATGATAAAATATATTTTATTAAGTATATAAAATATATATTTCATTTATTTCATTTATTAATAATAATTCACACAATTTACTAGTACAAAAGAAAAAAATATATAATTGATTTATATTTATCATATACAATTAGAAGATTACAAATTCACCAAACATTTTCATTAGTTATTTATATTTATTTCGGATAACTTAATGATTAGTTTATAATGGTCATTTTATACAATGGGTGTCTTACGATTCATTTAAACTCACCATCGCATGTAATGCATGCTATTAAAGAATTAAAAATATTAAAAATATTTCATAAAAACATCTATGTGTAACAATAAGGTGTGGTCAAAATATCTGAGGAGGAAACCGCTGATGAATTCATAAGTTTAATTTCTTGAAATCTATACATTAACACTACCTTAAAATAAATCCATGAAAATAGGTTTTCTATTTTTATTAAAAACACACATTTTCCCATTTCTAAATGAAAAACAAAACCATATGTTTTTAAGGAGGTTATAATTTTGGAAACCAAGTCCCAAACCAAAAACAAAAGAAAAAAATTACTATCTTGTTCATAAATTAAGAAGGCAGATAAAAAATAGATATAGTTAAAGGTAAACAAACAAAAAATGAAAACAACCATGGGAATTCCTAAACATTTGTTCAGTGACCCCCGAATGCACTCTGTTCATAGCCTATAGCCAATCCTTTTGGTGAAGCTCTCTAGTCTATAACCAACTATCCACCCTCAACTGACCAATCTAGTGGTTCAGACAACCTAGAATCTCAGTGAATCTAGGGGTACCAAACCATCTAATAAGGGCTAAAAGGAAATTGTCAATCGATCCTCTAAAAGAGGCCCTAGATCCTATGGTAATAATATAATGTGTATGTAGGAGTCCCTAACATTTGACAATCACCATACCTACTATCACCACACTTGCCTACCCTATTCATGGAAACCACATATATGATAACCAATAAAGGAAAAAACCTTTAATAAAGTTTCCCACTATATATATATATATCACATCATCAGAGGTTCTAATCGGGCTATCACACTATATAAACATTCAACCATTTATTTTCAAACATTAGACCCTACCAAATGGGCCTTTAACTCTACACACCCAAATGAATTTTTGAAAACATTATAAGGCCATTTACAAAATTACATGGAATTCCACATCCAATAACACTTGACTAATGGGAACTTACCCAATTCTATCTTTAACCATAATATGTTTCTCGGCCAAATAGACCAAAAATTTAGGAACACATTTAAGGTTACATTTTTAAATCCCTATAAGCAACACATACCCCATTTTGGAAAACAAGGAACCATTTTAATAAAATTAGGATGAAGGATAAATGGAAATTTTTTAAGGGAAAAGTTCTCTACGATGCTATCTTCATTTGATTACACATCCATGTTTGCACCTAGTTCACCCTAGGATGTTCTAAAATCCAATTGAACCCCCCAAACATCTATAGAAACACCCAAAAACATATTAATTTACAAAATCTCATCATATTCTAAAATTTCCCAAATACAAGAATTTATCTTAATTTACAAGGGTGAAATATAGGATTAAAAAACCAAGGGAGTCTTCCAAAAGAACATAAAAACTATACTATAAAAATAATCATACACTATTTATAAAGGAAAAATCAAAACCCAAAAAATTTAATAAAGTGTTTCAAATGGGGAAACACCACTCGACCACCCAATTTTACCATTAAATCTCAATTAGCATTTCATCAAACACGTTTGATAAAAATAAACTTAATTGTAATCAATGAATCACATCAAAACCTATTTGTAACAAATTCTACCGAAATAAAAACACCCTAACAGACTAAATATGTGTATAATAAAGGTGTTAATCCTATATAAAGATAAATTGAAAGAATCCAATCATTAATAGGTTTCATCATAAAGGAAACTTATAGAAGCACCTAACTTAATGTCATGTTAAATTGATGAAACTTTCAAAGGGGGAAGAATATGCCTATAAGAACAAACCACACACCCTAGATCCAAAGAAACACAAAAAAACCTATAAAATATAATTTACAGGGTTCATCAAGACACAATTCCCACCAATGGATAATCCTAAACCAAGATAATATGTGTGGGGTATGAAGAAAGTAGTGAAAAATCAAAGGATTATACCTTAAATTTGACGCAGAAGCATCCTTGGGAGGGTGGGAGCAAGAGATGAGGTTCTCCAAGGTCCCACTGGTGCATGTTGGTCAAAGGGGGGGCATGAAAATGAGTTAAAACCATAAGGTGGAGATTAGGTGTTTCAATATTTTAATGACCTATCATGACCACACTGTTTGTCAAACTATATGTTGGTTGTGCGGTAGATATGTTAAATGTAGGTCCTGACCACATTACTGACCCACACTATTTGTGTGACCATGTTTAAACCATGTGGTAGCTTCTACCCACTTCTTGGACTACTGATCATTTATGTGGGCTGAGTGTATGGTTTCTACAAACTATGTAGTGCCATTGGACTTTCCATGTTTCACCCAAACATCTAAAATATAAAAAAATTTGATATAGTCTTATCTGGAACCTCAACCAGAAAGATCCAGTACCAAGAAAAGAAAAAAATAAAGGATTATTAAAGGTTGTTGAGTGAAAAATACGTTTCCTTTGGTCTTATGTGTGGGATGGTTCTTGTAAATCTCTAGGAATCTAGTGTGTCACTCATAAATCAACTATGCATTAAGTATGATGCAAACAATTCAACTAGGCATGTAGTTAATAAATCACAAATCAACTACACATTGATGGACAAAGCACTTAGCTCCACGAAATTGAGTATATCATCAAAAATTAATTCCACGCCTTCATCATATCTCCACCATGATCTCATTTACGTTGTCGTCGTTGTCACAATCCAAGATCACTCACTCTCTAAGGGATAAACATCACATAATGGTAAAATATATTTTTGAGAAAAATGAATGATACCTCATAAAGAATGATAACATCCTTAAAAGGTAGAGCACACTTGCAAAATATATCAAAATGATAACAAGGTGGAAAATTACATACATGCGATCAACATAAAACATAGAGAAAGAATCTAAAATAAAACTAATTGAATGAGGCCTCATGAATAGGTCTGACAAGTTATACACACACCACTATGTTAATATTATAAAGAATTATCATCAATGTATTTGGACAGATGAACTATATCCTCAAAGACAAGTGTACAAGAGAGACATAGAAGGTATGGAACTTCCTACCTCAAAGAAATCAATGAAGAATTCATTCTTTTCCATGGAATCAACACTCATACCACATCCACATTTTCATAGGCTAAAATACCTACTATGAATTCCAAGAATCAATTGAAACTATTTCATTACAAAAGAAACAAAAGATCTCATGTAATGTTGATTTCCTATCCTAGACAGTTTTGGAATAATGAAAATATTCAAATGCAAGTGTTAGCAATTTATTCCTCAAAGAATCATAATAAATCAACATGTTATAGATCTCGATGAATCTAAAATAAAATGCATTTTATCATATTTTTATTCTTATTTTATAATTATGTTCAATTATTTTCCCAATAATTGTTTTAAATTTTTTTGAACATGGGAAGAACCCAAATTGAAAAATAACATTAAAATAATAACTAGGAAATCATCCCTTAAATCAAAACATCAAAAAGTGGACAAGGAAGAGAGAAAACATAATTTCCAAGAAACTAGAATAAATAATCATGTTTTTCATATAAGGCTTCCCCAAAATAGAATATGAGAATTTATAGGCTTCATGAACGCAAAATATCTACAAAAAATTATGGATTCAAGGGTTTGATTTTTTTTAGAAAAAAACCATATACCTGTTCAAAACGTTAAAGTGCGAAAATTTAATAAATTTTTTTTTTTCATATGAATCATTAAGTTATAGTATTTAATTTTTATTTTATAATTTCATGTTAATCATAATAGATTTAATGGATTTAATTATCATGATTTTTTTTAAAATCAGTGAAATGTGTGGTCGATGTTCTTTGAGGAAGTCGTGAATTAAAGGGAGGTTTTTAAATGTTTATACCCAAAAATGGAACTGAATAATGGTAACATGGTTTTTCCCTTACATAGATAATTTATATCAGTTAAGGGTAAGAAATTTTAGACATACATTAGTCTAAAACCCATTCTTACATTTATGATGCTACAATGTAACTTTACAAATCCCTTGAAAATTACATCATAACATTCCACATATATATAATTACCCCTAGTTATCTTTAAAAAATAGTGAGATACCCTCATTAAAGGTCTATACTACACTCTGACATCCTTTATAAAATTCACCATATTATATACCCCTACACAACCTATAGAAATCATGGATTACCCTTATGTAGAACTCTTGTTTCCCTTATACAACATTTCACTACACTTTTATAGTTCCTTAAGTAACCATATATAATTCGTATACATATAAATTTCCACTTACATGACACATATAAAAAGATAATTACCTTTCATAAACCAATTCAATAAAGGAATTAACCTTATGAAACACTATAAAACCTTATGTAAGGGTGATTTTTATTGTAAAATGTTATTTCCAAATAACAATATTATAAATTAAAAACAAAATTGGGTTCAAGGATCAATTTAAAATTGATACTATTAATATTATCCCCCTATAACCAATTCTTGTCCCTATGAAGCATCTTTTGTTGTCTTGCTGAAACAACTATGGCCACAGAGAAAAAACTTTAGATTCCTACTCCCATGTCACCTCCCAGATCTATCCATGCTACCATCGAATATTGAAAACTAGTACCTTACTCCCTCAATGGTATTTATCTCTCTAATATAATATCTACATCAGAAGCTCTTCAAATGATGTTTTTGGTTCCAAATCATTGTCATTGCCTTGTTTAGCATGAATAGGATCATGTTTGTACCTGAAAATATGAGAAACATGGAAGATATCATTGATGAATCAATAATATATATAATGGTTTATATAGTACAATGCTATACCAACAAATTCATATATTTAAAGGGGTGAAAAAACTATGGGTATTGACATTCCATTCATCCTCAGATGTTAGTGGCCTAATCTAAGAGTCACTCATATGAAAACACTATTTACCAAAATGTACTCCAATGGTATTCCCCTACTACGAGAATTTGATCTCGGTCTATTATGAATGGTGATCTACATCAATTTAATTAGTTTCAATCTATAAGATGTCTACAGAATGAAACTAGGATCAACAACTTCTATCTCAAAAAATTCATTTCAATTATGTGGTGAATTATATAGCATACCATAATTATTATCATGTGGTTTCATCTGAAACAAAACCTAGTACAATTTTTGTATTCTTACTCAACCTGTTCTATGTGACAATCCCAAGCTCCACCAAACTATAGAAGACAATCTCATAGAAGATCTTTAAGTATGTGATTTGATCTATCTAACTATCCATCTGTCTAATGATGGTACATTATTATCAATATCATATGAGTTCCTAAGGATTTTGAAATACATATAAATTTTGTGGAATAAAACATTTATCTTTTTCAGATAAAATTCTCAATGTAACTCCATGTAATCATACAATATAATATTCATAATGCCATCATTTATTGTGTATTAAGTGAGTCTCTAATATTAGTAAGAACATCGAAAAATTCCTTATACTAATGAAAATTAACCCTATAATGTCATGAATCTTTACGGCTCTAGGAACCCCCACAAAAAGTACATCAGGATATCCTCTAAGATAGACATAGGCATTGGATGTGTCTAGTTAAAGCCCACTTGACATTACTTCTTGACCATTAACCTCCGGAAGGTAATGAATTAGAAAAAAAACTGATGATTTACCTCAACCTAGATGTATATAAGTCTATCATCAACTAATATATAATACATGGAGGGAGAAATTTTATCCCATTCTTGAGGATCACATCATCATCACCCAATGATAAATTAAGGGAAAGCATCTTAGTTGACAACATGATTTTAAAGTGAATTCCAGTCACAACATGTGTAGGTATGAAGAAAATGGAAACACTTGTATAAAAATGGAATAAATTATAGAGTTGTGATGAGGACTACCCCTCATATAGTGGATGTTTCCTTACTACCATCCTTGTGAGTCTAATCCACTATGCACACACAATCGGTCTCAGCTTTGTGACCGTGTCTGAATGACTCCTGACCATTCTGAGTCTTCTTATATGTTTTATAATCAAGAACCCAAATGGATAACTTGGTTTTCAGTTGTGCTTTTCCTACACCCACATAAAACCTCATTGATCATGTATTAAACTCCATATATGAACCATTTGTTCACTATTTTTATAGTTCCTTCAAGGTAATGAGAATGAATTCTGATAATTCCCCCTCTCCTCACTATTAATGCACTATAGATCTCTTTCTTTTATTAATGGTTAAAATGATCTCTTTCTTTACCCCGGATATCAAGAACCACTAACGCGTGAAGCATTATCCTCCATCTTCCTCCTCCTAGAAGTATCACTATATGGTCCTTTGGTTTCTAGAAGAAGACCCATAACTGTAACAATTGTTATACCCTTCTTGTTATTTAGGGCCTTGAGAAGCACCTATATGTGTTATGACTCATAAGTGGATATCATTATCAACCTCCCCAAAATATTCCTATATTCCTAAGCACTATATGATTATATGATTCCTTGAAATAATTCATTATATAAATGGCCTTTGAGGTTCATACCTTTCATACTATCATACCCTCCAACAAGGTTGACTACACCCAACCACTACTTAGTGGGTCATTGTACCATTAACACTACTAGGTTCACCTAGCTACACTCAAGGATCTATACTAAGTTTAAAATCCTCTTGATAATCGAAATATATTCCTTATCTTCTTTATGAAATCCTATTCTCAAAAATTAGGGTTGATAGTGGTGTTGGAAGTATTAGTCATAATATTACTATTCCTAGTTTCTCCCCCTTCCCAGATGGGTATACCGAAGAAAACTCTAGGATAAAATAGTCCTTCAGCCTGAAATATTTGAGTGGGTGTAGTTGTTTTCAATGAAACACCCTCCAACATAATAGGTGGTACAACCAATTGTATTTGATATAAGGCCTTTTTATCACTAAGGGAATCATTTAAAACAAACTCCATTATCAAAGATAGTGTAAGGGATCACAAAATGGTTTCCCAAGGAGTATACACATGAAACTAGGTATAAAAATTTCGAAAATATCAAATCCTCACCCCTAAAAATTAATCATGATCAAAATATATATACTAAAACAAAATATCATACTTAGTTCAACTAATTAATTCCAAAATAATTATATCATGGTAATATGTAAAAAAATATGTCACATGAGAGGGAACTGAATTCCATCCCAAAAAATTAGAATAATCAACGAAATTAAATCAAGGAATAAGATATGAAACACAAAAATAGAAATATACATGAAATGTGGTCCTACATTTCTAATCACGAGGCATAAAAACTCTTGAAATATCATAAAAATAGTAATAAAAATCTCTTCCACGACAACATGGAGATCCCCTACACATGCATCAGCCAGACACATTGGAAATCCCTTACTCGATCCACACCCCTCTATTTGTTTTCTACAATGTCCTATGCTTGTTTAAAAAATCATATTTCTGATTCCTTTTTGTAAAACCCCAAACCAATCCACAAGGTTTAAACTGGTGTGCCACATGAGCTCACATGCATCTCCCTATATTCAAGAGGCTTTTGAATAACAGCTGTGTTATAATTTTATCACTTGGTAGACTATACATTTATTATAATGTCATAGCACACATAATAAATAAAAAATATAGTAGATAATCGCAGTATCATTTATAATCCCAAATATGGTATACATGTCATACATTAATAAATAAATGGGATCATATTGTGGTCATATAAACATGGGAACATGTGCAACAAATAAATAAATAAAATAACAATGGATTCCCCTTGAGTCCATCATGGTTCGACACAAAATCCAGTCTTTATTACTCATCATTTATACATTGGATCCTTTCTCCTACCCGCATACCAAGACATAATGTTTTCATGTGCATGAGGATTCCTAATAATGGTATGAGTAATAAAATCCTTCATAAAACCACCTATGTAAACATAGAAATTTTCACATGTATAATGAGTGTAATACATTATAATAAAAAATTCATAAATAGGCATATGAAATAAAAAAACTTGTGTCAGGTTGTTGTGCACTAACTAAGAAACACAATACCCTCGATCATACGTACTATGGCTCCATCTTAGAAAGAAAATACGAAGATATTAGAAGATAATGAAACATTCCACTGGGATAGGGAATATATTTCTTGAAAACTTTGTTGACTCATGTGTACATATGACATAGCATAATTATAGCTCCTATAAAGAATTAAACTTATAAATATATTATTATCAAGATTGTAACTCATAAATAAATTAGGTATTAATCGTGTTGCTCTAAAAGAAACTAGTAATAGGGTACCCTACTGAAATATAAATTAGAAATTGTTAACCTAGTATGTGGATCCTAATAATTGAGTTCATCCTTGACACATAGTTCTATGATATCATTTTATCTCTAACCAGTTCATACTTCCATCATTATCATCATCCCAAGATAGGAACACTCTCCCATCAATGGAAAAACATCCCATGATTTCCCATATATTCTAAGCACTAATAATGATGCTTGCAATTGAAAGTAAAAATACATAACAAGGTTTAGAATTAAAGGCAATCATATCAACATAATAGTAATGAGAAAATATATATATGTGATCAAAATCATCCATGGAAAAAGGACTCCAACAATACTCATGAAAAAACAAATAATTTATAGGTATAAAAGTATATACACACACCCATATGTGATCAAAAACAAGCATGTACATCGATGTATACTGACACAAGAACTATACAAAGGAAAATATGTTTACACAAGATCCCTATAATTTATGGAAATTTTTACCTCAATGTGATCAATGAAGAACATCATGGTTCACCCAACAATTTACACTTGAGTTACATCCACATGTTAATTGATAAAAATGATAAATAAGGTTTCTTATAACCAATTACAACTATTTAATTTTAGAGGAAATAAAATACCACATGTGGTAGTTGTTTCCATATCTCTAATAATATCAAAATTATCTATATATTCCTACACATTTTTTATAAATTTATTTCTGAAGTAATATTAAGAAACCAAATTTGATAATACTGTATATCTATAAACTAATATAAATGTTATAATAATAATTATTAATATTTATAGTTTTTGGTTATTATTTTCCAATTATTTCATTATCATTGTTTAGAACATAGAAAGAAATAAAATTTCAAAATTACATAAAAATAATACTTGGGAATTCCCCCTTGGAATAAAGAACAATATAGTGGAAGAGGTATAGAGATATATATTCTTAAGCCTAGAAATAGGAATAAAAAACATATTGTTCATATGAGACTTCACCATACTATAACATGGGAATTTTTGGTATTCAAAGACTAAGATGGTAACAAAATAATGGCCATATGGGATTATATATTTTTTGAAATGACATAACTCTTTATAGGATTGAATTATTAAAAACAACAATTTAAATTAAAAATTTATTTTTGTTTTTAATGAAATATTGAATTCAATGTGTTTAATATCTTCTTACAATGGTGTTTTAATCCTAAACAAGATAAAGGATTTAAATCCATTTTTTGGTTTTTAAAGTTATTAAAACATGTTGTAGAAGTGTTATTGTGATAAAGGAGAGTAAATTAAGGTTATTAAAAACCCCTAAAAAGGATCCTCTGTACAGGTAACATGGTTTCAGAGTTATGAAGCTCATGACTATTACCCAAAGGTAATACATCATTACCTTATAAACGTATCAAACCAACACATAACTATAAAAATCCTTATATAATTCTTAAAAATCCATTGAAATGTCCATCATATATAAACATATTTCTAGAATTACACTAAAATAGAATTTAATAATTGGATTCTTCCCTTACTGAAGGGCTAGGTCACCCTTAAACATCCTTTAGTGAACTAGTATGTTAAATAAAAAGAGTCAAATATACCCTAATATTTCCATTAAAATATTGTCTTACACTTATTCAATACTCTAGAACCATTACATAATGCATTTCTACCCTTACATTGTTCCTTATGTACACTTACACAACACACACACACACAAACTCACACAATTATTTACCCTCATGAAACCTATATAAAAATGTAATTACCATTATGAAGGTTATGTAAAAAAGTATTTATCATTAAGAAACTCCATAAAAACTTATGTAAGTTTTATCTTTATATGAAAAATTAATTTTCACATAAAATTTATTATAAATTATAAACATAATAGGGTTCAAATAGAAATTAAAAATTGATAATATTACACTATTATTAATTGAGAACTCAACCATATTAATGATTTTATATTTTCTTAATTTTAGTTTCATCAATAATTCTCTGAATATTTTCTCAAGTTTCATGATATAAAAATTGGATTTGACATCAGTTAGAGGGTTACAAGTCATGATGAATTTCAATTAGTGGTTGATTATGTTGGATACTTTTATATAACATGGAAAAAATACTAGATCTTAATTAGATGTAATAAATTGTGGTGTTTTAAGATACATAATTTCTTTCCATATGTATATACCATAAAGTGGATTGAGTGAGAATTCCTATAAAATTTCAATGAAATGAGAAGTCCTTTAAAATGATCAATTACAACCCATATAACATTATTTTCATTTTATGTATTCAAAATAACCATGAAGAATTCGGTCGTGATGTATTAAGATTTCAATGTAGAAATTTTTAGTGGTTATATCATTATCTTTTCATTTTTCTTGTTTTCATTCACTTATTGACACACCTTGAAAGTTGATGAATATTCCTCAATATCCTTCTTCATACTGCCACACCAATAATGATATCATTGATGTCGATACATATCTATACTCATTGGGTGGATGGAGAATGTAGTTCTATATACATCATTCATTATCTCATTCTTCTATCCTGGTATTTGATGGTACATATTGTCATTTCTAAAATCATACAACACATTTTTCATAAATTTTGATCTCCATGTATTCCATTTTCATATAGTTTCATCCTTCCTCCATATTTATATATCACCCCTTTGAGAATCCTTTATCTTCTCCAAAATGGATGGTTTTACAATCAGTTAAGCTTGGAAGCATGTTTTTATTTACATTATGACTTCCTTGTCCATCCTTGGTAAGTCTAAGATGGTTTTATCATTCACAATTTTTTTTAAATTTTTTTGGTTTCATGAGACTTTCTACATAGAGAATCTCCCACATTAGTTTCCATCCTATGTTGTTAATGGATTGTGAATTCATACTCCTTTATCATCTCTAACCATATTCTCTAGAACATATTATACATATTTTGTGTTAATATATATATTTAGGACTATTATTATTTTTTTATATTTCATTTTTATCCTTAGAGAGATAATTTCACCAAATCACTAATGTGATTATCATTGTAGAAAATTCTAGATTAAGTGTTCGATAGTTCCACTCATGAAATATTAACTACATTAAGGCTAAAGGTATCATGTTTTCATTTTTCATCAGTATAAAAGTGAATTCCATTTTAAATCATTATAGTATACTATAAGAAGTACCCAATATGATGGTAGTGTAAGTATTTTTCTTGTGATAAGACTATTTTTCAATTCTATGTAGCTATATTCCTATTTGTCGGTCTAAAAAACAGTACCACCTTTTATGATAGCTTGATCAGCGGGTGAAACACTCATGAGTAGCTCCCCACAAATCATCAATAGTACCCTACTTGTTTAATGATACTAAGGATCTCTATTATAGATGATGGACTGAGTTAATTATCAATCACCTTGGTCATATAAGGATCCAACAATACCCCATTGATAGTGATAATATTCCACAAGATGATAATTCTTTTATCCCAAAAAACAAATTTATATACTTTTAATTTTTTATGACCATGAAAATAATCATTAGAATAGTATTGAAATTATTAAAATACACCTTATTTATGTAGGTTTACATACTAATATCATATAGTAAGGGTATCAAAAATTTATTGGTGTAATATCTAAAGACTCTATTTATTATGTCCATGAATACTATTGGAGTGTTAGGGAGCCTGATGGGAATCACTATGAACTCATATTGACCATAATGTCTTTAAAATTAATTCTTAGGAATATTAGAGTTCTTATAGTGAATGATTTTTCTTATATTACCATTAAATAATACAAGATATAAATAACATAACATTTATAAATTCTTGGATGATATACATCAATTAAAGGGGTGAGCTAAGATCAATGTAAGGAGGGGGATAAGAGACATGAATCAATAGTACATGGGTGATGATAATAATAATGACCATATCATAATCATGGTATCATCATTATAAACATTGAGGAATAATTTTAAATAGGAATTGAATATAGAAGGTAAATAATAATAATAAATCCTATCATAGTTGTAAAAAATAACACATAGTTGTGAACAATGATAACATTATCTTCACATATAATATACGTGCATAAATTGTAACATCATAATTTTTAACAATGGTAGCATTATATTTATACATAATACACATAATCTCATGAGATATGACACATTAAGAAATTCATTTGACGTATATATAAATACAATCCCACTCTGCGCATCATTGATTGCTCATAATCATAAAATCTGCATGGAAAGGAAACATATAATAATTATTTTAATCAAATAAAAACATGGAATGTATTGAGTTTCAAAAAGGATAAGTAAATAATCTATTGATGAATTAACTTTAGGGTTACCGAATTAATAATCTAATTTTTTTTTATTTTAATACAACATTATTATGGGGTGGAAAATAAATATCTTAATATGAGTCAATGTAGTGTTTTATGGTAATGCCATTATGAAAAATATTTATACTTTTCATAGAAGTTATATATAAGTTATAAACATGTATATCCAAAAAAAATAGAAGAAAAATAATATCAAAATAAAATTATAATTAAAATATGGTACCATTTATAAAAATAATATTGTGATATATGAGATATCCCAAATTAAGGAGTTGGGTTAAACTATCCCATTACCATAGATACCTATTTTTTGATGATTTACAACCTCCTATATAAAAACGAATGTATATTAAAACATGTAACACAAATTTAATTGTGTTATTTTTTTGTAATTTTGATTAATTACAATGATTGTATAATATTTCTTAATTCCAATTGTTATTGGTGAAATATTATGATTTCCTATTTTCCTTAAAATATTTCATCCTGCCTCGATTTAATGATTTAGTTTCATTGGAACTTATACATTATTTTTTTTAAATCAAGAAGCATAGAAATAAATATATTTATAAATTTTTATTTTATATATTTATATATGTTTGATAATTTATTGTAATTATCCATAATGGTTTTGATAACATCAGAGGTGGCAACCTCCTCAGGAGCGGTTAACAAACTGTGAATGGAACATTATCAAAAGGGTAGGATTCAGAAGAATGATATATAATTATAGAGTAAATATAATCATTAATTCTAGTTAAGATAATTAATATATTTTCATAATAAAAATTAAAATATTTCATAAGGATTAGGTTTTAATTGAATTGAGAAAATAAGGGAGAGTATAGGAAAATAGGGGGACAAGTTTATGAAAACATACCATCTTCTCAGTGTCATTTACTTTTCAAGACACTAGATTCTTTAAATTATTGTAGTTGAGTGATATCAAAACAAAATAAGAATTATAAAAGTATATATAGTGGGAATTGTAGATGTGATTTGGGTTTGTTATGTGTGTTAGGATTAAATTTCCTAGGGAAGAAAGAGGGTGTTTTTATTATCGATGTGAGGGGTATTTTTAAGTTATAATAATGATTAAATTACTATAAACTAGGTAAAATATTAAATAGTGATATTTATTACATTATAAGTATATTTAAATAAAATAAAATGGTTTTAGGTATTTAGTTCGAATTATAATTAAAATTTATTAGTTTATTAAAAAAGAATGAAGAAAATTTTAAAACATTTATTTAAAGGGACACTTTATACATTAAGACATTGAAAATTAATTTTCAGGTATGTAAATTTAGTTTATTGATAAGAAGTGAAACTTTTTTATTGTTAAATTTATTTATGGTTGATATAACTAAATAAATATTTATTAGTTATCTATTACATTCTTATTATTCCATAAAAAATACTGTACTTGAATAACTATATTTTTATTATTCGCAGACAAATTGATGTTTCTTAAAAACTTATCACAAACTAACCCTTGGGATATATTGACAAGATGATTCTAAAAATTATATTAATTCAAAAACAATATATTTTTAACACAAAAAATTTTAATTATTAACATGGAATTATTATTTTTGTTAAATAGGTTAATATACAGTTAAATAGAAATGTTCTTATATTTCACATAGTTTTTAATTTTCATATTTGTTATATGGAATTAAAATAATTATAGATTATTAAATTAACCATGATATGTATTATTTTTATTAAATATTATTATGACTAGGACAAATTACTATTAAAACGGCGATGTTACCAATCTTAATGGCTATGTTAGTATTCTAATAGCCACATTACTATTCTAGTGGGCAGACCATGTCTTATAAATACCTCTTCGTCACTGTAGTCATCATTAACATTTATTCATCCCACGGT
Organism: Viscum album; assembly: GCA_963277665.1. NCBI lineage: Eukaryota > Viridiplantae > Streptophyta > Magnoliopsida > Santalales > Viscaceae > Viscum > Viscum album. Next base: position 1,114,239,047 of record OY728146.1, read on the forward strand.
TCTATATATTTTTTCTAAAATTTTAATTGCAGTACTATTATTTTGTTCTATTCTATATTATTGTTCGTGGTATGATAATTCAAGTATAATAGCGTGATCCAAATTTTCATATTCTATATTTTCAATTTTTTATTTTTTCTATCAATATGATATTTTATATTTTCATGGGTTTAGTTATTTCCTAGTGCATTGATTTCTATTAATTAAATAATGTTTTGTTTATTTTTTTATCTATGAATAATACTAAATAATATAATATAACCCAAAATTATTTAGAAAATTAATATTACAATTTCCGGGTCATTTTATTTCCTCCCTTTATAAATTTCCTAAAAGAAGTTTCAACTCATATTTTCTATTGAGAATAGTTGCGGGTACTTTTAATTCATTATTTCCTCTGGTTCCAATGTCATATATTCATAGTTATGTATATACCATACCACTATTATCTGTTTAGTTATCTTTTTTGTGATGATAACTTTCTCTATGGTCCATGATCATCCCTGGCTAATTCTCATAAGAGAGGTTGTATTCCATTTTTTCCAGTTTCATATTGAGTACATGCAAGTGATTACGTATGTACTTCTTTAAGAGATATGTAAAACAACTCACGAATGGGATCCATGTTTAGTGTTATTGCTATCCGATAGTCCACTATTCCTCTATGATCAAAGATCTCAAAGGGTCCAATGAACATATAGGTAAAAGTTTTTTTATTTTTGGGAAAATTAATCTCTTCCAATGTGATATTTGAATAAAATTATTTCCCATACTTCAAACACTATTTTCTTTCGATAGTTGTTAACATAAATCTTCTAATAACTCAGAGAAGCTTTTATATGTTGTCATATGTCTTGATCATTCTATATCATTTGTTTAGCAAGGTCATGTCCAATTAGTTTCTACTAAATTACTTTATCTCAAAATGTATGAGTTCTATAATGATTCCTATATGGATCTTTATATAAAGAATTTTGAATACTCATGTCCAACATGTTGTTATATAAAAACTCACAAAATTAGAGATTTTAATCTTGTACACCTTTAAATATTATTAACAATGAACTCAACATTACATTGAGTGTCTAAATGTTCCATTTATGTTGAAAATTTGTCTAGGGGTGGTATTCCATACTAAAATTCAATTCAATCTTTAGATCGTGTTGAAGACATATTCATAATTTATAGGTGAACCTTGGATAATTTAAAAATGGACCAAAAGGGTTTCAACATGTATCCTTACCACTTTATTTATGTATATCTAGAAATTTTTGTTAAGAGGGAAATATTTCAGAATGTATATCATGTGTAAAATCATAGTGAGTTGATCCAAAAACCCCAAATTTAATATCATCCTTTTGAAGTATTTAAGAGTACTATATAAAAGACCATTTTTATTCTCTCCTATTCTAATATAGGTTTTTGAAATGGTTTCATTAACCCTTTATACTTATATCCCTCTTCATTAAATTGGTTACATACAAAGAACATTTAGGTGTAATCATAAATATCAAACATTATATTGTCCCACCATAATTTCCCTCAAAGATCATGATAAATATTTGTATATATAGGATTGATACATAAAGATGAGCTTTGTGAATTATCCAATAGCTCTTTATTTATCTTTAGTGAATAAGGAACTCAATGTCTATTTACAAACTTAATGAAACCATATTCATTGATTTGTAATAAAAGAATATTCCCTTACATAATAGATTTCACATTCTTATGTGGCTCCATATCATCCCTTTGTCCCTGCTAGATCTTCTCATGGATGGACAGCTGTAGAATCATATGGGAATGTAAGGATTTATTACCTTTTATTATGATTTTAATTTACATCCATAGAATGTCCATGAATAAATGGTCTTTGTCAATCTACATCATACAAAAATATTATGGATAATTTCTAATAAGAGGATAAGCTAAATTATTTTCCTTAGTAGGATGGTAGAGAAAAAATAAATTATATTATTTGATTACATCTAACCATCCTCCCTAATATATGTTGAGTTATTTAAATGTGAATATGAACATTGGACTCTTTTTATGTGAATATATTCCACACTTATCTCTATAGAGGTTTTATCTCCAAAGAATTAAATAAAAGACCATAACTCATAACTATAGAAAAAATTTAGAAATTTTTGTGTTGGCATAATTTTTGGGATAAAAAATAATGATTACTCTCTCCCAGATAATTAGAATTACCATACTAATACAAGAAAAATTCGGATGTCCTTGAACCTTGGGGGTGTTGGTCATTCCTCAATTTTCTATAATTGAAGGGTCCACAAAAATTCCTTCATGTGGTGTCATGAACGCAAATAATGTGACTTGATACATCTAGAAGTTTCATTCAGAAGAAATAACCTAAAAATTATCCAATCTTATTGTTGTCAACAAAATCCTTCCACACTATTCATATTCTTCCATAAACATAATGTAAATGAGAACATCGTAAATAATGACAATAAATTTTTTAAAGTAATTATCTAAATACTATTTTCATAAAATTATTGAAGATTATAGTAGAATTATTAATATTGTAGGGAATCAATATGACGTCATAGTTTCCATATCTTGTATGTAAGGTTTTATTATAAATATATTCCCTCTTTATCTTTAGTTGATGATTATTAGATTGAAGGTACACCATTAATAATTACTGATATTCTTAATGTGGGTTGAAAATTTAACCAATCCTTGGTAGGTGATTCTATCTCATTATTATGATGTTATTGAGGTCATGTAAATTGATTCACAACTAAATTGTTTCATCTCATTTCATTGAAAGGTGCACAAGTTCACCCCAAGGTGATGTACTAGGGTGTATGAACACTTTTCCCAAATGTTGTTATAGTTGGTTCCTCAAATGAAATAGTTTTTTGGAATACATTATATAGGGATATTCAATATAGTATTGGATTTTGTTTTGAGTACTATTTAGAAATATACCTTGAAATACAAGGGATGTCTGAGACCGTCTTTGGGAAATACATCGATATATACCCTTACATAGGAAATTTAACCAAGGTTGGTTATTTCCTTTAAAAAACCATATGGGAACAATATTCTATGTCACTGTGTATGAATACCAATAAAAATGAGCAATTTCAGAAAACAGATTCACGATATTCCTTGAATTATTACATGATCATGGGATGGTTTGGAATACTGAAATATATCTCCTTTTCTTGGAAGTTGATGGGCGATTTATATAATAAGTGCGGATCCAAGTCCATTATAGAATCAAATTTGACCATGGGAATGATTATGATAGTTTATGTAAGAATCATTCCACCTATGATAACGTGAGAATAGTCCAAAAAATAAGATCAAATTACTTCACCAATAGGTTTTTTGATATATCTCAATCTAGGTATCATGGATGAGATTCTTCAGTTGTATAAAACTTGTGAATAGAAAATAATTCATAGTACCATATTCAAATAAAACCCTTTTCAATATTCAGTGAATTGGAAGATTTACTTTTATGAAATTATTTTGATATTACAACTTGGGGATAGTGATGAGATGGTCTTTAACCTGATCCATTCGCTTTTGTGGTTACTGACACTAATTACAATTTAGCATACTAGATTACACTGTGACCTTGTTCTTTTTAGTGGATGTATTGAAGTATGAGTGGTGGTTTGTGTGGTGCCTTCCATTTCTACATCACATTAGTCAGATTCTTCTTGTCTCTTCCACATTCACGATCTCAATATAATTTTCTTTCATAATTAACAAAATTTTTTCCCTTTGAATAAATTCCAATGATGCTTATTCCGACATCTTTGACATGTTCGTGGTTCGATGTCATTTCCATTCTTCTTATTAGATATTTAATCTTAATATTACATTATTCACTTCTTATATCTATATACATGAGGAAATCATAAAAAATATATCTCTACATTGATAGAACATCTAGTTATGTCTACCTAATTCTTAATGTCATAGATATATAGATAATTATTGAGGAATTGTTTTACTGCACTAAAGAATCTATCAATTTTCTATCAATATTGATAAAAAACCAGAAGAATATCTGGAATCACTTTTGAGATTTTCCTCATAATCCATGATAGATTCATTTCCATTTTTTCTTAATCTATAGTAATTATCTCTCTATATTTTTTTTGAATTATTCAAGGGGAATTATTATTGAGAAATATTTTCTTATATATTTTCCACTCAATTTATTACATTTTATCTTTTATCTTTTTGTTATTTTTCGAATCACCCAATTGGAAAAAATCTCCATCTATCCAATTGGGAAATATAGTATCCTTCTCTTTCTCAGAAGAATGTAAAACAAAAAAAGTTATTTTATAATGTGGTGGACCAATATTCAATAAAAGGTGTATCAAAAGGACTGGTAAATAGAAGTGGTAATTACCACATAAAATAGTAAATAACTTGTTGATCCATATTTGGAAAAGGAAGAAGTTCTACTTAGGAAAGGTTGTAGTTCATAGACTAAGACAACAATGTAGGCACCACCAATATATTTTTTACTCTACCACAAATTTCATTGGCAATGTAGTTAAAATAAAGAATGAATTTTTACTCCCCTGAATTTTTGGTTTGGTTTCTCTCGGTTCCACCATTTTATTAAATAAAAAATTTTGGAACAAAACATAAATTAATAGAATGAATAACTAATTTATTTTTATAAATAAAATTAATTCTAAATCCATACATGATTTTATCTTTATATTTATTATTTTTGTCAAATGATAGTTCTAGAATTATATAAATTAAACAATTATATCTTTAATATATTTAAATTATTTTGCTATAAATACTTCATAATGGTTTATACATAGTTCGTGATTAATAGAATCATCTCCCCCCAAAGTTTTTAACTAGGAGTGAAACAAATAAAATTTGTATTGCACCCGATGGAAATCGAGTTACTACCAAATTCACGCCTTTTGGTGTTATTACCAATAAATACATCTATTATAGATTCAAATGTATTTATATCAAATAGATAAGGACTTCAATTTTCTAATTACCAATATTTTAAGATGTTCACAAATATTTAGATTTATCCATCATATTTACTTGGAATGTTTTCTAGTAATAAATCCCAAACTAACCAAACCATTCCTTAAAACTAACTTTAACAGCCCAACTTTTTCATACTTGATTATTACATATTTTTTGAGATAAATAACATAATTTTGAAACATTCCTCGATCCCAAGGTCTAGTGTCCCCAGAAAATTTAGATCACACCTCTCTTGTGCATAATAAAACATTAACATTATCTTAGTCTATCTTCATATAATTCTTAAATCTAATATTTCATCTTTGGTATATGTATTTACATATGTATATACATCAATGAAAGGGATTTTCTAAAATCCCAGTATGGGAAGGGATAACATCAATGGAATAAGATACATGGATCAATATTAACTGGGTGATAATAATAATAATCATTAAATCATATTTATGGGAACATCATTATAAGAATGAATAAATCATTTGAAAAGGGTATCGAATGTGGAATATTCATAATAGTGAAACATCATAACATAGTGGTAAAAACCACAAAGTGCTATGAAGAAATAAAGAATCTTGATCATGGATAATATATGTGCATAAAACATAACATCATTATGGTAAATAAATAAAAAAAATCACTTTCATGAATAATACATTAAATCTAAAAAGATAAATCACATTACTCAAATAATTGGAGAGATATATAATTTTGGTCGCACCAATAAAATCATAAAATGATCATAATCAATAATTCCCCAAGGGAAGAAAACATATAACAATCTTAAAAATGAAATAATCCCATTGAAAGGAAAGGGTTTGGTAATGGTTTTATGAAGAATAAATTCAAGAATAATCTTTTTTTGTTCCAAAATAATTAATGTAATATTATCTTGAATAAAAAATAATAATTCTTGATTGGAGAATAAATATCTCATAATTAGTCAATGTAGTTTTTTCTAAAGTAATATATCATTGAAAAATATTTTTTTTATATTAGAAATTATTTTGAAAAGGTAAAAACATATACATCCCCAAAAGGAGAAAGGGAACAATTGTTAAAATAAATTTTAAGGATAATAGATGAACATCCATACTCTGAAAAATGTGAAGGAAGAGATAACTTAAAATAAGATGTTAGGTTCAACGATCCCATAATCTTAGATCCTGATTTATTTATTCAATTTTTTGAATCCTATATAATAAACATAGGCTTATTAAAATATGGAAAAATTATTTTTATTCTCTCAATATTTATTAATTATATTGAATGGTTTGTATTTATTATTTCCCATTATTAATGGTGAAATGTTTTAATATCATATTTTCCTTAAAATATCACATATTTCTTCAATTTAATGATCTAGATTTATTAATACATAAATAATTTTAATATTAAATCAAAATAATAAGAATACATATTTTAATACATTTATTTTTATAAATAATTTATTATAATCATCTATAATGGTTTAAAAAATTAGATGGTTAGAAATACAACTTTGGATAGTTAACTGGCCATTGATAGAAAATTTTCAACATAGAAGGATGGATATGTTTAAAAAAACAAATTAAATTTAGTCATTAAATTAGTCTAAATTCATTAATTAGACTTAAACATAATGTTAAATTAATTTTTATTTTTTGGGATTGAAAGGAATGGATCAAATGTGGAATAGATAAGTAAAATGAGGGGAAATTTTGAATAAAACATACCATCTCATCGATGTTTCTTCCATTCAATGAAATTAGAATACTTTAGTTATTTAAGTAGAGTGATAAATATCCATAATGATTCCAAGGTTCGTAAGAGAGGGAATTTAGCCAAATATTTTATTTTCAAAAGTGAGTTATGAGTGGTTTTACATGGGGCGGGAGGGAAGGTTTCTATTATTAAGGAAATGTGTATTTTAATTATACAATAATAATTCTATTACTATATCAAAGGTAAAAAAATAGAAATATTTTCAAAATTATGAAATATATTTGAATAAAAAACATGATTTTATTACTTTTAATAACATTATAGTTATAATTTATTCATATAATCAAAATGAAAGGAAAAAAGGGAATATGTTTATTTAAAGTGACAATTTTGATATTTAGACTACTTAAGTTACTTCTTATGTATGGAAATTATGTTCATTATATTCAAATGGACCTTAATTGTATTAAATTTATTATTTCTTGATACAACCAATTTAATATTTATTCTATCATCCTTATATCATTATAATGTCATAAAACATGCAGTATTTGAAAACTGTATTTTTGTTGTCCACATAAAATGGAAAATTATTATATAACTATCAAACATTTACCCTTGTAAAATTTAGATGCGATGATTCTAAAATGATATTAATTTTATCATTTATTTCTGACATTGGTTAATTTAATTAATAACATCAATTTTTTGAGATACATTATAATATAATTTATTAAAAAATGTTCTTCTAGTTTCTTTGTGGTTTTAAACATGAGATTTATTTTATGGCCTTAAAATTTTTTATCTTCATTAATTAATTTTGATAAATACAAATTACCCCAAATTTTATTTTGTTATTAAAAATTTTTTATTCCAATGTTTAGGATACTTTTCGTAATTGACATGTTACTATTATAATGGTCACATTAACATTCCAATAATCATATCACCTCCTATAAATAATACTTTATTACTTTATAAATAATTCAACTAAATTCCTCCCATGGTTCTATATTTTACTTTCTAAAATTGTTATTAGTTTACTAATATTTTATCAATTCAACATTGTTTTTCATGGAAGAGATAATTCCAGAAGACTTGAATGATCCAAATTTTCTAATTATTCTTTTTATATTTTCTACTTTTAATCCCTTTGTAAAATCTAAAATTTTAATTGGTTTAGTTATTTTACTTATTTTACAATATATATTCTTAAAATAAATAGTTACATGTTTTTTTGTGTTTTATGTGTATAATATTATAAAATTTCATATAACACAACATTTTTCAGTAAAAAATATTATAATGTCTTAGTGATTACACTTATTTACTTTCAATTGGTGATATATCAATTGATGGTTCACCTCAGAGATGTATTGGGCCCAAATAGATGATCACATGAGTCATCTATACATGGTAGGGGTTATATGTTATTTATAATGATATTGTTATGTTTTTGATAATCAAATAATATGTTACTTGACCCATCCTTCATTTTTATGAATGGGACTGAAACACCCTATAATGTAGTACTCGAGCATATTAAACAGGTGACTAGATTCTCATGAAAATGATTCATGAGTTATAATTAGAAAATGGTGGTTACTCTATAATATATCATGTATTTTGGATGATATCTAAGTATAGGTTCAATAGATAACTTAACCACTCAATCATGATGATGATTAGGGAACTCTTCAAGGAATACATTAGTCTAGTCTCACACAATTGGATGACTTAAAAATGATTATATCTTTTATTATTAACCATTTGAGCTAGATATATTTTCTCAGAACGAAATAATATCCACACCTAAGTTTAATATTAAAAATAAGAGTTATTCTCTCCCTCAGAACTGTTTATAATAAAGGTATAAATTTGGATATATTGATTGATTTTACCCTGATGACATTAAATGATGTATTAATATAAGGACAACCAATCCATTCATTGAATTGTATAAAATTAAACTAAGTGAAGTATGACATGATTTTTTGAGAGTTTAGATCTATAAACATTGACTATGGAGTAGTTATATACTCAAGATGTAATAATTTTCCAATTTTGTATTATCTCATATTTTGTAAACCTTATTTTATTAAGGTGGTGTTGGTATAGTTTTACTAAGCATGCATGATATGAATGATATTTTAGATCTATAATTAAATAATATACTCAATTTTAATTAATGGATACTAAGAATACATAATTATATTTGTTTCTATATACCATCATCAACTAAACCCTCTAATAAGGTTAAGAAAGTGAATTTTTAACTTATAATATTATAAAAGGAATATATGAAAATAAAAGTAAAAAAATTATAAATGACCTTTATTTCATAGCTTTTGAATATATAGGTTTCAAATAATTTTATCAACATTAATTTTCTTATTAGGGTTTTCTTAAATAATAATTAGTTCTAGTCCATCATAATAGTTTGTAGGGAGTTTTTGAATTTACCAAAGCATATCTAATGGGAGTTCCAAACCAGGTTTGAATTATGCCAAATTTATTTTTTACTAGGTACATGTCGAGTTATTACCTAACAAGTCATTATGAGATTATTACCCCGAGGTACATCTATACAAGAAACACATCAACTTGTAGTATCCTGATAAAGATTCCATTTATTTAAATCCACTCAGTCTATAAATAAAAAAATAGAAGATTTTACTAGACTTATCTTTATACCTATGGTCTTTTTCTAATCATAAAAAATAAAAATAACAAGCTATGATAACAACTAATATTACCTAATACAATTACAGATTTTATTATATTATTTTTTACATAAATTACTAAAAGACATAAACTAACTGTCTACAGGATAGGTTTCATTGGGAGAATTGGTTTTTATCACATAAATTGTAACGTCCCGGTTCTGAAAGCCACCTAGTGGCGCCCTGTGCTCGGTTGGTCACATGGACTCAAGCACATTTTCTCAACTTCCAGAGGCTGCCGACTATCAGCGAGGGCCTTGGGTGATAGTGGGAAAATTATGGAATCATTGTCAAAGTAACACAGTTGATGAAAAGAAATACCAATAGCAGAAGCAGTAATAATCCATACAAAAGTAAAAAATAGAAGAATGAAAAATAATAAACTAAAGCACACACACACACACACACACACGTATATATACATGAATGATGCATGATACATATGTCTAGGAAAGAATCCAAGAACTTCCCAATGTTGGAATACAATAGTACAAACCCAAATACAAAGAAAGAAAGCGAACAACTCCTCAACATCGCAAGCCGTAGCTTTGTCCCATACTCTCCAGATCCACTGTCAATCCAGAACCTGAAGTAGATGGGTGGTTTCCCATATCTATAACGGCAACAATATAATCTTTTAGGGCCCAAAAGAATGAACAAAATTGGATGTGAAACTAAATCCCAATAGGAAACCACCCAATGATATGTGCCTAACTATTAGTGAATATATATGGTCGGTAATAATCAAATATGCAGTGAACAAGAAAGTACTCAGCAATAAAAAGTTCCACGTATCAAATATGTAGATAATCAAGCAAGGTATCCCTATAGTATGTACATGTAGCCTACCCCCTACGGTTCAGTCAAAAGAATATATAAATATTCTTTGGGGAAGCACACACAGTTAATCCCCCTTATAGTCAAAAGTGATTTAGGACTGTCTAAGGAAGCTCACTCGGTCAATTCCCCTTATAATCTAAGGTAGTCAAGGACTCTCCGAGGAAGCTCACATGGTCAATTCCACTTATATCCCCAAGTAGTCAAATACTATCTAAGGAAGATCACTCTGTCAATTCAACTTATAGCCAAAAGTGCTCAAAGACTCTCCAAGAAAGCTCACTCGGTCAATTCCTCTTATAGTCTACTACACTATGTTATCATGAACATATGTAAGTCATCAAGCATATCAATGAAATACTGCCAAAGTAAACCTCATGAACTACTTGGCTAATTGGTCAATAGCATATCAAGCATGCCATAAATCAAAAAATCCCCCAACAACATTGGGCATGAGAAAACAGGCAAGGCGGCCAAAAAGGCTAAGCAGCAGCAAACGGTTGTAAACAGAACATGCATGGAAAAACACATCAAAAACATAGAAATCAAGCTTATTCATATCCAAATAATCTATAATCAAGCATAAAATCATGACATGCAATTAAAAGGGGTAAAAGGTAAACACATAATACCCCGATTAAGGGAATTGGCCAAAATTGAACACATAACTCAAATACCTTCAACGGAAATGCAAAAACCACCTAACTCAGCATTGGGAGAATGATATACGTTGGCTTCGGCCAATGGATCAACATGGAATGCAGTAGATCTAAAAATACTTCTAAAACGATCAACTCGTGATATCTCATGAGAGAGGAGAAAATAGAAGATGGTGATCTAGGACAAAATAGAACTCACCGATGCGATTCCAATGAAACTGATAGTGTTGGATTTAGAGGACAGACTCTTGATCGGGGTTAATCGAAGATCTATGTCCGTCTGATGTTCTCAGTCAGAAGAGACCTAGAAGGAGATCTTTTTTGTGATTAGACGCAGCCCCAGTATGTTTAATGAAAAAAAATACATGGCGTGTACTTTTGAAGTGCATGGTCTATACTTGACTTTTCCATACTCCTCTTTAGGCGGCCTCAAGGTCAACCCACATGGTTGTGTGTGTGTCCATTACAGAGCCAACACATGACTTCCTGCGGCAACACAGTACACGTCGTGTACTCATAAAGTAGAGGACGAGTACTTCCAAAAATTCCAAGAATTTATCTTTTTCTGAAAATTTCCAGAAAAGGAAAACATATGTAGAATGAATATCCATGCTCATACAAACTTCCACCCTTAATGAAATTTGTCCCCAAATTTCCCTAAAGAGATGTAGAAGAACAAAACCTGAACAGCTGTGACCACTATGCTCATACATCGGCCTCCCTCTCCCAAGTCTCGTCTTATATCCGTACATGCTTCCATAACACTCATACAAGGGGAACAGACCAGCCACAAAGAACCTTTGTACTATGATCAACAATCCAGATAGGATGATCCTTGAATGAAACATCCACTTCGAGCTCAACCTTATTAGGTTGAAGGACAAGAGACGAGATTGAAAAGTAATGTCAGAGCTATGAAACGTGAAAAACATTGTGCATAACCGGGTACCTATAGGGTAACTGCAACTGATAGGAAACCGGCCCAACTCTCTGCACAACCTCAAACATCCCAACATACATTGGTGAACACTTCCCCTGTCTCATAATTCTTTTGTGCCCCAACATCAGTGTGACACGCAGGAAAACCTGATCCCCGACCTCAAACTCCATAGGCCGTCTCCGCTGATCAGCATAATAATTCTAATGAGACTATGTTGTAGCCATCCTCTTCCAAATAAACTCTTTCTTCTATGTGGTATCTTGAACCAAAAGAGGTCCCAGCAAAGCTACCCCTCCTGCCTCTAGCCAACATAAGGGTGATCGACATGGCCTACCATACAATGCCTCATAAGGGGCCATCTGAATATTTTCTTTAAAAATATTATTCTAGGAAAACTCTACAAGAGGGATGTGCTTCTCCCAATAAAATCTAAAATACTGGATGCATGCTCAGAGCTTGTTCCCAAGCACCAAAATTGTAGCACGGACCGGCCATCTGTATGGGGATGGTATACTGTAATCAAAATTACTTGTGTACCCAAATCCATATGAAGACCATTCTAGACCCAAGAAGTAAAACATGCATCCCTATCTGAGATAATGAATTTTGGAACTCCATTCATACATACAACCTATCAGATGTAAAACCATTCCAACACATTAATACTGAACGTCTCCTTGATCGGAAAGAAGGGGGAAACCTTCATGAGTCTGTCAATGACAACCCAAACTGCATAATTCCTTCTAGGTGACCTCGACAAACTGATCACAAAGTCCATCGTGAGGTCGTTCCACTTCCACTCCAGAATGGGTAAGTTATATAAAATTCTTTTTGGTCGCTAATGCTCCACCTTCACCTGATGACAGGTGGAACACCTCATGACAAAAACATCAACATATCCATTCATACTTGGCCACCAATACTGATGGTCTATATCGCAATATATCTTGGTGACACAAGGATGAACTGACCAAACTAAGGAAGGAATGTCCCGCATCAGCTCCTCATGTATGTATGTTGGCTACCATACACGCCCCTAGAAACCTAAGACCTCATCCTCTCCTACTATCCATGCAGGAATAGGGTTGTCTCTTGACACACTTTCCCATAGGACTAGGTCTTCTGAGTCTGATAGCTACCTCATTCGCACCGAATCTGGAAGAGTAGAGGTAACAGCTACAAAAGAAAGAAACATCCTCCCCTGTCTGTCATGCATCTCCAAATGCATCTCAAAGAACAGAGCCATAAGCTTCCACTCATTGCTGGCCTCTGGAAATCCCTCTATCTGAGTCCTCCTTCTCAACACATCAATGACTACGTTGCCTTTCCCTGGCATATAGGCATGTGTGAAATCAAAGGACTGAAGATACTCAACATACCATTACTATCTCAAATTCAGATCATGCTAAGTGAATATTTACTTGAGAATCTTGTGGTCAGTATAAACTTCAAAATGATCTCCCAGAAGATTATGTCTCCAATTGTGTAAATCATGAAAAACTGCCACGAACTCGAGATCATGCATCGGGTAATTCCTCTCATTTGGCCTCAACTACCGAGACCCATATGCAATGAATCCTTCTCCTTGCATAAACATAGCTCCTATCCTGATACCTAAAGCATCGCATTAAGCGATATAGCTCTTGCTCGAATAAGGAAATACTAGTATTGGGGCTGAAGTCAACCTTCATTTTAGCTCTTGAAAGCCTGACTCACAAGAATCTGACCACAAGATCTTTTCCCCCTTTTTAGTCAAACTCATCTGTGGTACTTCTAAGAACGAAAATTACAGAATGAAACATCTGTAGTATCCAGAAAACCCTAGATAACTCCACACCTCAATGAAATTCTTTGGCTTCTCCCATGAAACTACTTCTCTCACATTCTCTTGGTCAACTGCCACTTCTATATTTGAGATAACATGACCCATGAAGTAAATCTGATCCATCCAAAAGTTGAATTTTGAGAGCGTAGAATATAAATAATTCTCTCTCAGTGTACTGAGAATGATTTCAAGGTTTGTGGTATGTTCGTGTCGAGTATTAGAGTACACCAAGATATCATCCATTAAGACCACCACAAAAGAATCCAAATGTGGATGGAACACTCGGTTCATTAGTGCCATGAAAACTGTATGCACATTCATGAGACCGAATGTCATAACCATATACTCATAGAGACCATACCTGCTCCAGAAGGCTGTGTGAGGTATATATGACGGTCTAACGTGCAACTGATGATAACCAGAACTCAAGTAAATCTTCGAGAACACCTAGGCTCCTCGAAGATGATCAATGAAATCATCAATCCAGGGTAAGGGATATCGGTTCTTGACCATCAACTGGTTTAACATCTGATATTCCTCACAAATCCCAACGGTTTCATCTGCCTTTTTCACAAACATGATATGAGAACCCTAAGGAGATGTACTGGGTCAGATGAAACCCTTTACCTGCAAGTCCTACTACATCTTCTTGAGCTCCTGAAACTTTGGTGTTTCCATCCTATAAGGAGGAATGGTCACCGATGTCCCTCCTGGAATAATCTCAACAGAAAATTCTACCCCATGATCCTGAGGAAAACATGGAAATTCTTCTGGAATGACATCTCTGAAATGATCCCCCACTTGAGGAATTTCCATCTACGAAGTCCCCTAGTCCACCAGATATAGACTAGAAATCTGGGTTGTAACTCATCCCAACCCACGATGCTCTCGGCCCTCTCTACTTTCCTGGACATCCCATTCTCCATTATGAATAAACGATCTACCCTCTGGTTATATGAAACTCACCCTACGGAGATTGAAATTGATGACTGCCTAGAAGGGAACCAACCAGTCCATTCTAAGAATGTTATCATATCCTACCATCTCTATGACATAGTGATCCCATATAAAGTGACACCCAAAAACCTCAAGAGTTAACTCCTTGCACTGATGTACACTATATATTCTCGTCCCCAACAGTGTTTCTAGCATCAAGATATCAGTAGAATAAATGATGTAGAGCCCAAGGCTCTTCACAAAAACAACAGATATAATGATATGGGAAGCCCCATGTGTTGAAAAAAGGTGAAGATAAAACTGAGGCAACTAGGATCGTACCTCAAACTATAGCGTGGTCGGGATCCTGCTCTTGTTGGGTCTACTCCACTACAAATGTCTGGCCTACACTGTGGCCCTGCGACCCTTCTTGAAAACTCTGAGATGATCCACCCTGTTGTCACTGGTAGCCTTGTGAATGACCACCACAACCACAATATATACCTCAGCCTGAATGGCCGAAAGAACACAAGTTCCCAGACTGGTGAGAAATTGTCAGTGTGGATCCAGAATGAGGGGTCATAGAAGAACCCCTCCCACCAGCTTCTGGTGAAAAGATTTGATAGAAACACTGAAGGTGACCCATCTTTCCACAATATCAACACTTCACTGGGTCCCTCGGGAAATGTGGCATCATATTCCCACTCTTCCATCACAAGTATCAAACCAGCTGGCTACTAGAAGATGCATCCCGCCTACTCAGATCTCCTTGTGAAAACTCCCTGTGGGACTTACTGCTATCCTCCGGTGAAGCACTACCCCTGGATATTGAACTGTCCAGGCCCACAGCTTCAGAATCCCTCAAATTGAACTTTGTGATCAGAGCCTAGTTTACAATAGAGGATATCAATGACAACTAAAAGATATTCACCTATGATCAGATGTTGCGCCTCAAACCATCCTCAATATTTCATGCAAGGAACAACACTTCACCTACTAGAATAGGTATGAAATGCTGCAACTCTATGAAGTGAGAGGAACACTCCATAAAAGAAAGAGTACCCTGCTCTAGACTCATGAACTCTCGGTCTCGATCAACCCTCAAGGTCTCTAAATAGAATTAATCATAAAAGATGCTCTGAAACTCAACCCAAGCCATATTCTGCTGGCGTCCTACCTGTGAGACCACATTCCACCACCTCTTGGAAGAGTCTTGAAGAATATACATAGAAAGATTCACCCTCCTCATGAAAGATATCTCCAAATACTCAATGATTGTAAGCATGACTTATAGCGAAGAATCTACAGCCTGGGGCCTCCATCCCCTGGGAATGTTGGTCGATGCTGCTACTGAAAGACATGTGTCAATTCTGCCATCGATGGGGTAGGAGACGACTCTCCCTGAAAGGTTTGCATCATCCTCCTGAAACTACATCTGAACTGTGCATCACCACAAGGATTAGGTACAACAGCCGGTTCGAAGGCTGATATAATTGGAGGATCCACTAGAAGTACCTGATCATCCATATCCAGTATCTATTCACCACCTGAAAACTGGGGTACAACAGAAGTACATATCGGTGGCATGACTCTACAAGGTCACACAGACACCTAAGATCATGATCATCATGGACTGAAAACTAGAAGCATAATAAAGGAATAGGAGAAAGAAATCATTCATGTTTTACAAAACATGACTACACTGCGTGTATAATTATTACACAACATGTTCCCTTAAGTCACTCACATGGGCATGTACTTCTGCGAAAACTGGTCGTGTAAGACCCAAACCACATGACATGTTGTCCTAAAACACAGCGTGTACATGAATACTCTTTCCTTTCCGGATTCCTTATAAACGGTTAAGCCACACGACTCTCCTAAGACAAGACTACACGACTTGTTCAAAATAGACATAGTGTGCACTAGACAAGCTTCACCTGACCTGTGTTATTAGTGACACGACCTAACACATGGCTCACACTACACGGCATGTTCCTGATGGACACGACATGTACGAGGAAGGATAACACCGACCTGTGTTGTTCATGACATGACTGAGTACCTGAGATAAACTACACTTCGTTTTTAATGCTGACACGGCGTGTATAGATTAATGTTTATCCATCCGTGTTTTTAGTTACACAGGAGGACACACGGTCAACACAACATGGCATGCACAACTGGTACACGACATATTTCGACCAGAATTTCCCTATACCGTGTCTCTGCTCACATAGCCTATGACACAGTTAGAGTCTACACAGTGTGTACATATAGTACACGGTGTGTGCTTATGAAAATAGTTTCTTCCCAAACAGAAGAACATGTGGAATGTATTCAAAACTACACAACATGTATTGTAACACCCCAAAACCTGAAACTTATGTATTGATAACTTATGGTTACTCTTGTTTGAATAATTGAACAAAACCTATTTCTCATGGGAGGGTAATAATATAGTTATAATCTATTATAATGCAACTGAGTAAAACACACAAGTGGATACAAGACATTTCATTTAAATAAATATACAGTAGCATTTACAATACACAGAAATCAAAAGAGTAATCATGCTAACCAAAAATACCTATTAAGAACCCTATCAGAATTATAGGTAGACAACTTAAAACTATGAGGACCCCAAAAAAGTAATATGGGTCCTTATAATTCATCATAAATAACATAAGAATGGACGAAGCCACTGCGGACACACCAAGCACCAAAGGTATGATGTGAACCATCTTCTTCAATCAACTTGAGTGTTAGGACACCCTGTGTCTTGGATTTATAAGGCATTAATGTGTCCATTGCCTTTGGAAACCATGGAACTCTAATAGCTATTAATATAGTTGTTGTCCTCGTTGGACAAGTAATTGAAATGTTATAAGTATATCCTAGTCCACCATGTAATTAGGTTATGAATTGAAAATTTATAAAAGTACTCCTAACCATGAACATTAAAAGGTCATAGAAGTATGTTTTTAGTTATATGTTGTTGTTTTTGAAATGTAAGAAATTAAAAACATTTTTCAATTAATGCAATTATATAATAAATATTTTCATTCAGTGTTTTTAAGTTATGATTAATTTATTTTAATTAAACAATATTCTTGAATAACATAGTTTTGACTACTATTAGTAAAAAAGATTTAACGTGGTTATACCAAATTTCAATTCTTGTTAAAGCTTTGGTGCTATAAATAACTCTTGAAATATTATTAGACAAGGAATAATTAGGTGTTAACTACATCCATTCTCAATATTAAATAAAAATTCATGTTTTAAAAGGATAATTCTATTGACTATTATTTAAATTAAGACTTTATATGTATATATTCTCTTACGGTTAAGTTTTTCTAAAAAAAACCAAGGCCTGCTAGGGCTTGCCCTAATGGTTGAGCCAGGGGTGGTGGATCACACTGGGTGGCTGATCCTCGACCTCATTCCAAGCCTTTTCTAGCCCGAGCATGGGCATAGGTCACCCAAGACGTGCACAGGAGATTTGGGAGCGACCACATGAGCGCGCAGTGCGGGCGCGAGCTGCGGTGAGAATTGGTAGTCTGAAGCCTACGGGGGGAGAGGGAGCCCATGTGTAAGTCCCCCTATGTGTGTGTTGTGTGATATATGAATATGGAATGGGAGGCTTAGGCTTATAAGGAAGCCACACGCACCTCCCCGTTTCGATGTGGGAAGCATTTTTTTCTGGCAAAACGAAATCACGACTGTTGGATTGCGTCGCGCACGATCTGGGCTGTTGATTCCGATCCCGTGTTCGAACATCAGCATCTGTGGTGTATCAATGGGTTTTTGTGATCCATCCGATCTAGTGCATTCTAATCGTGGCCATTTTTTTTATTTTTAGAAAACACCACTTTGATCTCAGGTCGTCCAATCAACTGAGATTTAATATGAGCCGATCATTCTTTTTTAAAATCCCGCGGATGTGCCCTAGCCCATGGATCACGGACATAATAGATCTAGAACATCCGTTTTCTCTCAATTTAATCCAGAACCATTTCCTTCTTCCTCTCACGGTGTTCTATACACCAGTACCCTACTATCCTTTTTGCACCATTTTTTCTTCACTTTTATAGCAGCCAAACCCTCCACTCTCACGATTTCCTCAGAGGGTTTCCCTGGTATATTCAAAAGTCAAGATGGACTCAGATCCTTTTCTTAATGCATTAAAATAGATAGTATAGGCATTATTTATAAAAACATCACCGAGGCATTTGAAGAACCCTCCTAGTTCCTTGCACACAAGCCTCCAGCAGACCTCAATGTGTCCTCCAAGATTTCCAGTGCCTTCCTGAGCTCCACCTCCTCTTCCTCCTCGAGTGGAGGTAAGGGATTAGATTTTTCATCGAATTTGGTTTAAAGTTGTAAGAATATATGTATATATTCTTTTGAAACAAATATATATCATCATACGGTTTGGGATTAATTATTTAAGGGTTGAGGATCTTGAGTTACAATGTATTAATAACCCTAGGCATGGACATCCTCTGCAAATTTAAATTATGCGTTATATACATAATCGTTTACATACATATATGTATGTTTATGTAAATATATGGGTATAATATACACAACCCTCAAATCTGCATAATGTTCATTTTACCAAGTTAATGATTTCTAAAATTGAGTTTCAAGTTAATGAACGACTAAAATGCATGGAATCACTTTGTGTAGGGGAATTTCATATTTCTTTCTTGTTGAATTTTAATTTGTATGTTTATATATTCACATGATATATTTATATACATCACCTTGTGGTTTAATTTGATCTCCTCTTTACCGGAAATATAGCTTTGAATATAGGTTATTATTGGATCTGAAGTTTAATTTCACCATGCAACTTCATTACGTGCCACATGTACATACTATATATATATATGGTTTATATCTACATTTATCATCTCAAAGTTAATCCAGGAATTTAAAAGGTTAACATTCATTTGTCTAAATATTTCTATGGTCAAAAATCATATTTGAGTTGTTTAGTATAGATGTTTTAATTATTTTAAAAAATGGATAAACACGTTGTATATATATTCCGACATATACACATAATACAATCTATCTCAATTTTATGCTATTGAATATGATTTAAAATCATTAAATAAGTACATGGATACAAATACAGTTTTGGGTTACAATGTATTTGTAATAATAAGAGAAACATTAGTTTTTAGATATGTATGTCCTACGTCAAACTCTTTTTAGTTAAAAAACCTTTAATGATATTAGCCTCATTATAATTTCATATGTCAAACCCTCTTTATCAATTATTTGTTATGCTTCATTAATTGTACCACGTGTAATGATTGTGTAATAAACCATGTATACCTTCGATAAAATGAGACAGGTATATTTTCAGTATAATCTGTTATATTATGTATATTTGGACTAAATGGTTTCATTTTCCATATTATTTATAGTTTTACTCAACGATGTGAGCTTTGTGTACTAATGACGTCAATATTAATTTAAATTGGTAATTCTAAACTATAACTATTCAATTTTGTGAGTCATGGATTTTGGAAATTAAGGAATTATCATTTTATGTGGTAACCTCATTACTTGCATGAAAATTGTGTAATAGTCATATATGTCATGGAGAAACATGTTGTATAAATAGTAACTAGAACAATATGTTTTAGTCCATTTTCAATCCCATTTACCTAAGAATGAATAATGACCATCTATTTTAATGCATTAAAAGTTTATTACTATGGAAGAGTTGTAATGTTATTATTTTATGTGATAATCGAACAATTTGTAGTTAATAATAATTTATGAGATAAAAATTTAATTATTCAAAGTGCAACGGGACACTTGGAATAATGTGAATTAACAAACCAAGTAATAAGTGTACTAGGAATGATATTTGATTTAATAAATCAAAGTGGTATGTGCACTTTGATTTAGAGTAATGAGGAATGCATTGGACCAAGTATGTTTTGGGGTGGGAACCGGTAAAAGTAAACCCTCCGGGTTGGGGTCCAGTTATAAAAGACCCTCTGGGTTACTATCCGATTACAGAAGCACTCCGGGTTGGTGTCCGGTAACAAACACACTCTGGGTCATATTCTGGTTACAGAGACTCTCTGGGTTGGGGTCTGGTTACAGTTAGCCCGTAGGTCTTGGCACGAGGCTTTGACATGGTCCGAAATATGCACGTTCCTCATTAAGACTTTGTAAATTAATTAACCAGAGGATTATTCAACATGTATAATATTTCTAGTTAAAGAACATATGATAATGAGAATAAGATGAAGTTTATGCTTGGTATATTTATTATTTCATTATATAGAAATTCAATGGCCAATAGTAAATGATGAAATTGAAATTATTATTTTTAAGCGCAACATTGATCATGCATTACACTTTGTTATTAATCTTGTAATTGCATTTTAAAATGAAATGTATTTTACTTTCTTTCCTGAATGAGCAATCTCATAATTTAATCGTGATAATGTTAGTATGTTTTAAAATGTGTAGTTGTATCTCTAACACAATTTTCATGGTATGTTTAATGTGTTACAAAATTTTAAAGAAAATGTAATATGGAAATTTTAAATAATTTTTTTTCCAAAAGTATTTTTGGGTATAGTATGTTATTTTTAAACCCCTTAGTGGGAATTAGTATTCTCAACCTTCATTTTAAAATAAAATTTTTCAAGAAACAAATTTGAGCAGAAGAAACATTTCAGTAGGAGCTGGTTTCTCAGAGCCCAAACAGAATTTGATCCTCTGTATGGCACTGGTTCCGGGTACTCAGGAGATGGGGTGTCACATGTATTCTAGGTTTTTCCAGACAGTAAGCCTCAAAAACTACTCCGGAGCCCAGAAAAACACTGAAATGAATATTAAAGTTCCAAATTCTAATCCGTGAGGGACCATACTCCCCATGAATCAAAGATTGGAATCTTATACATGTTGTAACATGCACAAACAATGCAATGATCCACCAAATTCTGGTCCATGAGGGCTCATAACCCCTCAGGAACCAATATTTGGTGTTAGTTCATAAAGAAATTACACAAACTCAACATCCTATCAAGAATAATGTATTTATCAAGGAAACTATCATAACAACATGCATATCTAGCAAAACATCTATCACAACAACATGCAATCACTCATGTATCCTAAATGGCATGGAAAAAATGCATTACATGTGATATTTAGAAAGTGCCAATATGATGCATGAGATGGAATACCCTCGTCTCATTTGGTTTTTATAGAAATAGAACCTCAATAACATCTACTGTAATAGCAGAAAACATGTGAGTCACCTTACGGTGAAAATCAAAACACCCGTAACAAGGAAAACCAGAAAAATTGAAATAAATGAGGTAGATTGGATTTTCCCTGTACATGGGTTAGCTACTCCCAGGAACAGCTTATTACCAAGTAACTATTCCGTCCTATCCCTGGATAAAGGCTCCAAAAATCATGTTAAGATAAAATAATTCCTCTGATACCAATTTCCAACATCCCAGTTCTGGGAGCCACCCAGAGGAATCTCGTACCTGGTTGGTCACATGGCATCAAGTGCATTTCTGGAAATGCCATTGGCTTCCAACTGGCAGTGAGGGATTTAGGTGATACTGGTGAAAATATTCCCTCATTTGAAGAGTAACATAGTGGAAGATAAACAATACCAATAGCGGAAGAAGTAATAATCGATATAAAAGTAAACAATGGAAGACTGGAAAATAATAAACTGGAGCACGCACACACACACACACATATATATATTAATGATTCATGATACATATGTCTAGAAATGAATCCAAACAAATCACAATTCTGGAATACAATAGTACTAATCCAAACACAATTAAAGCATGTAAACAAATCCACATCATCGCAAGCCATAGCTTGGTGCCATGCTCTCCAGCTCCATAGTCAATCAGGAACCTAATATTGAAGGGCGCCTGCCCTTCTCTATAACAACAACAATATAATTTTTTTGTCCCAAAAGCATGGACAAAACATGGTGTAAGACTAAATCCCAGTAGGCAACCACCCAAAGATCTGTGCCTAACAGTCACTGAATATGTATGGAAACTAATAATCAAAGATTCAGCGAACAAGAAAGTACTCAGCAATAAACAGTTACACATATCAAATAAGTAGCTAAATATGCAAGGTAACCCTATGGGAGGTACACACATCCAACCCCCTCAGGTTCAGTCATATGAATATATAAATATTCTATGAGAAAACACTCACAGTAAACCCCATTATAGTCAAAATTGATTTAAGAATCTCTGAGAAATCTCAGTCATTAAATTACCCTTATAGTCAAAGGTTTTCAAGGACTCTCTGAGTAAGCTCACATGGTCAATTCCACATATAACCCCAAGTTGTCAAAGAATGTCCGAGGAAGCTCACTCGGTCAATTCCCCTTATAGCATAAAGTCCTCAAAGGCTCTCTGAGGAAGCTCACTCGGTGGATTACCCTTATAGTCTTCTACATCGGGTTCTCACAGCCCTATGTAAGTCAATGAGCATAGAAATGTAATTAAAAAAATAAATCTCAAGAACTACATGGATAATCGATCAAAAAAATACCCATAATGTCAGAAAACAAACACTCCCCTTACTACAATAGGCATGGGAAAACAGTCAAGGCAGCCAAAAAGGCTAAGCAAGACCAAAAGATCATAAAAATAACATGCAATAGAAGACACATCCAAAACATAGCGATCAACCATATTAATATCCAAATAACCTATACTGAAGTATACAATCATAGAAGGAAATTGAAAGGGGTTAACTGTAAACACACAATACCCAGATTAATGGTATTGGCCAAAATTGCACATATGACTCAAATACTTTCAACGGAAAGGCAAAAACCACCATCCTCAGCATTGGGAGATTGATATACTCTATAATTGGTCCTTGGATCGACGTAGAACAAGGTATATATACAAAAAAGTATAAAAAGTTCAACCCATGATATCTCATGAGAGATGAGAAAATAAAAGATGGGGCTCTAAGAGAAAATAGTACTCACCGATGATATTCCAACACAACCAACCATGTTTGATTCAGAGTACATATGCTCGATTAGGGGTTCATCGAAGATACGAAGTCGTATGATACTCTCAGTTGAAAGAGACCTTGAAGGATATCTTTTAGGCGATTAGACGTGGACATGGTATGTTTAATGAAAAAAAGAAAATATAAGGCATGTACTTTTGAAGTACACGACCTGTACGTGCCTTTTCCGTACTCCACTTTAGGCGGCCTCTAAGTCACCCCACACAGATGTGTGTGTGGTCATTACATAGCTAGCACAAAACCTCTTGCGGAAACACAGTACATGGTGTGTACTCATAAAGAACGCGACATGTACTTCAGAAAATTCAAAAGAACTATCTTTTTTTCAAAATGACCAAAAAAGGAAAACATACCTGTAAAGAAGATCTGGGTTCTTAAAAAATTCTCCCTTAATGACATTCATCCCCGAATTTCCCTAGTGTGGCATAGAAGAAGAAACCCCAAACAACACCGGCCACTGTTCTCGGACATCTTCCTCCCTATCCCAAGTCTCGTCCTGTACCCGTCCATGTTTCCATAGCTCTCATACCAGGGGAACAGACCAGCCACAGAGAACCATTGTAATGCAATCAAAAATGAGGATAGGATGCTCTTAGCATGACGCATAAACTTTGAGCTCAACCTACTTAGGTTGAATGACATGATATGGGTCTGAAAAGTTACGTTATATCTGAGAAACGTGAAAATAATTGTGCATATTCTAGTACCTCTAGGGTAACTGCAACTGATAGACAACTGGCCCAACTCCCTCCAAAACCACAAATGGACCAATGTACCACAATTAATTCTTACCCTATCTTCACATTCTTATGCTAGTATGTACATGTAGCCTACCCCCTATGGTCCAGTCAAAAGAATATATAAATATTCTTTGGGGAAGCACACACAGTTAATCCCCCTTATAGTCAAAAGTGATTCAGGACTGTCTAAGGAAGCTCACTCGGTAAATTCCCCTTATAATATTAGGTAGTCAAGGACTCTCTAAAGAAGATCACATGGTCAATTCCCATTATATCCCCAAGTTGTCAAATACTCTCTAAGGAAGATCACTCAGACAATTCCACTTATAGCCTAAAGTGCTCAAAGACTCTCTCAGAAAGCTCACTCGGTCAATTCCCCTTACAGTCTACTACACCATGTTCTCACGAACCTGTGTAATTAATCAAGCATATCAATGCAATACTACCAAAGTAATCCTCATGAAATAATTAGATAATCGGTCAATAGAATATCAAGCATGCTAGAAATCAAAAACTCCCCCAACAACACAGGGCATGAGAAAATAGGCAAGGCGGCCAAAAAGGCTAAGAAACAGCAAACGGTCGTAAACAGAACATGCATGAAAAAACACATCCAAAACATAGAAATAAACCATATTCATATCCAACTAAACCTATACTCAATAATTAAATCATGACATGCAATTAACAGGGGTAAAACGGTAAACACACAATACCCCGATTAAGGGAATTGGCCAAAATTGAACATATAACTCAAATACCATCAACTGAATAGAAAAAACCACCAAACTAGGCATTGGGAGAACGATATACTCTGACGTTGGCACATGGGTCAACCTAGAATGCAGTAGATCTACAAAAACGTCTAAAATGTTCAACCTGTGATATCTCGTGAGAGAGGAGAAAATAGAAGATGGTGCTCTAGGAGAAAATAAAACTCACCGATGTGATTCCAACGCAACCGATAGTGTTTGATTTGGAGGACGGACTCTTGCTCGGGGGTTAATCGAAGATCTATGTTCGTCTTACGCTCTCGGTCAAATGAGACCAAGAAGGAGATCTTTTTTGGGATTAGACAGGGCCCCAGTATGTTTAATGAAAACAAAACAAAATACATGGCATGTACTTTTGATGTACATGTTCTATTCTTGCCTTTTCCATACTCTTATTTAGGCTGCCTCAAGGTCAACCCACATGGTTGTGTGTGTGTCCATTACACAGCCAACATATGACTCCCTGCGGAAACACGGTACACATCGTGTACTCATAAAGTAGAGGATGAGTACTTCAGAAAATTCAAGAAATTTATCTTTTTTTGAAAATGGCCAGAAAAGGAAAACTTACCTATAATGAAGATCTATGTTCATACAAACATCCAACCTTAATGAAATTTGTCCCCAAATTTCCCTAATGATACGTAGAAGAACAAACACTGAATAGCTCCGACCACTGTTCTCGTACATCGGCCTCCCTCTCCCAAGTCTCGTCCTATATCCGTATGTGTTGTCATAACACTCGTACCAGGGGAATAGACCAGCCACAAAGAACCTTTGTACTGCGATCAACAATCCAGATAGGATGATCCTCGAACGACACATCCACTTCAAGCTCAACCTCCTCAGGTTGAATGACATGAGATGACATTGAAAAGTAACAGAGGAGCTGAGAAATGTGAAAAACATCGTGCATATCCCGGTACCTATGGGGTAAGTGAAACTGATAGGCAACCGGCCCAACTCTCTCCACAACCTCAAACAACCCAACATACATCAGTGAAAACTTCCCCTGTCTCCTAATTCTTTTGTTCCCCAACTTTAGTATGACACGCAGGCAAACCTGATCCCCATCCTCGAACTCCATATGGAATCTCCGCTGATCATCATAATACTTCTATCGAGACTATGATGTAGCCATCCTCTTCCAAATCAACTCTTTCTTCTATGTGGTCTCTCGAACCATAAGAGGACCCGGAAAAGCTACCCCTATTGCCTCTAGCCAACATAAGGGTGATCGACATGGCCTACCATACAATGCCTCATAAGGTGCCATCTGAATATTTTCTTGAAAAATATTATTCTATGCAAACTCCACAAGAGGCATGTGCTTCTCCCAAGAATATCTAAAATACTGGATGCATGCTCGGAGCATGTCCTCAAGAACCAAAATTGTAGCACGGACTGGCCATCTGTATGTGGATGGTATACTGTAATCAAAAGTCCCTGTGTACCCAAAGCCTTCTGAAGACCATTCCAGACCCAAGAAGTAAAACATGCATCCCTGTCTGAGATAATGACGTGTGGAACTCCATTCAGAAGTAAAATCTATCAGATGTACAACCATCCGAACACATTAATACTGAACTTCTCCTTGACTGGAAATAAGGAGGAAACTTTTATGATTCTGTCAATGACAACCCAAACATCATCATTTCTTCTAGGCGACCTCGAAAAACCGATCGCAAAGTCCATTGTGAGGTCGTTCCACTTCCACTCAGGAATGGGTAAGTGCTATAAAATTATTACTGGTCGCTAATGCTCTGCCTTCACCTACTGAAACGTGGAACACCTCATGACAAAACCATCAACATATATATTCATACCTGTCCACCAATACAGATGGTGTATATCATAATAAATCTTGGTGACACAAGGATGAACTTACAAAACTAAGGAATCAATGTCCCTCATCAGCTCCACATGTATGTATGTTGGCTCCCATACACGCCCTTGTAAACGCAAGACCTCATCCTCTCCTACTATCCATACAGGAATAGGGTTATTTCTTGACACACTTTCCAATAGAACTAGGCCTTCTGAGTCTGATAGATTCCTCATTCGCACCGAATCCGGAAGAGTAGAGGTAACAGCTACAGAAGAAAGAAACATCCTCCCCCGTCTATCATGCATCTCCAAATGCATATCAGAAAACAGAGCCATAAGCTGCCACTAATTTCTGGGCTCTGTAAATCCCTCTATCTGAGTCCTCCTGCTCAACACATCAACAACAACATTGCCTTTCCTAGGCATATAGGCATGTGTGAAATCAAAGGGCTGAAGATACTCATCCTACCATTTCTATCTCAAATTTAGATCATGCTAAGTGAAGATTTACTTGAGACCCTTGTGGTCAGTGAAAACTGTAAAATGATCTCCCAGAAGATTATGTCTCCAATAGTGTAAAGCATGAACAACTGCCACCAACTCGAGATCATACATCGGGTAATTCCTCTCGTGTGGCCTCAACTGCCAAGAACCATGTGTAATGAATCCTTCTCCCTACATAAGCATAGCTCCTATCCTGATACCTAAAGAATCACATTAAGCGATATAGCTCTTGTTCGACTAAGGAAATACTAGTATCGGTGCTGAAATGAACCTTCATTTCAACTATTGAAAGCCTGACTCACAAGAATCTGACCACATGATCTTTTCTCCCTTTTTAGTCAAACTCATCTGTGGTGCTGCTAAGAACGAAAATTCCAGAATAAAACATCCGTAGTATCCATCCAACCCTAGATAACTCCGTACCTCAAAGACGTTCTTTGGCTTCTCCCATGAAACTTCTGCTCTCACATTCTCTTGGTCAACTGACACTTTTGTCCTTGAGATAACATGACCCATGTAGTAAATCTGATCCATCCAAAAGTGGAATTTTGAGAGCTTAGCATATAAATAATTCTCTCTCGGTGTACTAAGAACGATTTCAAGGTTTTTGGTATGTTTGTGCCGAGTATTAGTGTATACCAAGATATCATCCATGAAGACCACCACAAAAGAATCCAAGTGTGGATGGAACACTCGGTTCATCGGTGCCATGAAAACTGCAGGCACGTTCATGAGACCGAATTCCATAACCATATAATCATATAGACCATACCTGCTCCAGAAGGCTGTGAGAAGTATATCCAATGGTCTAACGTGCAACTGATGATAACCGAAACTCAAGTCAATCTTTGAGAACACCTATGCTCCTCGAATATGATCAAAGATATCATCAATCCTGGGTAAGGGATATCGGTTCTTGACCATAAACTAGTTCAACATCTGACATTCCACACAAATCCCAAGGGTTTCATCTGCCTTTTTCACAAACATGATATGAGAATTCTAAGGAGAAGTAATGGGACAGATGAAACCCTTTACATGCAAATCCTACAACTACTTCTTGAGCTCCTGTAACTCTGGTGTTGTCATCCTATAAGGAGGAATGGTCACCGATGCCTCTCCTGGAATAATCTTAATAGAAAAGTCTACCTCATGATCCTGAGGAAAACATGAAAATTCCTCTGGAAAGACATCTCTGAAACGATCCACCACAAGAGGAAAGTCCATCTATGAAGTCCCCTAGTCCTCCAGATATAGACTAGCAAACTGGGCTGTAACTCCTCCCAACCCACGATGCTCTGGGCCCACTCTACTTGCCTGGATATCCCATTCTCCATTATGAATAAACGATCTGCACTCTGGTTATATGAAACTCACCCTACAGAGATATAAATCGATGACTTCCTGGAAGGGAACCAACCAGTCCATTCTAAGAATGATATCATATCCTATCATCTCTATGACATAGAGATCCCATATAAAGTGACACCCAAAAACCTCATGTCACGAACCGGATCTGGTCGCCCCCATTAACGGCACCAAACCCGGCATGTGGCAAGGCCTGAAGGGTGTTCTCTATCCCTAAGGGCTGGAACAAGTGCCTGGGTATCAAACAAATCTGGTTTGGGAACGATTTACCCGAGTATGAAAGCATAATTAAAAAAACAATCAGTTATTAGAATCTGAAATTTTCATCCTAAACAATTCTTAACAAAACCAGATCTGAATACATATGTCTAAATACACTAAAAGTGGTCTAAAAACAAATAATGAAAACATAAAGACATCCCCGTGGACTCCACATGACAAGGGGATCATCACCCGCAAGCCGTCCCCGCAACTCCGCCGCAACGATGGGGACTAACATCCTGAACCGCCATCACCCTTAGCCTTCCCTTTACCTGAGTCAAGCATAAGCAGGTCTACTTACACCCAAGGGGTGTAAGTAGGGTGTGATCCTAAGCCCAATATGATACAACCAGATTATTCCAAAGAGCATGCAATACAATGTGAACAAAACAATCAATTTTAATACACAAGGTGAAATAG
Organism: Viscum album; assembly: GCA_963277665.1. NCBI lineage: Eukaryota > Viridiplantae > Streptophyta > Magnoliopsida > Santalales > Viscaceae > Viscum > Viscum album. The sequence continues at coordinate 1,114,268,670 of OY728146.1, forward strand.
TGTTAAAATTCAAAGAAATGAAACATTCAAATGAAAACAGTTTTCAATATAAGAATTTCAGAATGTTAACACATTAAATAGACATGTGATCTACTATAAATTACTTCCAAAAATAACCCACAACAAGGGTAAATACCACAAATCCAATGAGCATCAAAATCGGGAACGCCCCTAAGCCCTAGGTTGTCTCGGGCCCTATGTACCTCATACCTCGGTGTAGAGTAACCATAGAAAAATCTGTTCTCGTGCACGAGACACTAGTAGGGAGCATACCCATAACCTAGTGGTCCCCAATCATCATCCAAATAGTTTAGTTAGAGTTGTCGTTATCCATATTCTAAGTGGAACAGGGACAAAACCCATCCGATCCACTTGCCGTACTAGTACAAATCTGCCCCACCTAGGTACCCGGGATTCCCCTTTTTGTGCTCAAAAAATTTCAGCAAAAAACACACATCCTTTTTCATATAAAATATCACTACTGGTCACAAAAAAATTGTACAGTAGCTACACACATTTTATACCATTTAAAACACACAATAAAACAATTTTATTTCTAATAAAACAACCTCTCAAAACATCACATTGTTTTGCACCCAAATCTCATTAAGATATCCACCTTTCACACTATGTTAACACTTTTAAGTTATTAAAACAAAATTTCAATTCAACACCCTTTAATTAAACCAAAAATTCCGTTATGGGGCATCCCAAAATGAACCAATAAAATATTTGAATGAAAAACCCCCAATTTCACCAAACATTGGAACTTAAAATTCATTTGCATTATAAATGAAACTAAAACCAATTTTTACAGAAACATTCAAGTGAAATAAACATTAAGGTACCATGAAAACATCAAGGTAATTCACAAAAATTTCACACATAATGGAATCACCTACCAAATTAACAAAAACCATTGAATCTCCGTGCGCAAATCAAATCGCACCCCCGCCGCACCAAGAGAGAACTAGATCCAACTTAAAACTACACAAATTGGACAATAATTACCAAAGTTAAACCCTAGGTTCGAAATCCTAGTTTTTGGAAATTAGTAAACTCAATTATAACCGAAGAAACCCTAAGAACAATGAGTTAAACATAAAGTAATTTGAAAGAGGAAAGAAAAGGGCTCATTTACTTGAAGTATATTGAAGTAATCACTCCAAAACTCTAGTATCTGAAATTTAAAAGAGCAAAAATTTAGGGTACGTTCGAACAAGATGTATTAGATCATTTAGGATCTATAATGGTGGAAACATATTGAGAATTGAGAGAGTTATGAAATAAATACTTTACCTCTTCAAATCTGGGAGATTTGACGAACCCTATGAAGTTCAGCACCAAATCACAATTATCCAGAGCTCCAATGAGGTGGGAGAGAGTTCAGACGCGCGGATGGATTACTTGGTCTTGGGTGAGACTTGGCATCTCCGAAAAATCCCAAATATTGAATATGTTATAACAAAATCAAATTTTATTTTTAAAACAGGAATTGGCCTTTCAGGTAGGCACAACCCCTTCGATAAAAACCCAAATAAACCCTGGTTATGGATTTTTAAAAGATCCAAATTACCTTGGTGGTGTTAATAGGTTAGGGGAGGTCAATTAGGAATTTAAATGGATGAAAAATGTTGAAAAATGAAAAAGTTATAAAAGATACAAAATTTATTTTTTAATCTGGAATTGGGCTCACGGTTTGGCCCAATTCATGAATACTCATCTATTCCTCCCTAAAACCTAGGAAACCCCCCAAAACAAAGAAAGGATGTAAATTAAATGAAAAAATACCTTTAAAATATGTCTTTTATGGGACAATTATCTCCACCATGAAGGACTTTCCGCCCCGGAAAGTCAACATGAATCTCGGTTGGACAACAATAATGGGTACTCTTCCTCGACCCATGACTTTCGCTCCCATGTCTCATGTGTATCATTCCCATGCTGCCATAAAACCCGGACTAAAGGAATAGACTTTCCTCGAAGTATCTTCTCTTGGGAGTCCACTATTTTCACCGGCCTCTCAACGATAGAAAAGTCAAGCTCTATCTCCAGTTCTTCCCAACTCAACACATGGGATGGATACGGATTGTATTTCTTCAACTGAGAGACGTGGAAGACATCATGGATAGACGTCAACTGAGAAGGTAAGGCCAAACTGTATGCCAGGTTGCCAATATGCTCGGTGATCTCAAAGGGTTCGACATACCATGGAATCAGCTTACCTTGCTTCCCCAATCGACAATGGCCCAGACGAGGGGCCGCTTTTAAGAATACCCTGTCACCCACAAAAAACTATAGGTCTCGATGCCTCCGGTTAGCATAAGATTTATGATGACTCTGAGCTGTCAATAAGCGCTGCCTGATCAACTTGACCTTCTCAGAAGTCTCCTGCACAAGGCTCGGCCCCAACAGTGAAGTCCCTCCGACCTCAGCCCAACATATGGGGGACCGACAAGGCCGACCATAGAGCACCTCAAAAAGGGACATTCGAATCATGGATTGGTAACTATTATTATAAGAAAACTCTACCAATCCCAAATGGCTATCCCAAGAACCACCAAAGTCCAGGACACATGCACAAAGCATGTCCTCCAATATCTGATTCGCCCGCTCTGTCTGACCATCCGTCTGTGGGTGGTATGCCGTGCTCATCTTATTCTGAGACACCAAGGCCTTCTGAAGGCCTTCCCAAAATCGAGAAGTGAAGAGGGGGTCTCTATCTGAGACAACAACTGATGGTACACCCTGGAGTCTCACCACTTCCTGAAGATACAAATGGCCCAACTCATCTACTTTAGTTGAATCTTTTATCGGAATGAAGTGGGCTGATTTGGTCAGATGATCAATCACCACCCAAAGAGAGTTCTTACCCCGAGGTGTATGAGGTAAGCCAACAATGAAGTCCATGGTGACCTCTTCCCAAATCCAAGTAGGAATGGGTAGTGGTTGGAGCAAACCGGATGGCCTTTGGTGATCTTCTTTCACCCACTGACATGTGTAGCATCTTGAAAAAAAGTCTACTATGTCCCGTCTCCTACCAGGCCACCAAAACTGCCGACGAACATCATAATACATCTTAGTGGCACTCAGATGGATAGCCCACTGAGAATGGTGGATATCTTGCATCACCACCTTCCGCAGAGATAATGGCACTACTGAACGACCCTTGAAGCACAAGATGCCCTTGGGAGACAACAACCAATCAGAGGATGTCTCCCCACCATGAAGGAACTGCTTAGACCGCTGGCAAAGATCATGACTGGGTTGTTCCTACCGAATCAACTCCAATAGAGAAGGAGTCAACTAGACGCTCGCCAAGAATGCCCGTCCACTATATTCCCGGGCCTCCACATGCATCTGATAAAAGATATCCATCAATGTCCACTCATCACTAGACTTCCTCAAAGCCTTAACTGGAACTCTTCTGCTCAAAGAGTCGGCCACGAAATTACCCTTTCCTTGGGTATAGACAATGTCAAAGTCAAACCCCTGCATGTACTTGATCCAGCGACGTTGCCTCAAGTTGAGGTCCTTCTGTGAGAAGATATAAACCAAGATTTTGTGATCAGAGTATATAATAAACTTCTCCCCAAATAGGTAGTGATTCCAAGTCTTCAAAGAATGCATCACCACTGCCAACTACAAGTCATGGGTTGGGTAGTTATTTTCATGTGATCGAAGTTGGCGAGAGCCATACGTGACCACATGATCATCCAACATTAGCACGCACCCATGAATCATACCTGAAGCATCCAATAGACCACATATCCCTTTCCAGCCTATGGCTAAATCAGAACGGGGGCGGTAGTCATCCGCCTCTTTAGCCCCTCGAATGATGCCTGACATTCTGGACCTCATACAAACATCACCCCTTTCCGGGTGAGGGAATTCATCGGTGAAGCAAGCAGAGAGAAATCCCGAATGAATTGCCTGTATTAACCATCCAAACCAAGAAAACTCCTGATCTCGAACACATTTTTCGGTTTCTCCCATGACATGACTGCACTAATTTTCTCAGGGTCCACTGAAACTCCATGCTCTGAGATCACATGCCCCAGAAATCTCACCTCTCTGATCCAAAAAGTGCACTTTGACAACTTTACATAGAGGCGATGATCTCGTAATGTACCCAAAACGATCCTCAAGTGATGTTCGTGTTCCTCCTCAGAGAAAGAGTATAGCATAATGTCATCCACGAACACCACAACAAAGGAATCAAGATACTGATGGAACACCCTATTCATAAGTGCCATAAATACCACTAGAGCATTGGTCAATCCGAAGGGAATGACCAAATACTCAAAGTGGTTGTACCTACTTCGGAAGGCTGTCTTAGGGATATCTGACTCCTTCACCCTGAGTTGATGATACCCTGAACACAGGTCTATCTTTGAGAACCACTTTTTCCCCTTCAACTGATAAAACAAATCATCTATTCTGGGAAAAGGGTATTTGTTTTTAATTGTTGCCTTATTCAGCTTCCGGTATTCAATGCACAACCGGAGGGATCCATCAGCCTTTTTTTCAAACAACACAGGAGCGGCCCAAGGAGAGACGCTCGGGAAAATGAATCCTTTGGATTCTAAGTCGTCCAGATGTATCTTTAATTCCATCAACTCGGTGGGGGCCATGCGATAAGAGGGAAGATATATCGACTGTGTTACCAGTGCCAGATCAATCGAAAACTCCACATCCCGCTCTGGGGGAAAACCAGAAAAATCATCTGGGAATACATCGGGAAACTCATTCACTACACGAGGTAGTGCACCTTCAGGGGAAAGACCATCCTCTAGCACAAGCAAAGATAAATGGAAGATAACACTTCCCAACTCTAGGAGTGGAGGCCCTGCGCGACCTGATTGTGGATCCCATTCTCCCTGAAAAACCTGACGACTCCCATCTGGTGCCGTGAAACTCACACGTCGTCTGTAGCAATCGATGTGTGCCTGGAAGTGTACTAGCCAATCCATCCCATGTATGACATCAAAAGGGTCCATATCTAATACCAAGAGGTCCCACTCCATCTCGACCCCTGACACAGAAAGTGCACATGAGGGGCACCTGAGGCCCTACTCCTTCTTTCCCAACGGTGTCACCAACTCCATCGCAAAAGACATCAACTCAGTTGGAAAATTCAGCAAGTCCACAAAATGTCCAGAAATGAATGAAACAGAGGCACCAGTATCAAAAAGAGAAGTAGCTATAGAAGATGCGATCAGGATGGTACCTCGAACTATCGATGGTCCCGCCTCTGATCCTACTGGTGACTGATCCACTGCATGGAGATGTCCAGTATTTTCCTGAGGACGATAGCTAGTATGTGGTTGTGCCCTGAACAGCCTTGACCCAGAAGATGATCCAGCCATAACACCATGACCACCAAATCGAGATCCCACAGTCCTCGACATCTCGGACTGTGCTGGAACTCCTCTTGAAGCCACTAACCCTGCCCCACTTGGGAGTAGACGTGCCACACCGCAGAAGCACTGCAAATGCCCTATACCTCCAAACTGGTAACAAGGCTTCGGAGGAAGGGGACATGCTGGTCGGATATGCCCAGGTCTCCCAAATTGGTGGCACACGACCGATCTCGCATCAGAAGCCGCAGAAGAAAACTACCTGGAAGAGTGGCCTAAACTGCCCCCTCCTTTCTTCACATGATCCTCCCACTTCCTTTTCTTCTCTGAGGAGCTACCACTGCCCACTGCTGATACTGAACCATAGAAACCAGCCCTTCCTTTCCTATCAATCTTCACCGCGCACACCCAATCAACAACCTCAGCATAGGTCCTCAGCTTAAACAAGAACACCTAGGAGTATATATCTGGTCGCAAGCCTTTCTGAAAGCTCTGGGCCTTCGCTTGCTCACTAGAGACAATTTCTGGAGCATACCGAACCAACTTAGTGAAACAGTTGGCATACTCCATCACAGATAGATTCCCTTGAACAAGTTCCATGAACTCTCTAGACCTGGCATAAGCTAACACCTCAGGGCAATACTGTTCATTGAAGACAGCCTTGAAATCTCCCCAGCACATCTGCTCATTCTTCCCAGCCTGAAGCACTGACTCCCACCATTTATGGCTGGGACCCTCCAATAGAAAGGAGGCACTCTTCACCCTGAGATCCTCGGGTGTTTCCAGGAACTCAAACATACGCTCGATCTTCTCGAGCCATTCTTCTGCTTCCTGGGGTTCTGTGCTACCTCGGAAGGTAGGAGGCTTGTTTTTCAGAAACTCTTGTGCTTTATCTTTACTAGGACATGTCTACTCTGCCCTAACAGGAATAGGATCATGAGCTGATCCCTGTCCCAAAGATTGGATAGCCCGAACAACAGTCTTCACGAGCCTCTGATCAATCGGCGTGGGAGAACTCTCTCCAGCTTCCTCCTATGGGTCCGTGGGAGCTTTCCGGGGAGGCATGTTGCTACAAAATGCAACAGTCACAATAGAATATTCAATACCACAATTCTGAAAATTGTAATCAAATACATCAAATATAAATAAACTAAAAACATTCCTGTAACAAAAGAAACAACTACTCCACATCTGCCTAATGTCCACATGTGGTCTGCAGCCCACACGTCTCACCTAGAAGTGAAGTCAATCAGTAAATTCCAACATCCTCTGGTGACTCAAGGTCTTCCATGAGTGGTACGGGCCAGGCACCCTACTCACAACCAATACCATGAGCCCCGACAGTCCCAGCTCCTGTCTATCCCGAATCATCCCAAAATAACAATATAACCCAAAAACATTAACCTCCTCTGCTACCATTTTGTCACGAACCGGATCTGGTCGCCACCATTAACGACACCAAACCCGGCCCGTGGCAAGGTCTGAAGGGAATTCCCTATCCTCACGGGCTGCCACAAGTGCTCGGGTATCAAAAAAATCTAGATTGGGAATGATTTACCCGAGTATGAAAGCATAAATCAAAAAAAACAATCAATTATTAGAATCTGAAATTTTCATGCTAAACAATTCTTAACAAAACCAGATCTGAATACATATGTCTAAAGACACTAAAAGTGGTCTAAAAACAAATACTGACAACATAAAGACATCCTCGTGGGCTCCAAATGACTAGGGGATCATCACCCGCAAGTCGTCCCCGCAACTCTGCCCCAACGATGGGGACTAACACCCCGAACCACCATCACCCTTAGCCTTCCCTTTACCTGAGTCAAGCATAAGCAGGTTTACTTACAACCAAGGGGTGTAAGTAGGGTGTGAGCCTAAGCCCAATAGGATACCACCAGATGATTCCAAATAGCATGCAATACAATGTGAACAAAACAAGAAATTTTAATACACAAGCTGAAATAGTGTTAAAATTCAAAGAAATGCAACTTTCAAATGAAAATAGTTTTCAATCTGAGAATTTCAGAATGTTAGCACATTAAATAGACATGTTATATACTTTAAAGTACTGCAAAAAATAACCCACAACAAGGGTAAATGCCACAAATCCAATGAGCATCAAAATCGGGAACGCCCCTAAGCACTAGGTTGTCTCAGGCCCTATGTACCTCGTACCTCGCTATAGAGTAACCATAAAAAAATCTGTTCTCGTGCATGAACCACTAGTAAGGAACATACCCAAAACCTAGTGGTCCCCAATCATCATCCAAATAGTTTAGTTAGAGTTGTCGTTATCCATATGCTAAGTGGAACAGGGACAAAACCCATCCGATCCACTAGCCGTACTAGTACAAATCTGACCCACCTAGGTACCCAGGATTCCCCTTTTTGTTCTCAAACAATTTCAGAAAACAACACACATCCTTTTTCATATAAAATATCACTACTGGTCAAAAACAAATTTTACAGTAGCTACACACATTTTATACCATTTAAAACACACAATAAAATAATTTAATTTCCAATAAAACAACCTCTCAAAACATCACATTTTTTTGCACCCAAAGCTCTTTAAGATATCCACCTTTCACACTGTGTTAACAATTGTAAGTTATTCAAACAAAATATCAGTTCAACACCCTTTAATGAGACCAACAATTCAGTTTTGGGGCATCCCAAAATGAACCAATAAAAGATTTGAATGAAAAACCCCCAATTTCACCAAAAATTGGAACTTAAAATTCATTTGCATTATAAACGCAACTAAAACCAATTTTTACAGAAACCTTCAAGTGAAATAAACATTAAGTTACCATAAAAAAAGCAAGATAATTCACAAAAATTACACACACAATGGAATCACCTACCAAATTAACAAAAACCCTTCAATCTCCGTGCGAAAATCAAATCGCACCCCCGCCGTACCAAGAGGGAACTAGATCCAACCTAAAACCACACAAATTGGCCACTAATGTCCAAAGATAAACCCTAGGTTCGAAATCCTAGTTTCTGGACATTAGTAAACTCGATTATAACCGAAGAAACCCTAAGAACAATGAGTTAAACCCAAATTAATTTGAATGAGGAAAGAAAAGGGCTCATTTACTTGAAGTATCTTGAAGTAATCACTCCAAAACTCCAGTATCTGAAATTTAAAAGAGCCAAAATTTAGGGTACGTTCGAACAAGATGCATTAGATCATTTAGGAACTAGAATGGAGGATAAAGATTAAGAATTGAGAGAGTTATGAAAGAAATACTTTACCTCTTCAAATCTGGGAGATTTGAGGAACCATATTAAGTTCAGCACCAAATCGCAATTATCCACAGCTCCAATGATGTGGGAGAGAGTTCTGATGCGCGTCTGGGTTACTTGGACTTGGGTGAGACTTGGAATCATCGAAAATCCCAAATATTTAATAATTTATAACAAAAGAAAATTTTATTTTTAAAACAGAAATTAAGCATTCGGGCGGGCCCAACCCCTTAGATAAAAACCCAAATAAACCCTGTTTATGGATTTCTAAAATCTCCAAATTACCTTGGTGGTGTTAATAGGTTAGGGGAGGTCAATTAGGAATTTTAATGGATGAAAAATGTTGACAAATGAAATATTTATAATAGATACAATATTTATTTTTTAATCTGGAATTGGGCTCACGGTTTGGCCCAATTCATGAATACTCATCTATTCCTTCCTAAAACCTAGGGAAACCCCCAAAACAAAGAAAGGATGTAAATTAAATAAAAAAATTCCATTAAAATATGTCTTGTATGTGACACCTCAAGAGGTAACTCCTTGCACTGACGTACACTAGATATTATCATCCCCAATAGAGTTTCTAGCATCAAGATATCAAAAAAAATAAATGATGTAGAGCCCAAGGCTCTTCACAACAACAACAGATACAAAGCTATGGGAAGCCTTTGTGTCGAAAAAAGGTGAAGATAAAACTGAGGCAACTAGGATCGTACCTCAAACTATAGCATGGTCGGGATCCTGCTCTTGCTGGGTCTGCTCCACTACAAAAGTCCGGCCTACACTGTGGCCCTGCGACCCTGCCTGACCAGTTTGAGATGATCCACCCTGTTGTCACTGGTTTCCTGGTGAATGACCACCACAGTCACAACCTATACCTCAGCCTGAATGGTCGAAAGAACTCCAGTTCCCAGACTGGTGAGAAATTTTCAGTGTAGCTCCAGAATGAGGGGTCATAGAAGAACCCCTCTCACCAGCTTCTCGTGAAAATGTTTTATAGAAACACTGAAGGTGACCCATCTTTCCACAATATCAACACTCCACTGGGTCCCTCGGTCAATGTGGAAACATTTTTCCACTCTTCCATCACAGGTATCAAACCACCTAGCTACCAGAAGATGCATCCCGCCTGCTCAGATCTCCTTGTGAAAACTCCCTGTGGCACTTATTGCTATCCTCCGGTGAAGCACTGACCCTGGATATTGAACCGCCCTGGCCCACAGCTCTAGAATCCCTCAAATTGCGCTTTGTGATCAGAAACTAGTTTACTATAGAGGATATCAATGTGAACCAAAAGATATTCACCTGTGATCAGATTTTGCGCCTCAAACCATCCTCAATCTTCTGTGCAAGGAACAAAACTTCATCTACTAGAATTGGTATGAAACGCTGCGGCTCTATGAAGTGAGATGAATACTCCATAAAAGAAAGAGTAACCTTCTCTAGACTCATGAACTCTCGGTCCCGATCGACCCTCAAGTTCTCTGAATAGAATTAATCATAAAAGATGATCTGAAACTCAACCCAAGCCATATTATGCTGGCATCCTTCCTGTGACACCACATCACACCACCTCTTGGAAGAGTCTCGAAGAATATACATAGAATGTTTCACCCTCCTCATGAAAGATATCTCCAAATGCTCAATGATCGTTAGCATGAATTATAGCCAAGACTCTACAGCCTGGGGTCTCTATCCCCTTATAAAGTTGGTGGATGCGGCTTCTGAAAGACCCACATCAATTCTTTCATCGATGGGGTAGGAGACGATGCTCTCTGAAAGGTCTGCATCATCTTCATGAAACTATATCCGAACTGTGCATCACCACAAGGGTCAGGTACAATGGCTGGTTTGAAGGCAGACATAACTGGAGGATCCACTGGAAATACCTGATCAGCCATATGCAGTATCTATTCACCACCTGGAAACTGGTGTACAACAGAAGGACATCTCGGTGGCATGACTCTGCAAGGTCACACAAACACCTAAGATCAAGATCATCATGGAATGAAAACTAGAAGCGTTATAAAGGAATAGGAGAAAGAAATCATTCATGTTTTACAAAACATGACTACACTGCATCTATAATTCTTACACAACATGTTCCCTTAAGTCACTCACATGGGCGTGTACTTCTACCAAAACTGGTCGTGTAACACCCAAACCACACGACATGTTGTCAGAAAACACGGCGTGTACTTGAATACTCTTTCCTTGCCTGAGTCCTTATACACGGTTAAGCCACACGACTCTCCTAAGACAAGACTACACGAATTGTTCAAAATAGACATGGTTTGCACTAGACAAGCTTCACTTGACCTGTGTTGTTAGTGACACGACCTAACACATGGCTCACACTACACGACATGTTCCTAATGGCCCCGTCATGTACGAGGAAGGATAAAACTGACCCGTGTTGTTCATGACATGACCAAGTACCCGAGATAAACTACACTGCATGTTTAAATCTTATATGGCGTGTATAGATTATGTTTTATCCATCCATGTTGTTAGTTACAAAGGAGGACACACAGTCACCACAACATGGCGTGCACAACTAGTACATGACATATTCCGACCATAATTTCCATATACCGTGTCTCTGCTCACACATACTATGACACAGTTAGATTCTACACGGTGTGTACTTATAGTACACGGTGTGTGCTTATGAAAAAAGTTTCTTCCCAAACCGAAGAACACATGGCATGTAGTCAAAACTACACAACATGTATTGTAACACCCCAAAACCGGAAACTTATGTATTGATTACTTATGGTTCCTTTTGTTTGAAAAATTGAAAAAAACTTGTTTCTCATGAGAGGGTAATAATATAGTTATAATCTATTAGAATGAAACTGAGTAAAACACACAAGTGGATACAAGACATTTCATTTAAATAAAAATACAGTAGTGTTTACAATACAAAGAAATGAAAAGAGTAATCATGCTGACCAAAAATACCTATTAAGAACCCTATCAGAATTACAGGTAGACAACTAAAACTATGAGGACCCCAAAGAAGTAATATGAGACCTTATAATTCGTCATAAATGACATAATAATGGCTGAATCCATTGCGTACACACCAAGAACCAAAGGTATGATGTGAACCATCTTCTTCAATCAACTTGAGTGTTAGGACACCCTCGGTCTTGGATTTATAAGGAACTAATGTGGCCATTGCCTTCGGAAACCATGAAACTCTAATAGATATTAATATAGTTGTTTTCCTTGTTTCAAAAGTAATTGAAATTTTATAAGTATATCCTAGTCCACCATGTAATTAGGTTATGAATTGAAAAATTATAAAACTACTCTGAACCATGAACATTAAAAGGTCATAGAAGTATGTTTTGAGTTATACGTTGGTGTTTTTGGAATGTAAGAAATTCAAAACATGTTGCAATTAATGCAATTATATTATAAAGATTTTCATACAGTGTTTTTAAGTTATGTTTAATTTATTTTAATTAAACTATATTCTTGAATAACATAGTTTTGACTACTATTAGTACAAAACATTTAACGTGGTTATACAAAATTTCAATTCATGTTAAAGCTTTGGCGCTATAAATAACTCTAGAAATATTATTAGACAAGGTATAGTTAGGTGTTCACTACATCCTTTCTCAATATCAAATAAAAAGTCATTTTTGAAAAAGGATAATTCTATTGACTATTATTTACATTAAGACTTTATATATATATATATATGCTCTTAAGGTTATGTTTTTCTAAAAAAACCTAGGCCTACTAGGTCTTGCCCTTATTGTTGGGACAAGGGTGGTGGATCACACTGGTTGGCTGATCCTAGCCCTTAGTCCATGCCTGGTCTAGCCGGAGCTTGGGAATAGGTCACCCAAGAGGCGCACATGAGCTTTGGGAGCGACCACATGAGCGCGTAGTGCAGGCGCGAGCCGTGGTGAGCATGGGTAGTCCGAAGCCTACGGGGGGAGCGGGAGCCCATATGTAAGGCCCCCTATGTGTGTGTTGTGTGATATATGAATATGGAATGAGAGTATTAAGCTTATAAGGAACCCATGCACACATCCCTATTTCGATATGGGAAACATTTTTTTTCTGGCAAAACGAAATCACGGATGTTGGATCGCATCGTGCGCGATCAGGGCTGTTGATTCTGATCCCGCATTCGAACATCAGAATCCGTGGTGTATCACTGGGTTTTTGTGATCCATCCAATCTAGCGTGATCTAATCGTGGCCATTTGTTGTTTTTTAGAAAACGACACTTCGATCTCAGGTCTTCCAATCAACTCAGATTTAATATGAGTCGCTCATTCTTTTTTAAAATCCCACGGATGTGCCCCAGCCCATGGATCATAGATAGAATAGATCTATACCATCCGTTTTTCTCTCGATTTATTCCATTAGCGTTGTCTTCTTCCTCTTGCAGCGTTCTATACACCATTACCCTACTATCCTTTTTGCACCATTAAAATAGATATTATAGGCATCATTTATAAAAACATCACCAAGGAATTTGAAGAATCCTCCTAGTTTCCTGCACACAAGCCTCCAGCGGAACTCAATGTGTCCTCTAAGATTTTGAGTGCCTTCCTGAGCTCCACCTCTTCTTCTTCCTTGAATTAAGGTAAGAGATTAGATTTTTCCTCGACTTTGGTTTTAAGTTGTAAGAATATATATATATATACATACTTTTGAAACAAATATATATCATCATACAGTTTGGGATTAATTATTTAAGGGTTGCATGATCTTGAGTTAGAATGTATTAAAAACCCTAGGCATGGACATCCAATGAAAATTTAAATTATGCATTAGATACATAATCGGTTACTTACATATATGTATGTTTATGTAAATATATGGGTATAATATACACAACCCTAAATTTTTCATAATGTTCATTTTACCAAGTTAACGATTTCTAAAATTGAGTTTCAAGTTAATAATGGACTAAAATGCATGGAGTAACTTTGTGTAGGGGAATTTCATTTTTCTTTTTTGTTGAATTTTAATTTGTATGTTTATATATTCACATGATATATTAATATACATTACCTTGTGGTTGAATTTTATCTCCTCTTTACCGGAAATATAGCTTCGACTATAGGTTATTAGTGGATCCGAAGTTTAATTTCCCCATGCAACTTCATTACGTGCAACATGTACATACTATATATATATATCTGGTTTATATCTACATTTATCATCTCAAAGTTAATCCAGGAATTTCACAGGTTAACATTCACTTGTATAAATATTTCTATGGTCAAAAATCATATTTGGGTTGTTTAGTATAGATGTTTTAATTATTTTAAAAAAAATAGATAAACACGTTGTATATATATTCCAACATATACACATAATACAATCTAACTCAATTTAATGTTATTGAATATGATTTACAATCATTTAATAAGTACATGGATGGAAATACAGTTTTGGGTTCCAATGTATTTGTAATAATAAGAAAAAGATTAGTTTTTAGATATGTATGTCCTATGTCAAAGTCTTTTTAGTTAAAGAACCTTTAACGATATTAGCCTCGTTATAATTTCATATGTCGAACCCTCTTTATCCATTATTTTCTATGCTTCATTAATTGTATCATGTGTAATGATTGTGTAATAAACCATGTATACCTTCGATAAACTGAGATGGGTATATTTTTAGTATAATCTGTTATATTATGTATATTTGGACTAAATGGTTTCATTTTCCTTATTATTTATAGTTTTACTCAACGATGCATGCTTTGGGTACTAATGACATAAATCTTAATTTAAATTGGTAATTCTAAACTATAACTATTCAATTCTGTGAGTCATGGCTTTTGGAAATTAAGGAATTACCATTTTATGTGGTAACATCATTACTTGAGTGAAAATTGTGTAATAGTCATACATGTCATGGAGAAATATGTTGTATGAATAGTAACTTGAACAATATGTTTCAGTCCATTTTCAATCCCATTTACCTAAGCATGAATAATGACCATGTATTTTAATGTGTTAAATGTTTATTACTATGGAAGAGTTGTAATGTTTTTATTTTATGTGATAATTGAACAATTTGTTGTTAATAATAATTTATGAGATAAACATTTAATTATTCAAAGTGCAACGAGACACTTGGAATAATGTGAATTAAGAAACCAAGTAATAAGTGTACTGGGAATGATATTTGATTTAATAAATCAAAGTGGTATGTTCACTTTGATTTAGAGTTACGAGGAATGCATTGGACCAAGTATGTTTCGTGGTGGGAACCGGTAAAAGTAAACCCTCCGGGTTGGGGTCCAGTTACAAAAGACCCTTTGGGTTACTGTCCGGTTACGGAAGCACTCCGGGTTGGTGTCTGGTAACAGACTCGCTCTGGGTTAGATTCTAGTTACAAAGGCTCGCTAGGTTGGGGTCCGGTTACAGTTAGCCCCTAGGTCATGGCATGAGGCTTTGACATGGTCCGACATATGCTCTTTCCTCATTAAGACTTTGTATATTAATTAACCAGATGATTATTTAACTATTATAATATTTCTGGTTAAAGAACATATGATAATGAGAATACGATGATGTTTAAGCATGGTATATTTATTATTTCATTATATAGAAATTCAATGGCCAATAGTAAATGATGAAATTGAAATTATTATTTTTAAGCGCAACTCTGATCATGCATTACAGTTAGTTATTAATCTTGTACATGAATTTTAAAATGAAATGTCTTTTACTTTCTTTCCTAAATGAGAAATCTCATAATTGAATCATGATAATGTTAGTATGTTTAAAAATGTGTACAT
Organism: Viscum album; assembly: GCA_963277665.1. Taxonomy (NCBI): domain Eukaryota; kingdom Viridiplantae; phylum Streptophyta; class Magnoliopsida; order Santalales; family Viscaceae; genus Viscum; species Viscum album. The sequence continues at coordinate 1,114,284,080 of OY728146.1, forward strand.
GTGTCTCTTACACAATTTTCATGATATGTTTAATGTGTTACAACATTTTAAAGAAAATGTAATATGGAAATTTTAAATAAAGTTTTTTTTCAAAAGTAATTTTGGGTAAAATATGTTAATTTTAGACCCCTTAGTTGGAATTCGTATTCTCAACTTTCATTTTAAATTAATATTTTTCATGAAACAACTTTCAGCAGAAGAAACATTTCAGTTGGAGCTGGTTTCTCAGAGCCCGAACAGAATTTGATCCTCTGTATGGAACTAGATCCGGGTCCTCGGGAGCTATGGTGTCACATGTATTTTTGGGTTTTCCAGACAGTAAGCCTCAAAAACTACTCTGGAGCCCATAAAAACACTGAAATGAACATTAAATTTCCAAATTCCGATCCGTGAGGGACCATACTCCCCATGAATCAAATCTTGGAATCTTATAAATGTTATAACAAGAACAAACAAGGCAATGATCCACCAAATTCTTGTCCATGAGGGCTCATAACACCTCAAGAACCTATATTTGGTGTTCATTCATAAAAACCTTACAAATACACAACATCCTATCAAGAAGCATGTATTTATCAAGGAAACTATCATAACAACATGCATATCTATCACAACATCTATCACAACAACATTAAATCACTAATGTATCCTAAATGGCATGGAAAAAATGCATGACATGTGATTTTTAGAAAGTTCTTATATGATGCATGAGATAGAATACCCTCATCTCATTTGGTTTCAATAGAAATATACCCTCAATAACATCTACAGTAATAGCAGAAAACATGCGAGTCACCTTATAGTGAAAATCAAAACAACCGTAACAAGGAAAACTAGAAAAGTTGAAATAAATGAGGTAGATGTGATTTTCCCTGTACATGGGTTAGCTACTCCCAGGAACAGCTTATTACCAAGTAACTATTCTGTCCTATCCCAGGATAAAGGCTCCAAAAATCATTTTAAGATAAAATAATTCCTATGATACCAATTTGCAACATCTCGGTTATGGGAGCCACCCAGAGGTGTCCCGTACCTAGTTGGTCACATGAACTCATGTAACACCTGATACTTTTATGAGAAATATTTTGGTTTTTATAAATCATAAAAGGAATCATTCAATACGCACAACACTAGCTTGGCTAGATTTACACGCAATCGCGACCTTCCTCAATAACTTGTGTCGTACGCAATACCGAGTTTCACTAAACAATGATACGCTATTAAAATATTATTAAAACTAGCCGTTATGAATAGTAATAACCACTTTTTGAAATTTTATAAATTTTATTTTTCAAAATGGACTTAATTTTTGGATTCGGAATATCGAAATTAGCCTAGGTGAAATTTTGGTACTTTTCGGATAACTTTCATTTTCTGATGAATAGTGAAAATTACTAAATTTTAATTAAAAACAACCTTTTTAATCGAAATAATTAATAGTGATAAATTATTAATTTGAGTGGTTTTAAAGTATATTTAGAATATATTTTTACAATTTAATACAATGTTGGTCATTGGATGTAATTTCACATTTAAACCAGACATAAACAAGTGTCAATCTTTTAATAGTTATTATCTCTTAAGAACACGCTATTTGTTTTGATGACGGGAATTAATTTTTAAATTAATTAATGCAACTGATATGTTTTGAATTTGGTAAAATAGACATCATTTTTGAGTTCATAATATCAAATATATCTTAGGCCTAATTTTTGGTATTTTTCTGGAATCTTTCAATTTTTGATGAATAGTGAAACCACTAAGTGGTAGTTAAAAAAACTGAATTTTTCATAAAACATAATTTTACCGCTTCTGTGAGTGGAATTTCAAAAATCCGAGAGACACGGTTGATGTTAGTAAGTAAAATTTGGTTCAATGTGATGAAAATAATTTTTGGTGAATAGTATCTTTTTACTTTTATTTACCACGGTTAAAAGTAAATAGGGTAATTAAGGGTAAAAATGATATTATTATTACCCTAACACATGTCCTAATTCTATTGGATAAGTGTAATTAGACCAAAAAAAAACTTAGGAATAAAATATGACCATTTAGGCCCACTTAGATTAGCTTAGGACATTTATTATTAATTTATTTAAAGAAGGGTTAAAATAGTTAAAATCAATGTTTAATAAGTAAATAATTTTTAATATAAGGTTATACATAAGATAAATTCTACTATAATGATTCATTAGAAAGATAAAATGATTTCCTACATAATGGTATTTTATTTGTAATTTTTAGACATTAAATAATTTAATTTATTTATGACACAAAGATGATACAGTAATTATCTTATTAATGAAATATTGATATAGTTGATGTTATAAATACCCAAATAAATGTAATTTGAGCCTTTTTATGAATTACAATAGTTTTATAGGTTAATATGACATGTTAGTATTGATTTAATTAACTTTTTTTGAATTAATCATTCTGTTATAATTTTCACAAAAATCAATTACTAAATAGTGTCAAAATTGACAGAAAATAGTTTTTAAAACAAATATTATATTATTATTTGTTATTTTATTCCTAAAAATCTAAGGATCAGCCAAATGACTTAGATAAGGTTATATATATTAATAATAAACAACTTTGGGTTCGTTTGTCTTGTTATAGTAATTTTATTAACCTTATAGTGTAAGAAAACAAAAAGACACGGTAAAAGTAAAATTATCTAACACAAAGTTAAAACTAAATGATAAGGTTACAATAGTAAACTAAACTTGTCAAAATTCTATTGGATGAGAGGATTTCTACCCATACCCACCTTAGTTTAGAAATAAATCAATTTGTAGCTATTTAAAACCGAATTTGGCTTTACAATAAAATAATATTTTTAGTTATTCCAAAGGTGCCCCTCTCCTCCCTTATAAAAGGGCACATCCTCCCTCTCTTCCTCACACCACTTTGAGCCTTCAAGCTCAGCGAACCCCTGCCAAATTCTCTTCTCCACTTCCCTAAAAACATACTAGAGATCCTGGTCTTCTTCAAAGACCAATTTTAGTGCCCTAAAAGGAGATCTCAAAGAGGTGCTTCAAAGAAGAGGAGGTTCAGACACTTACAAAGCAAATCGGACCTAAGGTAAGGGATAATTTTGCAAATCTCATTTTTATCCGAGATTTCATATTTGTAAGTACTTACTGGGGTTATTTCTATCATCCATGTCTATGTTTTATAAAAGTGTTTTCATGTATGTTTAAAGTCCTTTTACCCATTTTTTACTTTTACTACATGGTATGTAAGGAATCTTTCTTTTGTTTACGTTACGAGGTACTTTTTGACTTTTTCGGCAAAAGTACGAAAAGAAAGTTTTTTTAACTTATACGGAAAAACAAATTTTTACAGTTTTATAAAGCCTTATTTTAATGAAGCTTCCTCCAAAATATTTCATGACTATTTTCAACAAAATCTCTTTCTTTTAAAATTGCATGACGTTTTGTGAAAAGAAATTGATTTTGAAGAAGAAAGGATATTTTCCTCAAGAATTCAATTCAAGTGTTTTATCAAAACCATTTTCCATCTAAGATGAAATTATTTCATATGTGTATGTTTCAAGTATAATGTCTCTATGATTTACATGGTTTCAATTTTCTTATGATGAAATATCCATTTGTTTTATATGGATTATGTGATGATGGGATTAGGTTTATGAAACCCATTTTATTCATTGGGTTATGATGAATGTTTTAAGTTTATTTTGTGGCACAAGTAAGAATGATTTAAATATGAGATGGGTGGGACCTATATATCCCTCCAATGCATTGGGTAAAGATTTATATCTCATGATATAGACATGGCTGGAATGGCAGGTTAAACCGGTTCAGTAAAAGAGGACTGAAACGAGGAGTGAACTCGATTCAGAAAGGGACTTTGTCCACTAAGATAGTATTGGCAGCAATGCCTTGGCTACTATGGAAATCATTACATGTTCTTAATGGATTCCACAATTACATGTTTTATTCCCATGCTATTTTGTCCTTATTAATGTTTCTTTATGATCTATGCCTTACGTACTTCCATGTTTTATGTCATTTCTTAAGCTTTTGGTGTTTAAACATTATTTTCATGTTTTTAAGTTCAAATGTATATGGTATGTTTTATTTTATCCATGCTTACCCTTACTGAGCATTTGAGCTAACCATTTTTATGTTTTCTTTTCCCCAGGATATAAAGAAAGGTTTTAGGTAAGAAAAAAAGGGAAAGATCTTTATGGGAGATGTTGAAGATCTTTCACAACGATTAGACGATTACGTTCCAAGTTTCCAAAGACACTAAACTATTACGGTCATTGTGTGTCTGTTTTTGTCATGTATTATGTATTCCGCTAAAGTAATGTAATGTCCATGTATGTCATGCTTCGGGTCTCTACAGTTGGTATCAGAGGGAGGTTATAGTCAACCTTTGGAAAATAGGATGTGAAAGCCTTAGTAAGAACCCTAAGGATAAGTCTAAGCATAGAACACAATTTAGTGTTTTAGAAATGGCCATGAATAACCTAGGAGAAGACCTTAAGTGTGAAATTTTATTCTTGATTATGTGGTTTTCCTATTATAATTAGTGTTTCTCACGCTATTCTTCTTGGTTTTAGTCAATGGCTGGAACCCAAAGGAACCGTGTTAATGCGGAATGCGACGGGCAATGCAATGATTGTCCCCCTGAGCAACCAAATGTTATGGGAGCTGGAATGAAAAATCTTGTAGCCATGCTCACACAACTTTCTCAAGCTATGAATCATGCAGGACTTCCAAATGAACAGAGAAGGGAACAATATTCTATTGAGTCTTTCATGTGGCAATGTCCACCTTCATTCAGTGGGTCTTCTGATCCACTTGTTGCTGAACAATGGATCATTACCACTGAAAAGATATTTTCAGTTCTTCAATGTTCTGAACATGATAAAGTCAACTTAGCAGTATATCGTTTGGAAGGTGAAGCTGATCAATGGTGGAATCTTATCAAGAATACGCGGCCAAGAGATGAAATTGAGTCCATGGAATTGGACGAGTTCAAGAACATATTTTTCAACAAGTACTTCCCTCGTATTCTTCGAACAAAGATGGAGAAGGATTTTCTCGAACTAAAGAAAAAGGATGATGAATCCGTTCATATATACGAAGTGAATTTTACAAGGCTTGCAAGGTATGCATCTTGATTTATCATCCAACCAGAAAGTAAAGTTGATCGATTCTTCAGTGGCTTAAAACAAAATATTCCAAAGGCATTAGATATAAGATACTTCAGTAGTTATGAAGAAGTTGTGCGTTGTGCTATCAAGGTATAAATGGAAGTTGGTGTTACTTATCCATCTCATAGTTTTTGACAAGAAACGAAAGATGGAGTTCAAGGAGAAATATCAGAATAATGGTGAAAAGAATATGAATGTTTCCTTATGCTCAAAGTGTTGAAAGAAGCATCGTGGAGATTGTCTTAAAGGGACTAGAAAATGTTTTAAGCGTGGAAAAGAAGATCATAGAGAAGCTGAGTGTCGAAGTAATGGAAAAAGGGTTTCTAATGATGTGAATAAAGAAAATACTGTAGAGAATGCACCACCAACACTTCAATTCTTCAAATGCAAGGAAATGGGGCATTATTCTAATAAATTCCCTAATCCAAGGGTTAGTGATGATCAACATGAGAAACCACTTAAGGCAAAGGACAAAGGGAAGTCACATGTGATCACTATTAGCGATGTTGAATATGAAAACGATGTGGTGGGATGATTAAGTGTTTATGTCATGGGATTCAAAAATAATGTTGTATATAGTATCGTGGAATATTGGAATATTTATATATTGGTCTATTGTGGTTTTCAATGGTACCGGTAACCATATAATGTGATTGAGATATTTTTGGAAAAAAAGATGATATCCGCATAATGAAAGGAAAACGAGAAAATGAAATGTTTGACCGTATTCATGAGCTAATGACTGATATAAGGAGAAGTTTATATCATGGTTTGAGTATATAGAATATTTGGATTTTGGTATGTGGAAAGAGTTAACTTTTGACTGCATTCATGTTTTCACTAAGGTTCAATGGGTATTCATTCTTCAAGTGAATACATGATTAAGGTATTCACATGTTTGTAATTTGACCAACAAGATATATCTTATGATATATGGGGGATAAATGATGGCATTCACGTGATTGATATGTGACATTTCAAGTAATAATTTTCTTTATACTATGAGCTTGGACCGAAGTATTTTAGATACGCCTAAAGATTGGAATGGATTATGTTGGACATAAGTTAAGAGAGAACTTTTTTCGATATTATTGATGGGATATTATAGTAATATAGCTTTAGAAAAAGGACAACCTGTAGGACGGGTGACAACCCATCGCGTCGGACAAGGCTGTGGGAATCAAACCCACAACCGAAGTGCGACTGGCCTTTATCGCCTACCACTGGCCTACAGGAAGTCCCTATTTGGTAGAAACTAGTTTTATTATATTAAGCAGTATAATATAATAAGTATAAGTCCATTTTAGGAACCATATATGATTAATCTCACCATAGATGGACTTATGTATATTTGATAGCTTTTGCTAACCTTTTATTTGAAATAGATGGAATGACCCATCATTCTATCACATGATCTGCTAACACATCGCGAATGACAAATTCAACTTCATTTCTTTAAGAGATGAATTGGAAATTGTCCACAGAACGACCAACGGTGAGACTATACCAAAATCACGAAAGTATTTCTTCTAATTCCAATTTCATCAACTTTAGGGAAATGATCTTGAAAACCAAAAATGTTGTCCTAGTGCTCTTATATCTGATGAATCAGATGGTACCTTAGATCGTCACAAATTTATGGTTTTTTGATTGTTGGATTTTCCATAGCCATGTTTTCTACCACTCTCCATTAGAACATGATGGTTAGATTTATCTTCCATATCCATATTTTCACCTATGTGGAAACCCAGGGATTAGTTTATTTGGGTAACCGTTATGTTTCAGGATTTTTTTTTAAAGATTGGTTTTGGTATTCCTTTTTACGATGTGGGTTTCTATTAAAGAAACCTTCGAGTAGTAAATCATTTATAACCCCGACGAATTTCAAGGGAGAAATTCATTTTAAAGGGGGTAGAATGTAACACCCGAGACTTTTATGAGAAATATTTTTGTTTTTATAAATCATAAAAGGAATATTTCACTACACAAAACACTAGCTTGGCTTGCTTTACACGCAATCGTGACCTTCCTCGATAGCTTGCGTCGTACGCAATACCGAGTTTCATTAAACAATGATATGCTATTAAAATATTATTAAAACTAGCCGTTATGAATAGTAATAACCACTTTTTGAAATTTTATAAATTTTATTTTTCAAAATGCACTTCATTTTTGGATTCGGAATATCAAAATTAGCTTAGGGTGAAATTTTGGTACTTTTCAGATAACTTTCATTTTCTGATGAATAGTGAAAATTACTAAATTTAAATTAAAAACAACCTTTTTAATCGAAATAATTAATAGTGATAAATTATTAATTTGAGTGGTTTTAAAGTATATTTATAATATATTTTTAAAATTTAATTCAATGTTGGTCATTGGATGTAATTTTACATTTCAACCAGACATAAACAAGTGTCAATCTTTTGATAGTTATTATCTCTTAAGAACACGCTATTTGTTTTGATGACGGGAATTAATTTTTAAATTAATTAATGCAACTGGTATGTTTTGAATTTGGTAAAATAGACATCATTCTTGAGTTCATAATATCAAATATTGCTTAGGCCTAATTTTTGGTATTTTTCTGGAATCTTTCAATTTTTGATGAACAGTAAAACCACTAAGTGGTAGTTAAAAAAACTGAATTTTTCATAAAACATAATTTTACCACTTCTGTGAGTAGAATTTCAAAAATCAGAGAGACACGGTTGATGTCAGTAAGTAAAATGTGGTTCAATGAGATGAAAATAATTTTTGGTGAATAGTAACTTTTTACTTTTATTTACTACGGTTAAAAGTAAATAGGGTAATTAAGCATAAAAATGATATTATTATTACCCTAACACATGTCCTAATTCTATTGGATAAGTGTAATTAGACCAAAAATAAACTTAGGAATAAAATATGACCATTTAGGCCCACTTGGATTAGATTAGGACATTTATTATTAATTTATTTAAAGAAGGGTTAAAATAGTTAAAATCAAAGTTTAATAAGTAAATAATTATTAATATAAGGTAATACATAAGATAAATTTGAATATAAATATTCATTATAAAACTAAAAAGATTTCCTACATAATGGTATTTTATTTGTAATTTTAAGACATTAAATAATTTAATTTATTTATGACACAAAGATGATACAGTAATTATCTTATTAACGAAATATTGATATAATTGATATTATAAATACCCAAATAAATGTAATTTGAGCCTTTTTTTGAATTACAATAATTTTCTATGTTAATATGACATGTTAGTATTGATTTAATTAACTTTTTTCGAACTAAACATTTTGTTATGATTTTCACAAAAATCAATTACTAAATAGTGTCAAAATTGACATAAAATAGTTTTTAAAACAAATATTATATTATTAATTGTTATTTTATTCTTAAAAATCTAAGGTTCGGCCAAATGACTTAGATAAGGTTATATATATTAATAATAAACAACGTAGGGTTCGTTTGTCTAGTTATAGTATATTTATTAACCTTATAGTGTAAGAACACAAAAAGACATGGTAAAAGTAAAATTATCTAACTTAAAGTTAAAACTAAATGATAAGGCTACAATAGTAAACTAAACATGTCAAAATTATATTGAATTAAAGGATTTCGACCCATACCTACCTTAGCATCGAAATAAATCAATTTGGAGCTATTTAAAACCGAATTTGGCTTTATAATAAAATAATATGTTTAGTTATTCCAAAGGTGCCCCTCTCCTCCCTTATAAAAGGGCACCTCCTCCCTCTCTTCCTTACACCACTTGAGCCTTCAAGCTCGGCCAACCCCTGCCAAATTCTCTTCTCCACTTCCGTAAAAACATCCTAGAGGTCTTGGTCTTCTTCAAAGACCAATTTTAGTGCCCTAAAAGGAGATCTCAAAGAGGCGCTTAAAAGAAGAGGAGGTTCGGACACTTACGAAGCAAATCGGACCTAAGGTAAGGGATAATTTTGCAAATCTCATTTTTATCCGAGATTGCATATTTGTAAGTATTTACTGGGGTTATTTCTATCATCCATGTCCATGTTTTATAAAAGTGTTTTCATGTATGTTTAAAGTCATTTTTCCCATTTTTGACTTTTACTACATGGTATGTAAGGAATCTTTCTTTTGTTTACGTTATGAGGTACTTTTTGACTTTTCCGGCAAAAGTACGAAAAGAATGTTTTTTTAACTTATAAGGCACGAATGAATTTTAACGGTTTTATAAAGCCTTATTTTCATGAAGCTTCTTCCAAAATATTTCATGACTATTTTCAACAAAATCTCTTTCATTTAAAATTGCATGACGTTTTGTGAAAAGAAATTGATTTTGAAAAAGAAAGGATATTTTCCTCAAGAATTCATTTCAAGTGTTTTATCAAAACCATTTTCCATCTAAGATGAAATTCTTTCATATGTGTATGTTTCAGGTATAATGTCTCTATGATTTACAAGGTTTCAATTTTCTTATGATGAAATATCCATTTGTTTTATATGGATTATGTGATGATGGGATGATGTTTATGAAACCCATTTTATTATTTGGGTTATGATGAATGTTTTAAGTTTATTTTGTGGCACAAGTAAGAATGATTTCACTATGAGATGGGTGGGACCTATATCTCCCTCCAATCCATTGGGTAAAGATTTATATCTCATGAGATAGACATGGCTGGAACGGTATGTCAAACCGGTTCAGTAAAACAGGACTGAAACGAGGAGTGAACTCGATTCAGAAAGGGTCTTTGTCCACTAAGATGGTCTTGGCAGCAATGCCTTGGCTACTATGGAAATCATTACATTTGCTTAATGGATTCCACAATTACATGTTTTATTCCCATGCTATTTTGTCATTCTTAATGTTTCTTTATTATCTATGCCTTTCATACTTCCATATTTTATGTCATTTCTCACGCTTTTGATGTTTAAACATTATGTTCATGTTTTTAAGTTCAAATGTATATGGTATTTTTTATTTTATCCATGCTTACCCTTACTGAGCATTTGAGCTCACCCTTTTTATGTTTTCTTTTCCCCTGGATATTAGGAAAGGTTTTAGGTAAGAAAAAAAAGGGAAAGATCTTTATGGGAGATGTTGAAGATCTTTCACCACGATTAGAAGATTACGTTCCAAGTTTCCAAAGACACTAAACTATTACAGTCCTTATGTGTCTGTTTTTGTTATGTATTAAGTATTCCGCTAAAGTAATGTATTGTCCATGTAGGTCAAACTTCGGGTCTCTACACCTCAAGTGAATTTCCGCAAATTCCATTGGATTCCAACCAAAAGCAAGGGATTTGGGAGATACTGGTGAAACTATTCCCTCATTGGCAGAGTAACATAGTGGACGAGAAACAATACCAATAGCGGAAGCAAAAATAATCCATAAAAAAGTAAACAGCGGAAGACTGGAAAATAATATACTTGATCACGCACACACACACCCACATATATATTAAAGATTCATGATACATATGTCTAGAAATTAATCCAAACAAATCACATTTCTGGAATACAATAGTACTAAACCAAACACAATGAACGCATGTAATCAAATCCTCATCATCGCAAGCCATAGCTTGGTCCCATGCTCTCCATCTCCATAGTCAATCAGGAACCTACAATTGAAGGGCACCTTCCTTTCTCTATACCTACAACAATATAATTTTTTGGGCACAAAAGAATGACCCAAAAATGGTGTAAGACTACATCCCAGTAGGCAACCACCCAAAGATCTGTGCCTAACAGTCAGTGAATATATATGGAAACGAATAATCAAATATTCATTGAACAAGAAAGTACTCAGCAATAAACAGTTCTACATATCAAATAAGTAGCTAAATATACAAGGTATCCCAATGGGAAGTACAAACAGCCTACCCCCTCTAGGTCAGTCATAAGAATATAAAAAGATTCTATGAGAAAGCACTCATAATGAACCCTCGTTATAGTCAAAAGTGATTCAAGAATCTCCGAGAATGCTTAGTAGTTAAATTTCCTTAATAGTCAAAGGTATTCAAGGAATCTCTGAGTATGCTCACATGGTCAATTCGACATATAACCCCAAGTGGTCAAAGACTGTCCGAGGAAGCTCACTCAGTCGATTCCCCTTATAGCATAAAGTGCTCAAAAGCTCTCTGAGGAATCTCACTCGGTCGATTACCCTTATAGTATACTACACCAGGTTCTCACAGCCCTGTGTAAGTTAACGAGCATCGAAATGTAATTAAAAAAAGTAAATCTCAAGAACTACATGTATAATCAGTCAACAACATAACCAGCATGTCAGAAAAAAAACACTCCCCTTACAACAATAGGAATGGGAAAATATTCATGGCGGCCAAAAAGGCTAAGCAGGACCAAAAGTTTGTAAAAATAACATGAAAGAGAAGACACATCCAAAACATAGCGATCAACCCTATTCATATCCAAATAACCTCTACTGAAGCATACAATCATGGAAGGAAATTGACAGGGGTTAACAGTAAACACACAATACCCAGATTAAGGGTATTGGCAAAAATTGCACATATAACACATATACTTTCAACGGAAAGGCACAAACCACCTACCTCAGCATTGGGAGATTGATATACTCTAGAATTTGTCCTTGGATAGACATAGAACATGGTAGATCTACAAAAATGTCTGAAATGTTCAACCCATGATATCTCATGAGAGATGAGAAAATAGACGATGGTGCTCTAAGAGAAAATAGAACTCACAGATGATATTACAACGCAACCAACAATGTTTGATTCAGATTATGGATGCTCGATTAGGGGTTCATCGAAGATCCACAGTCGTATGATTCTCTCGGTTGAAAGAGACCTAGAAGGATATCTTTTTGGAAATTAGACGTGGACATTGTATGTTTAATGAAAAAAGAGAATATACGGCATTTACTTTTGAAGTACATGACCTCTACGTGATTTTTCCGTACTCCACTTTAGGCGGCCTCTAAGTCACCCCACACAGATGTGTGTGTGGTCATTACACAGCTAGAACACAACCTCTTGCGGCAACACAGTACAGGGTGTGTACTCATAAAGTACACATCATGTACTTCCAAAAATTCAAAAGAACTATCTTTTTCTAAAAATGACCAAAAAAGGAAAAAATACCTGTAAAGAAGATCTGGGTTCTTAAAAAATTCTCCCTTAATGAAATTCATCCCTAAATTTCCCTAGCGTGGCGTAGAAGAAGAAACCCTGAACATCTCCAGCCACTGTGCTTGTACATCTGCCACCCTATCCCAAGTCTCATCCTGTACCCGTCCATGTTTCCACAGCTCTCATACCAAGGGAACAGACCGTCCAAAGAGAACCATTGTAATGTGATCAAAAATGTGGATAGGATGCTCTTCGAATGACGCATACACTTTGAGCTCAACCTCCTCAGGTGAAAGAAATGATACGGGTCTGAAAAGTTACGTTAGAGCTGAGAAACGTGATAATAATCGTGCATATTCTAGTACCTCTAGGGTAACTGCAACTGATAGACAACCGGCCCAACTCTCTCCACAACCTCAAACGGCCCGATGTACCTTGATTAATTCTTACCCTATCTCCAAATTCTTATGTACCCAAACATCAGTGTCACATACAAAAAAAACATGTTCCCTGACCTCGAACTCCAAAGGTCGTATTGGCTGATAGTCACACAAAAAAACATGATCCCCACCCTCGGACTGGCCATCTGTCTGGGGATGGTATGCTGTACTCAAAAGTACCATTATACCCAAATACATCCGAAGCCCCTTCCGGACCCGAGAAGTAAAATGTGCATCCCTGTCTGAGATAATGTAGTGTGGAACTCCATGAAGACGTACAATCTATTTGATGTAAAACAGTACCAACTCATTAACACTAAAGGTCTTTTTGATTGGCAAGAAGTGGAAATCCTTCATGGGTCTGTCAATGACAACCCCAACTGCATTATTACCCTCGAGGTGACCTCAGAAAACTGGTCACAAAGTCCATCACGATGTCATTCCACTTCCACTCGGAAATTGGTAACTGTTGTAAAAGTCATGCTGGTTGATGATTCTCCTCCTTCACCTACTGACAGGTGTAACACCTCATGACAAAACTAGAAACATCTCTCTCCATACCTGACCAAAAATACTGATGGTGTAGATCACGATACTTCTTGGTGACACCAGGATGAACTTCCCAAACTAAGGAATAAAAGTCCCGCATCAGCTGCTCACGTATGTTTGATGTCACCCATACACGCCCCTTGAAATTCTATATCTCATCCTAACCTACTTTCCATCCAGGAATAGGGTTCTCTCTGACACGTTTTCTTGTAGGACTAGGCCTTATGAGTCTGATTGCGACCTCATTCTCACCAAATCAAGAAGAGTAGAGGTAATATCTATAGAAGAAAGAAACGTCTACCCCGATCTATCATGCATCTCTAAATGTATCTCAGAGAAGAGTGTCATAAGCTACCACTCACTACTAGCCTCTTGAACTGCCTGTCTCTGGGTCCTCCTACTCAATGCATCAACCAATGCATTTCCTTTCCTGTTCATATAGGCATGCTCGAAATCAAAGGACTAAAGATACTCAACCAACCTTTACTATCTCAAATTCTAATCACGCAGAGTGGAGATGTATTTGAGACTCTTGTGGTCAGTGTAAACAACAAAATTCTCTCCCAGATGATAATTTCTCCAACAACATAAAGCATGAACAACTGTCACCAAATCGAGATCATGCGTTAGGTAATTTCTCTCATGTGGCCTCAACTACAGAGACCCATACACAATGAATACTTCTCCCTGCATAATCACAGCTCCTAGCTCTATACCTGAATCATTTCAATAAACGGTATAGATCTTTCCCAACTCTAGAAATACTTGTATCGGTGCTGAATTGATCCTCCCTTTTAGATGCTAAAAGGATGACTTAGAATAATCAGACACAATAACTTTCCCCCCTTCTTAGTCAGACTCATTAGTGGTGCTTCTAAGAACAAAAATCCACGAATGAAACACTTGTAGTATCCAGCTAGCCCTCAAAAACTCCGCACCTCAATGATGTTATTTGACTGCTCGCAGGATACTACTGCTCTCACTTTCTCTAGGTCTACTGACACTCATTTCTCTGAGATAACATGACACAAGATGTGAATATGATCCATCCAAAAGTGTCATTTTGAGAGCATAACATATAACTGATTCCCTCTCAGTGTAATCAAAACGATCTCAAGGTGTGTGGCATGGTCGTGTCGATTATTAGAGAACACCAAGATATCATCCATGAAGACCACCATGAAAGAATCCATGTGTGGATGGAATAATTGTTTCATTAGTTCCATGAAAACTGTAGGCACGTTAATGAGACCGAACGACATAACCATATACTCGTATAGACCATACCTATTCCGAAAGGCTGTGATAGGTATATCAGATGGTCTAACAAACAACTTATTATAACTAGACCTCAACTATATATTCTAGAACACCCGGGCTACTCTAAGCTGATCAAAGAGATCATAAATCATGGTAAATGGATATCAGTTCTTGACCGTCAACTGGTTCAACTTCCGATAGTCCACACAAAGCCTGATGGTTCCATCTGCCTTCTTCATAAATAGGACATGAGAACCCCAGGGAGTTGTACTGGGTCAGAGGAAAACATTTTCCTGCAACTCCTCCAACTGCTTCTTAATCTCATTCAACTCTGGTGTAGCCATCTTATAAGGAGGAATGGACACCGGTTCCGCTCCTGGATCAAGATCAATAGAAAATTCTACCTCATGCTCCAGAGGAAAACCAAAAAAGTCCTCTGGAAAGACATATCTGAAATGATCCACCACTAGAGGAGTGTCCATCTGTGAAGTCCCCTGGTCATCCATTTACAGACTAGAAAAATGGGTTGCAACCTTTCATAACCCATACTGCTCTGGGCCCGCTCTTCTAACTTGGACATCCAATTCACCCTTATGAAGAAACGATCTATCCTCTAGGGATATGAAACTCACCCTAAAGAGATATAAATCGATGAATGCATGGAAGGGAACCATCTAGTCCATTGTGAGAATGGCATCATAACCTCTCATCTCGAGGAAATAGAGGTCCCGTAGAAAGTGACACCCACCAACCTCAAGAGATAACTCCTTACACTGACGTACACTAGATGTTCTCGTCCCAAATGGAGTGTCCAACTTCAAGATATCGACAGAAGAAAATATGTAGAGCCCAAGGCTCTCCACAGTAGAAATATATATAATGATATGGGAATCCCCTTCATCAAAAAGAGATGAAGATAAATCTGAGGCTACTAGGATCATACCTCGAACTGTAGAGGGGTCAGTATCCAGCTACAACTAGGTCTGCTCCACTGAAAAATTCTGGCGTACACCGCAGCCCTGTGACCCTACCTAGGCACTCTGAGCTGATCCATCGTGTTTTCACTAGAATCCTGGTGACTGAATACCCTAGCCCTGAACTCTAACTCATCCTGAACGACCGAAAGGACTCATATTCCCAGACTGGTGAGAAACATGCGGTGCTTCCCCTGAACATAGGGTCCAAGAAGATCCCCTATAACGACCCATACTTTACATACATTGATATTACTTCATAATTGAAGCACAATTATTACAACATATAACAAAACCATGAAAAGACTGTATAGGTATAGTGTCTTTAGAAACTGGTAAACATAAACAACTGATTCATAAATCATATAAACTGTCTCCCTTTTATTTTATCATATCTAGAGTTCCTTTTGGCATATATTACTTAATACCCTTAATCCTGACCTGGGAAAAAGAAAACATACAAAAGGGTGAGCTCAAATGCTCAGTAAGGGTAAAGAAAAGAAATATCAATCACAACATATTCATAAAAATATAATATTTTGGAAATCTTAACCTGCAAAAGAGATCATAATTTCATAACATGGAATAAATCATAGTGCTGAAATGTAATCCCAATTATCATAAAATAAGACATGAGACATTTTGGAATACACACATAATCATATAGAATCTTTTCTTAGTAGTCAAGACTAATTTCCAAGACTATCTTAGCAGACAAAGTCCATTTCTAAACCGAGTTCACTCCTCATTTCAGTCCTGTTTCACTGAGCCAGATCAACCTTCCATCCCAGTCATGTATATCTAATGAGATATAAATCTTTACCCAATGCATTGGGGGGGATATATAGGTCCCAAACATTTCATAATGATACCATTCTTATGTGTGCCACAAGATCATAAATCATACATCATAGCATAACCCATGTAATAAAAATTGGATTCTTAAAGGTCATGCCATCATAAAATAATCCATATAAGCTAAAAGGACATCATAAAAATAATTACATCATAACATAATCCAATCAATGTAAAAATAGGGACTGTAATAGACCCTATATTATCTTAGATGGAATATAATTTTGATAAAATGCTTGAACTCCAATCTTGAGGAAAATATCCTTTCTACTTCAAAAACAATTTTTCTTTTATTAACATGTCATTCAATTTTAAACTAAATTAAGTTGATTAAAAATAAATATGAAAACTTGTAAAGGAAGATTCATGGAAATAATGTTTTATGAAATCATAAAATCCATTCATGCCGTATAAGTTAAAAAAACATTCTTCTCATACTTTGGCCGAAAAAGTCAAAAAGTACCTCGACAAAAGATTCCTTTCACATATTTTACTAAAAACTCGCCAACAAGTAATGTTGGATTTAAAAAATTGTAGGAGGATAGAAATAATATTACATATTGAGGAAACATGGATGTGGATGATAAATACACCCCAGTAAATACCAAAGTATAAACAATCTCGGATAAAAATGAGATTGTGAGATTTCCCTTACCTTAGGTCCGATTTGCTTCGTACATGTCCGAACCTCCTGTATAATGATTTAAATAATGTTATTGACCTATTCCATAATTTTACGCATTTTTATTATATCATATATGGTCATATTCTTATCTTCTTATTAGTAATATTGCATTGTTACTTGTTATCCAGGTGTTTATTTGTTTTTGTTCTTAAGCCTGTTTTGTTGAATAAATTCGTATTATTCTTTTCCAGTTATAGTTAACTCATTTCCAGAATGGTATTAGTGTAATATATATATCATATTTATTCCTTAAATTCATTTATATAATCATTATGCAATGAAGATCATGTAGAACGAGTCACATCACATCGTGGATATGGTAGGCCGTACGTACGCACGAGCGATGATATCGTTCCCATGATCATGGAATTGTATTGAATTGTATGTATACTATTTAAGAATCAATATCACTTTACAATAATCATGTATACATATTATTTACACCATTATACCCATCCAAGTAAGGTGGTGGTGGAAAACAGATTACACCATGACATGGAGACGGTATTCTATACGTACGCACGCACGGTGATTTCATTTTCTGTGGGATGGGTAGAAGGTGAAATAGTGTTGTTTCATATTTATAATTACATATATGTATATGATTGATACTGATGTTATTACTTCATAATTAAACCTCTAAGGAAGAAGAATTTTTAGATGAAACAAATTGGAAAGGATCGGTAATGGATATTTCCTCTTCTTTGATGCGCCTCTTCTTAACCTCCTCTTAGGGCATAAAGGATGGTATTTTAAAAAGAAAATGACCTCTAAGATGTTTCTAGGGAAGTGGAGAAGAAAATTTGGCAGGGGTTTTCCGAGCTTGATGGCTCAAAGTGGTGTGAGGAGGAGAGGGAGGAGGAGCCCTTTTATAAGAAAGGAGAGGGGCACCTTTGGAAAAACTAAAAATATTATTTTATTATAAAGTCATATTTGTTTTTAATAGCTCCAAATTGATTTATTTCGAATCTAAGGTAGGGATGGGTCGAAAGACTCTCATCCAATAGAATTTGGACAAGTTTAGGTTACTATTTTAACCATATCATTTAGATTTAACTTTAAGTTCAATAATTTTACTTTTACCATGTCATCTTGTTTTCTTAAACTATAAGGTTAATAAACTTACTATAACAAGCCAAATGAACACCAAGTTGTTAATTATTAATATATATAACCTTATCTAAGTCATTTTTCCGATCCTTATATTTTTAGGAATAAAATAATAAGTAATAATATAATATTTGTTTTAAAAACTAATTTATGTCGATTTTGATACTATTTGGTAATTGATTTTTGTGAAAATCATAACAGCATTATTAGTTAAAAAAAATTAATTAAATCAATAATAACATGTCACATTAACGTATAAAATTTTTTTAATTCATAAAAAGTCTCAAATTACATTTATTTGGGTATTTATAACATCAATTATGTTAATATTTCATTAATATGGTAATTACTGCATCATCATTGTGTCATCAATAAACTAAATTATTTAATGTCTAAAAAATATAAATAAAATTCCATTATGTAGGAAATATTTTTATATTTCTAATGAATATTTATAGTCGAATTTACCTTATGTATAAACCTATATTAAAAATGTTTTATTTATTAAACATGGATTTTAACTATTTTAACTCTTCTTTAAATAAAATAATATTAAATGTCCTAATCTAATCCAAGTGGACCTAAAGGGTAATATTTTATCCCTAAGGATATTTCTGGTCGAATTACACTTATCCAATAGAATTAGGACATGTGTTAGGGTAATAATAATATCATTTGTACCCTTAATTACTCTATTTACTTTTAACCGTGGTAAATAAAAGTAAAAAGTTACTATTCACCAAAAATTATTTTCATCTCATTGAACCACATTTTAATTACTGACATCAACCGTGTCTCTCAGATTTTTGAAATTCCATTCACAAAAGTGGTAAAATTATGTTTTATGTAAATTTTCAAATTCTCCTAGGAGGTGGGTAAAAGACGGTCAAAAGTTCAATAAAATTTTATATATCTAAAATTATTATAAAATAACTTCAATGAATTACATTTATCTTATATAGGTATTATGTATCAATTTTTACATTAAATAAATTTAAATAAAATAAATATATATTTAAATAAAAAGTCGGTTTTTAAATAGTAACCCAGTGTTTTTACTATTCATCAAAAATTGAAAGTTTTCATAAAAATACGAAAAATTCACCCTAGGATAAATTCAATATTCCGAATCCAAAAATGAAGTCCTTTTTGATCGATAAAATTCGTAAAATTTTAAAAAGTGGGTATTACTATTCATAAGAACTAGTTTTAATAATATTTTAATAGCATATCGTTGTTTAGTGAAACTCGGTATTGCATATAACGCAAGTTAACGAAGAAGGCCATGATTGCGTGTAAAGCAAGCCACAATAGTGTTTTGGGTAGTGAAAGATTACTTTGATGATGTATATAACATAAAAACAAAATATTTCTCATAGAAATCTCGGGTGTTACATTCTACCCCCCTTAAAATGAATTTCGCCCTCGAAATTCGTCACTTTGCAACAATCAGATGAGGAAACCTCTCCCTCATCATATCTTCAAGCTCCCATGTAGCTTCTTCTAATTGGTGGTTCCTCCATTAAACTTTCACCCAGCGAGTGGTCTTGTTCCATAGGAATTTTACGCTACGATCCAGAATCTCTATCGGCTATTCTTTATAAGAAAGATTTTGCTCCAGCGGTACAACTTTTGAGCTGAGTACATGTGAAGGATCGGGTATGTACTTTATCAGGAGAGATACATGGAACACATCGTGAACTTGAGAGAGATTCGGTGGATGCGCCAATCGGTACGCAACCTTCCCAACACGATCTATTATTTCGAAAGGACCGATAAACCTAGGGCTCAACTTGGCCTTCGTTCCAAATCTCATTACTCTCATATAAGGAGATATTTGTAAGAACACTTTATCACCCACTTCAAACTCTAGGTCTTTTCTTCGGTTGTAGGCATAAATTTTTTGTCGAATCTAATATGCTCTTATGTGTTGTTGAATAGATCTGACATTTTCTACCATCTCATCAACAAGATCAGGTCCTAATAGCTTTCTTTCCCCAACTTCATCCCAGCAAGTTGTAGTTCCACATTTTTTTTCTATAGAGAACTTCATAAGGAGGCATCTGAATGCTGGTGTGAAAGCTATTATTATAAGAAAATTCCACCAAAGGTAGGTTTTGTTCCCAACCTCCTTTTAAATCCATAGAGAAAGCTCTCAACATGTCTTCTATAGTTTGAATTGTTCTCTCAGGATGATCGTGTGTCTGAGGATGATAAGAAGTGCTAAAACTCAACTCTATATCTAGAGTATGCTGAAGACTTTGCCAGAACATTGAGGTAAACCTCGGATCCCGATCAGATATAATGGAAAGTGGTACTCCATGCAATCTTACCAATTCCTTTACATATATAATGGCAAGCTGATCCAGAGAGAAATATTCTCTAATAACAATGAAGTGTTCTGAATTCGTAAGACGATCAATAATGACCCAGATAGCATTATTTCCTTTTGGATGTTTTAGGAAGTCCAGTGACAAAGTCCATAGTGATGTTTTACCATTTCCATTTGGGTATGGGTAATGGTTGTAACATCCCCTTAGACATCTGTCTAACAACTTTAACTTGCTGACAAACCAAGCATCGAGAGACATATTCAGCAACATCTCTTTTCATGCCATCCCACCAGAAATACTCTTTCAGGTTTCTATACATCTTCGTGCTTCCAGGTTGAATAGAGAATGAAGAACTATGTGCCTCATCCAGTAGCTCTTTCTTTAATTATAGGATGGGTGGAACACAAACCCAATTCCTGATCCTTATTATACCATCACAATCATGGTTGAATTCAGGAACATTTCTCACCTTCTTTTGTAACTCTACATCTTCTTTTTGTGCCTCTTTAATCTTCACATGTATAGATGGTTGAAAATTTATTTGAGAATGATAAGACCTTTCCCCTTCCATTATAATTCCAAGATCCATCCTTTGAAAATCCATAAATATTGGGTCTTTTGTGATTGTCATCATGGATAAACTATCATGGTCTTGTCGACTTAATGCGTCTGCCAACTTGTATGCTTTTCCAGGGTGGTAATGAATTGAACAATCGTAATCCCTAATCAGCTCCAACCATTTCCTTTGACCCATATTCATCTCCTTTTGTGTGAAAATATACTTTAAACTTTTATGATCAGTATAAATATCACACCTTTCACCATAAAGATAATGCCACCAAATCTTTAATGCAAAGATTACCGTAGCTAACTCCAAATCATGAGTTGGGTAATTTTTCTCATGGATTTTCAAATTTCATGAGGCATAAGCTATCACCATATCATTTTTCATGAGAACACACCCCAATCCCTTCTTGGATGCATCACTGTAGATCACAAACCGTTCTCCTCTACAAGGTAGTGTGAGCACAGGTGCACTGGATAACCTTTTCAACTCCCTGAAATTCTCTTCACACTCCTCCGTCCACACGAACTTAACTCCTTTTCTAGTCAACCTAGTGAGTGGATTAGATAGTAATGAAAAATCGTTCACAAAACGTCAATAATATCCAGCCAAACCAAGAAAACATTGGATATCAGTGACTGTTGTTGGTCTAGACCATCTTTCGAAAACCTCTATTTTTTATGGATCCATAGATATCCCCTCTTTTGAGATTATGTGACCCAAAAATGAATCTTTTTGAAGCCAGAATTCAAACTTGGTAAATTTGGCATAAAGATTATCCTTTCTCAGGGTATTCAATGCAATTCTCAAGTGATCTTCATGTTCTTCCTTCCTCTTTGAATATACAAGAATATCATCAATAAAGAATACCACAAACTGATCAAGATAGTCTCTAAAGACTCTATTCATTAGATCCATGAAGATAGTAGGGGCATTAGTAAGACAAAATGGCATCACTATAAATTCTTAGTGTCCATACCTTGTACGGAAAGACATATTTGGTATATCCTCTTTATTGACCCTTAATTTATGATACCCTGAATGAAGATCAATCTTGGAAAGTTATTGAGCTCCCCGTAGTTGGTCAAATAAGTCATCAATGTGTGGTATAGGATATTTTTTCTTGATAGTGATCTTTTTAAGTTCTCGATAATCAATGCAGAGTCTCATTGATCCATTTTTCTTCTTAACAAATTGAATAGGTGCTCCCCAAGGTGACACACTAGGTCGTATGAATCCCTTATCAAGATTCTCTTGGATTTTCTTCTTCAATTCCTGCAACTCAATTGGGGCCATTCTATAAGGTGTCTTTGAAATAGGCATAGCACCTGGTATGAGTTCTATTGAAAACTCAACTTCACAATTTGGTGGAAGACCTTGTAGTTCCTCCGTAAAGACATCATCAAACTCTCGTACAATGGGAATATTCTTAATCATGAGTTTATCTCCAACCATTTGAGAAAAATAACATTCATTTAGTGAAATGAAGACCCATAAGATGGAATAAATTTCCATTTTAAGGTTATGTTCATCCTTGCATCAATAGACGATCATAGATTGATCTGGAATGTGAAATGTGACTTCCCTTATTTGGAAATTGATATGAGCTCCATATAAAGAAATCCAATCCATGCCAAGAATCACATAAAATTACACTATAGGAAAGATCACAAGATATGCGGGAAGCACTTTCCCACAAACTTCAATCGGAGAAGAATTGTAAACTTTTGATTCGACTATCGTGCCATTAGGGGTTGTCACAGCTAACTCAACATCTAATTGTTGAGGTAATATAGAGATACCCTTAGAAAATTCTTCATAAATAAAAGAGTGGGTGGATCCAAAATCAAATAAAACATTTTCTACTTTAGAGTGGATGGTAAGTGTACCTTTCATCACTTCGTTATCATACTCCACATTGCCGATAGTAATTGAATTTGTCTTTCCTTTGTCTTTGGCCTTAAGAGTTTGTTGACGTCGATCATCATCAACAACCCTCGGATTTGGGCATTGATTGACATAATGCCCCATCTCCTTGCACATGAAACATTGAGGTGTAGGAGGTGCATTCTGTGTATCCCTTTCTTTGTTTGCATCATTAGATATCTTATTCCCATTATTTCTACATTCAACTGCCCGATGACCTTCTTTTCTACACTTAAAACATTTTCTTGTCCCTTTAAGAAAATTCCCTCCAAGTTTCTTTCCAAAATTTGAGCATAAAATAAAACTCATCTTCTTTTCAGTGTGGTGTTTATATTTTCCTTTGAATTCCATTTTCCTCTTCTTACCAAACCCATTTGATAGATGGGTTTCTACAATCTCCATCTCAACCTTGAGTGAACATAGAACAATTTCCTAATGCCTATTGAAGTCCCTTATGGCTAATTCCCTTGGAAGACTTGGTTTTAAGCCACTAAAGAATCGATCGATTTTACTCTCAGGTTGGATAATAATTCCAGAAGCTTACCATGAAAGTATTGTAAAATTTTCTTCGTAGGTACCAACAGATTCATCATCCTTTTAATTCAGTTCAAGAAACTCATTCTCCATCTTTTTTGAAGAATACGAGGGAAGTACTGAATGAAAAATAATTTCTTGAACTCATCCCATTCCATGGACTCAATTTCATCTCTTTGCCTCTTATTCTTGATAATATTACACCATTGATCTGTATCACCTTCCAAATGATACAATGATAAGATGACTTTTTCATGTTCAGAACATTGAAGAACTAAAAATATCTTTTCAGTGGTACTAATCCATTTTTCAGCCACTAATGGATCAGAAGACCCACTGAATGAAGCTGGACGCTGCCTCATGATGGATTCAACAGAATGTTGCTCCTTCATTTGTTCGTTTGGAATTCATGCATGGTTCATAGCTTGAGAACTTTGTGTGATCATGGCTACTAGATTTTCCATTCCAGCTCCCATAACGTTTGGTTGCTTAGGGGGACAATCATTGCATTTCCCATCACATTCAGCATTAACACGGTTCCTTCAGGTTCTATCCATTGACTAAAACCAATAACCAGAGTGTGAGAAACACAAATCATAATAGGTAAACCAGATAATCAAGAATAAAATTTCACACTTAAGGTCTTATCATAGGTTACTCATGGCCATTTCTAAAACACAAAGATTGTGTTCTATGCTTAGACTTATCCTTAGGGTTCTTAGTAAGGTTTTCACATCCTAGTTTCCAAAGTTGACTATACCTTTCCTCTGATACCAACTATAATGACCCATATAATACATACATTGTAATTACTTCATAATTTAAGCACACTTATTACAACATATAACAAAACCATGAAATAACCATACAGGTGTAGTGTCTTTTGAAAATGGGAAACATAAACAACTGGTTCATAAATCATCTACACTGTCTCCCTTTTATTTTATCATATCTAGAGTCCCTTTTGGCATATCATACTTAATACCCTTCATCCTGACCTGGGAAAATGAAAACAAACAAAAGGGTGAGCTTAAATGCTCATTAAGGGTAAACAAAAGAAATATAAATCAGAACATATTCATAAAAGCATAATATTTTGGAAATCTTAACCTGCAAAAGAGATCATAATTTCATAATATGGAATAAATCATAGTGGTGAAATGTAATCCCAATAATCATAACATAAGACATGAAACATTGTGGCATAGACACATAATCATAGAGAATCATTTCTTAGTCATCAAGACTCACTTCCAAGACTATCTTAGCAGACAAAGTCCATTTATGAACCGAGTTCGCTTCTCGTTTCAGTCTTGTTTCACTGAACCGGATTAACCTACCATTCCATTCATGTCTATCACATGAGATAGAAATCTTTACCCAATTTATTGGAGGGAGATATAGGTCCCACCCATCTCATAATGATACCATTCTTATGTGTGCTACAAGATCATAAATCATACATCATAGCATAACCCATGTAATAAAAATGGGATTCTTAAATGTCATGCCATCATAACATAATCCATATAAGATAAAAGGAAATCATAAAAATAATTCCATAATAACATAATCCAATCAATGAAAAATAGGGATAGAAACACAACCCTATATTATCTTAGATTGAAAATAATTTTGATAAAATACTTGAACTCCATTCTTGAGGAAAATATCCTTTCTACTTCAAAAACATTTTTCCTTTATTAACATGTCATACTATATTCAACTAAAAGAATTTGATTAAAAATAAACTTGAATACTTGTAAAGGAAGCTTCAAGGAAATAATGTTTTATGAAATCATAAAACCCATTTATTCCGTTTAAGTTAAAAAAACATTCTTCATGTACTTTGGCCGAAAAAGTCAAAAAGTGCCTCAACAAAAGATTCATTTCATATATTTTACTAAAAACTCACCAAAAAGTAATATTGGATATAAATAATTCAAGGAGGATATAAATGATATTACATATTGAGTAAACATGGATGTGGATGATAAATACACCCTAGTAAATACCAAAGTATAAACAATCTTGGATAAAAATGAGATTGTGATATTTTCCCTTACCTTAGGTCTGATTGGTTTCGTACATGTCCGAACCTCCTGTATAATGATTTAAATAATGTTATTGACTTATTCCATAATTTTAATTGTTGTTATGATATCATATATGGTCATATTCTTAGCTTCTTATTAGTAATATTGCATTGTTATTTGTTATTCAGGTGTTTATTTCTTTTTGTTCTTATGCGTGTTTTGTCGAATAAATTCTTATTCTTATTTTTAGGTTATAGATAACTCATTTCCAAAATGGTATTAGTGAAATATATATCATATTTATTCATTAAATTCATTTATATAATCATTATGAAATGAATATCATGTAGAACGAGTCGCATCACATCGTGGAGACGGTAGGTCGTACGTACGCAGGAGCGATGATATTGTTCCCATGATCATGGAATTGTATTGAAGTGTATGTATAATATTTCAGAATCAATATCAATTTACAATAATCATGTATACTTATTATTTACACCATTATCCCCATCCAATTAACGTGGTGGTGGATAACAGATTACACCACGACGTGGAGACGGTATTCCGTACGTATGCATGTGCGGTGATTTCAATTTCCATAGCATGGATAGAAGGTGAAATAGATTTGTTCAATAGTTATAATAACATATCATTATATTAGTGATACTGATTTTATTACTTCATAATGAATCCTATAAGGAAGAAGACATTGAAGAAGAAAGAATCTGGAAAGGATCGGTAATGGATATTACCTCTTCTTTGATGCGCCTCTTCTTAACCTCCTCTCAGGGAACTAAGGATGGTCTTTTAAGAAGGCCATGACCTCTAGGATGTTTCTAGGGAAGTGTATAAGATACTTTGTCAGGGTTTTTCCGAGCTTTATGGCTCAATGTGGTGTGAGGACGAGAGGGAGGAGGTGCCCTTTTATAAGGGAGGAGAGGGGGACCTTTGGAAAAACAAAAAATATTATTCTATTATAAAGTCATATTCATTTTTTAATAGCTCAAAATTGATTTATTTTGATGATCAGCTGGGGATGGGTCGAAATCCTCTCATCCAATAGAATTTGGACAAGTATAGGTTACTATTTTAACCTTAACATTTAGATTTAACATTATGTTCAATAACTTTACTTTTATCGTGTCTTCTTGTTTTATTACACTATAAGGTTAATAAACTTCCAATAACAAGCCAAACGAACCCCAAGTTGTTAATTATAAATATATATAACCTTATCTAAGTCATTTTTCCGAACCTTATGTTTTTAGGAATAAAATAACAATTAATAATAAAATATTTGTTTTAAAAACTATTTTATGTCAATTTTGACACTATTTGGTAATTGATTTTTGTGAAAGTTATAACATCATTATTACTTCAAAAAAATTTAATAAAATAAATACTAACATGTCATATTAACCTATAAAATTATTTTATTTCATAAAAAGTCTCAAATTAAATTTATTTGGGTATTTATAACATCAATTATGTTAATATTTCATTAATAAGGTAATTACTGCATCATCATTGTGTCATAAATAAATTAAATTATATTATGTCTCAAAATTATAAATGAAATTCCACTTTGTAGGAAATATTTTTATCATTCTATTGAATATTTATAGTGGAATTTATATTATATATAACCCTATATTAAAAATGTTTTAGTTATTAAACATTGATTTTAACGATTTTAACTCTTCTTTAAATAAAATAATACTAAATGTCCTAATCTAATCCAAGTGGAACTAAAGGGTAATATTTTATCCCTAAGGTTGTTTTTAGTCGAATTACACTTATCCAATAGAATTAGTAAATGTGTTAGGGTAATAATAATATTATTTTTACCCTTAATTACCCTATTTACTTTTAACCGTGGCAAATAAAATTAAAAAGTAACTATTCACCAAAAATTATTTTCATCTCATTGAACCACATTTTACTTACTAATATCAACCGTATGTCTAAGATTTTTGAAATTCCATTCACAAAAGCGGTAAAATTAATTTTTATGTAAATTTGAAAATTCTCTTAGGAGATGGGTAAAAGACAGTCAAAAGTTCAATAAAATTTTATATATCTATAATTATTATAAAATGACTCCAATGAATTAAATTGAAATTATATAGGTATTATGTATCAATTTTTACCTAAAATAAATTTAAATAATATAAATAATTTTTTAAATAAAAATTCGGTTTTTAAATTGTAACATAGTGTTTTCACTGTTCATCAAAATTGAAAGTTTTTAGAAAAATACAAAAAATTCACCTTGGTTAATTTCAATATTCAAAATCCAAAAATAAATTCCATTTTGAAATATAAAATTTGTAAAAATTCATAAAGTGGGTATTACCATTCATAACAGCTAGTTTTAATAATATTTTAATAGTATATCGTTGTTTAGTGAAACTCGGTATTGCGAACAATGCTAGTTATCGAGGAAGGTCGTGATTGTGTGTAAAGCAAGACAAGCTAGTGTTGTGTATAGTGAAAGATTACTTTGAAGATTTATATAACATAAAAAAAATTATTTCTCATTGAAATCTCTGGTGTTACATCCCATATCACAAGATGCTGGTGAAAAGTGCTGAAAAAAGTGGTGAAGGTGACCCATCTTGCTGGAAGATCGGTACTCAACTGGGTCCCTTGAGAAATGTGTTCTTGTATTCCATCTCTTCCTGCACTGTTTGCACACCACCTTTCTTACAGAAGATGCAACCCACCTACTTTGGTATCCTCTTGAAAACTCTATATGGCACTTCCTACAATCATCTGGTGAATCACTAAACCATGATGCTGAACTGCCCTAGCCCACTACTCCAGAATCCCTCATATTGGGCACTGTGATCATCGCCTTGTTGACTATAGTGGATATCAAAGTCAACCTGACGATGTTCACCTGTGAATGGATGTCGTGCCTCAAACAATCCTGAAATATCCATGCAAGGAATAACTCTTCACCTCCTGGATTAGATGTGAAACAATGAAGCTCTTTGAAGTGAGAGTGATACTCCAAAACAAAAAATGTACCCTTCTCCAGACTCTTGAACTATCGGGCTCGATCGGCCCTCAAGGTCTCCGGATAGACGTAATCTTAAAATATTCTCTAAAACTCATCCCAATCCTTATTCTACTGGTGTCCCACCTATGAGGCTACATCCCACCACCTCTGGGCAGAGTCCTAAAGAATATACGTAGAAAGATTCACCCTCCTCTAGGGAGATATC
Organism: Viscum album; assembly: GCA_963277665.1. Lineage (NCBI taxonomy): Eukaryota > Viridiplantae > Streptophyta > Magnoliopsida > Santalales > Viscaceae > Viscum > Viscum album. The sequence goes on from OY728146.1 coordinate 1,114,312,879, forward strand.
TCCAGATGGTTGAAGATCGTCCGCATGGTTTCTAGTCGTCACTCTGCAGCCTGGGGTCCTCCATCCCTTGAGAATGTGGGATGTTGTTGCTGCTGAAAGACCCCCATAAATTCTGCCATCAACGGGGAAGGAGATGATGCTCCCTAAAAGGTCAGCATCATCCTCATGAAACCCTCTCTGAACTGTGCATCAACACCTATGTCAGGTAAAATGGCTGGTGCTAAGGCTGGGTCAACTAGAGGATCTGTCGGAAGTCCCTGATCAGTCATATCCAGTGTCTGATCACTGCTTGAAAAATGGAGTACAACCGGAGGACGTCTCGGTTGCATGAATATGCAAGGTCAAGCACACACCATAGATCAAGATAATCAATGACTGAAAACTATAAGCACAATAAGGGAATAGGAGAAATAAAGCATTCATGTTTTACAAAACATGACTACACAACGTGTACAATTCCTACATAGCGTGTTCCCTTAAGTCATTCACATGGGCATGTACATCTACCAAATTGTTCATGTGACACCCAAACCGCACGACGTGTTTTCCCAACACACGACATATACTTGAATTATCTTCCCCTATCAAGTCATTCTACATAGTTAAGCCACATGACTCTCCTAAGACAAGACTACATGACATGTTCAAAATAGACATGGCGTGTACTAGAAAAGATTCAACTGGCCCGTATTGTTAGTGACATGGCCTAACACCCATCTCACAGTACACAACATTTTATAGATGGACACGGTGTGTACGAGGAAGGATAACATTGACCCATGTTGTTTGTGACAAGGTTGGGTACCTGGGTTAGACTACATGGCATGTTCAAGGCTGACACGACATGTATAGCTTAAGGTTTATCCGTCAGTGTTGTTTGTTACACGCACAGATACATGGTCAACACTACACGGCGTGCAAAACTGGTACAAATATTGTTCCCATCAGAATTTCCCTATCCTATGTCTCTACTCACACGACCTATCACACAGTTAGAGACTACACGTCATGTACATCAGAAAACAGTTTCTTCATGAACAGAAGATCACATGGCATGTATATCAAATTACATGGTGTGTATTCTATGTTTTTCTAGGGAATTAAGCCTCAGAAACTACGTTGGAACATATAAAAACACTGAAACGAACATTAAAGTGCCATATTCTGATCTTTGGGTGCCCATAATCCCAGCGAATCAATTCTTGGAATCTTATACATGTTATAATAAGCACAAACAATGAAATGATCCACCAAATTCCAGTCTATGAGGTCCCATAACAGCTCAGGAACCAAAATATATCTTTTCATTCATACAAACCGTACACAAATCCAATCTCCTATGAAGTAGAAGGTATTTATCAAGGCAAATATCACAACAACATGCATATCCTCCAAAACATCTATCACAACAACATGCAATCGCTAGTTCACCATAAATGGCATTGCAAAAATTCAAGACATGTGATTTCTAGAAAGTGCATATATAATGCATGAGATGGAATACCCCCATATCATCAGGTTTCAAAAGATATAGAACTGAAATAACATCAAACGTAATAACACAAAACATGTGAGTCACCGTACGGTGAAAATCAAAACAAAAATAAATTTTAAAACTAGAAAAATTTTAATAAACGAGGTAGATTGGATTTTTCTTATACACAAGATAGCTACTCCTAGGAATAGATTCTTACCGAGTACTTATTCTATCATATCCCTGGTTAAAGGCTCCAAATAGTAAGTCATGATAAAATAATTCCTATGTTACCACTTTTAATGTCCCAGTTATGGAAGCCACCCAGAGGCCCCCTTACCCGGTTGGTCACATTGCCTCAAGAGCATTTATCCGAATGCCAGAGGCTGCCGAATAGCAGCAAGGGCCTTGGGTGATAGTGGAGAAACTATGCCTTCATTGTAAGAGTAACACAACAGAAGAAAAGAAATATCAATAGTAGAAGTAGTAATAATCCATACAAATGTAAAAAGTGGGAGACTGGAAAATAATAAACTGGAGCACACACACACACACACATATATATGAATGATCAATGATACATATGTTTAAGAAAAAATCCAAAAAAATCACAATGCCATAACACAGCAGTACTAAACCAAATATAAAGAAATTATGTAATCAACCCCTCAACATCACAAGGCATAGATTTGTACCATGATCTCCAGATCCACAGTCAATAAAGAACCTGAAGTTGAAGGGTGCTTTCCCTTATTTATACCTACTACAATATAATCTGTTTAGGCCCAAAAGCATGACCAAAATAGGGTGTGAGACTAAATCCCAGTAGGAAACCACCGAAAGATCTGTTTTTAATAATCACTGAATATATATGGCAGGTAATAATCATTGATACAGTGAACCAGAATGTACTCCGCAATAAACAGATCCACATACCAAATAAGCAGCTAATCAAGCAAGGTAACCCTATGAGATGTACACCCAACCAATCCCCTATGGTTCAGTCATAAGAATATATAAATATTATCTAAGGAAGCACTCATAGTCAGTCCCCCTTAGAGTCAAAAGTGATTCAAGACTCTCGGAGGAAGCTCACTCGGCCAATTCCCCTTATAGCATAAAGTGCTCAAAGACTCTGAGGAAGCTCACTCGGTCAATTCCCCTTGTGTTCTACTACACATGGTTCTCATGGACCTGTGTTAGTCAATGATCATAGCAATGCAATACGGCCAATATAAAGCTCATGAACTACTTGGATAATCGGTCATCAACATATCAAGAATGTCAGAAAACATACACTCCCCCTAAACACTAGGCATGGGAAAGCAAGCAAGGTGACCAAAAAGGTTAAGCATGGCCAAATAGTTTTAAAAAGAACATGCATGGGAAAACACATCCAAAACATAGAAATAAACCCTATTTATATCCAAATAACCTATACTCAAGAATACAAGAATGGAACACAATTAACAGGGGTATAATGGTAAACACACAATACCCCGATTAAGGGTATTGGCCAAAATTGAACATCTAACGGACATACAATGATCTCGGTCGAATGCAACCTATAAGGAGAGCTTTCTGGTGATTAGTCGTGACCTCAATACGTTTAACGAATGAAAATGAAAACACACAGCATCTACTTTTGAAGTACACGGTGTGTACATGCCTTTTCCATACTCCACTTTAGGCGGCCTCCTGGTCATCCCACATAGCTGTGTGTGTTTCCATTACACAACCTCCCATAGAAAAGCATTACACCATGTTTACTCATAAATTACACATCATGTATTTCAAAAAATTCCAGAAATTCCCCAATTTCTCAAAACAATGAGAAAAAGAAAACTTACCTGGAAAAAATATCTATGTTCATAAATAAACACTGAGATAAAATGAAACATATTTATTTTAATCTCCATAATGAGAAGTTAAAAACTTTTTATGTTATAAAATTATAAAGGATGACCTGGGACATACATAAAGAAAATGGGGGAGCTATAAATCCTTATAATAGAATAATCATGATAATAAATCATAACATAAGAGTCAAAAATCAGTACATTATGTAATTAAATAAAAGTAACATGAATTATAATATCGGTTCATGATATAATAAATATTTCATCATATGATCTTATAAACGTAGAAGTTGTTTTTTAATATAAAACATATTCTAAGAATAAGTTAAGGCTCTCTTCCATGATAACATTACTTGGTTGACATAGTTACATTGTCGAATAGGTTTACCCCTAATTCTATACATATAATATCATAAGATATAAAAATTACTGAATTTATTGGAGTACTATCTAGTTACATACATCATAAAATGTACATGAATATTTTTATCACAAAAGGAAACAAAACCTTACTCATAAATATAAGAATTACCCGTGGAAGAAATTGGTTACAAACTCATGTCTTGTAGAACTACATGATGGAATATCATAATTTTTTCTATGGAAGAATTTATTAAGGTAATATTGGTTGTTCATCAGCCATAAAAAAAATAGTCCCTTAATAATGATGTCAATGTGTAGTGAATACATATAAATAGTGTTGAGAAGTAACTTAAAAAATATTTCCCTTAAGAAGGGTTTTTAGAAAAAGGGAAAACTGTATTTAAAGAGGGTAAATAGAATATTACTTACCCTAAATCAATAAATTAATTTAAAAAAATAAAAAAATGATAATATAAATTTTAGAAAGCATTTGTGGTTTTAAAAATCAAATCAAGTGGTACATGAATTGTGGTAAAAAACATGTAATTTCACATCAGTCGAGAATTTATATAGATTGAAATTGTGTGGGAAACTGTAAAAAAATATGTATAACCAAAAAAAGGAAGGTAATTATAACTAAGTATATAACTAAGGGGAATAAATATTAAAAATAATTAATAATAAATGAAAATAATAGTGTGATAATGTAATTTTTATAGGAAAAAGTTTGGATCCAAAATTATGTATTGTGGTTCTAAAGTTCACCTACCTCGGATCCAGAATTTCTCTTCCCCTTCACTAATAATCCATTATAAAAAAATTTTGATTTATTAAATACATTATTCTTATTCACTCTATATTATATTTTAAAAATCATCAAGATTTTTTGCTATTTGGGAGTATTGAGATGTCTTTTTTGTTTCCACTGTCCTTGATTTTTTGTTTCATAATCCAATAGTATCTTTAGTGTGGAGGAAAAAATTTAAAGTTCTTATGCAATAGGGGAAAAAATTTATAAATGAAATTAAATTATATTTATTTCCTTCCAAATTTTTAAATAGTTTTAATTTTCAAGAAATTTTCCAACACATGTATGGTTCATTTAGTATAAATTTTATCATTACATTGATTGTTCATTTGGGTAGTTTTACAAACTATCATGAACAAGATTCATTTTTTTGATTTAAATATTTTTAATACAGTAATGACAATTCAATCTGATATAGTATATTCATTATCATTATATTTAACAATTATATAATTTTATAACCATCCATGTAGGTGATGGAGAAAAAGAATTATGTTGTTCAATGACGTGGTGAACCCACTATAATAAAAACAATCATTTTCATTTTAGAAATAAATGAGAATACATTGAGTAATGGAGTTTACATTAAATCAATAAAAATATAGTATATTATGAAACTAGAGTCATTATGTTGTGTTTTATAAAATTTTATTGGAGAATGAAGAGGAAGAATGATTAGAAAATCTTGTTTGATATTATTACCTTTAATTTTGGTTGTCTCCAATTAGGAAACACCTTAAGTATTATTGTAATGGTATTTTGGTAACAAATGAACTACTTAGACGAGAGGTTAAAGGCATGGGGGCTAAATTGGATGAGTTTGGTATATCCCTATTTTATATATTTTGTGGGTAGAAAGAGTGGTATTTATAATGAGAGGATATAGATGTTTTTAATATAATATTCTTTTGTTTATTTTTTTAAAACTATAAATATTATTGAATGTTTGGAAGAAATGGAGAAATTAGTAAAAGGGATTCAGAATTAATTGCCACTACCAACACCAATGACTCGTTTTTCTAATTATTTTTCACATAATGTCAATCACTATATTATTTCATATTATACTAATCACATAAATTCAACTATTTCTGAAAAAATAAAAAAAAATTACCATGATAATTATTCTACATGTTGGTATAAAAATGAATTCAATTTAATTACTATAATTATCAAAATTTGGAGAAAATGGATTTTTTAATAAAATATTTATTTATTTGATAGAATAAAAATTTTAATATTATAATAAATTTTATTATTACTTAAAAAATTAGTTATTTTGTCATCAAATTTTATTATAATTATAATTAAATATACTATTATTTTATAAAACACTTTTATAGAAAAGTTATTTTTATATTTTATAATTTCATAAAAAATTTTATAAATGATGTGTTTTTCATGAAACCAAACACATTTTTTTATTTTTGAAACATTTATTTATTAGTATCATGATATAAAGTGTCAATATTTTAATTTCATAATAAAAACAAATATAATTTTAGAATTATATAGGTGAGGTTACAATTCTAATGACTTTGTTACTATTCATAACAATCATATTACAATTCAGATGGCTACATTTCTATTCCAACAACAAGAATAATTATGATTATTTTGGTTTTTTACACTCAATAGATTCATTAAATATCATTCATAATATCATAAATTCTATTATATAACAATATTATATATATATATATCATTCATTTTAAAAGTGAATATTTTGTTATTAATATTCAATTTTCTTACAATAGTGTTCTTCATGAGTGTGATCTATCTATGGGATCATGATTATCAAAATTTTAAAATTATATGTATCATATTCATTATAAGAGTCATCATTAATGATTAATTATGTTTGGGAATTATATTAAGATGCATGAAAATAAAAACATAAAGAAACCAATATTGAACCAAGTGTTATTTATGTTGATCTAAATGCCAACATGATGGTTTCAAAGAGTAATACATTTAAATTTTGTGTTGTTAGTGATATTTTTTTATGATAATTCTCTTATGATGTTAATTTGTTCATCACCAATGTTAACCCATCTTTGTTTTATTTGTTGTTAGAGTTAGGGGGAAATATGTTAATTATGTACGTGGTGGGAAATGCCATGATTTTCCCAATAAGGAATCAAATGAGATATGATTTGAAGTGATAAATCATATGGTTATTCCTAAATAACTATCAAGAGTTATGATTACCCATTTTAACATAGTTTAATTCCCAAATGGACCGAACAAGAGAAAAATGAATTTTTAGTGATATTTATATGATGAATGCTATTAAGGAAAAATATATATCTTCCTATCTGTCAAGAATATGCTTCGTGGAACCCAATGGGATATATAGAAGGAGAAAGAAAATGTTTCAAGAGTGGAGGGATTGGCCATCATTCTCAGGATTATTGATGAAAGATAATGTGAATATATAATATAATGGAATGTATAATGTTCCAAACTAAAATATTAATCACAATTTAGTACTCTAAATTAAATAATATTTTCTCATTATGTAAATTAATTCCCAAAAATAGGGGCTAAAAGGATAATAGTGTTTCGAAACATCCATGGAATTGAGGAAGAACCTATGAAATGACTACCACTATAGTAGATCCTGATAATTAAGGTACACATATCCTCTACCTCAAAATTTTAGATGTATTATAGGATTTTATTATTGGATACTCCATTATATATAGAGAGTTCAAAAGTGCATCAAAACACCACCTCAAATGTTTTTACTATTTTTGAAGTTTTCTAGTTTGATGACTATTTCATCTCAAATTAATGTTTGTTAGAATATAAGTCTTAATATGGTTTGAATGTTATTTTGGAAATTGATATGATATATCCACAAACATTCTATATCATCAATGTAGAGAAGTCATATTTGATATCTCAATTAAACTTATAAATAGTTATGAACATAAGAATGACTACGAACTCTCTAGATAAATTAATTACATTATAAATGTATTAAATATTAACAATGAGGTCTATGTAGCTCTCATGGTTTTGAGATAATATCAGTATTGGGGAATGAATATTATGATGTAATAGAATAATTTCATAGTCTGACATATGTTACTAAGGTCGATACCTCATTAAAAAAATATTGGGAAATGTCTATCTTATGAATACCATTAAATATTTCGTTACCAATATGTAATTAATATTACAAGGGTGAAATTAAATTAAGGGGGATATTTCTTCCTATTATTTTAATATATAACTATATTATGTTCAAAATTATTCTGCACATGAAGCACCAAATTAAAATAGAAGTATAATTCATTTTAATGAATAAAATTATATGAATCAGATAGAACTGTAATAATATAGACTTTTAATTTATGACATATCATATTGGATACCCATCCTAGTTGGCTCTAAACACGACCGGGGTAATACCTGAAGGGAATTCCCAATCCGTATGGGAAGATGACTAGTAGCTAGGCATCATACAATGATAAAAGTGAATGGTTTCACCCAACCTGAAACATGAGACATGGAATATAGATATGTACAATAGAATAAAACAACCAGAGATGAAATATTCCATAAAAAGAGTGCCTATAGTAAAATACTATCCAAAAGAAGATAAATAAGACCTAAGGTAGTTGTCTAGTCACCTAAAAGGAAAACCAATCTAAAAAGGCCACTTTGTGTGATATGTTGGAAAAATCCCTCCATCTCAACATAAGAAACCTATACCAATTTAACATAAACAAAATAACCTCATGGTGATTTCGTGAACTTTCTTACATCTTATGATATTGAATTTTATGAAAAAAAATGGTGGAGTATATTGGGTGTGAGATAAATATACTCTGTAAGATCCAACCGTAGTGTAAAATATCATGAATTTATAATGAAATCCCAATGTAAAATATATAGACAATAAATATCATTATAATAGTTTATCCATTTTATATGAAGTGAATGGTAAATAGTGCCCCTTTTTTCAGTAGTTCCAGAAAATACTAGGTAGAATAATTTCAAAGAATAATATTGATAACAATTCTTATCATCCAAATCATATATGATTTCATATAAAAAAATGTTCCAAGATGACAGAAAAAATAAATACACACCAAGCATAACATAGGTCTAGATAGAAAAACCGCTCATAAATTAATGGCTAGCCCTCATATAAATACCCTAGGTGTGATTCATCATGTATAAGAAGAAGACAAACAATGTAGAATGTGATTCCCCTAGAAGGTCAAACAAATTCAAAGACCCAATATGTCTATACTCAAGAAATTGAAGAACATCCATGAAATTGAACCACCTTATAATTAAAATAGATGATTTCCCACAATAAAGTTTCAACATATGTATAGAGGAATCCCATGTATAGTATATATCTTATCAATTTAAATTTCTTACCGCATTTCACAAATAGTTCAAAACAACCTTGTGTTATTCAAAACACACTTTGAAATATAATTTCTTAATTCATTTCAAAGTGTTGGAAAATATATTTTTTCACCCAAAATATTATAAAACCCCTATTTTATGAAAAAAAAAATTCTAGGACCTAAATAAATATATCATGATAATTCATTTAGAAATTATTTTACCACATTGAGAAAATTCACGGTTTACACAACATAGGATAAGTATGGAACCAACTACATCGATCCCGTGATACACACAAACCATGATGGGATACCCAGACATAAAAAAGGGATTACAGAAATTGGATGCTGGAATTATCAACAATTATCCATATAATAATTTACTTACATAATAAAAAGGGTTGGCTGAGATGTTAAATCGAAACATACATTGAAAAACACACTCTTCATACCACAACAACCATAATGTCCTATCTCCAATAGATGATAACATAATGAAACTATAATTGATTATGGAAAATCACATATCTATAAATTAAATATGAAAATATATCCCAAATAAAATTAAAAGTATGATAAAAATAATTTTTATGATAGGAGAAGAAACATACTAACCAAAGGGGAAGAAACAAACTAAGTTGGAGATTAAATCACAAAAAGGGGTAGTCTATAAAAGATGACCACGCCAAAAAATTCATGGAGAAGATGTAGGGATTTATGAAGGAAGAGAAAGATAAATGATTACTGGACTCTGATTACTTGTTCATAAAAACCAACTAATTGGAAAGAACTCACATCATGAGTTAGGAGTCCCTGATGTTAATACCCCAAGTTGAATGTATGGGGAAGAAGGCATCATCTTAGTTAATAATGCCTTATTAGACCATTGATGGAAGGAATGTAACTCATGTAATTATTTTCCATTCACATAATGAACTCAAATAATATATTCTTCCCTGAATAATGTGCTTATCATGATTAAACTTCTCACGTAGTAATCTGGTTTTGTACCTAGTGGTCAACCATGATTCTTTAAAAAAATATGCAGTTCATATCCAACAACCTTAGAACCCAAATTAAACACCATCATAAAAATAAAAAAATAAAATAAATTATCAATAATGTTATAGATATCCACACCATATAAATTTTTCCCTAATATATCATGTTTAAGAAGGATTATATAGAATAGGGTGATGCCCTTTCTCCCTCATCAACAATTCCCACTCCTAAGCCTCACGAGAATATGATTTGTTCAAACACAAACCATTGACCAAAAGAATATAACTCCTTAGTAGACATTAATTTGGTAATCAATGATCTCCAATGGTTTCTCCACAATAGAATAATATATCTCTAAATCAATCTCCTCGGAACTAAGAACATAGGAAGAATCATGGTGGTATATTTTAATATGTGATATGTGGAAAACATTATGAATACATTCAAATTAGATAGTAACACCAATTCATAGGAAACATGATCAATTTTATAAGTGATCTAAAGTAGTAAGAAATATCTCATAGCCTCCTTTATATATTTTCAAATATAATTATGACCAACACAAGGTGAACGTTTCAAGAAAACCCTATCACTAATGGAAAAATCTGAAGCATGACATTGTTGATCTGAATAAGATTTTTCTCAACTCTGAACTATATCTAGGAATCGATGTATATCCTATATCCAAAAAAAAATATTATAAATGAGACTTATTCCCAATTGAGAGACCTCACCAACTGTTACCGAACAAAGAAGTGATTTTCATGGGAAAGTATATAGATCCTTATAGAGTTCTATTATGATAAAAAACTAGAAATTTCTTTTACAGAAAAAATAAACTAGCCCCAAATGGATGCACCATGATTCCCCAAATTATAATAAGTTGGAATAAATCATATCCTCTATGTTATAAATAGTTTTCTCTTTTTGACTCTATATATGTCCGTGGTATTTTTTAATCAATCTGACCTAAGACCCATTTCCTCTTCATGAATCCCCATAATCTAAAAGTAAACCTAGGATACCTATCAAAGAAAATGGTAGTGGGAACCAATAAAACCTCATGATCACTTATATATAAAACATATTGTGATATTCAACCTTAGAAGTTTCCCTAATCCGAATGAGATGATTTCATTTCTTCAACTAGTCAATAATCCCAAGGATTAAATTCATTCCTTAAGAAGACTATGGTAATCCAGGAATCATGTCTATGGGAACCTCATCCACTTTTTGAAATGGAATTAGAATAGAATGGAGTAGATTATAAGTATTCAGGTGCACTACCTTTATTTATTGATATATGTACTAGTGGATTACATAATTATTAATATCAAAATTCATACCTAGCAATAAGAAATTCCATCTCATGTAAAAGTACATTTTCATAGTGTTATGGTAAATGACGCTCACAGAACTATTACCATCACACGACACTAATTTTCTTTAGTGGATGAAAAATTGATCCCCAAAGTATAGACCACTTTTACAACTGTGAGATCAATCATAAATGGTCTCCTCAACATATAAGGATTCCACGACTCATCTGAACTCACCATCCTATAGATTACCCAAAAGAATAGAATATATGTGAGATTATTATAACCAAAAACTAGTTATAACCAAGATGTAAATATCATCTAGTTTTTTCTTATGAAACTACAAAAATTACCCAGGTCGTTAATCTCTTTATTCAATTCCATGATAGGATGTCATAGAGAATTCATACTAGGAGGGTTCTTGATGACATTCCCCTTATCTGGGGTGTAAGAAATTTCAAGACTAAACACATAAATATATTAAACCCACCATATCTTCCTGTGATTTAGTTCATTATGAGAAAAAATATAGTTCACGAAATTATGATTTGAAATCTCATTGAACTTCTCCCAAAAAATAGAGTGGCACTAATACTAAAGAGCATGCATAACCACAACAAGATCTAAATAATGGGTGGGGTTTTTTTGCATGAGTCTGAAACTGATGAGAGTCATAGGCCATTAAGTGATCAAGATATATATTAAAAGAACCTAGTTCATCACTAGAATCCCCATAGTACACGTCGTATGCCTTATCAGGATCATTTATGATCAAAATAATAGTTGATGTATGAATCCACTTCAACCTATCAATTGAATTCATAAATGTATATTCTCAAATTAACCATCACCTCTTTCATGGTATGATTTTTCAAAGGTGATGAAAAATTTGGTAAAATAATAACTAACTGTTGATAATATCTATTTATACCTAGAATGATTCACATATTAATAAAATTTTATTATTCATCCCATGAAATTAAATTCCTCATTGTCCCTTGATTGATTGAAATGTTATGTTTTGGAATCATGTTCCCTAATAAATTTACTTCTTGTATAGATAATATTTTTTTTCATCGTTCCATAAACATCGTGACACCTCAGGATGTCCAAAACCATATACTTATGGTTTTTGATTCTCATGCTTAAATTTCAAATAAACTTGGGTAGAATCTAAAAACACAATGAAAAAGTTGTATATATACTGATGGAATATCCAGTTCACCAAATCCAAAAAAATATTAGTATATATAGTTATAATATAAGGTATTACATGATATTCATAATAGGCACACGTACTCCAAAAATATTTGTTTAGAATATTAATCTCTAAAAACATAATATGCTGATAACTTGACCAAGGATCTATCATAGAAAGCCACTTATCACCCTTAAACAAATCAACCAGGTTATCCACACAATGAGAAGAGTATATATTCTTAACATTCACCAAATTCAACTTTTTATTGTATATTAATAAATAAACTGAACTATCATCCTTCTGGAAAAACAGCATGAGGTCTACCCTCAAAGAAAAACTGGGGAAAACAAAAACTTTATCCATCAAATCACCCAATAACATCTTGAGGTATTTTGGCTCCATTTGTTCCATATGATAAGAGGGTATATAAATCGACTACAAACTTGAAACCATATTATTCAATAACTCCCCCACTATATCATAAAGAATACCACTAAATTCATCAAGAAGAAATTTTGAAATTCCCAAAAATCTAAAGAAAGATCACAAACTTATGAAATGTCATCGAGATAAAAAAAAATGATTGAGTACAAGATATAGAGATTTTGGTGGGATGGTTTTTCATGACTATAACTTTGATACCATAATCTCTAAAACATCCATGATCTCCCATTAAGAAAGAAATGAAACACGCCATTGGTAATAAAAAATCATAGCATGCAGAAAATCTTGAGAATCCATCGAAATGATGATATCAAATATTCCATTGTTAAGAATAAAAAAATCCAAAAAATAATCTATATCAGCTATGTATAGAGAATATTTAAGGCAAGTAGATGACTTCTCATTCCTCCATCTAAGAGGTTCCTCTAATTCGACAAAAAATAAAAAGATCTTCATTGGGTATTTTTTCACATTGACAAAAAATTAAAAATAACTGAGTTAAAGAAAAAATTATTAAATAGGGAAGCTTCTATTAAATATGCAACAATAATGTAAAAAATCACTATAACTAGGTCGACATCAACCACAACTTGGAACTAATCTAATTTGTAAATGTTCATCAATCATTATGAATGTGGCTAGATCCCTATATACAATGATGAATATTAAATCAACACAGTGGACATTATAGATCTAGATATGTGATTATAATAGGGAATACAAATATTATTTTAGAGCCTTTTGTTATGTCAATAAAGATTCTATATGAATTTTTTATTATTGCATATTTGGAAATCACAAAATCCTTATCCTAATGAAAATTTTATTTTGCGTAAAAATTTTCTTAATTACGAATATTTTCCTTCCCAATGGAAATTTTCTCTTTATCTAAGTTTTTATTGATCATTTTCATGTTTCTCTAATTATAAATCATTTTGTTTCTAATGTCTAAAAATCAATTTCACATAAAAAACCTTGGAATATTATAAATCCTTGGTAATAGAGTATTATGTTTTTAGACTTCTAATTCTATGAATTCAGACTCTGAATTCTATAAAATTTAGACTCTGGATTCTCTGAAATTTGACTCCAAATTCTGGGAAATTCAAACTTTAATTTCTCTAAAATTTAGACTCCGAATTCATTGAAATTCAGAATCTGAATTATCTGAAATTCTGACACTGAATTATTTATAATTCAGACTATGAATTTCTTAGAATTATGACTCCAAATTCATCAAAATTCAGACTCTTAATTCCTTAGGATTCAGACCCCAAATTCCTTAGAATTCAAACTCTGAATTGTTCAGAATTTAGACTCCGAATTCCTCAGAGTTCACACTCCAAATTCATTGTAGAACAGAATCCAAATATACATGATTTATAGTTTCCATATGTTCATTTTACTATACTTTGAACATTATTTTTTCCTTAGACTCCAAAAATGAATTTGGTTATGAAACAATATTATTATTACCCTTGTTATAGTTAGGAAAATATGTCGTACAGTCTGTTTCTAACTAAACATTGTTTGGGTGACATGTGTACAGATCCCTATGAAATTCAAGGAAAAATTTGATCGCTAGAGGCTGGAGCTAACTGTTGGAGAAATGCCTATAAATATATGCTCATTTGAATGTGCTCAAAATAACTGGGATACAGGTTGATCACATTAGAGATTTCATGTTGTTGAAGTGAACTCTAGAGAGAGATTCTCATTCTTTGTGTTTACTGAACATCTTGTTCATATTGATTCATGCGACTCCAATTGTTGATGAGTATAATATAGGGATTCCAAGGATATGAAGACAAGGGTTCTGAATACCTTAATGATCAGGCACCCATGAAGATAACAAGAAATATTTTGATATTCTTACTGATTGCTTACCCAAGGTGTGGGTAAGATAGACTTTCCTGAAAGTATAAATCAAGGGACCGTTATCAAAGGTTTGGAATACCCTACTCTTTCGATTAAAAGATATCATATTTGTTACTTTTTGTTCATGTTTATTTTCACTGCATTTTTTAAAGAAATAAAGTATAACCTTATTATACTTTCTTGTACTTTTTTACACTCGGACGAGTAAGATTCTATAAACATTAAGGTAGAATCTTTTACTTTTAAACTATTCTTAAGTTTTATTTCCGAAACCCTATTTATGGAACCCAGCATATTTGTGAAACAAATAGGACTTGTGAATTTACATTGTTAGAATTTTTAAACATAGTTTTCCTTATGTTTAAAAATGAAATATTTTAAAATTACAATTCACCCCACCTCTTGTAATTGAGAATCTTCATTAATATTTCAATCATACATTTGGTATCAGAGGAGGTCTCTAAAATACTTATATTCATATATAAGTATCTCGTTATCATTTTTTCATTAGTCTAAATTTTTCATTTCTTAGGGATCATTTATTCATGTTTAGAAACTTTTACTATGTAAATTTTTTTTGTGGAAATATATTTTCTATTAGATGGCATTATTGAATGTTTGTTAGATTAAAAATATAAATCCTACTAGACTACCAATATTTGGTGTAAATGATTATGAGTATTAGAGATATCATATGAATTCTATTATTATTAATACGGGAGTGGAAAACATTGTTAAGACTACTGGAGAATACATGATTTCTGATATGGAAGTTAGAACATTAACCAAACAAGAAAAATCAAAATAACAATTAAACTACAAGGTATGAAATACTTTGTTGTGTTCTATGACAAAGAATAAATATAGTAATATTTCTTCTTCTAAAGCTAGTAACTATATCTTAAAGAAATTGGAAGTTACTCATTTTGGTACATCCAAAGTTATAGAAACTAGAAGAGATATACTTAGAGAAGAATAACATGTATTCCTATTTTCTTAGAGAGTCAGTATGAAAGGTATAATAAAGGTTTATGTCAATTTTTAACAGTCTACAATCTATGTTTGAGAAAGGTCATGATGATGAAGCTCACATGGGCAAGATTATAGATATCATGCCTAATGAGTGGGAATCTAGGAGAAGAACTATTGATGTGAATATGAATGTATCTCAAATTACTATTTATGAACTTTTTGGAACACTTCTTCAACATCACACAAGAATAAAAAAATGATGATATGAATAAGAAGAAGAATGGTGGTGGATGTGCAGATATTTTCTAAAGTTAAGACTCATGAAAGGGTTACAAGATCCACTTCTTAGAAGGTAACTGTAATATCTAAATCTAGTGAATGTGAAAATAGTGAGAATGAACTTTCTAATCATTCTCAAAGGTCGAACAAGATAATTGGAATGAATGAATTTTAGTATAGATATAATAAAAATGAACGGATAGAAAAGAAATACTTGGAAGTCACTTGTATTTAATGCTAAAGAGTAGGACATATAAGGCTAGATTTCCTTATGGTTATGAAAAAGGATAGAAAGTAAAATCATTCAGAATAAAATTGAAAGAAGTGCTAAAAGGATAAATTTAAGAATGTTTTTTTATTCCAATGACCCCCGGTGTGCCATTGGTGGAGACTCTTCTGATGAATTCTCAGAGTATGAATCTTCTGGTCAGAAAAATCTTGGTCTACTACCCAAGCTACGCATTGAATATAACTGTCTAATTTCTAAGGTTCACAATTCCAAATCTATCACTAATATATCATAAAATGAAAATAATAGTGATAATAAATATTATAAGTCTTCAAATGAGGAATCTTCCCATGATGAAGATAATATATTATCGACTTATGCAGATGTTTCTAGGATTTCTAATCTTCTTGACATAAAAAATTCTAAACTCATGAAAAAGATTGATAAGGCATATTTTAGAATATTTTTTCTTATTGAAGAAGTATTAGATTTTTCTAATGACCTTGATAAGAAATGTTTTGATTTCGAGATTGTTTCAAAAAACCTTGAGGAAAAAAATTCTGAGAAGGTTAATCTTTATAAGGATCTTGAAAATGTAATTTATAATAAAAATATTTGAGAGACTAACACTAGTTCTAAAGCTAATGTATTTAAAGATAAACACAAGGTTATTAAACTAAAGATAAAAATATTTTCCTAGAGGAAGTTTCTGTCAAACATTGTATCTTATAAAGAAAATTTTGATACGATGTCTTATCAAAATCAACCTATAAGGAATAGTTATGGATTTGGTTATACACATTCTAAATTTTTTTTTCTTAATAACTATTTTGTTCCCAAAATAGCTCCATTCTGTAAAAAATGTCACTATGGTGGAAATTGGGGAAAATGTTCTTTAAATCTCTGAAACCAAGAATGTTTGGATTCTGAAAGTCTATCACTAATATTTTCAAGAAAATAAATATAGTACCATTAGAAATACATCGTACAAGGATAGTGTATGTTCTGGGAATATGACTAGTGACAAAAACATCTCTGAAAAGACAATCTAGACAAAAGGAGGAAATATCACTTTCGTAGATAATGCTTCGAAAGAAATTTTTGGTATAGGTAACATTTTTCTTCTGGAAAAAACTTGGATTTCAAATGTTTTATTTGTTAAGGGTCTTAACGACAACCACATTATCATATGTTAATTATGTGATGAAGGTTACCTTGTGAATTAAAGAAATGATAATTAGTTAGTACAAAATTCTAAGAAAGAGTTTAATCTTTCTAACTATAGGCAAAAGTATGTATACACACTAAAAATAGAGGAACATAAAAGCAAAGAATTACCTTGCCTTAGTGCAATGGAAGAGAAATCATGGTTATGGAATTGATGGTTAGGACACTGTAACCTTTGGAACCAATAAAAACTCTTAAATAAAAGACGAGTTAAGGATCTACCAGATCTTATATTTGATTCTAAAAATTTTTTTGATCCCTAACAATATGGAAAGAAACATAAATCATGTTTTAAATCAATTGGTGAAGTTTTGAATACTGTTTCATTACAGTTGGTGCATATGGATCTTGTTGGTACATCAAAAAATGAAATTATTGGAGGTAAATATTATGTATTTGTCTTATTTGATGATTACACTAGATTTACGTGTGTTTATTTTCTAGCAATGAAATATTAATCTTTTTATTATTTCAAAAATTTTATAGGCCAAGTTAAATATGAGAAAAACCTTCCATTGATAACTATTCATAGTAATCATGGAGTAGAATTTCAAAATTCCGATTTTGAAACTTTTCGTAGTAGAAAAGGCATACACATAACATCTCAATAGCATGAACACTTTAACAGAATGGTGTTGTTGAAAGAAGAAATCGAATTCATCGAGAGATAACTAGAATAATGTTGAGTGAATATTCTATAGCTAAACATTTTTGTTCTGACGCTGAATGTACTAATTGTTATACTTTAAATCGTGTTTTGATTAGACCTTTTTCTTAATAAAACCCCATATGAGTTATGGAATGGTAGAAAACCTACACTTTCCTTCTTCAAGGTGTTTCGTTGCAAAGTATTTATTTTTAATAGTAAAGATAATTTACCTAAATTTGCACCAAAATCTGATGATGGAACTTTCCTAGGCTAGTCCACATCTTATAAGGATATATTGTTTTTAATAAAAAAAACTTTTACTGTTGAAGAAACATTACATGATAAATCTGATGAAATTGATCCTTTTGTCACTAAATAAATAAAACCTATATATTTGTAAGTTTTTTTAGAAACTTTTTATCAAACATTGATAGAAGATCCTTCTGATAAAGAAAATATTCACGAAAATATTAATGATGTATTTAGTCTATAATTTTTCTACCATATGTGGATGAACATGTTATAAAAAACCTAAATCAGTTGTTTCTAATGAATCGTCCCAGTGATAGTATCCATGGTGATGTAAATCAACTTGTACGGACTAGAAGTTCCTTAAAAAATGATGTAAAACATCTAGCATTCCTTTCCTTATTAGAACCAAAAGGTAATGAGGAGGCTTTAGGTGATGATTTTTGGATTAAATCCATGTAAGATGAGATAAATGAATTCAAAGGGAATAAAGTATAGACCCTGGTTGAAAGTACTAAGTAAAATACTATTATTGGAGTAAATGGGTCTTTAAAAATAAGTGTGATGAAAATGGAATCATTGTAAGAAATAAGAATAAATTAGTTACAAAAGGCTATAATCAACAAGAAGGAATAGACTATGAAGATACATTTCCTCTAGTAGCAAGACATAAATCTATTAGTATTCTAATTGCCTTTCCATAATTCTTTAACTTAATAATTTTTCAAATGAATGTTAAATGTGATTTCCTTAATTGTTTTATTCAAGAGAATGTTTTTCTGGAACATCCTCCTTGTTTTGAAGATAGAAAAAACCATGAACATGTTTCCAACATACCAATGATTTATATGGACTTAAACACGCCCCTAGAGCCTGATATGATAGATTTATAGGAATTTTGTTACAAAACAGTTACATTAAGGTAAATGCTGATCAAACCAATTTTATATAGAAATATAAGAAAAATGTTTTTATTGTTCAAATTTATGTTGATGATAATATTTTTGGTTCAACTCCGAAATATTTAACTGATTCATTTGAGAATATAATTACATCTGAGTTTGAAATGAGTATGATGGGTGAGTTAACATTTTTCCTAGGTTTTCAAATTTATCAAAAACAAAAAGGAACTTATATACCTCAACATAAGTATATCTAATGTGTTCTTAGAAAGTATGAATTTTAGAACACTATGAGTATACGTACTCCCATCAGTACCTCAAATTCACTTCATCTTGATTTTGGTGAGAAATCAGTAGATCAAATATCATTTTGAGGTATGATAATAAGTTTACTATATTTGAAAGCTAGTCATCCATATATAATGTTTTTGGTATGATTATGTGTAAGATATCAATCTAATCCTATGGAATCTCACTAAAATTTAGTTAAAATATTTTTTCACTACTTAAAAGGAACCATGGACTTAGGACTCTTTTATACTTCTGGAAATGATTTTTTTTAAATGTTTTATAGATGCTGACATTAGTGGATGTAGAATGGATAAGAAAAGTATGTCTAGAACTTATTAATTATTAAGAAGATTGATTAGTTTCTTGTTCATGAAAAAAGTAACACTCAATAGCACTTTCCACTTCTTAAGAGGAATATGTAGAAACTGGAAGTTGTTGTACTCAAGTGTTTTGGATGTAATACACACTCAAAAACTATGGTATGAGTTTTAACAAAACACAGATATTGTGTGATAATACTAGTTCCATTTCTCTTAGTAAAACCTTGCATATTACTCTTGTGAAAAACCCCATAAACCTTAGTCATCACTATCATAGGGATCACACACGAAAAAGAAATATCATTCTTTAACCTATGAGAACGCAAGATCAACTTGCTGATATTTTCACAAAATCATTACACGTATATAGATTTGAATACATTAAAATGATGTTAGGAATGATAACCATAAGGTAATATTCCATATTAAATTATTATTGAATCCAATCTCCTTATACTAAGAAACTCATTTCTACAGGGAGATTACATTTTCTTGTTAATCAAATTTTTCATAATCAAAATTTTTCGTAGTCAAAATTTTGCGTAGTAAAATTTTTCATATTCAAATTTTTTTAGTCAGATTTTTCGTAGTCAAATTTTTCATTGTCAAAATCTTTCATAGTCAAAATATTCATAGTCAAAATGTTTCATTGTTAATATTTTCATAGTCAGATTTTTTATAGATAATTATTTTCATAGTCAAAATTTTTTCTTCTCAGAAGTTTTCATAGTCAAAAATTTTGGCACTCAAAATTTTCATAGTCAAAATTTATAGTAATCAGAATTTTCGTAATCAATTTTTTTAAAATTTTTTATCTTATAGAATATAAATTTATTCAAGTATAATTTTCCTCATTATGGATAATTTTCCTAGCAATATTGAAGGTATGATTTATTTCTTAAATTTTGGTAATCATCTTTTTACTTGTAGATATTTTTATTTTATGAATTTTATTTTGGACTCATTTTTCCATAAATCGGAATGTTTATCTTAAAGACCTCAAAATATTGGATCCTACCAAAATCCTTCTTTGGATATCATCTCAACTGTCAGATATGATCAATACTATTTCAACCATTGGATATTTTTTAGAAGATGTACCGTCATCACAATTTCTTATAAGAGGTCCCGTTAATGTTTGTCTCATATCGATCATCAATGCCTTCTCATGATAATGCCTTACAACCATACATAAGGTCCATTCTGATTTTACAAGTTTTCCTCAGTTCTGAATGTCAATTGATGCCTATACTCAAAAATAAATATTGACAGTAAATGATGTATGTGAATGGAAAATTTACAGAGAATGGTTAGTCGATTCAAAATTATTTGTTAGGTATGATTCTATCATCTCAATGAATATAAATATGAATGTCTGGTAGAGGATATGTTTATTAAAACTAAAGGCCCATAATTTGGTCTTTCCGGAGTTGTTGATGGAATTTTATGAGTTAGTAAGATTCTTCAACGGAGGATGGAGAGGAAAGTTACCATTATAGAGCTATGGGAATACTTATTCATTTTCCTAAACCAAGGCTGCAAGTTTGATTGGAATTACCATTGAAGGAGAAGCCCATTTCTATACACACAAGATGCTAGATGTAGCAGGTTATTTTGATAAGAAGAAGGGTATAGAATGTCTTGGTATTTTTTTTGTGAAGACTCCGAAGATTGTTCATCCATCTTCAAAACATTAGATTAATTAGTAATGGGTTCAAGTTTTTATCATTCCAAGAAATGGGTATAAGGATTCCCTAAGGAAACATGACATATTTTTCTTGGATTTCTTGGTAAACCTCAGAAAGATAAACTAAGTCAAGTATATCATTGTAACAATTGAGATCATCAATAATGGAAATCTAAAATCCCAAATCACCATGTATCCAGCTATTCTCTCAAAAATTATAGTTCATTGTCTTGATTCATTCAAAATCCCTTGATGTTCTATGATGAGGAATTTCAATGTAATATTATTAAGTGATGATACTATAAGGAGGATGAAGGTTGGATTTAATATCCAATACAATGATTTCAATGATGTGTCAGAAGATGAAATTGAAGATCTTTCAAAGAAACCGGAATTGGATGAGACTTCTAAGAAGGGTGGAAGGATATGGAAGGAAAAGGAACTAGAAGAGAATGAAACACTTATGTGGATATGGAAACCCTATCTGCACCTCAAAATCCAATAAAGCAAAAGAATTACCCTGATAAAGTGGTTTCTATTTAGAGAGAAGAAAATAAAATCATAAAGGAAAGAGATCCTACTTTTGGATTAGACCTTGATAATAAGAAATATTTGATGTTGAAGGATCTTGGGAATATTGAGAATCATGATAGAAAAAAGAAAGAGGGGAATAAAATTGCAGAGAAAAAATCGTTCAATCCCTTCTCATGGAAGCTGAGAAAGCCTATGAACAAATTCAGGTACTACAGTCATTTTTAAAAGAATCACTTCTTGTGACTCTGGGAATGAAGTTGGCGATCCTGAAACCAGATAAAGAAGAAGAAGAAAGAAAGAAAGAATGAATGAATGAAATGGTAATACCAAATACATGATAAACTATGTATAGGATTATACTAATAATTAAAGTGATTATGAGAAACTATCAATTTGATGTTTTGAAGGTGAGTCTTGAAAACATGCTACACCAGGAAATGAAGAAAAATGTCAGGAATAAGTGAATAAATTATCTAAATAGGATAGTAGCAACCATGACTTCATTCAGTTAGAGGATATTGTGGCAGTTTCCGAGAAAAAAGAAGTTGATTAAGATAAAATTGTTTCGTGGTAAGATATTGAGCATGAATCACCCAATTCAGAAGAGATAATTTAGAGAGCTGATATGGGAATGCAGGTGTTGGTTGATACACCAAGTATATCTTCGGTAAAAAGAAAGATGATGGTGCTTCGGTGAAGAGGAAAGTTGAAGAGATAAAAAAAATCTCCACTAACCAAACAATCTGATTAGGAATAAATCAGATTCAGTTTCAATGATTAGGGATAAATTTTTCGGACTTGATGTAGATTTCAAATATTTTCACCTTGGTTATGAGGTTCATAGAAGATCATTCAAGAATATTACAGGATGGTCAAGAAAGACAGTCGAAGACCTCAGAGTCCATAATGAATTTCTGGAAAATGTGAAAGATGCCTTCAACACTAAAGGTGGAAAGATTAAAGATCTTACAATGATATTTGAGGAAAAGATGACTCTCGAACAAACAAAACAAGAGAAAGAAGTCAAGGACATGATAGGGAATCTCAATTACATGGACATGAATTTGAAGAGAGAGAGGGATCTCAGAATTGAGTTTGAAGAAAAACTTGTTAAGAAAGAAGTTGTTTTTAAAGCTCAAGAAGAATGTCTTAAGGCTCAGGAAGAAAAAATTAATTCCTTGGAGATTAAAATCGATGATTAAGATCAGCTGCTTAAGCATGTGAAAGAAGATCACAAGGAGGTAAAGAATAAGAAAACCATTGCGAGGAAGTTAATTCTTAAGGAGAAAGAAGGATAATTTTCTCAAATCCTATCTTTTTTTTCTATTTTATTATGTGTATAAATTCTTTCAATCATAATGTAATTTGGGTGGTTCTTCATATATTTGGTTGTTTAGTACTAATATTTAAGGTACTAATTTTTTTCCATTACATTTATTCTTTTTTGGAAATCATGAAGGGGGAGAAAGGAATGATAAAAAATTATAATATAAAGAAGGTATTTCCTTAAGTTAGGGGGATTTCATCTAAGTGGTAGTTATTATGAAAGAATATTTTTGTATGCAAGAAAATGTAAAATCTCATTCAAGAAATCAATAATATGGTCCTTAGGGATTTCAAAACCTAAGGGGGAGTTAGTCGTATTCACTATGATTCACATGTAAAGGAAGATATGTTTTTATTTTCAAGTCTATAAAATTTTAAGCACTTAAATTTTTTGTAAGGATGTCTATGCATTCAAAAAAGGAGGAGATTATTGAGTCAATAATGTTTCATTATGAATTTTCCATTCCATCATGTTTGTAAAATCACAAACACCATATCTTAAAGAAAAATTTATTTTCCCTATAAATTATCATAATAAGTAAAATCTTCCGTCCCCAAGGAAATTTAACATTACTTGTGTTTTCATTGTTCATTATATATTTTCTCTAATTTTTACTCATTTTATTTCTAAAGTTTTAAAATTGGTTTCGCATCAATAACCTTAGAATCCTATAAATCCTTGGTTATAGAGTATTTTTTTTCAGACTACAAATTCTCTGATATTCCAACTCCAAATTATTTGAAATTTAGACTTCAAATTATATGAAATTTTGACTCCTATCTCACTAAAATTCAGCCTTTGAATTCTCATCAATTTAGATTCTGAATTCTCTGAAATTTAGAGTTCAAATTATGAGAAATTTTGACTCTGAATTTCCTAGAATTCAGACTCTGAATTCCACAAAATTTACACTCCGAATTCAACATAAATCTCACTCCAAATTCCTAAGAAATTAGACTCTAAATTCCATAGAATTTAGACTCCAAATTCCTCAGAATTTTGGCTCTGATTTCCTTAGAATTTACACTTCGAATTCTTTAAAGAATAGAATCCAAATATCCATGATTTATAGTTTCAATGTGTTCATTTTTCTAGAATCTGAACTGTATTTCTCTTTAAACTCTGAAAAATGAATTGGGTTAAGCAACCATATTTTTCTTACCCTTGTTATAGTTATGAAACAATTTCATACAAACTGTTTCTAAATAACTATTGTTTGAGTGACACATGCACATATCCCTATGATATTCAATGAAAAATATGACCATTGGAGGAGGGAGCCTACCATTAAAGAAATTCATATAAATAGGAGCTCATTTTAACATGCTCATAGACACAGGGATACAAGTTGATCACTCTAGAGATTGCATGCTGTTGAAGTGATTTTTATAGAGAGAGACTCTCAGTTATTGTGTGTACATAAAATCTTGTTCCGCATGCTTCATACGACACCTATTGTTGCTGAGTACAATCGAGGGCTTCCGAGCATAGGAATATAGAGGTTCAGACTAACTTAAAGATCAATCCCTTATGAGGATAGAATGACAGATTCTGATATTCTTATCGAGGTCTTACCCTAGGTGTGGGTAAGATAGAATTTCTAGATTGTATAAATCAGGGGACCTTTTTCCATGGTTGTTTGATAACCTACTCTTGGGGTTGAATGATTTAATACTTGTTACTTGTTTTGCTTCAAGTTTATTTCAGTAACATTATGTTAAGGAAATAATGTTTAACCCTCTTATACATTCTTTTACTTTTGTATACTCTGACTAGTATGATTATATATTCTTTAAGGTATAATATATTCTAAGTAAAAATTCATTAAGTTTAATTTCTGGAACCAAATTTCTAGAACCTAGATAGTTTTTGGAACAAAGAGGACTTGTGAATTTTCCTTTTTTAACTTTGTTAAACATAGTTTTCCTTATGGTTAAAAATGAATGATTTTAAACATCCAATTAACACCCATCATTTAATTGAGAATCTACATTCATATTTATATCCTACTATTATATAGATAGCCTAGATAAACACAATTACTTTATATATTTGTAGGTTTAAGGAATTAAGTTCAATAGTGACCTACCTTGTCACCCTAATAACAATTCAGTGATACACTATTGGCTATTACATATGTGGCAGATGAGGATTCATATTGAGTACCACTTCCCCGACCCATGTTATTATCATGTACCATTCTCTCCCTACATTGCGCAATACTAAAACATTCATTAGGTGGGAGAGAAGGGGTAGAGTAGCCAATCATACTCATGATATCCATTTCTTCCCAAATGGACCTATAAACTGTCTCCACATAATTAAAAATATTTTTGATATATACATAGGGTAAGATATATTAATGAAATAAGCGTATCTATTTTTATGATTTCACATGATAATTCATCACCACCTCTTGAGATAAACAAACCCACTCTTCAAACAAATTGGTGTACTTTAATAATAAGTACTCTCCATGATGTAAATATAGGAACTATAAATACTTTTTAATCATCATAGACTCTATGCATAACTGGTGAAAGAATAGGGTCTTGAAAACCTTCTAATATAATCCCACCTCACAACTTGCTTGTAACATGGAATCTAAACCCTTATTAGTAGGACCCTCAGTATATAACATTGCATGATTCAACTTTAAATCCATATGTTTATCCAGGAAATCAATACCGACATCAATCTTTCACATCTAGTTCTCTTCCTCTTGGGGTTGACTAGAAACCTTAATAGACATGGGTTACTCATATAATAACTCTATAGCTCGATATTTATCTTTGTTACCTCTTGGCGGAAATTAAATAACAAAATTCATAACATGTATTGGATTATGGTCCAAATTAGGTACTTTTATACATATTTTACTCTAAAAGAATCTGATCCAAAGGATGATTCTATAGAGGAGAACCTATCAAAAAACCCTATGATAAAATACATGGAATACATACTGGAGGCATTTTATTACATACTAGAATGAAAAAAAATGATAAGATAATTGGATAGAATCTATTCAAACTAGGGAAATACATTTACAAACTGAGATTATGGTTAGTACCAAACATAAGAGACACATATACCAACATACCATTATTATACAAGGTTTGTCATGATATGTGATGTCTTGAAACACACCAGAAACTACCTCTCAATTGAAAATAATCACATCTTCTATCTACAAACTCCCCAAGTCTAAGGATAACCTCATTTGATACGAAATTGTCACATCATGACCAAAATACCCATACTACTAGGCTAAAAAATTAACCCTGGAAAGATCAAAATGGAATTCCTTATGCCAACAAGCAGATGACTTACACCCATGTAATGAACAATGACAGGAGGGAATTATTTCTCTCAAGATAAATTACGAGACATGATATATATATATTTATAAAGTGTAAAGAATGAACAAAATAAAAAATATTCCATAAAAATGGTTCCAAATACATATATAAAATGAAAAAGTAGAAATAAAAAACCCAATGTTCAAGTCTAATAAACAAAAATTATAACCAAACTTGAGAAAATTAATCCATGTGATTTGTGCTACACATAACAAAATTGACAACTATATTCCCACACATAGATAAAATAAACCTCATATCCTCATTATGCCACCTTTCCCTTTCTAGAATTATAATACAATATGTGGACTACACCCCCAAAGTTGGTGTACCATGTGTGAACTAAAATGGATTTGTCGGGTACCACCATGGTGTTCCATGCCAATTTTCATTTCAATAACCTCAATATTCTCAATTTAAAGAATACATTGTATTATAACAATTATATAGTTTTTATATGAAATGTATGGTGAATAGTTTTATATTTTTATATAGTCCCAAAATATTCTAGGTAAAATAGTTTCCAATAATAATTATTTAAAGCATTTTTTATCATCCAAATCATTTATCATTTCATATAAAACCAAAGAGGTAAAATATAACACAAAAAGTAAAAACACACAAGGGATATAATAATTCAAGTTATCTAGAATACTCATACCTCAACTACTAGTGTAAACATTATGTGTTTAGATCTCATACATCAAGTCAAGTGAGTAGGAGAACACCTAAAAAATTGATCCCCTAATAGATCAAATAATTTCATATAGCTCGTGAATATATTCTCTAGAATAGAAGAACATCCTAAAACGTAAACCCACTTATAATAAAAATATACATTTCCAAAGACTACGGCTTCCGAATATGTACACAAGGATTCCATGGGAGACATATATAAAATCAGTTTCAAAGAGATATCATATTTTCCATATAGTTTAAAATAACACCTTATTAATTAAGAACTTACTTATATGGTGGAAAAATAAATCATAGTTGAAAATGTTATCAGTTTTCAGTAAATATTTTTTTCATAACTGTATAAAAATATAAACCTAAAGTATCATGGGAATTAATTATAACAAATTATTTTCTTAATTGTCCTGTAATTGAAACTATCTAATCTTTGTGGTGTCATATAAACCCTAATGACATGTTGATATGTTTTTCCCTTACTGAGAATTTGAGGTCAGCCCTAATTTATTTTATTTGTCGTGTTTTGAAGATGTGTTTAAACTATGATATATTTCGATGAGGATCTAGTATGAAATTACAGAGAAATGTTTACAATTGGATTCTTATATGGATGATCTTCAAAGATTACAATAAATTTATTATAGGGACTTTGTGTTATTGAGACAACTAATTTATAAATTATTATAATAAATTCATTTTTATCTTAGTATATCTCACATGGTATCAAATCCAACTATGAATTTTTTTTATTTTAGCATCGGAAATGGACGCATTAGTCCGGGTGCCTCACATATAATGGTGTGAGACCCATAAATTTAGGTGGGTTATTTTTACGAGAAATTCAATGGATGGTAGAGTGTTTACCAATAAATATTTCAAAATGGGAAATATTTAAAAACAAGTTCATGGCATTGACTATAATGATACCATTTTTCTAGATATTTTTATAAACTATTTTTGAATAATTCTAGCCATATAATGTCATAATGATTAGTAGATATACCATATGCATGATAAAACTGTATTCGATAATGTGTATTTATTCAAATGAATGTATATGATAATAGTTGATGATTTGGATGTTCTAGATGAGTATCTTATGATTTAAAAATTACAACATTCAATTTATTGATTGATGAAATATTCATGAAGTATGAATATCCATTATTTTGATTTTATCAAAGCATTTGGTTTTGTGATAAAATTCCTTGATTTTTGTGATTAATATTAGTCTAGTGGAATTGCTGTGGTATTTCTTATATTTTATATGGATGATATAATTCTTATCTAAAATGATTTTATATATTAAATTATTTGAATTTCTGGTGGAAAAAATGTCTCTCACCGAAAAAATGTGTGAAAAGACCTAAATAAAATTGATGATGATATAAAGATATATATCTAAGGGGTAATATGGGGTAATTCAAAAAACACACCTTGATGAAGTGCTAAAGTAGTTTAGTATATGGAACACTAAAAAAGTGGGTCATGGAAAAATCATTTCTAATATTAAATACTCATATAAGGAGTTAAAAATATGGATATGATTATTTATAATTACACCATAGGATCTATCGCATATACTATGTAATATTTTTAGATTTGTGTCCCTTATGGATTGAGTATAATAATAAGATACCAATAAAATCCTACTGAGAGTCAGTTTATTTATTTTGATAACAATGAAAAGTAAATGAGAAGAATTAAGGACATATACTTGGTCATCTTCGGAGAGGATTAGATCACTATAATTAGTTACACTGATGATAGTTTCGAATTTGACTATGATGATATTGGATCATAATCAAGTTTCATTATTAAACAGAGGATAAATCTGTTGGCTGAGTTATATATAACCTGATATGTTGGACTCAACAACAGAAGAAGAGTACATCATAGTACCAGATGATCTGATTGAAGATTCTTCTATTAAGAATTTAATATATAAATATGGTTTTATTCCTATTATTGAGGGAGTAATAAATATTAACTATGATAAGAATGGAGGTATTAATCAGGATAGGAAATCATAAACTTAAAAAAGGACTAAAATCATCCATCACATGTACCATCTTATTCGAAATATCATTGTGAGTGGTGATAGAATTTTTTTTTGGTGTCTGCAGATGAAATTTTTATAACTACTTTGAAAAAAATAGTTGGGAAAACATGTGGGTCATATAAAATATTTTGGTATTACATACATGTGTGATTGGATTTAATAGTTATAAAATTTACCATCATTTTATTATAAACATATATATATATTATCAATTCGCATGTGTTGAATTTATATTACACGAGTAGTATAATGTTAAAATCACCTCAATGTATGACTGTGAGATTTCTATAATCAACAACTATCATAGAGTATTATCAATTTTAGTGATATATTAAGATTATCATGAGTAGAATCCTTTCATAAAGACAAATATTTGTAAGAAATATATAATGAATAGACACACAAGGTAATTATTAGTGAATTTTTATATAGGCTAACCCACCAATGTATATTAGATTGAATGCCTAGAGTAACTAATAAAACCATGGGTGTATACTTACTATGAATCTCCATTAATTGAGGTTCCAAATATTACTATTATTGGAACCTTCATTCTATGATACCATTCTAATAAAATAATCGAATCTTTACTAATGAGTGGGTGGATGTGTAATTTTTTGATGATGTTGTTAGATGGAAGTCAAATAACATGGTATCCATTCACCTATTTGGAATGAGACCATATATATTTTGGGACAGATCCAAGCCTAGATTTTATTTCATTTTAACAATTATGAATATCCTTAGTATTTTAATTATTTTAGTTTTTAATATTAATGTTATTATTATTAATATTTCAAATTATGTTTCTAGATATTATTTGTTTATCTCTTGAATTCGATCCTAATGGTATTTTTTGCATTTTCAAAAGAGTCCAGATTCCTGAATTTATATTTGTATTGAATTTTTGTTTTCTATTTTTCAATGTCATATATCTTATGATTTTAATTTTATATTATTATTTTTAGATATCATACTTTCTTATTCATTTATCTTACATACTAATTTTATCACAGTTTCATCAAAATTCAATATAGAATTTCATCATTGTGAAATATTGTATTGATGATTTTTTTACATATGATCTTTAGCATATTACATAACATTAATTTGACTAACTATAATATATTAAATAACATATTTATCTTATTAATTATATTACATTAGAAGAATTATATTATATATTATGTATATTTAATTATTGATTTAGTTTTTTGTAATGTAAAATATGTTACATAATCTATTTTGACTAAAAAAATTTTACACACTGTGTTTTATTCATAATAGAAAAATGGATATAAACCTTATCCATAATTAATAAATATGATCTTTATATCCACATGTTATGTTTTTTTTCTATGAATCAAATTTTATGGATTAATAAAATTATATTATTTATTTCCCTTACATGTTATAAAATCTCTAAATCTCATTTTTTAAAGAATAATATTCTAAATATTGAAAATAATTTAAAATATATCTTTTATATATTTATGAATGTTACCTATGACACTTTCTAGGATGGTTTTCATAATTTTGGCCAATTTTTAAATTTATAAATTATATCAAGAATTTATTTGAAGATAAAACAAATTTCAAAACCACACTATATTTCATGATTGATTTTAAATTTCTATTTGCATTAATTTTATAGGATTTAATCTAACTATTTTATTATTGAAAATATTATGTTATCCCAGATGAATATTTTTGTTAATATTTTATGATTGGAGGATAGTGTAATTCCAACCAAGGAATAATGTCTTTTCCATTTTAGCTATTTAAATATTAATGTAAGAAACAATCCTTTAACTGGGATACTCATTATTTTAAACATAAGTTTATCTTTTAAAAAACGTTACTTTTTTAACCATGTTTCAAAATAACTATTAGAATGACCATGCACCAATTTTTGATCATTTTTAGTGGTTCGAGGAAATATTTTCTACATTAGAATTTTTCTCTACCACATCCCATAGTTTACAGAATTTTATATTTATTTTCTATAGATTCATGCACTACATAGGAACACTCTATGGGTTATAAATCCCTTAAAAGGTACCATTGGTTCTATTCACCTAACAAATTGGCAGTGACATAGGTTTTACTTGAACATATTAAAAACACTATGCTAGGGTTATTATTTAAAAATACAGTGTTCTATATTCTCCCAATTTATTGGATTATTAGTTTTGGGTATACTCTTTATAATGTCATAGGATATATTTATTCTCATTAAAAGATTTGGTTATCCCTAAACACCTTTTTATAATTCTATAGTTGTCTTGAACATATAAAAGGACTTTTCCCATAGTGGATATCCTTACTCCGATGATAGTGTGTAGATAAATTGAATGATCATTTAGATCTAAACTATTATAATTTTATTTTTTGTTATAATTACTTTTAAATTTTCACTATTTAATCGTTTAATTAATTTCCTATTTATGGGTAAATTGTAAAAAATATTAATCCTACAAAGTTCATAATATATTTTAAGTATCATTTATTTTTATAATTTACCAATCACCACCCCAATTGTATTTAAAAAAAACTCAGTGGGATATAACCATTGAAACCCTCAATTGGATTGTACTTAAGAAATGCATGGTCATTCTCAGTTGAGTGACTTGTGATATACACAAATATTTGGATTAATGACATATGAATTATTAATTCTTACTTGTCATTTTATTTCAGATAATGATTAATATATGAGTTGGACTATAATTTATTGAAATGTTTCATATTTATTGGTCATTCATTTCCATAGAAAAATATGTTATATAAGTATACATATGAAAAATATGATACATAATATAATGTTCATGTCTATACAAATACATGAGTATGGTTGCTTCATATTACACAAAAACCCGTTACAGTTTGAGTAACAATGATGTTTTTCTAGAGATTTCACTATTCTTATATCTATGAAATGGAGATTTCATGATTTTTGTGAAAGATAAAAAGGTAAGCGGGCTACATAGTTCGGTCTTATAATAATAATTAAATTTGTGACAAATTATTAGTTCCAAAATGAATGGGGTTTGATAAATGTTCTCCCCACTCAGGTAAATACCCATTGAGAATGTGCATGAGGGTGGGGGTGGGGGTGGGGCGTGGGGGGGGTGTTCATCAGGGAGGATGAATTAAATAAAACCACCCCTTTTGAACTTGATTTTTTATTAAAAACTATCTTTTTTTCGTTTCATAGAAATAAATAATTGAATAAAATGAAACCGTTTAAGAGAAACATCAATTTTACTTGGTTGAACCAATATATTCTAGTCCAATATTTGTACATAGTATGTTTTTTGATGTAATAGAATTAACTAAGCACAAAAATATTATAATAGTTGTCTTGAAATAACTTTCCCCCTACTTTACAATGTCACACACTTTGAATTTTAACTGTTGTATTAATGAACGCGTCAACACTAATTCTCTATAAAAATCTTCTAACAAAATATATCATCTCTAAAAATGTTTATACTAAAACCGGTGTCTCATTATTCTCAATTTTAATCATATTGATAAAATAGTCGTTCCCATCAAATTTTTGTATTTTGTAAAGCTCCTCAGTTTAATGACCCATCCCCACCATGTTATGTATATGAAGGTAACCATTCACTACTTGATATTTAAGTAATGTACTATTCACCACATGATTTTTACATGGATTAATATTTACCTTGTGAACTTTAAGTGAGGTAAATCATTCCAAATGAACATTATGCGGGGATATATTCACTATAATAAATTTAATCAATGTACTATTTGTATCATGATAGTTAAGTTGGTTACTATTCAACACATGATATATAAGCTGGTAGTATTTTACTTTTGATTCATAAGTGATTTCACTATTCACAATGTGACTATCTTAGCTTAGTTAACATCAGTTATTAATCTTACAATAATCATCTTCAACTCCAAATTTTTTTTACAATGATCTCTAGAGTTAATATTCCCTTCATATTAATGAAGTGATATTGGTCCTTATATAGAAAAGTGATCTAAAAAATACAATAGTCACATAAGTACATTTAAACCATTCTATAAAGCGCTTACACGTTACAATATAATAACTAAGTGGAATGCTATTCCCTATATAATAATCTAATTTTGGGGTTCACCTAGATTTTTTTCCATATGACCATGTAACCACTAGGCATATCACTATTCACCTCACAATATTATCATTATTAAATCCTCCTGGTATTATTACCTTACTAAATAAGAACACAAAACCAAAACACTGCTCACCATATATCTGTTAATCAAAAATTTATTCTCTATGTGACTCTTAGGTAGATACAATTCGCATAATATCAAGTAATACAAAACTCTTCACCATATAACACTTATTAAAATTTTATTCACCACATAACACATTTGTATCAAATTGATCACTGTGTAATTGTTTGGTAGAGGACTATTCATAGCATAGCACTTAAAAAATTTAATTCAAATTTATCTATTATATAGTATTGGTTATCGATTATGTGATCCACACAACTATTACATGAAAATATATTAATTTCTATTATACGTGTTTCACCTAAAAATATATTCTTGAAAAACTAGAAAACAATGGAATCATTTTCATCTTCCTAAAAGGTCTTGAA
The DNA here is from genome assembly GCA_963277665.1 of Viscum album. NCBI lineage: Eukaryota > Viridiplantae > Streptophyta > Magnoliopsida > Santalales > Viscaceae > Viscum > Viscum album. Next base: position 1,114,347,011 of record OY728146.1, read on the forward strand.
TATCAATTTGAAAAAATATTTTCCATTAATAAGTTTTCTCAACATGCTTTGTCAAAAAAAAACAACCCAATATATATGAACTACAATCATGAGGGATTTTTTTTTGACAATATCCCCTTTAGGATTTTTGAAAACACATAATCCTGCTTTAACTAACATGTTGAAAAATCATGTTAAATGTCTACAAAAAGTACCATTCGCACATTGTGGGTTTTCATATTAATCAATGTCTTACTCAACATATAATATAATACCACATGAGTCAAGATCATCAGGATAAACAATATTAGAATACCAACTAATTCTATAAATTCATTTACTCTAAAAAATACTTCTCTAATGACACACTATAAATAATTAGCATAACATAAACCAAAGTTGTAGTAAAAGATATTTATATTATGATTGAAAAACATCATCGTAACCATGATTAATAAAAATCTCATATTTCTCTATCCCAATCATCATCTCCCACATTCATGATGTAACACCCTGAACCCAGTTACATAGAGTCGGTGAATTATTTTAGTACATTGGCATGATTAAAAGGAATCATGCCCTGAAGTCCCCATCTATTTAGAAGTCTTGGAAAATAGATTACATATATGAACCTTAAATTATATTATAAACAAAAAACAACAAAAAAATTATATCCATTGACCAAATTCATATCCCTTAGACTATACATGTTGGTTACTCAAAATATACTTCCTCACATCCTAGGAATAATAAAACACAGAAAGGGGTGAGCTCAAATTCAGTAAGGATAACAATATAGAGATACCATTCATAAATAAGAAGAAATATTTAAGGAAATATATAAAACTAAAATAAAAGCCTTTTCATTTTAATCATCATCATAATAAGGAAAATATAAATCAAATAATGTTATTTACTTATTCACAGGGATATTGTACTAGTCGAATAATCACATGTAATATCAATAGCTAATTTCATAATGATAGAATGCATAATTCTAGACTTCATAACCGCATAGTCAAGGCATAATACAAATACTACAAATAATATTTTTTTCAAGGCCTTATATCAATACACTAGTTTGTCTCATGAGACCTTCTAATGCATCGAGGAGATATAGTGGGATCCACCCATCACTTACTAAGTCCAATGCATTGCTCATATAAAAAGGTTTAAACATAAGATAAACATTTATATTAAAACTAGCATAAAAAATTTCAATACATTACCCATATACCATGAATGGTATAAAAATAATACATCCACAGTAAAACATATCCCTAAACCCTCAATATAATATGGAATAGTTTAATCATAATGAATTAATCTTGATCAACAATAATATGCTGTAAAGAATGTTGACATAGATGAAAATGATCAGTAAAAATCATTGAGAGAAATATCCCTTCCTCATAAAATCATTTAAAATTTATATAAAGGGACTAATTTAAAAGATATTTTTGAATCAAAGTGTTCCATAACACATTGAATCTTCAGAAAAGAATTAACATTTTAAAAAATTCATGTCAATATAAATAAATCCTTAAAACAATTTTGAGAACATAGAAATTAATGAGTGAGGTTTAGAAGAATAAATAATTAATAAATTTAAAATGATGTTTTAGTGAAAAGTACCTTAAAAATATTCCATTGAAAGAAACTTTTTTGAAACATGGACATGGATAATAAATATGTCACAGTACATTTGTACATAAAAACAACATCAGATAATAGAGAGATTGTGAAATTAAGCCTTGACATGTACTCTTACTTGGCCAATGGTACGTTAACCTCTTGAATAACAGTTAAATAATTTTTATTTAATTTTACAATAACTATATACACAAAAATTATATCATATATTATTTTATAATATTTCGTTGTCAATAATATTTTAGTAGTATAATTGTTTTGTGAGTTAATTGATCTGTTTTCTTTTATATAATCGGTTACATAAGCCACGTTTTTTATGGATAGGATGTATTTTATTCACATACATAATTATATTATTTTCATAAACATTTTTTTTAATCATAAATTGAAAAATATTTATGAATGGTTATGATGGTGAATGAATCTCATTATGTTCATGGAGATGGTAATCCGTACGTAGACATGAGTGACAATATCATTATATTGATGGTTAAATCATATGTAATTGGATGGAATATCATATATATAGAATCATTAACATGTGATATTTATTATTTATGTCAGTTATACTCATTATTATACCAATCGAAATAATGAAGTGTTTGAATAACAAACTACACCACGACGTGGAGACGGTAAGTGGTACGTACACACATATGGTGAATTTATCATTCATATGATGGATAGAATAATTAATATGGTTGTAAAATTTTTATAATAACATCACATTATATATAAGATACTGGAGTTATTATTTTTAAATGGAAACAACAATGAAAGAGGATGTGGAAGAAGAAAAAAACATGAAAGAGGGTGGTGAAATTATTACTTCTTCTTCGGGTTCTTCTTTTTTATTTGATCAATATAGCTCATTGGGATGGCTTTATGACCAAAGAATGTCCTATATGATGAATGAAGGAAAATTTGGAGGATATTTGGGCCGGGGTTGGCTAATCCAAATGGCTTTGGAGGTGTTAAATTAAGAGAACAAGAAGTACCCTTTTATAAGAGTGGTGAGGGTCATTTTATGAAAATATTGAATTATTATTTTTAATAAAATCATTTTCGGTATCTAATGACTCAAAAATTATTTATTTTGATTCTAATGTGGGTATGGGTTGAACAATTATCAAACAATAGGATATAGATAGGTTTAGGTTACCATATTGACCTTATCTTTTATATTTAACTCTAAGTTAAATAGTTTGACATTTAACATGACTTTTTGTATTTTTATATTATATGGTTAATAAACATACTATAAAATTCCAATTGAACCCCATGTGGTTCATTATTAATATATGTAATCTTATATAAGTCATTTGGCCAATCATTAGATTTTTAGAAATATTATATCAATTAATAATATAGTATTTGTTTTAAAAACTAAATTATGTCAATTTGACAGTATTTAGTATTAGATTCTTTTGAAAGGCATAAAAACATTATCACTTATAATAAAATTTATTTAATCAATATTAACATTTCATATTAACCTATAATATTAGTGGATTTCCTAAAAAGTCTATATTTACATTTATTTGTATATTTATAATATCAATTACTTAAATATTCTATTAATAAGGTAATTACAACATCATCATTTTGTCATAAATAAGTTAAATTATTTAATGTCAAAAAATTATAAATAAAATACTATTATGTAAAAAATATTTTTATATTTCTAATGAATATTAATAGTCATATTTATATTCTGTGTATGTCAATATTAAAAATTGTTTAGTTATTAAACTTTGAATTTACCTCTTTTAACTCTTCTTTAAATAAAATAATAATAAATGTTGTAATCTAATAAAAGTTGACCAAAGAGGATCATAATTTATTTATAAAGTTGTTTTCGGTCTAATTATAATTATACAATTTAATTAGGACATGTTTTAGGTTAATTATGATATCATTTGTACACTTAATTACCCTATTTTCTTTTAACCGTGATAAATAAAAATCAAAATTTTCTATTGACCATAATTTATTATCATCTTATTGAACCACATTTTACTTAATAATATCAACCGTGTTTCATAGATTTTTTGAATTCAATTCATAGAAGTGGAAAAATTATGTTTTATTCAAATTTGCAAATGCTCCTAAAAGGTGGGTAAAAAAGTTAAAAAGATAAATAATATTTCATACATCTAATTTTATTATAAAATGACAAGAATTAATCACATTTAAAATATATAGGTATTTTAAATATATTTTTAAATAAAATAAATTAAAATAAAATAAATAACTATTTAAATAAATAGTCAGTTTTATATAATAACGCACGTGTTTTCACTATTCATCATAAATTGAATGTTTTCAGAAAAATACCAGAAATATGCCCTAAGATAATTTCGATATTCTTAATTCATAAATGAATTATATTTTATCAAATTAAGAACATAGAATTTGTATTTATTAATTTTAAATTAATTCCCATTGTAAAAACCAAAAAGCGGCTTTTTAAAAAGTATAAACTGTCAACAGATTGACATGTGTTTATGTCAAATTTAAATGTTAAATTACTTATAATGACCTAAATTGCATTAAAAGATAACAATATAATCTAATTATTCTTCCAAACCATTAAAATACATAATTTAACACTATAAATTATTTTGATAAAAAAAGTTTTTTTCAATTAAAATTTAGTATTATTTCCTATTCACCCAAATATGAATGTTATCAGAAAAACGAAAAAAATTGTTAAAACTAAATTTTTATGTCCCCATTATAAATAAAAATTTTAGCCTGTAAAATTGAATATATAAAAGTGTCCAAAATTGGATTTAAGAAAAGGTTCTCCAATAAAAGGACATAAAAATGTGTTTTCTGAAAAATACTTCCTTTATCTAAAAAAATGAATTTGTTCTTATATTATGTCTAAGAAACACATTATATGGATGTTAAAATTATATAGAGTATATAATATTTAAAATTAAGTCAATACTATTCCTAACTGCTTTTTGAACGTCTAGTTTGGTTAGTTGGGGTGCACTCGAACACGGTGTTGTGTGTAGTGAAAGCTACTGAATTACTTTAATGAGATAACATACTTAGAAATCATGGGGTGTTACATTCTCCCCTACTTTAAAAAATTGCGTCCTCACTATTTTAAAATTTTCTTCGAACATATATGGTTAAAAATAGAAAACTACCTTTGTGGAAAACTCACATAAAAAATTGGGTTAACAAAATTTAGGCATAATAAGAGGGAAAGGGAAATAAAAAAAGTCACCAAAAAATTATGATCTCGGTTAGGAGAACATTGGTTGAAATTAGAGACAAAAAATTGGAGGGAAATTTTAAACATTTATAGGGAGTGAATGAGGTCATTGATCACAAGCAAGTGTAAAATTGAGAGACTTAAAGCCATCAATATAATAAAATGTAAAATATCATTTGTTCAACAAAACATAAGGTATTAGGATAACAAATTTTTGTTTTTAATATCCCTTCCCTATTGTTTAATAATTAATTTTTTCATATAATAAGAGGAATATATATATTTATATATATATATACACTTGACAGGTAGAGTTTCATCCTTCAAATAATTCCAAACACAAACTGATCTTTCACTCCAAAAGATAATAGAATTAAAAAATATTTCATTTATTGTAATCGTATAGGATTCCAAAAATAATTAATTTATAATCAATTTGTTATACTATTAAAAAACTATATTATGCAAACAAGGAAATCACGTACACTAGTGCTAGGTGATCCACCCTTGTCACCCTTCAGCTGCGGGTTCAGGTCTTACGCCCTTAATGGACGTGACGAGTTGTCGCCCAACATCCAAGATGTCCTTTTTATGAAAATAAAAAAAATAATCTCAAGAAATCATTTAACCTTAACAATAGAATCCAACGTAAAAGTTAATACATTCCAACCTTTAGTCTTGTCCAAAATAATTCTATCCAAACTCACAGTCCAAAATTTATAAGGAAGGTAAACAAAATGAACATCTCCTTTTTCCCATGTAATAACATGTGTATACCTTCATCATGTACACTTTTAAAACATAGTAAAACCTTAAATTAAAATAATACCTTATTGATTTCATTCATGCTCCCTTACTTCTTATATAATACTAGATATACTCCTTTTAACCAAAAAAAATTATAAACTCCAAAAATGATTGAAGATACAAATCATTAATCAGTTTGAAGGTAGTCAAGAATATCCAATATAATTTAACCAATTAAATCATATATTATTTCAAAGTCACTACCTCAGTATCATAACCATTTTATGGTTTATCTTTCTCTCAACCATATATTTTCCAAAAAAATTTAACTTGTTATTGAGTCACTTTTCTTAGTTCCACACAATCTCAATCACTTAATGAAATAGTACTGTTGTACAATCCTTATATACTCAATAATTATTATAACATGTAAACCATTAATACAATACTCAGATGACCCAATACTGTAATAACAACATATAAAATCTAATAATTCCTCTTCATCTTTAGTAGTATCATAACTTGATTATTATCTAATTGAAGCATTTGGGGTATACTCTGATGATTTAAACATTGATTTGCATTGTGTCCCAACTCGTTGCAGATGAACCGTTGAACCTTTGAATCCTTTTTCTTACCCTTTCAATCACGTTCTAGGTGTCCTTTTTCTCCACACATATAACAAACACTCATTCCCTTCATGAATTTAACAAGGTGTTTCTTTCCACAGTTATCACATATAGAGAAATCTTTCTTCCCCTCTTCCCTTTATCTGTCTTTCGCTCTTCCATAATTTTCTTCTCCTTAGTCCATTAAAATCCATAGAACTCAGATAATTAATTACATCTTTTATTAACATGTGATACTATTTCTTTATATGATGAGAATTCGAGGGAGACTATTTCCCATTTATATTTTGTCTTAATACCATGAAAGATATGATCCTTCTTAATCATTCGATCATGCATATTTCTGGAATTTTCATTCCTTCTACAAGGTTCCATTTCTAAACAATGGAACACACTAGGTTAGTTTATGAATTTCAATGCATAATTAGAAACATGTAAAATACCCAATGTAAATTGAAATGATTATGCATATAATATATAATCATAAATTGTTTTCATTGAAGACTTATTAACTCATAAATCGTTCATAATGGCTTGTAATAAAAATGTGAATTATCCAAAGGTTATGTAAGCCAGGTTTGTTATGGATATGATTTATTTTATTCATATCTAGAATTATATTAATTTCATTAAAATTATTATTAATCAAAAAATGAAAATTATTTTTTAATGATTACGATGTGGAATGAATCTCATCTTGTTCGTGGTGACGGTAATCCATACGTAGGCACGAGGGACTATATCAATATATTGATGCGGAAATAATATGTAATTGGATTTTATATCATTTATAAAGAATCATTAACATGTTATATTTATTATTTACATCAGATATACTCAATATTTTACCCATCCAAAAAATGATTTGTTTGAATAACAAACTACACCACGACATGGAGACGGTTAGCTGTATGTACGCACGTATGGTGACATTGTCATCCAAATGATGGATAGAATAATGAATATGGTTGTAAAATTTTTATAATAACATCACTTTATAAATAAGACATTGTATTTATTATTTTAGAATGGAAACAACAAATAAAGAGGAAGTGGAAGATGAAAATAAATTGAAAGAGGGTGGTTAAATTATTACCTCTTCTTCGGGTTCTTCTTTTTGATTTGATCAAAAGGGCTCTATAGGATGGCTTCTAGACCAATGTAAGGCCTCTAGGATGAAGGTAAGAAAGTTTTGAGGATATTTGGGCATGGGTTGGCTAATCGAAAAGGATATGGAGGTGTGAAATTAAGAGAAGGGTAAGTACCCTTTTATAAGAGAGGTGAGGGTCACTTTAGGAAAAGCATGAAATATTATTTTATAATAAAATCATTTTCAGTTTATAATGGCTAAAAAATGATATATTTCATAGATCAGGTGGGTACTGGTTGAAAAACTCTCATCCAATAGGTTTTAGATAGGATCAGGTCACCATATTAACCTTATCTTTTATATTTAACTCTTAGTTAAATAGGTTGACATTTACCATGTCTCTTTGTATTTTTATGTTATATGGTTTACAAACTTACTATAAACTATTACGAGAAACCTATGTGGTTCATTATTAATATATATAACCTTATCTAATTCCTTTGGTAGAGCCTTAGATTTTTTTAATTTTATATCAATTAATAATATAGTATTTCTTTTAAAAGGCAATTCTGTAAATTTGACACTATTTAGTATTTAATTTTTTTTAAAAGCCATAAGAACTTTATCACTTCAAATAAATATTTTTAATCAATAATAAAAATTCATATTAATCAATAAATTTTTTGGAATTCATCAGAAGTATCAATTTACATTTATTTGGATATTTATAATATCAATTATATTAATATTTCATTAATAATTAGGTAATTACTGCATAATCATTATGTCAAAAATATATTAAATTATTTAAGTTCTAAATATTATAAATAAAATATTTTTATGTAAGAAATATTTTTTTATTTCTAATTAAAATTTATATTCGAATTTATATTGTGTGTATCCATATATTAAAAATTGTTTAGTTATTAAATATTTAATTTAACTCATTTAACTCTCACTTAAATAAAATAACAATAAATGTCTTATTCTAATCAATGTGGACCATAGATGATCATATTTTATTCCTAAGGTTGTTTTCGGTCGAATTATATTTATCCAATAGAATTAGGACATGTGTTATGGTAATTATGAAATCATTTTTACTCTTAATTACCTTATTTACTTTTAACCGTGGTAATTAAATATAAAAAATCACTATTCACCAAAAAATATTTTCACCTTATTAAACCACATTTTACTTACTAATATCAACCGTGTCTCTCTGAGTTTTGAAATTCAATTCACATAAGTGGTAAAATTAAGTTTTATGCAAATTTCTTAATGCTCTTAGAAGGTGGGTAAAAAACGATAAAATGTTCAATAAAATTTACAGATCTAATTTTATAATAAAATGACTCCAATAAATTACATTGAACTTATATAGATATTATATATCTATTTTTACTAAAAAAAATTAAATAAAATAAATAATTATTTTAATAGAATGTCGGTTTTAAATAATAACGCATTGTTTTTTCAGTATTAATTAAAAATTGAAAGTTTTTAGAAAAATACAAAAAATTCACCATACGATAATTTTGATATTCTGAATTCAAAAACGAAGTCCATTATACCAAATTGAAAACATAAAAGTTTCATTTATTAATTTAAAATTAATCTCTATTGTCAAAACCAAAAAGCATATTTTTAAAAAGTAAAAACAATCAAAAGATTGACATGTGCTTATGTCAAATTTAAATGTGAAATTACTTATAATGAATTAAATTGTATTAAATTATGGAAATATAACTTAATTATAATTTCTAACCATTAAAATGTATAATTTAACACTATAAATTGTTTTTATTAAAATAAATTCAATAAAAATTTAGAATTTTTCACTATTCACCCAAATATGAATGTTATCGAAAAAACACAAAAAAAATAATCGCAACTAAATTTGTATTACCTGATTCTAAAAAGAATTCTATTTTTTCAAATTGAATATATAAAATTGTTAAATATTGGATTTAAAAAAAGGTTCACCATTAAAAGGTGGTAAAATTGCATTTTCTGAAAAATACTTCCTCTATCTAAAATAAATTAATTTGTTCTTATATTATGTCTATGAAACAAACTATATGTATGTTAAAATAATATGGAGTATATAATATTTAAAATTCACTTAATTCTATTACAGACCGCTTTTTTAATGTCTAGTTTGGTATGTTGTGGTGCGGTCGAACTCGGTGTTGCATGTAGTGCAAGCTATTAAATTTTTTTTAATGAGATAACGTACCACTAAATATTGGGGTGTTACACCTGAACATGATTTCTCCCTGTTTTTATTGAACGCAAAGCTGAGTCCTTCGATTTATTCATTCAGATAAATATAACATATCAACATATACAAAAAACAAACAATACCATAGGGATATTGGTGTCACACATTTACATTATTTATGTTTTCATAGATAATATAACTCCAAGATCCAAATTATTCCTCTAAAAATAATCCTTGTTTATGGGGTTCATTGTAATTTCATTAACATGAATTTTAGTTGGAACATAATTTAACATTAATAACACATAATCTATTTTTTCACTGATAAATTGATTATTCATTTCAATTTTTTTATTTATGAGTGGTAGAATCTGTTTTGTTAGAATATTTACAACACTATAATAAACATAATTTATTTTAGTTTGAGATTTCTTTTCCAATCCCATAACATTAAGCTAGTGTATCATTCATAATAATTTCATGATAATTTGAGGGGCCACAATATATTCTACTTCTATGATGAAGATATATACAGAATATTTTTTCTTACACATCAATGAAATACATAATCTGATGATGTATAATGAGACACCTTAGGCTATATATTTTTTCATCATCTAATTTGATCGACACTGTGTCTATATATCTCAATAAATAAAATTTTGATCTTCCATTTTAAGGAAAGGAAAAATTTTCTTTTCCATTAATATATCATACTATTATCATTATTTGAACCATGCTTATTTATTATGTATTACTTTGATATTAATATCCATAGAATGTGGAATTAAAATATCATGTTATGTAACTATTAAATAAAGAAAGATTTTAATGATCAGCCTATATTAAGTGACATTAACTCGTTTTTATTAATCATCTCTGGACAATTCCTTCCAGGTAGCAACTAGAGTTGTAATATACTAGGCAATTTAAATCCCAAATACTCTCAAAACCAAATTGGTATATTATTATTTAGAAAGAAATCATTCATAACTTCCTTACAACACATGTAAAGTAAGAATAAATGTCAACTCACAAGTCCTTGGAATTTCAAACCCACATTTCGAGAATTATATAAAAAATTTAAAGTAAAAAATCATTCAATCCAGTAATGATTATTTAATCAAAGACTAGTTCCACTCTTAAAATTTTATTACTATTGTAATTTTCAATGATATTATAATCAAATTCACTATATTTGAAAACTATCCTTTTTTAGTGTTGATGAAGTAATGAATATAATGATCTTGGTGACTATTTTAACCTATAAAATTAATTCTCCATCAGAAAAAAATTATTTCATCCTTCATGAATGATAAAAATATATGGTTATTTATATTAGATATTTATTTACTATAAGATTATTTAGAAATTACGATTTTACAGAAATCTAGAAAACATTTAAATTTCATTATGCTTTTATTAATATGAATAGTGGAATAGTTTTTTACTTAAAAATGTGAAAATGCATCATTTACATTATTTCCCTTGATCTGGGTGATTCCCTTGCACACTAGTTATGATTTTCTTCAAATTAACTTGTATTCTTTATTATTATTTCGAACATCCCATTTGGCCTTATGACATTGTTAGAAGTCTAACTTGAAATAATCTTCTATGTATAATTTTTCTTGATTATGTAAATTGCTATAATCATCCCTAAATCCAAATTATCATCCCTAGTAGATTATTCAAATAATTTTATCTCTACCTATGACAGGAAGGAAACCTGTTATAGAGGCTCTATTTTTATTATTTTCACTGGTGTCTTTTGAATACTAATGATATTCTTCCTATAAATCATTTCATTACTATTCAGATTTTTTTAAATTACATGTCTTCCTTGATCATGGTTACCATATGAAATTTATTTAGAATAAACACGCCCCCCTTGGGTTCCCCTAGACTTATTAAAAATGAAAAAATAACATCTGAAAATGTTTCGTTGTGTTTGTAGGACCCCTTGTTTTAGGAACCATTAATATTATTATATGTGTCAAAAATTTAGAATAAAATTTATATGTACATTAAAAAGGATTCAAAAAATATTTTAAAATACACCTTAAAATATATAAATTTAAATGAATACAGTTTATTCATTCATGAGTGTGACATTGCAACGAATCCACATAAAACAATGTACTACACAGAATGGATTATTACTCACCATGAATTGCGTAAATCCATTAAATGTTCATATATCAATGGGGTTAAAAAATAGGAATAGCTTAACTTACAATGACTATGAAATTTTCTTGATCATATTAAAATTATTGGATCACCAATTTCTAGGAAAAATATATAATTAATAAGATCACCACTGAAAGAAAAATCATTTTGTAGAACCTATAACATGAAATAAGAACTTTTCCTGGTGTTGTAAGAGTTGAATGAACAAATTATTTAGTAAGTAAATATATATATATGAAAACATTTATATTTTTACAATGGGAACTATTGAATATAAAGTCTTTCCAACTATGGTCATTGGTCATATATCATATAGGTATTTGAAAGCATGATTCGTTTTGTGTTAAATTTAAAAAAATATAACTAAAGATGAAAGAAAAATATGACATTAAAATAGTATATATATATTTCTGAGTTATGGATAAATATCAATAATATTATTAATAAAATATGATATTATATATAAATATAAATTCAAATAAATTTTTTAATATCATTGGAGTAGCAATAAAATTTTTTGGAATATAAATAATTCTTTTATTTGTATTTGTAAAAGCATATTTTGAATAAAATTAATATATTTTTTTCAATGAAACATTTTGTGAAGTTTTCCACATTTATTCCTTTTAATTTTTATAATAAATGTTGGAAAAAATATAAAATTTCCATTAATATATAGATAAACATTAAATTAGAAATTGATATAAAATTATTTTAAGAACACATAACATTTAATATTTTCATTTTTTCAATAAAATATGATTTTCATTTTATATTGAATTTTATTTTAAAATAATAAAATTTTGCATTCTAGAGAATTTATTTTTTACAATGGAAATCATTTCTCAATTAATAATGAAAATTTTATCATATGATACTTATTTTAAAAATTTTAAAATTATTGATTTCTAGGTGAATATGTAAAAGTATCACTTTTACTAGTACTGTCACTTTGGTGACATTATTATAGAACAATTCAACGAAATTTTATTATTAAATTTTTATAATAAAAAATGTAACTAATAAATTAAAATAAATTGTTTTAGAGGACAATGTATAAAGACAATGTTTAATATTTTAGAAAATTTTGTTAATATTTTATGAATTTTTTTCACGAATTTGTTTTAATAAAATTTTTAGATTATGGAATTATGTTTCGGACATATTTTCATGTTAAATAAATATTAATTTAATAATAATACACTTATTTTTCTTCATATAATCTATAACATAGGTAATTGTTTCCGGAATATAAATATTATGATTAAAAACACACTATTTCTTAAAGGGGTGTCCACATGTAACTTTTTACAATAGTAAAATTAACTGTTATTATGTCTAGAAATTTTAATTGATAATTTATATTTATTATTTATAAATATTATGTTCAAAAAATATAATTATTATTATTTTATTTTTTGGAATGAAAAATAAAATATTTTATAAAAAAAGATATCTTGGTAAAAATTAAATGTTATAAAATTAGGAAACTATGTGTAAATGGATTAAATCATGTTTAAAACATGTATGTGAATTTTTTAGAGGGTTTATAGACCAAATCATTCACCAAAATATATTATTATCCAATTTAGCTTTAATTACTTTAGAAAAATGTGATCACTTTATAATAAATGGTTTTCTGTGCTGAAAATGAACTTCTCTTAAATTATAAAAGGAACCACTACCATTACACCTATAAACACTTCCAAAAACACAGAGTATTGTCCCAAAAATTAGCATTGTATATACAAAACCCTATCCCCACAGACTAGATTCTTTTATCTTCTCAAAGCACAACGCTACGTTTCCATATGGTGGGGAGAAAATGAGAATATGAAATGGGAGATGCAATATTCTTTACCGCACCTTCCTAATTGTTTTATAACTTATTCCACCCAGAAAACTATTCTCCATGAGATTTATATAAAAATAGTATAACTAATATTTTATTTCATTTTTATACCATTCTAACATCCACCATAAAAATTGATAATATAGAAAACATCATCAAGTGTGAGTGCAAACTACCGCCTTAAGGAAAAAAATGTTCAAATTTTACATCACCACATTTCATGTGTGGTTCTATTAATATGATTAATTTAAAAATATATTATTTTTATCATGTTATTTATCTTAAATGATAATATATATTATTTTACATGCTCTTTATATTTTTGAAATATGAGTGTCTTTCTTGAGTACGTGGAGACCACATGCTCTATATGATGATGTTTGTCTTTCCTTTACCATATCAACTATCATAGGTGGAATCAATATGGTATGTGATGTATTAAATTTTATTAAATTAAATATTAAAACTCTAAATTGATAATATTATACATTCCATAAGTTATTTAACAACAAATGTTTATCGTAAATTTAAGTACTAAAATGGATATATAAAAGTATGTTTTATAATTTTATCCCATTTATGTAGTGTATATTTAACAATATAAATAGTTTTATAATAGAATAATAAGGAAATAATTATCTACAATTTTGGATGCTATGAAACAATTATGAGATAAAATTACTTTCGATAACATTTCGAGGTTATTTCAAAGAAAGTGACTGAAGAACTTCATGTAACAAACATAAGAAGAAACAATATAATAAATTGGTGAAAATGATGAATATTTTTCCATATAAAATTAAATATTGAAATATAAATCTATTATAATATAGTTTAATAAAATAAATTTGATTATTCTAGATGTTAAGTTCAAGAGTACACCAGTTTTATATACATAGTAAGGGATGTTTCTTACAACCCTTGATACTTTTAAGTTTATGTTGTACTTTCTTTCACATTTTATGAAATATTATACTGATTAAATTATTATATATTATTATATATTTCCTTAAAATGTATTCATAGATAATTTTTATTTTTATTTCTAGGGTTATATAATCTTTTATTTCACATAATAATCCAAAATGTTTAGTAAACTCGATTTAAGGGAACATTAATATATATTTCCCCACATCGAGAATCACCACAATAAAATGAATTTAATCCATGAATATCTTAAAAAACAAATTATTTTATATATAAACCTCGTTACACAATTATAGTATTATGGAAAACAATAAGGTCTTTCTTTATTCAAAGGCTACATTAGTCATTCCAAAAAATCATCACAAAAGAGGTAAGCTTTTATTCTTTCTTCTCCATGATCTATAGCGACCCAACCCCAGATAGCCGAGAGCTGTTGTCTGATACTATACAAATAAGCATGATTAAATGGAATCAATCCCTATATGACCAATCAGTTTAGTAGTCTGGATAAACCATATTCATAAATGGTTATTTCATTACAAATTGATACAATAATTACAACCTATTTTTTCATCAAAACAAATAAACAGCTTGAAGATAACTCCAATCCAACTATTATATTCCTACATTTCTTTCATAGTTTGTTTCCTGGTTTCTTGTAGAATGATACAAAATAACCATGAGCTAAAATTCTCATCAAGGGAAAAATATAACGGAAGAAATAATGAATCTATTTGAATAGTCATTATGGAAAGGTAAACAAATAATGACATGTCATTTTAAAAACTATATAATCCAATTTGTCACGACCCGTCCTCGGGGCCCGTGCCGTGACTACCCCAAGCCCGCCTTCCATAGGCCAGGGGCTAGCGACTAGCACCAAAGGCGTAAAATCCCGATAACTGGGAAGGCATTGCCTTTAAAAAGTAAACAAACACCACAGAGTAAGAAAGCGGAAAGTAAACACTAAACAAAAGCAGAGTACAACTGAAAGGGAAAACAGCAACTGAAAAGTAAAAGCCGCTACTCCGAGCTGTCCACTGGAAATCCCACCTGAAGGGTGGGTACAGATAGCTCCTCTGCTCCACGGGTCTCGTCGTCCGCTCCGAGCACGTCCCGCCCAGTGGTCCACCTCCGGGTACCGTCCCGCTCTACAAGCCTCAGCTAAGGTCAACGTTGTCCGTCGTCTGCAACCAACACAACGTAGTGCGGGCATAGCCCGTGCAAGGGTGAGTATAACGATACTCAGTAGGGACCCCGAGACCCTCAAGGTCTCACTAAACCAACAAGGATAACCACAAAGAAGATTTCAACAGATAACCTCTACTTAGGTATATGCCCATACATATACCTAAGTTATCAAGTAACCCATCTCAATCATGAGGAAACACAAGGATTTTGAAAACAACAGATAACCACTACTCGGGTATATGCCCATACATATACCAAAGTTAGCAAGTGACCCATCTCAATCATGAGGTAAACACAAGGTCAAAAGTCTCAGCTCAAACCAGGATTTTCATTATCGAAACCATAACTACTGAAGAGCTCCGTCTCTAGAGTGTACAGTGGTCCTGTCACGACTCCGAGGTACTGCTCACTAACCTAAGACTACTGAGGTACTCCTCCTATCGAGTACTGCGGGTTTGCGGCCAACTACCTGGCGCTCCGTCCGCTGAGGGTCTGTCGCCAAATACCGGGCGCTCGCCCAAATAGCCTACTGAGGTACTCCTCCTGTCGAGTACCGCGGGTTTGCTGCCAACTAACAGGCGCTCCGTCCGCCGTGGGTCTGCTACCAACTACTGGGCGCTCCGTCCACTGGGCTAGTCGACTCACTCCAAGTCGAGTCGGTCAAGCAGTCGTCAGGTCGCAGCCGGCTTGAAACTAAAACACATTCCATTAATCATTTAACTGAAAAGAAATGAACCCATAGATATATCTACGTAAAACCTCATGTATGAATAATAACTGAAACTAATAGGAGTGTAATGAATCTTCAATGTAAATCAAGTATAAGGTACATGAGGAAATATTACGATGAAGATCTATCCACTACATAGTTTAATACTATGGATCTATCCACTGTTTAATTAGTGAAATTGGTTTATCTCGTGAGAACCCATTGATTAATCAAGGAGTTATATAATTTCCATGATCCACCCATCATTGCATATCCAAAGAATTCATCATATTGAATAATCAAAATAAAAAATATTCATTTTCAAATATACATATTGATTAAAGAATATAGATTTACCAATATTTTCCCAAATAATCAATCAAATATCGAAGTAGACATCGCATGTATGTAGGTATATGGTTTAGTCAATAGTAATATCCATGATTAAAGAAATAATTAATTTAAGGTAAATTAAATGTTCAATTATCACGAAAGATTTAATATTTCAAGAAAATTATCAAAATAAATAAATGAAGTGAATTTGAATACTATCCTTGGCCAAATTAATAATAAAGATGGTATCAATAAGAAAAAACCCCAACTGGTGTAAAAAAGAGGGTTGTTATCATTGATGAAATAAAATATTATCTTTTAAAAATATTCTTGGGGAAAATATTCTTCTCTTTTGAATTTTTATTATTGAAAATCCAATTTTAAAAACATTGATAATGGGGCTTCAATGATATGATGATAGATAAATCCATACATGTCGTACAAGGTAAAAATAATATTCCTTTTATATAGAAAAAGGTTCTGAAAATTCTTTGTTTGTAACGTAAAAATAAGATTCCTTCTAACAGATTAGTAAAAGAAAAAAGGGTAAAATTTATTTTACCAAATCATTTTAAAATC
Source organism: Viscum album (assembly GCA_963277665.1). Lineage (NCBI taxonomy): Eukaryota > Viridiplantae > Streptophyta > Magnoliopsida > Santalales > Viscaceae > Viscum > Viscum album. Next base: position 1,114,364,346 of record OY728146.1, read on the forward strand.
ATATTTGAAAAAATTTTAATAATAAAATTTTTATATGAAAATAGGTTTTCTGAATAAAGAAATAAATCTAGTTAGGATTGATAAAAAAAATTCTAAAACACTTTCAGTAACAAAGATTGGGAAAAGGGTCCAATCCATAAAAATGGTAATGGGTAACCACATAAGAATTAATGTGATTTTGCAATAATGGTCATATAATTTCCTATAATGTAAATTTCATTGAAAAAACATTAGGATTATTATTTAGGAAAGTTATATTTAAACATTCCAAAGTGTTCCATACAACATTGAAAATTTTTTAAATCATAAACCTTAAAAAAATATAAAATGAAATTATTAAGGAAAATGAGGGTAAAATAAATTCATGATATAATATATAAAAATGTGAAGTTTGTACAACACAAAATATTTAAGTTGTGAAAATTACATTTATCTCATCGATGTAAAATGTTATATCGAAATCCGTACTATGGCAGTAACAAATTACTTGAAAAATCAAAATGTAATAAAATTTAAATAAAGCATCCAAATATCACGAATATTTTATAATTCATGTTATTATATGTCATTGTGGCATTAATTAACCCATATATAACAAATTAGGTGTATAATAATTATGTATGCCTTACGTAATGTAAATGAGAGAAGAATCCCTTATCTTGTTTTTTTTCTGGTGATCATCATTTATCATCATGAACAATAAACAAATGTTAATTTTATACTTTATTCACAACCACATTCAATTATATAATTAATCTGATATTGCTTATTAATATGTTGTTCACAACTACTTAAACTATTAAGTTTAGGTTGGGTGTTTTTGACCAAATATAGTTTGTGTCAAAACAACTATTATTGGTAAACTACAGTCAAAGGGGTCATTATATAACATATAAAGTTTTTTAACCATGGTATAATTATAATATATTTTACATAAATTATAATTTTAAAATCAATCATGAAATATTGTTATTAATATGATAATATGTTATAATCATGTAGAGGATTGGTCGTACATACACATGAGTAACATTCTCAATTTTAAATTATCACTACGGAAAGAAGGTAAGTAACTCAAATATTTCCCAAATGATTATTATATAATAAATATCATATTTTTAATCATGTATACTTATATATATCACTATGTTATGTAAATGGAATCACATAATATCATGGAGGTAGTGGTCCACACGTCCATGAAAGTCATTATCTCTTTTAAAGTGTGTGAATGGGTAATAATGAAATTGATATATATATATATATATATAAATTTATAGAAAAGTAATTATGTCAGTAAAATAATGTATATGTATTTTATGTCTCATATTTTTAATTATAGTTATCATTTATGAATTACATGTTTCGTGTGAATGAATAACATCGTTTTGAGGGGGCGGTAGTCCACACTTCCTCAAACGATTTTATCATAATAACATAAATAGAATGCACTAGATTTAAATATTATAAATGGTTTATAGAAGTATAATTATATAATAAATATAATATAAAACATATATCATCAAAATTTACATCATAATGTTCACTATGTGAGGTGGTAATAGAAGAATGAACAATCAAAGTTTTAGAGGCAGTAGTTTTCCATCCATAAGAAACATTATTTTCTTTACCTATTAAATTGTGGTGTGTGTAAGTGTAGGTAAATATCAAATAAAGAAAACAGTATACTATATTGAGGATACTTGGTTTGTTATTAGTGAACAGAATAAGGATATTGTATGTGTTGGAGAGTAGAAATGAAACTAGAGAGATTGAGGAAAGACATTACCTTGTAATCAGGTAACTTCTTTCGGTTTGAACCGAAATGGCTTTTTGGAAGGGTTTCTCTCAAATGGGATTATTATTGGATGAGGATAGAAATTATAGGAAACTATTTGGGTAGGGATTTTCTAATCATAATAGGTTTGTGTGGTGTGAGAAATGGGTAGAGGTGCTGGCCTTATGTAGAGAAGGAAAATGAGTAACTTGGTATTCTTGAAAAGAAGTTAGGTGTGCGCACGTTCGTACCTAATAAAATTCATAAAAAAACTCCAAAACTCATTAATTTAAGGATAATGGGGGAATTATAGGCAACCAATTTGTTTTAGAGAAGTGTCTAGGTCGTTGGGGTGCATAAACATGGTGTTTTAGTCCATTTTAAACCTAATTACACCTTAATTACTATAATTTATTTTATTAACTTTCACTATTAATTTTTGTGAGAAATTAAGTTGATCCAATTATAAAAAAATTACTGTCTTCATTATAATGGTGGATGTATAATTTTTAAAATTCAACTCACTGAAGCAGAAAAATTAAGATAAATGCTAATTTTGTTGACAAATAGATTAAATTGTTTTAGTTGAAAAATGTTCAAAACATTGTTATGTTTTTATATTCAATTTAAGTTAAATATTTATTAAAATTAAATAAATAATATTAATATATTTATAATTTGTAAAATAGGAATTTTCATCAAATTAAGAATACAATTTATCATTAATCATTATTTAATCGAAAAGGTAGTTTTTAACTAAAACGCAGTGTTTTTTAGTATTCAAAAAAATGATGTTTCTTTAAAAAATCCAAACAATTCATCATAAGAAAATTTTAAAATTATGCATTAAAAAGTGATGTTTATTTTAAAAAATTAAGTACATATAAGGGTCAAAATTAAAATTTTAAATTGGTTCTCCATTATAAGGTGGTTAAAAATGCCCGAATATAGGTTTTTATGTGATGTATTGGTTTTTATCCTATCTATGATTACCAAATTTATTAGATGAATATAAAGATAATTAATTGAATATGTATAAAATTTATTACATTAATATCACATGTCATACATGATATCATATAGAAGTTTTTTACTTTATTTTTTACGGTGTCACGTTCTCCCCACCTTATTTAAATTCGTTCCATGCAATTTAAAATTGATAATGCTGATAGATTATTTGATACCTACTATGTTTTAAATACCACATCCTAATAATGTTTCATAAGTAATATTCTATAAAAAATTTAATTGAGATTACAATGTTCATATGTAATACCATGTAACTAGGTCTCTTTATAGAAGAACATCAGAGAAAATTAGAGGTATGTTCTTAGAGGAAAGACAAAAATATTTATAAAGATCGAATGACGTCATCATTCACCAACATGTGAATGATAAATGTAAAGTTGATGGTCATAAAACCATAAATATTTTATTATTTAAAAGTTGATCAGTTCAGTATAAATTAAGGTATTAGAACCATATATTATTTATAATTCATAAATAAAATTTGTGTAATTATTTTATGAACCATGAATATAAAGAAATATTCTTACTTGATAGGTTTCAATATCAAATGAAAAATCCTAATTTTTTTGTACTTTGAAATAATTCTAATTCATCAATTCAATCACAAAAATTAATAACCAACAATGAATTTTTTAAGCCTAAAGCAATAATATAAAATTTTATAGATTAGTAAGAACCTATAAAAGAGTGAAACGTTTTACTATTTTTCTTCAGCTATCTACCAAAATAAATATGGTTAATATATGAATTTCTAATCATTAAAAATGTTACTATTGGTTTATCGTTAACATTTATTTGTAAATTTTTTAATCTAAAGACCATAAAAATTAACAAGGACATTGAGTAGGTTAACCATTTGTGTGAAACCCTTATCATCCTTCGATCTTGGGTTAAAGACCCCTGAACTTGGAAAAAATGATTAAATGTCACCTGGTTTATAGGTTTTTCTTTTCTTAGATCATATTAACGAAATTTTCAAAATATATATGATAGACATCCTTAAAATTCGGTTAATCACTAAGTAGAATTTTATCTAATTTTTTCAGTACAATATCAAATCACAAGTACATCATCCACTTATTTCCACATAGATCCTTATATGGTCTAAATTTTATCATCTAGGATAGGGCATTAACATGGGAAAATTCTAGGTTTCCCACATTTATGAAAAAGTACTAGAAATTATTTCGTAGGATGAGCTTCATTTCCATCCATCGTAGTCTTCATTTTTCCTCAAAAATTCATTTCATTATGCCATTCTTTACCACACACAAAGTATTTAATTTTTCCATTGAAAAAACTTTTCTAGGTTTCTCCTTCAACAATTCTCACATGTCCAATGTCGAGCCTTCTTTTCTATATGATTTCCACAACTAATGATCTTATCATCCTCTATCCTTCTCTTCATTGGTTCTCTCAGGAGTTGGTAAAGTTTTGTATTGTTAGTTATATTTCATGAAAACTAATTTTTCATAAACATGATATCCTTCACTCCTATCAAAACAAAATTTGTTTAATCATTTTCACCATTATCTCCTTCACGTTCAACATTAGATCAAATCCTTCGAGTTCTAGCCATTGACTAAAATGAGAAAGAATAGGGTGAACTATAATAATCATAGTAAGAAAAGTATATAAATATCTATAAGATACCTAAATGATGACACCTTATTTTTAAATCTAAAAAACATAGGTTTAACCTTGATTATTCGCTGTCAAAATCCATTCAAATATTTCATAATGGTTTGTAATGAAAACGTGGATTATCGTAAACATATCCCACAGGAGTGTCAAACCAAGTACACAGTCAGGCCCATTTTGATGTATTAGGTTACCCCGAGTTAAACCTGGAACACCATGTTGGAGTTGTTAATCTTATTTACATATGTTTCAAAACTATCGCTACATATATTATCTAGATATGATGGTATCTTTTGGAATACCAACATATTCTATACTTTACCAATATTCGTGGATTTTAATCTACTATTATCCTCAAATAAATTCTTAGTGTTATGTTATATAACCAACATTTTCCTAAATCTAGTTCCTAAGGTTGCTACTAAACATCCTATAATACTAACTGTCGAGACCCAACCCTATATAGCCCAAATTTTATGTATTTTACTAATTACATTCGAATGATTACAATGAATCATTCCCCACAGGATTGATCATTTTAGTATTCATTGTAAATCCGATACCTAAATGAGTAAGGAATTATAAATGGATATATTATTTACAATATATATTTTTCTCTTAAAAAATAAAAAACCAGAGGATAACTCAAATCCAACTAGTATATTCCTGAATTTCATTCATAGTATGCCTCATGGATTCGCGGGGAGTGAAACATTTAAAGGGAGAGCTCAAATGCTCAGTAAGGAAAAATTATAGCAGAAGTAATAATTAATCAATGCGAATAGTCAGTATGGAAAGGTTAATAACTGAACACATGGTATAAAAATAACTAGATATGGAAAAATAAATATAGAAATCTCTGAAACTAAAAGACATTTCATTAATAAATAAACTGAAATGAAATGTATCCATATATATGTCGACAAAAAATCTCATTGATTAATATTAATTGAAACTAATATCAGTGTAATTATTTCTGAATAGTCCTCATGTCTATGGTACATGAGGACCTACTAATTCCATGATCTACCCTCCATGTAGTTTAAAATGGTGGATCTATCCTCCTTTTAATTTGTGCAACTATTTTGTCTCATAAGAACCTATTGATGCATAAAGGAGCAATATAAAGTGAAGCCTCCAACCATCACTACATGTCCACAGAATTCTTTATATTGAATTTTCAAAATAAATAATATTCATTATCAAATATTTGTATTGAAAAAATATTTCTTATTAACAAATATTTCCACAAATAATCAAACTGTCAAACTACACACCGTGTGTAAGTAGGTATATGATTTAGTCAATTGTAATATCCATCATAAATGAAATGGATAATTTAGGGGAAATTCAATGCTCAATTATAATGAGATATTTAATATTTCAAGAAGACTAAAAAATTTATTCATATAAGTGAATTTGAATACTATACATGGGAAAATTAATAATAAACCAACCACATGAATATATAAGGATGGTATCAATACCAAAAATCCCATGTTTATTAAAATAGAGGGTTGTTTTCATTGATTTAATAAAATATTAACTTTTAAAAATATTCATGATGAAAAAATCCTTTTCATTTGAAAATATTTTTTTATTGAAAATAATTTTTTGAAATCATTTTTAGGTGGTCTTCAATGAAGTGATGACGGATAAATACGTACATGTCATACGAGGTAAATGGAATATACCTTTGGAACAGAAAATAGTTGGAAAATGCCTCCTTTGTAAAAATACAAGAATATTACTTCTAAGGGATTGGTAAATTAAAAAAAATGATAAAAGTGTCTTTACAAAATAACTTTTGAAATCATTTCCATAAAATATGGTTTAAAAAAATAGGTTCTCCGACTAAAGAGGGAAATAATGTTGGGTTTTCTTAAATACAATTTCTAAAACCCTTTGAGTAACAAAGAGTGATAAAAGGGTACTAATACCTAAAAATGGTAATGTATAACTAGAGAATAATGAAAAGGATTATTGAACAATGGTTATATATTATCCTCAAATGGAAATTCGATTGAATGATTATTAGAATTATTCTTGAGAAAAATAATATTTAAACATTCCAATGTGTCCCATACCACATTGAAAAATTTTTAAATCGTAAACCTAGTGATATTGTAATATTAAATGAAAGTATTAAATAAAAAGAATGGAACATGAATTCATGAAATAATATATCAATACAGGATGTAGGTACACCACAGAAAATAATTAATTGGGGAAAATGACATGTATTTCATGGATGTAAAAAGTGATATAGAAATCCTAACTAATGTTGTAACAAATTGATTGGAAAACCAAAATGAAATAATCCTTAAATAAAGCATTTAAATATCAAGAATATAATATAATTCAGGATATTATATGTCAATGTTTAAGTAAGTGTACCATATATAAAAAATTTGGTGTGAAACAATTAAGTATGCCTAATGTGAGAAAAATGAGAGAAGAGTCCCTTACATTGTGTTTACTTTCAGGTGATTGTCCTTTAACTTCCTATATAGTAATAGTATTAAAATTTTATAATATCTTTAAAAAAATTCATTTTTATTATTACCTGTATTTCTCTTATTACCATGTTGTTTATAACTACTTAAGAATATAAGTTTACAACGAGTATTTTTTTAAAAATTCAGTTTGGGTGTCAAACCAATGATTATTGGTCAGCTATGGTCAAAGGGGTCATTATAAAAAATCTCAAATATTATGATCATGAAAATATTATCATACTTTTACATAAATCATACTTTTAAAATTAATCATTAAATATGGTTATGGAAATGAGAATATGTTATAATCATGAAGAGGGTAGGCTGTCTGTACGTATGAGTAACATTCCTATTTTTAAATGATCGTTGCGGAAAGAAGGTAAGTAACTGATGTTTCTCTAGAATTATTTTTATATAATAAATATCATATTATTTATCATATATACTTATATATAAAATGATGTGATGTAAATGTAGTCACATCATGTCAAGGAGGCAGTAGTCTACACGTCCACGAATGACATTATCTCTTTTAAAGTGTGTGAAGGGGTAATAGAAAAAAATATATTTATATATTTCCTAAAAATAAATTATGTAATTAATATCTTATATATGTTTTTTATGTCTTTTATTTTTAATTATCACCGTCATTTATACATTTAATGTATTATGCTAACAAATCACATTGCATTAATGGTGTAGTAGTTTATACTTCCTCAAACGATTTTATCGTATTAATGTAAAATGGGAAGTAATTTTTTTTATAAATGTTTTAAATAAATATAAATACATAATAAATATCATATATAACATATATAAAAATTCTCACATCATAATTTCCACCATGATAGGTGGTAATGGACGAATAAAAAATCATCATTTTGTGAGGTAGTAGTTCGCCTTCCACAGAATCATTATATTATTTACCCATTAGATGGTGGTGTGTGTGAGTGATGGTTAATCTATGATAATAACAACTTCCTAGAATACTGATAATACTGGTGTTGTTATATAAGAAAAGAATAAGGTTATTTTAGAGGATGTTGAATGGAAATGAAACTATAGAGATTGAAAAAAGACATTACATTTTAATCTCGTCACCTTATTTGGTTTGAACCAAAAGGATATCATAGAAGGGTTTCTACCAAAATGGATGATTATAGTTTTAGAATATGAATTGTGGGAGTATATATGGTCTGGTCATGGATGAACTTAATAGGGTTTAGAGGTGTGAGGAATGGGTAGAGCTGGTGGCCTTTTATAGGGAAGCAAAAAGAATCACTTCGTGTTCTAGAAAAGTAGTTGGATGTGAACATGTTCATCCATAATAAAAGTTATAACTTTTGATCTTGGAGTTTCATTTGTTTTCAATAAGATTTCAATTAGATTTAAATGAGAATTCTATATGAGAATAAAGGCTATTGATGATGAAGTTGGTGAAGACTTGGAGAATTTTTGTTGATTCAAAGAATTAATTACTACACTTGATTATTTGTCCAGTAGGATACATTTATAATGATTTCCAAGATGATCTACAGTTCCAAAGAGTTGTATTAATGTAATACATGTTTACACTATCACAAAGAAGACCATTCAATACTCAATTTCATTATCAATGAAGTGGAAATCCATCCATATTCACTATGTGGATGAAGTGTTGTTGATTCATCCATTGAATCTAGATGGATGATGTTTAAAATATTAGATGATTGTTTGAGATAATCCTCAATGTCCAATATATGGGCTAATGGAGAACATATCCCTCACATCAAGGAGATTCAAAGAATTATATCTTAATTCATGAGGAATGAAGAACCGATCCTTGCATCATCCATTATTGGTTCAACTACATAAGGAAGCTATTTTGGATTCATGATCTAAGAAGAAAAAAAAGATGATGTTTTGGAGAATATCTTGGGAATTCTCATTCCAAAGATAATAGAAGAAGAAGAAAAGTGGGATTGTGTATTGGAATTTTATATTTGTGAATACTTATTTGATACTAAGTAGTTATTTTCTTATTCCTTTACATAGAAAATTAGGCCAACCATAGAGGCCAGCTGAGGTCCTCACCTCAAGCACATACGAGATCCGAGTGTCAACTGTGCTCGATGGAAGCCCTCAAGGTCATCCACACATGATGTAGGGTGTTTGGAGGGTAGTTTATAAGCCTAAATGTGCCACACAATAGTGGACTCATGTACTATGTCCTCTAGGAGTGTTCCCGGAGGAAGCATAGTGGGTTCTAAGAGCGCACCCGCAGAACATGATATGGGGAAGTACCTTGAGGGGAGAGAGGATAATTTTGAGCATCGACTACCACAAATTGACATTTAAACCACGAGAAAACCATGGGGTGTCTGGATGTGGAATAGGGTTTTAAAATGAAGAAAAAATCTCTACAGTCCATTTAATCACACACGAGATATCAAACATACACCAAATTCACACCACACCTTCTAATGAAGGCCACCGTGGTCGATATGAGCTAATCCAATATCCATGGAATCATTTTTAACCTCTGGCCACATGGAGAGACACCCGACATTGATGCTCTCCATCACCACTACTGAACCACTGAGTTATTGCTCCCGACCGCTGTTTAATCTCAAAGTTAGTGCATGATTATCGTTTGGAAAAACTGAACACATGCATTCTTTAAATTTTACATGCCTGCATCGAGAAAGAGAATTCGAATGCCGCAAAAGAATATAGAGTTTCAAGGACACATCAGAATGATCCATGCAATTAGGAGATGACTTGAATGTGTTCGCAAAAACATGCACGTGTGGATAATACTCACTAAGAAAGAAGGAGTCTGTAGCTAAAAATAAAAAGGAATAAACTGATATTTGTAGGATATCTCTTTCGCGTTTGAATATATTTAAAGATGATGATATTGTCTATTGAAAGCTTTAAGTCTGGTGGAATATGACATTGATTTGGACAGTGATCCTTTCCTATAAATACACAGCCCTTGACTTAGGATCAAGTGTTGAAAAAATTGAGAATGATCTAGTTCTAGAAAAAGAAGTGCACCATAAAGAGAAGGTTTCAGTGCAGCCCTACTACGAGAAGGAGAAGACGATCCCGTCCGACGTAGAAAAGTGATACGCACTCTTGAACCTTCCTTACAATGAATACAATCATCTACATCCTCAATATAAAGGAAACCCCACAACAAGACGATAGGTTATTTGTACCCTCATTGTGTCTTTGTGAGGTGTAGCCCGTGGGTAAAACAAGCAGTGCACTTGCTCCCTTGTTCTTCTCTTTGCGAATAAAAAACCAATAATTTCTTTTGGTTCTGTGAAGGAGTTCCTTGCACACCCTTTGGGCGAAAAAGGAGAACTATGCTCCCTATTTTCTCGAAGAATACGGGCACCCATTATTTGCATCTTTAATAAAAACTATTTGTAGGGGTTCATTTTTTGAAGAAGATGGAGCCAATGCAGAGCATGGTTTGTGTGAGATACCTCATTATTGAAGAAGAAATACCCATGTGCAAAAAATACCGAATCGGGTTTTAATGTGAATCCTTTTATGAAGTGGAACCCACACACACCTATATATGAATTCAGATAGTGTGGGTAAGAAGAAGAAGAAGGGATTTTTTGTGTAATGAAAAGTGGAGAATTTATGCATGATTCACATGAAAATCATGTGAATGAGTTGACACACCCAAGTGTTTACGAATAAGGTGAACCATGGGAAAAATCATTTGGTCTATAAGAAGACTCATGCATAAACACATATTGTTGAATGAATTAAATAAGACAATGTTTCCATTATATGAACTAAAAGAAAAATAGAAAGAGAAATGTAGAAAAAGAAGAGATTTTGTGTGTTTTCAAAGTGTTTTAACCACTAAAGATTTCACACAAGGAAGAACAAAAGGAATATTTCATGCATGCATGGATGCTAATGCAAACGTAAGGAAAGGATCAAAAGTGTGTGTGCATATTGAGAAAAAAAGACCAGACAGTGAATTTTATAAAGTAAAAGTTCCATGCATTTAAACATGCATGAACACATGCATGTGTGAAAATAAATAAGTAAATTAATAAAAGATGTTTGGATATCATGAAAGTCATGCATGAAGTTGATTTAATTTAAGACTTAATCCAAATAGAGTTAAAGAAGATCTTCCATTTGAGTTTACAGTGTTTGAGAATCCAATAAGAAATATGGTTCTAATATTGAGCAAGATAATTCTTGTATATTATATTCTTGAAGAAGTTATGTGCACCATTGGTAGCAATATAAGTGAGGCGAGATCATCATCAGAAGAAGAATGAATTTTTAGATAATTGTGGAGACTAAGGACTGATCAAAAAAGTGATCACATTTATTGAGCAAGGCCAATAGACCATAAAAAAGGCTGTTGAATATTCTTGAAGAGATACATATTCATGTGTGATTCATAAATCCTATGTGGGAGGAGGAGAAGATCATATATAGTGAATGAAAGAACTTAATGAAGGAAGTTGTTCATGTGACTCGAGAGCTGAAAGACCCCTGTGAGATTTAGGGAGGAGAAGAAGTCTTCAGTGGGACTCTAAAGCAGGCCAATGCGACTCTGGTAACACTGTGCGAAGCAATATAAAAAACATCCTGTGGGAGTCAAGAGTGATGCTATGGGACTCTGTATTGACCATTTTAATTAGTAACCAAATTATAGTGGAGAATCATGGTTGGGGCGAATAACCAACACATCAAGCAGTAGGTATTTGAACAGAACATTTAAAATCATTTTGTTTAGTGCCTTTACATTTACAACATAATTCAAGGTAAGGATGAGAGAGACAGGAAGAGTAGATCAAGGAATTTACTAGCCATAGAGGTTTAAATGAAAGGAACGAATCAGTAAAATGATTTAAAGGGATAGCTGATTGAACCCTCCCCCTCTTAGTTATTCACATGGATCTGGGAACATCAATTGGTATCAGAGGGAGGTTACATCTAAAAGATGCAAGGAACTCTTTATGAAGTGCATATTTGAGGAGATGAGTGAGGAACCTCAAATGGTGATTTATTCTAAGACATAAAAAATAGAAATAAGAAACAAGAAAGGAAGATGAAGATGAATCTTACTACTAATTGGGATACACCTTCTATAAAAGGTAATCTGAAAGATACAACATGTGATAAATTTTTTTTTTATTATGATTATTTTGATGAAGCATGTTCAAGCTATGATAATTATAGATCAATCAGTGATCCTCATACTAAACTTAATGATCATCAAAATAACGTCCCTAGAGATGTGGAAGGACACATTTCTGCGAGCATTAGTGTTCCTCATGAAGAAAAATTACATTTCTAAGAAGATGATAATGCCATGGAAGAAGCATTGGATAAAAATTTTGGCATATCCAACACTCTAAAAAAACTAGTGAAGGAAAAGGAAGAAACAATTTCTTATTTCAATAAAAGACATGCTCATGTTACTGAATAATTTTAGGGAAGTATTTCTAAGAAATAATTCTTTGATATTTTATTTGAAGAAGCTTTCCATGAATTTGAAAAGTTGCACAAATTTTCTATGGTTTTCAAAGCTAATCAACTAGAAAACAAAATTAAAAAGGTAAAGGATATTTAATTATATAAGAAATAATTATGAAATTTGAATGAAGATAAAATGTTGAAGATGAAGGGGAATTTGTAAAGTAGGATGAGATCATTGGAGGATGAGAAAAACTCCCACAACATGGAGTTTTCAGAACTACAGGTAAAATTGAAGAATCGATAATCACTCCAAGATGGAACTTTCCAATCAGCATAAATAAGGGATTCTTCCACTCAAGTTTGGATTGAGGAATATGATTCCAAAATAAACATTGGATGATCCTCTTATCCAATGGAAACATCTTCCAAGAAGAATTTATTAGATAACCCAGTTATTTTTGTTTCTACTAATTCTATTTCATCTGCTAATATTGGTTTAAAGTTAAATGATGGAATGATGTGGATTGATAAAAATTTCAATACAACTATGAAAACATCAGGGATGGATACAAGAATGATTAAGAAGATAAACTCTCAGAATTATTCTCTAAATAAATAAAGACAATTACAAAAACAAAAATGCACTAAATCTTGCCAGAATCATTCTATAAATTAAAAAAGAATATATGTTGGATATTTTTGGTGTTATTGGAAGTTTAGGCATCAGTCCATTGATTTATGGAATAATATGTCAGCATATGAAAAATATGGAATGAATACATTCATGTATTGTAGATGTAATGAAATAAAGCAACCTATAATGCTAAGGAAGAATGCACGGATGAATAAGAATTTGTCTACTAAGAATAGATTTGAATATCGTGAAGACTTTTATGATGTGAACAATAGAAGTGGTCACAATTATCCTGAATGTTGGTTTAGTTTCACCATGCATAATGCATATGTTGATTAGAAATATAGAACACTACAATTGAGGAGAAAATAAAAAGAGTTTAAAAGGATTCCACATGGAATATGAAAAACAATGAAGTCAAGAAAGCAATGAAAGAAATTATTCCCAAGAATAAGTTTAAACCTGATTCTAAGAATGTCATATCAACCAAGAAAAGAAGTTTTTTCTTTGGAAATAATGTTCATACCATGGATCACTTCAAACAAGTCATGGAAATGAATGGATGTAAGTGGAAACTAAAAGGAGAATCAATCCAGAAGAAGATGAGGTTGGATGAAGACATTCCTATAGATAATCTTAATAATTTTCCTACTTAGTGTGTCTTCAAGACAATGAAGAAGCCATCTGGAATCCCCAAATCATAAAATGTTAAAAAGGAGTGTTTAGTTATCTAGACTAATCAATTTAAAATTTCTAGATTACTATAAGGAGCTAAAGATGAAGTACTATATAATGATAAGGAAAAAAGAAAAAAATTTATTACACGTTAAGGAGAATTCAAATTTCATGAGAGGTTGTTAGTACATGACAACCCAAGTTCCTCACAACTACAGTGTGGAAGGTGCAAGAAGGCTGGACATCATGGAAAAAAATATTTAACTATTTTACCAGGAAAAATGGAAATTACTGAATAACATGGACCAGTAAAAGCTACTTTACTAATGATAGAAGTGATGAAAAAGAATCACCACAATTTGAAGGTGAATGGATGTAAAGATTCTATGTGGACAATGAAAAAATTGCCAAATGGAGAGAGGACATCAGCATGAAGAGTACCAGACACATTAGAGTATCAAGGAAAAGAGTTCTCGGGTTGAGAAAAAATTCTCATCCCCAATGCTACAATTAATAATCTCACATGTTTTCCATATTATTCCCTTATATTATTGTTGTATATGTTTTCTTACATTCTATGGAATTAAAGATAAAGGTCATTTCCAAAATGATAATTTAATGAACAAAGTGGAGAACTACTAGTTGAACGCATTATTCTAGATTTCATAATTACATGATTTGAACCCAAGTGGGTGATTATCAACATTCATATCTTCAAGCTTATCTGATGATATTCTCCACCAATGTAATCTGAATAGAGTTCACCCCTTGAGGGGGAGAATAGGAATGAGATGATATCAATGATTCTGTCATGAAAAATCTTGAAATTCTTATTATCTCACTAAGTTAAATCTTGAAGTATTCCAATCACACATTCATCGCTTGTTCCTAATTGTATATATCATGCCCATTTTGGGGGAGTGAATGATTTATGACAATATGGGATGAAAAAGGGATTCCTATCATTTCACTTGTAGTTTTTAATATGTTTGGTGAAGTATGTGCAGGATTTAGCATTTCATTGATAAATATTATTATCTCAAATCCTTTGGTCAAGAATTGAACCATTCTGAGCATGGTATCACATGTATGGTTGTTCATAGACAACATTAAATACCTTGGCCATATCTAACTTGATTTCTACATCAGGTTGTCCCATGTAGGATTAGAGTTGATTTACTAATTTCTCTATGCTAAGTTAACCATGTGACATCATCCCTCTCTTAGAAATTTTTGAATATATATTATTCAAAGGGTGGAGGACATGTTTTTGAAGTGACCCCACTAATACCTTTGCATATGGTTTCCGATACGGGAAGAATAGACTGGCCAACATATTGACCAATTCAAAGTGTACATAAGTGAAATTGACAAAAAAATACAAAGGGGTAGATTGTTGAGCATGGTGTTACATTTTTTTCAATAAGATCTCAATAAGTTATCAATGAGAATTCAATATGAGAATGAAAGGTATTGAGGAAGAAGTTGGTGAATCCTTGGAGAATTTTTTTTGATTCAACGAATTGAATACTAAACCTGATCAATTATCCAAGCGGATACAATTATATTTATTTTCAAGATGATCTAAAGTTACAAATACTTGTATCAAAGTGATAAATTTTTGCACCATAATAAATAATACCATGAAATAATCAATTGCATGAGGAAAGATGTAAAGATCCATCCATCATCACTAAATAGATAATGTGTTGAATATTCATCCATTGAATCTAAATATATGATGTTTAAAATATCATATGATTTTTTAATCAAGTCCCCAAAGTCCATGATATGTGTTAATGGAGAAGTCAACCCACAAATAAAGGAGATTCCATGAATTATGCCTTAATGCTCGAGGAATGAAGAAATGACCCACACATCATCCATGACTGGATCAACACCTAATAGAAGAGCTTTTCTATTCATGATCTAAGAATAAAAGAATGATGATTTTTTGGAGAATATATTTGGAATTGTCATTATAAAGAATATAGAAGAAGATGAAAAGTGGAATTTTGGTTTGGCATTTTATATTTCTGAATAATTAATTTTTACATGGCAGTTATTCTATTATGCCTTTATACAAAAAATTAGGCCAAACATGGAGGCCAACCAAGGTTCTCACCTCAAGCACACGTGGGACCCGTGGGTCAACTGCAGTCGATGGAAGCCCTCAAGGCCAGCACTACATGAGGTAGGGTGTTGTGCGGGCTATGTATAATCTAGAAGGTGGTGCACGGTGGTGAACCTGTGCAGCATGGCCACTATGATTTTGCCCAAAGGATGCATATTGGGTGATACTAGAGTGCCCACAGAACATGGTATGGGGAGATACTATGAGGGGAGAGAGGAGAATTCTGATCATTGATTGCAGAAGATTGATATTAAAACCATGATAAAATCATGGGGCATTTTGATGGGGGACATGATTAAGAAAAGTAGACTCAATATTCGTCATCCATCTAATCATGCATGAGATCTCAACCACAAGCAGAATTCGCACCACACCTTCTAATCAGGGTCGTCCGTGGTCGATCCAAGATGATCTAATGACCATCACATCATCTTCAACCTCCAACCACATGGAGGACCACCTGATGCTGCTGCTAACCATTGCCACAACCGAACCTCCAAGGTCTCTCTCTCGGCCACTAATTATGTTCAAAGTTAGTGCATGATGATCATCCTGACGAACTAAATACATGCATGCATTCATCAAGATAAGTAATTCAAATGTGGCTGAAGCAAAGGTAGTTGGGAGGCCACATCAAGATTCTCGACTCATTCGTGAGATTATTTTCATGCAATTAAAATTTCATGAACGTGAGTATAATACTCTCTAAGAATGAAGGAGACCGCGATTGATAAAAAAAATGGAAACAACTGAGATTTTCAAGATATCTCATCTACCTTTGAAAATATTCAATGCCAAAGATCTAAACTATTGAATGATTTGAGTCCCATGGAATCTCACATTGATTTTAATGGTGATGGTTGCTAATAAATATAGAGCCCTCGACCATGTCTCAATTGTTGAGAAAATTGACAAAGCTCTTGTTCTAGAAAGAAAAAAGCACCGGGAAGTGACTATTTCTGTACAACCCTGCTACGGGAAGTAGAAGAGGTTCCCTTAGGAGTTCAACTAGAGCTACGAACTCCTGAACCTTTCTTATGATGAAGAAAATCATCTTCACCCTTAGTGTGAAGGAAATCCTAGAAGTACAGAATATGTTCTTTAAACTCTTGTTGTGTCTTTGTGAGGAGTAGCCCGTGGGTAAAACAAATTGAGCACTTTAACCCTTGTTTTTCTCTTTGCGAATATAGATTCAAGAACTACTTTTGGTTCTGTAAATGTGATCCTTGTGAACCCTTTGTGTGAATTAGGGGAACCGTGCTACAGGTTTTCTTGAAGAAGAAGAAAAGCCTCTTATTAGCATCTTTAATAAACATTATTTGCAGGTGTTCGTGTTATGAAGTGGAATAATCCAAGGATGTGCATGGTTTATGTGAGATACCATGTGATTGAAGTAGAAATACCCAAGTGAACAAAATACCCATTTGGGTTTTACATGTATCCTTTTGAGAAGAGAACCAACACACACTCATATACCCGTTCAGATAGGGTGGGAAAGAAGCAGAAGAAGGGATTGTGTGTGACAACAAAAGTGGATAATTCATAAATGATGTACATTCAAATCATGTACATGATTTGAGACACCAATGTGTCCAAGAATAAGGTGAACCGTGGTCATCACTCATCTGTACTAGAAGATGACTCATGCAAAAATAGATAAATTAGAACGAATTAAATATTACATCGTGTGTGTTATAATACCGAAAACAAGAAGATAAATAGAAAAGGAGAAAGAGAATATATTGTGTGTGTGATAAATGTGTTATACCCACTAATATTATCACAAAATAAAGAACAAAAGGAAGAGTGAATTCATGCATGCATGCACATGCACACATAAAGAAAGGATCAAAAGTGTGTGTGCATATTGAGATAAGAGGAAAAGACTATTCATGTTCAAAATAGAAAGCTACGTGCATGAAAACAATAATGAATGTATCCACATGTGAAAATAACTGAGTAATCGAATATAAAATGTTTGGACTCCATGCAATCCATGCATGAAGTTGATTTAATTTGAGACATCATCCAGACCAAGTTAAATAATATCTTCCATCTGAGTTTACAGTGTTTTAGAATCCTATAAGAAAGATAGTGCTGATATTTATCAACATAATTCATTCATATTATATTATTTATGAACTTTTGTGCACTATTTTTACACATATTAGTGAGGCTAGGTTGTCATCATAAGAAGAAATAATTTTTTGGGCATTGTGGTGACTGTGGTCTGATCAGAAAAGAGTTCATTTTTATTGAGCAAGGCCAAGAAAACTTACCAAATGCTGTTAAAGATTATTATAGATATAAATAGTCAAGTGTATTTCAGAAATACTGTGTGGTAATAGTAGAAGATCATCTACAATGAATCAAAGAATAATTTAATGAATTAATCTGCTTGTGTGAATCGAGATCTAGAAGACCCCTGTGAGATTCAGGGAGGAGAGGATGTCTTTAGTGGGACTCTAAAGCAGGACAATACGACTCAAGTAAAAATATTTGAAGCAATATAAAGATCCTCTTGTGGGACTCAAGATAGATATAGTGGGACTTTTTATAGACCACTTTAATTACTAACCAAATTATACAGTATAATATGTGTTTGGGTGAATAACCAACCAAGCAAGGAGTATGTCATTGAACCGAAACTTATAAATTCTTGTTTTTAGTGCCTTTACATTTATAGCATCATTTGAGGTAATGTTGACAGAAACAAGAAGTGTGTATTGATTCATTAACCATCCATATATGTTTAACTTAAAAGAATAAATTAGAAAAAAGATTTCAAGGAATCACTAATTCACCCCCTCCACCTCTCAGTGTTTCACACTGAGCTGGGAACTTTGATAAAAAACCACCAAAAATAATTAATGGAATGTAAGTAGCCAAATTATAAAATTAAAATGGGTTTTGGACAAGTTTCTAGGTCATTTGGGCCCTTATACTTATGATTTTAGTTTTTTTAAAGCCTTATTACACCATAATCACTATAATTAATTTTAATCACTTTTACTAATATTTTTTGTCAAAAATTGTGTGTATAATTTTTAAACACATCCAAAATCTTTTATATAATGTTTTATTTGAGATTTTTTAAATTCAAATAAAAGAAGAAGAAAAATTTTGATTAATGCTAATCTCGCAGACAAACTGATTAATTGGTTTTAGAAAAAGAAGTGTTCAAAACATTATTATATTTTTATAATCAATATAAAAATTAAATTTATAAAAATTAATTAAATTATATTAATAGATTTATAATTGATCTTATGTGACTTTAAAACAAATTCATAATATAATATATCATTAATAATTATTTAAATTAAAATCTAGTTTTTAACTAAAATGAAATATTTTTCACAATTCTCTAAAAATGATGTTTCTTAGGAAAATCCAAATATTTCATCCTAATACACTTTTGACAATCTGAATTAAAAAATTATATTTAGATTATGAAATTACGTTCATAAATGTGTCAAAATTATGATTTAAATTATCTTCGTCATTATAGGGTTTTTAAAAATGCCTCGATATATTTGTTTATGTGAAATAATGGGATTGATCTTATTTTATTCTTACCAAATATATTATATGAATATAAAAAATAGTTGTTTGAATATGTAACATATTTATTAAATTATTAGGACTCAATAATTGTAATTAATTTAATCGATTAGGATAAAACATCTTTGGGATCATAAAACTAGTTCTCTATAAAAATATCCTTATAATTCTAAATTTGTCATTATATTACTTTATAATTTATTTGTAACCAATGATTTATCTGTATAACCTTATATTTTCATAATTTAGTTAATAATATTCATAATTGATATTCTTTATCTTATTATATTGAAAAATAATGTTGAATTTATAGATTGTTTCTCGTTAAGACTTGGTATGGAGTACAACCCATGAAATCAAAGATGGTCACTTTTGCATGTAACACAAGCTATATAGGAAGGTTGTTGTTGTGTATGATGTATGTTAACTCATTGATGCATGAATTTCAATATAACTCGATGTTTTATGCATTGAAATACACATATTATATTTTAAATAGTAAAAATATTTTAAATTATAGAGATATTATACAATATTAACTGCTTATTGTCACGTGTCTTACCCGCTATCAAATACAAGGTAATTAACATATTTTTTCGGGGCATCAAAATATCATTATCATAAAAAACTATATTTAATCTAAATTATATATATATGAACATATAAATGATTTAATTCAATATTTTCTTTTTAATCCATATCATTTGGCCATCATAGTTTCCATGAATCAGAATTATAGAATCAGCTTCCTTCTCATGGGGTTGATCATGATTGTGGTTATTGTTTATTTTATTTTCATTATCTTAAATTTATATGCATGAAAATCATTTTCATTATGGATGGGAAAAAATTATGAATCCCTCTGATGTATTAGGTAATGATTTTTTCTCATTAGGTGTTATGTAATAGATTATGTAGTAAAACTATTCAACCATAGGACTTTGTCAACTTTATGATGATGGAATAGGTATTGACCCTTAACTAAGGTTTATTATATCATAATTTATGTTGCTTCTATAGGGTTATGATCTTATGAAATCATTTAAGAATTCTATGAAGGTATTATTAGGGTCATACTATATATGATATCACATTATTCCTCTAGGATCTTATGTTATACATTATTACTATATTGTATTTCCTTACTAAGATTTTTAGATCACCCTTTCCCATTGGTAACTTTTCCAAGATAACCTTTGATGTTTTAAAATATATATTCGACGTAACTATATGTGGTATTAAATAAAGCTTATTTTTATATGTTAAAGATGATGTATATAAATGTACAATTTTTAAGGGAAAACAAATCATTAACATGTTGTGCCTTATCAAAAAATTGCATTGATGGTATTTTGGTTGGAGAGTTCTCTAAAGGGTCTCATGCTGTTTTATGTAGGTTCCAACTATAATTGTTCTACATTAGGCCTTTTATGCTGTAAAATAAGAGTTTACAGTTTATTTTTGTGGTTTATAGCTTATATGAGCTTCATTTTATAAAATTTATGTATCTATGATACATAGCATAAAATAGATTTGTACCATTAAAGAGGAAATTATAGCTTAGGTTAATTATATCCCAATGCCCCTTTCATTTCATATGAAAAGGAATTTATATACAAAATGTGTTTTTATAATGTATGTTATGTAGTCCCATGGAAGATAAAATAGGAAAGTGGAATTGACACCATAATATTGGATACTTATAGACATTTATAAGATTTACTAATGGCCAAACCCAATTATTCATCTACAGATTCAAAAAATGTTTTATGGTAAACCCTATAAATTCTTGGAGATCTTCCATTCCATCATCCCTTTGATCGATATATGGGTTCTTGTTATTTCTCATTGGTGATTGGTGGTGATTTCATCATCATTATACCCATGTTTCCATCTATTAAGCATATATTTATCAACTATGCTATTTTTTTACTTTTGTTTATTTTTTGGGTATTGTTTTTGATAACCCATAATGTTTTGTTGGTTGATATATGTTTTTTTGGTGTGGTTATAGTTTTTGTGAATTTGACTCTTCTCCCAATGGTGCGCAGTGGGACCATAGAGCTTCACTATGGTATGTGATCCTCATTCTCATCTGTATATATTCTATATGGGGAGATTTATTGACTTTTCATTCCATTGGGATTATAGTAATGGTTTGAATAATAATATAATTAATTTAAATAATTAATATTGATGGGAATTGGTAGATTTCACATTTTATGTATTCTTAATATTGTTATTGATGACACTATACCATGTTATTTCCCTGGTCAAAATAATAAATTTTGGGAGCCTTACTTGAGCTGTAGATGATATGATATGAGACCCTTGATGTGGTTTCCTTTGATCAAACCATGAATAAAATGATTAATTATGTATATATGGATAATTAATAGTTCATAAAAATAAACTATTTTGTGTAATAATATTCGTGCTAAATTAAGAAGTAATATGGTAAAATCCCATGAATTGTTTATGGAAGATGGGATGGGTTAATATTGTGTGTACACGTATTTGATGTGATGTATTGTTCGGTTCAGAATCATGTGAGGTGATGAGGGTAACTAGTTGGGATATGTTTTGCTTAGGGTTATGATGTCGTTCTTGGTTAATATGGATACAATGAGGTTTTGTTGTCTGATATGGTGTTCTGTGGTTTTGATGTGAGTTTGTGGTGCCCAATGGTCAGTGTGTACAGTGGTGGTGTTTTTCCATGTGGAACCATCATGTGATGAGGTCGTGGTGTGTGATATTTAGTAGTGGTTGTGGTTATGTGGTTGTAGTGATGTGAAATTGTTGTGTTGTGAGGTCTGGTTGTTCTGTTGAGATGGTTGGATGTTGTAGTATAGTTATGAAGGTTAATGTGAGATAGAAAATATATTTTGTGGTCATTGTTTTAGTTTCCTAGTTATCCATGGAACAAACATTAATGATTAAATAAGACAAAATAAACTAGAAAACAAGAGAGATGGGCTAGAAAATGATGTGAAGCAAATGGATTAAATGAATTGAACATTAAGTAAATATAAAATATAAACGTGAATTAATTGGAATGGTAAATGAAGGTATATATATATGTGGATTTTGTGGTGGTGGTATGGTTTGTTTCATATAATGGTGGTAGTAGTGGTGAAGGTTGGCATGTTCTACCATGGTGGTGTGGTTTCTTATATTAGTGTTTTTATTATTTACCCATAGGTTGGGTATCATATATTATCTATATAATATGTATATTATGTTATTTCAATACGCACCGAAGCCAAGAAAGATAACCTTACCATTTATTAAAGGTTATGGGTTTTGGATATTTTTTAATGTTAAGGATGATGGCTATTGGGATCGATGAATACTACCCATTCCCCACTCATCCATTAGTATCATATTCCCGGACTCCTTGAGTTGGATGAAGTGCTGAGGTATAGATGTGATGTGATAAATCAAGTGTCTAAAGGAAGGATGAAGGATGATGTGATATGTGGTGGGGGTCAAGCATTTATAGGTGGAAGGAGTAAGATTGATGAACATTAGTTTCTTGATATTCTACAACCCCAGATATGTAATGAGATGTCATTTGATTACCCAAGTGTCTTCAAGAAAGATGTGTTGGGATGATACCCAATGCTAAAACCAGATTCAAGACCTTACAAGGGTGGAATAGGCTGTGATGTGTTCTGAACCACATCAGAGATGGATGGATTGTGATGTGATTTTATAGAAGGGATGTGAGTACATGGCATTTCATGTTGGGTGGTATAATATTTAATTTTGTTTTAAATAATCATATGAGAACTTTTTTTATTATAATCTTAATTCTGTATTACTGTATTTGAAGCATGATTTAGTGAGTGAGCCATGTTGAGGATAGGATTTGTTAGTTGACCTATTAAATTTCTTGTTGTTTCTTCTCTTTTTTCAACTGTGCATTAGCAAGCTATTTAAACTTGTGAGAAAAATTACATTGGTTATGTCCCTACTGAGTATCTATGTTTTCCCTTCATGCATATATACAATATTTTTTTAGGTTTTCGAGAGGACATTGGGGATGAGGTAGGAAATTACTATCTTGGGTAAGAGTTTCTGTTGATATTATTCGTTAGGAAAACTTGAGACATTTATATATGTAAGTTTAATATTTTAATTAATCATTTGACTCTTATGGGATTATTTATATATTATTGGTTGTGGGTTTTTAGTTGTTTATCCTATCTACTGGGGATATTTTATAATAGTCGTTTAAACCTCCCATTTATTTGTTTTTTATACCGTCAATTCAAGTCCCTAATATGGGGCCTACCAGGGTATGGACTCTGTGATAATTTCCATCATCCATTATTTTATCATATTTAAGGAGAGGTTTCATGAATGAGTGGTATCAGAGATAATATATGACACATAAGATGGAGTTTTTGTTTAGGAAATGTGGGGATTTCATGGGTTGGTAGAGAAGTGGTACTATTTGGTCTTCGCTCCCAAAATTGGTTAGGGAGAGTGTCTAGGAAATATTATTTTAGGTCCACCCATGATCCGGTTCACTAACTCTAAGAACGTTATGAAACCTTGTTAGGTTTCCCTTATTGGAGGGAAAAGAACTAGGATATCGACATGAAACATGATTGATTGTGTTCATGTCTGAATTGAGATGTTTGTGGGAAATAAAATGAATTATGTTACAATGTGATTTAATTACCTGCTAACAAGTTTAGGGTATTCTCTTTAGTTTTTAATAATATATTATATTCTTCATCCATGAATAATTATCTTGGATGAAGTACGTCAAGATAATTTTGTTGATCATTGAAGGGTTAGCCCAATAAGGGAGGATAAAGTTTGGAAGAGGGACTTATGTGCCCTAATGAGGAAGAGTATAGGTATGTATGAGGGGTGTTTCTCATATTTGGAGATAGAGAACCAATTGGATGAGCTTGAGATCTATTTTATTATTCAATATATGAATGGATTTTTTTGTTTGGATGTAAGTCATTTTTGGGGACCTATGTGCTAATAGTGGATGGTTTACCTTGGTGGCTGAAAGGTGGAGGAGGTTTTGTTTCTAGAATTATATAGGGGTTTCCATTCAGTTTTTCTTTCATCTATGGTTAAGAAAGTGTAGTGGAAGGAGTTCCTATCTCTTCAGCATGGGAGCCTGAGTGTGAAGGAGATTGGGATCAGTTTCATACACCTGCAAGACTTTTCACCAATTTGTTTTCTATATGTTGTTTCTAGAGAATGATGTCTAGACAAGGATTTATTCCCTATGATTAGGAATAATTTAATTCATTTATTCTCCAAATGAATTTGGAGTTGATAAAAGATGATTTTATCATGTGAATTATTTTCTTGGGAGTTGAGTCTCAAGAGAGTGGATAATAGAGTGTCTGGGGGAGAAGACGTTTAGGTTGTGGGTCACATGTTTTTTTGCTGTAATATTTTTGATTAGTGGAGAACCATCCATGTAAGATATAATTTCAAACTTCTAGGTTAGTTTCCTTATGATCACTTTTTGGAGGCACTCTATTTTATTTCTATGTATGTAGGGGACATTGGAACCCCCAACGATAATGGAGACTATTCTTGGAATCCTTTTTCATAAGTTTATTTAGATCCATTTTCGGTATCATTAATAATTTCTTCCGATGTAGTTTTAGTGGTAGGGACCACCAATTCTTGGTCATCTGTCAGGTGTAGATAGTGTTTGATGAGGAAAACCACATGATGGTCTAAATACATAGAGACCTAGGATGATTAATGGCTGTGGAGACCTACAGAAGAGAGGTAAATGAGATGGGTTTTGAAAATTCAAGTGTTATAGGTAGTACTAATGGAATATCCAAGATTATTTTGAGGTATGATCAATTTATCATCAACACATTTTTGTGATTTTTTGGATTTAAGAGCGTTTAACTCAATTGTTTTTCCCTCTTTAATCAGTGCATTGGGACTCAATGAAGAATGTATTCTAATTCCCATGGTGTTATCTCCCCTAGGGGGAGACTAGTAAACTTTCATTGATGTCTGATAGGGTTATTTATTGATGATGGGGATACACCATCCAATGTTATATTACCACATGTGGTAAATAAAACCATATCATGTTATCATTTTTGGGGATTGATGATATTCAGTATGATAATTCTTCAAATGTTCCTATATGAAATTTAATTTTTCAGAAATTCAGGGCTAGTGAGTGGTGTTTGTTGGTTATCAAAGGTATTATATGGATGGTAGTCAAGAAGACACTCTTTTTTATATATTGGAAGTGTTTTATATCAAATATTTGGAAGAGGGTGTTCCCAATGTTTTATCGGAATTCCAGGATCTTTTCATATACTATTTTCTAGTGTTTACCCCGTTATGCGATGTTGAGTTGGGATAAAATTGATGCTTCGCCTATATCTGGTTTCATATGATCCAACATAGTTGCATGAGATGAGGTTTTTTGTGGGATATATGACATAGTGAGGTTTTTTTCAATTCATTATGTCCCCTTGGGGTTATCCAGTATTGATCACCGTGAATCAAGATGGTAGTATGAGATTTTTTTTAAAATAAAAGTGTTTAAACTTAGATAGAGTCAATAAGAATTACCCCCATGCAAGGATGATGTTCTATTTAACTATTTGAGAGGATACATTTAGTTTTTCATGGTTGACATAAGTTATCGATATCACTAGATTATAGTGAAGGATGATGATATCTGAATGAAATCATTCAAGTTCATCTATGGGAACCTCGAGTTTGTGGTCATACAATTCAGTGTCATAATCTCACAAGCTATGTTCAAGGGGATCAAGAACTCAGTCTTCCACAAGTTTCTATACTAGTAATTATCCCCATTCATTGATGATATCTTATTTTAAATGAATTTATACTGTAATTGTGTGATCTATTATTGTACTTGGTAGTTACTTATCCAGGGGCATAACTACGCCACCATTATTCTAGATCTAGAAGAAATTGGGATTTCACTTAATTTTACGAAGAACAACTTCATTACAAAATGCTTTGTGGATTTCACATATCACAATAACCTAAAATATATTTTATCGTAGTGATATCTAAATCTACATTTTTTAGGTGAATAGTTTTTTAGGATTGTGATTTGGAGATCTCTTACACCCAAGTAGGGGGGATTGTTAATGGTGATAAGCTGACATGGATGTCTTGAGAATATATGCTTCAACAATATTTTGATGTTTGGAAATGGTGGGAAGATCATGAAATGATAAAAAATTACATTTGATAGGGTAGTGGGTATATTTATCATTATAAAAGTGTTTTCATGTCATCCTTTGTGTAGTAGGAGGATGAGTCAAAATGGGGACACTCAGAGGTATATGTGACATGTTATCGTTTTTTCTATGGTGATTTTCACAATAGATAGTTAGAGGATGGTCGAAAATAGATATTATTAAGGGAGTTTTTTATTTACTTGGGAGATAAGTGAGGGATTTCATCATGAGTTTATATTTCATATATGCTATAAATAATTGTGTTAAAAAGATGTATCATGGTTTGAGGAGATTCCATAGGTTGAAAATAGATATTTTTAGGGGTGTTTTTTCTTTCCTGGGAGATAAGTGAAAGATTTATTCATGAGTCTATATTTAAACTATGTTATAAATCATTGTGTTGAAAAGATGTATCATGGTTTGAGGAGATTCTCTTGGTTTTTGGGAATGAAATGGTCAATGTAAGAGTTTGTGGAAAAGTGTGGGGTTTTTCACTCGTTGAAAGTGGATAAAAAGAACCCTGGAGGTTTATTATAGTCCATGGATGTCCCGATGTGTAAATGGGAAGAAATATTGATGGATTTTCCCACCATGCTTCCCCAATATTAGTGTGGTTTTGAGGTAGTCTGTTTTATAGATTAATGGTTTCTGAATTCAACTCATTTTATGGCAATGCATGAGTCATGTAACATGGATGATTTTGTGAGGTATTATGTGAATTATTTGGTTACGCTTCAAGGGGTACTAAGTTCTATCGACTCTAACAAGGATCCTGTTTTTTTCTCATGGATCTAGAGGGTATTGTAGCATGTTTTTTTCCTACCATTTTGACCTTCTCACTGCATTCCATCCATACATAGATGGGTAGATAGTGTAGACATCCATAAACTAGGGGATTTATTGGGATATTTAATCTTGGACCATGGAAGGACATGTGTAAGGAACATGACTTTGTCTATGTTGGCATATATAAATAGGTATCACTCGACCATTAACATGACCACATTTGAGGCATTGTAGGGGTTCATCGATCATTGTTTTTTTTTTGATGGGAAGAAGTTTGGGAGTGAGATGTTTTGTTTTCTAATGTTGTAGATATCATGACCTAGAGGATATAGTTTGGTCGAGAGAGGATAATGGTGGAATAGGACTGTTATAAGGCCAATACTAATCATAGGTGGAGGCCCCTAGAGTTTGAGGCTAGAGTCAATTAATTCATGAGACTATCCCTTGATGTGGGAAGTGGATATTTGTTAGAAAAAGTATGTTCACTCTAGAGTTTATTGGATGTTTCTTGGGGTTGTGGTGAGTTTGGGTAGTGACGTACTAGTTGGGGTTACTTCCATTACTGGAGATGTAACACCCTAGAATGATAAATTGTTAAATGATTTAATTACATGATTCATGTCAATAATGAGATCCTTTAATTTTAGGATCCCCCCTAATGAGAACACCATAGTTAAGCAAACAGAACTTATAGTATTGACTTGGATAAGTGACCTTATGGGATGTTTCCCATGATGTGTGTGAGTGAGGAAAAATTACACCAGAAAGAACATGTGTTGGCCTATGGGGATACCCATTAGTATGATGGCCCGTTTGGGCATGTGGGTGGGCCTTAGGCACGGGACTACATGTTTTTGGGGTAAGTGGTGGTAGATAGTGTGCCATGACCCAACAACCATGTTATGATGGGGTGTCTATGCTATTAGTATGGGCCATTTTTTACATTGGTATCAGATTATGAACCCATCTGGAAGTGTGTTCACAATTCCTAGGGTGAGATATAGGGTCCACAATGATTAAATTGTACTCTAATGTGGTAGTGAATGTAAAATACCCAAATGATATAAAGGGTTAAATGAATAAATTATATGGTTCATATCAATATGGCACACCACTATTTTCCAAAGCCTACCTAATTCAAAATACACTTTTAAACATTCTAAACATAGAGTAGATATCATGATGTGTGTCCTTTTAAAAAGTTTCTCATAGTGTATATGATTGATGAAAAATATCACTAGAAAGAACATGTGTTGGTATATGGGTACAATCATTAGTCTGAGGATCCATTCAAGAATGTGGGTGGGCCCTATGTAGGGGCCCACATATTTGTAGGGAAACTGGTGGTACCTGGTGTGCCCGGACCAGATAACCATGCTAAAGTGTGGCGTCTCTTCTATATGTGGTCCGAGTTGTTAGAGAAGAAGATCCTTAATATCTTCCATGTGTCTCAACATAATTGACAGCACTGAAATTAATCCAACATCATTGAATGAGGGGAGTTAGATAGCATGGATGATGTGACATTTTTGGAGGATATTTCATAGAGAATTGATTCCCATGGTTCATGTGTTATGGAAGAATGGTAGCCTGGAAGAAAGTACTTAGGAGTGAGTGGCTCAAACCCATTCATCCTACACGGCCATTTTTTCACTTTATTATATATATTTTGTTTTATGTTTTTTAGTGTTTTTCTTTGGATGTCTTGAGGTTTATATGATTATGTTCATGGAAATGTGGAATGTAGTGACTCGTGACTTGTATGAGGTGGTTTGTTGTTGTTCTTGGTGAATGGATGTGATGTGGTAGTGTGGTGAAGTGGTTTCATTGGATGTTTTGTGGGATATTTTTTTAGCCTGTTTGGTTGGTGGTATTATTGAGATGTAACTATTTCCTTGTGAGGTATCTGACAAGGTGATTGGTTAGGCCCCGTTCTTTTTTCAGGTTTGGTTTTGATTCTTCAGGATGGGAATCATTTAAGAGGAATCTAATGTAATGTTCCAAGCCTTACTCATATGTTACATTGCTGGTTTTATGTTTGGAGAGTGCTAAGAGGATTCTAGAGGTGGTTCGATGGAGGTTGGAGCCACATAATGCATTTTACACTATAAAATAAGAGTTCACGATGTAAGTGTGTGGTTTATGGCTTGTAGGGTCTATAGTTTATAACATGTGTGTAGTTGATGTGTAGAGTTTAAAAAAGGGATATTCATTAAAATCAGAACTATTTTCATATGCTAATTCCATTCAAAGGAGGAATGGGTAACAAAAAATAGGAATTTATAGCCTAAAATGATCTTTTATTTCATAAGTTATGTGGTTCCAAGTAACATACTATGTAAATATAAAATTTTAACATTAAGAAAGGTTAATTAAATCCTATTTCTAAGGTTGAAATATGTCCAAAATCTCTAATTTGGAAATCTATTACTATA
The DNA here is from genome assembly GCA_963277665.1 of Viscum album. Taxonomy (NCBI): domain Eukaryota; kingdom Viridiplantae; phylum Streptophyta; class Magnoliopsida; order Santalales; family Viscaceae; genus Viscum; species Viscum album. Next base: position 1,114,394,199 of record OY728146.1, read on the forward strand.
TAATTTTTGTAAAATTCCAGCGGCACTAGTATATCTTTAATCCCATCATCCCTTGATTTATCGGTGGGTTTCATTGGTAGCTCATTGAAAATTTTTGATGAGTTTCATCCTCTTTGTACCCATGTATCCATATTCTATAATTATGTTGAACTACTAAGGTGGTGTTGTTCTGTTTAGGGGGTGTTTTGGGTGATGTCTTTGAGAAACAGTGGTTCTGTTTTGGTTAATCTATGTGTTTCTTTTTTCAGTTATGGATTTTTTAGAGTTTCTTCTTTTCCTTGTGGTGCGCAATGAGATTAGAATTTTTTAGAGGTAGGGGATCCTTGTTATGGCCTTTTTATATGATATGTATGGGGATTTAATTATTTTGATACTATTTGGGTGGATATTAATGGTCTATTCAATAAGATAATTAATTGGAATAGATTAAATTAATGGTTATGGAGAGATATCACATGTTTTGACTACTACATATTATTTCTGATGATATTTTTCCATGTTGTTTCTTTTTTATGTCAAATACAATTGAGAGACTTTATTATGTGGTATATGATATTATTCAGACCCCTTCTCGTATATTATGTGTCTACACCCTCCATAAAAGGCTTTTGAATGTTTATATAGATAATTTATTAGTATCCCAAATAATCTAGTTTTTGTGATAATACACATGATAAATAGTGAAGAAATATTTTAGAATCCATTTAACAGATTATGGTAGATAGGAATTATCTCTATTATGTGTACTTGTTCTTCTTGTATTTCCTTATAGGGTTCAAACAGTTGTGTGGCGATGAGGGTGACTGGATAGGGTGTGTGACATATGGGGTTGTGATGTGGGGGTATGTTAGCATGAATGATATAGGGTTTTGGTGTGTGATGTAGTTTCTAGTGGATGTTATGTTAGGTTGTGGGGTGTGATGGATGTGGTTCATAGTGGGGATTTCATGCCACGTAGTGTAATTATGTGATGAGGTAGTGGTGTGTGATGTGGCATGGTGGTTATTGTTTTGTGATGGTTGTGATGTGTTGTAATCTATTTGTGAGATATATTGGTTTTGGTGAGATGATTATCTAGTGTAGCATGGAATTGTTGGATGATGTGAGATGGGATGGTTATTATGTGGTGGTTTTTTAGTTTCCTAGTAGTCTATGCAATAAATTGTGATGAAAAAAATGAAAAAATAGGCTAGTAAATAGGTCTGTGGTTTATGCCTTGTATGGGTTATTGTTTATGACCTCTGTGTAACTATGGTGAAGAGTATATGATATGGATATGATTTAAAAATGGCAGAAATTTCATTATCTAATTCCATCCCAAGGAACCATGTGTCTCAAATAAATAGGAATTTAATGCCTAAAATGATCTTTTATATCATAAGTTATTTGATCCCATAGAACATAATATGTATACGTGAAATTTATGTAGTCTGTTAGGTGACTTATAACATATTTTTAGTTCCTATATGTGGAAAAACCCTCTAATTTGGAAACCTATTCCTCTCAATTTTTTTCTACCCTATGAGGCTATGGTATATCTTCAATTCCATCTTCCCTTTCTTCAATTTGGGGGTTTCAATTGTGGATCATTGGCGATTTGTAGTGAGTTTCTCCCTCTTTATAGACAAGTATCCTTATGTTATTATTATGTGGAACTACTGTGGTGGTGTTGTTTTTTTGGGATGTTTTGGGTCATGTCTATGAGAAACCCTAATTTAGTTTTGGTTGATCCATGAGTTTCTTGTTGCAGTTATGGTTTTTGGGAAGTTCCTTTGTCACCTTTTGGTGCACAATGAGAATAGAAATTATTTTGAGGTAGGGGATCCTTTCTATGGCCTTGTTATGTACAATGTGTGGGGAGTTCATTATTTTTATTTTATTTAGTTTGATATTAATGTTTGGTACAATATGATAATTAATTGGAATATCTTAAATTAATGGTCTCTGAGAGATATCAAATGTTTTTACTACTAGATATTGTTATTAATAATATTTTTCCATGTTTTTACTTTTTGAAAAGAAAGGTTTTTGAGAGACATTATTCTATAATAGATGATATGATTTCAGACCCTTTGTGTGTTATTATGTGATCACGCACTTAATAAAAGGCTATTTAATGTGTATTTGTATAATTTATTTGTTTCCCATAGAATATAGATTTTTTATAATACCAATTCTAAACATAGAAGTAATATTATTGAATCCCTTTCATAAATAGTGGAATCTGTCATGTATTTATTTTTTGTGTACTTGGTTTTTTATTTCCCTATAGGGTTTGAACTATTTTCTTGTGATAATCGTGATTTTCTAGGTTGTGTGATGCATGACGATGTGATTTGGTGGTTGGTTGGCATGCATGCAATGTGGTTTTGGTGTGTGATGTGGCTTTTAGTGGATGTGATGTGAGATTATGGTGCATTATTGTTGTGGTGTGTAGTGGTAGTGTCATTTCATGTAGTGTCATTATGTGATGAGGTTGTGGTGGGTGATGTGGAATGGTGGCTGTGGTTGTGCTATGAAAGTGATATGAAGTTATCTTGTGGTGAAATATATTTTTTATGGTGAGATTCTTATCCAGTGTAGTGTTGGAATGATGAATAATGTGATAAGGAATATTATTGTGTGATGGTGGTTTTAGTTTCCTGATTGTACCTAAAATTAATTTTTATGAAAAAATGAAAAATAGGCTAGTAAAAGAGTGATATGGAAAGAAATATATTTTTCGTATACGACTTAACTAATTTGAATGATTAATTAATATCAGTGTAAATGTGAATGAAGTCTCTCAGTAAATTAATTTGTATATGTGTGTCCTGTGAGGAGGTGGTGTGGTGTGTTGCATTTTTTTGTGGTAGTATTTGAGACAATTTACATAATGTGTAGTGTTGGTGTGGTGGTGTATTTTAGTGTTGTTGTTGTTGTTGACCCATTAGTATGGAATAATGTGCTATCTATAAAACACTAATTTTATGTTATTTATATATATACCCCACCCAACATGGACATCCTTACCAATGTTCAAGGGTTCTAGGTTCCTAGTGTTATTCCAACATCCAGGATGGTGGTGATGTAGATGGATAGCTACCCCATCTTCCTCACACCTCCTTTAGTACTGATGACCCATGTGTCCTCAGGTGAGATGATGTGATGATGCACCAATGTGAAGTGATGCACATGGTGTATTTGGGAGGGATGAGATGTCATGTGATATGTGGTGGTATTCCTTCATGTTTGGAGGATGGAACAAGTTTTATGTCCTTCATGTTCATGATACATTAATTCCCTATTCATGAGATGAGATATGTTGGGATGTCCCAGGTCTCTCTGAGAACGATGTGACATGAAGATACCCGATTCTAATACGTAATGCTAACCATAGAGAGGGTGGGTAGGTATGGATACATCCTAACCCATATCATAGATGGATTTTATGTGATATGATATGTATGGAAGGGAAGAGAGAACAAGAAATTCGATACAAGGGAATGAGAGTAAAACATCAATTGGGAGGTGTCAATAAGGTGCCCTATTATTATTATCATGATTCTATATTACTATATTGGATGCATGATTTGGTGAATGAAACATGGGTATGTTGGGATTTTTTAGTTTACCTATTTAAGGTATTGTTTGTTCTGATGTTTTTCACTAGGAAATTAGCATACAATTTTCACAATTACACTTCAAACCCTGGTTATGTCCCTACTGTGTATACCTATTATTCTCACCCTATGTATATAAATAGTTTTTTAGGTTTCTAGGGGGCTTTGGGGACTCATATGAACATTACTATATTGATTTTGAGAATATGTTGAGTTGTTACAATAAGAATTATATTTTTTTTATTTTACTTTGGAGACTTTTATATGTATAATTTTACTTTATTCTTTCATTGGGGGATAGTTCTAAGTTTACTTTTTTATCATATGGTGTTTTATATGGTTTTATATCCAATCTCGTAATCTTAATTTATGTTGGATTTCAATTTATAAAATATATAATATTATTATACCCTCGGTGCTAGCCTCCAACTCAGAGCCTACTAGAGGCTATGATGGGGGGGGGGGTCATTATCTCACATCATTTATTGCATAGTATTTAGAGGAATGAGGTTGTGAAAATTCATCTAGATCTGATGTTATTATTTACTATAAAATAATGTTAAAAATTATGAAATAAATTGAGTAGAAGTATAAGGGTCATAATATTGTCATTGAATATTCTTCTCATTGACCCACCACCCTCCGACCAAAATCATTTCTCTACACAACATTTCTTGTCTTCTTATTTAATAATCTATACAAATTTTTTTTCCTTTTTATCTAATAAATACCCATTTATCTATATAGGTTTTAAATTTTTTATGTCTCTCTTAATTTAGTTTGAAACATTTACATAAAATGACATGAAAGAATTTTAATGTCAAATTATTTCAATAATACACATTGAATATAGCATTTTATTAATTTGGTCTCAATAATTCCCTATCAGAGATATAGATCAATGTTAAGACCACTTCCTTTTAAAATATTTTTTCGAAGTCGTTTTCAAATTTCATCATTCCGTACATGTATTTTGTAATCTGATTCCTATTTTAAATGATTCCATTTCTCTATAGTGTTCTAAAAAGTGAATATTGGTTCCTTATCTCATATTTCTCAAGATAATTAATCACCAAGGTGTTGGTAAACACTGTTATATTAAGAGTTTATAATTTTAGATTTTTTTATCCAAGCAACTTTTTAACATTAATTCAATATCATGTTATGAAATTAGATAGCTCAGACTTGTCGGTGATGAAATTTATCAACACAATTTTACTACAATCATTAATAAAAGTGGTATGATATATCTTCCCATAAAAATATCATGGTGATAGGGGTCCATAAACATAAATATACCCAAATTCATGTAATCTTGCTGACTTTTATCTTTCAACTTATACTTCTTTCATGTGATCTTCCCTTGTTCTCAACAATCACATGTGTGAGTATGATAATGATTTATCATAAGTATAACTCATGTTGTAACACAATTCATCTACTCTTCTAAGGATTAATGGATCAAATTGATAATTTTTTAATGAAAAACTATTTTTTCCTCTTCGGGTAAAAAGGAAATATCTAAAACTACCCTCATAATATTTATATTCTCCTTTGTGTGATTACCCATAATAACAAATGTAACAAATTTTCCCTTTATGATATAAATATTCTTTTTAAGGCCTATTTCATGTCTCAAGATATAATGTTTATTAAGATTGGTTACTTTGTGACTTAGAGCTTCAATAACCAAGACATTTTTATGTCCCATATCTATGCTCCTAGACTTAGATTTCCCATGCCAACAATCTTTTACCCTACATATTTTGTAAATTGGATAAAATCCTCCTTGTATTACATTATTCCTATCACAATATTCTTATTTCTCCCTACGTGGGAAGTTTATCCACTATCTGAAATAGATTCATTGACATGATCTAATGCTTTAAGGAAATTACCTAAACTAATTCCTACTCATATCCTTTATTCTAGATCAACTTCTTTGAATTTTTATTTTATGTCATCTTGTATTATTTATCTTATTCAATGTTTAATAAGGAATATGAATATTTCAATGCTGAATTAAATTTTCAATTTCAACCTGCTTGATGATTATTTGAGATAATACCAACTAACTATTTGGGTATTTATTGGAAGATTACCCTACAATTATTATGAAATTTTTTTGTTATATTTCTATGTACTAAAAACAAAGAATGGTGACCATAAAAATCATGGTTAAGATATTGAATTGTATTATCATCCCTTTATTGAAATTGTTCAATTGGTTAGCTTTTAGCTCTGGAATGTACATTTTGTGGATGTCCTATCATTCCACAACAATTACACTCAATACGAGGTGAATTTAATTATTTCATTTTGGTAGAAATATTTTACATATTATTGAATGAATCATATAATAAGGATTCATACCCTTGTTAATCATCATCCTCTGAGTGGGTACATCTGGTCTAGAAACAATCAACACTTCCTTATTTTTTTGATCAAGATCATACCACATGTGTCATTATGATTATTTATTTTCTTCTCCTAACGATTATTTAAGTATTTTCCTATACCATCGAACTCTAATCTCATTTTTTTCACCAATGTTTCTAAATGTCTTGATTTCATGAAGGGAGTCAAAATTTTCTCTTAAATTTTCCAAATCTCAGCATATTACAATGAATTACACCTCAATTTCTTCAATTCATTTCAATTTATCTTTCCATTTTTTCGTAAAATCACTGAAAAACCTTGCATATTAATTATCTTTCTGCTTGAACTCAATGACCATATATATGTTCTCATGCACTACTGATTTATGTTTTTTAATTTTTTCGTTAAAGTATACTTATTCTCCTTTTATTGTTGAATATAGAGTTTTAAATGATGCACAAATCTATTAGAATTATTTATTTCAGATCACGAAGCATCTATACATTAAATAAAAGATTCATATACTATGTAGAGATCAAATCCACCTTCCACTAATCCTTTATCATGGTCTCTATCTTCCCTTTTTTTGGTAATATAATAGAAAATTCACCATTGGATTTTCTTGATGTCCTTTATGGTTCTCCATTTCTTCTTCCAATGTTTCTTATTAACTATCATTTTATTTTGTGAATGAAGGTTCCATTTCTCTATTAAAAATTTCATTGTTCTTCTCCAACATTGCAAATTTGATAATAAATTTGTCATGGTCATTTATTTACCATTTCCATTATCATTATGAAACATATTGAGACCCGTTAATTCAATGTTCCCAACTATTACACATCTAAATCATGATTCTAGAAGTTTCCCTTCAAACATAACTTTTCACCGTTTTAGGATTTATAAAAATAATAACATCACATCATCCACTTCTCCTTACTCTTAGTCATCAGATATGGTTGGCTTCTTTGTGGCCATAAATTCTACGTCCTTGGTCTTCCCCTTTTCCTTAGCTTCATTATAATCATATCCCATTTTATATAAAATAGATATAATTTAAAAAATATACAATATTGAATCCTTTTGATTAATATAATCATGTTTAGATGCATATTGATTGAAATAGGGTGTAAATATTATCAAGATTCCCTTGAAGATCCGAACATTATCCTAGGTTTCTTCGAGTGCACATATATCACCCATAATATCATTCTTCCCATCCTCAAATGGAAAGAATATTTTATTTGGTTGCATCAGTATGTCCCCATTCTTGTTCTAAAAAATCTAAAATTTATCATATATATGTTTTTAATCACCCTTATAGAGATTATATGTTACTACATGGAATTGGGGTTTTACACGACATCACCTTTTTATAGATTGTTTGTAACACCCGAGATTTTTATGAGAAATATTTTTGTTTTTATGTTATATACATCATCAAAATAATATTTCACTAAAAACAACACTAGCATGGCTTTCTTTACACGCAATCATGACCTTCCTCGATAGCTTGCGTTGTACTCAATACCGAGTTTTACTAAACAACAATATGCTATTAAAATATTATTAAAACTAGCCGTTATGAATAGTAATACCCACTTTTTGAAATTTTATAAATTTTATTTTTCAGAATGGACTTAATTTTTGGATTCGAAATATAGAAATTAGCCTAGGGAGTTATTTTGGTATTTTTCTGAAAACTTTCAATTTTGGATGAATAGTGAAAACACTAGGTTACTATTTAAAAACCGAATTTTTATTTAAATAATTATTTATTTTATTTAAATTTTTTTAGGTCAAAATTTATACATACTACCCATATAAGTTCGATGTAATTCATTGGAGTAATTTTTAATAATTTTAGATATATAAATATTTTTTTGAACTTTTCACCGCCTTTTACGCACCTCATATGAGAGTTTAAAAATTTACATAAAACATAATTTTACCGCTTCTGTGAGTGGAATTTAGAAAATCTGAGAGACACGATTATCATCAAGGAGTAAAATGTGGTTCAATAAGACAAAAATAATTTTTGTGAATAGAAACTTTTTTACTTTTATTTACCATGTTTAAAATTAAATAGGGTAATTAAGGGTAAAAACGGTATTATTATTACCATAACACATGTCCTAATTCTATTGGATAAGTTTAATTCGACCAAAAACAACCATAGGTATAAAATATGACCATTAAAGTTAACTTGGATTAGATTAGGACATTTATTATTATTTTATTTAAGGAATAGTAAAAATACTTAAAATCAATGATTAATAACTAAAACATTATCAATATAGGGCTATACATAAGATAAATTTGACAATAAATATTCATTAAAAATAAAAAGATATTTCATACATAATGGTATTTTTTTTTAATTTTTAGACACTAAATAATTTAATTTATTTATGACACAATGATAATGCAATAATTACCTTATTAATGAAATATTTACATAATTGATGTTATAAATAACCAAATAAATGTAATTTTGGACTTTTTATGAAATCAGCTAATTTTATAGGTTAATATGACATGTTATTTTTGATTTAATTATATTTTTTCAAACTAATAATGATGTTATGATCTTCAAAAAAGTCAAGTACCAAATAGTGTCAAAATTGACATAAAATAGATTTAAAAACAAATATTATATTATTAATTGTAATATTATTCCTAAAAATCTAAGGCTTGGTCAAATGACTTAGATAAAGATATATATATTAATAATGAACCACTTGGGATTTGTTTGTCTTGTTATGGAATGTTTATTATCCATATAGTGTAAAAAAACAAGAAGACACGGTAAAAGTTAAATTATTTAACATAGAGTTAAATCTAAATGATAAGGTTAAAATAGTAACATAAACTTGTCTAAAATCTATTGGATGAGATTATTTTGACCCATACCCACCTTATCTTCTAAATAAATAAATTTGGAGCTATTAAAAACCAAATATGACATTACAATAAAATAATATTTTATGTTTTTCCAAAAGTGCCCCTCTCCTCCCTTATAAAAGGGCACCTCCTCCCTCTCCTCCACACACTACTTTGAGCCTTCAAGATCATCCAATCCCTGCCAAATTCTCTTCTCCAGTTCCCTATAAACATCTTAGAGGTTTTGGTCTTCTTAAAAGACCATCTTTAGTGCCCTAAGAGGAGGATAAGAAGAGGTGCTTTAAACAAGAGGTAATGTCCGTTACCGATTTTCAACTTTATTTCTTCTTATACTTCTTCTTATTTAGTTGTTTCATTATGATGTAATAAAATCAGTATCACCCATATATTTATATTTCATTATAAATATGAAGCAACCCTATTTCACCTTCTATCCATCCTACGGAAAATTAAATCACCGCGTGTGCGTACGTACGGAATACCGTCTCTACGTCGTGGTGTAATCTGTTTTCCACTACCACATTACTTGGATGGGTACAATGGTGTAATGAATAACTATATATAATTATTGTAAAGTTATATTGATTCTGAAATAGTATACATACACTCCAATACAACTCCACGATCATGGTAACGATATCATCGCTCGTGCGTACATACGGAATACCATCTCCACGTTGGGATGCGACTCGTTCTACATGATCTTCATTGCATAATGATAATATAAATGAATTGAATGAATAAATATGATATATATTAAACTAATTAAATTCTGTAAATGATGTATATATAACCTAAAAAAGAATAATAAGAATTTATTCCACAAAACACGTATAAGAACAAAAAGCAATAAACACCCGAATAACAAATAGCAATGAAATATTACTAATAAGAAGGTAAGAATATGACCATATATGATATCATAACAATGGGTATGATTCTGGAATAAGTCAATGACATTATTTAAAACATTATAGAGGAGTTTCAGATAAGTACGAAGCAAATCAGACATATGGTAAGGGAGAAAATCTCGCAATCTCATTTTCCTCCGAGATTGTTTATACATCAGAATTTACTGGGTAATATTTGTCACCCACATCCATGTTTCCTCAATATGTAATTTTATTTTGATCCTACTACAATTTTTTAAATCCAATTTTAACCCTTCAGTGTGTTTTTAGTAGAATATATGAATAGAATCTTTTTTCATTTTTAGTACGAGGTACTTTTTGTCTTTTCCGGCCAAAGTATGAGAAAAATGTTTTTCTTTAACATATACGGCATGAATGGATTTTTATGATTTCATATAACATTATTTACATGAATCTTCCTTTACAAGTTTTCAAGTTTATTTTTAATCAACTTATTTTAGTTGAAAATTGTATGACATGTTAAGAAAGTAAAATGTATTTTTTGAAGTAGAAAGGATATTTTCCCCAAGAATGGAGTTCAAGAATTTTATCAAAATTCATTTCCATCTAAGATAATATAGGTTTCTATTTATATACGTATTTTTACATTGATTTTATTATGTTATTATGGAATTTTTTTTATGAAGACCTTTAATCTTATATGGATTATGTTATGATGGAACAATGTTTAAGAATCCCATTTTTATTACATGGGTTATGCTATGATGTATGATTTATGATTTTGTGGCACACATAAGAATGATATCATTATGATATGGGTGGGACCTATATCTCCCTCCAATGCATTGGGTAAATATTTATATCTCATGATATAGACATGGCTGGAACGGCAGGTTAATCTGGTTCAGTGATAAAGGACTGAAATGAGGAGTGAACTCGGTTCAGAAATGGAATTTGTCTGCTAAAATAGTCTTGGTAATGAGTCTTGACTAATAAGATATGATTCTATATAATTATGTCTGTATACCAGAATATTTCATGTTTTATTTTATGATTATTTGGATTACATTTCACTTCTATGATTTATCCCATGATATGATATTATGATCTCTTTTGCAGGTTATGATTTCCAAAATGTTATGTTCTTATGATTGATATTTCATTTGTTTACCCTTACTAAGCATTTGATCTCAACCTTTTGTATGTTTTCTTTTACCCCGGTCAAGAAGAAGGGTATTAAGTAGGATAATCCAAATGGTTCTTCAAATCATGAGTTGGGTAATTTTTCTAATGTATTTTCAACTGTCATGTGGCTTAAGCTATCATCATATCATTTTTCATGAGAACACACCCCAATCCCTTCTTGTATGTTTTCCCTTACTGAGCATTTTGAGCTCACCCTTTTGTTTGTTTTATTTTCCCCAGGTCAAGAATAAGGGTATTAAGTAGGATATTCCAAAGGGACTCTAGATATGATGAAATAAAAGGGATACAATGTAGAAGATTTATGAACCAGTTGTTTATGTTCCCCAGTTTTTAAAGACACTATACCTATATGGTTGTTTCATGGTTTTGTTATATGTTGTAATAATTATGATTCAATTCTAAATTAATAACCATGTATGTAAATTATGGGTCATTATATTGTTCTAGATAAGGACCCCCAAAAGAATTAAATCCTATAGTGTCGGAACCAAATTCACTATGTTTTCATTTTGATAAATCTCCACTATCAATACTATATTAAATACCTTCCATAATAGCTCTAAAAATATCCATTCCTAACTCTCTAAATATTTTTTCATTAGAGTTTTTGACAGTTAAAAATTATTTTTATCAATGACCAAAATACCTTTGTAATTAACTTCTTCCATCACTTTCACTATAGGAGATACACAGTTTGTAAAAATTATATTTTATACCAATTATTTTCCCCACTAGGTTAAATACTTTTAGGGGGTGAATAATGTAATTAAAACTGTAAAAAATCACCATTTTGATCATTATTCATAGTAAAAAAACACTCTTTTGTGTTCCTATCAAATCCATACAAAAATATAAAAATAAAAGCATTATGGTGATTTAAAATTTTTACAATGTGGATCCAAAAAATTGTAGTAAAAAGAGAAAAAATGGTATTGTTTTGATTTGTTAGAATTCACTAGGCACACCCATATAACAATTCCAGGAGCTCACGTGCTACCTCTCAGGTTTACAAAAACATGCACATTGATATATCAATACTCTCTCAACTAATGTTTGTGCACTACCACTTTCAAAGAATCATTTAATGATCTATATCATATATAAATAGTTCTACATTGAAATGGGAGTGATATTAATGTCTCTATTCACCAAAAATATGTAATAATATGTGTGATAATTTATTTTACTCAAGGAATGGTCCTTTAAGTAATGATACATTTTCACCATGTGATTTTTCAGAAGGTTAGTGTTCCCTACATGATACTAAATAGAGAAATATTAACCATTATAATTGTAGGTAATTTATTGTTAAATAAATGAAATATATCTAAATTTACTATATATATTTTATGAAATTTTATGATATTGATTTTCCTTTTTAAATAAATAATCTTAGAAAATGCTCGAGAAGGGAATTTATACGACGTGTATTTCATTACATGACATGATTTCATCAGGAGTTTCTTACACTTGTGATAAGTAGTGAAGTCACTAGAAAATATTAAAATACATTACATGTTGTGTACAATATACACAACATGAGATTTTGAGAAAGAGAAACATAAGAAAATGATGCTGCTGACATGGCTTAATTGTCTTGTGTATTTACACATCATTAAACTTTTGGTAAATTTAAAAATACAGATGATGGAGGCCAAGACATTGAAAAAATCCAATATATTCATACCCTAAATAATAAATTAGTGGAGTTCAAGACTATAGAGAGTTAGAATACCACTTCTAGGTGATGTGCACACCCACCACAGAGCCATGCTTCTCTAATAATCTATAGGATTTTCTTCATTGTTTTTATCACCCACTCATGGATAGAATTATTGGGTGATTTCTTTTCAGAATTTAGTGTGTGATTAATCGATATTGAATCGATGAGGTATTTTATTTTTTATATAAATTTATTTTTTTATTTCACACTTTTTTAATTTATATCTCTTCCTTGGTTCTTTTTCAATTACCATTATATATGAGGTTGGGGATTGGGATTAATTTCATTTTCATTAGAGCATAATCGTTTCCACAGTTTATTGAATAATATTTTTTAATGTGAAGTCTATGGATTATAATTTCTCTACGAACATTGGGTTATTTTCATACATATGTTTAAAATAGTTTCCTATTTACCAATAATTTTTAATTTTATGTACGCGAGCATTAGAAAACAATTTTTTTTATGATGAAAGTTTACCATGACCATTGGATTCACTAGGACCATATTTTGGTGAATGAATTATTTTTATTTAACATTTTTATATCTTTTCTTCTGATGAACCTAGATTCATTTCTACATGACAGCCATTATATATTTTCTTCTCCCATTTTTTACATTAACCACATGACTTGTACAACAGATTTAAGTTATAAAAGTAAAAAATAGATTCGGTTTATTTTATTTATTTAATATTTTTTCCAACCCTGTATTTATGGGTTTGGTCTTCAACTTTCATTTCCTAAACTACCCTATAGGTTGGTGGGGTTTTATTCATGTTGTAAATTTCTAAATTTGGACACCCTAATTGAATTAATGATTACCTATGGTATATCAAGGACCTTTTATGGAGGTACTTCTCGGAAAAGTTTTTATGCAGGGTACAATTCAATGTATGACCATTAAGCAAGGTGTTGTTCACCACATTATGGTAAAGCCCATTTTTATTCACCATATTATATTTTATTAGTGTATATTCAAATATAATTCTTATGAAATTTTATGGTTTTTCGTCTATCCATCTTCACTAGGTTCACATCTCTTTATACACTTTTCTAAATAATATTCAAAAAATAATATTTCTAAACTCTTTCATGAGTATTGATATTTCCAATGATAATATTTTTATGTAATCCTTCCCCTTATTATAATTAAGATATTGGGGCCCTATAATAAGAAAAGGGATCTAAAAAATTACTATTCACTGGTTTGGTTAAGCCCATGTGCCTGACATCATAATACATTGGTGAATGTCTATTTGACACATTTTATTATCCTTTCATGGAGAAACATTAATTTCCACCATTAAACCACATAATACTTAGGTAAATATCTATTTATCATGTAATATTATCCTTTCATTTCTGAACAAGAATTACCACATTATGATAACATGATACATAAGTGATACAATGAACCCCATGAAACTCTTTAAAATAATATTTTTCCCTATGTAACTCTTTTGTGAATTATTTTCACAATGACAAAATTGAGTGAAAAATTGATCTTGCACAACTATTAGAAAAATTATGATCAATGCATAGCATCTAGGTGAATAACTATTGACCGCATACATCTTAGGCATATTACAGTTCACCATGAAACACTATTGAAATCTTTATCTCTCTTGTAACTCTTAATCAATATTTTATATGAATTATTTGATCATCATAGATATTACTTGTAAGTCAATAATATTTTATTTTTAATGTATAATATAAAAAATAAATCTTCAAAAACTGGAAAAACATGGAATCACCATCATATTCTTTAAGACTCCCCCTGACCCTTCTCTAAAAAAATGTTTCTACACTAGAGGTTTTTCAAATGAATTTTCAACAAACACAACAATCCAAAATATCTAGAATGAAATTCTAAGGTATTTTTATCAATATTAAAACAATTCAATAATGGTTTGGATGATTTTTCGAATTTGTGATATTTTTTATATTGTTCATATGTGATTTTAGTCGAAGTGATATATTAATGGAAATATAGTAAAAATTGAGATATCATATTGTATAATACATCTTGAGTTATAGCTTGGGATATACATATGATAAATGTCATATATATTGGAATATGATATGAATTTAAAATATATTACATGGATCTTCCACATCTACCAGATAGTATATTATTGGTTATAAACTGAAATTCTAATTCATTTATTATTATAAAAAATAATAATAATCATTATAGTGTTCAATAGTTTTTAAACCCCAACTTGTATACATTAGAAAAATGTATGTAGTATTACATTCCATGGTATATAACACTAGGAATACTTCATTACATGAAGGATCCTATAAAAATGACAAATATCCTCTTATTGGGAGAGTGCGAGACTGATTTTCCATAACCAAAGAACTATATTTCAATGATACTCTATTTGAAATCATGATGGATGGTTCAATGACTAATTTGGAGTTATGGGGTCGTCACACAAAAAATTATATAGTAAAACCCTTGGATTTTAATATATCATTACCTTTATAGAAGTCAATATGTTTATTAGATATATCTAGACACAAAACAAAACATAAAAAAAACTGTGATATATTTAAATAAATAAAAAAATTAGTATTAACATTAAATGGTAGATGTTGAATTAGTGGGAATGAATAAGACTAACTTTTTTATGAAATATTTATATAAATAAAATAAAATCTAGGTTTCATATGATGGATTATGAATGAGTATTTCAAAAATGGCTAGTAAGATAATTTATCTTTTTGTATTTTAGTTTATAAAAAATTTACTTTTATAAATTATAAGAATTTATCAAAATAAAATTATGAATAATTTATGTTAATATATATAAATAAGAATAAATGGTTAATAATAATTAGAAAATAATATAAAATATGAAGATGAATGGATTCTGTTTCAAACTTTTTTTTTCTCTAAAAAATATTTCTCTATGATAAGATATTAATTTATTTAAAATATAATTTTATAAATTTGATAATTTTAATATAAAATGATGAAAATTATTTTCTGTCTTCGTAGTGAATTTTTTTCTTAAGGTGATTTTTTTATTTTCCTAAAAAAATTGATTTTAATGTGAATAGT
This sequence comes from Viscum album, assembly GCA_963277665.1. Taxonomy (NCBI): domain Eukaryota; kingdom Viridiplantae; phylum Streptophyta; class Magnoliopsida; order Santalales; family Viscaceae; genus Viscum; species Viscum album. Next base: position 1,114,409,960 of record OY728146.1, read on the forward strand.
ATAATATATCATTTTTAAAAATACCATGATTAAATGATATTATTAGTACATAAGTATGTAATATAATGTTTTGAATATTTTATACCAAAAGATTATATTATATATGTGATATTTTAAATATAAAACTAATGATTATATTTTACAGACCTTTGTCTTGTATTTTTGAAATGAATTAATATTTTCCCAGGGAATTGTTTTTAAACCATTATACATTTGTTGTTTTAAAATTAATTTCTATATCATTTAAAAATTTAATGAAGTAAAATATTTATAAAATTTTCAATTATTATGTATAAATTATTAAATAAGTATAATTTTTTAATCATAATGGATAAATTATTTACTTAAAAACATGTTAATGACGTCAGAATAAATATGGGATAATGGTTTTAACCTAGTGAAAAATTGGAAAAAATGATAATAAAAATATGTTATAATATGTGGTTAATGAATTTGTAAAACAGTTCTTTTTTAGTTAATTTCTTAACAATTTCATAGACAAATTATTTGAATGTGACAAGAATTATTTTATTTTTTGAGTATTTACAAAAAATCCATCCCTTCTCCCTTATACAAGGGACCTATCAACACCAATTCAATAACACTCCTAAAATTTTGCTTCCTATAGAGAAAAACCAAAATGTATAACCCCATGAATCTTATTTCTCTTTTTTCTCTAACACAAATATGATATGATCCTAATACCTCTTATCCAAAATAATTCGATAAGGAAAACTCAAAGTAATTTAAGCAAGTAATTGTTTTCCATTTAATTCTTTATTTTTTATCATACCTTTAAAATTATAGTTTTCAAATTACTATTTAATGAAATTAGTATTGGTTATAAATTGAATGTAATTATTATATTGGAATAATCAATAACCACATTTCCCCTTTTACGTTGATAATCACGGAAATGCAAATTATTGGTATGTGTTGACTACCACCCCCATGAAGCAATATGTTCAATTATATTCACCACCTATTATGGAAGATCTAAAAATCCAATTTGATATATAATTTTTATATTTATAAATTATATAATATTCTTAAATGATAAACCATTTTACAAATTTCTCCTTGTTTATGAGAATAAAATCACCACCTACGTGTTCATGTAGACTATTGCCATCATAAAATAATGAATTATAATTTTCAACAACACATATAATAGATGGCTATGAGAATGTGGTTCATTTATATTTATGACGATTATAATATAATTATATTTTTGGTATGATAAAATGGATATCCTATTAATGAAATGATCAATAAATATCATCATTATTTTAATCATTCAAAACAAGTGTACAATGATGAAAATATTTTGGAGAACATATAAAATATTTTCATATCCATAAATTCTTCGTTTACACATGATATTGAATAGTAATAGACACTAATAAATATCATTATACATATTTTATAAAGATATTATGACTAAAACACCTTATAATCATCCATTAATCGATCCATGTTCATGTTTGGGCCAATTTAACTACCTTCTTGAACAATGACATGAATTGAATTTTAGATGAATATAGGGACATAATTACAGTTTTAATATAATATAAATATTTAATAAATAATTTTTTTCTATCGGTAACACTATTATTAAAATAGTTAATTTAGAACACTCACTTCATTCGTTAATAATAATTTAAATATATTCATTATCAATCTCATATTCATGGATTTTAATAAAAAAATACCCTGAAATAAAATTATATCATTATTAAAATAATGTAAAATGTTTTAATATATCATTTATTAACTTGGGGTGATGAATTTCTGACTATAATGAACACAAACACCATTTTTATGGAAGTAGTTCAAAACTATCAAGATTACGTACACCCGATATTGAAAATAGGTAATCTTAGAATTGAATTCATATAGATAATTATTATAAAGGATTATTATAAATGTAAAAAATATTATTATGGTTATGAAATAATTATTAACTAATATTGGATTTTTTATATCATATGGTAGAGCGTGTTCAGGGAATCCATGAAAAATCTAAAATGGTATTTTTTTCTCAAATCTCTATTCCATGATACATGTTTTTGTTATGCAGCATATTATTTATTTTATAGTAAAATAAATACCACTTTAATATTTTATTTCATGATTCTCTCATTGGTAATTATATATAATGATCCATTTCAAAGTAAATTCTTCAATGGTTTTTCATTTTAATGTTTCTAAATCTATAAGTTGTTTCTTCATCTCAATTCTAATTATTTTAGAAATAATATATTACGGGCACAATGTTTTCCTTATTCAATGTATTTACTACACATGTATTTATTTTTATATTTTTTATTTAATGTGATATGATATGATAAATAATATTCCCTTCCTCAATTTCAGATCAACTCCATTGTTACCCAAATAGTAATAAATTTTGGTAAATCTACTTTTCTTCCAAGAGTTATGATCATTTTCTTCAAATTATTTCTTATGATATAGGTATATTATTAAGGTTATTTTAATATGTGGTATTCTAAAATTTTATTATGTACTTCCATTTCTACCCCATAAATCCTTATTTAATATTACTCAAATTGTGGAGTTTGTTTCCCATAAGGTACATTTATAGATCGAGTATATTTTCTATGAGTTATAATGTATTATCAAAATCATTGTTATTGTAATCCTAGTTTCTACCACCCTAATATTTTGTTATATGGTATTTTATATTTAAATTTGAGAAAATTTTATATAAATATAATGAAGGTATCATTACCCTTTTTAAAATGTGAGTTTTTTAAAAATGGTAACTTAGAAGTAGTAAATGGTTCCTTCCATTAAAAAATGTTTTATCATTAGATCAAAATTTATTATAATCCTTTTTGTATCATTTTCATGGGTCCATTATTATATATTATTTTTAAAATTAAAAGTTTTAAAAAATATTTCAAATCACATTATTAAAGTTACTTTTTGAATGTCACATATATGTTTGTATTTAATGATAATTTTAAAAATTATTTATAAAAGATTTATTATGTTTTCACCTCAATTATAATTTTCATATTCAAAATGATTTACACAAATGGTTGTTTGTTTTCCAAATTTATACTATATATATATATATACATATTTAAAATTTTTGTAACTGAACTCATGGTATCAAAAAATGCAATTCTGGATCCCTTCTGATTTGATATGCTAGAAGAATTATTTATTATGGATATATTAAATCTATATTAAAATTATTATAAGTTAGTATTTTTACACATGTTATAATTTTTTTTAACCATACAATTTTCCAAGAAGGATTATGTAAGGTTCTTTTCTATTAGAAGATATGATCCATCACCGCTTATGTCTTGCCTAACCGTCCATCATGAATATTCGTAATATTCCATCCAATGAGTTCAGTTTGTGAATACCATTTTATTATTCCATTAATTGATGGATGTTAACCTGTATTCTATACATCCATTAACATGGTAAATTTTTGACTTAACCATATACCATTACATTATACGGTTGTATCTTGATGGATACTAACATGTAATGATTTTTCATTTTTTTATTGTGGAATTATTAAAAATATGTATATAATTTATTCTTATATGGATGTTTATTGATTAATAAATCTAGAATTATATGTTTTATCTAACGATACACATTATTTCATTAGATGGGTTATGATCATGTTTTCTAAATTATTTTCATAGGGAATGGTATTGGTGTTGAGTATGATGTTATTACAATATGGATATTTATGGTTATGCTAATTAAGTAAGTTTTATTCATTTTCTTATATGATGTTTACATGATACATAAAAAAGTGATGGGTGAGACCCAAAACTATATAGTAACTCAATGAAATGGTAGGTCTCATGAGTCAAACATGTTTGGTTATTTGGTGTATGCCTACCCACATAACAAAATGGATTGACTATAGTATAAATGAAAACCACGATGTCCTGGATATAGACTTGTTGGAAAAATGATGTCTCAGTTGAGGCTATGGTGGTCTGATTAAGATGAACAGAATTAGGCCATCAATAACCAAGAATTCAATCATTTATATTCATTCAATCTATTTATTCACATTGGTAACCGTGGGTACATAATTATTTATATTTAATTACTTTTCTTTTTCTATTCCTAAAATAATATTTTTACATTATAGTCACTTATGATCGTTGATTTTTATCTCTCATGTTTATCCTTAGAAATAATTTTATCTCACCCATTTCAATGATTCTATTTTGATAGGTTATGGATAAAATTATTAAATATGATATACTTTATATTATAGATTTTTTAGTGAGTATTTGGTACATGTTGATAATTTATTATGGTTTAATAAGTTTATTACATAGTAAATATGTATATTATTTGTGAAATAATTAGACATTATTATTTTATAGTTTTTCTGATTCTCTAAATATGTAAACCTATATAGTCATGCGAGTTTATGTAATAAAATATTTTCATTATTTATTTTAATTATGAGATACTGATAATATAGAATCTATAGTTTTTATCAATTCTAGTATTAAATATATGTGTTTTAGAAACCATAGTCTATATCATGTCATGGTTTAAGTAACATTGGATATTTAAATACTTTATAAGGATAATTTATTGTTTGGTATGTTATGTTTGTTCAAAATTTAGAAGATAAATATAACCCAATAGAATAGTATATAATTCTAGGTTATGTTAAGAATGAAAATTATTTTTTAGGATTAGGATAAGATAAATTTAATGAAAATACTTGGAATAAGTTTGATTATATGATTATATAATCAAATTTTTGTAATGTATAGATTGTGTTGTTTTACTGTAAATTACATCCATGTTAGGATACTGGTATGTAGACGCATAAATTTCATAAATTCCATTGATGCATCATTTTATAATAATCCTAAAAAGGTTGATATATTATTGGGTTGATGGTCACTGTAGTTCATTGTGAATTGGACTAATACTGAACACTTGGTTAGAAAATCAAGGGGGATTTTATTTGGTTGATCATATTACACTTATAAAACATAGTGATGTATTGATTTTGTAGTTAATTTAATGGATTAGGTTAAGGAGAATGATAAAAACACAGAAATGTTATATTTCTTGAACTAAGATTCATTAATGTTATACTAAAAAACTATAGAATAATATAATAGTGTGAAAATGTATTATATCATGATGTTAAATATTCATTATTCTATTATAATTACAATAATTAATCACTAATGTTAATACATTTTTTGTTTTTATAATATTTGTCGTTAAAAGGAAATATATTAACTATGGTCATGAGGGTAATATACTGATTGTCACAATGATCAACCCTTAAAAATGGGATTTAGACCGAAGAATACAATGATTATTCAAAATCAAATATCATCATGTATGAATATGTATTCGAATATTTGAGAAATGATGAAGACACCAAAGAAGTGGATGAATGAGACACGTGTATATTTTTGTGTGATGAAGAATATGAAGGAAAAATTATTCAATTTATATCATGTAAATTATATGAAATGAATCATGGTGGAAATTATCACAATGTTATAGATAAATTCTATACATGCGGAGATAAATGCCATCACAACCACTTATATAAAGGTAAATAGACACTACAAAAATTTATTTCTTCGATTGCAATGGAGTTAGGTGTTATGTGAATCAATGTCCCAATCAAAAGGAAAAAATGGTAAATAGTAACTAAAAACCATATGAACACAAAAAATAATATGAAATTACAACTAATGTAGTGGACAATGATATTTAACTCAAGATTTATCAATTTTTTTACCATGAAATTATTCACAAATGATTGGTTATAGTGTTGAATAAAATCTTTGTGGTATGATTATAATTAAATCATTTTAACGTGTTGTGGGTATTTATTACTTATAGACACAACTCTTATTCCCATAGAATAATTCTAAGAGAAACTAAGAATGGGTTTTAACACTTTATAAAGGAATTATTATAATTTTTCTATATAGATAAATCTCACCCCATATCAAAAATAATGCCACAATCATGTATCAATGTACAATTAATTATGAGATCCCTATAGAAATTTATGTGATCTCCTAAGTCAAATTTAAAGGGAATAATTTTTTACGAGGTGGAGGAGAATTCCAAACCCAAAATATTTTTAACTATTATTACATTTTAATATGTCAGTTTTTAAAATTTATTAGTCTACACAAAATAGAGAACCTAAATTAATCCATGATATATTTAGATAATATATAAATGTCATAGAATGACTCTCAAAAATTAGCCTTTGATTTTGAGATAATTAATAGGAGTAACTTATTTAAGATATATTTATATATATAAGATACATTGAATATTTAATGGAATGAAATTCATTATTTATTTCTAAAATAACTAATAAGATCATTGTAAGCATTAAATTATATTTTCTAAAAATATGTCATTATGTCCTATGGTTTTTTAACACAAGAATATCATGAATAATTTGTGGAAATATAAAATGATATTAAAAAAGGTTTTGAGAATAAATATTAAATGGTCATAAATAGGAATAAGAAGAGATTATGTTCTAAATTGTAATTCTCCCTTTGAAAAATCAAATTTATTAAACATTATAATTTTGCATAAAATATAAATTTATATATTTTAGTATATTAATTCTAATAAATAAAAATTATTTTTAGATTATTCATAGGTATATTTTCTTAATATTATTTAATGAGATTTTTTCTGTAAAGATTGATTTTTAGGTGACTAGTAAAATGTTACATTTTAAAAAATAAATTGATTTAATCAACTAATTTTTATGGATCTCATAGAAAAAATTGAAAATTTTACTAGAAAAACATGTGTTTAAATAGTTAAATTAAAATATTAAAAAATTAATTATGGGTTAAAATTATACATTAGATATTTTAGACCGTGTGTAATATTTTTCTCAAGATATTATTTTAAATACATTATACATTGATTATTTTAAAATAAAAAATATCAATATTATAAATTAAATTAAATAAAATTTATTTTAAATTTGGAATAATTAGGTACAAAATGAGAAATATTGACTATTTTTTGTTTTATAAAGGATAAATTACACAAGTAAAAATAGTTAATGTGATTAGAGTAATTTTGGGTTAAAGGAAATTAACATAGTGGAAAGGATAACAAGGTTTTAAAAAATGAATTCTAATGTTTTTTCAATAATTTAACTACACTATACCTTCCTTAATCAATTTTTTCTTAATTTTTCTATGCACATCTAGTTATTACTTATTTTTATTTCTGATGGAATTATCTATGGAAAATCAATGTTCTTTGGATGAGTATTCGTTTTTTCTTATATTATTTCCTTTATATCAAAAATTGAAAATTATATTTTTGAAATACATATTTAATTATATCTTTATTTCTTGTATAATGAATGTTATTATTATACAAGAGTAATCATTAGCCACCATTCTACACTTCCATTAAGCAAAACAATACAATTCTAGCATATATGTAGACTACAGCGAAAATAATAAAATTTTTTTTCTCCATAACAACACATAATATAAGGTAAAAAAGGGAATTTGATATATAATTATGGTGTATTTAATGTATTTAAGACACATAAATGAAAAAATAACTAAAACATTATTTTGATCTATAAAAATGAAATCTTCACCCAAGCAAAGACACACCCCTCTCACTCGAGGGAACAATTCCCTCTTCTTTTCATTACAACCTTTCATAAATGGTATTATTAATGAGTTTAATGGATAAATGATTGTAATTATATCATAATTTTATTGTTATGAAAAATTTTATAACCTATTAATTATATTATCAACTCATTATCGACATTGATTAAAATTTTTAAAACAAGTCTACCAAGAAGAAGATATTCAATTAAAGTTATAAAATATTTTCCAATCCATTATATTTCTTTATACTTTTCAATTATCAAACTATAAATTTTTTTGAAATATTATTATCATACTTTTATAATTATATTTATACTAAACCACCACATAATCATCCACTAATCATGGTATGATCATGTTTGGGTCTGTTTAAAAACCTACTTATACAATGTTATGAATATATATCACGGATGACTATGAGACCATAAATACATTTATAATATGATATAAATAAATCATTAAATATTTCATTTGATACATTAGGTAGAACATTTTTTTCAATCTCATTAATTAATATTACACTATTAATTTGTTAAACATCCTTGAAACGTTATCATTGTCAACATCATCTTTAAGGGTTCTTTCCAAAAAAATTCCATGGAATGATATTATAACATTAAAAAAATTCTGTAAAATATATTCCATTAACATTACTAATCAAAATATTATGAAATTTGTAACAATAATTAATACCAAAGTCATGTTTTAATTTTTTTTCAAAACAATCAACATTACTTTTAATAAATATTTAAAAAGATAATAACTAAAAAGGATTCCTAGAGAGAATGATTATAATTGAATATAATAATTATAAAACATAAAAAAAGGTTATGAAGTCTGTTTATATAATATATAGGTTTTCTATATTATAGTTTAGAGTTCATTAATGGAACCCATGATAAATGGAAGGGGTTACCTATCTCTTAATTCATTTCCTTCATTCTTGTTTAGGTTATAAACCATGTTTTATATTTTCAAAGGAACTATTAACCATTTAATATTTTATATCATGATTCTATAATTGATAATTTAATTAAATGTTTCCAAGGAAATTATATCCTTTATCTAGTTTGGATTTGAATGTTTCCAAATCTGAACAGGTTTTCTTGGTCATAATCTTGATTCTTTGATTCAAAAATACATTTTATGCACCATTTTTTCTATGTACGGTGTACTTACTACACATTGATATATATATATATATCATAATTAATTTTTTATTCAATGTTATATGCAATAAAAAATAATACTCTCCTATCCAATGGTCAATTGATTCCATTTTTACCCCATTTGTAAGGTTTTTTTGTAACTCAACTTTCTTTTATTGAGTTATGATCATTCTCTTCAACTTATTTCTTTTTACATGGGCACATTAATTGAGTTATAAAGTTTTTCTAGATCATTATTTCTCAAGTATTGGGTTCTATAACCGTAATATTTAATTATTTGGGATTTTATTATCCCCTTTTGGAAACATATCTTTAGAAAAAATAATAATATATTATTATTTATACAATGTGGGTCTTCAATAAAGATAATCTCAATCTACTGAATAGTCATCTTATAGTAAAATGTTTTTTTATTTGGATCTAAATTTACTTTTGAAAAAATTATATCATTTTCAAGGCTCCATTATTAAAGATTTTTTTTAAAATTTAATTTTTTTAAAATAGTTTACTTTAACTCTTCTAATTATTGATTATTTAATTAACATGTATTCTTTAATATTACATAAATGATAACTTTTTTTCTTCAAAATACTATTTTTTTTTCACGTCTATTTTCCATTAAATATTAAAAATGATTTATCCTCAAGTGATTTATGTTATTTGAAATATCATCTAATTTATATATTTATAAATATATATATGCTTTTTTTGATTAATATAATGGAATAATTTTTTATATTCATGACCCATTATTGTGCATTATCATTCAAACCACTCTTTTTCAATTTTTTTCATCTATGCCAATATATTTCTGGGTTTCCTTTGATACACTAAGGATATGTTTTTTGAAACCGTCCAACTTCTTTATCTAGATATCCTATGTAATGTTATTTTTTATCAAATAATATGATCTTTCACTACTATATTCTATCATAACCATCCATTGTTAATATAAATAACTTTTTTTCCAATTCTATTTCATTATGAATACCATATTTTCTATTCGTTTGATTTAATGGTGTCCATATAGATTCCACATAGCGATTCACATGGAATCTTATTTACATAACCGTATACCATTACTCTATATAATTTTAACTGGATTGATTCTTAAATAAAATTCTGAATGATATATTTATTGGGGAGATATTTAATGCCATTATGTTTTTTAATACATATTCATAATTGTTTACTCAAACAAGTGGACTATGTAAATTTAAAACATAAAAATTCGTTCATTAGATGCCTTGAAATCATATTATCTATGTTATTAACATGGAAAATTTAATTTTTTTCCATATTATATAATTATAATATGAATGTTTATTGGCTAAACCAGTTGATTATTGTTTATTAATGTTCTCAAATGAATATTTAACAGGTAATGATATGTTCCCCATTTTTTATTGGAATGCCAGAACCCAACTTTTATTATATGAAGTGGGATCCCATTACCTGACCATTGTTGTTATAGTTGGAATTAAAACCAATTACAAAAAAATTACATTACTCCATACCCTAATACAACTGGCATGTAGTCCACATGCTTGTTTGTATCGTGACACTCATCAATGATTCCAATGTGGATTAGTTTGAGATCACCACATTATAACATATTAGGTTTTGTAGAAAAATTATATGAGATGTAGAAAAATTATTTTGGATTAACTATTCCATTATATCATAAAACCCTATATATTAGTTGATAAATGTAACACCCCAAGCATCCACGGTATGCATCTTTTTGAGTAATACCGTAGCGTGTATTGTACGGAACTTCGAGTTCTAACAAATAACACAACCAATAAAACTAGCCGTTATGAGTAGTAATATCGACTTTTTGAAATTTTATTAAATTTATATTTCAAAATAAATTTATTTTTTGTATTCGGAATATCGAAATTAACCTATGGTGAATTTTTTCTATTTTTCTTAAAACATTCAATTTTTGATGAATAGTGAAAAAACACTGAGTTTTAGTTTAAAACGACAATTTTTTTAAATAATTATTTATTTTATTTAAATTTAATTAAGGTCAAAATAGATTCATAATATCTATATATGTTCAATGTAATTCATTGGAGTTAGTTTATAATAAATTTAGATATATAAAAATTTTATTGAACTTTTCACCGTCTTTTACCCACCTCCTAGGAGAATTTGGAAATTCACATAAAACATAATTTTACCGCTTCTGTGAGTGGAATTTTAAAAATCTGAGAGAAACGGTTAATATCAAGGAGTAAAATGTGGTTCAGTAAGATAAAAATATTTTTTGGTGAATAGTAACTTTTTTACTTTTATTTACCACGATTAAAAGTAAATAGGGTAATTATGGGTAAAAATTATATTAATACTACCCAAACACATGTCCTAATTATATTGGAAAAGATTACCTCAACCAAAAACAAACTTAGGAATAAAATATTATCATTTAGGTCCCCTTGGATTAGATTAGGACATGTATTATTATTTAATTCAAAGAAGAGTTAAATGAGATAAAATCAATGTTTAATAGCTAAAACATTTTTATTATAGGGTTATACATAAGATAAATTCGATTATAAATATTCATTAGAAATAAAAAAATATTTCCTATATAATGGTATTTTATTTATAATTTTTAGACATTAAATAATTTAATTTATTTATGACACAATGATGATGCAGTAATTACCATATTAATGAATGAATAAGATAATTGATATTATAAATACCTAACTAAATGTAATTTGAGACTTTTTTGAATCCCAAAATTTTTCAACGTTAATATGACATATTTGGATTGGTTATATGATTTTTTTTCGAATTAATAATTCTGTTATGAATTTATCATAAACAAAATACCCAATAGTATCAAAATTGACATAAAAGTGTTTTTAAAACAAATATTATATTAATAATTGATAATATATTCCTAAAAATCTATGGTTCGGCCAAAGCACTTATATCATGATATGTGTATCATTAATGGACCACTTGGGGGGTCGATTGGGAGTTTATAGTAGGTTTATTAGCCATATAATATAAAAATACAATGAAACATGCTAAATGTCAAACTAATTAACTAAGAGTTAAAACTAAAAGATAAGGTTAATAAAGTGAAAAAACCCTCTCTAAAACCTACCAATTGAATGGATTTGGACCCATCCTCACCTTATCATCAAAATAAATCAATTTGGTGCCATTATAAACCGAATATAAATTAATTATAAAATAATATCTTATGTTTTCTCTAAGGTGCCCATCACCCCTCTTATAAAAGGGCACTCCCCGTTCTCTCAAATTCATACCTTCAATGACTTTTTGCTCCACCAAAATCTGCCCAAATATCCTCCCAACTTCTCTCAATTCAACCTAGAGGCCTTATTTTGATCATAAATCCAACTGAAGGATCCCTTTTGATCAAATCAAAAGGAAGAACCCGAAAAAGAGGTAATATTTTCACCACCCTCTTTCAAGTTCTTTTCTTCTTATACTTCAACTTTCATTGTTATTTCCATTATAAAATAATAACTCCAGTATATTCCATATACTGTGATGTTATTATAAATATGGTACAACCATATTCAGTATTCTATCCAATCTTTGAATGAAATGTGACTATACATGCGTACATACGGCCTACCGTCTCCACGTCGTGGTTCTGTTTTTATTCAATACATTATTATTTCGATGGGTATAATAATGATGTGTAATTCATGTAAATAATACATATAACATGATAATGATTTTTTATATATGATATACTATCCAATTATATATTATTTTAATATCAAAAGAGTGGTATTGTCGCTCGTGCGTACGTACGGACTACCGTCTCCACGAACGCAATGAGATTCATTCCCCATCTTATCCATTCAAGTATAATTCTTATTTGATGATTAAAAATAATTTTTAAGGACTTGATATCATTCTGGATAAGAATAATGTACATCCTATCCATAACAAACATGTCTTATGTAACAAAACATATAAAAGGAAACGAGTAAGTTAACACCCAAAACGACGATAGTACTAAGATATTATTAACAAAGTAATATTAAAAGATCATATATGATATCATATTAATTTATATTATTCTTGTTTAATTTAATAACAATTATTTCACCATTATACATGAGGTTAACCTACCCTCAACTAAGGAAAAAACAAGGTTATGGTTTATTTTACAATCACTTCATTATATGAAGTTGTTTATAAGTAATTATCTACTGGGACCTCATAATCACACATTCATGTTTCTTAAAAATGTATTTCAAAACCTTCTTACTATTTTCCAGAATATGGGTTAAAGTCATTTATAACCTTTTTGACTTTTAATAAGATGTTTATAAAGGAATATTTACGTCATTTTCCAAACAAGGCCCTTTTTAACCTTTTCGACAAAATTACGGTAAGAATGTCTTATTTAACTTATCCGGCGAGTGCGGCTATTTTCCACCGTTGTAAAATCTTAGAAGCTTATTTTAAAAGAATATAAGAATATTTTCAAAGTAAATGTTTTATTTTATAATTATGTGACTTTCAAATGATTTCAAAAAAAGAGATATTTCTCTCAAATAGTTTTGATTTCTTCTATGTCAACATCCTTTGATGGATTTTAAGCTTATTTGAAGTTGATTTATTATGATACAAAACTTCCATATTGTATTGAAGGTTTTATGTTATGTTTGGATGTGGATGTGTTATTTTTATACTATTCATAGTTTATGGAGAATGTATTTACAATTCGTATACTTGTTTTAATACGAATGATTATGTTATGTTTAAACCTGTTCATATGAGGAATGCATTGGACTTAGTAAGTGATTGGTGGAGCCTGCTATAGCTCCTCGATGCATTAGTATGTCTAATGAGACAAACTAGTTTCTTGGCACAAGGCCTTGACAAAATCTTATTTTTAGTCTTGGCACGAGGCCTTGACTATGTGGTTGTGATAGTCTGACATTATGCATTCCATCATTATGAAAGTGGTTATTGATATTTCATGTGATTATTCGACTAGTAGAATATTCATGTGAATAAGGTGATGGAATTATTTAATTTTATATTTTCCATATTATTCTGAAATTCATGTATAAAAGTCTTTTGGTTTAATTACACATTTTTTTAAATTTTTATGCTTATTTATGATGGTTTTCGCTATATTGTTATCCTTATTGAGCATCTGAGCTCACCCCTTTCAATGTTTTGTATTTTCTAGTATGTGAAGTAGTAATTTATGAATGACCTGCAGTGATAGTATGAGGGGATATGAAGATAAGATGTTGTTGTAGTTTTTTTAGTTTTTGAATTAATATAAGTCTTATGAATATATCTAGTGTTTCCAAGACTATTAAACTAATCAGCCATTGGTGACTTGATCTTTTGTGATCATTACAATGTTATGTAATAATACACCGACTCTGGGTAACTGGGGTTGGGGAGTTACAGTTATTATTAGAGGAAGTTTAGTACAATCCTTGGAAGCTAGATTTAGATAAACTCCGATTAGAGCACGTAGACCTAAGATGGACATTGAGGATTAGTATAGAAGAACTTCCTAGAATTTTGGAATTGTAGAGATTTTGTGATTTTTCTGAGAAATGCATCCCTATATGGATACGAGCAGGTAGAGGCGGCTCTGGCACAGATGTACCTAGGAATAAAACCCGAAAACAATACATTGAGCTAGACTCGAACGAGAACTAGTACACGACAACGGGCCTTGCTGCACTCTTGGTTATGACACTACTGGGGTATGTGCTTAGGATAATTCACATTTTATTTACAAAACATTATGAAGGGATTATGAGTATATACTTCCTCAATGAAAACATTTTTATGATTATGGAATATATCCATAAATAGTTCAATTTATCTTAAGTGTTTTACAAGTATGGAATTATGTATTTTGATTCATAAACTGATCTAGTTTATGCTGTTGTTTAGAAATGACGCCTAGTAGAACAAATTGAAACCATATCAATGCACACACTCCATGTATGGATTTACCTCCTTCTTAAGATAATTATAGTGGAGCTGGAGATACAACTGTTGTTGATCAGCTAATCACCATACTGGGACAACTCACTTAGGTTATGAATAATAACCTTACCCGTATGGAGCACACTGATCCGCAGCATGGAAGATCAATGTTAGATGTCTTCATGAGGAAAAAAACCACCAAAATTTAATGGGAGTACAAATCCATTGGTAGCTGAGCAATGTATAAGTTCCCTAGAGAAAATATACCAGGCTTTGGGGAGTAATGAAAGAAAAAAAGTTATCATGACAGTTTACTACCTCACTAGAGATGCTGATCAATGGTTGTCATTGATTCAAAACATGAAGGAACATGGTGAAGTATAAAATATGGAATGGAGGGAGTCCAATGATCTGTTTTTAGAAAAATACTTTCCTCATGACCATTGAGCAGATGTGGAAATGCAATTTCTAAGTCTGAGACAAAAGGAGGATGAGAGTGTCGCAAAGTATGAAGCTAACTTTATGAGGTTAGAGAGGCATGCAGTATATTATATACATAACCCGAGGAGTAAGATTGATAATTTCTTTGATGGGTGAAAATCATTTCTTTGTCGAGCATTAGTCTCATAATCCTTCTCATCGTAAGAAGACATTTTCTCATGTGCTCTCAAAACTGAAAAGGAATTCTCTATGTCTTACGACATTAATGCAATAAAAAATAATAAGAGACATGTTGATCACTCTGGAAATATAAATAAGGGGAAGAAGGGAAAAGTTGAATATCTATCCTGCAGTAAATGTGGGAAGAAACACCCCGATACATGCTTGAATGGAATGTGAGTCTGTTACAAGTGTGGTGAAAAAGGCCACCAAGCTCGTGATTGAAAGGGGAAGAAAGTAGATACAAATGTTCAATGCTACAACTGCAGGGAGATAGGACATTATGAAAATGAATGTATTAAGAATCAGGGAAACTTTTTCTAGAAAAGGCCAAGGGAACAAGGCCAAGATTATCTATCTCTACTGCTGAGGTTGAAGCTCTGAAAGACGTGGTGACAGATAATTTAATGGTTTCCTCAAGTTTATCCAATGCTTTATTTGATTCTAGATCATCGCATTATTTCATATCTTCCCAGTTTCCAAAGAAAATTAGATATTTCCAATTTGATTTAACAAGAGAGTTGTTAGTTAAAACTCCTAAGATAAGTATCATTGCTACAAAGTTATGTGGATATATTCCCATTAGGGAATATAAATGTTCTTTATCTACTGATCTTATTCTCATACCCATGATTTAATTTGATAAAATCCTCAATATGGATTGGCTTTTGGACTATGATGTGAAGATTTATTTTATGAAGAAGGAGGTTGCGATTTTAGATGATGATGATAAAGAACACCGTATCTCTAGAGCAGAATCTTCACCACCTGATTCTTACCTAGATCCACCCCCAGTAGCTCAACTAAATTCAATTATTGGGGAGGAATAGAATTAAATAACTGTGGGTTAGTAAAGGAATGTTCAAATAGAGGATGTACCAATTGTGAGAGAATATGTTGATGTGTTTCTGAATGATTTACCTGGACATCCTCCAGAACGAGAAATTGAGTTTTCCATTGATTTAATTACTGGTTCCAGGCTTATATCGATGACCCCGTATCGAATGGACATTGTGGAATTAGTTGAACTAATGAAACAACTAGAGGAATTGAGTAATAAGGGATTCATTCGCCCTAGTGTTTCTCCATGGGGAGCCCCTATTTATTTTGTTTAGAAGAATGATGGATAAATGAGGTTATGTATTGACTACAGGGAAATCAATTCTATAACAATAATGAACAAGTATCCCCTACCTCATATTGATGATTTATTTGACCAAATGCATGGAGATCAATACTTTTCAAAGATTTACCTTCGATCTGGATACCATCAGTTGTGTGTGAAGAAGTAATGCATTCCTGAGACAGTATTTCAAACCAGGTATTGGCATTACCATTTTACAGTAATGCCTTTTGGATTGACTAATGCACCCTATGTATTCATGGATCTAATGAACAATGTTTTCAAGAAATCTATCGCTGATTTTGTAGTGGTATTTATTGATGATATCTTGGTATACTCCAAAATCTACGATGATCATGAAAATCACTTGTGCATTATCCTGAAGACTCTAAGAAGACATGAATTATATGGGAAGTTTAGCAAGTGTGAATTATAGCTTCAAGAGATCTCTTTTTTTGGCCATATTGTCTCTACGGATTGAATGTCTATTGATCTTTCAATGACAAGAGCAATCAAAAAATGCCTAGCACCGACGAGTATAACTGAGGTACACATTTTTATTGGTTTAGCAGGTTATTATTGATGTTTTGTCCAGAATTTTGCCCGATTGGCTAACCCATTAACAAAGCTCACACGTAAAGGGGTTAAATTTTTTGGAAAAATGATTGTGAAGAATGTTTTGAAGAACTGAAGAAAAGATTAGTCAATGCTCCTATAATGACTCTAACAACAGGGAATGATGGGTAAGTTATTTATAGCAATGCATCGAAGAAAGGACTTGGTTGTGTCCTTATGCATAATGATAGAGTTATTGCCTATGCATCACGATAGCTGAAAGTTCATGAGCAAAACTATCCTACTCATGATATTGAGTCAGCTGTTGTAATCTTTGCATGGAAGATATATAGACATTATATCTATGGTGAAAAATGTGCGATATATACCGATCATAAGAGTTTGAAGTACATTTTTTACATAAATGACTCAACATGTGGCAAAGGTGATGGCTTGAACTACTCAAGGATTGTTATTTCACGATACACTACCACCTGGGGAAGGAAAATAAGGTGGCAGATTCTTTGATCAGAAAATATCATGGAGTTTTGAACATGATGAGAGTTGAAAGGGATCTAATTTTCATGGATCTAGTAAAGTTGGATATAGGAATCACCATAGAAGGTGAAAAAAATGCTTTTTCAAATGGTTTCCAAACCATCTTAACTAGAAAGGATAAAGAGTTCTCAGACCGATGATGAAGAGTTTCAAAATAATATTAAAGCTGTGAATGATGGGATATTGAGTGAAATTGTGTATGAAGATGGAATTTTGAAATTTGGGAGGATACTTTGTCTTCCTGATACACCTGATCTAAAAATAGAATTGTTGGATGATGATCATAGTTCCAATTTTTCTATGCACCCTGGGAGTACCAAAATGTATAGAGATTTGAAGGAACATGTTTTGTGGGACAACATGAAGAGGGATATCACAGATTTTGTGTCAAGATGTATTGTTTTTCAACAACTAAAAGCTCGAAGGCAACATCCTGGTAGTTCATTGCATCCACTTCCCATACCTGAGTGGAAATGGGATAATATCACGATAGAATTTGTCATGGGGAATAAAAAATACTCCTAGAAGGAATGATGTAATATGGGTTATTGTCGATCGTCTTACCAAGTCAGAACATTTTCATTCTATAAGGGATGATCTACCACTGGAACATCTAGGAAGGCTATATAGTAATGATGTTGTGAGACTTCATGGAGTACCCCTATCAATTGTGTCTGATCGTGATCCTCGTTTTACTTAAAGATTGTGGAAAAGTCAACAGAAAGCCCTGGATACTCAACTTCGTTTGAGCACTGCTTACCACCCAAAAATAGATGGACAATCAGAACGGACTATTCAAACATTAGAATACATGTTGAGATCATGCTCACTTGACTTTCAGGGTATGTGGTATCAATATTTACCTTTGGTGGAATTTTTCTATAATAATAGCTTCCATTCAAGTATTCAGATGGCACCATATGAAGCGTTATACGGAAGGAGATGTCTCACACTAACCTGTTGGGATGACATTGGTGAGAGAAAACTCGTTTGCCCAGAACTAGTGGAGGAATCGATGGAAATGGTAAAGGTAATCCAAAACCATATCAAAGCTGCTCAAAGTATGTAGAATAGCTATGCCGATAATCGAAGGAAGGATTTGGAATTTCATGTGGGAGATCATGTTTTCATGAATATATCTCCATGGAAGGGAGTTATACGTTTCAGTGAGAATGGTAAATTGGGTCCTAGGTATATCAGACATTTCAAAATTCTAGAACGAATTGGGGATGTAGCATACCGTTTGGAAATGCCGCCAAATCTCTCCAAAGTTTACGATGTGTTCCACAGATCACTGTTGAGAAAATACATGCCTGACCCAACGCATGTACTCGCCTATGATGAATTAGAACTGTAACTTGATTTGTCTTATTGTGAAGATCCCATCATGATTGTTGATACCAAAGAACAAGTGTTGCAAAACCGGATGACTCTTATGGTAAAAGTTCTATAGAGAAACAGTATGATGAAAGAGGCAATGTGGGAACCCGATGAACTTATGATGAAGAATCACCCGATTCTTTTCATGTATTAGTATTCTAGAAATTTATAGGATGACATTATTTGAAGTAGGGGAAAATGTAACACCCCAAACTTCCACGGTAAACTTCACTTTGAATAATATAGTAGTGTGTGTTGTTCGTAACTTCGAGTTCTAACACACACCACAACCAATCAAACTAACAGTTATGAATAGTAATACCCACTTTTTAAAATTTTATTAATTTTATCTTTCAAAAAGAACTTCATTTTTGGATTCGGAATATCAAAATTATCCTAGGGTGAATTTTTGTTAGTTTTCTGAAAACATTCAATTTTTTATGAATAGTGAAAAAACACTGAGTTATAGTTTAAAACTAAATTTTCCTTTAAATAATTATTATTTTTATTTAAATTTAATTAAGGTAAAAATAGATACATAATACCTATATAATTTAAATGTAATTCACTGGAGTTAGTATAGAATAATTTTATTTATATAAAAATTTTGCTGAACATTTCACCGTCTTTTACCCACCTCTTAGGAGAATTTGGAAATTCATATAAAACATAATTTTACCGCTTCCGTGATTGCAATTTTGAAACCCAGAGAGACACCATTAGTATCATGTAGTAAAATGTGGTTCAATAATATAAAAATAATTTTTGGTGATTAGTAGCTTTTTACTTTTATTTACCACGGTTTAAAGTAAATAGGGTAATTAAGGGTAAAAATGATATTAATATTACCCTAACACATGTCCTAATTCTATTGGACAAGTGTATCTCGACCAAAAACAAACTTAGGAATAAAATATTATCATTTAGGACCACTTTTATTAGATTAGGACATTTATTATTATTTAATTTAAAGAAGAGTTAAAAGTGATAAAATCAAAGATTAATAACTAAAACATTTTTAATATAGGTTTTTACATAAGATAAATTCAATTATAAATATTCATTAGAAATCTAAAAAGATTTCATACATAATGGTATTTTATTTATAATTTTTATAAATTAAAAAATATATTTCATTTATGACACAATGATGATGCAGTAATTTTCGTATTAATGAATGATTAAGATAATTGATATTATAAATATCAAAATAAATGTAATTTGAGACTTTTTATGAATATAAATAATTTTCTAGGTTAATATGACATATTAGGATGTGTTATAAATTATTTTTTGAATTAATAATTCTGTTATGAATTTATCAAAAACAAAATACCCAATAGTGTCAAAATTGACATAAAAGAGTTTTTAAAACAAATATTATATTATTAATTGATATTCTATTCCTAAACATCTAAGGTTCGGCCAAAGAAATTATATCATGATATGTGTATCATTAATGCAGCACTTGGGGGTCGATTGGAAGTGTACAGTATTTTTATAAACCATATAATAAAAAAATACAAAGAAACATGGTAAATGTAAAACTAATCAAGAAAGAGTTAAAACTAAAAGATGAGGTTAATAAAGTGACCAAAACCTATATAAAACATATGGGTTGAATGAATTTAGACCCATACACACCTTATCCTAGAAATAAATTAATTTGGAGCCATTATAAACTGAATATAAAGTTATTATAAAATAATATTTTATGTTTTTTATAAGGTGCCCCTCACCCCTATTATAAAAGGTTCACTCACCCTTATCTCAAATTCATACCTTCATAGCCTTTTGGATATGAAAACCTCTGCAAAAATATCTTCTCAAATTTCCTCAATTAAACCTATAGGCCATAGTTTGATCTGAAATCCAACTTTAGGATCCCTTTTGATCAAATCAAAAGGAAGAACCCAAAGAAGAGGTAATGTCTTCACCAACCTCTTTCAAGTTCCTTTCTTCTTCAACTTCTTATTTATTTGTTATTTCCATTCTAAAATAATAACTACAATATCTTCTATATAATGGGATGTTATTATATATATGGTACAACCATATTCAGTATTCTATCAATCCTTTGATTGACGTGTCACTATACGTGCATACGTATGGCCTACCGTCTCCACGTCGTGGTGTAATTGTTATTCAATACATTATTATTTGGATGGTTATAATATTGATGTTTAATTCATGTAAATAATAAATAGAACATGGTAATGATTTTGTATATATGATATAATATCCAATTATATATTATTTTAATATCAAAAAAGTGATATTGTCGCTCGTGCGTACGTACAGACTACCGTCTCCACAAACCCGATGAGATTCATTCCCCATCATATCCATTCAAGACTAATTGTTATTTGATTATTAAAAATAATGTTAAAGGACTTGATATCATTCTGAATATGAATAATATAAATCCTATCCATAAGAAACAAAGATTATGTAACAAAACATATAAAAGAAAATGAGTATGTTAACACCCAAAACGACGATAATACTAAGATATGATTAACAATGAAATGTTAAAAGATCATATATGATATCATATTAATGTATATGATTGTTTTATAATTTAAAAACAATTATTTTACCATTATAAAATAGTTTAACCTACCATCAAACAATGAAAAGTTCAAGGTAAGTGTTTATTTCACAATCTCATCTTTATCTGAGGTTGTTTATATGTAATTATCTACTGGGACCTCATTATCATCCACATCCATGTTTCTTAAAAATGTATTTCAAAACCTTCTTACTATTTTACCGAATATGGGTTAAAGTCATTTATACCCCTGTTTTACTTTTTATAAGATGTTTATAGAAGAATCATTATGTCATTTTCCAATCAAGGTCCTTTTTAACCTTTTCGACAAAATTAAGGTAAGAATGTCTTTTTTTAATTTATACTGCATGTGTGGCTATATTCCACCATTGTAAAATATTAGAAGCTTCTTTTACAAGCTTATAAGCATATTTTCAAAGTAAATGTTTTATTTTATAATTATGTGACTTTTAAATGATTTCAAAAAAAGAGATATTTCTCTCAAATTGTTTTTATTTCATCTATGTCAACATATTTTGATGGATTTTAAGATTATTTAAAGTTGATTTATTATGATACAAAACTACCATATTGTACTGAAGATTTTTTGATATTTTTGACTATGGATGTGTTATTTTTATACCATTCATGGTTTATAGAGAATTTATTTACATTTCTTATTGTAGTTTTAATACGAATGTTTATGTTATGTTTAAACCTGTTCATATGTGGAATGCATTAGACTTTGTAAGTGATGGGTGCAGCCCGATTTAGCTCCTCAATGCATCGGTTGGTCTCATGAGACAAACTAGTGTCTTGGAACAAGGCTTGACAAAATCTTATTTTTAGTCTTGGAATGAGACCTTGACTATGTGGTAATAATAGTCTGGCATTATGTATTCCACCATCATGAAAGTGGTTATTGATATTGCATGTGATTATTTGACTAATAGAATATCCATGTGAATAAGGTAATGGAATTATTTAATTTTATCATTTCCATATTATGCTGAAGTTCATGTTTAAAAGGCTTTTTTATTTATACATTTCCTTACATTTTTATGCTTATTTATGAATGATTCTCCAATATTGTTATCCTTAATGAGAATCTGAGCTCACCCTTTTCAATGTTTTATTTTTCCCAGGATATGAAGAAGTAATTTATGAATTACCTACAGGGATAGTATGAGGGGAAATAAAGGCAAGATGTTGTTGTAGTTTTTTAAATTATGATTTAATGTAAGACTTATGAATATATCTATTGTTTCTAAGACTACTAAACTAATCGGTCTTTCGAAACATGATCTTTTGTGATCATTCCAATTTTATGTAATAATGCATCGACTCTGGGTAACTGGGGTGGGGGCGTTACACGAAATACAACAACTTTATTAGCATATGATTTTTTCTTATTTCATAGAAGCTCTAAATTTAAACGTTGCTTGGAATACATGGGATGAAATATTTTATTTTTTCTGTATAATAATGGGATAGTTTTGTCTATGAATCCATATTTGGTATTGAATCCAATATTTAATGTAAGTATTTTTTGCACTAGATTCAGGAGTGTTTCTCCACAGCACCATAAGGAATTTGGTTTCTTCTGTTATTTTTGTAATATTTAGAGTCCATTAGGATTCTCTTGGTGATATCGATAAATTTTTCACCCTCTATAAAAATATTTATAGAGTATTATATTATAGTTTATGAAGGTTTTTTATGTTTTTCATTTCATTTCAACTTAAATAATATAGATAATTCACTATTATTAATCTCATTATCTACATTAATAATTAGATGATCCTAAAAAATATACCATGTCCATATTTATTTTTTTATACAACACAAGAAAAGAGATCATAGGATTTAATGATGATCTAAATGGGAAAAATATTAGTTTACACAAATTTAAATAAAAATATTAAAAAATTTAGAACCCTAAATTAAAAGATATTACATTAATGAATTATTTTTTTTGAATTGAGACTCTAATAAACATATCATAATTATTTCAAAACTAGAATTTTATGTGATGTCAAATATAATTAAATAAAATTATTTATTGTTTTATAGGGGAGAATTTTTAAACATATCAATATGTTAAAAGAATAAAATTGAAACTATAAAATATTATTAGTATCATTTGATATATAAGAATAGAGAAATATGTATTGTTATTAGAGGGAAAAAATTAATAAAGAAAACATAAATAGAAAATCAAAATATTCATAAATTTTGAGAAGAATAACATTGATTCCACGTTGTAAACCCCAATGAATATCAAATGAAAGGGTTGAATGGGTTATTAATGAATGAGAGGGTAGTTGAAAATTCACCCTAAAGAAGACTCCATTATTTATATAAATTTTAAAATAAGTGGAATACAGAATATTCAAGGGGGAGACCCAACCATGATTATAATAATCCATAAAATTATTTGGTGAAGATAGAAATGTTTCTTTTAGTTTCTAAAGAAAAGTAAAACAACCACTAAAAAAAAATGGAAGAGAATGTTCTGTAGAATATCCTCAGAGTAAATTAGTTTTCTTGATGTGTAGATTCTTTATACATGAGGTGATGAATTACTCGTAAAAAATCCCATGGTTAAAAATGAAAATAAAGAGTATATCATTAATATAAGAAATTTTTAGCAGTACAATGAAGAAAAAGTGAAACTATAAAAACACATTGGTTAACCATAGGTGTCATGCGGTAGTGGAAATCAATTAGGGTAATTCACTAACATTGTTTTCATAGTGACACTAGAATAACTATATAAAAATATCAACTGAAATTCTCACAAGTAGTAGAGTGACTAAGAATTAATTTTTGAAAAGTTTTAAGGTGAAACAAAATGATATAGAGAACAATGTGTAATATTATAAGAATATTTAGAGTATAATCACTAAATATACAATTAAACATGGATTAGATTTTGAATTTTTTTTAAATTTTTCAATGAAACAATGAAAATATGATACAAGTGAATTCCAATTTTAAAATAACAAATAAAGTTACCAATTTTCAATATATATGGGGTGTATTGGGATACAAGATCCTGATATTTTCTTGAAGAATGAATATTATTTATTTCTATTTAACTCCTTGGGTTTGATCTAATCTGAGTGAATAATTTTATCATGAGAGTTTATATGGTCCTCGATGATCATTTGGATCCAAAATAAATATTTATTGGAAATATAAGTTGAGTCACATGGTTATTAGAAACCATGCCACCCTATTCACATAGTTATTACTTATTGTGAGAGAAATTTCAGAGGCCAAATCATGACACACCATTTGCGGAAACCTTGTAGGCAGTGGCTCACGATCATGTGATCTACATGTAATTTTTAGTAGAGGTATATAGAATGATTTGCACATGGTTTACTAAACTACACCCATGAATTGTGAAGTGTATCTTTTGAGAATGGGAAGTGTATAAGATTAGAGCATGATTTTTCCAAAAATACATCCAAAATATATTACCGAGTTAAAATATAAAAAATGATCCTTTTAACCCTAGATCTTTAATAAATAAAAAACTTATTATTTTTTTCCTTATCCATTGGATTTATCTTCCTCTTATATCATTTTTCAATACTTCTCCTAGGATTGGGATTGATTTCATTGTCCCGACATAGATTCTAGCTCTATTCGTCTCTTTGAAACCATCCCTGTAATTTATATATTTTAATTTTTCCATTATTTTTTATCTCTCTATTAATGGAAATATTTAGCTTCAAGATAATATGTAATATTTCAATGGGTTTCAACTATTTATATAATTTCTTTCAGTCCTGAATGAGTTTGGAGATGACACTAGATAAGTGTTTTACCTTGGGTATATGGTTGGTGGTCTACAACTTTCCCTTATATTTTGGTGTTTTACATACCTAATTTTGATTTTTATGCATGGTAGCCCTACCTGGGTTTCCACTAAAAGTAAAATAACTCCTTGAATTTAATTTTTGGGATGTATTTTTTATGGCCACTAGTACCATTATAACATTGGAGGTTCTTATCCCTATACATGGAGAACCATGTGATGTATCATTGTATTTATTTTTTATTGTACCAACCTGTTCTATTCACGTGAGTTCGAAAAGTTTAATGGCACACATAATGAGAATTTATTGAATTTTTTAAGGTTATGTAAACCTTATTTTATCACATTATTTGTAAATTAATGGAATTAATTGAATTAAATTGATAGGATAAAGTTGTTTTATACACAACATGTTATTTAATGTGATTAAAATAGATTAATGGTTTATAAGTAAAACATTTAAAGGGTTGGTAGAACTCATTGGTTTTGAATGATAATGGATGATGAATTCATTATTGTTGTGGATGACAAGGAAATTTATACTCCTTGAATATTGATTCCATATGATTCCTTAGACATTTCTACTATATGGATCTTGATTATGGTAGTATATGTTTTTAGAATTTTTGTTCCCATGATCTATATTATATCGGATGCTAATGGAATTTTTACCCCTTACATACCAACTTCATGGTCATATATTAGAAAATCTTTATGGACATGCTCCTCGAACTCTACCCAAGTCATTGAAGAGTTTCCTTCATGATCCTCTATGGGATCAATAAGGATTAAATGGTATTTTTTACCTTGTAATCATAATTTCATGGTCTTATACTAGATTACACAATGTAAGACTTTGTGGAAGTTGGACACTAGATTACAAAACTTGATCATTATGGATGTCTTCTATATTCCTTATATGATTGAATCATCCTTGTAACCCTATTATTATTACTATTATACTAGGAATATAATCTAGATTGATTCTATTTATATTAAAGAGAATGGAAATTTTATTTTCAACATTGGTTGTGACCTACTATATGTTTTCTCACAGCCTATTAGGGAAACTATCGAGTACCAAAACTGGCTTCATGGTTATAGGTTGGTACTGAGGAAAATACCAACAATATGATACTTAATTTGATCATTTCTTAAGAGCATGAGAGAACATGATCATGGTTTTCCCATGATATTAGTTGAATATAGATCGGTTTTTGTCTTTTTTTATTTTGATAGACATGTTATAATAGGTAACCATTCACATGTTTTTTCAGCCATTTTATGTAGATATATGACATGATCATAATATATATATTTTTAACAATTTTGGTTTTTATTATTATTACTTTCTTTTGATTTTATTCTTTCTCTACATTCACTGATTCATTGAACCTTTTTTTTATTTTCTAATATGTCACTTTTTGGGATAGTGAGAAACTACAAAATATCAGACATAACACCATTTGCATCAATAGTTTCCAATCCCATCCACCTCTCAATATCATCATTGACATTCACCACCACTGTTGACATGTTATCACTGGGAACTCCAACCACTATGGACCACAAACCTAACAACCATTCATCATTCCAGAAATTCATAAAAACCCAATAGAAAACTAAACCACTATCACAAATTCATCCAACATGATGCAAAACCGCCACAGAATGTCTATGCACTATTGATCCGCAACCGTGAAGCCATAACAGAAAACCACACCTCACCCAAAACAATGATTTTGTTCATAAAGTGTGCATCACTGGTCACCAAAATCGATGACGAGCCCACACCATGCGCCACAAAAAACATCGCACCACTAAACCTAGAAAAACACACACACAAAAGCATACAAAAACAAATTAGGCCAGATCTCACTAGTAGGGGACCCCTCCGTAATCATGTGCTGCAAATCCCATCACTGCCTTCAAAACTGCACCCGGGGCCAGATCTACCCATCAGACCCGCAGAAGACGTGAATCACAACTGCAACCCCCATACCGCAGTATCTAAAACCACCCTGGACCAACATCATGACATAATGGGAAGCCCTATCTAGAGAAAAAGAAAGGGGGCTCATGCCACAACAAGAATGTTCTCCATAAATGGCAAGCCACGACCACTGGAAGATCCTGTGAACCACAAGTGAGCCGAGCAGAAGGAGAAGCCAATGCATATATTCAAAGGGGGAGAGGAATGTGGCGGTGAGGGTAAAACTAGTGTCATGAGGCCCCTTACGGGATCATCCCAAAAAATGCTTTCTCTACATAGTTATTCAAAAACCTCCACTATTGAATTATATTATTACACTACTACATTACTCTAAGAAATGTGATAATTTTATCCTCAATAAAACACCCTGGACCCTTGAAGCAAGATGACAGCCTCTGGCATATGGGGTGGCCCTCTTGAGGTCATGAGACCCATCGGCTCCGAGCACAATATTTTAGATCATATGTTAGGATTTTAGAAAGTGATATCAAAGTAGTTTCTATTCTTTTTTTTATTTTGTGAAAATATATAGTATATTAGGAATTAATTGGTTTTCGGAAATGTTCTATTCAAAGGAGTATCAAACCCACATACTAGAAAAAGACATATTTTATGTACTGAGAAATTGATGTTATGTAGTTTTCTTGTTACATCTAATTTGAATTCACCGCTAGGTGACACACATATTTTTTGATGATCATTATGGTTATATATGTTTTAAATTTGGCCTAATTAGAAGAGTTAATTCCCTATGATTTATTTATTTAGAAAGGTTATGGAATTCACATTCCATGCATTGTGACTTACCATAAAGATGAATTAGTAGACTATATGACATCACTATGTGCTCCTTACATGATATATCTATAATTTAATTGATGCCTCATGAATGTTATTGAGAAACATACATGGTAATTAGAGTGTATTCTATAATCAAAATAGTGTTTTCCACCTTTGGCTATAATTATCACACGAATCATTCAATTATGGCATGTTGAGTGATACACCCTTAGAAAATGGGCAGGAACATGTTATTGTTTGAATGAATTGGGCACCAAAATTTAGTTTATGTTATATATGGGACATTATTTATCCGAAGTTCTAAAAAAATTCAACCTTTTACAGAGAATTGTGACATAAATGGGAATTAAAATGAAATTTATGTTCTGAAACAATTAAATTGACCCGATATTCACTTTAGAGTTGGTAATAGGCATTTTATATCACGATTTTTATGTATTATTCTATTATACAGTCCTATCATTAGGGAATAAAAGAGGGTGTAGCTTATATATAAGAAGGATTTGACCTATCCTATTATTTTATGACTGTGACTTGGTTCCTTTCAGAGGTGTGTGTTAGTAAATATACAGATATTCCAACAAGATATAATCCAGTTGTATGTCATGAGGGTGGAGATGACCATGTATTTTAGGTGGCAGACCATGGGAAAACCATAAATCCCCCTATAGTTCCAATTTTGGAACTACGAGATATACCGAACAAGGGTGATGATTCCATGTTTTTATCGGGTTTTCTTTACTAAATTAATACCTTTTAAGGAGCGCCACATATTTTCCATGTCGATAGAAGAGTTTACAGGTTGTTCAAGTAGAACCCCCCCCCCCCCCACACACACATTCTTAAGGTATGGATGTCCGAAGGATAATTCTAATTAGCTAGATAAATTTTTATCTATTTTATAGCGTACGAAGACATCTTCTGAGAAGAGAGTGAAGATTATGACTTATATGATTTGGGGAGAAGCTAAGTGCTAGTGGGATGTTTTAAAATCATATAATACACATTGAGATATGGTTTGTGTATTTTTTTCAATTTAGGTTTTATGAAAACCTATTTTCTGAGACCTTTAAAGATGACAGGTCCAGTGAGTTTATGTGTATGAAGTTGGCTATGTTGTCTTTCGTGGATTATTTGGCACAGATCATAGAGATTCTGTGTTTTAGGCCAATATATCTTGATGAAAACCCTTAGGGAGATATATGATTTATGTAAGTCATAAAGCATGTAATTTGATCATAAGTCAACGAATTTTGAAGGAATACTATTACTAAGATAGTGAATCCTGTGTTTATTGCTGAATGAAACTATAGGGATGATGGAGATGTAGTGTAGGGATCTTTAGCCTCTCGACATAGAAGTTATATTTTAGCTGTTAGAAAGCTATGTTTTAAATATTCTCATGTGTGGAGTACAATCTATGATATTTGTGATGTTTGTGGTATCTTCTGAAATTATTGTTGGAGGTGAGGACAGATGGGGAAGTAGGGTGATAGAGACCTAGTTGAGTTCTTTGCTTGTAGAAGGATTGGCTAAATGTGTTATTTATTCAAGGCCATCTCCCATATAGTCATTAGAAAAGGATCAACTATTGATCTAGGATCCAGAGTGGTATTTTCAATGCCATGATATTGTAGAGACAGATTAGTACCGATCACATAGGCCAATGTGGTGGTCATGGCCATGGTTTCCAGGGACCTATTGTACATAGGTGACATAGTGGGCATTCCCTTGGTAGTGATGTTGTTTCGTTGGGATATAGTTTAGGCTATATGTATTCGAAACAATCTACACATGAATTGTAGGGGGACAAGATGACTATGATGAGAGTTATGTTCTTAGAATACCTTAATCAATTATCTATTATTTTTGTTATACAATCCTTACATAGTTTCATCTATCTACATAATGTAGTGATCCTTGGGCTCATTGTTAGTTTTATAATGGTTCTATGAAATTAAATACTATGTTGGGGATCATAATGTAGGGTATAAGATAGTTCATGGAGTTCCCCTTAAGGTAGGTGGGTGTCACTTCATATGGGATCTTTTTTCCTCAACATGATCGGGTCTGACATCATAATCGAGATTGATTTTATCGTTTATTGTCATATCTATATTTATTGTCATCACGGGAGATTTTATTTCACATCACTAGAGAGTGGAGTAATTATTAATTAGGGTGAATTGGATGTTTATGAAATACAAGCTAGGTTACAACATTATTGGTTGGGCGGAATGATATAACATATTTCTACGTTATATTTTGATGATTATGGAGTGAGAAAATAAATATTGACTAAAGTGGTTGATCATTTTAGGGGTGTTTTCCCAGATGAATTTTATAGTTTAACTCATGAGAGAGAGGTATATTTATCCCTTAATATAGTTCTATGATCTACAATAGTATCCTTTATTCCATAAAATATGGTTAAATATAAGTAGCAGGAGATCAAGAGCCAATTATAGGACCTGAAAGTAAAGGGGTTTATCGAAACCAATACTTCCCCAAGTGGGATCACTTTTCCTTTTTGAATAAAAGGTGGAAGAAACCCTTAGTCTATTATCAGATACCAAAAAATGAAACCTATTGATAGTTGAGATTTTCATTCCTTTTATCATGGATAGATGATCTCTTAAACTTGCTATGAGGAGCTTGGGTGTTATCGACGATAGATCTGAGGATAGTTTTCCACTATACACATGTTCATCCTTAAAACAGACCCCATTTATATTTTTTAGTAGGTATTATCCTTATGCTTATCTGGTTATGCTGTTTAGTCTCATGAATGTGATTTCAGGTTTCCTTGTGATGTTGAACTCTGTTTTCCATCCTTATATAAATTCCTTTGTGGCAGTATTCATGATTGACATGTCGGTGTATTCTCACAATAAAAAAGACCATTCCACAAATTTTGAGATCATATTGGATACACTATGGGGGAATCTTTTATATGATAATATCACAAATTTTCACTTTTGGATGGATAAAATTCAATTCATTGGTCTTATTGTCTTTGATATAGAAGTATTTGTTGACCCACAGTAGGTAAGAGATATTTTTTAAGGGGAAAATCCAAAAAAAATCACTAAAATATTGAGTTTACTATTGAAAACTGTATATTACACACATTTCATACAATACATATCATGACCATAATCAATTATTGGGGGTGAAACCTATAAGGGTGTAAACATTGTATGGTCAGATACCTATGAGACATGCTTTCATGAACTAAAAGAGAAACATTCTTTAGTTCCAATTATAATTCATCTAGATCTGGGTAGAACCTACACTGAGTATTGTGATGCATTGGGTTGTGGGCTCAGAGTACATATAATGCATAAGGATTGAGTCCTGGAATATGCATCTCATATGTTGAGGCCACACAAGAGGAATTACCTGATGCACAGTCTCTGTCTTGCTATTGTTGTTCATTCTCTGCAATGTTAGTGGCATTATTTATTATGCTAGCTTTTGTTAGTGTACACAGTCCAAAAATTCCTAAAATACATATCTAAAGATCATGTATTTAATCATATAAAGTGAAGGTGTGTTGAATACGTATAGTATTTTGACTTCAAACATTCTTATATACTTGGTAAAAGAAATGTAGTCATTGATGTATTGAACATGAGGTCTTGGATATAGTCAGTAGTCTTTGATATCTTATGACCATATTATCATTGATTAAATTGAAGTTATATAATTGACATGGGAAGACAATTCTATATTCCTGAATAATGACTTCCACTCATATGGATATGGTGATGATGATATATCTATCTGATGCTGAGGCACTAGTCCTATGGGGGAGTGCAGCAGATAAGGACACACCTCATGTTTGAAATAAGGGTGACAATGAAATTATGCGTACTCATGCCCATGTTTGGGTTCTAGAAAACATACACAAGGAGATGTTTTAATAGTTTAAGTCCTTATTTTGGGCATTACATCCCATTCTTAATATGATGTACCATGACATTTTTCATCAGTATTTGTGGCTAGGTGTGAATAGAGATGTAGTATGACAACCTTGCTCTTTATTAAACACATAAACATGATTTATTACAAGAAATTTCACTTGATACGACATTTAATATCGAGAGGTCCTCTGTATTTGGTTATTAGGATCAATACATAACAACTTAAAACATGAAATACAACTTCTTTATTGAAATATTCATTTGCATGACCACTAAATTCCCTCTTACTTACCATTTCATGGGATAACCTGAGGACATGCATAAGAAAAGGGTGAGCTATAAATCCAAATAATGTAATAAACATGGAATAACATGAGGAATACAATACATGTTATAAAATAGTCATATCAATGGAGAATAAGAGAAACATGATCATAAAGGCTTGATAAATTATGATAATCATAACATGGAGATGTGGAAACAACACATGACATAGAATTTTCATGATTTAAGGAACAATGCATATATAGCATGATTAAAACCTCATTTCACTTGAAGCATGAGTAAAACATCATTTCAAATGAATTATCATGAGTCAAAACCCACGGCACATGATGTATCATGATATTATACTTTACCCAAGGCATTAGAGCGCTATCAGGGTGCACCCTTCTTAAATGTTTGATTTCAGGCCTAAGTGTTCCACATGGATCATAAAACATTGATTCATTAAAAATAACCATTTACCCCATGATAAAGAAATGTGGAATTCATAAATGAAACTCTATAATCAATATGTAAATGTTCATAACGGTTAATACACTTGATATAGGAATGGGCATGGTATTCACTACACAATGACTGTGGCTTGGAAGAACATGGTGCAATTTCAATAGCATAACAGCGTGACAATAGAATTCATAAAAAAAGGTTGGTGAGATAGAAAGTGGTGTCTCATAATATGTAAAAGAAATGGAATTTTAGGGGGGACATATAGATACATGTACCAATAATTTTAATGGAATTTGGATTCATGATACAAAAGAATTTCTTGAATGTAAATGAGGAGAGTGAAATTCCTTTCAGAATTTCACCACAGTAACGAGTGTACATAGGAGGAATTTAATGAGGGGGAAAGGGATATCTAATCATTCAAAAATAATGGGTGATGTATGGGTGAGGTGATATATCATACCCCAACATTTATAATTGAAAATAAAAGGTCATAACATTATTATGAAACTTGGATAAAAAGAGTTAGGTAGGAATCCCTTACTTGAAAGTGTGATCCCAAAGGCTTGGGAGGGGCTTGATAGAAGATTCATTGGATCTTGGGGAACCTAGGGAGGATTCTAGAGAGATTAGGATAGGGTTTTTCTAAACATCAAATGCTTTGAGTGAAGATAAAGTGTGAGCTTTGGTGGGTTTATATAGGAAAGGAGAAGAAATTCTTTAATATTTAGGTTTGAGAAGTCTCTCATTAATATAATCAAAAACCACAAAACAACCAATGGTTTTTGCCCATAATTTTTTCCAAAAGGGAGTTGAAAAGAATATTTTATAGGGCCAATTTCTGAATGTCTTAAAATAATGGGGTTTCATATTTGGAGGTGAGTCACACTCTCAAGGAAAAAAAATTTAAAAATACAAAATGTTTTATATGTCACGAAGGGTCGACTAAAGCGTTGTAAAATAAGTAAAAAACCCCCCAAATTACATTATTTTAATGTTAAAACATATATTGGTCGAACATAATGTTTATAGTATTTTATTTCATCACTATTGGGTCATTATGATGTTGTAGAACACATTACATATTAAAACTGTATTTGATATTTACCAAAAACAATCGACTGTCTCAGAAAATTATGAAAAACTCACCATTGTATAATTTTAACATGATGATTTGAAAAATAATATTAATTTTACATAAATAATTTTCCAAATATGTGAATTTTTACATTAAAAATTAAAACTGAAATTTATCGAAAATTTATGGGTTTTGACAAAAATAGCATTAAAACTTTAATAAAAATTACAATTGCATTCATAAAATTATATGATCATTTATATTTTATAAAAATTAATTTAATAATAATAATAATATGTTATTAAAATAATTTTTAATTTAAAAATCAATCAATTCATCAAAATAGATTTCTAAGTTGAATATTAACTAAAAATACATTTTGTGCTTTAAAACTATTTTAAAAGTAAAAATAATAAGAAGAATGTATATTCTATATACAATAATAATGTATATAATCGAAGTACTAGGGTCTTGTTAATTATCCCCTAAAAACACTTTCATAAGACATTAGGGTAAGGTGTGTGATGGTGATAGAATCTTGGGGTGGCTCGGATAACGTTGCTCGAGTGGTAATCTCTATCAACTTCGACTTATCTACTTGACAGTTCCACTTGAGCATAACGTATTAATTATTGGCTTGGGATTGGTCAAGAGCGATGCCAAATGACGCCACCTCTTTTCTGAGATCTGACAAATGGGCTTCGTATGAGGCAAGTCTAATGGATGAGGCCATGGCTTCCTTCGTGTGGATAAATTTTATTTGTTAAATCCCTATATCTATACTATTAATGTGATAACTGTTCAATGGCTATATTAGTAAGAGTCAAAATTCCTAAAAGTATTTAAAAATCCAAAACATAGAACCAAATAAGTGCATACCTTTTACATAACCATTATAAGATATTTAAATAGGCCAATAATAATTTCCATTAATAAATTTTTGGGTCATTATAATCTTTCCCATTTATGAAATTTCACCGTCAAATTTTTTTTCCCACACTAAAACAAATCTGTTTAACTCTGCTTCATCACTTTCTCAAATTCCCACGCAGGTTCTTCAAACTTGTAGTTTCTCCACAACTCTTTAACGAGGTGCATTGTCTTATTTTGTAGAACTTTTTCTCTACGATCTAAGATCTTCAGTGGTTTCTCCTTTTAATAAAGAGAATCCACTTGTTGTAATACCTTTGAAGACAGAACATGTGAAGGGTATGGTATGTACATTATTAAGAGGGATAAGTGAAAGAATTAATGTACATTGTCTATAGTGGGTGGAAGGTCAAGTCGATAGGCCACATCCCAGACATGATCAATAATCTCGAAGGGGCTGATGTTCCTAAGACATTACATTCCCTTATTTCCAAACCTCATGAACTTCATCCATGGAGATATGCATAGAAAAACTATTTCTCCAATTTTAAACTCAAGGTCGAATCAATGGTTATCTACATAACTCTTTTGTCGAATTTGGGATGCCTGGATATTCTACTGAATGATTTTCACCTTCTCTACCATTTCGTCGACCATTTCAGATCCTAGAAACTTACTCTCACTGACATCATCCCAACATTCCGGTGTTCTACCCCTCTTCCCATACATAGCTTTATAAGTTGACATTCATATGACTGAGTGGAAACTGTTATTATAGGAGATTTAAACTAGAGGAAAATGTTGATCCAATCCAACTTTGAATTCCATTGAGAATGATTTCAACATGTCCTCATGTGTTTTGATTGTCCGCTCGGATTGGCCCTTAGTTTGAGGATGATAATATGTATTTAAGTTCACCTCAGAATCTATAGCATGTTGTAGATTCTCCCCAAACATAGAGGTGAGTCTTGGATCTTCATTGGATATAATAGATAGCGGTACCCCATGCAACCTTACTTCGTCCCTGATATATATCTGTGCTAGTTGATATAACGAGAAATCCTCCAGAATTGCAATAAAGTGTGCCGACTTTGTAAGACGATCCACAAAAACCCAGGCTGCATTGTTGCCTTTGGTTGTCTTCAGAAGTCCAGTGACAATTTCCATAGTGATGATCTCCCATTTCTATGCTGGTATGGGTAATGGTTGCATCATCCCCTTTGACTTCTGTCTCTCATCCTTCACTTGCTGACACACCAGACACTTTGATGTAAATTCAGCAATCTACTTCTTCATATTATCCCACCAATAATTCTCTCAGAGATCTTGATATATCGTTGTGTTTCCCATGGTGGTAATAGATTGATTGGTCATATTATTTGATCACCTCTAACCATCATTGTTGGTGCATGTCCAACTCTTTCTGTGTTAATATATACATGAGGCTTTTGTGGTCTGTATATATTTCACACTTCCCCCTAAAAGGATCAAGCATCCAAATTTTTAATGCAAAGATCTCCACATCCAACTCCCTATAATTTGATGGATAATTATGCTCATGAAAATTCAATTTCCTTGAAGCATAGGCAATGACTTTGTCATTTTTTATCAACACACATCCTAGGCCCTTCTTCAAAGCATCACCGAATACCACAAAATTTTCTCCACTAGTGGTTAAAGTGATCCCAAGAATAGTGATAAGCATCCTTTTTTAACTCCATGAATTTTTCTTGACAATAATCACTCCAAGAGAACTTTACTCCATTCCGAGTTATCTTGTTAAAAGTCCTGGACAACCGTGAGAAATTTCTCACAATTTGGTAATAATATCTACCTAACCCTAGGAAGCTATAGATATCTGTTACCAATTTTGGCCTTGCCCGTCCTTCTATTGTAGATGTATTAGTGGGATCCAGAGATATCCCATTAATTGTGATGATATGGCCCAAGAATGAGACATACTTCAACCTAAAATCACACTTGATGTACTTTTCATAACTTTTCTCATTTCGGAAGGTCTCTAATACAGTTATTAGTAGCTCCTCATGATCCTCCTTGGTTTTGGAGTATATTAGAATATAATATATAAATACTACCACAAATTGTTTGAGTTAATCTCTAAAGACTCTGTTCATCAGGTCCATGAATATATCTGAAGCATCATTGAGTCCAAAAGGCATTACAATGAATTCATAGTTCCCATATCTTGTATGAAAAGCAGTGTTGGGTATATCTCCCTTCTTCACCATTACTCGATAATATCCCGACTGAAAATCTACCCTAGAGAAGTATTGTGCTCCATACAGCTAATAGAATAAGTCATAAATTCATGGGAGATGATACTTATTCATTATCATGATTTTTTAAGCTCATGATAATCAATGCAATGGCGGAATGACCCATCCTTCTTTTTGACGAAGTGGACTGGTGCACCCCATGGTGAAGCACATGGGAATATTAACCCTTTATCTAGATTCTTCTGTAGTTGTTTCATCATCTCCTCAAGCTCCACAACAACAATTCTATAGGAATTCATGGATATTGGAAACACACCAGGTATGAGATCAATAGAGAATTCAATATCTCTTCTAGGAGGAAGACCAGTCAATTTCTTAGGAAACTCTACAATGAATTTCCCCACAAAATGAATGTTTTCAAGGATGGTTGACTCCTTATACTCAATCATCTGAACTAGATATGCATGCCAATAGGGCGGTAATATTTATTCATGAGACGATATAGAAAAATAAGATTAATCTTCTTCCTTGCACATGTATAGAATTGAGGGTCTATTATCCACACGGAGAGTGATTTCCCTCTCACGACAATTTTTCTTGGTTCTATATAAGTAAATCCAATCCCTGCTAAGAATTACAACAAATTAGACCAGCGAGAGTATGATGTGGTACAATGGGAAGTTCAATCCATCGATTATGATAGGGTAGGAGTCATATTCCTGGGATGAAATGATTCCCCATTTTCCGTACTTTCGTACATCTTTACTTGTAGGATTTGTGGTGGTGTTGGGATTGTTCTACTAAACATTCGAGATATAAATGAATGCATAGAACTATGGGCGATAACCCTACATTTCACTTTTTGATTATGGTTCAAATATAATCGATATATACATATGGAGGAGTATATTAAAGTATTAACACATAATGGGGAATCCAGGAACAAAAGTAGATGACTTATAAATTACTTTTATTTCCTTAACTTATAAATCAATAGGATTTAATCTATAAAATTAATGATAGATGCATTTTTTAAAATTCCCTTAATAATGGTTCATACTAACCTTATTAATTTTATAAAGCATATCACTCAAGAGTTTCGTAACCAAGTGTGCCAAAATTCCCATTGTCTTGTTCCAGGATACCCCAGGTTAATCCCGAAACTCCTCGTTGGGGTTTTCACCCCTAGGTACATCTGTTCAATAGCTTCCTTTAGATACTCATATCCATACAAGGGTGTATTTTCATGATAAAACACTTACTAAAGTCCCACCAAAACATAGATATGTTTTTTTTATACTTAGTCTTTTCTCTAATTCTCCCCTAAGGTTCTCTAATCCTAATCCCCAAAATAACTAAACATGTCCTCTAATACCAACTATGACAACTCTGGTATTTTTTACACACTTAAACATGATTTATTGGATGAAATTTCACTTGAATCAACATAGAAGATTGATAGGTATAGTATCTTTGGGACTTTGGATCATTATATAACACCTCAAAACATGAAATACAACATCTTTATTGAAAACATCCTTTTCATTACCACTACATTCCCTTGTACATGGAATTGCATGGGATAACCTAAGGACATACATAAGAAAATGGTGAGATATAATGTTGAGTAAGAGAATAAACATGGAATATCATGAATAATACAATACATGTTAGACAATAGGCATATAAATGGATCACAAGAGAAACCTGAAAATAAAGTCATGATAAATCATAATAATCATAACAAGGAAATGTGGCAACAAAACTTAATGTGGAATTAGAATGAGCCAAGGATCATTTCACATGGAGCATGAGTAAACCCCCATTCCACATGAAGAACGAGTAAACCCTCATTTATTTGAATTAGCATGACTCAACACCCTATGAACATGAAGTATCATGATATTATACTTTACCCAGTACATTGAAGCCCTGTCAGGGAACACCCTTCTTAAACATTTCATTTCATGCATAAGTGTGCCACATGGATCATAAAACAAGGAGACATTAAACATCATCATATACTCCCTCATAAAGGAATGTGGAATTCATACATGAAACACTATAATCAATATTTAAATGTGAATAAAGCTGAATACCATTGATAAAGAAATGGGCATGGTATTCACAACACAATGACTTTGCCTTGAAAAAACGTGGGGCAATTTTGGAAGTTTAATGGCGTGACATAAGGATCCATAAAAAATGGTTAATGAGAGAGAAACAAGTGTCTTATCAAATGTAAATGAAATGGACGGTAATGGGGGTCATATAGAAACATGTCCTAACAATTTTAATGTAATTTAGATTCATGATACAAATGAATTGGTTGAATACAATTGAGGAGAGAGAAATTCCTTTTGGAATTTCAGCATTGGAACGAGTGTACATAAGAGGCATTTAACGAGAGAAAAAGGGGTATCTAATCATTCAAACAAAAATGGGGAAATATGGGGGAGGTGAGAAATTATTCTCCAATATTTATTATTGAAAATAAATGTGCATAACAATATTAATAAAATTGGATAAAAAGAGAAATGTAGGAATCCCTTACTTGGAAGTGTGATCCCAAAGGCTTGGGAGGGGCCTGAGAGAGGCTTCATGGGATAATGGGGCACATTGGGAGGATTCTGGAGATAGGAGGGCTTGGGTTGGTCTCACTAGAATGGCTTTTATTAAAGATTACATGGGAGCATGGGTGAGTTTATATAGGAATGGAGAAAGAAATCTTTATTATTTAGGTTTGAGACACCTCACATTAAGCTAATCAAAACCACAAAGCATCCCATGAATTTTGCACATGGTTTTTTCCAAAGGGGAGTGGAAAAAAATTTATAAGACCAATGGCTTAACATCTTAAAATAATAGGGTTGCTGATGTGTAGGTGAGTCACAGTTTCAAGGATAACAATTTAAAAAGAAAAAATGTTTTATACGTCTTGAAGGTTCCCCTAAAGCATTTTAAAATAAATCAAACAAACCCAAAATCACATTATTTTAATGGTAAGACACATAATATCTAAACATAATGGTTATAGTGTTTCATTACATCGCTATTTCCTCATAATGATGTCATAAAACACATTATATATTTAAACGGTATTTAATTTTTACCCAAAAATTTGACTGTCTCAGAAAATTAGGATCAATTCACCATTGGATATTTTCGACATCCTGATTCAAAAACTAATATTCATTTTATATAAATAATTTTCTAAATTTGTGAATTTTTACTTATAAAATAAAAACTAACATTTAACAAAAATTCATCGGTTTTGTCAAAAAAACTTTCAAACATTAATAAAAATTACAACTGCATTTATAAAATTATACGATCAATTATATTTAATAAAAAGTAATTTAATAATAATAAAAATATTTTATTGAAATATTATTTAATTCAAAAATATATTATTTCATAAAAATATATTTCATAGTTGAATATTAACTAAAAATACTATTTTAGCTTTAAAATCTATTTAAAAATTAAAAATAATAAAAAGAATGTATTTTCTATATACAAGAATAATGTACATTATCGTAGTATTAGGTTCCTGTTTCATAACCACCTAAAACCCCCTTATAAGATTCTATGGTAAGGTGTGAGATGGTGATAGACTCTTGGGTTGGCTCGATAACATTGCTCGAGTGGTAATCTCTATCAACTTCAACTTATCTCTAAGGTGGTTCTGCTCGAGCATAACGTATTGAATCTCGGATTGGGCATGGTCAAGAGTGAAGCCCAATGACGCCACCTCCTTTCTGAGATTCGACAAATGGGCTTCATATGGGGAAAGTCTACTGGATGAGGTCATCGCTTCCTTTTTCTAAGTAAATTGGATTTGTTAAAGATATATATTTATACTAATCATGTGATCATTGATCAACGACTATATTAGCAACGGCTAAAATTACTAATTGTATTTTATAATTGAAAACATTGAACCAAATATGTTCATAAATTTTAAATAACCATAGGAATACATTTAAATACCCCAATAGAAATTTTCATTAATAAGTTTTTTAGTCATTACATATAGCTAGTTTTTTCAAAAGGTTTTATATCTATCAGCAGGTGATGGAATAACTCCATTGACTAGTTTAGA
Source organism: Viscum album (assembly GCA_963277665.1). Classification (NCBI taxonomy): domain Eukaryota; kingdom Viridiplantae; phylum Streptophyta; class Magnoliopsida; order Santalales; family Viscaceae; genus Viscum; species Viscum album. The sequence goes on from OY728146.1 coordinate 1,114,451,170, forward strand.
TATTATTACAGTTACTTGGTATTGAGTGGAAATTGGATGATGTTGCAATGGATTGTGTGATAAGGTTTTCAAGGTTTCATTGCGGTAATGATGTTTTATGATTTTGTGTGGATAAGATCATGAAGGTCAGTCATTTTATTCCAATCATGGAGTCCGTATCAATATATGATCTTAGGAGATTTTGTATCCTAAAGATTGTGTGTCTTCATAGTGTTCCTCATACCCTAGTATCAGATAGGGATTCTCGGTTTACATCTTGATTTTGGAAAATATTAAAGAGGGTGGTGAAGAATATGTGATTTTGAGCAAGACATACCACCTTTAGATTGATCGGAAGTTAGAGATAACTACACATTCTATAGAGGACATGATTTGAGCATGAATCCTTGATTTTGGGGTCTTTTAAAAGTGGAATAAACCCCTAGTTGAATTCTTCTACAATAGTATCTATCAAGTGACTATAAAGATAGAACATTATGATCCCTTATATAGTAGGCCATGTTAATCCCCTCTATTCTAGTTAGAGGAAGGAGAAGAACAGTTTCTTGGACCTTGTCTTGTGTAGGAGACTTCAAAGAAGGTCTATCTCATTAGAAAGTGGATAACTAATACATAGTATAGATATAAATCATACACCGATCATCACTAATGACATTTGATGTTTTATGTACGGTATTGGGTATTTTAAAAAATCTCACCAAGGCTAGGAAAAGTCTGATTATGATTTAGGGTAAGATTTATTTGGAATATATTGGGCTTTTAGATATTCAAAAGAGAGAGAGAGTCAGACCGATGGCCTATCTATTTTAGTCACCATAAAAATAATGATCCATGTATGTTATATTCCTTATATCTCAGAAACACCATTATCATCCATACCCTTATTATGATTCAAAACCAGATGGTGTTAAGCTATCGGTAGGTTCAAATATTGAGGAGAAAACTATTTATATCGTTGATAAGATCAATAAAATCCTTTATGGTTTGTATCTTCCTCTCGTATAGGTTATATGGAATCACAAAAATTTACGTAATTAGACCTATGAGTAACAGGATAACGTACATGACTAGTGGACTATGTTTTTATAAGGTGATTCATAACCACCCTTTGAAGGAAAATTAGGAGTTGAATTTATTTAAGGTGGAATATTTTATGATACTATATTTTTCATGGGTTAAAAATATTTTTAATTTTCGTTTAACTCACTGGTTTTGAACTATTGTGAGTGACTAATGGGATCACATGTGATTTTTTTGGCTTTTAATGGCCTTTTAAGATACCAAATGCCATGTTTTTAAAAAATTAATTTGGGATGCATAGTAGGTCGATCACATGATACATAAGAAGAACAATTACTACTAATCATGAGAGGTATTTTAGAGGCTAGAGAAGGGTCTGGCAGTTTGAGGAAACAATGAAGCTAGTGGATCACTCGCATTCAATCCACCAAAAATATTTGTTAGAGGCATGAAAAAAGTTTTGTGTATAGTTTTCCAAACTATTCTAATGAACCATGTCAGGTCCCTCTTGATGTGGGGAAGATCACACAGTTGGTGCACAGTTTACCCAAAAATGTGACCCAATTACGAAACAATGTTAAAATGTGGTAAATGATAATTTTATCACTAGATATTCAATAACATAAACTCAAATAATCATTTTCCCATATCTAGTGGACTTCTCCACCTATCATAGATTTCAATAATATTTCTCCTAGGATTGGGTGATGTTTCATCATCAAGAATCTGATTCAAGTATTATCCAGCACATTGTATCCACATAGGTACATTCTATGTTCACCTTGTGTTTTTATTCATTTATCATCAAATTTACATGGTTATTTAGATGAAAGATATTATTCCCAATTTTGAATGTATTCATCATTTTATCTAATTTCCAAAAATTCATCTCAAGATTGGAGGTGATACTATACAACTGTTCTATAACTAGTAGATGGTATGTGGTCTTTTCATTTACCTTAATGTTTTATATTTTATATACATTATTATCAATGTGAAAAATTCCATTCCGTTTGGAGTTTCACCAAAAATTAATTAAACTCCATGAATAATTTCTTTTGGACTACATTAGGATTCCCAACAGTACCATTTTAAAATTGGAGTTTATTATCCCCAACCTAGGACACCCATGGTCTGTGACATTTTATTTTACCAATGTTTGACCACTCTTTTGTGTGTGTCTAGGCTCAATAATTTTAGTTGTATAGTTAATGAGAATTTCATGAATTTTTAATGTTGTGACAACCTCATTATACATGTATATTATTAAAATATAGTAATGCATTGAAGTGGATTTAAATTAGAAGGTAGTTGTATCATTTGCATGTTGATACATATTATTAAATTTTTTACTTATTTTACATGGAAAATACTGAATGTGTTGGAAGAACACATTGTTTTTGAATTATAATGGTTAATGAATTTATTATCATAGTGGATTCCATGGAAATTTCTCATGATTGAATATATATTTTTTGGATACCGTAGATATTTTTAATCCATGGATCATGATTATGGATGTGGATTTTTGTGACATGTTAACTCCTAGGACCCTAATTACATAATATTCCAAGGGATTTTTACCCCTTATATTATAATTTCTTGGAATATCATTAGTGATGATCTATAGACAAGGTATTTGGGATTCACCTAATTTATTATCGACATTCCATGAAGATTATTCCTGGAATCATCGAGGATGTCATGTTCTTTTATAGCTTGGATCTGGACCCTCTTGGTCTGATTGCAGATTACATGGAATTGGCCATTTTTGATGTTCTAAACTGGATTACACAACATAACCATATTCTATGTTTTTTATATTCTTTAATGACAGGACATGTATAGTTTTTTGACACTTTTTCATAGACTATACAGTATCATTCATATTTATGTATGTTTTACTGTTAAACCTTATTTATGGGTTCTTGAATATTGTTCATAGGGAGTCAGTTCTGACTATACATGATCACATCTTCATTTTCACTCTCTAATTATTCCTATTATTCATGTGATATAATAAAAAACCCTCTATTTATATTATAAGGAATGTAAATATTATATACACCATTGGTGGTGGCTTACTAGGTGTATTCTCATACCATGTTTAGGCTGTAATTGGGTACCTGGACAAACTTCACTGATATAGGGAGTGAATAGTGAAATTTTCCCTTATATGATTCTTAACGTGATCACTTCTCAAGAGAAGGGGAGTACTAAACAGAGGAATACTAATGAAGCTATCTACAGATAGCTCATTGTTGTTATTTTTTCTCTTTATACATGTTTTGTATTGGATTCTAATTTTAATGTATTTCCTACATTTTGTATAGAGACGTGACATGATCATTATATGTATATAAGAATTCTTCAAGATTTTATTTGTATTACTACCTTATGGCTCCTATGATTCCACTACTCAGTTATTCATATACATTTTCTATAGATTGATATTGTTAAACTACTAAGTTATAATATGAGATGAGGGAGTAGTTTCCGCATTAACACACCCCCGGATCTCACTCCTTTTCGACAGAATTTGGTCTGTAGGGATACATGCTCGAGGCCATGTGATCCATAAGAATGTGGAACAATTTAGTGTCTCATGGGCCACGAAGTTACATTGGACATCCTCTTTAAATATACTTCATGATTTAATATAATAAAATATTTTAATATTCATAATTATAGTTCACCTAAAAAAACATAAGATAAACCAAATAAATAGTTTTTAGGGAAATAACATAAAATTGGACAGTATTTTTTGAACAATAAGATTAATTGAAAATATAGAAAACAAAAAAATAGTGTGTGTTTTAAATGGGATAAATTATTTTTGATTATTGATATCTGAGTTTCAAAAACCTCTTACATTACATGTGTGTAAAATATGTGTTTATAAAATTCAGTGCTAAATTTATATTAAAAGGTTTATAATAATTTGATAAATCATGGAATATCCAAATAATTTATGAAATATCATGAAATTATATGTTTCTTTTATTTGGTATTATTTACTGACATCCATTTTTTATACAAGCTGTATCATTTTTAATAACTGGTGAGAATTTATACTAGATAACTCTACCTTGACTATATATAAATTTTAATTAATTACTATATCTCCCAAAAATTTGTTTTTTATAATAGGAATATTGTTGTAAGTTTATATTTATAATTTTAAGTATTCATTATATAGATTTCTTGTATTGTTCCAGAAGAATACAAATAAAATAAATTTTCAGGATCTTTACTAGATTTATTAACCCACAAAAAGGTAATGATACTTACATATTACATTATTTTTTAAATTTTTAACATAGGGTTTAAAACATTTAATGAAAATTGGTATTAAATATTTAAAAGGATAAAGAGGCATATATCCCCACGAAGTAAATAAGAAGACACCCAGATTCAATGTGGCATAGAAATATCATACCTATAAATTGGGTATTTTCTAAGAAGAAATTTTACCCAAATTATTTATTCTCTTTATGTCATTCTAATCATGTTATACAAGTGTAATCATTTTTGTATAAGTCCAAATTATTTTAATTAAATTTAATGGGATTGTTTGGGATCTAGGTATAAAATGGGAATGTAATGTTTTTTGTTACTAATAATATTTTTTTCTTTTTATAGTGTTTTAGATGGTATAATGGGATTTATATTGATTGTTTTTTTCCCAAGAAAACAAAAGGGGTAGATTGATGTTCCCATAAATTTCACGGAGAAGGTGATTGATTATATCTAAGCATGATTTTCTGGTTATCTTTTTTTAAATGGGTGATTTCATGTTTCATTTTTTATTAATATGATAGATAATTTTCTGAATCCATTACTATATTAGTCATATAATGGATTTTTTTCATAGTATCATTGAAGATAACCGAGTGAGAGATGATGACACTAGTTAAAGGTAAGAGTTTGATGTTTATAATAGTATTTTAAATTGTTTAATAAAAATATATATAATTATTATGATTCCCTATGACAAGGAAATATATTTCCATTATAAACTAGATTGCATGATTTCTAAGGGATGAGAATTCTTTACAAACACAATGCAAACTGATGGTGTGGTTGAATGAATGAGAAATTTTATATTGGCAATGGATTCTTCAAAAAATAAGAAGTTCATGATACAAAATTCTTATCATATTCATATATTGGATTCATTATTATTTCTTATTTATTTTCATCAAAGTATTAAGAGAAGAAAACTAATTCTTAGTTAATGGGTAATAAATTGATAATGAAAAGATAAATATAAATGATGAGTTGAGAATGTGAAGAATTGAGTATGAGTTTTTATAAAAAAAATATAATGTTGAAAATTATAACATTTAATGGATTTTGTAGGTGAAATAATATGGTTAATATGATTATACACTAGAGAAAATAAGAAGATTACACTTTTAAATCAATAACTTCATTAGTGAAACACTTGCTACATCATTGTTATTATTTGAGGAGAATAAATAATTTATTTTGAATAAAATAACAATATAATCCCACATATAAGAGAAATATGTCTTGAGGTAGTCTTCCAATTTCTATTTTTGTTATTGAGAAAAATTTACTAAGAACAATTTGGTTGAAAATATTAACAAAATTTTGAGGATGGATGATGAAAAATATTTTAGACTATTAAGGAAATATATTGGTCTTAGTTTAGTTAATGGCATAGTAATTGTAACAAAAAATTCATATATCATTATCATGGTAGGATGGATCTGAGAACATGGCTTACTTCATTATAAAATCTAGAAAACCAAAATGATATATTAGAATCTATATGATGGTTTATTTGAAATAGACATGGTATATTGATGTTGGATGAATGAGAATTTCTATTAGGAACAAGAGAGAATAGTCATGTTTACATCAAAAAAATATAGTATGGATGGAAAATGATCACCAATCTAGTTTTTATTGATGAATATGAGACAATTGAGTCATTGTTCAAAATAATAAGAAAAAAATCAATGGTTATAAACTCTAAATTGTTATTTAAGATGGAAAAAATAATGTTTTCATTTGTGGTTGATCTATAAGATGATTTTTATATGATATATATAAGGTATGGATTAGTACATATTGATACACATCAGTGTTTCAATAAAAATATATGTATGAAATAATTTAATGAAATTTAGTTTTTTTGTTGATTAAAATTTGATGTTAGTTTTAAATTTTTAGTTATTATAGATAATTGTTCCTTGAATGTTTCGATTATATAAATCATTCATATAGATACTGAAAAATGAATACATGAGTATTATATAGTTTTACAGAGGTGTGAAGGAATTTAATGGATTCTAATTTTACATATTTATTAGATTTTTCAATGGATTATTTATACAATTTATATTGAGAAATATAATTCTGTCAAGGATTAATGGACCAATCAAAAGAATTTATTATGACAAAGAGATATTAAATATTTCAACATATAAGGATGACATAACAATTAAAAAAAATAATGAATAATTATATAACAGATAATCATAAAAATCATTCAGAATGGGAGAGGAATGAAAAAATATTATCCCTTGATTAAAGGGTATAATGAATTAACCAAGATAAACTATTTACTAGACTTAGAACACCATTACACATCTGATGCACTTCCCAATCAACATATAATGGTGGGAAAACCCGAGGATAATGTAATGTGTAATGGGATGTAGTGTATCCTCTTAGATCATTATTATATTTTTCCATAAAATTATAATATAGAAAACTAGAATCATACAAAACAATGTATGATATTTTTAAAAAAATATATTAAAAACTACACATTATTGAAAAAACTATGCAAAAAAGGGGTTCTATTATACCTAATAAAAAATGAGATATATATATATATACTCAATTAAATCATAATTTTAAAATATTATATATATACTTACGTATATGTATGAAACATAATAGTCATATACATGTAATAGGTAGAAAGAATTAAACTAAAGTGTGTTGTGTGAAGAACCAAATATATAGTAGACTACAATGGGATGCCATGAAAAATAATCTATATTTACTCAAAATCCACTCATTAAATGTGAATAAGGTCCTGAAAATATTTACTCTCCATTTTCCATGCTCTATAATGATGTAGGTAATTTTTTCTTACATAGATCATGTTTAAGAAGGTTTGTCCACATAACCTAATTTCACATGTATGGAGTGATTACACTATACGCGGTAGGAAATAAACACCAAACCAACACATCTTTATCATTAAACCGTGTTTAGGAAGTACTAGAATATTAAAAATAAATAATGAAATAAAATTATCTATATGTTTTTCATAATAGGTTTTAAAATAAATAAGGAAGCATTTACCAATGTTTAAATCCCTAAATGCATACACATTTCATTATAACTGACTAGAATACATCTATTATCACTAAAACTCTAAGGAAAATGATAATAATTAGTTAGGGAACATATTATCATATCCCTTGGAAATGTTCAGTAAGTTAATGTATGATAAGGGATATATAATCATATCTTAGAAAAATAAGGAAAGTGTATGACGATTCAACGAATCTATATACAATCCCTTTTTCGATAGTCTATTTATTATTATCCAAAATTCACACTTAAAAATTCTATATAATAATATAACCCTTACCAAAATATTAATTAAATAAGATAATATATATTTACATTTGTATAATTTTAACCATAATTCCATCATGAAATATTTTATTGTTTTATTAAATAAATAAGGATGATAAACCATATATGGAGTAGAGGATGAAGAAAAAAAATTAAATAACTACTATGATAAACCATGTATACTGTATTTTATTGCAAAAAATAATGGAAATAAATCAAAAAATAATAGTTTCGTAGATAGTTTAATTAAAAGAAACAAAATATGATATATGAAGAAAACTGATGGATGGGGTTAGAAATAGGATTTATACCTTCAACCAAAAGACAAAATAACAAAATTAATTTATAATCAGCATGATAATAATTTTCATATTCATACTAGTTAGAGTAATCACTGAATTGGATGAACATGTTAGTGTGATTCACAATATTAGATTCCAATGGAGTTTTCATTGTGCTCATTATTGACATGACATGCACGTTGTCCCATATTGGAATATTCTTCTTCATAGGGGTCTTATATACTACTTTTTCATCCATTTTACTCCCTTGGATTAGCTTGTCTCTTTATGAATATTTTCTCACGTCAATCATGTATTCTTCATCCAGGCTAGAAATATCTCCATATTTTACAATGAAACCTAAAAAAATTAACCTCCTTGATGTTCTAATAGAAATATTATATTTTTTTATCCTATATATAAATGAAATAAACCTAAATGGTCTCACTATTAATTAATAATTCCTTATTTTTGTACCACTTGTTATTACATTAAATTTTATTATAAGAATTTAATACTAGAGGTGTGAAATCCTACCTAGGTTACACCATCCCTTCCCCTTTAGGAAAACTGGCCTCACTAATTGCTACAATTAGAGTTAGAGACAAACACTAATCTAAATAATGATATGTTTCATTGTCAGTATTCATCTTCTTGTGGGAATAACATTAGATAGAACATGATATGATAAATTAAATAATGATTTTATGTTATAATATATTTCTAAAACACTCCTTGAAGATAACTTCATAGCTATGTCCTTCATTACGACAAAAAAAGATTGGCCCTCTTTGCCTCATCCTTAATTACATTTTCTAACCTTTCATAAAATAATAAAAACATGACATTCCTTGTAGATCAATTGAATAATAAAATAAGGAATCAACTATTAAAACAATATTCATCCCATATTCATTCCCATTCAATTCACTGGAATAGGGATTAGATATATTCATATTATTTCAAGGTTTAGAAGGTCCATCAACCACTTTGTCCAAAATATTCAATTTTTTTACACAAAGAAACATTCTGAAAATTTCTATGATCAGTTGAGAAGGTAAAATATTTTCTACCCATTCCCTTAGTGTGGATAATTTCATAACATTAAATGAAAATGATAGGGAGATTGTAATATTCAATTATTATGTTAACATACTCATTTCATTTGGACAGAGCCAATATCCAAGTTAAAATCTACCCAAAATAAAATTTCATTATGATTCTATAAATATTGAAAACACATTCCTCCAATATTTCAATATCCATTATTTTGAACTACAATTAATGAAAAACTATTTAAAAAATATCAGGGATCTAACAGATCCAACATGAACAAAATCCTCTAACACATTACATAGTGATGGATTATTTGACTAAATAGGGAATTAAGCTGAAGTTTCATTCTTATAACTATAGAGAAAAAAGTTTTTTAGTGATCAAACTATTTTACCAAATCCTCTACTTAAATTAAAAATTAACAAATAAAATGGAAAAAAAATACAATAACCACTGGTATATAGTTCCGATAAAAAATTCCCAAATATAAGATAATTTCATACTAGATCATAATGTTTCCAAGGACTATTACTATTGAAGAGAACCACTCATCTCATAATTAAGTGGAAACACAAATAAAATATTTCCAATATATACTACGATAGATAAAGGCTTTTAAAAACAATAGAAATGACTTTTAAAAGTTCTATAAAATTGTAGTTAATCATGGTGAAGATAAAGGCAGGTCCCTTTTAAGAGTGCCAAAAAAGAATTGATAATGGGGTCCCTTTATTCACACAAAACAAAAGAACTAATAAAGACCCAATTAATCATCACTTAATTAGCGCTGATAAAATGGGCCTTTATCAGTGCTCAATATAGTGCTGATAAAGGCCTAGTTTCCTGTGATGTGTTGTTTATTTAACAGCACACGGAGCACATGAACACCTATATAAAACAACACCTACCCACGAACAAAGCACATAAGAAAGATGATGATCACAGAATAGTTTCACAAAATATTATTCCTAAATTTACATGAAATCCTGAATACAAATAATCTCACTACTATATACATTTCAAACATTTTTTTATATGGGTGCAATTATAATTATCCAATAAATAGTTAAAAACATATATGTTTCATCCTTTGGAATATGTGATTCCCTCTAAAAAAATTTCATCCATGCCGATGAAAGCATCGATACTTAGGAAAAAAATTAAACATATAATAAAAACCACAAATATTATCTTTATAAAAATATAATGATATAAATTTAACAGTAATATGAAAGAATACATTAATAAAATGTTAATTTTTAATACAAAATACACATTCATAGTTATACCAGTCACACTGTGCATCGTATTAAGGTGGGGTTGGTTCCTACACATAAAAAATGAGTCATAGATAATTTTTTTAAAATATTTAAACAATTCTAATGGGTTTACCTGGTATTGAGTATGTCACTTTTTTGTTTTACTAAAATTAATATCAAATTTAAATGACACATTTGGACGTGTATCGGTTACATCATTTGTCATACTGAGGGGTGATTGATTCCTTCAAATCAAAAATGACTGATGGATTGTTTTTATAATGTATTAAAACAATCCATATATGTTTTCTTGATTTTTAGTAAGTCTCTTCTGTGTTTTTGTAAAATTACTGTCAATTTTTAATAAATAGGGACACTTTGAGTCATAAAAGTCACATTGTGTATTGAATTGAGGGTTCATGGATTCATACATGTTAGAAATGACTTATGTATTGTTTTATTAAATTATCAAAACAATGATAATGTGTTTGATCAGCTTATAGTATGTTAATTGTGTTTTTAACTAAAATTTCATTTAAAACTCAAAATAATATTTTTTGAGTCATACTAGTCACATCATGCAGTGGATTGATATGATATTGTATCATAAATGTTACAAAAAGATTATAAATAGTTATCCTAAATTATTAATACAATTGGAATGGGTTTGCTTGGTTTTTAGTAAGTGACAATTTTTGATCTAAAATGTTAATCTAAAATTGATAACAGACAATTTTAGCCATACCGGTAACACCGTGTGCTGTATTGAAGTATGGTTGATTCATAAAAATCACAAATTACTCATGGATTGTTGTGATAATGTATCAAAACTATCCGAGTGTGTTTTCTCATTTTTCAGTATTTCAGTGGTCTTTTTTTCTAAAAATAAATGTTAATTTTAAATAAAAAGAGACAGTTTGAGTCATACTAGTCGCATTGTGCATTTAATTCATGTTTGGTAAATTTCTACTTGTCACAACTGAATTATGGATCATTATCCCAAAGTATCTTAACAATATGATTTTTTTCCTATGTTTTTAGTATGTCAGTTGTGTGTTTTTACTGAAATGTCATTTCAAATTCAAAACCAGCATTTTGAGTCATACTTGTTGCATCTTGTGTTGGGATGATATGAGACTGATTTATAAACTTCACTAAGAACATATAAATCATTATCCTAAATTATGAAGATAATTGGATCAGATTTTCATTGTTTTCAATGATTAACATGTTTGGAATCAAAATGACAATTTTAAACTAATAACAGACACTTTTAACCATACCAGTCACACCATGATTTAGATTGAGGTGTGGTAGATTTGTACATGTCACAAAAACTCATGAATAGTTTTTCTAAAGTATAAAAATACTTGGAATGCATTTGATCAGTTATCTGTATGTCACTTGTGTTTTTTTCTAAAATTAATTTCTATTTTATGTAAAAATAGACACTTTGAGTCATACAATCCTCATTGTACATTTAATTGAGGTTTGTTCAACTACTACATGTAACAAATGACAAATAAATCATTGTACTCAAGTATCAAAACAATCCGAATGTGTTTTCTCAGTTTTTAGTATTTCTGTTGTGTTTTTTTACTAAAATGTCATTTCAAACCGAAAACAAGCATTTTGAGTCATAGTTGTCACATCATTTGTTGGTTTGATATGAGACTGCTTCATACATGTAACAAATATATTATGAACAATTACCCTAAATTATGAAGAAAATTGGATAATATTTTCTTGGTTTTTATTGAGGGACACGTTTTCAGATAAAATGTAAATTTTAAACTAATAAGAGACACTTTTACCCATATAGGTCAAATTGTGCTTCAGATTAAGGTGCGGTTGATTCTTACACATAAACAGTTACCAATAGATAATTGTTAAAAAGTAACAAAACAATACGAACTCACTTTCTCATTTTTTAAGTATGTAACATGTGTTTTTTATAAAATTAATGTCAATTTCAAATAAAAATTGACACTTTGAGTCATAGGAGTCACATTATGCATTTAATTTATTTGTGTTCAATTACATAATTTCAAAAATGATTTATGGACCATTTTATGAATTTTTTACAACATTACGGTCGTGTTTTATTAGTTTGTAGTATGTCAGTTGTGTTTTTTTTACTAAAATCTAATTTCACACTGAAAACTTTCATTTTGAGTCATATCGGTTGCATCGTGTTTTGGTTTGATAAAATAGTACTTCATACACACCATAAGAAATTTATGTATCATTTTCCTAAATTATAATGATAATTGGAGCAGGTTTTCTTGGTTTTTTGTGAGTGATACGTTTTGAGCTAAAATTTCTAATTTAAACTGATAACATAAACTTTTAGCTATACAGGTCACACTGTGAATCAGATTGAGGTATGGTTGATTAGTACATATCAAAAATGACTATTGGATTGTTTTCTAATGTATAAAAATAATCCCAACATTTTTTCTCAGTTTTCAGTTTTCCAGTTGTGTTTTTTTAATTAATGTCAATTTTAGATAAAAAGTGACACTTTGAGTCATACTAGTCGCATTGTGCATTGAATTGAGGTGAGGTCAATTTTAACATTCCACAAATGACATATGGATCATTTTCATAATGTATCAAAACAATAGGAATTTTTTTTCTTAGTATTTATTATGTTTGTTGGATTTGTTTTACTAAAATGTAATTTCAAACTGGAAACATGATTTTTGATGCATACCAGTCACATCCTACATTGGATTGATATGATACTACCCAAAACACATAAAAATAACATATGAATCGTTATATTATATTAGGAATACAATTGGTACTGGTTTCCTTAGTTTTCAATGACTGACAGGTTCTATGTTAAAAAGTAAATTTTAAACTGATAATAGATATATCTATCCATACCAATAAAATCGTGAATCAGATTGAGGTGTGGTTGATTCGTACATGTCACAAATTACTAATGGATCATTTTCATAATGTATAAAAACAATCCAAAAAGGACCCCTTGGTTTTCAATATGTAACATGGGTTTTTTTTCAAAAATTATTCTCAATTTTAAAGAAAAAGAAACACTTCAAGTTAAACCAGTCACATTGTGCATTGAATTGATGTATGGTCTATTACTACATGTCACAAATGACATATGAATTGTTGTCCTAACCTATCAAAATAATACAAAAAATTTTGTTTTGTTTCTAGTATGTTAGGTGTGTATTTTACTAAAATGACATTTCTATCTGGAAAAACTCATTTCTAGTCATAATGGTCCCATCGTTCATTGGTCTTATATGATACTTCTTTATACACACCATAAATAACTTATGAATCATCATCCTAAATTATCAAGATAATTGGAGTGGGTGATCTTGGTTTTCAATGAGTAACATGGTTTGAGATAAAATGTAAATTTTAAACTGATAACATACACTTTTTTCCATTCTGGTAACATCATGTGCCAGATTGAGGTGTGGTTGATTCCTACATGTCAGAAAAAACTAATAGATCATTTTACTAACATATCAAAACAATCCGGATTGAATGTTTTGATGAGATACTATGCAAAGTTGTAGTTAACCAATAGTAGTGATGAATCCTTAGTTTTTTTACTAAATTTGTGAGTGATACAAAACCCATATTCTTCCAGTACAATAAATTAGTAGAAAAAATAACTTAAATTACCATAATATAGAACATAAATGATCCATGAAATAATATTTTAGGTCTTGTGCTTTTGTAATCATGGAAACATAAAGAACTCATTCACAATGGTTTCTCATTGAGTTATTCTTTACTAGTAGTGAAATCTTTCAAAAATCATTCTGTATAGCCTAAAGATTTGAAATATAATACATGATGATCATAGATGCTCAATAAGTGTAAATGAGGCAGATATCAATGATCATATAAGGATTACATAAGTAATAGGAATTCCCCTTCATCCTATTTGGGTACAACCTTCCATGAGGTATGCATCCCATTCATTTTAAAACACATCTATATCATCTTATGAATATGTGTTTTTGAGACAATCATTGAAGTACTGAACAAATATACATAAAAAATAATAATAAATATTTAAATGAACTATTAATTATTTTCAAAAATACCTCTTTCGGGATGCTAGATTATTGATGAAATACGATCTCTTTCCTAAATTTACAAGCATAATAACCACAATCCTTTCCCTTTGTTTGTTCTAGACACTATAGAAACATCTAGAAAAATAAGTAATTTTTTATATATGTATTTGGATAGTGTAATCTTACTATATATACCATGATACTGGTCCAGTTGTAGATCTCGTCTGCATTCTTTTCCTTAGGCCATAGATTCATTCCTTGAAGTAGATGATATTTATGCACAATCCTATCATAATAGAATCTTCATTAATATATAATATAAATTATATAACTATATGTTTAGTTATAAAATGTTGGATCTAGTGCATTACCAATTCAAAAACTCCATCGTGCGTGGTCTGTTTGTTGGATATCCATGAATTGAATCCAGAAAATAAATCTTTGGAGTATCCAAATTGATTGCAATGAGAATCGAGTGCTGCCTAAAAACCCCAAAAAGTACGTAATGAATGAAATAAAAATATATTTTGTATGATAAAATTTTAGAGTTTTACCCCTACATCATTGGTATTTAAAAGATTCTATCATCTGTAATTTTATATTCACAAAATTGAAAAAGGTTTAAAATTATTTCTCGATCTTTCTCAGAATTCATTTTCTCTATTGAAGATGTGATGTGAGGACTAACGAGTCCAAATTTTTGTCTAGGGGGGAATCCCTTCAATTTTTAATCATATATACATTTGTGAAAAATATGAAATGTATATAGTCCTAATTATCGTAGTATATCAGCCTTTGTAAAATCAAAACATGAAAACTTACCTCATGTATATACTTACGGTTACAGGGCCTAACCATTCATACATGAATATTTCATTAAAATTATCATAACTAATGAAATTTGATTCTCCCTCTCCATACATATTTTTTCTCAAAATATACTATGTGAGTATTAATTTTTATAATTATTGTATCCACTTCAGCCCACAATGATATTAAATGTAGATATAAAAGAAGTAGGGTGAATATACTCTTAGTAGATAATTTTGATCGGTTGGTTGATCCTTGAGATTTTATTGAACCAATAATTCATTTCATCCCCTACCATTAGACTGTATTAAATAAAATTCAACATTTCGTACATTTTTCATGAAATGTAAAAGGTTCATCTTGAAAAATAAATTGTAAATGAGTACCTCTTTCTTGATATAATTTTTATATGAATTGATGGCCATGAGATGAATTCTCTAACATCTTTTTCATCCTTATAAATATCATTATGATCAGTTGGAACATGTAGCTCAGCCCTCTTCTTTGGATCTACGTCAATTGACACTCTGACATGACCTGGTGTAAGTGGTCGGTTGTGTAGCATGTCATTTGGTATGTAGAACACCGTAGCTGTTGTTACAAGGCGATGGGTGGGAGTTGATAGATATAAATCGCAGTCATTTTCACTGTGAAGAATATATGTACCAGAAGGGTATCAGTGTTTATGTGATTCAAATTTCATAGAAATAATTATTATAACATTTATTACCGTAGCTCTGTTAGGTTTATGAGGGAAATGTATCATCTAAAAATCGAGTGGGGGTGGATCTTCATGCCCGGGTAGTTCATGAGTTATTTCTTCTTTTTTCCTCCCTCCCATTAAACATTAAATCAGCTCTCTCGGGTATTGTAATTCTTCTTGAACATTGATAATTATTATCTCACCATTTTCATTTCATCTATTTGATCTTCTACTTTTTTCCTGAAAATATGTTTGGCGTGTCACGCCAAAACCCACACCTCTAATGTGGCGATAATATTCTGGCTTCCTCAAAGCCACTAAAAGTATATCTACATCTACTGCAGGTGTTTCTCATTCATATGACTATGTCAGATAGAAAATATAGGAAATTATGTAATATATGTAATTTTATATAGATTTTACTCAAAACCAATTTATATTATGTGATACTTACACATGTTTCCCATAGTTTTTGTGTGTTTTCATCTACCAGTATCCCCTATTTATTTACACAAGCCTCCTTCAATTGTACATGGCTTGTGATGGAAGTGACTTTAAATTGGGATTCTTAAATATATATATAAATAGAGGAACATGGTTATGGTGTTTTTTATTACCCATAAAACCATTATGCAAGATTTAAAATACATACCATTTTTTTCTCAAGTGAAGCATACCCCATCAATGCATTAAGGTAGAGGTACGCATGATTTTCAGCCCATTCCTTATTTTTAACACTCATTCTTAGTTTCATAAATAAAAAATAGTCAGTCAATGTGATGAATACAAGAAATGTCAGACAACTTACTACCATAAAAAATGTACCGGAAATATATTCTACACATGAAATCTTCAAAACACATCCCACGCTCCATGGGATATCATGTTTTCACAAATAAAAGGTTGGTGCGGCTTGATTTTAACATCAACATCATTAAGATGATATTTTGTCAAAATTGTGTGGAATCCTCAGTGAATCCTTCCTATAACACTTAATAAACATTCCTTCTATGAGGAACCTATTAAAAATGAACTCTACAAGAGATGATGAAGATTAAGTCATTGTTTTAGTATTTTATTTTACTTTAATAAATTAAAAAAATGATATTGTAATGTCCCAAAAATCCCTTCCCACATTAGTGTGTTAATCTTAGGGACAACATGGTACCACGACTGTACATAAATCGGCACATGTTGCTGAGTGATGATTCCAATGTAGATAATAAACTTGGCTTTGTTTTGGTTGACATGTTGGCCTCATTTATTCCATCCAACCTTAAAATATATAAAATTTTCTTTTGCCTTAAGGATTTTGGCTCACACTGTCAAACTACGATACTCTTGTTTTCTGGCACTGCCCAGGATTCATTTCCCACCATTTCCTTAATTATAGAATCATCATTATGTTCTTCTGGAGCACTAGAATCAACACTGATACTAGCTACAATAGGTTGATAAACCTGTTGTTCCTCATTACTGGGACTAGCAGCAATAGTTTGAGAAACTTATTGTTCCTCTGCACTGGGACCAGAAGTTGAAGGATGAGAGAACTATTGTGTCACATACATTGGGACCACTATGAAATGATTTTGAAGTACCAAATTAATGGTTATCCTCCATTTTATTTTCATATAACCCTTCAATTTTTTTGGTTTATTGCATAAACATTGACCAGTTTCGGTTTGCGGGATCTCAAAAATAAAATAATTATACTACCTGTGATGCCATTATAAACATTTCACCTTTCTCCACATTCTTTCTAAAATAAAATTTCATGAATCCTAATTCATTTATTTTAATCGCACTCCTTTTATCAACCCACTTGTATTGAAAAATTTCCACATGGAATTTCGTATAATCCAACTCACATATTTGTTTGATGATTCCAAATTTGAAACATTCACATAAATTGGATTTCTATCCTTATCACTAGAAACATGCATTACTTTAGTAACAACTGTAACCCCAATATTCTTCATGGTAATATATCTATCATGTTCATTAGTATAGTATGTATAACCATTAACTACCAAAGAATTTTAATATGATACATATACACATGGTCCTCCGACTATCCATCTTAGATGTTCTGAAATTGAGTGTAGATTTTCATCTAAATTCATAAAAATGTTGTCCCAAAGCCATCCTATAAACTATTGATTATGTGTATCTGATATCCGTTTTCTTCCATATATTGAATAAAATTCCTAATAATTTATTTGTGGGTTTGAAATATGGTTCAAAGTCGAAACTGTAATGAAAAATGTAACAGTGGGCCTACTCCTGATATGTAATAGTGATTGTGACAAGCTTTCTTCCAGAAATTTCATCACCCTCATCACCCAGTGTGACAAGATTTCAGTAGGCCATCACTTTCCATTCTAGATAGGTATTTGGTAAGAAATTCAACAACTTTGTCTACAATATATCTCTCCGCAACACAACCCTCAAGACGAATTTGATTTTTGACATACCCTTTCAAACTCTTCGTATACCATTCAATGGGGTACATCTATATATAATGTACATGATCAAATTGGTTAATCTCTCTCTCCAAGTGAACCATCAAATGAAACATTATATCAATGATTGTCGGTGGGAAGAACATTTCAAATTAAAAATATATGATGACAATTTCTCTTTCCATAGATTCCAATTTCACGGTGTCTATAAATTTCCTATATATAGTTTGGAAGAAGAAACAGAGCTTAGTTATGCTATGGAAGAAATTATTTCAAAAAATGCAATATAAATATATTGGAATTAGATCTTTTATCAAAACATGGGAGTCATGTGATTTCTGAGCCTTTAAAGTTAAATCTCTCATTGACCTGATGTTCTTGATATTTGATGAATACCCCTCTAGATCCTTTATTTAATTAATAAAGTTGAAAAACTAATATCTCTCCTACCTGGAAAGAGTGTAAGAATTAGGAGGATAAAATATTCATTTTCACCCTTCATTGGTGCCAATTCTTCTCATAGTCCAATCTCATCAATGTCCAACCAAGCTTTAATTCCATCCTTTTTAAGGTGAATTTATCAATTTTTCAATGAAATTATCACATAAATTTTTTTCAACATGCATATCCTCATGAAATTTTTGGATATACAGACAATTATAGTATGTTAATTAAAAAAATAGATCTCTCTTTCCCACCAGTTTTCATAAGGTTTTTTGAAAACGATATACCAAAAGTAGTGTCCACATCTTTAACATTCTCAAACTAATGATCACCTATTAGTGGAGACAGTGATGAACATTCTTCTAAACTTCCATTGATTTATGTAATCAGATATTAGTACTTATTTCATCAGGGTAGAAGTCTATGATTTCCTAGAAACATAGTTTTCGATGAATGGTTCAACCTAATTTATTGTGTACCTTGTTCACAAACGGGGCATCCTTGATGTCCATTAATGATATATCCTAAGAAATTTCCATAATTCGGAAGTCAATTATCGTCCCATAAAACATGGATCTAAATGTGAAATCTTCATTTTTGAATGCATCATATAACGTAATAGCTGAATCCCACAATAATTTCAAATCCTCTATCAATGAAGACAAACCAAAATCAATATAATTACCCAGTTGTATTAGTCCAGACATAATCCTTTATAAACCGATGTATTTTCATTTCATGCATAACCATAATGGTATATTATAATTTACCAACATAACCATCCATGTATTATGGCTGCTACTTTGAAGACCAAAAGAATTCACTCCATCTATAGATAACGAAGGATGAATGTTTCTTGGATCGTTTCCAAATTCAGGATACTCATGATCAATTCTTTTCCACCAAGGAAAGTCTATTGGGTGACATAGTTTCCCTTCATTAATTTTTGTATCTCCATGCCATGCCAATTGTCCTATAGTCTCCTCACTTCCATATAGGTTCCTAAAACTTTGAATGATTGGAAAATACCATACAATGTTCTTAATACATGAATAATCTTAATTGTATCAAGAAGAACCACAATTTGGGAATTCGTTAAGTGATTTTTGGTCATTTCAAAACAGTATACAGACATTTTTATAGGGATTCATTCTATTACAGATCATAACCATGGAGTGTAGCATTAATTTGGCATCTTATGTTCGGGTGGGGAGATCATTATCTCTTGGGAGCATGTCATTCAAGAGAGAATGTTGTTCCGTAAAAATGGTGTCACTCCACCCATTGCCTTCTTTCAAATTATAGAGCTTCAGTATGGCTGACAATCATCTATATTAAGTGTAACCAACATTCAATGGTGTCTTTTCACAACTCTTTTACTTCTCAAGAAATTTCGGGAAATCATAAAGTTCATATTCAACTATCCTTGTCATTTCCTCAATACAAACATCATCATGATTGGCATTCTTAATCACATACTCCATATAGTCATCTATATTTTCCATGCTTGGAATCATATAAGATAATCCACAAAACATAGTCCTACCCCATCCACTACCAACATTGTTTCCCTGTTTTTATTCTAACATTAATAACTTTGATCTATTATGTGACAAATCATGTGTTTTCAACTCCTCTAGAATAATTTGATAATAGAATCAACATAAACACTGAAAAAGGATTTGAGAATGGTCATATGCATGATCTTTTGAAAACATGATAAAAACATTCATTCCATCTTCATTCTCTTTTTTCAACCGATTAAAATTCATCCATTCTTTATTCATATTCATCCTATTTGATTTAGTAATATTAATATTTAACAAAATAATTACATAGATGAAGTTCAACTAGGGTCATCATCCAACTATAATCAATGAAAATAGCTATGGAAAACAATACTGTTTCCTCTCCATGCATTACTTAAGACCAAAGTAGATAACACCCATATTCCCAACCACCTGATCAATGGAACTAGCTAGGATAATCCCTTGTATCATAATGTTTTATTATCCCACATGTGATCTATACACATTGTTTTAAACTAGTTTTTTAGTCTATCTATAGAAACATAAAGTCTTGAGTCAAGAACTATGGTACTAAACTAATATATGATATGATTTTCCATTGAGTTATTGTGGGTGGAAGGATTCATTACATGAATTGTTATGGTTATTTGACTAGGGCATCTATAAAGTGTCACATAGAGTCCTATAGTGTAGTTGTTTTCTATGATTTAGTGGAACTGAACTAGTAACACAGTGGTAGTGCCATTGAAATGGGTACGGTTAGGATTAACATTCAATGGTGGAAGAACTATAACATAAAAAAATGGAATTTTGATCATGATAACAACCTTAACACTATACAAACACACAATCGTGCTCACAATCAGAACAACATACAAACCAAACAAACAGAATTTCATACTTTGAAAAGCATCCCTTATTAAATTGCCCTGGTTAATTTAGGGGTTATCACAGATGTTTTATCATCTTGGGGGATTAAATCATTATCCAAGTATATGTAAATTACCAATTTCTATATTCAAATTTTCATCAGGAACCAACCAATATGAAATCATTTAGTGTGTAAGTAAGGACCACATATGGCCACGATTTTCAGTGGGGAATTTAGGTCATACTGTTCAAAACATAACCATCAATATCAAATAGTAAGAACCTACGAATAAGACGAAACCAATGAGTAAAATAAGAAAAATCATTGTGATGGTGTCGTTCAGCATGTGGCGAAGGTACGTTTGCTGCAGAGGAGAGGCACGCGACAGAGGATATTTCCAACTGAAAAGAAAAAATAAATTGAGAACTCATATTTTATTCCAATCAAAAATAGGTCCAATGAACATTAAGAATTAGATATGTCTAGTGAAATAGTTTTATCGGACAATAGTTGGATTGTATTTTCCATCTATGATATCAGATCCCTGTTTATTTATTAATAGTGTATCAACTATCTTATTATATCTTCATCTTATTAACAGGACATGTCTAGTTTTCAAGAGAAAGATCATTTTTAATTTACTCGAATTTAGGGGTATAATATTTCTCATTTATTTCACCTTTTTTCCTGGGGATCATTAATATCATGTAGGGATCATTATCACCTATTAGGATGGTGGAATGTCAGGTCAGTTGTCGTTAATGATACAAGCCTGGTCCATATCATACATTTCCAGTTGTTGCAGACCGATGTACATTTAAATAGAGGATGGGGAAGGGGGGGGGGGGTTGGACTCTAATATATTCCCCACTCTACTGCAGTTTTTATGGGGGTGGGTCTTGATAATTTCATATCCAATAAATATTTTATAGATTGGACATTAGAGTATTCACTACAAGGATTAAATCATTTATTTGGTAGTAATGTTTGCTGAACCTATTGTCTGATATAGAAATCAGAAACAAACAGGTGGTTAAAAATTTTGTGATGACTTCATAACCCATGGACAAATATATAAGAAATATCTTACAAACCTCATTATATATTAATAGGTTTCATTTCATTCATCATATATTTATAAGTGATGTTGAATGTGTAAATGATATGCTCGGGGGGGGGGATGAATGATGTGGAGAAGATGATGGAAATGATGATGTGGTAGTGTGTTTAAATATTCATTGTATATACTTCATTTTAATGAGGTGTTTTATGTAATTCTATTTAGTACATTTTTGTTATTCTTTCACGAGGTTCAATAATAAGAGGTGCATCAAGCATCCAAGGATGTGCATCATAGACTAATACTAGAGGCTAGGAATGTAAAGTGCAAAAAGCTTATGAAAGTACCAGACACTCCCTTCAGTTTAAAACACATACACAGCCAAATATTTCACAATTTCCCAAAGGGGACTTATCTATTCCAAACACACACCAAATCATTTCCACAAAAAATCCATCAAAACCCTAAAACGACGACACCTATATAAAACCAACCCAAAAATTTCTGAACAATTGTATCAACAAACAAAACAATTTATAAAAAACTAGATAAACAACTCATCCAATTTATAAACATTTTTATAACAAGATAACTATTTTATGAACAATTTTTTTGTAGGCCAAAAAAGTATAACTAATTTTATAAGAATGACAAGTAAATGTGAATGTTACTTTGACGTACAATGTCCTTAATGAGACAATCCATTGAAACCTATAATTCTATTGTGACTACACAATATTGCACCATCCACCACCAATTTTTTGAAATACTTCATACAACTAATATTTCTTATCCTTTATTCCCTCTCACAACGGTTAACTCATGACACACATGAATCAGATTTGTTCTTCTTTCCATATGATCCCTTATATTCCAATAATCCTACTTATAGAGGTTGAAACTGTCCACAATTTCCATAACCATAAATACCCCCACGTGAAACTCCCAAATCCTTCAACAAAACCATCCACTTCCCGAAAATCTTCTTCTAATGTATTTCCCACACACCATCCGATTCTTTGTCAATTTTGATCCATCACATATGAATGATTCTGAATGACATGAAAACAACTAACCCTCAATTAGAGTTTATTAATATGAACATGGAGATCATCTTGGAGTAGGAAAACAATGAACTCCAATATATGAAGCATCCATAATAATGTAATTAATCCACTACTATCTGAACTTCAATGATCTTCCAAAAGGCTATATAATTCCACTCGATGAATAGAACATTCTACATAACACCTACAGCCAGATGGATTTTGATATCTAGGAAAAAAAATGGTACAACAACCATCTTCTATTGAAATTGTTTTGAAAACATAAAAACCATCTAATTTTTAGAACCCAATAGTATTCCATCAAAACTTCATTAGATTATTTAAAAAACTGATCCACAAAAAAATCTACATTCATGCTCTATCATCAATCACTACAACCAATTTTTGAGGCCTAGAAAAAAAATTCCCTAATAATACTTATTAGGGATAACTGATCATTTTAAGATCATTGGTAGTTTTTACTACTAATTCTCCAATATAGTGGAACCTCATCCAAATGACATATATTAGACCCTGATACTTTCATCCCTCATGACTTAAAATACCAAAACTAGGATGACCACACAACCAAACCACCACACCTATTTTCCATATAACATAGATTCCCTTAGTATTAGTCATCACAATATACTTATTTCAAAGATCATACAGGTGAACAATATTACGTATACTATATAAACATGTATGGACAATGTACAAAACAAATTGTATATAGGGATTATTTTTTTCATACTTTAACCTAATGTGTATGTTAGAACAATAACATCATATTTTTATTCCATTTAAAAAAGTGAACAAGAGTTACAAGGTAAAGTCAAATTTTCAAAACCATACATTGTTCTGTAGAAGATGTATGACTAATACCATCTTTCAATCATTTCAAATCATCCATGATCATTCCAATGCTTTGAACATATCCTTCTTAATTTCATCTTATGGGAATCTAAATGTTCTTAAGTGTGCTTCTCTTAATATAGCCACCTACTATGGGTACTTCTTCCTTATAAGTGTTGGTCAAATAAAATTTTACATTTATTTCTATAGGAATATATACTTACACATGTTGTTCACACCACTCTTTGTAGTGGTCCTAAACTAATCATCAAGTAACAACTTCCCTCCAAGAATTTTAGGCATTCTTTTGTTGGAATGAGTAATTGTTGATTTCTAGTAAACATTTCATTTATGACCACCAACACCATCGAATGGGGCAAGCTATATCCCCAACACTCTAATGGAATTGATGAAATATTCCATTTTTCATTTATATGAGATACTCCCATGAATTATAATTAGAGTTCATGGAACTAAACGACTTCTACACATCCATCACCTCTTCTGGACATTCATTCAAATACCAGTAGCCTCCCCTACCGTTAACCTCAATGGATTTGTATTGATCCATAACCTAGGCCATGTGTACTTTCAAAGAATGTTCCAACTCGATATCCCCATACTCAGACTACATTGTACTCCATCAATTAATCTCATTCATTCAACTACTCATCCTAAACATCAAGTAATGAAACTCTCTCTGAAAATTCACTGAACGTACCACATAACTACTTGTATCCCATGAGATAACATATTATGGATTCATTGAAATTTAATTAAACTGAAATTCATACTATAGGTGCACTGATAGATCTAACATCTAAATGTCTAGTGAACTATATTGAGCTTCATAAACTGATAATTTTTTGGTGCTAGTGAAATGAAATTTATCCAAGATCTCCCAAGATTACATTCAATGAATTAACTTCCAGGTCTTTGACACTGGACCAAGAAAATATTTATCACACCAAACTATAACATAGGGCTCACAAAGTGGTTGAAAGTAACTAAATATATACAATTTTTATCAGGTTACAAAAAATCATTTACTATATATATAGTAGTCATACATTTGAAAATACCTATTTAAAACCATTTTAAAAAAGGGTAAATCAATGGGAATACCCCAATAACACCAAAAAAGAATCACAGTCAATCCATGGAATTCATTAAATAATTCTATAAATAAAACATACTCCCATTTACTAAAATGTTAAACCCTTAAACCAAAAATAACCTCACCTTATAAATTTTTAAAGTTCTAAAAAAACATGAACAAATAATTTACCTTCAACAAAATCATAATTTCCATTTTATTAAAAATTTAAAATAAATGAAACAAAATTTTGAATAAAAGTATCATTGAATTATTAAAATACAACCATTATTTCAATGGAAACCTAAAAGTGGTCAGGGAAAATCTTTGACCAGTAAAATTCTGAAAACATATGCTTCATTTATCTAATTGAAAACCATGTTTAAAACATCTAGAATCATAGAAGGTCTCAAATAAATGGAATGAAATATAATTACCAACATCAACCAAGTGAAGGGTTCTGCAAAAACCTATGCACCCTATGGAAATCAGCTAAACCTTAATAGAGACTCACCGGTTGGAATTTTTGCGCTGTATAAGAGACTGTCGGGATGGTCATCAGTAAAGGAGGGTGTGTTGGAGAAGGTCATGTCGACAAGGTGGAAATGAATGTTGGTGGAGGAGGATGAGGCGATGGAGGAGGATGAGGAGGTAGTGGTGGCTGCATAGGAGGTTGTGTCAGTGGCCACAGTGGAGGAGGAGGAGGCTGCGATGACGGGGGAGTAGGATGTAGCAGTGGTGGGGGAGGAGGAGGAGGGGTCACAGAAGAGGAGGGATAAAAAATTGAGTAAGATGAGTCAGTGGCTAGTGAGGAGGAAGAGGTGGCAGCAATAGTAGTGGAGGACGAGGCGTCACGACATAGGAGGGGTTACGACGGAGCATGTAACGATGACACATGGATCATATTTTACGAAGGCTTGAAAGGGTGCGAGGGAGGAGGATCTTGTTATGGTTCTTTTTATATTATCTCTGGTTAAAATCATTGATAAAGGTATGTTTTATCAATGCTAAAATAAAAATCCTTGATAATTAATACCATTATCAGCTCTTTGTTAGCATTGACAATGATAACCCTTTTTCTATGCTTTATAAGCACTGATAAAAGGCTTATTTATCAGTGCTAAAATTAATGTGCATGTAAAGAAATCTTTTATTAGTGCTAGAATATTACTAATAAAAGTATAATTTTTGAAATATATTTTTATAAATTAATAATATTTTTTATTAAAATCTATTATTTTCACTTTTTGTGTGCTGATAAAGGCCCACCCATTTATCAGTGCTTTATTATTAGAACTAATAAAAGGTAGCTCTTACATTTCCCTATTTTGTGTAAGTGATGTTATCTTTCCACATGATTAAATGAGCAGTGTCTCTATTTTTGAATATATGAACTAAATAATTATTATAAATGTATACGAAAATTATTCACATCAAATCCGAGGAGATAATATCTAATGCATTTCTATAAGGTATCTCTCTAGAGTTTGAAATAACATGTAAAATCTAAAAAGGAATATAGCTCTTCAAAGAAGTTAAGTGCTTCTTATTGGAAATATCACATATTTAGGTCATGAATATTTAAGTCTAGATAACTTCATTAATTAATAATAATACGTCCATACTTTGAGTTGCGGGGGGAGGATTCCTGTAAGAGATTAGCTCATTCCCAAAAAAGTGTGGCATAGATGTCCATGGGGTAACCCCTAATAATTTTATTCATATTTTCATTGAAATTTCAAAAGACTATGTCGCTTGCTCATCTAAATTTACTTTAAAAAACAATGAATGATAATTAAAGATCATGGATTATATAAAAATTGATTTTTTAGGAAAAAAATTTAAAATAAAATACTTATTTTAGATTTAAATATCTCATTCTAAATCCCTGACATGCTCAAAAATAAAAAATATATTTACGATATGCGGGGTCAACTACTAAAATTTATTATTAACCCACTTCTAATGACCAAGTGATAATGTATAAGAACTCTTGGGGGACTTAAAACATAATGAAATTATAAATTATAGATTTAAAAGATTATTTTTGATATTATAAAATGAATAGAATTAAATGATTTTATTTCCATTTAACCACCATTTATTAACTAATATAATATCCTAGTGGATGAAATTTTTACTTCAAAAAAAAATAAAGTAAATTTATTGAGGGGTTTTACACAGATGCATTTATAAGCATGAAAATAAGTAAAAATGGGTAAAAACCTTATTTAGAATCACTAAATATTTGAATGTTCAAAAACATTGTAAAAATATATAAAAATATTATATATGAAATTTAATTTAGACGAATTTAATGTGAATAATGAATCCACGGGAGGGAGTAATTACTAAATTGAAGATCAATCACAAATATGGAGGGGTTTTAGGTTTATTATTTTATATTAAAATGAATATATGAACCTCGTTTCAAAAAACCATCCAACTGCCTATTGGGTATGTTGTATAAGGCCACTAAGTACTTAGTTTGACCACTAGATGAGTCTATAACAACACTAGATTCTATTTGGTACTACATACCTATCCATCACATACACGGTTCTACCCTAGAATAGACACCCTTCTCCATTTCATCATTATCGATTTTATTATCCTTTAATCCTTCTTAAATTAATTAGAAAACAAATTAAAAAACGGAATTAATATATAAATGAATTTCTAACCTAAATATATGTATTATTAGAAAATCCAATCTATATGACTTTTTTCCATATGAAGATTCAATATGCTTTTTAATAAACAACCTCAACCATTGAGATTTTATTTATGGCTCTCGTTTCTTAGTGTTTTGTGTTAGAATTCAATGTTTCTTTCAATCATAAAACATATAATTAACCATTTAAATTAAATCATGCAAATTTTTTAGAAAATTAATTATTTTTTATTAATATAAATAATCATTATCTAATTATATATCATCAAATTGGGTCAAACGATTTTTATTTGGTATGTATTTACTCAATAATGGAATATAGAATTTTTTATACATAACATAAAATTTAAAAGTCAACATAAGATGGTAGGTAATTTATCCAATATTCTCTATACTTCCTGGAGTTTGAATTAATTTTAAAGGATTATTTCTCTACTTTCACATCAATTGGTGACCAAATAATTAGGAATTTCTTTGAAAAATATGATCACAACCCTTAAATTTCAAGCCTCTTATAATAATATAAGGAAAATTATTTTTGAATATATTAATAGAAATAATATATTTCTGAATGTGTTTTTCATTATTCAAAATCTTTTAAACTATGTAACGCCTAAGAATGAATGTTTTTATACTTTTAATCATACATATTGGATATCAATATGGGTTAATATTGAGGAATTAAAAATGAGATATCTAGATTGATTATTTAATTTTTAATTGAAAAATTTATATAAGTTATAATTTATATTCCCATATATCCTAACCTATTATTCATTAAATAAAGGGTATACATAGACCCAAATTTATTTGGGGGTGTTAATTTGTTTTAAATTTAACATAATTATGAAAATATAACTAAATTCCTTCTAAAATATAAGATGAAAAACATCATTATGGATAATATACGATTCTATCTAGCTACCCAAGATGCTTCATAATCTCATAGAAGTATAAAATTTCTATCATTATTATAGAATATGTGTCCCAGATATGCAAAAATAGAGGCATGTTTGAAAATTTAAACAAAATTACCCAAATATTATACCAGTAAATAGTTGATCTCAATGTTCCCATCATATAATGCTTAATAATTTCATCCATTTTCCATATAAGAAAATATAGTCACTAAAATTAAATTATTTTTCAATAATATTCCTATTTCACTAGTTGAAAAGTGAAAAAGAAAAAAAATTTATGACCCCTCTTTTCAATGAATGACCATTTATTGTTTCTATGAATATTAAAATATATATTTATAACCCACATTTTAATAGACCACCTAGAATCATGAAATTTAGTTAACAAGTCATCTCTCATACTGGTAGAGGCTAAGATCCTTTTATGAACATAAATGAAATAATGTGATTATTAATAACTAAAATCATGTCTCACCACATTATTAAGGGTTTCTCAAAATTGATATTTTAATGGTTTTACTTCTAATACTTATTTACTCACACCGTAACAGATAAAATATTTTTATTCTATTACAAATGTGTCAAATATAAACTGTTAAGAATATTAATTTTATGATTATCCATTAATAATATCAGTCTCAAATTCTATTTTACCTTTTATATGTTATGATGATAGACATTTTTAAATATGGAATTAGAAAAAAATTTATCCTTACAATGATATTAAATGCTATTAATATTGAAATATTAAATATATTTAACCAAACCATGCTTCCTTATATTTAAATATATTTTAGATAATATATTCATGATAATATTATGGTTGGTGTATATAATTAATAACATTAAAACTTATAATTTCTCATTCACGTGAACGATTGGACATGTAAATGAAATTATTGGCCTTTGTGGAGAAATTCATTTAATGATTAAAACATTACTAAGAACAATAAGATTCTAGTCGATGAACATTTATAATAATAAAGACATATCCCAAAAAATATATTCAGAATAAATAATTACCCATTTACAGGCAAGGGTATTAAGAACCATATGCAAACATCTAATTAGTGATATATATGTTGTATCACATTGGTCGAATCCAAAAACACACAAATAATATCACTAGTTTATTACTCATAACAATTATCTGAATTATAAGAAATTAATGTATTGAAGCTTCTAAATGATTTCCATTCATAAATATATTCATTTAAAATTCCTATAAAATCATTATTTTCTAATTTTTAAGATATATTGGGATTCATTATCCATATTTATATTTCAAAATAATGTGGTTTAAAAATTCTATAAAGAAGATTTATAATTTTTACCAAATTTTTTCTTCTCTATGTGATTCTCAATTAAAATTAAAATTTGTTTACCACAGTTATAGTGATATATTGAATACATTAGAATGTTTTTTCTACACACTGCCATGAAGAAGTCTAATAGTTGATGCAATTTCTCTTCATCTGAGTCCTAAAAATTATAAGAAAATATTTTTAATATAAAATACAGAATAAAATACTATAAATAATTATATTGTATTAATAAAATCCAAATTTGAAATATCTTATGATCTAATTATGTGTGGATGATTCCCATATCATTGGTTCATTATTAGAAGCAACATATCTCATATCAAAGCATAAAATATATAAATAATCATAAAAAATATAGTTACATTTCACATGT
The DNA here is from genome assembly GCA_963277665.1 of Viscum album. Lineage (NCBI taxonomy): Eukaryota > Viridiplantae > Streptophyta > Magnoliopsida > Santalales > Viscaceae > Viscum > Viscum album. Next base: position 1,114,481,651 of record OY728146.1, read on the forward strand.
TCTTTTATCATCTTCATATATTGTATGGATAATAATAGACTAATATCACCCTTCATAGAAAAATTGATAGTTTCACCTCAAGATGAAGTGTTTGGCCTAATGAAATTAACTTCCTCTATCCCCTACAAATGATTTTTTAATTACATTATATTGTTTTGTGCATTTAAATATTACTGAATATATATTCATTTAATTTTATCAAATAAATTAATAAAAAATTAAAATATCACTTATAATGTGGTCCTATGTAATATTTTGGAAAAATTCATTAGAATAGTTTACTATTCGTGGTTAACCCATTCCATCAACATCAAATTATCTTTCTATTATACTTTTTAACTCTACGGTTGTAGTTCCAACATTTCTTAACAATTTTTCTTCTTTAAATTCATATTATTTTATAAATGTACACTAAATGACTAATAGAGATGAGAATGAGACCCACATATGGTAATAGTCTATATAGCCTCCAAACTAGTGTATGTAGTCCATACATTGAATTTTTTTATTTGAATTTATGTACTCAGAATATTATAACCCATATTTTCAGATATGTTTACCATAAAAGGGAAAATATGGGAGAATATTGGTGTTCTCTATTCACTTTAATAGAATAGGATAAAGGATATTAATCATAGAATTTACTTCTACTATAAAACCAAATGAATATTTAGTTACTTGTATAATAATTGTGGATAAAATATTATATAAAATAACAAAATAGTTATGGTAAAGACCCTTTATTAAATAAGAGAAAAAGAGAAACCCCTTTTGAATAAGTTTATGAGAGAACCCATAAAAAATCAACCATATATATGGTGTAAAATTATTTAAAACGGGCTATAGATAACTATGTTTCATAGGATTCTAGAATAAATATATTTAATTAGTGACTTCTCGAGTGATAATGAGTCCAAAAATTTCCATCCTTGATTCCGCAAAAGGATGTAACATAACCCATCAAACATTAAACAATTCATACTTATAGAGGAAATTTTTCCTTACTATTCATGATCCTGATTTTCCCACTAGAAGATGACACTAACATTATAATTTCTTTTTAATCTTGATGGTTATAATTCATGCTTGATATAGATTTTTTTTTGTTACTTTCATAAATTAAAATTTTATATTCAATCTACAGTTCAATTTCTTATAGATATACACCATATTAAAATGATAGAGGGTAAAAAACTATAAATCCCAACTATATCGGGGTATTTTCACTTCAAATAGTGTAGATCCTACATTGTAGTTTGCTAGGGTAAGGTAAATGCATCTAGGAATCACTGATGAACTACATTGTATGTGGGAGAATATTTCTTATCTATGCCTTCATGCGTGTTATTTGGGCTTTTACTAGTTGAATATTCTATATTTATTTTACAAAATCAAGTTATTTTATTCATCATATAATAAGTTACACATAATTTGGAATTATACCATAAAAAGGATTTCATAAATCAATGCCTGCCTTATGTATTTCCATTTGATGCTTTATAACATAATTTTAATGGTTTAAATGAAAAAAATAAATACAATAAAGAATATTATAGTATTCAATAATAATATATTTATATTATAAACCAAATGAGTTGGTTGAATAATTTATAATAATATAGTAATTAATAATAAATATGTAGTAAAACACTACTTAGTTAATATTGATTTTTTAGGGTATATAAATATTTAACTAAATTCAATAATAAATGAATGAACAAAATGAAATCTTATAAGATATCATAATTTCCTACTTTTTCTTACTATAGATGCCAAAAAATAATCAATGTGAATTAACGGTATAGGTATAGGTCAAAAATAAGGAGAATAAGGAAAGTATGTCAAGCATGACAACCAATAACAACTGATGCTTACCACATAATTATACTAGAAAAAATATATTTGGTGTACATTCATAGTTCTTATATTAGTTTCACCTAAGTAGTACCAAATCCCACGAAAAAAACTATTCATTGAAACAATTTTATAAAGACTCTGCCTAGATCTCCCATTAACCTACCCTAATCAACCAAAATTCATTAGGTGGACTTCCCATTAAAAAATATTGTTTCATTGCTAAGGTATAAGAAATGTTTAATGGGATTTATTTTCCCATATTTTAATATTAATAGGTTTATTATCAGGCATGAACTTTTAGAAAGATGGCATAATATATGTGTTTATAGGACCATCCAAAAGTTATACTATTCATGTGCTTGCTATTGGAGACAATCCTTTAAAATACAATAACATGAATACCATTAGAGGAATATAAAATATATATATATTCATGAATCAATAATAATCCGAAAAACAACCATACATACCACAAACCAAATAATATAGATATAATGGATATATTTATATCCCTTTTGATTAAAATAAACATAATGGTTCATGTGTAAGGACACATATATTGGGTAGTAGACAATGAAATATCATGAATAGTCCATTATATTATTTCCTTTTATATCCACCAATATCATAAAAGGATTTAAAAAGGATCTTTATTATAAAAAGACTGATTCTTAAGTACTTTTCCCTTACATATATGATGTAAAAAATGGTCTACACAAGTTCTATGTTGAAACACATAGGTTGTGAGTACATTGTATATAATAGGTAGTAAGCAAAAAAATCCCACCAATCTACCATGAACCCCTATATATATAATAATAGATTAATTAAAATAAATAATAATATATATAAATATATATAATTTTCATTAAAATACAAAACACATGATCCTATTAATTGGTTGTGGGTTCACATATTCTATCCAATTTATAGTGGAAGTAATAAAAAAATTATAATCAATTTCAATCCATTTAATATAATAAAAATGTGTGATAACACCACTATAACAATCCCATAGGGAAATAAATCCTATTTCTTTATGTTTTGGAACATTTAATCAAGACATATTTTGATATAAAAACTATATAACAAGTGTAGGGACCATAAGAGGAAAACATCTTCTATAACATGGTCATCATAGACCTGGATAACTACCTAACCATTATAAAAAAGAACCTTATCCTACAAATAATTTTAATTTAACAAATTAGAAAACATATTGAGGAATTCAATGATAAGCATAATAGTTGACTACAATAATTAAAATTTATATTCATGTAAATCAAAATTAGAGAAATGATCCTTATATGACATAGGTATTGAAGAAAAAAAGAATAACTATTTTGATAAACTCTTTATAAATAGTGAAATTTAGAGTAAACAATTAATGATAATAAAAATAAAATTTTAACATAACCAAATAAAATTATTATTTAGTAAATAAACTGAAAAAACATTTATTAAATAAATATGTTTGATTTTTATTACCTTATCTTAGACCTATGTTTCTTGTTAGATTAGAAACATTAAATATATAAAGAGAATATGGGATAATAATAAAATAAATAAAACATTTTTTCAATGCCTATAGGATAAACTAAACCAAAATTTTAATGATTATACAACACTAGAGAGAGAATAACATTGGATTTGAAAACATACTTTTAAAATAGGTAAAATGAAATGGAAAATTATGGAATTATGTTTTATTCACCACTAATTACAAATTATGAAAATTGGACAAAATAAACCCCCAAAGTGTTTATGGTTTTTTTTAAAATAGAAAATATTTTATTTTGTATTTTACCATATACCAAGAAGGAATAAAAAAATTAAAAGAATTTTTTTTCTCCTACCTATTCTTCATATAAATCTATTCCCCACAAAACTATGGGATTAAAATTAAAAATATATTATCTATATAAATAAAAATAATTATTATAAAATGAAAGGGAAAAATATGGGTTCTGTGAAATTAATGAAGGAAAATGCAAAATAAAATCTGTTTTGATGGTTAATATTTATGTTTAAATGAAAATATGGAAAATATATTTAGAAAAAATAATTGTGGTCTGTTGGGTATCCAATATAACATAACTAAGTACCAAATTCCACTTTTATATGAGTCTCCAGAAACAACAGATAATTGTTTGTACTGGTATATCTCCACCAGTTACCTGTAGATATTAAAATAATTACACCCATTTCTATTTCCCCTCTCATCATTTCATTATAATCATACTCCCTTCTACATAAAATTTTATGATTTTAAGTGATAAAGAAAATAATTTTAGAGGATAAAAAATTTATAAGTTCTAGGTTTCTATTAAGGTTTATGTTAATGTTTGGAAAACAAATATCATGTTTTTTTAAAATTATAATTGATATTTTTTCATTGTATTTAATCATTCATAACAATTAGTGTTTAAGGCTATATTCATATTTCAACCATTTTATATTCATTAATTAAATACAAGGACATTTAACATGGGTTAATAACTACTGAAAAATAATGACAATGTCACATCTGTTTTTTTGGGTAACCTTTTAATACGTTATGTCAATATTCAATTATTTATCCCAAATTATCTATAAACATCACTATTTTTTAATTTATTTTATATCCATGAACTATCAAAAATCCAGAGAATATTGTTTGAAATGAATATGAAATTCTAAAGTGGACTATAACCACCCATTAAACCCCATCTGGTTGGTTATATCTTATTGTATAGAGTATGGTATCCTAGTGTTAGTTGCTACTTTATTACATTGGTACTTGATATAATAATTTACATCTAAACAAATCCATTCATTTAATATAATTCAAAAAATAGATACATACTTGAGTATCTCATTACAATTGAAAAAATAAAATAAATTAGTATTTTATTTGAGAATAAATTTTATATCTTTAGAATATCCCATAATATCAATCATAAGACACTTCTTTTCATCCTATATATTTGAAATATAAGAAATGGGTGAGATAGGATTCTCAATAAGGGAATGTGTATAGTGAAAGCTATCATAAATTAAATTAAAAAAAGATGTTGTTGATAAAAAATAATAAAAAATGACATATAATTGATGCCATAAAAGGGGGTATTAAATCCATTGATAATATTATAATATTAATAATCAAAAGGATAATAATGAATAATTTCAGACTGATTGAATTCATAATGTCTAATATCAAAATCTAATCATAAATGATGCTTTCCAAGATAACATACATAATAGTTATGGTGAATTCCATATAACCACACTTGTTTGTGTCATTAGACCTAATAATATATCAAGGGGCTAAACTAGGCCCTGACCAACACTTACCACATTAAACAAATTTATTATTTGGGATTGCTGAAACACAATCAACATAAAAATTCATTTTGGAAAACTAGTGTATAGAATGTTAAAAAATATCCCAATTAATGAAAAAAAATCATAAAGAATACATGGTAATATGGTGAATTTTATAAAAATATTAAATCCCAATTAATTCATCATAATACCCAAATAATTTTGGTATATATGAATATAGTTTAAAAATATGTCTAGAATATTTCTTGAGGATGGAATCCTTTTCAATTTAATATAATATTTTTTAAAATATCAAGGTCAAAATTTTCTATGAAATAAAATTGAATAATTGTAATTTATTGTTAAAATAATAAGTGTTCGTGTTGGATGAAAATTCTTTTCACGCTTTTTGTATTAAAAAACATTCATTTTCACACTTTTATATAGAAATTTCTAAGGCACCTCATTCAGAAAATAAACGGAAGAATCCTATTAATCGATTTTAAAATTAATTTTTTTTAAAATAATTTAATAAATAATTGGATAATTTTATAAATATTATTTTAAAAATTTAAGTATAATATTAATATGCAAGAGAAGGATTTGATACTGACTATAAAGAAAAAGATAGTTTTTGATAAAAAAAACATTATTTTGATATTTTTTGTACATAATGAGTGAAACATTGAAGGGAAAATTTTAATTTCCATAAATAAACATATTTTAATAGAGTATGTTTTTCTTAGTTTAAAAAAATCAATTAATTACCCCAAAATATACTTTGATGTAAACAATAACAAATGATGATGGGATTAGTAAATAACCCATAACCTCAGTTTCAACATCCATCTTGTGCATTTGAACATATTTTATAACAAGTTTTTTTTATATATCTATTTCACAACAATAATAATATATATGATCATATTTTATTTAATTATAAAATTTTATCATCAATTTATTAGTATTTATTAGTTAAAATCACTCTTTCGGGTAATAACTAATTCGTTCTTCATATATATTTTGGTTTCGTAGTTTTTGTCACTGTAGTTTGATATCAGTTAGACCATTTCAAGAAATTTATTTTTGATATAAATAATTTTTATTTTCAATATATATATATATATGTAGAGTCATCCATTACAGTTATAGGGATAAAATCTAATAACACCATTCATAAATATGGTAGGCCATACATACACATGAACACTAATTTCCTTTATCGAAGGATTAAATGAAATAATGGTAAATAATAGTTTTTATTTCATGAATAACCATTTTATCATATATATATATATATTATATTCATCAATTCCACCCCTATTATTGAAAAATTAAAAAATAAATGAAAAAATATCACCTAGCTTGGTGGTGGTGTTAAACAAAACTTACGCACTAGCACCATTATTATTTTCCAATGGATAATGTTAAGAATATAGATTTTATATTAAAATTATTTATGTATAATTATTTTTAAATGTTTATGTATATATATTAAAAATTATAACAATATTCCATGAAATTTGGTGGTAGATACTAAATATTATATCTAGTTTGAGATGTTAAGTCATACATAGGCAGAAGTTGTACTTTCACTACCCATTTGACAAGAAAGACAATTATAACAATATTCCATGAAATATGGTGGTAGATACTAAATTTTAGGACAATGTTGTTACTAATTTATGGTAAATGAAATAGATTTATGGGAGTTGAAGAAGAAGAAAAAATAAAGTGATTGGTTAAGGGGATTAAATCATCATTGAATGAACACCTTTAGATCCCCAAGTTATGTATCCTAGTTTTTTTCTTTTAAGAAATAAGACACCTATAAAATGTGGATAAAAATTTTGAGAAGGTATTTGACATGTTATGGTTGATATATATAGATCTAAATTTTTTGAATAAGATAATGGATGGATGACATTTTATATGGGAGGGAGAGGACACACTTGGAATTCAATACAATATTATAATATAATAAAGTAATTCTAAAAGAAACACTTCCAAATTTCCATGAACTAAATAAAAATCTTATAGGGTTGAAAAAATAACATCCATTGAAATTTATATAGGTTTTTTGTACAATTTAAATCTTATCTTTTTGATTAATCCATTTATATATTATTTTTTACCTTAAAAGTCATAACAACTATTTTAATAATAAATAGTTATCAATTTGATATTAAGAGGATAATTGACTCATTAATATAGAATTTAAGATGTGATAAACCATTATACATTTACATATATGAGGATAATGTTTTTATTAATTTTAAATAATTTAATTAAATATTTTTTATTATAAATTATCATAAACCTCAGTTTTGAACTACAAATTTAATAGAACATTGAAGAAACTAATAAAAAGATTAAATTAGAATATATTAATTTTAAAAATAAATAATATGTTATATTTATAAAAAAAATTCATGAAACACAACCACTCATTCAAATTATATTTACATTAATAATTTTAAAATAATTTATATTATTTGTTTTTCAATTGAATAAATATTGTATTAGTATTGGTCTAACACCTATAGTCATCATTTAGTCCCAAAAAATAATAAAAAAATTTCATTCATTAATATTAGTTCTTCAGTAATATACTAAATATTAACATTTATACAAAGCATATTTTTTCCCCTATGTGTACACATAAGATATTTTTATAATTATGAATGTGACATTTTGTAACTTTAATTCATTTAAATAATATATACGAAATTATCAAGGAAAGGTGTATCTTAAATAATTAAATTTTGACCCTAATATGTGAATTGTAAAATTTACTTCTTATAATAGTAATTTAGTTGACTTATGAAGACCTTAATACCCAATTTTAGCATTGATTTACCTGATTTACCCTTTTTTAATGGGATACAACATTTCACGGTTAACATTCATACAGACTAAAATTAAAAGGTATGTATTTAAAAATTTAAAAACTATTGAATCCAAATATAGAATAAATTTTATAGAATTAATTGCCAATTAGTTTCAAAAATTATTATTAAAATAAATACCGAAAACCCAAAGAAAAAATCATTTTAGAAAAATATTTTTTTATCCCTTAAAATAGATTTATTCTTATATAACACATTGTTATTATATTTGATAACTGTTTAAATTTTTATTTCATAGACAATAAACATATTATATTAAAATCATTCAAAAATAGTTATATATTTAATTTATTAATATTAAATTAGATTATGTTCATAAATTCATTTTATTTATAAGACATTTGTTTTTCCTTCAAATGATTTTATTTTTATTTCTAATCAATTAAAACCAAATATATTATTTTGTAGATATATAAACCATAAATTTTTCATAAGTTAGTAACTAATATTCAAACAAAATAATTTAATCTATGGGTATATTATATAGTGGTTCCATAAGACAGAAGGTTATGTGTATCACAAGCTATCAAAGAGATTAAATTTATTTAAAGAGAAATAAATCATAAAATATTAGGGTGTTACATTATCCTCTCCTTAATAAAATTTCATTCATGAAATTTCTAGAATACCACATCATGTACATATTTGGGTTGTTATTATTCATAATTTTTTAGGTATCCACATCTACTCTTCTATACTATGATTTCTCTAGATTACCATTACATGATGAGTTTTCAAATTATTCAACACTTTTTATCTAGTGTACAGAATTATAGAATGCCATTAATAGTATGATAAATGAGGTTCCAATTACATTTCCTCAAGGGAGATTACATGTATTGGTTCTTGTATGTACTTACTTTACAATGATATATAGAACACATCTTGTACTATTGAGAGACTTAGTAGAGTTTTTTAATGGTAATCCACAACAGAAATTTATTCTATAATTTATTATGGTATGTATTTATGTATCTCTATTTCAATTTCTTACATATCCTTATAATACTATTTAATGAAAATATATTCATAAAAAAGGATATTCGATGAGAGATTACAAATATTTCCTTATGTTATCAATACTGATTTTTTTTCATGTTATGATATTTTTAATATAGATTTGAATTGTATTTAACATTACCATTTTCTAATCAACATGTTTTAAGCCTACAAGATTCATTTAACCATATTCATCCCACCGAGATGATGTATTATGTATAATTTAATTTAATTTTCATCAAATAACCATTTAATGACTTTAGTTGAAGAAATTTTGTAGAAAACCCATACCAATGGTACATAATGGTGTCGTATACTATGGAAGATAAGTGAATATGACAATAATAAGTCTAAAAGTCTATGATAGTTCTTTCAGACATCCCATCAGTTGGAGAAAGATAAATATTACTTCCATGAGTCTTGGTATAAAGGTACTTTTGATGTCTTTTCCATAATTTTGATTTCAACTTTGGATCAAAATCTAAAACTATTGAATGTGGCCTTCTATGAAGTCCAAATACATCATTAATATGTATTCCTGAAATTAAATCCATTGGAATATGTTGTGTTAAATTGAGGAAATGAGAAAATTTAGAAAGTTGTTCAACAATATCTGATATTAGACTATTCTTTGTAGGTTTATTTTTTTAATAACGTGAAAACATCTATAATAATGGCATCCCATTTAGTTATAGGAATATAATTTTGTTTCATGAATCTACTAGGATGATGTCTCTTATCCATCACCTAATGTAAAACCAAAAATATGGAGACATAATTTACAATTTATAGCTTTATATTATCCCAATAAAATTATCCCTTGAAATCCATATGTCTTTTGGTGATACCTAGGTGTATATAAAAATTTGAGCACTGGGAAACATGTAATAATTATATTTTTATCTTATGTATGGATAGAACATATAACCCATTCCAAATTTTAGAATTGCACATCATATATAAGATCTTTCAAATTCCTATTATTCACGATTTTAATTTTTTTTAAATTTTATTCATCAATATATGATCTTTTTGTCGATTCTAGTAAATATTGTATGGAAGTCATTTAAGAATGAGTAATTTTTAACCATACTTAATAATTTCCAAATAAATAATTTCTAAATCCATGAACATATGATCCCTATGAATCAACATTTCTCTCGGTATTCCATGATTATTTAATGTTAATACACCCACTACTTTTGTTGATATCCCTAGGCGGTAGTGTATTGAACAATCAAAATCTTTGAGTAGCTTGATCCATAATATTAACCAATTAGTTATGTATTTCTTGGGTAATGTGTATTTCAAACACATATGATCCACATATATATCACATTTTTTCTATATATATATGGTATATATATCTTCAAATAAATTACTATAGTTACTAAATCAATATCATTGGTTGGATTACTTCATTAATGAGTATTTACCTTCCCTAATACATTAGATATAACATTATCATTTGGTACAAGGACATAACTAAGTCCCTTATTTAATGCATCACTATATATCATAAATCAATCATTTATGAGTGGTATATTCAATATTGTAGAATTCAACAATCTCATCATAAATTAATTGAAAAAAATTTGAGGTTGTTTTTCAATATGAAAATAAAGTTTTTATGAGTATGATTTGTAAATGGGTTAGCCAATTTGAGAATTGTTTTGAAGAAATATTAAATAGTAACCTACTATACCTTTGAAAATATGTAATTTAGTTATGTCCTTTGGTGAATACTAGTAATGTAATTCCTTTTTTCATGATAAACTAGGATTACATCATTAGAGACAATATGGCTAAGAAAAGAAAATTATAAAGCATTAAATCAAAATTGATAAATTTATAATAAAAAACTTTTTTTATAAGCGTGTGAAGATTGATTCCCAAGTGATTCTTATAGTCCGCATATATCTTATATTATAAAAATATATCATAAATAAATGTCGCATCAAAATTTAAAATACATTACTGGAATGATTTATTACATTTGATCCAAAAAAAACTGAGGGTGTCTTAGTCAATCCAAATTCCATTACTACAAAATCATTATGTGAATACTGTATTCAAAATGGATTCTTTAGAATAAAATCCATATTTATGAAAGTTGATGACATCGAGAGTAGTGGTAAATATTTGAATAATATTATAATTTATAAAGTTGAAAAAATAAGTTATCAATGGGAGAAATATAATATCTTTTCATTTTCATTATATAATTAATTTCCCTAGAATCAATGTTGAAAATTATAGATCCATCATTCTTCTGAAAAAAAGAATAGTTGAATCCCAAGTTAAAACAATTGGGCATATAAATCATTTATTACAGAACCCAACTAGTTGTTTCACCACTATAGTAATTATAAAATGGTAACTCTATAGGGAGTCCTTGATATAGGTCTTGCATTAAGGATTAAATCGATGAAAACCCAAACCCCACACTTGGTTGGATGTCTAATTAATTCCTCATGAAATAAATCAATGTATTCCTGTACAATAGATACATTATCCATTTGAATATGTAATTTTATATACATTGGTCATTTTTGATCTTCATCTCTAGGAATTTTAGATTGACGAGAAACTAGTGGTGGAAATAAACATGTCTCAATGATGAAGTCTCTAATATAATGATAAAGAGTTCCACCTCTTCATCATAAATTTCAATTTCATTCTCTTTGTAATACTTTTATTCATCATATTTTGAAATCCAGTCCATACCATGGATTGTAATAAAATCCACCATATATATAACAATTAAGTAACCAGATATAACATGTTTATGCGTCATACAAGGAACTAGCTATCACATACATTTGTAGTGACATATACACTTAGATTTCTGACCGCTATCTCACATCCTATGGTTCTTATTAAACATATAATTTTAATAGAAAAAATAAATTATATCACAGGCAATGAAGATCCAAAACAAAATCTTTCATTAACTAGGTTTGATGAAATTTTGAACTTCATATTACCACATATTTAGGAACATGATGATTAAATATTATGATCACATAAGATTGGCACTTCTCTCTTATCATTTTCTAGTGAAAATTAACTAGATATTTTGGTAAATCATTTTTATAGTGCCCCATCTCCTTCTAGTTGAAGTATTAGAAATTGGTATTCTCTTTTATTCATCCTCAATCATGATCCTTATGGTCTTTTACTCCAAACATGAAGCAAATACCAATTTATATAAATAATGTTCCCCCATGTTTCTTTCATCATTTATTACAGGTTGAAAATTCAACGAGACTTTTCTTCCCATTTTCTATATTTACATTATAGAGATTTCAACAACCATTTTCCTCTTCCTTTTTTCTCAGCCTTAATTATTTTATCTTCATATCCTCTAATTGTTTGTGATAAAAATATTTTTCCATGATATATTCCCTAAAATATGTATATTCTAGGCTCTATATTTTCATCAAATAAATTTTTTTTGAATGAATGAACGCCCTTAATATGCTTCCACAGAGCGAAAAATTTACATGAAAATCATCTCTATTTCATTTCTCCCTGAAGAGAGACAAATATACTCAAACAATCTTATATATTTCTTTGCTGAAAATGGATTCATAGTTACAATGAATGATGGAGTATTCTGGAACATGTTATTTTCTAAATATATTAGACCACATTTTCGATCTTCATACTGATCCATGATATCCAAGTGGTTGGTCATAACAATTTTAACATCCCCATAATATTTATAATTTTTTATCTACAATATTGATCTAGCTATAGATCAATTATCTGTGATATAAGATAAATACTTATACGGATTACATGCATTGATATGACTTATATTACTTTAACTAGGATATATTTTAAGAGAAATAAATACAATAGATTATATTATAACATTATGAATAATATTGTAAAATTTAAATTCCAGTAAACCATATAACCTAAATTGAAAATTTATGTACAACTAATATCAAAATAATATGATTAGTTCCTTTATAAATATTTTCAATGTCCAAAATAAGGCAATATTCCCCTGTTAATATATTCTTAAATCCAGTTTTGAAGGATTAGACTAAAATTTTCTTGATACCATTATAAATGACCATAACCCTTATAGCTCATGGTTAGTGGTTAATTAGATTAGTACTAGATACAATAATTCTCTTTCCAAAGAATTCAATAGTTTATTATTCATGGAAAACCAAATACAAAATTCAATCTTTATTAAAATATAAAAACATAAAAAACAGAATACATTATTTGAATACTCTCTTATTACATTTACATATCCTTATATATCAATCAAAATAAAAAACTAGTAGAATGTGGAAATGATACATAATAAATATGTGAGGTTAGATTCATATATTGGTTATGCATATAGTAGAAGGTAACAAAAAGTAAGTAAAAAAATCTATTATAGTAAAGAAAAATAATAATCAAATATTCCATATAACTAATACCATAAAATAGTGGAGTAAATAAATGTATAAAAAACATTACAGATAATCCCCAGTGTAATAATAACTACTTTTATAATTATTGAATACATAACTCTAGATATCCTAATACTACCATCATGGTCTAGTTCTAGAAAAACATTTCAATATAGGTTATTCATAAGCCAAATAAACAAACTAGGTTGTCTCATGATACATAGTAATTCATAGAGGGGATATACTAGTCCCATTATGCCACTTACTTTTTCTAATTAATTTATTAAATAAATGGGGTGAAATATAATCAACATAAAAAATTATATTGAAAAACAAGAATGCGAAAATTAAATAATTTATCCAATCAAAAAACACAATACTAAACCATCTAGGGTCTTATGGTTAATGGTATCAAAATAGTACATCATTTGTTAAGTATAATATTAACCAATACTTTCAACATAGATAAATATTCTTTAAGAAGATAAATGAAATATTTCATAAGGAATATATACTTTTAATTCGGAAATTAAAATCTACCCACTATTAAGTAGTTTTTTTTAAATAAACTTATAATATTTTATATTAAAAATTACGAAATTTATAATTCATGATGGGGTAATTCTACTTATTTTGTATAGGATAAAAAACATTCCATTCTCACTTTTATTAGAAAATCCAAAATGTAACTCCTTCAAAAAATGAAAAAGGTTTCCTTTTCACTCAAATTATAAATATTTAAAATGAGTAACATTGTTTTTAAAAAATCATTTGATATAGGTAAAAATATGCAATAAAAATTTATACTGAAAATAAGGATATGGAATGAAAATATTTCTGACCAAGTAGAAAAAAATCATTTTTCTTTAAAAAACATAGTTTAAGTATCATTAGTACATAAAGAGTCGAAAATATGTGGGAAAAAATTAATATCCCAAAAATTACTTTAGGATAATAAAATATATTTTTTATTTATTGAAATAATAAATAATTACCTATGAAATATCTTTCACATAAACAATCCCAAATAGTGATGTGATTGCGAAATAAATCATTACCTCTAGATGGAATTCTTTGGTATGACTCCAAAAATATTGTATTATAAATATAAAATTATTAAATTTATATTTTAGAAATATAATAATATATATCATACCATAGATTATTTACTTATAATAACTTTTTCCCATTTATTTAAAATTTCATTAAAATAACTATTTTGAGTAATAAATGATTCGTTTTCTATGTATAGTTCAGTTAAATAGTTTTGATCCTTATCATTGTATCACAGTTCCATGATATAAATAATTATTATCAAGAAATAAATATCAGATATATTCAATCTAAATATATTCACATTCAACCATTAATGTTATTGAAATTAAAAATATTACATCGCTCAAGGATACATTAGGCAGTTTGTAAGCATGAACACTGTTTTAATTATTAAATGAATAGAATCAATGGAAAGTGGATAATAATTCACCATTATAAAGTAATTATAATATTAAAATTTATTCATCAAATAAATCAATTTTATTATCCATGTAAAATGAAAATGAGAATCAAATCCCATTAGTTTGAGGAGGTGGAACTCTACACAAAGGCATGAGCAACATTCTTGTTTTCCAATGGATGGGATGGTAAGAATATTGATGTGATTTTATAATTATATAAGTTGAATTACTTTATAATTATAAAATATAAATATTAAACCCATCATAATAACTATTCATGAAATATGGTTGTGGAAAATGAATTGTATCGCATCACAAATATGGTAAGCCTTACGCATGCATAAGAAATATTTTAACTTATTATTTGATATGAATGTTGGTGGATAAAAGATATTTCAGAATAATAATAATTTTTTATTATATTTAGGATACTATATTTTTATTTTTATTATAAATATTAATGTTTTTTATGAGTCGAAGAAGAAGAAAAATGATGTGATCGGTTAAGGTGATTACATTTTTTATGAGAGAAGTCCTTTAGAACTCCTCCTATGGAACTAAGGGATAGTCTATAGGGAAATAAAGAACCTTAAAATTTCTATAATTGTTTTAATAAGTGGTTCTCATAATGTTTTTAGGAGATATATGGCTCTAAATTTTTTTGGGAATATGAAATATGGGTGTGCATTTTTATTTGAGATAGGGGGCACACATGGAATTTCATAAAAGAGTAGAAAAAAATAAGTACATTGTCAGGATAAATGATTCTAAATGGGAATAAATTAAAATAAGAAATATATAGGGATAAAATAAAATCACCCAATGAAATTTATATAAGGTTTTTTGGCATTTTATATGATTTTATTTTGATAAATCCCTTTGTTAATTATCAATAACTCATCCTCAATAATGATTATTTTAATATAAAATTGATAATAATTTTTTGATAAAAGAAATAGTTGATCAGAAGTGGAATAAGATTTATTTTGAAACCATATTCCATTAAAATGGATGCTGATAATATTTTTTTTAAATAATTTAATAAATGATTAATTGTTATAAATTATTATTAATGTCACTTTCTGATCTATTCATATTATAAGACTTAAAAGGAATCTAGAAAAGGGTTAATTTTAAATAAAAATCTTTTAAAAAAATTATAGTTATATAAAAAATTAATGAAACACTATATGTCACATAGATTATATTTCTTTTAATATTTTTAATATTGTTTATTTTATTGTTTTATTAATTGAATAGTACTATTTTAGCATTACAGAAGAATTTAAAGTAGTAATTTAATTTAAAAAATATATATATAAATAAACATTAAGATGATAATTTAATTATAAAAATAATAAACATTAATATTCATTAAGAACACAATTTTTGTCTCTATGTCAACATATGAGAGATATTTAAAACTAAGACAGTGACATTTTTCAACATTCATTGTACTAAATATCATATAGGTTATGTACATGGAGAAGTGTCTCTTAAAATTTTTTATTTCAAGACTAATCCAATAATGTTCAAATAACCTTCAAAATATATGAATTTATATTAAAATTGATGATCCTAATAATTATTGTTAACATAGATTAACCTGGCTTACACATTACCACGATGATATATTTTAATATAATTACTATTCATATTGCCTAAAAATAAAAGATACTCTTTTACTAAAATTTATATTCATATTTCCAAATATTGAATCAATTTTATGAGGTTTAATACCTATAATTGGATGAAATTAATTTTAAAATAAATTTAACAATATGATGTAAGATTATTTTTAGAAAAATATAGTTATAGTAAAAATACTATATAAATTATTATCGCATTCATTGTAAAAATGCTTGATGAAGGTTAAAAAAAATTTACTAAATAAATTATATTTGTATTTTATTTATTTCATATAGAAGTAGTGGTCAATTGATTTTACTATTAAAAAAATATTGCATGAATAAAAACAATTTATTTTGAAAAAAATTATATTTATTACAATTAATTTAATTTTTATATCCAATTAATAGATTACCTTTGAATTTTTTTTAATATTAATAAACCATAAATATTTCATAAATTATTGAATACTATTCATACCCATGAATTATTTTCCTATGTATACTATATCATGGTTCACTTACACTATGGGTTTCATGTATCACAGGCTATATGAGAGATAAAATTAACTTAAAAAAATATATCATAAAATCATAATCTGGTGCACATCTCCTTATAAAGGCCAACATTTTTCAACATATAAATATATTTTTTTCATTTAGAAATAACAATAAAAAACTAAAATGTGTAGAAATTCATAAAATGTCACTAAAGATGAGTTTCTATTTTGAAAAACCCAACGATATTATATAATAATATAGTTATTAAAAATTGAAATTAAGTTAATGTGTTTTGAATAAATGTTGAAAAATATAGAGAACAAATAATGATTTAATATTGATAGATATATAATATATGGACCTATAAATAATATAATGAATATAAAGTTTTTATTAATCTTGGAAATCAATCTCTTAAAAAAATTATGAATTGCAAAATAATATAATAAAAAGTGAAAATAAATTATTAGAATAAATATGGAAAATATGGAGCTGATTACTGATATTTTATAAGAAATTACCCAATAGAGGTAGCTACATACGTAAAGTGTTCATGTGGGAAAAGATGAAATTATAGAATATAATCCATTGGAAAAAATTTCACAAAAAATAAAGTGGTTATTCGGGTCACATGGCCATTAGCATAAAGTGGTTATTAAAATAAAATATTTTAGCATGCAACTTTATAGTTATATTGTTAATTAGTTCACTATGTAATAATTATTAGGACGATAAATAGTATTATTATTATATGTATCCATTATAATATGATCATTATATTAACAAGTTATATATGATATATAGATATAGAATATAAACCCTATATGGTGAGAAAAATGAGAATAATTTTTTTTGATGTTTCTATAGAAGGACGGTGATTTAGAAAAATGTAATCTCAATATTTCTATCAAGTTTAATCATTATTTTATAGGGATGTATTTAGAATTTATTGGTCTTTCGTTGAACCAATGTAATAATGAACTCCATATATTATAACTTAAATGAAATCTATTTTGGGGAAACTTCAGGACTCGATACATTACTATGAAAAGTATGTCAGATTTATTTAAACGTTTTAACACAATATATATATATATATATATACCACCAATAGGTCCAAGAAAATATCATAAAGTGGAAATGAATCGAGGAATTTAGATATAATTTATTTCAATTATGGTAAAAATAAATATTTATTTTAATATTTATAATACATCATTTGTAATTATATATTAATTTAATGAAATCAAATTAATTGAATTTTATATTTCATATTAATAATATTTTAATTTCATAAAATATATCATGTATTTTGAACCAAGTCCTAAAAAATATGGTTGATGGAATATATTATTTTATATATAAATAATAAATCCCCAAAATAAATAATTAAATTTATTAAAAATATAATAGTACATTGTAAGAATTTATAAATTAATTTTCTGTCAAAATAAGTGGTTTGATTTAAAATTCAATAAATATATTATATTTATATTTGTAAATAAAAATAATTAAATATTTTATTTTATGTGAATACTAAATGTAATGTATATAAAATCAATACGGGGTACCATGGTAAAGAGTTCTTGTAGACGTGTAGTGGAACAAAGTACCCCAATATGATTCCAACACTTTTGGTGGGGGGGGGGTCATGTTATATAAATCATTTCCTCAAAAACCTATTTGTAGATATTGTTCTCATGTTATAATGAAATTTAAAAACTCCAATCATTACCAAGGAATTATATGTACTGAAAAAATATAACAAATCACATTGAAATAAAAAAATTCTCAGTTCACAATCTATTTTTATTGGTCTAGTCTAATAAATATAAAGGTAAAATATTTTATGATCTACTTAAATTATTAACATCAATAAGATAGATTGCAAAGCTATTGGTCATTCAAATTATAAATAAAAAGTTTCAAACCATTTTTATGATTAGATAATAACTTCGTCATAAAAATGTTCTTAGAAGGATTGTAAAATATGTTGTAACATATCATCTTGAATCACTATGTTTAATATGGTGCACTTGTTGACCTCATGTGTCACTCAATATATTTATTAAGGTATATACTAATATTAAGGTAATGTTCTATATAGTTGGAGATACTATTACCCCAATATTATTAATAATATTTAATAAAAAAAATATAAATAATAATAATAAATAGAACAGTAATAGGTGATAGAGTGGTATGATAACATAGAACTGTGATCACATTCAAGAAAAAAGAGATATGTGTGAGTCATATATCTAATTATAAGGATCCCCAAATGTTGTGGATTAATAAATGTGACAAATTAAAGGAAAAATGTAAACTTTTCAAAAATAATAAAATACCTTAGAGTATATTCAATAAACACATCATTTCCCATCCCACACTATTTTCAATGCAGGATGACATAGATCCCTTTACCATGGTTGTACCATGGAAAACAATGTTTTCATATGAATGAGGGTTCACATATAGTGTGTCTGTAATAATTCAACAAGGACACAATGAAAATTTCATTAGAATAAGGGTACTATATATTTTAATGAATGACACAAGTAAAATAATAAAAAATGTAATTATACATCCTTGTTTGACTATGATGTGATAATTGGGATGATATTATACTCGACCATACCTAATTTAGAATAATATTAGATGGAAGATTCATATCATTCCACGAGAAAAACTAAATACATATCCAATATCATTAGAATAGACTCATGGGACATATCATATCATATATTAAATCCTAAATTGATTCAAAGGCTACATCCTATCACATAACGTAGGTCATACAACGAGTCCTACACAACATCCTCGAAGTCAAGGGAGGTCACATATCATCATACTGGTGAAAAAACTCTCTCACATAGGGAATGTTCAACATCAAAAACTTATGTCTACATATCAAAAGACACTATCATCTGAGAAAATATATTGTCACATAGGATTCCCTCCAATTAGTTGGTATGTTCAAAAAAACATTCATAGTTCACCAACCACTCACTTAGAATATATAAAGAACTATAATTAAACATTACATAATCATGTTTTTGAAGTCAATAATTTTTTCTCTTATATTTTAGGATCTCTTTAGGGTTAGATTATTAAAAAATTAGGTTATATCTCATAAATAACAAATACATATATTAAAAAGTGGAAACATCCAATTAGTAACAATTTTCATAACACATAAAACTTCTAATGCAAAAAATAATTTATTTTCATGAAAAATAATCACGATATTCAATTACATCTATTTTATTCCCATAAAAATCTATAAATCTTTTAAAAAATATTTCCAAAATGTATGATGAGCATATAAATCATACTAATGGATATATAAATGTTTAAATACATTAATCCACTGAAAACAAACCAATGAAATGTTTACCTTTATATCAATGTCAATTGGGAAGATGAAATAATTTATTTTCACCTTAAAGATCGACAAAAATTTATCTCAAAGAAAATAATTAAATACCATTTAATTTAATAATAAATAATAATGGTATCTTCAGACATCCATATCTATATCACTCGTATAAATTTAAAAAATAAAAGGGTGAATTTTATACCCAATACAATGGAGGACTATCAAACACCCACACATCCATGGATTAAAATGTAACTACACATCCTTGGAATATAAAGTAACACTCCTTATTGGTTTAACACATAACAACTAGTCTTTTTTTATAACATAACCATCCTTCATGATAAATAATTTCCAATAATGATAACATTATCAAAACAAATAAAAGAATTCAATTTTCAACATCAAAATCATAAAATATTCACTTCACAAATAATAAATAAAATTCAGTAATTAAAATATCTATACCCTTTGAGAGCCCACATTTAAATACCCAAATAAAAAAAATGGATAGATGTTTTTTGTTTTTATAAATCATGAATTATTGTAAAGTAATTCAAATTATAAATAATCGTGATAGTGGAGGAAAAGTTTTTGTTTCTATATATGAAGAAATAGAGTGTTCATTTTTTAGTTGTCAATAATTTCACACATTCAATAAAAAAATATTTTCTGAAAACAATTAATAAAATAAGAAAATCCACCTTATTAAGAATTCATTTCAATAATGAAATCATTTTAGAAAAATGTACATTGAATAAAAAGATAAAAAGAATATAATAAAAGAGATTTTTTTAATGAAATCCCACTAACAAAATTTGAAATCGTTTAATCTTAATCCCTGTGAAATAATTGCATTAAATAAAATTTCAAATAACATGATAATGGGGTAATTAATAATATAAAATTTCAAAGGGTCTTTATGTACACCTCTTAAATCAATGTTGGTTAAAAACATCAAAATATTCCATAATTAAAGGAAATTGAGTTGAAATATTTTACCTTGATTTTGAATCATCACCCATATTCATTATAATCTTAAATAATAAACTTTAGAGAATTATTAACATGATTAATTTTTTCTTCATCTTTATTATTCATTTTATTTAAATTATTACCATGTATTATATAATTAAATAACTAATTAAGTCTTTGTCAGATGATATATTATCTTTCAGAATTTAAAATATGTAATTAAGATCATAATAATTTCACTTATATCACATATATTGATTAATCTTTTTATTACCTTCCATGTAATGATTTTGTAAAAAATGAATAATATCTCTAAGAGAGGCTGTAGTTCCTCATACACACTAGTGACATTATCATACCCCCTATGCAATGGAAGGTAGAAATTTATATATTATATAATTATTCTATAGGAATAATCATTTTATAAATATCATATATATATATATATATACATTTTTTTACCCAAATGTGAGAGGAGTTTATGGAAAAAATTTCACATTTTATTGAGAGATGATTGACCGCCCTGCACATGAGGAACTTTATAATTTTCCATTTGAGTAACGAAAAGAAGGATATAGGTAATTAATATAACATAATAAAATCAAATTATATTAGAGATAAAAGTGTTATTATATATAAATTAATTATATATTATTGAAGGATGTGGATGGAGGGATAAAAATGTATTTTTATGAATTTTACATCTTCTTTACCACATCTTTAGTATTACACATAAATTATTCATATAAAATATTTATTACCAAAAAAGGATTCATGGATTAGTTTATAGAAATTTTAAAGTTATTTCATAATTTATTAGATTAGATAAAATGTGTTGATGGTGTCATGATGAGTGGAGAGTGGGTGGCCTTTTATAAGTGAAGTGACATAAACACTTGAAATTTTGTAAAAGAAGAAGGTGTAACAACATTTACCACATTCTAAAAGTTTCTAGTATTGCGTATTGTCAAGAATAACAAATGATAGGATCAAAATATTTTCAACTAATAGATTTAATACAAGTTATAAGGTAATTTTAACTATTATCATTTTAGTTTAACCTAATATAAATCTATTTTATCTTAACTATAGTAATTAATTTTTTCTGATTTCACTATTAATTATATTGAAAACCATAACATTACCATATTATAAAAATATAAATAACTATAATAAAAAATATAGATTCTATTTTACTAATTTTAATTCACAAGAGTTGAAGAATTAAATTTAAAACAAAACCCACAGATGGGAAAAGAAATAGTTTTTCAAGAAGTGTAATTTCAAAGAAAAATATGATTTTACATCAAAAATTTGATTATTAATAATCCTTTTAGGAATATTAATTAATATTTAATGATATAAAACAATAAATTTCTTAAAAAAATTCCCCATTATTGATTATTTTAATTAATTAAAAATTAGAAACATTGTTAATTTTAAAATAATTTTTAGTAAAATCGTATTTTTTAACCCAAAAGTAAACATACCGAAAAATTAAATATAAATAAAATAAAATTTTAATTAATAGATTAAATATAGAAATATAATACATATGTTACTAGATAAATATTGGAAACATATTGGGATATTTAAATTACTTTATTTATTGAAAATAAAATATTTTTTTGACAGTTGTCTGTATTTTTTAATAGTCACTGAATGATCAATTTTGTCAGAGAAATTCAAATTAAAAAAAATCACTCTGTGTAAATTTTGATATGATGATATCAATAATGAAATCAGTTTTTGAAATTAAAATTATAAAATTTATTAGTTAATGTTTTAAATAAAACCACATAAGAAAAAAGTTTATTTGAAATTGCATAATATTTTTAAGATAAATAAAACAATAAATGTGATTTATGTTTTCATTAATAGGGTTTTTATATTCTTCCGCAAGTTTATTAAATTTAATCCCCAAAATTATGATAACATATTAATCATGTTTTATTATATTTGCTTCATAGCATTTTTGGATTCCATCGATGCCTTTTCAGACAAATGGGTTTTCTATAAAACCATTACCTAGTAAATCACCTTATTCCAAATAAATATCTATATTTTGACATGAATATGAACTTTATGTTCCTCATAGGAATTATTATGTTTCAATTAAACTAATTTAGGGATCAAAACATAATATTAATCTTGCATAATATTCATTAATATTGAAACGTGACAAAAATTGTGAACCTAAGAAAATCATTGAGGTAAGTCCACATGGTATGAATCTGATCTAACTTTATAAAGGATTTCATATGGTAAAATGAACTATGTACATAAATTCAGGTTCTTACAAATATTTATTACACTTTTCAATTTACAAACATTTAGAAACATAAGATCACCCTTCAAGAAAAAATTATCTTTCCGCCAGTTATCTGCATAAATTTTCTGCCTTCCCTGAGCCAAAGACATATGTCTCTAAATCAATTGATCCTTGTCAACTATCTAATTAAAAAAATTTAGTCTCATCAACATACACTCTATTAACTAATCATAAAAATATGTAGATGAAAATTTTATTCTATATAATTCTTGAAATGGTTCCAACTATAATTTGGATGGAAAACTATTATTATAATAAAAATAAACAAAAGAAATTTTTGGTCACAACTAAAATTTTGATCCATTGAAAAAGAAATAAACCTAGCTTCCATGGTCTAAAATGTTTACTTATAATGGATATCTATTTTTATATGAAATTTGTATTGAAATCTAATTCATTATCGAAACATATTTAAATTCCATTTGAAAAATTAGAAGTAAATCAAGGATCATGGTTAGAGATAATGGAGAGAGGCACTCCATGTATCTACACTATCATATTTAGATATAGTCAATTAAATATGATCTTGAGACCTAGTATCTTGAATGAGAAATAAATGTGCAGATTCAGTTAACTGAAAATTAATAATTGATATCAAATTTTTATATCTTGAAGTCTTTTGTAATTCCAATTCAACATCCATGGATATATTTTCCCATTTTTACTACATCAGTAGAAAAGACTGTATCATTTACATTAGTAAATATAATTCAAATTTCACCTACTAAAAATTATAACTATTCATGGTAATTTCAACAAAATATATTTTCTTTCAATCCGACCAATAATACTCTCAATGGTCTTTGTACATATTAATACTTCTTGGATGAAAGGAAAATGATGAACAAAGAGTTTCACTCAATAAATATTTATTCAATTGTTAATCATAAGGCATACATAATCTATTTAATAATCATAAATACCAAATTCATCAGTATTAAAATTTATAAACACACCCTTCAAAATGGATACTACCTTTCCATACAAATATTTATCCTTCTTTTGATCTTTCATAATTATTCGTGACAATGTAAACTATACTAAATCCCAAATAATGAACAGTTGATATCCATAAATACACTACTTCTATTTTAAAAATGATCAAATATTTAAATAAGAGTCATGTTATAAATGTAACATGGTTAATGCATTATTAGGTTCTGGACTCAAATCATTACACACTTAGTTTCCTTTTCCATGATGGTTTTGAATCATGAAATCATAATCATTGATCAGTTCCATCCATCTTTACTATCCTATTTTAAATTACTCTTGAGTGGAAATATACTTCAATATTTTATTATGAGTATATATTTCACACATTACAAAATAGAAATCATTCATCTATATTTTTAATGAAATAAAATCACAACAACTTTTTCCAGTTCACGAGTAGGGTAATTTATCTCATGAGGTTTCAACTGAAATAAAGTGTATGTAATTACATGATCATTATACATTTGAAAAGAACCCTGTACATTCAAGGATGCATCAATATTGTTGAAAAATTCACTATTTATAGATGTTATAGACAAAACTATAGTAGTCAACAATATTCTATTTAGTTCCTAAAAATAACTATCACATTATCTTTTCTAGATGAATTGAAATAATTTTCATGTTAACATAGACAGTTGGAAGGAAAAAAAGAATAAAAATTTCACCTCAAACCATTAGTAATAAACTAATAATCTATGAAAACTGTTAATATATTTGATATTTTAGGTAGTGAAATTTTTTCAACAACATCTATTTTAAATGGGTAAATAGTATTTCCATATTTAGAAATAATCCAACGTGTGAAATATTTTTTCTTTCAAAAAAAATATACATATGTTTTCTTTTTCTTTGATGGAGCGAAAATATATCTTATATCTATTTCATATTTTTCATGAATTTTAGATCATAAATTTTTATTATCAATAAATAGAACAACAAATTATCCAAGAAATGATTAAAAAATCTATTCATAATGTCTATAATACAATTGTTTCAATTGAATACCAAAATGACATCACTAAAAACTTATAGTGACTATAAATAGTATAAAATAATGACATCAGAATGTAATCCTCCTTCAACATCAGCTGATGGTTCCTAGAATCCATTTTAACCATCGAATATTAATGATCTCCCTAGAGGTAATAAAAAATCATCTATATGGGGAAAATGAAACTTTTTCTTAACACTGATGTTATTAAAGACTAGAAAATCAATTAAAAGTATAATTAAAAAATAAATATTTTTAACAAACAAAATTGGAGAACCCCCTAATGAACTGATACAGTGAATGAAAATTTTATCTAATAACTCTAGAAATTCACTTTTCAATTTTAAAATGATACACTTGAGCCATTCGATAAGGGAGTTAAGAAATAATAAAGTAATCATGAAAAAAAGTCAAAAACAAACTAAAACTACATATCTGAAAAAACAATAGAAAAATAATCAGGAAATATATCGATGTATTCATTTAATTATATCACATCAATAAAATTTTATGGTTTCTTTTTTGTTTAAATACAAGCTTTGTACCATTCACTACCACCTATAATTAATTTATATATTTCTTGACAAGTTATCACAGCCAGGTAATCATTGAACACAATTTTCTCAACTATGAAAAATGACATATTATGATTATATTTTATTCAGAGGATGATTTCATTTTCTCTTGGTCCAAATCTCCAAGATCATGTAATTGGTGTAACTTTAACACATTCCAATTGACTTGTGATTCTCCTTCCAAGATAGTGTGGGTATTTTTAAATAATTACTGTTTCATTTAAAAAATCCATATGTTATTAGTATTCATGGAAATGAGGTATTTTTTTATTTTTGTTATGACAGTAGAAATTCTACTATTTTTTAACTGATATCCACACGTATCTATATTAATGTTGATGTTTCAACATCACCGGAGGTCGGGATCCTAGTTGGGGAAGAAATTCACTATATCTAAGTGGAGGTTTTGGACTCCTACAAGAATTACTAGTTATCCTAAAGAAGGTCATACTATGTTTTTTCATCATGTCATCTAGGTCATAGAGTACAATATGGGACTGACTCGATTAAGAAACATGAGTATGGGATAGCGGCTAATTCTACCCATTATGAGGACCAAATATATATAGCACAAGATTATCCCATCCAAAAATAGGCAATGATAGTGAATTCTGAAATGAAGGCGTCTGACATTTGAACTGTTATAGACATTATTTGTATGAATGTTAGTAGGATATATAATACCATTTTTGTTTAGGGGTGACTGAGGCATGTGCGATGATGTTTTTTCATGGATCCTAGATCCAGCAAGTGGAACCATTCACCTTATAAAGATGTGGTATTCCTTGGAATCATTAGAACACATTAGGAGGTGAGTCAGGTGGCTAGAAAAGGAGGTTTATTAATCTATAGAACCCATTGTAATTCAAGAAATGTCTCTAAATTTGGGGGGGTGGAGAATGTACCAAATAAGTTTACATCAAGAAATACTATTCCACAAATTAATCTACATAATCTATTTGACATGAATGATACAGAATGTTCATATTATTATCAAAGAGACTCAGCATGAGAATATGACTTCACTGAAGCCCAGATGAATTATAGGGAAGAATACAGTTATCATTCCCCTTGTCAATTATTAGTAGATAGTGTAGATGAAATGCGTGAATTATAACTTCATAGCATAATAAGAAATTAGTCGTAGCAAGAAAACCAAGATTTGGGGAGCAACATTTTGTTCAAGGGGAAGAAATAAAAAGGGCATAATGACTATTCTCAACATCTTATGCTAATTAATACAAGTTATATTAAAATTATAGGCTTAAAATGATTTGTGGTTAACCCAATGTTAATTTATATGTATTTAGTTAGGGTTATAATCATCAAATTAGACAACAAAGGGTCATATATTGTGAGGTGTAGGGAGAAGAGAATTCTAGAGGGATGGATTCCTCAACTCAGATGCATGTAGATTTTGTGTATATGGATATTCATAATAGTGATTCTATAAAAAATATGGACACACACTCCAGATATGTGTTTCCTTTTTAGATGTGGGTTGTAGGATTGGAGGTTGAAAAAAACTTCAAACCTTTATAGCTTATTGTCCACTCTATAGAAGAAATGTTGGAGGATGATTTTCTGGTTGATTCATCCAAGGAGTAGGTTGAAAGTGTGAATGAGAGACTAGTTTTAGTGAATTAAAATGATTAAAAAAGATTTTATATTAATAAGAAAGATTATTTTTGAAAATAATATTTAATTTAAAAAATTAAAATTAGAGGATTTCATCTAAACATTTGAAAATATGGATTATTACATTGATGATATCATCAAGGAAGATTGGGATACAAAGATAATTCATTTAATTCAAAATTTTCTAGTGAAGAGTATTCTATTTATGTCATGTGTTTTATATTGATGTTATTATTTCATATAATAGTATGTTTCTTCTATTTTTAATGTGTAATGTTTTCCATATTTTCAATAGAAGAAATTTCTAAAAATAAAAAATCAAATTTTCAGTCATGGAAGGAATATAATGATCTATAGTCAAACAATGTATTAGAGAAAGAAGAATAAACACGTAATATAACCATAGAAACTTTTTTTGATGGAACAAAATCAACTATAGTAGTTGAAAATTAATTTGGTTCACAATTTTGAATTTGGTCTTCTAAATTTCCACCAAGAGTAACCATCTTTTGACACACATAAGCCTAATGCCACAACTCATTATAATTAAACCATATTATATTTAGATTTTCAGTCCATGTATTGTATTTTCCCATATATACATGATCCATATGAAGAAAAATTTACCTTAGAATAACATCCAAGGATTTGTAAGACTTTTTCCATGATTATTTTAACCCAACCTCTTAAAATATGGGAACTTGGTTTTTATGTCTCCAGGCTTCTATGGTGAATGATTCCCCATTTATTTCCCACTAGATCTCTTCTTCTACTTTTTAAAATGGAATACATGATCCTTAGAATCGTCCATTTATACATTCTTAGAAAATTATAAAAATTTCTCATATCTTTTGAATTTATTATAAAACAATTCTGTTTGATATCTTGGGTTGAATCTTCAGTAAAATGGATTTATCATATTATTAAGATCCTAAATAAAATTTGGGATGTTACTTGATAATCAAGTAATGTATTCTATATATGATGCTACTGAATCATCCCTATTTTGTCTAAAATTCCAGAATTGTTTTTCTATTTTATGTTGTAGAACCATAGGAGAATATCTATCATAGAAAATATTAACAAATTCATTCCATTCTATGGGATTAATCTCATCTATTTCGCTAATATTCCAAATCATTAACCACCACTAGTCATGTTCACCTTCAAAACAATATGTATAATGAATTAAATTTTGGTGATCTCAATATCAAATGAGATTGAATTTCATTTCTAGGGATTTAATCCAAAATATAGATAGAATATGGTCATATGTTCCATTGAATGATGTGTAATGATTACCCATGAAATACTCTACTCTATATATACTTATTCAATGTATATAGGGTTTATCTCTAGTATTGATACCATTACCATTAATATCCTCTTTTTATTGATCCAGCACTACAATAAACTATTATGTACCAATTCATACCATCCCAAGATAAAAATTTGAACGAATATTTTCCTCTCAGTGCCTTCCAACTATATATTACATGTATCAACTATGGAATACCATTCTGAATAGAGGTACTTTAAATGAAGAAACATTTTATTCTTATGATTATATATCATTTATACTTAAGAATAATGTAAAATATCTCATGTTCATGTTATTAACATTATCATGAGTAATAATGTAATATAAACAAACCTTTGATAACAACTATAAAAACATGAACATTAAAATTATATAATATAAATATTTAAGTCAAGAATTCATTCACAAATATATGGGGTTATTTTATGGTTTGATATTTTTAGAGAATTAGGTCATAACTAATACATAACAAATCCAGACAATAAAAATTGGAAACTTCCAATCCTTATCAATTTTCCCACTATATATAAATTTTTAAAAAATTTATTTATTTCCCTGAAATTTATTCCTAGAATTAAAAATTGCCTCTTAATTTCCCTTACCCATCCTAAAATACCTTGAAGATCATTTTAAAAAGTTTTTATGATAAAAAAATTGTAATAAGGTACATAAAAATAAAGAAAACCATTTGTTAAGTGAAAAATTAAAAAACCACAACATGATTACCTTTATATAAATATTCATTAGAGGACGGTAATAAAGGATTTTAATATGAAAATAAAAATAAGTTTCTTGAAGAGAATCACTATATCACAAATAAATCATAAATAAAATACATAGGTATCGTAGGAAATCATTACTTGTATCACTATTACAAATAGTATAAATATATAATTATATTCCATACTAAATTCATTAGAGGGATATCATAGACAACCCCGCCTTTGGTTTATATTGAAGCCACCCAGACCTTATTTAAAATGTAATCACCCACCCTTGGTTTATAAAATCACCACCCTTCCATTATTTATAATGTAGCCACCCAAAAATAATAATAATTTCCTTGAATAAAAATATCATTATAAAAAGTAAATATTTTGAATTATAAATTACTTATTCATAAAATATTTTCTTTACCCAAAAGAAAAAACATATAGATACTAAAATTATATCCCCTAGGAAAACCCATTTTTCAATATGAGAGTACCAAAACAAGTAATAAGGGTTTATGATTTGCTTAAAATATGAAATATTTTAATGGAATAAAAACATGAAATAAGGGTTACATTGTTGAAAATTTCATTGTCACTGCATACATTAAGAAAGAACATTCCATTTTCCATTTCCAAATAAACTCTTAAATTCTATACAAGGATTATATTTTCTAATTGAAATTGAATGAAAGGCTAGAATTTTATTTATAAATATCACATGTCAGTTATAAAATCATTTCAAAAATAGGAGAATGAAAGAAAATTATAGTTTAAAGTAAAACATTATAATATATTTCTGAAATGAAAATCCACCTATTACTTACATTTCAATCATAAGACCCATTAAATAAGGACATTAAAAAGACATAAATAAAATTATAATAGATAAATTCATGATATAATATTTAAAGGGGTATATATATACACTATGTAAAATTACATAGGTTCATAACATCAAGATATGCCCCAATGAAAACTAAATTTAATCGAAGTCCCTTACCATGAGCCTGATTCTTCATGTATGTTCATTATCATCTAAAGTAATAACCTTATATCAATTATTTAATGTCATATGAAACTTTTTTGTTTTTATTATTTCTTTAACTTCACTTATTACATTGTGAAATATTATTACTCAATCAATTAAGTTTATCTTAGATGGTTTGATGAGTATTGGATTATGTTTAAAAATTTACTTTTGTAGGAAGACTGTGGATGAAGAGGTCATGATTTAAAAATATAAGAAAATAATGGATTATTTGTCATATAAATATTAAATTAAACTATTAATATAAATATTTGAAGATGGTTTAGTGTAATAAAGTAAGTTATGATCAGGGAGATGGTAATTCAAACGTGAGAATGCTTAAAGTTTCCATTTTTCAACAATCATTATAGATAGTTGGTATGTAATATATTTTCAATAAAACATTATCATAAAATCATATATAAAATTTATGTGGTTTGGTAATAAAAAGAGCATATCACCCCGATCCCAGAAGCCCCGAGTCTGTTCATTATTTTAGTACATTTTCTTGATTACAAGGAATCGCGTCTCGAATGGCCGATCCGTTTAGAAGTCATGGAAATAGATTACAAACATCAACATCACATTACAATTTCAAACATAAAATTTAGTATAGATGGTTCTTTGAGAATGACATTATTTCCTTTTATCCCAACCTTACATATCAATCATAATTCAATTCTTGGAAATCCTGGGAAAATAAAACCTAAGAAAGGGGTGAGATCATATGCTCATTAAGGGAAAACACTTTAGCGGAAGATAACATAAACAATAGGCTTGGTGAATAATTGAAACCACATTTCCTTAAAAACTAAAAACATGAACACTTTATGATAGAAATATGAGCAGATTAAATAATGTCACAATAAAACATAGTCATGGGTATTCTACAAGTCGAATAACTACATGAACCATTAATATTATTTTCATAATGAGGTAATGTGTAATTCCAGACATTCTGAATCATTTTGTGAAGGAATCAACCAAGAAATCTAAAATTGATTAAGGCCTTGGCCAAAAATATATATCAAATTGGGAGAGACCTCAGATAATTCGAAATATAATTGTCTAATGAGACCAAACGATGCATTGAGGAGCAATAGAGGGCTCCACCCGTCACATACTAAGTCGAATAAATTTCTCTTATGATAAGAATGAAACATAAGATAAACATTCGCGTAAAAACTTTGATACGAAATGTGAATACTTTAACCATAAACCATGAATTGTATAAAAATAACACATCCACAATCAAACATACCAAAAAATCTTCAATCCAATATGGATGATTTTTATTATAATAAATTAACTTCCAACAAGTTTAAAATAAATCAAAGGACGTTGACATAGATGAAATGAAAAATATTTGAAAGAAATACCTCTTTCTATTTTGAAACCATTTAAGAGTCACATAATTATAAACTAAAAATTTTATTTTGAAAATATTATTATAAGATTTTTAGGGAAGAATCTATGACATTATAATGGTAGAAAACAACCACACCTGCCGTATAAGTGAAAAAAAATCTTACATTAATTTTGTCGAAAAGGTCCTAAAGTACCGTGTTTGGAAAATGACAGAAAGATATATTTCAAAACATATAAAGTAAAATAAGGGTATAAATAACTTTAAACCATAATATAGTAAATATTAAAAACGTTTTGAAATAAATTTTTAAGAAAACATGGATGTGGATGACAAAGTGGTCCCAGTAGATACTTATGTAAAAACAACCAAGGATAATAAAGAGATGCTGAAATTAACACTTACCTTGAACTTTTCTTTGGTCTAGGGTACATTTAAACTCTTTTATAATGGACATATTATGTTATCAAATTATACCAAAACCATATTCATATTTATTATATCAAACATGTTTCATTTATGACTTTATACAACATATTTAATAATGATTTCCATGTCAAATTAACATTTTGGGTAAAAATCGCTTTCTTATTCGTATATGTTTTGACTAGTTATTCATGATCATATCATTTAGATCATGATTTAAATACTTAAATAATATATAAAATTATTTATATATCAAATATATTTATAATATAAATATTTATAATAAATAGATATATGAAATGGAAGGCACTGTTTATGGAGACGGTAGGCCGTACGTACGCGTAAACGTTGTTTCCATTTGTTTATCATACTGAACAGATGTAAGTGAATAAGATATATGTAAGTAAATAGATATATATATATCCAGTAGAATTATTATTTCATATTTTAAATACTTATTAATAAGATATATTTTTATAATCAGTGTTGAATGGTGAACGTGGTAATGAATCTCATCGCGTCGTGGAGACGGTAATACGTATGTACGCACGAGCGACAATATCCTTATATTGATGGTGAAATAATATGTATTTGGATTTTATATCACATATAAAGAATAATTAACATTTCATTTTTTTACATATGTTATACTCATTATTATACATATCCAAATAATAATGTGTTTGAATAACAAACTACACCACGAGGGGGAGACGGTAAGCCGTACATACGCATGTGTGGTGACTTTTCCATTTATAGGATGGATAGAATAACGAATATTGTTTTAAGATATTTATAATAACATCATAGTATGTATGAGTTACAAGTTTTATTATTTTGGAAATGAAACAACAAAGAAAGAGGAAGTGGAAGAAGAAAGGATCTTGGAAGAGGGTGGTGATATTATTACCTCTTCTTCGGGTGTTTCCATTTGAGTTGATCAAAAGGGATCCTTTGGTTGGAATTTTGATCAATGTAAGGACTATAGGATTATCTTATGGATGTTTGGAGGATATTTGGGTAGGGTTTGGTCGTGAAAAATGGATTTGGAGGTGTGATTTTTAGTGGAGGGTAAGTTCCCTTTTATAAGATAGGTGAGGGTCACTTTAGGAAAAGTTTGAAATATTATTTTATAATAAAATAATTTTCAGTTTATAATGGATAAAAAATAATTTTTTCCTAGGATAAGGTGGTTATGGGTCTCAAACTACTCAACCAATAGTTTTGAGATGGGTTTAGGTCACCATATTAACCATATCATTTAGATTTAACTCTTAGTCAAATAGTTTAACTTTTACCGTGTCCTCTTGTATTCCTACAATATATTGTTAATAAAAATACCATAAACATCCAAGAGAACATAAAAAGGTTAATTAATGAAATATATAATATTATTTATTCCCTTATGCCAAACCATATATTTTTAGGAATATTATATAATTTAATAATATAATATTTTTTTGGAAACTCATTTATGTCAATTTTGACACTATTTAGTATTTGGTGTTTTTGAAACTTATCACAAATTTATTACTTCTGAAAACATACATAGAATCAATTATAACATTTCATATTCACCTATAAAATTAGTTTATATCATAAAAACATTTATATTATATTTATCTTAATATTTATAATACAATTTATTTGATTATTTCATTAATAAGGTAATTTCTGCATCATCATTGTGTCACAAATAAATTTAATTATTTAATTTATAAAAATTATAACTAAAATACATTAATGTAGGAAATAGTTTTATATTTTTAATTAATATTTATAGTCGAAAGGAAAACTTATATAACACATTGTAAAAATTTCATTACTAAAAGATTTATGTTAATGTCATTTTTGTCTTTACTATAAATTAATTAATATATAGTGGCGTTATCTCTCTCCAGTGGATCCAAGTGGTCCCCAAATAGACCCATGGATAACCATGGTATGACATTTATCATACAATAGGAATATGACACATGTTAGGGTAATTTAATATTATAATAATATTATTGATTTACCATTATGTTCTAGATTTACCACTTTAACCACGGTAAATAAAATATGTACTGAAGTAAATTTTCATAATTTCTAAAAATAAAATTTAAATATTTAAAATATTTGTACCTCTTGATTCCAAATATAGAATGAATTTTTCATAATTAAAAACAAAGAAGTAGAAGAAATTAGTTTAAAATTAATTCCTGTTGTGAAAATAAAGAGAATGGATTTGAGAAAGAATAACTATCAAAATATTTACACTGGTTTGTGTCCAATTACATAGTGAAATTACATCCAATGACAAAAATTAGATTAAATTGTAAAAATATAATCTAATTATACGTCAAAACCATTCAAATTTAAAATTATATGGAGTATATAAAATTCAAAATACACATAATACTCTTCATAATATCTTTTTTATGGCTATTTTGCTATGTTCTGATTCTCTCAAACTTAGTGTTTTGTGTAGCACATGTTATTGAATATTTTTAAATAGATAAAATACTATTAAATCTTGGGATTTTACAAATAGAGTCATATCTCTTTATGATGCTGGTAGTTAACACATACCTCAACAATGTTATGATTTTTCAGTGAGAAAAAAATTATGAAAAAATTGATATATTATATTCTCAAAATAATTAATATTACATTAATATCATAAATATGTAATTTTTTATCACATATATTCATTATTTTTATCCTTAATAACATTGATGTAATTTTTTTTTGAAAAATGAATCACATCAGTTCTTGAGGTTGTAGTCAATTTCCCACATGGATGATATTATCATATCACTTACAGAATGGATTGTAAAAAGGTATAAATATGATATTATTTACATAGAGTTATAATTATTTAATTAATATCATATTTATTATTAGAACAATTGGTATTCCCATCTGTGAGAGGTGTTTTTGGAAAATGTGTTACATCAGTTATTGAGTTTGTGGTCCATCATACATATGAGTTCCATTATCATTTCCCATTCAAGGGAGGAGGATGTGGATATAAATACTTATATTTATGGAATCTAATCTATCATTTTAGGAGATATATTTTATATTATATAATAAAAAATGGAGAATATTTGATGGTGGTGGAAGAAGAAATTAGAAAAATGCATGGTTTTTATTTTTTCCTCTTCTAGGCATCCACTTTGTGGTTATATCAAAAGTATTCATTGAATGTTTGATTTACCAAACCAAATATTCAAAGAATATGGTATTGAATTTGGGAGTTTATTTTTCAAGGATTTTTCAAAAAATTAATGGTTTATGGTGTTATTAATAGATGATACTGAGTGGCACACTTGTAATTTATAAAAAAAGAGGTGTACTCACTTTTTTCATAAAAAAGGTAACAAAATGGATTATTTCGAAGTATTAGATATTATAATGTCGAAAATATGACATAAAATAGATAATATATTTATCTTTAATTTAATTTAACCATTATCTTTTTATTTCAACCATTGATAATTTCGTTTTACTTTAATCATGATAAATGATTTTATCTGTTTTAACTATTTATTATGGTAAAAATTTATGTTTAACTTTTTATAAAAAATACTTATTGATTAGTAATTTTTTTATCCATTTAAGTAAATTAAATTCAAAGAAGTGACAAAAATAAATGTTATACAAACCCCAATTATACAATGAAAAATCATATTTTTAATAAGTGTATTTTTTAAGATAAATATGATTTTATATTAAATATATGATTTTTAATAATCATTTTGTGAATATAAATTAATATGTATCGATATATATTATATAAATATTATTTTAAAAATTTATCATTAAATATTATTTTAATTAAAAAAATTATAACATTATATAATTTAAAAATATTTCTAGAAAATTATTTTCTTAAATAAAAAACAATCTTATATAAAAAATAAGTATTTATTTGACTAAAAAATAATTAAGTGTATAATATATAATAAAATAAACAATTTTCACCTAAAATAATATTACAAAAAAATTTATATTTAAATTATTTAATTTCTTGGAATAAACAGACCGATGTTTTATAAATATATGTATATTTCATTATTCATTGAAAAATCCATATTTTCTAAAAGAACCCAAAATTTCACCCTATTTAAAATATGATATTATTATTTCAAAAATGAAAATAATTTTCCCAAATTTTAATTCTACAATTTGGAAAATAACCATTTAAATAAAACCTCATAATAAAATAGTTAAATAAAACTATTTTCAATTTGATATTAAAATTACTTAATATTTATACGATGAATGAAATTATTAAAGTGATTTATTATATCACAATCTATGTTATTACATGATGATTTCACAACATAATACCCTCAAATTATAAAATATCTATTAAAAAAACATCAATCAATCAAAATGTTATTTAATAATACCAATATGAAAACATAGACATTAAAAACCATAAGGATAAAATAATTTATACTCCAAATGTAAAACCATTAGGTCACTTACAGAATCCATGTTTACGTACCCAAAAAATAGTTTATGTAATTAACCACCCATATATTTATGATAATGTATCATCTTATAAAATCTGCAACTAATTGAAAAAACTAACACTATACTGAAATAATCAAGAAAATATTACTAAAATGAAAAATTCTACAAGGAATTTTCACATAAAATACATTAAAATTTAATCATTATCTATCCTCTAACTGATAAATTAAATAATTTGGTCATTCCAATCCAAATTAAACAAAATTTAGTATTAATTTAGGGAAACATATTGAACCGTACAAACGATGGGTGATATAAACAAATATAAAATACATAGCATGTTATGGAATTCATACTTCAAGTTAATTAGAAAAAAAACATCAATTAACATCTTAATATTCATGATCGATCAAAAAAACTATGTTTTTCAGAGGAAAAACATCTAAATTATGTATTTATCATGGGTAAATACTAAATGGGTATAGGAAATGAAATGTAGGGCATAAAATGATCAAATTACAAAGAGAGGATCAATGATATGATTGGTGATTTTTTCAAGATTCAAATAAATAAATAATATATCTTAAATAACATAAATATGTCCAGAAATTTGGAATTTTTAAATTGGTGTTGAGGTGAGGTATGGATTAATATTTATTGGTAGAAAAATGTGAAATTATTGAAATTAGAGAAAATAATTCACTTAGTTGGGTAACAGTTCTTGGTCACCCCCTTCAAGTTACCCATTGGCCATACCAAGTAGCGATTCCACTCCCACCTGGCTCCCAATTGGGATCCCGCCTCCACAAGGCTTCTACCTAGTGCAATAGGTACTTAGTGAAATTTTACTTGTTACTTAGTATACTTCAACATGAATATTATCATGGTTATCCCCATTTATTCTCAAGAATCACATTATGTATTCAATAAACTTAGGAAAAAATAAAAAATCAACCAAAAATTAATTTTTAATTGACTAAAATTTTATCCATGAATTTATACCTAAAATATGTGAATCATTGAAAATTATCTATATATTATAATTTATTCATAATGAAATACTCACTAGGGATCCTCAAAAAATAAATCTATATGTTGGTATAATATAATTGACCACTTCTCCAATATCTCCTCCTAGAAAAGACCATGGTGACACAACAACATGATATTATATGCTATGTTTCGTCCCAATATCTTCTTTCCCTAGTACGTAATTAACAATGATCAATTCTCGAATAATGTATTTTCCTCCAACACGACATCAAACACTGAGTCAAGCTTTCAATATTGAGGATAGTAAAGATGAAATAAATTTTTCATAACTAAATTCAATTAAGATGATATGACTAGTAAGACAATACTCTGATCCATACCATAATATTTAATAGATTAGAAACATAGTTTGATTTCCTCCTGTATTCTAATCATTGATTCCTAAACAAAGGTGATACATGTTCAAATATTTAATCACCCAAGGAGAATTCCATGAGTCATCCATCTCGTTATAATTTGAGTAATTCAACTATAAGTGGTAACCAAATTATTCTTAATATTCCCCACCCAGTTGATGGTTTACTTCAAAAATTTCAACCCCATTATGACTGAGTCACTCACCTTTAACTATCATATGGTTGAAAAGAATAGACATCCATATAAATCTTTTTACTAGTTATCTAAGCATATTCTTGAAAGATATTTATATATATAACCACTTAAAGTGGGAAACTGGTTGGCAAATTAACAACTATAATCAATAACTCTTGATTTGATCATATCCTTATGTATACGGATGATTTATTCATACCAGCCCCCGGTTTAGGGGTATAATCCGTACTCAAATTCCACTAAGACATCATATACATTTAAATCCCATTCCTAAAACTTGGTATAAAATGATCATCTAAATTTTACACAATGTTCATTGGTACTCCATGAAGCCTTAAAATCTCCCACATGTATGGCTTACAAAATTCATCGACTAACATAGTTTATTATATAAGTGGAAACCACACAATTATTTAGCTGTCCCAATATTACCAATACTATGTTATAAACCATTGGACTTCATGTTTTTTCTATGATGAAATTTATGTAACATCATAATACTTCCTCTCTAACATTATTAAGGGTTGAAGTAAGTCACGTGTTTTCTAGTGATCCAATCCTATCCTTCATTGTGTATAGAAAAAAACAACACCTTTTGTTATGGTATATCTATGTTATCAATAGGTTATACACCAAATTTGGTCCATAAAATTCCCTACATTAATACCCCATAATAATAAAAGGACCACAACACTTTTCTAGACATACAACACCCGTTCGTTATCTTAAGACCACAGTAGGACAAGGTTATCACCATTAAACCATTCATTCATCACAATATTTTTGAAAAAATTCCCTTCATCACCCTATAGATAGTCCACCAATGTAGTAGTAATAAATAAAGGGTAAATGTTCGCAACCAATCAGCTCGTGAATAGTTATACCAACTAGTCAGAGTGGAATTCCACATGATTCAATTTCAAACTATATTCCAAGAAACCATGATCTTGTGTCTTCATAATAAGATAACTTAATTTGAAATTCCCATTTATATGGGAATAAACTATTTGGATGTTGAATTTATGAAATTAGTCTACCAAATAACTCTAAAAAAAATCATTTCCCATTTAATAAATTTATACAATAAGATCGTGTGGTCCATATAGAACAATAATACCTTATTAAAGAGATAATAACATAAACACATTATTGTGTGAACCACAATAGGTAGTTCAAAATAATATTTATTGTATTTTTTATGATAAGGTATTATTGTAAAATTCCTATAATTGGATACCTAAACAATTTGTATAAATATTAATCTATGATAAATCCAAGAGATATCATATTTCATCGAATGTCCATATATCCGGTATGAGAAAATATAATGTGGGAAAACATAAATATAAATTTCATGTCATAAAAGGAAACTTCACACAATTCAATACATATGAATGTCACCATGTTATATCCAAGCCTATCATGGGAACTATTTTGTAACAATAGTCCTAAAGGAATCGTTGGTAACAACTGGGTTAACCAAGGAAAATATTGATCTTTAACACATTTATGGGTAATTCCAATGACATCATAGTGAGAAATTATTTTAGGTTAATTGATATCCTGTAAAATAATATAACTAAACTAAGAAAACACAAACTGAATTTATATTTAAAATTTCAGCTACTTTTCATAAAATTATTTATTAAAAGGATACCCTATACTATATATATAAGGCCCCATCCTTAAAAATTACATAATCGTGAATTATGTTAATAATTATAATTGGGAATTTTTCCAAGTTTAGAGATTTAGAGAATTAGGTCATAACATATAAATAACAACTTGAATATTACATGTATACACTTCTACTCAGTATACATTTTTTTATATAAAATAAAAACACTTAAAAAAGAAACATGTTTAGTTCCATGTTTTAAACAATGGATTCTTTGTCACAATGTAATACATTTTACCTTAAAGAAGAAGAAAAACACTTCACTAAATATAAGCTCATTTTCTACGCTTCTTCTATAACCAAAAGATCAACATAAAACCCAAATTAAGCAACATATTGAATATGAATGTATACATGGGACATAACAATACATTAATTTAATAAATATATGGTAGACTTCCACAAATCATTCTTAAAAATGGCATATCCATACAATCAATGTCCATACCCAATGCATTAGAGGTTATAACGTAACAACCCATCCTTGGTTTATCAAAAAACCACCCGTTATTTGTTTTGTCATGTAACCACCCATCAAAAGTCTAGGTACCATTATATACTCATGACAAATAAAATATTTAAAATATCAACATTTCACTAATAGCATTTCAGTTTTAATCTCAAGGAATCATTTAAATATATTAAAATAATAAATCCATTTCCAAAACAATTTTCAATATGAAAACTGGTATAGAGGGTATATGGTATTTATTTTCCATTCAAAAACATCACTACTTGTTAAGGAAGACAAATATCAAAATTAATAGGTGTATATTATCAAAACATGCCTCAATGATAGGATATTGAAGAAAATTCTCGTACTTCAAGTCTGAAATTTCTTGTATGTTCTCTTTTCTTCCCGAATAATAAACAAAAGTTAATTTCTCCTTGATTAAAAACATTGTTCATATTTATTATTGCTTTTATATCACTTATTACTATTTTAAAGACTCACACATTCATTAATGTAAACCCCTCTAGATCAAATTAAATGACTCTTAATGTGAAATGATTATATAAAATGTAAACTTCTTTGGTTTTATGTTTTTGTATTTTAAAATACTATTAAAAATTGTGACCGATACTAATATAATCGTTGAATAGTGATCACATGATTCATATAAATATAGGGGTTTAACCAATCCAAATTTACTCAGACAAAGGAAGGGGTGGCCTCAGCTAGTAGAATTGGTCCATACAAAGCCCATTTGTCGAAGCTTAGAAAAGAGGTGGTGTCATTGGGATTCACTCTTGACCATACCCAAGACGAGCTTCATCATGTCATGCTTGAACGAAACCGTCTACGAGAGAAGTGGAAGTTGATAGAGATCACCACACATGAAATGTTATCCGAGCCACCCTATGAGTTTGTCACCATCGCGAACCTTACCATTAGGTCTTATGTGGCTATTTGAAGGGGTTATATATCAAATCCCTAGTACTATGGTTATGTACATTATTTTTGTATATAATAATGAATATACATTCATTTAATTATTGTTACCTTGTAAATAATTTTTAAAGCACAAATAGTATTTTCATTTAATGTTCTACTAAGAAATCTATTTTGATGAATTAAAGGATTTTTTAATTAAATAATATGTTTATAAAATATTATTATTATTAAATTAATTTTTATTAAATATAAATGATCGTATAATTTTATAAATTCAATTGTAATTTTTATTAAGGTTTGAAAGCCAATTTTGTCAAGACCCATGAATTTTCGATAAATGATTGTTTTTATTTTAAAAGGGAAAATTAACATATATATAAAATAATTTAGATAAAATGAATATTATTTCGGGAATCAGGACGTCAAAATTATCCAATGGTGAATTTAGCATAAGTTTCTGAGATAGTCATGTTTTTGGGTAAAAATTAAATACCGTTTAAATATATAATGTGTTTTATGACATCATAATGACCCAATAGTGATGTAATAAAATACTATAATCCTTTTCTTTAGCCAATATATGTTTAAACATTAAA
Source organism: Viscum album (assembly GCA_963277665.1). NCBI lineage: Eukaryota > Viridiplantae > Streptophyta > Magnoliopsida > Santalales > Viscaceae > Viscum > Viscum album. The sequence continues at coordinate 1,114,524,210 of OY728146.1, forward strand.
ATAATCAGATTTTGGGTTTTTAATTTATTTTACAACGAATTAATGGACCCTTTAATACTTATTAAACATATTGTTTTTATAAATTGTTTTCCTTGGGAACGTGTCTCACCTCCACATAAGCAACCCCATTATTTTAAAAAGATAAAAAAAATTCCTTATAATATTTTTTTTTCCACTTCTCTTTTCCAAAAAACCATGGGCTGGTTTGTTGTTTGGATTAGTTTAATGTGAAGGTCCCAATCCTAAATAATAAAGAATTCTCTCACCTTTCCTATATAAACCAACCCAAGATCCCACTTCCCCCTCACTAGAAGCCTTTTGAGTTTATCCAACACCTTCTTTCCTCTCTCTAGAATCCTTCCAGGGTTCTCCAAGCTCTTGAGATGCCTCTCTCAAGCCTCTCTCAAGCCTTTGGAATCACACTTCAATGTAAGGGTTTTTCTTCCTTTCTCATTTTTGTACAACTTTCTTAATGTTGTGATCCCCTTTTAATTTCGATTATAAATGTTGGGGTATGGTTTTTCACCTCACCCATACTGCCCTATTTGTTTTTTAATGATGGGATACCCCTTTATCTCTCATTAAATTCCTCCAATGTACACTCATTACTATGCTGAGATTCGGAAGGAAATTTCTCTATCCTCATTTACATTCGTGCAATTTTTTTTATCATGAATATAATTTCTATTAAATTTTTTGAACATGTATTTATATCACTCCATTATTGTACATGTCATGTAAATATGATGAGACACACCTTTCTCTCTTATTAACCATTTTTATGAATTCTTACGTCATGTCGTTACGCTGACGAAATTGAATCCATTTTCTAAGCCAATGTCATTGTATTGTGAATACCATGCCCATTTCTCTATCCAGGGTATTCACATTTATACACATTAAAATATTGATTATAAATTTTCATGTACTAATTCCACATTCCTTTATCACGGAATAAATGATGATGTTTTTTGAATCCATGTAATATGATCCATGTGGAACACTTATGAATGAAATGAAAGGTTTATGAAGGGTGTTCCCATATAGTGATCCAACGTATTGGGTAATGTATAGTATCATGATACAACATGTGAAATGGGTGTTGACTCATGATAATTCATGTGAGATGAGGTTTAACTCCTACTTCATGTGAAATGAGGATTTACTCATGCTCCTTGTGCAATGAGCCTTGGCTCATGCTAATTCTATGTTAAGTGTTGTTTCCACATTTCCATGTTATGATTATCTTGCTTTATCATGCCTTTATGTTTATACTTCTCGTGTGCTCTATTGATATGCCTATTGTATAATATATATTGTAATCCTCATGTTATTACATGATTATTCCCTTACTGGGCTTTATAGCTCACCCTTTTTTATGCATGTCCTTAGGTTATCCCATTAAATGCTAGGTACGAGGTAATGTAGTGGTCATGTAAAGGATGTTTTCAATAAAGATATTGTTTTTCATGTTTTAAGTGGTTATGTAATGATCCTAATCCCCAATGACACTACTCCTCTTGATATTATATGATGTATGAAGTGATGTTTATGTAATATACAATGTTTAATTATGTAATAAAAGAGCAGGGTTGTTATAGTCGGTATCAGAGGAAACGTATTGTTATTTTTGGGACATGGATTAGAAAACCCTAGTAAAGCCTTAGATACAAGACTGAGTACAATAGAAACATCCCTATGATTTGGTGAGTATTTTGTAAGTGGTTTATCAAGAAAATACATCCCTGTATGGATACGTTCAGGTAGAGGTGGATCTAGCACAGATGTATCCTAGGGGTAAAACCAGAAAATACCACATTGAGCTATACTCGAACAAGAATTAGTGAACGACAACAAGCCTTTGTACACTCTTGGTTACAACATTCTCGGGGGATATGCTTTGGTAAATTCACAAGATTAATATGAACCATTATTAAGGGACTAAAAATAATCTAAGAAAATATTTTATAAAGTATACATGGGTAACACAGACTGAAGCCTATAGAATCATAAGTTAAGGGGAAAAAGTAACGTATATGTCATCCGGTTTGTCTTTGTGCTATCCTTAATGTGTTACCCCTAACTTTCATTTTATTCCTGCCAATGGCCAGTAATAGGAGGACTCGAGCTAACAACCGATATAAAGATCAATGTGATTACTCTACTAATGAGATGCCCATTCCAATGGGAGCAGGAATCATGAACATTGTCCTGATTCTCTCTCAGTTAACAAAATATTTTAATAGAATCTTGGGTTAAGAGGAATGTTCAAACCCCCTAAGAAAGAACAAGTCACAATCGAGAGCTTCATGAGACAAAGGTCTCCTACTTTTAATGGATCATTTGATACCTCAATCGTTGGAAAATGAATTAACTACATTGAAAAGATCTTCTCCATCCTTCAATGTTTTGAAAAAGAGAGAGTTCTCCTGGCTGCTTATCGCATGGAGGGTGAAGCTGATCAATGATGGACGTTGATAAAAAATATGAAGCCTGAGGAGGAGATCAAGGTGTTGGAATGGAAGTATTTTCGAAAGATGTATTTCGATAAATATTTTCAATGAACCCTCAAACGTATGATGGAAAGGGACATCCTTGACCTCAAGAAAAAAAGGGCGAATCTATTTGATCATATGAGGAAAACATCAAAAGGCTTGCATGATCTGCTTCCAGATTTGTCGTTACCTCTAAATTCAATGTTGACCAATTATTTGGTGGGTAGAAACCAAGATGTGGAAAGTGTTGGCGATCTGTGACATCTATAGCTATAAGGAACTTTTATGATGTGCCCTTAAGGTCGAAATAGAGATCAGATAATATCAAATCTATCATGGAGATAAGAAGCATAAGGTGGAATTAAATAATGGTGTTTTAGTTGATAAATCCCATAGTGCTAAAAAGATCCAGAACCCCACATGCCAATGGTGCGGATTAAAGCACACTGGAAACTACCTGAAGGGGATGAGGAAATGCTTTAGGTGTGGATGAAAAGGTCACATAGTAGTTAACATTCGGAAAGAAAGACCCATGGCTACGACAGAGGAGAGGAACGCTCCGTTGGATCCTAAACGCATTGTTCATTGCTACAATTGACAAGAACTATGGCATCTTACAAATAATTCCCCTAAGGAAAGGGTCTCTGGAGGCAACCAACAACATTCAAGGTAGAAAGGGCAAGCTTTATCCATAACTACTATTGAAGTGAACCCCGACAATGAATTGGTGACAGGTACACTAGATATTCATTCAAGAATAGTGAATATACTTTTTGATTCAGGTTCTATGCATTATTTTATATTTTGAAAGTTTAGCAGAATAATTCCATCACCACCACAAATCATGGACATAACGATGATAGTGAGTATAGAAAATGGGGCAATCATTGTTTCCCATGAATATAACTCCTCCCCTATCATAATCTATGGATTTAAATTTCTGGAGATCCTCTTCATACTCCCTCTAATGGAATTTTATTCAATCCTTGGCTGGGACTAGCTTTCCATATTTCGAGCCAACATAAATTACTATGAGAGGTAAATCACTCTCCATGTGGAGAATAGACCGCTGATTCATTACATGTGCAAGGAGGAAGATGAACCTACCTTAGCTCCAACATCTCAATCATGGATATTACTGCCCTATGATCATGCGTATCTGGCTCATATTATTGAGTCTAAGGAGTCAACTATCCTAGAAGACATGCCTATTGTGAGAGAATTTCACTACTGGAAAAAAGGCATATACCCACGGTTCAAAACCGTGGGTATAGCCCCCAAAACCGTGGGTATAGGCTATACCCACGGTTTTGGGAACCGTGGGCTGGAACACCGTCGGTATAGGTCCGCAGCCTATACCCACGGTTTTCCAAAACCGTGGGTATAGGTGTTCTGCCACCGTGTCAACAAAACATTCCCAATTGCCACGATGTCAATGGCTTTTACCCACGGTTTCAAAACCGTGGGTATAGATCCTAAAATAAAGCCGCAGGCAGGTTTCGATCCCATGACCTCTTCGCTGCAAAGTACCGCGTATACCACTACCCTACATTCAATTATGTATATATATATATATATATATTTAGTTAAATATAGTTATATAAACCGTGGGTATAGAGGGAAGAACCGTAGGTATAGGACTCCCGCCAAAAAAAATATATTTCCCGCGGAAAAAAAAATTTTCCCGCGCACACATGGGAAACCTATACCCACGGTTTTTCAAAACTGTGGGTATAGGTTTTTTATCCTATACCTATCCCCACGGTTCTCCTCAAAACCATGGGGATAGGTACCCCTATACCCACGGTTTTGGAAAACCGTGGGTATAGGTCAATTTGCAAGACCTATCCCCACGGTTTTGGAAAACCGTGGGGATAGACCCCCCTATGCCCACGGTTTTTGAAAACCGTGGGTACAGGTCTTGAAAATTGACCTATACCCACGGTTTTCCAAAACCGTGGGGATAGGTCCATTTTCCAGTAGTGTTTGGTAAAGTGTTTCCTGAGGAATTTCCTGGTCTTCCTCCTAGAAGAGATGTTTAATTATCAATTGATTTTATACCTATAGTGTTTCAAATGTCAAAGACTCCTTATAGAATGGCTGTTGTGGAGCCTGAGGAGATAAATAAACAAATACAAGAGAATCTAGATAAATTGTTTATATGCCCAAGTGCTTCACCATGGGGTGCACCAGTCCACTTCGCCAAGATGAAGGATGGGTCAATGCGCCTTTTCATCGATTATTGTGAGCTTAACAAAATCATGATAAAGAACAAGTTCTCTCTCCCACGAATTGATGAATTTTTTTATCTACTGTGTGGAGCCCAATACTTCTCCAAAGTGGATTAGTGGTCGAGATATTATCAACCTCGAGTGAAGAAAGAAGATATCCCCAAGACTTCTTTTCGAACAAGATACAGTCACTATGAATTCATAGTAATGCATTTTGAACTCACTAATGCTCCCACAATCTTCATGGATTTGATGAATATAGTCTTTACAGATTACCTGGACAAATTTGTGGTTGTCTTTATAGATGATATTCTGATATATTCCAACACCAGGGTGTATCATAAGGAGAATCTAAGAACTATACTAGAGACCTTGCGGAAGCAGAATCCATATGCAATATACGTCAAGTGTGAGTTCTGGTTGGAGGGGGTCTCATTCTTGGTCCATATCATCACAACCAATAGGATATCTATGGATCCCTCCAAAATAGATGCAATTGAAGGATGTCCAAGGACAATATTGGTAATGGATGTTCATAGCCTTTTGGGATTAGCTGGATATTATCTATGATTTTTGAGAAATTTATCAAAATTTCCAACCCTCTAAAAACGATAACTCGGAAGGGAGTGAAGTTTTCTTAGATTGATGAATGTGAAGAAAGCTTCAAGGAGTTGAAAAGGAGGATTATCACTACACCTATGCTCACTTTACCCACAAGTGGAGAACATTTTGTGGTATTCAATGATGCTTAGAAGATGGGCCTGGGATTTTTGTTGATGAAAAATGAAATGGTCATTGCCTACACTTCAAGGAAATTGAAAGTTTATGAAGAGAACTATCTGGAACATGACCTTGAGTTGGCTACAATGATCTTCGCTTTGAAAATTTTGCGGCATTATCGCTTTAGGGAGAAGTGTGAAATATATATGGAATACAAAACCCTCAAGTATATATTCACATAGAAAGTGTTTAACATGCACCAATGAAGATGGTTAGAGATAATCAAAGACTATGACTACTCAATCCATTACCACCCAGGGAAAGCAAACAAGGTGGCTGATGTCCTAAGTAGAAAGAACCTAGCTATTCTATCATTAATAACAATAGAAAAGGATCCAATCATCATATATTTTATGGAGATGGACATGGGAATCATAAATAAGGAAACACTATCAATCCTTTTACAAATTATTGCTCAGCCATGACTTTTGGAAAGGGTAAAGGATGCTCAAAAGGATGATGTGGGAATTCAAAAAAAATTAGAAGGAATAAGAAAAGGGATATCCTTAAAGTTTAATGTTAATGAATAAGGAATTGTGATATTTGGGAATATAATATCTGTTCCAACAAGTCCAGACCTTAAGAAGGATCTTTTTTATGACACACATAGTTCAAATTTATTAATTCACCTAGGAATCACAAAGATGTATCGAGATCTGCGAGAGCATTATTGGTGGGATAAAATAATGAAAGAGATAGCCGAATATACATTAATGTTTCTGGTGTGTCAGAAAGTGAAGGTATGGAGGAAGAAGTCTAAAGGGATGATGCAACCATTTTCCATACCAGAATGGAAACGGGAGAAAATAACCATGGACTTTGTCACTAGACTTCTGATGACATCCAAAGGCAACAATGAAATCTAGGATGTTGTGGATCGTCTTACAATGGCTACACACTTCATTGCTATTTGGGAGTATTTCTCAATGGATCAACTGTCACGAATATATATCAAGGAAGTGGTAAGGCTGCATAGAGTACCACTGTCTGTTGTGTCCGATCAAGATCCAAGATTCACCTCCATGTTTTGGATAAGTCTTCAACATGCTCTAAATACTGAACTGAACATTAGTATGGCCTATCATCCTCAAACTGATGACAAATCCGAGTGGACTATCCAAAAACTTGAGGACATATTGAGGGAGTGTTCAATGGACTTTAGAGGATGATGGGACCGACATCTTCCTCTGGATGAGTTCTCTTATAATAACAGTTCCACTCAAGCATCCAAATGGAACTATATGAATCCCTTTATGGGAAAAGGTGTAGAACATTGACATGTTCAGATGAGGTTGGTGAGCATAAGATGCTTGGACCATAAATGGTCGAAGAAATGGTGGATATGGTGAAAACCATTCAACAACACATCAAGGAAGCCCATAGTCAACAGAAGAGTTATGCAGGTAACCATCGACGATGCCTTGAGTTTATAGTTAGAGACAAGGTATTTCTATGCATATCTCCATGGAATAAGTTGATGAGGTTTCTAAGGAATGGGAAGTTAAGTCCAAAGTACATCAGTCCCTATTAGATTCTTGATCATTTTGGGGTTGTGGCCGATCAACATGAAATTCCACCTACCATTGCCAAAGTACATGATGTGTTTCATGTATCCCTCTTAAGGATGTACTTATCGGAACCTTCACATGAAATCTCTTCAGAGGTGGTATATTTAAAGTATGATCTTTCTTATGAGGGGAAACCAGGGATGATCTTAGATCTTTGAGAAAAAGTTTTACGAAATAAGCCAATGCCTTTAATCAAGGTGTTGTAGAGAAACTACAAGTTTGAATAAGCGATGTGGGAATTCAGGGAAATGATGAATCAGAGTTACACACATCTATTTTAGTGTGGGAAAAGGAAATTTTTAGGGAAAATTTCATAAGGGTGGAATATTGTAATGACCCAAAAATTCAATAATAGAAATACCACATAATATAATTAAATGACTATTTATGTGTAATGATTATATAAAATTTCATATTATTTGGTTTTAAGTTTTTTGATTTAAAAATAATGATAGGAATTATGACCATTGCTAATATAGTAATTGAATAGTGATCACATGATTAGTATAAATAGAGGGTTTTAACAAATCCAAATTTACTCAGATAAAGGATGTGATGGCCTCATCCAGTAGAATTTCTCTATACGAAGCCCATTTCTAGGAGCTTAGAAAGGAGGTGGAATCAATTGGATTCTCTCTTGACCAATCCCAATCCATGATTCATCATGTCAAGCTCGAATGAAACTATCTACGGGAGAAGTTTAAGCTGATAGAGATAACCACACGTGCAATGTTATCTAAGCCACCCCAAGAGTCTGTCACTATCGCGCACCATACCCTTAGGTCTTATGCGGCTGCTTTAAAGAGTTATGTACCAAATCCCTAGTAATATGGTTATGTACATTATTTTTTGTATATAATAATGAATATAAATTCATTTTATTATTTTTACCTTGTAAATAGTTTTTAAAGCACAAATAGTATTTTTAGTTAATGTTCGACTAATAAATCTATTTTATTGAATTAATCTATTTTTGAATAAAATAATATTTTAATAAATATTATTATTATTATTAAATTAATTCTTATTAAATATAAATGATTGTATAATTTTATTAATGAAATTGTAAATTTTAGTAAGGTTTGAAATCCATTTTTTTCAAAACCAATGAATTTTCAATAAATGTCGGTTTTTATTTTAAAAGTGTAAATTAACATATTTATAAAATTATTTAGATAAAATTATAATTATTTCTAGAATTAGGATGTAAAAATTATCCGATGGTGAATTTTTCATAATTTTTTCATACGGTCAAATGTTTGGGTAAAAATTAAATACCGTTTAAATATATAATGTGTTTTATGACATCATAATGACCCAATAGAGATGTAGTAAAATACTATAAGGATTATTTTTGGCCAATATATGTTTTACAATTAAAATAATGTGATTTTGGGTTTGTTTTACATATTTTACAAAGCATTAATGAACCCTTCAAATCTTGTCTTTTTAAATTGTTTTCCTTGGGAGTGTGACTCACCTCCACATAAGCAACCCCATTATTTTAAGATGTTATGAATTTGACCTTATCAAATATTTTTTTACTTACCTTTTCCAAAACCCGTGGAAAAAGCCATGGGCTGATTTGTGGTTTGGATTAGTTTAATGTGAGGGTCACAAACCTAAATGATAATGAATTCCCTCACCTTTCCATTATAAACACAACCAATATCCCACTTCCTCCTCACTCAAAGCCTTTGGAGTTCATCCAACCACTGCCATATCCTCTCTAGAATCCTCCCAAGGTTCCCCAAGCCCTAGATAAGCCTCTCTAAAGCCTCTCTGAAGCCTTTGGAAGCAGAATTCCTAGTAATGGTTTTTTCTTCATTTCTCGTTTTTGTCCAATTTTCTTAATGATGTTATTCCCTTTTAATTTTGATTATAAATGTTAGGGTATGGTTTCAAACCTCCTCAATACTGCCGTATTTATGTTTGAATGATGGGATTCCCCTTTCTCTCACATTAAATGACTCCCATGTACACCCATTACTATGCTGAAATTCTGAAAGAAATTTCTCTGTCCTTGTTTACATTCAGGATATTTATTTTGTATAATGAATCCAATTTCTGTTATATTTATCGATACATGTATTTATATGACCCCCTTACTGTCCATGTCATGTAAATATGATGATACATCCCTCTATTTCTCATCAATCATTTTTATACATTCTTACGTCATGTCATTTTGCTGCCGAAATTGCACCGATTTTCCAAGCTAATGTCATTGTGTGGTGAATTCCATGCCAATTTCTCTATCAAGGGTATTCACCTTTTTTCACATTTATATATTGACTATAATTTTTCATGTAATAATTATGCGTTAAATTGTTGTGGAATAAATGATGATGTTGTATGAATCCATGTTATATCATCCATGTGGCACACTAATTCGTGAAATGAAAGGTTGAAGAAGGGTGTGCCCCTATAGTGCTCCAATGCATTGGGTAAAATATAGTACCCTGATATGTCATGTGCAATGGGTGTTGACTCATTCTAATTCAATTGCAAAGAGGTTTTACTCGTGATTTATGTGCAATGAGTATTTACTAATGCTCCATTTGAGATGAGCCTTGGCTCATGATAATTCCATGTTACGTGTGGTTTCTACATTTCCTTGTTATGATTATCATTCTTTATCATGCCTTTATGTTTATGCTTCTCTAATGCTTTATTGATATGCCTATTATGTAACATGTATGGTATCCCTCATGTTTTTCCATGATTATTCCCTTACTAGGCTATATAGCACACTCATTTTTTTATGCATGCCCTCAGGTTATCCTATGCAATTCTATGTACGAGGGAATTTATTTGTCATTTAAAGGGAGTTTTCAACAAAGATGTTGTTTTTCTTGTTTTATGTGGTAATGTAATGATCTAAATCCCCAAAGTCACTAGTCCTCTCAATAATCTTTGTCATATCAAGTGAATTATATATACTAAACTATGATTAATTGTGTAATAAAAGGTCAGGGTTGTTGTAACCTTGCTATAAAAATTAGTTAATTATTTCAGTTCCTATCGAACATTTTGTCGATGTTCAGAACATGAGTAAAAAATTGAACTTGTTATAATAAAAAATTAACCATGTGGTCAAAATTAAATTATATACAAAATTATATTCATTATTTAGATATCATATATATCATATATATCGAGTATATATTTATATTTATATATTAATCTATAATACATCGACATAAGAAATGAGATACACTGTTCATGGAGACGGTAATCTGTATGTACGCATGAACACTCCTTTAATTTTTTTTCATATTTAAATGAATGTAAAATATATAAAAAATATATATATTATAATTAAAATATAATTTATATGTTATATATATTACATAATTTCATTAATTATATCCTTTATATGTTACATGTATGGCATGAACGAGTCATATCACTTTGATGGGGTGGTAGGAGGCATTTCTCAAAAGAAATTTTCATATATATACAAAATTAAAAAAGGTATGTTATAAATAATAATTACAGAAGCGTGGAGATAAAAAAATTATCATAAATATCATATATAATTTCAGTTCCATCATAATGGCCACCAGAAAATGTGGTAGGAGAATATTGAACAATCATCATTTAGTGGGGTAGTAGTTCGCCGTCCACAGAAACTGTTTGTTCTATACCCATTAGACGGTGGTGTGTGTAACTGTAGTTATAAAAATTATCATAAATAAATCCTAGTATATTTAGTATACTGGTTTTTTATATACAAAAATAATAATAAGATCATAGGTAGTGGAGAAGGAAAATAATGGAAAGGAATTTGAGAGAAGACGTTATCTCAAATCGGGTAACTTATTTTAAGTTGATCCAAAGGGCTTTCTAGAAAATTATTTTGACTAGGTGAAGGTTTCAAGGAGTAAGGGAGGAATTTTGGGAGATTCATGGTAAAGATTTTTGATGGGACAAGAATCTTGGGATATGATAGTAAGGGTCGGTGGTGATGTCCTTGTATAAGAGGATGGAGGGGCACTTTTAAATGTCTTGAAATATTATTTTATTATTAATTGATTTTTTAATTTTAATTACACCAAAGTGATATATTGATAATTTTAGATTAGTATGGTACTTAATACTCTCATAAAATTGTTTTTAGACATGTTAGGTCATAAAATTAACCTTATATTTTAGCTTTAGCCCTTAGGAAACTAATTTAACTTTTACCTTGTCTTCTTGTATATTCATACTATATGTTTAATAAATTTACAATAAAATTATAATAGGACCTAATGTTGCTCATTAATGACATTTACAACCTTATCTAATACATGTGGCCGAATTTAAGATTTTTAGGACAAATATACCATCTAATAAACTTGTATTTGTTTTAAAAATACATTTTTGTCAATTTATATACTATTCATATCACAAATTTTATATAAAATTCATAAAAAACATGATTCATTAGAAAAAACATGATTAATTCATAGATAATTAGTATTAATAATCCATAAAATTAGTGGATGACATAAAAAGTTTCAAAATTAATTTATTTTAATATTTATAATCTCATTAATTTAAATAATTTATTAATAAGGTAATCACTACATCACCATTCTGTCATACATAAATTTATTTATTTAATCTCTAAAAATTATAAATATAATATCATAATGTAGGAAATATTTTTATCTTTATAATGACTATTTAAATATTGAAATATAACTAATATGACCTCATATAAAAATTATTTTACTAAAAGATACATGTTTAGCTTATACTTTTCTTAACATTAAAATAAAAGTAATTAATTGTTATTTTGACACAAAAGTGTCTCCATGTGGTCCTAAAATCGACCAAAGGATTACCGTGGTTGGATATATTTCATCAAATAAGGTTAGGACATGTGTTATTGTAATTTAGTATTATTGTAATATATTTTTACCCTTAATTACAAGATTTACCATTTAACAATGGTAAATAAACTATTTAATGAAGTTACTATTCCTAATGTTTAAAATAAAGGTACCTATTTAAAAAAAATTGACCTTATAATTACAAATATATAATCCATTTCTCTTAATTTAATAAAAATAATTTTTATAAACAAATTTTTAATAAATTCTCGTTGTCAAAACCAAAAAGCATGTTTTTAAGCAGTAAAACTACCAAATAATTGACCTTTGTTTATGTCCTATTTCAATGTAAAATTACATTAAATGACCAAAATTGGATTAAATGATAAAAATATAATTCAATTACACATTATAACCAATTAAAAGTGAAATATAAATATATAAATAAATTATATGGGAAGGCATTTTTGACTTAAAATAGAGTATATTTCACTATTCATTAAAAATGAACTTGACCAGAAAAATACCAAAAAATTACCCAATGTATATTTTGATGTACCTATTCTAAATAATAAGTTTATTTTCTCAAATTAAACATATAAAAATGAAAAAAATTAGGATTTATATGGGGTTCTCCATCAAAATGATATAAAAGTCTTTTTAAAAATATTAGAGTATTTATGCTTAAAATTTGATTCATTCTCATTTTAAGCATCTAAATTTTATTGGATAATGTGAAAGAATTTAACAAACATGTTTGATATATATATGGTTAGTTATATTCATGCCCCACAGTACAATGGCCAGGCGTTAACTACCATTTAAAATAAAAATATTATTATTTTATTTTTCATTATAACTCATCATTGTGTGCAACGTAGGATTTTGGGGAAATATGTTGTTGCTTGATGAGTATGCTATAAGAAAAATAATCCCCTTTGACATTAAATTAATATCTTGTTCACAATTATTAAAAAAAATCAAAAGTATTATTCTATAAATACCTGGGTCATAACATCCTTCCCCCATTTTGGAAATTGCGTCCTCACAATTCTATTCACTTATCAAATAAGTGGGGGTATTTATCCCTCTTAACATTTTCAGAATCCCATGATTCCTCATCAACAATGTAGTTTTTCCAAAAAACCTTTACCGGATTACATACCTTATTCTGCAACACTATCTCTCTCTGGTAAAAAATCTAGACCGGTTGTTCCTCGTAAGAATAATTTTCTTCCATGTGAACTACTTCTATAATAAATACATGACATGGATTTGGTATATACATTATCAACATTGAAACATGAAAATCAATGTGTACCTGGGATAAACATGGAGGTAAATCCACTCTATAGGCAACTGATCCAACTTTATCTAGATTTCATATTGTCCAATGAACATCGAACTCAGTTTTCCCTTCATAAAAAAACACATTACACTTTTACATAAAGAAACATTGGTAAAGACATGATCACCAACCTAAAAAAGATAGATTATTTCTTCAGTTATCCGCATAATGATTCATCCAACCTTGAGCTGTTTTCATGTGCTTCTGAATTAAATAAGATTTTTCTGCCATCACTTCTACCAGTTCTGTTCCCATTAATATTCTGTCACCAACATCATCCCAAAATGCTGGAGTTTGACAACACAATCCATATAATGCCTCAAATGGTGCCATTTGTATACTGGAATGAAAAATATTTTTATAAGAAAACTCAACCAAAGAAAAATGTTGGTCCCAACTTCCTTGGTAATCCATTGTAGAAACACATATCATGTTTTCCAATGTCTGAATTATTCGTTTTGACTTCCCCTCTAGATGAGGATAGAAAGTTGTATGAAATTTTAATTCAGTACCCACTGACTTCTAATGGACTTTCTATAGTTTATAAGTGAACCTAGGTTCATGATAAATTATAATTTAGAGGGAAACTCCATGTAACCTGACTATGTAATTAATATAATACCGAGAAATTTGAGGTAGAGAAAAAGTATCTCGAATAAGAAGGAAATGAGTAGATTTTGTCAATCGATAAAAAAACCTAGATTGCATTGTTACCTCGAGATACCTTTGGTAATACAACTATGAAATCCATGGAAACCTATTTCTCTTTCCACAATAGAATTGGAAAAGTCTGAATCATCCCTTTCGGTAACTACTCTTCTTCATTAACCTATTTAAAAGACAAAGACTTCACACCTTAGTATTTCTAGGATGAACAGAAAATGGAGATCAATGTGTATGACATAATGACTCTTTCGTTAATTGTGAATCACAAGGCAGCAATAAACTATTTTTAATCCTAAAAAACCCATCTTTATCAATGTTAAATCCATGTAACATATCCCTATCAACTAATTCTAAATTTTCCTAAAACTCACTATCTTCCTTCTGTGCTTACTTAATTCTATGTTGAGATGATTTTACTGATGCCTAAATAAAAACAAGGGAATTTCATACACCAAAAACATCTATTTCAAAGTTCATAAAATCATTAATCAACAGATGTTTTTCAAAACATAACATACTTAATGTATCATTACTCTTTCGACACAAAGCATCAAATACTTTATTTCGCTTTTGTGGATGGTAATGAATTGTTCAGTAATAATACTTGATTAATTATAGCCATCTCCTCTGTCTCATGTTCAATTCATTCTGAGTTAATATATAATTCAAACTTTTGTGATGAGTATAAATTTTAAACATCACGCTATTAAAACGATGCCTCCAAATTTTTAATGGAAAAACAACAACAGATAATTCCATGTCATTTGTAGTGTAATTTAACTCATGTGTTTTTAACATATGTGAATCATAATCAATTACCAAATCATTCCACATTAGAACACATTGATTTCCTTTCAATGAAGTATCATTATAGAAAAAAAATTACAATTTTTGGAAGGTAAGGAAAAAATTGGAGCATTCACCAATCATTATTTCAATTCAAGAAAACAATAATCAAATTCATTTTCTCGGATAATCTTATCACATTTTCAAGTAAACATTGTCAGTGGGATAGATAACCATGAATAATTCTAAAAAACCTTCTATAATATTCTTCTAAAGAAATAAAACAATGAATACTGGTTTTATTTGTGAGTCGTGGCCATACGTCAAAAAAAATTATTTTAGTAGGATCAACAGTAATACCATTTTTTGAAGCAATGTTATCGAGGAAGGAAATTTGTTGTAGGAAAAACACAAATTTTCTGAATTTCCCATACAAATTATTTTCCTTTAAGGTCTTCAAGAAAACCCTTAAATGACTTTCATGTTCCTCTTTTCTTTTGGATTATACCTAAATATCATCAATAAACACACCAAAAAACCTATCCCAGAACTAAAAAAATCTATTCATAAAATCCATGAATACATGAGGTAAATTGGTTAATAAAAATAGAATAACTACAAATTCATAATGGCCATATCTAGTTTGAAACAAAGTCTTCAAAAACATTTTCTTCCTTTATATTCAATTAATGGTACCCCGACCTGGCGTCAAGGTTCAAAAAATTCCTAGCTCCCTGAGCTAATTAGAAAAATCATCGATATGAGGAAAAGGATGATTTTTCTTAACATCGATATTTTTCAGGGCTCTATAATCAATGGAAAGTCACATGAAACTATCTTTCATTCTAATAAAGAAGACTAGAGATCCCCATGGTGATGTGTGTAGTCAAATGAAACATTTATCTAACAACTCCTATAATTGTTTCTTTAACAATAAATGTTCAATTTGAGAAATTTGATATGTGGTTTTAAAATTGGATTAACATCAATAACTAATTCAATAATAAAATAACCTTCCTAATCAAGTATAATACCTGGCATGTAATTTAGAAAAATATCAGGATACTAATTTATTACCCGCACATCATTACTCTGAATAGTTCCTTTGTTTTCTATAATATTTGCAAGGCAAGATTCATTTCCATCATTCACTAGTTTCTAAAATTCTTGATTTGTTATCAAAGATAAGGGTTCATTATAGTACATGAACATGATGTATTTTTGAAAATATTACTCTTTAGCTCTATATTCAATCTTATCATAGTAACTGAAATCCTATCCATTACCAAAATAACATAAAACTCTACTGGAGGTAAAAAACAAGGTTTTCAAGTAAATTCTTTCCACAGATAAGGACAAGAAGATAAATATAATTTATTTATGCCAAACCATTTACCCCAAGTGTTTTTACCACATTTTTGTATTCATATCCTGAGGTGGAAATCCCAATTTAGTAGAATATTTCTCAGAAATGAAATAATGTGTAGACCCTGAATCAAACAACGCATATGCATAATATGAAAAAAAAATTACATGATACCACTTAATTTGATGGTCCCACATCAAACATAGTTGTAGAAAAAGATTTTTCCACACCCTTATACTTTTGATCTGTCTAGTTTCCAATCTAGGTAATCAATGTTGGACACACATTGGCATAATGCCCAAACTCATTGCGACTTAAACAACATACCAGTAGATTTTCATTGCCAGCTTGATCATCTTATTTATAGTTACGAGCAATATTATCAATCTTACAACACCATATGTACTTTCTATATTATTACAGACATTCACCATGATTCTTTTTACCCCACCTCTCACAAGATGAAAATTTTATTTTCTTACCTTCATACTTCTTTGATGAATACTTTAATTTTGACTTCCAATTGGACCTCTTCATTTTCATTCTCTCATGGAACACCAGATTATTAGATTCTATGAACATCATATTTTGTTATTCCATTTAAAATATCAAGTTACCTTGGTCCTTATTAGAAAACAAAATAATATTACCCCATAGAGTGTTATTTAATTATATTATACATTTTACTTTAAGATACTCATGATAATACTTTAGTTATCTTATGTTACCTGGATTTATATGGTTAGTAGTTATAAATATATTATCTATATTAGGAATAAGATAAATTGAAAAATTTTTATCACATAATAGAAGAAACTCATTGAAATCATCATGAAGAAAATCCAAAACATTGACAACTAACTGGAAAAAAGTATTCGGAACCAACACTTAATATACATCATGAACCCTACCAAACTCATGTGATATAGTGAATCATATATAACTAGGGCCAAGAACCTCTCATTAGACCTCCACCTCCTTAACCAATTGATCCATGACTATAAAATCTACCTAAATTATGTAATTAATTAAAAACCTCTTACTTTTGGAATCAATGTAATCTTATAAGTGTGGCAACCAATCCATCACAATCATTACATCGAAAATATCTATATATAAGATGATGAAATACCACATTTTTGTGTATCCCGAAACTACTACGATAAGAACTGGGTGTCTTTGAATATGGTCTTATCTCTTCTTAAGTGTTATATTGAGGGTTAGAATGACGAAAAAACACACTATATCCAAAATTTATGTAGTCAAAATCAAGGAAAAAATTGAATGATACGCTCTCACATAAAAAAAGTAACAGAATTAATCTATGTTACTAAATATTCGCCTCTTAGTGTATAAGGATAAAACTCTCCAATAGTTGGACTTTGGCATATAAAATACAACATGATTTCTTTAGATCCACTATCCAAAGCCTAAGATTTATTATTTTGAAAATAAATTAACCATTGTGGAATATGTTACTAATTCATCAATAATCACTTCAACTAGATACATGGATAGACCACCTACATAAAGTCTCATATTTCCCTATGGTCTCCCAGAAAAATCCCCAAAATCCAATGTGTATCTTAATCTTATAAAAAATTCTAGTTAAGTAATCCTATATTTGAAATTTTATAGATTCAAATCCTTATATTATTTTTTCATGATCAATTTAAGATAGCATTAGAACGATTGCAATGGATTGTCCACCTACACTGAAAACATGTTTTCAAAGAATTTTCAATATAAAGACTTGACAATCTTATATGAAACAATAACTACCTCTGAAAACTCAATAACATCTCATAATAACTCCTCTTATTACAATAATAAGATTCATCGTTATCTCCAACAAAAAGGGCACTAATCAAACCACTATATTTTGGAAGATATATTATCAAACAATCCTCCATGAATCCATTATCTATATAAAGGAACATATAGAACACAACATAATAGTATGTTACATTGAACATCCTTTATGAATCCTCACCTACCATCAAAGGTTCATCCCAAACTATGGGCCTTCTGGGACACAGTAACTACCAAAAAGTTGGAAACAAGTATTATAATGATAAATCACCCAACATAGATATAATTAATAAACTCTTACATAGGTGGATCTACAATATAAAACAACAAATATTCACCAAGAGTATTCTTTCTCCTATTATTTTATACATATGAGTGTATACCTATAATATTTTTAACCCTATGAATATCCATACACATATCCTTGGGTAGAACCATGGTATTTTATTCAGGAGGATTTCCATGAAATATTTTATGATAAAGACTTAATGATTCCCAAAAAAATACACGCTAAAATAATTTATGTATTAAATTAGTGAATACATACAAAACAAATTTATGAAGCACACCCTAAGGGAACACTAAAATATATTTACAGAACATTACCTTTTGTTGAGTCATGTATTATTCCTAAACCAAATGTACCAACACATTAGTTATAATAATATATAATAAAATTAACATCATTTTTGAGATAAATATATTTTATTTTACCAATTATATATTCATGAAAAACAAAATTGTGGTAATTTAAGGAATTTATACCATATCAATCAAAATAAAAGGCATATGAAATGGGAAATTATGTTCTACATAATTTTATATGATCTCAAATACTATATCTACACAAGGAAAGAAGAAAATTCATAAACTATCACACCATAATATATCATTAAAGAGAAAAATGAACCATTAAATCAAATCCATTAAATAAAATACCTCTACAATATAGACTCAAAAATACATTATATTGTAATAGTAGAGACACAAATATATATTTTTATATGGTTCCAACAATAATACCTCAAAAAATTCTAGAAAATTTGAAAAAACAAAAAAAAATTGTATTTACTATAATTTTGTTAATATCTTCCTTGAATTATATTTTTCAAGCTAGTCTGTGACATGACCTCTCAAACATGTTCCAATATATAAGTGTATGGTGTATAATTCTAAGGGTCTAGATAAATAATTTGATAGAATATGTGATAAATATTAGTCACCATCAGAATTCTAAACCAAAATAAATGAATAGAATTAATAAATAAAATAATTGTAATCATAATAGTGGTTACCCTACACCGATGTATCATTAAATTTTATAACAAAATGTGATACATGAGAGTATTATACCCATTAAAAATTAACCCCAAATTCATGGAATCAATATATATATATATATATATAATATACAAAGGTTAAAATTAATGCTAATGGGAAAACAATAAAAATATAAAAGAGTATGTCATGAGATCTCTCTTATCCCTAACATGCCCCCTATATTCAGTTTCACAATATAGGTCCCCTTACCTTGGAATTATCTATTATAATATTGTATCTATGTGGATTAGGTTTCCCATTCATGGTGAGAGTAGTATTCCTAGTAAGAAACCACCATCATTAACTTAAATGAACTAAATAAAAATTTTTGGAGAGTATAAAGTAGTGAAAATAAATTAACATTCCACCCAACATTCATTTTGGGTATCGAAAACATAACCAAGCCACCAGAAACAATAACACTACCTAATTTTTGTCTTTGATAGATAGGAGAGGCATATTATGGAAATGTAGATACATTGCACATAACTGAATCATTTTCATGTATGTTATGCTCTCACATAATTCACTATACCATACCCACTCCCTTTATATAGGTCATAGATCAATATCTTAGTGCCCAAACACTATTTTAATGAATACCTAACACAATAATACCATTCTAACATATCAGAAGACACCATATTCTCAATCAGAATATTGATATAAAATTACATCATGGGACACCAACCTCTCACATATAATATTGAAACAAACACATCCCATGCCACCATCATCTCACAAAGAATATAGGCACACCCTTTTATATCCCAGCATAAAATATAAATAATAGTAGAATCATAATTTAATCTTATAATTCCCTATGATAAAATACTAGCTAGTCCTAATAGGAAAACATGTAAATAGGGAAATCATGAGGATGACCGGTTAGAGACTCCTAACATGACCCCTATATGTCACAAAATAATAAAAATTTACTTATGAAACACCTTCATAATGAAATGGATTCATCACCCATAATTGGATATAAAAAAATACTTCCACCTAATCCACAATAATGCTAGAAATAATGGTTTTAAAAACATTAGATGTGTAAAATAATAGGTTATATATTAAAATTTGTTTCAAAATTGTGTTTTTTGATACCCCAATAAAGAATCATAAATGTCAAATGTATAATTAATATATTTAAAATCGAGTGAAATGGATATCGTATCAGAAAATTATTTCTTCGATGTAGATGTTGATTTTCCAAAAAACACAAATTCATATTTCCTTTATTGCGCTATGAGGACCCAATCATATAAGAATTCTAATAATGATACACCTTTGATCCATTGTTCTCCATGAAATTTCAACCAATCTTTGAGTACTAACACAAAAAATTGATTATATTTCATTGTTTGTGTTGATCTCCTATCTTTAGTCTTGAAGGAATCTCTATTGTGTTTCTCATTCATGATAAAGAGAGAAGGATGAGTTAATAACGAATTATTTTTTTTTTAAATTATATTCTAAATTTAAAGCCCTAAATAATACTTATAAGAATTTATTTGTAGTGATAGGATTTATGTAAAAATATTATTTAGTTCAATTTTAGAAGTAAAAAAATTATCAATTAACAAAACTCATTTATAAAAGTAATAATAATAATAATACTAATATTATTATTATTATTAAATTTTGGTTCATAAAAACTTTTTCAATAAGAATTATTATTTATATAGGTTGTTAATTAATAATTATCACTCGACACAGTCTTGGTATATTCAATATTTTCTAGAATTTAATGAAATACCAAGAATTTAATTTGGATATATCATTAATCAATAATAAATTGTGATCCATAGAATTTGAATAAAAATAACTCACAATATTGTTAAAAAATAATTTATTTCATTTCATTACAGTAAAATATAATTTCATTGAGATCATAAAAATCACTTATTTTGTGACCTAAAGGATTATTTCACATTTTAATTAGGATTTACTTCTTGAAGTCTAAGAGTAATGTTTTGAAATGAGTCATTGAACTTAGGAGAAATAACATAATTACACATTTATGAAATAAACATAAAAATTCTCACTGTGTAATGTAATCCATTTACCTCAATATCGCATCAAGAAGGATATTCCTTAATGTCACAAACCAACATGATTGGAACATCATTATTTGAATATCATTAGTAAACATGTCATTTCATCATGGGAATGAAATTTTATGTAATGGTTTTATTCTAATAAAATGTATGAGATATAAAATTCCATAAATATGGAATGTAAAAATCATTCCCAGACATATTCATTAATGAAATATATATAGTTATGCAGCAAATCTACCCTACCTCACTCTCAACATACGGTGGCATTATTTTTTTCCAAAAATCTGCGTGCTAAAAACAGTAAAAGCATTAATGATAATATTAACATCTATATACCATTATACATGCTAATAGAATGGAATATATGATGACATGAAAAATGAATACTTCCTACCAGTATGTTTGTTCCCATAATCTCCCATCCTATATATTACCAAATGTCAACACCATGCGAATAAGCCTCATCCCCTTACGAGTTCTTGAAAATTGTAGTATATGTACAATGCGTCCCATAATATCATGTAATACAAAAATGTAACATTATTCAAGAATATCATCATAAATATTCATGGTTCTCATCATATTGAGGAACTTCCATGACCATATCAATGCAATGTCTACCTCTAGACATTATTACATAAGATTCGTGTAAAAAATGATCAACATTTAACTCTATGCTTAATTAACATCAAATTAATTGAATATACATGTATTTAATGATCAATAACTTATTCCCTATACACAAACTTCATTGTACCCCCACTAGGACTATAGATAAATGACTAAGACCTTCTATCCACTAGACCTCACATGATACTCATGTTTTTGATGAGTTCAAGATTTAGGTAATGAGACAAACACATTGCCTTTCATCGATATACATCTTACTGTAACTTTACAACTCTATGAAAAATCCCTAAAGTGAAGATACTTTTGAAGTACATGCATCTTCCACTAATGTGACCTTGGATATTTTGTGAGATCCACTGCTACAGTATTACCATAGAAGTGTGAGATATGATATTTATTTCTAGGCACCACATCAAAATCATGGATGAATGGAAATAAGAATACTCATTCTTAAATTTCCCAAAATTTTATAATACAGTTACAATATCTATTGATTTTATGGAAATATCCTTTTTTGAGTAGTTACATCTCACAAAACATCCATTAAAAGTAATGATGTATATATTTTGTGACTTCATGTCATCTTTATCAGTTTTGAAACTAGCATATTTATATCATCTATTGACCATTTCTTCACCTACTCCGTAAAAATGAACACATCCTTAGTATATCTGAGATATATATGGGTTGTATTGACTTCCATCCGATGGAGGTCAACTGTATCATCTTGATATCTTCCTAGTGCACTTAATGTGTATGCAACATCTAGGAAAGTACATAGCATATCATAAATGAATGTCTTAATTTATAATGCATTTATATTCCTTTTCATATCACATATTTCCTCATATACCCAAGGACTTTATTATTATTATTTATGAAATATATATCACACTCAAAACAATAACCTCTTAGATTGTTCCAAACTAAATCCCATCAGTTTCTTGTAAATCATTGTAGTTTGACTTAGGTAGAGAAAAATATTTGATCTATCAAGATGGATCTTGATCCCAAGAATATATACTACCTCCCCCAAGTCATTCATAGTGATGCATTTATTCAACCATACCTTAACTTATTATAACTCTATTATTAAGTTTCCGATGTGTAATATGTCATCAACACACACAATTAATAAAATTAATGCATTGTTAGAAAACCAATTATAGAAATCTAGTTGAACCTCATTACTTATGAAATAAAATTCTATTATGGATTCATCAAATCGAATGTTTCATGACCTAGATGAAATCATAAATCCTTAAATTGAATTTTCAAATTTCTGTGCCTTTTTTGCATATATTAGAGTTTCAAAACCTTTTTTTGTTATATATAAATATTAATAATGGTTCCTAAAATGGAATTATATTTTGAAAACAATTTTACTAAATAATATTCATGGTAATCCTCAATATTAAGTATAATTCATATGTATTTCATCATTGAAACTGTTGAAAAGGTTTCAACACAGTCAATTCCTAAACACATTTTAAACCCTTTTTCAACTAGTTATGAATTATTGGTACTTAATTGTACTTACATGTAAAATTTATTCTTGAATACTGTTTTGAAACCAATGGGATTTACATCCACAAGAGGATCTACACTAATCAATACATTTTTAGGGTATATGTTATCCATTTTTAAATTCATGGCTTCATTCCTTTTTAAATCAAATTTACTAATTATGACTTCTTTGTTGGTTATATAATCATTAAAAAATATAATAAGGTTTCACCATCATCAATGGGTAGAAAAATATTCCTTTTGTGTTATATAACATCAATATTACTCTTATGGAGTATATATGTCCCAAAAATATCTTCTTCATCCATTGGGATTTGTGGAATTTTTTTATTTTCTAACTCTTGTGTATCTTGAGCCTTAACTTTATTAAAGTCCAGATTGGTCCCACAATCTCGTTTAGAGGTAAGATAATTCTCAAGAAGTATAGGGTATATATCCCTAAAAACATTTTCAATGGAGAATTTTATAAGCAGTTTCTCTTTGTTTCTTAGGGATATTATTTAAAGATACACTTCTTGCCTCAAAGTGAAATATTTATTCATCAATTGGCCATAAAAACACTTCACAACCCTACTCAAGTATGTAAGACTACATAATGTTCTTTATATTCCATAATTTGTATGGTATACCATTTTTCACATTAG
The DNA here is from genome assembly GCA_963277665.1 of Viscum album. Taxonomy (NCBI): domain Eukaryota; kingdom Viridiplantae; phylum Streptophyta; class Magnoliopsida; order Santalales; family Viscaceae; genus Viscum; species Viscum album. The sequence goes on from OY728146.1 coordinate 1,114,548,269, forward strand.
TTGACACTCATTTTTTAAATATTGTTCTATTTGTAACATGAATTAAAAAATGTATAATATAAGACTAACATGATTCATCATTGATCTCAACATCTCTAACATGGTGTGGTTACTCCTTTTGTTTTAGAAATTCATCTAAGGTGTATAAGGAAGAGTGAGTTTATATAGTATCTCTAAATTTCACATATAATCAATAAATTATTGATCAATATATTATGTATAATGATATGAGTATCTTTTTTTACTTTAATTACCAAGATGGTTCTAAAATTAATTCTTATATTCCCAAAATTTTACAAAACAATTTGACTCATATCTCATTAAATATTTATATCCATATCTACCAAAATAAATTTCAAATGTTATAAGGTATGATTACACACCCATTTAACTGATATGAAATGGTCCACACACATCAGTAGAACTAATTTAATAAGCTCTCCATCCTTTTTCCCATTCCCATTACATTGTACTTTAGTTATTTTCTCCAAAAACATGCATGACAAACACCAATTGGTTTAGTTACAAAAATATTTAAATATCCATCTTGGTGAAATTTATTCTTTAATTTTTTATTTACATAACCTTGCTGATGATTCCAAAATTGGGTGTGGTATGTGTCTTGTGATGTGTCTTTTTTTTCAATTTCTATTACATGGTTCATGTAATCCAACACAAACTCACCATTATTTAAATGATACCTACCATAAAAAATCTAAATTTATAAAATAATAAACATTTATTCACATATTTTAAAATTAATACATTATAATTTTTTCTAGATATAGTAATATTTTTTTGGTAAAAGATGGAACATAATGAAAACCATTCAATAAAAGATCCTTTTTGTGGAAAAAATGTGGTTGTATTCACCAATAACTATAATAGAATATTCAATTCATTGTCCGCTAATAGATCTAGAACCCCTCTTCCAATATTTATAAATATTTTTGGATCCTATATTTGAATACATATGTGAGCACCACAAGCTATATCTAATAACCAATTTTTTGAAATAAATAAATTAAACTCGATAAAAAAGTAACCTAAAGCTTACCATACTTATTGGAATGGGTGCAGTTTTTCTTCTAGGGTCACTTGTTGCCACACGTGAATTATAAGTCACCACATTCCCTTTGTTTTTCCGTTATCTTTATTTTCATGAAAGGCCTATAAAATCATTGGACTTAGAGATGTTTGATTTCCCTCTATGTTTGATCACAATAATGATAAAAGGCTTATTGCTCTACTTATTCATATTTAATTGTTGATAGTATGTAAGTAGAATTGGTATAGACTTCTCAATTTTTATCAAATTAAAATATTAAAATAATTTTGAGAATTGTCAAGGGAGTTGTATAAGAATAATTATGGTTCCAATTTATTTCACTAGGATGAACCATATAAATTCTAAGCATCAGTGTATCTAAGGAACATAACTATGTGAATCCCAGTTGGTATAACCTCCACAAATTTTCTATTAAAGCATGATTTGGAAATATGAAATTGTTCTTTTCTACCTATAACCTATTATAAACATTTATGTTCTTAAATCATTATATAAACATCAATTTTTATACTACACATAATGTGTTCTCTGTATAAAGAAGAAATCATCAAACATTGAACTTCTAATATGTCACACAAATGATCTACATTGAAAATGAAATATTCATCACTCACCTCCTGGAAAGGAGGAATAATAAATGAGGTTTCTATAAAATTTTATTTATATCTATAGAATATCATAACTCTATGTTGTCTAAACTACTCTTGGAAGATACTACTAGTGTAGAGGTTTTCAATCTCCAATATTGACCATATGGACAATATGGATGGTGTTATTTACATTTTAAATTATAAGTATAGATAAAATTGTTGTTATTTTTTTGATTAATAATTATATGGTAAAAAATAAGTTAATTAATTTGATGAATTAAGTGTCCCAAAATTTAATCAGGTATCAGTAACCCTCATAGTTAAACACATAATTTCTAGTTTCTAAGTCACTATTGTGGAAAGGATCCCTATTATTTTTCTCAATGATCTAAATTTTTTCCATGGAAACTATTAGAATGCAATTTGGTATATTTTCTTTATAAATCTGGGCATGAAAATCCGTGATCCATTGATTGGATTCCACTATCTTAAAATCATGACATGGATTTCCTCAAAACATGCGTCCAAAATTCTATTGAATACCCTTATGTTGTTATACTCATTTCAATACAAATTTGAGTCATCCCAAAACCCCCATGATATATCTCATATAAAAGTTTGTTTCTTGACATCGGCCATGTTGTATACTTAGTTCTATAGTTTCATTCCAAATGAAGTAATATAAGGCTTAACCATTCTAAATATTACGTTGTTGAATTTTAATTAATGATGCATAAATTTTATTCCATTTTAAAATTTACATAGATTGTTAATGTAGTCTACGTTTTAATTTTTTTTTAATTTACCATGCATGATATGGCATTTAAGAACAATCCATTTATTTAAATTCCTTATTTTCACATTAATTAATTTATTTATGTGATTATGGTATTTCATCCATCATATAAAAAATGAATATATAGAAATAAATAAATAAATAATTGAACAGGTCACAAGATTATCTCTTATTAAAGTAAATTGTAAACATTCAAACAACCATTAAACTAGTGGGAATAAATCTTGTTTTCCTTCTTGTATTGAGTTACAACATTCTTCCATTCGAACTATGTATCTCCTTGGGTGGAATCTGTCTTGAACCACCTCAACACTCCTTATGATAAATCATTAATTAAATTTATTTATAACTCATATAAAGATGAGTGGAACCAAATTATAGGTTAAGGGGGATTATAAAAATAACCGTGCATACAAAGGTCCAATATAATAATCGATAGAGGGATGAATCGAAATAAAAACTATATAATTTAAAAATAAATATTCTCACCCCCAAACAATAAAATAAATTTTAACATCTAACACATACACTGCACTTGTTTAGGCTCATGAATGTTAATACGGTCAATTTATACCGAAAATAAAATATGTAGTCCTTCATTTCATATTTTTTATTTTTTATTTTGATAAAAATAATTAAATTAGTTAATTAAATAAATAATTAAATCCCATTCATCTTAATTTCCATTAGATTAATCTTGGATATAACCATCCTCATGAAATTGATGTTAAATAAATTTTAGAACCAATAGTTTCATTTTATGAAAATAATTTAATTGACATGATAAAATTATTTAATAACCCTATTAAATTACCAAAAACATAATGTGTAAATAAAATAAATAATGTTTTAATGCTATAACTTTTTGTTAATGGAAATTTAATTATGTTTTTAACTAGTAAACTACGCGATACGTACTATCTAGATACGTGCAATGTACCATGATGTCCTAGTATACATGTTACATGTTGGGGCCATTAGCAATTTGACTCTGGTTGAAGATAGGTAATGTATATTCTGACTACACGCCATGTGGTATGAATTCTATATTCCTGTGAAACTAGTTGAATGTATCATCACGTTCTATGGTCGGAGACTACTTGATTTCAGACACCAACTACACACAATGTATCTTTAATGATGTGTGTTAATATGATAATACCGATGAATCTATGAGTATATATAGTGTGGTAGTTGATGAATAATACACCATGTACACCACAAACACACTATGTATATCTTAAATGATCTAGGTTGTCAGTCTTAAGTGGTATTACCAAATATAATGACCAAAAAGATTAGAAGACATAAACTATTATCCCATGTAGACTACATAGTGTGTACATCATATAAATATAATTTAATATGTTATACCATGTTCCAGGATGTCTGATCAACACATGTCATACACCATATGTAATAACAATATGAAATTTCATGTATCACACAGAATTTCCAGATATAGATTAATATGTTAAACAGTGTCTACCCCAGCTGCATATCATGTTACCTTATATTACCAGAAAAAAATTGGCAGTTCCTAATGGAAACTTTAGTATTTCATCATTTATTCATATACAATTAAGAGAATGAGACAATGGAAGAATATGATTAATAAATATAAAACATTTTAATATAATATTCATTAAAGAAAGAATATTTTAAAATGAAAATTTGAATATGATTTCATATATGTCAAAAATAATATGAATATTAATAAACATAAATGTGGTCACACTGATACCAATTATTGGCTCTGAGCCTAGAAGAAGCATCTTTTGGTGGCTCATATATTAAAACATCTTATAATAATGTTTTTCTCAAAATCCATTCATGAGGAATTTTAATGTAAAATTTTTAATTAACATATTAAATATAGGAAATAATGAATAATTGATATGAGAATTCATTATTTAATGTAGATTTTTACCACTTAAAAAAGACCATTTAAGATATCCTTTATTTTTTGTGAAGATCCAATGGTAGAATCTCTTCAGAAATGATCCACACATTCTACTTTAATATCTAGGCATCACCAATCGATCTTCGGGTGTTAGAAAAGTGAATTAATTGTATTGTGTTGTTTTTGTTGATCACTCATCACACAATGTTGAAATAATCTCACTTATGATTCTCATTCTTGTGACTAATATAGAAAGAGGAGTCAATTGAGAAATCATTTTTCAAAAATAAAATCTATATTCTTTATTGCACACCCCTCAAAATAGACATAACCATCTATTTATTGATATAGGGTTTATATTAAAATATTATTTTTTGGAATGAAATCCCTTAAACAATATTATAACCATTGATGAACACTAAGTCACATAATAATTATTTTGTTAATATAATAAAAATAAAAATAATTATTATTAATATTATTTTGTATTGTGTGCCATATTGAGGAATAAAAATATTATTTAACATGATTTCCAATAATTATTTTTCATTGGACATGGTATTGTGCTATTAAAACTCCTTTATAAGTTACTGAACCCCCATAAATAAATATTTAATTTGAATACTTATTTTATCAATAAAATATTTTAATCAATAAAACATGAATAAAATGTTCCCTTGATCGTGATAATAATATTTATTAATTTAACTAAATTCAAATATAATTTCATCCATATATACAGAAACACTTACTGTATGAACCACTTTGATTCTTTTTCATTAATGTTTTGTATGTTTTCCAATAGTCATTGATTAAATTTTAGAAATGGGTTAAGGAACTGAAGAGAAAGAGCATAATGTCACAACAATGATAACCACATACTAATGCTCAATGTGTAACTTGATCCCATTAACTCTATATCTCATCAAGAATGTTTCACATATCTCTCACAAAACTATATATTCGATACATATTTATTTGACTATATGAAATAACTGATTCTTTTCACCCATTCATGAAATTTAATATGATGGTTCTATTCCAATAAATCAGATAAGAAATCAACTTGAAAAAATATGTAAGGTATAAATCCTTTTATAATATATCCCTTAATAAGTTGTCTATGTGGATTCACTTAACACACCTGACCTCACCGAGAACATATGAAGTCTTGATTTTCCTCAAAAAATGTAATATTGTTAGTCATGACATGCATTAATGATAATATTAATGTCTACTAACTATTACAAATTCTCACAAATAGGATTATCTAGTTACACAAAAACATGTTGAATTCCAACTAATAGGTATATTATCATAATCACCCATCGTGAAGATTACCAAATAAGAACTTCATAATTAGAAGCCTCAATATATTATGAGTACTTACACTAGATATTATATGTATTATTTGTCCCATAATAGTATGTTATTCAATTATTTAACATTATTTTAAATTATCATCATATCACTTAAAGGTCTCATCCTAGTGGGGAATGATTATGAACTTATCAATGTGATTTATACTCTAGAAAATTATTAAATAATAGTAATAAAAATAATTGAACAATATTTAATGAAATGTTTTATTGAAATTAAATAAATTTAATATATAAAAAGTACAATTATTTTGTCATAGGACATGAACACCATCAAGAATAACTAAAAATGGGATAAAATTACTTAGAAAATGAAAAATCCTCAAACTATGATACATTGAATGGTATCATAAAAACCAAATTACTTTTATAAATATATACCATTTAAAGGGTTAATTAAATCAATAATGTCTCACTTAGGAACTATGTGTCAAAATATTAAACATATTATGGAATATTCTTGCATCCAAATGAAATAAAATCTTTAAAACCACAAAACAAAATACCATAACATTGTGAGGATTTTCTACCTCACCATTATTTGATCCCAAATTCCAAGTAACACCTTTTTATTAAAGCTCAAATTTTAACACCGATTGAATTTATAATTTATTTTCCTTAAATAATTATATATTTGATAGCATGTGGTATACATAACACTGAGATTAAATGAACAATGAAATACTATAGAAATATTATTAATCAAATATGACCATTAAAACCTAGCCCTTGGTTTGATGTGTATGGATAAGAATAACACTATTGTAAAAAATATATTTAATTTTACTTAATTAAATTTATAATAAATCAAACATTTATTATCACTTGGTTAGAAATGAATAAAAAATATTATGGAGGTAAAATTTATATTTTTCAAAAAAGTGTTTCTAGGTTTTTTACTGTATTTTAATTTTAATTATTCATAAAAATTTCTAATTAAATTATTATATTATATATCCAATAAAATTAATTTAAATTCTTATGATTGTTTTTATTAGTTAAGGAACATGGATAAATTCATTTTATGCTTCAAAAATACATTTTATTCAAAAATACATTTTATTCAAAAATGGGTTCAATTGTATTTGTTACAAGGGTATTATAATTTGTTTTTACCACTTTTAGAGATTAATATTTTAAAAATGGATATATATTCTTTTAAATCATCATTTCAACGTAAAATTGTAGAGAAAATTTTTCATTTTTTTTGAAATTGTAGATTTTTAGGTAATAGTAAAAAAAATATTTTTTGAAAAATTGTTATTATTATTTTTGATAATTTAATTTAATAGAACCATTATGTTTTTAATTTTTTAAATGCTTCAAAATTGTAATTTTATTAAAATTATTATGTGTGAATCAATATTATATATTATTTTTGTATGAAATCATTTTTATTCTATAAATTGGATTTTCCCTAAAAACTAGTTTCCATTTCGTTGGTGGTATATATTAAAATTAATTTACATAACTTTTATAAATTAGAAATTAGAAAATATATTCCAAATTTAAAAATATAATTTTCTAATTTACTTATAATTCTTGTTTAAATTTTAGTAATAATGAATACCAAGTATGGTAAATTTTTATCAGCATAATAGAATGAAAAATGCGTTAAACAACATTCAAAACAACGATATAAAATCTGAAAATCAAAACAAAACATGATTATATTTTATTTTTTGAGTTTATTTCTATCAGTTATATACTTCATTTAAAACTATACAATTTTTGTGTCATTTTATGTTTATAATGTCTTTTATATTATTTTAACTAAATGATAATTATAGAATATATATCCATTTATTCTAATATATATTATATTTTTGTGGGTATAAAATAATATATGAATTGTTCTGAAGGGTTATTTGGATGATGGAAATTTTATTTTAATTTTCAATTTTTTTAATTTTTATTTATGATATAATTACCTTGAAGGCATACACAATATTGACAAAACACTGGTAAAAGAGGTTCAAAAAGATAGTAGATTATATTAGAAACAATAAAGTAAATATTTTTTGAATGAATTTTTAAATAAAACTAATATATTGGATAAATATATTATATTTGTGATTTTAAAATTTTTAATTTCATAATTATATTTTTTTTCTTGTTATGAATAATGTTAAATTTTGTTAATAATCTAAAAAATTACAATTATTGGTATTTTAGTTTTACAAATTAATTTCCAATCATTTATAAAACAAAAAACCCTATAATAACACTTTTTATGTGAAAGTTTTCAGGATATCATTAATGGTCCATGGATTTGTCACAACAATTTAAAGGAAATCATGACCCTTAAAGTAAAAGAAATTTGTTACCACTATTAATGTTAAAAGTGTTAAATAAGTGGTTTAACTAAGATATAAGTTTTAAAATGCATCATAAAAATGGTACATTTTATATTTTAAGTTACTTATATATTATTATTATTAAATTAAATGTTATAAAGTTTTTATTAATTTTACATCAGTTATAAACATATTATATATTAATATTTCACATATTTGCAGATTTTACACCCACCTCACTTATAAAATAGATACTCATCTCTACTATTAATAAAACATATTGAACCATTTAGATTTTCCAAGACCTTTAAAACTACCTTAAAAATATTTATCCATATACTAGAGGTCTTGTTTTCCCAAAAATACAAAAAATTAGGCATACGGTGTAAGACAATGGCGTATTATCAAAGAAGGTCTTTAACTATTACATGCTTGTTTTAATGATCATTTATTCTTGTACCTCACCAATTGCTATCACAAACTAGATTATATAATAAAATAATATTATAAAATATATTTCAATAAATTTATGATTATTGTATATCCCTTTTTCATAATTTTCATATCAAATGGAAAATAAAATCATCACTCATGTATTGGTTTGTACTGCTATCTCCATATAGTGATGTAAATTTTTTATTAATCATATCCACATATGGTTGGTTATCAAGATTGATTGAATAAATATATATTATTTATATGTTATAATTATTATTTTAAAAAAAATATGATGTTACTTACCTTATTTCCCTTCTATCTATTGGAAAATGACCACGTCCCTCATGTTTACGTGTAGACTACCACCTCGATGAAGCAATTTTATTGGTTTTTCATTACTACCTCACATGGATATTAATAGTTATTATATAGATGAAAAAAATGATATTTATAATGTATTTAAATATACATAAAATTAAATATATCATCTAATTTATTTCTCTTCTACTCTATAGAAAAATGGAAACATAGCTTATGAATACCTATAATATACCATCTCCACGAACGAAAATGAATAATTTTTTATAACATACATATATGGTTAATTTTAAAATTTAATTTAATTAAAAAATATATATAATTTTTACTTCTATATATAATATATTAACATATACCATTTTACCATAGTTATCTTATTAATGTTATTTTTGTATGTATGAATTGAAGGGCCTAAATAAATCCAACGTGATGTTATTTGATTTAGTAACTAAATTAAACTAGGTATATAATTAAATAAAATAAGTAATAATAATGAAATGAACAATATTTTTTTATTATAAAACAATGAAATTAATAAAATTTCATCATTTTGAAAATTGAATTTTGTAAATGGTTCGTAAGGGGAGAGGAAAGGGATTTCCCATATCAGTTTTATTTTATTCAGAATTTTCCTATTTTCACCACATAGATTTTTTGTTGTATATAAAATTCCATATTAATTTATTTTATCAATAATTACTTATACTTGACGTTGTTTTTATTTCGATTTCTTTTTATATTCATTAACATTGTAATAATTTTATGTGATAAATTATGTAGGTAAATGTTCTTTAAAACCTTAATTTAATAATTTATTTCAAATTTTATTCCATTTCATAATTGTTCATTAAAATGTTTCATGAATCATATAATTTATCTATAAAAATATTTTCAAGTTAATTTTCAATGTTCTTTTACTAACTTTACAATTTTTTAAAACATTTTTCCACATGCATAACTTTTGACTCTTTTTTCCAAAGTGCTGGAGAATATTTTTTTAAAGTATTAATCATAAAATAATTTTCCCAATAGAACATAAATTTTTGGTTTTATATATTCATCTTCATGTTTACTGTTTTATCAAATTTAAAATAAATATAACATTTTTTTAAATTTTTTATTTTATGATGTTTTTAAAAATGCGACATTTCTCCACATTTTCACAAGAAAATGGAATGCACTTTGGATATGGGGTCAAATAAGTTTTTCAGTTGTATTATTATTAAGAAAATGAATAATATAAGGGCTTTATTTATGATATGGTACAAGGGAATTATATATGATGACATGTGGGAAATAACATATTTCTTGGGGGTGGGTGTACTGGATTTATGTCCAAAATTCATTGGGTAACGATTAATAATAAATGATAAAAATCTAGAAGATAACCAAGTTGGTAAACCATATCGTGCTAAAGGCAAATGAGTTATTGAAACATTGGTTAAACACGGGTCAACATAGGTAGTGAATATGATTATCGTAGATATTGAATTATTTATTCATAATGTTTATTTTTAAATTTATTATTTCATTTGTTCAAAAATGATTATGAACATCTAAAGGTAAAATATTTGTTTTTCAAAGAATTTTTTTCTATAATGACTTCATGTTTTTCTATTTTTTTCTACTAGGAATAAATTATTTTCTTTGAGAAATGATTTATTTTATTATACATAAATGTTTTATTTATGTGCTGAAAGCATTAATGTGAAATTTGAAAACATTGTCATCAATTTTCATGGGTTTTAATAGATTAATTGGACTCCATTATTTTGACATCCCATAAACGAATTTTATTTTCTCATACCACATTTGAAAATATTTTTCGTAGAATATATTGATATATAAAAACTATATAAAGGTCAATAATTATATGGTGGTGACTCATCACAAAATAAGATGAGGTGTTTTGAATGAAATAAGAAAATAAATTTCAGAAGCCTATTTTTTTTGAAAAATATACACTGATTAGAAGTATCTAATTTTTAATTTAATTATTTATATGAAATAATTTATCCTAATTCAATAAAAAATCCAAAATAACCATGAAATTTAAGAATACAAGACCATTTCAATAAATCTATAAATATAGTGTTGTATATGAGACAAGCAATTATATTTTGTAACAAAGAAAATATTAATATAATTTTTTAGGGTATGAGGATTAAGATCATTATATTTGAAGATACTTTGATAACATCACCAGTTAACATTTATATGTTTAATGATAAGTTTAACCGAATAGATACCATTTTATGGTTTTATATAAAGATATATTAAGATGATAAAGTATAATTTAGGATATATTTATGGGAATACAACACTTGGGTTTAGTATGGGTTTTAGTGAAATTGTTATTTAAACAATAATGTTTGTTTGTATTTTTTAGAAATAAGTTAAAATTATTAATAACCATTAGGGTCAATAAGATTGAATAAATTTGATGGAATTATTTTTCAATAGGATAATTGGTTAATGCATTTTGTCACCACATATTTTATCATATAAATAACTAGTGGGTTGAAATGTTATTTGGTGGATAAGTGATTAAATTTATTTGTGACGAAGTTCATTGTATTTTTTGGAAAATTATAGGAATCATGTTAAATGGAATTTTTTTTCTATTATGCGATTTTTTTTCAAATTGATAGATATTAATTGAGGAATGAAAATTGAGTTACCTTGTGGAATTATATATGTTTTTGTAGTGGTTTTATAGCAATTCAGGTTTTCCATATAAAATATTATAATATTTTGAGGTATATATCAATCGAAAATATTCATTTTTTCAGGTGTATTTATGATAGATAAATGTTTCATGGGATTAAATGTTAGTTTTATCGTGGAATAATATGTAATTAGATCAATCTAATATTTGGGTTTATAAATTGGATGTGCATGTTTTAATGAATTTTATTTTCATTTATTTACGAATTAATGTAAGATAATAATTTCAACTTATTGTTGAGGTTTTGTAGATTAATGCATGATGATATATTTTTAGTGTGAATTAATTAACATTATTTTAACCATTATAATTTTTCTAAATTTATAGAGATAATAGGAATACAATTATTTGTTTTTTATATTATTATATAATAAAAGATAATTTCTGTTAATTGGGAATGAAAAAAATTCTTTCTTTAGAATATTTTATGAAGAATAGATATAAAACTACCCAAAATGCAACCAAACGATGAATATGTTAATATAAAATGAATTGAAATAAAATATGTATATAATCTCATATCCTATATCTTTAGGGAAAAATAATTCCTAAACATAGGAAAGATGAAGATAAATCTATGGAATATCATGGTACACTTTCAGAAAAAATTTCAAAAGGATGAGTCTCATAATGTATAATTCATTATTTATCAAATATTTAGTGAATTGAAATGTTTATTTATTTTCATGAAGAAATTAATAATATATTCAAAAGGATAATATATTTTTATGGATTAAAATTTATTTTCTTCAACTCTTCCACTCCTTGGATTTAATTTTGAAAAAAGTTTTAAAACTATTCTTTTGAACATAACATAATATTATGATGACTCTATTATTTTAAGGGGTACAAAGTAACACCCCCACACATTATAGAAATTATATGATTGAAATATGAATTTTATATAAAATCCATTATTTTAGAAACTAATTAGTTGAATAAAAATATAATAAAATAGATTTAAAATTTACTTCCATAATAAAATGAATAACCATTTATAAAATTATTATTATTTTCTTATGAATGATGATCAATTTTTTTAGTTAAATGAAATATTTTTCATTAAATAGTTTATATGTTCCCAATATATTGTTTTCTTAATATATCAAATTAATTCTTATTGGTAAATTAATATAATTAAAATTTCAGATTATATATCCAATAAAATTAATTGACATTCATATAATTGTAGTTACAGGGCATAGAATTTGAATAAATTCATATTATTATTCAAAATACATTTTCACCAAAAATTATTTTATTGATTTTTTATTTTAATTATCTTAATGTTTTTCTACAACATTTATAAATATTATATAAAAAATTATATTTTTTATAATGACAACGTAAAAATTATCTTAGGGTCAATTTTTCAATTATTTGTGAAAAGTTGATTTTTGAGTGAATGGTGAAAAATAAATTTTTTAGAAAAATGTTTATTTTTATTAATAAAATAATTTTAGTTAAATGCACCACGATATTTCCGATTAAGATTAAATGTATCAAAAATTTTATTTTATCAAAATAATTATTTAGTAATAAAAACAATTTTTTTATAAAATTATTTTTATCTTTAGAATTTTTATTTTCCCCCAAAAAACGTTCCCCATTGCGTTTTGAGACATTATATTGATTATAGATTCACCCAATTATGTAAATTTAAATATATAAATGGTTTTCCATGTTTGGTATCACTGAATTCTAACATGTTAGTAATGCCAGTTTCATTTTTTGACATAATGATTAATAAACCTACAGAAGATTATCACCGGAGGAAAAGGTAAAATAGATTAAATGAGATTCAAAATTGTTGTATAAGGTATGTAAATAAATAAATAAAATTCTTTATTTAATTTAATGTGTAAATTTTAACCATACTTATGCAATATTATAATTTTTTTATCATTATAATTTGATTACGACCTTTAAATTATTTTAAGAAAATGATAATTATAAAATGTCCATCTATTTACATTATTATCAGTAGTATGTTTATGTTGTGGAAAAAAGTTTATAAATATTTACAATATTTAATTATATGTATGGATATAATTTTTATAAAATTTATATATTTTTAATTTTTAGCAATGATATTATTACCGTGAAACTTATGCAATGTAGGTGTATCACTTGTGAAAGTTGATAAAAAAGAAAGTAAAATACTCCATGAAATTAAAAGTATTATTTTTGGATGACTTATGGTGTTCAAACAATTTGTTGGATAATATAAAATTTTAAGTTATGGTGAATTATTTTAGATAAAAATTACATTTTTTTTGATACCCTTAATGTCCAACAATAAGAATCTTACACAAATTACATTAAATGGTATTTATTGTTTAAAAATTAGATTTAATTCATTAGAAAATAAAAATACTACAAAAAACATTGGATGGGAAATAATATAATCTATCATTTATGTTAAATGAACTTGAAACTAATTTTTTTTAATGTAATTTTTGATGACCCATAGATACTGAAACATTTTTTATAATGATTAAGAATAAAAGGGTTAATAAGGGGTTAATCGAAGTAATATGGTTCAAAATGCAACTTCATGAAGTCTAAATTATAGTTATTAATATTATCTATACCTTACACTATTTATATTTTACGATACGGGTCATTGGATTAATTTTAAATTTTTTAGATAAATATTACATATTAATATTACATGTACTAATAAGAATACTACCCACATCACTTATAAATGGGAAATTCATCTCTTATCTTCCTAAAATGTTATGATCTAATTAAATAAAATCATAAATTCTCAAATAACTTTCCAAAAACCATTATTATATCTCATAGTTCATGGTTTTCTAAAATAACAATCAATATGGATAATGGTTTAAGACAAATTGGTTTTTTCAAATAAGAGATATAACTTATAATTGAGTGTTTTCTTATTCAAATATTATTCAAAATCATTCAATCCAAACATAAAAAAATGAAGATATAATAACATAAATTTCTATATATATTGAAATTTAATTATTTTATAGTACAACCCTTTTTAATATCATGTTATATCGATTAGAAAATGAAATCCTCATTTGTGGGTATGTACAGACTACCCACTCTACATAACGATGTAATTGATTTTTCCTCACCCTTATATTATGGGGTTTTAATTATTATGTGTTTAATAAATATATACAACATTTATGAAATAATTATTCTTATTGAATGATAAATTATTACTCACATTATCCCTCTTCCATCCGTTGGAAAATTATATCACCGCTCATGTGTATGAGTATACAACCACCTCTTCAAAGCAATGTGAATCATTTTTCCATAAAACCTTTCATTTTTGGTTTTAAGGATGGACATAATGAATAAATATTACATGAATTATATATTTATGATTTCATAAAGTATAATATTACCTTATTTAATTATTTTAAACTCTATTAAAAATGGGAACAGTGCTTAAAAGTACATACAGACTACCATTCCAATGAAATGATGTGATACATTTTTTATAACATCCTTAAATGATAGGATTTATAAAGAATTTTTCTTATTAAAATAATTATTATGATATATATTATGTTTTAGTGTTGAGGGAACTAGGAAATAATTGACTATGACCAACCTACATAAGTAATTTTGGATTTTATGAACATAATGACCACAAAATGTACTATGCGAACATAACAAATTGAATAACATTATAAAAAATTTACCAAAAAGAATAAAAATAAAAATATTATATTAATGTTCATGAAAATTGTATTAATGATTGTATAAATAAAATAAATCTCATTATTTAATAATTTTAAGGATATACATTACGAGTTAGGATATTAGGTAAGGTATTTCTCATCTCATTTTCTATTCCTTGTGAAGAAATACAATTTTAGCACATTTTTTATTTGTTGTGGTGTATAAGATACATTATTAATATATATTATAAATTATTTTCGAAAATTATATTTTCTTAAAAAATAAAAAATTAATTCCTATAATCTTTTTTAATGTTTCCTTTAATTTAATGTTACCCATGATGTATGATATTATTATTTAAAACCATATAATAATGTATTTATTAAAAAAAATTGTCCACCATGTCTAGGTTCACATAAATGATTCAATAATTTTTAAATTAGTACACCAATTTATTTTAATATTCATTTTCAAATAAATTTGAAATTATAAAAAATGATTTGAAAAAGGATATTTATAATAATTTCCATAATGGTTACATTATGACTTTTTTTTTTACCAATGTATAATAGTATGTTTTTTAAATTTATAATAAAATAATAGATTTTCTTTATTTTATTTCATTTTATTAGCATCAAAATTAATCGATATATTTTATTTCTTTTCTGAGTAGATTAAACATCATATGTTTGTCATGATTTTTTTAATTTTATGGTGTTCCAATAATAAAAGGTTATTTAAACAAATTTTTTTAAAAAATTAAGTGATTTTCATTATGGGGTAAAATTATTTTTTGAATCTTTTTGGACAAAAAGTAAAAGATTATTCTTCTCTTGATATGTTACTTGGGTAGTATATATGAACTTGGGTGATATTGAATTAGACCATGATGGTGGGTGAATACAATATAGTTGTCCAATGAATTGGGTAATTATTATACATTAAAGGAAGAATATCATAGAGATAAAAATATAGGTTACTCCAATAGAATTAACCCAAAGTTAGTTATTCTTATATCGATTAAACATGAGTGATTATGGGTTCTGAATATAATTATTTAAGATACACATTTTATTCTTTCTTATTTTTTTTGTGGAAATATTTTTATTTTGTAAGGTAATAAATATTTGTAAACATTTTTTTTTGACCATAAGATGAGAACCTTCATTGAAAAAAAGAGATTATTTATTATAAAAACAATTTCAGAACAATAAATGATTGAATGATGGAACAAAACATTTGAATTTATGAAAATGTGAAACAAGATACAAAAAAATCATAGATGACAAAATAATATCCTGGACATCTAAACCTTTGGTGGAATGACCATCTTCAAGATACCTGGTCTCTCTGTAGAAATATATAATGATGAAATTAATTAAAGAATGGAAATACAAGAAATTATACCCTTGATTGTTAATATTCCAATGAAGGTGAGGAAATAAAATTCTGATTTTATGTACCAAAATTATTTAGTCACATTCTAACCAAAAATTGTTCAATCGTCTGTTTTTGGATTTCTCATTGGCAATGATAACATAGTGAATCTTAGCCATTAAAATAAATAAATTACACATGATCCATAAATAACCCCAAGTATATCAATATAATTGTCCATTAAAATAGCCCCACAACCTAAAAAAAATAGAGTTTTTTATTAAGGAGCCACCTGTATTTACTTTAATCAATCATACTATAAGAAATTATCAAAACACATCAATTTTTCCAAGATGAGGATACTTTTTACCTTTAATCCCAGATATCCTATAAATAGAGTGTTCATGGATTGAGCTAGGATATTCTGATTTTTAAAGGATGTTAACACTATTTGAAGTTACTAATAATTGTTCTAGAGAATCATGACAATTGGAAGGAACATCATCAGTATTTATCCTATTTTTTCTGTAAAATAATGTTCAGTAATTCAACTTAAATAGTTCAAAAAAGTACAAAGACCTGGGGGAGAGAGTAACATCAATCCTGCACCTGATAAATCACAAATAGAGAATTAATAACCAAATTATAAGTCAATGTTATCAACTAAAACATTCCATATTGCTGAGTTAGTACCACAACTATGAGAGATGCGATCCAGGTCCTCCCTATACTGATGACAGAGTGGAAAAATAATGCATAATGAAATGATGAAGACTTTATAGAGATTTTTTTCTCATCTAACATTTCCAAATGTTTTTTCACAAGATATAAGGATGTTTAATAACTATAATAGGTTCAATTATTCCCCATTTTTCACCCTTCCTAGAATATGAAGAAGTGTTTTGAATCAAATAAATGAATAGTGGTGAATATGATATAACTTATATCTTTGAAAAGAAGAGTAATGTATAACTAAATGAATATGTATTTCTAAATGAATATTTGGATACATTTCTTGATGACTGTTATATAATTATCCTTGGTTAAGAGGTGCAATTCACTATTTACTTGCGTCTATAGGAAAACACAGTTTTTAACAACTTTATCAACTGTCTCCAATAGTTCCATTTAGATTGAAAAGGAATTTACACGATTTTTTTATAAGGCTATCATTCATCCAAGAAATTTATCATAGGTTGACATATTTTAAATTTTGAAGTATAACTATGGTTCATTGAGGGTTCACAATGATTAAAATCAACTTAACAATATTTTTTATTAAGAATATGTAGATTTTTCATTGTCATGATTCATAGAATCAACTTTAACTAGCTTTATAATTATCAAATATTGACTACATGTATGGATTTCATCAACTAAAGGCAAATGAGGATGATATTAAATGTAAATATTTAAATTCAGGTGTGGTCATTATGATTTTTATGTTATTACATTTACATTAGTGAACCCACCTACTACATTTATATATTTTATGACTGTATTATTCATTGAATATTCATATAATTTTTCTATTGATGATATTATTGTATATAAAAAGACATGTAGACCATTAAAAATATTTTATGTTAGTTATTTAGACATTGAGAAAAAATAATTTATATATAATATTCACTAAATATGAGTTTTGGTTAAAATAAATTACATTATTAGGGATTATTACAATTAAGGATCACATAATAGTGGATCCAATTGATATTATTGTGGTAGAATATTGTAAAATAAAAAATAATATCATAGTCTTTTGTAGTATTCTTTTATTATCTAGTTATTATAAATATGTGTTAAATATATTCCCCAGTTATCATTCCTATTAACCAATTTAAATTAGAAGTTCCTTAAATTCATTAAGAAAAAGGAATTTAAAGAATGATTTTAGGAATAAAAAATTTTGATCAACTAATTCTCTAGTTTAGTATTTCCATAATGAAATGTGTATGTTTTTGTAGTGATGCTTTAATGAATGTCCATGGGTTTTTTTGGGTAAAAAAAGATTAGTGATTGGTTATACAATACAATAGTAGAATCTTCATTAATAAATTTTTCTAAAACATGAATATGATGCACCATTGGTAATTTTTATTTATATATTTTTAATAATTATTCATCTTGGGGGATATGTTATATATATATATATATATGTTATAAAAAATTTAAATATAAATTTAGTTAAAAAAATGTAATAGGACAAAAATAAGTTAGTTTGTATTGATTTATAATAGTATGATTCACTATCATCCAGTAAAAAAATACATGGTAATTTTTTTATTTAAATGATAGTGAAATATTAACTATAGAATTTATTGAGAATGATCAATTATTTTATGATTTATGGATGATTTTATTATTTATTATGAAGGTTGAAACACCTTTTCTTTTATCATAAGTAATTGTACGGTTATTATTTTTGAACGAATAATGAATAAAAATAAATAGGATCATATTATTCAAGAGAATATAATATTGATAAATTGAGTATGTTAAAAAACATTTAAATTTAATGAATTTTTTTTCATAATATTTGAAAATATGATTAATAAATTGAAGGACACATAGCTGATAGGGGAAATATTGACCAAGAATCATAGAATTCGAAAATAAATTCTTTTAGGAAGGAAAATAATATATATGTGTCTTTTGTAATATATTTGTTGGGAAGGAATAATGAATTATTATAATAACATTACCATGAAAAATATGATATGTCAAAATTTTAATGAAAAACAAATACAATATAACAGAATTGTTCAACTGTTTTCAATTATAGTGTTAATATGAGAACATATATCAATGATTTTAATTATGGTATTACCAGTGAAATTTTGATGTAATAAAAGTATGTGTAATATTTTTGATTTTTTAATTTAATATTCTCATTTTATTCCAATTTTTGATAACATGTCTCTAGATCATATTTATTTTCTACAAAATAATGTTATAGTAATGTTACGAGATAAATATATTTATATTTTTTTTTACTGGGAACTAAGATGTACCTGAAATTTTTATAAGGGACTTGAGAATTAATTTGGTTTTGAATTACAATTTAGTGTAACTTTTCATCTTAATAACAATGTCAATGAAATGTGGATAATTCAAAAATATGGTGATATTCATTGTGATTGTTTATTTTTTTATAAATTAGTTTGGATCAACAAAATTTTTTGGCCACATTTTCTTCAAATAAATTTTTTATAACATACTAACGAAACTGTATTTTCTATTTTATAGAATTCTTATTTATTTTTCCACCACTTTAGGATGAATCTCGATAGAGAACATTTATATATATTAAATTATTAAATGAGATATTTGATAAGGTTAAATTTATGAGACATTAAATGATATTTTCCTAATGTTAAAAATAGCTATATTTATAATCAATGGAAAGATATTTTTTTGGATAAAGGTAAATTCTTTCTTAAAATATCTCCATAAAATGATTTGATATGTATATATAAGAAGGAAAAATTATATGTACAATTTATTACTCTAATCATATTTTGGACAATGTATTATCTATGGATTATTAAGCATCCCATTCTCAATGTTTTCCTAGGGTATATAATGTGTCTCATGTTTATTTATTATGGAAACATATAAATAAAAAATGGGAACATCTTTTAAACATATGTACAGACTACCATTCCAATAAAATTATGTGATACATTTTCCATAATACCATTAAATGGTAGTATTTATATTGAATTATACTTATAATAATAATTAGAATGATATATTTTATGTTCTAGTATTGAGAGAACCATGAAAAAATGGACCATGACCAACCAACATAAGTAATTTTGGATATTATGAACCTAATGACCTCAAAATTTCCTATATGAATATAAAAAATTTAATAACCTTATAAAACATGGTACTAAATTAAATAAAAGTAATAATATTATAGTAATGTTCCTGAAAATGGTTTTAATGATTGTATAAAATATATAAAATCTTATTATTTATTAATTTTAGGTATATACAAGGTGAGTAAAGAGATAACATAATGTATTTCCCATCTCATTTTCCATTATTTGTGAAATATTACATTTTCACCACTTGTATTATTTGGTGTGGTGTATAAGATACATTATTAATATATATTATCAATTATTTCTATGAATTATATTTTTTAAAAAATTAAAAATTAATTCCTGTCATCATTTTTAATATTTACTCTAATTTAATTTTACCAATGATGTATGATATTATTATTCAAAACTATATAATAATTTATTTATTGGAAATATTTATCAACCATGTTTTGGTTGTTATAAATGATTCAATAATTTTACAATTTATACAGCAATTTATTTTAACGTTCATTTTCAATGAAATTTAAAATTTCAAAAAACATTTTTAAAGGATATTTATAATAATTTCCTTACTAGTAACATATTGAATTTTTTAAAAAAATTACAAAATAATGGTATTTATATTTATTATTAATTAATAGATTTTCCTTATTTCATTTCATTTTAATAGTAACAAAATTCATCTATATATTTTATTTCTTTTCTAAGTAGATTAAAATTCTTATTTTTAGGATGATTTTTTTATTTTTATTGAGTTTCAAGAATAAAAGATTATTTTGACACATTTTTATGGGAATATTTAAAGTGATTTTTATTATGGGATAGAAACATTTTTTGAATATTTTGGAACAAAAAGTACAACATTATTTTGATTCTTGATACGTTACTTGGGTGTTATATATGAACATGGGTGATCTCAAAATAGATCATGATGGTGGGTGAATACAATATATTTTTCCAATGAATTGGGTAATTATTAACCTTTAATGAAAGAATATGGGAGAGATAAAATGTATATTTCTCCAGTAGAATAAGAAAAATCATTTATTCTTATATAGGTTAAACATGAGTGATCTTGGGTTATCAATATGATTATTTAAGATAAAAATTTTATTCTTTCTGGTTTTTTTGTGGAAATTTTTTTATTTTGTAAGGTAATATATATTTGTAAACATTTTCTTTTGATCATAAGATGATATCATTCGGTGAAAAAATTGGATTATTTATTATCAAAACAATGTCAAATCAATAAATGATTGAAGGATGGAACAAAAATTTGAATTTATGAAAACGTGAAACAGGATCTAAATGAATTAGAGGAGACCAAATAATATACTTACCATCTACACCTTTGGCGGAAATACCATCTGCATGATTATTTGCCTCTCTATAGAAATGGGAGGTGATGAAATTAATGAAAGAAAGAAAATCCAAGAAATTATTCCATTGATTAGAAATATTACAAATAAGGTGATAAAATATTTTTCTGATTTCATGTACCAAAATTCTTGACTCACAGTCCATCCATAAATTGTTTCAACCACTCTTTTTGGATTTCCCTTTGGCAATGATAACAAAAAGTATCTCAGATAATAATGATTAATGAATTGAATATAATCAACAAAGAACCCATAGTATATATGATTTATTGTACAGGAAAATATCCCTATACCCTTAGAAACATAGATTTATTTATTAAGGAGCCATCAGTATTCACTTTAATCAATCATACTATAAGAAATTATCAAAACCCATCAATTTTCCAAGAGTAGGATGAATGTTACCTTTAATACCAGTTATCCTAGGAATAGAGAGGTCATGGATTGCACTATGATATTGTGATTTTTTCAGGGATGTTAACACTATTCATAGTCCATCACAATTGATATAGAGAAACAAGAAAATTGAAAGGAACATCATCATGATTTATCTTTTTTTGTTTCTACTAAATAATGGTCATTAATTTCACTACAATAGTGTAAAAAAGTACCATGATCTAGGGGAGAGGGAACAACATCAATCTAGCTTCAGATAAAGTCACAAATAGAGAATTAATAAGTAAATTATAACTTTAATATTTCAACTAAAACATTCCAAATTGAAAATTTAGTACCACAACTATGGGAGATGTAATCTAGGTCATCCCTATACTGATGACAGAGGAATAACAGAGCATAATGAAATGATGAATATTTTACAAGGTTTTTTTCTCATCTAAAATTTACAAATGTTTTTTTCACAAGATATAAGGATATGTATGAACTATAACATGTTCAATAATTCCTCATTGATGACTTTTCATAAAATATGAAGAAGTGTATTGAATTAAATAAAATTTTGCATTTATGAATGTTGTTTTTGTAAAAAATGGTTATTGAAAGGATGTTCCAACATTAGATTATATGTTGTTGATATGTAAAAGTTTTCATATGTTAACTAAAACTAGTGAAGAAAAAGATATTTGATATTTAAAAGTGGTTACCCCTTTAATAAATAATATAATAATGGGTTTTTTCTGATATGGGGAGTTTAAAAATCCACTCACTTAATTACCGATTCTATATAGAGAAAAAAAATAATACTAGATAGTGTTATATAGGGATTCGATGGAATAAACAAATTCCATGAAAGGATCACCAGAACAAAAAAGGAACCAATTTGACAATGAAAATGAGAATTATGACCTATTTTAAGCCATTAAGGGATCATAAAATAATACATAGTCATATGGGGGTTGAGATAATGGATGGGGGAGGGTTAAAGGAGAGAAAGTGCATACTAATTTTTGTTCCCCTAAAATTCACCCATCAAATAAATGTTACATAGTAAATCCTTACAAAAAATATAGCTTTCCCCTAGGGCACCCCTTCACCCCCATTGGCCACTTAGTTGTGGTCCAAACCTTATAAGGCTTTCTCACATTCCACTGACAGTGAACCTACATCATGTGGTCAGTACCTCTATATTGCAATCATATTAGGGTTGATAATGATAGCCTTGTTTGATCAACTACCAATCCCTAACCCCTAACACATCTCAAAAAAATATAATTTAATTCAAAAAATCATCCTTGAATTCATACATGAAATTCTTTCCTTATTATATGATTCATTTAATTATAAGATAAGAATAATATATCAAATAAAATACCAAGGTTTTCCTCTTTAATTATGCATCATCTTGATCAATATATTAAATGACATAGATTAGGTAAAAATTTAAAAATTATTATAGTTAGTGCCTCTCTAAATTTATGTTTGAATTATTTATTCATCACATTCCCATAGAGTGCCTCACATTTCAAACTTTATTTTATTAGAAATGTTGTATCTATAAATAATAAACACATATAATTTTTAATTGATGTAAAAATACATCCACGAATAGTACGTCTTTCTAATTTTGTCTAGATATATGGGTTGGAACGATGTATTGTACCACCTTATGTGTAGTGAAAACCATCCACATCTATTAAATTATATACTCCATGGAAATTCCATAATGTGTCATCATGACAATATCTATATAGATCTCTAATTAATTTTATGAAACCCAAAAAAAATTACAAATTTTCACAAAAATGTGTTTCCCTTATACTATTTTGAACCTCTAAACCCTCTCATCATTTCATGATCATATACACAAAATACAATCAATTTTGATATCTTGAAATGATTTTAATTATTTTAATGAAACCAATTTTATATGAATATGGAATAGTTTTCATTCTCATAACTGTGAAACATTTACTTAGTTAAAAACAATATAAATTATTCAATACCATGATCACAAGTCATTTGACCTTAATAATTAATACTTGAAAATTATCATTTTATTTTCACAGAAGCTTGGTATGTAGAAATATCTCTAAAAGATCTGTAAAATATTAATGCATAAAGAAAAATTGTATTTTTTTTAAAATTTCAATCTCAATGTATAGTCATTTATGTGAAAAAAATAATCTATATTTCATCATTTTGACACTACTATAACCTTTTAAAATAATTATCTACTCTTTCACTATGACTCAATATATTATATCATGATCTTCAAATAAACAGAATAGAAACAACATTATAGATCTTGGTTCTTCCATCTACGGTAACATGTTCTGTGAAAATATAAAATTCATTTTTTATAACCTTATAGAACTATATAATTTCATGAAAATTCAATTAGACTATAAAATTACAATATTAGAAAAAAGGGTACTCTCAAAAAATAAATAAGTATAAAGATAATCTATTTAGTGTAATAAAAACAAATCATGAAAGTTTATTTTATTTTCATTACCAAGTTTATTTAGTTTAATAATATTAAATATTAGACTAATTTGTCAAAAATTTATATACTTCAAATGGTTTGGAAAAAATATTTTTTTTCATATAGTAATTATATCAAATATATTTTACCCAGACATATTATATATATATATATATATTCCTTTTGATTAAATGATTTGTAATTTCAAAATTATTAGTAAAGGATTGGAATATGAGTTTCATCATAATATCTCTTAAACCACTATTATGGTAGAATATTACTCTCGAATCAAAACATATTTACCACTTTCAACTAATTTTTATATTTAAAAACAATTAGTTTTTTAAAAGAATTAATTTATATAATTTTGTTATATTTTAACCATACCAATATAAGTGAATTATTAATTATTATAATGAAACCTGATATATTTATTATTAATATTAAAATACCCCTCTTCATAATTTTAAATCGATAATATCTTTCTCCAAATCGATCTGTATATATATATATATTCGACAAGCAATTTATTATTCCACACCTTAAACAATAATTTAAAATAAAATTGTTTATTTCATATATTAAAATTATCACTTAACTATACTGATGTGTTCTTATATTAGGTCACATAGAATCAAATAATTTAAAAATTATGAAATACTCAATATAGTTGTATATCCATAATTTAATGAGAATTATTAATCTGTATATAATAATGTGTCATATTAATATGGAGTCATGATGAATTGTTTCTATGATTTTTTTCAATAGCGTTGGGGTCAAATTTTTCTCATTAATCTAGACCCAATAATTTAATAAATTCATTGATATACATCACATGACATCTAAATGAATGATATATTTCTTAATATATAGCCTCAGGGGGTATGTGTGTTATGAAATCATAAACATTTTAAATTTAATGTAGATGTATTTGTAAAATTATTCTCTTATCATGGTATTATATTTACCGAATTTGAAATAATTAACATAGTTGAGTATTATAAATATTTATTCCATCAAACATTTCACATAATTTTTTTTGATTAACATGGTTTTAACAGAGAAATGCCACTAGAAATATGAGACTTAATATACTATATTTTATATCCTACGTAAACAAAATAATAATTTTGTATAGGGTTTCACTGATTACGACACCAACGTTATGAAATCTTATTCATGATTATTTCTGGGATGGGTGAACTATTGGGACATTTCCAAAGGTGTTTGTGAAGAAAAATCACCCCGAAAGAACATTTTTTTTGGCATATACAGAAAATCATTATTCTGATATATAACCCAAGTGGGAAATTTTTAATGGTGTACTAGGAAAGAAACCATGATATATGAGGTGACCCAAAGGGTGTGATTACTAGGTTCATTTCTAGAAGATGTAGTGTAATAATAAATGGTACTGCATCTAATACCAATATTGAAGGGAAGAGGCACTTCCTATATGTTTTGTTTGGTGTCCACAACAATGGAGTTTCCCTATAAAGGGGGAGTGTTTAACAACCTAAGAAAAGTGAGACCCAATTAACTAAAGTGTACTACCCATGTTGGCATGGAGGATATTTCCTTACTAGATCCAAATAGATCAGAACTCCATTATTATGTGAAAATTTCTTTATGTAATTTTAGAAAAGTGGAACTGCTATGATGTTTCATAGGGGTTCGGTGAGTGAGGAAAAAGTAAACTGAATGATCATTGTTGGACCATGGGGATAGTCCTTATATTGATAAGTGGCCCCAATAAATAATATATATTTTTGATATATACAAGTAACTAGTGTATTATTTGTGACCCATGGGATCCGAGGACATGGGTCATGGACTATGGTGATTTGTTCATGTCATAATATATCATGAAGCCGAAAAATGAATAAAGGATACTGGTGAATGTGATATAACTTATATAATTTAAAAGAAGAGTAATGTATAACTCAGTTTAGATGTATTTATAAATGGATATTTTTATAAATTTTTTTATGACTGTTATAGAATTATTCTAGGTTAGGAGGTGGAATTCACTATTTACTTTCTTCCACAAGAAAACACATTTTTCGAACTACCATATAAATTTTCTCTAATAGTTACATTTAGATTTAAAAGAAAAGTACATGAGTTTTTTTATAAGGTTTTCATTCATCTAAGATATTTATCTTAGGCTGGTCTATTTTTAATTTTTAAGTAGAAATATTGTTCATTGTGGGTTCACATTTATTACAATTGACTTAATATTATTTTTTGTTAAGAATATGTATATTATTCATTATTATGACTCATAGTATGAACCCCATCTAGCTTTTAAATTTTCCAAGATTGACCACGTGTATGGATTTCATCAACTAAAGGTAACTAAATAATATATCCAATGTAAATATTTCAATTGAGGTGTGTTCATTATGATTTTCTAGTTATTTCATTTGGATTAGTGAACTCACCTTCTATATTTATATATTTTATGACTATATTATTCATAGAATATATAGATAATGTTCTTATTGATGATATTCTTGTATATAAAAAATATATGTGGACCATTCGAAAAAACATGTTAGTTCTTTAGACATTGAGCAAAAATAATTTATATACATAATTTAATAAATTTGGTTTTTGGTTAACATAAATTTCGTTCTTAGGGATTATTATAATTACGGATTACATAATTGTGGATCCAATTATGAATAATGTTGAAAGAAGATTGGAAAATAATGAAAAATATCACAGTTTTTTGGAGTATTTTTTTATTATCTAGTTATTATCAATATGTGTTAATTATATTTCCCAGTTGGAAAACCCATTAACAATTTCAAATCAAAGGTTCCTTAAATTCATTAAGAAAAAAGGAATATAAAAAATGTTTTTGGGAATAAAAAAAGGTGATAAATAAATTATCTAGTTTTTTATTTCCAAAAATAAATGGGTATGTTTTTTAGTGATGCTTTAATGAAGGTTCATTGTTTTTTGTTGGTGAAAAATGATTACTGATTTCATATACAACACAATAGTATAATCATCGTCAATAAAATTATCTAAAACATGAATATGATGCATCATTGGTAATTTTATCTAAATATTTCTAATAATTATTTATATTGTGGGATATGTGATATATATATGTCAATATATTATAAAACATTTAATTATATATTTATATAGAAAATGTAATAGGATGAAAATATGTTTATTTGAATTGATTTATAATTGAATAATTCACTATCATCCAGAATAAAAAAGAAAAGGTAGAAAATGTTTTAATATAAATGATAATGAAATATTAACTAGGGAATTTATGGAGAATGATATATTAGTTAATGATTTATGGATGATTGTATTGGTTATTATGAAGGTTGAAACACTTTTTATTTTATCATATGTAAACGTAAAATTATTATTTTTGAATGAATAATGAAAAAAAGATCATATTACACAGAAGATTATAATATTGACAAATTAAGGAAGGTAACAAAATTAGAAAATTAATGAAATTGTATTCATAATATTTGAAAATTTTATTTATAAACCAAATGAAACATAGCTGGTAGAGGACTTATTGGTCATGGATCATAGAATTCCATAATACATTCTTCTAGGAATGAGAATATTATATATATGTCTTTTGTAATATATTTAGTGGGAAGTAATAATGAATTATTATAATAATATTACCCTAAAAAATATGATAAGACAAAAATTTAAAGAAAAACAACTACAATATTAGGGAATTGTTCAACCATTTTCAATTATAGTGTTTATAAGAGAACATTTTTCAATGATTTATTTATGGTATTACCAATAACATTTTGATGTAACAAAAATATGTGAATTATTGTTGATTTTTTAACACAATATACTCATTTAATTCCAATTTTTGATAACATGTCTCAATATTATCTTTTTAAACTATATTATTTAGTTATATTAATGTTACATAGAGAATATATTTATATAGTATTTTTTTGGGAACTCGGATTTACCTGAAATTGTTATAAGGGACTAGAGAATTAATTTTTTTTGAATTTTTTTTGTTTAACTTTTCATCCTAATAATAATGTAAATAAATTGTAGATAATTCAAAGATATGGGGATATTCATTGTGAATTTTTATTGTATTATAAAGTAGTTGGGATCAACAAAATTTGTCGGCCACATTTTCATCAAAAAATAAATTTATAACATAATAATGAAACCGTATAATCTATTTTAAAGAATGTTTTTTCTTTTTCCACCACTTTAGAATGAATCTTGTGTTAGAAGATTTATCTAAAGTAAATTATTCAATGAGATATTTAAAATAGTTAAATTGATAAGAAATTAAATGATATTTTCCTATTGTTAAAAATAGCTATATATATAATCAATGGAAGGGTATTTTATTTTTGGTTAAAGATAAATTGTTTCTTAAAATATCTCTAAGAAAATATTTGATATGTTTCTATAAGAATAAAAAATTAAATAGGCAATTTCCTACTCTAATAGGATTTTTGATAATTTATTATCTATCGATTATCGAGTATCCCATACTCAATGTGTTCCTATGGTATATAATGTGTCTCATATTAATATATTATTGAAAAATATTACTGAAACATCACATATATTGATTCATAATATAGTGTACGTGGAGGGGAACATTTCTTGTTTAGAAAATTAATATTATATTCTTTATCTTAGAGGGACTGTGTTTTCAAAACATGTAACATTTCTAGTAAATATTTTTGTGAATAATTATATATTTGATAAATCCACATGGGGACCAAAAAATGTTAATAAAAAAACATTCATTCCTATTTACTAAGAAATAAAAATTATGAGGACACAATTTAAATATGAGGTAGAATGTTGTATGTAAAAATTTTAAAAGAATATATTTCATTTTTTTTCTAGAAAATAGTAATTAAACTCTTATTTATTAGCATTTTCCATAAAAATTTACTATTTGAAAGTATTTATTTATCAATGATTATTTCATGAGATAAAGATAAATTTAATACATGTTTTATTTACGTTTATTATATTTTCTAATTTATTATAAATTTATTTATTTATGGATATATCTATTTATTTTTTTGACATTAGTATGATATATATTTTTAATGAGTAACTTAGAAAAATATTATGAAATAGTGTAAAAAGAGACGGTGATATGTGATTTAAAAATAAATATATTTCATTCTATTAATATTTTTAATTTTAAGATTTGAATTATAAATGTTCATATTTAATAGTATTATATTTAATTAAAAAAATATGTTTTATTTTTTTTATCATTATGTTTGAAATAGGTGGAATGTATTTTTTTAAAATTTTAATTAACATGGTAAGATAATAAATAGTTAATTTGATATATAATAACTATTTCTAAAAAATAGTGTTTTAATAGAATATAAATATATCTTTATTAAAATTTATGTCTATTAAATCCTAATTTTGTAATTTTTGAAATTCAATATTCTAATTAATTATGATTATAAGCTGTATGATATATTCTAGTTTTAATTTCTCTTAAAAATAAGATATTTATTTCAAATACAAATATATTATATTCTAATTTATAACTATATTAAAAACCCTGATTTGTATCCCCACCAAAATCAAACATATTATCAAATACTTATTTCAAACTAGTAATATTTTAAAAAAAAACTGTTTATTATGAAAAAATATTCTGGGGATGATTTTTTTAATTTAAGTGAACAAATATTTAATATAGATAGTATAAATGCCTAGAAATAAATTTTTTATTATTTATGAACTCTTTAGAAATGATGGTACCAAATTTCATTAGGATGTAATTCTAATCTACTATGACTATCAAACTACTATTATAATGAATTTTTCGATCAAGGAACTAGAAAAAATAGATATTATTTAGAACGAATAAAAATAAATATACGAAATTAGTTAATTTTTAATTTTTAATGTTTTTATAATTTATAACACCATAGTATTTTAATATATATAGAAATTTACATTAAAGACTCTTTGGGAAAATTTAATTGTTTCCCTTAAATATTTTCTTTTATTATTTTGATTTTTTCCTTCAAATTCCTCTCTCTCAATATATAGTTATCACAAAATATTTTTTCCATTTTATTTTATTATATTTAACATCCTTCTATGTTTATATTTCATTTTTATCTTAAAATAGATTTCATTAACCCATTATATTTCATTCATTATATTTTTTTCATGAAATATTGATGTGTATGCATATAGGATAATTTTTTTGGGATTATTTATACATGATATAGTGTTTGAAATTATAAAATATGATGGGTTATTTAAGATATATCTACTTAATGCATTGGGTAATGATTTATTCTTATAATAAGTTTAGTTCAAATTAATTTTGTAGTTTATTAAATAATAGGCGAATAAAAGTAATATGAATATAATATACAAATAAACCATCATGATTATTATATTATATATATTATTTATTATGTTTTTAATTTATTATACTATTTTTATTTCATAAATATGAGTAATGAATTTTTTCCTGATTAAAGAAACTATTTTCTCCATAAATTAGTTTAATGGTTTTCTTTTCTCCTTTTCCAGATTTTTATTAAATCTCAACAAAAAATCATTTTCCCCATTTTATTTACATAATTTATTTTAACTCTCATAAATTGAATAATAATAATTATTACACAGTTTCTTGATAAGGTGTAACAATAATTTTGTCAAAATTAAAGTTACAGTGAATATTCTAAAATTCTATAATTATATCATTTAATGATCTTCTTTTTATTGAGACCATATACAATATGTAGATGTCTGAGTTTTATTTTTTAATAATTTTTTAAATATTCAAATATAATAATCTAATGGTCATGGTAATTTTTTTAACAATAATATATAATCATATATTTACCGAGTATTTATATTAGGGTCATTATAATATATAATTGTTTTATAAATAAAATTCACAATTCATTAATAAAAAATAATTTTATATTTAATTTCATATTTAATATACATGTTTTTTAGAACATTCTCAATGATTTTTGGTTATATATATCTTATATAATTTTTTATTCTATTCCATATAATTATTTCCCTCTTCATATTTACTAATACCACTTATTTTAATACATCAATTTTTTTTGTAATTAACCATTATACCCAAGTTGAAAATTTTCAACAACAAATTGTATTTTCTTACAAAAAAAAACAAATATGGGCTTTTAAATATTCATGATTTTCTTATACAAATTATCGATATTAATATCGTAATTTTAAATTTTATTTAATGTTAAAAAAATTCATTCAATATGAAATTAAATTTTTTGTGTAAAAAGACCAAATTTAATAGTTTCAATAATCTTCCATATTTCATCAATACAAAAAATAATATAACCATTTATCTTATTTTATTATTCAATAGTCATTAGAAAACATGCTATATATTCCATTTTTTCTTGAATAATTGAATTTTCTCTCTCCAATAGTTTATTTCTAGAAAAATTATTCCCCTTTTCATCAACATATAAACCAAATAAATATTAAATATGTTGATATTATTTTTATTTTTATTTTTATTTATAATATCCCTAAGTTTTCATTCATGTTCAGCATTAAAAATAATAAAAATTCATCTAAATTTTCAACATTATTTTAAAATTTATATACCCAAAACCTTATACATCTCCCAAATTAAATTTAATATCAATTTATTCATCCGCATTATATGATTATTCATCCCCATGTTATTTACACTAGTAACTTATTCTTTAGATCTTCCCTATTAAATTATTCTAAATGAATTATTAATTTATATTTACTGTTATAAATTTATACTTATTTTTATATTTGGAATGACCTTTATTTTCCCATTATTATAATAATATTAAAAACTACATAGCTATGTGGTAATTATTTTTGAATTTTAAATAATCTATTATATTTTACCTTCAAATATTTTTCAATGTTTTATTAGCTTTTTAAAAATTTATATAAATTTATAGCTATTATATTCAAAAACATCTTAATTTATTTTATTTATATTTCTCATTGAAATACTCCAATTATAATTTAAAGATGCATGCACAAAAAAACCCACTACAGAGTCATGCTACTCCAACAAATGGACCAAAAAAGATATACAATAATTATTATTATAGTATGGGAACTAAAAAATAATAAATAAATAGTAAAAAGTAAAATCTAATTCATCAACCACTTAAAAAGTAATGTTTATAATCTATAAATTAAAAATTCAACAATATTGTTTTTAAAAAAATACATTAAATATAATAAAACGTTTAATTTTTAATATATAAGTGGTAAAATAATGATAGAAAACAACATCCTGTATGATAAAAAATAATGAAAATATAACTACAAATAAACATTTGATATTATACTATATTAGATTTATGGTAACTTGAAATATTCTTTATTATGTTCATAAAATCCCCAAAAATTTCATTAATAATTGGGATGATAAAAATATAAATTGTGGGTTCCCACATAGAACAACATGTATTAATGTCAATATAGCATAATTAATCATCCATAAAATAAATCAGTCAAAAAATAAAAAATAATAAATTTATATCATGATATAAAAGTATCTATGCATGAACATACTCACCCAATTATAAGGATATATGATAATCACTAAACATATGTACATCATTGAAAAAAACCACACCTCATATGAAAACACTTATCAACTAAAGTATCATAATTCAAAATGGAAATAATTTTATCTCTATCATAGATTAAACCATTGCAATGGGTAATATAATAAACTAATTAGTTATTTATCTTGAAATACACTTGTTACTAGTTGTTTTACTAAACTTGTCCACAAATATCAGATATGTTATTCGTATGGAATAATGAGTGTGAATTGAAAAGTTTTAACATAAGAAAAAACTATACTATCATTCCAATAGCATATCCAGCAAAATATATCATTTCTTTATGTTGTCTAATCTATTAGAATTACATCATATATAATTGAAAATATAGAGAATTAAATCCATTTTAAATCAAGAATCTCTTGTGAATAAATAAAATTTATTATTAGTATCTTTATTTAAAATACTATAGTAAATAACATGAATATATTATAATTTGAACTACCCTTTTTATAATATCATTTAGAAGAAAAAAAATGTTTCTCTGTATATTTTTATTTCAATAATATATATATATGTATGTATACATCCATTTTTTCCCATTATCAAAACCATCATTAACTATAGTATTTCTAAGAATTAATTGGAAGAATTAGAAAAATTACTAATCAATAAACAATTTGTATTAAAAGGAATTTGAAATAAATAATCATCACTGAATAGTAATTTTTACAAATATATAATTTTTGAGCCTGAGAACAATTATTAAGCTATATAACAATTTTTTAGATTTTTGTTCTCATTCCAAAGACGAGTATTTGTCTTTCAAAACTTAGGTCGGATAAACTAAAATCTTATCCATAGTTACATAATTCCATTCTAAGTGTGAATGGAAATAAAACATCTTGCATGACACTATTGGTGTTTTGTAATGAAATTGTAAATTTTTTGGGTATGGAACCATGTTAGTATCCAAATTAAAATTCATCTTATAGGTAAGTAGAACAACACTCAGTGTGTTTTGAATTTTGAATATAAAAAATATTATATCTATTATAACGAAGATTTCAATTAATCAATGAAGGGAATGAATTGGTTTTTAAAATTTCAAGTCATTCCCTCATGCTAGAATAGCAAAAGGAATCTATAACTTTTAATATTAATTAATTAGAATGAATAAATTAAATTTAGGATATAAAATTATATATTATATACAGTTTGCCAAATAGTTACAGTTAATGGATTATAAACCCAATTATGTGTTAGCTTACCAAAAAACCTAACAAATTAATATGATTACAAGATTATTATTTGTCATCATTATAAAACTAAGGGGTACTAACTCTATTTCAATATCTATACACTTATTTATGAAATAAATTAAAAACATAGTCATAAAATACAATACATGATGAAAATCATACAAAAAAACTAACAATAGTATACTTCTTAAAATATCAATTTCTCTAAAATAGAAGAATTCATATTTCCAATTATTTATATCTTTAAAATAGTGTATATTGTGGATAAAACACTCCTTATATAATATGTAATGTACATTATAATTTAAAAAATATCGCTATTTAGTTAAATATTATAATATATTATGTTCCATTAATTTTTCAATGTGTTTTCTTCCTTTTTTGAATAATAAAGAATCTAGAAAATTTTTCACTTGGTTCGTTAATAATTTATTTGATTCTATAACAACATATAATTAAAATATTTTTTCAATATTATTATTTATTTAATCCAAAATACTGAAAAAAATATCTCTATTTTAAATATCATTTTGGATCATCGAAAAACCATTGAAATATTCTTCCATAATACTACACAAAAATCATTATGGTGGCATCTGGTAAAAATTTGGAAATAAAAATGGATATTAGAAATGCATATGATAGAGTGTAATAGACATTTCTTATATGGTTTCATCGAAACATGGGGTTTTTACGAGGGTCATCGATATTCATTTTTTTTGTTTTACAACTCCATGTGAATCAACATTTTTTATAAGAAAATAGTTTTAATTCATTGTTGTTGATAGAGGATTAAGATGGGAGGATCCCATACCTGCATCTCTATTTATCATTTCTTAAAGAAACCATTAGTATGTACATTAACCATTTCATTGTGGTAGGAATGATTAACCCATTTCCTAATAAACAATTTATTTGAGATATAACACATCCCATGTTCTTTGACGACACCATCTTCTTTACAAAACGTAGTATAATGTCAATTATGGGGGTTAATGAAATTTTAGTGGTTTTTTGCTATTGGAGTTTCCATGTTTCAACAATGAGAAATGTACTTACTTCATCCAAAACAAATGTTCCGAGAGGAGAATAAGAATGTTGGAATCCAGTGTTGGCATGTAGAAAGGACCTTTTCCTATGAACTTCCTGGGTTATCATGTGACTCTTAACTCCCTTATTATATATCACATTGATTTCGTTATTGAGAAAATTATGGTCCAAATTCATAACTAGATAAATAGGTTTTATAATTTGTAGGTACAATCACTTTTATCAAAATTGTTTTATCGTATATCCCTTTGCAGATTTTATCTACTTTGAAGGTTCAAAGAATGTGATTGATAAAATTGAGAAAACTGTGATATCCTTCTTATAGTATAAGTAATTGGAAGATATGTATCACAAGTATTATTATATCAAACATTATAAAACATTTAAAGATTGTTGTGTTAATATTATAACTATTTTTAGAACTATAGTCAAACTTCATACCAAATTGGATTAGTATATTATATAGGGAAAATCTTAATGTGGAAAGCATATGCAGTGTACATATGGGGTTGATCGGTGCCAATACAAATATAGGGCATCCAGAATTCAAAAGATGGCTCAACCATATAATCTGGTTCTTCAGCAACAATATCCATGGATTATTTTCAATAGTGATCATTGATATTATCACCATAATTGGGTACACACTTTTCTCATCTTCCCACACTACCCATCTATGAATATCATTATTAGAAAATCCTATGAAAATCCCCTCCTCATCAATACCACTTTAGATTATAATCAAAATAGTTGTTTTTAAAACATAGTGTGGTTTAATGACTTGTATCAATGTGTTTTTACTGGAGATGTTATATCTAATTTAATATCTAATATTTTATTACAATTTAATTTGTACATTTTATCCAAGATCCTTGGGGTGATACATAGTGGTGAAAGGATCTCCCTTAGATGTTCTTTTTTCTTTTATTGGCATGTATGGGACAATTCATTTCCCATTTAGGATAGAATTCATCATATGGGGTTTAATCATTCCCTTATATTCCTTTATTGGATGGAATCTAACTATTTATTTATCTATTTTTGGTTCCAAGGTATTGAAATACCAAGACCTGAGAGGAAAGATAGAACATTGATTCTCATAGGAAGGTACTGGGTCCTCTAGTCAACCATAAATTCTAAAATCCATTTTTCCTCACTAGGGACCATTGTGGGTATACTATTACAATTATTAAAATTATTTTGTGATTTAATGAGGCTATACAATGATTTGGGGAATGGACCTTCCCTCACGGACCACCTTCACTTGCCCCCTTGTACCAGAAATGACTTATATACTAAGGGGAATGGGTCAAACGGAAGCCCCAATATTGTGGAATATGTTAAACATAAGGGGTCATTTTACATGTGACTAATGTGTAGTTGTGGGGTTATTAAAGATCCCAAAAACTCTGTTATTTTGGATTTCTCACCTTCCTTTGGCAGTGGTGACTCATTTCCTATGGAGGCCCACACCACTCTCATTGGATTATCTCATTGCAACTAGAAGAATATTTCTATCAGGAAGTTTGAAAATGATTTGATAACCATTTACATATATCATTTAGGAAAAGGTCTCTTTCCCTATCCTATTTAGTACTATAACAAAATTTTCATGTGCCTAATGAAAAATTAGATGTCCATCCTTCATTATTAGTGTGAGGAAAATGTTGTTGCTAATGTTTTTTATTATAATGTATATTTAAATGATTAGATTGAATTTTTTATATACATAGTTCCTTTCCCCAATAGGTATGATCTTTTTTTGGGTTGATGCACATGAGGGGAACTATTTCAATCCCCCATAACGTTTTTTGTATAGGATCTTTATCCTTTTCTCTTTTAATAAATTAAATTGTCTTTTTATGGAAAACTACCATTTATTTTTATTGAAATATATATCCTTCCATTGATTAAATGTTTTCTTTCTATATATAATACTTGAATACGAAATATTATATCTCAAGAAAATTTAAAAAAATTTCCTAAAACTTTATATATTTACAAAATAATCCATATCAATATCATTGAACTCCATATTTACCTCCTTAAAATATTTCTGTACATCAGAAAATTTCAACTTCTCCATAAATGTTTTCACCAATACAATATCTGTCTTGATTTAAATTACACATTAATTGATATCTCATATACATTCCCTAATATAATTTGTGATTATGGGATTATAATAACATATTTATTTTCACCCACATGATTTTTTAACATAACTTGCTTTTTTGAATATAATTTCTTTGAATAACTCGCACAACTCCATGAAATTATGTATTATAATTTAGAAGATAATAAATAAAAATAAAAAAAAGAGCCATTAAATGTTTTTCACCAATATATCTACTTCTATATAATTATTGATCAACTCTATATATGTTTAATTATCTTCCATGTTTTCAAAAAAAATGATAAATTATTAATCCAACAATCTTTTCTTATTGGTTTTTATAAATATTACTCTTAAAACCATTTAAAATATTATTTTAGAACAGTGAAAAAAATAAAAAGAATATTTTTTCGTAATTATCATTTTATTATAAAATACTATTAGAAATGATTCATCATTATCTAAATTATAAATTGAGTGAAATCTCAATGTGATAAATAATATTTTGAATATTTTGAATTATATTAATTCCATTAATTTCATATAGAGGAAATTTTTAATGGTCTTATAGACAACCACATACACTATGTTGGTATATTATATTGTTTCCTTCAACCACGTATTCAATCATTAATATTTAAAGAATTTGGTTCCATTGAAATATATGTTTTATAGATTATGATTCATGGAGTTAACTTTTAAATTTATCCAAATATATCATTCATTTAACATTACCCCACCAATTGGTTATATATTCCATGTAATTATTTTTTTAGAGACATGTGATTACCTTCTAACCTTCTAATGTAATATAGGGTGATAAACTCCATGGATCATTTGATACTTCTAAAATTATAATTTTCATAATTTATTTTTGAATATATTAACAAAATTATCACATGATTTCATATTAAACACTAAAATAACATTTGACCCTTTTCATTGAAATTTGATATCATATATCAATATATTATTTTTTAGAGTTCTTTATTGGATTCTATTTGAGATAAAAAATATTCATCCTAAAATATAATTATTAGAATAATTTTATCTTAATGAAAAATATCCAATAATTACATTATAAGCATTACTTATGTATATGAATTTTTTTCTGTAATGTATTTGGATTTATGCATGGTGATACAAATACTCCTTTTTTTACTATCTTTTTCATCCAAAAATAACTGTCTCTAATTTGAAATATCATTCAATTATTGATTTTATTCAATGAATAATATAAATAAATATAGATCATAGTGTTATTTAAGATTATTCATTATGTAAATTTCATAAATAAAACATTTTTTACATGTGTCTTTGAAACACAAAATTATTTCTATTCATTATATTTTTGTTTTTTTACATCATATCACCAATTAAAAAATCTAGGAAATATTTTAAGATATAATACATTTCATAAACTTCCATACAGTAAAAATTGATAAAAAAAATATTTAATTGAGCCATGTATCAATTTAATTATTAGATTTAGTCTTTTATAGTTTTCATCCATTTTGGTATTTTTGATTAGTTTGATATGTTTTATTACAAAATTCCTTAAAAATTTATCAATGCATTTAATTTCTCAATCATTTTCTACATTTTTCATCCATATTAGTAATTGTGACTAGTTTCATGCCCTATGATAAATTTTGAATAATGAAATTATTATAAAATATTTGGATAGTCTCTAGGAGTCACATACAAAACCCCATAGAGTCACAATGATTTTTATATGTTTAGTTGAAATCATCTGTTCAATCCTTACTGAAATAGAATGATATATGGAATAGAAAAAATTAAGATAACAACACGGTGAAAGGATAATACCATAGAATCAAATTTAATATCAATTTCCATAATATTCACCTAGATTGGAGACACACTATAAAGGAAAAGGGTGGATCAAATCCCACTTCTATTCATCCTGTTAGAGGAGATGAAACCTGAGGGATTCCTAGTTGGAATATTTTGAGAAGAAAAAATGGGTTCTCATTAAAATTTGAGTTTCTAAACTGTATTGTCTAGTTGGTACGGTGAATAGGTTAGTCGAAGGGTGACTGTATTATGATATCTAAAATATGATCCTATAGAGTCCAATAGTACACCTAGTACACAATCAACATCACAGGTTGGCGACTAGATTACTATTAAAATTGATTAGTATGACCAGCAAACACCTTATCTAACTCCCCTTAGTGAACTGAGAACCTTAGTCAAATATAATGATACATTATAAAACTTAGTTTTGATTTTTCCAAGGGTTTGGGGTCCCATTATGAATTTCTCCTCTCAAAATGGATCCATAAATAAACCAAAAAATAAATTTTTCATAAAACATTTCATCCCATAATGATGTTGGTCATAACATCACAGTGTATATATGTGTTATTATGGAGCCTACATAATCTTCTAATAAATTTATCTAATGTCAATCGTAGATTATAGTTATTATATAAATATAAATATCGGTTTTTTCCTTTGGTAAATCATTGTGTTCAGAAGAATGAAAAGACATATGGATAAATTATTATAACAAAAATGTTTCGAATTTGTGATAGTATAGATCATATTGGTGTTATATATAACCTATTAATATAGATGACTAATATGAAGATGTTATTATTAAAATTCATTTTAAAACATGGTTAGGATGAAGGCTATAGGGAAACTCAAAAATTATCATTAACGGTAAAAATTAATTGATATAGATCTATAAGAGGCCAAAAATTTTAAATATATATTTAATATCAAATAGGGTTGAATCCTAAAAAGAATGACTATATTTAAAGAGAGAATCAATTTTTTAAGGGGATAGTGGTGAAATTTACGGGGGATCAATGTTATTGTATGGATATGTTTTCCAATTATATTATTTTATAAATTTTTATTTTGAAATGCCTTAACCTATACCTTAGTTATTTGGAATTGATAAAGGTGGATCCTTTTAAAATTATTGAGTCTAGAAATAATTGAATAAATTGATTCTTCTACTCTTACATGTATTCCATTTTATGTTAAATGGTATTATTTTGAATTATATTTTAATTTTTTTATGTTTCTTATGAATTTTTTACTTCTTGAGTTGATAATCATAACTCTATATTTCTCTATATTTCATTCAATCTCTAATATTCTGGAATATATATGATCATGAGGGGTACTATAAAATGTTTTCTAATCCATTTTTTTTATATAGTGAGTTATTTTTAATATTTTTTTGGGGTTCCTTAACTTGATTGTGATTTTCCTCAATAGTTTAAAGATATGTTATTGTTGAGATATCATAAAGATTTTAGGTTATCCTATCACACACAAAGGTTCAAGGGTAAAAAAATTGTTAGTTTTTTGTTTAGAGCTAATAATTTCATTCAATATATAGTGATAGATAAGATATTGTGAATTCATTCATCGACTATTTAAAAATAAATACTAGTCCTCACTTTTTTAAACATTCACTAATCACTATTTTGATGAATTACACTTATATAAATATCTCTATAGTTATAAACAAATCAGTGAAAATTATGTTTATTAATTTGGAAAATTTATTTTTCACTCTTTTATAGAGGAACTATTTTGTCTATTCTATGAAATATTATAACCTTAGGTACTTAGTATATTTTTACACCACCCTAAGATATGTGTCTCGTGGACTTTGTATCATTTCTCATTCAAAAAAACAAATAAATTCCACTTATAATGTATATATTTATGTTACTAAATTTTACTTTAATTATATATATTGAATAAAATCATTAGTATCATAATGATAACCTCTTACTACATAATTAGTTTAGTATCTAGATATAACCATATTTGGGTAATGACTCTCTTATTTCATTATAAAACATAGAGAGTCAAATCTAATGATTTCTAAATGGTTTGGTGATACATTAAATCTAACATAAATCAAAAAAAATCTCAATAAATTTATTCATATATCAAGTATTTTATTTTTTGGATGAAATAAAAATATACACATTAGATCATGGATCTTTTCATGTTGTAAACATTTGAAGGAATTTTGTTTCTTGATTACACGACTGATCAAATTTTTAAGTGAGACATAGAATGGTGTTATGAGTGTAAAAATTCCATATGGTGTTATTCATAAATTAGGTATGAGGATTAAGAGCATGTATAGATGCTTGTGTGATCTTTACAGGATTCATGTTATGTTTTGGAATGTCTTGGTATTGTTTAGGCAGCTGTATAGTTTATTGTGCATGGTATAAGAGAAAATATGTGACACATTGATGCTCATGGTGTTTTAGAATATTTTAAATATAAAATGTTGATGTTTAATGGTTTTTACATGGTTTAGGGTTATCCAAGTGAGCCAAAAGTGAAAACATGGGAGGAGTTTGATGGATTAAGGACCATTGTATATCTTGTGCATGGTTTTAGACAAACCAAGAGGCTTAGTATGGGGAAGAACTGTTTACAGCACAGTTAGTGTATGGTTTTTCCAACCATGTGGATTTTCTATTTGATTAATTTCTTAATACAGAATTAATGGAACATCTTTAATCCATGGTTTGGAAAACCGTAATAAATAACCATGAAAATTCCCTAAAATTTCATTAAATGGGGGAAACAAAAAAATAACCCATGGGGTTTTAGCCACTACCCCCTCTCCAACCCCCAATAGGAATGTACATATAATCTATGAACCTAATC
The DNA here is from genome assembly GCA_963277665.1 of Viscum album. Taxonomy (NCBI): domain Eukaryota; kingdom Viridiplantae; phylum Streptophyta; class Magnoliopsida; order Santalales; family Viscaceae; genus Viscum; species Viscum album. The sequence continues at coordinate 1,114,590,646 of OY728146.1, forward strand.
CCTTCCACTTTCAATAAACAATGATTTATTGTTGTTATAATTATTATCTTGGGTTTTTTTGAGGTTAACATCACCCAATGAAAATCTCTTATATATTCCATTTTCATATATTATAATTTATTACTTCTTATGTTTGGTTCTTGTTGATGATTCCACTGGAGCATACTGCAGTCATAATTTTATCGTGGAGATTTTTATTTTTAAGTGTAGAGGAGATCTCGAGAATAATTATTTACATCACTTTGTGGTGTTTTATTAGGTTATACACTCTTAATGAATTTTCCAAGGTTCCCCCTAATGAATTAATTTAATTAATTATATTAATATTATATCCCCTTATGTATTTTCTTGGGAATGGTGTAGGTAGTAATTATTAGACCACCTATGGTGGTTAAATGGAGTTTCAATAATTGGATATCATTGATTAGTTTTCCTGAATTATTTCATGTTGGGGTTTAATTGTTAATTAATTAATTATAATTGTCTTAATTAATTAGTTATCTTTTTATTGTCCCATAGATAGTGTTTTTGTATTTGATATATGCATGTTTAGATTTAAATTAGTATATATGTGGCATAGAACAGCCAAGGAAAGGACACCAAGAGTTGAAATTTTTCTTGAAAAAGTGATTAAATGAGTTGAGTAGTATAATAGATTATCCTATAAAATTATTAAATTTATTTTCATATGTATATAGTATATGATTTGATTCCAATCTATGATGTTTTCAATTACATAGTTTATGTTAATGTATTTAGTATTTAAATTAACTTCATACACCTTCCAAAAATCTTGTCTTATCTATTGAATTTTAAAAAACTAAATATACAAACATCCATGTGGTGCTTCATTTCATGGTCATAAAAAAGTGGGGTTATAAAGGGTAATGTTGGTGGGATATGAGTTTAATGTGTCTTGGACTATCTGTTGGCTTGATTTCATTACTAATATCTACATGGTGGGGCATGGGAATATATATTATGCAATATTTTGAAAGGATGAATTTGACTTTTTTTTATTTGTTCAGTTTGTTAAAATGAATATATGTTTTTTGAAAGAGTTTTAATTTTGTGCATTGGGGTTTGACATGATTTTGGGATTCAATAAGTGAAAGTTGTATTTAAATTTATATATTTTTATTTTTGAGGTGTTGACATTAATGTTAATAAAAAGTTGTTTTGGGTTGGATTTTAGGTGTTTATTTGAAATTAGGTTATGATTTCCCCTTTGGTAAAATAATTAATCGATGGTGCTATTAAATATTATAACAGAAGTTATGGTTTGTGTGACAAACCAACTCTGGTCGACCATGAAATGGTCTCCCTAGATGATCCACGACAAGACCCGAGAGGTGTTCCTGATCCTCCCAGGCTAGAGACAAGCGGCAGGTCATCGACAGAGGTGATGGAAAAAATTCCACCCAATATAAATAAATAAAATCAAAGAGAATAATAAAGAGCACCTCCAAAAAAATAAACTATAAAACATGAATAATAATGAACTGAAAAAAATAATACTAATAGAACTCGACGACCGAACAAACTCTATGTGACCATGCATTTCACTCTCTGACTCAATGATCAGATGTCCCCCAGGAGAATACACCCATGTTTGAACCAAAATAAGGAATAAAAATAGAAAATTACTACAGGAGTGAGTATTAAAACTCAATAGACTAGCCTGATAATCTATTCCCAATGGAAATTCTTTAAAATAAAATAAACACCATTTCAAGATTGAACTATAATCTATAAATGTGTGTTTTTCTAAATATTTTACTTAAAAACAAAATAAGAACCATTTACCTTAACCATTTTCAAATATAACTTTTTTTAATTATAGTAAATGAAATTTTCAAAGGGAAAGTGATTTTTAAATTTTTCATCTTTTTATAAAGAGGATAAAACATTTTCATTTGGAAACCATTTGTATAATCCCAATCAAAAACATCTCACCACATTCCATGAAAATCAAAATACAAGACTGAATAATATGAATCACACAACAAGGGATGTGTAGGTATACATACAAGCATCATAATCACTACTCCATACAACAAAATCCAAATAGACATGGGTGAACCTAGTATATCAAGAATAGTCCTCAGGACACCAATACATGAGACCTCATCCTCGTTGACATGTCTGACATGATGAAATCAAAATGCTTACCTATCTTTTCACAGGAAGGATGAAGGAAAATCCAATAGCAATAAACCAAAACATCCACCTACTATGGGCCACTGGTCAGTACCATAACCTACAAGTGTGATATCATTCTTATAATATTCTCTCAATATTCTAGATTATCATGCCTCAAGTATTTAGAAAGGTGGTGAGTCAACTGATGCCAGCCGAGCATCTAATCATAGTATGTATAATAATAATAATATTTCACAATAGGTATCATCCCGAGTCTCCCCTAGGACCATTCTCATGCCATAAAATAAATCAATTATAACAGGTTCCAACCATAGAACCCTAACATTGGATTGTTTGATTCCCCTAAGATGGACCTCCCACCTGGTATATACAATTGAGGCATGAGGAACATCCAATGGGGGTTTTCATAATAACCACTTTTCACAAATTACATGATATTGACTAATGAGCCCTTAGACATTCACAATAAAAATATTATCTCAAAATGAAAACACTTTTCCAAAAGTGGTTTTAGCAACACCATTTCAACTCAAAAAAATTTATAACCAATATTCGAAAGATTTCCCATCAAACCAATTAATAATCCACAACTACTCCTTTTAATTTAATATCATTTAAAGAATTTTTCACAAAACCCACGTTTACCAACACACACACAAGAAAATTTCACAACGTGGTGCAGGGACACCAAAACACATTGAAAACTGAAACCATATCTTTTATAATTCCAAAACCATTCCAAAAACTATTTAAGGAATCCAAAACCTCATTTCTCATGTTGTAGCCACATTTATAGATCCAAATCCTCCATTTGTTAAAGCACACATAACCCATAAAAGCCAACTGGGAATTTTGTGTATATATAAAAACACAATGCATTAAATATTAATCAAAACAATTTCAATTTAAAACAAAACAAAGTATAAAAATCAATTTAACAACTTTATTTCAGATGTTGAACCATGATTAATATATCACGAATCATGTGATATTTTTCAATAAATGATTTAGTAGAGAGGAAATGTGTACACTTTTAACATAACAATGCAATTCAACACAAAACATGGGATTGAATATAATTTTAAATTCTATATAATTATATTTTAGAATCAATTGGTTATTTTTAGAATATGTAGATGGTAAAAATATTATGAAGTATAAGTCTTTAATTAAAAATATTAGTGTGAGGGGAAATACTACCTTTAAACCAAGGTGTGACGAAACGACGCGTGTCTGAAACCAGGCGGTGAGGTCCAATGCCATACATATTAAATATCAAGGACACAAACACATACAAAAACCCCAATTAGAATATGTGAAACCATGTGGTGGGGAGACATCCTCACATTGAATCCAAAGCGCAATGACAATACCCACTCGGAATTTCCCAATGTGGTTCTATAAAGAAAACTATACCAAAAAACCATCAATCAAAAAACTAACCCTCGATCAAGGAAAAACACTATCACAAAAAAATAGAATTAGAAAAAAGGAGTCTACCAGTGGTGCACAGGAGGAGCTGGTTAATGTAGGAGGCTAGGGTGATGTCAATTGGGTATGACATAAATTTATCGTACATGGACAATTAGCCAGGTGTTTCTACATGCGCTTGTAATGGGGTCATCGGGAAGAGGCCCTGAAGAGGGGAGGATGGGTGGAAGCGCACTATGCAAGGAGGATGTCGGATGTTGGTTGACACTAGAATTGGGTGGAGTCAACTCATTGAGAGAGAGGAGGGGTTGTGTTGCCTCACTGAGTAGAGGAGGCCAAGCTGGCCAGCGACAGCAGGCACACTAAACGGGGAAGCCTGACATTATAGGGTGTTCAACGGATGGAGGGAGCTAGCGACGAGGCTTGTCGCATAAGTGGAATTGGAGGGAAATATGGGAGATAGGGTGATGCTAGCTGGGGGTGGCCGGTGGAGGTCGATGCCAGAGCGGGGTGCACTGCTAAGAGATAGAGGGATAAGGCGGGTGACATCCACACGCACAACAAAAATAGGGAACCAGTGCACTGGAAGAAGCAGGACTAGGAGGGGGATCATCGTTGTAGTGGATGAAATCGGGGTCGTGTTAGGGATGTTATAGGACCAGTGTAAGTAGGAGTTCGATGCTATGATATGTGGAAGGAGGAGGCTGGGGTCTAGGTTGTACCGCACACACACGCACTATGGGGGGCTCTAATTAGTGAGAGAGTGTGAAAAAACCCTAGAAATAAAAGAAGAACAAAATAATAAAAAATTTAAAATTAAACTTAAAATAAATGTTATTCTACACAACTAAAGATAATAATTATAAAAATAATCATAATAGTAGTAATAATAAGTAGATTCATAATATTTAAAATGAAAAGAATAAAAGTATTCATATTATTTCAAAAGTAATAAAATTATCAACAAAATAAACATTTTAAATGAAACAATAAATAATGTACATTTTAAATATAAATTATTTTTATTTAAATTTTTTAAAGATGAACTGGATGTGTAGTTATCCATGATGATCCATGTAGGGTTTCCAAAATTTTCTCCACTCGTGCACCCAACAACGCCAACTAAAAATGTGAAATTTTTATCATAAACTCAAAAAATTAATCCAGAACTCAACATGGACCCCAGAAAAATTTATATAAGGAAGAAAATAATTAAATAAATTTAACACATGTTTTGGGGTATGATAATTCTCCCCACCAGAAAAACTTATGGCCGCAAAAATCCACAATACTTTCCAACCGATCGGTCAACACCTACAAATTCCACATAAACCCGATCCAACCTCTTAGTCCAAGGACATTCCATCGAGCTCCAACGGGACTCAAACTCATTGGCCAAAATAGATCACCAGCTGAGGGGTGCCTAAATAGACTCCCCACCATAAGAATTGAACTAGAATTTGGTAACGTCTTAAGATAAAAATTAATGAGACGGTGAGTCTCCAAACCATAAAGAACCAAAATATACAGGGCCAAATGAGAATAACACATAGACATCAACTAGGCCCTACTCAAGCTAGAAAGAACAGAGTAAGAACATTTAAACCACTAACTACCATTCGAAAGAGATAATAGATGAACCAAAATTATGCATGAAACAAAAACACTCCCCCCACTGGTTAGGGAGGTAGGGACCAATGATTGATTCAATGAAACAATGATGGAAAAAAACTCATGACTCAACACTTTGGGGTGGGAGAAAAACAAAGTCGCAAATAATTCACATGCATTGTCTACGCAAAGCCACTGATCAAAAACTCCCATCCAAAACGCAAAATTACTAACATTTCATGGGGGAAATTTTCATCAAAGTATTTATGACAAGAGAAGACTTACTAAAATAGGGAAACCACAATAAAAGTGATACAAATGTATCACCACCTCATAGAGGCAAAACCATATCCAAACTCTTTTAAATCCACTAGTGTTCTTCACTATGTGCCAGCTTCACTCTAAGGCCTTTTTCGTTTGATCTCTAATGGATGAAGCATCTCCTACTTCATAGTCAGGTGGTTGTAATCCTAATAATAAATATACATCTTTTTTTACTTGACAAAAGAAAGTAAATAATTTTGAAATTAAAACCACATTAGAATTGAAAACCAATGTTCATGAAAAGATAGACTACATTCCAATACATTTATGAACTGATGACACCATCAGTACAACTACCATGATAAGAGATCCCTTACACAAGAATTAAATCTACATAAGACTATACATAAAGACCCTACAACACATCACTTGTCAGAACTCCCCACACGACGATTTCTAGCAACACCCCGACAGAATGGCTGCAAGTGACCTAGGTGTCCACATGCCTGGTAGTGCTTCGAAGCATTTTCACATGGCAAATTTTTGAAACATGTATTTCCACACTAATATCACATCATGATATCTCACTCCAAATATGTTGATGGAAGATCCTATGGCCTTTTGGTTCCAAGACATGTCCATCGTCTTCGGATCCCTTACTCATCTTATTGTTGGAAATCTCCCTACCACTCCTAGGAATTGAAGGATGGAGGAGTGCCTCCTGCACTCATACTAACAAAACATCAAACTTAAAAGCTTTCCTCGCCACATCGGAAAATTAAGATAGGTTGGAAACTGAAACCATCGATTGTAGATTGGGATGGAGTCCCACCTCGAAACGCTATGACTTGATGGTGTAATGTGTGGCATACCCTGAATCATATGGGACATTCTCCACAAAGTGCAAGAAATACTCCAACGCTGATTTGTCACCATACTGCAAATAATATATCTTCATCCCCTTTCTCACCCTTTCATTCTCAGATAAATACGGATGAATGAACAAAGCCTGGAAAAACTCTCAAGTCACCTTTTAACTGGGCTTGTTCGGAAACATAGGGTTCAACCACATCCACAGTGAACAGTTTGGAATGAAGGTTGAAAATATGAAATTCAATAATTTTAGAAACTCATCGAGGTTAAAGTCTCAATCGATCATTCGCATACACTCCTATGTAATGGAAGGTTATTCATGACCATAAATGATAGGTGGGTCTAGCTTACGAATCTTACGTATAAAATACTTAGGTTGATCAACCACACTACAATCAAACATTGAATATTTAAGGGGATAACCATTGGACAAGAAAAGTCAAGGACCCCATCAAGGCCAACTCAATAAATAAAAATCCTAATGATCAAACACTGTATAGGTGACAAGATCAAAAAACAAGAAAACAAGCTATCATCACATCAAAAAATTACTTTTTGAAAAAATCATTGATTTAAACAAATATTGGTGGGTTAAACCCTCTTCCATGGTATTATTAAGAGTCTCAATCACATGCATGTTTTTGTTCCACCCTGAGAATCCATCCATCATACCAGATATCCTTTCAAATTCCCACATACTGCTAGGAATGTGAGAACCCATAGAAACACCAAGTTAAAAAACATCATTTTCCAAAAACAAAGTATTCATCCCATTTCCTTAAAAAATACCCAAATTAAACATGTCATTTCAAGAATTTTTTTTTAAACCAATTTTTTCCGATTCAAACAACATACATAACTCAGAAGATACCCAAAATAACTCAAACATAGAACTACTATTGGTGGGTGACTTGACAAAATGGTTGGTGTCCATATTCCAAACATGGAGATCTTTTTAGGACCATTCCCCTAACTTGACATGGCTTTCTAGGAAGTGGGGTCTCACGGGGAATATTATCCCAACTCCCCTAGCCTTATCACAATCATAAATAATTCAAAAAAACAAATAAAAAATTAAATAGGACTCTTATGGAAACCCGGGGATCAAAAAGAGAAAGAGTTCATGACACTCATCCCGCACCCACCCCTTGAGTCCCGAAAATCCTACTCCTTCTATCATGACATTCAAAAATAAAAAATGGCACTCTAAAAAGTTATTTATACTAAGAGATTACCACCACTATAATACCATTTTTTCATGAGCAAACCTATGTCGACTCTGAACCGGTCACCCGAACTGATCCGCGACAAGACCCAAGAGTTGTTCCCAATCCTCCGAGGCTGGTGAAAAGCGCCGTGGAATCAACAGAGGAAATGTGAACTATTTCACCGAATATAAATAAATTAAATATTAGTAAATGATGAAGATCATCTCAGAATAAAAAAACAATACAAAATAGCTAAAAAAGTACTGAATTAAAAAAAACATTCCAAACTCAATGACTAAACTAACTCTGTGTGACCCCACGGGTCACTCTCCGACTCAATGATCAGATGTCACCCAAGAGGAGCGCACCCAATTTGGAACCTGTACATTGAATAAATATAGAAAATGACTATATGCATGAGTATTAAATCCCAATAGGATAGCCCGATAATCTCTTCCCAATACACTTTCTTTAAAATAAAAGAAACTCCATTTCAGGTTTGAACTACAATCTATAAAATTATGTTTTTCTAAATATTTTACATAAAAATAATGTACGAACCATTTCCCTTAACAATTTTCAAATCTATCTTCTTTTCAACAGTGTCGATGACATTTTAAAAGTTAATGTGATGTTTGCATTTTTATATTTGTACAAAGTGTATAAAATATTTTCATTAGGAAATCATTTCTATGAACTTAATCAAAACCAACTCACTAAATTCTAGGAAATACAAAATACTAGAAGGTACAATAGGAATCACAAAACAAGGGAAATATATGCATATATACAAGGACCATAATCACTAATACAAGTTACAAAATCCAAATAGACATTGGTGGTCTTAGGAGATCAAGAATATTATTGAAGACACCAATACATTAGACCTAATCCTCATTGACATGTCACACATGATGAAATAAAAATGCTCAAAATGATCGACTATCCTTTCTCAGGTAGGCCGAGGGAAAATCCCATAACAATAAACTCAATACATCCACCTACTATGGGCCACAGGTCTGTACCATAACCTACCAGTGCAATAATCATATTTCGAATATTATTTCAATATTTTAGATTCCCTTGTCTCAAGTATTAAAAAATGGGTGAGCCAACAAATGAAAATTGGGAATCCAATCATAGTATATAATAATAATAATAATAATAATAATAATAATAACTCAAAACTTTTTATCACCCTTAGTCTCCTATTAGAACATTCTCATGCATTAAAATAAAACAATTATAACGGGTCCCAACTGAAGAACCCTAACATTGCATTCTGATAATCCCCTAACAAGGACATCAAACCCATTGTAAGCAAATGAGGCATTATGAACATCTATCTAGGGTTTTCAAAAAAACACTTTTAATTTTTTTTTAAATGGCCAAACATGTGGTTAGACATTCAAAAACAAAATCCTATATCAAAATGAAAACACATTTTCAAAATTGGAGTCTGGAACACCATTTCTACTCAAAAACATTTATAATCATTCTTCAAAACATTTCCCAACAAACTGATTTAGAATCCACAACTACTCCTTTTAATTTAAAATCATTTATAACATTTTTCACAAAACCCCACACTTACCAACACACCCTCATGCACTTTTCATAAAGGGGTGGAAGCTCAAAAAAACCCTTCGATAAATAAAATCATTCAATTATAAATCCCAAACCATTAGAAAAACAATATAAGGAACCAAAAACCACTTATCACATGTTGTCCCCACATTTATAAATAAAAATCCACCATTTGTTTAACAACAGTTAAACTATAAAAGTCAAACATAAATTTTGAGTATATGTATAAAAAAGGCATTAGATATTTATCAAAACAATTTCTATTTAATACTAAGAAAATTATAAACATAAATTTCACATCATAACATTATTATGGTTGTTGAAAAATGTTTATAATATCACTAATCATGTGTAATTTTTCAATGAACGATTTATTAGACTTGAAGTGTGTCACTTTTAATAAAACAATGCATTTCAACACAAAACACGGGATAAACTTTCATTTTGAATTATATATAATTTTTTACAGAATCAATCAATGATATTTAGAATAAGAAGAAGGTAAAAATATCCTAAAGCAGTGAATATGTAATTAAAATGATATGTGCAAGTGGAAATCCTACATCGAAACCAAGGCACGATGAAACGACGCAAGATCGAAACCATGCGTTAAATTCTAATGCCTTAATGATTAAATATAAAACACTCAAACACATATAAAAACTCGAATAATAGTATGTGAAATGAATAGATTGGGAGAAACCCTAAACTCGAATCCAAATCGCAATGATAATCCCCACTCAGAATCGCCCGGAACAGTTAAAAAATGCTAAATCTACCCAAAATAACATTCAATCTACATATTATACCTTAAAGAAACAAAAACCCTTTCGAAAACAAGGAGAATTAGCAAAAAGGAGGCTATTAGTGGTGTGTAGGAGGAGCTGGTCGAAATAGGAGGCTAGGGCAGTGTCGGCTGGGGATAGCCTACTATGGAAACATAAGGAGGTTCAACCGAGATTTTTAGCATGCATTGGTAAATGGGCCATAGGAAAGAGGCCTCATAGAGGGGAGGAAGGATGGCTGTGTGATGTGAATAGAGGAAGATAGATGTGGGTCAACACCGAAATAGGGTGGAGTCGTCTATCTGAGAGGGTGGAGGCGATGTGCTACTACACAGAGCAGGGTGGCCAAGCCAGCTGATGATGGGAGGTGCACCAAACCAAGAAGCCATCTGGGACAGGGGGTTCTCTGAATAGATGGATCTGGCAATGGGGTGGGTTGCACAGGTGGTGTTAGAGGGAATGATGGGAGACGAGGCGACACAAGAAGGGGGTGGCCAGTGAAGGTCGTGTCTGGAGCGGGGCACACTGCAAGGAGGTCTAGGGATGGTGTGGGTGACCTACTCGTGCACAATAAGAAGAGGGAACTAGCACACTAGAAGAAGCAGCATCTATAGGAGGCTCGTCAATACAGAAGAGGAAATTATGGTAGTGTCCGGGCAGTAACATGGTTAGTGTGAGGAGGGGGATAACACAACACTACGAGGAAGGAGGTGGCTGGGGTCTGGGTCACACCGCACACACACATAATAAGGAGGGTACTCTAATTGGATAGAGAGTGGGAGAATCCCCCAAAAAAAGAAGAAAAAATAATAGTAATAAATTTAAAATAAAACATAAAATCAAATTTATTCTACACAAATAATAATAATAATTCTAAAAATAATAAAAATAGTAATAATAATATTAAGAATCATAAAAAATAATAATATTTATAATATTTATATTATATTAATATTAATAAAACTATTAACACAATGAAAATTTTAAATGAAATAACAATTAGTCCACATTTTAAATAATTTCTCATTTTATTTCATTTTTCCAAAGACGTATTGGATGCACAGTTTCTTGGGTTGGAGATGTGCATGTTTTCCAAAATGCACTCAACTTGTGTTCCTAATAACGCCAACTCAAAAGGCACACTTTTTAACATAAAATCAAAAATTTCGTCCTGGACTCAACCAAAACCCAATAAAAAATTATTTAAGGAGTAAAATAATTAAATTAATTGAACACATGGGTCGGGGTGTGACGGGTTGGAAATTTTTTGTTATTGTTAATAAGGGAGACCAAGGTTCTAGGGTTGGACTCAAAATGATAAAAAAATCAATGTTCCAATGGTTTTATTATGGATATTAATGATTTTGATGATCATTTTGGAAGAACCAGTAGAACAAGAATATGATGGAATGCTATGGGATGAAGGAAATAGTGATCCTCATATTTGATTTATGGTATTTTAAATGTAAATACACATCCATATATTTAAGATATTGGACATGAAGATCCTCATAAGTTGTTATGAATGTTGGGCTTTGTGACCCCCATCCTCTGACTAGGATTTTGGACATGGTGATCCTCATCAATGGTTTATGATGCTTGACAGAGATATCCTCATCCATTTTTTGGATATTATACATGTAATTCCACGTTTATGGCTTAATGTTGGACAAATTATGACACATTGATAGTTTAGGTTATATGTGATGGTCTAGATTTGAGGATTGGGAATTTTGGAATAATTTTCAATATTATTATTATTATGATTGTACGTGGTTCAGGTGTTGTCCTGAGATCCCATGAATGATTGATAATGATACATGGTTGAGATTCCTTGATTATACTATGGGAACTAATAGCCCAAGTGGTTGATATGGATACATTGGATTAATATTTTATGCTTTATGAGTGTATTGATAAATAAATCCTCCCTTCCATTATTCATAGGATGTATCTATGTATGCTTAATGAAATAAGTGATTGGTTTCAGTTGATGCATGATTGGTTGGATGTAACACATTTTCCATTGATTTTATGTATCAAATATTTTATCTTCACAGACTTTTTTTCTGATTGCTATATTCTTCAGACACTATTATTAGTTACCTGAAAATTTATAATCACTCATTACTCATGACTCTATTTGAAAATGCTACCCGGTCAACTCTCACATGTTTATTTTAGAGGCAATATTAGGCTATGGTCATGTTGAATTTTCATTATTTGATACGATATAATTTATGGTATCAGTAGAATTAATGTGGTTTGGATTAGTGATATATTAGAGCCCATTATATATATATAGTTATATATTATTTTATTTTATATGATTTTCTTAGTGGGTGGAAAGTTATATAGGTTTTATTTTTCTTGGCGCCTTTCAAAATTTCATTAGTTGACTGGCCATGTTTTAGTTATTTTATTTCGATTCTATTTTATTTTGATATGTGTCTTCATTTTTATTCATTATATGTTCTCTGATTTGTTTGTGTGAACTATTTAAAATGTTATTTCACACAGTAATATTGGATTATAGTCTCATCACCAAATTACTCTGACCTAGTCTGCTAGTTAGTAGCTGATGGTGTATGAAGTGGTCCACTCGAGGTCTTATAAAGAACTAGATTGGGGAGCTAGATATGTGGTTCTCGATATTGATGTTAAAATGTTCTATAAGAGTAGTTTTTCTCCTATTATTTTACTATATGGGATTTTATATACTAGAGATATAGGAATGTGATAGAGATTGGGATGGATATTAAACTGTTAAATCATGGACACATGTTCTTGGAAGAGGTCTAGGTTTTGATGAATGGTATAGATATTCTAATTTATGAACTTCGGGTTGATTTATTTTCACAATGGGTGATACACAATTAGTTCAGATTTGAAAATTTATTATGGATTTCTAGCTCTTATCCAATTTGAAAGAGGACAGGGAATCTCTTTGGCCCTTGGTTTATTATTTCAAGTGTATTATCATGATTCATATAAATCATGTTATATTTAAATGAAATATATGCATATTAATGTGTGATTTCATTAATGAATTAGGTACAAGTTTTTATATTGTAAAAAACATCTAATAACATATTATTCCATATATGTACTCGGTTTAATTATACTAAAATAAGCCAAATTTTATCTTGATTCTTCTCAAATGGGTGGTAATGTGAATATATGGAAATAATCTATGTTTGGAGGATGATAACATGATTCTCATTCACATATTGTTTACTGACTATAGTGTATTAGCTTTTCATATGTGTATCACCATTGTAACCCTGTGGTTTAATATTTTCCAAGGTATTTTGTGTTCCATGGCCCTCTAAGGAGTAGATTGATGCATGGATTATTGAATTAGACATGTTCCCTAGTTGTGGTTGGTTGTTTTAGAATATCACACCATCTATAAATGAGAACCTATATGTGGGTATTTTGACATGTTGATTTCATGTGATATTGGGTGATGTCCATGTTTGATTCCATAGGAGTTTTGGAATTTTAGGAGTTGGTGTGTATCTATGTAGTTTTATAATGTGACGTGTGATGATACATTAACAATATTTCCAGGAGGGAGAACTTAGTGACCTTTTTAACATGATTCTAGTTTAGGAAGATATTATTGCATGACATTAAAAGGACACCCATGATATGGGTCATCACATTTATGTGTTCAATTGGTTGTATAAGGTATGGGTGATTAAAAAATGGTTCATGAACGGTGAGGCCATTCACTAGGTTTAGGTGTGTTGGTTGACTTTTGAGCATAAGCAGTTTTTTTCTAGTGCTTCTACATAATGTTTAATTTATAGGGGGGAAAGATTTTTTGGGTGTCTAACATGGGTAAAGACATAGAAGGTGATATGTACATGATTTCTATGAGATTAAATTTTAGAATAGAATGGGTTTAATGGTATTTCGTTCAATTTTTATACGTTTTCATTAGGTAGCGACCAATCTAGTGAGGTTGAACATGTTTAATTGAGGCACATTGGGAAGGTGCTACATATTGAGAAGAAATACTTGATGTGTGGTTTTGAATGAATCATTTTGAAATTTATAGTTTCTGTTATAGTTGAGGAACATGGGGTGATTATTTTTTAATAGTGCATACATTTTTTAGATGGAAGTATGGAATTGGTGGATGGATTAGTCCACATTAAAAGTGTCATAAAAAATAGAAATGTCTTGTGGATTGGGCTTCTAAGATGGCTTTTCCTGATTTGTCACATTCTAGTGGCATAAAAAGGTTCTATGGGTTTTTCCCATAAGGTAATTTAATGATTATGTATTAAAGGGATCATAGAGTAATGAATATATGGTGATGTGATGTATCATTGGTTTAGTGGATCCAACATTATGGGATTTCACAATAAGATTCTTTTGTTAATAATGATCTATGAGTAGGTAAATAATCAATGTGTGAGTGATGAGATTCTTATAGGAAGGGATTCATGGGAGATTTTAATGGGATTTTCACATCCCTATGGAAAACTTTTACTTTATTAATGAATGGTTTGTGGTGGTATTAGAATATTACATGTTAGTTTACTTCTAGTATGGAGATGATGATTCCCAATGTCTTGACATCATCTTGTGTATACTGATTTTTCATATTTTATATACGTAACAATTTCAATTTATTGCCTTTTTGATAAAAATAATCATCATATGTGGTTATTATGGAGTGGTTTTGGCAATTTCATATTGTGGGAAGTTGAGAATCTACCGTATTTGAGTAAATTCATTATAAAGTCCATGATATTGGAAAATTCTACTAGGGTCATTCATGGATGTTGGGAATGTTTGGTATTTGATGTTTAATTTTTTTCACTGTGTTGAGAAATTGATAGAAACATCTAATTCTAGAGTTTGAAGTGAATGTAATGTGGGCCATGACTATTGGGGGTTTCTTGAGTGATGAAATGAAATTGAAACTCCGTGTTGGGGATTGAATTATCAGCCATGGGGGTAAAATCTTCAAGTAGTATTTTTCATAAGCATGTAGAGTTTACCGTCAGTCGGTTGTGGAAGAGACAAGATTTAGTGAGAAAGTCATGAAGTGCACACATAATTTTTTTTGGTATGTTTATAGGAAATAAAATGTGGTGGATGATTAATCAAAACGTTGGATTATTCCTCATAGTGGTTCTAAAAATTAAGATGTGTTCAATGTGTCATATATGCATCCATAGAGAAGAGGGGAATGATCATGATTTTTCATCACTATAAGATTTTAAATTTTATTCTCACCAGGATTCATGTATGAACACAAATAGGTGTATTGGGATAGTAATGAAAGATCCTCTCAGAATGAAGCTAATGAGATCTGGTGTAGTACAGATAGGTAAAAAGATATAGAAAAGAATTTTATGGATGTTTTAGATCTGTAGAACTCAAATTGGATTAATATATAGAATGAATTTGGTATTTTGTGAACCATATATTTTGGGTCATCTTTGAATTTGACTGACACATTCCAAAAAGTACACCTGGCTTTTAGGGAGGAATAGGTTTGTTCTATACTCACAGAATGATGAAGGGTATTATTCAACTCAAGTTAGATTTTAATGATGAGAATGGGTTTCAATTATTAATAGAATTCCCATTAGTTTTGGGATTAGTATGTTGGGAACCGTGTTAGTTTCATTGTGGTGGTGTGCATTCAAGGTTCTATTGGGTTTTTACATTGATGTGGATCCCAAGAATCAAAATATAGTTCTTATAAAAAGAATATTATATTGAGGGGAAACATATATATCAAGAGTGATTAAGTGATGATAAAAAAATCTTTCTATTGGATGGGATCTTGTAAAAAACCATATTGGTGTTTCATTGGTATTGCTTCATGTTTTATTAGGTAAAGTGCCTTGCATTAGAGGTTTTTATTTGGTTTTGTTTCCAGAATTCCAAATTAGATCAAGGATGTAAGTGATAATTTTTTATCAATGTAGTCTGTTTTGTTTTGATGGATTACCTCTCAGGAATTCTAGAGTAAATAATTATTATAGTGCAGATGTTTTTAGATCCTTCATCTATTTGAGTTGAAGAGTTTAGAAGCAATTTTAATTTTCATTTACTAGATGGGTTTAATTTCGATGCAATGCTCAAAATGGTGTTCGAATTATTAGAATCATATAATGTATTTCTTTTTTATTATTAATTTTGATTTAATGGTTTCTTGGATCCCAATGTGAGATTGTATGCATTACAATATGTTTAGGGAAATTTCAGTATATTTTAAAAACGTGAATTTTTCTGTGTATTAGTCATAGAGATACAATGAAACCACTTAATGATCATGGTTTTTTCAATTAATTTTGAACATAGAATGGTTATGGTTAATAGTTATGATATATTTTATAGTAAACTATGTGTGAGAAAGGAGAAACAATTCAAGGTGGAGGATATCCTAAGGCATGACACATATTCCATGCATGGTTTTATAAAAACCATACACCTCCCTATAGAGGGGAAGTAGTGCTGATAGTATGATTATCAAACAATTTGTTTAACAAAGTAAGCTCACCATGTGATGCATTTTGAAATTCCTATTGAAGGGAACATGAAAGGCACAATGTTTGGTGAAACCATGAATCCACATCTTGGGGATTCCCAGAATTTCCTTTAAAAGGGATGAATGACTAAAATTATTCCTAAAATTGTTTGTATGTTCCTTATTCAGCCACTAATATGCATGTGCCTAGCAGGGGTGATCGCAACCCCTTCTCATTCTCTGACATTCTATTGGGTGTGCATTTATTCTGTCCTTTTGTCCTTTTAGGGGTTATCATCACCCATTAACAACCACTACCCCCTTAATTCATCATCATTTCTAATTTTAGATTCATTTGGTTTATGTTTTTTAAATGATTCCATCAGTTAATGATGGAATCATCTATTTCTCTTGTGGAATTTGGTAGTATTATATAGAGGAGATCCCAAGAAAAATTCCACACATTATTGCATGGTGTATCAATAAAGTATACATTTAGGGTGAATATTCTAATGTTTATCAGGGATGAATAAAATTTTCTAATTGTTTAATTGGAATCAAATCCTAGGGATTTTCCTAAGAATGATGATTAGAATGATTTTAGGGTCACCCTTATACACTATATGGATTTTTGATAATTAGTGGATGCCCGATGTGGTTTTAAAAATTATATTGAGTTGGTGTTTTATTAATTAAATAATTATAAATTATAGAATTATGTAGTTCTTGTCTCTTAACTTCAGAATAGAGCTTGGGTTGTCAATATAAGATCATTTGGATACCAAGAAGTTTTGATAAGGCCCAGAAAGGCCTTGGAATGGCCTCCATGATTTTTAAATGCTATGGAAGGCTATGTTAAATGATGAATGTTTTCTAAGAGATTTACACATAGTCCTGTGAAATTAATTTTCATGTGTTTGAATTATGTTCTTTAATGTCCATTTGTTATGGATTTTCATCCTTGGTAATCTTAGTGGGTTTATGGTATAAATTGTTATCTTTGACCTATCACAGATCTTGCCAGATCTACTATGGTTTATAAGACCAATCTAATGGACATCCTTATGTTGTGACATTTCATGGAAATGGTAATGTGGTGTTGTAAAGAATATAAAAGGTGGGTTATGATATTAAATTTAATCTCCTTGGTTCACATAAGTAATGGTATTATCTGTGGGACATGGGAATATATTATCTATTATTTGTTTAGAGGAAGAATGTGAACTGTTTTATATATTTAGATTGTATGAAATTCCTATGGGGTTTTTGAAATGGATTTAATAATGGTGGGAAATGAACCATTTTTTTGTTTCAATCTATCAAGACCCGTCCTCGGGGCCCGTGTCGTGACTACCCCAATACCGCCTTCCATAGGCCAGGGCTGGCGACTAGCACCAAGGCATAAATCCTAGTAAAAAGGGAAGGCATTGACTTTGTAAAGTAAACAAACACCATAGAGCAAGAAAGCAGAAGTAAACACTAGGTAAAAACTAGGTACAACAGTAAGTGCGGAAATGTATGTGGGCCAGAATACAAATCCAAACTGAAAGTAAAGTACAAATGGAAAGGGAAAAAAGCAGCTGAAATGTAAAGCCGCAGGCTCGAGCCGTCCACTGGAAGTCCCACCTGAAGGGTGGGTACAGATAGCCTCCACATCTCCTCGGGTATAGCTGTCTACTCCGAGTACATCCCACCAAGTGGTCCACCTCCAGGTGTCGTCCTGCTCCGCAAGCCTCAACTACGATCAGTGATGTCCGTCGTCTGCAACCAACACAATGTAGTATGGTCAGAGCCCATGCAGGGGTGTGTATTAGCTACTCAGTAGGGACCCCGAGACCCCCAAAGGTCTCCCAGAATCCACAAATGATAATCCAAAAAGGAAAGATACAATCACGAAGTATCATCCGACACTACTTAGGTATATGCCCATACATATACCTAAGTCACCAATTCTCGTTCGGCTCCAACATCCGAGATCAAGTACAACCCAGTCCACACAGGAAAACACAACCAAATCCACATAGGAAAGCATAACGTAATCCACACAGGATAGAACCACACAATCCACATAGGAAAGCAAAACAAGATTCATCTCACATAGGTATACTTCTTCGTAAGACGATAGAGATGATCAGGTGTAGCCACTGATTCATCTAAGTCGTCGGACCCACACTGGATCGATAGGTACTAACCCCCATAATGACACACACAGGATCGGACCCACATAGGATCTGTAGGCGCTGGACCACACAGGACCGCTGAGCACTGACCCACATAGGATTTGACCCACACAGGATCGGTAGCACTGATCCACGTAGGATCGCTGAGTGCAGTAGTCATCGCCGTCAAATCCACGGAGGATTTCTGTACAGGCATTATCGTCGTTGCAGTCACAACGAGCTCTAGGGTTCCCAGACACAACAAGCTCGTTCGGGAGGGTCTGCTCCACGAGCCGAGGGGCTGATACATCAACTGACACGTAGTCTAGAGTTGATGTATCCAAAAGTTCCGTATCGTCAACAGGAACTCAACGTCATAGATGGAAAGTCAATCATACGCCCGGTCTGAGAGTTATTGGATTTTTCGTCCCAGGGGCCCGGTTGGTTTTTAGGTCAAAACCAACCCGGCAGTACTCTAAATGTGTCCAAACATCGAGCGGAGTAAGCCAAAAGGTCTGTCTCATTAGGAGGAATCCAACAAAGTCGACGGCACGTCAATCGGACGTCCGGAGCTCAAGTTATAAGCGTTTCCGCTCCGAGGGCCCGGTTGGTTTTGTGTACGAACCAACCCGGCTGAACTCAAAGTACTCCAAAACCTTGGGTTTATTACACCAAAACGACTGTCTCGATCCAAGGATCTCTACGCAACTGACGGTGCATCGATCGGTGGTCTGTAGCCCATTTATGGGCAACAGACCGAAACAGTCTGAAAATGGGGGTTTCGGGCCCAAGACCAACCCGGCCCGGTGCGGCCGGTCCGACCCGGGGCGGCCCAGCACCAGCCACGCGGTTTGGCTTGGCGCTGGTCGAACGGCCGCGCGAAAGGGGGTGCCGCCCCCTTTGATGAAACTACGGCACCGCGTGGGGGGCGTCGTTGCCAACGGACGCGGCCGAGTGCCGCCTCCCACATCCCTCGGTCCCGCGAGGTCGCGCTACCAGTGGCCTGCCGCCGCGGCTTCAGCCGCGGCGGCCCTTCCCGGCGGTGCGGCGGGAGACACGGCCTCCTAGCAGCCGGCCGGTGTTGTCCACCGGCGCCGCCGTGCCTGCGAGGCGCGCCGGAAGAGTTTTCCGCGGACCACCGGACGCGCTCTGTTGGTCGTTTTTGCCTGCCGTCTTTGCCAGAGGTCCTCCCGGGATCGGCTCCTCACCGCGAAGACCTCAAAATGCCCTTGCGGCATGCTTCGTCGTCGTCCACCAATCCGCACACCAAGAACGAAGAAACGGTGGGTTCAGACTTGTTCGTTGGTCCGTACCCACCGCGTTAGCGGTATAAATAGTTTCCGTCATAATTTAAACACATGCCGAGGATATAAATCACATAGATTTAATTGAACCGAAACCCCTACCTCAAGCGTCGCTGAGTGAGGGTTCTTCACGGAGTTTCACGTCGCGGAAGAAGGCGTCGCGGAAGGGGGATCGTCGCGTCGTGGAGAAAGGATTTGTCGGCATCGCATCGTCGATCTCTGAGGATCTGGCGTTCTTGTCGACCTTCGTCGAAGTTCGGCGTTCTTCACATTCTTCGCGTTCTTCGCGTTCTTCGCGTTCATCACGTTATTCACGAGGAAGGAGGAACTTCACGGCTTGAGAGAATTCTCCTAATTCCTCTCGCACAACCCACCTCTAATAAAATAAGAATTGTCTTATTTTATTAACATAAGCCAAAGTTTGAATTTCAAAAAAATAAACAATCAAATAATTTAATTAATTGAGGAGTTCAAACCACCCAATTAATGAGGTGTTTATTGTCCAGAATAAATGCAAGGGTTGACTTCATTAAAAAGGGGGGTGTGGGTGCGTTACTTAATTAAAGGAGGGGGTTGAAAACGTTGAAAGAAACGGTGGGGCTCATGTGGGACCCACCCCACAAATATCATACCTAGTGGTGTAGGATATTTTGGGTCCCACTTTAACCTCTTAACTTAGGTTAAAAAACTTAAAATAAAATTAATTGGTCGCACCATTTTATTTTATTCATTTACTTAACCTGAGAAATTAAAAACCACACCCGAGCAAACGCAACTCCAGAAGAGGATTTTCTAAGCAATTATCGGCACTGCAATTCCATCGGTGCCCTCAGAATTCGATTCCGAGCACCGGTTGAAAAGATAGAAAAACCCGCTCGTTCGTTCACTGAACATACCCGAGCTAAACTTTGGAAAAAGATTCTGGGCACACCGGACCTCGGAATTAGGTGCCGTCAGAAACTACGTTTCTGTAAAATTACCAAGAAAATTAAGAAAAAAACTTCCTTGAATTTTACAGGTCTTTACAACACTCCCTCTTCAGGGCTTTACGTCCCCGTAAAGATACATCATAAACTAGGGAAACAAATGTGGGTACTAAGCACGCATCTGAGCCTCCCGCTCCCATGTGCTCTCCTGGAGGTTCCCATGCTGCCATATGATGAACACTAGAGGAATCAATCATCCACGTAGTAACCTCTCATGTCGATCCTCGATCTCCACTAGGACCTCCACAAAATTCGCCCCATCATCAACGTCCAGATCCCCATGGTCAATGATATGTGTCAGGTCATGCACGTATCTCCTCAGCTGAGAAACGTGGAAGACGTCGTGCACCCGGTGCAACTGAGGTGGTAGAGCCAAGAGATATTCCACCTCGCCAATCCTGCTGAGGACCTGGAATGGTCCGATGAAGCGTGGAGACAACTTTCCACCTTGGGCAAATCTTCGTAATCCACGTCTAGGCGAGACCCGCAAGAAGACGTGGTCACCATCCTCGAACTCCAGTGGCCTCCGCCTCCTGTCAGCATAAGACTTCTGTCATCTCTAAGCTGTCCTCATCCGCTCCTAGATGACCTAGACCTTCTCTTTCATGGCCTGGAACATTTTTGGTCCCACAAGTGCTGACTCCCCAGGGTCTGTCCAGCACAGAGGTGATATTCAAGGTCGGTCGTACAACGCCTCATAAGGTGTCATTCCGATGGTGGAGTGGTAGCTATTTTTGTACGCGAACATCACCAAGGGTAGGTGGTCCTCCCAGCTATGACCAAAGTCGAGGACACATGCGCGGAGAATGTCCTCGAGAGTCTGAATGGTCCTCTCTGTCTGACCATCTGTCTGAGGGTGAAAGGCGGTACTCAGACGCAGCTGCATCCCAAATGCCTCCTACAACCCCTTCCAAAGCTGGGAAGTAAAGCGAGCATCTCGATCAGAGATTATAGATGTTGGCACACCATGAAGCCGTACAATCTATTGAACGTAGAGACACCACATGATCTCCCCTGAGCCCTGCTCTCTGATGGGTAAGAAGTGATCCAACTTGGTGAGTCGGTCGACAATCACCCAAATGGAGTCGTGTCCTCTGGAAGTGTGTGGAAGTCTAGTAACGAAGTCCATAGATATCCCGTCCCACTTCCACTATAGGACCTATAATGTTTGTACCAAGCCTGATGGTACCCGGTGGTCTACCTTCACCTGCTGGCAGGTGAGGCATTGAGAAACAAACTCTTCCACATCCTTCTTCATGCCCGGCCACCAGTGCTGTCATCTGAGATCTTGGTACATCTTCGCCACTCTAGGATGTACTGCCAAAGGGGAAGTGTTAAACTCTCTCAGCACCTCCTCCTGTAAAGAAACTGGTACCAAAGTACGTCCTTTGAAAAGTACATCATGCTCTCCTCCTAAAGAGAAACCATCAGGTGCCTGTCCTGAGGATATCTGCGCACACTGCGTCTCACAGTCAGCATCCCCACGCTGTGCCTCTCTGACCCACTGAAGTAGTGGAGGAGTGACTATGAGTGACTGAAGGAAGGCTGCCCCATCTCTATCCATGAAGGATATCTGCAATGAGGCTAGCTTCTCTATCGCCTCCCCAAGTAACTGAATGCTCATCCTCCTCCTGAGGGCATCGGCTACTACGTTCCCATTTCCAGGAGTATAGACTATCTCAAAGTCATAGTCCTGAAGGAACTCGATCCATCTCCGATGTCTCAGGTTCAGGTCCTTCTGCGAGAAGATGTACCTGAGACTCTGATGGTCAGAATAGACTGTAAAGTGCTCGCCCATCAAATTGTGTCGCCACATCTTCAGAGCAAAGACCACTCTTGATAAACTCAAGTCATGGGTAGCGTAGTTCTGCTCATGCTGCCTCAACTGACGTGATCCATAGGCGATCACTTCCCGCTCCTACATCATGACACATCCGAGTCTGGTCCCTAATGCATCGCAGTAAACCTCGTACCCTACTCCCTCCTCTGGCAACCTCAAGATAGGCGTGTTGGTCAATCTGTGTCTCAGTTCGTGGAAGCTCTTCTGACATCTGTCTGACCACACAAAGGGTTTCCCCTTCTTCTTCAAAGCTGAGAGTGGTGCCACAACTCTATAGAGGTCTGGCACAAATCTCTGATAGTACCCATCTAGTCCCAAGAAACTCTGCACCTCCGTCACGCTCCTGGGTAGCTCCCAAGCTATCACTGCCTCGATCTTCGCAAGATCAACCGCAACTCCCACCTCAGAGATGACGTTCCCCAAGAAGTGGACCTCTCGTAACCAAAACTAACACTTCGAGAGATTTCAATAAAGTTGGTGCTCTCGGAGTGTTTCTAGTACAACCCTTAAGTGGTAGGTGTGCTCGTCCTCAGTGGTCGAGTATATCAAAATTTCATCGATGAAGACTACGAAAAATTGATCGAGGTATGGCTGAAAGATCCTGTTCATGAGTCCCATGAACACTGCTGGAGCATTGGATACGCTGAAAGGAATAACCAGGAACACATAGTGGCCATACCGACATCTGAAGGCTGTCTTCTGCACGTCCTCGTCCCGGACTCTGAGCTGATGATAGCTTGACCTGAGGTCTATCTTCGAGAACCACCGTTCTCCCTTGAGCTGATCGAAGAGGTTGTCAATCCTCGGTAGCGGATACTTGTTCCTCATATTCACCTGGTTCAGGCGACGATAGTCGACAAAAAGTCTCAAGCTCCCATCCGCCTTCTTGGCAAACAATATCGGGGAAGCCCAGGGTGAAACACTGGGTTGGATGAATCTCTTGCCCTGCAAGTCCTCCAACTGTACCAGTAGCTCTAGAAGCTCAGCGGGGGCCCTCTAATTTGCTCGAGTGGATATCGGGGCTGTCCCAGGGTACAAATCAATATAAAAGTCTACCTCTCTGCGAAGAGGTAGTCCTGGAATTTCTTCGGGGAAAACGTCTGCATACTGATCCACCGCTGCAGGAAAACTAGGAATCCACACGTCAACTTCTCCTAGGATGAGGCTAGCTAACTGATGAGTTATGGGTTGTCCTCTCCTCTACGAGATTCAATCCTGTGCTGCAAAGGATCCCTTCTCACCGGTGAAGGTGAACCTTCTCCCGTCGGTGCGTACACATCACACCTTGCGCCTAATACAGTCAATCATAGCATGGAATGTAGATAACCAATGCATTCCCAAGATGACATCGTAAGGCCTTCACGCCGCTACAAGAAGATCACAGCCGAAGCTCTCGCCTCCTAGAGTAAGCTCACACTGCCGGAACCAGTGGGTAATCATTGAGTCTGCTCCCGTAGGAGTCTCTAGCCGTAAGGATCGATCCAACGGCTCTGTCGGAATCTCTGAGCTCCGATCAAGGGAAGCGACTATGAAAGAATGAATCTCTCTTATGTCTATAAGAACTACATCAAGGGTGGAATGGACATACATAGTACCTCGAATCATCTCGGGAGCTCCGTGGTCGTAGGTCTCTGCTGCCTGGAGCTGTGCCTGTCTCTGCCCGCCAGCTCCCTGTGGTCGGGGTGGGCCTCCTGGTGGTGGTGGTGGTAGAGCCTCAAAGCGTCGCCCACCACCTGCTGCTCGACTAGCTCCTCTGCTTTGTCCACCTGGTCCCTGCGGACCACCACGGTCGACCCTCTTCCTCTGCCTGGGTGGCCCCTCAACCGTCTGCGGTTCCTTAGTACGGCGGGTCGGGCAGTCACAAGCCATGTGGCCCTACTCGCCGCATGCGTAGCACTGTCTGCCTCTCGAAAGACTGGCTCTGCGCTGAGGGCCCCACACCTCTGAGCCAGTGTCCTGAGGTCGTCTGCCTGAGGGTCTGGTCTGCCTGGACACATGAGTCATCCGTCGACTACCTACTGTAGAAGACTCTGCTATGTGCCGTCATGCGGTAGGTCTCACTGGGGATGTAGGATCCGCACGGAAGATCTCGATGAGAAGGGATCGCTCCAGTACCCCTTCTTGGGTCGGAATGCTGAGGGAGATCAGTGATGCCCTGATATCATGCCTCAATCCCTGCTCAATGATCTGGGCCCGAAAGAATGGGTCTCGTAGCATATCCTTCGAGTAGCGCGAGAGATATGTAAATCTCGCCAAGTACTGGGCGACCGTCAAGCTGCCATGCCGTAGCTGTAGAAGCTCATGGATGCGCACCACATGGAGGGTGTCTTGAACGAACATCGAGCGGAAGAGGCTCTCAAAGTCCATTCAGAGGAGAGATGCCTCGTCGTGCACCTGGAGCATCATGCTCCACCATCTGCATGCTGTTGCGTGCAAGAGGCTCGCTGCGAGGATCACCATGAGGTCTGCTGGTGTCCTCACTAACCTGAAAACTTGAACCACTGCCTCCAACCCATCCTCGGCTGCCTGAGGGTCCGTCTCCCCCTAGAACCTGGGTAGTCACGGGCGCTGAAAATCATGCAGTGCACTAAGGCGACGTGCATCGTCAATGGCTGGGGCTGGAACCATCGGTGGCTCGGCGGGTAGAGGTATCGCCGGTGCCTCAACTATCAAAGGGCCCAGTACCAAGGCCTCATCGCTCAGTGGGTTGTCATCACGTACAACGCTCGGAACCATAGCTGGCTGCCGTCGTGGAGCCATCCTGAAAAGGAATAAGTGTGCTACGGTCAAACAGTATACCTGGTGAGCTGACACAAAGTAATCACAAAGAAAACTTGAAACACACATGCAATCAATGTTTTCATGCATTATGTCGAAAAGCAGAAGTCAGGGTCCTGGTGGACGGATAAGTCTGCCGCCGCACCAACACTGGATTCCCTGGACTGATAACCACACCCAATACACTTAACACTATTGCTTCACATAGAATAATGATCAGAGTCCAATGTTCTGCGGTAGAACCGAACTCCTCTGATACCAATTTGTCACGACCCATCCTCGGGGCTCGTGCCGTGACTACCCCAAGTCCACCTTCCATAGGCCAGGGGTTGGAGACTACCACCAAGGCGTAAATCCTGGTAAAAAGGGAAGGCATTGCCTTTGTAAAGTAAAAAAACACCACAGAGCAAGCAATCAGAAGTAAACACTAGGTAAAAATTGGGTACAACAGTAAGTGTGGAAAAGTAAGTGGGACAGAATAAAAACCCAAACTGAAAGTAAAGAACAACTGGAAAGAGAAAACAGCAACTGAAAAGTAAAGCCGCAGCCTTGAGCTGTCCACTGAAAGTCCCACATGAAGGGTGGGTACAGATAGCCTCCATAGCTCCTCGGGTCCAACCGTCCGCTCCGAGTACGTCCCGCCCAGTGTACCTCCTCCAGGTACCATCCTGCTCCACAAGCCTCAACCACGATCAGCACTGTCCATCGTTTGCAACCAACACAACGTAGTGCGGGCATAGCCCGTGCAGGGGTGAGTATAAGCTACTCAGTATGGACCCCAAGACCCCCGAAGGTTTCCGAGAATCCACAATGGATAATCCACAAAGGAAAGATACAATCACAAAGTAACATCTGACACTACATAGGTATATGACCATAAATATACATAAGTCACCAATTCTCATTCGTCTCCAACATCCGAGCTCATGTACAACCCAGTCCACACAGGAAAACACAACCAAATTCACACAGGAAAGCATAACGTAGTCCACACAGGATAGCACAACACAATCCACATAGGAAAGAAAAACAAGATTCAGATCACACATGTATACTTTTTCGTAAGATGATAAAGATGATCAGGTGTAGCCACTGATTCATCTATGTCATTGGACCCACACAAGATTGATAGGTACTAACCCCTTCAATGACCCACACAGGATCAGACCCACACAGGATCTATAGGCGCTGTCCCACACAGGACAGCTGAGCGCTGACCCACATAGGATCTGACCCACACAGGATCGGTAGCACTGATCCACGTAGGATCGCTGAGTGCTGTAGTCGTCGCCGTCGAATCCACAGAGGATTTCTGTACAGTCGTCATCATCATCGCAGTCGTAGCCAGCTTTAGGGTTCCTGCACACAGCAAACTCATTTGGGAGGGTCTGCTCCATGATCCAAGGGGATGATAAATCAACTGACATGTAGTCCGGTGTTGATGTATCCAACAGTTCCGTACCGTCAACAGGAACTCAACGTCATAGACGACACCTCAATCGGATGCCCGGTCTGAGAGTTATTGGCATTTTCCTCCTAGGGGCCCGGTTGGATTTTAAGTCCAAACCAACCTGACCGTACTCCAACTGCATCCAAACCTTGAGCGGAGTAATCCAAAAGGTCCTTATCACTAAGAGGAATCTAAAAAAGTCGATGGCACGTCAATCGGACGTCTGGAACTCAAGTTATACGCATTTCCGCTCCGAGGGCCCGGTTGGTTTCGTGTACGAACCTACCCGGCCGAACTCAAAGTACTCCAAAACATTGAGTGTAGTATAATGAAACGTACTTCTCAATCCAAGGATCTCTATGCAACTGACGGTGCGTCGATCGGAGGTTCGTAGCCCATGTTATGGGCAACATACCGAAATAGTCCGAAAATGGGGGTTTCAGGCCCGGTGCCGGCCGCGCGGGGCGGCTCGGCGCCGGCCGAGCAGCCGCGCGAAATGGGGGTGCCACCCCCTTTGATGAAACTTCGGCCCCGCGTGGGGGCCGCCATTGCCAATGAACGCGGCCGAGCGTCGCATCCCGCCTCCCTCGGTCCCGCACGGTCGCGGGGCCCGCGGCCCTTCCCGACTGCATGCCGGCGGAGTTTTCTGTGGACCACAGGACGTGCTCCGATGGTTCGTTTTGCCTGACGTCTTTTCCTGCGGTCCTCCCAGGATCGTCTCTTCACCGCGAAGACCTCAAAATGCCCTTGCGGCCTGCTTCGTCGCCGTCCACCAATCCTCACACCAAGAACGACGAAACGGTGGGTTCAGACTTGTTCATTTTTTCACACCCACCGCGTTAGTGGTATAAACGGTTTCCATCATAATTTAAACACATTCTGAGGATATAAATCACATATATTAAATTGTACTGAAACCCCTACCCCAAGCGTCGTCGAGCGAGGGTTTGTCGCGTAATTTCACATCGCGGAAGAAGGCATCGCGGAAGGGGGATCGTCACGTCGTGGAGAAAGGATTTTTCGGCATCACGTCATCGATCTCCGAGGATCTGGCATTCTTTTCAACCTTCATCGGAGGTCGGTGTTCTTCACATTCTTTGCGTTCTTCGTGTTCTTCACGTTCTTCGCGTTCTTCGCGAGGAAGGAGGAACTTCAAGGCTTGAGAGAATTCTCCCAATTCCTCTCGCACTACCCACCTCTAATAAAATAAGAATTGTCTTATTTTATTAACACAAGCCAACGTTTAAATTTCAAAAAAATAAACAATCAAATAATTGAATTAATTGAGGAGTTTAAACTACCCAATTAATGAGGCGTTTATTATCCAGAATAAACGCAATGGTTGACTTCATTAAAAAGGGGGGTGCGGGTGCATTACATAATTAAAGGAGGGGGGTTGAGAAAGTTGAAAGAAACGGTGGGGATCGTGTGGGCCCCACCCAAAAAATATCCTACCTAGTGGTGCAGGATATTGTGGGTCCCACTTTAACCTCTTAACACAGGTTAAACAACTTAAAATAAAATAAATTGGTTGCACTATTTTATTTTATTCATTTACTTAACCCGTAAAATTAAAAACCACACCCGAGAAAACACAACTCCGGAAGAGGTGTTTCTAAGAAATTACCGGCGTTGCGATTCCATCGGTGCCCTCAGAATTTGATTTCGAGCACTGGTTCAAAAGTTAGAAAAACCCACTCGTTCGTTCACTGAACGTACCCGAGCTAAACTTCGGAAAAAGATTCCGGGCACACCGGGCCTCGGAATTAGGTGTCGTCAGAAACTGTGTTCTTGAAAAATTCCCAAGAAAATTAAGAAAAAAAGTTCCTTGAATTTTACTAGTCTTTACACAATCATTGAATGTTATATTTTATTTTTGATTTTGTTTTATTGTGAGGTGTCGACCTAATGAGAATTAAAATCTGGTTTAGGGGTAGCCATAATGGTTTATTTGAAATTAGAATATTGTTTTAACTTTGGTAAAGAAAATTTATAGTTGGAAAATTTGATGGTTTTGAGGGAACGAATTGTTTTGGTCTCACATTGGATGTTAAGGAGGTATAGCCACATTCCTTGTGTAGACTCAAAATTCTAAAAAATTATATTGAAATGGTTTATGATTTTTATAAATGTTTCAATAGGTAATTTTAGAAGAACATTATGAATTGGAATATGATGGAATGGGTTAGGAATCCCAAAGTGGTGATCCTTATTCTTGATTTAGGATATTGGAAATGGTGATTATCATGCCACCACATGACCAAATGAGCCAAAACTACCACCTTCCCACATAGATATTCCAAGGGGTGGAAAAATCACTAAATGTAATAACTAATATGGGAGGACATTTCATAATGTACCTATACAGACACACCCTACCATATCCATGATGAAGATTAGAGGAATAATAATAAATTATGAAACATTAGGGGAATAAATCATTTGTGTAAAAGCTCAAGTGAGTACTAGAGTAAAACCGTGTAGACTAAATGTAAAAATTAAAAAAAATACATGCCTAACTAAAATGAAGTCGCAATCTAGAAAAACTAGAAAAGTAAAATGCTGAGAGAGATCAACAAAATATCTTCATACTCTAACCACCATATGTGGTCTAACGCATCGGGTATCCCTATGCTCCCTTGTAATCATCATCCACATATCCATCATTTCATAAGACATGACTTGGTAGCCAATGACATTGTAGGTGTGACTATATACTTACCCAATAGGACACCATGAAAGCTAAAAGGGGAGAAAAAAAAGAGATGATCAGAATATAATTTAAACCTAATGAATTTGAGTTAAAAATATGAACTAAATTTATAGGGATATATATTTCCACAATAAAAGAATCCCAAAAGTGGGATAATGTGGATCTTCATATCATAGACTAGACCTTGAAAGATGGGTATCTGTTCTAAAGGTCCGTCGTCAAAGCTCATCATCTCGTGTGTCTATCCATATGAGTAACCATGTGGAGGGACTATACCTTTCCATTATGACTCATAGTTTAGTGGAAAAATTCTCTATGAAGAGTACCTACACCCTAGTGTGTTAGGGGTTTTTATTCAGTGTAAAGAGAACATGTTCCATATCCGAAAATGGGGAACCACTCAGTAGGTAGAAGACTCTAAACTATGTCCATAAGGGGTACCAATCGTTAGGTACATGATACATTCCCTAATTACATAGAGGTTACCAATCAGTTGACATAGGTCCTACATTTTAGTTCCATAGAAGGTTACCAATCAGATGAGTGAGGACCTCCACCCTAGGGCCATAGAGGGTACCAGTCAGTAGATAAAGTACCTATACCCTAATGTTATAGGGGTTCCACTCAATAGATATATGACCTTCTCCCTAACAAGACTGGGGTTATAACTTAGTCGATTGAGTACTAGAACCCTAATGACATAGTGGGGTACTACTTTGTGTAAGGATGACCAATACCCATTCTGATAGGGGGTACCACTCTAATAGTCCTACATGATCACTATTGTCATAAAGTGCTTCTTAATGAAGAGTCACTCTATAAACACCTCTCATTGTATATAAAAATCAACTCAATAATCTACTATCATATTATTTGTCGGATAAAAAATTATTTAGGATACTCAGATACTATAATAGAAGTCCAATAAATATATACCCAAGAGTTTAAAAGATTCTCAGAATGGAAGAAGGGTGTACACTATGTGTAAGGGGAACCATGTGGCATGTGGTCCTGGTTCACATCTTGGTTGTGCATGTACTAGTACATAGATAACTACATATTTATCCATACACAGCGTGTATAGTGACTACAATATTCAACTTATCCATTCAAGGTCCCCCTTTTATTCCATGCATTTTTCATTTCCTTGTAACCTTTCCCATTCCTGTGTAATCTGATACATGGAATTTCCCCCCACATGGGGTGCTATCCATTCTCTTAGAGCCTTGATGTCCATGTAATCTAGTCAATCTCTTGTACATAACATATACCAAGATAGTTCCATTTCCATATACTCCTGATGTACATATTGGGTCACCAGTACTGAGGCACTTGGTGTGTGGGGGTCCCACACTACATGTGATATTCATGTAACCTGAAATCCTATCAACATTAAATAGGTTACTATACACCATGTGTTATTTGAACTACTAACTGTGTAGTCATGTTATTCATTGAATATTAGATCATCCTTTAGCATTGAAGATCCACACACACCATGTCTAATAATTCCTCTAGGACACTTGATATTTTAGGGGATGCCTCTGTTCAATGATTACATCCTTCCATTTGCTGTAAAAAATATTTCCAATTCATTTCTATTTTTCACGCATGATTCTTCCTCATACTTTTTTGCCCCTCATCATCAACCATTACCAAATCTTTATTGTAATCCTTGGTATAGCCATTTGAATCATTCAAAATACTCTTAATCCATTATTAATAATTCAAACCATAAATCTCATATGAATCTGCTATAAATCTGGGTGGTCTGATCGTGCTCCATTCTCAATGGAAATCATGAATATTAACCCCATGGTCACATAATGAATAATGTAAAATAAGAGGGAGAAAAAAAATAAGAAATAGATGTGAAATAATAATTTACAAAGTGTTATTGGCTATCAAATGCATATTTGGATTCTTAAGGTGTATAACATGAAATAACATTGATTAATTTAATAATAAATTGAAAACTGACACATAGGCACATTCTAAGGACTTATTTTACATATATAAATACATGGATTCAATATTTCCCAATATATTAAATCAATTGGGTTATAAACCATAAATTTATGGGTCTTACCTCAACTTGGATTGTCCTTCAATGAAGAACATATTCTACATGAAGAAAGAGAATTTGTTGCCTTTTATGCACCTCAATTCTCATATATCATGAGGCTTTTTTGTCATTTGATATCAATTTTATAATGAAATGGGGGAAGAAATACTTTTAAATGACCTTGAGTTATATGTACAACCTTGGAGATCCAATAATAGCGAACCTATTATTATTTTTTGTTATCTCAGTACTCAAATTATTTAAATTAATTATTTAATGAATCCATTGAATGTACTAGCAATGAATCTTTTATATAAACACCCATAACTAACCAATATTTGGTAATTCAAATGATAAAACTTGCATTCCAAATTCAAATATGGCCTAAATGTTTTTATCCATGACCCCAGTTAAAATATATACCATTTTTTATATGAAACTGTACATTTGTAATATAGTATAAACATAAAATTTTTATGAAATTAATTTTTGGAACCCCTATCAACAGAATCTCACACTTTCTAAGTGAATAATTATATAATTATTTATTGATATAATCCAATGTCTTAATAGGATAAAAGGGTCTCTAAATTATTCCACACATCAATATTTTGATCATAAAAACAATTTGTTTTAGATATTGAGCCTTTATTTGGATCTCTCACTACCAGGAGTTCTCATGCATGATCCCATACTTCCAAAACACTCAAAACAAGGGAATAGTAAATCCACTCATGGTTCTTTTTTACTATTCATAAATCGCCATATGGTTCTCCACAATATTTGAACCATCCATGATATCTAGCTCACCATAGTCAATAACATGTATATTGTCATGCATGTATCTTCTCAAATATCATCCATAGAAGACGATGCAAACTTACTCTATCTGGAGGAGTTTGGCGAGGTGGTAAACAAACTTTCAATGCCCCTTAATGATCTCCAACAACCAAATAAACCTCATGGATAGCGTTCTTATATGGAAAAATATCTACAATTCACATCATTGGGAGACCCTAAAGTATGTGTTGTATCTCTACTCAAACTCCGCGGCCCTACATCATTGATATAAATAAGATTTATTCCGTCTCTAGTATTTCCTCATCTGCTCACTAATGACCACAACCTTATCCATCATCATCTATGCTATATGTATCCCAAAAAGATATGCTTGATTAATATCAGTCTAATACAAGGGTGACCAATAGGGTATCTTTTAAAAGGACTCAAAAGGTTCTATTCAAATACAAGAATGGTAGATGATATTGTATGAAATATATACCAAGGTAAGTTGATCAGCTGAACTCCTTAAAAATTTAAACACACTCCCCCACAGAATATCCTAGAGCACCTGCATGAATGCAAAAATATGCACATTTTTTGGGGGTGAAAGGTCCTAATCAACATTTTCTGGGACACTAATATCTCGTACACATCTCTCCACAACCATGAAATGAACCTCACATCATGGTTTTTGGAAATAATATCTATAGTCACCCCAATAATGAAAATAATATCCCATACATAAAACTACCCTAAACTATCCACTAAACTCTACTACATAATCAAAAGGAAGTTCAACTACTTCATGAGTCGACCAAATATCACCTAGATGTAATCATGGACTCTCCCATTCTAAAAAATCTCTATCATGATGTCTATGGATATTCCATCCCATTTCAACTCTGATATCATATGGGCATGAAAAAAACATAAAGGATCTAACGTATCATCCTTAACCTACTGTGGCGCACCATGAGACAATCACATCCACCCTACTCATATTAGACAGAAAAAAGACATTTGAGGTCTCTGTACATATTATTTACCCCATTATTTACAAAAAAAGGATATGTGTGGAACCATTTGAACATCTCATCCCATATCATGACTGATAACACCATTCATCCCTAGAAAATGATGATGTGATTTCATCCTTTATAAAATACATCTTGTGATTTGTTTGATAAAATCTAGTAAGGCATAACCTCAAAATATTTGTCACTAAACATGAAATCTATTTCATGCTATAGGATTAGATGATTCAACATCATTTAATGAAGAATGTGTACACTCTCTTGCTGAACCATGGTTAAGAGAAAGGGAGCCAAATGCTCAAACACCTCTTGAACCAGATGTGCATGGGACTTACAGCTAAGGAAAAATTCCACCATGTTTCCATTACCTAATGTATTTACTACCTAAAATTCATAGTCCTAGATGAACTCCAACCAGAGACACTATCTTAGGTGTAATTCTCTCTACATGAAGATATTTCTATGAATCAAATAGTCTGGGTACACAAAAAATCACAATCCCAAGAAGATAGCTCCACAACATCCTAATAGAAAAGGATATAAATTTAAGGTTAAAACAACACTACTCATTATTTAAAATTATTACTTAATTTATTACATAATACTACACTTAATACAACACTAAATATAAATATGTCTAGTGTATTTTATAATTAGGAACATAACATAACATCTTAAATATGGAATACAACAACATTATTAAAAACAGCTTTAACATGCTTTATTGAACATCTGTATAACATCCTCAAAATACACCACCTAACATAAAACTACTTGTGATAACCTGGGGACCAACATATGAATGGGGTGAAATTTACATAACAGAAAGGGAATAAACATGGAATAAGTTATACATGTTATAAAATAGGTATATCAATGAGGAACCAAAGGAACATGAATAATAAGGCATTATAGAACATGATAATCATAAGATGATAAATATGGATTAAGAATATTGAGCTCTTTAATAATTCCCTTGAAGATCAATTTATTTGGAGACTTATTAATAGAAAATCATAATCTCTTGATTTTCATAGAGCAAGAATTTTTACTAGATTGATTTCCAGAAAGTTTACATACATGCAATCATCTTTTTGGCCTGGTTTGAAAAATATTTTTCCAAATATCACCAGTCACTCCCATTGGTTGGTGAATTTCTCTTCCATGCTGAAATTCTGGAGGGACAACTGGATGAGGACTCCATTAATTTATTGTATAAATGGTGAAATTGTGACTGTTGATTTATATGCCTCTATTTGTGATCATTTCGAGCTGAACAACAATATGCCTACCGACACTATTCAAATTGTTTATTCATATGACATTATAAATTCTGATGATATCATGGTATGGGATCCAAGTGCAAATGGACTGATTGACTTTAAATTCTATTAAAACCATTTAATAAAGGGCACTCCTTCAAATGATTTCATGAAATTAAAAATATGGGTACAACCCTCTTGGTTTACTTTTCTCTGGAGAATTCACCTGCAAAAACTGCTAGTGGAAAGAAACCTTCAAATGGTTGGTATATCTCTAATCTCAAGATGTGATTTGGGCCACCAACATAGAGATGACATGGGCCATTTATTCATTTCTTGTAAAACCGCTGCATCAGTCTGGATCTTTATTTTTGACCTCTTTGGCATCTCGATTACACATTTTGACAACATTGCATATTTTCTGCTCTTAATTTCAGCAGAAAAGTTTTCCAAGAAGATTCATATTCTCTTCCTTGTCGCTTGTGCTGAAAATTTTCACACACTATGGAGAGGTAGAATCAAATAAAGGCATGAAAATTCCACATTAAATCACAATGTTTCCATCTCAAATACTCATGAAATGACTTGATGTGGAAATTAGTTTCACACTGATCAATTTCACAACTCTATCAAAGACATTGGAGTCATGAGAAGGTTTCATATGCCACGTAATTTTCCCAAACCTATGGGAACTACGGAAATCTTCTGGACTCCCCCTTTGCGGGTTGGATTAAATGTAACCTTGATGGTTCCTAAAAGAGAATCCCTGGACCAACTGGTTATGGTATAGTTTGTCGAGACCACAATAGTGACTTCATTGGTGGATTTTATGGCCCTTATGGTCAGGCCACTGCCCTTGAAGCTAGGATGATGGCATTAATAAAATAAGTGGAGATCGTTCATCAAATAAATTGTAATAATCTCAAGTTCGAAAGTGATTCCTCTAGTATTTTATAAGCTCTTAGAAAGAATCTGATCTATCTTACCTGGAAACATACTTTCAAGTGGATCAAATGTCTTGACACTCTTGCCTTAAAGAGATTTACCATCACACATGTTTACCATGAATCTAACTCTCCTATTGATAGAATTCCAAATCAAGGTATTTCTGTAGCCTCTGGTGTTCATTTAACCAATGCTGATGAGGATTTGTTCAGTATTCTTAATAGAGATAAATGTAAAATTCCTTCCTTCAGACTCTTGTAATTTGTTTTGTTTAATTGAGGCTTTAATTCTTGATTTTCTAAAGAAACATAAAAATTTTAATCATAAACATAGGTCAAGTATATACTACCAAAAATTCATGGTGGAAATGAAAAATAATGGAATCAGCAACACCCCTATCGTAAAATGAAAATTCATGATGAAAAACATTACCCAATTAATTGAAGTGCTATCTAATCACATCCATCATAATCATTTCATTCTCAGGGTTATGTGTGCCAGACAGATCATATGACATTGATTCATTCCTCATCATAATTTATTCTATGATCAAGTAATGTGTATTTCATACATGTATGTTCCAAACAAGAAATTATACTATCATATTGGGGAATACCATTGACTGAATAATATGTTATCCATTCACTACAGGATTATTTTGGCATGAAAAATCACAGTGAATGTTTTGAAGAAAAATGATGTTACATAAAAATTAAAAAAATGGTTGATGAAAGTGAAAGGGGTATCTCATTATTTAGAAATAAAATGGAATAAGGGCATGTAAACAAATATCTCGACATTATAAATTTATAAATAGAAAAAATAATGTATTGAATATAATTATTCGAGAAAAGAATCATCACAAAATTTATGAATGGTAACAGGTGTGCATAAAGGATCATGGGAGGAATATTGAGAGAGAAAAAAAGGTCTAATCATTTATTCCTCAAATAGACAGTAAGGGTAACACCAAATATTATATCTTATCTAATAGAAATTAATATTAAAATACATAACATAAAAGGAGTTATCGATAATAGAGGGGTGTGGATGATCCAATATGTCATGAACCGTTGCTCAAGATATGACCGAAAGAGAGAAAAGGGTCAAAGATGGTCCTAGTTCCGTTTGACCCGACCTGACCTGGCCTGGGCCGAACCAATCCAGTTCGGGTCGACTCGGCCCGACCTGGGGTCTGGCCCTGGCTCTGGCCCGGCCCACCGGTACGACCCGCGCTGGGTGGCCCGCGTTAGGTGACCCATGGGGCAGCAGCCTGCAGTGGCTCGTGGTGTGGCGGCCCGCGGGGGCTCATAGTGCTGCAGTTGGTCGGTCGGCCAGCCTTCCTCTGCACTGCTCGGTCAAGCGCCGCACCTTCACCAGTGGCTGGAAGCGATCAAGAAGCCCTTCCCTCAGCACCGTGGCACAAGGACATGGATCTTCTCTATCGTGTGGTGTGGACGCGCTCCGCCGCCCCTTCACGCGGCCAGTCGCTGCCTTTGATCCACCACATATAATGGGCTATGATCCTTCTTTAGAAGCACATTCATGCCACCATCTTCGTCGCGGCTGTCCAGAGTGTCGGCCGCCATTACTGAACCCAACAGGTGACGTCCCTCGGGTCAAGGGACTCGCCCCTATGGTCCATTCTTCACATTGAAGATCTCTGCACTTGTTTCAAGTTGTCGCCATCACTTTAAGCCCATCAAAACTCACAAATTTTTCAGAGAGGTCTTGTCATTTACTTTTGGCCCACTCTCTTTCCACATTATAATGATAAAAAGCATCTTGTTTATTATTGAATCAAGAATTATGTCAAGAATGGGGTAAGAGGTATACCAAGAACAAACCCTATCTCATGTTTCTTAGAGAGCGTCGGCGTTTGAGGAAGTTTCTGAATTCATCATCCCCACAACAATCCTCCAATGACACCACTCAATAATCACCATTTGGTTCATGGTTTGGGGTCGCTCATCACCGCGTGCTAGAACCAGCACCATCGTCCATGTATTGGGCATTGCGGCATTTTACCATAGCATCGTCGCTTGGTGAAAGTCATCCAATTCCTCCCCCCAATATCTATATAAATAGGAGAGGGGGAGAGTATGTAATGATCCTAGAACTTATGAAGGATCATTTAATAGGAACCTTCCTAAATTCTAATGATGCTATAACATAGAATTTGAAAGGTCATGCCAATTAATTTACGTTGGCTCATTAAATGGCACAAATTTATTGCATTGCGTTGGTACAATTAAATGGGAGTATTCCAAGGGACTTCCCCCAAATTAATGAGGGGTTCGGTGGTCCCCACCATTGAATTCTAAATGGGAGGATTAAAAAAATAAAATAAAATTTGTTTTTTATTTAATTTATCATTCTTTTAACTCTCCCATGAAATTCATGAAAACTAACTTTCACCCTAGACCTACTGTAGTCACGGTGAAGGTCTCTTTAATCTTATATTGGTGCAACGAGTTCGACGGTGCCCTGAAATTTCAATTCCGAGCACCGGTTCAAAAGTTATGTAACGCCGATCGCGCGTTTACTTAACGTACCTGAAAAAAAGTTCATACAAATTATAACAGTCACCCTTAACCCACGCCGGTTGAGGTTTGGATCTGCCTAAATGAAACACACCCCATCGAACCCAAAGGTACTCCCAAATTTTCAATCCGAGTTACCATTTATATGTTAAGAATTTTACAATAAAATAATTGTCACTTGATTATTTGTTTTACGACCAAAACTAACTTTTACTGGTGGCCCATGCCGACCAATGTTAGTATTTTCATAAAGAGAGAATACCCTCAAGAGTTTAGTGGTGGTCTCATATTTTCAATCCGATTTACCATTTGTAAGTTATAATCATTTGAAAAATAAAATAACTAAATTAATAATTTTATTTACAATTATTCCTTTTTTGGGTTTTCTCACATACGGCATGTGCCAAAAAAACTTAAGTAGCGCCTATGGTAACCCCATTATCATGACTGCAACGGTACCCTCAAATTTAGGATCTGAGTTACCATTTTAGATTAATTCCAATTTTTTTAGGAAAAAATTTTAATCATGCTAATTAAAACTCAACCAAGATTCGACGGATCATTCCAGGAACTCCGATCCTCGGTATCAGACGCCGTCAGATTTAGCGGTCTCAAAATAATTCCACATAATTATAATAAATTACCGAATTTATGGGACATTAAATTCTCCCCACCTTAGGGATTTACATCCCTGAAAGCCACAACAAAGGAAAAGAAACAAATAAAAGGGTTCTGAGCACGAATATGATCCTCCTGCTCCCATGTACTCTCCTGGAGGTTCATGTACTGCCACCGCATGCGCACCAAAGTTATCAACCACCCACAAAGGACCCACTCATTTCAATATTCAAATTCCATTGGAACCTCCGTAAACCTCACCCCATCATCGAATTCTAGCTTGCCATGGTCGATGATGTGGGGTTGGTCGTGCATGTATCTCATTAACAGGGATACATGGAAGAAATCGTGCGCCCTCTCCAACTATGGTGGAAGATCCAAGTAGTATGCTACCTCACCTATCCTCCGAAGTACTAGAAAAGGAATGGTAAACCTCAGTGCTAACTTTCCTCCTCAATAAAATATTCATAGTCCCCATCGTGGAGAGACTCGCTAGAATATGTATTCCCCCTCATGAAACTCCATGGTTTTCTGTATCTTGTCAGCATAAGACTTCTACCATCTCTGAGCAGTATTCACCTTCAGAAAAAGTGAGACATCGTGATACAAACTCTACCACTAACTCCTTTATCCCGGACCTTCAGTTCTGACATCAGAGATTCTAATAAATCTTTACCACACCAAGATGTATCGTCATAGGGGACGTATGGGACTCCCTCAACACCTCTTCATGTAGCGCTATTGGTACCATGGTACGTCCTCTGAAGAGGATGACGTGCTCACCACCTTCAGAACATTCATCAGGTGGCTGACTTGAGGATATCTGAACATGTTGAGCCTCACAGTTAGTGTTCCCACGTGGCACCTCCCTAACTTGCTGATGATGTGGGGGAGTGAATATCAGAGACTGAACATAAGCTACTCCATCTTGATCCACACATGATATCTGCAAAGTGGCTAGCTGCTCTATTGCCTCACTCAGCAGATACAGGCTATACCTCATGGTGAGTGCATCTGCTACCACATTCCTCTTGTCTAGAGTATAAATTATCTCAAAGTCGTAGTCCTAGAATAACTATAGAAACTATTTTGGGAATTAAAACTCAAAAATCCTACTATCATGAGGGTAAGGATGGCCGACTCAAGAGTGATCTGTTGCACCCTCCTATGCATGTGTGTACCATGTGTTGCCTAGGTTTCCTTTATCAGCGACTAAGGAAATACACATCCCAAAGTTGTAGAAAAACCACAACCTTTTTTCCTAATACAATCAATCTAGGTATGAATTTTTGATGTTCAGTCATACCCAAACTAACGTCGTAAAGCCTTGATGCTTCCACCTAGAGGTTCCAACCGAAACTCTCGCCTCAAGTGTTAGATCACACCATCGGCGTATGTGTGATTATCAAGTGTCCTCCCAAAGGTATATATAGATGTGAGGGTCATGTAATGGTTTAACCAGAAACACTAGGTCTTGGACAAGATTCATGGAAGGATGGAATGATTGGAACCTATGTCTATTGATACATTACCATATAGTAGACACAGATTGTACCTCAAATCATTCTAAGAGCCCTTGGGTTGCTCTCCTTGACTGTATGCAGCTACTCTCTTCCCCTATCCTCCATCTCATAGATCCTAGAGGGGAAAACATAAGGGGTGGTTTAATATGTTGAATAGTACACCACCTCATGTTGGTCTCATAGCTACACACCAACATCTGCAGCCCGGTAGATATGTCTGCACCTATCACATCCTCTTCCTAAAACGTTTTACACCCCCAAGTCTCTGAGATTGGCACCAGTTTCCAGATTTCCCAATAATAAAATTCACTAGCTGTATCCTCTCATCCAAAGAAAATTCAACCACTAAGGTACTCTCTATCACCCCAAAATAAGTAGAAATGAAAAGAGAAATAGTGCTGGCTCTGACATCCTTAGACACACAACATTCAATAGTCCAAGCCCGAATGAACTGATCGTATCATATTCATTGAGTACCAGGAATGAACTGCACACCTTGATGAATACTTAGTTATAGACATGTCATCTTGCTGAAGCTGTAGAAGCTCTAGAAAACTCTCAACTACCTCCTCAAGCCAGCCCTCAGCCTCCTTTGAGTCGGGCTCGCCTAAGAACCTGAGGGGTATCTGATGCTGAATCACGCATAAGGCACAAAGCCTATATGTGTCCTCTAACAGTACCTCCAGTTGTAACTTCTAACAAACAGAAAGTGATATAGCTGACACACTACCCAAATGTACTATCGTGGGGAATGGTCCACGTACTAAAGCCTCGTCACCATGTGGACCATCCTCATGGTCACTCAATGAAAAAGACTAGTAGGTAGGATAACCATATCCTCTACTAGTGTTTCAACTAGGAAAAAAACACTATCTACTTCCTTTGCTCCAGCCCTCAAATGCGTGGGAAACTGTCTCACCTCGAATCCTCAAAGGCCTATATTGCTGGAACTCGTGAAACACACTCAGTTGGCATGCACCATCCACCAGTGCGGCTGGTGGTATCTGCTGCCCAACGGGAGGTGGTGTTGTTGGTACACAGCTGGATAGTGCCAACATAGTAAAGGGGCCCTGCACCGGAGCCTCATTGCTAAGTGGGCCATCATCGTTTACTCCCTCAGGAAACATAGATGGTTTTCAATGCAGTGGCATCCTGATAATTAACAGTTGCACCATGATAATTTAGTTATACCTGGTGAGATGACTCAAGAAAATATTGGAAATTTTTTCAAAAACACACATACAATTAGTTTTTTCGTGCACTGAGATAGAAATCAAAAGGCTGGGTCCTGGTGCATGGATACGTCAGCTGCCACAAAAACACTGGATTCCCTAAACTTCTATCCACAAAGACTACACGTAACACTATTTTCGTTAATAAGATTAGAGTCCAATGTTCTATAGTAGAACTGACCCCTTTGATACTAATCTGTCACGTCCCGTAGCTCAAGATATGGCCAAAAGGGAGATAAGAGTCAAAGTTTTTCTGAGTTCGGTCTGACCCAGTCAGACCGACCCGATCCAGTTCGGGT
Organism: Viscum album; assembly: GCA_963277665.1. NCBI lineage: Eukaryota > Viridiplantae > Streptophyta > Magnoliopsida > Santalales > Viscaceae > Viscum > Viscum album. The sequence goes on from OY728146.1 coordinate 1,114,632,601, forward strand.
CGACCCGACCCGGCTTGGGGTCTGGCCCAGCATGTTGGGTCCGACCCGATGCGCTGGGTCCAGCCCGGCCCCCTCGGCATGACCCGGACCGTTGGCGTGGCTCGGCACACTAGGCAGCCCATGGTGCGGTGGCCCGCAGTGGCTCGCAGTGTCACGTCTGGCCGGTAAGCACACCTTCCTCCGACCGGCATGATCACGCACCGCACCATTGCCAGCGCCCGACAACGAGCCGGCCGCACTTCCCATGCCACTGTGGCATAAGGCTGAAGCTCTTCTCCGCCATGCGGCACTGACAAGCACTGCCTTCCCTTAGCGTGATCGGCCGCTGCCTTTTCTCCACCGTGGCTGATGGGCCGCGACCCTTCTCTGGTGGCACAGTCTTGCGAAATCCTTGTTCGTGGCCGGCTGGACTGCTGACCGTCGTTCCCAAGCCCCCCTGGTGACATTACTCGGGTCACCAGACGTGCCCCATTGGTCAATTTTTCACTTTGAAGATATCCTCACTTTTTTAGGTTGTCTCCATCGATGCAAGCCCATCAAAATTGACAAAGGATGCAAAGAAGTCTGGGAATGTTTGTTTGTCCCGCTCTCTCTCCGCGTTAGAATGATAGCAAGTGGATTGTTTATTCTTGAATCATGATGTACGTCAAGAACGGGGTAAGAGGTATATAAATAGCAAACCCTACATGAAGCTAGTTGGAGAGTGTCCGCATTTAAAGAATTGCCAGCATTTGTCGACCCCACAACAAGCCTCTAACGACACCGCTCGATCACCGTTCTCTGTTCATGGTTTGGTGTCACTCGTCACCACGTGCCAGAACCAGATCCGTCCTCCAAGTGTTGGGCGTCGCGACACTTTAACAGATCATTGTCGCTTGGTGAAGCTGTCCAATTCCTCCCCCCAAGATCTATATAAATATGAGAAGGGGAGGGTAAGTAATGATAATGGAATTTATGATGTTTAATTTAATAGGAACCTTACTAAATTCCAAATACATTGTTACATAGCATTTGAAAGATAAAGACAATTAATTTGCATTCGTCCAATTAAATGGCACAATTTAATTGCATTGTGTAGGAACAATTAAATGGGAGGATTCCAAGGGACTTATCCCAATTTTATGAGGGGTGTGGTGGTCACCTCCATTGAATTATAATTGTTAGGATTATAAAAACAAAATAAAAGTTATTCTTTATTTTATTTTTAATTTTTTTACCCTGCCACGAAATTCACGAAAACTAACATTCACCCTTGATCTATGGCGGTCAAGGTGAAGGTCTCATTAAGAAAATATCATCGTTGCGAGTTCCAAGGTGCCCTCATATTTAATTTCTGAGCACCTATTCAAAATTTATATAACTCAGCTCGTGCGTTTACTGAACGTACCCAAAAAAGGTTCGAAAGAATTAATACAGTCACCCTTGACCAGCACCGGTCGGGGATAGGCACAACTTAAGTGAAACATGCCCCAACGAACCCAACGGTACTCTCTGATATTCAATCCGATTTATTGTTTAGATGTTATGAAATTTACAATAAAATAATTGTCTGTTATTTATTTTATTTACTGCCAAAAACTAACTTTTACTGGTGGCCTGAACTCACCAATGTTAGTATCTTCCTAAAGAGATAATACGCTCACAAGTTTAGAGGCGGTCTCATATTTGTAATCCAAGTTACTATTTCTGATTTTTAAGCATTTGAAAAATAAAATAATTTATTTATTTGTTTTATTTACAATTATTCCATTTTTTGGTTTTATCACAGGAGGCCCATGCTGACTAAAATTAAGTCACGCCTTGGGTAAACCCACTATACTGAACACAACAGTGCTCTCTGAATTCTAATATGAGTTACCATTTAAGAGTTATTCAACATTTTTGATGAAAACTTCTTACGCACACTAATTAAAATTCAACCAAACATCGACAGATCTTTCTGGGCACTCTGGTCCATGGAATCGCACACCATCAAATTTCGCGGTATCAAAATAATTCCATAAAGTAAAAAATTATAGGGAATTTCCGAGACATTACACAATACATGAGTGTATGAATCTAATGGGATTCAAGTGACTTATTGAAAGAAACAGTGAACCATGGGATGACACTAGGCAATGAAGGGAATAGTAGGAAAATTCATAAAGTAGTTTGAGTGAAGGGAAATGGGAGACTACGTGGGTTTATATTGGAAAATATGGAGCTTTATTTATTATTTTGGTTTTGGATTCTATATAATAATATATTCAAAACCACAAATAGTCCAATCAATTTCCCGTGGTTTTTCTAATGGTTAGTGGTTGTTATTATTTATTAGGTGAAGGTATGAACGTATTAAAATATTACCCTTGGTGATGTGGAGGTGAGTCACACTATAAAATATGTTATTTTAAAATCTCACAAAATATTTTATTTCATGGATGATTAATAATGCACTAGTATGAAAAATATTTTTAACACCACTTTTATAACACTGTTTCAATAAAACCGAAGTTATAATTATAACGACTTTATATTTCCGCATTGGTTATTTTAATAACCGATTCTGATAGAATCATGGGAGACATTTTTGATGTTTCTTATGGAAAATTGATGCCTAAAATTATTTATAATATTTTTGGCGACATTTTATAGTCATGACAATGCCAAAAATCTTGGTGAACATATTTTTCATCAAAATTTTATTAAAAATGATTCTAAAATTAAAAAAATTTATTTTCATAATCATTTTTATGAAAACTCAGACGAAAAATTAAAAATTAAAATGTATTAAAGTCAGTTTATAGAAACACCAACATTAAAAATCATTAAAAAATCATAACTCCGAACCATTATTTTGAGTGTGGCCCATTATTTCATTCTCTTGAGAGAAGTCATTTTGAATGGCTACTTAACCCCTTCCAAACAAGTTTCTAATTGTTTTTGTTCGAGTTAAATCAAATTTTTTCTATTTATGATCATCAATCCTTTATCTATCTATGGTTCACGTATATATTTTACCTTTGTATAATTTATAAGATCAATTGGAATGTGGATAATATGTATTTTCATTATTTTATTGTACATTTATTTGAAAATGTTATAATTTTTCTTTTTAGTGTTTCTCTTGCTAACATCAAGGGATGCCTATCATGTTCGAACTGCCTAAGGATTTGATGTTTTTTTTGTTTTTTCTAGTTTCTTTTTCTTTTCCAATGTTTTAATAGTTTTTTATTATCTGTCCTTCCATCAAATTGAAGGGATGTTATCTATATTCTGGATCATTCTTGCATTTTAAAACATTTAAATTTTTAAGTGATTTTCATAAAAAATTAAGTTAAATTTTTTATTTTTTAGTTATAAATTTGATTTACTCAATCATTGGTTTGTATGCATTTCATGTTTAATTATTATTTCATGTTTAGTTTTTTAAATTACTAATTTATTTTGATTATCAAATGGTTCTGTGATAGGTTATAACTATGAGGAATATTTATTTATCTTTTGAAAAACTTATGTAGTATGACGGCAGTTTTCTTTGATAGTCAATTAAAAAAATCTATGTAAACATGGAAAAATAAACTTTATTCTTTACCATCATCATCAAGATTTTTTTTATAATTCAATATTTAAATAAAATAAATACCTATAGTAATTTATTTTTTATTTTATTTCTTATAATAATCGTTGATCACTCAGCAGATCTGAATTTTTTTAATTAATTTTTAGTGTGTTTAAAATCTATCTGTTTATATATATATATTAATATTTTTAAAAGTTATACATGTATATATATAATTTTTTATATATGTGTACATATCTCAATTGAAATTATTTATATTTTTTGTTTTATTATTCTAAACAAATCACTTACTATTGGATCTGAAACATATCCTGGAAATTTTATACCTATAGTAGGTTAGTTTTCAATTTATTTCTAATAATTTATAATATTTAATGTATAAGTTCAAAAAAAATTATTTCATATTATTATGATTAAATGTATAAATTTATATATGTATTTTTAAAATTTTTATATGATTTAATATATTAACTAATTATATTATGATCTCAGGTATTGAATGTTTCGTAATTTGATATATTTACGAAGAAAAAATAATGAATATGAAAATGGGGTTGATTATTTCTAGGAATTTACAAAACATAATATTCAAAACACAAGCTTGACCTTCATTCGATGTGTGATTTGTTTGAATATGGGAAAGATAAATTCTAGAGACATCAAGGATCATCTCAATTGTAATGGTTTAGCCTTAATTATACTCATTGGATCTAGTAATGTGAAATTACTATAAATTCAACATCTAATGTTGATGAATATGTTCATGACTATATAGAGGGTAGAATTGAAGAATTAATTCATGATTTTTGTGATGAAACCATTGAAAAAAATAACTGTTGAATGATAGTATTAAGATTCTGAAAATCCATTGTTCTCCGGTTGTAAATTTAAAACATTATTAGTAGTTTTAGGATTGGTTAACTTGAAAATAAAATGTTTCAAGTGATACATTTTTTACCTACTTACTTGGTATTTTTAAAGAGCTACTTCCAGATGGAAAAATGATTCTAGAATCTAGTTATGACGAAAAACAATTCATTCCTAATGATATTGGGGTATAAAAATATAAAAGATTTCCCCAAAGATTGTGTGTTGTATAGGATTGAATATGATTTTTTATGAAAATAGATTACATGAGGAACATCAATCTATAAAATAGACAGAAAATTCAATGTAGATTCATTCTGTAGTACTAACATATTACCTCATGCTAAAGAAAATAATTTTTTCCAATAATACCTTCATATAATTTTGAAAAATTATCTCTAATTTATTCGTAGGTATTAAAATCAATGTTATTTATATAATATCTTGGTAATTTCTAATAATTCCTCATTTTAAGCCTATATTTTAAAATTTAATTTATACAGTAATATTTAAATGGAATATAAATGAATGAATCTATTTGGGTAAATTAAATTACCATACTGACTCATTACAATATAACTGTTTTGATAAAAAAATTCCTAATTTTGGTAGTGAAGTTTTAATTCTCGAAAAGGGGGTGTGTATAGACCAGATTAATCAATATTAGAGCCTAAGTACAAAACATAGTTCATGGAATATTTTTATGGTAGTGTACAACTTATCCACAAAGATGTTTATAAAAAAATAATATATTATGATGATGTTGATGATTTCTAGACCAAAACATCCAGGAAATTGTATTGATCTATATCTATCACCATTGATTGATGATATGAAACTTCTATGGGAGGATGGTATTAATGTTTTTGATGCATACAAGAAAGAGTATTTACTTTTGTGGGATATGATAATATTCAGTATAAATTAATTTCCTAAGTATAACAAACTATATGGACCTAGTGTCACGGGACATAAAGCATGTCCCATTTGTGAATAAGAGAGTTTATATTATCAATTAAATAATTGGATAAATATAGTTTACATAGAAAATCGAAGATATCCTTGAATTGATCATCCTTATCATTGACTAAAAAAGGAATTTTATAGTTTATAAGAATAAAATCTTCCCCCAAAACCATTTTTAATTGAATAATATTAAAACATGGTGAAAAATATTGATTCATAATTTGGAAAGAAAACTAGATCTGGTATTCAAAAAAATATTTGGATGAAGAAGTATCGTTTTTTAACTACCTTATTGGACAATTTTAGAGGAAAAAAATAACATTAATGTTAATGATGTTGAGAGAAATATATGTGATAGATTTATTGGAACTTTATTAGACATAAACAGATTGACAAAATATGGATTGAATTCTATGATGGACTTGATTATAATGGGAATAAATTTTTAGTTATCTCCCACTATGAAAAGAAACAAAACATATGTACCTCTAGTTAGTCACACGTTAAGAAAGAGTGAGAATAAGAATTTTTGTCATTATATGTTTAGTATAAAAGTAACAATTTAATATTCTTTATATGTGAAGAAATTTTTATCAGTGAAGGATTGAAAATTAAAATTATGAAATATCATGATTGTCATGTATTGATGCAACCACTACTATCGGTTGAACTTCATGATATATTTTCATAAACTGTCAAAAAGACTATCATTATGTTATGTAATTTTTTAAAATCCATTTGTATAATTTTTGTTGATCAATATTTGATAGATGAGTTGGATACTGAAGCTGCTCTTATACTTTTTCATTTAGAAATTTAATTTCCACATATAGTTTTGGTATAATAGTTCATCGGGTGATTCATCTGGAGCGTGAGATAAGAATATGCAGTCCCGTTTATTTACATTGGGTGTATCCTTCTGAAAGAAATATAAAAATTTTATAGGGATCTTTTTATAATCCATATCAACTGAAGGCCTATACATTTCAAAAATATTTTTCGACATAAGTGATTGAGTAATGTACTGATTATTAGTATGAAGTGGAGCATATTATTTTACCCATATGATGACATTTGACAGTTGAATGTGAAGGTATAGGGATTTGACACTTATAGGTAAAGTTCATTCCACATGATGAATTAATGTAGGGACATTTATATATTTTGAACAACACAGATGATGTTCAATCATATATATCATCACATATTACATAATTAAAGAGACTATATCTTAAAATTAATGAAAATTGGTTATTGATTGAGTATAAAAGAACATTTGTTTCATGGATTGAAGTGATGGTGAGAAGAAATATATCTGCATAAGAAATATTGAAATGGTTTTCAAGGGAACAATCTCTTAATGTGATAACATGGAATGGTTTTGATGTCAATTGGTACACATTTTACACTAAAATATGGATAATAAGAGTAATATTAAAAATAATATTGTGATGGTTATCACTAAAGTAGTTCATTTGTCCAGTGAAATAGATAAGAACCCAATATTTTCTTCATCGGAATATTTTTGAGTTCTTGAGGATATATGGGAAATTGATTATAGAAAATTTTGATTCATTTTGTTTATGTGTAATTGGATTGATAGCCAAAGTGGTGTGAAACAAGATGATTGTAGATTTACGTTGTATGAATTGATAATATTTAAATATAATTAATATCCATTTAACATAGAGACACATTCAAAGTAGATATTTCATTTCATTGATCCATCGAATGATTAGTGTTTTGTTGTTTTGCTATAAAAATTACACCATTTGATTGATGTGGAAGATGTTGATGATGTTATTTATTTACATGATCCCTATTCAACTATTATGTGATTTCTGGATGATTAAAATGACTACAATACTAACATAGTACATACAGTATGTAATGATCATTATGAAGGCATATAAGGAAACACTAAATTAGTGTCCTAATTTAATGGTAATTATTTGTATTTTTTTTTAAATACAATTGTGTGCATCTTTTTTACTCATTTTTTCATCCTTGTTTCTAAATATTTATTTTTTAATGATATGTAGGTACGCAAAATTTCAGAACACTTGTTTGTGTCAATGTCAGATAGACAGAGAGAGAAATAGTTACCAAGGTATATCTATTTGTTCATATTGTTAAATATTTAGTAATATACTTATTTAATGAAAAGAAAACTATTAATTTATAAATTTTTTTCAAGACTACTAATGCATCTTCAATAGAGAAGACCTCAACTATTACTATGGAGAAACGATGTTCTCATGTTGTAAAATGTTGTATTAGTCATTAACCAAAACTCTCACATGCTCATGGAAATTTGATAATATATATTGATTTTGATGATAATAATTATGCAACTAGACCAAATGCAGTTCAATATATCAGTTATATATCAATATAAAGCAATTGTTGGATTAATATTTTTATCCTATTTGGAAGTCCAAGGAATGGTGGCATAACTGAAACATTGGGAGGCCGCAACCGTAAAATATCTCAATTCAATTATTTAACTCATTTTTTAACATTAAATATTTAAGTAAAATATATCATTTTTTCAATTGCTTATGACATAAAATTTTTAGGAAACAAAAGAAGTTAAGAAAATATATCCCTCTTTAGAGGTGGATCAATAGAGATAATTTAAAACAATGAAATAAAAATTATATTTTTAGAAGGAAAATATTTTAAAACAGATGCCATAAGTATCAGTTTACTAGTGAAGATACATGGAAACAATTTGTTGACAACTATCTCGAGGAAAAATTTCAGGTATGATGATTATTTTATATCGTAAAATTTATTATATATTTATCAAATTTCATATTAGTTTTTTATATTACTGCCCTCTTGAATATATCATCAAGAGATCCAGTTGAAAAATGTATACCCTCATACTTTATCACATGGAGGGTATCAGTTATTGGAACTGATAATGACTGATGAAAAAATTGAAGCATTAAGATCCCAATGTAGCAGTGGTTCAGAAGGGGTCCAGATTGTTACTCCATCTCTTCTAACAGAACATGTAAAATTGAAATGAGATAGAAGAATAACAAATGAAAGGTATATTATAGATGAGTTAAGGAAAGTAGATGATAAAATTGAATGTAAATATTATTTAACTGCCATGAATTTTTATATGTTATAAATTATAAAAAGTAATATAACCTTTTTATTTTTCATTTCAGGGTGAACTTTTGGAGCAAGAGACACCGGTCTCTTTTATCCTTGATGGTTGGAAAGAAATCCTAGCTGCTGCTTTAGGAGAGGTAGTACACCCCATCCCTGTTAGAGGATATCAGGCAGCTGTTATCATTCAGAATGTTTTTTGTTAGAGTATACAATCCAGAGACATAGAAATTGAATCTTTAAACCCTGAGATAAATGATATGAAATAGTCTATGGGTGATAAAAATCATGCAGCCGTGCAGAAAGATTTTTTAGAACACATGACAAGACTATCATAGTATTTGCAGCATTCACAGACTTCCTAGCTTGCTTATCCGGTTGTGCATCCTATACATCCATCCCAACTATACTACACTGCCCAACATGCCTACCATGACCCTCTACATACCCAATCAGACTAGATCGTATACTATTTTTTGTTTACTAAATATAGTCATATAAATATTGTTGTGTTAGGACTCATGAATTTTTTAGGGGATTTTGTACATCACCAGCCTAGGAAGATGGGCCAAATTAGAGTATCAATATATTATATTTTTGATCCTAATTATCTAATATGATTTCTTATGGAGTAGTTCACCAGAATTGGGGATTTTCTGGGTAATTTTTTTTTTACTTTTTCATACTTGTCTTCTTCATTATATTTCATATGAGGTATAGATTTTTTAAATATTAATAACATGTGATTGAAAATTAAATATAATGATTTTTTATATTTAACTTATATGGGATTATCTAAAAGAAAAATAAATTTCACAAATGAAACAAAACATTCAGGAATAGTCAACTATAGATACTTATGATATTTCTTATGAAATACAATGATTATATCCTACTTCTTCTTCCTTGAATTATATCTATAAGTTTCATATGAAAATTAATATATATGGAAGAGATTATCCATTGATATTACCCATATAAGATATCATAAATCTAGTAGATTTTGAAGAGCACAACCTTAATGTATTGTAGTTGTTTTCTATGTAAGTAAATTGACATATATGCTTTTTTTATTTTATGAAAGAACATGTAAATTGACAAAAAATATCTCATTATTATGATAAGATTCTACATATTCTTCTTGTAAAAAATTAAGGCATAATAATTTATGGTTTTATAGATCCAAAATACATTTCCAGGGAAGTTCAACATTTGAAGAATGCATATACTGTTTCTTATATCTATGAGAGATTATCACATAATAAGATTAGATATTATATTTTTCTATTTATTTTTTAGTAAGAACCAGAACATAATAATGAAATAATTAACATTATAATGTCATTAATTTTGATCTTTTGGTATTGTAGGGGTATTATTTATTAGGCATATTTTTTCAATGTGAATGCATGTTATATTGGTTTTGATATTTACGAGGTCCTATTTGTAAAAGATATTCCACCTTAATAGACATGTATGTTTTTTTATAATCTCATTATGTATAATTATAATTTTATATACATGTATTATTAGTTAAAATATATAAAATTTTAATTTAGGGAAAAAATTAACAAATAACACATGTTGATAAATAAACCATATACAATCCAACACATAGAAGTACAAGTAATTGATTATTTTAATCAATAATATACTGAATTTTTGATATATATATATATAATGGGTTTTTTATCATTTTAATGTTTTATAACCATAGTGTCATCATCAATAATGACATATTGAATGTGGTTTTATTGTTCTATGATTTATGTACGAGATAATAAAAAATATGGAAATTGATGAATATGATAATATTAGTTATATTAAAAAATTTATATTATATTTATAGTATTTTTTTATATCTCATATCAATTAATGTTATTGTTTAAATTCAATGATGTTGATTATTATAACCAAAATGAACTTTCCCATCTTTAATCTTTATATGCGCACTATTTCGTAAGTCTTATTATGATTTGAGGTATGTATATTTTAATGTTTATAAATTATATTACATTTTCCTAATAAAATGTGTTAAAAAACAAATTCTTTTGTTATAATTGGTGATTGAACATATGTTTAACAAATTAATTCTTCAACAATAACCAATAGTGATCATGTTGTAAATTTCAGGTATGTTTATTTTAGTTCTACCTTATAATCAAAATTCATTGATAATTATTAGATTAACTAGATAAAAAATATTATGTTTTTAAAATTCTTAGTGAATGTTAAATGTGGTTGAATTTGTATATAATTTTTTTAATTCAAGGATTTTGATTATTTTGGATGTTTAATATTCTTAATTTTCAAAATTAAATTATCTTTAGGCATCAGTTTTCATAAAAAGTGACGGATAAATTTTTTTTTAAAAAATATGAGGCTCTAGGCATCCGTTTATTATATAAATAAACATTGAAAACTAAATCATCTATGGGTTTTCACATTAGTTTATAACAAATCGATATGAAAAACCAGCCAATCCTTGGTTTTGAAAATTGTTTTTTTATATAAAACGACTTCGAAAATTGGTTTTCCACATCAGTTTATTTGTAAACCTTACATAGAAAACAAATACTGTATCATTTTTCAACATTGTTATTGGAAAAAAAACACTAAAACACATGTCTTTTTCATTACCTTAATAGACATCGGTTTATAACTGACGTAAAATTTATAAAAACCCAATGTGAAATCTAGTATTCTCATTAGTGTTGGCTTTAAAAAATTAATCAAATAAACGTAAAATCAAATTCTTTTATAGTGGAAAAATATATTTTGTCATGGATACTATTTTTATTACTTATTACATAACTTTTTGTTCATTTTGACATCATCAATCACAAATTATATTTACACAGTATTTAATTTTTACTCAGAAACATAACTGTATAATTTTTTTTATAAATTCATCATTTGATAATTTGGAAATCATGATAATAAAAATAACATATATTTTATCTAAAAAAGGTTCTAAATATTAAAATTGTTAATTTTAAAATTAAAACTGACATATATTGAAAATGATGGGTTTGTTACAATAAATGTTTTTGATCCCTTATAAAAATAACATTTTATATATTGAAAATTATATGACCATTTGTATTTAAAACAATTTATTTATTAATAATATCTTATTATAATATTATTTATTTCAATGATCAATTAATTCATCCAATTAAATTTCTTAATTATATTTTAATATTAACCAACAATAATATTTTTGTTTTGTTGAATCAAAATAATATTCAATTATAATTTAATAATAATATGATAGAAATATATTAGTTTTTCTATAAAAAATCATATTCATACGCATATTAATAGGTTCTTGTAACATATCACATTAATACACAAGAAAAAACCCTAAGGGTAAGGTGCGCGATGGTGTGACTTTCATGAATTATTTCAGCAAACATGGTTTGAGACGTGATTTTGATGATCTTGAACTTCTCCCATAAAGAGTTTCACTCATTCTTATGTTTTCAATATAATAATGGGCTTGGTTAATGGGAATCCCTAGAAATGAAATCTCCCTCAGAAGGTACAATAAATGGGCTTCATAGTGTATGATCTTACTGGTTAAAGCCATCACATCTTTTTTCTAAGAAAATAGGAATTTTAAAGCCCTATATTTATAATAATCATTTGATCACTATTCAATGTCTATATTATAAATGATAGTGATACGTAATAGGAATTTAAATTCAATGTGCATAACAAATCAATTTAATCCCATATTTTTTTTCTATATAAGCATTATTTAACAATACATTTAAAAAAATGAAAGAGTAATTATATTTATATGAGTGTGGGTCCTTATAGTCTTCACCCCAAAAAAATTCACCCTAAATATTTTCCATTACTACACCAATGTAGGCCAAGGTAACCATTCTTAATCCATTCCTCTAGTTCCCACATTTCTTCTACAAACTTTTGGTTTCTCAGGAAAACATTGACAATGGGAATATTTTTATTTTGTACAGTTCTTTATGTAAGATCTATGATCTTCAGTGGATACTCTTCATAGGAAAGGTCATCCTTCAAATGAACCACCTATGGATTGAGTTCATGTATGGGGTCTAAAATGTCCTTTTTCAATAGGGATACATGGAATACCTCATGCACTTGATATAGGTTCCGTCAGAGTACTAGACTATTGACCATTGCTCTAATGTGAGCAACGATCTCAAAATATATGATGTTCTATAGAATGAGATTTTCTTTCTTCTCAAATATCAAAAATTTATTCCACAAAGATATCTGCAGGAATACCATGTCCCCAGCATCAAACTCTTGGTATCATCAAAAATTGTAAGCATAACAATTATGTTGACTCTGGGTATCATTGATGTATTGTTGAATGGTTTTAACTTTATCCAGTATATTCTAAACCATTTTAGGACCTTGTTGTTTGTGTTCCCAAACATTATCCCAAAATGAATTTTTTATACATGTCTTCCCATTAATGGATTCATAGTGGGCCATTTTGATGGTATTTTGAAAACTGTTGTTGTTTGAGGACTCAACCTGAGGAATATATTCACCCCATCCTCCTTGGTTGTCAATTTTGAATTATCTCATGATATACTCATGTTTTTGGAAGGTCCAATCATATTGGCCATCAGTTTGAGGGTGATAAACCATGCTAAAATTCAACTCACAATTTAGATCATGATGGGAGACTTTTCCAAAACGTAGATGTCATTTGTGGATATAGATTGAACGAAATTGTTATTGGAACACAATATAGTCTCACCACATCACTAATGTATATTAGTACATTTTTTTTCATTGATAAATCCATTCGAATCACAATGATGTGTTCAACCTTTGTAAGATGATCTAAACTAACCCATGTATAATTCATTCCTTTTAATGTCTTCTAAATTATGTTATGGTTTCATAATCCACTTGGAAATTTTACTTTTTACCATCAGTTGATAACATACCAGTCACATGGATGTATTTTCATCGATCTCCTTCTTCATGTATTCCCCAAAATTGTGCTTCCAGAGATCTTAAAAATCTTTTTGTTTCTAGGGTGAATAGAGAAATTCTAACTATGTGCATCATCTAATAGTTATATATTTTACCCAGGATTCAATATAACACATAACATTGACCAAAATCTCATAATTCCTTCTTTATTATGATAGGAATCTTATAATTTCCATTTTCTTATAGTTTTCATTTTTTTTTTGAATTCTAAAATCATCCTTTTAATCATCCTTTTACCTTCCAAGAATTGATGGTTGAGAAAACATTTGTGAAATGATTTATGATTTTCTATCCTTTATGATTTCCATTTACATCTTAATTAATTTTAAGAAGATTGGATCATTCTCAATTCTCACCAATCATAAAATTATAGGATCCATTCTACTTATAAAATCTTCCACTTTAGTCTCTTTACTAGAATGGTAGTGAATTGGGGAGTCATGGTCTTAAATAAACTATAATCATATTCATTGGCGCATATAAATATATTTATATTTGAATATATAATTTATGATCTTATGATCGGTATATATCTCAATCTTCTCCCCAAAGAGTTAATGTTGCCATTGTTTCAATGAAAAGATCAATGAATCCAACTCTAGATCATGCATGGGATAGTATTCCTCATGAAATTTTAACATCTTTGAGGCATAGGAAATTAATTTCTCATTCTTCATTAACACACATCGCAATCCCTTCTTTAAGGAATTGTTGAATACTAAGAAATAATTCCACTTGTTTCTAGTGTAAGGCCAATGGTAGTGATAATACTTTTTTTAAACACATTTAAGCTTTCTTCACACTCATAATTACAAGGAAACATGACTCCCTTTCGAGTTATCTTGTTATGACGGTTCTAAAATCATGATAAATTTCTCACAGATCAGCAATAATACCCCGTAACCCTTGGAAAACATAGATATCTATCATATATTTTCTCCTCATCGATCCTTTGATTGATCTCGTATTTGAAGTATCCAAATATATCCTATTTATTGAATTTCTATCCCCCAAAAATGAGAATCCATTCATTTTGAACTCACACTTTCTGTACATGGCATAAATCTTCTACTTTTGTATGGTCTTTAACACTATGTTAAAATTTTCATCATTCCACTCCTTTATTTTTGAGTATATTAGGATATAATCTATTAATAATTCCAAAAAAATTATTTAATTTTTAAATAAATTATTTGGAAAATCTATCAATGTTTTCATAGTAGTAGTGAGTTTGAATGGAATCACTGTGAAAACATAGTGCCCATATCTTATATGGAATGTAGTATTAGGGATATCTTCACTATTCACCCTGACATGAATAGTCTTCTGAATAAAGATCCACCTTAGAGAACTGATGTTCTTCAAATAACTAATCAAAGAAGTCATCAATAAGTAGTAGACGATATATGTTCTTTCTCGTGATATTTTTTTTCTTTCGATAATAAATGAAATGATGCATTGACCCATCCTTCTTTTGACGAATAGGACCGGTGCACCCCATGGTGATGCACTAGGGTGTATATAGCCATTATCTAGATTCTTTTGAACATTTTCTGTTATCTCATCATGTTCTAATAAATATATCATATATAGAGACTTGGATATTATCAACACCACATGTATAAGATTTATTGAAAATTCAATATCCCTTCAAGGTGGAAGAACAAGAAATTCCACGTGAAACGCGTCAATATATTCCCTCAAAATAGGATTGACTTCCAGAATAATCTATTCTTATACTAAATCATTTGTGATAGATATGATTTTTCATAGGTGAATAATATCCATTCTTGAGATGATGGCGTTAAAAATTATTTTTCCTCCTTTAACTTGTACAGAATCTGTGCTTGACTCTCCCAAAAGAGAGTGATTTCTTTCTCATTGAAATTTATGTTGGGTGTATATAGGTAAATCCCATCAATTCCTAGAATTGTTTAAAATTCCCCCAAAGGATGTATGAAATGGTTCTATACTAATTTCATCCCTAAACGATTGAAAATGGAGGATCTATAAACATGGGATGCAATAATTTTGATATTTTCCATTTTAACAGTCTTCTATACTTCCATGCTTTGTAGTAGTGTTTCAACAGTTCAACTAGACTTTTACGATATGAATAATTATGTATAACAAAAATGAAAAAGTATTGTCACTGTTATTGAATAAATATATATTGTACCTATCACTACGTCAATTTCATGATTATATTTTAAGGTAGTGTTGTAAAAATATCTACCATGCTTCTTGGAGGTTGTAGGTTTCCAAAAAATCCATGGATTTGGGATTTATCTTGAAGAGTTCCCTGGTTCCTTTTAGTTGCAGTAATGAACAATGAAAATAGGGCTGACTAGATAATTCCAACCATCCATCGCATTAATGGGCTTCTACTTTCATTAATTATTATATTTAGTCCTTGTTTCCCGCACCTAAAGAATTTCTTTATCCCCCATATGAAATTTATGGGGTTCTTCATTCGTCACCTTGGAAAAGTGGGATGATGAAATTTCTAAACACCATTAGATTTATTAATCAGACCACCAGAATTAAACTTCAATTTCCACATCCTATCCACATAACACCATCAGGATTCAATGATCTCAATTTTAAAATTAATTAAACATTAGAAAATTTCCTCATAGATATTAATGTTATGGATCGCTAGATATTCACTTAGACTAGGTTTTATCCCACCAAAGAAGTGCTCAACCTTTAATTCAGGGGTAGAAACAAAGATAGAGGTGAATCATGCATGTATTTTGAGATCTGACTAATATTACCTAATAGATTTTCTATCTTTTTTCATGAGGGAAAGGAAATCCATTTCTATTTTCAGTTAGAGGGTAAGAAGAAAATATTTATCCAACTTTTTTAAGAATTCCTTCCTCTCCATCACATTGATCTCATCATTAGGATTCGTATTGATGTTTAATGATCACCAATGATCGGTCTCTCCCTCCATATGATAAACAACCACCACAACCTTTTCTTTTTCATAACATTGAAGGAAGGAAAAGATCATCTCAATGGAGTTGATCCATTATTCAATGATTAATGAATGAAATGATACGTTAAAAGTTGGTGGAATTTTTCACATGAATCTCTCAAATACTTATCATTTTCTCTTAGGGTGTTTGTGGATTCCTCAGGAGCTAGGATACTATTCATAACATGAGGTAGTTGAAAGTTTATGATGACTAATTTTGCAATTCCTACTCCAATCAGAATGGGTATCTCATTAGGACATTCGTCACATTTCCCTATACATTTATTATTTACCATATTTCTCGAATTTCCATCCATTGTCTAGAATAAAAGTAAAATAATGAAGATTATTTTTAAAAGTTAATCACATAAATGGGAATCCAGTGATATTAATGTAATTACTTATAAATTACATTTATCTATACAACATATGAGTTTCTAGGAATCAATACTTGTTATCCAGGATCTATTTCATAAAATATATTTATGTAGGAATTTTTTTTGTTCTATTAATAATGGTTTGAAATGACATTATGATTTTATAGAAGAATATCCCCTAGGAGTGTCTAGCTAGCTGCCTAATAAGGCTTATTGTGATGTACTAGGTTACCCTGAGCAAGGCACGTGACACATTGTCAATGATGTTACTCATAAGAACACATTTTCTAGAACCACATCCTCTTTTAGTACTCATATAGGGATGCATTTTCTTTATAAGCAAAATACCTTATACTTACCAAAATTTATTGATGTTTTATTATATATTTTATTATCTCTATTTCTTTTTATGGAGATCTCTAGTACTAATTAAAAGAATAACAAAAAATCATCTATAAACCCAACTATATCAACCATGGTCATTATTTCACATTAATTTATGATTTATTACATCAGAATACACTTAATACAATTATAATGATTGATAGGGCTTGTGTCTTTGGGAATTATGTACATAATATAAAATATTAAAAATGGGAACATAAAAATTATTTAAAACATCCTTAACATTCTTCATTTAAAAGATCATTAACATGATCAAGATACCCTATATGATCTTGGGGCCCTCATTCCCCATGTAATTAATTTAACCTCTATTTTTATTTTTGTATAAGAGTACTCTTTCAACCAGTTTTTGGCGATAGGTATAGGATAGAGATGCGATTCAGGTGGCATCATCCTATCTAAGGGATAAATCTTAATGTTGACGGGTATTTCCTAGAATGAAATTTTAGAGGAGGCAGGATTGTGTGGGATGGTCAAGGGTAAGACAACTTGGGATTTATCACTTTTAAAGGGCTGGGTGGTCCTCCTAAAGTTGAAGAAAGGTCATTGGTGAGTGGTTTACCCATGTTAAAATCATTAACATCACTATTATGGTTGTTGAATGTGATTCTAAAGATCATTTTGGTCTTATCAATAACAAATTGAGACCAGATTTGGAACCTAGTGTATAATATCAGGAAGTCATGATTTATCTTTGTATAAGAATCTTTGGTTTCCCACAATTGGTGGGAATGTAATTTCGTTGCAGACTCGCTGGCTAGAAAGTGATACCAGAAAGATCCTATAAGTTTTATTTTTAAACTGGTCCCCTCCTAATTATGTTCATTTCATTATCTTAACAGATTCTCTAGGGCCACACCAAATTATCCCTCCATAATATTTTTTTTCTAAGGATTGTTTTAATATTCAATAGAAATCATATTTTTAGTCAAAAAGATCATAAATACTAATGAAAGATATTTCATGATTATCATAACATGGGAAATTTGAAAATAATTTAATGAAATGAATCATAAACATATGTCAAGGATAAACTACCAAGACATTATGGTGGTTAAAGTATCACAACGAAATTAGGTACACACATATCCCTCTATGACATATCATGATACTAAAAATTACGCAATAAATTAGTGTGTTATCAGGGTACAACAATCAGAGTCATTTTTTTCTAATGCATACGTGTTCTACATAGATCATACAACACATATTCATTAATCATTATAATTTATTCCAAAATCATGTATTTAGTATGTAATACTTTTATGTCCCTAATAAATAAGAAGTTATGATAATGGTTAATACACTTTTTATAATAATGGGTATGGTATTCACAACACAATTTTTTTATCATTGAAATCCATAGTGATATTTTGACATCATGATGATGTTACTTTAAAAAAATAAAATGGTTGATGAGAGAGAAATTGGGCTCTAATTATTTTTATTCAAATGGGAAGAATAGGGACATTGAAAATAATATCCCTACATTAATTTTTTTTAAATAGAAGGTATAAGGTAATGATGATAATTAATAGAGAAATGAATCCTTACATAATTCTGGCATGGTAATAGGTGTACATAAAGAATTGTGGGAGTATTAATGGGAGATATAGGACGCTCTCAAAATTTGTAATTAAAATTTACTATAAGGTTAATATGTTTTATCATATCCCTTCACAAGAAAATGGAAATTCAATGACAAAACATAAAAGGAGTTCTTGATTAAAGAGGATAGTTGAAGATCCCTTACTTGAGTGTGTTACCAGAAAGTCATGGTAGAATTCATGAATGCAAGGAAACAAGGGAGGACTCTAGGGAGTGGAGGTAAGTGTAAATAAATGACCCAATATGTTTTAGCAAAGAGAAATGATAGCTTGTGTTAGTATTTATAGGAAAAGATGGATATCTTTTTATCATTTTGGTTTTGGATTTTACATTTAAAAAATATCCAAAACGATAAACCATCCCATGGGGTTTCACATGGTTTTTTCCTATGATTATTGGTTTTTATTGTTTTAGAAGACAATTGGACAATATTATTAAAATATCACCCTTGGTGATGTGGAGGTGAGTCACGCACTTAAAGAAATGATTTTAAAATAACAAAACATTTTATAAGTCTTAGTGGTTTCATAATGGCACTAAAAATAAATAAAATAAACATAAATTTATATTATTTAAATGTGAAAAAATATAAATGATCTTGGATCCTATTTATAGTACTTATTAAATCAATTTTTGGACATGTTTTTGACATAAACACAAAGTATATTTATATGGTATTTAATTTTTACCCTAATATTGGGATGTCTCAAAAAATATGAAAAATTATCCGTTGGATAATTTAACCATCCTGGTTCCAAAAAATTATTCATTTTTTCTATATTGTTTTATAAATATGAGAATTTTTATATAAAATATGACAGTTATAGAAAATGACAGTGTTTTTTGCAATAACAATTTGTTGAATGATAAGAAAAATTACAATAAACGTCATAAAAAATATATGATAATTTATATTTAATAAAAGTTATTTAATAATAATATTTTATTAAACTATTATTTATTTCAATGGTCCATTAATTCATTAAAATATAATTCGAAACAAAATTTGAATACTGACCAAAAAATAATATTTGTGTTTTATGGAATTGAAATAAAAAAACATTTATAATGTAAAAATAATATGATAAAAATATATACATTATTCTATAAAAAAATTCATACTATAATATTTCTAGGCCTTGGTCAAATATCTATTTAATACACTCGTTAACACCCTATATGAAAGATTCATGATGTTGGTACATTCATAGGGTGGTTTGGAAAACATGGTTTGGCCGTTATTTCAATGAACATGAATTTCTCCCATAAGTGGTTTCACTCAGGGTAAAGTTTTGGGATCTCAGATGGTCTTGGTCAAGGTAATAGCCTATACATGAAATCTCCCTTAGAAACTCCGATAAATGGGATTCATATGTTTTGATCCTACTTGTTGAGGCCATCACTTCCTTTGTCCGAGACAATTGGATTTGTTATAACCCTATATATATACTAATCATGTGATCATTGTTAAATGAATATATTATCAATGTTAATGATACAGAACCATCCTTTAAATTCAATGGGAATCATAAGGAAAAATAAGAGCATGGTTTTTTATAACAAAATTCTATAATAATATATTTAATAAAATGCAAATAGAATTTTATTTATAATCGGTCAGGTCATTACAAAGATATAGCTTATGAATCGATTATCAATTCTCATTTGGTCTCAACATCCATGAATCATATTCAATATATATCAATACCTACATCAATACATAGCCATACCCTACTCTAAATCGTCAAAATGCACAATATACACCACACACTCCTCCAATAGTCTCAAAACAAGAGCACTCGTCAAAGAAACATCACACCTATAACATGCACTTTGATGGATTCCGTGTAAACACTACATTAATGTTCACTTGAACCATTTCTAATTCATACTATAAAATGACATTCTATATGAAGTGAACCTCATGAATCATTAACTAGTACTCTGAGAGCTTACTGTAAAGCTGGTTCTCAAAATGAAAATCTTGGATGATACTAAAGCACAATGCATGATCCTCCTATGATGTAAAGTATATATGTTTTTCATCAATAAAGGAATACCAAAACTGGTCCATATATAGACAGAGAATCCTATTAATCAAATTCATAAACATGTTGGGGGCATTCGTCACACCCAATACCAGCACCAGGAACTCATAGTGTCAAAAGTGACATCTGAATATTAGCTTTAGAATATCATTATCGTTCACTATCAACTAATGGAAGTCGGACCTGAGATCTATCTTAGAGATCAATGTACTGCCTCATAACCAGTCAAATATTTCATAAACCATTAGAAATGAGTACTTTTTATTTATTGTGTATTGTTCTTGGAAACTAAAATTTAAACAAATCCAAAATCTCTCATCTACCTTTATCATGAATAAAACTTGATTTTCCCAGGGAGATGCATCAATTTTGATAAAAACACTTTTCTCAATTATGGTCCAAATATAACCCCAGATCATAGATCTTAGTATGGTACATGTAATATTCACAAAAGATATCAAATTATTCCTTGGTTTCATGTTGATGAAAAAATCCATCTCTTTTTTTTTTGGAATTTATCCTGTAATATCCTCCTCGAATATGACCATAAAATCCTTCGTGACTGAAAGAATCTATATGCATAGAGTGAATTATTCTACATGGAATACACTCTCCAATTTGTGGGTGATGGGATACAGTATCATTCCCACAAAACCCAATCATCCAACCATGATATCACTCCCACGAATAAAGGATAATATCATCTCATCAGTGAAAATTTGTCTAACTGCTTACAGTGAACGTAAATCTATTCTTGGAATGTAGACAACCAATACATTCCCAAGATTATATTATAGGGTTCCATCAAGATGAACAAAATTTCCAATGAGAACCCCTCTTTACTAAGATATAGTTTAACGCCCCAACCATAGTTACCTAGAGTCAGTGCATTATTACATAACATTGTCATGATCACAAAAGATCAAGTCTCGAATGACCGAGCAGTTTAGTTGCCTTGGAAGTAGTAGATACATTCATAAGGTAAACATTACATTAAAAAATAAAAACTACAACAAAAAATTTTCCATGGACAACATTGAGATCCCATAGACTATCCTTGCAGGTCATTCATAATATACTTCTTCCCATCCTATGAAAATTAAAACATAGAAAGGGGTGAGACCAGATTCTCAGTAAGGATAACAATATAGTGGAAACTTTTAAAATAAGCATAAACATTTAAGGCAATGTATAAGACAAAAAAAGCCTTTTAATCCAGAACTTCATCATAATATGGCAAAGATAAAATCAAATAAATCCATTTACTTATTCATATGGATATTCTACTAGTCGAATAACCACATGCAATATCAATAGAAACTTTTATAAGGATGGAATGCATAATATAAGACATTCATAAGCACATAGTCAAGGCCTTGTGCCAAGACTGCAAATATGATTTTTTTCAAGGCCTTTTCCCAAGACACTAGTTTGTCTCATGGGACCTACTAATACAATGAGGAGCTATAAGAGGCTCCTCCCCTCACTTACTAAGTCAAATGCATTCCACATATGAAAAAAGATTAAACATAACGTAAACATTCATATTAAAACTAACATACAAAATATCAATAAATTATCCACACACCATGAATGGTATAAAGATAACACATCCACATTCAAACATATCACAAAACCTTCAATACCATATGTAATTTTTGTATCATAATAATTCAACTTCAAATGAGTTTAAAATCCATCAAAGGATGTTGATATAGATTAAAATTATTTGTAAAACTCTTTGAGAGAAATATCCTTTTTCATAAAAACATTTAAAAGTACCATAATTTATAAAGGAAGAAATTTAAATAAATTTTTGAATCAAAGTGCCCCATACAACTTTGAAACATTTGAACAGAATTAACATTTTAAAGAATTCATGTCCATATAAATAAATCATTAAACACTATTTTGAAAACATAGAAATTAATGACAATGATTTAGAAGAATAAATATTTAATCAATTTAAAATGATTATCTAGTTAAATATTCCCTTAAAATATTCCTTTTGAAAATATTTTTATGACATACAGATGCGGAAGATAATGATGTCTGAGTATATAATTACGTATAAACAACCTCAGATAATGAAGAGATTGTAGAATTAAACCTTACCTTGTAATTTTCCATCATTGAGGGTAGGTTATTATCTTGTATAATGGTGATATAATAGTTAATAAATTATATAATAATAAAATACATTAATATGATATCATATATGATCATTTAACATTGCTTTGTTAATAACATCTTTGTATTATCGCTATTTTGGGTGTTAACAGATTCGTTTTCCTTTACATTCATAGTTATGTGAGAAATTTTTGTTATGGATGGGATGTATATTATTCATATCTAGAATGACATAAAGTATTTAAACATTATTTTTAATCATAAAATGAAAATTAGTCTTGATTAGATATGATGGGGAATGAATCTCATCACGTTCGTCGATACGGTAATCCGTACGTATGTACAAGTGACAATATCATTATTCTGATATTAAAATAATATATAATTGGATCGTATATCATATATACAGAATAATTAACATGTTTTATTTATTATTTATATCAATTAAAAATCATTATTATACCCATCCAAAAAAATAATGTTTAGAACAACAATTTCACCACGACGTGGAGACTATAAGCCGTACGTACACATGTATGGTGACATGTCATTCAAAGGATGGATAGAATAATGAATATGGTTATACTATATTTATAATACTGGATTTATTGTTTTATAATGGAAACAACATAGAAAGAGTAAGTGGAAGATGAAAGGAACATGAAAGAGGTGATGAAATATTTACCTCTTTTTCAGGTTCTTCCTTTTTATTTGATCAAAAAAGGCTCCTTAGATTAGATTTTTGACTATAGGAAGACCTATAGGATTAAGGGAGGATAGTTGAGAGTGTATTTGGGAAGTTTTTTTAAGAGCTAAATGGCTTTGAAGGTGTGAATTAGAGAGGAGGATAAGTTCCCTTTTATAATAGGGGTGAGGGGAACCTTAGGAAATTCTAGAAATATTATTCTAAAATAAATTAATTTTCAGTTTATAATGGCTCAAAAATGAATTATTCAAAGTCTAATATGGTGATGGGTCGAAAAAAAATCAAACAATGAGTTTTAGATAGGTTTGGGTCACTATATTTACCTTATATTTTAGATTCAAATCTTAGTTAAATAATTTGACATTTACCATGTCTCTTTGTATTTTTATATTATATGGTTAATAAACATAATATATAATTCCAAGAGAACCACAAGTGGTTCATTAATAATACACCTATCATCATATAAGTCTTTTCGAAGAACCATAGATTTTTAGGAATAGAATATTAATTAATAATATAATATTTGTTTCAAAAAATCTTTTATGTCAATTTTGACAGTATTTGGTATTTCGGTTTTTCTAAATTCACAACAACATTATTACTTCGAAAAAAAGTAATATAACCATCCCTAATATGTCATATTAAACTATGAAATTATTGTAATTTATAAAAAGTTTCAAATTACATTTATATGGATATTTATAATATCAATTATTTGAATATTATTTTAATTATGTAATTACTGCATCATCATAGTGTCATAAATAAATTAAAATATTTAATATCTAAAAAACATAAATAAAATGCAATTATGTAGGAAATATTTCGATAATTCTAATGAATATTTATAGTCAAATTTATCTTATGTGTAACCCAATATTAAAAATGTTTTAGTTATTAATCATTGATTTTAAATCTTTTTAACTTTTCTTTGAATTAAATCATAATAATTGTACTAATCTAATCCACGTTGTCAAAAAAAGTTCATATTTTATTCCAAATGTTTTTATGGGTCGAATTATACTTATCCAATATAATTAGGACATGTTTTAGGGTAATAATAATATCGTTTTTACCCTTAATTATACTATTTACTTTTAATTGTGGTAAGTAAAAGTAAAAAGTTACTATTCACCAAAAATTATTTTCATCTTATTAAAACTCATTTTATATAATGATATCAACCATGTATCTAAGATTTTTTAATTTTAATTCACAGAAGTGGTAAAATTATGTTTTTTGAAAATTTGCAAATGCTCTAAGGAGGTGTGTAAAAGACGGTAAAAAGTTTTATATAATTTTTAGATATCTGAAATTATTATAAACTGACTCCAATGAATTAAATTAAACTTATATAAGTATTATGTATATATTTTTACCAAAAATAAATTTAAATAAAATAATTAATTTTTTAAATAAAAATTCAGTTTTAAACTATAACTCAGTGTTTTTTCACTATTCATCAAAAATTGAAAGTTTTCAGAAAAATACAAAAAATTAACCCTAAGATAATTTTGATATTACAAATTCAAAAAAGAATTATATTTTATCAATTTCAATACATATAAGTTGTATTAATTAATTTAAAATTAATTCTCTTTGTTAAAACCAAAAAGCATATTTTCATGAGATAATAACTATCAAAAGATTGACACTTTTTTATGTTCAATTTCAAAGTGAAATTACATAAAATTTCCATAATTAAATTAAATGGTAAAATATAATAGAATTTACTTTCAAACCATTAAAATGTATTATTAAACAAAATAAATTATTTTAATTAAAAAATATGTTTGTAGTTAAAATATTGTATATTTCACTATTCATCCAAATATGAAAGTTATCATAAGAACACCAAAAATGTATTGAAACTAAATTCTTATTCCCCCATTTTAATGAAGAAGTTTATTTTGACAAATTGAATATCTAAAATTTTGAAATACTTGATTTAAAAATTGTTCTCCATTAAAACGCTGTAAAATTTCAATTTTTTGAAAATACTTCTCTTATATGAAAAAATGTATATGTTCTTACATTTTTTATAAGAAGCACATAATATGGATTATAAAATTATAAGGATTATATAAATTTCAATATTCAGTTAATACTATTTATAACTGCTTTTGAAGGTCTAGTTTTGTATGTCGTGGTGCGCTTGAACTCAGTGTTGCGCGTAGTGCAAGTTATTGAATTGCGTTGAAGAAATAACGTATTATGAAATATTGGGGTGTTAAATTCTTTCCTCTTTCAATAAATTGTGTCCTCACAATTTGAAAGTTTTCATTGAAAATAAAAGGTTTAAAATAAAAAATTCTTTTGTGGGAAAACCCACATTAGAAATTTAGTTTATAAAATTATCTTAATAAGATGAAAAGGGGGATGAGGTCCCCACAAAATTATGATATCGATTAGGAGAAAATTGGTTGAAATTAAAGACACATAATTAGAGAAAAATTGAAAATATTTATAGGGAGTGATTACGGTCATCAGTCACAAACAATTGTAGAATATAGGGCTATAAATCCATAAAACTACGATGATATAAAAGATCATTGGTTCAATAAGACATAAGGTATTAGGATAACACATTTTTAGTTTTAATATCTCTTACCTAAAGTTTAACAATTAATTTCTTTATAGAATAAGAAAAGACAAAAAAATATATATTTGACAAGTATAGTTCAATCCTTTAACTAATTTCTACCACAAACTCATCTTTCACTCTAAAAGATAATAGAACATAAAAAATATTCTTTTTAATCAATTTGCATAGGGTTCCAAAAAATGAATTTATAATTCATCAACAAAAACTTTAAAATAACTACATTATTCAATCTAGGACATCACATGTGATAGTGGTAGGTGATATACCCTTGTTGCCCTTTGGCTGCTGGTTCAAGTCCTGCGGCCTTGCCGGACGCGAAGGGTTGTCGCCCGACCTCCAGGCTGTCTTTTTTATGGTAATCCAAAAAAACTGAAACTAAACACATCCAAAATACTTCTATAAAAACTCACAGTCCAAAATTTACAAGGAAGCTAAACACAATAATGTTCCTTTCTTCCACGTAATAACATGTGAACGCCTTCACCATGTATTCTTTTAAGACACTGCAACATCCTGAATTACCATAAAACTTTATTGATTACATTCATTCTCCCTTATTCATTATAGAATACTGGATATAATCCTTCTATCCAAAAATGTTGTAAACTCCAACAATTATGGAATATACAAATCATTAATCAGTTTCAAGGTAGTGAAGAATATCCAATATAATTTACCCAAATCGATCATGTATTATTTCAAAATCACTTCCTTAGTATCAGAACCATATTATTGTTTAAATTTTTTTCAACCATATATTCTACAAAAATTTAACCTGCTATTGAGTCACTTTTCTTGGCTCCACACAATCTGAAGTCCTTAATGTTATAGTACTATAGTACAATCATTATATACTGTATAATTTTTATAAAATGTACATCATTACTACAATACTCAAATGTAACAGTACTTCAATAAAAAATGTGAAATCTAATCTTTCCTCTTCATCTTCGGTAGTATCATAACGTTATTATTATCCAATAGCAACATTTGGGGTATACTATGATGATTTGGAAATTTATTCACGTAGTATCCCAACTCCTTGCAGATGAAGCATTATACATTTTAAACTATTTTCTTACCCTTGCAGTTATGTACTTGGTGTTCTTTTTCTCCACAATTATAACAAAATCACATTCCCTTCATGCATTAACCAAGGTGATTCTTTCCACAATTATCAATTATGGGAAAATCTTCACTTTCCCTCTTCCCATTATCCATCTTTCTCTCCTCCATCCTTTTCTTCTCTTGATTCCCTTCAAAGCCATATGACTCGGAGAATTCTTTACTTATCATATTCAAACATGATACTATTTATTCATATGTTGAGAATACATGGGAGGATATTTCCCTTATAAAAGTTGGCTTAATATCATGAACAATATGATTCTTCTAACTCTTTAGATCATATGTATTGCAGGAGTTCACATTTCTTCTACTGGGTGCCATTTCATTATAATGGCATGTACTAGGTCAGTTTATGAATTTCAATGAATAATTGAAAACCTGTAAAATACCTAACGTAAATTGAACAGTTTATGGATATAATCCATAATCCTAAAAAAATTCTTTGAGGATGTATATACTTGTAAATCCTTCATAATTATTTGTATAGAAAATAAGAATTATCTTAACCATATCCCTCAGGAGCATCGTAACCAAGAGTGAAACAAGGCACATTATCGTGCACTAGTTCCCCTTCATGTCTAGCTTAAAGCAGTGTTTTCGGGTTTTACCCCTAGGTACATCTGTTCCAGATCCACCTCTACCTGCTCATATCTAGAGAGGGATGTATTTCTTGGATAAATCACGAAATACATACAATACCAAAATTCTAGTAAATTCTTCCATAATAATCCTCAAAGCCTATCTTAGAGTAATGTGCTCTAATCCGAGATTTTCGAAATCTAGATTCTATGGTTTGTACTAAACTTCCTCTAATACCAACTGTAATGCCCCAACCGTAGTTACCTAGTGTCAGTGAATAATTACATAACATTGGCATGATAAAAAAGATCATGTCTCCAAAGACCAATTAGATTAGTATCCTTGGAAGTACTAGATACATTCATAAGGTTCACATTACAACATAAAATGGAAAACTACAAAAAAATGTTTCCATGGACAACACTGAGATCCCATAAATATCCCAAATGGTCATTCATTATATACTTCTTCCCATCCTGGGAAAAATAAAACATAGAAAGGGGTCAGATCAGATGTTTAGTAAGCATAACAATATAGCAGAAAATTTCATAAATAAGTATAAACATTTAAGCCAATGTATAAGACTAAAACCAAAGTCTTTTAAACTTGAACTTCAGCATAATATGGAAATTGTAAAATCAAATAATTCCATTTACTTATTCACATAGATATTCTAATAGTCAAATAATCACATGAAATATCAATAGAAACATTCATAATGATGGAATGCATAATGCTAGGCTTTCATAATCACATACTCAAGGCCTTGTGTGAAGATTACAAATTTGATTGTGTCAAGGCCTTATACCAAGACACAAGTTTGCCTCATGAGACCTATCAATGTATCGAGGAGCTATAGCAGGCTCCAACCATCACTTACTAAGTCCATTTCAGTCCTCATATGAAAAATTATAAACATAACATAAACATTCATATTAAAACTATCATATGAAATGTCAATACATTAAGAATACACTATGAATGGTATAAAAATAACACCTCCACATTCAAACATATCCCAAAACATTCAATACAATTTGGAATTTTTGTATCATAATAAATAAACTTCAAATAAGTTTAAAATCCATCAAAGGATGTTGATATAGATGAAAATGGTTTGTAAAACTCTTTAAGAGAAATATACCTTTTTCATAAAAACATTTAAAAGTCCCAAAATTTATAAAGTTAAACATTTAAAGACATTTTTGAATCAAAGTGTCCCGTACCACTTTGAAACTTTTGAATGGAATTAACATTTTGAAAAAATTCATGTCCATATAAATAAATCCTTAAAAACAATTTTTTAAAACATGGAAATTAATGAGAATGATTTAAAAGAATAAATATTCAAATCATTTAAAATGATGATCTAGTTAAAGATTCCCTTAAAATATTTCATTTTGAAAATATTTTTATGAAACATGGATGTGGATGATAAAGATGTCCTAGTAGATAATTACGTATAAACAACATCAGATAATGAAGATATTGCAGATTTAACCCTTACCTTGTACTTTTCAATGGTTTAGGGTAGGTTAACCTACATTATAACGGTGAAATAATTGTAATTAAATTATACAATAATAATTTACATTAATATGATATCATATATGATCTTTTAACATGGCTTTATTAATAATATCATAGTATTATCGTCGTTTCAGTTGTTAACATATTCTTTTTCATTTATATTCTTTATTATGTGAGACATATTTATTATGGATGGGATGTATCTTATTCATATCCAGAATTATATCAAGTCTTTAAACATTATTTTTAATCATCAAATGAATATTATTCTTGAATGGATATGATGGGGAATGAATCTCATCGCGTTCGTGGAGACTGTAATCCGTACGTACGTACGAGTGACAATATCATTCTTTTGATATTAAAATAATATATAATTGGATGGTATATCATATATACAGGATCATTATCATGTTATATTTATTATCTACATCAAATTAAAAATCATTATTGTAACACCCCTGGTAAAGAAAGAATATGACATTTTTATATTTATCCATATTTGTGAATAAAATATTAATGTTACTTTAAAGGGGATGCTATGCTCGATGGCATACCCAATACGCAACAACGAGTTTCTTGGGAATCTTACGTTGCACTCTAATAATAAAATAATATTATTTTAAATAGTAGTTAACGCCTAACCGTTGTAATGGCGGGAATGAACAGAACTAACTACAAAATGATTATATATTTTTGTCAAATATTTTTACTCTTTAAAAAAAATGTTAGAGGATTAAAATGAGAATGAATCCAATTTTAAGCGTAGACATTCTAATATTCTTTAAAAGGTCGATTAACCGCCTTTTGAAGGCAAACCTATTTTAAATCCACTTTTTGACAATTTTATGTGTTATATTTGACAAAATAAAATTCTTATTTAGAATCGGGACATCAAAATTTACTTTGTGTAAATTTTTGGTATCATTCCGATAAAGTTCATTTTTTAATGAATAGTGAAAATGTTGTATTTTAATTCAAAACCACTTTTTAATCTAATTTATTTATATGATTAGATTATCATTTGAATTGGTTTTTAAGTTAAATTAGAATATATTTTTACCCTTTAATCCAATAGTGGTCATTGGAATTAATTTCACTTTGAAATTTGACTTAAACTAGTGTCAATCTTTTGATACTTATTGTTTCATAAAAACATGCCATTTGCTCTAAGAGCGGGAATTAATTATTAAATTAATTAATGAAACTTACATGTTTTGAATTTGGTAAAATAGACATCATTTTTGAATTCGGAATATCAAATATAGCTTAGGGTGAAGTTCTGGTTTTTTTCTGGAAAACTTCAATTTTTTATGAATACTGAAACCACTAAGTGGTACTTAAGAAACTGATTTTTCGTTTAAATGAAATTTTACCACCTCCGTGTTTTGAATTTCAAAAATCCAGAATACATTGTTGTAATTAAGAAGTAAAATGTGGTTCAATGGGATTAAAATAATTTTGTGGTGAATAGTAACTTTTATGTTTTTTAATCGCGATTACAGGTAATTAGTGTCGTTTAGGGTAAAAATAATGTTTTAATAATATGATATGAGCTTGACACATGTCCTACACTCATTGGATGTGTCATGGACGACCAAGAAAATCCATGGGTCAACTTTGGGACCCCATGGAGCCACTTTGGTTGGGAAATGACATAAATAACTTTTTATTAAATGTTAAAGTAAAAATGACACAAACATGAAATGTTTTACTAAAACAATTTCTACATGGGGTTATACAAGTCATATTTTTGACTATAAATATTCATTTGAAAGATAAAAAGATTTCATACATCATGATATTTTTTTATAATTTTTAGACATTAACTATATTAAATTATTTATGACATCATGATGATGCAGCGATTACGTCATTAATAAAGGATTTAAATAAAATGAAAGGATAATGTAAAATCTATGACCTAAACATGTACAAAACTTATTGGATGGGTGTATTTCGAACCCTTATCACCATATCCTCGAATTATATCAATCCAGGACCTTTTAAATCCAAAACTCATTTTAAAATAAAGGAAAATTTCAAGGGTGCCCCTCCTCTCCTCTTATAAAAGGCCCCCACCTCTACCTCCTTACCCACACTTCCAAAGCCTTTGGCTTGGCCAACCCCTGCCCATATTGTATCTAAACATCCCTATATAACTCCTTGAAGCCTCACTTTGGGCATAAGTCTTCCCAAGGAAGCCTTTGAGCTCAAACCAAAGATAGTTACCCGATTTTAAGGTAATGTCTTCACTTGAGTCCTTTTGTTTTATTTTGTTTCTCCAACCCCATAAACTCTTTTTATTAATTTATTTTGTAACAAATACAGTATATTAAATAAACTAGGATTTTTTTATAATAATAATTCGAACTACACTTACACACACCTTCTTCTAATGGTTAAAGAACATACTGTTTCTATGGTTGGCGATATTCTGCCTCACGAAACTATGATTGTTCAATATTCTTTTAACACCATTAAAGGTGGCCATTATGATGTCACTGTATTTTATATATGATATATGTGGTATTTATTTTTACTATATGATTCTGTATTTTATATTGAAAACATAACTTTATTCTTTTCATGTTGTGTAAATGCGATAATTTCATATGAGGAAGTGTGGACTACCGCCCCCACAAGTGATGTGACTCGTACATGCAATACATGGAATGTATAAAGAATGAAATTAATGAAAATATGTGACCTATATAACATATATATTATACTGGAATTAAAATATATATATATATATCATTTATTTTTAATTCCATTAATATGACAAAAAAAATGAAAGTAGCGTTCATGCGTACGTACGGCCTACCGTCTCCATGAACGGTGCTTTTCGTTTTTTATCTCCAAATGATATGGAATAGTATAAAATGAATATTTACTGGATATATATGATATTTTAATCATTAATACTATTCTGGAAATTATTTACTTATAACTACATGGGCAATCATTTTTCAAACAAGTTCATTTTTCACTCATGTACCAAACATCGGCAAAAACGTCTGATATGAAATAACATTATTAAACAATTATTATAAAATTATAATATGTGATATGAACTGAATAATAATAATTAAATGAATTCCTTAGGAAATTATAAATTTACCAATGTTTATTATTCAGGAATATATAGAAACGAACAAGACAAGTCAGATTTGAGGTAAGGGATCCTACTCCTCTCTTTCTTTTTAAGTACACTCTTTTATTTCATTCCTTTTAACACTCATCATTCTTGTTATTGGGATGTTATTTTATATTACTATTACTGTAATTTTTATGTTCATATGATGAGAGACCATATTCTCTCTCATCAATCCATTTTGGAAGTTTTGAGTGGCACCGTTAGGCTTCCAAATTTTCTTAAGAGATCTAACATCTCTCTTTCTTTTTAAGTACTCTCCTTTATGTCACTTCTTTTAAGCTCCTCTTTGTTATGTTGGGGGATGTTCTTTTATATTACACTTGCTTTAAACTTTATGTCAATATTATGAGAGACCCTATTTGATCTCATCAATCCATTTTTGTATGTTTTAAGTGGTGTCGTTAGGATGCCGAGTTTTCGTAAGGGATTGTTCATCTCACTTTTATTCCCATGAGATTTATGCTACATTTGCCACAATTTCCTTTGAGTGGTGTATGTACTGCCCATTATTTTACTCATTGAGTAATATAATTTAATTTATGAGTATTTACATCAATGTTGTATTGTCCTTATTTCACAGTGTGTATGTTTCGAAAGATACCCATGTCGGTAAGGGAACCTTTCACCCTCCTCTTTTTAAAAGACTTCTTTTGTTATGTATTTCAATTCACATAATATTATGTTGGGATATGTTCTTCTATATCCTTCTTTATTTAAATTTTATTTCCATGTGATGAGATACACTTTTTATCTCTCATCAACTCATTTTCTGAATTTTATAGTGATGTCGTTAGGCTGTCAAATTTTTGCAAGGGAACTTCTTAACCCAAATTTGATTATTTGGGATTAACTTTTACTCCTTGAATATATCTTTATATGAATATGTGTGAATAACCTCTGATTGTTTTACACTTAATATCCACTTATATTTGGTTTATTCGTTTGTCACACATAATTATGCAATTGATTTATCCATAAACCAAGGATACCGTCATTGTATGGGACTTCGTCTCAATCTCCTTTCATTGAGGCATATTTTGTTTTATACACAACTTTCTTTTATACGGTGTATAAACCCCTTTGACTTTTACATTTATCCAAAAGGAATCTTTTTTATACGAAGCATTTTACTAAATGACAAAAGAGAATGTTTATGTCGTACGTATGCGGCGACAATGACTTCTCCGCCGCCGTGACCGTTATTTGAGTTTCAGCTTCCTCTACAAGCCATACTTTTTTTAAAAAGAAAAATAAATACCATGTTTTACTTTTATTTTATTTTGGTAATGAAAATGGTTTTAATAATGTTTTTATGTCAATGTGTTTTATTGATATCTTGTGATTGAAAGGTGGAAATTTTATGTTTCCTTTATGTATGTTTTATGTGTTACGATTATGTTATGGTTCTTGGGCATTGTTATGAAGACGGGTGGTTCCGGGATAAAATAAGGGTGGGTGAGCCCGATGTAGCTCTCCAATTCATTGGGTAACGCGAAAGATTGAAACGTTAAGGTTTCTCCGAAGAGATTTAGGGAATATACTGTGAGGGGTATTCCAAACGTAACCAAGAGGGATACTCCATACGTAAGAATGTTATGAATGGATCAAGTTACCTTTATTTCTTATGATTTATATGATTTATTCATGATTTGATGAGGTATGTTAAAGTTCTTATGTTTTATGAGTAAAGTATGATTTCATTGATTCTTATGTGTACATGTACTCATGTTTCCTTTCCATATTTTTATATCACTTAGTGAGCTTTTTATGCTCATCCCAAGTTTTTTTTGAAATGTTTTTCACAGGTCAAGGGAAAGGTACATGATATGATGATAATGTCATGGATGTGTCAATAAAGAATCCATGTTTTAATTTATATATGTTTCTGTTGATGGGAAAAATGAATACTATCTTTATGTAACCACTTTGTTTAAATGTGGAATGTAATGCAAGTTTTATGATGTAATTCTCTAAAACATAAAACCTAAAAAGATCCTCAATGTGTAATCTTGTATTAACTCAAGATTATGTATGGTTTAAGGCTGGGGCCTTATAATTATTATACCCATCCAAATAATAATGTATTGAATAACAATTACACCACTATGTGGAGACTGTAAGTCGTACGTACGCACATATGGTGACATTTCATTCAAGGATGGATAGAATAATGAATATGGTTGTACCATATTTATAATAAAATTACATACATATAGAAGTTACTAGTGTTATTATTTTATAATGGAAACAACAAAGAAATCGGAAGTGGAAGAAGAAAGGAACTTGGAAGAGGTGATGAAATATTTACCTACTCTTCGCGTTCTTCTTTTTGATTTGATCAAAAATGATCTTTAGATTGGCTTTCTGACTATAGTAAGGCCTCTAGAATTAATGTAGGACATTTTAGAGGGTATTTGGGTAGTGGTTAGAAGAGACAAATGGCATTGAACGTGCGAATTAGAGAGAAGGGGATGTGCCTTTTTATAAGAGGGGCGATGGGCACCTTAGGAAATGCTAGAATTTTTTTATAATAAAATCATTTTCGGTTTCTAAAGGCTCCAAAATGAATTATGAAAAGTATAAGGTGGGGATGCATAGAAAAAATCTCAAAAAATGTGTTTTAGATAGGTTTGGGTCATTATATTAACCTTATCTTTTATATTTAACTCTTAGTAAAATACTTTGACATTTACCATGTCTCTTTGTATTTTTATATTATATGGTTATTAAACATACTATATATATCCAAAAGAACCCAAAGTGGTTCATTAATTATACACCCATCATAATATACGTACTTTATACATGACTAAGATATTTAGGAATAGAATATCAATTAATAATATAATATTTGTTTTAAAAACTCTTTATATCAATTTTGATAGTATTTGTATTTTGTTTTTTCTAAATTCATAACAGCATTATTACTACAAAACAAAAAATATAACCAATCCTAATATGTCATATTAACCTATAAAATTATTTGAATTCATAAAAAGTTTAAAATTACATTTATTTGGATATTTATAATATCAATTATTTTAATATTTCATTAATTAATTAATTATTGCATCATCATTGTGTCATTAATAAATTAAATTATTTAATGTCTAAAAAATATAAATAAAATACCATTATATAGGTAATATTTTTATCTTTCTAATGAATATTTGTAGTTGAATTTATCTTAGGTGTAACACAATATTAAAAATGTTTTAGTTATTAAACTTTGATTTTAACTCTTTTAACTCTTCTTTGAATTAAATAATGATAAATGTCCTAATCTAATCCAAGTGGGCCAAAGAGATTAATATTTTATTCCTAAGGTTTTTTTGGTCGAATTATACTTCTCCAATAGAATTAGTACATGTGTTAGGGTAATAATAATTATATCATTTTTACCCTTAATTACCCTATTTACTTTTAACTGTGGTAAATAAAAGTAAAAAGATACTATTAACCAAAATTTATTTTCATCTTATTGGCCCACATTTTACTTACTGATATCTACCATGTCTCTCTGATTTTTTAAATTCAATTCCTAGAAGTGGTAAAAAAGTTTATTCAAATTTTCAAATTAACCTAGGAGGTGGGTAAAAGACGGCAAAAAGTTAAATAAATTTTTTATATATCTAAAATTATTATAAAATGACTCCAATGAATTAAATTAAACTTATATAAGAAATATTTATATATTTTTACCTAAAATAAATTTATATAAAATAAATAATTATTTAAATAAAAATTTTATTTTTGACCATAACTCAGTGTTTTTCACTATTCATCAAAAATTGATTTTTTTAGAAAAATACCAAAAAATGACCCTAGGATAATTTTGATATTCCGAAATCAAAAATGAATTTAATTTTACCAATTTTAACACATAGATGTTGGATTAATTAATTTAAAAATAATTCTCGTTGTCAAAACCAAAAAGTGTATTTTTATGAAATAATAACTATCATTATATTGACACTTGTTTATGTCCAATTTCAAAGTGAAATTACATACAGTTAGAATCATTGGATTAAATGGTAAAAATATAATCTAATTATACCTCCAAACCGTTAAATTGTATAATTCCACAATATAAAATATTTTTATTAAAATGGTTTGTTTGAGTTAAAATATAGTATTTTTCACTATTCATCCAAATATGAAAGTTATCATTAAAACACCAAATTTTTTTGTAGATAAATACATATGTCCTGATTCTAATGAAGAAGCTTATATTTCCAAATTTAATATATAAAAGTTTCTAATATTGGATTTAAAAAGGGTTCTCCATTAAAAGGTGGTAAAATTTCATTTTTGTAAAATACTTCTTTTATCTGAAAAAATTGAATTTATTCTTATATTATGTCTAAAAAACTCAAAATATTGATTCTAAAATTATATGTATTATATAAAGTTAAAAAATAAATTAATAATATTCATAACTGCTTTTCAACTATAGTTTAGTAAGTCATGGTGCGCTTGAACTCAGTGTTGCGTGTAGTGCAAGTTATTGAATTAGATTAAAGAGATAACGTACTATGAAATCTTGGGGTGTTACATATCGCATACAATTTCATTCCATAAAATTTATATAAAAATAATTCCCTCAGGAATCCACAATAAAAAGATGATGGGATAAATCCTCAACTGGGATCTCCATATCTCATAGAAGAAGTAACGAGATGAATTATTGACTCATACTTGAATTTACTAGTATTAATTTAAGAGTATAATAAACGCATATTATACCTATAATCATTTAATTTTCTTCTGGGTCATAAGAATCCATAGAGTGAATATGTCTGTTGCATCAAGCTCCAGCTCCATGATGTTGATGTGGGCCACTAGGTGGTGGTGGTGGAAGGATTTAATAGAATCATCTACTATCCATATCCCCTCCAAAAGGATCATCAACCGTGACTTGTCTAGATCTACCCCCATAGGAGATTCCCAGCCATATTCTTATAGATCATTGATCACAATGATTCCTCTATCATTGTGGGCCATCTATTATCATTCATCTGTCATTAACATGTATGGTCGAGCAATCATTATTTATGGGACCTCACCTATCAAATGAATTGACCCAATTCTCTCATAGATACCTTTCTCCCCTACACACTCTCTATATTTAATGTCCATGTATCTAATTATAATCATGGGGATGTCTCTTGCACTGATATCCCACAGACCTTTGACTACTAGTTATTGCATATGGCACATCACCACAACACACACTCCATGCTCCAACTACTGGGTGTGCCTTTGGTCGGAATATCTCTATCACCATTGCACACTGAAACACCTTCAAATATGTGGTAATGCAGAAGGTTACATCATAGGCACATATATCTCTTCATATATACTATTGAAATTCCTATTCCTGGTTGTACCCATCTCAAATCCTATAATTTTAATACCGTGTAAGGCATGTGAACATCACTTCATACTCATCAATTATTATTCCCCACTACAGAAGGTTGATAAATCGCTTAAATCATAAAAACTAAAAATAAATATTATTAGTAACCCTCACTAAATAGCTACTATAATTTGGAACATGAGAGTTTTGAATCATCGTGCATCAATGTAACTGGACACCTACATCTCTCATCACCTATTTAGAAAAGTCCAGCTAGAAGCACAACCACTTGATATATTGATGGATGTATAAGAATAGAACCATATATTACATACTCTAGAAAATCATAAATCACATTGGGATCTGTCTCACCGTGGATGCTCAGTAGCATCTGTCAGTTGGAATAATGGAGTTCACTAAGCCTTCACACATCCTCAGCCTAGTCTGCTGGTTTGATCAATTACTTGATAGATGGTAGTGTTTCCATATGTACACATTGAAGAAGAATCTCATATTACTGACCCTGAATTGAGGAATCATTATTCATATGATAATATTAAGGATCTAAAATCAGTAACCTGGTTGGCTATTTTTATATAGTAATCATAAAAACCTAATCAAGATGTACCATGTTAAAATGAGCATATATATATATATTGGGGATTTTAATCGAGATGTATATTAAAATGTATCATTATTATAGGATGATTTTACTATTAATTCCTCCTACTAATTTTCCGGTATGGAGACTCAAAAAGATAGAATTATGTATCCTAGTGAATGGATATATTACCTACCTCACCAACACAGGGTTCCCTAGCCCAAAATCCATAGTCGAGACACATTGAAAATGTAGAACAAAATTTCAAAAAAAATCCCAATAAGTGGAATATTCCAAAAACAATTCATGAAATGAAAAACATTGATAAAAATTTAGAATGACCTAACCCAATGGGGATCGAGCCGTAACTACCCCAAGCCCGCCTATATTGTCCATGTGTGGAAAATATGGTGGAAAGGTATAACTAAAATGGTAGGTATTTCCTTAATTTAGATGACTTAATATACTTTACCATATAAATTCAGAAGTTGGAAGGAATCACAATAAAAAAATAGAAAATCCAAAGCATAAACTAAGAATGTAAAATATCTAGGTAGTGAATGTGTACAAAAATGTAAAAAGATAATTAAAATGGAAAAAACACACACCCTACTAGAAAAATACCCCAACCAAAAAACAAGAAATGTAATAGTTGGGAGATCCCAAATTGGAATCTCCAATATCGTACAACCATACATAGAATAATGTACCACATATCTTAATGTTCCACTTTAATCACATACAACCTATCTGTCATCTACATAAGAAACATATCCTACAGGAAAATACTATATATATGTGAGTATATACATACATTGTATGATTCCCTGAAAGATAAAGGTTGAGTAGTAAGAGACATGGTAGGAATAGATAGATCATCCAAACAAAGAGAGAAATAAATTGAAATGAAATAGATATAAAAATATATATTTATAATAAAAAAAGAATCCCCAATGAGTGGGAATGTAGATATTTATTCCACATCTCACCCTGAGAAAGTGTTCCATATATTCCAATGTCCCTTCATTGAAGACCAAAATCTCACGTTTTTATCCATATGAGTAACAATTTAGAGTTAAGACACCTCTCCAAAGTTCCACATAGTTTAGAGGAAAAAAATCAATATTGAAGGACTGTTCCCTAGTGTTTCAGGGGGTGACAATAAGTTTTAGGAGGATCTAAACCCTATTCGATATGAGATAAAACTCTGTTGGTAGGGGAGAAACACCTTATTCCATTAGGGGGAACCACTCCTTAGATAGAGGAGTCATTCCCTAATGTCATAATCAATACTACTTTAGAGATATAGGACCCACAACCTAATAGTATATGGATTTATAACAGATTTGATAGAGGGTGTTCACAATAATTCTCTATGGGGTACCACTCAATAGATAAAGTTCCTCATCTTAACGCCATAGGGGCTATAACTTATTAGATATAAGAACCACAACCTAATACTATGGGGGGTCATATCAAACAATTGATGTAGGAGCCACACCCTAAAGATATAGTGGTTGTAACAAAAAGTGTATGGAGGACCAGTACCCATTCTAATAATAGTAACAATATAATGATCCTACCGCAATCACATCTATCATCATGTAATGCCTAAAGAAGCATGACCCTCAGAAGACATTTCATTATA
This sequence comes from Viscum album, assembly GCA_963277665.1. NCBI lineage: Eukaryota > Viridiplantae > Streptophyta > Magnoliopsida > Santalales > Viscaceae > Viscum > Viscum album. The sequence continues at coordinate 1,114,672,993 of OY728146.1, forward strand.
TCTCACTAGTCTCTACTAAGGCCTCTAAAATGTTATATACGAAAGAACACTCATGATAAAATACTCGTGGGCCAATATATGAGTCCAATCCAAGGTGTTAAGAGATATTGCATGTTCTTCAAAATGGAAGAAGGTGGTACACAATGTGTAATGGGACCCACAAAGTGTGTGGTCCCACCCTACTGCCTGGTCATATCCATAATGCGACACATCTCACTACTCGTTTATCCCTACATGATGTGTAGTTGGACTACATATTCTACATGAACCTCCCAAGTTCCTTTTCCAACTCTTGTCCATGTCTGCCTAACCATACTCATGCTTATGTACTCCAAAACATGGCGTGTCCTCCCACATGGGGTCCATCACATGTCCTTCGGGCCATTTCGTATACCCTGGACATGGTTAGGTACACTAAATTTACATGGACGTTCCTATGTCTATGTACTCCCATAGTACATGTCAGGTATCCAATACTGAGTCACACGACATGTGGGGGTTCCACCTGGCATATAATGACCCATAATTTACATATATTTTTATTACTTAAGAATTTAAGCATACTTATTACAACATATAACAAAACAATGAAAGGACCGTATAGGTATAGTGTCTTTATAATCTGAGAAACATAAACAACTGGTTCATAAGGCATCTACATTGTCTCCCATTTATTTCATCATATCTAGAGTCCCTTTTGACATAAACTACTTAATAATATTCTTCCTAGCCTGGGGAACGAAAACATACAAAAGGGTGAGCTCAAATGCTCAGTAAGTGTAAACGAAAGAAATATCAATCACATCATATTCATAAGAACATAACATTTTGGAAATCTTAACCTGCAAAAGAGATGATAATATCATAACATGGGATAAATCATAGTAGTGAAATATAAATCCCGATAATCATAACATAAAACATGAAACTTTGTGGAATACACACATAATCATAGAGAATCATTTCTTAGTAGTCAAGACTCATTGTCAAGACTATCTTAGCAGACAAAGCCCATTTCTGAACCGAGTTCACTCCTCATTTCAGTCTTGTATCACTGAACCGAATTAACCTGTCATTCTATCCAGGTCTATCTCATGAGAAATAAATATTTACCCAATGCATTAGAGAGAGATATAGGTCACACCCATCTCATAAGGAAACAATTCTTATGTGTACCACAAAATCATAAATCATAGCATAACCCATGTAATAAAAATGGGATTCTTAAACATCAAGCCATCATAACATAATCCATATAAGATAAAAGGACTTCATAAAAATAATTCCATCATAATAAAATCAATGTAACAATATGGATATAAGCAGAACCCTATATTATCTTAGATTGAAAATAATTTTGATAAAACACTTGAACACCATTCTTGAGGAAAATACCCTTTCTACTTCAAAAACATTTTTCCTTTATTAACATGTCATACAATTTTAAACTAAAAGAATTTTATTAAAAATAAACTTGAAAACTTGTAAAGTAATATTCATGGAAATAATGTTCTAAAAATACATTCATTCCGTATATGTTAAAGAAAAACATTCTTCTCGTACTTTGGCCAGAAAAGTCAAAAAGTACCTCGTACTAAAAACGACAAAAAGATTCATTTCATATATTTTACTAAAAACTCAGTTATGGGTAAATTTTGATTTAAAAAAATTTAGGAGGATAGAAATTACATTACACATTGACTAAACATGTATGCGGATGATAAATATTCCCCAGTAAATTCTGATGTATAAACAATCTCAGATAAAAATGAGATTGCGAGATTTTCCCTTACATTAGGTCTGATTTAGTTCGTACGTATCTGAAACTCTTGTACAATGATTTAAATAATGTTATTGACTTATTACAGAATCTTACTCATTGTTATGATATCATATATGGTCATATTCTTAGCTTTGTATTAGTAATATTTCATTGCTACTTGTTATTCGGGTGTTTATTGCTTTTTGTTCTTATGCGTGTTTTGTTGAATAAGTTCTTATTCTTCTTTTTAGGGTATAGATACTTCACTTCCAGAATTGTATTTTTGTAACATATATCATATTTATTCATTCAATCCATTTATATAATCATTGTTCAACGAAGATCATGTAGAACGAGTCACATCACATCGTGGAGACGGTAGGCCGTAAATACGTACAAGCGATGATATCATTCCTATGATCGTGGAATTGTATTGAAGTGTGTGTATACTATTTTAGAATCAATATCACTTGAAAATAATCATATATAGATATTATTTACACCATTATACCCATCCAAGTAATGTGATGGTGGAAAATAGATTACACCACGGTGTGGAGACGGTATTCCGTACGTACGCACGTGCGGTGATTTCATTTTCCATAGGACGGATAGAAGGTGAAATAAGGTTGTTTCATATTTATAATAAAATATCAGTATATGAGTGATACTTATGTTATTACTTCATAATTAAACAACTAAATATGAGGAAGTAGAAGAATAAATAATTTGGAATGGGTCGGTAATGGATATTACCTCTTCTTGGACACGCCTCTTCTTAACCTCCCCTTACGGTACTAGAGTTGGTCTTTGAAGAAGACCAGGACCTCTAGGTTGTTTCTAGGGAATTGGAGAAGCGAATTTATCAGGTTTGGGCCGATCTTGATGGCTCAATGTGGTGTGAGGAGGAGAGGGAGGAGGTGCCCTTTTATAAGGGAGGAGAGGGGCATCTTTGGAAAAACTAAAAATAATATTTTATTATAAAGTCATATTCGGTTTTTCGTATATCCAAATTTATTTATTTCAAAGCTGAGGTGGGTATGGGTCGAAATTATCTCATACTACAGAATTTTGACAAGTTTAGGTTATAATTCTAACCTTATCATTTAGATTTAACATTGATTTAAATAATTTTACTTTTACCGTGTCTTCTTTTTTTCTTACACTATATGTTAATAAAATTACTATAACAAGCCAAACAAACCCCATGTTGATCATTATTTATATATATAACCTTATCTAAGTCATTTTGCTGAAACTTCGATTTTTAGGAATAAAATAACAATTAATAATATAATATTTGTTTTAAAAACTATTTTATGTAAATTTTGACACTATTTGGTAATTTATTTTTTTGAAAATCATAACAGCATGATTAGTTCGAAAACAGATAATTAAATAAATACTAATATGTAATATTAACTTATAAAATTAGTTTAATTCATGAAATGTCTGAAATTACATTTATTTGGTTATTTATAATATCAATTATGTTAATATTTCCTTAATAAGGTAATTATTGCATCATCATTGTGTCATAAATAAATTAAAATATTTAAATTCTAAAAATTATAAATAAAATACCGTTATATAGGAAATAGTTTTAGATTTCTAATGAATATTTATAGTCGACTTTATCTTATTTATAACCCTGTATTAAAAATATTTTAGTTATTAAACATTGATTTTAACTATTCTAACTCTTCTTTAAATAAAATAATATTAAATGTCCTAATCTAATCCAAGTGGACCTAAATGGTCATATTTTATTCCTAAGGTTTTTTTTTTGTCGAATTAAACTTATCCAATAGAATTAGGACATCTGTTAAGGTAATAATAATACTATTTTTACCCTTAATTACCATATTTACTTTTAGCCGTGGTAAATAAAAGTAAAAAGTTTCTATTCACAAAAAATTATTTTTATCTTATTGAACCAAATTTTACTCCTTCATGTTAACCGTGTCTCTCGGATATTCAAAATTCCACTCACAAAAGAGGTAAAATTATGATTTATGTAAATTTTCAAACTCTCCTAGGAGGTGGGTAAAAGATGGTGAAAAGTTCAATAAAATTTTTATATATCTAAAATTATTATCAAATGACTCCAACTAATTACACTAAACTTATATTGGCATTATGTGTCAATTTTGACCAAAAATAAATTTAAATAGAATAAATAATTATTTAAATAAAAAGTCGGTTTTTAAATAGTAACCTAGTGTTTTAACTATTCATAAAAAATTGAATGTTTTCCGAATAATAACAAAAAATCATCCTAGGCTAATTTCGATATTCTGAATCCAAAACTGAAGTCCATTTTGAAAGGTAAAATTAATAAAATTTTAAAAAGTTGTTATTACTATTCATAATGGCTGGTTTTAAAAATATTTTAATAGCATATCATTGTTTAGTGAAACTCGGTATTACGTACAACACAAGCTATCGAGGAAGGCCATGATGGCATGTAAAGTAAGCCAAACTGGTGTTGTGTGTAGTGAAATATTCCTTTGATGATGTATATAACATAAAAACAAAATATTTCTCATAAAAATATTGGGTGTTACATTATACCCCCTTTAAAATGAATTTCGCCCTTGAAATTCATCACATTGTAAAAAATAGATGAGGATACCTCTCCCTCATCATATCCTCAAGCACACATGTATCTTCTTCTAATTTGTGGTTCATCCATAAAACTTTCACCAAGTGAGTGGTCTTGTTCTGTATGACTTTTTCACTACGATCCAGAATCTCTATCGGTTGTTCTTCATAAAAAAGATCTTGCTCTAGCGGTACAACTTTTGAGATGAGTACATGTGAAGGATCAGGTATGTACTTTCTCTGGAGAGATACATGGAACACATCATTAACTTGAAAGAGATTTGACGGAAGCTCCAATTGGTAAGCTACCTTACCAACACGATCCAGTATTTCAAAAGGACCAATATACCTAGGGCTCAGCTTGGCCTTCTTTCCAAATCTCATTACTCTCTTCCAAGGAGATATTCGTAAGAACACTTTATCACCCATTTCAAACTCTAGGTCTTATCTTAGGTTGTCAGCATAACTTTTTTGTCGACTCTGAGCCTCTCTTATGTGTTGTTGGATAGATCTGACCTTTTCGTCCATCTCATCAACAGGATCAAGTCCAAATATATTTTTTCCCCCAACATCATCCCATCAAGTTGGAGTTCGACATTTCTTTACATATATAGCTTCATAAGGAGCCATATGAATACTGGAGTGAAATCTATTATTATATGAAAATTCCACCAAAGGTAGGTGTTGATCCCAACCACCTTTGAAATCCATAGAGCAAGATCTTGACATATCTTCTAGAGTTTGAATTGTCCTCTTAGACTGACCGTTTGTCTACAGATGATAAGCAGTGCTAAAACTCAACTCTGTATCCAGAGTAGGTTGAAGAATTCGCCAAAACTTCGAGGTAAACCTCGGATCCCGGTCAAATATAATAGAAAGTGGTACTCCATGCAATCTTACCACTTCCTTCAAATATAACCTGGCAAGCTGATCCAGAGAAAAATCTTCTCTAATATAAATGAAGTGTGCCGACTTCGTAAGATGATCAACAATGACCCATATAGAATTATTTCCTTTGGATGTTTTAGGAAGTCCAGTGAAAAAGTCTATAGTGATGTTTTCCCATTTCCATTCAGGTATGGGTAATGGTTGTAACATCCCCTTAGACTTCTATCTCTCAGCTTTAACTTGCTGACAAACCAAGCATCGAGAGACATATTTAGAAACATCTATTTTCAAGCCATCCCACCAGAAGTACTCTTTCAGGTCCCTATACATCTTCGTTTTTCTAGGATGAATATAGATTGAAGAACTATGAGCCTCATCCAGCAGCTCCTTCTTTAATTCTGGGATGGGAGGAACACAAACCCGACTCCTGAACTTTACTATCCCATCACAATCATAGTTGAATTCAGGAACATTTCTCACCTTCTTTTGTAACTCTACGTCTTCTTTTTGTGCCGCTTTAATCTTCACATGTATATATGGTTGAACATTCATTTGAGAAAGATAAGATTTATCCCCTTCCAATGTAATTCCAAGATCCATCCTTTATAAATCCATAAATATTGGATCTTTTGTGATCCTCATTTTTCATGAGAACACACCGCAGTCCCTTCTTGGATACATCACTGTATATCACAAACCTTTATCCACTGCATGGTAGTGTGGTAACAGGTGAACTGTATAACCTTCTTTTTAACTCCTTGAAATTATCTTTACACTCCTCTGTCTACGCGAACATAAATCCTTTTGAATTCAACCTGGTGATTGGATTAGATAATCGTGAAAAATATTTCACAAAATGTCGATAATATCTAGAAAAACCAAGAAAACCTCTGATCTCAGTTACTTTTGTGGGTCTTGACCATATCTCAATATACTCTGTATGTTCTTGATCCACATATATCCCCTATTTTAAGATTATGTGACCCAATAATGAATCTTTTTGAAGCCAAAATTCACAATTGGTAAATTTGGCATAAAGCTTCTCTTTTCATAGGGTCTTCAATACAATTCTTAAGTGATCTTCATGTTCTTCCTTTCTATTTGAATAGACATGAATATCATCTATAAAGACTACCACAAACTGATCAAGATAGTCTCTAAAGACTCTATTCATTAGATCCAAGAAGAAATCAAGGACATTAGTAAGACCAAATGGAATCACTATAAATTCATAGTGTCCATACCTTGTACGGAAAGCCGTCTATGGTATATTCTCCATTTTGACCCTTAATTGATGTTACCCTGAACGAAGATCAATCTTAGATAAGTATTGTGCTCTGCGTAGTGGGTCAAATAAGTCATCAATGCGTTGGAGAGGATATTTGTTCTTGATATTGATCTTGTTAAGTTCTCGATAATCAATGCAGAGTCTCATTGATAAATATTTCTTCTTAACAAATAGAACAGGTGCTCTCCAAGGTGATGCACTAGGGCATATGAATCCCTTATCACGATTCTCTTGGATTTGCTTCTTTAATTCCTACAACTCAATTGGTTCTATTCTATAAGTTGTATTTGAAATAGGCATAGCACCCGGTATGAGTTCTATTGAAAACTTAACTTCATGATTTCATCAAAGACCTTACAATTCCTCCGAAAAGAAATCATCAAACTCTCGTACAATGGGAATATTCTTAATCGTGAGTTTCTCTCCAACCATTTGAGATAAATAACCTTTATTTGGTGGAATCAAGACCCATAAGATGGATGAAATTTCCAATCGAAGGTTATGTTCATCATTGCATCGATAGCCGATCATGGATTGATCTGGAATATGAAATGTGACTTACCTTTTTTGGAAATTGATATGATCTCCATATAAAGAAAGACAATCCAGGACAAGAATCACATCAAATCCCACTATAGGAAGGATCACAAGATTTTTAGGAAGCACTTTCCCACAAACTTCAATCAAAGATGAATTATAAACTTTTGATGCGACTGTTGTTCCATTAGTGGTTGTCACAGCTAACTCAACATCTAATTGGTGAGGTAATACGGTGATACCCTTAGAAAATTCTTCATAAATAAAAGAGTGGGTGGATCCAGAATCAAATAAAACATTTGGTAATTTAGAGTGGATGGTATGTGTACCATTCCCCACGTCATTATCATACTCTACATCCCTGATAGAAATTGCATGTGACTTTCCTTTGTATTTATCCTTAAGAGTTTGTTGACTTCGATCATCATTATCAACTCTTTGATTAGGGCATTGATTGTCATAATTCCCCATTTATGTGCACTTGTAACATTTAAGTGTAGGATGTGAACTCTTTTTAGCCTTTTCTTTGTTCACATCAGTAGACATATTCTTCCCATCATTGCGGCATTCAAATGCCCGATGACATTCTTTTCCACATTTGAAACATTTACATGTCCCTTTAAGACAACTCCCTCCATGTTTCTTTCCACACTTTGAGCATAAAGGAAAACTCATCTTCTTTTCTGTGTGTTCTTTAGATTTTCCTTTGAATTCTATTTTCCTCTTCTTATCAAACCCATATGACTGATGGGTTACTCTAATCTCCATCTCAACCTTGAGATCACATCAAACAATTTCCTCGTAGCTATTGAATTCCCATATGGCTAATGCCCTTCGAATACTTTTTTAAGCCACTAAAGAATCGATCGACCTTACTCTCACGTTGGATAATAATTGCAGAAGCATACCTTGTAATTCTCATAAAAATGGCTTCATAGGTACCAATAGATTCATCATCCTTTTACTTCCGTTCAAGAAACTCCTTCTCCATCTTTGTTCGAAGAATACGAGGGAAGTACTTATTGAAAAATAAGTTCTTGAACTCGTCCCATTCCATGGACTCAATTTCATCTCTTGGCATCGTATTCTTAATAATATTCCACCATTGATCAACTTCACCTTCCAAAAAATATACTTCTAAGATGAATTTATCATGCTCAGAACACTGAAGAACTGAAAATATCTTTTCAATGGTACTTATCCATTGTTCATCCACTAATTGATCAGTAGACCCACTGAATGAAGGTGGACGCTATCTCATGAAGGATTAAATAGAATTTTGATCCTTCCTTTTCTCATTTGGAAGTCCAGAATGATTTATAGCTTGAGAAAGTTGTGTGAGCCTATCTACAAGATTTTTCATTCCAGCTCCCATAACGTTTGGTTGCTCAGGGGGATAATCATTGCATTGCTTGTCGCATTCTGCATTGACACGGTTCCTTCGGTTTCTAGCCATTGACTAAAACCAAGAAGAATAGTGTGAGGAACACTAATTATAATTGGAAAACCACATAATGAAGAAAAAAATTTCACACTTAAGTTCTTATCATAGGTTGTTCATGGCCATTTCTAAAACACTATGATTGTGTTCTATGCTTAGACTTGTCCTTAGGGTTTTTACTAAGGCTTTCACATCCTATTTTCTAAATGTTGACTATACCTTTCATTGATAACAACTATAATGACCCATAATTTTCCCACATTGTTATTACTTGTGAATTGAAGCATACTTATTACCACATAAAACAAAACCATGAATGGACCATATAGGTATAGTGTCCGTAGAAATGGGGAAACATAAACAATTGGTTCATAAGGCATCTACATTATCTCCTATTTATTTTATCATATCTAGAGTCCCTTTTTCCATATCATACTTAATAATCTTCTTCCTAGCCTGGGGAAAGAAAACATACAAAAGGGTGAGCTCAAATGCTCTGTAAGGGTAAACAAAAGAAATATCAATCACATCATATTTAAAGGATCATAACATTTTGGAAATCTTAAACTTCAAAAGAGATCATAATATCATAACATGGGATAAATCATATTAGTGAAATGTAAATCCCAATAATAATAACTTAAAACATGCAACTTTGTGGCATACACACATAATCATAGAGAGTAATTTCTTAGTAGTCAAGACTCATTGTCAAGACTATCTTAACGTACAAATTCCATTTCTAAACCGAGTTCACTCCTCATTTCAGTCCTATATCACTGAACCAGAATAACCTGCCTTTCCATCCATGTCTATCTCATGAGATATAAATATTTACCCAATGCTTTGGTGGGAGATATAGGTCCCACCCATCTTATAATGAAACAATTCTTATGTGTGCCACAAAATCATAAATCATAGCATAAAAAATTTAATAAAAATTGGATTCTTAAACATCATGCCATCATAACATAATCCGTATAAGATAAAAGGAATTCATAAAAATAATTCCATCATAATAATATCAATGTAACAATAGGGATAGAAAAATAACCCTATATTATCTTATATTGAAAATAATTTTGATAAAACACTTGTACTCCATTCTTGAGGAAAATGTCCTTTCTACTTTAAAAATATTTTACCTTTATTAACATGCCATACAATTTTAAACTAAAAGAAGATGATTAAAAATAAACATGAAAAATTATAAAGGAAGATTCATGGAAATAATGTTCTAAAAATCCATTCATGTCGTATAAGTTAAATAAAAACAATCTTCTCGTACTTTGGCTAGAAAAGTCAAAAAGTACCACGTACTAAAAATGACAAAAGATTCCTTTAATATCTTTTACTAAAAACTCACCAAAGGGTAAAATTGGATTTAAAATTTTTTTGAAGGATAGAAATAATATTAAATATTGATGAAACATGGATGTGGATGGTAAATATTTCCTAGTAAATTCTGAAGTATAAACAATCTCTGATAAAAATGAGATTGTGAGATTTTCCCTTACCTTAGGTTTGATTTGCTTCGTACGTGTCTGAACCTTTTGTATAATGATTTAAATAATGTTATTGACTTATTATACAATCATAATCATTGTTATGATATCATATATGGTCATATTCTTAGCTTCGTATTATTAATATTTCATTGCTACTTGTTATTCGGGTGTTTATAGCTTTTTGATCTTATGCGTGTTTTGTTGAATAAATTATTATTTTTATTTTTAGGTTCTAGATACCTCATTTAAAGAATGTTATTAGTGTAACATATATCTTATTTATTCATTAAATCCATATATATGATCATTGTTCAAAGAAGATCATGTAGAACGAGTCACGTCACATCGTGGAGATGGTAGGTCGTACGTACGCACGAGTGATGATATCGTTCCTATGATCATGGAATTTTATTGAATTGGATGTATACTATTTTAGAATAAATATCACTTTAAAATAATCATATATAGTTATTATCTACACCATTATACCCATCCAAGTACGGTGGTGGTGTAAAACAGATTACACCCCGACGTGGAGACAGTATTCCGTACGTACGCATGTGCGGTGATTTCATTTTCTATAGGATGGATAGAAGGTGAAATAAGGTTGTATCATATTTATAATAAAATATCATTATATGAGTGATACTGATGTTGTTACTTCATAATAAAACAACTAAATAAGAGGAAGTAGGATAATAAATAAATTGGAAAGGATCGGTAATGGATATTACCTCTTCTTTGATGTGCCTCTTCTTAACCTCCTCTTAGGGAACAAGAGTTGGTCTTTAAAGAATACCAGGACCTCTAGGATGTTTCTAGGGAAGTGGAGAAGATAATTTGGCATGGTTTTTCCGAGATTGATGGCTCAATGTGGTGTGAGGAGGAGAGGGAGGAGGTTCCCTTTTATAAGAGAGGAGAGGGGCATCTTTGGAAAAACATTATTTTATTATAAAGTCATATTCAGTTTTTAATAGCTCCAGATAGATTTATTTCAAAGCTAAGGTGGAAATGGGTCGAAATACTCTCATCAAATAGAATTTGGACAACATTAGGTTACTATTTTAACCTTATCATTTAGATTTAACTTTAAGTTAAATAATGTTACTTTTACCGTGTCTTCTTGTTTACTTACACTATAAGGTTAATACACTTACTATAACAAGGAAAACGAACCTCAAGTGTTCTTTATTAATATATATAACCTTATCTTAGTCATTTGTCTAAACCTTAGATTTTTATGAATAAAATAACAATTAATAATATAATATTTTTTAAAAAACTATTTTTTGTCAATTTTGACACTATTTTGTAATTGATTTTTGTGAAAATCATAACAACATAATTAGTTCGAAAAAAGTTAATTAAATCAATAATAATATGTCATATTAACCTATAAAATTATTTTAATTCATTAAAAGTATCATATTACATTTATTTGGGTATTTATAAAATCAATTATGTTAATATTTCATTAATAAGGTAATTACTGCATCATCATTGTGTCACAAATAAATTAAATTATTTAAAGTATAAAAATTATAAATAAAATACAATTATGTATGAAATATGTTTATCTTTCTAATGAATATTTATAGTCTAATTTATCTTCTTTATAACCCTGTATTAAAAATGTTTTATTTATTAAACATTGATTTTAACAATTTTAACTCTTCTTTAAATAAAATAATATTAAATGTCCTAATATAATCCTAGTGGACCTAAATGGTTATATTTTATTCATAAGGTTGTTTTTGGTCGAATTAAACTTATAAAATAGAGTTATTACATGTGTTAGGGTAATAATTATACCATTTTTTCCCTTAATTTCCCTACTTACTTTTAACCGTGGTAAATAAAAGTAAAAAAGTTACTATTCACCAAAGATTATATTTATCTTATTAAACCACATTTTACTCCTTTATGTTAACCATGTCTCTTGTATTTTCAAAATTCCACTATCAAAAGAGGTAAAATTACGTTTTATGTAAATTTTCAAACTCTCCAAGGAGGTGGGTAAAAGACGGTGAAAGATTCAATAAAATTTTTTTATATATAAAATTATTATAAAACGACTCCAATGAATTACATTGAACTTATATTGGTATTATGTGTCAATTTTGACATAAAATAAATTTAAAAAAAATATATAATTATTTAAATAAAAATTCGGTTTTTAAATTGTTACAAAGTGTTTTTACTATTCATCAAAAATTGAACGTTTCAGAATATTACAAAAAATTCAACCTAGGCTAATTTCGTTATTCAGAATCCAAAGATGAAGTCCATTTTGAAAGATAAAATTCATAAAATTTTAATAAGTGGGTATTACTATACATAAAGGCTAGTTTTAATAATATTTTAATAGCATATCGTTGTTTAGTGAAACTCGGTATTGCATACAACGCAAGCTGTCGAGGAAGTCTGTGATTACGTGTAAAGAAAGACAGACTAGTGTTGTGTGTAGTGAAAGATTACTTTGATGATGTATATAACATTAAAACAAAATATTTCTCATAAAAAGCTCGGTGTTTCATGGCATGAGATGTTTAACTCCCATGATACATTATCTATCACAGCCAAAGGACTACACACCGTTTGTTCTTCAGAATACATGGTGTATAGTTGGGTTTTTCCTAGAAATAAAAATCTATATTAGACATTATAGATCCATCCCACGCACATAAAATGACATATTCAAGAAACCTGAAATCAAAGGGGAATCCTTCATTATTCATTTTCAGACATTCATTGGCCATAAATTATATTTCCAATTAATTATTACATGGACAACATGTGGCTGCATTATGCTTCCCAAACACCAGTCATATCCTATTTCCTCATCATAATTCCAATCCATGGTGGAATCACCCACAATCATCAAATAATCCAAATCCATCCATGATCTATCAAACCATTCATCACACGTAAATAGGGTGGTGATAATGATAGTTCCATCCCAGTAATGTTGAATCTTGAATTCATGGTCAAATGACGACTAATGTTATGAAAAGAGGGAAAAAATAACAAGAAACATATGTAATATGATCATTGGACAAGCATTCTTGGCCAGTAGATATATATTTGGATGCTCTAGGTGAGAAACATGCCATGACATGGGTTAATTTAATAATATATTATAACATGACCCCAAGGCACATGATGAAGGATTTATTTGATGAACATCAAGAAATATATTTGATAATTATCAATATATGTAATCATCTTGGGATAAACCCATAAATAGTGGATTCCTAACAAAAATTGGGTCATCCAGGGATGAAGAAAGCGTTCGCCACTGAAGAAGAGAAGTTGTTGCCTTCATTGTTTCAAGATTCCCTTTGATCTAGAGGCTCTTTGTTTTAGGACCCAAATTTTCCTATAAAAATGTAGATGAAACACTTCTCAATGATCCCATGCTTATGTAGTTGACCCTTGAGATCCTTCAAAATGGGGAATCTATAGATATATTTTTTCTAGGTAAATAAATAAATGAATTTAGTTAATTATTTAGTTTATCCACTAAAGGTACCTCTAATGTCTATCTCATTCAAATGCCAATTTCTATCCCATTTTACGTCACACCATGGGTAAATATCCTGTTCTAGGTTCAACTATGGCCTCCAATTTTTGATATATTACCCCTTTTTTTGATATATCATATTTTATTAAATAAACCATGAACTCCTAATATTAAATTTATTTAATATATTTATAAAATTAATTTTGGGCACATAGGGCATCGGAATAATACTTCGTCTTAGCCCATGGTGAAAAAATATGAGAAGATATATTCCAATGTATTATAATATTAAAATAGTTTCTCTAAACTTATCCCTAAAATAGGATATTGGACATATTGATCCACATCGCTAGTTTTTGATGTTGGGAATGAAGATCCTCATCCCTATATTGTGGCACTAATAATGGATATACTCATCCATGGTTTTTGATATTGGACATAGTCTACCTCATTCAGGTTTTAGGTTTTTGGACATAATGTTCCACATTGATGGTCTAATTATGTAAATGTAGTTCTAAATTGATGTTAATGGTTGGATGTGACAGTCTACATTATTCAATCAGAATGTTGTAAATTATTCATCGTATCAGTACCAATATATTTTTATACAATTTAGTTATTGGATTGTGGTTCCATGAATGATTGATATTGATACAAGTTTGAAATACCTAATTGACACATAAGGAACTAATATAACTAGAACATTAGATGTATACTTTTGAATGATGTTTTACGCTTTAAGAGTTAAATGAAAAAAGAAATTCCTTATCCTTTATTTATAGTTTGTATGAATCTACGTTTTATGTATTTGAGGATTTATTTTTGTTGATATAGGTATGGTTGGACTGGGTTTCCTTCAGTACCCAAGTTATATATTTTTAATCAATAATTTTTTTTGGAAAATGTATCTTCATTTCTTATAGGTTTATTGTCGAAAATATTTATCTGCTGAAATAATTGCATTGACTGGTGTTCTTTAGGCACTATTGGTTATTACCTAATGAGTTGTTTTTACGCCATTGTTGAGTGTTCGCTACATATGGGAACATTAAATGTATACACATGTTTATCTTAGTAATAGGTTTGGGTTGAGGCTATGCTATGTTTGTTAAGGTTAGGAGGGTTTCATAGGTTGTATTAGGTGACTATGTGAATTTCAACTCGATGATGTAATAGATTACTTTTTTATTGGTTTTTAATTTTTAAGGAAATTAATGTAATTGAACCAGTAGGTTGTTATTTATATGGGTGATATGGTTTTTTTGGAATATAATATTTCATTAATTGTATAATAAAGTAAATTTTTTTCATTTCTGTTAAATTATGTAATATTTATATTTATTTATAATTTATGTATATTCCGGTTCTTAAGGGTTGATTGTTTTTTTGTTACCAACTCAAAGATTGGGGGTACAATATCCTTATAAAACCAAACTAGACAATTGATCACAATCAGAAGTATTTGGCATAAAGGGAGGCGCTCATGCGTTCATGTGGTGAACCGTCTCAGAGCACTAAATTAATGGATAATTGGGCAATGATGTTACAATACATAAGAATGTTCATAAATTAATCACTCCCCTATTATGTTCAATTCACTATATATAAATTTAAATAGGATGTGGGATTCAAATAAAAAACATGAAGTGGAAAAATAAATTTTATATTAAAGAGTTAAAAATAAACAAAGAAAACATTTATATTTTTTTTTGAAATCTTTAAATATTAGTTTCATAATTAAAACAAATTATAAGGAATCAAGAAATACAAGGTTTAAAATATTTTTTTTGTACTTTTACAATGTACCAATATGGGAATAGTTATCCATAAAAATTATTTTTCCAATAATTGAAGGTAAAATTGAGATAACTATCAATCTCTCATAGTTGGTATCATATGATTTCTTCCCTTTCATGTTATATATAAAATCCAATTTCATTATTTTTTATTTAAATTTATGTTCATAAATATCTCTATGATTAACTATAATAATCTAGTCTAAATTATTATAACACTATAATCCTTCATCTATAATTATACCTATAATAAAAATCAACTCATTGAATAATATTTTATAATCTCATCAAAAAATTTCTAACAATGAATGACTCTACCAGTTAATCTTTTTTATTTTCCTTCAATTATTGGAAAATACTTTGAATTTCATTGTAAAATAAAATTGTTCAATAATTTCATTACTAAAAAAATAGATATGGTTTCTTTACTATTTCAAATATATATTCGTGCATTTTACATAATTTTATAAGAGTCAAAAAATAACTAACACATTTTTAACACATTTACATATTTAGAAACAATTATATAACTATAGAATACTGTCACACATATCATGGAAAATATATTTCACTCTTAAGGAATTATAGAAGATCATTTAAGAAAAATTTATTTTTGGATTCTTCTTTATGTAGCACACATTGACCCCACATAAAATATTGATGTATTGAATACACTTATAAAAGACATTAATTTATACATTTATCAATTAAAAAATAGTGAATCAGGTTTGAAATCATCTAAAAGTATATAAATTTTGTGGGATAATCCCATCTATTATGAAAATAAAACCCCTGAACATTGAGATAATAATGGTTTAAGGAATGAATTAAAATCCCCTATTTCCGAAAAATGAAAAATACAAGATGGGGTACCTCAGATATCATGATATAGAATATGATAATCCATATATTACATCTCGCTAAGGGGATAATCTCCCAATGTAATAAAATAATTGAATATGACTTCCTACCAATAACACGATGCATCAACATTGTTCCCATGGAGGTATTTAGGAGTGAATAGTCCTTGATTGGACTTCATTTATTTTTATAAATTGATGAAAAAGAGTTATCATCATTCATTTAATTCTTAGTAGAAATATTTTTGTAAGATATCTTCTGTGACAGATCTTCTTGATCCACGTCTTCCCATCCTCCCAAATATTGATAAATTTATATTACATTTTTAGCGCATATATAGTGTGTGAATCATGATGGGTGGGACCATAAGATTCCTTATCTATTTCTGAATTAATAAATGCATGAAGTGTATGTATAAAATAGTCTCTTTGATCCTCACCTTGAGGGGTCTTATTCTAGTTCAAGTCTTTTTTTATCAAGTCTATCCATGGAAGATATTTTGTTCACCTATTAAGAGCCACCATTAGATATGAAAGCATATCCAACCAAAAAATTACTTAAAGTTAATGCATTTTAATTATAAGAACCAAATTCTTGAGCTTGTGTAATTCAGTTCTCTACACCTGATTCTTTAATGTGATGTAATAGAAACCCTTTACAGACCCCTAAAGAATTAATTATATTTCCCATGATGTACATTTTTATAGTAACTAAATCCCCTTGTTTTTAACTATAGAGAACATAAATGGATATCATTGATCTTATCACATCCATAATTTAAGGAATCGAAGTAGAATCTTGGCTCAAAGGGACACTATTCATTCCAATTTAGTTCGAGATTGTGAAGGCTCTCTAGCTTGAGCACTAGTATTAGATACACTAAACATGTTATTCATATATGGATAAATCTTATATATATAATGTGACTCATGAATCCCAATTATAGAACATATAGGACATGTGAAAAAAATTATACAGAATCATTCAAATGTCCAATGATATTTCAATCAGAAAAAAAAACCATGAATTTTCTTATAGACTAACCTAAAAAATAACTCATCATAATGTGTATCAAAGAGATGATTTTTTAGCAAGGAATTGAGATCATATATAAATAAAATCCTAGAATGGTTCCCACATATAGATTTCTTTGTCTCTATATAAATTTTATTTCAGTGAATATAGATAACACAAAGAATTTTAATCAATGAATTTTTTATTTAACTTTAATAAATTACCCAAAATAAGAAAAAAATTGAAAGAAATAAAAATATCACATAATTCAAAAAAATACGTAAAATTAAATTTATTTAAAAATAAATAGGATAAATAATAATTAAAAATAAAAATAAAAGAAATAAACTCCATTAATTCAATAACATTAATCAATTTTCACAAATTGAAAAATAAATCCAAAAAATGTACTTCAGAATTAAATGTGATCACATCGACAAAAATTGAATGAAATAATAAAATACACTTGTAACTATAAAAATTCAAAAAACTTATTTTCTAAAACCAATTTTCAATATTCTTTTCTATACTATATACATCACATTTATGATCATATTTCCATTCATGTATCAATTATGGTATACCATATAAGTATGACGTAGTCATCATTGAATTGTAAATTAATTCAAAGTTTTTACCAATTTTCCTATTTTTGAATACATATTTTAGGAATTCTGAATCTGTCACATATTTAATCATTTCTTCAATACCATGTATCACCATTGAGGATTTAGTTCAAATGTATTCCATGGTAAAAGCATTGTGGGCAAGGATTTGATATTTAGAAACTGTCAATGAAATTTTTTTGAAATTTTTTAATGATGAATTATTTAAAAACTATAACTCAATTGAAAATTACCTTGATAATTTATTTTTTAAAGTTTTTACCCTTCCATTTTTATAACCCTTGTTTTCTCACTGACCTAGAAAATTGAATCTGTCAATAAAGCTTTCCCTCTAATCTCTTAATTTCTATTTATTAAATTTTAAGTATGATGAGAAATAAATAGTTTTAATTAACATTTATTTGAATTACATAATAATTACATCTTCCAATTTTTTTTAATAAATCAAAATTTCCCACTATATACTTATTTTTTTCTGAGGAAGTCTAGGAAATAGTTTTCCACCCATATAATAATATAAAATAACTATGAGTTGTGTTTATAAGGATAAAATTTCATGAATTGTGTCCCACCTTACTAGTTTTTCATGCTTTATTATCCTGTAAATAAATTAAATGTGTTAATGTTATATAAGAGTGATTCATGTGTCAAAAATAATAACTTCTTAATCATTTTGATACCATTTGGTAAAACTATATAGTTTTTGGAAATAAACCTGAAAAGGTTATATAATTTATTTAGAAACATAATATTCCATCAAAAAATTAATGAACTATATATAGTATAAAAAATGGTTCTAACGAACTATATGATATTTAATATTCATCATTGTACAACTACTGTTGGGAATGAATGTGAAAACTCATAATTTTTATAAATGATTGAAAATTAAATTTAAATGTATTAAAATATATCAATACTCATCCAAACATCGATATTTTGTATAAATTAATTCCTGACAATAAAATTTTTATTTTAAAATTATTTTCAGGTATCAAACTAGGCTTTAATGTATTTTAGAAATCAAATAAAAATAAAACATTTTTAACAAGAAATAATGGAAAAAAATGTAAACCAAAATTTAAAATAATAAAAATAAATTATAATTAAATACTGAACTTTTTACACTCCCATATAATTCATTAGTTTTCCTAAATATTAATTTATCCTTATAAATGTATAGAGAATATTTTATTTTGATAATAGTCAATTTAATTAGGATGTTGGGAGACAACATGGATGCTTTATTAATAAAGTGTAGAGATAAGAGTTTGATCCTCTACTATCTGAATCTAAATATGATTTTGAAAAACTATAGGTATTTCCCCATATGATTTAATAAATTTTATTAAATATTAACCAATGTTATCCACTTCATTAAAATAAAATACATCAATTATAATTTAGGGACTATCTTAAATAAATAAATAATATTTAATAACATCATTCTAGAATTGAATAATAACATTTTGTACCAAATTTGAAATTATATATTTTCAATATTAATACACCGAGAGGCTTTGGTTTTTGAATTTTAAAGACAATATTTATAATTAGTTAATATTAATATATCTTTATTATCTTTCATTATCACTACCCTCATTCACTAACACTATACAAATCCATATTCAACTTCTAAACTCTTTAGTAGGTAGTGCTTTCAAATTCTACTAGAATATCGAATATTTTATTGAAAAAATAATATATAGAGGCATTTAAAATTGGTATTGAATAGAATTTTTAAAAGACAAAAGTGTATGATAAATACATTTATACTAATCATACCAATTTGGATATATTTTTAAAAAAAAATTCACATTCTATTGGACACCTCAGCTTATCCACTTATTGATTGGTTATATGAAATCAATTAATTTTATTGAAAATTATAAATTATCATTAAATTTTCCACCTTCCATTTATAAATATGTGTTTCTTGATGACTAAAATTACCCATTAAAAAAATATATATTAAATATATTTCTAAACTAATAATTTCTTTGAAAACAAATAGTTCTTTAAATGTGGCTTCTTTAAAACCATTAATTTTATAAAATTTGAATGACCCATATAATGTTCAAGATACCAAATTAATATGGGAATGAAATAATGAAACATCAACCCCATATATCAAATATTCTAAAAATAATTTTTTTAATTATGATTCCACCTCTATTTTAGAAATTATTTCATTTTTCAGAATATTATAAAAATATTATTTATTATTATTCATTATAAAAAAATTTCAGTTACTAAATTATTGAATCTAAAAAATTCATTATTATTCTGCATGATCTAAAATAACCTCCCTAAGAAAAAGTATAGAAAATATTAAAATAGAATTTATGTAATATTAAATAATATATCCCCAAATATTTATATTATAAAATAAATTTTAATTGGTTGGGACATCCCTGATAATTTTATTTTATTTACACTTCAATATAAATTTTTTCTCTTTACTAAAACTACAAGGGACATTATACGATACTAAAAATTTATCTGTATTAGTATACCATGGGGGTTTACTTGAGACCATGTATATTTTCTAATATTTATTTGATACAAAAAATGTTATATGTTTTGATATATTATCTACTCATGTGTTATGTATCTTACACATGTAATTAATTGTAATATTTTTTGTCCATTATTTTCAGATAGGCATTGCATATGGGCCATTTAACAATTTTTTAAGGTTAATGATCAAGTAATTAATAATTTATTTCATAATAAATATAAAAAATATATGTAGTGGAAAAAACATTTTTGAAATTTTTTTTCAATTATTATAAATTAATATTGAGTTATATCCAATTTTAATTATTCATTTAAAATTACTTGTGATTCATCTTCCACCCGCTAGGAAAAAATATCTAAAAACCCAACTACAAGAATAAAAAATCAACTCAAATGGTCTCTCCAAACATAGTGGCTAAAGAATAAGTTGTGTTTTTAGAATATTTGTTTAGGAAATTAATTTCTAATGAAGATATTAAAATGAATTATTAATATAATTTTTTAAATTCATTATTGAAAATGGGTAGAAATTATTTGATTTTTTATAGTCAAATCTTGAAAGAAACTATAATTTATAAAATAATGATCTTATATATATCACACTAAGGGAGTAACATCCCACCCTACATTTATATGTTTTCAAGGTGAATTATAACATAATTTCAAGTGAGCTCCCCAATTACAAAAGGCTATCAACTTGCATCTAGGTTCAACATATATGAGATGAGGATCCATTTACAATAAAAAGGTTCTTTATGATGAATGTAAAAGATAAATATCTAAAATATTAAGAATTAGTGGAAATAAGTGGACAATCAAAAAAACACTAAAAATATATTTCATATGTTATGAGAAATAGTATTATAAAAAATGGGTGAAAAAATCCCAAAGACAAATATAATAAATACTATAACATATATAATGTAAAAATTATGTATGGAATCCCACAATATAGGACTGTAATCTTTTAACATGGAATAAAAATTCATATAAAAATATTTTTCATTTACATTCGTCACCATTTTTGAAATATATTTTATCATAAGTTATATAACTTTTGGGTATGTAATGTATCGGTTCTGGGTGTCACCCAAAGTTTCCCTACACCCGGTTGGTCACATGGACTCAAGAGAATTTCCCCAAATACCAGAGTCTACCAACTAGCATAGAGGTCCTTGGGTGTGATAGTGGGAAAAAAATCTCCTCATTAGTAGAGTATATATAGTAGAATAAAAAATACTAAAATGTAGCGTAAGCAATAATACCATGAAATAAGTAAAAAGTGGAAGACTGAAAGTAAATAAAAAACTAGAGCACAAAAATAAATGATGCATGTCACATATGACTTGGAAAATTTCCAAAAAAATAACAATTCTAGAAATAAAATACTAAACAAAATTACAAAAGAAAAAAATAAACGCTAGTTTCATCACAAAATTATGTTGGGTCCCATGCTTTCCAGCTCCACAACAATCAAATACATGTTGATGAAGTTCACTTGACTTCATATATACCTGCATTCATATAATCAGTTTGGGCCCAAAATCAGGACACCGATAGGGTGTGAGACGAATCACAGTTGGAAACCACCACATGATCTATGCCTAACAGCCGGTGAGCGTATATACCAGGTAATAATGAAAATGAAGAAAATAAACTAGGAGTACACAAAAGATTCCAAATCCTAAAGATTTCAATGAAGCCATGGGGTGTTCACTAAACATGATATTGCAACTAATATCACCTCAAAAACACTTAATCCAACATTATATCTAAGGCATATATTGTAGGGTTTAAATAGCTTAATCTAGAATACCTGAAACATGTGTAATCATCACATTGGAATAGAAAACTGAAAGGCAAACAATGAAAGGAAACAAACCACCTACCTCAATGATGTAAGACCATTATAGTTGAACATAAAACATTAAATCATCCTAGAATTTCATATATATAAAAATATGTTCAACCTTGAAAAAAAATTAGAGAGGAAAAATTAGAAGAAGATATTCAAGAAGAATAAAGGACTCACATGGGGGGTTCCAACGCACCCACTGGTGATCGATTTAGAGAAAGGATGACCAATCAGTGGCATGGAGATGAATCATCACTCTCAGCCACCCCTGGATGAAAGAAAGTTAGAATAAGGCATTTTTGGATAAAAGACTAGACCTCGGTCTAACCTATCAAACAAAAAGAAAAGTACATTGCATGTTATTTTAATGAACATGCTATTTACACTCCTCAAATGGCCCCCACTTTAGGTGGTATCTTTGTCACCCCACCTTGACGTTTATAGGGATGCTACATGGCAAGTACACAAAAACCCACGACAACCACATACATGGCTTGTAATCTTATGTACACAACGTGTACTCTTTAAATTTTTAATAACTCTATTTTTTCTCAAAAACACTTGAAAACATGATCCATACCAAAAAAAGATCTTGGTTCTTAAAAAAATTCCCCCCTTTAATGAAATTCATACCCACATTTATCTAATGATGTGGCAATGAATAATCCACAAAAAGCTCTTGCCACTGTGATCGCACATCGACCACACTCTCCCAAGACTCATTCTATACTCGCTCGTGTTTCCATAGAACCTAAACAAGAGGAACATACCATCCATGAAGAACCTTCATGCTACGATGAACATTCTGAATAAATTTCTCTTAGAATGATGTGTCTCCATCTAGATCAACCTCATCAGTTTTAATAACATGATATGGGTTTGAAAAGTAACATCGTAGGTGAGAAACATGGAAGACGTCGTAAATTTCTCGATACATCCGAGTTAACTGCAACTGATAGGAAACCAGCACGACCCTACCCGAAACCTAAAATGGATTAATGTTTCATGGTGGATACATTCCCTTAATCCAAATACTCTTGTGTCCCAACCTCTGTGTGACTTGTAGGAAATATTGGTCTCTCACTTCGAACTCCATAGGTCATGTCTTTTGATCAGCATAAGACATCTACCAAGACTGTGTTTTAGCCATCCTATATCAAATCAACTCTACCTGCTCAGTGGTCTCTGGGACAAGATGAAATCCTTGTATAGCTTCCTCTCCTGCCTCTAGCAAAGATAAGGGTGATCGATATGGCCTACTGTACAAATCCTCATAAGGATCCATCTGAATATTTTCCCCAACACTATTATTGTAGTCAAACTCCACAACAGATAGGCACTTCTCCCATGAACCTCCAAAATCTATGATGCATGCTTGAAGCTTGTCCTCCATCACCTGAATCATGAACTCTAACTAGCCATATTCCTAAGGATATTAAGCTATACTCTTATGTACCTATGTACCATGAGACCTATGTAGTCCCTTCTAGACACGAGAGGTAAAACAAGCATATCTATATGAAACGATAGTGTTGGGAACCCCATGCAAGTGTACAATCTCCCAGATGTAAAAAAATCAAAGATCATCAACATTGATTGTCTCATTAATCAGTAAAAATGTGCATCTTATGTAAGTCTACTAATAAATACCCAAACTGCATCATTCCCCTAAGTAAATATTGGTAACCTGGTCATTATATCCATCGTGACATCATTCCACTTCCACTCAAAAATGGGTAACTGCTGTAAAAGCCATACGGGTCGCTGATGCTCCCACGTCACATGATGATAGGTGGAATATCTCATCATAGAATCGTCAAAATTCCTCTTCAAACTTGGACACCAATACTAACTATATAGATCTCGATAAATATTTGTGACACTTGGGTGAACTGCCTATGAATATGTTGGAAAACCCCGAATGAACTCCTGTCGTATATCTGCTAACACCCATATGCATCTATAAAAGTGCATGTTCTAATCCTTTCCTATGGTCCACCTAGGAGTAGGGTACTCTCTTGACACATTATCCCATAAGGCCAGGCCCTCAAAATCTAAGAGTTGCTTCATTCACAGTCGATCAAGTTGAGTAGATGTAACAGCTATAGAAGAAAGAACATCTTCCCCTTTCTATCAAGAACCTCCATGTGCATCTTAGAGAATAAAGCCATAAGATTCCACTCACTACTGGCCTTCTTAACTATTTGTATGTGATTCCTCTTAATGAACACATCATCCACTACATTTCCATTCCTAGGTGTGTAGGGTAGATCAATGTTAAAATACTGAAGGTACTCCACCCACCTTCATTTCCTCAAATTTAGACCATACTCTATAAAAATATACTTGAGACTTGGGTGGCCAGTGTATAACACAAAATTGTCTCCCATAAGGTAGTGTCTCTAACAATGTAGGGAATGAAAAACTGCATAAATTGTGAATCAGGTAATTCCTTTCACGTGTCCTTAACATACATGATCTGTGCACAATGACTCCTTTCCGAGTTAACCACCGCTCCTAGACCGATACTTGATGCACCATTGTAAATAGTGTAGCTCTTTTCTAGATTTGGAAAAACTAGTATCAGTGCTGAAGTAAACCTCATTATTATCTCTTGAAAGGCTGACTCACAAGAATCTATCCACACGTACATTACACCCTTCTTAGTCAAGCCTGTCAGTGGCACCACTAAGCATGAATAGTCTTGTATAAAGCACGTACAGTAAACATCCATCCCTATCAAACATCATACCTCAAAGAAATTATTTGGATGATCATAGAAACCTACTTATCTCACTTTCTCTTTGTCTATTGATACTTCTATCTCTGAGATAACATGACCCATGAAGTGAATCTCTTCAATCCAAAAGTGTCATTTTGATAACTTATCATATTACTGATTCTCACTTAGTGTACTATAAATTATCACAAGATAAGTAGAATGTCTTTTTCTAGTGTGAGATTACACCAAGATATCATCCAAGAAAACCACCACAAAGGTGTCCAAGTATGGATGGAATACTCGGTTTATCAGTTCTAGGAAATCTATAGGCACGTTCATGAGACCAAACGCCATAACCATATACTCGTATAGACCATACCTGCTCTGAAAGGATATAATAGGAATATACAATGGTTTAGCGCACAACTAATGATCATAAAATCTCAATTAAATATTTGATAACACACGTACTTCTCGATGATGATCAAAGAGACCATCAATCCTCAACAATGGATATCAGTTCTTGAGATTAAAATAGTTCATATTCCAATAATCCTTGAAAATTTTGAAGGTACCATCCACCTTGTTTTCTAACAGGATAGGGGAACCCCAAGGATAAGTACTGGGTCGAAGGAATCCCTTTTCCTGTAACTCCTACAATTATTTCTTAAAAAATGTATCTTTACTTCTACTGATATCATGAAGATGGACACTACGTTGGAGACTAAAAAAACTAGTGCATGTTAGTTCAAGGAGTTCCTTATTGAGGATGGTTGGTGTCACTTTTCATGGGACCATTATGTCTTAGAGATGATGGGATATGACGTCATTCTCGGAATGGAATGGTTATTTCCCTTCCAATATATTGTCAGTTAATATCAATATAGGGTGAGTTTCACATCACCATGAGTACATTATTTATACATAAGGGTGAATGGGATTTACTTGTGAGTAGAGATGGACATGGGAATCACCTGTTGAGAGGTGTTACAACACAAATTGCAAGTCTCTATCTGGATGAACAGGTGAAATTTCATTTAGACATTTCTCTAGTGATCAATCATTTTAGGGATGTATTTATAGACA
The DNA here is from genome assembly GCA_963277665.1 of Viscum album. Classification (NCBI taxonomy): domain Eukaryota; kingdom Viridiplantae; phylum Streptophyta; class Magnoliopsida; order Santalales; family Viscaceae; genus Viscum; species Viscum album. Next base: position 1,114,699,024 of record OY728146.1, read on the forward strand.
AAATTTCAGGTATACCTCTAAAGAGAGAGGCCATGTACCCAGTTGGACACATGGCCTCAAGTGCATTTACCCTAATGCGAGAGGCTGTTGACTAGTTACAGGGGCCTTGTGTGTGATTTTGGGGAAACTACGCCCTCATTGGCAGAGTATTCATCGCAAAATAACAATTAATAAATATTAGTAGAAGCAATAATAACATACATCCAGTAAATATTGGATTACTGAAAGTAAATAATCAACTAGGTCACATCAATATATTATGCATTTCACATATGTTTAAGAAAACTTCCAAAATTTTCATGATGCTAGGAATACATTACTAAACCAATGTACATGAGAAAAATAAATTAACTCCAGCAACATTGAAAGCCTAATATTGGTCCCATTCTCTCCATCTCCACATCAATCATGTACTTGATGACTAAGGGGACTTTCCCTTATCTATACTTGCAACCATATAAAAATTTGCGGTCCAAAATCATTACTTGAATAGGGTGTGAGATGAAATGAAGTATGTAGCCACTAAAAGAACTGTACCTAACTGTCAGTAACCATATATAGCCGGAAATAATTGAAATGCAGTCATGAAACTAGGAGTATTGAAATGTAACAAAATCCTAAATATTCCATTAACATTTATTAGCATTTAATGTTCATCATTTAGTCAAAGCTCACAGATATGTACCTCAGAAGACTACATAATAGAACTGAATCCAGGCTTGTGAATTGTCTTGGAATACACATCACAAACATCCAATATTTATATTAACCCTCTGGGTATCTCACACATTCTAACCCCTATATCCATGTAATGTAATAAAAATGAAAACACACTATGAGGAAGCAATGACTATAAATTTATTGTATGTTCATTCAACAAATACTACAGAATATCGGGGGAAGCACTCAACGTCAATTCCCTTAGTGGTCACGTAACATAATATATAGACACTTTGAGGGAGTACTCACTGTAAATCTCCCCATGGGGTTACATAGAATGAAATATAACATACACTCGGAGGAATCACTCAACGTCAGTTCCACCTGGGGTCTAACTACACCAGGTTCTCACAACCTTGGGCAATTCAATCATGGGTAAATGATATCATCCAGCACAATGTAATCTCAAAAAATACATGGATAAACAATTCCAATACATATCACAATTATTTAACTAACATCAAAAGAGATTCAGTTCCATCCTATCAAGCAAGGGAAGGAAACAAGGTCTGCCTCATGGGAAACCTGGAACAAATTGCCCTAAACATTCAGACAAGGAATGACACCCTTGGAGTGTTCCCTAAACATGAAATTTCATATAATATTACATAAACAACCCTTATTCCAACATTAAATAAAAGGTAGGTAATGTAGTGTTAAAATCCCATAACCCGAAATAACCAAAACATGGGTAATCATAACATTGGAAAATAAAACTCAAAGAAAAACAATGAATGGAAAAAACCCCCTACCATGACATCGTATGATCGATATAGTTTAACATAATCCTTTAAATCATCCTATAACATCATAGATGTCAAAAAACGTTTAACCTTGAATAAATCTAGAGAAGGGAGGAATCATATGAATAGATTTAAGAAGAAGAAAGGACTCACCGGTGGGATTCCAACACACCTAATAGAGTATGATTTGGATGATAAATGACTGATCAATGGCTCAGAGAATAATCATCACTCTCAGTCGCTCCTGGTTAAAACGAGGTTAGAAGACGACATTTCTAAGGATTACACGCGACCCTGGTCTGACCTATCAAATAAAAAAAGTACATGGCTTGTTCATTAAATCTACACACCATGTATATGCCTCAACCAGCCCCCACTTTATGCAGTCTCCAGGTCACTACAGACAGCCGTGTACTTGGATGCTACACAACCAGTACACAACTACCCGTGATAGCCGAGTACATGACGTGTATTCCTATGTACATGGCGTATACTCCTTAAATTTCCAAAAAACTCTCTTTTTTCTTAAAAAACCTGAAAAAGATATAGAGCTGAAAAGAATATCTGGGTTCTTATTGGTTATGAGAAACTATCTTTGTAAAATTGAATACAACCCCTTTAATTTATTAGAGATTTATTTGGTCATATGTAGATTTTGTAATGAAAAAATAATACCTAACAAATTCATATATAGTATATAATGAATGAATAATATGAAAACCATGAAACACTAAAAACATAAAAACATTGATCAAGTCTATTAATCACAACAAGATATTTATATCAGGTACATACATTTATTTTATTTGACCATCATTTAATTTAATTTCAAATTTTATTGTTCTTTGAGTGTTGATTTTTCATTTTTTGAGATTTTCCATATCTTGTGCATGGTTATAAAAAACACATGTGTCTTTAAATGAAACCATGATACGTTTTTTCATCCCAAAGGAAGATTCATTGTTTTAAAGGGATAGAAAAATCATACAGGGGTTTCCCTGTAAACTGTGCATCTTGGATGGAGTCTTAGAGGAGGGAACACACTTTCCACATGGTTATTCCAAACCATGAAATAATGGATAAAGAAATTTAACTTAGCTGATACATATTTCACCAAGATAGGAGACAAAAAAATTTCGCTCCTCTTATCACCCAAATGGGGTAACATGGTTGGAGAAATGTATTCCAAATCATGTGGCCAAATCAAGCGACAATAATAAATTAATCTAAATTTTAATTTTTATACATGAAACACCTCAATCATGAATCATTTCTCTCTGGTAAATTAGTTTCTCATACTAGGATACTTTTGATGAATATTTTGGACCCCTAATTGTATTTATAGTTTGAGATTGAATATGATAACCTAAATCCTAGAAAAGTAATGTTATGTAAACATTATTTATCATTATTTTGTTATTAATATAGATTTTCAATTCAAACCATGAATATAACATTAAAATAAGAATTTTGTGATAGATATAAGGATGTGATATCATTCAATTTGTTTTCTTTGAGACCACTAATTGAATTGGAAATTATTTTACATGTCTTTGTGAATTGATGTGTGTTATTTACGAATAATTGTGATAAGTTATTCCTCAAATATCCACTACTCTAGAAATTAATTCATTACAGATTCATAATATTTATTATTAATTGAGGGATAGTACATTATTCATAGAACCCTTTTTCTCATTGTTTTTAGATTCAGTTCAATTTTTAGATAATTTCAAGTGTTTGTAGGGGGTATGATGGGTATTTTATTTTTAATTTTCAAATTTTTTTATCATTTTGAAATGGTTTTTAAAATTTATTAGGGGTCATGATTTTTAGTTATTAAATTTTTTTTGTTACAATATTATCTAATATTGAAGTTACTAGTGATTTTGTTGATTAAAAGTTATTTCTAATGGTGATTTATATTGATGAGATGTTATTTATAAGAATATTTTATTTTGATGGAATATGACATCAAATCCTTTGTATATTGACTGAAGGAGATTTAAATAAATTTTTTACATTGAATGAAATTTATATTAAATGATATAATATTTTGATGGAATGTGTCTTAAATAGATTGTATATGAAATTTAATGTCCTATGAGGGTATGAAATGAATTTTGATTCCATAGAATTATTTTCTGATTTGGTATAGTGGGAGAACATGGGAATTGGGAGTACAATAGTGGATGATTATTAGAAACCAGATGTTTCATACATAGATATTATATAATTTTAGATAGATGTTACTTAAATTAATAATAAAATCCCTATGGAAAATAATAATTTATTCTATTTTGGGACTAGGTAAATAAACATATAATTTTGTGAAAGATATTCATTATCTCCCATAATGATCATTCCACTAATATCTCTCTAATTATATACGATACTTTAAACATTTCATCACAACATAGGGAATGTAACAATATGAAAAGTAGATATAAGTTGGTAAAGAAGCCTAAAAATGTAAGATACATAACCATAACAAGAATATAAGGGTATGAGAACATGGTCATAACATTTGGAAACCATACACTGTATATCAAGGAATATAATCTTGAATTAGGGAGTAAATATTAGTAGTTAATAAGAAATAAATCCGATCAAAATTAATTAAAATGATCAATTAAATCAAAAAAATTATATTACAAACGAAACTATAAAATACACATAAGTATAGAAAAACATTTCCATTATAAAAATGGATCATTTTTAAGGCTAAAATAGTAGAATGGGTTGACCCCTCAAACATGATAGTAGTATAGGTTCACTCACAAGACCATCATTGCTAAGAGTGTACCTTATTTAATCTGTTACTTTCCCGATTCTAGTCCATTTTATCTCATGAGATATAAATCTTTTCCAAATGAATTGGAGAGAGATATCAGTCCCACCCATCACATAATGAAAATCATACATATGTGTGCCAAAATATCAGAAATAATTCATCATATCATAACCCATGAAATTGAATGGGTTTCATAAACAAATCAACATATCATTACCTATGGAAAATTGGAGTGTCTCTTAATGAGATCATCAGTTCATTATAGAATTACCCACTTAAAAAGAAGAGGGATTCATAATAATTCAACTAGGGTATTTTCTACGGAAAAGGAAACAGGTTTTACAAACATCAAGTCATCATAATATTATACCATTTAGATAATGAAAAAGAATGTTATACATTTATAATATCTTAAATAACGAATAACTAACCTCAAAGTATTTCAATTTAGTTGGATAATAGCATTTAAATAACAATCACTTAGAATGTTTCTTGAGGAATACAAGATTTCTTTGAGAAACTATTTTTAAAACTGAACAATAAATAATATTATTTAAATATTATCATTGAAAATAAAATTTTATTTTAGTAATGGAATATTTTAAAATAATTTAAATCATTTCATGATGAAAATAATCATTCCACCTAGAAAAAAAAATTAAAATTTTTTACTGTCGTTTTCTTGGAATGTAATCCTTAAAACATATAAAGGAAGCTAATAACTATAATTTAAAACATTTCTTATGGAATAAAATATATCCACAATAAAAATAGATTTTAATTTCTTTTGAAAATAATTCTATTTTAAAATTACATTTAAAACACATAATTTACTAATTAAAGATGATAATGGTCATGGTGATGAGAAATTTAGTTCATTCCCTGTAAGTTAAAACTAAGATTCCTTTCACATTTTTAGTATAATTGAAACATGAATTGTTTTAGAAAATGGTATTAAGGTTATTTTTTAAAAAAATTAAAATTAAATAATTCTTAAATTATTTTTAATAAATCATTTTATGAAGGATAAAAATATTTTTGTAAACATATTTAGAAAACATGGTTTCTGGATAAAATGGATTTTCATCTAAATAGTAAATTTTTCTTAAAAATTTATTTTTGTTCTCTTATGAACACAAACAGAAGAAATTTATTGGAATAATTTATTCTAATTACATATGAATATGATAATAATACGTATTAGTTTCTAGAGGTGTGGATCAAAGTATTTGATCATCAAAAATATAATCTAAATCAGCCTTAATAAATTATAAGATTGTAACCTAAAATCATTTCCTCCATGATGAAATTATAACATTAGACCCATGATGGAATATCATTAAATGAAAAATTATAATATAATAATTATAAATAAAATCATGATATTTCATGTAAAATGGGATGTATATACCTGTCTTGAAAGTATATACTTGTATAACATAAATATTTTTCAAAATAATGGGAAATTTAGACAAAAATCATTTATTACATTGGTAACATTTGAAAAATAAACCCCATGAAGTAGAGATAATAAAATTGATATGGAAACACACAAAAAATTAATGATAATCCTATTCATATACTTCAATGTGAATTATATACTCCACATAAAAGAAACATGTGCTGAATGTCTCATGTGTCTAATAGAAAAATAAAAGTGGGACAGAAATCCTTTAACATAAGTCTTGATTTCCATCTTACATGTTTTAACCTCCAATATAAAAAATATATGTTTACTATAAATATATTTAAGAGTAATATTTATATATTTCATGCCATATATGATTTAATTATAAATTTTTATTACCTATTTATTAACAATTCCTTATTAAAATCATGTTTTGAGTAATAATTTCTCTATTTTTCGTATATTTTTTGATATATTATGTTTTTTCCTATTAAATTGATCATGGTGAAATTATATAAAGAATAATAATATTGAAATTAATATCATTTTTATAAATAAATCTTACTTTCGATACAATTCTTGAATGTTAGTTTTGAAAAATAAAGTATGTTATGATCATAGAGAGGGTTGTTCATACCCATACATGAGTAACATTACCATTTTTAATGACTGGAAATTGGGAATGGAACATTTTATATTTAATTAATTATAATAATATCATAGATACCATATTGGTACCTTAAATATAGTTATACATATCATCCATGTGCATTGGGGACTAAAAAATGTCACACCGCTTCGTCGAGGTGGTATTCCACACATACATGAATAATGATATAAAATTCCATCGCCTGATAAGGAAATGAATAAATTAATAGATTATATTTTCAAGATTATAATTATTCCAATATAATTATAATAATTTCATGTTTTTTCACAAATTTTAACCTTCCATAATTAAAATTTGTTAAAAAAATCACATTGTTTCGTGAGGTGATAGTTCACCATACACACAAGAGATATTATAGTATCCACTATAGAATAGAATGTAAAAAAAATGTATTTTTAATATAATGAATCTAGAGATGTTATTATGTTATAAATTTAATATATATTATTTATAACAATCATCATATATATCTGTGTGAGGTGGTAATGGAAGAATTAATGAAATCAGTTCATGATAAGGTAGTCCATCATACTTATGAACGAAGAAGAACCGAGGAGAGGGCGTGACCTTTTATAAGTGAGGAGAGTGACACACATGAAATTGTTTGAAGAGAAAAAATTTTACTCGTGTTCCTACCATGAAAAATGGCTGAAAATTTAGAATTATCAAGACATATAAATAATTTGTTCTAAATACAGGCATAAAATTTATTATAGAAAATTTTTAAGTCATTTTAGATCTTATATTATTAGTTTAACTTCTGGTAAAACTATTTTTACATTAATTATGTCACTTGATTTTTACATTTTTTGATATTTATTTTGGTAAAATATTAATTTAAAATTATTAGCTAAAAAATTAAACTATTTCCAAAATTTTAATAATTTGATCAAAATTCAATTCATATAAGTGAAAAATATTCTTTAAATTATTATCACATAGATGATGAGAAAAAATGTTTTGAAAAGTAAATTTTTGAAAGTTTATATCGGTTTTATATCTCATTTAAATATGAAACTGACTACAATAACAGAAATTATATTAATAGATATAAAAATTAAACTAATTATGCATTAAATAAAATTTAAAATTTAATTTGGATTTATAAATTTTATAAATGAAAATTCTATTTTCAATAATAGTTTACTATTCTTCACTTGTCCTCAAAAAGATCATATTTTCAGAAAAGTAGTAAAAATAAAAACTAATATGTTTTTTCACGATGTTTTAAAAAATTAAGTATATTTTTGAAATAAAATTTTTAAAATTATAAAAAATTAAATTTAAAACAAAATAAATATATGCGATGAAGAAACAAGTTTTTGAGAAGTGTATTTTCAATCAAGCACACAGTGATTTCCCCTTAACTCAATTTATAATAATAAACATTAAATGAATCCCCATTTAGATTTTTACATATATAATAAATAAAGTGAATTTAATTCATTATGTACTAGGGATTCTTTTAATTAATCATAACGGGGAAACATTATTCACATGAAATCAATTTTAAACAAAAACCCTTTAAAAAAAATTTTATTCCAAAATACAATGTAAAAATGACTTAATAGTAATTAAGTTGTTTAAATATAAACTAAAATATATATTTTATTTTATATCATAATTTATAATTTAAATTACTATTTTTTTGAATATAAATGGAAGTTTCACAATAATCTACCTTTTCACTATTCACAATAAAATCAAATTTCTCTAAAAAATACAAAAATAACACCATATGTTAATAAAAATATGATGAATAAAAAATTATTTTCTTTTATAAATTAAATTTTATAAAAAATAAATAAATCAATTGTAATTTTTTATTATTTAATGAAATAAAAATATTTTTTTAAGAAAATACATTTTTCATGAATATAATCACATTAGTAAGAATAGATAGATTATTTAACAAGAATTCATATATTAATATTTAGTAGCACATTAATTTATATATTTCATAAATTTTTTTATATTATCGACACCCAATAATTTAATCACTAGGTTATAATGTTCATATTTAATATAATATTATTTCTTAGGTCACTAAAGGTTGTTGTGATGTGTCCTGGATACTTTTAAAGAAACACATTTTTTTATGAAACACATGGTAAGGCTGGTATTGTGAATAATTCAAGCCATACTCTGTTTTTTTGTATATTTATTGAATCTAAAAACTTGATATTTTTTGATATTTTTTCACAAACTCTTAGGATGTCTTAATATACCCCCTTAAAATCAATTTATCCCTCAAAATTTTCCTTAGCCATCAATGCTTTAAAAATTGAAAATTCCTTCATGAAGAACAATATCATAGAAATGAATAATTAAAAATGCCTAAATATGGTATTGTTGGAAGCATAAAGGTAATTTAAAGAAACTCATGACATGATTTCCGCATAATAGAACAACACTGGGAAGTGAAAACATGGACTTATACGAGAAAATTAACACCTGAATACAAATGTAGAGTGATAGAGAACATGGAATGAAGAAATTTTATGATGAAAAGAAAATAATCTAGAGAGGTATGATAAAAGTCATTGATATTATAAAAAACAATGGTAATAGGGAAAATTTACATTTAATGATATGTTTCGTGAAGTTATTTAAATTCCATGAGAATATATTCTTACGTTATTTTATTCCATTTCCTAAGAAAATCTCAATCTTTGGTTGTGAATTGTTCAATTTACACATCATCTTATTCTTGAAGTAGTCAAGGTGAATTTTTTATGCTTGAAACACTAATGTTTTATAACATCCATAAATTGAATGACATTGCATTGCTTCTATCATTGTTTATATAAATGGTTAAAACTTGTCATCCAATATGAATAAATATTCATATAGAGATTTAATAAATTAATATCTAAATATATATCCAATTTTCAACATAAACCACTCCTTAAATCGTAACCCTTGTAACAAATACAAATTTTAAGATATATAAATAAGGCCACTAAATTTATCAAATTAAATATAACATTAATCCCAAAATTACCAGAAATTAGATATTGTTTTTAAAATATGAAATATGTGAATACTATATTCACATATTTTTATTTTATCATGTTAAAAACCATAATTACCTTAAAAAAACATGTAAATATTGTTTTCTTTCTCATTACTTGTGTAAATTCAGAGATAATTTAATACACTCCATAGATCAAAAAAATTTCTATTCTCCATCAATGATATCATAATCTACTTTGTCATTAAACCATTATGGTAATCAGTGCTATACAATTTTATTACTTATATTCAACTTCACATTATCCCAACATAATTGTAAAAATATCAAGGACATATTAAGGTTTATCATCCATTAATCAAAATATCAAATTTCAATTAAATCACTTTTTTATGTCGTCAACACCATTGCAAATATTGTTTTTTCAATCTTTATAAGGTCTCATATAAGAAGATATTTATATATTTAATGATTCATATATCATAATTCTTGAATTACAATAGATAAATACATTAAACACCATACTACCTTCTCAAAAAATTTACTCGAATTCATTATATTACTCTGTAATACCCATTCATTTAATATTTCATTCATAGTATCTTCTTCTTCAAGGAAAAAATACTCATATAACCTTGCTGATTATTTTAATGAGATTTACTCATAATGAATTAATATGAATAATTACAATACTCGCCTTCTTTGAAAAAATCAACAATTGATGACATATTATGGACACCTTTATTCTCATTCATTATATTGACCAAACATTTCGTTTTTCTCTACTATTACATTATTATGTCCCTTATTTTACCACACTCAAAATTTATTACCGTCACTTTGATATATTCCCTTGAGTTATTTTTTCAAACATTCTTGACAAATAAGAAACTAAATATTCATTCCTATGTGTTACCCTTTACCCAAAATCTCAAAAAAAACATTATCATTCTCAACTTTATTGAGTTAAATAGTTGGTTAAAGTGAACATTGTAACTCATATATATTGATAACTGATAGGTAATAATAATAATATCCTTCACTTCAGCCATCTTATCCTAGTTACTTATAATTCCCACCATTGATTAAAACCAAAAATCATAGAGTGAGAAATGACAAACGTATTAGAAAACATCATAATATGGAAAATCATTTATGATTTATAAATCAAGAAATATTATATTAACTATTTAACCAATTATTTTTTTTAATTTTTTTTCAATGATCAGCGTTTATTTAAATATTTAAATTTAATTCATAATGTTTTTTTTAAATTTCGAAATCATATCCCCATGGAGTGACAAACTAGGATTGTAGTATGGCTTGTTTTGATGCACCATGTGATGACTGAATCCATCTTAATGCACCCTCTTTAGAGTTTTTAATCCTAGGTTCCTATGTACTAAAGCCACATCCACTTTTAGTATCCAAATAGGGATATATCTTCATGGAAACCAACTTCTATATCCAATAAAAAAAATTCACAAAATCATATATTTATACTCATTCAAAATATTATCATTAGGGAAATTCCTAAAATGTCTACATAAATAAACTAGATATCTTATAACGATTTTCTTGTCCTTTTTTCATAGGATAACTAAAATTTTACTATGATATCCATTAATGAAACTATGAATTTTCATACATGGATATTACACAATTCTAAAATAATTTTCATTAAATTGAACAAAAAAATTTAAATACCCTAATAGTTTAGTGTATTTGGAGAAATGGTAATAAATTATGTTATTTGTTGGATTTTATTAAATTTAACCCATTTATAATTTCCCATTAAGTACACTTCATATATATAACCTGCATAAAATGATTATTTATAACCAGAAGAAAGGAATCAATAGAAAGGGAGATATCAGATGCTCAATGTGTTAATAAATGGAGATACCTAATAATAACAAGAACATAAGGGTAAAAGAACGTGAGGAAAGAAATTTAAAAACCATACCCTATATATCAAATATCAAAATCTTCATTCATGGAATAAATAATGACAGTTTATAAAAAATGAGACATAAAGAAATCAAATAACATTATTCATGAGGGAGAAAAATCTGAATGTGACTTGTAATTTTGGTATACACATGAACATCGAAAAAATTTCTATAGTAATGAAGGATCATTTCCATGGATGTCATAGTAAATTGGGTTTACTTCCCAAAACATCATAGTAGTCAAGGTTCACTCCCAAGACCATCATAACAGACAAAGTTCCTTACTAAACTGGGTTCACTACCCCTTATAGACATATACATCTTATTATATATAAACCATACCCCTATTAATTTTGAGGAGAAATAAGTCCCATCAATAACATAATAAATATCATATATAAGTATTATATAAGATTATAAGATAAATCATCATATAATATCCCGTGTAATGAAATAGGTTTCATAAACATTCAACAACATAAAAAACTATTAAAAATTGATATGTCTTATAATAATTTCATCATTTCATCCGAGCATAATCTATAGAAATAGAAAAGGAATACATATGAATTTTCTTATGGTATAACCCATGTAAAGAAGATGTCAGTTTTATAAACATCATGTCATAATAAAAGTAATCATCTAGAGAGATAAAAATGTTGTTATATTTGGATAATATGGCCAAAAATGTTAAGTATCCCCAATGCATTTCATTTAATTGGGAGAATTATTAATTAAAAAATTCACATGATAATTTTCATGAGGAAAATTACATTTCATTTAACATATTATTTTAAAAATACACTTTATAAAATATTTCAAAAGTATTTTATTTAAAAATATACATGATAAACTTCTAATAGAATATTTTAAATCTTCAAAAACATTTCTTATTAAATGTTACCTTTCCAACATTAAAGCACATTTAAATTTTTTTATAATTTTTTATTCGTCAAATAACCATAAAATATAATAAAGAAGATTTAAACATCACTTAAATCATATACCGAGGAAAAGAACCATTAATAATCAATTTTTTTAAAATGAAATTAATATACATTTTAAATAACCTTGAAAATAAAAAATTAATTCTTTAAAAATGTAATGATGATGGCGGTGGTAACTTTGTTTTATTCTATACACATTAAAAAAATATTCATTTCATATCTTCAGTAAAATAAAAATTTGTATGTTTTGAAATTTGAATTGAATAATAAATTAAAAAAATATTTATAATGTTAAAAGCGTATATTTTGTTAAGAAATTATTTAAATAACGTTAAAAACAATTTTGAGGACATTTTTAGATAATAATGGTTTTGAAGATAAAGTGTTTTCATCTGAAAATAATATTTTTATTAAAATAATTCCTTTTGAACAATTTCTTACATAAATAGCGGAAAATTAATGGAAAACATTTATTCCCATGACATGAGAGGAGGACAAGAAAATTCTTCAATGTATTGAGATATGGATCATATATTTTATTAATCATAATCCTAATCATAATAAATCCTGATAAAGGATTAGATTGTAATATAAAATATTATCCACTTTGGTAACATTAAAATATAAACTTAATGAAGAAATATCATTAAACGAAACATCAAATATAATGAGGATAAATGAATTTATTTTATTAAATTTTAATGATGTTATATATAATACTCCTGAAATAAGATATGTGTTTAGCATAAATATATATTACAAGGATGGAAAATTGAGTGAAAAATCTCTTACTGATTTGGTAACTTTTGAATTATAAACCCTGTTAAAGAAGATCCTAAAATGGATATTTAAATACCCATAAATATAATTATAATAATCATTAAATACATTCATTATAATTATTTATATCATATAATATTAACTATTGGTGAATTTGGAATGTGCCTCAATGAAAAATAAAAGTGAAACGTCAATCTCTTACAGTTAGTCTTAACATCCTTAATACAAGATTTAAACTCCTATTTAATAAATATATGTTTATTATAAATATACTAAATAAAAAAAATTATATATAACATTAGATATATAATTTTAATATGACTTTTTATTATCTGTTTATTATCAGTTCCTTGTTAAAACAACGTTTCAGGTAATAAATTGTTTTTAGAATATGATTTTACTCTTTATATTGGGTAATATTATTTTGATGTTGATTCAATAAGATTATGAATAATAATTCAGAAAAAAAATAATTATATTTGTATATCAATTATATATTTGAGACCAATAATGATAGATGGGTTTGATAAATGATGTAAATTATAATCATAGAAATGATAGACAGTATGGATGCATGCGTAACATTTCTAATTTTCATAAATAGTTATGGAAATAAGTTAAGTAATATATTAAATATATGTATTAAAATTAAAATCACATATACCATATTATTTCCATAAATATACTTATATGTATCTTTTATATGCTGTGGTGGTGAAGAAAGAGTCACATCACTTCAGGATGACGGTAGTCCACATATATGTAAATGACATTGTCAGAATTTAGTGAATAAAAAGTTAATATATAAAACTATATATTTTACATTTAAAATGAAAAATATTTAATCAATATAATAATTATTTATTGTGTAAAATATATGTTTTTCGTTCCATGTATTTTTTTGGTGAAATCAAATAACATCTCCTTGCGAGGCGGTAGTCCGTTGTACACTTGAGTAATGTTATTATATCCCTAATGGAATGGAAAATAAAAAATGGTATATATGATATAATTAATGAATATATATGATTATATTATAAATAAAATATATATACCTTACATCCAAAATCATAAAAATCAATGAAATGTTGTAATGGAAAGCAAATGACAATGGTATAGGTAGAGGCAATCCGCTGTAGACACAAACAATGATTTGAAAACCATTTGATGGATGCGAATTTGGTTATGGGTAATTATCATAAAATTTATTAAATATAATAATATTTTATATAGTGAGGTTATTATATCATCATGTTTCAAAAATAATTTATTGGTGGTGGAGGGAGTAATAAAAGAAAAACATTCACTGAAGAACATTACCTCTTATTTGGGTAACCTCCTTAGTTTTTTTCCTTAAAACATCCTCAATTTTTTATATGAAAATAAGTTATTCAAGGTTGATATGTGGAAATTTGGAATTGATTTGGGTAATTCTTATAAAAAATATTTTATAGTGTAAACAATAGAGGTGAGAGGGTTACTATTTGTAAATACGGTGGGTAGCAGACATGAATGTTTTTGAAATGAAAAAGTTCTACCCATGTTTGTAGAATTGAATATTGATAAAAATGTATTATTATAATGAATTAGAAATCATATATTTCAAAATATTTCCATATATTATATTTAAAATTTTATTTTTTCCATTTTAACCATTATCTTTTTAGGTTAACCCTCTATAAACCAATTTTGACCTTAACTACGGAAAATAATTTTTATTGTCATCATTATTCATTTTGTTAAAAAACATATGTTGAAATCATTAGATGATATATATTATTTTGATTAAAAATATTTAATCCATTGTTCAAAATTATTTTCAAATAATAAGAAAAGTAAAATTTTAAATTAATTTCACAAACGTGATTAAAAATATGTTTATTAAAGGGAAAATATCCAAATGATTATATTATTTTTATATCCAATTTAAAATATTAATTGATTAAAATTACTTTAATTGAATTATTAGATATTTTATTGACACCATTATACCATTACAAAATTTAAAAATATTAATTATCTTTAAAATTTATTTATAAAAAAATGTTATTTTGAATTATAAATCAATATTTTTCAACCTTCATAAAAGATAATTGTTCTAGAAAATTTAAAAAAGAGTTCCATGACGAATTTTTTCATTATTATATAAAAAAATTAATTTACATTAAAAAATGAATTTTATAAAAAATAAAATATTTAAATTTAATATAAACCCCGCATACAAGAATTTTTTTTCTAAGATGTCTAGTTTTTTTTTCAAATGAGATTTTATTTCATTTATACGTTAAATGTTAATAATTTAATGAATATCAATTTAATTTTATTTATATATAGTCTTTAAATTTTATTTCAAAAAATAATCAATAGGTCTTATATTAAATATTTAAAATGGGGAAAGTTTTTCTACTTTAAAACACTTTCCAGAAAAACCCTTTTTAATCCCAAAATTAATCATATACTAAAATACAATATAATGTTGATTAAAAAGTAATTAAAGGGATTAAATATGGATAAATAGTATTAATGGTATATTAAAACAAAATGATGAATTTAAATTAATTAATTTATTAAAATAAATGATTGTTTTACAAAAAATTATTTTTTAGTATTCATTAAAAAAATCAAATTTTATTCAAAAAATACCAAAAATTCTCCATAAGTTAATTTTGATACTACAATTCGAAAAAATATGTTCTGTTTATTTTTTAAACAATTTTAAATAAATAAACAATAATATTTTCTCATAAAAATCAATAAAAACAATTTTGATGAAAACATATTTTTACTGAATATAGAATCTTTACAAAAAATTAATTTAGTATTTACTGTGAATTTTCAATGTATTTTGATTAGCAAATTTATTTGCATATTTAATAAATTATTTAGTACTATTTACACTTTCTTGTTTAATTTCTATACTATAATGGTCTTATTTTATATATTATTTTTAATTGTTAATTGACGATTAGTGTCATGTGCTAGTAACTCGTTCAAAGAAACTCATTTTTGTGTGAATTATAAGATAAAATAAGTGTTTTTTATAACAGATGATATACTCAGTGTTATACCTGACAAAAAATATTTAAATTGTTTATTTCATTTGAAAAAATATCATAAAATCAAATTGTGTTACAGGGATGAAATTTGGAAATGCACACTAGGTTTGGAATGTATTATTTTAAACGATAAATAATTACAGCACCAAAAAAGTTTGTATTTCATGAATCTATCATATGGTTAACTTATCTAGTTGTTCTTCAATACAGTTTTATTACAGTTTTCCTTGGGACCTGTGGGGAGGAAAAATAATGAATTTTCACTATGGTTTGACGATATGAGTTGTCTCGGACCTATTGTATAATATGTATTAAATTCTATGTGGAAGTGCATTATAAAATGGTTTCTTATTACTTATTATTATAATTGAATTGTTTGAAATGTTTTTTTCAATGCTTTGAAGAGAAAATAATTTAAATTAATGTGGATTGAAATTTGATTCCATGGAATTTCTTTTTTAAACTATTTAAAAGAGTGTATTTATATGTTTTATGCATATTATGAAAATTATATTTCTTATTTTTTGATAAATTAGAATAATTGGTTTTCCATATAAATACTATTTTTGAATCACTTTGTTAGATCCTATGGTTCAGGTTTTTGACATCTTATAAATACAATTGGATGTGTGTGGATTTTGATTTATCTGATACACATAAATTAAAATCACCTCATGGAGGTAGTATATATCCATGTTAGTAGGGGTGTATAAGTTTTGTGGTTAAATTCTTCTCACAGAGATGTGTTTTATATCATTTTAAGTTCTTGGATATATATGTTTGGTGTATACCTTGTTTTTTCTTGAACTAAGCTTCACTTTCCACTATTAAACTCGAAGTTTTCATGTAAATCCTATATATATATATTAAATTTTATTTTAAAGTGGTTTACATTTATTGAAGAAACATTCCCCAAAGATATTTCATGATTTCTGGGCACTAGTTTCCAGCCCACACTAAATAGGAGTATTGTTCGACCATTGACATGGGTCGGATCTTATGTTCCAACTATGGTTTACCTATGTTATATAATGAAATATGTGTATAAATAGATAATATTTTATATGTTCGTAGAATATTCTTATATTAGTATGTTTTGGTAGAAGTGAGATCGCTTTGTATGGACTTCTGTGTTAGTTTGTGCATGAGATTATAGGTAGACCTCATTATAACAATCATTATTCTACCATGGTATTTTTGGAAGTTTGTATCTCATATTGAGTTTTGATTATATCTTAGTACCTCAACAGTATTCTCTTAACATAGAATGAGACTACTGTTTTTTTTGATGTCATCTTTTTATTACATGATTTCAGACCATCCCCCATATAATACTCTATAGAGTTACATTATTGGAGTATATAGACCATGTTCCATTGGGAAACCCTAGAGTTGATCAAAACCATGTTGAAATGGTAGTGAAAAGTGTCTATTCATTGAACGAAATCGTTGTCCCTTCCTTTGATCATCATATAGATGAATGACTAGGAATCAAAGTAGATAATGATTGATCCCAATAGTTGTTCTTAAAATTAATACATTCATTCCATCAGATGAATGGTCCTAAATATAAAATTGATTACTTAGGAAGGGTGGAGTAGGTTTTTGATATTATAGAAACAATAGATTACATTATGGTTATGTTTTCTACCTTTAAGGTTGAAAGGACTTATAGGATATTCTTAGATAAAGTGGTTCATAAAAATCAGGATAATGGCATGTAGTGAAATTATTTCTATACAACCTTATTCTTACATTTATATATTGAAAAAATAAATATTCATAATTTCGTGAAGTTCATCACCTTTTAGTAGGGTGATCGGACTATGGATGCAAATGCCTAGAATATTTTGAAGGTAGTCCACTTTTTCTCCCTATGTGGCATCAAATGATAAGTTTAAATCATAGTTGTTTCAAATATTCTTGATATTAGATAACTATCTTGTGGTTTTTTTAGCTTTCATTCTGTAAGGAAGTTGTTGAGTTTTTTATGATGCCATAGATTGACCAGACTACAAAGTAGATGTTAGTCAGAATTTTTCCGCCATTGAGTGTTTGTTTCAGTAACTCCGACATAAATTAGATGATATTGATCAAATTCATTATTGGAGGGAGACATTTCTATTTATAATGGTGTTAATATTAAATATTATTAGTATCAAAATATATACCTTTGACTTGATACTAGTGTGGTAATATAGGGAACCGGGTTATTTTTAGTCGTACACCTTTAATGTCTTTCAACTCATATGGATTCCATTGTCACTCAAAAATATTATTTGAGAAGCTTTTTTCTCCACATTAAGAATAAATTTTATTATCCAATTCATGATAAAGGGTGTATTTAGATGTTGAAATTTTAAAATTCTTCCTTCTAGAGGCCTATGGAGTGATTATGTTATACACATTGGAAGTGTCTCCAGTATAAGTTGATGTGAGTAAAGTGAGAATAAGTTGTACTTTCTTTATTTTCTCATCTTTAGAGAAATATTTTTTTAGAATTTATTTCTCTAAATATTTCACTTGATCTTAATTGGTTAATTTATTAAAATTTCCATTGGATCACAATACATATTTAATAGAGTTGACGATGCCTCTTAGGAAGAGGAGGGATTAGGGTTTTCAATTCACCTCATGTTCTTTCTCAATGGCCAATGTTTTAATTTTTCAATATTTAAAAGTTTTCAAAATTTACTTATTTAATGTTAGTATATAGATATATTGGTTTATTAACCATAAATTAAAGATTGACTTATATCATTTTTTTGTATCATTTTTTCCATCAAATGGGTGCTCAAATATATTATTGGGAAAATGAAATCTAATTTCAAGTTGAGGTGGACCACCTCTATCAAATCCTATAAGGTTTAAGTGTTAATTTTTTTGATTTTAGAGGTGATCCCTGAGTATTTATGATTCAATTTTTTTGTATGGGAATATCCAAAGTGTTTTCCTTATGACATTTTTAGTATTCCTTTTAAATGGAAGGTGGATATCCTGATCGATTTGGTTCCTGAAACATAATTGATATCTATTCCTTCTAATCTCATGGAACTAACTATATTGGATAATGTAAATATTAAGTTATATTATTTCATTGAATGTAGTCCCATTCACCATAGTTAATATGATTTTGAATCCCCACTGGCTTTCCACGTGAATTGTGATGTAAAACATTGTATTCATTTCAATTATCTGAATCTTATCCAGGTAACAATTATGATTAGTTAGACATTTTGCAAAATTAATAACATGTTTAACCTACTGGATGGATAAATGTATTTTTAATTGAAATTCAGGAGAAATATCACCATTATATAGTTAAGCAGTATGAAATTTCAAGGACCACTTTCTATAGTAGGTATGGATGCATTGAGTATAGTGTTATTTTATTTGGTCTAAATAACACTTCATCGGTCTTTATAAATTTTATAACCAATATATTCTCCCATTAAGTTGAATATTTTTTTCATAGTTTTCATGGATGATATTCTTATTTAATTAACATATGTGGATGGTCATGATATTCACCTAATATCTACTCTAGGAATCTTTTGGGACCACTATCATTTGTACTAAATTGTATTAAATCTGTTTCAGGATTAAGGCTTCTATTTTCATAGGGCATGTGCTTTAAAAAAAGAATATCAATTGAACTTCACAATAAGGGTGATATCTTCTTTTCGGAAGAGCCACAGAATGTGTATTTAACTCACATGTATTGGGTTTTAATGAATACAATTGGTTTTTAATAAATTAATTTGGAAAAATTAATTAACAATGACTACTCATACCCGAAAAGGGATAAATATATTATTGGATTATAATTTTCAAAAAAACCATGGATGAATTAAAATGATGTCTAACCTCGTATCCTAATTTTATATTTCTATAATCAAGTTATATATATGTAGTTTATTATGATCATTAAGTCACAAGATTGGGATGTGTTTTGATATAGGAAAATAATTTAGTAGAATATGGCTCTCATCAGCTTCATCACCACGAGGATAATTGACAAGCTCAAGACCCTAAACTCGTAGTAGTTATACATTTTTTAAATTTTTGGTGACATTACCCTTATATAGAAAATTCCATGAATTATTATAATAATAATAGTTTATTTTAAATAGTTTCTCAAATTGAATTTATCTTTATGCATATATGATGGGAGGAGTGCCTTTATACACTTGACATCAATATCACCTACATCATAGGAAAAGGGGATTTTGTTTTTGAAGATCTTTGTAGGATGTTAACTTCTCAGGCTACGGTGGAGTCGAAAAAATAGTGGGAACATATGTGGATATTTTCTCTGATTCATCTAAATATGATGGATGTATAGTCTAGTAATTTTTTATCTAACAAACAATGTATCATCTCAACATGAGTTGACTCTCAATGGGAAAAAAAATAAGATAAATGTTTTAGGGATATTATAAAATCATTATATGGTGTGGATATCATCAATTAATTAAATATATTTTAAAAATTTGTAGTTTCTATTAATTTTTTAATATTTTCTCTATATCTATAAGGAATGTTGGGATAAAATATTTTCATTTTCCTTAGGGGTCTATTCATCCAGGCACTACTAATATGTATCATGACATTAAATGGATATTCTAAAGTCTGGGTATGAAGTGTGAAATAGTGATGCACCACATCATTTAATACAGATGGGTTTTGATCATATTATAAATCTAAATGACGCCAAACTAAACATTTTACAAGGGCTCAATAATGTTTTATTGTAGGGTCGAATAGATGGGGAAAACCAGCTGATATGGAACCTAGTGATATCAATCCTCTTATATAGGAGTCAGGAAAAATCAATATGGGTTATGATTTAATTACAACCTCTTAATTTTTTTGGATTTAGGTAGGATATATGGATAATGTTTAATTTTAGGTTTTTAGGTGAAAAGATAATATTAGGTTTAACTTTGATTTGTCCTAGTGATTACACTATAAAGTGATGCATAGATCTTTAATTGATTATAGTAAAATCAAATAGATATATACCATATGAAACAATTCTTCTTTTCAGATATAGTAAACAACCGTGATGTATTAAGATTAGCTTCCTTGGATGAAAGTGTAACATGGTAATGTTCATAGTCTACTCAACTCTAATTAGGTCATATTCATTCATTTATACATCCAAAGCATAGTGTTTTATAAAATAATTGAATAAAAATATATTTTTTCAACCTAATTAAATAAAATTGTGTTACCTAATTTGAAATTATGGGTTCATTAATTACATAAAACCCCTTACTTTATACCCCTACCCTAACAAGATTATATTCTCACAACATTATTAAATTAAAGAGGTAAAATAATAGTAAACATGTTTGATATATTGAAAAATCAATTGAAATATAGAATCTCACATAGGATTATTTTAGAATATAAAAGATTGTAATCAAATCAATTATAAAAAAATCAAACACGTACTTCCAAAAGTAAACAAAATGTGGAACATGTTTTATGTTGAAAGGAAATTTGAATGGAAAATATAGATGAAAAGGATAGTGAATGGATGTATAATGATGAATGAAACTAATATTTTATTAAAAAATTAAAAGGAACTAATTCAAATTGAGTTGGAAGAAATATAGGAGAGAAATAAATAGAAAGAACCAAAAATGAGTGGCTTCCAATATTTCATCCTACACATATCGAGTTCTACATATAAATAGACACTAGAATTACATGATATGTAAGTGACTAACATCCTTTAATATTGATTTGAAATTTCATTCGTGAATCTTGTATCTGGTTACCTGTATCTTTATGGTTTGGAGATATCATACCTTTCATGGATTGTAATATTTTAATGACAATATATAACATCAAAACTTGTGTTTGTTTTGGGAATTGGAAATGAATGTTTAAAGAAAATTCATTGGGGAATCACTTCTTATAATCTTTCATAGATTTTAAATCCTATCAAGTTATCAACCCTATTACAGACATGTTGTGAATGTTGAATACACATCATATTCATGATTCATAATGTATAAAATCTATTTTTTCCAATTTATATTTACCTTCCTTTGGAACCATGTATAGATATTTTATGAAAAAATAAATCTACAATGACCACATTATCAAAAAAACATGAAAATTTAATAATGTCGTTAATACAAATTATATCTATAAATTAATATTATTAGATCCCCACACAATTGAATATTTTCTTTTCCTCAATAAAAAAATATATACAATTATTTCATAAACTAAAGATATTATTATATATGAATCATTCATTCCATCCTAGTCAACAAAAAAGAGTTTTAGTAGAAAAGGTGGTCTTATGAAATTACTTATGTCGAGAAATTTATTCATCTATATTATCAAATTCGGTAAATATATTTTTTCTCTTAATTACAATCTCTCATCTAATCCTTAAGAAACTATACCCATGTTTCAAATTACAAGACATTGAATTTTCCATCATCACTCAAGGTAACATATTGTTGGATTTATAATTATAGCCGGGATACGTTATTCTAACTGTAAACCAACATTAGTTCTATAATTTAGACTATGGTTAATAAAAATACAATATTAATCATTAGGGATTATAAAATATGGGTTTAAATTACTTTGATTTTGATAATGTCTTGATAAATGATAAAAAATAGGCTCATAGATGGTGTTATATCAATAGTACAATTCATAATAGTCATGAATAGTGTAAGAAATGATCATTCCTTGGGATTGAGCATCAAAATGCCGCTAACATGTCATCAAATGTCAATTAATTTTTCAAGTAGGCATATAGAAAATTATATATATTTTTTCCTTTTATTTAGATAATCATGCTCAGGATAGATCCCACAAGCATAACCATACCACATATGTCATCATGTGAAAAATCATCTGTATGGAAACAATTATTTCTTACCCCCTAACACCCAAAACATTTTATCAAAGGGATAGTGTTATTATGGTTAGTCAATAATGGTAATCATGAATTATCATCTTAATGGAAATACAACCATATATATCCCCAATATAAAACATCCTTCATGCTGTAGAGATGACAAACCCCCCAAGAATTTTTAAAATAAAAACCAAGAATAAAAACTAAGAGTATGCTACGATGAGATAATAGTATTGAAATAACTATATCCCAAATCGGTCATTTATGGATACTACATTCTAAAAAAAGTAATTTAAAAGTGTTTCTCAAGAAAAAATGGATCAACAATGATGTAATCAATACTTTTAACATAGTATTTTGTCATCAATAACCACAATAAGATCATAATGAAATTTATTATTGTTTTACATGTGAAAGGTGTCTCTTAAGAAGAATGAATATATAAGAATATGAAATTGGAGGTCAAGAATCCTCCTAGGAATAGGATCCTAAAATAATAATTTTAATCACCCATGGCACATCATCAAGTAATAATTCAATCAAAATAAATTTTAAGAGTCTCGAATAAGAATTAAACAAATAAAGATCGTAATTATAATGTAATTGAAATCATTATTAAAAACATTATGAATACAATTTAATGAATTTTTTTATTTCAATTTAGTTTAATTAAGATAAAATTTTAAACAATTCCCTTGAATGTAAAATATCATATAATTTAATGATGATCAAAAATATCAAGCATATATAAAATAATGATCTGAGAGGTTCCCCCCCACACATATTGGGAAATAGTTTCAGTACTATTTATTGATGTGTTATAGGAGATTATTTATGGAATGAATAAAAAACTGAAAATAGAATTTATTTTATAAGAGTAGGAAATTACGATCTCCTTGTAATGAATATCATTAAATGGGGGAAATATGTGCATTTTGACATTAAACCATGATACCTACAAATTAATTAAATAGAAACAATCTAGAAACATGATTTACAATTTTAAAATAGGTAATAGTCAATATAATAGTATAGTACACAAGAAGGTGCACATATTTTGTTGTGATAATTAGAATCTAAGAAATGCATAAATTAGGCTACAATAGTATTCTGATGTGGTTATCTACATGAAAGTGTACAAACTAATGTAAAACATCCTAAATAACATAGGTTGGTAGAATATATGGATTTTATCCCATAAGATAAAACATAAACATCATTAGCTATAAAGATGATGTAAGGATCAATCATTTTTTTCATCAACTTAGAGCTCTGTAGACTCTAACAAGAAGTGGTAAGAATATACTCCAGCCCTTATTGGTGCATTATGGGGTGTATCATTATAGCAATAAGGGGAGGAAATAAATTATGTGGGAGAATAATAATATATGTAAACATGGATGGGGTTCTTATTGAGGAAAAATATCTACCTGTAGATAATAAATATGGAACTATATGTTAACTAGGTGCTAATATATCATAGGTGGTACACCATGTGGTGGCGTGGCTGATGCATTTGGAACCATGGGGTGAAATATAGTGCTATGAATATATAAAAAAATCATTAATAAATTATATAAATTTAAATATTTCAAGGGAGTTGAAAATGGGTATCTCATATACAAATGTTTCAAAACAATGTAAAATAGGGAATCATGGATACCATGTAAACAAAAGACTGAACCAAATAGAGGATATTAGTGGAGGTGTTGAATGGATAACAAATACTTGTGGGAAAACACACCAGTTAGTACATTTAGTGTACCCACACGAACAAAGGGTGTCTCAATGTGTCCATCCCAATCTATGTCCTTGATAGATATGGACATAAGATCATAAATGAATTCTAATGTCCCCAGGGTTCTGCAATCTATCTTAGTGTTTAGTGGTGGCGAGAGGCTATTCTTAATGGCGGTGTTTTGTCGAGATTCAAGGTCGATGAAAGGAACCTTGATAGGCGGTGGGATGGCATGGTTCATTACGCACTGGTATTTCTATGGAATAACAACTATATGGATCACATGGTTAGTAAGATATAAAGGATAGTCATCTAGGGTGTTGGAGGTGTCATGTATGGAGAGAGAGGTTCTGGTTTTTGAGGGTGTTAGATGGAATTTAGAAGTGGAGGTTGGTGGGTAATGAATAGTGTTTCAAGATATGTTATTCTCTAGTGCTAGAAAATCTAATGCATGTTCTCTAGAATAAAATAAAGTACAATCTAGTGATCTCCATGGAAGAATAGTATATGTGATGGAGTGGTTATGTTAGTGGTGGAATTATAATAGATATGGGTGGTGGAAGAGGTTGTTGTGTTATTTGTAATTACTAAATGATGGGTGGTTAAATTCGGATGGGTTGGGATTAAAGTGGTTTTATAAGGGGTTGAAGTTGTGGTTGAAGATGGGGTTGGGTCAGTGGAATGGTGTCCATGACTCTTGTTAGAACCCTTAGTATATCCTGGTTCCCATCAATATATGTCACCATACTTCCTCAAAATCACCATCGTGTGGAGAAGTATGAACTCTATTGACTTCATAAGTCCTTCGTATTTTATGGGAAAGGAATCGGTGAAAACACAAAAAATTCTTGATTGATGGGTTATGAAAGATACACCAATAAACTTGCCTCATATCCAACTCACATGCACCAAATGATACAAGGAAACATATCGTTCCATGTTGATGGGTTGGACACCCATGGATGAAGAGAGAATGTGGATTTCCCACTGGATCACACACCCATGGACCTATATGGGTGAAACAAAGCATGGATAAAGGATTGATAATGAATCTAGATTTCATCACCCAGATGTTGTTTGCATATCCACATTTCATGATCATGGGATCATGGAGGGTCTAGGGAAAATAACCTCTAGAATCATGTTGTTCCTGACTTCCATGAATTGAAGATTTGTGTTAGTAATTTTTCAGAGGTGACTCAGTCAATGTAGTAGAATTATAGTCATAATAAAAACTCACTAAAGGTAATTTTGTGGGATTTTCTCTCTTAATGGATGGTGACTCTATCATCTTTTAGCTGATAGACGACCATGAACTCAGGTAAAAGTTTCATAAATGTCTCATCATGTATGTCGAAGATGTGTAAGTGGTGCGGTATTCTAATAATGTTGAAGAACACCTAGTTAAAATTAATTCATGTGATCACAACAAGATCGATGGTCTTATTGGCTCTCAGATACTTTTCCTATAAATGGATAACCCCGATCAGCTTCATAGGAATGGAAAGGTGAAGGTAGTGGTGGAGATATGTATGGGAAGTGCCTTGTGTCACACTAGAAGTCAAATGTGACCCCATAGTGTCCAACTATGTCCTAGAGATAGCAATAGAGATGGAAGAGTGTGAAGAGGAGGGTGATGTAGGTGGGGTATTCCTCTGGCGCTTTATCGTTGGTAGATCCCCACACCCGAGTCCATGATCGGTAGGAGGGTTATAAATAATCATTATTCGGTCCATTATAAATCCAACTGAATGAGTAGTATTGGAGTGGAGTATTGAGAAGTGGATTGATAAAATTATTATAGGCATGGTTAGTTCAAGGGATCAGTGGTGATGGGATGGAACATAGAAGGGGGAGTGTTGGGGCGAGGGAAATCATGTAGCGTGAAACCTAGGTTCATGAAATTTAATAGATCTCAAAAATTTCATAGCATGTAAAATTTCATGATGTGAAATAAATGAAATTTATTTTTTCCATCCCATGACACATACACATGATGAAATTGATAAACAACATGTAGTTTGGAATCATTACACTTTTTGATCTAGGGACGAAATCGTTTTCTCCCAGCATGCGATAGTCTTTCCTATTCTCAACTCTACCCTATTCTAGACAATTTTTTATATCTTGGGATTCCTCATAGTAAGAACTTTCTTAAATGTCTATATCTTGTCTCATTGTCAGAGAAAATAATATTAATTTATTGATGAAACTCTCATATAATGTTTCATTGTATATTTAAAATCATTTTAAATCAACACTAAATGATGGTTCTATAATATTCCAAATCTTTATAGTCATGTTGGGGATTAACTTTAAAACCTCCATGTGTCCTAAAAATCTAAATTTAAGTTTCTTAGGGAATAAATCAAAATTTTAATTTAATTACATGACCATATTACCTAATGTAATGTTTAATCACATGATGCACTGACACTGCCAAATCTCGGTCTATTCATAATAAATCATAGAATTATCATAATAATAATTTCTTATTTCTTTTAGTTCATCCTTTTTCATCATTTTTACTTCTACAACATTTTTAGAATTCAAATTTAATATCATAATATCCCAATATGAGTGATGCTCTAAGTCAATTAGTAAATGAAAAGATTTCAAAAAAATAGTTATAACTGAGTAGTGTCAATGGAAATATTTTATGCTTTGAAATAATCTCATAGGGAATCATCTAATTTTTACACATAATAATATAAACTTTATTTGAAAATTTTTTATAGGATTTTTTTATTTTTATATTTGACAACTCAACATTCCCACTTGTTTGTGAACAGTAGGTATATCCAATATAGTTCCGAATTACACACATCTAATGTAACCCATTTGATAACATTATTGGAAGTGTGGGTGACTTGTTAATTTATGAATAATTATGGGAATCCAAATTTCTAAAATATATATTTTTTAAAAAGGTCATGACCACATTTCATGGTTAATGATTGGTTTATTTTTTCTCTACTAAATTTGATACATAATTAATCCTAACCAAGATATAGAAATTTCCATGGGAATTAGGGAATGTCCATAAAAAATATATTATCCAAAAGTGTAATATTTTTTACTTCCACGATAATTTTTGGGGCATATAATTAAATTTTAAATGGTCCCAGTTCATGGGAATAGATCACATCAGAGAAAAATGGGTTTTGATTCATTATAAATCATTTGGAAGAAATTACACTTTACATGATTTTGGATATTATATGATTAGTTCCATGAATCCATATAGTTAGTGATTTGTGAAACATGTTGAGAACATAATGTTTTTCATTCTATAGTATGCAACACAACATTATGACATATGTAGAGTGGTTAAAAAGTATAAGATAATCATTGTAGTAGTGTGTGGATTCAACTGAATATTTCTCACATTTATTATAGGAGATGTCTAGGATGATTGATTCCATGGATATGTAGACTAAATTGTTTAAAACCCACATTTGATCCATTTTTTATGTTGAAAAGATTTTTATCCAGGAAGTCATCCTCATTGTCTAGATTATCATTATCTATCATGATGGGTAGTGGGATTTTGGATATATTATCAACAACCAAATTATCAATTCCTTTAGTGCACTTTATGATGATGTAAAAATATTTCCGAAATAAGATCCACTATATCAGTCTTGGTTTGGAATCCTTTTTAATTAATAAATATTTAAGGGCATCATGCTCAGTGTAGGAAATAACTATGTAAAAAACCATGAATGACAGAAACTTTTCATATGAATAGACGACTGTTAAGAGTTCTGTTTCTATAGCTGTTTAGATTATGTGAGCATCATTATATGTGTGACTAGATTAGTAAATAATAAATAATATGCCTATGACTCGTTGTCCTAAGACAATGTGCACAAAAAAGTCACTAGAGTTACACATTAAATCAAGGTCTTTGACCTAGTCTGGTGAAATGATAATAGCATTGGACACCAGGATATTCCTAAAAATGTTCACTGCCTACCAGAACTATTTAGTGAACTGCTATGAATTATCATTCTAAAATGGTGTGTCAAAGAGTAGGAAAATTTCAAAACATATTTTATAATGAAACTATTGAATACTTAATGGTTTGGAAAGATCCTTATGACTTTTAAAATTGTGTGATCAGGTAATTCATAAATCAGTTTAATCTAGATCAACAATACTAAGATTTTTGAATTTTTTTTCAAAGTAATATCCCTCCATTTACTATATAGTGGTGTTTATACTAGTTTAATACTA
Source organism: Viscum album (assembly GCA_963277665.1). Classification (NCBI taxonomy): domain Eukaryota; kingdom Viridiplantae; phylum Streptophyta; class Magnoliopsida; order Santalales; family Viscaceae; genus Viscum; species Viscum album. Next base: position 1,114,727,940 of record OY728146.1, read on the forward strand.
GGTTCTTTTGTTCATAGCATTGCAGTACTAATTCTATATTAGGTAAGAATACCTTGAAAGATCTGCCATAAACTAAAAAATAATCCATAAAAATTTCAAGGAATTATTATTCCATATAATTGAATTTATGTTTCATTCATTGTTGAAATGTATATGGTGTAGTTTACATAAGGAATATTGGGCATTTATAGGAGAAGTAACGGAATTTAGTTTTGGAGTATTCAACTGGGTTAACTAAAATTTGATCATATCATGAATATTTATATAGGAAATAGTATAATTCATGTACTACTAATGTCCTTATCATTTTATCCATGAAAGGGTAGGTGAAGATATCTTTATTTTTTGTGTTTAGATTTCTACAATCCACGCATTCTCTCTATATAGTGGTGGTTCGAGTAGAGATATGTTCATATTCTTCATTAATCACTACCATGATACAGATTTTTTAGGAATAACTGATAGAGGACTCAACCACTCAATGATAGAGATTTAAAATATTATTCCAACATCATGAATTTCTAATACATCCTTATTAACCAACAATCAAATTGGTGGGGTAGTTTGGTCTAGGGATTGTATTCGTGTTTTTCCCCTTCATATAGTAAAATCATTTGTGTGATGATTTTTTGGATATTCTATTTGATATAAGCCTCTCCCTAGGTTATTGATTTCATAGAACTTTCTAGGAATTATATAAACATTATTCTTATGTGTTTGTTATTCTTGAGATAATGATAATTGGATGTTCATTTTGTAAAACAATTAATGTGTAATTGGGGGTACTTTGGAGAAGTTTCAACTCTGGTGTTACTTTCTTGATAACTGAGTGTTTGAATGGTGGGATAATATCCCATGATAGAGGATATAAATGTTAACTTACTCAAAATAATAATCATAATTCTCATCAGGAAATAGTGTATCACTATCATACTCTATGTTTGTGTAGTCGTTATTATCTTCAGTAAAGAAACTTGATTTATAGTCTAAAGTGTCATTTTCTAGGTTTGATTCTTTCAATAGGTAGACCCTGACTTGTGTGTGATCTATATTCAATAGTATTCTCCCATGATTCATATCTATGTGTTCTTTTGAAGTGGATAGGAATCGTTATCCTAGTATAATTTGGACATGTCATTGATTTTCCATACCAAATATGAGGAAGTTCAGGAGAAATATATTTTTTACTTTGACTAAGACATCCTCAAGAAGCCTTCAAGGGTATATAAACAATCATCTAGCTAGGTAAAGTGATAATTTTGTTGGATTTAAATTTGTGAGACCCAGATTTTTTAATACAATCATTGGAATGAGGTTAGTGATGGATCCTAAATCACAAAGAGATCTTCCAATAGTGTATTCCCCTATAGTGCAAGGGATTGAGAATGTATGGAAAATGACATAAAAAACTCATATTCTAGTGAATTTTGAATATAAGTGTATTTATTGCATTCCCAAAGATTAATTAGTGTTACAATACTGTAGAATTAGGAGAAAAACTTAAATAAAAACCCCATATAATAAAAGTGGATTGTCATACTCATAATCCACTTTTTTCCACTAAAAAAATACTCATAAAATAAAACATGATCCATTTTCAGGATACATCATCAATAATTTCATCATGACATCTTATTTTTTCATATCAATATTTATAACCTATGATTGAAATTTTAAAATGGGATGAGAACAATAATTAAAGTAATGTACATAAAGATTTAAAATTATTATTCTAGTGAAAAACATGAAAACCCATTTCAAAACCTTTATAAAAAACATACAGTTTACCCTAAAAGGGAATAATCATTATTTTGAAGCAATTTATATTTATCATACTTTTTGAAAGAAATTATTTCCATGAAAACTAGTATGTAATTGTAGAAAATTAATATTGGTTCCATTGGATATAATCATAATAAATTCCTTTTAAAACCCATTAAATAACACTTAAAATGGGAATATGCATGTGTCCTTCTTACAATTTTTCAAATAAAAAAATAATTACCCAAGGCATTAAAGCACTATTTGGGTGCACCAAATGCTACAACATGATCACTTGTGAGAAAAAGCGGGTCTAAAACTAGCGTAATTAATTTCCAAGGACAATATCATAAATAAAATCCATAAAAATAGTAAAACAATGTGGAAAACACTTTTAGATATCATAATATAGTTTCGGTTTAGAAATCATATACATGACACGAAAACCATGCACATAAAACTGATATCATTTTCATTGATATGTATTATAAAAACATATAAAATAAAACAAAAACTAAATAAATTATCTTTAAATAAAGAAAATTATATTCATTCTGTATAAATTAAAAAATACTTCATTCGGCCTTGGTAAAAAAAAGGAAAAAAAATTAAAATGAAAAGAGGATTTTTTTTTAAAATCTCATTACATAAAACATTTAAAAGATTATTTTTTGAAAACATATTCAGGGTACTGTAATATTTATTCTTATAATAAATTATGTCCATATAAATACATTCATTAAATATTTCTTAAAAACATTGACATTGTAGTTTAATATTTATAAAATAAATCTATAAAACATTTAAAATTAGGGTTTTAAGGAAAAGATTCCTTTAACATGAGCCCAAATCATTACATACATCATTTATCTTAATTAATAATAAAAATTTGATAATTTAATGATTCATCTAATAAATTTTCAGGCGTATATTTCAATTTATATCACACATTTTTTTATATATAGATACTTTTTTATTTAATATCACATCAAATGTTTTGATGTTATTTGGTACCTAATTCCAAATGGAATTGGTATATTCCATAGGGTTAAAGAGGTCATAATTCCAAAATTTAGAGAAAAATATTTATGAAATTATTATCATTTTAATAAAAAAATTATAACTCATCGAATATGGTAATAAAAAATGAACTATGTTATAGTCATGGTGACGGTAGGCCATTCATGCACGAGTAGCATTTTCTTTATTCAATAATTATTATAAAATAAATGTATGTAATATTTAAACATTCCATAAATTTAATAATATAATTAATATCATATTGATTATTTAAATATACTAATATATTTCGTACATGTAAAGTGGTGATGGAAAATGAATCACATCGCTTCGTTTATGTGATAATCCATACATACGTGAAACATAGTTATCATTTTTATCTGCATGGAAAGGATAGAATTTAAATTATATATTATATTTGAAAAATGATACATATGTTACTGAAAACATATATAAACATTAATTCTATACTTATTAGTAGTCTTGAGAGATGGTGCGAGAAAACTGAAGACAACGGTCCATGAGGAGATAGTCCACCATACACAAGAATAATTAATTAACTTCTCATTTGATAAAAGAGGAGATAGATTTGGATAATGACATTGAAATAATTACATCTCAGTAATAGGAAAATTCTATAATTTATATTTTGGCATGTTTTATGAATAATTTATTGTTTTTTAAGATGAAACAAAATAGAAATGCTTAATTAAAATGATATATATTATATATAAATATTCAACTTATTAACACCATAAGGAAACTAAGGGTGGTGTTCTTCCAAAAATAAATACCTATATAATGTGGGGAGTGATTATATTAATGGGGTATGGTAGATATTGGGTTAAGTAAAATGGTTTTTATGTTACATGAAATGAGAAGAATAGATTCCATTTTATAAGAGAGGGAGGGGCACTAATAGAAATTTTTAAAAAATTAAATTAAGATAGCTTAATTTTTTACTCCAAATAGATGAAAACTGATATATTTTAAATATAATATTCAGTTAGATATAGATATTATCATATAATAAAATTTAAATAAATTTTTAGTATATTTTTACCCTTATATTTTGGTTTTATCCCTTATTTAACACCTTTCACACTTATAGTGACAACATGTGTTTTTTACTCATTGATGATTAATATAGTTTGTATAAAATTCTAAACGACCCATAAATGGATCATGAATGAAAATATCAAATATATTACAATAATTTTTCTAAATTGAATATTGTTTATAATTTTTTATAATATAATAAAATATAACTTATTTTAAAATATCATTAATGTCTATTTTGATACAATTCAATACATAAACTTCTAAAATTATAAATATAAATGTTATATTTAAAATTAATTACATAATTACCTTCCTATAATTTCAAGGTAATCCATAAAATTATTTTATGAAAATAATTATATAAAAATATTTTTATTTAAATATTTTAAATAACATTTATTTTATATTTATATTAATAAAAAAATTAATTTATTTGTGTTGTGTAACAATTTAAGGTAATTATTTTTTCGCAAAAAATTTAAAATCAATTTCCATGAAAAAGATAAAGATTTTATATTTCAAATGAATATTTATATATGATGATATCTTCATAATTAAAAAATATTTTAAATATTACTCTTAATAAAAATAAGAGTGTGACAAGTTTCAATTTTCATTGAATAATATATAGTAATGGTTATTACCACATCAAAATGGCTTCTAAAGAACCTTGAATTTTTATTGGGGAATAATAGTCCTAAAATAAAATTGGGATATGTTTTTAGTGTTATTTTATAGTACTTATAATTTAATTGTTACCCATAATTACATGATTTACCATTAACCGTGGTAACAAAAAATAACCAAAGACACTATTCATAATGTCCAAAACTAAAAGGGACATATTTACCTAATATATCCATTATGATAAAAAATATTGATTTTTTATAAAAAATCATTCATGGATGTGGATAAAATTTTCTTAAAATTAATTTCATAGAAGTGGTGAGAAAGAAGGTTTTTAATGTGAAAATGTTCAAATGTTTACTGAGTTTTTATATATAATTAAAATGAATATTTTTAAATCAAATTAAATTGAATTAATAGATATATAATTTATCTAATTTTAATTTAAAACAATTTTAAAAAATTATTATTAAATTGAAAACAATTAAACTGAAAAGGTTGTTTTCACGTAAAATGTAGTATTTTTCCCTATTCATAAAAAATTTAAACTTATTAGAATAATACATAATAATCACCTTAATATAATTTCAAAAATACTATTTGATAAAATTAGATTATTATTTAAAATAATATTTCTAAAATTGTAAAAATGTAATTTAAAAATAATTGACCCATCAAAAAGATTAAAAAGGGCCTTTAAATAAATATATCTTCATTTGAGTAATGGTGCATTTATTTTAATATCAAATCTATAAAAAAATATGATGAATGTTAAAAATTATATTCAATATATTGCATATTTTTTTCATTAATATAATCCAAATAGTGTAATTTTATTATTTATTTTTTACAAAATACAGTTGTGAGCTTTTGAATTTTTTTCATAAAATAAATTTCTTTGTAGTTTCCAAAGGGTTTTATTTTTATTGATAATTTATTAGTAGCCAAATAAAAAATATATATATACATGTTTAGACCTTATTTTTATAACTTAATAAATCTAATTCATAACATTCATTCTAAATATGTTTATAATGGAAACATTTGAATAATAATATTTATTTTTTCTTTTAATTTTGATTTGTTGTATTAGGTATATTGTCGAATATAGTGTTCACATCGTAAAATCTTATGATGTTACATTCTACCCCCTAATAATAAATTTTATCCTCTGAATTTGAACTTGTTATTTCTAACCATGACTTTTTTATCCAAATATATCTTTTTGGAAATATGACTTCCGAATAAGGGATAATGAAACATCCATTTGAAAAGAGATAAATGAGTTTAGAAAGGTTATCTGAGATAATACATACTGGGGTTCCATGATGGAAAACATGGACACAGAAAATAAAACTAACTATCATGTTCTGAAGGAGAGTGATAGAGAACATGGGAATATGAATGATTTCAATCGTAAGACTATTAATCTATGATGTTTTAAAAGGTTATTTATTTCTTAATAAGAAATGTATGTTAAATTTTTTTAATTTAAACAATTTTCATTTAGTTTGGGAAATATTTTTCTAAATGGACAAAGAAAATAACAAAAAATACATAATTAAAAAATAAATGATTTATCCATAAACAAATTTCCACCAAAATATTCTCTTTTTCTCAAATGATGTGTATTTAAGATCATTTTTCCAGGACTAAAGCACTAGAATCCACATTTATAAGTCAAAAAATATATAAAACTATAACAATTTATTCCTCAAATATTTATAAATTAATGAATTTTTTATACAGAATATATTATAATAATCTAATAAGAATATACCTTTATATGAAGAAAACGAAAATTAATTTCCAAATTTCAATATTACTTCCAAAATTTCAACATATGTCATTAAATAAAATATATCATTAAAATTCCATAAAAATATTCTAGAATAAAATTAAACCACAAAATAATGGAATTGATCACATTTAACACCAATATATTATTAACATTTATCCTCAAATAACATTAATGACTCAGAAAGGCTCATATCAAAATGTAATTTTCATAATAATATAATTTATATTTAGGAAAATCATTTCCATAAATAACCTCAATCACAAATCCAAAATAAATTTATATATGCTTCAAAAATATTATTAATCTTTTTTTTCTCAAATAAAATCACATAGTATTCTATTTACCTTAACTGTATAGGGTTCCTAAAATAGTGAATCCATTCTGAAATAACATTAATCACTTAATAACCAAATCATTTTAATATACCAAGGTTATATATTTCATAAAAAATTCATCTCCAAAATTAGCATAACATTTATCCATCAAATATATTAAATAAAAAAATAATCCCTAACCACGTCATCTTGTAGGAAAGTGTAAGGTGATTCACACTTGTCGGCCTTTGGTTGTGGGATCAATTCAAGTGGACATTCTGGATACGATTTGTTGTTATATAGTAGGTGGGATGTCATTTTCCAAAATCTATATAATTATTATAAAACTACAAAAAATATAGTAAAGTAATTAAAAATAACCAAAATATTACTAAACCTCAATGGTTTCTCAAACCACACTTTCTGCATACCAAAATATAATAAATCAAAATTACCAAAAATGAATGTTTCCAAAAGCACTATTACACACCATAAAATTTCATTACATAATGCATAAAAGTAGGTTTGTTAGACATGAAACTTATGATAAATTAGAAAATTATAAACTCATATTGATATATATAACATGTAATAAGATATCAAATTATACATTGTTGTACTAATCATGTAATTATACCAACCGTAAGGATCTGGCCTGAAACATATCATTTTATAGTGAATTTAAACTAAAATTGAATTTATTCAATTAATAAATATCTTTTAGGTATAGTGTTTTACAGAATTTGGAGAAGTAATTGCATAGTAAATCCCTCTAATACAAGTGATAAATTATAATCAGTATCTATTTTTCTACCTAAGGAAACCCTTTTAAAATAAATTAAGATTTTTTTCATAATACATCTACAATACATTCATAATGACATCTTATTTTTCTATACCAACCATTAAGACATGTTAAATATATTTTAAAACATGGGATGAGAAAAAGAAATATTTTGAAAGGTTATAAAGTATAAAAATCATTAGTAAAGTGAAATAAATGAATATCGACTAAAAATTATTTCATATAAACATTCCTTTTTATCTGAAAAAGGAATTATTAATTTTTTGAAAAAATTGATATTTTTATTACCTTTTGAAAGAAATGATTTTCATAAAAACTCAACATTTATCAAAGAAAATTCATATATGTTCCTTGGGAATTATCATCATAAAACTATTGAAAAAAGCTAACAACAACTCTTTTAAATTTGAATAACCATATGATTGACTTTCTATAGAATTATCCATCAAATACAACTATTACCAAATGAATTGGAAAATATATAGGTATACCAAAAGCTATATGTTTTCACTTATGAGATATAACGGGTCTAAACCATTTCAAAATAATTGACATTTCCCATATCATGAATTAAACCCTCGATTTATCTTCAAAAAACTTGTGCAAAATATAGTCATATATCAAAATAACCTTTTCTTGAGAAAATCACGGTTAAAATATAAAAACCACAAACCAAAAAAAGTACAATTTCTACTAAAAAACTATGAAAACATACAAAAAAATTAAACAATTAACTGAACATCAATGTGGGATATTTTGTTCATACCATATATTTTTTAAAATAATTTCTTTTGACCATTGTAAAAAGCGATAAATGAGGAATTTTAAAATATGATTTTTAAAAGAAATTCCATTAACTAAAACCAGAAAATGATATCTTCTTAAAAAAATTGATAGAAATTAAAATTTTAAATTTTATAAAATATGTATTCCTGTATAAAAACATTCATAAAACTAAGTCTAAAAATAATGATATGAAAGAGGATAATTTCAAAATTAAATCTTTTAAATATTTAAAATGAGGTTTTTATATTAATAAGTCTCTTACCATGAGTCTGACTTATCACATATATTTTTTATTTTAATTAATAATAATCTTAGAGTAATTTTTATATAATTTAGAAAAAATTTCAGGTTTATTATTCCTTTTATATCATTCATTTCTTTGTTTTGTACAGTTACATATTAATTTGAATTCATGTGGAACATTTTGACGATATTTGAAACATATGTCGATTGTGGATTTGATAAGTGGAATAGGATATAATAGGTCGTACTTAAATAATATCCGGAATAATAATCATTAACTAATCTAATTTTTTGGTTTTAAAAAAAACTTCTATATGAAATATTTTTATGAAAAATTAAATACATTATAATCTTGGAGATGGTAGGTCGTACATGGTTATGAGTAACGTTTTCATTTTTCAATTATCATTATGAAAAAAGGTAAGTATTTTGTAATATTTCAATAATTTCCACAATATCCATAATATCATATTAATAATTTATATACAATTTTTTATATAATTTATGAGGTGTGGTGATGAAAAATTAATTACAACACTTCAGAGATGTGATAATTCACACATACACACTTATTCCGTTATTATTTTTCTACTCATGGAAATGTAAGAATTTAAATGACATATTATCTTTTTAAAATGATGAATATGTAATGAGTATAAAAAATAAATATTAATTCTGTAATTATAACCATTCGTTAGGGATGGTGATGGAAAAGGAATTACATTAGTCCGTGAGGGAGTAGTTCACTGTACAGAGGAATGATTAATTATTTTCCCATTTGATAGAAGAGGGGATGGATATGGATAATTAAATTAACATATAAAAATATAAATATGTAGAGTATTATTTAAATATTATTTTATAATAGTTGAATAAAATTTTAATTATGCGGAAGAAGAGACATAACAAAAAGTCTTAATTAGAACTATCACACATTATTAGAAATGATATTTTTCCTAACACATTAGAACTACTAAGAGAGGTATTATAAAAAATTATTAACTCTCAAATATTAATGGAGATTCAAGGAATAGATTTGGGTAGATATTGTGCAATATATTGTGGATTTTATGTGTCAATAAATTAAAATAATAGGTTTCTTTTTATAAGATAGAGGAGGGGAACTCTTTGAATATCTCAAATATTTAAATAAATATAAATTTAGTTTCATTTTAAAATGGATCCAAACAGATTTATTTAGAATATTAGATTATATTGTGTCTAAATACTATAATTAAAAAAGAATTAGATATGTTTTGACTGAATTTATACCCTTTATACTTTAGTTTTAACTCTCACTTAACCTTCTTAACTTTTACTGTGACATCTTGTGTTCTTACTGTTTAACAAAAAATATTATTAAAATAGATTAAAATCCCGCCAAATTTGAGTCAATTATTTAATTCTAGAAATTATCCAAATAATTTTAATTAATCTATTATTTATAGGAATTTTATATTATTTCATAAAATATTACTTATTTTAAAATATAATTAATATCAATTTGTAAATTATTAATTACATTTATTTTTGAGAATACAAAGATAACTATTATAATTTTAAAAAATAATATATTACATTTATAAAATTTCATGTTATTATATAAAATTATTTTATCACATTAATTTTGTCAAATGATATTTATTTTAATATTTTGAATAACATTTATTTGATATTTTCATAAATAATATAATTTCCACATTTATCTTCTGGACGCATTTAAGGTAATTATTTATTCAATATAAAATATAAATCATTTATATTTCAGATGAATATTAATTTTTTATAATATATTCCAAATAACCATATATTAAGAATATCACACTCATTGAATACTAGAGTGTCAGAAATTTTAATTTTTGTTGAACAAAATATTATAATGGTTTTAATCTCATCAAAATGACCAAAAATGGACATATAAATTATCATTGAATGAATATAGATGAAATGTAATCATCTAGTAAAACTTGATCAAGTGTTATGATCATTATATTTTACATATAATTTATTATCTATACATAGTTACCTTATTTACCCTTTAACATAGTAACTAAAATTAAAAAAGATACTATTCATAATGTCCAAGAATAAAATTAAAATAATTAATGAATGTGGAAAATATGATTCAAAATATAGAGTTATTTTTCTCAAATTCAAAACACATAATTGGGTAAAATTATTTTAAATGTAATCCCATAGGAGGGGTAAGAAAGCATTCTTTTAATGTGAAAATGTTTAAATGCTTACTATGTTTTTAAATCTCAATTCAATATGAGAATTATTCAAATGATGTAAATTAGATTTATATATTTATAAATGACATAAATGTGAAAATTTTACCCAACGATAATTTTTTCATTTTTATATTAATCATATTCATACCTAACTTTCTACAAAATAGTATATAATAATAAAATTTACCCAATGATAATTTTTTATTTTTATTTCAAAAAATACTATTTTTTCCAATAAAATATATAAATGTAAAAAAATTTCGTTTTATAAAATGTCTGCCAGTAAAATGTGGGAAAACTACCTTGAAAAAAATACATCTTTTGCCTAAAATTTTATTTCAATTTATATCATTTCTATAAAACAAATAGGTTAAATGATTACAAATATATTGAATAAACTATATCTATATTTTACTAATATAATAAAAAAAGAGTGTTTTTTGTTGGTGTATAACACACCTGTGGGAATTTAAATTTTTTATAGGAAAATATATCTTTTTAGTTTCAAATGGGTTTTAATTTAATTTATATTTAATTTTTCAATACTATTCATTATATGTACATGTGTAAACCATATTTTCATAATTATATTAATCATATTCATACCTAACTTTCCAGAAAATATTATATAATAGTAACATTTAAATAATAATATTTAGTTTTTTTAAGCGTGGTGTGGCTTATCATGTATGATATCAACCATAATGTTTTATTCCTAATATATTAAGATGATACATATAGAACACATGGGCCATGAATATTTGGTGGAATATTTCTCAGAATAAGGAAAAATAATTCTTTATTCAGGTAGATGAATTCCAGGACATCGATGTTTCTCTTATTGCATAGAAGTTCCATTTGGGAATTTCTCATGCATTAGAATATGGGTAACAGATTCAGCAAAAGGGATATTGATATGAAATCTCATGAACATTTCTTAAAATTAAACATATTTCCCTTTAATATTTCCCTTCCAAAACATTTTTTAGGGGAATTGTGGGTTTTAAGCCATTACCGACAAATACATGTCTTCTTTAGGTTTCTCTGGTGTTGGGACTCTTTTAGGAGGTTTTGATTCTAGATTTTTCACCGGATCAATTCCACTTGTGTTCATATTTTTGTCCCAACTACTGAATCCTTCATGCTTATTGGGTTCTTTAGGCCTCTTTTATTATCCTCCATGTAATTTATAAAAATCCAACACTTTTCTTATGCTTGTTACAATCACATTGGATACTCTTTTTAGGAATGTCTTTGTACTATCAAACATCAAACCTTGTAATATATTTGATAGGGTCCTTGTGATTTTACAAATTTGGTGTTCATGTTTCGGAGAATAACCCTTTTATTTTTCATGTTCGTCTCTTGGTTGGTCATCCTTTTATCCTTTTATTAAACTAAATTTTTATGAAAATTCACCCAGTACGATTTAAGAGGGGCAAAAACATTTGATATTCTTTGAAGAGTGGATTGATTCTTCTTTTATAATCTAGGAGGAAAGGTTTGTTAGGGTATTTTTTGAGTTAGTAGTGGAACTGGATTCATATGTTGGTATCCTAGTGATGTTTAGTTACTTGGTTTTCCTTAACCTCGTATCTATTTATAATACCCTTGATTATTTTATAGTGGCTACTGAGCTGGTCTCTGTTGAAATTACTGTTGTGTCTTCTGGAATTGTTGGCCTTATTGATTACAATTCACATTATTTAATTAATATTATTGAGATTGATTAACTTCTTCCTTATTTTCATGGAATGGGATTGGGCCTCCAAAAAATTATAGTACTGATTCTATATCACAACAGTAGGAGGGTGTGGTGGTTCATCAAGAAGAAGAAAGGATTCCAGATTCTTAATAAGGGCCTCTAATTTTGATTCTAGGTATTTGTTTTTGTCTACTTAGGGGATTCCAAAATGATGTGGTCCATGACTAGTATGAAATATACTATTATTGTGGGATACATTTTCTTAAAGTTATCGGCCTACATCAGGCATTTTGAGTGTTAACCACCACCAATGTTGACATCTATCACTATGTGAGCAGTTGGTTAGAGGAATTCGATGAATTTTTTCTACTGAAGCCACACTTCCAGTACATGATGTGAGAAATTACACATGGAGTATATCAAGTTACCCAAGGCCACCCAAGAATAATCTATGTCTATGTTTTGAAATTTTTATATATCATTCAAGAGCTTCCATGTTCTTATAAGTGGTAAATACATATCTAGTGAATTTTCTCTAGTTCCTCCCAAGTTGGTATTGACAAGAGAGATTGGATTTTTGGCCAATACATGAATCAACCACACATTGATAATGGGATGAATGAAAATATAATTATAATAGATTCCAATCCTTTTTTATACAAGGTATTGAAAACTTCTAGTATATAAGATATATGTTAGAGGACCTTATCTAGGAAGTCTACTGAAATTTGTCAAATTCTAGATCAAACAGATGAGTCCATGTTAGATTTTTAATGTATGATCCAAGTATCAAGGGTGAAAAATATTATGGGAAGAACCACTGATTGATTTCAATCCATAATCCAAGATAGTGATCCGTTGCAGGAAGGGTTTCTCTACATACATCCCAGATGGAACATATTTATTATTTGTAGGGTTATGGCCCCTAGGATTTTTGTGTTCATCCATAATTAGAAGGTGGTGTTATGAATGATATAATTTTATCTCAAGAATGATTGTGGGATGATCTTGATCATCAAGTCTCCATGAATGTGTTAGAAGGATGTAATTCATGGAATAGTGTGAAAACTACAAAGGCTATAGTTGCATCTGAAATAAAGAAGGAAACATGAAATGTGACAATGATAATGTGTGAGTTAATCCCAGGTTCATGTTGATAGTTCATGTTCCTAAGAAATAATAATCCTTGACAATGACCACATAATTAGTTGTGACCACATATTTAGTTGAATACACAAAATCATTTATCAGATTAAAAAAATTATTCAAAACTATAATTTCTACTAGGGAGTAGTAAAGTGGCAGTGTGGGGTCAAATCCACGTGGAAACCATCCTGATAGGGAACCTCGTAAGTTTAAAACCATTATTTATGTGTCATCATGAATTGATTACAGTTTGGGATTTTATTAACGATACATGGATTGTCTTTGGATTCAATAAGGAGATATGGATGAGGGTGAATTTCATCATTATAGGTAAAACATAATATTATGGTTAACATGGAGTAGTTATAGGGTATAAGCTGGGAACTAGTTCATAGATTAGTAATTTATTATGTTAAATAAAATTTCATCTAACCAAGATGAATTTATGCATTTTTTATGAATTATATAAAGTTCAAGATTCAATAAGAATATCATATATGTAATAAAGTTTCATAGGATAACAGTCATAATATATTAAACTCTAACATGGCCAGGTTCATTTATATAAACCTCCCATGTTTAGGGATTTATAAATTAATTGAACAAAAAGCTATAATTTATCCAAATTAAAATTTTATGTTATCAAAACCAGAATTTATGTATTCATCAAGTAAAAAAACAACCTTTCAATTAAACCCATTCCCTAAGTGTATTATCTACTAATGAATTTATTAATCAAATGTGGAAGAACAATATAAACCATGCTCATCATATTGATAAACCAATTGAAATATAGCTGTTCAAAATTGGGATATTCATATTAAAATATTTTTAAACAAAATTAATTGTAAATCAATCAAAAAAATTATAAAAATGTAAACAATTAAGAACATGGAACCCCTATAATATCTAACAATAATGGTAATTGATAATTATCATTGAAATAGAAAACCAATATGAAAAGGATGAAGAATGGATGTTGAATGATGATTGGAACTTGGATTGGATTAAAATAGAAAAAGGATTTGATTGAAGTTGTGTTAGAAAGGGAAATACAATAGAAAACAATGTAATTGACTATAAAATAGTGTATTCCAAGATTTCACCTCACTGTTATCATTAACATCACTGAACTCGGAGCCACTAAACCAATGCCCCAAGCAGGGTTTCCACATGACTTCAAGTGTGCCTCCTCATACACTAGAGGTTCCCATCTTGTGACAAGGGTCTAATAGGCCATGTGGGGAGACTATACCCTCTTTACTAGAGTATGAAACAGTAGAACACAATTAATATAGTGAAAACAATTAATAACATTTAATAAATGCATAAATACAAAACTCCTAAATTGTTACAACCATATAAAATAGTAAATTTTCATGTCATGGTACAGTTCCAAGTAAAGAAAACCTCAAACAATAGAAAAACATTAAAATCCTCATAATGGTATAGACTCCCTGTCTGGAACCTCACCCATACATGTCCCATGTCCATCTCAACTCCATTTTATATGGCATTTTCCCTTGTACACACCTACAAGCATGAAATCTTCTCAGGTACACAATGATGGTCCGAGAAAGGTGTGAGTATAACACAGTAGGCCACCACCAACAATGTCAATAAAATATCTAGTAAAACTAGATCATTCATGTGAGTGATAAATAAGGGCATGTAATAGTAAACTACTCAATATGCCATTCTACACTACATTCATTTAAATTATACTACCACTGAATCCATGTTCATTAATTTGGAATAAAATGATTGAATATACTTTTTTATGTGTACAATGGATTATGGATGTTTAATATTCTCAAGCATATGAGAATAAAAAAAGAGTATCATCTCACTAGGAATCACATTATAATAACCTCATAATTCTCACCTCAAAGTTGCAGTCGAGGTGGAATATAACCATTAGGGGGATAGAACTCGGTAACCTTCATTAGCCTGTTCATTTAGGGGTGGATCTCAATCCTCAGTCCAACTCAGTCCATGGGAGTAGAACATAATGTCCATACGCCACTCTACCAAGTAATGTGCACATGGTTACTTATCATTCACCTTAATTAACTACAACATAATAAAGAATATCCAATATTATTTATAGTATCACAATAATATAAATAATTGGGAAGTTAACATTATGCCTCAACCCATTAACACATTCACCATTTATATCACTTAACCCATTAACCACATTTAACATTTACCATGCCTATCTCACTAAACATATTCACATATAAAAATAATTCCTTATCATATTCCAACTAATATCATTTAACTGATTAAAATGTATACCAATAAATACCATAGGCTTTATCAACATTAGACACAACTAGCCACAATCAATATTACCACATTACATAAACCAATTAACCCACATACTAAGTTTCCACGTAATTATGAGTCAATTTCACACCTTATACACCTGTTAGCCCTTTCGAAATAGTTGGAACGACCCATGGTTGGACCAAAAAATTGTGAAGAAATCCCCCATTCATCCCACGAGAGATCACGATGGTTGATCTTGTTATTTAAGAGCTCAATATACCACATTTTTCAACAATGTCAATAACACATCAATATGAGAACATGAATGAAACCTTACATGAACATATCAAAATATGAACTATGGGATCTAACTTATAAATGACATACCTTGAATAAATTAGGGAATTCACTCATAATATAGGAAGCAGATCCTAATTTGACCACCCATTGAAGCCTCATCTTAAATAACATTTGAAAAAGAGGGTTTCAGATCTTCTAAATGATATGGTAACATAATGAAAACCCTAAACCAAAAATAGAAAGAAAATAGGGATTATACTCCCTTGGATATTTAATCTACAACTAAGGGAACACTAAATTACCAAATAATGAAAGACAATCACCCTTGGGATCTCTTTGGAGATTTGGTTCATTCAGAGGGTTGAAAGAGGGGAGGAGGAGGAAAATCATTAGTTGTTCATAAAATCCCATAATGGATTTTTTGTAAATTTCATAAAATTTCATGGAAGAACAATTTACCCACATAGGTTTACAAACCATTCACATGCCATGTCAACGATACTATCCAAAAATATCCCCCCTTTCAAAGTTACCTGGGACTTCCATATGCTTTTCACTAACCATGTGCAAACCGTGCAATATGCCCAGAAACCCCATTTTTCTTCTTCTTTTGTGTCCCAAACCCCCAGAACACCCCTAGGTCATCACATAAACGTCGATAAAATCATATGTGACCAAAATAAGGAACATAAATTGAAACATATTCTAAAAAATAGTTTAAGGGAGATCTAGAATCATACAACCACCCCACCATATGACGTCTCGTCCTCGAGCCTCTCATCCTGAGAATCATTGATTCCAAAAAAAAAGATCAAGCCACTGGTCCCTTATTTCATATTTATACTCCCATGTTTCCTCCTAAATGTTTCAATGCTTTCATATAACATCAAACAAAGCCACATACACTTCTTGCAATTCCTTCTCACCATTATCCACAATATGAACCAGATACTCCTCAAAGGACGTATCAACCTCAAGCATGACATCTTGGACATTGATCACATGAAACAGATCAGAATGATAATGTAAAAGTTTCCAAACATAGAAAAGATAATTAATCCCAATATACTATTTTGGAAGATCTAATCGGTAAGCCAAAGGTCCAATCCTCTCTATAATCTCAAAAGGACCCACATACCTAGGCCCTAACTTGCCCTGTTTCTAGATACAGTGGTTTCCCACCCTTGGAGACATCGGATGGAACACACTATCTGCCACCAAAAAACTCAATAAGTCTATAACATCAATCAGTATAAGACTTTTGTATACTCTAAGAATTTTTCATATGATTGTGAATCAATCTAACCTTTTCTGATTCCTCCTTCACAAGACATGGTCCTAACGCCTCAGATTCCCCTACCTCTGACCAACATAGCAGATATCTACATAGTCTTCTTTTTAGTGCCTCAAATAGAGCCATATACATTATATCCTCAATACTATTATTGAAGGAGAAGTCAACAAGTGAAAAATACCTTTCCCAAAAACCACTAAAATTTATATCACTTGCTCTCAACATGACTTTTAACCTCAAAATTTTGCGCTCTGACTTCCTGTCAGTAAGTAGTTTGTAAGTGGAACTCAAAAAAACCTTTGTACGAAGATTATTTTTAGTCCCATACAGAATCAGGAGGTGAAACATGGATCATGATCTAAAACTATGGTTCAGGGAACACCATGAAACTTTTCTATTTCTTGAACAAAAAAATCTCCCAACTGTTCGACCGTAAAGGTCTTCGGGATAGGAATAAAATGAGCCACTTTGGTCAGTCGATATACCACCACCAAAATTGAATCATTCTTCTGATGAATCCTCTAAAGAACCATAATGAATTACATCATTATGTCATTCCACTTCCATTTTAAAATAGTAAATGACTACAAAAACTCACATATACGCTGATATTTATCCTTCACCTATTGACAGGTAAGCCATCGTGCCACAGAAACTACAAATTCATTCTTCATTATCATCCACCAAAACATTGCATGAATATCATGGTACATCATAATCAAGAAAAGACTCACCGGCCACTTTAACGGTTGAAACTCTTGAATCAACTCCTCTCGTCCACCTACTAGGACCATATAACTTCCAAAAACATATGAAACTCCATCTGTACCAAATGAAAACCAATATGGTGACTCCCCACCATTATGGATTTCCATCATATCCAAACACTCTAGATACTCCAACTGAATCTCTATAACTTGTCTCAAAAGTGTGGATTCAATTGATATAGATTCTATGTTCATCTACTTGTTCCCATGTTGTACCCCCAAATGCATCTTAGCAAAAATGGCCATCATCTTCTACTCTGAACTAGATTCCCAAAACACCAAATTATACATCTTATGGCTCGTGGATGAAGCCACACTATTACCCCTCCCTGGTGTGTAGAACAAATCAAAATAAATGTAATATATGCACTCAAACCACCTTTGCTGTCAAAGATTCAAATCCCACTAAGAGAATATGTACTGGAGACATTTATGTTCAGTAAACATCATTATTGTTTCTCCTGATAGGTAATGCCTCTAACACCTCAAGGAATGAACCACAACATCTAGCTCAAGGTCATGAGTAGTGTAATTTCATTCATGTGTCCTCAATTTACATGACTCATATGCTACAACCTGATCATTATATATCAACATTTCCCCGATCCCAACACCAGATGCATCAAAGAACAAGGTGTACTTCTTACCTGGTTTGGGTAAGATCAAAATTGGTGTGGTAGTCAACCACTTCTTTAGATCTTAAAAATAATTCCCACATGCCTCTAACCATTCAAACATAACCCTCTTCTTGGTTAAGCTTGTGAGAAATGCATCCAAATGAGATAAATCTCCAGTAAACATTTGTAAATAACTTTAAAAACCCTGAAAACACTAAACATCAGAGATGTTATAAGGATGATCCCATGACACCACAACCTATTCCTTTTCTGGATCCACTAACACACCTGCATCAGAAATGATGTGTCCCAAAAAGTGTACCTCGTCAATCTAAAAATAACATTTTGATTGCTTGGTGTAAATACTATTATTTTATTGTGTACTCAATACAATATCAAGATGTTTGGAATGATTTTCATGAGTAATAGAGTACACTAAGAGGTTATAAATAATAAAAACTATGAACTGATATAGTTATGGGTGGAATATCTGGTTCATCAAGGCCATGAACACATTTGGTGCAATGGTTAATCCAAACATCATCACAAAAAATTCACACAACTCATACCATTTTCAAAAAGGTTTCCAAGGTATATAAGAAAGTCTCGCCCTCAACTGATGGTATCCTAATATCAAATCGATCATTGAAAACACCGAAGAACCTCTGATCTGATCAAATAAGTCACTGATTCTAAGAATAGCGTATCAATTATTAATAGTCGTGGCATTCAGTTTCCAATAAACAATGCATATCCTTAGTGAGTATTTATCCTAATTAGAAAACAATACATTAGATCCCCAAGGTGATGTACTGAGATACATAAATCCCTTACATTCCAATTCATCGAGTAGAACAATGAGTTCTTAGAGATATGTAGGCACAATTCAGTATGGAAGAATGGAAACTGGCTCTACCCTGGCACTGATTCAATCATAAAATAAACATCTCTATCATGTGGTAACCCCAATAATTCATCAATAAACACATCCAAAAACAGTTCCAAAACAATAGGAAAGACTTTCTACACCAACATAAAGAATGCTGCATGGGTTGTGTGTTCTCCCAACTACTGGTGTAGTAGCCTTTTGTGGCTTGCTCAAGTACCCCACTCACCACAACGGACATAATTTCTTCCATTGAGAGATGTGAAAATTATCCAATATCCATAATAGTTGATATGGTCTTGTTATAACACCAACAAATTTATCCCTAGGATTAGGCCAAAACCATATATCTCTAGGATAAACAGATCCTATATAAAATGATATCCACCAACATCAAGAGAACAACCATTACACTGTCTAATGTCCTCAACTCGTACCCCCTAATTATGTATAAAATAACATTTATCCACAAGATCTATCCTTGGTTAAGACCAAACCAACTACGATCTGATAAGAAATAAATGAATGCCCAGCACTTGTATAAAATAATGCACTAAAAAGTGTGGGTGATACTGAAATCATACCTCGAAAATTATATGGTCTCACCTCACAATCTTCATGTGTAGTCTGAACTAAATGGTGATGCCCTACCCTATTACCGTGGGCTTTGGCCAGTGTACCCTACACTACACTACCATGTTGATATGGTTGATTTGGACTCTGAGATCCACGTCCACCCCCTCTAGAAGTACGACATGTGGATCTCCTTCAGCATTCTTGATACAGGCTAACTGACACCCTACCTATACTCACCATCTTCATATGACCTCCACAATTCTTTTATTGTTGCTGGTTCTTACAGAACCTCTACACGTGGCATAGCCTCCTACATGCTCGACACACGATTGATGGGTGGGTACATTGGTCACACATGTTCCCCTACATATCACACTGATAAAAAAAGACTTGGTCACCACCTTGAAAAACAGACCCGCTATTTTTATTACTCTATGTGATTATACCCTGCTGAAAGATTCCAAATTGGAGCTTCCAACTCTTGAAAATTGCACCACTTTCCCTCCCAGCATGCTCTACATGTTAAGAACATGAAGCCTCTTCCAGGTTTCCCTCTATGAGATGGGCTTGGTCCACAAATTCAGTAATCCTTCTCTGATGAAAGATATTCACTCTAGACATGATCTCATGTCTAAACCCATCATGGAAGTGTTTTTCAATAGTTGCCTCATCTTTTGTAAACGTTGGAATAAAGAGTCTGAAATTGGTGAAATGACTAGAATATTTTATTACCAACATTTTCCCATAGGTAAACCACATAAAAACTAGAGCCTTCTCCTACCTCATGGTTTCTGGGTAGAAGTGATCGAGAAATTTCTCGTACAAATCATTCAACATCATTATTTCTACCTGGTCTGTCTAAACCATGATGTCCCTCCAACACATTACTTGACCTCTCAACATATAGTGCTTCAACAAGAATCAATTCTAAAGAGGAGTATCTAGATGGCCATAAATAGTTACGATGGACTCTATCTAGATCTTTGCTGCCTCTTTCCCACCTTCTCTGGTAAAGGTTGGATGGTGCTATAAATAAAACTCTTTCATCATCTCAAACATACTCACTATAGCCCGACCTGGGTCATGTTCTATCATTTTAAAAAATTGAGAAATGTTTTCATATAAATTCTCCTCCCTATACTATGGGGTCACCACATTCTCTTCATCCACTACTAGAGGAGCATTCTTAATAAATTTCCTCCTATCACCCAACTGACTCACATATTTGATGTGTCATTTATCAACAATGCCAAAAATGAGCTTTAGAATTAAACAATAACACTTTTACAAAAAGGAAAAAGATATAGGTAGGATCATCACATTCCATAACCAGAAAAGTTCCCATACACTACCCAAATGATCCCACTTACAACCGGATCACTACCCTTGGCCATCTCTACTATGTCCAAGTCTAACACAGGTATCAAATTCACACAGTAACAAACCATATATTTTACCCCTTTCAAAACAATTTACATATACTATTTTACTCTTACAACATGTTAATAAGATTTTACTTCATTATTATGAACCATTATTTAATTACCACCTTCCCTTTTCACTTTCCTTTTGTTCTCATTCCTTCCATACCATTAGGCATACCTTCATTACTTTTATGAAAAAAATGCATCCAAACCTTTATATCCCAAACACTCATTCCCGTGTGTGTTACAACCATGATATTTGTCACTTATCTACATAGGTTCCTAGAATGATGCATGAATGCACAACCTCATACCATTCCATCCATGACAGAAATATCAACAAAAAATCAAATCACACAAAAAGTGCATCACTAGATGGTAAAATATCGTCAAATATAAAAACCCCTAAAATGAAAAATAGTCACATCCATGGTTTACATGGGTTTTCCCTCACACATTGGTTTGCTACTACCAAGGAAATTTTCATTAACAAGGCCCAAAACATTCTTATCCTACTATCTACCATCCCCCCAATAGTAAAAATTTGAAATAAACTCATTTGATACCACTTTGTAATATCTCCAACTTAGGAGCAAAAAAACTTGTTCCCTGAGCTAGGTCACCGTAAGTCCTCAAGAGAACCTCCCCATATGTTAGAGGTTTTCGACTAGAAACGGGGGTCTAATTGGTCATGTTGATAGAAAATAACCTTATTACCAATGTAAGATGTAGTAGAACACAATTTAAATAGCAGAAACAATTAGAAACAATTAATCCCTACATAAATAACCAACTCCCAACCATGGTTCAACTATATACAACATTAAATATTTCATGACATGATATTGTGACATGTGAATGAAATCCCATAAGATAGACAACCAACATAATCCTCATAATGATCTAATCTCCTAGTCTAGAACCTCACCCATACATGTTCTATATCAAACTCAACTCTCTAGCATAGGGCCCTTGCCTTTTTCTTGACATGCAATTATGAAATGTACTCGGGTACCCAATGGAGGGTCAAGGAGGGTGTGAGTATTACTCAGTAGGGCACCACTAATGGTTTCTATGAAATATATAGTAAAAATTAGATTGTTCATGCATGTAATAAATAATTGAAAGTAAAGGAAAATAGTTCAATAGGATATTCTATACAATGATATTTTAAATTATACTACCATTGATTCCATGTTCATTACTTTGGAATCCCATTGTTTATTATACATTTTTCATGAGTTCAATATATTAGAAATGATTAATATTATCCATCATATTGGATTAAAAATTGTGTCTTATATTACTAGGAATCACATTAAAATAACCTATTAATCTTCATCTCCAGCCTCAGTCTGATTGTAATGAATCCATTAGGGGTATAAGATGTCTTCCCCTTCCCTAACCTTTTCATTTATCTGGGGATCTAGAACCATGATTCAACTTGGCTCGTGGGCATAGAACCCCAAGTCCATACCCCACCCTACCAAGCCATTTGAACATGATTAGTAATCATTCACCATGATTAACCACATCCCAACAAAGCACAACCAATATCATTTCCAACATTACAATAATATAAATTAAAGGGAAGTTAACAGTATGCCTCAACCCATTAAAACAATAATCATTTATATCATGTATCCCTTTAACCCCATTCCCTATTTCCCATGCCTGTCTCACTAAGCATATTCAAGGGTAAACATAATTCCTTATCATAATCCCATCAATCCAATTTAATCCATTTAAATCTGAACCAAATAATACCTTATCCTTTAACCACATTTTACATAACTAGTTAAAATACATTATAACTCATTACATTATCCAATTAACCTAGTCCTTATGTATCTACATCATTATGAGTCAATTTCCTACCTTATACTCCCATTATCCCCTTCAAAAGGGTCGGTACACCCCATGGGTGGCCTTAGAAATTGTCAGAAGATTCTACATGCATCTTATGAGGACCATGAAAATTTATTTGGTTATTTAGGCAATCAATATGCAGTATTTCTTCAACGAAACCAAGAACACGTCTATATGTGAACAATAATGAAACCTTATATGCATAATATAAATATGAACTATTGGATATAACTTGTAAACCACCTATCATGAGTTTAATGGTTAAAAAACTCTTAATTGAGGCCTTTGATCCAGATTTAAACACTATTTGAACCCTAAACCGAAATCTTATTAGAAAAAATATGGTTTTAGAGATTCAGAATGATATGAGAATATAATGAACACCCTAAACCGAAAATCGAATGAAGAGAGGGAATAAAATAACCATGTTCTCTAATATGAAATTGATGACACTCCAATCAACTGAGTAATGCTGGAAAATCTACCTTGGGGGTTTTTTAGAGATTTGGTTCATTCTTAAGGATTCAAGAGGGGAGGAAAAGGAAAATCCTGAGTGAAACATAAAATCTCATAATGGATTTTTTGAAAATTTATTACCTATTTTGGGATGCACAGTTAACCAAAATATTTTTCTAAATCATGTACAAACCTTGTAAATTCTACTACCCAAAACAAATGCCCCCATGTGGTAAGCTGAGATTTTTCCACAATTTTCCCCAACTATGCACAAACTGTGTATCATGCCTAGAAACCCCTAGGTCTTCACATTAACTTATAAAAAACTAATTTTACAAACACAAGGAACATAAACTGAAATGTAAACAAAAACATACATTAAAGGAGATCCGTGATTTTAAAATATCCACATTCTGCAAATAAATAACGCTAAGAATTGGATGACATGTAGGTGACTCACATAATGTAATATCAATACCAATTTTTTTCCATGTGTCTTGTATTTGGATGAAAGTATCTTCTGGGTCCAGAGATATCATATCTTTCATGATGTGTATGTTTCTCATGACATGATATATCTTCATAAGTTCTGTTTGGAGTGTGAAATGGAAAATAATGTTTACTTGACATGTACTCTGGTTTCATGTCGTGTAATATTTCACATCATTTGAATACTCATAGGCTATTACATCTTCTTAGAGACATGATATGAATGATGAATACACATCTTTTACACGATTCATGATATGTAAATTCCTTTTTTTTATTTTTGACATCTTATCATTTTGAATCATGGACACCTATTTTCTAAAATAACCAACATAAACCCAATGCATTATCAAATAAAATGTTTAAAAATTCATTAAAAAATGAGTCCAAATGATACATTTAATTTAAAATTTTAATATAGATATTTTCATGTCTTAATTTTTATATATGAAAACAACTCCGGGCTGACTAGAGAAAGAAGAATAGTTTTCTTTATACTCATTCTATAGAAATGTGGATGTGTGATGAGGTGTCCATGGATTACATTGTTGGACCACCAATGACTCCCCATGTAAAATATTGCATTATTTAAGTGATTGAATAATTAAAAAATTCTGCACATTTATGATGATTTGAGACCCCCCTAAGGAAGGGGTTTTGAAAAAGATATATATTAAATAAATTATGAGGTTTCATGTGTTTTCATCACCTATAATATCACATAGAGAAACCTATATTAACTATTGGTTTTGTAAATGAATCGAGGAGGCTATGTGTTTAATTTTTTTGTTTTGAAAACCATCATTTCATTATATGGTTATGATGATAGAGCCTCCTATTTATATTTTGCAGGATATCCTCTAGGATTGTGCTATGGACTATAATGTTTTTTTGGATTGACATTTTGGATTTGTTTAGTTTTATAATAACATATTTTATCATTCATCCATGAAAAGGATAAATTTATGGTCTCTATGTTCATCCCTGCAAATAACCTATTTTTTATTTCGAGGTTTGTGAATACTCTATTTATTGGGTGATTCTTTTTTCTAGAGACATTTGTAATGACGCATAATATTCATAAAATAATTTTTATAGCCCAGAGTTGCTGTAAATTGTTCACAGATCACAGACATCACCCATTAGAATTTTGTATTGGTGACTAGATTTGTTTTAAATCCTCTCATCATTTGGATTATCATTTTATGGGAAAAAGGGTTCTTTGTCTAGAGAATCATTAGAATAATTGAGATAATTGAGTGTATTGGAAAATATATAATCTGTTGGATTATCCATCTCACTTGACATGGATTCAAAATGTATTCCATGTGTATCTCCTCATGAAGTATCACTCTAACCATGTTTATGTTTTGAATTAAGAAGTACATAATCTATAATGTGGAATGATAGAGACTAATAAACAAGTTCAGATACTTGACTGTCATGTCAAGTTTCTACATTGGAATTAAATGTCATTGGGTAGAGTTCGTTTTTAGAAAAGATCAGATACTCATGAGACATGGGAATTAGATTATGGAATGAGAGAGTGAGGGCCGCATCACTTATATATTAGTGAATATATTCCAATCATTTCAATTATATATGAAAATAATGATTTCATACTTTTTAATTTAGATTATTGGTTCATGGAGCCTCCTTCCTTCATAGAAATATCATTATCATTTTGGTATTCTGTGTAATTATTATATAATTATAATTGTTTCTAGGGGTGATCCTTAAATAGCATTTTTTATTTCCCATTAATTATTTCTCATATTGAAATGGTTTTTCGAAATTGTTGGATTGGCTATATTTAGTTCATGAAAATATATTGGTTTTTCTCAATTTTATGTACAATAATTTCCCCTTTCTTATGTTGGTAATATGTTATTTTAAAGGATGTTGTATTCGTAGATAATGGGATTTCAAGGAATGATTTATTTGAGTGGAAACTTATTTTCAAAAATGTAATAAATATATTGATAGTGATTTCAAAGAATGTTTTATTTTGATGGAATGAGATTTGGAATCATGTGGTATTTTGGGGGAATTTAACTTCAGTTTCTTTTATGTGAAATTGAATAGACTGCTGGGGTAGAATTGTTTTTCACATTATTG
This sequence comes from Viscum album, assembly GCA_963277665.1. Lineage (NCBI taxonomy): Eukaryota > Viridiplantae > Streptophyta > Magnoliopsida > Santalales > Viscaceae > Viscum > Viscum album. Next base: position 1,114,754,514 of record OY728146.1, read on the forward strand.
AATTGTTTTTCCAAGGTAAATGTGGAGAGATGAAGCCTGGGGTACTTTGGATATGGGATGTAATTCAGAAATGAACACCAAGAATATTGAGTTTTCTTAGAGTGAATATACAATTAAAACTCTAACTAATCTACAGATTTCATGAAAAATCATGGGGATTTACATACCAGGGTTATCTTCCATCTGTTTGTGTGAATGATATAACAGGTTATTTTGGTGCACATTAGTCATGGTGGTTCACTAATGTGTGAGGATCATAGTTATCCCCGTCTTATTATATCATTGGAATAAGATTCTTTGTTACATATCCTTATGAAATGGTTTTTGATCATGGTTTTTATATTTGAAACAATTTAAATGGTTTATATTTCGTCAAATTCGATGAAGGAAAAATGGTTATAGTTAATATTATTTTAATATTATTTGACTATAAATGATTTTTGATTCTTTTTAAAATGGTTACTTTCAATTATTTTATTTAAAATTTTAAAAATAGATTTTGTTACATTGTATATGTTAAATTATTATAATTGATTTCAGTTATAAAGATTGTTCTTGAATTGATTAGTGGGATCCAACTAGGATTTCTTTCTAACATAATGATCATAACATTGGGAGACGGAAGATCCATTTGAATTTGACTCATGTAAAGGTAATGTGTCACTTCCTAGAAGAAGGTTTCCATGTTACCACATTTTGGGATTTTGGAAATTAAATGGTTAACATAGATATAGATCTTTTATAATTTTGAGTACTTTGGTCTACTTATTTTTTCTGGATCATTCTTTTTGTTGTATATATCTTAACATTCAACTGTCTAACTCTACATACCCATGTTGATTTTATTATATGTATATATAATTTTAATTCTAAAAGGTTTATATATATCGGATAAACCCTTCCAAAAGGCGGTTTTTGTTTCCTAGACACTAGTAACTATCCTAGGGGGATCAAGAAGACCCATCAGGACATGCCACATGCTGGCTCGGGTATCAGGTTGGTGGATATCTTTGGTTTGATCCTAACAGAACAAATAGAATCTATTGATTTCATCTATGTAATGTGATGGTAAAAAAAATTGTACATGTAATTTTTTTTAACAAAAAGATTACATACAGTATATACCTACCTAATATATATATATATATATATATATATATCAAGAATGACTGGTATATAATATATTCTGTGGTTTATCTAAACTCTAAACCAAACCCATGTCTCCCATAATATAAAATTAAATCTATGACTTACCCAAGGATCATTTTACATTATAAAAACAAATAATAAACATTTTTCAATAATTAGAATAAAATCTTATAAATAAAAAGTCTCTATTTTTTCTTAAAAACGAGATGTTATATCTTTTTATTATACCAGTAGGTAATTCTTATATTTTTCAGAATCTCATGAAAATATTAAAAATCAAAATAACTTTTTAAAAAATCAATAATGAAAAATGAACAGAAAAATACCCTTTAAATTAATACTTTAATAGCTCAATCTATATTTCCCATATTATATCAATAACACAGTATCTCATCCTTTATTTCCATTTTATAATAATCAGAAATATTAATTATTATGCTTATATAAAAATTATAACATGAAATAGTTATTAAAAATATCAAATATTATAATGGTTATGAAAGTCAACCATTCATATCAAAAAAAATTTTTAATTCTTAAAAAATTTACTTAAAATTTTATAGAAATATATTCAATAATATCAATCCTTTTTTAGATTCCCTTAAAAATAATTCTATACATAACAAATCCTGATAAATTCATTTGTTTCACAATGAATTATAAATCAATATTTATCGATGGTTTTATTCTAAAACATTCTTGTTTTCAAATTTAAAATGTTAATTATATTGAATAATAATAAACCAAAACATAAAATTTATTCTCTTTAAATATAATAAAAAATCCATATAATATCAAATGGAATTATTCAGTAAAAAACTGTGCATCAAAAAAATTAAATGAAGAAAATCTATTATTTTCATTATATAAAACATAATTTATAATATACATAAAAATAAAACAAGTAATATAGTAATTAAAATCACTTATCTTAACCAAATATTAATATTTACTAAATATTAAAGTATAATTTCAATTATGAGTCATAATAAAAACACATTCTTAATGTATCAAAGTAATGCCCCAACCCCTCTAGACTGGAGCCGGTGCATTACTAATTACATATGTATGATTAGAAGGAATCAAATAACGAAATACCATGTAGTTTTATTGTATTGAAGAATATATATACATACATGTAACTCATATCACATTTGGAAATGTAAAAAAATATAACACATAACCAAAACTAATAGATTGAATCCATGAGAACTCAATTAATGGCCTCCTCTTCATAACCTCTTGAAGGTAAACAAATGAAAGGGGTGAGCTCAGATGCTCATTAAGGGTTAAAACTAGTATAATCATTAATCAATAATAACTAAATCATAAACAATTAGGTATAGTAAATATGGCATGGTTAATAAATGAAAAACACATGTCTTTAATAAACTGAGAATGAAACTACATCCTTAGGATTTGTCATAATGAAAACCTCTTGGATAGTAATAACTAAAAATGAATGAATATTATTTTCATTAATTAGACGTCATGTATATACCATAAGATACAACAATATCGTTGAAAAAATTTATGATTGTTGGTAGTAACCCGTTTTATTTTTGGAAACAAACATGAAAGGTTTGTCGCCAACAGATTTGTCTCATGAGACATATCGATGAATCGAGGGGCTATAGTGGGCCCCACCCACCGCTGCATATCCAAATCATTATTAATAAATAGATTTAATAGAAGTAAAAAATTCCATTTTCAATATACATAAATATTTTAGGATACTAACTCATCAATGGATGTTGGCATTAATAAAGATACTTTTAAAGGGTACCATTGAAAAATTCTTGATGAAATAATCCTTAAACATTCCAAAGTATCCCATACCACCTTCAAAAATTCAACTCATAATCCCTTTTAATATCATGAAAATAAGTAGACTCTCTATATGATATAGAAAATGTAATTACATGCACCACAAGAAAGAAATAACTGGTGAAGAAGGCATATATCTCAAAAAGTTAAAGTGGGAGGAGAAATATCCATTTTAATTTGAAAAGTATAGTTATTTTGGTAAATCATTATTATTTTCCATAAATCTGGTTTTAAAAATTTATATCCCATAAATTAAAAGGGATGGATATGGGGATTACATTTTAGGAATAAATGATGTCCTACTGATGTGAAATCATGTAAAAAGTTATTTTAAATATTCTTCATAATTAAAACATTTTAGGGCAATTTAAGGAATTCATTAATGAGATTTTATAGTGCTAAGGAATTTTTTTTCCTTAAATCAAAAATGAAATAGAATATAATTTTAATGTTAAAATGTGTTATTTAAAGAGATAAACATGGCTTAAAATATATTATAGAGTGATCAAAAAATAGGTATTAATTTTAGGTTCCTTCAATCAAGCTTGCATTTTATAATAATTTTTGAAAGAATATTTTAAAATATGTAAATTATAACAAAATAAAAAAGGATTATGATTGGTAAACATGTATAGTACATTCACATAGAATCATTGATGAGTACACAAGAAAATATAATAATTTCATAAATTTGAATAGAGAATAAAAGAAACACGAATGAAAATGGAGGTCGGGTAGAAAATACTTACTATATTGTAATCAATTGAACCATATGTCCCAAAAATAAGAGCCATAAAATTAAAAATTTAATATCAAAAAAATATAAATATTCAAGGTATGAAACATCAATGGGTGTTATAAATAAACCATACACAAGTAAAAATAGTGAATACAGAATATCTCAAAAATATGGAAGTGGGATGGAGAAACCCTAATCAAGAATGTATCATTAGATTGAGGAAAAATAAATTATATAATTATTTGTGACAAAATTAAACCCACCAAATAATGGTGGATATATAGAATAAAACAATCATCGGTTATTCACAAATATTTTGGTAAAATAAAAAACCAATGACATTTATCATTAACTCTACGAATGGAAATTGAGTTAGGATATCCCTTACATTAAGCTCAAAGGTGTTCTTGATAACTATTAACGACCTGAATAATAAAATATAGCCTCATTAAATATAAACTCCATAACCTCATACAAATTTAATTGTTATGAAATTACCATATTATGTTTATTCATGATCTTTTTGATGGGTTTTAATAGATTCCATTTTATTTTTTATGAAGAATTTTCTCCCTTGGATTTCATGATCCGTTTACTTGTATTCATTAATAGAAGTTCATTTAAAATGTGACAAACATACAGAATTGTTAATATATATTATTAGTGACATTAGGGATATATAAATGACTTTATAATGATTTTGGGTTATATACAGGAGTATGATTCCTTAGTTAAAATTTACTGATAAATGCTTGGATTAACTTTTCCCATTATGTGCAAAAGGAACTTGTTTTGTATTATTATTTTTCATTATAAATGTGTAAGGGTTTCAGAATATTTAATAAGGTAAAATAAATATATTGAAATCTAGATCAACCATTTAAAAGGTTTCATGACCTGTCTTGATGATAGAAATGAAAAAGGAAAAATTGACATCCTTGAGTGTGATAATTTAACACATCTTAGACGGTGTTTTCATTTATTGTATAAAAGGAGGGGGAATGAGAGATGATGATGAAATATTCCATTAGTATAATAAAAATCTAGTTAATTTATGGTAATTTAGTTATCATAGAATATGGACTAGGGGATTTAAAAAATAAGTAGAAAATAAAGTAACTCAAAATAAAAGAAAATTTATTAAACACTCATGGAAATTCGACACCCTAATATCGTCACTGGAAATTTCATAAAATAGTTTGATGAGATAAAGGGGGTATATCATCAATAATAAATAATATTAGAAGTAAGGGGATATGGAAAGACATATCCCAACATAATCTATAGGAAATTTAAAAAAATAACATAAAATGAAAGAAAATAAAGAAAACAAAAGAGGATGTTTACCCATTGATCTCTTCTCCTGGAGATCCTTCATAAGCCCTTTGGTTTTGGACTTTTGGTGAGACCAAAATCTCCTGGATGTGAGTTAGAGTCTTGGGAGGAGTATTGGGTAGAAATTAGGTAATTCTTATTTCTTGAGAGGTGTTAGAGGAAGAGAGGAATGAGGGTGGTATTTATAGTGCTACAGAGGAGGTATGTTTCATTATTTCAATCATTATTATAATATTTTGGCTCAAGATATTAAATAATATTAATTAATGAGACTCCAAATAGTAATAATTTCTTGTGAGTTCAAACCAAGTGGTATTACGTCACTTATGATGTCATAAATTGTTTATTATGCTGATAATTTTCATATATAGTATTTTACCGTATTTCACTATTTATAAAAAATTCTTGAAATTCATAAAAATCCCAAAAATTCCCCCCAACCATTAATTGACATGTAGAATAAAAAAATGAATTCCATTTTTTAAAAATAAATTTTTATATATTATTAATTTAATTTTGAAATAAATTATAATTATTTCTAAAAATAACAACGTCAAAGGTATAATTAGTTTTATATCACATTGAAAATTTAATAAAGATCACATCATATTATTACCTTAAAAAATAAAACAATATTATTTTTTTTACTATTTATATGGGTAATATTACTATTCATATTACTATTCAAAAGGGTCTATTACTTTTCATAAAAAAAATCTAGTTGGTTATAGTAGACTCCAAATGACTTACTGATCACACCTGTAGATGAACATTTTTCGAAATCAAAAACATAATAGAGGAAAATTTGTTCCTAACGAGTAGATTATAAAATGTGTTGTTTTTTATAGACTAATTTTTTCATGCATTCTAAATTAAATCTATTTGTAAATTCTTAAAGTGTTACATTATGCCCCCCTTATAAAATGTTCGTCCTCAAAATTAGAAATTGAACTTCGAAAGTTAATGGCTGATACATGATTATTCTCTTTGGGAAACCCACATTCAGAATACATTTAAAATATCCTCTTAATAAGAAGAATGGGAAATGCATCTATCAATACATGACAATGAATTATAATTGGACAACACGGTCATGGAAGAATAATCAAACCATCATGTAGTGAAAATAAACTCTTTAAAATTGTATACAATGAACAGCTTAAACCATTTTGAAAATGGTTAAAAATGGAAAAATATATTGATTAAACACAGTATAATGATAGTCTCTAAATTTATATGATGAACATATCATTAACACTTAATCAACAAGAAGTAGATCTAAAATTCTCATTCCAAACATGTAAATAACTTCATCATGTATCCAATTGAAATATGGAAATACCATGAAGTACCGTAAAAACCATATTGGAAAAATGCATTCGTCTTTATTCCTTAAGTAACATACATGTTATTGGATATATTCCATAAATCCAAAAGTGCTATAAACTTCATTGATGATAGCATATACCACTTCTTGACAAGTCAAAAATCAATTCCAAGGTAGTTAGTACTTATCTAAATCAATCATTTCTTCATCATTATGTGAACATCCGAAAAATATATTAGGGATTGTATTTCCCTCAATCACACACACAAACACACACACACACATATATATATATATATAAGTTTATCATTCTTCTGAATCACATTTACTTTGTACTATTCATCATATGATCACAAATCCTAAATGAAGGAGTATTGTAGTATAATCCTTATATATTTGATAATTCATATAACTAGTACATTACTGAAAAAATATTGAAATGACATGATTAATGACTAAGAATATTAATTATTCTACTTCATCTGTGGTAGCATCATAACTTGATCATTATCCAAAACCAGAATTTAGGGTATATTCCTTTGACGATTTGGACATTGATTCACCTAGTGTCTCATCACGGTGTAGTAAATGAACTGTATATTAGAAACCATTTTCTTACCATTGATGTCAGTAACATGGTGAAACTTTCCCCACACTTATTACAAACTCCCATTTTCTTCAGGCATTTATAATGGCAATACTTTCCACAATTTTCACATGTGGGAAAACTCTTTTTTCACTTCTTCCTGTTGTTCCCATATTTCTCTTCCATCCTCTAATTATTTTTCTTCCCTTTAAATCCACATGACTCAAAGAAGTCATTACATACCTTGTCGACACATGATATTATTTCCTCATATGACAAGGATACTTGGGAGATAATCTTCCGTTGAAAAGATGGCTTTATACCATCACGTATATTGGTGAAGTGTTTATTATTTCAACAAGGATCTATTTATAATAAATTTATATATTATATATTAGCTCCTAATATTATGATCTCATTATAAATTTAAACATGGTATAACACACAGAATAATCTTAGGAATCATAAATCTGAGAACAATATTCCTTGGTCATGTTGGGGGCATAAATCCTTTATAATGGTGGGTCAAAAAAATATGAATTATCTTAAGAATATCCCCTGAGAGTTTCAAACCAAGAGTGAATAAAGGTTACTTGTCATGAACTAGGATACCCCAGGTCAATCCCAAAAGTCTTTGTCAGAGTTTTCATTCTTAGGCATTTCTATGTTAGATCCACCACTACTAGTTTGTATCTAGATAGTGATATATTTTCTATAAAAATCTGTATTATATATTCCTTGACAAAATTATCGGATGATATTTTTTATTTATCATCATATAATATCTTAGGGATTTGTTCCTTAACCTGTATTTTCTAAATCTATATCCCATGGTTTCTACTAAACTTCTTATGATACGAACTGTAATTCCCCAACCCCTCTAGACCAGAGCCACTGAATTACTCATTACATTGGCATGATTACATGGAATCAAATCCCTAAATATAGAGTATTTTTGTATTATTGAAGAAACTACATACATTCAAGAAACTCATATTACATTGGAAGGGTAACAAAAGTCAACACATAACAAACTAATAGACTGCATCCATGAGAACTCCATAAATGGTCGCCTCTTCATAACATATTGTAGGTAAAAAATTAAAGGGGTGAGCTCAAATGCTCAGTAAGGGTTACAAGTAGTATAAGTATGAATCAATGATAACTGAATCATATAAAATTAGTCATAGTTAATATGTCTTGGTGAATAAATGAAGAAAACGTACCTTTAATAAACTGAGAAAGAAACTACATCCATAGGTTTTGTCATATTGAATACCTCATGGATGGTAATAACTGAAAATGAATAAAGAGAATGATTATTAATTGGACATCATGTATCTAGAGCATGAGACCACAATACTATTGAAATGGTTTTTGTTTTTAGGTAGAAACCAGTGTGATTTTTGGAAACAAACTCGAAGGGTTTATCACCTACTGATATGTCTCATGAGACCTGTTGATGCATCAAGGGGCTATAGAGGGCCCCACTCGCCACTGCATGTCCAAATCATTATTTACACATAGATTGAATACATGTGTAATATTCTGTCTCAATATCCATACATATTTATGGATATTTATTTATTAATGTATGTTGACATAAATAAAGATAATTATATATTAGGCCATTGAAAAATTCTTGAGGAAATAATCCTTAAGCAAACCAAACTGTTCCATACTTACTTGAAACATTCAAATAATAATCCCATATAATATCATGAGAATAAAGAGACTCTAGATGTGATAAAAAAATTCAGTACATACACCACATGAAAGAAATAAGTGGTGAACGAGGCATATACCTCAAAAAGAAAAAGTGTGGGGAGGGAAATCCATTTTTTCTTTGGAAAGATGAGTTCTTTTGGTAAATAATTTTTATTTTCAATAAATTGGAATTTTAACATTTATATCCTATAAAAGATATGTTAATGACATTGAGATTACATTAGAGGCAAGAATGATGTCAGAATGAAGTGAAATCATGTAAAAAGTGATTTTAAAGATGCTTTAGATTTAAAACATCGTATGACATTTTAAGGAATTCATTAAAGATATTTTAAAGTTAAATGGAATGTTTTCATTCATAAAACTAAAAATTAACCAAAATATAATTTTATTGCAAAAATGTGTGATTTAAAAATATAAACATGGGTTAAAACAAATTATAGAGTGAACATCAAAATAAGTAAGAATTTTAAATGTTCCTTGAATCAAGCATGCATTTCAGAAGAATTTTTGAAATATTTTTTTAAAACATGTAACTTCCCAAAAAATAAGGACAGATTGTGATTGGTACTAATATATAGGAAATTGAAAAGGAATTTATGAGGAGTACACTAGAATAAATAAGAATTTAATTGAGGTGAATAGAAAATAATAGCAACCTGAATGAAAATAGAGGTTTAGGTAGAAAATACTTACTAGTTTGTAATCAATTTAACCCATTACCCCAAAATTAATAGTAATAAAATTCTACATGAATATCATGAAAATAAATAGATTCATCATGTTTATCTTCAATGGAATGTATACATACACAAGAAACAAATAATACTAGTGAATACAGAATATCTCACAAAGATGGAATTGGGATGAAGAAACCCTTACTAAGAACGTAACATTAGATTGATGAAAAAAGAATGACATAATTATGGGTGAAAAATATAAACCCAAAAAATAAAATTGGATATAGAAAATAAAATAACCATATGTAATTCACACATATTATGGTAAAATACAAAACTAATGACATTTATGTTTAACTTAATGAATGGAAATTGAGTTAATATATCCCTTACCTTAAGCTTGAAGGTGTTCTTGATAGTTCTTAACAACATGAATAATAAAATTTAGATTCATTAAATAATAAATTCAGAACATCATAATCATTTAAATGATATTTTATAACCTTATTAGGTTCATTCGTGACCTTTTTGATGGGTCTTAAGAGATTCAATTTTATTTTTTGGGAATCATTTTTTCCATTTATTTTCATGATATGTTTACTTATATTCATGAATGGATGTTAATATGAAACATGGTTAACCATCTAGAATTTTTAATATATATTATTAGTGACAACAATGAGATATATATGGTATTATAATAATTTGGGGTTATATACATGAGAATGATTCATTTGTTAAAATATGTTGACAAATGCAAGGATTATCTTTTCCCAGTTTGTGCATAATGAACGTGTTTTGTATTATAATTTTGTACTATGACTGTGTAAGGATTATAAAATATTTCAGAAGGTAAAATAAATATATTCAGGTCTATTTCAAACATTAAAATGGTTTCTTGGACAGTTTTGAGGATATTAATGCAAATTTAAAACTCGTCTTCCTTGAGTGTGATAATTTAACTCATCTTGGATGGTGTTCACATTTATTGTATTAAAGGAGGTGGAAAGAGACATGATGATGGAATATTACATCATTATAAAAAAATTATAGTTCATTTAATGTACATGAGTTATCATATAATCTGAATGATGAGATCTGAGGAAATAATTAGAAAATAATGAAACTCAAAATAGAAGAAAATTACGAAATCACTCATAAAAATTCGACAGCCTTACAGCGGCGCATAAAATTTTGTAAATTAGATTAATGACAGAAAGGGTGATCTTATCACTCTTATATAATATGTATAGTAAGGGAGATATAGAATAAAATATCCAAACACAATCCAAAGTAAATTAAAATGATTAACATAAAATGAATGAAAAGAACGAAAACAAAAGAGGATGTCTACCTCTTGATCTCTTCTCCTTGAGATCCTTCTTAATGCCTTTGGTTTTGGTCTTTTGGTGAGACCATCAGCTCTAGGACATGGCTAAGAGTCTTGGGTGGATTATTTAGAAGAACATATGTATTGTTCTGGGCTTGAGAGGTGTGGGAGGAATAGGGGAATGAGGGTGGTATTTATATTGGAGGATAAGTGGTATTCTTGATTATTTTAATCATTATTATAATATTTTTTCTCAGATCTATGAATAATCATAATTCATGTGACCCCTAATATTAGTAATGTCATGTGACTTCAAACCGTGTTGTGTTATATCACTTATGTTGTCATAAATATTTTATTATACTTATAATTTTATATATACGGTGTTTCCCCGTATTTCACTATTCATAAAAAATTCAACAACTTTACCATAATTCAAAATATACACCCTAACCATTTATTAACATGTATAATTCATAAATTAACTCTATTTTTCAAAAATAATTTATCTAAATATTTTCAATTTAATTTTAACATAAAATGATAGTTATTTCAAAAATTAACATCTTTAAATGTATAGTTAGTTTTATATCACATTGAAAAATTTGTTATGATCTCATCATTTTATTACCTTAAGAAAGTAAAATAATAATATATTTTACTATTTTGTTAGGTGATATTACTATTCATAAGGGTATGTTACTATTCAAAAAAATCTTGTCGGTTCTTTCAGACTCCAAATGACTTACTGATCACAACTCTAGATGACCATTTTTTGAAATTAAAAACATAGTAGAGGAAAACTTGTGCTTAATGAGTAGATTATAATATGTTTTGTTTTGTAGGGACTCGGTGTTCCAGGCATTCTAAATTAAATATATTTTCAAAATCATTGGTTGTTACATTATTCCCTCTTACATAAATTAATTTTTCGAAATTTGAAATTAAATAACAAAAGTTAATGGTTGATACATGAAAATTCCCTTGTGGGAAACCGACAAGAGCAAACAAACTTACTAATGAATTATCTAGGAAAGACCATATAGTTATGGAAATTATGTGGATCCATGGAGATCCATTGATCAATGTCCAAAAAAACATGACATGGTAATTGTAATAGAAGGGACATCATCAACCCGATCCCAACTAATTTCTCAACAGTCATTACTAGAGGAGTTTAATAAAACTCAAAAAGAAGATCCTTTATTAAAGAAGAAACTTACGCCTTCAAATGATGTGATGATTTCTAAGTTCAATATTTATCAAGAAGGTGTAGTGACATTTGGTACAAAACTACGCGTTCCATCTATTCTGGAAATAAATAAGGATCTAGTGGATAAAGCTCACACATTTACATTCTCTATACATCCTAGATACATGAAAATGTATAGGGACCTTCATTATCATTATTAGTGTGATAATATGAAAAGGGAGATTGTTGACTACAAGGTTCCTGGTATGTCAGAAAGTGAAGGAACAGAAACAACTTCCTATAGAGGTATTACAAAAAATTCCCAGTCCAATATATAAGTGGGAAACATATAACTATAGAATTTGTTACAGGTATCCCAAGAAAATCCAAAGAAAACAATGTGATATGTGTTATAGTGGACCATCTCACCGAGACAGTCAATTTTATATTTATTCGGGAATAATTCACTCTTGATCAACATTCAGATATTTACATGATGGAAGGGTTAAGGATGAATGAGATACCACACACTATCGTATTTGATCATGATATTAGGTTTACATCAAATTTATGGAGAAGTCGTCAAGATGAATTGAGTACTGAATTCAATTTTGGTAAGTCCTATCACCCCAAACTGATGGAAAATCTGAATGGACTATCCAAACACTTGAGGAAATACTAGGAAATTACTCAAAGTACTTTAAAGGTCTATAGGAACAATTTATCCACATTAGCATCATCATGTATATTTTTATTACGATAGAAGATACACAACCAAAGCCAAAAAAGACCCACATAGATGGATGGATCAATGGAGGTAAATAATGGTGAATTTTTAGGGCATCCCCTCTAACCAGGTTCGACCCCTCGTGTTTTAGGTAATTAACAGTATGAAGGAAAATGGGGTCAAAAACTATAACATTAAGAGATGCAAGGTACTCCATGACTTACGATCAACCTTTCACATTATTTGAGTTCAATTACAACAACATCTTCAATTTTATCATTCAAATGGAAACATATGAAGCTCTATATGTGAATCAATGTAGAACTTCTACTTTTTGGGAACAAGATGTTGAGAGAAAGCTTCTTGGGCCTGATCTTCGACAATAGATTATAAAACAATTCATTCTATCTAGGAGCACAATAAGGCTGCTCATAGTCAGCAAAAGTTCTATGTTGAAAATCATCAAGGGACATGGAGTTTGATGTTGGTGATAAGGTCTTCCTTTGAATATCACCATGGAAGAGAATCACGTGGTTTAGAATGTAAGGGAATATCCTCCCCAGGTACATTTCCCCAATGAAACCCTTTATCACGTATGAGTTGAGTCTTATCAGCTTGGACTTCATCCAAATACAGCTCAATTTGATGATGTATTAATCATATCCCTATTTAAAAAGTACATACCAGACCCATTACATGTACTTAATACAGAGGTGGTTCAACTGGAACACGACCTCTCTTATGAGGATCATCCGGTGGAGATCTTGGATCATAGAGAAAAGGTTCAACACAACAAGACTACACACCTTGTTAATTTGTTTTGGAGTGAAAAAATATATGAAGAATCTACGTGGTAAATAGAGAAGCCTATGAGGAATAATTACCCACACATTTTATCTTCTGAGGGAATGAGTTGAAATTTCAGGGATAAAATTTTTTACTATGGGAAGAATGTAACGACCTGATCTTTGGAATAATATTTTGTTTCCAAAAAATATATTCCATACTACTCCATAATCATTAAAAATATATAAATATAAATTAAATGTGACAATTGAGTCTGGATCATTATGTTAACGTTGGTTAATATGAGTATTCGTTAGTATGGACGTTGGTTAATATGACTATTGAAAACAATAAAAATTGATAAAATTATTGTTTATAAACAGAATCGATAATGGATTTTGAACGTAGAAAGAAGATTTGATGGCCTCATCCATTAGAATCCGGCAATATGAAGCTGATTTTTCTATTCTTGAGAAAGAGGCAACATCACTAGGCATCACTCTTGATGAGGAACATGATGAACTTCAACTTGTTCTACTCGAATGAAATCACTTACACGATAGTTTCAAGTTAGTGGTGATTACAACTCAGATGATGTTATCTATCCTGCCCAAAGAGTCTATCATCATCTCACACATAACAACACACCATACCATGGGTTTTCCTATGGTTTCTAGAAAATGGGTGTGGAATATAGTATTTTATAAGGATAAGGGCTGAATATATTAAAATATTTCCTATTCTAGTGGAGAGTTGTGTCACAAATTCAAGGAATGATTTTCAAATCATAAATAATATTATAGGAATTGGAGTATTCATTAATGATTTAAAAAAATCCAATTAACATAAAATTACAATATTATAAAGTGAAAAAATATATTTGGATGATGTGAACTGTTATAATATATTATTAGATAACTAATAGATTATTTTGATGTCATAAAACACATTTTATATTTATACAGTATTTACTTTTTACCCAAAAATATGACATCTTAGAAAATTATTAAATATTCACCATTTAATAATTTCAAAATCATTATTCACTAAATAATATTCATTTTATCTAAACAATTATCTAAATATTTGATTTTTCATTGAAAACAAAAAATGATATTTATTGAAAATAGACTGGTTTTGACAAAAATATTTTTCAAACCATAATAAAAATTACATTTGACTTCATTCAAACTATAAGATAATTTATATATAATATAATTAATTTACTAATAATATATTATTATTTGAATCAGAAATCTATTTATTCGTCAAAATAGGTTTCCTAATTGAATTTGATATATTAACCGAAAATCATCTGTTATTTAAATATTATTTATAATGTAACAATAAAATAATGAAAATATTCTCATTATTAAATAAAAAATAAGGCACATAATAATAATTTTAGTGTCTTGTTACAAATAAAATTATTACACAAGAATAAGCCCTAGGGGTAAGGTGTGTGATGGTGGGGATTTCATGGGGCCATTCAGTGAACATTGTTTCATCTCTGACCTCGATGAGATTGAACTTCTCCCATAAATGGGTTCCCACATGCTTTAGATATCAGATCTAAACATGGTATTAGTATAGGTAAAATACCGAAAATGATATCTCCCATGGAGGCATTGATAAATGGGATTCATGGGGTATGACCCTATATGTTAAGGTCATCACTTCCTTTGTCTATTCCAAAAGGATTTGTTAAAAAAATATTTATACTAGTCATGTCATAACTACTCAACAAATATATTACAAATGGTAAGGATACTTAATAGTTATTTAGATCAAATTGGACAAAACAAAATAAAAAGTATTTCATGTGATTTATATTTCGATAGAACATTTTATTAAAAGAAACTAAATTTTATTCACTAACATTCGGGTCATTAAATCCTTCACCCCTTATGATATTTCTACCTTGAAATTTTCTTTTCCCACACTAAAATAGATCAGGTTA
The DNA here is from genome assembly GCA_963277665.1 of Viscum album. Classification (NCBI taxonomy): domain Eukaryota; kingdom Viridiplantae; phylum Streptophyta; class Magnoliopsida; order Santalales; family Viscaceae; genus Viscum; species Viscum album. Next base: position 1,114,769,880 of record OY728146.1, read on the forward strand.
ACTCTTCTTCATCACTACCTCTAGTTCCCAAGTTGCTTCTTCAAACTTGTGGTTCCCCCACAACATAACGACGAGTGGAATTATTTTATTTTGTAGAACATTTTCTCTGAGATATATGAATTTCAATGAATTCTTTTCATATGAGAGGTCAATATCTAATGGTACCACCAATGTATTTAGTACATGTGATGGGTATGTAATGTACTTCATTAAGAGGGATACATGGAATACACCATTTACATGATATGGGTTCAGTGGGAATTCTAGTCAATAGGCCACTACTGCGATGTGAAAATAAAATCAAAAGGACCGATGAACCATGGAATTATATTTCCCTTATGCCAAAATCTCATAACTCTCTTCCATAGAGATTTGCATAGGAATACCATGTCACTAATAACAAACTCTAGGTATCATTGACCATTGTCTGTGTGGTTCTATTTTCGAAACTAAGTAGATTTGATATTCTACTATATGGTCTTAACCATCTCCATCATTTCATTGACCATTTTCAGACCATGAGGTTTTTTCCCCAACTTCATCCCAACATGCAAGTGTTTGTAACCTCTTCTGACAAAGGAGTTCATAAGAATACATTTTGATTCTTGAGTGGAAACTACTGTTTCAAGATAAATACACCAAATAAATATATTTTTCCCACTTGACTTGGATGTCCATTGAACATGTTTTCAACATTTCCTCAAGTGTTTGGTTAGTCTGCTCAAATTGGCCATCTGTTTTAGGGTGATAGGTCATGCTGGAATTCAACTCGGTTTTTAGAGCATATTATAGACTCTTTTGGAACATATAGGTAAATATTAGATCTCGACCAGACACAATCGATAGTGGCATTCCATTGAGCCTTACAAAATCTATGATGTATATTTATGCCAGTTGATCCAGTGAGAAATCATCAAAAAATTGAAATGAAGTGTGTAGTGTTTGTAAGATTATCCATAACAACTCAGATTTCATTGTTTCCTTTGGATGTCTTCCATAATCCTGTGACAAAGCCCATGGTCATGTTTTCCCATTTAATGTTGGCATGGGTAATGGTTTCATCATCCCTTAAGAATTACTCCTCAAATCCTTCTCTTTCTAACATACCATGCTATTTGATGTATATTTAGTGATCTACTTCTTCATTTTATCCGACCAATAATACTCTCATAGATCACGATACATCTTCTTGTTTCCTAGGTGAATGGGGAAATTTGAACTATTTTCATATTCGAATATTTATTTCGTTAACTCTAGAAATGATGGAACACATAATATTGACCCAAATCTCACAATTCCATATTCATTAACATTCAACTGTCAGATTTTCTATTTTCCAATAGCTTCCACTTTATTCTGAATTTACACTTCATCCTTTTTATAATCCTTTAACCTGCCCAAAACAAATGGCTGATAAATTATTTTTGAAATTATTGCTGATTTTTCATTATATATGATTCACTTGTCCATCTTCATCAAATCTATGAAGATTTGACCCTTTTCAATTGAAATCAATGATAGAATTGTTGGGCCCATTCTACATAGAGAATATTCCACATTTTTCTCTTTCCTAGGGTGGTAATTTATTTAGAATTCGTTATAATTAATGATCTTTAACCACATTCATTGGAGCATATTCAGATCTTTCTGTGTGAATATATATTCAGTCTTTTTGATATATATATTTCCCACTTATCCCCAATGAAATAATAGAACCATATTTTCAATGCAACGATCACTATTTCAAACTGCAGATCATGCTTGGGATAGTTTTTATCCTGATGTTTCAACTTCCTTGAGTCATAGGCAATGAATTTTTCATTCTTCGTCAACACACATCCCATTCACTTCTTCAACGAATCGCTGAACATTACGAATATCTCCCCACTTTAGGGTAGTGTGGTCACAAGGGAAGTAGTACGTAATAAAACTAATAAAAAAGAGTGTTCTTGTGTATTTGGGGATTAGGAACATTACATAACAACATAAATCATGAAATACACATCTTTATTGAAAACTTATTTTAAATGACCACAACATTCCTTCGTACTTAGAATTAAATGGGATAACGTGAGGAAATATAAAAAAAGGGTGATATATAAAGCCTAGTAAGGGTGTAAACAAGGCATAACATGAATAATAAAATAAATTTTTTTAAATAGGCATATCAATGGATCATAAGAGAAATACGAACATAAAGGCATGATGTAACATGATTATTATAACATTTTAATGTGGCAACAACTTAATGAACTCCATCATTAACATAAATGATTTACGAAAAAAACGTTCTTCACATAGTAGAAAAATGTCTTATAAAGGAATCAAGAAAAACCCTATCCCAACAAGATGCAAAATATTACCCAATTCATTAGAGCTCTATCTGGACAAACCATTCCAAAATCATTTAAATCTCATGCTTAAGAGTTCCACATGGATTATATAACATATATTCATTCAACATAATCATTTGTTTCATGATAAATGAATATTCAATAAATACATATAATTAACCATATTTAATTTACTTGTTAATAAAGTTGAATATCCTTGATCGAGGAGTTGTTATGGTATTCACTACACAATGATTTTGGCATAAAAATCATGATGTAATTTTGGCAGCATAATGAAATCATATGGATATCCCCAAATTGGGTTGATGAGAGAGAAAGGTGTCTATAATAATTTATACATGGCATGGATAGTAAGGTGATCAAGAAAAATAATATTCTAACATGTTAAATGGAGTTTAGATTCATAATATAAAATAAATTCTTGAATGAAAATTAGAAGAGAGAAACACCTTACGGAATTTTGGCACAGTAACAGGTGGGATTAAAGCATCATAGGGGAGATTAATGAAAGTTAAAGGACAATATAAAATATTGTATACATAAAATTTAATGTAATGAATTATTTAATAACATATCCCAAATCATTAAAATTTATATTAAATGGCGTGACATAAATCTGGTCTATGAAGAAAAACAAGAGAATGCGATCTAATTCTTGGATGTGTGAACCCAAAGGCCTGATGAAGGATTTTTGGGAGATTAAGGGGCCTAGGGAGGACTCTATTGAATAATTAGAATAGGTTGGTTGATCTTAAATGATCTTTAGTGAAGTGAAATGGGAGCTTGGGTGGGTTTTGGAAGGAAAGGTGGGGGAATTAATTATTATTTTGGTTTTATACACTACACACTAAAATATTCAAAACCACAAACCATCTCATGGTTTTCCCCATGGTTTCTAGAAAATGGGAGTGGAATAAATTATGTTATAATTATAAGGGTCAAATATATTAATACAATTCCTTTAATTCTTGGAGGTGAGTCACACATTCAACGAAATTATTCTAAAATCATAAAAAATATTATAGGTCTTGTAAGATTCCATAAGGGTTTTTAAAATAAATCCAATAAAATTAATATCACAAAATTTTAATGGGAAAATATATATTTGTCCTAATATACCTTTTATATTATTTTATTACTTAACTATTCATTCATTATATTGTTATAAAACACATTATATATTTATACAGTATTAAATTTTGACCTAAAATTCAACTGTCCTAGAAATTTTTAAAAAAATCCCCATTGGATAATTTCATTTTCATGATTCATGTAATAATATTAATTTTATCTAAATAATTTTATACATATGTGAATTATCATTCTTAATATAAAAACATACCTTTATTTAAAATTGATGGGTTTTGGGAAAATCAGTTTTTATACCTTAATAGAAAATTCATTTGACTTCATTAAAATTTAAAGATCATTTATATTTATTAAAAGTAAAATTATTATTTTATTTTATTATTTAATAAAAAAATCCATTGATTCATCAAAATAGATTTTTTTTATTGAATTTCAATATTATCCAACAATACTATTTATGCTTTAAAAAAATTTAAAAGTCATAATAATTGAATGAAATTATATTCATTATTCTATACAAAAATAACACACATAATAACAATTATAGGGTCTTATTACATATACCATTATTACACCAAAATACACATTAACTATATGGGGTGGGATGGTTTCAAATTCATGGGGCCATTCAGTGAACATGGTTTGGGCTATGAAATCGATGATCTTGAACTTCTCCTATAAATGGTTTCCATCATGCTTAAGTTGTTTAATCTCATCTGAGGATTGGTCTAGGAAATAGTCCAAAAATTCTATCTCCCTCAGAAGCTCTAATAAATGGAATTCATAGGTTTTTATCCTATTGGTTGAAGTCATCACTTCCTTTTTCTATTCCAAAATGACATTTTAAAACCATATATTTATACTATATATGGTATCATAGATAAAAAACTATATTATCTACAGTAAGGATGCATATTGGTCATTGAAATCCAATTTCATATAATAAAACAAAAAGTAGTCCATGTGTTTTCTATATCCATTATAAATTTAATTAAACGAAAGTTAATTTTATTCATAAAAAATTGGGATGGTAAAACCATACCCCTTATGAAATTTCTCCCTCAATATTTCATATTCCAACCCAAAAATAGATGGGGGTAACTCTTCTTCATCACTTACCCTGGTTCCCCTGATTCTTCTTCAAACATGTAGTTTTTTCACAACACATTAACGAGGCGCATTTCCTTATTTCGTAGAACATTTTTTCCCTACGATATAAGATCTTCACCAGCTTCTATTCATAGGAGAGGTAATTATCCAGTGGTATCTAGTATATATTGAGTATTTATGATAGGTCTTGTATGTAATTCCATAATAGGCATACATGTAATATGTCATGTACTTCAGAAAGGTTTAGTGGGAGTGATAGTTGATATGCCACTACCCCAATGCGTTCACGGATCTCAAAAGTCCCAATGTACCTTGTACTAAGCTCTCAATTATTACTAAATCTCATAAATATATTCCATGAAAATATTTTTAGGAATAACATGTATCCAAAACAAAACTCTAGGTCTCATATATGATTGTTAGTATATATCTTTTTTCAACTCTGGGTAGCTTCGATGTTCTATTGGATAGTCTTAACCTTCTCTACCATTTCTTTGTCCTTTTTGAAACCTATAAGTTTTCCCCCACATCATCCCAACATGAAAGTGTTCACCACTTATTATCATAAAGTGATTCATAAGGATTAATTTGGATTCTTGAGTGGAAGTTGTTTTTGTAAGAGAATTCCACCAGAGGACGATATTGGCCTCATATTCTTTGATGTCCATTGAGAATTCTATCAACATTTCCTAAAGTGTTTAGATAGCTCGCTCAGAATGTCGATTAATTTTATGGTGATAGGACTTGTTGAAGTTCAACTCCGTGTTCAGAGAATATTTGGCACTCTTATAGAACATAGAGGTAAATATTAGATCTCGATCAGACAGAATCGATAGTGTTATTCCATGCTGCCTTACCACATATCTGGTGTTTTTCAGTTGTAGTTGATCCAGTGAGAAATCATCTCAAATTGAAATGAAGTACACAGACTTTGTAAGATGATCCCCAATAACTTATATTTCATTGCTTCCTTTGCATGACTTCTCAAAACCAGTGAAAAGTCTAGGGTGTTGTTTTTCCATTTCCATATTGGTATGGGTAATGGTTTCATCATCCACTTAGACTTCTACATGTCATCCTTCACTTGATGACATACCAGTCACGTTGATGTATATTTAGTGATCTCCTTCTTCATGTTATCCCACAAATAGTGCTACTAGAGAACTCAATACATCTTCATGTTTTTTGAGTGAATGGAAAAATTATAACTATGTTTATCATCCAAATGTTATAGCTTTATATTTGGATTTTATGGAACAGATATTCTTGACCCAAATCCCATAATTCCTTCTTCATTAATAGTTAACTCCGAGGATTTCCCTTTTTGGATTGTTTCCACTTTCTTCTGAATTCCAAAAACATAATTTTTAGTATACATTAACCTTTCAAAAATACATGGATGAAAAATAATTTATGATAGTATTAATAATTTTCCAATATTTATGATTCCCATGTCAATATTCATTAAATATAAAAATATTGGATCTTTTTTAATTATCATCAACGATAGGTTTGTTGGTTCATTCCAACATAGTGCATCAGCCACCCTGTTCTCTTTCCCAGGGTGGTAATATATTGAGCAGTCATAATCCTCAAGGAGCTCTAACCATATTCATGTTAACATATTAATCTCTTTCTTTGTGAACATATATGGGATACTTTTGTAATCCGTATATACATGAAAATTATTTACAATGAGATATTGCTGCTGGATTTTTAAAACAAAGATCGCCACTTCCAACTCCATATCATGTGTGGGATAGTTTTCAAAATGAATTTTCATTTTTTTGAGGCATGGGAAATGACATTTCCATTCTTCATCTACAAAAATCCCAGACCCTTCTTCAAAGAATCATTGAATATTACAAAAATATTCCCATTTTATGGTAGTATGAATAGTGGAAATGATAATCCTATTATTTAACTCCATGAAGCTTTCTCCACATTCATAATTCCAAGAAATCTTGACTCCCTTCATTTTTATCTTGGTAAGAGGGTTTTATAATCCTGATAACTTTCTCACAAATCAGTGATAATATCAAGCTAACCCCAAGAATCCATTAATATTTGTCATAGATGTCAGTATCAGACATTGCAGAATTTTTTTTGGAAAGATCCATAGATATTCTATTGCTTGTGATGATATGCCCCATGAATGAGGCTTCCTTCAACCCGAATGCTCACTTTATATACATTATATATAGATTCTCCTTTCATATTTTGTCTAGTGCAATTCATAGATTCACCTCATGCTCTTTCATGGTTGTGGAGTATATTAGAATATCATATCTAAAGTCTACCACAAATTTGTTGAGGTTATCAATAAAAACTCTAATCATCATGTCTATTAAGGATGTTGGATCATTAGTGAGTCCAAAAGGCATTACATGGAATTCATTGTGCATGTACCTTGCACAAAAATTAGTCATTGGGATATCCTCCTTCTTCACCCTTACGTTGTAATATCCTCAACATAGATCCACCTTGTAGAAGTAGTGTGCTAAACGTACTGGATCAACCAATTCTTTAATTTGTTGAAAATGATACATTTTCATTATAGTGATTTTCTTGAGCTCATGATAATCAATGCAAAGGAGAATTGAACCATCCTTCTTCTTAACGAAGAGGACTGGTGAACCCCATGGTCAAGTACTTGTGTGTATAAACACTTTATCTAGATTCTATTATAGTTGTTTCTTTAGCTTCACAAAATCCATAGAAACTATTAAATTTTGTGAGTTGGATATTTGAAATTCCCTAGGTATAATATCAATAAAGAATTCAATACCTCTTCATGGAGGAGGGCCATGCAATTCCTCAAGAAACACATCAGTGATTGACCTCATAATAGGCATGTATTAGTGGTTGGTTCCTTCTTTAGACTCAATCATATGATAAAGATATTTATGCTCATAGGGATATAATATCTATTCATGAGATTATGGTGCTAAAGAATATTCATCCTCCTCCTTGCACTTGTATTGAATCGTGGGTCGATTGGCCATATAGAGAGTGATTTCCCCCTCATGACAATTTATGTTATCTCTATATAGGGAAAGACAATACATGCCATGAAGTGCATAAAATTCCACCATGGGAAGTGTTATGAGTTTCTTTTATAAGATCAATCTAAAAAAAATTAGGGGAGGAGTTATATTCTGGGGATTTTGTAATTTCCCAGTTTTCCATTTTCACTAACATCTCTACTTTTATACTTTGTGGTGATGTTTGGATTGTTCTTTTGATCTTTTGGGATATAAAAGATTGTGTAGCAATAGAATAAATTGTTTTTATCTATTCTTGAATAAAATACAATAATACCTATCACCACATCATTATTGACATTCACTATGAAATAAGTGACATAAAATTCTCACCCTTACTGCCTTGGTGGCTTTCAGTTGCCTCAAAAAACCCATGATATAGGGCACTAGTATGAAATGTTTTTTGGTTTCTTGAAGTTTTAGTATATGAATAACATGTTGAGGATTGAAAAAATCAGTTCTTTCCTTTATCACAGTAATAGGTTTTTTATTACTGGAAATCGCAGGCTAGGTTCCCTTCCCTCTCGCATCTAAAGCATTTCCTTGTCCCCTTCAGGAAATTTCTAGGGTGATCCATTTTGTACTTTTCAGAAGTGGGGTGATGTTATTTTTAGCATCATTGGATTTATCAATTGGGGCTCCAAAATTAATGTCCACTTTCCTCTGATTATCCCCATGATACCCTTAAGATTTGTTGATCTACATCTTGACTTTGAGGGAAAATAGGACAATCTTCTCATAGTTGTCAAAGTCACAGATCGTAGGTATTTCCGTAGGCTGGGTTTTAGCACACCGCATAAGCATTTAGCATCGATGTCAGGGGTAAGAAAACCATAGGCGAATCTGGTATGTCTAGTGATGTTATCCTCACACAACCCTATATATTCATCTTCATTTTTCTTAAGTGCAACGAAATCTCTTTTTGTTTTTAGATGGAAGGTGCAGGGAAAATATTTATTCAAAAACATTTCCAAAAAATCATTCCATCACATTTTCCCAATATATTCCTCTGACTTCATATTTTCTATCAATTTATACCACTAATAATCTTAACCATCTATATGATTTTCATCTATAATAACCTTCTCTTGTTCATAATATTGATGTGTGGGGAAGACCATCTCCATAGAGTAGAACTATTGTCTAGTAATTGAGGGGTCAGATGATCCACAGAAAGTATGATCCCTTTTTTCATGAATCTCTCAATTGTGAGTTGTTATTAATTGGGGTGTAGGATGTTCCACTTGATACATGATTCTATTAAAAACATGAGTTAACAATGAGTGTGTCGTGACGATGTTTGCAATTTCCCATGCCATCAAATTGGGAATTTCATTAGAGAAATCATCAAATTGATATTTGAATAATTTGTTATCCCAATTCCACATATTATATACCATTGGATTGAATAATAGAAAAAGTTAGTGGTAAATAATTTATGCTATTAAACATAGAAAGGGGAATCCAATGAAAATAGGAATAATTTCTAAATCACATTAATCTTTTTATCTTTTGAATTTCTATGATTTGATCTATGATATCCAAGATCTACAACCTAAAATATAATCTTAGGTGCATTATTTTAATTTAATAATGGGTTTTACTAAGATTATGATTTTACCAAAGCATATCACCGGGAGTTTCGAGCTAATAGTGAAGTAAGGCTCATGTTCGTGCACCAGTTCCCATTTGAGTCAAGATCAGAAATGTGTTTTCAAGTTTTACCCCTAGATATAATTGTGTTAGAGCCACCTCTACTTGTTTATCTCTAGATATGGATGTATTTTTGTAACATCCCAAGTAAGTAATGAATAATAGATATTCTTATAAATGTATATTTATTAATTAGATAGTGTTTTAGAGGTTTAAAATGAGAATAAATCCAATCTTAAGCATGGAATACACTAATATTTTAAAAAGATTGTTTTACTGCCTTTTGATGGAATTTTTTTTTAAATAAAACTTTCAAAAATTTTATAAGCTCTATTTGTAAAAAAAAAACTTATTATTTATGATTGTGACATTTAAATTTACATTGGATAAATTTTTGGTATTTTTCTGACAATGTTCATTTTTTAATGAATAGTAAAAAATACTTCATTTTTCATCAAAACTGTATTTTTCATCTAATTTAATTATATGGATAGATTATCATTATAGTTGGTTTTAAAGTGTTATTATAATATATTTTTACCATTTAATCCAATTGTGGTCATTTTAATTAGTTTCACATTGGAATTGAGCATAAACAAGTACCAAAATTTTCATAGAAATTGTTTCTAAAAAAACCCGCTTTTTGTTTTGACAACGGGAATTATTTTTAAATTAATTATTTCAATTTCTGTGTTTGTAATTTAGTAAATTGGATTAAATATTTGGAATCATAAGGTCCAAATTATGTAATCAAGACTCTTTTGTTTTTGGACTTGGTGAATAGTAACGATGGTAAATATCGTTAATTATCTTGATTAATTAGTAATCGGGTAGTTAAGGATAATAAAATAATATCATAATAATAAAAAATGACACCATAATGTGTCCTAATGATACAGGTTGTGTCATGGCCTACCATGGGATTCCTTGTGCCAAAATTGGGGACCCCATGGAATCACTTTTTGTGATAATTACTTTTGATCTTTTTATTTTTAAAGAAAGTTAAATATAACAAAGAATGTATCACCTGAGTAAAACATTTTTAATTTTGTCTAAATAAATTATCTATTGGACTATAAATAGTAATTAGAAAGATAAACATATTTCCTACATCATAGTAGTTTTTTTATAATTTTTAGACATTAAATTAATTAAATTATATATGACAACATGATGATGCAGTGATTACCTCATTAATGAACGATTTAAATAAAATGAAAAGATAAGGTAAAATCTAAGACTTACACTAGTCAAAGACCTATTGGATGAGTATATTTCGAAACCTTATCACCTTATCCTTGAAATACATCAATGTGGGACCTTTAAAATCAGAAACTCATTTGAAAATAAAGTAACATTTTATACCTTTCCAAGAGTGCTCCTCTACTCCTCTTATAAAAGGCCCCCACCTCAACCTCCTTACCCACACTTCTCAGGACTTTGGTTCATCCAATACATGATCATTTTATCTCTCCACATCTCTCTATTCATCCTAGAAGCCTTTCCTTAGGCATAATTCTCTTCAAGAAACTATTTTGGTTCAAACCAAGAAGAGTTACCCGATTTAAAGGTAAAGTCCTCTCTAATGTTCTTTTGTTTTATTTTGCTTCTCCAACCCCCTAAACTATTTTTATTCATTTCTTTTGTAAAAAAACCAGTATCTTAAATATACTAGGATGTTATTATAATAAGTATTTGAGCTACACTTACACACACCTTCATCTAATGGTGAAAGAGCATATTGTTTCCGTGGATGGCGAATTTCTGCCTCACAAAACGATGATTGTTCAATATTCTTATAACACCTTAAAAGGTGGCCATTAAGATGAAAATATATTTATATATGATATATAATATGTTTATGTTTTCATTGACATTCTCTATTTTTTATTTTTGGCATACCTTTATGGTTTCCATTATGGGTAAACGCGATATCTTCATTTTAGGAAGTGCGCACTACCGCCCACTCAAATTGATTTGATTCGTTAATGCAATATGTGGGACATATAAAGGATGGAGTTAATGATATTATATATGATATTATACTATAATTATAATATAACTTTATATCCTTATGATTCCATTCCATAAAATATGAAATAGAAATGAATTTAGTGTTCATGCGTACGTACGGCTTACCGTCTCCATGAACGGTGCATTTCATTTCTTACCTCTAAATGTTATGTAATATCATAAATTCATGTATATACTGGATATATATGATATATATGATATCTAAATCATGAATATAACTCTGGATATAATGGATACATGAACAACTTGTAATTATAAAGAGTTTATTTTTGACTCAAGTACCAATGATCGTTAAAACAACCGTTATTAACTTAAAAAATTACATAGTGTTCATGACATGGTAATAAGTGATATAAAAGGAATAATGAACTTGAAAAATGTTCTTAATCAAGTAGAAATTTACTCAAGTTTATTATTCAGGAGATCAAAGAACGATCGAGTCAAGTCGGATACGAGGTAAGGGACTTCATCTCAATCTCCTTTCATTGATGCATATTATGTTTTATACACAACTTTATTTTATACGGCATATAATCCTCTTTGACTTTTACGTTTATTAAAAAGGAATCTATTTTATATTAAGCATTTACTAAACGACAAAAGAGAATGTTTTTTGTGGTACGTATGCGGCGACAACGACTTCTCTGCCGCTGTGACCATTATTTGAGCTTCGGCTTCCTCTACAAGACATAACATCCTTTAAAATGAAAAATAAATACCATGTTTTACTTTTATTTAATTTTGGAATTGAAAATGGTTTTAATTATGTTTTTTTATCAATCTTTTGTATTTATATCTTGTGATTGAAAATTAAAAATGTTATGTTTCCTTTATGCATGTTTTATGTGATATGATTATGTTATGGTTCTTGGGAATTGTTATGAATACGGGTGGTTCCGTGATAAACTAATGGCGGGTGAGCCCAATATAGCTCTCCAAAGAATTGGATAACGTGAAGGAATTAAACATTAAGGTTTCTCCAAATATATTTAGGGAATATAATGTGATGGGTATTCCAAACGTAACCATTAGGGTTACTCCCTACGTAAGAATGTTATGAATGCCTAAAGTTACCTTTATGTCTTATGATTTCTATGATTTATTCATGATTTGATGAGGTATGTTAAAGTGATTATGTTTTATGAGTAAAGTATGATTTCATACATGGACTAATGTTTTCATTTCGTACTTTTATATCCCTTACTAAGCTTTTGATTCTCATCATAAGTTTTTGAAATGTTTTTCACAGGTCAAGGGAAAGGTACATGATGTGATGATAGTGTCAAGGAAGTATCAAGAAAGAATCCATGTTTTATTTTAAATATTTTTTTGTTGATGAGAAAAATGAGTACTATCGTTTGTTTAACCACATTGTTTAAATGTGGAATGTAATGCATGTTTTAGGATCTTATTCTATAAAACACTAAACCTGAAAAGATACTCAATGTGTATTCTTGAAGTAACTCAATATTAAGTACTGTTTAAGGCTAGGTCCTTATATTTGGAATCAGAGGTCGGTTTAGATAACTTTAGGAGTTAGAATTATATTAAATGATTATCCAAAAATATTTTTTATGGTCAAAATGAAATTATATATCATTTGTTGATTACCATGTTGCTTCATCTAAGACATGTTTGTTCAGAATGGTTTTACGTAGAGGAAATAGGGAAGCTGTACTAGGATGGAATACAGAAGGAAATGACCTTCTGAATCAGCATCCTGAGATAGTCGTAATTGGAACTGAACAGTTTTTTGCAATAATTGTGTAGTTGACTCAAGTGATAAATGGTGGTGGTATCCATGCATGAGATCAGCCAGATCAACCGTAGAGGAACATGTCAGTAGTGGAACATTTCATGAGGAAACATCCCCCGTCATTCAGAGGATCATCTGAAACTGTGCTAGGTGAAGGGTGGATTAATGTACTGGAGAATATTTTCGATGTCATGGGGTGTTCAGAAAATCAAAAGGTTAGTTTTGCTATTTAACGTTTGGAGGGTGAAGCAGATTAGTGGTTCTCGATGCTTAAAAATATCAGGGTTGCTGATGAGATTGATGCTCTAGATTGGGATGAATTCAAAGGTATGTTTCTTGAGAAGTATTTTTCTAAGGTTGTTCGACATAGGATGGAAAAACAATTCTTGGAATTTAGGCAAGAGGAAGACTCAGTGGCTGCCTATGATGAAAGGTTCACTCGATTGGAAAGGTATGCTCCAAATTTTATCCGAGACATTGATAGTAAAATCAATCGTTTTTACTCAGGATTAAGGCCAAAATATCGAAGGGAATTGGCTTCTCGTGAGTTCAAGAGTTATGAAAAGCTTGTTCGATGTGATGAGAAGGAGGAAATGGAGTTTGCCGATGATCAAGTGTTCTATAACAACCAGTATAAGAAGAGACCATGGTGGTATGAGAAAGGAAATAATTCTTCAAAAAGATCTGACGGTAATAAAACTAAGTTTCCAGTTTGTGATAAGTGTGGTAAATGGAATACTGGGGAATGTCTTCTGAATTTTGGAAAGTGCTATCGATTCGGTAAGATGGGACATAAGGCTTGTGATTGCACTAAAAAAGATCAGGGTGATGGTAAGAACAAATTTGATTTATAGTTAGTGAATTGTTTTAAGTGCAATGAGATGGGTCACTATGCAAACGAGTGCCTGACAAAGAGATCGAGTGATGGGAAGCAGTTAGACTACAAGTAGAAAGGGGTGGTGAAATCATTTTCAACTACATCAGCAGATGCCGAGCCATCAAATGAAGTTGTATTAGGTACTTTGTTTGTTTTTTCAGATTATGCCAGTGTGTTATTTGATTCAGGGTCTACACATTCTTTCATATCTGAAAACATTTCTAGTAAAATGGGAATACCATATCAAGAAATGACTCCTGAAATTGTGGTAAAAACACCTGGGGAAATTTTGAGGCAAAAAGAATTTATAAGAATCTTCTTATCCTTATCCGTGGAAAGAACCTACTTGAAAAACTTATTGTTTTACCTCTAGTAGAGTTTGAAGTTATCCTGGGTATAGATTGGCTCTCTATTTACCATCCTATGATTGACTTTAGATCTAAAGAAGTTGCTTTTTATAAAGAATTTCATTTTTTGTACAAGAATGAACCCTTAATGTTGATAACATATCATGAGGCTAAGAAACTTGTAAAATATGGAAATGAATGTTACCTTGAACATATTGTTGAAAACAAGGGATCTGTTCAGATTAATGATGTGCCAGTGGTAAATGAGTATCCTGATGTTTTTCTTGATGAGTTTCCTGGAATAATACCAGATCGGGAAGTTTAATTTATTGTTGACTTAGTTCCATATGCTATGCCAATTTCAAAACCCTTTAATCGAATGGCTCAAACTGAACTTTTAAAGTTAAAAGAGCAATTTCAAGATTTATTAGTGAAAGGGTTCATTTGACCTAGCACATCACCATGGGGTGATCCTATTTGATTTGTTAAAAGGGAAGATGGTTCAATGATACTTTTCATTGAATAGAGAGCCTTGACTAACATCACTGTTAAGAATAAATATCCTTTGCCTCTTATCGATTATTTGTTTGATCAGCTCCAGGGAGCTCAGTTTGTTTCAAGGATTGACCTGAGATCAGGGTACCATCAGTTGAAGGTAAAGGATGTAGATATTACGAAGACCACGTTCCATACACAATAAGGCCATTATGAATTTATAGTTATGCCTTTTGGGCTAACCAATGCACCTGCTGTATTCATGGACCTTATGAATAGAATATTCCATGAGTTCATGGATAAGTTTGTGGTTGTTTTCATTAATGATATTTTGGTGTTTTCTAAAAGTAAAGAGGATCATGAAATACATTTAAGGGTGATTTTTCAAACCTTAAAAGAAAATAAATTGTTTGGGAAATTCAGAAATTGTGAGTTTTGGTTGAAAGAAATTTCTTTCCTTGGTCACATTGTTTCTAAAGATGGCATAACTGTTGATCCTGCAAAAACAAATGTTGATGAAAAATGGCCAAGACCCACAATTGTAACTGAGATTCGTAGCTTCCTTGGTCTGCCAGGCTATTACCAAAGGTTTGTTAGAAATTTTTCACGGTTATCT
The DNA here is from genome assembly GCA_963277665.1 of Viscum album. Taxonomy (NCBI): domain Eukaryota; kingdom Viridiplantae; phylum Streptophyta; class Magnoliopsida; order Santalales; family Viscaceae; genus Viscum; species Viscum album. The sequence continues at coordinate 1,114,785,255 of OY728146.1, forward strand.
AGTCCAATGACTAAGCTAACTCAGAATAGTGTTAAGTTTATCTAGACAAAAGAATGTGATGATTGTTTTCAGGAATTGAAAAGAAGATTGGTGAATGCTCCAGTTTTGGCACTACCTTCGAAGAATGGTGAGTTTGTTATCTACAATGATGCTTCATTGAAAGGACATGGTTGTTTCCTAATGTAGAATGATCAAGTAATTGCTTATGCTTCAAGACAATTGAAAACACATGAGGTAAATTACCTTACACATGATTTGGAATTAGATGCTGTTGTTTTCGCATTAAAAATATGGACGCATCATTTGTATGGAGTAAAGTGTGAAATATATACCGATCACAAAATTTCAAAGTATATATTCACTCAGAAATAATTGAACATGAGGCAGAGGAGATAGCTGGAATTAATCAAGGATTATGATTGTACAATTCATTACCATGTGGGAAAATAAAATAAAATGGCTGATGCTTTGAGTCAAAAAATTAATGTTTCAGTAACAATGTTGCATTTGGAACGTGATCCTTTGGTTAAGGATTTGATGAGCATTGGAATAGAAGTTGTTGGTGCAGGTTGTTATTCTGTTTTGTTTCAGGTATTAGTGAAATATTCTCTATCATACGGAATTAAGCAAGCACAGAAGCAAGACATTGAGTTGCATAAAAAGGTAGAGCTGGTTTAGAAGGGTAAGTTTCCTGAATTCAACATTGATAATGTTTGTGTTTTGAGATTTGGTAAGAGATTATCTGTGCCTTTTGATTCACAGTTGAAGAGAGAGTTGTTATGTAAAGCTCATAGTTCTCCATTTTTAGTTCATCCAGGCAGTACTAAGATGTATAGAGATCTTTAGGAGTATTACTGGTGGGACATAATGAAAAGGGTTATTGTTGATTTTACTGTGAAGTGTATGACTTGTCAACAGGTTAATGGAGAGTGGAAGTTACCAAAAGGGATGCTTCATCCTTTACCAGTGCTAGAGTGGAAATGGGAGAATATATCCATGGACTTCGTTGTGGGATTGTCGAAGACCCCTCGAGGTAATAAAGCAATCTGGGTTATTATTGATCGCTTGACTAAATCTTCTCATTTCCTTGCTATATGAGATACTTTTTCGCTAGATCAACTTTCCAGTTTGTATCTTAAAGAGATAGTTAGGTTACATGGATTTCCTCTCTCCATTGTATCTAACCGTGATCACGGGTTCATTTATTACTTTTGGAGAGGCCTTCAGAAGTCGTTGGGTACTGAATTAAATTTTAGTATAGCTTTTCATCCTCAATCTGATGGGAAGTCAGAACGAACAATTCAGACTTTTGAGGATATGATACGTGCATGTTTGATGGATTATCAGGGAATTTAGGACCAACATCTTTTGTTGGTTGATTTTTCTTATAATAAAAGTTTTCATTCCAGTATACTGATGGCACCATTTGAGGCGTTATATGGGAAGCGGTGTCGAACTCTAGCTTTCTGGGATGAAGTGGGTGAAAGGAAGTTGATAGAACCATAATTGGTAGAAGAGTTGGATGAAAAAGTTTAGCTGATACAGAAACACATGGGAACAGCTCAGAGTAGGCAGAAGATTTATGCGGACTACATGAGGAAGGATCTCTCTTTTGAGGTAGGTGATCATGTTTTTCTCAAAGTTTCACCATGGAAAAGTGTGATGCGATTTGGTAAGAAAGGAATGTTGAGTCCAAGGTTCATTGGACCACATGAAATTATATAGAGAGTTGGATCAGTTGCATACTGAGTGGCTTTACCTCCAAGTTTATCTCAGGTAAATAATGTTTTTCATGTTTCAATGTTAAGGAAGTACATGCCAGATCCATCTCATGTTTTGATTCCAGAGGTAGTTCAGTTGGAAGAGAACCTATCTTATGTGGAAAAACCGGTCCAGATTCTTGACCACAGGGAGAAAGTGTTGAGAAATAAGGTGATTAATCAAGTAAATGTATTGTGGAAACACCACATGATTTAATAGGCAACATGGGAATCTGAAAATGAAATGAGGAATAAATACCCCCACTTATTCAATAAATAAATAAATTGCGGGGATGCAATTTTATAAAGGGGGAAGGATGTAACATCCCATGTAAGTAATGAATAATAGATATTCTTTTCTATGTCTATTTATGAATTAGATAGTGTTTTAGAGGCTTAAAACAAGAATAAATCCAATCTTAATGATGGAATACACAAATATTTTTAAAATATTGTTTTACTGCCTTTTGATGGAAAACCATTTTTTTAAATCAATATTTTGAAAATTTTGAAAGCTTTATTTTTCAAAATAAAATTATTATTTATGATTGGGACATTGAAATTTACATTGGATAATTTTTTGGTATTTTTCTGACAATGTTCATTTTTTTATGAATAGTGAAAAATATTGCATTTTTCATCAAAAAATCATTTTCCATATAATTTAATTATATGTTTATATTATCTTTATAGTTAGTATTAAAGTGTTATTAGAATATATTTTTACCATTTAATCCAACGGTGGTCATTAGAATTAGTTTCACATTGGAATTGAGCATAAAAAAGTACCAAACTTTTCATAGATATTGTTTCTAAAAAAACACGCTATTTGTTTTGACAACGGGAATTATATTTAAATTAATTATTTAAATTTCTGTGTTTGGAATTTGGTAAAATGAATTAAATATTTGGAATCAGAATGTACAAATTATATAATGAAGACTCTTTTGTTTTTTGACTTTGTGAATAGTAACGACGGTAATTATCGTTAATTATCTTGATTAATTAATAATCGGGTAGTTAAGGATAATAAAATAATATAATAATAATACAAAATGACACCAACATGTGTCCTAATGCTACTGGTTGTGTTATGTCCGACCATGGGATTCCTTGTGCCAAAATTGGGGACACCATGGAATCACTTTTGTGTGATAATGACTTTTTATCTTTTTATTTTTAAAGAATGTTAAATATAACGAAAAATGTATCACCTGAGTAAAAAAAAATTAATTTTGTCTACATAAATGATCTATTGGAATATAAATAGTCATTGGAATGATAAAAATATTTCCTACATCATAGTAGTTTTCTATAATTTTTAGACATTAAATAAATTAAATTATATATGACATCATGATGATGCAACGATTACCTCATTAATGAACGATTTAAATAAAATGAAAATATAATGTAAAATCTAAGACTTACACTTGTCAACGACATATTGGATGAGTATATTTTTAACCCTTATAACCTTATCCTCTAAATAAATCAATTTGGGACCTTTAAAATCCTAATCTAATTTGAAAATAAAGTAACATTTTATACCTTCCCAAGAGTGCCCCTCCTCTCCTCTTATAAAAGGCCCCCACCTATACCTCCTTTCCCACACTTCTCAAGCCTTTGGCTTGGCCAAACCCTGCTAATTGTATCTCTCCACATACCTCTCTTCATTCTAGAAGCCTTAACTTAGGCAGAAAGCTCTTGAAGAAACCATTTTGGTTCAAACCATGAAGAGTTACCCGATTTAAAGGTAAAGTCCCCTCTAATGTTCTTTTGTTTTATTTTTCTTCTCCAAACCAATAAACTCTTTTTATTAGTTTATTTTGTAACAAAATCTGTATATTAAATATACTAGGATGTTTTTATAATAAGTATTTGAGCTACACTTACACACACCTTCATCTTATGGTTAAAGAGAATATTGTTTCCGTGGATGGTGAATTTCTGCCTCACGAAACGATGATTGTTCAATATTATTATAACACCTTCAAAGGAATCCATTAATATGACACTATATTTATATATGATATTTAATATTTTTATTTTTTCCCTTAATCTTCTGTATTTTTCATTTTTGTCATACCATTATGGTTTCCATTATGGGTAAACGTGATATCTTCATTTTAGGAAGTGAAAACTACCGCCCCATCAAAGTGATTTGATTCGTTAATTCAATATGTGGGATGTATAAAATATGGAGTTAATTATATTTTATATGATATTATACTGGAATAATAATATACCTTTATGTCATTATGATTCCATTCCTTAAAATACAAAATAGAAATGAAAGTAGCATTCATGCGTACGTACGACTTACCATCTCCATGAACGGTGCATTTCATTTCTTACCTCTAAATGTTATTTAATATTATAAATGCATGTATATACTGGATATATATGATATATATGATATATACATCATTAATATAACTCTGGATATAATGGATACATGAACAACTTGTAATTATAATGAGTTTATTTTTGACTCAAGTACCAATGATCGTTAAAACGACCGTTATTAGCATAAATAATTACATAGTGTTCATGATAGGGTAATAAGTGATATAAAAGGAATAATGAACTTGAAAAGAGTTCTTAAGAAAGTAGAAATTAACTAAAGTTTATTAATCAGGAGATTAAAGAATGATCGAGTCAAGTCGGATACGAGGTAAGGGACTTCGTCTTAATCTCCTTTCATTGAGGCATATTATGTTTTATACACAACTTTCTTTTATATAGTGTATAAACACCTTTGACATTTATGTTTATTCAAAAGGGATCATTTTTATATGAAGTGTTTACTAAATGAAAAATTGGAAGGTTTTTTTTGTCGTACGTATGCGGCGACAACAACTTCTTTGCCACCGTGACCATTATTTAAGCTTCGGCTTCCTCTACAAGCTATAACTTCTTTTAAAATGAAAAATAAATACAATGTTTTACTTTTATTTTATTTTGGTATTGAAAATGGTTTTCATAATGTATTTATATCAATGTGTTGTATTGATATCTTGTGATTTAAAAGTGGAAATGTTATGTTTCCTTTATGCATGTTTTATGTGATACGATTATGTTATGGTTCTTGGGAATTGTAATGAAGATGGGTGGTTCCGTGATAAACTATGGGTGGGTGTGCCCGATATATCTCTCCAATTAATTGTGTAACGTGAAGGACTTAAACGTTAAAGTTTCTCCGAAGAGATTTAGGGAATATACTATGATGAGAATTCCAAACGTAACCATGAGGGTTACTCCTTACTTAAGAATGTTATGAATGCCTCAAGTTACCTTTATGTCTTAGGATTTCTATGATTTATTCATGATTTAATGAGGTATGTTAAAGTGATTATGTTTTATGAGTAAAGTATGATTTAAAACATGGACTAATGTTTTAATTTCTTACTTTTATATCCCTTACTGAGCTTTTTATGCTCATCCCAAGTTGTTGAAATGTTTTTCATAGGTCAAGGGAAAGGTACATGATATGATGATAGTGTCAAGGAAGTGTCAAGAAAGAATCCATGTTTTATTTTAAATATGTTTCCATTGATGGGAAAAATGACTACTATATTTTATGTAACCACTTTGTTTAAATGTGGAATGTAATTCATGTTTTATGATCTAAATCTCTAAAACTCTAAACCTGAAAAGATCCTCAACATGTATTCTTGAAGTAACTCAAGATTAAGTAATGTTTATGGCTGGGGCCTTATAATTTTCTTGAGAAACCACTTAATCTATAATCACCAAAATTTAGGGATTCTTTACTTATACATAGTCTTATAAATAATTATTTTCCATGATTTTTCTAATCCTAATCCCCAAAATAACTATACATATCCTCTAATACCAACTATAATGACCCTCCTCTCTATTTCATATTTGACCATGATTTATTACATGATCTATCACTTAATATATATTATAATTTCAAGGTGTCTAGTGAATTTTTGGATTAGGAACAATACATAACAAAAATTAAACATTAAATACACATATTTAGTGAAAAATTATTTTCCAACACTAGAAGATTCTTTGGTACTTAGCATTGAATGGGATAATCTGAGGACATACATAAGAAAACAGTGAGATATAAAGCCTAGTAAGGGCATAAACATGGAATAAAATGATGAATACAATAGATTTTATGAAATATGAATATCAATGGAGCATAAGAAAAAAAACAAATGGAATGATATAACATGTTTATCATAATATTGAAATGCAGCAACAACACAAAACACTCCATCATTAACATAAAGGATTCCAGTAAACCCCTATCCCAACATGTTAGGACAAGTCGTATAAAAGAATCTATTAATCCCAAATCCCAACATTAGATATCATGATACAAACCATTACCCAATACATTGGAGCACTATCAGGTCGCACCCTTTAAATTCATTTCAATCTTATGCTTATGTATTCCACAAAAGTCTTATAACATTGAATAATTCAAAATAATTATTTTTTCCATGATAATGGAATGTGGAATTAATACAATTATGTATCCATTTTATTTGTATGAATTCCTAGAGGTGAATACCCTTGATTTAGTAATGGATATGGTATTCACAAATGATGATTTTGGAATTGAATAATGTGGTGTAATTTTGGTTGCATAATAGCATTGTATAGAAATTCATAAATTTGTTTGATGAGAGTAAAAGGAGTCTATAATATTTTATACATGGTAAGGATAATAATTTGATCATGTAAAAAAATATCCCAATAGGTGAAATTGAATTTATATGCATACTAGAAAATAAATTCTTGAATGGAAATGAGAAGGGAGAAATCCCTTAGTGAATTTCGACATAGTAATGGGTGGATTTAATGGATCCTAGTTGGATTAATGGGAGTGAAAGGTAGATCCAATAATGTATACATAAAATGTATAGTAATTAATTATGGATGAACATATACCAAATGCAGAGACCCAAATATTGGCATGCATAGACATTACATTACGTTTGTGGAATACATAATACATAACAATAACATACACCAAAGGACCGTAATAGTTTAGTTTCTTTGGAAACCTGGAACATAATCTTCTAATCTTGGTGAAATATCTTCAGCATCTCCCATTAAGATATTCCCTTTTTTATTACTTAAAACATTTCTTTATATTCTGGGGAAAAGAAAACATATAAAGGTTGAGCTCAAATGCTCAGTAAGGGTAATAATGGAGAAAATAAAACAAACCATATACATTTGAACTTCAAAACATGAACATAATGTTTTAACGTCAAAATCTTGAGTAATGAAATAAATATTGGCAGTACATAAGGCATAGATCATAAAGGAACATCAATCATGATAAAATTGAAAGGGAATAAAACATTTAAATGTGGAAACCATTAAGAATATGATATGATTTCTATAGTAGCCAAGGCATTGCTTCCAAGACCATCTTAGTGGAAAAAGTCCCTTTCTAAATTGAGTTCACTCCTCATTCCAGTCTTGTATCACTGAACCAGATTAACTTACCATTCCATCAATGTCTATCTCATGAGATATAAATCTATACCAAATTAATTAGAGGGATATATAGGTCCCACCCATCTCATAATGAAATTATTCTTACTTGTGCCACAAAATAAACATAAATCATTCATCATAACCCAAAGAATAAAATGGGTTACATATACATCATCCAATCATAAAAAATCTATATAAAACAAATGGATATCATTTCATCATAAGAAAATTCAAACAATGTAAATAATAGATACATTATACATGAAACATAATCATACTAAATAATATCATCTTAGATGGAAAATAGATTTGACAAAACAGTTGAAATGATTTCTTGAGGAAAATATCTTTTCTTCTTCAAAATAATTTTTCTTTTCAAAAAATTCCATGAAATTTTAAAAGAAAAGGGTTTTTTTGAAAACAATAATGCAATATTTTATAGGAAGATTCATAAAAATGAGGATTTATGAAACCGTAAAAATCTGTTCACGCCATATAAGTTAAAAATAACACTCTCCTCATTCTTCTCTCGGAAAAGTCAAAAAGTTCCTCATGTGGTAGACAAAAGTAAGATTTCTTTCATAACATGTGTTAACATTTAAAAATGGTTAAAAAGGTCATTAAACATACATAAAACCATTTTTTAGAAAACATGGTCATGTATAATAACAAAAACCCTAGTAAATATGTACTAATAAACAATCTCGGATAAGAAAAAGATTGGAATAGTTATCCCTTACCTTAGGTCTGATATGCTTCGTACGTATCCAAACCTCCTGTATAATGATTTAAATAATGTCATTGACTTATTAAAAAAATCATATTCATTTTTTTGATATCATATATGGTTCACTTATGACTTTATATTACCCATTCTTTTGTAAATTCAAGGTTAAAGCAGTGTTTTCTGTAAAATCATTTCATTTATCGTACATGTTTTGATTTGTAGTTCTTGATATTATTATTACTTATATCATGATTTACTTACTTCCAGAATGTAAATAATGATTTATATATCATATATATTCAGTATATATATATATATAATAGATAGATGAATGGAATTAAATACACCATTCATGGAGACGATAGGTCGTACGTACACATGAACGATGTTTTCCTTTCCTTATTGACTTGAATGGAAGTAAGTATATAAAATATATATATATAAATAAATACAGTAGAATTATTATGTCATATATATCATTATTATTTATTATATATACTTTATAATTATTCTTAAATGGTTAACATGAAGATTGAATCTCATCGCATCATGGAGACGGTATTCCGTACGTACGCCCGAGTGATAATATCGTTCCCACAATTATATGAATGGAATTGTAGTTGATTATATAATATCTCAGAATCTGTATCATGTTATAATAATCATATATAGTTATTCTTTACACCATTATACCCATCCTTGTAAGGTGGTGGTGGAAAATAGATTACACCACGGCGTGGAGATGGTAATCTGTACGTATGCACGAGCGGTGATTTAGTTTTCCATAGGATGGATAGAAGGTGAAATGGGGTTGTTTAATATTTATAATAACATATCAGTATATTATAGATACTAATGTTATTACTTTATAATGAAACAACTAAAGAAGAAGAAGTTGAAGTAGAATGAAATCTGAATGAATCGGTAGAAGAGATTACCTCTTTTTCGACTCACCTCCTTTAAACTTCATTTTATGGGACTAGAGTTGGTCTTTTGAGAAGACCAGAACCTCCAAAATGTTTCTAGGAAAGTTTAGAAGAGAAATTGGTAGGTTTTGGCCGTGCTTGAAAGCTCAATGTGTTTTTAAGAGTATAGGGAGGAGGTTCCCTTATATAAGAAAGGGGAGGGGCACTTTTGGAAACCAAAAAAATATTAATTAATAATAAAATAAAAGCCCCCTTAAAAACCTCCAAAATGAATCAATTATAAGATGATAAGAGATTGTATTTTAATATAATCAACCAATAAAATTTACACATGTTTTATGTTTATTTTAAAACTTATCAACTTGATTTATCATTATTTAATCTATTTAATTTTATTTGTGGTAATAAAATTCTAAATTTTAAATTGTTATAAATACATACTTAAATGTTTTCAATTTCAAATAATTGGATACTTTATAAAAATTTATACCATTTACATTTAAATTTTTAGTATTTAAAATTTTTTTGTGATTTTTAAATAATTTAATAATATGTTATTTTTATAAAATATCAATATTGTCAATTTTGACACTATTCATTATTTTAATTTAAATAAAAACCACATAGAAGATATGTTCGAACCAAAATATATAATATATTCCTAACATTTCATATTCATCAAAAAAATTCATGGGGGACATTAATTTTGTTCATATATTATTTATTTAAATATTTTTAAGACCATTTATTTTGTATATCTCTTAATAAAATAATTAAGAAAACATGTTTGTATAATTATTTAATATACTTATTGGTTGCATAAAAATTAAAAATAAAATCCTATGATGAATATGAATATAATACCTTTCATAATAATATTTTTACATGAATTTATCATATTAAAATCACAAAATGTAAATTTTTATATTTATTAAATTATGAATGTAACATTTTTGACATCATTTAAAATAAAGGAATATAAATGTCATAATCTGCCTTATAAGGATCCAAATGGTCCCCAAATCGACCCTAGGATGATTAGGGTTTCTATATACTCGAAAAATAATGTTTGGTCTAGTTTATAGTCTTTTTGATAGGTATTGTTATTTTAATAAAAACTATATTACTGATTTTTCACTAAATAAACAATTTCTTCATCACTATAGTGTCACCGTTTATGACAATAATATATGCCCCTAAAATTTCTAAATAAATTCTCATGATGTGGATAATTTTGTTATCTGTTTATAGACTATTAATTTTGGACGTTTCATGAAGTTTATCACTAAATTAAAACTATTATACTTATAATATTTCAGAGAGTGACATGTTGTCACTTTCTTTTGTTTTAATAATAGTTAAATTATTTTCAAGATAAATGGTCCATAAAATGAATGTAATATGACCCTTAGGTGATATTGGTGGACGTTGAGTCATCAAATATAATTTTGGCATGTGTTAGGTAAATTTTTGTAATCTTAGGATTACCCTTAATTTCCCGATTTATCTTTAATTGAAGTAAATAAAAATTACCATAGTTACTATTCATAATATCAATAAAAATTAAAATTAACCTATTAACATAATTTGGACCCACTGAATCAAAATATGGAATAAATATTCCAAAATTCAAAACACATATGTTTCAGAAATTTAATTAAAATTTATTCCGTTGTAAAGAAAACGGGTTTTAAAAGTTTAAATATTACTAAAGATCGAAATGTTTCTACATATAAATTCAATGTAAAATTAATGGTAATGACATAAATTAAATTAAATGTTAAAAATATATTCTCTTTATACTTGGAAACCATTCAATATTATAATTTAACAAGATAAATTATTTTGATGAAAAAGTTGTTTTTAATTAAAATATTTCGTGTTTTTACTATTCATTAAAATATGAATGTTTTCAGAATAATATGAAAAATATATCCAAAGTAAATTTTTTTATCATGATTTCAAATATGAATTTTATTTTGTCAAATAAAACTTATAAAAAAGTCAAAGACTAGATTAAATGTAGGTGCGCCATCAAAAGGCAGCAAAATTGTATTTTTTGAAAAAATACTTATTTTACCCAAAAAAATTATTTTGTTCTCATACCATGTTCTAGAAAATGTGTAAAATGAATAATAATGTTATAAAATTAAAAATTTAGTTAAGAATATTCATAACGTCTTGATCGTAATAATATTATAACAGTATATCTACGTTTTGTGAAACTCAGTATTGCGTACTACACACGCAATCAAGGAAGGTCGTGATTACGTTTAATGCCGGCCATTCCAGTGTTGTTTATAGTGAAAGATTTATTTGGTTATTCATAAAACATAAATTATAAAAATTATTTATCATAAAATCTCAGGGTGTTACATTCTACCCCCCTTAAAATGAATTTATCCCTCGAAATTCGTCGGGGTTATAAATGGTTTACTACTTTAAAGTTTCATTCATTTAAACCCATGTCATAAAAAAGAATACTAAATCTTAATTTAAAAAATTGAAGTATGAATCATATTAGTTACCCAAATTAAATCATCACTGGGTTTCCACTTGGGTGAACGTAGATGAAAATATGGATATGGAAGAGAAACCTAACCATCATGTTCTGATGGAGAGTGGTAGAGAACATGGCTATGAAAAACCCAATATTCACAAAGAAATAAATTTGTGATCATCTAAGGTACCATCAGATTAATCAGATGTGAGATCACTAGGAAAACATTTTTGGTTTTCAAGATCATTTCCCTAATGTTGAAAAAAAATTAAAAGAAATACTTACTCGATTTTGGTACAATTTCACAGTTTTTCTTTCCTTGAACAATTTCCACTTCATCTATTAAATAAATTATGTTGAATTTTTCATTCGTGAAATGTTTGCAGATCATTCGATAGAATGATAGGTCATTCCATCTCTCTCAAACAATAGGTTATCAAAAGTTATTAAATATACATAATTGAATCTATAGTGAGATTAATCGTATATGGTTCCTATATATCATGCCACTTAAAAAATTATAACTAATTTCAACTAACTTGGGACTTCATGTAGGCTAGGGGTAGGTGATAAAGGCCTGTCTCACTTCGGTTTTGGGTTCGATTCCCGCATCATTTTCCAACGCGACGAGTTTTCACCCATCTTACCGGTTGTCATTTTTATAAAACTATACTATTATAAAATTCCAATAATAAAATCAAAAATTTCTAGCATTAAACAATACTATCTAATGTCCATCTTAATGCATTCCAACCATTAGGCTTATCTGAAATAAATTTTGTCCAATCTTATAGTATAAAGAAAATGACTACTAGAAAGGTCATCTACCAAGCATGTGAATACCATCATTTATACCCCATAAGATATATCTTGCTGTTGGTCACATTCCAAACATGTGAATACCTTAATCTTTAATTCTCTTGCAACATCAATGTAGTCAAAAGGTAACTCTTTCCACATCCCAAAATTTATATATACTCAAACCAAGATATCAATTTTTCCTTATATCAGTCATGAGCTCATTAATAATATCAAACATATTATTTTCTCCTTATCACTTCATTATGCCCATATCATCTGCTTTCCAAATATTTTAATGAATTTTCATGGTTACTGGAACCATATAATTATTAAAAACCATAATAAACAAATACATTGAATTCCAATATTCCACAGTATTATAAATTAGATTTCACAGAATTATATTGGAATCCCATTACATAAACACATAATCACTCCCCTACATCGTTTTAATACTCAACTTCCCCAATAATGATTTCATATGACTTTCCTTTGTCCTTTTCCTTAAGAGGATGCTCACGTCAATCATCAATAACCCTTAGATTAGGGCATTGATTAGAATAATTACCAATTTCCTTGCACATGAAGCATTGATGTGTTGGTGGAGCCTTCTCTGTAGTCTTTTCTCTATTCACGTCATTAAAAACCATTTTCCCATTACTTAGGCACTCAGATGCTTGATGTCCTTCATTTCCACACTTGAAACATTTTATAGTACATTTTAGACAATATCCACAATGCTTCTTCCCACACTTTGAGCATAAAGAAACATTCACCTTCTTTTCACCGTTGTTCTTAGGGTTTTCCTTGAACTCCATCTTTCGTTTCGTGTCAAAAACATGAGATGGATATGTTACACCAACTTCTAGTTCTACCTTGATAGCACAACTCATAGTTTCATCATAGCTACTGAAGTCTCTTATCGCTAATTCCCTTCGAAGACTTGGTTTTAAGCCACTGAATAATCGATCAAATTTACTTTCAGGTTCGATGATAGATACATATGCATACCTTGAAAGCCTTGTAAAATTCGCCTCGAATATACCAACAGATTCATCATCCTTTTTCTTAAGCTCTAGGAACTCCTTTTCTATCTTTTTTTGAGGAATACGAGGGAAGTACTTACTGAAAAACAAGTTTTTGAACTCGTCCCTTTCCATGGATTCAATTTCATCTTGGGGCCTTGTATTCTTAATTTGAGTCCACCATTGGTCTGCTTCATCTTCTAACCGGTAAATAGCCAAAAGGACTTTTTCATTCCCTATACAATTAAGTATGGAAAATATCTGTTCAATGGTACTGATCCATTGTTCAGTAACAAGTAGATTAGATGTCCCACTGAAAGAAGGTGGACATTGCCTCATGAAGGACTCAATAGAATATTGTTCCCTTTTCTTCTCATTCAGAATTCCAGAATGATTCATAGCTTTTGTAAGTATAGAAATAAGATTTTTCACTCCATCTCCCATCACATTTTGTTGTATGAGAGGACAATCAGTGCATTGTCCATTAAATTGATCAATACGGTCCCTTCGGATTCCGGCCATCGTCTAAAACCCAAGAAGAATAGTGTGAGAGGAAAAAATAATGCATGAAAACAACATAATAAAGGGGGAGTACCTTTAATATATAATATATTAGCTTTAATTTTAAGATCGTTACCGAAATTCTATGACTATATCCTGTACATATACTTATCCTTAGGGACATCCCTAAACATTCTTTAGAAATATCTATAGGGATCTCACTAATGTTTTCACATCCTAGTTTCCAAAGGTTAACTAAACCTTTCCTTTGATTCCAAATTTAGAGACCCAAATCTTGGCGTACATAGGCATTACATTAGTTTTGTGTAATACTTAATACATAACAAAAACAGACACCAAAGGACAGTAATAATTTAGTGTCCTTGGAAACTTGTAACATAATCTTCTAATCTTGGTGAAAGATCTTCAACATCTCCCATAAAGTTCTTCCATTTTGTTCTTACCTAATACCTTTCTTTATATACTGGGGAAATGAAAACATATAAAGGGTTATCTTAAATTCTCAGTAAGGGTAATCATGGAGAAAATAAAACAAACCATATACATTTGTCCTCCAAAACATGAACTTAATGTTTTAACATCAAAATATTGAGTTTTGAAATAAATCATTGCAGTACTTAAGGAATAGATCCTAAAGGAACATCATTCATGATAAAATAGAATGGGAATAAAACATGTAATTGTGTAAACCATTAAGAACATGGTATGACTTCCATAGTAGCCAAGGCATTGCTGCCAAGACAATCTTAGTGGATAAAGTCCCTTTCTGTATCGAGTTCACTCCTCGTTCCAGTACTGTATCACTGAAACGAATTAACTTACCATCCTATCCAGGTCTATCTCATGAGATATAAATCTTTACTCAATTCATTTGAGAGACATATAGGTCCCACCCATCTCATAATGAAATCATTCTTACCTTTGCCACAAAATAAACATAAATCATTCATTATAACCCAAAGAATAAAATGGGTTTCATAAACATCATCCCATCATAAAATAATCCATATAAAACAAATGGATATCATTTAATCATAAGATTAATCAAACCATTTAAATAATATGGAAATTATACTTGAAACATAATCATACTAAATAATTTCATCTTAGATGGAAAATAGTTTTGACAAAACACTTGAAATGAGTTCTTGAGGAAAATATCTTTTCTTCTTCAATATCATTTTCTTTTCACAAAATGCCATGAAATTTTAAAAGAAAAGGGTTTTTTTGAAAATATTCATGCAATATAGTATAGGATGCTTCATAAAAATGAGGTGTTATGAAATCATAAAAGTCTGTTCACACCATTTAAGTTAAAAATAACATTCTCCTCGTACATTTTTCAGAAAAGACAAAAAGTTTCTCGTGTGATAAAAAAGTAAGATTCCTTTCATAAATTGTAGTAAAACATAAAAATGGGTAAAAAGGAAATTAAACATACATAAAAAAATTTTCTTATAAGACATGGGCATGGATGATTATAATAACCCCCATAAATACGTACGAATGAACAATCTGGGATAAGAACGAGATTGGAATAGTTATCCCTTACCTTAGGTCCGATATGGTTCGTACGTATCCGAACCTCCTATATAATGATTTAAATAATCTCATTGACTTATTAAATAGTCATATTAATTTTCATAATATCATATATGGTTCAATTATGCCTTTATATTACCTGTTCTTTTGTAAATTCCATGTTAAAGCAGCGTTTTGGGTAAAATCATTTCATTTATCGTACATGTTTCGATTTGTTGTTCTTGATATTATTGTTACTTATATCATATTTTACTTACTTTAAGAATATAAATAATGATTTATATATCATATATATTCAGTATATACATATATATAATAGATAGATGATTGAAATGAAATACACCATTCATGGAGACAGTAGGTCGTATGTACGCATGAATGCTGTTTTCCTTTCCTTATTCAATTGAATATAAGTAATATATGACATATATATATATATATACATATATCCAGTAGCATTTTTATGTCATATATATCATTTTTATTTATTATATATACTTTATAATTAGTCTTTAATGGTTAACATGAATAATGAATCTCATCGCGCCGTGGAGACGGTAATCCGTACGTACGCACGAGCAACGATATCATTCCCACAGTTATATGAATGGAATTGGAGTTGATGATATAATATTTTAGAATTAGTATCATGTTATAATAATCAAATATAGTTATTATTTACTCCATTACACCCATCCATGTAAGGTGTTGGTGGGAAATAGATTACACCATGACGTGGAGACGTTATTCCGTACGTACGCACGCGCGGTGATTTTGTTTTCCATAGGATGTATAGAAGTTTAAATGGGGTTGTTTCATATTTATAATAACATATCATTATATTAGTGATACTTTTGTTATTACTTTATAATGAAACAACTAATGAAGAATAAGTTGAAGAAGAAATAAACATGAAATAATCGGTAGAAGAGATTACCTCTTCTTCAACACACCTCTTTTAAGATTCCTCTTAAGTGACTAGAGTTTGTCTTATAAGAAGACCAGAACCTCCAGAATGTTTCTAGGGAAGTATAGAAGAGAAATGGTCTGGTGTTGGCCAAGCTGGAATGCTCAATGTGTTGTGAAGAGGAGAGGTTCACTTTTGGAAACCTTAAAAATATTAATTAATAATAAATTGAAAAACAACTTAAACCCCACCAAAAATGAGTCAATTTGAAGATGAGATGAGATAGTATTGTAATATAATAAACCAATAATCTTTAGACATGTTTTATCTTTATTTTAATCCTTATAACATTGATTTATCATTATTTAATCTATTTAATTTTTTTGTGGTTATAAACATCTAAATTTTAAATTGTTATAAATACAAACATAAATGTTTTCAATTTCCAATAATTGCAATCATTATAACCACGAAGACCATATAATTTTCAATTTTTTTTAAAAAAATTTCTTTGTGATTTTTAAATAATTTAATAATATTTTATTTTTATAAAATATCAATAGGGTAAATTTTGACACTATTCATTATTTGAATTTAAATAAAAACCACACAAAAGATATTTTCAAACCAAAATATATAATAGATTCCTAAAATGTCTTATTCATCAAAAAAAATCCTGGGGAACATTAATTTTGTTCATATATTATTTATTTTAATATTTTTAAAACCATTTATTTGGTATATCTCTTAAAAAAATAATTACTAAATTTTTTTGTATAATTATTTAATATACTTATTTGTTGCATAAAAATTAAAAATAAAATCCTATGATGAATATAATTATAATATATTTCATAATAATATTTGTACATGAATTTATCATCTTAAAATCACAACATTTAAATTATTATATTTATTAAATTATGAAGGTGACATGTTTCACATCAGTTAAAATAAAATAATATAAATGTCATAATCGGTTTTATAAGGCTAAAAATGGTCAAAAAATAGACCCTTGGATGATTAAGGTATATATATACTCGACCAATAATCTTTGGACATGTTTGGGGTCCTATTGATAGGTATTTTTATTTTAATAAAAACTATATTATTGTTTTTTCACTAAATAAACAATTTCTGCATCACTATTGTGTCACCATTAATGACAATTATATAATACACAAAAATTCTAAATAAATTCTCATGATGTATATAATTTTTTTATCTTCTTGGAGACTATTCATTTCTGAAGTTTCATGATGTTTATCACTAAATTAAAATTATTATACTCATAAGATTTGAGGGAGTGACATGTTATCACTTTCATTGGTTTTAATAATGGTTAAATTATATACATGTCAAAAGTCCATAAAATGAATCTAATCCAACCCTTAAGTGATATGGGTCGACATTGAGTCATCCAATAAAATTTTGGCATGTGTTAGGGTGATTTTATAATATTAGGTATACCCTTAATTACCCGATTTATCTTTAACTGAAGTAAATAAAAATTACTGTAGTTACTATTCATAATATCAAAAAAAATCCTATTAACGTAATTTTTACCCACTGAATACAAATATGGAAAATATATTTTAAAATTAAAAACATAGAAGTTTCAGTATTTTAATTAAAATTTATTCATTTGTTAAGAAAACATGTTTTAAAAGTTAAAACATTGCCAATGATTTAAATGATTTTACATATGAATTCAATGTAAAATTAATGGTATTGAAATAAATTACATTAAATGGTAAAAATTTAATCTATTTATAATTTAAAAGCATTAAATATTATAATTTATCCATATAAATTATTTTTATGAAAAAATTTGTTTTTAATTAAAATATAGGGTGTTTTTACTATTCATTAAAATATGAATGTTATCAGAATAATATGAAAATTTATCCAAATTAAATTTTTATATCATGATTTCAAAGAAGAATTTTATTTTTCACATTGAACATATAAACATGTCAAAAATTATATTTTAAGTGGGTGCCCCATCAAAAGGCGGCAAAACTATATTTTTTTGAAAAATACTTATTTTACCAGAAAAATTTATTTTGTTCTCATACCATGTTATAGAAAATGTATATGATGAATAATAATATTATAACATTCAAAATGTTCTTAATACTATTTATAACGGCTAGTCCATAATAATATTATAAAAATATATTGATGTTTCATGAAACTCGGTATTGCGTACTACGCACGCTATATATCGAGGAAGGTCGTGATTGCGTGTTATGCAAGACAAACCAGTGTTGTGTGTAGTGAAATATTCTTTTGGTGTTGTGTATAACATAAGGAATAAAAAAATATTTCTCATAAAATTTCAGGGTGTAACACCCAATCAAGAAAATGGAAATTAAAAGTCATGAGATAAAAGAGGTGCATGAAGAAAAAGGAGAGAGGGGTATTTATTACTTGGATGTGTGATCCCAAAGGCTTGGGGAGGCCTCAAGGGAGATTGGGAGTGAAAATGGTGGTCTATAGTGAGTAATAAGTAGATTTTGGTCGATCTTAAAGTGTTTTATTGAATATAATGGTATATTGGTTGGTTTTATATTGGAATGGTTGGGGAATTTGTTATTAATTTTGTTTTGGACACTACACACTAAAATATTCAAAACCACAAACCATCCAATCAGGTTTTCCAGTGGTTTCAAGAAAAGGAATGTATAATAAATTATTTTATAATTCCAAGGGTGGAATTAATTAAATTATTTACTTTTATTATATGGAGATGAGTCACACATTAAAGGAAGTTAGTTTAAAATCATAAAATATATTATAGGTGTTGGAGGATTCTCTAATGCTTCATAAAAAATCCAATTAACATGGAATTACATTATTTTAAATGTAATATATATTTGGAATATGATATATTTTTTAGTATTTTATTACATCACTATTTGGTCATTATAATGTCATAAATAAAATTATATATTTATACGGTATTTCATTTTTACCCAAAAATCTGACTATCATAGAAAATTATGAAAAACTCATTGTTGGATAATTTCAATGCCTTTATTCCATAAATAATAATGTTTTTATTTGAATAATTTTATAAATATGTGAAATTTATCTTTTTTTAAAAAAAACCGGTATTTATTGATGATTTATCAATTTTGACAAATATAGTTTTACAACCATAAAAAATTACCTTTGACTTCATAAAAATTGTATGATCATTTATCTTTAATAAATGTAATTTAATTATTTTATTTTATTATTTGGATTCAAAAATCCATTAATTAGTCAATAGATATTTTATAATTGAATTTGAATGTTAACCAAAATTACTATTTGAGCATTAAAAATCATTTCTAAAGTAACAATAATAGAATGAATGTATATTCATTATTCTATAAAAAATAATTCAAATAATCATAATGATAGGGTTTTGTTACATATCCCTTTATTACACCAGAATACACCCTAAGTGTAATGTATGCGATGATGGAGATTTCATGTGGTCGTTCGATGAACTTGGTTTGGGTCGCGATGTCGATTAGCTTCAATTTAACCCTTTGATGGTTTATCTCATGCTAAAGTTGTTAGATATCTGTTTTGGAATCCTCTATACAAAAGAATAAAAATTATAACTCTCCCTCAGATGCTCTAATAAATGGGCTTCATAGGGTATGATCCATTGGTTGAGTCCATAACATCCTTTATCTCTACCAAACAAAATTTTTAAAAGCCTATAGTTATACAAGTCATGTGATCACTGATCACCGACTATATTATCAATGGTAAGGATATTTAATGGTAATTTAAATCCAATTTTATAAAATAAAATAAAAGTATTACATGTTGTTTATATATCTATTTGAAATTTAATTGAATGAAAAGGAATTTTATTCATAAATTTTTGGGTTGTTTCAAAATAACTTCCCCATGGTTAGCCCATGTGACTTTAGGCCCAGTACCTCATGTAATGAGTAATATATACAATTATATATACTACACATTAGAACATGATATTTTATTCAAAAAAAACCTAAATTTTCCGGCACTTCTCCAATCCTTCTATAGAAAATAAAAAAATTCAAGCCTAAATTATCAGTATAAATAAAAATTATATTGAAAATATAAACTATAATGTACTTATAGACTATGTATTTTTTATCCCCATAATATATGGAATTTATTCACCATGAAGGATCATTGAACATATCCATTAGATAAAACTTGACATTAAGAATTTACGTCAATATTCCCCATTAAATTCCCCTCTTAAATTGAAGCATTCAAAAAATATAATAAGTGTAATGCCTTTTTTATGTGGAATATTCTCAATAATATGAAAAATATATACACATAACTCAATGAAATATGTGCTTCTACCCTATTATATAAAATCATAAATAAATTGATGATATAAATCTAGTTCATTTGCCTATATATAATATGTCATGCATCCAAATATGTATAAAATATAACACAAAATGACATGTAACCTCACTAATTCCCCAAATTATCTTAATGTATCTTAATTATTAAAAGGATAATTTCCATTGTTTACCCACATGTTGATGTCACAACTATGGGGAGGCATAAAGAATGAAATGATCTATAAGGAAAAATATGAGAGGTTAATATCTATAATCAACAAATGAATTCTTCACACATTAAGTCATAACTCATATCTTTGTAATCCACTAAACTATGTTAGGAGTATTTTTATGTTAGGTTGGGAGGGAAATTTCATCCTAAGTTGCTACAATCACATATATGTGTGATATGAATAACCTTCAATATATTATCTTAAATAGATCTATATAATTTATTTCATTATAGCTACTTTTTTATACACTTTATCTAAAGACCTATAGACTTGAAACCCTACTATAATCAAGGATACATACATGAATGATATCCTAATAATATGTAATACACGCAGACCTTTCAATAGTGTGAGGATGATAATCTATAAGAAACTTCATTCAATAATACAAATCCTTTCATAATATCTTCTTGAATTATGATACACACATTTCATAATAATTATTTTTAAATTAATTATCCTATTAAATATTATAATATCTCATTCATATATATTTATCATCTCATAAATCATTAGTTCAATCTAATTATGTGAAAAAGATGAAATATAGTTTTCTAATTTCCATTCACCCAAACTGCATCTCTACACATTGAAATCCTAAAAAAACATAGGGAAAAAATTATTGTCTTCTTTAAACCATTACAACAACAATATATATAATGAATATGGATTAATTTTTATTCTCAGATGTCAATATTTTTCATTCAGATGATTAAAACTCCACAAATTACATTTTACCATGCCTCTACACATCCCAGGACACAATAAGTGACACTAAGAACATTGTAACATATCGATTGAAGTAGGATAAATTACCAATTATGAAACATGATAGTCCACCGTAATTTCTTCATAAAAATACATTGATTTGAAAATATATACCTGAAGATATTTCTTAAAAGAAAAATCAAGAATTGAAATCATTATATTATCCCTATCATATATTTGTATTATAAAAAATATGACCCCCTAAATCTGAACAAGGACACTCATTGAAACAATTAATCTTATATAAAGTGTTGATAAAAGTTTATTTGACTAATTTTAATTCATCCTTATATAATACATGATAAATCTAAAAAATTAAAACTTATTCTATTATACATAATTCAGTTGATGAACTACATAAAACTGACGTTTTTATATCATAATTGATAAGAAAAATACATATTCATAATGTATATATCGACTCATAATCAATTAACTAATGATATTTGTCCCAAAATATCTAACAATAATTCACATACTACTATGAATTCATATTCTTCATTCTATTGTTTTTGGTTTATAGGATAAAAATCACACCAACCAATAAATATCAACAACTCAAAAGTTAATACAATACAATTTCTAACTAAATATGATGTGTAGGGTAATTATTCTTATGAAAACTCAATTTTTGATAATAATATTCCACCATCCATCCCTCCGATATTAATAGGTACCATAATAACAAGGCAGATAGATCATAATTAACCTGATAGAGCTTTTTTATTTTATGTAAAATAGTAATTAATATAGAGAATAATATTTTTACTAACACATAGAATAAATTATAAATACTATTTTACCAAAGAAACATCACCTCTATCTTAGTCTCATTAGTGGCATAATTGGGAGTGTGAATCCTTGTATTAACTAGTTGAAACAACCATTTATCACTATGAAAAATCAAAATTTTAAATTTTATTGTTTATATCACCGGGAATCCCAATTTCCACTACTTTAGGATGAAAAAATATTTTAATGTAATTTTAACTATGGGATTTAAAAATGGGATTCAGACATCTATGAGTATAATTTAAAATCTCTCAGATTATATAAGATCATTTCAAAATGATTCCCTTATTCCACAAATTGACATGAATAAACAAATATATCATTGATGGATACCATAAAAAATAAATCTTGGGGAGGAAGTGAAAATTTATTTATTAAGGATAAAAAATTGATGATAAATTCATCATTCTTAATGTAATCAAACACAACTGAAATGTATATAGCAATTCCCAAAATAATTTTTCTAAAAAAATTATAGTCGCAACAAATGTTGATTATGAAATTTCTAATGATCAATCTTATAAATCCACTAAGCACCACCTAGCATATTAAAAATGATTTACCCATTGGAATGGGTGTTAGTTCTTAATAGTAACCAATATTGACATTCTATAATCACTACAGAACCCTAAGAACCCATTTTGTTTCAATGTGAAAACCACATATGAACCCATTGTTACACATAGTGTCTATTAAATCAATTTTTATTGAATATCCTCTAGATAAATTTTTAATTAATTGATTTTATAATGATCAATATAGTTAGGAAAAATTGTAATATCCAAGCTACATATAAAATTATTTGTTTTTATTCTGAAATTAAATCATTAAATTCATTACAAATGTATAAGAAACCTAGTGGTAATTATAAAAAATTATGAATCAATACTAATAGAATATTAACCTCATATATTAATTAATATATAAAATTTATGTATCCTATAGGTAAATATATTATATTTTTATATCATGGGAATAAGTAATGTTTTTGAAAATAATAAATAAGTATTTTTATTTTTGTGAAACATGATTTTTTATTAACAATTTTTTAATTAATATTATGATATAAAATAAAAATTTTCATTCATAAAATGGGTTCAAAAATTAATATTATTTTTCTTTTTATTATATGACAACTTTATTTGACATTAATTTATTTTTCAAAGTGTTATAAAATCATCCATAATTTTTAAATTATTATTTTTCGAATAAACAATGATTTTTATTAAAAATTAATTTTTTCATATTTTGAAAATTAAATACATAACATGGGATCATATTTAAATTCTAAATTTAAAAAATGGTAAGGTTGACTTTATTTTTTAAAATACATGATTTTTTGGTAAATTGTAAAGTATGGTAATTTTTAGTATGTAACATTATATGTCAAAATACACTATTTATTTAGTAATTTTAAATATAAGAACCAAAATCATGAAAACTACATAAATTTTACATTTTTTATTATTTTGAATCAAATTTATTCATATTCATGAGCCAAAATAATAAACTAATGATTTAAATAATAAAGAACACCCATCTTTTCAACAATAAATACCACCTCTCCCCACCTCTTCTCCCAACACCTCCAAATCCTTCAATATTTTCTAATTTCTTCACAATACCCTTCCCAAGAATCTTAAATATGTTCAATACCCTCTAGTCTCACCAAATTTTAGAAACTAAGTGCCTCGTGGAGGTTCTCATGGAGAAGAATTCATGACGTAAAATCTGCATTCATTTTATTTTCCATTTTCTTATTTTCTTATTCTATCCTAATCTATCATCATGAAATTGAAATGATAACTATTGTATCTTAAATAAACTATAATGTTTTTATTTTAATTTCATATCTAACACCAAATGTATCATAATTTTCTCTTTTCAAAAAAATGAAATCATTGTATGTGATGTGTCTATTAACCATCATGATGGACAATGTGTTTTCATTTTCTTTTACCTTATTAGAAAACATCCATAAAACCATTTTTACGGTTAAATACTATTTTATAATAAATATTATAAGTTATATAATTTTATGGAAAAAATATATAAACATGATATTAATTACAATGGTATACATTTTTGATGGTCGTAAAAAATGCGAAAAGAAATTATTTCATTTTCATTCATGTTTTATCTAATGAATCGTCCTCTTATCAGGGTAAAAATGATATATGGTATCATTAAAAACCATGTAAACATATAAATATCATATATTTCTACTTGTATAGTTTTATTCTATTAAACAATTAAAGCAATAATGAACCAACCACGTAAACCATTAAATAAACACATCTAAAACAATAAAAATAAAAAAAAATCAATAAATGTGATGAAATATGTTATAAAAAGATCCTATAAGGTATTATAAATATTTCTATATTTATATAATATATTTAAAACACTCTTTAATATATTAATTTTCTTATTTTGAATTTTTTATTGGAACACAAACTCGTGGTAATGGATTTTTTTAAAATACTTTTTAATGTTTTTTTTCAAAATTATAATGAATATTATTTACTTTTAAGAAATGAGTATACTTTAAAAGTTAATTATTCCTTAATGTTTTGATAGTTTCATTATAATATTATATGTCTATTTATGAATAAAATTATTTCCTTCATATTTGTGTAGTATTCTTTTAAAATAATTTATTTTCATAAAGAAATGTTTTTTTGATAGAAGTGTTCGTAATTTATGATTATGTTTTCTTTAATGGAAAATTTCTATTATTTATGGTAGGAAAAATATATATCTACAATTAATTTGGTATATATGTCTTTTAATTTTACCATTATTTTTATTCCATGTGTAACAGTAATGGTTACACTATAAAGTAGCCATAGGGTTACATCATAAGGTTTCCATGTTGGTTACACTATAAGTTATCCATGAAGGTTACAAATCATACTAAAACCACAAGGGTTAAAAAATTACATATTTAATACCCCAAAATACCTAAACTATTTATTTATGTTTTATCTGTTTAATGAAAATCTATTATTTTAAAAAATTATGTATATGATAATTTATGGATGAGAATTATTTCTTTGTGAAAGTGATTTTTTATGATTATTATTATTCATGGATTGACTGTTCAATTATATTATATACCTTAATGATCATTTTTTTTTCTCATTCCATGTTCTAATATGTTTTTAGAGGGTTTAAGGATAGAAAAGTGAAATTAAGAATCCAATTTGAATGTGGTGATGATTTTTCATGGAATGGTTTCATTTTTTATAAAGAAATTTCCTATTAATGAGGAAATTGATGTTGTTTTAGTAGTATCCATTTTGTTTTCTTGTGGGTTGATATGTATGAATTATTTCATAATTTGTTAAAAATATAAACCAAAAATATCACTGGGAATGTAATTATGTGAATTATAATATAATTTTCTATGTTTTGAAATGTTTAATTCAATGTCCCTGTAGTTGGTGTTAGATCATATTTTAGATAAATTTGTTGGTTAGGATGATGTTAATAAAATAACCACATATTAGTTTTACCTTATGATTATGTTTATATGGTTTATAATTCAAATATTTCCAGGTTTCTTCATCTTATATTGGTATGTTCAGAATGGTTTTCAATAAAAGAAATAGGGATGCTAGTGTAGGAAGGCACCTCCATGATGATATCATTCTAAATCCACAAGCTAGAATGGGCTTAATTGGAAATGAGTAGATTGTGACAGTAATTGATCAGTTTAAAAATGATATAAATCACGAAGGAATGCATTAAAGAAAATAACTACAGTAATCAAAAAAGAAAATGATGATAGTGGAAAATTTTATTAGGGAACACTATCAATCTTTTAGTGGATCATTTGACCATTTGGTAGAATAAGGGTTGATTAAATCCATTTAAATTATTTTTTATTCCATGGGGTGTTTAGATAATCAAATGGTTCCCCTTTATATTTACCATTTGGAGGGTTAATCCAACATGTAGTTTTCAATGGTCAAAAATATCAGTGATTTTTAAGAGTTCATTTCCATGGAATGAGATGAATTTAAGAATTAGTTTCTTGAAAAATATTTATCAATGGAGGCTAGACATAGGATGAAAAAAGAATTCCTTGATTTAATACTAATGTACAAGATTAAATGGTTGTGCATAAAGAAAACAAAACTCTTTTCGAATGGTAATATATAAATATTATTCAATATCATGATTGTAAAATAAATTGTTTTTACTTAGGATTGAAGATAAGATACAGATTGTCTTTGTCCATTGGTGAATTCAATATTTTTGAGAAACATGTTTGCTATAATGAGATAATAGAAATGGATTTTTTTTATGATATCATTTAATTCTTCAATATTAAGAATATATAGTTCATATATTAGGTAATATGTAAGAATATATCAATGAAATATGAATGTAATAAACTCCAATTTCCATTCTATGAAAAGTTTGTTAAAAAGTACCCTATAGAATGCATTAAAAATCAGGAATTGTTTTGGATGTGTTAAGTTTGGAATGTGGAATGAGATTGGAATTAAAATGTTTATAAGATTTATTATAATAATAAATATGTAAGGTGTTTTAAATGTGGTGACTGGGGGAATTATTATCTAACCTACACAAATAAAGACATGAATGATTAGATGGAGTGGAACTATAAGGAAAATGAAGAAATGAAATCTTTTATGACCATGTTAGTATATCTTGGGTCATCCAATAAAGTGGTATCCAGTACTTTTTTTGTTTTCTCTAATTTTGACAATATTTTGATGGATATAGGGTCTGCACATTCCATAATTTTTGAATAATTTTATAGTAATTTGTAAATTTCTTCGCATCAAATGAAACAATAACTTATAGTTAAGTCATTGTGGGAAATAATAATGAAAAATGGAATTAAAATAATATTCATATTTTTTTCTATGGAAATTTATTTCATAAAAACCTTGTTGTTTTGAGTTAATTGAATTTGATCTAATTATGAGGATGATTGGTTTTCTTTCTTACACTGCTATGATTTAATGTAGATTTAAAAAAGTTTTTTTTGAAATAGTTTCAATTTGTAAATCTAATCGAAACCAAACTTTTGATACTATATTAGGAATCAAAATAATTGTTAAAATATTGGAATTAAAGTTATCATTCACACATTAATGAAAATAATGGTACCGTTCATATGAATAATGTAACAATGGTAAATGAATACCTTGATATTTTTTATAATGTTTTTCCCAGTTTTACATGATTGAGAATTTGATTTTACTATCAACTTAGTTGATGATTCTAATATTATTTCAAACCCCCCTTAAAATGGCTCATGTGGATCTTCTTGAATTAAAAATTACTTTTCTCGAGTTTCTTGATAAAGACTTCATTCATCCTGACACATCTCCATAGGGTTATCCTATTTTGTTTTTTTAAATGAAAAATGCGTCTGTGAGACTTTGTATTGATTATAGAGAACGTAATAACATTACAAGTAGGAATAAGTATCTATAACCTCACATTAGAAACTATTTCGACCAGATCTAGGGAGATCATTATTTTTTCATGATTGAATTGAGATCCAGTTACCATCAGCTGTTGGTGAATGGTGGTTAAAGTCCAAAAATAGAATTACATAATCGATATTGGAATTATGAGTTTTTTTATGCCCCATATGTTTGAAAAATTACCCTACTATATTTATAGATCCTCTGAATATAATCTTCTATGAATATTTGGATATGTTTGTTTTTTGTTATTATTTATGATATTATGGTCTTTAAAAAAGTTTCAGAGGATCATGAATAAAATATAAGGATTGTCTTCCAAAATATCAGTTAAAATATGTTACATTAGTAATTTTTAAAATGCGATTTTTGGTTACAACAAATTTTGATTCTTGGGAATATTGTATATAAGGATTACATAATAGTTGATCCTACAAATAAAATTGTTTGATGAATTTACATGACCTAGAAAAGTTAGATATTTGAAGATTTCATGGAATAGTATGTTATTGCTGAATATTTTAGAAAACATTGTAAGGCTATTTATCCCTCTGACAATGTTAAAAAAACTGGTAAAATTTTTTTTGGATAGAATAATTTAATGCCCGTTTTTAAAAACTGAAAAAGATATTGGTGAATGCTCTACTATTGGCCATGTCTACCCAAAATATTGATTTGATAATCTACAATGTTTCTCCTTGGAAGAGACATAGTTCTATTCTAATTTATAATTATCTCGTAATATGTGATTCTTCATGAAAAATCAAACAACGTGGGTTAAATTATCACACCCATTGTATGGAATGAGTAGTTGTGGGTTTAACTTTAAAAATTAGGAGACATCATTTATATAGATCTAAACATGAAATATATATTGATTATAAAGGTTTGAAATTTATAATTACCCAAAAGATATAGAACATGAGGGAGAGAATATGGGTTGAAATAATAAAGGATTAAGATTCAATTATAATTTACTATCCTGGAAAATTGAACAACTTGTTACATGCCTTGTGTGAAATAAAATTCTACATTAATCATGTAATGTTTGGAATAAGAAACATGATTAATATTTTGATTAATCATGGCTTGGATGTTTTTGGTAAAGAAAATTCCATATCATTGATATGGGTGTCAGTGTAGTACTATCCTTTAGATAGAATTAAATAGGTGTAGAAGCAAGACCTTATGTTACCTAATGTGGTAGAATTGGTTAAGAAAGATAACTTTCTAGAATTTGATGCTAATAATGATTGGGGTTTTTATATTTGTAAAGAGATTATGTGTTCCATTTGATTCCTAGTTTAAGAAAGTGTTATTACGTGAATCACTTAAATTTCTATTTTCGGTTCATCATGGAAACTCTATGATATAAAAATACCATAAGTAGTGTTACTTTCAGATCAAATGAAATGATATATTACTGACTTTACTATGAAATATTTAACTTTTCAACATGTTAAAGTACATCGAAAACTAATAAAGAGTATTAGTCAACATTTTAATGTGTCAATGTTTAAATGGGAAAATATAACCTTGTATTTCATGGTAGTAATTCCAAATTCATCTTGATGTAATGACACCCCATGGGTGATTGTTAATAAACTATTTAAGTCTATACATTGACTTTCTATTTTAGATAATCTGCCTCAACATTATCAGTTGTACCATGAAGTTATTTTTTGGTTACATAGTGTTTCTCTCTACATTGTATCTTACCGTGATATTGGGTTCACTTATAATATTTGTAAAGGATGTTAGAAGTCATCAATCATTGAATTAAATTACTTAGTTGCTTTTCATCCCCAATCTAATTGATATACCTAACGAAAAATTCCAACATTGGAGGAAATGGTATGACCATGTTCAATGGATTAATATGATATTTGGGATCAACATGTTTCATTTTTTGTGTTTTCTTATAATTTTTTTATTTATTTATATTGGTGGAATATTTTGAGGAATTATTTGAAAAGTGTTTTTAAACTCCAACATTTTGTGACGAATTCATGGAAGGAAAGTTGATGAGTCCAGAATTGGTGAAGGATGTTGTGGAAAAATTAAGGATTCTACATCAACACATGAGGAAATCATGGATTTGGTATAAAGGTTATGTAGATTATAGGATTTAAGAAATTATTATAGTGTAGGTTTTCAAGATTTCCTTAAAATATCTCATTGGAAAAGTGTTATATTTTTTGATAAGAAAGGAATGATATGTCTATGGTTTATTGGAACTAATGAAATCCTAGAAAAAATTATCCCAGTTTCCTACCGAGTAGCTTTGCATTCGAGTTTATATCAGTTACATAATGTGCTTCACACATTTATGTTAATAATGTACGTGCCAAAATTTATCTCATGTTTTGATCCTAGAAGTAGATTTCCAGGAAGAGAACCATTTTTTTTGAATAGAAACATGTTTATATTTTTGAAAATTTAGAGAATTTATTTCAAAATAAATAAATTTAGTTGGATTCAGTTTTGTGGAGAAACCTAATGGTTGATGAAGCAACATGGGATTATAAAAATCATATGAGGGAAAGGAATCCTAACATGTTTAATAAGTAATAAAATAAAACGTGGAAACAATTTCCGATATATGGGATATTATATGAACATTGGTATTTACTAAATTATTTTCTCTCATTATGAAATTAACTAGTTAAATTTATAAAAAAATGTACAATGAAATAATTGGTATTTAGAAAAACAAAGTTATGAATAAAAATATAACAGTACCCTCACTTCTTAATTTATAAATAAAATTTATGTATCTTATAAATAAAAAAATGATATTATAATATCATGGAATAATTAATTAAATGTTTTGAAAAGGAAAAATTAATTATCGGTATTTTTGTTTGAAATAAATGTTTATTTACTATTTTATAATTAATATAATGATTTAAAATAAAAATTTTGTTCATAAAATTGACTCATAAATAAATATTTTATTGTCTTATGGTAATATGATATTTTTACTGGTGCACAATTAATGTTTAAACGTGTCATAAATTCAATTATTATTTTAAAATCGGTATTTTTTTGAATAAAATATTATTTTAATTAAAAATCAAAATAATCATATTTATAAAATAATTTTCATAAAATGGATTTCATTTAATAGTTCAACACACTGAAAAAGGGAAACAGATATTTTTTGGGATCTTATATAATACTTGAAATTTTTGAGAATAGAAAAATACAGTAATTTATGTTATAGAACATTATAATATAAAATACATTATTTGTTGATTAATTTATGAAGTAACCACCATAATATAGAACTATAAATCTATATTTATGTTATTTATTCTTAGGAATCGGAATATTTGATGTCTTGATCCAAAATAACAAACTAGTGAATAAAATAATAAAAAATACCACTCTCTTCCACTATAAATACCATCACTCACCACCACTTCCCCTCACACCTCCAAAGCCATGTAGCTTTTTTAATTTCGTCCCAAACACCATCCAAAATTTATTTACCACATGTAAGACCTATTAGTATCACCAAAAGTACGAAACCAAGTTCCTTATGTTATTTATCAAAGGGAAGAATTCAAGGGGTAAAATCTGCTTTCATATTCTAGTATTTTCTATTCAAATGTCGTTATTTTCTTATTCCCTTATCACATACACCAATACATGTGACATGATAACTTCATTATCATAAATATACTAAACCTCTATTGTTTTAATGGAATCCCCACCATCAAACATATCCCCTTCTCTTGTATTCGAAAAAATGAAACCATTATCATTGATGTGTCGATTTACCCACATCATAGACGATGTGTTTTTATTTTCCTTCAACACCTTCATGTACTGTCCTAAAACCATTATTATGGTAAATAATATTTTATTATACATATTATAAGTTATAAAATGTTCTATAACTAATATATAAAAATTATATTAAATAAAATGATATATGTTCAAGAAAGTAGTAAAAACTGAAAAAAAAATATTAAATAGTTTTCATTAGTGTTTTATCTAATGAATTGTCCTCATATATGTGAAAAAATGAAATTTGGTATAACTAAAAATTATTGAGACATATTATTATAATTTTATTCAATTTATGCAGTTTTATTCTTCTCGATAAGAGAAACCAAAGTAAATCTACCTTGAAAACCCCAAAAAAGACACACCCAAAACAATTAACATTACAAAATATTATCAATAAATGAGAGAAAATATGATATAAAAATATAATATATGGTATTATAAA
The DNA here is from genome assembly GCA_963277665.1 of Viscum album. NCBI lineage: Eukaryota > Viridiplantae > Streptophyta > Magnoliopsida > Santalales > Viscaceae > Viscum > Viscum album. Next base: position 1,114,817,311 of record OY728146.1, read on the forward strand.
TATGAATATTGTTATGTAATATATTAATTACACTTTTTAAACCATTATATAGGAAATTTGACCTTAATTTATGATAGACAAACTTGATGTAATGGATTTTTTAAACCCTCTTTACTGTTTATTTCCAAAATTGAAAAAGAATGTTTTTTTAATAGACCACATGATTTGACTTTCCCTATTTCAGGATTCCTTAATTCATTGATTATTTTTTTACAACAATACATGTTTATTTACATAGAAATTTATTTATTATCTATTTCAGTATCATTCTTTTGAAATATGTAATTTTACTCATGAAATATTTTTATGATGCAAGTGTTCATGTTTTGTGATTATGATCTTGTTATTGGGAACTGTTTATGATGATAGGTGGGACCTATATCTTCCTCTAATTAGTTGGGTATGTTTATTTAGTATTTTGACCCTAATGGATATTCCAAATGTAACTAAAATGGTTACACCATAAGGTATCCATGAGGATTATATCATAATGTCAGCATGAGTGATACATTGTAAGGCATCCTGGAGTGTTTTAAGTCATATGGTTGTTGTGAGTGTTGAAATCATAAGTAAGTAATTCCCCACATAACCTAAATATTAAATTTATATTTTCAATGTTTATGGAAATTTTTTTTTCTCAAAGTAAGTCTATGATACATTATGAGTGAGAAGTTTGTATTTGTGAAAATGAATTCCTATGATTATAAGTATTCATAGAATTGAGGATTTATTTATTTTTTATGCTTTACTAATATTTTGGACCTCATATCATGTTATAATTTTTTTCCCTAGGGTTTATGGATAGGTAACATAAAATAAGAATCAATGATGAACGTTGTGAGGATTATTCCTTAAATGATATAATGTTTTATTAGAAAGTTTTGTATTATAGAAGAAATTGAGACTTTTTTAAGATTACCAAGAATGTGTGTTTGTGGGTTTATATTCCTAAATTATGTCATAATTCTGTAAAAATATACACCTAAATGACAATTGGAAATGTAAGAGAGGGAATTATAAAATAATTTATTATACTACTATTGATGCCAAATTTCGGATAGGGCCCTATGTGGGATCTTTTAAAAGAAACCAAAGGCGTTTGGAAAAATACACGGCCAATTCCGCGATGCCAGGGGGTGCTCCACACAAGAGTTAATGCATTCACATATGATTCCTTGCGGCGTGCAAACCCTTTCTTGCCTAATGTGACGTCAAATGAAGGATTCCATGGTGATAAGCTGCAAACCCACAAAGTCACTGGCGCGCAAGAGTTAAGGAATGTACACAAGATTACCCTTGGTACAAAAACCCTTCTACACACAATGAAACATCAAAGGGAGCCTTTCGTAGTGACCTTGCTATAAAATAGCCCAGGAAATGGAACATAGGAAGAGATTCTAAGGTGAAATATTTCATTTGGTATGCAGACCCTTTTTCATACAATGCGACTTTTAATGGATGCCTGTGCCCATCACCTGTTACGCATTGTCATTGAATTTTTCAGCTCTAAATAGAAGCATACCCCCACCCTTCAGGGGATGTTTCAGAAGACAAATTGATGGTCTTATATGCAAAAGTCACCTCTTCCGCGACGACATGAAAAAAACTATGGCCTTCATGTATTGGATCTTGGGCGACAGGTCACCCATGGTTCTTCCTTCATGTGGGCCCTCTTGGGGTTGATACTCATCCATTTCTATTTACCCTATGTCAATTGTTTGAAAAAGAACCCTCTTTCAAGCATGATTTTCCTTCCATATGAACTCTTTTTCATGCATTCATCTATTTTTCATGAAAATTCTCTATCTTGTACGCATCTGCTAATCATGCTTGCTCTCCAAATCATGTGCTCTATGTGTCATCCTCGCCCTAAGGCATCATGTCCGAGACACTATTATATGCAATACCCACATCTTTCACATTCATATCTTGTACATCCCTCCATGTTTGTATAATTTGATTTCAATGTCCCTTGGGTGGTGCTTTATATTTCATTTCTTAGCCTCATTCTTCTTATTATAGGAACTCTAATAGCTATTTCTTCATCGTATATCCACACTGACATGAGCCCTTCAATAGATCACTCCACAACACCATTGCACCATGGAATTACTGATGTCATCCCTTCCCCAAGGGTGGGTGGGTATTAGTTATGTATGTCATAGGGGTACGAAGTGAACTCACCTCATCCAAGCTGTAGGATGTTAAACCACCTTGCACCATCGTCCTCCGCACATGACATCAAACTATGTCATCACCTCATGCAGTACACATGAGGTACCCCACCTCGTACATTCTCCATGCACACTAATATCTAGGGGATTTTAATCATACTCACATTGAATGATATCCATTTTTCTAAAGTGGCATCTGTTCGTGGGGAAGTGAAACCATCCTGGTCTAAACCACTAGATGTTATAATGGGAGTTAGCATCCATGATCATCCTCTGTTTTTCTGTTCCAAATAATAGAGGAGAGATGGATACTAGGATCTTTGTTTCCCCATCCCTATCCTTCTGATCTTTTTCCCAATCAGGCCTCCATCCAAGATTAAGTCCCCACCTCAATCTCCCAGGGCTGTTAAACATGCGTAAGCCCCTATTTCCTATTTAGGCCTCTTAACAGCCGTAATATCTGCTTCATTCCCTACATATACACCTTTATTGACATGATCATCACATCTGTTATACCTCTTTTTTTTCACACGTAGCATGACTCATGTGGGATAAATGTAAAAAACTTCCTTGAAATCTCTTCTAGGATGCCTTATCGTGTTACTCCTGGTCCCCATCCTGAACTACGTGGACTTTAATCCTTTCCCTTTCCAAGAAATGTATGTAGGAAACCTCTATGAGGTTCAAGACAAACAACCATGGGTGTCAACCAACTCACGTTAGTCCACCTTCATCCCACATGACGTTAAAAATTATCCTCCACCCAAACTACATGGACATTGATCCTTTCCCTATCCAAGAATGTTATATAGGAATAATCCCTATGTTTTATCCCAAACACCTATTGGTCCTGACCATCTCCACAAAAATTTACCTTCATCCCACATGACGTTAAACTATACATATTCAAACTATGCAGTTGTTGGTCCCTATCTCCTACACCGGGTATGTAGGAGGCATCTTGAGGTTCAACCCCATGCACTATTCAAACTACGTGAGGTTTGATCCCTATCTCCTAGACCGTGTACATAGGTGGCCTCCCTGAGTTCAGACCATCTAGTGGTAAGCTATTGTATCCCAACAAGTGATAAGACACTGTATCCAAACTAGAGGTATGCTATTATACCCCAACCAATGGTATGCAATTGTAACTCAAACCAGCAGTAATAAACTGTATCCCCCATCCGGAACTACATATAAATTTATTCTCTGTCACAGGGATGCAAAAGAAGCCTCCTCGTTGTTCAGGCCCATCATTCATTCCCCCTGAAAGTCTCTCTCTTATGTCCCCCCATATTTTGGGAGGATCACCCCTCAAATTGGATGTTCTACTTCCATCGTGTCCCATCCATGTGTCCATTATCATGGGATTCCTTATTAGGAGTCCCATCGCCCCACAAAAATACATTTAATTCGATTACCTATCATGAGAATACGTAGGAAGTCTCTTCAAGGGCCAATCCCAGCATCACTATCTTCCTCACATCAGTTCCATCTCATTCTTCATAAACTTCTATTAACCATCCTTATCCATTTTGATTCATTCCTGGGTTTTCATATCCTCGTGAGATAATGTCTCCACTATCTCGGAACCCATGGCTACACTCAGGCATATAACCGCGAATAATCCCCACACAATCCATAACCATCCAACCAAGAGTGTCCCTCTAGTGATGGGCTGCTAACCGAGCATTTTCCCCATGATGGGATGTGTAATAGAGGTTCAATCCTAGCTGATGGAAAACCCTGAAGTCCATTTAATAGGGTCCCAAGCATCCTCGGATCTGTCTTCATTATATGTTGTGATCTGCCTATCTAGTTGGACTCTCAGGTGCTCCCTCCTTGGGATGCACCCATCTGATCCACTCATACCAGTGTTCTTATCAGTTCGATATATCCCCTATAGACTCTAAATTCATGATATAACCTATGTTAAACATGGAAATCTCAGTAGAATCTCAGGAAAATCTCAGAGACATGAATTTGGAATATAATTCCCCGCACTCAACGTGGGATGCCTCAGGCTTTCGCAATGTTGAGAACACCTATTAAAAGGGAAGAAACCCAGACGCATCAGTGTTCCAGCATCCAGACATGCCAATGATGTCCAATGTGATGACTCCCCCAATCGAAGGCTGATTCGCTTACCTGACACCTTTGAATTTCCAAATAGTAGTAGTGTAATTAACCAGTGTCCATGAATACATTTCACTTGGAAGAGCTTCACGAACAACGTCTTAATATTTAAGGGAGACTCGTACTATGTAGAGATCTCTTGGGAGAAATCCATGGAAGGAGAGACCGACATCCCATCATCGTATATCGATTAAGGAGAAAACATCCCTAAATAAGAGACGGATTTCCACCGAATTTTGAAAGTGCGAATATAGAGTAATAGACTTGTGCATCCTCCAACGGATAGAAACATGCCCTAGTGACTGCATCAGAAATAGAAACGGTGAACCCAACATGGATTTATTATTCTCAATGTAGATATTAGTATAATTTGAGGTTCCGGTGGATTAACATGTCACCTGATACATGTATCTGGTGCCAGGTCCCGTAAATAAAATTGTGGTCCAGGCGTGAAACTCACCAGTGATTGGGTAAGTTGAACGTTTGACATCCCGGTCTATGATGTTTTTTGCATGGATCATTCTTAGCAAAAATGGGAGATGGGAAATCGCTGGTGAATTAGTTGTAACTTTATTTCTATCAAGAATTAATGGTTGAATCGCCCTACATTGCAGGACCCAAGCAATGATAAGAAACTAATCATTACCCACCCACTAACATAGGGGTCGTGGCAGTATCAATGTGACAAACCCACAGACCTCATATCTTTTGGAATAGCCTCTACTACCATGGTTTCGGAGTGCCCATGCCCTATCTCAACATATGAACACATTCATAGATGGTGATTAAAAACCTCATTAAGTGATATGAGGAAGAATGGATTATCCCAACCTAGGATATGGCCACAAAAGTCATAGAGGCTTTTATGCCTTTCCATCGATATAACCCCCATGTACCGCTAAGGGAGACACTACTCCCCACTATGATGTGTAATAGTTTTAGGAGCCTCTCCCTATAGCTCTATGAAGACTCGATCCCCAACGCCAATGAGGTGAGGGATGTCTGAGGCAGCCCAACAGTGATCCCATCCTAGGGGCTACCAAGAAGGGCTCCCACTAGGCCACGTCATGACCATCACCTGGCCCCTCATAATGAAGAGAAGGTGAGTTATACACCTCCACCACCATCCCCAGATTGGTTAACTCGACGCAAGCATCAAGCGCAAGATGATGAGGACGACCACCATGAGGTTTCATCATCAATGGTTTTTATTCCCCTACCACTACAGATGCATATCATCCTTGACCCGCTTGTATTAAACAAGCGAACTTATACCATTGACCCAGATCAAGGCCCCAACTACCTCATGGATGGGCTAGGATGACTCTCTTTGTCATGTACATGGGAGGAACCCTTCGTGGGCCTACTTGCATTGACAACATCCAATACGGGGGTCCTCCCCATGTCACTTCCAATGTGAGTTCAAGTCCTCCCCACTCCCAAGATCAGTGTGAAGGTCTTCCCCATACCACCATCAGTACAAGAAAAGGTCCTCCCTACTGCAATGACACCCAGTATGAAAGCTTCATCAGCACCTGTGACCTGAGGTATGGAGTCATTCCTCCTATAACAGGTCGTCAAGGTGAAGATGTTCCTCATCCAGTCAACTGTCACCATGGGGTCTTCCCAATGTTCTTAGTTCAACTGATGAAGGTCCTCATTATCCCAGAAATAAGAGAAGAAGAGGTATTCTCCACTTCATTGGCATACATCATTGAGGTCCAACCCGTGTTTAGATTAACTAGTATGAAGGCCCTCCTTAAACCATCACAGTAGAGGGAAACTAGCATAGAGGTATTTCTGAAGCTCTTATCGGCTCTAGCATGTCCTGCAGAGATTCCATCTATGCATCATCCATCAGACATAGAGGTCCTCCCTATGTTCCCTATGACATTTGTCTAGGTGATGCTCACACCCAAGATCATCCAGGCAGAATTCCTCTCTTCCCCCACATCAGTTTGGCCAAAGGTCCTCCTTGAGCCAAAAACCTGAACTATCTTGAAGATCCATCTTGGGGAAAGAGGGTGGGATAAAAATACTATATAAAAAGTACCAAGTTTTTTCAGGACATAATAAAGAACATAAACTTCTCATATTCTGAGGTGAAATGCGATTTGACAATGGAACCCTCACCCCGGTCATCTCTGTTGGGGGCCGAGATGGAACAAGGCACATGAGCCTCATCCTTTCAGAATGTGTGGTCCACCAGATTCCAACCTCCCTCCAAGGATACATCTTGTAGGAGAAATATTTTTCCTATTTCTAGGGCCCTCTCAGGCTACCCTTCCATTCATTAACATGGTCATTCTCTACCTAAACTATTGATCATGAAGAGTTATTCTAGGGTCTGATAGAGGACAAACAACATCCTGAACCCCATGAGTAACTGCATCTTATACGCCCGAAAATTCCGTCATTGGTCCGCCCTATCAAGATGTAGTGGGATAGTCATTAAATTATTCATAGGACATCACACGATGTGGCGGATTGTCATTATATTTTCCATATTCTCCATCATCCAATCTTCTGTTGCAGTAGTCTTATTTAGTTTCGTTACCAGTCCCGCAGCCACCCCCAATCGATAAATGGGGAACCCAAGGAAAAGATCTCAAGTCTGAGCCAATGAGATTATAGGACATCCTTTTAGTAGATCATTTCTTAGAGGTTTTCAAGCTAGTTTCTATAGTTAATATTAGTACACTAGAATCACTTATCTAGGAGGAGGTCGCGTGCTTTAATGAAACCCTTTGGACAACACACATCCTTACCCGCAATCAGTGGGTGGATTACCCCAAGAGTTAGGCACACTATGAAGATATTGAATTGTAATGCCACATGGTTCACTTAGATGCACTCCCTATGACCCAACGTCTTGAGTCACCCGAGCGCCATCAGACCCTTCAATAGTGGTGCATCCAGGGCTTTAATGTGAACTGTAGGATTATCAAGGAGGAGTCCCCCCACATCGAGGTCCATGAATGGGGGAAGTATGTGGTCCTCCATTTCTGTTCTCCCCAGTGCCAACCCAAAAATGATAGGTGATATTGTGTATATAACTCTAGGTATATTTGTGGATAACATGGATTCCCTATTAGAGGAAGAGGACGGCTAGGATTAATTAGATGAGAACATACCCCCCTAGTGAGTGTCACACCTATTAGATCCATTGTTAAGGATTACTCTCTATCAAATAAAATTACTGGGTCTTCACATACCAACCAAGTCCTTAGACCTTGGTCGGAATCCCCAAAAGGGAATAGAGCATCTCGGGGCTATAAAACCCTATGAACCATTTGGCTCAGTGTAGAAGACTGAAGATGGCCCCCAAAAAGGCTATGTTGTGTTGACAGATCATCGAGCAGAAGAATATGATTGATGACCACTTTGATGAACGTGTTGTAGAGCGGTGACCAGACTACAATGATCCTCAACTGGTGCACTAGGGAAAGGTATAACTCCCCCATGCGAGTTGTTTCCAAGTAACCCAGATCATTATGCCCACATAGATAGTGTAGAAGCTGGAGATTATATAATGTGGGAGTGGTATGTGTCCCCAAATCCACCTAAGTGGCACAATATTCCTTTGGACCCCACTCAGATTCCCTCACCCACTCTAAAGGTCATCCCACCATCTATACCAGGAGTCGATGGGCCTTCTTATCATTTTTATGGACCTTCCAATGCACTAATTGTCGGTGATCCTCTTCAAGATAGGAATCACAACAAAGATAATCCAATGGTGGTGACCATTTCACGCCTCGAGGCATTGGAAACTCGACAGGTGGAAATCCTGCAAGATAAAAAGCCATATATGGCATGAGGGATGATATTCTAGCTCCCATATCTTTGTAAGCTTTACATTTTCCCCCTTTTATTAGAGGGGTTATCCACTGTAGCATCTAGAAAACTTTATCTCATCGTGTGGACCCATACTCAGAACTCTAGTGCAGAAACAGGAAGCCAAAATCTAGTGTTTCATACAAACATTTGAAGGACCCACATTTTTCAAGTATATCCTGTAACCCACTAGTTTTGTTGCTAACTTTGATGATCATTGAAGACAGCCCCTTTAACTTTTCAGCTCTACCACCTAAAATAGGAGTATCACAGTTTTATTTAAGTGTGTGCAGATGCATGAAAAGCATGTCATGAACATTGTCACTAGGTAGAAAGACATCACCTACTCCCTTTTCATACCATTGAAATAGAAATATTTTTTGACATTGTTTACAGGTAATGTCAAAACTGAAATGTTCTTATCTCTCATCAAAAGAAATTACCTCGGGGGATTCCTAGATTTCTCTGATAAGACCCAGCATTTAGATAAATCCTTACAGCAGGCAAATAGTCATGTACATTGCTTATATAGTTCCCATGAGAAGGGCCACTAAGGCTGATCCCACCGAGGGATCACAAATAGTGGCCCCAAGGAAAGTGGATTTATTACCATTGGAGCCACCTCCACAGCCTCACAGAGTCCCACCACCTCAAGCGCACCCTCTGACCCAGCAGCACCCACATAAAAATTGGAACCCCCCCCCCTCATAATGAGCCACCACCGCCTAGGTAAGATAACTACGCCCCCTCCCCGACAGGATCCTCCAACCCCTCAGCAGGGCTAGGATCCCAGAGCCCCATTCTCAGATAAAATGAACTAAAATTATCAATTTAATGAGGTTTGGGTCCCCAGCTATATCCGAAGTTCATTGGAACAGGGAACTATGAAGTTATCGAAGTGTAGGAGGGCTGAATAGGAAGATCTCACTTATCACTCCAATTAAAATCCTATCACCAAATCCTAGGTCACACCCCCAAGATGAAATTGGTGATTAAAGAATTACTAAAAGACCAGGTTGATAACAACACAGTCAGGTTAGGCATAGCCCTGGAATAGGTGTCTTGTGTATTCATACATCCTAACAGTGATAGTGACAATGAAGGTGAGTGGCAGCAGGTTCCTAACCATGGATCCCGGAAATATAATAATTGGATGGATCGTAAGGTAGTAAATTGTTCCCATATTATTATCCATGTATATATGAATCGATTCGAGCCATAAAAGTCGTTGTATGACCCGAAAACAGTACTTCTAGATCAAAATCCTAGCCTTCCTCTTCCAAGAAGGGAAAGCATCGGTGGCGTAGGGAAAACCAATCCCCCCATCGAAGCCATCATCATCCCTTACTCTTGAAAAATTCATTCCCCCAGATATGGAAATTACTCCCCAGATCTTTCCAGTGGTGGGGGATTCTTTATGTGACACCAAGGGTATGCTTCGGTTAACACCATGGAGCAGGTGAACCATTATATGGTTCTTGACGATGAGTTGAACAAGATGGATGCTCCTAATTTCTGCAGCAATAAGCCACTTCAACAGATCCATGGTAATGTGAGTCATCAGAATGCATTTATTAGTGCTTCCATCGAGGATATGAATTCAATCAAAACAAGACAATAGTCCCAGCCCAGAGCTCAGCATGCACAACATTCCCATCCGGTATCATCCAGTCCTCCTTTTCTTCCATTTGTGCTTCTTGTTCAGGTGGAGCCACCACGATCATGCAATAATCAACCATATTCTGCTATGGATTGCCCGCATTCGTATAGCAACTGTCTGGTGGCCAGTATATAAGTTTCGACTAGTGAGAAATAGGACATTACTAGCACCAACTAGTCATCAGTTAAACTAGAAATTCCTGTCATGACTCATGCCAATGAACGAACCCCTTTCAGTAGAATTTCACATGTTTCATAGAATTATGATATTCAAAATCATTTTTCTAGCACTAATGTGAGAATCCCTATCCTCAATGATCTTCACCTATCCACGGATATGTGTGAAGCCCTTTCCAATGCTTTAAGAATCCACCTCTAGTTCGAGACAGAGGTAGCAGCTACAGAAACATTCCATGCTGAGGCAGCCCAGCATGCAAAATATTAGGCCATTATCTCTTTATCTAGAAATGATCAAGGTTCTCCAATATCGATGCATATCTTCCGACTATAAATAATGGGTCACTTCAATTGAGTGTAGGTTTGTCTCTGTATTTTCGACATAGGCTCTAGGATCAAAATTATCCCGACCTAGACACATAGGAAAATGGGGATGTCTGAGGATGATCTGAGTCCCTATGACCTAAACATTCATGGTTATCATTGGTTGAAACAGAAACATGTTGGAAGGATCTTCCTGAAGACCCAGTTCGGTGTCTTGGTAGCCAACACTGAGTTCATGGTTGTCTCACATGTTACCGCATACAATGTGTTGATGGGTAGGCCATGGTTCTACCTACACCCGTAGGTCCCTTCTTCGTATCACAAATACCTTAAAACATCTTTAATGGTTGAGTGGGCTTACTCCAAGTTGATGAATCCCACTTCACCTCTTGTGATACCTGTTACCTGGATGTCGACTATTACAAGAGAAAGGACAAGAAAATCTAGGCTAGAAGAGTTGAACCCTTTAGTTCTATGACAGACCTGTGGATTGGCCTAGATGATGTGTACATCTTCCTTATCAAACAATTGGAGGCCACAACTCCAAATTTGGGACAGTGCCTTGTCTTTTATAGAATGTGGTGGAAACACATTCTGAAGTCTAAGGGTCATCCGAATATCACATAGTATTCCTATACAAATCTGGCTCGAGTGATCTCAAATCCCCCTATACCCACAAGGTATCGGGATGTCCTCTCTCTGGCAATGAAAATACGTCATACTTACTTGTTTCTATGGTTTTAGATAAACCGACTCACACCAACACACCAATATCTTTTGGACATCATCAAGTGTGGCCCCTTGGGTCAAAAACCATATGTGATCTGGTTGACATCTTTCATCACTATGGTTTCAATAGCACAGGAGTTCCCCGATGCAGTTTCCGTCACTGATTATGTTATCACTAATGCCCCATCAGGATCTGTAGACTCATTGGAATAACCTCCCATTGAGGATTACTCATTTTTGAATGAATAAGAAGATTTTGAGGATGCCTCTCCCCGCATTATAAGAGGGTTTCTCCACTATGGTTGATGAATTGGTACAAGTGAACCTTGGTTAAAAGGTGGATTCGAGAGCCACATTGATTAGTGATGCTATGCATGTCAAAGAGAAACAATGATACATGAGATTATTGATGCAGAATCATGATGTATTTGCCTATAATTATTAAGAGATTCTAGAACAAGATTCTTAAGTCTCCATCCACTACCTCAGCCTTCCATAAAATCATCACAGGTTCAAACAACATCCCATAAAGATGCACCCTTCTCGCAATGCCATGGTCCAGGACATGGTTTATAAACTCCTTAAAGACATATTAATTAAGGATGTCTCGTATCCTAGATGGTTAGCCAATATTGTTCCTATCAGGAAGAAGAATGGACAAATCAGTGTTTTGTTGACTAATGAGATCTCAACCATCAATGTCTGAAGGGTGATTTTTCGCTTCCAGGGATATAACTATGGATTGACTCCACCAATGGGTGGTGGGATCTATTCTTCATGGATTGGTATTATGGGTATAATGAAATTAGAATGGATCCCATGGATAAAGATTCTACACCCTTCTGGGTACCACAAGGTTCTTTCTATTACAAGGTGATGCCTTTCGGTCTAAAGAATGAAGGTGCCACCTCTCTGTGTTCCATGCATCGCATATTTAAGACGATCCTTTGATCATTTTTGGAATGCTACGTGGGTGATCTGGTGGTCAAATCTCACAAGTTCTAGGACCATCTCAAAGATCTTGAGAAAGTGTTTGGTTTCCTCTGATCATACCATCTAAAGATAATACCCTTGAGGCGTGCCATCAGGGTCCCCTTTGGAATGATTCTTAGCTTTTTTGTAAGATATAGAGGCATCAAGATTGATCCATAGAAGATCGAGGCTATCAGTCAAGTAACCCCTCTGAGAAACATCTAGAATCTTCAAGGCATTCAAGAGAACTTTTTCTATATATGCTGATTCATCAACGAATCTACCTATAATGTGTAAGACCTTTTCCCATATCATTAATAATGGTGTCGATTATAAGTGGGATGAGGACTGTCAGACTACGTTTAAGGAAATCATGAAGTACTTATTACATCCTTTTCTCTTGATGCCACATGTTTCATGAAGGAGACGGTCCATTATGTTACTCCTCTAGAGTGAACTCTCAACACCCTTCTCACCTAGATGAACAATGAGGGAACAATGAAAGGTTTATATTATCTCATCTGCATGCTTCCTGATATCGAGACAAGTTATTCCTCTATAGAAAATAGATGCCTTGCACTGGTATTCACAGTGTAGAAATTGAGACACTACATGCAGCATCATGAGATATAGCTAGTGTCCTGTGTCAATCTATTAAAGTACATCCTGAACTGCCCCATCTTCACAATCCATCTATCTTGATGGACAATGATCCTCCGGTAGTACGACATTAGGTTTGTCCCCTAGAAGTCCATTAAGGGACAAGAAATTTTATACTTTCTTGTCGCCCATCCAACCCTTGTGGGCCAGTCTATAGATCATGATTTTCTGTACAAGGCATTCCTCATGAAAAAATAAGCCATTATGTGTTGGAAAATGCACTTTTATAGTTCTTCTCAAAGGACTAATGGTAGAAAACTCAATGACCCCAGCCTCAAAAAAGTGGACATGGGTATCATCTTCATCACACCAGAAGAATCAGTTCATCCATATTCATTCCAATTATCATATTGTTGTACCAACAATGATGCATAGTATCAAGCCCTCAGTATTGTTGTTGAGATGGACCTTCACATTGATGTTCCCTACATGCATGTATAGGGGGACTCCGAACTAGTCATCAAACACATCAATGGTGACTAAATTATCCGGAAGCTAGAGCTCATACCCCTGTTGGAAAATACCAGCTAGTTGATGACCTAATTCCCATCTCATCCAAGGGTTCCTCATCCCCCTCTTTGGTTGAACGGTCAATCAAACGCCATTGACATCTTAGTTGCACCTCTTGGAGAACCTGACCAAAATTATTTGATTATTCATGTGGAACACTATATATTCATTATTCCCCTCACTTTATATGATGTTGATAGCCCACAGGTAACATACCTTGCCACCGGTGCCTCCAAATTAGGACCCCCAGGTCCCCCTACCTCAGTGTTGGAGGTGACTCCCACCTAGAGGACCCCCTTTATCGAGTATCTCCAATATGACTATCTCCTGGAATATCGATCCGACCAAGATATAATCTGGTGCTTTTGATTATAGTTTGCTATCCAGAGTGGTTATGTTCTTGATAAATTCTCAACAAGCACAGGTTTGACGGGGTTCTCCTCTGTTTCAATCAAGGAATTGAGTTTTCTCAAGTGATTAAGGATGTTCATGTCAGTTCTTATAGGGATCATCAGATAGATCCAAAACTCCTTCAACAGATCCAGAGATTGGGGAATTTCTGGCCCACCATGATTTGTGACTGTATCAAGTTTTCTAAGAGGATTCATGCATTCCCAATACATGAAATTTTTTTTCATAAGCTTCCAGAGCCTCTCCACACTACATAATACTCTTGGCCTTTCGTGGTCTGGGGACATAATGTCGTGGTACCATATTCACTAGAAACATCTCACCAATGAATGTTCATCCTGAAAAATACAACTTTTTTTCCATGTGGGTGGAGGTAGTTCCACTTAAAGAGGACAAGGCCCATTCAATCATTGAATTTGTAAGCTCAAATATCATCTACCTAATTGGAGTCCCTTATGTCATCTTCACTAATAATGGCACCAAATATTTGGTAGCCGAGTTGAATAAGTTGTATGACATGAATAAAATCAGTTCTAACCATACCTCCCTTTGTCATGTTCAAGAAAATGGGATGATCATGGAATTCAACATATCACTCTATATCATTATTTATAATATTGTTGTTCAGAACAAGATGTGTTGGGTGGATAATCTCCCCAAAGATCTTTGGGTTTATCAGAAGACAACTCAAAATTCCACTCAGGTGACCCCATACTCATTGGTGTATAGAACAGAGAAAGTCATGCTCATCGAGATTTAGTTTCCCTCCTTGCGCACATCTGTCTATGAACAGTAGACACAATTCTTGGTAGCTAAAATCTGTCTAGTAGAATAGGACATTCTTGACAAGAATAGGCTTTGTGCCTTGGACAATCGGGAGAGGCATCAGAATAAGATAGATAGGGATTTCAACAAGAACGTTTTACTCCACACCATCTTACAATGTGACATGGTGTTATCCCAGAGAACTCCAATGATAATAGATGGAAAACCACTAAGGTTGGTGCCCATATGGGAAGGACCTTACATCATTCACAATGATTACCTCAAGGGGGCATACTCCCCAGTTACTATTGGTAGAGAGTGTATACCTCCTTCCACCAATGCCAAATTCCACAAGCAGTGATTTTTCTAAGTAAGCACTGGCCCTACACGACCACAAACTATGACGCCTTTACTACATGACAATAATATGTGTGATTCGTTTAATATGAAATACATAAAACTACTCAGAACATGTCCCACATTATATTAAACTATATGTAGTCCCAAATGACGTTAAAATATATATGGTTCTACATAACCATAAAGTGTCTCATCCTGTTGAAATTAAACTACTTTTTCATCCTACATGATTTTAAAACTACAAGCGAAAGATATACCATTAAAGTTTGAGATTTATAACCAAAAATTAAGACCTATAACTTCCTATATAACCATAAAACTCAAAATGGTTCGATCTCTACAACCTTAAACTAAGATCTCCCAATGACCTTTTTCGCATGACATTAAACTGCATGACATTTCAAAAATTACTTATGGCTTGATTCCCATCCTCATGGGATACATAAAAATTCTAGTATACCTCATCTTGGATTCCAACCCCCAAATTATTTTCTTTTAATTCCCCCAGGGAATTTCCCTCTTGGATGATCGCACCATGTGCCCCTCCCATTCTTCTATCATCCCACATATTTACCCCACGATGTTAAACTGTGTGGCCCATTCAAAACTATGTGTTTCTTGATTCCTATTCTCATGAGATACATATGAATGCCCAAACATTTTTTCAGTAGGCTCTACACCAAACTTTAGGATCACTCCCTAGGTTCATCCCCTTGGCCTGGATGTTTTTCCAAGAACATGGTGTGGCGCAGGATTTTCCATCATTCACACCGAGTTAAACAAGTCCATGCCATGTATCCCCCTTATTGGAGATCTCCACCACTCTCCTCTTTATAGAATGACGTTAAATTGTGCGAACATATTCACTCTTTAGCCGTCCCATCATTTGGGTTTCCAACATCTCTCACATCCAAAAGGACCCTAGAATTTCAAGGATGCTAGGCCTGAGGGATCTCCTACCATCTTTGGCCAACATCCCTATGGATTTTGGACGACAATTTGATACAAGTCCCTCATTGTGAATATGGTCAGTGGTCGACCGTCATTTTTTTATCACATTTCAAGTCACATGATATGGATGCTCTGTTCTGAACATGGTCAACAGTCATCCTCCATCATTATCACCACCCCCTATATGTCCCAAATGATGGGCACAGAGATTTATTTTTCCTTTCCATCCCTCTAAATGTTAGTTTGCCTTGATAAGGGTTGTTGGTATAGTTGGGATCAACCCCACCCGATCATTTTTCTTCATTTTTGTGACCTTATATGTTAGATAACACCTAATACAATTCATTATTTCCCACACCAAGCATTGTTCATGTGGGCTTTGGAGCTTGTGTACAGAAATAACCGTATAAAAGGTGATGTAATTATGGTTGGTGCTCTATGACCCAAACATAATATCACCACCATATTTACCACACAACAATAAACTGCATGATATATCTAAACTGAATGATGTAAAACTACTCAGTACATGTCCTATAAGACAATAAAAAACAAGCTAGTTGGGACATTCTTTATTTGGCCCAGCCTCAGGTCCATCGACCATTGCAGCCCTCTAGCCCATTTTATCATTTATGATTGTGTGGTGTGGTGGGGACATTATGTCTACATTCACATCGGTCTATTTTCATCACACCACAGAAATCCCCTCAAGACAACCCTCTATCATTCATATTGCATAAATATAAACTACACGACCCTTTTTGAAGTACATATGGATTCATTCCCATCCTCATGGGATACGTAGGATCTCTTGGACATTTGTTCTTCGGGTCTAGCCCTATTTTTTAGAATCCTATTCAACTTTCTGGCCTCTTGGCCTATGTTATCCATGAGGGATTATGTGGTATGGTATGGTATTATGTCCACATTCATGTTGAGTCCCTAATTTCCACGCCGCATAAATCCCTCCTTAGAGCTCTTAGTTCCCATGACGCCCACCCATCTTCTCATGTCGTCTTCTCAAATCTGGCCCCATGATCATCTTTGGATATCCACCAATATTCCAAAGAGCAGCCTGGATTAGTAAATAGAGTGTTGGATTCTACCTAGGCATGTTTCCATTCATTTCCATGCTTCAAGTTTCCCTTTATTTGAGATTTCATTGTATTCCACATTCGAAAGGACCACCCGAATGACAAGGATTCTAGGCCACAAGGATCTCATACCATCTTAGGATAACGGCCCTGAGAATTTTTAGATGACAAATTGATACAAGCCCCACATTGAGAATACGATCAGTGATCTATGAACAATTTTTTTCCCATTTTAGGCCTCATGATATGGAAGTTGTGTTTCAAAAAAAGAAAACAGTCATCCTCCATCATTATGCCACTCCCATTAAGCCTTAAATATTTGTAGCATGATTGACATCCTCTTCCACTCCGTCATGTCTAAGTGGAATTTCGACACTCTTAGTTCAATCCCTGATTGCGTATTTGTATGTTAGGGGGATGAATCTATAGTGTGGTGTCATTTGCGGCTCCACACCATTTCCCCTTTCCGTATCACACATGTTGCAAAGGCCTTCACCGCCCTTCTTTCCAATGAGGAAAACTCACATGATCTAAGGGATTTGGTCAAGGATTATACCCATTTGGAATAGTCTCGCTCCTATGGTCTGAGATATATGACCTTAAACTATGTTATCATTAAGTTCATGTCATATGTTGTTAAACTGGAAAACATCTTCAAGAACTACGTATGGCTTGATTCCCATACTCACGGGATAAGTAGGAATGCCCAGACGTTTCATCTTCAGTTCCATCTCGAGTTCCACTAATTACCCATTATTTTTGGCCTTTTGGATCTCACTCATATTAGATTTCATGGTGTGTCATGTGTGGACCTCGTTTTCATTCATGTCATGTATTCTTTATCACACCATGCATATTCCCTTCAAGACCTCTCTATTCTATAAGAATCCAAGCAATATGTTATTAAACTGTGTTTCCAGTTCCCACCATGACTTTAAACCTCTACGTCTTTACTACACAATGTTAAAATGCATGGGTTGGTCCATTAATTCGACCCTAAACTATGACATTATCATCCTGGATGCACGATGAAAAGAAACATTTCATTATGATATCCCAACTCAAGGGGACATCATGTTTGGTATTAGTCATCTACCATGCCATTTGTCAACGCCTACATGTGTCATGATTCCTATAGTTATGTCTGGATTCCCTATCCCTGGTTTTATACTTCACCAAAATGAAAAAATACACATCCATTCTAAAAAAACATGATTTATTAAATCCTACCTCTTTTGGTACATGGGCCAGGCCCGCAGGACAGTATTGTCCCTGGAGTTGGTACCCAAGCATGCCACTTCTCGATCTACGCACGGCTTGATCCCCATTATAATGGAGTACATAGTGATTCCAGCACACATTGCCTAGGGACCAACCAAAATTTCATTTCTAGTCCCTTGTCCTAAAACCTCCCCAGGGAGCACATGGTGTTATATGGACTCATATTTTCCTCGTTCACATCGTGTTTTGGAATTACTACACCACATCTCACCCTCTGTCTCATCTATGGTATGAGCTCTAAGTCCTTAAAACTATAATCCAACTATCCTTGTCATATGGAAATAAACTGCATGGAATTTTCAAGAACTACGTGTGGCTTGATTTCCATCCTCATGGGATACGTAGGAACGCCCAGACATTCGGTCTGCAGGTCTAGCCCTAGGAATCTTAAATCCTTCCCCTTTTTGGACCCCTTGGATCGAACTCTTTTGAGAGATTGTGGTGTGTAGATTACCTCGTGGATTCTCATTTACATCATGTTTTGCAATAACCAAACCATGTGTCTACCTATTATCTTCCCAACCAGGTCCATGTTGAACGACCCTAAACTAAGATCTCCCTACATGAACTATGCTTCGGGTGTGGCTACTTCACCAGCCTCCACACATTCCACTAAACCATGTCCCATATTAATGGTACACTCTATGACATTAATCTAGGAGAATTTGACCCCATGGCCTTATCCTTGTAAAGGGATTCCACTTCCTCAATCCAACAGGTCTCATAGGAATACTCAAATGCATTGTGTCAAGGAGCCCAATGTGTATAATCATCACATAAACATTTAATTGGTTATTGTGTAGGCTTCATGGGACCATTATTTGGATCCAAATCTCCTTCCACGTCTAATGTTTCCCACCTTTATGGCCAATTATCATGCCACATTGGGTCACCTACAATATTGGGCTGACGCCCTTGAAGACCCCAGAAGAAATTTCTGACAGGTCCTGTGTTTCGAATATGGTCAGCAGTCAACCCTCATTTTTCTATCCCCATTCTAGGATATCACAAAATTGATACTATGTTTCAAACATGGTCAATAGTTATCCTATACCATAATTCCATTATAATTGTTATCCAGATCTCGGGCATCTTGATTCAAATATTTCCAATCTGTTATGTTTAAGTGGAATTCCAGCACCCTCGGTTTTACCCCGTCACACATTTATATGCGTTAAGTAGGAAGACCAGAAATATTGGGAAGTAATTCATCTATAATACTATTTATCCTGATGTGTTACTCCTTGTACCATAAGAATCCCATCATTTCCCCTTATTTCCCACACCGAGCATGAATCACGTGGGATTAGTGGTTTTGGTGGAATATGTACTGGCGCAGCCGTGCCACACAAACCTTTATAATTTAGCATGATGTTATACTATAATCCCAGAACTAGGTATGACACGGTTCCCATCCTATATAGGTACATAGGAATGCTCTATAGCTTTTATTTAGTTCAAGACCCACGTCAGGACAGCTCTGGTCCATGGACTAATGAATCCCATCAGGAACATGTGGTGCGGTGTGGATAGATTTTGTTCTCATGAATGTCAAGATTTGTACCACTCTCTACATTTCATTTCTAGGTAACCATGTTCTCAATATAGGATTTAAACTACGATTCAACCCTGGAAAAGTTTAGGATTCAATATGGTAACTATGGGACACATCAGCTTCTTCGCCAGAGAGGATTTCCCCTACTGGAATTAATCTCTAACCAAATTGTGAATAAGAACTACGTTTAGATCGATTCTCATATTTATGGGATACGTAGCAATGTCAATAAATTTTTCCTCAGGCCCAGTTTGAGGACATTAACCCTTCTGGACCCTCGGCCCCAATCATGGTCCTAACTTCATGACCATAAACTGAGAGACTACAGACTGTGAAAGAGGACTTTAAACTGTTATCCTTGGTCCAGATAGTATGACCTTAAAACTATTTGCATCGTCTTTACCATACGATGTGAAACTATTTTTCTATCGTCTTCATTAGTATGACGTAAAACTACAAGTCATTCTTGATCCTCACTAGAGGGGTCCCATTTGGATGTAGGTATGATCCCTAGCGAGACCTATGGGCTCACATTATATGTTTCCCCCGGTGGCATAATTTCAAGAGTGTTAGAATCTATTCGAACAACCCATCACTCCACCTTCAACACATTATGATCTCTTTATTTGCAACCCTCATCCTTTGTCAAGCCTTTAGGAACCCTCTAATAATATAGATGATCCGTGTATAGATCATCTACTATAATGGGAAAATGCTACAGAAGATTATGGATGACATTTCGAGTCAGTCCCCACATTTTGAACACGGTCAACAGTCAGCCCTCGTTTGTTATCCATATTTCAAGAAAACACAATAGGGATACTATGTTTTGAACACAGGAAACATTTATCCCATTATTTTCATACCATCCCTACAATGTTTTGAATTTTTTGTTACCATGATTCATACATTCCACTCCCCTCAATTCTAATTGAATCTAACACCCCTGGTGTTACCTCGTTCGTGCATTAGAACACGCTGGGAAATTGGAATTCAAGTGTTATGGGAACTTAATTGTTCATTTAGGACTCCCACTTTCTTCCCCAATTCCCGGTTTGGTCACTTATAAACCAAATTCCCAAATATTGGTTGGTTCTCCCACATTCAGACAAGGAAATGACATGGCCATCCCTTATTTCTCAAATCTAGCATGACCCACACATGCTTAGCGATGGATTGCTTATTATTTCATGATTTTGGTGAAAATTTATTAAAATAAACTAGAAAATCAATAATCTATCCATGAAAATAGTTCATAAAAAAGAAACAAAGAATTATAGTTTTTTGAGTTCAACCAAAACAGGGCACTTAAGGATAATCATCTTTGATTGATTCCACAAGTGCTGCCACCTTCTGGATTACGGCCTCCATGACTGCCACCCACCCCCTAAGATCCCTCTCTTCATCACTGGCTACAGAGCATAACTCATTAGCCCTAGCATGCACTCGGGCATTTTCAGCTTTGAGATAAATCATTTGTCAACTTACATGTACTACATGTTCTAGGAATCCACCATGTAGGCCGACAACTGTTCAATGAGTTCATATTGGCTTGCGATAAATTTTTCTCTTTATTTCACATTCACTTCAAGGTGTTTGACTTCATACTCATGCTTATGACATTAATGGGTATTATATGACTCCTCCTCACTCTCTAGGATCCACACTACTAGCATTTATTTTCGGGATGTGTGTTCGTAAAATTACCTCAGCTGCGTTTTGGTCCAATGTTCAGCGTACTCTGCTGACACGCCAGCACTGACATCGGTACGGGGAGAGAGATGACATCAACTAAGCCAGCAGTTGTGAACTTGGGAAATAGTTGGTATATAATGAAAGAATGTATCTCCTCCCGAACCACTATGCATACCTTCTTTGTCATCCTCTATATTCACCCGAACTAGCTAGAAATCTGGGTCGGCAGATATGGTTCACATTAAATTTCAATATCAATTTGGGCTACCTGCACACCACCCCAAATGTAATGTAGGAATTATCTATTTTCCATTGTCCCCAACCCGTTATATACCATCTGAAGAAATGGTGTTCTAAATGGGTGATAGTTAAAATTTGTATGGCCTCTGATATTGAGCTCTATAGATTTTTCTCTATGCGTTAGGGGGTGGATGCCTGCAATTTCCAAGAGGGATGGCCGTATTCTATCACCTGGTGGGAGAATAGAATTCAGGAAGTCAAACCTTCAGTAGTGGGATAAGACCTAGACGTGAAGGATCTAGAATGGCCCACATATACTTCGGGGCATATTTCCCCTCAAGATGCATCTTAGAATATTGTATAGCCTAGAAAGTAAGGACACCCCCATGTTAACCTTGTTCTTCACCGCCATGATTCCAGCCATCACTAGCATCCCTGGGAGCTCCCCCATCATTGTGCCCCTCACTGGAAATAGCCACCCTCTTAAGAATGCAGCAAGGAACCCGACATATTGTACACAGGGGTCTCAAATTATTTCTTTGGAAAATCACCAAGATCGATACTCTCTTACTTCCAGGACCGTCCAATATAATCCCACCATTTCCATCTAGGATGTGTTCAGGAACTACTTCCCTCGGACTTGCATTTTCACAGCCATGACCCATGTTATAAAAAGGATAAACCATCCCAGATAAGATATGTCCTTTAGAAAGTATTTTGTTTTTAACATATCATTATCCAGCACCAGCAGATACCATGTTAGGATGGATTATTTGTCCTGTCCCCCGAAACATTCTCCATTAGGAAGAACTTTTCATAATGTTACCCATCAATGGGGATTTACCAAATGAAATGGACTTCCCACAGAATGATACCAACCTCCTTGTGGTGGAGGTGGAAGGTGTTGGTATCAATAGACCACCAGCTGAATAGTTCCAGTACCAGGTCCTACTATAGGTAAAAGTGAAATTGAGATGTCCAAATAGCTTAAAAAAGCTAGTTAGGCCAGAGCTCTTCCAAAAACTCGGTGCATGTCTAGCATACCTAGTACACCCATTCCCATTAACTTTCAATGTTTCCCCAAGAACTGAAGTCCCATTCTTTCCATCACACTGTATCATCAGTAATGCTGCTTCTAAATGTGTGCGCATAATGAACTAGAGATTCCTCAGGAACCAGATCACTTCCTACAATAGTCCTACTATTTGGATTCAAGACATAAATTGCTATTTTTTTGTTTCCCTAGAGGGATGGGAATTTCATGTGATGTTGAAAATTGGGAGGCTATTGTCGCCTGGCACCCATGACCACAGTGTATCAGTTTCTGAGCCAGGCATCAACACCTCTCACAAAATTCCAAAGTTCTATATTGGCAGGATATCACTCAAGACGTAATCGTTTTGATAAAGAATAATCATGCCAAAAAGAATTTGATTATCATAAAAAACCCTCATCATAGGAAGAATCTGGAAGTTTGTGATCATATGAGTACTCCATGCAGCTCTGGTAGCCTCCCTCTAAGCGTTGGTCTGTTTGGGAGCCATTTTTTCAGATTTTCCGAAACTCAAAGGGCAGTGTGCAATAGTAAGGGGATCTAATCGCAATACATAAAGTTGTATATTTGAAAACCACTAAAAACCATGTGTGTGAAACAAAATGGTGGGTGGCATGAAAGTATCAGGGGTTCTTGCAAAACTCTAAATCATCCGCGATAACTTACACACTGATGTGGAAAATTTTTTCACACAAGAAAAAAGATCCTATCATTCAGAAAATCAATATGGGGACCTATGGGGTCCCTCAGCATATTTATAGGCACGGAACACAATTTTCATGCGTGCATATGTGGTTTTCATGCCAAAATAACATTTTTACAGGAAACCTCCGGGCCACTTCTCTACTATTTCACGTGACCCTCAGAATTTGACCTTGGGGGTCCACTTCAGCTCCGATTCTTATGGGGGGAATTTATTAACACCAATTTTTGGATATGTCAATGAGTGGGAACATTCAAAAGAAACCAAAGGCATTTAAAAAATAGAAATCCAATTTCACGACACCAGGGGGTCTTATGTACAATAGATAAGGCATGTGCACAAGATTCCCTACATTGCGAAAGCCCCTGCCTGCCTAACCCGACATCAAATTAATACTTCTGTCGAGACCAGCTGCAAACCCACCAAGTCACTAGAGCGTAAGAGTTTAGGGGTGTGCCAAAGATTCCCCTACATGTGAAAACCCTTCCGTGCCCAATGCGACATGAAAGGGATCCTTTTGCGACAACATTCCAGAAAACTAGCCAAACGAAAGGGTGCGAAGGAAGAGAGTCTGGCATACAAGATTCCCCTAGGCCCGAAAAACCTTTCCCGCCTAGTGCAATTTCAAATGGTCGCTTGTGTGCATTTACTCTTGTGTTACATCACAAAAATTTTCAGCTATATATAGAAGTGTGCCCCCAACCTTTAGGGACAATTATAGAAGATGAACTGACACACTGATGTGCAAAAGAAACCACTTTTTCTACAGTGAAAAAACACAAACACCTAAGGGTATTGGATCTTGCATGATAGTTTATCCAGGGGTCATCCTTAATCTTATCCCTCTTGGGGTTGATCCACTTCAATTTCCTTTTACCCAAAGGCTTTTGTGTGAAAAAGATCTCTCTTGTGTGCGTGTTTCTCCATACATAGGAACTATTTTTCATGTATCTGTCTAATTTTCACCCAACTGATCCATCTTGCACGCAACCTCTCATGTTGTGTGCTCCCCTCCACATGTTCTCCATGTGTCATCCTCACCCTAAGGAACCATGTTTGAGCCAATCTTATATGAGACACCATTGACTTTCATGTCCTTCACTCGTACAACCCCCCAGGTTTGTACAAATTGATTTCATGGTCCCTTGGCCGGTGCTTCATATTACATTTCATGGACTCATGTTTCATCATAAAGGAACAATAATGTCTATTTCATCATTTCATGGACATGCTACCGTGATCCCCTCAATGGATAACTCCACAAAACCGCCACACCATGAGATTACTGATCCCTTACCTTCCCCAAGGGTGGGTGGGTATCAGTTATGTAATTCCCAAGTGTGTTGAGTGAACACACCTCATCTGAGATGCAAGACGTTAAGATGACAAGCACCATCGTCCTTAGAACATGATGTTAAACTGTGTCCACTCCCCATGAAATAAATGCAGGGCGCCCCACATTGGAAATTATCTATTCCAAAATCTCTCCACGGGAGTGAAATATTCCTCACATGGTATGATATCCTATTTGTTGGACAGGCGTCTATCGGTGGGGAAGGGAAACAATCCATGTCTAATCCCCTATCCTTTGTTGCGGGAGGTATCATCCCTTCTCTTCCTCTCTTCTTATGTGCCAATGAATAGAGGAGATATGGGTATCAAGACCCTTGTTACCCTATCCCTCTCCATCTTGGCTTTGTCTCCATAATCCCTCTATCCAAGAGCATATCCCAACCTCCATATCCCTGGGTCACTAACCACGTGTTAGTCCATGTTTCCACTTTGGGACACTAACCATGTGTATGACCTGCTACATTTCCGCATAAAAACCTTTTGTGACGTGATCGGTCAGTCTTTGTTTTCTTTTATTTCTCACAATGAGAAAGAATCACATGGGCTTAGAGTAAGCATAGACCATGACATCCTCTTTGGGATGCATTAGTGTTTGATATCCATTGCCCATATCAAAATATGTGGACTTTTATCCTTTCCCAATCAATGAAATGTACATTGGAAGACACCCTAAGGTTCATGTACAACACCCATGGGTTTCGACAACATCACATCAGTCCACCTTCATCCCACATGATGCTAAACTATTTCTTACATCCATGACTATGTAGACATTTATCCTTTTCCTTTCTAAGAAAGGTACGTAGGAAACCTACCTGAGGATCATGCCCCACACCTATTGGTCCCAAACATCGTCATTTCCCTTCACCTTTATCCTACATAACATTAAACTGTACCTATTCAAACTATGCAGGTATTTGCCCCTGTCTCCTTAACAGAGTACTTAGGAGGCCTCCATAAGGTTCAACCCCAAACACTATTCGAACTATGCCGGTTTTAATCACCTTATCCTTGAATGTGGAATGTAGGAGGCCTCCCTAAGGTTCAACCCATGCAGAAGTAATCCTTTGTGTCCCAACCAGTGGTAAGATATTGTATCTCAACCAGTGGTAAGCCTTTGCACCCTGACCATGGGTAAGACATTGTAACACCAACCTGTTGTACAATGTTGTAGCCCCCATCCAGTGGTGAGCCATTGTAGTCCCCTTTTTTGTGACCCATATCAATGGTCCTCTGCTCGGGCATTAGACCAATCTAGGATGCTAACAACGCGTAATCCTTAGTATATCATGGGTTTTTTTTCTATATTTACACCCCAATTCTATACCCCCTTCCAAAACAACATGGAATTTGATTACCTATCATAGGGAATAGTAGTAATCCTCCATGAGGTTCAATACCATCACTCTTATCCCATCATGGTATCCCCCTCGAGCCCCACTATGTTTCGGGAGGATCACGCCCAAACCAAGAGGTTCTACATCATTCAGATCCCATCCATGAATCCATTTTCATGGGATGTCTCCTTAGGTGTCCCATCAGTTCACCGAACAATGAAAACATTAATTCCATGCCACGGGGATACGTAGGAAGACCCTACGAGGATCAATACCAACTTTACTATCGTCCTCATGTTGGGTTCATCTCGTTCTCCATCCACTTCTCTTAACCATACATATGCATTCCGATTCTTACCCAGGTCATCACATCCTGGTGAGTTCATTTCACCCAGTTTATCACTGCCCTTTATGATACTCAGGCATCTAACCAAGCATAAGCCCCACACAATCCATAACCATCCAACCATGAGTGCCCCTTAGGCATTGGGCAGCTAACCACATGTAATCCCCATGATGCCCATGTTGTTTTACATTGTGTACACCTTGATTCATCACCCCATAAAACTATGAGGGTTTTGATCCCTATCTCTAAGGAATGGTAAGTAGAAAATATCTATGAGGATCAATCACACATGATAGTAAAACATGGTTTCCCTTTCATAGGGACCCAAGCATCCCTAGATCTATCATTATTAGATGTGTTGATCCGCCAATCTGACAAGACTCCCATGTTCTCCCTTCTGGGGATGAACCCATCAGATCCACTATTATCTATTTTTTGGTCAGTATGATCCATACCCTCTAGATGTTAAACTCATGACATAACTAGTGTTAAACATGGGAAGATGGGGAAAACCTCAGAGACATGCCTATGAAATACAATCCCCAAACATGATTTTGGATTCCATGAACTATTGTAACCTTGAGAAGACCTATTACAAGGGGATGAATCCAAGATGCATCGATGTTCTCGTGTATAGAAATTCTAGAGATGTCCTATGTGACAACTCTATAGACTAAATGTTGTTTCCCAGACCTGGACACTCGGAATGTCCTTAAAGAAACAGTGTAATTAACCAGCATCCATGAATACATAGAATGGGGAAGATCTTCATGAACAATGTATTAATCTTTGAGGGAGACACAGACAAGGTAGCGAGTTCTGTGGAGGAATCCACGGATGGTGATACTAACACCGCATCATTTTGATCAAGGAGAAAACATCCCTGAATAAATGATGGATGTTGCCCCTCGCCCCCTTTGGAAAGTGGGAATGCTGGGCAACAGACCAGCACACCCTTGAACGGATGGATGGGTGCCCCGACGAAAGCTTTGGAAATAGAAATGGTGAACCCTACATGAATTTCCTCTCATAAATGTGGTGAATAGTATCATTTGAGACATTATTGGATTAGCGTGTCATTGGATCCATGTATCCGGCACTAGTTCCCGCCTAGAAAATAGTGGTCCTGGCATGAAACTCAGCATGGATTTGGGTAGTTGAACATTGGACATCCCAATTTATGACGTTTTCAACATGGATCCTTATTAACAACAATGGGATATGGGATGGCACTATGACACTGTTCATTGCTTTCATTCATTCAAGTACTAGTGATTGAATGTCCATTCATTGCAGGACCCAAGCTATGACAGGAAATCGATCATTAACCACACACCGATGCTGGGATCAGGGCAGCATCAATGCGATAATCCCTACATGACCTCATATCTTCTGCAACAGCCTCCACGTCAATAGAAGATGGTACCCACGCGCTATCTCCCCATATGAACTCATTCAGGAAAGCATGATTAATGACCTCATTCGATGATATGAGGATGAATGTATTATCCCATCCTGGGATATGGCCTGATAGGACTTATAGGCTTCTTCTCCTTTCTATCACTGCCACCCCCATGAGCCACACATGGAACGAATAATCCCCACTCTAACTTACAATCATTTCAGGAGCCTCTCCCTAAAGTGCTTTGAAGACTCTCTCCCCTACACCAATGAGGTGAGGGATGTATAGGCCATCCCACCTATGAGCATATCCCCAGGGACAAGATGGACGGCTCCCACTAGTCCATGTCAATACCATAACTCAGCCCCATAGGCTCAGGATCAAGTGAGTTATACACCTAAACCACTAGCCCCAATCTGGTTAAGTCAACGCCAGTGTCAGGCACAAAGCATACGAGGACTCCCTCCGAAGGGCATCATCATCAATGGTTAATGGGGTCCCTTCTACTTCCAAATCATATCATCCACACCCCATTGGTACTGAACATGGGAACCTATATAGATAACCCGAATCAAGGCCCCAGGAGTCCCTTAGGC
The DNA here is from genome assembly GCA_963277665.1 of Viscum album. NCBI lineage: Eukaryota > Viridiplantae > Streptophyta > Magnoliopsida > Santalales > Viscaceae > Viscum > Viscum album. Next base: position 1,114,845,632 of record OY728146.1, read on the forward strand.
GGGTTGGGACGACTCTCAAGGTTGACGACACAGGCAGTACCCATCGCGGGCCTACCCATGGTGATGAAATCTAGTATGGGGGTCCTCTCTAAGCCACCGCCATCAATAGATCATCTCATCTCTACTCCCAAAATTGACATTAAGGTCCTCCTCATGCCACTTTAACTCTGAGCAAATTTATTCTCTATCACATTAACACCTAGTATAGATTCTTCTTCTATATCTGTGTCCTCAGGTATGTGGCCATTCCTCCTAACATAGGTTCCTGACATGAATATGCTCCTCATCCAGTCAACCGTATACGAGGGGGTCTTCCCCATGTTCTTAGAATAACTAATGAATGTCCTCCCCATCCAGCCAATCAGGGAAGCAGAGGTCATCCCCACTTCATTGGAAGATAGAATAGAGGTCTTAACCATGTTCAACATTACTAGTATGAAGTCCCTCCTCATACCATCACAACTATGGGAAACAAGCATGGAGGGAATGCCCAAGCTCTTACCTGCTCTAGATGTTCCAGAGGATATTTCCTACATCTGTCAGCTAGTGGACATGAAGGTTTTCCCGATTTTCCCTTTGACATTTTTTCTTCTGCTCCTCGCATCCTGGCTCACCTAGGATGTTTTCCTCTCTTCCCCCATATCGGTTCGGCTGACAGTCCTCCTCAAGAAAAAAAACCTACATAGTCCTGATGATCTGTCCCATGGCAGGAGGGCAGGTCACAAACACCATATGAAGAGTTCTGAGATGGTTCAAACCATGAATAATACAATCTTCTTCTCAAAAACCAAGGAGGATTGTGATTAAACCATGAAACCCTCACCCTAGTATTCTATGTCAGGATCGGGGTAGGAACGAGGTGCATAAGCCTCATCCTTCCAAAATGTGAGGTCCACTGAATTCTTGCCTCCCTTCGATGATAAATCCAAGAGTATGAATATTTGTAATTTTTTTAGGGTCTAGCCATGTAATCCTCCCTATCAGCAACAAGGGAATTATCTACCTCAATGATAGATCACAGAGAGTTATTCTGGGGACCAATAGAGGATAGAAAATAGCCTAACCCACCAACAATAACCACAGCTCCAGCGCCAGAAAATGAAGTTTCTATTCCATCCTACCAAGATGTAGTGGCCTTGTAATTTCATTCTTTTGTAGGATAACCCAAGATGCATTGTATTGTGAGCATATTAATCGTATTCTCTACCAACCATTCTTCCATCGTAGTAGTATGTTTTAGTTATGAGTCCCACATCCACCACCAATCAATGAATGGAGAAACTAAGGGAAAAATCTCGAGTCTGAGATGGGGAGTTGTGGGAGATCCTTGCAGCAGATTAGTTCGTAGAGATGTTCTGTCTTGTTTCAATAGTGAACTTTAGTGCGCCAGAATTTCATACCCAGGAGGAGGTGACGTGATTTCACCAAACCCTTTGGGTGACACACTTCTATCTCTAGTATAAGTGGGTGGCTTACCGCAAGAGATAGGAACACCTTGATGATATTGACCCGAAATGATGCATGGTTTACTTGGTTGCGCTCTATGTTACACAACGTCATGATTAGCCGAGTCCCCAGCAGACCCTCTAGTAGAGGTTCTTCCAAATCATTAAATATATCCACAAGATTATTAAGGAGGCTTCCTCCCACATTAAGGTCTTTGGTTGGGGGTAGTATGCAGCCATACATTTTAGTTCTATCCAGCACCATCCTGGCTTAATAAGGGATATTGAGGATATTCCTCTAGTTATAGTCGTGGTTAACATGGCCGACCTACTCGAGGGAGAGAAATTGCATGATATCGTTGAAGATAATGTAACCCCCGATGGAGTGCCCCACAAAATGGGTCCATTGGGATGGATTACTCGACAATAATGAAATTTACTAGGCCTTCCCACACCCACCAAGTAATTATCCCTTGTTCAGAATCCCAATTAGGGTAAATAGAAGCATAGGGATTTAAAACCCTTTGACCCATCTGGATTAGTGTAGAAGATAGAAGATGATCCAAAAAATGCGGCATTGCATCAACAGATCAGATATTATAAGAATATGGTCGATGAGCTCCTTTCTAATAATTTTGTGGAGCGGTGACCAGACTACAATGATCATCAATGAGGGAAGTAGGTGTAGGTACAACTCCCCCCTAGAAGAGTTGACTCTGGGTTACCTTAATCATCTTTACCACATAGATAGTGTATAAGCCGAAGAATATGGAAGGAGGGAATGGTTTGCGTCACCAAATATACCTGAGAAGCACAATAATCATCATTCCTCAGCTCAGATTCCCCCAATAGCTCTGCAGGCCATCCTAACAACCACTCCAAGTGCTGTTGGGCCTGCTAATCTTGCCGAATAAAATACCAAGGCACATGTGGTTCGGGATTCACATCATGATAAGAATCCCTGCCCTGATGATCCAGTGGTCATGATAATTTCTCACCTCGAGGTATTAGAATATCTATAGGTGGAAATCCCACCTGATGGAAAGCCATATCTGGCATGGGTGGAAGAGATGCTGGTTCCCATATCTTTGTAAATTCTAACTTTTCCCCCTTTAATGGGATGTGAAATCCGCTACAGCATCTAGCCCACTTCATCTCAAGGTGTGGACCTATTCTGGGAACTTTAGTGCAGCAGGTGGCTTCCAAAATATTGTGTTTCGTAAAAACATTCAACGAGACTATGTTTTTATGGTATATCATGATACCAATTGATTTACTATATGATTGGGAGGATCTTCGCTGATAGTTCCTTTATCAGTTCAACTCTACCAACCTGAAGATGAGCATTACATACCTCTTTAAGCGCAATTAGAGGCTTGACGAGTGGGTCAAGGAATTGTTTTCCTGGTGTAAAGGCCTAACATACACCCATTACAATGAATTAACAAACGATAATCTTCTAATGATGTGTGTGGGGAATATTAATACTAAACTAATCCCCACCCTCAACATGAAAAATTACCCTAAGGGATTTTGTGATTTCTTTGAAAAGTCCCAGTGTCTAAAGGAACCCTTGCAGCAGGCCAAAAAAGAACATACATTTCCTCCTGCAGTTCCCACAAGAAGGTATGATAATTCTTATCTAAAAAATTTAGAAAAAATAGTGGCCCCCAAGAAAATGGAGTTATTACCTGTGAAGCCACCTCCATAACTTCACAGAGGTCTTCCACCTCGGGTCCAGCCTTTGGCCTAGTAGTTCTTAACTCAGAATCGACAGGTTCCCCCATGTAATGTGCCACCACCATGTAGGAATGATAACTGGGTTCTACCTCATAGACCGGTTCTTCCAACCCCACTTTAGGTCTAGGCTCTTAGAGCACCCTTCATAGAGAGAAGGAACCAGACCTACTCATTTAATGAGGCTTAGGTCCCTGGTTATTTCCAATGTGCATTCGAATAGGGAATTATATGGTTATCAGAGTACAGGAGGCCTAAAAAGGCAGATCTCGCTGAACTCCCCAATTACTGCCTATATCACCAGATCCTATATCACACCATCGAGTAGTTAAATGTGTTTAAATATTGGCTCTAAGACCGGGTTTATAACAACATAGTCAGGTTAGGCCCAGCCCCGACACATGTGGCATGTGTATTCATATAGCCTGATAGTGGCAGTGATAGTGACGATGGAGGTGAGTGGAAGTAGGTTCCTAAATATGGGTCATAGAAATATGTTGATTGGATGGACGGTAAAGAAGTAACCCATGCCCATGATATTATCCGTGCATTTCTGAATCAACCCAGGCCTTCAAGAGTTTCTGTGTCACTCGCAACCAAATCCTATGAATCAACATCCCAGCCTTCCTCTTCCCAGAAGAGAAATCATTGATGACAGAAGGGAAAAAAGTCCCCCCATTGATTCGTTCATAATACCATACTCACGTTGAATTTATTCCCCAAGAGATGGAAATTACCCCTATGATCCATCTAGTGGTGGGAGATTCTTCATGTGACGGCCAAAGGTATGATTTGGTTAACACCATGGAGATGGTAAACCCTTATATGGTTCCCGATGATGAGGAGCACCAAATGGAGCCTACAAATGTCTACAACCATTTCAAGCATCCAGGGCACCGTGGTTATGTAAATCATCATAATGCCTAGATTAGTGCTTCCATCGAGGATGGTAATTCCACTAAAACCATTCAACATGCTGAGCATAGAGCTCAACACGCACAACCAACTCATTTGGTATCATTAGGTCCGCCTTTGCTGCTGTTTGTGATACATGACCTGGCCGACAAACCAAGACTATGCTATGATCCACCATGTTCTGCTACAGATTAACCTCAGTCCTCTAACTCCAATTTAGTGGTTTCTCCAGAGGATTTGACAAGCTAGCATCAGGAAATTCGAAGAACTAACCATTCATCAGTTACCCTAGAAAGACCATCATACCTATAGTCGCAGAATGGCCCCATGACATAAGAAGTTGATTATTGTCATGTAAGTATGATATTCTCTATCGTCTTACCATAATTCCAGCGAGACATTATATCCTCGAGTCTCTTCACATGTCAGCAGATATGTTTGAAGACCTTGACTTGGTTTTAAGAATCCCCATCCAGTTTGAGATAGAGGTAGTAGTTGCAGAAGCCCTCTCTACTGAGGCAGCTGAGTAGGAAGAATGTCAGGCCATTATCTCTTTCCCTATAGAAGATGAAGTCTCTCCCATACAGAGGAATATCCACCCACAGTACGTAACTGGTCATTTTAATGGAATAGAGGCTCATCATTGTCTTGTCGACATAGGCTCTAGGATCAGCCTTATCCTCACCTAGACACTTCAAAAGATGTGGCTATCTATGGATGATCTGTATCCCTATGACCATATAATTCAAGGTTATGTGAGGCCAGAATAGACATGAGGTGGATGGATCTACATGAAGACTGAGTTCGGTGGTCCGGTAGCCATCACTGAGTTGATGGTTGTCTCCTACGATACAGTATACACTATGTTAATGGGTAGGCCATTGCTCCACACGCACATGGTAGTCCCTTCTTCATATCAACAATGCCTTAAATACATTTTTAATGGTTGAGTGGGCATAATATAAGCTGATGCATCCCCCTAAAACTTTTTTGAAGCCCGCTATGTGGATGTTGACCATTACAAGAGCTGGGAAACACAGATCCTAGCTAGTGGAGTTGAACCTGTTGTGGCTATGACGGACCCATGGACTGACCTAGATAATTCCCACATCTTCTTGATCCATCGATTGGAGGCCACAAATCTTGATTTAGGGTAATGATTTTTCATCTATATAATGAGGGAAAAAAATATTCCCATGTCTAAGGGAAGTCAGAAGAGCACCACTTATTCTTATAAAAATCATCCTTGGGTGATTCCAGAGCCCCCTACTACCTTAAGGTATTGGGATGTCCCCAATGGAAATGACAATATATCATACGTTCTAGTTTCTCCAGGCTGGGATAAACTGTATCAAGCCAATATGTTACTTTTTCTTTGATATCATCATGTATGGCCCCTTTGGCTGAATACTAGTTGGGATTGGGTCCACAACATTCATCGCTACAATTTCTGCAACATAGATGTTCCCCAATACAGTGTCCATCACTGCATAGGATATCACGAGTTCCCCATCAGGATCTATTAACTAAGAGGATTCACCTCCCATTGATGATACCACCTTCGTGAATGAAGAATAATATTTTATAGATGCTCCCCTCCGCATTCGAAGAGGGTGTCTCCACAACGGTCGACTAACTGGTGCAGGTGAGCCTCAATAATGAGGCAGATCTATGACCTACATTGATGAGAAATTCAATGCATATAAAAAACAAAAATGATACATGTTCTTCTTGATGTAGAATCAGGATGTATTTTTCGGGATTTATGACGATATTCCTTGACTAAATCCTCAGGTTGTCGTCCACCACCTTGGTCGAAGAATGAAAAACTCATGAGATCCAACATCATCAAGGAGGTACAGTATCCCAAATGGTTATCCAAAATTGTGCCCGTCAGGGAGATGAATGAATATATCATAGTCAACAACAAATTTTGGGATCTCAACAGTCACTGTTCGAAGGATGATTTTTCTTCATCCTGTGATAGAACTATATATTGATGCCACCGTTGGGTTCTATGATCTCTATTTCATGGATGGGTATTCTAGGTATAACAAAATTCTAATGGCTCTCAAGGATGAAGAGTCTATAGACATCGGAGCACCACAAGGTAATTTCTGTTAATAGTTCATGCCTTTCAGTCAAAAGAATATAGGTGCCACCTATTAGTGTGTGATGCATCACATATTAAAGTAGATCCTTATAACATTGGGGGAATTCTATGTAGACTATTTGGTGGTGAAATATCACCAGTGTCAGGACCATCTCAAATACCAAAATAATTTGTTTGGTTTCCACCGATCCACCATCTATAGATGAACCCATTGAAGTGTGCCTTCGAGGTCACCTCTGGAATGTTTATCGGCTTTATTGTCCGATACAGTGGCATTCAGATTGATCTAGAAAATATCACGATTATCTGTTAGATGTCCCATTCGAACAACATACGGGAAATTTGAGGCTTTCAAGGCCACTTACCCTATATATATCGATTCATTGTGAATCTAGATGGAATGTTTAAGCCCTTTTCTAGGATAATGATGAAAGGTGTCGATTATCAGTGGGATGAGGACTGTCAGACTAACTTCAAAGAAATAAACTAGTACCTATTACAGCCTCTGATCTGGATGCCCCCTATTTATGGAAGGCCACTGTTCATTTATGTGATTTTTCTATATAGATCTCTCGGATCTCTTATCGCCCATAAGAACAATGAGAGAATAGAGAAATGTTTATACTAACTCATCTTCTTGCTTCTCATTATAATGACTACATATAACACTATTTTAATGAGCTTCCTTGTGCTAGTATTCTAATACATACATAGCGACACTACATGAAGAATTATGAGATACATCTAGCCTCTCGTGGGGATATTTTGAAGTTCATCCGGAACCACCCCATGTTGACAGGCCATCTAGATTGTTGGAAAGTGATCCTACAACTGTTCGATAACAAGTTTGTCCCATAGACGGACATTAAGGGATAGACATTGGCAGACTATGTTACCTCCCATCTGGCCCCCACGGACCAGCCTCTATAACTTGATTTTTTAGATTAGGTAATCCTGGAAATAGAGAAATACATTCTGTTTTGGAGAATTCACTTTGATGGTGCTTTGAAAATCCCTACCGGGAGAAAGGTCAACAATCCCAGACTCAATAAAGTGGGGTTGGGTATCATCTTCATCACTCCAACACAAAAAGTTCTTCCATATTTATTCTTGTTGATATAAGGAAGTACCAAAAATGAGGTAGAGTATTAGTCCCTCATTACTTGTCTCGAGCTGGCCCTCTATTTTTTCCATTTATATATGAAGGCATACTCTGAAATGGTCATTAGATAGATCAATAGTGACTAAGTCATCAGGAAACTAAAACTCATACCACAGTTGTAACACACCTTCCAATTGACGGCCCAGTTCCCATATCGTATAAAGGTTACTCATGTCTCCTATTCACATAATAGTTGACCCGATTCCTTGCCCAGATTGGCTACATCCCTATTAGAACCCAACAAGAATGATTTTATTATTCATTTGGTGAACTAGAGAGTCATTTCTCATACCACAATGGATAATGATGATAGTATACAGGTAAGCCACCTTACCACCAGTGCCTCCTCATTAGCACCCTCAGGTCACCTAACACAGTGTTGGAGGTGACTCCCTACTGGAGGACCCCCATTATCGAGTATCTATAGTATGAAAATCACCTAAACGATTGATCCAATAATGAGAGAATCATATGCCTCACTTTTTAGTTTACCCTATATAGTGGTCCAAGTCTTTAAAAAATCCTCTACAAGCATAGATTTAATGGGGTTATCCTCCATTTCATTCAAGTAATTGGGATTTCTCAAGTCATGAAAGATGTTCATGCCTGTTCATGCAGGGCTTATCAGACATGGCCATCACTCTTTCACTAGATCTCGTGATAGGGGTATTTTTTGACTGCCATGATCTGTGACTATATTTAGTTTTCCAGGTTGTGTAATTCATACCAAATCCATTCCAACATTGTTTAGAGACTGCCAGAGCCTTTCTATAATACCATGTAATCTTGTCCTTTTGCGGTCTAGGGAATCGATGTTGTAGGACCATATCCACTAGCAATAGTTCTCCATTATAGTTTCATCCTGACCGTTGTGGATTTCATTTCCAAGTGGGTGGAAGATGTTCCACTTAATGAGGTCAAGGCCCATTCAATCATCAAATTTGTGTTCTTCAGTATCATATACTTTTTCGAAGTCCCTCACACCATCCCCACTAATAATGGTACAAACATTCAGGCTGCCATGTTGAAGATGTTCTATGACAAGTATAACATCTACTATAACCATAACTCCTGCTATCATGCACAACCAAATGGGATGATTGAGGCATTCAACAAAACCCTCACTATCATATTAACAATTATGGTTTGTCATAACAAGAAGAGTTCTCCAGATTAACTCCCCATTTCTCTTTGGGATTATAGTACAATGACTCACAATTCCACTCAGGTGACCTCATACTCTATAGTGTATGGAAAGAAGCTGGTCCTACCCATCGAGATTCAGTTTCCCTCATTGTGCACATCTGTCTATGATCAGTAGACACCAGATTAGGTAGCTGAAATTTATATGGCTAAATTGGAAGCTCTCAACAAGAATAGGCTTCGTTCCCTGAACAATTTTAAGAGGCATCCAAACAAGATAGATTGGGATTTCTATAAGAAATTTCACCTCTAAACCTTCTTAGAAGGTGACATGGTGTTAGCTCTGAGAATGCCAATGATACCTGGATGGAAACCACCAATGTTAGAGACCATGTGGGAAGGACCATACATAATTCACATGGTTTACCCAAATGAATCATACTCTATGATCACCATGAATAGGGAGTATATAAATCCTCCCCCTAATTCCAAATTCCTTGAGCAGTACATTTCTTGAGTAATCCATGGTCCAACATAACCATTCAATGTGATGCCTTTACCACATGATGTTAAAATTATTGATCCGTTTGAGCTGAAGGATATAAGACTACTCGTCACTTGTCCCACATGACATTGAACTGTATGTCATCCATCATGACATCAATCTATATATGGTCCTACATGTCCTTAAATTGTCCCGCCCTACATGAAGTTAAACTAATTTGTTCTCTAAAATGACATTCAAACTGCGAGAGGAAGATATACCATTATGTTCCAAGCTCTATGTCCATAAACAAAACCAATAATGCCCCATTTGACAATAAACTAAAAAATGGTCCAACATCTACAACCCTAAAATGAGATCTCCCAATATCTTTGACACAAGATATTAAACTCCATAACATATCAAGAACCACTTCTAGATTGATTCCCATACCCATGGGATATGTAGGAATGATAGGACGCCTTGTCTTGGAGTCGAGCCCCCAAATAATTTTCTATGACTACCCCTGGGTATAGCTCACTTGGATTATCACACCATGTTCTCCTCCCATTCTTCAATCCTCCTATATCCTCACCGCACGATGTTAAACTACACATCCCATTCTGAACTACGTGTGGCTTTATTCTCATCCTCTTTGGACACATAAGAACACCTGGACATTTCATCTGTAGGCCCAGCCCTGAACATTAGGATTGCTCCCTAGGTCAGACCCCTTGGATTGGATGTTTTCCAAAACCCATGGTGTGGGATTGGTAATGTAATTTCAAAATCAATACCTTGGGGTTGATAGAAATGAGTTAACGGGTGGTAATTAAAATCTACTATTGGTGACTTGTGGGAATTGTTCAATTAAAACTAATGGTAGCTGAGGGGAAATAATGGTATCGCCTGAGTGTTATATGGTTACGTGAGTTCAAGGAATTAGGTGAAGAAATGGTATGTGAGACATGAGGGTATCCCTTTAATACAAGTATAATACTTCTAGAAGGCTTAATTGACAATTTGAATACAAATATCATGATACATTAATGGAACAATTTAACCATTATCGATATTGATTAAAAAATAACCACCTAAATTATTTTGTAACAACAAATATATTTTAACCCTTCTTACAAAATTTCAATTTGTTTTCATCTAATTTTGGGAACAATTTATGATAATTTTAACTATATTTATGTGAAAATTTTCTATTAAACTAAAACTTATAATGTGTGAAATAATAGTTTTTGAGAAAAACTACATCATAATGGTCAAGTGTCCTTAATTTTATTTATCATTTATTACCAATAAAATGATTATTAATTATTTTTTTATAAAATCATAAATATAATACTATATTTTCAATTTAAATTTCAATAATTTAATTGATAATAGTATAAATATTTTTGAAATGTATATAATATTAAATAAATTTATAATTTATTATGGAAAATAATAATTTTAGTGGTAACATAAATTTTTTACTATAAATAAATTGAGCACATTACATAATTTTTTAAGAAATATAATTTTTTTTATCATATTCAATATAAAAAGGTGGTAAAAATTAAATTTTATATTTGCATACATTACAATAAAAAGGTTTTTTGAAACATATATCTTATATATAAAAAATGAATATAATTTTATACACGTTAATATAGTTTTCAAAAAGTGGTTACATCAATTGATACACCCTATTTAATGGATTTAAAAAATTTTAATTTTTAATAATTTCATTAAGGCATCATGAATTTTAATTTTAGTTCAGTGTTGCATTATTGATATGTTACTTAAAAGGTATTTAATTATATTGATGGAGTTATTAAAATAATGATGTAATAAATTCTATAAACATTAAATATAATTGTATCCAAAAAATGTTACAAGGAGGAAAAAAAGTGAGGATTCGATTCTCTCATAACATCCATAGGTTTCCATTTTCCACTTAAAACATAAATTTCAAGCATATATATTCTTTTATATGGTTTTACTTCTTTCTAAAGACTATGTTTCTTTAGTATAAGATTTCCATTATTTTTTCATCTATAATGATCTTGTTCCACATATATAGAATATAACATTTTGGAAATTTGATGGAAAGTTTTCAACTTTATTAGAAGAGATGCTTGGAAAATATAATGTACATGGGATTAGTGAAGAAACAATTATATGTGATTAGATAAAACCTTGTATTTTTAAATGATCCCAAAGGGACCAATGTATCTTGGAATGTGCTTCTATTTCATCCTAATTATCATTACCCTCTTTAATGGTTAAATTTTAAGGAAATGATATAACCATATTAAAAACATAATATCATTTTATGTTTCCTTAAAAACCCTTATGTTGAATTTTTTCTACTTTTATCTATTGATTAATATTCTGAACATTCCTTTTTCATTTGTTATAATAGGCCAAGCCCTTTTAATTTCATCTCTCTAGCTTCATCCCACCATGTGGGAGTCCTATATTTCTGACATTACATATCCTTATACGGTGAAAATTATTTTTCATGGGAAACTGTTGTTATATGAGAACTCTAACAAGGGGAAGTGTTGATCCCAACATCCATGGAAATCCATCAAACAAGATATAAACATAAACTACAGTTCTTGAATTATTTACTCAGACAGACCATCTATAGAGGATTATATGTATGAATAAATCTTAACTCTGACTGAAATTATTTATAATTAATTCTCTATATTATATGGTAAACCATAGATCCTGAAAAAAAAAATTGTATATTTTTACTCTATGTAGACTTATAACATCCTTAGGTATATTATGGATAGTTTATCAAGGCGTAACTATTATTTGATGTTATCAAAATATGATAACATTATTAAGTGATCAAATATAAACCAAATAGAATTATCTCATGCAGTTATTTTGGGGAGTGAAATGATAAAATCCATTGTGCTGTTTTCACATTTCCAAAATGGTCTTTGGAATGGTTGAAACATTATCATAGAAAGGTTTTTCATTCTAACTTGTTGGATTAAAAATAATCAATATATAAATTCGTTTATTAACATCTCTATGTTGTCCCAACATAATATTTATTCAAATTTATTTGAATATTTCTTCTTCTAGGATATATAAGGAATAATGAGAAATGTTCATAATAAAAAATATCCTTATAAAATTATGGATTTTAATGGATATATTTTCAGTATCCAAGACTTATAAATTTAATTTATCAACTTTGAACATAATAATATTTATTACCTTCTTTAGAAAATGTATATCATCGATCTATGTTTCATTGATCCTTTCTTGAATGAACTGTTGATAAGTAATTTGGAAAAGATAATATTTAAATGATCCTTTTATTAATTCAATATTAATCCACTAAAAATAAATTAGTATAGGGATTTTTTCAATAATATTTATTGATATAGTAGCATGGTCTTTCTCGCTCAGAGTTTCTACCACCAAAATTTCCATCCCAATGTGTTAATATATTAATTAGTCATACCATTTTCTAAATTTAAAATATATCCATCTAAGCATATTTAATTACTTTTATATGAATATATATATTTAAATATAATTTTATCTATATATATGTCACATATTTCTTCATTAAGATATGTTCTCTAAATATTAAATGAAACAATCACTATTTAAATCATTAAATCATTTCATAGTTATTTTTTATCACTGGTCTTTAATTGGTTGGATGTGTAAGAAATTAATTTATCATTTTGTATGATAATGAAACCAATTTTTTTTCAAAATCTTAAATATATATTAATAACCCTTCCCCACTTTTTGAAAATGTATCCATAGAAGTAAGGACCATCTTAGTTCTTCATTTCTGTAAAAACAAATCTACAAATTCCTCTATCGAATGATACTTCACTACCTTTCATGTTAACATGGATTTTGTATATGATAACTATGATAAATTTCTATCAAAGAGTAAATAATATATTTCATACCCAAGAAAAAAAATATTTAAATTATTGTGTTGGTATATGACATTTCATTATAAATTCCATCATTGATGGATATACCAATATTCCACTTCTAGTGATTACATGGCCTATGAGTGATAATTTCTAGATAAAAATTGACATACTATATATTTGACACTTAGTTTATCATTTTTCATGGTTTTTAAAACTACATATAATTGATATTCATGCTCTACATTGAATCTAGAGTATATAAGAATATTAACAACGATGAAAAACAAAAATTGATCAATTAGTCATCTAATGAATTTATTCACTAGATCAATGAATTTAATGAGAGAATTTTTAATTCCAATGTGAATAACTATAAATTCATAGTTTCCAAACATCATATGAATATATCTCATCGAAATATCATCCCTATTAACCCTTGAAAAAATAAATCCAAATAAAATTACAATCATAGAGTGGTATCAAGCTCTGCTTGATCGATTGTCTAGATAATCGATATGGTGTAGATGATAGTTTTTCTTGCTCATGATTTTATTATTATCAAGATAATCAATGTAAAGATGAATTCATACATCATTTTTTTATAAATATTTATGGTGAATCACATTGTTATGTAGTTTCTTATTAAACTCATGTAATTAAATAGGATACATTCTATAAAAAATTATTTAGATAGGAAAGGATATAGGGATAATATCGACTGAGAACTCAATCATTCTCTACATATTAATACTATAATTTTTTTTGGAAATATGTCATTATATTCTGATGAATTATGTATTCCATCAATGTTGACTCCCTACTTGGTCATTTGAGTCAATATTCCATTGTTTATTATCATTACAAATATTTTATCTTTCACTTCCATATGGATTTTATAATCATACATGTATTGATATATGATAATAGTATTATTTTTTATATATAATGACATATCCATATCAAAATATAGATATGGTATTAGTATAAGGATAAATATTAATTAAAAAATTATAAAAATTCCACCAATAAGAGAAGAAATAGACCTACATGATTTATCCCCAAACAAATCATGATTAAATATGAATTATAAAATCGAGAAGTGGTTAATGTAATACTGGGGGTTTTTAATGATAGTCCAATATCACTCACATGAGGTGGTGATTTCATATTCAAGGAAAACATTAGTGATTTTAAATAATGAGATGAACCATAATAAAATATGGTGTATGTTGATCTAGAAATGAAATAATGTTCACTAAATTTCACATCATTATTAGGATGTACCACTTCGGTATTGATGAACAATTCCCATTCCATATTCCCTTGGTTTGAAATGTTGCTAGAGAAAATATTATTCATTATATTGATGGTTAGGGAAATGATTTTCACAATTTATGAACAAAATATATTGAATAATATTAGTGTAAGTGGATCAATGGATTGGATATTATTATTTTTTGTTGTGTTAATTTTTCTCTTTCCCTTGATTAATATTTTTCAGTTTATTTTTCTACATTACTGCACATAAAACTCTTCCCAGATACCATGAGGAAAACTATGAAATTTAATTATCTCACATTTATCACATTTAAGAAATTGGGATGTGTTCACACCTTATTTTAAATGGTGGTTCAACATCATCTTCTATCAATGAGAACATTGGACAGGGGCATAGCCTCCATTCAAATGATGATATGCTTGATTAATATATCAAAATTAACATTTCAATAGAGGATGATGATGGAATCTATGAATTATCATTCTATGTTTCTCTTACTGATGATAAAAGCGATATGATCAACAAACAAGATCAGATATTGGCATGTGGAATCAGTGAGGGGAAAATTGAATTAGATAAATATATGCAGAATTGTAACACGATGGACAACCATAATAAATACCTTTTGAGGGATAATCTAGATATGTAGTTAGCATTGTTTCAATGGGTCTTATACCGAGTAAGTAACTCCAAAAATCATATAAATATTTGTAATGACTTTGTGAGTTACTTATTTTTTTAACACTCTTATGTTTTTTCATGTTTGGTTCCCCACTTTTCATTAAAAGTGGTATGATAATAAAGGGTTTAATTTGGAGTTCACACATTACCCTATCATTATTGAATCTGTAACACTCCACATTTCTTTTTAATTACTCAAAATATTTAGAGGATATTATTTTAGTTCATACCTTCAATAAAGATATAAATATCTATTTATAGGCATATAATCTATTATATGTAATTACCTTCAACATATATCTTTTTAAATATTAAATAAATGATCATTTTTTACCATTTTTTATGTGATGAAACCCAAGAAATACCTCATGATTATTATGAAGTATTCATGAATAAACTAATAGATTCATCTTCATTTATATTTAATTCCAATAATTCTCACTCAATTTTTTTGAAAAGAGTTCAATGAAAATACATAATAAATAATATCTTTTTATATTATCCCATTATATAGAGTGTACTTCCCCATTTTCTATAGTATTCATATCCTGATTCCATCACTAGTAATTATCTCCTTCCAAATTAGTAAATATATAGAATAACCTTTTCATGTTCTAATCCATGGAAAATTAAAAATATTCTTTCCAACACATAGACCATGTTCTTCGTGCTATTTGGATTTCATGGGGCCCTGTTAGAGGGTGGAAATAACCAAATGAATGTATCAATAAAAATTTCTCCCTATCCAGTGTATTAAATAGTTTAATTTAGTTAACAATATTATTCATATCTTGATATAGTCAAGTTTTCATTATTATGTGGTATTTTAATCCACCTCTAATTCCATAGGGTTGTTCACTAAGGAAACCAGAAAATTACCCATTGTACCCAATTTTACCTTTCTAACTTATGGATCTATCCATTAATAAAATTATAAAGGAGTTTTTGTACATGATGAATAATTAAAATCATACGGTGAAAATAGCATGAAATGAACATAGTATTATAATTTATAATTCATTGATAGTATAATATCTTTCTATATTTTTTTGGTCATAATATATGATTATTAGATAATAATTAGCTTTGGTTTAACCATAATTTTTAATCATATCACTCAAATTAACTAATAAATTTGTCTAAAATAATTTTTCATAAAGAGTATGAGATCAACCAAACCATATCCCTTGGGAGTGTCTGTCTTAGTGTGATTTTAGGAACCTTTTTCTTGCACCAGGTCATGATTGAGTGTATACCATACATTAAAACTAGGGTTATTAACAAAATTTAAATAAATTTCATAGATTTAATCCACTTTCTAGTAACTATAAAGGGAAGTATTTTCTGTGAAACCAAATTCTCAAGAGTTTACTAATATTTTAAGATATTGTCTTATACATAGACTCATATCTATGGATTTCACTATGGTTATCTAAAACTAAGTCCAATGGTCTCAAAAATAATATAACAAAAATGAATAAACCCTCCTTTAATACTAAATATAGTGACCCAAGATAAACAAGAATTAAATAGCACAATAATTTTATCATATTGGAAACACATAAAAGAAACAGTCACACAATCGGAGGAATAAAATCATTAATGTCTAAAAAAATAATGACAAAAACAAATTACTCTAAAATATGTTAAAAAACATATTTATAATAAAATTCATATTTACCTTTTTAGAAACACCACATTTTATATTTATCTTCATAAAATGGTTTCTTCAAAATACAGAATGTTGTGGTCTCATATACAGAGTAAAGGAAAAATATATTGTGCAAGATCATAAACATGAAGGTGATGATGTGGAGGGAGTAATTATATAAAAAAAATATGAGGCCATATATGATAACCAAAAGACTTCTTATAGAAACATATGATCATAAATATATCATTAAAAAATAATTATATATATGAAATGGCTAAAAATAAATCATCATAATCATATTCCATGTGAGGATGAAGTAATCATGGATAATAATTTTTTAAAATAATGCATGATCATGTAAACATAGAGTTTAATTGAAAAAACCAATTCCTGATATTTTTTTATAACATGATAATGAAGTTGAAACTGCGGCAGAACCAATATCATTGTAAAACCACTATGAGGAAAACAATTTTTTTCAGGCCTATGTGATCAATCTCACAATATCAACACCTAAAAATGTGTATGAACTCATTATTCCCTTGGATACCTAAACAAACCCATTATATCCATGCTTGACTATATCATGAAAAAAATCTAATACATTGAATTTGAGAGTGATGTATGAAACCACCTACATACACTTTTAATCAACTTAAAATAAATAGTAATCATATCTTATGAACCCATGAAAGTAGAATGGTTTCCTTAAACATTTCAAAAAATGTAACATGACATTAACACATGAAATCATGGGTTTTAAAAGTTATCATTTTAAAAATGGAATCATATAATTATATTATATACAGGGGTTTCAAATAATCACATCGTGAGAGATAAACTTCTATGGAAAATTAAAACTGAAAATATTGAATTCTTCACAAAACATTTTAAAAATTGTTATAAAAGTTATTGTGAGATGTACACTAATGAATTTTAATTAGGGACAGCTAAAAAAGTTGAAAAAAGTATTATAATGAGTGATAAGAAAATATATCCTTAAATTTTTATAATTGTTATCTAACCAAGAAGAGTTTACGATAAGTTGTCTAATTTTAAAATGAAGTAATATTCATTTAAATTTTTAAAAAAACCTTAGTTTTAAGTAAACAATCTAAAAAAGATGATTAAATTTACTTTTTGGAATGTGATAAATTGAAATATGAGCATAATAGAAAATATTACATCATAAATTTTTAAAAACAGAGGATATAAGTTAGGATAATGAAAACATCAACATTATAAGAAGGATTTATTGGTAAGTAGGGAAGTTATTCCTACTGATGTAACACATTTCACTTGGTAGAAATTTTATTGAAGTAGTAATTATTGTTTATGATAATTATATTCAATTGAGAATAAAAATGAAACAAAATAGAATATTGAGTATTACATGGATCATATAAAATATTAAAATTTATATTCATCTACAAAATCTTATGACCCAATGAATGAAAAAATGAGTCGAGGAAAACCTTACCTAGAATTCATGCTCAGTTGATCTCAGTCAAACCTCCTATGTAATAAAAATAACATTGTTATTACAAAAATTATGATTATTTTTCTATTAAATAACCATATATAATCTTCAATTACATGGATACACTTCAATGATATTTTATTTTTCCATTCCCAATAAGAATATGGAAGTCCAATGAATGATTTTAGCGACAAGATGTTTATAAAAATGTGTTATGGAATGGGATTAATGGGTGAAAAACGTACTATAAAATTAATATGAAATAATTTTTTTATTTGGGGAAATATTAGGATAAATTTAAATCATAAAAAAAATTAAATCAAGAGTCTTATATCAAAGGAAGCACATGAGATTAAATGTGGAAGGAGAGAATAAATGAGTGATTTCCGCAACATGATTGATAGATAGAAAGGATTATGAAATGGTTTATTGATAGATGAGTGAATTATATCATCATTAGGGAATCACTTCTAAATTAATATATTTATTATGAATAAATTAAATAATACACATATGGAAATCCAAGGGGTTTTTTTCAAAATTATTCTCTGAATTAAAAGGAGGGGAAGTACACATACCATACTGTATAGTTTCTTAAATTTTGGAAGGAATCCATTGAACAAAAGGAACTCATTAGGATGGAAATAGAGAAGAATATGGAAGTGAAATTCATGATGTATTCCTTTTTTATTGTCATAAATAAAAAAATAGTTGAGGGAGGGATCCTTTTATCGTTGAAAAGGAGGGGATTTTTAAATAAAATAAAATTAGATAAGTTCTAAGAATGGTATCACTTGGATTTTAGGTGGTTTATATTAGTCAGGATAATTATGTGAATACATTTTATGAGAAAAATGTGTTTGTGAATTTAATCCCTAACAAGGATTTCAAGAAGATGTAAGACATCTTTTAGTAATTACAAATATTTGAAAAAAATTTAACCTCTTTTACAATTATAAGTCAGGATGAAAAACAAACCATGAAATTTAATTTATTAATAAAAATTTAATACAAGACATAATAACAAATATTTATGTCTGTAATATAATTTTTGGACCCAATTAATATAATTGTTTTTGTAATCTTGAGAAAATTTCCTTTTAAATTAAAACCAATAATGTCTAAAGAAATAATTTTTTTAGAAAAATGAAATATTAATTTTTTAGTGTAATTAATATTTTATTAAAAGTATTTGTAATTAAATGATTGTGAAATAATTTTGTTTATATGAGTAAATACATTTTATATTTTTAATTAAAAAATATTTCTTTTGGTTAATATAATAGAAAATAATTAGAAAGGTATTATTCTACTCAAAAATAATTATTTCACCGTGGTAACTATTATTTGTTATTAAATAATTATTTTATGCATAATTTTATATATATTAGATTACATATTTTTTTTAAATATTATAATTATATTATGGTTTCAATTTCTAAAAGTGTTAAAAATTAATTATAATATAATAATTCATAAATCATAAAAACTATTTTAGGAAACATATACCTTTTAATCATAGAATTAAAATTATTTTTTATTTATAATTATTTTGTATTTATAAATATGTTAAATAAAGTGATAGAATCCAATTTTATGGTTACAAAATAATAATAACATATAAAAATTTCATTAATATAACATTATTTTAATTATATTTCAATTTTTTTGTAAGAGAAGATATTTAGACAATATTTATTTAAATAAAAGTTTTTACTAAAATCTGGGGTCATTATACTCCTTCTATTTCATATGAAATGTGATGGAAATCTATTTGAATTTTAATTCATTGACATCAATATTAATAAAAGAACATATTTTTTTATTCTAAACAATAGTAATAAAGTGGATTTGAAATACATAACATTTTTACAAGTGAAGTGTACCACATCATTACTATACGTTAGGGGTATGTTGGTTTTGAAGTAGACTACTTCATTTCAAATATAGGATTATGTTTCATAAATTAACAATTATAATTAAAAGTGGTTATTTCGTGTATTTTGAAGTAAAATATTATGTATCACAATATACATGAAATGATACAACCTCTTGAAGGCCAAAAAACATACTATGTTTATCATATGTGAAGTTATTTGTAGTGGATGGGGGAAATATTTTCCCTCAGTAAGAAAGAGATAATTGTTGTGAATGTTATTACAAAAGGATAGTTGGTCATTTCATGTGACCATTAATATAAATTTAAATCAACAATCATCAAATTAATATACAGTATGTTATGGATAATGAAGACAATCTAATATTTTTAATTATATTATTTTACTGTAAAATAGAAAAAGTAAATCACAACATTTCTATAATCTGTTTGAAAATTTATTCCTTCAATGGATCCAAAACATTGTTCCAAAAATAAATATCAATTAGAAAAGGAATTTTAGTGGTGAGTATAATCTATCTAATTAAAATAGACTTGTTGGGTTCAATATCATGATCTATTACATTCCCCACAAACGTTTTTTTATTTTATTCTCACCACAATAAATTATATTATTATTTTCATAATATGATGATCATATTTATTCTCATACATATATTTTTCAGATAACATTCTTTCCCTTTTTTTACATTTCCAATATATTTTTCTTCAGGATTGGTGGCATCATTATGGGGAGAAACCTACTTTTTCTCAGGATTAGGAGCATCAACATGTAGAATATCTATTCTCATGAGAATTTATTAAAATTTTAATTTATAATATATAAATTTAGTAGCTAACGGAAGATAATATGATGAAATTCATAATATATTAAATAATAACTATAACCAATTCAAGGAACTCTATTTTTTTATTTAAAGGGAAATGAGATTTGGTCTATCAGTCATGGATCCAAATACCATCCATGTAGTCACCTCTGAAATAAATGACCACAACTATATGGGAAGGACCACGAAATAACTCTAATTTCCCAATCAAAGGGTTATCTACAAATTAATTTAAATCAAAAGATACAATGGTTTTAATGGATAATATAATAATTTAATACTCTCAATTTATAGGATCCATGTTAAAAAAATTATTGTACTCCCAGTTAATTAATTATGAATTATTTAATATTTTACCTTAACTACCAAAAATCCACATTCATGAAACCAAATTCCTCAATTTTTATTTCCATCCCTTTATTTAAAACATTCATTGAATAATTTGTATATTGAATATAGTATAATATAAGTCACATTTTCATCGATGATACCAAAGTATGGTAATTTCAAATAAATTATAATTCTATACTCAATACTAGATATACACATATGTTTTTCAACAAGGGAAAAGTCACTATTTTTCATAGTTCTGTGTCCATACTATTCCCAATATAGAATTTATAAATAGTAATTTCATATACATTATATTATAATAAATGAAAATTTGGTCCTCTTTCTATACATTAAAATAATTATGAAATTGAATCCAATTTAAAAGTTTTCTTCTTTAAAATATTTTCATGTAACTATTAATTATGTTCTTAATTATATATATTTGATATGGAAAATTTATACCAATATGAATTTATTTGATTAAAAACTAAATTATGGGTTTGAAATATATTGATATCTCAAAACCATTATATAAAATTTAATTTTTTTCCTACTCTCAGTTTATAATTATAATTTTAAAAATATAATATCTAAAAATTTATTCACCCATAATGAACCCATTATGATGAGATTTTGGGAGATTAATGGTATCCTAATCTTAAATATTGTGAGAACAGAATTCAATGGATTCTTATGAAATATATCTATATGCCATAAAAACATATAACTAAATTTAATTTTTGACTTACCATTTCTAAATCTTCATATATCATTAAATGTGGTATATCCATCCATAATGTATGAGACTACAATGCTGTATTTCTCCAAACAAGGTAAATATCATATAATTTTTTTTATTCAAGGTAATATTTGAAATTAACTTAATATGACATGATTTTCCTCATTTATAGTTATAATTGTTTGATTATATAACATTAATAAATAATATTTTGAAAAAGAAAGAAAAATTGGTTATTTTTTATAATAAAGTTTTTGCCAAATGAAATGAAAATTTATAATAATAAAATCCAACATTTTAATGTTAAAGTGATATGATTTTCACCCACATTACTTTATATAAATATTTTACATTGAATTATTGATATTTGATGAGTTCCCCTCTGAACTTTTATATCATTTAGAATGTTTCAGAACTAATTTATATCTGGCTTAGAAATAGTGTAAGTAATTAATGGATGAATATTATTACTTTTACACTTTGTGGTTTCTAACTATTCCCACATTACTATGTTAAGCATTCCCTACATGGCCTTAATTAACTACTTTTTTATCATGTTCATTTATTTTTAAGGTAATGACACTATCACAAATATTTCTTTTAATATGTATGGAATAATTTTTATATATTATTTAAAAATTAATCTAGTACTATCATTAAAAAAATTATCCTTTCTTACAATTTGGATTCATAAAATTTTCTGAATTTTTTTTACTAAATATGGGGACCATATCCAAGAAATTATAAAACTATTGATCACCTTTTAGTAGAGATTCTTATATACCGTATTCTAAATTCCTATCGAATTATTTCCTCCAGGATCCCAATTTATTTTATAGAATTAATAATTTGTTATGTCCAAGAAACATCAGATTTATGGAATATTTCTACCAAACTATGTGTACACCTTCTTCAAATATGAGACACACTAGTATTTCATTAATGATATATCCATAAAAATTTACATATGTAGGAAATCCATTTATCATCCCATATAACATAGATCTCAATTTGAAAATGTTATTTTGATAAGGATTATAAAACATTACACTATAATACATCATTAATTTTATATAATTGAATAGGGGATCCAAATAAACAGTAGTATTATAAATTGGTTGTTTTTTCTTGATATAAACATACACAACATAATATATTTTTACTTCATGCATAACCATGATATAAATTTATAATTCAAAAAAATAATTAGCTATGTAAAATGCGATCTAAATTATAAAAACACATGACTCATTACATTATATATAGTGAAAGGTATAGGTCTCTCATTTTGTTTCAAAATTCAAGATACATGTGAATAATTTTATTCCACAATGGAGAGTATATGGGAAGATGAAGTTTAATATCTTTATTTTCTATATCTAGATGGTACATCAATTTATTTTTAGTCACCTCACATCTATATAGGACAATAATCCTTGTAATGATTGGGAATTCATTATTTAAATAGAATTGATTCATATTTTATGTATTTAGATACTCCACACTTATGGAATTTTTTAAATGATCCATAGCCCCTGTGAACTAGTATGTACTCATTTTATATACATATATTCTCTTATTGATCATATCATTTAGACCTATAATCCATTTAGAGTTCTATTTTTGACACAGAATATTTTTATATTTGGAATACAATAATTCATTAAAGAAATTAGTTCAAAAATTCTTGAATTATACTATTAGTTTATCATGATTAAATTTCATTGATTCCTTGTGGCTAAAAATATTATATTTTGTACAATCTATATAATATCTCATTTTACATAGCTCTATAACATCTTAAATAGATTTTCTCAATCACAAATCCCATATTTTACTATTATTTCTATTTTCCCAATACAATAGTCATCATAATTTATCCTTGTAATCATATCACCAAAAAAATCTTTATCATTGTTATCATTTCTATACATATGAGATGATCCATAAACATTACTGTTATCTTAGTCAGCAAATATTTTAATTCATTTTTTTGTATAATATTCATAAATTTCATCTATTATATGATATATTAAATATTCTTCCATCTTCCATTGGCTAATGAGTCTTGAATAAAAACAATGCAAACATGAACAAATGATCTAAAGGGTTATTTGGTTGATTTTTTCTAACATGATGAACACATTAACCCCACTCTCATGCATATTTTTAATTGGATTGGAATCCTTCTATTTAAATTTATATAAATATTGTTTTCGTCAATAATATCCATATCTAATAACAATGACACATAATGTATGAGCATAGAATTCTAATAAGTTATTCATTATATACACAAAAATATAGTCATCGTACTTTATATGTAATTTCATTTGATCAACAGCTATTTAAGATATATTTTGAAAAATAATTATATGAATTAAACTTATGATAAAAATATATTTATTCCCAAGAATGAATGTATAATAATTCATTATATTTTTGTAATCAATTCATCATGGGATATAACATACTCCCTATCATTAATACTGAGCAAATGAACCCTATGGGTTTCTAGAATAGAATAAATATTTGGAAATATATAATATGATTCCATAATCAAAACCCATATCAAGACAAATTGTTAACTTCTATCAGTGTTTATATACTCATAAATCAGTATATTCACATATATTGTCTTTATTATTTTTTTTGAAATAAAAAATGATAAAAAATGATATCCCAAAACAATAATCCATAATGGGGAATTTCTTAAATTAAACTATTTTCACACAACCTCGAAATGTATGGACTAGCTTTTCCAAAAATGGATTAATGATATGGTAATTATTAATTATTATATATTTTTGGATTAGGATATTTTACTTAAAATAATTAAAATTAAAATAGACATTTTAGGGGAAAAAATTTATCAGCATTACATTCTATAAATATTTGTTTTTGTAATATATTTCTATTTAAATTAGTGTTTTAGAAAAAAAAAATCTTAATTGACAGAACCAAAAATATCATCATTGTGGTCTTAAAATATTGTAACAAAAAAAAATTCTTACAAAAAATAAGAGATCCCAATTTTTAGCATTAGTATAAAAC
The DNA here is from genome assembly GCA_963277665.1 of Viscum album. Taxonomy (NCBI): domain Eukaryota; kingdom Viridiplantae; phylum Streptophyta; class Magnoliopsida; order Santalales; family Viscaceae; genus Viscum; species Viscum album. The sequence continues at coordinate 1,114,870,498 of OY728146.1, forward strand.
ATCTTTTCTAAACATGTTTAGAAACTCATTTATTCCTTTTTACTACAAAATTTTCCATTTAAAAATATTTATAATAAATATTTAAACTATATGATTCACCATTTTAATGGAATCTAAATAATCACATAATAGATAATATAATGTAATGTTTTTTCTCATTATATATCAAATTTTACACACTAAAAGTATGTTCTAGAATTTTCAAATACCTGTGTGACAAAAGATATTAGAAAGTTATCTGCAAATACATAATAAATTCTTAATGAAATTTAGGAGGGTTTATACACAATAATAAAAGACTTATCATAAAAATAAAATTTATCTATATTATAAAATAATCATATTAAAAAATCATATTGTAAAGTTACCCAAAACAATTCATTAATTTTCATATAAGAATAACAAGACTTAAATATGCAGTGAGTCAACCAAGTAAAATATAATTAATAATTAAATCATTATTTTCAACATATTTTATTTAATATAAATAAGTACATATGGTTAAGTTGAATAATCACACAACCACATATTGTTTAAAAAAATGTTTCTAAAAAATCAGTTTTATAAGGATCATTTCTTTATATATTAATTTTATTATTTGAAAAACACATGTAATTATGTCATTATAAATTAAAATACTAGATAATTAATAATTAAGTTCATTATATTTATAATAAATATGAGTCACCAGATTTTTAATAGAAGGAAAGTAGTCTAAGCATGCAACTCATTGGGAGGTGATATTCTAGGACAGACCGGTCTACCTAGTCCATCGTGTCTGAAAAATGATAGTGGAGTGAAAATAAGTTCACATTTTCCATTATCCATTCATATCCAAAATTATATCCTCTTGGATAAATATTATCATATAATTATCTTAAGAATAAAAAACACAATTAGGGGAATATAAACATATATTGATATAACCATAAAGAGTTCAGAACTACACACCACATATTGTAGCTCAATAAGCAACCAAATTTATCCCCCATTTGGATACCCAAACCAATCCTAGAAATGAAATTTTAATTTTCATAATACTCATGATCTACATAAATTAAATAAGGAATAAGAAATAAATGATGGAATTGGTTTTCCCTTGAATGAGAGTAAAAATTACAATTGAAAAGTAAGGAAAATATTTCTTTAACTATATTTAAATCGTAATAAATACAAAATTTTATATGAATAAATAAAAATGAAGAGGAAAATAAAACTAAAAAATATATAAATTTAAACCACCTATCTGCATGATTGTAATGTACAAATACAAAAACACCCCTCTATATTGCATTATTTTATCCACTAGAGGATTCAACTACACTCTGTTGATATAAAACTGTAGAAGACTAACTAGAAAAGGTAAATATTTTAATTCCCCACATGCAAGAAATTCAATGAATATAAAATAAGGTCATGTGAAATTATGTAATACGAACTACAAAATAAATACCGTAAATTAAACAACTCACCTTCCATAAATAAAACCTATCAATAGAATCCAAAATCTTGATGAAATCCTAAAACTAAAATGAATGATATGCTAACCTAAAGCTAAGTTGGAATGCCCCTGAAAAAACCAAAACATGTGTATAAACAATAATAGAATGAACAATTTAGTTTTCGTTTTAATTTTATGAAAATGTATTTTTCTATATATATTTATCTTGTAAAATATGAAACCTCAAAGATGGTTTTATAAAAATTATTCATTGATTAATTTAAAGTAATATTGTTGTCTAGAAAAAATTAACGTGCATAGTATTTTTTATTCCTAATTTTAATGATCCTGTAAAACAATTTAAAAAAAATTATGAATGAAATAAAACATACATGACAAAGAGGTGAATATTTATATAATTGAACCATATCATTGATAAAAAACTAAATGTTAAAGAATACAATATCCAAAGAAACAAATTTGTATAATTCATGGTGTATCAAAGAAGATATGGGATCCCACACAAATCGAACCAAAAATTTCAAGAATGGATATCATAGGCTATACCCAATTTCCTAGAGTCATAATGTCTTCAAGTTTACTAAAGAAAAACTAACATAGCATCAAATCTTGTGTTCTTACACATTCCATCTGAACAGAATGAAATATAAATTTAATATTTTAATTCAACACATCAAAAAATTATGACCAATAATTTTAATATGGGATTCAAATTAAAAAAACTCTAAACAAATTAAATTGATTCAACTCTATTTTAAACAAATATATTTAAACATTTTAAATAGTTTTAATTTAAAATAACCAATAATATGAATGTATTGAAATTTTGAAAAATTATAAACCCATTGAAACCATTTTAAAATCTAATATGACGATCATAAATTGGTATGACTAATTAAAAATACATATAAAACATCATGATATAAAGGGATTTACAAATTAAAGCATAAACCTGGGGAAAAGTAACCCAAAATCAATTGTGCAAAAAACGAGAATGTTTCACCTTCAATGGAGAACACACAATCAATGAAGAAGATAATAAGGAAATACCTAAAATCCAAATAAAAATATTAAATTGCACAAAATAGTGGTGTTATTGTATAGAAATACCAAAATCATGACGGGGAAAGGTAAAATCATAAGAAAAATGAATAAAAAAGTATAAGACATCATACCAAGTAGATATAGACAATTAACTGGTGTAGAAAAAATAATATCACCCTGGTTTAGGGGGCACTGGAGATGAATGTGTGCTTTAATTTGGGGGATTATCCAAGAGTGTTTCTTATGATAGAAGATAAGGGGTTAAGGGATTATGCCTCATAGGTGAGTGTGGCATGGGGGTTTTGGAATGGATAAGGGGGCTAATATCGATGGAGGCCATGTGTGAGAGAGGGTTTCATGGAGGGAAGGGGGAGTCATGAGTGAGGAATGTGGTAGAAGTGCATATGAAATTAAAAAAATAAGGAAAATGAAAATATTTTAAAAAAAACTAAATAAATCAAAACATTAAGGCTAATGGTTGAGAAATATGTATGAGGTCCACTTAACACATAAAAACTATTTATAATTACTTCAATGATCCCACATGTTTTAATAAACCATGCCTTATTCATGATTCATGACCTCACCCCCAATAAAAAACCATACACTTGGATTCCACGTGGTTTGTTAGACCAAGATGGCTAACCATCCACCCTTTTAAAACTATAAAAAATTAATATTCAACTAGAATAAATATCCATGAAAATCAAAATATAAAAAAATATTATATAATATAATATAAATTAGTAAATAGAACTTGAGGTGTGAAATTACCCCTACAAATTCATTACCAAATGATGGAATACGTAAAGATAAAATAAACTAAATAGATTCCTTTAAATCAATGAATCACATCTCCAATAAATACCCAACATCTCCATGATAATTCCAACAATCATGGGGAGACATGAAGTCTACAAAAAGGTCTCCCCATCATGAATACATCATACTAAATAAATGTTCCACAATTCCCCATTTCCAAGAGATACTAACCCTTGAAATAAAACAAACATATAACAACCACAAAGACAAAAATACTATACCAAACATACAAACAAAAAATAAGGATAGACTAGAAGAACATTAAGTACAAGATCCAAAATGGACCTCAGGCATGGGTCACCATAATAATATAGGTAAACAAAGATCAAAAATATTGAACCCCAACACATTGAGGGAAATAAAATAATTAGAAATCCCATAAGCTCATGTTCCTGGAGTCCATCCATACTAGTTTCCCATGATCCATGTAATGTAACCCACGATCCACCCACAAAACACCATATTTACCATCTAAAATTTGAGAACCATATGATATTATGTCAAAAACAAAAAAAACAAGTACATTATTACCACTGAGGTGTCACAACTCATTCTAGTGGGGCTCATGCCGCGACCCCCGAAGCCCGCCTCCAATAGGACAAGGGCTGGTCACTAGAACCGAGTAGGAATATCAATAACATAAGAGTCATTTCCTATATACATGTACCCAATAACACATCTTCAAGACCAAAAATTCTGAAATGTAAAAAAACACTAAGGAACAAAATGCATGGTTAAAACTAAACTCGACTAATAGAGTACAATAGAAAATATGTGAGGAAAGTAAACTGGGCTAGAATACAAGACTGCCAAAATAAAGGGAATTCAAAATACAAGTCCAACCTGTAAGAACAAAGAGTCATTGGGACTACTTATTGTATCCATATGAATATCTTGACCTAAAGGGAACTTAGAAGGATCAGTCTGGTACAGGTCCGCCCTGGAATCCTTCAAAAGGTTGCTCATCTATACAAGACACAACAAATGTAGGAAAATCTTGGGAAAGACTGAGTATAACAATAATTAGTAGAGGACCACAAACACCACCAAGCAATACACAAAGTTACTGTACAATCAACCCTATAAAGTACGTGTCTACAGAAATTATAGAAAGAGAATCATATCCAGATATAGTAGAAACCCAGAACCAAAGTCTGGAGGTAAGTCACATGACCACATACCCAAGCTAGGTATTCAGTTAAATAAATACACAAATCACTTTTATGGGATAACTCACTCTATGAGTCCGATAGAACTTAGGATGTTCGTCCAAGAAGTAATGTTCATCGTGAAAATCCATGAGGGAGATAGGTGCACTGATAGATCTGAGGAGTGAACCAATACACTCAATCTAGGATAACACACTTCTAATAGAGAAAATTTCATGATACATGGATGAGGATCACTTTTAGAGACATGCTGGATACCACAACTTACACGGATTTCCCTAAAATGTACAGGATCAGTGCCCTGTAGGATTGGTCATGTCGATACCTCACTATTAGTAGGGTCATGAATGTATAGAGAATCTATCTTTGGGCCTCTCCAAGGGATATACGACTCTTTCTCTAATTTTCTAGCTTAAGGGATCATACTAATCCAGATTGAAATGATACTTGACCTTTAGAGGAACGAATAAAGTGGACACTAACCCAAACAAAACTTTCCCATGGAATGGTGCATAAGAAGATCAATCCATGTAAAAGGGACTACACTGCTTGTAGACTTGGTCACATTTTGTGTCCCTTGACATTGGGTAATTACTGTGTATGATGGACCGAGTCTAGAGAACAGGTTGTGTAAAAACATATACACAGGGCATGAAATAAGGATAACACTTTGTGTCATGGTATCCGAGGTCCACTTCATGTAAACTGTCCATGTGCCCATACATGGCCTCATCCTGTGAATGCCAACCCATGTATTCCATGCATGGGGTGACCCACGTAACCTGCCCCATCTAGCCGTGTGGTGGAGTACAAGGCGTGTACTCCAATTCATGTCCATGTTTCATCCAAGACACACGTCGAGTCCCGTGTAATGATCCACACACCGTGTGACAATGGTCACCCACCATGTCTACACTTCTTATCGCTCGGAACCCCATCGATTGTGAGACGGGTTCCACACGTAGTTTCTTCTCAGAGGTGTGTCTTGTTCTTCATTTCATGCATCATGACAAACCAATCCACCACCACCGCTCCCATATGACATGTTCTTTGGGATCTACAACATGTTTATTGTGGTTTTACAGAATCATTGTTCTTCTTCCCCACAGTTCCGGGGATCCTATGATATTCGATCTAGCCATCCGATCGCTTCAAAACTCAAGGTGCAAAGTCACTTTAACACCAAATGGTCATTTTTTTTTCTTTCAGGCATCCAATAATCCCTGAAAAAAATCCACGATCCTCCCACATTAAGAATGATCAAAGGAATACTTCTCTTGAACCATGTCAATTCATCCTCCATCATCGCCCTCACACCTCTATTAGGTAATCAGGATGTTGGATCTCAAATTTGGGATCACTTCATTGAAAAAAGGGAGTGATGATCTATTTTTCATCACCCCATGAAGAACATGAAAAGCACGAGTAAAAAGGGGGATGAAATCTAAAAGAAAATCGAGGAACGAACCTCTTCCATCTTTCATCATGACGTTCGTCCTCTAACTTTAGTAGGATAAAACAGAGAAAAATCATGACAACAAAATAATCTAACATGGATTAATTCCCCGAATTTTATTCCCCGAACGATATGTATATAATAACCTTCCCACCAGAATGCACTATCCAAGGATCATTCTATTCATTGGTTAATATGTGTTCATTTTTTAATTGACGCAAGGGGAAACAAATCAAATAAAAATACCCTTACTTCAATTTTCTATAGGAATGATTGTCGTGTCATGTTCGTCAGTGAGGATCTGTCGAATCTGAGGCGCGTTGATCGATCACTTTGTTGTCATTTTCCAACATGTTCTCCTCTAACGCTCCAATAATGATTTTTCAATTCGTAGGGTTATGTTGCTAACCCTAAAAAATTTCCATAATCAGTTATTAATAGGGGATGATTAGGTCCATGTGCCAATTAATCATTTAAAATAAAATATGTTATTTATTTATTTTATTTCCATTTAATGTCCAAAAACCAACTTCTCCAGTCGACCTGTTCTAGTAGATGTTAGGCCCCACCTAAGGTAAAGTTGTGGTTTTGAATGAATTCTTGTCCTAGAATTTCTGATAGAGGCACCTATTTAATATCTATATCACTTTTTCTGGAAAACCTCTCTTGCACTCTATTTAAAATTTTAAATTAAATGAAACATTTATTATGGGCACCCCATGCCTTAGAATCACATTCCAACATAAAGCCCATACACATAATAATTTTACATAATATTTAAAAATAAGAAATAAGAAATTTGAGACCTTACATTCTCCCCACCTTTCATCTATACACATCGGAAACAATAAACAAGTGGCTACTCAATCATATGTCAGTAATGGGAACGAATTTGAGCCACCCACTCCCACATCATCTCTTGATGATTCATTTTTTGACGTAGATATTACACCAAGGGAATCAATCTCCCACTTAGGATCCTCTCCTATCGATCCCCAATCACCACTGGGTACTCTGTGAAGGTCGCAATATCCTCAATGTTCAGCTCACCCTAGTCAATGATGTGTGATGGGACATGCACGTACCTTCACAAATGTGACACATGGAAGTCATCATGCACTTTGTGAAAATGTGGTGGTCATGATAGGTTGTACAACACGTTTCCAACTTTTTGTAGTATCTAAAAAGGGATAATAAACATCAGAGACAATTTTCCACCCCAGGAAAATCTCTGCAACCCTTGTGAGGTGAGACCCAAAGGAAGACATGTGCTCCCTCCTCGAACACCAGATGACTCTATCATCTGTTAGCATAAGACTTATTCTATCTCTATGTAGTCATCATCCACTCATGGATGATAATCACCTTCTCATTGGTATCTCACACCAACTCAAGGCCCATGAGTACTGACTGTCCGATGTTGGTCCTATAGAGTGGTGACCTGCATGGTCGCCCTTATAAGGCCTCAAACGGTGCCATTCCAACGATGGAGTGATAGTTTTTATTGTATGAAGACTCCACCAGTGGTTGGTGGTCATCCCAACTATGACAAAAGTCCAAGGTACATGCCCGCAACATATCCTCCATAACCTGAATGGTCCTTGCCATTTGACCATTGATCTGGGGATGAAATTACATTCTCATGAATAGCTATGTCCCAAAGGCCACCTACAATCCATTCCACAACCGGGATGTGAAGCATGTGTCTCAATATGAGAATATCATCGAAGGGAAGCTAGGAAGATTAAGAATATATTTCATGTAGAAGTTTCCAAAACCCTCTACAGAACTATACTCCATGATAGGTAGGATGTGTGCCGACATCATGTGTCAGTCAATGATCACCCAGATAGAATTGTGCCCTTAGGAAGTTTTTGGTAAGCCCACCATGAAGTCCATTGATATTACACCCCATTTCCACTCTATTACTTATATGAGTGAGTTAACCATACTGGAACACAGTTCATAGCTTCACCTAATGGCATGTAAGGCATTGAGAAACGAACTATACTACTGTCTTATTCATACCTATCCACCAGAAATGTCTCCAGAGATCCTAGTAAATTTTCTACTTCCGTATGTATCACCAAGGGGGTGTATAAAATAATATCATGACCTCATCCCGCCATGCCACTGACTCAACTGTGCATCCATAGAAAATGAATACGTGCTCCCCACCATTGGAATATCCATCAAGAGTACATCATGTGGATAATTGAGCATGTAAATTCTCGTAGTTGATAACCCCTACTTATTCCTCCCAAGCACACTTTAAGAGTGGAGGGGTGAAAACCATAGACTAGAGATAATATGCATCATCTTCATCCACAAAGGATAATTATAGGGTGGACAACTCCTCTGACGCATCGCTCAACAGTTGCGAACTCGATCTCCTGCTGAGGGAATCTGCCATATTTTTCCCCTTCCCAGGAGTGTAGAAAATCAGAAATTCATATTCCTAGAGGATCTGTAGCCCTAATATTTGTTGTAGATTCTGATTATTCTATTAGAATATTTACATGAGGCTCTTCTGGTCAGATTAGATGATAAGTCTCTCTCCCATCAGGTAGTGTCGCCACATCTTTAATGCAAAGAATATCGGTGCCAACTCATGATCATGGGTTATGTAGTTATGATCATGAGACATTAGCTAGAACGAATCATAAACAATCAATGCATATCTCTACATAAAGACATAGCCATGCCTGGTCCCTGATGAATTTCATAAAACGACGTACTCTCCACCCTATTCAGGCAATCTCTTGATCGATGTGATCTTGAAACTCTACCTCAATTGCTGGAATTCCTACCAGAAGCTCTTTTTCCATGCAAAAGGATTCCCCTTCTATGAAAATGTTGTCATCGCTGCTGATATCTAGTAGAAATTAGGGATAAATCTATGATAGTATCCTCTTATCCCATGAAATATCTAAACCTCTATCATACTCCAAGATAGCTCCAATACTAACACCACCTCAACCGTGGAAGGGCATACTACTACTCACTCTGCAGAGATAACATGTCCCATAATGTGGACCTCCTATATCCAGAACCTGTACTTCAAGAGCATCCCATAAAGATATTCTCTTGAAGTACGTCTACAATGATCCATAGGTGTCTCACGTGCTCCTCCTCTGATGCTGAGTAAACAAGGATATTGTTGATGAAGACCACAATGAATCAGTCTTGGTACGGATAGAAGATCTAGTTCATAAGTCCCATTAACATTTTGGGGGGTTTTTTCACAACTAAAGGCATCCCCTTGTACTCATAGTGACCATAGAAGCATCTCAAATCCGTCTTTGGAATGTCCTCGACTTGTACTCAATGCTGGTGATAACCCAACCAAAGATCAAACATCAAGAACAAATGTTCCCCTATCAGCTGATCTAAGAGGTCTTCGATCCTCCTTAATGGATACTTATTCTTCACTATCACTTGTTTCATGCACAGGTAGTCCAAACACAACCTAAAACATCCATATTCCTTCTTGGCAATCAATACTGGGGCTGAATAGGGTGAAAACTGGGTCTTACAATGACCTTACTCTACAAGTCCTCCAACTATCCCCTAAGATCACAAAGCTCTGTGAGAGGAATCCAGTGCACTGGTGAGGATACTAGTTCCATCCCAGGGTGCATGTCGATGCAGACGTTGATCTCCCTTTTGGGAGGTAACCACAAAACATCTTCTGGAAAGACGTCCTCATACTCCTCCACTACTACTGGGAATTTGAATCTCACAACGTCTACTGCTCCGAGGGTAAGGCTATCCAACACATGAGTGATTGGATAAACCACTATAGTCATGTTACCATGCTGTGATATCTGGTTTTCCTTTTCACCAACAATGAAAAACATCTTCCTATCGCTATGGAAACACTGCACTCTTCACCTAATGCATTCAATCTGGGCATGGACTGAATATAACCAATCTATACTAACAATGACATAATAAGTCCTCGACGCTACCACCAGGAGGTTCCAACCAAAACTCTCACCTCAAAGGGAAGGATCACACTGTCGGTAAAGATTCATGATCATCGTGTCTCCACCCATAGGTGTCTCCATGTGTAACTGTGGAGTCAACAACTCTACTAAAATCTCAAGGTTTCACAAAAGGAATACGGTAAGGAAATAATGACTTTAACTTTTGTCTACAAGAAAGATTTCTAAGGTATAAAAGAAACACATCATACCTCAGATCACTTATGGAGTCCCTGGGCCATACGGATTGACCACATGCAGCTGTCCCCACCCCTGTCCCCCAGCTCCATGAGCCCGGTACAGACCTCCTGGGTGGTGGTTTTAGGAGTAGGTCAATGAATCTACCACAACTTTTATCTCTCTATATTCCTCCTCTATGTCTGATGCCTATCAGTTCATCCTACTCCACTCTCTGCTTCTACATTAGTGGTCGATCTTCCACCTCCCAATCTGTAGCGTGACGGGTAGGACTATCCTAAAAGATATGTCATGTACCATCACACAAGTAGCATCGCCTCTCCCGGGACCGATTGGATCAAAACTGAGATCCCTGGACTATCGGACCCCAGTCCTCATTCCTCCTATGACATCTACCATATCCCGAACCCTATGCCTGTTTTATGCTCACTATTGTTGAGGTCTCCACACCCATGTTCCTTCTGCTAAATGCCACTGGATGTCTCTACTCCACCAAGAAGCTCTCAACCACCAAAGATTTCTCAAGATCTCGAGCATAAGATGAAATGCATAGAGGCACGAAACTAGATCGGATGCCCCACCGTTGACCTTGATCAAAGGTCTATTCTCTAAAGTATTCATCTACCACCATATCCATCGTGTTCTTGGAAAGGATGGAGAACCATTATGAGTAGTCATCCACCATCAAGAATCCATGATAATGCTGAAGAAGCTCTTGGATACACACTTCTCTCTTCAAAACTAGAGAGAACTCCTCCCGAAATAGTCATTAGAATTCCTTCCATGGAAGAGTCTCCTCTTCAGGACTCTGTGTGTCCAAACTCAACCATCACAATTTTTTACCCTAAAAAAGCTCACTCATAGGATCACCATCCAATATACTAGTGTCTTTAGCAGAAAGAAAAATTTGGTCACCTCTTCAACCTAGTCCTCTCCCACCTGAGGGTTGGGCTCACCTCGGAGCCTAAGTGGTCTCTGTCTCTGAAACTCATGGAGTGCACTCATCCTACACTCCTCATCACTTGGAACTACAGGTACCACAGACTTTTCAGCTGGTGGAGGTATAACATATGTACCACCTAGAGGTAATTCCTAGGTAACTGGTTTGTGTATCAAAGCCTCTTCCCTGAGTGGGTCATCCTCTGGATCGAGCTACTAAATCCTAGGAGGTATGTGTCCCTGAGAATCTTGTACATAAAAAAGATATACCATGGTCAATGAGTATATCAAAATAGTGGACTAAAAAGGACCTGGAAAACACAACCCATTCCTATCTGATGTGTGTCCCATTCTTTTATTCCCCTGCAACTAGGTCTTTCATGTTCCTAGTCTAAAGGTAGTTTTTCAGAGTCTTGGTGTATTAATACGTCAATCACCCACACCAACTTTGGAGTCCCTGGAATAAAAGATGATATCAAAACACTTTATGCTATTTTTTCAATCGGATCACATAAACCCATGGTCCTATGGTAGAAACAACCAACTTTGATACCACTCTATCTAGTCCCATCCAAATTGGGCTCCTTCTGCGACTCCCCAAGCCTACCTCCAATTGGAGAGGGGCTGGTGACTATCACCAAGTAGGAATATCACTAAAATGGGAGGCATTTAATAAGTACACGAACACATGCACACATATCCAAGGAAAAAAATGATGAAAAGTAAAAAAAATCACTAAGGAACAAAATGCATGCATACAGTTAAACACGACAAAATGTTTACAATTGAAAGTAAGTGCAGAATGTAAACTCTGCCAGAATACTTACCCACTAAAATAAAGTGTCTACAAAATATATGTCCAACATGTAATCACAAATAGGTACTTGGACTGATTACCATATCCATATGAGCAACTCGACTTGTATTAAACCCCAAAATCTTGGCCCGGTCCTGGTTAGCCCAAGACTCCGTTGAAAGGCTAGCCGTCTATGCAAGACACAACACATATGGGAAAAGCCTGTGAATATATGAGTATAAGAATACTCAGTAGTGGACTCTGATAACCAAAAACCAATACAAGATGTAAAGGTATAGTCATCTCTAAATAGAAAATGTCTACTAAATATATATCAAGTGAAACACATTCAGATATACACAAAATCTAGAACCGTAGTTTACAAGTAAGTCACACGACCACATAGCCACACTAGGGATTCTGTTTGATAATTCCATGAAATGATAATCCTAGAGAAATCACTCCATAAGTCCTATAACTCTGATAACATCCAAACAAGAAGTTCTATTTGTCAGGAAAAACCATGAGTGGTATAGGTGCACGGATAGATGTATGGAGAGAATAGATACACACATTTCTAGTGAACACACTCTTGAGTTGGAAAAAATCTTGATATACAGTTGGAGATCAGTGATATTCCTTGGTGGATACCACGACTCACCCAGATTCACCTTTTATGTAGAGGATAGACACCCAATATCATTGGACACGTCAATATCTATCTCTACCTAGGGTAAAGAATGGATAGAAAATCTCTCTCTAGGCCTCTCCGAGGGATACCTGACTATATCTCAGAATTTCCTGCTGAAGGGATCATAGTTCAATGGATGAAAAAAAATATCATTAATAGGAACTAACAAAGTGGGAACTAAACTAAACAAAACAAGTCTAGGGATTGGTGGAACAGATGATCAAGCTCTGTAGAATGGATTAAAATACATTTGGACATGGTCACACATTCTGTACCTTGACTCTGGGCACTTCCTGTGTACAAAGGCCCGGGTCTGGAGAACATGCCCAGTAAAAATGTATATACATGGTGTGTAAGATGGATAGGTCACCATGTTAAGGTATTTGGGGTCTGCTTCGTGTATGCTGGCCAGTGCCCATACAATTCCTCGACCCATGTATGCCAACCAGTGTAATCAGTACACAGGGTTACCTGTGTAACCGGCCTCGTCTGGCCATGTGGTAACGTATATGGTGTATACTCCACCCCATGTTAGTGTGTCATCTGAGACACAACCCGAGTCCGGTGTAATGATCAATATGTTTTGTGAAAATGGTCACACAAAGTGTCTATGATACCTGTCACCCAGAACCCCAACCACCGCTACATGGGATACACATGTCGTGTATCATTTTAGTCACACTGTGTACTTCATCACGTGCAGCACACATACCCTAGCTGCTGGTGCTGATCCCACACAACGTGTGTTTTTGGATACATGCCGTGTTTATCACGATTTTCCAAAATCATTGTTCTTCATTTCTACACTTCAGGTGATACTCCGATCATTGATCTGACAATCCAATCATTTTGAAACTCCTAGTTCAAGGTAGCTCCAACACCACATGTCCATTTCCATTGGTTTTGTCCCTTAGATAGGCCCCTAAAACAACTCTTGATCCACCCACATAATGAAAAATCGTAAGAATATTTCTCGTAAACCACATCAATTTTTCTACCATCATCATCATCACACATCATTTAGGTCATCACAATGTCAGGTAATCAATTTAGGATCATTTAATTGAGAAATGGGTGTACAACGATCTATTTTTCATTTCCCTATGAAGAATGTGAAGAATGCGTGTAAAAAGGGGGAAGAAATCCAAAAGAAAATCGAGGAACGAACCTCCACCATCATTATTAATGATTTTTGTATACTCCCATTAGCAGGAAAAAATGAAGAAAAATCAAAACAAAAAATAATCTAGCATGGATTAATTCCCCAAATAATAACTCCGGAATGAAACGGAAATAATAACCCTCCAGTAAGAAATAACGATCTGTGGATCAACCTGTTCATGGGTTGATCTACATTTGTTGTTTAATCCAAGAAAAAGAAAAGGTATACGAACTAAAAAAATAAAAATACTAGGGAAACCCTCACTGAATCAACCCATGTAAATAATAATAAAATACGGATAACAACCACTTGTAAATTTATAAAACAACCAAAAAAGTAAACAATCATAATGATGAATAATTCCCAAAAAAATAAAACTGGTCATAAATTCCAAAATAGTTTCCCCTGAATCACACATAATAAATACATAGTACTATAGAAAAAGGAAGGATACGATTCATGAAATCATAATCCAAATTCTAGAATAACAAATAATATTTGTTTACCATGTGATTCTGAGTCTAGGTACGGTTTTAAACAATAAATATTTTATCTAAAATAATAATAATTACACTATGGTAGAATATATAAATAAATTATCCATCCATTTATGAATTCTTTGGGAGATAGTATCCAAATTACATGGGAAATGTACTCCAATATTTCCTTTATTGAATGTTCAATGAAACTTTTCCACCAGGAAAGAGAAAAATAAATAAAACATGATCCTACAAAAGCAGGACTTCAAAATTCCCCTTTTTCGAAGAAATTATCCTTTTCAAACTCAAAGAAACACATTATTAAAATTGAAACATATCTTTCATTTTAAAAACATTATAAGACACTCATATTAATCAAAACTATTGTTATTATACAAAAAATTGAATAAGAATACCCAATTTTGGAATCCTATAAAATTGAAACACTTAAAAATAATTAATCATTCAAAATATTTCTAATTATTATTTTAAAATTAATATAATTAAATATTTTTCAAATGGATTTCATAATGATAAAAAAAATCCCAAATTCCCCATTAAAATTTCAATTATCAAAAAATCGTTTCTCAAACACAACATTTTTTCAATAAAAAATCCATAAATAAAAACAATATATTAGAGCCCATATTCGATATCAAAAAAATTCACAAAATGGAAATCATGCTCAATGAAAAAAACTGAATATGGATTAATATCCCATGATAAACCATTGACCTTTTCCCTTTTCAAACAACACTCAAAGAATTATATGATCCATTATTTTAATATAATAAAACCAAAAATAGATATATAATGATAGCTCTCATAGACATATTACTAAATGGGAATGTTCCAATCATGAAATTAATCCTACAAAGGGTCTGGGACCAAGCACTTCATTAGTACATGGCTTATCAAGACACTCAACCAAACCTCACACAGTAATTTTATTTCCATTTTTATTTTAAAATTCAATATCATTCATAATGAAACTCTACCAAATAGATGTGGATAAAAAATGATAATTTTTTATCAATTAAAAGTTTCTAATATATAATTCAAATATATACTACCCATTGTCTCTCAACCATCATTATAGTAGGTGGTGATAATACATTGACTCAAGACCAACATATAGATTTCTAGTTTAAAAATTTTAAAAAAATCATACTATGACACTTCAAATAATAATTAACATGATCATTAAATAGAAAAAGATCCCATAATGAAAATAATATAGATTCTTGGATTCCATTTTTTCATGAACCAAAAAACTATTTCAAATCAGGTGATGCTCATAATGGATTTTGAAATACCCCAATGGTGTTTCTAATATCCATGGACTGGTGAAAATTTCCCTGAAACAATATATAAAGTATTTTATTTATTTTACCATAAAATAAATGTAAAATTTGTAGTAGAAATATAATGAAAAATATGAATGAATTATTCATATATCGGTCATCCATATGAAATGAAATATTCACAATTAACAAAAAAATATAAAAATAGACAAATAAAAATTTCCGCTTCTCATCCCCATTCTCCCTACCCTATAAGGCATTGAGATTATAAGTTTCCACTATCTTACTTTACTTTAACCATATGATGATATAACTAACAACCATCCATAGATATAAGAAAAATCCTAATTGGAGAAGGTAAATCATCTGAAGGGACACACAATAGACATTATATTAATGTAAAAAGAGCTCATACCAATTCAATTAGTATATACCATAGGTTAGATAAAATATAAAAAAATTGAATTTGAATAAACCAACATTATCAGGAATGGAAAAAAGATATATGTATACATAAAGTGAAATGATAAATAGGCATGGGATAATGATTTGTAGGCATTCAAAATATAAATCAAACCCCTTGAATAATAATTAAATAACGATATATTTAGTTCCATTTTTAAAAATAATAATAATAATAGGGTCTCATTAAAATTTATGTTTTAAAACAAAACCCAATAATTATGGCTTTGATAAAATTATTCCATGATTAATTTAAATAAAAACAGTCACACAGACAACCATTAACGTAATTAATCCCTTTTTTGGACACATTTAAAATTACTTTTAAAACCAATTTATAATGCATTTTGAAATAAATAACACTCACAACATGAATATAAAACGGATTATAGAAATGATCCATTTCATAGATACTAAAATAATAGTTTATGAATCCAATGCCAGGTTCCACACACATAAATCCATATTATGGTATTATAAAAGCAACGGTTGTCCTCCTATGTGAATCTAAAAAATGGAGTAGATTTCATATTCCCTACCCAAGGTCCTAGAGTGATATAATATTAGAAATTAGTAAACATGAAATAATATACCCATGTACACTATATCTCGACATAGACCTTTCAAATAACTTTTCTCCAGGGTCATTAGAATTGCATAATGATCAAGATATATCACTAACTAGAGGGTAAACTAGAAGTGTGAAACTATCTATCATGGAATAATCATGACTCACACACTGTAACTACGGTTCACCAAAAAAAAGTAATAAAAATTTTAGAAAATGATCAATGAAAATAATTGATGGTAATACCAAATGGTAAATAATGAGAATACAACAATCAAAATTAATACAAAATAACTAACTCTCACCTCCACCTTCCTCTCATGAAACAAACCTAATTGCATAACCACCCCACAATATGAAACAAAATCACACCACAAGTGCCACAATCAACATCAATAGAGACTGAATAGAGTTTTAGATGAACATTCAAAATGCACGCATTTTTAAAATATTTAAAATGTTCCAAACGATCAATAAATATAAAATATAAAATCCCAATGATAAAAACCCATTTTCTAGTTGTAATCATACTCACACACACACACATATATGTTCATCTCATTGCACATATTCACACATTCTCATATGATTTTTTTTGAGAAATGTGTATATATCCATTCATATGTATATATGCCGAACAATATTGAGTATTTATATGTAGATATATTTTATAAAACATTCATTTTCAACATAAACCTTATTTAAAAAAACTATGTGGATACATTTCGATTAAAAAACCATTTAAACGTACAAAAATAAATATATGTATATAGTTGAAAACAAATTCTATAAAATTCCATTTAAAAACACCTTTGAGAAATCAATTTATATTTTTTATTGAAAACGTATAGGATTCCCAATGAATGATTATCAATTTGATTCATAACTCAAATGGGGTCAAAATACATCCGAAATTATTATTTAATTTCAAATAATTTAAAAAAACATTTTAAATACTTTGAATTTATTGTTCCACTTAAAATTCAAACTAATGTAACATTTTAGAATGATCAGGACCACATAGAATTAATTTAATATATTGTTCCTAAAAGAAACATTCATAATTAATTAATTACATAATATAAAACATCAAACATTAAGGGCCCTTAAATTAGAGCCTAAATAAGTGGTAACATAACCCAAAATCAATGGAGCACTGGAAGGAACATTTCATATTTTGTAGGGTACACCCAATCTGGTAATAAGGGATTAACACAAGTAGTAAACTGATGATAAATACAAAAACTCACACAGCCATGAAATCATATGGTGTTACAAAACCAAAAATAGTTATGGGGGAATGTAATGTTCTATTTAAAATGAAGTAAGAATGGTGACAAGTTCATATTACAGAGATCTAGAGGAGTTTCCATCGATGATCGGAATAAAATAGTTATAGAGGAGGATATATTTGTTAGGGAGGCACACTTAGCTATGGGGTTTTGACATGGGGTTTCAATCATAGAGGAAGAGAAAAGGATATGTGAGGAAGATAAATAGGGGTGTTCCATCAAGGATCTAATAGGGAAATGGGTTTCAAAAGGTGGGGGAGTGTGAATGAGGGGTATTTTCATGCCTGGGTCAATTTTAGGTAGGTTAGGGGAGTATTGGAGAATAGAGAATAAAGATAAAAGGAGAACAAGAGAAAAAATGAACTTTGAAAAGCATAACAGTTAAAAAGAATAGTCTGGTAACTCATGTGATGGATATTAAACCCATAAAAAATTTTAAACAATTACTCTTAGGATCTAACATGGTTTAAAATACATTTCACTAACGGATCCCTATGGAACTTTATCTAGAAAAAAAATCAATAACACGGTTGATGTAACATTTATCAAAACTTGTTTTCAAACCCAGTCCCTCATTTAAAACATTTTTAACTAAGTCCTTTAAATTCATTGATACCATAATTGATACTATATAATATCAAATAATATTTCATAAACTAGTAAATAAAACATTTAGTCTGATACTTCTTCCTAATTATTACCTTTTGAGACACCACACAGATTGAATTAAAGTCATCTAAGAGGTATAGGAAGCCATATGATGCACATAATACTCCTATAATTCACATAATTATCTTAAATGAAAATTACTTTATGAACATGCAAATCATGGGGAGACTTATAAACATATATTTTTTTCATATAATTAATATCCTTGATATTTTTTATAATCTAGGGGAAAGCACCAAAGATGGGGGTATTATTAACATTATTCATAGCATAATTTATTTGATTTAAGTATAATTAAATAATATCAAAAAAATATTAAATGAATTGAATATTAATCTTCTTTTATGAATTTATAATATTAAACTATAGAAGGTGGTTAAAAATTCCCATCGATTAAAACCAGGATAACTCTAATATATCTAAAAAGGTAGGCGAAAGAGTAATAGTAACAAGATAGTTATGGAAAAAATGATAAATATATTCAATGAAGGTGTGTAATATAATACATATTTAGTAGAATAAGACTCCAAATGTCTACATTTAGGGGTTTGTAGGGACCCTATTATAAGTCAATCATTAAATCATCCTTGAATAAGTTAGAAAAACCCATGCATTTAGGGAGTGTTTATATCCATTTATCCCATTAATCATATGATTTTTTTAAATAAATAACCATTCATTAGTTCCTAATGCCCATTAGATTACCCATTTAAACAATAAATTTAGTATATACATCATTGAGTCATAATAATTAAATATTCATTGTGTATTACAAATCATTCAAAAATTTTAATTTTGTTTACATTAATTTAACATTTCAATAACAAAAAAATCAGAAAATAACTTATAGAACATGAAAAAAATAACCAATCATATGTTAAACATCATTATAATTCAATAATAAACCATTATTTGATAATAAATTTGTATAATAATTACAAAACACGTTTGACAAAGGGGCCAAACATAATGAAGATGAGAATAAAAAACTGATACAAACATTTTTTATGATTTATGACATTATTGTGGAACCCAATTCTTCCCATGGGTAACCCTTATGATTAGGTAAGATTGATTATGTATGATTATTTATGAGGAAAAAATAATCATGAAAACTTAATATGGGTGCACCTAGATATCTCTCCAATGAATTGGGTAAAGTTAAGTCTCGTGAGATGTTATGTGTGACGGTTTTTCTGGTTAGCCTTAGCTTGTGCTACTATGTGAAACGGTCTAAGAGGTTAGCCTTGACTCGTATTAAAGTCATGTTTTGTGTCACTGCCACATTTCTATGATAACATTTTTAAATGATCCCAAGTTTATATGTTTTGATTCCTTATGCTACATGACTTTTTATATCTTTATTCCATGTCTTCTAACCCATGTGCGAAGGAGTTTTTCTTATTCTAATTCCCTTACTAGGATTTTATCTCATCCCTTTGTTCATGTGATCCCTAGGGTACCGTATGCAGATGTAAGGGATCAATGAAAGTTAGGATGCCTTTATGGAGATTAAATAGATAAGTTTTCTTTTTATCCCCATGTTTTGTGTTTTATATACATGTTCTTCAAATAAACTAGACTTCATGATCCTTTGATTGTACTCTAATGTATAATTATGCATAAAATCATGTAATGTAATGTGTAAAAGGTTTGGGTCTCTATAGTTGGTATCATAGGATGGTCTAGTTATTTTTGGAGATTAGGAATATAAAACCTTTGTGAGAACCTTAAGGATGAGTTTAAGTATAAGAAAATATCTCTAAATTTTGGTAAGTATAGAGTAAGTGGTTTATCAAGAAAATAAATCCCTATTTGGATATAAATAGATAGAGGTGGCTCTGGAACAAATGTACCTAGCAGTGAAAACTCCAACAAAGAGTTTTAGAACTCCCCCAGGGTATCCTTCTACATGACAATGGGCCTTGAAGCACTCTTGGTTTGACACTCCTGGGGGATATTATTTGGTAAATTCATGAGATAATTACAAACCATTATTAAGGGAATAAAAAATTCTATAAGAATATATTTTATGAAATAGTCTGAGGATAACCCATATTTAAACCTAAGGAATCACAAGTTAGAATATACTTATCCTTTACAAGTTTATCCTTTTATGTTCAAAATTTTAGTTTTTATGTTTAGTAACTAAGTATACAATCCCTATAATTGTATGTTCTTTTTCGTAGTTAATGGAAAGAAATAGAAGAACATGTTCTAACAACCAACTTGATAGGAAATGTGAAGATTTACTTTATGATATTCCTGATATAATGGAAACGGGTGCTCAAAACTTCATGATAGTACTTGGTCATATGGATCAAGTTATGAATATTAACTTGAATCATGCAGAATACCCTCCTCCTCCAAGAAAATATCAAGTTACTGTATAATCCTTCATGTGGTAATGTCCTCCCATGTTTAGTGGATCTTCTAATTCCATCCTCACCGAACAATGGATTAAATCCATTGAAAATATATTCTCCATCCTCCAGTGCTCGAAAGAAGTGGAATTTTTTCTCGTGGTATATCATTTTTATGGGGAAGCTGATCAGTGGTGGATGTTGATCAAGAATACGAAGCCCCATGAAAAAATTGATTTCATGGATTGGGAGGAATTCAAGAGGATTTTTTCACTAAATATTTTCCTCAAACCCTCTGTCTCAAGATAGAAAGAGAGTTCCATAGACTCAAGCATAAGGAAGATGAGTCCATCGCTGAATATGAAGAAAAAATTACAAGGCTTTCATAGTACACCTATGGCTTTTTCATGATCACCAAAAGAAAGTTGGATGGATTATTTATCATACTAAATCTGATTCTCTAAAAATCGTTGGAAATTCAAGACTTAGATAGTTATGAGAAGATTTCCCCTTGTTCCCTTAAGGTTGAAATGCAGATTGGAGACTCTTAGTGGTCTCGTGGGCCCGGTGAAAATAATAGTAAAATGAAGAACATAATGGGTGGTTCAACAAACAAATCCCCTGATGGAAAGAATCCTAAATATCCCACTTGTAAAAGTTGTGGGAAGAAGGATCCTAGAAACTGTCTAAATGGTAATAGAAATTTTTTCAAATGTTGAAAGCTGTGATATCATTCCAAGAACTTCTGAAGGTATATGAAGAATCCCACTAATGTGGAAGAAGAAAGGAAGGTTAAGATCAATACTCAGCCTATAGTGTAGTATTACAACTACAAGGAGCATGGGCATTATGCAAACAATTTCCCTAAGACAAGGGTTGTTAGAGGCAATCAACAACAACCTTCAAGGAAACAAGGAAGGGTTTATGTTACACTACTGTTGACATGGAGTCAGACAATTATGTGGTGACAGGTATGCTAGTTATTTATTCAAGAATAGTGAATGTACTATTTCATTCTGGCCCTAAAATTCTTTCATATCTTGTAAGTTTAGTAGAACTATTCAAACACCACCATGAATTTTGGAGGATAAGTTATCTATGTGAATAGTGAATGGGGAAATTATTGCATCCAAGGTTTATAACACCTCTTCAGTAAATGTTTATTGTATGAAACTCCAAGAAAATAATTTTAAACTTCCATTTGTGAAGTTTGATGTTATCTTGGGATTGGATTGGCGATCTTTATACAAATCCAACATAAACTGTTTGGAAAGGTAGATCACTCTTCATATCCTGAAGCATACTCTAATTCTTTACAAGTGTAAGGAGGAAGATGAATCTCCTTTAGAATCATTGTCTCAAGTGTGGATATTAATTTCATATGAGCAAGCATGTCTAGATCAAATGATTGTGACAAAGGAAAGAATCATGCTTGAAGACATGCCCATCCTGAGGTATTACATTGATTTATTCCCTAAAGAGTTGTCTGGCCTTCTTCCTAATCAAGAGGTTGAGTTCTCAATTGAAATTATTCCTAGATCTCTACCTATATCAAAGGCAACTTATAGAATGGCCATCGTAGAGCTATAGGAGATGAAGAATCAGTTTCCAGAGAATATGGAGAAGGGTTTTATATGACCAAGTTCTTCATTATGGTGTGAGCTAATCCTCTTCATCAAGAAGAAGTATAGATCGATGTTCCTCTTAATTTATTATCATGAGATAAATAAAATAACAATAAATAACAAGTATCCCCTGTCATTGATAGATGACTTGTTCAATCAGCTTAGTGGGGGCAGTTATTTATCTAAGGTGGACCTTCGGTCGAGATATCACTAATTAAAGGTTCGAAGGGAAGATATTCCCAAGACTTACTTTAATGAATATAGTCTTTTTATATTACCTCGAAAAAAATTTGGTAGTATTTATTAATGTTATTCTGATATACTCAAAGAGAAAGGAGGAACATGATGAGCATTGAATACTATTAAGAAGACTTTGTGAAGGGAGAATTTGTATAAAAAGTATAGTAAATGTGTGTTATATATATAGGAATTATCATTATTGTGGCATGTTATCACCAGCAAAGGGATATCTGTGGACCCTTCCAAGATAAAGGCAATTGAAGAGTGGCCCAAGCCAACATCTGTAACGGAGATCTGCTGCTTTCTGGGTCTATCCACGTATTATCGACGATTTGTGAAGAAATTTTCATGATTTTCAAACACAATGACTAAGTTGACATGGAAGGGATTAAATTTTATCTAGACTTTGGAATGTGAAGATTGTTTTAAGGATATGAAAACGAGGCTAATCACTACACTGGAGTCTCAAATATAGCAAAATTATCTCTATGGGGTGAAGTGTGAGATATATACTGACCATGAGAGTCTCAAATATATATTCACACAAAAAGAGCTTAATATGCACCAGTGAATATGGATAGACCTCATCAAGTATTATGACTTATCAATCCACTTCTATCCCGATAAGGCAAATAAGGTGGTGGATGCTCTTAGTAGAAAAAATCTTACGTCTTTATCAATGATGAGAAATGAAAAGGATCTAATCTTTTTAGATTTTTAGATGATATTAAAGGGAATCATTAAGGGAGGAACATCATCAATCTTTTACCAAATATTTTCTCAACCATCCCTCGTGGATAAAATAAAGGATTATCAAAGAAAAGATGTAGAAATTCTGAAAATGGTGGAAACTATTAGAAATGGGAAATCCTCAGAGTTCATGATTGATGAGGAAGGAGTTGTAAGAGTTTGGTCACGATTATGTGTACCATCTGATCCAAAGAGAAAAAAGGAGATTCTGAATGATGCACACATCTCAACCTTCTCTATCCACCTTGGGAGTGAAAATATGTGTCGAGATCTCTGAGAAAACTTTTGGTGGGACAATATGAAAAGTGAAATTGTTGAATATATATTAAAGTACCTGGTATATGAACAAGTGAAGGCTGAGAGGAAAAAGTCTAAGGGGATGATGAAATCACTACACATGCCAACATGGAAGCAGGATAACATTACCATGGACCTTATCACTGGACTTCCAAGGACATACAGAGGAAACAATACTATATGGTTTATTGTGGATCATCTTATAAAGGTAGCTCACTTTATTACAATTTGAGAGGACATCTCATTGGATCAACTTACATGGATATATATCAAAAGGTGTAAAGGGTACATGGAGTACTATTATCTATTGTATCTGGTCAAGATATGATATTCACCTCAAAGTTATGGAAAAGTCACCAACATGATCTAAGCAATGAATTGAACTTTAGTATGGCATATCATCCTTAAACTGATGGACAGTCTGAGCGAACTATTCGGACTTTGGAAGACATGTTGAGAGCATGTTATACAGACTTTGAAAAAGGATGGCACAAACATCTTCCACTGGTTGAATTCTCCTACAACAACTATTTCCACTCAAGCATCCAAATGGTACCATACAAAGCCCTTTATGGGAAAAGGTGCAGAACACTGGCATGTTGGGATGAAGTTGTAGAGAATAATCTGCTAGGACCTAAACTGGTAAAAGAAATAGTAGAGAAGGTGAAAACCATTCATTAACATATCAAGTCATCCCAAAGTCGATAGAAGAGTTATGCAGACAATTGTCAAAGAGACCCTGAGTTTAAAGTTGAATACATGGTATTTCTATGCATATCTTCGTGGAAGAAGGTTGTGAAGTTTGGGAAGAAAGGAAAGTTAAGTCTTAGGTACATCATCCACTTTGAGATTATTTATCATATCAGGGTTGTGGCCTATCTACTAGAACTTGCACCTACCAATTCCAAAGTACACGATGTCTTTCATGTATCCCTCTTAAGTAAGTATATACCAGATCCTTCAAATGTACTCTCTTCATATGTGGTACAGTTGGAGGATTATCTTTCTTATGAGGAATAGATAGTGAAGATATTGGATCATAGAGATAAAGTTCTATGTAACAAGACTACTCACCTAGTCAAATTACTATGGAAAAAATACATGTACGATGAGAAATCATGGGAACTGGAGGAGGCAATGAAGGAAAAGTACTTGCACCAGTTTATGTCCTAGAATGTAATAAGAAATTTTGAGGGTAAAATTTCTTAAGGTGGGGAGAAGGTAACGACCCAATATTTTTTCAATGAAAATTTCCTTCTTATGATTATGTCATATAATTACATGAAATCACAAAATAGTGAACTACTAATTGCTATGTGACCATTAAACATAATTTTTTCACTACTGTGATTTGAATTTCAAAAATTTGACAAACACGGTTGTGATTAGTAAGTTATTTGGAGTCTAATATGAACAACTTATTTTTTTGTGAAAATTAACATACCCTTATGAATATTAATGTTAACCTTATGAATAGTGAAATACCCTAATGAATAGTAATCTTATCTATGATAATATATAAAAAATATTCAACAGAAATTATGATGTACCTATATTTTTTAATAAGTAAATAAATGTTTTAAAACTGGTTTCTTAAGAATAAATTATGATCTTAATTAAATATTAAATTAGTCATATTTAGAAAATTATTTTTAAAAAATTGATTTCATTTTTGGATTCTACACATTGAAAAATGGTTAGGGTGAATTTTAGGGATTTTTCTGAAATACTTAAATTTTTTGTGAATAGTAAAATACGTTAATTTAGTGTATAAATACATTATAATTTAAATCCACTATTCCTGAAATAATAAGTGATGTAAGCATCCAAATATCAAAATCACATGCACTTAAGACTATTCTTGGTCTTGTAATCAACACTATTTCTTTTCTTATGGGAAAATAATACACTAATGATTATAATTTTATGAAAATCCTCCTCTCCTCCCCTATAAATACCACCCTTCCTTACCACTTCTATTCAATAATCTCAAGCCTTGTTCCTTGCCTATATTCTACCTGACTATCTAATAAAGATACTCCCCAATGTCCAAAATCCCTTGGTCTTCTAAGAAGGAAAAATATTTTCCCCTTAAGAGGCCCTCAAGAAAGATTGAATCAAGAGGTAAATTCCTCTTATCTTTTCTTTTTTTTTTTCAAGTTCATTTGTTTTCTTTTATATACTTAACTCTCCTCATCTAAATGTTCTGAAAACTCAATTAACTTACATGTAATGGAATTTTATTATGATAATTTAATAATTTATTATCATCTCTTCTTTACTCTTCTTTTATTTTAGTAGTAAAGACAACATCTGAGATGTGTTAAATTACCACATTCAAGGACGATGGGTTTTCAATTTCCATTACCATCATCAATTGTGTTCATTAAACAACTTTTATGGTTGAAAAGGATAATAATATATGTATTATGTCTCATATATGGTTCTGTAATCCTTTTTACACATGTTTTTTATTTATAAAACAAAACATGTTTGTTGTGGCCAAAAACTACCAACTAACCAAAAAGGTTATCACTAAAGTTTTATATAATGATTCTTCTTCACTAAAATTAACAAAATTAAATTTATAACCATTTAATCTCTTGTATTTTCAATAATGTCATATATCTTCAATTATGTACAAAAACTTTCAAATTACATGTTTATACACTCATGAAAATATGTAAATCAATCATTAAAACCAATAAAACACTATTGGACTTAAGCTAACGGATCCACTCCATTTCACTTTTATTCAATATTGTCCTCTATGTTATTCCATTTTATGTGTAATTACTTGTGATGGGGTATTATTAAGAACTTCCCCCATGATTTCCTAATGATTTATAAAAGATAATAAATCCCTTTATCTCTCATTAATCCTTCTTAAATAAACATGATACCATGTAGATATTCATTAAGGGATTCCACCTGAACCACCTTTATTCCATCAGGTTTCTATATATTTCTTTTTACCCAAATGAAGTTGTATTTTATTTTTATGTACAAAATATAAAAAAAATTTATATACTCCAAATGCATGTTTCAAGGTCCATCCCTCATTCTATTTAAGGTATATACATGTTTTTAAGTGATTCCCTCCTCAACTCTACACGATAAGAAAACTTATTTTGAGGGAACTTCCCAAATTATTACCCAATTTCAAGTGAACTCTATCTAATTTTTTAAGCCACCATTGTATTTATGAAATAAGTCTTTTTATTTTTAAAACCTTCCTAGTTCACTTTTGGTTTTTTATAAAGTATTTTTTTCCTTTTCTATTTTAAAAGCTCTATAGAATTTTCATTAAAACCGCTCAAAAATGTTTTTATGCTAAAATTTCTTCAATAATTTTCTTACATGTGGTCACTTATACTTGACCTCACTTACCATGATATGTGTCTATTTTCCATTATGAATTTCCATGTATTTTTTATTTCTTTTATTTCATGTAAACTTTTCTGATATAAACATTTTTTATGCTTTATGACATGATTTTGGAACCCAATTCTTTCCATGGGTAACCCTTATAATTATGTAAGATTTATTAGGTATGATTATTTATGTGGAAAACATATTCATGAAAAGTTAATATGGGTGTGCTCAGATATCAGTCCAATACATTGGGTAATGTGCAACCGTCTTGGCAGTTATCCTTGGCTTGTACTAATATGTTAAAAGATTTTGGTGGTTATCCTTGACTTGTACTAAAGTCATGTTTTATGTTGCTTCCACATTTCTATGATTCCATATTTAAATGATCCCATGTTTATATCTTATTATTCTATATGTTAGATGAATTTTTATATCTTTATGTCATGTCTTTTAACCCATGTGATAAGTATTTATTCTTATTCTTATTACCTTACTAGGATTTTATCTCATCCCTTTGTTTATGTGATCTCTAGGATACCCTATATAGATATAAGGGCTCAAGGGAAGTTAGGATCTATTTATGGAGATTAAATAAAAAAGTGTTCGTTTTAGCCACATTTTTTATGTCTAGTGTACCTAGTATTCAAAGATATTAGGAATCACAATCCTTGTATTTTACTCTCATGTATAATTATTCATAAACTCATGTAATTTTATGTGTAAAAGGTTAGGTCCCCTATACCCTATTTTGTACAACTTCCATATCTTTCATGATCCACCTCTGTGTGGCCGTCCAAGATTATGCATAGTGATTTCATGGTTCCTTATATGGTGACACTTGTTGGATTACACTACCTATTTATTTTCACCATAGGTGCGCTAATAGCTTATTCATTTCAGCATAACTACACTAAGATGGAACCCACAATTGACAATTCCTCCACCCCTTTGTGCTCTGGAATTTCTAGTTACCTCCCTTTTCTAAAGTTTGATAGGATCCAGTTATGTAATTCAATGGGGTGAGGAGTGAGTTCCCCCAATCTATGTTGCAGGATGTTAAACTTTGTATCTCCATTGTCCCTATCACATGACGTAATACTAGGGTGTTTTTGAGATGGTATGTGAGTATGATATACTCTATAATACCAAATGTAGAATCAAAATAATAGAGATATTGTATGGAATATCTAATGATGCTCAATATACAAGATGGGGTGAATTTTATACTTTAAAAAATTACTTTGGAACTTTTCAAGATGATTAATTTTTAACAAGGTTAAATAAGGTAATTCACAAAACTTCTAGCTCTACAAACTTGCTTGAATTTGGAAATATGATTCAGAGAAAGTAATTCCGGAAAGATGGTTTTGGAAATGAAACTTAATAAAAGTTTACAGATATAAAGATTCTAACTTAAAGCGTATAGAATCTAACTAAATTAGAGTACAAGTATAAAGAAGTATAGGATAGTTATACTTTCCTCAACAATACAAAAGCAGCAGAAAACTTGAAACAAACAAGTAATAAGTAGTAAATCTTTTAACCAAAAAGGGTATCCAATAACCTTGGATAAAGGTCCCTTGATTTATACTTTGAATAAAGTCTGTCTTACCCACACCAGGGTAAGCCCTCGATATGAAGATCGGAGTCTGTCTTGTTATCCCCGCAAGACCTCAACTTCAAGGTAGTCGGCACCTCTATCTTCCAATCCCCAGAATCCCTCGAATGTACTCAATATTTGGAGTCGCACAAATAAAATCTAAACAAGAATTTTAGTACGCACAAAGCATTAAATCCTCTTCATCTATAAATCACTTCAACAGCATGTAATCTCTAGATTGATCAACTTGTTTTTTGCTCTTTCAAATGAGCTCCTATTTATAGGCACGGCTTTAATGGTCAGATCCCTCCTCCAACAGTCATATTTTTCCTTGAATTTCTAAGGGACCTATATATGTGTCAATCAAACAATGGTTATTTAGTAACTAAAAGCACGACATCATTTTATAACAAAACAAGTGTAAGTAAAAATATGGTTACATAACTAAAATCCAATATTCGGAATGTAAGGAAATATGAAAGTTTGGAGTCTAACAAATATTGAATTCGGAGTCTATAATACAAGTATATTCAGATTCTATTTTCTAAGAATTCGGAACCTGAACTCTATAGAATTACGAAGTCTGAATTTCAAGGAAATTCGGAATCTGGATTCTCAGGAATTCGGAACCAGAACTTACAAAGTTCGGAGTCCGAGTTCATGAGGATTCGGAGTCAGAACTAAAAAGAGTTCGGAGTCTGTATTCAGAGAACTCGGAGTCAGAACTTGGAAAAGTTTGTAACCATAATTAGTATTCAGAATTCGGAGTTAGAACTTCAAAAGAGTTTGTAACTAGAATTCGTAATCAGAATTTGGAGTCAGAACATAAAAAGTGTTCATAACCAGAATTCGTAATCAGAATTCGGAGTCATAACTTCAGAAGAGCTTGTAACTAGAATTCATAATCAGAATTCAGAGTTAAAACTCAGAAGATTTCGTAATCAGAATTCGTAATCAGAATTCAGAGTCAAAACTCAGAAGAGTTTGTAACCATAATTCATATTCAGAATTCAGAGTCAAAACTCAGAAGAGTTCGTAACCAGAATTCTGAGAATTTGGATTCTAAAACAGAATGCTTCATATCTAGGTATTTATAGAATTCCGAGTTTTTGGTTTCAAACTGAATTTTACATTATAAAAATTATGATATGAACAATGAGAACATGGTAAGGATAAATTTCCTTGGGGAAGGAAATTTTTCCTTATTTAAGTAAAACCCAGGGTAAAATGAAATTTTCCTTGAGATAAGGTGTTTTTGATTTTCAAAACAAGAAGGAATGGTAAAGTCATAAGGAAACCTTATTGACTTAACAATATCCCCCAAGTATGAAGGAATGGAAAAGTCATAAGGAAAACCATATTGACTCAACAATCTCCCCCTTTTTGGAAAGCACAAACATCCTTACAAAAAAGAATAAATGGACTTAGAAAAAAAATTCTAGACTTTGCAAATAAAACTTATCTCCCTTTACACATGGATAATGATGAATACGACTAACTCCCCCTTAGGCTTTGGAACTACATGGATCGTATTCTAGATTTCCAGAATGAGATTTTCCATTATCTTGAGTACGAAAATCTTCATAGTGAAAACCCCCCCTTAGATAAACTCCCCCTTACTTAGGGATATTTCTTCTTTACTTAGCATTATTTTTCCTTTATCCCCCTTTGTGATTTTCAAAAATAATTTGAGGGAATGGAAAAAAATATGATACTAGAAATATTAGTACAAACATACAAACAAAAACAAGAAACCACAAATTCATTAAGATTGGAAGAATTTGTATAAGGAAAGAAAATACAACAAAAGATCGGATTTATTTTCCTTCATTTTCGTTGAGTATCAATTTCTTGACAATGGTTATTAGATTATTTAACTCCTTGTGATCTTCCTCTGCTTGATTCTCTAAGGCTTTGATCATATTATCTTAAGCCTTCAGAGCCTATGCTTGAATCTTTAACAAGTCATCTTGTTTCACTAGCTTTTCTTCAATCTCGATTCAAAGATCCCTTTCTCTTTTCCAGCTTTGGGCAACATAGTTTAACTTCCCATTCAGATCCCTAACATTATAAATCTGAGTATTCTGTTCAAGTTTTAGCTTTTCCTAAAAGATAGTTGTGAGATACTTTATTTTTCTATCTTCTGTATCAAAGGCTTCCTTAACTTCATGTTGAAAATCAACAAGCTCTCCCAAATCTTCAACTATTTTATTTGACCAGATGACCATTTTCTTACAATATTTTCTATGGGAATCGTATTTGATAAGGAAGTTTTTGTGATCAGCCTCAATCTTTATTCACCTATCCAACACTATGGATACAAAATCTGATTTCTGATTCATGCTATGTTGAAGCATCTGACATATGGAGTCTATGGTTGGAATGATCGGAATGGTGTCAACAAGGTTTTTCAGAGATTGAATGAAAAAATCATGTCCCAGAGCTGATGATTCTGAATCTAAAACTTTTCTAGGTAATGTTTCTTCCTCTAACTCAACCAGCTTCTTCTTAGAAGATGTACCAGCTTCTTTATTCCTCAAAACAACTTTAGAAGGTGTATCCTTGGATATTTTTGTCCCCTAATTGGTTCTCAAAATAGCTTCTTCATCTGGAGACTCATGCTCACTTTCATACCACTGAACAACTCTCTATTCATCAATTTTTTCTTTCTTGGCTCCAGCCTCAATATCTTCATGATGAATGAAGTAATGATTATAACTCTCTTCCTCAGATAATTTGTTCACTTCCTCTTCATCTTTTTCATCAAGAGCAGGAGTAGCAAGCCTTGAAGATCCGTCATGAGAAGTCCGGATTGATAATTTCTCAGAAGCACTTTCCTTCTCATGAAATTCTTCAACTTTCTGTATCAAATCAGCTATATCATCAATGCTTTCATATACTTGTACTTCTTCTACAACTTTCTTTTCTTCAACAACTTTTTCAACTTCTTTTTCCGGAGTGAGAAATTTATTCCCCGGTGTCTCATGTAGAGCCTCAACCAATAATGATTTTAGTACAGGAATGTTCTCAAATTCTATTTCAATAGCCTTTAAATGATATTGGACAATTTCATCCTCAGACATTTTCTTCTTAAGCTTCTTTTCTTTGGCTTGCTTCTCAAGCTCATCAGTTGCCTTCTCTTTCAAAGCTTTGGCCTCTGCGGGATCCAAGCCAAACTGTGGCTCTCCTTCCTTCCGATTCTTTTTGTCTTCCCTCCACTTGTAAACCAACTCATCCAAATAGTATTTCTACTTCTTGGGATTTGGAGGTGTGGATTGAGTTTCTTTAGATATAGGGGTTTTCTCTTCTTCTTCCACTTCCTTCAGCTTCCTCTTCTTTCCTCCTTTCTCTTATGGTTCAGGAACTTCTTGTTCCTTTGGAATAGCTTCAACCTCTTCCTATGTTAACTCAAAGAATTATCATGTCTCTTTAGAAAAACCACCTTTCTTTCTCTACAAAGTATCATCACTGATTAGCATAACTTTTCAATTCCTCAACTTTGAACTGCAAGGTATTTTGAAGGACTCCAAGCACCGAACAATCAACTTAGAGAGAAGGGCAGGATACATGATTATCTGTGCTCTCAAATTCCAATTCATGATATTCTCTATCGTAATGAGAATATTATTCATCAGATCAATCTTCCATAGATTTACCAAAAAATCCAAGATATACATATCACTTTTATTGAGAGTGTCCTTGTCACCCTTTCTCAATATGATAAAACCCTAAACCCATAACTCAAGGATCCAATTATTTTTAGAAAAATGAGCAATCATTGCAGTCCTGACATCAGTAAGTCCAAGGAATTCCATAGCCTTCACCTTTACAAAACTTCCTTGTACATCGGGTAGCTTTTCGGAATAGAACTCGGCTTCTCCTTCATAAGACTTTCCCACCAAGCTAGTAGCCTTGTTGTATGAGAGGGAATAGGTTTTTTTATAACTCTTGAATGAAAAATTATCTCTCCCTTCTTCCTTAAAGTAACTTACTAACTCATAAAACTCAATAAGGAGATCTAGATACACCAAGTCTTGTGCTCCTGGCTTTGAGATACAAATGTTTTCCCATCCATTAAGCTTGATGTTTTTAGAGATAATGGAGTCATACTTTATGAATAAATTTGGATGCACCAACCTCTCTATATACTTTCCACTCTGGAATCAGCTTGATAGTATACATATCTTTCTAGGAGGATTCTTCTGTAGAAATTCGGACTTGAGAAAAACTCTGAAAAGTTCAGAACGTGATTTTGTACGAGAGGAATAGCTTCGACACGCAAAGGCTTGAAATCGATGTGGGATCACCCTTGGTGAGTCCTTTATATAGGCATCAATGTGACGGTTGAACTTCCAAACTTGATCTAATGGCTGAAAATAATCTTGATAAGATCTTACGGTTGAAAATATTGCCGCAAGTAAAATTTGGTAGAATCCGATATTTTGAGGTTTTTAAAGGAAAACATTCGGATTTAAGTAAACTAGAATCTAATAATTTTAAAAAAACAAAAGAAACTACTAGAAAGTAAAAGGTGATTACAAAAACTCAAGAAAGAATCATACCTTTCGAATTTCTAAGAAAATTATTCGTATTGAGGAAAATTCTTCTTGAAGGACATTAGATTCTAGAAAACTTTAGTACGAAAAAAAATGAGTACTCAGATCTTCATTATGAAATTTTCAAGTACAAAAATGTTCATTATGAAAATTTCTAGTAAAAAAATCTTCATTACTAAAATTTCTAGTACAAAAATCATTAATAATAAAATTTCAAGTATGAAAATTTTCATTACGAAAAACCTGAAAAACTTCATTACGAAAAACATGAAAAACTTCATTATGAAAAATATGGAAAACTACATTATGAAAATTATGAAAAACTTCATTACGAGAAACATGAAAAACTTCATTATGAAAAACATGAAAAACTTCATTAGAAAAAAATATGAAAAACTTCATTACGAAAAATATGAAAAACTTCATTAAAAAAATATAAAAAACTTACAAGAAAATGTACTCCCCCTATGAAAAAGAGTTTATTACTGTAAGGATATTGATTTCAACAGAAAGTTAACAAGGAATATTACCTTATAGTTATCATTCCAAACATCTGTTTAATGTATTCAACCCTATCACAGGGTAAATATTTTGTGAAAATATCAGCAAGTTGATCTTGCGTTCTGATAAATTGAAGAATGATATCTCCTTTTTGTGTGTGATTTCTAAGAAAGTGATGCCTAATGTCTATGTTCTTTGCACGAGAGTGATGTGCAGGGTTTTTACTAAGAGCAATGGAACTTGTATTATCATAAAAAATTTGTGTTTTGGTAAAACTCATACCATAGTATGTGAGTGTGTGTTGCAACCACAACACTTGAGCACAACAAATTCCAGCTACTATATATTCAGCTTCAGCAGTGGAAAGTGCTACTGAGAGTTTCTTCTTGCATGACCAAGAAACAAATGAATCTCTTAAGAAATGAAAAGTTCTTGATGTACTCTTTCTATTCATTCTATAACCACCAAATTCAGCATCTGAAAAACTTTTCAAAAAAATCAATTCTAGAGGTATAAAAGAGTCTTAAATCCATGGTTCCCTTTAAGTATTGAAAAATTCTTTTCACTGGAATTAAATGGGATTCCTTGGGATTGGATTGATATCTTGCACATAAGCATACTGAAAACATTAAGTCTGGACAACTAGCTGTCAAGTAAAGTAAACTTCCTATCACACCTCTAAAAGATGTTTGATCTACTGGTTTCCCAGCTTCATCAAGATAAAGAGTGTTTGAGGTACCAATATGAGTCCTAATAATCTTATTATTGTCATATCCATACTTTTTAAGAAGATATTTAATATACTTGTGTTGGGATATATAGATTCCTTCTGGTTTTTTAGAGATTTGAAATCCAAGGAAAATTGTTAACTCACCTATCACACTCATTTCAAACTCAGATTTCATTAGATCTACAAAGGAATCAGTTAAATATTGCTGAGTTGAACCAAATATAATGTCATCAACATAAATTTGAACAATCAAAAATTTTTTCATATACTTATTTATAAAAAGGGTTGGATCTGCATTTCCTTTAACATAATTAGTTTGAATAAAAAATCATGTAAGTCTATCATACCAGGCTCGAGAAGCTTTCTTAAGTCCATACAAAGCTTTGGTAAGTCTAGAAACGTGATCAGGATGTTTTGTATCTTCAAAACGAGGAGGTTGTTCAACAAAAACATCCTCTTGAACATAACCATTAAAGAAAGCACATTTCCCATCCATTTGAAAAAGTTTGAAATTGAAGAATGTTGCAAAGGCAAGTAGAATCCGAATATATTCGAGTCTAGCTACTGGAGCATAGGTTCTTTTATAGTCTCAATAACTTTGGAAGTTCCAAAGTGAGTAACTTCAAGTTTCTTCCAAATACAATTTGCTGCTTCACAAGATGAAAATTGGATATATATATTTCTAGTCATGGAGTAAAGAAAAGTATTGCATACCTTATAATTCAATTGATATTCATGCTTTTCTTGATTTGTGAAGGTACTAACTTCTTTTTCAGGGATTTTATATCCTCTAGTAATCATAAAAAAATTATCAACACCGCTATTGATAATAAAAGTCTTCATGCGATCTCTACAATATTCGTAATCATTTCCATCAAAACTATGTAGTCTAGTTGGATTGAGATTATCTATGGAACAAACATTGATTCCTGCCATCTTATAGAAAAATATTTCCACAAAAACTTTTTAATAGAAAAAGTTTGTAAACAAGGAAAATATTCCTCAACAAGGAAAATAAAACTAGAGTATCTCTAAGCAAAATATGAATCCGAACTTTACAATTCTGAAAAACTGATTCCGAAAAGATGAAGGAGAAAATTTCTCTTCTAGAGAAAGGAAAA
Organism: Viscum album; assembly: GCA_963277665.1. Taxonomy (NCBI): domain Eukaryota; kingdom Viridiplantae; phylum Streptophyta; class Magnoliopsida; order Santalales; family Viscaceae; genus Viscum; species Viscum album. The sequence goes on from OY728146.1 coordinate 1,114,906,155, forward strand.
TTTATATGTTAATATAAGTATTTCAGAGTAATCCTCTAATACTAATTGTTGTATTTGTTCAGAGTATGAGGTTTCCAACCTTTGATACCAATTGTTGAGATGGTTGTGAGTATGATATACTCTATAATACCAAATGTAGGATCGAAATAATAGAGATATTTTATGGAGTATCTAATGATGCTCAATATACAAGAGGGGGGTGAGTTGTATACTTTAAAAAATTCCTTTCAAACTTTTAAAGATGATTATGTTTAACAGGTTTAAGAATGGTAATTCACAAAACTTCTAGTTCTACACACTTGCTTGAATCTAGAAATATGATTCTGAGAAAATAATTCTGCAAAGATGGTTCTGGAAATGAAACTTAATGAAAGTTTATAAAGATAAATATTCTGCCTTAAAGCGTATAGAATCTAACTAAATCAGAGTACAAGTATAAGGAAGTATAAGACAGTTATACTTTCCTCAATAATATAAATGCAGCAGAAAACTTTAAACAAACAAGTAACAAGTAGTAAATCTTTTAACCCAAAGTTAAGGGTATCCAATAACCTTGGATAAAGGTCCCTTGATTTATACTTTCAAGAATGTCTATCTTACCCACACCAAGGTAAGCCCTCGATACAATGATCGGAGTCTATCTTGATATCCCCTCAAGCCCTCAACTTCAAGGTAGTTGGCACCTCTGTCTTCCTCAGCAAGGAAGCCCTCAACTTCAAGGTAGTCGGCATTTCTGTCTTCCTATCCCCGGAAGCCCTCGAATGTACTCATCAACATTTGGAGTCGCACAAAGAAAATCTGAACAAGAAGTCCAGAATGCACAAAGCATTAAAGCCTTTCTCTTTATAAATCACTTCAACAGCATTTAATCTCTAGATTGATCAACTTGTTGTGAGCTCTTTCAAATGAGATATTATTTATAGGCACGACTTCAACGGTCGGCTCCCTACTCCAACGGTCATATTTTTTCTTGAATTTTAGAGGTACTTGTATACGTGTCACTCAAACAACAGTTATTTAGTAACTAAAAGAATGACATCATTTTATAATAAAACAAGTGTAAGAAAAAATATGGTTACATAATTAAAATCCAATATTAGGAATGTAAGGAAATATGAAAGTTCAGAGTCTAACAAAAATTTAATTCGAAGTCTATAATACAAGGATATTTGGATTCTGTTTTTTTGGAATTCTGAACCTGAACTCTATAGAATTATGTAGTCTGAATTTCAAGGAAATTTGGAATCTAGATTCTTAGGAATTCATAACCAGAACTTACAAAGTTCGGAGTCAGAGTTCATGAGGATTTGGAGTCATAACTCATAAGAGTTCGGAGTCTGTATTCAAATAACTCGGAGTCAGAACTTGGAAAAGCTCGTAACCAGAATTCGTATTTAGAATTTGGAGTCAGAGCTTCAGAAGAGTTTGTAAGAAGAATTCGTATTTAGAATTTGGAGTCAGAGCTTCAGATGAGTTTGTAACCAGAATTCATAATCAGAATTCTAAGTTAGAACTTCAGAAGAGTTCGTAACCAGAATTCATAATCAGAACTCAGAGTTAGAACTCAGAAGAGTTCGTAATCAGAATTCATAATCAAAATTCGGAGTCAGAACTCAGAAGAGTTCGTAACTATAATTCGTATTCAGAATTCGGAGTTAGAACTCAGAAGAGTTCATAACCAGAATTCTGAGAATTCAGATTCTAAAATAGAATGCTTCATATCTAGGTATTTATAGGATTCCAAGGTTTTGGTTTCAAACCAAATTTTACACTTAGAAAAATTATGATATGAACAATGAAAACATGGTAAGGATAAATTTCCATGGGGAAGGAAATTTTTCCTTATAGAAGTAAAACACAGGGTAAAATGAAATATGCCTTGAGATAATGTGTTTGTGATTTTCAAAACAAGAAGGAATGGTAAAGTCATAAAGAAACCTTATTTACCTAATAATCTCCCCAAGTATGAAGGAATGGAAAAGTCATAAGGAAAACTTTATTGACTCAATAGGTGTCACCTCGTGGAATTCACATGGGGTGTTCTTCCATGGGCATTCTCCATGCCCACTCGTCTCTATGGGAGTGAGATCTTTCCTGCTCTATTGGTAGTGAATGATATCCTCCTCTCTAATAATGAGGTCCACTTTAGGATTCCCTCCTGGAGTAAGTCCCAATATCTATCTTTCTAGTCCACTAACCATGTGTAATCACTACACCGTCTCATGGACATGCCTCTTGTGACATGATTTTCAGGTCTACTTCTACCTCTTATTTCTCAAACTAAGCATTTATCACACGATTTTAGAGTTTAACAGTGACTATGAAATCCCCTATGGGCTACTCACTAGGTGAAATCCCCATTCTCCTTATGTCTGAACTACACAGGTTTTGATCCATATCTTCTAAACAAGGTACATTTGAAGCCTTTATGAGGTTCAATCCCTATCACCAGCATCAATGGGACACCATTATGCATAATCCCCAACACCACGCTTGGACCTCCATTTCTATTTTATACCTTAACTCACCCATCTATAACTATGTGGACTTTGATTCCCAACCAGCTGGGATATGTAGGAAATTTCCCTAAGGTTCAACACCAATGTCACACCAACACCCTTATCCCGATGAAGGCACCTACCACGGTTTTTCTCACATACATTCCCCAATTCATAAATCTACTTCCATAGGTTTTCTAATTCACCCGATTCATAAAGGACTAAAATATACCTATTCCTTATGTTTCATGTTGACTCATGTGCCCCACATGACATTAAAATTCATCCCACATCTAAACTACACATGTTTTGATCCTTTTTGGGTATGTAGGGAGACTCTCTGAGGTTCAACCCCAACCAATGGAAAACATTGCTTCTCCCTTTTTGGGATGTACCCTCATGATGTGACATGTTTCATTTTGGGACACATATCTCAGATCCACCTCTCTCAGACATTCTGATCAATCCATCTAGGCTACTAACTAGGTGTAAGACCCATTTTATCTCTGAGCTTCTATCTATGTGTAAGCCTCAATTCTAGGCCCCCATAATCCATGTACCATATTATTCCTTACCCTGGGTCACTATGTCTCAGAAAGATCATACCCTAAACCAAGGTTATACTTCCTTTGGGTCCTTATCCATGTACTCCATTCTCACTGGCTGCATCCTTAGGTGTCCCATCATCCCACCGAACTATGTGGACTTTGATTCCAAATCACTGGGATATATAAGAATCCTCTCTGAGGTTCAATCTCAATCCCTTCATTACTTCATCCATTTCCATCCATTTCAACCCTTCGCCCATTTCCATCCTGATCCTCACCTAGGTCACCACATCCCAGTGGAATCATGCCACCCCATTCACATCATCACTGCTTCTAAAAGCACCTCATAAACTAACCATGCGTGAGCCCCATTATATCCAATTAACTATGTGGTTTTTTATCTCTTTTTTTTCTATAAATAGTAAGTAGGAAGCCTCCGTGAGGCTCAACCCAACCTGGTAATATTTGGTCTTCCCTTTTTGGGATTCACCCTCATGATGTGACATCCTCACTTCTTGGGAAACATCCCATGGGGCTGATATTTTCAGGTTTTTTTATCCACCCATCTAGTAAACCTTCCAAGTGGCCCCTTCTAGGGATGCACTACCCTGATCCACCCTAGGTGGTGTCTAGATCATCCACTTTTTCCATCTATATAAGATGTTATACTCATGACTCAATATATACTTATAGGACATTACTGTCTGTCTTTATAGGATATTAAACGAATGGCGTACCCCATGTAAAAAATGGTACATGTGAGGAAAAACTTAGAAATTATGCCTTTAGTGTTCATATCGGAAAGAAACTAAACCTGCTACCCACCTCGTGTTAAAAATGAGATGCCTAAGGAAAATCACAGAAGATATTCCCATGGAATAATATACCCCATAATCGATGTGGGATGCCTTGGGTTCTTTAACCCTTGAGAATCGATCCTTTGAAGAAGAATATAGGTTCTCCAATGTGCAAGTGTCCATACATGGTCAGCGATGCCCATCATGACTACTCCTCCGAACAAAGGTTGTTGGCCTGTCTAGACCCTTTGGAATGTCCATATAGAATAGGCATAATTACATGGTGTCTGCAAATAGATGGTGTCTGGAATGAGATTCATGAACACCTTCTAAATCAATAAGGGATACCAAGACTAGGAAAAGAGTTTCTAAGAGGAATCTAAAGAAGGAAGAACCAACACCCCATTATCTTATTCTGATCAAGGAGAATACATATCCAAAGAGGTGATGAATTATTCCCACCTTTGGAAATATATAATGTGGGGTACAAATGCAAATTTTCCACGATTGAGCATAATAAATCACAGAATCGGCACGCCCTGGAGGATGCATGTCAGAATCATTGGAAACACTATGAAAATATCATTATTTACCATCAGAGGGAATTTGAATCTTCCTTATAAACCCATAAACCATCTCAATTCATTTCATTAAATTAAATATACACTATAATATCCTAATCAACCCCTTTCTTTTGTCCCAATCATATTTTATCACATTCATTCGTTGTTCTTATGAATGTTACACCTTTATAAATGATGGATGCTTATAATCTCACAATGTTACAACCCTATTTTGGGTTTTTATCATATTAATGACTCATTGATAAGTTTTACTCAATAAATTTAAGTTTACCTTAGCAATTTTATTCTTATTTTCTATGATAAATACATGTACTTAAGTATAAATTATTTATAACAAAAATAGTTACAATTAAAACAAACCATAATTATTAATTTCTACCCATCTATCTTAATATCACTTGAGACATGATATATATATTTATTATATAAAACAAGTTTTTTTCATTCCCAATAATTATATTATAAAAACAACTATTTTGTAAAATATTCTTGTGTGTATTCATATAAACTTTTGAGATCTTATTGATTTAGACAGGTTAATTATTTTTCATAGAGTGAGTGTTTATATCTAATTCACAACAATAATCTATTATAGACTTACAATAAATCCCCACATATTAGTTTTCTTCTTCATATATCCATTGTTGTAAGGTAAAATTATTCAAATTATTTTTTGGATCTTTATACATATCCATTACTTTCTTCACACCATACATAATTTGCATTCCTAATGTTATCTAAGGATTCATTGGTTATTCATTATCCTACAGTTTTCACCTATTATCAGTGTAATAACTTCAATATCCTCTACCCTTTTGACACTATCATTCAAAATGATAGTGTATCCATCAATGATTAATGATAAATTTCATCTTGAATATTGAGATCAAATAATCTGACATATTTTTTTTATTCTCATATTTATAATTTCCCATGCTAGCCTTAAGCACTATTTTTACAACTTATTTATTTAATATAGAGATTTTATGATCATGTAACATACTTTAATATTTTTTCACCAATATTTTGTTTTCATAATTACTCAAGAGGGAGTTTAATTGAGTTCTTCAATTTTACCTTTCAAAAACAAAAAAAATCATCACTCATCATATAAATCATTAAAATAGCTGCTTTATTTAATCAGATATGAATATTTAATAGAATAATGTAAAATAAAATATCCCAAGATATTTGTATAATGGGTTGGGGTTTTGATGAAACTTCCACTAATCCACTACACTTTCACCTAATACTGATATTTATATTTTTTAAGAACTATTTCATGGGAATATCAACACAAATGTTAGTTAACAAACACATGGCTTGTTACATATTACAAAAAAAATATTACCATGATATTTATCATAATTATTTTAAAAGGACTCAGTTCCACTCATAGTACAATATGTTTTCAACTAAAAAATAATAAAACATATAGATTTGAAATTCTAGTTGATAGCTCAATGTTTTCATTAAAAACTGGCAGATGATGAAAATTATTTAGAGGAAAAATATTTCTTCAAAGTGTATCTTTAAAAAAATATTCACATATAGACAAACATTTAATGTAGTACATAACATTAAAAATAATAATACTATATTGTCCCTTTTTCATTTCAATTTCGCTAAATTTAAAACTTGAATAGAATAAATACTAGAATAATAAAAAATCACTATATATAATAGTTTGTGTATTCTATTTCCTATTTTCTATACTATTTTTTCTATGTAAAATATATATATTCTTCAAAAATTAATTGGGTCAAAAAATTAATTATTTTAACCATGGAATTGGGAACTCCCATAGTCATTACACATCATTAATCAAGAATTGATATTGTTGGACTAATAATGATTTTTCCAATATACCTGATGTATATTAGGTTTTTATGATCTCAAATAACATTTTTATTTTATTGATTATTTTTTTATTTTATGTTTCCTTATTGGTTTTTATCATTATCTAGGTCATTGTCTTATTAAATTTGAAAATTCTGAAAATGTACTAAAATTTTCATATTTATGGAAATTTGGATATGTGTATAATTAAACTATTTAGTGTTGTTGTTTAAGATGATATTCTAAATGAAGGAATCACCTGAGTGAATTTCCTATTTTATAGAGTCCACTACATGAGTGATCTCTTAAATAGATAAAATTCCAACATGAATCCATTACATGAGGAAATATTCTACGTGATTTAGATACAAGGTAAAATTGGCTACATGATTCATTTGACTACCTGAGCATTTGGGATTTTTATGTTTTCTAGTGGGTGAAAAAATCTATGTGAGAAATATTCCTATAAGAATTGGATACATGAATAAATTCAGATACATAGAAAACGACAATGTAAAATCAACTTTGTGGATCAATTCATCTACATGAATTCAAATCTTTTGAATTTAGACTACATGCCGGTCTACAATCTAATATATCAATCTACATCCCATGTATTTACTATCATTGAATTATTTGAATGGAATTGAATGTTTATTTTAATTCCAAAAAATATATATTACATATTTATGGTTAAAATGATTATAAAATCTACATGTATCGATATTATAAATAATTATAATGATAATTTAGTGGTAATTACTATAACTAGGGTATTTAGAAGAAAATGACATGTTTAATTTAAGTCCATGTTCAGAAATAATGAATCTCATGATGTAAAATTAAAATAATAATATTTTCATTCTTTTAAAAATGTTGTAGAGAAGTCAAAAAGTTATAATAACATATTTTACATGCACCATCCTACACTATCTCTCACTCACTTGAATTCATTATTCACTACTATATTTTCATTCAAAAAATTATAAGATGATTACTGATATAGATATATAATATTAATATCATATTTTATAAAAGTTTTAGAAGACACTTATAGAGCTATATTTTATTTTATAGTCTCTTATAGTGTTATCTTCTCATCTTTCATTTTTCTTCTACAATTATGAATATCATCTGCAAAAAAATAATTTTATTTTGATCTTTCTTTATGAAGGTTATAGTCATAATAATATTTAAGGATGGTGTTTGTAAATACATGTTAGAGATAGGTTAAAATATCTTGGTATTTTACCAAGTGTTAACTACTTTCACATAGTCATGCATTCCCCAGGAAAAGGACTACTAGTCCCCAATAAATGGATTGGTCCAGTGAAAATCACTTAGCTCTTGGATTTGAGAGTTAGTGGAGTGGAAAAGGTGATTTTTTTCCTCGAACCACTATAAATGCCAATTTATGATCTCCTTTTATTATGATATTATTTCCACTACTTGATTTAATTAAGAAAATATTAGATCTTATCATATCTTTAAAGATGGTGGTTTTAAAGAAAAGAAAATGTCATTGAACTCAATTCACCCCTCTTGAGTCATAGTGTAGTCATTATCTAATAAATAATTGATATCATATGTTGGGAATATTGATTTCTCATCTCTAATAAATTTATTTTAAAATATAATATCAAAGTTTGTTATATGATTGAAAAATGATAAGGTATACTAGCATTCATATCTACGTATTTCAATGGAGAAAATTATTAGTAATGGAAGGCATGGATGATAATATATTGGATAAACCTTGGTTTCAGGGTTTATCTTAAATCCATGAAGCCATATAAAATCCCTAGGATAGAATATTATACTTATATTCCAATAATGAATATACTTATGATATAAATTCTGAATAAATGAATGATATCATATATAGACTATGTGTTGATGAGTTAAATAAAGTTTCATAGTATGCTACAACTCATGAGGCATGAAAAACAATAGTAGTTTACTAGAAATGTAAAGATAATTTTAGATATATGGGATCTAAAATAGATAATCTAATTCCCAATAATTTTAGAATGGTTTATGGTGAAATCATTACTCAAATTAATGGTCAATTAATAGAAATAGTATATTATGTATCTTCTCTTGGAGAAAAAATTTCTAGATTAGATCACGATCTGAATGTTATCATGGTACTACCATCAATTTGGAGTGTCATTTTGGTGAAAATTAGGATATCTACATATGTGAAATATTTAATAAACAAAAGCCACCTTATAAGTCTTATGATATATGAGTCCAAAATAGAAGAAGTTGTTGAGCATAAATGGTTATGAAGTAAATTGTTTCTTGGAATTTTTAAACATCTAAAGATGATAAGAATATTAAGGAAAATCAAATTATTATGTCATTTATAGATGATTCTTCCCAAAGTTATGATTTAGATATTGAGTTTTTTCACATGGATAGATAGTTTAAAAAGTTATATAATAATAGAATAGGTTTCAAGAAACCCTTAAATAATTACAATTATCAATAAATAAATTAAAATGATATAAGATGCTATGAATCCAAACATACTTGGACATGTTAAACCAGATTGTCCACAATTAAAAGAAAATAAAATGTTTGAGAATACTTATTTCAAGAAGTTTTTATACAAGAATAAATCGATGGAATCCATGAAGGACATGTAAAGTTCTTATAAAGGCTTTAGTGATGTTATATCTTTAGAATCAGAAGTTAAAACTTTTAATAATAATTCTAACATTAGCTTTTATGGATCACACTAATGAGGTATATTCTTATAATTATTCTGATTATGAATCTAATTTAGATGTTGAAATTTTGTCTTATAAATAATTAAAAGAAAAAAAATTCAATGATTTGGAAAAACACTTTAAATCATGTAGAAGAATAATAAAAATAATAAATCCTTAAAAAAATCTCACAATGTTGTTTTTAATGAGAAGGAGGACTTGAATAAAAAAATTTCATATTTGAAAACCAAGATGGAATATTCATTAGTACCTTATATTGAATATGGTTAGTAAAAAATCTTTGGATAAGCACATTCATGATTTCAATGTTTCTATAATTATTTTCAAAAAAGTAGAAAACAATTTAAATCGGATGCAAGGGAAGAATAAATCTCCTAAAAAAATTTGGAAAAGGTAGAAAAGGTAAAAATCCAAATCTTTATAAAAATTATACTCTTTATAGTTATGATAATAAAATATTCCATAAAATCACTTGTTTTAATTATGGTGAACCTGGACACTATGATGATGTTTCTATTTTAAGAAACCCATAATTTGGTGGAATTAAACATGGTTCACTCTGAAAATATTTGTCAAAAATTTTTGATGGAATTTTTGAAAAGCACAATCATATTTGGGTTCCCAAATCCTTAGTTGCTAATATTCTAAGACCCAAGAGAATAAAGGTCCCAAAAAAATATTTTTTTATTTTATCCATTAGAAAGAAGATAAATAATGAAAATGAGTAATTTTATATAGACAATGGATTATCCAGACAATGAGTGGTGATTTTACAAATTTTAATTCAATATAAAAAAATTGACGGTGAAAATTTTACTTTTGATGAAAATTATAAATGAATGATTATGGGAGCTTGATCAATTGTAAATCAAATATTTTTCCTCCTCAACAATTTTCTATGTGGGGAATGATTAAAGAAGAATCTAATAATTATTTTTTACCTTTTTAGTTAATTATATTTATATATTTCTAATAATGCATGTTCTATTTTTTAAGATAAAATTATTATATTTAAGGCAAAAAAACTATAACTACCAATACTCTAAATCATAATTATGTAATTATAAATAAGATAAATTGTTAATATTTTGAAAATAATTAATCTTTTATTCGGAAAAAAAGGATTTGAAATTATAATGTAAATTATTTATGAAAATTTCCAAAAAAGAATTTAGTTCCAGTTCTAACATATCTTAAATTGAATAATGAGAATCAATTTGATTCATTAAAAATGGGATATCAACATAATAAATCGTTCAAATTAATTTAATATGTTTTTTTATACCCCTATAACTTATTCACATAGATTATTTTGGTCCATCTAGAACATCAAGTCTGAGGAAAATATTTCATTTATGTTTTAGTTAATGATTTCTATAAATTTATTGAGGTATTTATTTTAATATTTTAAAGTGAATAATGTATGGTTTTTATAAATTTTGGTAAATTTGTTTAATAAGTTAAATATTACAAAATTATTTATTTGAGAAGTGACATAGAAGATAATTTTAAAATAAGGAATTCAATTTCTTTTTTCCAAAACATGGTCTCAAACAAATTATTTATACCCCATGGATACCTTAATAGAATATTTTTATTGAATGTATGAATATTAATATGTATAGAATTTATAGGATATTGTTATATGAATATAACTTTCCCACTCAATATTTGGATAAAGTTGTAAATATAGAATGTTATTTCATAAACAGAGTTCTAATTAGTCATATTTTAATGAAAAACTCTATGATATATGGAATAATAAAAAATAAAAAGTTAGATACATTAAAGTGTTTAAATATAAGGTTTATATTCTAAAAAACAAATATAGTCATGGAAAATTTGATCTAAAGGATGATGAAGGAATATTTCTTATCTATTATAGTATATAAAATTATTATTAGTTTTCAAATGAAAGGTCAATGATTTTTGAAGAATCCACTCATTTGAAATGTAAATAATGTGATTATTTTGATAATTAAATATCTAACTTTTATGATTTAAGTGAGTGTATGTAAGATATAATAAATGAAACTTTTTTATAGTTATTAGGATGATTATTTTGAATGTGATTTTGGTGAACCAGATCCTGAATAGATTGATACAAGTGAACCAGAATGTGTGATTCTGATATATGCTAGAACCCTAAATAAAGTACATTTTAAATAGTTATATGAATATTAAATATAGTTATTAATACTAGAATATGTATAGTAAACCTTTTATAATTTCCTACCTTTATATCTCAGTTAAAACACAAAATTATTGAAGAAACTCTAGTAGAAGGGAGTTGGGTTTTAGCTATGCATGAATAATTAAACTAGTTTAAGATAAACATAGACTGAGAATTAGTTAATAAACCCACTAAGTATCCTATTATAGGAAAAAATAGTATGGTCATGGTATTATTACTATGAATAAGTATAGATTAGTTGATAAATTATATATCAAAGTGGAATTATAGATTATGAATAGACCTTTTTATTTCTATATAGTTTAGAATCCATTTGGATTATCCTAGAATATAAATAAAATATGAATTTAAAATTATATCATTTGGATGTAGATTCTTCTTTTCTAATTTATTTTATAATGGAGGATGTTTTTTTGAGAAACCCGTAGTTTTTAAAATCACCAATTTTCAATTTCAGATTTCAAAATTACTAAAGCTCCTCATGGATTAAAAAAATTCACATAGATCTTGGAATGAACATTTATTTACATTTCTTTTATAAAATGTTTCTTTATCAAGAGTGTAAAATCCTAATCTTTTCATGAAAAAAATATCCTCAATTATTTATTTAGGTTAGATATGTGATGATTATGTAATTTTTCATTCTAGGAATAAAAGATTAGGCAATAATTTTTTAAAAATCATGAAAATAAAATTTTAAATGATGATGATGGATATGTTATATTATTTTATGGTTTTTCTGATTTATCAAAATGTTCTTTACAATGTGATTAATTAAATAAAATATACACATTAATTACTTAATAGGTTTTTAATCGAAAGGGGTAAGGTGGATATAACTCCTATGAGTTAAATGAAAAGATTAACTTGGATAAATCTTGGAAACTAGTTGATATCAAGAAACAAAGAGGCATAATTAGGAGTATAATATATTTAACCACTAGTATAATAGATATTATGATTGTTTTAGGATTCTGTGCTATATTTTAAAATTATACCAATGAATCTTATTTAAAATCTACTAAATTAATTTTATGGTTTTTAAAAGGTAAAATTTCTCTTTCTATACATTTTCTAAAAAATTGATTTTAATCGAACATCATATTATGATGCTGAATTTGGTGGTTATAGGATGGATTATTATAGTACATTAGGGGCCATCCAATTTCTAGTAAAATCCATAGTATCATAGTATATTAATAAAAAAACATTATGTTGCCTTATGCATTGCTAAATTAGAGTACATTGATGATGGATATTGATATAAACAAGTTTTGTGGGTCAATCACACCTTGATGGATTTTGGATTCAATTAAAATCAAGTGTCAATGTAATGTGATAACACTAGTGATATCAAAATTTCATTGAATCCAATAAATCATTCAAGGAAAATCATATAATCCAATGGACTCATTTCATGAGAGATCCCCCTCAAAAATGTTATTCTATTATCAAATTTATCTCAAATAAAAAATAATTAAATTTATATATATAAATATATACAATTCAAATTTCATGTGATCATTTGGATTTTATCAAAAGATAATTGGGACTAATTTAATTTAAATGAATTTATATAATTTTATTTATTTATGTATTAATATCTTTGTTAGTTTAATTACTTTTATATTTTAATACATCATTAAAAGTTGTGTTAGTTATTTCATTTTCTATTACTCTAAAAATTCCATATAAATCTATTTAAACATAATTGAATGTTTTTTCATTGAATTATTTATTTATTTTTAGTGATAATTGATAAAAACTCCAAATTGTGTATGTTAAGAATTGGGTTTGTGAAAAAAAAATCTTTTGGCCCATGACCTTTTCACCTTTTGTGTATGTTACTTCTCTCTGGATTCAAACCATCTCTTTTCCCCCCTCATTCATATTATTTTCCTGTCATCCTTATATTGACATGTTATCATCAAAAAGTCCATTCTTGTGGATGACGGTAGTTCTGGTTCATCCAAGAAGGAAAATTCAGGTGGTGCACCCATAGATTTTCATTCGATAATGTCTATAATGATAATATTTAAGAAGGAATTTCAGTTTCAATATTGTATTTTTTATGAGGAAATTTACAGTTATATTTTGGAAGATTAAGTGAATTAGTTTATGAGGAATTATATGTTCCATTTCAATGAAACAAAGTATATCTTGTATTCAAGTATCAATGGTAATGTTTTTCTTGTTTCTTTGGAGGAGCTGACCAAAATATTTCATTATCCCCTTGAGGGGGAATTCAATTTTAGTCATAATATTGTTGCAACGAGATCATTAGGTTCACAAAAATTGTTCATTCTCTTTTTTCAAAACCTATAATTTGGAAATGAATTATATAAAGGACATAGATCCAGAATGGAATGTCCTTTGTAATTTTATTCAGGTCGGGATTTCTTAAAGAGCTGCAGAGATGGTGAAAGTGTTTTTTAGTATATTTATCCCCTATATTTTCTAATTAACAATGTGAAGCTAAATCTTCCAAGGAAAAATTTGTGGTTCATAAATCACTATTGTTAGAAATAAATTAAGAGAAACTATTTCCCTTATGGTATGTGTGTCTTTAAAGTTTGAAAGAAAAATTAAGTGGATCTTAATGATAGAGAGGTAACGAAATTCCATAAGTGTAATATGTTTTCTTATATTATTTTAATAATAATTGGATACTATTGGGAAAAAAATTAAATGCCATTTACACCAATTAATTATAAAGGTGTATATTGGAGGGAGTCATCCCAAACCTCACTTCCTAAGGATGAATCATTTACATAGATGGTTCATGCTAAGGAGGTACAAGAGACATTGCTTTCTAGAACATAGCCTTAGTTTCATGGAAGGTTGTCCTACTATGAAAGAGCTAGTTTTGAGTCTAGAAGAAAAATTGGTTGGATTTTATATATATTATAACCATGTTGATCGAGTTGCTAACACCACTATTTTATTTCATTATCAAAGGCTATTTGAGACTGTTCCTAGTGTCGTAGATGTTAAAGACCAAAATATGAGGTTGATCATCTGGTAGTTGATCCATTTTATCTTGGATCACTTGCTACAATAGATGGGGTTGAATATATCGATATCAAGACTATTTATCATTCTCAAACACCACATATTCCATAACCTCCTCCCTGTGTTCATGAGAATGAACCTTCTCTATGTAAAATTATAGATAGTCTTGAACTGAAAATTTTTCCCTCTTCCTTGTTGTTTATGTTTTATAACATAACAGGATATTATAATGATATTAATATGGAGATTCCATCTTCTAAATATGATAAGAAATACCTTAAATAATGTTCTATATATAAATTTTATTTCCACATGCTTCTTTTGTTAGTGACACTCCAAATATGTTTGATCAATAGTCTTTAGAAATCCCCTTCAATTCCTAAAATCACTCCAAAAATTTATGGAAAACATTTGAAGAGATGAAATCTCATGTGTGTGTATAGAAAGATGGTTGTGATACCTAGTTAGAAATAAAAGATATTGGAGTGATAGTTTCATCTCAAAGATATATCATTCAAAAACTTATGATGGTACAGTATGATATGTATCATGATGAAATTGTTGAAATTCAGTGTTTTAAGACTGAAATTAAGGATATAATATATTCTATTTAAGAGTGTTGTGGTAATTCTGTTTCAATTTCTTAAGAGGATTCAACCATCTAACACAACCTCTAACTCTATACCTTAATATGATCATGATCTAAAAGATCAATTTGATCATGTGTTTTTAGTTATTAGTTTAGTATCTTCTCATATTCAATCATTATGGTGTGAAATGAGCACACCTATTCAAAAGAAGGATTTCAAGTATCTTCTCTTGGGTGAGTTCTAGGATATCTTATAAGTTATCATGAATCTTGGTGTTGGAAATTATATGTATTTAAATGATTTGGGTGCATATATTAAATATTTTCCTTGGGGTAAGTTGAGATAAATCATGGAAATATCTAAAGATTACCAAGGTATCACTACTAAAAATAAGGCTTTTAAAAGCACTAGAAAACGCTTTTAACAGCACTAGAAAAGTGTTTTTAATTATGGTGAAGATAAAGGAGGGTCCCCTTAAATAGCACTAAAAAATAATTGACAAAGGGGACCCTATATCCATGCTAAAAAAATCACTATTACATTTCCCCCCTTTATCATCTCTTTTTTAGCATGGATAAAGGGTCGCCTTTATCAGTGCTATTTTGAGCCCTAATAAAGGCCCAATTTATCAGCGCTTTAATTAGCGCTAATAAAATGGGCCTTTATCGGCCCTCAAAATAGAAGTGATAGAGGCCTAGTTGACTGTGATGTGTTGTTTAATTAACAACACACCCAGCACCTGTACACCTACACAAAATAGCAATTGTACACGAACAAAGCACAGAAGAATGAAACAGCGCACACAAGAGTTTGGAAGAAAATGCTATATACATTTACATGACATCATGAATAAAACACACACTATTATATACATTTCAAACAATATTTTATATGGTTATAATTACAATTATCCAACAAATATTTAAAAGCACTGATGTTTCATCCTTTGGAATCCGTGATCCCCTCTCAAAAAATTTCGTCCATGGTATTAGTTTCCAAACAAAGAATCTGAACTCAAGAAAAAAATACACCTATATATGAAAACATATATTATGTTAGTAATGGAATAATTAAATAAATTAATCATTAATATGAAATAATACATTAATAAAATGTCAATTTTTAATAAAAACACATTTTGAGTTATACCTGTCACATTGTGCGTCATATTGAGGTGGTTTTGATTCCTACATGTCACAAATGAGTCATAGATCATTGTTTCAAAATATTAAAACAATCCTAATGGGTTTTCTCGGTTTTGAGTATGTCACTTGTTCTTTTACTGGAATTATTATCAAATTTAAATGACACATTTGGATTTATATCGGTCACATCATTCATCAGATTGAGGTGCGGTTGATTCCAACATGTTAAACATTTCTGATGGATCGTTTTCCTAATGTATCAAAACAATCTGAATGTGTTTACTCAGTTTGTAGTATGTCACTTGTGTTTTTTTTCTAAAATTAATTTCAATTTTAAATAAAAAAAGACACTTCATATCAGTCACATTATGCGTTAAATTGAGGTACGGTGGATTCCTACATGTCACAAATGACTTACGAATTGTTGTACTAAAGTATCAAAACAATATTAATGTGTCTTCTCAATTTTTAGTATGTTAGTTGTTTTTTTACTAAAATATCATTTCAAACTGGAAACACACATTTTGAGTCATGCCGATCACATCGTGCATTGGTTTGATATGAGATTGCTTCATACAAGTCACAAAAAACTTATGAATATTTATCATAAATTATGAAGAAATTGGAGCGAGTTTTCTTGGTTTTTAGTAAAAGACACATTTTGAGCAAAAATGTCAATTTTAAAATAATAAAATACATTTTTAGCCATACCAGTCACATCGTGAATTGGATTGAGGTTCATTTGATTCCTACACGTCACAAATGATTGATGGATCATTTTTCTAAAGTAACAAAATAATCCAAATGTGTTTTCTTAGTTTGCAGTATGTTACTTGTGTTTGTTTTCTAAAATTAATGTAAATTTTAAATAAAAAGAGTCACTTTGAGTCATACTAGTCACATTGTGCATTGAATTGAGGTTTAGTTGATTCCTACATGTCATAAATGAATTATGGATCGTTTTCCTAAAGTATAAAAACAATCCGAATGTGTTTACTCTGTTTTTAGTCTTTTAATTGTATTTTTTTACTAAAATGTCATTTCAAATTGGAAACACGCATTTGGGGGCATACCAGTCGCATCATGCGTTGGTTTAATATGAGACTACTTTATAAACATCACAAAGAACTTATGATAACAATAGTACAAACATGGAAAAAGGATTTGAGAAGGGTCATATGCATGATCTTTTGAAAACTGGATAAACTCTTTTATGTTATCTTCATATTTTCATTCATCCATTATTTATTCATATTCAACCTATTTGATTCATTAATATTAATATTTCAAAAAATTATTACATGATGTTCAACTAGGGACATCATCTAACTATTATCAATGGAACTAGCTATGGTAAACAATACCATTACCTCTCCATGCATTACATGGGAAAAAATTAGATCAATCCCATCTTCCCAACCACCTAATCAATGGAACTGGCTATAAGAATCCCTTTCACTAGAGTTTTTTAGTATCCCACATGTGATCTATATTAATTGTTGTAAATCATATTTTATTATTTATCTAGAATCATAATTTCTCGAGTTAAGAACTATAGTACTAAACTAATATATGGTATGATTTTATATAGAGTGCTTGTGGGTGGAAGGATTCATTACATGTGTTGTTATGGTTATTTGACTAGTGTGTCCATAATGTGTCCCATAAAGTCCTCTAGTGAAGTGATTTTCTAAGATTCAGTGGAATTGCACAAGTAAAAAAGTGGTTGTGCCATTGAAATGGGTAATTTTTGGATTGATATTCAATGGTGTAGGAACTAAAACATGGAAAACATTGCATACAAATCATTCCACAACTACCACACCATACAAACACATAATCGGTCTCACAATCACAACATCATACAAACCAAACAAACACAATTTCATATTTTACATGGAATACTTTGTTCAATTCTTCTTTTCAATTCAGGGGTTATCACATAAGTTTTATCATCTTGTGGAATTCATTCATTATCCAAGTATACGTAAATTACCAATTTCTATATTAAAATGTTCAATAGAAACCAACCAATATGCAATTAATTTAGTGAGAAACAAGTACCACCAATGGCCATGATTTTATGTGGGGAATTTATCCCATACAATTAACAACATAAACATCAATATCAAATAGTAATAACATGTAAAGAAGAGAAAACTAATGATTAAGATGAGAAAACTCACTGTGAAGGTGTGGTTCAGCGCACGGTGGAGGTGTGTTCATGGCGGAGGAGAGGCGCGCGGTAAAGGATATTTCCAACTAAAAAGAAAACATAAAATGAAAAATAATATGTTATACCTATCCAAAATAGGTCCAATGAGATTTAGGAATGGTACATGTATGGTTAAAAAGTTGTATTGGTCAATATTGTGATTTTATTTTCCATCTATGATATATGATTCCTATTTAGTTATTTTTTGCATATCTACTATTTTCTTAAATGGTCAACTTATGAAAGGGACATGTCTGGTTTTCAGGAGAAATATCATTTTTAATTTACTCTAATTTACGGGTAAAATATTCGATATTAATTTTATCTTTTTCCCATGGGATCATTTCTACCTTGTAGGGAACATGAACGCCTCTTAGGTTAGTGGAAAGTTAGGTCAGTTGATAGTTATGATACCATCCTAGGTCGTATCATTACATTTCCAATTGTAACTGACCCATTTCCATTTAAATATATAATTTTGGGGGGGTCAGACACTAATATATTCCCAAATCCACTGGAGTTCCTATGGTATGGGTCCTGATAGTATCATATCTGATAAATTTTTTATAGATTGAATATTAGAGTAGTTAGTGCTAAAGACTTCCTCATTTGTATAGTAGTAATGTTTGTTGAACCTAGTGTGTAAATTAGACATCAAAAACTAATTGGTGATTAAAACTTATGTGATGACTTAATAACCTATGGAAAAATATATAGAAAACATCTTAAAAACCTCATTGAATCTTAATAGGTTTGGTTTCATTCATCATATAGTTACAAGTGATGTGGAATGTGTAAATGATAAGCTTCGGTGGATGAATGGTGTGAATATGTTGATGGATATAATGATGTGGAATTGTGTTTAAATATTCATTGTATATTTTTTATTAGAATTAGGTTAGTTTAAGTAATTATATTTAGGCCAGTTGTGTTATTCCATCATGAGGTTCAATAAGAAGAGGTGCATCAGGCATCCAAGGATGTGCATCATATACTAAAACTAGATGCTGGGAATTTAACGAAGCTATCCATAAGGGGGTTATATATATAGAATTTATCGATTTATAATGGTTTTGTTGTATGTGATGTGACTTAGTGATGGTTATCTAAATTTGAGATTTTATTTCATCTATTATAAACTAGAGACCTACTTCATGTTCCTTTTGGGGTGAGTTTGTTTTGAGGATTGACATGATAGATATAGGTTCATTTCTAGTGTGTGTATAAAGGACCTTAGAGTTTATATAAATATTGAATATATATTGATGATTTTTGGGTTGTTTATGTTTGTCTAATTATCTCATTATATAACTTGGCAAAGGAGATTTTCAAGTTGATCTTAGTAGAGATAAAATTAATATGAAATTGTTTTTACATCAATAATTAGAGTTCTCTAAAAATGAAATTTTATCCTATTGTGTGGTATATAGATTACATTCATAATTGAAAAATCATATAACTAGTTTCTTAATAAAATTCAATCATGTGTATTGGTACTCACTACTGGAAAAGGGACCTTTCCCAACAGTTGTGTACCAACGGTTCAATGAACCGTTGGCATATCTTGTTTTTCCCAACGGTTTCTATAAACCGTTGGGAAAAACCCCTCAATGCATAGTTTTCCCAACGGTTCCTAAGAACCGTTGGGAAAAGTGGTGAAGGACCCTTGTTTTCCCAACGGTTTATATGGAACCGTTGGGAAAGATAGCTTTGTCCCAACGGTTCTAAGAACCGTTGGGAAAAGTGGTGAAGTTTGGTCATTCCCAACGGTTTTTAATAACCGTTGGAAAAAAAAAGCCCCAAATACCAAATCGAGCCAGCGGCCTCCCCACATTCCAGAAGCATTCAGTTCGTGTCCTCCTGGAGCGATTCCTTGCGGAAGGACCTCCCAATCCCCACATCTTCCATCAGATCAGCACCTACCAGGTTAGACTCCTATATTTTATCAACGATATAGTTCCAGCTCTTATAAATCATATACTTCTATTCTTGATTTCGTTATTCCCAATTATTAGGGTTTTTGTAAAAATTTATGATTGTTTCATGGTGGTCATGTGCGCCACTATAGGTACATTGATTCACTAATTTAGTTTGGTATTTCCATACAATTCGAATACAATTTATTAATTAATCAATGTTGAGTGTTAACATGACATTCATGTTCTTTATTTTTGTTGAAAACCTTATTTATGGTATGGGGTCATATTATTTAAAGTGTAAACAAATACTTATATAGAATTTCCTTGTAAAACCTGATGGTTTAATTCTAGTTAAATGGACTCATAATTTTTTATGTTATTACTATTTAGTAATTGGTGAGGTGAATCATATATGTATATGAAAAATGGATCAAGATCATTTAGTATTGGATAGAATTATTCCCTAGTAATGTGAGACCCTTATGTTATGGGGTGAGTATGGAGTAGTGAGATATATTGCTTGTTACTTACTTTTTTCAATTCTATGAGGTAATCATGGCATGCACTAATTTTTTGAGATCTGTCAATGTTTTTATGGTTTTGATAGTGATCCATGATGTGTATCCTAGTATGTAGATCCTGTTGGGTATTGGACCCTGGATTGGGTGAATTTGTATGCAGTAGGGTGCTTTCTAGGATGGGTTGTACTGATGTGATGGTAACTTATGAGAGGGGTGGGTCTTACTAATGTGGATTCATTCTATATCATAAGCATGTAAATATAATTTGTATTATGATAACTAAATGCGAATGATGTGTGATCAAATATTGTCTTATCCTAGAGAATTCCTTGTGATATATTGATATGGTGGCAAGAGTGATGATGCATGTGGTGACATGACCAACATACATGTGTTTCATGGTTAGTGATCAATTAGGTTAGTGATCCTATGATCATTGGGATGTGACTCTAAATGATTCAAGAAGAGTTATTAATATGATAACATGAGGGTGTGTTCCTATTTGGTTTTATCTAGAATCGTAGTATAGTATTGGAGTTGAGTTATTTTTATATATTATCTGTTTTTATGGATGTTGTCTTTTAGTGGTTGTGTGTTTGGGAACCCCCCTCCTTCCTAGACCCTGGACAACCCCCCACCCTCCTCCCTGGACCCTGGACAACCCCCCGAACACCCCCCGCACAGCCCACCGCACAGCCCCCCACCCTCCTCCCTCGACCCCAGACAACTGTTGTAACCCTCTCTCTTGGATTTTAATGATCACAATCACTCTCATCGTGTTCTAACTTGTTTTCAAGTGTTTTGATGCTAGGAAAAAGGTTGCCCAGGAGTTGGCCCAAGAAAACTGAAAAGGACTCTCTGAGTCCACCGGCCAACCGGTGGATTCCCACCGGCCGGCCGGTGGTCTCTGGCAGAAGCATTGCTTTCTGCCAGAGCCACCAGTCAGCCGGTGTTGGCTCACCGGCCAGCCGGTATAGGCACCGGCCAACCAGTTCTTGCCCACCGACCAGCCGGAGGTTCCAGGCAGTAGGCTTGCCCACTGCCTGGTGCCACCGGCCAACCGGTGTATGACCACCGGCTAGCCGGTGGAACCCAGACAGAAAGCCTGCTGTCTGGACCACCGGCCAGCCGGGAGCTCAGCACCGGCCAGCCGGTGGACCACCGGCCAGTTGGTGAGACACCACCGGCCAGCCGGTGTGACCAGTCAAACTAGCCGTTGGGCTTTGACCAGACTTGTACTTTTGACCCCCAACGGCTCCGGAAGCTCTCCAACGGCCATATTGAAGTGTTTATGGGTATTTCTCCTATAAATAAGAAACCATGGATGACGGGAACATAATGGAATGATATTTTGTTTAAAATGGGCATAATTTTAAGTGAAAACAACTGACATATGCCAAACCAACCAAAATTATTCTGATTCTGTTGAAACTTTAGGAAAATGATCCATGGGTCATATGTGACGTGTATGAGTCAACCCTGGCTCAATCCAAGACACGATGTGACTGAGACCATTGAAACTGTCTCCCTTTTGTTCAAAATGGACTAAATTGTAAGTGAAATCAACAACTATCATATGGGAAACCAACCAAACGCCTTAGGATTATATTGACACTTTAGGAAAACGATACATGGGTCATATGTGATGTGTACGAGTCAGACTTGACTCAATCCGAGGCGCGGTGTGGCCTACACCACCAAAACTATCTCTCTTATGTTAAAAATGAACAATATTTTACGTTCATAAGCCCAACCGATCAAACGGATTCTGATTGTGCTGAAACCTTATGAAAACGATCCATGGATGATATGTGATGTGCACGAGTAAACCCTGCCTCAATCTGAGGCCCAGGGTGGCGGACACCACCCAAAGTGGCTCTCTTTTGTTTAAAATGGACTTAATTTTAAGTGAAAACAACAACTGACATACGCCAAACCAACCAAACGCCTTCTGATTCTATTTAAACATTATGAAAACGATCCATGGGTCATATGTGACATGTACGAGTCAATCCCTCATAAATCCGAGCTGTGGTGTGGCCGGAACCACTCAAACTATCTCTCTTTTATTTAAAATGGACATAATTTTAAGTGAAAACAACAACTGACATACGCCAATCCAACCAAACAACTTATGATTCTATTGAAACGTTAGTAAAACGATCCATGGGTCATATGTGATGTGTACGAGTCAACCCCACCTCAATCCAAGCCATGGTGTGACCGGGACCACTCAAATGTCTCTCTTTTGTTCAAAATGGACTAAATTGTAAGTGAAATCAACAACTGACATACGAGAAACTGACCAAACACCTTCGGATTCTGTTGACACTTTAGGAAAATGATCCATGGGCCATATGTGACATGTACGAGTCAACCCCACCGCAATCCGAGCCGCGGTATGGCTGGGACCACTAAAATTGTATCTCTTTTGTTGAAAATGGACAAAATTGTAAGTGAAATCAATGACTGTCATACGGGAAACTGACCAAATGCCTTCATATTCTATTGAAACTTTAGGAAAACTATCCATGGGTCATATGTGATGTGTAAGAGTCAATACCGCCTCAATCCGAGGTGCGGTGATGCCGACACCACCCAAACTGTCTCTATTATGTTAAAAATGGACAATATTTTACATACATACACCAAACTGATCAAACGGATTCTGATTGTGTTGAAACATTAGGAAAACGATCTATGGCTCATATGTGACGTGTACGAGTCAACCTCGCCTCAATCCGAGGCCCGGTGTGGCCGACACCACTCAAAGTGTCTCTCTTTTGTTTAAAATGAACTTAATTTTAAGTGAAAACAATAGTTGACATACGCCAAACTAACCAAACGACTTCAAATGATATTGAAACTTTAGGAAAACGATCCATGGGTCATATTTGACGTGTACGAGTCATTCCCGCCTCAATCCGAGCCACGGTGTGTCTAGGACCACTCAAACTATCTCTCTTTTCTTTAAAATGGACTAAATTATAAGTGATATCAACAACTGACATACGGGAAACAGACCAAATGCCTTCGGATTCTATTGAAACTTTATGAAAATGATTCATGGGTCATATGTGACATGTATGAGTCAACCCTGCCTCAATCCAAGTCACCGTGGGGCGGGGAACACCCAAACTTCATCTCTTTTGTTCGAAATGGATAATATTTTATGTACATATGCCAAACAAATCAAACGGATTATGATTGTGTTGAAATTTAGGACAATGATCCATGGATCATAAGTGATGTGTACCAGTCAACCCAGCCTCAATTCGAGGCCCGGTGTGTCACTTATGGAGTCACAAGTGATGAGACTCCTATGAAAATACCTTTTCACCATATATTATTAAAGTGGTTGTCATGTGAAGATTGAAATGGGTGTAAATAATATTTGATTTATTGAAACCCTGATTCAACTATACTGGATGATTGTTGTCATATGAAAATTCAAATGGGGAATTATTCACCATGCCTCTAATCAAATAGGTGGTGTTCTTTTTAGTTGTTTTAATTCTGTTAGTGTTTTTAGTGGTGTGTTTTATGCAGGTCTATGCACTGGAGGGGCTACTGCAGGGGCATCTGTGCAACATTTCTGGAAATACACAATACCAACGGTTGTAAACCGTTGGTAAACTTTGAGAAAGAATTATACCAACGGTTCAATAAACCGTTGGTAAAAAACTGGTTTCAATGAAACCGTTGGGAAAATGATATACCAACGGTTGTAAACCGTTGGTATAACATCAAAATCATAGAATTCCCAACGGTTTCAATGAAACCGTTGGGGAAAAAACTATACCAACGGTTGGGAATCGTTGGTATAAGTTGAGAATTATAGAATTGCCAACGGTTCTAAACCGTTGGGTAAACCTATACCAACGGTTCAACAAGAACCGTTGGGAAATCAGTACATAGAGTGGGCTATCCCAACGGTTTACTTAAAACCGTTGGTATATATCTTTCCCCACGCCTTACTTCCCTACGGTTTGGAGAACCGTTGGTATAGAAAATACCAACGGTTTTCCAGCCTATACCAACGGTTGTAAACCGTTGGTATATACTCTATTTCCAGTAGTGACTATTTTTTAGGTATTATTTCTATTAAAATACTCATGGATGAGTTGGATGCTCAATGGGGTTGAGGGATGTTTCAAATTAAATGTCTTCTATCGAGTTAAATTGAATCATGGCCTGAAGAATATGATTTTTTTCATGATGGTAATGAAAAATTATATGAGTTTACTCATACATATAGAATTCATGTATGTTTAGACCATGTTGAAAATGGTCACCCTAAGATGATAGCTGAATCTAGGTGTTTAATATTTAGAACCACTACCTTGATGATGTTAACCCCTTTTATAGGATATTTTACCTCATTTAAAGGAACTCATTAAATCCTTAACTCTTAGTGGTTCACTCGCCAAAACAAACACAAATGAATAAATATAATGAAAATAAGTATTTTACATGCTTTACTGTAAAGTGATAGATCTAAGGAGAACACATCATTGATGAGTCAATCTGAAAAAAATATAGTATACTCACCTTCAGTGGATTAAAATTTTAATGATAGTAATTTCTGAATAAGGTTATTGTGTGGCACAATGAATAGCCACAATGAGATGCATGTTTTGAGAAACAATGTAAAAAATACACAACCATGATGCATACAAAAACAAGAAAAAAATCTAAACCTGGCAGAGCCCCACCCCCCTAAAACCCTTCTTGAAAAACCAAACACATGCCGAAACCATTTCCAAAACAAAAAATAACACTTTTACACAAACTTGGCCAAATGGTTTATTACACCACGGATTTATAAAAAAGTCCCCAAGTGCCTTTTTAAACCAAGTTAAAACACACAAAGCATATGAAAGTGCCAAACGGGCCCTTGAGTTTTAAACACACACACACCGAAACATTTCACAATTTCCAAAATAGAACTTATCATTTCCAAACACACACCAAATAATTTCCATAAAAACCATCAAAACTCTAAAATGATGACACTTTAATAAAACAAAACAAACAATTTATCCATAATTGTACAAACAAACCAAACAATTTATAAACAATTATATAAACAACCCAACTAGTTTATAAACAATTTTATAACAAGCTAACCAGTTTATGAACATTTTTTTCAAGCCAAATAAATTATAAATAATTTTACAAGTAGCCCAAATAGTTTACTAGAAATTATATAAACAAATAAAATAATTTATAAAAAATTTCATAAATGGGCCAAACAATTTATAAATATTTTTTTATAAAGAAACCAAATAGTTTATTAAAAATTATATAAAAATACCAAAAAAATTACACAAACTATAAAACACCATAATAAACTATTCAAGAGTAATAAAAAGTTGATTTTTAGGTTGAAAAATTATCCAAACAACATTTGACATCCACTGAACATAATTTCCATAAGAACGCATAAACATAAATAGGGAAAAATACTTCAAAACTATTTTTAACAAAACCAACTAACTTGAAAAAACTATAAAAGATTATCCAAGTGTATTTTAAAGCTTATGAATCAAGTCAAAGATTTAACTAAAAACATTCAAGCATTAAATGGACTTAATAAGAAAAGAAAATGCATATTCGCCTACCTCAAATGTGTGCAAATGCGATGTCGCTTCAATAGAAGGGATAACAAGACATCGAGGACCCTCCGCACACCCTAAAAATAAAAGGAAATGGATCGCACCAGACCCTACCCATAAGGGTTCATCCAAACCCTACGCATCCTATGGAAACTAGGGAAACCGCAATAGAGACTCATCAGGGGAATCTGTGTGTTGTAGAGGAGGTTATCGGGATGATCATCGGATGAGGAGGGCATGTCAGAGTACGTCAAGTGGACAAGGGGGGCACGCAAGAAAGGGGAGGAGGAGGAGGTGGAGGAGGAGGAGGAGGAGGCAGCGGCGGTGATGGAGGAGGATGAGTCAGCAGTTACGGAGGACGAGCAGGAGGCAGCGGTAGAGGAGGAGGAGGAGGAGGAGGAGGAGGGGTCACAGTGGAGGGATTGACGGTGCAAGGGTCAGCTTCTACGAAGGCTTGAAAGGGTCCAAGGGAGGAGGAGCCTCTTAGGGTTCTTTAATAAAACCCTTTGGAGCCTTTATCAGTGCTAGTTAAAAGTGCTGATAAAGGTATGTTTTATCCGTGCTAAAATAAAAAGTGCGGATAAAACATACCTTTATCAGCACTTTGTTAGCACTGATAAAGATAGGCCTTTATGAGTGCTAAAAAGCGCTGATAAAATACCTATTTATCAGCGCTAAAATTATATCATTGATAAAGACATCATTTATCTGCGCTTTTTTAGCGCTGATAATGGTGTAATGTTAATAATTTATTTACATTATTATATATTTATTTAAAATGATATATAGGATAAATATATATTTATTTATTAATAATTATAACTATAAATAAATATTTATTTATTTATACTAATAAAATTATTATTTAAGTAATTATAAAATAATAAGTAATATACTTAATATATTTATAATCATATAAATATATAAAATAAATATATTAATTATATATATTTAAAATATTATAGATACATATAACTATATTTCTTCTAATTTTATAGATATTTATATGAAATATATATTTATTTATAAATATAATTATACAGAAATATTTATTTATTTATTTAAATAATTATAAAATTATAACATATTTATATATCTAATATTTATAACTTTTTAATATATATAATTAATATATTTATTATAATTTAAAGATTATTTAAATATATTTGTATTTATTTAGAACTATAAATAACATTTGTATTTATTTATCAATATTTATATAAATATTTATAAATATATTTATAAATATATATTTATTTAATTATATATAACATATTATATATGAAATAATAAATATATTTTTTATAAATTAATAATTATTTAAATAAATATAACTTTATTTGTATTTATTTATAAATATTTATATATATTTATAAATATATCTATTTAATTATATATTTATAACTTTATAAGTAGTATAATAAATATATTTATTATAATTTTTTAATTATTTACATATATATATATATATATATTTATTTATAGTTATAATTATAACTATAAATAGTATATATTTATAAATATTTGTATATAATTGTTAATATATATTAATAAAATTATAATATTATATATATAATCTTATAATTATTTATATATATATTTAGTTATAATTATAATTAAAAATGTATTTGAAAAGTATTTATATATATATCATTAAAAATATAATAAAATATATTTATTGTTTAAATATATTTAATGTAATTTTATAAGTACATTTTTTAGAACATATATAGTTTATATGGGTAACATTATGAATTAATCAATATTCCACATCAATGGATAATGTGATATAATGTATAAATGAACATTCAAGCATGATACATAACATATACACATGGTCAATATATTCATTGACCAAATTCATTGGAAAACACATATATATTCAATAGTTTTAATTATCAATATATATATATTAAAAAAATTATTATATATTTCTAAATAAAATAAATATTTTAAATATTTTAAATATAACAAATATAATGAATATAATGAATTAATCTAATAAATCTAATAAATCCAATAAATATAAATCTAATAAATCTCTAATAAATATAATAAATTTAATAAATTTAATAAATCTAATAAATCTAATAAATATAATAAATATATTTATTATTTAATATAATTTATTATAATCTTATAATTATTTAATTATATATATATATATTTAATTATAATCATAGAAACACTTTTTTCAATTGAAAAATTATATATATTTTTTGAATTATTAAGTATATATATATTATAGAATTGCATTTTTTATTTAATGTATACAAATAAACATTATTTTTTAATATAAATATAATAATTTTATATAAATTAATAATGTTTTTTATTAAAAACTTTTATCATCACTTTTATCTAGCACGGATAATGGCTCACCCCTTTATCATCACTTTATGCTCAGCACTAATAAAATGTAGTGCCTCCCTTGCCCTTTTTGTGGTAGTGTATAGTTTTCTGTCACATTGTCCTATGACCATAAATATTCATCATTTGTAAAAAAATAGTTTAATGTTTTTCAATAAGTACAAGAACTATACTTGAACTCTTCAAAAGTGGGATCCATTTTAGAGTCATAATAAATTCCCACTATGCCAGGTTGTTCTAAAGGATGTGAATTAGTTTTTGTACTGACCTCCAAGACCATTCCTTATATGAATCAAGCTATATTTTATGTACATATTCCAATTTTTTATGAACCTATTGTCTTAACTACTAGTGATCTATTCTCTCAACCTATTTCTCATGTTATTTATGAGATATATCTAGGTATATTAGAGATAATATTCATTATATAAAGGAAGAAGAAATCTATGAATGTTTATCTAAATAGTATGCAAGGAACTATTGATCAAAATATGAAGGAGTTGGTTTCAAATTTCTCAACTATTTTATCCTGATCTTAACCTTATACTATGCCAAGTCATCCTCGAACAATTTCTTCTAGATAAATACAATCATTCAAAGGGATATTAAAAAATGTATTCTCCATAGTTTTCCAAATGTAGAAATTGGCATCTCTCATTATCCTAGAGTTATGCAAGTATGATATCATCACTAGGATTGATATGTGTGTTGATATGTTGTTCTATCTAAGAGGAAAGAGGAATCTTGTACCATCACCACTAGATACCTTTAATGGTTCCAAGAAAATAGTGGAATTTATTTATAATCCTCAATTGATCTATATGAATGAGAAATCTATGTTTGAGGTTCCTTTTCTAGCTGAAAATTATCTAAATGAGATACATCATCATCACCTCCAAAGAAGGTTCCTATTGTTTATTTCAGTTTCTATGATTTCATTATTTCATCAGAAAATCATGATAGATATGTCAAAACAACTATTTAAAGTCTTAAAGAAAAATATTCTTTTGGTTGTGAAGAATTATTTTCAGTAGATCTTGGAAATGTTGTGCCACCTTCACTAATAGACTATCCAACCTCCTCTATGTATTCACCTACATTCGAAATACCTCTACCCAAACCTCATTCTCAGTTTGAACATATTCATAAACCCTGGTATTCTTACTAGTATTTTTTATATGTGTATTGTATATAATCTGTTGGCAGTTAATTAGATGTATTTTGAATACGTGATGGCAATTAATATAATTATTTTTTATCTATTTTTTTTTCATATAAAAAATTGGTTTGACTTAATGTTTTGTTTCTTTATATCCTTATATACTAAGAAATATTTATAATATTTTTACTGATTTATTCTCTCACCATACATCCAAACTCAATTTAAGTACTATAGTTAATCAGTTCATAAATCTATGTTCTAAATCAACTTTTTCCCTTGTATATTCCTGTCCTTTTTAATGAAATAAAAGGGGGAGAAGTTTCCTGAGGGGATAATTTATCTAATTAATAGTATAATTCAAATTATATTAAGGAGGAGGAGAAATTATGGACAAAATAATTTAATAGTACCACACATATCAAATATTTTTATAGTTTTTCAACAAAACTAATTAATTCTTTAAAATTTTCATTTTTTTATTAATGTTTTTTATGATCATCAAAAGGGGATATTTAATTAGTACTAATTTTGTTTCAACATATCCCATGAAATATATAATTTGATGATATAATATACAATTCATATTTTACTATTATTTTTTTCTTTTAGGTGTGTTCGTCAGGTTATATTACTATCTAATTCATTCAGTTGATAAATCTAAAAATTTTGAAAATACGCTGAAATTTCTCTAAGTATGTAAATTTTGATATATGAGGTATTTAGATAAATCATACATTGTTTACATATAGAAATCATCTATAAAGACTATATATGTAAAATAATCACCTATATGGATCAACTACATAACAAAATTAGCTACCTGAGTGATCACCTAGTTCAATCAAATACATACATGAATTGCCTATGTGGTGTAATCATCTACATGACTTGGATTCATAGTAATATTTGGTATGTTATTCATACTGATACGTGTGAATTTTCGTACATAATTTATCTAGGTGGCGAAAATGGATATGTGGAAAATATTCCAATGCAAATTGGAAACATATATAAATTCTGACACATAGAAAATTTCTACATAAAATTAGCTACATGGATCAGTTTGGATATATGAATTTAAATCTATATAATTTAGTTGTGTGGTGATCTGAAATCTTCTATATTGATCACTGAACACATATTTATTAATATAGAAGTATTTATGTGGAATATAGTTCATTCATAAATTCATTAAATGCTAGATTAACTATTTTTTGTAAAAATGATTATAAAAAGAATGAAAGTATAGAGATTTGAAATAATTATAAGGATAATTTAATGGTAATTACTATTGTTTATTTATTTCAAGTAAAATTAAATTTAGATTATAATTCCACAACTGGATTTAATGGATTTAATGTTTTATAATTAAAGTATGATTTATTTCATTCTTTTTCAAAAAAATTGATAAAGAGAAAACTATAGAAAAATAAAAGATAATTAAACAATATTTTTATCTCTCCCACTCACCTAAATTTATCCTTCACAACTCTATTTTTATTAAAATATAAGAATAATATTCTACATCTATAGTTGTGATATCAATTTAGTCTTAATTTTTTTCAATGACTCACCTCATGCTACATTTTATTCATATCATCACTCATGGATTGTTCTTCTCATATGATAGTTACCTCATATAACTATAAAAATAATCTAGAAAACTAATAATTTATTTCATTATTTTTTTGGACTGTTCTTGAAACAACAATGAATTCAAGAGTTTGTGAGGACTTTTTTGGATCCTGGTTAAAATATCCAAGAATTTTACCATGTGTTTACTAAATTCACTCATTCATGAAGTCTATGAAAAAAACTAGAAGTCCCCTTATAAATGGATAGGTCTAATGAAAAACACCAAGATCTTAGAGTTCAACATTTATCGAGTGGAATTGGGGATTTTTGTTCACCTAAAAACTATAAATATGATTTTCTGATCACATTTATTTATGGAATTATTTTCATTTCCTTCATTGATTAATAAAATATCATATTTTATATTTTATTTAAGAGGGTGGTTTTAAAGACATACATATTTCAGAGAAATCAATTCACCCCCCCCCCCTCTTGAGTCCTAATACATTCATTCTCTAACTAATTGATATTTTATAAGTATATTATCAAACCAATCCCAAAAATCATACATTGGAAAATGAAATCCTTTCGAGTTGAAAAATCTATTTCATTAACATATCAAGAGAAAATTCTCCATGAGAATCTCTAAATGTAAAAATCTATCTAAAATATTTTATATTAAAAAAATATCACACGAAACATTATCTTCATTATATATGATATTACATTAAAAACATAAGAAATAATTTCCTATGAAACATATTTTTTCAATAAAAAAGATTTATTAATTACAAAAAAAATAAAAAAATGAATAAGTAATACTATGTTTTTCACATGGAAAAGCTCATATTGTTTTAACATTTGATTTATAATAAAATTATAGCTCTTACTAAATGAAAATTATAAATATATAATTATTTTATGTTCTTACTTTACAAAAAAACCAATATGTATCCTTTTTTCCTAAATTTATATAATATAT
This sequence comes from Viscum album, assembly GCA_963277665.1. Taxonomy (NCBI): domain Eukaryota; kingdom Viridiplantae; phylum Streptophyta; class Magnoliopsida; order Santalales; family Viscaceae; genus Viscum; species Viscum album. The sequence continues at coordinate 1,114,938,459 of OY728146.1, forward strand.
AAGACCCAAAACATTAAAATAATTATGAATGTAAGATAAAATTATTCTTTTATCTTTTCATAAAAGAAATGTTTTTTTATATATAATATATTACCGTAGTAACATTCTTAAAAAGAAAATATCATAATATAATAATAATATTTCCACATTGATTTTTTTATAAATTATTATTAGATAACATGATATTTATAAAATGTGAAACTTTAGTAAAATATTCCATGAATTTATGTCCATAAAATCATATATTATTTGATATAATTATGTTTTACTATAAATATCAATTAATCTCCAACATTTGGATTATCAGGAATCTATAAAAATTCAAAACATAAAATTTTATAGAATAAGTAACTATCAATAAAGAATAAAATGAATCAATGTATTTTTTTGTTTCCCCCTTAATTATTTATTCTATATTTTTTTCATATTTAAAATAAGAGTTTTAAGAGGGAATAATACAATCAATATTTCTAAATTTCTTGAAATCTATTAGAATATAAATCATTATAAAATATGAATTTGGTTGTGACTAGTATCAAATATTTACACAAATAATTCATATGTGATTGAGATAGATCAATATATAACCATAACGTAAATAAAATTTAATTAATTAACATTTAAATCTAGTTTTTGAGAATCAAATAATTTTGGATGTGCAATAGTAGGATCATTAATATACTCAATAAGTATATTTTCTTGGGTAAATGGTTTACCTTCACAAGAGGAAGAACCATATTGTTTTATTAAAGCTCTACTACTGATGCCTATTTTCAGCTCTTCTCACTATTTATAGGATGTATTTAGTAATTTTGGATCTTTTTTAATTATTTTAGTTCTGTAATTATATTCTGATGACCACATTTTTTAGACATAGAATAAATAGGGGTATATATGGATGTGTTCATTTATTAAATATGTAACATGATTGGGAAGTCAATTAGAGATATGGGTGGATTATTAGCATCAGTGATCACTCTCCTCCATTGAAAATAATGATCATCTATTATGGTTTCATGATATGTAGTGAGAGTTCCAAATACCTTTTTCTGAAACAACCCAAACATGCACTCCTAGTTCTGGTGCTAAAAATAATACATTATTAATTATATTTGATACATAGTGTAATACCCCAAAATAAACTTTTATATATTTCACATAAATATCATAACATAGATAACATATCTCATGAATAATTTCATAATACCATAACCAAAATTTTTATTATCACTAAAGATTAGCTTTTTAAGAATCATATTATGAAAATTTTCCTATAATCATAGCATACTAGATCACCTTCTAGACATCCCCTAGATTATACTCATCATCGCCACTTGGTGAATGGAAAATATAAAAAATGGGTCATCTCAAAATGATCAATAATATAAAAAACACATCAATGATTCAAAAATTATTGGATCATAAGAAAATGATAAAACAAAAGTATGTGAGAATTGTATGATTAAAATATATTGGATGAATATTAGTTATACGCAATACATGATAATGGTAATTTTATATCATGTAAAAAAATTATATCATGTAATAATAGTGTCGTGACATGTGATAATAAACCCAATCCATGGACCATAACATAATAATATAATGGTAAATTTTTGTATACATATATGTATAGGAAATAATAAAATTGAGAGAAAGGAATTAAACAATTTTGTCCATGCATAATTTTATTAAAACTATAACAAAAATCATGCCCACCCAAAAAAAATTTGAAAAAATATACTTTTAATCATGTACACAAAAAAATAAATTTGAAAAAATCTAATTTTAATCATGTTCATAAAACAAACTTATAAACGACATTTTCGTCAATCATGTGAACAAAAAAACATCATTATATCTTGATATAAAAAACATTTACTAGTTAATTAGAGGGATAAATATGACCTATTCCATAAAACAATTACAATATATACCCATGTGTTCCATATAAAATAAATAACGTATAATATCATGAAAAAACAATGGAATAAAAATGGTTTTTTTTAAATTACCAAGTGGTGTCATATAAAATGGCTTCAATAGACAGATTGGTTGATGCTAAATAATCAATAACCCAAAAGTGTATTTCAAAAGGTAATTTTTTAGCTTAATCCAATAAAATATAACTCTATATATCATTAATAAAATGAATACAGGGATGGAAAAAGAATTTAATTCATAAAATTTGATTTCATTAAATAATTTCAAAATTTTTGTTAAAAAGATGAAATTATGTGTCACTTTCAAAAACAAATTTAAGAATATAATTGGATGAATATTTTAAAAAAAATAATTGTTAATAAACACCCAATAATGGATAATTTTAATGGAATAAATTTTTATTGAATGAAAATGTGGAGTGGAAAATAAAATATCTGAATGTGAATTGAAAATCCTTTTAAATATATTAAATTTTAATTACTGAAACAAAAAATATATAGAGGATAATTAAAAAAATTATTAAATATACATAAATTTAAATAACATTTTTTACATGATTTAATAAATGTTTTAATTTAACACTAATAAGGTAAAACGTTTTTCTTTTACGAAATAATGAAGACATGAAATAGAATGATCATTTTGAAGAGGATGAGAATAATTCTTAACAATGATGTACTTTTATGAGAAATAAATTCATCAAGGAATATTATTTGAAATAAAATATTAATCTTTCATAGATAGAAAGAAAAATTTCATATAAATCTTTGGGTTGAATAACCAATCATAGCAGAAATAAGTTCAAGAATAAGAATGACATCCCAAAGAAGGAATATTTGATTTAAAAAAATACCTTGTAGCTTTGGTAACCTTTCAATATAACCCCATTGAAAGAGAGAACCCGATATGTATTTTTAAGTAACATAAATTTCATGAAATTCATGATAAAAGGAATCCATAATTCATAATATACACCGCATATAAATAATAAATTTGTGAATATGGTATACGTATCAATGGAAGAAAGTTGAGTTGATAAACCCTTTCAGTCATCATAAATTATGAAATAAGAAACACAAGAAAAGGAATATATGTTATATAAATATAAATATATAAAAAAATAGAAAATAAATCATAATATAATCATTGGTAATAATTTTCCCAAATTATAATACTATTGTTCAAGAATAAACATTATAACTTAACAAAAGGATATTCCGTTAAGAAACACCCTTACCTTGGATTCCTCCTTGGCTAGACATGCTCAAACATCCGTATAATTAAAGCAAATACCTTAATTACTTATTTTTGTTAAATTATTATTATTTATTAATTTTTATGAATTCCATTTATAATCATTATGTACATATATATTAGTTGGTTGTTGTATATTTTCATCATCAAGTATTAATAATTTCATTTGATTCAAATAAGATTCTTAATGACGATATTGGATATTTTTTGGTTATGCAATGATAATCATTACCATATTATTAAATTTTCAATAATAGGAGTTTTTTAATGTTTTATTATGATGAATTTTGGTTCCACTGAAGTTTTAAGTATGACACATAATCATAAAACCCACAAGGAGTTTGTTTTAGAAAATTTAAATGAAAAAAGGTGCATATTAATAATTATTTTAATAATAATAGTCATTCCACAATAAAAAATAACATATTTTACTTATTAATGTCATATATTGATAGAAATTATTTTTCCATAACCATACATGATAGAAATTCATTGCATCGTTCATATATGTTCTTAAACCAGCCGAAACAAAAATATGTTATAATCAATAAATGAGAATGATTATGAAGATATTATAATATAATAATACCTTGATTGAAAAAGTTTTATAACTCATTATTTTCAATGATTTATGTTTTCCCATGTTCATGTGATGTAAAATATGCACATGGTTCACAAGATAGTGATCTATGATGAGAGTGTCTCTAGTAATTTAATGGTATCAACATATTTCTTTATAATTATAGTTAATTTTTGTGACTTTGATTAATAATTATATTCATGAAATATATTACTCTATAATATCATATAAATTCTTAAAATTTATTATTGAACTTTCCATATAAGTATGTTATGAAAAAATAAATTTTTCATTTACGGTGGTTGTATTCATCACATAACATGGGCAATGTTTTAGAATTTTGAATGGTTGGGAGGAATATCAAAAATGATAATTTCAAAAAAATAATAAAATTTAATACTACTCATGATACTATTTTAATTATTCTATAGTATTTATTAAAATTTTGAAGGTGGGATATGAATAATGAAAGGAATATAAATGAATTAAGAGTTATTGGGAGTTTTTACCTTACTCCCAAGGAAAACTTTTTGAGCCTTCTTAGAATGAACTTTCAGTGAGACCAGGACCTCTATGAAATAATAAAGAGTGTTTTTGAATTATATTGGTTTATTTTGGTCAATATAAAAGGATTGTGATGTGAGATAAAATGGGGTCTTGAATGGTTCCTTTTATAAGTGATAGGGGTGGCACTTTAATAAATATTCATAATCTTATATTAAAGAAATGTCACTTTCAAAGAAAAGTGGTTGTAATAGTAGAAAATAATGGATATGGGATGAGTCTTGGAAAATCCACCTCTCATCCATAGAAATAAATTATATGGTTTAATATATTTTAGGTTTTATCACTATAATTTCACTTTTTAATATAAATAACATTTATCTTGGTAAGTTACTTTTTACCTCAATAAATTATTATTATTCCTAAATAAATTAACCATAGTAGATAATTTAGATATGAAGATCCAATATGCAAAAACTATTTAATTAAAATAAATTTCTAAATTTTTAAAATATTAATTATAAAATAATTTATATATAATGCATAAAGACAATTTCCGAAAAAAAATAACTTAAGTTTAAAAAAAATTATAAGTTCTTAAATTAAAGTTTAAATTTTTTAATTTATAAATTTAATTATTAAATACATATTTTTAAGAAAATATTTTCATAAATTTTTATGTCTCATTTATATTATGTTGATGTCATAAAAGTTATCATATTGGTAAAAAATGTATTTTGTACTATTCAACTGATAATAAATCTTTTTATAAAAATCAAAAAATTATATCTTTTATAATATTTTTCTTTTGAGTTCAGAAATGAAGTTTATTTTCATGAATAAAAATTCTAAAGTTTATGATTTTAACATTTAAATAAAAACATAAATTATACTGAAAAATGTATTTATAGGAAAATAAATCTTTAAAATGACAACTATTATTTTCCTTATTTTCTATAAATTATAAATTAAATTATTGAAAACCCTTGTGATTTTCAAAAAAAATCATTATGTTCAATAGCATATTTGACACACCTCATTGAGCTTAAATGACTCACAAAATATATATATATATTATAAAATGTCCATTAAATTGGCAGGTATTAATATTATCAAAATAATTATGATATATATATATATATATATATATATATTTCCTAATCAGTATAAATGAAATATAAATTGTTAAAAATAATCGATCAATTTTTATTAAAGTCATTTTATTCTTCACAAATATATTTTACCCAAAAATGAATTTATTGCTTTTTGTTAGAAAATATTATAATAAATATTTCAAAACTTTATAAAATTTATTTGATACAATTAATTTATTTTTTTAAATCAACCTATAAAAATTAACTTAGGTTGAAATTTTTGGATTTTTCAAAATATATTGATTCCTTCAGTGAATAGTGAAAATTTTCAATTTTTGAAAACATTTCATCTCGTTTTAATAAATAATGTAATTTAAAATCCCTATAATAATTTTAATATGATTTAAATTAATTAAGGAATTCATTATTTATAATTAATTAATTTAAAAACATTTGATTCATCTTTATATTGGATTTTCATATAAGTAAAATTTTGGGTTTAAACATAAGGTTTTTCTATAAACTATTTTAAAGTGGAAAATGATTCTCTCTTTTAATTAATTACAAAAACCCTTAATAAAGGATTATATAAATTATATTTATATATTATATATTAATAAATATTCATATATATTCATATAATAATTATTATTATCCATAAAGTTAATATAGAATCATTTTTTCTGAATAAATACATGTCTTGAAAACCCTCTTTTTCATCACCTATACGGTATTAATTTTAATATATTTTTTCCACTTATCTAAATTGAATTTGGTAAAAAAAGTTGAATATTTGTAATTATAATAACTAATATTATATATTATATTTATATTTATATTTTACCATAATTAATAAAGAAAATAGTAAAAATTAATGATCGTGGTTAATGGGAAAACTGGTTTACCGGATAGTTAAACTAAAATGATAAGGGAACAAATTAACAAAAAAATTGTATAAAATAAATAGTATGGAGATATTTGTACCTTATCCTATATAATAATCAATGTTTATTCATTTTAGATCCTTTTTTCATGGGAAAAACATGTGTACATATTTTTCAAGTCCAAAAATACAAGTGTTCCACTCACCTCACTTATAAAAGCTCCCTAGATCTTTTATCCACTTTTCACCTTAAAACCCATTAGGTTTTCTCAATACCTATCCAAATAAAATAAAAAATTCCCTACCCTCATCCTATATGTATTGTTTTGGTTAGAAAGTCATTCTATGAATACTTTTGGTCTAATCCTATACGGGTGGTCCAAGAAGATTTAAAATTCCTAACTATGTGTTTTTAATTAAATTATTCTTCCACCTCCCTAAAATATTCATAAAATTAACCCATATATTAACACCAGTATATTATTTATATATATAATTTATTAGGTTAATTGTATAACATATATCCTTCTTTAATTCCATAAAATGGGTTACAAATTCATTATTTGTGTGTACAATGGACTAACGTCTCTCGAACTAATATAATTCGTTTTCCATAACCACATCTAAAAACAAGATATAAATATGGATTTTAATTATATATGTGATATTTTAACATATTTATACAAATGGATTTATTATATCTATAACGTCTCAATTCTGGGTGCCGCATAAAGGTTCCCTGAAACTGGTTGGTCACATAACCTTAAGCGCATTTCCCCAAACACTAGAGGTTGTTGACCAGTAGCAAGGACCAAGGTAAGACATTGGGGAAACTATGCCCTCATTGGTATAATATACACAAAAGAAAAAAATAGTGAACAATAGCAGAAGTAGTAATACCAAAAAAATAAGTAAACAACAGAAGACTGGTAGGAATATTACAACATGAGCATATATAAATGATGCATGTCACATGTATCAAAAAAATCCAAACAAGTCATAATGCTAGAAAAAAATACTGAAACCAAAGAATAATAGAAAAACATGTAAACTATAGCATCATCACAAGCCTCATCTTGGTCTCGTTCTCTCCAACTCCAACAACAATCATGTACCTGGTGAAGAAGGAAAATTTCCCTTATCTATACCTACAATCATATAATCCTGTTGGGGTCCAAAAGCATGAATCAAATAGAGTGTGAGATGAATCTCAACAGGCAACCACCAAAATATCTATGCCTATCTGTTAGTGAATATATATAGCAGGCAATACACAGAAATGAAGTAATAAACCATGAAGTACTCAAAAGTAAGAAATCCTACAATTTTCAATTACATTCATTTTCATTTATTACTTATTCAAACCACTTAAAATGAATCATGGGATCCATCCTAAACTTTTTATCCTTCCATGTGATAGGGAAAATAAATGTCTCATAAGAGCATCCAAACAACAGTTAAGACCGAGTCCAAGTTTTTGCTTTGGCTTGGCAGACTCGTCAAAATCATTCAATCATTCAAACAACCCTCTATGAAATCTCTCACGGTCTAATCCCTTTGTTCAACATAGAACTATGAAATTAAAAACAACCACTTGGTTAGATCTCATGGTAAATACCTTGGGTTAACATTGCATCTAATATTTATAAACGAACTCCAGGTAGCTCTCACAGTCAATACCCCCTCGGTCAACGTGGAATCAAATATTTATAAATGGCCTCCTAGTAGCTCTCATGGTTAATACCCCATTGGGTCAACATAGCATAAATAATCATAACTGACCTCCTAGGTAGATCTCACAATTAATATCTCTAAGTTAATGTCTATACAAAATCTCTCATGGTCCTGTGAAAATAAACATGGAAACTCCCACCGTTTTCCTGGTCTAAGGCTCTCACGGTCCATTGGAAGATCAATGTGCATATTACAACAAGACAGGACATGTAATCTATAACTACTACATGGATAACACTCACAATTATAACACATGAAATTCATATAATCAATTAAACTCCACCCTAAACAACTTAAGGCATGGAAACAAGGTATGCCTCATAAGAAACCTTGGCCAAATGGCCATAAACAGACAAACTAAGGAAAACACACCCATGGGGTGTCTCGTAAACAAGGAATCAAAACTTATGCATGTACAAAAACCCATTTTCAATCAATTAAACCATAGAAGGTAGATATTAGGGCTAAAATCCAAAATATGCAATACCCCAAACATGGATATTCGTCACATTAAGAATATATAATTCAAAGACAACCAAAGAAATGCACAAACTACCTACCTTGATGTCGTACAATCAACACTCTTGAACATCAGCCCTTGAATCGACCTAGAACAATGTAGATCTAAAAAAAGGGAAAAATGATCATCCTTGAGATACACATGAGAGAGGATTAATCAAGAAGAAAGGATCTATGGAAAGAGAGAACTCTCCAGTGGAAATCCAACTCACGCTATAGCATCTCAATTAGAGCTCAAATGAAAAACCAAGAAGAGATCGAAGTTCATCGGTGTTCTATTGCTCTCCTGTATGAACCTAGGGGAGAAGAAGGTGTTTATGGATATGAGACATGACCCTGCTCTGATTAATGAAATAAAAAAGAAAAGTACATGGCATGTTCATTTAATGTACACGTCATGTACTAGCCTCAACTGGCCCCCGCTTTATGAAGTCTGACAGGTCACCTACATGGCCATGTACTTGGTCGTTACATGGCCAGTACATGGTTACATGCAGAAACCGAGTACACGGTGTATACTAATAGGTACATAGTGTGTACATAGAAAATTTTCCTTTCTTCTTTTTTCCTCAAAAATATCTGAAATCAAGATCCATACCTAAAATGAAGATCTGGGTTCTTAAAAACGTCCTCCCTTAAAGAAATTCATCCCTGAATTTCTCTTCTAAGGGCAGTGAAGAAGAAACTTCAAACAATTATGGCCATTGTGATCGTATGTCATCTTCCCTCCCCTAAGTCTCATCTTTCACTCTCTCGTTCTTTCATGGCACCCATATCAGAGAAATAGACCGTCCATATAGAACCTTCGTAGTATGATCAAAAATCTAAATAGGGTGATCCTCGAAGGATGAATCCACCTCAAACTCAAACTCATCTAGTTGAAAAACATGGGATGGGTCTGAAAAGTAACTGTGTAGCTGAGAAACATAGAATACATCGTGCATAGCCTGGTACCTCTGAGGTAACTCCAATTGATAGGCAACCAGCCCGACTCTCTCTAAAACCTCAAACAACCTGATGTATCTCAGTGAAATATTCCCCTATCTTCTAATCCTCCTATGTCCCAACCTCGATGTGACATGTAGGAAAACCTAATCTCCCACATCAAACTCTATAGGCCATCTCTATCTATTATCATAAGATTTCTGGAAAGATTGTGTACTATCCATAATCTTCCAAATCAACTCCACTTGCTTAGTGGTCTCCTAGACAAGACGAGGTCCCAGTATAGCTGTCTCTCCTACCTCTATCCAACATAGGGGTGATTGTCATGTCCTACGACACAAAATCCTCAAAAGGTTACATTTTAATCATTTCTTAAGAACTTTTATTATCAGAAAACTCCACTAAGGGTATGTGTCTCTCCAAAGGGACCCTAAAATTCAAGATACATGCTCAAAGAATGTCCTCCAAAACTCGAATCATGTGCTCAGACTAGCCATCTATCTGGGGATGGTAAGATGTAATTAGAAGTACCTGTGTACCCAAAGCCCTCTGTAGTCCCTACCAGACATGAGAAGTAAACCAAGCATCCCTATCTGAAATGATAGAGTGTGGAACCCCATGAAGACGTACAATCTCTCAGATGTACAACCTTCCCAGCTCATCAACATTGAAGGATTCCTTGATCAGGAAGAAATTTTCATCCTTCATGAGTCTTCTAAAAACCACCCAAACTGCATCATCTCTTCAAGGCGACCTCGGTAAACCTATTATAAAATACATCGTGACATCATTCCACTTCTACTCATAAATGGGTAACTACTGTAAAAGCTCTGCAAGTTGCTGATTCTCTGCCTACACCTACTGATGGGTGGACCATCTCTTAAAAAACCAGTTACATCCTTCTTTATACATGGCCACTAATACTAACGGTGTAGATCTCAGTACATCTTTGTGACACTAGGATAAACTTCCCAAACCAAGGAATGAAAATCTCGTAAAATATTCTCACGTGTGTCTACTGACACCTATATGCACCCATGAAAAATTCAAGATTTCATCATTTCCTATAGTCCACCTAGGTGTAGGGTCCTCTCCTAACACACTCTCGTAGGACTAGGCCTTCGTAATCTAATAGCTACCTCATTTACACTCGATAAAAAAGAGTAAATGTAATAACTATAGAAGAATGAAATGTCTACCCCGGTCTATCATGCACCTCCAAATGTATCTCAAAGAATAGAGACATGAGCTTCCACTCATAGTTGGCCTCTTAAACTACCTATATTTTAGTCCTCCTACTCAACGCATCAGCCACTACGTTTCCTTTCCCACATGTGTAGGCACGATCAAAGTCAAAGGATTAAAGGTACTCATCCCACCTACATTGTCTCAAATTTAGATCATGCTGAGTAAAGATTTACTTGAGTCTTTTGTGGTCAGTGTATACCACAAAATGCTCTCCAAAAATATAATGTCTCCAATAACGTAAAGCATGCACAACTATAGCTAACTCGAGATCATGCATTTGGTAATTCCTCTCATGTAGCCTCAACTGTTGAGACCTGTACGTAATGACTTCTTCCCCATGCATAAGCACTGCTCCCATCCTGATACCTGATGCATCGTAGTATATAGTGTAACTCTTTCCCAGATCTAGTAAAACTAGTATCGGTGCTGAATCCAATCTCCCTTTCAGCTCCTAAAAGGTAGAATCATAGGAATTAGTCCACAAGTACTTCTCACCCTTCTTAGTTAGGCCATCCAGTGGCGTTGCTAAGTGTGAAAAGTCCTATATAAAGTGCATGTAGTAACCATCCAGCCCTAGAAAACTCTATACCTCAAAAATGTTCTTTGGATGTCACTAGAAAACTACCACTCTCACTTTCTCTGGGTCTAATTATACTCTTGTCTCTGAGATAACATGACCCAAGAAGTGAATTTGGTCCATCCAAAAGTGTCACTTTAAGAGCTTATCATATAACTGATGCTCTCTCAATGTACTCAATACGATCTCAAGATGGGTGGCATATTCATGTTGAGTTTGATAGTATACCAATATATCATCCATGAATACTACCATAAAATAATCCAAGTAAAGCTGGAAGACTCGGTTCATTAGTGCCACAAAAACTCCTGGAACATTCGTGAGACCGAACGGCATAGAGAAATACTTGTATAGACCATACCTACTCCGAAAGGCTGTAAGAGGTATATCTCATTGTCTAACGTGCAAATGATGATAACTGGATCATAATTAAATCTTCAAGAACACTCGGGCTCCTTGAAGATGATCAAAGATATCATCAATCCTCAGTAAGAGATATCGGTTCTTAACCTTCAACTGGTTCTGCTTCTAATAATCCACACATTGTATGAGGGCATTATCTGCCTTCTTTGAAAAAAGGACAGGAGAACCCTTAGGAGAAGTACTCGTTCGGATGAAACCCTTTTCGTGCAACTCATCCTACTTCTTCTTGATCTCTTGTAACTCTGTTTTATCCATCCTATATGGAGGTATGGACACTGTTTCATCTCTTGGCACAAGCTCTATAGATAAATATACCTCACACTCCAGAGGAAAACCTAAAAAGTCTTTTGGAAAGACATCTCTGAACCAATCCACCACTAGAGTAAAGTCTATCTATGAAATCCCCAAGTCATCCAAATATAAACTAGCAATATGTGCAGTAATTCCTCCCAAACCATGATTCTCAGGTCCCGTTATGCTCGCCTAGACATCCCATTCTCCCTTGGGTAGAAAATACCTGCCCTATGGTGACGTGAAACTCACCCTAGGGGGATCGAAGTTAACAAGGTCCTAAAAGAAGACCAACAAGTCCATTTTGAGAATGAAATTGAATCCTTTATTCTCTAATACATAGAGGCCCCATAAAAAGTGTATCTCACCAACCTCAAGAGGTCACTCATTTCACTAATGTACACTAGTCGTTCTAATCCCTAGCAGAGTGTCTAGAATCCTAACATCATCAGACATAAAAATATAGAGCCTAAGGCTATCCATAAGAGAAACAGATATAAAACTATGAGAATCCCCTGTATTGAAAAGAGAAACTGCTAAAACTAAGGAAACTAGAATCGTGTCACAACCCTTCCCCCGAGTCCCATGTCGTGACTACCCCAATCCCTCCTTCCATAGGCTAGGGGTTGGCGACTGGCACCAGAAAATCATATCCCTAAAAGTGGGAAGACATTGACTTTAATCCTGCAGACACACAGACCAATAACATGACAAGATGCAAACCACGTAGTAAAACTTCAGTAGTAAAATTATGTATTGAAATTAAAGGGGCCAAAATAAAAACCCAACATAAAAGATACAACTACAACAGAAAACAGCTCCAGAGATTTTCCACCGGGGATCCTACCTGAAGGTTAGGTATATCGCATCTCTGTGTAAACCAGTCACCTTCATGTAACACCTGGTCCTGGCACCCTAAAGTCTCAACCAAGTTTCTCGTCATCTACACAAGACACAACAAGGTGTGTGTGAAGCCCATGAAGGGTCGAATATAACAATACCCAGTAGGGAATCCAAGACCTCTAAAGGTCTCTCGTAATTCCACAAAGGAAAACCACAAAGCATGATCTCAATCACAAAGCACAAAAAAAAAAAGAATCCACTCAAACCATGTATACAACTATGATATTAGGAAAAAAGATGATTAGACTTAAGCTATATCATTTTATTCCATTAGGAAGTTTCCATAACTGACTCATGAAGGAGTTGTTCTATTGTTGATCCACACAGGGTTGTATGTCATTGATCCATGATGGGATACTCTAAGGATGGTCCTCATCGGGTCATGCACTACTGATCCACACAGGGTCTCTAAAATTTTTATCCACATAGGGTCTCTATGATGCTGATCCACATAGGGTCTCTATGATATTGATCCACACAGGGTGGCTAGAATTTTGATCCACATAGAGTTGCTATGATGTTGATCCACACAGGATTGTTATGAAGCTGATCCACACAGGGTCATTGTGATGTTGATCCACAGAGGGTTTCTATGATGTGAATCCACACAGGGTCGTTATGATGTTGATACACATAGGGTCTCTATGATTCTGATCCACACTAGGTCACCATAATTCTAATCCACACAGGGTCACTATGATGCTGACATCCAGCCATAGGATTCTCCGCACTAGGTGCACTTGAGTTCCATAGTATTCACTCCTCAATATATCGTCTATGCCTCAACTACCACAAAGTTCCAGAAAGGAGTAACCCAAAGGACCTCCATGTCGTAAGGATTCTAATGAGATAGAAGGCACATCAATTGGACACCCGGTCTGTGAGTTATAGGAATTTTAGTGTCGAGAGCCCAGTTGGATTTGGGTTCGATCCAACCCTACCATACTCAACCTTTCTCAAAAACTCTGTTGGGGTACCTCAAAAGGATTGTTTCATTACATGGATTCCAGCACCGCAAATGGTTTTTCAAATGGATATCTATTTTGTAAGATATGGCCATTTAAGCATATCTAGGTCGAAAAGGGTCTAGGTCCAGTCCGACCCAACCCGCCCATCCTGGGCCAACCCGACCCAGTACGAGTCCAACCCGGCCCAACCCAAATCAGGTAGGTTGTGGGCTCAGCCCACTGGGCCACAGACCAGCCCGGCCCACCTCGGTTGGGTGCAACCCGCCCTGGATGGGTGTGCCCCATGTGGGGTCACTCTCCCTTCCAGAACGTAATTTTTTCCATTTAAATTTCAAACGGCGGTGCCACATGGTGCCACCCCCCTATCAGCGGGACACACAGGGTGCGGGTCCCCTTCGGCATGGATCTGAAGCTGTGGCTCCCTTCTATGGCACGTGACGGCATGCCGCCTTCTTCAATGTGGTCGGTCACCCACTGCTATCATCGTGGCTTCACTTCATGGTTTGCGATGGCGCGCTACCTGCTACTACCGTGGCTGGCTGATGTCGGCATCCACCTTCACCCATTGGCGTCGGTCACTGGCAGAATGTCTGCGGGCTACCGAGTGAGCTCTGGTGGTCCGTTTTCTCTTCTTTTTATGCCTACAGGCCTCCCGGGATGATGTTGTCACTGCGTGGCCCCAGGATTCAATTTTTCGTCAGGTTCAAACTTCTCCCATGAAGAACGCAAAAAAAACAAAACCAATGAAGGTTCAGGGCCTTGTTCTTTTGGCATGTGCCTCCGTGTTAGTTTCATATTAAGCATTTATTAAATAAATACATCACATAGATAAATTTAAACTTGTTCAAAGCTCCTTCAACAACCACCCACAATTTAATATGAATCATGGATCAAATCATTTTGGTTGATTTGTGTTTGTCATTCTTTTCAAGTACGAGGGAAAGAAAAAAAAATCTTGAGTTTAAACATAAACAACCCCTACCTCGGAATTGGAGGAGACGTCACAATTGTAGAAGAAGAATCCACGCTTGATGAAGCCGACAGAATTTGTCGATCCCAGATCGATTCCTCCAACGACGTCATTTAAGCCTCTATTCTTCGTTGGTGGAAGATTCCATGACACTTCTTCAGAGGTTCCTCCCTTCCATCCCAAAAACCCATACTTGAGATTCAATTAAATAGAGGGGGGGGAGGTTAATGCATCGTAATAATTAATGAGGTTCATTATTGAGTTTTAATTAATGACCCTCTTAACTATCAATGGTGAGGTTACAAAATAGAAGATCCAATCCATTAAATGGATTGACAACCCATTGGTCTCGCCACCTCCCCTCAATAGGAGGTAGGAAAAATAAAATAACATTTTTATATTATTTTATTAATCTTCAAAAAGTCTAAAAAATTAACCTTTTATCCAAACCTACTACGGTCAAAGTGAAGCCTCTCTTAAGAGAATCACAGTGCTGCGAGTTCAACGGTGCTCTCGGATTTCAATTCCGAGCATCGGTTCAAAAGTTAGAAAACGTCGCATGCGCGTTTACTGAACATACCTCAAAAAAAGTTCAAAATTCCATTTTGGGAACACCGGGTCTTGGAATCAAGCACTGTTAATTTTCACAGAATCGTAATAATCCCAAATAATTTAAAAAAATTATATGGAATTTCCAGGTCTTTACATTCTCCACACCATAGGGATTTTCATCCCTGAAAACTAAAAAAACTAGGGGAACAAATGGGGGTACTGAGCACATATCTGAGCCTCCCGAGCCCATGTACTCTCCTAGAGATTCTTGTGTTTCCAACAAACTCGCACCAGAGGAACCGACCAACCAAAAATAACCCATGCCTATCGATCCTCTATCTTCACTGGGAACTCTTCAAACATCACCCCACCGTCTATGTCTAGCTCTCCCCAGTCGATAACGTGTGATGGATCATGTATGTACCTCCTCAACTGCGACACATGGAAAACATTATGCACCTAGTGCATCTGTGGGGGGAGAGCTAGATGGTACACCACCTCGCCTACTCTACTAAGGATATGTCAAGGTCCAATAATCCTCAGAGATATCTTTTCGCCTCGGCCAAACCTCTGTAATCCTCTTCGGGGTGAGACCTATAAGAATAAATGATATCCCTCCTCAAACACCAAGGGTCTCCTTCTCCTGTCAGCGTAATACTTCTGACAACTCAGTGTAGTCTTCATCCTCTCCTAGATGATCTACACCTTCTCTGTGGTATCCTATAGCAACTCTGGACCCATAAGTGCTGACTCCCACTGGGTTTTTCCAGCATAGAGTTGATCTTCATGGTCACCCATATATGGCCTCAAATGGATCCATGTTGATGGTGGAGTGATAACTATTGTTGTAAGAGAACTCCACCAGTTGTCGGCGGTCCTCCCAACTATGGCCAAAATCAAGAAAACAAGCACGAAGCATGTCCTCAAGTGTCCGTATAGTCCACTCTATCTGACCATCTGTTTGAGGATGTAAGGCGGTGCTCAAACGTAGCCGAGTCCTGAACGCCTCCTATAATCCCTTCCAAAGTGAGATTTAAAACAAGCATCGTGATCTGAGATGATCGTCGATGGCACCCCGTGAATCCATACAATCTCCTATATGTAGAGGCGTCACAAGATATCTACTGATCCCTACTCTCGGGTGGGTAAGAAGTGGTCCAACTTGGTGAGTCAGTCAATGATCATCCAGAAGGAATCATGGCCCCTAGACGAATCTGGTATACCTATCACGAAGTCCATGGAGATATCATCCCACTTCCACTCGGGTACCTCAACTGACTGATCTAAGCCTGCTATTACCTGATGCTTGACCTTCACTTGCTGACAAGTGAGGTATCGCAATACGAACTCTGCCACTTCTTTCATCATCCTTGGCCACTAGTACTGACGCTGGAGGTCCTGGTACATCTTTGCCACACCAGGATGTACCGCAAAAGGGGATGTATGAAACTCCCTCAACACCTCCTCCCGTAGTTTCACTGGTACCATAGTGCATCCTCTGAAGAGGATGAAATGCCCCCCACCTTCATAAAATCCATCAAGAGAATGTCCTAAGGATATCTGAGCACGTCATGACTCGCATTATACATCCCCAATTTGTGCCTCCCTAACTCACGAAAGGAGTGGGGGAGTAACTATCATAGACTGGAGATAAGCTGCTCCATCACTATCCATGAAGGTTATCTGCAACGCGGCTAGCTGCTATGTTGCATCACTCAGAAATTGTAGACCAGAACTCCTATTGTGTGCATATGCTACTATTTTCCCCTTCCCAGGAGTGTATACTATCTCAAATTCATAGTCCTAGAGGAACTCTAGCCATCATCAATGTCTCAGGTTCATGTCCTTCTATCAGAAGATGTACCTGAGACTATTGTGATTATATTAGACTCTAAAATGTTCACCATTCAAGTGGTGCTGCCACATCTTCGGTGTAAATACCACTGATGCTAACTCTGGGTCATGGGTAGGATAGTTCTACTCGTGTTGTCTCAACTACTTTGAGCCATATGCGATCACCACTTTCTCTGGAATTAGGAAACAACCTAGTCTATTCCTTGATGCATCGTAGTAGACTACATACCCAACACCCACCTATGGTAGTCTCAAGATGGGGGCACTCATCAGTCTCTGCCTCAGCTCCTAAAAACATGGCTGGCCTCTCTCCATTGACATAAAGGGTTGTCCCTTCTTATTCAAAGCTGATAAGGGTGTCGCAACTATGGAAAATTCAGGTACAAAAATCCGGTAGTATCTAGCCAATCCCAGGAAACTCTACACCTCGGGCACACTCCTGGGTGGCTCCCAAGAAAGAACTGCCTCTATCTTCGCCGAATCCCCTGCAACTGCAGCCTCCGAGATAATGTGCTCCAGTAATTGTACCTCCTATATCCAAGTTGGAACTTTGAGATATTTCCATAAAGATGGTGCTCTCGAAGTGTATCTAGAACTTTATATAGTTGTGTGGTGTGCTCCTCCTCTGACGCCTAGTATACCAAGATGTATTCAATGAATACCACCACGAAGCGATCGAGTTAAGGCTAAAAGATCTTATTCACGAGCCACATGAACACTACTGAAGTGTTGGTTACGCCGAAGGGAATCACCAAGAACTCATAATGGCCATACCGACATATGAAGTTTGTCTTTGGTACGTCCTCATCTCGTACCCTAAGCTAATGATAGTTTGATCTGAGGTATATCTTTGAAAGTCATCAAGCTCCCTTTAGCTGGTTGAATAGATCATCAATCTTTAAAAGTGGATACTTGTTCTTCACAGTCACCTAGTTCATGCATTTATAGTTCACACAAAGCCTCAGACTCCCATCTTCCTTCTTGGTGAACAAAATCAGGGATTCCCATGGCGAAACACTAGGACTTATGAACCCATTCCTCTGCATGTCCTCTAACTATACCTGCAACACAAAAATCTATGTGGGAGCGATCCAATATGCTGGTGTAGATATTAGTGTTTTCCTAGGGTACAGTTCGATATAGAAGTCTACCTCTCTATGAGAAGTTAGTCCCAGTACATCATCAGGAAAGAAATCAGCATACTAGTTCACCACTACAGGATAACATGAACTCCCCATGTCAACTACTCTGAGGGTAAGGCTAGCCAACTAATGTGTGATCAGCTGCACCCTCTTCCAAAAAGGTCCATCCAGATATACAAAGGATCCCTTCTCTCTACTGAAGGAAAAAAATGATCTCAACATCATGGATACACATTAATTCATGCCTAAAATATTCAATATGAGCATGGACTATGGATAACCAGTCTATACCCAAGATGACATCATAAGGCCTCGATGCTGCTACAAGAAGATCTCGGCCAAAGCTCTTGCCTCCTAGAGTGAGCTCAGCCTACTGGAACCAATGTGTAATCATCGAATGCTATCCCGTAGGAGTCTCTAATCATAAGGATCGAGCCAATGGATCTACTGGAATCTCTAACCTCCAAACGAGAGTTGTGGAAATGAAATAGTGACAGGCACTTGTGTCTATAAATACTACAGCTAGGGTAGAGTAGTCATAGATTGTACCTCGAATCATCTCTGAAGCACCATGGTCATAGGCTTCAGCTTCCTGAAGTTGTGCTCGTCCCTATCTACCTGATCCTTGAGGTCAGGGTGGACCACCTGGAGGTGGTGGCAGTATAACCTCAAATCGCTGCCCACCGCTAGCTGCAAGACCTGATCCTCTGCCATGTCTTCCACCCTACGAACCTCCTTGATCAAATCTCTGCCTCTGCCTCGGTAGTCCCTAGACCATCTTCTGATCGTCAGGATAGAGGTTTGGGAAGTCGTTAGACATGTGGCCCTACCCACCGCACGTGAAGCATAGTTTTCTCCTCTACTGGCCTTCTCTACCTTGTGATCTCCACACCTCTAACCCTAGGTCCTGGGGTGTTCCTCCAAAAGGTATGACCCACCTGGACCTCTGCGTTATCTGCCTACTATCTATTTCAAATGAATAGGCTACCTATCATCTGGTGGTGGCTCTCACCGTCGGAGCCTGCTCACCTAGGAATCTCTCCACCAATAGGGCTCACTCGAGTACTCCAACCTGCATCGGGGAATTGAGCAATATCATTGACACTCTAATCTCCCACTGGAGAACCGTTTCAAAGGTCCGAGCACTGAAGAAAGGGTCATGCACCATGTCAGTGGAGTAGCGCGAGAGTTCAGTGAATCTCTCTGAGTATTGGGATATTATTAGGCTACCCTATTATAAGCACAGTAGCTCCTGAATATGCACAGAGCATAGTGTTGAGGGAATGAAATCTTCCATAAAGAGTCTCTCGAAGTCCTCTAATATGAGGTCCACCTCGTCGTGTAACTGGAGCATCAGGCTCCACCATCTCCCTGTTGTTCCCTATAAGAGGCCAGCAGCTAGGATCACCATTTGATCTGCAGGTGTCCCAACTAGGCATAAAACTCTAGCCACAACCTCCAGCCAGTCCTCAACTGCCTGGGGATATATCTTACCTTGAAACCTTGGAAGACTCTACCACTAGAACTCATACAATGCACTCAATTGATGTGCAATGTCTGCTAGTGGGGATAGTGGAAACAGCTACCCAACAGGTTGTGGTGTTGTTGGGGAACCACCCAAAGGTGTTATCGCTGTAAGAGGGCCCTGCACCGAAGCCTCATCACTCGGTGGTCTGTCATCATGAACTCTCTCTAGAATCCTAGATGGATGTATACATGGTGGCATCATGAAAATAAACAAGTGTTCCAGGCCCAATAAGTTATACCTATTGAGATGACTCAAAAGAGATCAAAAGTAAAACATTTCTAAAACGCATGCAATCAGTGTTTTCACGCACCGAGTTGGAAATTAGAATTCAGGGCCCTGGTGTATGGATACGTCAGATGCTGCACCAACACTGGACTCCCTAAACTAAGAACCATACTTAAAACACTTAACACTATTTCTCCATTGGAAAGATCAGAGTCCTAGTTCTTCATTAGAACAGAATCCTTTGATACCACTTTGTCATGACCCGCCCCCCGAGGCCTATGTTGTGACTACCCCAAGCCTGCCTTCTATAGTCCAGGGGATGGAGAATAGCACCAGAAAGGAATATACCTAAAATTGGGAAGGAAATGCCTTTAATCCTGAAAACACATAGACCAAGTACATGACATGATGCAAACCACATAAAAAAACTAAAGTGGTAAAAGTGTGTACTAATAGTAAAGGGGATAGAATACAATACCAACTATAAATATACAACTATAATAGAAAATAGATCCTGATATTGTCCACCAAAGATCCTACCTAAAGGTTAGGTACAGCTCATCTCCACAGCACTCCACGTCAGCTATTCACCTCTATGTACCGTCAGGTCCTGGATCCCTAAAGTCTCAACCAAGCTACTCATCGTCTGCACAAGACACAACAAGGTGCGGGTAAATCCTATGTAGGGGTGAGTATAATAATACCCAGTAGGGACCCTGAAACCCTTGAAGGTCTCTCAGAATTACACAAAGGAAAATAGAAAAGCATGATCTCAATCACAAATCACAAAGAAAAAGACTCAACACAAACCTGGTATATAACTCAAAGATCATTAATAAAAATGATTAGTCTTAAGCTATGTCATTTTATTCTGTTAAGAATTATCCACAACTGATCCATGAAATAGTTGTTCCATTGTTGATCCACACAAGCTCATATGTCACTGATCCATAACGGGCCGCTATAAGGCTAATCCTTGTTGGGTTGCACACTACTGATCCACACAGGGTCTCTAGAATGTTGATCCACATCGGGTTGCTAAGATACTGATCCACACATTGTTGCTATAATGCTAATCCACACAGGGTCTCTATGATGTTGATCCACACAGAGTCTCTATGATGTTGATCTACACAGGGTCTCTATGATTTTAGTCAACACAGGGTCCCTGTGATGCTGATAAAAATAGGGTCTCTATGATGATGATCTACATAGGGTCTCTATGACTTTGTTCCACATAGGGTCACTATGATGCTAATCCACATAGGGTCACTATGATGCTAACAGCCAGCCACAGGATTCTCCGTACTCGGTACGCTTGAGTTCTGTAGTATTCGCTCCTCAAAATATCGATCATGCCTCAAATTCCCTGAAGTTAAAAAAATAAGTAACCCAAAGGACTTTTAGGTCATAAGGGTTCCAATAAGATAGATGGTGCATCAACTGGATGCCCAGTCTGTGAGTTATAGGCATTTTAGTGCCGAGGGCCCGGTTGGATTCGGGTTGATCTAACCCAGTTGTACTCCAAATTTCCCCAAAACTAAGTTGGATTATCTCAAAAGGATTGTCTACTTCCAAGGATTCCATCAACATAGGTGGTTCTTAAAACAGACTTCTGGTTTATAAGATATGGCCTTTTAAGCGTATCTGGACCGAAAATAGTCCATGTCCGATCTGGCCCGGTCGGACCGACCCGACCCACCCATCCTGGGCCGACCCGACCCTTTTCGGATCGACCTGGGTCTAACCTAGCCCAGTCCAAAGTGGTTGGGCCACCCCAAGTGGCTTAGGCCGCGGACCAGCCCGGCCCTCCTCGGCTGGGCGCGCCTTGGCTACGTGCGACCAGCACAGAGTCGCCCCCCCTTCCCGAATGGACTTTTATCTATTCGGATTTCAAGATGTGGTGACACATGGTGTTATCCCCCTTTAATCGGGACCCATGGGGAGAGGCTCCCCTTCATTACGGCTCCGAAGCTGCGGCTCCCTTTTGCAGTGCCCGACAGTGCGCCGCCTTCTGCCAATTCGGCTAGTCGAGGGTCGGCCGCCCCTTACTGCCGCCACAGCTCGATGTCGAGGCTTCCCTCTGTAGTGCACGATGGAATACCGCCTGCTGCCACCGCGGAAAGCCGATGTCGGCTGCCTCCATCGCCCACCGGTGCTGTTCACCGGTGTCGTGCTGGGAGAACTTTCGTCGACCACCGAGTGAGCTTTGGAGGTTTGTTTTCCCTTCGGTTTGTGCCTATGGGCCTCCCATGATGCTTCTGTCACTACGTGGCCCCCGGATTCAAGTTTCCATTGAGTTCAAACTTCTTCAACGAAGAACAAGAAAAAAAACCGAAGCAGTGGAGGGTTCAGGCCTTGTTCTTTTGTCCTGTACCCTCCACATTAGCATCATATTAAGCAGTTATTAGATAAATACATCACATAGATAAATTTAAACACGTTCAAAGCTTCCACAACAACCACATTCAATTTCATACGAATCGCAGATCAAGTCAATTTATTTGATCCGTGTCCATCATGATTTTCAATAATGAGAGAAAGAAACAAATTCTCTTGAGTTTAAACATAAACAACCCCTACCTTAGAATTTGAGGAGACGTCGCAGTTGTGGAAGAAGAATCCACGCTTGAGGAAGTCCCCAGCATTTTTTGATCCTGGATCGATTCCTCCAATGACATCATTCGATCCTCTATTATTCATTGGTGGAAGACCCTGTGGAACTTCATCAGAGGTTCCTCCCTTCTGTCCCAAAAACCCATACTTGAGCTTCAATTAAATAGAGGGGGAGGGAGGTTAATGCATCATAATAATTAATGAGGTTCATTAATTAGTTTTAATTAATGAACTTCTTAACTCTCAATGGTGAAGATACAAAAAAAGAGGATTCAAGAAATTAAATGGCTTTAAAACCCATTGGTCCTGCCACCATCTCTCAACATGAGGTAGGAAAATTAAAATAATTATTTAATGTAACTTTATTAATCTTCAAAAAGTACAAAAAAACTAAATTTTTCTCCCAAACTAATATGGTCGAAGTTAAGACTCCCTTAAGATAATCTTGTCACTGCAAGTTCAATGATTCCCTCATATTTCAATTTCGATCAACGGTTCAAAAGTTAGAAAATGCTACCCACACTTTTACTGAACGTACCTTAAAAAAAGTTCAAAATTACATTTGGGCACACCGGGCCTTGGAATCAAGCACCGTCAATTTTCACAGACTCGTAATAATCCCAAATAATTTTAAAAAATACATATATTAAATTTCTAGGTATTTAAAAATCATATGTCTAACCGTAGAGTGTCTGGAATTCTACTCCTATTGGTTCTGCTCTGCTGCAAAAGTTTGACCTGTACTGCATCCCTGTGAAAATTCATGACCATCTTGAGTCGATCCACCCTACTATCACTGAAAACCTATAGCCTGAATACCATGGCCACGACCACCTCCTCTGCCTAAATGACCTTATGAAATCTAGTATCTTGATAGAGGATAAACTGATGGTCCTCCTCCTAAACTTGGATTCATAATAGATCCCCTCTCACCAACTGTTGGTGTGAAAACTGGCAAAAATAATAAAGATGACCCATCTTGCAGCAATATCGACACTTAACTGGGTATCTTAGGCACTGAGGTATCGTATTCCCATTCTTTATGCACTAGTAGAACACCACCTATCTACTTGAAGAAACATCCCTGGTACTGGAAGAACCACCACATGAAAACTCCCTACAGTGCTTCCTACTATCAGTTAAAGGAGTACTAACCCTGGATGCTGAATTGGCCTGGCTCGCAGCTCCCAACTCCCTCATATTGCACTCAGTAATCAGTGCCTAGTTTATTATAGCCATCACTGAATTCATCCTAAAAACATTCACCTATGATTGGATGTCATACATGAGACCATCCTCAAATCGCCTAGCCAATGATAAATCATCACCTCCCAAAATAGGTGTGAGGCACTGAAGCTCTGTGAAACGAGATGATTAATTCATCACTAAAAGATATCCCTACTCCAAATTCATGAACTCTCTGGATCAATCGACCCTCAACGTCTTAGGGTAGAAGTAGTCATGTAAGGTCCTCTAAAACTATTCCCAAGACATATCCCAATGATGTCCCGCCTGTGAGACAACATTGCACCATCTATTGGTGGAATCACATAACATGTAAGTTTTGAGATTCACCCTCCTCTCTATAGTAATATTCAGATGATTTAAGATAGAAATCATGGACTCCTACTAGGACTCTATAGCCTATGGTTCCACATCCCCTGAAAAAGTGGGAGGATTCTTCTCCTGGAACACTCGCATCAACTTTTACATAGTCAGGGGTAGGATGTGGTGCTCCCTGGAAATTATGCATCATCCTCATAAAGCCTTCACAGAACTATGCATCAGCACCAACATCTGGTATAACAGTTGGTTCCAAGATGGGCATGACTAGAGGATCTTCTTGTAGTCCCTGATATACCATTTTCAGTGTTTGAGCATCACCTTGCACCTAGTATAAAACTAGGGGACTTATTTCTAGCATGACTCCGCAAGTACAAGTGCACACCTCAGTTCAATGTTATCAAGGAAAAGAACTTATAAGTTCAATAACGTAATAATAGAAGTAAAACATTCAAGTTTCAAAAAACATGGTTACACATCGTGTATAACTATCACCCAGTATGTTCCATTTAAGCCTTATATGGGCATGTACCTCTACTAAATCTAGTCATGTAACATCCCTACACACGGCGTGTTCCTCCTATGACACGGTGTGTACTTTAATTTTCCCTCATTCCCAATTACTTCTACATGACTAAACCACATGGTGTTAGCCAATGTAACACTACACAGCATGTTCACCCTAGACATGTCGTATACCACTTAAGCTCCAACCACCTGTTTAGTTAGTCACAAGGCTGGATACATGGTTGACTTCTACATGGCATGTTTCATAAGGACACGGCGTGTACAACCCAAAAGTTTTCCAACCTCATGTTTCTTCTCACACAGTCAGGTCACACGGTTAAAGACTACACAGTGTGTACATACTGTACATGACATATACTTAAGAAAAGTTGTTTCTTCCAGAATATAAGAACACATGGCGCATGTTCTTAACATCACATGCCTTTTTGTCTGGGTTTCAGGATAGTAAGCCTCTAAAACTTCTATGGAACCCTTAAAAACATAAAATTTTCTCTAAGGCATGACCAATTCTGACCCGTGAGATCCCATACTCCCACAAATCAATTTTTTGCATCCTTATTCATATCATAACTTGAAAAAAAATCATTTAAAGTTCAAACATGATCCACCAAATTCAGATCCAAGAGGGCCCATAACACCTCAAGGACTAAAGTTTGGAATCCATCCAAATGAAACTTTATATATACCAATACTCTATCAAAATAGAAGGTATTTTATCAAGGAATCTATCATAAAATCATGCATATCTAGAAAAACTTCTATCACAATAACATGCAATCAGTAATGCACCCAAAATGTCATGACAAGAATGCATAACATGTGATCATTATCAAGTGCCTATATGATTCATGAGATGGCATACCCTCATCTCATTGGGTTGAAATATAAATAGAACCAAAATGATATCAATGATAATAGCACAAAATAAGTGAATCACCCAATAGTGAAATCAAATCAACTATAATAATTGCAAAAGCCAGAAAAAAAATTACAATATTCGAGGTAACTTTGGTTTTCCCTGTACACGGGTTAGCTACTCCCAGGCACAGCTTATTACCAACTACCTATTCCTTCCTATACATGTCTATAGGATTCAAATTTTAAGACAAAGTATAAAAGAAACTCCTCAAATACCACTTTTTAACGTTTTGGTTTCAGGTTCCACCCAAAGGTGCTCGAACCCGGTTGATCACATAACCTCAAGGGCATTTCTCCAAACTTCAGAGACTATCAACTAGCAGCAAGGGACAAGGTAATACATTGAGGAAACTATTCCCTCATTGGTAGAGTATACACATTGGAAAGAAATAGTGAACAATAGCAGAATCAGTAATACCAAAAAAAGGTGTAAACAACAGAGGACTGATAGAAATGTAACCACTGGAGAATATATAAATGATGCATGTCACATGTATCTAGGAAAATAGCCAAACAAGTCACAATTCTAGAAAACAATACTAAACCCAAATCATAACAGAAAAACTAGTAAACTCTAGTAACATCAAAAGCCTCCACTTGGTCCCATTATCTCCAGCTTCAATAGCAATCAAGTACCTAATGAAGAAGGGTGCTTTCACTTATCTATACCAGCAATCATATAATCTGTTTGGGTCCAAAATCATGACCCAAAAAGGGTGTGAGATGAATCCTAGTAGGCAACCACCAAAAGATCTGTGCCTATCTATCAGTGAATATATATAGAATTCAATATATATAAATGAAGAAATAAACAAGGAAGTACTCAAAAGTAAACAATCCTACAGTTTTCAAGTACATTCATTTTCATTTATCAGTTATTCAAACCACTGAAAATGAATCTTGGGATCTAGACTAAGCATTGTATCCCTCTACGTGATAGTGAAAACAGACATCTTAGAATACCATCTAAAAAATAGTTATCACTGATTAAAAGCTTTTTCTTTGGATTGTAAGACTTTTCATAATCATTTAATCATTCAAATAACCCTCTGAAAATCTCTCACGGTCTAATCCCTTTGGTTCAGCATAGCACTACACAATTATAAATGACCACCTGGGTAGCTATCATAGTAAATACCCTTAGGAAAAAATGGAATCAAATATTTATAAACTACCTCTGGGTAGCTCTCATAGTCAATACCACCTAGGTCAATATGGAATCAAATATTTATAAACAACCTCCAGGTACCTCTCACGGTCAATACCCCCTAGTTCAAGATAGCATAAATAATAATAAATGACCTCCTGGGTAGCTCTCGCAGTCAATACCCCTGGGTCAAAGTCTACACCAAGGATCTCATGGTCCTGTGTAAATAAACATGGAAAGCCCCACAATTTTTCTATTCCAAGGCTCTCACGGTCCATTGGTAGACCAGCACGCATATTACAACAAGGCAGCACATGTAATCTACAACTACTACATGGATAACACTCACAAGAATAACACATGAAATTCATATAATCAATCCAACTCCATCCTAAATATCCCAAGTCATGGACACAAGATATGCCTCATAGGTAACCTAGGCCAAACGGCCATAAATATTCTAACTAGGGAAAATGCACCCATGGGCTATTCCATAAATAGATAATCAAACCTTACGCATGTACAAAAACCCCTTTTCAATCAATTAAACCATTTAAGGTAGATAGTATGGCTAAAATCCAAAACACGCAATAAACCAAACATGTATATTCGACCCTTGAATCATCCTAGAACGACATAGATATACTAAAAGGGTGGAAAAGATCATCCTTTAGATAATCAAGAGAGAAGGGGAATCTAGAATAAAGGCTCTAGGGAAACAGAGAACTCACCAGTGGAAATATAACACACCTGACGACATCTCAATCGAATCTTGAATGAAGAATCAGGAGGATCTCGAAGCTCTTCGGTGTTCTGTCACTCTCTTGTACGAACTGACGGGAGAAGAAGGTGTTTCTGGACATGAGATGCGACCCCGCACCAATATATCAAATAAAAATATTACACTATGTGTTCATTAAATGTACATGTCGTGTACTATCCTCAACTATCCCTCACTTTATGTGGTCTTCCATGTCACCTATATGGCCATGTACTCAGCCGTTACACATCCAGACACAGTTACATGCGGAAATATGGTACACAACATCTACTTAGAACATTTCTATTTCTTCCTTTTTCCTCAAAAAAACACCCAATATAATGATCCATACTTGAAATAAAGATCCAGGTTCTTACAATATCTCACAAACATTCTTATATTCCATTATATGGTGGATATGGTAATGTCACTTGTGTGTACAATGGACTACTGCCGACAAAGCGATGTGTTTAATTTTTCACTAATGATTTAAATGGAAGGTAATAAAGATAATGTTTAATAATATATGTGATTTAAATGAAATAAAAATTATTTTCATGACATATTTATAAATATAAAATTCAATTATATCAATTTCTTTCTTACACAGAAAAATAATAACACCACTCGTGTACGTGTGGACTACCGCCTCCAGGAAGCGATGTGATTCCTTTTTTCATCACCAAATCACAAAAATTATAAACATATGTTTATTTACAGATATAATATGGTATTAATTAAATTAACATCATTATTTTAAGATAAAATAATACATACCTTATTTCCATAATAATCATTGAAAAATGGAAACGTTGCTCATGAGTACGTACGACCTATCGTCTCCATTATCATAACATAGTTAATTTTTCTTAAAATAAATTCATATTTTTTTTAAATTATAATTGATAAATAAATATGATAAATATTTAATGATTGTTATTATATATATGTTGAAATAATGGTCTCACTGAACATGGTCAATACACCAAAGTTGTTTTCAAACAACGAACCAAACATCCTCAAAACACCTGACGTGGACTTAACTAATTTAGTACATTAATATTTAATTAAAAAGGTAAAATAAATGATTTAATTTTATGGTATTAATCAATGAAAAGTTTTATAAGAAATAAAATAATTTATTTAAGATTATTATATCAGTGTTAATGTACATACAAGGAAATTCTGGACTCAAGGTAAGGGTTTTGTCTTCCTGGTTTTTATTTCTCTGATACATATGCCATATTCACCACATTTTAATTATTTTACGGTGTATATACAACCAATTTTACATGTAATAACATTAATACTTCATAAATCATGGTATTATAGGTTTCTATTTTAATTATTTCATTCAATTAGTATTGATATGAATGTTTCCAAGTAGTAATGAATTTCTTAACTCAACTTTAATTCATTAGGTTATAATACTTATTCATTAAAAATTAATATGTAATGATTATGTGTTTATTTAATTTTTATTATTATATATTAAATTTAAAATTATTTTATTTGTTTTAAATTTGATACATGAAAATTGATGCATCGATTAATTCTAAAATTTAATGGTATGATTTTTTTAAGTGTTATTTGTCTCAAAATATCTTTCATGGAGACATACTTTTATGATATGGACTTATAATCATTTGTGTGGTGCATAAACTTCCCTTTTAAATGATATATCAGGAAAAAAATTATTTTAATGATATTTAATGTCTCATTTTATGTTATTATTTCATGGGAATTATGATTAAACGGTTACCAATGTGGAAAAGTATTTATGTTACAGTCTCATTCTATTCGACATGTATTATGTTCAATGTTCCTGTGGAGGTAATAATATGTCCTTATTTTTTTGAACCACATATATTTCTTCTCCACTAGTTATTAATGTGATTAAAAAAAATTATTTCCATTTCCTCCCTTATTAATTTAATATATATCATGAAAGAAGTTTGCAAGTGATATTGATCATGTATTTTCATTTAGATCAAGAATATTCCTCTTCCATATCCATGGTTTCTAACATGATTTAAAAAAATATTTTCAAAAAATAATTTATTTCAAAAATATATTTTACATGATATTTTACATTTTATTAAAAGTTTTTAAAATGAAATTTCAAAAAAGTTTCTAAAGGGGTCGCATTTTACTCCCATTTTAAATAAAAATTGATAATTATTTTTATTTTTTACACTTATGACATGAACATATTTTCCTACCATCATATCCATTATATTTATTTTATTCCTTTATATGTTTTCTTGGTTATTTTCAATAAAAATGATTTATAAAAAGTTTTAAAAAGTTTTTTTAAAAGAGAAAAGAATATTTTCATCAAGAAATTTTTTAAATGATTTATAAATTTTACTTTATACTTTTTCAAGTTTATATTCCTAGAAAATGATTTTCAAAATTTTTTCTATTTAAAAAAAGTGTTTTTATATGAATAAAGAATATTTTTCTTTAGAAATTTTCTAAGTGATTTTGAAAAATAATTTTCCATCAAAAAATACTTCCATTTATGTTACATTTTATTTACTATGTATATGATCCACAGATACCATTCATATTCATTCTATGAATGATTTAGGTTTATAGTGACAAGATGTATCTGAAACATGTTTCTTTAAAATGGGTTAATCATGTTTCAAATATATTTTTAGAACCCATTTATTTTCCTTTGGTTAGTCATGTTTCAATGATATTGTTATGGAATTCACTTCTTTTCATGGGGGTTAATCCTGTTTTTAGGATATTTTTATAGAAACCATTTGGTTTAAATAGGTTTATCATGTTTCAAATTTATTTTTATAGAAGTTATTTCTTTTTTATGGGATAATAATGCTTAAATGATACTGTTATAGAACCCATTTCTTTTCTAAAGGTTAATCATTTTCGAAGTGATTATTAATGGACCCATTTTTCCTATGGGTTAATCATGTTTCAATGTGGTATTTAAGCAACCTATTTATTTTCCACGTGTTAATCATGATTCAAAGGGATTTTTATAAAACCCATTTATTTTCTATGGGTTAATAATGTTTCATGGATATTTTTATGGATCTTGATTCTTTTACATGGGTTAATCATCTCTCAAGGAGATTGACATGGAACTAATTTATTTACTATAGGTTATTCAGGTTATAAAATGAATAATAATTGTTTCTATGAGTTTTGCAATGAAATTTATAATATATGTACATTATTTAAGGTTCCAGTACATTATATATGATGGGTATTCCTACATAACTTCAACTATATATTATATGATGGGGGAACCTAGATAGAGATCCCATACATTTGGTAATGATTATGTGGTTTAGAGAATTATATTGGAATTCATCCATTTGATTATTCCAATTTTAAGGGTTCTAAGATGATGATGATTTAAGAAAAAAAAACATTTTTGTATTCATGAGATTGGTTTATAATGTTTCCTTTGATCAATATTGATATCACTTGGCTCATGATTATTCATTCTTATAACTCTTTCCTTTGTTAAAGGCATATTCCATGTTTCATGATTAATGATTTAGGTATTTAGGGGTATGATTTATTTTATGATTCTCTCATGCAATCTAATTGTATCGACATACCTGTATGTATTTATTATCCTCATGATAATGTTTAATTATTAATTTTAATGTTTACCCATACTAAGAATTTAATCTCACCCTTATTATGATTCCTTTTCCCCAGGGCACCAAGAATAATGTTGAATGATTTTTTTTGTATTATTTCATATATATGATCATAATAACATAATTTAACATAATAAATGCATGGTTATGTGGGATAAATTATCATTTAAGGACATGGGTATTGATTTTTTAAGTTTTTGTCCAATTTGTCTAAAATTTTAAAACTAAAATTTATTTGAGAATGAATCTGATCCAATATTTCTTTTTAATGCTATAAGTTTTTTATGGTGAAAATTAAGTCACCTTAAGTGGTTTCAAAAAAATTTCTTTAATATTTATCATTTCAGCACAGGATCTAGGAGTGTAGGTTTAGAGCTACTATAGTTTGTATTAGAGGAGGGTTTAGACAAAATTGGAGAAAATGATGTTTTCATGTGCAGTTTTATTTAGAGTTATGAATAAAATCACAAGTCTATTATGATAAGGTAGATCATAATTTGAATGTAGTAAACACAACTTTTTAGGTTTTAATTTATGATATATTGAACAGATGAATGATAATTTTGTAGAAATTTTATTTGGTTGAACTATATGTCAAGTTTCATTTTAATCTGAAGTATCCCTTTATATTTTTCAAAAATATGTTTTAAAGAACTAATAACCTTTATGGTTTATATGATACTGATTATTTATGAATGCATGTTTTATTATATAGATAACCATGTGATACTAATGTGATTTGGTGACTAATTAATTAATGGTATTTTAGAAGACGATCACTATATTTTTTGGCTTCTAAGTTAAAAATTATGATATAAACATTGAGGGAAAAATATTTTATATTATGGTTATTAAAGTTATTTATGATATAGGTTCATTTATATAAGGATGGATTTAGTTTTAACTTGTGTATTACTATTAAATTTTGGAGATTAATGTATTATTTATTTAAATGAAGTTTATTTATTTAGGGGATTATCTTATCATGTGCTAACCATTTTGATTTATTTAATATCTAAATACATGTGGAATATCTATATAATCACTTTTATGATTATACGATCATTTAAAAATTGATTTATGTGCTTTCAACATGGGAAAAAATATTCATCATAAATTCTCATTGTTTGGAGAAAAAATGATTTTATGTTGGACATTGATTAATGGATGAAATTGAACTTATAAATTATGAAAATTTACTTATTTTATTAGTCTATATAGAAAAATAATTCCTAAAATCTCATAAAATTATCGTGATATAAAATTTCATCTTATTAACATAATTTATGATAATATCACTGATCGTTTTCACACCTCATTAGTTTATAGTATCGTGGTTGTTATCTTTATATTTATCATTCAATTTCTTATGATTGATTATCTCTGACACTCAATATCATTATTTTTTAATAATTATTTTATTACATGTCCAAATCATAACTTCCCACCTATATTCTCTTATTTGGATATCTAGTATGTTTTATTCAAGATGACCATAACATTCTCTTTTATATTTTATTTAGTGGATGTTTTATTAACCCTTTTTACGATGTGGGTTTCCAATATATATATTTCTTTCAAATTTAAAACTTTTATAACTATGTTCAAGTTAAAATTTTGATGATGAAATTTTTTAATGTTGTGTAGGATGTAACACCTAGATATCTTAAAAGAATATCATTTTGTTTGATATTATATTTGGCATGCAACACTAAGCTTAAACGACTTGTGAAATGCATAACCATTCTATTCTAATTATTAAATTGGAAGGTTTGAATAGTATTAAATACATTATGTTATTTATATTTAAAAATATACTACTCAATATTAAATATTGATAAATTCATAGTTGATAATCAATCAATATTTAGTAAAGTGGTTTTATTCTTCAAAAATATGATTTCATCAAAAATTTATTTTATTCCTTTTTATGATAAATTTTGATAAATATTATTTGGAACTATTTGAAAATTTTATTTTAAAAAATTATATAAATTTTTTAAATCAGTGTATGAAAAATAAATTTTCTTTAAATTTGATATTTTTTGGAAAATATTTTTTTCTCTATGAATACAAAAAAATACTTATTTTTGTAAAAATATCATTTATTTTCAATAAATCATGTGATTTAAAATAAAAATTATTTTTTTGAATATGATTTCATGTATTTATATTATAATTTATTTATATATAATTCACTTGATATCATTTGAATTTTATTTAAATTTTATTTTAGTAAAAGTAACTTTTTGGGTTTAAAATGGGGTTTTCTAAAAACTGTTTGAAAGTAGATAATGTTTCTCCATTTAAATTAATTAAAAAATCCTATAATGAATAATTATTTAAGTGAAATTTAAATATTATATATAAATAAATATTAATTTATATTCATATGATAATAATTATTAGTTATTGAGTTAATATAAAATCAACTTTATCTTGAAAAATAAACTTCCTGAAAACCGGTTATTTCATCATGTTTGAGGGGTTAATTTTAGATTAGATTTTTTCCACTTTTTACAACTAAATTTGCTAAAATGGATTAAATATTTATAATCATAATAATTTATGTTATATAATATGTTCAAATAAAATTTTATCAAAATGAATGGGAAATTAGTAAAAATTAATGACCACGATTGAGGTGAAAACTGGTTTATTGAGGGTTAAACTAAAATTATAATGGTAAAAATGAATTAAAAAATGTATAAATTAAATTGGATGGAATATTTTTACCCTATAATTTATGATGTTATATAATGGTTCTTTTTGGATCCATGTTTCATGTGAAAAATGTGGGTACAATTTTTTATTTTAAAAAATTACAATTTTCCACTCACCTCAGTTATAAATGGACATCACCTCTCCCCTCCTATTAGAATCTTAAAAAACTTTTTTAAGATGTTACGTGACAAAATAAATTCCAAAATTCCCTACCCTCATCCTATGTGTCTTTTTTTTCATAAATTCATTCTTGTAATACTTTAGGAATAATCCTAAAGATGTGGTCCAAGAAGAGGTGAAATTCTTAACTATGATTTTTTGTTTTATTTATTACTTAAAATAATTAAAATATTATTCAGATATGTTAATAATTTGTAAATTCATGTTATTATGTTAATTTATTAACCTAAATCTTTCTCCACTTCAATCAATTGGGATACAAAATCATCATTCATGTGTATGGAGGACTACCGTCTGACGAACTAATGTCATTCATTTTTTATCATTACCTATCATGGATTTATATGTTGATGGATTTAAAGTATATATTTTATACTTATAACATATTTATAAATTTGGATTTATCATATCACATATACCTTATTAAATTCTAGACTGTGGGGGATACGTTAACATCGCTCATATGCACGATAGACTATCGGGTCACGAAGCGATGTGATTTGTTTTTCACTAATGCTTTACATGGAAGAAAATATGGATAATGTTAATGAATATATGTTATATAAATTAAATAATAATTATATTAATTTCATATTTATCATTATTAAAAGTTAATATATCATTTTATTTCTTACATTGAATAATTATAACATCTTTTTTGTACGTGTGGACTACTGCCTCCACGAAGGGATATGATTATTTTTTTCATCACCACACCATAAAAATAGAATATATAAGTATATTTAATGAAATAATAATTTATTAATGATATTATGATAATTTTTAAATGATAAAAATTTAATACATTCTTTTCATAATGATCATAAAAAATGTAAAAGTTAATCATACACATGTATAACCTATTATCTCTAGAATTGTAGTGTAGTTCATTTTTCATAACTAATTTTCAAGAATGGTTTTAAAATTATAATTGATGAACAAATATGATAATAATTTTATTATTATTATTATTAAAATTTTGAAAAATTTAATTCTTTGACCATAGTTGACACACTGAACCCATTTTGAAACAATGAACAAAACATCATCAGAACACCTATTATAGACTTAACTCATTATGTATTTGAATATTTCATTAAAAAGAAACAAAATAAATGATATATGTATTAGATATTAATCATGTAAATGGGTTTTAAGATATCAATTAACCAATTTAATTTTATTATACAGTATTTAAAAGAAATATAATGAAATTATAGACTTGAGTTAAGGGTTTTTTTGTCTGTATTTTTATTTCTATTATTATTATTCCATATTCACCACTTGTTTTTATTGTATGGAATATATACTACCAATTTTACATGAAATATTTTGAATCCTTCATAATTTCTTTTATTTTAAGATTATATTTTAATTATTTCATTCAAATGTAATTGACATGCAATTTACCAATTGGTAACGAATTTCTTAAAGCAATTTCTCTTATTTTGGTTATAATACATATTTATTGACATTATTATTTAAAGATTATGTGAGTAATGAATTTTTATTATATTATGATTTATTTAAACTTATTTTATACATATTAAAGTTTATAAATATAATCTATTCATAGAATAATTCTCAAATAAAATGTTATGATTTTTGTAAGTGTTATTCATCTCAAATTCTCTTTCATTGAGACATAAATTTATGGTATAAACCTATGTTAATTTTTGAGGTGTTAATATTAACCTTAGAAATGTTATATCATAAAAGGCATAATTTTCATGTTATTTAATGTATAATTTTATTTTATTCTTTCATGGGGATTATGATTAAAGAGTTACCAAATTGGGAAATTCTTATGTGACAATATCCTTCCATTCGAGATTCTTTATGTTCAGGGTTCCTACAGAGTAAATAATATGTTAATATTTTATTTAGTATCATATCATTATTATAAACGTTTTATTAATTTTATTAAAATTTATTATTTCTATTTCATCCTTTATTTAGAGAAAAAATATCAATAAATACATTTTTAAGTGATACGGATCGTGTATTATCATTTAGATTGTGAATCATGCACTTCCATGTCTATTATTTCTAAAAAAATTCAAAAAAATTATGAAAATAAATTATTTAATTAAGAAATTTTACATGATATTAAACCATCAATTAAAGATTTTATGATGAAATTTTTTAGTGTTTTCTGAATGTGTCACTTTTGACTCCTTTTTTTAAAAAAAATTGAAAATAATTTTTATTTTTAACACTTATGGCATGAAAAGATTTTACCAAACTCATATCCATTAATTTCTTGGATGTTTCCCTCATATTTTTAAGGTTATTTTAAAATAAAAGGATTTCAAAATTTTTTATTTTTTATAAAATTTATTTCAAATAAGAAAGGATATTTTCCTCAAAAAATGTTTTAAAATATTTTTAAAACTTCTATTATAAATTTTCAAGGTTATTTTAAATGAAAAGGATTCTAAAAATGTTTTATGTTTCAAAAAAGTATTTTTATTATATAAAAGGATATATTCCCTAATAAATTTTAAAAGTTATAATTAAAAATCATTTTCTATCAAAGATTAAATTATTTTGACTTTGCTTATGCTTTATTAGGGATATGATTTAAGGATACAATTATTATTAATTATTTGAATGGTTTATAATTATGATAAGAAGATGTTTATGAAATCCATTTCTTTTCTTTGGGTTAATCATGTTTCAATGTCATTTATATGGAACCCATTTCATTAATATTGGTTAATCGTGTTTCAAAGATATTTTTATGTAAGCCGTTTCATTTTTATATGTTAATAATATATCAAATGGATTGTAATAGAACCCTTTTATTTTCGATGGTTTAATCATACTTCAAGGGGATTTTTATGGAACCCATTTCTTTTCCAATGGTAAATTTTGTTTGAAAGAGATTATTATGTAAGACAATTGTTTTCCATAGGTTAATCATTTTTCAAAAAGATTATTATGGAACCCATTTCTTTTCTATTTGTTAATCAACTTTCAAAGAGATTATTATGTAACCCATTTCTAATCCAGCATTTAATCATGTTTTAAAGATATTGTTATGGAGCCTATTTATTTTCCATGTGTTATGTATTTTTTAAATTAGACTGTTATGGAACCCATTTTATTTCCATGGTTTAATATTGTCTTAAAGATATTTAAATAGAACTACTTTATTTACTATATGATAATCATGTTATTAAATTAATAATGATTGTATCTATGATTATTATGATGAAATGAATGATTTATGTACTTTATATATGGTTCTTGAACATTATATATGATGGGTTCTCCTAGATATCACTGGGTGAGCCCGATATAGATAATATAATGGGTGTTCGCAGATTATGTTCCAATGCATTGGTTAATGATTTTTTCTCTAGAAAATAATATAGGAAGTTAGGCATATGGTTATTCTCGTTTTAATAAATCTATAATGGTTCTATAATGATGATTTTCTAAGATACCAACATGTTTTATGTATTTTTACATGTGTTCATAATCTTTCCATTTATCATGATTGATATCACATGTCTCATGATTCCTAATTTTTAATATTCTTCCATTTATTAAGGCCTTATTCCATGTTTCATGATTTATGATTCAGATATTGTTGGGTATGATTTCTTTTATGAATCACTCATGCACTCTGATTATGTCGACATAGCCTTATGGACTTCTTATTATCATTTATGGAATTTAATTGTTAATGCTTATATTTACACCTAATGAAAATTTCATCTAAACCTTATTATGTTTTAGTATACCTAGGATATTTAGAATGATGTGGACCTAATTATGTTTAGAATAACTTTATATGGATGATGATGATGAAATAATGTGAAATTAGAAAATCTGGGTTAAGTGGGATAAATGCTCATTAAATAAAAGGCTCTTGTTTATGTAAGAGTTTGTAAAAATTATATAAAAATATATACATAAAATGTACTTGTAAATGTATGTGATCCAATATTTCCTTCTGAGATTATAAGTTTTTTATGTCCAAAATCATGTCACCTTCATCGGTTTCAATGCCAAAAATGTAATGTTTGTCATTTCTACACCATATCTAGAAGTTTGTATTCGGGGAAGTTATATTCTTTGTTAATACATTATTAATATTAGTAATATAATTTATAATGACTTAATCATAATAAATTTAGTTTATAAAAATAAAAAATACATAGAGCATAAAAAGTAAATTTTTAGTAAAATAAATTATTAATTATAAAATGTATTTATTCATATTAAAAACCTATTAATAATTATTAAGTTGAGGTTAATTTATTTTACTCTAAATATTATCGATAAATTTCATTAAAATATTTCTTTAGATATGATAATATTAAAATACTCAACACAAAAGAAGATTTCTTTGAAAAATATTATATTTTCTATAAATAAACATCATCAAATACCATTAAATTTAATTATTTATATTCCAAAATTTTAATTTAACTATTCAAATAATTTTAAAATATTTTATTGGATTTTATAAATACATTATATAATAATAATAATATGGGACACATAAATATATATATATATATATATATTAATAAAATATCATAATTAAATATTACCTTTTTGTTTCATTATTACATTGTCACAATGTATTAACGCTCATCTTGTTTTGTAAAATTTTATCTCAATAAAGACTATAAAAGTTTTTTTAGTTTTTTGTTTCATGTGAAATAATAAACTCAACATATTATTTATTTAAAGGTAAATTTATACTAAAATATCCATGTGTTACAACCATCCCCATAAATAAATTTCATCCTCAAAATATTAATTATAACTTATAAATAAAATAGATAAAGGTATTTAAATTATTAACATGAATCAATGAAAAATTTATAATGATATAACTACCATACAATATTCTGTAGTACTAGGAAAAATATTTTTTAACTCAAAATAGGCTAACATCGATATTGATTTTCTCTCCAATCATTTGAGCTAAATACCCCTCGTGATTGGGTATTGAAACCCACAGAATTAATTTTCATTGACAGTTCTTAGTCATCCTTAAACTATTAAATGATCATGATTAACTTGTCATATAAAATTTAAT
The DNA here is from genome assembly GCA_963277665.1 of Viscum album. Taxonomy (NCBI): domain Eukaryota; kingdom Viridiplantae; phylum Streptophyta; class Magnoliopsida; order Santalales; family Viscaceae; genus Viscum; species Viscum album. The sequence goes on from OY728146.1 coordinate 1,114,977,739, forward strand.
CATCCTATTTTAGTAATTAATATGGAGTCTATGTGGTGATATCCATATATTTCAAAAAAAACACCTCAAATTCATCTAATTAAAGAATAATAAGAGTTTCATGATGAATATTCCCACAATATCAACATGTGAGACAATAATCATATAACTAGATGTTTTCTATGATAACTTAATATCAAATCATAGGTGTCATGATTTTATTCTCTTATAAAACTTCATTGATATACAAATATAGTTAGAACCATAATTTAATAAGTCATCCACGAATTTAGAGTGGATGTTATGTGTACTTTATTTATCATGATCCACTTCAATGGTGGTTTTTTCATAGGAACTTCCTTGTAACCTTGGTCTTGGAAGAAACTGAGGTATATTATAATTATTATCCCTATCATTGGGAAATTAGTTTTAAATATTCCCAAACTCCATGAATTTGTAGTGTTGAAAGGTGGGTGGTGAATTATTTTGGATAATTATACCTTAAATTGTTTTAGTTGGCCTCTTTATTTCCCGTATGTAATCAAGATCTTGATGGAAAATAATTCCACACAAGAAACATTTTCTTATTCCTTCGAGACATCCCCTTGGGTTACTTTTACAATATTCTTAACATGTAGGTATTTAAATACTATTTCCATCATGGTTATTTTCATAAAAAAATCTATAAAACTATATCCTTTACTTCATTGGTGAGTTTTGGAGTTTTTTATGATTTTGAATGTTAATAATAACTCATGATAGCTTGGTGTTCATAACCACAATATATTTATCACTATATTTCATCCCATTTGGTGGCTATTTTGGGAAATCACCAGAATTCTCATAATATCCTTTGTTGCTTGATTTCAACTTCCTCCAACCATAGCATAAATAAAATAAATTTTATGCATTATAATACTTAATTTAATAAATATATCAATGGTTACTATAAACTTAAATGAAGTTACCCATAAATGATGTCCATAAGATAACATGTGAATCTATAATGTTTGATCTAAGTTTTATTATGTTAATATTCTTATTGTGTTCTATAATATATCATTCCATATATTAAATCACTAAATTACCCTTAAATTATTCACAATTTTTCAAAAATATAATGTGAATCACTAAATCATATCCATCAACTATGTTAAACTGGGTGTGAAATTAAAAAGGCTTATTGTGCATCTAGTGAAGATCAATTTAATACTCAATAAACATTTTTAGGGTTATGACCCCTAGGTTCATCTATTCCATAACCTATACCCCCTTGTTTGTATCCAAAAATGATGTTATTGAAGGGAAACCTCACGATCTATGATTTACCAAAATTTTGGACTTTTCTCCTATTTAAGATTATTCCCATAGATTTTTAATAATGTTATCCATCCTTAATCTGAAAAATAAGCATAATAATCTCCAAAAATAATTAAACTCTACCCTAATTCCAACTTAATACCCTCAGACCAAAACTCCTCAGTCTGGTGCTAAAACATACTTTATAAACTATCTCTGATACCAAGTGAGATACCCCAAAATAAAAATAAATATATTTTACATCATTTTAAAAATATAAAAAATATATATCATGAATAATATCATAATCACAAAAATCAAAGGTTCAATATATTTGGATAATAACTATGTAAATAACATATAATGTCAGTTCAACATAATCAAACCATACTTGATCCCCTTATATACATCTACTAGGATATAGAAATTTTCATTACCATGGGAATGGAAAAAGAAAGAATGGGTGACATAAAAACCTCATTAAGGGAAAAAACATCAATGGGTCACAAAGGAATAGAGTATAAGAATATTGGAAAACATGAGAATGGGAGAAAATATGATTACATTATTATGGATGAACATGATTTTTCCATAATCCAAGATAAGGATATGTAATGTTAGGTGATCTAACATATACCATGGTTTTAGAAAGATAAATCAAGAGATATATACATGACATGTGGATCATAAAATAAGAATAAAAGAAGAAAATGTTTTCTAGAAGGTTATATTGGGAACATCAGGATGGCCCCTCACTCTCCTAGGAGTAGTGCTCCCTCCTCTCTTATGGATTTATTAGGTTCCGTCTATATCCTTCTTCGACTTTGATTCCACATTTTGGTCTCACATGGTTTTCTCAGCCGATTTTTTGGATCCCTCATTATGTACCCTTTTCATCCACTATAATGTCTAGATATAGGGTTTTTCCTTATCCCTTATTAGTCCCTTTTGGTTTTTTCTAGTTTTTTCCTTATGTTAGTGTCCCTTAAAAGTCCTTAGGTTACTTCCTCTCTACTCTTTCTTTATGACCCTTCATTTAGGACCCATCTTGTTCTAGTGAGGGGGGATCTCTTGGTGTCTTGGGATGTGTTGATTGAGCATATAAGGGTGGTTTCTAATTCATTACCTATGATGGTGTTTTATTTTATACCTATGGTGTTCCTCTTCATTGATGGAATTATTTTTATGTTTCTTTTTCGATGTGTTGTGTTATTCTGTTTTCTTGAATGTTTTGCTGGTGATGACTACTTAGGTAAATGGATCGACACAATGGTTGGTGGCATTGATGATGTTTCCCAGTTTCTTTTCAGTTTTGGATGTTAATATTTATTGTTATTCTATAATTTTGATGTTTCTTAGTGTTCTTATACTAGTGGTGGCTCTAAATCTAGGGTTCAGTGGTCATAGTAGTGGTCGAATCTCACTATTGATGCTTTTGTTGTCCCATACTCTACTACAGATCATGTTTCCAAAAATATTCTCCGAATCTGATTCATAGAATGGTTCTTAAAGAGTTTTGGGATGTAATTTCTGAGAATTTGATGGAGTATCAATTGGCGCTACTCTATGGTGTATTTATCTTTATCCATAGTCTCCCTAATGGATTTTTATTTATGATGGATTGTGGATTGGGTTCACTTCGTGGCATTGATGTTTGTGTGTTTTTTTGATGATGATGGAAATTTTCCAACAATGTCATTGAATTCCAGTGGTTTCCTCACCTACGATCTGGTATGATTATGTGTTCACTTTTTTTCAATATACATGACACAAATAGGGTTGTGGCTCTAGGGGTGATGCAGTTCGAATTTTGAAAATTTGAAGTATGATTTTTGAATCTGGTTATTTTTTTGTGGTTGAATGAGTGTATAGATATGTTTTTGTTTCTTCCCACATAACCAACCATGGGTTTTCAAAATAATAATAATAAATAGAGTGGAGTTACAAGTAAATGTCATAAAATAATTATCCTGTGAAATGAAAAAATTATTTACAATTCAATCTACAATTATGCCAACATAAAATATTCTTAAAAAAGATAGCCACAATATCTTCCAAAAAAACTTGTAAAAAATATTTCTAAAATCATATCCAGACAAAAAACATGTTAAAAGGATATTTTAAATCATTTAAACACAAAAACTGTTGATTAGAGCTATCCAAATGTACTTCCACATAATAAACTTATGAGAAAATCTATTATAAAATCATTTCCAAACATCAAGATCATTATCTCATGAGATAAAAAACATTAACTAATGCATTAGAGATATATATAAGACCCATCCTATAAGATAATTATATTTCATGCACGTGAGTTCCATATAAATTCAATAACATATCATATCCTAAAGAATCCATGGAATGAAAATGGGTTTCACAACATTACCAGCTGGTATCATGTAAAATGACCTCAACAGAACTATTTTTTTATAGAAAAAACTCAATCTCAAAAAAAGAATATTTTCCAATGGAATTTAGAGACTAATTAAAGAAAAAATAACATAATAAGAGATCTATCCTTTTATTATATATGGTAAAATAGATTTGAAATAACAAAGAAATGATTTCATAAAACATTTTTAACATTATTGTAAAAAAAGGAAGTAAAAAGTCACTTAGGAAAAAAAATTAAGAACGTTTATGGAATAATATTTTTAAAACATATTTTTAGGGATATATCAATATTTTATCCTTTTAAAAACATAAATTTTATCCTTAGTAAATTTTTTGGAAAAAATAATATATATCAATGTGATAGGAAAATCCTTTTAAATATTTTAATTTTCATTTATTGAAAACCATATCTTAAAAGGGATAATTAAAACATCATTTAAAAATAGTGAGGATAAATATTATGATTACATGATTAATGTATTTTTTATTTTGAAAGTAATAATTTAAAAAAAATTGAATGAAATAATATTTATGTGGAATGTAAATATCTTATTGAAGAGGATGTGAATAATTCTTAACAATGTTATACTTTTATGAAAAAAACACATCAAGGTAGAATATTTATATTAAAAATTCAATTTTACTTCATGGGAAATAAAAAATATCATAAAATAAAATAATATTATAGAATAACTATTCATATAAGAATGAAATTCAATAAATATAATTATAACTTAGTGAAAGGATATTTGGGTTATAAAAATATCTTATGGCATGTAACGGGTTGTTACCATTATATTAGGTTTATTCTACTCTTTATCATTGCTTTCATTTTTTGGGTTAATTATTTTATTCCCTGAATTGGTGGGATACATATAATGGTGTTTTTATAGATTTTTTGTATTTTTATCTTTTCCCTCAGCTTTTGTTTTGTTTGTTGTGTGGTTACACGACTTATAGTAGGTTTTCACAACATGTAATCTTGTTTAGACTCATCCCATGAGTTGAATTCATAGCATGGATTTTTATATGATGTGTAAGGGTTACACATCATGTAATGTAACATATGGTATATAATTTAAAAAGAAACTCATTTTTTTTGGAATAAATAAATATTAAATATATTCACGATGTGTAAAAGATAACACACTATCTAATTCTTTGAGTTCATGTTGTTATAGTCCCATAAAAGTGTTTGAGGGATTGTTTGATTTTTAGCCTTCTCCACATAGCTACAGATCCTAACTTGGGTGCTTTTGGTTGTCTTCTTTATATTAGGATTGATTCATTTCGTGATTAATCAATAGGGTCGTTCACTTCATCTCTATGAGTAAGCCTTTCCTCTTAGTTTCTCTATCATTGGTGGTTGCGGCATCGGTTGTCATTGAGGTTAGTAATTGGTTTGTGTTTTCTATCAATCCTTTTCCATTTTTGTTCATTCCTTATATCCCAAAGGATGACCCTATTTTTTATAATCCCTGTTATCAAAGGTAGTTTGGTTTTCTACACTCTTCAGGTAGGTGGATAAGTTTAATTGTTCTAATTTATTGAATTTCTTGTTGTTCACATTTATTCCTTAAGATTTGAAATGGTTTTCATGTGTTGAAATTATAAAGGGATTCGTTTTGTGTTTGAAAAGGATTTTTCTTTAAAAATGTAATTTCCTTGATTTGAAATGGGAAAATAGATTTTCAAACACTGAAGAATATTTTATTGGATTTGAAATTTTTTTATAAAAAGGTGACAATTGTTTTTAAAAACATAAATTTACAAACATTATATAGTGGTAACCTTGGATACATCAAGATAGAGTCACATGTAGCCTTAATGTTTGTGACTCCATTAGGTGGTGACCTATTGTATTTTGATGATCTATGTCAATCCTTGATGTTATTTTGGATCCAAATTTATGCATTGTTTGGGCTTGTGAGTGTTTAGTACATATTTTCCCATAAGATAGAGCCTGCATGGTACGTGCATTATTGTTTATGGTTGTTTATTTCAAGATAGTTTATTTCATGGATGTTAGGTCACATGTATGTATATATTTTTGTATTTTTACTATCTTTTTCCTTGATTTGGAAAATATAGAATGCAATTTTTGAAAAACTCCACATTTTTTTAAAAAAATTAAAATTGATTTGTTTATAAACATTCTTATAAATTTTTCTAATTTTAAATCCTGGATGTGTGTTATTTTTAATTTAAATTGTATATATATTTAGGCGGTATTATATTATACCTTGTTTCTCATACCCTACTTAATCTTTTGACTAGATGTAGACCTTTTTTAGTATTCAGGTAATGAAAAGTGATTTCAATAGTGATACATGTTTCCTCTATACATCGTCATTTTGTTTGTATTAGTTTGGAGGAGAAACTTACTCACATAGAGACTTTTTTTCAAGAATTATCTTGTTTTAAAACATTAACCATTTTATATTATTTGTATATTTTGTTTGTTTCTAAATTGTACACTGGTTTTATGTCTTGTTTCAATGAAATACAATACTTGTTTTTTTTCTTTGTTATACCCCACCCCATAAGGGGATGGCTTGGGTGACTAGTCTGGTTGAACCAGGTTGGTTTGTTACAATTTGGTATTAAATATATTACTATGCTTGAAGTGTTTCATCACTGCCTGAGTTGTTTCATTTTCTTAGGTATATATGAGTAGGATCATCAGAATTCAGATTATAGGTGTGGAAAAGGGGCTTGGTCAGATCAGTCAAGTTATTAAATCCAAGTTTCCATGGATTGTTAAAAAATCATTACAAAGTCTAAGACCAATTAATTTGGTTCATTTGAATAAATTTTTTAGGATTTTTATTTATATTATCATATCAATAATATTTTAGGAATTGTTGTGTATATGGTCATCTGAATAAACTAAATCGGGAGTTTATTTAGATGGGCATGTTCTTTTAAAAAGGTGTTTCCCTTTCTTATAAGGACTCATAACTAGTTTAAATTCATATTGTTTTAAATCATGTTTTTGGATTCCTGTTTTCATTTAATTGGTTTTGGAATTTTCTCATCATTGATAAGTTGTTGTATTATGTTTAACTGACATTGCCTCCTAGAAGAGATCTTATAAAAACAATAGGGGAAGTCACGAGGCAGGTTCCGCATGAGGACCCTTTAGTGGAATCTTCAGTGGTTAAAGTAGTGATCCATACTATTTATACTCTGGGGTTAGTGAGCTCAGTAAACTAGGAAAACAAAGTGGATAATGGTTCATAATTTAACATATAGTATTCTCCTCTCTTCCACAAAGAAAAAAGACCACAAGAGTCAGAGGATTATCTTTAATATATTGAGAGGATATATAACATTTTGAATACACCTAAGGATTATAAGGAGTGGTTTTCCTTGTATATACTTGAAGGACTGGGAATAATATGGTTAGACTTGATAGTGAAATCTATGTTTCATGAATGTCTTACTTAGGTATCCGTCAATCATATATTTAATCAGTAGTTTTATCCTAATACTTTATGTGTGAAAAATACCCTGGTGTTTTTGACTTTGTGTCATAGGGAGCATAGCATTCTAGATTACTCCACTTTATTTTCCAAGTTAGTGTATCTAGCACTAGATCTCATCACCAATGATTACCTGAAGACTTAGAGATTTGAAATGGATCTGTGGGCTGATGTTCATTCAATGATTGTACTTTTTTTCCTTCCAAAATTTTCATAGTTTTTAGATAAACATGCTTTTAATGAGGTGGACATATCTAGGAGGACATGCTTGGGAAAAGAATTAGTGTGTTTAGCGAATAGCTAAGGTGGTTTTTTCTATTATAAAAGGAAGCGTAGGAGTGGTCAGTTTTATGTAGGACGAGACTCAAGGGATTATACAGGGTAGCAACAAGTTATTTTATACTAGTGTGGGATGCATGGTCATACCATACCACAGTGTATAGAGGCACCTAGAACTTATCATCAATATGGGTAATCTTGTTATCTGAGGAATTTTCGTGATAATATGTCCCAGGGAATTTGGCATGATTCACTTTCACCAAGGGGGCATAGGTTCAGGTTTATCCATATGATGGTGGGAATCTCATTCTCGGGATAAGGGGAATGTCCAAGTGTCTATTTTTGGATGGATTTATATAGTTGGGTGAGTTCTGGAGGAATCTGAATCAGGGCTAGCTATTTTTATAGATACAATGTTTATTTCATATCCTATGGTAATAGATGTTTTTTGATATAGGTGCTACTCATTCATTCATATCATCAAATTTGGGTGACATATTGAGTTTACATTCAGGGAATATTTTGTTCTTTTTAGATATTTCCATTCCATTTGAAAATAGGTCTGAACAAGGTTTCAATTGTACTATGTGTCATGTGGTGATCAAAGACTTTAAAGTGGGTTGGGACTTCTTAGTACTTCATCATAAAATCATTTAAATATTGATAGGCATGGATTGTATGATTAGTAGAAAGGCCTAGATGGACTGTTATCACCATCAGGTAAAGTTATTATTTATATATAGGGTCACTAATATTTTCCATGGTGAGTGGGACTATATTAGGAAGGGCATGGCCAGTTGTTCCTTATGATGGTTTAATTTCATACCAGTTGTTAGAAATGTTCTATGATGTACTTGATCTAGGAATGGATAGTAAACTACCTACTATTGTGTGTGAGTACCCTAAGGTCTTTCTAGATGATTTTTATGAATTTTATCTAAAGAGAGAGGTTGATATTACTATTTTCCTAATACCTTCAATTATTCCCATTTTTATTCCATCCTATCTAATGACTCCTATAGATTTTTTGGAACATAAATTCCATTTTGAGGACATGGAGCTTAAAGGATTTTTTCATCCTAGAGTGTCATCATAGACTTCAAATGGTCTCTTTTATAATAAGGAAGAAAAAATTATTAGACTTTATATTATCTATTGAAATGTCAATTGGTTATCTATTATGAATAAGTATCATTTACACATTATTAATGACTTATTTGATTAGTTAGGGGGGTCATTGGTTTTCTAGGATACATTGTGGTTGGGGTTCCATTAGTTGATATCCTATTAAGAGGATATACCCAATACAACATTTCAGATTCCATATGGGAATTTTTATTTTTTGGTTATTCCATTCAGACTCACTAACACTATTACAATGTTCATGGTTTGATGAAACAAATCTTTAATCAATTATTGAACTCTTTTTTTATTATTATAGATGATATCTTGGTGTACACAAAGTCAGAAGAGAATAATGAAGACCATTTTGATATCATTAATCAAACATTGAGGGAACATCGTCTTTATGGTATGCTTTCCAAGTTTGAGTTTTATATCCTCGATGTTAGGTTTATATGGCATGTGATATCATAGAGGGGTGTATAGCTTGATTCAAAAAAGGTATAGGAAGTTATGTATCATGGGAAATATAGAAATTTATTTGAGATCTAATTATTATTGGGTTTTAAAAAATAATATAGATTGTTTGTTTGGGAATTCTCCAAGATTTAATTTTCAATGATAGGTTTATCTCATAAGGCTATAAATCTTGAATGGGGTGAAAAGTGTCAGAGAAATTTTGAGGAGCTGAAGATGAGGTTAACTTCAGCACTAGTTTTCATTCTTTCTGTACTAGGTTCGGTCTATGATGTTTTTTGTTATGCTTTTGGTATGCATTTTGGATGTGCCATAATACATGGGAAAAGGGTTGTGTCTTATGACACTTACTAGTTATGCCCTCTTGAGAAGAACTACCCCACGCATAATCTTTATTTTTCAGATATTATGCATGTGCTCAAAACATTACTTTCTTATCTCTTTAGAGAGAGATTTATGGTATATTCTGATAAAAAAAATCATGAAGTATATTTTTAATCAAATATATATGAACATTTGACATGGATTTTAGGTTTAGTATCTTTATAGAATTGACATTGATATCTTATATACCTACGAAAAAAGGTAATGTGGTGGGTGATGTGTTGAGTAGAAAATTACTGACACAATTCATAATAGAATTAGTTAAACAGTGGTATCTAAATAGGTTTCATATTGAGATGAAAATGGGAGTGTAAGAGGTTGGTGTAGAGGTGTTTAGTGGATAGTTTGGAAAGAGTTCAAGGAAAAGGTCTTCATAGTCCTAGAATAAAGAAAGGACATAAAGGAAATTGAGACTCAAGAAAATGCATTGTGGTAAAGGGGAAAAATGAAAGGGATGCAAAGACTATTCCCACTTTCCTTAGATGATGGAAACTAGGTCGGATAAGAAGGGTGGAAACAAGGAAAGTAAAGCCTTAAAGAATGGGGAAAGTGGAGAAAAAAGTGGGAAAATAGGAATAGTTGAAGAAGAGGAATGGGAGTGCTTGAAACTCATCCTCCATTCGAAGGAAGAAATGCTTGAGAAAGATGTTCAGATAAATGCTTCAAAAGAGGATATTGATAGAATATATGAAATAAGGTTGCAAGTTGACTCCAAAGACGAGCAAGAGGTGTAGTTATACAAACAATACTGAATCCTGGATCGAGGCTTCAACCAATTTAAAATCAACTCGGAGGAATTCATTCAGACAATGAATAGAATGGATACCCACCTTGAAGAGCTTATCAGCAAGGACCCATACTCCTAGGTTGGTACTTTTCAATGGGAATTATATAGAGTGTATGATTCTGATAATCTTATTCTTGTGTTTAATCAATTTTTGAGTTCCTTCAGCACGTAGTGGTATCAATTTTTGTGAACTATGGTTTCCCACTTTTCCTTAAAGTGGATTAATAATAAAAATTTATATTTGGTGGATAAAGGTTGAATCCTATTTTGATGAGTTATTTTGAATTGTGTAGATGATAGACATTGAGAGTGGAAACTTAGGAGAAATCAAAAATGGTGGGGAGACCTCCTATGGGTTGTCTTGGCCTCTCAATGGATGTTGGTGCTTCCGTGATAGGTTGGTTGTTACTTTTTCCTTAAGATAGGAGTTAGAAAGAAGAAACTATTATTATAGGTCTGTGTATCTTGGGGATACAAATATGTACCATGATCTAAGATGGTGGTATTGGTGTTTGGGGATGAGTAAATAAATTTTGTATTTTTTCTCATAGTGTCTCACTAGTCAAAGGGTTATGGTGGAATACTAGAGACCTGCATGTTTTTTGCAGCCTTTAATCATTCCATTTTGGAAGTGGGATGATATTTCTATAGATTTCATCATTAGTTTTCCATAGAATCCTAGTGGGAAGGATCTTTATTGGTTTACTATTTACTGACTCACTAAATATGTGCATTTATTAAAAATAAAGGACATGAATAATGTTAAAAAGGTTGGGTACTTATATGTTTGATAGATTGTAAACCATAATGTAGTTCTATCTATAGTTTTTTTATAGGGACTCTTGGTTCACATCCATATTTTGAAAAGTTTTACAGAAGGAAATGGGTTTATTGTTCAAATTGATCACGTATTATCATCAAAAAATGAATGGACAAACAAAGTGGGATATACAGGTTTTTGAGGATAGGATCTAGGCTTGTGTGTTTTATTTTGGTGGATCATGCGATAGAAATTTTCATTTGGTCATGTTTTCCTATAACAATAGTTATCAATATTTGATCAGGATGGCTCCCTTTGAGGCTTTGTATTGGTAGCCATATCAATCTCTCTTATACTTTCTAGAGTTGGGAGAGCGGACCTTGGTTGGGATGATTGTTGTTCAGGGGACAATAGATGTGTTAAAGTTGATCTAGAGGCATCGGACCACAACACATATTCATTAAAAAAATTGTGCGAACCTTCGGCATCAGCTGTTGGAGTTTAATGTTGGTGATCGTGCCATTCAAATAGTTTAACCTCCCTTGAGACACCATTGATTGGGAAATAAGGTTAAGTTTTCATTGGGGTTTGCGACCCCCTTTTAGATCATTGGAAGGCTGGGGATAGTTTCCAATCAGTTGATTTTATCACCTATCTTGACTTCTATAGATGGTGTGTTTTATGTTTCCTAGTTGAGGAGATATATACCAGATCCTTCCCATGAGATTAGTTGGGAGGATTTTGTTCTTAATCCTAATGTCACTTTGGTTGAGCAGCCAGTTTAGATTATGGATCTACAGGATAAGGTACTGCATAGTAAAATGATCCCTCTGGTCTAGGTACTATGGAATTATAGATAGGATTTCCATGTAACATGGGAGCATGATTCATTGATGAGGTAGTAGTGACATACTCTTTTCGTGGATCCAGGATCTAATTATCTTTTAGGGGAAAGAAATATTTTATTGTGGGTAGATTGTAATGCCCTATTACCTTTCTTTTAGTTATTTTCTGATCATTTTCTTTTTTTCTTATTTTTATTGGGAGATTATTTTCATCCCGGAATTGGGATAAAACCTATAATGGTGGTGTTACAAATTTTTTGGATTTTTATCTTCTCCCTAGGATTTTTTTTATTTGATGGATATTTAATGATGTTTAGTAGGGTTTCATGACTTGTAATGTCATCCAGACTCATCATGTGAGTTGAATTAATACCAAGTGTTGTTACACCTCATGTAAGGGTTACATGTTATGTAGTGTTAAATCTTGTTTTTAATTAAAATGGTGATGTTTTTTTCGTCATAACACAAAATTAAATCAAATCAGGATATGTAAAATATTATACACTATGTAATTCCTTGAGTTCCAGTTTTCATAGAATCGTATGGGTTTTTTATGGATCATTTATTTTTTTAGGATCCTCTACTCAGCTAGAGAACAGAACCTAAGAGATTTTGATTATCTTCATTCCACCTGAATCAATTCGTTCATTGATTGATCAACAAGGTTAGGTATATCTTCTCTCTAGATAAGTTTTTCCTCTTGGTTTCTCTCTCATTGGTGATTTTATCACCTATTTTCATAGGGGTTTGTGATTGATTGGTTTTATTTATCAATACTTTTCAATTTTTGGTCATGCATTGTGTTCCAAAGGAATACCTTTTGGTTTCCAATTCCCATTTTAGAAGGTGGATAGGTTTTATACACTCTTGAGGTAGTTGAATCTGTTCAATTTTTCTAATTTCTTGAATTTCGTGTTATACATACTGATTCCTTGAGATTTGAAATGGGACTAAATGTGTTGATATTGAAAATGGAATGGGTTCATATTTTAATATCCATTGAAAAAATAATTTCCATTATTTGAAATGCGTAAACAGACATTCAAACACTAAATCAGATTATCTTGAATTTGAAATTGTTTTATAAAAATTTGAGCATGGTTTTTTAAAAAATAATTGACAAACATTGCATAGTGGTAAACTTTGGTACATTGAGATAGATACATTGGTAGCCTTATTTTGTGTGACATAACTATGAGGTAACCTATTATATATTGATAGTCTATGGAAGTCCTCTATATTAGTTCAAATCCAACATTATACTTTGTTTGGGATTGTGAATGTGTACTACGTATTGTCCCATAGGATAGATCCAAGCTAGTAGGTGGATTTTCATTGTTTTTTTTATTTCATGATTTTTTATTTCATAGATGATGGCTCACAAGTTAATTTATATTTTGTTTTCATTAATTTATTTATTTTCTCTGGATTTGGAAAATATATTGTGTAATTTGTGAAAAAATCAAGTAATGTTTTGAAAATGATTTCAAATTAATTTTTTTATAAAAACTATTATAAAACTCATTTCTTTTAAATATTGGACTTATTCATTCTTGTTATTAGAACATGTATAGATTATTTGGTTTTATCCTACTAGCCCAAATTTCACACACCCTATATCAACCTATGGGAATATGTAGACTGTAATGACCCAAACTTTTTAAATAGTATATTAACTTAGTCTTAATGATTTAATAGAGATGTTAATGGTTAATGCAGAAAGAGGAGTTAATGGCTTCATCCAGTAGACTTGAACCTTATAAAGCCCACTTATCAGAGCTTGGGAAGAAGGTGGCATCTGTGGGCTTCGCTTTGGACCAAGCCCAAGCCAAACTCCAGCGTGTCAAGCTTGAACGGAAACGCCTACGGGAGAGGTTCAAGTTAGTAGAGATTACTAATAGGGCAATGTTATCTGAGCCTCCCTCAGATTCTCTCACCATAGCACACCTTACACTTAGGTCATATGCCGGTGTTATAAGGGGCTATGTGACGAGACCCTAGCTTCTTTGTGTAATCCTTTGGGATGAATGAATTAAGATTTCTTCCTTTAGTGATGCTTGTAAAACTTCAAATGTCCGGATAATTTTAGGATGTATTTTATTGATGAATTTTGAAAAAAAAGATATTTTAAAATATTTATGTAAACCCTAAATAATTAATGATGTGTAATGATTTTCAAAAAATGGTCTTCTACAAAAGTGTTCAGTAATGAATTTGGAGTCTAATAAGATAAACTTAATTTTTGATGAATAGTAAATTATGAATAGTGATTTTACACTTAGGATTAGTAATGTGACCAAATGGATTAGTAATTTCACTCAAAGAAAGTTTTAATATAATTTAGACACCTAGATTAAGTAATGTGATTCAATAAAATGGGTAAATAACGGTTTCATAAATGATTAATCAAGTATTAGTTTTTTCAGGTGAATAGTGTTTTTTAATTAAAAATTTAATTAAAAATAATTAGATAATTATTTTTATAAAAAGGACTTTATTTTTGAACTCAGAGCATCGATATTGTGGTATGGTAATTTTTGGGGATTTTTCTGAAAAAAAATGAATTTTCGATGAATAGTGCTTTTATTTAAAAATTAAATTAAAAATATTTAGAAAATTATTTTTATAAAATGGAGTTCATAAATGTATTTAGAGCATCGATATTTGGTAAAGGTAAAATTTTGGGATTTTTCTGAGTAAGATGAATTTTTTCAGTGAATAGTAAAAATGCAGTTTTAGTGTTTCGGTATGTTTAATGACATCATAGTTGTGTCATGATGATGTCATGAGATATTTTAAGGTTTGGCCGGCCAAGGGTGATGAATTATTGTTTTGGGGGCCCCATGTGGCCTAACTTTATGGAAAATATCATGAGAGAGCACATGGGTTTGAGAAAAGCACTTGTGAGGTGTCCATTGGCCATTAATGCCTTGTCCCCTCACTTTCCCTATAAATACCCACCCTTTACTCCTTTAGTTTTCACTCCCAACTCTCCCCCAACAAAGTTCTGGTCTCCTTACCTCCCAAGGAGTCCTCCCAAGGTGCCCCGAAGCCCTCAAGGTCCAAACCTTTGAGTTTCAAGAGTCACGTTTTAAGGTAAGGGATCTGACCTCTCTCTTTCTTTTCATGTAATCTCTTTTATGTCATTCCTTTTATGATTCATGATCTTATGTGAGAGGATGTTCTTTTATATTCATCTTACTTCCCTTTTCATTTTTATATGATGATAGATCCCCTATTACTCTCATCATTTCATTTTATGAAAGTTTAAGTGACGCCTTTAGGTGCCGAATGTTTAAGGGATTCTTTCACCCTTCTCATTTTTCAAGTTCGATTTTCATGTCAAGTCTTTCAAGTTCCTTTTTATTATGTTGGGGTATTATCTCTATATCTATCATACTGATCTCTTATGATCTTATTATGAGAGACCCTATTTTATCTTGTCAATTCATTTTCATTGAAGTTTAAGTGACGCCGTTAGGCTGCCGAATTTTCATAAGAGAAATCTAATTTTTGTCTTCCTTCCATGTTTTTCATTTCAAATGGTATGTCATTAAAATTTCATTACCATGTCCATATATCCATCTTATTCTATCCCCCTACTATTTTATGGATCATTTATGAGTGGGTGACCCATGTCCCCTCTCTTTTCAATGTTTTCTAAAACCCCGAAACATAGCCGTTATGCTGCAGAATTTTCTTCTCAAAATGCCTCTCTCTTTTCTCAAAATTATTTTATGTTATAAAGTGGATACTCAAAGCTCTTATTTCTATAAGGGTATTCACATATATATCAAAATGTTCTATTTTAAATTCTGGGATTTACATGCATGAGACCCACTTTCCCTTTTCATGGGTTTAAAGTGACGTAAAGATCATGTCTTTAAAGCGGTTTTTAAAAAATTATGATTATGAAATAAAACCCATTTATTTTATGCTATGTGGGTTATTTATGAAATTTTTGATGATGATATATGTGGATCACATTATAATAAAGGAAAATTTAAGGGTGTGCCCTGAGAGCGCTCCAATGCATTGGGTAATGATGTAACCACTAGAGATTACAATTTTCATGATACCTTGGTGAATAACGTTGGTAATTTTCAAATGACACCTTGGGGATGGACCTTGGTGATATGTTCATGATTTTCTATGTTAAATGATGTAGCCACATCTTCAAGTTATGAAAAATGTTATTTTTATTATGAAATGCCTCATGATTTCTTTCTCATGCCTTAATGTTCTTTTCATGTCCTTATTGAAGTATATCAAGTTCACATGTCAAATGTTCCTCTTGTTTCCCTTACTGGGCCTTCTACTCACCCTTTCTTTTTATGTATGTCCCCAGGTTATGAGATGCAGTAATGAACCTAGGATGAACTTAAGTAGAAGCCTTTCAAGTGTTTAAGAAGAATTATTTATGTTGTTTTCATGTATTATGTTCCTGGTTTCCAAGACACTAAACCTTAAAGATCCTCAGTTTTGTGTAATATAATAAAAGTTTATTTTATAAAAAGACAGGTTGCTACAGTTGGTATCAAAGGATGGTTTAGTTATTTGTGGAAATTAGGATATAAAAACTTTAGGAAGAGCCCTATAGAAAAGTTTAAATATAGGAAAACTTCCTGGTATTTTGGTAAGTATTGAGTAAGTGGTTTATCAAACAGATATATCCCTGTCTGGATACGAGCAGGTAGAGGTGGCTCTGGCACAGATGTACATAGAGGTAAAACCCGAAAACACCGCTTTGAGCTAGAATCGAATGGGAACTGGTGCATGAAAATGGTCCTTGCTGCACTCTTGGTTACGACACTCCCGGGGGATATGTTTGGTTAATCATAATCTTTTTATGAATCATTATGAAAGAATTATAGAGAAGTGTAATTGTCTAAGCATGAAGTCTTAGTTAAAAGATTCATAAATGAAATAAGTTTCTCACTAAGGTTTTATTCTTTTAGAAAATGGAGGGAAATAGTAGAAACCATGCCGATGGTGACCGCAATGTACCATGTGCTGACGGCCCTCCGATGGAAGCCGTAATGGAAACATTCATGCGAATGATGAACCAACTGACTCAAATTATGAGTAATAACTTGAATCAAGCTGAGAGGCCAATCTCACCACGAAGGGAGCAACTTTCTTTTGAGTCCTTTATGCGTCAATGACCGCCAACATTTAGTGGATCTACTGACCTATTGGTTGCGGAACAATGGATAAGCACCATTGAAAAGATCTTTTATGTACTTCATTGTTCGGAACAAGAAAAAGTCACCCTTGCTGTTTACCGCCTAGAGGGAGAAGCTGATCAATGGTTGTCACTGATCAAAAACACGAAGCCACAAGGAGAGATGGAAGCTATGGAGTGGGAAGAATTCCGAGTAATATTCTTTAACAAGTATTTCCCTCGTTCCATGAGAACGAGAATGGAGAAAGAGTTTCTCGAGCTGAAGCAGAAGGAGAACGAATCTGTCGGAATCTATGAGATGAACTTCACAAGGCTTTCCTGTTATACCTCAAGCTTTGTCATGGACCCTAATGGGAAGTTTGATAGATTCTTTGGTGGACTACGACCTCATCTACGGAAGAATCTAGCCAACAGGGACTATGATAGCTATGAAGAAATAGTTTGAAGTGCTGTGAAAGTCAAGCTAGAGTTTGGGGAGACAAAGTGGTCTCACAAATCTAATGAAAAGAAGAGAACTCTAGAACCAAGCCTGGGAAGAAGTTTTGATCAGGAAAGAGGTGGAAAGCATATGAAACATGCCACATGCAATAAGTGTGGGAATAAGCATTCGGGGAACTGCTTGATCGGAAGTGGTAAGTGCTACAGGTGTGGAAGAGAAGGCCATATTTCTCGGAATTGTCGTAGTGATGTGAAGCCTCAACTTCCCAACACTAACGACATGGGAAAGATGGTTATGGCCCCACCCGAAGTCACATTCTTCAAGTGTGGACAGCTTGGGCACTTTGCTAATCAATGTCCAAATCCTAGGGCGGTGGAGGGGAATCACCATCAACCTCAGCAGAGGCCAAGGGAGCAAGGTCGTGCTTTCGCTATCACAACAACTGAAGTTGATGTTCAAAACGATGTGGTAGCAGGTACTCTTGTCGTCCTCTCAAAACTAGCAAGTACTTTATTTGATTCTGGTTCTATGTATTCCTTTATTTCCTCCAAGTTTTCAAGGAATATAGAATCAATCTCCGAATTTCTTGAGGTAGATTTGTCAGTCAAGACTCCAAGTGGGATTATCCATGTATCAACAGTGTTTAGAGACTCTAGTGTTTACTTTAGTGAGCACAATATTATCGCAAATCTAGTAGTCATTCCCATGTTGGAATTCGACATTATACTAGGGATGGACTGGTTCTCAAAGTATAATGCTAAGATCAAATGCAGAAGTAAGGAAATCTCAGTAGTCTTGAATAAACGACCTACAGTTATCTTCCAAGGAGAGATATCCCGAACTGATCCCTATCTAGAAGCACCTCCCATATCTTTCTTTATGGAGTTAATCAGTGATGATGAAGAAGGAAAAGGGAGCATACAAATAGAATATGTTCCGATTGTTCAGGAATATATGGATGTATTTCCTGAGTAGTTACCTGGACCTCCCCCAAAAAGAGAGGTAGAGTTCTCCATTGAACTCGTACCTGGGTCTCAACCGATATCAAAGACTCCGTATAGAATGGAAAATGTGGAGCTAGAAGAGTTAAAGAAACAAATCCAAGACTTGTTGGGGAAGGGGTTTATCCAACCAAGTGTGTCTCCTTGGGGAGCACCAGTTCTCTTTGTGAAGAAGAAGGATGGATCAATGCGGCTATGCATTGATTATAGAGAACTGAATGGGATCACAGTGAAGAACAGATATCCTCTTCCAAGAATTGATGATTTATTTGACCAACTTCGTGGGGGTCAGTTCTTCTCTAAGATTGACCTTCGATCTGGTTATCATCAACCGAGGGTGAAGAAAGAAGATATTCCAAAGACTACCTTCCGATCAAGATATGGGCATTATGAGTTTACTGTTATACCTTTCGGCTTGACTAATGCTCCTGCTATTTTCATGGATTTGATGAATAGAGTCTTTAAGGACTACCTTGATAAATTTGTGGTAGTTTTTATTTATGATATTTTGATATATTCAAAAATTCGTAAGGAGCATGAAGATCATATGAGGGTTATTTTGAAAACTCTATGGAAGGAGAGGCTCTTTGGGATGTTCAGCAAGTGTGATTTTTGGTTACAACAAGTGGCTTTTTTGGGGTACATCGTAACCAATGAAGGAATCTCGGTTGACCCTGCAAAGACAATGGTTGTGGAGGAGTGGCCTCAACCCACAACAGTAACATAGATTCGTAGTTTCCTTGGTTTAGCGGGATGTTATAGGAGGTTTGTGAAAAACTTTTCATGACTTTCTAATCCACTAACCAAGTTGACTCGAAAAGGGGTTAAGTTCATCTGGACAAAGGAATGCGAGGAAAGTTTCCAAGAGCTGAAGAAGAGATTGGTTACTGCACCTGTGTTAACACTACCCTTTATCGGAGAAGGATTCGTTATTTTTAGCGATGCATCTCTGAAAGGGATTGGGTGTGTCCTCATGCAAAATGACAAGGTAATTGATTATGCATCTCGACAGTTGAAGATTCATGAGAAGAATTATCCTACGCATGATCTAGAGATGGCGGCAGTTGTTTTTGCTCTAGAGATATGGAGGCACTATCTTTATGGGGAGAAATGTGATATATACACTAACCACCAAAGTCTAAAGTATATTTTCACACAGAATGAATTGAACATGAGACAAAGGAGGTGGTTGGAGCTTATTAAAGACTGTGATTGTTCAATACATTATCACCCTGGAAGAGAAAACAAAGTCGCGGATGCGTTAAGCAGGAAAGATCCTGTTGTTCTGTCAATAATGAGGATCTTAGGAGATCCCTTGATTAAAGATCTAGTAAAACTGGACATGGGAATTATAAGGAAAGGGACATCATCAACCCTATCCCAAATGCTTTCTCAACCTTCATTACTAGAGAAGATCAAGAAGACTCAAAAAGAAGATCCTTTGCTGCAGGAGAAGTTTGAGGCTATAAAGGATGGGAAGTTCCCTGATTTCAATATTGATCAAGAAGGTGTATTGAAATTTCGTACAAGACTATGTGTTCCATCTATTCTGGAGATAAAGAAAGAACTGATGGATGAAGCTCATAGCTCTACTTTCTCTATACATCTGGGAAGCACTAATATGTATAGAGACCTTAATGATCATTATTGGTGAGATAACATGAAGAGGGAGATTGTTGATTACACTACAAGGTGCCTGGTGTGTCAGCAAGTAAAGGCAGAACGACAAATTCCTAAGGGGGTATTACAACCGCTACCCATACCAGTATGGAAGTGGGATAATATCACTATAGACTTTGTAACTGGTCTCCCGAAAACATCCAAAGGAAACAATGCGATGTGGGTTATTGAGGACCGTCTCACCAAGACAGCCCATTTTATCTCTATTCAGGAAGATTTCTCTCTAGATCAGCTTGCCAAGATATACGTGAAGGAAGTGGTAAGGCTGCATGGGGTACCACTATCCATCGTATCTGATCGTGACCCAAGATTCACATCAAAATTCTGGAGAAGTCTTCAACATGCTCTGAATACTGAATTGAATTTTAGTACGGCCTATCATCCTCAAACTGATGGCCAATCTGAAAGGACTATTCAGACACTCGAAGACATGTTGAGATTATGCTCAATGGAATTTAAAGGTGAATGGGATCAACACCTCCCATTAGTGGAGTTCTCCTATAACAACAGCTTTCATGCGAGTATTCATATGGCGCCCTATGAAGCTTTGTATGGAAAGCAGTGTAAAACTCCTACTTGTTGGGATGAAACTGGTGAGAGGAAGCTTCTTGGGCCTGATCTCGTTCAAGAGATGACGGAACAGGTTCATGCCATCCAACAACACATAAAGGCAGCTCAGAGTCGGCAGTAGAGCTATGCTGACAATCGTCGAAGGGACTTGGAGTTTGGTGTTGGTGACAAAGTCTTCCTTTGAATCTCTCCATGGAAGAGAGTCATGCAGTTTGGGAAGAAAGGGAAGCTCAGCCCTAGGTACATTGGCCCCTATGAAATCCTTGATCGCATAGGAGCAGTGGCCTATCGTCTATCACTTCCACCGAACCTAGCTCAAGTTCATAATGTCTTCCATGTATCTCTCTTGAGGAAGTACATACCCGACCCTTCGCACGTACTGAACCCAGAGGTGGTACAACTGGAACATGACCTCTCTTATGAGGATCATCCAGTGGAGATCTTGGACCGTAGAGACAAGGTTCTATGAAACAAGACTACCCACCTTGTGAAAGTGTTGTGGAGGAATCATAAGTATGAAGAAGCGACTTGGTAGCCTGAGGAAACGATGAAGCAAAAGTACCCTCACCTTTTCGACTAGGCCTCAAGTATAAATTTCGGGGACGAAATTTCTTAAGGGGGGAAGAATGTAACGACCCAAACTTTTTAAATATTATATTAACTTACTCTTAATGATTTAATAGAGATTTTAATGGTTAATGCAGAAAGAGGAGTCGACGGCTTCATCCAGTAGACTCGAACCTTATGAAGCCCACTTATCAGAGCTTGGGAAGGAGGTGGCATCTGTGGGCTTCACTTTGGACCAAGTCCAAGCCGAACTCCAGCGTGTCAAGCTTGAACGGAAACGCCTACGGGAGAGGTTCAAGTTAGTAGAGATTACTACTAGGGCAATGTTATCTGAGCCTCCCTCAGATTCTCTCACCATAGCACACCTTACACTTAGGTCATATGCCGGTGTTATAAGGGGCTATGTGACGAGACCCTAGCTTCTTTGTGTAATCCTTTGGGATGAATGAATTAATATTTCTTCCTTTAGTGATGTTTGTGAAACTTCAAATTTCCGGATAATTTTAGGATGTATTTTATTGATGAATTTTGAAAAAAAAGGATATTTTAAAATATTTATGTAAACCCTAAATAATTAATGATGTGTAATGATTTTCAAAAAATGGTCTTCTACAAAAGTGTTCAGTAAGGAATTTGGAGTCTAATAAGATCAAATTAATTTTTGATGAATAGTAAATTATGAATAGTGAATTTACACTTAGGATTAGTAATGTGACCAAATGGATTAGTAATTTCACTCAAAGAAAGTTTTAATATAATTTAGATACCTAGATTAAGTAATGTGATTCAATAAAATGGGTAAATAACGGTTTCATAAATGATTAATCAAGTATTAGTTTTTTCAAGTGAATAGTGTTTTTTAATTAAAAATTTAATTAAAAATAATTAGATAATTATTTTTATAAAAAGGACTTTATTTTTGAACTCAGAGCATCGATATTGTGGTATGGTAATTTTTGGGGATTTTTCTGAAAAAAATGAATTTTCGATGAATAGTGCTTTTATTTAAAAATTAAATTAAAAATATTTAGAAAATTATTTTTATAAAATGGGGTTCATAAATGTATTTAGAGCATCGATATTTGGTAAAGGTGAAATTTTGGGATTTTTCTGAGTAAGATGAATTTTTTCAGTGAATAGTAAAAATGAAGTTTTAGGGTTTTGGTATGTTTAATGACAACATAGCTGTGTCATGATGATGTCATGAGATATTTTAAGGGTTGGCCGGCCAAGGGTGATGAATTATTGTTTTGGGGGCCCCATGTGGCCTAACTTTATGGAAAATATCATGAGAGAGCACATGGGTTTGAGAAAGGCACTTGTGAGGTGTCCCTTGGCCATTAATGCCTTGTCCCCTCACTTTCCCTATAAATACCCACCCTTTACTCCTTTAGTTTTCACTCCCAACTCTCCCCCAACGATATTCTGGTCTCCTTACCTTCCAAGGAGTCCTCCCAAGGTGCCCCCAATCCCTCAAGGTCGAAACCTTTGAGTTTCAAGAGTCACGTTTTAAGGTAAGGGGTTCGACCTCTCTCTTTCTTTTCATGTAATCTCTTTTATGTCATTCCTTTTATGATCCATGTTCTTATGTGAGAGGATGTTCTTTTATATTCCTCTTACTGCCCTTTTCATTTTTATATGATGATATATCCCCTATTACTCTCATCATTTCATTTTATGAATGTTTAAGTGACGTCGTTAGGCTGCCGAATTTTTAAGGGATTCTTTCACCCTTCTCATTTTTCAAGTTCGATTTTCATGTCAAGTCTTTCAAGTTCCTTTTTATTATTTTGGGGTATGATATCTATATCTATCATACTGATCTCTTATTATCATATTATGATAGACCCTATTTGATCTTTTCAATTCATTTTTATTAAAGTTTAAGTGACGTCGTTAGGCTGCCGAATTATCATAAGAGAAATCTAATTTTTGTCTTCCTTCCATGTTTTTCATTTCAAATGGTATGTCCTTAAAATTTCATAACCATGTCCATATATCCTTCTTATTATTTCCCCCTACTATTTTATGGATCATTTATGAGTGGGTGACCCATTTCCCCTCTCTTTTCAATGTTTTCTAAAACCCCGAAACATAGCCGTTATGCTGCAGAATTTTCGTCTCAAAATGCCTCTCTCTTTTCTCAAAATTATTTTATGTTATAAAGTGGATACTCAAAGCTCTTATTTCTACAAGGGTATTCACATATATATCAAAATGTTCTATTTTAAATTCTGGGATTTACATACATGAGACCCACTTTCTCTTTTCGTGGGTTTAAAGTGACGTAAAGATCATGTCTTTAAAGCAGTTTTTAAAACGTTATGATTATGAAATGAAACCCATTTATTTTATGCTATGTGGGTTATTTATGAAATGTTTGATGATGATATATGTGTGTCACATGATAATAAAGGAAAATTTAAGGGTGCACCCTGATAGCACTCCAAGGCATTGGGTAATGATGTAACCACTAGAGATTACAATTTTCACGATACCTTGGTGAATAACCTTGGTAATTTTCAAATGACACCTTGGGGATGGACCTTGGTGATATGTTCATGATTGTCTATGTTAAATTATGTATCCACATCTTCAAGTTATGAAAAATGTTATTTTTATTATGAAATGCCTCATGATTTCTTTCTCATGCCTTAAAGTTCTTTTCATGTCCTTATTGAAGTATATCAAGTTCACATGTAAAATGTTCCTCTTGTTTCCCTTATTGGGCCTTCTGCTCACCCTTTCTTTTGATGTATGTCCCCAGGTTATGAGATGCAGTAATGAACCTAGGATGAACTTAAAGAGAAGCCTTTCAAGTGTTTAAGAAGAATGCTTTATGTTGTTTTCATGTATTATGTTCCTGGTTTCTAAGACACTAAACCTTAAAGATCCTCAGTTTTGTGTAATGTAATGAAAGTTTATGTTATAAAAAGACAGGTTGCTACATAGACATTTTTTCTAGATTCAGGTAAAATAAGGTTCATTCCATAGTGATGCAAGTTTTCTCTTTACTTTGTTGTTCATTTTGGGAGAGCATGGAGGTGATTCTTGGTCACATGGACACTTATTTTCTATAATTTTTGTGGTTTTATTTTGTCATTGTTTTAGCTCAGTTGTATCATTAGTTTTATTCTTTATAGTACTTTGGTTGTATTTCTTGATTTGCTGATATAAAATAATTGTTTTGTTTTCATTGTTTTACCCTGCCCCATAATGGTCTGGCTCAGGTGACTATTCGGGTTGTCCTGGTTTGGTCTATTAGATGGTGTTAGCTGCCTTTGAATCAAACCCCCATGAAGAATAGAATATAATATGTATTTTTTAACCCTTTGATTTAATTAATGGTGTGAAAAAATGAATCCATGAGTTAGTATAGACACCACATGAATAGAAATAAGAGGTGAACATATCATATGCCTCTGAGGAAGAATGTTGTATGAGAAACCTATATAGAAATAAAAATTCATGAAGTAAGAAACATTTGAATAAGTATTTATCTCATATAAATTAAACCCTAGGAAAAAAATATTAAATATAATATAATTCAATCATAGGGATGAATGGGCCCATATTATAAAAGTGGAGTTAAAGACAAATCATTATAAATCAATGACAAGATATTGAGTTGATAAAAAATATAACAATATATACCTAATTGGTTTTAAATACTCCAACCCCCCTTATAATAAAAATAACTATATTAATAACTTATTTTAGAATCATATTAATATCTATTTCCTTTTATAAAATTACTTTATAATAATTCCCTATAAATATTTATGATTGTTAATGCGTATTTATATTATCGATTGTTAATAAATTCATTCAATATACACAACTATCATAATGGTGATTTTGGTTCTAATTTATTAATAAAAATTTCATCATTAAAATATTATTAAAGGTATTGGGATAGTAGTTTTAAAATGGTTTATTAATTTCAATGATAGTTCCAATGGAGTTTTATGTATGTTTATTAAATAGGAAACTTGTTAATGGTTTGTTTCATAAATATATAATGAAATAAATGTTGTATCATAATAATTAGATAAATATTTATATTACCATTATAGAAATAAAAATACACATTTAATTATTAATATAAAAAATCAAAATTAATTATGATTATATAGCCATCCATGATAAAATTTTATCCCCTCTTTCATGTGAATTGTTAAATTGATCCTGAAAATAACATACTATAATCAATATAATATTATAATGTTGAAGTGATTGTAATATAATAATAAATAAATTAGAAAATATTTTTAAATAATTTTTTTTCAAGTATTTATGCATTCCCATTTTAATTTCATGTAAATTACGGGTATTGTTTACAAGAGTAGGATCTAGGACTAGCTAGTTTTGGGATCTTTTTCAATGTCAATAAATTACATAGTAATGATAATTGTTTTCCTAATTCATCCTTTCACAACCATATTCATGAAATATATTACTCCTTAATATAATATATATTCATAAAATATTTTTTATAACCATCCATGTAATACAGGGATCCAAAAGGAAATACCTTGTTTATGGAGGCAGTAGTCTACACGTAACATAAGAGATGTTTTCATTTTTTGAATTGTCAGGTTAAAGGTAAAAAATGATTATTATATCAACATAATAACATGTAAATATAGTATTTATAATGATAAAATTATTTTATTATGTTTAGTATATATTTTTACGAGGTACATGAAGAAATATAAGAATATATATATACAAAAAATGACTGGTTCTGAGTTCTTAACGTACTCCTCTGGAAAAATACTTCAGCATTCATAGAATAGTATTTTTGTGAGTTCAAAAACTCTATGGTGAGGGAAAGAGTACTGGAGTGTAATTTGGGAAGATTATTGTTGAGGTAAATTTATTTTTGTGTTAGGAGAAGTATGGTGTTAAAGGGATCCTTTTATAAGTGAGAGAGGTGGAACTTTTGTAAATATTCCTAAATTTATATTTAAGTCATGTCACATTCAAAGGAATGTTACTCCAATATTGAGAAATAATGTATATGTGATTAATATTAATTGGACCATACCTCATCCTCACAAATAGGGAATAAGAGTTGATATATTTTAGCCTATTTCCCATTAATTTATCATTTCACTGTAATTTACATTTTCAATAGGAACTTATATATTTTCCCATAAAATAAATCACAAAAATAAATTTACCCTTATATGATAATTTAAATATTTTTATTTTATAAAATATTACAATTTTATAATATCAATTTTCTTAAAATAGATAAAAAATAATTCAAAAATAATAATTCTATAATAAAAATACACAGTTTTAGATTAAAATACAACATATGTAAAAAAATGTAACATATGTTCTTAAATTAAAATTTATATTTTTAGAAGAATAATTTTATTTATTATATAAACATTTTTTCATGAGAAAGGATTCATAAATTTCTTTTGGACTCACCTATTTTGATAATCTCAATTATGATTAATTATGTTTTGATAATCCAAAATGATGTTTATTTATTAAACTTTTCATTACTTTAGTTACTATTTAAGTTTTTAATTTCAAAATATAAATACTGTTGAATATGTTCAAATAATATATCTTTCATTCAATCACATTTGGTTAATCAAATGTTCGTTTACTTTGTAATGTTTTATCCTAACTTAATCTGTTGATAGTTTTCATAAACAGACTAATAGCTACCGATATAGAAAGGTCATTGGTATGCAGATGAGCTACCGATACATAAAGGTCACCGCTATGTAGACAGTTACCGTTACACCTGATCTACCGATAGAGTAAGTTTACCGGTATGCACAAGTCGACCGATACAAAGTGACAGCTACTGTTATGGAGTCTACCATTACAAGCTCACTGGTATGGGTCACTGGTACATAATTCTACCACTATCGAGAGCTACTTCTAAAGGGAGTCACTGCTACATATAGTCACCATTATTTGGAGCTATCGCTAGAAGGAGCTACTGCTACTAACAGCTACTGATACAAGATCTACTGTTACAATTCCACCGCTCCAAGTTCAATGATACAAAGAGCTACCGAATGGAAATGAGTCACTATTTCTCTATACTTTATCTCTGTTTTCTTATTAGAAACGGTCATATTTTGTGCTTTTAATGCAACTTAAATTAATTAATGATGTTTGTTGGTTGTCAGGAAACCGTACCTCGTACAAATAATTCCTATTTCCATAGCTCAAGGAACATAAAAAAGGGGAACCTTGAGATACAAGACAATATGTCCTTCAACGCACATATGAAACAAGTGGCTCGATATACAGAAGAATGAAGATAATGAAAAGAGAGACAAACACAACAAGAACACATGTAGAACTCGAAGAACTCTCAAGAATATAAGTTCAAAGAGGAAATTCATGTTCTAAAAGGAAAACTCTCAAATTTCAAACTGAACACCTGTACTAGAAGTGAAGTAACAAAACCATGATACTCTGGTTTCCAAACAACTTCTAAATAAGGACTCAAGCTTCATCTGTCTCAATCTAAGGAGTCCATAGGTTCACTGAAAACACATAGATCATTCTAAATTTATCTCTATTTTGTTTAGATATATTGTGTTTCATTTGTTTTACATTCTGAGCAGTGTGTGTGCTCTTTATTTTAAGCACACACTGTCTCCTATTCTAAACTAAAGGATTTCTAAATCCTCACTCAATATTTCCCTTACTCTCTGTATCCCATTGTGGATAGTGATAGAGGTCAAGTGTGACCTGGACAGCCTATGTGATGTTGTTTAGTTTTCCCATGTAGAACTGTGGTAGAGGTATGAGGACCTGGATAGTAAGTGCACTGTTGTAAAACCACGATCCAGGGTGTGGATCATAGTTTATATAAAACTATTTGAGAGGAATAAGTCTCTTCTTGAGACTGAACCTCTTGTTTAAAACTACTGTGCATTTTCATTTTAGTTAAAACTATTGTGAATATTCTGCTTCTAAGTACTTTAAATATAAATCTATTTTAAAGTAACTCTAATAGTTAAACTATAAAGTGTTTGTATTTATTTTAAACTAGTAGGTTAGTTTCAAAAGCTAATATAGTCCTCATATTATATTAAATGAGAACTAATCAATCTCTTGAGAACCTAATTGAACCTTTACTGTATTACAAATTTACTATAGTTTATCTTGTTATTTAAATTGGGGAATTTTAATACAAATATTTTAAATAGAAATTTTAATGGGAACTCAATTCACCCCCTCGCCCCCCCTCTTGAGTATCCACTCCGACCAACATTTGGTATCAGAGGTATTGATAAAAAAATTTCAAAGCACTCTATTTGTGAAATGTTTTCAACTGTGATTTTAGTTGTATCTTAAAGATCTCAAAATTTATATTAATTATAAATTTTTATATCCCTATATATATTTTTAAAACTTGGTTATTATGGATAACAGATTATAAGGTGTAGCTACCAACAGGACACCTTTCTTTAACGGTGTTAATTATGCCCAATGGAAAATAAAAATGAAAATTCATATAGAAAGTATGGGATTTGACATTTGGACTGCTATAGAGACTCGGTATAAAATTCCAGAAACTGTTAGAACTACTTGGGATGAACCTACTAAATTTTCTTACATTAACAATTGTAAAGAAATGAATGCCCTACATTGTGTTTTAGGAGAAGAAGAATTTAATCAAATATCTTCTTGTAAGATTGCTTATGAAATATGGGATACTCTGGCAATTTCCCATGAGGGAAAAACCAATGTGAAAGAAATGAGAATAAACACATACACTATTAAGTATGATAATTTTAAAATGAAATATGATGAATCTATCTCTGATATGTATCTCAGGTTTAATGAGATACTCAATACAATGAGCTCACTGGGAAAAGTTGTTCCAGCAAAAGAGAAAATCATGAGAATACTTGGATGTCTTCAAGAAAGATGGAGAGGCACATCAGTTTCAATAATAGAATCGTGTGACATATGTTCACTACCTATCAAAGACCTAATTGGTAAGTTGATGATGTATGAAGAGGAGATGAAGGTAAACAAAGAAGATGATGATGAAACAAGAAAGAAATCAGTATCCTTCAAGACTTCTGCTTCAAAAATCAAGGACAAAGAAAAAATTCAAGCTGCAAGTGATAGTTCAGGTAATGAAGAGAGTACATCTGACAGTGATGCTGAAATAGCTCAGATAGCTAGAAGATTTAAGAAGTTTTATAAGAAAAAGATATTTTTTAGAAAATCCAATTACAAGGGAAAGTATGACAATAATGGTCATTGGAAGAAGGATTGGAAAAGGACTGATAAAAGTGATGACATAGTCTGATACGAATGCAAGAGGAAAGGACATGTGAAAGCTAATTGTCCGAAGTTAAATTACAAGAAGAAATATGAGTACAAGGAAAAAAAATACAAGAAAGCCATGAAAGAAACATGGAGTGCTTCAGAAGATATTTCAAGTGATTTTGATTCCACTCAGGATGAAAAATATCAAAAATCTAATGTGTGTTTCATGACAAACACATCTGAGGTAACATTGGATACTCCTACTTTAAACTCTTATTATTCTAGAGATGATTCCGATTCTGATTCTGAAAACATGTCTAGTGAATAATTATTTGAATAATGTAACATGATAGAGGATACCTACAATGAGCTAAAAGACAAGTATAAATCCTTAATAGCATGTTTTAACTAGCACTTCCAAATATTCACTAGAAGTAGAAAAGGAAAAGAAAGCTCAACTACTCAAAGAAAATACTGAACTGAAATTGTATAATGAGAAACTCAGGAAAGATTTATAAAATTTTACTAATGGAAAGTAAACTCTTACAAAAATTCTAGGAAATCAAGTAGCACCAAAGTATACCACTGGTATAGGCTATCAGCCTGGATAGAGACAGATTACAAAGAATAGATTTATTCCTAAATCTGGACAGTATGCTGCAAGTTTTAGTTCTGTAAATGATTATGTCTCAACTATCTACTCACATATTTATAGATAAAATAGAGTTTATCTTTCAAAAAAAATTAAATTTATTGATTATGTGAAACCCATTAGACAAATCTGGGTACCAAAAGTTCTTCTTCCTAACCTGTCTGGACCCAAGAAAATCTAGGTACCAAAATCATTTTCTGTCTAAATATGTTTTGTAGGAAACATGCTTGAAAAGTTCCTATAGGAAGATATGGTATTTAGACAGTGGATGTTCAAGACATATGACAGGAGACTACTCATGCTTTAAGAGCTTAATCAAAGTTTATAGAGTAAATTTCACCTTTGGGGATAACTCAAAAGGAAAAATCATCAGCTTAGTCTAGATTGGTAACACTGATTCAATTTTAATTTCTAAATTTTTATTTGTTTATAGGCTAAAGTATAATCTGTTAATCATTTCTCAGTTTTGTGATGATGGATTTAATGTTAAGTTTGAAGATGATTCATGTAATGTTTTTAATTCTAAAAATGTTATGGTATTTACTGCATTAAGAAATGAAAATGTTTCTGTTGTAGACTTGAATTCTTTAGCTAAGAAAAATATTACCTGTTTAAATGCTTTTCATAAATAATCTTGGCTTTGGCATAGAAGATTAGGACACTGCAATACACATTCACTTATAAAACTGACTAGGAATAATTTAGTTAGAGACCTACCTAAACATAAAATTCCCAGCCGACAAAGTTTGTAATCCCTGTCAAAAGGGAAATCAACATAAAGTTTCTTTTAAGTTAAAGAAAGAAATTTCAACTTCTCAACCTCTTGATTTGGTTCAAATGGATTTTTTTGGACCATCCAGAGTTTCTAGTTTAAATTGGAAGCACTATGTCTATGTCCTTGTATATGACTTTTCTAGATATACTTGGGTATACTTTCTAGCTCACAAAAGTGAAGCTTACTCTTACTTTATTAAATACTCCAAGTCTGTAGAAAACCTTAGTGGACTTAAGATTAAAACCTTGAGAAGTGATCATGGTCATGAGTTTGAAAATAATGAATTTGAATCATACTTCTCACACAATGGCTACAATCACAACTTCTCTTCCCCTAGGACACCTCAGAAAAATGGTGTAGTAGAAAGAAGAAATAGAACTCTTCAGGAAATTGCACAAACTATGCTTAATGAATATGATTTACCTGTTTATTTTTGGGATGAAGCTGTAAATACAGCTTGTTACATTATAAATAGAGTTTTTATTAGACCAATACTTAAGAAGACCCCTTATGAATTATGGAGTAATAGAAAACCTAAAGTTAGTTATTTTAATGTTTTTGGCTGTAAAATTTTTATTCTGAATACTAAAGATAATCTGGATAAATTTTCATCTAAAAGTGATGAAGGAATTTATCTTGGTTATTCTTTAACTAGAAAAGCCTATAGAGTTTTTAATAAAATAACCAAATGTGTGGAAGAATCTGTTCATATAAAATTTGATGAAACTGATCCACATGAACCTAAACCTTCTCTTGAAAATCTTGAAGAAGATTTGTCTATTCTGAACCTTAATGATGAAATCAGTGAACCTGTTGTAAAGACAACCAGTTCTGGAAATATTTCAGAATATGCTACTAGTGAACCCGAACCTAGAGAAGAACATGAAATTTCTAGTCCTACCTTTACTAGATCAACTAGGATTCTAAAGAATCATCCTTTAGATGTTGTTGTAGGTAATCTTGATAGAGGAACACAGACTAGAGATTCTCTAAGAAACTAGGTTGAACATCAAGCTTTTCTTTCACATTCAGAAACTAAAAATATCAATGATGTTATAAATAGTGAATTTTGGGTAATGTCTATGCAAGAAGAGTTAAATCAATTTGAAAGAAAAAAAGTCTGGAAATTAGTAGAAAGACCTAAGGACACCTTGACCATAGGCACAAAATAGGTGTTTAGAAATAAGGTTGATGAATCTGGAAACATAATTAGAAATAAAGCTAGGTTAGTTTCACAAGTTTACATTCAAGAAGAAGGAATTTATTATGAAGAAACCTTTACACCCGTAGCTAGATTAGAAGCCATTAGGATCTTACTTGCTTATGCATCTCATCTAAATTTCAAGTTATATCAAATGGATATTAAAAGTGATTTTCTAAATGGTTTATAATTGAAGATTCTTTTATTGAAAAACCATATAGATTTA
The DNA here is from genome assembly GCA_963277665.1 of Viscum album. Taxonomy (NCBI): domain Eukaryota; kingdom Viridiplantae; phylum Streptophyta; class Magnoliopsida; order Santalales; family Viscaceae; genus Viscum; species Viscum album. The sequence continues at coordinate 1,115,010,120 of OY728146.1, forward strand.
CAAATCCCTACTTTCAAAATCATGTTTTTAAACTTTATAAATATTTATATGGTTTAAAACAAGCTCCAAGAGCTTGGCATGATAGACTTACTAATTTTCGTTTTTCAAAAGGTCTTGCTAAAGGAATTGCTGATCTCACTCTTTTTATCAAAAATATTTCCAAAGATGTTTTGATAGTACAAATATATGTTGATGATATTATTTTTGGATCTTCTAGAAATTCTTTATGTACTGATTTTTCAAAGATTATGAAAAATGAATTTGAAATGAGCTTAATGGGAGAACTCAAATATTTTCTTGGATTTCAAATTTTTCAAAATAAGGATGGTATTATTCTAAATCAAATTAAATACACAAAAGATTTATTAAAATGGTTTGGAATGGATAGTAATAAGGGAAGTGATAAACCTATGAGTACCACTTGTAAGTTGGATATTAATGAATCTAGAAAACTAGTAGATCAAACCAATTACAGAGGTATGACTGGAAGATTACTTTACCTTACTGCTAGTCGACCTGATATTATGTTTAGTGTACGTATGTGTGCACGATTTCAAGCTAATCCAAAAGAATCACACTTACTTGATGTAAAAAGGATTTTCAAATATCTTAAACACACTACTAATTTAGGTTTATTTTACCCAAAAGGAAAATATTTTGATTTAATAAGTTATTCAGATGCTGACTTTGCTGGTTTCAAGTTAGATAGAAAAAACCACATCTGGAACATGTCATTTATTGGTAAAATCCTTAGTATCTTGGTGTAGTAAGAAACATAATTCAGTTTCATTATCTACTGCTGAAGCAGAATATATAGTTGCTGGTAGTTTCTATGCACAAATTCTGTGGATCAAACACAATTTGTTGAACTATGTATATGATTTTAAACATGTTTCTATTAATTGTGATAACACTAGTGCAATCAATATATCTAATAACCTTGTATATCACTCTATAACCAATCACATTGATGTAAGGCACCCCTTTCTAAGAGATCACTATTAAAAGGGTGATATAACTCTTGAATTTATAGGCATTGAATGTCAACTAGCTGATATATTTACAAAACCTTTAAGTTCATAGAGATTAAGTTACATTAGACATGAATTAAGAATGATAAACTACCCACTAACCTTACCGTTAGTCAAACCTCGCCGTTAGACAAACCTCACCATTAGACAAACCTCACCGTTAGACAAACCTCACTGTTAGACAAACCTCACCATTAGACAAACCTCACCATTAGACAAACCTCACCGTTAGAAAAACCTCACCCTTAGACAAACCTCACTGTTAGACAAACCTCACCATTAGACAAACCTCACCGTTATACAAACCTCACCGTTAAACAAACCTCACCATTAGACAAACCTCACCGTTAGACAAACCTCACTGTTAGACAAACCTCGCCGTTAGACAAACCTCACCTTTAGAAAAACCTCGCCATTAGACAAACCTCACCATTACACATACCTCACTGATAGAAACACCTTACTATTATATAAACCTCACCGTTAGGATACCTCACCGGTAGTTATTACTGTTATAATCCTCACCTGTAGAATGGTTACCAATATATCTCACTGTTTTAATTTTTTTTGTTTTAAGCTGAGATGCTTTATCATTTTAATGAATTTTTTTATTATTTCAATTCCTAAATGATATAAGTCGAGTATAAATCACATTCAATCCACCATGAACTCCACCCTTCCAAGTCCTCACTTACCCAAGCCTCTGAAATCTTGTGAACCCTAAGTTTCTTGATTTGGAAATGGCCCGAGTTAAGCAACAGACAATTGATAAAGGTAATGAGCTAAGTTCAAAGCGACAAAAAGTCAGTTCTGGATCCATTGGAAGTAGTAGTGGTACTAGTAAAGAGAAGAGAAAGTCAGAGAATCCGCATTTATCAAAGAGGCAAATAGTGATTGAGAAGGATCTTTGTGTTGAGTGGTTGATGTCAAGAAATTCTCTTATTTTGAGCATTTTAGAAGAACAAGGATGGCTAGATTATTTTACAAACAACAATGGGCCTTATTACTCAAAACTGGTTAAGGAATTTTATAAGTCTGTTAGATTTGAAATGAATGAAGATGAGAATAGGATGATTTATGTGGTAAATGATAAGAAGATATCTTTTTCATCTACTGAATGGGTTGAAAGTCTGAAAATACCTCATGAAGGAGATTATGGTTTTTCATCTAAATCGGTACCTGCAGCTAGTGACTATTTTGAGTATGAGGATTCATTGCTTGAGTTAACTGGAAATGGATCAGCTAGAAAAGTGATTGCTGCTGAAATGGAAGGAGAAAACATATTGTTGTTTAAGTTCATTCAACATGTGATTAGTCCTAAGAGAGGAGATTCTTCAACCCTGGCGTTTCAGGATATATATTTGATGTACTTGTTTAGGCATGGAGTGAAGGTAAATCTATGCAGATTGTGGATGATTCAGATAAAAGATATGACTAGACCTAAATCAAAGACAAATACTTGGTTATTTGCTAATCTGATTTCCATTATGTTAAAAGTAAAAGGTATTTCTGAATCTGGGGATGAAACTACTGTTGTTAAAGACAATTTCTGCATTACTAAGACTATCTGCAAGTATATGAAAGTAAGATGGAATCCCTAGAAGAAACAATGGGTGAATGATGAAGGTAAATTGTATGATAAATTTAATCCTGTGGACCATCCTTCTAGGCCTAAGGATGATAGGGATCCAAGTCTAGGACCTGATGAAGATGAACCTGCTTATAGTGATGTTGTTGACGATGAGGATGAAGAGACTTCAGTGGAAGAAGGAGGAGATCCTGACCTGCCTCCTAGCCCTACACCTTAGAGTATTTCTTATGGAGAGGCTAGCCCTCTAGCTACCTTACTCAGAAGAGAATCTGATTCTGATAGCTCAGATGAAGGTACCTTGAGTTTGAGTCCAGTGATTGGGAGTTCTGCTATGCCTGTAGAAGTTGATGTGGTTGATATGTTAGAACCTGCACCTATCCCTGAGGGAGATCCTGTTGTTGAAATGGAGATGGTTGTGGATGATTCTTATGAGGAAGACCTACCTGCTGAGGCTACTATTGATGTACATGTACAGGAGAATACACAGATTGAGGGGGAGCATCCCACCAGACATGGTACTGTATCAGTAGCTCATGAGATTGAATACTAGGCAGAAGACCGAGGTTTTGTAGTTTTTGGGTCGTATTATCCTGATTATGAAGATGAATCACCCATCAGAAGACCACATGTCAGTTATGATATCCTTTCTAAGACTTTACCTGAGGATTTAGTAAGAAAATCAGACCTAGACCAGTTGAATTCTGATCTCAAGACCTGTTTTGTGGAAAAAATGAGAAGAATGGAAACCTCTTTAATTTCATCCATTCAATCTGTTATGATTGAATCTGTATCTAGTATTTTGGATGAAGTCAAGACCTACCAGAATAAAGTTTCAAGCTTGGTAGAAGATGTTGAATCTCTAAAGAAATTAATTGTCTCTATGGAGTCTTATATGAGTTATAAATATCAAAGATACAAGGATTTGACATTTTTGAAAAGTATAGTTAGCCAAATGGTATCAGTTTTTGAGGAATTTAAGAGTTCCATAAAGCATGATGTCATCACTAAGGACCTTGTTGTGAAAAATCTCATTAGTGGGCTGACTAAATCTTTTAGGGAAACAGTATCTTTTACTGTTGCACCTCTGAGTGCTCCCAGGACTTCTTTAGGTGTTGATCAGATTAGAGATGTGATAAGAGAAGAGCTTGGACAGTCTTCCACCAGTGGATCTGTATACTCTATTTCCATAACCCAAGTGGTGACTACCACTAGGGATATAGGAAAAATTGTTCAGGATTTTCTGAGGGAGACCACTGTTTCTCAGAAATAAGTAAAGGACAAGGTGGATTACTATTTCCAATGGGTCTACACTAAATATCAGTTGAACAATCACTTAAAAATTTTGTTAGAAAATTTGAAATTACCTCCTGTGACTCAAGCCTTCAGAGATAAAGTGAGTAAGCTCAGGGAGCTAACTCCATTTTGGAAAATTTTATGGAAAGCAAGGATGACTTTATTTCTGCTATGGAGAGAGGAGGAGGGATTATCATGGATTTCAGAAATATCTTGCTACCCTTTTTGCATGTTGATGCTTAGCCAGTAATTATACCATCATCTTTACCTGCATCTGGCTCTACTGCTTCTACTTTTCAGATGACCCCATCTCAAGCTATCAGAAGCTTGACACCAGTGATTACTCAAAGGAGTACCCACTACAAGCCAAAAATAGTTTCAATTACTCAACCTCTAGTGGTCATTTCTATTGTTCCAAAGATTTCAACCGAAGCTACCCAGTCTGAGTCTACCTCAGATCCCAAAGGAAAATCCAAAATGGACATTCAGGAAGTGGATTGAGTGGGTCAAGATAAATTTGATTGGAATAATTTTTACCTTGTATACTGTTTTTGTAATACTTCTATACTTTTGACTCCTTAATATATACCTCTTTTGAAGTCTCTTTGTCTCAGTTTTTACCTCTGCTGCCTACTTAATTTATTTCTCCTTTACTTTTAAACTTTTGTTTTTACCTCTGGTCCATACTTGTATTGTCTAATTTCCCTTTGATAACCAAATTTATCTCTTATCTTTTAACTCTGATTCCCCATCTTTTCTGTTCTCTGATACATTCCTTACATCCTTATCTTATACCTCCTTTCTTTTTTCTAATCCCAAAGGGGTAGAAATATTTCCCAAATAGGATAAATGATAAAGGGGGAGAAATGATAAAAGGGGGATTATTTATTACAGGAGGGACATATGTCATACATGGATATTAATATTTTATTTCTCTAAATCAATTTTCTCTAATACATTTGAAATTGATAATTTCTATTTACCACTGAAATATATTTTACATGTGTTGGAACACAATGAGAAATAAGAACAATTGTATTTTAGTCTGATACATTTGGATTACCTACCATAATTTGTGATTATCAAAAAAGGGGGAGATTGTTGGACTCATATGTTTTGATAATATCAATTATGATTAATTATGTCTTGATAATCCCAAATGATTTTTATTGATTAAACTTTTCATTAATTTAGTTACTATTTAAGTGTTTAATTTCAAAATATAAATACTGTTGAATATGTTCAAATAATATATCTTTCATTCAAGCACATTCGGTTAATCAAATGTTCATTTACTTTGTAATGTTTTATCCTAACTTAATTTGTGGATAGTTTTCATAAACAGACTAACAGCTACCGATACAGAAAGGTCACCAGTATACAGATGAGCTACCGATACAGAAAGGTCACTGCTATGTAGACAGTTACTGTTACACCTGATCCACCGATAGAGTAAGTCTACCGGTATGCACAAGTAGACCGATATAGAGTGACATTTACTGTTATGGAGTCTACCATTACAAGCTCACCGGTATGGGTCACTAGTACATAAGTCTACCACTATCGAGGGCTACCGCTAAAGGAAGTCACCACTACATATAGTCACTGGTATTTGGAGCTATCTCTAGAAGGAGATACTGCTACAAACAGCTACCGATACAAGATCTACCATTACAAGTCCACCACTACAAGTTCAATGATACAAAGATCTACCAAATAGTAACCAGACACTATTTTTCTATACTCTATATCAGTTTGATTATTAGAAAAGGTCATATTTTGTGATTTTAATGAAACTTAAATTAATTAATGATGTCTTTTGGTTGTCAAGAAACTGTACCTCGTACAAATCATTCCTCTTGTTGGAGCTCAAGGAACATAAAAAAGGGGAACCTCGAGCTACTGGACAATATGTCCTTCAACGCACATATGAAACAAGTGGTTCGATATACAGAAGAACATAGATAATGAAAAGAGAGACAAACACAAGAAGAACACACATAGAACTCGAAGAACTCTCAATAACAGAAGTTCAAAGTAGAAATTCAAGTCCTGCAAGGAAAACTCTCACATTTCAAATTGAACACCTATACTAGAAGTGAAGGAACAAAACCACGATACTCTAGTTTCCAAAAAACTTCCAAAGAAGGACTCAAGCTTTATCTGCCTCAATCAAAGGATTCCAGACCTTCACTAAAAACACATAGAGCATTCTAAATTCATCTCTATTTTGTTTAGATCTATTTTTGTTTCATTTGTTTTACATTCTGAGTAGTCTGTGTGCTCTTTATTTTAAGCACACACTGTCTCTTGTGCTAAACTGAAGGATTTATAAATCCCACTCAATCTTTACCTTACTCTCTATATCCCACTGTGGATAATGGTAGAGGTCAAGTGTGACCTGGAAAGCCTATGTGCTGTTGGTTTGTTTTCCCGCATAGAACTGTGGTAGAGGTCTGAGGACCTGGATAGTAAGTGAATTGTTGTAAAATCCTAATCCATGAGGTGGATCATAGTTTATATAAAATTGTTTGAGAGGACTAAGTCTTTGGTTGAGACTGAACCTCTTGTTTAAAACTACTGTGCGTTTTTATTTTAGTTAAAACTATTGTGAATATTCTGCTGCTAAGTAATTTAAATATAAATGTATTTTAAAGTAACTCTAATATTCAAACTAGAAAGTGTTTGTATTTATTATAAACGAGTAGGTTAGTTTCAAAAGCTAATATAATCCTCAGATTAGATTAACTAAAACTAATCAATATCTTGAGAACCTAATTGAACCTTTATTGTATTACAAATTCACTATAGTTTAGCTTTTTATTTAAATTGGTGGATTTTAATACAAATCTTTTAAACAGAAATTTTAATTGGAACTCAATTAACCCCCCTTCTTGAGTATCCACTCTGACCAACAATTTCTATGTCACATTTATGTCCTATTGATGTAATAATAGTTTTAGTATTTATAAAAATTGTCTTTTTTACTATTCATTTAAACATAAATTTTTTTAGAAAAATTACAATTTTTTTATCATAATATAAGTTGATTACCATATTGATATCAATTTTTTCAAATTGAGATTAAAAAATTTAGGATTATAGCTTTCAAATCAAAACAAAAAAATGAAAAAGTACTTTATTAGAAAATGACTATTTAAAATATTAATTATTACTGTTCATATTTCCATCAATTAAAAGTTAAATCAGTATTAAAATATTACTTATATTGTCAAAAAAATTAACATCATTTAAACATAATATTTTTAATTTCTTACAAAATATCATTTTTAATAAAAATATATTTTTTAGTAAAATAAATTTTTAATAACTAAATGAATTTATTCATATTACATGCATATTAATAACTATTAGATGGATGATCATTTATTTTAGTATATATATTATGAATAATTTTCATTAAAATGAATCATTTATTTGGAGTAATTAAATATACACAAAAATATTAAAAAATATTCTTTTGAAAATGTGACATTTATATTAAATAATCATCACTAATACCCTTATATTAATTATTTACATTCTAAAATTATTATTTTAAAAATACATTAAAATTTAAGTCTTTATTTTAAATATATATATATCATATGATAATAATATATGATGTATAAATATATATATATATATATATATATATATATATCATTACAATAAAGGATGTTAATTAAATATTTTCTTTTTTTCATTATTTTATTCTCATAACGCATTAATGTTTATATTCCATTATAATATTTTATCTCAAAAAAATGAAGCGATGTTTGTTTTAGTTTGGGGTTTTGTGGGAGCCAACTACTCAACACGGTAAATTGACACTAAATTTTTTTGAGTTGTTGTATTATGCAACTAATATTTGGATGTAGAGAGTTTGTTAAGTGGAATTGATGCATGTTTCTTACCTATATGGTTATTTAAAATGATTTTTAAAAAGTGCCAATTATTAACAATATTTCACCCTTGTTATAATCTTGCACAGTTTCATATCTACAAAAATATATCACATTAATCATATCCTCAACTCTACATTATTCTTTACAAAATTCTCACCTTTATTATCATCACTCTCAATTTTTTTTCTAATGATATCTACATGAACTCCTTCATTGAGGCCTTTACAATTCCTAACCTCATCCACTTTTATTTATTCCATGAAATTCTCTTCACATAAATATTATTTTATCTTCTTACAAAAATATATTGTTACTCCTATTATAATTTTATTTAATATAATATTTTGTTATGGGTGTGTAATCTTCCTCATCATATAATAATTTATTACAAAACATAGCTGAATGGTATCAATATTCTCTACATTAAAATCCTAACAATGAAGTGTCATTTTAATTATTCATTTCACCATTTTTTATTTGAGTAAAGTAATGACATAACTATATCCACATATTTTTCATAGGGATCACCATACACTATATAATTATTTGTTTCATTAAATTTAACTCCATGATATTTATTATTTTCCACTAGATCATCAATGTTGGCCCTCATCCTATTAAAACCAATTTCACTTGGAGTACTATCCAAAATAAGTTCCCTTCAAATAAATTCATCCAAGAAATAAAATTTAATAATTAGATATGAGTGTAAATCATCTCAGGATATTCTTAATAGGTTTTATATCATTTAGGGTTTCTCTAATTACATCGATGTACTTTACAATCAAATTAACTTGATAAAATAATACTTTAAAATTTTCATTTTAATGCATCATTAAATCCTAAAAATTACTCTATAGAACTTTTAATTTTCAATAGTGAATATTTTATCCACCAAAATATAAGTTTAGAAATTTTTACAATATGTATTGTTAGGTTTTACATGATATCACATCCAACAATATTTCATGGAAAAATTATTTATCTAATTTATATATTCCTTTAAAAGTGACATCCAACTCCTTATGATATCTTTCTAATAGATATTTTGTATCCATGTTAATAATTATTCTATATATAAATACTATATAAATATATCACCATGGAATTGAAATTTTTGTTGCATCTGATTATTCCAATGCTGAATATTTTGACCATCAAAGTTCAAAATTAATTTGTAATTCATAGATGTGGACATGGATTCTAATGTGATAAAAATACTTCAAATTGATCCTTTTTCACTAATAACATTGTTAATTCCAAATTATGATGATAACCTAGTGGTTGATTAATATATGAAAATATCAAACTCCAAGTTTTAAAATAATCTTATTTAGTTGCTGTTCAAAACTATCTTATCTCCATCACAATGAATATTAGAGATAAAATCGAAAAGAGAGACTAAATAAATTTTAGTTGGTTCAACCGCACTATGATATCTCTAAGGAGAATAAACTAAGTGATATTCTAGTGTACCAAAATCTATAAAAATAATAATTATTTTTCATATAATTTTATAGTGTAATCACTATACCAGTATGATTAAAACCCTAACTCGGATTTTAGAACTCCCTACTCCCCTAAATTAAAAATCTCAATGCTCTTCAAGTGAAAATCATAATTTTTAAAGAATCAGGAATAAAATTTTAAACCATTATAGGTGTATAAATATAATACATATTCATCAATGTAGTTAAATTTTAAACCTTTTTTTATTGATCTACTAAATTATATTATGATCTCTCTCATTTTTTCACAATGAAATTTGGAATAACTCATCTCATAAAATATTTCTCTAAATTATTCACATTTGTGTCAGAATTTATTTATCTAAAACCTTGAGAAATCATATAACCTGAAAAATTGTTACATTATTTAAATTAACTTTTTTATTTTGGAAAAAAATTAAATCCACGGTCTTCCAATCTGAACTATAAAATTCCGCCTCATATCAAAAGATGTTTCATAAAAGATATAAAGTTAGAAATATAGAAAATATTACTATATGAAAAAAAATATTGGCATAAATTTATCCATCATGAAAAAATGTAATCATATTTTAAGAATTACAACACCAAGTTATGCAGACTCAACTTTTCATATCACCTTGGATATTTTGAAAATACCTCCAATCAGCTTGTCATAGCACAACCCAATTCCTTATGTCTTAAAATCCCTTTCAAAAAAAATCACCACCATCACATTATAGACAAATACTTCCATTCATAATGAAATATCAATCGATTTTTCTTAACATTGTCCACAAAATAAAATATTTTGAAAGTATTCAATCTTTTATATAAATCAATTATTAATCTACATCCTTCATGGAGTAAACCTCCAATGAGATCCAAACAGCCATACACCAAATAAACTAGGCATAATTCATATTGGATTAAGGAATGATTCATCGACACTATCTCAAAACCTCATTAACATATTTTGAACTTCTTTAAACTAAATAAAATTGATTATTGAAAATTTCATGAGTCTTTTGTGGATACTTCACTACCATTATCAACAAACACATCCCACAATGCATATAAGGATTTATTCTAACCCCATACTCCTAAAATGAAAATTAATGTCACCAAAGTCATTCCTAAAATCTTCTTATGATTTATAAATATTAATTTACATATAATCATTAAAATCATAGTGAAATCATTAAACCTAAATGTTCAGTGGTGGCACATTTCTTCATCTCTTGAAATTAGGAAAAACAATTCACCCTAAGAAATAATTATGGTGAAACATAATCCATTTTAATGATTTCCCCAAAATCTATATTTGTTGTATAACTCCTATAATTCACATCCATATCACTCTACTTTTTACCTCATCCTTCTTATATTCCAAAAAAATAAACAATGTAAATGTCCAATAATAATTGATCCTCTACATTACTTTAAGATAATTATTTTTCAAAAAATTATATTTTTATTCCACTATGATATGGTTATTTGTATTTTACAATTTCATATAATAAAAACTATATTAGCCTCCTCTACCATGAGATTTACTTTGATATTTGTATCTTTATTTGACCACATAATATATGTCAAAAATTCTAATCATCATCAATTATGACCAATAAAAATTATTGGTATTCATTGTGTTATATGTTTCACATTGGGATTCCATGATTTTCATTTCATAAAATGGGTGTATTATAAGTCAAAATGGAATTTTTAATTTCATTAATAAGTGATAATAAAATATAGATTGTTGTATAATAAGAAAAAATAATACAAAAAATTACCAAAATTTGGTTTCCTAATGTTTTACCACTCATTACTTTTTTCCTACTAAAAGTCATCTTTCAAATAGAAAAACCCAGTCCATATTAATGAAAAAAAATACAGTTTTACAAATTAATCAATAAATTCATCATAAATTATCACATATTTTTTAGCATCTAACACACATATTCTATTCCATCAAAATTATTTTCTTTCATTATTTTCGTCATAGAAAACATAACACAAACTCACATTAAAATTTTTATTGAACTATTGTATAGTTGGAGAATAAAAATTAAATAGATCCTTAATAAAAAAAATTAAAAAATTTATAATTCATCAATAAAGAATTTTTAGGACATGACTATTGAGTCCTTCTTCAATAGTATCATATATAGTTCAATCATTTATATTGAACATCCTTATTGGTATGTCTATATTAATTTAATATTCTTCTTCCTTAATTCTTCTATTGAAATTAATATAAGTGAATCAGAAATTAAAAAATATAAATTTTATAGTAATGATCCATTTATGGGATTATATATATGAAAGATGATATATTGTAACTTAATGAAAAATTACCTTGAATATAATGAATAAAAAATTTGAACTGGTTTTTTAGCATATAATTGGATTTATAAAATCAAATAGTATAGCTTGCATTAGGATAACCATGTATACAAAAAATATATATTTTAGATATAGTGTAATCATAACATATAAAAATATATTGTTATATAATTTTCATACCATTTTTGAAATATTTATATATTCAATTATTTATTAAATTTAATTTTTTGAATTATTTTTATATTATGAAATAATCTATTTGTAATAACTTCTACATTGAGAAATATATATACATTTTCATGAATAAACCAGAGTATGCACTCATGTTTTTTTCATGATAAAGTGAACATATTAAATACACCCCTCATATAATGAATACATTCACATTATATAAATACGGAAATACATAATTTATTTTTCTCTTTATGTATATGATATTCCCATTTCATTTAAAAATAGTAAATTCATTATCTATGTCAACTATTTATATGAGGTTTGAAACATTTACATTCTTCTAAACCATTTTTATTCATTGATATTTTATTATATGGAAATAAAAAAATTATATGATACAATATAGTTATAATTAATATGTTTTGAAAATGTTTTAAAATCATTCAAAGAAAATTTCTTATATAACCAGAGAATAACATTTTAGATTACCTTTATCATAATAACTGGATACTAAATCTAAACAATAAATTATGTGTAGAATTACATTTACTAATATTTTTGGTATTATATTATATTCCATGACATATATTTGATCTTATTTTTTATATGGAATTATTTATTATAGTATATTCTTGGGTAATTTTGGAAAATTCAATTAGAATACACTGAAATAAGTTCTTCGAAATGTATTACAAACAACTTATTTTAGTTTATTCTTATAAAATATACTAATATTGAATTTATGAATATAAAATATGTGGATTATACCAATTATTTTAATGTAAATTACCTAATTTTTATTAAAAAGTTTATATTTATAACAATTGGTAGACCAATTACATTAAAATTTATCATTGATTTATTTTCGGATCTATATACCATCAAGGTCGAATATATTTTGATGGCCTAGTCCATAAAAGAGGTTATATACGTAGGAGGTTTCATTATGATGTTATGGTAGCTTGATTTTGATATTACAATTATTTGTGATAAGATATTTTAATTTCAATTATCATTAAGTCAAGTTTTATATGGTTTAATTAATCATATTAATGTATATTTCATATTGTTTGAGACATTATTGAACATTTGAAAGAATGATTAAATAATATATTTACATGTAAGAGTTTTTACGATTTTATAATTAAATAAATTCTAATTTATATCTTTGAAAAAATTTAAAACAATTAAATGTTTCAATAATTACATAACCTAGATTGTAAAATCATTATGCGAGCTTATGATCATGGATTTTATATTTCAAAATGAATATTTGATAGATTTTATTATTATTTTTTTATTTTATTTTGAAATTTAAAATTATTATTGTTGTGATTTTATTTTCATTAAAAAGTTTATTTCACTTACATCATAGAATATTTATATACCGGATATATTCTATTTATATCGTGTGAAATTTTTATGCCATAAGAAAAAAATCATTATATTATACAAAAAAATTAATTTTCTATGAAAAATAATCTATGATTTGATTTTTCAATTTCTATTCTAAAAAATCACAATTAATTTATGTTATAATGAATACTTAAAATTGTAAATTTGATTTTTTTTTATAAAATTATTAATATTTTCATCTATGAAAAGAATAAATCATGGTTTAAATTTTCTCAAAATAGAATTTTTAGTAGATCATTGGATTTGAGAGTAGTTATGGGTGGATAAATTCCCAAACAATTGATGAATATATTAGTGATTCACCTACTGATGGATACCTATAATAATATATGTTAAATAGGTCCCTATGGGTAGATAACAACATTATGATTTATAGAGAGTTCCTTGTTTGTGGGTATCTCTGTGTTGTTTTTATAGTGAGTGGCATGTATAGGGGTTCAACTACCTGGTTTCTAAGAGATGGTTTGGTGTATGGATTTTTATGATAGATGTGATGTGATATTTTATTTAATGTGAAATTATATATTTTTAGGTATATAGTGGAATTAGTTCAGAATTTTTTTCTATGGAAAAAGATTTCTGATTGATTTTTTAGTTTTTTATTCCATATAGTGATGTTTTTTCATATTTCACTCACATAGACACATGAGAGTTCCCAAAAATTTCATATTGAGTATATTTATATGATTACTAGTAATTTTTAAGTAATATTTTTTACAATATCTAGATATAGTTTATAGTGTATTTAGAAGATGGTAGATGTAGAACTAAGTGATGTGTTGGTGGGAATGGATTTCCCTTATACCTTGCTTGAGGTATAGAGGAAATGATCATCTTATAGAGGTTTTGTTACATGTATCTTGACTTTTTAAGACTTTGAAAGTATTTGATATATATTAATTATGTACTTTGGTTTATAATAATATTTTTATAGTTAATGGTAATTTTTTAAAAAATTAAAATTGAAATCCCTTCAATATATAACAAATTATATAACCTTGGTTCTAGTTTTCAAAACATGGACTATTAAAGGCGATCTTAGAGGGTAACACTCAAACTCATTTTCGGATCATGTAGAACACTATTGTGGATAGTCATGATAGATTTCTAGGATGGAAACTATTTTTATGATAGAGTTTTGAGAAGTCACTAACGAGGATTAGATGTTTTTAAGGCTAAAATATTATTTTAACATTATATGGGATGTGAAGTAGAGTAACTAGACTAACATAAGATGGAACCTATGGTATATGTAGATATTATATAACCAATATATCAATACTTATGGGATAATATAATGATTCTGTAGTACCTTTATAGGTGTCAATTAATTAATCATATGGTTTCATGTATTGATAATGGCATGTGTGCTGCTTGTAGTGTATATTTTTATGTGGGGTCAGTAAGATGGTGTACTATGACATTATTATGAAATTTAATGCTATTAGACACAGTAGACACATGAGGATTTGTATTATAGGTTCATATCGAAGCCCTGGAGTTCTTGGAAAAAAATATTAAGAATTTTTTTAAAAAAAGTATAGATATATGGCATGCCTTTTTCTCTTCATGGGACTAAGAATTGGATGGAATAAGATGATATTTTATTTTAGTTATTCTACTTTGGATATTAAAACTATGTTCTATTATCAATGAATTTCTTGTAAAGTTCATATATTTATTGGTGGAAACTATTCTTAGGATATTGTGATGTGACTATAATCTAATTAACCCAGTTTAAAGAATTTTTTGGGAAATAATTCTTTTATGAGACACTTATAATTTAATAATAGTATGATATACTAGTTATAAAACCTATTTTATATTATATTTTTATGGTTAATACAATTTTTATAGATTTTAAATTTTATTCTCTAGATTTTATGATAGTTAACAATTTCAGAGATCATCATTTTAGGGGATATTTTAACTTCAAATTCCATAGGTAGTTGGGGATTTTTTTTATAGGTTCTATAATAGAGATAAAAGGAAATTATAATATAGTAGAGAATTTAATAACAAATATGGGATTTTTTATAATGAATCTATAGTATAGTATTTCTCTAGGTGGATATAAAGGCATATATTTTCCATTTTTAAAGAAATTAAGGTTAGGGTGATGCCATAAGAATTAGTTTCAATAATTTTATCATATATATAGTGTGATTAGTGCATAACTATCCAGTAGAACCCATGGTTTTTTATTTTACTATTTTGGTGTAATGGGATATCTCAAGACTTTATAACCACCCTTTTAAAGAATATAGTTAATTCCTGAGTATAATGTGACTATTAATACAATTCCATGTATATTTCATCATCACAATCACTAAAAAAATATCCTATAAAATTATGATAAATAAACCTTGTAACCACCAGTATATGATTGTGTATGATAAATACAAAATATAGGATCTCTATGTGTAGTACCACCGTTTTCTGGTAAGTAACCCTAGTTTTATGATTTTTAAGTGCATAAAGTTTATGGGAGATGTTTGGGGAATGTTTGGGAGAATTTTAAAGCATAAAAGGGCAAAATTTGGGGACCCACGGGATGTGCACGGTTTTCCAAACCGTGTGGAAGCCATGCAGGTGGTGGTCTGTTGGACAGAGGAGACCGCATGGTGTCCGCACGGTTTGGGCAAACCGTGTGAGGAGTTCATGCGGAGAGCCCCTCTCTGGAAGTGACTACCACACGGTTAGCGCACGGTTTAACTAACCGTGTAGACTAACCATGCGCGAAGTCAACTTAGATCTTATTTATTAGGATCTAATTTGTTTTATCATTTAACCCACTTGTTTTTCCTCCCAGATGGCCCTAACTTAGGATTTCTCTCTCGGGAAGGTGGGAGAACACTTACCAGGCATTTTGGAAGCGACCCGGAGGGTTGCCTTGGATTTTAGAGGCCGGTTGATCGCGATAAGTCTCATTCTTGTCTTGTTTTCTTAGATCTCCTCCTTCCCTCTTGTTGGATCCTTAGATCTACGCCCGATATGGGTAGATCTAAGGTAGTGGATGACTTTTAATTCAGGTTTTGATCTTGTTGGTGATAGGGGAAGGAATCTAATGAGGTTTTGTGGTGCTTTGACCCGGTTATTGGTTGGTTTCTCCTATTTTGTTGAGGTAGGTGGATTCACTCTCGATTCCTATTTCTTAAAACTTGAAGGCTTAGTTTCAATTTGTTTTCCTTGATTAAAATGGGTTGTTTATCTGTTGTGAAAGAATGGTTGAAACCCCTTTTTAGTAACGGGTGATGGAAATTGTGTGTTTTTGGGAAGTGGTTGTTGAAGTAAATTTAAAATGGTGATTTTAAATTGGCTATGGTTTTGCTGCTTGAACGAAATGGTTTTCAATAAAAAGGGTGATGCTTTATTGAAAGGTTTTGAACACACTTGGTGTTGGGCATGGATTTGCATGGGTGGTGGTGTGTGTTCATATGCATTGGGATGGATAAGGGCGAGAATTCCCCACATAAAAAGTTCGGGATGGATAAGGGCGAGAAGTACCCCCATCATTAGGTTCGGATGGATAAGGTCGTGAGGTACCCCCGTCAAGGTAGTTCACTAAGCGACGACTTAGTGGAAGGATAATTCGCCACTTGCGGGTATAGGGAGGTCTCGGTTGCATGCATGGTTAGTTGTGTGGATTTTTGGAATGGAACGATTGTGCCAAAATGGAAATGTGGATTTTATTGGAAACTTTGCTTGGTTGCTTTGTTGGAAAATGGTTTTGTTGAAAAAATGGATTTGACATGGAATTTTCCATATTGTGAACTGTTTTGGAATTGTTTTATATAAATTGTTTTATATAAATTTGCTAACCTATTTTATCCTAGAGGCATGGGTTGGGAAGTCATCAGGGAAAAGATACTGAGTTTCATTACTCACCCCATGCTTTGCACGTTGGTGCTTTTGCAGATGTCATATACCGGGACATTGGAAAATGTAAAGTGTCAAATGTTTAGAGCGCTGCTTTGTGATACTTGGGCTAGTTCATGATGTTGGAGCTTGGAGCTTGTGGAGCATGGAGTTTGGTTGTTGTATTATAGTATTTGAGTTGTCTTTCTGCTGTTTAATCTGATGTTTAGTGTTGGTTTTCACTTTGGTAATTTTGGTTTGTTTTTGATAAAAATTAATGGTTGAGTTGTTTTGGCTTTAAATCATGCATCATATAGTGGTTTTTTTGGAGATGTTTATCTAGTTTTCTCTGTTTGTGGTTGTTTTCAGTTAAAGGGTAAATCGTCCCCCACATATTTTGAAACCCTTCATCATTTATTGCCATACTTTGGCGCCTTGGTAATGTCACTTAAGGCCTAGTAATGACTCATTGATCTGTCAAGCCAATGAGAATTGGCGGGTCATTACAAATGGTATCAGCTTGTTCGTTCCTTGCCTAACAAGTGTTCATCTATGTTCTTTGTCTTGGAGTTGAAATTACTTCTTGTCTATTCCTTGGGTGATCATCTTAGACAGGATTAGGATTATCGGAACTTGAAATGTATAGCATAAAAGGGCATAGCTAACCCGTTTATGCTGAACTTCAAGTTACCAAGGTGTTGGGTACATAAGTGTTTTGGATACACTTCTTGAATGTTGTAAATATCATTGTCATGGGTCTAGCCAATGAGATGAGCATGACATGAATTATAGTAATGACTTCCCACTAGTATGGCATATCTCATTGTGAAGAATGATTTATGATTTTGGGCAAGGTGAAAATTTTTGAAAAATGCTGAAAATGATTTTCAAATGAAATATTTTTAAAAGTGGATATTTGGTATATTTTGAAAATGGGTGGATTTTCAAAAATTATGTGGGATGTTTTCAAAAATGGTTGAACATGTGGAAAATCTTGATGGATTTAAAACAATTATGTGATAGTTGATTTGATAGAAATTGAAATTCTAAGACTTTAGTTTCTAGGAAGTGAGACTAACGGCGTGCATTGTTTGTATAGAAAATGGCACCCGTTAGGCATCGTAGAAACCAACCTGAAGAAGCTGTGGAGAATTTGGTTGCACCTGAACCACGTGTGAACCAAGAGCTGGTTCAGAGTATCATTCAAGCATTCCAAGTTGTGGACACAGGGAATCGGAGGGATGAGTCAAGGCATGTAGACCATTCCGTCCAGTTCCAGAAGCAGAATCAACCCATTTTTCAGGGTGATTCTGAACCAAAAAGGGTGGAGGTGTGGCTAAGTAAGATGAATCGTATCTTCGATTTCATCGACACACCAGTAGAAATGAAAGTAAAGGTGGCGACGTACATGCTGGAGGATCTTTCATGACAGTGGTGGGAGCTAGTGGTGCAGGCTAAGGTGGATCAAGGCCTAGTCTTGGAGGAATTTGAGTAGTTGTTCAATAAACAATTATATCCTCACACATTCAAGATCCAAAGGACGACAGAATTTTTCAGACTAAAGTAGGAGAATCTCTCTGTCATGGAATATGTGGCTAAATTCATAAATTTAGTGCGCTTCGCACCGGAATTTGCTGCAATTGGATCACTGAAGGCATGCATCTTTGAATCATGGTTGCACTAGGAGATTCGCTCGAAGATAGATGTGCTCTGTATTACGGATTATATGGAGATGGTAAACAGAGAAATAGTAGCTGAAAGAGACATCTCAGAAGTTATGGGAGGAGGAAGTATGATGATACCCACAGGAATGGGTGGGAACTCTAATACTGGGAACAAGCGGAAGAGGGACACCTACTTCCAAGGTGGGAGTGTGAATCAGAACCAGATGGCTAGATCAGTGAATCTTCCTCCATGAACCATGATGAAAGCCGAGTGTTTTCAATGTGGCTCGAATTATCACTTAAATCGAGAGTGTATGGAACAACCTAGACAATGTCACAATTTCAAGAATATGGGGCATCTACAACGATATTGTAGAAATACTCCGAGGTCGGGTGCACGTGACACTTCCCAGGCATCGCAAGCATCATATGCTTCGACAGGATGAGGACAGCAGATTCAGTCTCGTCAGCATAATAGAGCTAGCCATGGTGATTCTCTAAATACCATGACTCCTCAACCAGGATAATCTCATCAAGGCAACAAGGAGAACAATGCAGCGACGAAGAAATTGTGTGGAGTTGAGCAGATGATCGTTGATGATCAGGTTGGACCATCAACAGTAAAAGGTATGATCCTTTTGAATTCTACCTTTGTGCAAGTGTTGTTTGATACCGGTGCATCACATTCCTTCATTTCTTCTCGTGCTTCTGACTTTCTATGTTTAAAACTGGAAATGATGCATTCTGTGTTGAAACTGCAAACTCCTATTAGTGAAAGAGAATGCCAAGCCTTAGTGTGTCGATCATGTGCTATAACTGTGGATGGAGCTGAGATGGAATTGGACTTCTCCGTGTTGGATATGGATTTCTATGATGTAATCCTAGGTATGGATTGGTTGGAAAGGTTTAAGGCTCACATCTACTGTTATAGGAGAACGGTTAGTTTCATGGCTGAGGACAGCATCGACCATCTCTTTAAAGGAGAAAGGATAGTAAAGAAGGGTGAAAAGAGCTTTTTGGAACCAATGGTGGGAACGATCTCTCATCAATTGGTAGCGTTGACTTTGGAATAAATGTAAAAGATTGAGGAAAATAGTTTTCCAGCTGTGGTGGATCAATTTCCAGATGTCTTTCCCAAGAACTTATCAGGGTTACCACCTCTAAGGGAAGTGGAGTTTATGATTGATCTCCTTCAAGGGACCAGTCCTATTTCCCTTCCGTCTTATAGGATAGCACCAACAGAGTTAAAGGAATTGAAAGAGTAGTTAGAGGAGCTGGAAAGCAAGGGTTTTATTCGGCCAAGCATGTCTCCATGGGCAGCACCAGTTTTGTTTGTAAAGAAAGCAGATGGAACTTTGAGGCTATGTGTGGATTATTGTAAACTTAACCATGTTATGATAATGAATAGATATCCACTTCCACGAATTGATGACATGTTTGATAAATTGATGGGAGCTCAGTGGTTCTCCAAAATTGACTTACGGTCAAGATATCACCAGTTGCGAGTTTGGAAGGAGGATATTCTGAAGACAGCCTTCAGAAACAGATATGGCCACTACGAATATGTAGTCATGCCTTTTGGTCTTACGAATTCACCAGCAGTATTTATGGAATTGATGAATCGGATATTTCAGAAATATCTAGATTATTTTGTTGTCGTGTTTGTGGACGACATATTGGTGTATTCAAGAAAAAAGGATGAGCAAGAGCAACACTTGGCGATAGTGTTGGAAATCTTGAGAGACCATCAGTTGTATTCCAAATTATCAAAGTGAGATGTTTGGATACAAGAGGTACGCTTTCTGGGCCATGTTGTTTCTGAGAAATGTGTTTTAGTGGATCCAGAAAAGATAGAAGTTGTTCTTTCTTTTCAACCGCCGAAGAATGTATTTGAAATACGAAGTTTTCTTGGTCTAGCTAGTTATTACTGACGCTTTGTCCATGACTTCTCATGACTAGCTTCACCTATGACAGCATTGACAAATAAGAACAGTGCATTTAAATGGACTAAATAATGTCATAGATCTTTTCAAGAGTTGAAAGTTCGCCTTACATCAGCACCTCTCTTGATTTTTCCAGAATCAGGACAGGGGTATGTGGTGTATTGTGATGCTTCGGGAACAGTTTTGGGTTGTGTTCTCATGAAAGGAGACCATGTGGTTGCTTATAGCTCAAGTAATTTGAGGGTACATGAGAAAAATTTCCCAACACATGATTTGGAGTTGGCTACGGTCGTCTATGCTTTGAAAACATGGAGACATTATCTCTTTGGTGAGAAGTTCACTGTGTTTACAGATCACAAAAGCCTGAAACACATTTTCTCACAATGAGATTTGAATCTGAGGAAAAGGATATGGATGGAGTATCTTCAAATGTTCAACTTTGACCTGATGTATACACCGGGTAAGGGAAATTCGGTGGCTGATGCAATAAGCAGGAAGTCGTATGCTCAGTTGGAAAAGGAAGCTTCAGATGAATGGAAGTTGATGTTGGTCTTAGCCAACATGCATGTGTAATGTGAAGACTGAGGTGATGTTGATGTTTTCTTTTTAGCTACACTTGTTCCTGATTTGGTGGAGATAGTAAAGGAAGCACAGGCATCTGATGTAGACTGTGTTGCAATGAGTTCAAAACTCAATGGTGGGGAGACCATTGAGGGATGGAAGCTGGATGGGAGTTCAGTTTTGCGGTTTCGAGATCAGATGGTTGTACCTTTAGCTACTCAGGAACAACTCCTTAATGCTTACCACCATTCAAGATGGGTTATACATCTGGGTACACAGAATATGTATAAGGTGCTAAAGGAACAGTTTTGGTGGAGCGGCATGAAAAGGAAGGTGTCTGAGTTCGTCTCGCGATGCTTAACTTGTCAGCAGGTTAAAGCAGAGCATCAGAGACCAGCTAGTATGTTACATTCTTTACTTATCCCACTGTGGAAATGGGAGAAAATAGCAATGGATTTTGTTACAGTTCTTTCAAGAATGGTCCGGAAACACGATGCCATTTGGGTGATAGTGGATCGTCTAACCAAGTAGGCCCATTTCATCCCGATTCTTGAAACTCATACGGTGGAAGATCTTTCAAAAATATATATCTGGGAAGTGTTAAAAAGACATGGTGTACCAGTGTCTATCATCTCAAATAGAGATCCGAGTTTCACATCTCGTTTCTGGAAATCCTTACAATAATCCCTTTGGACTCGGTTGACGATGAGCACGGCGTTTCATCCTCAGACGAATGGGAAATCGAAGCAGATGATACAAATGTTGGAAGACATTTTGCGAGCTTGTGTAATGGATTTTGGTGGCTCATGG
The DNA here is from genome assembly GCA_963277665.1 of Viscum album. NCBI lineage: Eukaryota > Viridiplantae > Streptophyta > Magnoliopsida > Santalales > Viscaceae > Viscum > Viscum album. The sequence goes on from OY728146.1 coordinate 1,115,032,184, forward strand.
GAGGACCATATACCCTTAGTGGAGTTCTCATACAATAACAGTTATCAGGCCTCGATACACATGGCTCCGTTTGAATCATTGTATGGGTGTCCTTGTCGTTCTCCACTTTGTTGGGTGGAAACAGATGAGACTTCACTAGTTAGGCCAAGCCTTGTCCAAGAAACAATGGAGAAGATCTATTTGATTAGAATGAGGATGGAGATAGCTCATGGTAATCAGAAATCTTATGTGGATTATCGCCGAAGACCGTTTTCATTTGCAGTGAGTGATCATGTCTTTTTGAGAATCTCTCCAAGGCATGGACAACATCATTTTGGGAAGCAGGGAAAATTATCTCCTCAACATATAGGCCCTTTTGAGATACTGGAACAGGTTGGAAAGGTGGCATATCGATTGGCATTAAAACCACGGTTCAGTGCAGTGCATATCGTGTTCCATGTATCTCAGTTGAAGAAGTATCACCCCAATCCTGACCATGTGATCAGATGGGATCACGTTGACCTAGAGCCAGATGATTCGATGATACATATCCCAGTACGGATAGTTGATAGTCAAGAGAAAGTATTTCATGAAAAAATCATCGGTCTAGTATGGGTATTATGGAAGTATGGTCAGATCCAGGAAGAGACTTGGGAACGCGAGAAAGAAATGAAAGAGCAGTGGCCAGAACACTTTCAGGAAAGCAATGTTTTTCTACTTTCCGGGGACGAAAAGTCCAATGGTGGGGAGAATTTAGTACCCCTGTTTTCTGGTAAGTAACCCTTATTCTATGATTTTTAAGTGCATAAAGTTAATGGGAGATGTTTGGGGAAAGTTTGGGAGACTTTTAAAGCGTAAAGGGGCAAAATGTGGGGACGCACGGGCTGCGCACAGTTTTCCAAACCGTGTGGAAGCCATGTAGGTGGTGGTCTGTTGGACAGAGGAGACTGCATGGTGTCCACATGGTTTGGGAAAACTGTGCGAGGAGGTCATGCGGAGTGCCCCTCCTTGGTAGTGACTACCGCACAGTTAGTGCACGTTTTAACTAACCGTGCGGACTAACCGTGCACGAAGTCAACATAGATCCTATTTATTAGGATCTAATACATTTTATCATTTAACCCAATAATTTTTGCTCCCAAATACCCCTAACCCAGGATTTCTCTCTCGGGAAGGTGGGAGAACACTTACCAGGCATTTTGGAAGCGACCCGGAGGGTTGCCTTGGCGTTTAGAGGTCGGTTGATCACGGTAAGTCTTGTTCTTGTCTTGTTTTCTTAGATCTCCTCAATCCCACTTGTTGGGTCCTTAGATCTACACCCAATATGGTTAGATCTAAGGTAGTGGATGACTTTTAAGTCGGTTTTTGTTCTTTTTTTTGATAGGGGAATGAATCTAAGGAGGTTTCGTGGTGCTTCGATTCGGTTCTTGGTTGGTTTCTCCTATTTTGTTGAGGTAGGTGGCTTCACTCTCGATTCCTCTTTCTTAGAACTTGAAGGCATAGTTTCAATTTGTTTTCCTTGATTGAAATGGATTGTTTATCTGCTATGAAAGAATGGTTGAAACCCCTTTTTAGTAATGGGTGATGGAAATTGTGTGTTTTTGGGAAGTGGTTGTTGAAGTAAATTTAAAATGGTGATTTTAAATTGGCTATGGTTTTGCTACTTGAAATAAATGGTTTTCAATAAAAAGGGTGATGCTTTATTGAAAGGTTTTTAACACACTTGGTGTTGGGCATGGATTTTCATGGGTGGTGGTGTGTGTTCATATGCATTGGGATGGATAAGGGTGAGAAGTCCGCCCATCAAAAGGTTGGGATGGATAAGGGCGAGAAGTCCCCCCATCATTAGGTTGGGACGGATAAGGTCGTGAATTACCCCCATCAAGGTAGTTCACTAAGTGACGACTTAGTGGAAGGATAATTCACCACTCGTGAGTATAGGGAGGTCCCGGTTTCATGCATGTTTGGTTGTGTGGATTTTTGGAATGGAACGAATGTGCCAAAATGGAAATGTGGATTTGATTGGAAACTTTTCTTGGTTGCTTTGTTGGAAAATGGTTTTGTTGGAAAAATGGCTTTGACATGGAATTTTCCATATTGTGAACTGTTTTGGAATTGTTTTATATAAATTGTTTTATATAAATATGCTAACATGTTTTATCCTAGAGGCATGGGTTGGGAAGTCATCGCGGAAAACCTACTAAGTTTCATTACTCACCCCCTGCTTTGGCACATTGGTGCTTTTGCAGATGTCATATACCGGGATGTTTGCAAAGGTAAAGTGTCACCTGTTTAGAGCACTACTTCATGATACTTGGGTTAGTTCATGATGTTGGAGCTTGGAGCTTGTGGAGCATGGAGTTGGGTTGTTGTCTTATAGTCTTTGAGTTGTATTTCCTCTATTTACTTTGATGTTTAGTGTTGGTTTTCACTGTGGTACTTTTGGTTGGTTTTTGATAAAAATTAATGGTTGAGTTGTTTTGGCTTTAAATCATGCATCATATAGTGGTTTTTTGGAGATGGTTATCTGGTTTTCTCTGTTTTTGGTTGTTTTTAGTTAAAGGGTAAATCGTACCCAACATATTTTGAAACCCTTCGGCATTTATTTCCAGCCTTTGGCGCCTTGGGGGTGTTGCTTAAGGCCTAGTAATGACTCGTTGATCTCTCAAGCCAATGAGAATTGGCGGGTCATTACACTATGTGCTCATAGATAGATGAATTATTAGAGTGGGGTTAGAAAAATGTAATGAGTTTGATGAAGTGTAGGGGGATTTTGAAAATGGAATCTCAAGGTTATTGATGTTCTAATGGTGGAGTATCAATGGGTGGTGTGAGGAACAATTTTCATTTAAATTGAACTTTTTTCATTTTTTATTGAATTTAGTATATTTCATTTGTCTATAATCTCTTACCTATTTTATCAATTATAAAATCTCATAATGAATTTTGAGAGGGAAATAACATTGACTACTCTAGTTAGAGGTTGGATGAGGTGGGATGAGGTTTGTGGTTTTCAGCTAGCGGTGGGATGAGATCACTTCCCCAAGTACATGGTCTTATTATTGATGAAACCATGTAATGTTATCATCAATAGTGATTCTATTTTATTTATAAAATCATATTTCAGTTGTTAATTAAGAATGGAAATTTTTTATAGTTTAGATGAAAAACCTATTTGGTATTTTTAGAGAGATATATTTCATTTTAGGGAAGATAAAGATTAATTTATAGATTATTACATACATGTTATAGAAGAATGTGCTTTTTTATGTTTAATTAATGATCAATAAGTATTCATGTGTTGTTAGAGATTATATTAATGTATTCCGAGAACATGTTAAGATCCAACCTCCATGAAAAGTGATTGTGTTTTATATTGTGTTATATCTAGGTGTTTCTCATTTTATCATATGGTGTTAGTGGAGTTTTGAGTGTTTATAATTAATATTGATACATTTTTTATAATGGATTTATTTATCATTGTGTATCTCAAGATGAATATATAATATTTTTACAAAGAAACAATATGAGAGATATAGGGCTTTCAAATACTACACATAGTTGAACTATGAGACAATAAAGAATATCTACCCCATTCCTAGTATATATGAGTTTTTAATCAAGTTGAGGGGGGTGAGTTGGATTTTCATTATTGATTTATGGTCTTGATATCACCATATTGGAGTTAATAACGTAAATAATAATGATAATGTTTATTTTTTATTAAAAAAATTTATAGAACATATATTGTATGAGAAAATGATTATGTGTCAAATCTAGATATGTTAGTTGATTTTTCAAGGTTACAAAATATTGGATCATTGTATAAGATTGGACCTGAATAAGTTTTCACGACCCGACCCTACCGGTCTCGAGCTGCAACTACCCCAGGACCGCCTCCTTAGGCAAGGGGCTGGCGTCAAGCACCGAAGGCGTAACAATCTCGGGGAGGCCTTCGCTTAAGTACCTATACACACACACACACAGCCCACTCAATGCAGAAGTGCAGAGTAAAAATGAAAACTAAAGGACAAACAACTATAACCCAACCACAGTCATGCATCGACTTCTAAATAGAAAAAAAAAGTAAAGTGCTGACAAGATGCACTACTGGAAAATGTACCTATCCCCACGGTTTTCACCAAAACCGTGGGGATAGACCCCCCCTATACCCACGGTTTTGGAAAACCGTGGGTATAGGTGAATTTTCATGACCTATACCCACGGTTTTCCAAAACCGTGGATATAGGGGGCTCTATCCCCACGGTTTTGGAAAACCGGGGGGATAGGTCCTGAAAAGTCACCTATACCCACGGTTTCCCAAAACCGTGGGTATAGGGGGGGTCTATCCCCACGGTTTTTGGGAAAACCGTGGGGATAGGTCTGGGATAAAATACCTATACCCACGGTTATGAAAAACCGTGGGTATAGGTCAATTTTGTGTGTGCGGGAAATTTTTTTTTCCGCGGGAAGGAATTTTTTTTTGGCGGGAACCCTATACCCACGGTTCTTCCCTCTATACCCACGGTTTTTATAACTATATTTAACTAAATATATATATATATACATATATGTGAAGTTAGGGTAGTGGTTAGACGCGGTGTTTACAGTGAAGAGGTTGCGGGATCGAAACTCGGTGCCTGCATTTTTTTTAGGACCAATACCCACGGTTTTGAAACCGTGGGTATAGGTCGTTGACACCGTGGAAATTGTCTATGTTTCGGTGACACGGTGGCATGACACCAATACCCACGGTTTTCCAAAACCGTGGGTATAGGCTGGGGACCTATACCGACGGCGTTCCAGCCCACGGTTCCCAAAACCGTGGGTATAGGCTATACCCACGGTTTTGGGGGCTATACCCACGGTTTTGAACCGTGGGTATAGGCCGTTTTTCCAGTAGTGATTCTAAACATGAAAGGGGAAAAACATGCTCCCAACTAGAAAAGTGACACAACCCAGCAACAGGTAACAAAAGTAAACAGCTGGTGAGTCTCAAACCTAAAAGACCTACTATGACCACCGAATGTAGCCCAAGCTCTTGTGTCCTCTATGATCCTCTGTAGTCTCGATCGACCTGTCCATCGTCTGCAAGGGCACACCAAGTTCGGGAAAAGCCCAAGCAGGGGTGAGTATAAGGATACTCAGTAGGATGCCCCGAAATCTCGAGGGAGTAACAAAGGAGGTACTAAATAGTAAATGATAAATAGAACAAAGTAAGATTACAATAGAGAGAGTGTAGCTCAACCCAACAAAAGAAAAGAAGTAGACTCATCCCAACCAATAGGAGCTAGACACGGAAAGCACGTGGCATACCCCGCACGTCTTCACCCCTCCTAGAAGGAGAGTAACCAGACCCAAGGAGTGGAAACAAAATCTAGGTGTATATATATATATATGCTCAACAAGAAACCTGAATGAGTGTGTCAGGGGATCTCCATCTCCAAGCTCAGCCCAGGATTATTTTCCAAGAGTTCTAAGGGTATCAATCACTGATGCCCAACAGTCTCGCACGTCAAAGATTCCTCACCGCTAAACCGTACAACCAAAAGTCCCACTCCGGTAATCATGGAGAAAAGCCACTGACTAGCCTCGTCTAAAGGGGGAGAGTCTGAAAGAATTCATCGGGTAACCCACTTCCCAGCCCTGCTGGAGGGTAAATATGACAACCCTGCTTTTATTACAAACTTAAACATGATTTACTACATAAAAATTCACTTGATACAACAAATAAGATCGAGAGGTTTAGTGTCTTTGGGGCTTAGGAACATTACATAAAAACTTAAAACATGAAATACAACATATTTATTGAAAACTTTCTTTACATGACCACTACATTCCCTCGTACTTATCATTGCATGGGATAACCTGAGGACATGCATAAAAAAAAGGTGAGCTATAAATCCCAGTAAGGGAGTACACATGGAATAACATGAGGAGTACAATACATGTTAGACAATATTCATATCCATAGAGCATAAGAGAAACATGAACATAAAGGCATGATAAAGCATGATAATCATAACATGGAAATGTAGAAACAACACTTAACATGGAATTATCATGAGCTAAGGCCCATTGCACATGGAGCATGAGTAAATCCTCATTGAACATAAATCACGAGTAAACCCTCGTTGCACTTGAATTAGCATGAGTTAACACTAATTTCACATGACGTATCATGATACTATACTTTACCCAATGCATTGGAGCGCTATAAGGGCGCACCCTTCTTAAACATTTCATTTCATGCAAAAGTGTGCCACATGGATCATAAAACATGGATTTATAAAAATAATCATTTATTCCACGATAAAGGAATGTGGAATTCATACATAAAACCTTATAATCAATAAGTAAATGTGCATAATGGTGAATACCCTTGATGGAGAAATGGGCATGGTATTCACTACACAATGGCATTGGCTTAGAAAATCAGTGTGATTTCGGCAACGTAACGGCGTGACATAAGAATTCATAAAAATGGTTTATGAGAGAGAAAGGGGTTATTCATCATATTTACATGTAATGGAAAGTAAGGAGGTCATATAGATACATGTCCCAACAATTGTAATGGAATTTATATTGATGATACAAAAGTATTTCTTGAATGTAAAAGAGGAGAGAGAAGTTCCTTTTGGAATTTCGGCATAGTAACGGGTGTACATGGGAGGCATTTAATGAGAGATAAAGGGGTATCCCATTATTCAAACATAAAGAGGGAAGTATGAGGGAGGTGAAAAAACATACCCCAACATTCATAATTGAAATTAAAAGGCAAAACAACTTAAAGAAAATTGGACAAAAATGAGAAAGGAAGAAAAAACACTTACTTGGAAGTGTGCTTCCAAAGGCTAGAGAGAGGCTTGTGAGAGAGTTCTTGGGAGATTGGGGCACCTTGGGAGGATTCTAGAGAGAGTAGTTCAGAGGTTGGACGATCTCCGAGGGCTTTTAGTGAGGAGGAAGTGGGAGCTTGGGTGGGTTTATATAGGAAAGGTGAGGGAATTATTTATCAATTAGGTTTGGGTCCCCTTACATTAAATTAATCCAAACCACAAACCATCCCATGGTTTTTGCCCATGGTTTTTGGAAAAGGGAATAGTAAAAAAATATTTTATAAGGACAAAGTCCGAAATTATTAAAATATTAGGGTTGCTTATGTGGAGGTGAGTCACACTCCCATGGAAATTAATTTAAAAATGCAAGGTGTTGAATATGTCTTGAGGGGTCCATTAATGCTTTGAAAAGTAAGTAAAAAAACCCAAAATTACATTATTTTAATGTTAAAACATATATTGGCCGAACATAAAGATTATAGTATTTTATTACATCACTATTGGGTCATTATGATGTCATAAAACACATTATATATTTAAACGGTATTTAATTTTTACCCAAAAATTTGACTGTCCCAGAAAATTATGAAAAATTCACCGTTGGATAATTTCGACATCCTGATTACAAAAATAACATTTATTTTATCTAAATAATTTTATAAATATGTTAATTTTCACTTTTAAAATGAAAACCGACATTTATCGAAAATTCACGGGTTCTGACAAAAATGGCTTTCAAACCTTAATAAAAATTATAATTGCATTCATACAATTATAAGATCATTTATATTTAATAAAATTTAATTTAATAATAAAAATAATATTTTATTAAAATATTATTTAATTCAAAAATCCATTAATTTAATAAAATTTATTTCTTAATTAAAAAATAATTAAAAACACTATTTTTACTTTAAAAACTATTTACAATGTATCAAAAACGACTAGAAATTATATTCATTATTATATACAAAAATAATGTACATGAACATAGTACTACTTATTCATTACATAACCCCTTAAAACAGCCACATAAGACCTAAGGGTATGGTGTGCGATGGTGACAGACTACTGGGGTGGCTTGGATAACATCACTCAAGTGGTAATTTCAATCAACTTCCACTTTTCCCCTAGACGGTCACGTTCGAGCTTGACATGATGAAGCTCATCTTGGGATTGGTCAAGGGCGAAGGCCAAAGACGCCACCTCTTTTTCGAGCTCCGACAAATGGGCTTCGTATGGTGCAGTTCTACTGGATGAGGCCATCGCTTCCTTCTGAGTAAATTGGATTTGTTAAAGTCATATATTTATACTAATCATGTGATCACTGTTCAATGGCTATATTAGAAACGGTGAAAAATTCTTAACATAAAACAAAATAAGTTGACATTTTTTAAAAACATTTTATATAAAGAGACATTTAATAAGATCAAGAGGGATTTTCCATTAATGAAACTTTGGATCGTTACAATATTCCCCCCTTAAGAAATTTCACCCACGAAATTTTCCTTTTCCCACACTAAAACAAATGTGGGTAACTCAACTTCATCACTTCCTCCGATTCCCAATTTTCTTCTTCAAACTTATGGTTTCTCCACAACACCTTGATGAGGGTCATTGTCTTATTTCGTAGAACTTTTTCTCTACGATCTAAGACCTTCACTGGTTGCTCCTCATAAGAAAGATCGTCTTCCAATTGTACCACTTCAGAAGAGAGTACATGTGAAGGGTCCGGTATGTACTTCCTTAAGATGGATACATGAAAGACATCATGTACATTGGCCATAGTAGGTGGAAGTGCTAGTCGATAGGCCACAGCCCCGACATGATCAAGAATCTCGAAGGGGCTGATGTACCTTGGACTTAACTTCCCTTTCTTTCCAAACCCCAGGACCTTCTTCCATGTAGATATGCGTAGAAAAACCATGTCTCCAACTTTAAACTCAAGGTCCCGTCGACGATTATCTGCATAACTCTTCTGTCGACTCTGGGCTACCTTGATATGTTGCTGAATGGTTTTCACCTTCTCCACCATTTCCTCGACCATTTCTGGTCCAAGCATCTTATGTTCACCGACCTCATCCCAACATGCCGGTGTTCTGCACCTTTTCCCATATAGGGCTTCATATGGTGCCATTTGGATGCTCGAGTGGAAACTATTGTTATAAGAGAACACAACCAGAGGAAAATGTTGATCCCATCCTCCTTTAAAGTCCATTGAGAATTCTCTCAACATATCCTCAAGTGTTTGGATAGTCTGCTTGGATTGGCCATCGGTTTGAGGATGATAGGCCGTACTGAAGTTCAGTTCAGTATTCAGAGCATGTTTAAGACTCTTCCAAAACTTAGAGGTGAATCTTGGATCTCGGTTAGACATAATAGATAGGGGTACTCCATGAAACCTTACCACTTCCCTAATATACATCTGTGCCAGTTGATCCAAAGAGAAATCCTCCTGAATAGCAATGAGGTGTGCAGTCTTTGTAAGACGATCCACAACAACCCAGATTTCATTGTTGCCTTTGGATGTCCTCGGAAGTCCGGTGAAAAAGTCCATGGTGATGTTCTCCCATTTCTATTCTGGTATGGGCAATGTTTTCATCATCCCCTTAGACTTCTACCTCTCTGCCTTCACTTGCTGACACACCAGGCACTTTGATGTATATTCGGTGATCTCCTTCTTCATATTATCCCACCAAAAGTTTTCTCAGAGATCTCGATATATCTTTGTGCTCCCTGGGTGAATAGAGAAATTTGAACTATGTGCATCATCCAAAAGTTCCTTCTTCAGATCCAGACTTGATGGAACACATAGTATTTTCCCAAACCTCAAAATTCCTTCTTCATTAACATTAAACTCTGAGGATTTCCCTTTTTTGATAGCTTCCACTTTTTCCTGAATTCCCACATCATCCTTTTGAGCATCATTTAACCTTTCCAAAAGAGATGGTTGAGCAATAATTTGTGAAAGTATTGATGATGTTCCCTTCTTTATGATTCCCACGTCCATATTCATCAAGTCTAAGAAAATTGGATCCTTCTCAATTCTCATCATTGATAGAATCGTTGGATCCTTTCTACATAGGGAATCTGCCACCTTGTTCGCTTTCCCAGGGTGGTAATGTATTGAACAGTAATAATCCTTGATGATCTCTATCCATCTTCTCTAGAACATATTAATCTCTTTCTGTGTGAATATATATTTAAGACTCTTGTAGTCAGTATATATCTCACATTTCTCTCCATAGAGATAATGCCGCCAGATTTTCAAGGCAAAGATCACTACCGCCAAATCCAGATCATGAGTTGGATAGTTTTTCTCATGGATTTTCAACTGCCTTAAGGCATAGGATATCACTTTATCATTCTTCATTAGTACACATCCTAAGCCCTTCTTCGAAGCATCACTGAATACCACAAAAATCTCCCCACTTGTGGGTAAAGTGAGCACGGGTGCAGTGATAAGCCTCCTTTTCAACTCCTTGAAGATTTCTTCGCATTCATCATTCCAAGAAAACTTTACTCCCTTTTGAGTTAGCTTGGTAAGAGGGTTGGAAAATCGTGATAAATTTCTCACAAATCGTCGATAATATCCGGCTAACCCCAAGAAGCTACGGATATCTGTTACCGATGTTAGACTCAGCCATCCCTCAATTGCATCTGTTCTGGAGGGGTCCACATATATCCCATTACTTGTGATGATATGGCCCAATAATGAGACCTCCTTCAACCATAACTCACACTTGTTGTACTTTTCATAGAGCTTCTCCTTGCGCAAAGTCTCTAGTACAGTTTTTAAATGCTCCTCATGATCCTCCTTGGTTTTGGAGTATATTAGAATATCATCTATAAAGCCTACCACAAATTTTTCAAGGTAATCTCTAAAGACTCTATTCATCAAGTCCATGAATATTTCTGGATCATTGGTGAGTCCTAAAGGCATTACTATGAATTCATAGAGCCCGTACCTTGTACGAAAAGAAGTCTTGGGGACATCTTCCTTCTTCACCCTTACATGATAATATCCTGACCGCAAATCCACCTTGGAGAAGTATTGTTCTCCACGCAGCTGATCAAACAAGTCATAGATTCTTGGGAGAGGATACTTGTTCTTTATCATGATTTTGTTAAGTTCACGATAATCGATGCAAAGCCGCATTGACCCATCCTTCTTCTTGATGAAGAGGACTGGTGCACCCCATAGTGAAGCACTTGGGTGTATAAACCCTTTATCCAGATTCTCCTGTAGTTGTTTCTTCAGCTCTTCAAGCTCTACAACAGCCATTCTATATGGAGTCTTGGATATTGGTAGCGCCCCGGGTATAAGTTCAATTGAGAACTCAACATCTCTTCTTGGAGGAAGACCAGGCAGTTCCTCAGGAAACACTACAGCGAATTCCCTCACAATAGGAATTTCTTCAAGGATGGTTTCTTCCTTGGACTCAATCATCTGAGCCAGATATGGGTGCTCATAAGGCACTAATATCCATGCTTGAGATGATGGAGCTAAAGTAGATTCATCTTCCTCCTGACAGTTGTAATGAATTGGGGGTCGATTCTCCATTTCGACCTTGAGGGCACATCGGACAATTTCCTCATAGCTGTCGAAGTCACGGATCGCTAATGCTTTCCGCAAGCTACGCTTCAGCCCACCAAAGAAGGGGTCAACTTTGCATTCGGGGGTAACGACAAAGACAGAAGTGTATCGTGAAAGCCTTGTGAAGTTTTCCTCATACGCTCCAACAAATTCTTCATCTTTTTTCTTGAGGGAAAGGAAGTCCCTTTCCATCTTAAGCTGGAGGGTGCGTGGATAATATTTATCGAAAAACATATTCTGGAAATCCTTCCATTCCAAAGCCTCGATCTCCTCCTCAGGCTTCGTATTTTTTATCAACGTCTACCATTGATCAGCTTCACCCTCCATATGATAAGCAACCAGGAGAACCTTCTCTTGTTCAGAATATTGGAGGATGGAGAAGATCTTTTCAATGGAGTTGATCCATTGTTCAACGATCGTGGGATCGGATGATCCACTAAAAGTAGGAGGCCTTTGTCTCATGAAGATCTCGATAGCGACTTGTTCTTTCTTAGGGGGGGTTGAACGTTCCACTTGACCCGTTTTTCTATTCATAACTTGAGTTATCTGAGAGAGAAGCGTGATAAAGTTCACGATTACTGCTCCCATTGGATTTAGCATTTCATTAGTACAGTCATCACACTGATCTTCACAAAGGTTGTTATCCTGAGTCCTCCTATTACCAGCCATTAGCTAGAATAAAAGGAAAGTTAGGGGTAACACATAAAGGGTAATCCAAAGACAAAAGTTAATGACTTATAAATAAACTTTCATTTCCTTAACTCATGAGTCTATAGGCTTCAATCTAGGCTTTTCATGATCTACTTTATAACATATATTCTTAGGGGAATTTTTTTTAATTCCCTTAATAAGGGTTCATACTAAGATTATGAATTTATCAAAACATATCCCCTAGGAGTGTCGTAACCAAGAGTTTAGCAAGGCCCATTGTCGTGCACCAGTTCCCGTTCAAGTCTAGCTCAAAGCGGTGTTTTCGGGTTTTACCCCTAGGATACATCTGTGCCAGAGCCGCCTCTACCTGCTCGTATCCAGACAGGGATTATTTGTCTGATAAACCACTTACTCATTACTTACCAAAACATAGGGATGTTTTTATTATACTTAGTCTTGTCTCTAAGTCTTTACAAGGTTTTCCTAATCCCAAAAATAACTAAACCTATCCTCTGATACCAACTATGACAACCCTGCTTTTATTACAAACTTAAACATGATTTATTACATAAAACTTCACTTGATAAAACAAAGAAGATCGAGAGGTTTAGTGTCTTTGGGGCTTAGTACCATTACATAAAAACTTAAAACATGAAATACAACATCTTTATTGAAAACTTCCTTTACATGACCACTATATTCCCTCGTACTTAGCATTGCATGGGATAACCTGAGGACATGCATAAGAAAAGGGTGAGCTATAAAGCCCAATAAGGGAGTACACATGGAATAACATGAGGAGTACAATACATGTTAGACAATAAGAATATTCATAGAGAATAAGAGAAACATGAACATAAAGTCATGATAAAGCATGATAATCACAACATGGAAATGTGGAAACAACACTTAACGTGGAATTAGAATGAGCCACGGCCCATTGCACATGGAGCATGAGTAAATCCTCATTTCACATAAATCATGAGTAAACCCTAATTGCACTTGAATTATCATGATTTAACACTCATTTCACATGACGTATCATGATACTATACTTTACCCAATGCATTGGAGTGCTATAAGGGTGCACCCTTCTTAAACATTTCATTTCATGAAAAAGTGTGCCACATGGATCATAAAACATGGATTCATAAAACATAATAATTTATTCCATGATAAAGGAATGTGGAATTCATACATGAAACCTTATAATCAATAAGTAAATGTGTATAAAGGTGAATACCCTTGATGGAGAAATGGGCATGGTATTCACTACACAATGGCATTGGCTTAGAAAATCGGTTTGATTTCAGCAGGATAACAGCGTGACATAAGAATTCATAAAAATGGTTGATGAGAGAGAAAGGGGTTCCTCATCATATTTACATGTAATGGATAGTAAGGAGGTCATATAGATACATGTCCCAACAATTGTAATGGAATTTAGATTCATGATACAAAAGTATTGCTTGAATGTCAAAGAGGAGAGAGAAGTTCCTTTCGGAATTTCGGCATAGTAACGGGTGTACATGGGAGGAATTTAATGAGAGAGAAAGGGGTCTCACATTATTCAAAAATAAAGAGGGAAGTATGAGGGAGGTTTGAAACCATACCCCAACATTCATAATTGAAATTAAAAGGCAAAACAACTTAAAGAAAATTGGACAAAAATGAGAAAGGAAGAAAAAAACCTTACTTGGAAGTGTGCTTCCAAAGGCTAGAGAGAGGCTTGTGAGAGGCTTCATGGGATCTTGGGGCACCTTGGGAGGATTCTAGAGAGAGTAGGGCAGAGGTTGGATAAACTCCAAGGGCTTTGAGTGAGGAGGAAGCGCGAGCTTGGGTGGGTTTATATAGGAAAGGTGAGGGAATTCTTTATTAATTAGGTTTGGGTCCCCTTACATTAAATTAATCCAAACCACAAACCATACCATGGTTTTTTACCATGGTTTTTGGAAAAGGGAAGAGAAAAACAATATTTTATAATGCCAAAGTTCGAACTTCTTAAAATATTAGGGTTGATTATGTGGAGGTGATTCACACTCCCATGGAAATTAATTTAAAAAGGAAAGGTTTTGAATATGTCTTGAGGGGTCCATTAATGCTTTGAAAAGTAAGTCAAACAAACCCAAAATCACATTATTTCAATGTTAAAACATATATTGTCCAAACATAAATATTATAGTATTTTATTACATCACTATTGGTGTAACACCCGAGACGTTTATGTAATATAAATCATCAAAGAAATCTTTTTCTACACATTACTTGCTTGGTTTTCTTTACACGAAATCGTGACCTTCCTCGATAGCTTGCGTCGTACGCAATACCGAGTTTCACTAAACAACGATATGCTATTAAAATATTATTAAAACTAGCCGTTATGAATAGTAATAACCACTTTTTGAAATTTTATAAATTTTATTTTTCAAAATGGACTACATTTTTGGATTCGGAATATCGAAATTAGCCTAGGGTGAAATTTTGGTATTTTTCTGAAAACTTTCAATTTTTGATGAATAGTGAAACCACTAAGTGGTAGTTAAAAAACTGAATTTTTCATAAAACTTAATTTTACCGCTTCTGTGAGTGGAATTTCAAAAATCCGAGAGACACGGTTGATGTCAGTAAGTAAAATGTGGTTCAATGATATGGAAATAATTTTTGGTGAATAGTAACTTTTTACTTTTTTTCACCACGGTTAAAAGTAAATAGGGTAATTAAGGATAAAGATGATATTATTATTACCCTAACATATGTCCTAATTCTATTGGACAAGTGTAATTAGACCAAAAACAATCTTAGGAATAAAATATGACCATTTAGGCCCACTTGGATTAGATTAGGACATTTATTATTAATTTATTTAAAGAAGGGTTAAAATAGTTAAAATAGTTAAAATCAAAGTTTAATAAGTAAACAATTTTTAATATGGGGTTATACATAAGATAAATTCGAATATAAATATTCATTAGAAAGATAAAAAGATTTCCTACATAATGGTATTTTATTTTTAATTTTTAGACATTAAATAATTTAATTTATTTATGACACAAAGATGATGCAGTAATTATCTAATTAATGAAATATTGACATAATTAATGTTATAAACACCAAAATAAATGTAATATGAGACTTTTTATGAATTACAATAATTTTATAGGTTAATATGACATGTTAGTATTGATTTAATTAACTTTTTTAGAACTAATCATTCTGTTATGATTTTCACAAAAATCAATTACTAAATAGTGTCAAAATTGACATAAAATAGTTTTTAAAACAAATATTATATTAGTAATTGTTATTTTATTCCTAAAAATATAAAGTTCGGCCAAATGACTTATATAAGGTTATATATATTAATAATAAACAACTTTGGGTTCGTTTGGCTGCTTATAGTAAGTTTATTAACCCTATAGTATAAGAACACAAGAAGACACGGTAAAAGTAAACTTATTTAACTTAATGTTAAATCTAAATGATAAGGTTAAAATAGGAACCTAGACTTGTCTAAATACTATTGGATGAGATTATTTCGACCCATCCCCACCTTATCTTCGAAATATATTAATTTGGAGCTATTTAAAACCGAACATGACTTTATAATAAAATAATATATTTAGTTATTCCAAAGGTGCCCCTCTCCTCCCTTATAAAAGGACACCTCCTCCCCCTCTTCCACACACCACATTGAGCCTTCTAGCTCGGCCAAACCCTGCCAATTACTCCTATCCACTTCCCTAGAAACATCCTAGAGGTTCTGGTCTTCTTCAAAGATCCATTTTAGTGCCCTAAAAGAAGGTCTCAAAGAAGCACTTCAAAGAAGAGGTAATGTCCGTTACCGATTCTTTCATATTTATTTCTTCTTCCACTTTTTCTTCTTTAGTTGTTTCATTATAAAGTAATAACATCAGTATCACTCATATACTGATATGTTATTATAAGTATGAAACAACCCTATTTCACCATCTATCCATCCTACGGAAAAAGAAATCACCGCGCGTGCGTACGTACGGAATACCGTCTCCACGCCGTGGTGTAATCTATTTTCCACCACCACCTTACTTGGATGGGTATAATTGTTCAAATAATTACTATATATGACTATTATAAATTTATATTGATTCTGAAATAGTATACATATACTCCAATACAATTCCACGATCATAGAAACGATATCATCACTCGTGCGTACGTACGGAATACCGTCTCCACGATGTGATGCCACTCATTCTACATGATCTTCATTTCATAATGATTATATAAATGAATTGAATGAATTAATATGATATATATTACACTAATACCATTATGGAAATTAGGTATCTATAACCTAAAGAAAAGAATAAGAATTTATTCGACAAAACACGCATAAGAAAAAAAAGTTATAAACACCCGAATAACAAGTAGCAATGAAATATTACTACTAAGAAGCTAAGAATATGACCATATATGATATCATAAAAATAATTATGATTCTGGAATAAGTCAATAACATTATTTAAATCATTATACAGGAGTTTCAGACACGTACAAAGCATATCGGACCTAAGGTAAGGGAAATATCACAATCTCATTTTTATACGAGATTGTTTATACTTTAGTATTTACTGGGGTTTATTTTATCATCCACGTCCATGTTTCCTGAATATGTAATATTATTTCCATCCACCTACAATTGTTTAAATCCAATTTTACCCTTCGGTAAGTTTTTCGTAAAGAATATGAAAGGAATCTTTTGTCGTTTTTCGTACGAGGTACTTTTTGACTTTTCCGAAAAAAGTACAAAGAATGTTTTTTTAACTTATATGGCATGAATGGATTTTTAAAACATTATTTCCAAGAAGCTTCCTTTAAAAGTTTTCAAGTTTATTTTTAATCAACTTCTTTTAGTTTAAAATTGTATTACATGTTAAGAAAGGAAAAGTGTTTTTGAAGTAGAAAGGATATTTTCCTCAAGAATGGAGTTCAAGTGTTTTATCAAAATTATTTTCCATATAAGATAATAAAGGGTTCTGTTTATATCCCTATTATTACATTGATTGGACTATGTTGTGATGGAATTATTTTTATGGATTCCTTTATCTTATATGAATGGTTTTATGATGTCATGTTGTTTAAGAATCCCATTTTTATTACATGGGTTATGCAATGATGTATGATTTATGATTTTGTGGAACACATAAGAATAGTATCATTATGAGATGGTTGGGACCTATATCTCCCTCCAATGCATTGGGTAAAGATTTTATATCTCATGAGATAGACATGGCTGGAACGGTAGGTTATACCGGTTCAGTGAAACAGGACTGAAACGAGGGTGACTCGGTTCAGAAAGGCACTTTGTCCACTAAGATAGTCTTGGCAATGAGTCTTGACTAACAAGAAATGATTCTCTATGATTATGTGTGTATGCCAAAAAGTTTCATGTTTTACGTTATGATTATTGTGATTACATTTCACTGCCATGATTTATCCCATGTTATGAAATTATGATCTCTTTTGCAGGTTAAGATTTCCAAAAGTTATGTGCTTGTGTATAAGATGTGATTGATATTTCTTTTGTTTACCCTTACTGAGCATTTGAGCTCACCCTTTTGTATGTTTTCTTTCCCCAAGTCAGGAATAAGGTTATTAAGTAGGATATTCCAAAAAGGGACTCTAGATATGATGAAATAAGTGGGATGCAAAGTTGATGCTTTATGAACCAGTTGTTTATGTTTCCCAGTTTCTAAAGGCACTATACCTATACGGTCCTTTCGTGGTTTTGTTATATGTTGTAATAAGTATGCTTCAATTTTGAAGTATTAACAATGTATGTAAAGTATGGGTCGTTATAGTTGGTAGCAGAGGAAAGGTATAGTCAACCTTTAGAAACTAGGATGTGAAAGCCTTAGTAAGAACCCTAAGGATAAGTATAAGCATAGAACACAATATTAGTGTTTTAGAAATGGCCATGAATAACCTAGGATAAGACCTTAAGTGTGAAATTTTATTCTTGATTATGTGGTTTTCCTATTATAATTAGTGTTGCTCACACTATTCTTCTTGGTTTTAGTCAATGGCTGGAACCCAAAGGAACCGTGTTAATGCGGAATGCGACGGGAAATGCAATGATTTTCCCCCTGAGCAACCAAACGTTATGGGATCTGGAATGAAAAATCTTGTATCCATGCTCACACAACTTTCTCAAGCTATGAATCATGCAGGACTTCCAAACGAGCACAGGAAGGAGCAACATTCTGTTGAATCCTTCATGAGGCAGCGTCCACCTTCTTTCAGCGGGTCTACTGATCCATTAGTTGCTGAACAATGGATTAGTACTACTGAAAAGATATTTTCAGTTCTTCAATGTTCTGAACATGATAAAGTCATCCTATCAGTGTATCGTTTGGAAGGAGATGCTGGTCAATGGTGGAATCTTATTAAGAATACGAGGCAAAGGGATGAAATTGAGTCCATGTAATGGGACGAGTTCAAGAACTTATTTTTCAATAAGTACTTCCCTCGTATTCTCCAAACAAAGATGGAGAAAGAGTTTCTTGAACTGAAGCAAAAGGATGATGAATCTGTTGGTACCTATGAAGAAAATTTTACAAGACTTGCAAGGTACGCTTCTGGTATCATTATCCAACCTGAGAGTAAGATCGATCGATTCTTTAGTGGCTTAAAACCAAGTCTTCTAAGGGTGTTAGCCATAAGGGACTTCAATAGCTACGAGGAAATCGTTCGATGTGCTCTCAAAGTCGAGATGGATATTGGAGTAACCCATCAGTCATATGAGTTTGATAAGAAGAGGAAAATGGAATTCAAAGGAAAATCTAAAGAGCACACTGAAAAGAAGATGAGCATTCCCTTATGCTCAAAGTGTGGAAATAAACATGGAGGGAGTTGTCTTAAAGGGACAAGTAAATGTTTCAAATGTGGAAAGGAAGGTCATCGGGCATTTGAATGCCGCGATGATGGGAAGAAGATGTCTAATGATGCAAACAAAGGAAGGGATACATAGAATTAACCTACTACACTTCAATGTTTCAAGTGCAAGGAGATGGGGAATTATGTCAATAAATGCCCTAATCCAAGGGTTGATGATGATGGTCGACGTCAAAAAACTCTTAAGGCTAAAGACAAAGGAAAGTCACATGCAATTTCTATAAGCGATGTGGAGTACGATAACGATGTGGTGAAAGGTACACTTACCATCCACTCTAAAGTAGCAAATGTTTTATTTGATTCTGGATCCACCCACTCCTTTATTTCTGAAAAATTTTCTAAGGGTATCACCGTATTACCTCAACAATTAGATGTTGAGTTAGCTGTGACAACACCTAATGGCACAACAGTCGCATCAAAAGTTTATAATTCTTCTCCGATCGAAGTTTGTGGGAAAGTACTTCCTGCAAATATTGTGATCCTTCCTATAGTGGAATTTGATGTGATTCTTGGCATGGATTGGCTTTCTTTATATGGAGCTCATATCAATTGCCAAATAAGTGAAGTCACATATCATATTCCAGATCAATCTATGATCGTCTATCAATGCAAGGATGAACATAACCTTCCAGTGGAAATTTCTTTCATTTTATGGGTATTGATTCCACTAAATGAAGGTTATATATCTCAAATGGTTGGTGAGAAACTCATGATTAAGAATATTCCCATTGTATGGGAGTTTTATGATGTCTTTCTGGAGGAATTACCGGGACTTCCACCAAATCGTGAAGTTGAGTTCTCAATAGAACTCATACCGGGTGCTTTGCCTATTTCAAAGACACCTTATAGAATGGCCCCAATTGAGTTGCAGGAATTGAAGAAGCAACTCCAAGAAAATCTTGATAAGGGATTCATACACCCTAGTGCGTCACCTTGGGGAGCACCTGTTATATTTGTTAAGAAGAAAGATGGATCAATGAGACTGTGCATTGATTATCGAGAACTTAACAAGATCACTATCAAGAACAAATATCCTCTCTCGCGCATTGATGACCTATTTGACCAACTACGCGGAGCTCAATACTTTTCCAAGATAGATCTTCATTCAGGGTATCATCAATTGAGGGTCAAAAGGGAGGATATACCAAAGACGGCTTTCCGTACAAGGTATGGACACTATGAATTTATAGTGATGCCATTTGGTCTTACTAATTCCCCTGCTATCTTCATGGATCTGATGAATAGAGTCTTTAGAGAATATCTTGATCAATTTGTGGTAGTCTTTATAGACGATATTCTTGTCTATTCAAAGTGCAAGGAAGAACATGAAGATCGCTTGAGAATTATATTGAAGACCCTGAGAAAGGAGAAGCTTTATTCCAAATTTACCAAGTGTGAATTTTGGCTTCAAAAAGTTTCATTTTTGGGTCACATAATCTCAAAAGAGGGGATATCTGTGGATCCAGCAAAAACAGAGGTTATCGAAACATGGTCGAGACCAACAACAGTAACTGAGATCTGAAGTTTTCTTGGTTTGGATGGATATTATCGACGTTTTGTGAAAGATTTTTCACGATTATCTAATCCACTCACCAAGTTGACTCGGAAAGGAGTTAAGTTTGTCTGGACGGAGGAATGTGAAGAGAATTTCAAGGAGTTGAAAAGAAGGTTATCCAGTGCACCTGTGCTCACACTGCCTTGTAGTGGAGAAGGGTTTGTGATCTATAGTGATGCATCCAAGAAGGGATTGGGGTGTGTTCTTATGCAAAATGATATGGTGATAGCTTATGCCTCACGACAGTTGAAAATCCATGAGCAAAATTACCCAACACATGATTTGGAGTTAGCTGCGGTAATCTTTGCATTAAAGATTTGGAGGCATTACCTTTATGGTGAAAGGTGTGATATTTATACTGATCATAAAAGTTTAAAGTATATTTTCACACAAAAGGAGCTGAATATGCGTCAAAGAAGATGGTTGGAGCTGATTAAGGATTACGACTGCACAATCCATTACCACCCTGGGAAAGCAAACAAGGTGGCAGATGCATTAAGTCAACAAGACCATGCTAGTTTATCCATGATGAGAATCACAAAAGATCCAATATTTATGGATTTACAAAGGATGGATCTTGGAATTATAATGGAAGGGGAAAAATATTATCTTTCTCAAATGAATGTTCAACCATCTATACATGTGAAGATTAAAGAGGTACAGAAAGAAGATGTCGAGTTACAAAAGAAGGTGAGAAATTTCCCTGAATTCAACCTTGATTGTGATGGGATAATAAAGTTCAGGAATCGGGTTTGTGTCCCTCCCATCCCGGAATTAAAGAAGGAGCTACTGGATGAGGCTCATAGTTCTTCATTCTCTATTCATCCTGGAAGCACGAAGATGTATAGGGACCTGAAAGAGTACTTCTGGTGGGATGGCATGAAAAGAGATGTTGCTGAATATGTCTCTCGATGCTTGGTTTGTCAACAAGTTAAAGCTGAGAGATAGAAGTCTAAGGGGATGTTACAACCATTACCCATACCCAAATGGAAATGGGAAAACATTACTATGGACTTTGTCACAGGACTTTCTAAAACATCCAAAGGCAATAATGTTATCTGGGTTATAGTTGATCGTCTTACAAAGTCTGCACACTTCATTGCTATTAGAGAGGATTTTTCTCTGGATCAGCTTGCCAGGATATATGTAAAGGAAGTGGTAAGATTGCATGGAGTACCACTTTCTATTATATCTGCTCGGGATCCGAGATTTACCTCGAAGTTCTGGCGAAGTCTTCAGCATACTCTGGATACAGATTTGAGTTTCAGCATTGCTTATCATCCTCAAACAGACGGTCAGTCTGAGAGAACAATTCAAACCCTAGAAGATATGCTGAGAGCTTGCTCTATGGATTTCAAAGGAGGTTGGGATCAACACCTACATTTGGTGGAATTTTCTTATAACAATAGTTTTCACTCCAGTATTCAGATGGCTCCTTATGAAGCTCTCTATGGAAAGAAATGCAGGACTCCAACTTGCTGGGATGAAGTTGGGGAAAGAAAGCTATTAGGACCTGATCTCGTTGATGAAATGGAAGAAAAGGTCAGATCTATTCAACAACACATAAGAGCAGCTCAGAGTTGACAGAAAAGTTATGCCGACAATCGAAGAAAAGACCTAGAGTTTGAAGTGGGTGATAAAGTGTTCTTACGAATATCTCCCTCGAAGAGGGTCATGAGATTTGGAAAGAAGGGGAAGTTGAGCCCTAGATATATCGGTCCTTTCGAAATACTGGATCGTGTTGGGAAGGTAGCTTACCGATTGGCGCTTCCACTGAATCTCTCTCAAGTTCACGATGTGTTCCATGTATCTCTCCTGAGAAAGTACATACCTGATCCTTCACATGTACTCAGCTCAAAAGTTGTACCGCTGGAGCAAAATCTTTCTTATGAAGAACAACCGATAGAGATTCTGGATCGTAGCGAAAAAGTCCTACGAAACAAGACCACTCGATTGGTGAAAGTTTTATGGAGTAACCACCAATTAGAAGAATCTACATGGGAGCTTGAGGATATGATGAGGGAGAGGTATCCTCATCTGTTTGTTACAAAGTGACGAATTTCGAGGGCGAAATTCATTTTAAGGGGGGTAGAATGTAACACCTGAGACTTTTATGTTATATAAATCATCAAAGGAATCTTTTTCTACACAACACTTGCTTGGATTTCTTTACACGAAATCGCGACCTTCCTCGATAGCTTTCATCGTACGCAATACTGAGTTTCACTAAACAACGATATGCTATAAAAATATTATTAAAACTAGCCGTTATGAATAGTAATAACCACTTTTTGAAATTTTATAAATTTTATTTTTCAAAATGGACTACATTTTTGGATTCGGAATATCGAAATTAGCCTAGGGTGAAATTTTGGTATTTTTCTGAAAACTTTCAATTTTTGATGAATAGTGAAACCACTAAGTGGTAGTTAAAAAAACTGAATTTTTCATAAAACTTAATTTTACCGCTTCTGTGAGTGGAATTTCAAAAATCCGAGAGACACGGTTGATGTCAGTAAGTAAAATGTGGTTCAATGAGATGAAAATAATTTTTGGTGAATAGTAACTTTTTACTTTTTTTACCACGGTTAAAAGTAAATAGGGTAATCAAGGGTAAAGATGATATTATTATTACCCTAACACATGTCCTAATTCTATTGGACAAGTGTAATTCGACCAAAAACAAACTTAGGAATAAAATATGACCATTTAGGCCCACTTGGATTAGATTAGGACATTTATTATTAATTTATTTAAAGAAGTGTTAAAATAGTTAAAATCAAAGTTTAATAAGTAAACAATTTTTAATATGGGGTTATACATAAGATAAATTCGACTATAAATATTCATTAGAAAGATAAAAAGATTTCCTACATAATGGTATTTTATTTTTAATTTTTAGACATTAAATAATATAATTTATTTATGACACAAAGATGATGTAGTAATTATCTTATTAATGAAATATTGACATAATTAATGTTATAAACACAAAAATAAATGTAATATGAGACTTTTTATGAATTCCACTAATTTTCTAGGTTAATATGACATGTTAGTATTTATTTAATTAACTTTTTTGGAACTAATAATTCTGTTATGATTTTCACAAAAATCAATTACTAAATAGTGTCAAAATTGACATAAAATAGTTTTTAAAACAAATATTATATTAGTAATTATTATTTTATTCCTAAAAATATAACGTTCGGCCAAATGACTTATATAAGGTTATATATATTAATAATAAACAACTTGGGGTTCGTTTGGCTGCTTATAGTAAGTTTATTAACCTTATAGTATAAGAACACAAGAAGACACGGTAAAAGTAAACTTATTTAACTTAATGTTAAATCTAAATGATAAGGTTAAAATATGAACCTAGACTTGTCTAAATTCTATTGGATGAGAGTATTTAGACCCATCCCCACCTTATCTTAGAAATATATCAATTTGGAGCTATTTAAAACCGAACTTGACTTTATAATAAAATAATATTTTTAGTTATTCCAAAGGTGCCCCTCTCCTCCCTTATAAAAGGACACCTCATCCCCCTCTTCCTCACACCACTTTGAGCCTTCTAGCTCGGCCAACCCCTGCCCATTCCTCCTCTCCACTTCCCTAGAAACATCCTAGAGGTTCTGGTCTTCTTCAAAGATCCATTTTAGTGCCCTAAAAGAAGGTCTCAAAGAAGCACTTCAAAGAAGAGGTAATGTCCGTTACCGATTCTTTCATCTTTATTTCTTCTTCCACTTCTTCTTCTTTAGTTGTTTGATTATGAAGTAATAACATCATTATCACTCATATACTGATATTTTATTATAAGTATGAAACAACCCTATTTCACCATCTATCCATCCTACGGAAAAATAAAACACCGCGCGTGCGTACGTACGGAATACCGTCTCCACGCCGTGGTGTAATCTATTTTCCACCACCACCTTACTTGGATGGGTATAATGGTGAAAATAATGACTATATATGACTATTATAAAGTGATATTGATTCTGAAATAGTATACATATACTCCAATACAATTCCACGATCATAGGAATGATATCATCACTCGTGAGTACGTACGGAATACCATCTCCACGATGTGATGCGACTCATTCTACATGATCTTCATTTCATAATGATTATATAAATGAATTGAATAAATTAATGCGATATATATTACACTAATACCATTTTGGAAATTAGGTATCTATAACCTAAAGAAAAGAATAAGAATTTATTCGACAAAACATGCATAAGAACAAAAAGTTATAAACACCCGAATAACAAGTAGCAATGAAATATTAGTACTAAGAAGCTAAGAATGTAACCATATATGATATCATAAAAATAATTATGATTCTGTAATAAGTCAATAACATTATTTAAATCATTATACAGGAGGTTCGGACACGTACAAAGCATATCGGACCTAAGGTAAGGGAAATATCACAATCTCATTTTTATCCGAGATTGTTTATACTTTAGTATTTACTGGGGTTTATTTTATCATCCACATCCATGTTTCCTGAATATGTAATATTATTTCCATCCACCTACAATTTTTTAAATCAAATTTTACCCTTCGGTGAGTTTTGAGTAAAGAATATGAAAGGAATCTTTTGTCGTTTTTCGTACGAGGTACTTTTTGACTTTTCCGACAAAAGTACAAAGAATATTTTTTCTAACTTATACGGCATGAATGGATTTTTAAAACATTATTTCAAAGAATATTACTTTAAAAGTTTTCAAGTTTATTTTTAATCAACTTCTTTTAGTTTAAAATTGTATTACATGTTAAGAAAGGGAAAGTGTTTTTGAAGTAGAAAGGATATTTTCCTCAAGAATGGAGTTCAAGTGTTTTATCAAAATTATTTTCCATCTAAGATAATAAAGGGTTCTGTTTATATCCCTATTATTACATTGATTGGACTATGTTGTGATGGAATTATTTTTATGGATTCCTTTATCTTATATGAATGGTTTTATGATGTCATGTTGTTTAAGAATCCCATTTTTATTACATGGGTTATGCAATGATGTATGATTTATGATTTTGTGGCACACATAAGAATGGTATAATTATGAGATGGGTGGGACCTATATCTCCCTCCAATGCATTGGGTAAAGATTTTATATCTCATGAGATAGACATGGCTGGAACGGTAGGTTATACCGGTTCAGTGAAACAGGACTGAAACGAGGGTGACTCGGTTCAGAAAGGGACTTTGTCCATTAAGATAGTCTTGGCAATGAGTCTTGACTAACAAGAAATGATTCTCTATGATTATGTGTGTATGCCAAAAAGTTTCATGTTTTAAGTTATGATTATTGTGATTACATTTCACTTCCATGATTTATCCCATGTTATGAAATTATGATCTCTTTTGCAGGTTAATATTTCCAAAAGTTATGTGCTTGTGTATACGATGGGATTGATATTTCTTTTGTTTACCCTTACTGAGCATTTGAGCTCACCCTTTTGTATGTTTTCTTTCCCCAGGTCAGGAAGAAGGTTATTAAGTAGGATATTCCAAAAAGGGACTCTTGATATGATGAAATAAGTGGGAGGCAAAGTTGATGCTTTATGAACCAGTTGTTTATGTTTCCCAGTTTCTAAAGGCACTATACCTATACGGTCCTTTCGTGGTTTTGTTATATGTTGTAATAAGTATGCTTCAATTTTGAAGTATTAACAATGTATGTAAAGTATGGGTCGTTATAATTGGTTCATTATGATGTCATAAAACACATTATATATTTAAACGGTATTTATTTTTTACCCAAAAATTTGACTGTCTCAGAAAATTATGAAAAATTCACCATTGGATAATTTCAACATCCTGATTCCAAAAATAACATTTATTTTATCTAAATAATTTTCTAAATATTTTAATTTTCACTTTTAAAATGAAAACAGACATTTATCAAAAATTCACGGGTTTTGACAAAAATGGCTTTCAAACCTTAATAAAAATTATAATTGCATTCATAAAATTATAAGATCATTTATATTTAATAAAAATTAATTTCATAATAAAAATAATATTTTATTAAAATATTATTTAATTCAAAAATCCATTAATTTAATAAAATTGATTTCTTAATTAAAAAATAATTAAAAACACTATTTGTACTTTAAAAACTATTTACAATGTATCAAAAATGACTAGAAATTATATTCATTATTATATAAAAAAATAATGTACATGAACATAGTACTACTTATTCGTTACATAACCCCTTAAAACAGCTGCATAAGACCTAAGGGTATGGTGTGCGATGGTGACAGACTCCTGGGGTGGCTCGGATAACATCGCTCGAGTGGTAATTTCAATCAACTTCCACTTTTCCTATAGACGGTCACGTTCGAGTTTGACATGATGAAGCTCAGCTTGGGTTTAGTCATGGGTAAAGCCCAAAGACGCCACCTCTTTTCCGAGTTCCGACAAATGTGATTCGTATTGTGCAGTTCTACTGGATGAGGCTATCGCTTCCTTCTGATTAAATTGGATTTGTTAATGTCCTATATTTATACTAATCATGTGATCACTGTTCAACGGCTATATTAGAAATGGTCAAAATTCTTAACATAAAACCAAAGAAGTTGACATTTTTTAAAAACATTCTATATAAAGAAACATTTAATAAGATGAAGAGGGATTTTCAATTAATGAACCTTTGGGTCGTTACAGTAAACCCTAAAAGGTCATCGGGTAACCCACTGCCCAGCCCAACTGGAGGGTAAACCCTAAAGTCAATGTGTAACCCACTGCCTAGCCTCTCTGGAGGGTAAACCCTAAGGTCAACGGGTAACCCACTGCCCAGCCTCGTTGGAGGGTAAACCCGGAACTGGTCTGATAACTCTGCGCTGCTCATTCCATCATTGGGTGTCGCTAACATTGTGACTTTGTGTTGGGTCGAAGTGCGTCAAAGAAACCTTCGACCAATGTCCTTTCATTTTTACACATTTAATAAGATCTTGAAAGAGGCTCCACACACCCAAACCGATTACACCATTGCAATCCTCACAGAAAAACACGCGAGATAGACTACTTACTCGCTGGAAACGGACATCCGATGAAAAATTTAATCAACACCTCTTTATGCCCATACGGAGTCTCATAGAGTCCACAACTCGGTCTTGAAAGAGGTCGAGCGAACTATGTCATTATGATGATCTCGTAAAAACACGCCAAAACGACTACTCATTCACCCCGAACAGACGTCTGATGAAAAAGTCGCAAAACGCTGCTCACAACCTAAAAGATGGCCCATAGGGCCCACGCATCAACTCTGGCTTCAACATCTAAAACCACGTTGGACCACCTCATCTCGACGCCAGGTTCACAATGCCACTGAAGGCGCCTTAAATAGACTCCGGATGTGTCCATGCCATCAGAAAGAAGAGTCCCGGCAAAATACTTAACGAGAATGTCGCGCCACCGTGCCCTCATCTCAGGAATTAAAAATCTTTGAGACCATATCAAAATCTTCTTCTCGGTCGAGCTTTGCACTTCCATAGATGGTATGCAAAGCATACACCCGTAGTGGAAGTTACGGGTGTCTGAAGACAAGGGGCGAACCCCTTTGGGCCTGACCGGCCCGGTCCGGCCGGCCCGGCTCGCAGCGCCGGCCCACGGCTCACCCGTGCGGCCCGGTCGCTAACCCCCGATCCCCCCTGCACTGACCGGCCCTCATGTCCGGTCGTTGTCTCATGCGGAGACCCACCAAAGGCGGGTCTCGGTTTCCCTCATAGGGCCACGCGCCGCGACCCCCGGTCCACCCTCGCCGACGACCTCCGCCCGCCGCCGCCTGGAGCCCACCGCGTCGTGCGAAGCCACCGCCGCCTAGAGCCCACCGTGTCGTGTGAAGCTGCCATCGCTGAGGAGCCCGCCGCCGCGCCACCATCTCGGAAACCTTCGCCCCGCTGGGAGCCCGTCGGAAACCAAGGGAAATGGGCCGGAAAACTTCTCGGGGCCACCCCGGACGCCCCGGGACTCGAAAATTTGATCTGAAAGGGTTGTTGGGAAGCTCAAATAGATCCCTACTCAAACATGGACCTTTCTCGAGAATTGGACAGCAATTAAATGCAATAAATGTAATTCATGGATGATGCAGAAATCAAAAACGAAAAATGCAACCTTCTACCTCGTTGGGCATAGCTCGTAGCTTCACGAACGGTCTGCCGGAGCGCTGCGCCGCCTTGGAGAGGTGGATGAGAGGAGAGGATATTTTTGAGAGGGATCCACCAGGGAGGAATGGAGGGGAAGAAGAAGGGTGGGGGTGGATGTGTTTAAATAGAAAAACACTTAAACCCCCTGCCCATAGGCCCCGTACCTAAACTTTCGGCGGGGTCTGAATTAAGTCGCCACTAGGGTAAAATCTATGCTCTGAACGCAATGTCGGTCTCAGAATTTTAATCTGAGCCTCTGTTCAGAAGTTATAAATTCCACGCTCGAGGCCGCTAAATTACAAAAATGCCCCTGGTGGCGTTTTCCACAGAAGGTTCGCGCCCACGAAAGTTACACCCTTCCTAGGGTAAACGGCACGTTCCGGACTCAACGGTGCCCTCGGTTTTCCCATCTGAGAAACTGTTTAGGATTTATTCTATTTATTTGGAATTTCTAGTGTGAACGTAGTTAAAATTTAATTCTGGCCACACCGAGGCTCGGAATTACACGCCGTCTGAACGCCCTGCTCTGGAATATCATCAAGAAAAAAATTTCAAAGTCTTACAGGCTCAAAAATTGGGTTCTTACATCATTCCCTCCTTCAAGTTTTTCATCCCCGAAAAACAAAACTACAAAAACAACTTGGGATACTGAGCCCACATCTAGCTCTCCCATTCCCAGGTGCTCTCCTCACCCTCTCGTGTTGCCACAGTACACGAACCAAAGGAATGGTTCATCCATGAAGTGTCCGCTCTTGTCGGTCCTCGATCTCCACCGGGTGATCTACAAAGGTGGCTCCATCCTCTATGTCTATATCTCCCCAGTCAATAACATGCATGGGGTCGTGCATTTATTTCCTCAGCTGCGACACGTGGAAGACGTCACGAACCCTCTCTAGCTATGGGGGTAGAGCAAGATGGTAGGAAACCTCACCGAACATGCGCAAGATCTCAAAGAGCCCGATGAACCTCGGGGATAGCTTGGCTCCTCGGCCAAACCTCTGTGTTCCACACTGCGGAGAGACTCTCAAAAGACATGGTCCCCCTACTCGAACTCCAAAGGCATGCGACGACGATCCGCGTAGGACTTCTATTTTCTATGAGCCATCCTCATCCACTCACGAATGACTTGCATCTTCTCTATCATCGCCTGCACTAACACTAGGCTCACAAGGGAGGTATCCCCAACCACCGTCCAGCACAACGGTGACCTGTAGGGTCTCCCATAGAGGGCCTCAAAAGATGCCATGCCAATAGTAGAGTGGTAATTGTTGTTGTACGTGAACTCCACCAAGGGCAGGTGATCCTCCCAGCTCAGGTCAAAGTCTAACATGCATGCCTTGAGCATATCCTCCAACACCTAGATGGTGCGATCTTTCTGCCCGTCGGTCTGGGGGTGAAAAGTTGTACTCATCTGTAGCTGAGTCCCGAATGCCTCTTACAGGCCTCGCCACAATCGCGGCATAAACTGCACATCATGGTCAGAGACGATCATCGAGGGTAATCCATGAAGGCGGACGATCTCCTGAATATACAGTTGTCCGAGGTTCTCTACCGAGCTCTGTTCCCTGGTGGCAAGGAAGTGTGCTGACTTCGTGATTCGGTCCACTATCACCCAAATGGAATCATGGCCCTTCGCTGTGCGTAGAATTCTTGTGATGAAGTCCATAGATATTCCATCCCACTTCCACTCTGGGATATCAAGGGTCTGCAAAAACCCTGCCAGAACCTGATGCTCTGCCTTCACTTACTGACAGGTAAGACACCGAGAAATGAACTCAGCTATGCTTCACTTCATGACAGACCACCAAAACTTCCACTTAAGTTCTCTATACATCTTCCCTACACTAGGATGTATAGCCAAGGGAGAAGTGTGGAACTCCCGCATCACCTCCTCCTACATCTCCACTGGTACTACAGCTCACCCCTGGAACAGGATCTCGTGATTCCCTCTTTCAGAATACCCATCGAGTGTATCGCCAGTGGATATCTGATCACGCAGTACCTCTCTGTCAACATCCCCTAGTTGCGACTCTCTCACACGCTCAAGGAGCGAAGGAGTCAACACCATCGACTGCAGAAAAGTCGTACCCTCCTGCTCCACCAAGGTCAGATGTAGGGAAGCCAACTGCTCTGAAGCTTCTAGCACTAAACGTGCATGGGACTTCCTACTAAGGGAATTTGCTACTAAGTTTCCCTTCCCTAGAGTGTAGAATATCTCGAAATCATATTCCTGTAGAAACTACAACCAGAACCTCTGCCTCAGATTCAAATCCCTCTAAGTGAAGATATACTTGAGGCTCTAGTGGTCTGAGTAGACCAAAAAATACTCACCCAGAAGGTAGTGTCTCCATAACCTCAAGGCAAAGACCACCACTGCCAGCTCCAAATCGTGAGTCTCATAATTCTTCTCATGGGGCCTCAACTGTCTCAACCCATATGCAATCACTCCCCACTGCTGCATCAGCACGCACCCAAGGCCAGCTCCTAAAGAATTGCAGTATACCACGAACTCAATTCCCTCCTCTGGCAGCCTCAACACTGGAGCACTAGTCAGCCTCTGTCTCAACTCCTCAAAGGCCTTTTAGCACTGATCAGTCCAGGTGAACAGTCGTCCCTTCTGCATCAATGCGGTCAAAGGGGTGGAAATATTGGATAAATCTTCCATAATCCTCCTATAGTACCCTGCCAAACCAAGGAAACTCTTCACCTCTGATGCATTCTTGGGTGGCTCCCAAGAAAGAACTGCCTCTACCTTTGTGGTATCTATGGCCAACCCCTGCTCCGTAATGACATTCCCCAGAAAGTGGACCTCATGAATCCAGAACCGACACTTTGAAATTTTCCCATATAGTTGGTGCTCCCGGAGTAAGTCTAGGACCATCCTCAAATGCTCTTCATGCTCCTCCTCCGTCGTAAGTAGATGAGTATGTCATCAATAAAGACAACCACAAACCGGCCCAAGTACGGCTAGAATATCTGGTTCATTAAAGCCATGAAAACAGCAGGGGCATTCGTCATGCCAAAGGGCATCACTAGAAACTTGTAATGCCAATATCGATAATAGAAATCCAACTTCAAGATGTCAGCCTCATGAACCCAAAACTGGTGGTAGCCGGATCGAAGATCAATCTTGGAGAACCATTTCGCACCTCTCAACTGATCGAAGAAGTCGTCGATCCTCGGCAAAGGGTACTTTTTCTTTATCGTGGCCTGATTCAGGTGATGATAATCTACACAAAGACGCAGAATCCCATTTTCATTTTTCACAAACAAAACTGGAGCTGCCCAGGGGGACACACTGGGCCAGATGAATCGCTTCTCATGAAGGTCCTCCAACTGAATTCATAGCTCCCAAAGCTCTGTGGGAACCATCTGATATGTTTCACATGATATCAGGGCAGACCCTAGCTGCAAGTCAATGCAAAACTCCATCTCTCGCCTCAGAGGAAGTCTCAGAACATCCTCAAAAAAGACGTCCATGTAGTCTTCTACAATGGTAGAGATCCAGGTGTCGGTAGTGTCTGCTACTACGAGAACCATGCTCGCCAACCGGTGAGAAAAAGGTCATGGTCTCCTGCTCAAAGTACCCATCTACTCTGCCATGAGGTCTCGTTCACCTAGAATAGTGAACCTCATCCCACCAGTGTGCATGCCTCTGACTCGTCTATGACGACAGTAGATCTAGGCGTGAACAATAGAAAGCCAATACATGCCTAGGATGAAGTCGTATGGTTCCATCGCGATGATGAGTAGGTCCCACGTGAAACTCCCTCCTCTGAATGATATTTTGCACTGTCTGAAGATAAAGGTCACCAACTAGGCACTTCTCATAGGAACTCGAGGCTAAGTGCAGGTGTCAGCGCCTCTACTGGAATCTCTAACTCCCGTACCAAATGTAGAAATATAAAGGAGTGGCTGGAACCTGTGTCTACTAATACAGAAGCAAGGGTAGAGTAAACATAAAGTGTACCTCGGACTATCTCGTGTGCTGGGGGGTCATGAACACCCATAGCCTGAAGCTGCCCGCAGCCCCTACCACCAGCTCCCTGAGCCTGGCGTGGGCCGCCCGGTGGTGGTAGTGGAAGGACCTTTAAACATCGTCCAAGACCTCCAAGTCCTAGCACTCTGCATGCACCGCCTCCCTGAATACCACCATGTCCTCTCCTGGGAGATCCCTAGTCACGGTGCTGCCTCTGCCGCTACGGTGCGCCCACTGCCTGCCACGGCTACATGGTACGCCTGGTCGGGAAGTCCCATGCTAGGTGACCCTGTCCATCATAGGCATAGAATCAGCTCTCTCCTGACTGCCCTGGTGCTCTACGGCACCACTGCGGTGTACGACCCTGCCCCTGAGTCTGCTCACGGAAGGGCCTCCTCGACCGAGGCTCTTCTCTCTGTCGTCTGCCTGTCACCGAAGGCTCTCCTCTGAAGTGGCCACTGATAGGCCCTATCAGCTGGCGTCCCTCATCCAAGAAGCTCTCCATCAAGAGTGCCCGCTCTATCACCTCGACATAAGTAGGGATGCACAGGGGTACTACACTAGCAAGGATCTCCCTGCGAATACCCTGCTCAGAATTCCACTCCCAGAAGTAACTATCATGGATCATATCCTGCGAGTATCATGTCAGATCAGTAAACTAGGATGAGTACTGCGCCATGGTCATCCCCCCTACTTCAAATCCAGAATCTCCTAAATATGAACAGAGCACAAACAAGAGGGGGCTTACTCCTCCCGGAAGAGCTGCTGGAAGCTATCCCATGTGAGAGACGACTCGCCGTGGGTCTTCGTAACCAACCCCCACCAATGCCCGGCCATCCCAAAGAAAAGGCTGGAAGCTAGGGATACCATATGGTCTGCTGGTGTCTGAACTAGCCTGAAAATTCGTTCCATGGATTCTAGCCAATCTTCCACTGCCTGGGGATTTGATTCTCTGCAGAACTTCTACGGTCGTTGACGCTGAAAGTCTTGGAGCGCACTCAGCCTACGCTCAACCTCAGCCCGTGCTGCCGGTACTAACTGCTGCTCTCCAGGTGTAGAGGCCACTTCTGAAGCACTGGGCGGAAGGGTATCATGTGAGGGTCCCTGAACTGATGCCTCGTCACTCGCCAGGTCATCTTCACGAACTGGAGAGGGTAACCTAGCTGGCTGCTATTGTGGGGGCATCCTAAAAATTATCAAGGATTACCACAATTAGATGAGCATATATATATATATATATATATCAGTAATAAAAAATGGGTTCTGACTCAAAAAATATTGTCAACGACTCAATCCTACTGGATGCATGTTCCAAAGTTCCATGCAACAAGTGTCTCAGCGGGTCGAGTCGACAAGCGGGTTATCAGGGTCCTGGTGAATAGATATGTTGGCCACCCATATCATCACTAGACTCCTTGTCCTGAGAGATTCTCTCAAGATACGTTGTCACTATTTCCATAAATCCCAACCAATTCCTTTTTAGGGATGTCCAAACAATTCCCCACGGAACGAACCAGCTCTGATACCACTTTGTCACAACCCGACCCTACCGGTCTCGAGCTGAAACTACTCCAGGCCTGCCTCCATAGGCAAGGGGCTGGCATCAAGCGCCGAAGGCATAACAATCTAGGGGATCCCTTCGCCTAAGTACCTATACACACACACACAACCCACTCAATGCAGAAGTGTAGAGTAAAAATAAAACCAAAGGACAAACAATTATAACCCAACCATAGTCATGCATCGACTTCTAAATAGAAAAAAAAGTAAAGTACTGACAATATGCTAAACAAGAAAGGGGAAAAACACACGCCCAATTAGAAAAGTGCCACAACCCAGCAACAGGTAACAAAAGTAAACAGCTGGTGAGTCTCGCACCTGAAAGACCTACTATGACCACCGAACACAACCCAAGCTCTTGTGTCCTCTACGCTCCTTCGTAGTCTCGATCGACCTTTCCATCGTCTACAATGGCACACCAAGTGCAGGAAAAGCCCAAGCAGGGGTGAGTATAAGGATAATCAGTAGGAAGCCTTGAAAGCTCGATGGAGTAACAAAGGAGGTACTAAACAGTAAATGATAGACAGAACAAAGTAAGAGTACAATAGAGAGAGTGCATCTCAACCCAAAAAAAAAGGAAGTAGACTTGTCCCAACCAAGAGGATCTAGACACGGAAATCACATGGCATACCTCATGTGTCTTCGCCCCTCCTAGAAGGAGAGTAACTGGACCCAAGGAGTGGGAACAAAAGCTGGGTGTATATATATATATGCTCAACAAGAAACCTAAATGAGTGCATAAGGGGATCTCTATCTCCAAGCTTAGCCCAGGATAAGTCGCCAAGAGTTCTAAGGGAATCCATCACTGATGCCCAAAAGTCTCGCACATCAAATATTCCTCATCACTAAACCGTACCACCAAAAGTCCCGCTTTGTTAATCACGGAGAAAAGACACTGACTAGCCTCCTTGAAATGGGCGGAGTCTGAAAGAAGTCATCGGGTAACCCACTGCCCAGCCCTGCTGGAGGGTAAACCCTAAAAGGTCATCAGGTAACCCACTGTCCAGCCCAACTGGAGGGTAAACCCTAAAGTCAATGGGTAACCCACTGCCCAGCTCTACTGGAGGGTAAACCCTAGGGTCAATGGGTAACCCACTTCCCAGCCCCGCTGGAGGGTAAACCTGGAACTGGTCCAATAACTCAGCACTGCCTGAGCCATCACTGGGTGTCGCTAACATCGCGACCATGCGTTGGGTCGGAGTGTGTCAAAGAAACCTCTGACCAACATCCTTTCATGTTTCCACATTTAATGAGATCTCAAAATAATCTCTGCACACCCAAACCGATTACACCGTTGCAATCTTCGCGGAAAAACACGCGAGATAGACTACTTACTCGCTGGAAATGGACTTCCGATGAAAAAGTTATTCAACACCACTTTATGCCCATATGGAGTCTCATGGGGCCCACACCTTGGTCTTTAAAGAGGTCGATCGAACTGCGCCATCGCGATGCTCCCATAAAAACACACCAAAACGACTACTCATTCGCCCCAAATAGACATCTGATGAAAAGGTCGCAAAACGCTGCTCACAACTTAAAAGATGGCCCGTGGGTCCCATGACTCAACTCCGACTTCAATGCCTGAAACCACCCTGGACCACTTCGTCTTGATGCCAGGGTCACAACGCCACTAACGGCACCTTAAACGGACTCCAGATGTGTTTGTGCTATCCGAAAGAAGAATCCCGAAGAAATACTTTACGAGCATGTCGCGCCACCGAGCCCTCGTCTCGGGAATTAAAAATCCTCAAGACCATATCAAAATCTACATCTCGTGTCGAGATTTGCACTGTCATAGACGGAACACAAAACGGACACCCCTAGTGGATGTTATGGGTGTCCGAAGACAAGGGGCGAACCCCTTTGGGTTGGACCGGCCCGGTCCGGCCGGTCCACCCGGCCTGGGCTGGACCACGCCGGCCGGCCCGGCTCGCAGCGTCGGCCCGCGGCTCACCCGTGTGGCCCGGACGCTAACCCCTGGTCTACCCTGTGCCAACCATCCCTCATGGCCGGTCGTTGTCTCGCGCAGAGACCCGCCGAAGGCGGGTCTCGTTTTCCCTCATGGGGTCGCGTGCCGCAACCCCCGGTCCACCCTCAACGACGACCTTTTCCCGCCACCGCCTAAAGCCCGCCGCGCCACGTGAAGCCCCCACCGCCTGGAGCCCGCCATGCGGTGCGAAGCCGCCGCCACTAAGGATTCCACCGCCGCGCTGAGGAGCCCACCGCCGCGCCGCCGTTCCGGAAACCGTCGTCGCCGCTGGGAGCCCGCCAGAAACCAAGGGAGATGGCCAGAAAACTTCCCAGGGCCACCCCGGACGCCCCGGGACTTGAAAAATCAATATGAAAGGATCATTTGGAAGCTCAAATTGAGCCCTACGCAAACATGGCCCTCTCTCAAGAATTGGACAGAAATTCGACGTAGGAAATTTAATTCATGGATGATGCGGAAATCAAAAATGAAAAACGTAACCCCCTACCTCGTTCGGCGTAGCCCGTAGCTTCACGAACGGTCCACCGGAGTGACGCACTACCTTGGGGAGGTGGAGGAGATGAGAGGATCTTGTTGAGAGGGATCCGCCAGGGAGTAATGGAGGGGAAGAAGAAGGGTTGGGGTGGATGTGTTTAAATATAAAAACACTTAACCCCCCCCCCCGCTCATAGGCCTCATACCCAAACTTTCGGCGGGGTCAGGTTTAAGTCGCCGCTAGGGTAAAATCTACATTCTGAACGCAACGACGGTCTCAGAATTTTAATCTAAGCCTCCGTTCAGAAGTTATAAAGTCCACGCCCAAGGCCGCTAAATTATGAAAACACCCCTGGTGGCATTTTCCACATAAGGGTCTCACCCGCGAAAGTTACACCCCTCCTAGGGTAAACGACATGTTCTGGACTCAATGTTGCCCTCAGTTTTCCCATCCAAGAAACTGTTTAGGAGTTATTCTGTTTATTTAGCATGTCTAGTGTTAATGCACATAAAATTTAATTATGGCCACACCGGGGCTCGGAATCACACGCCGTCTGAACGCCCTGCTCTGGAATAACATCAAGAAAAAAAATTCAAAGTCTTACAAGCTAAAAACCCAGGTTCTTACAAAGGTTAATATATTTTTGATGATAAATACAAGAATAATGTTACTAAAGTTAGATATTTCTTAGGATTGGCTGATTATTATAAGTTTTCACACCCAAGTTCTCTTAGACAATGAATCCATTATTATATTTTACAATAAAAAGTAACATTTTCATGACTATATTGATAGTATTATATTGAATGTTTCATTGAAATGTTAAACTCTTTTTTTGTTATTTGATTACATAAATAATTTATTTCTTTTTAGGTTTATTTTTATACATCTAATTTGGGATTTGGATGTGTAGTGATATAAAGATATTGCTTCTCAGTTATTGTTGCAAAATCCCCATGAATGTTAATATGGTATCCATCATTTATTACATAGAACTATGGAATTTAATTGGAATATTTAATGATAATATTTTCTTTAGAATCCTATATGGGTTATTAAAATAATATAATCATAATATTTACATTTTCAAAAAAATATTTAACTTTTTTATGGAGAAGATATGTGGAATTTATTTATGATTTTGATATAGAGATCATAAGTACACCTTGTGTGTGTAATGTGGTGGATGATCCAAAAAACATTATAGTGTTATTGTATAGTGTGTGGTAGAGAAATTGAAACTTATGTAGTTATTAGAATCTATTAACTATATTTATCAATAGATAAATGATAGACCATGTCATTATTAGTGGATATTGTGATATTCATTGGTTTTATAGGTATAAAATTCTCAGTTCAATGACTTTGTGATAAAAAAATAGATAAATTGAATTTTGGATAGTAATTCTTGGGATTATTGGACAATGGATGATGAACTTCTAGTATTCATCCCTATAATGTAATTTTTACCTCAATGTCAGAAGGGAATATTTTTTCTAGAGTTTTATGTATAATTATTTGAGGTGGTATCCTAGTTTTGAAATAAATAATCACACTTAATAGTTTTGGTTTCATGGGATGAATAATCTGGTGGCTAATTACACATCTCAAAGTTTGGTATTCCAATATTTGGAAGGAAAGAAACATGTTTGAGAATGTATGTTACATCCCACATAGATTTTAAAATTTATGTTTGATATCATTTCTATATATTTTGTTATTGTTTGGGAATGTTCATTTAAATGATTTAATGTTATTATATATTTTATGGATTAATATAGAAAGTTCACTAATTATATATATAATAAAGAATGAATATTAAAATAAAATTTAAAGACACGTTATATGATACAATTGGTCAATATTCTTATAGATTAGAGATTTATAGATTCTAATTGTGATTCTTGGATTATGTTAAGGATGTGGTAGGTATTATAATGTTTCTTCAGATCCCAGTTGTTCCTTGGAAATATATTAAATATGAAAAATTATTTTTAAACAAAGAAGATGATTCAATAATTTCAGGATATGTTGAGGGTATAAATTATGTATTTTAGAGGATCATGATTAAATTATTTACCATTGGTGGAATTTAATTATCATAAAGATTAAAATTTATCTTTTTTTGATACCTAATAATCCTTAGTTTTATTAACCATGTAACTCTTTATTATTATGTTAATGTTTTCATAGAGACTATGGTTGGTATGGAGATAGAGTGCGGTATAATAGAGTATTTTTTTCCTATTAAAAATCACATGATAACTACTTAGGGAATATAGAGATCTAATATAAATCAAAGTTGCTGACCATTGTCGATTTTTTATAGGGAACATGTCCTTATGATTATCTCCTTAGTGGGAATAGAAATGGTTTAGAAAGTTAACAACATTATTTCCAATATTTATTTTCTAATTTGAGCTATTAGGGAAGAGTTGTATCTATTTATTTAATCTTCTGACAACCACCACAATTAGAATTTATTTATGAGACAATATTTATTTACCATATTTAGATTAAGTATCATAATGTTTTACATGTGATTTATATGAGTGTTATTGATATTTAATAATATATAATTCTTGATGAGTACCCATTGAAAATTTAGGATCCTAGATAGAATAATATGTAAGGTTGAGATGTTACCTTAAAGAGGGTTCATTAGATACATGGTTGTGTATCAGAAAGAACTTGGGAAACA
Source organism: Viscum album (assembly GCA_963277665.1). Lineage (NCBI taxonomy): Eukaryota > Viridiplantae > Streptophyta > Magnoliopsida > Santalales > Viscaceae > Viscum > Viscum album. Next base: position 1,115,071,616 of record OY728146.1, read on the forward strand.
ATATTTAAAATGTGTATAAAATATAAGATTTTTTTTAGTTCCTCCTTCAAAAATTTAATATGAAAATTTATTATATTCATGAAAAAATTTGTAATATAAATTTTTATGATATTATTTTACATTTATAATTTTGGTTGAATTCTTTTGAGGATGAAAAGTTGTAAAAGTTGTGTATGGTATAACAAGCCATAAATTTGGATTTTGCGAGCTTGTATAATTTTAAGGATCATTGGCTATAAATGTTAAAATTATAGTTTTAATAGTATGTAAATGGATTTTTTATACTATTGTATCAATCATGATATGAGTTTTACCCATGGGTGGTGATTAAAAAAAATCTATGGGGATGGAATTTCTCATAAATATCGGTTGTTCGAAAAAAATAAATTAATTATTTCATTATTTATGTAATTCATTTTAATAGATTATTTTTATAAAATAATTATCTGAATTTAGACATATATTTTTGGTGTTGATGATGGATAATTATTTATTCTAAATATAGATGTTTTATGTTATCCATGAAATTTATTATAAACATATTTAGTGTGGAGATTTTATTAGGTGAGTTGAATAGAATTCCAATGAAAGAATTATAGGGATTTATATCATTAATAAATGTGGGGGGATGTAGTGTTTTTATTCATTAATTTCTTCATTTAAGTAATAAAATTCATATAATCTCTCTATTATTACTTGAGAATATAAGTTCCAGATATCACGATGTGGAATTTCAAAATAGATGATGAATAAGAGCAATAATGGCTGAATAGTGAGGGTTAATAACTATAATATTTTTGATTTGTGTTCAATATGGAATTGAGGTAGGTGGCATTAAATTTTTATATACTTAATAACAATTTTTATTTTATCATTTTTTTTCTTTTCATGATTTTTAAATAATTAATAAAATTCATAAATTGATTTTTATAGAATTAAAATTTAACTAAGAAAGGTGTATATGATATTGAGGGAGTAATTATTCCTAATAACTGATTAATTTGAAATTTATTTAAGAAATAATGAATTCATATATCAATTTTTGATTTTTTGAATTAAATATTTGAATTAGATAAGAAAATATATTTTGTGAAACTATTTTTTCTAATTTTAGTGGGTTACTGAGGGAGTTTATTTTTTGATAAAAAATTTTAAATGTTATAAATTAATAGAAGATTATTATGATTTTTTATGATGAAATTAGTGTTTCCTAATTTTTTAAGAGTAGTTTTGGAAAATATTGATGGGGGATTATTATTTATAAGTTTTTATTATGAAAAATTATCCTCATTTTCTTTTAGGAGTTATTTTGTATTATTTGATAAGTCACTATATTACATTTTCGATCCTATCATTATAGAATATTATGGAAAATATCTGATGAGTTTTGAATAGTGTTTTTCTCACATTGAGAACAACTTAGAAAAAATAATTATTGGGGTCATGCCATAGTATGATATTTACAAAAGTAATATTGATATCATAAGGTGGTGTGGTAGTTAGTTACATTAGGGTTATTCCACTTAGACAGGGGTCCGTTACACATTACAGAGAAGGGGACAATTGGTAATCAACTATATGGGGGAGGAATTTATTTTATATTATCATGTTATAGTAGTGTGGGGTCATGCCATATTTTTCATAGGCCATAAAACATAATGATTTATTCATATTTTCTTATGGTTTCTGCTCGAGCTTCTATCAAGGTTTTATAGTGATTATGTTTCTCAAATATCTTTTAAACCACTAAATATTTATCCCTTATATTTATAGTTTAGTTTAGAATTATAAAATTTGTAATAGTTTTTATGGATTATTTAATGGGGTTTTGTAACTTTAGTTTGCAACTGAAGAGGTGGGGAATCATTGTTGTTCCTAAAATAAAAGGAATGATAGTAATTAGATGAATTAATCCCATTGTTCTCAATAAACTACATGATTTCTTTTGGGATCATCTTCTATTAAATAAAATATAACAATTATTTTATTTTATTTTTTCCTCTTATATAACTACATTAGGATGATTATTGACTCCATGGTAATAAGATTATCATTTTGGATAAGTCAACAAGGGTTCTGACATAGATTGAAAATGCGATTAATTTCATTCTTGATTTAATTTTTATATTTTATTTTAAAATTATAATGGTTGTAATGGTGGTGCTTCAACTCTGCACATATGCCCAATGATGAATGAATCCCACAAATAATTTTTATTCAATTAAATGCATTCAATTTAATATTTCTTATGGTGTTATTATCAATTGTTCAATTGTTTCTTTAAATACGTTGTGTCAAATTTTAATTGTTTTTTTAATCTTCAAACAATAATAATGTTTCCTATATTATAGGGATGAAACTAATTAAAATACTTATTAAAATAAAATTTTCATACAAAACTATTCTTATAATCTTTTAGATTTTAAAGTTGTAGTGTTAAATAATTTACACCAATGTTATTTTAATGGTTACAAATTTAAATTCTTTTTATTAGAATACATGGTTATGAAGATTTCAACTACCATAAAATTATTTATTATGTTTTTTTTATTTATTTATGTGACATTTTTTATTGATTAACTAATAAATCATATATTATATGAAATTAATACATCTTGGGATAATTGAGTTATGGGATGTGAACTTCCCTATTCTATTTTAAAATATTATTACATCAACATTTAAAATGGTGATTTATCTATAAAATAAGATATTTTCTAGCATGGAGGGTGTGTATTAATTGTATTTTCATTATTTATTAAAAACTAATACTAATATTGGTGGTAAGAAAAAAAATTATGTAATGAAAATGATATTATTAATTACTTATATTAAATTTATAATAGAATAAAATAATTGAATATTTCAAAAATTCATGGAAAAAAATTCATCATGATTAAAGGATGATATCCAAATGAACATTATAATATTAAATTTGATATAGAAAAATCCATTTCACTTTTGTTCTATAATTAAGGAATTTAACATTATGTTCAAATAGTGGGTTCCCTAGACCCAACTATACAATGTTGTTGATTTTCATATTGTGTATAAAGATAGATATGGATGATATATTTTTATCATTATAGTGTAGATATATATGATTCCACTATTTAATGGTAATTTCTATTGATTAATTATCGTATCTAAAGGTTATAGAAGATCTCATTCTATAATGTGAGACTCGAGATACCATGGCATTAATATTAAATATATTTTATATGATCCAGATACATATTACTGACTGAACATAGTAGATGTTTTACTATCATGTTCTACGTGATCATAAGAATTGTGACTTCTTCTCATGAGGGTCACACTTTGCGATCTCTATTAGTGAGATCATGAGGACAGACCCACCAATAGAAAACCTAAATTTTTTGGGTGTCATTGGCTGTTCTTATCTATGGACATGTGTAATGGTCTCCAAACTTTATATCATTTCCAATATGTGTCATTTTATCATGTACATTGATGCAAGGTGAAAACTATGATAATGAAGTTATGGTGAGGTAGTTTGTTTTTGGTACACCATTAGTGTTATGGCATTGGTTGAATGGTTAAGAAAGGATTTATCACATTGAGGTTAAGGAAGTTATATATCTAAGTCCATATTGATTAGGATGATAGTACCCTGATAAATCCATGGCCATGGTCACCTGAGGTAAATCCAATAAGTTAGATCAACAAACAATAAATAAATAAAGAGTGATAACATGGGTGTGCATCCTGCTTTATGACATATTAAAGACAAAGTGATTATATTACATAGTATGTGTTTTTTGGTTTTTTATTACTGCTATGACTACCCATATATCTTTAGGAGTCATGATGGATTGTTAGATCATGCTCTTGCTCTATAAATAGTGTTGGTCGGAGTAGAGTAATCAAGAGGGGTGAATTGAGTATCTATTAAAAAAATTAAAAGTGTTCTTAAAAAGGTTACCCAATAGGTTTAAATGCTAACCAGTTAATCAAAGTTATACAGTTGTGATAGTTTGACTATTTAAATAACTTCTTAGAAGATTGATTAATTCTCAGTAATCTTAATATCTGTTATTAACATTAATTTTGAAGCTATTCTAATAAGGTAAAACAATTATAACTTCTTTCCAAGATTAACTATCAAAGTAAATTTTAGTGATTTATGAATTAAATAGTAAAACAGAGAAAACTAAAATAAACAGCACAGCAGATATAAAATAAGTGCTTCAGTCTCAATCCAAGACCCAATCCACTCCACTTAGTGATCACCTACCACCAAGCAGTTTATATAAATAAACTTGATCCACACCCTCGATCGGGGTTAACAATAGTACACAAGATTGTCCCAATCACACGACTTCTTCCACAGTTCTTCGTGGGTATGAAGTAACAGGTTACATAGAGACCTATTCCACACTTATATGTGGGACTACACAAGTGTAAAAATATATAAGAGAAAGGATATCTTGTATCCTTCAGTTTAATCTAGTAGACAGTGCGTGTTTTTATACAGACACACACACTGCTCAAAAGATAAAAAAAATAATACACAACAGAGCAGAAATGATGATATAAGGTTAGAAGTGCTCTGAGAGTTATTCTATGCAGATCTAGAATTCTGGGATGAAGCAGATGAAGAAATTGAATCCTCTCGTGGAAACAAAATATCGTAAGTCAGCTAGATCTGGCTCGTGTTCTTTATGGAGTAGATAGTGAAGAAATTTTCTTGACTCTAGGATTCGAGTATGCTTCATGTGTTCTTCAGAAATGTGGGTTTCATGAATGCTTGTACTACTTTGTTATCGCACACACACTTGTTTTTATGTTATCACAACTATCGCTATAGTCACCACAATCACCCTCTGATTCTTCTAGCCATGTTATTCTTTTTATTCTTGGAATGCATGTGTTGGAGCCGACAAGATGCATGTATTCTACACCTCATACCTTGTACTGTCAGGTGACATGTCTACAAAGAATCATTAATTATATCAATGCGTTTAAAAACATTAAATATGACCATTAGAAATTAAATTGAAAAATGATAAAACAGATTAAGAAACAGTGTCACAGACTGTATATAAACGGTCTCTCTATGAAATGGTGTCTCCTTGAAATGGTGTATCCTTGAAATGGTATCTGAATGGTTGTGGTGTCTAGATGGTCATGGTGTCTCGATGGTCACGGTGTCTGGATGGTCACAGTTTCTGGATGGTCATGGTGCCTGGATGGTCACAGTGTCTTGATGGTCACGGTGTCTTGATGGTCACGGTGTCTTGATGGTCACTGTGTCTGGATGGTGACGGTGTCTGGATGGTTATGGTGTCTGGATAGTCACGGTGTCTGGATGGTTACAGTGTCTGGATAGTCATGGTGTCTAGATGGTTATGGTGTCTGGTTCCTTTGCTAGAAAAACACAACTGGTGGCAGACTCACAGTTTCTTAGACTTATCCAAATATCTATACACAGACTTAAATAGTGATATTTATAGAATGAATTAAACTTAATCATTCATAAGAGAATTTCATTATAAAAAAATAGTTTACAATAATTATTTAAGTCATAAAGAAACTAATCATATATACATATGATTTTAGATATATTAAATAGTATTATCAAGCTTTAAAGAATTTATAGGATTTGTGATCATTAAAACATGATTAACACAGGAGGAGTCCAAAAATCTACCCCTTTTTTGATGATCACAAATCATGTGAGTGAGATATCTATTCATAGGGAATGTTTCTCTTCTTTAATTTGAATTTAGTGCATATATAATACATATAGAATATATTTCTCTCCATTTTGTGATTATCAAAAAGAGTAAATAATAAATAGACAATAAAAGTGCACAATGCCTGAGATGGATAAAAAGTGTCATTACAAACAGTAAGTAATAAGAAATACAGAAATCATCCATATCAAAAGATAGTAGTCATTGTTCTTCAGCACTGGCTTGTATTATCTTTTCCCTTGGTAGTAGCATCAGAAGAAGAAGCCATAGGATAAGAGGTATAAGTGGAGTAAGGGAGTGAACCAGTGGACAGACAAGGTAAAGGGAGTCCTTCAAAAATAGAAGGGTCCAAGGTAGGTGAAATGGAAGACCGAGGAAAATTTTGATCAAGGATAACAGGCCTGATCTAACTCAGAGCCTAAGATACAGACATAGATATAGAGGCAATGGTAGAGGATGAGAAGGTAGGCAAACCAGATCTCAAGGGTGCAGCTGCAGGAGCGACAATTGTAGTACTCTGGACATGAAGATAAGGCCTCAAAAGATTGATGAAGTCAACAATGATCTCACCACCATACTGCATGGATTTATCAAAGTCATCCTTATTCTCCATAAACTTATCCAACAAAGGAGTGAAATCTTTGATCTTTTGAACTTGAGTTTTGAAAGCTTGAGTGATAGGAGGAATCCTCATATTCTCCATAAGGTACTTGAAGTGGTTGGTCATGTCATTCTTAGAGAAGATCTGATTGAATTAGAAGTCCACCTTCTTATAAATTTTTTGATGAGCATCATTAGAAATCTTATAATGAATTCTCACCAAATAAATAACTCTATCACTATTCTTGACAACTTCATATAGAGATTCCTTGTCAAATCCACTGAGCATAGATTAATGTTCTTCTTTGACAACTGTTTGGGGAAGATCACTGTCTAAAGAAGGTTAATATGATTTTCCAGAAGTACGAGAAGTAGTGACAGTCGAGGTAAGGTATTTTAGTTGATTTAGAACTTTATGGAGACAACCCTTATACTCACCAGTTAACTTGTCAAGACCAATAACAAGCTCATGCATAACAATGTACTTGTTTCTTTCAGATACATTCTCATCTAAAGAAGTTAGATTTGGTTGAATTAGTGAGGCTACTTCCTGTGGAGTCTGACTAACAATATCCTCAATAGGATAAGAAACTGATTATGGTCTTGAGGTTATCACTCTTTGTATATATTCAACCATACCTTTGAGGGGTTCTACTTCATCACTAAGTTGTTTGTTCTCAACTCTGACTTCTTGAATCTCATCAAGCATCTTGGGATGAATCTTCCATATGACCTTTTCCAATAACAAGGAAGCATATCTTTCACTTAAATTGGTTACAGGAGCTGGATGGGTATTCATGAGTTTTTCAACTCCAGTCAATAGGGTGGATCCAAATTATTTCAGATCATTCTTATTCACTAGGTTTGGAGGTTCTTATGATGGTTCCAGAATAGAAGCTGAGATAGGTTCGGGTTCTTTGGAAGAGATATCTTTAGGATTTGATGCTAGTTTCAAATGAAATATAGTAGACAAATCGGTTCCTTTAACTGATACTTCTTGGGAATCAGTCACATCAAAAAAATTGGGGAATTTATGCCACGTATCCACTGAGCTTGAATCTGTCAGATTAGGGAATTCAATAGATTCTATATTGGGGGTGCTCCCCCTCAATAGGTGCATCTTTCTCAGGACTGAGAGATTTAGATCCTTGATCTATTTCCATGATTTTATCCCTAATTCCCTCATAAATTTCCTTTATATCCAACTGAAAGTCTTTCTCCATTATTTCTTCAGTAGATGGAATAACTTCAGGCACAGCTTGTTCCTCTAGGTGTTCATTAAGAGAAGTTTCTTTCAAAATAGAAATTTCTTCTTCTATATTCTCTTCTACAACATCCTTTTCACTTACCTTAGTAATAGATTCTTCTTTGGAAGAAATTTCTTCTTCCAAATAAACAACTTCTTCAGGAACAGGAATTTCCTTCTCAAATAATACTTGAGGAGAAGATTCACTATCTTCCTCAACCAGAACAGTTTCTCTCGAAGGAATGACAGCCTCTTCTTCTTCCTCCTCATCAGAATACTCAAAAAGTTCATCTGGTTCCAAACCAGGATCAGAAATATCCTTAGGTCTTGAAGGGTGTTCCACTAGATTAAACTTTTCATAAACCCTATCATTATCTTCCACCCATGCTTTTCTCCATGGATTCCAACTAAGTTTCATTGTCATTACTGTAACTTTCAAAATACATAACTCGTAGTCCTTAATGGATTCTTTGTCTGGTCCAACCAATCCTTTTGCAAGAAGCATAGATGAGATAAGCCTTGAATAGAATATGGAGGTTAACTTGGAGGATGTTTTGGTCAACTCACACATATGATGTATAACATACTTCCATAGGTTGATCTTATGTACATTTTTCATGATATGTATCAAAAATACATCCTGATACTTGATTATAGTAAAATCACCTTTTCTGGGGCTAATCAAATTTTGAACAAACTTAAACAGAATCCTGGTTTCACCATCTAGCTCGGCAGCTATGGCTCTCCTCTTAGTTTCATTTCTAGTTAAACTTCTCAATGCTTCTTCCAAAACAAAGAACTTACTTAGAGGTGGAGGACCTCTCTGGTAGTCCTCACAAATAACCTCATGAGTTATCCTAAGGCATGCAGCCCATAACCTCAAAGAAAGGGTGCAAATCTATCCATTGATCCAACTTTGCACAACATAGACATCTTCTGAATCAAAAGAGAATTGAACAAACTGATAAAACTGTGCAACTAGCTTCGAGTAAATAGGCCTATCATCCTTTTTGAACCAATCCATCCATCCTTGCTATTTTATCAATTTCAATACAAAATACTTACTTGATAGAATCCACTTAGGGCATATCTCCTTTGCAGGTACCACTATTTTGTTCACCAAATTCAGATTCAGAAGGCCTTTGGGTGCTAACTTCAGCATGATTTTCAACATCTTATTTAAACTGCGCTTCTCAGGAGTTTACGACGATGGGAATTTCATCTTAGGCATTCATCGAAGCTTCGAGAGGGAGAAGGGTTGAAAGAGGGGTTTTTGTTTGAGAGAAGAGAGCTCGAGTGAAGAACGAGTGAAACTTCTTTTATTTTATCATTTAAGGATATCAAGCATCGCGGGATCAAAAGTGTGGGAAAGTAAAGAGTAAAACAGTTAATTACCACGATATGGATTATAATGTATAAATAAAACAATAAAGCGTCTTTATGGTGAGACCATAATCAACTTTCACAGTGAGACCGTAAAAAGCATTCACAAGGAGACTGTAACAAGCATTCATGGTGAGATCGTAACAGTGTGATTTCAAAACTGTGAGACCATATTGTTTGAGATAGTAAGTGCTAGATAGTAACCAAGAAATAGTAATTGTGAGACCGTAAACATGAAACATCAACTCTTAAGATGGTAAAACTACAGAATTATTAGAGTTAAACTGTAATCTCAAGACAGTGACTTGTGAAACCATGAACTGTGAAATAGTATACTTACTACTTAAGATTTATCATTCCCAATTCATGTATGATGTAATCTATTATTTCATAATTTAATGGTTTGGTGAATATATCATCAAGCTGATATTCAGTTCCAATGAATTCCAAAGTGATGTCACCTTTTTTATAATTATCTCTCAAAAATTGATGTCTTACATCAATATGTTTTTTCCTAGAGTGTGAAACAAGCTTTTTTGAGATGTTAATAGCACTTGTATTGTCACAATTTATAGGTACATGTCTGAATTGATATCCATAATCTAGTAATATGTGTTTCATCCACAAAATTTGTGCACAATAACTGCCAGCAGTTATGTATTCAACTTCTACAGTAGATAATGCAACATAGTTTTGTTTCATACTACACCGTGATACTAGTGACTTGCCTAAAAAGTGACATGTTCTAGAGGTGATTTTTCTATCTAACTTACAACAACCAAAGTCGGCATCATAATAACTCACTAACTCAAATGATTTTCCTCTGGAATAGAACTGTCCTAGATTGGGTGTATGCCTAAGGTATTTGAACATTCTCTTAACAACATTTAAATGAGATTCCTTAGGATTTTCTTGAAAACGAGAAAACATACACACACTAAACATAATTTTAGGTCGGCTAGCAGTTAAGTAGTGTAAGCTTCCAATCATTCCTCTATAAATGGTTTGATCAACAGATATTCCATCTTTATTAAGATCCAACTTACAATTAGTACTCATTAGAGTGTTACTAGTTTTAGTGTCATCCAATCCAAAACATTTTAGAATATCTCTAGTATATTTGCTTTGATTTAAAATAATACCATCATTATTTTGAAAGATTTGAAATCCAAGAAAGAATTTGAGTTCACCCATTAAACTCATTTCAAATTCATTTTGCATCATTTTAGAAAATTCAATACATAAATAATTTTATTAAGATCCAAAGATAATGTCATCTACATAGATTTTAACTACTAAAAATCATTACAAATTCATTTTATAAAAAGGGTAGGATCAGCTATTCCTTTTGTAAAACCTTTGGAAATAACAAAAGTACTTACTCTATCATACCAAGCACTTGGATCTTATTTTAAACCGTATAAAGCTTTTGATAATTTAAAAATATGGTTTGGAAATTGAGGGTTTATAAACCCAAGGGGTTGCTCAACAAAGACATCCTCAGCTATATACCCATTTAGAAATGCACTTTTGACATCCATTTGATATAGTTTGAAATTCAGATGTGCAGCATAAGTAAGAAGAATTCTGATGGCTTCAAGTCTAGTTACTGGTGCAAAGGTCTCTTCATAGTCAATTACTTCTTCTTGACTATAGCCTTGTGCAACCAATCTATCCTTGTTTCTAACTATATTACCAGCTCCATCTACCTTATTTCTAAACAGCCATTTAGTGCCTATGGTGAATGTGTATTTGGGTCTTTCAAAAAGTTTCTAAACTTTGTTCCTTTCAAACTGATTAAGTTCTTCTTGCATAGTAATCACCCAAAATTCATCACTGATAGCATCATTAATATTTTAGGTTCAAGTTGTGACAAGAAAACTTGATGTTCAACCTGATTTCTAAGAGAAGCTCTAGTTTGAGTTCCTTTGTCTATGTCTCCTACAACAGCATATAAAGGATGGTTCTTAAGAGTTCTAACAGCTCTAGACAAAGGACGGGTGATTTCAGGTTCTTCAACAGGGTCAGGTTCATTGTGACCTGAATCTAAAGAATTTCCAGAACTGGAATTTTTCATAGATTCTTTTACAGGATGGTTAGAATATTTTTAATTAATGTTCAGATTTGATACATCATCCTCTAGGTTCTCTAGAGTGGTCTTTGCCTCATGTGGATCTGTTTTATCAAATTTGACATGGATAGATTCTTCCTCACATTTAGTTCTTTTATTAAACACTCTATAAGATTTACTAGAGATTTAGTATCTTAAAAACATTCCTTCATCACTCTTGGATGAAAATTTTTCAAGATTGTCCTTAGTATTAATGATATAGACTTTGCAACCAAAAACTTTGAAGTAGATAACTCTAGGTTTTCTATTTTTCCACAACTCATATGGATTTATTTTAAGAATAGATCTAATCAACACTCTATTGATAATATAACATGTTGTATTTACAGCTTCAGTCCAAAAATAAATAGGTAAGTCATATTCACTAAGCATGGTTCTAGAAATCTCTTGCAGGGTTCTATTTCTCCTTTCTACAACTCCATTCTGTTGAGGTGTTATAGGGGTAGAGAAATTATGGCTATAGCCATTTTGCGGGCAAAAGGATTCAAACTCTTGATTTTCAAACTCATGGCCATGATCACTTCTTAAGGATTTAATTCTAAGTCCACTAATATTTTCTACAATTTTGGCATATTTGGTAAAATGAGAGTAGGCTTCACTTTTGTGAGCCAAAAATAAAGTCCAGATATATCTAGAAAATTCATCTACAAGAAAATAAACATAGTTCTTTCCATTTAATCTAGAAACTCTAGATGGTCCAAAAACCTCCATGTGAACCAGTTCGAGAGTTTGATATGTTGACACTTCTTTCTTTGGTTTGAAGAAAATTTTGTGTTGCTTTCCTTTTTGACATGGATTACACACTTTATCATTTGGAAACTCAAGTTTGGGTAGGTCTTTGACTAAGCTTTTTCTAGTTAACTTTCTATGGGAGTGAGTGTTACAGTGTCCTAGTCTCCTATGCCAAAGCCAAGATTCTTTGTAAAATACACTTAAACATGAAGCATTTTGAGAAACTAAAGATTCTAAGTTAACAGAGTAAACATTTTCATTTCTTAATGCAGAAAACATTAATTCATTTTTAGAATTAAAAGCATTGCAAGCATCATTTTCAAATTTAAAATGAAATCCATATTCACATAATTGTAAAATACTAAGAATATTATATTTCAATCCATTAACAAAAAGTAATTTTGAAATCAAAAATGAGTTAGAGTTACCAATTTGGCCAAGGCCAATAATCTTTCATTTGGCATTGTCACCAAAGGTGACATGTCCTCCATCAACTTTTATTAAGTTATTGAAGCATGAATAGTCTCCTGTCATGTGTCTTGAACACCCAATGTCCAAGTACCATAAGATTTTATAGGAACTCTTTAAGCAACTTTCCTACAAAATAATCAGATAAAAACATATTTCGGTACCCATACTTTTTTGGGTCCAGTAATATTAGTGACTAGTTCCTTAAGAACCCATATCTTCCTCATAGGTTTACTATAAGCATTATGTAAAGTATTTGAAAAATAAACTCTATTTGGTCTAGAAAAGATTGAAACACTAGAAAGTGTATCATAACTTGAACTAGCTGAATGTTTTCCAGAACTGGGAGTAAAGTTGTATGTCCTAGACTTAGAAACAAAATTATTTCTTCCAAATTTCTTTTACCAGGTTGATAGGCAATACCAGTAGTATATTTAAGAGAAATATGTTTACCTAGAATTTGTACCAAGGTATCTTTACCGTTAGTAAACCTTTCAAGATCCTTTTTCAATTGCTCATTAGATAGTTTTAGTTCATTGTTCTCTTTAAGTAATTGAGCATTTTTCTCTCTTTCTACACTAAGTTCAGTTTTAACTTTTGAGGTAAGAGCATGTTGTTTCTTTAAAGACTTTTATTTATCTTTTAGTTCATTGCATGTCTCTTCAAGCATATTACAGTACTCAAACATTTCGTCATTAGACATATTTTCAGAGTCACTCTCATCTCCAGAATAATAGGTATTGTGTACAGGAGATTCCAGTGTTACCTCAGATGTGTTTGTCATAAGACACATTTTGTCTTTGTTAGCCTGTTCATCATGTGAAGATTCTAAGTCACTTGAACTATCCTCAGAATCACTCCATGTTGCTTTCATTTTATTTTTATACTTTTTATCTTTGTCCTCATATTTCTTTTTGTACTTGAGCTTGGGATAGTCAGCCTTGATATGTCCTTTTCACTTACATTCATAGAAGAAAATCTCATCAGACTTGTCACTTCTTTTCCAATCTTTCTTCCAACTTCCTTTTTGTTCATATCTTCCCTTGAAGTTAGGCTTTCTGAAAAAGTTCTTCTTCTTGTAAAATCTATTAAACCTTCTAGATAATTGAGTCACCTCCTCATCACTGTCAGGTGATGATTGATCACTGTTGGAACTTTCTACAGAAACTTCCACTTTCCCTTTCTCTTTGTGTTTAGAGGTGGTGCTCTTGAACGCAACAGATTTTCTTTTGGGTTTATCCTCCTCTTCCTTGTTGACTTTCAACTCCTCTTCCTACATCATCAGTTTTCCAATGAATTCTTTTACAGGTAAGCTTGTTGATGTCGCATGACTCTCTAATAGAGACAGAGGTGCCTCTCCATCTATCAGGTAGGCATCTGAGAATCCTCATGATTTGTTCTTTGGTAGTGACTTCTCTTCCAAGAGAAATCATTATGTTGAAAATTTCGTTGAACCTGAGATACATGTCAGAATTAGGCTCATCAGGTTTCATTTTAAAGTTATCATATTTAATAGTATAAGCATTAAGTCTCATTTATTTCACACTAGAAGTTCTTTCATGTGAAACAGACAAGGTATCCAAAATTTCATGGGTGGTTTTACATGCAGAGATCCTATTAAATTCCTCATCTCTTAAAGAAAAGTATAAAGCATTCATAGCTTTGCAATTGTTATTGTAGGCTGTTTTGGTAGGTTCATCCCAAGTGATTTTATCAGTAGTAGGATTCTTATATTCATCTATAATTGAAGACCAGATTTCAAAGCTCATACTTTCTAAATGCATTTTCATTTTTATTTTCCATTGAGCATAATTGGTTCCATTAAAGAATAGTGGTTTGTTTTTTGCAGCACCTTCCAATCTATTATTCATAATAAATAAATACTATAAAAGAGCTAGAAATTTAGAATTAACAGAAATTTATAGATCTTTAAAGTATAACTAAAATCACAGTTGAATATGGTAAAAAAAAAAGTCATAATAAACAATCCTTTGTTACAAATGTTGGTCGGAGCAAAGTACTCAAGAGGGGGGTGAATTGAATATTTATTAAAATTTTCTATTTAAAAGGTATTCTTAAAATGGTTCCCCAATAAATTTAAATATAGCCCAGTTAATCAAAGTTATATGGTTGTGAAAGTTTGACTGTTTAAATAACTTCTCAGAATATTGATTAATTCTTAGTAATCTTAATATCAGTTATTAACATTACTTTTGAATCTATTCTAATAAGGAAAAACAATTATAACTTCTTTCCAAGATTAAATATCAAAGTAAATTTTATTGATTTCTGAATTAAACAGTAAAACAGAGAAAACTAAAATAAACAGCACAGCGGATATAAAACAAGTGGTTCTGTCTCAAGCCGAGACCTAATCCACTCCACTTGGTGATCACCTGTCACCAAGCAGTTTATATAAATAAACTTGATCCACACCCTGGATCGGGGTTAACAACGGTACACAAGACTATCCATGTCACATGACCTCTTCCACGGTTATTTATGGGTATGAACTAACATGTCACATAGGAACCTCTTCCACACTTATCTGTGGGACTACATAAGTGTAAAAAGATGCAAGAGAAAGGATATCTCGTATCCTTCGGTTTAATGCAGGAGACAGTGCGTGTTTTTATACAGACACACACACTGCTCGAAAGATTAAAAAAATAATACACAATAGAGCAGATATGATGAGATAAGGTTAAAAGTGCTCTGAGTGTTAGTCTATGCAACTTTGGACTTCTGGGATGAAGCAGATGAAGAAATCGAGTCCTCTCGCGGAAAACAGAGTATCGTAAGTCAGTTAAATCTGACTCATGTTCTTTGTGGAGTAAATAGTGCAGAAATGTTCTCGACTCTAGGATTCGAGTATGCTTTATGTGTTTTTCAGCAGTGTCGGGTTGCATGAATGCTCGTACTACTTCGTTATCGTGCACACACTTGTTTTTCTATTAGCACAATTGTCGCTACAGTATCCACAGTCACCCTCTGATTCTTCTGGCCACGTTGTTCTTTTTATTCTTGGAATGCATGTGTTGGAGCCGACAAGATGCATGTATTCTGCACCTTGTACCTCATACTGTCAGGTGACATGTCTACAAAGAGTCATTAATTATGTCAGTGCATTTAAAAACTTCAAATATAACTATTAGAAATTAAATTGAAAAACGACAAAAACAGATTAAGAAACGGTGTCACAGTCTATCTGTAAACGGTGTCTCCATGAAATGGTGTCTCCTTGAAACGGTGTCTGAATGGTTACGATGGTTGGATGGTCACGGTGTCTGGATGGTCACGGTGCCTGGATGGTGACAGTGTCTGGATGGTCAAGGTGTTTGGATGGTCACGATGCTTGGATGGTCACGGTGTCTGGGATGGTCACGGTGTCTGGGTCCTTTTCCAGAAAAAACACAACTGGTGGCAGACTCACGGTTTCTCAGACTTAGTCAAATATCTGTACACAGACTTAAACAGTGATATTCATAGAATGAATTAAACTTAATCATTCATAAGAGAATTCATTATAAACAAAATAGTTTACAATAATTATTTAAGGCATAAAGAAACTAATCATCTGTACACATGATTTTAGATATATTAAACATGATTATCGAGCTTTACAGAATGTATAGAATTTGTGATCATTAAAACATGATTAATACAGGATTCCAACAAATAGTATTCACTGCTATCAAGGTACGGGCCTAGAGTGTCACACAATAGCGCAATTAAGAATCTTCCCTATTTGGTAGAATATGTGTTTTGGTTTTGGTTGGCCCCACCACTATGGTTCGGAATTTTTCCAAGGATAAATGATCACCAAGGAATAAACAAATTTATATTATTCAAGTTAAGAATAAATTTCATTGAATTTATTTATTAAATGCGTTTACAAGTTTTAAAATAAATACTTGAAAATATTAATTGAACAAATATTAGTTTAACATTTTCAAGGTTCATTTAATATTTGTGGGAATGATAATTTGAGTTAATGGCTCAGTTATTATCATGAAATATATTTATTATATTAAAACGATACGAAAATAATACAAATGGCTCAGTAGAGTAGTCATTTTAGTGGAAAAGAAATATTCGGGTTTCAGGAGTTTATTTTGAATATTTCTGTTTCACTATAAATAGAAGAGGAGATCCCCTTATTGGGTACTATTCACTACCTCTATCTCTCCTCTTCTCTCTCCCACATTCTAGAGAGATAGGTTATGGATGTAGGATCTTAGATCGAACTGTCTCCCAAGAATTTAAAGCAGGACGATACGGTGATCGTTGGAGTGTCGAAGGCTTCGTCGGATCTCCATGCTAGTAGGTGAAATTTGATGATTTGTGCTCCCGTAGTTTATTTAAGTGCATGTGGATAGTTTAGAGGAATTCAATTTCAAATTCATTGAGTGAAGATCACTGACAATGAGCAGAAAACGTGAACAACTTCATATTTAAAAAATGTATTTTATGGTTTTAATTTTGTTCGTAAAACTCTTCATGTAAGATCCTCACCTTAAACCGGGAAGCAATTCACCGACGTCGACTAGTTCTTGTAGATCATCAGTGGAGAATTTTAAAATTCTAAGTCTCATGTCTTTCTGTGTCTGGTACCTTAAATTGGTATGAGAGAAAAGCGTGAAAATTTAATGTCAATATAAAAATTAAAATTTCATTTAACTGCGAGTAGAGTGTTGTTTTGGTCCCAACGTCGTTGACAACGATTAAATCCGATATCGGATGGACAAGTTATAACCGTCATATGTTCAAAATACGGATTGAAAAAATGTCAATTTTGCAGGTGTAAATCGATGTTTTTTAGAGAACCTGATCGCCGCTACAGCCGGAATAGTATATTCCGGCACCAATAACTTTTATTATATATTTTTTTATTTTAAAGTCTATGGAATAGCCTATTGAAAATAATAACAGAACAACACAAAATGACTAACTCCCAAATTTTGAAAACAAGAATAAAAATGTGGATGGACATCAGGCTGTCATCCACGTGGACGACATGCCTTCGCCGTACCGGCCGGACTCCCTCTTCCCAGCGGACGACATGCCTTCGCCGTACCGGCCTCCCCCATCCGGCCTCCCTACACAGATCTGGAGAGATTCAGATCTACTATCGCCTAGCCCCCACTGCCTAGATCGGTAGACACGGGACTGGGGTATCCATTGATATCAACCCAATTTGAACCGGATCGCTCCAAAACAGGTCAGGGCCGGTAGATACGACCTCAAATGGGTCTCGGTGGACCCTCACTATCCATATTTCCCCCTCATGGGATCAATACAACTCGCAATGAGCCAGCCCTACCCGCATAGCCCTACTTCTGGTTTTCGGGACCTGGTTAATTGATATAATAAAAAATTCATTAAATTATTTAATTTAATTTTGGTTGGAAATTAAATTAATTAAATATTAATTTTTAGTTTAAAATTTTTTTTAAATGTGTGGGATAAATTAATTTAATTTTTGTGTTAAATTAATTTAATTATTTAATTTAACGTTGGGTTTTAAAATTAAATTTATTAATTCAGACTGAATGACAAAAATTTTAAATTAAAATAACTCTGAATTATAATTCAATAAAATTCCCTCAAGTATATTTTAATGCATGTTTAATTTTTTTTTAATATACAAGTTTAGAGTGTATTGGACTACTCATGAGCCCTTGGACCGACCGATGTATGTTTGTTGTGTATTTTATTTATCTATTTATTTCATGGTTTTTAATATGTAAATTAAATAAATGGATATTTGTGCATCATCTGCATAATTATATGTATAAGGACCTACGTGTCCATTTTAGTGTTTTATTTTATACTCTCCATATTCCCTCACTTTCAAGTGACTACTGTTGTATAATGATGAGATGGACAGCGACACACTTCACGCCATGGTATTGTGATGCACCAGACATGAGATTGATGTGTGGTATGAGAAAGTGTTACAACTCGAGTCGCAAGCGACGCGACACAAGGTATATCCCCTATAGTCTAGGTTGATCAATTATTCACTCAATTGACCAACCATCAGTATCGACTCGTGATCATTTTATCAATTTAGTTTTGCATGTTTTTTTTAATTATGTAGTTTACGCACGATCACATAGAATAATAAACACGCATGCACAGATAAAATGAACATGTGACGTGATGAATATTTTCTATTTATTACTTGGCCTGTTGTGAGTGTGATCACATATTACATTCTTATATGATATAAAATTATTCCTTTCATCACATAAAAACAATGACACTCTCAAAGAAATTTTAAGTCGTAACCACCTTCAATCATTCAAATTTTGAAAAAACCGGGTGTTCGATGTAACATCCCAAGTATGTAATGAATAATAGATATTTTTATCTATGTCTATTAATTATTAAGATAGTGATTTAGAGGCTTAAAATGAAAATAAATACAATCTTATGCATGGAATACACTAATATTCTTAAAAGATTGTTTTACTTCCTTATGATGGAAAACCCTTTTTAAATCTATCTTTTGACAATTTTATAAGCTATTTTTGTCAAAATAAAATTATTCTTTATTATTGGGACATCAAAATTTACCTTGTGTGAATTTTTGGTATTTTTCTGACAATGTTCATTTTTTAATGAATAGTGAAAAATACTGCATTTTACATCAAAACTGTTTTTTAATCTAATTTATTTATATGATTAGATTATGTTTTGAATTGGTTTTGAAGTGAAATTAGAATATATTTTTACCATTTTATCCAATGGTGGTCATTGGAATCAATTTCACTTTAAATTAGACTTAAACTGGTGTCAATCTTTTGATACTTATTGTTTTGTAAAAACACGCTATTTGCTCTGGCAGCAGAAATTAATTATTAAATTAATTAATGTGACTTATATGATTTGAATTTTGTAAAATAGAATTCAATTTTGAATTCGGAATATCAAATATAGCTTAGGGTGAATTTTTGGTAATTTTCTGAAAAACTTCAATTTTTGATGAATAGTGAAACCACTAAGTGGTAATCAAGCAAACTGATTTTTCAGTTAAATGAAATTTTACCACTAATGTGTATTGAATTTTGAAAATCCGACATACATGGTTGTCATTAAGAAGTAAAATGTGGTTCAATGAGATTAAAATAATTTTTTGGTGAATAGTAACTTATTAAGTTTTTAATCGTGATTAGTGGTAATTAGTGTAGTTTAAGGTATAAATAATGCTTTAATAATATGAAATGACCTAGACACATGTCCCAACCTTATTGTTTGTGTCATGGCCGACCAAGACAAGCCATGGGTCAACTTGGGGACCCCATGGAGACATTTTGGTTTGGAAATGACATAAATAACTTTTTATTAAATGTTAAAGTAAAAATGACACAAACAAGAGATGTTTTACAAAAACAATTTTTACATGGGGTTATAAAGATCATATTTTTGATTATAAATATTCATTGGAAAGATAAAACGATTTCCTACATCATTGTAGTTTTTTTATGATTTTTAGACATTAAATAAATTAAATTATTTATGACATAATAATGATGCAGCGATGACATCATTATTTGACGATTTAAAAAAAATGGAAAGACAATGTAAAATCTATGAACTACACATGGCCAAAACCAATTGGATGAGTGGATTTCGAACCCTTATCACCTTATCCACGAATTATATCAATGTGGGACCTTTTAAAACTGAAACACATTTTCAAATAAAGTAATGTTTCTTTACTTTCCAAAAGTGCCCCTCCTCTCCTCTTATAAAAGCCCCCCACCTCTACCTCATTTCACACACTCCTCAAGCCTTTGGCTCGGCCAACCCCTGCCCATTTACTCTCTCCACATCCCTCTCCTAATCCTAGAGGATTCCCTTTGGGCATAATCCTTTCAAAGGAAGCCTTTAGGCTCAAATCAAAAGGAGTTACACTTTTTAAAGGTAATTCATTCTCTCATGTTCATTTGTTTTATTTTGCTTCTCCAACCCCCTAAACTCTTTTTATTTACTTATTTTGTAACAACACCAGTATCTTAAATATACAAGGATGTTGTTATAATATTTATTTGAGCTAAACTCTCACACAACTACATCAAATGGTTAAAGAACATACGGTTTCCGTGGATGGCGAAATTCGGCCTCCCAAAATGATGATTGTTCAATACTCATTTAACACCTTCAAAAGGGGCCATTATGATGTCACTATTTTTATATATGATATATAATATGTTTATGTTTTCCTTAAGCTTCTGTTTTTTTCATTTTGGGCATACCTTTATGGTTTCCATTATGGGTAAAACACGATATCTTCATTTTAGGAAGTGCGGACTACCGCCCCCTAAAAGTGATTTGATTCGTTAATACCATATGTGGGATGTGTAAAGGATAAAGTTAATGATATTATATATGTTATTATACTGGAATTATAATATACTCTTATATCATTATGATTCCATTCCAGAAAATATGAAATAGAAATGGAAGTAGCGTTCATGAGTACGTACGGCTTACCGTCTCCATGAACGGTGTATTTCATTTCTTACCTCTAAATGTGATGTAATATTATAAATACATGTATGTACTGGATATATATGACATATATGATATCTACATCATGAATACCATTCTGGATATAATGAACCTTTGACCAAATTAACAACATGTAAGTGTAAGAAGTCTATTTTTGACTTAAGATCCAAATACCGACAAAATAAACATTATTAACTTAACTGATTACATGATGTTCATAACATGGTATAAAAGGAATAATGAACTTGAAAAAGATTCATAAGAAAGTAGAGATTAACTCAAGTTTATTATTCAGGAGATTAAAGAACGGTCGGGTCAAGTCGGATACGAGGTATGGGACTTCGTCTCAATCTCCTTTCGTTGAGGCATATTTTATTTTATACACAACTTTCTTTTATACGGTGTATAAAACCCTTTGACATTTACGTTTATTCAAAAGGAATCTTTTTTATACGAAGCGTTTACTAAACGACAAAAGGGAATGTTTTTGTCGTACGTATGAGGCGACAACGACTTCTCCGTCATCATGACCGTTATTTGAGTTGCGGCTTCCTCTACAAGGCATACCTTTTTTTAAAAGAAAAATAAATACCATGTTTTACTTTCCTTTTCTTTTAGTATTGAAAATGGTTTTCATAATGTTTTTATATCAATGTGTTGTATTGATATCTCGTGATTGAAATGTGGAAATTTTATGTTTTCTTTATGCATGTTTTATGTGATATGATTATGTTATGGTTCTTGGGCATTATTATGAAGACGGGTGGTTCCGTGATAAACTAAGGGCGGGTGAGCCCGTTATAGCTCTCCAATGCATTGGGTAACGCGAAGGAGTGAAACGTTAAGGTTTCTCCGAAGAGATTTTAGGGAATATTCTGTGATGGGTATTCCAAACGTAACCAAGAGGGTTACTCCCTACGTAAGAATGTTATGAATGCCTCAAGTTACCTTTATGTCTTATGATTTCTATGATTTATTCATGATTTTATGAGGTATGTTAAAGTGCCAATGTTTTATGGGTAAAGTATGATTTCATTCTTAAATATATATGAACTCATGTTTCCTTTCCATGTTTTTTTTATAACCCATACTGAGCTTTTTATGCTCATCCCATGTTTTTTTGAAATGTTTTTCACAGGTCAAGGGAAAGGTACATGATATGATGATAGTGTCAAGGAAGTGTCAAGAAATAATCCATGTTTTATTTTAAATGTGTTTCCATTGATGGGAATGAAGAATAATATCTTTATGTAACAACTTTGTTTATATGTGGAATGTAATGCAAGTTTTATGATCTAATTCTCTAAAACTCTAAACCCAAAAAGATCCTCAATGTGTAATCTTGTAATAACTCAAGATTAAGTAAGGTTTAAGGCTGTGGCCTTATATTCGAGGTGCTCATTATACCAAAGTTGAGGGTGCATCTTCCTACCAGGGAGTTCTTATAAAAGTGTTGGTTAACTTAACTAAAGTGGTAGTAAGGATTGGATAAAGATAAATTTCTATCATTTTAAACGAAAGCATTGAGTAAATCAAGTGATGATTTTAGAAGATGGAACTTCACTCAAAAAATCATGGAACAGTGTGTTATTGTGGCTGGCTAGCAAAACACATACCTTGGACCCTCAATGTAGTGGAGTAGCCAAAACATGTGGACTATGATATGAGGTTTAGGAATCCTATCCACTAGAATACTAAAGCGGTAGAGTATTACACTTCTAGTATAGAGGGTTCATTGAATTCGATAAATAGTGGGAGACATTTAATGGATTAATTAATTAATCAAAATATCTAAAATAGTAATCAAGATAAAAGTGCTAATCTGCTATAATTTTATTTTTGGTGAAAATGGAAAGTTATACTAGAAGAAATATTGTGATAAATAATGGAAAAAGTGAATGTCCACACTGGCATTTATATCCAATAGTATTACAAACAGTTGTGCAAAATACTACGATATTGGAAATTCTATGTTCTAATGTCCCCAATACCTATTAAAATAGCCTAGGAAGTGATGATATAAAAATTTCATACATGAAACTAATGTACAGTGCATATGATGGTTCTTTCATTGTTCAATCATCAACGTCTGATGCTAGTTGCGGTCACTACAGTGTATATCGATGATACGACATTAAGTCCCATCTCTAAGTAGTTTATAAGGAGAACATGAAGTAAGATAAGAATGAGGAGATTATCCTATCAATGTGTAAATTTGATGGAAGATCACGATCTTTCATATCATTCCATTCCTACACCCATTTACTCTAGTTTCATTTTAGGTAACAAAACAAACTATATTGATTAAATGCCTAATTACCTTTTAAGGTAATGTTATCCAATAAAATAAGAATAGGAAAGAACGATTCATCATTAATTATTATGGCAAAAAAATTCAATGACAAGTCAAAAAGGTCAATCACAAGTAACCCCAAAGACACATTCACAACGCCCTTCAATGAAATGAGGTTGGATATTAAACATGAGGTTCTTTTCATTTCACATTATGGAATAAAACTATGGATGTTTAATTTCAAAAAACTGAATTAATGAAGTAAATTACCACTTCTTCTTCAGGTATATTGATCAATGTAATGATTCAGTTTTACTGCTTTGGTATTCAATAAAATATTCCCATCACATATGTGTATTGATATATAGTAACCATTTAAGCATAAAATCCTTAATAAAAGTCAGATGTACTCACCAAGCGGTAGAGAAAGGGCGATTCCTAAGTCAGTAGTGAGAAGTACACGAATTCTATATTTCCAACTGAATGATTTTTATAAAAATAATATTGAGTATTACCACAACATTTATCTCAAATTCCATTGGAAACAAAGAGAAATTATTCCATGTTTGAGAATGAATGATTTTTTTGGTGTATAATACTCAACCAATAGTTATGTGATACATGAATCATATAAAATATCCGATGAATATAAAATGTAAGATTTATTTACCCAATAGTGGAAAAATAATTCTTCTTCATGTAAAAAAAAGTGGACATAATTTTTATACCCATTTTGGTATTTAGGCTCAGTAAATCTAAATATATTTGGTACTATTGATGTCTTTTTTTTGGACAATGAAACCATTAGAAATAAAGGTATTCCACAAAGCTTTCAGAAGTAGTTAATATTGAGAGTTTGAACTATTCCAAGTGTAAGCTATAGGTATATATACTCTATAAGATTCCTATATGTAACTAAGGAATGGTAAAGTGATGTATATTCATCTTCAGAATATATGAGTTGCTTTGGGCCATCTTGACGAAGAATATCTTGACCAATAATTCATCGATCAATATATTTTAGTGTGAAAAAATCCCTAAATGCAGATTCCCTTATCTAAAGCATGGAATTTATGTTAATGTGGAGGGTTTATGGTGAAGTCTTAGATGTTAACATTGATTTAAAAAATGTTGCGTAGATTAATTCCTAAACGTACAATTCATAAAATTGAGTTAGGATGTTAGGAGAGTCAATGTTTAAACCTAAAGAAACTTCAATTTTATTTCCTGACATGTTTCACAAATAATGATGATATCCCATAAGTATATTCCATATATTATGACTAATGGATATCATAATAGTTGTGTTATGATAGGAATCCATTATATTGTAAGGACATGTGTTTGGATGCAAATTGTTTATTAGGACTTAAATAAACATGAAACAAGAAAAAATCCAATGTGCAACTAAAGTACTTGTCATAACGATTTCAGAGGAATTTATATAAATCCCTAAGATAATAAAGTATTAGTAAAGTGATAGACTAAATTTATATAAAAGGGTTTACATTTCTTTATAGATAGTGGGATCCAGATTGACTTCAGTATAGTTAATTCTTAAGATGAACATGTAGTTGGAAAAGGAATTAATTACACAAGTGCATGTGGAACAAGAATGTTATAGACACACACACTATGTATGAATGATAATGCCATGTTGATGGTTTTTTGTTCACCGTGGTTGGTGATACATTATTAATTAATAATAATAAATCATACAACTAAGCAGTATATGGAAATTAACTAATATTGGAATGAACAACTAAAATTTAATAATTGATTTCATGTATCAAATTGCAAAGGGGATTATTATTTCAGAATACTATTGTGGGTATTCAAATGGGATGATTATTGGATGGTACAAACATATTACCAATAAGGATCGATTGGTAATTCCAAGTTTTTATGCCTAAATCCATTATAATTTTACCTATCATAGCTAATTTCTATGATAATTTATATTGAGCATTGGATTTCATGAACATAAATCATGGAAGG
The DNA here is from genome assembly GCA_963277665.1 of Viscum album. Classification (NCBI taxonomy): domain Eukaryota; kingdom Viridiplantae; phylum Streptophyta; class Magnoliopsida; order Santalales; family Viscaceae; genus Viscum; species Viscum album. The sequence goes on from OY728146.1 coordinate 1,115,096,707, forward strand.
TGTCTATATGACACAACCAGAAAGGGATGGTCACATCATCAAATTCTAATAATAGTTTCATGTTACTGAAATCTAGTTTAGGATTCAAATTAGAAACTAGATCATAGAATATTCATTTGGAGTGAATGTTTTCCATGTGTCTACCAGAGGTTAGTGGGAGCAGCATTGTTTTTTGGGTAATATATGTTTGAAAACATTCGTAAAATAGATATTGTTCATCAAGTTAGTTAAGACTAGAATGAAATTATTCTCTAGTGATTTACGTAATGTAGCAACCTATGTTCTACAGAACAAGATCCACTGAGGCATTTCTAAAAATTTTATTGACCAGTCAATTTTATATGTTGTTAAATTGTATTGAATGATATGGGTTTGAACAATCCAAGTAAGAAATTTTTCTAGTGTCACGTGCCAATTATCTCTCCAGGTTTACATGTACGGGACATGGGAGAAGATTAACATGGTGAGTTGAAATCTATACCCTCATGTGATGGATCAATCACGTATTCCATGATATGTACAAAAAATATAAATTTCCATCATATAATTTATAGTTAGTAGATATCAATTATATACAGAAGCACTATAAGTAAAGTAGTCAGAACTATCTGATTTTACTTTAGCACGTACAAAAGATATCTACTATGAATGAGGAGTGGTAAGGATACTAGTTTTCACGGGACACAAACTATCCTTCCTTATATCCATGTGAACTACTTTTTCATCTTTGAAAAGGTTTTGAGAGAGACAAACTCATAAATTCCCATGGTAGCCATACCTATAAATACTGAGTACGTTTCTGCTTCTGAGGCAGTTAAGAAGTAGTTAAATGAAAATATTTGTTCAAGTTCTTGGAATAAGACCTAGTATGTAAATCATTATAAGAATGTAAATTATGATATTATTACTATCCAATATGTCTTGTTATGAAAATGGAAAAAAGGGATATACTTAGGGTTACCATCTCTTGAGAAGTTTACTCAAGGGGATGTGGTCTCATATAACATAATAACCATGCGGCGGAATTGTGTTAGACCCAATAACTAAAATTGTGACTCAAAATAAACATGATCTTTATCATGAAAGAGACAATAAGTTTGGATAGAAACTCAGCTCTAGTGAAAGTGGGAGTGTTGAAATAGTGTGTGATTTACACCCAACTATACAGTGATTTTGCTTACCATATCTTGTATACAGTTAGATATGAATGATGTATTCTTATTAATAGAGCGTAGATATTTTTGTGTCCACTATTTAATGGTAATATCCATAGATTAATTTTTGTTTCAAAAGGTTATTTAAGATCACAACATAAAATTACAGCCTCATGATACCATGAAAGTAATCTTAAATATATGTCCTATGGTCTAGATACATCTTACTTACTGGACATAGTATATGTCACGAACCAACCCAGTTTGACCCTGAATAGGTCACCCAAGATGATCCACAGCATGGCCCGAGAGGCGTTCCCAATCCTTCCAGGATGGCGACAATCACCAGGGCATCAATAGAGAGAAAGAGGGAACAATTTCTCCCAGTGAAAATAAATAAAGCAGTGGAAAAAGTAGAATAACACAAAGAAAATAAATAACACAAAAAAGAAGAACAACCAACAACAACAAACTAACCTGACCACGACCAAAACTCCCCATGACTCTAAGAGTCGCTCATCAATCGACAACCAACTCTTTCCCACGGTGAGCAAAATCGAGTCAAACCTACAACAAAAACTAAAAAATAGGAAAACACTATAGACATGAGTATTAAAACTCAGTAGGCGTGCCCAACAAACTATCCCCAAAGAACTACCTTTAAATAAATAATTTACTAATTCTAGGTTTGAACTAAATTATATAAGATATGGGTTTCCAAAAACACTTTCATTTCTAAAATAAATAATAGTCCATTTCCCTTTTTAATTTAAAAACAAGTTTTATGTTTGAAGGAAAAATGTGCATTACATTTTAAAACTTTTTTGCGAACAATTTAAAATATAAAATTTTAGTTGTTAGTCAGGAGGAAAAAAACCACACACAACACACAATAAGGGCAATGGAAAAGTAGCAAACGGGACCAGCAACCAAACAAGGCCCCTCAATCGTTTTCCACATACAAACAAACACTAAAGAAACATGGGTCGAACCTAGGAGCTCATGAACAATCCAGAACACACTATACATGTGACTCATCCTGAAGGCATGCCTAATCTCGATGACGTCATAACGCCCAAATGCCCAGTGTTTCCCTACCTGGCCTAATCGAGGAGCCCAATCCCCTAACAGAGAAATGTCCGTACTAAGGTCTGCTAGCCAGTGTGTAATCTAAACTAGTGCAAAAATTATTCTCAAAAGATTCACTTACTATGATAGGTTTCCATGTCAACACGTGTAATAAAAAGGGGTGAGTCAATAATGTCAATCAAGTAACCAGTCACGATGCACAAACATCACACACAACTCACACAATTGATGTACACAATAAGATCACCTCTGATTCACACCAAAGAGACTTTTTCAAAATAATTTATTTTATCAAAGTGCCAAATGGGGAGTTTTTTTATACGTTTTTAATTTTTTTTCAAAATGCATCGCAAAGGCGGCATCCACAATGCCGCCTTTGCATTTTGGGTGAAAGGCGGCATCACGACTTCTGCCTTTGCACTGTGGCTGAAAGGCGACACCCGCGATGCCGCCTTTCCCCTAACAAAAAAAATTGATTTTTTTATGTTTTGTTTTGTTTAAATATTTATTTATATATATAATTCATAAAAAATGTTCAAGAGGATGTCGCCTTTCACCTAAAATAAAAAATTATTATTTTTTAAAATTTTGTTTTGATTTTTTTTTGTTTTGTTTATATTTTTATTTATATATATAATTCATAAAAATTGTAAAAATTATCATTTTTGAAAATTTTGTTTTTATTTTTTGTTTTTTTTTATTTATATATTTATTTATATATATAATTCATAAAAATTGTTCAGGAAAAATAATTTATAACCTTTCAAAACTGCCTACTTGAAAGTTTAAAATGTTTCAAGTACGTGAATTTGAATGAATATAAAATATATACCATAAGACCAATATAAAAGAAACTTTAAAAATTCATTAAAGATATAAGAAATTATTGAAAACAAAAAACATTTCATAAAAAATGTTCATGAAAAATAATTTATAAGCTTTCAAAACCGCCTACTTAAAAGTTAAAAATGTTTCAAGTACGTGACTTTGAAAGACTATAAAATATAAACCATAAGACCAATATAAACGAAAATTTAAAAATTAATTAAACATATAATAAATTATTGAAAACATAAAACATTTCATAAAAAATGTTCATGAAAAATAATTTATAAGTTTTCAAAACCACCTACTTGAAACTTAAAAATGTTTCAAGTACGTGACTTTGAAAGACTATAAAATATAAACCATAAGACCAATATAAATGAAACTTTAAACATTAATTAAAAATATAATAAATTATTGACAACAAAAATCATTTCATAAAAAAATTTCATGAAAAATAATTTACAAGCTTTCAAAACCGCCTACTTGAAAATTAAAAATGTTTCAAGTATGTGACTTTGAAAGACTTTAAAATATCAACAATAAGACCAATATAAACAAAAATTTAAACATTAATTAAAAATATAAGCAATTGTAGAAAAAATAATCATTTCATAAAAAATGTTCATGAAAAATGATTTATAAGCTTTCAAAATCGCCTACTTGAAAGTTAAAAATGTTTCAAGTACGTGACTTTGAAAGACTATAAAATATTAACCATAAGACCAATATAAACGAAACTTTAAACATTCATTAAAAATATAAGAAATTTTTGAAAAAAAATCATTTCAAAAAAAATGTTCATGAAAAATAATTTATAAACTTTCAAAACCACCAATATGAAACTTAAAAATGTTTCAAGTACGTGACTTTGAAAGACTATAAAATATAAACCATAAGACCAATATAAACGAAACTTTAAAAATTGATTAAACATATATGAAATTGTTGAAAAAAAAATAATTTCATAAAAAATGTTCATGAAAAATAATTTATAAGCTTTCAAAACCACCTACTTGAAACTTAAAAATGTTTCAAGTACTTGACTTTGGAAGACCATAAAATATAAACCATAAGACCAATATAAAAGAAACTTTAAACATTCATTAAACATATAAGAGTCAACCACGCATCAATGTGATGCACGATGTCACTAGTATCACAAACATCTATAATCTTTGATGCATGAGAACATGTTATATCTCCTTTCATGGGACAATGAAATCCATTCTTCCACCCGCCATGTCCATATCCATATCAAAATCCGGCCGCATAAGGGTATGATGAAAGATATTCCACATGAAATGCTCATCTGTTCCCATTCCTAAAAATACCAACCCCTTCAACACCACCATGCATCCAACCATTATAATTTCTTCCACAATTGTTACCCCATTTCCCCAGTCCCAGTTGATCAGATGAAAACACCAACGATTCCACATAGCCCATCGAAATCTTCATCACCAAATATTTATCCTTTATCATCTTCAAAAGGCTACTGTAGGACCTCCTTCATCTATCCATTCCAAACACTCACATAAAAGTATACTATAAACATAAAAACCAACAAATTTTTAGGAAAAAAACCTAAAAATTTGTTGGTTTTTATGTTTATAGTATACTTGTATGTGAGTGTTTCGAATGGATAGATGAAGGAGGTCCTAAAGTAGCCTTTTGAAGATGATAAAGGATAAAGATTTGGTGATGAATAGTTCGATGGGCTATGTGGAATTGTTGGTGTTTTCATCTGATCAACTGGGCCTGGGGAAATGGGGTGACAATTGTATAAGAAATTATAATGGTTGGATGCATGGTGGTGTTGAAAGGGTTGGTATTTGTAGGAATAGGAACAGATGAGAATTTCATGTGGCATATCTTTCACCATACCCTTATGCGGTCGACTGTTGATATGGATATGGACATGGTGGGTGGAAGAATGGATTTCGTTGTCCCATTAAAGGAGATATAACATGTTCTCATGCATCAAAGATTATAGATGTATGTGATACTAGAGACACCATGCATCATATTGATGCGAGGTTTACTCTTATATGTTTAATCAATGTTTAAAGTTTCGTTTATATTGTTCTTATGGTTTATATTTTATAGTCTTTCAATGTCACGTACCTGAAACATTTTTAAGTTTCAATTAGGCGGTTTTGAAAGATTATAAATTATTTTTCATGAACATTTTTTATGAAATGATTTTTTTTTTCAACAATTTATTATATTTTTAATCAATGTTTAAAGTTTCGTTTATATTGGTCATATGGTTTATATTTTATAGTCTATCAAAGTCACATACTTGAAACATTTTTAAGTTTCAGGTAGGAGGTTTTGAAAGCTTATAAATTATTTTTCATGAAATGATTTTTGTTTTTAACAATTTAGTATATGTTAAATGAATGTTTAAAGTTTATTTTATATTGGTCTTATGGTTTATATTTTATAGTCTTTCAATGTAATGTACTTGAAACATTTTTAACTTTCAAGTAGGCAGTTTTGAAAGCTTATAAATTATTTTTCATTTTCATAGACATAAAACATATAAATGAACATAAACAATCAATGTCTATGTCTACGATGAGGAGATCCTGTCCCACATGGTGGTCTAATAATAGGACGTCCGTGGTGAGATCGTTGGGGAGTCTGATGACCTGGAGAGGGCTGATACTCGGGCACTGGAACGTCGACTGTAATATCCTCAACCTCTCTGCCAGTGGGAGAAAATGTCAACTCCACCTCATACTGCCCTCCTGATCCTTCTCTGACTTCAATGGTAGAAGGACCAGACATCATCGCAATGGGGAAAAATTCATGTGGTGGAACTATACCCCAACTCTGCGATGGGTCTGGACCCCAAGGCTGTGATGACTCTCGACCCAAAGGCTGAAATCCATATGGACCCCATGATAGAGAAAACTGATGATATCTCGTCAAAAAAGATGGATCCCATGACAGCTGAGGCACATCCGGCATCAGCTCAGATTGGACTACTAGAGGACCGACCTCTTCCTGTGGAACTGGTGAGGCCTAATGTGAAAGACGACACTGTCTACGTCGCCGTGGTCATGGATCCTCAGCACCAACTGCTGCTGCAGGATCTTCCTCTGTGGAAGGAATCTGCTGTCTCCGTGCCGGACGCTCGAAGAGGCTCTCGGCAAACGCATGGACAGATGACCTCAGCTCCAACGCTTGAGCATGAACGGATTCCCAGATGAAGACTCTATCCTCAGCCTCATCACTCATATGAATAAGACTGTCTGTGTAACTTTCCTGTAAACAGATTAAAAATGAATTAGAAAATAACTCAATAAACATAGTAATATAATTTAATTGACTTAAAATCACATGCATCTCTCTGCCGGCTCAGGTAAGATACAATATAGACTTCATTCTATACCATGGCTCATACTCGTGCTACGCTGAAAGAGAGAACTGCATCGTAGGAACTCCCTGGATACGAAACTCTGTGCGTCTGTGCCAACAGTCGAGAAATACAACATGTACTCGACGTCAGTCGTCATCCAGCCTCCCTGTCAGCTTCATCCCATGAAGCTGATCTATCTTCCTCGGTGGTAATGGAATCTGCTGAGTCAAGATAAATTGGCACATGACTCTGTCAGGCTGGTGCCACTCAACAATATGAAAGTGAATGAGTGGCACTACAATAGTAACATCGTCAAGACCAACCGTGCAGTATGGAGGCAACTGGTCTATAACAGACCAATATGGAACCCATGAAATCTGAAATAACATATTACCATTGTTAGAATGGGTATCCTGCCGACTGAGTAGTATGGTGTCATTCATCTGCATATAAATAAATTATTATTCACAATGTTTTATGAAGTTTTTTTTACCAAAAGAAAGGGGCACATCTTCATGTTTTTTAACTCCACGTTGTTTAGTTTTATTTTTAACTCTATGTTATTAATTAATTAATTTCTAATTAATCATTTCTAATAATAACTATCAACATCATTACTAAATTATCAATTTATCATTTCTTTTCTTAGATATTTTAGTAGTTTACAAAGAAATATGCATATCTTAAGCATATCCCCTAGGAGTGTCAAACCAGAATGTAGCAAGGCCCGTTATCGTGCACCAGTTCCCGTTCGAGTCTAGATCAAATTGGTGTTTTTGGGTTTTACCCCTAGGTACATCTGTGCCAGAGCCACATTCACTTGTTTGTATCCAGACAAGGATTTGATTGCTTAGATAACATAGTCTTTATGCTACCAAAATTTCATTAAAATAATCCTAAATTAATTTATACTAATGATAATTATAATTCCTAAATATATATAACTAATTAAATAATCTAATAAACAAAAAAAATTTAAAACTAACTAAACTACTACAGAATTAAAATATTTAACTATAAACAATTAAACTAAATAAAAAACATTAAATTAAAAATCATACCTCTAAAATCTTTCCAAAAATTTCAAACCGCAAATTTCGCCACAAAAAAGAGAAAATGTGAGGTAAATGGGTGTTTGGAAGTGAGGAGAAGGGGAGGGGGGCGCTGCCCTTTTATAGGGCGTGGAGGCAAAGGCGGCAGCCTTGGTGCTGCCTTTCGTATGACATCATCTAGAAAGGCGGCACCATGGGTGTCGCCTTCGCCATGTCAGCGATCCGCACCGGCAGTGCAAAGGCGGTATCCGCGATATCGCCTTTCACCCAAAATTCAAAGGAAGCATCACGGATGCCGCCTTTGCGGCGCATTTTTATTTTTTTTCCCAAACCATTTTCTGTAATTTTTTTTAAAAATGTATAAAAAAACTCGCCAAACGGGCCCTATGGAACTTTTAAAAGAAACAATGTTTCTCAAGAGAAACCAAAACCATTGTTCACGCGTTAGAAGAAAAAATTTACCAACAAACTCAAACCACACTTGAAAATCCGTGAATTATATTCAAAGTCCAAATGGGCATTCTTTCACTATTGTGCATCATTTCGTCAAGAAAATAATTCAAGTGTCGTGTATAAAATAAACAGCTTCTTTTACATCAAGAAATTATTCCAAAATTAATTATCTAATACTATTTATAATTTATTGAAAATCTATGAAATATCAAGAAATTAATAAATTCTAAATTTAATGGCGAGTGCAGTGGGGGACTTATCTCAGCTTGCTATCCAAAAACAATATCACATCACACCTCGCACAGACAGACAAAAATGTGCAAGACGACGACCGTAGTATCGTAGGTTTTCCTCGCCGACATGCTGTAACAACCACACAACTAAAACACATAAACATAGACTTAAAACAATTCAAATGAACAAACAGTGCAAACACCACCTCGACATGTTTTAAACACACAATTCGCACCATCTGCACTATTTAATAAACCACTTTAAAATTTATAAAACAATTTACAAATAGTAACCCACGACCCACACACCCAAAACTCATCCAAAGAACACATTTTTTATGAAACACACACCCAAAACATACTAGGATAGAAAACGCACGACTTGCATAGTCGAAAAAACTAAATACAAAAATTTATGAAAATATATTAAATATCACAAAAACTGGTTTCCAACAAAACACACCTTAAATTCACATGAGCATGCTACCAAATATAAAACACAAGCTAAGTTAATTTAAAAACTAAAATTCACACCAAACTAATTAAAAACAACACACATTAAACCAATTATCTAATATTTAAACAAGAAATAGTGCAAACCTCACCGCGACGTGGAGACACGCTCGACCAGTGTGGTTGTGCGACAATGAAAATGACCGGCGTGGTGTTGCGGTGAGTAGGGAAGGTCACTAATGACGTCAAAAGCGGCATGAAGACTGGCGTGGCTAACGGCGGACCTGGTCGGAGCAGATGGGGGGTTGTGATGCATCGCGCGATGATCGAGGGACGACAAAGGGGTCGCGCAATAATCGGAAAGCAGCGACGCACACCGGCAGGGCTGGCCGGACGGCGAGCGTGAAGCAGGGGTGCACAAGAGGGTGCAGGGATGCAAGGAGGAGTCAGCCGGACAACAGGTGTGAGGTGGGAAGAGGGTGCAGGGTGGCGGGCGTGTGGCTATAGACGACCGGAGGATGCGGGGCAGCGCCGGAATCATGTAGATAGGGAGACGCGGGTGGTGCTAGGTGCGACTGATGGAGGGGGAGCCGGGATAGGGGGATCCGACCAGGGTGCCAGATGGGATGACCATAAGTGGGCGACTGCAAGGCGGGGAGGCGAGGTGCGACGTCAGAGATCGGAGGAAGGCTGGCCAAGGGTGGAGCGGTAGCTAGCAGCGGGTCGGAGGCCGTGTGAATGGGAGGTGGAAGCGTCCTGCTCTGTGAGGGCCTTCCTGCTGGGTGGCAGGAGAGGAGAGCAGATGGGGGTGGCTACTGTGGGAGCCGCATGGGGCAGGAGGTCGGCTGCTGTGCAGGTGCTGTGCGAGGAAGGAGAAGGGAACAAGGGGGTGTTGGCGGCGCGTAGGGGAGAGGGAGAGAAGAGGGAGAAGTGGTGCACAAGAATTAGTGTTAGAGAAAAAAATAGAAAAAAAAACAAATGAATAAAATAAAACAAAACATTAAACTATAATGAAAATAATACCCATAAATATTATAAGAAAATAATAATAATAATAATAATCACTTTAATATCTAATAACAATATTAATATTAACATCAATAATAATAAGAATCATAATACACATAATAATAAATAAAACCGCTTTAGCAATAATATAGAAATAATTTTTTTTAATAATAAAAGTTCTTTAATAATAATATAATATCATTATTCATGAAAAATTAATACTAACATCACTACAGTAAGTTATTTATTATAAATTTTAATTTATTTTCAGTTCATTAAATTTACTTTTTATTTGGCCAATTCAGACACCGAAACTGCGTGGTACTCAGGGTGATCGCACGGCTTGCGCTAGCCGTGCGGTGCCCGCGCACTGGCGTAAAATAGTAATAGTAATAATAATAATAATAAAATTATTTTCAACCATTAAATTTTTAAATCACACAATAAATTACAAAATTTACCCATTTTAATTTTCTGAAGGCAAGCAGACTGTGTTGTTTCCTGGGCGAAGCCGCGCGACATTTCCAAGACGCACTCCGCTCGTGCGCCCAATGACGTCCACTAAAAAACACACACTTTTTTTTTACATAACTCAAAAGTTTTTTGTCCGAGACTCAACCCGAACCCCCAAAAAAATTTTAAAATCCAAATAAAATAACAAAATAAAATAATACATAGGTCGGGGTGTGACAATTCTCCCCACCATAATGCTTTCCACCCTTGGAAAGCCACAACACAATCTAGACCCAAAGATTAAACTTATCAAGTGTCACCCACCTACAAAAGTTTAAGCGCCTCCAGTTGATTGATCCAAACAGACACTGAAAACCCAATACACACAACTCATCCTTAAAAAATAATCACCTTTAACATTGGTATTGGAGTATAACCAACAATTCCAATGGACTAGGATTATGAGAATAAGTGTCAGTGGTGGTTTAAGTTCATTCATTCCTTGGTTTTTGGTACTTGTAACGCTTCCCGATTGGCCTTTAAGCCTGTGGTCTCGGGTTCGAGTTATGGGGGGGCAATTTAAATCCTCATCAGGCAGGGGAAAGTTCCTACCATGTGTTATCTGGGATAGTATGAGGTGGGGGCCTATTATCTGCCTGCGGTTGGGGGTCTGCTATATGCCAGAGGGCTGGGCTCGGGTGTGGCCGAGTTTGTTGGGCTTCAAGCTCACCGAGTTCGTTACATAAAAAGGAACCTTTTTCACCATTGGGGTTCTCCTGACTATGCACCATCTTCACTTTGGAACCTATGGCTGGAGCACCGATGATTGAAGCATCTCCTACCTCACAGTCAGGCTTCAGAAATTCCCAAACATAAAACACGAACCAGAATTTTACCAAATATACTTATATTAAAACAAAGGTTTCAAAGAGGTTCACCCACAATAATTCTTAAAACTAAAGGAAAATCAAAACTACAAAGTGCTACAAGAGATGAATACTAAATCCAAGAAACACTAAAAAGAGAAAAACTCAAACTGATCCCCAAACATCGCCCTACTCCTGCTGACGGGCTGAAGTGACCTTCGATGATCCAGGTCTAGCTTCATCACGATTCTTGGAAACACCACAGTAGAATCACTGCAAGTGACCCAAATGTCAATAGGCTTGGCAGGGTCTCAGAGCACTCAGACATGTCAGTCTTTTGTGACCCTTCCTACCACACTAGTGAAAGATCACGACCTTGAGTTGTAAAGAAGATGACTGAAGGTCTGAAGGCCTCTTGATTCCTCTATTAAAGCCACCAACATCAGGTCACTTCCCATTATTCCTATCACTATTCTATACACTTATTCCCAAGGCCGAGGGAGGATTCACCACCTCATGTCCTCCTGCTAACTCAGATTCATCCAGAAAGGCTTTCCCTATAACATCCGAGAATGTGGTTAGGTTGAGCTCGGCCACTTTCGACTGCAGTTCAGGTCAGAGTCCAGACTCAAATTTTCGAGCCTTCCTGGGATCATTTGCAACAAACCATTGGTCGTACGAAACTAGGTCTATGAAATGTTGATAAAATTATAGTACCGATTCAATGCCATGCTGAAGAGAACACAACTTCATCCGCTTCCTTAGCTTCGTCAACTTAGAGAAATATTGTTGGATAAACAAAGACTTGAAGAACTCCCATGTGAGATCTTCTTGAGGCTCACTTTGAGACATGGAATTTCACCACTTCCAGGTTGGGCCTTCAAGCATAAATGTAGCCAACTTCACCTTCAATTACATAGACAACCCAAAGAAACTAAAGTACCTCTCAATATTCCACAACCACTCCTCTACCTGAAGTGGATCTGCTTAAAAATAAAACAGGGGAGGGTTAAACTTTTGGAATTCCAGAACATAATCTATAGGTTGATCAACTAGAGGGTTTTCTAAGGATGCACCACCCGAAGCTACACCTTGGGAATCCATCAAACCGTCATGGGGGTGAACACTGAGGAAAAAGGAAACACTGAATTTAATCAAAACATGGTCATCTCCATTTCAAATTCGACTTTCCACAAATTCCAAAATAAAACTTTACAAAATAATTTTGCAGAAATATGAAAGATTCAAACAATTCAGAAGAGGAAAACTAGCGTTGGTGGGTGACTCAGAGACATGGTTGGAGACCATATATCATTCACGCCATCATCACGAAGAGCATTCTAGGGTAATGTTCTCGAATCTACATGGATTTCCAGACCATGTGAGCTCATAGAGACCACTTCCCAACTCTCTTTTCATTTCCCAACACCAAGAGAAACCAAAAGGACCAAAAGACACTGACAACCCAGACATCCCATGGTAACCTGAGGTACGGAACAAGTAAGGGTACATGACGTCCTTCCCATCCCTACACCTCGAGTCCTGAAAATTCTACTCCTTCTACCATGACAACCCCAAATAATGATGGGATATTTGAAAAACAAGGTATGCCCAAGAGCCGACCTGCTATGATACCATTTTGTCACGAACCAACCCGGGCTGACCCTGAACTGGTCACCTGAGCTGATCCGCGGCAAGGCTCGAGAGCCGCTCCCGATCCTCCTAGGCTGGCGAAAAGCGCCATGGCATCAATAGAGAGTAAGAGGGAATGATTTCACCCAATGAAAATAAATAAAGCATTGGAAAAATTAGAATATAACGAAGAAAATAAATGACATGAAAAAGGAAGAACAACCAACAATAAAAAACTAACCTGACCATGACCAAAACTCCTCACAACTTCGAGAGTCGCCCACCAATCCATAACCAACTCTCACCCATGGAGAGAAAGATCGAGTCGAACCTGTAAAATAAACTAAAAACATGAGAACACTATAGGCATGAGTACTAAAACTCAGTAGGCGTGCCCAAAAAACTATCCCCAAAGCACTAACTTTAAATACAGAATTTACTAATTCCAGGTTTGAAATAAATTATATAAGATATGGGTTTCCAAAAACACTTGCATTTATAAAATAAGTAACAATCCATTTACCATTTTAATTTAAAAACAAGTTTAATGTTTGAAGGAAAAAGTTTCATTACATTTTAAAACTTTTTCGCGAACAATTTAAAATATTAAAGTTTAGTTGTTAGTCAGGAGGGAAAAAAACACACACAACACACAACACACAATAAGGGCAATGGAAAAGTAGCAAACGGGACCAGCAACCAAACCAGTCCCCTCAATCGCCTGCCACATACAAACAAATACTAAAGAAACATGGGTCAAACCTAGGAGCTCGTGAATAATCCATAACGTACTATACATGTGACTAATCCTAAAGACATGCCTACTCTCGATGACATCATAATGCCCAAACGCCCAATGTTTCCCTACCTGGCCTAACCGAGGAGCCCAATCCCCTAGCAGAGCAAAGTCCGTACTAAGGGCCACAAGCCAGGATGTAATCTAAAATAGTGCTGCAATAATTTTCAGAATATTCACTTACTATGCCAGGTTTCCATGTCAACACGTGTAATAAAAAGGGGTGAGTCAACAATGTCAATCAAGTAACCAGTCACGGTGCACAAACATCACACACAACTAAAAAAATTGACGCACACAATAAGATCACCCCTGAGTCACCCCAAAGAGAGTTTTTCAAAATAATTTATTTTATCAATGTTCCAAATGGGCCTTACGCAACTTTTAAAAGAAACACCATTTCTCAAGAGAAACCATAACCTTTGTTCACGCGTCATAAGAAAACATTTACCAACAAACTCAAACCACACATGAAAATATGTGAATTATGTTCAAAGGCCAAATGGAAATTCTTTCACTATTGTGCATCAAATTCGTCAAGAAAATAATTCAAGTTCCATGTATAAAATAAACAGCTTCATTTAAATCAAGCAATTATTCCAAAATTAATGATCTAATACTATTTCTAATTTATTGAAAATCAATGAAATATCAAGCAATTAATAAATTCTAAATTTAAAGGCGAGTGTAGTGGGGGACCTACCTCGATACGCTGTCCAAACACAATGTTGTGTCATGCATTGCACAGATGCACAAACACGCGCAAGCTGATGACCGTAGTATCACGGGTTTTCCTCGCTAACACGCTGCAATAACCGCACAACTAAAATGCATAAACACAGACTTAAAACAATTCAAACGAACAAACAATGAAAACACCACCTCAACATGTTTTCGACACACAATTCACACCATCTGCACTATTTAGTAAACCACTTTAAAATTTATAAAACAATTTCTAAAGAGTAACCCATGGCCCACACACCCAAAACTCATCCAAAGAACACATTTTTGATCAAACACACACTGACAACATACCGGGGTAGAAAATTAATGACTTGCATAGTTAAAAAAACTAAATACACAAATTCATGAAAATATATTAAACATCACAAAAACTGGTTTCCAAAAAAACACAACTTAAATTCACATGAGCATGTTTCCAAATATAAAACACAAACTAAGTTCATTTAAAAACTAAACTTCACACCAAACTAATTAAACAAAACACACATTAAACCAATTATCTAATATTCAAGAAAGAAACAGTGCGAACCTCACCTCAATACGGAGACACGCTCGGCTAGTGTGATCGCACGATAGTAAAAACGACCAGTGTGGTGCTGTGGTGAGCGGGGAAGGTCACCAACGTCGTCAATGACGGAACGAAGACTGGCGCAACTAACGGAGGACCTAGTCAAAGATTTGGGGGGTTGAGATGCGTCATGCGATGATTGAGGGATGGAAAAGGGGTCACGAGATAGTCGGAAAGAAGCGACGCACATTGGCGGGGCTGGACGGATAGCGGGCGCGAAGTGGGGGTGCACCAAAGGGTGCGGGGATGCAAGGGGGTGCCGGCCGGACAATGGGTGCGAGGTGGGTGGAGGGTGCATGGTGGAGGGCGCATGGATGGTGCTGTTCGGAGGATGCGGGGTAGCGCCAGAAGCGCACATATAGGGAGGCGTGAGCAGCGCTGGGTGCGACTGATGGAGGGGGCACCAGGACAATGGGATCCGACAATGGTGTCGGATGTGATGGACAGAAGAGAGAGGCTACAAGGCGGGGAGGTGAGGCGCGACGTCGGAGGTCGGAGGGAGGCTGGCCAAGGGTGGCGTGTCAGCTGGAAGCGGGTCGGAGGCTGTGTGAATGCGAGGCGGAAGCGGCCTGCTCTGTGAGGGCACGCCGGCTGGGTGGCAGGAGAGGAGAGTGGAAGAGGGTGGCTGCTGCGAGAGCCGCGCGGGGCAGGAAGTAGGCTACTGTGCAGGTGCTGCGTGAGGGAGGAGAAGGGAAAAGGGGGGGGGGGGGTGTTGGCAGCGCGTAGGGGAGAGGGAGAGCCGAGGGAGAAGATGAGCACAATAATTAGGGTTAGAGAAAAAAAATAGAAATGAAAATAAAACAAAAACAAATGAATAAAATAAAATAAAACATTAAACTATAATGAAAATAATACCCATAAAGATAATAAGAAAATAATAATAATAATAGTAATAACAACAACAACAACATTAATCTCTAATAACAATATTAATATTAACATCAATAATAATAAGAATCATAATACACATAATAATAAATAAAACCACTTTAGCATTAATATAGAAATGGTAAAAAAATTAATAATAACAATTATTTAATAATAATATAATATCATTATTCATGAAAAATTAATACTAACGCCACTACGGTAAGTTATTTATTCTAAATTTTAATTTATTTTCAATTTATTCAATTTACTTTTTATTTGGCCCATTCAGACACCAAAACTGCGCGGTACTCGGGCTGACTGCACAGCTTCCGCTTGCCATGCGGTGCCCGTGCACTGGCCTAAAATAATAATAATAATAATAAAAATAATAATAATAATAATAAAATTATTTTCAACCATTAAATTTTTAAATCACACAATAAATTACAAAATTTACCCATTTTAAATTTATGAATGTAGGCAGACAGTGTCGTTGCCTGGGCGAAGCCACACGACGCTTCTAAGACGCACTCCGCCCATGCACCCAATGACGTCAGTTGAAAAACACACACTTTTTAACATAACTTAAAGTTTTTTCATACGATACTCAACCCAAAACCCAAAAAAAAATTTATAAGCTAAAGAAAGTAACAAAATAAAATAATATATAGGTCGGGGTGTGACAGTATACGTTTGACTGTCTGGTGTTTGGGGTCATAAGCACTGATTAATTCTTCTCATGATGTTCATAGGTGATGATCTCTAGTAGTGTGATCATGAGGACATACCCACCAATAGGAACACCAAATTTTTTTGGGTTTCATTGGATGTTCCTATCTACAAACATGCGTAATGGTCTCCTGAATTAAGATAAATACCAATTTGTGCCATATGATCACGTACTTTGGTGCATAGAGAAAATAATGATAATGAAATCATGGTGAGGTAGTTTGTGATGGGTGTTTCATTGATTGTATGGAATTGGTTTAATGAACAATAAAGGATTTGTTACTTCTATATTAAATAAGTTATATATCTCGGGCCATGTTGATCAGGATGGTAGTACCTTGATAAATCCATGTCCATGGTTAACCAACGTAAATCGAACCAGTTATATCAACAAAAAATAAAAAAAATAAATGGTGATGACACGATTGTGTGTCTTCCTTTATGATATATTAAAGTCAAATAGATTATATTAAAAATTGTGTATTCATAGGTTGGTTGTCGCTACTATGACTATCCTAATACCTTTAGGGTCCATGATGGGTTGTTAGATCCCTCTCTTAGTCTGTGAATAGAATTTACTACTATCAAGGTAATGGATTATAGGGTCACACAATAGCGTATTCAAGAATTATCCCTATTTAGTTGAATATAAGTTTTGGACATGGTGGGCCCCACCACTGGTGTTTGGTATTTTTCCAAAGATAAATTATCACCAAGGAATAAATAAATTAATATTATTCATGTTAAAAATAATTGGAATTTAATTTATTTATCAAATTTATTTACAATTTTTAATGTAAATACATGAAAATATTAATTGAACTAATATTAGTTTATAATATTCAAGCTTCATTTAATATTTACAGAAATAAAAATTCGAGTTAATGGATCATTTTAATCATGTAATATATTTATTATATTACAATGATATGATAATAATAGAAATGGATTAGTAAAATCGTCATTTTAGTGAGAAATAAATAGTCGAGTTTTTGGAATTTATTCCAGATATATCTGTTTCACTATAAATAGAAGAGGAGAGCATCCCACTAGGCACTGTTTGTAACGCGCTAACCCAAGAAGCCCAGAGCCAGTTCATTATTTTATTATATTGGAATGATTACAAGGAATCATATCCCAAAGTACTTATCATTTTATTAGTATTGAAGAAACTAGGTGCATACATGATACCAATCATATATTAGGAAAACAAAATAAGACATGATACAATTGAAAATAAAATAAATTTCATCCTTGAAAACTCAATAAATAACCCCTTCTTCATAACCTGGGGAAGGAAAAAATGAAAGGGGTGAGCTCAAATTCTCATTAAGGGTTACATATAGAAGATTCATGAATCAATAATAAGTGAATCATAAAAAATTAGACATAATCAATATGGCATGGTTAATAATTTAAAAACACACACCACTAATAAACTATGAATGAAAATGCATGCATAGATTTTATCATAGTGAAAACCTAATGGAAAGTGAAAACTGAATACTGAATAAAGAGATTTATTATTAATTAGATGTCATGTATCTATCACATGAACCATGATACTATTGATAGGGTTTATTTCTGTGAGTATAAACCCATCTAATTTTTGTTTTGGAAACAAACTCGAGGGGTTTGTCACCAACTATTTTTTCTCATGAGACCTATCAATGCATATAAATGCTATAGAGGGCCCCTACCATCACTACAAATCCAAATAATTATTTATATAATGATTTAATACAAGAACAATATGCTTTTTCAATATCCGTATTGAGTAGATTATAGAGATTCATCAATACTTCCTCAGTAAAAATAACATTAAAAATAAACATCGTATGTACAATGGTATACGACCAATATAATAATCATATACATGAAACAAGAATATTGATATTTAATAGAATTATAATTTAAAATGAAAAATTAACTCAAAGGGTTAGTAGACAACCCACATAATAATTATTAGGTGCACAATACCAAGTAAGTTTCAATGAAATGAAGATTGAGACAAAGTCCCTTACCACATTGTAATCAATCGAATCATATGACCAAACATTAATAATCATCAAATGAATAATTTAATACCATGAATATAAAGTGAATAATAATTTTATATATCAAATGGAAGAATACATACACCAAATACAAGAAATAAGTGGAAAACAATGGAAATCTCATGCAAATAAAATTGAGATGAGAAACCTCTTATCTTATGCCCAAATGTGTTTTTTACATGATCTTAATGTCCTAGATAGTCAACTTAAATCCATTAATTAATTATTTAAGTACCTTATATACATGTATTTTATTTATTTTTATTTCATTAAGTTCATTTATGTCCTTTTTGATTATTTATACGATCCAATTTTATCGCTCGGAATCGTTCGTTTCCTTGGTTTTCATGATTAGTTCAATTGTATACATGTAAGGAAGTTTGTGTAAGATGGATATAATTATATAAAATTATAATTATATGAAATAAATGATAATAAATAAGATTAAATGGTTATAAATATCATTTTTTTTATATTTTATGATGATGAATCATTAAATATGATATTTATTGATAATCATTTAACTTAATTTTAGTAGTTTTTTGATCACAAGGAACTAGTTTTGTTCCATTATTTAATATCATGTACATAACATGGTTACAGAACCTTAAATAAGAGATAATAAATATTTTATAATCTATTTAAACCGTAAAAATGGTTTCTTTACTAGTCACGAAGGGTAAATTATGGAATAAAAGTTCGTCGTCCACAAAGGTTGTAAATCGACACCTCCCGAACGATGATGTTGTTTTTAAAATAAGAGAGAGAGATTATGGATATTGATGATGTATCTCCCATTAACATGATATAATTATAGTATATAGATGATAATATAGTTATCATGATCATTTGGATAGATGAGGTGAGTAGAGAATAATAAATAAAGATGGAACTTGAATAGAAAAAAAGTAAAAGGAAAAGGGAGGGGATTTTACCTCTTGGATACTCCCCCTTCAAAATATCCTTAAGGAGATTGATTTTGGTCTTATAGAAAGAAAAAAATATCATGTACATGTATAGGGACTGGGGAATAATATTTGGTCCGAGCATTGAGAAGCTTCAAGGCTTAGAGGAGTGAAGAGAAGAGGGTGTGAGGGGTGGTTTTTATAGCGGAGCAGATGAGTGATTTCTCAATATTTTATTCAATATTTTATTATCATTATAAAGATAAGAAATATTATTGATTATTGTTACAAAAATAGTAATAAGTTCATGTGAGTTTGAACCAATTTCAATTTATATCATCCATCACTCAAGTATGATGCATAAAATCATTTATTTTGCATATTTTGTAAATTATTGAATTTCACTATTCACCAAAACATTCAAGTATTTCAGAAAAATACCAAAAAATTGCACTAACCATTTTTCAATGTATAGAATCAAAAAATGAACTCCATTTTATAAAATTAATTTTCCATATATGATAAATTTAATTTTTAATTAAAATCACCATTTTCTTTAAAATCAAGTTTTTAAAATTATAACAGATTTTATAATACCCTAAAAAATTACCTAAGATATCATTAGATTATCCTAAAATCATAGGAAAGAAAAATATTGATTTATTAATACATTTTATGAAAATTAATTATATTTTAAATACATTTATTAATTATAAAATTATAATTAAATATTTATTTCTCACAAAAATAGAAGCACATAATTATTAATTTTTAAAATATTCAGTTTCATTTATAAGGCGACTAAATTTTATTTATACTTTCCTGGGCGAGGTTACTATTCATTAGGGTCATATTATTATTCATATGGGTAACATTACTATTCATAAGGGTAAGTTATTGTTCACCAAAAATTAAGTTGAACCTATCAGACTCTAAATATCTTACAGAATGTAACTGTGTATGTCCATTTTTCAAAATTCAAAACACATAAGTTGAAAGGTTTTAGTGGGTTTTATTATTTTTAGGGTTTTTATGTTTTTTTATGTTTTTATGGTTTTTTAGAGTTTTTATTATTTTTTAGGTTTTTATACTAGTTTATAACTATCTCCTATAAAAAAATTCACAGGGGCTCAATGTTGCATGCATAATAAGCTATCTAATGAATTGAAATTATTTAAGAAGAAACGTACCATTAAATATTTGGGTATCATAATAATAGTGATTATATTCATTAAATAATTTTGTATTTATCAAAATAATTATAATACTAAATATATATATTACTCTTAAAAATATTTAATTAAACAATATATTGATCAAATACATATATTTATATTAAATTATTATTTTACACAAAATTATAGTGTCAAAAAATATTTGTTTTTTAGAAAAATAATTAATTAATTTTAAAGATATAAATTATAAATATTTATAAGCATTATTATTAATTAAAAAACTTAATTTTAAATTATTATATTTTAGAACTTATTGTATTTAAAATTATAAAAAAAATTACCGGGGTGTTACATTATTCCCCGTAAACATAATTATATACTCACAATTTGAAATTTCACTTTGAAAGATAAAGGTTGACACTTGAAAATTCCCTTATGGGAATCCCATATTAGAAATAAGATTAATAGAATATACTCTAAAAGAGGTTATGGTAAATGAGGTGGTCACAATAAAAATTATTCTTTTGAATGGGGTGACGTTAGTTGAAATTAAAAACCTAGACATGGAAGAAAAATTAAAACTATGATGTTATGATGGAAAGTGATAGAGAATGTGTTCAGATAAAAGGTGATTACTACAAAACTATAAACTACTATAACTAAAAAATATTCATTGATACTATAAAATATTATGATAATAGTAAAAAAAAATTAAGACTCTTTTCCATTAGATAAGGAATTATTCCACTTTATAAGAGTATAAATATATGTTTTTATTTCATAAAAACAATATTATCCTTTGATTGCACCATGAACTATCTATACTTCATCTCTTTGCACATGTTGTGTCATGTGGGGAAGTAAACCATTAACCACTAAAACCTCATACAATGATCAACATAAAAGATTCATAAATGGTTAAACTTTATAAAATATAATGATCCAACACTTTAGAAAGAAGGTCTCTGCATTTGCAAGATGAACTTATCATTATCCCTTAATCGACATGAAGAGGATCTAAATTTTCACATTCTAAACATGTTAATAACTTCATCATGTATCCTCTTGAAATATGGTAATACCTTGAATTACCATAATACCTTATTGGAAACCATCATTCATCCATATTTTTTAAGTAAGATACATGTTATTATATATATTCCTTAAATAAAAAAGTGTTGTAAATTACATCGATGAAAGCATAGACCACTTGTCGACAAGTCAATTATCATTTCCAAGGTATTCATTACTTATCCAAATAAATCATTTCATCATCATTATCACAATATTAGAATTATATTAAGGGTTTTATTTCCATCAATCATGTGTTTTAAAAAAAAGTTTAACTTTAAAATTAATATCTTTTCTTGGTACCATTCAATATATGGTTTGAAATAATTAATGAAAAAGTACTACACTACCCTCAACATATATCCCATAATTATTATTACATGTACATTCTTGATAAAACATTCAAATGAAATAACTCATGAATTGACATATTAATTATTCATTTTCATCTGTGGCAGTAGAATAAATTGATCATTATCCAATAGCATCATTTGGGATATATTTATTTTATTCTCTAGACATTGATTAGCATAGTGTCACATCTCCTCAAATTTGAAGCATTTTACATTGGAAACCTTAATCTAACCCTTGAAATCATGAACTTGGGGGACTTTTTATCCACATTTATAACAAAATCCCATTCCCTTAATGCATTTCAGGGTTATTCTTTCCACAATTATCACTTATGGGAAAAACCTTTATTCCCTTCTTCCCTTTATCCATATTTTTCTCTTCCATCCTTTTTATCTCTTATTTACCTTCAATTCCATAAGACTCGTAGAATTCTTTACTTATCTTGTTAACACATGATATTATTTCCTCATATGATGAGGATTCCTTATAGACTATTTCCCTTTGATTTTTTTGCTTAATACCATGAAAGATATGATCCTTTTTACTCTTTTCATCACGTGCATTGGTGGAGTTCTCATTCCTTCTATCAGGAACCATTTCTAAACAATACCATATATTATATTAGCTCATTAAATTCTGAAATTTCTATAACCCTAAACTTTTTATAGCACATAATATCAGTTTATGCATCGTAAATCCCAGAACCATATACTTTGGTAACATTGGAATCATAAATCCTTCATAATGGTTTGTAAGAAAAATGTGAATTATCCCTAGCATATCCCTAGGGTGTGTCAAACTAGGTGTGCAGTAAGGACCGTTTTCATATACCAAGTTACCCCAATCTAAGCATGGTATACCTTTTCAGAGTTGTTATCCCTAGGTACAGCTATGCCAGAACCACACCCACTTGTAGTATCCATATAAGGATGTATTTACTAAGAATATACACATAATCTATACCTTACCGAAATTCTATGATGTTCTTGTATAATTATACTCAAATTCTATATTAGGTTTTTTTCATTAATCTATGTTTTCTAAATCTAGTTTCCATGGTTTCTACTAAACTTCCTCTGATACCAACTATAATGCCCCAACCCCAGAAGCCCGAAGAAAATGTATTATTTTTTTAAATTGGAATGATTACAAGGAATCACATCCAAAAGGTCTGATCAGTTTAATAGTCTTGAAGAAACTAGATACATACATCATACCCATTATACATTGGTAAAATAGAATAAAACATGATATAATATAAAATGAAATAAATTTCATCTGTGAAAGCTCAATAAATGACCCCTTCTTCATAACCTGGGGAAGGAAAACATATGAAAGGGGTGAGATCAGTTGGTCAATAAGCATAACATATAGAAGGAACATGAATCAATAATAAGTGAATCATAAAAAATTATACATAATCAATATGACATGGTGAATAATTGAAAAACACATGCCATCAATAAACTGTGAATGAAAATGAAACCATAGATTTTATCATAGTGAAAACCTCATAGAAAGTGAATACTGAATACTGAATAAAGAGAATTATTATTTTTTGGAAATCATGTATCTATCACATGAACCATCATACCATCAAGGCATTTTATGTCTGTGGGTAGAAACCCTTCTGATTATGTTTTATAAACAAAATCAACGAGTTTGTCGCCAACTATTTAGTCTCATGAGCCCTGTTGATGCATCAAGGGGATATAGCGGGTCACACCCATCCCTAAAATTCCAAATAATTATTTATAATATGATTTAATACAAGAAAAATATTCCTTATCAATATCCATACTGAGTAGATGATACATATTCATCAATTCTTCCTCAGTTAAAATAGAATTCAAAATAAACCCTGTATATAAAATGCTATACTAATAGTAAAATAATAATATCCATGACACAAGAATATTTATATTTAATAGAATTATAATTTCATATGAAAAATGATATCAAAGGGGAAGTATACACACCACATAAGAAATATTAGGTGTGAAATATTCAGTAAGTCACAATGAAATGGATATTGAGACAAATTCCCTTACCAGATTGTAATCAATCAAATCATATGACCAAAAATTAGTGATCATAAAATGAATCATTGAATAAAATGAATATAAAGTGAATAATTATTTCATATATAAAATGGTATTATACATTTACCACATATAAGAAATAAGTGCTGAAAAATTTAAATCTCATGCAAATAAAAGTGAGAGGAGAAACACCTTACCTTATGCCCGAATTTGTTCTTCACTTGATATTAATGTCCTGTATAGTTAAATTAAATCAATTAATTAATTATTTCAGAACCTTATCTACATTTATATGATTTATTACAATTTAATTGAGTTTATTTAGGTCTTTTTTGATTAGTTATACGATACAATTTTACCACTCAGGATCATCCATTTCCTTGGTTTTCATGACCGGTTCACGTGTATACATGTAATGAAGTTCATGTAAAATGGATATAATTATATAGAATTGGATTTATATGAAATTAGTGAGAATAAAAATGTTTAAATGTTTATAAATATTATTTCTATATGGTATTATAATTAATCATTAAATAATATATTTAGTGATAATCATTTAGCTTAATTTCAGAGGTATTTTTATCGCAATGAACTAGTTTTGTTCCATTATTTAATATCATGTATATAAAATGTTTACAGAACCTTAAATAAGAGATAATACATATTTTATAATTTGGACCAAACCTAAAAATGGTTTCATGACCAGTCATGAAGGAGAAATTAGAGAATAAAAGTTCATCATCCACAAAGGTTGTAAATCGGCACCTCTCGGACAATGATTTTGTTCTTAAGATAAAAGATAGAGAGTAAGGATATTGATAATTTAACTTCAGTTAACATGATATAATTTAAGTATATAGATTATAATTATGTTATGTTGATCATTTTTATATAGTAGGTCATAAGGGAACAATAAATGAACAAGGATGTTGAAAAAAAATAAAAGGAAAAGGGAGAGGATTTTTCCTCTTGGATACTCCTCCTTGAGAATCTCCATACGGGGTTTGAGATTGGTCTTTTGGAAAGAAAAATATCTCCTGGAAGTGGGGAGGGACTAGGGAAGAGTATTTTTGAAAAACATTGAGAATATTAAAGGCTTACAGGAGTGAAGAGAATAGGGTGTGAGGAGTGGTTTTTTATAGTGGAGGAGATGAGTAATTTCTCAATATTTTATTAATTATTTTATTATTTTTCTCAAGGAAAGAAATATTATTGATTATTATGAAAAAATAATAATAATTTCATTTGAGTTCGAAACAATGTCCATTTACATCATCCATGACTCAATCATGATGCAAAAATTCATTTATTTAGCATATTTCGTAAATTATCGAATTTCACTATTCACTAAACAATTCAAGTACTTCAGAAAAATCCCAAAAATCCACCCTAAGAATTTTTATATGTTTAGAATCCAAAAATGAACTTCATTTTATGAAAATAATTATATATATATATATATATATATATCATAAAATTAATTTTTTAATTAAAAACACCATTTTCTCAAAAAATAAGTTTTTAAAATTTTAACTGATTTTATAATACCCTAAAAAATTATCTATGGTTTCATTATACTATCCTAAAATCATAGGACAAAAAATATTTATTTATGAATAAGTTTTATGAAAATTAATTATATTTTAAATAAATTTATTAATTATAAATTTTTAATTAAAAATATATTACTCACAAAAATTCCAACACTTAATTATTAATTTTTAAAATATTCACTTTCATTTAAAAGGTTCCTAAATTTATTTATAATTTCATGGGTGAGGTTAATATTCATAAGGGTAATATTACTATTCATAATTGTAACATTACTATTCATAAGGGTAATATTATTATTCATAAGGGTAAGTTACTCTTCACAAAAAATTACGTTGATCCTATCAGACTCTAAATATCTTACTGAAGGCAACTGTGTATGTCCATTTTTTGAAATTCAAAATATAGAAGTGGAAAAATTTTGTTTAACGTCTAGGTTATAACTATCTGATATAATAATGTTTTTTAGTGACTTAGTGTTGCATGCATAATAAGCTATCTAATGAGTTGAAATTACTTAAGAAGAAACATACCATAAAATCTTGGGGTTTAATATTAATAGTGAATATATTCATATCATAATTTATATTTTTTCAAAATAATTATAATACTAAATATATATATATATATATATATATATTATTCTTTAAAATATTTAATTAAATAATCTATTGATCAAATACATATATTCTTATTAAAATCTTATTTAAAAAAATAATATTGTAAAATAGTATTTGTTTTTTAGAACATTAATTAATTAATTTAAAATATAAAAATTATAATTATTTATAAGTATTATTATTAATTTAAAAACTAAATTTTAAATTATTATTTTTCATAACTTAATTTATTTAAAATTATAAAACAAAGTATTGAGGTGTTACACTATTCACTACATCTCTCTCTCCTCTTATCTCTCCTACATTATAGAGAGAGGCTCTAGATCCAAGAGCTAAGATCGTGCTCTCTCTCAATAATCACAATCACGGTGATCTGATGATCTTCATAGCATTGATTGCGTTTTCGGATCTTCACGTTAGCACCCAAAATATGATGATCGGAGCACCCATAGTTTCATGAAGTGTGTGTGGTTAATCTAGAGGAATATATATTTAAACTCTCTGAGAAATAGTCAGAAACAATGAGCAAAAATCGTACATGGATTAAGATCTAAACCATGTATTTAATGGTTTTAATTTTGTTCTTAAACTATTTATGTGCGATCCTTATCTTAAACCGGTCATCGATTCACCAACGTTGATGATTTCATGTCGATCATCGATGTAGAATTTTAAAATACCAATTTAAGTGCTTCTATTGCATGCTTTATACGTTCACTTTAATACATATTTTAGTTATGAAATCCTATAACACAATATAACCCATAAGTGAGAAACTAAAATAAAGTCTTTTATCCCACAAAAATTATATGAGTATTCATTATTACATTTTAAGATCAATAATTGTTTTAAATTTCAATTTAAAAATCTCAATCTAATAATGAGTATTAGAATAATGTAGGGAAATATTAATAGACATGATTAAATTGAAATGAAAATAAATATATTTCATGTAAATTAAAATAATAATTATAAAAAATATATTAATATGAAAATCATTATTAAATTATTCATTATAAACTATAATGTATTTACAAAAAGGTTTATGTTCAATAATAGTGAAATGTATATAAGATAAAAAAGAAAATTTACAACTATAGAATTATGACCTGTAGTTTTAAATATAAAAAAATCTATATTTACTATTAATATGAGTACTTAATTATAGTATCTATAAACAACAATTTGGATATACACTAATCTATAAACATCAACACCAATCTTGAATGTATGAATCCATTTATTTTGATTACATTCCTTATTTATAATTAACAAAAAAAACTAGTTTTTTCTTATCCACAAATGTGTAATCCTTGTTGAGTCAATAAAAAGATAAACAATACTTTTGGGTCTCAAAAAGAATCCATATTTGATAAAAACATACACTAATTTTATTCATAAGATTATGATAAAAAATAATAGTAAAGAAATCATCATTTGAAGAAAGTAAATGGAATGTTTTTATTAAAATGAATCGAATAATCTAATTTGATACATTAAATTTATTTTTTATGTAATTATAAAATAATTTTTGTTTAGATTTTTCAATTCAGATACAAAATATAATATTTTATTTAAAATGAAGAAATAATTCTACTATAAGTATGAATTCCACACTGAGTTATTATTTACACAACTTGAAGGACATGTATTTATCATTCTTCCACTAAGTATATATTTGTATTTTAATAAGAATATAAAAGAATAAAAAAAATCAATTCCATGAAATAATGATTCATAAATCCAACCATTGAGGCTACCAAAAAAAGAATAATAACTAAAATATATTTAACACAAGTCATAGAAGAAAAAAAAAATATTTAGCTTAAATTGTAAATGTGTGAAAAAAATAAATGTATGGAACATAGATAACATTAAAAAACATAGAAATATAGAAAACACATTTCATAAAAAATTCAGAGGCCTTACTTTAGTGCATGAAAAAAAATTATATGAATAAAATAAAATACAGTAACAAAACATGTTGTATACTTATATAATAAACTTTTTTAAAGATAAATATTGATGTGGTTGTCCTTATAAACTAACCAAGATCTACTAATACATTTTTTATAGTGTATATGTGATTAGAAATTGTTTTTCTTAGGCAACAGGAAGAAAATTATTAGATGAATGATTATTTTTATGAATTTATAGAAAATAGTAATGAATACCAATAAATATCATGATTTAGATCACATTGATCATATATACATGGATAAAACACCACTCAAGGAAACATATATTTCTAAATCAAGAAAAACAAATGACTCAATCTTGAATGCAGGAAATAAAACTAGAGAGGATATCTAAGGTTCTCATCCAAACTAAACATCAAGGTGGTGATGAACACCATCACGAGGAGTTAGAACTGTCCAATCCTAGATGGACTCACACATGGATCCATTATAAAGGATATAATAGAAAAAATAAAAAAATAAATGGAATTAGTTAGAGAGATAGAATCCATTACTAAAATTTGGTTATGATCCTAGTATATGAAGGTTATGACACCTAATACCCATGCAATGAGCATACTTATCTTGAACCATGTCGTTGTCTCCACCAAATTTCTAATGGAATAGGTATCTAATTAAGGTAATTGGTGCACTAAACAAGAGGGTGAAAATTAAAACTAATAACATGTAATTATCATTAATATTATTGATATTTCTCTAGAAATGAAAGGTTTGTTCTCCTCTATTTATAATTAATGTAAGTACTAAATAATGTATTATCCAAAATATCAAAGGATAAAGGTTAATCCAAATGATGACACCTAAGAAAAGAGACAATATTGTTTTGAGATACACATGGTGTGAGCGACATGTGGATAGACCAGATGAAAATGGTAGTTCGAATAATAATTATGGAGTAGTTGGTGGTGACATGTGGAACCACCATATTGTTAATGGAGGTGAGATTAAGATTTTCACCAAACTGATAGAGGTAATAATCACAAAAGACAAATGAAAAAGAGTGAATGGGGGTCATTATATCTCAATTATCAATTGTCCCAGATCATCCTAATAATTAAAAGGTAAAAAACAACATGGATAGAAAAATAACTTGTATTGAGAATTAAAAAATTAAAATTTCACAAATTAATTCTAGATAAAAATTGGAGTAGGGCCACGAATGCATGGAAACAAATCTCAAAAATCAACAACATAAACATGAAAACAAGGTGTATATAATTGATAAAAACAATTAAAATTACACACTAAAAATAGAAAATAAACTAAACAAATCTTCACCTAGTAATTAATTTGATTTACTGATAAATTTATTACAACCAATACTATTGAATTGTGTCCATGATTATTATGAGAACATAATTAATAAAATTAAATAGGGTCATGAATTTAGTCAGACTATCAGTCAAGTTATCATCAATGTGTATCTATATGACACACATATTATTGGATTTTATAATTTCAAAATCATTGTGAATCCAAATTTCTACGTGCTTCGATCTACAATTACAAATATAGTTTTTTAAAAAATTCAATGAAGATTTCCTATCATAGTGTATAACTATACTTGTTGAAGATAAATACAAAATGTTAATTACTCCTTTTAACTAAATAAATTCATTTATAAATTTATTTTAAGCAATATATTCAACCTCAATAATAGATAATGAAAATACTGATTTCCTATTATATTTCCAAGAAACAAGACGACCATAAGCATAGAAAATAAAACACACAGTAGATTTATGAGTGTCTATATTAGTTTTATAATAAGAATCTAAAAATACTACAATTTCATCACTATAAATATTTTTTATATCAAATGCATAAATAAAAATTTACTGAATTATACCTTAGGATAGAGTTCATAATATTCTTGTGCGATTTCTATTATTTTCCCATAAACATGCATACAGTACACAAGAAAAAATAAATATCCAATCTAGAAAAAACAATTTCATACCTACTACTACATACTACATTATCATAAGCTATCTTACTCATGAATCCTTCTTAAGCCTCATTACCATGGGATTAACTTAGGGACAACATAATGTGCTCAAACTAATACTGTTTAAATTTTTTAACATATGCATGTGGAGATAGATACAATTTTTTTTTTACTTTTTTAACTAATAATTTCCATTCATAGAATTTATTTTAAAATTCCAAAATATTTCATTTCAAAAATAGAATTGAGTGGTAGATTTATATGACTAAACAGACTCATTTTTTAAAAATAACTACATTTTCATTAACATATAAATAAAAGTAAATCATAACATGCTTAAAATTCATTAAATAAACACATGAATCAAATTTGATTATGTGAAAATCATTTATAATCATAAAATATTCAAAAATTCCACCCCATTTCCTTAAATAGTATTTCATATTCTATATAGAAAATTTTAAAATGTATAGTTGATTTTTTTATACATTTGAAAAATCCTATAGAAGACCCTTAGAAATTTTGTCATTCAAATTTCCATGAAGAAGGAAGCTTTAACATATAACTATTCAATATAGAAATAATTCTTAATAGAATAATCTTTCATAATCCAAATAGATAAATGTTTAATAACAAGGTAAAAATATCTCCACACTCAACTCTCTAATACTGATGTAATACCGTACAAAGTAACCTAGATTTATACATCATTTTTTATTACCTAGTGTTGTATTATTTATTATTAAATATCCATTTGAAACCAATTATTTTCTCATTTAAGGGTTTGGTAATGTCTACCCATAACATGTTCTTAAGAAGATAAATCATCCAAAAAAATTCATGGAATCTATCCACTACAAAGATTATTTAAATTTTAAACATTTCTTCAAAATTTTCAATACATTATATTTTTTTGTGTTGAATAAAATAAAAAACATATCCATTTGTATTGGCATGGCTGAACTGAGTAGGTTGTCTGATGGTCCTCCTAACCCTAACTCAGTTCAACTAGTACCCCCTAATATTAACTCCCTCTACCTCCTTTTTAGAACCATAATCAATCATAAATTCACATTAATAATATGGAGAATTATCTAAACCAACAAAATATAGTTTAATTTGGTCTCTAGAATCTAAAAAAACTCAATATGCAAAGGATGGGTTGTACCATCCTCATAAGAATTGATAGTCATTCATTTTTTTTAGAATAAACTCATATATAACAACATTTCAACTAATGATAAATTTTTTATACCCTGGTTTTTCTATTAAAAACTTATAACCCATAACACCCTATTAATAACCAATGTAGACAAAATTTGATATCCCTTGATTCCATTTTACAATTCTTAAAATGTGAAAAAATTTATGGATGCAAACACTATACTATTAGAAAGAGTATGTTGATTTTCTTTCAAGAGTTCTTTGGGTGTTATAAAAGATTTAACAAAGGATGGAAAAGGTTAATTTGGTCTATTATCATAGTGGAAACCTCATCTCAAAAGTAATTAGGTAGACAATAATGGGATAACATGAATATCACCCTCTCTATAATAGTCATATTCTTTCTCTCATCTAATCCATTTTTAGTGTGGGGTTTCTTCGATGTTCTGGTATCTTTTGATACATTCATAGTTACACAATTCAACAGATTCATTAGATATATACTACAAACCACTATCAATACTAAGAGAATTAAATTTATTACCATTTTAATTCTAAATATTATACTTATAATTTTTAATGCTTGATAAACTAGTATACATTTTTTAGGTATGTAATTTCAGACCTTTTAGGATTAATTGTTTATAAATGTGACAAATCAGTAGCCTCCACCTTGTGAATCAGTCCAAGATTAACCCCAAATATTAGAGTGGATACACATAAGAGGACATTTAGATTTATAATACAACTTACTAAAACTTTCCAACATTGATATAATATCTACCAAAATCCTCATGTATGGGTAAAATACTATAAATTAGAACATTCAAAAGGCCTTTCTATCGAATTTTATCAATACCATTATCACTCACTTTCCCGAGTCTCATTTTCCAAAGGGTAGTATTATCTAATGTATGTATATGAGAAACATTGAGTTCTTTAATATGATCCATACCTTCTATGAAATATAATATATTCAAGAGAGTTCCCCTTTTCATAGAATGAGATCCACAAAAAAAATTATGACATCCAAAATCAAACCTAAAGGTATACCCATTCTAATTTAGGATTTCTATTGAAATGAGGATTCTTTTATGTTTTTGTAACCACAAAACCTTATATAGAATTTTCAATATACCATAATGATGTTCCAAATACACAAAACCTATACCAATATTGTGAAATCAATTATTATTTCCTAGGTTGACATATCCTAATTCACTCTTGCTTAATTTAGTGAAGCACTCCCTATTAGGGGATTTGTGAAAGGACAATCCAGAGTCTGGGATCCACTCCTCAGAGATATGATGGTCCCAAAAAATTAATATATTATATATGTCTAAGTTTTAATCACCTAAAAAGGAATTATCACTATTATTTTTATTATAGTCATACTTCATATGATGAATGTTTCTTTTTAGCTTCATGGGTTATTTACAATGGAAACATTTAATCCCACTATCCATAGATCCTTTAATATATAATTTAGATTTTTGTTTCCATGGATGACTTATATATCACCATTTTTCATTATGTTCATCCATACATCTAATTTTCAAACCCCAAGGAACAATATTAACAGTGAATTTATGTTGAAGTACTTTAGCTAAAAATGTAGATTTGACTTATTCAAAAGTTTGAGTATCCCTACCACACATCATTGATTCCTTAGTATAAGTAAAAGTCTTATATAATGACTTAAAATAATAAAATATTGGTCCTTATCCCAAATTTTACTAAATATTTTATAGATATCAAACAACACTCTATTGAAATCATATAAAAGGGCCATGAATACAGTTTTAGGAAACATATTGATGGGTAAACATACCATTTTATTTTATGTTCTTCCAACACTACTAAAAATATGGATTTTATCAGCGCTAAAAATGGCCATTAACAGCACTAGAAAAAGCACTATTAATGCCGGTGAAGATAAAGGGGGGGTCCACTTTATCAACGCTCCAAAAAGCACTAATAAAGACCCATTTTATCAGCTCTAAAAAAGCTCTAATAAAAGGGGTCTTTTATCAGCGCTAAAACGAAGTGCTGAAAAAAGGGTCTTTTATCAGAGCTTTCTTTTTAGCGCTGATAAAATATCACATTTATCAGCGCTTTTTTTAGTGCTGATAAAAATAAAAAAAATAAAAAAAAATAAAAAAAATTCTGCCAATCTCGGGGGGGGGGGCTTCTTACAGCGCTTGAGCCCCCCTTTATCAGCGCTTTCCCGCACCTCCAGTGCCCGCCCGCACTTCATACACCCTTTATCAGTGCTAGCCCTTTAAATCAACCTTGCGCGCGCACCCGTGCCTCCACCCAGATTTGATCTCGAGACCTCCCCCCTGCGTACCTAAAGCCTTTGCCACTACCCTATATTGATTTGTTCTCTTATTCATGATATATCTATTTATTTATATATATATATATATATATATTTAGTTATATTTATTCGTATAGTAATATATATTTATATTAATATATATAGTTATATTAATATATATATATAGTTATATTAATATATATATATATAGTTATATTAATATATACATATAGTTATATTAATATATATATATATAGTTATATTAATATATGTATAGTTATATTAATATATAGTAGTTATATAAATATTCATATATTTTTATTTTAAATAAAATGGATATTAGTTATTATTTAGATAAAGCTAATATATTTTATATGTAAATATGTTTAATTATTTATTTAAAAAATTTAATTTTTAGGTGTTAATATATTAAAAATATGTACATATAGTTATATATTTGATTATAAATAGTAGTGCATTATAAAAAAGGTTGAAATTTTAAAGACATAATATCAATATGAATGTAATACCTTGGAATAAATTCAATACCCACCAAAAAAATCCAATAATACCTCGTTAAACGAGGCTGAAAATCCACAAAATGTTAAAAAATCTGGGTACCCCGACTAAAAACTTAGTTTTGGAGGCCTTCTGGGCATCTTTTGGCC
Source organism: Viscum album (assembly GCA_963277665.1). Classification (NCBI taxonomy): domain Eukaryota; kingdom Viridiplantae; phylum Streptophyta; class Magnoliopsida; order Santalales; family Viscaceae; genus Viscum; species Viscum album. The sequence continues at coordinate 1,115,130,862 of OY728146.1, forward strand.
TCGAAAAACGCTTGACTAAGGTCCTCCCGGGTCACAATGACGTAGAGCACGTTGCAGGATTTGATTTTATATGTGGTAGAGCTCAAATGGACACCCAAATCAAAAGTTATGGCTGTTTGAAGTTCGAGTTGTGTTTTCAACATATTTTGGATCTTTTTTTAATTTTTTTCATTTTTTAGTCTTCAAATTGTTATTAAATGAATATTACTCCATAATAATTATCAAATTATTAATTAAAAATATTTTTAAAATTTTTTAAGAAGCCATTTTCACTAAATATCTGATATATTAAGTATAATAAGTGTAAATGTACATTTATACTTATCTAAAATATATTTAAAAATTATATATTATATTTATATCAATATAACAATATAACTATATTTATATATTAAAAAAAATTATTTGTTTTTTGAAGTCGACCCTCTATCAGTGCTTTTAAAAAAAGCACTGATAAAGGCCCCCCTTTATCAACGCTACTAAACAAGCACTGATAAAGGGGGTCCCTTTATCAGCGCTTTTTCGTTAGCGCTGATAAAGGGGTGGCGCTGGCCTTGCCCAGTTTTGTGGTAGTGCAATATAGATTTATTCATGTATATGGATTCTAATTTAGACTAGTTACCAACAACAGTAAACTTAAAGTCCACTTCCCTATGAACGTTATCACCCAAATAGTGCAATGTTATGTTATGTGATTTCCTAAGAACATAATCATAGAAATTATTATATTTCATAGTGGTGTTCACATCAAGGAAAATAGTGGTAACCTTCTATTTAGATCCACTGGGAGAATCAAGCTATAAATTATGATCATGTAGATCATTAATCTAAATTCCACTATTTAAAATATGTTTATACAACACATTTTTTCTATTTCAAACTTCATAGACCACATTTTTGTTGTTTCTTGAGGCTATGATACTAATTTTTAAGGAAATAGTTTATGTGGATTTCCTTAAAACAATCCACAATCCATAAATAAGTTATTATTATTTGAAAATTAATTTGAAAATTAATTGGTTTAGAAAACATTAAATTGATTACTACAAGAAATTTTTTTTGGAAGTAGATTTAGAATAAAGTATATAATACCTATAAATAATGACCATTAAATCCTATTGATCCTACATGAGTGAGTAGAAAACCACCCCAAGAAATGTATATTACTAAATTAAGGAAAAGAGGAGATATATGATCAAATGTAAGATATCAAATGAGAGAAACTATCTGAGGAGGTTGACCAAGCTAAACCTAGTGGATGCGATAAACTCCATCATCAGGAGTTTTCACCATAAACTCTTGGAAAGACTCACACACCCACATAACATAAAGGATATACTAAAAAACATTAAAATGTTAATGATATCAATTACATAGTTGAATTCATTTATAGAAATCTTATTACAATTTAGGTATATGAAGGTTGTGATCTCCTAGCATCATCCAATGAGCAACCTGCTCGAGTAATATGCAATCGTCACTATTGAATCTACCATAGAACAAGCATTTTGTTATTGAGATTAGTAAATTGGATGTCAAGGATAAAATAACAACCAGGATTCATAGTTTATCTTTCTCCTCATTGAGATATCACTAGAAACACAGAGTTTCCTCTAATCTATCGCTAATCCAAAACCAAACTGAGTAATATATTCAAAATAAATTTCAATGGTTGATGGTGTAGGGTAGTGATGATGCCCCTGTGAAGTGATATGAAAGTCTGGAAAGACACACTAGATAAGTGAAATGAATATGAACTAGATGAAAATGGTTAAATTAATAACAATAGTGGAGCAGCTAGTTGAGACACGTGAAACCACTATATTAGCTACGGTGATGAGATGAAGACCATCTCTAAACTGATAGAGGCAACAAGAACACAAAATATACATAAAAGAGAACATGAGGTGGAAATTGGATCTTAAAGATCAATGGTCCCATATCATCCTTGTAATTGAAAAGGAAAAACAATTGGGTTACAAAATTACAGAGAGAATAAAATACCAAAAGGCCACAAATTAAACACATGTAAATAGTGAAGTAGATCCATGTAAGAAAGGAAATAAATATCAACCAATCAATTGAGTAAATAAGAGAATAAATAGGCATATATTATTTAGAAAACAAATATCGATCTTTAAGAATACAATGAAAATTATAGAACTTTAGTTTTAAATACATAATATTAATAAAATAAATGAGGATATAACATGTTATAATACAAAAAAAAGAATCCAAAATTTAACATTTAAATAAAAAATCTATTTATATCACTGTACAAAATATTAAAAGGATTTAAAGATGTAATAAATAAAAAAATATAAATTTAAATGTAAATGTGTAGAAGTATTATTTAAATACATACTTAGAATATTTTAAAGATCAGAATATATAAAAACACTAACTATATTACATAATAATATAATTTAAAAAATATTATATTAATATATTTAGAATCATACAATTTTATAAATAACATTATATAATAGAGGAAAAGTATATTTTATAAAAAAATTACATTGTGTACTCAGAAAAATTAGTAATGTTTTCAAAATAATTTATAAATATCACATTGAACTATTAAAATTTTAAGAAAACAAAAATAATAAATTCAAAATAATGTAAAACTTGAATTTATAAAAGAAAAAATATATATAGTAAAATAATGGTCACAAAATTTTTTACAAGATGCACAACATCAAGAAAATAGTAAAAAAGCATGTTATGTTCTTTAATAGAAGACATTTGGATTCATAAATGAATATATTAAAATAAAATGACAATGATAAATATAAAAAAAATACCTTTATTTTATTAAATACATAGAAAATAATTATGGAAAAATAAAACACATATTGATTATAAATAACAATAAAATTCACAATAGGGACACAAGAAATATTATGTTAAAATAATATTCATGAATGAAATATAAAAAATTAATTAAATTAAAATATGTACAATTTGATGATTTTTTAAATTACTAAAAAATAAAAAACATATAGAAATTAATAAAAATATATTTTAAGCTTGTAAATTATTTACTAACATTGAATCCTAATATAATATAAATTAAAATTTAATTTTAATAAAAATTTAATTTTAATTAAAATAAATAATATTAAAAATAAAAAAACTATTATACTCACTTTTAGGTTTCAAAACTCAAACATCAACTTTTTTGTTTTGGTTCTTAATCAAGGGAAATGATATCATATTGTTGGATTTTTTTTATATTTGAATATTTATAATTTTTTATGATGGTATTTATAAATTGAAAATGTAATTAAATAATAGTAAAAAATTCATTGAATTTAAGGAATTTAATTTTGAAAAAAAATAATTTTACGTACCAGTAAAAGATAATGTGCGAGTTAGGGTGACTATATTTTTTAGTCTCACATACTATCTTTATTTATTAGCGTATGCGATTATTAATTTCCTTATAGAAAATTTCTATTTATATTGTTAAATTTGAACATAATTTCTGAATAAGAAGTCCATAATTGTTTTTTTAAATGAATTTTCCAAGTATATATTTCATTATATAATCCATATAAAATGGTATATTAATAAATAAAAAAACATTAAGTAGTACACTATTTTAGTAAAATATTTTAAATTAACTAATTATCATTCTATTGACACACCAATGAAATATTTTATTTTAGATTGGGCATTAAAGTGAAATTAACATGCAAAAATTATTCAATAGATAATCAGAATAAAATGATCATAAATTTTAAATCAATGTAAACATACACAAAATAATATTTTTGTCCTCTTAGTTTTAATGATCACAAAATCCTGATTCTATTCAATTTTATATTTCTTTATAAATATCTTGTATTATGAGATAGGTGATAAAATTCACTATGTATGAGTCACTACCAGCCTATGCTAAAGACGAGACTCTGTTAAGTCTAACATCTCTATGAATGAGGCACTGTAAATACTTTCTCACCATCAAGATGAGAAACCTCAAGATATTACACTGCCAAAAACGATTTTTGACAAAGGCTATGACACCATCATGTTAAGGAACTTTTAGGATGAAAATATCACTATGTATGAGACGTCTCCAAAATGACATACCACTAGAGTGAAAAATCAGTAATGTATGAGACAACATCAGGATGTTATGCTGCCAGTATATTAAATTGAAAATTTCTGAGACACCACAAGCCTGACCTACCCATAGAGTAGTCACCTCCTGAAGGATGACCTACCGCCAGCTGAGAAACCACCATCAAAGTGAAATTTTGGCTAAGTATAAGACACTACTAGCTATGTCTCACTATTGCAAGGAGACACTGCTAGAATCTGAGCCACCATCAGACTAATCCACCACTGCTATTTTCTTTAATTGTAATCATTTTGAATTAGACTATTCTAATGATATATTTTTTAAGTTAATTCCATTTGTCATTTTAATGATTGTTTCTTAAATAATTGATAGAACTAATTAATGAGATGTTAGGTGAGTTTTTTGAGGAAACATGCATGTGTATATTCTTCCTACTACTGCTATTGGGAGGGAAAGTATACACCCATGAAAAAAATGATGCATGTGACACGTGAAGTGGATTTTTATAATGTTGAGAGCTCAATAATATTGAACACACTCTTTGAACTAAATATCTGAACTACAACATCCTAAAAATTGCTCAAAAGAGGAAGCCAAATCACATAACCATTATATTCTTTCCACCAGTCAATGAACATGAGTCTGCGACACTCTATTTTTTTGAATTTTTCATGTGTACCAGACTCAAGCTTCACTGTAAAATCAAATAAAGTGTCACAAACTGCATTGAAAAAGGCCAAACATTTCTAAAATATACACTTTATAATTGATCTATTATTTTTATCATTATCACCTTTATTAGATGTGTGTCTACAGACTCTATTTGATCACATGAAACCATCTCGAGAACTAAAACATGAAGATAACTGATATCTTCTCAAATATTTATATCCTTTTTACTCCCATGTATATCTGTGGTAGAGGTCCCAGTCTGGCTTATCTTTTTTACTCCCACATATAACTATGGAAGAGGTCGTTTGTGACATGGTAAATTGTAAACTATTGTAATACTCGATCCATATTGTGGATGAAGTTGTCTATTTTTATATAATTTTTGTGTGTAATTTGATGACCATGTGGAGTGGACTAAGTATCAACTTGAGAATAATCCTCTTTTTTCAATTTTTTATAGTGTATTTTAGTTTAATTTATTTCCTCTTTTAAAACAAAAAATGTTCAACCAAACAAAATCTAATACATTGATAGTTAATCTTTATTAGTGTTTTTATATGTCTTTAATTTAGTAAATTTATTTCAAAGGATTATGTGATATTATATATTACTTACCTGAGAACTAATCAATATTTAATAAATCTTTTGAATGATTATAAATTATAAAGATCTTATATATTTATTAACTGGGCTGTTTTAAATTAACTTGGGTATTTCATTTTAATTGATTTAAGATATAATTTTTTATTGGGTGATCAAATCATCCCCACCTCTTGAGGTAAACACTCTGACCAACATTTGGTATACAAGGTTTTATTTTATTTTCCATTAATGTTTTCAAAATCTATTTTCTATGATTTTAGTTAATCTTTAAAGATATTAAATTTCAATAATTTCTAAATTTAGTTCTTTAAATGGATAATAGACAAGAAGGTTCGGTTACTAACACACCTCATATTTTCAATGGTAAAAATCATTCTCAATGAAAGATTAAAATGAAAATGCATATATAATGTATGGGTTTTGAGATTTTTTCTACAATAAAAGATAAATATGAATTTCTTGAAACTACTAGAATTACTTGGAATGATACAAAAATGATACCTTACAATAATAATTGTAAATCAAGGAATTCCCTATATTATTCCCTAGTAGATGAAGAGCTTAACAAATTTTTTGCATGTAAAACTACTTATGAAATCTTGGATACTCTGTCTATTTCCCATTAGGTAACTTCTATTGTTAAGTAGATGACAATTAACACTTATATTATTAAATATGATAACTTTAAAGTGAATCATGATAATCATATTTATGAAATGTACCTTAGGATTAATGAAATTTTCAACACCATGAGATCTCTTGGAAAACCAGAATATAACAAGTAAAAAATTATGATATTGCTGAGATGTATACCTGAATGTTGGAGAGGTGCATATGTATCCATTAGAGAGTTTTGTGACATTAGAAATATTCTAGTCAAGGACCTGATTGGTAAGATTATGATGTATAGAAAAGACCTATAGGTAAATTTCGAAGAATATTATGAACCTAAGAGAATATTAGTAACCTTGAAGTCTACTACATCTAGACATAAAGATAAGGAAAAAAGTAAAGGAAATGTACAAGCTTTAAGTTCATCTGATAATGAGTCTTCCTCAGACAGTAGTGAGGATATGTATCAAATAGTTAGGGGATTTATGAAATTTTATATGGAAATTAAAATTTTCATGATTCCATACTTCATTGGGAAATATGATTCCAGAGGAAGCTGGATGAATGAATAAAAGATTGATAATGATTCATAAGAATTTTGTTTTTATGAATGTAAAAGGAAAGGACATATAAAATCAAACTACCCAAAGATGAAGTATAAAAAGTAATATGATGACAAGGAAAGAAGATATATAAAGGCCATGAAATACACATGGATTACTTCTAGGGATAGCTATAGTGATTCAGATTCATCACATGAGGTAAATTCAGATAGAGGAAATAAGTGCTTAATGAAAAATATTTCTAAGGTACCTACTATATCTTATATACCTACTGTACCTACCATATCATCTAAGCATGATTCTAAAAATTTAGAAAATGAACATAGTGATGATGAAATTTCTGAAAAATAATTGTTTTAGAATTGTAATATGTTTTAGGATACATGTAATGAATTAAAGGATAAATTTAAAAATCTCAAAAGACACCATGCTTTGACTACTAATAGTAAATCTGAACTGTCTATTGAAAAAGAGAAAAGTGATCAAATGATCAAAGAGAATACTAAACTCAAACTATCAAATGAGAAATTAAATAATGATATAGATACGTTTACAAATGGTATAGAAAATCATTCATATATTTTGGGTAAGAAAGTTGAACCTTATTATGTTACTATAATAGGATAAGAACTAGGAAAAAAGTGATTAGTAAAGAGTAATTTTTTTCCTAAGTCCAAACCAGAAAGTTAATCTAAAAAATATTTCTCAAAACCATGAAATAAAGTTTTTATTTTAAAAATCCTTTAATCTATTTATTGGAAACCCATCAACCAATTTTTGGTTCCCAAATCCTTAATTATTAAAATCATTGGACCCAAAAAAATATGGGTACCAAAGTAATTTATTGTTTAAATTATGTGCTATAGGAACTCTGTTTGAAGACCTACTATATATGTCTATGGTACTTGTACATATTCTATTTAATACATATTATAGAATATTATCATTCTTTATGATCCTTACTAAGGTTGATGGTGGTCACGACACCTTTGGTGATAATGAAAAAAGGAAAAATCACCAGCCTTGGCCAAATCGGTAACCATGATTTAGTTTTATAAAGCATTGTTTTCTTATGGTTTAATGTATAACCTAATTAGTATTTCATAGTTATGTGATGATGGTTTTCATGTCAACTTTCAGAATGATGTTTGCAATGTTTTTGATTCTAAAAAATCATTAATTTTTATTGCATTGAGAAATAATTATGTTTATGATATTGATTTAAATTGTTTAGTTTCTCAAAATGTATCATGCTTAATTTTCATACAAAAAGAATATTTGATTTCACATAGAATACTATTTCATTGAAAAATTTACTCACTTAGGATCCTAACTAAGAAAGGGTTAGTTAAGGATCTTCCTAAGCTTGAGTTCCCAACTGACAAAGTTTGTAATCCCTATCAAAAAGTAAAGGAACATAAGGATTATTTTAAATTAAAAAAAGAAGTTTTAACTTCTCAAACTCATAATTTGGATCACATGGATTTTATTTTTACCTTCTATAGTTTGTAGTATAAATGGGAAAAACTATGTTTATGTTTCTGTAGATGATTTCTCTAGGTATACTTGTGTATAATCTCTAGCACACAAAAGTGAATATTTCTCTTACTTTACCAAGTATACTAGGTCTGTAGAAAATATTAGCAGACATAAAATTAAAACATTTAGAAGTGACCATGGCTGTGAGTTTGAGAATCAAGATTTGGAATCTTTTTTTATCAAAAAATGTCTACACTCATAACTTATCTACTCCTAGGACCCCAAAACAGAATGGAGTTATATAAAGGATAAATCGAACATTACAAGAGATATCTCAGACCATGTAAAATAAGTATGAACTACCTATCTATTTTTTGGAAGAAGTTGTCAATACAACCTGTTATATTATCAATATATCCCTGACCATATCTATCCTTAAAAATACCCCTTATGGGATTTGGAACAATGAAAAAAATAAGGTTTATTACATTAGAGATTTTGGTTGAAAAATCTTCATTCTTAACACTAAGGATAATTTAGACAAGTTTTCCTCCAAAAGCGATGAATGAACTTTCCTAGGATATTCAATCTATAGCAACGCTTATAGAGTTTTTAATAAGAAAACCAAAAGGGTGGAAGAACCAGTTCATGTCAAATTGTGTGAAATTTATCCACATGATCCCAAAACCTCCCTATTATAACGATGATTTATCAACTTTGAACATAAATTCTAAGCCTTTATACTCAACTGTCAAATAGCCAAAAAAATTATCCAGTTCTGAATAATTTCTAGAGATTTTCAAATTTGAAACTTAAAAACCCAAAGTGACTAGTATTAATTTTTATAAAGCTGTTATAACACTTATGTATCACTCTTTAGATGTTGTTGCATGAAATCTAGATAGAGGTACACAAACTATAGATTCTGTTAGAAATTAGGTTGATCATCAAGCATTTTTATCTCATCTTGAACCTAATAAAAATAATGAATCCATTGATGATGAATTCTAGGTAAATGAAATAAAAGAATAATTAAATCAATTTGATAGAAATAAAGTGTGGTAACTTATAAATAGACCCAAGTAAATCTTAACAATTCCCATTAAATGGGTGTGTTGACACTCTATTCCATCACAAAGTCTAAAAAATGAAAAAGGAAAATTCCTTTGAAAAAATAAGAGAAAACACATGAAGAAAATCAAGATTTGAAAAGGCATGAGCTTTGAATCTCCTTAGTCGGACCAAGGGGCCATCAACGCTCAACATACTTACACACCCCCATCTGGCGCACAACCAACTTGCACGCCCAATTTCATTTCTCCCAAGGTCCTATTTTTTCCTATAAATAGACCCTTGGGGCCTTCATTTGTACATATGAATTTCCCTGAAGCCCAATTGCTACTCTAGTCGCCCTAGTGCTTCGCCCAATTCATCCAAAACTTTCTAGGTAGTTTTTTAACACCTTGAAAAGAGGATTTGAAGGAATATAATAGGAATTAAGTCCTTTTCGTGTTTGAAATCCATAACACTTTCTCACTTAGAGAACCCAACCTCCCTAAACCAGAAACACTCACGTGCCACCTATTCCTTTCACAGGAACTTGAGTACCCCAATTATGGGAATATTTGTGAATACTCTTGAAGGCTTGAGTAAAGTCTCACCCAAGTATTATCATCCAGGTTGTTCATCGCTTAAGTGAACATCAGGTCTCCCAAGCCTACTTGCGTGCCCATACTTGCACGCTAGTACCTACTTGGGCACCCCTCTTTGATTCACCTACTCTCTTCAGTCTACAAGACATCAAGACCTCCTTAAATCCATTCATGTTAAGGGTTCTTCTTCATTGGATCCCTTGTCTGAAATGGATTCTTTTGAGACCTCCACCAAAACCTCATGAATTATCAAACCTTTTGGAAAGGCACATCTGCATGTATCCTATTTTGGTTTGTATTTCTGCAGTCATAGGTTTCCCACATTTGTTTAAAAAAGGGGTTAGGATTCATGAAGTGTCTATGGGTTTGTATATCCACAGTCACATGGACCTTTCTCCCAGGAATAGTGCTGGGGAGTTCCTTATTTGGAGGATTTGGGTTTGGGTTCTGACCTCCCCTTCTCATTTTTAAATCTCAGAACCTCAGGTCTCTAGTAGGGAAAGTATAATTCAAACTTTCTTTTCCATGCATGAAAAATAGAAATCTCTCTCCCCTACCGAGATCCATGAGGGAAGCCATCCTGGTGTAATCCTCTAATCTTTCAAGTAGGAGGTTGCAGTATTGCTACTCTCTACTTCCTTCAACTTCACTCCTTGCTTTCATTGGACCCTTGTTTAATGTAAATTGAAGAGAGGGAAGGTTCATCGCCTCACCCTCTTATCGGGTGGACTCAACCTCATCCACCATCACTACCGTATGTGCGCCGTCTTCCACCAGTAGAGGAGGAAAAGTGTGGGTGACTTTGTTAAATCTTTGACATCCTCTTATTTCTCACACTGAGCATAACTCACGTGGGCTTAGATATTTTTCATGATCACAAAATTTTCACAAATTAATGAAATATGAGAACTATGTTTCCTATCATAATTAGGATATGAAGGAAGCCTTCTCAAGGCCCGATATCACTGGATATCCTCTTCAGAAATCCAACCCTAATTCCCCTAATTTAGGAAACCTCCTTAGGAATAATCCCCAAATTAAACCCCCAAAACATCAAGGCATCCTTTTCAGGAGTAAGCCAAAACTCATTTCTCTAGAAGGAATATAATCTTCTATGAGACTCATCGAACTATGTGGGATTTTATTCCCATCAACATGGGATACATAGGAAGCCTCTTTGAGGTCCAAATACAACATTTCAAATCAAACCTATTATCCTTTGTCCATATTCCCAATAGGGTCTAATATTACTTGGAAACCCATATCCTTTCCAAATTCCTTAGGATACTTTAGCATAAGTCCCACACCAAACTTTGAATAAGAAAATTTCACTTAGATTTCTTTAGCACATGACATTAAACTGTATGGATGGTTCCTTATCACATGACCTTAGAAGGTATGATGTGTCTCGTTAAGAAGCACCGAACTATGAGGGTTATGATTCCTTTCACAAGGATACGTAGGTAGCCAATTTTGTGGGTACAATACCAATATCAAAACAAACCTTCATCTCCCTGGACAACAATAAATTCTAGAGTTCCCCACTAAGTGGCTTGAAAACCAGTATCATCATAGCGATGATTAAAATAATCTCTACATAGTATATGAGAGGATACCATTGATGGAGAACCTCAAATACATATGGATATCTCCATTAATTAAGAACCTAGAATACATATATATGATTATAAATTTTGAACATGTTAATAAGTGATTGAAAATTCCAAGGGAAACTTATGTTATACTTGGTAAATTAATTAGGATTTATGAAAATATATTAAATTTATAAAGAGTGTCTTGGATTAGACAATAATTCCCCTTAAAAGGGTGTAATGATTCCAACCTCCCATCCTCTCGACCAATGAATGTTCCTAAGTACCATAAAGTTAAAAATTAATGAAATCCTTCCTTTAGAAATCAGGTCCCTTTTGGATAAAGAACTGTTGGGTGTTTTTAGTTCCATGAATAAATCTAATGGAAACCACCTAGAAACAGTGATTCTTATAACTTGAACACACGTTTTAAGGAACTACGAAACAAAAATGGTGCACCTGACGTGAATCCTTAACCAAGTTAATAATATTACCCACCTATTAGGCCCCTATAAATTGATAAAGGAAGGCCAGACAAAGGAATAAATCACGCATGTATCCATCTAAAAGATTTCACATTAATGGAGTTTATTGTTGTTTTCAAGTTTTTTCCCAGAACTACCTTTAGTCAAAAATGGATTTCTCCAAGGCGACATTTGTGAACTTATTAACCACTGCTCAAGATGGATCCTCATCCATGGGAAGGATGCCATCAACCACCCAACGTCTTCAATGTTGGGTATCCAACATGCTGGTAAGGGAGTACCGTTATCATGGTACAATCCCAACCATGGAGGCTACCCAATAGGCTCTCCAAGTCAATAATAATCCTCGATCGTCTGGCCAACGATGACCGATGATCAAGAATCAGATAAGGCCAACCATCATCATCAACCGTTTTGGGTACTTATCCCCAAAAATCAATAACCAGACCCTCCTGTACTATAGGTAGGTGGATCAATAGGTCACTCAGGGACTCAATTCAAGGATACATGGGTCCTTCTTGTGGATTCCCACTAATAATAGCCGCTAGTAGAATCACACAGTAGTGAACCCACAACATGATGGGGGTGTAGCCTCGAGAAGTTTGGCCCAGGTCCCTCAGACCTGGGCATGCAAGAAGAACCGTGAGAGACAACTTTCGGTCAATAGGGATAAGGTTCTTACCTCTTCCCCATCTAGAGAATTCCATCAACCTAATTTGATGGCGAACAACGAGCGGGCACATACACCCGTTCGCCCTAATTCCACTGCCCAGCAGATTCATCTAGAAGAAACCCACAAATACCGCCAGGAAAATCCATTAGAGTACCAAAAATAGACACATACACCTATTTACAAATTATCATCTATTAAAAAGGCACATCTAACTGCATTTAACGAAGCCTTCCAATCAAATGGGGTGGCAACTGGTAAATAGGAATATACACTTGCTTATAATCACCAATTATTACAGCATTCTTGTCTATCAGTATTGAAGAAAGTTATTCAACATTTCTTGATGGAAAAAAACCAATAGGCACATACACCTTCCAGCATTCATCAAGCCTGCAAACAGTCTCGTTTGGCAGAACCCAGAGAAGTTAGTCAGAAAGCTCCGACGAAAAATCTGGGTTAAACCCAAATATCTGCCCCTATACATGAGTACTGTCAATACCCATTGATAGGAAAACGAGGAAAGGATAAGGAACATACACCTACTTCAGAAATGGAATGGAAGTATATTCCTGTTCCGGCCACTGAAGTCACCAAACACATCTTATCAATGGTGAAAGGGCAGATAAAAATTCCTGCTGATATTCTGGAAGCATGCCAGAATATCATAACAACAACATCAGTAGTACTAGGGGAACAAACACATAAATCAGTCCCCACACCTGGGATTACACATCAACATTCCATCCCAGAGAAAATACATACCTATGTTTTAGTCCAAGAGGGTCATGGGGAATAATCCCCCATATCATATGGACAATTAGATCAGGAACATACAACCTTTCCAATTGGAGGTAATCGGCCCATTCTGATAACCACTCCAAGGAAGGCACATACACCTACCCATGATAACCACTTCTCCTAGCAAGTGGGCCAAACTAAGTGTAACAGAGCATCCAAGAAGAAATCTCTCTAAAAATAGTTGTAAAATAAAGAGTCAAGATGCAATTTGTCTCCTCTTAATGCTAGTGTTCTTAAAGCCCTCAAACATTTATATGTTATAGATCATGATCCTACCCTCTCATTACCAAACTATGGGAGTAGTAGTAGTAATTCTAATGTTCTCTGTCAGAAACTTCATCATGAAGGATTTCTTCATGAAAATTCAGTCAATCTAGAGAGACTATCTCCAGTTAAGTGCCACAACAATCCTTTGTGTGGCCATAAGACCATGGAGCAAGAGGATTTATCCTTTAATGTAATCCACTATTATGGTCCACCTCATGATGGAATTTTCTGCGAAAGTTCTCTTCATAGTAGTATTTTTCATTGTCAAAATAATCCTATAATTAACAATGTAGTAATGAGAAATACCTATTATCTTGAGGCACTTTCCAACAAAAGGACAATCATGTATGATGCCTTTTCATCAAAGGACGAAATACTTTCTCAACCAGAAGATATATTAAGAGAATGATCATTATCCAAACCTATAATGTCTCAGATTTTTACCATGTTTTAATTTAATATTATGTTGGAATTATTTTGAGACCAGTCTTCAAGACGACGTGCAGTTCCGAGGCCCGGTGAGCCCGGAACAAATATTTGAATTTAATTAAATAATTAAATTACGTGCATGTGTAGTTTACTTAAAAAAGTGGAATAACTCCCGAATGGGTGCTTAGATCAGAAATCCGAGTGCACCGTTGCATTCATAACAAAGATTTTACCTTAGGAAAGGCCTAACATCGGCCGGCGCAGGTCGGTGGTGAAATCTAGTTTTTGGATGTAACAGTAATAAAATATTTAATAAAAATATTTTATTCTTCAGCAAAATATTTTTAAATTTTTTTCAATATATATCCTTAATACTTTTTTAATAAAGGCTTGCACAGGGGTCCAGGGTTACAAATCTCATAACCTAGAAACCCTTGGCGGCTCTGGAGGCTCTGGAGAAAACCTCCCAACGCGGCGACGACGTTCTTGATGATTTTCGCCGGCGATGACGACGCAACGACCATATCTTCTCCAAAGAATGTCGTGGATCCAGGTAGGATGTTTTCTTTTGATTTTCCTTTTCCCGTTCTTGTTTTCTATGATGAACGCGGACTAATCTGCGAACCGATTAACCTGCGGATCGATCGTTTTGAGGGCGGGTGTGATTTGGGGTTTTATCGGTAAATCAAATACTCAAGATTTATAATTTTTTGATTGTTGTGGTTTTTATCTAACAGCGACGAACCTGGATCATCAAGAACAACAATCGAGGTTCGTCCCTCTTGTTCGATTCATTATATTTCTTTCTCTCACGTGTTCTTCGTTGCGTTCAATGCGTTCTTGGAGGAAATTGATCGTTGTGCATTCATTTGTTGGCGAAACGATCCGAGATTGTAGATCCAACCCCAGAGCAATGTCACGGAGGTGCGACGATGGTTTCAGTGGATGATTCGGAGTGGATCGAGAGATATGAGTTTTTGGGCATTTTTCTTCGGATGGATCGTTCAAGGTTTATGATCCGATTTAAAGACCGAAAACACCCATTTTGGTGTTCGTATTGTGAAATGAACCAACCCCTGGAGTATTGGGAAGAATGGACGAGAAACCATGTATACCGAAGATCATCCGCGACGCGAGGAGGAAGATGGTGTTTCTGGAAAAATTCTGTCTACATGGCGTGTAGTATAGGCTACACGGCGTGTGTTCGTTAGCAGACCACCTGGCGTGTACTCCGGGAGTACACGAACACGGGTTGGGTACACGGTCAGGGACACAGCGTATATACCCCTCCCTGACCAGACCCGTCTAGATACATGGGATGCCCCGTGTACTGGTACACGGGTAGGAGACACGGACGGAGACCATGTACGGGCACATCGCTAGCGTACACTGAGTGAGCCCTAGGTGCTCGGAAACGGCGTGTAATACTACTACACGCTATTTAGTTACTTTTATACAATGAGCCAAATGACACAACCCGTTTACACGGGCAGTACCCGAAGTGAAGGAACACAACGTGTGATTCTTCTACATGCCGTGTAGTTTAGTTATACACAGCTTGAACAGATGACATGGGCTATTTGCATGGGCAGTACCTGGGGTCAAGGAATACAGCGTGTAACCATACTACACGCCATGTAACCAAACTTACTTGGCTTGAGCCAGTTTCCTTCTGTGACTTGGGCTAGTTCCCTTAGGGTTCTTCCCCTTGGTCTTTCTCTTGAAGATTCCCAATATCATTTCCTACATATAGGAGTACGATCCCTTCAGCAAGACTTCCTAAATAGAGTTGTTGGAATCCCCTCTGTGAGACTTAGATCCAGATCCTCTATTCATTCCTGGAACCCTAAGTATAGTTCTTGGTATCGACGTGACCAACTTTACCCAGGCACCGATCCTCTGCTTAGCAGATTAGTTCAGACTGAGTTGTCGGAATCACCCCATGACATGGTGGTGATCCTCATCTGAGCATCATGTTCTCAAATTACTTGTGGAGTGTGTTCTCCCAGAATGAGTACTTAGTGTCTCTCTATCTTCGGACCTAGGAGTTTGTTCTCCTTGTTGCATGCTTAGTGGAACCTTCGAGATGGTTCTTAGTAGCGGTTTCGTGGTATTCGATCATGCATGAGTATATCTGGATATTCTTGTTATATATTCTATAGACATATACTATGTAGAGTTGACTGTATCATTCATTTGTGGTATTTTTCCCTTGTTATATTCCTTTGTGGTTTCGGGGTGTCCTACTGGGTATTGTTATACTCACCCCTGCACGGGCTTTTCCCGCACGTGTCGTGTATTTTGCAGACGAGCGAGCCTTTGATAGAATTCTAGGTGGACCAGGACAGGATGGTGCTCAGTGAGATCAGGCTGGCCGAGGTGTGTTCCTACAGCTATAGATTTCAATCCCAATACCTTTCTTCATAGGTTGGACTTTTTTCCAGACTCTCTTTTGGTGGGATTGTACTTTTGGCCCAGGGTTTTACACTTCTTGTACTTTACTTTCCTGTCATACTCTTTCAGTTGAGATTTTTAGTGTATGCATGCATTTCCATTTTTAGTAGTTTTTAATTTTCAGCTTTGTGGGCTTGGATATGTGTGTTCATGTGTACATGTTTATAGGAAATGCCTCCCATGTTAGTAACATGCCTACTCGGTGCTAGTCACCAGCCCCTGGCCTATTGGAGGCGGGCTTAGGGAGTTATGGCTCGGGCCCCACTGGGATGGGTTGTGACAGAGTGGTATCGGAGGTGGTCGGTTCTACCGTAGGACCAAGAGTCTGTGATTAAGTTTGGGGCAACAATGTTAAGTATTCCGAGTTTGGATTTCAGGCCAGGGACCCCAATGTTGGTGCGGGCGGCCGACGTATCCATACACCAGGACTCTGATAACCTTCTTTTCGACTCAGAACATGAAAACACCGGTTGAAAGGGAAAATAATGGTACATGCATCATATAGGAATGGGTTGTGGTTTCCATGTCCTTCTTGAGTCAGCTCTCCGGATATAATCACTGACTGAAATACATCTTTTTTCATTACAGGATGCCTCCGCGACGCGCACCCTCTAGGATCCAGTAGCTCGATCACGAGGATGACCCCCTCAGTGATGAGGCTTCGATACAGGGACCAGATACCCCATTTTTACCATCGGGTGGTGTGCCAGTTATCACACCACCTATGGAGTAGTGTTTAGTTCCTACCGTACCAGTGGAGGAGGAGCACAGGCTGAGCACAATCCACGAGTTTCAGAGACAGAGACCCCTCAGGTTTTAAGGCGAGCCTGACCCTCAGGAAATAGAGGAATGTCTTGAGGCAGTGACTAGAGTCTTCCATTTGGTTAGGACACCAATAGATCAGATGGTGATCCTGGTAGCGAGCCTCCTGCAGGGCTTGACAGGGTGATGATGGAGTTTGGTTATTCAGACTCATGACGAGGTGACTCTTACATGGTCTGAGTTTGAGCATCTCTTCAGAGAGGAGTTTTCACCGATCACCCTGAGAGCAGTATGTATACAAGAGCTTCGTCATCTCTAGAAGGGAACCATGATAGTGGATAACTATTCATCGAGGTTTACCGACCTCTCCTGGTACTTGATGGATATGGTCAGAGATCAGTACTTCAGATCTTGGACTTTTGAGTGGGGCTTGCGTAGAGATATCTGATCTAGCATCATCCCTATGAGAATTCCTACTTATGCTGGGGTGCTCGAGCAGGATTTGGTGGTCGAGAGCTTCTTGGTAGAGCAGGGATAGCCGGTAGTTTTCAGTAGTGGGTGAGCTGGAGTAGAGACCTCAGCACCAGGGAGCCGACGCTAGGGACCCATGCGTGGGAGACATTTTCAGAGGAGATACCAGGACAGGGGATCTGCCGTACAAGGTTCGCAGGGCGCATCTAGAGAGGCGATGCTACTCATGTGATGGAAGGGGAAATCTCGCTCGAGATTGTCCGACCCGCCATACTACTGAAATATGAGTAGTGGATGGACCACCAAGGTAGAGGCAACGTGTGGAGTAGACAGATCTGCGGGGTGGCAGATGCGGTAGAGGAGTTGGGAGAGCAGCTGGAGGTGGTCGGCATTTTGACCCTTTACCACCACCACCCCCCAGGAGGTCCACCCCAGGCTCAGGGAGCTGGTGGACAGAGGTAGGGACAACTGCAGGCGGTAGAGGCGTATGACCCAGGTACTCCCATAATGATTAGAGGTACAATTTGTGTCTTTTCTACTTTGGCTGTCGTACTGATAGACACCGGGGCTAGTCATTCCTTTCTGGCTTCTTATCTTGTTCAAGACCTTGAGATTCCAGTTGATCTATTGAATCAACACTTACGCTTAGAAACACTAACTGGAGAAGATTCAGAGATCACACACCTTTGCTGACAGTGTGACCTGACCCTTGGAGACGAGAGTTTTGGTTGGAACCTCTTGGTGGTAGAGTCGAGGCCTTACAATGTCATTCTTGGTATGGATTGGCTATCCACAGTTCATGCCCAGATCGACTGTTTTAAGTGAAGGGTGCGGTGTGTCCGCAGTGATGGAACGAGGTTTTCTTTTGTCGGTGAAAGAGAGACCCAGGCAGTGCAGGATGGACTCATGCATAGGAAGGTACAACCGATATCCTATCAGTTGGCTATCCCAGCCCTTGGCGCAATAGATTATACGAGTTTCCAATTTCCAGCAGTAGTGGCTGAGTACGAGGATGTCTTTTCGGAGGATGTCCCCAGACTGCCTCCCCATAAGGAGATATATTTATTCATTGAGTTGTAACCTAGGATGACACCAATATCAGCATCAGCATATCAGATGGCTCCTACAGAGCTTCATGAGCTGAGGGTGTAGCTGGAAGACTTGCAGAAGAAGGGCTTTGTAAGGCCCAGCGTTTCACCCTGGGCGGCCCCAGTGCTGTTCGCCAAGAAGGCAGGCGGGAGGTTAAGGCTATGTATGGATTACCGGCGCTTGAATCAGGTGACCATGAATAACCGGTATCCACTACCGAGGATCGATGACCGCTTCGACCAGTTGAGAGGGGCACGATGGTTCTCTAAGGTTGATCTACGATCAGGCTATCACCAGTTGTGAGTATGGGATGATGATGTACCGAAGACGACTTTCATATGTCTCTATGGTCACTATGAGTACTTTGTGATGCCCTTCGGCGTGACAAACACCCCGGAATTGTTCATGGTACTCATGAACCAGATCTTTCATCCCTATCTAGATCGGTTCATAGTGGTCTTCATCGATGATATCCTTGTGTACTCTGCGTCCGAGGAAGAGCACGCGAGACACCTAAGGATGGTTCTGGACACACTCCGAGAGCACCAGTTGTATGGGAAACTCTCGAAGTGCCAATTCTGGATATAGGAGCTCCACTTTCTAGGACACAATATATCAGCAGATGGTGTGGCAGTGGACCCAACCAAGGTGGAGGCAGTGCTAGCATGGAAGCCACCCTGGAGCGTGATGGAGGTGTGGAGTTTCCTTGGGTTGGCAGGCTACTATCGGAGATTCATTCTTGATTTCTCCAGGATTTCAGCACCCATGACAGCTTTGACCCGAAAGGGGCAACCTTTCATGGGGATCAAGAGATGCCAGTAGGGTTTCCAGCAGTTGAGATAGAGTTTGACGAGCACCCCGATCTTGAGATTACCGGAGGAGGGTGTCGAGTACATAGTGTTATGTGATGCATCATGAACCGGTCTTGGTTGTGTCCTGATGTAGAGGCAAGCAGTGATTGCCTATGGATCACACCAGTTGAGGCCCCATGAACAGAACTACGCGACCCATGATCTTGAGTTGGCAGTAGTGGTATTCACGTTGAAGATGTGGCAGCACTACCTGATGGGTGAGCGGTTTACCATCTACTCTGATCACAGAAGTCTCAGATATATATTTTCTCAGAAGGATTTGAATTTGAGACAAAGACGATGGATTGAGTTCCTCCAGGATTACGAATTTGATATTATTTACACACCTGGGAAGGGGAATGTTGTGGCAGATGCTCTCAGCAGGAAATCAAGTTCGCAGTTAATGGATGAGGCGACAAGGCAGTTGGCCTCCTTGCAGTTATCCTTTGTGGATGGAGATGAGGGAGATTACCTTTAATATATGGTTGTTACCACTCTACTCTTACAGCGAGTCAGGGAAGCACAACTCGAGGATGCTAGCTGCGAGACTTTATGTGCTCAGATATCCATAGGTGACGCCGCTGATGGATATTCAAAAGGTGGGGAGCACGTTGTTCTTTTTAGAGGGTGTACAGTATTACCAGTGACGTTGCGGGAGGAGGTTTTGAGGGAGTTCCATACGTCTCCTTTGGCGGTGCATCCAGGTGTGGAAAAGATGTACCAGGACCTCCAACGTCAGTTCTGGTGGCCAGGAATGAAGAAGTGTGTGGCAGAGTTTGTTTCTCGGTGCCTTACTTGTCAGTAAGTAAAGGCTGAGCACTAGGTGCCAGCAGGTTTGAATCATCCCCTTTAGGTTCCAGAATGGAAGTGGGACGAGATATCCATGGAATTCGTGATGGTTTTACCACGTACGTACAGGGGACACGATGCCATATGGGTGATCATTGATCGACTCACTAAGTCGGCCCACTTCCTAGCCATATAGGGGCAGAGTTCAGTAGAGAACTTGGGACGCCTCTACGTGCAGAAGACAGTCTGAATTCATGGGGTTCCATCCATGATTGTCTAAGATCATGATGCTCGTTTCACGTCCCGGTTGTGGAAGGGATTTTAGGATGCTTTTGGTACTCAATTATGCTTGAGCACAACGTTTCATCCCCAGACTGATGGTCAGACAGAGCGGACCGTCCTGGTTCTGGAGGATATGCTTCGAGCTTGCATACTTGACTTTGGTTGTAGCTGGGAGGATCACCTACCACTAGTGGAGATCCCTTATAACAACAGTTATCATTCCACTATTATTATGACACCATTCGAGGCTTTGTACTGGCAACCTTGCAGGTCACCACTTTGCTGGACTGACCCAGGAGAGTCAGCACTCATGGGCCCAGAGATGGTGAGAGCTACTACAGAGAAGGTGCAGGTCATCCAGGAGTGGATGAAGACTGCACAGAGTCGGAAAAGTCTTATGCCGATAGGAGGTGGAGTCCCTTGGAGTTCGAGGAGGGATACCATGTGCTCCTTCGGGTCACACCTCGACGGGGATTGCGGAGGTTTGGCCGAGGCGACAAGCTATCTCCGAGGTTCATCGGCCCTTTCCAGATTTTGAGTAGATTTGGAGAGGTGGAATATCGCTTGTCTCTACCTCCTCAGATGGACCGAGTACACAACGTCTTCCATGTGGCGCAGCTACGGAGGTACGTGCATGATCCATCACACATCATCAAATGGGGTGAGGTGAACATCGATGATGGAGCAACCGTTGCTGAGTACCCAGTGGAGATTGAGGATCGGTAGGAGAAGATCCTTCATGGGTGAGCTATTCCCTTGGTGCGTTTCCGGTGGCAGCACAAGAATCTCTAGGTGAGCACGTGGGAGCGGGAAGCTCCGATTCGTGTGCAGTACCCACATCATTTTGAGTAGCCTTTTTTTTGGATTTTCGGGGATGTAAAATCCCTAAGATGGGTATGATGTAATGTCTCATATTTTTACCATGTTTTAATTTAATATTATGTGGGAATTATTTTGAGACCAGTCTTTGAGACGGCATGGAGTTCTGAGGCCCGGTGAGCCCAAAAAAAATGTTTGAATTTAATTAAATAATTAAATTACGCGCGTGTGCGGTTTTCCTGAAAAAGTGGAATAACTCCCGAATGAGTGCTTGGATCAGAAATCCATGGGCACTGTTGTGTTCAGAACAACGATTTTACCTTAGACAAGGCCTAACATCGGCTGGCATAGGTCAGTGGTGAAATCTAGTTTTTGGACGTAACAGTAATAAAATATTTAATAAAAATATTTTATTCTGCAGCGAAATCTTTTTAAATTTTTTTCAATAGATATCATTTATTCTTTTTTAATAAAGGCTTGCGTAGGGGTCCAGGGTTACAAACCTCATATCCTGGAAACACTTGGCGGCTCTGGAGGCTCTGGAGAAAACCTCCCGACGCAGCGACGACGTTCTTGATGATTTTCGCTGGCGATGACGATGCAGCGACCAGATATTCTCCAACAAATGCCGCGGATCTGGGTAGGATGTTTGATTTTTATTTTCCTTTCCCCGTTCTTGTTTCCTATGATGAACATGGACTAATCTGCGAACTGATTAGCCCACGAATCGATCGTTTTGCGGGAGGGTGTGATTTGGGGTTTTATCGAGAAATCAAATACTCGAGATTTATAATTTGTTGATTGTTGTGGTTTTGATCTAACGGTGACGAACCCGGATCGTCACGAACAACGATCGAGGTTTGTCCCTCTTGTTCGATTCTTTGTATTTCTTTCTCCCGCGTGTTCTTCATTGCATTCTACGTGTTCTTGGAGGAAATCAATCATTGCACATTCTTTTGTTGGCGCAATGATCTGAGATTGTAGATCCAACCCCGGAGTGATGTCACGGAGGTGCGATGACAGTTTCGGCGGACGATTCGGAGCGGATCGAGAGATATGAGTTTTCGGGTGTTTTTCTTCAGATGGATCATTCGAGGTTTATGATCCGATTTAAGTACCTAAAAAACCCGTTTCGGTGTTCATATGGTGAAACAAACCAACCCCTGGAGTATCGGGACAAACAGACGAGGAACCATGGATCTGGAGGATTAGCCGCGGTGCGAGGAGGAAGACGACGTTTCTGGAAAAATCCCGACCACACGGCATGTAGTATGGGCTACACGGTGTGTGTTCATCGGCGGACCACCTAGCGTGTACTCCAGGAGTACACGGACACGGGTTGGGTACACGGCCTGGGACAGAGCGTGTATACCCCTCCCCGACCAGACCCGGCCAGATACATGGGATACCCCGTGTACTAGTACATGGGCAGGTGATACGGACAGAGACCATGTACGGGCACATGGCCAGTGTACACTGAGCAAGCCCCAGGTGCTCAGACACGACATTTAATACTACTACACGCCATGTAGTTACTTTTATACGATGATCGAAATGACACGGGCCATTTACACGGGCAGTACCCAGAGTCAAGGAACACGACGTGTGATTCTTCTACACTCCGTGTAGTTGAGTTTTACACAGCTTGAATGGATGACATGGGCTGTTTGCACGGGTAGTACCTAGGGTCAAGGAACACGACATGTAACCATACTACATGCCATGTAACCAATATTACATGGATTGAACCAGTTTCCTTTGGTGAATTGGTCTAGTTCCCTTAGGGTTTTTCCTCTTGGTCTTTCTCCTGAAGGTTCCCAGTATCATTTCCTACATACAGGAGTATGATCCCTTCAGAATTACTTCCTGAATAGAGTTGTTGGAATCTCCTCTGTGAGACTTAGAGTTGGATACTCTATTAATTCCTATAACCCTAAGTAGAGTTCTTGGTATCGACGTGACCAACTTTACCCGGGCGCCGATCCTCTGCTTAGCGGATTAGTTTAGACTGAGTTGTCGGAATCACCCCATGACTTGGTGGTGATCCTCATCTGAGCATCATTTTCTCAAAGTACTTGTGGAGTGTGTTCTCCTGGAATGAGTACTTCATGTCTCTCTCTCTTCGGACCTAGGAGTGTGTTCTCTTTGTTGCATGCTTAGTGGAATCTTCGAGCTGGCTCTTAGTAGTGGTTTCCCAGTAGTTGATCATGTATGAGTATATCTGGATATTCTTGTTATATGTTCTATAGACATATACTATGTAGAGTTGACTGTATATTTCCTTTGTGGTATTTTTCCCTTGTTGTATTCCTTTGTGGTTTCGGGGTGTCCTACTGGGTATTGTTATACTCACCCCTGCACGGGCTTTGCCTGCACGTGTCATGTCTTGTGCAGATGAGTGAGCCTTTGATAGAATTCTAGGTGGACCAGGACCGGATGGTGCTTAGTGAGATCAGGCAGGCCAAGGTGTGTTCCTACAGCTACGGATTGCAGTCCCAGTACCTTTCTTCACAGGTTGGACTTTGTTGCAGACTCTCTTTTGGTGGGCTTGTACTTTTGGCCCAGGGTTTTACACTTTCTATACCTTACATTCCTGTCGTACTCTGTCAGTTGAGATTTTTTGTGTATGCATGAATTTCCATTTTTAGTAGTTTTTACTTTTCAGCTTTGTGGGCTTGGAGATGTGTGTGCGTGTGTACAGGTTTATAGGTAATGCCTCCCATGTTAGTAACTTTCTTACTCAATGCTAGTCCCCATCCCCTAGCCTATTGGAGGTGGGATTGGGGAGTTGCAGCTCGGGCCCCACTAGGACGGGTTGTGACAGAACCTCCCTTAGGTCATTTGTCTTCTAATACAACAGAGGAAAAACTGACTTATCCCATTGTTTTTAATAAAACAATCGAAAATCATACACTTTGGTCAGACCAAGTGGAGAAACCTCTAGTGAAATATGATGAAGATACTTTAAACATGAGAAAAAAATTAGCTAAAGGAGAAATTATAATCTTGCCTTTGGAAAATTCTAAATATAATATTCTATAATTGATGGCAGAAGATTGCATTAATGATATCCGCCTCAATTTATAGAATACTATTCATCATTTGAAAAACAATTTATTACCACATTATGAATATCAAAATCATTTAAAGGTAATATAAGGGTCACAATGATAAATTGACTTGGCATATCTCTTAGATTCTCGACATCCGAAGGTTGAAAAGAAGTTGAAAACCCTTCACCGTGCATGCCTCAATGCTCTAAAGAGATTACACCATTTAATTTCTGACACCCCATATGGTGTTTTTATCAAAGGATGGGGTGCACATGGATCATTTCATTTCACTTCACTCTATAATTATTAAAGCCTGACAAAAGTGGTCTCATGAAATGTTATTGCCCACAACCGGCTACAATGAACATATTTGGTATGTAATCAAATGTATGCTCAGGAACAGGCCTCAACTAGCTCTCATCAGAGCCAAGTCCAAATAAACCAATCTTTTGAGATACTTTTGCTTCAATAATATGAGAATCTTAAGTAGGACTTCTGCTTAGAGGATGTTAGCCATCAGATAATGAAAATTTCTAAAATAACACAATTATCTTTTGAAATAGGTGATTTGAGTGGTTGTCAGATAATGCACCCAGCTAATGTCTAAACCAAAATTCACAAAATCAAAAGAGAAGGTGTGAAAATATTAGCTATTGTAGTTCAAGAGCCTCCCTAGCCAGTAGGGCTAGGGGATTTTTTAATTCAACCTTTGAATTCAATAAAAAAAGTTCAATGTTTTGAAGAAAAATAATAGGAACAATCCCATCCTGTAGGGTTGGGGGATTTTTCACATCTCAATGGAAGTCATTTTTCTCCCGATTAGGGAAGAGGCCATAAAGAGAGCACACAACTGAACTATACAAGGATTCCTTTTGTGTAACTCTCTTCCAAACAATTCCTGGGAATTCTCCATATAGGAGAACAATGTCTCCTGGAATATATAGAAGGAGACAATCTTACAAAGATACAAACAGAATTCCATCAATGCATTATACATCATTAAATGTTATTAACAGTATTGCATAAGATCCTCTAGAAAATGAGTCAAGTTCTGGAGAATCAAAATATGAAGTTCTTATCCATAATATAGTACACACTGAAGAAAATTAAGAAGGTGTGCATACCTGAAATAAGAGGCTTACCTAGAATCTAGGTATGCCCTCACATAACCAACTCCCACCCCTCTGAAAGGAATTTTACAAGGGGAAAGGTAAAAGTCATATCACATCAAACTTTTCCACTGGAGAAGGTTAATATATTTCTCTTGAAGAAAGACTTTTACAATAAGAATAGGAGATGAAAGAGTTGAAAAGACTCAATATAGAGTTACTTCAAAGCAGCATTTCAGCTAGACATACTCCCCAGGTAGATCCTCAACTTTCACATACTATAGGAGCTCCTCAGCAAAGTGGATTTATGGTAACTACAAATGCAGATAATGAATTCCCTCCACTGGGTACACAACCAGGGAAGGATCAAACACATCCTTATAGGATTATTCTCATGGGTTATCCAAGGAAAATACTAATACCACCACCTATGGTTTTTCCAGTCATTGCACAAGTTTGAGTTCTATCTGTTGTACCTGTACATGTCCCAACTCATCCAGATATTCCCCAAGTGATTATGAACATAATTGAGGCATTAAAAACTCAATTGGAAGCTATGAAAGAATTACGTGCTCTCGTTCAACCTGAAAATAAATCTTACCCTGAGTGGGTGGATCTGATCCCTCCCCCTCCAAATTTTGTGAATACCACATTCCTAATCTTTAATGATTAGGGAGATCCATAACAACACTTAACACATTTCATTTCTCATTGTGATCCCATGATGGGAACTCCTCAAAAACAAAAAGTAGTAAAGATTAGGTGTTTTGTGCAGTCATTACAGGGACCATCTTTTGTATGGTATAAAAGTTTGCAATATCGATCAATTACTAGATGGGAATATCTTCGAGAGAAATTCCTTCATAAATTATTCTCAATTATACCAAAGGCAATATTTTTTATCTTACAAATTGAAAACAAATAGACAATGAAAGAGTTTCAAATTTC
This sequence comes from Viscum album, assembly GCA_963277665.1. NCBI lineage: Eukaryota > Viridiplantae > Streptophyta > Magnoliopsida > Santalales > Viscaceae > Viscum > Viscum album. Next base: position 1,115,157,401 of record OY728146.1, read on the forward strand.
ATTGCTCGATGTAAAGGATTAACATATTCCTTAAATTAGGCACTCCCTCAAGAATAGTTTCTTCCAATTTGTGTTGAAAATATGCATAATGATTTATTCACACCAATGATCCATGTGAAATACACCGGAGGGTTTCGAGACTTTGCTTCAATTTCTAAAAAGATAGAAGATTCCATTATAGAAACTAAAGTGAAAACTCATGTAATTCCATCAGCTATAGGGAGTAGAACAGGGAAAGCAGAGGCTTATACATTTACACTTAATCAAGAACCTGTACCTACTTCCACTTAAAAACCTAAATCATATCAAAGGGATCCACCTCCTAAGCATCATCAGCAATGACTGCCTCATCAAGATGATAAAAGAGATAAAAGGAGGAAACAATTTGAGGAGTTAAAGAAAAAAGTTTATTATTTTCAAAATGAAAAAGTTCTCGGTTACTTCATATCAGCTCTAGAAAATAATTTGATTCATTTTCCAAGGCCGAAGAAACCAAAAAAATAATGAGATGAATATATTCCGAATTATTTTCCCTTTCACCAGATGTTGGGGTATCCCATTCAAGAGTTTTTTTTTCAAAGACCTCATGTGAAAAATGGTAGACTCTGGACAAGTAAATATAAAAAGTTCTTTATCCCAAGTAGCATGTGTTACTACTACTGATCCAGAGGAAGAAGTAGAATGGAAGGAAGTTAAAATTAAAAATTCACAGAAATATAATGATTGGATGATCAGGAAAATGATCAACCGAACTCATGACATTATACGAACACAATTAAAATAACTAATTGTGTCTTCTTACACTCCCGCTGTAGCAAAACTACCTTCATTAAAAGGTCAATACTCAAAGAAGTGACATGATCAGAAGGGTAAAGAGTGGTCAGAAGAAGATGAGATCATGTCAAGACCAAAGTTTTCCTTGAATCTGTCATATTTCATGCCATCTGTTTCAAAAGGACGAGCACCGTCCTAGAAAATAGCACAACCAGAATTGACCTATCAATTAGAATCTTCATCAGATGAAGAATTGATCTTTGGTTATGTAAATGTGATTCACTTAACAGATCCCTATGCCAATGGTGATTTTTATTATAATGAGCTTAAGTTCCCTGTACCTAACTGGGGAATGAGAGGAAGAGGCCAAGGTTGAGGATATAGGGGAAGATGTGGGCATTCTAGAAGACACTATTTTAACTCCACCCCTGATCAAACCATATATATAGAAGAAACTCATGGTAGAGCCCTTCAGTGGGCTCAAGAAGAACAATGAGACTCTTCCATGCATGATAGGTTCAGTTCTAACATGATTATTTAAGAGGGACGATTGGAGGTCACACCATCTTCCTCTCAGCAACTAGATAGACCTAGTTAGTCTAATATACCAAAGCCAGGAGTATTTCCAGTTTCTGATCTGACACATGGTACATCTATATAAGAATCATCAACTTCCAAGGAACCTAAAAAACCACATCTTCATGTTGGGAAATGAAGACCTCTGGACCAAAAGTATAATATTTTGAAATAGATGGACCATGTACCATCAAAGTTGTCAATTTTTGATTCCATAAATCTGTCAAAATATCTTCGAGAAACACTTATTGAGGATTTTTCAAGTCCTCAAGAGTTTGAAACCAAATTTTCTTATGCTAAGGTTTACTATTTAGAGAATGATCCTACATAATGTCATGCAATTATATATTTTACAGATGAAGATGAATATGATGTTGTACATGGACATATCAGACCCTTATATCTATCTAGTAGAGTCAATGACATAGACATCCGATGATCCTTTATTGATAATGGCTCAGGAGTCATTCTCATTCCTATTCGTACACTTCGTCGATTGGGCCTCAATGAATATGACTTATCTCATTCTACTTTAATGTTGTAAGTATATAAAAAGAATGAGCAAGAACCTATGAACGAGATTATACTCAGAACTCAGTTTAGGGATCTTGTGTCTAATTCATATTTCATGGTTGTTCATCAGGACACAACCTTCAACATTCTACTTAGAAGGCCTTGGATACATCAACATGTGGTTATACCTTCATCATACCATCAATGTATCAATTACTGTTTCAATGGTCAAATTGGGACATTTTATGGTGACAAGGATCCATTCAAAATGTGTGAATCTCAGTACATTGAGGTAGAATTTTATCACACGAAGGGAACAACATCTATGGAAAAGTAGGTAACCAGAATCAATGCTCCGAATGTCTTAGAAAAGATCCCAGAAAACCCATTCATACATTTGAGTATATATTATGTGTTAACTATCAATCAAATTGAAAGGGTAAAACCAAATCCAAGCATTCTTCCAATAACTTCCATAATGTCAATTTCGGAAATTGAGCTTGACAACATGGGAGAAATTATTGATTCACCAAGCAGTGGTGAAAGATTAAATGTAGATGTCTTCATTTCATCCACTAAACATCCGAAAGCCTCTAATTCGTTAATCATATTATAAGAAGTTATAGAAATAATAAAGGAAAACAAATATGTTGATTACAAATCCATCATCTCTTATTTATTACCCCAGGAATACCCTTCATCATCAATAGGGTTAGAAATAGCGGCATATTCTTCAGGATGTTCAAATACCAACTCCTCCCCTAACTCTGGATGTTTTGATTCATCATCTACTATGAAAGTAGAAACAAAATAAGTAACACATAATGAAGAAGAAGAGGAATATCTTAGAGATGCTCCTCCATCATTTGAGGAAGGTGTGTCTACCACTGTGGATGAGCTTAGAGAAATCAATCTCGGTACAGAAGAATATTCACACCCCACACTAATTAGTGTGACCATGACTTCTTAAGAGAAAGAATTGCATACTTCATTTCTAAATCAAAATTGTGATATATTTTATTAGAATTATACATAAATTCCAGGACTTAATCTAGATATATCTACTCATCATTTGGGTTTTCCAGAATAATATTGAGGATTCATGCAGGCAGCAAGAAGAACATACCCAAATCATGTCTCTAAAATTGAAGTTGAAGTTGATAATCTTATAAAGGACAACCTTTTCAGGGAGGTTCAATATTCCAAATGGATGTCCAAAATTGTCCCAGTGAAAAAGAAGAATGGTAAAATCAGATTTTTCATTGATTTCAGAGATCTTAACTGGCATTGTCCTAAAGATGACTTTCTAGTTCCAATCACAGAGCTTTTAATTGATGCAACAGCTGGAAATGAAGCTCTTTCTTTTATGGATGGTTACTCTAGGTATAATCAAATCTGCATGGCCCCAGAGGATGAAGAATCTACATCCCTCAGATCCCCTCAAGGTGTATTTTACTATCAGGTAATTCCCTTTGGCTTAAAGAATGTAGGTAAAACATATCAACGTTCCATGCACTATATCTTCAAACCCTTCTTAGGAAATTTTTTCAAATGTTATGTGGATGATTTGGTGGTTAAATACAGACAAAGTTCCGATCACTTGGATGATCTGGAGACTATATTAAATAAAATTTGATAATATAATTTGAATATGAACCCCTTGAAATGTTCTTTTGGGGTAACATTAGGGAAGTTACTCAGCTTTTTTGTACGCCATCGTGGTATCGAAGTTGATCCTGAGAAAAAAAATCAATCCTTGGCATGTCAACTCATAGAAATTTGAAATAATTAAGAGTAATATGAGGACAATTTTCCTATTTTCAGAACTTTATTTTTGATTTGGAAGGAAAGTGTTTGACCTTCACTAAATTAATGAATAAGGGAGTCACCTATCAATGGACTAAAAACTGCTAAAAAGAATTTGATAACCTCAAGAAATATCTCTTGAGTCCACCAGTATTAATGCCACCTATTGAAGGAAGACCACTTATTCTCTATGTGATATCTTTAGAGCGATCACTGGGTGCCTTGCCCAAAAAACGATGCTGGGAATGAAAACAGACTTTACTATCTTAGTCGAACTATGATTGACGCAGAAACTCAGTATTCTAGTATTGAAAAGTGCTACCTGGAATTAATCTTTTCAGTTTAGAAATTGAGGCACTACCTATAACATCATGAGGTCCAATTGGTGTCTCATAATAATCTGCTCAAATTTATCCTCATTCTTCTTATGCTTACATGGTTTCTGGCATGGTGGGAAGTTATTTTTCAATAGTTTGATACCTAGTTTGTGCCTCAGAAGGAAATAAAGTTCCAAGATCTGACTGACTTCCTTGGTGAACACCCATCTGCGGAAGATAAATCATTAAATAATAAACTTCTCAATAAAGAGATATTCTCTATTCAAGATAATTACCAAACATGGGAAATATACTTTGATGGTGCCTCCAGAAGTCCAACAGGGAAGATAATGGAAAACCCTAAACTCAACAATGTTGGGAAAGGAATTGTACTTATCTCCCTAGAAAAGGAAGTGTTTTTTTATTCCATCATGTTGTTAGAAGGTGGAACCAACAGTGAGGTAGAATATAAATCTCTCATTGTAGGGCTATAATTGGAACTTCAGGTAGAAGTGAACCAATTTAAAGTGAAAGGTGACTCAGAGTTGGTAATCAAACTAATCAATGAGGATTATTCCATCAGAAAAGAAGATTTAATCCATTTGTGTGATTAATTCAGAGGGTTAATGGATGAATTTCCCTCAGAGCTGACATTGTCTTATGTCCCATGATCAAAAAATTCCCAAGAGGATGCACTGGCTAATGCAGCTATAGCCTTGGATGATCCAAATTGAGATGAGACAATCATCAGTATATCCCATCATCATGTGGCATCACCTTTCATTCAAAATAGAATGGAGGAAATGAATGAAATAACTCTATTTATGAGACATATGGTCATACCACGGGATGGAGAACACCCATCATGGAATACCTTAAAAATGTATTACTTCCACCAAATAGGGATGATAAAGAACAGATACGATCAAGAGGAGAAAATTTTACTCTTTATGATAGTCCATATCACCAGAAGATCCTATACAAATGATGCTTTGATGGAATCCTCTTCAGGTGTATTGATGGAGAATAAACTGCAGCTATTATTAAAGAAGTGAATTCATGAACTTGTGGTTCTCACCAATATGGGCATAGTCTTTTTGATCAAATATTAAGGATTGGATACTTTTGGCCTTCAATGATGTAGGATTGCACGTATTTCACTAAGAAGTGTCATCCCTGCCAAGGGCATTCCAACTTCATTCATCAACCCCCAGAGTTGTTACATATAACTAAATAATCCTGAAAATTTTCCACATGGGGAATGGATGTAGTAGGGCCATATCCCCCAACTATGGCTAAGAAGTTCAAGTATATTCTTACTGCTATTGACTTATTCTCCAAATGGGCTGAGGCAATACCTCTCAAATAAATTAGAGCCAATATCATTGTTAGTTTTTTCAAAACTAACATCATCACCAAATTTGGTATCCCTTATACTATATTGACAGACAATGGCACCAATTTCTATTCTGTTGAGATAAGGAAGTTATATCAGGAGCACAATATCAAATCCAACCATTCATCTCACTATCATGCAGAGACCAATGGATAGATATAGGCCTTTAATAAGACCCTATAAAATATACTCCATAAGATGGTGGATAAAGATAAGAAATCTTGTCCTGATAATCATTTTCATTCTTTATGGGATTATCAAACTACCACCCACACTTCCACGTAGGAAACCCCTTATTCATTGGTGTACAGAACAAAAGCAGTTTTTCTAATTGAAATTCAATTGTCTTCACTCAGAATTGCAATCTGTGATTAGTTTTCTACAGATGAGAAGTCTCAGAAATGGTTTGATGAGATGGAATGATTAGAATAAAAAATATTTCATACTTTGCATCATTTAAAAGTCTATCATAATATAATAGCACGATCCTTTAACAAGAAATTTCACCTTTGTTCATTTCTTCAAGGAGAATTGGTATTGGTCCTTAGGACTCCAATGATACCAGGAAAGAAACCTCCAAATCTTGAGCCAAAGTGGTAAGGACCTTATTTCATATATAAGGTCTACTCAAATGGAGCTTATTCCTTAATCTTAATGGATGAATAAATTATCACAACTCCAACCAATGCGAGATTCTTGAAGAAATACTTTGTATAATTGCACACTATGTCCTCACTGAATGACTTAAAACTGTATAAAACAAGGTCCTAGTTGCAAGATGTTAAACTTCATAACAACCATTAGCATACATGATACACGATTATTAAATTCATAGCATCTTTTTCCTTGTCACATGACGTTAAACTGCATGAAATCATTTTTCCTCGTTACACGGCATTAAACTACACAATTAATTTCTTCTCTAATTGACATTAGGAGCTTCCATATGCAAGCATCATTGAAATAATTACTAATACTTAGTGGCATATGAGTCCCTTTCTTCCCTATTTCTGAATCATATCTGTATAGGGACCTCATTTCATGAACTACGTGTGGCTTGATTCTCATCTATTTGAGATACGTAGAGATGCTTGGATTGCCAATCTTGGGCCCAGCTGTAACCAATTTTTTTATTTCCTTTTCTCCTCCTATATATGAATCAAATCTATACCGAGTGTTCCCATAAGATACATGGTTTGTTCTTTATACCATTTTGTTTCATAAGTTTAACCGTTCTTCCAGAACATGGCAAAACCCCATGTCTCCCATATCAAAATCGATTGGTGTGGGATATGATTGTTTCAAGAAGTATGTATGGTTTGATTCTCATCTATATGTGATACATAGAGATGCCTAGATCTCAAATCTTGGGTCCAAACATGATATAAAAAAAACATTTATTCCTTATATAAGAATCACACCCTCATAGTTAATATTAAAGAATTACGTATGGTTTGATTCTTGCCCCTAGTAAGACAAGTAGTGAAACTTGGGTTTTATTCCTTGGTCCAGATATAACATGTCTTTCTTTTCACATCAGTTCATATTCTTCCTTACCACATGATGTTAAATTGTATGTAAATATAAGAACTACATTTGGGTTGATTATTTCTCCAACAAGATACATAGTGAGCCCTGGTCCTATGCCCTGGCTCAGCCATCACTTAATCATAATACCCCTATTATTCACTCGTGACACCTTTTTTTATAGAAGAAACCTTTACTGCTCCTTGTTTCTCACATCGATCATAGATCACGTGGGATTAGGAATTAAGTAAAACAATTATATGTATAAATAAGGTGTCTCAATACCTTTTGGGCTTATCAATGGTCCTGGCTTTAAGACCTTGAAAGAAACAAAAGATGTCCTCACCGCTTGATAAAAAACTACATTGTCCTTTTAAGAACTATGTGTGTCTTGATTCTAATCCTATTGAGATATGTAGTGGTAACTATGCCTTAAATCCTAGTCCCAGCCATGGGGAAATTTGTTTCCCCCCTAACTGGTATATAGTAAAAAAAAATATGTAGGAAGTTTTATTTATTTATTTTATGTTCTCTCCTCAGAGAACCCACCAAGGACATAAGAATGTCCCCACATTACATATGAGTCATATCTATGTAATGGACTTCAAAATCATGGCCAATATTGATTCAAATATTTATTATATGCATTGAGAATTACCCCCTCCCATATTTCACACTCTTAATCTTGAATGTTTGCAGATCTTTATAATATTTATTACGGTTTCTGGTGAAAGAGTTTATAATATCTAAGATCTCTTTTTCATGACTATGCAATATGTATCCTTAGGTGGCCTTGCATGAATTTCCTACATAACAGATCTGTCAGTCAAAAGATGCCACTATTTGGCTATGCAACATATTCCCTATTTGGCCCTTCACAATACAACCCCATAATCTGTTTGTCAAATTATGAGAATTTCATTCTTGGTTATAGTGTCTTTTCCCCTTTAAACTTTGATGACAATATACAAGAATCTGTATTTTAAAATAGTCATTTATTTATATTTGTCCCATTATCTTTCTATCGATCTAAAAGTCTTCAAGACCATGATTTATACATCTCTCTCTCCACGTGTTCAAATCAATATGAAATAAACTTGGATCAATTTACCACATATCATATACTGTTTCTATTTTTGGTCCTAGTCATATGACCTAAAACTACAGACACCATACTTCCTATGTTTTGGTCAGACCTTCATAGAAATCATATTCCTTCAATTCTTTGGAAATCATTATTGGAAATACCATCTCCATATTCAGGTACCTTTATTCATAAACCAAACCCTATGATTTGGAAAATTTGAATCTCCATAAACTTTCTTCGACTATTAGTAATAAAACGTCAAACTTCTAAGAGCTCTTTTACCTGACTATGCAGTACGTGCCCTTAGGTGGCCTAGCATAAGTTGCCTACATAATAGACCTATCAATCAAAAGATGTTACTATTTGAATATGCAACATATTCCCTACTTAGCCCTGTATAATACAACCCCCATAATGGGTTTGTCAAGTAATGGTAACTTCATTCTTGGAAAAGAAATCCTCTAATGCCTTTAGCCCTTTTCCCATATCATTATTTAGATATAGAAATTCCCAAATCACAGTTTACAATTTTACCTTCCATACCTGGATATGGTAATATGTTTCCAAAAAAAATATCAATAAATTGGGAGAGTCTTATACATTTTGTGAAAGCTAAATAACTTAAATTAAGTCCACATAATGTCCTCACTACATGACATCTAACTACACAGTATAATGTCCTCACAGTATGACTTAAAACTACATAGTATAATATCAGAATTTATCCTTTTTAATAAATTTTAACCATTCCTCACACACCAAATTTGTATATAAATGGTTTTTCTATTTGTGACATATGTTGGTATAGATTACCCTTGATTCTTAAAATTTCCTTCCTCGGAAAAACCACCCATTTTGGTCTTGAGTCACCCAAATCATATTTTCCCTTGTCTATCAATAGTAAAATGTTAAATTCCTAAGATATATTTTTTCCGGACTATGTGGTATGTTCACTTAGGTGGCCTTGCATTAGTTGCTTACATAACAGGCCTTTCAGTCAAAAGATTATACTATTTGACTATGCAATATATGCCCTAGTTGGCCCTGTATAACACAATTACCATAACAGATTTTTCAAATAATGGTAACATTGTTATTGGAAGAGACTTCCCTAATGTTTATACATGTTTTAGATTTGGTGACCATAAAAATCATGGATCAAGATTCCCCTTGGAAATATTTAAAATAATACTGGAGCAATTCTCATCCACTGAGTTTTGTTTGGGATCTAATTTCAAAATTTATGGTCAAATCTATTTGAACATAAACATTATCCCTTTATAATCCAACATGCATGACTCTAAACTGCCAACAAACAATAGATGTGGTACTCACCAGATTGGGAACTCGCAAAGGGCACTCTGAACAAAAGTTGAGTCCCATCTCACGAAATGTACATTTTGTATGATTTAGGTAAAATTAAGAAATAAAAAGTCAAAAGATACAAATTTTGTGGTGTTGTCTATATAACCCTAGAAAAAATAAAACTACACTTACCAAGCCCATTAACTTAGGTAAAAACAATCACTTAGCATGAATGAAAACACATATGATTAGAGAAGAAATGATTTTCAGTTATGAGAAAAATTTCACAGAAGAGAATCCAAAAATTAGAGTCTCTATTTTTTTAGAAATCAGAAGAGTTTTTCTACGTAACTTCTCATTTGGATAACAAATTTTTGATCCCATCAGCTGCCCATTGATGTTCATTTAGCCGACCAGCTTTTTTTTCTTCAGCATGATGGAGTGCTTCTTTAGCATATGCAATGGATTTTACACCATCCTTCTTGTAACACCCCGAGATTTTATGAGATATATTCTTTTTAATTTCTTTGATGTATTCTATTTGAACCTACACAAAGATTATCTTGTACTATATGCAACACCATATTAGCTTGCAATATACGCAACACTATTCTTCGCTCATGTTACATACAATTTCAAGTTCGTTTTGTAGAAATTATTCTATGCAACATTAAGTATAGATTTTGTTTAATGTATAAATGAAATAAGTTTTGATTATGTTATACACAACACCAAAGGTAGCTTTCACTACACGCAACCCTGACTTGGCTTGCATTACACGCAATCGTGACCTTCCTCGATAGCGTGTGTAGTACGCAATACCAGGTTTCACTAAACAACATTATATTGTTATAATATTATTATGAACTAGGTGTTATGAATAGTATTAACCACATTTTAAATTTTATAACATTATTATTCATCTTAAACATTTTATAGAACATGGTATGAGAACAAAATAAATTTTTCGGGTAAAATAAGTATTTTTCAAAAAATGCAGTTTTGTCGCCTTTTGATGGCGCACCCACTTTAAATATAGTTTTTGACATGTTTATATGTTCAATTTGAAAAAATAAAATTCTTCTTTGGAATCAGGATATAAAAATTTACTTTGAATTTTTTTTCATATTATTTGGATAATTTTTATTTTTTAATGAATAGTAAAAACACGCTATATTTTAATTAAAAAAACTTTTTTCATCATAATAATTTATATGGTTAAATTATAATATTTAATGGATTTAAAGTATAAATAGAATATATTTTTACCATTTAATATAATTTATGCCATTACCATTAATTTTACATTGAATTCATAGGTAAAAACATTTCAATCTTTGGCAATGTATTAACTTTTAAAACCTGTTTTCTTAACAATGGGATTAATTTGAAATTAATTACTGCAACTTCTGTGTTTTGAATTTTGAGAAATGGATTCCATATTTGAATTCAGTGGATCCAAATTATGTTAATAGGTTACTTTTATTTATTTTTATATTATGAATAGTAACTACGGTAATTTTTATTTGCTGCAATTAAAGGTAAATCGGGTAATTAAGCCTAAAAATAAGATTATAAAATTACCCTAACACCTGAAAAAATTCTATTGGATGACTACAAGTTCACCCATATCACCTAAGGGTCAGAATAGATTCATTTTATGGAATTTTTACCATAAAAATAATTTAATTATTATTAAAACCAAAGAAAGTGACAACATGTCACTCTCTTAAATCTTATAAGTAGAATAATTTTAATTTAGTGATAAACTTCTTGAAACTTCAAACATGAATAGTCTCCAGAAAGATAAAAAAATTATCTACATCATGTAAATTTATTTAAAATTTTTAGGTATTAAATAATTATCATTAAGGGTGACACAATAGTGATGTTTAAATTATTTTATTGATTAAAATATCAAACAAATGGTTTTAAAAATATTAAAATAAATATTATATGAACTAATTAATGTTCTCCAAAAATTTTCTAGATGAATATGACATGTTATGAGTCTATTAATTTTTTTTTTTGAATATATCCTCTATGTGGAGTTTATTTAAATTCAAATAAATGAATAGTATCAAAATTGACGCTATTGTTATTTTATAAAAATAACATATTATAAAATTGTTTAAAAATCAGAAAAATATTTAAAAATTGAAAATTGAAATTTATATGATCTAAAATTTCATAAATTATCCAATTATGGACAATTCACAACACATAATTAATTATTTATAACAATTTAAAATTTAGAATCATATTACCACAAATAAAATTAAATTGATTAAATAAGGATAAATCAAGTTGATAAGGTTTAAAATAAATTTCCAACATGTCTAAATTTTATTAGTTGATGAGATTACAACCCTATATCATCTAATATTACAATATGAGTCATTTTTGGAGGTTTTTAAGTGGGGTTGGAATTTATTATAAATTAATACTTCTTATGTTTTCAAAGGTGCCCCTCTCCTCCCTTATAAAAGGGCACCTCCTCCCTCTCCACCTCAAATAATTTTGAGCCTTCAATATCGATCAAAACCTGACCATTTATCTTATAAACATCACTAGTTTTATCATATAGGTTCTGGTCTTCTCAAAAGACCAACTCTAGTACCCCAAGAGGAAGTTTAAAAGAGGCGCGTCGAAGAAGAGGTAATCTCTTCTACCGATTATTTCAAGTTTCTTTATTCTTATACTTCCTCTTATTTAGTTGTTTCAATATGATATAATAACATCAGTATAAATAAAATACTTATATGTTATTATAAATATTAAACAACCCCATTTCACCTTCTATCCATCCTATGGAAAATGAAATCACCGCGCGTGCGTACGTACGAAATACCGTCTCCACACCGTGGTGTAATCTGTTTTTCCACCAGCACCTTACTTGGATGGGTATAATGGTCTATATATGGTTATTATAACATCATACGTATTCTGAGATATTATATCATCCACTCCAATTCCATTCAATAATAATGCGAACAATATCATCGCTCGTGCATACGTACGGATTACCGTCTCCACGACGTGATGTGATTCATTCTCCATGTTAACCATTCAAGAATGATTATAAAGTATATATAATGAATAATAATAATATATATGACATAATAATGCTACTGGATTTATGTATATATATATATATGTCATCTAATTACTTCCATTCAAGTCAATAAGGAAAGGAAAACAACGTTCATGCGTACGTACAGCCTACCGTCTCCATGAACGGTGTGTTTCAATCCATTTATATATTATATATATATATACTGAATATAAATGATATATAAATCATGTTATAAATTCTGGAAGTAAGAAAATCATGATATAAGTAATAATAACATCAAGAACAACAAGTCCAAACACGTACGATAAATGAAACGAATATTACCCAAAACATTGATTTAACATGGAATTGACAAATGAACGGGTAATATAAAGACCTAAGTGAATCATAATTGATATCATAAGAATTAATATGATACTTTAATAAGTCAATTACATTGTTTAAATCATTATATAGGAGGTTCAGATACGTACAAAGCATATTGGACCTAAGGTAAGGGATAATTTTTCAAATCTCATTTTTATCTAGGATTGCTTATATGTAAGTATTTATTGGGGTTATATTTTTTAATCCATGTCCTTAAAAATGTTTTTCATAAAGTGTTTAATATTCTTCAATTTATTTTTAAAGTCATGTTTACCCCTATTTGACTTTTACTTTGTGTTATGTAAGGAATCTTTCTTTTGTTTACCATACGTGGTACTTTTTGACTTTTCTGGAAAAAGTATGAGGAGAATGTTTTTTTAACTTATACGGCATGAACAGAATTTTACGGTTTCATAATCACTTTTTCTTCATGAAGATTACTTTGCAATATTTCATTACTATTTTCAAAAAAATCCTTTTTTTTAAATTGCATGGCATTTTGTGAAAAGATAATCATTTTCAAAAAGAAAGGATATTTTCCTCAAGAATTCATTTCAAATATTTTATCAAAACTATTTCCCATCTAAGATGAAATTATTTAGTATGATTATGTTTCAAGTATAATGTCTATATTATTTACATGTTTTGACTTTTGTTATGATAAAATTATATCCATTTGTTTTATATTGATTATGTTATGATGGGATGATGTTTATGAAATCCATTTTATTCGATGGGTTATTATGAATGATGTATGTTTATTTTGTGGCACACTTATGAATGATTTAATTATGAGATGGGTGGGACTTATATCTCCCTCCAATGCATTGGGTAAAGATTTATATCTCATGATATAGACATTGCTGTAATGGTAAGTTAATCTGGTTCAGTGATACAGGACTGGAACGAGGTGTGAACTCGATTCAGTAAGGGACTTTGTCCACTATGATGGTCTTGGCTGCAATTCCTTGGCTACTATAGAAATCATACCATGTTCTTAATGTATTCTAAAATTACATGTTTTATTCTCATGTTATTTTATCAAGATTAATGTTCTATTATGATCTATTCCCTATGTACTTCCATGTTTTAAGTCATTGCTCAATATTTTGATGTTTAGATTTTATGCTCATGTTTTTACATTTAAATGTTTACAGATTGTTTTATGTTCTACATGTTTACCCTTACTGAGAATTTAAGCTCACCCTTTTTATGTTTTCTTTTCCCCAGGATATAAATAAAAGTTTTAGGTAAAGAAAAAATGGGAAGAACTTTATGGGAGATGTTGAAGATCTTTCACCATGATTAGAAGATTTTGTTCCAAGTTTCCAAAGACAAAAAACTAATACGGTCTTTGGGAATTTTTTTGTTATGTATTAAGTGTTCCGAAAAAGTAATGTAATATCCATGTATGTCAAGCTTTAGGTCTCTACAGTTGGTATTAGAGGGAATTTTTAGTTAAACTTTGGAAACTACGATGCAAAAACTTTAGTGAGATCCCTAGAGTTATTTCTAAGGTATGTTTAGGGATGTCCCTAAGGATAACTATAAGTATAGGTTATAGTCCTATAATTATGATAACAATATTAGAATTAAACCTAAGATGTTATATATTGAAGGTACTCCCACTTTATTATGTTGTTTTCCTAGCATGATCTTTGCCTCTCACACTGTTCTTTTTGGGTTTTAGATGATGGATGGAACCTGAAGGAACCGTGTTGATCAATGTAATGGACAATTCAATGATTGTCCTCCTGAACAATCAAATGTGATGGGAGATGGAGTGAAAAATCTTGTTTCTATAATTACAAAATCTATGAATCATTCTGGAATTCCAAATGAGCAGAGAAAGGAACAATATTCTATAGAGTCCTTCATGAGGCAATGTCCACCTTCGTTCAGTGGGTCTTCTGATCCACTTGTTGCTGAACAATGGATCAGTACCATTGAAAATATATTTTCCATACTTAATGTTCGGAACATGAAAAAGTCATTATGGATGTTTACTGTTTAGAATGTGAAGTAGACCAGTGGTGGACTCTAATTAAGAATACAAGGCCCCAAGATGAAATTGAATCCATGGAATGAGACGAGTTCAAGAACTTGTTTTTCAGTAATTACTTCCCTCGTATTCTTCAAACAAATATGGATAAGGAGTTCCTTGAGCTTAAGAAGAAGGATGATGAATCTGTTGGTATATACGAAGTGAATTTTATAAGGCTTTAAAGGTATGTATCTGGCTTTATCATCCAACCTGAAGGTAAATTTTATCGATTCTTTAGTGGCTTAAAACCAAGTATTCGAAGAGCATTAACTATAAGATACTTCAGTACCTATGAAGAAATTTTGTGTTGTGCTATCAAGTTTGAACTAGAAGTTGGTGTTACGTATCCATCTCATGGTTTTGACAAGAAACTAAATATAGAGTTCAAGGAAAAATCTCAAAACAATGGTGAAAAGAAGGTGAATGTTTCTTTATGCTCAAAGTGTGGAAAGAATCATGGTGGAGATTGTATTAAAGGGACTAGAAAATGTTTTAAGTGTGGAAAATAAGGTCATTGAGTGGCTGAGTGTCGAAGTAATAGGAAAAGGGTAGCTAATGATGTGAATAGAGAAAAGACTATAGAGAATGCACCACCAACACTTCAATGCTACAAGTGAAAGGAAATGGGTCATTATGCTAACCAATTCCCTAATCCAAGGGTTAATGGTGATCGACATCAACAATAACTTAAGGCAAATGAAAAAGGGAAGTCACATGTGATCACTATTGGTGATGTTGAGTATGACAACGATGTGGTGGAATGATTAAGTGTTTATGTAATTGGATTCCAAAATAATGTTGTGGTATCTCATTTATAGTATCTATGTATTGGTTTATTGTGGTTTTCAATAATATTATAGTACCAGTAACCATGAAAAGTGATTGAAATATTTTTGGAAAGAAGATGATATGTTCATAATTAAGGGATAAGGAGAAAATAATATGTTTGATAGTATTCATGAGCTCATGACTGATAAAAGGAAAAAGTGATATTATGATTTGAGTAATACATTTTTTTGGGATTTTGGTATGTAGAAAGAGTTAACTTTTGACAGCATTCATGTTTTCACTAAGGTTCAATGGGTATTAATTTTTCAATAGAATACATGATTAAGGTATTCACATGTTTGGAATGTGACCAACAAGACATATCGTATGATAGATGATGGTATTCACATGCTCGGTAGATGACATTTCTAGTAATCATTTACATTACACTATGAGATTGGATAGAAGTATTTTGGATAAGTATAAAGATTGAAATGGATTATTTTGGACATCATATAGTATTGTTTAAAGATAGAACTTTTTTCGATATTATTTCTGTAATGTTATAATAGTGTAGTTTTAGAAAAAAGACAACCTGCAGGATGAACGACAACCCGTCGCGTCAGACAAGGTTGTGGGAATCGAACCCACAACTGAAGTGAGACAGACCTTTATCGCCTACCACTAGCCTACACGAAGTCTCTGGTTAGTAGAAAATAGTTTTATTTTATTAATCAAGATGATAGATGAAGTATAAGTCCATTTTTGGAACCATATACGATTAATATCACCATCGATGGACTTATGTATATAAATTTTTCTAACCTTATGTTTGAGATAGATGGAATTACCTATCATTTTATCGCATGATCTACTACCACTTCGTGGAAGACAAATTGAACTTCATTTCTTTAAGAGATGAAGTGGAAATTGTTCAAGGCACAAACAACAGTGAGATTGTACCAAAATCAAGTAAGTATTTATTTTAATTCAATAATTATTCAACATTAGGTAAATGATATTGAAAACCAAAAATGTTGTCCTAGTGCCCTTATATTTGATTAATTAGATGGTACCTTAGATCATCACAAATTTATAGCTTTGTGATTGTTGTCTTTTTCAAATCTATGTTCTCTACCACTCTCCATCAGAATATGACGTTTAGTTTTCTCTTCCATATCCATATTTTAACCTATGTTATCCTATATGGAAACCCAGTGATGAGTTAATTTGGGTAACCGTTACGTTTCATGTAAAAACCCGGGTTTTTGGAACAGGTCAAAATTCCGACCCTATTTGAATTTTTGACTGGTTTCTGAGGAAACTGGAGAAAATGGGAAGTTTCTGGAAATTTCCAGACTACACGCCGTGTACTTTTAAGTACACTCGGTGTATATGTTAAGAAAGTGTCGGCCGTGTGCTCGCCGAGTACATGCCGTGTGATGACTGTGTAGAAATTTCTTACTACATGGCGTGTAGTTTTCAACGCGTCGTGTATCCTTGACCATGTGGTGGCCATACATGGCGTGTAGGCCTGTTGGTGGTGTAGAAAAAGGTACATGATGTGTTTCACTTGGACACGCTGTGTAGTCTAGCCGTGTATAAGGGATATACATGGCGTGTGAGTAAGTCAGTGAGGTGGAGAAGATAAACCAAGTACACGTCGTATACTCATGTTGGTAGGTCGGAAGAATCCCAGCCGCCAAATGAACAGTTAAATTAAATATACACAGCGTGTATTCATGAAGTACACTGCGTGTACTTTCTTTTTTTGCATTAAAATGGACAGTAGCCTCATTTTGAGGCAGAAAACTCATATTTCACCCGGTTTCATGAACCAAGCTGGCCGGGACTTCAATCCTCCCCCGGATCGCCGTCTGAACTCCGTTTCGATCACAGATTGATCCATTGGAACCACCTCGGTAAGGCCTCGATTCCTCTTTGGCCGTTTTGTTTGATTTTTGTTCTAGAATGAGTTATAGGCATTTGAATGGTATTTAATCTTTTATAGATTTACCACGCTTTAGACTGAATTGGAGGCGGTTACCGGAGGAGTAGCATCGTACGAGTCTCAGGTAGGTGGTGCATACCTCATTTTGTGTTTTCGTGGTTGTTTCGGTGATGCGACATTCAGTGCGTTTTCAGGTATTTTGAGCGGGACCTGTTTTATCTGCTATTTCATATTAAATTGCTTTTTGAACCTATGGGTTGCCTTTGGGTAGGCCCTATTACCAGTTTGCGTGAGCGGGGCTGGGTGAGGGATCGTTTCTCATCTGGGCATTTTGGTCGGGGGATGCCAAAATTGTTTAAATTGAGTTATATTGTTATAAACTGTTTAGTTTAATTTATTGAATCCTGATAAATTGTTAGATGCATTTAAGACCTGAGTGCTAGTATGGGACAACACCTTGCACAATGAAATTCGACTATTTAGTTTGTTTTGCCTGGTTATGTTTTATGTTTACATATGTTATATATGCAATTTCTGAATTTCATCTGCTGGACCCTTTGGGTTGTGTTGGGCTTGGCCCGGTTATGCTTGAGTGATGCTGATCTGAGTTTGGACTCAGCCCGGGTTACGATGGGTGGTTTTGACCATGGGATTGGGCATCATGGATGTCGGCTTGAGGCAGTACGACTGTAAGGTTGGGCATGGATCGGGTTACTAGGATGGTGATGCCATCGGACCTGAGTGACAAGGTCGCAGTGACATGAGGTGTCAGATGTGTTGGTGGCTTAGGTACTATTTTGGTGATTACCGCTCACCTGGAACTTTGAGTAGTGTTCACATAGAGATACTCCGTGATGAGGTGGTTTTGAACACTCATGTGGGTAGAGGCCCCCGTAGTTGCAGTTAGGTATTCTGGTTGGGGGTGCTTGTCGTAGGAAGCCACGTGGGAGGTGAGGAGCCTTCAGGGGATGGGCATTCTTTCGGGACGTCGGTACTTGAGACACGAGGTGTCAGGAGGCACGTGGTGCTGGGTTACTAATCTTGTGCGTGCCTTCGGGGCATTGGTACTTGATACATGAGGTGTTAGGTGGCACGTGGTGCTGGGTTACACAACAGAGATTCTGGTGTTGGATGAAGCAGGTGACACTCCATGGTGGCTGTTGAGCACCAAAGGAGTTTGTGTTTACTTGTGAACTGTATTGTTTACTGTTTTTATTGTAAATGCATGACTAATTAAACACATATATTTGGTACGCACCTTTGGGTGGTATCATACTAATATTTTTCTCACACCCTGCACGGGCCCTTCGGGACACGTGCAGATTTTATGGATTTACGTGTAGGAAAGAGGCCAGCTTCAGGAGCTGGGATGATTTAGTTGTTTCATGGAGATAGTATGGACCTTGAGGTCATACCTAGATGGGGTTTACTTTGTTTTGTTTTCTTTTCGGTATCGGCATGCCTACTTGTTGTAGCTAATGTTGGTTAGCCATTGGCGCCCTTTTATATTCAGTTGTGTATGACCTGCTCTGGATGCATGTTTTACTGTTAAGTTGTAGTTACATGTTATTAGCATGCTGTTGTGTTTATTTCCTCTGCTGTTCTTATATTTACTACTTCCGTTGTTTATCTATATTGATTATGCTTCCGCTCTGCGGGTCTGGTTCAAGTCTGCTGAGTCTTTCTTTCCACTACATATTTACTATTATACTGGGCCCAATACCCTTATTATGATCCTCCGAGAGGGTATAACATCCCCACTATACCTAAAATACCCTCTCTTCTAGTAGGAAGCCTTTGGCATTCAGGGGAGGTGCACCTAAGGTAGTGACACCCTACCCGTTCGGCACTGTTCGGGTGGCTGGCCAGGTCCGGGTCATTACAAAGTGGTATCAGAGGGGTTCTTGACAAGGATTTAGTAGCAGTGTTTTTCTGGCTACTAATGAGATTGAGAATTATCTTTTTATTTCTACTGGTTTTACTATTTAGGATATGGTAGACTGGAGATAGTTTGTTCTAGGGACTGGGTTTCTAGCTTGTGCTTGGGTTCCTGCAGTCCCAGGTACGAGGGATGGACCAGGTTTCCATGGGTGGGAATTGTTGTCTGCTTTTTTCTCAAATTACCGTTTATATGATTTCCACCTCGGTGGCTCATTTGATGAGTGATGTTCGTGATTATGATATTTGACCCTTGACCCAGTGAGGTATGGGAGAATTGGACCTTAGCCGATATGGAGAGGCTTGGTTGATTGGCTTTTGATAGGCACAGTTTTAGGGTATTTAAATTTCATAATTGCACATATGCTTTGTGAAGTGATAATACCATATGAAAAAAAAAATCAATTTCCATGCTCATATGCTTTGAAATTTGAATACTTGAAACTCCTGATAGAATTTCCTGTTTATTTCAATATGGATTCCATCCTTTATTTCTGTAGAATTGCATGTGGAAGGATATTTGGGTCTGACTCTTATGAGAGCAGACATGTACTATGGATGAGGCAGTGTAACTGTCAGGATTGGGCGACTCGGTCGTCGGTTTGAGAAAACGTGAGTTGTCAGGACGAGCCTGGCCCGAGGTACCATTGATACTTGGCTCTGTTGAGGGCAGGTAAGGAGGCCGTGAGGTCGGGATGTCGTGGGGCATGGGTTGCGGTGAGGGGGAGTAAGGGTAGTTGTTAGGAACTGCCTTTTACTGCTTTCCTTATCTACATAGAATATATTGTTATATATATATATATGGGTTGTCTGAACGTTTATGGTATTCAGCGGGTTACTCCTTCATGACTCGATGGAGCGTCAGGCAGGAGATGATACAGTGCCATAAGATCAGGGTCAGAATTCAGTACAGGCAGAGCACGAGCCGCAGGTACAGGCTCCGGGATAGGAGCATGTTCAGGATCCAGTGCAGGTAGGATAGCAGCCGGGTTTGGAATCGTTCGGGCCGTGGCTCGATGAGAATCTCCAAGCTAGCCTGGTACATGTCTTGTAGGGGATTGACAGAGGCACGCAAGGTACAGAGCCTTCTATGGCGTATCTGACACGGGAGTTCCATTCGCCGCACCCGCCGCTTTTTCAGGGTGAGGGTGGTCCGCAGGTGGCTGAGAACTGGATAGAGAGTATATAGATGATCTTCGAGCAGCTCGAGATGCCTCCAGGGCATAGGGTCAAGCTGGTGACATACATGCTGAGAGGACCAACGAAGCATTGGTGGGATGTACAGGTACAGGCTTGTAGGCACGAGGGACTGGCTTGGAAGGACTTCAAGGACAGGTTCTTTGAGCACTTCTACCTGGAGACACTGAGGGCAGAGAGAGATCAGGAGTTATTGAGCCTTCAGCAGGGTGACATGTCCGTCATGGACTACACAACTACTTTTACTGAGCTATCTCGCTTTGCACTTGGTATGTAAGCGACGACACAACTAGGGTGAGGTGCTTCGAGGATGGCTTACGACACGCCATTCGGGTCCAGGTGAATATCTTCCGGCTAGGTTCCTTCTTCGAGGTGGTGAACTAGGCGCTCATAGCCGAGGTCAATGAGAGAGAGAAGTCTCGCTTGGGCAGGGCGACAACTTCAGGTGATGGTTCAGACAGTAGGAAGCGAGGACATGATGAGTTCCATCAGGGCAGTCAGGCCTGTGATTCAGCTAGACCACCTCGTGGTAGTTCTTCGGTGATTTGATTTCAATGTGGACAACCAAGACATGTTCGGGCTCAGTGCGATAGGCCTCTGAAGGAGTGTCGGGCATGTGGACAGGACGACCATCTTGAGAGGTTTTGCAGGCAGCCTTCTCAGATAGCCGGCAGGCAGGGACCAGGACAGACTGTAGCATCTGGAGTTGGTTTAGGTTCGGTACCCGGAGAGGGTGGTCAAGGTTTAGCTGTGCGGGAAGGTTGTGATAGAGACGGTGGGACCCAGTTGAGGGGTCAGTGGCCGGTGACTGGAGTAGCATCACAGGGAGGTCAGGCATCAGGAAGCTGTGTTTCAGGCCAGGTGCACACTATGGAGCTGCCAGAGGCTGAGCAGGCCGGTGAGCCGACGATAGTTAGAGGTACACTGCGGTGTGGCCGTGATCTCCATGTTTCCTTTTTGACATAACCTATAGAGGCATGTCTGTTTTGAGTGCACGTGGTGCACATGATCTATGTGGAATGACTAGATGTTATTCAGTGGGATTGGCACTATAGCGGGTGCGTGATATATTATATATTTATGTATGAGATGCGTAGCATTATGGCATCGAGGATGCGGGTTACATGAGGTTTCATGGGCATCGGGACATCGCGTATGAGGGTTACTTGAGGTTCCTTGGGCATTGGGGCATCGAGGATGTGGGTTACTTGAGGTGCTAGGCACTCGGACCTCATGGAGGCGGACACCGATGCAGTGCGGGTTACGTTGGGTGTTGGAAGCGACACAGGAGCACCAATGGGGCACAGGGGTGACGATGCATCATGGGAGAACTATGCGTCTGGAAAACAGGTTAGTAAACCTTGTTTTCTTTAAGTTTTGTTGGGTTGAGACCGGGTTAGGAGATTCCTAAGGTGGGGATCCCCCCTTGAGGAATTTAGCCAGGACCTCTGATACTAGGGAAGTCCGGGTTACTTTTATCGGGGTGGTATCTACGGTGCCATCTCTGGGTTTCGTTCTGTAGCTTAGGGACGAGCTACGTTAAGGTGGGGAGTTTGTAAGAACTCGGGTTTTTGGAATGGGTCAAAATTCCGAACCTCTTTGAATTTTTGACTGGTTTTTTAGGAAACTGGAGAAAACGGGAAGTTTTTGGAAATTTCCAGACTACACGCTGTGTACTTTTAATTACACGCCGTGTATATGTTAAGCTATTGTCACCTGTGTGCTCGCCGAGTACATGCCGTGTGATGACCGTGTATAAATTTCTTACTACACGACGTGTAGTTTTCAACATGCCGTGTATCCCATACCATGTGGTGGCCATACATGGCGTGTAGGCCTATTGGTGGGGTAGAACAAGGTACACGCCATGTTCTGCTTGGACACGCTGTGTAGTCTAGCCATGTATGCGGGATATACATGGCGTGTGGGTAAGTCGGCGAGGTAGAGAAGAGAAACCAAGTACATTCCATGTACCCATAGGTACACGCCGTGTACTCATGTCAGTAGGTCGGCAGAATCCCAACCGCTAAATGAACAGTTAAATGAAATATACACGGCGTGTAGTCATGAAGTACACGCCGTGTACTTTCTTTTTTTGCGTTAAAATGGTCAATAGCTGTGTTTTGAGGCAGAACACTCATATTTCGCTCGGTTTCATGAACCAAGACGGTCGGGACTTCAATCCTCTCCCGGATCACCATTCGAACTCCGTTTTGATCATGGATTGATGCGTTGGAACCCCATCGGTAAGGCCTTAATTCCTCTTTGGCCATTTTGTTTTATTTTCTTTCTAGAAAGAGTTATAGGCATTTGAACGGTATTGAATCTTTAGTAGATTTACCGCGTTTTAGACCGAATTGGCGGCTGTTACCGAAGGAGTAGCATCGTACGAGTCTCAGGTAGGTGGTACATACCTCATTTTGTGTTTTCACAGTTGTTTGGGTGATGCGGCCTTCGGTGCGTTTTCATGTCTTTTGAGCGGGACCCGTTTTATCTGCTATTTCATATTGAATTGCTTATTGGACCTATGGGATGCCATTGGGTAGGTCTTATTACCAGTTTGTGTGAGCGGGGCCAGGTGAGGGGTCGTTGCTCATCGGGGAATTTTAGCCGGGGGATGCCAAAATGGTTTAAATTGAGTTATATTGTTATAAACTATTTATTTTAATTTATTGAAGCCTGATAAATTGTTAGAGGCATTTAAGATCTCAGTGCTGTTATGGGACAACACCTTGCATAGTTCAATTCAACTGTTTAGTTTGTTTTTCCCGGTTATGTTTTCTGTTTACAAATGTTATATATGAAATTGCTGAATTACATCTGTTTGACCCTTTGGGTTGTGTTGGGCTTGGCCCGGTTACGCTTGAGTGATGCTGATCACAGGTTGGGCTCAGCCTGGGTTACGATGGGTGCTTTTGACCACGGGATTGGGCATTGCGGACATCGTATTAAGGTAGTACGACTATCAGGTTGGGCATGGCCCAGGTTACTAGGATGGGGATTCCATCGGACTTGAGCGACATGGTCGCAGGGACACGAGGTATCAGATGTGTTGGTAGCTTAGGTACTATTTTGGTGATTACCGCTCACCTGTAACTTTGAGTAGTGTGCACACAGAGATACTCTGTGATGAGGTGGTTTTGACCACTCGTGTGGGTAGAGGCCCCCGTAGTTGCAGTTAGGTATTCTGTTTGGGGGTGTTTTTCGTAGGAAGCCACGTGGGAGGTGAGGAGCCTTTAGGGGCTGGGCGTGCCTTCGGGACATCGGTACTTGAGACACGAGGTGTCAGGAGGCACGTGGTGCCAGGTTACTAATCTTGGGCATGCCTTTGGGACATCAGTACTTGAGACACGAGGTGTCAGGTGGCATGTGGTTCCAGGTTACACAACAGAGATTCCGACGTTGGCCGAAGCAGGTGACACTCCATGGTGGCTGTTGAGCACTAGAGGATTTTGTGTTTACTTGTGCACTGTACTGTTTACTATTTTTCTTGTAAATGCATGACTGCTTAAACACATATATTTGGTGTGAACCATTGGAGGGTATCCAACTGAGATTTGTCTCACACCCTGCACGGGCCCTTCAGGACACGTGCAGACTTTATGGATTTACGTGCAGGAAAGAGGCCAGCTTTAGGAGCTGGGATAAGTTAGTTGTTGCATGGATATGGTATGGACCTTGAGATCATACCTAGATGGGGTTTACTTTTTTTTGTTTTATTTTTGGTATCGGCATGCTTACTTGTTTTAGCTACTATTGGTTATCCATTGGCACCCTTTTATATTCAGTTGTGTATGACCTGCTCTGGATGCATGTTTTACTGTTCAGTTGTAGTTACATGTTATTTGCATGCTGTTGTGTTTATTTCCGCTGCTGTTGTTATATTTACTGCTTCCAATGTTTATCTATATTGATTATGCTTCCGCTGTGCGGGTCTGGTTTGAGTCTTTTGAGTCTTTCTTTCCACTGCATCTTTACTGTTATACTTGGACCAATACCCTTATTATGATCCTTTGAGAGGGTATAGCCTCCCCACTATACCTAACAGACCCTCGATTCTAGTCGGTAACCTTTGGCATTCAGGGGAGCTGAGCCTAAGGTAGTGACACCCGACCCGTTAGGCACTGTTCGGGTGGATGGATGTGTCCGGTTCGTTACATTTCATACTTAACTTTTTAAAATTATGTTTTAGTATTCCTTTTTACGATGTGGGTTTATATGAATGAAACTTTCAAGTAGTAAACAATTTATAACCCCGATGAATTTTGAGGGTGAAATTCATTTTAAGGGGGGTAGAATGTAGCACCCTGAGATTTTATAAGATATATTCTTTTTAATTTCTTTGATGTCTTCTATTTTACACTACACCAAGATTATATTGTACTATACGCAACACCATATTATCTTGCAGTATACGCAACACTATTCTTGGCTCGTGTTATACACAATTTCAAGTTCGTTTTGTAGAAATTATTATACGCAACATTAAGTATAGATTTTTTTAATATATAAATGAAATAAGTTTTGATTATGTTATACACAACACCAAAGGTAGCTTTCACTACATGCATCGCTGACTTGGCTTGCATTACACGCAATCGCGACCTTCCTTGATAGCGTGTGTAGTACGCAATACCGGGTTTCACTAAATAACGATATATTGTTATCATATTATTATGAACTATCCATTATGAATAATATTAACTAAATTTTGAATTTTATAACATTATTATTCATCTTACACATTTTCTAGAACATGGTATGAGAACAAAATAATTTTTTCGGGTAAAATAAGTATTTTTCAAAAAATGCAGTTTTGCCGCCTTTTGATGGCGCACCCACTTTAAATCTAGTTTTTGACATGTTTATAAGTTCAATTTGAAAAAGTAAAATTCTTATTTGGAATCAGGATATAAAAATTTACTTTGGATAAATTTTTAATATTATTCAGATAACTTTTATTTTTTAATGATTAGTAAAAACACGCTATATTTTAATTAAAAACAACTTCTTTCATCATAATAATTTATATGGTTAAATTATAATATTGAATGGTTTTAAAGTATAAATATAATATATTTTTACCATTTAATATAATGTATTCCATTACCATTAATTTTACATTGAATTCATAGGTAAAAACATTTCAATCTTTGGCAATGTTTTTACTTTTAAAACCCGTTTTATTAACAATGGGATTAATTTTAAATTAATTACTGCAAATTATGTGTTTTGAATTTTGATAAATGGATTCCATATTTGAATTCAGTGGGTCCAAATTATGTTAATAGGTTAATTTTATTTTTTTGATATTATGAATAGTAACTACGGTAATTTTTATTTACTGCAGTTAAAGGTAAATCGGGTAATTAAGGGTAAAAATAAGATTATTAAATTACCCTAACACCTTCCAAAATTCTATTGGATGACTAAAAGTCGACCTATATTACCAAAGGGTCATAATAGATTCATTTTATGGACTTTTTACCATGAAAATAATTTAATTATTATTAAAACCAAAGAAAGTGATAACATGTCACTCTCTTAAATCTTATAAGTATAATAATTTTAATTTAGTGATACACTTCATGAAACTTCAAACATGAATAGTTTAAAGAAATATAATAAAATTATCTACATTATGTGAATTTATTTAGAATTATTAGGGATTAAATAATTATCATTAAAGGTGACACAATAGTGATTTTTAAATTATTTTATTGATTGAAATATCAAAAAAATGGATTTAAAAATATTAAAATAAATATTATATGAATTAATTAATGTTCTACAAAAAATTTCTAGATGAATATGACATATTAGGAGTCTATTAAAGATTTTTTTTCGAATATATCCTCATTGAGGATTTTATTTAAATTCAAATAAATGAATAGTGTTAAATTTGACACTATTGTTATTTTATAAAAATAACATATTATAAAATTGTTTAAATATCACAAAAATATTTAAAAATTATAAATTTAAATTTATATGGTCTAAAATTTCACAAAGTATCAAATTATGGACAATTAAAAATACATAAGTAATTATTTATAATAATTTAAAATTTAGAATCTTATTACCACAAATAAAATTAAATAGATTAAATAAGGATAAATCAAGTTGATAAGGTTTAAAATAAATTTCCAACATGTCTAAATTTTATTGGCTGATGGGATTACAACCCTATATCATCTAATATTTGAATATGAGTCTTTTTTGGAGGTTTTTAAGTGGGTTTAGAATTTATTATAAACTAATATTTCTTATGTTTCCAAAGGTGCCCCTCTCCTCCCTTATAAAAGGGAACCTCCTCCCTCTCCTCATCACACAATTTTGAGCTTCAATCTCGGCCCAAAACTTCCCAATTATATTCTCAAAATCTCTAGTTATATCATAGAGGTTATGGTATTCTCAAAAGACCAACTCTAGTGCCCCAAGAGAAAGTTTAAAAGAGGCACGTCGAAGAAGAGGTAATCTCTTCTACCGATTCTTTCAAGTTTCTTTATTCTTCTACTTCCACTTATTTAGTTGTTTTATTATGAAGTAATATCATAATTATAACTAAAATAATGATATCTTATTATAAATATGAAAAAACCCCATTTCACCTTCTATCCATCCTATGAAAAATGAAATCGCCACGCGTGCGTACGTACGAAATACCGTCTCCACGCCGTGGTGTAATATGTTTTCCCCCACCACCTTACATGGATGGGTATAATGGTATAAAGAATAACTATATATGGTTATTATAACATAATACTAATTCTGAGATATTATATCATCCACTCCAATTACATTCAATAATAATGGGAACGATATCATCGCTCGTGGGTACGTACGGATTACCGTCTCCACGACGCGATGAGATTCATTATCCATGTTAACCATTAAAGAATGATTATAAAGTATATATAATGAATAATAATGATATATATGAAATAATAATGATACTGGATTTATGTATATATATATTTCATCTACTTACTTCCATTCAAGTCAATATGGAAAGGAAAACATCGTTCATGCGTACGTACGACCTACCGTCTCCATGAACGGTGTGTTTCATTACAATTATCTATATATTATATATATATACTGAATATAAATGATATATAAATCATGTTTTATGTTCTGTAAGTAAGTAAATCATGATATAAGTAATAATAATATCAAGAACAACAAGTCCAAACACGTATGATAAATCAAACGAATATTACCCAAAACATTGCTTTAAC
The DNA here is from genome assembly GCA_963277665.1 of Viscum album. Classification (NCBI taxonomy): domain Eukaryota; kingdom Viridiplantae; phylum Streptophyta; class Magnoliopsida; order Santalales; family Viscaceae; genus Viscum; species Viscum album. The sequence continues at coordinate 1,115,185,283 of OY728146.1, forward strand.
ATGGAATTGACAAATGAACGGGTAATATAAAGACCTAAGTGAATCATAAATGATATCGTAAGAATGAATATGATTCTGGAATAAGTTAATGACATTATTTAAATCATTATACAGGAGTTTCAGATACGTACAAATCATATCTGACCTAAGGTAAGGGATAATTTTGCAAATCTCATTTTTATCCTGGATTGCTTATATATAAGTATTTACTTGGGTTATATTTTTTCATATATGTCCATAAAGATGATTTTCATAAAGTGTTTGATATTATTCAACGTATGTTTAAAGTCATGTTTACCCCTCTTTGACTTTTACTTTGTGTTATGGAAGGAATCTTTCTTTTGTTTACCATACGTGGTACTTTTTGACTTTTTCGGAAAAAGTAGGAGGAGAATGTTTTTTTAACTTATACGACATGAACGGAATTTTACGGTTTCATAACACCTTTTTCTTCATGAAGATTACTTTACAATATTTGATGACTATTTTAAACAAAATCCTTTTCATTTAAAATTGCATGTCATTTTGTGAAAAGAAATTGATTTTCAAGAAGAAAGGATATTTTCCTCAAGAATTCATTTCAAGTATTTTATCAAAACTATTTCCCATATAAGATGAAATTAATTAGTATGATTTTGTTTCAAGTATAATGTCTATATTATTTACATGGTTTGACTTTTCTTATGATGAAATGATATACATTTGTTTTATATGGATTATGTTGTGATGGGATGATGTTTATGAAACCCATTTTATTCGATGGGTTATTATGAATGATGTATGCTTTTTTTTGTGGCACACTTAAGAATGATTTAATTATGAGATGGGTGGGACCTATATCTCCCTCTAATGCATTGGGTAAATATTTATATCTCATGATATAGACATGGCTGGAATGGAAAGTTAATCCGGTTCAGTGATACAGGATTGGAACGAGGAGTGAAATCGATTCAGTAAGGGACTTTGTCCACTATGATGGTCTTGGAAACAATGCCTTGGATACTATGGAAATAATACCATGTGCTTAATGGATTCCAAAATTACCTGTTTTATTATCATTCTATTTTATCATGATTAATGTTCCTTTATGATATATGCCCTATGTACTGCCATGTTTTAAGTCTTTGCTCAAGATTATGATGTTTAGATTTTATGCTCATGTTTTTACGTTCAAATGTTTATGGATTGTTTTATATTCTCCATGTTTACCCTTACTGAGAATTTGAGCTCACCCTTTTTATGTTTTATTTTCCCCAGGATATAAATAAAAGTTTTAGGTAAAACAAAAAGGGGAAGAACTTTATGGGATATGTTAAAGATCTTTTACCATGATTAGAAGATTTTGTTTCGAGTTTCCAAATACAATAAACTAATAAAGTATTTGGGAGTTTTTTTGTTATGTATTAAGTATTTCACAAAAGTAATGTAATATCCATGTACCTCAAGATTTGGGTCTCTACACTTCTGGACTTCTCCTAATGAGTTATGAAGCTATTCAAGCTCCCCTATGATGATATCTAATTCCAATTGAAGACGCAGCTGCTAAACAATCTTTTCCTTAATCTTCTTTTTCAGTTATTTCTACTTTGAAGTATGATTAGCCTCAGATTGGGACAATGCTTCTTGTAATTCATCAGTGTTGATCAAAAGTTTAGCTTTTATCAAGTATTTCCAAAGCTTCTGCTCTTTCTCCCTCTTTTGGATAATATATTTCACTGTGGTATGAATTTCATGGTATTCAAAATCACCAAATATTATTGTGATAAATAGAGATGAAATTCATGAAATTATTAAAGGTAGTTCCTCAAGGGAAATTTTAGATATTATCTTCCATATATTTTTCCATGCCTTGAGACGTGCAAGATGAAGGGACTTTTGTAGTTTTGGGTCTGATTCAAAGTTACTTTCATAAGAAAGGACATATTATGGGATTAACACATTTAAATAAGTGCCCTATTCTACTCCTTCCTTGACGATGGCTACTTCAACTTCTAATACTATTTGAGCTAAGTCATAGGCTTCACCTCTGGACTTATCCATCGAAGTTGACAACCCTATATGGTCAATTAAGGTTTATATTAATGGTTAGTTTCAAGGGATAAAAAAGTGAGTACAATTATAATATCACTATCTCTTACCTAATAGTAGGTCAACATATTGAGAAGACTCCTCCCCAATATTTTCAATTTCAATAGTTTTGTTTGATGCCTCTAGGTGGGGAATGCTATCTTTAATTGGCTCAAGATTATCGTAATGAGTCTCAGGAGGATATGTTGTCCCAAGATTCACCTGAGACAATGTCTCTGAAATGATAGGATTGAAATTAATGTCAACACTTCCTTCAAACATTGTCACTGTAGCATTTTCATAAGATGGAACTGCATATTTAAACCAACCACAGTTATAAATTTAATCATAAAAAGATTAATAGGACAAATAATGAAAACACAGGTCCAGCTGATTATATACAAGGAACTTCCAAATCCTCTAAATAATTTTGTATATTAACATGTTCTAATACTTCTTCAAAAGACATGCCAAGGTTCATCATATAATCCAATGATATCCTAGATCCCAGGTTAGTCTCACCTATGGGAGCACTTACCATGTTTTCTTTTCAACCTTCCTCCACCAGCCTTTGACCCAAAATAGCTTCTTCAAAAATTGTTGTGGTGTCTGCATCAGTTGTTTCTGGATGTTCTGGTGCATGTGATGAACCTAAAGTACCATAGGATTAAAGTCATTTGTTTTTACATTTTATTTTTTATAATGAATTTTTGATTTACTAGAGGCCTCTTGTCTCTTGATAGCAGGAACATGAGCATTGCTGGGAATAGACGTTGGTTCCTTTGACCTCAATACCTCTTCAAGAAACACTGGGTTAGTAGGAATTTGTTCATGTTTTTTAGCACCCTCCAGGGTTCCTTGAAGCTTATCTGTATTTTATTTTAAGGAAAAAAAAGAAGAATCCCAAGAAATTCCAAGAAGTTTAAAAACTTTTTCATGAATATGGATGAAATTCATGATTATTAGAAAGGCTTACCACTACTAAGAAAGAATTTCACAAGGGATTTATTTATTCAATGCTTTTTTCTTTACCTTCTTAGGAGGAATTGCATCATCATCTCCAAAGGTAGGTATTGGAGATGACAATACCCTTTCCATCTCATCCCCCATGGACTTTTAGCCATAATATATTTATCTTGATTCATGGGGTGATCCAGTAGCTCCAAGATTAGTTCCACCAGGGCTATATCATGTTGATGGAACTTAATTTGTTTTTCCTTTAACCAGTTGCAAGTTAAGATGATATTTTCCTTGAGTAAAAAAGCTTTTACTGAATTAAAATCTCAAATAATAAGAGAATGTGAAGAAAAGGAAACATTCATCTTCAGGATCTAAAACGTCACACCATTCTTCATATAATGAAGGACCCCTACAACCCTCCTGTGAAGAAGTTCAAAAAAGTTGTGGTTGATGAGGATGGATTCACCCTCTGCCAAGGAAGGAGGTCAATGAGTAAGGACTTCCCCTCCCACACTGGCAAGGAAGAAGGGAGTTTATCTTTCCCCCCTATACACAAGGAAAATACTGTTGGAATTGAAACACTCAATGCTCCTCTCATCACGGGTGGCGGTTCTCCCACTCATCGATCAAGTCTTGGAAACGAGAAGTGTACCCCATTATGTGACCTTAGCGCAAATATTTATAATTATCCTCCCCTCTCTCTGAGGGTATGTGATGGGAATATGGCACTAGTGGACTCAGGTAATCGACTTTGCACAAGAAGTCGAGCAAGATAGTGTTTCAAGTGAAAGTTTATGCTGCATTTGAATGAACTTGTGATAGTTTGTTAGTTTTCTGGTTCTTCGGATATGTTATTAATGTGAAAGTCATCAGTCATACTACAAGGATCTTCCTCAGATGTGGTTTCAGAGAAGGAAGTGTCCACCAATTCATAGCCATCCGGATTTGGACGAACGAGAGGGCATGACACTTGCCATCGGTATCGGGCCCATGCATCCCTACACGAGACAACTATCCGAGCGGCCATGCGGAGGTGAAGACTTGTTTAATTGATGTAGGTGATGGGGAGGGGCATCTCCAAATAGTCTTGATTTTCTTGTCTTTTACTTTTTTAATGGATTTTATGTGGTTGGAATTGTTTGGGTTCACACTTACCTTTAAAAGTGTCATTTGAAAATACAAAAAAAAAGTTGATTGAGGAGGAAGGACGAATCCCTTTAGTGTTACCATGATCTATCATTTCCTTCACCCACTTCGTAGTGGGAATTGATTCATCAGTTGCATATATGAGCATTTATAGATCTCGGATATAAGTTCTCATTTCATTGGGATTGTCCTTAAATAAAATATTAGATGAGGCTCGTAGATCCCCTACTCCTAAAATATGCATCCCTTCACACATATCCATCCATGTGGTTTCAGCATCACAATTTAAACTTTTCCATGTTTGAACAACCTTTGGTCGTAAATATTCAAAGCACACACCAGAGGGTTGTGAAGAGGATCCTGCAGCCTTGGATTTAAGTTTCTTTCCAAATCTTGTAGTCATAGATGGGGGATAATAAAATGGGACTCATCGCTCTTAAAAATGACGGAGACCAGATCGCCTCAGTAAAACCTCAGTAGGGATTGATGGGGTAGATTTTTTATCTCTAGAAGGTGGATTATATCTGGAACGAGGCCGCTTTAGTGAATTTGAAGCCTCATCACCTCTACCCTGAGACTCTAGTGAGTCAGACCCTGATGATGAAGAATTACCTTCCAAATGAAGGGGTTCCCTCCTACTACTTCTCTTTACCCCCAATCGAGGGAAAAAATGGTTTAATACCCATTTAGTGTAAGATGAAACCTATTTTTAGGAATACTAGATAGTCAATATTCTTACTGCATCAATGATAGGTAAATTAAATATTTCCCCAGTCTTCTCCATAGATGTTAGCAACCATTGTTGTCAGGAAACCATCAGATGTTTCTCTAATCTAACATGCATAGGGGGGATACAATATTTTTTTGTAGTCATTTTAATTGAATTGAAAATATATAAGGATCATAGGACTCACATATGATTTATCCATTAATATTGGTGGCCAATACGCCATCCCTACAAGATGACACGTATTCCCTTAGCTCTAAACTATCCATCCAATCAACAAAAAATTTCCCCATAGGTGGATTCTCATAAGGAAAGAAATTAAATTCCTTAAAGATACTCAACCTGCCCTTAATAATGTAAGCGTTCAGAGAAAAGGGTGAAATACCAGAGAAAGCTTGAATAGATGGTCGGAAAGAACTTCCAAATACTTGTACCCCACTTTGTACAACATAAGTTCTAAAGTGAGTAGTGATCCATCCTCATAACACCTGGAATGGTTCTTCTATTCTAAAAGAAGACTTCCCTCTATAAATATATAGTAATCTCATATGAATCTTTTCCAAAATAGGAGTGTCTAATCCTACCATCCTTCTCTCAGTCAGCTTGGGCGCAATAACAAATGTTCCTATCCTCACACCTCCTTTAGAATCTCAGACTGGTAATAAGTACACACTGAGCCACATGGATAGTAAAGCTACTAAATGTGACTTCATAGGAATATTTGAATTGACTTCATATCCCCACTTGTCAAACTCTCCTTTCTCTAATATTGGAAAAAAAGTGTCAGGTGTACCTCTTTTCTTTACCTTTGGATATTTGGTCAGATGAGTGTAGGTGGGACCATTTTCCTTATTCTTTACCAGTAATATTTCCATCCATTCCTCTAGATGAATATCCTTTCTTGTGTGGGAATTTGTGGTGGTCGTGTTCTTGAGTTTGTTAAATATTTTAATCAACTCACGAACCAAAGCTGGTGTCTTCTCTAAGTCATTCCATGTCACCTTGGGGGGAATAAACTCATCATACATATCTCTAAGGGTTTGATCTTGAGAAATATTGTAGACATCCCACAAGATAATGCCTAATTTTCCAAGTGTTAAATGAAAGGAGTTAGTTTCTAGGATCCATAGGCTTAGTAACTCTTTCACAAAATAATCATTCCTATATACATAGGTTTTCCCAACCTAGACAGCCTCATAAATCCCAACACCTTTTAAGTCGACTATAAATTATGCACATGTCTTGCTCACCCAATATTCCCACATCCATGCAGGTTTTACACCTCCTCTAGGGTGGAAATCCCAATTTTCTTCCAGCCTTTAGATTGACCCATATGAGAATTTTGAAATATGGATGAATAACAGTGTGGATGTAGCTCGAGTGTGCGTGTTTTCAAACCTGGAGCACAGGGGATGTGATGCATAATATGATCTTTTTCTGTTGTCCCAACATTATAAAATGAACCCTCAACAGAAATGTTGGTATATGAGAAGTTGGTATAATATTGAAACCAAGAGAGTTGGATATAGTTCTTCGGGTCTGGAATATTGAATTCTTGTAGATGAACATAGCTATATAGAGGAAAATAAGTTATTCAGGGAACATTGAAGTGATATTTCTCCAGATATTTTTTCAACTCTGGATGTGTGGTGTCACAGATGCCAAAGTAGTCATGACTGACAACATTCATCATGTCATAAATCCTTTTACTAGCCAGTTCATCAGTGGTTCTGATTATTTTGGGAGCCATTGAACCAGCATAAAGATCAAAAATCATCTTTAAAGTAAGTTCTTTTTTGACATTTTTCCAAAAGAATTGAAAAAATCTATGAAGTCATTAAGGGGAGAAAGTATAAAACTTGGGGCACAAGTGTAAGACAATGCACAAGTGTGACTCCCCAGTTATAGCATGATAATAGAAAACATACAGCAGAAGAACGTCTAAACAGAAGCATCTGAGCGAGAAAGAGATTGTACACTGAGAGATAAAATTTTGGAAGTCAGGAGAATTTTTATGGAAGTGAAGCCGCTATATATAAGAGATGCAAGTCACCCTATGTGCTAGGATCCTACGTGCTACCAACTTGTGCTACCGGTTAACTAGCACGCTTAAAACTTGCACACTCGAGTACCATATTTTTTTTATTCATTACTTTACCTTAGTATAGGATCATCTTTTCATTTCAGATCCAATTCTGAGGGGGGGATTTTTTTGACAGTCTATTCCATTATAGAGTCTAAAAAATGAAAAAGGGAAATTCCCTAGAAAAAAGAAAAGAAAACACTTGAAGAAAATAAAGATTTAAAAATTCATGAGCATTGAATCGCCCTAGTCGGACCAAGGGGTCGTCGACACACAAACTACTCACACACACCCATTTGGCATGCAACCTACTTGAATTACCAATTTCATTTCACCTAGGATCCTATTTTTTCCTATAAATAAACCCTTGGGGCCTTCATTTTTATGGGTGAATTTCCCTAAAGCCCAATTGCTGCTCTGGTCACCCTAGTGCTTGTCCCAAGTCATTCGAAACTTTCAAGGTAGTTCTTTAACACCTAGAGTGGATGATTTGAAGGAGTATCAAAAGACTTAAGTCCTTTCAGTGTTTGAAATCCATAACACTTGAATGCCTAAAGAATCCAACCTCCCTAAATCAGAAACACTTGTGCGCCACCTATTCCATTCATAGGAACTTGAGTGCCCCACTTCTGGGAATACATGTGAATACTCTTGAAGGCTTGATTCAAGTCTTGCCCAAGTATTATCATCTAGGTCTTTCTTCGATTAAGTGAACATCAGGTCTCCCATGCCTACTTTCATGCCCATACTTGTGCGCTAATACCTAATTGGGAACCCCTCTTTGATTCACCTAATCTTTTTAGTCTACAAGCCATCAAGCCCTCCTCAAATCCATTCATGGTAAGGATTATTCTTTATTGGATCCCTTGTCTGAAAGGTATTCTGTTGAGACCTCCATCAAAACCTCCTGATTTATCAAACCTTTGGGAAAGACACATATGTGTGTATCCTATTTTGGTTAGTATTTCTGCAGTTATAGGTTTCCCACATTTTTTTCCAAAAGGGATTAGGATTAATGAAGTGTTTGTGGGTTTTTATATCCATAGTCACATAGACCTTTCTCCCAGGAACAATGTTGGGGAGTTCTTAGTTTGGAGGATTGTTTTTTGGGTTCTGACCTCCCCTTATCATATCTAAAACCCGGAACCTCAAGTTTCTGGTAGGGAAGGTATGGTTCACACTTTCTTTTCCATCCAAGAAAAAGAGAAATCTCCCTCCCCTACCAAGATCCACAAGGGCATCCATCCTGGTGTAAGCCTATAACCTTTCAAGTAGAAGGTTGTAGTCTTGCTCCTCTATACTTCCTTCACCTCCACTCCTTCCTTTTATTGGACCCCTGTCCAATGTAAATTGAAGAGAGGTAAGGTTCATTACCTCACCCTCTTATCGGGTCAAATCGACATCTTCCACCATCACAACCATAGGCGTGCCCTCTTCCACCAAAAGAGGAGGAAAAGTGTGGGTACCTTTGTTGAATATTTGACATCCTTTTGTTTCTTACACTGAGTATGACTCATGTGGTCTTAGAGATTTTTCATGATCACAACATTTTCACAAATTAATGAACTAAGAAAACTCTAATTCCTACCATAATTGGGATACGTAGGAAGCCTTCTTAGGTCCTGAGATCACTGGATATCCTCTTCAATAATCTAACCCTAATTACCCTAATATGGACACTCTCCTTTGTAATAATCCCCAAATTAAACTCCCAAATCATCAAGAAATCCTTTTCAGGATGTAAACCCAAACTTATTTCTCTTGAAGGACTGTACTCTCGTATGAGACTCATTGAACTACATGGGCTTTGATTCCCATCCACATGGGATATGTAGGAAGACTCTTTAAGGTCTAAACCTAACACATCAAATCAACCATGTTCTCCTTGGGCCATATTCCAAACATGGTCTAATAGTACTTGGAAAAGCATATCCTTTCCAAGTTCCTTGGGTTGCTTCAACATAAGTCCCACAATAAAATTTTACTAAGAACCTTTCTCTTAGATTTCCTTACCACATGACATTAAACTTTATGGATAGGTCCTTATCACATGACCTTAAAAGGTATGATGCGTCCCATTAAGTGGCACCAAACTATAAGGGTTTTCATTTCTTTCACAAGGATATGTAGGTAGCCCATTTTGTGGGTATGATCCCAATATCAAAACAAACCTTCGTCTCCATGGACGACAATAAATTTCAGAGTGCCCCACTGAGTGGCTTAAAAACCAGTATCATCATAGCGATGATTAAAATAATATATAAATAGTATATGAGAGGATACCATTAATGGGGAACCTCAAATACATACGGATATATCTATTAATGAATAACCTCAAATGCATACAGATGATTCTAAATTTTACACATGTTAATAAGTGATTGAAAATTTCAAGGAGAACTTATGTTATACTTGGTAAATTAATAAGGATTCATGAGAATATCTTCAATTTTAAAGAGAGTCTTGGAGTAGACAATAATTACCCCCAAAAGGGCATGATGAGTCTGACTACCCATCCTCTCGACCAATGAACGTTCCTAAGTAACTTAAAGTTCAAACATAAAAAACACCTGCCTTTGGAAAGCATGTCCCTTTTGGATAAAGAACTACTGGGTGTTTCTAGTTCCATGAATAAATCCAATAGAAGCCACCTAGAAACAATGATTCTTAATACTAGAACACGCGTTTCAAGGAACTACAAAACATGGTGTTTAGTATAAAGGTTGATGAGTCAAGAACTATAGTAAGAAACAAGGATTGACTTTTTGCACAAGGTTATAGTCAATAAGAATGAATATACTATAAGGAAACCCTTTCACCAGTATCTCAACTTGAATCCATAAGAATCATTATTTTTTATGAATCTAATTTAGATTTCAAGAATTATAAAATGGATGTGAAGAGTGAATTATTTAATGGTTTTATAGTTGAGTATTATTTTTTAGAAAAACCCCCTAGTTTTTAAAATCCACATTTTCCAAATAATTTTTTTCAAATTAAATAAAGAATTATATGGTTAAAAAAAGTCTCCTATAGCTTGGTATGATAGGATCAACAATTTTATTATTTCAAAGAGATTTTATAAAGGTATTTCTAACCCCACCCTATTTATAAAATGAATTTAAAAATATATATTAGTAGTAAAAATATATGTTCATGATATTTTTTTGGATCTTCTAGAAATTCATTGTGTAATGATTTTTCTAAAATGATACAAAATGAATTTAAAATGAGTTTAATGGGTGATCTCAAATTATTTCATGTATTTCAAAACATTAAAACTAATGAATGAATTATTTTAAATCAAATTAAAAACACAAAATATCTTTTAATTTTTTTAACATGGATAGCACTAAGAGTAGGGATACTCCTATGTATACCACCTATAAATTGGATATTTATGAAACTAGGATACTAGTTGATCAAACTAGTTATAGTGGTATGATTTGAACTCTTTATATCTTACTACTATCCAACCTGATATAATGTTTTTGTATGTGTGATCCTTTTCAATTTAATCCTAAAGAGTTATACATAAATGTAGTTAAAAGAATTTTCAAATACCTCATGTATACAAATAATTTAGGAATGTTTTATGCTAGAGGAAAATAATTTAATCTATTGAGTTATTTTAATGATGATTTCGGTGGATGAATGTTTGATAGAAAAAGAACCTACGGGACATGTCAATTTTTTGTTAAGTATATAGTTTCATTATGTAGTAATAACTATAATTCTATAGTATTATAAACTGCTGAAGCTGAATACATAGCTACTTGCAATTATTGTGCACAACTTTTTTGGATGAAATGAACTCTAATAGATTATGGATATCAATTTCTCGATGTCCCCATAAACTGTGAAAAAACAAGTGCTATTGAAATTTCCATGAACCCAATTTCAAATTCTAGGAAAAATCATGTTAATATAATCCATCACCTTGTAGAGACCATTTTCAAAAAGGGGACATCACTCTTGAGTTTATTGGCATAAAACATTAGTTAGATGATGTGTTTACTATGAATTTAATTTATGAGTGATTGAACTATATCAATAATGAAATACAAATGATTAATCTTTGTTAAGTATAAAACATTGGGTGACACACTATTTGATGAAAAAACATTGAGTGACACACCATTGGCTATCACACCATTGGGTGACACACCGTTCAGGGACACACTATTGATTATCCATGCCTTGGGATATTTTAATGCTTCAAGTACTTTTAAACCACTGGTTTTATTTCTTCTGATTTATTTTTATTTCATGACCCGATATGTATATCTTCTTGAAAACAAATTTTTATTTCATGTATTATTTTTATTTTTAGAATACCTAATATTATTAATGATATAAAGAAGTAATGATGTCTATTTTGAACATACCTCGAGGTGAGCGTGATATTTTTGATTTCTGAGTGACCTCTCTTCTACCAACCTTCAAACCTTTAACTTTTCTCCTCTACTTCGACCGTTCAAACTGAATATATCTATATGATGAATATGAGGTGACCTTTTAAGTTCTCTCTATTCGAGTCGATACCAAAAAATATCCAAAAGAAAATGTCAGGTGAGCCAGTTGTTGTAGAACCTATCAATCCCAACCTTGAAAACAATGTTGTAGTAACTAAAAGGAGTGTTGAGTAAAAATAGTTGTTGTCAAGAAAATATCTAGTGCTCAAAGTTCTTCAAGAAAAGGGTTTGTTAAATTGGATTGACTTGGGTGAAAACCTATTTTACCCAAAATTGATATAATATATTTATCAGTATATGGAGTTTCCTTTTAATCATGATGGTGTTGATGGGATAAGAAGTCATTTAAAAAGTCATGAAATAGGTTTTACTTTAAGGATATGGGTTAAATTTCTGAGAGTACCTCATGAAGAAATTTATGATGACTACAGAGGTAGAATTATAGAATCCAGTGATATTTTTATATATAAGGATGAACTTATTGTTCTTACAAGAGACAGAATAATAAGAATTCCTATTTCATCTGTGCTAGATGGAGAATGAAGGTTGTTGTTTATGTTCATTCAACACATGCTATGTCCCAGGAAAGGTGATATTACCACATTAATATATTAGGATGTATATCTACTTTACATAATTTTAAAAGGACACAAAATTAATTTTTGTAGATATATTATGGTTCATATGTGTGATATGATAATGCCTACCCCGAGTTCTAATTCCTTGATCTACCTGAAGTTGATTTCTTCAATGTTAAATGATATGGTACTTTTAGATAAGTATGAAGAAATAGTTATAGAATAGGGTGGTTAATGTATTTCAAGATCTATTTTTCCGATAATGAAAATTATATAGAACCCCTAAAAATGATAATGGGTTGGTGATAGTGATAAGGTATAGGTTTATTAAAATCCAGTTGATTATCCTACAAGACCAATGGATGATTTTGATCTAGGATTGAATCCAAACGAAGTTGTATAATAATTTGATGAAGACAAAGATGGTGATTCAAGAGAGTATGTTGAAAAGGAACTATTTTTTGATGAAGTTAGTGATCTAGACTTGTCACCTCAATCTCCTCCCATCAAATTTTCTTCTATTAGCCCTCCTAAAATTCTACCTAAAATATAAAATATTATAAAAATTAATGAATAGGAAACTGAAGTTTCATGCAAGGATAAATTTAAAAGTTTTCTAAGTATGATAATGAATATAAAAATATAGATGTTGATGAAGAAGTGTAATATGATGAAAATGGAGATGAAGTTAAAAATGGTAGTGGAAGTGATACTGATGATGATGATTCTGAACCTGATGGTTCACCTATAAAAATTAGAAGGAAATTTGTATAGATGCCTACAAAACTATTTTCTTCACCTGGTGAATCCCTAAAAAAACAAAATTTGACTAAAATAGTGCATGTAAAGCTTAAATAAAAAGATGCACTTTTAGGGGGATCCATCCACATATTTGGAATTACTTAAAAATAATAAGGATGTTAATAGAACTGAAGTTGAATCTAGTTCTACTTTTGATGGCCGAGTAGTTTTTGATTATTCTATAGTGGAATAGATGTGTGATATTTCTACTATATAGAAACATGTGGTTGAGATAGATAAAATGGAGATGCCTTTTTCTGAGCAGGGAAGTGGTGTTCAGTTTGATGTTTTGTTTATTGATAAGCAGCCAATTGATTTCTACATAGGAGTTGATTTTTTTATAGAAATATAATGTATAGAAATCTAGATTTTAGACTCCAGATGTCCATATGAAATAATTATCAGTTGGATTAAAGTCTACTAATACTCAGGGGGTTGAGATAGTTCTGCTACCTCTGCCACCATTGTACCTTCATCTTATGGGTTACATATTCCTAGTGATATTTATATTGTTACTCCTTCAGATAGTTGGGATGACCCTATTATGGAAGAATGGGGTAAATTCCGTGACGTGGGGTGTATACAAAAGAATGGTGGACAAGGGGATTGATGTGAAGGATATACAAAGGTATCTATGATAGCTGAGGTTGATTTTTATGGGTTGTTGGAGAATTTTTCATCTGTGAGACCTCATGAACCTAAACATGTCGCTCCATATACTCCATCTATACCTGTTGATGTAATCAATAAAAGCTACTTGGATGATTTTAGTATGAAGTTGTTAGATGATTTTGATGTGAAATTAGGGAATCAACCTTCTCAATAATTACTAATATGTGAGAAAGATGAATGATATATCATCCAATTGGTTATTCAACACATTTAATCAAAGATGATTCATCGTATTTATGATATGGATATTGAGAACAAGAGAATATTTGATGAGGTTCAATCTATCAATGATATGCTTAAGGACATGAATTCAACCTATACATTGTCTTTGGATGGTATTTTGATGATTATTGAAAATGTTTCTTCAGACACACCTACCTCTATGGCTGAACCTTTTTTTGATGTTGATAAGATACACTTAGTTTCCAGAGAAGAGTTGAGAGTTGCGTCATCCAGTGATTTTAGAAGTGTCACTGATCATCCCCAAGATATGTTGAGAATAATTAGATATAACTCTAACCATGTTGTCATGTTGATTACCAACTATGATCATGACATGAAATTTGAAAGGGAAATAATCACTAAATAAAAAAATTATAACCTATCAATGATTTATACCAAGCTTAAAATGGATGAAAATCTCAAATTCTTATCTAAAAATTTGAGGATGACCCCTATGACTTAGGCCTTTAAAGAGAAAGTCAAACAGCTGATAAAGATGACTCTCATGTTGAATATATTCATGGAGGATAAGGGCGATTTGTTTATCGCAATGGAAAGAGGTGTTCATATCATCATGGATTTTATAAATCTCATGAAGCCTTTTCATAATGTTCAGGGATAATATGTTGTTGCTGATAAAGCACTTCCTATTACTCCTCAGTTGTCTCTCAGACAAGAAGTATCCAAATATCCTCTAGATCCTATTCCCCATCCTTTTACAATGACTCCTTATCAATATATGATGCATCTCCAGTCAGTTATTGTAGAAGATCATCCTTGGGTTATAGTTGGACTATCCTATGGTGTTCCATCTATTTTACATTGACCTGAATCTACTGCCACATAATAAGAGAAAGCTATAGATTGGGGAAAACAACCAATGGACCCTTATTCCAAATATTGAGCTTCTTTTTTGTTGGATTATAAATTTTTTCTTTGATTGGACTTCATTTTTAGTATTTTTTTCTAGTAATTTTTACTGTCTTCAATAGCTATTATTCTGTTATTTATCTTTGGTTTTATTGATATTACTATGTTTATTATGATAATATTTACATTTTTTATAATCCCAAAAGGGGGAGAAATCCTGTATGGCCTTTATTTTTATCATTATTTATCTTTGGTACCATCTTTACATATCGTGAATGATAAGATATTACCTTTTATGTCATGATTTATATTTGTGACATCCTTGATACAATTCATTGTTTACATTTGATTCCCTGGTTTATGATCATCAAAAGGGGGATATTATTGACCTCCTAATTTTAAGGATCACAAAATCATGATTGTAATAAATTTAATTTTTTTATCAGTATATTATATTCTAAGAGAGGTGTTAAAATTGATTAAGTTTGAGTCGCTGTTAGCCTATACTAAGGAATAGATGTTGTTGAGTCTGAAACCGCTATGAATGATCCACCTTCAATACTAAATCACCGTTGAGCAAACACACCACCAGAAATTACACCACCAGTTCATATTTTTTTACGAAGTCTGAGACACTATCATGTTAATACACCATCATCTTGGAAATATCTCTATGTTTGAGATGCCACCAAAATGAAATACCTCCAGAGTAAAAAATAGGTAATGTATGAGACAACATCAGTATTTCATACCATAGTTATATAAAATTAGAAAAGTATGAGACACCTCCAGCCTGAACTACTTTCAAAATAGTCACTGCAAAAGGATGACCTGCCACTAGTTGAGACATCGTCTTCATAGTGAAATTTTGGGTATGTAAAAGACACCGCCAATTATGTTTCACCATTGTAAAGAGACACCGCCAGACCCTGAGACACCGCTAAAATGACTTATTGCAAGACTAATCCACCACAACTATTTTCTTAACATATAATATTTTTGAATTAGATTATTCTAATGGATATATTATTCAATTCAATTCAATTTTTATTTTTTTGATTGTTTCTTTAATATGTCACAAAATACATTAAAGAGGATGTCAAGAGAGCTATGCAAGGAATCTTGCACGTGGAAATTCTTCCCACTTCTATAGTAAATAATGAAAGTAGAATCCCTCAAAAAATAAATGATTCATGTGAAACATGAATCATATTGTTAGAAATCTAAGAACTCAAGATTACTGAAAACACTCTTTGAGATGAAGAGACAAACTGCAACATCCTAAACAACACTTGACTAAGGAATCCAAAGTACACAACCATCAGCTACTTTCCTCTAGTTAAATAATAAGAGTATGTAATAATCAGTTTTTCTGAAATTTTCAAGAGAACCTGAATCAAAAATCACTACAAAATCAAATCAAGATACACAATATACATTGCAACATATAGAACATTTATAAACTCCACATTGTAATATTTCTCTATTCTTTTTATCTTTATTTTATTTATGAGAAGTGTGTGTGCATACTCTATTTTATCACACACACATTGTATCCTATACTAAAAATGGATGATAACTTATATATTCTCAAATCTTGTATCATTTTACCCCCACTTATAACAGTGGTAGATGTCCCTATTTTCCCTATTTATTTTACTCCCATATATAACTATGGAAGTGGTCATGTGTTTCCAGGATAGTTGTAAACTATTGTAAAACATGATCCAGTTTTTAGACCAACTTGTTTATTATTATATAAATTTCTTGGTGGAATATTACCACCATGTGTAGATGACTATGTCCTATCTAGAGACGAAGCCTCTTATTTTAATTTTTTGGTTTGTGTTTTTGATTACTTTATTTCTACTTGTAAATATATAACTATTTAACCAAACTAAAAATAATTCTTTGATAGTTAATTTTAATTAGGTTTTTTATAAGGTGTTAATTTAGTAAATTGATTTCAATGGAATAAGTGATATTATATATTACTAACTGGAGAACTAATCAATATTTATGATATCTTTTGAAATAGTAGAACTTATAAAGATCTTCTATATTTATTAACTATGTCATTTTAAATTAACTAGGATATTTCATTTAAATACATTTTAGACATATTTTTTTCAGTAATCAATTCACCCCCCTCTTGAGATAATCACTGTGACCAACATAAAAAACATGGTAAATTATTTAATTAAAATAATATTGTGTATGTTTCACATCGAGAAAATGCTAAAATTTTGAACTAAGAAATAATTTTTTATCTTAAAATATAAAATTAACATAGCCCCTTGTATATCTAATGAGTCAAATATAATTTTAATTATCTATCTAATAAATTTTTTATTTATATAATGATGTGTTGATTAGATAAGGACCAATTTTTTTTAAATAACTGATTAAAACATCAATTTTACTCAATGAATATTTGAGAAATTGAAAATCATCATCCTCTAAAAATATTCATATTTAATCATTTATATCCCCAATGAACTATATGAATCTAAACTTGGTTATATATAGAAGCAAATGAAATGAAATTTTTTATTTTTTATTTTTTTTCAATGCATATTTAAAAAAATTACATCCAAAGATAAATTTACTTATGTCTATTTTGGGTGTGTTATTAAAAACTAAAATATTCAACAACATATGTATCAAAAAATGATATTAAAAATTAAATCCTCTAACATATTTCTTTTAAACATACCAAATTAAAAATATAAATCCTCAACTATATTGATTTATATGATTTTATTTATATTTTCTAACACAATTTAGTAAAAAATCATTAAGGTCCTAAAAAATGGTTGATTAGTTTGGTTTATAGATAAATATCACCAACCCCATCATTGGTGGGTGAAAATAATTTCAACCCACATTCATTTCCTTAATTGGAAGTTAAAAAAACATAGCATTGTATGTTAAGGTGGTTTAAATGTTTAGTTTTTTTTTTGGAAAAAATTTATAGTAATTGAAAAAATTTATAGATTTTCAATTTATTCAAATAAAAAATTTCAAATCCTTTGATACATTTATATATAATACTATAAATGTAATAATTTTATATCAACACCATATTTCACTATGTTAATTTAATAAAATAAAATATTTAATGTCCAAAAATAGCTATACCAAATTAATTTTGATATAAAAGGTTAAAATTGATATTATAATTTTTTAACTTGAGAATCTAGGTGAGATAAATCAAAAATAATATATTTACCCCTACCCACATAGATGTGACTCAAAGGGTAAAATATTATCCTCCCGCTCTAATGAAGTTTTTTTAATTCTTGGTTTTTACATGTTCATCAGATTAGTTTGGTTTGGTTTTTTGGGTTTCAGGTTTTTATACATTTCTCTGATAACCAATTTTAGGGTTCGTCCAAATAATAAGATACATAATACATAAAAAATTATTTATGTATAGTATAGAGACTAAAGTTTATTTTTTTATATTATTAGAAGGAATTTTTTCAATTGTGAATTTAAAATACTATCCGAATTAAAGTTAAGGACACTTTAACACTATTCATTACATAATTTTTCATCACATTATTTTTATATTTTTAACATGATAGAATGAAAATTATATTATTATTATCCCTCATTAGATTAGTAGTGGTATGTTCTCAATAAATAATATATATTTTATTTCAAATATCACCTGAAAAAAATTTATATCAATTTTTTTATATTTTTAAATTAAATAAACTTATCAAGACCCAATAAAATAACATAATATATCCATTAATTATATTCTTTCAGTTTAAGATAACCTTAAAAAAGGGATTAAAATTTATTTTAATTATAGAAGAATCAAATTTCATATTTGAGATTGTATATTTTTATTTAAGAGCATATATAGACTTCCAATGGGAACATGAGTTAATATAATCAAATGATTTTAAATATCCATTCAGGGGATTCATATAAATTTCATACTTTAAGTCATCAACTAATATTGTTTTCTCACATTTGTTTGTTGACAATAAAAGACAAGGGAATTATTAAAATATAAAATCAATATCATGAATCTACAGAGGAGAAATTATTTTCATATAGTGAACCATTTCTCTCTATGTAAATTCCTTTTATACTAAACATAATTTAAAACGGTCTCCCATATTATTAGAATATTATTATTTTATTATTTAAATGAATTTTTATGCTATTAAATTTTCATTATATGAACTTTTTAAATTTTCTAATTTATGGTTTATAAATAAAGGCTTAATTTCATCATCCATTTATTTATCCTATTTCTTTTAATTAACCCCTATATAAATCATATATATGTTTTATGATCATAATATTAGATCCCCCAGACCATTTAAAAGAAATAATCTATCATATATATATTTTTTAAAATCACACGGGAAGCTAAATAACCATCTTAGAAAAAAACCAAATTAAAGGAAAATTTAAATACCCAACTGATTCTTGAACATGAGTAGATAATGGAACATATTAATAGGTTTTATTTATAATTTTATAGAAATCTAGTTGGCTTCACCTTAATTTATAAAACAATGTCATTTTTATATTTTTGATAACTTTTAGCATAATGTTTCCTCATTGGTAATGTAAATTAATTTAATGGGACATCATTGAGTGCACTATACTTTTATATTTGAGGATTACAAACCCAAAATTTATATACATTCACCAAATCTTGATAAGATATTAAACTATTATTGATTTACCTTATATAAAACTTCTAATTTTTAAGTGTTCAATAGTACAAAAACAAAATACCAATTAAAGGTTGAACTGGGAGATTTATAAAACTAAATTTACTCTGTAATTTGATAATTCATCTGAGTAAAGAATAAAAATTACACCCTGATGAATATTAAAATCCACAACACCACCCCTTGTTGGTGAAATTTCTTGAATGATAAGTAATTATATAATTATAATGACTTGTTAAATCAAAGATATTAACCCCCCCCCCCCCCTCTAGGTTTAATCGAAACTTATTATCACATAGAATACTAATGAGAATCATTATATACTAAAAAAATTCTTCTCGTATTTTATTATCGATACTCACATGAAACATGAAAAAACATCCTCATTGGTAATCATCATGGAATCAATATAATCAATGAAATAATAACTTTTGAGTTCATTTTATGAATTATATTAAACATAATAATGGTTATTTTAAATATCAGATGTTCTAATTAATCATTTTTCCTATTTAGTTCGATATTCTACAATTGTCCCATTAAATGAACTACCTCATTATTGTGGGCTTATTTCCTTAAGCCTTTATAATGAAAATTATATTAAAGATGGGTATAAGATAAAATATAATTTGTAACAATTTGGATCCAATATATAACACATTTAATTTATCACCCAATGATTTTATGATATATTTTCCTTTAAATAAATTTGATTTCTTTGATATGTTCCTTTATACGCAACACTGAGTTTTAAAAAAACTTGATATAAGTATTATTATTTAATGTGATAGTTATTCCCAAAACATTTGATTGGTGGGTATGAATAGGACTAACTAAATTAAAAAAAATTTATTTTTTACATATGTAAAAAATAAATTTATTATTTTTTAATTGGTTAGAAATTAAAATAAATGAATATGAATTTAAAAATAGATGCCTTTCAGAAAACAAATATTTTTATACACACAATGTGATTATATATTAATATGTTAAATTATTCTAAATTTTTGAATAGTATTAATGAAATTTTTAGATAATATATTCAATAAAATATTTTAACATTTATGTAATATTTTTTACATGGGATTTAATCAATGTAAAATAAATTTTATTCTTAAAAATTCATTTTTATAAAAACCTTTTTGTTGTGTTTTATACATTTATTTTGAAATTAATTTCTACCAATTATATTTATTTAATATTATTAAATATATTCCTTACTTTGAATCAATATAATTAATATAATTCAATAAATTCATCATAATTTTTATTCATATAGAGTTTTAAAATTAGTAAAATTTTGTTACCATGGTTAATGATAAAACACATCTATTGGGGGTCAATCCTAAGATATAGGGTTTAAAATATCAAAAAAACAATTATTTAAATTTGATATTGTGATGGGATTTTAACTGTATAATTCTTATATTTCTATCTTTGAAACATTGGATCCACATGATTTTTGTAAGATATTATTATATTTTAATCTTCGGATAAATACCACGTGTATCCCCCCTTCCTTATAAATGGATACTGCATTTCCTCTCTTCCTCACACTCCATGAACTTTGAATATTAGAAAATGCATTACCTAATACCTTGATAACATTTCTTCTCATAACCTAGAGGTCCTTTATTGATCATAATAACATTCTCTCAAGGATTAAAGTGTAATCTAATGAAAGTTTCATAATGATGAGGTATAACACTTAACCGAGTACATTAATTTTTTTTCATCTTATACCTCATTTAAATATATAATATACATTATAAAATAATGGATTCATTATATTCAATATAATAATTTTTTTATGATGAATATTGATCTAGAATTCTCCACCTTCTTTCCCACTAATGGAAAATGAATGTATCGCTCATGCATACATGTGGACTACGACCTCCACGTACCGATATGATTTATTTTCTGTCACTATAATTCATGGTATGTTATAATGATGTATTTAATGTTTATATATGATATTTATAAAATAATTATGATTATTTAATTACAATATTTTACCTACCTTTTTACTTTATATTTTTTGGAAAACTATAATGTCACTCATGAATATGTATGGACTAGCACTTCCATACAATGATGTGATTTTTTTCATCGATAATTTATATGAATAATTATAACTGTATACATGATGAAAAAATATGACACTTATATAATAATTTATATTATGGATATTATGAAACCATGAACAAGGTTCATGTACCAGACCCATTAAACCAAAATATGCATGGAAAACGGGATAGTTTTCACCCAAATGATCATTTTAATAAAGAAATTTTTAATAAATGGACAATTATAAATTTTAAAGGATTTATACATACTAATTTTCAAATTAATATGGTTCAAGAATATATTTATAATAACTATATATTTAATATTATAAGTATTTGAAAGTGTACGAAGAAAGATGAAACTTTAGGAAAGTGTTTATGTTGACATTCCATTTATTTTTTGGATTGTTTATGCTAGATTTATATTGGAGTAAATTATAAGAATCTTTATAATGTCCCAAGAATGACATATATGAATATTAAGAATTTTTTAGATAAATATTCATTACATTTTACAAATGCACACCTGAGGACCATTTATGTGGCTCTATTTTTACAAAGTTTTTTCACATTTATTACTTAATTTTTAATGGTTGTGTTAATTATTTAAGATCTTTTTAATAAATATTTTTATTTTTGTATTTTTATAACTAAATTTGTTAATTAATCAATTTTTATAATTAATTTAGTATTTTTAGTCTTTAAATTAATGATTCTAATCTTACTTTTCTTTTCTAATTTAATTATTTCTTAATTAGTTTGGTTAATTAAAATCTGCTTGACATTTTAATAAATTAGCAACTATTTTAAAAAATTAATTAATCATCGTATTTCTATCTAATTAACTCAGTATTTATTTTAATATTTTATCCTTAAATATAGATTTATTAGAATAAATTAACTTTTCTAATTAACATGTTTAACCATCATGCTAATTAATTAAGTTAAGAATTTTAGTTTAAATTAGATGAAATAGTACACTTTTAACATTAAGTATTTAATTTGTTTTCTAATTTATTATTTTAGAGCCTCAAAACATAAATTATTTAATCCTAAGAATTCAGTAAAATTATTAAGCCATTAACATTTGTTTTTATTCTATCGGTGAGGTAGAGAAGAGCCATCAGTGACCTGTTGAGTCACCGATTCTATCCTTTTTCACTCACTGTAGACCCTTTAATAAATTTTAATTTAAGTTGTCTTTTAACTTAGTTTAACAATAATTTAGTTTTCAATTTATATGTTGTCAATTAATAACTGAAATTATAACTTTAAATTTTAAAGTTTAATAACAATTCAGTTTTTAATTTATATTGTTTAGTCTTTGTTCTAATTTTCAATTTTAGTTAACTTAAGTTTTAATTTTATGTTTAATTTATGCAGTTTTAATTTTTTTTCTTACCGTTAGATTTTTTTAATGTCACTGATGTGAATTATGATTTTCATCGGTGAGCTTAGTTGCATTGGTGACCCTCTAATTTAAAGATATCAGTGACCTTTTATTTATCTGCACCGATGACCTTTTAGTTTCCCTAACGGTGAGATTTTATTTTATAACCATCAGTGGCCTTTTATTTTAAACTAATGGTAGATTTTAATTTTGTTCTATCAGTAACCTTTTATTTTTAAAGCTATCAGTAACCTTTGCTTTTTACTCTAACAGTGACCTTTTATCATGCCTTTGTTTTTGCTACACCATCTCACCACTCTCTCCTACATGTCACTTTTAGGCATCTTCAACCGATGTCACTCCCTTAATTCTTTCCTGTGTCACTGATCCTTCCCTCTTCCTTCTACCGACAGTCTCCCTCTTACGCTTCCACTGATAACCCGTCTCATTTCTCAGATCTACACTACACATAGCATTTTGTCTCACCAGTTGATTCCCAAACCACTTCCATCATCAAAAACTATAAAGGATTTTCACAAAATAATGACACTGAATTCAAATCTGGAGAAATTAGAATCCATGACTAGGCCAAGCCACACCTGAAGATGAATCAAGCCTTTTCATCACCTGGAGAAACTCCGCGAGCTACCTCGATCTCCACCGAACTGCCACCCAGGAACTGTTCTCCGTGAGGGAGGGGTGTTGTGTTGTTTTCGAGGCTGGTTCAAAGGAGATGAAGTTGAGAAAGCTTGTCCGTCGCTTTGGAGGTTTCTGCCCGCTCAAGCTTCGCCGCGCTACTGCTGTGCTGAAAAGACCTTTACACCACTATTGTGATCCGCTGCAACTAAGCCGCGTTTGAGGAGGGGGATCCAGTTAAGTTGAGGCTATGATTTCGAGATCTGAAGACTTTAGTTGAGGCTATATCAGCCATTTCTTCCTGAAAAGGAGGAGTGCGCCGCCGCGGGGCTTGATTGCAGCGCCGAAAGGGAAGTGTGGACTTGGGGGGGGAGGGTTAAATGAAATTTAAAAAATAAAATTAAAAACTAAAAAAACTAACCTAAATCTAAATTAATAATAAATAAATATAATAAATAAATATAGTATAAATAATACAAAAAAATCGATAATAATAGAATAAATAAATAACTAATTAATTGAATAAATTCCATTGTTTAACTTATTAAAAAAATTTAAAATAAAAATTAAATACTTTAATGTATATAATAATTATATTTTAACTTCTTTATGATTAAAATAATTATAAATTATAATAAATTTCTATAATTTTATAATTATTATGTTAAACATAAAAAATAATCTAAAAAAACATAAATATTTAAAAACTAAACTCTAATAATTTAAAAAATTCTAAACTTTTTTCAATCTAATTTTTAATTAATAACATTCATAATTAAATAAATATAAATAATAACATGAAAAAATAGTAAATAAATTAAGTTAACATATATATTAATAACTAATAATTATTAATTTAAATTTAATAACATTTAATCATTCTTTATTGAAACCTTTATTTATTTAAATGTTGATTCATTTATTTATTTTTCTGTTTTAACTATTCAGGTTCACATGGGAGCAGGAAACATGTCTAAATACATTCAAATAAGTTAGCAGGAGTTAGTTAAAAGGGAGAAACTAGCGCGGCGTGTCAGTTATGAAAGAAACACACGTGTGCAGTGCTTAAGTGAATGACTTTTGAAGTTGGTGGAGAAAAGGGGGTGATGTGTAGCTTATGACAGAAATATTTAAAAGTAAATAAAGCAACGAAAAATTTTGATAGGGAGGGACACACACATTCATTCGACACATTGAATGATCCAGGTCCGGGCAGAGGAAGATCAGAGGGCGACTCTGGAACCACTTCCTGGAGCTGGATGAGTTCAGGAGCAGAGCATCATCTCGAGATTTTATCTTCCACTCTAATTCTAGTAATAATACTCTATTTAGTATTTTACAAATGTCTAAAATGATAATAAATATGTTTTTAGTTAAATTTCCTAGTTGGGGAGAAAGCGACGTTCCACTGGTTATCTTTTAATATTATTTTTTATTTCATCAATTGATGTATTCAGTATTGATCGGCGAGATCAATACTGAATTCATTTAATTGCTTATTCCACCAAAACTTCATTTCAATATTTCACAGTCAGTTGGAGAGATTGATTGTGAAAACATCTTTCAAAAGATAATAATTTCAAAAGACTTCAGGACTTTTGGTGAGTTTGACCTGTTGTTGTTATTAAATAATGACTATCACAATTGATCTATTTAGAGTGGGGAACTCTGAATTTGATCAATATGTCAGACTTAATTCCTGGTGAGGGAGTTGAGTCATTCTCTTTAAGGTGGTACTCTGCAATAACTTTTAATTGAATTTAAATACTTTTAAAACCAGTAAAATGGATGTTTTTTCCCAAGTGTTTTACTGGATTGTTCATTTATCAACATTTTATATCTTTGTTTCTCTATGTTTTGAACTATTTATAGCTTCAATTTAGTTTAAGTACAATTTTTGAAAGTTTTTATCACTGTACTACTCAATATAAAAATAAAGAAAATATAAAAATTAAAAAAGATAGAAAATCTACCCCACTAATGACTACAGTGGGGCCTTTTGAATGTTTTTTTTTTTGAAGATTAGTGGTCATAATTTCCTTCTCTGTGGGTTCGACCCTGCTTGCCACCTATATATTACTTATTAGGAATATAAATAGTTAAACTTTGACTGAATTCAATGATAGTATAAGACAGGTTTCTGGCGTCGTTTCCGGGGAAGGCACAAGCCATTACTTCTAAAATAAAAACTAAAAAAATCATTAAAAAGAATCCTAAAAAAATAGAAAATTTGAAAACTGTAAAAAATCTGTTTCTTTTCTTGGTGAATTTTTACTGTTTTCTTACTGCTGAAAATTATTTTTTGTTGTTTTCATGATCACAAGAAATTATGGTGTTAGATTAGAGCTACTGAACCTTGAATTAGATAAACATTTAACTCCTCTAAGAAAGAAAAACAAATATGAAATGGAAAACATAGATGAGAGAGTTCTTGCACCTAACAAATTTCAAAATAATCAACCAGAAATCTTATATATAGTTTAAAGGACTAGGACAAGGGACTTCTAACTTCCTCAAGTTTCAGGAAATCCATCTTCCATTAGGTTATCTCCTAAAGCCTAGAACTATGAGT
The DNA here is from genome assembly GCA_963277665.1 of Viscum album. Taxonomy (NCBI): domain Eukaryota; kingdom Viridiplantae; phylum Streptophyta; class Magnoliopsida; order Santalales; family Viscaceae; genus Viscum; species Viscum album. The sequence continues at coordinate 1,115,211,254 of OY728146.1, forward strand.
TAAAATAGTCACACATTTCACTACTGCCTATATTTAATGGGATCTCTAATGAGGACTCTCTTACCTTCATTAGAGACTTCTATAATACTATGCAAAAGCTACCTCTTCTAGGAATCACAAAAAATGATCTCAGAATGATATTATTTTCCTTTTGACTTAAAGGTAATGCTAGAAATTGGTTTCTTAGTCTAGATGAGAATATTTTTGAAAATGGGGATCAAGTGTACAATTCTTTCATAATGAAATTTTATCACCAAATACATAAAGGTGAACTTATAACTAAGATAAATAGTTTTTTATCAAGAGTATGGAGAATCTTTTCGTGAATATTGGGATAGATTCCGAGATTTTCTTAGGCAATGTCCCCATCATTAACTCCCATCTCACTGTCTCATGGACAACTTCTATGAAGGGATGTCATCCTCTGGAAAGAATCTAGTTGATCAGGCTGCTGGGGGAAATTACAATGATAAGATAGATAACGAACTTAGAATTTTTTTTAATAATATTGAATTGAAATCTCAACATAAGAATTAAAGAATAAAAAGAGTTAATATAAATTTTAATTCAAACACTGGTTCAACAAATGAAACTCAATCCCAACTTGCTGAACTCACCAAGAAATTGCAATCTTTAATGAACCAAAACTCTAAGAAAACTGTTAATCAAATTGGCTATCAAAAAAATGATCAATATTTAAGGGAAAAGTGTGTCTAGTGTGGTATGTTTGGGAATACTGATAACTTTTTTCCTAATTTTGATATGCTGGCCCAAAAACAATAGAACTCAAACTTTGTTAACTATGGTCCTAGAATTCCTCCCAAAGAAGATAAATTTTCAAAAAATTATAAACAAGGCTATAGGAACCACCCAAATCTATCCTGGAAAGATCAAGGCCTAATTAAACAATCCTCTTCCCCTAATTACTCTAACCAACCAAGAACAAACTTTCAAAATCAATAAATAGGTGACTCTTCAAATGAATAAGGAAATAATGATAACCAAATGTCGTCTAAGCTTGGTCTTATATTGAACAAAATTAACTCTCAAGAGGAATGATACATGAATCATCTATCCAAATATCAAAATCAATATGAGTCAGATAAAATTCAAACTGATGTGAGAATGCAAAACATTGAAACACAACTTAGACAACTGGTTAAAGATTTTTCATCTAGGAAAAAAGGAAGACTTACAAGCACAACTGATCTTAATGCTAGGGATAATTACACGGTTGTAGTAACTAAGAGTGGGCTTAATAATCAAACTGTTGCTGAAAAATACTATGAAAATGCCCAAAATTAAAATTTTCTTCAATCTGGTAATAAAAATCTGCTTTGTTCACATGATGGAAATTCACAGAAAGTTGTAGGAAATGATCAAAATTTGAATTTTTCACATGAAGCACAAGCTAAAAACTGATCTAAAATTCAAAAGAACAAAGGAAAAGAAAAATTTTAGGAAGAGGTTAGGGATATACCAACTGTCCTTAAAATTTTTCCCCCACCTATCCTTTTCCCTGAGAACCTAAAACCTCAAAGTAACACCAAGGATGAACTTTTTCAATTACTTGGTATCCTTTACAAACTTCAAGTAAAAATTCCTTTCATGAAAGCCTCAATTAAAATTCCATCTTATTTGAAATCTATTAAAAAAATTGTTTCTAACAAAAATACCCTGGAAGAATTTGCTACTTACAGCCTCACTGAAGAGTGTAGTGATGTGCTTCAAAAGAGAATCCCACCCAAACTGAAAGACCCAGGTAGCTTTTTCATTCCCTAGACCTTAGGAAATTTTGATCATCTCAATTGTTTGTGTGATTTAGGTGCTATTATTAATCTTCTTCCATACTCACTATTTCGACAGTTAAGGTTGGGTGACCTTCAACCTACCACAATCATATTTCAGTTGGCTGATAGATCTTTCACTCATCTTGTGGGTAGGATAGATAACTTTCTAGTTGGGGTTGGTAAGCTATTTTTGACTATATAATTTCTAGTCTTAGACATGGAGTGTGATCAAGAGGTTCCCATCATCTTGGGTAGGCCCTTCTTGGTCACATGTGGTGCTGTTATTGACGTCTCTAAGGGTCAGATTATTTTTAAAATTGGAGAACAACAAGAAGAGTTCAATGTGTTTAAGAATGTTAAAGGACCAAATTTTTCTAAAACCTATTCAATGGTAGAGTCCTTAGAAGATTAGAAATCGATTGGAAACTTTGATGAATCTGGAAAACAATCCTTTGTTGAAGAAAATAACTTAGAAGCTGAAAATATTGTTGAATCTATCTTAGAAGTTCAAAATTCTGCTCGAATACTGAATATGGAAAATTTTCTAGAACTGGACAATTGTTCAGTTTCTACTATAGAAGGGTCCTTTGTTTCTGAACTTAGGATATTTTTGAGTGAGTTTGAGGGTGTTTCTATTAACACCAACTTTGACGAACACTTTGATGATGTTAAGGGAGAATTTTTGAAACAATTAGATGATTCTGCTCTGATTAACTTGTTAAATTTTAATCTGTGAAGTATCGACATTTTGATAAATCTTTCATCATTTAAAATTCCTTACAAGAGATATTTTGAAGATATTAGACCTTCTAGGCCAAAGAGTCTTCCTTCTAGTGTAGAATCACCCACTCTTGAACTTAAAACAATCCCTGTTCATCTTAAATATTCATTTTTGGGTGAGAATTCCACTTTCTTGTCATAATTTCTGCTGAGCTTAATGAAACTCATGAAAAAAGACTATTGAGTGTTTTAAAAAAGTTTAAATCTGTCTTAGGCTGGAACATAGCTGATATCAAAGGTATTAGTCCCTCATTTTGTATGCATAAAATACCTATGGAGCCTGACCATAAGCCTAGGGTAGAGTGTCAAAGAATATTGAACCCAAACATGAAAGAAGTTGTGAGAGAGGAAGTGATTAAGTTGTTGGACACTGGAATGATATATCCCATTTCTAATAGTGCTTGCTTCATCTCTGTTCAGGTTGTTCCCAAGAAGGGAGGTTTCACTATAGTAAAAAATGAAAAAATGGAGAAATCCAAGTTAGGAAAGCCACAAAATGGAGAGTTTGTATAGATTATAGGAAGATGAATGCAACCATTAGGAAGGATCATTTTCTATTTCCCTTCTTGGATAAAATGTTTGAGATGCTTTCTGGAAATGAATTTTTCTATTTCTTGGATGGGTATTCTTCTTACAACCAGATCCCTGTTGCACTAGATGATCAGGAAAAGACCACTTTCACATGCCCCTTTGGGAAATTTTCTTACAGGAATATGCCCTTTGGGTTGTGTAGAGATCTATCCACCTTTCAAAGGTGTATTATGGATATTTTTTTAGATATGATTGAAAGAATCATTGAGTTTTTCATGGATTATTTATCTATTGTGGGTAGAACTTTTTATACTTGTCTTGGAAATATTGAGTTGGTTTTGGAAAGATGCATTGAAACCAACCTTGTTCTCAATTGGTAGAAGTGTCAATTCATGGTCACAGAGGGTATAGTGCTTGGTCATAAGGTGTCCAAGAGAGGTCCAAAAGTTGATACTGCTAAAATAGAAGTCATTCAAAAACTTCCACCTCCTAAAAATGTAAAAGGTATTGGAAGTTTCCTAGGACATGCGGGTTTCTACTGGAGATTCATAAAATACTTTTCTAAAATAACTAAGCCCTTGTGTTCATTGTTGGTCAAGGATACAACTTTCAATTTTGATGAAAACTATTTGGAATCATTTAATCTGTTAAAATAAAAACTCATTACATCACCCATAATCACTACACCTGATTGGAAAAAACCTTTTGAACTTATATGTGATGCTAGTGACATGGATGTCAGTGCTGTCCTTGGACAAAGAAAATATACAAAAGTTCATGTGGTATATTATGATAGTAAAATACTAGATTATGCCCAAAAGAATTACACAACTACTGAAAAAGAATTGATAACTATTGTTTTTCTCTAGAGAAGTTTAGACAATATTTGTTAGGCTCAAAAGTCATCATTTTCACTGATCATTATGCTTTAAATTAATTTCTGTCTAAGAAGGAAACTAAACCCATGCTGATTAGATGGATTTTGTTGCTACAAGAGTTTGATTCAGAGATTAGGGATAAACAGGGAGCTGAAAATTTAGTTGCTGACCACCTATCTAGGATTCCTCTTACTCAATCTGAAGATCCTAGGGAAATAACCTCTTCCTTTCTTGATTAAAAGCTACAAACTGTGTCAATCGGGAAATCTTCTTGGTTTGCAGATTTTGCCAATTTCCTAGAAGTAGGTGTCTATCCTAGTAATTTATCAAATAACCAAAGAAAGAAATTCATTTCTGAGCTTAAATACTACCTTTGGGATAATCCTATATTGTTTAGGAGATGTGTTTATGGTATTCTTAAGAGATGTGTGCCTGAGGAAGAGATGATGCATGTCTTAGAGAGTTTTCACTCCTCACCTCGGGTAGGTCACCATGGTGGTGAGAGAACTCCTCAGAAAGTCTTAAAATCTGGTTTCTATTGGCCTACTCTTTTTAAGGATGCTAGAAGCTTTGTGATTGGATGTGATAGATATCCAAGGTTAGGCAATGTGGGTAGGAAGTAAGAGTTACCCAAAAAATGAATTCTAGAAGTTGAAATTTTTGATGTCTGGGGTATAGATTTCATGGGTCCATTTCCATCATCTCATTGAAATGAGTATATTCTTGAATCTGTATATTATGTGTCAAAATGGGTTGAGGCAGTTTCAATGCCCAATAATCAATCCAATTCTGTAATTAAGTTTGTTAAAAAGAATATATTTTCTAGATTTAGAGTTCCAAAAGCCTTTATCACAGATAATGGAACACACTTTAAGAACTATAAGATTAAATATTTGATGAAAAAATATGGATGTGTTCATAAAAATGGTACTCCTTATCATCCAAAGTCGAGTGGGGAGGTGGAAATTTCAAATAGAGAACATAAAAAAGATACTTGAGAAAACTGTGTCAAATTCTTGGAAGGATTGGTCTCTTAAATTGGATAAAGCTTTATGGGAATATAGTACTGCTTTCAAGACCCCAATCAGTGTGTCTCCTTATGGGTTGTTGTTTGGGAATTGTTGTCATTTACCTATAGAGTTTCAACACAATCTTTATTGGGCAGTTAAGGCTCTGAAATTTGATTTTAAGAGTGATGGTGACAAGGGATTACTTGAGCTGAGTGAGCTGGATGAGATTAGAAGAGAGAGTTATGATAATGCAAGGATATATAAATAGAGGACTAAAATCTTTCAAGATTATATCATACAAACCAAAGAGTTTAAACTTGGACATAAGGTTCTTCTCTTTAACTCTAGACTCAAACTCCTTCCTAGAAAACTGAAGTCTAAGTGGTCTGGACTGTTTACTATTGTTAGAGTGCTTAAGAATGGAGCTGTTGAAATTGTAGGTGAAGAAAACAAACCCATGTTAGTTAATGGGCAGAGAGTGAAACTTTATTTTTAGGGAAACCCAAAGGGCTTGGATGCCTTCACTATTCCTGAAAACTAATCTTAAATAAAATCTAGCTGAAGACTATAAAACATAGCACTGCTTGGGAGGCAACCCATGGTTCTTTTTGTCTTTACTTTGTTTCATTTTTACCCTTGAATAATGTGCTGCTTCTGTGCTCTGATTTTTTGAAATTCCTGTTACTTCTTGTTCTTGGTTTACTTGTTCTGTTTCAGAGTTATTAGGTTACTGCTGCTGTGTTAATAAAGGATTGGAATTCCCATATTGAAGGATTAATGAAAAAATCTTAAGTTAGGGAAGTACCTCACTATTAATTTCTATTTCATTATTAGGCTCCTTACTACTTTAAAAAATATACTGCATGTCTTGCATGGAAAATTCTTCTCTATTTGTTGGTGCATTAAAAAAAATATTCTTACTAATTTTTTTTGCTTGTATTAGAAAATTTTGCTACATGTGTACTGAAAATTCTGTTGCATGACTTGAAATATAAATAATTCTGCATATGTTTAAAAAAATATGCTTCTTTTATAAAATCTGCTACATGCTTGCTTGAAAAAATATACTATATGTCTTTTATAATAAAAAGTTTCTCCTGCATGTCACCATGTTTTAAAAAAAAATATTCATGTTCCTATTGCTGAAAATTTTAATTTCATTATTATATTAAAATCTCTCATTGTATGAAATTAAATGTGGGGGGACACATGCGGGTTGTTTGTTGGGTTTTTCATTGAAGCTTCCTAGTCTGTAGGGTGTTTAACATCCATCTTCCTGCTATATTGAACATTCATTTGAACCAAAAATTTCAGATTGCTACACCCTATCCACTTTTCATTTACAAGATTCATGAAATTATTTGAACTTTCTTGAAAATCTTTGTCATTAGAGTTAAATATTAATGTGTGTATTTTCTAATAAACTTGTTGTTTAAATTATTTAGTGTGGAAAACAATATTTTTTTTGAAATATAAAGGGACCCTTTATACATGTCATAAATCTACTCTATTGAAAATTTATTTGGAACTTAAAATCTCAAATTGTTCTTCTCCATATTTGGAAGTCAAATTTGGGGAAAACGTTGGGTTTTAAGTGTGGGGGAGGGGGTCAATTCTTGACTGTGATAAACTATGATTAATTAAAAGACCATCAATTTCCACTTCCAATTCAAACTTTTTGTAAAAAATTGTTAAATTTTTTCAAAATTATTTCCTAATTTTAGGCTGTATACTATTTCTATTTGGGGTCTTGCCTTTGAATGATGTCTGATTGGTAGTTAAGAGTTGTTGTGAAATTGAAATTAATGTGGATGGATGATTGCTGAGTGGTCTTTCTTAGGGGTTTTATAGAAATTTGGTTTAGGGACTATTTTTGGGAGTGATATGGGTGACATGTTAGTGGAGTTATTATCTTAATATTTGGAACTGGAAGTTTGATCTTGATTTTAGGGAACTTATTACCTTTTAATTACAAAAAGTAATCATCTTAATGAGACAATGTAAATGGTTTTCATAAAAATATTTTGAAACTGAAGTAGTATGGGCATCTGGGATCCCATGGTGAATATCTGAGACCCAAGATGCTCAGTGCGTTTCTGTTTACTATAATCCCGCTATTCACTTTGAATAAGTGCATATGCACAGTTCTTAGCACATGATACATGGCTTGGGAAAAATTAAATAAAGTGTCTAGGGTCAAAAATGAGTTCATTGAGGGGAGGGGAATGATGAATGCCAGATGAAGAAGGGATCAACTGGTTTATATGGGAGTCATTTAGGTTTAATCATCAAGGTGATTCAAAAAATATATATTTATTGTTGGAATATAGTTGATGAGTCAAAGTATCCAAAATATCCAACAATGAAATTTCATTTTTCTCAATGACTTTGAGCAGGTAATTGAAATCTCATGGTGTTATATTCTCCTCCCACCTTAAATAATTTGTTTTCCCAAAATTCTAATTAAAACTTAATAAATTAGTAAGTGAGGGTATTCTAACATATTTATTATTTGGGATATAACTTCTAATATGAAACACCTTTACTCTCTTGGGATAGGGTAAGTTACTTATCTTTCCTCAAATAAGAAAAATCGTTCAAACAATCAAATACTAAGTTATATATATACCCTAATAATAAATTCATTAAAATATAGCTGTACCAAAACCATCGAAATATATAAATCATTAATCTATAGTGAAAACATATTTTTTTTCTTAAATTGACACTATCTTGAACCTGAAAATGATATTTTCCAATAAGTCATAATGTCACAATCAAGTCAATATATGTATCATAATCCATAAATTTAGATATAATTCCAAAAAAATACCATGGATCAGTTTTTTATTACAAAAATAGTAAATTTTAAGGTTATCTATACTATCTAACTCAATTTTATCAAAATATAACTTCACTTTATAATCTCAATATCAATATTATTTTAAACCAAAGAGTTATATGTTCCCTAAAAAAGTGTTCTCCAATAGTTATCACCAAAAACAAAACCATACCATCAAATCAAATTTCATGGTTATTGATACCATTTAATTTATTTTCGAAAACCAATATAGAATAAATAATAATGAAAAATCCTTTGATGTTTCAAACAATCCTCAGAAATTTTAGAATATATCATAATATCCTTGGTAAATATTACTAACAATTTAAAATTGTGAAGATTTTCAATAATTAATTTCAATGAAAATATCAAATACATTACATTAGGTGGGATTAAGAGCATCTCATTTTCTATCATAATAGGCATACAATAAAATTCGCAACCATTTAAGTATGATCCCTTATTCAATTTTAATACATACTAGTTTCTAGATACATGCAATTCTTAAATTCATTGTTACAGTCATTTTTCAAGAATATAATAAAACTCAAATGGTTATGATAATATCCAAAATATGAAAATGAAATTATAATTTTGAATATTTATTAAACTATGAAACCTCATTTTTAATATATGATACATTTTATTCAACCTATAAACCTCTTTGCTCAACCTATGTTTATCCTTGGTAAATTTTCTATCAGATTATCTAACTTAATTAGTTGAAATCATACTTAAATAGATTGAAATGGGTTTTAAAGTGAATGTGATTAAAAAGCTCATATCCCAAAAGTCTGTAAAACCATGTGTAAAGTTAGGCATCTTTATTGGGAACTAACTAGAGATAGAGTTAATATCCAATATTCACTTTTTTGGGGATATTACACATACATACATCAATGGAAGATATTACATCCACTTATAGTATCTTGAATGTGATGTAATTTATAAAAGAAAAAACATATTTAATTGACCAATGACATCAAGATATTGTCTAATAAATAGAATTTTTTCTTATATAAATCCCTACAGTTTTCTCCAAAGTTACCTCCTTTTAATCATTTCAATCCTCAATATTACTTGAACTAAGGAAAATATATATATATAAAATTTAAATTTTAATAAATACTAACTCATAAACAATGAAATTATCATATAAAACATCTGAATTTCTGAATTAATCTAGACAGTGGTTTGATACCAACTGTTATGAAAAAAATTAGACACACAAACCTAGATCCGATGCTCAAAACAAGATCTTTATATTTTTTTTGTTTAGATACAAATAAACATAACATAATTTCAACAATATACAACTTGAAACATCCAAAGGAAAATACAGGATCACTTATATACCAGAGTACAATTTTGAATTTTAGATTTAGAGAATTTGAAAAAATGATTACATACAAAATACCCATAACATCAAGTGAGAATTTTTTACACTATATCCATATTTTTATATTCCATATTATGGTGTCATAAATTCCCATGAAATTAATTTCATATGAAACCTTTCTTAATAGAAATCATTTATCATCATTATTTATAACCTATGTAAAATAAAACATATGAAGGGTGATCTCAATTTCTCAACATTGGTAAACATAGTAGTTAACAATTTAATTTTATAAGTGATAATAATAATAGAATAAGGGTATTATAAGATAATAACATCGAATTATCATAACCTAAAATAACTCATACCCATAAAAACAAAGATCATTAAATATGTGACATGGAATAAAGATTTAACAAAGATAAGAGTAATTGGAATCAATAATCATAAGCCATGTGATGTAAGCCTTGATCTATTGAAATATTTATAACCCACAGAAGTAAAAAATAAAAATTTGTTTATATCATGCAACATTATATTAATTGAAATATTACAAGATCCATTGTAAATGGAACAATCATTACTCAATGAATTAGAGGGCCATAACAGAACAACCCATCCTTGGTTTACAACACATCCTCCCTCCTATAGTTTATAACAGAACCATTGGTACATGGTTTATAATATAACCACCCATTATCATAGAAAATTTAAAATAACCTAAATGTGAATAATGTACATAGTTCATCCATTTCATCATAAACATCATAGAAATAACCATTATTCTATTCATAACATAATTACCCTATGACTACCCTTATCTTATTTACACATTAATTCATGTTTTATTACATAATAGAACACATAATACAACCCATAGGATCATATTGGTTACTGTCATTGGGAAATTTAGTAAATATCATAAAAAATTTAATATTTTATACAACAACATTATTTAAAAACTCCATAACATTCACTTATATTCCATGGATCTTTTAAAACTACATGGGATAACCCGGGGACGTACATAATAAAGAGTTGAGCTATAAATAACGGTAATGGAATAAACTAAGAATAAAATATGATAATGTAGTACATATGATCCAATAGGCATATCATGGTAATATAAAGGGGATATAAACATAATCTTGAACAATGAGGTTTCATAAAGGAAACACTGTAATGTGGCAACAACATAAAACATGACATCATAAGAAAAAGGAAATGTTAACAACTAGGGAAACGTACCACAATGTTCTTAGGATATCCTCCATTTCACTATAAATTTCATATCATTACATTAAAACTTTACCTAATGTAGTGAAACGTTATCTGGGTGCACTGATCATTTTCATATTTTGTACATGCTTAAGTGTGCCACATATATCATACAACCTAAAAATGTATTTAATAAATCTTAACAGCATGATCAACGAGTGTCTTATACCTATATGTAAATCACCAATAAATTAAGGATATGTACATCTAGTTTAATAACCTTGAGTGGGTATTGGGAATGGTATTCACTAAATAATATTTTTTTATGGAAAATCACAAGCTAAATTCAATACCACAAAAGGGGTACATAAATTTTAATTTAAGTGGTTAATTATAGTGGAAGGGGTTTACCATCACTTGTAAATAAATATTACAGTAATATAGATGTGTAATAATGCATCTAAACATGTAGTATTAGAAATAAAAATGTATAATATAAATAAGGTTCTTGAAATGAGAAGAGAATGATATGATCCCTTACTTTGAGAGAGTGCTTCTTCAAGCTTGGGAGGAGATTCTTAAAAGAACAAGAACACCTTGGGAAGTATCTAGAGAGATAATGTATGATTAATTTCATGCTAAAATGTTTCTTAGTTAATATTAATTGTAATTTGGGTGGGTTTATATAGAAAAATTGAGGATAACTATTTATTAACATCCAAACATTGGTTTTGGTCTTTGTATAAAAATGTAATACAAACCACAAACCACACTCTATTTATTCCAATGGTTTTTGTCAAAGAAGAGTTGTTTTAATTATTTTACAAATTTAATATATTATATAATTAAAAAAAATACATTTTTAATGTCCAAGTGAGTCATTTCCATAATGAATTCATTTTAAAACAATTAAATATAAAATTGGTTTTAAGGGTTTCATTAAGATATTTTTTAAAAAATTAAATAACCACAAAGACAAATTATTTTAAATGATAATCATATATTTATTCGTGTATACCCTTTATAAATTCTATTACATAATTTTAGGATTTTATGAGGTCATAATACATATAGTATAATTATAATGTATTTAATTTTTACGAAAAAATTTAGCTATCTAAAAAAATTATGAAAAAATTACTATAGGATAATTTCAGAACGATGATTTAAAAAGTAAAATGTATTTTCTAAAATTAATTATCTAAATATTAGAATTTACACAAAAAATTAAAAATTCTCCATTTATTGAAAAATATTGGTTTGTTTATAATTACAGATTTCTGATTGTTAATAAAAATTATATTTTCCATTGTAATGCCTTATTATCATTTATATTTAATAAAAATATTTTATTAAAATTTTATTTTTTATAAAATTCATTAATTTATCAAAATAGTTTATTGATCTAAACTCTATACCTCTCAAAATTAAAATTTGTGTTTTATTATATACAAATCAAACTTTTATCAAACTTTTTAATTAATTGTTATAGAGTAATAATAAAATATGAATATAATTATTAATTTTTAAAATGAAATATAAATATTAATACACTTAGGGTCAAGATAAAAAACCCTTCATTATACAATAAAACATTGTAACCATACAATGTGTGATTGTGAGATTTTCATGGAGTGGTTTAACATTCATGGTTTGGGCTGCAATCTCTATGGGCATAAACTTATCCCATAAATAGTTTCATTATTGTATCTATATCAAAGTATAATTTGGTTATTGGTCAAGGTAAACCCCTGTGATTGTATATCCCTTTAATTATTTGATAAATAGGCTTTATTGGGTATGATTCTATATGTTTATGTCATCACTTCTTTCATCTATGTCAATTGGGCTTTATGAAAACCATATTTTATATTAATCATATAACCAAAAAGCATAGCTAGAGGCCAGACCTCTGACCATTTATTAAAATAAAAGAAAAGATCCAGAAACAAGCATCACAAACCCAGAACAACCCTTACATATCCTCAAAATCACACCCATCACCACCTCCATGTAAAAGAGATTCTTCCGCAGTTGTCGTTTCCCACTCCGAGCTATCATAATGCTTCAGAAGTTTAGCGTACTTCCTTATTAGGTTCAATCACTCTAGAGAGATAAATTCAGAAGGAGATTGCATATTCCTGAAAGTATCTCTTGTAGACATTGGCTTTGGAAAATGGGAGTATTCCTTCCTCATATTTCCTCGCGGAGAAGCAATCTTATTTTCCTGGGTCACTGAAAGCATCTTATTCCCCCCTTGGCAATGTTTCTCTATGATGGTTTGGCACCATCACTTTCCTTATCACTGTCAGCAAGATCCCCCCATTGTCCATGAATCTGCATCTCTTGATACTTCACTAACCTGTCTCGCTGATCAATCATAGCCAAACAATGGGGGTACTACACCACTTCATGATTAGAATTTATCTCCTGTTTACCTACTACAACATCCGCCTATGCTTCAATTTTCCTGTTGTCAACATAATAAACTAGAGACACCTCATCCAGAGTCACATTTCCTATCCCTTGGAATCGGTTACCCGTGGGAACAGTTATCAACACACCGCTATCAGCATTACCTTGACCACTGCATTTGTCAGCAAAGACCTCTGATGCTGCCACAAATATATTATCTTCAGCAGAACCTAGATCCTTCACTACAGGGGGCCGCCTGTGATCCTTGCCTGTATCCAATGCACACCCCTGCCTGTGTTTACCCATACCACCACTGCCGCTCACCCTACTTTGAAAATCCACACCATCATCAGTCCGGTTGATGCCATCAGAAGTAAGACCAGCCTTCCCCTCCAAAGCAGAGGCCTCCATCTCCTGCTGAGGATCAACAGTCATCAACTCACTGTAAGGGCTTTCTACACCACCACCAGCGGAACCTCTGGGAGTAATTTCTTCTGAATAATTCCCCATTTTCAGATCCTGTATAAGCCTATTTAACGCAACAGACACCAAGGGATTTGAAGGAGCCACTGCAGATTTGTCAACAGACATTTTATCTCGAAGACCCAGACTAGTATTCATACCAGTGACATCCACATCATACCTATCATGCTCTGTCCTCATATTTGGTCCTGGAGACCTCCTGCTCTTGGTTCCAGTATGAAATCTCAAGCATGAGTGTCCCAATATTTTGCAGTTGGAGTAGTAGTCCAACCAGGATTCATAAATAACTGCTTGCTTCCATATGAATTCCACCCCAACAGAGATCCAAACCCATTCAACCAGAGGTCAAGAAATATCCACTTCAACATAGCACTGCAGATTGATCGGGTGACTCAACGTAGACGTACGCACATCAGAACATAAGAAGCGACCAACCATGTTCCCAAGCATACTAATAATCTTTGGATTTTGAAAGGGTAAGGGGAGATGGGAAAAACTTACCTAGACTGGAAGATAAGTAGGATCACGATTCATATAGAAGTCAATCTTCCACCGAAAGAGGAAAAATTTTCACCCATTGCATTGCCGGGGAGTGCTAGACCATGCGCTAACCAGATCTTCTTCAGAAGAAAATTAGATCATGAAGTGACGATTATCCAGAAGACCAACCACTGTGTGATCTCGCAAGTCCCATTTACCAAAGAGAAATCGATCAAAATCATCCACTGATGGCCTTCGGGAGTTGAATCGAGCCACCAGAGTCAGGCCTAGGTGGATAATGTGTTGATGTTCTAGATGTTACAAATAATCATTATTTTCAATCAATTTGTAAAAAGAGTCAAAATCTTACCATGTGGATAATGTTAAGAAATTTCATTTTCAAAACCTTTCAAAATTAGGTCTAAAATCATGTGAAATAATTTTTAGAATTTATTTTTTTAGAAAATAACATTCATCAGAAATATTTGTGAAAACAACGATATGGAAGATATTGTTTTCCATTATAAAACAATATACAAAATCAGTATCTCTTACAATTTTTTTTATGTTTCATTAATAAATAAGGGGGAAAATATAAATTAAAAAATTAAACAAAATTCAGCATCAGAGGAGAATAATGGTGATTTATTTCAAGAAAATAAGATCGTATTATTTCCCCCAATGGGACTGTAATCATAAAAAATTTCAAAGAGAAAGATTATTGTAATATAAATCTTTTAATTATTTAGTAATGATTAAAATAAACATCATTAAAGTAAATAATATGACATGGTTATATATTTCACATGAATTACATGAATTAATATGTTATAATTCGTTCATGAGGTAGTAAGTACACTATATGAATAAATTATGGTTCTTGACATTAATCTTGTCTCAAGAAAGTGAGATTAAGACAACAAAAACACTTAAAAATATCATAGATTTTTAGATTATAATTAATTATTCAACTGATAATGGGAAAATATTTCAACCCACATAAAACAATTTCACATACAGAATAAAAAAAATTATATGAATTCACACATAATCATTGAATGAAAATTTTAATAAGTAAGAGTTATAACCCAATTAAAAGAGATGGAGTTAAAAACCCTTTACCCCATGGTAACATATAGTAAAATTACCTTGAGTGAAATAATTTTTATTATAATATAAAATATCATGAATTTTGTATAATTCATGATATTACATGTAAATATAACTATATATACTCCATATAAAATAAATTTGGTTCAAAACATTTAGTTATTCCCCAATGAATGTAAGTTGAGATGAAATCCCTTAAGTTGAATCCAAATTTTCAATGTACATCCTTTAACACCTGTCTAAAAAGCATATATAAATTATTTTCTTATATACATTTCAACCATCAATAAATTATCTTTTATCTATTTATTTCAATGAAATATTTAATTGAATAATAAGTTATGTCCACATCGGGTGTTTTGAGGACCTTTAGTTCATTATTTTAAAATTGTATTAGTTTATTGATTGTTGTCAAATAGTTCATTGTTCCATCATATAAAAATTAATAATAATAGGATAATTAATATTTTTATATTTAAATTATAAACCAATAACTAAATATGGTTATTAAAAATGAACTATGTTACAGTCATAGAGACAATAGGTTGTACATACGGATGGGCAATGTCTTCATTTTCCAATGATAGTGATGGAAATAAAGTAAGTATTATTTTATTTTTAAATAATTATAATATTATAATATATAAAATATTATTTCTTTAAATAAAAGTATATATTTTAACAATGTGATTTGGTTATGAAAAATGAATCACATTTTTTTATGGAGGTAGTAATATACACATATGCACAACCAACATTATCATTTTTAAATTGATGGAAAGTAAAAACATTAGATGATATAAAATGTATAATAAAATTTAATTATGTCACTAATATAATATATATGCATTAAATCCATCATTATAACCAACTTTGAGAGGTGGTAATGGAAAAAGAATGATGTCAGTTTGTGAGGCGGTAGTTTGACATACACATTAGTGATGGTTTAATTTCTCATTTGATAAAATAGTAGAGGGATATTGGTTAAGAAATTGACATAATAACATCTAATTATATTTTATATACTATTGTTATTACTATATAATTTCTAATAATATTTTAAGTTGATATAATAATTAATAATACAAAAACATTTGGTTAAAAGCTATACATCTTCTTCAGACAACCTCCTTTACCTAACATCTTAAACCCAATAGAGACTGTATTATTCCAAACATAAGACCTATAAAATGTGGGGAGGGATTTTAGGAAGGTAGTTTTAAGTATATTTTACTATCCACATGGTTCTTTATGTGTGATGAGAAAATGAGATATTGTACCCTCTTATAATGAGGAGAGGGGGATTCTTAGAATTTCATAAGGTATAAAATTAATATAAATTAATTTTCATGTTAAAATGGCTCAAAATTGATATAATTCTAAGATAATATGACTATGGTTTTACATTATCTCATCTAATAAAATTTAGACAAGTTTATATTATGTAATAACCTTATCTACTTGTTTTATCCACCGGTTAACACCTTTGAAATTTATTATAATATTAATGTTTTTAATCTTTTGGTGTAAATAAATTTACTATAAAAGGTCTAGTAAACCATAAATGATCCATTTATGACATTTTAGACCATATAAAATTCAATTTATTTAATATAGTATTATTTTTATTTTATAGAATTAAATAAAATATTATTTTTTTATAAAAAAATTATTAATGTCATTTTTTGGAAGAGATAAAATATTCTAATATAATATGTGTGTTACTCATGAAAAATGGTACCAAAATTACATGGATTTTAAGAAAAAGGATTATACGGCCTTTAAATATTTATCTAGATAAATTAATCCCAGTTTACATATCATATTGAGCCTTATCATATGGTTTAATCCATTGGTAATCCGATTATAATTTTAATAGTGGTAGTGAACTTTAAATGTTAATACATGAAAATTTTAATTATAAAGTGATAATTGGAACATAAATATACACGAGATGATATTTTTGAACATTTATCACCCAAAATATCCTATTTAAAATTTTTATGACATTTATATAATTTAAGAATATATTATTTAACATAAAAATTAATTAATGTCATTTTTGACACTATTCATTTCATTTGACATCGAAAACAAAATGATAGAAAATTAATTATATTTTAATCCATTCAAAAATTCATAAAATGTTTTTTATGTATAAAACTTGTGTAATATACTAATTCATTAAAATTTTACTACTTTTTATGTTTTTAAAATCATTTAATATTTTTTTATAATTAAATAAATTGTGTATAGATGTTTCTTATGAATTTAAGGTTATTAGTTCATCACTAAAAATTGTAAATAAATTACCATTGAAAAAAATTAATTTATATTTCATATAAATATTTATAACTAAACAAATACTCTTTCTATCCCTATGTAAAAAATTTAGAGATAATAAAACCAAGATAATGACATTTTTTACTTTTCATTATAGAGAATAATATAATGGTCAAAAGCACATAGAAATGGAAAAAAGGTAATATATTCAAATATTGGATGATTATATAAGAAATATACTATTTCAATAAAATTAAATAATGTTTTAGTGTTACTTTTAGTCCTTATCTTATTTTTTAACCTTAATATCCCAAATTACATATATTGTGGTGATAATTATTTATTACAGTTACTATTACCAAAACCAAAAATTAAAGTAAACTATTTTCAAATTTTGGTCATCCAGATTATAAATATTGAATCCCCTTTTCAAGATTCAATTCTTATAACACGTATAAATTAATTAAAGATTAAAACACAATACGCAATGAAAAACATTTCTTTAGAAATTTTCCTTTGAAGTATTAAAATATTGTCTACAAAATTCATCCATAATATTAGTTCCAATATACACAATTATATTAGTTATAATATAATAGAATTAATTTTACTTTGAATCTATTAATAAATTTTTTGTTTTTTGAATACTTGAAACTAAAATACAATTTTAAATCATAATTTGTATTTTTCAAAATTACTTGATAAACCAATATTTCATGAAAAATCCAAAAAAATTACCATAAGATAAATTTGAAATATTGATTACAGTATTGAAATCCTTTTTAAAAGTTATATAATTTTTTATTAATATTCTCTCACAAAAAGGATGAGAAATTAATTTTTCAATAAATGAAATTTTTAAGTATAAAATAACTATTAAAAATATTGAATGATTATTTAGTAATAATTTATCATTATGTTTGTATATAATTTATAAATAAGTTAAAACAATTCATTCCTTTAAATTAAATGAAAATTTAATAATGGTTATATATAAATAAAAATAATTTCTAGTTTGTTTAGGCTCAATGTTCTGTGTCATATGCACTATTGAACATTGTCTTCATTTAAAATATTTTTGTTTTACATTATCCTCTCCTTAATAAATTGCATCCTCAAAATTTTAACATCATCTTGGAAATAAATTTTTTAACATTTGAAAATACCATTTTTGAAATCTCAGATCATAAAAGGTTTAATAAAATTTCCACTTGAAAAGTGTTTAATGATAAAATATAATGGTCATTAGGAATAACACATAACTAGGTTACCAAATAGGAGAATATTATTTGAATATAAATATACGAACATGGAGGAGAAACATAAATTCCAAATAATGATGTATAGTGATAGTGAACAATGATCACAATGTAGTGAATGGTTATGAAAATGTTATCCAATAAAATATCATAATCCAAAGAAACATGAAAAATTATTTTGAATCATTATAAATAGTAGTATTAGGATATAATTTTTGGTTCAAGACTCTTTTTCTAATATTTTTGTAATTTATTTAATTTCAATAAATTGAAATTTTTTAAATATATATACTAGAAAAGTACAATTTCATCCATTTATCAATTAAACCATAGTCACATCTTTTTCTCTAACCTATGAGTATTCGAGGTGAACTTTTCCTGACCGAAGCACTAAAATTAACCTCTAAAGGATCACATAATTCAACAAAAGGATAAAAATATATTCCTCCTATATCTATACATTCAAAATAAATATAAAATGGTTAGCATAAGGTATGATAATTCTAAAAACTAATAAACCTTTATATGAATTTATAATACATTAACTTATTAAATTCAACAATAACCCCAAAGCTTCTGTATAGATCATTCCATAAATAAGTAACCATGCACCCCAAATTTCCTCAATAAAATAAAAATTAAAAAATGTTTAACTTAAAATTATGTTTCATAACCTTCATAAAAAAACAACTAAAAATAATAACAATTTTACCAAATAAAACTTCAAGTTAAAACCCAGTGTTACATGTACCTCATCCAAAAAACCGCATCCCAAAATGTCAATAATCACCTTAAGATCCAACCACATAACAATTAAAGGGGGGTGTATAAGAATTTTAACATATTATCATCCTTAAACATATAAACCCATGATGGTATCCATAAATATTTTATTAACCTCACCTTAAAACAACATAATCTCTATATTTATCTACATAATTACTCTGATATCAACTATACAAAACCAAGACCAGAACTCTCAATTCCATTACTAAAAACATAATATTTACATTTATAACTTCAATACTAATAAATGTGAACAAATGTTAACCATATATAACTTACAAAATCAAAATGATAATATTTTTTTAGTTACATACTCAGGGGACTTTTGGGTTAAGAGTTTTAGATAATGAGGATAAACTCTTATATAAAAATAACCATGACTTATTGTGGTTAATTTTACAACTATACATAGATTTTCATATTCCATATTAGGTATTTAACATGTACAAAAAAAATTCTTAACATATGAATATATTTTTAATCAAATAATTTAACAGCATTCTTCACAACCTAGGTAAAAGGAAACATAATAAGGGTGAGCTCAAAAGATCATATGGGTAAACATTAGAATTAACAATTTAATGTCATCAATACGCATAAGAGGAGTGTAAATTTGTGATGAAATAATAATATTTTATGATAATAACATCAAATAACTCAAACCCCAAAAAACAATGATAATTAAACATATTCAATGGAATAAATTTTTGACAAAGGAAAGTGTAATGTGAATCAATAATCCTGAGCTATGTGATTTCAATTTGATCATAGGTAACATTTATATCTCGTATAAATGATAAATAAATATGTTTTGGTATCATGGAATATAATCTTTATAAAAAATTAAAAATGGGAATAAATATACGGTATAATTTCATCACAATCATTATCAAATGAATTGGAGGTTTATAAAAGACCCCCAAATCCTTAGTTAATAACATAACCACCCATCCTTGGTTTATAAAGTAACCACCTATCCATGGTTTATAAAAAACCAACCATTTTCATAAAAAATTAAAGAACCATAACATTAATAAAGTACATAGATATTTCATTTAATCATAATAGTTGTATAAATAATAATTATTCATTTTATAACTACAATAACCAATGGAGAATAAATGAGTTCCATGAAAATATATTTTAAACATTCATAATCCATTAAGATAATGAATAAGGATGGTTTTATCACATCATATAATAATTTTAGCATAAATAAAATCATGTTTTGTTTCCATTGAAGAATAAAAATAACAATAAATTTCCATTAAATACATTCTTATAGGAAACACCCTTTAAGCATTGAAAATAACATTAAAAATTTATAAAACCACTAAATACTAAAAATAATACATTTATCTAAAAATAAATTGAAATTATTATAAAGTATTACTCTAAAAATAATAATGTTCATAATATAATAAATGTTCATTCTTATTTTAAATGTTAAAAATTAACATTCTTTTAAAAAGTTTTATAAAGAGAGTAAATAAGTGACCCATGTGAAAATCATTATGAAATTAAAATTTTAATCCCTTTCTAAAATAATTTAAAATATCATGTAAATATCATTAAGAAATAATTTATGTTTATAAAATAATATTTTTGAAATCATTTTGGAAAACATGGATATGTAGATAATTATTCTTAATCTAATAGAAGTTAAAATATTGATATCACTTACAAAAAACATTAATGATTTTTGTTTAATCACTAAGGGGGGGGGGGAATAGATATTAAACTTCTAAAACACATTCTTTATCATTTTAGAAGAAAATATATTTGGTTTAATAAAATATTAGAGTATGATTTTTATCAAAACAACCTTAATTATATATTTTTTGAAAATAAAGGAGGTTGTAACATAAATACTTTACTACATTGGTTAAATTCAAATAAGAATTCATTATAATTAAGAATATTATATGAAATTGTATATAATATTAATTACATGAATTAATATGTCAAAATTATTTCCTGAAGCGTTAAGTAATCCATATAAGGAAATTATTCTACAAAACATGAAACCAGTTTCATGAATATGAGATTGAGATAATGAAAACCCCGTAAGAGATCAAAAATTTTAATGTGATAACTAATTAAGGAAGTGATTATGTGAACATATATAAATCCACATAAAAAATTAAAAATATAATAAAAAAATAACATATCAATTCACATTTAATCATATCAAAACAAAGTCAATAATGTAGAGTTATAACATAATGAAATGAGAATATCTAATTATTTTTACCACTTGGTAACTTGAAGTCAAATAACCTTGGAAGAAATTATTTTAATTAAAACATAATATATCATAAATAATGAATTTATCATTATATTATACATAAAATTGGAATCATATACACCATATAAAACAAATTAGGTGTGAAAAATTCAAATATGACTAAATGAAGGGAAATTTAGACCAAATATCATAACTCGAGTCCAAAATTTCAACGCAATTCCATTAATTTTTATATAATAAAATTATTTTAATTATTTTTTTCTAAAGAAACATTTCTAGGATTAACCCTTTATCATTAAATAATTATTTTTGAAATATTTCAATGATATATTTCATTGCATAAGTAGTTAAGTCCACATCGAGTGTTTTTAGGATGTGTAATTCATTATTTCAAAACAGGTTTAATATGTTGAATATGGTCCAAGGGTTCATTGTTACATAAACTAAAAAATAAAAATCATAAAATATATTTCATTTATTTACATCAATTTTAATTTTACATCCAACCATGAATTATTATTCTGAAAAATGAACTATGTTACAATCAAAGAGATAGTTTGTTGTACATTCTCTTGAGCAACCTCTACTTTTTTCAATGAACATGAAGGAAAGAATATAAGTATTGTTTTCTATATAATTATATTAATGTCATAAATATCATTTTAGTTATTTAAATTCACTTATATGTATCATCAATGTGATGTTGTGATGAAAAATGAATCACATCACTTCGTGGATGTGGTAATACACACGTATGATTGAATGAAATTATCATTTCTCAATGATTATAAATGTAAGAAATTAGAAGATATATTATCTTTAAATAATTTTATTTATGTTATTAATATCATATATATACATTAAATTTAACCTTATATCCAATTGTTAGTGGAAGCTATGAAAAAAAATCGCATTGGCACGCGAGGAAGTAGCCCGCAGTACGCACGAATTGTGAATTTTTTCAATTTGATGATAGTGGAGATGGATATAGTTTATGAAATTAAATTAAGAAAATATAATTATATAAAATATACTTTTTATTATTTCATTATGTTTAAATAATATTTTAAGTAGGTGGAATAAGAAACAAAACAAAAACATTCGGTTAAAAGCTATACCTCTTTTTGGAAAACCTCCTTTTATTAAAACTAGTAGCCCACTATGGAGGTATTATTCCCTAAATAATACCTATATAATCGGGGGAGGGTTTTTACGAATGGATTAACTTAGAGGTATTCTGATCCAAAAGGTTCTTTATGTGTGAAGAAAAGATGACAACATGCTACCTTTTATAATGAGGTGAGGAGAATTCTAGGAATTTATTAAATTATTAAATTATTATAAATAAATTTTCATTATCAAAAGGATATAAATTGATAAAATTTTGATATAATATGGATAAGGGACTAAATATATATATCCATATAATTTTTTCTAATTTATATTATGTTATTAACCTTATATCTTTATTTGAACCCCATTAACCCTTTTAAAAATTATAGTGATATTTGTGTTTTTTACTATTTAGGGGAAAAGAAAGTAAAAATAAAAGGAAAAGAGTACCCTAAATGGAAAATGGATGATATTTATATCCATTTCCCTTTAATTTAAATAATATATTATTTTTATTAATTTTAAATCATTTCAAAAACAATTGTATATTATAAATGTGACATCCCAGAGTTGGATGAAACTTGACGGGTCCCCCGAAACTGGTGGTCCACATGGAATCAAGCATATCTACCAAAAAACCAGAGGATTATGAATACCACTGAGGACCTAGGGTGTGTAAATAGGGAGAATATTCCCTCATTACCAAAGTGTAGCGCAACGGGTGAGTGAAAACATTGGAAAATAGCGGAAGTAATATAAGTAAACAAAAGGCACAATAGAAAAGTTGAGACAATAATAATAATACTTGAAATAATTGTAATAACATTAAACAAAATATGATGATATGTCATGTACAATAAAGTTGGAATATATGGATACAAACAACATATATAACATGTCCCACAAATAATAAAGAAAATAAAATATTATCCCAAGCATCCCTTGTTCCAACTCGATCCTCTGCTATTAAGCTCCATACTAAATAGTAATAAATCAAGTGTTTCAAGTCATATGCTTCCCATTTTAATCACCTAAAACCATGTTATCTTCCTTAGTTACCAAATATCACCCAAAGAGGGTGTATAATAAATCTCAATGGGACACCACCAATGGTGTCTATAACATCTGGACCGTATAATGGAAATGTAATAGTGTGTAGGCATGAATATATAATGTATAGTCATACAATGTAACTAGATACCTAAGTGCCTAATTTATCCCTCATATGGTGTATAACCATGTAACTAATTCATTAATTTAGAATTTAACATTTTATGTTGATAGGTTATGTGAGTCGGATCCAACACTGACATCACCTCGTGATAGTATAAATAGAGAAGGATCCAAGATGTAATAGGGAAACCATGATCAATGATATTAAATAGTGAAGTCACAATGTAATAACCAAGGTGACGTAGAACTCAAGGGTCTCAAACTCAGTAATAACTGTAGTTGGCATGAGGAAGACAATAATTCAAAGTGCATAATCCAAGGCATTCCACAATGAGGTGCCTACTAAGTCCAGGGTGATCGACTAAGGTAAAACAGGTATGAGTAGAGACAAGGCCTTATGTGCATTAACCGTGGCACCTACTTTTCAATGCTGGACCTATGGATTGTATCCAAGGAATCCTATAGTAATATGAAGGGATCCTAAAATTTCATTACGGACATCTAATAATAGAAAAATTTCGAGATCTAGGTGGGTATCAACCTATTCTAGCTGTATCCTTGACTTGGAATGGGGTTCCCGAGTGCTTAAAGAATTCTATGATTAGAATATAAGAAAATATCGAGTCAAGATATTCCCATTTGATTATAAAGTCATGTAATATTTCATTGAGTTCAAGCCTTGCCTTTCATTATTATGATAAGGTCATGTAGCATGCATCCTTTTTATTAAGTCATTTGGTTCAAGCCTTTCCATTCATCAGCGTGATAAGGCCAAGTAGTATTCAACCATTGATTTAATCCATTTCAAGAATATTTCATAATTTAAGGTTTATTATGCTACCTTCCATTAATGTGGTAAGGGGTGCTATAGATATGAAACCAATTAATCATTCACATTTAATTATCAATTTGAAGTACATACCTTAGGCTGGTCAAGTGGTACATGAACATGGTACTTTCCTTTACAGAATTCAAAATATAAATCAAGACAATTAATATAGGAAGTCTTACCCTTAGAATGGTCAAGAAAAGGCACACCAGAATGGTGGTGAAAACATATCAAAGTAGTAAACAAAAATTATTGAATAACCTTTCACATGGAAGGGATGGAGTTGTGGTCCTAACCACCAACAATTAATCATATATATGGTAATAGAATATTCATACAGTTCTAATAAGTATAAGCCTGGAATATAAATTCAACAAATGGCACTAGATGAAATCGGTGGGCACCACATGAAAAATCCAAAAATCAATGAACTTTATGGATGAATTATAGATGACCCACCTTAGGGTTGTATGAATCTTCTCCTCTAGTATTGGCCCTTGATTTGGCATAGATGAGAGTAGATCTATAAAAAATAAGAAAATGACGATACCATGATATCTTGGTCTAGTGAAGAAGAGAAAGTGAAAAGCTAAAAAGGACTCGAGTACTTACCGTTTCTTATCCAACATGATGAACAAAGATTGATCAGTTTCCGAATGATGGATATATGTTGTTTCCAAGGTTAGATCTTAAAAAATATCTAAATTGAGAGATAAATAGGTTAATCCCACATAAGACCGGATTAGGGATGAAGGAGGGAGGTTAATTAGATCATTAAGGGAAAAAGAAAAATTTACCCTTAAAATAGAGTATGCACGGTTTTACTGCATAGTTTGATATACTTTTCACAAACCGTGCTTAGGTACTTGGGAATAAGGGGTTATTTCGCAGTTAGGCTGCACCGTCATGCACCAACAGTGTGAGGTGGATCTGTCTAGAAAAACACAATCTATACGGTTTACACTAAATTGTGCGCCATGCTTGTTTTTCCCAAAAAGATATGTTATGGGTTTGAACTTGCCTCGGGCACCCCTGAGACCTTAAATAACCCATTATGAATCTATATTATCTCTAATATAAAGAATTAAAAATTAAATTAAAGGATATATACCTAGGTGAAAAATAGGGTTCTTGTAATATTCCCCCCTTAAAATAACTCACCACCGAGATCACCTTCCAAGGTTGGAGAAACATTTTCTAAGAAAAAATCTAGCCACTGGGCATGTACATTGGCCTCATGCTCCAAAGTCTCTTCATGTATGCAGCTATGCTTCCATAACACCTACACCAAAGGAATAGGCCAGTATTAAAAAACCTTTGTGACAAGGGAAATGATGTGTAATGGATACTCCACAAAGGTAGCATCATTATCTAACTCAAATTATTTGGGATCAAAAGTATGAGACAGATCATCATGTTACTAGAAAAGTTGTAAATCATGAATGAAATTATGGATGGAATAATACCTCTAAAGTAGTAGCAACCAATAGGCTATTGGACAGACACTTTCTAGAATTTCAAAATTCCCTAAAAAACAAGGTGATAACTTCCCCTATTTTCATAACCGTCTATGCCCTAGCTTGGGAGATACCAGAAGAAAAACACAATCCCCGACCTCGAACACAAGAGGTAGTTGATGGTGATCAGAAAATGATTTATGTATAGACTGAGAAGTAGTCATACACATTATTTTAGCTAAACATTCCCTGAAGTATCTTAACCAAGATGGGGACCTAGTAGGGCTGCCTCACTCACCTCTAGCCATCACAGTGGTGAACAGAATGGCCTACCATATATGGCCTCAAAAGGACCCAAATGAATTGTCTCATGAAATCAGTTATTATAGGTGAAATCGATGAGAAGGATATATTTCTCCCTAGAACTTATGAAATGATGGAAACATGCTCAAAGCATATCCTATAGAACCTATTTTGTCCGTTCTAAATGTCCATAGGTCTGAGGGTGAAAAGCTATGATTAGAAGTACATGTGTTCCAATTTCCTTTTTTAATCCCTAACATAACCATGACATGAAATGAGCATCCCTATTTGAAATGATAGTATGTGGAACCATGTGTATTCATATGATCTCACATACATAAAGTCTTCCCAACTCATCAACTTAGAAAATCTCTCAAATAGGAATGAAGTGGGATAATATCATTAGTCAGACAATGACTACCCAGATATTATTTCTACCCCTCAGTGACCTTGGTGATCTAAATTCAAAATCCATAGAAACACCTTTGCATTTCTATTCTGGGAGTAGAAGTGGATGTAGGAAGCCTATAGGTCTCTGGTGCTCTTTCTTTAGCTGCTGACAGGTGGAAGACCTCGTGAAAAATCCTTATATCTGGCATTTCATCCCATGGAACCAATATTGGCATTTCATATCTCGATACATCTTTGAAATACTAGAATGAACTGCCCACTGAGAAGCGTGAGACTCCTTCATCAAATCCTCTCTCATATTTTTAGGAAACCAGATATGTCCACATTGATGATGGTCATTGTCTCTGTCCACATACAAATCCAAAGGTCGCTTATCTCCTAATATACTCTCACAGAGAACCAACCCTTCCGGATCTAAAAATGATATACTCTTCACCTTCTCAAGAAGGGAATATGTAACTATTAAGGTTGAGAGGTATGACTTCTTGTGACTATCATGGAACTCTAGATGCTGATCAGAAAAAAGGGCCATTAACATCCATTCACTACTAGCTTCCCATACGGCCTGTGCTTCAGTTTTCTAAATTAGTGCATCTGCAACCACATTCCATTTTCCAGGTGTATAGGAAAGCTCAAAATCAAAGGATTGTATATATTGATCCCATATCCTCTATCTAATGTTCATGTCATTCTAATAAAATATATATTTTAGGCTCTTGTGATCTATGTTCACCACCAAGCACTCACCCAATAGATAATGTCTCCAGCAACATAAGGCATGGACAACTACTGATAGCTCATGGCTCAACTTCTGAGATCCATACACAATGACTCTATCATCCTAAATTATTAATTCTCATAGGACAATGCTTGATGCATCAGATAAGAAGCTACCACCTATACCCATCTTGGGAATAATTAAAATAGGTGCCGATACAAGCCTCCCTTTAATCTCTTTAATGGATTTCTCACATTCATCTGACCATGTGAACTTAACACCTTTCTTTGTATGACAAGTATGATTTGATTCAATATGTGAGAAGCATTTTATGAAACTCATGTAATATCCATCCATACCCAAGAAACTTTGTATATCAAACATGTTCTTGGGATACTTTTAGGAAACTACAACACTATCCTTTTTGAGGTCAATAGATACTCCTGATTCCGAGATAATATGACCCAAGAAGTGAATTTTTTCACTCTAGAAGTGGTACTTAGTAATCTTGTCATAAAGTTGATGATCTATTAGTGTACTCAGAATGATCTCAAGATATTTGGCATGGTTGTTATGACTGTGATAATAAACCAAGATGTCTTACAATGAAACCATGACAAAAGAGTCCAAATATGGTTGGAAAACCCAATTCATCAAATCCATGAAAATATCAGGCACATTTATAAGACCGAATAGAACAACAAGGTACTCATACATACCATAACTTCTACAGAAAGAAATATGAGGTATGTCTGATGGTATGACTTTCACCTGATGATAACTTGATGTATAGTTGATTTTAGAGAAGACCTTTTCTCCTCAGAGTTTGTCAAAGATATCATCTATTCAAGGAAATGGACACCAGTTCTTGACCATAATCTAATTAAACCTTCTGTAAGCCACTCATAAACATAAGGTTACATCCACCTTCTTGATGAAAAGCACAGGCGAACCCAAATAGAATTTACTGGGATATATAAAACCTTTGGCCTCTAAATCATATAACTTTCTATTAAGCTCTTTAATCTCTATAGGCGCCATCATTTAAGGAGTAATAAACACTGGGGATCCTCCTAGAACAATATCGATTTTAAACTCTACTTCTCTCTCAAGTGGTAAGATAGAGAATTCCTCAGGAAAGAAATCCCTGAAACTATCCACTACTAGAGGGAAATTAGTTTGACTAAAACCATAATCCAATATGAATAGATTTTCAATTTGGGTAGTCATTCCACTGATCCCTTGATGCTTTGGTCCTACTCTACTAGCTTAGACATCCCACTAACCCTTTTGAAGATAACTACTTCCCTCTAGTGATGTAAAAGATACCCTATGGTGATAACAGTCTACAAAATCATGAAATTGAACCAACCAATCCATCCAGATAATGACATAGAATCCCAAAATCTCTAGAACAAAGAGTTTACATAATAAATGGTAACAACCTAACTCAAGGGGAAAGTTCTTAAATTTATGAATTCCCTATATTCGTACCCGTAATGGTGTATCTAGGGTCATTACACCATAGTGATAATGTATCTCTAGTCTAAGACTCTCCACGATAAATATAGAGATAAAAGAGATTGAAGAACCTATATCAAATAAAAAAGATACTATAGTAGAGTCTATTAGAATAGTACCTCATAATGTAGATGGTCCCACAGCCTAATCCTTGGGTGTCAGTTGTAGTGCATGTAGCTGACCTGTTCTATGAACCTATGAAACAGATAGACTACTGTGATCATAAATTCTATATTAGTGATGCTTTTGATCAGGGGTATGGCTACCCTAGCCATGACCTCCTCCTCGGCTAGACCTACCAATGCTATTCCAACTCCCCACCTAACACTGCATAAAAGAAATCTCTCTTGAATGTGGAGTAGGTATAGATCCTTTTCCACTCGAAATAGGTGGAAAGGTCCTATAGAAATTCAGAAGATTCCCCATACAACCACAATCCCGACACTCCATTGGGTCTCTGTCACACTGAGTCTTTGAATTCCCTCATCATCCACACTAATGACACACTTTAGAGATATCAAAACTGACACTCTTGTTGTCACTGCCCTGATTAGAAACCTCAAGAGAAGGTTTCCTTCCACTGAAAGAACTAATGGAATGACATAGTACTGATCCATTAAACCCGATACTATTTCCATCCCTAAGGTTGCACTCAGTGATAAGAGCATTATTTAAAATTATAGAAAAATTAGGCAGGTGAAATACATTTAACTGCATAAGGATGGCATACTAGATCCAATCCTTGAAATATCTAGAACGCAAAATCACATCACCATCTAGAAGTAGAAAAAAGTTCTCTATCTCCCTGAAATGCGCTGAATATTCCATTACTAGCATAGAACCCTTCTCAAGATGCATGAACTATATTAATCTAATATCTATTAGCATCTAAGGAAAGAACTGATCATAGAAGGCAGTCAGGAAATCAACCCATAACATGACATGATGATGATCTTCCTAGGTAATCACATCCCACCAATGCTTGGATGAATTCTAAAGCATGTAAGTGGTACAATTGACCCTTCGCTCTGGAGTCATCTCGAGATGCTCAAATATAGGTATTGTGGGATCTATCCAAGACTTAGTAGCCTACAAACTTCCATCCCCTAAGAAAGTAGGAGGATACTGCTGCTGGAATTCATGAGTCAGATCAGTCATTACAGGTGCAATCCATGGAGCACTATTCATGGAATTCATCAAAAGTGGGAAACTATCACAAACTTGTGCATCATATCCCAAATCAGGTAAAGTATGCAGTTCTCTATGTGACAATCCTAGAGGTAATAATTTTATCTTAGTGCCCAAAATTATTACAGCATGTTCATCCCCACCTTCCTAGCATAAAACACATGGACATTGTGGTAGAATTGGTCTATAAATTCCAAGAACACGCCTTGGAACAACTTAGAAGCAAGGAGATAGAATCACTAATGGAACATGAATGTAAGAAAACTTACTACCCAAGGAATAATACCGAAATTTCCAGCTTAGATGGACAGGTATCAGTAATTCCTCAAGTATAAGATTTATTTTTTATTTTATTTAATTTCCAAGTTCACTCATTTAACTTTCATAAATATGACAAGGCAGTATAAGGATGTGAAACAATTTTATTTTGGATGTAATGATTCACTTTATAATGGATATTAATTTACGGTAAATTAGTTTCCATACACCTATCATTATAAATGACACCCATTTATTTATATCATAATAGTTTGAATTGGTAAATTACTCATCCCAACCCATGTGGGACTATACACCTCCTGAATTGAGGTAGGAAATCACTCAATTGAAATAGAAAGTAATAAATGTACAAGATAAATATCACAACATCACTCAACAATCAAAAAAATATCAAGCAATTAAAAGTAGTGAAATGCACCTTTAAGGCATGGAAATATGCATGAAATGTGAATTTAAGATGCGTATAATAATGCATGTTAAAATTGTCATTTCCATCATATCATCGGGCCAAGGATGAAAGAAAATCCTCACACAGATTAATAATAAAAAACTCCACACAACATGTGTTTCACCCAATGATGAAATAATATCAATATTAATCGAAAAAATAGAACAACAATTATAGTTTAGGCAACATGTTTTTTTACTCTGAACATGAGTTTGTGACACCCATGCATGACTTATGACTAAGTCTGAATTGTTCATAATATCCAACCTGTTGTCTCCAAATAGTAAAGTAAGAATGGAACCTCATATGATACCACTTTGAGAATTACTAGACCCGCATTACACTTGATAGGTTCCTCAAGCCTAGTGGGACATATGTCCTTTAACACATATACCTTAACACCAAAGCCTTCCAACTAGAAGCGGGGGCCTAGGGTGTTTCTGTGGAGAGACTTTACCCTCATTTCCAAAAGTGTAGTGCAGTAGGTGAGAGAAAACATATGTAAATAGTGTAAATAATATAATTAAATATAATGCACAACAAAAGCATAGAGAAAATAATAATAATAACTATGACAACTGTATTAACATTCAATAATAAATGATGATATGTCATGTACTAGAAATATAGAAAACATGGATACAAACAATAGGAATAACATGTTCCACAAAGAACAATAGAAATAAAATATTATCCCAAGAATCTCGAGTTCTAACATGGTCCTTTAATATCATGCTCCATACTAAATAGTATGAAATCAAATGTTTGATGATGTATGCTTCCCTTTGTTAACACCTGCAACCATATAATCTGTCCTGGGTACCAAATAATGCCCATAGAGGGTGCGGGGTAAATCTCAGTGGGATACCACCAATGGTGTCTATAACATATGCCCTATGTAATGGAAATGTAATAGTATTCCGGAATTCATATATTATGTATAATAATACAATATAACTAAATACCCAAGTACCTTCTTTATCACTCAGTTGGTTTCTAAGCATGCAACGAATTCATTAATTAATAATTTTCTAATTTATATAGATAGAGCATGTAAGGAAGACCAACACTGACATCACCTCATGTTAGTATAAATAGTGATGGTTCTAAGATGTAACAAGGAAACCATGATCAATGATATTTAATAGTGATGTTCCAAGGTAATAACCAAGGTGACGTAGACCTCAAGGGTTTCCAACTGAATAATAACTGTAGCATGGAATAAGGTAAGTGTGTAATACAATAAGGGTGATCCAAATCATTGCATAATGAGGAGCCTACTGAGTCCATGGTGATCAACCAAGGTAAAATTGGGCTGAGTAGAGATAAGGCCTGATGGGCTTTAACCATGGTATCTACATGTCAATTTTGGATCCAAGGAGTGTATCCAAGGAATCATCTAGGTGGGTATCAACCTATGAAAGTTGTATCCTTGATTATAAATGGGGTTCCCAAGTTATTAGGGCATACTCTGATTAGAATCCAAGTTGAGATCGATTCAGACCATTCCTATCTGATTATAAAGTCATTTAATATTTCATTCAGTTCAATCCTTTCCTTTCATTAGTGTGATATGGTAATGTATCATGCAACATTTTTATCAATTAATTTGATTCATGACTTTCCTTTCATTAGTGTGACATGGCCACATAGCATGAAAGATTTTATTTAATCCATTTAAGGCATATTTTATAATTTAAGGTTCATTCTACTACCTTCCATTAATGTGTTAAGGGGTGCTATGGATATGCAACCAATTACTCATTCACTTTTAATTATCAATTTGAAGAACTTACCTTTGGAAGGTCAAGAGGTACGCATACATAGTAATTTAAATTATGAAATTCACAATATAAATCAATCCATTTAATATAGAAAATATTTCCCATATAATGGTCAATCCATGGCACACCCGAACGGTGGCGCAAATGTGTCAAAACACTAAACAACAATTATGGAATAACCTTCGACATAGAAGGGATGGATTTTTTATCATAACCACAAAAAATTAATCATATATATGGGAATATTTTATCTATAAAGTTATAAAAAGTATAACAATGACATATAATTTCATTGAATGACACTTGATGAAATCGATGGGCCCTATATGACATATCCAAAATCAACGAACTTTAGAGATGAATTATTGACCACCCACCTTAGGGTTGTACGATCCTTCTCATATGATATTGGCCCTTGATTTGGATCATATTAGAGTAGATCTAAGAAAAAGATAAAAACTCTCATACCATGATATCCCAGTCGAGAGAAAAAGATAAAGGGAATGACTCAAGAGGACTTGAGTATATACTGTTGTTCATCCAACATGACGAATGAAACGTCGATTGTTTTTTGGATGAAAGAGATCTATTGATTCCATAGTTAGATCTTAAAAAAGCCCCCAATTGAGAGGTAAATAGGTTAATCACACATAATTCCAAATTAGGGAAGAATGAGGGAGGTTAATTAAATAATTAAGGGAAAATAGTATAATTTACCCATAAAATAGCATGTGCACGTTTTGTCCGCATGGTTTGAAAAAGCATGCACAAACCATACCTGGGTACCTAGGAAGAAGGGTAGCTCACATGGTTAGGCTGAATGGTAATATTCCATCTATCTGAGGTGACTATATTCGAAAAAACACAATCCGCACGGTTTTCCAAACTGTGCAGTATTCCTGCACAGTTTACACTAAATCGTGTGCCATGCCTGTTTTTCCCAAAAATACTAGTTCCGGGCATTCAACTTGCTCGAGGCACCCATGAGACCTTTACAAACCCATTAGGAATATATATTAGGTATAATTTAAAGATTCAGACCCAAAATTAAAGGATCCATGCCTAAGTGAAAAACTGTGTTCTTACAAGGAAATATCATTAATGTCACTTTTTTTGGAAATATATGAAATATAAAAATATAATATGTATCTAACTCAGGAGAAACATATATAAAATATAATGTATCATAATATATGGATGATATTATATTAATATATTCATACTGTAATATTTTGGTAGGTTTACATATCATTTTAAAACTTATCTATTGGTTTAATTCCTCAACTAACAAATTTTAATTTTAACCATGGTAATGACATTTCAATATTAAAGGGTAATAATTTTACATATAAGGTAAAAAATGTCTTAAAAATAGATAAGGGATGAAATTTTAGACCATTTATAATAAAAATTATCCTACTTCAATATTTATTTGACTTTTGAATAATTTTGTTAAAATATTATTTAACATAATATATCATTAATGTCATTTTTGACACTATTAATTTAATTTGATTTTGAAAAGAACATGATAGAAAAGTGATTAGAATATATTTAAAAAATACCTAGAATATTATATTTATATAAAAACTTCATGTAATAAAATATTTCAATCATATTATATTACATTTATATTTTTTAAAACCATTTATTTTAATTTTCTATTAATTGAAATATCATTGTGCCGGTGTTGCGTAAGCCTTTAAGATATTTATTTCCACACTAAAAATTAGAAATAAATTACCAAGGTAAAAAACAAATTATCAATAAATAACCATTCTTAACCAAAAAATCCTATGTTTATCCCTATGTCAAAAAATTAGATAATAAAAAAAGTATAATGACATTTTTTAAATTTCTATATATAAAATAATATAAAGGTGAAAATAAATTCAAAATTGAAACAAAAGGATATATTGTATAATATTGGATGATTATGGATTATATAGACTCATATAAGGAAATTAATTCAACTATTTGGGTTATTTTGGTCCTTATCATATTATTTTAATCCTTAATTACATGATTTTCCCTTATCGTGGTGAAAATTATTTAATATAGATACTATTCATTATGACCAATAATAAATGGGTCCTATTTAAAAAATATAGACCTCCTAATTCCAAATAGATTCTATTTTTCATGTTTCAATTTCTATAAGTGGTATAAAATTTTTTTGTATTAAAAAAAAATGAAAAAATGTTTTTTCTGAAAAATGCCTTTTAAATATAAAAAATTTTTTCCACCAAATTTGACCATAATGTTTATTACAATTAACATAATTGGGTTATTAATAATTTAATTTAAATAATTTTAAATTCAATCAATTTTTCAATAAAATTTAACTTTGTTAATGATTGAAACAAAAATACAATTTTTATTGAAAATCAATATTTTCACTATTCATAGAAATTCAATATTTTCATAAAAATCCCAAATTATTACGCAATTCTAGTTTCGATAAGATGATTTAAAAATTTATTTTTTTTAAAAATAAAACTTCTTAAAATTATCATAATTAATTATAATATTATCTCATAAAGTGTAACAAAAATCATTTCTGAAGCATCAAATAATTTTACAAAAAATTGAGTGATTATTTACTAAAAATTTATCAAAAAATACATGTATAATTTAAAAAGAAGTTAATCTTATTCACTGCTTCCAATTTAATGCATGTTTATAATATAAAAATTTAAATAAAAATATATCCTGGTTTATTTATTCTTCGTGTTTCATTTTATATACACCATCAGATGCAATATTATTTTTAAAATCTAGTTTTTTTCCATGTGATTCCCTAGAACCAAACATTGAGTGCTGCTACCTAATAATCATACTATTCTTACTGGCTTTGATTTCAACTATAGATTCTTAGTCATAACTATGTTATAATTAAATGAAATAAATCAAATATTTCACAATATAAATTCCCAAGACCCTTATAATTTAGTTCTTTATAGAAATATCATATATCATAAAATGATAAAGTCCATGCATTTCTAAAATAATGGTAATTACTTCCACAATATATGAAACTAATTAATCTATAATAATTTGATAAAATATCCCATATATCACCAACACATTGAATTATTCTAGAAATATCATATGTAATACTTCTCTTCACAACCTAGGGTAATGAAAATATTAAAAATGGTGTTCTCAAACACTCAGTAAAAAAAATCCACTACTGGGGAAGTAATGTCATAAGCATGACATAAATTTTGTGGTAAGAATATGTAATAAAAAAATTACATAATAAACTAAAATTGAGAAAATAAAATTTTCATTGATAGTTTTTAAAATAAATAGATCACATGGATAACAACAACTGGTTCCATAGTAATAAAATTCATGATTTAGGGTAGTTGATTCAGTGCCCTGACCCAAGACATCCTGATATTACTCTCAAGGCTGTGTGTTTAGGAAAAATATTCTTCTTGGTAGGTATACACCAAAATATTGAAATGTGTTTTCCTTATGATAGCAACTGATACAATGAGGTTTTATATAATGTTGGGCTATAAAAATCACATGTTTAAGTCTAATGAATTAATCATTTGAGATATTGAGTAAACAATACACAGTTAACTTCTCTAATAATCATCAGTATTTAAATAACTAAATATCAAACACTAACACATTTACCCATTTAAATAAATGGTATAACATGATTACATCCCATATAGAGAAATAATCTTGATGGTAAAATAATACATAGTCAACTTTCTTGAGTAATCAATAAACATCTAAATCCGAATAACAAATATATTGATTTTTAATAGTTCCCAAATCAATAAATAAAATTTCTTTTTTTAATAATACCTCAATATAAATCCATATGGAGTAATTTCATGTGATTAAGTAAATAATTTTCATAATCAATTGATTTATATAATCTGTGTGAATTTACTTCATTAAAAATTATATAAAATAGGGTATTCACAAATCAAATGCATTAGATGAAAATTTATAACTATTCACGGTAGATGGTTAGGAATAAAAAAAGGTAATAATGGATAATATCATTGATGGGGATTAAAATTACATAATCTATCTAGAGAAAGTAGGTGTTCAGTTCCAAAATAACATATCCCTAGTTTAACAATGTAATCCAAGAAAGATGTTGACAAAGATTAAAAACATCTTTGTAAAATAATGCTTCAAAGGGCATCACATAAGAAGGGATTAAAAATATATTTGTTTGATACCAGGATTTCTATCCCTAAAATTATAAATATATTTTTTTATATAATATATCATGGAGAAAAAATCCCATTAGTTGAAATTATTTTTAATATTAAATGGAAAATGGTTTTTAAAATTTTAAATAGATTTTAGAAATTTTTTCAACATTAACATAAAATACAAGAATATATAACAGATTCAAAAGTAACTTTTGAAAAGGTGAATTAATTTTTTTTTTCAATCATTAACTTTTAAAAATAATCTCTAATAATGGATCATTAATGAAGATGTATATATTTCCTTAAGAAATATTAATCCAAATAAAAAACATTTGATTATTAATATAACCTTGTTAATAATTTCAAACTACATTTTTTGAAAAAAATGAAAAAGTGGTTAATAAAAACATTTTTTATAAAAAATTATTTTCTTGATGGTCATTATAAAATAAAATATAATAAAATATTTTTGACTTATAAAATATGTATTTAAGAATAATTTTCCCCATAAAACTGTATGACTCATATAAAATATATTTCTATGATAATTATCAAATATGGAAACATAATCCTTAAAGCATGAATTATTTTAAAAGGGGTTTATGTGTTAAGATATAAATATGAGGCAATAATACATAATATAATAAAAATTTTTAATGTACCAAACTTATATGAAATTAGTTCAAGATAATGGTCATAAATTGATGAATGAAAATTGAGTTTCCAAATAGAGTAATGACTGGAGTAAAACTTCTGTTAAAATAAATTTTAAGAAAATAATTTTTTTAAATTAGTATATCTTATGAACTGTAAGGTAATATAGTATATAAAAATCATGTGATAGTAAATCAACATAACAACATATAAAGGAAAAATGGTCCACAACATCTAACTAGTCTTAATGAATCACAATTCATACTAAGAACAGATTTACTACTTTGGTAAATTTTGGATAAAAAACCCTTGATTGTTAGAAAATGGACTGTATGTTTATATAAAATTAATTAAAATTTATTCATGTTACAATATATCAAATTGGTAGTATACACACCATAAAAGTGAAAATTGGTGCATAAAATACAATACTTATCGTAATGAAGGGAAATTGAGATGAAACCCCTTACCTCTTGTCCTTACATAAATGATTATGCATTAAAATTGTTTATCAAGAACATAGATATGATAATTAATTAGTTTATAATATTTATCATACCCATTTTCATGTATACTATTCATATATAGTAATTCTATATAATAATTCTAGTTAGTTTTTTAATTTTCTCACATAGACTTTTTATAGTTTGAATGTTAATACTAGTTTTATAAAAAGGATCATGGTATTCATTATTGATACATAAATTGTAATTAAAATAACATTAAGGTTACTGAAATAGATTTTATATGATAGTTTTAAAGGTATAATTTCATTACAATATAGTTTTGGTTATAATCCATGAAGATGAAATTGATGATAATGATGTTTTGTTTATTATTAATGAATGAATGATATTTAATTGATTAATGAGTATAGAAATAATTTTACCTTTAGTGAACCAAAAAATATAATTATTTATGAATATATATCATATTATACCGCTACTTAAATTCTCATAGTTATCGATGGTAAAAATTCATAGCATTTGTCACGTAGGTGGTTAAACTGACATAGACATGAACATACCATGGTTAATGGATGATGATGTGGTGGTTTAGTTGTATTATAATTATAAAAGAATAATTATGATCTTATTTAGTGTTTATTATTATGATTTATCAGAATTTAAAGAAATTCTAACAATATGTAATGGTTATGAAAATATTAAATAATATGAACAAGACGATTTTCCTCTTTGTATGCTTATTTTAAACGATTTAATTAATGATGATTGATCATTGACTATAAAATTAATAATTTTTTTAATATATAATAAAAACATTCATGATATTATAAAAAACATTCATGATATCATAAAAAACATTTTTATACATTAAACCCATTCTTAAGAAAATATATTTATGGAAACTTTTATAATAAAAACACAAATCAATCATTCCATAGAGGCAATAGTCAACACATAAGCATGGATAATGATTTTGTTTTATATAAAATGGGGAAAAGTAAAAATATGGTTTTTAATTTAAGAATATACAATATATCATAAATATAATACTTATATATTAATTCCTTATTTGAAACATTCTTGTATTACACTAAAGTAAAATGAAACATGTTGTATCTTAGAGGTGGTAGTCCTTATAATGAATGAATGATAGTTTTGTTTTTATTAATAGAAAATGGAAAGATGGTAAATATTATTATAGTAATAATAATAATAATATTATAATAATATTAATTACAGTATCAATTTAATATGGTGTAATTTAATTTTATATAGAATAGGTTCATATAAATTAAAATAAATGAGAAAGAAGAGGTTAAAAATATATACCTCACTTCATGGATTTTATTCTATGGAAATGGGGTTAAGCCTTTCAGGGAAGATATTTTTATAAGGCCAAAACCTCATTAGAGTTTCAAGAGATTTTTAAGAGAGTATTGGGTTGTTTTTTTCAAAACATTTTGATTTCTTGTGTGAGGGGATGTTATGAGTTGAGTTTCCTTTTATAAGTAGAAAGGGATGGATTTTTTATAAATACACAAAACTTATCAATAATGGGATGTCATACCCAAGAAAAGTATCTTAAAAATTGTTAAATAATGTACTGTGGAATATATATAGTGTATAATTCCTTTAACCATTATATTTCATACATGTTTTTACCATTTTTCAACTATTTATCATTATATTTTCCACTTTTACCCTTTATACTTCTACCATGGTAATTCGTTTTTACCAAAGTAATTTATCCCTAAAAAAACTAAAATGGTATTTTTTACATAATTTAAACCTAATGATTAAAAATTTTAAATCCATTTAATAAAATTAAATTTCTAAAACCGAATGAAAATAATTTTAAAAATAATAAATATATAATTTATTAAATACAATTTTCTGAAAAATATTTCATATGTTTTAAAATATCAGATATGTGTTTCTAATTTGGATGTGATTTAAGGAATATTGGATTTTGCTACATCCAAATAGTGGAAATCATAGTGAAACTACACTAGTGACATTTTTAAGGGAGGATGAATATGAAGAAATTAAATTTGGTATTTTCAATGGATTGGAAAAACTGGCCACAACCAAGGTCTAATGGTGGTGTTCATGCTATGTAGAAAGCTATGTGAGATTTATTTTTTACATGATGGGAATAAATACAAAATAGACTTGATCACATCATTAGTGCAACATACCAATGTTATAAATAAATAAATAAATATATATATATATATATTTAAATTTTATACTAAAAAAAATTCTTGAAAGAATTATGAACGTATTATAGTTTATACACATGAAACAACGAATGCTTTATTTATTAAATGGGATAATTTTTGTAGAATTAATAAATAAATATAGTTTTAAATATTATAAGGTGAAAATAAATAGAAAATAAAATAAAATTATAAGAATATAAAATTTTGATTATCTTAACCCCCAAGAATCATCACAATGAGGAACAACATTATAAAAAAATAAAAATAGAAATAATGTTGAAATTTTAGAAAAGTAAAATATATAAATTTTGTGTAATTGAGTTAAATTATTAATTATGGAATAAATATATATTTATTGGATGTAATATAATAATTGGAATAGTGTCATTACTATATGGAGTTGTAACCCGACCATTATGAACTGTAACATAACTATCTAATAGTAAATTGGCACCAAAATCGTAACATATTATATGAATATTATTTTCACTAGTAATTTAAGAAAATATAAACTTTATTATTCTATAAAGCAATTTTTAGTATTAAAAACTCAATGTAATTGAAAACATGCTTTAAAAAAATGTTATTTTAATGCATTTGCTAATATACATAACTTTTATGTTAATAATTAAAACTAAATATTTTTGAAATTTATTCTAGTATAATTAATATAATATTAATAATTACAACATTAAAATTCTATAAGGGTGATTTTTTTGGAAATTTTGTTAAACACCTCAATTTTAAGTGAATGGTAAAAATACCAGTTTTACATAACTCGTCTATTTTAACTACATAATTCAAAATGTAAAAATGACCTATTAAATTATAGAATATTTTTCTTGAACAAAAACATGTTTAATAAGTTAAATTATTCATAAAATTAATATTATAAACCTATAAATTATAATCCAATGTCAAAAGTCAAAAGTATAATATTATAAAACATTTTTTTTCATTTTCACATATTCCTTTTTAATACACTAATGAATTTGGTTTTATATTGATTTAAAATTCCTTAAATCATTTATATTTTATTAAAGTATTACATAAAATTTTATCAATATCACCATTATAATTTTATCATTAGAAATTATATTTTATTCAATATTTTAACCTGAAAATATCCTACTCCTCAAGTTTAAATACCCCCTCTCCCTCCACTTGAAAATCCACTTCTGTCTCACTCACTAAAGAAAAATCACTTCCAAAATTCCCACACATAAACCCCATATAATCCTTAAGTTATTTTAGAAACTAAACTATATGAATTCAATGGTTTTAGAGTCATAGAAAAGAAGAAACACCGATAAGAGGGTATGTTTTCATCAACTTTTTCTCTTATTTTCCTCTTCTCTTACTCATTATCTCAATCCTATTCAAACCAAATCCCTCTAAATTTTATTATGTATTATTGTGTAATTTTATTTTTTATGTTAAAAAACTAAAATTATTATATTTATGTAATATTTATATGGAATAAATGTCTTTCATCCACTTTTGACAATGTCCTCTCAACGACCAGTTAACCACTTATAAGAAAATATCCAACTATATACATATCCTGACCAATATATATGGATCGTATGAATTATATAAAATATATAATTATTTAATTATATTTATTTTAATATTATATAATTAATTTTACTTACATGTAAATTAACTAGAAAAAAATTAATAAAATCATAGTAGGATGAGACAATTTAATGAAAACAATACGTCAAAATAGTTAAAATATAACAAAGAGTCTTAAAAAAACACTATACAATAACTATAATGATTTTTTGAATAATATAATATTATTCACATATGGTTTCATGTTTTAGAAAACATAATATTATCATATATAATTTTTAAAATAATCAATACAAAATGGGATTTAAGGTAAGAGGATTCTCAAACCCAACTTCTTTCATTAGATATCTCCTCAATTAAATTATTATCAGTATAAGTAATACTATAAAATCATTAAAATTTATTTCACAATTTTTTAACTTTTTTTTTATAGTGATATACATGTTTATACTTTTTAGAATTGATTTATTAACCATGTATAATTATTTTTCAAAATATCATTATTTTTTAAAACATTTATTTGACACATGAGTTGATTAATCTTCAAAGAAAAAATAAATTTTATACCAAAATACGAACATAAATTTTCATTTTTGAACCCCAATTATTATTAAATTATGTATGATATATTAAATACTTTTAAAATTTATTCATTTCCATGAAGTTATTTTATGATTAAGATTGATATATGTTCTCTTTCCATGTGACATGCATGTTTATTATGAGTTAATATTATGAATAGTGTTCTTAGAATTATATTTCCCTAAAATATATTTGGTAATATGATTTATCCTATGATATTATGTTTATTATTCATGATCATAATTCTAAATTATTCATAGCTATGTTTGGTATATTACAATTTCGTTTTGATGGTACATTATTATTCATATGCTAAATTGCATTGATTTTCTACTGTTTTTTTTCAGGATTGTGATGATGTAGATATGTTTATGAAATGATGATGATGATTATTATTATTATCAACCATGTACTATATATTAATTTCTCTTATTCCTTAATTGTTATCCCTCCACTTACTATGCTTTTAGCTCATCCATTTCTTTGATGTATACCCATAGGTTAATATATGCACTAAAGAGAACATGAGAGCTTTAAGAGGGATATGACTGCTGTTCTTAGAATAATATATCTGTAAAATTAATTATGTAACCTTATATATATAATGAGATTATATATATTTTTAATGATCACAATTCTATATTTTTTGAAAACTATATTTGGAATTTGACTATTTTCTTATGAGGAATTGTTATTATGCACATGCCAAATACCATAACTTTTTAAAATATTTCCCACCTAATTTTGATTATGATCCAATGTTTATGATATAATGATTATTATTATTCTCACACATATTCTATTGATTAACTTTTATTATTTCTTCTTTGTTATCCCTCCCCTTATTAGGTTTTTAGATAACCCCTTTATTTTATGTATATCATTAGGTGAATATATGTACTAGGGAGACCATGTGATATTTAGGGAAGTTTTAAATATATAATTAAATAATATTTATTTTTTATTATGTATAAGTTATGTATGGACCTAATATTCCTCTGATACTAAACCTTATGATCTAGGAATGGATTATTATTATTATATTATTTATCATATATATGATGTAATAGAAATGTATAAAAAT
This sequence comes from Viscum album, assembly GCA_963277665.1. Lineage (NCBI taxonomy): Eukaryota > Viridiplantae > Streptophyta > Magnoliopsida > Santalales > Viscaceae > Viscum > Viscum album. The sequence continues at coordinate 1,115,254,707 of OY728146.1, forward strand.
TTTGTGTCGTAATAGTTCTTATTAGAGACTTGTTTTATTAATTTATGAATTAAGACTAGAATATTATAGTTAAAACCATAGTGATAAGACTATGTTTTAATGGAGAAATCCTGATATTTTAGTAATGTATAAGAGCATATGTTTTTGAGTAATAAAGTTTGTATTTGGATATAACAATTAGGTGTAGATCTGACTTAGGTGCGCCTCTGTGTAATACTCCCTAAGGGGATCATTAGGTGTTGACTAAGATTATATATAGTGTATGATAAAGATGCATTTTTTCACACCTAGTTTGGAAATAATAGGGGATATTCTTGAGTTAATTACAATCTCTATAAAAATAATTATATGAAATATATAACTAATGTAATGTTAGATAGATAATCAAATGAGTATTTTATCTCATAAATATTTTGATTTATCTAACAAAAAAGATTATTATAATTTAATTATCTAATTATTTGAAGGAATAAAAAATACTTTAAGTATTTTATATTATTAAAATTCTCTATCTTATGGTTTCAGAATTATCATTTGAGAAAATGGCTTCTGGGATTTTCTCTTATGCAGAATGAGTTATATTATAAATAATCAATATTATATTCTCAGAGCTAAAATTTCGTTTGAATATTTTTCATTTTCATTTTCATTTTTTTTAGAAATAAAAATTCGGATTTCATATCCATTAATTAATCAGTTATCCTAATTCGGAATGGTTGATTTAGAAAGAGTTCATTTTTACCAAGAATAGAAAAATCTAATGAAGACAAAATATACTACAACCTATTATCTCTGTTCATTCCATATGTTGAAAAGAGTAAAAAAATCAATTTAAGATCCTTCAAGATCATATTTTGAAGGAATATTTTCTCAAATAATAGGATTACCTAGAGTTATCAATTCAAATTTGGAAGGGTAAATATAAGATAAAATCTCACATTTTCTAAAAAAATGTTGATACATTGACACACACAAAGATATATGATTATATACAAAAATAGACACTGAATGCAGGGGATACCCATACTTTTACACTATCATTTTTCATCTTATAATTTTTTATTATTTAAGGATTATCCTTTAATTTTGAAAATATTATAATTTATCTCTTTGAGTATATTCTTATTTTATAGACATCTCTTAAACATCAAAAATTTTATTCTTGAAACTATGTGACAAACTTTTATCAATATTAATTTTCATATTTGTATTTATATGCATAAGATGTCATCGAGTGCTATAATACTATAGACGAGTCTTGTAATGGGGGTCCTCGTTAAAAAAATTATCACTTTTTAAATCATCAATGACTAGATTCACACTAATGGGAAACCCCTAAAAAATGATGGTTTGTGAAAATCACTAAACTTGAGGAATATAATGATGATGGAGTGGAATATGAGATCTTTTTATAGCCAAAACATTATAAATTTTCTATTTTATATATTCCTATTTATGTTTTTCATTCCATTTCTTATTTATTACAAATGAAGATCATAATAATTCTGACATAAATAGATGATGGTTTTTAAATTAAGAAACTTTATATAACTCAATTATCCCATCAGCCCACACGAATCATTGTTGTACATTTATTCTTCTAGTAGTTGGTATCAAAGGTTACCACTATTAATTCCACATCTCGAATTTTATAAAGTCATAAATATTGAATTCAAATGGTTATAGTGAAGGAAAATAAAGAAGGAATTTCTATAGTCAAATAAATGTACATTAATGGAAAAAAATTAGATACATGAAGGCTAAAAAGATTATATATATGAAATATATTGGTATAAAAGGTTATCTAAATGTTGTTAAACCCTATAAAATTTCCATTACTGAATATAAGTCATGAGATGTTACTACAGAAGCTAGATATGGTATGAAATCCAAAGGAATGAATGTAATCATTTTTGGAAATAATCTATATGAGTAAAATAATGTTTCAAAATGTGCTATAATGCATAAAATGTGCACTACTATTTCAATATCTTATGAAGGTACTGATAAATATTTCTAATGTTGATACAATATTTCCAAACTCATGTTTGATACCTATAGAATGGTGAAATGATAAATCATGTTTTAGTTACATAGAATATTAAATTTGATTGAAAATTATGTTACTACTTTGTATATAATGTTTCTAGAACTATAAATTCCTCTAAAAATTATGAGACTTTTACTATGAAAGTGGGATGAAATTTCAAAATCTATAAAACTATATACTACTATAAATACAACAAAATAGAAGAGATTATTGGTACTTTAATAATGTATAAATTGGATATCGAATATGTGTTAGAATATCATTATTTTTTAAGAAGGATAGTTATTATTTGAAATAATATACAACAAAGGAACAGAAGAAACAAAGAAGCCTCTTTTTCATGTTTATCTGATGAAGACACTTCAATATATTAAATCTAAAGTGACGAGCTTGCTCAATTTTTCAATTTTTTTTAATTTATACAAAAAGTATATAGGATTCAAAAAACATTCAACCATTATAAAATTTAAGATGGAAATACTAAGGATGTTAGGTTTTATGAGTGTAATAATCTTAGATAGATCAAACCATAATACTCTCAATTACAAGGAAATAAAATGTTTGAGAAGAAGTATTTTAAAAACGTAGGATATAAGAATAAATCCAAGCAATATATGAAATCTAAAAGGAGTTACTCATCAAATTCCATTAATGATTCTAGTTTAAATTATAAAGATAAATTATCTAATAATAATACTAATATTTTCTTCAAGGAAAAAACTGATAAGGTACTCTTAACCTATTACTCTTATTATGAATTTAAACCTGATAAAATATCCTTTGATAAGATAAATGATTATAGTTCTATCTTAGAATACCTTTATTATTATATAAAGAAATATATAAAGACTATATATAAATCATATGATATTTTTTTCATTGAAATATAATATTAAGGAAACATATTTTATAAATCATAGCTAAAATAATTGAGCATGCCTCTAGTTGTGTAGTATATGAATGTGTGATAAAAGAATTAAAGGTTCATGTTTCTGATATGAAGGATAATTATTGTATATTTACTAAGGGGGGAAATCTAAATAGGTTCCTTGGTATGAATGAAGATTATAAAGAAATTTATGGCATTTAAACTGAGGGGAAACCCAAGTTATATATAAAATATCTTATACATACTTTAAAGAATATTTTTTTTTCTAATATCACCTAATTTTAATATAGAACAAATATTTATTTTTAAAGGACTATTGTATAATAAATCCTTAGTAATTTTTAATAAAAATGATTTATTTATATATTTTAATTTTATTTAATTTCTAAACAATTTCAAAAATAGAAATAAATTTTTATTCCCTAATCTTGTGTCGCTAACACTATTTGACCCAAGATAATTTAGGTATTGAAAATTATTTTTTTTCTTGATTTTTTTGTTGGGAACAATCCACATAAACTATAATGAATATCAGATCATGTATATTGGTTTTTGATGTCATATAATTGGTTATTTTTCTAAATTTCCCTTTTTATTGATGATTTATAAAGGATATGTCACATCTGGTGAGAATGCCAGTGAAAATATTAGGGGTATTTGTTCTATTAAAAATACTTAATAAATCCTGAACAATAAAATACTATATGTTGATGTATTTAAGCACTATTAGAATAGAATCTATCATCTTTTTGATGAAATATATTTTGTATATTTTTATAATAATGACTATTTATATTTTATGGAAAAATATCTAATGTATAAGTCACTATGAACATAAAATTTCTATACCTTAGATATTATTTCATTGTATAGAAATAGTATAAGATATCTAAATGTCAAAATAATTGAATAATCAATTTATAACATTAATATTGTACATTATAATGTTTATTAAAAGGTAATGTTATGTAAAAGAAACTTGATTTATGATTTTCTTATTCATAAATTGGATACAAAGAAACTATGTGATTCATTCTAAGTGGAAAAACAATACAAAACATATTTTAAACAAATTAAAGAGGTTTATAATTCTAGAACCTCATAAATTGTCATCATGGTTCTATTCAGGCATGGAAGAAAAACAAGACTAGGTAGTAAATATTTTTTTAATATCCCTGTTGATGATTTTTGAATATTTACATTGGTATTTTTATTAATACATAAAATTGATTTATGTTATGTTTTTAATAAATTTTTAAAGATTTTAAAAAATGAATAGGATGCCTAAATTATTACTTTTAGGAGTGTCTTTGGGGGTGAATTTCATAGTCACGAGTTTAATTCATTTTTATCAAAAAATGAAATTAGAAATAACTTTTGTTCCCCCATAACACATATGGTTTTTAAAAAAATGAATAGGACCTTGAAATAAATTACTATAATAATCTTTGGTGAGTAAAAACTTTCCACTCAATTTCTAGGATGAAAATGTTAATATATAATTTTTTTTGTCATTAATAATTTTCAAACATGAAAAATCATAATTAAAAAAACATATTAAATAATGTATAATAGAAAATTAATGTTTGGTTACTTTGATGATTTTATATGAAAAGTGTATATCCTGAACTCTAAGGATAATCATGGTATGTTCAATCTAATGGTTGATGATGTAATCTTCCTAGTTTTATCTACTACTTTTAATGCCAATTGGATTTTCAATAATAAGTTAAATGTAGAAAAATATTCTAATAATGTTATATTTTATGAAATTGATTATTTTTATCACAAAAAGTCTCAAATTGAAAACTTGATATATTCCATGCACAACATGGAAAATAAACCACTATTTAATGACAAAAATGGATGTTGTTTTGGAATATGATCAAGAATAATTTGAACTATAAGGGGTTTATTATAAAGAACCAGAAAGTGTACTGCCTACACAACCTCAAAAACTTAAGGGATATCCTATTGAAAATATTATAAGAACTATAAATTAAGATTTTTGGAAATTGATAAATATTTGAAATAAACTAAATTTTCTACCATTATTTATTATATAAAACCTAAAAACATAGAGGAAGCCCCAAACGATGAAAATTAGGATGTTTCTACACAATATAAATTTAACTCATTAAAATGGAACAAGTTATGGGATTATTCATTGGGGTCTCTTACTATAATGTTATTCTAAATGGGTATTTATAAATAAAAAATATAACCAATGTGTGATTACTGGGAATAAGTCCTGACTGATTTCCAAATGTTAAAACGAACAATAATGAATATATTAATAGAAAAAATTTATCCATGTCAGTATATTTGAAGACATTGGAGTCCTATTTTCATATACATCCCATAATAATTTTAAATTATAGCATATGGATGTTAAATATTATTTTCAACTTGTTTTTAATAGGGGAACGTTATGTTTAAAAACCTTTTTGTTTTTAATATCCTTATTTGCAAAACATTACTTTTTAACATAAAAATATTTTTATAGTCTTAAAAAAACTAAAACATATTGGTATGAATGAATTCCTTCCTTTTATTTATCAAATGGTTTTAATTTTGGATTGGAAAACCCCATTAATTTTTAGAAATATTCATCCAAATATACTTTTCTTTTGTAAATATTTATTGATGATATGATTTTTGGTAAAAAAAATAAAAATATGTATAATTAAAATAAAAAACTCATAAAAAAAGTTAATGAGAATTATGAGTGAGTTAGAATGTCTCTTTCATTTTCATATTTATTAAAAGGAGTTTGGAAATATTTTAAACTAAAGAAAATATATAATTGATTAAATTAAAATATTTTTACAATAAATTAATGATACTTTTTCAAATAATATTAGTTATAATATTTAAAAAGAGTTAGACGAGGCAAGAAAAAGTGTTGAAATAGAAATTTATAGAGGAATAATTGGGGAGTGTTTTATCTCATAGAACTTAGACCAAATATTATGTTTTCAGTATGGGTTTATGTTAAATTTCAATAAAACCCAAATTAATCTAATGTGATTATTTCTAATAGAATTTTGAGATATTTAAAATGAACTATGTCCCTTTTAATTATTTTTTTCAAAATATCTAATTTTGATTTAACATCATACTTAAATTAAAATTTTGGTGGGTGTATACATGAAAGTAAATATTCTTTAGGAACATACAATTTAATGGGAAAATATTTTTTATCAAGGTCCAGTAACTACCAAGACACTATTGTGCTATTAATTGAAAAAGATGAATATATTATATCGGGATATATTTATTCAAGGTCTTTTATATGAAACACTCATCGATGGATTCTAGATTTACTTTTGATTAGGTTCCATTCAAATGTTATATCAAAAGTGAAATCATGATTTTTGAAAATCCAATAAACCAAATAATAACAAATCCCATTTATTTTAGGATCGACTTATTAAGAGATCATTCACACAAAGGGGTTATCACATTTATTTTTTTTACAAAGAATTCATTATTATAAATTTTTACTAAGCCCGTGCATATTTATAAAGTTTATTTAAAAAACTATGATTTTTTTGGATTTCAATAAATTTCTTTCTCTTTATATCTTTTATTGTATTCCACTTGAATTTTTTTCTGTTAATATTTTATTTTTATTTTTAGACTCTCAAATTATGGTTATCATTATGTTATAAAGTGACACAATTTCTATTTTTTTATTATTTATTTTTCAGGTCACTATGTTTGATCTTTAATCTATTTCAAAAGACAGAGAGAATAAATTAGTCTTATATGGGAAAATATCAGACCCTTGTGAACCTTAACTATTTTTTATCTTTTCATTGAAAACCTTATTTACCTCAACCGTTGAACATAGAATCTCTTCTATCCATATATTATATGAATGTTGAAATGATTTGATAGTGATATAGATTTTATATCTAAGTGTCTGAAGTTTTTGAGAAAGGTTTTTAGTGAAAAAGAAATCGATTTTAGCTAGTTGGAAAGGATATACATGTTTATTAAGAAGGTTATGATTCATCAAGGTTGGAATTTTATTTTAATTGAGAAAAAGATATATTTTTTCTTTGATAATATTTTTTATAACTATAATATAATATTATATTTAATTTCATTTATAATAAAGTGTTATCCACAATAAAAAAATGAAATGTATTTTTTGATTTCTACAGTAGTAATGGCCAGTGTTTTTCTGTTTCCTCGTAAAAAAGGTTTCTAAAACAATATCTCACTTGCTTTGATCGATGATGTAATAACTTCATCAACTATGAAATATCTTTTTTTAATTCCAAATGATGATAAATAGGTTATATAGGATCTATAACTTGTGAGAAAGTTTTTAATTATGTTTATTTAGTCTATTATTACTAAGTATTCAGGTGATTTTGAAAATATTTATTTTCAAGAGATTACATTGTTGTACATTTTTTTATAGAGAATTGTTTAAATTGGGCATGATATATCATTAAATATATGCGTCATATTAACAACATTACTATAAAAATTTATCATTTTTCAATGATTCTTTTGCAACTATTTTTCAAATATAGAGTTCATCTGAACAATTCCATGGATGCTCATTTTCATCATTTGATAAATTAAAGTAATGATGTTTTGAAAATAAGTTGTTACTTATGTATTTTCTCTTCTCACAAACATCTATTGGTTGTATCTGAATAATATATCAATGATGATCCTACTCATTTTGAGTGTGATAAATATTGAGCTATTTTAGTCAATAAATGACTAAAATGTGAATTTTTTCTAGTATTTCATCAGAGGATCCCTTGGATGATGTGAATATTTTTTTATATGAGATATTCAATTTTGGGTAGTCATAATAGATTGGATTAAATTATAATCTTCTTCTAGATATGTAGAATCATAATAAGTAGTGAAATCTATGGTTCATTAGGCTATTGTCTAGATTCATATGATTCAAGCTTCCTTACCTCTAGTCCCTTAAATACCAGAGTTAGTTGTGCCATTTTCTATAATGATAGAAGGGTTGTCTAGCACTATCCCAAGGATATTAATAATTGTTCATTAGAATACCATTTATAACTTTTTTAATTACATTATTTTAGGCATCAAAACATGATGAGGTTTAATGGATATTCATATGATAGATAATTCAATTTTTTTGAAATGATTTTCTTGAATATGAAGAAGTAGAAGAAAAAAAGCATAAGAAGTTATTCTATTATTTACTACAAGAAGAAAGAAGATAGATTCAGATTAACCCTCTCATAATGGATATAACAAAATAATATAAATGGAACCACACGTGGAATAGAATCAAGAAGTATATGTGGATATATAAGTTACTTATTCTACTTATGTTGTATTTGATAGTAGAATCAATAAGGTTCCTATTATTTATTTTTTAAATTATAGAGACCTACAATTTTCAACCATTGAGATTAAATTACATTTGCGGAATACTTATATATTATACAAATAAATTCCTAAAGACCCTGATTGGTATATTGCCTTTGGTATCATGGAAACACAAACACTGGTTCTTATGAGAGCTACATCATCTCCCACTAGGTTCTTCTTGACTAGAACCCTTCTTAGAAATATCATTCATAGAACATTTAATCATAACCTAGGGTAATGGAAACATAAAATGGGTGATCTATAATTATCAATAAGGGTAAATAAGGAAACAATGTAAGAATAAACATGAGTACAAGGGCATGAAAATGTTATTCTGGAAATAGAAGACCATACACTTCATATCAAAGATCATAATATTAATCGTGGTATAAAATTTGGCAGTTCATAAGACATGAATCATATGAAATAGAGAGAATAATACATTAAAGAATAACATAGGAATAAAACATGGAATTGTGGAAACACATAATCATGTAATTATTTCCACAGTATACAAGGCATCACTCCCAATACTATCTTAGTAGTATGGGTTCACTCCCCATACCATCATAGTAGCATGAGTTTACACCTCATACCATATTAGTATTCATGGTTTACTCCCATGTCCATCTTAGTAGCATGATTTCACTCCTCATACAATCTTAGTAGTAATGGTTCACTCCCATGACCATCATAGTAGTCAAGGATCACTCCCAAGACCAGCTTAGTTTATCTAATGAGATATAAATATTTACCCAATGCATTGTAGGGAGATATAGGTCTCACCTATCACATAATGGAATCATACATACACGTACCAAAAGATCATAAATTAACACATCATAACCCATGAAATGAAATGGGTATCATAAACATGTAAACATATCACCACCTTAAAAAAATTATAGGTTTTATAATCATTTCGTCAAAATCATAACCCATGAAGGAGTAACAGATTTCATATAACCCATGAAGGAGAAATGGGTTTTATAAAGTCCATGAAAGTAAGAGTAACCCAGTAATATAATGTATATGAATGTAGCCATTATATTGGAATGAGTAACATCAATATATTCCATCTTATATGGAAAATAATTATGAAATACCATTTAGAATTTTTTCTTGAGAAAATATCCTTCTTTTTTTAAAAAGACTTTTTAATACATAAATCAATTTGAAAATATTTTTCATAGAAAATAACTTCAAAACTAATAAAAAATAAATGAAATCATTTTTAAGACATTTTTACTTGAAAAATTATAAAATAATATTCAAAAACATTTTGAAACCCACTTTCTTTGAAAATGATTTGTAAACTTATTAAAAGATCTTGAGAACTTTTTGAAAACCATTGTACTTGAAAACTAATAAAATAATATTGAAAAAAAATTTGAAATCCATTTTTATTAAAAATTAATAAAAGAATATTGAAAACATTATAAAAACCATTTAATTTGAAAATATATTTTAAAGTAATTTTCTTAAAGATTAACTATGTAAAAATAAAAAGGTAGATTTAATGAAATGACAGCAGGTAAATCCGTACCTGTCATATGAGGTCAAAAGAACTTTCCTTTTACATGGTAAAAAGGGATTGAAATGTTCCTTGTTCAAAAATCAAAAAGAATATTCCTTTAAAGATATTGGTAAAAAAATATATTTTAAAAGTGTCTTATAGATATTATAAGATAATGGTATAATATTCTTGGAAACCCTTTTGAAAAAACTCTAGGTTTCCATAACACCTAGGGTAGAGGAATTAAAGGAGGATTGTATGAATTAAGTCTATTTAGTGTTTGAAATCTATAACACCTGCATGCCTAAAGTTCCCAACATCCCTAAATAATAAATACTTGTATGCCAACCATTCCTTTCAATGGAACTTGAGGACCCCACATATGGGAATACCTGTGAATAATCTTGAAGGCTTGATTCAAGTCTCACCAAAGTTTTAACATCCAAGTTTTTTATCACTTAAGTAAAAATCAGGTCATGCAAGCCTACTAGTGCAACCATACTTGCACACCAGACAACTACTTGGGCGCCCATATTTTATTAACCTAATCCATTCAGCCTATACAAGCCTTTCATCAATCCTTTTTGAAAGTCATTCATGGAAAGGATTCTTCTTCACTGGCTCCCTTATTTGAAAGGGATTGTATTGAAACCTCCACCTAAACTTCATGACTTACCAAACCCTTGGGAAATGCACATCAGCATGTCTCCCATTTGGGTTTTTATATCCACAGTAATATTTTTCCCACATTAGTTTCATAATGGGATTTGGATTCATGGAGTGTTTTTGGGTTTCTATATCTATAGTCACATGGACTTGTCTTTCAAGAACAGGGTTGTGGAGTTCCCAATTTGGAGTATTAGGGTTTGGAAAATGCTTGTCCCTTATCATATTTTAAACCTAGATCATTAGGTCCCTAGTAGTAAAGGTATGATTCACACATACTTTTCCTTTTATATGAAGGAAAAGTCTCCCTCCCCTTCCAGGACCAATTTAAGGGAATCCATCCTTGAGTAAGCCCCTAGACTTTTGGGCCAGATCCAATGACTATCACATTTCATTCAACATTGAAATGATCATTGCTCCACACCCTTGTCCACTATTGCCGCTGTAGGCCCATCCTCTTGCACCATCGGGGGATGAAAAGTGTGTGTGCATTTATTGAATCTTTAAAATAATATTGTTTCTCACACCAAGCATGACTCACTTGGTCTTAAATATTTTTTATGATCACTACATTTTCACAAACACCTCATTGAATGAACCATGATAACTCTGATTCCCATCAAAATTAGGATAGGTAGGAATCCTTCCTGAGGTTTGAGCTCTATCTCACCTCATCCATAAATGGGCATATTACTTATGAGTAATACCAAAATTAATCAACAAATCACCAGGTAATTCTATTTATGTGTAATCCCCATCCAATTTCTCTTAAAGGATTATACCCCACTATGAGACTCATCGCACTATGTGGGCTTTGATTCCCATCTAAGTGGGATACATTGGAAGCCTTCTTGAGGATAAAAACAAATACTCCGAATCGAACCTGTTCTCCCTAGTCCATATTCCCAATAGGGACTAATCCAACATGGAAACTTATATCCTTTATAGGTTCCTTGGGATTATTTGACATAATTCCCACACCATGCTTTGACTTAGGACATTCTGCATATATGTCCATACCACATGATAATAAACTATATGGTTAGGTCCTTATCACTTGACCTTAAAAGGTATGTTGTGCCCCATTACGAGGAACTGAAATATGAGGGCTAGGATTCTGTTAAAATGGATATGTAGGTATCCCATTTATGGGTATGATACGAATATCAAAACAAAATTTTGTCTCCTTGGAAGATAATAAATTCTAGAGTACCCCGCTAAGTGGTGTAAAAACCAATATTATCGTAATAATGACTAAAAAAATATCTATATAGTATATGCTAGGATACCACTGATGAAGAACCTCAAATACATATAGATATCTCCATTAATGAAGAACCTCTAATACATAAAGATGATTATTAATTTCACACATGCTTAAAAATGATTGCAAATTCCAAGGGAAACATATGTTACATTTAGTGAATTAATAAGGATTCAATAAAATATCTCAAATCTATAAGAGTGTCCCGATGTAGGAAATAATTCCCCCCAAATGGGTGTGATGAGTCAGACCTCCCATCCTCTCAACCAATGTATGTTATTAAGTATTTTAGGTCCAAACCTAACAAATGCCCGCCTTTGGAAAGAATGTCCCTTTGGATAATGAACCGTTGGATGTTTCTGGTTCAATAAATAAATCCAATGGAAACTGAACGGAAGTAGTGATTCATAACTAGAACACACATCCAAAGGGTGGTGGTGGGGGGGGGGGAATAATCCTGTGTCAAATAATTCGATGTTCTATAACATTTTTTTTTCTTATGGGAGATATTTCTCTTTCAAAATTTGAATTATATTATGAGAATAGTGATTATAGGATTTTATCCGACAAAGATCGAGTTATGTTATGGTAAATTGATATTTCATTTACAATACTATAATTTTGTTCACATATTTTTTATTTACCATTTTAATATATTTTGGAATGTTATCTTATGATTTTATATTCTTAAAAAAATAATTTTTCTAAATAAGGAATATTTTATTTGTAAAGAGTATATTTTTCCCAAGAATAGAAAAATACATTGAGGAAAAAATATACTACAATCTACTTCTCAGTTCCTTCTATATTTGGAAACGGGCATAAGATTATTAAGACCCCATTAATTTGGATTTAAATGGAATATTCACTTAACCATCATGATTATAAAGTGTTTTTAGTTCATATTTAAAATATGAAATATAAAAAATTAGTATATTTTTGTGAAAATGAAGGTAATACACCAACATTAAAAGATATATATGAGGATATAAAAAATTGATACAAAATATTGATGATACACAAGTTTTTTCATGTTCATTTGATGATCATATCTATTAATTTTATTTAATTATTATACATTACAATCAAAGAACTTAAATAGATTCTCTTTGTAGATATTCTTCGTCTCTATACATTTCTTCATCTTATGTCATTTTCTTCTATTAACTGTGTGATGAACCTATATAAATCATCATTTTCAACATTGTAGTTATCTACACTCACTATGAATGAGTTCTTTAAGATTGTATATTGGTCTTATAAATTTATATCTAGGATGAAATATCTTGGGCCATTTTTAAAAAGTAATTTTTAATTTCAATCAGTTGGGAAGACCCTAAAAATGGGATGTTCTAATTAAAATCAGAAAAAACAGGTAGTAGAGTGTTAGTGGAGAGGACTAACAGATATTTTTTCCAAGAAACAATGTAAATTCTCTATGTCAAATATTTCACTTTTTATATTTAAATATATTACTTCTTTGTGTCAAAATAATATTAAAATAATTTAGTCATATAGATAGGTTGGTTTTTAAGTGATGAAAAGATCAAGAACTCAATCCACCCCCTCATGAGTCATTGTGTGACATTTATCAAACAAAAACACACAATGATGGCCTTCTCTAAAATCATGAGTGTTTAAAACTGGAAATAATCTAGTCATTAACATTACATATAGTATTTCTTAACATTATTTACCATGACACGTACTTCTTCTATTAAAAATTATTGATGATATTATTAAAACTCTTATTTTAGCGCTTTTCATGTTCTTCCATGATGTAAAACTCACAAAATCATCTCATTTATGGGGATACCCTTATAAAGTATCTAGATTGATGCACCAAAGAAGTAATTTTGTCCAAAATCACTTTCCAACAAGTGATAAACCCTTTTTATTAATAATATAAGATCCAAAATTCAATTCCCTAACACACATGAGTAATATATACTTCATGTATTTGGTGTATAATTAAATACAACACCTAATACATCACCATTACATGATGAATTTTAAAAAGAAAATAATGCATATTGATAATAAATACAACCTCATCCCAAGGGAACTTCAATATACCCAGTTTGATTTGTTTTGAATTATAAGCTAACATTAATATTCAATAAAATTCTTATATCCCAAATTGACAATGAATGAAAATTATGGAAAATTATTCTATCCCTTTATAAGTGCATTCTCAAATTAACATGAATTAATAACATATTCTCTCATTGGGTTCTTCTTATTCTAAAAACTCCTCCTACAGTAATATATTTTGTCTATATCATTGAGAGAATGATGGCATCACATCATTATTCACAATGAGAAATGAGTATGAAAACTCTAAGTGTACATGATCTCACACAAAGTAGATATTTGGAGTGAATTTACCAAACAATTAGAGATGTAAAGAAATATATCTCAATGTATTTCCAGGTAAAATTATAATTTTATAGGGGGTGAAAATCGGTTTTTAAAAAAATTATTCAAACCTGCACCAAACATCACAAAACAAATAAAAATTATTTAAGTGAATGTAAATTTTTTTCAAATTTTTTTTAATCAATCACTCCCCCTTTATGATAAAAATAAAAACATATCATAATAGAATTAGAATATTTTTATTCATATATAAAAAAATGCATTAATTGGAACTTTCATGATTGTTGATCCATATAAAAAATTAAATTAGCCTATAATATATAAGTCTTCCATTACTCACCATAAAAGGATTAATTTTGTACTTTATCACCATGTGATTATTCTTATAGAAAAAATCTCCAAATAGTTAGGATACTAGTTGAAAAATTGATAAAAATTAGAAATGAATACAACTTTAAATAATCTCCATAATGGTTGCCTATCAAGACTATATAAACATATAAAACTTCAATGATTATTTGTATTAAACACCCTCAATCCCATTTTATTTAATGACATCATAATGGACATTTGATTAAGTTAGATCTTCGAGTTCCCTTATGTTATAGAACTTGGGTTGAGAGTTATTTCATAACTTGGTGGAAGTTTTCTTTAAGACACTATAATGTCTTTTCTTCTTCATGTTTTCTTCATTCATCACTTCTTAGATTTAGAATTCATTGCGTATCATGTACTTCCTCACATTAACATCAATATTGTTAACTAGAATAGGTTTCTCTTCTAGATAAATTATAATAGTTGAGTTTTTGTTGTGTTCTCCTTGCTTGTGAATTTTTCCAGCTAATCACCCCACTTGATCAGTATATCATTAGGTTCAATCTCATTCATATTTTTTTGTATACTTCTTCCATGTAATAACCTTCCATTTATCACCTATTAAATACTTATAACCATGAATCCCTACCATACATTTTTTTGTATATCTGACACATATTATTGCACCTTACACACTCCAATTTATTATCTTTTAGATCACCCTTCTTGAGTATAATCTCATGTTTCACCTCAGATATCTCTTCCACCATCCTAATATTTTTATGAATCTCCTTGATTATCTTCATGTAGATTTCTTGATTTCCATTTCTATATTTGGTTTCAAAGGATTGTTTAAAAAATTACATGGTGTGGAAGATATTTTCATAATATAAACATCTTCCTCA
Organism: Viscum album; assembly: GCA_963277665.1. Classification (NCBI taxonomy): domain Eukaryota; kingdom Viridiplantae; phylum Streptophyta; class Magnoliopsida; order Santalales; family Viscaceae; genus Viscum; species Viscum album. Next base: position 1,115,270,073 of record OY728146.1, read on the forward strand.
TGTTGGGGTTATAACATTCTTAGTCTTCCCTACTAACTTCTTGGGAGTATTACTCATAGCAGTATTCTTCACTTGATTACTCCCCAAGGTAGACTTTTCATTAGATCTTTAAATATTATTATATTTTGGACCATTAATATTAGTATATGTTATTTTCTAGTTTGAAAAAACTAGAATTCATCATATATAATTCTATATAGGCTATTGTACTCACAAGAGTTCATAAGTATCTCAAATATGTCTCTCACAAAAAAATTCTTCTCATTTTTTGAATTCGATATTGTAGTTTCTCATATTGATTTATCATTTATAAATCATTATTATATCCTAAAATAACTTTATGATTTGGAATATAATTTTTTTCCTATATTAAAAAAAATCTAGAAATACCAACAGTGGCCAATGAATCTCATTGTCTTATTTTTAGGCTCAATCTATATATATATATATATATATTTTTCATTTTATTGGGTTCTTCCATAACACTTTTGGGAATCATTTGGAATGTAGCTATTCATAAAAATTTTCAAATATTTAATTGATGATATAGTAGAATTATCAGAATTTTTATTCACACACATACATATATAAATTTACTTTTTCACAGTTCTTTTCGATAAAACAGATTCAATGCATACGTCTCTTTTCTGAATGAGGGTGATATTCTTCCATGTGATTGAGGTGGATACTTCCACAACACATATCGAACACTCTTAACCATAATAAAGAGTTATTTTTTTAGAAAAAATCTTCTCAAATACTTTATTATAATCTCTATTCTTTTTTGATCTTTGATAATTTCCTACATGAACTGATTATATATCTTTAATATTTATCTCAGTCTCAAGACACATCAGTTTAAAGGGGATATTTTAATATTTCAAAGAGATCAACCTAACTTTTAATTTACTTTTTATCTTATGATTCAACTAATCATGGTTCTTGGTTATATAAATAAGTGAATGTACAATTTATCTTACCTTCGTACCTTTGATATCGAGCTGTGCATTTTTAACATCAACTAAAACATTATACTTCTTTTTCAATGCCTAGAAATCATCAGTAATATAAAACATAAATCATACTTATCAGTAACTATTTTTGTAATTATTAATAAATTAGAGTCATGTTAACATTTCAATTTGAGGTTTTCCCTTACCTATAACCTATTTTGAGTGGGAGTTTCATCTTTCAACCTGTCAAGCTAGTGCCTCTTCCATGGAACCAACTTACTTCTCCAAGTGTAATTTTTCCTCAAATAGGTACCTAAAGAAAATAAATATATTTGTTAAAAATACATATAAACCTTATTCTAGTAGTCTATAAAATTATAGAAGATGTATTTGACCATTTTGGTCTTTCCATAATCATTAAATATAGAACATCAATCATAAAATGAATCATTTACAACCAATTAATTAGATGAGAACATACCTATTTTGATATATTCAATTTTTGGTTGATCCTTTGCATTATTATAATTTTTTTTATCTTTCATCACAAATATATTTATTCCATTTTATAATGTCCTAGAATTCATATTTTATTCACCATTAAAATTAATAGGAATAAATTTTTTCATCTTGACTTCTTTTTTAGCCACTGAAAATATTCACTTTATTAAACCAAATGAAAATTAGTGGGTATTAAAAAAAATATCTAACTAGATGTAACTTTACTCTTATAAAACATGAAATTTCCATTTGTATTTCTATAGTGACTTGAGAGGGGAGTAAATTTGGTATTTCTTGTTTTCACAAAATTCCATATTCTATTGTAATCCTTTACCCCCTTTAAAATTTAACGCATATTTTTGGGTATTGCCTGTGGATCTATTTTATATTTTACAAAGAAATCATAAAATACATGAATGATTGTAAAGAAATAAAATTATCATGATTTATTTTTACAAGGTTGATACTTCCTTCTAATTTTATATTTTTCCATTTTCAAAAAAAACCTATTCATTATCATGAGTGGGAACCCAAAAAAACAATCAAAAATAAAAATTATACCACAAATGAAAACAAAAAACTATTTCTATAAAATTTTATAGTGTTGGATCAAAGTAACTTTTGTAGAATATGGTGGGTGGTGAATTCACTATTCATTAGTTCATCTTTAATGAGACCCTCAAAAAAGGCCATCTTTTCCAGTGTCTTGATATTTTATTCCAAAATTACCTTCCCCTCTTCAAATACATGAATAAAAATGCAATATTTAGGGTTAATCAAATATTCTTTTCCTCCAGTGAGTTTTATTTGAATATCCCTTTCAAAAGTTCTGTTATTTTCTACCTCTAAGATGTTGAATCCAAATTGGTATTCTAATATATCATCCTTCGAATTAAAAATAAATTCTAGTATAGGTTTAGGTTTATATTTTTCTTCTTAATCCCTCTCTTTACCTGTATCATCTTTTATTCCCCATATCAGAACTCATAGAAATCAATTATTAGATTGAATCATATTTCAAATGGTTGAGGTCCCTAAAAACCTTATTTTTAAATGCGTGGGGCCTATAAACATCGAAGTAGTACCCTCCTCTATACCATATTTAGTTATATTTATTTTGTCCCCTCATCCATCTATTCCTTAACTTCACATTAAGGTTTCCTTTATCCATTTTCTTCTAAAGGATAAAATTCCACTATACCTAGATTTTAATCTTGTCTCATTACACCTTGATCATTTCTTACTAATCTGGTGATAATTGTCTTGGGAAGGTTTGAATAATCATTCTAATTTATTATTTCTTGTCTTTGTTCATCATATTTTTTCCAAAATCATAGATTCCCATTTTATCTTTTTTATCCCATTTTTAGAGAATCCTTACAGATTCACCATCCGACTCACATGAGGAGACCTAAAATGAATCAACATCCCCTAATAGATTCATAATAGACTCATTAGATCCACATGTATGGATATTTTCCATATTCATAGTCTAACCTACATTAAAAAAGATGACTTATTCACCCATTTTAATTTTGGTTCATCCCAACACTCTTCATCATTTTTATATATATAATATTCTCCAAATATATCAGACATACTCCATACTTGATTTGTTTTTCTCCTCAATAAATGAAAACTGATGTTGGTAATAATGGGTTGTGTTTCTCACACCTAAAAAAAGTCTCAAAATGAATACACTTTAATGAGTCTCAGAAGAATTCTATTTTAATAATCACATAGGGGTTATCTTCTTATATTCCGAATATTGTCTAAGATTTACACCCCGATTACCCTACATGACCTGAGGCACACAACCTCCATAGAGTCCCACCATATATATGAATGTTTTTATTTGAATTATTTTTTGGAATTATATAATAATGTTTAAATGGTATGATTTTAATCAACATAATTGATCTCGCTAAACATAACAATAGCTTCTTAAAATTCTTTTATATATCAAGTAATAACGCATGAAAATCATTTACTAATATATATCCACTCCACATTATTACGAATATCATACCTTTCTAGATATATCACTCAACCTATGATCTACTCTAATATTCAATATACAATAGTTCCAAACATATACAAATATTGACACAAATAAATAGAAACCTGAAAAACATGTTAACCTCTCACTCTAGTATTCATCTCTCAGCTTTGACTCACCCATATGATCTAAAAAAAGTATCTATTTTCTTCATCTTATTTTTCATCATCTTCAATACCCAGTTAGATATCAAGATTTAGTACTCTGTCACATTACTCATTTTCTTCTTATTCTAGAGTTTTAATCATGATATATCATAATATGATTACTCTCATATTCAACCACTCAGTCAGATATCTCTCACTCCCTCTTCTTTTTCATTTTATACACAGTTAACCATAAATTGATATTTTCAATTTTAGAATAAATAATATCCCATAATTTTTTTTGGATCCTATGAAACTCATCACATTTTCTAAAATTTATTGATCCTGGATTGTCTCCCATTATATAATTTCATTTCTCATTCAAAAACAATGTGAACATTTCTCCATGTCTCTGATTATTCTGTTTTCCAAACTCGATTATATCTTATATAATACAAGGAGTTCCCTTGAGTTTTTATTATCATTTAGTTTCCCCTTTTTTATTCCAAGAGTACATATTAAATAGTTTTCAAGAAGGATTTAGAAACTCCACTTATTATCTAAAAATTATCATCTTCTTATTTCATAGTAGGCCATTTTAAATCTTCTTACATAGTTATATGATAAAACAAACAATTTGTTTATTTTAAAATACCTCAAATATTTTTGGATTGAGTATATATAAAATAATTTTATCTCTCATTTAATATTCATTATAATATAATACCAAATATTTAACATCTAATAATTATTCCATATCAATTTCACTACAATATCCCCATCTATATAGTAATCTTACACCATTTTAGATATGCAGTTGATCTTATCCCATTTATAGATTAGGATATTCAAAATAACTATTATAGTCATTAAGATGATCTTCAATTCATGATAAAAAATTGACTCCATATTATCTTCATGTTAATTCAAATTAAATAATATTCTCCATTTTGATATTAACATAGTTCTTCATATTATTAACATATTAAACTAGATCTTTATTTTGATCACAATAATGTATTTTTAATTATTTTCATTTGAAAATTTTGAAACATTTTGAATATTGATCTCTTACTCATTCCATATAAATTATAAAGATCAAAATAAATTTAATAATTTCATTAATATTTATCATGATGTATTGACCAAGTTGGAACAACTCAAGCATCAAAATATTTGTTTTTATCATAATTATAAAATTGTGGAAAATCAATTTATCATATTTATTTTATCTTCCCTTTACATAAATTAATATCATGAAATATTAATTTTAAAAATTTAATCAAACACTATTCCAAGTGTTTGGGATGAATGAATTCTTATATAATATTCTAATAATCATCCAATTTGAATTTATCCTTCAGATAATGAAGTATTAAATTCAGTATTTTCGGTCAAAATATTTTTTTTAATTTTTGAACTATGTGTCGAATGGAAATTATGATGAGGAATGTTGATATACATGTTTTTTTCAATGACATATATGTATATTACATTGATACATACAAAGATCATATGAAACATCATCAAGGTTTTATGAAATTTATTTATGTTTTATAATGAGATATCTGTAGGTCTTAGTTTAAAGATACAAAATGTATGATAAGAAACCATAATGATCGATCATGAGTAAGATAAGAGACTTTGTGAATTAACTATAAATTTATAATGTAATTTATTAAAAATTTCATTTATCACCTTATTAGATTGATCAAATGAAAAAGTACTAACTAGGAAGATCTATTGTGATGTAAGAAAGAAACTATGATGATTGATCATTAGATATATACGTGATTGTAAACTTTTAGACTTTTAAAAATTTCCATTTCTAACTCTAAATAAAAAACATCATGAATTATTCTCAGGACTCCATAAAATATCTCTTACCATATTTAGCCATTATATAACATCATCCAAGTGATGTAAAAAATTATTTAACTAATAAATACTAACATAACCCATGTTTGGAATTATCCTAACTCATGTGTCTTCAAAAACTCAAATCATCAAGAAATTGAAAATGGTTATAATAGATATTCAAGATGTTTAATGTATTCAGTGCTTCTTGTATTCCAAAAAATTGAATAATGTATTTGGAATTCTACTTCAGTTGTTTTATTTTTCTTCCATGAAGTTTATCTCATTAAATCATCTAATTTATTATGCTACAATTTTAACCTAATGAGTTAGATTTTCCAAAGTTTATTGCTTGTCCAAACTCTTTTCTAATATATGATACTCCCTTTATATTTCCAATGGAAAAACCAACATTCTATTACCCAATAATCATGGGTAACAACAACTATATATACTGGGTGGATAAACCAATCCATGACCTATTACATCAACTTTTCATAATAAAGTTGAAAAAGACTACAAGGCACATTGAAAGAAACACATATTTATCCCAAGGGTTATTTATGAAGTATAATTTAACTATACAAAGAAATATCACTATAACACTACATATACATTATAATAAATAGATAATTTTATTGAAAATTCAAAACCTATAATAATTTATCAAGTAATTCTTCTTAAAGAATGCTATTCAATTTTATGAGAGATACAATAATGTAATAAATAAGTTCAATTTGGGTAAGATACTTAATCATGGATTATAAGGTCAATTACTAAGGTTTAAGTTCAAAAAAATTATATTGATTAAGGGATCATTATATTTACAAGCCTAGTCAAATACGGAAATAGAGTGAACATAATTCCATGTTGTTCCAGAACCATGATATATGGATTATAAACTATGAACTAAAATCAATTTTTCCTAAATATTAATTGTGAAATATGGATTTTTCTAGAATTATTTTTATATTAAAATAACATTTTAATAATACATGCTACATAGAGTGATCCATGAGTAATGGAGTTGTGCATTAAAAGAAGGGTAAGTGAGTTGTGCATTGGGGATTCACAATCTACAGATTAGATCCTGATAGAGGTGATTAATATGGATAGAGTGATGTGTAGGATGAGTTGTAGGATATATTAGAAGTGATCTAAAATGGGAGTACATCATACGTTAATTTTTATAGTATACTAGTGACAATCATGAGGCTCAATGTTCATTATTTTCTCATTTCCTCATTCCTTAAATTAATTCAATATGTTTATTTATATATATTATATTGTTTATTATAGGAACTTTGGATTATCTAAATATCCATTTAGTTAACTTATTTTTAGTATATGTGATCATCCAAGTCATACACACATAATGTTAACTTAACTGATCCTTTTATTGATGAACATAAGACTCTGGTAAGGTAGAGAATGATATAGTTATTGTCATGTAATTAGATTTGGACACCCAATATAAATGTAGAAAAGTTTGAATATTGAGATCCAATAAAACAAGATCAACTTTATGGATAATTAAATAATACATATAATAGAAAAACCACAATATATTTTTCTCCTATTTTAGAAAAAACAAAAAATAAATGTTGGAACCAAATGTTTCATTAGGAAGATCATGAAGGGAAATGATAGAGAATACTTATAAATATAATGGTATTTTTTCGATTAACTTCCTTGAGAATTTTGTAATGATAAGTTTTTTTTTCAAATTTATTTTCCCTTATATATATATGAAACTCCATTGATGTTGACCTTATTGGATCTCAAATCCTTGAAAGGAACCTTTTCATAACAATCCCAAATTATCTTTGGGTGTTTGTATCATGCCCCATAAACATTTCCATCACCATTATTTTGCTATTATCATTGAAATAAATATAAATTCAAATGTAAATAAAAAATCATATATAATAATGACCCTGAACTAACATATATTTTCACATTTATTCATATTATATCATCATTTTGGGATACTAGAAATTGTGACAACAATTATTTTTAGTAAACAAATTAATAAAATTCAATAAACACCCGAAATATAATGAATTTAATTTGAAATACTTAAATAAAAGAAATCATGGGAAGAAAATCATGTTTCTTTCAAAATAATGCATTTTATTTTATCATTTTTTAATTAGTTATCGGACATGTTGATTTTAATATAGGGACAAGTTGGGGAAGTATTTTTTTGAAGATTACCAATTGAAACATATTATCTTCATTTATATCTATTTATTATATTTTATTTCATAATATCATATTTATATCATGTTTACAAATTCAATTATCATATTATAATTATACTGAGGATATTAACATATAAGGTTGGTGAATAAAGATGTTGTTATAATTTCAAAGTCATTGATTTTTATTTTTCTCCTTTTAGTGATCAGTTTAAAAAAAAATCATAATTATAACAACTATTTTTATTTTGTTTATAATTTTTGAATATTATATGGAAATTATTCTAATATAAGCCCTAAGACGGTGTGAGATTTCAAGGATTGGTGAGCTTATTATTGATATAATTAAAATATTCAAAATTTTTATGTCACAAACTTTTATTTTTCTCAAAATTTGAATAAATATTAAATGTGGATGCAAATGGGAAATCATATATAGTCATTTCCTTTGGAATGTGGGTTTTACACTAGGCATGAAATAATATTTATATATTTTGGGTGTTCGACTAGGGAACCATTGTGGGTGGATAAATAAATAACTGTATATATATATATGATTGTATAATTAAATCCTAAAACAAAATATACTCTCTAAATAGGTTCCAAATCATATTCCATAGGGTTATCCACATTACCGTTGGATTGAGAGAGGAGTCATTGGATGATATTGTGGGAAGAAAACAACATATCATAGTGCAAGACCTAAACTAACGGGATCATCAACAATGACAGAGTTCATGGATCTAGACAATGACTATGATGCAATATCATTCTTCATCAATGACTTATCTAAACATATGGTATGAGGTTTTAGTCTTGTGGATTGATCCTATTTGATTATCCCACGTTGAACATTGATCACTTTATCTAAAAAGAATTGATATTTTCACTAATGGTTGATTAAAGTTGATTTATTTAAAGTTATTCATTTTTTATTCATCCATCATTCTAACAAAAATGAATATAGGCTAACCCAAGTTGAATTTGGTGTTCATCCCTCTATATTGATTTTTTATTTTCTCCCCCATTCTTCTCATTTTCATCTCTTATATTCTATTTTTTCGATGGTTTAGCCAATACATAATATTCAATCATCATGTGACCATTCTTCAACATAATGGATCATCACTACAGTTTTGTGTTTCTAATCGATGGAGAAATAAAGGTATGATGATGATGGTGGACAATTGTAGGTTGATAGAGATTATTTTGGGGTTTTTGTTAAATGAATAGAACATAGAAGCAGTACAATGTGACAGGAGGAGTATACTAATCGGTTTTTATGGACATAGTCCTACCCTTAGAAACTGATGGGTTCAGCTGGATAGAGATTTGTGTCTTATAGTCAGATTCTTAGGAGTTTCATCAAAAGTATAGGTGCAAGGTGGAAATTAATGGAGGAACCTAATGATTATGAAAAAAATGAAAACAAGACATATTCTTCCAAGAAAAAACACTATATATTACACTTGGTAGAAATTCTAGGCTTTCATTGGAAATATATTTTGACATGATATATAGTCCCCATGACACAGTGTGTGACATTAGGCGGGAATCTTGACATATGGACCTAGGGAACATGGGTAGGTATATGGATAGGTACATAGCTAAGTACACATGCATGATTAGATATACACGAATGGATAGGTACAAGAGTAGGTACACATGCATGACCTGAAGTACATAGAAATGGGTTGTTGACCCAAGGAAGGTCACGCATTGGTCCTAATTTTATGGGAATGACATTTCCCCCATTACACACAGTTTAATTTTCCACGGTTAGTGTGTGGCCATATATATATATATATATATTTAATTTAGAACAGTATTAGTCAAGTGTATTCCCTCGATCTATTTCCCATGAATGTATTCTATATAATTTCATCCTGATCATAGGGTTGTTATCCCCTCTATAGGATGAGATTTGGATAGAGTCTATGTTGTCAAACAATAGCCATGGGTGTGATGCTATATCATTCTATATTTCACCCTAGGCTGGGTTCATTTTATTTTCATCAATAGAAAACATTGATCAGTGGTCCCCTATCAAGAAGGATACCCTATTATGGTTTTTGGAGTCCCCCAATTGTCTAGGGAGTGATCCCCTATCTTAGAATTATGATCTTGGATATCCAATGTTGACTTCTTCGGAAATATCCAATGAGTATGGAATCTCAGATGATCACCATTAGTGATTTCATGACCCAAGGAGCAAGTTATCTCAGAATTGTGGATTACCTTTGAATCCTCAAGTAGAATCATGTGTCTTGTAGTATTCTTGAGAGAACCTTCAGATATAGTTTCCTTCAAGACTATATCCAAGTTCTTTTGATTATTTTATATTTTATCACATAACATGATTGAAATATATTTGTTTATGAGATACGATAATATCTTGATGAAATATGTAAGGAGAATTTGAGTTTTCCTATTGGGTATTATTTTACTCACTCTCCCATGGTCTCTACCTGCATGTTTTATGTATTATAAAAATAACAGACCTTTTAACAGATTCATAAATGGACCAAGAATAGCCATTTCATTATGATCCACATAGACTAATGTTCTTTCTAGTTGTTTCATTTGATGGAAATCCCCCTCATAGTAAGTAGGTTATACATATTTATCATCTTTTTTGGGATTTTATTTACCCAATTATGCTTCATAGTAATTTATTGTACTCTAATTATGGGGTATGGATGCTTGAATGCATTTTCAATCACTTGTACATAATTTTTCATTGTATGGGTTTAGAGATGTGAACATTTTTACTAGTATATTGGGTTTATTCCTCTCATATATGTGATATTACCATATGGTTCTAGTCACTAGCCCCTAGCCTATTGGAGGTGGGATTGGGGTAGTAGAGACATGAGCCTCGATGGGTACAGTCATGATAGAGTAGTCTCAAAGTTTTTGATTCTACCATAGGGACAAAGTCTGTGAAATTAGTTTGGGATTTATGGAAATAATATTAAAGTGTTTCATGTTCTATTATTAGTCATTGGTTTCTAGTGTTGATGTGGTAGTCAATGTATCCATTCACTAGGAATTTGATTACCTACCTGTTGACTTAGTATATGTAGACACTGGTTGTAAGGAAAAACATTGGTACATGTTTCATATATGAATGGGTTGTGGATTACATGACCTTATCTTGTTAGCTCCCCAAATATACTCTTTGATCAAGGATTTTTTTTATTCTATTTCAGGATTCCTCTATGAAGATATCATTTAGGATTCCGTAGTGTGATCATGATGATGATATGCTGAGTGGTGAGTCTTTAGGGAAGGGTCCTATATAGGATGTTATACATTAGGAAATATGCTAATTTTTTACCACCTTTTTAGTAGTAGGTTGCACTATATGATTCAAAAAAGGACATTCCTTTTCTAGACACACTCCATGAGTTTCATAGAATGTGACCTTTTATGTTTTATTGAATGAATGAACCCTAGGAAGCTAAGGATTGGCTAGATGCAGTTACCTAAGTTTTACTCCTAGTGGGGAAACATCCAGATCTGGTGGTGGAACTATTAGTGAGTTATATTCATGGATATGTAGGATTATACTGGAGTCTATTGATTCAATGTAGTGATGAGGAACACTCTCTTAGACAGACTTTGAGAATCACATCAGGGATGAGTTCTATTGATCCATGTTGTGAGCAGTGCATATATAAGAGCTCCAATAACATCAACATTGTAGTATGACCATGAATGAGTACTCAGTGAGGTTCAACCAACTCCCAGGATGCTCTCTAGATATGGTATGAGATCCATTCTTCCAATAACATACATTCAAGAAGGGATTGTGAAAAGATATATGGTTTTAGTGAAATCTCTTTTTATATCCAACTATATTAGATTGATGGAGAGAGTGTTCATAATGGGGAGCTTCCTAGAAGAGTAGAAACCAATATCAAGTGGTCGTAGTGGGAACGTTGAAGTTTAGACCTTAATATCTATTAGTCGATTGTAGTGGCATTGATCCAGTCATGTGATATTCTTTAGGATGCAGTTATAGGATGGATGATATGGAGCCTAGGGCTCTCAAGATGGTTTTTTCAACAAAGGTAATGTATGTGTTTATCTTTTGATAAACATGGACATCCCACTCAGGATATTGTAGCCTGTCTTATAGATGATAGATAGATGGTTTATTGAAAAAATGGTAAAGGTAGTTTTCTGATTAGGGTAGTTTTCAAGGTGGGGGAATTGGTAGAGGAGGTGGTAGAGGTGAAGGTAGTGGAAAAGGAATTGATCTATTATCTCTAGGGCCCTAGGTGTCCCACACTAGGCTCAGGGAGATGGTGATTAGGGATGAGGATTTCTATATGCTATAGAGGCCAATGACATACAGAATTGTATGATTATTAGAGGTATAATATGTGTCTTATCTACATTATCTACAGTACTAATAGACACTGGTGAAAACCACTATTTTCACCCCACTTAACGTTTTCATGAAATAGAGATTCAAGTGGCGCCCTTGGTTCGACCCATGCTCAAGGATAGTTCTAATTAAGGGGATATAATGATCACATGATTTTTATTTATAGTTTGAACAAACTCTTAGAGGAGATAACTTATTATGGGATCTATTTTTATTAGTGACGAGGAATTATCACATCATCATAGGTGTGGACTTTTTATCCATATTTCATGACCAAATTGAAAATTTTATGTGGAGGATATGATGTAACTATGGTTATAGGATGAGAATTTTCTTCATCGGTGAGAATACAACCTATGAAGATAATAATGGTCTGTACATAGGATGATACATCCAATTACTATTCAATTGGATAATGTTACCCTTGAAATATGGGATGTAGGGAGCTTTCCACGTTTTTTTCTAGAGGACATTCCAGGGTTACCTCCTCACCATGATATAGAATTATTCAAATATGGTCACTTAGGTATAACTCCAATACATGTTTTAGTATATTAGATCACTAATTTAGAGCTTCTAGAACCAATGGTTTGGATGGAGTATTTGGAAATAAAAGTTTTTGTAAGACCTATTGGGTCACCCAGGGCAGCATTAGTGGTGTTCTCCAAGAAGGTGGATATGATATTGAGGTTATGTGTGGATTATAATACCCTTAACTAGGTTAACATAAAGAAAATGTATTCACTTCTATGGATCTATGGCCTCTTTGATCTATTGATATGGGCATGATGGTTCTCAAATATTGACCTCATTTCTGTTTATTACTAGCTCTGAGTTTGTGAGATAAATATACCCAAAACAATATTCTAATGTTTTTATGGCCACCATGAGTAATTGGTGAATTACATTAAATGTTATGAATGTCTCATCAAGGTTCATGGGACTCATAAACTAGATAATTTAAGCATTCATATAATGTTTCATTGTAATCCTAATCGATGATATCCTAGTGTATATTATGTTTGATGAGGATCACACAAGACACTTGAGGATGGTTCTAGATGTACTCTGGGAGTACCAGCTTCATGGTATTCTCTCAAAGTGTTAGTTTTGGATATAATATGTCAAATTATTGTAACAATTCATATATTTTTAGGGAGTATAATATGAACTGAAAAAGGTCAACGTCGTGTAAGCTTGGGAGGTACCCTAGACTATTCCTATGGTTTGAAGTTTCCTTGGGTAGGTAGGCTAATAATATAGGTTTAAACATTTTTTGTACACTTGTTTTGCACCCTTAACATCATTAAACCAAAATGGGAGGCCTTTTATGTGGAAAAAATGGGGAAATTAGGCATTTCATGTGTTATGAAAGAGTTTGATAGGCACCCCCATGTTGAAATTTCTAGAGGGTGTTAAGTACATAGTATTAAAAAATCCTTAGGGATCATTATCGGATGATTACTGATGTGGAGTAAGGGAGTGATTGCCTATGGTTCTGGTTAGTGGAGACCCCATGAACAAACTACATGAATGATTACCAGTAGTTAGTAGTGGTAGTCTTTGCCCTAAATATGTGGTAAAATAACCTTTCAGCATATCGGTTTAATATCTACTTTAACCAATGGGGTCTCAATTATATTTTTTCATATAATTTGTTAAGATGAGATGTAGGTGGTGTATTTAGTTCTTAAAGGATTATGACTTCAATATAGTCTATACTCTTGGGAATGTGATTATTGTATAATATTTTATCAGTGTTAGATCTTGTTTTCGGTTGTTGAGAGAGGTGTCAGAGTAGTTACCCTTATTTTAGTTGTTGATTTTGGAAAAGGATAAAGTAGTTTACCTCATGTCATTGGTTATTAGCACTTTGCTTCTATAGATATTTAGTAATTATTATATTGGAGATACCAACTTTGAGACCCTAAAAACTCATATTTCCATCAGAAATGCCCTTGATATATTATTTAAAGGTGGGGAGATTGTTTTTATTCTAATAGTATAAAAAATGGAATCCATTATAATGACCAAGGAGGTGTTGAGTGATTTTTATAATTCCCACTTTGCAGTACATATAGGTGTCAAAATATGTACCAAGACCTTCGGTGATAGTTCTCGTGGCCAGGGATGAAGAGGATCATAGTATAATTTTACTATAATTTCCTTAACTATAAAAAGTGAATATTGAGAACCATGTTTTAGTAGGTTTACCTGAACTCCTGGAAGTGGTGGAGTAGAAGTGGGATAATATCTCTATAAACATGATGACATGACATAAAAATTTCCTAAGGGAAAATATTCTATCGGGGTGATCATACATCAGTTAATTAATTTGGATCATATCATAGCTATTCGAGAGTAGAGTTCAGTTGAGATCTTAGGATGCATTTATGTGTAGGAGATAGTTCAACTTTACTGAGTTCCATGGATAATCATTAAGACCATGATTGTTGACTAACATCAAAATTATAGAGAGGTATGTAGGATTATTTTTGGAATAATTTTTGTTTGAGAATGTCATTTCACCCTTGGAAAGATGGCCTCATTGATGAGAGCATTTAGTTTTTGGGGGACATTTTTCGAGATTTCATTTTGGACTTGTTTGTTTTTGAGAGGCCCATCTACCATTAGTGAATCATGTGTATAATAATAGTTACCACTCCATTGTTTTTAGGAATTGTTCGATGATTTGATTGGATAACATTCCATTTCCCACTATGAGGGAATAACCCAGTACAATCAGCACATATGGTAAAAGAGCTAGTTAACATGACAATAGAGAAGGTGCAGATCATCTAGGAGCATACGAGGACCACCCAAATATGTTCAGTGTTCTATAAGAAGTGATGATGGAGGGATTTTGAGTTCTATAAATGAGACCATGTTTTCATGAGTATCCCTCCTTGTGAGATTTATGGATATTTTTTCAAGGTGTAATGTTATCTCTGAGGATAATATGTCATTTTGAGATACCATATAGAGTTATAAAGGTGGAATAATGCTTATCTCTACATCCAAAATTAGAATAGGTACATAATTTCTTCCATGTTTCATTGTTGGGGAGGTATGTTCTTGACTCATCAAAGGTTATCAACTATGATGAGTTGTATGTTGAGGATAGAGCTACCATTATTCAGTATATAGAAGAGATCGAGGATCTGTATGGGAATTCCTTTTATGTGTGAGTTATTCCTTTGGTTATTATCTTATGGAAGCATGGGAATCATTAGGAGAGATCCTTAGAGTGGGAGACCCAAATGTGATCTTAGTACCCACACCTATTTTAGTAACACTTTTTCACTTTTGGGAATTATAATCACAAGTTGGGGATAATGTAACAACTCTGATTTTTCCATGTATGAAATTAGAATATTTTATGGACTATTTTTTGAGACATATGCTAAGATAGATTGAGATTCTGAGGCGCAATGTTATAATAATTTATATAATGAAAATATTATATAATTATATTTTACATTCATGTAGTTATCCTAAAATAGTGTTATATCTCCTAAAAGGGAAATGTTATGGGAAATATGATACCATTGTTGAGTCCAGAATGTGGGATTTTCTCTAGGGGTGATATAATTCTTATCTGTTTCAGGTGTTCATCATTTGTGTCATCTTGGGTGGATAAATAAATATGTAAATAAATATATTTATTTAGTTATTTAATTGATTTTTAAAACCTAATATCCACTATAAATGTGTGTTTATGCCTAATCTATAGGGTTATCCTTATAAAAATTAGATTGAGAGAGGATTCATTAGAGGAGATCATTATAGATGACAATGGATCAAAGGATCATATCTATTCCATAATGATCGTATATGGAAATAGAGTTCCAAGATCTCACCAATGAATATGATGTAAGATCATTTTTCATTTGAAATTGATCCAAACATGAGGTTTGATATTTGTGTTTTATGGATTCATTCCACACAATTCTATTGTGTTAATGATGGATCAATTCCACTAATAATGATTGATTTTCACCTCGAAGATTGATTATGAAATATTTATTCAATGGTAATTCATTAATTATTACCTTACCATTTTAATAGAATTAAATCAAGGACATGCCAAAAAAAAAACCTTGTTTTATTAACCCTTTTTAATTTGTTTATTTTCCCCCCAAACATCACACATTCATCACTGGTATTCCTTTTAGCTAGTGGTTCCACCCATTCCCAATATTTGATCCTTACAAGACTATTTTTAATTATAATGGATAGATACAATGGGTTTAGGTTTAAGATATATAGTGTGATCCTGGTGCAGTGATGATATTCAAATATTGGAGAAGGATCAGGATCAGATCCAGCTTTCCATTTCATGATTAGTATATGACATCAACGTGGTACAACAAGAGGAGTATAATGATCAGTTATGATGCATATAATCTTTCCATCACTAATAGATGGTCTTATTAGAACTAAGATCTATGGATTGTTGTGAGTTTTGAAGTGGATTTAGTGAAAGAGGAGGCACATGGAGGACCTTCATGACAGAGCCATGTGTTTATTAAAAAAAAATCTAACCATACTATTTGTTCTTTGAAGAACACACATAATGTAGTTACCTTAGAAGAATCACAAGGGTTTCAATGGAGATAATGTATGACGTGTTATGTGTCCCCACAACTTTCCATGTGACACAAGTCCATCCTCTCAATGTAAACCCATGAATAACATGGGTATGTACACAACCAAGTACATGGAAATGACCAGATAGATGAGTATGGCTAGGTACATGGGTAGGTACATGGTCCTGATCATAAGTACAAGTGTAAGTCCAAATTTCATGGGACACATTGTGTACTTCTATTACACACAGTGTACTTTTTTAAGGGGATTGTGAGGCCCTTTAGCTCTTCATTTTAGAACAGTATAGATTGAGTGTGTTCAATCGGCCTATTTCTTATAAGGGTATAGTGTATAATTACACCCTAATAATAGTATTTTGATCCCCTCTATAGTATGATATTTGTAAATTTTCCATGGTATCCCCCATTAGCTATGGATGTGATCCTCTTTTATTCTCTATTTCTCTATATGTGGGGTTTCTAGAAATTTCATCACCAATATAATTGCTGTGGTGATCCCTTATCTAGTGGGATACAATATTATGGTTTTTTAGATTTCCTAGAGATCTAGGGAGTGATACCCTACCAAGGATTTTGGATTTTGGAGATCTATCTAGTACTTATTTTGTGAGACTCAAAGAGTACAACCACTTAAAAGATCTTAATTAGTGATTTCACGACCTGACGAGTGAGTTATCCAAAAATTGAGCATTACCTTTGAACCATTGAGAAAAATTATGTGGTTGGAATTATTTTTGATACCACCATGAGTCCTGGGGTCCTTCATGATTATATCCATTTTGTTTTGATTATTTATTGTTTTATCACTTTTCCTAATTGAAGTATCAATTTTTTATGAGATAAACTTGTATCTTGGTTATTTATGTTTAGTGATTTTGGGGTGTCTTACTGGGTATTTTTATACTCACCCATTCATGGGTTCTTCCAAATTTTTCTTGTCTTATAATCACAACAAACCTTTTGATGGATTCTTAAAGGGACCAGGAAAAACTATTGTATTGTGATCCAGATAGAATAAGGTTCTTTCAAGTTGTTTCATTTGACAATAGTCCCCCTCCTACTAAGCTAGTTAAACTTAATTGTCAGTTTTTATGGGATCCTATTTGGTGCTTTATTCTTCCAATAGTTTTTATACTATATTTGTAGGAAATAGATGTATTCATGCATTTGGTATCACTTATACTTTACCTTTCATAATTTTATGGGATTCGAGATGTGTGTGTGTGTATAGGTTCATTTAATTAATGTATCTTATGTGTGTGATATGGCTACCTAGAAATGGTCAACATACTTTTCCCTATAAGAGGTTGGCTTAGGGTAGTCATGGATTAGGCCATGAGGGGTCATTTAAAATCACCAAAGCACTCTACTATAGTATGATACATTTCTATCAAGTGGGGGGTCTTCATTCATAGGTATTGTGTTATATGATTATTTATATGTGTCATTTATAAGTATAAAATCGTTTAATATGTGTTACGAAAATATGTTATTTTTTGGTATTCTATGATATAAGGGATGAAAATTATTAATCCCATTAATGAGGGAAAATATAAAAAAATCATACATATTTCTCTCATATAATCTTTCATGATTTTCATAAGAATTATAGGAAACTATAAAAATCTCTTACTCTTAATCAAAAATAAAAATTTAAAGTAAACTAAATACAATTAATCCTATTTTATTTTTAATCAACATATTAATCCAATGAAGACCACCATTACATTTTCCCTCCTTTAATCTTTAATGAACTTTTACTATATAATTTTTTTTATATTACATGAAAAATATTTCATATACATCTATTATACAATTTAACTTAACTATTTTATTTATGTATGTTGGAAGGTTTTTTTCCTATGAAGTATATAAACAGTAATTTCATAGTAAAAGGAAAGATTGTGAGTATCCAATTATTATTTATAAAGATTAAGGTCATTAACCAATATATCATTGCTGTAATTTTGACCACTTTTTGGAATAGAATATGTTAAAAATGTGAAATTTTTTATAGAAATATAAAAAATAAAGAAAAATTATAAAATAAAATATGATGAAAAAGATAATGATTCATTATTTTTTCTATTTTTATGTAATGTAACCCATCCAAAATATAAAAAAATATAGTTTATTATATATATAGGGAAATATATTTGATTATTTACTCTTTTTAATGATATATCATGTGTTGTGATTAGGATATAAAAACTTCATCATTGTACCTTATAGTGTTTTTCATCATCTTACCATCCCCACACCCCAAACCACCATTTGAAATTCCATGTATTAGTGTAATATGTCTTCAATATTTGGGTGTTTAGAATCTTGACGTCCATACTATACAATCATTGTACTCATGTATTGAACATAATATAATGAAAAAATTATTATTAAGTTATGAGACTAAGATTCCCAAGATTGTGCATTGTAAGTGAGCATAAAAATAATAAAAAGGTTCATAAACACATGTAAAGTGAATTAAAGTAGTGAATATGATTCGTAAATATAGTTTGGTAATCTAAATGATCAATGAATCAGTTTAATTACCCCTAAAATTTATTATATATTAAATCATAATAAGGTAATTAATTTATTTTAAACTCATTGAATGTTTCTTAAAAGTGTAATAGGTTATTTTCGGGGGAGTAGTTTTGAACAAAATAGAAAAAAATATTCATCAATCACTACAAATAACCCCAATAATTATATAAAATATAGGAAAATACATCTTTTACTAAGATTTATCTTTTTAAATTAATTATGAATATTATCTAATAATTTCAAGTAAACCATACTTTTATAAATATTATTATTAACAATAAATGATGCATATTAATATTAATAATTTTATTTTTTAGGGAAATTAGTTTTAGAAAATCACGAAAACATTGAAAATACAGTTGGTTGTTGAAATAAAGTGTATGTTTTATTCAAAAAATGGGGATATCACTAGATATGGAGATAAATTTATAATGGAACCCATACATCATAATAAATAAAAATCCCATGTCACCCCCAAAATCATAATGTGGAAGAGTGAAAATATAATTTTTCTAATTATGAATCATTTCACCTGATATACTATAATAATATTTAAGTAGTTTCAGACTAAAATAAAAGTGTAGTTGGTATATAATTAGCTATAATAGTGTTCTATCAATGGTTCTAGTTAAACAATTTACTATAATTTTATGTCATGTCACATGATCCATGGAGAAATATTTGATGTACAGTAACAATAAGGTCCTTAAAGTCTATCATCTCCGACAATATAGCTATGTATTTTTTGATGATCAAGGGTGGTGGGATATTATAGATAATTTTTTTTATCATCAATAAGTCATGATGGATTATAGGGGTTCCACTAAAGGAGGTCACCTATCAATTTTTAATACATATATTTTCAATTATTGTGACCCCACTATTAAAAGTAACAAATAGTAATTACAACTTCTATCACTATAGAACCTTTTACTACTACTGATGATATAACCCATCAAACTAATATGATTGCAGGATTAAACTATAAATGAGGCATATCTCTATTATTGTATCTATATATTGTAATACCTGTAGTGTTTAGGTGAATTAATCTTTATAATGTTATAATCCATCAAAAAAGTCCTCCCAACAAATCCTTGAAGATTAAATAAGGGAGATGACAAAGTCAAATGCATGGATGAGATATGGAGGATCGTCTGTAGTGGATGAAAAAGGAACTCTGTGTTTATTATAAGAATATACCCTTATAGGATAATGTAATCATTAAATATAATTGCATAACTAAATTATTAGGTTTAGTAAAAAAATATATATATGGAACTTGATTAAAAAATTTACAATATTGATCATAGTATATAAACTAAAATTCATGTATCCCAATGATTAATTCGGTTGGAAGGATTTTATTGAAATTCCACATCCAAGTGGAAAGATCACCTAAATACTTCTTGAAACATGGAGTGATATCTAGGTCAAGGAGCTCTGTATTATAGGTAAATATAAAATATAGGAGGGTGTATTCAAAAAACCCGTATGCAATTTAGGAATAGAATATTCATAATGCTAGTTTGGGATGCAATAAGACATGAAAGAGATCCCTATAATTAGCTAAAGATAGAGGAGATCACAATATTCCTATAATATTCATTAAGAGACAACTTGGAGGCTAAATAGTCCTTATTCTCCACATTCCTCATTTCATTAATTTATAGAATGCATATCTCATGCCATACTATAATGATAATTATGGGAAGTTAATTTTAAAAGAACTAACATTTATTTAACTTATTTTTAGATTCATTGTGGGGATCTAAATCACTCTCAAAAAAAGCTCAAAAAATTTATCACTATTTAGATAACATTGGGGTTTTAGTGATGTATAAAAAGTAGAAGCCAGTTTCATGAACTAGGATTATGAAACTGAACATAGATGAAAAATATTATAGACAATAATAACACACACAATAAGAATAAGAGTAGAGATATGTGAAGCACACATAACTATATAGATCTTTATAACATGATTACCAAATGTGGGTTATGTCAAGAAACCTTACAATGATCTAAAGCTTCATTATGTTTTTATTTGAATGAATCAATGGAGTATTTGACTAAATATAGTGGTGGTTTCTCAATGTGATTTCATGTAAAGTACATAAAGTTATGTGATTTCAATTGAATTTATTTCCACTACATATAATATATAATCTATTAATGTGTACCTTTGTGGTTATCAATTATAGTCTAAAAAAGTCTTTATTTTTGGAAAAATATATCCTTGTTTGTGGGAGAGACACCCCACACACATTTTCATCACAATTATTTTGTTATTTTAATTTAATTTATTAAAGTATAAACTAAAATACAATAAAAATATCTTGGAAAACATATCTTGGAACTATCCAGTATACTAGATCATTCAATGACCCATTACTTTCTAACGCAACTCACACTTTTATTTAAAAAATTTACTTTTTAGGTGCTAACAATTCCTTATTTTAATAAAAATCATTTAATATAGGTTATATTTAAATAAAAAAACCCAATGATATATAGAAACCATTATTCATATATATATTCAAGATAGTGTAAATGAAATTATAAATATTTATTTTTTACTTCCTCAGATTAATTTTTTTTTAAAATTTATCATTCAATAATTAAGTGATTAAATTTATTTTATGTCATGATTTTGTGTCAATTTTTTTATGTTTTTTATACACATATCATGAATTAATTTTATTACTTATCATACTAGAATATTTCATGGTGTTTTATCATTTCTCAATAATATATTTTCCTCACCAACATTTTAATGTTTGTAAACCATTTCTTAATCGATGAAAAATGAATACAAAAAATATATGTCTATAAATCATTTATTTATTATGCTAAAATTACATATATTTACTGGCATAATGATATAATTTATATTTTAAAATGTCAAAAGTAATTCATTACATGTCTATAGTTTCTCTATTTTGACATTATTCTTCAAGGTGAAATCTTTATTGAAATTACCATTTTTAGACATAGGAATCATTTATTTGATTTTGATATTTATTTTTAAATACTACACCTTTTATATTTAAAATAAATATTTAGATTCAAGAAGCATTTTATCATCCCTCTATATGATAACCATTTAATAGATATAAAATTGTATTGATTTAGTTAATCCTTTATATAATATAAATCTATGTGAGTTTCCATGGATGCTTGAGTTTTTTCCCTATATATAATTTCTTCCAGGTTCACCAATATTGGTTAAAAAAAGTTGTTTTTCTTAGAATTAGGAATCACACAACATATAATTTAAAAAATTTCTAGATCATGGAATGTTAATCTAAATTCATCTAGAATACTCTCTATAGATGTTAAGCACATTAAAATAATTTCGTACAACATTGTCTTATTTTATGGACTACCCAAAAGGGACTTAGTCATATATCATGATTTTAGTTTTAAACCCAACATAAAAAATATTCAAATGAAATTTTTATTATGAATAAATCTGTAATAATTAAGATACCAATATTTTTTCTTTTGTAGAACTTTTGAACACATTTCCTTGTTGATGGATTTATACAAAGTGACCTTGAACTATTCTTGTGTATGTTGATAGAACGATTGATTTCATACTATTGAATAATTTCTCTCATCAAAATTCATCCATAGATAACATCATTACAACACTTTTGAATTTAAATATCATAATTTAGGGATGGAATATAAAAAATGAATTTTATACCACCAATTATGATATTTTTAATTTTTGTGTAAATAAAATACACTGAAAAATATTCTAGATTCCAATAACCTGAAATATGTTTTGTATATATAAATTTATGTTCAATATTTTTCTACTTATTTAATATTTTACCAAAAATAGTATTTAATAGAATCATAACTAAATAAAGAATAAAAATTAATTCATGTGATGAAAAAATATTTGGGAATAAATTTTTGAATATTTACTCCACTATTTTGGTTTCCATATTTTCAAAAAATTATATAAGGGGAAAATAGAAAACCATAAAAAATACTCCACATAAATTCCTATAACAAATAATTGATTTAAATGTAACTAGATCATTGATATTCACTTTCTAGTCACATCTAAAAAACTAATAAATCTTATTCCTTTCAATTTACCCAAAATATATATGATGAACTGAATAATTTAAAAAATATACAGAAATGTATTGTAAAATGACATATATACAGATACACCATTGATGAATCTAGAACATGTTCACCCAGAGATGAAATTTTCAGTCCAATATGACACATCTCCCTTCTTTCTTCTATCACCATGTTCTATCCTAGATATTTTATCTTCTAGCATAATTATTTTCTTAGTGAAATTGATATTAATTTTTAAACCGAAATCTATATTACCCAAAATATATATGATTATTATTTTAATGGTTTATTATGATGGGTTTTAAAAATAAATACATTAAAAATGGGAAACCCATATTCTATAAAAAATAATTAAATAATGATTATTGCAGTTTAATTGAAAAAAGAATATTATAAAACAATATATAATTTGTTTTCTTCAAGTAGTCCTCATGGGAACCATTTGTAGTGTGATGAATTGAGAAAAGTTTTGTTCAGTAAGATTTTATGTCTCTATCATGTTGATCTAAAATAATAGTCTTTAATTTGTTGAGTTATATTAAATATATTGAGTAGTCATAGAGACAAATTTGAGTTGACCTTGAAAAAAATACGCTTTATTTAACCATAATAAAAATCAGCTTCATTTTAAGTTTAAATATTATGGTAATTATATCGAGTATAATCATGATTAATTATCACTAGTAAGACTCACCCTAAAATATCCATTAGATTATGTAACATGTTAGGTATTATGTTTTGTTAAATTAAACAATAGATCAAGAGTTTTATTTTTCAAAAAGTGGACACAATGAGACTCTATATTTGATTGAAATCATTTTTCACTATGTCAAGTACTGGAATAATGGATTTTAAATGTGTATAGTCAACATTTAATTATGAGATATAATTTTAACATACATAGTTCCCCATTGTATCTATGAATGTATAATTTGGTGTAACAACTAGACTTGGGAGTTTAAATCCTGAGATCCAATATGGAGAATCACATGCGCACATTCATTCCACCATATGACTAGAGGATGTAGAAAAATCATGAGTGATGAAAATAAACCATTAGTAAAATCTTAAATTTATGTATAAAATCATAAACATTAATAACCAGGTCAACAACTATTTGAATAAACCATTTTAAAATAAAAATTAACCAAAAAATAAAATTTATTTATAAAAAATAAAACAATATATTTAAAATGAATAAAATAAAATAACAAATCAACCACAAATACCTGATGCAGAAACCATGATAATCCAATCCACTACTATAACCCTAATGAGGAACTATGATTAACCATTACTGAAGAACTATATCATCCTTTATCTACCTCACACAAAATCATGTCTGTATTTCCACTTTGGTGATCATGTAGTAGGTGATTACAGCTTAGTTAGATTCCCCAAAGACATTAATAGACATATATTCAAAAAGAAATGTCAAATGTGATGCTAGTAAATTATGTGAAATATAATATAATATCAAAACCAAAATATTTTATTTATCATGGGTTCAAACAAAATCATTTTTATAATGAATTAAACATTTCACCATTGTAATTTTTTCATAAAAAAGTAGTAATTAGAATCTAGAAAAAAAATTTCTATATAAAAACATGAATCATAAAAATTTACATAGTTTCTAAAAATTTTATGAAAACTATAATTTTAATAAGCCAAGTAAATACCATTATTCAAAAAATCCATTGGAAAAACCCTATTTTAGTAAATCAAAGTTAAAACACCATTTCCCATTATTTAATGGTATGTGTCAGTTTTTAAACCACATTTTCTATTATATGGATTCCCATGAATGACTAAAAAAAAATTCATTATTTTCATTGTTTGAGTTCAAAAAATATTTTCCATGGTATTAAACACCATTCATACATACAAAACACAAAAAATATATTTTTTCTAATTTTATATATAGTTATCCCAATAGCTTTTTACCTTATCACAGACCCCCTAAGCCACACATCCTCATGGATGAAACATACAGGTTTCAAATAAACACCCCTAAATCCACCCATCCCTATTGAAGAATCCTAGGAAATAAAAAATAGAGTCTCACTAAAAATTATAAAATATAAAGACTCATGATATGATTAATATAAAAGTTAAACTTTATAATTATTTATAATAAAATATATTTATGAAAACATTTAAAAATATTTTTTATAAAAAAATCAAAAAACCATATGATAAAATCTCATTGCAAAGAAGTAGTTTTCCCATTGAAAAATAATTTTCAATATCTGATAAAAATAAAATATTACATATTTTTAAGAACCTATTTTTTTTAAATCTCAATTAAATTCAAAAAATATATTTGAAATTTGCTATTTTTAAAATTTATATTTATTTCTAAAATCAGTGCTTACAAACACGACCAAATTTATGCTAATGTTTTTTATTCCAAAATCATAAGTATATATAAAATAAATACTTCATAATAATTCAATTAATTTTGTCCTAAATAGATCAAAAACTATTAAACAAAACCATTAAATTTATAAAACTATTATAAGTTCTTGAATTCAGCTAATTAGTCACATTATTTTTCCTGATTTAACTAACACTACAATCTATGAGTCAGATAGATGGAATAAATAATGCAATGTACTTTAAGGGTGAAAGTAAACCCTAAATTTAATATCCCAAGGAGTCCAAAAATCCAACATTCCATTTCCATATTTTACATAAATCAATAACATTGATAAAAAATAAATAAATATATCCAGGAACCTCTAGAAGATATCAAATGCTATAATTTTATTTTAGGTATATCTTATCAATTCTATTAATAAATATATTTTTGATAGTTTGATAATTTGAATAATTATAAATAGTATTTTTTAATTTCATCCAAGGTTGAATATGGGTTTTATTTTGGATTTTTAGAGTTCATTTTGGTATTAAAAATGGAACAAATGTACCATTATGTAACGTACATGCTTAAGAACATGGTTTGGAAAACCATGATCATAACTGTGCCACCTAGTTTGGGAAAAATATTCACTATGAATGGTTGAAAGAAAAGTTTACTATTTCAATGATCCTAACCATGTTTTAATATTGTCAAAAAACTTCTCAATTATTGACTTAGTATCATTATAAGGTTAACCAAGACATTAACCACCCTTCACTTCAACGCTTTAATTTTTTTTTACCTAGAACCCCCTCTAAAAAAATTGAAGTGGAATCATGCTAGAAAAATTTGGAGTGTTGCAATTATCCCCACCATAAAACTTTTCATCAATGAAATGTTACTTGGAATTATTCTATGGGAACAACTCTAGTAATTTCTATCACATCCCAAATTCTATCTCTCATATATCTACTTGAATTTTAATATTCTACTAAGACACCCATACATAATGAATCCACCATCAAAAAATAATTTTACCTCCATTTCTATAACCCTAATAGACTCCTCCACATAAAGAAAATTAAGATCTAACTTCAGTGTCTCTCATCATATAACTAATGATAGATCTCATTAATATTTCTTCAATTGGGATAAATGGAAAACGTTTTATAGAACCATATGACACAATGAAAGATCCCAAATATAAGAATATTCAAAAATAAAATCAATGAACTAAATGGACCCACATAAGTTGGGATGAACTTATACTAATTACCATTCCATCCATGATTTAGTATTAGAGTTACGTTTGATAATACTAAATTCCTAACATCCAACTTCAATGGTTGTTACTGATAATTATTTGAATTTTTTTATCATATTTGATCTAAAATCAGATGCCTATAATATCTCATAACCCACATAGTGATTTTTTTAACAAATATGGTTCCATAATATTCACCTCACTAGTTGAAGCACAACATATTGCTAACTGACATATTCAACCATATAATTTCTAAAAATGTGTGATATTTCTTGATGAATAATAAATTTAATTATATATAAAATCTATCGTTAAAATGATATCCTCTCAAGACCTTTTGAAACCAAACACCCAATCCATGATAATATACTCCAAAATATCGATAACAATTACCATCTACATAACCATTTGAGTATGTTATTCCAGGCTCATCCATAGTTTCTACCCTATATCACTCGACACTATTCTTCATAATCATGGTGTTAAATCAAGGGTATCTATCAAAATCATATGCATTAAACTGAATGAAATCTAAAAATATATTTAACATAATGGACTCCATGATTATAAATTAAAACCATTTATAATATTAGCATCAAATATAAAAACATTATGAGATGATCCTCTGTTACCCAAACACCATAATATTTAAATTGAAACATCAATAAAACTATTACACTGTCTATGAATATTTTCTCCAAATTCAATGTATGAACCATTAGATGTTTTATTTACCCAGTCAATTTTTGGTGTTCCACCTTATCTTATTGAAAAACAATACAAAGAGAAAAAAATTAGAAACTAACCTCTTCATTCATGAACATAAAAATTTAAATTTTATTCCCAGATAAATATTGTTTACCACAAATATATTTCA
The DNA here is from genome assembly GCA_963277665.1 of Viscum album. Classification (NCBI taxonomy): domain Eukaryota; kingdom Viridiplantae; phylum Streptophyta; class Magnoliopsida; order Santalales; family Viscaceae; genus Viscum; species Viscum album. The sequence continues at coordinate 1,115,297,893 of OY728146.1, forward strand.
CAACTTGAAAAATATAAATCACTCAATACATATTTTATGATCTAAAAAATACACCATTCAATCACTAAATTGAATAATTAAATCCTTTATAAATGAGAACTCCTTAGAAGTATACCCATTGTTTATGTTCCCCCTCACCCTCTATCTGTAGTCACCACATGATTACCTCACTATCACTAACTCCACCAACATAGATGTAACATTGGTAATAGTAAGTACAACATTGTGATTCATATCTATCACCTATATGTGAATATCCTCAATGAATCACATTTCCTTTTGTAACTCTTCTTATCACCTCACTATAAGATTTAGAGTTTTTTTGACAAAGGAATCATCCACTGTATACCATTTTTGTGATGTGTACATGTGTTAACAATCAATCCTCTGTATATCTTCTACCAATAAAAATTAAATCATGTATAGGTAATGCTGTGATAAAATATAACTAAAACTCTTATAATCCCTAGACATAAATAATTTCTCACTAAAATGTTAATGTATACAAATATTCAATACATGAACAAAAAAATATACTTATACATATTGTGTAAGATAAATACTCCCATGATGTATACATTTATGAGAGTTATATACTATAATATTGCATTACTACATCAAAAATAATAATAAAACCAATCTTGATATGTCTCAATAAACTCCCTAACAAACACTTAAGTTTAGGAGAATTAGAATTTCTTCTTAGTATAATCTATTTTTTTAATTTCTTGATGGACTCATGAAAATCACTATGATATTTAAACATCCCCTATTTCCTAGTTATAACATTCGATGTTAATGAGGATATCATGAAATCCAAAGATAAAATCTGATAGTATCGATCCAACCTTAAAAATATATGAATCTCATGGATATTCATTGATATATCCTTGGAAAAAATTGTCGTGTCCTTTCTTGTATCAACATATATCATTTCAATAGTAATAAAAGAATAAATAGACTTTAACTCTTAAATCAAGAAACATTATTACCTAACATAACACATAAATAATCCTAAAAAACTTATACATATATTTTAAACAATCCCCATCCAATGGTTTGAAAAAACTTGGTCCACCATGAAACCAATAAATAATAATCATCAATCATCCACCATTCAAAAAACATTACCATATCAATCATTGATATATCTATTTTTTCAGTACTTATCTACTAATTTTTTTATTGTATTGGTATATTCTATGCTGACATCAAATACTCAATTCCAATTAGATACCAAGAATTTTAAATAGTCATATCATACTCACTCAAACCTAGGTTTTATCATGAAACCTCAACTCCTAATAGTTAATGTGAACAAAATACATAGATCTTAATGATATAATATTTCCCAATATGAGGGTCAATACACAAGAGAAATGTAAGTGACATCCCTATTATATGGTTATCTTATCACTTTTCCTAGAGTACCACCATTCAAAGGCCATACATGCTGCAGCCCAAGAACTCATCCCATTCCCAGTAAGATATTATAAGGATATATTAACATTATAATATTCCATTAACCAATATTATAATTTTTTTGTGATCCTAATCCATGGTAATTTATTGAAAATAATCAAAAATATATATCCTAATCACTGAAACATGACTATTATAATAATGTTTATTTTAAAGACTACTTTATTTGATAAGAATACCAAGATGATTATAAATGACACATCTTAATGTAACTATACATATCAATAATGTTGAACCATTTTATATACTTTAAATGTTTCAATAAAGTTTAAATACATTTGGTGAAAAAATTAGGTAAAAAATATTTCCCATGTAGATATATTATATAGTATATATATACCATGATAGTCACACTCACAATTTTGGATTCTAAACTATGCCCAACTAGAGTTCAATAACATCCTACCTCTACAATTTTCTTATCTGACATTGACACATAATGTCAAATAATCTAATATAAAATATATATAACCAATATCCTACATATTTCTTTTAAATTTACATTAATACCCACTCTCTGAATACTATGGTGAGAGAAACCCAGAGAATCATTATCCTAATATCCTTAAATATTATTGATTTCCATCTAGTTCATTATTGAGTAGGTTTACATCATATACTAACTTTTATTTCCAGATGTTTCATTTTTTTGGTGATGTGTCCAAATGGATTTTTTGATTTGAGATTATGTAGTGATATTTGTAGAATTTTGATAAAGTAATTTTATAAAATTATATTCCTTGGTTTAAAAATTCTCCCTAAAAAAGTTTATGATTATTGAACTGTTATTTTATTTTAAATACTTGTATCAATGATGAGATATTTTTTTCAATATATTGAATAAGAAGATGAAGAATATGAATTGAAGAAGGAAAATAAATAGTCCACTATTGCATCAAGTATTTTATAAGTGAATAACATCCACATGTTTATTTTAATGACGATTTTTTCTAAGATGAAGAATTATAAGATGTTTAATGGTCCAAAAGACCATGAAAAATAATAATTTCTAAGTAGGTTTTTTGAGAAATTTTATTTGAAAAAATTTAAATGGGTTGGATGTTTATTTGAGAAGGCCTAAGGTGAACTGTGACAATATTGATTACTATGTAAGAAAAATAATCACATTATAAATGTTGTGTAAATTTAGTTTATTTCCTATATAAGGTTAAATTGAGTTAACAATGTATTATGTAAAGGTACTGATGTCATAAATCTTATGTGGTAGTGTACACTACTACACTACATAAGGGTATTTGAAGGACTCATATGAAAAAAATGAAGCTTTTGAAATATTAGTCCATTATTTACTCAAAAAAGGTAAGGGTGTATCAAGCATTGTATATGGATATATTAAGCACTATATAAGGGTATCGATAGTCACATAAGAATATATAAGAATCTATTTATGGGTAACGAATTAATATCTGAAATTTTAAGGGTATGAGGACAACTTGTAAAAGTATATGAAAGCTATGTAAGGGTAACAATGAAGTTGTGTGGGGTTTATGAGAAACTTCAAAATATTTCATAAGGGTATGGTCATGTGTAAGGGTATAGGCATTGGATCATATAAGGATAACAAAGGCTATGTCATGGTAATATGATACTCATATAAGGTTAATAAAAGACATGTAAGTGAAATCTGATTCTCATGTAAGAGTATCCATGGTATTCCTATGATCATGTAACATTAATGTTGTAGCTGGGGATTAGTTTCTACCATCAATTATTATGTGATGCTTCCAGTTATTAGGTTCTATCTCAAAGAATCAATTTATACCACCATGCATAATTTTTTAACTTTGGTTTGATTTTGAACTACATGGGGATGTGCAGTCATTCAATATCTACCATGAGATGTGTATGAAGAACATTGATCACACATTCAAACAAATCTTCCAATCCATAAATCGACCATGCACAAGGATGATATCGTATTTTGTGAAATATATAGTATCTGTTCTTACATGAATGATGGGATAGTGAGATCGAATTATCTATTAATTCCTATATATTCTCTATCATTCATGTCCATCAGGTGAAGATGAGACTATAATATCTTTATATACTTAATTCCACTAACATGGGTTGTATACTCTTTAATTAAAAGTAGTTTTATGCATTCATGTGATGCATGATTTAGTTCAAGAAGGAATAATGAAAATGTGGTTATACATTGAACATGGGAAGAATAAATATTAATAATAAAATTCATTGGATATTTCGTGAGAAATTCTTATAGTTTCTAAGTCATTAAATAATTCCCATGATAATAAGGAAATATGGATATTTTTTATGATGCGTTTATTTTTAGTATTCAATGAATAATATCATCATACATGATCATATTTATGCAAAACAATTTATGCAAAATAGTTTTTTATGTAAGCCACATGAATATGGAGAAGAAGACCCTATCATTTCTAAAACAAGAGAATGATTTTAAATAATGAATTATTCTGGGGTATTGGTATTAAATAATTTCCATAAAAATTTAGTATATAATTTGGGATTTAATTTCAAAAATAAAAAATTAATGAACATGTTGTTGATCATCATGGTGTTTCCATTTTCCTTGAAAATTACTATGTGAATTATAAGAATCGTATTCATGATATAATTGTTTTGAATATAAATGATTTATGAAGGTGATAAAGTAATTTTTTATTGCACATTGATTGAACTTGAATCCATTATGAAATATTATTTTGAAAACATGATAAATATTTTTATCAAAGGGAGAATGACTCAAAGTTATAAAATACTTCAAGACAGAGATATCATGTATGTGAGAATTAGAAAAATAGAAATAATATCATTCATGATCAGAGAGGAGCATCAAGTCCAACTGACATAATGTATATAGATGTTGAATATCTTGAAGAACAATACCTGAGAAAACCTCATCCTATAGGATCACGGAGGAAAGCTATCATCCATAATGTTAAAGGTCTTTTTTCCTCTATATCGGCAAGAAAATGTAGGTGCTTGTGACTTGGGTGTCAAACCAGTTGCTAAAGTCACTCATGGATATGTTTTCTAGATATTTGAGGAGAATAAAATATGTTTATGTTGTCCAACTAACCAAGGTATAATATTTTTAATTCCATGGGGTATAACCAATATCAACTGTAGGATTGACTAATGGTGTGTCTAAATAGTTACTACCAAATACACTATAGTTGATAATAAGATTATTATAGAGAATCCATTTTTATGTGTCCAACCAATAGGGAAAGGAGTGGGTCTTGGTTCCGAACCACATAATACTATGTGATTTACTCTCTATTATTGTTTATGAATATGAGTTAAGACTATGAGATATCACTAAGTGGATCAAAAATGATAACAAGTTTGAGGGGATGAATTTAAAGGATTGAATTTGTAAAAGTAATCCCCTGATTCACCCCAGAACTTAGTGGTTAATTTGGACTGTAGGATTTAAAAGTGGTATTATTGGTGGTTCCCAATAAATATACATGATGTTTTGAAGGTTTCATATGAAAATGACTTAAATGAGATCATTTCCTCTATTTAAAGAATGTTCAAAAAGAGTAAAGAGAAGAAGAAAGGTAAATAATTAATAATTGAGTGGAATTTAAATAAAAATAAACAAATTTTCATATATTACCCAATGAATAATATAATGAGTATAAATGGTAGATTTAATTCAACATTTTTATACACCCATTGTTGAGATGAAAAAAATATCTTTTACTTTTTTTAGAAGAAGATCAAGAAGAATCCATCCTAGAAGTCTTGTTCTGTAGTCGAGCTAAAATATGAACTTAATTTTTTTTTGTAATTATAAACCTCATGTTGATAAAGGATGTGCGATTTTATTCTCTATCTTGGATATTAAAAGGAAATTTACACATGCTGATAAGGAGGAAACGACATCTAGTTTATAATTTAAGTAATTCTCATTTAATGAAAAAGTAGATGTATGGGGAATCATGAATGGTGTTTATTATTTTATGGCGAAATATTTTTAATTGGAACACAAAATATTGAAAAGATAAGAAGTTTCCATGAATATAAAAACTAAGAAAATGGGTATCATGATATAGGATAAAATTAATATGGTTGAAGAGATTTCCGATGATATTTTAAAGAAAATTTTCATTGAAGATAAGTTGAAGTCCAACATCATAGTTTTCAAAAACGAACATGAGGAATGGGGAAAATTAGTTTTGGATGTCTTTTAAAATTTTAATGCAATGTCATAATAGCCAATTATAGGATTAGTTTAGATAATAATGGTCCCCTTCCCCCTTAACAGAGAAAGTCATTGTATTGGACCCTCCCCTCAATGGGGGTGGGACATATTTCATCCTTTGAGGGAACTAATAACTCTTGATCCCATTTATCCAAACACATGTTTCTTCTATATTTCCGTCAAATATCACTCAACCCTAAGTTCCCATATCTATCCAATGGTTTTCTACAACTTTCTATACTGTCAATGGAGTTCAACTTGGCCTTGTATCTTCTGAACCTCACCTTGATTGAGCAATTTAAGAATTGTATCCCTAGATTTGACACCTTTAATAGTTTTACATTTGAGTTTTGGGAATTTAAATACTGAGAAATGGTAGTCTTTATTGATAATATGAACATCATGATTTGGTTTTCTTCAGAGGAATACCTAGTCAGGTCCTAGTCTAGTACCCCTTGTAGCTACAAAATCTTCTGGTTCTACCTCTTTGGGTGGTCTTATGGCTTTGATATGAAGCATTACATCCCAAAAATGGTGATTTGGGTTAGTTTCACAAATCCCCATTTACCCATTTAAAATCCAGTTATTATACGCTTTCATGGGAATTTGGTTAGTAGGTATTTATGCACCAATAGAAAAACTAGGTCAGCTTCTCACCCAAATTCTCCTCGCATTTGTGTGGATATTAATGTTTCAATGTTTCCTATAAAGATAATTTGGATCATGGTTAAAGAATAATTTTGACACAAGCAGGTGGTGTGTTTAAAATAGTGGGTTTATATTTGTTCTTATTGTAAGAAGTTGGTTCAGAAAACGCTTATCTTTAGTAGAGGGTCCAAGAACTATGATCAACAATAAATTGAGGTTTCAATAGGTAATGAAAATGGAATAGAGATAGGTTTTGGTGATAGGATGATGGGGATGAGTTAGTTGGCTACTTCTTTTAACCCATACAATGTAATTGATTTTCATCATGAGCCTCTTAGGGAAATCTATTGGTAAATTATTTCTCCAGGTGGATGCATATAAACCAAGGTGTTCCCATGCCATATAAATTTGTTCCTCCTGACCCATTATGCATGGAAGGGGTTTTTGTAGTTGAAGTGATGGATTATTCCCCTAAAAATCAATATATTATTCCCATGGAGGGTATCCGAGATCAGACCATGGAATCATCCTTGAAGTGGTGTCAAAAGAGGCTGAACATAGAGGTGAAAGGACTCCCAATGCCGCATCCTATATGGATGCAGTATGTTCAAGATATGTTTCTATAGGACGAAGGGAATACATGGAGCCTAAGTAGTGGAACTAGACGAAGTAATGGGGCCAAGCCTAAGAAGGTATTATTATGTTCTTAATCTTTTTAACCACTTTTAGTGTTTGGATGACATGCTGGACCACATGTTTGAAGTAGTCTAACATGGATCTCCAAATAAAAATGATAGATACCTCAGATATGTATCCACAGATGATAAATTTAGTCAACTCTATGGATATAGTATATAAGATTTTCTAGGTGAAGATCTCCTTAATCAGAAGAGGAGGAAGGTTCAGAGAGTCAATATGAAAAATTTAAAGGATTATTCTTATTTTCCTATTCCAATAGAGACAAGATCCACCAAATAGAAAAAGGATAATAAGATATAAGATACACCCAGGGTGTTTGGATCCCCTATCTAGATGGTCTTCAGTGAGAGAAATAAATGGTTTCAGAGCATAATCTGGAACTGCTCAAGTATTGGGGTTAAGAAATGGTGGAGGAATTTCTGATGATTAATGCCACCGATGGGGATGCTAAAAAAATGATGGGAAGATTGCTCCGAGTGTATTATACTAGTGAGAAATGTGCTTTAATTGATAATAAATATCCCATATTGATATGTGGATTCAATGTGGGGAAGATAAAAAAGATGAATACATGAAAACCTAGGACTATTTGGAATATAATTTTGAAGACATTTTAATGGATGATCCTAACACACAATTAACTTCTATTACCTATAAATTGTTTAGGGAGAATTATTACAACTGTGTTAAACTTTCCTTCAATAATCCGAGAGTTATTTTAGTGTTTGGTTTGGTTAAGTTGTGAAGATTTTCACTTTTCCATTAATTGTTTTGATAATAAAATGTTAATTTTAAGAACATATGTGCTACTTAGTTGAAAGAGAAACATATGGAAATAAGGTCCCTTGAGGATGGGATGAACACGTACAAAGGGAATAAGATTATCCCTCTGAAATCTATCTCAAATTGTGTTGTAATAAATAGGAATCTATATCTAAAATGTGGAGGTAAAGTGTTGTTCCACGAAAAATATTGAATTCAGGTTCCACAAAATATTAAAGGTCCAATCATCTTTTATTTTAGTTGTTTTGGGAACATCATGAGAATATGTTATAATAACTCTAGAAATTCCAATATCTCAATCAAGGAGATATCAAATGATGTGAGAATTTTATGGTAAATAATTATTTTTATTAACCTTGGTCATATAGAATGGTATTACAATTGGATGAATTCATGGAAGAGTAATAAAGGAATACGAAGACACTTCACTATTATGAATTACATGGAGACTACTTGTCCTAAAAAAGTCTGACGTTGATGGAAAATAGGTTCACTATTTTGTGGTTTAAAATGAGCCTCAACAAATGGTGTATCAAGACCCAAAATCATAGAACACACAAAAAATCTCCTGGAGGAAAAGAAGGAAAATATGGATGAAAAAATGAGATCCTTTTCTATTTGTGAGGAAGGTGTAAAAATATATTACACAGTAAGAAGAAATTCCTGAAAATAAAATCATTGCATAATCAATGATTATATTCAATAATAAAGAAAGAATATCCCATATTGAGAATAGAAAGTAAAATAAATAAATAATGAGAGGAAACTATCAATAAGATTTTTTTTATAAAGAAAAAATAGGACCCCTATTATTCCCTATTATTTAATGAGCTAAAATATAGGAAATTTGATGAGATGTTTAGGGATATCCCAACTAGATAGTATAAAGTGATTTTCCTCTATGGATAATGATAATATATATGAAATAGAAGAAAATAGGTAATCCCATAAAGAAGAGAATAATTCTAAAAGGAGACTTCAAAAGCATTTTATATGAATCAATAATTTCTTAGACAACCATGTAATAATGGAATTTTAGGTATTCCAATCATAATATCATGCCCCATTTTTAATTAGTCATATTTATTATGGGGTAGTTCTTAGTTAATAAGAATATGAGATAAAGAGGTAGATATTTTTTATCTTACACCTGAACTTTATGATGTGTTTATTTAGGTGTGTGTTGTAAGAAATAATTATTTGATAAATATAATTATCTTCAACCCCTTAAATAAAAATTGAGATATATTGAGCATGATATCACATTCATGGGAGTTTATAGACATCAAAAACAAACTTGGTTGTATCACTATCTTTTTCTACACTTTGTTATCCCATGTAGAAATAGAGTATAGAAATTAAATTCTATTTTCTAAGATACCAATAAGGTGTCATCCTTCTATCAGAAAAGGGGAAAGAGAATAATTTTTTTCTTACAAGGTAAAATAAAATAAGATAATTCCCCCACTTATTCTTTTTATTTTGTTTCAATTAAGGGGGATAAAATATTTGAGCATACATATTTATATTTATACTGAGAATATATATTGAAAAAACCTACAAAGTAGGAGATTGTGGAGCCTAATTGTTGTATTTTTTGAAATGATGTAGAAATATGTCATTGGTGTGTCTAGATGAAGTGGTAATTCATGTATAATTCTTATGGATTCATTTATGGTATTTTATTTAATATTTGAACAATTATTCTTTAAGAAAATTAATTATTAATCAATTTTACATTATAATCTAACTTTTGTCAATAATAACATATTATTTAAAACATATTAGAGAAGAATATGAAGAAGAGGAATTAAAGAAGGTAATGAAAATTTTCATTATTACATGTGGAGTTTTAACTTCAAATAACATGAAAATATTTGTTTTCATGATGACATATTTTTTAGAAGAAGAATTCAATGAAGTTTAAACGAATAGTATGACCATAGAAAATAGAAATTTTCATGCTGATTTATAGAGAATATTTATTTGAATACTTTTTAATTGACTAAATTTTGAATTCGAAATTACCTTAAAAATTTAAGATAATTTCTCATGATATATAAGGATAATCATCACACTCTAAATGTTGTATAATGGCAGTTGATTACTTACATATAGTAAATTCTGTAGAAAAATACTTTGTAACGGTACTCTGGTCAAAATTATGCTGCGTAATGTTATATTATTATTCTATGTAAGGATAGTTTATGGTTCCATAAAGGTAATATGAAGCATGAATAATGGTACTCATATATTTATACTACCTATATATGGGTAAAATATATACTGTATAAGTTTACATTGATTATTGTGTAAGGGAATCGGGTGGTATGTAAGGGTATCTGTGAGGCTACGTAAGGGTAACTTGTGAATATACCTACAAATTTAAGGGTAAATAGAAATTTCATAGAGGTATAGGAAAGATACATAAGTGTGACAACAGGGTCCCAATGATAGCACAACCACCTTGCCTTAACATGGCCATCGGGTCCTGGACCGCCAGGTACCGCCAATTACCCCGCAGGCACGTGGTCCCCACCTAGGGGTCCACCCACGTGCCTGAATTGGTCATATGACTAATGATTGTCCCCACAGGCCAACAGATATCCTTTCTAGTGTGCTTTTTCCTCACTCACACACACCCTAGGAAACTTACCAGAAGGTCATCCATCCTGATTACTACTCGAGGCCAAGCACGCTTAACTATAGAGTTATAATCAGGTAAGCTCCTGAAAAGAAAGATAAACCTTTTTGACATGAGTCATATCATTTAATCATTTAACCCTTTGTCATTTGGGGAGTTTTACAATCACCCCACTTTAGAGAAAAACATCCTTGTTTTGGGCCCTACAACTCAACCTAGGCAGTGTGATGCACTTAGGGCTGGGTACCACCTCTGATACCAAATGTGACAAATGGGTCCTGGTGACATCACATACACCCCACCTTAACATGGCCGTCAGGTCCTGGACCACCAGGTACCACCAGTTTCCCCGCAGACATGTGGTCTCCACCTAGGCCCCCCACGTGTCTGAATGGGTCATCTGAATAATGATTGTCCCCACAGGCCAACACATGTCCTTTCTAGTGTGCTTTCTCCTCACTCACACACACCCTAGGAAACTTCTCAGAAGGTCATTCATCCTGATCACTACTCCAGTGTGCTTTGTCCTCACTCACACATACCCTATGAAACTTTCCATAAGTTCACCCATCCTGATCACTACTCCAAGCCAAGCATGCCAAACTATGAAGTTCTAATCAGGTAGGATCTTGAAAAGAAAGATAAACCCTATTGACATGATTCATATCATTTATTCATTTAACCCTTTATCATTTTGGGGGTGTTACAATCACCCCCTTTAGAGCACAAAATCCTTGTTGTGGTCCCTACAACTTAACCCAGACAGTGTGCTGCACTTAAGTCTAGGTGCCACCTCTGATACCAAATGTGACAACTAGGTCCCGGTGACAACACAACCACCCCTTCTTAACACGGCTGTCGGGTCCTGGCCCGCTAGGTATCACCAGTTTCCCTGCAGACACATGGTCCCCACCTAGGGGCCCACCCATGTGCCTGAACGGGTCATCTAAATAATGATTGTCCCCACAGGCCAACACATTTCCTTTCCAGTGTTCTTTGTCCTCACTCACACCAACCCTAGGAAACTTCCCATAAGATCACCCATCCTGATCACTACTCCAGGCCAATAATTCTTAACTATGGAGTTCTAATCAGGTAGGATCCTGAAAAGAAAGGTGCACCTTGTTGAAATGAGTCATATCATTTAGTCATTTAACCCTTTATCATTTGAGGGTGTTACAATAAGGGTTACCATGAGCCTATATTAGTATAAAAAGTAATTTAAATATCCCATATAATGGTAAGACCTTACATAAGGGTAAAAGTACTGGCTCACATAAAGGTAACAAAGGCCACATAAGGGTAACATAATATTCATGTAAGGGTAAAAAAAGTTCATGTTAGGATGGTCTAGTGATCGTTTATGGGTATACACAATTTTACTATATTTGCATTAGTGTAATGTTACCACTAGGGATCAGTTGGTACCATCATGCACAATGTGCTACCAAATATTATCAGGTGTGACCACTAGGAATCAAGTTCTATCTTTAGACATCATGTTCTTTGGAAATTTATTATTTTCTACCACTATTTGATATGATATAGTTGTTTTGTGACCAAGATATGTTCATGAGGAATAGTGATCACATATTCAAACTAAACTTCCATAGCATGAATCAATTGTGCACAAATATGAAGCTATATGTGATTAAATATAGAGAATTTGTTCTCTCATTAATGATGGTATAATGAGTTTGAATTATCTATCCATGAAATAAAATACTATTTAATGAATTTTAGTTGGGTAAATATATGAAGATAATGGATTTTTATATATAATTCCACTAAGATGATTTACAAGCTCATTAAATTGATGGATTTTTATGTGTTTATGTGATGCATGATTGAGTAATGAAACAATGAATGGAACATGATTATTCAATAACCACTTGATGAAAAAAATAAGAATAACCAAATTACTTGGATATTTAAGGAGTATTTACTATGGGTTTTCAATCATGAAATAATTACCATGAAAATTGGGAATTTGTTAAATTTGTGAGGATTCTTTTATGACATGAATTTAATGAATAATATTATTATACATGATTGATAATTTTGTATAAAATTATGAGTCATGAAATATAATTTATGTATGCTTTTTAAATAAGGGGATAAAGACTCTAGCCTATAAAGTGTTTGAATAAGTTATTAGGTAAGGAATTATTATGAGACATTTGACCAAAAATAGTGGGAAGAATAATTGAGTAGATAATTTTGGAGTAAGTTTCAAAATTAAATAATTAATAAACCTACTATTGATCATCAGGGTGTTTCAATATTTATTGAAAATAACTATGATAATTATGAGGGTCATATTCATGGTAATATTTATTTGAATTTAAATGATATATGCATGTAATTATTTTTGTTGTTGTTGAGCAATGAGAGACATTTCATCCACCATAAAATAGTACTTTGAGAAGTTAAAACATATTTGTATAGAAGAGAGAAGGATTAAATGCTAGGTAATACTAAAATGAGGAGATATTATGTGGCATAGTATTTGGGGAAGATAATTTTGATCATTCAACTTCTGAATGGAATTTTAAGGAGAAAATACATACTACATGTAATTATTGAAGACCTTGAAAAATTGTACATGGGAAAACATGTTTCTGTAGGATCTTCAATGAACACTATCATCTAAGAGGATGAAGATATTTTAGTATTTAGCTCAACATGAATAAGAAAGATCTTTTGATAGGGGTATCTATAAAGTTTCAAACAAGGCTCATGGAAAGAGTTTTTAACCAGTTGGGGAGAAGAGAATATGGTTGGGGTGTCAAACCAACCATGGAAGAAGGGTCAGATTACTGGTTGTATAACTTGGATCAAATAGAGGATCGAATACTAGTGTGTATAATAATTTTATTCTTAAACTAGTACAATTGGTAATAATACTACTGTGGAGACTCCATGTTGGGTGTCTAACCCTTAGAGAAAGGAGTAGTTCATAGTACCAAACATTCTAAATACCATGTGACATTCTCCCTATCATTTTTTCTATAAATTAGGTAAGAATTTGATATATCATTGAGTGTATTGATAATCATAACATTATAGATTTAATTAAAAGGAAATAATTCATAAAATTTAACCACTGCTTCACCCCTAGAGGTCAATCTAGACCAGGGTTCAAAAATACCCTTCCATACCTAATAGATCATGCCTCCATGGGTCATATCCCATCAAACATAGACCCAAAAACCCCATAACAATTCCCTGATTATTTTTTATTCCTAAATTAATTATAATGAAATAATAATTAGGTTTTCATTCCAAACACACCCACAAAATTCAATTATCTAATGAACCAAAAAATAATATACAACTCATGTTCCATTTAACAACCTCAAGAAATTGCTCTAATCATCCAAATTCATGCAATAATATGTCCCTCAAAAATCAAATAATACCCACTCAATCACTTTAATAAAAATAGAGAAAGAACCATCCCACATGATTAATAGTTAATATTAACTTACTAAATAATGAAATTTCCCCATTATATAACACGCATACCATAAAATTCATAATAACAACCACTATTTGAGGGCCTAAATAAGCATTAACTATCAATCAATATCCACAACTAATTTCAGTTCTCTCAGCTCACACTCTACACTACATTAATGATATCACCATAAATATATATTTTCTATAGATTTAATTATTATAAAAAACTAAATTCCATATTGTAACACAGTGTCATCCAATTCCTATGGCTAGTTACATCCTTAACTGTTCATATTAATGGTTTAACCAATTCCTATAGGAAAATTTCATTATGAAACATATTGAAATAACAATACCATTAAGTTACTATAAATTGAGTTTCATACATGAAAATATACTTCATTAAATATAGTACACTGTGTTACAGTATCAACCATGTTTAAAATTATGTGTAATGTCTTGGGGTTTAGTAAATAATTGTTAGCTATGTATTTTTGTTGGTGTGTTCTATGTCCTATCCATTCTATTATCTATTTCTATCAAATTTACAAATTCATTACTCAAAGTCATTACCCAAAATATCTTCTTTGATATCATTTTATAACACCCCAAAATTTCAATATCAATTCAAATATTTGGTATTAGGTTCCATTGGGAAATTACTATGTCCCCTTTTAAATAGAGGATACCAACAAGTGAAGATGGATAGAAATAATCCATGGGAATTTATTTTCCCTAATAGTTGAAATCAGATCCATTCAACCACATGTAAAAACCAATAAAATAATCTATTTCAAAATAATCCCTTATAATATAAATTAAACTTTTTTTTCAAAAAAAGAATCCAATCCCAATGATTAGTAAAATAGAAAAACTTTATGTCCAAGAATCACTCAATTCTAAAACCACAATCAGCCATCCACACTGTCATAACTCAAATCAGTAAGTAAAACTCACCACTTATAAAGATAACTACCATCCCTTCACCTAAATAATTACTAATCATGTCAACATATCCACAATGTAAACATGTAGGGGATGAACATAACTTAGTAGGATTTCCCCATGATCCCATTACTCATCCATACAAATTGAATTAAAATTGCAATACTAATAAATCATAAAATATAACGAATATTTTAAAAATCCAATTTTATTTTTCACATTTAAAGTTAAAATCAATATTTTTAATGAATTTTACATTCAAAATATAATATTTTCCTCAAAACTACATTAATCTAACACAAAAACCATAATTTCTTCATGAGAACAAACTTTTTAAAAAATAACATTTTCCCTAAATTTTAAAGTAGTTCCCAATTTTTATTAACAATGGAAAATAAAAATCTTCTCGAAATCTATAAGATAGATATTTAATAATACCTAATGGAAGATAACTATTATTTAATATCAAAATTTAAATCCTTATTTTTCAAAATCATTTCACCTATGTTAAGTTATCTTAAGAAATAAGAAATATAAATTAAAATTTCTTTGTTCTATCACTAGAAACCATTATCAACGTATGAATACATGTATATATATATATATAGGTATATCTAAATTTACCATTTTATTTAGTTTTACCATTCATCTTGGTTTATCTAGAATACTTTTCACCATAACACACATTTTATATGACACACATCCCCTTGGATAAAACAAAGGTTTTTCTAAAAAATGATCCCATTTTCACTCAACGACATAGAATAAACTTAGAGGTTTTAATGAAATTATATCTGATAGAAAAATAGTTTTTATGCCATTTTAACTTTCATAATATTCATTGATGAAAAAAAATGTAACACACACACATATACAATGATAAATATAAAATCCCATTTTTGGAACATATTTCATAATTCAATCAACCTAATTAAACTTATACAACAAATATAACATAAAATTATATAATTAAAAAAATGTATTCAAATTGAATGGTCACAAGATTCCAAATGAAAACTACTTCTCAATCCCTTACAAACATTAAATTTTCCCCTTTATAAAAAAAATCTATATTTTTATAATAAAATAAAAATTAAATAATTTTATTTAATAACCTCTATTTAAAAATTGGGAATTTTATTCCAAATTAAATGTTTAAAAAACCCTTAAACATATATTAAAACAAGTAATACCAACATTTTTCATAAAATCAAAATTTTAGAAAATTTTATCAATGTATTACTCAATAAATAAATATTAAATAAAAAACATTTGAAAAATATTTAATTTATAAAAGTTATTATGGAATTCTACAAAGTCACTTAATTTTTCTAAAATTCACTAATTCACAATTCCTAGAGTTACATTGATGGGATGAATCATTAAACCTCTAAAAATTTTGAGTGAATTTTATTATCTCTGTATTCTAAGTGAAGAGCACATAAATGATATTGAAAAAACAATTATGTTTTAAGAGTTCATGTGTCTTGGAGAGTCCTTGTAAAGTGTAATGAAGAATAGGTATTTGTGAGTTGTTATAATTTGAGGAATACTCAATGTATTAGAGGTATTTACAATGAGCAGTTGGGGAACTTTTAAATAACCAATCTACCCAATACTATTGTGTTCAAATAAAAATTTCATTGGATCCATACTATGACTGGTTTCATGTGGAAATTAATTAATGAGTTTGAATGTTATATCTTACTATATTTATTGATGAAACACTCATTGTGGATTTATATGATATTTGGATCATAAATTATTGAAATGGAATGAATAAATTATTAAAATTTATTACACATTAGATAGTGATATATTAATATAGTACATATATAATAATCATAAAATGGAATTTGATGAAATAAATGACAAATAGATGATTCACTAGGCATTGTTTCATGATTCCCTAGTAATACACTATGGAATATACAAAAATGGGAATTTATTAGTGTCATTAAGTCATTGTGGATAATGAAAATACCCACAATAAAGGATAATCATTGTGCTATAAGTTTTTATGCAAGACTCTATGGAAGAACAATGAGAATTTTATATCCCATTACATAATGAAAATTTTATAATGTTCTATTATGTTAAGAAAAAATACAGGATGAGTAATTCATTTTAGACTAGAGAAGATGAAGATAATATTGGTTGATAGTTATGAATAAAGAATAGTGAATCAATTTTTTGATGATAACTTTCTAAATATTTACCATGGTGAGTTGTGGGCAACATGGGTATTTTAATGTGTGTCAAGATTTTATGCTGAAGATGTTTATAGCATGGCCATATTAACTATTCCATAAATGAAGATAGATATAGGTCATGATTTAAAATGGATAGAGAAAATTATGATATAAGGAATCTATATGATTTTAGAAACCATATCTGGATGAATACATTATTAAAATATCCTTTTTAAAGGAGGCTATGTCATAGAGATGACTTACCTATAAATATATGACATGTTTGTAATTTTATGATATATTTAAAAAAATAAGTTTCAACCCATTATAGGGTAAATTAAAAGATATATATTTTTTAAATAGGTTGAATAACAATGGTTTTCACATGATCTAAATTTGTGAGCCACATGAGTTTAGGAAGCAAAGGTTGATCAGCTCATCGATTCCTACCTTTAAATATTATACATTTATTTATGAATTTTATTTCTTTTCTAATCCTTATTGTAGTTTTAGATCTAGTAAATATAATCAAATATGGGATAATGTGTCAATATTTGTTGATTTGGTTACCCCTAAAACACCCCCATTGGTGGTCTAATCTCACATGGGATTTCAATATTGTATTCAAGTAGGTTTCTATTATTAAAATACGTATTCATGATAGCTACCTTTGATTGTCTTATGATAATGGTTCCATGTATTTTCGCTTTAATTTTTGTTGATTTTTTTACCCAGAATATTTTTATCGATGAGATCAACATAAATCACGAATACAAACTATATTAAGGTGTTTCTAATTTTTATGGGATGTTAATCCATCTATATAAAGATAGGATGGTTTTATATATTATTTCTCTTATCATGGATGTTATTAACATCATAGAGTATGGTGTATTTATTTCAAAAATCAAGACATCATATGTATTTATAGTGAGGAAAAATATTTATATTTATTAGAGAGTGTGCAAAGTCTTACTTTCATACCTCTCATATAAGGATTTTCCACGTGTTGTGAGGATACAAAAATAAGAAGGAATATGTATGAAACTCCATGAGATCCATGAGGTATAAAAAGGTGATATATTCATATATAAAAATATCATATGTTAAATTTAATGATACAAGAATGGGAGATGGGGAATTCCTAGATGAGTTATTTATTTATGTAAACAAAATTATAAGCTCATTTTAATGTTACATGAAAACTGTCAAAGAATCTATGGTGTTGAAGATTTTTATAGGGATTCTACAAGATATGTTTGATGAAAAAATTTCTACCTCTTGAGACTAATACTCAAATCAGTGGACCATACCTAAACTTAACATTTACCAAATTTCAAATTATTAAAGTTGAGGTCAGACATTAAGGGAAAATTAAAAATTATTGTAATGCTCCGGAACTCTCTATCCAATTCCTTTGTGAAAATATGGTGTTTGAGGTGTTTTGGGAGGTTATAGTGACTTATACATAACACTTTTCCAAATTTCCATTTCTGTGAACAGTTCCATCAGTGAATAGTTCCAACTGTAGAAAAATGTGAATAGTGCATTGGTAACCTTTTGTGAATAATGACAATGGTGACCCTCAGTGAACATTTCCAACGATAGAGAATTGTGAACAGTGCATCGATATCCTTAGGTGAACAGTGTCATCGGTAACCTTATGTGAACAATGTCATCAGTAACCTTTGGTGAACAGTGTCATCGGTAACCTTATGTGAATAGTGTAATGGTAACCTCAGGTGAACAGTGTGATCGGTAACCTTTTGTGAACAGTGTCATCGGTGACCCTTGCTGAACAATGTTATCGGTAACCTTCTATGAACAGTTCCATCAGTGAACAGTTCTATCAGTGAGGTATAATGGTAACCTCTGTTTCCTTTTCCAAATTTCGAATTCTATGAGTAGTTCCATCGGTGAACAGTTCTTTTGGTAACCTTTAACAGTAACCTCTCTTTCCTTTTCCAAATTTCTAATTCTATGAATAGTTCTATTGGTGAACAGTTCTATCAGTAACCTCTAACGACAACTTCTCTTCCCTTTTCCAAATTTCAATTCTATGACCAGTTCCATCAGGGACCAGTTCTATCAGTGAGGTTTAACGATAACCTATCTTTTTCTTTGCCAAATTTTTAGTTCTGTGAATAGTGTTTCTAGAATGATAGGTGTACAGTGTTTGCAGAATGGTAGGTGTACAGTGTTTCCAGAACAGTAGGTGTACAATGTTTTCAGAATAGTAGGTGTACACTATTTCCAGAACGGTAGGTGTACAGTGTTTCCAAAACGGTAGGTGTACATTGTTTCTAGAAAGGTAGGTGTATAATGTTTCCAGAACGATATGTGTACAATGTTTCCAGAACGATAGGTGTATAGTGTTTCCAGAATGGTAGGTGTACACTATTTCCAGAATGATGAGGTCTATCGGTAACCTCTATCAGCAACCTATATCAGTAACCTCTATTTTTTTCCCAAAATTTGAGTTCATGAACAATGTTTCTAGAATGGTGAGGTCTGTCCGTAACCTCTATCAGCAACCACTATCGGTAACCTCTATTTCCTTTGCCAAATTTTGAGTTCATGAATAGTGTTTCTAGCTTCCTACAGTTTCTCCCCTTTAACGTTTCCTTTGATGTAAAATACATTTAAAGCCTTATTTTAAGGACTCTAAAGCCAATTCAGAGGCCATAACTTCTATATTAATTTATCCTAAGGCTCGGGACATTTTTACTTGGTCAAACCATGTGGTTTAATACGATCCACATTTAATAGGAAATCAAGCGTATCTTAAACTGATTCTCCGTTAAATATTCTAAAGGAAAGAGATATCATCCTCCCCAGTTCTTACTCCTTTTTCTCTGTGAGACGCTCAAAACTTTCATTCCCTCTCGCAGAGTTGTGCGATCAAACACTTTCCTTTGGATTAGTTCCCCTCTGTTTTGATGCAACCAAGCAGTATCGATCAATCTTTGATATAAGGTATGATCTATCATCATTATTTTGGGTTTATATCCTTCTTTTTCTCCTTTTCCTATTATATCTTGTGATCTACATGATTCTTATAGAGTTCTCTTGGGTTTCGGTAGGTGCTGTCATACCGTGGAATCGTCGGGTGGATGCAGTTGTCGCGAGAGGAGGAAGTCATGATTCGTTGTGTGAACTGTTCTCGTATAAAGAATGCTAAGAACCGTTTGAGGTAAGGGATTGGTTGCTTCTATCTTATTTTATGTTCAACTGTATCGTTATCATGTTGTATCCCACTGGATGACAATAGAATTTACATAATGAATATTTTAATTGGATAAATAAATTATTATCGATTGTATGTTATTTCCTCTTTTTTTTCTAGATAGTGTAAAATCTATGCTTTCTTTGTTTAGCTGTTCATTCTTTATGGAAATCAGTAAAGAACATAAACTAGGATTAATTGATAATTGTTTGGCTAAATATAAAGAGGCATGTAAAGGAATCTAGTTCTTATTGTAATTTGATGTTAATCAAATTGGCATAGTAAGGATGTTTAATTATTTGTGATAGATTACTAATTAGGTTTCCTAAATTTGGAACATATGAATAATGAATTGGTTAATCCAAGATGGATTAATGAATTGGTTGGTTGATAAAAGATAATTCATTTTAGGGTTCTGAGTTACCCTCTTGCTTGTTTATGGTCCAAGAGGCCAATTTTTATGATGTTTGTTTTTCCTACTACTTGTGTTGTGATGTGAGCCTAGATAGCTATTGTGATATATGGGGGCATGGAGGCCTATTGGTTGTGGCAGCAGTTGATGCCTAGAGTGGTGAGAAGCATCATTTTATGCATGTGGGTGTCGGGGTGGACACCAGGGATGATGGAATGGAATGGATTTTATTGTTGGATGCTTGATGATTCTTATTGGTTGATTATCTGCTTTACTTTTCCCCTCTGCCTAAGGAAACTGGTCTTGCTTACCCTTCTTCCGAAAGAGGCGAAGATGTGTGGGGTATGCCACATGCTTTCCTTGTTTAGTTTCTCAAGGGAGGATGTGTCTACTCTCTTGATTTAGGCGGTAAAGACTCGATGGGTAGTACGTATACTCACCGTGTTGAGCCCCCTTGTGTTTAGTAGCATAGAATGTTTTTCTAGAATGCCTGGGAATATGGGAAAGTAATTCTGTAATGAATAATTGAATAAATGATGTTTACCCATGGGGTTGGAGTTTTCTAAAACATAATGATGAGGTTGTAATTTTAAAGGGACAATGGAATTTAGGTGTGATGCTAATGAAATTTAACGTGGAATTGTGATTGGTTAATTAATGTTTAAATAATTAATTAATGTAAAGTGGAACTGATAAAAAGGGACTGAAGTAAGGCAATAAATCTTTTTAAATGGTTTTCTGGTTATAGGATACCTAGTCTTAGATGTGGCAGCCAGGAGTCTGAGAGACGTTAGCTGCAGTTGAGTCTAAGAATTGGTTATGCCCATTGTTTGGTTGTGAGCTATAGTATATTTTGTACGTTTTGTGTTTCTATATGATAATCCACCCCATCATTAAGGGAAACTGAAACCCCGAGGATTCTGAGCCCTGGGGGGGGTGTTTTTCCTAACATTCTGGTGGGAGGATAGATGGCTGACTACCCCCTTTGGCCCTGCTCTCTTCTCTTGGTAGTTACTTGTGCTGGTAGGCACAGTGGTTAGTTTTCTTCATATATGTGTGTAGAGGGATTTAATGGTCTTTTTTTATTCACACACATATATTCTGGATATAGTATCCTGTGGACTACTGTAGGTGTAACGTGTATAGGCTGTGATGGCATGAGGATCCTTACTCATTGTATGGGATATAATGGATTGAGGTATAATACCTGACGTATGATACACATTATGCGAGCTATGGTGGCTCCCATATACTACCTGGATACTTTCTTGCGTGGACGTGGTGGTTTTGTTGTATGAGGTGCATATTGTGGTGCTTCACCCAAGTGCCTGCTGGAAAGCCTTTTTGGATAGAGATGCATTGGACGTGTGACGTTGGGGAAAAGCGGAAAAACAGTGGGGAAGTAGTAATGGGGTAACCTTGATATGATTTGTTATATTATATACTCTTTTATGAGTTACTTAGTGAGAGTATCCATGGTCAGGCTGGGAACTTAGTATACCTATTTAGGTGACGAGTTGGTTTCACATGCTGTTTACTATGCTTTAGCATGCTTTCATTACTTTTTAATGATAGGATTCATGGAGGATCCTACTGAGTATACTGTTATACTCACCCTATATATATATAAAATAATTTTCAGGTCACTTGGAGGAGGCTGGAGATCAGGATGGTTACTACTAGCTTGCGGTTGCAGGAGCTGTCTGAGCTTGTGGTTACTGATGTTTTACTTTCTCTTGGGTACTTGTAGTTTTTCCCCTTTCAGTTGTAGTATTTTTTCATGAAATTTCATATGTGTACTTGGGATTTATTTTATCTTAATGGTTGAGTTTGAGTTGGGTTGTGTCTATCTTATCTCTCTCTTCTGCATGTGTTCTCTTAGAGGGTAATGTATCCCATTTGTGTGTTTTCTATACCCTCGGTGCTAGTCACCAACACGGGGCCTACTAAAGGTGGAACTAGGGATTATTATCTCCCCTCTCACATTGTCGGCCCAGGAGGGGTAAATTTTGTGGGTAGGGTCTCTTCTTTTCGTTTTTGCTTAAGTGTTTTTGAGAAAATAAGGAAAATGGTGAAAAATCCCAAATTTTGTGGGTACACACCGTGTACTTTTCCACACGCTGTGTACTTTGGCTGTGTGGGATTAGAACACAGGGCGTGTAGGCCTGTCGGTGATAAAGGGTGTAAAAACTGACGTCACTCCATGTACTTAGTATATACACATCATGTAATCAGTCGATAGGTGAACAATAAGGCGGTGGGAGTAGCTGCCAGCTGAGCAACAGTACACGCCATGTAATCATGTTGACAGATGAATAGTGTGGCGGCAAAAAGTAGCCGCCAAAGGAACAATTAAAAAATTAAAATTACACATCATGTACCTGAGAGTACACACTGTGTAGTTTTCTTTTTTCTCTTAAAATGGGTAGTAGCCTTCTATTTTAGCAGAGGAGGCAGTGGACGTGTTTGGAGCACCGGGAGGGAAGGCCAGAGCTTGGAGGAGCTCCCAACCGAACATCGGAACTCGGATTCCTTCGCTGACAGTCTCGATTGAACCACGCGGGTGAGTTCTTCACTCTTATTGAACCCTTCCTTCCAATTCTTTCCCATGGAAATTTTATTTGGGTTTGAACATGTTTTCATTTATACTAGATCTACGTCATTCTCGGATGTTTTGGAAGGCGCTGCCCACGTATATTGATCAACAGAGATCCAAGTAGGTGGTCTGGTGTTTATTTCCAACTGTTGAGTGATTTTGTGTACCGTTGTTCCACGATCCCATGTTCGGGGTGTCATGTGGTTGAGGCCTTGTCTATTAAGATATCTATAATTTCATAGATAATCTGTTGATAAATATAAACTGCTGTTTGGGATCATTACTTGGATCCAGGGTCACCTTGTGGGTGCGTTTACCTTGTTTAGCCATTTGGCCAGGATACCTGTGGGTATGCCGTGATTATAATCATGTTTTGAGTTTTCTTAAGAGGAAACATATATAATTTCTTGTTTTTATATTGTTCTTGGCTTGGTTACTTGCTTATCCTATGGGAAATGTTTTGTTTATCCTGAGGGAATTGTTCTGTTTAGACTGAGGGCATTGTTCTGTTTTCCTGAGCGCAACTTTTCTTATGCCCGTGGGCAGTAGCTTCTATGCATGAGGGAAATATTCGTAATGACTAAGGGAAATATTCGTTTACCCTAAGGGAAATCACCTGAGGGTTTCGATTCTGATTTCCTGAGGGTAAGGATCTGCATGTCTGAGGACACTGATTACTTTGAATGTTCACTATGGCGATTTCATATGTTGTACCTTCCAAGATAAAGCACAAGCTTAGAATTATTAAATGACTATTAAAATGGTAATGTAATTGATAGGATAGTTAATTTTGAGTACTTCCTAGTTTACTTCTTTAAATTACTGCACACTGTTGTTGCACATTTTTCACTGACAGTTGGGCACATGCCTTTGGTGGTTGCCTACTGGGATTTATTTCTCACGCCCTGTTTGGGTCATGTCTTGGGCCCAAAAAGATGATATTATAGTAGGTTTCGATAAGGTCAAGGGTCTCTATACAAGTACATGATTGTTGTAGAGGAGTAGGAGAGCATGGGACCGAGCTTAGGCTTGCGATGCTGCTGAGTTCCTGTTGCACTGTTTTAGTTGTTTTGCTGTTGTACTTGTGCTATATTGTATTCTGTTTTCACTGCTTTCTTAGAATTAGAGACATCTTACATCATCATATATGTATGACTTCTAGTTATCATTTATTTATGTTTTCCATTTTTGGATTATATTTTTTACTTCTTCCACTATTGTATGTTTATATTTATTTCCAATGTGCTACACTTTAAAAAATGAGGGCATAGATTACCCACTATCAGACCTAGGCCCTCGCTGCTAGTCAACAGCCTCTGGCATTTGGGGAAATGCGCCTGAGGTCATGTGACCAACTGGGTTTGGGGCACCTGTTAGGTGGCACCCGGATCCGGGATGTTACAAAGTCATATAAGAGGGTTTTCTTTTCTCTGAGTTATTTTATTATTTGGCGATGGAAGAAAGATAGATTGTTAAGGGATTTAGTAATAACTGTCCCCGAGAGTAGCTACCCCATGTATAGGTAAATCCTGGATTACCTCAAATTAAATTGTGATTTTATATTTATTATTATTACAATTAATTAGATTTTCACCATTGGGTGACAAACTTGTGGTTCACTATTTATCTTTTTATACTTGGGTTCTATTTAGTCACAACCCAATGAGATGAGGGTATTCCATCTCATGCACAATTTAGGAACATGTTAGATTCACATGCCATGCATAGTTTACATGCCATGTAGGTGCATTAGAAATTACATATTGTTGTGATAGAAGTTGTGCTAGTAAAGGCATGTTGTTGTGATATTTGCCTTGATAAATCACCTACTGTTTGATAAGGAATTGTTATCTAAGGTTTTGTATAATGAACGCCAAACTTTGGTTATTGAGGAGTATGGGCCCTCATTGACTAAAATTTTGTGGATCATTGACTTTTTTTCTTTGTTTATAACATATATAAGATTCCAAGATTTGATTCGCGGGGAGTATGGGCCCTCATGGATCAGAATTTGGAACTTAGGTGTTGGGTTCAATGGTTTTCTGGGATCTAGGGAAGTTTCTGAGGCTAACTGTCTAGAAAAAACCAGAATACACACTGTGTAGTTTTGACTACCCACCCTGTGCTCTTCTGTTCGGGATGAAATGAAATTTTTTTGAGTACACGCCGTGTAGTTGCTAACCGTGTCATAGGCCATGTAAGAAAAAACACAAGATAGTGAAACTTTGAGGGCACGCGTCGTGTACCAATTGTACACGCCGTGTCTTGTTAACCATGTGTCCACCCATGTAACTAACAACACAGATGGAGGAACCTTATCTTAAACATGCCATGTCAATGATGAACACGCCGTGTAGTTTAACATAGAGAACCGTCCGTGTAACTAACAAACATGGGTCGATGTTACCTCTTCTTGGACAATTCATGTACCTGGGGGACATGCCGTTTGGTCTTGATCAGTGAGAGACTGTGTGGACTTGGCCATGTGGATGGGGAAATGATGTGGTGTACATGCTGTGTGTGGGTGTAACACACTGTGTAGTGTCAGCTGAGTACCCGACCGTGTCATGAACAACACGGGTCGGTGAATCTCATCTAATACACGCTGTTTAGGATTTATACATTCCATGTAGTCTCATTCTAAGGATATCCGTGTGGATTAGCCATGCAGAAGGAATTGGTAAGGGGGTGAAGTACATGTCGTGTATGTAGATAACACGCCATGTGTTTGGGGTGTTACACGACCAGTTCTGGTAGAGGTACACGCCCATGTGAAAGGATTATGGGAACACACTGTGTTGTTATTATACACACCATGTAGTCTTGTTTTGTCAAACTTGAATGTTTTCTTTCTTCTGTTCCCTTCTTATGTTTCTTGTTCTTGGTCCTTAATAGTCTTAATCTAAGGCGTGTGTTTGACCTTTTAGAGTCATTCCACTGAGACTACCATGAGTTATTCTCTAGGAGAGCGACAATGATTATAATCTAGGGATGGAAGGTCATGGGATACCAATGGATCCTCTAGTAGAGCTAGATGCAACACTAGATGTTATATCAGACCTAGGCACTGATGCATAGTTCTGTGAAGGCCTCATGCCATTTATACAGACTATCCAGGGAGCACCGCTGACTGCCACATCTATGGAAGAGTTGATATGTATATTCCAGCAGCAGCATCCACCTATATTTTCAATGGATGATGGAACACAGGCTGTAGAATCATGAATGAGTTCTATGCAGACTATATTTGAGCATCTAGAGAAGCCTCATGGGCGGAGGTTCAAGCTCACTACATATATGCTGTGTGATTCTTCCAAGATATGGGGGGATGTTACCACCCAGAAGAACCATCACCGGGACATGGCATGTGAAGATTTTCAGGAAGCCTTCTATGAATTTTTCTTTCTAGAGACACTGAGGGAAGATCGAGCTCGAGAGTTCATGAATCTGCAGTAGGGCGCCATGTCAGTATTGTACTATTCTTCCTGCTTCACCGAGCAACAACATTTTTCACCTGTTCTGGTGGGAGATGAGACGTTGAGGGCTCGATTCTTTGAGGATGGTTTTCGATATGAAATTCATGCACTGGTGGACATTTTCAGGTTTCCTACAGTGCATGCTATTGTGAACCAGACACTGATTACTGAGTGGAACCTGCGGAAAGCTAGTGGTGCAGGCCAGGGTGGTTTGGCACCAGTTTATGGTACTATTTCCACCGGTAAGAGGAAGAGGCATATGAATTTCTCTCACAATGGTAGTACTAGCTTGAATAATTATTCAGGAGGCCAGGTAATATGCTACCAATGTGGTAAATAGGGTCACAAGAGACCTCAGTGTCCATGTGACCCAGTGGAGTGCCGAACTTGCGGTAAGATGGGTCATCTTCAGTGTTTTTGTAGGGAGTTTCCACCAGTGGCTAGTGAGAGGGGTTCTGTGCAGACTCCATGTGCAGGAGCAAGGCCAAAAGCTTCTTACTAGTCAGTAAATTGGAATATGTCTAAACATTCAGGCCGAGGTGGTGGTCATGGACGTGGTATCAAAACACCAGGATCACAGAGATAGCAGGGTGGGTCAGCTCAGGGTAGCCATGCTGTGTCGCAGGGCTACAACACTGGGTGTGCATATGTAGTGCAACATACCCAACAATAGTAGGATCCCAGACCTTCCACTATCAGAGGTACTATTCTAGTTTCTTCTATTTTATCTTAAGTACTTTTCGATACGGGTGCTACACATAGCTTTATATCTGTGCCCATTGTGGAGAGCCTTGGGCTCCGTGTTTCTTCTTCTTCTGATATTATGACACTAGACACCCCGTTGGGAATTAGAATGGCAGGTGTGCGTCGGTGCAAGGAGTTCCCCATAGAGGATAGTGGGCGTCACTTTCTATGGGACCTATATGTCTTAGAGATGAAGTACTATGACTTCATTCTTGGGATGGACGGGTAGGTACCATTTTGAGCCTTTGTAGATTTCTATTGTCGCAGGTTGAATTTTATGTCACCAGAGGGTGGAGAGTTTCTATACAAGGGTGAATGGGATTTCCAGGTGATCCGAGATGGACCTGAGCATCATGGGCGAGGTGGAGTGACAACCCAGATCGTGAGTTTATATCTGGATGATCGAGGAACATGTCAGGAGGATTTCCCTCCAGTGGTTGATCATTTTAGGGATGTATTCCCAGATAACTTTTCAGGTCTACCTCCCGAGAGAGAGGTGGATTTCTCTATTGAGCTTGTTCCTGGAGCATCACTAGTGTCCATTCCTCCTTATAGGATAGCTACACTAGAATTTCAGGAGCTCAAGAGGTAGTTAGAGGATTTACAAGAAAAATGTTTCATCCAACCCAGTACATCTCCTTGGGGTTCACCTATCTTGTTTGCGAAGAAGGCAGATGATACCCTCAGACTCTGCATGGATTATCAGAAGCTGAACTATTTTATGGTTAATAACCAATATCCCTTGCTAAGGATTGATGATATTTTTAATCATCTTCTAGGAGAACAAGTGTTCTTGAAGATTGATTTTAGATCCGGATATCATCAGTTGCACGTTAGACCATCAGACATACCGCTTACGAATTTTCGGAGAAGATATGGTCTATAAGAGTACTTGGTCATGCTATTCGGACTCATGAACGCACCATCAGTATTTATGGCTACGATGATTCATGTGTTCCACCTTTATCTAGATTCTTTTATGGTAGTCTTCGTGGACGATATCTTGGTGTAGTCTCACACTCGACATGACCATGCCACCCATATTGAGATCGTATTGAGTACACTGAGAGAGAATCATTTATATGCTAAGATCTCAAAGTGCCACTTTGGATAGACCAGATTAACTTCCTGGGTCATATTATCTTAGAGGTAGGAGTTTCAGTGGACCTAGAGAAAGAAAGGGCAATAGTTTCTTGGGAGCATCCTAAGAAATTGTTTGAGATACGTAGTTTCTTAGGACTGGCTGGTTACTACATGCACTTTATACCAGACATCTCCCGCTTAGCAGTGTCGTTGAAAGGTTTGACTAAGAAGAGTGTGAAGTTCGTTTGGTCAGAAGCTTGTGAGAAAGCCTTTCAAGAGATGAAGGGAAGGTTGATATCAGCACCAGTCTTGATACTTCTAGAGAAAGGGAAGATCTATAAAGTTTACTGTGATGCATTAGGTATTGTCTTGGGAGTAGTATTGATGTAGGGTGATCAAGTAGTTGCGTATGGGTCTCGGCAGTTGAGGCCACATGAGAAGAATTTCCCGACGCATGATCTCAAGTTGGTTACAGTTGATCATGCGTTACACTGTTGGAGAAATTATCTCTTGGGAGAACATTTTGTGGTGTTTACAGACCACAACAGTCTTAAATACATCTTTACCCAGCATGAATTGAATTTGAGACAGTAAAGGTGGGTTGAATACCTTCAGTCCTTTGACTTCAAGCTTGCCTATACACCAGGTAAGGGTAATGTAGTGGCTGATGCACTGAGCAGGAGGTCTCAGATACATGTAGTGTAGGAGGCTAGTGGTGAGTGGTAGCTTATGGATTTGTTCTCTGAGATGCATTTGGAGGTTCACAATAGTTATGGGAGAGCCTATATTTCATCCTTAGCGGTGAATTTTACCCTCCTGGATAGAGTGAGGATGAGAAAACTATCATATTCAAAAGGCCTAGTTCTATGGGATTTGGAGGAAAGTGAGGACCCTCCTTCTGCTTAGGCAATAGGGGATGATGAGAAACTATGTATCCATGGATGAGTGTGGGTTCCAGGGGATATACACGAGGGGTTGATGTGGGAATTTCATGATTCATCTTGGGCAGTGCATCCCAGAGTTACCAAAATGTACTGTGACTTGAGACATTAGTATTGGTGGCCGTGTATGAAAAGAGAGTTAGCTGGTTTTGTGATGAGATGTTCCACCTGTCAGCAGGTGACGCCAGAGCATCGGAGGCCAGCTAGACTATTACAACATTTACCCATTCTGTAGTGGAAATGGGATGATGTCGCGATGGACTTCGTGACTGGGTTTTTGAAGTCAGTTCGAGGCAATGATGTTGTGTGAGTTGTTGTGGACAGACTTACGATGGTAGCTCACTTTTTTCCAATCAAGGAGTCTTTCAGTGTTGATGAGCTCAAAAAGTTGTATATCCGAGAGGTGGTACATCATTATGGGGTCCCTCGTTCTATCATTTTAGATAGGGACGCCCATTTTATGCCTCGTTTCTAGCAGATTTTTCTGAGTGCACTGGGTACACTGGTTCTTCTGAGCACAACATACCACCCTCATATTGATGGCCAGTCAGAGCATACGATACAGGTGCTACAAGACATGCTGCGTGCATGCATCCTTGAATTTGGTGGCTCTTGGGAGAGGCATATACCCCTGGTTGAGTTTTCCTATAATAATTGTTTTCAAGCAACTATTGAGATGTAACCTTACAAGGGTTTATATTGTAGGCCATGCCGATCACCTTTGTGATGGTTGGAGGAAGGTGAGGCAGCTTTACTCTCACCACGTCTCATACAGGAGACTTTAGAGCAGGTCCAGTTGATACATAAGCAGATGTCTACTGCACAATCACATAATAAATCTTATATTAATCGTTGCAGATGACCCATGGAGTTCGTGGCCCGAGATCAAGTTTTCTTGCATGTTTCACTAAGGCCAGGACATAGGTGGATCAGGAGACATGGTAAACATTCACCAATGTATGTGGGGCTGTTTGAGATTTTGGAGAGAGTCGGGCCAGTTTCTTATCGGTTGTAGTTACCACAGAGGTATTGGGCCATGCATGACGTCTTCCACGCATCTCAGCTTCACCGTTATCACTCAGACCCATCTCAAATTTTTCAGCCTAAGGAGGTTGAACTTTAGGTAGATGCATCCTTTGAGGAGCATCGAATTCATATTGTTGATAAGAGAACAATGGTTCTCCGAGATCAGTCAGTTCCTCTTGTACAGGGGCTATGGCAGCATGGTCGAGTGCAGGATGAAACCTGGGAGAGGGAGACCAACGTACATGCTCTGTGGTCGGAGTTGTTCTCAGATTTTTCTTCACCACCCTTGGAAGGGAAATTTGGGGAAGAATTTCTTTAATGGGGGAAGTTTGTAAGAACCTAGTTCTTATTCTTGAGGTACGAGTCTCTTCTTTTCCTTTTTTCCTTATGTGTTTTTGAGAAAATCAGGATAATGGGGAAAAATCTCAAATTTTATGGGTACACGCCATGTACTTTTCCACATGCAATGTACTTTGGCCATGTGGGATGAGTATAGAGGGCGTGTAGGCCTGTCAGGGATAAAGGGAGTAAAAACTGACTACACGACGTGTACTTAGTATATACACGCCGTGTAATCAATTGGAAGGTGAACAATATGGCGATTGGAGTAGCTGCCAGTAGAGCGATAGTACACGCAGTGTATTCAGAAATATATGCCATGTAATCATGTCAACAGATGAACAGTGTGGCGGTGAAAAGTAGCCTCTAGAGGAATAGTTAAAAAAAAGAATAGTACACGCCATGTACTAGAGAGTACACGCCGTGTAGTTTGATTTTTTCGCTTAAAAGGGGAAGTAGCCTCATATTTCAGCAGAGGAGCCAGTGGATGCATTTGGAGCACTGGGAGGGAAGGCCAGAGCTTGGAGGAGCTCCCGACCACACACCGGAACTCAGATTCCTTCGCTGACGGTCTCGATTGAACCGCGTGGGTGAGTTCTTCACTCTTCTCGAACCCTTCCTTCCAATTCTTTCACGATGGTAAGTTCTTTGGGTTTGAACTCATTTTCATTTATCACAGATCTACGTCATTCTCGGATGTTTTGGAAGGTGCCGTTCATGTATATATATTAGAGGAGATCAAGGTAGGCGATCTAGTGTTTATTTCCAACTGTTGAGTGATTTTGTGTACCGTTGTGCCATGAGCCGATGTTCGGTGTGTCATGTGGCTGAGGCCTTGGCTGTTAAGATATCTATAATTGCATAGATAATATGTTGATAAATATAAACTTCTGTTTGGGATCATTTCTTGGATCCAGGGCCACCCCGTGGGTGCGTTTCCCTTGTTTAGCCGTTTGGCCAGGATACCCGTGGGTATGCCATGATTATAAGAATTTTTTGATTTTTCTTGAGAGGAAACATATATATTTTATTGTTTGTATGTTGGGCTCGACCCAGTTACTTACTTAGCCTAAGGAAGTGTTTTGTTTAGCCTGAGGGCATTGTTCTGTTTAGCCTGAGGGCATTGTTCCATTAACCTGAGGGAAAATTTTCTTATGCCTGTGCCAATAGATTCTATGCCCGAGGGAAATATTCATAATTACTAAGGGAAAAATTCATTTAGCCTTAAAAAAATCACCTGTGGGTTTCAATTCTGATAACCTGAGGGTAAGGATTTTCATGTTTGATGACACTGATTACTTTGAATGTTCACTGTGGTGATTTCATATGTTGTACCTTCCAAGATAAAGCCTAAGCTTTGAATTATTAAATGATTTTTAAAATGGTAATGTAATTTATAGGATAGTTACTTTTGAGTATTTCCTACTTTACTGCTTTACATTACTACAAACTACTGTTGCACATTTTTTACTGACAGTTGGGCACAGGCCTTTGGTGGTTGCCTACTGGGATTTATTTCTCACACCCTGTTTAGGTCATGTCTTGGGCCCAGACAGATTATATTGCTGTAGGTGTTGATAAGGGCAAGGGTCGCTATACAGGTACATGATTGTTGTAGAAGAGTAGAAGAGCATGGGACCGAGCATAGGATTGTGATACTATCAAGTTCTTGTTGCACTGTTTTAGTTGTTTTTCTATTTTACTTGTACTATATTGTATTCAGTTTTGACTTATTTCTTAGAATTAGAGACATCATGCATCATCATATATGTATGACTGTAAGTCATCTATTCTTTCTATTGTCCATTTTTGGATTATATTGTTTACTGCTTCCGCTGTTGTATGTTTATATTTATTTCCACTATACTACACTTTGACAATTGAGGGCAGAGTTTCCCCACTGTCACACCTAGGCCCTCACTGCTAGTCGACAGCCTCTGGAATTTGGGAAAATTCTCTTGAGGTCATGTGAGAAACTATGTTTGGGGCACCTATTGAGTGGCACCAGGATCCGAGATGTTACAATAGGTTCTTCAATGATGAATGTTTTATGATCTTGTGATAGATATATAAATTATTTTCATTATTTTGTGGTGGTTATGATATAATGAACAAGGGTAGGACCTATATCTCCCTCTAATGCATTGGATAAAGATGGATAATTCTGGAGTTAATTATGTTATGTATGAACGTTATTTCAAGTCCATAATTATATGTGAAGATTTTCTTTTATGTCCGTAATGTTTATGTGTGAACATATCTTACATTTCCATAATTTTATGTGTGTAATTCATTTCATGTCCATATGTTTATGTGAGGGCCAGACTGAATTCCCATAACTTAATGGGTGAACCCTTATGTAGTTAGCATGTGTAGAATGTTGTAAGATTATGATTTTCCACATTATTATTCTAATGTTATGATATCATGGTTCATATTCATTGATTTATTTATTATTCATGTCTTTTGAGAAAACAATAATTATTCATTTAATCATGTTTATGACCTATCAAAGATTGGGTATAAAAATTGAAAATTATGTTCGTGATCTAATTCCTTTATTATTATCCTATGCTTTCATATGATTATCGTTATATATCTCTCATGTTAAACCTTAGTGAACATCTGATCTCACCCTTTATTATGTTTCCTTTCACCATTTTTATGAGGAAAGGTTTTAATTAGGGCATTTCTAAGAATATTACTAATCGGGAAGATCTTTACGAGAGATATTTTTGATATTTTCTAAAATAAGTGGTTTTTTATCTAGCCTAAAAATACAGTATACCTATATTGTTCATGGACATATATTTCCAAAATCTATTGAATATTCATCTAAAATATTTGATATTTTTGAAGGAAAATCCTAGAAAATCATAAATTTCATGATTTCCTGGTATACATGGGAGAATCCCTTTTTAATGAAAAATTATACACATTGTGTAACAAAGTATTAAATTTCATGTAGACTTTTTAAAATGGGAAGATTCCTTCGAACCACTAGATAGGTTATTCATATATTTTCTATGTTTATTTATTAACTGATCTTGGTAATATTAGTGAGAAATGAATTAGTGAAATATGAAATTTTGATGACTGATTAATAATGAATTGAAAATTTAAATTAATTTTAACTTTTAAATAAGATA
This sequence comes from Viscum album, assembly GCA_963277665.1. NCBI lineage: Eukaryota > Viridiplantae > Streptophyta > Magnoliopsida > Santalales > Viscaceae > Viscum > Viscum album. The sequence continues at coordinate 1,115,331,962 of OY728146.1, forward strand.
TAGTGAAAAAAATGTAAATATCTATATATTATAAAGTGACCTATTGAATACTACTTGATGGTTTAAAGATCAATAGAAGCACTTATAGAGGTATATCCCGAATAAGAAAATTTTAGATTCAATGGATCATTTATATATTGTACAAGATGTTAATGTTAGGACCAATAAAATTTTCCCAATTTAATATAGAGAATAAAGGTCCCTAGAACCAAGATGAAATCTTTTCCAATAAATGTTATAATTAATTTAATTAATACTTGAAAATATTACCTCATTTTGTAGATAATTAATTACAGTATATGTTGATAATCTAAAACCATTTTTCCTATCCATTTTTGTTCTTGTTGGATCATGTATATAATCCCTCTAGAGTTTATCTAGTTGTGCTCATATGTTATTTGAACAACACTGCTTACCTTGGTGTGTTATATTGGATGATTGATCATCCAATATTTTTTTTGTCTTGATTACTTCACCATTCTTCAATCTTGAATAAGTTCAATTGATCTTCTCATTATTGAGAATATTTGAGAAGGGAGGAGAATTACAATAAGAAATCCATTGTGCATAATTATTTTTTATTATCCTCTCATAGAATCTATATGTGGTCTCTAAATTCTAATATTATTTTATTCCAAAGTGATAACTAACGAGAGAAATGATAAATATTTTTCTTAATATCCTGTAAATTACTAATTTTTATCATACAAAATCTTCGTCTTCTCATCCTCCTCGACATTTATCGAATATTGGAAGAAATATTTAGTTAAATAATTATAAAAATATAAATATTATATTCACATTTTTGGGAATAAATGTGTTTTAAATATTAAATAAATAAAATAAAATTTATATTCATAGTCTGAAGAATAATTATTTATTTATTATTTTTGATCAATAATCCGGAATAAATTTGTTCCTCGGTCTTAAGAATCATAATTATTCAAATAATAAATTTCAAATACAATTTAATTGATATTAATGAAAAATATTAGTGTGTGACTCTCTAGGATTCTTTCTCATTGGAATTATGAAGTCTTTCCTAAATCCCAATATTACTATCTGTGTACAACTTAAGGAACCCAAGAGTAATAAGTTAATGTTCCAATGTCAACAACAACATATGAGTGGTCACTGTGTAATATAATCCTTTTATCACAATATCTCATCAAGTAGGATGTAAACATGTGTCATCAACACAAATGACTGATCTATCACTATAGGACCATATAAAATAAAATATTAATTACACCATGGATATTATAATTATTTAGAAAATTCTATTTCAATCAATGGGAATAGATGCAAACTTCTATGAATGTGGATGGTAAAATACTTCCTCAACATATTCATTAATAATATTCCATTCATTAGACACTCAATGTACTCCAATTCTAATGATCTTAAGGTTCCATATATCCTATTATAAAATATAAGTACATAAGTCATTAAATGAATTAATATTAAAGTTTAAGGACCTTTATGCACTCATAAAGATGAATATCATAGGAAATATAACCATGTAGATTTCCTACAGGTGGGTTGATTCTCAAAATCTTATATCTCGAAGATTACCAAGTCTGAACTTCTTGAGATAAGGTCTCGTCTGCTTGTGAGTACTCACACATGATATATAATAATCCTATATTCCCCATCATAGAATATTATCTGATCATAGAACTTGGTTTAAGAGTATCATCAGGGAATTTCAAGGTTTACATAATAGTGGTAAACTATTATGCCCTTTTCAATATGAGAGATACTCTAAGACATTATTACATTAATTTCATGAAAAAGATAAGTATATAATAATTTTTTATCTAATATTCACTTCTTTAAATAATAATTATCCAAAATACACGATGTTGGTTTTAGAACACTCACTCCAACATATTCATTTATTATAGAAAATGTAGTTTATTAGGCTCTTTCTTTTAGAGGATGATTGGAATGATGATATGGATTATATGATTTGGAAAATCAATTGGATGGAACTGATATAATTTTCCCTATGATTATATGTGGATAAAACATTATAAGGCGATCATATGATATAATTAGAAGGTATTTGAGGAGTGACAACCATTATGATGATTGTATCCTTATATGAGGTGGATGAAATATTGATCCATATCCATCCCTATCACCTGCAGGTGTTCCTTACTCAACTATAATAGTTGGTAGCCAAGACCACATATAGGTTTAAAATATGGATAAATTTTATAAATAAACACTAAATGTGGCTTGATATGTGACTCATGTCTATTTTTTATTAGAGCTATTATTGGTTAGAACCTGTATGTGGTATCCTATCATGGTTTCAAAATTAGACCAAGGTACATAGAACCCAAAAGAGTTTGTAGATTAAATATTTATGACTAATGGAAAATCAAAAACTTCTTCAACTATATATCTTATGTAGGTTTGGAATAGTGTGTTTTCATTGGTTATTCCATTGAAGAGTGAGGCCCAATGATGATATTGTTAGTAACAGATAGTTATCTTTAGTATGTTCTTGGGTGTATAGTTATATTTATTGGCTTCCTTAAAATCAAACAGATGAGTTGATGTCCACATTAATAAAAAATTGAGTCCTAAAAGATGGTCAAGGCCATCCCTCTAGAATATGAAACCAAATGTTTTCACTAGTTGGAGAGCATAAATTCATGAATCATAGTTTTATTAGGGAATTAATCATATCATCATGGAACAGTGGACAAAACTTCCTTAGGGTAGGTGAATTTTTTAGGGTTTCCCATGATCGATACTCTTTAATTTTCATAAACTATGTTATGGGACTACTATTATTTAAATTTTATTAGTTATATATCCTCAGGGAGCTTGGAGAGATGGGTCATGTGAGGTGATACTTGTGGGGAATTAATTCATTAGGAAAAGTGTGTTTTCTACTAGTGTGCCTTATGATTTTTTCTAGGAGGTGTCTGCGTGTTTCTATAAAGATTATGAGTTCTTTGATGGACCAATTTATGTATGCTAGTCCCTATTTAATAGTCCAACCATTAATAGATTCATTATTTATGATGTTCCAAGGTGGTACATTATCTAGTATCTATGGTGAGTATGATTATTTTTTCCTATTTTTCAATGGATTTCATAAGAGTATTTTTAGTAAATAATTTAGAGGTTGATAAATTATCGTTATCTAAGATTTTTATAGAATATATATGTATGAATAGTTCTCTTTAATTAAATTACTATTGGGCCTAACTAAGTGATGATATGGATATGGTTAATATAATGTATGTTGAGTTATTTTGAGTATTTTGTTGATCATTAATTGTTAATCTAATATATCTAAACACTATAGTGTCTTAGAAATAATTATAGTGGGATATTTATTATATAATCATGAGATATGAAATGAGGCATATCATTCCACTAGATTGTGGTTTCATAAATTTGAGTTTTGGTTATAGGTTGTCTTGGGGTATAGAATTAAAAAATATTGTCATCTATGGTCGATGAGGACCTGGATATGGTATGTTGAGTACGAATGTTTTTCTACCATTTTTAAAAAGTTGATAATGTGAGAATATAAGTTATCCTTGTTCCCTAATCTAGAAAACATCGATTTTAATTTTTAATTTCATGATAAGGATTGGTGGTGGGCCCTTTATGATATGGAATAATGCTGTTATTGAGGAACCTAAGAGGATTTTAATTAGTTGAAATTTACTCAAAATGATTATAATCTAAGATACCCTTTTTGGAGATGTAGAGAATTATTTCCATATGGGAAATTCCTTGTATAATGGATCATATCAGATTGATTCTAATGGTTTATGGATACGATTTATTCTGTAATTTATAATAATCTTGTTGTAAGAGAAAAAGATTTTTGTGGAAGTCAATTATGGGATTCATTAGAGGTGAGTAATACCTCATGTTTTTGAATTACCCTATGTTAGATTAGGTATGTTAGACATTCATATAGTGGGTAAGTCATTGATATAGAACCTTATATCTTAGTTATATAAAGGTAATGAATTCCTTTGAGGTTTATATTATGGTTCCTCATATATTTATAAACCTTTAGAAGTTTTAGGGGCTCATATGAGGGATTATTATCATCCAACATGAGGATAGACTATGGGATTCATGATAATCTCATATTCATATTTTCATTTTGAGGATGTAAATTCTTGAAGGTGTGTAGGATGTAGTGATCTTGGTTTCCCCATGTGGATGAAATAACTCATTTTTGAGTCTTGGGTACCTAGAGCTTCAAGATGGGTAAAATTTTAATTTTTACCTTGTAAAAAAACCCAATTTTTTTTTATGGTTCTAGTTTTCTCAGGAAAAATTGGTTTCCCTTGAATTGGAATTCAATTATATTCCATGTATATTGAGTTTTTTTAGATATCTAATATTAATTAAATATATATTACTATCACATGCATGTTAACAGGAATATCATTAAATTATATTCGAAGATAGATATTTTGACTTTGATATTGTGTATGGAATATGAGGTCTTACAATGTTGTAGAATAAACACCAATTGGTTTTTGGGTCTAGAGATAGTCCTTTTTAGGATTTTATTTTATTTTTATTTTTATTCACCCACCAGGGGGGGCTCCCCCATTTGAATATTTCTAGGAAAGGGGAATACATCCTCATATAAACCTAGTGATCTAAATAAGGTATAGAGATATTGGATGATCCTCAACCAATGAGAAAAATAAAATAATGATCAAGAAATAGTTTCTATCAAGTGAATATCATTATAATGTGAACCTTCAAGATTTAGCGATTCACCATGTGGTTGGAATCACTATTTTAATTTCATCCTCATAATTTTTTTTTTGTTTTCTTCAATTTTTTTTTCTATTTTGACACCCACTTGATATTTTATGGCTTATAGAGGGGAAATTTTATAAGGATTGGATATTTTGAGATAGTTTACAAGGATCACGCATTTGGATTTTCTTATCCTATAATATGTACTTCTATGAGAATATGCTCTATAGGATTTTATTTAATGGAAGATGAAATGTGGATTTCAAATGGTATTTTGGTCAAATGAATATTACATGTAAGAACATTGAGTACATAGTCAATAGTGTGCCTCAATCCTTGTCTATGAACCTTGAATGTGGTATACAGTGGGTAGTAGTAAACTCCATGTTGGTATACATGACATGACATTGGTCAATGTAAATGAAACAAGAAGTGCCCAAGTTTCATAGTTTGTGTTCTCAATAGTACATGTGATGTAGTCTATGAATTCATGACGTGATGTCCCATTTGTAATCACACACTAGGTAATCTATGAGGCACACCATGTAATATGAGTTTTTATGATGAGAAGTGTAGTAGTACATGACTAAATGGAATCATTGGGTGTAAATTCTCTTTATACCCTAATATTCATCAAGTAATTTGATATTACATGATGTGATGGTTTTGGGATATTCCTAGATAAGTTTTTTGGTGTACATGTTTTGTATACCATAGTTCATGTAGTATAATTTTTCCTGAGAGTATTTTTCCATATACTCTCACCCATTAGTAAGATATGGAGAAACCAATAGTATATTCGAAGTATCATTTCATGTAGAATGTGATGATGGGTTCCTCATTGTATCAAAGTCCATTGGTGAGATGGTTCATAGATTTATATATAACTTATTCCTATAATAATGATGATTGGATCTCGATGATGATCCAGATAAAGTGTAGCGATGATAGTTCCCCCAATTACCATTCATGTATTAGTGCATGGGACCATTTATTGTTTTTTTTTATTTTGGGAATCCCTGAGAGCTCATTAGTAATTGTGAATTATATTAAAAGGTATAGATGAGTAAAAAATTTAGATGTTTAGAATGTTAGTGGTGGTGCTATCATTGCAGACTAAAATTTTACAAGAACTTATAGGTTGATATGGAACTTTAGAATATTCCTTCTTTCTTATGCACCCAAATAGTTGGAATTTATGCCTGTGGGTTTTATATTAGGTTGGATAATTGATCATTCATTAATTTTATGATGTGGTATTCATGGATAATCTATTTTATAGATGGTGTAAGTCTTATCCCTCTCTTTTCCTATCATGGGTTTCTGTAGGGATGGAGAGTAGTTATTTTTGAGATTTTATAGTGACCCCTATCATTAAACAAATGTTTTATATGTCAAGGATGTGAGAGTAGTGTGAATATTTTTTTTGGAAAATCCCTATAGTTAGCATCATTATTGAGATACAGGTCATTCATTACATTGATTAAGTAAGTACTACCCCAATAATGTGGGGTGAAATTTCTCCATGTAATGATCCCTTTGTGGTGGAAGATACCCTTTACATTGAATAATATATTACTCAACTTGATCAATCATGACTTGTTACAAGGCATGTGGTATTTCTTAGAGGTTAGTAACTCCTTTGGCTATTTTGCACAATTTGATGATGCATGGGTCCCCATTATGATGTTAGTATGATGTTACAATGATAGTGATATTTTAGTATTATGTGTTATTTTATTTTCTAGGGAAATTATAGTGAATTGGGTTCTATATGTTGACTTTAAGAAGTATTCCCTAATAGAGTAGTTCAATATGGGTGAGATACAACTTTCTATAGATTGGTATCCACCATAGGGAATATCTAGATCATAGAACTCCCTTTTCATCTTATTGTGGTTTAGGAGGTCTGATTTCCTTATTATAGGATGGATTAGAGAACTCTCAGGGGGAATGGGGTGTGAGAAATCCAAACATGGTGTTAGAAACTCCCTCAGTCAGTTTATTTCTCTTTTGACGAGGTGAGGGATTCTCAATTTGATTATTCTAAGATAGATTGTTTTTGAGAGTGTGATTATTTTGATGATATCATGATGGATTATGGTGTTGTTATAGGAAATCTGATACAATAATGATTTGGGATCATCACCCTAAATATCATTCTAGTAGTGATTTTGGTGTATTATGTGTTGATCATAGTACATTGAGACCCCCTTTGGTATGGGATATTCCCAAATTGATCCCCATCTTCCAATGTGGTGATTTATGTTGTGGTTCAAAAATGTGTACTAAATGACATTTAATCCAATGTGACCTAAATGAGTGGGGATGTGTAGTTCTCATTGTGAATGAAGTTCATTTTTTCATCATCATAAAATAGACTGAGTAGACTATTGATGGATATTTTTATCCTATGATATTTATTTGGTGTTTATTATGAATTGAAGCCAAAAATTCCTTCCAATGATGTGATATCCTATATTATCTTGAGTTAGGTTCTTGTATAGTTTGTCACGTGGTTTTTAGTTAACCCACATCTCATAGATATTTAGTTTTTAATGAATAATATTTGGAATTTTCTAAAACACACCCATGTATTGGCCATATTCCTATGTACATTATGTTTATATAGAATGAATGTAGCTCAATATGAATTTCAGTGGGAATGGATCTAGTGTAAGAGGAGCTTAGTGGGGCATGCAGTGTCTTATGTTGGTGTTGAGTGGGATGGATTTAGAGAGATGTAGTGATTCACTATTCCAATTAAATGATATTGGATAATTGATGATATTGGTCCTTTTATATTTCCTGTGTGTAATGGCATTTTTTTGTATTCTTCATGGAGTTTATCTTTTTTGAATATACATTTTATATCAGTTAATTATGAATGTTATTTTTTCATATGATGTTTAAATATGGATTCAGTTTTCTATTGTACTATTTTTTATAGGATAAAGCCTCTAATATATGATTCAAGCCTTTCAGTGATAGCAAATAACCCCTACCATATTGGAGGCGATCTTGTAGTGGAACACTCAGCTTACTCCTTACCTAGGTGGGGAACAAGTCGGTTGAGTTGTGCAAATATAGTATTTTTATTTACACTAAGAGGTTGGAGAACTAGAAAAACACCATTCAACCCTATAGTGAGGTATTTCGATAACCTTTATGTGGAAGAAATAATATATCTTTTTTAGGTAATTCATTACAGAGTTTTAAAGTCAATTTAATGTTGTATTTATTTACAAGATGATCATTGGTGATTACGATGATATTTAGAGTTTATAATAATGAAAGTAATAGAGAAATTATATGATGGACTTATACTTACAATTTTTATCCATTGAGACAGTCTTGGAGTAAAATCCTATAAATGAATTTAAATAAAAATAATATAAACAATAATTTCATAATGAATTTACTCATGGTTGTTTCGTTATATACTAGTGTTTCATTGTTACTTTAAGTGTTAGAATATGGTGGAAATTATCAGAATAATGGATATTTGTGATACTTAACATTGTACTGGGAAACTCAAGGAAATATATGAGGGGTGACCACAGAGAACCGATCCTAAAACAGTTATTTTGGATCTCATTATAGAATGAAAAACATTATTATAATGTATACCTTAATGAAAAATGGATGCAAGAGTTATATAATTCAAACTAGGGTTGTGTTAACCTATTTCGTGGATTAGTCACCAATATGATGTAGTGATTCTATGATTTCTAGAGTAATGTTTGGAGATTGGAAATATGCCTATATATATTGTGTTTATAGACTTAAATAACTATTCTGTAAAATAATTAGATAAAATTATGAGATAATTAACATATACTGTTAAAAAAATGGATTAGGCTGACACTATAAAAAATAAATAGTTTTTTATTTGAGAATTTGTGATGATGGTGCTCTTCCTATAAATAAATTATGAGTTTATAATTAATTTATGTGATGAAAATTTAAATATCATTCTTCCCATTCAAGGATAAATCTAGATATTTGTTAGTTGGTATTGAGAAGAATAATAAGGGTGCACATATGATCTAAATAATGAAGGCACTTGAGGTTGGGAAGTGAAGCTCAATCAATATGTTGACACTTGTTATTCTCTCATGTACATAGAGTTCATGACCTTTTTACAGCTATATTAAAAATTATTAATTATAATAAGATAATAACATGGTTTTCTGGATCATGACAATTATTAACCAATGATTCAGTTTTAAAAAAAGGAGAGAGTGGATGTTCTAAAAACACTATTATTGTCTGTTTTTGTTCTATTTATAACTATTGTTATCTCAATATTTCATTCAATATCTAGTCATGCTAACTGATGGTGGGAAAATAAAATAAAAATTTGTGATATCTTTACCATTGATTCACTCCTCTCCGTACAAAAATATACTATTAATATTTATATTTTTATTTTGGAATATATAAATACAAAGAAACCATATTTGAATTCCAGATAAATCAATGAAATTGGAAATAAGAGGGTTATAGAGAATCAAGAATTGATAGAAGTTATTAAACAATAACCTTCATTTTCACACTGATTCAACCGATTCCCACAATATATGCATTGTTTATAGTCAGGTAAGAACAGAAATTTTCCACCAATATTCTCTAATTTATTCAATGTCTTAATGGGGATGTCAATTGGATTTTATATAAATAATATGAATATTTAAAATTCAATTCTCATAAAATTATATGATGCGCATAGTTAGTAAAATGGATTTTCTATTCATAATCCAAAATATGCTACCTTTTAGGAAAAAAATTCACCAAAATTAGTTAGGAACATGGTCATCTTTAAACAGTTCCCAAATTTGTGCATAAAAACTACCTAACAATCTAGGCACATAGTTTCATGGTTATGAAAAACATGCTTTTAACTATTCTTCACTCATAGACATCCCAAAACATTGAAGTCAATGTAGAATCCCCCCACAAGCTAGAGAATGTATGTATTAGTAAAATATGAGAAATTAAATTGTGGATATTATGTGTTGTGGTATATGTTGTTGAAGTCAAAAAAAATACCACATATTGGATGGAAGAGTTTTGACTATTCAACAAAAGGATAAATATAAGGGATGAAAATAGTGAATAATATTAAAAAACAAACTAAAACTTATCATCGATGGAGTAAAAAATCTATAAAAATAATCTTAAGAAGTAAACCAATAATGGTGAAAATGTAATATCTCAAAATTTAATATAAATTATTTTCGAAAAGATCCTAATAATATTTAATTAATTCATTTTTTATGTATGTAACAAAAATATAAAGACAAAATATATTTATCATATAATAATATTACGAAATAAAATAAAATAAACATTTATCTATTATAAAAAATATATATATAAAACAATTATTAATACTATAAGTGGTCAATGAAAATATGTAAATTAAAATACTATAAGTTTGAAATATTCTTCCTCAAGATCATTCATGATATTCATACCACCATGTATATAAAAAAAGAATAAATAGAATATAAATATGATAACTATTTTAATAACATAAAATCATTTATTTTTAGAGAAGTATATAAGGTTAAATAAAGGAATTAAAATTTTTTAATATGACCATTATATTACTATCAGGAATATATAATGATTGGATACTATACAAATAAATGTATTAGGTTTTTAGAATTATCATCACATAATTATTATAAATAAAAAAATTTAGATGTAAAAAATATATATTAACATAATAAATTTCATGTAACATTTTATCAGAATATTACGAATAACTATTAACAAAAATAGAAATATAGTACATTATTCAATAAAATATAATGTATTGTAAAAAATGTTTATTTTTATACATTGAGAATTATTAATATCAAATATACCAATGATAAAAATGAACATAATGAAATTCATTTCATGTGTGTGTGTGTGAGTGTGTGTTTCTGTGTGAAATTAATACTCACAGAATTATTATTAAGATGTAAACATTAAGAATAATTTTAATTAAGGTCTGAAAACATATTTTTCTAAAAAAATATTTGATTTTAAAATTAATTTTTATTTTAATATTTATCATTATCATATTTACTTATTGATTTATATAAAATTGATTTTTGGTTGGGAATTAAGATATAAAACATATATAAGTGGGTTATGAATATTTTTTCTATTTATAAATAAGTTATTGTTGTAAAAGGTGAATAATTAAGATAAAAGATAAAATGAGGTAAATAGTTAATATAGTGAATAGAATATTCAAATATGCCTCAATCCAAACACAAAAGTAAGTAAATAATAAAGTTAATGACCAATATTCATTTTACTTCCATTTTATGTCATTTTCCTAGTTAAATTACAATCATTATAAATTTAGGAGAGGATATTTTCAAAAATTTCACTCTTCCCCTTAAATAAAATTATTATTATTAAACTAATTTAAAAACACACCAAAAGTACTATTATCTAGCCTTATTATGAAAAAATTATTTTATTAAGTTCTATCTCTCTTTTGGTAATCGCTTGGTTTCCTAAATTATTCCTAATCAATCTAAATAATAGGAAAATCGAAGTTCTTCTATTTAAGGATTCATTTTTAAATGTATTTTATCTTCAAATACCCTTTCATTAGGGATAAAATTTTCTGATTTTATAAGATATAAATATATTTATTATGAAACAAAATTATGGTATATAAAACAAAATCACTTTCTACTCATGCACATTTATTAATTACAATATGTTCCTATCCAGGTCAGTTTAACCACATACATGAGCAATGATACATCATTTTCAACATAAATGATAATTAAAAGTAAAGAATTGTAATATATTTTTACTATTGGAATTATATAATTTTTAATATTTTTATGTTATTATAAAATCATATATTCATTATAATATACAATTGCTTTTATAGATAAAATAACTAAAAAGTAATGAATCATGAATTATTCTCGAAATATAAAAACTATAACATCAATGAAATAATCTTAGGAATCAAGAACACTATAAAAAACATAAATATACATCCATGTAAAATTTAGTGATGATCTTATGATTACAAAATGTTGAATGGTGATATCATAATAAAAAACATGGAATAATTTAAATTACTTATAACCAATGATCAATAAAAACTTTGAATCAATAATAAATAAATATTCTTTATTAATAAAAAATGTACAAAATATAAATATGATTTTGAAATGAATTATTAATTTATATTAGATGAATATATAGGGATCATGAGTGTGTCTAAGCTTGTTTTTATTTAAGTAATTTTTCTTCTTCTTCAATCATTTCTCTAATATTTTTTATTCTTTATTTTTTCATATATTATTTTATAAATTATATATTCATTTTTTTATTTTTTTTATTATATTTTACTCCTCCTGTATGATTTATATATATTCATTTCACAATCCCAACATTAATTTTATTTGATGATGTTATCAAGTTTCACTCTATTGTTCAATAATGTTCTCTCTTAGGCACTTTTCATCATTAAGATTATCTATTCCATATGTATGTTATATACAAATTGAATTTAAATATCCATATCTTCAATTTATTTTAGGATTATACATGTATTTTATCCATTAGTTCATTCATAGTTTAATTATGTTTACATTTGTAAAGGAACATATTCTAGATGTCACTTTACTTGATCTTTTCCTTCTATATCCATGTTTTTTAAAATCTATTTATATAAATGATTCTAGAATATCACATGATCACATAACCATATTTAGTTCACTTTTTTCTTCTATTTAAATTCCGTAAAATTTATTTCAATGGTGATTTATAACTAAAAATATGCTAAGGTGTCTTCTTATCAATATTCATATAAATTTCATATAATTCTTATCAAGATTGATTTTAAATGAATTTACATATATTACGTAGTATAATCATTAATAATTTCTTAAAATATTTCTATTCTAAAATTTTATAATATTTTTGTTTATTGAAAAAAGTTTTTTGCTTATTTTTTATTTTTTCAGCATTATATAAAATCAAAGGAAAATAATTATTAAATAATCTATAAATTTTTATCTTTTTTAATGGTATTTTTGATCTATGTTAATATTATTTTATATTTTACTATTTTATCATTACATAATTTTTTATCCTTCTCATTATAACCTTTTCAAAATTCATTACTATGCTAAAATAGATACATTGTCATTTTTCTAAATTTCAATATATCCAAGTTTATGTGGTAAAAATACATAATGTAAGATTGATCCATAATTAATATTCTACTACTTTATCCTCAACTATACATTAGTATAAAAAATCTTCCAATTCCATTACGTTATGAATATAAACTACTTCATTCTTTAGATTAAAGGGTGTTCACCAAGATTTCAATACCATTTGATTAATTGGGGGAACATAGTTTATTTGAAAACATTTACATTTATTATACATAGGAAAACCATATAAATAAAACCATTAAAAATTAAGTCATGTATTTTTATGTTGATTTAAATTAATAATATTATACATATTCTCTTAATGGATGACTTTTATAACTCATAAAATCTTTTAAAAACCCTATATACTTTCACTAATTAATTATTCTATTGAATTTATAGTATTAATTATTTTTTTCTCTTATCGAATGAATATATAAGAGAAAATTTTATTTTACCGGTGAGGTATAAATTTTTTATGAATATTATTAATTATTTAAAGCATTGTATCTCATGAAATTAAATTATTTTTGGTTCATGGGGAGTAAAAATAATTCCTAAATTTTATAGAATTTTGGGAGTAAACGAAATCCATAATGTTTAGGAGATATTGGGAGTAAACCAAATACACTATGTTTTGATGGTCTTGAAAATTATATTTGAAAATGTCTATAATATCATGTGACTATTTATATGTAATATTTTAAAGTAAATCCACATTCATATGTCATGTTATATCCAAATTTCATTATTCATTTCCATGTTTCAATAGTGTGTATCTAAATCAATATGGTATTCTCAATCTTATGTCTTGTCCATTTAATTATGTAATCATAATCAAATTTTCCTTATATTCTCACTCATTTATGGTATTCTGAAAAATAACTCACGATAATATAATGTATATATCTTTTCCCCCATACATATCATTTTATCTCCCCCTTTCTTATATTTCCCCACTTCCCAGTGGTTTATGTTGTAGTTATATGAATAAGACGAGTTCATGTGTTTTTGAATGCATATAGATGAGATGGATATTATATCTTGTATAACAGAAATTATATATTTAAACTCTAAATTAGTTGAACCATTAGTCCCCTGAAATTATTTTTAATATCGAGATGATATATACAATCATGTAAATGAATCTTTATAGTTTTTTATCACATTTGGTTTTAGATAATTGTGGATAAGTTTGTATTTATAGTACCAAATCAGTAAGTGTGGTATTGGGGGGGCTTCAGAATATATTAGCTCAAGTTTTAGTTAATTTTAAGGATTATTTTATGAATTATAAGTGGAACAAACATAATGAAACCATGGTTTAACCAAAACATCCATTGTTTAAGATATAGTTGGATTAATATTTCATATACATATAATATATTACTATGATATTATCAATATTTGTACCAAGTAGTTTTTCTTTAGTATGTGGATTGAACTAAGATAATCCAACTGAACAATGTATATTATGGGTGATGCAATGATTTTCCCAATAAACAACCAAAGAGGATTTAAGATGGTGTGGAAGGATTTATTGGTTATGGTTACCCATATATCTCTATTTATGATTAATAACCTAAATAAATTAAGTCTCTAAAACACAACTTGAAGTAAAAATATTATACATGATAATTTAATAATTGAGAAATACCTTCATTTAATAGATATTTTGATCCACTGACAGTTGATAAATTGATTGATATGATAGAAATTATTTATTTTTTAATTTATTAACCAAGAAAACTTCATCTTTTCTATCTTATATTTGGAATGAGAAGTGAATTAGTGGTTGAAAATGACGAAGAACACTAATCCCAATGATGAAAATGAACCTATGTAATGGGTAAAATTAATGAATATATATTTTTATAAATATTTCATTAATGTTTTCCATATCTAAATGGTTATATAACATTAAAAATGTATTAATATGGATGATAAATCTAGCATGAATTATATTGAAAACATTAGAATAATTTCGCACTAAACCATTAGAAACTAATTCACAAGTATCAGTCTTATTACCTAGAAATTATATCATGTAAAATAGTTTTAGACTAATAAAATTCTATATATATTCTTATTTTTAGGAAATAATGATTTTCCTCATCTTTAGATAGATAATGAGGTTGAGTTTTCAATATATCATATATATATTGAGTCATGTTTATTCAAAGCATTCCCTTATCTTTTTTGTTGATAGAGAGAGAAGTTAAAAATTTAAGGAATGAAATTTTTTAACTAGTGAGAGGGGAGATAATGTAATAAACTATTATTTACAATATTTTTTCCAACAATAATATCAATATGTTTTTAAAATGAATAGCTTATTTCAAAATAAATACAAATCAATTGTGAAAAACAATTGGAGGCAGAATGTTGCAATATAAAATGAAATATATATGAATAAATTACAAGAAAAACACATGAAAGATAATTATCAATACTATAACTACTTAATAACAAATTAATAATAAGATCATTGTATGTTTGAAATATTTTTCATCATGGTATCCCGTTATAATCAGAAAACCATGTATGACATTAAAAATAATGAAAATCATTAGATATATGATATATATTTTGTCAAAATTGGATAAATTATATATATTGGTGTATGTATGGTTATGTATAGAAATTAAAATGGGAATTGTGATTTTTATGTTTGTTAGGCACAATCTATTGGGTGTATAGTCGTTGGGTGTCATTGGGAACATAAACAAATCTGTTATTATATATAAAAATTCTATTATTATTAAAATCATATAATAAAATTTTAAATAAATATTTGAAATATAGATAACACATAATAAAAATTTATGGATTAAAATGAAAATATATTAGATCATTGATGAAAAAATATTATAAAAAATTAATATTTTTTATGTTGGGTATTTTTTAATTATAACTAAATTTTTTAAAAATAATTTTAATAAAATAATATATATATATATATATAAATAGAGAAAATAAAATTCAATTAATAGTTATATATTCATAAATAATTATAGTTAAATAATTTAATGTTTAATAGGATTGTTTTCTAAAAAATATTTTGTTATCTGCTATTATTCTAAAATTGTTTTTATATCCATTTGAAGTTTATTTTAATATCTAGAATTAGAATATAAATGTTTTAGAAGTTCAATATCATTTTTGGTTAAATAATATGTTACCAATGTAAAACATGAATTACATCATTCAATAGAAATATGAGGGAAGAGTTATAGTACTTTATAATGAAATTAAACACACTAAATAATATTGTATAAATATGTTTATTAGATATTAAAACTTTATTCATTATGATTCCCTTTTTTAGTCATGTACATAGGAAAAATGCATTCCTTTTACATTTAAGAATATATATTTTAAAAAATACCCCAAATTATCATCTGTAAATGGTGCCGTCATCCAAAAATTTCAGGAAATTCCAAATTTTTTGTTATATAGATATATTATGAACCAATTATATCCTAAACATATATATATCTCATTTTAATTAATTTTTCACTATAAGAAACCCAAATTCTTTCCAGAAAAGGACTTTTTCCAATAGGAAACTCAATGTTAATCTTAATATGTAATGAATCCACTTCTTACTTTTTTTAATAACCACATCCCATATCATCTTGGTTTTAATTTAACAATTTGATAAAATATATAACATATTTTAACCTTATTAAATATTTTAATATTAAAATAATTGGTATTTATACTCATCTATTAATTATAGAATGTTATTATTTATAACAGTTTAACCACCTATATGGATAATGATAAAATCATTAATTAAATCATCAATACCAGATCATTATGTTTTTAGTGAATAAATTGTTTAGGATTTAAAATTATGTAATCGTATAGCATAATTATGTGTTCATAATTAAAAGTAACTAATTTTTATGGATTAAATAATAAAAAAGGATTGAATCAAGAATGATTCATTATATATTATCATCATACCCATTATGATATAACTAAGAGTATCTTGAACTCTTTGAATAATCACATTATCCATTCCATGATAGTTTATAATATGGTGAACTTATGATCACGATACGATGATCAAAACTTTCATTCCAAAATAAGCATATAATAGAAGAAACAAAAAAATGTTAAATGAAAAATATAAACTAGAAATAAATAAATAATGATGTAAAAAATATAATTTGTTCAAATTAATAGAAAAAGAATATTTTTTTAAAAATTTGGTAATTATAATATATAGATTAATATACAAGCATAATTAGAGTGATTGAACAAGTAAAGTGGTGACATAAGGGTTCTCTCTTAGTTTATCTCTTATGATTGAGATTCTTTTCTTTAATTGCAATAGTATATTTAATTTTAAAAATTATTTAATCATCATATATTTTATTTTATTTTAATCTTAATTCATGGTATATATATTCCTTTTACTCTCCCTTATTTAAATGATAATAAAGTTAAAATAATGTTTCAGTCTCTCATTATTAGAAATTATTTCTTAATATCTCTTTTTATTTAAAATTCATTATGTTATATAAATTTAATATTAAATTCATATTTAAATAATGAAATTACTTGGGTTATATTTCCTTATGTTTTTATAAATAATTTTTCATTTAATTGACACATGCATCAACCTTTTTTTAATAAATATGTGCCTTGGTTAATGAAAAAATAACACATTATTATACAAATAAAAATGGGTTACATGAGTCTGAAAGATGGATTCATTTTACAATACATATCACAATGATGAAGTAAATCAGCAGGAGGGCCATCCAGTCAGGTTATCTCATGGTTAACTCTCTTATGAGAAAGACCATATGCAACCATGTTCGCTTCACAAAGGGTATGGGTGACAATATAGCTGATCTTTCGAAGTAATAGGAGGAAATTATGATGAAATATATACTCAAACAAATATAATTCTATTAAACCTTTTCATTTAAATATAATATGTCTCCTGGTGGATATAGAGTATAAAATTGGGATATATATGTTGTAGACTTATCATTTCATTTTTTTATATGTTCATAGTGTGAAATATTATATTATGCTATGAATTATAGGCCATGATATATTCATTCTTGTATTGAAGTTTCACTATGATTTATGTGCTAGAATATTGAAATTATATGGGGATTTAAAAATTTATACAATTTGGTGAATGTGGAATTTAAGGAGGTGAAGTATTTCACCATGAATTCTAGATATTTTTCTTATGCTACATGGAAATTAGTATTATTTCATAATCAAACTTAGTCAGGTAAAAATTTAATGGTTCCTAAAATAATAGATTGTGGGGTCATGGGGATTATTGTGTTGTGGTTTTCATAGGTCTATTTTATGGAACCCCATTACAACATAACAATATTAGTTTCACTATAATTTTCTGGATATTATTTTTATCATAAATTCATGATGAATTATAATTTTTTAATTTTTATTATATTCTTGATTTTTGGTTACTATTTTACTATTTTATGTTTCCCTATATTCTATTAATCATTTTGTTTTATTTCACCCATACCTTGAGGATATATTTCAATAAAAATAGAAATTATTCTCTATTTCTTCCTTCATTTATTCCTTTACTAATACATATTTCCCACTCTATCTATCTCTTGGTATGTATTTGTTTATTCTTGGGGTTATATAATGATTTTGAATTTATATATAGTTATGTATATTTGTTTAGATGTCATTTTAATAAGGTAAAATTAGAGTTTCATCATCAACATCCATTCCTCCCCATTTTATTGTTGATCCTTTATTTATTGGATGAAGGTCATTTATATTGTCTTTATTTATTAACAATTTTATTGTGGGTTTGTCTTTCTATGGATTTTATTGGGTAATTATTTATATTTTTACTATATATGAAAATGAACCATGCTATGTTAAAACCAAAATTGAAGTGATCTAAATATTTTTTATACGATTTCTTAATTTATTGATTTTATTTTTTTAATTATTATATTATAAAAAATTGTTATTTAGATTAGTGATTTATGACCACTTAATATATTATATTAAAGTGGTTGATTAAATTAAATTATGGTAAAGTCATAAAGAAATTTAAATATTTAATTATGGTATAATTACTAATTTTTCTGGTAACATTCTAGCACAACATAACTAAGAATAAATAAATTGATTATTATTTAAAATATATAATATTTTTTCATTAAATATATTTCTCTATAATTTTTGTTATTATAATAGTGGTTGTTTGGGTATGGTTTGTTTGATGTGATGAAGTTGGAGGAGAGGGTTTCACAGATGGTTTGTGATCTTGTTGTGACGTTGTTGTTGTTTTTTATTATAGTTGAATATTATATTGCATTATTCTTAAATAATGATATTAATGGGTAAGTATGAAATGGTTCTGGGATTTTTTTAAATAAATAAATGTGTAGAAATATATTAATAATATCTTGAATAAATTTTAATTGGAATATATGACTAGGAAGTTGTGTATGTAAATGGTAAAATGAATGAAAATTAATGTGGTTTTAAATATAATGTGGATAATAAATAAATAAATTAATATTGGTAGTGAATTTGAAATGTGATAAAGTTAAGTATTTTATGTGAATCTTTTATAAATGTTTGTGGTGATTATATATGGAATTGGTTTTTTTATGGTGGAGATGGTTAGATATTTATAGTGGTTGTAGTGGGGTAATGATATTTATTAGACCCTATATTTGGTGTTTTTCATTTTATTATAGTCATTTTTTATATATTTATTTTTATTTTTATGCACTGCTACATAAGTCATGTAATGGAATCAACACCCATATGAGGGTTTTCATTATAAATATACCCATAATATCAAGAATGTGGGTGATATAAATTGACATGTACTTCCCCTTTCCCACTCTCCCTTACAGAAATACTTTGGTGATGTGGACATTATAACATCAGGAACCTTATACACATTTTATTTTGATATTTTTAACAAAAAAATCACAAAATGAAAACCAAGGATATAGAGTTCAAATGTTTTTTAAATAATATACTATAATGGAACACCATCTCAATGAAGGTAATGATCATTAGTTTTGAAACTTGAATTATTTAAATGACCTTAATAATGAAGAATAATCATGTTGTTGAGGTCACAAGCACGTCTAGGGCTTGTTCGAACCCTAGAGACCCAAAATGGGAAAAATCGGACGGGGCCGCATGGTTTTTATGAAACCATACAAACTAGGGAACTCGGCCATGTGACCTATTACAAACATAGGGAAGATGCTATTTTCAGGGTTTTCACATGGTTAGTTGAACTATGCACTTAACCATGTGGGGTTACCGTTCTCTATAGACAACCATGAAAAACTGGCACATGTTTTGACTAACTCTGTTCCAAAACCATGTTTCCCATTAATTTATGGTGAAATGAGAAAAATGAACCTCTTCTATTCCAATAACTTATGTCCATTTTCTCATTATTCCTCTAGATGATGAGAAAAAGATTCTCCTCTGGAATAAATCAAATATCCTCAATCTATATTTATTTATATCTCTCTTATATAGAACATGATTAAATATTAAAGCAAAATATAGATAGCTCAAGGTATGGAAAACCTCGCTCACCCTTCCTATCTTGGCTTTTCATCAGATATATTTCACTATTTAGATTTAGGATCATTCTCCCTATTTTCAGGGTGTTGGAATATTTCTTGGATATCCTCCAACCTGCTTTGAATATGAGGTCGATATCGATTCATGCATTTCCTATGGCCTTAAGGTAGGTTTCCATTTCATTTCCCCTTTTAATTTTTTTTAGTTCGTAACTGTTTTCATTGTGTTTTAGGACAACATTTTATAAGAATGACTATTATATTTATTATTTTTTGTCTAATTGACCCCTGAACCTTAATACATGTCAATTAAACTTTGTTTATTGGTTTAGATATTTCACATACCATAGATAGTCACCCCATGGTTGTGCCACTTGAAATTGGCCAGATTGTCCAAATGGGCCAAAATGGCCAGAACTCCCTTGTATCTCATGGATTTGATTATAAGTAAAATATCTGTTGATTCATGTTTATTTAATGAAATACAAATAACATCTTAGGAGTCTTCCCTAATTGTAGTTGGAATTTCCCAGGTACGCATATGCCATGTTTCTCTGACAAATTCCCTTGACACTTGAGCCTTTGAAATGGGATTTTACATGTCTTAATGAATTGGTTACGGTGAATGGACTTATTTACGATGGACTAATTATGAATGTAGAATCCATTAAATTAACTTACCATGACACCTTCCTTTTTACGTTTGTGTATTATAAATTAATTTTTCATGTTACATTAAATTGAATGATTGTTTTAAATTAAATGTGTAATCCTTGATGGGTATATTTCTTAATGAATTTAATGGATTTAAATGGAATAACCCAGTGGATGGTAAGGTCACTCCCCTTTATTATGTTTTATTAAATGGTTAATATGAAATGTAATGATTTGTATGCAATTAAAATTGGTAATGAGATACATAAGTGGTTATGACTTATGTAATATGTTATAAATGATTATTCCTAAACATTGTATATGGGATTTATAAAAGGAATGTATGTTTGGTAATGCCCCATTCTAGTTATAATTATAATACACATATATAGAGGTTGTGTACGATGTTAAGGGTTCTATTGAGCATGGTGACTTACGTTCCCTTACATCAGGGATTGAGCATAGAGACTCACATCATTGATAGGACTTGTGTGATGTGATTAATGCTCCACATTCCATGATCAGAGTGTTTACATGGTGTGCTCACTCACCATCCCAAGTGATGGTAATGATGTCCTCCACTCAATTAGTTTGCAGGGAATGTACCCTATTCCATGTTCTTATAGGCTTATAGACTTGTCATGGACAATGTGAGTTACACCCGATCAAACTAGCCCCAGTATTCTAGGTATATGTCCATTAATCATCCTCACACATTTGGTTCATATAGGAGGATGAAATATAGAGATAAATAATATATATTATTAAAAATTATATATATTTATAGTCACATGATAAGAAATTCCTCCCAGATGTGGGATGAAGCAGTGGACTCGCTATGTGTCCTTTAGAAACCTGAGAGAGCTATTATTTATTTTAGCACTGTTTACTATTTTTCTTATTCCTGCACAATGTTTAGTTACGTGCACTACTCGGATTACATGTAGACATCGTTGGTGGTGGCCAACTAAAATCTTTATCTAAGACCCTGCTTGGGCTGCCTTAGGCACCCGAGATAACTATATGTCTACTGGTGATGATAAGAGAAAGTTCTATAATATAGGTTAATGATATGTATTTAATTATGGAATCGTAGGATTAGAGGATAGAGCATGTTCTCAATATTCCAGTGGACTAGTTTTTTTCTTTTTGTATATTTTTTTAGCATGAGTATATTATTCTTCCCTTGTTCCCCATTTTTATAACAACATTCCATGAATCATGTAGTGACTCTTCAAAAGTGGATTTTGTTATGTCATTTTGGTTTTTTAGTTATCTAATTATTATTTAGCTTACTTATTCAATTTCTTATTTATTTTACTATATTTTATTCATTTTTATTTTTTATTTTATTCTTCCACTATAGTTTATTATTGTATGTATCTATTGTTCTACTCTTACATGAGGGTATAGTCTCCCCACTATACCACACTTACAACTTTTCTCATATTTGGAATCCTCTAGTGTATGGAGAGGCATGCATGAGGCCATGTGAACCACCAGGTTGAGAGATGGGATAATTGGATTCTTTATTTAGGACGTTACATATACACATAAAAAACTATAACATAAATGTCTTCTTTATTTTTTAAATCTTGAAAAGGGGATCCTAAAACCCAACATTCTTCTAATACTATGCAGGATAACCTAGGGAGACACCTCATAAATTGGGGAATCTATAAACCCCAGTAAGGGAATGGAACATGTGAATGATATATAAAAATTTTTATAAGAGGGAAAACATGATATCATAAAGTGGAGTATAATATAACATAAAAAAGAAGAATATAATAAAAAAAAAGATATCATATGTTCATGGAATTATGGAAATTTTTCAACAACATAAAACAAGAAATCATATGAATAAGTCAAGGCTTACTACCAAGACCATAAAACATAGTGTACTAGGATCACTGCATGTTCACCATACATGGTATCTCATGAGATGAAAACATTACACTTCATTGGATAAAAATCAATAAAAAACCTTCATATATATAAATTTATATGTTACACATATCATATATCCAACGATATCATTCCATGAATAACTTGTGGATAGGGAGAACGGATTTAATCATAAAATCAATTGGTTTATAAGATCTTAAAGGATAAATACTCTCAATATTTTAATCGAATGAAAATAGACTGTGAGTTTATTATATATAAATCCCAAATAATTAGAGGTGATTATGAAATATTTAAACTTCTAAGATTAATATACCCAACTCCATCTCCGAAATTGGATAATTCCTCTTATTCTCTTTCAGGTATCAATAAGGATAGGGTATAACTATATAATATTTCATGAGGACACAACCTAAACCCATATTTAAAGCATCACTGTATATCAAAAATGATTCTCCATAGTTGGGTAGTGTGAGTACAAGTGTAGTTTTTGGACTCTTATTTAACACCTTCATGTTGTATTCACCATCACCATCCCATAAAAAAGTCACACCCTTCCATGTTATCTTAGTTAGTGAGTTTGATAATCATGGAATATTTTTTACAAATCACTAATGGTACTGAGTTTATATAAGAAAATTATGGATCTCAATGGTAGATTTTGGTCGAATCCATTCCTAAACCACATTTCATTCAAAGGATCCATATATATCTACTTTCTTATGATAACATGCCCCATGAATGTTACTTTCTCCATCCAAAACACAAATTTACAATAATTTATATATAATTTATCCCTTCTTAAAGTCTCTATGATTTTATTAAAATGTACCTCATGTTCCTCCAATAATTTTGAGTACATTAAAATATCATCTACATAGACTTCCATAAATTTGTTGAGTTAATCTATAAATACTGTATTCATTAATTCCTTGATGATTTCTAAATCATTAGTGAGTTTGAATGGAATCACTATGAAATCTGGATAAATCTACATTATATGAAAGTTAGTCTTGGGAATATCTTTTTTATACACCTTTGATTGATGATCACCTTATAAAATGTACAATTTAGAATTTTATTAGGCCCTATAAATTTGATCAAAAAAGTCACCAATATATGGAAATGGATAATTTTTCTTAATCATGATCTTTTGTATCTCATGATAGTCAATGTAAAGATTCAGTAACCAATAATTTTTTTAAATGGGAAATTTAAACCAGATAGCAAAGAACTTTGGTTGACGAATCACTTATCTAGATTATTTTGAACTTTCTTCTTCATTTGTTTCAAATAAATGATATCTATTTTATAATGGATCTTTTATATAAGTAGAGATCCATGTATATGTTCAATTTAGGACTCAACCTCTTGATTAGGATATTGACTATGAAACCCTTCGAGGGATACATCATCCTATTACATTAACATGTTCATGTATTTAAATGTTACCCTCTCTATTTTCTTTATAATTTGAGCTAGATATGGATTTTCATTAGTCAAATATATCCATTCTTGTAAAGTGGTTTCCCATAGAGAATCATCATCCTCATAATACTTGTATTGAATTGGATAATGATTTTTGACATGAAAATTGACTTTCTTCTCCCATAAAATAATGTTGGATCTATATAAGTATAGGATATACAAGCCTATAATATAAAAAAATTAAACTAAGTGGAGTATGATAAGTATTTTTGGTATATTTAACCCAATAATATTAACTATAGATAAGTTATATGATTTAGTTTGTAACATACTGACCTGAATCAATGGGTCTGAGACATAATGCCACATGACCTCATCCACGTATCCCCATAAGAAAGAGTTTCCCGAATAGTAGAGAGGATATGAGTCTATCAATGGGGAGGATATACCCTCAATATCATGTCATAGGACTAATAATAAAGAATAAACAGTATACTAAATAACCAAAGTAGACCTGGAGAAAAGTAAAGATGACATATATGTAATATAAATAAAGTTTTTCCCCTAATTGGAAATAATGTCCAGTGGAAATAATGTATATAAAGTAAATAAATAAAATTCAGATCATCTAGAGTCTGTCCCTATCTTCTACTAGCTCCATACTCCATTACTCAGCTATCTAGAACATGGCCCTTTCCCTTCTCCAAATCCCTCATTCAATCTACAAGCACATCCAAATTTCCAAGTAGGGTGTGAGTACGATAATCTATAGGACACTACCAATGCATCCTTATCCTGATTTTCTCATGTATAATAGTGAATAACATAATAAATTTTAAATTCATACAAATAATAAATATACAATTAAATACTGAGAAACTGTGTGCTAAACAAGCCTCAATAAAGCCCTGGTCATACCGTCTTCGGATCCATGATGGAAAACATCATAACAATCTTGGAAATGTCTCATCATTAGATCTAGTATCATGTTTCTAAATATAGATACAAGCCCTAGGAATATAGGTTAGACCACACTTGGATATCATTATGTAGTGCTATCTTTGTGTCTGATCACATAGACCATCAGGCCCCACTATTTCCATGCAGGCCTAACCACTCATGATGGTCTTGTACAACAGTCAACACATACAAGTATGATCACTCAAGATAATCATGACCCCAAGTCAGGACACTCTAGGCCATCATTACCTATCATATATCTTAGTCTCATCATCATATCACATGCAGTTTCTGAACATGCTCCCCCTCTAGGGCTGTCGGGCCATGACAGGTCCAACTATCTCATAGGTACCATGCATAAGTAACAACAACCCAACATATACAAGAAATATATCAAGGAAATAATGGTATCATATCATGGAACACATCAGGATAAAATATACCATCATCAATAAAAAACATCTGAATAAAACATCAACATTGAATCTAGATATCTAAATAATTCTAATGGAGTCAAATCATACTATAAAATGGGAACCACACACATAGAAATCATCATATATATGGTAGAAAAAAAACACATGTTATCACCATCGAACATGAATAATAAGATACAATGTACTCTTGGAAAAAAGTATCATATAAGGTTTTCATGCCTATACACACACATACGATCGTAATCACCCACAATCATCAAATATGTCTATGCATAAATCAAATTAACATAACATTTGTAACAGAGCTAAAAAAGAGTAGGAACTTCCTACCTCAAAATTCATAGATGTAAAAAAGGAAGGGTCAAACCTGTCAGGAACACCTCTTCATAACCTTATTGTATAAATGTTGACACTTTAGGTTAATCAAGGTTTCCTAGAACCAAAACAACTATTTTATTTCCAAATGAAATAAAATATCATATGTGATTATTATTTATCTCTCTTGGATAATTTTCTAATTATCATTTATGTAAAATCATGTTCCCACTATATTATACTCAATAATTATAATCTTTCGATAATTTCTCAATGATTATCCTCTTATAATTATATTCATTAATTTTATCCTAAATTATCCTTTATAGTTATCTTTTGATAATTTACTACAAATTTCCCTTTATAATTATCTTTTTATAATTTAAAACGAGTTATCCTTCATAAGTATCATTTGATAATTTTATTTAAAATTATCCTTTATAATTATCTTTTTATAATTTAATACGAATTATCCTTCATAATTATATTTTGATAATGTTTTTAAAAAATTAACCTTTATAATTATCTTTTGAAAATTTAATAAAAATTATCCTTTATAATTATCTATTGATAATTTTTATTAAAAATTATGTTTTTTAATTATATTTCATAATTTTATATTAAATCATCCTTTATAATTATCTTCTAATAAATTATTATAAATTATACTTCATAATTATTTTTTCATAACTACATTACAAATAATACTTTTAAAATTATATTCGATAATTATCTCTAACAACTAATTAACCACAAATAATTACCTCATAATAATCTGTTACAAATTATCACAAGATAATTTTATATTATTACATAATTATTATCCTTTTATAATTCATACAGTTATAAATTTATAATTTAATAAATTATCCCTAATCACATGAAGTGATTATCAAGATATATATATATATATATATATTAATAGTTTATTTTAAAATTATCCATTGATAATTTAAAAATACACATTTGAAAATTTTATTAAATTAAACCTCATGTGTTCATCAATAAATATATATATATATATGTCATTTCTTAATCTTATGTCTGTTTTATTCATTACTTGTCTTCAGATAATTCTCTCAATTACCATTTGATATTTTATTATTAAAAAAATCCCTTAATAATTGTTGTAAAAACCCTTAAAATTTATGTTTTATGATTTTATTTGATTTAAACCCCCTTTTTCATAGAGATGTAGGAACAAATGGTATAAATTAAATAAATAAAACATTGAGGAACAAACCCGGTGTGTAGTGTTGGAAGAGGATAACAAAGTGGGTGCTCACTGAGCTAGGTAAATGACCTAAATCTATTTTTATAATCACAGTCAAAGGGGTATTGCGATCACACAAACATGATTAAAACTATATAGGATAAAAACTAAGTTGTTTAGTAATTTGATATTTTCCAACACATCCCCAAAAACCAAAAAACTCAACACCCTAGTTTAAAACAAAATTCAATGATAAATTCATTTTTTAGGATTTAATTTCAACCTATTAATGTATTGGTTATCCATTTGGGTAAAACAACGTGATAATATAAGGTTTTGAATAACCCTAGTGTCTAAAAAATGGTGGTTTCTTATGTGGGGAATAATATGCATAATAAAAATTTTCTATATTTTAATTAATTATTTAACATGAAAAATTAAAAGACACCAAAAACCTACTATACACAAACATTAGGACCCATATTTGTTAAAAACTCCATTCAAAACCTAATGGTGGCCTCAAATTTCTTATATGATGCACTATATGAGAGATATTAATTATTTATTATTTAAAAAATGGATTAAGTAGTTAATTAAATATAAAAAGTGTTTGTCACGTGTGATGTTTCCAAACAACAAATACACATGAATATTATACCCCACCTTGGGTAAAACCACTATTACAAACCTAATAGTGTTCTCAAATTTGTCATAGGAATCACTGTTTAGTATATATTAATTTATCTTCAAAAAATAATATAATAAAAATTATTAAATAATTTTATCATGAATGAGCTATCTAAACGTCTGATGCTCAAAAATATTGTAAACTATCTCAGCTAAAAATCACCTCTAAAACCTAATGATGGTATCAGATTTCTCATACAATGTACTATTCTGGAGTTATTCAATTATTTTGAATAAATTGTCTGCAACTACTATAATATATTTAACTTTTTTATTTTGTATTTTCCAAGGATTTACGGGCTTCAGAATCTTAAACCAACATAGCATCTAGCTCCAAAAATAATATATTGAATATTCCAAATTATGAAATGGGATTTTACCCTTATGAAAAGTCTTTAACAGGTTTATTATTTTACTTTTATTGATATATCATTTTTTCAAATGAAAAACTTATAATGTATCAAAGATAGGGTTTTTATTATCTTTGTAAAATTTAGGATATTACAATTCTCCCGAACTAATGGTTTCCCTTCCCCGAGAAGTATCTCTAGAGATATTGTTTGAACAACTCGGGCCATTGTAATCGAATATCAGACTCACATTCCACATTTCTTCATGGATCTGTCCATGTTGCCACTAATTTCGAACTAGTGGTATTTTCTTTCCTTGCAACACCTTCTTAATTTGAACTATGATCCATAATGAATAGTGTAACACCCCTAGATTTTATGACATATATTCCTTTTAATTTTTTTGATGTATTCTATTTTACACTACCCCACAATTAGCTTGTACTATATGCACCACCATATTAGCTTGCAGTATACGCAACACTATTCTTGGCTCATGTTACACAAAATTTCATGTTCATTTTATAGAAATTATTCTATGCAACATTAAGTAAAGATTTTGTTTAATGTATAAATGAAATAAGTTGGGATTATGTTATACACAACAGCAAAGGGAACTTGCACTACATGTATCCCTGACTTGGCTTGCATTACACGCAATCACGACCTTCCTCGATAGAGTGTGTAGTACGCAATACCAGGTTTCACTAAACAATGATATATTGTTATAATATTATTATGAACTAGCCATGATGAATAGTATTAACTAAATTTTGAATTTTATAACATTATTATTCATCTTAAACATTTTCTAGAAATGGTATGTGAACAAAATAAAATTTTCGGGTAAAATAAGTATTTTTCAAAAATTACAGTTTTTCCGTCTTTTGATGGCGCACCCACATTAAATCTAGTTTTTGACACTTTTATAAGTTAAATATGAAAAAATAAAATTCTTATTTGGAATCAGGATATAAAAATTTACTTTCAATAAATTTTTCATATTATTCAGATAACTTTTATTTTTTTAATGAATAGTAAAAACACGCTATATTTTAATTAAAAACAACTCTTTTCATCATTATAATTTCTATGGTTAAATTATAATATTTAATGGTTTTAAAGTATAAATATAATATATTTTTATCATTTAATATAATTTATTCCATTACCATTAATTTTACATTGAATTCATAGGTAAAAACCTTTTAATCTTTGGCAATGTTTTAACTTTTAAAACCCATTTTCTTAACAACGAGATTTATTTACAATTACTTACTGAAACATCTGTGTTTTGAATTTTGAAAAATCGATTCCATATTTTAGTTCAGTGGGTCCAAATTATTTTAATAGGTTACTTTTTTTTGATATTATTAATAGTAACTACGGTAATTTTTATTTACTACAGTTAAAGGTAAATTGAGTAATTAAGGGTAAAAATAAGATTATAAAATTACCCTAACACCTGAAAAAATTCTACTGGATGACTAAAAGTCGACCCATATCACCTAAGGGTCTGAATAGATTCATTTTATGGTCTTTTGACCATGAAAATAATTTAATTATTATTAAATCCAAAGAAAGTGACAACATGTCACTCTCTTATATCTCATAAGTATAATAATTTTAATTTAGTGATAAACTTCATGAAACATCGAACATGAAAAGTCTCCATAAAACTAATAAAACTATCTACATCATGTGAATTTATTTATAATTTTTAGGGATTAAATAATTATCATTAATGGTTACATAATAGTGATGTTTAAATTATTTTATTGATTGAAATATCAAACATATTGTTTTAAATATATTAAAATAAATATTATATGAACTAATTAATATTCTTCATGATTTTTCTAGAATAATATGACATGTTATGAGTCTATTAAAGATTTTTTTTTTCAAACATATCTTCTGTGTGGATTTTATTTAAATTCAAATAAATGAATAGTGTCAAAATTGACACTATTGTTATTTTATAAAAATAAAATATTGTAAAATTGTTTAAAAATCACAAAAATATTTAAAAATTATAAATTGAAATTTATATGGTCTAAAATTTCATAAATTATTGAATTATGGACAATTCAAAACACATAAGTAATTATTTATAACAATTTAAAATTTAGAATCTTATTACCACAAATAAAATTAAATAGATTAAATAAGGATAAATCAAGTTGATAAGGTTTAAAATAAATTTAAAAAATGTATAAATTTTATTCGTTGATGATATTAAAAACCCATCTCATATAATATTCGAATATGAGTCATTTTGGATGTTTTTAAGTGGTTATTTATATTATTATAAATTAATATTTCTTATGTTTCCAAAGGTGCCCCTCTCCTCTCTTATAAAAGGGAACCTCCTCCATCTTCTCCTCACACAATTTTGAGCCTTCAAGATCGGCCAAAACCTGACCATTTATCTTCTCAACATCTCTAGTTATATCATAGAGGTTATGGTCTTCTTAAAAGACCAACTCTAGTACCCCAATAGTATGTTTAAAAGAGGCGTGTCGAAGAAGAGGTAATCTCTTCTACCAATTCTTTCAAGTTTCTTTATTCTTCTACTTCCTATTATTTAGTTGTTTTATTATTAAGTAATACCATAAGTATAACTAACATAATTATATGTTATTATAAATAATAAACAACCCCATTTCACCTTCTATCCATCCTATAGAATATGAAATCACTACGCGTGCATACGTACGGAATACCATCTCCATGCCATGGTGTAATCTGTTTTTCCAAAACCACCTTACTTGGATGGGTATAATGGTGTAAAGAATAACTATATATGGTTATTATAACATCATACTGATTCTGAGATATTATATCATCCAATAAAATTACATTCAACAATAATGGGAACTATATCATCGCTCGTGCGTATGTACGGATTACCGTCTCCACGATGCGATGAGATTCATTCTCCATGTTAACCATTCAAGAATGATTATAAAGTATATATAATGAATAATAATGACATATATTAAATAATAATTCTACTTGATTTATGTATATATATATATGTCATCTACTTACTTCCATTCAAGTCAATAAGGAATGGAAAACAACGTTCATGCGTATGTACGACCTACCATCTCTATGAACAACGTGTTTCATTTCATTTATCTATATATATTATATATACATATACTGAATATAAATGATATATAAATCATGTTTTAAATTTTGGAAGTATGTAAATCATTATATAAGTAATAATAATATCAATAACAACAAGTCCAAACACGTACGATAAATGAAATGAATATTATCCAAAACATTGCTTTAACATGGAATTGACAAATGAACAGGTAATATAGAGACCTAAGTGAATCATAAATGATATCATAAGAATGACTATGATTCTAGAATAAGTATATGGAATTATTTAAATTTTTATACAGGAGGTTCAGATACATACAAAGCATATCAGACCTAAGGTGATGGATAATTTTACAAATCTCATTTTTATCCGAGATTTATTATACATAAGTAATTACTAGGGTTATATTTTTTCATCCATGTCCATAAAAATGTTTTTCATAAAGTGTTTAATATTATTTAATGTTTTTTTAAAGTCATGTTTACCCATCTTTGACTTTTAATTTGTGTTATGTAAATAATCTTTCTTTAGTTTACCATACGTGGTACTTTTTGACTTTTCTGGAAAAAGTACGAGGAGAATGTTTTTTAACATATATGGCATGAACGGAATTTTATAGTTTCATAATGCCTTTTTATTCATGAAGCTTACTTTACAAGATTTTCTCACTATGTTCAACAAAATCCTTTTCTTTTAAAATTTCATGACATTTTGTGAAAAGAAAATGATTTTCAAGAAGAAAGGATATTTTCCTCAAGAATTCATTTCAAGTATTTTATCGAAACTATTTACCATCTAAGATGAAATTATTTAGTATGATTATGATTCAAGTATATTGTCTATATTACTTACATGTTTTGTCTTTTCTTATGATGAAATGATATCTATTTGTTTTATATAGATTATGTTATGATGGGATGATGTTTAGGATACCCATTTTATTCGATGGGTTATTATGAATGTTGTATGTTTATTTTGTGGTACACTTAAGAATTATTTCATTATGATATGGGTGGGACCTATATCTCCCTCCAATACATTAGGTAAAGATTTATATCTCATGAGATATACATGGTTGGAACAACAAGTTAATCCGGTTCAGTGATACAGAACTGGAACGAGGAGTGAACTCGATTCAGTAAGGGACTTTGTCCACTATGATGGTCTTGGCAGCAATGACTTGGATACTATAGAACTCATACCACATGCTTAATGGATTCCACAATTACATGTTTTATTCTCATTCTATTCTATCATGATTAATGTTCCTTTATGATCTATGCCCTATGTACTTCCATGTTTTAAG
The DNA here is from genome assembly GCA_963277665.1 of Viscum album. Classification (NCBI taxonomy): domain Eukaryota; kingdom Viridiplantae; phylum Streptophyta; class Magnoliopsida; order Santalales; family Viscaceae; genus Viscum; species Viscum album. Next base: position 1,115,364,880 of record OY728146.1, read on the forward strand.
TCATTGCTCAAGATTTTGATGTTTAGATTTTATGCTCATGTTTTTGCATTCAAATGTTTATGGATTGTTTTATGTTCTCCATGTTTACCCTTACTGATCATTTGAGTTCAATCTTTTTATGTTTTATTTTCCCCAGGATATAAATAAAAGTTTTAGGTAAAACAAAAAGGGGAATAACTTTATGGGAGATGTTGAAGATCTTTCACCATGATTGGAAGATTTTGTTCCGAGTTTCCAAAGACACTAAACTAATACAGTTTTTGGGTGGTTTTTTGTTATGTATTAAGTATTACACAAAATTAATGTAATATCCATGTACATAAAGCTTTGGGTCTCTACAAATAGTCCTCACAATATGGTTCAGTTTCTATATCTACATCCTTGTAATAAATAAATTGTGTAGGTTTGGGTATGTACCTTCAAAGTTTAGACACATGTAACTCATCATGCATACCTCAATAGTGAGAAGGTAGGTGCAGATGATATACCACTTCCCCCATTCTCTTGGTGATCAAAAAGGGTCCAAAAAAATATGGTGCGATATTTCCCTAATATCCAAGAATTATATTCCCCAACCAAGGAGTCACCTACAAAAATCTAATCTCACACATAAAACTCCGAGGGTCTCCTCCTACGGTTGGCATATGATATCTATCTTCTATAAGTGGTGATCAACCTATTAAAAAAACATATGAACTCTATTTAAGGGTTCCTAAACAAAATCTAGTTGGAAATTACCACCTCACACAGCTCATACCAACAAGTGGTGATTGACACGGTCTCTCTAAAAGAGACACATAAGGTTTCATCTGAATCGAAACTTGGTAAATTTTATTATGCATGAACTAATTCATTTCTAGTTTATCATTCAATGATCCATCGAAGTATAACATGAAATCTTGAAGAATATCCTTTAATATGTGTATAGTATTCTTTGATTGTTCATCAGATTGAGTATGGTATGTCATGATCAATCTCATATGAGTCCTTATGGATTTTTATAAGCCCATACAAAAGTATAATGGAAAATTTGAATCCCAAACTAGTGCCTTTGTCTCATGTTTTGGTCCCCTTGAGTGAAGATATAGAAAAGGCTATTATGGTCTGTATAAATAACCAATATCTAACTAATGATATAGTATGATAAAAAAATTAGAGAGTGGAACACAATAGCCAGTTCCATTTCAAGTGTAGGGTAGTTCCACTTAGAGTATCAAAGCTGATGAAACCCATAGGCTAATACTTAGTCTCTTTGAATCATCACCACTTCCAAGCCGATGTCTGGTTCAGCATAGTACTATGTATAACCAATATGAAGTTCAGGGAGTTTCAGTACTATATCTATTATAAATATTCCTTTTTTCTCAAGGAAAACCTCTTCATACTATTCTAACCATTAGAATTTCAATCCCTTCTTTGTTAGTTGTATTAAGGGTGTTGATAATCAAAAGAAATCATAGATAAAATAATGATAAAAACCTAATAAACCTAGAAATATCCAAATCTCAAAAACATTATTTTTGGATGTGTCAAGGAGATGATTACATAAAATTTATCCAGGCCTATAGATATTCGGGACTTAGCCACCACTTGTTTGATGATCTTAACATCTCTGAACTAGATATCATGAATCTATAGCTTTGTGTAAATAATTTTTTCTTGAAGCATACTCAGGAAAAACTCAAGGTTTCTATCATGTTTCACTGCTGTTGGTTAGTAGATGAAAATATTAACAATGAATAATATGAATAATGAATACATGTATCTATTAAAATGTTTTCTATGAGGGACATGAACACTTCTGGTGTGATCATTAGTCCAAACTACATCAGAAAGTACTCATACAATGCTTACCTGCTCTAAAACGTCATCTTCATAATTTCATTCTCTCAACACACAACAAGTGATATCTAGAACAAATATCAATATTGGTGAACCATTGGGCTCTCTATAGCTGATCGAAAGGATCACTGATCCTAGGAAGCAAATATTGGTTCTTTATCGTCACCTGATTTAGCTTCTAGAAATCAATACATAGCTAAAGGCTATTGTCCATCATATTGGATAACAACAAAGGTTAAACCCACGATGAAGTATTGGGTTTGATAATACACTTACTCTCTATGTCATCAAGAAGAACCTTGAGCTTATTCAGATCAGTTGGCACCATATGATATGGGGTACCAAAATGGATACACTCCTAACATGAACTCAATTTAATCTTAATGTATCCATTATTCAGATTCTATACTAGGTCTAAGATTCCAAAAAAATATTTCCATCCATTCTTCAACATCATGAGAGCCTTCAATGCTCTGGAAGGATAAATAATGACAAGTTGAAAATCATGGAATACTTGACCATAGTTCTGAAATCATATTCCTAGGACATGCACTAAATGAAAGACTTTTGGGTGAAGTAGTTTTGCTTCCTAAACAACATAGTTGGTGTGGAATAATTATCAACTGAATTCACATACACATCTAGTGGTAAATCAAAAACATAGTCCCTTGTAGAAGTGTTTTTTCCAGTTTCCTAGGTAGCCCCATAAGACTGTGTTAAGGAGGATCTCCTATAACATGAAGGGAATACTTCATAAAAGAAAATTAGTCATTATGATCAACCTTAATAAATCTATGGGATAACAAAATGTTTCTCAAAACCGTTCTATGGGATCAAAAAAAATTCCAAGGAGTCTACTCTTAACCCAATGTAAAGCCTTCCTAGAACCTTCCCATATATCTATCACTACATTTTAGTCATAGTCATGATATATATAATAACAAAACAAGATTATTGGTTAATTTTATTAATTCCATTAAATATATATCATAAAACATGGTAGAAAAGGTATAACACACAATTAAATACTATCTCGAATAGATAGCACAAATCAAATAATTTTATTAATGAACTACTATGTAGAGCTACATCAGGTATATATATTTCATGTGAACCTAAGACCATAGTCATGATGATTGAACATGCCCAAAATCTCATAAATCACATATCAACATCATGTGCATCACACAAGGCAATTCTAATAAATAGTAACAACAAATCATAAATTCCCCACTTTGTGGAAACTCGGAGGTCCACTATACAGTGTTTTCTCGGAATTGGAATAGTTCCCATTCTCATGTCCTAATGTTATGTCTCCTATCTAACCTATAACAACCAAATTCAATAGAAGATTAGTTTAGTTAGTCCTGATCATTGATACCCTTTTTTAACATCCCGACCCGAATCATTGTGTTCGAACCAGAATACTACGAGATCTCATGTGTGTCTCCCCATACACAAGAGGATATAAACTGGTAGTAAGGGTATGAGTCTGTGGGAAGACAATACCCTCAATATAATTTCATAAGATAAATATTTAAAATAAACAATAGATTAAATAATTATATAAAATATATGGGAATGTAAAGATTACATACATGTAATTAAAATAAAGCATCTCCCATAAGTGCAAAGAATTTCCAATGGAAATAAAGTAGAAAAAGAAAATAAATAAATAGTGTACCCTTCGGATTCCATCCCAATCTGCAACTAGGTCTACAATCCTTGACTCAACTATCCACCACGGGGTCCATGCCCTTCACTATATCCCTAAATCAATTTACAAGTACATCGAAATACCCATGTGGGTTTTGTGTACAAGACTCACTATGACACCACCAATGTGTCCTTAACCTGATGTTCTCATTTATAATATTATATGAAATAATAATGATAAATGTAGAATAAGAATTAAAATAAAATCCAAAACCAAGTGTTTTTGTGGTAACCAATACATTATAATATCCAAGTCGTACCTCCTTTGGATGAATTCTGTAAAAAATAAAAAATAATTTTGAAAATATATCAACATTAGAGCTAACCAAAATATTATTAATAGACAGAATCCCAAGGAATCTTTGTCAGGGTAGACTACACCATCATTCCCCAACTCTATAGTTGGGTCAAATCACATAGACCATCATGCCCCAATGTTTTAATGTAGGCCTGATCACTAATGATCTCCACCCCCCATAGTCATCACTTACAGGTCTGGTAATTCATGCTCATGATGCCCCTAGGTCAAGCCACACAAGGAAATCATGCCTTATCCTCCATCTCTATCTATTAATCAGCTCACATGTAGTGTTTGAACATGCTCTCACTCTCGGTATATAGATCTATAATGGGTCCACCTGTCTCATAAGTACCATGCACAAGTAACAACAACACGACACATACTAGACATATCTCAAGTCAATGATGACATCATATTAGGGAATGTGTCATGAGAAAATATAGAATCATCAATAATACGTCATTTGAATCAATCATCAACATTGAATCTTGTTATCTCAATAATTCCCATGGACTGAAATAATACCATATAATGTGGACCACACACATCGTACATCATAATATGTATTCTAGAACAACAACACACATCATTAACATGGATCATTAATAACAAGATACCAAGTAATCATGGAAAAAATGTCACATAATCTTCTTGGGACACACACACACATATGTTCCAAATCTAGAACGATCATAAAATATGTTTATACATAAATCATAATAAGAAAACATGTTTAACAAAGCCTAAAAAGTTAAGGAACTTACTACCTCGAAATCATTGATGTAAAAAGGTGGGGTTAAACTGGTCAAGAACACCTCTTTGTGTCCCCATTATAAGGACATCGAAACTCGAGATTTGTCATGGTTTCCTAGAACAAAAAACAACTCTTTTACATACAAAAGAAATAAAATATCTCATGTGATGGTACTTTTTATCTCTTGGATAATTTATGAATTAAATATTTGGTCAAAGTATGTCTCACTATATTCTTCTAAAAAATAATTATCTTTTGATAATTTCTAAATGATTATCCATTTAGAATAATATTCGATAATTTTATCCAAAATTATCCAATATAATTATTGTTTGATAATTTATTATATATTATCCTTTATAATTATCTTTAGATAGGTTAATACAAATTACACATCATAATTATTTTATGATAATTTTATTACAAATTACCCTTTATAATTATCTTTTGATAATTTACTAAAAAATAACATTTATAATTATCTTTTGATAAATTTTATAAAAATTATATATTTTAAAATTTTTATTTTAAATTTTTATTTTAATTTCCCTTTTATAATTATCTTTCAATAAATTGTTATAAATGATCCTTTAGAATTATCTTTTCATAATTTTGTTACAAATTATCCTTTTCTAATTATATGAGACAATTATCTATGATAATTAATTATCCACTGATAATTACATTTTAATAATCTCTTTCAAATTATCATATGATAATTTTATATTATTACGTAATAATTATCCATTATTAATTCATGAATTTATATATTTATAATTTTAATAAATTAGCCCTAACCACACAAAGTGATTATCTAAACACACACACACATAGCTTTTGATAATTTATTTTAAAATTATCTATTGATAATTTAAAAAGTAGCCTCTTTATTTTTAATAAATTATAAATAATGTGATTATCCATATATATATATATATATATCTTTTAATAATATTTGTTTTGTATTACTCTTTACCCATCTTTATATAATTCATGTAATTATCGTCCTGTATTTTTTTATTAAATATATCATTTATTAATTTGTAAAAAACCCTTTCAATTGATGTCTTATAATTTTATTTAATTTAAACCATGTTTTTATAATATAGAGGGAGGAAAAATGGTACAAATTAAATAAATAATAAAGGATGAACATATCCAGTGTGTTGTGCTGGAAGAGGATAATGAAGAGGTCGATCACTGAATGAGGAAAATTACATGAATTTGGTTATGCAATCACACTCAATGGGGTATTGAAATCACCCAAACTCGATGGAAACAATCTAAGATAAAAAATGGGTGGTTTATACATTTGAGATTTCCCAGTACATATTTTTAAACCAACAAATTCAATAACCCATTTTAAAATCAAATTCGAGTTTGAATTCATTATGGATGCTTTAATTTCAACTTTTTAATGTGTTGGTTAATCATTCAGTTTAAAACACACGAAAATTAGAGGTTTATAATAACCCCACCCTCCAAAAATGGGGGTTTATCCCATAAGGGAGAATAATCATTAATAAAAATGATAATTCAATTAAATTAGTTAATTTACATAAAAATTAAATGACACCAAAAACCCATTTAGCCCAAAAATTATGACCCATCTAGGGTAAATCCTATGTTATGGACCTAATGGTGGTCTCATATTTCTCATATGATGCACTATTTGAGATATATTAATTAATTATTTTTTAAATAAATGATTAAATAATTAATTAAATATATAATGAGTTTTTTTCACATGTGATGTTGACAAACAGCCGATGCGCTTAAAAGTAATACCCACCTAGGGTAAACCACCCATTCTGGGCCTAAAGGTGGTCTCATATTTTCATATTACTAATAGTTTGGGATATATTAACTTATTTTAAAAAACTAATTTAATAAAATTATTGAATACTTTATTTTCAAGAGAGATTCATCCAAACGTATGATGATTAAAAAGGTTATACCTTGTCTTAGGTAAACACCACATCTGGGACCTAACGGTTGTCTCAGATTTCTCATAAAATGCCCCTTTTTGGAGTTATTTTAATATTTTAAATAAATTGAATGTGGTTACTTTAATATATATAATATTTTTATTCTGTGTTCGATAAGGATTTATGTGCCCCTAAATCTTACTGTAACATAACGTCTGAATCTAAAAATATTCTAAAGTGTTAACTAAGATATTACACTTATGAAAATACTTTAACAAATTTATTATGATATCTTCATTGATAAATACTTTTTTTGCATTAAAAACATATAATTTATCAATAATAGAGTTTGAATTATATTTTTAAAATTTATAAAATTACAGAGATTAAATAATTTTCCAAATTTCTTTCTTCACAAATAAATCAATTTCCATGTTTTGAGGTGGTGTTTGAATAATTTTTTAAAACCTTAATCATATGAAAGAATTCATAGATTCATAATGAAATAGTATATTTTATATTCTGAAATGAATATTCAACATACCTATAACAACTATTTTATCCTGATCCACCTCAAAGTAGTAAATGAATAAGATTATCCCAACTCATTTGTACTTGAAGTTTATTATTATCAGTTATCTTTAGCATCCCTTGTATTCAAGAAATCATAAACATTATTTCAATATTTCTTATAATTGACACATTGGCCCATGGGTTTTGAATTCATTGGATCTTTATTTTCTTCCATAATAGTAGTAGGCCTTTTTATCTTCATTTAGAATTCATTACTTTATGACATTACCTTCCATACATGGAACACTTCCATGTCCACTTGTGGAAATTTATAAGATGCTACTTCCCATAGATTTTATATGTGGGTGGTTATATTTTCTTGTCTCTATATGGATTATCTTATAAAACTACAAAGTTAAACTCAATTATTCACATCTTATATCTAGTCCCATATCACCACTAATAATTAAAAACTTTCATATAAATATTGATGGAAAATAAAATAATTTCATCATAATGATTATAGTCTCAAATAGCTAAATATTATTGAAGACTTGTCTCTAACCCACTAAAAAGTGGTCCACCTTAAATTCAAGGTACATAAAAAATTCAGAGATATATCATGAGAGAATTGTGAGGTTTAAATCATAAGAGCTAATAGATTCTTCCAATTTTTTTTAATTCTAAAGATTTAATTTTCCATTTTCATGTGGAGAGTGTGACTAAAATATTTACTGAAAAATATTTCATTGAATTCATCTTACTCCATAGATTCAATGTCTTAATTACCCTAATTATTATTAATTAGCATCTACCACCAATCAACTTCACACTCTTGGTAATAAATGATCATTATGACTATCTAAAATTCCAAGCACTAGAGAATATAGAATATCATCTTAATGGAATTAATCCATTCTTTTGATATTAGGGAATTAGAGGCCCACTAAATATTAGAGGATGTTTTCACAAAAAAGAGTCAACGAAAACGTGTTTTATCTTAGTTAGAGGGTGTTCCACATGATGTATGTTATTATTCATGAGTTGAGTGGGTTTTGGAAGTAACTTAATGATGTCTTCAACTCATACCCCCATTATATTAGGTATTTAATTTGGGAAATCATCCAAATTCCCATAAAATAGTTTATTGAAACGTTTAATTCTATTTATAACCATTTTCTAAAATAAAGTAATGTATGCGATGAAAATTAATCATCATGATAAGGAAAAACTATGATGTTAATAGGAATAACTCCTAAATTATATTTTTTTTAACTTATAAATTTATATGTTCAAATTTAGGTCATCCATGGTTGTATTACAATTTTTATTTTCTAAATTAACCATTTATATATCAAATTCCATAATAATATACATAATACTTCTTTATGGTTCACAAAGAGTATGTGAATCTGCCAAAACATATCCCTAGTAAAAATATCAGCACAATTATGCTTCTTTGTCATGTACTAGGTTATGATCAAATTAATACTCAACCAGCCCTTTCAGGATTATTACCCCTAGGAGTATTTCTGCCATATCCGGAATCCACATGTTTTAATCCATATAGGGATTCCATTTCTCAAAAACTAAACACTATATAATTTACTAAAATTTCGTTTGTTTTTCTATATTTAGACTTTTCTCTTGGGTTTTCACTATTGTTATCTCAATCCTACTCCAAAAAATTTAGTAAACCATTAATTGATACCAACTATAACAAGGTGAACCTTATACATATTTCATATCATGATTTTTTACTAACAATTTCATAAAATACAAACCTGGGATCTAGATATCCATCGTCTTTGGATGATTTGTAAGATAAATAGAAATTCAAAAACATAAACTACATCATCATTATTTCAATATCCAAATGGGGATCCTAAAACCCAATGATATTATAACACTATACTAGACAACCTAGGTATATATATAAGGACCGGTGATCAATAATTCCTAGTAAGGGTAACTAACATGTTAGTGAAATATAACTAATGTGTCAATAGTCATAACATGACATCATAAAGTGGAAGATCATATTACCTCAAAATGATGAATTGAATAAAAAGGATGCCATCATAAGGTCATGGAGTTATCAAAATTCTAAAACAAAATTAAACATGACATCATAATTATATATCATAGCTCTCTACCAAGAAAATATAATATACACTATAAGAAAAATCATACTTTGTGGTAGTTTGTTAGTGGTTGTTCTTAATGACCACCACAAATTAAAAATTCTGATTTCCATCCTCCGTTATTAAAAGGCATTTAATATAACTAATGTGTAATTATTTTTTAGAGTAGTTAACTAAAGACCCACTTATGTGGCCTCATTTTTTGATTAATTTTCAACTTTTTTAATGAATTTTTAATCTGTTTATTAATTAATTTTTAACCTTTTATTAAATATTATCAGTTTTGAAATTTTATAAATAAATTTTAAAACTAATATTTTTTTTATAATTAATTATGTTTTTTAGAATTTAAAATAATTAATATATGTATTACATTGTAGGATTATAAATTACTAATTAGTTTACTATTTTAATCTTCTTACTTTATAATAATATCGAATTTTTATAATTTAATCAATTAATCTATGTATTTATGTTTAATTAAATAATTCTATAACTCACATTTAATATTTTATGTTTTTTTTAAAATTTATTAACCATATTAAATAATTTAATCTCATTACTTTTAGTAATTTATTTTAATTCATATTGTAAATTCTTCCAAACGGTTTTTAGTGTTCTTCTAAAATTAGTTAGACAATTATTTATATTTTTTATTTAGTATATAGTTATTTCTTTCACAATTAATTAATCTGTCTATTTATTAATAAAAAATTAATTTAATTTAAACTTTTAATTGAACTTGTTAATTAACTTATTTTTTCCCCACTTTACGATTATTGTACCAAATTATATTAATTTCTCAATTAAACCATTTTTACTTTTTTGTTTCTTATTTATATTTAAGTAATTAATTTAGTTTTAAAATTTTATCTCATTAAATTTTAATTTTTTTTCAAACTTTTAGTTTTATTTATTACATTAATATAGTTTAGTTTTTAATCTTTAATTTTTATTCTTTTTGTTTTTTAGTTTGTACAGATAGGAAACGACGACCCATTTATACATTTGCATTTTTATTGGTTTTATCGGTGCCACAGTTACCTGCCATTACTCTCTAACCCCCTTACTGTGTTACAATTTCCCCTACCTTGTGGTGGAACCATTTCCTCCTAGCACCATTACCCATATTCACTGTCTTACTAAAACTCACGGTGCCACCGTTCCACCGACACTCTCTCAACTTCGTCCAGTTTCTAGTGCACAATGAGAAATTTTTTGCCACATACCAGACATTAAATCCACCATTTCAAGCATGATAAATGAAAAAAATTAATCATATTTATATATTCATCGTTCATTTTTAGCTCTACAGATCACCTATTGAACAAAGTCATCACAGAAAAGTAGTTATTCTCCAATTAGTAGACACCCAGATCTGCTATTCCCACACCTATTATTCACCTCTACTAATCAGATCTACAACCTCTACACCTACCACTATGGTTTTGGCGATCCATTGATGTCGATGATGAACCGACGACTTCAAACATCCATCACGCACCCGTAGCAAAGTGCACCGCTGCTGGACAGCTTAAAATCATGCCTTTTTGTGGAGTTTGTCACTGAACCGGTCCCCACCGATGAGAAGGCCGCACTGAAGTGGATCATGTCACCCATATTAACTCACAAAAATAACTTCTCTCTACCCAAGCAACATGAAACCACCCATCTGTGCTGGTCTACCCCTTCTCTAGGCCGCCACTGGTTTTGGGGAAAACCAGAATGACCCCCCTGTTGTGTGCTGCGCGAAAGGAGTTTGGGGTGGAAGATGAGTAAAATAATAATAAACAAATAATAATAATAAAATAGGATATAAATCAATTATATCAGGTATTATTAAACTAATATATTAATAATAATTTTTAAATAAAATTAAGATAATAAAATTTAAATAAATACATTAATGAACATAATAATTTAAAATGTAATATTTATAATTATAATAATAAACTATCAAATAAAATAAAGTAACTAATATAATTAATAATAATTTGATTTAAATATAGATGTTTAATAATAAAATAAATTAATATTTAATATTAATAAATTTATCTAATTACAAATCATCAACTTAATAATTAAATTTATAAATATAATGATAAATTAAGTAAAATAAATAATTAACTTAATAAAAATAATAATTTTTATTAATAATAAGATATTATATAACATTATTGAAATATTAACTAAAAAAATGTAAATTAAACAATTCAATAATAGTTCTAAATAAAAAAATAATATTAAATAAATTAAATGGTTAATCATAATAAAGCTAAATAACTTAATAATTTAATATTTACATTAATTAAATAATTTAATAATACTTTATTTTTCTGTGTAGATACATGCAGATACTCGATTCCTGACTAGATACATTCAAACACCAATCAGGAGTTAGTTACGTGAGATTTGATAAAGTGACATGTGATTCATTAAAAAAGAACATGTGCATGGTTGTGCAGTGATGAACCGATCTATATTAGTAGAGCCTATGGGTGACAAGCACCAGATTATAGTTGACTAAAATTCATAGCAGTAGTGGGAAAAAGAGAACTCCGATTTGGACAATTCGTGATCATTCAAACTCATGGAGCAGATCCTAGAGAACCTCTTTATGGAGATGAAGCAGTTGCAGTTCAACATTGTTGTGGGTCATAGGGGATTTCTCTTTCTACCCTATTTTTTCTCAATTACATACATTGTAATTAAATGTTTTCATCCTATGTTATGAACATTAAAGCTCGAAAAATACATTTAGTTCATGGAAATATCTATTTATATAGGTTATATTTTAATATGCCTTTTCAAATTATCATTATAATGTATTTAGATTTGATTAGCGAGATCAATTATGAATTAATTCAATTACATTGTGCTACTCGCATTCAATTTCCAATCCCCTGATCATTCAGTGAGACTGATTATGGATACATTTTATAAAACATTTATATTAAAAAAGAAAACTTTACAATGGATGGTTAGTATTTTCTGTTCAACCTTTCCATTTTTATTTTTCAGTTGAACCTTTCATGGAGCGGAGAACTCCAAGATTATTCAAACTAAATGAATTATCTCAGAACAATGTAAATAAGTCATCCTTTTTCAGTGGATGAGATTTATTTTATTTTTGTGAAATGGAATTCATTTAAAAACTAAGAGGATAATTTTTCCCTTGGTTTATTATATTGATTGTTCATCTATCCGCATTCATCCTCTTTGTTTCTCCTTAGACTTTACCAGTTTCTATTTCTTAGTTCACTGTTATACTATTATTCAACATACTTTAGTTTTAATACAAGTTATCTTCAGTAAAAAAAATTCACTCTATGTTGTATTTATTTATAAAATAAAGTATATTAATATATCTATAAGTATAAAAAAAAAAGTTTACCCCACTGTGGAAAATAGTGGGTTGTTTTGAATAGTATAAATATGAGACAAGGTAGTTCCACCTTCCCTGTAGGTTCGACCCTACTAGATTCTATACAATAGTTATTATGAAAATAATAATATTAAACAATGTGTTAATTTTAATGATAGTTGGGTCATGTTTTCGTCACCATTTCTGGTGAAGGCATGGGTGATCACTTTTAAAAAAATATAGAAAAATTGACATATCAAAAAACAATAAAAAAATTGACAAATGAAAACTATAAAAAATTATACTTTTATTATTACTGTTTTATACCAACTATTTTCACTTTTACTGCTTTTTTATTTTTCTGAACTCTATTGATCTGTTTGTACTCAAATTCAACTATTTTGACAATTATCATTAGCACCAGATATACTATTAACAGATTAGAGAATTTGAACATAGAAATAGAGAAACACTTAACTACACATAAGAATAAAAACAAATCTAAAATGTAGAATATAGATGATAGAGTCCTTATTAATAACATCCAAAACCCTCCTGATATCTTAGGTGAAGTGTAAATGCCTAGTATAAGGGAGTTATGACTCCCTCATGTGTCATTTAATCCTTATTTAGTTATATTATCTCTTAGAGCCCGTAATTATGAGCTTAAAAAGTCCCAAATTTCACTATTTTATGTATTCAATGGTCTCTCTATTGAGGACTCTCTATCATTCATTATATATTTCTAAAAAAAGTGTAGTAGTTAACTTTTAATACTTATAGAGAATGATCTGAGAATTAGAGTCATTCCCTTTTTCCTAAAAGGGAATAATAAAAATTGGTTTTTGAGCTTAAATGAAAATATTTTTTAAAACTGGGATCTAGTGTACAATTACTTTATAATAAACTTTTATCCCCAAATATATAAATGAGAACATAGAACTAAGAAAACTATCTTTTTCTGATGTTATGGAGAATCCTTTCATGAGGATTAGGATGGATTTAGGGTTCTTCTTAGGCTGTATCCCCATTATCAACTCGCATCCCACATTCTTATGGATAACCTCTATGAAGGGTTTTCCTCCTCTGGTCAGAACTTAGTTGATAAAGTTACTGGGGGGAAACTATAATGATAAGACTGATTAGGAGTTAAGACAAATATTCAATAATCTATCCATAAACTCTGAAGATAAGAAATTATGATGAAAGATAGTAAATAGAATTGATAACAGTGGTTCTGGAAATGATACTCATGCCCAACTTACTAAAATCACCAACCAACTTGAATCTTTAATGAACAGGAAATCTGTAAAATTTGTTAACCATGTTGGATTCCAGAACACTAACTAATCTCTTATAGAATAATTTTCACAACGTGGGAAGTTTTTTCACAATAAAAACTATTTTCCCCACGTTTACATGTCTTCCCAGGAACAAGAAAACTAAATTTTTTTAACTATAGTCCTATGTTTCCTGCAAGGGAAGACCCATTCTCTAACAATTATAACCTAGGATATAGTAACCATCCTAATATATCGTAGAATGAACAAGTCTAAATTAAGAAATTCATTTCCCCTAATTATCAAAATAATCCTAGAAAAATTTTATAAAACTAACTAAGGGGTGAATCTTCTAACTCTCATAGAATCTATGATGGTAAAGTATCTTCTAAACTAGATTTAATTTTAAAGAGAATGGACACTCAAGAAAAGATATTCAAAATTCAATTGAATGATCATCATGGACAATATGAATATAATAAAATTAAAAATTATGTAAGATTTTAGAATATAGAAACTCATCATGGACAAATAGCTCGATAATTTACATCTATGGATAAAGTAAGATTAAATATAACAAAAAAACATAATCCTAGAGAGAAATATGTGGCTGTTGTCATGGGAAGTGGGCTTAATATCCAAACTATTGTTGAAAAAGACATTGAAAATGGCCAAAAAGGGAAAACTTTGTGAATCTGGAAACAAAAATATGCTCTATATAGAATCTGGAAATCAACATAAAAGTATTAAAAATTATCAAAATTTAAATTTAACACTTAAAAAAACATGTGGAGAATGTTTTTGAAAGTCAAAAGAATAAATAAAAAAGGAAAACTGCTAAAAAATGAGGAATATTCCTAAATTCTTTAATAATTTTTCCCCACCCATCCCTTTCCATGAGAAATTGAAACATCAAAGTAGCACCACGACTGAACTCCTTCAGTTCCTTAGGATTTTGACCAAGATTCAAGTGAATATTCCTTTCATTCAGGCCTTAATTAAAATAGCATATCACTTTAAATCACTTAAAAAAATTATTTCAAACAAAAAAACATGATGAAATTTCTACCTACTGCCTCACTGAAGAGTTCAGTTCCATTCTCAAAATGAAAATCCTACCTAAACACAAAGTCCCAAGTCACTTTTTCATACCCTATACCTTAGGAAGTTAGGAATAACTCAACTACCTGTGTTACATACCTTCTAGCATTAAACTACTCACATATTAACTATATAAGTAGTTGAGAGTGGGTGACCTTCAACCCACCAAATTCACACTTCTGTTGGTTCACCAATCATTCACTCATCCTTTGGGAGTGGTAGATGACTTACTAGTTGGAGTGGGGAAATTGTTTTGAATAGATAAATTTTTAGTCCTTGACATGGAGTGTGACCAAGAGGATCCCATCATTCTGGGTAGACCCTTCTTGGCCACTAGTGGAGATATAATTGATGTATCTACATGTCATCTTATCATTAAAATTGGATAAAAATAAGAAGAGTTTAATATGTTCACAAATTTCAAAGGACCAACATTTTCTAAAAATTGTTCAAAAATAGTGTCCTTAGAAACATAAAATCAACATAAAAATCATGATGAGTTTAAAAAACAATTCTTTGTTAAATAAATAAAATTGGATGCTGAAAATTATAATTTTATTATTTCACAATGTCAAAAATCTCCTCAAACACACAATTTGTAAAATTTCCCAGAATTGGAAAACTATCTAGTTTCTACTTCTATTGAAGATGTGTCATGTGTTTTCAAACATAAGAACTTTTTGAGTGAACTTGATGGTGATTATGTTGTCACAAACATTGTTAAAAAGTTTGATGATGTATAAAGAGAGTTGTTAAAATAGTTTGATGACTATTCTTTGTTAAATCTGTTAAATTCAAATCTAGGAAATCTGGATAGTGAGTTGTCCACTTTGATCAACAGTAATGTTAATTCTAAAATATAATTGGAAATTGAAAATATTTCATCATTTAAAACACCATACGATAGATATGTTTAAGTTCTTGGTCTTACTAAGCTCAAGAGTCTTCCATAAAGTGAAAAACCACACACTCTAGAATGGAAACGAATCCATGATAATTTAAAATATTCAATTTTGGGTGACAATTCCACTCATCCTGTTTTTATTTCTACAAAACTGAATGATAATCAAGAGGAAAAATTGTAAAATATCTTGAAAAAATTCAAATCTGCCATAGGTTGGACCATGGATGATATTAAAGGAATCAGTCATTCATTATGTATGAAAAAATACCTATGGAGCCAAACCATAAGCCTCTTGTATATTGTTAAAGAATATTTAATGCTATCATTAATGAAGTTATAAGAGAACAAGTAATCAAACTGTAGGATACTGGTATAATTTACCGTATTTTTGATAGCACTTGGGTCAGTCTAGTCCAGGTAGTCCCTAAGAAAGCATTCATCAATATTGTAAAAAATGAAAATAATGAAGAAATTCATGTTATAATTGACACCAAATAGAGAGTCTATATAGGTTATAGGATGATTAATTCAGCCACCAAGAAGGACCATTTTATAATTCCCTTCTTTGATCAAATGCCCGAGATGCTTGCTGGAAATGAATTTTCTGTTTCCTGGACAGGTATTTAGTTTACAACCAAATTCCTGTAGCTCCAGAGGATCAAGATAAGACTACATTCATAGGACCCTTTGGGACATTTTCCTACCAGCAGATTCCTTTTGGGTCATGTGGAGACCCTTCTAAATTTCAAAGGTGTATGATGGATATCTTTTCTGATATGATTGAGATAATTATTATGTTTTCACGGATGAATTCTCCATTGTGGGTAGCACTTTTGATACTTTCATAAAAAATTTAGAATTAGTTTTGGAGTGGTGTTAAGATACCAACATAGTTATTAACTAGTATAAATTCTAATTTAGGGTCACTGGAGGTATTGTGTTTGGACATAAAGTGTCCAACATAGTTTTTGAGATTGACACTGCTAAAATTGATGTTATTCAAAAATTAACACCTCCTAAAAAAGTTAATAGTGTTAGAATATTTTTAGGGGATTTTTGGTTTCAAAAATAAGTTTATCAAAGGCTTTTACAAAATCAAAAATCATTTGGGTTCAATAATTTTCCAAGCTTTTCCATTAAATTATAATGAAAATTGTCTTAGATCATTCAGTATGCTTTAGAAAAAACTCACTACATCACCTATCATCACTGCACCTGATTGGAAACTTCCTTTTGAACTTATGTGTGATTCTAGTGATATGGTTGTTGGAGACATCCTAGGATTGGGGATAGAAGATAAAATTCATGTGGATTATTATGCTATTATAATAGTAGATAAGGCTCAAAGAAACTATACCAAAACTGAAAAGGAGTTGTTATCTGTTGTTTTTTCTCTTGGGAAGTCTAGGCAGTACCTACTAGGCTCAAAATCCATAATTTTCACTGATTATTATACCTTTAAATATTTACTATCTAAGAAACAAACCAAACCTGAGATGATTAGAGGGATTATGTTGTTATAGGAATTCGACTAAGAAATAAGGGATAAGAAGGGTGCTAAAAACTTTGTTATTGACCATATTTATAGGCTTCCTCACACTCATTTTGAAGATCCAATGCAGATTAACTCTTCCTTTACTGATGATAAGTTACTTAATGTCTCCATTAGGTAATCTACTTGGTTTGTAGACGTTGTTAATTTTATAGAAGTTGGAGTCTTTACCAAAAATATTTCTAATTACCAAAGGAAAAAATCCATCTATAATCTAAAGTATTACATTTGGGATGACCCCTTTACATTTAACAGGTGTGATGATGGTATTATTAGAACGTATGTTCATGAGGAAGATATAATTTATATTATGGAGAGTTCTCACTCCTCACCTTAGGGAGGTAACCATGGTGGGAGAAACGACATCCCATAATATCCTTCAATCTGTTTTTTTCCACCCTATTCAAGTATTCAAGGAGATTTGTAGTTGGATGTGATAGGTGTTAAATGGTAGGAAATGTTGGTAGAAAACAAGAGTTACCCCAAAATTTAATTCTAGAAGTAGAGATTTTTAATGTTTGAGGTTTATATTTTGGGGGTCCATTTCAATCATCTCATGGGAATGAGTATATTCTTATGGCTATAGATTATGTTTCCAAGTGGGTTGAGGTAGTATCAATTCCAAAAAATGAAGAGAATAATGTTATAAAGATTGTCAAAAAAATATTTTCTCAAGATTTGGATCACTAAAATACTTCATTACTGATAATGGAACACATTTTAGAAACTACAAGTTTATGGGTTTGATGGAACAAAATGGTTCTAATCATAAGAACTGAACTACATATCATCCACAGTCCTGTGGATAGGTGGAGATTTCTAATAGTGAGTTAAAACAGGTTCTTGGGAAAACTCCCTCCCATTCTTGAAAAGACAAGTCTATTTAATTGGATGAAGCTTTATCAGAATATAGAACAGCTTTTAAGACCCCAATAAGTATGTCTTTATATAGTATTTTATTTTTAAAATGTTTTAATTTTACTGTGGAGTTGAAACACAAGAAATATTGGGCACTTAAGGCTATAAATTTTTATTTTATGAGTGTTGGTGAGATAATATTTCTTGAGCTTAGCGAGTTAGATAAAATTAGGAAAGAGTATTATGATAATTCAAGGATAGATAATGAGAGGACTATGGTCTTTCATGATTCTGTCATAAAAAAATGAATTTAAACATGGACAAAATTTCACTCTCTTTAATTCCAGTTTTAAACTCTTTCTTATAAAACATAAATCCAAGTGGTCTAGAAATTTTACTATTGTTTGAGTTATGAAAAATGGAGATGTTGAGATAGTTGGTGTACAGAATAAACCCATAATAGTGAATTGACAGAGATTTAAGATGTATTTTTAGGAATAGTCAATGGTCATGGATGTCTTCGTAGTTCTTGAGAACTGATCGTGATTAATGTCTAACAGGGGACTTAAAACTCAGTGCCGCATGGGAGTCAAATCATAGTTTTTCATGTTTTTATTTTTTTCCTTGTTTTGATTTAGAATAACTTTTTTTCTCTCTTGATCTTTTTTATGTGAAATTCTTGCCTCTTTTTTATCTTTGTCTTCCTTTTCTTTATTTTTTAGAAAAGTATGCTTCTAGTTTCATTAATGAGTGAAATCCACATGCAGAAGCATAAATGAAAAAATTTAATTTAGTGAAGTATTTTATTCTTAATTTTGAATCTGTTTTTTCCTCCATTTAAAAATTAAAAATTCTTTGATAAGTCATTAATAGTACACATGAGTGATTAATACACTACTCTCGTTGAGTCATCTCAATAAGGTGATTCAATGATTCTGCTGTTGATGTGAACTATTATTAAAAAAATTATACTTATATTGGAAAGAAATTATGCTACATGATTTGTTTTTCTAGAATTTATTGTTACATATTCATCATTACTGGAAACATTTGCTGCAAGTGTTGGTTTGTTGGAAAATTTAGTGTTCTGGACAATATTTTTGTGTCATTATTGATATACTAAAAAACTCTGCTTCATGTTATATGCTGGAAAAAATTCTTTTTGTGCCTCTAGTTGAAAATTAAGACTCATTGGTTTAATTTTTCATTGTATGAGATTATGTTTGTGGGGAACTAACCCCTGGATGATTGATTTTTTAGGATGTTTAACATGAATTTATCTTCTCTATTAAAAACGTTTTTGAAGAAATTTCTCAACTTCCTTACACCCAATTCACATTTAACTGTTATACTTCACATGCAACTTTCTGAACTATATTTAAAAATTTTTCACTGCATAAAATGATAATTCATGTGAATTTATTTTAATATAAAATTTTTATTATGAAAAACAAATTTATATATACACTTCACTGATACACTTTGAACATGTAATAAATATTCTTAAATTGAAAATATATTTTGAGCTATTAAAGTCTTATTTTTATCTTATCTACCTTGGAATTCATCTTTGAGAACAAAGTAGGGTGTTATGTGTGGGGGAGGGGGTCAATTCTTGATTGAGCTAAATTGTGCCTAAATATAAGCACATTAATTCCCAATACTTCTTCAAACTTTTTGAAAAAAAATGGTTAATGTTTTTCAAAATTATTCGACAAATTTGGGATTTTAGGCTGTACGTTGTACTTAAATTGAGTATTTCTTATGAAATATACCATTTTGGTGGTTCAGTTCCCTTGAATATGAAGATTATGAGGATTTATGATTTCTGAGTGAATAAGCATAGTAAATATATGATTTTTTTGGTTAGGAACTAATTTTTAGGGTGAAATATGATATTAGTTAGTTGATTTGAGATTATAGCTTTAGAAATTGAAAGTTTGTACTTGATCTTAAGGGAATCACTTTCTTTAAATTATAAAATGAATGACCTTAGTGGGCCAATGTAAATTATTTTCATATATATCTTTTGAAACTAGAGTAAAATGTGCATTTGGGATCCCATGATGAATCTATAAGATCCTAGGGATTGGGCATGTTCCTATGATAAAATCCCTATACACACTTATAAATAAGTGTGTTTCATAGTGCTCAGTAGATGTAACATAGCTTGGGAAAAATTAAATAAACTATATATGGAAAAAATGAGTTTATTAAGGTGAGGGGAATGATGAATTCTAGATGAATAAGGGGACTGTTGATTTATATGGGAATCATTTAATTTTTATCAATAAGGTGATTAAATATATATATATATATATATTAAATAGATTTTAGGTGAAATTCAATATTTTAAGTTCCCCAGGTTATGTTGTTATTTCCACTAATTTTTAACATTTTATTACTCTTGAATTTAGGACATAGATTTTATTTATAGTAAATCACTAGGTAGATTCATATATGAGACCTCAAATCCTCAAAAAATGGAAAATTATATGCTCTTTTAATTACCCAGTGATTATATTTTATTGGGTAAGAATTATTTGGAACATTTTTTTATCAAAAGGCTAATTCTCATTTTCTTTCTCCATTGATTTTAAGTTTTTGTACATATTACATCATGAACTGAGTAATAATTTTTTTCTACATTAATTGGACAACAAAACATGGGATTTTTTGAGGAAAAACAATGTTTATGTGTGGGTGAATTTGACATGGCCTCATTTTTGACTAATTTACCACATTTGTTTAATTAATTTTTAATCATTTTATTATTTAATTTTTCACTCTTTGTTAAATATTAACCCTTTTTCAATTTTGTAAATAAATTTCTTAATAAATAAAATTTTTATAATTAATTATTTCTTTTTATCCTTTAAAATATTTAATTCATTTCTTACTTTATAATCTTATAATTTACCAATTAATTTAGAGTTTTAATCTACATACTTTATAATAATATAACATTTTTATTATTTAATCAATTAATATAAGTATTTTTATTTAATTAAATAATTATTTAACTCAACAGTTAATATTTTAGGTTTATCTTTTTAATTTTTTTAACTTTATTATTAATTTAATCTCATTAATTTTAGTAATTTCTTTTAAATCAAGTTAAAAATTCTTCCAAACTATTTTTAGTGTTGTGCTTAAATTAGTTAGACAATTCTCTAAGTAATTTTTTAGTATATTGTTATTTGTTTCATAATTAATTAATTTTTATGTTTCTTAATTAACAATTAATTTAATTTTGACTTTTAATTGAATTTATTAATTGACTTATTTTCCCCCCACTATATGGTTGTTGTACCAAATTATTTTAATTTCTTAATTAATTTTTTTTACATTTAAGTTTGATATTTTAATTTCTTGTAAGTAATTTTGTTTTAAACATTAATTTAATTAAATTTTAATTATTTTTTTCTAACTTTTTATTTCATTTTTTAGATTAATATAATTTAGTTTTCTATATTTAATTTTTATGCTTTGTGTTTTTCAGTTTTCATAGACATACAATGGTGAATCATTCCATATATTTTTATTTTTCTATGTTTTACCTAGGCTACAGTTCCCTGCCTTTACTCTCTCACCCCCTTACTGTGCCACCATTTTCTTTAACTTACGGTGTAATCATTTAATCTTGGCACTATTAAACCTATTAAATATCTCAACACTACTCACTATGCCTCCGTTCCACCGACACTATCTCTACCTCATCTAGTTTCTGTTTCATAGTGAGAAATTATTGTCTCGTACCAGAAATTCAATCCAAAATAGAAAACACGATATATAGTTTCAAAATTTTACCCTATTTTTAAGATTAATCTTTCATTTTTACCTCCAAAAATCACCTGTTGAACGAAATCATCACAAAAGAAGATATTCTCTAATATAGAGACACCTAGATCTTCCCTTCTAGAACCTATTCTTCACCTCTACGAATCAGATATTCAACCGCTACGACTACCACTGTAGCTGTTGCGATCCACTGAAATCGATGATGAATAGAGGGCTTCAAGCTTCAAGCACGCACCTAAAACTAGGAGGGCTGCTGCTGGACAGTTTCGAATCACATCATGTTGGAGAGACTATCATCGAACCGGTTCTCGCCAAGGAGATAGATGCCCTAAAATGGAGCAAGCTGCCGATCCTGACTCACCTAGCTGCCTTCTCTCTACTCGAGCAGCCTAAACCCACCAATCAGCGCTAGTCTACCCCTTCTACATGCTAATGATGGTTTTGGGGAAAACCAGACTAACCCCCGTGTTGTGTGCCATTAAAAAAGGAGTTTAGGGGTGAGATATTAGTAAAATAATTATTAATATATAGTAATTATAATAAAATAGAATATAAATAAATTAAATAATATATTATTAAACTAAAATGTTAATAATAATGTTTAAATAAAATTAAGATAAATTAATTTAAATAAATAATATAATGAGCTTATTAATTTAAGTTTTCAATGAATATAATTATAATAATAAATTAATAAATAAAATAATGTAACTAATTTAATTAATAATTATCCAATTAAAATAAATTTGTAGACATACACAAATAAATTAATATTAAATTTTAATAAATTAATCTATTTATAAATTATAAACATAAAAAATAAATCAAAACAATAATATTATTATTAAGTAAAATAAATGATTAACATAATAAAAATAATAATTTTTATTAGTAATAAGATATTATATAACATTATTAAAATGTTAACTGAAATAATGTAAAGTAAATAATTCAATAATAGTCTTAAATAAAATAAAATAATAATAAATATATTAAATGGTTAATAATAATTAATATAAATAACTTACTAGTTTAATATTTCTGTTAATTAAATCATTTACTGATACTTTATTTTTCTATGCAGATACATGAAGATATTGGAATCCCGAATAGATACATTCAACCACCTATTGGGAGTTAGTTACATGAGATTTCATGTTGTGACGTGTGATGCGGTGAAAAAGAGAACATGTGCAGCTGCACAGTGTTGAATCGATTTATGTTGGTAGAGACTATGGGTGAGGAGAAGTAGGTGACAGTTGACTAAAAGGTAGAGCAGGAGTAGAAAAAATAGAACTCTACTTCGGAAAATTCACGATCATTCACACCCATTGAGCAGATCCTAGAGAACCACTTCATGGAGTTGAAACAAGAGTAGTGCATCATTGTTTTAGTTCATAGGGGAGTTCTCTTTCTCCCCTATTTTTTCCCAATTCCTTACATTATAATTGATTTTTTTATCCTCCATTATGAACATCATATCAAGCTAAATACTTTTATTTTGGGGAAAATCTATTTCTACTAGTAATCTTTTAATCTTTTGTTTTACATTATCATTATAATGTATTCAGATTCGATCGGCCAGATCAATTCTGAATCCATTCAATTGCATTGTCCCACTCGTATTCAATTTCTAATTTGATGATCATTTAGTGAGACTGATCACAGATTCATTTTATAAAAATTTTATATTCAAAAAGAAAACATTAGAATGGATGATGAGTGTCTTCAGTTGGACCTTTCAATTTTTATATTCCACTTGAACCTTGCTTGGTGTGGCGAACTCCAAGATTGTTCAATCTTAATGAATTATATACTATCTAGGGAAATAGGACATCCATTTTTAGTGGTTAAGATTGCTATAATTTTTGTAACGAGTAATTCTTTTAGAACCAATAAGACTTTCTCCCCAAGCCGAATCATCTTGGTTGTTCATCTATCATCATTCATCCTATATATTTCTCTTTAGTCATTTCTAGATTCTATTTCTTAGCTCACTTTTAAACAGTTAGACATCGTACTTTAGTTTTAAGCCAAGTTTTCATTGGTAGAAAAATTCACTCTATGTTTCAATTTCTTTCTAAAAAAAGTATATTAAAAAACCTATAAATAGTAAAAACATAAGAATGTTTATCCCACTAATGACAATAGTGGGGATGTATTGAATAGTTTTAAGAAGAAAATTAGTAGTTCCACCTTCACTGTGGGTTCTAACGTAATAGTTACTATACAATAATTATTATGAAAATAAAAATATTAAACTTCAACTAAATTTCAACGATATTTGGGTCACCCACTGTCATAATAAATATTGGAATAGGTTTTTAAAAATCACTACTAATGAATATCTTTTTCAAAAATATTGTTACAATATCCTTCCTTTTTTTCTTTATTCATGATCTTGTTCAGACTGTATGGAATTCCCTTGATCATATATAATTAATATTAACATTCTTATTGATATTTTTTCATCTTTTCATTGAATAATATTTCTTTAGAGTTCAAAGTATATTTTAGGTTCACTTGGTTAGTCTCCCTCAACCTACTTGCTTCTATTTCATGGTGTTAGAATATCATTATGATCTTGTTTTTATAGAGCTTCCATCTTTCTATTTTTCTTATAGATCTAGTTATGATTATAATGTTTGATTCCAATAATCTTTCATCTGGTGATGGTGTTATAGTAATTTCAATTTTTTCAATTTTTTCATTTCTATATGATGAAACTAGTTATTTATCATCGAAGTATATAATGATAATTTATTTATTTTACAAAGAATATATATGGGATTATTATTGAAATAATGATTAGTTACTTCTAATGTAATATCTACTAATTTGTGTCTGAGATTAACCAAATTACTAGATGTAACCTTGAGATCTAATATAAATTTTCTTATCACGTCAATTTAATCCTCAATGGGAGGGAGTGATTACATGTTTTCTATATATTTCTTCAAATATTATTCATATTTATCATTTTTATGGTATTTCAATCATAAGAACCTTTTTGAACTTTTATGGTTTATATTACATTGTATATCTTCTATATCAAACTCAACTAAATGAATTATATAAATATATAATATAATACACACTTTTTTGAATTTGTTTTACCAAACTATGAATCTATACACAATATTTTATGAATCTATTATCATCTAAAAAATATATATTATAAACTGATCACAAAGAATATTATAATAATATTGGTTTAGTTTCATCACTGAATAATTAATAAGACCACTTTTCTTTCCCTGAGAATCAAAATAAATATATTGGAATCCCTTATGCCATTTCAATGTTAAAATTATACTCTTGGAAAAAGACATATATATTATGGGCCTTCTCCTTTTTTGATACATATTATGAATCATTTTAGAAAGAAATAACTTAATAAATATATCTTAAAAAATGTACATGATTTATCATCATGTTATAGTCATGAAAACTAATATATTAATAGTTATTGAAAAGTCTTTTATTACAAGAAATCACTTCTTCAATTTTTTTTCTATAATACTCATCTCTATATGGAAATTAGAATATGCTGATAAATAATATATGAATGTAAATTTCTACCACACACATATCACCCTATGTTTCATTCTTTTGAATCACAAAAAATTCCCTTATTCATATTCATATTCCTTTTATTTATTCTAATAATTTTTCTACAGTCAATATAAATTCAAAATAAATTTATAAAATATGTAATTAATTATTATTTACACTTTTCTTATCATTAATATTCATCAAATTTTTTAATAATTAAATTTTTTTGGTCAATAAAAAAAATATCATGTGATAAAATGAAATATCATCATATAATATTCACCTATCTCAAATAATATCCTCAGGTTTTTTCTCCTTAAAAAATTATTTCAAAACACAAATTAGGATACCTATAAAAAAACCATGGCAAAATCATTATATAATATATTATATTTCCTAGTTACATTATTTAACTCTAAATAAACTAATCTAAAAAACATTGATGTTTTAAAAAGTATATCACTTATATTTTTTTATTTAACAAATATCTATGTACTGAATAATTTTGAATGAAATATTCTATAAATTCCTTTTTTTGTTTTATTCATCAATTTTGTACATAAATAAAGAACTTTTGTTACACATTGGATAACTTATGTTCTAAAAAATCAGAAACAATATAACAATATATCAATTACTCGTCGCATAATAAAATTTATAGAATATAAGTAATTTATCTACATCATTAAAAAAAATCAGATTACATAGTTAATTATTTATTTCAGAACCATCGAGCCTCTTGATACTAAATCCATAATTTAAATCTATTCAAAGTAAATACCTAATGATATAATAAATTAAAATTAAACTGAGGAACCTTGAAATTATATTTTATTCCAAAAATAATAATAAATCATGTACTTCTTAGTTTGTAAGTGAATTTATTCATTTTTAAAGTCATTTATTAAATTGAAGAATTTATGTTCTAACATGTTTTATATTATTATTGGATTTAAGAATAATGAGAAAAAATTTAAATATATAAATATCTATGTAATTTCAAATGAATTAAACTCCCAAAAAATTTCCCAAAAATATAAATTATTCCTTTAAGAGACATAGAAGGCATGTAATGATAAATCTTATAAAAATATTTAATATCTCCCATTTAATATAGTTATACTATTTGTTTTTAAAAATAACCCATCAATAAAAAACTACTCATTTGAATAAAACTTTGTCATAATTAATTCTTCCTCCTTTCAAATGAATACCATTTAAATTGATTCATTCAAAATTTAAAGAAAGGATATCATACCAAACACTTACAAGAAAACAATTTACAATTTATTTTGGGAATAATATCCCCTTTGTGATGGTCAATATGAAATGAATAATGAATAGTGTGGTGAAACAATACTGGTGATTATTAAAAGTAAATTAAGGAAACATCATGTAATTTTTGATAAAAATAGACAAGATAGTGGATGATAATCAATTAAGGATATGGTTATAAATATAGAACCTTATGGATTTTATTTTATTATCCCTATAGATGATAATTTTATGAATAATATGGTTTAAGAAAATGTTAAAAACAAATTCACTTTTCATCTTTAGATAAAATAAAACTCATTTATTAATAAAAAACCACTCTACCTTTTTCCTGAGTAAGTTAGATATATATGAAAGATTAACATAGATAAAGTTTAAAGTATTTTAACATGATATTTATATAGAATATGATATCTTTATTTTAATAAAAACTCATTAAAATTTCAAGGAAATATGTTAAAAATAATACTTAAGGTATTGATAATTTAAATGTACTTCTCACACATAAGATGTTTTAAATATGATTTATCTCCCATATATAAGATTATTAAAATTATATATATTACCAAAAATAAGATATTTAAAATTATATATACTATAGATACATTGGTTAATTAAAATTTTATAAATAAAGAGGGGATATTCATTTATGATTGAAAACATAAAAGAAAAAAAAACACCACTTATAATTTAATTTCAATTATACCCAAATGTAATGAATATTTTATTCTAGGTGTAGTTTCAATATATTTTTAAACTATTTTTGATAAATTATATTAAAAAACTACGAAATATCTTATAGAACCTATAATAAAAGTTTGTACTTTTCTAAATCAGGAATAAAATCCCCTATTCTATATGGTTTTTTCATTGTCTCAATATTATTTCAAAAAAATCTGAAATCATGGACAACTTTCACTAATCACACAAAGCAATTTTTTAATATAGTCACATAAATCAAAATTTAATATGGTAGTATAAATGACTACAAGATTATTTTTAGTTTGGATATACATATGAATAATATCTTCATTGTTTCTGGGCTGGAAGGAAGTAGTATCTTAAATATATATTCTTTTCATGTGACTGGTGTACTGGGTTCCCCAATAAATAGATAGATTTTGTGATATCATAGAGAACTATACATTGAGTGAGGCACAAAAATATCTGGGAGTGGATATTGTATCTATAAAAAAATTTTCACAACAAGTTAAATCCCATGTTTATTCATCTTTAGTTGTGGAAAGTAAAACCAAATGTTGTTTCTTTCTAGACCACGAATCTAAAACATAACATAAGAAATAAAAATTATCGAAAATGAAATTATAATGAATTCCACAATAACAAATTTCAAAATCAAAAAAAAATTTTTATTCTAATTCTAATCCATGTGAATAAAATAATAAATGTACTAGTGTTCCTTTAAGTTATTGGATGGTCTTCTCTACATTCGTAAGATAGAATTACTTTTTCATTTACATGGATCCTTATACATAAGTATAACAAATACCACAGTGTAAAATAGACTTGTATTCACCTAAGTTAAACTTCTAATCATACGTCTAAACAATTTTTAATCTACTGGTTTCCTAGTTTCATCTAGGTTGAGTTTAAAGGAGGTACATACTAGAGTATTAATACGTTATGCACTTTTAAGAACAGAAAAATTATGTAAATATATTATATACTGATGAAGAGTTAATATTATGTCTTTCAGATTCTAATTTTCTATATAAATTTATAAAAATAGTTCTTTTCTCCCATAATGCACATCTTGAGGTCATAATAAAAAGGTTTCAAATACTTCATAAAATATTTTTCAGGGCTAAGAAACATATAATAATGTCATTGACATAAATTTTAAATATTATACTTCCCTTATAAAATATCATGATGATAAAATGTTGATATTTCATTCCTTTAATAGAATAATTTTGATTTATGAATTTGTAAAATCTATCATACAGGGATCTTGGATCTTATTTATGTCCATAGAGTGCCTTAGTAAGTCACAATATATATTCTAGAAAATTTAAAGAAACAAAAATAGGGGTTTGTCTGGACAAAAAATCTCCTAGAAAAACATGACAATGAAATGAATCATTAAATCCATTTAAAATAGATTAAATTTCTCGATAGGGGAAATGATTGAATTAAAAAAATTGACATGATCCTAGATACCAGTGAAAAAGTTTCATCAATGTCTATGATTTATTGATATTTATGACACTTAGAAATTGGGATTTACCTATTATGGATGGTAATTCCATTTTTAGAACACTTATTTTAGAAAAACCAATTTAATCTTATAATTGGATGATCCTTCATTCACTTAACTAAGGTCCAATCCTTATTCATTTTAAATTGATTAATCTCTCCCTGCATCGCAACTATCTACATTTCATACCCCATTATATAAACATCCATATATGGTTAAAATTATCATTGAAATGCAAGATGGTAGCATTCATTTCTAAGAGACCATCAAGTTACTACTTATTGATATATACCACTAATGATATTATCACTAGGTTGATTCCATATAATTGACTAATTTCTAGTGAAATATAATGTTGATGGTCATCTATTAAAGAATCAATTTCCATTGTGATATATTTTTTGTATTCTATTATGCATTAATGTATCTTTCCTTATATAAATTATTAATGGATGTGATTCAACATTGTGTATTATTGTTGGGTTATTTTTAAAAATACAATCTAGTTAAGTATGGTCAGATCTATATAAATTCTTTTTAGTACCTCTTTCATCAAAATTAAAATTTATCATTTATTCAATAGATTATTTTTTTTGTTAAATATTCAGCATGAGTTACAAGAAATTGAGTGGCTAATAAAAATTCCATCATCATTCTTAGGATAAAATATATTTATATGATCATTAGTATACTAAATTAATACATTACACCCAAATACTCGGATGTAATAGTGTTTTGTATTATTACCATAACATATATTTTAATGAGTCTTACCTATAATCGAATGATGAAAAACATGATTTATAACATTACATTTTTTACTCATGGATTCATAAGAATGATAATTAGATTTCAAATACTCTAATCATATATACTAGGTAATTTCTTGAATACTTCAATTATATCATTGAACAACTACATTCTTTTGTGGAGTTATGGTGTCAAAGAATTTTAAAATAATACAAATTTAATTACAAAATATTTCCAAATCCTATTTTATAAATTCTATACCATGATCACTATATACAGTTACTATAGGCATGTATTAAAAAAATTTCACAAGGAAAACAAAAAATTTAAATATCAGGTGTTATTATGACCTAGTTAATAGAAAATTAGTCTATATATATCAAGTGTAATCATCAATAAGAATATAAACATTGTGTTTTCCTTTTGAGACATGTAGTT
The DNA here is from genome assembly GCA_963277665.1 of Viscum album. NCBI lineage: Eukaryota > Viridiplantae > Streptophyta > Magnoliopsida > Santalales > Viscaceae > Viscum > Viscum album. Next base: position 1,115,395,174 of record OY728146.1, read on the forward strand.
TATAGTGGTCCAAAAAGATCCCTGATACCGAACTGTAATTTTCCTATGATTGATACTTCTCCAGTTGGTTTAAAAATTTAATTGTGGTGTTTACCATATTGGATTATATTATGAACTCTTTTATAATTAAATTTATGTTATAGTAAATCCATTACTATCCCTTTCCTATAAATTTTAGCTATGTTTTGGAAAATTTGTCATCCAAATATTCTATTCTAAATCCATAAAAAATATTTTACAAAACTAGGAAATGGTATGTTCTAATGACTATGATATTCTATGTTAATAGTATAAACATTATCACGCTTATTGATAGATAAAACATGTGCTTGATCTGAAATTATAATGGTATATTAATCATTAAAAAAGTTCACAGAGTAACCATCATCACATAGTTAAATAATGATTATGAGGTTGTGATTATGAGGTTGTGCATTGTATCCAAAAGTGAAACATTATCCCTTAAATTTTTATAAGATCAAAAAATGGGACTTGTCTCTTATTGTATGCTAATAATAATTGTTTTTCATGTATTATAAGTTCTGGATACTTTGGTTTAGGCTATCTTCATGAAAATCTTAATGAAAATTTTTCAGTTCCATTGTTTTCTGGGGTCCTTCAAAATTATCACAAAAATAATATAAACCCACATATATCAAACTCATTTTTTGTTTTTAGGGTGTTAGATTTTCATAAATATAAATTTTATAATGTATGAGTGATTGAACATTTTTTGAATTCATATTTTTTCTCTAATGACATCTTCTTTGAAGCATAGTATAGAATGTTCCATTTCAGGAAACAAAATAATTCGACCAAAATCAAGACTATCTAAACATAAAACAATTTCTTGATGATGTGTGATTTGGTTTAAACTATATTTTGAGTTTGTAAAAATTATATGCACCAGATGTAAAATTATATAGATTCATATTTAGACACTTAATTGTAAAAAAATTATCAACTAATGTATTAAAAGTATGAGTTGAATTACTTTTATATTTTTCATTAAGCATGGAATTAAGATCCTAAATTTTAGAATTAATAATATATGTCATATCTTAAACATTAGAAATGTATTCCTTATTTTTTTCAATTTTTTTATTGAATTTTTTATTCTTATTTTCCTTGAAAGTCATGTGTATATCCATTTCACCAAATGATGTAACATTATCCTCATCTTCAGATGGATTTAAACTTATTTCATTATCTTTATTAAAAGAATTTTTATAATTTAGAGATAATTTTCTAAGTGAATCATGAGTTACCTTAACCGTCAATCATAGATCATTCCTAGGAACATTACCAATTAATAATATGATCCTATTACCATTATCACTTTACAAATCACTTATTCCTCCAGTTAATGGATCTTCACTATAACTCTAAGTATCATTTTCCCCATAAAATCATTCCTTTCCTTTATGTTTAAATATTTTTTTATCTTTAATCCTCTTCTTCAAAATAAGGAAACATTGTTGGATAAGTGTTTTTTTCATTTATTACTAAAGAAAAACGTCTAAAGAAACCTTATTCTAATATTTTTATTTCTTATATTTTTATAAGCATACTACAATTTATTCATTCCAATATTCATATTCATTATCCTATCTCTATAAGTGATATTTCATTTAATATATTCATAATTTATAATATTAGATTTATTTTTAGATTACTTATTTAAATTATTAGTGTAATTTTATGAATGAGCACTTGAAATTTGAGTATTATAATTTAAAATGAAAGATACTCCATTCTATATATTCTCCTTATATAAACATATCTTCCACTAATTCTCATATTTCATGAGCATCTCAATGATATCATCAAATATAATTTTCATAATATGATTATTATCATTTATTAATGTCACCTTAGACTCCCATTCATTTTTAAATTTAACAATGAACTTCACCACAAGATGTTAAATAGTAATTTACTTCTCACCCAAAGATATAAGTAAATTAAGTACCATCATGAAACATTTATGCAAGTGTTTCATTATTTCAATAAGTAAAAATTAAAAAAAATATAAAAAATTATTTAATGGACATTATAATATCACGAAATTTGAAACTTATAAATTTTGATAATTCTATATTTTTTCATAATTCATTTATAGTCTTAAGTGATGAGATTTAATTATAGATATTTATAGTTATTGAGAAATGTTAGGTATATCAACCTTTATAGTTCATCTGATAATTTAAAATATCCTAAAATGTAAACATTGTATAGTCTGTCTCTAGACTTCTATAATTTCAATTTATTATAAAAAATTGATCAAAAATCATGTTGATGAAAAATATCTCCATTTTATTAATCTAATATTGATATTTTTCACCATAAATGGTCAATATTTTACTAGGATTCAAATTCTCATTCTTTTAAAATGGATGTACTTTCATATTAACGAAAAAAGTATCATTATAAATCAACAAATTAGTCTGAGAAAAATTATATATTCCACTAGATAAACTAAAAATATTAAATTGGTATAGTTAAGCTCTAATACTAGTTGATTCCCCAGTAAATGTGGATATAAAACTACAATATGGTGATGAATTGTAGAGTAAGATCAACTTACAATTTTTTCCTACTCAAACTAGTCAATTAATCAGAAAATATAACTTATAATCAAATTAAAGAACACTAAATAAGTTTCTTGTGGAAAATAAAAAATCCAAAGTCAACCATTATCTAATTAATATAATAAATTAGTTAAATATAAATCAGTAATTATTCCTAAAAATTTGAGAACATTATATAATTATTATTTTACTCATAAAGGATATTATTTCTAAATGATTTTATACAGTGGAACCATAATCTTTTATCTAAAGTGGTATTAGGATCTATATACCTAATCGAAGGTATCCCAGTTCTACATCCAAAAATTCATCAATTATACACCAATGAAAAGGCACCAGCTTCCAGAACCAAAGCAGCTTAGGGTGTAAACTCATTGGAAACAATAGCTAGCTCTAACCCTGAACACCTATTTGGTTAGATGATTGGTAGTAATACCCATATAATATTTCATCTTATATGAGAGATACGACTTAATATTTTATATATTATTAATCTATTGGATAATAAGGTATCAGATAGTTTAGGTTCCAAGCCTAGGAATATCATTGATCACAGTAGATTAAACAATGAAAACAGCTACAATGAAAGATAAATATTTAATATGAAAACATCATAATGAAATCTATAAGTACACAAAAAATAAAATAAAATAATAACCCGTAATTGTAAATTTGATGTTTCACAACATAAACACAACTATAAGATCTTATAGTATGTTCAAAACCCTTCGTTCCTCAACGTCCTCATGTGAATTTTTTGATGATTCTCTTAAAGGGTTCAATGTTTATATTCTAAGTTATACAACATCATTTTAAACTGAATTAGACCCCAATATCCATATTTTAATCCAAATATCATCAATCTACATCATTCAATGAGATTAACTCCTTACTCCATCATGAAACACTTCTATGCTCTAATAAATGTAAGGCTCAGATCATTTTAGTAGAATATTTAAATGAATAATAAAATTTCCCAAATAAAAACTAAAATAACCAATATAAAGTCAAATTAAAATCCCAATAATGTGTTATGTTATATTTAACAAATAATGAAAAAATAGAATTTGAATGAAAAAATAAGATCCCCAATACTACGACATATGGGGATATTACAATTTGGGTAAAGGAGTTGTGGTATCTAATATTCTATCCAAGAAGTAATTATGATATGATTCCTGACAGTTTTGATATGAGTGGATTAAAATGATTAATCCCCTAAAATTTCATCTTGATATAGGGGAAGTTATTGTTATAGTATTAATGTAATATATGGTAACTCAATCATCCATAGTTTTATAGAAAAAATGAGCCTCAGTTGGGCGATTCTTAGGTAAATGAGTGGAGAGATCATGTCCTCCAATTTTATTCTTGTGATGGATAATAAGAAGATAATCAATTTCATTTTTTGTTTCATGAAGTTATGTTTATTACCTTAACCGTGAAAGTGGTGGTTGTTTTTTAGGTATATATATTGAATTTTTTGTAACATCCCCATATTATTATGATATATAAATCCTTCAAGGATTGGTTTTGGAGTAAATGTATACAGTGGTTGGTGGATATTTGTTTTTCTCATAATTTAGTTTTTTGGTTGGTGAAATTTAGGGATCGAGTTATGGAAGGCCCATTCCATACTTTAGATTCTATTTTGTTGTAATTGAAGGTAATTTTAATGTATTTTTGTAATAGGTTTATCACATTCTCAGGTGGGGTGTGGAAAAACATTAGTTTAGATAGATATATTGATAAATTCGGCTCATTTCATGGTGATAAGGGACTTGATATTGGTGGATTATTTAACATATATCTTTATATGGGGGGTGGTGGGACTCTATGGAATTTTAACGGTGATCAAATTTTGTTGAGATCAAAATTTTACCTCAACATTTTGGAAGAGTCTAAAAAATTATTTTATCTCTCACAGTGTATTATTATAAAATTTCATCCCAGATTGATGGATTTTACCGTCGAACAATTTAGACCCTATAAGTAATTTTTTGTACATGTGTTATTGATTTAAATGTTTATTTTGAAAATGGTTTTCATTTCATTTATGTTTTATATAATAATAGTTAGCTCTCATTTAGGGATACAGTTTAGTTTGTGGAATCACACTGGAAACCATACATAAATTTGTTATACTATATTGAGATTAGAGTTTTAATGATTCTTTGAACATATTTTATGCAATGTAGGATGAATAAATTTCATATTATTCACAAGTGGATGAAAATTTCTATGTAATTTCAATAATTTTATACAGATCATAGGAAGAGACCATTGATGTTCAATATTAGTGGTTATATATTATTGAATTTTTCTCTGTGTTGCAGATAGTGGTGGTTTTAAAAAAGAATTAAACTTTTCCCTTTGGCTTTTAGACTTTCTGAGCTGTTGGGTTTACTTGGTGATATGACATATCAGTTGGATCTATCCCTATGGATGAATTGGGTCCATGATCTTTTACATGTGTTATGTATTTTTTATATCATCATGATATCTCCCCGTACATTTAATGGGTTGTGTTTTTTTGTTTAAGAGGATGTGACATTTTGACCACATCCAATTAAGTTTTATGATTTTCAAGAAAAGTTACTATAAGGGTACACTGTTTCATCACTCCTTATCTTAAAGAGTCCTAGAAAATAAAAGAAATATATGCGGGGATGTGATTCATATATGGATGTTTAACATCCAAACATAGTTTGATTTTTTTTCTTATTAGGAAAATGAGAATTATTTTATATTTAAATGTTTTATTTTGTTTTATTCAATTCTTTTCTTTGTTCTTTTCAAATGGTGATATTCCTATTTTAAATGAATCCTTTGGAATTTTTATTTTATATAGTTGTTTTTTCCTTACACAGATTTAATTTTTAATTCATCAGTATGATAATAATTTTATATACATCTAATATAGAGGATTATATTCTCCTATTTATCAATATTAAAAAATTTAAGGTGTTAGGGGAGTTAGAAATGAAGTTTTAGGTGTAATGGTGGAAGAGTAGTGGAGATAAACTGAAATGTTTACAGAAACACAAATAACACCATGAAAAACTATCATTTAATCATATGTAGATCCCACCTGATAATTCTATAATCCAAGAGTTTTTTTATTCAATTATATTTATCACTTTTTAGTTATAAAATAAAATATAATTTCAAAACTATCATTTTTTGTTAGCGAAATTGGATCGATTTGATGACATATATGGGATTTCTACAATGTAATTACATTATTAATCAAATAAAGATATAAATAAGGTGACATAGAGATTTACATGGTTTTCTAAATCATAAATAGAGGCTCTTTATTAGTTAGGATATGGTGATATCAAAATTCTTATGATTGATTTATATCATTAATATGAAATAAGAATTAAAAGGAAGGGGATACACTTGTACTTCCCCCACATATATGTCCATTTATGGTGGGGGTAAACTTGGACCATTAAAAAATGAAACAAAAATTAATTATGAAATTTTACTACTAATGATGAAATAACCATTGTTGTACCTTCATTCATGATGGACTCAGTAACATTATAACCAAAATCTCATGTGTGAATCTTAGACAACAAAAAACTTCTATAATGAAATAAAAAACAAATGATATCTACAATTTATAATTATCTTACTTACCCTTTTAAAACAACAATCCACTATATTTATTAAGTTCTTCTCAACAAATTTACTCTGAACTTCATGAAAATTAGGGGAGAAAGGCAATTTAGAGTCTTGGTCAATAGTGGATTGGTAAACTACATCTAAACATCAAGTAATATATAATGTGTATCACCTCACCCTTTATATAATAATAAATAGATGAAATAATTTTTTATTTACCATTTAATCCATCAAAACTCAATTTAAATATAAAATAATGAATCAAATTTAAAATATTTCAACTAGGTTACAATATGTACCCTTTTAAAAACTTTTGGATAGACATTGTATTTCAGACATACCACACTCGTTATTATTCCATATTTTGTTATCCAAACATCTAAAAATGATTATAAAATTCAATTATTCTATTAATTTTAATAAAAATCGGGATCATCTATCTTCATAACATAAAAATTCAATCAATATTGAATATTTAGTTTGTATATTGGTGTTTCACTATTATATGATAGAAACATGATATACGTACAAATATTTATTCATTACTCAAATTATAATGATGAAATAAGGGATATAAATCTGACATAAATGGACACATATATATAGTTGTCTAGAAAATTTTATTCAACCATCTTTTGGAACATCAATCCATTTGAAATAGATGTACATTATGATTTCTAAATTAAAATTTAAAACACCGTGAATATTAAGAATCCCTCTTTAAATCTTGTCAGATCCCATAAAAATGTATTCCACGTGAGCTTGAATTTTTTATAATTATTAAATATAGGCTTGTAGACATATATAATTACTATTCACGAAATAATGGCACAAGAATTCTATTTATGTACATATTTCTTATGGTAGAAAAATGTGTTTTTTTATCACTACATGTTAAACTAGATTTTATTTTCATGTATCAAAAAATTAATAAGAATACATAAATGATCTAAAATAATATTTAGAATAATATAGAAATTATGTATTGAGGATCAATTCTTCTTTTCTAGGATTAATATCAGGCATAAAAAAACATGATCCATATAACTTAATAACAAAAAATTATGTATTTCTACTCAATATAATGAAGAAATTTGTTAAAATTTAGGTAATCCCATGATATCAATGTATTTTTTCTCAATATTAATAGAATCATGAAACAAATTCAGAGGATTGTGTAATCATTTTATTGGATGACTACCTCTCACTGATAAGATTGAATATAGAGTTGTAATTTATAAATGTGATTATGCATGATCTCTTTAGTCTCTTGATTTCAAATTTATTGGAAACAAGAACAACATTAATATCTAAAGAGACATTGATAAAACATGAACTATTAATTTTAAGGATTTATTTTCCACTAAAAGTGGATAATATTCATTGCTCATATTATAATATTCATGTGCTTCATTATTCAAAAACACCATTTTTGTTCCTTTAACAATTTAAACATTATTTCACATTATGATTGAAATTCTTGATTAATGTGCATTATTACTTGGTAATTTTTTAGAATTTTTGTAAATCCCCCACTACTATTGATTATTATATAATATTTAATATTCATATTTCCCATTCCATTGAAAATATTTAATCAGTCTAGATAGCTTGAATAATAACATTAGAAGACCAACAAAGTGCGCCTTAAACAAATAAAATTTTGGGAAAAGTGAACTAGACATCATCCGAATAACATTAATATAGTATACCATATCCAATACCAATTATTCTAAAATTTTAACTTAAGTTATAACAATTCATGTGGAACATTTCATTTAATAGTGGAAATAGCTAACTCAGATGTTTGTAGGGAGTTTCAGACATCCGACGTTGAAGATGCAATTTTGTGCCAGATTCTATGGACTAGAAAAAAAAAATTTAATTCATATCTAAAAAACATCCATTTGGGATAAAATTTTAAAGGATATTATGGAACTTCTAGAGCTCCATTTTATTCTTCCAGTGACCACCCAAATTATAAAATCTAGATGCTCATTTTTTCTTGTTTATTTTTTGTATTCAAGGTGGCTTGGTTTTTTTTCAAGGATGGAAAAGTATTTTATCCACTATCATTCTACTGAACTAGGCCTACGACCATTAATTTGGGTGACTTTAACTATTTATACTCAACCCAAGGATTCAAAAATACATCGATAAGGTTGTTTTTTTGAAGATTTAGGGAGATTTGTGTTTTTTCATTTTAATGTTATATTTCCACTTTTTCATTGTAATATTTTCCCTTTAATTATGTGTTATTTGAATCACCTTAGTATCTTAATAAAACAACTTATTATTCTATTTTTTTGTTTGTATTGTTAAAATTTTGATACCTTTTCATTAAAGTGTGAATTTATTCACACAGTGAAGATAGAAATCCATCTCACAATGGAGGGGTGTTCATTATTATATATTTTTCACATATTTAATTTTACCTTCATGAGTCTACTTCCTACATCCTTTGATAACATAACACAAATGGAGGCATAAACATATTACAATTTTATCCAGGAGAGTTTCAAGGTTCTATATTGGATATTATTTATCGGTCTATTAGTGTTTAATCACTTCTTTTAGTAGAGAATTTGGTTTTATAACTTCTGTAATTATTCATCCTTATTTAATTTTATGGCCACACACATCAAGTGATAGTAATAACCATTTCCTTGGAGTGATCGTAACAATTATCCTCTAGGTTTATAGGTGATTAGAATTAGGTTTTTTGTAATTAAAATAATAAGTGATGATTTTTTTTAATCCTTTTTAACGAATCACTGTTGAGTGTATGAAATTTAAATCATTAAAAATTAATTTCATCTAATAAATCCCTTGTAATATCCTTGGATCAACCCATTATCATAAATTGAATTAACATTAGTCTCACAGTATTTTTTTAAAACAGATAAATTAAACCCAAATGTTTTCCACATCATAACCAAAAACAATCAATCGAATGTACGTGTCTGTAGGATTAATCTAAGGTTTATGAAGATTAAAAAACCCAAGATACACTATAAGCGACCACTTCACCCATAAAAACATTGCTAAACCCGGTAGATCCCAAATTTTGGTTCCATTTTTAGGGACACAAAAAAATCATATCGAAACTCATTTTATTCTCCTCCATTTCTCTTTTCTCATTCCAATTTCTCTTATCTTTTCCCATTTCATTCGTTTTTCACTTTTCATGGCACATGTTCGCATATACCCAAGACCAATCAAATCATCTGGTTATAGTGGATAAACTAAGGTTTGGGAAGTCAAGCACATTGATGAGTATCTTTTTGTTAGATACTAATCTTCTGAATACCTGATATTAAAAAATGATCCCATTATAGTAAAGGTTATTTAAGGAAACTAACTCCCAAACCTGAGTGAGAGACGAAATGGATATCAAAATGAGGCAGCCCAAACACGGGGAATACTATTGATCAAACCCTGAATGACTACCTCACACATTACTGGACCAATGAAACCTCATGCATTAGACAATATTCCCTAGTAGAACCCCACTTTTTTTTAAACCTCGTATACTAAACTAGCTACCAACATTCCATGGTATGGAGTTGGAAATTCCATACCTTCATGTTGAGGAGTTCAATGACATTGTTGAAACCATGTTCCCCCCAAATCAACTCCATTCATCTAAGATGAGTCTCATTCCATTATAACAAAATTAATGATCAAATAGTTTGTTAAAAAATCTATGACCTACAAAAATACACTCATGGGGTCAATAGAAAAGGGAATTATACAAAAAAATACTTCCCCCATTAAAAAAATTAAAAAGTGCATATAAAACATTTTAGAAAAAAAGGGATTTTTTATAAAACCTTGGAATGTTTCAAAGTCACACTCAATATGGTAACTCACCATGAATTTTAAATCCCAAACTAAGATAAAATTTTCTATTAAGGTTTTATTCTAAGAAAGAAATATTTAAATAACATGATTTATAATGGAACTTTAAAAAAATCCCCAAAGGATTCTTACAAGTACCTAGAATGTCTGACTGAAAAAAAACATGGGGAACATAAACATACTATGAAAAGCCTCGTAAATTTTGTGGAATTTACACCCTTATAGAAGATGATAGACTTAGGAAAAAACTTGTTGAACTCACTAGGAAGGTCAAATAGATCGGTATTAGGAAGGTCTAAAAAATATAAACCATTGACCCTTCTTTCACAATTTGTGAAAAACATTACCAAAATACTAAAAACTTCACAACCATCCCTTCAATAAAGGATTTTATTTAGGAGGAATACCATATGAGTGGAATGCTCTGAACTTTCAGAATATATGGTAACAAAACAAATTCAATCCAAGGTATAATTACTATCCTTGATTTTGTTGGAATGATAACCAAATACCTATCCAACAACCTAGTTAAACACAAGGACCAATCCCCTACCCTCCATCAAATTTTCAAAACCAAAAACAATTAAACAAAACAATTCCAATACCGACATACTCTTATCCAATATAAACAACCCATAGAGAAAACCCTTTATCAGGCCACCCAACAACCTAAATATTATCCTAGGATAATCCTACAAATTCAAACCCCATCCCAATCCATCCTTCTCTCAATTCTTAATCATTTGTGTAAAAAAATGGGAAGAATTAATTCTTAAGTTTCATAAATTAAACATGAACTTAAAACAATTAAAATCATAAATTCACCCATGCCAACTCAGGAAGTACCATCATCAACATTAAAAGGAGAATCCAATGACTTATAAACCACACATAATAAGATAAACCAGTGACTATCTTAAGAAGATGTAAATACATTAAAAAACCGAACGAAACATTCTAGAAAAATTAAACAATTAAACATCACTTTTAAATAATGAATAACAACCATTAAATTCTGAAAAACCTAATAAGGATTTTAAATAAACACAACCACTCCAAATAATAAATTAATCTGCTCCCTTTCCAAGATATATAAGAAGAAAATACAAACTTGAATTGAATGAAACCTTGAGGGAAATATTTTCACAAGTTCTGTTGGACATTCCACTTCTTGATTCAATAAAACCCATTCCTTCATACTCAAATTAACTTAAGGACTTTTTTAAATTTAAAAAGAAATTTTCACATAAAAACTAAGTCTTTTTGTCTACTAATGTGAGTAACACTATTCAAGGAGTTATTCCTCAAACATTGAAAGATCCAGGATATCCATAATTAAATGTACATTTATGAGAGAAAAATGTTTTCAAATCCGTTTATGATCTAGGATCTAGTGTAAAACCGAGTCTATATGGAATGTATTGTCAATTAGGGATTCAGGAAATCCAAACCACATCTTTCACTATTAAAATAGTTCAACCTAGTGTTAGGGTCACTAAGGAGATATTAAAGGATGTTTTGTTGAATGTTAAAATATTAATTTACCATACTGACTTCATTTTCCTTGAAAATCACCCAGGATTAGGTACTAGGGAGAAAACCCCCATCATCCTTGGTCGTATCTTCTTAGAAAAAATAAATATAGTTATCCGAGTTAGGAATGGTAACATGATAATAAACATTGGGAACAAGAGCCTTGATTTAAAAGTTTATAATGAAAAATTTCAAACTATGGATTATGAAAAGATACATGAGGACAATCGGATAGGTATTGTTAAAGGTGACCCAGAGGGGCATGAAGAAATTGTTTAAGTATGTTTAAGTCAAGTTGAGATTGATTTTTTTATTCACATGAGGTAAATTATTATATTTTTCATGAATCTCTTCCAGGTGACTCCTTTGATTATTTTTAACGATCACAAATCAATGATACTATTAGAAAATAAAAATGAATAAAGTTTGTACCCATTTTTAAAAATGATCTATCGAATGTGGTTCTTGAAACTTATATTCAAAGGGAACCAATTATACAAAAAAATTGGGAAAATAAACTCAGTTATATAAAAATTCCCATCTTTCTTTTTAATGATTTAATAAAGATAATATTGAATATAAGGTACTACCTTCATCACTCAAGTATTTATTCTTAGGGGAAAAGCTAACCATTCCAGTTGTTATTTCATCCTATCTTTGACCCAATCAAAAAAGATTTCTTTAGTATTTCTTATGAAGGAATTACAAAGAAATTTGATGGACCCTTTATGATATTTTTATGATTAGACTACTCTTTGGAACTCATAGTTTTTTTCAATAATATGACTCCAAACCATGCCATCAACAACAATGGAGATTCAATATAATTCTTAGTGATGTTGTAAGGAATGAACTTCTCACATTTTTGAATTAAGGTATCATCTACCCCATTATTGAGAGTGAGTGGGTTAGATCAATTCATGTTTTTACAAAGAAGTATGGAATCAGTATGATCACCAATGAGGATGGTGATATTATCCCCATAAGTTTTAGTAAAAGATGTAGAGTATGTATTGACTATAATAAGTTACACTCATTCACCAAGAAAGAACATTTCCCCTTACACTTTATTAATCAAGTCCTCGAGTGAGTGGTGAGTCTTTAATTATACTATTTATTAGATGGATACTCAAGGTATATTAAACTAGAGTTATCCTTAGAGGATCAATTAAAAACAGCATTCACGTATCCATTCAGACCAATTTACTTTAAACACATGCCCTTTTGGTTATGTAATTCCCCAGGTACCTTCCAGAGGTGCATGATGGGAATCTTATCTAACATGGTGGGGAATTGTTCAGAGGTATTTATGAATGACTTCTTATTCTTCAGGGATAAATTTTAGGGATGAATCATAAATGTTGAAAGGGTTCTATCTAGATGTGAATATAATAATATCGTCCTAAATGTGATAAAAATATAATTTCTAGGAAGATGAAAGACTTATTCTAGGCCATATGGTCTCTAGTAAAGGTATTGAACGTGATAAATCTGAGTTTGATATCATTATTTACCTTACCTCTCTAAAAACCATCAACATAGTGAAGTCTTTCTTATGACATTTTGGGTTCAATAGAAAGTTAATTAGGAATTTCATCTCTATATCCAAACCACTTTGTGCTCTTCTAGTGAAAGATGCTCTATTTTTATGAAACTTAAGATGCGAGGAATAATTTTAGACAACCAAGTTATCTCTTAAATCTCCACCTATCATGAACACTACTAATTGAATTATTCTATTTGAACTCAGGTGTGATACGTGTGACTTCGATGTAGGAGATATATTAGGAAAATGTTGTGATAAAACCCCATGTAACATTTATTATTCATGTAAATAATTAAATTACACACAGATAAACTACACCACCACTGTGAAAGAGTTTTTTTCTATTTTGTTTATCTTATAAAAATTTAGGTTTTATCTCTTAGGATCCCCATAATTATCTTCACTGATCATTCATATCTGAAATACCTTTTCAAAAAACATGATTCCCATGCTAGATTGATTTGGTGTTTCCTTCCTCATCAATAGTTTTATATAACCATTAATTATAAAAGGGTGTTGAAAATGTTTTAGATTCCCACCTATCAAGGATTTAATTCAATTAAAACTCACATCACCTTCCCGTATCAGATTAATTTCCAAATGAGCACCTCTATTCTGTGAGTAATTAGTCATGGTATAATAACATATCAAACCACAAGATTAGGGTTCCATTCCAAAATTCTTTAGCACCCAATATAATATTTAATTATTTTCTATTATCATAATCTATGTATTTGATGATCTATAACACTTCATGTTCTTTCTAGGTCTAGTTATTATGAGATATGTTCTACAGTCTAATAAAGAGTCTATTCTCAAATTCTATCATGGAGAGGAATGTAGTGGACACTTTTCTACAGTGGAAACCACTACAAAGGTTCTCTAAAATGTTTTGTTTTTCTTACACTCACTAAGTATTCATTAAAATTCTTCCAAAGTATTCATAGAGGTTAACAATTTGGATCAATAACAAAATAGGAATCAAATTCCCCTTAATCCCATTTTGTTCGTCGAAATATTTGGTTATTGGGAAATTGATTTCAAGGGAACCTTCCAAAAATCTATAGGATATTTATACATTCACTTAGAGGTCTTCTATGTCTCAAAATGGGTTGAAGCCAATCCCACCAAGTACAATGACAATAATATTTTGATATGCTTATAGAAAGAGAAAATCTATTCAATATTTATAATTCTTAGAGATATTATCAATGATTGTGGAACTCAATTATACAATCATCTCTTCTCATCAATAATGTATACGTATTATATTTCTAACAAATTTCAACTACCTACCATCTCATAAAAATGGTCAAGATGATTTGGGGAACCAAGTGATTCAGAAAATTATTAAAAAACCCATGAATTCCTCCATGAATGATTGGTGTGAGAATCTCTTGGAGACCTTTTGGGAATATCATAGTATAAGAAAACCTATTCTAGGAAGGTCACTATATAGGTTGGTTTATTGAAAATCTTTCCATTTAACAGTCTCAATTGAACATAAGGCCATTTAAGGAATAAAAAAATGAACTTTGACATTTTATTTTCTAAAACAAAGAGAAATTTAGACCTTATTTAACATGATGATTTTAGGATGGGGCCTTTTTCAAATTCAAGGATCATTAATTTTATAGTTAAATCTTACCAATCTAGGAACCCCAATGTCAAACACTTTGAATTGGGAATACTCATGCTCTTGTATATTTTGAAACATCATTTACAACCAATAAAGATAAGGTCTAGATGGTCTGGTCCTTATATAGAGCATCATGTGTACCTTAGTGGGGATGTAGAGATTTAATATCTGACTTGTTGTCATATAATCAAATTAAATGGGTTAAAAAAATTAATTTAGTCATTTAATAAATATAAAATAGAGGAGTTAACATGAACAAACTAAGAACTAGAAAAAAAAATTGATAGATTTTGGGTATGTGTTGAGCTAATGACATTAAAAAAAGTGATTTATAGGAGGATAAATTTCCTTTGGTTATAGATTTACTTAAGTTTCAGAATTTTAAAATATATAGGTGATTTTTTTAATCTATTCCTCTATCTTTGTTTGTTTTCAATTAATGGAACCTCTCGGGGTTTCCACGGTCTCTAATTTGTTTTTTTTTGTGATGAGAAGGTGTTGTGGAGGATGTTTTTTTTCAAAAATCCCCCATATCCTAAAATTACTCACAATTCTACCATCCAATACAAGGAGTCCATCCATGACATAGGGATTGAAGGATAAATTTTTTATGGTAGGAACTTCATCAGTATACCACTAGGTGACATTGTTCCATAATTAATTTTTAAATTTTCATTTTTGAACTCCTCTCTCTTACCTATACACCATATAATGTTTCATTTCCTTAAAAATTATGGACAGTATTATTCTATTATGGGGGGATAAAATAAAAAATAATTTTTGTGTGGTTTAAGAAAATTTTAAAAAAAATTGAGATGAAAAAAATTTGTTTTAATGGAAGGAAATTTTTTGTTAACATTGAACATGATAATACACATTTGAAAAATTTGAAACCAAATATCAAATAATTTTTAATGACTTAATTCTGATTTCAATCCATCCATAAGTTTATGAGAATATATTTTGGATAGTATTGTTGTCTACTATGATTTTTCATCATCTATATTTTCATCCATTTTAAAAAATCACTTTTCACATCCTTTGGATTGTGGGGTATTAGATTGAGTTCATGGGATCTAGTAATAAATATAATATGTTTTACAATAATATTAATTTTAAAATTATTATTCAAAAAAAACAAATAAACATCATAATAATTGTAAATAAAAACCAATAAATTTTGATGTAGAGTAATGAAATGACCTAATGTGTGGATTTGGACACATATGGATCATGACTCCATAGTTGATGGCTCATATTTGGTAATTTTATCTTTATTTGTGGTAATTTGAATTTTTTGTAATGAGTTAACTCAAGATGATGCCTTAGTATATGAGATCCACTTAGTTCCATAAGGTCTTTGAGTTTGGGATTTATGAGAAAAGTCTCGCTATAGGTGTTGACTGGATTGAGTGTAAATTCAATTACCATGAAAAAATTTCAAATAAGAAAAAAATGAATATAATGAATATTCATATTAATATTAAAATGTTATTCCATATATCGCTTCCAAAATTTCCCCCTTTAATAAAAATGAACCCCCATGTCTATTGTGATGCACAACACATCCTCATGATTAATTGAAATTGGATGATATGTGGTGATGGATTTGAACAAAGGAATGATATTTTTCTTGCGATATACATATGAAACAAACTTGTATTAAATATTTTTTTTGGGTTTCAATTTTTTTTGTTTGAGGTCTTTTTGTGAGCATTGTATATTAAAAATTTCTTGGAAAAGGGAATTCAATTTTTATATTTTTGAGATAATTTTTACTTGGGACTAGAAAAAATAAGGTTTTAGTGTGAGTATCAACTAAAATAAGAAAATATTAATGGTTTATATTATAAAACTCATGTTATTCATTATTCAAAAAGACTATTTTAAGTGAATTCTACAATTTGAGCATTATTTCACACCATGATTGAAATTATTTCATAAATTTTTTTATTACATGGTAGGTTATAAAACATTTTATAAATCCCAAAAAAAATCCCGATTTGAATATAAAATTTATTTTTCAAATTTCCCATTCCGTTGGGAATATTTTATCCTTCTAGAGAACAGGAAGAGTCACACTAGAAGACCACTAAAGTGGTCCTTGAACCAAGAACATTCTAGGTGAATTGAACTGGAAAATATACCAATAAGATTATTATAGTAGCCTAGATAGAATCCCAATTATACTAAAATTTGAAAAGGAGATAGAATAATTCATGTGGAATATTTTAATACAGAGTTTCAAGTGATAAATTTTATATTTTAGGGAATTAAAAGTAGCTGAAGTTGAAGATGAAATTATGAGTCAGATTCTATGGACAAAAAAACATCAAACAATTTAAATCATATCTCAAAAAAAACAACCATTTGGGATAAAATTCTACAACCAATTAGGGAAAATATATATATATTACTTTTCTTCTTCTATGTATGACCCCAATTTGACCACCTAGAAGATATTTTTCACATGCCTATTTAGAAGATTAATGATGGATCCAATATTTATCAAGGGTAGAAAAGTATTCTATCCATTAACATTACACCCACCTAGGCCTAGAACCATTAATTGGGATAACATTCACTATTTTAAGCTCTACCTAAGGCTTCCAAAATTCTTATTTAAGGTAGTGGTTTTGTAGGATTTTGGGATTTTTGAATTTTTATCATTGTAATTTTATATTATTTATTTGTATTTGTAATGTTTTACATTAAATTGAAAATTATTAAAAAATACATATTCTCTTAGAAAAATATATTATTAATCTAATTTTTTATTCTTCTTATTAACACATTGATATTCATTCATCAAGTTGTGAATTTATTCACACAACTAAGAGATAAATCAGTCGCAAAATGTGGTGTATTTTTTATTTTTGTTATTTTTAACTTCTAAAATTATACCCTCATGAGTATAATTCCCACTTCCATTGATAACATAGCATTATTTGAGAGATAAACCTATTATGGGTTGATCTAAGTTAGTTTAAAAGTTTTATATTGGATATTTGTTTTCATTCAATTAATTTTTAATCACTTATTTTAGTTGAAAATTTCTTTTGAAGATCTTAATACTTATTCATAATTATTTAATTTTAAGGCCATAAACTTCAAGCTACAATAATAACCTTTTATCATGGAGTGGTCATTCAAATGATCATCTATGTGTATAGGTGATTAAAATTACTTCTGTGTTGTTATTAAACCAATAAGTGAATTTTTTTATCTATTTAAATGAATCTTTCTTGTGTTTGAGAAATTGAAATCATTAAAAATGAATTTCATGTAATCCAACCCTTGTAACAGCCTATGATCAACCTTTTCTAATAAATTGAATTAAATTAGGTATATTAGATTTTTTGTAACCCACATAAATTAAACACAAAATTTTGGAAACTTTATAGTGGAAAACAATCTATAATATGTATGTGTGTGTAGGTTTATTCTTAGGTCTCTATGGATTTTAGAATCAAAGCTACAATACAAGTGACTGCATAAAAACTAAAAATGTGGGTATATTTGGGTGAGACCAATAATATAGAAATCAATCTTCAATGATTTCACTTATTCTATATAATCCTATTTAATCTCACATTAGTTTTTTATATTTTATTAATTTATTTTAAGAAAAAAACCTGTATTTTAATGTGGTACTCCCATATTATCACATATTTAAGTTTATTAAAGTTAATTTCTCATCCTTTACCAAAAAATCATTATAAAAATGTGGGGTACCATGAAAATGAATTCCAATAACACTTTTGGGTGGGGTACAACTGCTAACATAAACATAAAATAATGGGATAAATCCTAAGACTTTGAATTCATCTTGATATTGTCTATTTTTTCCATGTTTTAAATATAATGAATTAGGAATTCACGATGTTACAACATATATTTCATATTGTGATATAATATTTAAATGTGTTTTTTATCATGAGTATTATATTGAGTTCTTTTGTTAGTTTATGAAACATTGATTTTCCAACAGTGTTGTCAATGAAATTTTCATCTTCACTAAAATATTCTTTAATAAAGACATTATACAAAAACAAATTTAGGTTGATTCAGTATCCTATACTTATTTGGACTCCATTTCTTATATATTATCCAATTTATTATTTTATAAATAGTATTAAATACACCTTCCTCAAAAAAAATATCACCCTAAAGTATTATTTAAGATCATAATTGATGATAACCTAATTTTAATTAGTGTATCGACATAGTTGAGGTGTTCTAAATTGATCATGAATCCTCTCATAATCAGTATTTCGAAATATTATAGGATATACTTTGTTTCTATAAGATATTAATCCTTTGGGTTTGGTTGAAATCATCCAAAATGATCCACTATGAACAGAATTTCCCATCATGAAGTCATGTATATGTTATTTGAAATGTCTCTAATAAATGTGATGGTCATGATCATATTTATTTAATATTTTTACCTTGGAAATTGGATTGACACTTCCTTTGGGTTTTGTGTGTCAAAGTTCTTTTCATAAATTTCTCATTGATTTTAGATTGTTTATTATTATTTTTTTGTGATTTCTATAATATTTAGTAAATAAAATGAACTTTAAAAACGTTTGTGTAGTTTTCATAATATGATATGTGTATAGAGAACTTAAGAAGATATTTTCATTCAGTTAAGTATCATTTTAAAATACTGGTCCTTTGAGATAATTCACTAAATATTTTATTTTGGTTATTTTTGTGAATTTGGGTAGTGAATGACTTAATGGATAATTTCAGAAGTTGTATAAGAAATTATAAAAAAATATAGGCAGTGAACTCAATAGATTTTTTTCACATGAATATTTATTAAATCATTTTAGAGGGCTAATATAGTACATTCCAACCACTGAATAATCATAAAATAAATAATTACTCCATAGTCAACAATAATATACTAAATTCACTTTAAGGAAATATACTATCTACTTTCATGGACAAGAATTAACTTAAGGATATTTTGAATTTCAACTTACTGGGACAATATTGACATCAATGTTACATTGGAAAATTAATAATGAGATTTAATGGAGAAATTCTAGTTGTGTTATTTGAAATGAATTCAAACAAGAAATTAATTATCAACAACTCTAACAACACCATAACATTGGACAAAAAACAACCCAACATGGCCTTCTGTATAAGGCTGGGAAAAAATTTTTATAGGTGTTTTAATTCTCTGTATTTGGGAAATTTGAAAATTCAATAAATATAAAATATGAAATCAAGAATAAATTATAGTGTTACTTATTAAGTAGGTGAAAAATTCAATACCATATTTTTCAACCTCTTGAAATAGGATCATTAATAAAATGCAACAGTTTATCCAACATAAAAGGAAAACATCACCTGATGTTATCTATGTGAGAAATATGAACACCATGTTATATTACCAAATCCTTCTATATAATCAATGAAGATAACATTGGAACTAGAATAAGGTTAGGACTATAATCATTTAAATATACATGTTTAATAAATTCAATATCAAAAAATGTTTTATAAGAGATACCTATACACATGGAGGATGTCATGTAAAATGGTTTACCAAAGAGATACCTATACATTATTTTCTAATTTAATTGTGTAATTCAATGATAATCTGTAGAAATTGAAGAAAATTTAAAGGAGGGAGATGACTATCTATATGGGTAAAATTGGTCAACATTGATTCTTTAAATGGAGTTATTATGTGAAACTAGAACTCATGGATATAACTAAACACACAATTACTATATAGAATGATCATATAAGGTAATTAATAAGCACAAAACTAAAATCTTAATCACATATATGTGGTAGACATCACATTGGTGGAGAATCTGGAACCAGAATTGAAACTACCACAAAACATGGCAAGGGAAGTGCTGCCCTTTATCAGTACTAAACAGAAAGCACTGATAAATGGGTATGCATTTATCAGTGCTTGTTAAAAGCGCAGATAAATCTAACCTTTATTAGTGGTAAAATAAACACTGATAAAGGTATACCCTTTATCAGCGTGTTTTTAGCACTGATAAAAGGTAACATTTATTAGATCTTATTTTAGCGCTGATAAACATTTTTATTCTTAATTTATATAAAATTATAATATTAATAATAAAAAATAATGTTTTTTGTATAGATTAACAATTATATACCAATATTTATAAAAATATACTCTTTATTGTTATAATTATTTTTAAATAAATAAATAAATAAATAAATAAATATATTTATCTTATATTCCATTTTAAATAAATATATAAGAATATAAATAAATTATTTAATAAAAACTACTAGAACCTTTATCAACACTCATTGAAAGCACTGATAAAGGTATGTTTTATCAGTGCTTTTATTTTAGCGCTGATAAAACATAGGTTTATCAGTGCTTTTTTAGATCTTATAAAGATATCTCTTTATCCGCGCTAAAAAAGAGCAGATAAATATATGTTTTATCAGCACTTTTATTTTAGCTCTAATAAACATACCTTTATCAACGCTTTCAACGAGTGCTGATAAAGGTTCTAGCGGTTTTTATTTGTTAACCCTAATAGGTCCTCCTCTCTCGCACACGGTCAAGCTTTCACAGAAGCTGTACCAGACCCCTCTTCCGCCACGACCTCTCGTCCTCCTGCTCCTCCTCGTCGTCGTCCTCCTCCTCCTTCTCCTTCACTGCCGCCTTTGGGTTTTCTCCTCCACCACGACCGCCACTGCCTCCGCCACCGCTGCCTCCACTACCGCTGGGTTTTCCTCCTCTTCAGCAACCACCGCTGCCTCTGCTACTTCTGCCGTCATTGCCTCCTCCGCCGCTGCCTCTGCCACCTCTGGTCATTGTAGGAGTATTTTCCTTCTCTTGGGTTTTTATATTCCTTTAGATAGGCCTTCCATTAGTTTCTATCCTTGGGGAATATTGGTGACCCTACCTAATGTGAGTGTTCTTGGATGGATCACATTCCATTGATAGAGCTAACTGATGGGATTCTTAGCAAGGGATATGAATATGGGATTGTGCCATATGTTTTACAAAAAAATTCTAATGTATCACTTCAAACCAAAATATATTATGTTCCTACCTTTTAGTAGTTATTGAGTTATGTTATCATCCTTCTTTAGGTTGGAGGGGAGCATGAATGTGTGATTAATTGAAAGATTCAATTAGGATATACAAGTTATTCTTCAAGACATATGTGATAATATGAATCCAATCCTATGTTTTTGTTGGGATATGCTAACATTCCTCTTGAAGGGGTGTGGGGATATATGCCTAGTATCACATGGAAATTGGGATATGATGTTACCTTGCTCAACATTTATGGGAGCATGAATATGGGATTCCCCTATGTGATATTTGAGATATTTCGATTACCACTTTCTACTAATGCTTCTAAGATATGTTGATAAATATTTAAGACATGGGTGTGGATATTGGGTTGTTTTTATATTTCCTCCAAGTTGTATTGATGGGATTCTATAATTGCAATAGGATTATGAGCCTGTTTTTTTGTAGGAGTGGGGATATATACCTACTCTTTCCCCTCATCCACTTCTATAAGAAACTGGGGGAATTTATGCATGGGTGTGGAAATATGTGCGGTCCCCCTAATTTTGTCAAGATGTATGGGTGGGCTCATTGAGTTTGAATAGGGATATGATTCTACTAACTAGATACCACATGTTGTGTTGGAAAACTTATTATGGTGAAGTGGGGATATGAACCTTCTCTCTATGATCAATTGATCTTAATTCATATAGAGACCTCATAGCTTTATGGATATAAGAGATTAGGGAAGGGGTCTGCATTGTAGTTCCCTTAACAAGCTTCTAAGGGTTAGTGGTCACATGATGTTGGTGATAGTGTTGATTGTTAAGAGCCCTATTGGGTGACCCTTGAACTAAGTTGAGGTCATGGATGAATTCTTGATCCACCTTCCTAAGATAAGGAATATAATGATTATCATTCTCTAGGGATATAATTTTGAATTAATTAATGGTGGTGGTAGGTTCCACTTGCTTTATTATAGTTTCCCTATAATGGGGTGGGTTGTGAGGCTTCAACACGTGAAGACCCTCATATGAAGCTTCAAGATTAGAGACGTTACTGTGTTAGTGGTACCCCCTTACCATTATGTCATCCACCTAGTTTTGAGGTCTCCGAATAGGTGATGAATTTATTTGGATCATGGGGGTCATAGATTTAGCAGAAATTGAATCATGGGTACATCTTGTGGATGAAGAGACCTTCACTTTCGTTTGAATGGAGCTCACGAGGGGTACAAATATACAAAAACTACCAAAAATAGAATACTTTTTAGTGAATTATTACAAATAAGTATTTTCTATTAATAATTTTAACAAGTAAAGGATTCATGTTATATTAAAAAAATTTGTTTACATGGAAAACAAGAAACAAAATAGTCTGACATCCTAGGAACACAATTATATTCTCATTGATGAATTCAAATTGGGTTCACTATTCTTTTGTATGTGACATGAAAATAAAATGTCCTAACCTGTGGGGAACCCAATTTATTTAGTTATTGAATACTTTCATGTTAGTTTCATCATTTTTGTTTCAAATCAAAACAACATAGCCCGATTCTTGGTTGTGAGGGGGACTGAGTATGGTAGAAAAATATTTGTGTTAGGTTGTGATTATTTTTCAGACAATTTTCAATGGTTTTATTCATATAACTAAAAACACCTAATGTCTCACACATTCGTAAGTTAGGCAGGGGAAGGATGCGTATGATCTCATGAGGAAGATGGATTCATAAGGATGGGTATGAAATATGAAGATAGGTTTAGAACTCAAGATGGAATATTACATATCCTATCGAAATAGGATTCAAAGTCTACATAGTTTAAGGGAAATAGTTTAAGGTTGTTAGAAAGGATTGTACTATAATGTTTAAAGTCATCCGATTAGGATGTATGTGTCATGAAAGGTGTGATAACAGAGGATTGATCAGGGCTTACTCATTTAGGATATAATATCATGAATAAACCTGGGTATTATACCTAGTAAGGAGGACCTATTGGTCAGGGCTTACCCATTGTATGCTCATCTTTTATATTTTAAAAAGTCTATTGAACTCGTTCTATCAGAGGTGGGTTCTATAATTTCTTGTTATATTAAGGTGTGTTTAACCATGGTGTGGGTTGATTTCAGTTTTAGTGGGTTCCTGGGGTTTTTGGGATGTGGTTAATGGTGTACTCGGTTTTAGATTATTTTATTCTCATGGGTTTCCCCTATTTTATGTTTTCTTTTCAGTTGGAAATCTCCTCTGTTGTGCACCTCTCCTCTGCCACAAACTCACCTCTACCGTGTGCTTAACGACAACTTCGCGGTGAGTTTTCTCTTGTTACTCATTGATTTCCTCTTGTTCGCATATTATTACTGTTTGATATTGATGGTTATAAGTTGAAATGTAATGTATAAATTCCCCACTCAAAGTCATTGTTGTTGGTGGTCTTTGTTTGCGCACTAAATGAATTTCATGTTGATTGGTTATTGTTGAACATTTGAATATAAAAATTGGTAATTTACATATTCTTGACTTTTGAATGAACTCCCCAGTATGATAAAACTTCTGTGATAACCCATGGAATTAACAAACAAAATTGAATAAGGGATGCTTTTTAAAATCTTAAATTGTGATCATTTGGTTTGTAAGGTGTTGAAATTGTGAGCATGATTGTGTTTTGGTATGGTGTTGCGGTTGTTGGATTGATTGATATTCCATTATTTTCCATGTTGTACTTATTCCTCCATTGAATATCAATACAAAATTTACCCATTTCAATGGCACCACCAATTTGTTACTAGTGCAATTCCACTGAATCCTAGAAGACCACTTCTAGAGGACTTTATGAGACACTTTATGGTGTGAATATGATGTTTTTCATATTCTATATATTTTTAAAATACATGGTATGTAGTCTTGTTAAACGGAACATGCTTCACCATACACAGATTTCATATAGATTTTAATTCCACACAACATTTATCTCCAAGATTTACACAACATGACTCATCTTCTGACTCAAACTTGGAATAAGTTTCAATTTAAATGTTACATTTCATGTGAACCTAGGTCACACACAATGTATCACCAAGACATATACTTCAACATGAAAACATGTACATGCCATGAAATAATGGTAGAACCATATGATAAATGTTTTACTTCACTCACACCATGTATAGATACCATAGAAACTTGACGTGTATAGACTATACACCCCTAGTGGTCATGTAAGGACTACACACCGTGTATTCCACAAAAATGTGATGCATAACCGGTGAGGTGACATAGTATGTATCTAAAGTACACGCCTTTAGATCATGTTGTTCTATATGTCAAGTATTTCAAAGGCATCATGCAGTCTTTGTAAGACTATCATGGAATTAATTTGATATATGTCAGATTAAATCAAGTATCTTATCCATACATGATGTTCACCCTACTGGACACCCCATGTATATGGATTTCACATGAGTTTAGAAATGGTAGTATACAACCAACCTTGACTGAGAACCGTACACATTGTGTATCCATTGAACAAATTGTGTGCTATGTTATTTGAATTATTATTATTTATTTTTCACTTAGATGATAATATTTCATGTATGAGTATCCCATTATAAATATCTTCTCATGTATATCACAATAGTATGATTCCCTCATTCACTGTAAATTGCACACGATGTGTTTTGGATATTTTAATTATCTTCACTCTGTTTTAGAGTTGACAAGTGACAAGTGAGATTCTTGGAGAAAATATGGAGTATGGTACTCCCCCATGTTTCAGTGAAGAGTCCTCTATGTATAGGTTTAAGGTACTCCATGTAGATATACAAAAGATAGGGCACAGTCCCCCGTATATAGATAAAGTTCAAGTACTTTCACATGTTTTGGGGTAGGTTCCTCTATTTCATTGTAGAGGAATTTTTACCATGATTTGTTTTATAAAACAAAAATAATGCTACTTGATTAATTAAAATATAATATTAGGAATGTTTGAGATCGAACCCATAAAGACGATGAATATGAATAAAGAATAGATGAATTCCAATCGGTTGACAAAAGAGTTCGAAGATGGCGTGAAAGAGTTTATCAAGTTTTGAGAAGATCATACATGTGACCCTTCTCAAATCCTTTGTCCGTGTTTACGCTGTTGTTATTCCAGAAAAACTAGTCCAGAGGATTTGGAATAACACCTGATCTGTCACAGAATATATTGAAGTTATACATGTTGGAATAAACATGGGAAAAACGAATGTATGTAGTGGCTCGGAAAACATGGCATTTTATGGATCATCTGATATGATTACAAGCGTGAACAGTGAAGGCGATCGTATGGAGGGTGTGATTACATATGTGAATGATGATGAAGATCGTATTGAGGAAATGAAAAGAACAGTTGAATATGAACTTTGTGATTTCCCAATTTTTTTGAAAAGATAAAGAGTTGTGAAAAAATGTCATTGTATGCTAGTTGCACTAAATATACAGCATTGTTAGCCATACTGAAGTTGTATAATTTGAAAGCAAGCAACATGTGGAGTGATGCCAGTTTTATGGAACTACTTTCTCTCCTGAATGACGTGATCCCAGAAGATAGTGAATCCCAAAAAAAACATACGATGCCAAATGAATTCTACGATCGATGGGTATGATTTCTAAAATAATACACGCCGGCCCGAATGACTATATATTATTTCACAAGGACTAAAAATCACTTAAAGAATGCCCAAAGTCTGGTGATTCTTGATACAAGAATGACGATTCTAGTCCTACAAAAGTTGTATGGTACTTTCCAATCATTCTAAAGTTTAGGCGCCTATATGGAAGTGAGGATACTGCAGGAAAATTAACACGACATGCAGATACAAGAATTAAATGTGTGAAACTACGTCACCCGGAAGACTCTCCTTAGTGGAATAGAATTTATCACGAGTATCCTGAATTTGGAAATGAGCCGAGAAACCTTCGTCTAGAATTTTCTACAGATGGGGTGAATCCTTGCGGTTTTTAAAGAAGTAGTCACAGTACATGGCCGGTTATGTTGGTAAATTATAACTTACCACCGCGATTATGCATGAAATGAAAATACATCATGTCATCTATACTTATATCAGGACCAAAAGAACCGGGTGATGATATTGATGTTTACTTGGCCACATTAATCAAGGATTTGAAAATATTGTGGGATTCAGGTGTGACGTTGTATGATGCTTACAAAAATGAATATTTCACTTTGAAATCCATGTTGTACGGGACGATAAATGACTTCCCTACTTATGTAAATTTGTCAGGATATAGAATAAAAGGAACTCAAGGGTTTCTTATTTGCGAACAAGGTACACAGTCAATTAGGTTGAAACATTCATCGAAAACCGTGTTTCTAGGACATCAGAGATTTCTACCCCGATGGCATAAGTACCGATCTTAGACGACATCATTCGACGGAAGTTCAGAAGAACATACAGCACCGTCTCCACTAACAGGTGATAAATTGTTTGAGAAATTAAAATATTTGGACACTACTTTTGGTAAACGATTTTTTAAAAACTTTAAAAAATATTTTTGGAAAAAGAGATCAGTTTTTTTTGAATTACCATAATGGAATTGTCTTTATGTCAGACATTTTCTTGATGTTATGAATGTTGAAAAAAATTTATGTGATAGTGTCATCGGAATGTTTCTAAATTCACCTGGAAAAACAAAGGATGAAATTAAGGATAGATTGGATATGGTTGAGATGGGAATATGAGAAGAGTTGGCACCATTGAAGGGTCAAAAACGAACATTTCTTCCTCCTGATGCTTACACTCTTTCCAGGCAGGAGAGATACCAGTTTTGAAACTTCTTGAATGATGTAAATATTCTAGAGGGGTATTCATCAAATATCAAGAACATTGTGTCAATGAGTGATTTAAAATTAAAGGTTCTAAAATCACAATACTACCATGTTTTGATGCAAGATCTAATTTCTATATATTTACGTTGAATTTTTCATAAGAATGTCTGCCATACATTAACGAAGCTATGTTTCTTCTTCAAATCTATATGCAGCAATGTTATAGACCCAACACAATTTCCAACTATGGTAAGAGAAATTTCTGTCATATTATATGAATTGGAAATGTTCTTCCCGCCGACATTTTTCAATCTGATGGTTCATTTGATGCTTCATTTGGTGAGAGAGATTTGACTATGCGGTCTTGTACATTATAGATGGATGTACCCCATTGAATGGTATATGAAAATTTTGAGAGGGTATGTCAAAATTTGAAGTCGACCAGAGGGTTGTATTACAGACCAATATATCGTTGAGGAAGCTGTTGAATTTTTTACCGAATAACTGTCTGGTGTGGAAAACATTGGCCTACCAAAATCTCGTCACATTGAGCAGCTAGAGGGTGAATGCATTTCTGGAAGAGAGGTTGTCACAATCAATATTACAGATCGGGAGCAGGCTCACCTTTACATTTTGTCTAAAAGTTTCGACGTTGACCCATATGTTCAAACCCACAAAAAATTATTAGGCGTTTGAATCAATCTAGGGCTGAAAAATGGATATCAAATACACATAATTGACAGTTTATAGGTTGGTTTTGGGACCATATTTTTAAGAAATTTGATGAAAATCCAAACTCAATTTCAGAACGACTTCAATGGCTAGCCATAGGAGCAAGTGTGTATGTATTATCTTACAATGATTATGCAGTTAATGGTTATACATTCTATACCAATGAAAATTATTAAGACAATACCATGCAGAATAGTGGGGTTACACTTGTGGATGAGGCGATGCATGTTTCTGGTGCTATGGACAGAAATCTAATTTATGTGAATATGCCATACTTCGGAATCATCAAACGAATATGGGAGTAGGATTATACAAAATTCAAAGTGTCGATTTTTCAATGCAAGTGGAATGATAATAAGAGTGATGTTAAAATAGATGAATTAGGATTCGTGAAAGTTGATTTTAGTAAGGATGGGGAGAAAGATGAACAATTTATAATGGAATCACAGGAAGTAAAAGTATTTTATGTTCCAGACCCGAAAAATCGAAATTGGTCAATTGTTCTATTATCGACCAAAACAACTGAAGGGTCAGAGGAAAGTTCAACGGAGGATGACCCTTTTATAGGGACTTCACAATCATTTCGCAGTGGTCCCAATATAGATGGCATTTTGTATGTCAAAGGACACCACAATGAAGGGATTTACATAGTCGATAGAGGATTCAAATATCATCATCCATTAATGAAAAAAAGTGAGTACAATAATCCTGTTATTTTTTTAATTGTAATATAAATTGTGTTATGTTAGGTTATTATCTTCCCACTGTTGATTTTATGTAATCTAAATTAAATGTTAAACCACTTCTACAGATAATGACTTCTGTACCTGCTGATGTGCCCAATCCCAAGGCACAAAAGTCTCTCAACCAGTAGCTGGTGGTCCTAGTGCAGAGCAACAACAAGTTTCTCAACTAGCTGCTGGTGGTCCCAGTGCAGAGCAATAATAGGTTTCTCAACCTATTGTTGTTGGTCCGAGTGCTAAGGTATAACAGGTTTCTCAACCTGTTTCTGCTGGTCCTAGTGCCGATGCTAGCGCTACGGAGGAAATTATTGATGATACTTATGAGGAAATGGTAGGAAATGAAACCCCAAAAGCGCAAAAAAATAAGAGCGCCTTAGTTTGACAGTGTTAAACAAAATCCTTAATGAAAAATCAAAAGGCATCAAATTGGAGGTGGGATGGAATAAGAGAGGCCAACATGTTTACCCCAACAGAGCCATCTTTAGTAGCTATATTGGAATCGTCACTCAGCAATGCGTGCCGATTGATGTATAGTCGTGGCACCATGTTGTCACCAGGATGAAGACACTAATGTGGGAAGATATTATGGTAAGATTATGATATCATTTTTTGAATTTATTAAAATAAAATATAAAAACATTAACTTACTCTTCATCATCCATTGTAGAGTGCATTTATAGTATATTACTCACACAAAAAATATGTATTACGAGTTTTAGGAAGGATTGATGGAGCTTTCTGCACAATTTTAGCGAAATATAATCTTAAAGATGCTGAAGGAAAAATTAAGCCACACCCAAATCCTCTTTATGGACACTTGATATCCCAAGGAGTGTGGGATGTGTTTAGAAACCATCGTGGGGATCAGACTTTTCAGGTACATTGTGTGGGGTAATACGTTGTTTGATGTTGCTTGTATTCAACACTTTGATTGACTGTTTTTTATTTATGAAACAACAAATGAGTGCTGAAAATAAAAAAAATGCAATAGAACCAGCGTACCCTTACCATAAAGCAAATATGGCGTACGCTTCACTTGAGAAAAAATTGGTACATCTTCTAAATCTACCATACTAGTTGTTTGAGACATAAAAAAACACCATAACCATGGTTCTATGTTTATATGTAGATTGATGAATCGAAATCAAAATCCATATCCATCCCATGCCATGTGATATGGAAGGATGATCATGTAAATAAATAGGGAATACTGATAGATGAAAACACACAAAAAGTGTGGGAAAAAAGTGTAAGTATGACATAATATAAAGTTGATTTGCTTTAAGTCGCTATTACATTACAATGACAAATTATTTTTCAATATTTTCTACCTGACATAGTCATAAGAATCAACAACAACCGCACTAGATGTAGCCATAATTTAAGCAGCCTTGAAGCAGCCAGAACAGTATGGCCGCGTCAGAGGTGCGAGTTTTGGAGTGAAACCCCGAACATATTTTCAAAACCAAAAACAATCGGAGGATCAAAATGAAAAAATGAAAAATTTTCAAGAAAAATTAGCTGTTTTTTCACAAATAATTACAATACCAGAGAGAGATGATACCAAAATTTATGGGGGGAGAGGAAAAGAGAAGAAACAATTCAACAACAACCTGTGCATGACGATCCTGCCCCACCCCCCCACCAGCTTTAAGGTGAGGCATTCCCCTAAAAAACCTGACTTAGCTGAGAAAATAAATGTTTTAATAATTGTTTCTATGAAATTTGATTCACATAGACACATATACCTTTGTTGTACTAATATTCTACAGGGTGAAAATGACTATAATTTATATCTATCAACTCCCACTTATCGCCTTATAGCGAGGGCTATGGTGTTCAATATGCAGAATGACATGTTAAACAATAGACAACTTCCAACAGATCATCTCAGAGTGTTTATAAAAGTAGTTAATGAGACAAGTTCCGAGCTACCTATTCCAAATGACGATGATGAAATTCATATAGTTGAACAAGCTGTTGGAACATTCACCACATGGCCAAAAATTCTTATAAAAACATGTTGACAAGGTAGTATCCATTTCCAATTTATTTTTCAAGATGAACCTTTAAAATTTAATGAAAAAGGTCTGAACCGAGGAATGTTATTACAGAACAACAAAGATAAGGGGGTGAAATGAAATATCAGCTCAAAACTATTTTAGGATTAACCAACTGATTGAAACGGTCTACTGAGAGCACCTTCACCCCGCCCGTTCTATATCCACAGTTAATATAATTGCAGGCTCATGCGGATACAATGTTGATAGGCGGAAATGATCACATAGTTGATTTTGAAAAAAATATGTACAAATAGGAAACATCAGATTTCATTAGTGTTGGAAATTTTAATGTAATCCTTAGGTATGAATGGCTAGGTGCCTCAGTTATAAATGTATACATGAGGTTTTTTTTCATGATTTGATTTTACAAAAGCTGATATACTCTGATAATTTTGAATAAGAACATTTTATATTTTTCACAGGTGTATATATGAAAAAAATTTGAAGGGATTTCCCCATGAACAAAAATTTGGACCTGTTAGTCCTCACACCACCTCTTCAAAAGATGAAATAGATTCTGATAAAGAGGCTGCAATAAGGTCATACCTATTCAAATCGTTTGAAAACAAAATTATGTATGGTAGACTATTTTTAATTCCGACAATGCAGGGGTAAAACTCTACAATTTACTCATTTCAACTAAATTTTCATTTGTTTCTCTAATTATTCCTTTTTTTATTTTTAGGCATCATTGGATGCTGATTGTAGTCAATTTGGATACTCCAAATATTTATTTTCTAGATTCAATTCTTGGATATCCAACAAACCAACCACGCATGATGGAGTTTGTTAATTTGTAATACAATAGATCCCACATTTTAAAACTAAATATATAGTTATATAATTTATGTTATCTTATAATGAGGATTCTGTTATGATAGGGTGGTACATCAATATCATATAATGCATGAAACGAATCCAGGGCCAAAGGATAAGAATGACTACAAGATATACAACTGGAAAAGTATCACGGTATATATAATGACATTGCACTATTCAAACACATATCAAAACAAATTACTTATTATTGTCGATGTTTCTACAGTGTCAAAAATAAACAAATGGAAAAGACTGTGGTTATTATGTTTGTAAATTTATGAAATAGATCATATTTCATCAAAAAACTATCATCCCTGATGAGGTGTTTTCAAAAATAATTAGGAGTTCATTTAAAATATTTATTAATCCATTGTGTATTTATATTTTTTCATTACTACCATGAATATTGCAAAAAATCATATTTAGAAGATGATATAGATGTGTTTAGAAATGAATGGGCAACATACCTGATGGAAGATTGTACACAAATAGGATGAAAGTGAATTCCGACTAATGTTATCCATATATGATCATTGATATCTACCTTGTTTACACTTATTGAGCATATATGATCACCATTTATTATGTTTTATATCCTTAGGTTATGAAGAATGGTTTTAGAAATGATTTTCCTTTCTAGTGAATAATAACTCATTAGACTACACTGGTTGATAGTGTGGAAGTCGACCGATGCATAGTCATTCAGTCCACTCACGAGCATCTTAAAAGCTTGATGGGAACCAATATCTTGGTTTTTAAATTTTCTAATTTTAGTTTCCCTAACATGTGGGTGGGGGGTGTCTAGGAGGGAGGGTGTGTCAAGGAGTTGGGGGTGTCCATGATTTGGTGTGTTCAGTAGGGAGGGGGTGTCCAAATGTGAGTGTGACCAGGTGGGGAGGGATGGGGTGTGTCCAGGGGTGTCCATGAGTGGGGTGTGGAGGAGGGGAGGGAGGGGGTGTGTCTACAAGGGAGGTGGTTTCAAGACAAAGATCCATTCAATTCCATTATATACTGATAATATACAATGGGTATATCACTTATAGAGTAGCCTGAAGTGGGTCCGTAGTGAGGCATCAAAAGTTCCAACCAACCAAACCAATTCCAAGCCCATATAAAGGCCCAAGAATTATATTCCCGTTCAATTTGAGGCCAAATATATCTTATTTAATGTTATAAAGACCCAACATATGCATAATTTACCTTTCTCACATTAGATTTATGTCAAATTTTGTTCCTATTCCTCCAATTTATTTTTTGTTTGGTGTTTTTCCTTGATTTGTTGAACTGCATCTCTTCAAAATATATATATGATTTTATAATTCATATTATTGAATGATGGTGTATGATTAATATTTATTCTATTATCAAATAGATGATGATAATATAGTTGGATAAAGATGGTTATTAGTGGGTATACATTAAGGAACTAGGAGGGAGGGGGTGTCCAAGAGGGAGGGGTGTCCTGGTGGGAGGGTGGGTGGGGGGTGTCCAGGAGGGGAGGACGGGCTATCCAGGAGTGGAGGGGGCTATCCAAGGAAGAGGTATGGTGCTGTCCTGGGAAGGGGGGGGGGTTGTAAGATGAGGGAGGGGGGTTGTCCAGGAGGAGGGAGGGGGTTTGCAGGTGGAGTGGTGGGAGGGAGGGGGCTATAGGGGGTAATGTCTAGGGGGCTTTCTCAGGGAGGGGAGGGATAGGTTTGTCCAGGAAAGAGGGTGTGTCTAGTAGGGGAGGGGGGTTGTCCAGGAAATGAGGGGGGTTGTCCAGGATGTGGGAAGGGGGCTATCCAGGGAAAGGGAGGGCTGTAAGGGGAGGGAGGGGGTGTCATCCAGGGGAGGGAGGGGTGATCTCTAAGGAAATATGGACATGTAGGGGGCTTTAAGGGGAGGGGAGGTGAGAGGGGGATGTCTAGGGGGGTTGTCTTGGAAGGCGGGGGTGTTTAGTAGGGGAGGGGGGCTGTCCAAGAGAGGAGGGGGGCTGTCCAGGAGGTGGGGAGGGGGCTGTCTGGGGAAAGGGAGGGCTAGAAGGGGAGGGAGGGGGGTGACATCCAGGGGAGGGAGGGGGTGCTATCTATGGAAACATGGACATGTAACGGTTGTAACAAGTAACAATTGACATTTTATTAATGTATTATTTCATATTAATGTTTAATTTATTTAATTATTGTATTACAAACATAATATTTGTTTTCTTATATAGGTTAAATCTTTTTCCTGAGTTCAAATGCTTTGTTCGACAACTAATACCATGGACGCCGATTTTTTAGAGCGGATCATGGATGAAAAATGGATGAAAAATCAATGTTTTTTAACTGTTTGTTGGATAATTGTAATTGTAACCAAATTAAACATTGTTTGAAATGTATATAGTAGTGTGTTGTTTTGTATTCATGATTTCATGTATATTCATATAGAATTTTGGTTCTTCTGTGCTTTGTGTGTGGGTGTTGTTTCTGCTGTGTGCAGGTGTTGTCATATATGTGTGTAGGTGTTGTACAGGTTCTGAGTTTGCACAAATAATTTGGCCTTTATCAGTGCTAATTAAGCACTGATAAATGGATAATATATCAGTGCTTTCTTAACTCTGATTAATATAGTATTTATCAGCACTATTTTCAGCGCTGATATACTATCCATTTATCAGCACTAAAAACAGCGCTGATAAATACCAACTTTATCATCTCTAGGGAAGTGATGATAAAGGCCCGCCATTACCAGTGCTTTTTTATCACTGATAAAGGTCCCCCTTTATCAGTGCTATGTTTAGTGTTGAGAAAGGGGACCCCCCTTTTTCTTCGCCAAGATTAACAGCACTTTTTTAGCACTGTTAAAGGTGATTTTTAGTGCTATTATAAGCCCATCTTTTAGTAGTGTGGGTTGTAGGATGAGTCAATACATCACCCGTATAGAAGATATCCTAAAATATTATATACAATTATTATATTATTCATATTTAAGATAGTTTCATTATAGGGTTCGGGTGAAGTTTAGTTATGGATTACTTTCATGATTAAAGGAGTAAAACCCATGTTTTTTTCTTTTTCTTCTCAATTCATCATTATCATGATCACCTAG
Organism: Viscum album; assembly: GCA_963277665.1. Taxonomy (NCBI): domain Eukaryota; kingdom Viridiplantae; phylum Streptophyta; class Magnoliopsida; order Santalales; family Viscaceae; genus Viscum; species Viscum album. The sequence continues at coordinate 1,115,430,270 of OY728146.1, forward strand.
TGCATGATCCTTCGGGCTTAGGAAAAGTAAAAAATAGTTCAAGACCTACCTACACACTCAAGAGATAACTTATTTCTCTTAATAATGATAGTATCAAATGTTTTTATGTAATATATGAATCACAAACTAAGAAACAAAATTCCCTTGGTATATTTAGAAGAGGAAACCTAATAGGGATATGTAGTTATATTGAAGATCTTGATAGTGTTTCAATATATCACACAAATGGTTATGTGTTTATGATACCATTTAATTTATGTGTTAGTTTATTATATAATAATGAAATTAGAAGGATCCCAACACCCCACTATTTCATAATTTATATATTAATCCTTAACACCATTAAACCTAATATAATTTTCCATTTTTATAATCTTGTTACTTTCCACTTAATTTAGTTAAATGAAAAACAATTCACGTGATTTCATTACCATTTTTTGAAAAAAAATTCATTAAAATAGCGTTACTATTATGAAATGAACAATGTTTTTTCCAATGAAAATTTTCTAAGGATCTCTAGGTAATGTATTACAAAGCCCTGTGCACTTGTTGGAGGTTGAGTGGGTATAATCTACAACTTCATAATAAAATATCAGTTCTATTTTTCATGGATTATGAGGGTATTTGTTTCCTTTTAGACTAATGTTTTTATTATTTTATATAAAATACAATATATAGAGCACACTATTGGTATATATTTTTCAAAAAATTTGTAGATGAATCACTTATATGAACTATCCATATAGTTATATATTTTCTAGGTTGAAATTTATGTAGATATCCCTTAGTGCTAATATTATACCACATAGACCTAATATATATTATTATTTTCAATAAAGTCAAGATAAAACAACTGTAGATATTGAGGGATAAAATCTTATTGGGTATCCAATAGAATGATATGAGAAGAAAAATCAAGATTATTTTGTACAAAATGAATAAATTTAACCATGATGGATGGAATTTAAAGTCCCTAAAACCTTAGGAGACCCTTATTAAATCAAACTCCCTCAAAATCACATGAACTATAAACTGAAGCATCACTAGCTTCTATATTTTATAAACTTTTAGTGGATTCAATATGAAGATGAATTCCCTTTTAATAAATATTTCTTATAACTATCAACAGTGAGAACCACAATAGAATTTTTGAAGATGAGAAATGATATAAATATTTCCCATACTATATGAAGGAATTCGTAAGTAATTTGATGTTATAATAGTAGAAGAACTCATTTAACATAAGGGGGGATATCTTAAATTCATTCATAAAGATATTTTTCCCCAAATAGTCATAAATAGATCTAAGAATGAGAATTTTTACATTTATATATAAGGATAAATAAGTATTTTTGAAACATGGATTTAATTGAAGGACTATTACAAAAATTTACCACATTATCAATTCCATCAATCCTTTAATATGAAATTATTATTTTAAGGATTGAATATTATTGGATATATATTAATTGATTTGGTTTTATGAATTAATTATATTAAAAAATAGTTGAGGAGTTCCACACATATAAAACATGCATCAAATAAACTCTCAAAAAAATAAATTAGAGTAAGAAGGGAGATTTTTGAATATTTTAAAAATATAGATGATGTAAATATATATTTTTTAATTAAAAAACCATTGAAAAATATTTTTTACATGACATAAAGAAATTAATTTGTTGTGTGAAACTTGGGATATGTTTAGTTATTGGTTCATTCACTATGTCAATTTCGACATGTCATCGCAAGAAAAAGAAAGATCTTGATGGGATTGTGATTTATCTAAAAACATATATAATAAAAAAACTGATATGTGATATATTTTCAAATACATGTCACTCAAGATGTAATAATCACACTAACCTCCCCTTGAAATTATAAATTAAACTCAATACATGTTTTACCAACATATTTTCAAGGGAAAATACTATGGTTATAAGGAAATTGATAATCTACTTTTTCATGTTAATATTTTAGTAAATTTTAAAAAATAAATTATGTGTTTTAAAGGATTAGTTATAAGTTGAAAAAGAGCAAAAAACATGATGAAAATGAATTATTTTTACAGAGAACCAAAAAAATATCCACAAGACATGATTAGATGATTTCAGTTAATCTATAATTCATTCATAATGTAAATATTAATATTTGATTGTTTGATAATAATAACACAAGAGAGATAAATCAATTTTTCCTTTCACTAAAAAAATTAAATTCAACATAATGATGCATAAATATTTCCACATTAAAATCTTATATTGTTAATTTTAAAGATAAATAATGAAAATTTTAGGATTATCATAGAAGATATAAAATTGGGAAAAAATATTTAAGGGTGTAGAATATTATTCATATATTGAATATATAAAAAAACAACTGAGTTAATTGATAAAAGAAAATAAAAATAAAAGAGTAAACCTTTAGGATTGACACTATAAAATTGGTTGAGAGTAATTTCAAGGAATTTGAGCCACTACCCCATTTTATGAATGAGATAAGGATCTTTATAGAAAAAGGAATAAGTACTTCATTTTATTCATCCAAATTTTTCAAGAGACAATAATCTATATTCCATTTTTATTGGATCTTACTAAGATAATGTCATACATTATAATTTTGAGAAACATTATTTTTAAAAAATGAGAACTTATGAATTCAACATTATTCCAATAATTAAATATATTAGTGATGTTATTAAAAGGATGAATTAAAAAAATTATAGGATATAAGGTGACTTTAAAATCATTATGATTTCTTAATGACTATAGAATTCACTTATTTAGTGTATTTTGGGGTGAATATATATTTAATTCAATTAACAATATACAATGAGCATGTTTTTGGAGATTCTAAACCTATAACATTTTATTTTATCATTTAGATATGTATTTTTATAATAAATCTTATTTTATTGAAGATATTATGGTAACAGTTGGGATGATAATACATATTGATAATTTCATATTCATAGAGTTAAAGATTGATAAGGATGACCGTGTTATTTTTGGAAGACAATTTCTAGCAACGAGTGGTGCTTATGATGATGTTTTATAATGGAAAATAACATTAAATATCAGATAATATAGGAAAATAGAAAATATAATTCTCATTGTGAAAAATTCATATATAATGGTTTATTTTTTCATTTGATATAACTGAAAACACAAGATTCATGGGTGTGTAAAAAAATATTTATGTCAAGGATAAGAATGTATTAGTAGTGAAAAGAAAGGGTTGTATATAGAGAGGGAAGAAAAAAATTGATTTCAAATTTTTAGATAGAAAGTGGGATAATATGATTTTTTAGATCATAATGAAAAGCAAAATTAAAAGAAACTAATAGGTTCAGAGTAATTTGGTGAAAATTGATTGAAAATAAACTTGAAGATAAGATAATGGGTCAAGGTAAGTTGTATAATTTTAATTTTATCTTAGTCTTCTAAATTTTGGGTCTTCATCATATTTATTTATAAAGGTGAGGTTCTATAATCACTTCACCTCCCACCCTTAGTTAAATGAATTTGGTGAGGATTTATATAATAGAAATTTATTCTCATTTTACCCTCATTCTTTATGTGTATAAGTGATACAATTAATCACTTCTATATTATTCAAGAAATTCCCAATACAGTTTTGTACTACATAAGAAATATAATTTTCCACATCCCATTTCACACATTCCAGTAGTCACTATAGACTAATGTACTCACCCGAGACAAGTCCACCATATATATTGTAAACCGAGTTGATGGTAATTATTGATCATTGGAAAATGAAATATTCAATAAATATAAATAAATCAAACATGGTCTTATTCAAAATTATAAACTTTTATAGTAAACTAATATCTTTTAAGATAAGAAAGAGTTTTTTATTTATTCAAATTTCAATCACATGTATTACAGTCAAACATCATCCCCTTCCCTAACAACTCAATATACTTATCCCTCCATGAGAGGGATAATCATGCTGATAAGGGAAGAAAAAAACTAATGAAAAATATAAATGCATAAAATTGAACAATGAAATCAGAAAACCCCTACATCAGTAATGTGAGTTGATATATCTTCTCATTCAACCTAATTTTCTTCATTAAGATCTAAAATTTCTTCCCCATTTGGATAGTTAAATCCTTATGATATCCTTCTTATGAAGACATAATATTTCACTATATATTTTCTTTAAATAAATATTTTGTTTTTTAGCTTTTTGTAAAGGGAAAAACTAAACTAAATAGAAATGGTGGTATATTTATTAATTATTACCCTAAAATTAATCATTGAATTAATATGTATGAATATGATTAACTTGATTAATAAATATGTAAGTATATATTTATATATAAAAGATATTTTAATTGAATATACAAATTTAATTATTGTTTTAAGGACATATTGTTTTATGCATTATACTTTTTAAAAAATAAAACTATGTTTGTTATTGTTAAATGATGATATTAGTAAAACAAAATTTTTATTAATTAATTATATCTTTTTTTATAGAAATTAATAACATTAACAACAAGTATTTTAAATAGGTAGTTTTCTACATAAACTTTTTTCTATATGATTTATAATTTTATTTAAAAGTTAAAATTATATTTTTTATAATGTCAAAATGAAACATAAATGTTATTTTTTGATTCATAATAAAAATATTATCTTTGTATAAATATTGTATATTTTTTAGAAATATTTATTTTATTGTGAATAGTTAAATATAAAATTTTCACAAATATTATGCCTTTTATTTAATTATTTGGAAAGAACTGTCCTTTGGAAATTTATGAAATCCATTTTTATAAAAATATTATTTATTTTATAAGTGGAATTGTAAATTAAAAGTATTTAATTTTGTTTAAAAACATATAAATTTAATTTTAGAAAATGAGTTATATGTTTCTGAAAAATTGATCCAAATACATTATACATTTAAAAATTAAAAATTATTTTTTAACTCTTTTATTAATTAAATAAAATTAAATGGATTATAAATTTGGAATCAGTTGGTACAGATTATTTATTGGGGTCCATTTTATTTTTGGTCATAATGGATATGTTACTTGGGTAAAAACTAATAACCATGGTAAAAGATGAAATAATAAAATTGAAAAATATAATATAATGAGTTGAAAACATGTTTAAAATATATGTAGAAATGGGTGTTTGAGGAAAATATCTAACTTATCTCTACTAATATACATTATTTCTAAATTTTTCAGCCACGTTTTATAAGAATGAATTCCCTTTATCGAGATGTTTTGGTTATTCACAAAAATTCCAACCATTGTTTCTTACAAAATGGGATATTCTATCCTCACTTCCCCTCACACCAAAACCCCCATTGTTCATCCCATAGACTTCCCAAACACCTCATAAAAATTAATATACACTAAAAATTTGTTTTTCTTTTCTAGTAACACAATCTCTAAAAGTATCAACCCTCTTTTATAATGTAGACAATCCATGAAGTGAGGTATAAGTTCACAACCCCTCTTTCTCATTTCAATTTAATTATGCACACCTTCCTTATTAAATTTAATTAAATATATAAAAAATAAAATAATCCCACCTTTATAAATATATTATGTTTTCATAAATATCGTACAATAATTATCCATCTTTATCAATTCCATTAATAAAAAAGGAAATTTGAATCATGTGTATATGAAAACTATCGCCCCTATGATGTAACATATTCATTTTCCTTCACCACCTAATATGGTTGGTCTAAAAAGGAAATTTTATATATATTTATTGTATTAATAAATTATTTATGATTTTTTAATACAAATACATACTAAATCATTATCTCATTCCTTAAAGAATGAAATCATCAACCATGAATGTTTGTGGACTACCGCCTCCACGATAGGGTGAAATCATTTGTTAAACAAAATATTTCATTTTTGTATAAAATAATTGGTTTAAAGGTTAAATAAAATTTTTATTATATGAATATGGTTCTTTAAATATAAATTTATTATATTATAAATCATATGAATAATAAAAAATATCTATAAAAATAATAGTCTTAAATAAGAGAACAAAGAGTAGAACAATTGATTCATGCTATGTAATTGTTTCATATGTATTAATTCTTCACCTATTTATTCTAATTTTTATATATTATATTAATAGAAAATAAATAATTCCATTATTCTTCTATTATAAAGATATTTCAACTAAATCATCTTATAATTATTCGTTAATCCTGGTATGTTCATGTTTGGGTCTGTTTGAACACCTACAAAAATGATGTTATGAAATTATATCATGAATGATTATGGAAAAATAAATAATGGTGTTATATGATATAAATATTTAAATAAATATTTTCTTGGTTTATGGAATAATTTTTTCAGTATTTAATTCATTAACAAATAAAACACCATTTTTGGGTTAAAGACCCCAAAAATATCTTTGTTACTGATTTCATATTTATGGATAAAGGAAAACACACTAATTTAAGGATATATCAACTTCATAAATAATTATAAATCATATATTACAATAAAATTAATTATATGTGGAGTATTAACATTTGAATAATAATAAATTTTGACACCACATTGTGAAAACAGTATAAATCCTAAACACCTGATGTGGAATAATAAGTAAAAACTAACAAATATATATATAATGAATATAAATGGGAAGTATCAATTTTTATATATATGAATTAGGTTATTATATATTTATTTAAGAAAATTAATTTAATTATTTAGGACATTCAGTGAATGTGAAAAACCAATGAGGACCAAGGGTAGGGTTTTCGTCTCAAATTATTCTCTTTGAGACATGTTTTGTATTATGCACCTAATGTTACTTATATAGTGTTTATGCAACCTAATTGATATATAATATCATTATATAGAATTTATTTATTATAATATAAGTTTGATTTAATTTTATTTCTTTGAAGAGTTTTTTTAAATTCTCCTTAAGTTGTAATATTTTTTGTTAACACAACTCTCTTTTATTGAATAATAATTGTTCTTAATGACTATATTTAACATAAGTTGGTTAAAATATACCCTATGATTTTATTATTTGGTATATAATTTTTTAGTTTTTTTGCTTTATATTTTTATTAGATAAAATCATTTTCAAAGGTTTCTTACTTTATGATGTTCGTTTTATTTAGGGGACTTTGGAAACTCAAATCTAATTATTTGAACTATAAGGTTTCTTTTGAAATTGGAAATTCAATATTCTTTTTATTAATTGATTTGTCATTTTTATGATCTTATATTTTATGTTTTTTTGGGGAAATTACTATTTTGTTTAAAATATTATTATTACTTTTTTTCTCAAATAAAGGTATAGTGTTATCAAGAATAATTCTATGACTCTTAATTTTATATTTATTTTATTCTCTATTGTTCCTTATACTAAAGTTCTCTCTTGTTGTTTTTAAATATGTCACGAATTATTTTCATTGATTCTAATAATAACATTTTTTAAATTTCTTATGGAAACTTTGATACTATTTTATGGTATGGGTTTCCCAATAAAGGAATTTTTAATTTTTTTCTATCCATTCAAAATCAAATTTTTTATCTTTTACCAAGAATTTAACATGATTATCTCTAAGAGTTCTCAAAGAAATTTTTTTTGATGTTTCTTTTTAAAAGTTATATTTTTTCCACATTTTCACTATACCATTTTCCACATTTTCACTATACCATTTTCGAAAATAACTTTTTAATGTGACCCATAATTTATTTAATCGATGAATATGATGAAAATGATATCTTTTGACTATCCATTGGACATCATATTTCTACCACATTTAATGTTTTATTTTAAAAATTATCTCTACATTTTCATTTTTTTCAAAAGAAATTTATTTTCCCTATGATTTATAAATTATATCATTTAAAATTATTTAAAGAAATATAGGATATTTCTTCTTTCCAGAGTAATTTCTTTAAAACTAATTTAAATTATTTTAATATAATTCATTATCCTTTGAAATATCATATTCTTTATTAATGTTGGTTTTTTAATGTAACCATTCAAATTCTGTATATGGATGGATTATGGTATGAAATTTTCTTTTAGAGAAATGATATATCCCTCCATTTTTCATGCCTAATAATTTTTAGTGTATAACATTAATTTTTTATCCAATGTCCTCCCTCTATAAATACACTATTTTTATTTTGATGATTCAAGGGTATTCACCTAGTGGACATACATTGAAAGATTATGGAAAAGTATTTTATTAATCATATTCCCTTGATCTTTATAGTGTAAATAACATATTTTATCTTCCCTTTGTTAAATAGAATTTACTTATAAAGATTCTTGATATCATGATGTACCCATTTATATTGAATGGTACTGTAATGTTAATATTTTCATGGAATTATGAATGATTACCTTATCTAAACCCATTATTAAAGCATACGATACACATTTTCTTTTCATGGGTTCTTTATGATGTGTCTAATGAGAGACATTTTATCTCCATTGGTTCTTTATGATATTGAAAGGTTAATGGTTTTCGCTTGAAAATTTAATAAAATCCATTCTTATTACTCAGTTATAATAATATGATGGTTATATATTTTCTTTTGGAACAAATGTGAATGGTTATCCTTTAATTGATGGGTGGGACATATATATCCCTCTAATTCATTGGGTAATACTTTACATCTCAATAGTTTATGGTTAAATGAGTAGTGGTGCTCGGTCAAAAATGGGAAATATATTGTGATGTATGATCTAAAATGGGAAATTAGTGAGTGAATTCTAATGTTCCAAGAGAAATAAGAAAGTGATACTTGATCCACTAAAGGAAACATGTCTAGATACTTGATCTAGAACACTATAATTTATATTCTTATAGATTTTATATAATGCTCATGTATGTCATGTTTAAATGATATGTGGCATTTTCTTGATGTATTATTTTGGTATGAACTAATTTATAATATACACATTATGGGGTATAAATTTATTATGTATCTTGATTACAACTATATTCTTATATTATTCTCACTAATGTTCATTTAATTTTATCACTTATATTTACCCATACTTAGAATCCAAGCTCACCTATTTATTATTATTCCATTTATGAAAGGTATAAAGATATCAAATGAATGAAATGTATTGAAGAGTTTCTCATCTATGTAATTTTTTGGAGAAAATGAGACTCGTTATAAATAATTTATCTTTTACTAAAATGTGAAATATTCTGAATTGATACAATGAACATGGGTTTTCTAGAAAATGTTTTTTCTAATTTTTTTGAAACACTAAACCTAAAAGGATCAAATAATTTATTTTAATTAAATTTAATTATTTATTCACGTAAATAGATTTTTATGTTAGTGTGATGGTATAGTTAGTATCAAAGAATTTATTCAAATAAGTCATTTAAACACTGAATATTGGAGTTCGGGTCTTGCATGTGATAGTCAGTATCATATAAGTTTTTAAATAATTATAGAGGTTAGGATTTAATTTATTGAAGATGACTTAATAGTTGTAAAGGTAATTAAGAATTAATAGGTTAAGGTTGATAATTGTGTCAAAGGTATAAGAAAACCTTTTTGATCATTACAATTTATATTTTATAATTTTTAGGTATTATTATAAGATTACTTTAAATAACCCCCTTGGAATAATTTTTGTATACGTTAACTCCTTGGAGTTTTGGTAAAGTAGATAATATGTGCTTATCCTAGAAATTACATCCCTATCATTATTCTATGATTATATTCATGCTCTAGTGCATATTTTCCATGATAAAATAAACCTAGAAATTCATTTTGGATAATAAGTCAATCATACCTAGATACATGATAAACATGCATAACTGTCTGCCTAGTTTTACACTACCATTTGATGTTACTTAGTTACTGACATTGTTTTCACAATCCATTATTACGGATTTAATTGTAAATAAATTTAAGGGATTATAATAAGAATTATGAGATAACACCACTTAATGTAACCTATAGAACCAATAGAGTTATAGGATGAAGAAATTAAGTCATTTTTGAAAATAATGTACCAAAGGTTGAAATGAAGGATTCATTGGAGAATACATGTTAAGACTAAGCATTCATTTTTATAAGATCATTTACACTAATTATTTTTGTTGTTATCCTAATAATTGTTTATTATGTATTTGGTTTAAATGAGGTCATTAAAATGAATTGGAGAAAGGTAAGTATCTATATTTCACTATGTCTTGCAACCTAAAAAGTTACCAAAATTAAATGGCTGAAAACCTTATTATGTTCATGTTATGAAAGAAAGTTCGAGTAACCTTATCTTACCAAAGTTATCAATAATGATATATTTATAAGAATTAATTACTGATACTTTAACTATTTTCTTTTGTGTGTGATATTTTTCAATGATATTCTGGCATATTTTAAACGTTATGAGGATTATGTGCGGCATATATGGATTTTATTCAGTTTTTCTAATATATTGGTTTAGATGAATATATTAAATGGTTTAAATTAATTTTAAAAGTTATTTTTTGAAAATTTCATATTTTGGGGGATAAAAATTGATGAACAGATTAACTTGGTATGGATAAATCTAAGTTTTAAATGGTTGGTTGATTTTACAAAAAGTGTTTTATAATGTATTGATTACTAAAGAATTTATTATTTATTTAATAAAAAGAATAATCCATTGTATTTTTGGTGAATTTTATCTCATTTTTTGGATTATGATATATATATTGAATATTTTATGAATTTATTATCTAATGTTTCATACCATTTTAGGATTGAAGGTACATGTAATTTTTGGAGGAATATATTATTTCATTGTGTTTTAAGGACATGTAAATTAAAATATTTTTGGGAAAAGTAGGTTTTAGAGAAAATATGATTAAGGTATATATGTACATGGATATATGAATGTATGAAAGACTAATATTGTTTGTGGAAGGATAAGTAACTTTATATATATAAATATAGTATGGTAGATTCCATATGAAAATTTATTTAAAGAATGATGAATATATTAGGAATTCTATGACCTATATTCCTAAATGTGTAAAAATTAAAAATTTTAGGATGAAATTTCTTGAAGGGGTAAAATGTAATAAACAGGTATTTCACTACTTAGTTTCCTTAAATATATTTTTAATTTTATTAGTTTATCTATAGGAAACACCAAACAAAAACCAAACTGCAGTATATATATAAATATCTATAAATAATATATTTTACCTATAAAACTAGTCAATGAAAAAGTAGTTATGAATAAGAATAACTAAATTACACAATATATTAATATATATTTATATTTAATGGCTTTTAATACAAATTTACATAATTATTTATTATGTTTAATAATCACCATTTTTATGCACTCCACTTTTTTTAAAATATAACAATGTATATTATAGTTTAATGATGATGTTTTTAAAATATAAAATTTATTAATTGAATATTTTTCTTTTAGTGATTAATGAAATTATGAATAAAAACAGAGTATTATAAAAATTTATTTACCTATAAAAACATTTTTTTTATTATGATTTATAATTTTAATGTTAAATTTATTTATATTATAATTTTAAATTGAAGAATAAAAATTAATTTTTGGATTTACAATAATAATTTTTCATTGGATTAATTTTAGGAAAAATTTTAGAATAATTAATTTTAAAGTGAATAGGGTAATATACAATTTTCACAAAAGTTTACTTTTTATTGAATTATTATTACATAAGAATTATCTTATAACTTATGAAAACTATTTTAATTAAAAATTTATTTTTTTTATATTTTAAATTGTAAATATAACGATATTTTATTTATTTTAAAAACATATAATAAAAATGTAATAAGTAGTGTGATAATTTTCTAAAACAATTATTTTAATACATTGTATATTTTTTCTATTAATATAAATTCTTAAAACATTATAAATTGAATAATTTTTTTTTAATATTTTGAATTATTATTTCCAAATTAAGTTATTATTTCCATTTTATTTTTGGGCATAATGGTTGTGTTATGTTTTGTAAAAACTAGTTACCATCGTAAACTCTAAAAGGGTAAAACTGATAGTTATAATAGTCATAAGTTGAAAACATGTTTAAGAAATGTGTGTGAAAGATAATTTGATGCCTATATAAACAATTTTTTCCCCTCTCCATTATTTTTAAATTTTGGATGCACAAGGAATGAGATTGAGTTCTCATTGTTGAAACATTTAGAATATTCATTGATATATAGTCTCTTTTATCTTATAAAAGGGCTCCACTCCCCTCACATATCCTAAAACCACAACCCCATCTGTTTAGATCCAAATATTTCAAAAAAGTATCTTTAACATCCCTATACCTCATAAATATTTTATGGTAATATCTAGAGACCGTAACTCAGAGGCTTAACCCCCATCGCAATGGAGATAATCCTAGAAGTGATGTATAAGTTATTAACCTCTCTTTCTCTTTTCAGTTTCTTTTCGTGCATAAATTATTCATAAAATTACACTACACTATCATATAATGATAAAATTTATATCATTTTATATCAAAATTTTATTATAATTATGGTATAATCATTAACCACCACTACTTTTTCCAATATAAAAAATGAAAAAATGAATCATTTGTACATGTGGACTACTGCCTTCATGATGTAATGGTTTCATTTTCCTTAAAATACTAAAATGGATGTTTTCAAAAATGAATTTAATTTATAAGAATCATATTCAAAACTTATTTATGATTTTGTAATACTAAACTATATTAATTCATTATCTCATTTCTTTAAAAGTGAAATCATCACATATGTGTACGTATGAACTACCCTCTTCATGGTATGATGTATTTCATTTTTCAATAATTCATTTCATGGATGATTATAAGGATAGATTTAAAAATTAAATTTTATTTTTATTAGTTTAATAATGGTGTATAAAAAATTTTCTTATTTCTTAATTATATGAATAAAAAACAATAATAATAAAATCAATCATATTAAATAAGAAAACTGAGGGGAAATATTTTACTCATAGTATGTAATTTTTTCATATCTATTAATTATGACACTAATTTTTTAAATTTTAATATATCACACTAAAAAATAATTAATAATTCCACTATTCCACTAAAATAATCATATTACAATAAAATCACCTCATAATCATCCCTTGATCTTCGTATGTTCATGTTTGGGTCATTTTAACCACATACTGGATTGATTCAATGGAATTTTATCAAGAATGATTACGAAAAAATATTTAATGGTGTGTTATGATATAATTATTTATATAAAAAAATTTGTGGATGTATTATATCAATATTTATTTATTGAACAATGAAAATACCATTTGTCGGTTAAAAATCAACATAATATACTTTTTGTAGATTTCATCTTCTTAGATAAAGAATAAAACACTCATGAATGAAAATTTAAACATCATAAATAATAATTATTCATCATTTATAGAAACATTAATTATTTTGGAATGATGATATTTTGAAGAAGAAAAATTATCGACACCGCTCCAAGGAAATTATTATAAACCATAATAACTAGATGGAAAAAATAGAGAAACACTAACTAATATATATATATATGTGTGTGTGTGTGTGTGTATATGTCATTTTATGTGTGGAATGATTATAAATTGGGAGTAAAAATTCTTATAGTTATGAATTATTTTCTTTTTAATGTATTTAATAATCTGATTTTTGACTATTCAAGAAGTTCGGTGCATGTACATAATAAATCAGGACTGAGCCAAGGGCTTTAATCCATAATTCTTCTCTTTGAAACATTTTTTATATTATGGACCAAATTTATTTTATGTGGTGTATAATAAACCTATTTGAGATATTATATCATGAAATAACACTTATTTAAGTTAATTTATGTTTAATTTAAAACCCTCACTTTTAATTGGTTTTGATGTAAATGCTCCCCAATTTGTATGGGTTTTTGTTAACTCAATTCTCATCAAATGATATATAATTATTTATCGTGAAAATATTTCAAATAATTTTGGAAAATTATCCCCATTATTCTATTCTATGGTAATTTCTCTTAGAATTATTTGGATTTACATTTATAAACCCATATTTGATAATTTTTTATTTTATGAAATATGTTATCTGTAAAGGACTTTGATATCTCAAATATCTTTCTTTGAGTTATATAGTTTATTTTGAAAATATAGCTTCAATATTATTTTTATTAATAGATTTACCATTTTTTATAGAATTTTATTTTATCTTTTTTGGTGGAATTTCTATTTTTATTCTAATCATACTAGTTAGCTTTTCTCTCACTAAAAATATAATGTTTTAAATAAAAAACCTAAATCACATAATTTAATTATTATTTCAAGTCTATATTTTACATTTATTAATTATCCTAACCACATTTTTGAAAGCTAATATGAATGATTTCTTATGATTTTAATAATTCTAATAATTCTAAAAATTATATTTAACCAATTTCAAGTGGAAAATTATATACTATTTTTTCAATGATGGTTTCCAAAAGAAGGTACTGAAAAATAATTTCCATCCTTTTGAAATCAAATGTTTTATCTTATAACCCACATTTAGAACTATAATATTTATTAATTACCCTGGAATCATTTATTAAAATTTTTTTTCAATGTATTTTTTTTCCAATGATTTAATAGAACCTTTTTTTAAATAAACTTTTAATATGGAATTCAACTTCTTCATTCTATGAACATGTTGAAAATGACATCTTCTAACATTTTCCATATAAACACATCATTCAATTGTATTTTTCTTTTTATTCAAAACATACCCTCTATTTTTTCATGGTTTCTAAAATAAATTATTTTGATCCTATATTTATAAAATATCTGTTCCAAAATTATCTTGATAAATCAAGGATACTAATTATTTACAAAGTGATTTCTCCAAAACACTTTAAAATAATTTGTCATCTAATTATTTTTCCTTCAAAATAAATTATTATTAATTTTGGATGTTTTTTAAATGATACCATACACATTATTTTTCTAGATGGACATTATAACATCATTTTACTTTGGAAAAATGATTCATTATTTCATTTTCCTTACCCAAAACTATTTTTTTAGATTACTGAAATTTTTATTCCAGTGTATTTTCACTATAAATAAAGTATATTTGAATAATTTTACTGAAGGGAGTTCACATATATATATTATACATTCAATTGATTTCGTAAAATTATTTTCATAACCATATACCCTTTATCCATATAGTGTAAATACAATATTCTTTATTGTATTGATTGAATGGCATTTTCCTAGAATTATATATGATTTAATTGGATACCCATTTATATTCCTTGGTTTTATCATGTTTTTATTATTTATGAGAACATGAATGATTTAATTATCTAAATCTATTTAAAAAGGGTATGATACTCATTATAATTCCATTTGTACATTATGATGTGCTGAATGAAACCCATTTTCTCTCCATAGATTCTTTATACTATAAAAAGCTGATTAATTTTCATTGTAAACATTTATAAAACCCATTATCAATATTAGGTTTTAATTATTAGCTTGATAGATGTTTTTTCAACACACGTTTATGGTCAATCATTAAGTGATGGGTGGGCCCTATATATCCCTACAATTCTTTGGGTAAATCTCTACTTATCATCATATATTAGTGAAATGGGTAGTGTTGCTTGATCCAAAATTCCAAATAGGTTATGATTCAAGATCCACTATTGTAAATAGGTGAGTGAAGCCTAATCCACAGAGGGAAATATGTGATTGAATCTTTATTCACAAAGGAAAACATGTTTTTATACCTTATCCACTATTTCATAATTTAAATGATTATGTATGATCCATAATTATCAATTATGTCATATTTCAATGATATGAGTCATTTTCCTTATTTCTTCTTATGTTATGATCAACACATTGTTGGGTATAAAATTTATTATTTATATTGATTATACTCATATTCTAATCTTATGATTACTTATGATCATTGATTTCTTCACATATGCTTACCCATACTAAATATATGACCTCGCACCCATATCAGTTTTCCATTTCCCAAGGATATAAATATTGGAAGTTAATGAATTATATTGAATAGATTCTTATGTGTTTAATTTGTGGGAGACATTGAAGACTCTTTATAGATTAAGTAGTTTTTAATATAATGAAAAAAATATCCAACTGATAAAAATAACATGGGTTTTCTTGTTAAATAGTTTATTTTAATTCACTATAACTCTTAACATTAATGGTCTCTATAATGTATGGTCTGTAACTATTATATTTAAGTAATATAAACTGATATCCATGTCTATGGGCTATTATAGTTGGTATCAAAAAACGTATTCAAATAATTTTTTAAGCTCCCGATCCACGATTTTGGATTTGTGATACTATATTTGTAAATTTATTAGGTTTTATATAACATTAGATATTTGTATGGTAATTGTTGAACATGAGTTATATTTTTCTAAAAAATTATTTTTACACTAGATATATACTGTTTTAAAATTAATTTTCATCACTTTTATAAATATAATAAAATAAAATATATTTCAAACTTTTAATCATTAGTTACTAATTATTTAATAAGTTCCATTTTTATTAATAGATAAGTTACCTAAGATAAATACTAGTTACCAATGTAAAATTAAAAAAATTTTAAGGTGAAAAATAAAATTGTCAAAATATATGTGGGAATGGGTAGTTGAGGCCTATATTGATCTTATCACTTTTCTTCTCCATTATTTAACCATTATTTTGTAAAATCACATGATATTTACTTCTCATTATTGATTTTTTTATTTATTAGAATTTTATCCTTTTTTTATTTACAAATGGGGTTATCTACTTCTCACTTCCCCTCACACAAAAATCCCACAATATAACCCAAATTCAACCCTACTCTATACTAAACATTACTATAAACCTTAAATAGATTGTGGTATTCTCAAAATTTCATCCCTCAAAGTATTAACCTCCTCTACAAAATTGATATTCCATGAAGTGAGGTATATGTTCCTAACCTATCTTTCTCATTTTAATTTTTTCCACTCATTATTTTCCAAATATCACTACACCATATTAAAATAAAAAATTAAATATCCTTATTATAATTATATTTTATTATAATTATGGTACTATCATTAACCACCTTTCCATTTTCCGTAAATAAAAATGAATGTTTGGATCATGTGGACGTGAAGACTTCTACCGCGCTGAAGTAACATGTTTTTTTCCATCACCACATAACATGGATGGTTTGAAAAAAAAATTTAATATATAATTTTGATATATATAAATTTTTTAATATTCTTGAATACTAAAACATTATAAATATTTTCCCAAAATCATAAAAAATTTAAATCATGATCTATGTGTATGTGCGGACTACTGCCTCCATCATACAATGCATTGTTTGTTCAGTAACTCCTTTCATGGACGGATCTCGAAAGGTATTTATATTGTAAAAATGATATTAATTATATTAATAAATTTATTTTAATAATAATTGAATAACCTTTAAATGATATAAAAAATAAATAATTATTTTAAAATCAATAAGCTTAAACCTGGAAACTAAGAGGAAAAATAATTTATTCATACTATATAATTATTTTGTATCAATTACCTATTCTAATACATTTTATGATTTTTATATATCACACTAATAAAAAATAAAAAATTTCATTATGATACAAATTTAATTATATTTCAACAAAATCAAATTATAATCATCCATTATATTCATGTTAGGGTTATTTTTACCACCTACTTGAACGATGATATAAAATTATATCATAAATAATTATTAAAACATAATTAATGTTCTAATTTGACATAAATATTTAAATAATGAGGTATTTTTTTTACATATTTATTATATCAATTTTTAATTCTATAACTAAGAAAACACCCTTTGTGGATTAAAAATCATAAAAATATTCTTGTTTTAGATTTCATCTAATAGAACGAAGACTAATACACTAATGAAAGGAAATAAAAGCTTAATAAATAATTATAATTAATAACTTATGGTAACATCAATGATTTTTGAAATATGTCCTTTGGAAGTAGAATGAATGTTGGTAGCACTCTTATAAATCTAGTATAAAACATAAAGACAAAATGTGTAAATATAAGTAAAAAGTGATATATATATATATATATGTACAGATTGATTATAAATTTGGATATTAAATATTTATAGGTATGAATAATTTTATTAGGTTATTGTAATAAACATAATCAATTTTTTTTAGTTTTTTCTGTTAAAGATAAAAATGAATCCATACGAAGCTAAATGTTTCCATCTCAAAATAATCTCTTTGATGATTTTTTTTTTGTATTTTTAACATAATTTAATTTACTTGGTGTATATGAGACCTAATTGAGATATTATATCATTAAATAAATTTTATTCATGGTGATTTAATTTTAATTTAAATCTCCCTCTACCAAGATGTTTTTATTAAAAAGAAATCATATCGTAAGGACTTTTGTTAACTCAATTTTCATTCGTTGAGTTATAATTGTTCTTTTTGAAATTATATCATATATATTGATTAAATTATTACCTATGATCATATTATTTGGTATTTTATATTATAATTCTAGGGATTTACATTTTTCTCACATAAACACATTTTTAAAATATTCTAACTTCATGAGATATGTTGTTCGTAAGGGAATTTGGTACCTCAGTTTTATTTATTAGAATTATATGATTTATTTTTAACATTTTATTTAAAAATTATATTGATCAATTTATTTTAGAATTTATATAATGTTTTATGTTAGCTTTTTGGGGTGAGTTTCACTTTTTATTCAAATATTTCTACTTGATTATTCTCTCACAAAAAAGTATATAATTATCATGAATAAATCTAAATTTATTAATTGGATCTTTATTTTATGTATATAGTTTCCTTATAACCAATGTTATCCCCTATACTCAAAAAATATTATATGGTTTTTTTCTATGATTATAATAACACACTTTACCCCTTCTTGGAAATAGAATTTAGTAGTCTTTTTATGATGTTGGTTTCCAAACAAAGGAATTACAAAATATTCTCCATCCATTCAAAATAAAATGTTTTATCCTCCACCCCAAATTTAATTTGGAAATCATTTTACATTTTCATGGTATAATTTATTGAATATTATTTATTAAAGGAAATCGTTTTATTAAATTTTAACCTCACCTTTTTTGAAACTAACTTTTGGTTGTTACTTGTAACTTTATAATTCTAGGAATATGTTTAAAATGATATCTTTTAACATTTCACATCTGAACCCATCCTTCTACCACCATTGTAATTTTATTCGAAATAATATCTCTAGGTTTTCATGGTTTTTAAAAAAATTATTTTTCTTATAGAATTATTAAATATATATTTTAAAAATACATTAAACATTAAAGATATTTATTATTTCAAAATTTATTTTTACAAAACTCCATAAAATTATTTTTCATATAAGGCATAATCCTTTGAAATAACTTATTCTTGATCAAAGATATTTTTCAAATGTAACCATCAACCTTATTTCAATAGATATATTAACTAAATTATATCTATTTTAGACAAATGATCAATAAAATCCTTTTTCTTTTTAAATAATTTTCAATGTAAAATAGAAATTTTTATTCTAATTTCATTCATCTATGAATAAATTAGTTTTGATAATTTTGATTGAAAACTTTCCTTGTAGGATTCACAGATAAATTTAATGGGGAAAATTATTTTATTATCCATTTTCAATTTATCTATATACTGTAAATTCCAAATGATTTTTCGTATTTAATGAGTTTTATTTACCTAGAATTTTAATTGATGTCATTATATGGCCATTTAACTACCATGGGAATATCATTTTATGATTCTTGATAGAATTTTGATGTATTTACTTATGTGAATCCAATTTAAAATGATATTATAACCATTTTCTTTCTATTGTTTGTTAGTGATGTGATTAATGAAAAATAATTTCATTCCAAGGGTTCTATATGTTATGAAGAAGGTGAATTATTTTCATTGAAATGTTTACTAAAACCCATTCTTATTCTTGGTTTTAATGATGTCATTGTCTGATTTTTTTCTTGTGGAACAATATGTATGGATAATAGTTGGGGGATTTTGTGTCCTATATTTTCCTCCAATGAATTGGTAATGTTTTACATCCCATAATAAAATAGTGAAATGAGTAGATATGCTCGATCCAAAATAATAAAAGGGTTTTGATGCCTGATAAACTATGGGAAATAGAGAAGTGTAACTGAGTCCCCCAAGGGAAACATATGAGTATATCCTGATCCACTATTGGAAATATTTTGTGATACCTAATCCTTAATTTTATAATTTCTATTATAATGGATGTGCCACAATCATCAAGTATTCCCAATTGTTAAGATATACATAATTTTAAATAAATATTCTTATGTTATTCCTTATTTTATAATCTATGATTTCATGGGTATAAATTTGTTATATATATTGATTATACCTATATTCATATCTTATACTCATGTGTGACCATTTATTGGTATCACTTATATTTACCCTTAATAAGAATATAAGCTTACTCTATTCATATATTTCTTTTCTCCACAGTTTTTGAAGATAAGAAAAGTATTAAATTTATTGATGATTCTATTATGTGGAGAATTTGTAGGAGACATTGAAGAATCATTATGGTTTTTTTAATTTTTAATTTAATGGGAAAAATTTCTAATTGGTACGTAGAGCATGATATTTTTGTCAATATTTTGGTGTAGTTATCAAAAAATCTAAACCTAAATGGTCTTTAGAATGTATTGTATTAATATATTATATTTAAGTCATACAAATTGATGGTCACGTGTGTTAAATACTATATTTAGATAAAATTAGGTATCAAGAGAATTCTTTTTTTCCACCAATCAAGGAATTGATTATGAGGATGCCATAATAAATATAAGATCAAGATTTACATAATGTTATAGGTTATAATATTATCTTTTAATGATAAATTTATAGTTTTTAAGGTCATTTTTGATTTATAGGTTAAGGATGATCATATTTTCAAAGATATTGACAAACCTTTAAGTTGGATATACTAAATATATTATGTTTTTTTAGGGATCATGAAAAGAGATATTTAGAGATAACCCTAGAAATAAGTATAATTATAGGATAACATCCGATAGTTTTGGTAAATTAGAGATTTATTTATTCTATTGAAAATACCATCCTTGTCTAGATACTATAATTACATGAATGTTCTTGAGTAGATGTATCTATCAGTAATAATGTTGAAGTAAGTGTGTTGGGTATTAACCCAATCGTCACCTGGTGTGTGAAAAAGTGGATTAACTATACAGTTGAATTAACATTCCTTAGTGATATGCATTGGTTAACCACCTTTTCCTTAAAATACATTATGAAGGACTTATTTCCAAATAACTGCAATGGATTAGGATAATAAATATACGAGGGAACAAATTAAAGTAATATAGGAAGAACAAATAGTGTTATACGATGAACTAAGTATTATATAGTTTAAAATAAAGCATAATTGGTAGAAATGAATGTGTCATTAGAGAATACATATTTGGAATTAGATTTTATATTCATATCATCATATACTATGACCCTGTTAGATAATATCTTAATCATTTTATATATATTATTTTGTAGAAACATGATGATGAAAATTAAGGTTAGAAAGGTATAACTTAATTAACATATATGTCTTATAACCAAATACCATAGAAAACTTAAATGGTTGATAATATTATTATATTCCTATTGTAAATGATATTGTGAGTATCCTAGTATTTTGTAAGTTAGTTAGGATGAAATCTCAATTGAAATTAATATTAGATACTTTTAGATATTTACATAAAGAGTGATATTTATCAATGATATTATGGTATATTATAAATGTTATGAGTATTTTGTGAGATAACTAAATATTTTTCTTTGTTAGTTCTTATTTAGTGGTTTGGAACCATATAGGAAATGGTTTGAATAAACATGAAATATTATTTTATTATAAGGCTATATTTTTGGGGATAACTTTTGAAGAAAACATGAATATAGGAAACTTAAATCATAGGTTTAAAAAGATGAATAATTTTGATAAAAAGTACATATATAGTATTAATAAACATAATATTAATTATTAATTTACTGAAAAAAATATCCATTATATTTTTTCTGAATTGAATATCATTTTTTATTATGATATACAAATATATTGACTAGTTTTTGAATTTATGATCTAGTGGTTAATATAATTTAAGGATTAAGGATAAATTTAAATTTTATAGGAATATAAGATTCTTATGTGGTTTAATGACTATGAGATTCAAGTGGTTGTGGGAAAGGTGTGTTATGATAAATATATGATTAGGGTATATACATAATTTGATATATTTTGTACAAAATATTAATTTTTTTAAGGAAGGATAAGTAACTTGATATAGACTAAGAGAGTAAGGTAGATGTCATATTATAAGATATATCCCGAGAAATAAATATGTTAAGAATAACTTCACCTAATTTCTTTAGTGAGTACTGATTAAAATTTTGAGGATGAAATTTATTTAATAGAGTTAGAATGTAATGGCATGAGATTTCACTTTGTGTATTCCATTAAAAATTATCATGTTTGAAAAATTACTCCACCTGCAACACCAAACTAAAACAAAATTGCAGTGTGTGTTTATATATATAAATATTAAGTATTAAATATTCCTAGAAAAATGATCCACTATATCATCATGTATAAATTCGATTAAATGAACTATGATATATATATATATATCATTTATATTATACAAATTTACATAATTGAGTATTTATTTTAAGAATCTATCTTTTTATCCGCTACAATTTTTATAAAATAAAACAAATATTTTTATCAATAAATTATGATTTTTTATAAATTATATTATTGATTGACTAATTTTATCTCTAATAGTGTTTTACAGAAATTAACAATAATACCAATAATATTTTAACTATTATTTTCCTATAAAAATGTTTTTCTATATCATATATAATTTATTTAAAAGTTAAATTTATTTATTTTATAATGTTAAACTCACAAAATAAGATTCATTTTTTGATTAATCATTAATAAATTTCCAAGGTTAAATTTTTCGTATTTTTTTATAAATATTGATTTTAATATGAAAAGTAAAATATACTATTTTCACAAATATCATGCCTTCTATGGAATTATAAGTCTATAATTATGATTTCAAAATTCATTAAAACCATTTTATTGACAAAATAGTTATTTTATAAGGGTAATTAAGAATTTAAAAATATGTATTTTGGTTTACAAACATATAATTAACATTTTAGATCATGAGTGATGTTTTTTTAAAAAATTATTTTTAACATATTGTTCATATAGTATTTTAAAATTAATTTTTATCACTTTACAAAATGAAATAAATTAAAATATGTTTAAATTTTGGAATTAGTATGTCAAATTTATGTAAAATGTGAAATTTTATTTTGGGGTATAAACGATAAGTTACAAAGGTAAAAATTTCATACCATGGTAAAAACTAAAATGGTATTATTGAAAAACATAATTGTAATGAGTAGAAAACATGTTTAAAATGTAACACCCAGACATTTTAGTTGAATATGATTATATTAGATAGTCTAGAGAACACAAAACACTATTTTAAACTTTTTTTTACAAGAAACACTTAGTTTATATTTCATTACACGCTATCCTAATATTTTTATGTTTGATAGTGTATTTAACACGCAACATCAAACTTAAACGACCTATGATATGTATTTCTGTTATAACCTAGATGATAAATTGGGATGTATTAATATTATTGAATAATATATGAAATATATATATATATATATATATATAAATTTATTACTCAACATAAATTATTGTTAATTTTTTAGTAAATATTAAATCAATTATTAGTAAAGTGGTTTCATTCTTCAAAATTTTATTTTTTCAAAAAAAACCTTTTAAGGGAATACTAATATAATAAATTTTTGGAATTTTTAAAAATTTATTTTATAAATATAAAATATTTTTTTGAATTATAATATCAAAATTTACTTTTGCTAATATTTGTGGACTTCAGAAAGTATTGTTATTTTAAATAGCGAAAATACTAATTTTTTTAAAAAGTATTTTGTTTTCAATAAAGAATGCAATTTAAAATTTCTAATATGTTTTTAATTTATTTAAAATTAAAAAATTTATTATTTAGTTATATTTTATCCACTTAATTATTTTTAATAAGTTTTTTATTGTCATTTAGTATACCCTTGTTTTTTGGTTTAAAAGCGTGTTTTTCAAAAAATAGTATTAAACTAGATGATGTTTTCCCATTTTAATTAATTAAAATAATATAAAATGGGGAATATTTTAAATTAAATATATATTATATATAATTATATATTTTTTCCATACTATTATTATAATTACACATATAGTTGTTATAGAATCATCTTTTTCGGAAAAAATATCCTTGGAAACATTTTTTTTATCACCGCCTTTGGGGAATTAATTTTAAATTCAAATTTCCCATTTCTATGAGTATAATATAGACAAATGGATTACATGTTTTGAATAAAAGCAATTTATATTATCTAAAAATGTAAAATTAAATTTTTACTATAATTATTAATGAAAACAAATGAAATTATTTACAGCGATTGTGGTAAAAATGAGTTTACTTAGTGGTTAAAAATAAAATAAAAGGGGTAAGAATGACCCAAAACTTATCCAAAACCAATTTTTTGTCTATACTTTTACCTTATAACTTCTTTTATGTACAATTTACCGTTATTTGGGCCTAGTTACATGAAAAAACAAGGGTTTAATTTGGTCCAAAAAATTAAAAATGTGTAACTCACCCCACTTATAAAAGTCCACCCACTCTCCTTGATTAATCACACCTTTAAACCTATCAATCTCATAAAATAAATACATTATAACTTACCAAATTCACTATAATAATCTAATAATATATTTTTTTATTAAAAATACAAACTAGGAAGAAATATTTTGTGAAACTAAGGAGGATACCCGAATAAGAGGTAACGTTCTTCAGTGAGCATTTATTTTCTTTATCCACTATCCTGTATTATTATTATAACATTATGATACAACAATAAAATTATATTAATTATTATGATTTATTTTTATATTATGTGTTTGAGAAAAAATTACACACACTTCTTTAAAATTATTTGTGTGTACGGTGAACTACCGCCAGACGAAATGATGCCAATCATTTTTCCACTACCTCCTATCAAGGATGGGTATGATGATAAATATAAATTTATATATTATATTTATAAAATAATTATATCAATGGAGTAATTATATAATATATATACATTTAAATTCAAATCTATATGAGATAATATAATGTTTCTCTTGATTATGGCGGACTACATCCTCGTGAAGCAATGTGATTCGTTTTTCACAAACATGTTTTGTGGAAAGTAATAAGTTTAAATATAATAAATAAATGTGATATAAATGAAATATTTATTATATTAATGAAACGTTTATTATTATATAAATATAACATATCATTTTATTTTTACCTTTTCACTCACTAAAAATGGAAATATCATTTGGGGATGTGTGGACTACCGCCCCATCGAAAAGAAGTGATTCCTTTTTTCACCACCACATAACATGAATGATATATATAAGTATACATGATTAAATAATATGGTATTTATGTTATAATGATAAATTTTCAATGAAAATATACAGCTTAACTTCTTTGCGTAATGATCATATAAAAATTGATACTTTACTCATGTGTATGTATGAAAAACCATCTCCATGATCGCAATGTTAGTTAATTTTTCATAACCCTATTTCATGATTTGTTTTAAGGGTATAATTTAAATAAAAATATTATAATTATTTAATTATTATTATTCTATTTATGTTTAAAAAATGAACTCTTTTACCATATTCAACCTAACAAAGTCAATTTTGACACCAAACCCAAATATGGTCAAAACATCCAATGTAAACTTAATTGATTATGTAATTGTATAAAACTTGAACTAAGTGAAATAAAATTAAAATTAAACATTAAAAGGGTTCTCAATAATGTAAATAAATAGAGTAATTTTATTATTCTGGATGATAAAGACACTTGTGATGAATTAGACTCAAAGTAAGGGTTTATTACATCTCACTTTTATATCTTTGATGTAACAGCCCGAGATTTTATGAAAAATATTCTTTTTTTTATTTCACTAATGTCTTGTGTTGTACGCTACACCAAAATGAGCTTGCACAACACGCATCCTTGACTTGCCTTGCATTACACGCAATCGCGACCTTCCTCGATAGCGTGTGTAGTACGCAATACCGAGTTTTACTAAACAACGATATGCTATTAAAATATTATTATAACTAGCCGTTATGAATAGTAATAACCACCTTTTAATTTTTTTTGAAATTTTAGCTCTCAAAATGGACTTCATTTTGGGATTCGGAGTATCGAATTTAGCTTAAGGTGAAATTTTGGTACTTTTCGGATAACTTTCATATTCTGATGAATAGTGAAAATTACTAAATTATAATTAAAAACAACTTTTTTAATCAAAATAATTAATAGTGATAAAATTATTAATTTTAGTGGTTTTAAAGTATATTTAGAATATATTTTTACAATTTAATACAATGTTGGTCATTGGATGTAATTTCACATTTAAACCAGACATAAACAAGTGTCAGTCTTTTGATAGATATTGTTTCTTAAAAACACGCTATTTGTTTTAACAGCGGGATTTAATTATAAAAGTAATTAATACAACTTATATGTTATGAATTTGGTAAAATAGACATCATTTTTGAATTCAGAATATGAAATATAGCTTAGGATGAAATTTTGGCATTGTTCTGAAAAACATCAATTTTTGATGAATAGTGAAACTACTAAGTGGTAGGTTAAAAACTGAATTTTGCATAAAACATAATTTTACCGCATCTGTGAATGGAATTTAGAAAATCCGACAGACACGGTTAATATCAAGGACTAAAATGTGGTTCAATGAGATGAAAATAATTTTTGGTGAATAGTAACTTTTTACTTTTTTTAACCACGGTTAATAGTAAATAGGGTAACTAAGGGTAAATATGATATTACTATTACCCTAACACATGTCCTAATTCTACTAAATAAGTGTAATTCGACCAAAAACAACCTTATGAATATAATATGACCATTTAGGTCCACTTGGATTAGATTATGACATTTAATATTATTTTATTTAATGAATAGTTAAAATAGTTAAATTCAAAGTTTTATAACTAAAACATTTTTAATATGGGGTTATACATAAGATAAATTCGACTATAAATATTCAATAGAAATCTAAAAAGATTTCCTACATAATGATATTTTATTTATAATTTTTAGACATTAAATAATTTAATTTATTTATGACACAATGATGATGCAGTAATTATCTTATTAATGAAATATTGACAGAATTGATGTTATAAACACCAAAATAAATGTAATTTGAGACTTTTTATAAATTCCACTAATTTTATAGGTTACTATGATATATTAGTGTTGATTTAATCAACTTGGTACGAACATATAATTCTGTTATGATTTTCACAAAAATCATATATCAAATAGTGTCAAAATTGACACAAAACAGTTTTTAAATCAAATATTATATTATTAATTGTTATTTTATTCTTAAAAATCTAAGGTTCGGCCAAATGACTTAGATAAGGATATATATATTAATAATAAACAATTTGGGGTTCGTTTGGCATGTTATAGTAAGTGTATTAACCATATAGTGAAAGAAAACAAAAAGACATGGTAAAAGTTAAATTATTTAACTTAGAGTTAAATCTAATTGATAAGGTTAAAATAATACCCTAAACTTGTCTAAATCCTATTGGTTGATAGGATTTCGACCCATCCCCACTTTACCTTAGAAATAAGACCCTTTGGAACCATTATAAACCGATTTTGACTTTAATATAAAATAATATTTTGAGGTATTCCTAAGGTGACCCTCTCCTCCCTTATAAAAGGGCACCTCCTCCCCCTCCTCCTCACACCATTTTGAGCACTCAAGCTCGGCCAACCCCTGCCATTTTCTCCTCTCCACTTCCCTAGAATAATCCTAGAGGTCCTGGTCTTCTTCAAAGACCAATCTTTGTTCCCTAAGTGGAGGATTCAAAGAAGCGTTCCAAAGAAGAGGTAATATCCATTACCGATCTTTTCAATTTTCTTTCATCTTAAACTTCTTCTTCTTTGGTTGTTTCATGATAAAGTAATAACATAAGTATTTCTTATATACTGATATGTTATTATAAATATGAAACAACTCTAATTAACCTTCTATCCATCCTACGGAAAAAGGAAATCACCGCGCGTGCGTACGTACGGAATACCGTCTCCACGCCGTGGTGTAATCTATTTTCCACCACCACCTTAATTGGATGGGTATAATGGTTTAATGAGTAACTATTTATGATTATTATAAAGTAATATTGATACTGAAATAATATATATATTCTCCAATACAGTTCCACGATCATAGGAACGATATCATCACTCGTGCGTACGTACGGAATACCGTCTCCACGATGTGATGCGACTCATTCTACATGATCATCATTACATAGTAATTATATAAATGAATTGAATGAATAAATATGATATATGTTACACTAATACCATTCTGGATATAAGGTATCTATAACCTTAATAGAAGAATAAGAATTTATTCGGCAAAACACGCATAAGAACAAAAGGCAATAAAGACCCGAGTAACAAGTAACAATAAAATATTACTAACAAGAAGCTAAGAATATGACCATATATGATATCATATCAATATGTATGATTCTGGAATAAGTCAATGACATTATTTAAACCATTATACAGAAGCTTCGGACACGTACAAAGAAAATCAGACCTAAGGTAAGGTAAATATCACAATCTCATTTTTTATCCGAGATTGTTTATTCGTAAGTATTTACTGGGGTGTATTTTATCATCCACATCCATGTTTCATCAAGTTGTAATATTATTTCCATCCACCTAAAATAGTTTAAATCCAATTTTACCCTTCGGTGAGTTTTTAGTAAAGAATATGAAAGGAATCTTTTGTCGTTTTTTCGTACGAGGTACTTTTTGACTTTTCCGACAAAAGTACAAAGAATGTTTTTTTTAACTTATACGGCATGAATGGATTTTTAAAACATTATTTCCAAGAAGATTCCTTTACAAGTTTTCAAGTTTATTTTTAATCAACTTCTTTTATTTTAAAGTCGTATGAAATGTTATGAAAGGAAAAATGTTTTTGAAGTAGAAAGGATATTTTCCTCAAGAATGGAGTTCAAGTATTTTATCAAAATTATTTTCCATCTAAGATAATAAAAGGGTTCTGTTTTTATCCCTATTATTACATGGATTTGATTATGTTGTGATGGAAATATTTTTATGAATTCCTTTATCTTATATGAATTGTTTTATGATGTCATGTTGCTTAGGAATCCCATTTTTATTACATGGGTTACGCTATGATGTATGGTTTATGATTATGTGGCACACATAAGAAAGGATTCATTATAATATGGGTGGGACCTATATCTCCCTCCAATGCATTGGGTAAAGATTTTATATCTCATGAGATAGACATGGCTGGAATGGTAGGTTATACCGGTTTAGTGAAACAGGACTGAAACGAGGGTTACTCGATTTAGAAAGGGACTTTGTCCACTGAGATAGTCTTGGCAATGAGTCTTGACTAACAAGAAATGATTCTCTATGATTATGTGTGAATTCCACAAAGTTTCATGTTTTAAGTTATGATTATTGTGATTACATTTCACTGCCATGATTTACCCCATGTTATGAAATTATGATCTCTTTTGCAGGTTAATATTTCCAAAAGTTATGTGCTTATGTATATGATGTGATTGATATTTCTTTTGTTTACCCTTACTGAGCATTTGAGCTCACCCTTTTATGTTTTCTTTTCCCCAGGATATAAAGAAAGGTTTTAGGTAAAAAAAAAGGAAGATCTTTATGGGAGATTTTGAAGATCTTTCACCACGATTAGAAGATTATATTCCGAGTTTCCAAAGACACTAAACTATTACGATCCTTGTGTGTGTGTTTTTTTGT
This sequence comes from Viscum album, assembly GCA_963277665.1. Taxonomy (NCBI): domain Eukaryota; kingdom Viridiplantae; phylum Streptophyta; class Magnoliopsida; order Santalales; family Viscaceae; genus Viscum; species Viscum album. Next base: position 1,115,460,435 of record OY728146.1, read on the forward strand.
TATGTACTAAGTATTCCGTAAATGTAATGTAATGTCCATGTACGTTAAGCTTCGGGTCTCTACAGTTGGTATCAGAGGAAAGGTTTAGTCAACCTTTGGAAACTAGGATGTGAGAACTTTAGTGAGATCCCTAGAGATATTTCTACGGTATGTCTAGGGATGTCCCTAAGGTTAAGTATATGTATAGGTTATAGTACTAGAATTACGCTAACGATCACAGAATTAAACCTAAGATGTTAGATATTAAAGGTACTCCCCCTTTATTATGTTGTTTTCCCTAGCATTATTTTTGCCTCTCACACTATTCTTTTTGGGTTTTAGACGATGGCTGGAACCCGAAGGAACCGTGTTGATCAATGAAATTGACAATGCAATGATTGTCCTCCTGAACAAACAAATGTTATGGGAGATGGAGTGCAAAATCTTATTTCTATACTTACACAAGCTATGAATCATTCTGGACTTCCAAATGAGCAGAGAAGGGAACAATATTCTATTGAGTCCTTCATGAGGCAACGTCCACCTTCTTTCAGTGGGTCTTCTGATCCACTTGTTGCTGAACAATGGATCAGTACGACTGAAAAGATATTTTCAGTTCTTCAATGTTCTGAACATGATAAAGTCATCTTAGCAGTATGTCGTTTGGAAGGTGAAGCTGATCAATGGTGGAATCTTATCAAGAATACAAGGCAAAGAGATGAAATTGAGTCCATGGAATGGGACGAGTTCAAGAACTTATTTTTCAATAAGTACATCCCTCGTATTCTTCGAACAAAGATGGAGAAGGAGTTTCTTGAACTAAAGCAAAAGCATGATGAATATGTTGGTATATACGAAGCGAATTTTACAAGCCTTGCAAGGTATGCATCTGGCATTATCATCCAACCTGAAAGTAAAGTTGATCGATTTTTCAGTGGCTTAAAACCAAGTCTTCGAAGGGAATTAGCTATAAGAGACTTCAGTATCTATGAAGAAATTGTGAGTTGTGCTATCAAGGTAGAAATGGAAGTTGGGGTTACATATCCATCTCATGGTTTTGACAAAAAATGAAAGATGGAGTTCAAGGAGAAATCTCAGAATAATGGTGAAAAGAAGATGAATGTTTCCTTATGCACAAAGTGTGGAAAGAAGCATGGTGGAGATTGTCTTAAAGGGACTAGAAAATATTTTAAGTGTGGAAAAGAAGGTCATCGAGCAGCTGAGTGTCGAAGTAATGGAAAAAGTGTTTCTAATGATGTGAATAAAGCAAACACTGCAGAGAACGCACCACCAACACTTCAATGCTTCAAGTGCAAGGAAATGGGGCATTATGCTAATAAATGCCCTAATCCAAGGGTTAGTGATGATCAACATGAGCAACCACTGAAGGCAAAGGACAAAGGGAAGTCACATGCGATCACTATTGGAAATATTGAATATGACAACGATGTGGTGGAATGATTAAGTGTTTATGTAATGGGATTCCAAAATAATGTTTTATCATTGAGTATTGCAATATTTATTGATGTGGTATTCAAAGTGATTGAGAAATTTTTTGGAAATAAGATGATATGCGCATAATGAAGGGAAAACGAGAAAATGAAATGTTTAATAGTATTCATGAGCTCATGATTGATATAAGGACTAAGTGATATCATGGTTTGAGTATATATAATTTTGAGGATTTTGGTATGTGAAAAGTTTTAACTTTTAACTGCATTCAAGTTTTCACTATGGTTCAATGGGTATTCAAGATAATACATTATTAAGGACTTTGAATGTTTGTAATGTGACCAACAAAACATATCTTATGATATATGGGGATCAACGATGGTATTAAATCTTTGGTAATCGTTTTCACTATGTTATGAGAGTGGACTGCAGTATTATGGATAAGCCTAAAGATTGAAATGGATTATGTTGGACATAACTGAGTATTGTTTAAGGATAGAAGTTTTTTTTCCGATATTATTGATGGGATGTTATAGTAATGTAGTTTTAGAAAAAGGACAACCTGCAGGACGGGAGACAACCCATCGCTTCGGACAAGGCTGTGGGAATCGAACCCACAACTGAAGTGCGACTGGCCTTTATCGCCTACCACTGGCCTACAAGAAGTCCCTGTTTAGTAGAAACTAGTTTTATTATATTAAGCAGTATGATATATGAAGTATAAGTCCATTTTAAGAACCATATGTGATTAATCTCACTATAGATCGACTTATGTATATAATTTTTGCTAACCTTTTGTTTGAGACAGATGGAATGACCCGTCATTCTATCACATGATCTGCTAACACTTCACGAATAACAAATTCAACTTCATTTATTTAAGAGACGAAGTGGAAAATTGTTCAAGGATTGAACAACAGTGAGATTGTACCAAAATAAACAAAGTATTTATTCAAATTCAAATTTTCAACTTTAGGGAAATGATCTTGAAAACCAAAAATTTTGTCCTAGTGATCTTATACCTGATGAATCAGATGGTACCTTAGATCGTCACAAATTTATGGATTTGTGATTACTGGATTTTCCATAGCCATGTTCTCTACCACTCTCCAATAGAACATGATGGTTAGATTTCTCTTCCATATCCATATTTTCACCTATGTGGAAACCCAGTGATTAGTTTATTTGGGAAATCGTTACATTTCATACTTTAGTTTTTAAAGCCACGTTTTGGTATTCCTTTTTACGATGTGGGTTTCTATTAAAGAAACTTTTGAATAGTAAACCATTTATAACCCCGACGAATTTCAAGGGTGAAATTCATTTTAAGGGGGGTAGAATGTAACAGCCCGATATTTTATGAAAAATATTCTTTTTTTTATTTCACTAATGTCTTGTGTTGTACACTACACTAAAAGGAGCTTGCACAACACGCATCCTTGACTTGCCTTGCATTACACGCAATCGCGACATTCCTCGATAGCGTGTGTAGTACGCAATACCGAGTTTCACTAAACAACGATATGCTATTAAAATATTATTATAACTAGCCGTTATGAATAGTAATAACCACCTTTTAATTTTTTTTGAAATTTTAGCTCTCAAAATGGACTTAATTTTGGGATTCGGAGTATCGAATTTAGCTTAAGGTGAAATTTTGGTACTTTTCGGATAACTTTCATATTCTGATGAATAGTGAAAATTACTAAATTATAATTAAAAACAACTTTTTTAATCAAAATAATTAATAGTGATAAATTATTAATTTTAGTGGTTTTAAAGTATATTTAGAATATATTTTTACAATTTAATACAATGTTGGTCATTGGATGTAATTTCACATTTAAACCAGACATAAACAAGTGTCAGTCTTTTGATAGATATTGTTTCTTAAAAACACGCTATTTGTTTTAACAGCGGGATTTAATTGTAAAATTAATTAATAAAACTTATATGTTATGAATTTGGTATAATAGAATTCATTTTTGAATTCATAATATGAAATATAGCTTAGGATGAAATTTTGGCATTGTTCTGAAAAACATCAATTTTTGATGAATAGTGAAACTACTAAGTGGTAGGTTAAAAACTGAATTTTGCATAAAACTTAATTTTACCGCTTCTGTGAATGGAATTTCGAAAATCCCACAGACACGGTTAATATCAAGGACTAAAATGTGGTTCAATGAGATGAAAATAATTTTTGGTGAATAGTAACTTTTTACTTTTTTTAACCACGGTTAATAGTAAATAGGGTAACTAAGGGTAAATATGATATTACTATTACCCTAACACATGTCCTAATTCTACTGAATAAGTGTAATTCGACCAAAAACAACCTTATGAATATAATATGACCATTTAGTTCCACTTGGATTAGATTATGACATTTAATATTATTTTATTTAATGAATAGTTAAAATAGTTAAATTCAAAGTTTAATAACTAAAACATTATTAATATGGGGTTATACATAAGATAAATTCTACTATAAATATTCAATAGAAAGCTAAAATTTTTTCCTAAATAATGATATTTTATTTATAATTTTTAGACATTAAATAATTTAATTTATTTATGACACAATGATGATGCAGTAATTATCTTATTAATGAAATATTGACATAATTAATGTTATAAACACCAAAATAAATGTAATTTGAGACTTTTTATAAATTCCACTAATTTTCTAGGTTACTATGATATATTAGTGTTGATTTAATCAACTTGGTTCGAACATATAATTCTGTTATTATTTTCACAAAAATCATATATCAAATAGTGTCAAAATTGACACAAAATAGTTTTTAAATCAAATATTATATTATTAATTGTTATTTTATTCCTAAAAATATTAGGTTCGTCCAAATGACTTAGATAAGGATATATATATTAATAATAAACAATTTGGGGTTCGTTTGGCATGTTATAGTAAGTGTATTAACCATATAGTGAAAGAAAACAAAAAGACACGGTAAAAGTTAAATTATTTAACTTAGAGTTAAATCTAATTGATAAGGTTAAAATAATACCCTAAACTTGTCTAAATCCTATTGGTTGATAGGATTTCGACCCATCCCCACTTTACCTTCGAAATAAGACCCTTTGGAACCATTATAAATCGATTTTGACTTTAATATAAAATAATATTTTGAGGTATTCCTAAGGTGCCCCTCTCCTCCCTTATAAAAGGGCACCTCCTCCCCCTCCTCCTCACACCAATTTGAGCACTCAAGCTCGGCCAACCCCTGCCATTTTCTCCTCTCCACTTCCCTTGAATAATCCTAGAGGACCTGGTCTTCTTCAAAGACCAATCTTTGTTCCCTAAGTGGAGGATTCAAAGAAGCGTTCCAAAGAAGAGGTAATATCCATTACCGATCTTTTCAATTTTCTTTCTTCTTCAACTTCTTCTTCTTTAGTTGTTTCATGATAAAGTAATAACATAAGTATTTCTTATATGCTGATATGTTATTATAAATATGAAACAACTCTAATTAACCTTCTATCCATCCTACAGAAAAAGGAAATCACAGCGCGTGCGTACGTACGGAATACCGTCTCCACGCCGTGGTGTAATCTATTTTCCGCCACCACCTTAATTGGATGGGTATAATGGTTTAATGAGTAACTATTTATGATTATTATAAAGTAATATTGATACTGAAATAATATATATATGCTCCAATACAGTTCCACGATCATAAGAATGATATCATCACTCGTGCGTACGTACGGAATACCGTCTCCACGATGTGATGCGACTCATTCTACATGATCATCATTACATAGTAATTATATAAATGAATTGAATGAATAATTATGATATATGTTACACTAATACCATTCTGGATATAAGGTATCTATAACCTTAAAATAAGAATCAGAATTTATTCGGCAAAACACGCATAAGAACAAAAGGCAATAAAGACCCGAGTAACAAGTAACAATGAAATATTACTAACAAGAAGCTAAGAATATGACCATATATGATATCATATCAATATGTATGATTCTGGAATAAGTCAATAACATTATTTAAACCATTATACAGGAGCTTCGGACACGTACAAAGCAAATCGGACCTAAGGTAAGGGAAATATCACAATCTCATTTTTTATCCGAGATTGTTTATTCGTAAGTATTTACTGGGGTGTATTTTATCATCCACATCCATGTTTCATCAAGTTTTAATATTATTTCCATCCACCTACAATAGTTTAAATCCAATTTTACCCTTCGGTGAGTTTTTAGTAAAGAATATGAAAGGAATCTTTTGTCGTTTTTTCGTACGAGGTACTTTTTGACTTTTCTGACAAAGGTACAAAGAATGTTTTTTTTAACTTATACGGCATGAATAAATTTATAAAACATTATTTCCAAGAAGCTTCCTTTACAAGTTTTCAAGTTTATTTTTAATCAACTTCTTTTATTTTAAAGTCGTATGAAATGTTATGAAAGGAAAAATGTTTTTGAAGTAGAAAGGATATTTTCCTCAAGAATGGAGTTCAAGTATTTTATCAAAATTATTTTCCATCTAAGATATTAAAAGGGTTTTGTTTTTATCCCTATTATTACATGGATTTGATTATGTTTTGATGGAAATATTTTTATTAATTCCTTTATCTTATATGAATTGTTTTATGATGTCATGTTGTTTAAGAATCCCATTTTTATTACATGGGTTACGCTATGATGTATGGTTTATGGTTATGTGGCACACATAAGAAAGGATTCATTATAAGATGGGTGGGACCTATATCTCCCTCCAATGAATTGGGTAAAGATTTTATATCTCATGAGATAGGCATGGCTGGAATGGTAGGTTATACCGGTTCAGTGAAACAGGACTGAAACGAGGGTTACTCGATTTAGAAAGGGACTTTGTCCACTAAGATAATTTTGGCAATGAGTCTTGACTAAAAAGAAATGATTCTCTGTGATTATGTGTGAATGCCACAAATTTTCATGTTTTAAGTTATGATTATTGAGATTACATTTCACTGCCATGATTTACCCCATGTTATGAAATTATGATCTCTTTTGCAGGTTAAGATTTCCAAAAGTTATGTGCTTATGTATATGATGTGATTGATATTTCTTTTGTTTACCCTTACTGAGCATTTGAGCTCACCCTTTTATGTTTTCTTTTCCCCAGGATATAAAGAAAGGTTTTAGGTAAAAAAAAGGAAGATATTTATAGGAGATTTTGAAGATCTTTCACCACGATTAGAAGATTATATTCCGAGTTTCCAAAGACACTAAACTATTACGATCCTTGTGTGTGTGTTTTTTTGTTATGTACTAAGTATTCCGCAAATGTAATGTAATGTCCATGTACGTTAAGCTTCGGGTCTCTACATTTGAGAAATATTCAATATTCACCAGTTATTATATTATGATGTGTATATAAATAACATGAATATATTTTATGATTATTATAACTTAATTTATTTTTATTTAAATATCCATTTTATGATCCCTCTTTCAGGGGGTTAATGTTTTCAATGTTTCCAAAGTGGTAAGTGATTTTTGTCTCAGTGTTCCTTTTTTCAGACTTTACTTATCTTATACAGCTATATTTTTTTTTAAGAGGTGTATATTCTGCCCCTATGAAATGTTAAATCATGAATATATTTATTTTCATGAAATGATGAATTTTTTTAATGATATTCATTCATGGGGATTATTTTTAAATGTTACAAAAGTTGTAAGGATCTTTTGTAACAATCTCAATGTTTATCAGAATTGTTTATGATTATGATTACAATGACTAGATTTTATGATCCATATCTCAATAAACTCATGAATTTAATTATCCAATGGTTATTAAATATATTTATATGTAATATTTCCATTTTTATTCTTTTTTTGCTTAATTTTTTTAGAAAATATTTGTATGAAAATATGACTTTATTTCCATATATTTTAAGAAATATGTTTTTTTTCCAAAAATCATGTTTTTAAAAAATGTTTTAAAATTTTATTTCCAATACCAAAAGGATATTTTCCTCATGAAATTTTTAAAATTATTTTTAAAGGAATCCAATATTGTTTTTCAAATATTATTTCTAAATTAAATTATTTTGTAAATGTTTGGCGAACTTTTAGTTTTAAAAAGTTTTTTTCAAAATTAAAAGGTTATTTTGATAAAAATATTTTTAAATATCATTTTATGATATTATTATTCATCAATGTAAATCCATTAATTAGTACGTAAATGGGTATATGTCGTATTGATACCTTTCTTAATCCTTATCTTGGTTGATTATGGTTGTTTCACTAATATTATTATAGAAGTCATTCATTTTCCATGGGTAAATCTTGAACCAAAGAGATTGTTATGGAACCCATTTCTTTTTCCAGGGGTTAATTATGTTTCAAAGAGATTTAAATTAAACCCATTTTAGTCCCATGGGTCATTCACATTATAAATATATTATTATTGTTTCTATGAGTTTTATTATGAAATATCTATGTACTTTATTCTTGTTTTGGTTCTTGGACTCTACTTATATAATGGGGTGTCCAAGATAGCATAGTGTGAGCTTGTTACGACATACATGTTAGGGTATCCTAGATAGTATTGAGTGAGTATGATGGGGTAGCTCGAAATCACTGATTGAGCCCCTTATAGCTAAAATTATGGGTGCACCCAGATCGCGATCTAGTGCATTGGGTAACACAACTTGTCTTAGGAAGAAAGAAAGAGGAAGTTACATGAGGGTTTTTCTATGGATTTAACAGGGCTCTAGTTATTTCTGACAAGATTTTAACATAAGTTATGAAGACAACTATTCCAAGATACAATCACTTTTTTATGCTTGTTATGAGTTTATAATGTTTCTTATAATAAATATTGATATCACATGGCTCATGATTATTTATTATGGTGACTCTTTCCTTTAAAATATATTATGATCCATGTATTGATGGGTATTATTTACTTGACAATTCTCTCATGCCCTCTAATTATATTTTCATAACATTTTGAACTTCTTATTCTCGTTTATGATATTAAATTTTTATGCTTATGTTTCCCCATAATGATAATTTGAGCTCACACATTTTATTTTTCCTCTTCTAGAGGTTATAATGAATGAATTTGAATAAATTGTGTCTAGAAGTTATTTTATATGGATGATGATGATCACTTAATGTTAAATAAGAAAATATGGGTTAATAATAGAAATTATTATTTGAAAACATGGGTATTATTTATGTAGGAGTCTATGAAAATTAGATAATAATCTAAACATAAAACTTCCTCATTAATGTAAGTTATCCAATTTTTACTTTTTCTATTTTATGGTTTATTTGGAAAAATGGGTCACAATTATTGACATCAAGGATATAAAAGTAAATTTTAGGATTTCAGATATAAAATTGGGAGTGTGGGTTATAGTATATTATATAACTAATGTGTTAGAATGGGTTGTTAATATATAAATTGATCTTTTATCTCCCTCGTCTATTATTTCAAAATTTTGGATCCACATTCCTTGAGAGTGGCTTTCTCATTAATGATTGTTTTTGGTATTTTAAAAAATTGCATCCATTTTAACATAAAAATTATGGTCTCTTATCCTCAATTACCCTCTCATTACAAACCCTTAGTTCATATCAATATCATACCAACCCTATCCTCAACATGAAAAGCCACAAAAAAGAGGATTTTTATTCTCAAAAGTCCACCCCTCAAATAATTATCCCCCTTTACAATGGAGATCATCCAAGAAGTAATGTTTATGTTCCAATCCAATATTTCTCATTTCAATTTCTTTCTCTGCACTCCTTATTCTTAAGATTACACTAAAATAGAATAAAATGATAACATCAGTATCTTTAGTACGCTTATTTTTTATTATAATTATGGTACAAGAAATATCCGCAAATCCCTTTTCCTTTAATAAAAAAATGTGAATCATGAATATGTGTGGACTACCGCCTCCATGAATAACGTATTCATTTTCCCCCGCCACCTATCATATCTTATTTTCAAACATAAATTGTCATATAATTATGATGTCTTTAACATATTTAAGTGTAATTGACCCTATATTCATGTCTGAACCCTTTAAAAATCCATATGAATTATCTTGTAATTAATTTTGGATTCGGGGCTGGGTTTTAGGATCTGAAGGACCCTGATATCAATGTAATATAATTATTAAATAATTTATATCATGAAAATGTAAAATTTAGAAATAAATGCAATTAAAATTGATCAAAAACTCATATTAAAAATATGAGAGAATGTTTGAATTTGGAAAATGGTGTTTCCCTTGAAATGAAATATATTTTGTTGACAACAAACATTGTGTTGTAGTGCATTCATTGGTGAGTGCATTAAATAAATTAAATAATTTATTAATTTCTAAATAACCAATATCCCCTCTATAATTATGTTATTATGGATAATACCTAGGGATAGTCACATAACCATTGGACATTAGATTGTTAGAGTATTGAGCCATTTTCCTCATTGGACGATGATATAAGGATCATGGATTGATTTCAACCAATCGAGGAAAATTGTTAGAAAATTAAGAACATAGAGGAAACGTCAAGGACATCTTTAGAAAATGTTTTTATCACTAAATATTGATCCCTTCTCATGGTAGGGCTTGTTATTTTATGAAATCAAGCACTATTTTATGATTTTTATCCTAGATTTAATTAACCTACTATTAAATTCGCATTTTACATCCCTGAATTGTTATACATCAATATTTTCTTCATTATGCAAGTTTTATTTCACTAATTTTTTTTCTAATATTATAATCATTTGATGTGTCATAATAGAAAATTAAAATATAACATTTTTATTATGCCTCCCCTTCCTCCATTATTTTCATTCATTATCCTTAGATCAATGGGTCAATGATTCAACATTTTGGGATAGGATAAAGCATTATTAAACCTATAGAAATGTGATTATTATGGGACTGATATTGGGATCAGTGGATTGTGAGTGGATCAATGTGTAATAATTGATAATAATTTTTTTTCTAATGACCGGAACCATATTAAGCGATGGGGGGTGCCAAATTTCTTTAATGTGTGACGAAAATCCCAATTTCAAACCACTGAAGACCATGAATCAATGATTAATGTTTATACCCACTAATACTAGTGGTTTAGATGAGACATATAGTTATATTTATGATATAATTGGTTTATATAATGATAAATAAGGGAGAAATCTCATATTTTTTAAAATTTTGGTAGACATGACATGTACTTCAGAAAAACACACTTCATGTATTATAGGCCTCAAAGAGGAAAGGGTTTGATCCTGACTCAAATATCAGACACTATGTGGAGTGAAAACACACCATGTGTAGTGACCAAACACCATGTGGAGTGATAACACACTATGTTACATTGTCTTTTTAGCCAAAAAAATACATTGTAAGTACACACATATGTTATTAATATGGCACACAGAACATGAATAATAGCCACACACCATGTACCTAACTCTTATAGTGAAACCATGTATCTTAAAGTGCATTCCAAGGGACATTGGTGGTCCCACAAACCATGTCACCCTTATGAAATTTTGTGTTCCTTTCCTTTTTACAAACCATGTCCGGTGGTGGAACATGGCCAATATTAGGCTTCAGAGTACACCATAAGTACCTCCTCATTACACTTCTTATAGTATTCCAATGTATTTAACCTCACATATCTCTTTATTAGTAAATTATATTTGGACCCATGAGTAGTCCATTATGTGTAGTATTCCACATACGATGTGATAATGGCCTTTGTTTTGAAATCATTGATACAATGTCATGGGGCATGAGCTTTTTCTCCATGCAAATCTAATATATGAGGTCAAGTCTTGATCATTATCTCTAGATATACATTGGGGTTATCATACCCCCCTTGACTACATTCATGGTTCTGGTGTGGGTTACCCATTTCTTGGTATATGTATGATGTAACCCCTCCATAAACACCTTAGATAATGGGTATCCTATCTACGGAGTGCTGTTCCCTCATCTTTGAGCACTAGGTAGGGTGTGGGTAACACGAATTTTTGGGTTCAACTCCCCCACACAGTGATGTTCCATCACCATGGTGTGGGTCTTCCATGGATCGAGTGAGGATTACATTGGGATACTAGCAGCATGAAAGAACATATATATAGATTTGTGGGTAGACATGGCTTTGAAACTAGCAGTGAAGATGGAGATACCTTATCTATATTCAATTATGTTTCATTGAAAATATATACCTATTGAGTTATATTATACCTTATGTTACATCAGTAGAGTTGAACAATGCTTTTATTATTTCTTTATGTTGTTTGAGGCATCTATTGGGTATATATATACTCACCCCCGCATGGACCTTTCCTATACATGTTTGGTCTTATGAATATTGGGGGATAATTTCCAATGGACATGGTGGACCCTATATTGATCGAGGATAGTAGTTCCTAGTGGGTGTGACAACATTTTGTGGTTGGTCAGTAGATATCATTTGTGTGTTTTTAATTAGAGAACAGTTTCACTAAGACACATGAGGGGTGAATTGAGTTCATTTAAAATTTCATTGAATTATACCCACCTTAATTAATGTTTTTTAGAATTATGATAACCAATCAGAAAAAACAAGGACGAAATAAAATTATCAAAAAAATATTTATAGTATATTGGGGAACAAAAATCCACTAGTACACTAACCAACACTCAAATCAAAATAGCATGGTGGTTTCACAAGACCTGTCTTTTTTCTAGGGATTGTTATCCCTTTTCTAGGGAACTTTATGAATGATTTCATGTAATAGACACATGGTAAAATACAAATAACATTTAATAAGGCACCGAAATTTAAGATTATTTTTCTAGGAACCCTTACAACATAAGAGTAAAAAATAGGCAGTTTAAAATTTATTCTCACTGTTGTAAGAGACAACTTACCTGAAGAAAGAAACCTCCAAAATATAATATTAAGATGAAAAATTGATTTAGGAGAGTATTTTTAATACACATCAAATATAAACTTGATCACATTCTTTATGACATAATAATTTTCTTCTTTTTGAATAATACAAAGCAGTTTAATAGATTTGAATTAGAGTACAAGAGAGTATATGGTTTAGGTATTCCGTTCTTATTTTTTATCTTCAATATACATGCATGAAAAATAATTAAAAAAATCCACTTTTAACTACATAGATCAAAATATATAAAATTGAGGTAGATTTTTAAATTTTACTTATCCTTTTTATAGAATTACAACAGCAAAAATGTCATCAATAAAATTAATATTTTACTTTATTATGATTACAATACTTGAAAATTTTAATAATCATTTTGACAACATGGTGGTAATCCACCATTTAAATAATGAATGGAATTTTTAAATTCTCAGTCATGTACTTCAATGGTAATAAATATGTTGGCTTCAAATTGAACTAGTATATTGGAATTCACCACAAAGCTAACTTCTTAAAATTTGAATTCACATAGCTAATTTTTTCATGTATCTAAAATTCATTAGGTGGAAGAATTGAACCATGTAGCTAAATTTAATTTAGAAAATTTTTATTGTCATATTGCTCACAGAAGTTATTGCATCAATGTAGCCAAATTAACATTCAATTTTGAACCACATATTGGATTTCACTAGGAATCAAAATCACATAGTTAATTACTCCCCATAAATGATGTATGTAGTCATTTGATTAATGTAGGAATTTAAAGGACATATGTGATTTACACATAGCCAATTCTATAACATAGAATGTCCAAGTAGGTGATTTCTTCACATATTCAATCCACATCACCAAATCCTTAATGTAGTCAAATTAACCACATAATTGATTCCCTAACATAGCCAAATTCCATACATAGAAAAATTTTATTATATTTTTATATTATGAAGATTATAATAGCCGAATGATTTAGATAATGATAAAAGAAGTTGAAAACACATAAAATAAAAAACCATCAGTAAAATATTAGGGGAATTTTAGATCATCAAAACATAATGTACATAATATATACTATAACAAAATTAGTAGTCTAACAACATCTCAATATTTTTATCAAAAAACCTATAATATATTGAACATATTAGTTTTGTATGATTTAAAAATTGGGATAAAAAACTATAGGATATGTGATACTTATAAAAATTATAAAATTTAATATTGTTCTCTCTTACCCTCTTAATTTGAATTCTATTTTAGGTGACTTTACCCCCAAAATTTGAAAACTTATTCTCTTTAAGAATCTCGTACCCCTTTTTTGTCATTAAAAAGGTTAGGAATGGAGTAGAAAAACAGAAATAATATAGCCTTGTGAAATTATGAATAGATTAATTAATTTAAATTTTGAATTAATATAGACTAAAATTTAGTAAAAACATCATATACAATATTGATAGAAAAAATTAGGATATAAAACATTTAATGAAAAAAATCACTATGAAAAACATAAAAAATGAACACAAATATTACATGAAACAAATTTCGATGAAAAACATGAAAAATAAATAAATACACTTAATAAAAACAATATCTAAGAAAAACATAAGAAATAAATAAAGACACTAAATACAAAATATTGATATGAAAAACAAAAAAAATATGAATAAAAAGAATTGAATTAATTTATAATATGATTAAAAAACATATTTAATAATCATCTACAAAAACACATACAATGACCAGTTATATTCACCATGTTTATGGATTAGGTCAAACATGTATATAGGTATGTTTGAAGAAACAGTCAAGGTTGGTGAGGTTTGATAGGTATAAGGATTTTCCATCTTTGAAGGTGGAACAATTTTTCCCAATCTAAAAAATAGGATTGTATTCACTACCAAAATTTGAAATTTAATGTGACCTCTAAATAGGTGTGGTAAGAAGTCCTTATATGTTCCGAGTAGCAATGATAAAATTATGTCTATCAGTAGGAACATAATCCCCTTTTACTTGAAAGTATGAAGATGTATCCCCTAGAGAGGTTATTATATAGGAATTTCAATACCCACTATAGATTGCTTTATATTATAAATGTGGGAAGTATAAATACAATAGTTTACCTTTTTACTAGTAGATCTAAAAATATCAAGAGTAGATGGTCTAAGATTTCTTCTACCTCAAATTTAATATGATGCATCTACAAAAAAAATTCAATCCTTTTTAGGATATTTAAGTGGAAGAACTCATTAATTTCCATAGGTGTTTTTATGCATCTAATAAAATATTTATAAACCATTTTTTACAATACTCTTATTGGATTTATGTCAGCCTAAACTAAATCATTTAGTATTCTCATACACTGGGGATAACATTGAAGTTTGTAGAACAACTGAGCAATCTAAAGTCAATTGTTATATGTTTTTACTATAAAAACATTTCACACTAATCATATAACCATTCACTAATTAGAACATATTTTCTATACTAGCTATCTAATTTGAAAAAAATTAAATTTGATCTGAAAGGGAACTGGATGGTGGTTGCAGAACTATATAATTAGTAAGAGAATCAAAAATAAGATCTGGTGACATTGAATCTAGTTTAGAAAGAGAAAATCCCAATTTCATATAATTAAAGCAACTGAAATATGAATGGGTCCACGAAGTTTGTATTCAACCATTTAATTTCCATTATAACTATCCAAATCTGGAGGTGTTGTTTCTAATTCAAAACCATATTCATCATTAGATGAATAAAAACCATCGATGGCACTGAGGTTCTTTCTAAACCAGTTTCCAAAAAACATATTATTCTCATTGATTGGTCTAATAGAGTTAGGGATCATATAATTTATAATTTTACAGACCTACAAATTTACATTCAACTTACCATAAAATTATTCTTTATGTTATCCCATTGGGTCATTCAAAGACACATCTATTCAAACACCATGTTTTCTAGCTTCTTTTCTAGTGTCTTGAAACTCACTCAGAATATCCTTCAATAATTCATACATTAGAAATGGTTTGAGAATACCACATTGTAAATATATAATTTGACATGATAAAAAATTCATGTTTTTAAGGAATCAGGTCAAATCCACTCTTATAATCAAGAACCACTAAAGATTCTGAGATGGCAGATGCAGATGGATATAAGTTCTTAATAAACTCAAACTAGCTTATAACTTCACTTCATAAAGTGTAAAATATTCACTTTATTTGTATGATAATGGACATAAAATAATCAATAACATCTTTATACATATCATATTTCACCATTTGGAAATTATGAATCATGCCCCTTTATAATGAAATTAACTGTCCAAGTTCATTGAAAACTTACATGGAAGAAAATACATCTTTCAAGACACCCACAAGGGATTTTATCTCTTTAATATATTTTGTATTTACTTTATAAGAAAAATGAATCATAGAAGGATATGTATTAATTCTTTTTAATCAATTTTGATTGAGCATCCTCCATTCCATCTAACTTATCAGAATCTTCTTTGTAAATAAATCTTTATATTAGCTATTTAATCTCATATTTTAAAGAATACAACTAATTATTCATGCCAATATAATATTATTTTAAATTATCAAACTCATACAACATCCTAAATGAAAAATTATTTATTCATAAATATCTTATGTCTTTCAAACTAAATGAGAATCTACATGCATGTGAGAAGAAGGTGATGGAATATGTGGTGTATGAGAATGATTAATAGACTCTATTCCTGCATCTTCACCTATATATTTACTAATAGGTGATATACAAATATTTGATTCAATAAACTAATGTTAAACCATATCTTCATATATTTATTTAGAATCTAACACATTAGGCATGGTTTTAAAATCCATTTTTTTGAAACAATGGTGGTTGTCTTCACACCTGACTCAACATACTGAATAGAAATAAGATCTTCAATAATTTCATCTAAATATCCTTCAAATAGCTCTACCTAAGTAGGATTTTTTATAGACTCTTTTATCCCTTATAATACATTTCAATAAATTAATGAATATTTTCAGATCTATGGTCGAGTCGGTGTAAGATTCTAAGTCCTAGTGGGAAGATAATTTTTATTATCAAAAAAATATTAATTATGTTAATACAACTAATGTCACGAACCAGGCCGGGTCGTCATCCGACCCGGTGCCTGATCCAGTCCGCGACATGACCTGAAGTGTGTTCTCGATCCCCAAGGGTTGGAACATGTGCCTGGGTATCAAAAATAAAACTTGGGAATGATTTACCTGAATAAATAGATATAAAACAAACAAGTTGAATAAATTGAAACTAAAAACAGACAACCAAACATTCCCTTACCAAGTTCAGACTTAAAGTTAACAACTTGAAATAAAAACCCAAAAGAAAATACATCAAGAAAAAAAACAAAACTCCACACAAACCTCCGTGCGACATGAGGAGTCACATCCCCAAGCCGTCGCCGCCAACCTGCGTGGTGAAATCAATGCAACTCAAACCCTCATCGCTAATCCCGATGCCTCGACTTGGAAAGAAAAAGAAACATAATCTACATAAACCCAAAGGTGTATGTAGGAACTACAAGAAAACCGCCTCTTACCGGCGGTTTTTTTCATATAGCGGTGGTTTAAACTGCCGCTATATGGATTGGAGGCGGTTTACAGAAACCGCCGCTAAACTGGGCATCGACAATCTATTGGTGGTGGTTTTATGCATTTCGTGGCGGTCAAAGAAAAGTGTCATAGTACCTCATTTCGCGGCGGTTTTTGATAAATTTAGCGGCGGTTTTACGGGCTATTTAATTAGCGGCGACTATAATCGCCGTGAAATTCAGGCGTCTCGTGCGCTTGCTTAGCGGCGGTTAAAACTGCCACTAATTCCGGCGTGATTTAGCGGCGGTTTTAACCGCCACTAAGTTTATTGCCAAATAAATTTAGCAGTGGTTTAAACCGCCGCTAAATGTATAAGTGGTAAAACATTAGCGGCGGTTAAAACCTCCGCGAAATGATGACCCGAAAAAAAATAGCATTTCTACTTATACTGCACCACTGCCCTGGAAAACAAACCAAACAAGAAACCATTTATAAATAATAAAACATTCATGGTTTTAATCACTACCAACACAAGTACTAAAAAAATTCATGGTTTTAATCACACCCAACACAACTATCAAAGAAGAGAAGGTTTGGTGTTACACCCAACATATATACATGAAGATAACAATGGTTAACAATACACCCAACCCATATAATAAATAATAACAATAGTTGGAATTACATTAAACACATGTAACTGACAAGAACACTAGTTTTAATTGCACCCAACCCATATAAGAAGTCATATTAATATTTGGAATTATGCTCAATCTATGTAAAAACCAAGATAAATTGTCAGAATCAGGTATAACCTACATAACCAGAAAAAATTGGTTGGAATCACACCCAACACATATACCTATAAGAATGATAGTTGGCATCTTATTCAAATTATTATAAAGTTTTCAACATGGTTAAAAAATAGCCAACCTATATAGCATGCCAAAGAAATGGTTAGCATTATGCCAAACCTAATTAACAATATAGAAACATCATTGGAATGAAACCCAACTAAAGGACCAAGTAATAAAAAGAATTTAATTACACCCAACCAAAAATATACATCATTTTACTCAAGTCACTCTTACTTGGATAAGATCTCCACTGTCAATTATTTTGTATATAATTTGCCATCATTGAGGAATTTCTTTAAATAACTTTTAAGATATTATCATTTCACATTAATACATACCCCTCTTGGTTATCATTCCAAGTTCCACCACCAATTTCAATTTAATTCATGGATGTACATGATTAATAATTATAAACCAGAGGACCTTACACAGCCCTAAAAAACCTTTCCTGAATCTCATCTATGAGGAAATCTAATTTTGTTCCATCCTGATCCATTGTTACCTTCCCTTCTACACTTGTGCATCAAACAACACATACAACATATATATAATGAGGAGAAAATTTATGCACCACCTACGCAATATTCATAAACACCCTTTCATTTAATGTTGATCAAAAAGTTGATCCAATTCAATAAGAATACCTAAAGCATACAAAATACCTAAAATTATGGATTTAGAATGAAACACAAGATAACATCAAATGAAACAAGAGATTGGGGGTCACATGGATTTATACTTATAGTTTAGAGATGATCAAAATTGAAAATATTTGATTCCATAAAGGATTAAAGTGTATGGATCAAAATGTGCCAAAGAAGAGAGGGGAGGGATCACTACTAGTCTTTTGTCCTATAAGGAGGAGGAATGACGATTAAATGGGTTGATGTTCAGTTAGAATAAGAACCTTTAAAACATCATTGTTATAAAATACTTTGTATCGATGATTGACATTATGGTTCCAGGAAATAAGGTCTCTCCAGTCGACCACATAAGAAGACATTTGAGAAATAGAGGACATATTTAAAGAGAATAGAGAATATATTAGAAGATATGTAACCATTAAGAGAGAATCATTTGTGCTAATCAAACAAAATAAGTGCATAACATGGAAAACATTACGTGGACCACATGATCCATTCTAGGTCACGAAAATCACATAACCCATAAAAAATATTTTTATCACATGATTTTTCTTAATACATATAATCATGTTACCATATCAAGGTCACATAAATCACATAAAGATTAGTAGATCATGAAAAAATCCTCAAGAGACAACCGACTCACATAAGATAGACTAATGGCCAAGAGTGTGCATCAAAGTTCAAATAAATTACCATTGATTAGTTCATGGATTGATTAAGTGAGATATTTAGACAAGGTGATCACACAAAGAGGTCAAGTGACATGATCACATGATTAGGTCTCTTGTATGGTTCTTGTGATGAGGTCATGCAAAGTTGTCTTGTAAAACAATCGCACGAGAGAGGAGGTTTTGAGAGCTATGGTGCTTCATGTCACCTGTCAATTGACCAGCCTCTCACCCCCTATTTATAGGGAACCTCAAGGAATATGAATGGAATTATAGAAGACCAAAAGAGGTTTTGAATTCCATCCAGAGAAAGCATAAGAGACTCATGAAGTCATTTCCTACCTCATAACTGAGTCCTTGTTCCTTTGAACATCACTTGTGTGGGGGGGGGGGGCATTTTTTGACGCTAGCCAAATGAGCATTGTATATTTTAGGAACAACGAAATACCAAAAGAATAGGTATTAATATATACCCAAAGGAAATAAAATTATAGCATGTATACATATAGATTAATCACCTAGGTCACAAGGACCATGTGAACTTCAATGAGGCTCATGATCACATGACCCTAGGAACATCATGCAAAGGGGTTATGCAATTCATGTGATCTGTTCCTCATCATGTGAAGCCCCATCAAATATTCCAATTAATCATGTAAAACCCCTCTGATTATTCTTTTTTATCATATGAAATGTCATCTAACAATCTCCCAATATGTTCATAAAATAAAAGTTAGAAAAGAGGGAAGCTTCATGGGAAGGGAGTTGCATTGGTTTTCATGTGATGTGGTTACGTGCCTCATAAAAACTATTAATGATCATTAAAATCACATTAGAAAACCATCTTGATCTAGTGATATCCATTCAACATGGCTGTTTGGACATGCAACACCCTAATGAGTCCAATTCCCAATGCTGAATTTACAACAGAAACATCAAAGAGCCTATTACCATAGATCATCTAACCAATGAAACAAACACATCATTCTCTTTACCACCTTAGGTTATTGTGATCATTCAAGGTTAGCCACTGAAGCTCCTCCAAGACCAATGGGTTTTAAAGGTTCCATACACCACACATGATATATATACAAACCAACCTTTCCCATATTTGTTCAACACATCAACAATACTACTCATGGTCCGATGATGCATCGTCACCCTCTCCACCTCCATCTCCTGCTGCCACCTGTAAGAACATTATATTGTAAATTAAATATTGTTTCATATTTATAATTAAACTTAAAACCAATAAAAGTTTGAAAACTAAATGATTTTTATTTTTTGTGATTTACCTACTCACCACCACTCGGTGAACTACCACTAGGGGCATATATGCTCATCTGCTGATATAAATCAGTCAATGCTTTCTGCATAGCAGATATCTGAGCCCCTTGGTCTTCAACTGTGGCTTGTAGTGAAGAAATCTCCCTTTGAGAATCTTCAGGTATGGGCTGATTATAACCAGGAGTAGATGCGGCTAGAATCCCTGATGTCCTGCTAAAGACCTCAGATGGTACGGGTCCCAAACCCATCCCGCACACTCTACCAGGATGCTCCTTCCCAAGGACTTGAGAAACCGGGTCATCCTGGGAGACTGAGTAGGACTTCCCAGGATTGGAATCCCATAGTTCTTTAATTTTTACCTATAAATCAAATATCAATACATATTAACATAGTAAAAACTGATAATAAGTTATTATAATAAAAATTTGACTTCATACCCCAACTTCTTTGGTAGGATCATTAACAAAAGATACATCTGATTTTCTGTGAACATCCAACCACAGTTCAGTCCGGGAGGCTTCATTCCCTAAACTCTGTGACTACATTAAGAAAAGATAAATAAAAAATTCAATATATTAAATATATAATATTGTATTATAAATATTTAAATTATTTAAAATATTACCAATGACATTCGGCTTCTAGAAAATATTTATGAGCCCGCTGTGTGAGGGATGACTTGATTCACCCTGTTTGATGCATTCTGTCGTGAGAGATCCTGAAATAAATAAAATGAAATTTAACAGTAATGTATCCAATGTCATTTTCATATTCATAATCATGTATTAATGTAAAATGAGGATAATATAATAATATATATTTCAATACCATCCGCTTCTCATCACGATGCCTTTCAACAAAAACTTTCCACTGCTCTTTTGGTACCCCACTGGGTAGCTTGTCATACATTTGTTCCAAGGTCAACGAAGTATCGTTGACATCACACCACAATCTCCATTTGAAATCCTTCCATTTTTTACCAAGATTTTTCAATGTCCACTTCCCTGCTATCACATCAGCAACTGTGAAGTGGAAGAACATCTGTATACAGAAATTCATTTTGAACATATTAGTAACATGACATTCAATTAAACCATAATGTAATAAAATTACCTTTATTTGAGAATCGAAAACGTAATTTTTCTAGTTTGGAGGCATATGTCTCCAATCATCATATGAAATGGGAAGGGAAATGGGCTCTGCTGCCAACTGACCAATAATCTGGCCAAGTAACCCCGCGACATCATCTGTAGGGACTCCATAAGAATCAAATGGCATGAATATATTTTCAGCATTAAAGTTCCAAACATCTGAGCTTTTTAAGTGTTTCTCTATAGTTTAATTTTTTTTATCTTCAATGAGCAAACAATTAGTATAAACAAAATGCAATAAATTTATTTAATTAAAATTTATACCTGTGATTGTGACCCTCTAGTATGTCCGGGATGAACTGGAAGGGGTCTGTCACCGCCCAACTGATGAGGCACCTGTAGGGGGAGTAGACGACTCATCCTCTAATGGGAGGCCATCTGATGGTGTGAGAGATGGTGCAGGGGGATATGGTGTGGGGGTGTAGGCAGCTGGTGCCTCAGATGTCGTGTGGAGTGACCCAGATGGATCGACATCTGTCATAGAACTAGAAGAAATGGTATACCGCTTCCTCCTTGGCATTCCTATCATTTAATCAAATAAAATAAATTCACAATATATATTTCAAAAAAATAATGCAGAAAAAAAAAATTAAAAATGATAACAGATGCCCAGTACTAACAAAAAAAATATATATAACAATGATAATGAATGACTGTATAAATAAAACAATTGGTTACTGGATGAATGAATAATTGTACATACAATAATTTTCCCCTTCAATCATGTCGGTTTCCTACTCCATTGCTTCATCCACTTCATTCATCCTTGCAAGACTAATATTTTCAATATCATGATGGACAAATAATTCTACTTCTTGTTGTTGATGACATTCAATTTCAGAGGTCAAATCTTCCACTTCATCACCCATATCATACAAATCTATTTGTATTACATGAGTAACTACACTCCACCCTTCATCAACAACATCATTCACATAATATACCATTTTTTCTTGCGATGCAAAGATATATGGATCATGCATTTCACGATCACCTACATCCATCAAGCAAGAGAAGTTCACATAAGTAAATTGCAATGAATCTCTTTTAACACCTCTAATAATATGGACCCATTTTCATTTGAATAAAACAACAGAAAAATGACCATGGTAGTTTAATTCAATAATATCATGCAGCTTTCCATAGTATCCCACTTTAGCAAATGTAAATATACCACTATTCTGTGTTTTCAAACCCACTTCTCGATCGACTGTACGAAATCTAAAGCCATTCACATTATAAGCGTCAATCTTTCTAACTTGCTTTATAAGACCTCTAGCAAGAAACTTCAAATCTTATGACAAGTCTGCTCAAGTATCCTCATTCATGATCCGAAAACAGAAATATAATTTAATAGATTTACAAATTGTATGTGTCAAACTAATATTCATATTTATTTCAATATTTATGAACTTACACGTCGTGCAAACTATTCTACAAGCTCTTTATTCACACCTTTCATTATATCTTTCTCATTTCGTGTTTGGCCTCTCATTCGTATCTTTGTTTGTACCATCAAATCTTTAATAAATGGATCTGTAATTTCACTATTCAGCAGCACATATCTATGTGCCTGTAATAATTACAATTCTGTTAGTGTCACATTTGAGGTCCTCCCAACTGATCGGCCAATAGCAGGAAATATTTTTGATTTCTGATGCATTTGAGATTGAGTTGATGTTTCATCAACACGTCCAACTCGATTAAATCTTGTCTCAATATCATCTAAATACTTGGAACAAAAGGTAAGACATTCCTCATCCAAATAGCCTTCAACAATAGAGCCTTCTGGTTGAGCTTTATTTCTCACGTATGATTTCAAATGCCCAAGATATCTATGAAATAAAATAATAATATTATGCATTTATGTAAATGTCAAAAATTGTTTACTTAGCTGGAAAACATATAAAGAAAATACCTCCCAATTGGATACATCCATCGATAATGAACGGGGCCTCCTAATTTAGCTTCTTCAACCAAATGCACAGTTAAATGCATCATGATAGTAAAAAACGATGGAGGATAGATCATATCCATTGCACAAAGAGTCAATAAAAACCTATCCTAGAGGTTGTCAAGATGAAATGGATGTACAACCTTCTCACATAATTGCCTGAAAGATGTGCAGAATTGGAGTACAACAGCAGTAACTTTTTCAGGTAATAATGTACGCAATGCCAATGGTAGTAACTTCTGTAACAAAATATGTGAATGGTGACATTTCAATCCATGTAACTTACGATTCTTCAAGTCAACACACCTCGAGATGTTACTTGAATACCCATCAGATACCGTCACATTCTTTAAAATTCGAAGGAACGTATCTTTATCCCTATTTTTCATTGCCAAAATGGCCGGAGCATACTTTTCATTCTCATCTAGCCAGAGATCGTGTTTTATGTTCATTACTTGTAAGTCTTTGCGACCATTAAGATGATCCTTCGACTTTCCATGCTCATTAAGTAATGTGAAAATAAAATTATCACAGACATTCTTCTCAATATGCATCAAATCAAGATTGTGGCACAATAAATTAAATTCCCAATATGAAATTTTGAAGAATACACATTTTTTCTTCCATTGTTGCATTCTGATTTCACTTGACAATGCACTTCATACCTGTTTTCCGCTATCATTCAAATGATGAACCTTCCCAAATTCTATTTCAACATTTTCATGCTGTGTTAATATTTCAGAACCGGTTAACAACTTTGGAGGTGGTCTATGATCAATGAAACCATTAAATTTTGATTTGTTCAGCCGAAATCTATGAGATGCATCGAGAAATCTACGATGTCATTAGAAGAACCATTTTCTACTGTGAGGTAGCCATTTGGGATCAAAATAAAAGTTACAAATGAGACATGCCAAACCTGTATAAGTGTTCCAACCAGATAAATTCCCAAGCCTAGGAAAGTCACTAATGGTCCACAGTAAAGCAGCATGAATTTTGAACATTGTTTTAGAAGAAACATCAAATGTCTCTACACCGTTACTCCATAACTTCTGCAATTCTTCAATCAAAGGCTGAAAGTATACATCAATATCATTTCCAGGCATTTGTTTTCCAGGAATAATCATTGAAATGATAAAAGATGATTGTTTCATACACATCCATGGAGGTCGATTATAAGGGATCAAAACAACTGGCCAAATGCTATAACTTGTACTCAAAGTCCCAAATGGGTTGAATCCATCGGCAGCAAATCCCAATCAAACATTCCTAGGATCAGCTGAGAAATCTGGATGTAATGAATCAAATGTCTTCCATGATTGGGAATCTCGTGGATGTCTCATTAACCCATCATTGTTATTATCTATAGAATGACACTTCATGTGTTCGGTGGTTTTCGATGACATGAATAATCTTTGCAATCGAGGCTTCAAAGGAAAGTAATGAAAAACCTTTGTAGGTGTGCTCCTTTTCTTCTTCTTCTCCATGAAATTATGTTCATTTAGACTTCCAACATCACCCTTTGCCTGCCATCTAGAAGAAGAACATTTCTTGAAATTCTGTCTACTTGAATCCTCTCCCCAATAAAGCATACAATCATTGGGACACGCATGTATTTTTTTATAATTCAGACCAAGATTGTTAACAACTTTTTTCATATCATAAAAATATTCTGGGATTTTTGCTTTAGGAAATGCATCACGTATCAATTCCAATATCATGGACATTTCCTTATTTGTAATTCCACATAGACATTTGATGTGATACAACTTCAGCAGAAATGAATGTTTTGAATATTTCAAACACCCACAATAAAACTCTTGATTTCCATCGTCAACTAAATCATGAAACACATGTTCCTCAGTGAAAGTTCTGATATGTTTTGATGCTGATAGTGGTGCCTTGCAGTGCCTAATGCGTCATTTATTAGGTTTTGCATTTTATTTTCCATTGTCGATGAACTTGGGACCTCATTCTGCGGATTAACATCAGTTCTCAATCTTTCTGTAACGTTCGATTCTCCATGCCAAATCAAACACAAATATTGATCAGGGAATTGCTTCAGTATTAAATGTTCATAAACCTCATCTCTCTTCAACCATGTTCTAAATTTACATTTAGGACATGGACATTTTATTCTCCCTTCAACAGATCGATTAGAAATCGCAAAATCTAAAAACTCATTCAATCCCTTAACATACTGAGGTGTGTTCCTCGGTAATGTGATCCATCTTTTATCCATCTATATCTCAATGTGCCTACACAAAATATACGATAGTGTAA
This sequence comes from Viscum album, assembly GCA_963277665.1. Classification (NCBI taxonomy): domain Eukaryota; kingdom Viridiplantae; phylum Streptophyta; class Magnoliopsida; order Santalales; family Viscaceae; genus Viscum; species Viscum album. The sequence goes on from OY728146.1 coordinate 1,115,486,247, forward strand.
GATTGCAGAATCATAATATAATATTGATGACCCATTGATCATAAAGTATGCATAATATAATAAAGATGATTCATTGATCACATTTACCACTTACTTAGCATGCCCAGACAAACCAAACAAGTCTGGTCCCTAGGAGACGGCGTGAACACCTCATTGATGAGCAGTAAGAATATCAGGTTACACAATTATCATAACACTGTCAATCACACATTTATGTTGCCTCAAACAATTTCTATCCCCACTACATTAATGAGATACATTGGTCCACTCAGATTACTTCCACACCCTCAGAAAAAACACTACAACTTTCATGAACATCTCATATACTCACGTGCTTGGTCATCTCAATTAAATGTTTTATTTTATTTTCCATATCTAGAAATGGGATACCAGTCGATATTTAAAACATCCATCCAAAATCACTAATATAGAATACCAATGCATGGGTTCCCATTTCTAGAGTTTCCCCTCATTGGATCATGTTTAATAATCATTACCTTCACTTATCAATATTATAGATCAATAAAAATAATATGGAATATTTTTTTACCATATTTAGTTTCATAATTTGAACAATGTTGTTGATACATGTTTATAAGAAAATGAATATCCTTATCACTAGATCCAACACAGTGATAGCACATTATGATAATTCCCACACTTAATTTCAATGTTTTTTCATCTATTAACCATTTATTTAGTCGTGATTACCTATTCTTCAAAGATGGACAAGGATTATTTAATTGATTAAAAATATGAGTTTTATTTTTTTGGTCTTTATCAACATTACTATAAATTATTATATTTTCATTACATATAATCAAGTACCTTTTATTTATATAATAAGCATATGGTTCAAGTGATCTTTTATTTTGAGTGATGATACTTTTTTTAAAACAATTAAATGGTTCTGTCCCATTTATCCTCATAAACCAAAGAAAAATATTCATATATCTATTATCCATATATATTACATGGTTGTACCTTCGATGAGTTCCACATGAGGGTGTCGTTGAGTTGGAGACAGAGAACACGAGTCATTGATGAAGGAGCGGTGAACTCATATTTTTCCATGGATTACATCTTTTACATGACTTATTGAGGAAAAAAATTATTTATAGTGGGGAGTTTGTAAGATCCTATTACTGATCTATGAGGTATTTTTTTATCCTCTTCATGGTTTTCCTTTTTTCCATTGTCTGTAAAGGACTTAGAAGGAATTGGTAAGATACCTAAAATGGTGAAGTCAGATATTTGTTGTACTTTCATCTTTAACCTGCTTTTTCTACATGATTCAAAAGTCTTTCACACTGTATAACTAGGATACACACCGTGTAACTATTGCTAGATACAAGTCATGAAAGGGTATTCTTGCTGTGAATGTTTACACCTCGGGAAGAGTGGTTTCACATTGTAAATTTTAAAATAATGGATTTTTAATTCGAGGTGAAGTATTTTTCAACATACTAGAACACCATGGATTTCACAGCAGGTAATAGTATTACACATCATCAAATAACCCTCGTGTAGTTTTTAAAATAGGCGAGTGGCTATTTTGGCTTCAGTTCTTTTCTCCAGGCCCTTGGATCCCTACCTAGAGATCTTCTCGGGTTATTTTGGGAGACTATGCTCCATCTAGATTGATCCATTCAACATTGGATATTTTATTATAGTCGTGGCGCATCTCTCTGGGTAAGAAATATTTCTGATTCTTCATTTCTCTTGATAATGGTGGCACCCTAGGGTAACATTATCAGATCTGGTGGCCTAAGTTTTTGAGTCTTTGTGTATTCTTCTAGATCCTTTGGGAGATCTCATGATGGAGGCCATTCCTTGGTTAGTTGTGGTGCGGCGGATGTCTGTTCTTGAGGTATTTGGTGTTTTCCCTTTCCACAAACCCCTTCTTTTCTAATTTATATCAATATTAATGTTTTTATTATATTCTAGGGCCTTCGTTTTCATCATTGGTTTTTCATTGTTGGTGGATCCCATTACGAGAATGTGTGACTTGAGCTTTGAGGTAGGTGGTTCCATCTCTAGCCTATGATAATTATCCTAATTTCTCTTAATTTATAAGTTGATTTATCAAATTGGAATGACTATTTTCATTTTTCTAATAAGGGGTTTTTGAGAGAAATGTTTTTCCATTATTTTTGATAAATTAAAATGAAATGGGTACTTTTAAAATATTGAAATTGATTTGTGAAAATGAGCACTTAGATTACCTTGGGTACTTAGGTGGAAGGTTTATCTTTGGTCCATCGTCCATGTTTTGTGATTATTAGGAGGTTTTATCATGGGTATTTACTTGGTTTCCTAGTCCCATTTTTCTAGGGGACAACTTAGCATTTGGGGGGGGGGTACTCATGGGGTATTCCTCTTATTCCTAGGCATGTGTTATAGGAATTGGATTGTGCACATGATTTATTATTGTATAAGTTTTCTTCTAGTCTAAACTATAGTGTTCCTTGGTACTTATGCCTCTACTGCTTATTTTATTTTGTAATGATTGGATTTCTAAGTTATAATTGATATACATTATATACCTACTTTTTTTAGAACTATGAGAAAGGGAAATGTTTACCCATGTTTTCTATAAAATTTCATTATTGATTATCATTCCACATTATCACCTAGTAGACTCCATGAAAAACATATCCTCATCGATCTAACAGTTATTCCAAGGTTCAAGTTTCTAAACTACTAGAATAGAAAATCCCTAATTGATCCACTATTGATGTGATTCCTTAAGTAAACTAAATCAAATCACCCCAAAAATGAAACCACACCAACCACTCCAATTGGATCATAGACATGGTCAAAAAAAGTTGGAAGAACCCATAATATGAACACTCTAATTTCATAATAGATATTTTTTGGAGGGGGGACCACATCAAATAGACTAAAGCATAAACCCTTAAGTATTTGTTTCCCCAAAATCACACCAAGATATCCCAAAACATCCTAAATGGAACGTCACATTCTCCTATAAATTCTTTTAAAACAAAAAAATTCACAATAGAATAAAAAAACCATTCTCAAAAAATGCATTTTCCAAAAATAAAATTTTCAAATAACACATGTTCTTGTAAAAAAACCAAATTGCATACGTAAATCCTAAAACATTACCAACCATTTCTTGATACCACCTAAGATTCTCAAATCTCAATATTTAATTAATGTAAAATTTTTTTACTATATCAATTTCATTAAATGAAAATAGTCTGTTTTTCAAACCCACCATGGGGTTTCAAATTCCTTTAAAACTAAATTGGTTTTTAAAAGAAAAAATTATTACAGAAAACCAATTCAAATGATTTAAAATAAGAAAAAAATCCCAATAATTTTCCAAAAAACTGAAAATTAGTAAACAAATCCCAAAGGATTCCTATCAAATTAGAATGATTTTCCATAAAACACTCATTTAAAGAACACACATTTCACACCACCACTAACTGAATTACACCACAGAAAAGGAAAAAATAAATTTTCCACATTCCACATTCCAACACATTTCATTATTCAGGCTCATTCTCATCATATTTAAACATCAAACATTTCATATGTGTATCAAATTATTAAGTCATTCAATCATCATTTCCATTTCATTAACCCATCCCATCTCATTCTATTTCAAACATTATTAACCAATTCCATTACTACTAGGGCATCTATCACAACACAACAAAACACCCAAACCATCTTATTCATGCTATTATCTAACACATTAACACAATATCTTATCCACTTATACTACCTACTTTTTATAGCCACATCACAACCACTTCAATCGCCACCACCCCACAACATGGTCTCACAACGCATCACATTTTCAACCCCACATCACAACCACACTAGAACTCATAAAACCACCAAATACACACACACATCATAAAATTAAAATTCTAAAACAATTTTTAAATCATCACACAACATTTTTCATATTTATTCATGTGGATTTTATCACATTCCACTTTTAAATTCATGGGTATTCTCACACATGTAGAGTTTATTTGGGGAATCCATTTGTTTAGTTGTGAATAAGTGATTAAAAAATTATATTAGGATGATTAAAAACTACAACAAAAAATGTTTCCTGAATTAAAAAATACCATAGTGAAATAAAATCCCAAAGGATTCCTATTTTTTGATGCACATAAAATGATTTTCACAGCACATCCACAAACTGAATATCAAAGAAACAAAACAATACTAAAAATTAATCCAAATATTCAAATACAACACAAGACCTTCCATAACCATAATCTCTATCAAAATTATCTATATTTCAAACCTAGTTAAATGGATACATACCTGGAAATGACGGGTCGCTGGAGATGGAGGTCGTGGGGTTGCCGGAGAAGGAGGTCGCAGAGTCGCCGGAGGTCGCGGGGTCGCCGGAGGGCGCGGGTCGCCAGAGGTCGGGGGTCGAGGGTTGCGGGTCGCCGGGGGGGGGGGGGGTTGGGGAAGAAGGGAGGGCGCGGGGGTTTGGGGGAAAGATCGGGGTGGGGGTAGGGAAGGGTCGTGACTACTTTAAAAAATTTCGGGTTTCATGGTAGTTTATTAAAAACAGTCGCGAAGCCTTTCGACGAAAACGTTTAGCGGCGGTTTTGTGAACCGCCACCACAAAACTGCCGCTAAACCCGGTTTTTGTTGTAGTGAGGGTGTGAGCTAAAATCCCAGTAAGATACCACCTCTAAAAGGATCCATTCACAATTATTAAATGACAAATACATTTGCAATTTTAATTAAAGAAAAAAACTAAAAGATTGAACAACTTTAGAGAAAACAGTTTTAGAGAAAGCAGTTTTAAAAAGGAATAACTTAAGTTAAAACAAACACACACACACACACCCTTACTTTTAAAATAACCAAAGTTTCACACTGAAGAGTGTAAGGTAACCAATGAGCACTAATATGGGAGAGGCCTCGTGGGTGTTAGCTAGCTCGGTCCCCAAGATCTTCGTGTCTCAGTGAAACGTGGATTAGAAGGCCACGACCCTCAGAAAACATGTCTTAGGAGGCCACGACCCTCAGAAAACGTGGCTTAGAAGGCAGTGACCCTCAGAAAAGTATAGTTTAGTTAGTGTTGCAATCTTTAGTCCTGCCAGTGAAACAGGGTCGAGTCACCTCCGGAATACTAGCCCACTAGTCTAGTCTACCCTCCTAGCTACCCGAGCTTCCCAGTTTGTGCTCAAAAAAATTCAAGTTCATGTCACATGTCATATATATGCACCCAAAGAAAACAAGACACCACACATTCCAAAAACCACTACTCTCACTTAGAAATACCATTTTGGAAGAATACGCACACTAAAAATATTTCAAAACTAAATTTGCACTAATTACACGACTAATAAAAAAACATAGTGTGGTAAAAGAATAAACTTTCAAAGTTAAACAAACAATTAAAAGAATTTTATTAAACAATTTTAACCTATGTCGGATGAATTTAAACACCGAAAACCTTTACACCATGCAGTCCAAACAAATTTTCATCTTTAATAATTATTTAATAAAATAATCCAAATTTTCATAAATAAAATTTTAAAGAGAAAAAAACTACTTTACACACCTAGATGACCCAAAACACCCTTTTAGGACCATACGCACATGAAGTCACCTCAAAAACACAACCGAAATTATGCACACAATTAAAGAAAACTATCTGCACAGTTAAAAAGACCATTGCTATAAATAAACGAACTACCAGAAAAATTTTTCAAACCATTTCGAAATACGCCGCATGACTAAAACAACAAGAATATCCACTAAAATGATCATTTAATATATAACTCATACCGAAACTACACCAGAACACCAATTTCACCCCTTGCACATCCTAACAAAGTAACAGCACAATTTATAAAACACTAATGAATAGTACGACATGGGTTTTCACAACAACAGCATGCTCGTACCACCTAACCACACTGATAAACACATTAATACATACTAGAACTCATTTAAAAATTAAATCACACCAAATAAATAATTAAAAATCTAACATCACAATTAAAAAAACACTAATAATTAACCAAACATGATTTCAACATCGAGTACGCATATTATGACAACACGCTACTAAACAACTTCAATAAAAAATAAACTTCAATGATAATCAACTTCACGTCACAAAAATTAATTAAATAACACTCTAACTAATTAAACTTTCAAATTAACAAATCAAAAAATAATTGTACGTGGAACCACCTACCTCATAATGTAGGAAACCTTGTGGGCTTGGCGCAAAACTCCCGCTGCATGCCAAACGCACCACAAACAACACAATTAAACCCTAAAAACAAACAATTGGACCAATTACACCATAAACAAACAAATTTCACCAAAAACTAACTGCAACACCATAAAAATTAAAAGGATGAATAAAGAGGGACTCTGCAACTACAAAGAGGGGTCTGAGAGGTCTGTCGGAGGTCGACGGGGGGTCCCAGAGTTTCCGCGGCATTGAAAAACAATGGGGAAGGTCATCGGTCAGTCGACCAAATGAAGGGAGTGGTGTGAAACCTATTGGATGAGGGTAAGGGAGGGTCGCCGGTACGTGGTGGTCTGTCGGAAGGAAGACAGAAGTTCTACGCGCAGTTATCCAGCTGGAAGGAGTACAGGAAAAGGGAGGTGGTGCATGGGAGATATGCGCATGGTGAGGAGGCTGGAGAGGTTGCACCGAATGGAAGGAGGAGGGTGAATCTAGAGGGAGGTGCTGTTCTGGTTCGTCATCAGAGGATGGAGGGAGCCGCTGGAGACTCCAAGAGGAGGCCGTGTGCGTGGGTGTCCGGAATAGGGAAAGGGCGGCGTGGCACCAGTCCAAGAGGAAATAAAATGGTTTGGAGAGGTGGGGGGAGGGATGGGGTAGCGCAGCTAGGGTTAGGAGTGAGATCTTGCACAAAACAGAATGGGGGAGAAAGATGGGGGCCTACACAGGGACGGGAGAAGTGCAGAGAGAGAGAGAAATAAGAAGAGGAAAAAAAGAAAAAGAACAAATGAAAACAAAAAAGAAAATAAAGGAATAAAGGAATTAAAAAAATGTAAAACCAATCTTGGTTAATAATAAATATATATAAAAAATAACGATAATAATAATAATACTAATAATAATATTAAAATAATAAAACCAACTAAAATAATAACATCATTATTAATTTAGGTTGGACACTGTGCACGGTCGCGTGTGCGGTCGCGTGCGTAGTCGCCTGTGCGGGTGCGCGAGCAGGCACGTGCGCGGTCGCACGCCTAGTTTCATGCCTATGTAATAATTAATATTATAATAAAAACTTTTATTATTTAATTTGGGAACTACATATGGTCACTCATATGGAAACACACCGTATATTAACCCAAATGACTAAAACAAACCCGGCTATACCTGCAGCTCAAAAATGAGATCCAAAATAATTAAATTAAAAAGGACGTGTCGGTCAGGGTGTGACAATTCTCCCCACCATGACACATTCTGCCCCCAAAAAGTCCCAAAATACTAGGTCAACTAAGGGTTCCAATCTGGACCATGAAGACACCTAAAACAAAACCTCAATCCCCTGAAAATCGAGCATTCAAAACACCCATGACCTGAAACTTCAAAGAACTCAAAGACCAAATCACTATGAAAAATAACCAAAAGAAAGGAACTCACCTCCAAACACAACAACAACATGGAACACCCCGACCCCTAACTTAGGGATCACCAGGGCTACTCAAGATTTCCAAGAACAAACATCTAATAACCCACTATCTGAGCTAACCAATTAGCATGGTCGAGGTTGGGCGGAACAGAAGCAAGGGGTTGCTCCGCCAAGCGTACTTTGAAAAAAGAGTCTCCCACAAGCTCGTCATATAGTGGTCTCCCCGCCATATTAGGGTTCTCATCAAACATTGGTTCTCCAAATCAAAATGACTCCCAAACCCAGACATCTCTAACAATGGATTGAACGTTCAAACACCCTATGTTTAACCAACACAAGAGGGGTGATCAGCGAGACCCGCACTGGGTCCCCCCACCATTTTAAAATTTCCTAAAACTAAGGAACCCGAGTGGGAATTCCAAGTTTACTTTGAGAAGTACAGACTAAACCCTGCTTCATAAACCCACCAGCATAGGTCTTCCTACATGGAAGATTACTACATTGGACAAAAACTTTCCCAATTAGATGGATTTGATCGTAGAAACCCTTAACCAGGAGGCGAACCCGATAGGTGCTTGTCAATTCCACAATACATGATCCTCTCTGAAATGAGTGCGATTTTGATCCATAGCCGACCACAAGAAGGTTCACGGGGCACACCCGCCAGCTTTACAAGAATATGGGGTTTCCAAACTTCTTTAAGGCCCAAGAGTAACTCCCATAAAATAAGTCCATGACAAGTATAAAAGGGATCTTGCCCCTCCCAACAAGAATGACACCTTTAGAGATGGTACCGCAAAAAGTAAATTTAATCTTTTCCCCATCTCGTCACTGCGAACTTAAGTCAGATCAAGATCATCCCACGTCCGACGATTTTTGACTGCTTGCGAGCTTCACCTCGAGACCTATGGCTGGGGCCCTGATGTCTGAAGCATCTACATCCTCACAGTCATAAGCTGGCCACCTCTGACTGGAACTTACTCTACTGGAAAAGAAACCTACAAACTGCTCCTCGTCTCCCAAGAAGAAACTCCATTAACATACCAACTAATAATTGCAGCGAACGGCTTAGGGTGTCCGACTGACCACACTAGAGGTAGGAGATTGAGCGGTCTGTCAAATGCGCGACACAAACTGACGAGAGGGGCACTCCAAGAACAAGTCCCTTTAGTACATACTCTTCATCGGACAAAGAAAATTCACTTACAATAGTATAAACGGGACCAAAAACTATTATGAGCTTTAAACCGATCATTCCACACAACCTCTAGGGAATAAGAAACTAGCTCATCAGAAAGGTCAACATACCACCTTCACCCCCTGTTGACTGGTCAAGCACCTACGAGATCCACCACTTTCCTTCACCTTCACTTATGTATAACCGCGTAATGAGACTAGTCTTGAGGGTTTCTCACGACATCACTATTCGCAACGAAAATGAAACTATCACCGTTTGCTGGTTTAGTCTCGCTCCTCCAAACATACTCGAGACAACTTATGCATACACAACATCTAGAATTCCTCCAAAACCAGAGACACTTCCAACTTTCCCAAAGCACTCAACGACATCCAACTGACATTGACTTCTATGAACAGTTGACACCACCGAGCAGAACCAAACTCTGCCACTCCACTGGGAGTCTTGGCTAAGCTAAGAACTGAAAGACTTGATGGAAACCCATGCGACATTTCTAGGGGGAATATCCCAAACAAGAAACACAAAACAACCTTCCACAAATCCAAACACATCGCAAAACAAACATCAACATTCCAGAAACAAATCCAATAATTCCAATTTAAAACATCAATTAATTTTCAAATAAAAACACTCACTTGAAAAACCAAGCACTGCACAACAAGCCCAAAATCTATTTAAAAAATCCATCTTTACTCTAAATGCCATGTCATTTTTCCAATTTCCAAAACCATTTAAGCACAAAAACCCCTTCAATAAAAATTCCCACTTTCTAGGAAACAAGAAGCAACCTGAGAAGTCAATCAACCACCACTGATATTCCATAGTGCCTCACAAGTATGAATTTTAGTGCCACTCAAGCACCCGTATACATGATCCACCAACTATCCATTAATCAGGTCCACATGCACATGCGAGCACCCATAGGAATACCACTGGAAAGAAACAAGGCTACTCTGCTTTCAAAACAAAACATTCTCAATATCAAAAAATACCCTTTTTTTCAAAACCATTTCAAAAATTCAATGAAAAATTCAAGAATGATTTACATTTCTAAAACAACCCACTTCAATTTCAGATAAGCGAAGACGTTATATTAGGAATTCAATTTTCAAAAAATCAAATGCCAAATTTCCAAAAACAAGGTCCAAAAGAAATGCACCCCAAATATCATGCCAACCAGACACCAAAATAAAATAAGAGCAAAACCAAAGTCCACATCCCTTTTTAAAGGAAAAAAATTTCATGCCAATCCCAAAACGAAAGACATCGCCAACATTAAAGCACCTGGGAAGAGGACTAGTGGTCATGTCTAACCTGGCTACATGGTTTAGCAGACTGTGCCCTTGGTAAGCGCCAACCACTAGGAGTATCGAACCGTACCCTTGGGCATCACATGGGCCGCTACTACATGTGAGACCTCACGTAGTACCGGTTCACTCCTACTGTCATCCCCCATTCACATAGAGCAAAGTCAAATCTTAAATCCCGAACTGTCCCTGGTTACTCGAGGATCGGAACGAGCAAGAGTTCGCGACGGTCTTCCTGCACCTACCACTCGAGTACCGCCAATACTATCTCCGATTTACCTGACACCGCAAATAACAAGAACAAAAACTGCTCTAATAACATTTTTTCACGAACCAAGTCGGGTCATCATTCAACCCGGTGCCCGATCCGGTCCACGACATGACCCGAAGGGCGTTCCTGATCCCCACGTGTAGGCACAAGTCCCTGGGTATCAATAATAAAACTTGGGATCAATTTAACTGAATAAATAGATATATAACAAACAAGATGAATAAATTGAAACTAAAAACAAACAACCAAACATGCCCTTACCAAGTTCAGACTTAAAGTTAACAACTTGAAATAAAAACCCAAATGAAACTACATAAAAAAAACAAACAAAACTCTACACAAACCTCCGTGCAACATGAAGATTCACATCCCCAAGCCGTCGCCGCCAACCTACATGGGGAAACCAATGCAACTCGAACCCTCATGGCTAAGCTCAATGCCTCAACCTAGAAAGAAAAAGAAACATAATCTACATACACCAAAAGGTGTAAGCAAGGTGTTAGCTAAAATCCCCGTAAGATACCACCGAGAAAAGATTCCACACACAATTATTAAATGAAAAATACATTTGAAATTTTAATTAAAGAAAAAAAACTAAAATCTTGAACAACTTTAGAGAAAACAGGTTTAGAGAAAGTAGTTTTAAAAAGGAACAACTTAAGTTAAAAAACACACACACATAGACACACCCTTACTTTTAAAATAACCAACGTGTCACACTAAAGAGTGTAAATTAATCAATGAGCACTAATATTGGAGAGGCCGCGTGGGTGTTAGCTAGCTCGGCCCCCTAGATCTTCGTGTCTCTGTGAAACAAGGATTAGAAGGCCACGATCCTCAGAAAACATGGCTTAGAAGGCCATGAACCTCAGAAAACGTGGCTTAGACGGCCACGACCCTCAGAAAAGTATAGTTTAGTTATTGTTGCAATCGTCAGTCCTGCCAGTTAAACCCAGTCGAGTCACCTCCGGAATACTAGCCCACTAGTCTAGTCTACCCTCCTAGCTACCCGGGCTTTATAGTTTGTGATCAAACAAATTCAAGTTCATGTCACATGTCATATCTATGTACCCAAATAAAACAAGACACCACACATTCCAAAAACCACTACTCTCACTCATAAATACCATTTTGGAAGAATACACACACTAAAAATATTTCAAAACTAATTTTGCACTACTTACACAACTAATAAAAAAACACTGTGTGGTCAAATAAGACACTTTCAAAGTCAAACAAACCATTAAAAGAATTTTTTTAAACAATTTTAACCTATGTCGCATGACTTTAAACACCGAAAACCTTTACACCATACAGTCCCAACAAATTTTCATCTTTAATAATTATTTAATAAAACAATTGAAATTTTAATAAATAAATTTTTATAGATAAAAAAACTATTTTACACACCTAACTGACCCAAACCCCCATTATATGACCATACGCACACGACATCACCTTAAAATCACAACCTGAATTACACACGCAATTAAAGAAAACCATCCATACAGTTAAAAAGACCATTTCTATAAATAAACAAACTACCAGAAAAATTTGTCAAACCATTTCGAAATACGCCGCAAAACTAAAACAACAAGAAGATCCAATCAAATGCTCATTTAAGATATAAATCATACCGACACTACACTAGAACACCAATTTCACCCCTTGCACATCCTAAAAAAATAACTACACAATTTATAAAACACTAACGAATAGTCCGATATTGGTTTTCACAGCAACAACATGCTCGTACCACCTTAACACAATAATAAACACATTAATACATACTAGAACTCATGTAAAAATTAAATCACACCAAAGAACTAATAAAAAATCTAACCTCGCAATTAAAAAAACACTAGAAATTAACCAGATATGATATCAACATTTAGTATACATATTATGACAACACACTACTAAAAAATTTCAATGAAAAATAAACTTCAATGAAAATCATCTTCACGCCACAAAAATTAATTAAATAACACTCTAACTAATTAAACTTGCAAATTAACTAATCCAATAATAAATTTACATGGAACCACCTACCTCGGAATGCAGGAAAGATCGTGAGCTTGGTGCAAAACTCCCGCAGCATGCCAAACGCACCACAAACAACACAATTAAACCCTAAAAACAAAAAATTGGACCAATTACACCATAAACAAAAAAATTTCAAACCAAAACCTAACCTCAACACCATAAAAATTAAAAGGATAAATAAAGAGGGAATCCACACCTACGACGAGGGGTCCGAGAGGTCTGCCGGAGGTCGATGGGGGCTATCGGGGTTTGTGCGGCATCGAAAAACAATGGGGAAGGTCTTCTGTCAGTTGGACAAATGAAGGGAGTGGTGTGCAACCTACTGGATGAGGGTAAGGGAGGGTTGCCAGTTCGTGGAAGTCTGCCGGAAGGAAGGAAGATGTTTTGCGCGCAGGTATCCAACTGGAAGGAGTAGGGGAAAAGGGAGGTGGCACATGGGAGATGTGCACATGGTGAGGAGGCAGGAGAGGCTGCACCGAACGGAAGTAGGAGGGTGCGTCTTGAGGGAGGTGTCGGTATAGTTCGTCTTTTGAGGATGGAGGGCACCGCTGGAGACTCCCGGAGGAGACCGTACACATGGTTGTCTGGAAGAGGGAAAGGGTTGCGTGGCGCCGGTTCGAGAGGAAGAAATGGTTCGACGAGGTGGGGGGAGGGATGGGTTAGCGTGGCTAGGGTTAGGAGGGGGTTGTTGCGCAAAACAGAAGGGGGGAGAAAGATGGGGGCCTGCACGGGGAGGAGAGAATCATGGAGAGAGGGAGAAATAATAATAGGAAAGATAGAAAAAAAAAGAAATGAAAACAAAAAATAAAATAAAGGAATAAAGGAATTAAAAAAATGTAAAACCAATCTAGGTTAATAATAAATATATATAAAAAATAACAATAATAACAATAATACTAATAATAATACAAAAATAATAAAACCAATGAAAATAATAACATCATTATTAATTTAGGTTGGACACCGTGCACAGGCGCGTGCGCGGTCACGTGCGCAGTCGCCTGTGCGGGCGCGCGAGCAGGTGCGTGCACGGTCGCGTGCCTAGTTTCACGCCTATGTAATAATTAATTTTATAATAAAACAATTTATTATTTAATTTGGGCACTACGGATGGTCACACATATGGCCGCGCACCATATATGAACCCAAATCACTAAAAAAACCCAGCTAAATCTATGGCTCAAAAATGAGATCCAAAATAATTAAATTAAAAAGGACGTGTCGGTCGGGGTGTGACAACAAACACATAGTTTTCCTAATTTTTTTTGAATAACTCCCAAATAGTGTCATTGATTGTAAATATGATACCATGGTCTTTTCTGGGATATGGAGTATACCATAGACGAGACATAAAGTTAGTTAGTGTTGAAAATTTAGTTGAGGTAGTCATGAGTGGTCTATTTACTCAAAATAAATAATAAAATTTATTTATTTTATTTTAAATACCTACAACCTAATTACCTCAATAAATAAACCATTATAGAAATTCTAATGTCTTGGATGCATAAAACCTGAGATAATTGAGATGAGTTATCAACATTCATCGTTAGTGGATCACATCATATGACAATAGGATAATTTATCAAGGTGGATTGAGAGTCAGTGAAAGAAATGGTTCTTCTTCATCATTGGAGATCACATTCTTCACCTATTTATGATCCAAATAAATTTATGTATTATGAAATTTGGTTTCCCCCCCTTGATTAAAATTTTATATCTTGGATTCTTATTAATTTTATTTTTTTGTTATTTCAAATCCTTTTTCATGGGTTAGTATGATTAGATTGAATTCTTGATTTCAATTTATCTAATATTCTCTGATATCACCCTTGGTGACACTGATTTATAGTTTTTTTATAATAATTCATGTCCAATAATGGTTACACCTTTGTTCTTGTGATTTTCCCACATCGTGTCATGAACCAGCCCAGGTATCCTGGTAACCCGATAACTGAGCTGGCCCTGACATAGCTCGAAGGGCGTTCCCAATCCCCAAGGGTCGGCGAATAGCACCTGGCATCGTACAACATACAAGTGGGAATAAATTTTCCACAAGGGCACTGAAGCAAGAGTGAAACAAGCAGTATGCATAACAAAAGAAACTCCACTGGGAGTGATGTACTAGAATACAAAGAGGCATAAAATTCCAAAGTAGAACAACCCAAGTACTAATGATGGGGAAAGCAGCCCCAAGGTCCCTAAGGACACAAATCACTAAGACCAAAGATCAACATCTGGATCCACCTCCAAGAGGTCCCTTCCCTTTGCTCGATCTGAGAAGAAGAAAGTCTAAAAACACCCAAAGGAAAAATTTGGGTGTGAGCCTAAGCCTGGTAGGATATCACCAAAGATTCTATAACAGATTCCAAATATAGATTATCCAAGTAAAAACTTTCAATTTTCAAATAAACAAGTTTGGAAATTCAAAATCTTATCTTAAAAAACCATGCTATACATTTTTAAATGATGGAAAATTCATTAGGTAAGGCTTTACAATGATGTAATATATTTAAGAAAATGGATTAAATAAAAAAAGTTACATAAAACAGATTATGTAAAATCAGAAGGCATGTAATGCAGTTCAAAAGCATTGGAAAAAATTTATACATCACATATAAATATTTAGGCGAGCAACATGGTCATATTCTAAAAGGTACGATAGTATTAATCAGTTATGAGATTCCACATTCTCTATGTGAACTCAGCAAAATGTGTATACATACGTCCCTATGACACTGGCCAAAGGAGACTCGTCACCAACCCATCGGGGATATGACCCATCGCAAGTATGTTTTAGAATATTGTCGTATCGTAGAGTGTATCCAAATAACTCACTAACTACCTAAGGCTTGAGTGCACTCTTACATGATGGGTGAACTATTTTAAGAATGATTAAAATATGATCAATCCCATTCTTCCATTTCAAAGTACCAATTCCATTCCATTTAAAACCACAATAGGTTTTATTCAAAAACATTCCTTTTTCACAAGATAAAACCAATGGGATTCTATCAAAACATTTTAAGCCATTTTCACCAGTTTGAAATCCATTCAAAACTAATTCCATAATTTCACAATTTATTTCCACAATTGAAATCAACAATTCAATTGAAAACATTTCCTTCAAATACATAACTTAAATTCCACAATTTAAATTATCCAATTTCCATAAACACACACACTCACACACCAATTCAATGGAATTGGGGGTTTTCCAAATTATCATGCCAAAACCAATTCAAATATCTCAATTAAAAGGAATTGAATTAAAATCAACAAGTGAAATAAATCAAGAAATGAAGATAATAAATTCGGCAAGTCGGGATGGAACCACCTACCTTGAAGGTTTTGACCAAATCCACAATGGTTGAAGAACACTCAAGAATCCCGGATGATTCTCCAAAAACCCATCCTATATCCCTTACCCTAGAAATACTAAGATAAAAACTCATCATTTTGGGATTTACACACTTAGATCTACCCATAACGGGCCTAGATATAAGAAATCAAGGGAAGATGGGAAGTAGATCTATGTAGATCTAAGAAACCGATCAAGAAAGAAGAAGAATGACCACATACATTGAGAATCCCACTTTGATTCACCAAGAGGAGCCTTTGGATCGCCTTCAGAACAAGGGGAGAAACTTTTATAACCCTAGGAGAAGACAAATCCCGAGTTAGGGTCACATAGGAGGAAAACGAATCATTTTGAGGCAAAACGGATGAGATCCACAATTTAAGGATCTAATTTTAATTGACCGCACGGTTTGTCCGCACAGTTTGTCAAAACATGCACACAACGTGCGGATCTCACAATCCAGGGTTGCTAGTCCGCACGGTTTAGTTGCATGGTTAACCAAACCGTGCACACACCGTGCGTACCCCACTGTCCAGTGCTGCTAGGTTGGCACAGTTTGATCACACGATTTGTCAAACGATGCGCTAATCGTGCACAATCCATTGCCTTTTTGTTTTTCTTAAAAATTCACCCAAACACCCCCCAAGTCACTACTCCAAAACAGAGGCACTTAGAGACATCAAAAGTGCCTGAAAATGTAACGGGATGTTACAACCTCCCCACCATAAGACCTTTCTGTCCCCAGAAAGCCTATGATGAAACCTCTACACCAAAAATATGAGGCCATTAATTTATCATTAGTGACTCCCTTTCCCACGTCTCATGAGAATATGAACAATGCTACCAAAGTATACAGACTAGAGGTATCATTCTCCCATGAAGTACCTTGGTCTTAGAATCAACAATCCTGATTGGTCGTTCAGTCACAGATAAATCCGGTTCAATTTCAAGATCATTCTAGCTCACAACATGAGATGGATTAGAGAGGTACTTCCACAACTGTGATATATAGAACACGTTATGTATCGACGTCAGCTGTGGTGGTAGAGCTAGATGGTAAGAAACTTTTCCCACAAGACCAACAACCTCGAAAGGTCCCACAAAATGAGGAGCAAGCTTCCCTTGTCTCCCAAGCCGTGGATGACCTAAACGTGGTGAAAATTTCAAGAACACCTAGTCACCAACTGAGAACTCTAAAGGTCTACTGTGACGGTCAACATAATACTTGCACTAACATTGTGCTGTCATCATTCTATGACGAATCAACTGGATCTTAGCTGTCATCTCTTGGACCAAACTCGTTCCTACCAAATAAATTTCACCAATCTCCAACCAACATAAGGGAGATTTACACAGAAGAGAATAAAATTCCTCAAAAGGATCTATTTTAATCGCAGATTGATAACTGTTGTTATCAGAAAACTCAGCTAATCCCAGATGATCATCCCAAGATCCACCAAAGTCGAGAACACAAGTGCGGAGAATGTCCTCAAGGATCTGAATAGCTCTCTCCATCTAGCCATATGAATGTGGATGGTAGGCTGTGATCAAATGGACCTAAGATCCCAGTTCCTCCTGAAGGCCTCTCCAAAAGCGAGAAGTAAACCGAGGATCCCTATCAGAGACAATTTCAGATGGAACTCCATGTAAACAAACAATTTCTTTCACATATATATTCCCCAACTCCTCAACTTTGGTTGTATCTTGAATAGGTATAAAGTGTTCCGACTTGGTCAGTAATTAACCGATCACAACCCATATCGCATTATTCTTCCTCTGGGTTTGAGGTAACCCAACCACAAATTCCATTGAGATTTCATCCCACTTCCATGTAGGGACTGGAAGTGGTTGAAGCAAACTTTAAGGTTTCTGGTGCTCGGATTTCACCTGCTGGCATGTATAGCAACGAGATACAAACTCAGCAATGTCTCATCTCATACCTGGCCATCAGAACTATCACCGCATATCATAGAACATCCTCGTGGCCCCCGGGTTCTCATCCCACTAAGAGTTATGGCAATCCCTCATCACATCCTTCTTTGCCGATAATGGAACACCGTAACGGTTTTGATAACACATAACACCCTATTTGGATAATGACCACAAGGTGTTGGTCTCACCACCATAAAGAGAGTCCTTATTGCCACAAAATTCATCATCCAGTTGTTATTCTTGAAGAATCAATTCGAGGAGAGAAAAAGTCAACAGAACACTGGTAAAAGAAACTTCATTCTTCTTCTACTAAATTCCAATATGCAAATGAGAAAAAAGAGCCACCAAACTCCACTCTTCTGAAGATTCTTTCATAGCCTGAGTTGGAAGTTTCCTACTTAACGCATCCGCAATGACATTCCCTTTCCCTGGGGTATAGGCAATGTCAAATTCAAAATATTGTAGGTACTCCACCCAACGCCTTTGGCAAACATTCAATTATTTTTGATAGAAGATATAACTCAAGATCTAGTGGTCTGAATACATAGTAAAACTTTTTCCATAAAGGTAATGTCTCCAAAAATTAAGTGCGTGCATTATAGCTGTAATTTCAAGATCATGGGTAGGATAGTTCTTCTCATGAGGATTAAACTGACGATATCCATAGGTTCCAACATGATTACCTTTCATGAGGACACATCCCAAACCTGAAGCCGATGCATCATAGAAGACCACATAACCTGGCCTAGCCTCAGGAAGAGTTAACACCAGAGCAGTAGTCAAATGTTTCTTTAGCTCAACAAAATAACTTTGACATTTTCCATTCTAGGAAAACTTCATTCCCTTTTGAGTCAGAGCATTCATTGGAGAAGCTAACTTTGAGAAGTCTTTAACAAATCAACAATAAAATCCTACTAATCACAAGAAGCTCCGAATCTCGAAAACATTCCATGGTTGTTACCAAGACATAACATCCTTCACCTTCTCAGGATCAACTGATATTCCATTCTTTGACACCACATGTACCACGAATTTCACTTCCTAGATCAAAAAATCGCACTTTGAAAGCTTGGAATAAAGACAGTGATTTCTTAAAAGACCCGGAACTGTTCTCAGATAAAGCACATGATCCTCCACAGACTTGGAGTATACAAGGATGTCATCCACAAAGACTACCAAAAAATTATCTAGATACTCAGGGAAAACTTGATTCATCAAGGCCATGAAAACTACTGGAGAATTTGTTAGGCCTAAGGGCATGACAATGTACTCATAATTTCCATACCTACTTCAAAAGGTGGTTTTCTGAATGTCAGATTCCATTATCCTCAACTGATGGTAACCAGATCAAAGATCGATTTTTGAAAACCACTTTTCCCTTTTCAAATGGTCAAACAAATCATCAATTCATGGTAACATATACTTGTTCTTTATCGTAACTCGATTGAGCTTTCGATAATCAACACACAAGCGTAGAGAACCATCAGCCTTCTTGGGGAAGAGAACTGGTGATGCCCAAGGTGACACACTCGGGCGTATAAAACCATTTTCAAGAAGATCATCCAACTGAGACATCAGTTCTTTTAATTTAGCCGGAGCCATTTGGTAAGAAGGGATAGAAATCAATTGAGTACCAGGCATTAACTCAATTGAAAAATCGATCTCCCTTATCGGTGGCATAGCAGAGAAGTCGGAAGGAAACACTTCTGGAAACTCAACGATGACTGGAGTAAGATAAGAACTTGTTGGATCTTTCTCTAGATCAAAAGCAATCACTGATATAATTTTCCCCAGCTCTGGATAAGAAGGTCCGGCTCTACCTGACCTGGGGTCCCATTCTCCTTGAAAAACAAGAGGCACACCACTAGGTGTAGTAAGGTAGACCTGTCAGAGTTGACAATCAATCCAGGCTTTATTGGAGATGATCCAATCCATCCCAAATACGATGTCAAAATATTTCATGTCGATAACCAAAAATTCCCAAACAAACTTGAAATATGATAGAAAGAAAAAGCAATAAGGACTACAGAGACCCATCTCTCTGACCATACCAAGGGGTGTAGTAATATCCATCGCACAAGCCAAATGTTCCATGGGTAGATTAATTAGATTAACAATATGAGTTGAAATAAAAGAGTGAGATGAAGTAGTATAGAAAAGTGATGTCACTAAGGATGAAGCTATAGTGATGGTACCTCTCACAGTCGCAGAACGTGCTTCAGTTACCTCTGGCGATTCTTCCACTACGTGAAGAAGCTTCGTTCCTGATGCATGTGGCTAGAACCTTTTAGGATGTGAAGCATTTGATTGCCCCGTAGTTTTTGGAGGTGCTGATGATCTTGTTACACTATGTGGAGTGGATAAGTGATGGAAAAATCTCTGTAAGTGACCAAAACGTCCGCATGAGATATAGTTCTTGGGTGCCTCAGTGAAAACGCTCTTAGAATGGCCCAACTTTCCACAGTGATAGCAAGTCAAAGAAGCCCCTCCTGGTGCTACCAGAGGTCTAGAATGACTCTGATGTCGAGAACTACTATATGAGATGTCGTACTTCTATTTACCTTTAAATGGACCAACACTGTCACAAGAAGGAAAAGAAACTCCCTTCAACCCTGACTTTCCTACCAGGTCCATCTCAACCATCATCGCCCTATCCAACACATCGACAAAAGTGGGAAACTTCAATAATAAAACTTGAGAATGAACATCTGATCGAATCCCCAACTCAAATTGTCAAGACTTCATCCCCTCATTAGATACAATTTTAGGTGCAAACTGTACCAACTCAGCAATGAAATTTGAGAACTCAGTCGCGGTTTTGTTGGCCTACTCAAGCTTGAAAAACTCTACAGCCTTGGCCAAAACCATTGATTCTGGATAGAACTGATCAGTGAAAAGAACACTAAAGTCTTTCCACTCCAGACCCTCGTTTTTACCTGCCGTCACCATCGTGTCCCACCATCTCCTGCTTGGTCCCTCTATCACGAAGGTGGCACACTTCACCTTGATCACTTCAGGAGTCTCCAAGAACCCAAACAGACGTTCAATCTTACTCAGCCATTCCTCATCATGTTGAGGGTCAGTGGAGCCTTTGAAAACTTTTGGATTCTAGCATAGGAACTCTTGAGAATTACTTCAGAGAATATCACTTTGAGGATCTAAAGCTGGAGTCTGAACAGGGACTAGAGGTGGTGCCTTTCCTAGAGCATGGACAGTGCGAACAGTCACTTAACCAGACTCAGATCCACAATAGGTCTCTCTTTTTGAGGTTCACCAGCATCCCCTTTTTGGATCTGATTCCCACGTCTTTTCAGAGGAATGATGCTAAAAAACACAAAAAAAGACAGAGATTAAGACACCAACCGGGTAACGAGGAAAACTACTCTTAAAATAAGGAATAAACAAGATTTGGATTTCACTCTATCCAAATCAAAATAGGGATAATACTAGAACTAATCCACAAGTCGTATTTCCCTAACTACCCCTGGTGACTTAAGGTTCATTGTGGCGAGAGTTGTCCAGGAACTCAATCACAACTACCTCCTATGTCCTGATAAGGAAACTCAAATACATACTGTCATCAAGGCAAGATGTTCAACAAACCTCGCTCTGATACCAATTTGTCACAAACCAGCCTGGGTACCCTGGTAACCTGATAACCAAGCCAGCCCTGACATAGCCCGACGGGCATTCCCGATCCCCACGGGTCAGCGACTAGGGCCTGGCATCGTACAACATACAAGTGGGAACAAATTTTCCACAAGGACGCAGAAGCAAGAGTGAAAAAAATAGTATGCATAACAAAAGAAACTCCACTGGGAGTGATGTACCAGAATACAAAGAGGCATAAAATGCCAAAGTACAACAACCCAAGTACTAAAGAAGGGAAAAATAGCCCCAAGGTCCCTAAGTACATAACTAACCAAGACCAAAGATCAACAACTGTATCCACCTCCAAGAGGTCCCTTCCCTTTGCTCGATCAGGGAAGAATAAAGTCTACAAACACTCAAAGTCAAAAGTAGGATGTAACCCAAATCCTAGTAGGATATCACCAAAGATTCCATAACAGATTCCAAATATAGATTATCCAAGTAAAAACTTTCAATTTTCAAATAAACAGGTTTGGAAATTCAAATGCATATTTTAACAAATCATGCTATACATTTTAAAATGATGGAAAATTAATCAATCAAGGATTTACAATGATGAAATAATTTTAAGATAATGGATTAAATAGAAAAAGTTACAAAAAACAGTTTATGTAAAATCCGCAGTCATTTAAAGCAGTTTAAAAGCATTGGCAAACATTTATACATCACTTATAAATATTTAGGCGAGCAACATGGTCATTTTCCAAACGGTACGATAGTATTAATCAGTTATGGGATTCCATACACTCTATGTGAACTCCGCAAAATGTGTATACACACGTCCCTATAACACTGGCCAAAGGAGACTTGTCACCAACCCATTTGAGATGTGACCCGCCGCAGGTATGTTTTAGAACGTTTTCCTATCGTAGATTGTATCCAAATAACTCACTAACTTCCTAAGGCTTTCATGTGCTCTTACATGATGGGAGAACAATTTTAAGAATGCTTAAAATACGTTCAATCCCAATCTTCCATTTCAAAGTGCCAATTGCATTCCATTTTTAAACCACAATAGGTTTTATTCAAAAACATGCCTTTTTCGCAAGATAAAACCAATGGGTTTCTATCAAAACATTTTAATCCAATTTCACCAGTTTGAAATCCTTTCCAAACCATTTCAATCATTTCACAATTTATTTCCACAATTTAAATAAACAATTTAATTGAAAACATTTCCATCAAATATATAACATAAATTCCACAATTTAAATTATCCAATTTCCATAAACACACACACACACACACCAATTCAATGGAATTGGGGGTTTTCCAAATTCTCATGCCAAAACCAATTCAAATATCTCAATTCAAAGGAATTGAATTACAATCAAAAAGTGAAATAAATCATGCAATGAAGATAATCAATTCAGAAATTCAGGATGGAACCACCTACCTCAATGGTTTTGACCAAAACCACAATGGTTAAAGAACACTCAAGAATCCATTTTGATTCTCCAAAAACCCATCCTAGATCCCTTCCCCTAGCAAGAACAAGACCAATAACTAATCATTTTGGCATTTACACACTTAGATCTATCCATAACGGGCGTAGATATAAGAAATCAAGGGAATAGGGGAAGTAGATCTAAGTAGATCTAAGAAACCAATCAGGAAAGAAGAAGAACGATAACATACTTTGAGAATCCCACTTCGATTCACCAAGAGGAGACTTTGGATCACCTCTGGAACAAAGGGAGAACCTTCTATGACCCTAGGAGAAGATAAATCCCGAGTTAGGGTCACTTAGGAGGAAAACCAAAGCATTTAGAGGCAAAAAGGCCGAGATCCACAATTTAAGGATCTAATTTTAAGTGACCGAACGGTTTGTCCACACGGTTTGTCAAACCGTGCGAACACCGTGCGGATCTCACTGTATAGGGTTGCTAGTTCGCACAGTTTAGTCACACGGTTTACCAAACCTTGTGCACACCATGTGTACCCCATTGTCCAGTGCTTCTAGGTTGGAATAGTTTGATCGCACGGTTTATCAAACCGCGCGCTAACCGTTCACAAGCCATTGCCTTTTTGTTTTTCTTAAAATTTCACCCAAACGCACCCGCCAAGTCACTACTCCAAAACAGAGGCACTTAGAGACATCAAAAGTACCTGAAAACATAACAATATGTTACACACCGGTTCTTTGAGCTCTTCCTCATTAGACCATGAAGTCAGGAATTGACATTTATATGATGGGTTCAAGAATTATCGAACCCTAAGATTCATGGGGGATGTTCGAACATTGAACTTACTATTTAATTCCATTTGGATTGGGATGGAAATCAGGAAATAATTTATATATTTTTGATCCATGAGTAATGATGAGTGATAGAACGTTCACTAAACATGTGGAAGATTCATGTAGGCGTTGGTTTCTATTTTATGGACACTTAAAAGATGAGAAATGACTATCGATGGAGATTTCCTTTTGTTTCAAGTGGTAAAATAGAAGAATATGTTTTTTCCTAGTCAAAATTGGTAATTGGATGAAAATAAATTAATGATATAGAAATATCTCAACTCCACATCTTGTATTCCAGAAAAACACA
This sequence comes from Viscum album, assembly GCA_963277665.1. NCBI lineage: Eukaryota > Viridiplantae > Streptophyta > Magnoliopsida > Santalales > Viscaceae > Viscum > Viscum album. The sequence goes on from OY728146.1 coordinate 1,115,510,199, forward strand.
TACTGTGTAGCCCCCTGTCTGTGGCGCTAGTGTTTCATGAGGAGTTAAATAACACACACCATTTGGGACCCCCCAAATGTTTTGTGACCTAGTTCTAGTGGGTCGATGTCTACTCTTGGAGTACACTAGACCGGACATGGCCAGGAAAGAAGACAAGGCCAGGTACAAGGGCTCAAACATGGATAGGTACCTAAGGCCAGACATGGCCCTATACACAGGCCCAAATGTGGCCTAGTAAATATCTACATATAAAGAAATAGGATGAGGTACACAAAAATATATTTGATGACATGAGAAAACATGGGGCTATAGAGACATATAATTTATACCTCTTATATGTTTTGTACTCCCTTATTCTGTGAAACATCTTCCTCTCATATCTCTTACTTCACTACATGAATTATAGACTATTAGTAGCATATCCTTATTTTTTTTCTATAGAATACATGATAGAAGGACTTTAGTGTCTTTCAAGAAATGATGTGATAATTTCTATGCATGATTCTTCTTTAGGTGATGCATCATGGTGGAATCAATGAAGGTATGACCATTAAAGTGATGTTAGGGTTGTAATAACCCTTTCACACCATGGAATGGGTCCCCTATATTATTTATATAGGTATATATGGAACTCCCCTATACCAGGCATGGGCCTTATATCTACGGAGCGATACTCCCTTGTGTTTGATCTCTAGAGAAATGCATGTCCTCCATGGGAGTTTCAGATCCCTCAGTTGTGGAGTTTAATTGTGAGGAGTGGGGCACTCGACGCATATTTTAGTGAAGTTGTGTTTGATGCTAAGCATCTATGATGGTATTCTATAGTAACATAAAGACTCGTTAACTTTGGATGGGTTGTCATATGGTGATCCCCGATCTATCTCAACAAATATTATTTATGATAATGTATATATCTGTGTGTGTGTGTTGGGTTTCATTTTACTCTTACTAAATGTTGGGTTGAACTTCTTTTGTATCTTAATATCACTCCACCTTTTATTTTCGGGTAATCCTAATGGGTTTGTATATACTAAACCCTATATGGAATTTTTCCACTTGTATAATGTCTTATGAAGATGATGGAAATATAATTGGGGACTTTTGTAGAGCATAGTGATTATTAAGTGCTTTGACCACATACGATTGTCGGTTCATGGAGACAATGGGCTAAGCACACATATTTTTCATTTATTCCATTTTTTCCATTTTAGGAATTTATTTTATATCTAAGTGTGTATTTTTCCCTTTTATTATTTTTCTTACTTTTTCTCACTCTATATATTCCGTAGATTTTATTTCATGTGTGGTTGGTACTCTAGATGTTACTAACTTTTATTATTATTCCTCAACACCAACTTCATATATATTGTTGGGTATGTGAATATAGATACATTAAAAAAAATCTCCACATTTCTTATTATTCCTTCTTTATTCTTGTCACCAAGCCCTAGCTTATTGGATTTAGGATTGGGGTTGTGGATGTCTGGGCTTCAACAAGCTAGGTGGGCCCATGTGGTCCTGGTTGTTACAGAGTGGTATCAAAGGTGGTTCTTCCTCATTTTGGTGTTAGGGTTAGTCCCATGGTGAGGATTGGTTTTTGAATTTAGATAAATAGTGTATGAGGGTCTCGAGTGTGGATTTTTGGATAAGGAACCAAGTTTTGGTGGGATGGATGACATTTCCACTCACAAGGATTCTAAGTAACTACATGTCAAATTGAAATAAAATTACATTTCATATAGGGGGAAATAGTGAAAATATATTATAGGATTCTGTCCTTTGAAAATAATTCTTGATTCAGCTTCACAAATATATGTGGTCATCTAACAATGTTACTTCTTTATCACTTTAAAGATTTCTTCATGAAGTCATCCACCTAGGTTACTGATTCCAGATTGTGATGACTATTTTATGTGAAATGAGTACTCAGTTCAAGGGCCATCTCATGAGGTGTTTCCTACAGGTTGAAATGATGTAACACCCTATCTTATTGAAAATAATTTAGTACCATAATTTCAAGTTGATGATGTAGACATGATTAATTCATTCCATGAGTTCTAGCATTATAGACTTCTGATGTTCCCTAGAGATTTGGATCCCTATGAATTAGAGAATTTTCTTGACTTAGTGGTCTAAATATTAAGGCTTGTTTATATCCTGATATATTAGATGGTATTTATGGAATATAGTCTTTTCCAAATAGAATTTGGGTGCTAGTGGTTTTTTTACACATACCCATGACGAGACAATGCTCTTGTGATCTGAGTTACATTCACTATTTAATGAGGAGTATTACCCCACATGCTTGTGTTAGTTTGGATCCATAAGCTTCTTGAGATTCATCATGGTAGTATGTCTATTTTAGAGTACACTCTGAGGATCACTAAACTCATTTTATACTCCCTAGATATAGTTTTTGATTGTTTATTCTGATCATGGATGTTCTAGATGGGAATCCGTAGAGACATTTGTGATGATGTGGTCTTTTTATGCATACACATTGTCTCCAGAGTACTAGAGTGGGATTTAGTTACTGAGATATCCCTAGAGGAGGTATGTCATGAAGTTGGATATGGAAGTGGGAATCATGTGTTAGATTCATTTATAGTTGGTATTATCCATCATATTTTTAGGTCTCTCAATATGATACATTATCATTATGATTTTTAGACACATGGGTATTTGGATTGAGGATCACATAGAGGATCATTTTATCATAGATAGGGGAGATTATATTATTATGAAGAGAAATTCCAGTTAGATCATTATTTACTTAAATGTTATGATAAAAAAATAGGAATACAGTGGATAGACCACCATGGAAGAGGCATCCCCATGATCAAGGATCACTAAGACATAGCCTGGGTGGTCCTCTATGGGGCAGTGCTAGCAGTGGAGGAGCTTCTTCAGAGGGATTAGTTGGTGGAGGAGGACTCTATAGTCTACTTCTATAACCACAACTAGGTGTAATACATCTATCTATGGGAGTTGGCGGTCATGTTCATGGTAGTTCATTCAATTGAAGGCTATAATCAGTCTACACATGAGATGATATAAGGTATGACATGTGTTTGTTATGCACTTTCCTTAGTACTAGTTGAAATATGATTGATTTATTCCTTCAACTACTTATTCCTAATTTTAGATATTGAGATTCCAGTTGATTATTTATCCAAATAACTACGTCTATAGGTTCCTATATGCAGTGATTTTTTGTTATCTCTTATCTGTTGGTAGTGTGAGATGTCACTCAGTGAAGAGAGTTTCTAGTGGGAACTCATGGGTGTCATGATCAAGATATACGATTCCATCATAGTTATGGATTATTTTTCCAATGTTTGATCTCATATTTACAATCATACCAGGTGATTTATATTCTTTGAAAAAATGGGGCAACATTATCCTTTTTGGTTGAGAGAGATATCATGGTAGATCAAGTGGTTCTTCTGAGAAGGCTGTTGAAACCCATCACCAATCAATTTCAACATTTATCCCTTGGTGTATCAAGTTCATTAGGAATATGGATTCCTTAGACAGTGGATGAAATTATATATATATATTTTAAGCACTTTCTATGACTTCCTATATGGATTAATATAGACTTATGTATCAACTTACACCTCAAGAACACACTGAAATCTTTAGTTTCATATAGTATGGCCCCAATCAAGCTTTATGAAATAAGGGATTAGTTAGAGGACCTTCAATAAATGGGATTTATTATACCAAATATTTCCCCCTAGCCATATCAAGTTTTTTTTCATGATAAAGGAGGGTGGGGGATTGAGGATTTTTTTTTATTATCATCACTTAAAATAAGCATTGATGAACAAAAATTACCCCTTTCTGAGTAATTATGACCTCTTTAACCAATTTCAATGTGCGATTTGGTTATGCATGATAGATGTTTGGTACAGCTACCAACAGTTGAAAATTATGAAGATTTATATTCAAATTATAACATTCTAATGTCTATAAAGACACTATAATATCCTTGTGATTCTTATCAGCATGATGAATACCCACACAATGTTAATTTTTTGTTGAACCGTATCCTTAATCCATACATGGACCAATTTATAGTTTTCTATTTTAATGACAAACACATTTACTCTACATCAATGGAGGAAAATATTGAGCATTTGAGCATGATCCTAGACTTACTCTAGGAGCACTATCTTTATGGTATTCTTTCTTAGTTTTATGTTTGGATCTGTGAGGTTTACTTTCAAGGTCATGTCATATCTAAGAATAGTTTATCTTTGGACCCAGTGATGATTGATATAGTAATTTCTTGGGAGCCACCCAACAGTGTGATAGAGGTATGAAACATTCATTTCATAGCATGGTACAACAATATATTTGTTCTTGAATTCTATATTAAGAGCCCCTTTTGACTACCCTAACATGGATAGGGTTATTTTTTATCAAGAACGAGTAGTGTTAGAGATCCTTTAGGGATTTGAGGTTATGGATTACTAGTTCTAATATGATGAGACTATTAAAGGAGGTTATAGATTTCATAATGTTTTTTATGCCTATAGAGTAGTGATCAGATGTGTGTTGATGAAGAGGTAAATAGGGATCACATATGGGTCCAGGAAGTTGAAACCCCACAAGTAAAACTATGTGACTCATGACCGAGAGTTAGATGTAAAGACCCAGAATTTTCATGTAATTTTTTTAATATATGGGAATTTTTCAAGTCCGTGAAAATTTATGGCCCATGATTCCGAGGCCTGGAGTTCCGGGAATAAATTTCGGAACATTTTTTTCGGGTATAAAAATTAAATGTGCGAGTGGGTTTTTTTAACTTTTAAACCGATGCTCGGAATTTAAATTCAAGGGCACCGTTGAACTCAAGGTGCCAATTTTTTATTAAAGAGAATTTCACCTCAATGGTAGTTGGTCGAGAGTGAAGGTTAGTTTTTGGGTTTTACGTGAAAGAATAAAATAAAAATAAAATTAAGTAACAATTTATTTTTATTGAAACCTCAATGTTGAAGTTGAGAAGTGGGGACCACCAGACCTTAACCTCCCATGAGAGGGTATGGTGGTGGGGACCACTCGAGCCTAACCTCCCATGAGGTTATGTTGGTGGGGACCACCTGTGGCCAAAAACTCTCAACTCTCTCATTAATTGGGGAGAAACCTCCAAACTTCCCAATATTCTACCCTTGCTAATAAATTGAGCCATAAATTGGGCCAATTAATTGAGATAAATAATTATGCCAATGTGGTACATTAATTACGCCAACATGGGTGTGCCATCATAATTTATTCTTAATTTAATTATATTGTCACCTCTCTCTTTTTTTGTTGGGTTGAATTGGGAGAGGAGAGAGCCTTGGTAGAAATAAAGTTCTCAAATGAAGCAATTCACCTCCCAACGAAGAGAACTCCGCAAATGAAGAATGCCGACCTCGACTTCGAACTTCTTCTTTGGAAATTCTTCCGAAGAGGGACATCTTCATCTTTGACGAATCGACGTCCGTACATCCTTCTCACACCAACGTCAATGAGAAACCCGAGGTAGGGGTTTATTGTGATTGATTATATTTTTTCACCCATGTTCTTCCCTTCTAAAAAAAGGAACGCAAATAAAATTTATAAATAGTTGATCCGGATATGTTTTCTTTTGTAGGTTTAGAGAATAATCATTGTGGGAGGGTTTGACGATCTTCATTCTTGTTTATGTTGAGCTGCTTGCTACCACCCTAACATGGAGTGTACGAGCCAAACAAACAGGGCTTGACCCCTACGCAAATCTTGTGATGATTTGTGGTGTTGAATGAGGAGAAGCTGATGTCACAACGACACCACCTCACGACACCTCCACTCATGGTTCCATTATCCGCCGTCGCCGTCATCCATTGTCCACCGTGCCGCCGCCGCTGTCCGCCAAGCCACCGCCGTCTACCGAGCCACCGCCGCTATCCGCCGAGCTGCCCCCTCCATCTCTGAGCCGCCGCCACCGCCTGCTGAGTCACCTCCACTAGACCGCCATTCAGTGGTCGGATTGCCGACTGATGGCTGAACCCCCACCCCACATCCAGTTCACTGACCAACAGCCGGACCGCCGACCCATGGCCAGTCCGCCACCCCACGGCCAGTCCGCACCCCCACAGCCAGACCGCCGACCCGTGGCTGGTCCACACCCTCGCAGCCAGTCCGTGCCCTCATGGCCAATCCACGCCCTCGTGGCTGGTCCTCACCCACATGGCTGGTCTTCAGCCCTCGTGGCTGGTCCGTGCCTTCCTGGCCGGTCCTCACCCTCGTGGTACACACGGCCGTTCCGGCCCCTCACGGTACCCCTCGGTCGAGCCTCCCTCGCAGCACCCTCGTGGCCCTTATGGGGCGGGCCGGACCCTACGGTCCGGGTAGACTTTAATTGGGTCGGCTCTGGCCGGGTCGGGTCGGGTCTGTCCGACCGGGTCGGATCGTACGCCCACCCACTACAACCCTTTTACTTTCTTTTGGCCATAACTTTTCCACCGGACGTACGTTAGATGAACCATCAGTGGCGTTGGGAACCTTGGAGCGAGAAGGTCCCTTTGAGTGATACACTACTATGTTTTGGATTATGTTGGGGAATGGTTTGGTTGTATCGAACACGAATCCAACCTACCCTCGGGACTAAAAGGCTAATAACTCACAGACTAGGCGTCTGATTGACACACCGTTTTTTACGTTGAGACCCCTATGACGTGGTGTACATTTGAGACACTTCTTTGTGGGAATTAGTGGTTTTTGGAGTATCGACCAGTAGATTTTGGAGTGGATCCTTCCAGATATGAGCGAGCGTAGTGCAGGAACCCAGTGGTTTGCTGAGACTTGACGACTGCTAACCGTTTCGACTCGTAGTGACTCAACAGGCCCAGTGGGGAGCGTGTTGGTGACGCGGTAGACCCATGGTGGGGAGGGCCTTGGTGACTTGGCAGACCCACGATACTTGACTGTAGGAGTACCTCACTAGGCCATGAGGGGGAGTGCTTCTATGTGACGCGACAGACCCACGGTGGGGGGAGCCTTGGTGACGTGGCAGACCCATGGTACTCTATAAGAAGAGTACCTCGGCAGTCCAAGGTTAGTGGGAAGCGCCTCTGTGTGACGCGGCAGGCACACTATAATCGACAGAGGAGGAGTTATCCAATAACCGAGGTGCTCAACTTTGTGATTGGGAATGTTACATAACACTACCCCTAGAATAAATATGGGTGTGAGCTGAGTCAGAACCTCTGTTTTTTCCTCATGATTGAGATGAATTACTTGATAACTTAGGTATATATATTGGAATATACCTAAGTAAGGTTATCTATTGATTTCATACTTTGGGTTTTATCCTTGTTGGATTTTGTGAGGCCTAGGGGGTCTCGGGGTCGCTACTAAGTATCGTTATACTCACCCCTACAAGGGCTATGCTTGCACCTTGTTGTGTTGGATGCAAACGACGGACAACGCTGACTGAGGTAGAGAGTACCAGGACTAGATGGTACCTAGAGGTAGACCATACGGCTTGTTGGTACGCAGAGGAGATAGGTGGATGTGGAGTGTTGTGGAGTTAAACTATACCTACCCTTCAGGTAGGAACCTCGGAGGACAACCCAACCACTGACTTCTTTTTCTTCAGTTGTATTGTATCACAGTTGTACTTGTACATTCAAGATGGGATTTTATTCTGGACCCTTTTTCTTACTGCACTCACTCTATTTATAGTTCATTTTACTTGTGTTCATGTCTTGCTATGTTCTAGGTTACATGTGCTTGTAGGTTATAAAGGCAATGTATTACCAGTTTTAGGGAATACGCCTTCGGTGCTAGCCACCAGCCCATGGCCTATGGAAGGTGAGCTTGGTGTAGTCACAGAACGGGCCACGGGGGATGGGTCGTGACATTAGAAGTGGTATTATTTTATATAAATATGTTCTGGTTCCTTATTCTGGGAGAGAAGTTTTTTGTATAGTCAAACAACTAGAGTCTCTAGTTTTTCTTTACTCAGTGGGATCCTAACATGAGATAGAGACATTAGTTGGGATTATTGTAGGTCTTTGACTTTTAAATAGTCTATAATCTAGGTAATAGTGATGTGGTTGCTTTTTATTTGATAAATAAGTCTTGTTATCTCTTGGTGGAAGGAGGCATCAGAGTAGTTAGCTTCATTACAACTAACCCTCATAGAGGAGAGGGGTATAGTTTTTCTTTAGTCGATGGTGGAGAGTCCTCCCCTCCTTCATCATGTGAGGGTTCCCATTTAGGAAAAATAAAATGTGAGGTTATTTGGGACTAGAAATCCTTTGGGGTTGCATCATATGGATTCTATTAAGGAGTGAATACCATTATATTTTTTTGGGTTGGATGGTAGTTCCACTCACAATGTGAGAGGAGGTGGAGAGGGAGTTTCATATTTCTCCATTTTCTGTAAATCTTGGAGTGGAGAAGATATAAAAAAACCATTAATAGTTGTTTTGATTGACTAATATGAGATCCAACATGGATGAGTTCATCTTCCAGTGTCTCACATGTTAGTAGGTAATGTACAAGAACTAGGTTCTGGTAGGTTTGATGGAGCCTCTTGAGATAATGAAGTAGAAAAAGGAAGACATATCCATAGACATAGTGACATGGCTTCCATGGACCACGAGAGGCCACAACTCCATATGGTTGTAGTAGATGGGATAACCATGATAGTCAAATTCTTATCTATTGGGGAGTTTAGTTCGGTGGAATGTTTTGGGTAGCTGTATGTATGGTAGAATATTTGACTCCATGGGTTACCCTCAACAGTTACCTCTGATGTTGATGTGTGGTTTACATCATGGTTTTGGAGTGTATTCCCAGAGTCCTTTGAGACCCATTTGAGGAAAATTTTAAAATTCCACACCTATATAGATTGGAAGACTGAGTTGACTACCTTGTTGATAAAATATATGATGAGATCATTCATGTTGAACTTCTGAAGGAGATGGGAGGATCACTTTTCATTGGTGGAGTTTTCTTATAGTTAATTCTATAACTCTACTATTGGAATGGCACCTTTTAAGGCCATGTATGAGAGAATATATAGTTCTCCCTTATATTGTTATGATATTAGAAATACTCATTTATTTGGGCCAGATATGGTTCATATGACAACAGAGAAAGGTCAGGTGATGCACAAGCGTATGAGAATAGTATAGAGCCAAAATAAGCCCTCAACGTTTCAATATTTTTTCCCTTGGGGTTTAAGAGGAGAGGACATGTTTTATTAATATTGTTACCTTGATGACGATTATGGAGGTATTTAAAGGGAGTAAATCTATATATTATGTTCATCTATCTGTTCCAGATCCTTTATAGGGTTGGTAATGTTTCTTTCCAATTAGCCTTTCTATAACACCCTTAGTTCGTGTGATTGTTTTTTTTCAAATAAATCTAATATCTTTGATGTGTTTAATTGCATTCTACACTATGCTATTATTTATTTATAACATATTTCACTATATCAAAGACTTATATTAGCTTGTGGTATATAAATAACCTTTTTTGGATTGTTTTACAAATAATGTTGAGTTCATTCGATATGTTATACACAAAATGGAGTTTTACAAAACTAGAATATACTATTAGTATTATTATTAATATATTGTTATAGTTATTACATATCCATTGTAATGGATGAAATGAATTTGATTAAATAAATTATGAAACTATGGTTTACACATATTTGTTAAATTAATTCAAGGATATCAATTAATTATAAATGAAAATAAAACCTAATAGAATATAAAGGATGTATTTTTATAAAAAAAACTATTTACATTCTCACAAAGAAGATTTATACAGATAAATTAAATTAATTACTATTAGCTAGATATCTTAAAGAAATTTATATATTATAAATTGAATCAAATGTTTTTAAATTTATCAAATAATTTTTATACGCATAATACAAGAACAAATTCTTTTTTTAGGTACAAAAAGATGTATTTCTCTAAAGACGGTTTCGCCACATTTTAATTAAAGAATTATTTTAAAACAATATTTTGATACATTTATAATTTTATTCAAAAAATAAACTTCATTTTTATAATATTAACATCAAAATTTAACTTGGTTGATGTTTTGGTATTTTTGTAATAAGATTCATGTATTGAAGAATAAAGAAAAATACATAATTTTAATTGAAAACTAAATTTTATTCTAAATTATTTATATAGTTAAAAAATATTTTATATTATTTTTAATGTTTAATGATTTAAATTATACATAAAAGAATTCGAGTTAGGTTATTGGAATAAATTTCACATTGAAATAAGATATAGAAATATTTCAAACTTTTAATACTTTTCAGTTTAAAAACCTATTGCTTCATCCCATCTATAGGTTTAATTTTAAATTAATGTATTAAAATTTTGTTATTTGAATTTGGAAAAAAGGATTCCATTTTTTGAATTAGAATAATTTATGATTCATAGTATGTTCAACAATGTTTTTTAAAAAAATTATTAGTGAAATCATTTAAAATTAATTACAGTAATCAAGGTAAAAAAACAAGTATTCTTAGGGGTTAAACATTAATCTTAAGGAACCAAATGACCTATAAACCTATAAAAAATAAATTTTATGGACATATTTAGACCATATACTACATTTTACCTGAAATTTATCATTATTGAGGAACATATTGTAAGGTGTACCTCTCTATATTTTTCTTCCTTTTGTATTTAAATATTGCCACTCCTCCTCCCCTTTAAAAGGGAACTCAACCCATCCCTATTCACACATATCAAAACCATTGTCTTTAAAAAAACCCTAACCAAATGATCTCCAAAAATACCACCTATAATCCTAGAAGCTATAATTTTTTGATAATGAAAACCAAGGTGTTATTTATTTCCAACCAAAAGGAGTTACCCAAAGAAGAGGTAACATCCTTCAACATTCACTTTTGTTTTATTTACTACTATACTAATTAAATTATCATTATTCCATTATTATATATTAACATATGTATCATCAATATACTGAGATTTTTTTCTTAATTTTTATACCTATACCCACACTAACTTCCATCTAATGGGATACATAATCACCATTCATGTGTACAACAGACTACAACCTCATAAACCATTGTCATTCATTCTTCCATTACCACCTTTAAAGGATGGAATAATTATGTACATAATATTTTAATATGATATTTAATATATATTTATGTTTTTTAAAAATAATATATAACACATACCTTCACCATTTACCTTTTTTGGAATACGATAACTTCATGTGTGGACTTGTGGACTACCACCATCTTAAAGGGATGTGATTTTTCCATGCTTTACATGAAATATATTAAGGTTGTATTTATTAAAAATGATATATTTATTAAATAATAATTATAAATTAATTATATATATATATATATATATATTCATCATTTGTTTTTCTTTCTTTCAATATGATAATAAAATGGAAACAACGTTCATGCATATGTACGACCTATCGTCTCCATGAACGGTGTATTTTACTTTATATTTATATCTTTCATAGATTATAATAAATATATATATAATGAATATATATGTTATTAATACCATGATTTAAATTAGTGAAATAATTAAATCATGATATAATAAATATGACTAATTATGACATGTCAAAACATAAACAAAAAATAATACAATTATTACCTGAAACATAACATTAGCATGAATTTGTCAATAAATAGGTATTATAAATCCATAAGTAAATAATATGTGGTATAATATATATGAATGTGGTTTTATAATATATTTATAACATGTATTAATTTTATAATGGGTTTTCACAAGTACTATGAGAGTCATGACTTATGGTAAGGGAATTTCATCTCACTTTTTATATTCATGAGATACATGGAATATTCACAACTAGATTCATTTATGTGGTGAATATACTTCTCTTTGACATGTTATATCATTATTTTACTTTATTAAATTATAATAAAATTTTTAGTTGAAGTTATTATTTCATGGGGATGATGATTCAAATACTACTCAAGAAGTAAGGGGATTTCTAGTCTCACTTTGATTTCTACATGACTTATGCCAAATTCGCCACTTGTTTTTTTGTGGTCTAGATACATACCATATATGTATTATATAATTATTATCTTTAAATCTATGGGTATTTTTATATATAATGTATGATATTTTTTTCATTAGTTTCACAATTCAAATGTTACCAAATTGGTAAAGTAATTTTGTTTCAATTTTTCTTCTTTGAGACGCAAGTTATGTTATGAAACAATATACTTTTATAAGGTGTGTATACTACCCTATGAGGTTTAATATCATTAATATCCATATTTTAATTATATTTTGAGATTAATTTTATGTTTTTATCTCATGTGTGTTATGATACTATGTTTCCCAAGTGGTAAGAGTCAACTGCTATTATATCATCATTTATTGGGATTTTCTAGGATTATGCTTCCATTGATGAGATGTTATCCTCCATCTCTCAATAATTCTCATTCCGCTTCATATACTATATTTATTGATGATATATGCATTTAATGGTACAATATACTACTATTTTTTTACTTCAAATAATTAATAAAATATTTTTAAGAAAATAAGAATTTATTTCTTTTTTTGGTCGAAAATCTACTTTCTCCCCAAAAAATGTTTTCTAAGAATGATTTAAATAATGTTCTACCATTATTTATAATGAAATTTCATCCCATGTTTTACATTTTTACAATATTTTTTTAATAGTAACCTTCTTATTTTATTATGATCAACTATATTTTGACTTCTATAGATAATATTAAATGAATCATCGTTTTTACATAAACTTCATGTATGGAATTTCCCACTGTCACGAACACTACATGGATTGAATATTCCCTTATATTTTTTAATGGATATTTTCAATGAAAAATGTTTTTAAATTTTTTTCAAATCCTCAATACTTTGTAAAGGTTCTTTTCATATAAAAGTATTTCAATTATTTAAAATCTTCCATTAAATGTTTTTGATAGTAAATTAAATGAAAAATATTTTCAAAAAGTATTTTTTTCTAATAAAAAAATTTATATATAAAAAGATATTTTCCAAAAAAAAGTTTTTTAAAAATAATTAAATCTTACTTCATATTTTTTCAATTTGGTTATCAAAGAAAATGATTTTGAAATTTTTTTATATCTTTTAAAATGATTTTAAAAGAAAGGATATTTTCCATAAGAAATGATCCAAGTTATATTTCAAAATCCTTCTCTGTCTAAGTTGCAATCCGTGGATATAGTTAATGATTTATAAGGGATAGGATCCAAGGGAACCATTATTATTCTTTAATTTAATTATATATGATTAAAATGAAATAGTTTTTACGAAACTAATTTCTATTCCATAGGATATTTCATGTTAAAATGATTTTGAATCCCAATTTTTTAACGGGTTATGCTACGATGAAATGATTATGAAAAAAGATTATGTTTACATAGGTTATGATATTATGAAATATTTATAATACCCATTTCACTTCAAGGGTTTTGAAATCAGGAATTTTTTATTATAATGTGGAACATGTATATATCATTTTCCTTATGTGATAAGTGGGACTTATATCTCCCTCCAATGTATTGGGAAATGATGGATAACTCATTATTATTTATGTTATGTGTCAACCTGAATACATGTTCACAATGTTATGATTGAACCTTATCATGTGTTCATAGTGTTATGTGTGAACCTGATAACATGTTGATAATGTCTTGTGTGAACCAAATTACATGTTCACATTATTATGAGTGAACATTATTACATGTTCACAATAATATGAGTGAGTGTAATTACATGTTCACAATGTTATATTTGAACCTAATTACATGTTCACAATATTACGAGTGAACCTTATAATTTTTTCAAAATGTTATGTGTGAACATGATTATATGTTTAAAATGTTATTAATGAACCTGCTTACATGTTCAAAATGTTATGCATGAACCTTAATAAACATTCTCAATGATATGAATAGACCTAGAATTTATTCCCATAATGATATGTGTGGAACTGGTTGCATGTACATCCGTTTATGTTACGGACTAATGTCATGTCTTTATCTTAATGATTAAAAAATTTTCAATTTATACATGTTTATAAGGTTATAATATGATGTGTATCCAACAAGTATATGTATTATGCTAATGTTATATTCTTTTTGATCATGTAATTTTATTATCGTATCATTCAATTATTACAAATATCCAATCTTTATGACATGAATCTTGATTATGATTTTTCATATATAGGGTATGATAATCTAATATTATGATCATGTATTCATACTCTTATTATCATTATTACTCTTTCATATCTCCCACGTTTATCCTTATTTAGAATCTAAGATCAAACTTTATAATTTTTCCTTCCCCAAGGTTATGAAGAATGGTTTTATGTATAGTACTAAAATGGAAATATATTAATGAGATATTTTGAATATATTTTACAAAAGTAGAGGAACATGTTCCTAGTTTCCAAATATACGAAACTATTATAGTCCTCAAGCATGTACTCTTGTAATGTGATGAATATTCATAAAAAAGGATTTTATATCATTGTATGTTTAGCATGGGTCTCTATAGTTGGTAAAAAGGGAAATATTTAGTTGTCCTTTGAAATCTCGGATAAGAAAACTTTATTGAGATCCCTATTGATATTTCTATGGATAATTCTAGGTATTTATCTAAGGATAAGTCTAACGATGAGTCAATTGTTAGGAAAATATCAGTGAATTTTGGTATGGTGTTGAGAGACTGGTTTCCTAGAAATTACATACCTATCTAGATACTAAAACTGGATGTAATAGAGTAACATAAAGATGTTTTGACTTTGGAAAAGTAAGATAAAAAAGTGATTTCATAAGGAAAATGAAAAAGATTAATGTAATGTGATGAATGACAATATTGGTACCCTATATTATTATCAATAGTTTAGTTTTTTATGTGTGGAAATTCTGGGTATTATGTAAATAAATTTCTTTGGGGGAAGACTAATTATGGAACTCAATGAGGTTTTATGAGTAATGTTTTTTCTGATGATGACGATGAGACCACGAATGACATATGAAAAATATTTTATTTAATAATATTATAATTTATAAGAATGATTAAATTTAGTTTCATGAGTGTTAATCCACGATTCAAATTTTATATATTAGTAATGGGGTATTAAGGAATAAGATGGTGAAGATTAGTTAATTGTTTGATAAGGAAGTAGAATAAATGAAGAATTTATGTTTTTGAATTCAAATATTATGTTGTGAGAATAATGCAATATATAAGTATAATTTTTTTATTAAGGATTTAAAAGGATATGTTGAATGGAGTTGATAACATAGAAAAGTGATTTAATGGAAATGAGATATTTTTATTAAGGTATGGTTATCCTTAATATGTTCATGTTATTACCATATTTTAAGAGAATAAATGAATCACGTGTTCACATGTTTGGTATGTGACAACCAATAGATATTATATGGTACATGGTTGATCAATTTTATGATGATTTTATGAAATTTAGTGACACTCTTTCAAAAGTTTTTTATTTTCATATATTGGAAGAGTCAAAAGGTTAAATGTTTATTAAATGTTTTATGTTGAACATTGAATATGGTTTAGATATTTAAAATTATTTTTTCAAATTAATATTTATAAATATTGGATAACATGTGTTTCCTATTTTTCCTTGATGATAATTGAATATATATGGAATGGATTTTCATTCTACCTATAGATCTTATGATCTATTAGTGATTCAAGGATAAAAAAAATTCACCTTTAGATGAATTGGAAGTTGATCAAGGAACAACCAAAGGGTGATATTGTGATTATCAAATAGAAAGAAATCAATTAGGTATATCTGTTTTTGAAAATTATTTATTATTAGGAAAATATATTGAAGTAAAATGTTGTATTTTTATTATCATTTTGATGATATCAATGACATATTCATGCATAATAATGTTATGGTTTTATCGCTACCAACGTTCTTGTGATCACCAAATTTCTTCTGAGCAGTGATGATTATCACTCTCTATAATTATTTATTATTTTCTTCCATGTTGAAGTTTTTACATTACAATTACATTATCCTATAAGGAAACCTAGTTCTGAGTCTCATTGGGTAACCATAATGTTTCTATGTTGTATTTTTAAAAGGAATATTAGATATTCATTTTTATGATGTGGATTTATAAGAAATTAAATTAAAATTATTAAAACATTAATAACTTCGATTAATCTTGATGGAAAATTAATTTAATGGGGAATATAATTTAACCTCCCTAGTTTTTTTGAATATTTTTTTCGAATAAATTAAATTTATTTGATGTCTTTCAATCCATGCTACACTAAATTAAGATTTATTTATAAAATATTTCACTATAATAAACACTAATATTATCTTTAATTACATGAAACACTATGTTTTTATTGTGTTTCACATAATTCCAATTTACATTGTTAGCTTGTGTTATATTCAAGATCAATTTTTACCAAACAACAGTATACTATTATAAATATTAATAAAATATTATTATAGTTATAACATAGCCATTGGAATGGAATATATAAATAATATTAAATAATTTATGAAACTATGGTTTACATATGTTTATAAAATGAATTTTTCTTTATCAATTAATTATAAATGAAAATAAAAACTAGTTGAATTTAAAGGAATTGTTTTTATAAAAAACGTTATTTCTATCCCGAAAAAGGTTTTTTTATCTTAATAAATTAAATCAATTACTATTTATGAGATATATTAATGAAATTTATATATTATAAATTCATCCAAATATTTTTAATTTCTACCAGTAATTTTTATATTCTTGAAATAAGAACAAATCCAATTTTAGGCATAAAATAATTTTATTATTTAAATGGACGTTTTACCACCCTTTAATGAAATAATTATTCTAAAACTAAATTTTGACACTTTTATAATATTTATTTTAAAAAATAAACTCTAGTTTTTAAATAATAAAATAAAATTTTTTACTTTGGGTGATTTTTTGTATTTTTATGATAAGTTTCATTTTTTGATGAATAGTGGAAAATATTGAATTTTAATTGAAAACATCATTTTCGTCTAATTTATTTATATAGTTAAAACATATTTGAAATTGTTTTTAAAGTTTAATAAGTTCAATTATACATAAGAAAAATTATATTTAGGTAATTTGAATCTATTTAAAGTTGAAATTGGATATAAAATCATTTCAAACTTTTAATTATTTTCACTTCATTAACCTATTGTTTCATCCTATCTCTGGGATTAATTTTAAATTAATTTATTCTAATTATATGATTTAAGTTTATAATATTATAAGAAATATTTTTAATCAGAAAAATATATAATCCTTATTAATTTCTTTTTAGTTTTTGCTAAAATATTAGTGAAATCAATTAAAATTAATTACAACAAGGTAAAAAAGGAGTTCACATCGTTGTTAATCATCAATCTTAAGGGATAAGATGCCCTAAAAATTAAAAATATATATTTTATGGACATATTTTTAACATATAATCCATTTTATCTAAATTAACCTTTATTAAGTAACATGATGTAAAGTAGACCTCTCAATAGTGTTTTCCTTTTGTATTTAGTAGAATACCACTTCTCCACTATAACATGGCACTCATCGCCCACAAATATTGAAACCACTCAATCATTTTGGATCTGAAAAAACCTAAAATAATAATCTAAAAATATACCAAATATCATCCTAGAAACCTATCTTTGGTTAGAAATAAATACATGGTGGTTTTTTGGTGTAAACTAAAAAGAAGTTACCCTAAGAAGAGGTAAAATCCTTCCACAAGAACTTTTGTTTTATTTCTTTATCAACCCTTTAAATTATTTTTATTCCATTCTTATATAATAAAATAAGTATCCTAAATATACCTATATGTTTCTATTTTAGGGGTTTAACATAAAACTATACATACATCCATCTAATGTGATACTCAATCATCGTTCATGTGTACAACAGACTACCGCCTCCAGATCAGATATTTTTTGTTCTCCCATTACCACCTCTAAAGGTTGGGAATAATGGTGAAATTAATTTTTTATATGATATTAATTATATTTTTATTCTTATTGAATTATTATATAACACATGAAAACATTTTTTCTTTTTTTGGGAATATAATAACTTCATTTGTGGACATGCGGACTACGGCCTCCTCAAAGCGATGTGATTCTTTCAAGATTGACATGGAATGTATGAAGGATGGTTTTATTAAAAATATTTGATATTTATGAAATAATAATAATACTAAAATGATAATATATATATATATATATATAATTTACCTTTCTTTTATTAAATATTATAATAAAATGAAAACAACGTTCATGTATAAGTACGGCCTACCATCTCCGTCAACAATATATTTGATTTCATAAGTATATATTTTATAGATTTTTATAAATACATATATACTAAAAAAATATTTTAATAATATCAAATTTTAAATCATGGTAATTAGTAAATCATGTTTTATATAAGGTGATTTCATAAGTATATATTTTAGATAATGGCATATGAAATATTATATCATGAATTTAATTTATATAATTATATTAATACTTTAAATTTATTTTATTATTTCCAAGGTATCATGATTAAAACGTTACTCAAGTATTAAGGTGATTCCCAATTTGAATTTTATTTTGGCGAGACCTATGGAATATTCACCACTCGCTAATTTTTTTGGTGTATATAATTCCCATGAATTTATTTTTGGAATTATTATAATTAAATTAATGGTATTTCCATATAATGTTTTAGTATATCTCTTTCATAGGGTTCACGATTCAAATGTTTCCAAATCAGTAAGGTTCTGCTATCTCAATTTTCATTCTTTGAGACACATGTTATATTATACACCTATACTCTTTTAGGAGGTGCATATACATTTCTTTGACATGTTATATCATGAATGTAATTATTTTCAAAATATTTTAAGAATAATTTAATTTTATTATTCCATGGGGATTATGATTCATTTTTACCAAAATGTTAATAGTTTATTTCTATAATCTCTACTTTTATCAGGATTTATTATAATTATGCTTCCATTGATGAAAAGTTATGATCCATCTCTCAATAATTACCATTTATTCTCTTATCCAATATTAATTCATTATATATTAATTTAATATCACCATATTCCCACTATTTTTAACTTATTATAATTTATCAAATGTTTTTAGGAAAATAAAAAAAATTTCTCTCTTTGGTCAAAAATTTATTTTCTCCCAAAGCCATGTTTTCTAAAAATGTTTTATAAAATGTTCTAACATGGTTTTTAAAAGGAATTTTCACCCATGTTTTAACTTTTAAAAAAATATGTCAAATTAGTCTCATTATATTCTTCTAATAAAGGATATTTTTTACTTGTATCTACAATATGAACGGAATCCTTGTTTTTACATATACATAATGTACATAATTCTCAACCATTATGGCCACTCTATTCATTTACAATTACCTTATAAGTTATCCGGGATATTTTCAAAGAAATATTTTTTCAAAATGTTTTCTAAGCATTTTTATATGTTTTCAAATTTTATTATGAATGAAATGGTTTTCAATGATTTCAAATATTCCCTTCTATGTTTGCAATCCAAATTTATTGAGAAAAAGGTTTCAAAAAGTAATGTATTATAAAAAATATTTTTTTCATAGAAAAAAGGATATATTTCTCAAGAAATGTTTTAAATTATTTCTGAAATATTACATAATTATTTTTCAATTTGTTTTTCCAATAAAAGAATTTTTAAAATGTTTTAGGTCATAAAAATTATTTTTAGAGAATGGTTTGTTTCCTTATGAAATGATCCATGTGATATTTAAAAATCCTTATCTATATAATATGAAATACATTGATATAGTTTATTCTATTCTGTGGATATGATGCAAGGTCATCATTCTTATTCTTTTTATTAATGGTTTATGTTTGATATGAAAAGTTATTTATGAAACCCATTTCTCTTCCATGATCTATACCATGTTAAAATGCATATGAAACCTACTTATTTTCATGGGTTAAAATATAACGAAATGATTATGAAAATAATCCATTTTCCACTGGTTATGATATTATTAAATGTTTATAATACCCCTTTAATTTCATCATTTATGATATGATGAATGTTTTATGATATTTTGGAAAATATAAATATTGTTTTCATTATGTGATGGGTGGGACCTGTATCTCTATCTAATACATGGGTAACGATGGATAACTCATGAGATCATATGTTATTATAGAACCTAATTTCCTATTCATAATTTTATTAGGGATATTTATTTTTTATTCATGATGTTATATGTGAACCTACCTACATGTTCACAATGTTATTTGTGAACCTGATTACAATTTCAAAATGTTATGAGTGAACCTTATTACATGTTCAAAATGTAATGTGTGAACCTGGTTACATTTTCTCAAAGTTATGTGTGAAGCTCATTACATGTTCAATGTTTTATGAGTGAACCTTATTATGTGTTCACAATGTTATGTGTGAACCTAGTTACATATTCACAATGTTATGCATGAATCCGATTACATGTTCACAATGTTATGGGTGATCCTGATTACTTTTTCACAATATTATATGTGGACCATTGTTTCATGCCCATAATGATATGCATGGACTTGGATGAATGTACATAACTTTATGTGAGGGATTGATTTCATTTCCATTACATGTTGAGTGAACCCATTTATATTTATACATGTTAAAAAAGTTATAATATAAAGTTTATTCCACAAGTATATGTATTATGAAAATGTTTTTCTCCCGTGGACATGTTCTTTGATTATCTTATCATTCAAGTCTTATGAACTACCAATTTGTATAACATTACTATTGATAATGATCTTTCATATGTAGGGTAATATGTTCTCATGTTATGATCATGTTATCATACCATTATACTCATGATTATGGTTATATATATCCCTTTTTTATGCTTACTGAGCATCTAAGCTCCCCTTTTTTTGTGTTTCTTTTCCACATGTTATGAAGAAAGAATTTAAGTAGGAGTACTAAAAGTGGATGATCTTCATGGGAGATGCTGAAGATCTTTCATAAAATTATAATAATTTGTCCATATATTCTAAATACACTAATTATTACAGTCCTCAAGCATGTAAATTTATAATTTTATGAATATTCATGTAAAAAAAATGTAATATCCATATATGTTAATACAGGGTCTCTATACATACCCCCACAGTTGGATCAGGATCATGACTTCTTCCATGTGTCATATTTGAGGTGATATTTTCATTATTCTATGAACATTATTGATACGTGTGAGATTAGAATTAGGGATAGAGCCGCTATCGTGGATTACCTGATGGTGATCGAGGATAGGTATGAAATGATTTTAAGAGGATGGAACATTCCCTTTGTTCATGTGATATCACTTCATAGGAGCGTTTCACAGAGCTACTATGAGATTGAGAGCCAATTACAGGTTCAATATACCCATGTTTTGGTTTATAGTGTTCTTTTTAGGATGAAAATCCATGAAGGAGGGGAGAATTTAGTGATTATTTTATTCATTGTATGAATTTATAATATATTAATGAATATTTTTTAAGTGAAGAACTAAGTGGGGGGGGGGTGTCCATGGCCCAATGATCCAAAATTTGATTTGAAAAATATTAAATAAGTTAATTTCATAAGCATTTAGTTTTCTTGAAAATGTGGAATAACACCCAAACATATTCTCAAAATGAAAATCTGAGACCACAATAGCATTATGGATGCAGAATTTTCCTTGGGAACGACCTAAGGATAGTCGATATAAGATGTTAGGTTGAGGTAGTCATTGGCAGTTCATTTAAACAGAATATATAATTAAATTTATTTATTTTATTTTAAATACCCAATACCTATATGCCTATATAAATAAAAAACTATATGAATTATCAAGATATATTTATATAAAACCTGGGATAATCAAGAGGATTTCTGACCATTTGTTATTGGCCAATCCCATCAGATTATGGTGGGTGATCAGATCGAGGTGAATTAAGAGGTAGTGAACGAAATGGGTCTTCTTTATTACTAGTGAATGTATTACTTACCAATGATCAATCTAAGTCATGGTATGACTCATAAATTGTGTCTTAATCCCTCATGATTGAATTTTTAAAGCATAGATTCATATTTATTTTTATTATTGATTTATTTCAAACCCTTCACATGAGCCCATCTAGTTTGATTAAATTTTTTTATTTCATTTTATTTATTTTTCATGATATCACTTTGGATATTCCTGATTTGTAATATTTTATAGCAAAGATTGGTCACCAATGGTTAATCCTTTTTTATAGTTGTTTTCTCTGACCAATTCTATACATTTTTCATCATTTGACCATGGGTCATGATATGAAATTGTCAGGGTGGGTTTGAGAACAATAAAACCTCTGGGTCCATGGTGGATGTGTGAAGAATGAACGGATTGGTGTTTTTATGGATTTATTAACAAGGATTACAAGATATAATTCATTGATATAGGATCCTTGAGTAGTGACAGACAATATAATAGACATGAGACACATTTCATCTTCATACAAATGGATGATTTCAATTTTCTAGCGACTGAGAGGCTAAGAAATGACAGATGTATGTGATTTTCATCAGTTTTGGGTGGAAAAATGTTGAGATCTAGGGTTTATAGGCATGATATGGATACCGAATAAAGGAATTTTTTGTATCTTTAAAAATCCTGACTACACATCATGTATTCTGAATGGACACAAGGCATATATCCCCCATGGCTATGGTACTAGGGTTTTGAGAAAAGCTAAATATCACATGGCATGCAAGACCACCCACACATTATGTGAACTTAGTCTAGTAACTCAGAATGTTATTTGGGATTACATAAAACTAGACACACCAAGGTACATGGAAAAGTATAGGTACATAGTCTCATATAATACCTGTTACCTGAGGTTAGAAATGATCCTATACAAAATCCCGGACATGGCCATATACCCAGACATGTACACAGACATGAGATAAGGTAAATGGACATGGTGATGAAAACATGGACAGACCCAGTGTAGTATATACATTTCATTTATACCTCTAACATACTATGTACTCCCTTTTAATTGAAAAATTCCTTATCATATATCCTTCTTCTAGACCTAGATATTGGATTACGAGTAGCCACTCCTGGGATTTTTTTCACACGGAAAGGTATAGTTAAATTTGTAGGGTATTTTTAGATTCAATGTGATATAGTATTTTTATGATGATTCTTAAGGGGATATATTATGGTATAATTAATTATAGATAGATCATGATTGATATTTTTGGGTCAGAACTCCCTTGTTGAACTTTGGCACATGTCCCCCATATTCATTATACAAGAATATACGCTACTCCCCTAAAATAGGCATAGGTCCACTATCTTTGGATTTATAATATCCCATATTTGATATCTAGAAGTGTGTGGGACCTCAATGGGAGTGGTGACACTCTCAAAATTAAAGTGAAGCAGTGGGGAGTGGGACCCATAGTACCTATTCTAGTGAAGATTCATTTGATGATAAGAACCAATGATTTAATTTTTGTACGGTAGACAGACTCATCAACTTTGGATTGACTATTATATAGAGATATTCATTCTCTCTCATTTGGGTTTCATTATGAGAATATATATATATATATTTATTTTGAGTTTTATTTCCTTATTATTATGGGTTGAGATGACCTTATGGTGTAGATTTGTATTGGTACCACTATGGTTTTCATGGAATCTTACTGGGTATGTATATATTCACCCTTGAATGGAATTTTCCCACAATTTTCAGGTATTATGAAGATAATGGAGTGATCAATGGTGAAATTGGAGGAGCATAGTGATACCTTCATGTATTGGACTTGTATGGTGGTCAGGTCATGGAGATCCGGAGCCCACCTCTCTCTGTTTTAATTTATTCTAGTTCTTTTCATGTTGGGACATCATTTTCTGGTTGAGCAAGTATTTTTCCCCTTTTAAAATTTTCATTTCCATTTTTTTGTGTTTTGATGTATTCCCTTGAGTTTATTTCTTACATGATTGGTATTATAGATTTTAATCTCTTTTTAAATTTTTTTATTCACCTTTTCATGGAGATGGTTGTGTTTGTGAAACATGTACATTAAGAAAATACCTCACATTTCTTATTATGAGTTATTGGATCTTGTATCTATCCCATGGACTATTGGAGCTAGGTATGAGATTGTTGTGGCATGGCCTTCCACCATCTAGGTGATCCCCTATGGGTTGGGTTATCATAATTGACTTCAAGAAACTAAGGCTATATTCTAGAAATTATTGTCTCCTATACCTCCAAAAAAGGAACCATTAGAATATTTATTTCATCCCTTTGTGGTGAGGTTTGAGATGGCCCCCCCTAAACCACAACATCCGGACCAAAAGTTCTGAATGAATTTGAAATTGGGTCACATGATTTTTCAGTGGTCTTCAATAGGATATAAAATAGGGTATTTCTCTTATAAAAATTCACTACCTCTCCCTCATTATGATCAGCGTCATTCTTATTTAAATCTAAGAAGATGATCCTAACATATGGGAAAAATTTTGGCCCACCATATCATTTTCAATAGTGATGTATGAACCGCATCAATTACCTGGAAATATTGAGATTTAGATTATTTATTATGGTATATAATACATAAATATCATGAAATATAGTTTATCTATTTTTATAGAACTCTAGTAAATACCCATAGGAACAAACTTACCTAGGACATTCCATTAGTGCTATAAATCCTTATCATGCTTCTTTTTAAACATAGTGGTTCAAAATAGAAATATAAACACCCCTGTGAGTCCAACAGAACTTGTAGAAACTAATTTTTGGATAAATATGAACTCCCCATCATGGGGATAATGAATGATTTTATCCAACTCCGCTGATGAAATAATCATGGTCTTACCACTCACCCTTAATGATAAAACCTCTCTTTTCTACTAAATTGAAACTCAATAAAAAACATAAACTCATTCACCTCATCTTTAAAAAGAAATCGAAATTCTTCTCATTGAATTTTAACTCCCAACCAAGAAACAAAAGTACCTTATTTATTAGTATCTTGATCAACATCAACCAAGATATATTGAAATAATCTCTAGTAAGAACCCTATATGGTGCATCACTTGACATTGTTTTCTTGCATGATTTGTAAAACCCTTCATATCTACATTTTGATTTTCCTATGGTAGGTGTTTAATATAAGCTCAACAAATATTCAAGAAGAATGATCTAATGAAGGATGGATGGTTCATATTTAGATAGGAATGACCTGTTCTAATATAGAAATGTATGAGGCTTGTAGATAAATTTTTCTGTAAGGACCTGGTTCTCAAGGAACTTAAACACAATTTTTTTTATTTGGTTCACTCTAACAAAAAAATAAAAATAAAATAGAACACATACTATTATGGGTAAAAAAAGTTATAAGGAATTTATAAAAACATATAAAAAATAAGTTCATATAGATCATTATAATTTAGTTGAAGAATAATAAATAAATGAAATTTAAAATAATCATTAAGGAAATGAAACAAAATAGATTCATTTAAATTAATATAATCCCAATTCTCTTGTAATAAAATAAAAATGATCACATATAAGGGACTTAGTAAAAAAAATTCTAATTGATTTTTAATATAGATAAATTCAAGAGTATGATCTCATTTTTTGTGGTGATCTCTTATAAAATGAAGTCTAAGATATATATTCTTTTTTTCAAATAATTTATTGGATTATATGAAATCCTGATAGCACTAGGGTCATCAAATTCAATTAATACTTGAATATTATTGAATATAAAATCCACCAAGCTATGTTTCTTCCACAATACTTGTTCATAATATCTACAATCAATAATATATTCCTCTTCAGCTATCGATAACTCAAAAGGGTGTGGTTTGATTCCTAAAAAGTGACAGGTTACTGATGTACGCTTCCTATATAATATAAAACCACCATATTTGGAAAAATAAAATGAAATTAAAATAAAATCCTTACCTTTTGGAAACATTAAAGAAGGAAAAAATGTTCCATTCAAATACCATTAAATTATTTTTGAAGGATTTTAAATGAGATTCATTGGAATTTTAATGGAATATACAACATGATAATACTATAAACATAATTTATAGTCTCTAAGAAGTTAGATATAGGAAACTCCCAATTATTCCTTAGAATATCTTGTTTTCAACTGGTCTCTCCACTTCATCCAAGAAAAAATTATCATATGAAATCATAGGAGCTTCATGTATTTTACAACTTTCCAGTCCAAACCATTTAAATAAGTCAGGTTTTTATTTAGTTTTATTCATCACATTCCCAAAATATTTTTGATAAATAGTAAAAAAAATTTAACTCGCCCATAATGTCATTGTAAATTCAATTTTCATCATATTTGAAAAATATTGCGCAATTTATTGTTTTTGAAAACAAAAATTATATTATCAAAATATACCTAAACAAAAAAATATCTTAAGATGAATTTTTATTTAAAATAGTATGATAATAAAATCCTACAAAATTCCAATTGATATAATAAAATAACATAAGTGTTCATACAATGATTTATATGCTTGGTTAAGGTTATAAATAGATTTTTTATGTTTCATAAGTTAATTAAGAAAATAGGGATTTTCGAAACTAGGTGGTTTTCCAACAAAAATTTTCATTATTAGAATGAAAATTATAAAAGTATATTGTACTTTTATCTGAAATAATTTGAAATTTATGTGAGATGAATTGGCTAGGAGAATCGTAATAACTTCTAATCTAGATACACATGAAAATGAATCTTCATACACTCTATATTATTGTTGGTTATACTCTTTTGCTAATATTCTAGCCTTATTCCTAGTAATCACACCGTGATCATCCTATTTATTTCAAATTTTTTTCCCTATAATGGAACAGTCAGCGGGTCTATTAACTAATTTTCAAACCCTATTCCATTTGATGTTGTTAAATACTTATCTCATAGAAAAAATATAACTATCTTCTTCTAAGTATTCTTCTTTTGTATAATTTTTAACAAATATAAAATTGAATAAAACTCTAAAATTTTTACTACACTCCTTCTAGTCATATTTCCTTCATCTAAACATTTTATTGATGTTTTTATGGGATTATTCTTAATGTTTTTATGCTATCTAGGAAGAACACATTCATTTTCACTAGCATCCATTATTTCAGGATTTGGTTCCCCAAAATAAATTTCCAAATCATCAACCTTTTCATTTTCAAAAATATATTTGGGTCTCACTTTTCCAAAAGTATCACAAGAATTATTAATTTGAATCTTTTTGTGATCAAATATACCAATTTCATAAAATTTCACATTAGACGGTACTTTAACAATCGTTGACCTTTTGCTAAAAACTCTATAAGACATGAAAGTAGTACAGTATCCATGAAATATTATTTCATCATCATTTAGATCAAATTTTACAAGATTGTCTATATTTTTTGTAATGTAAACTTTTAAAATAAATACTTTAAAGTATTCAACTTTTTTCTTTCTATTATAACATACACCATAGTGCATTTTTTCAAAATAATCATGATTGTAAATTCACTATTACATACCATTTTTTGTTCATAAATTTTACTAAAAATTTATTGTTCTTGTTATACATATGTAACATTTTCATAGAAATTTATTATAAGGTATTATTACTCCTTTCAACAACAATATTCTATTGAGGTGTCCTTAGGGAAAGATAAGTGTTTTTGACACCATATTTTGATCAATATGAATTGGACTCATGGTTTTAAAACTCTCCCATATCAAAATAAATAATATTGGAATTATTCCTGTTTTGGATCACTTTAAAAAAAACTTTTAAAAATATAATAAGATTCACTTTTAACACACAAACATAATACCCATGTATATCAAACGAAAAAATAAACTAAAATATAAAAAAATATTTCACTATAATACTTGTATTTATATATGGGCCTAAAAAATAAATATGAATAAGTTCTAGGGTTATAGAAGGAGAAAACACCAAAATTTATTTGAGATATTCGATGTGTTTCATTCCCATTTATCATGAATCACATAGTTTTTGTTTTTCCAATTTAAATTGTTGTAAACCAGATACAAAATTTCTTTAAGATAATTTTCTCAATGAGTAGACATTATAACATCCCAATATTCAATACCATTTTTATGATTAATTTTTTTAATAATTTATATAGTTCATATTTTATCTACAAAAATAATTACGATCAAGATTATAGACATCTCTAGTGTATATTTCCTTGAATTTATGAATTTTATATTGTAAAATAGGGAATGAATTAATTAAAAAATAAAAAAACCATTATCTGAAAGGTGGGAGATAATTATTTAATTATTCTTTAATTATTCCAAAGAATGGCCTTTTTTATGATAAAAGATCATGAATTTCCAACGGATTATACTCCTATAATATATCCTTTATAATTATTACAAAAAGTGATATAGCCACTATCAATGTTTGATAAGGAGTTGTAATTAAAAAACTCTTCTCTCATATATATTGAGAACTCAATATCAATATAAAATTTCCCATTGATTCATTTATACTTTTTTCTCTATAATTAAAACAAATCAAGATATTGTTTTGGTAAGCATTTTCTCTCTATTCTAGAAATGTTAATGTCTAATGATTTGGGAACCCAAATTAGTTATTTTAGTCCAAAAAATTCATCACTTAATTTATAAATTATTTTTATGCGAAAATCATTTTAAGAACATAAAATTGAGTATTTCTTAAGATATAAATATTAGTATAATTTTAAAGGTCACCATAGTGAAAAAATGTTAACATAGATTGGTTTTTATTTGTGGAACTTTGTACAAAATTGATTTTTTAAAACATTGTTCTTTCATCAAGAATACCAATTTCAAATTTATCTTTGGAACTTTTATTATTTAAAAAAAATAAAATTTAGACAATATTTGCCTCTTTTGAAAATAATTATAGCATCTTTGAAGACTTCAACTTGTTTTCTCTTTTTGAAACCTATTACCATGTTCAATACAAAATGAAACATAATTTTTCAAATTCATTTTAATATTTAAAATTTTTTAGTCATGTATTATTCTTAATTATTAACAATGTCATGGTAATTTTTAGGAGTTTAATTTTTATTTTTCAATGACTCATACTTATTTTTCCTCATGGTGAAAAATTCATTTAATTATTCATAAGATCATTCTTAAAATTTTAAATCAGATTCATGCCCAAAATAATAATAGAAATATACCTCATATGAGTGTTCCATAAAGCATATGTTAGCCTTCTGGTTAGAATTTTCATCTTCCAGTTTTTAAAATTTAACCTCACTATAATATTCATAAGCACTCCATGTTCCCTTAATAGATTTATTTTCATTCTTATTATTGCTAAAATTATTAATTGACTTATTCTAAAACTATTTATTATCTCATAGATGTGGGAAATCAGTTTTGATGTACCTAAGACTCTTACATTCATAAAATATAACTTATTTAGAAGTCACATTTAAATTCTCATACTTGTTAATGGGCATCTCAAAACCTCTTCTTTTAATGTAAAATTACATGATCTTTCGAGAAAAACGGATAAATCTCAATGTTAGAAGATAAATTGTCTAAATGTTCTTCCACATATGACCCAATAATTTGTTTTTCACTTTTCTTCCAATCATTATTAGATGCTGGGACTTTTGAATAATAATTCTCTTTCATAACCTTGTTATTCCCACAAGATTCGTTCATATTGGATGCGTACATCATTAGAGTTAAAAGAAGTTTTTTTATTTTAAATTCCTCATTATATGTAGAATACCTAATAGAAACCAAAATTATACTCCATTTATATGGTAGAGTTATGATGATTTTCAAGGAATGATATTTTTCAGTATTGGGTGTTCCTAAAGAAAAAAAATTATTTACAAACAGAGTAATTACTCCATAACATTGGATAATAATTTATCCTTCCATAATTTAGAAATTGTAATTTATGGTTATAAATATTATATATAATTGGTATCACATTTTATATTCCTCCATTCGAAACAATGGAATTTTTCTAAATCACATGAATTTTATCACACTGTGAAACTTAGCTAAACAAATTTGTACCTAGTCTACGTATTATAGCATTTATTGCTTTAGAATTTATATCATAACTACCTTTATTATTTGAATCCCTTTTTCCTTTATCAATCATTGTAATTTCATAAGGCATTATATATTTGAGATAGTCTTTAAGACCATGGTTCTTTAAATAAATTATCATATGTGCCTTCTTATAACCATAATTTTCTCCATCAAAATAATTACCTATAACCAATGAACTACCATCTCTATTATCAATGAAGGCAGACATTTTTTAATTACCTTTGAAAAACTGATTAGAGTCGACAAATCAAGAGTCACTACCTTTTAAACCAATTGTTTGTTAGAGAACTACTGCACCAAGAATCATGAAGGGGTGGATTTTAATCATTGTTAATTTCATCACATTAAAAACAAACCTATTTTAAGATGTTAATCATTATGATATTTTTTTTTGTTATGAGAAACCAGAGGAAAATAATGTATAAATAAAATTATCAGAAATAACGATTTAAACTATTTTAGGGAATAAAAATTTCTTATTCCACTCCACAAAAACTCAAAAACAATGTGTTTGGTGATTTTACCTAGACAAGTCCTTTTCTGGGTATTTCTAGTCCTTTACCAAGGACTTCATAACCGAGGAAATAATTTAATAGATGTCAAAATACTTTGATATTTTAACAGGGCCCTAACAGGGATTTACGAACACCATCCTTTAAGGTTATTTTATGAGGAACCTTTACAATGGAATATTGAAAACTGAGAGTTTATAATTTTGTATTATAGATACAATATACAACTAATATAAAGGAATAAAACTCTAGAAGAAGATATTAGAAGGAATATTTGATTTAGGAGTTAGTTCTAGAAATAAAGAAATTATAAACTGAATTGCATGTTTTGGAACATAAGTTTCTTCTTCTTTTTGAATTACACAAAGTAGTGAAACATCATTGAAAGATAGTGCAAGAGATTTGATGGTGAAAAAACTTATTTTGTTTTGAATTCCATTCTATATCCACACATGAAAAAACAATAATATTAATTACATAACAAAATTCTAATAAAATATAGGTTCAGAATAAAATTTCACATGTCATTTTATTCAAAATACCCCATTAACAGTATTTCCATTAAAATAATCTTTTTCTTTCTTAAGATCCTAGTAATTAAAACATTTAACAATCATTTTTTCCATAATAAGGTAGTACACCATTCATAAAATTAATGAAAGAACTAAATTCTCCCTCAAGTACATCAATGATAATAAATATGTCAGGTAAAGATCATTGTAGTGGGGTTCAGATCACCATGTTTCTAAATTCAGAACATTTTTAATTAACATAGAAAATTTTATGCTTTCTATCGAAATCTATCACGTAGGTGAATTGAACTGCACAGTAGAATATCACAGAGGTAATTTCCATAGGAATCTTGCTCATGTAGTTGATTGCATCATCACGGCTAAATTATGTTTCCATTTAGAACGACATATCTAATATCACCACATATCCAAACCATGTAACCAATCTACATTGAAATTTGATGGACATATTTGATTACTCAATTAGTTTATTTATTACCATAAGTTATTTTCAGATAGTTAGTTCTATTATGTAGCTGATTAATGTAGGAAATTTATTCATGTAGTTGACGCACATATCCAAATTTTAAACATAACTAAATTAACCATGTAGATGAGAGCCTCATGTATCCCAATTTAATTATATAGGAATATTTCACCGTAATTTCAAAATTTGAATATTTTGACAGCCAAATGACTTAGATAATGAAAAAACCTAATTAACGCACTTAAAATATAAAAACAAAAATAAATTAGGGAGGGTAATTCAGATCATCAAATCATAAAGCATATTATATAAGCTAGAGACAACATTAGTAGTATAACATAAGTACATATCATAACTTTTTATTTTTAAATAAATGTTACGTATCGACCATCTTCAGGGTTGGGAATGTATTTTTCAAATTTTTTCTTCCATTTTTTTATTATACTTTGATGTATATATATATAGGTTATTTTATGAATTTACATACTATAGTTGATTTTATTCATTATTACTCTTCTTATTGCATGGGTTTTGGTGGTGTGTATGTGTGTGAATATATGTCACTTAAACTAAGGTCACACATGCATGTGATATGCCTACAAAACACCATTGGAAGTGAGCTTGGGGTGTCATTATTATCTTACCACTAGTCCAGGAAGGGCCCAATAGGTCAGTCCCTGAAATAGTTGCATCAGATAAGTTTGTGATTGTGATGGTGTTTTGAGTTAGATGTGTTATATGAATTGTTTTGGGAACATAGTGAAATATTTTTAATGCGTCTTGGGTTACACTATTAGAATATAGAACCTTTTAATTTTTTGGTGACTAATATATCTATATACCAGAACGTTGACCACCCGCTTGTCCGCATAGAATGTTGAGAAACCAGATACAAGGAATCAATGGTACATTAATCATATATGAATGGGTTCAAGAATTATATAAAATACTTTAGTGGTCTACCTAGAAATTCTCATCTAAACATGAGAATCGTGTATAAAAAGTTCATGTTAACTCTAAAATAAAGCCAACATAATTTTAATTATGGATTTTCAAAGACAACTATCTCAGTTGTGAGGTTTAAATTTAAGGGACAATTATTTAGGTACACCCTCATGGTGTATTACGACGAGTGACCCTTCCCATTGGGAGAAAATTATCCACATATGTAGTATCCCAGGCTAGTGACTCTCTTCTAATTATGTAAATGACAGTTTTGGAAGATCATGATGACATAGAATGTTGTCTAGCCACACTTCATGACTTTCCATGTCCGATATGGATCATTTTCTTAGTGGTAAGGATCCATAGGAAGTAGATGATGGACAAGATTCAATTTTCTTTAACTTGAAATCTATGTGAAACCTAATAGATAAAATGGTATAAAATTCATCCAGCCTTCTATATGGGGTATTCAGATGTTTATGGTGTCTTGATTCCCAAAACAATAATGAAGAGACACTCACATGGATAGAGTTACATAATTTTTATAAGATGAGTACTACCATTATACATTTCACATAGTTCGGATAAAAGATCATTATGAACTACAATATAGTGGTATGACTATTTAAGAGTAAACAACAAGGTTTAGTGATATAACATGCTACTCCCTTTATAAAGAGATATATGGATACTTTTAGGTGTATGAGTTTAAGAAAGGTATCCGTAAAGACACCCAATCTGAAGAGGTTCCTCTATGCCTTCATAATTATTTTAGTGTTCTATAGTGGGCCTTAGTGACAAATAACTTCCTATAAGACAGATGACAGCTAGCTGGAGTACACAGTGGACATAGTGTAGCTGAGTCTATAGATGTATCCAGTTGAAAAAATTTATCATGCACTTTGTGATTGAGATATTCTTTAAAGAATTGAACTGAGTCTCATGGATCAGTAATATTGGTATCACATTAGGGATCTAATCACCCAAGTGATGATCAATGTTATTCTTGAGATAGGTATGGTCACATAGATCATTCCTTCCCAACAAGACAAGCCTATGATGGTTTCCTGATGGTGGATTTACCACCATTATCGAGACAATTGAATAATTAGGGACCACTTAGTGGTGATTATAGTAGACCCTAGGGATGAAAATCTTTAAATGAGGCTGGATGAGACTTGAGATGAGTAGCAGCTTATGAAGGGTGATATTATTAATTACTCCCCCACCACCACCTCAAAGAGGTCCATTTCAAGCACCAATGGATAGAAGAAAAATTAGTGGTTATCATTAGGAAATAAATTCATATGACTAAGAGATGATTTAGAATATTTGAGGTATAATTTATATATTCACTACATTGTCCCAAATAATGATAAACTCATACGCAATTCCTTCCCTCATCTCATAATCCATGTATCATGATAATGATATTCTAGTAATTCTCTTAGCCTGAAATTATGCTATTGAAGACACTTATAGGTGGATATTCCACCATTTCATATATATTAAAAAATTCACGTTTTTACTTATTTGAAATAATTTTCCTTTAAATATCATTATGGATATGATTAATCTTTATGAATTCATCCTTGGTATGGTCCGGTTAACCATAGATTATTCCAAGATAGACTATCACTATAGAAATGTGAGGTGAATTTGTAAGGATGATATGAAATTTATCTTCATAGTAAAATGTGGATTTATGGAATATCATGGCGTAAAATTTTATATAAATCTATATACAGTCTCTTTTCAGTTGACAAGTATGGCCCTTAATTCAAAATACTCTTTGCAAACCTGATTACCAATGGTGTTGGATCTATATATGGGTTTCTTTCCTAAATATGTTCTAGGACTACCCCCACAGTTATAGATCTAATTTTTTGTTTATTTTCACCTCGAAACCTCACCAATATCCTTTGTGGAATATCGGATGGCCCTTACTGAGATCCGAGAGTTGAGGGTCTAATTACTGGGAGTTTAGAGAAAGCATTCATCAGACCTATTTTATCCCATGGGAAACCTCAATGGTTGTTTTCTAAGAAGGTGGATAGAAAATTAAGGATTATTTTGTCTATATATTTCTATATAGGATGATGATGGAGATTAATTACCACATTTTTTAGTATTGATGATCTCTTTGACCAAATAGAAGGTTCACAATGGTTCTCAAAGTTTGACCTCAGGTCCAACTATCACTAGTTGTGGGTTCATGAATATTATATCATAAAGATGGTATTCTATAAATAGTATGGGAATTATGAGTTTTTTTGTGATTCTATTTACAGTGATGAATTCCCCCTATATGTTCACGGGACTCATGAACTGAATATTCCAACCCTTCTTAGTTCGGTTCATGAAAGTCATTATTGAATACATTATCTTCCAATATGTACTAGAGGAGGAACATGAAGAGAACTTAAGGATGGTCCCATAAATTTGGATAACTGGTTATATGGAAATCTCCCAAAGTACCGATTCTGGATTAAATATGTATACTTTTTTAGTAATGTGTTTTTAGATGTCATAATAGTTATGTACCCCTTAATGAAAGTGGTAGGGTCATCTTGGGAACCACCCCAAAGTGTTGGACTAGTAAACATAATTTTCATTTTATAAATGGGTAATATATGATTTTTTATGCTAAATCCTCTCATATATTATCCCCTCGGGCTAGAATAACTCATACGGTATGACCTTTCATTTAGATTGTGTATTGTTAATGAGAATTTGATGACTTCAGACTTAGATGATGGATGAAATAACCATAATATTATGACTATAAAATATTCAATACTCTTGATAATGAAAAAAATGAGGTAAATTCTTTTATAATAAAAGTATATTTTTATTTATAGGGGTGATGGAGAAGATGGCCTTTTACAGTTATCCTTGGTGAGGAGAGAGGCCCATCCTCCCTTTAGTTAATAGTGGTGACACGAATATTTCTTCAACATGTGAGAGATTATTTATTGGGTGATATTCACTATAAAGTTATATCTATATAAATATCTATATGAGAAACACCATATAGTTCCTTTGTAGGTGGGGATAATGTTCTCCTCTTCCGAGTATGAATGACGGTTCTATTTTCACAATGTGAGGAGTTGATGAGGGGGATTTATACATTACTTTTGATAGTACGTCCTATAGTGAGAAAGATGAACTCTGATTTTCAGTGATTATTTTCATGGCCATATATGGAATAGAAGATAAATTAGTACATTTCATTATGCCTTACCTATCATAAGGTTGAGGTTGAAAATCGATTTCTAGTAGGGTAGACTCAACCAGTTGGTTTAACAAAGTGCAAGTGAGATTTCCTATCGACGGAACTTTATTGAAGTTGATAGGATCACTTTTAGTTGATGAATTTTTCTTATAAAAATGGTTGTCATATCACAATAGGTATGGATTTATTTTAGTCCTTTTCCTTGAGAGCTTATAGGTCACCCTTGTATTGGGTAGAGTTGGGTGATCTAACTTTTAGGGGGGGTGAGAATCTAGTGCATCTGATGATAGGGAAGTTGATGTGATTTAATTGTAGATGAAGGCTAATCAGGTTCTATATAAATCCAATGCATATTGATTCCATAGGCCCTTGTAGTTGAGTATAGTGAATATGTATTCTTGAAGTCCCCTCCATTTAATGTTTTTGGAGTTTTTGTTGGGGTGTCAATCTATCCACATGGTTCATCAGGTAGTTATAGATTTTTAATAGGGTTGGAATGGTTCCCAGCCACCTAGACTTACCACCACTGGGGTGAGATTAATGTTGATGAAAGATTCATATTTTATATGCACCCAATGTATTTTGAAAATCAATATGATTGGATCCATTGAAGGTGATCCACCCCACTAGTGAAAGTTATTTGGTAGTATGAGAACATATATGAGAACTCACAAGAGCCTATGAGTCAAATGAGGTCACAATACCTTCACCTCTTCAATTAGTTTATTTCTTT
This sequence comes from Viscum album, assembly GCA_963277665.1. Taxonomy (NCBI): domain Eukaryota; kingdom Viridiplantae; phylum Streptophyta; class Magnoliopsida; order Santalales; family Viscaceae; genus Viscum; species Viscum album. The sequence goes on from OY728146.1 coordinate 1,115,546,878, forward strand.
ATGGAATAAAAACCTTGATGATTATGAGGGTGTTACAATGACATTTTTCATGTCTAAACCATTTGAAAATTTCAAATCTTTATCCTGGAATATATTTCATATTCAGTATAGTGTTTCATGGAATTTTTGAATAAATTAAAATTTTCTAGATTTGAATCTCACATAAAAACTCATATATCATGGTTCAATTTGAAACATTGGGATTAACCAATGTGTTAAATAATCCCTATTATTTTATTATGTTCTATTATAGTTCAGTTATTTTCATATGAGTTAAATAAATTAAATAAATTAAATAATTTATGTATTTATTTTTTTAAATACCCAAAACCTAGACTCTCTTCTATAATCATTTGGTTGTATAAAATCCTCAAGGTTATCCACATATCCCATGTATATTAGCGAGTAGGAAGAGATATCCTTTATTGGCATTGGTTAATGATCTCATGATCATGGATTGACATTGAAAAATTGATTAGATTATTTTGATGAATAATGAATAGAGTATAAACTTAAATGAAATTTTTAATGAGAGTGGTCTTCTCCAATGATCAATCCATTCTTGATGTATGATTAATTATATTATGGATTATTTACCTTTTTTATTTATATCTTTAATTTAATTTATATTCTATGGAAATTATTTTTTATTTCCATGGATCGTAATCCCATTATAATTTTATTCAATTTTCTACTATTATTTAACCAAATTTGGTTTCTATGATTATGATCATTTGATAGGTTCTCAATAGACAACGATAATATAACTTTTTAACCAAATTTGGTTTCTATGATTATGATCATTTGATGGGTTCTTAATAGACAATGATGATATAACATTTTATTATGCCTCTTTATTACATGTTCTTCATGATATTCATTTTCTTCTATAGGGTCAATGATTTAACATAACCATACCAATTCAAGCATGACTAAACCTCCTGATTAAATATTTGTATGAAAATGACATTGGGATCAATAGTATATGTAATATTGAGGACTAATGAAACATTGAAAATGATGGTTCCAAGGATTGAGGTACCTTTTGGTGACATGAGGTGTGATATATTATGCATGCATGATGGATATCCCAATTTCCATCCACCTGAGGTTGGGTATCGATGATCAGAGAGGTTTCCAACCAATTTTGGTGGTTTGGATGAGCCATATGGTGGTACTTGTTGTTTAATAAGAAAATATGGTGGTAAATGATGAAGAAATCATTTTTCTATAAAATTATGGTCCACATGTTGTATAGTTTAAATAATCACTTTTTTTATATTTTTTATCTCATTGTGGATATATTTTTGACCAGGATTAAATATCACACTCCATGTAGAGTGACTAGAGGTCGTGTTACCATTTTTCTATAGAAAATATATATACTGGTAGTACATGCATAGGAATGTTTTGCAGCCTACACAACATGTATCTTAGCCACACCTGATATACCATACTCTTCTAGGGAAACTATTTATACTAGAGTTCAAGATCTGGACCACAGGTGGTCTCACACATCTTTTCAAATTTATGACACTATATATACTAATATGTTTTACATGTAGAGTATACCGGTGGGGAATGGCTAGGGTTAGGCTCCCGAGTACATCCCACATACCTCATCGGGGATCACTAAGTAGTTATTACGGTTTCTTATAACTCCCAAATATCATTCCTTATAACTTGGATTTGGAACCAAAAATAGTCTTTTATGTATAATATTCTATATATGATGTTATGATGGAATTTATTTCAACATCATAGATATCGTAAGAGGTGGAGTGATCTATTCTTCCCTTCCAGCTCAAATAGATGATGTGAATAAATGGGTGGGATCTCTGGAGATACATCAGGGTTGATGACCCCCTTGAAGTTGCATACTGGTCAAAGAGTGAGACCCTTGTTTCATGGTACATATAAGATAGAACTGCTCCATAAACACCCCATAGCATAAGTATCCTATATGTGGATTAGTACCCTACCCCAATAATCATATATCTCTAGGAAATGTTTGGGTCCTCTACCTTTTTGGGTACTTACCCCTATGTTCTGATGGGTCTTCACTGTGGAATGGGTCCCCTATGGATCTAGTGTGGATTATTTTAGACTAATTGTTGCAGGGTTTCACAAACACATGGAGTTTTAGATAAAATTGGATTTGAAAATAGCTATGAATATAGAGATCCTTTATATCTCCTTGATAATGTTTTTATGAGAATATCTACCTCTTATGTTATATTTTCCCCCTTATCTTATGGGTTGAGTTTATCATTTATTTTACTATTTAATTTTTTTGGGTGGGGCACCCTATTGGGTACGTATATACTCACTCCTATATGGGATTTTCTCATAAGTGTAATGTCTTATCTTGATAAAATTATAATGGAAATTTCCATTGGTGAAAATGATGTTTATGGATAATAATAGTACCTAGTAGTAGCGGCTGATTTTGGGGGTCGGTTGATGGATATTTTGAAGGGGGTCTCTCTTTATTTTCCCATTTTTAGAAGTTGTTTGGATGGGTCCCTTTTTATATTAGTGCATTTATTTTTTTCCTTGTATTATGATGGTCATGGGTATTTTACATTGAAGTATACATACATGTTACTTCATAGATTTATATACTCTAGTTTATTTCAGTTGTTATTAATCTTCTTCTTTCACAGATTTTTTGGTTGTGTCTGTGTGTTTGTATTGGTAACAGGGGATAAAGAATCAAATATATGAGATATTACTACTTGGTGTTAGTCACCATCCCCATACCTATTAGAGGGGGGGGGGGTTGGGGGTGTCACTCTTGGCTTATGTCTAGTTTAGGAAAGGATCTGGTGGGTTGGGATATTAAATAAATATTCTAGAATACTAAACCAAATTACATATTTATTTTTTTCCCCTAAATATGAAATCATCATCAACTCTTACATGCAGACTACCTATTCTATGGTACGAAGAATTTAATTTTTCAATATCATAGTTCATGGTTGGATATAATATTGGGTTTAAAAGGGAAAATAGTATTTTTTATAAAATTAATAAGTTTACAGTATTAAAAATTAAATAACCTATTAATGATATGATTGATAAATGATCGGTAAATATTAATTTCCTTAAATAAGCGAGCAAAGAGGAAAATATTTATTCAAAGTACGTAATTGTTTTGTACTCTTTAATTATCCAATTAATTTTTCTAATTTAGACGTATCATGATAATAAACAATAAATATTTTCATTATGATTCTGTTATAATTATATTATAACTAAATTATCTCATAATCATCCATTAATCATTCTATGTTCATATTTAGACCAGTTTGACCACCTATTTGAATGATTCTATGAAATCATATCATGGTTGATTATAAAGACCTAATTAATGGTAAATTATGAAATAAATAATTAAATATTTTTTTTTTGATTTCATGAATGATTATATTAAGATTTAATTCATTAACTAAGAAAACACCATTCATGGGATACAAATAATCAAAAAATATTATTATTTATTTCACATTCTAGGATAAATATTATATTACTCATGAAGGGAAATTTAAAATTCAAAAATAATTATCAATAATCCCTTATTATAACAATAATGATTTGGTAAATTGTTAATTTATAGGAATAATATATTTTGACACTGATCCAGGAAAATATTATAAACCATAAACACCTGATGTATAAATATATGTAAAAACTAACTAATATATATAAAATGAAAAAAAATGTTAGGTATAAATGGTTATATTTATAATGAGTTTATTAAGATTTTATTTAATAAATTTAATTTAATTATTCATGATATTTCGTTCAACTTTTAAATGAATCAGGACCAAGTTAAGGGTTTTCATCTCAAATTTCCCTCTTTGAGAAATGTTTAGTATTATGCACCTAAATTATTTTATGCTTTTTGTATATAGATTAATTTTGATATTATATCATGAAATCTCATTTAATAAAGGGAATTTATGCTATTTTTAATAATATCTCTATAAATATATTTTTATTTAATAACTCCTGAATTTGTAATAGTTTTTGGTAACTCAATTATCATTCATTATGTTATCATTGTTCTTCTTGTCCATATTTCACTTAAGATGGAAAATTATACTATTTGATTTTATTAGGTGATGTTTTCTCATTTTATTTTTGGTATTTACATTTTTACCAAATGAAACCCTTTTTGGAATATTTTTAATTCATGAACAAAGTTATCTGTATGGGACTTTTGTAACTCAAATCATTATCTTTGAGTTATATTGTGTGTTTTGAAATTATATCTTCAATATTATCCTTATTAATTTATTTACCATTTTATATGATGTTCTATTTTATTTGTATACTGTAAATTTATATTTTGATTCAAATATTCCTACATGCTTGTCCTTTCAGTTAAATGTATAGCCTTATCAAGAACAAACCTCTTTCTTTTCATTGGATAACTATTCCATGTCCATATTTTCAATCCAGAAAGTCTTCTCCCATATATTTTGGAAAGATAATATGGATTATTTTGTATTATTCTAATAAATCAACTAACCCATTTTCAAAATAAAAATCTAACACTCCTTTTATGATGTTGGTTTCCAAAAAAAGTATTTCAAAATATTTTTCATCCTTTAAAATAAATTTTTTCATTTTTTACCGCACATTTCCTTTGTATATAATTGTTAATTTTTTGAAAATAATTTTTTGATATTTATTTTCAAAATTTAAATGATTTCCTAGGTTTTCACTTCACCTTATTTTAAATAACCTTTTAATGTAATGTATAACATCATGATTTGAATATGTTGAAATGATATATTTTATAATTTTTCTTTGAAAAAAATATTTTATCTAACATTAATGACCTATTAAAAATATTATCTTTATATTTGAATTAATTATATAATAAATTAGTTTTATCGTAGATTTATAAAATATATCTTTCAAAATGATTTGAAATGATCTTCGATATTTCAAACTTCTAAATATTTTTTTCCAAAACTCTATCAATGTATTTTTCATTTAATACATTTCCCTTTGAGATACATTATAGTTCATATAGGATGTTTTTCAAATGATACCATCCACAGTCCATCTATTAATGTTTTATATAATATATTCCTCTTTTAGAGAAATTAGTTTTCACTGTGTTTTTCTTGAAAAATTATTTTCTATGTATATAACCATACTTATTCGTCAAATTATTTTTCTCTATGTATTCCATGTATTTTTATGCCTTTTATTAAAGTTGATAAAATATATTTCATATACCAATTGATTAGATGAAATTATTTTTTTTTGACCATTTTCCCATTATTTATATGGTGTAAATACCATATACTTTATAAACATTACTGAATGGAATTGACATAGAAAATCATTTGATGATATTTTATACCCTTTTATATCCCATTGATTTATAATGTTATGATTATTTTTGTAATTATGAATTATTTTCTTATTTTAATCAATTTAAAAAGGACATGAGACCCATTTTCATTCCATAGGTTCTTTATCATATGTTAAATAAAAAAAAAATTTCTCTCTGGGTTCTTTGTGATATAAAAAGGAAAATGATTTTAATTTGATAGTTTTATGAAACCCCTTCATATTGCTTGGTAATAATGATGTTATTTTTAGATGTCTTCTTATGGAACACACATGTATGATTAATCATTAAGTGATGGGTGGGCCAAAAATATCATTTGAATATATTGAGAAAATTATTTCACCTCATGAGTTTGTGGTGAAATGAGTAGTGATGCTCAATCCAAAATAGGAATAGGTGGTGATACTAGATCCGCTTTGGGATACACATGATTGGATCCTAATAAACTAAGGGAAACTATTTATTTATGTATGCTTTACTAAGAGAAATTTGTTATGATATAACATCAATACTATTATAATTTAAATTCTTATTTATGTTCCATAATTATAAATAATAAATTTTCTCTATGATATGGAGAATATTCATGATGTATTCTTAGGTTATTATAAAAAATTTATCAATGATTTTTTAGTTATATATTTCTTATGTACCTTGATTATATACATATGTTTATCGTATGCTCGCTTCTGATTGTTGATTGATATCACTTGTGGTAACCCTTGATAAGCATATAATCTAACCCTTTTCTTATGTTTCTATTTCCCCATGTTTTTAAGATAAGAAAATAATGAAATGTATAGAAAAATTACTTATGTATTTATTTTTTGTAACACATTTAAAACTCATTTTCAATTGAGTAGTTTTTAATATAATGAAAGAAATGTCCAGTTTATACACAAAATTGGGTTTTTTATTCAATGATTTTCCTTAATTATCTAAAAATCTGAAAATAAAATGTATTGGGAATCTATTTTAATTATATATATTCTTTAATTCATGTAAATTGATGTTCACATCTATGGTATGCTATATTTGGTATCAAAGAAGGTATTTGGATAATGATTTTTAGCACCAGATATGGGATTTTGGGTCTAGGTTGTCCTAATTGATTACATAATATTTTAAATCATTCATTATTTCTGAAGGTTTACCTTCTCATAAAAAAATAAATCCTTCCCCAACATATTTATATTCCCTTATTTTTATTATTAATAAATCATTAATTGTTTTCTTATATTTATTATAATCTATATATCTTCCTGTTATTTCCTTATATGCTTATTGATGTGGCACCGTCAATCCTATGATTGAAATCAAACAATTCAAACTCAATTTCATAAACTAATGATAAATATCATACAAGATTAAAAATATTGTATGATGATTTTCAAACATCTTACAGGGGTCCAAATATCATTTTCTGGTTTCCAAATATCTTACGAGATTCCAAATATCATATGTGGATTAAATAAGTCTTACAAGATTTTTTAAAGTAATACATGGTTTCCAAATAACATATATAGGTTACAAAAATCATTCACCACTATAAAATTCATTTTGTATCAATTAAAAATTTATAGGATAAATTTGATTTTGTGAAAATATTTTGTGGGAGCCACCCTCAATGTCTTCTAAGACTAGAAAGGTCATACGTGATAGTGAAGTCATCTAATCATGTAAAAGTATTATGAACCTTGCCAAATTTCATATAGGAAGTGATAAATTCAAAGGATAAAATTTCATTTCCAAAAAACAGGTTTTAATACTTCTTTACAAATGAATACAACATCAGTTATAACACCCAAAAAATTAGTATATATTTATTTAACTAAATATCTTATTGAATAGTGTGTGATATACCCAACACAAAACTAAAGTGAGTAATACATTATCAAAATTAACAATAAACGTTAATAAATTATGATGATGCAATTTAGAAACAAAAAATTTAGCAATCATTTGAAATTTATATGATATAATATTAAGAACACTTAATGTTTAAAAGATTCATTTTTTTATAAAAGTGGTTTTTTTTCATTTTCAATTAAAATTTAAATATTTATATTTCAAAAATTTATGTTTCTGAAATGAAACTAATTTTAGAATAAATAATATAATATTTATCCTATGATGATTTCATAGGATTTTTCTAAAAAAGTTAATTTTTGGGTTAATAGTGAAAAATACCAATTATAAAAATATTGTTATTATTTTGATATTATAATGACATAATAATGAATTTTATGTTTATTGAATATTTTTTATAGAAATATATATATATATATAATAAGTAATATAATGAATTTATAAATATAATGTTGAAATTAGAAATCTTTTTTATACATTTTGGAAATCTATGTAATGTTTTTATTCAAATAAAAAATATTTTGTTCTATTCAAATTTAATCAATTATTTTATAGGTTTATTTTGGTTCTGGTTTTTTTTTCAAATAAGACTACTTTGATTGAAACATTTCAATTAGTTCCTTATGAATCATTATTATTCATGATTTTGAGATAAAATCATGCTTATACTTTAAAAGGAATTTTTCTAGAAATGGGTTTCATAATGTTTTCCAAACCTACATTTGAAGAAATTTATATAACCTATAAAATTTTATTTATAAAACGGATTACCTATTTTATAGAATAATGGTAAATTTTGGAAATGAGGTTAACTTCATTTTTATTCATAAATAATAGTTACCATAGTAAATGTTCATCACTATGGGAAATGATAAAACGATTCATATGGTGGGTAAACAATGAGATTAGGTCCAAAATACCACCAAAATGAATAAATTTTATTGGTTGAGTGAATTTATACTCTCCCTTATCCTATATTTGATAATTCATCCATTTGGATATACATTTATTTATTATGAAATTTATTTTATATTATTAATTTAATATATAAAAGTGTCTTTCTCATGCACTTAATAGTTTTTATGATAATGGAAAAGATAATAGTACTTTATGAATGTCTAAAGATTGTAATATTTGTTGAAAATAAATTAAATATTTATAATGTATTTATTTTAAATTTCAAATTATATTATAATTATCTACAATACATACACAGTTTCGATACATCACATGAGAATGTAGTAGAATAATCAAAAAAATGCTTTTAAAAACTTTAAATGTGACAAGGATTGGATAAATTTTGGTGTTACATGAATTTTGTAGATAATTATGATTAATAATTGAATATATAAGTGTTTATATTATAATTCCTTCATTATCATGATTTTTTTCAAATCAAATTATGTGAATAGTCCCAAAAATGACTTTATGGATATTTAATGTTAATCTAAATTTTATTAATTGAATTAAAAATTATAAAAATGTTATAAGAGTAAAATATGGATGAGAAATGGTCAACAATACAAAACAGGATCCATTTATGATACACTTAGATTTTTTTAAAATTAATTTATTGGCCCTTAAGGACTTAATATTTTCAAAAATCACTGTTGAATTTTTATTATAAAAATTGACTTAATATAACCTTCCAAAAGGAATATATGAGTTTATGTTTCCCTCAAACGTATGCCTAAATCCCTCTACAGACTTCCCAATCTACATTCTAAATCCCATGGTGTGATATAAAACCTCTCTTCCAAAGGAATTTAGTTTAATCCAAAGGTTAACTTTTAAGGAAGAGGGTTTAGAGAGAATATGATGAAATATGAGACTATAGGTAATGAATTTCTGACCTCAATTTCCCTTCTTCTAGACTTATTCCTTTTTCACTATATGTTTAAATTTTTATAGTTTATAAACTTCCTTGTTTATTTCTTTTTTCATTTATTTTATAAAATTTTAGTGGTTCAAAAATACATTTCATGTTCTCTCCTTCAATGTTCATTAATTTTTATAGTTACCAACTACATAAGTGGTTTTTTTGTTAAAATAGTGTATTAAAAGTTTTAACATATTTTTCCTCCTTGTACATGTTCTTTTTAATTATTCATGAATGTTATTATATATAATTCATATATTTTTAATGTTTTATGAAACTATTTTTACTTATTTTATAAAGGTTATAAAATGGAAACTTTTTAGGGTTTTACATATTGGTTGTTTGTTTACTTAATTTAAAAAGTATAAAAAGAATTATTTTTATCATTTACACCATGATAGTTTTTTCTTAATATCACATATCAATATTCCTCAATAATATTCTATGGATTTTCAAATAATATCACATTCTCCTTGTTTTGATAATTATTATATATTTTCAAGAGACAATGATACTTATTCTCATTTATATGAGATGCCTAAAAATAATTTTACTTATGGTCTCAAATGCCTTTTTTTTTGAGAATTATGGAGTAAATTGCAGATTTTATGTGTGTAATTCATGTTATGTTCTTGGATATTTTTTATGAAGATTTTTGGTTCCAATATTTCTCTTTGATGCATTAGGTAATGATATGTTCTCCAAGAAGAAACATAATGGAATTCACTATGGAGATTATTAATTTTTATAGGAAATTGTAAGATTGGTTGTAATATTGATATTAAGGTGATGAACTAAGGTACCTATGTGATTTTCTATTCTTAAAAATGTGTTTATATGAAAATAATATCATTTCATATGGTATGAAAATTAAAATATTATGTAAATAAATATTATGACCTTTTTAGATAAAAGGTGTTTTTCATAGAAAATGTTTCTTGTATTTCAAGAAACCCTAATGGTTATAAATTTTACATTATTATTTCTTATGATATATTTCATGAAAAAAATAGTCAGTGATGTTTTTTTACATGTATGTAAATTATTTGAGAAAAAAATTAATTATATATAAATGGAAAATGTTCCTATAGGTTCTCTAGATTTTCAACTGGGATAATGGGTATCCTTTATTTTTATATCCCTTACTATGATTTTTTTATCATCTCATGTTTGTAAATGTTTTTCACATGGATTAATGGTGTGTAGGGATTATATGAAGTTTATTGGTGTCATGAATTGAATAAAAAAAAGATTCATAAATGAAATGAGAGTATAAAAAAGAATTTTTTTTGAAAAATGTACTTTGTGTGGAAATTTCTACCTAGTTATTAATTTGTTTTCCAAATTCTCAAAATATCTAAAACTAAAATATCCTAGAAATATATGAAAGATAAATCCTTATTATTAAACTTATAATTATTGTTTGGTTATGTATGGGATGTAATATCTGTTATCAGGGAAATGGTGTTGATACATTTAGATGTTTGGTGGGTATCAAATGATAATAATTTATGAGTTGTGGATACCATTATGGGTTGATACTTCTATTATTGATCAAAGGTTTAATGTTATAGATACTCTTTATATTTTTTTATGTGATAAGAGTTTAATATGATTAAGGATACATCATCTAAAACATATTAGGTTTTGATAGATGATTGATCTATACCTAAACCTTAGGTTTATCATGTGATATACTATAAAGATTATTTTGGAAGGAAATTATTATTTTGAGGAAAAAACAATTCATGTAAATTTGAACTTTAGGGATAATATAACCTATGATGTTGGGGTAATTATTATTAATTGGGATAAAGTGTTAGGACCAATAGGGGCCTATATACCCTAAGAGGGGGGGTGAATCAGGGTATGGATATTCTTTTTCAAATTTCTTTTTGCCCCACTGGATCTTGACCAATTTATTACAATGGTCACTTTGTTTGCTCTTGTGTGATTATTATGATCAGTTCATTTCTTGTTTTTCTGATGATGATGCTTTGAATGCAATGCAGGGAAGTGACCAGGCAGACACAAGGATTTTTACTTGGTTCACCCACACTAGGCTACGACCAAGGAGCATACAACGGCGATGTGACGTTGTACCAAATCCACTAAGGCTCACTACCAATAATGTTCACAATGTTCAGGCTAGATCACTTTTATGCCCAGGCACACTGCCTTTACAAAGTTTAGGGTCAGCTCACTACTTTCCCAAGGGTCACTCCCTGTTTCTCTCTCTCTAGCTCACTGCCGATGGAGAGGATCACCTTCTCTCTCTTCCTTTGCTCACTGCTCTTGGAAGGAATCCACTCACAGTTTATAGACCTGTAGGTCTCTTCATTTGCATGAAGGAATGCATCTTCCTCTGTAAGTAGATGCTCTATTGAAGCCCAATTTTCACCCATAGATGATTCTCTCTTTGCACCGAAGGTGTCGGGCAAACTTACAGCTTCCACGCAGCCAAAAAATCACTGCTGGAAATAAACCTTACTTGGCGCGCAAGTCAATCTTGTCGTTCAAGTATCGGCACACAAGTCACAACTGGCGTGCAAGTCCTCCTCAGACACTTTCATGACTCAAGATTCCTCAACACTAAACCTGCGCGACTCACTTCCTTTTACGCACAATCCAGTATTGGCATGCAACTCCACACTGGCACGCAGCTTCAAACACTAGCGCGCAACTATCACCCTGGCGCACAAGTCCCACCTGCGCGACCACACACACCACTTGCGCGACCACCACACCTGTGTGATGGGAGCTCTGATTTCTCAAAGTGCTGAACTCCGGTAAGGAATTTAGAGGGGTGGTCCAGTATTTATAGGCAAATTGACCACCCTGCACGATGGCGCGCAAGTCTCCCTTCGGCGTGCAAGTCTCGGCGTGCAGCTCCCTGCTCCTCCAAGTCATTTTCACGACCCACTTCCAAACTAGTGCGATCCTCTTGACATTGCCATATTTTGATCTTATGATCTTGAAAAACCATAGGCGCGCAAGTTATCAAGCTTCAAAGACATCGGCGCAGAAGTATCTTTCACGGCGCGCAAGTCACCTACGCGACCTCACCAAAACTTGCGCGAACCTTATCCTTTTTCCATATTTTGATGATCTGATCTTGAAAAACATATGGCGTGAATGTTTCCAAGCCTTCATGTACACAGTTTATCCTTTTTCCATATTATTATGATCTGTTCTTTTGTACCGCCTCCAGATCATCCATTCCATTTGTCAACGTTCTTGAATAAAACATGGATCGTTGACCTCAGCTCTTGAACTCGACATTCCACTATGAAATCCTCTTTGTCAACAAATTTGTATGCCATTTTTTTTTCTTTGTCAACAATCACCACTCAGATGTCCACTTTGTCAACAAACACAATCACCTCAAAAATGCTTCAATGATGCCTTGAGGGATTTTTTCCCAACATAAAGTGTTATTTTATTTTTAGGATTATATGTTTTATCATATATATAACCATGGGGTTAAAATGTTATTAAGTGAATATGTAATTAATTTTTTTTTGAATAAGTTCACTATATTAGGAACATTATGTTAGTTGGAGGAGTAGAAAAATATTCCTATAAAGGTATGAGAAACTAATATTTTAGTTATAATTAAAGAGTAATCATTGCTTTATTTTATTAAACCATCATGTAAAATGAAAAAAATTCTATTAATTGACTAGATTAAAATATATAAACTAGAAGAAGAGGAATTCAAATGAAATTTATTGTTATTTTATGATTTGATTTGGAATTTACCTCAACTCATAATTTTTATTTCATTTAATATCCTATGGAGTGTTATTTTTTACACCATCATTGCACTACAATATTCAATAGAAGAATCACTCTATCAAGGATCTCCATGTGCACCACACGCTTTGATCAATGCTATTTAATTGACAGGTGCAAGAACAATTGATCCTAGTCCCTAGAATTATATGTGGTAAATTTCAGCTATATTCATCATGAAGGATGAAAAAACCATAGTGTTATCTTGAAGGATTGAGAGAGGAGAAAGAGAGAGATATTTATAAAACACTATATATCTCTTTAGATAATTATATCTTGGTATATCTCTAGATATATCACAAGATATATCTATCTTGATATATCTGTATATTTATCTCAATATATATTTGTACATATACACCTCTAGATATATCTTTAATATATTCCTACATATATCTCTCTAGACATACCTCTAATCCATTGTGCACAATGAAAAGGTCACTTTAGGAAAGTGGTTTACTAAGATATAATTTGATATTATATGATATTTATTATTGAAGGTTTAGGGTTGTAAAATTTCACCCAATCCCATAACCATTTTTAATATTCATTATTTACCCATGTCCATTAATAATATTATTATTGATATTAATTTCTTAACGTGTGAAAAACATTAAGAATATAAATATATATTAATTATTTCTAATTGTACGACTAAACATAGTTTCTTTTCCCTCATCATCTCCTATAAATACTAAAATAATGAATATTTAATTTAATAAATGTCACATCATTATTTATATGATAATTATAACAAATATTATATTCCCTAAACATGAAAAATAATATCTATTATTATTATTTAACTGAATTTATTCTTTTGAATAACTTCTAATTAAATAATGGTGATCAACTAAACCTGAATAAATATTATTTAATCTATATTGTTAAATTAATTACATGAATTTAACTAACAATGTAGATACACTTAGTGTGTGACCCTTTAGGATAATTTCTCAGTGGCATTTGGCGTAACCACAGAAATTATAATAATTGAATATAGAAACACTCCAAGGAATCCATATTTAAAGAATTTTATTTCACAATGATGTCCAAACTACTAAAAACATTTATTATTTATTATAACCCTTTTATCATAATATCTAAAATCATCTAGGTTGAATGCTGATTCTATCAACATATACGCTTGGTGTCTCTTAATTTAACTTTATATATGTGAACTCGCCCATCGAACCCCATGTAAATAGATTCATTTAGTTGGTTTGATTCCAATATAAGGGCATAATATATTAACTTTTTTAAGAGGCAAAGGGTTAAATACCTTATCACATTATGTAATTGTAATATATCATTCATTATGCACCCAGCATATCTTACTTCACTATGAACATATTTCACCACTGTTTTCATCAGTACATCAATGTAAGAAAGTCATGATATCCCTTATTGATAATCATAAGGTCTAAGGATAAATACACATGTCCACATATTGTAAAATCCAATAAAAACATTCAAATTTGGATTTCCTATTGATGGACATGTTCACATAACCTCCTATCATGGAGATTACTAAGGGTGACCACCATGACAAGGTGTCTCAATGTATTATGAACCTACTACCCCCTGATAGAATATATTGTTTATTTTCTATCATAGAATATCATCTAGCAATAGTCTAATGTTCATGAATTATATGTAGGAACATCTAGGATCTAATTATAGTGGGAAACATCTATAAACTTTCACTTTAACATAAATTCATAGGACATTATCACATAAAAATATTATAGCAAAAATAATTAAGATATGATAAGTATAATTATTTAATTATAAAAAACATTTAATCATAAAATAAAAAAATTGTTTCTAAGGCCCCAACTCTAACATCCTCTCACTTATACTAGATCCAAATAATAAAACATTTTAGTCCACTAGATCTCACTGGATACCCATGATTAAACTGAGGTAATACCTTTATCAAAATGTTCCCCCACATTTTCCATCATGGATACTCTACTCACTACTACTTCTCCACATTAAGAAAAATCCCACATGTGATGAAACTTCCGAAATATTTGATTTTTTTGTGGTACTTTGACACTTTGGAAAGAACTACTGCTTCATTGTTATTATAGTGAAGTATGATAAATTCTTCATTGGTAGGTACTATATCATGATCTTAAACAACATTGTGAATCCAAAACTCTTATATTACTACATCAGAAGCTACAAAATACTCAAATTATGTTATGGATTTGGTAAAAAATAGATTCTATGAATTCTTCCAGCTCACTACTCCCCTATTTAGAAAAACGACATATCCATATTGTGACTTATAATCATTATGATCAGTCATAAAAATAGAATTTGTAAAACCACTGATAAATAGATCTTAATGTCCTTTATACACCCAGAACATATCATTATTTCTCATTAGATTCTCTTAATAGTAGTAAATTTTTTTCATCTGGATCTACTTAATATCTTTCTCATATGATAAAAGAATGAGAAAAATCAAGTATTTCACATAACATAGAGTACAAATAATATACTATAGCAAAATAGTATGGGATCTTTTCCATTTCTCCCCTTCCTCTTGCGTTTGAGGGGAAATTTTCTTGGAATGATGTATACCATTTGTCATTAAAACCAATCCCATCATGGATTGTTCCATAATAAAACAATTTTGTATCTGGTCAATAAATTTACCTTGACATAGTCTAAGTAGCCTCTTGGATCTATTTCCCATAAACCAGATCCCTAGAATGTAGGATTCTTAACCCATGTCCTAAATGGTGAAGAAATTTATCAACCTTGACATAATATCATCTATGGTTTTTATATCAATTCCAATATGTAATATTTCATCATCATATAATACAATAAAAAAATTAATCCCCCTAAATATATTATAAACACATGAATCACATTCATTCTTAGTGAAACTAAATTCTTTTATGGCTTCATTCAATCGAATTTTCCATGACCTAGATTCTTGCTATAAACCATAGATTAATATCTGTAACATATATAACTTTTTTGAAAATTCATGGAGTAAAAATACCTTTAAGATGTTTAAAATAAACACCTTATAGAAAGATCCTATTATGGAATATATTTTTGAAATCTATATTCCAAATCTCATAGTGAAGCTAAGTTGATATGGGAAAAATTGAAGATTTTGAACACAGAAACATGGTAAAATGTTTCATCATAGATAGTTAATTGATGTTTTCTAAGCCCTTTAACCACTATCCATTCATCATAGTTAGTCATATTACCTTCCATGTCTAGTTATCTGTTAAATACCTATTTACACCCAACAGGTTTTATATAAACTTGAATATTGATAAAAATCAAAATTTTGGTTTGATAGATGGAATCCATATTTGAATTCATGGATTATTTCCATCTTGTAACATATGTTCCCTATACTACCTCCTTATAGGATATATGATCATTATTTTTTACCAATAAGGTTCACCATCATCGGTGACTATAAAACCATATTAGTATTGTTCTCTTTCGGCTCTATCACTCATTGTGGAACATGTGTATCCGGAATATATTCTACTATGGGGAACTATGTAATCTGTTATTATAATAAATATTTTGAATATTTATCAACAAAATTATTAAAATAAATCATACTCCCACTATCCTCTTTGAGGATGTGCTAAACCTCAATAAAAACTACATATCATTTAATAGTTACTTTCTTTTTAGATCATTTTTACAGGTAGTATTCCATCATTTCCATGGGATTCTCTATGATGATAGACTATTTAACTAAATGTTATAGATTATTACTTTATCTAGGATTCAAAAATTACTCATTAACCCATGTATGAACATTCCAAAAATGGGTTTTTTCAACTCCAAAACCCAAAGGGAATATGTTTTTCATCTTTAGATAATAATAGGTCTAGTAAGTATAATGTCATCTATAATGTATATACATAATCTAACATACCTTGACTAACAAGGATCAGTTCCTCCTTTAACTACCACCATTACATTATGGTGTATAAGGAGGAGTAATTTGAGATAAAATCCCATAATCTTGTAGAAAATCAATAAAGTCATGGTAAATATATTCACCACCTCGATCCGATAAAAGTTATTTTATCTTATTATCAAAATAATTCTCAACTTTATTCATGAACACTTTCAATTAATAAAAGTATTGCGAATTATACCTCATTAAAAAGGTATACCATATCTACTCATGTCATTAGTAAAAGTGATAAAAAATAAGAATCCGCCTATAGATTTTACTTGAAAATGTTTATACACATCAGTGCGAACCCATTCCAAAAATATCTATATATATTTTACCTTGACCAATATATTTTATTCTGAAAATACTTCCTTGTATAGAATCATGAAATCTTTCAAGTGGAATTATCTAAAAATAGTATAAATATCTATATCGATTTAGATTTACCAAATACTTCTCATTTGTATAACCAAGATGGTGATTCCATAATTTCCTATTATATAATTCAAATATATTTTTTTCATTTTTAATTATTAATATTTGGTTTTAATAATTTAATACATAATGAATATTAATTAATTATGTCATTCCATATATATATGTTATCTTTATTAAAGTAGCAACCATTATTTACAATACTAAAAATATATCCATCCAAATATTGATAGGAAATAGAAATAATGTTCTTGTTAAGACTAGGAACATAATTACAATTCCTTGAAATAAAAATATATATTGTTGAAAATGAGATATGGTAGTCTCAAATGGATAAAGAATAAAGCCTCACTCCATTGATAGTCCATAAATCCACCTCATCTATGGTAATATTTTAAAATCCTCTTGGTTTGTTTATATGGATACAAATGTGAGCACCAAAGGTAGTATCTAATACCCACCTAATAGATTTGAAAATATAATGCTCAATAATGATTCACATGATGCTTCCTCTTTATTATTTTTCTAGGTACAATTCCTCTTCTAGTGGCCCAATTTTCCCCATGAAAACATACTGCATTATGTTCATTTCCTTACCATTGGATCTTCTTCTTCTTTGATGGAAAATGTTTGGGAGCCTTATAATTAAGATAAGACATTGACACCTTTTTAGTGTTCTTCAAAATCTTATTTACCAAAAGGATAGTAGGTTTTTCATGCCACATGTCTTTATAGGCATTGATAATAAGAGTAACAAGTTCTCACAGTGTGTTATCACTATTTCTCAAATTATAATTCACAATAAAATCAGAGATATTTTTCATAGTGATGGTAGAATGAGATATGTTTTCATATCATAAGGGATGTTAAAATACACAATAGTTAAGTGTTCAACATAGCCAACCATCCTAACCATGTGAGTCCCAACTAGTGCCAACTCTCTAAGCTTGCATGTGAATAGTTCATTGGATATAACACATTCTCTTGATAAAGATCTTGAATGTGAGAAACTAGGATATATACATCCATATCATCATGTTTCTTTATTAGATAATTGTACATAAAGGATAAAATGAAACATTCAAAAACAATTCATTATCCATATACTTCTCATAGACTGATACTACATCCATAATAAACTCTTTTCAATGTAATTAGGAAGTGGGACCTCCAACAAGTTCAATTTATGTTTGGGATATTTGATAACATATAGGTGCTTATTACATTCTTTAAAATTTAAACCGGTGAAAGTGTTATCCTTCTATAGTTTTCATCCTAGTGATATTCTATAAGACATATAATTTCCTATTTTTACGAATTAAGAGGAGATAATTAGTACTTTTTTTCATTACATAAAAAATTAATAAAATAAAATAAAATAAATTATTATTAATCTCTATATATTCATCAAAACCAAATATCCATCACCATTATTCTAAAAATATATTTCCCATTATATATTCTAGTAGAAAAGATATGTATTCCCCTTCTCATGACTAATACATGGGCCTGGAAATCTTTTTTAAGGGTTGTAGGAAGGCTTAACATTCCAACTACATTAACCTATTGTACTTTGACTTTTGGAGTGGACTCCCCAGTCCTAAAATATTTTTTTAATATTACCTTACAATTTTCAGCTTAGTTACACCAAGTATTGTTTGGGTAGTAAACCCTTGATTTAAACTATGTTATGTCAACCCAAATACTCAATATAAAATTTCTATGATAATTAAATAACCCCAACATTGGTTGATTAAGTACATTGATCTATGAGGTCGATTCTTACAAAAGTAGTGGAATGCTATGATGAATTAAAATTTTAATTGTTGTTTTTTATCACTATGGGTAATGTAATTACTTTTACATTCCTTGTTAATATTAAGTGGATTTTAATTAATTGATTAACCATGTGTGATAAAATTATTACACACAATATGGTTATATATTATTCAGTATTTCATGATTGTTAATTCATTTATTAGGTGATCACATATCATTAAGAAAATAAATAATTAAACTTGAATCAAATAGAAATAAAATATGAGTGGAATGATAACGATGTTATCTAATGGTTAGTTTATCTAGAAGACGATAACCTTACCTTCAACCCTATAGGAAAAAACCTTGAGCCGTAGTTACTTCATGTTTCAGTATTCTACCTTGGCTCTTATTAAATGCTTCAATTGGTATCCCCTCGGCTTCATGACTCAAACCCCATCCACTCACATGGGAACTCCAACCTTGAAAAATCATTTTCTCACACATAGGTGAGGGAATACAATGTATTGGAAAAAATGGAAATTATTTAAAAAGAAACAACGAATAGACATGCCCTAACATAATTAAGAGGAGTGGATAAATCTTGGGCCATACATTATAATTTAACCATTATATATTAAATTAAAAAACAATACACAAGGGTTGGTCTAATCTCATGATCATTCATACATCAATAATGGGCATACATTTGAAATCTTATTATAAATTACTTCAATTTTCTCTATAATTAAGATAATGCACTATGAATTAATCCAATTAATTAAATATATCTTAATTCCTTAAAACAATAATTAACTTGAAATAATATATAATTTTAAAAAACAATTATATTCATTTAAAATTAATGCAGTACCCAAGTATTAGTGAGGGAAATGTTATGTTTTTGTCAAAATATAACATGGGAATTAATTTAATATTATAATTTTAATCCAATAATGTAGTGTGTATTTTCAAATAAATGATGTAAAGAATAGATAATAAATATGTTTATTTATACATTTAATTATTATTCCAATAAAAATTTGAGAACTATATTGGTAGAAGACTATATGATGTGTATAAAAGTACATAGTATTTGTCATGACCCATCTTCGGGGCCCATGCCGTGACTACCCCATGCCTGCCTTCCATAGGCCAGGGGATGGCCACTAGCACCAAAGGTGTAAATCCCGTTAACTGGGACAACATTGCCTTTATAAAAGTAAACAAAACAGAACAGAGTACAAGCGGAAGTAAAATAATAAGTACAAAAGGAAGTGCTGAAAAGTAAATGGGCCAGAATACAAACCCAATCGAATGTACAACTACAACTGAACAAAAGTACAACAGAAAAGACAAACAGCTGGAAGAAAGAAAGTAGCTGCTGGGTCGTCCTCCTCAGATCCTACCTGAAGGGTAAGTACAGATAGTGTAGCTCCTGGATCGTCCACCACGGATCCTACCTGTAGGGTAGGTACAGATAGCGCATCTCTTGGATCGTCCACCACGGATCCTACCTAAAGGGTAGGTATAGATAGCCTCTACAATGCACTCACCTGTCAACCTCCTCTGAGTGTCGTCTCATCGTAAAGTCCACCTCTGGTACCGTCCAGTCCTCGAACACTCGGCTTCTGTCTGTGCTACCCGTCGTCTGCATCCAACACAACGAGGTGTGGGCATAGCCCATGCAGGGGTGAGTATAACGATACTCAGTAGGGACCCCGAGACCCTCATGGTCTCACTAAATCCAACAAGGTTAACCATAAAGAAGATCTCAACAGATAACCTATACTTAGGTATATGCCCATACATATTTCCAAGTTATCAAGTAACCCATCTCAATCATGAGGAAACACAAATATTATTAAATAAACAGATAACCACTACCCTGGTATATGCCCATACATATACCTAAGTTATCAAGTGACCCATCTCAATCATGAGGTAAACACAAAGATCATAGACTCAGCTCAAACCATGTTTTTTATTATCGAAACTGTAACTGCAGAAGAACCCCGTATCTGGAGTGTAAAGTGGTTGTATCACGAATCCGAGGTACTGCTCACTAACCTAAGACTGCTGAGGTACTCCTCCAGTCGAGTACCATGGGTCAGACACCCAAACACAGTAGTGCTTCCCGCCGGGGTATGCCACCCAGACACAGTACTGCACACCCCCTAAAAGCCTGCAGAGGTACTCTACGGATGAGTACCGTGGGTCTGCACTATCACACAGGTAGTGCTCCATCCGACATGGGTCTGCACCCAAACAAAGTAGTGCTCCGTCCACTGGTCTAGTCGACTCACTCGAAGTCGAGTCGGTCAAGAAGTCGTCAGGTCTCAACCGGCTACACGGTCTCCGTACTCCGAACGCTCGTCTCCAGGAGGGTCCGCTCCACGAGCTACAGGTCGGTACCTCAAGTATCTCAAAGTCCCACAAAGAATTATCTCAAAGGACCACCTCTTCATAGGGGTCTCAATGCAAAAAACATCATGTCAATCAGACGCCTGGTCTGTGAGTTATTAGCCATTTCGTCCCAGGGGCCCGGTTGGTTTCATGTGCGAACCAACCTGGCCGTATCTCAACTGTACCCCGAACTCTCATAGGGTATACTCATAGGGATCATTTCTCAACGTGATCACTAATGCCACTGACAGTTCTTCAAACGGATGTCCGGTCTAAAAGTTATCGGCTTTTCCGTTCCAGCGGCCCGGTTGGATTTCGGGTACAATCCAACCCGGCCATATTCCAACTGCGTCCAAACCTCATATGAAGTATATACCAAAAAAACCGTCTCAACAAGAGGAATCCAACATAGTCGACGACACGTCAATCGGACGTCCGGAGCTCATGTTATAAGCGTTTTCGCTCCGAGGGCCCGGTTGGATTCATGTTCGATCCAACCCAGTCGTACTTCAAATGGCACCGGTTAACCATACCGGTCACACCATTGCGATCCACACGGAATAACACACGAGATGGACTAACCATTGGTCCAAAATGGATAGTCGGTGAAAAAGTTGCATTTCACCACATCATACGCAAACCGAGCCTCATGGGGCCCGTGCCTCAACCTCGACTTAAATATCCAAAATTAGTTTTGAAACATCCATCTTAATTCTAGGGTCGCAACATCACAAGAGGTTCATCATACCGACACTGTATGAGAGAGATATGTCAGATACAAGATCACGTAATAATAATAATAATAATAATATTCGGTGTTTCATGGGCCCGAGCCACGAACCAGAATTTAATATCCAACATTAGACTTCAATCGACTGTCTTAATGACAAAGTCACATCGCCGCTGACGGCGAGTCAATCGGACGTCGCACACATGAGTTATGACGGGTCAATGATTTAATAATAATATAAAATTTATTATGTACGAACGTTTCGGGTACCCGATCCAAAAACCTGAAAAGGACAACCAATATTGGACACATAAATTCCGTCTCGAAGTCAGGGTCGCACTGCCACTAACGGTTTTTGAAACCGAGGTCGCAAGAAGAAGATACCGTCAAAATACGGTTTTCCCAACGAAAATAATAATAACACTATTATATTATTATTATTTTTAATTTAATTTAATTCTTAACTTAACACACCCAAAGCCACGCACCACCCAAACTAGCACTTTATCTTCTTTACGCATGGCCACCACCTTTGGCTGCCCGCCAGCTGCGCCTCCAGATCCTTCCGCACTCCATTACGACTTCAATTTAACTCGGAAAAATGATACGAACGCATATCCTTGATCCTCGGGTAGATATCTTCACGTCCGTATGTCGTGCTCAGGGAATCATTGAGTTTCCAGTGTCAATAAATATTTGGACGCCTCCTTCCACGAGCCATTTCAGCTTCATTCCAAGCCCGAAAAATTAAAAGATTGCATATTTGTGATCCCTGCGTCGAGGGCTTCACATCCATATATTGTGCTCAATAAAAATCCGTGTTTCCAGCGTCAATAAATATTTGAACATTGAAGAACGCATGAAGAACACGTGAAGAATAAAAAGAAAAAAGAGAATGGTTTATGTGCAGGACGATGATCATGTTCATTTGGTCATCATCGTCATGAATTTAGGATATGAATAATCAATAAAACGAATTCAAACATATATAAAAACCCATACAGTTTTCCCCGCAAACAAGAATTCCCAACCCACAAACATATTCTTTGCGGATCAACTTAATATTGAGTTGATCCGCGTTCTTTTTTTTCAAAAGGGAACATCCATGGAAAAAGATATCACTCTCAAAATAATTCCCTTCAACCTCTTAAATAAAAAGAATCATACCAATATTCCCCTACCTTGATAACGAGATGATGGTCGAAGAGCGTTGCGGAAAGCGGTGTCGCGGGGTGAAGTTCTGTTGTCATCGGAGGAAGAGCCGTCGTCGATGGCGACGTTCCCCGTGGTGGTGTCTCCTCCATTGATACAGATGAAGAAGAAGAGAAGGCATGTCATCAGTGACTTCGCGTTCTCCGTCGGAGGCATTCTTCGTCGGAGGCGTTGTTATTCATCAAGAACGTTCTTCAAAACTCAAGAGCTCTCTTCCCTTCCACATAACACATCAATTCCAACCCAAATAAAATAAAGCTCCACCTTATTTTATTTACCCATGACATGCATTCAAATTTACAAAATTCAAATCCAATTCACTTAATTAATTAAACCATGAGTTGTTTAATTAATTAAGAGGTAGGTTGGAAAATTAAATAAGGAAGTTGAAGAGTTACTTAATTAAATGGAGTTAACAAGTTTAAAGGGGGAGTTTATGAGAGTTATGGGAATGTGAAAAGTTGGGGCTCGTGTGGGCCCCACCTCACATTTATCCTCAAATTTATCCTCACATGGGTAGTTAGGTGCCACCCCAACTTCCCCATGTAGGATAAAACCACCTTAGACTTAAAAAAAAGTTATTTTACAATTTTATTCATTCCTCATTTAATCCACAAATTTATCTTCTCCACCCGCACAAACGCAACTCTGGAATAGGTTTTCCTAAGAAATCACCGGCACTGCAGTTTCATCGGTGCCCTCAGATTTCGATTCCGAGCACCGGTTCAAAAGTTAGAAAAACCCGCTTGTTCGTTCACTGAACGTACCTGAGCTGAACTTCGGAAAATGATTTCGGGCACACCGGGACTCGGAATCAGGTCCCATCTGAAACTGCGTTCTTGTAAATTCCCAAAGAAATTAAGAAAAAAATTTCTTTGAATTTTACGGGTCTTTACATTTCTCCCACCTTAGGGCTTTACGTCACCATAAAGCTTTAACAAAAACTAGGGATAAAAAAGCGGTACTGAGCCTGAATCTGAGCCTTCCGCTCCCATGTGCTCACCTGGAGGTTCCCGTGCTACCTACAAAAACGCACAAAAGGAATCGACCGTCCTCGTAGGACCCGCTCCTGTCGATCCTCAATCTCTTCTGGAACCTCTATTCATGTCGTCTTGTCATCGATGTCCAACTCCCTGAGGTCGATGATGTGTGAAGGATCAAGCACGTATCTCCTCAGCCGAGGTACGTGGAAGATTTCATGCACCCGGTGTAACTGAGGTGGAAAGGTGAAGTGGTAAACCACCTCGCATACCCTACTGGGGACATAGAAAGGTCCGTTGAACCTCGGAGATATCTCGATGCCTCAGCTACATCTCCATAAACCTCATCGAGCTGAGACCCGTATAAGAACGTGGTCGTCATCCTCAAACTCTAGAGGTCTCCCTTTCCTGATTAGAACTGAAACTCAATCTCCTGCTGCCATGTGGGTAAGGTTGGCCGACCCAAGAATGATTGGCTACACCCTCCCATGGACGAGTTTAGCCTGTGCTGCCTGGGGTTTCCTTTTCGCCGACCAAGGAAAACCCATCCCGACGTTTGCCTAATACCGTCAATTTGAGTATGAACAGTGATTGCCCAATTCATACTCAAACTAAAGTCGTAATGCCTTGACGCTGCCACCAAGAGTTCCCAACCGAGACTCACTCCACAAGGGTCAGATCACACCGTCAACGTAAGTGTGACTATCGAGTCTCCTCCCAAAGGTATCTCCAGACGCGAGGGTCAAGTCAATGGCTTAACCAGAAACTCTAGGTCTCAGACTAGATTCATGGAAGGATGGGATGATTCGTATCGATGTCTATGGCTACGGAAGCTAGTAGAAGACAAATTCCGCACTTCGAATCATCCTTAGAGCCCTTTCTGTCGCACTCCTTGACCGCATGCAGCTACTCTTTTCCCCTTCCCTCCAGCTCCCTTAGCCTGGAGGGGACTACAAAGGCGGGTGGTTGTAACATGTTAAAATTTACACCACCTCATGCTGCACTCATAGCTCTGCCTCCACATCTACTGCTCTGCAGATTTACCTATCCTTAACATTTCCTCTTCTTGAAACTTTCGCATGCCCAAGTCTCTGAGACTAGCACCAGCTCGCTGCGTTCCAACTTCTAACATTCTCTAGCTATATCCGTTCATCCAAAGAAAATTCAACCTCAAGGTTCTCTCTAGCACCCTAACGTGAGTAGGAATGCATAGAGGAAAAATTGCTGGCTCAAATGTCCATAAACACACCATGCTCAGAGGTCTGAGCACTATAGCACTGATCGAATCGTATTCATCGAGTACCCAGAATGTTCAGTATGCCTCGATGAATTCTCAGCTACCGACACGTCGTCCTGCCGAAGCTGTATAAGCTCTAGAAAACTCTCAGCCACCACCTCAAGTCAGTCCTCAGCCGCCAGTGAGTTAGGTTCACCTCAGAACTTGAGGGTATCTAATGCTGGAACATGTATAAGGCAGTAAGCCTAGATGTGTCACCTACCGGTACCACCGGTTGTAACTGCTGACCAACAGGTAGTGATGTATAGCTGACACACTACCCAAAGGCACTATCTTAGTCACCAGTCGACGTACCGAAGACTCATCACTATGCAGACCATCCTCATGGTCATTACTGGAAAACACTAATGGCCAAGTCCACCATCCACTCCACTGGTGTCTCAGCTAGGCATAAAACTCTAGCAATTGCCTCCAGCCAGTCCTCTGCTATTTGGGAATCTGCCTCACCTCGTAACCTCGGAGGCCTGTACTGCTGGAACTCGTGCAATGCGCTCTGCCAGCGTGCAAAGTTCGCTAGTATAGATGCTCGAATCTGTAGCCCAACGGGTGGTGGTGTTGCTGGTACACCACCTAAGGGTTCCAACATAGTAAAAAGGGCCCCGCACCGGAGCCTCATCGCTCTATGGGCCGTTATCATGTACTATCTCAGAACTCCAACCAAATGTCTGCAGGGAGACATCCTGAACAGATGTGACACGGTCAAACAATTTATACCTGGTGAGCTGACCTGGTATGATCCGACTTTAAAACTTTTGGAAACACACACACAATCATTGTTTTCATGTACAAAGTAGGAAATCAGAAGTCAGGGTCCTGGTGTATGGATACGTCGGCCTCCGCACCAACACTAGACTCCCTGAACTGAAAACCACACTTGGTACCCTTAACACTATTGCTTCACAGAAAGGGAATATCAGAGTTATATGTTCTGCAGTAGAACCGACTCCTTTGATACCAATTTGTCACGACCTGTCCTCAGGGCCCATGCCGTGACTACCCCATGCCCGCCTTCCGTAGGCCAGGGGCTGGCGACAAGCACCAAAGGCAGAAATCCTGATAACTGGGAAGGCATTGCCTTTATAAAAGTAAACAAAACACTACATAGTACAAGAGGATGTAAAACACTACGTACAAAATGAAGTACTGAAAAGTAAATGGGCCAGAATACAAACCCAATAAAAATTACAACTACTACTGAACAAAAGAACAACATAAAAGACGAACAGCTAGAAGAAGGAAGCAACTCCTGGGTCATCCTCCTTGGATCCTACATGAAGGGTAAGTACAAATAGCGAATCTCCTGGATCGTCCACCACGGATAATACCTATAGGGTAGGTACAGATAGTGCATCTCTTGGATCGTCCACCACGGATCCTACCTAAAGGGTAGGTACAGATAGAATCTATAACGCTCTCACCCATCAACCTCCTCCGAGTGTCGTCTCGTCATGAAGTCCACCTCTGGTACTGTCCAGTCCTCGAACACTCGGCCTCTGTCTGCGCTGCCCATCGTCTGCAACCAACACAATGAGGTGCGGCATAGCCCGTGTAGGGGTGAGTATAACGATACTCAGTAGAGTCCCCGAGACTCTCAAGGTCTCACTAAATCCAACAAGGTTAACCACAAAGAAGATCTCAACAGATAACCTCTACTTAGGTATATGCCCATACATATTTCCAAGTTATCAAGTAACCCATCTCAATCATGAGGAAACACAAATATTATGAAATCAATGGATAACCACTACCCAGGTATATGCCCAAACATATACCTAAGTTATCAAGTCACCCATCTCAATCATGAGGTAAACAAAAATATCATAGACTCAGCTCAAACCAGGATTTTTATTATCAAAACCGTAACTGCTGAAGAGCCCCGTATCTGGAGTATACAGTGGTCCTATCACGACTCCGAGGTACTGCTCACTAACCTAAGACTGCTGAGGAACTCTCCTGTCGAGTACCGCGGGTCAGCCACCCAAACACAGTAGTGCTTCCCACGAGGGTATGCCACCCAGACACAGTAGTGAACACCCCCTAATAGCCTGTAGAGGTACTCTCCGGACGAGTACCGCGGGTCTGCACTGTCACACAGGTAGTGCTCCGTCCTCCATGGGTCTACACCCAAACAAAGTAGTGCTCCGTCCACTGGGCTAGTCGACTCATTCCAAGTCGAGTCGGTCAAGTAGTCATCAGGCCTCAGCCAGCTACGCGGTCTCCGTACTCTGAACGCTCGTCTCTGGGAGGCTCTGCTCCACGAGATACAGGTCGGTACTCCATGTATCTCAAAGTCCCATGAAGAAGTATCTCAAAGGACCGCCTCGTCATAGGGGTCTCAACGCAACAGACGGCACGTCAATCGGACGCCTGGTCTGTGAGTTATTAGCCTTTTCGTCCCAGGGGCCCGGTTGGTTTCGTGTGCAAACCAACCCCACCGTATCTCAAATGTACCCCGAACTCTCATAGGGTATACTCATAGGGATAGCTTATCAACGTGATCACCAACTCCACTGACAGTTCGTCAAACGGACATCTGGTCTGAAAGTTATCGGCTTTTCCGTTCCAGGGGCCCGGTTGGATTTCAGTGACAATCCAACCCAACCATATTCCAACTGCGTCCAAACCTCATGTGAAGTATACCAAAAGAACCGTCTCAACAAGAGAAATCCAACATAGTCGACGACACGTCAATCGGACGTCTGGAGCTCAAGTTATAAGCGTTTTTGCTCCGAGGGCCCGGTTGGATTCATGTTCGATCCAACCCAGTCATACTTCAAACGACACCGGTTAACCAAACCGGTCACACCATTGCGATCCATACTGAATAACACACGAGATGGACTACCCATTGGTCCAAAACGGATAGTCGGTGAAAAAGTTGCATTTCACCGCATCATACGCTAACCGGGCCTCGTGGTGCCTGCACCTCAACCTCGACTTAAATATCCAAAATTGGTTTTGAAACATCCATGTTAATTCTAGGGTCGAAACGTCGCAAACAGTTCGTCATTCCGACGCCGTATGAGAGAGATATGTCAGATACAAGATCTCGTACTAATAATATTATTATTATTATACGGTGTTTCATGGGCCCGAGCCACGAACCAGAATTTAATATTCAACATTAGACTTGAATCGACTGTCTTAATGACCGAGTCCCATCACCGCTGACGGCGAGTCAATCGGACGTCGCACGCATGAGTTATGGCGGGTCAAAGGTTAAATAATAATATAAAATCTATTATGTACGAGCGTTTCGGGTTATCGATCCAAAAACCCGAAAAGAACATTCAATAATGGACTCAAAAATTCCGTCTCGAAGTCATGGTCGCACTGCCAGTAATGGTTCGTGAAACCGAGGTCGCACGAAGAAGATACCGTCAAAATACGGTTTTCCCAACGAAAATAATACTAACATTATTATATTATTATTATTTTTAATTTAATTTAATTCTTAACTAAACACACCCAAAAGCCACTTACCACCCAAACTAGTGCCTCCACTTCTTTATGCATGACCACCACCTTTGGTTTCCTGCCAGCTGCGCCTCCAGATCCTTCCGTACTCCATTACGACTTCAATTTAACTCGGAAAAATTATACGAACGCATATCTTTGATCCTAGGGACGAGATCTTCTCGTCCGTATGTCGCGCTCAGGGAAACATTGAGTTTCCAGCATCAATAAATATTTGGAAACCTCCTTCTACGAGCCATTGCGACTTCGTTTGAAGCCAGAAAAATTAAACGATCGCATATTTGTGATCCTTGCGCCGAGGGCTTCACATCCATATATTGTGATCAACAAAACTCCTTGTTTGTAGCGTCAATAAATATTTGGACATTGAAGAACGCATGAAGAACACGTGAAGAATAAAAAGAAAAAGGAGAATGGTTTATGTGCATGAAGATGATCATGTTCATTTGTTCATCATCGTCATGAATTTAGGATATGAAGAATCAATAAAACGAATTCAAACATATATAAAAACCCCTACAGTTTTCCCCGCAAACAAGAATTCCCAACCCACAAACATATTCTTCACGGATCAACTTAATATTGAGTTGGTCTGCGTTCATTGTTTTCAAAAGGGAACATCCATGGAAAAAGATATCACTCTCAAAATAATTCCCTTCAACCTGTTAAATAAAAAGAATCAAACCAATATTCCCCTACCTTGATAATGAGATGAAGTTCAAAGAGCGTCGCGGAAAGCAGTGTCGCGGGGTGAAGTTCTATTATCATTGGAGGAAGAGCCGTCGTCGATGGTGATGTTTCCCGTAGTGGTGTATCCTCCCTTGACACAGAGGATGAAGAAGAGAAGGCACGCCGTCGGTGACTTCGCGTTCTCCGTCAGAGGCGTTCTTGGTCGGAGGCGTTGTTCTTCATCAAGAACGTTTTTCAAAACTCAAGAGCTCTCTTCCCTTTGACTTAACACATCAATTCCAATCAAAATAAAATAAATCTCCACCTTATTTTATTTACTCATGCCATGCATTCAAATTTACACAATTAAAATCCAATTCACTTAATTAATTAAACCATGAGTTGTTTAATTAATTAAGAGGTAGGTTGGAAAATTAAATAAGGAAGTGTAAGAGTTACTTAATTAAAGGGAGTTAACAAGTTTAAAGGGGGAGTTTATGAGAGTTTTGGGAATGTGAAAAGTTGGGGCTCATGTGGGCCCCACCTCACATTTATCCTCAAATTTATCCTCACATGGGTAGTTAGGTGCCACCCCACCTTCCCCATGTAGGATAAAACCACCTTAGACTTAAAAAAAGTTGTTTTACAATTTTATTCATTCCTCATTTAATCCACAAATTTATCTTCTCCACCCGCACAAACGTAACTCCGGAATAGGTTTTCCTAAGCAATCACTGGCACTGTGGTTTTATCGGTGCCCTCGGATTTCGATTCCGAGCACCGGTTCAAAAGTTAGAAAAACCCGCTCGTTCGTTCACTGAACGTACCTGAGCTGAACTTCGGAAAATGATTCCGGGCACACTGGGCCTCGGAATTAGGTGCCGTCTGAAACTGCGTTCTTGTAAAATCCCAAAGAAATTAAGAAAAAATTTTCCTTGAAATTTCCGGGTCTTTATTGTATGTTCTGGTCATATGATCGTGCCCACTATTTGTCAATACCTATGTCATGTATTTCATACACATTTTTCTGGGGACACCCCTGATACTATCCATAAAAGTCTTAATTTATTATCATTAACCAACTACTGAATATATTATAAATATAAAATAAAAGAAGAGAAGACGATGTTAGATTATTAAATGGGATCATTTTATGAAAATGTGAATGGATTAAATCATTAAACAATTAAAAAATAATTAAAAATTAAAAATACGACCCCACTGATACAAATATTAAATTTCAAACATGAAGGAAGGGTCCATTGAAGTAATGACCAACTCATATTTTACTCATAAATCACATGTAATCAATACTACACATGGCTAAAATGTCATGTTTAATGAAAACAGTTGATTACTTAACTAGATTAAAACACTAAATCTAGATGTGGTGGAAATCACATTAATTTATAAATAATTTAATAGAAGGTATAAAATTATCTCAAATCTTAATTCCACTTTAATTGATGATATGATGAAATAGGATTTTTTCCATAATTGTTCTATAGGATTAAAGTACAGAATCAATCTTGCAATTATCCACACATGAACCACAATCTAAAATCTCCATCATAGAATCATTGGTTGCTATCATGGCTGGTCTTGATCATTTTGGTTTTTCATGGCTGATCATTTTTGTATTCTTCATGAAGGATAAGGAACCCTTCGTATTCTCTCAAAGGCTTGATATATGAAGAAGATAAATTTATTTATAGAACTCTAGATATTACTCAATATGTATCTATCCAGATATATCTCTAGATATATATCTATATATCTTTCTAGATATATCTCTTTAGAAATATCTCTACATATATTTCAAGATATATTTCTCTAGATATATATCTAGATATATCTCTTATATATTATGAACACCCAAAACAAAAATTTAAGAATGTGATATATTTAGATATATTTTGATATAATTAGATATTTATTGTTGAGGGTTTAGGGTAGGAAATTGCACGAAAGCCGTTAACTATTTCAGTTATTTTTAATTGACCTCATGTCCATTAATAATAATAAAAACATTATTAATTGTTTGATGTGTGAACCAAATTACGAATAGAAATAAATATTAATTATTTCTAATTGGATGATTAAACTCAATCGTATTTTCCACATCAATATTTATCAATACGAAAATAATGAAAATTAAATTAAATAAATTCCACTACAAAATTTCTTTTATAAATATAATAAATATTATATTTCCCAAACTTGAAAGAAAATATTTATTATTATTTTTTAAGTAACTTTATGCATCAACTAAAATGTGATTAAGTTATGGCAGTCAACCAAACCCAAATAAACATTATTTACACTATCTTTTTAAATTATATACTATAATTTAACTAAGATTACAGATACACTTAGTGTGTGACCCTCTTTTTATATTTATCAGTGGAATCAGGCATAGCTGACTAAAGTCCAATGTTAGCATCTAGAAACACACTAAGGAATCCATAGCGAAACTAGTTAACATTAGAATTATGTTCAATATCTTATGAATATTATCCATATAATATAATCCTTTTATCACAATATCTTAAATCAAGTAGTTTTCGAGATAGTTTCACTGACCAATATGCTCGATTTTACTTTCTGTGAATTTCTAAAAATGAACTTGCCTATAAAACACCATGGACATTGATTTATTAATGCATTTTAATTCCCATAAAAGGACAAAAGATATTAACTTTTTCAATATAAAAAATGGTTAAATACTTTCTCTCATTTTCTATTAAGTTTATATAATTCCTCATGGACAAAAATTTCCTAATTCATCAAGAATATATATTATCATGGTTTTTTTCAATAAATAAATGTACGTGATTGATGATATCCTTGCATGCATGTAATTTATTTTTCCCATATGAAAGCATCATCTGGACATAGAAAAAGGTTCAAGAATAATTTCATGCATCTGTAGGTTCCCATCTTATCAAGTTACTACTTTGACCTTTCTGCAAGACAAATATTATATTTACATTATCACATACAAATATCTCATAGAAGAATAATAAAAATGTGGCATGTAATCTTATTTAATAAGAAAAAATGTAATCAAGTACTAAACAAGTAGGTTCTTCAAAACCAACTCCAAAACATTACATGACTAAGGTAAACATAATACAATTGGTTAGGAAGGTATTTTTTTAAAAGAATAAATATTAATGTAATGATTAGAATGATATATGGTATTGTTGTGGCTTTCTATCCTAGTGATTCCAGTTATTTTGGGAAATATATTAATATATTTTATAAAATATATGATTGGTGATATATATTTTTTATATGGATTTATGAATAATTAATTATGTTTATATATAAATTTTAGGTTGATTTTATAAGAATATAAGGTTAAATCCTACTAGTCTTTGGGTATTAAATTTGGTCTAGAATATTTTTAATATTTTTAGGGTCAATTATTTGTGGAATTATTTATGTTTAACATTGAGTATTAAAGTTGAGTTTTTGAAGACTAATGTATTATTTAATCATATGAATGCTTGTTATTACGGTGTATAATCTTATCTTTTTATAAACATTTTGGTATTCATAACCATATAGAAGGAAGAATAATAACATTTCATACTTTATTGGTTCATATGATCAGATAAAATTTAACTGAAGTTCTTCAAGAATAAAAAATTAATCTTGGTTATATATAATTCAGAATATGAAATTACGAAGAGAAGAAAAAAACTCGAAAAATTACCTAACGTTGAAATTTTATTTATGTTACGGAATGAAATCAGGAAATAATATTTTGTCTTATTCTTTATCATGTTGAAAAATGAATTATATAAACTAATGTAAGAGGAAGATAAATATATCAAACCATGTACAGATAAAATCAATCATATATCATGGTACACATTTTGAAACTCATTCACAAGTGATAAAGATAAATTCATGGATTAAGATATATTTTTGAGATGATTTGTTTTCTATTCTTAACATAGGCATTGAATTTATTTTAATAATTAAATAAAATAAATTTTTTTTCCAAAAAAAAATTCATAAAATATGAAAAGGTATTTTTTTACATTTATATTTATTTGTCTTCAATATAAAATTTCTCCTTTTTTACACTATTTCATGGTTCCATTATTCGAGATCCTTCCAAATTTATTATTATTTATGTCCTTTTCCATGACATTAAATTGATTCTAAATATGTTTTCAACCCTTCTAATTCTTACAGGATATAAAATTTTAAGGTTGAATTTTCCAAAATGGGTGATAATATAACACCCCAGTATTTTAGTATGTATTATTTTATATAAATATATTATTAAATAGTGTGTGACATTACACAACATAAAACTAAATTGAGTAATATGTTATTATGATGAAATATAAAATTCACTGTGTTATGTTTATACAATGTCAAAAAATTTACACACATTGGTCATTTATATGATTTATGGTTAAGAAAACTTAAAGATTAAAAGGATCATCTTTTTATAAAAGTGGGTTAAATTTATCTTTTTTATTTTCAAATAAAAAGTACATTTTAAAATTTTTGAATTTAAATATAATTAAATTAACATAATTTTTGAATTCATCGTAGCAAAATTATTATAGGTTGAATTTTTTGTACTTTTATATAAGGGTTTATTTTTAGTTCAATAGTGAAAAATCATGATTTTACAAATACTGTAACTTTTTATGACATTATCATGATATAACAACAAATTGAATGTTTATAAAAAATTATTTATCAACAAAATATAAATTTTATATTAGCATTATTCATTTAAAAATGTAATTTTGATCTTATAAATCTATGTTTGAAATTTTTTAAATCATATTAATCATTTTAATATAGTTTTGAAAGTAATAAAACATATCATCTTCGTAATCATAATCCAACTGATTCCTTTTTATTCAACATTATAAATGATTTTTGTATAAAAACCTTTTTATGCTTAACAGAGGTATTTTTCTAAAAGCGGTTCTCATTGCATTTTTTGAACACATATAATTTTTTTTACCACCTACAGAAATATAAACTTTTTAAAATTATAACATATATGAAATCAAAATTTTATAATTTATTAATAAGGTAAATTTTATTATTGGTAATAACGAATAGTTATTATAGTAAAATATTTTCACCACTATAAGTGTCTAATGATGAGTTAAACTAATATATAAGTCCAACAATGCCTCTAAAAATTATCTACATTTGATTTTTTGGATTTATATATACAGAATAAATTATCTTATATTAAAATTTTCTTCCATTTGGTGTCACTTTATTTTTATTAAGAAAATGTTTTTATATTTTAAAAATAATATAAATAAAAATATCTCTCTCACCCACTGTATAAATTTTCCTAGTAATGATAAAAACAAAAATAAATATTGAATGGTTCAAGATCATATTATTTATGATTAATAAATGAAATAAATTTTGGTAGAATATTTTTTTGTTTAAATAATAGTATAATTATCCAATTTTCATAAGGAGTGTCTCCAAAGAGCTTGTTCAAGCTGTAGAAATATCAATTAAATGATTTTAAAAACATTAAAATTTGTAATGTTTGAATGAATTATGGTGTTATATAAATATTATATATAATTAAGAAGTATAAGTGATTATTTATTTTTTCAGATTATTACTCCATTATTATAATTATGTCTCTAAAGTCAAATTATGTGATGTTTTCAAAAAATGAATTTAAGGGTATTTAATATTTATCAATGTTTTATTAATTTATATAAAAATAAAAAAAATTATAAGATGAAAAGTGAGATTAGAAAATGACTTTAGTACTATAAATGGTCTGTTTATGTACCACAAAAAATTTGTAGCATTACTTTCAAGACACATGAAGATTTAATATTTGAAAAAAAACTATTTATATTTTCCTATAAAAGGGGATTTAATCTAAACATTCAAAAGAACATATAAGTATAGTTTTATCAAAAAAATTGACCAAATATCCCTCAACACATCCCATGTCACATCAATAAGCCCTTTTTTGACATAATACCTCGCTTCAAAAGACTTTAAGTTAAATATAAAGGAGGATTTTCAAGGGGGAGGAGTTAGAGAATGATTAAAAAAAGGTGACACTCAATCTAAGTGTTTTCTCCTCTCAATTTCCTTTCTCTAAGAATTATTCCATTTTCAACACATGTTTTATTTCATTTTCTATATATGATTCCATATGGATACATTATATCATTCATTTCCTAAAATTTAAGTGGTTTTCAACAAAATTTCATTTTCTCTCCTTCAATGTTCTTTGGATTTTTACATTATTTAAGATATAAGGGATTTTTCATTATAGAGTTGTTTTAAATGTTTTAAAATATTTTTACACCATGTTAATGTTCCTTTATATCTATAAATAATGTTATTATTTGAACTTCAAGTATATTTAAAGGTTTTTTTCCACATCATTATATTTTTTTTGAAATTTTTTTAAAATGGGTTTTTTTTTACATTTTCTATATTGGTCATGTTTTAAAAGCCTTATAAATGTTCCAAAATATTACTCTTTAACATTTTTAGCTTTACAAATATTCCACTCCACCATATCAATTATTTTTTATCAATATTAATCTACAAGTCTTTGTGATTATTCACTGAATATCTATTTCCCTTTTTTTTTTGAAAATTTTTAAATATCGTCAAGTGAAAAGAATATGTCTTATTATATATATGAGATTAAAAAATGTAATTTTACTTATGGGATAAAATGTACATTTTTATGAGTTTTATTAGGGAAATGTAAGATATAATGTTTGTAGTTTATATTATAGTTCATGGAAATTGTTTATGATGATTGGTTGGTTTGATATAGACTTCTAATACATTTGGTAACGATATATTCTCTAAGAGGAGATATAATCGATTTAATTGTGGTGGTTATTCCTTTGTAAATATTGTTGTAAAAGTGATGTATGAGGCAAATGAATATGATTTATAAAATTAATTATATGGAAATCTATTCTTGAAAATGGGCTTTTTTATAGAAATATTTTGAATTTAAAAGGTAGAGAATGAAATTATGATTTAAGTAGCCTTTATGACTAGTTTAAAAAAATATGGTTTTGCACAATAAGATTTTATGTCAATCAAAAAAACCTCACAGCTATGATTTTTATTTTTTTATTTGTTTTTGGTGTATATGAATAATTATTTGAGATCAATGTTTATTTTATAAAAAATTAAAACACGCTTATGGTTTCTCTTGAATTTCAAATGGACTAACAAGTTTGTTTTCATTTTAAATCCCTTACAATTCTCTGCCTTTCTCATCTCATGTTTTGAATGTTTTTTAAAAGGACACAAGGTAAATTATGTATAACATCATTGTAAATAATGACACATATTAAATTATGAAATAATTTCATGAATTAAATAGGATTAAAAACATAAGGAATTAATTTTGTGAAAAAAATACACTATGTTGAAATATAAGAATAATAATGTATTGGTTTTAAAACTTTTCCAAAACATTAAAACAAAAAAATTTCATTAATGTAAGAAATTTAAACCCTTTCTATTAAACTAAAAATTATTGGTTATATATATACTGATTGTTATAGAATCAATTCTTCAACTTACTTTAAAAAATGAGAATTAATAATAAATTATTCATTTGTTCTCAAAAAATAATGAGATCAATTAATTTAAAAAAATTAAATATTTATTAAATATTCAATAAATATAATGAATGGAAACATTAATCATAAACATCCTAAAACTATTTGAACAAATTAATATGATGGGATATAATTAATTTAATATTAACAAATTATCCTGAATTTATAGAAAATTCCAATCCCCACCCTTAATCCTTGTACTGACGGATATGTGAATGACCAAATATTAAAAAAAAAATAAACATTCTTTATAATTTGAGTTTACTTAAGGAAAACCATGATTATCAGCCACATCATACCCCTTTTTTCATAATTTCACTTTATTTACGAATATTATTCAGTTTAATTTCCCTTCCTTATTTCTCTGATGCTCAGTTAAACCTATCTTGTCATAAATATTTTCTTAAACTATTATGTTTGAATTTAAAGAAATGTTTTTCTCATCCAAATTATAGGAAAGGAACACCTTTTAATTTATGATATTATTTATCTCCTCCCATTGATTTAGGTATTTGTACATATCATGATAAATCTTCCGGTCATTCCAAAGCTAAGAGTTGGTAGGTTTTATTGTGAGAGAATTATGATGAAATTTAGGATGTTTTTCTCTATTTTGAATCATAATGTATAATGTTTAATTTACTTGGAGAAGTTAATCCCATTTATCTCCCAATTACATTATTTTATATCCACCACTTTGTATTCTGTTATGGAATTACTCATATTTGCAATTGAAATAGAATCATTACCTATTATTTCTATTTTATTCAGTAAAATTCTATGTTTTTTCTTTATTATTCTCTTGAGGGTTTAGATGAAAATTTTCTCTTTGAGTGGATATGTGATCTAAAATTACCCATATTAATAGATTTTATCCGTCATTGTTATCTTTTATAATGCATTAATTCAGAAAAATCATGAAATTTCTTCAAGTAGTGTCATTTAGACAACTAGTATGTTACAACAAGTTATAGTGTTCTTACATATTCAATCTGAAATATCCAGATTCATTTCCTAAAACATTGTAATTTTTGGGTCGTCCAGTATTTACAAAACATCAATAGTATCAATAATTTTATTCCCTCTTATCTACAATAAAACAATTCTATTTAGTTTTTTTTTTCTAAAATTCATTAAGGATTTTAATTTTTAAAACCAATAAAGGGATATTTCTCTTCAAATTAGTGGTATATTCGATTCCCAACATTGAAGGATGTCTATGTTATCCCCAAATTATTACTAACATTAATTTATCCCAAAATATTAGTAAATATGATGAAAAAATTCTTCACTTAAAGTCAATAATATTCTTCCACACGACTTCTTCTAGCTCACTTTTCCCCAACCCCACACTTTAATTAATGCTAGATCATATATCATCTTCTAATGTAAAGAAAATATTGATTTTTTTATTGTAATGGGGATTCATAACAAGATAATTAATGGATATTAAAGGATAAATGTGTAAATTCCATGTTTTTCCTGAATAGAGATTCATTGTAAAGTGGGGTTTTATTTAAATAATTCATTAATCATGTATAGCACAATATCCTCAATTATTCAAGGTTTTAACTATATTACATAGTAAATTACAGTTATAAATTCATGACATAGTACTCTTAGTCTGATATCACTATGTTTTAAGAATCCTATTAGTTAGGAGATCAAATTATATGGAAATATGTCACGATATGAGGTTCATAAATCTATATTATTTTATTGAATTTATCTCACATGTAATTTGAAAAAAAATACTTTCGGTATTCACATAAGGTGATGAAATATATAAAGTCTGTTTCATAGGATTTTGATATATTTTAAAAAAGAAAGGGCCTTCAAATTGAGCTTAGTAGATTTTAAATTACTCCAAACTGAAAAATAAACACACAAAAATTGAAAATATATAAAAAAATTGAAATGAAAAAAACAAAATTAAAAATAAAAAATTCAAAAAGATTCCTCCCCCACACTTAAAATAATGGTGTTTCATAAATTTATGGTAAAAATTTTACCAATTGAAAAAATATTTAAATGGAATCACATTGATCAATTAATTATTATGAATAGGTAAAACCAGGTACTTTTCCGTCATTGATGGATTGGTAGATTATAATTTACTCCACACGTTCCTGGGGAATATTTCCATATAATTTATTCAACCAATACCAATTAATAATAAATGAGTTTTCCTCTTGTTATTTCATAACCTATATTTTACCAAAATTAAAGTCATTATTGGCTATAAATATGACCTTTCTGATAACCCATCCATCTAAAGGTACCACTCCTAGGCTGGCATTGAAGGAAGTTAGCCAATTACCCCCAATTACCACCTCTAGTAGGCCTTGGGTTAGATATTATATCCTTGGGTATATAATATCATAAATTAAAGTAATTGACCTCATGAATAATAATTTGGATTGAGAGATAAAACAAATAAACCATAAAATGTCTCCATTACATAAGAAAAGATTAAAACACAAAATATCCAACAATTCATGTAATTTAATATGAATACAAAGTTAAGATACAAATTAAAACATCAAGAAAAACTTTTTGAATCATCTAAATTGAAGTTCCAACACCCAATCTATTAATTTCCAACTTTTTCCCTGAACTCCTCCTGGATATGTGAAAAAAATTTATAGAAAAAGAGGGTTATTATAACATGTATAATCAATAGGATAAAACCCAAGCACTCTTGTGAAAATGTGATAAAAATACTAATCTCCTAGTGAAAAAATGGAATGAATTGTAACCTATTAGGTCAACT
The DNA here is from genome assembly GCA_963277665.1 of Viscum album. Lineage (NCBI taxonomy): Eukaryota > Viridiplantae > Streptophyta > Magnoliopsida > Santalales > Viscaceae > Viscum > Viscum album. The sequence goes on from OY728146.1 coordinate 1,115,587,121, forward strand.
AGTTCCTGGTCCCAAAAAGGCTCGATCTCCAAATAATGCATCTATGTCTAATAACATAATATGAAGTATATTGATAAAATTATACCTCATTCCACATTCCCTTTTATTTATTTATCACAAACCAAAGTGATATACATTCTTATCCTCCCATATCTTCCTTATAAACCTATATGAAGTCACTTGGTCTATCACATCATATCCCTTCCAAAGGAACCTGGTTCATCACATCAAATATCACCCAAAGAATCCCGGGTGATCACATAACATCTATGCAGAAGAAACCTATTCCCACACATCACATATCCACTAAATATTCTTCCCTAATAGTAGGGTACCATGTCCATGATTGACATCAACCTCATTTACTCCTCCTACCATGATCTACCCCCACCATGAAACTCCTCTTCATCTCATCAAATATCAGTACTAGTTCACTTTTCACTTCTGAACATCATATTTTGTGTATATCAAACTTTCATTAAAGAGAGATCGGGCCAGATCTTGTAGCCATCCATCCATCCTCACTATCCAGATAATGGAAAAAATAACCCAAAAATTGGGTTTTGACCTATAGTGCTTGTTGTGGGTGGGTTCTTATATAAATCATAATGAAGATAATATATATATGTGTGTGTATAATAGTCACACACAAACAATCCCAACCTATGGGTTCACAACAAGATTATCATTCCAACTCACACCAACACTATAAGCCTCACCAATTAAACCACATTCATTTCCACCTCTAAATAAAAAACACTTCAAAATAGTTCCACAACAACAAACCATAAGTAATATTCTTTATTTCTTTTCATATTAATCCATTTATATATTTTTTCCATTACCAACGGATTCCATTAATATAGGGCATTCATTTTATATTAAAAATCAACCACATAAACCACAAATCCCATTTTAAATTTTAAAACTGTTAAGTTTTAACTTACTCCTATTTATGGGAAATTCAATTTCATATAACTCATTTTCTCATATTTTAATTTATTTGATCAGATTACCCCTCATCAATTACATAGTTCTCCATTAATCATTTCAATTAACAACCATTTTTATAACCATTATCATCCTTCCATATTAAAATTAAATATCATCATCTCATTTATCATTCATTTATTTATATCCTCAAACCTTTTAATCCAACCAGAATTCATTTAATTTGATCTTCATGTCAAGAATTTCTTAAATACCAATAATCTACTAAGAAAATTCACAACATCACCAACCATTACCATATCAATTACATGTTTTTTATCCCATATCTCAGACACATCCCCATGTTTCAAACTCAACATATAACTTCACCTATAACTCCCAATATTTCATATAAAATTACATCAATCATATTTATAAGAGAAACGGAAGCACACAAACTTCTTATTTACACACAACCTGTAAAATTTCTATCTTTACGGTCATTACCATTTTAATGTGAGATTATTCTATAATTATATTTCATAAACAACAACATATTCATACTAGAAAAAACAATTAATAATCAACAAAATATGATGCGTAATTATGGATATGAAAAATCATTAGATATGTAAACTACGTATCATATTGTCCCTTATCCCATCAATTTTATTACATTTATTTATTATATTAATTATGTCAACTCATACCATCCAACCAGAAAGAATCAAAAGTATTCTAATATCAAAATTTTATATAAAATAAATTGATAACTCAGATCCCCAACAAGGTATTTATTTTCCACTCTAATTAGATGCACCAAAAATGATAAAGGAGTGAGAAAGATCTTAAAAGTACAAGAAAATGTCAAATAATCCTTAGATCAATTATAAATTTCTTTTTAAGACACCATAGGATTTTAATAGATAATTTGGACCTGTGGAATATAATTATAAACTCAAATAAGATAGAAACTCATTTTTAACATCCAAATATATACTTCGATAGATACTCCATCATTTTTCATATTTTATTTCACATTTCATTCTTATTTAATTAAAACATCTTTTTCATCCATTTAAAACGTAAAAAAAATGATAGATATGATTTTAAAGAGTCAAAAAAATAAAAACAATTATTTTATGACATTAAATAATTGAAATCACATTTTACATTTTCAAGGAGAATAAAAATAAAAAATATAGGTAAAACTAATACTCATACACATGTCATAAAAAGGATATGGGGAACTTTTTCAAATGAAAAATTTACCAAATATAGAGGACTAGGGCTCCAAGTCTTGATTTAAGTTGTATAGGGTGTGTACTAGAGTTACACACCATGTTCTTTAAACCCTGGGTTCGGCCCATGTAAAAAGAATATGTTCATGTCTGTATAAAATTACAGGGCATGAAACTTCTTGTGTACTTCACCTTGTGTACTTTTATATGGGTATTCCCATGTACACCTATCCAAGCCATTTCCATTTAGGAGTAAAGGATGTACTCATTCCCATGTACTTCGTCACATGTCGGTGTACCATCTGAGGTGTATGTCGGTCCACATGGGAGAGGTCACACACCATGTGATTATTTTACACGTTGTATGAAACTTAGCATTATCTTGACACCTTAGATGCTGTTAGGAAGGACCCACACACCTTTTAATCCTAAATTACATGCCCTATGGATCGGGATTTTCCAAAATCCCATATCTTCTTCACACATATTCAACTGATCCTCCATCCCTCGATATGGAAATCGCCTTACCAAAAAATCAATGTTCAATCCCCAATGAGTCATTTCATTGCCGATTAACATGTTCTAGACTATTTATCCATTCTAAAAATGACTTTGAGCAGTGTCATTCATTTCACATTGAAGAACGTCAAAATTAGGTACCTACATCATTTAATCATTTACACCCTCATTCATCAAACAAATGTTATGTTGTGCGAATCACATATCTAAAATATTCGATCATTGGTCCATGAAACAGGTGTTTAATGATCAATTAATTGGGAGATGTTAAACTATGGATCAAATGAAGAACACTCATGATGAATGATGAATCAGCGGAGAACATAACAATAACAAACTAGAGGAATGGACTTCAGAGGATGTTTGTGTTGACCTTGATTTTTTTCTCTTAGAACAATGAATGATGTGATAACAAATAAATCAAAATGAAATTATAGAAAATATCAATTAAACAACTCAATCCCTCAATATACATGATCCACTGATCAATATATTGGTTAATTGATATGTTTTCTTCAAAGAAACCAAAACAGAGAAAGGAAACCAAATTCGAAAAATGTCCTAGCTTGAGATGGATTGATCACTTATGATGAATGAGCCTTCATCATATTCATTTGTGATATCTAAAATCTTGTTTCATGCTGATCATCGATCTAACATCTGGTTTTTTTATGATAGATCCTCCAACACTATCTCCAACGTCTATAGGGTTATGCAGATAGCCATATGATTTCATAGAAATTGTCTATTTAATGTCATGTAAGTCGATGTGTTAATGAAATAAAACAACTAATTTAATTAATTATTTTATTCATTTCACACCCATGATGAATTTTCCATAAACAACCCATGCTGATAATGTTTATGTTTTACCTAGGGTAAAACCCATGTTATGAACTTGACAGTTCCCTCAGATTTCTTATCCAGGTTCCCATTAATAATTTATTCCACTTTTTTCAGGAAATCAATACATAATTCTGATTAATATATTTAATATAATTCAAACTTTTATTCCTGGCACACCGTGCCTTAGAATCATAGTCCATATCAACACCAGTTCTGAAAAATAATCCAAAAAACATCTAAAAATAAATTAGTGCCATTGAATTCTCCCCACTATGGGTCTTTACATCCCTGAAAATCCAAAACAAATTACTATATAAAGATATGTGGGTACTGACCATGAATCCAAGCCTCTCACTCACAGGTTCTCCCAAGAAGGTTACTATGTTGTGATCGGACATGCACTATGGGAATCGATCACCCAAGAAGGTTCCTCTACTGTCGATCCTCGATCCCCATAGAGTACTCAAAAAATGTAGCTCTATCCTTGATGTCCATGTAACACCAATTGATAATGTGAAATGGGTCTTTCACGTACCTTTTTAGTTATGACACGTGGAAGGCTTCGTGTACCTAGTTAAACTACGATAGTAGATCAAAGAGGTATGCCACCTTGTCGACTCTACATAGTATCTTGTAAGGGGAAATGAATCTTCAATATAGCTTTTCAATCCATCTAAATCTCTATAACTATCATTGAGGTGACACTCATAGGAACACATGGTCTCCCTCCTAAAACTCCAATCAACTCTATTGTCTATCCGTATAAGACTTATAATGGCTATGTGTAGTTTTCATCCACTACTTGATGATCATAACCTTCTCTTAGTAATTCTTACCAACTTTGGACCCATTAGTGTTTACTCTCCTGGGTTAGTCTATAAAAGTGGTAACCTATGGGGATTCACCTACAAAGCCTTGAATGGTTCCATACTAATGGAAGAATGGTAACTTCTTTGTATGCCAAATCTTCTAGTGTTAGGTGATCCTGTCAACTATGGACAAAGTACAACATTCAAGATCATAGAATTTCCTCCATAACCAAAATGGTATGCTTAGTATGGTCGTCAGTTTATGGGTGAAACACTATACTCAAGAGTAACTGAATCCCAAACACCTCCTATAATACATTACATACCTATGATGTGAAGTGATAATCACATTCAGAAATGATCATTAATGGAATTCCATTGATTATGATTATCTCTTAGAATAGAGGCTTCCAAATCTCTCTAGTGAACTCTTCTCCGGGATGGATAAGAAGTGGGCCGACTTGGCGAGTCATTATTTAATCATGGAGATTTCATCTTGTCCCATGGATGTTTATGTTAATCAAATCCTAAATTCCATGGATATATCATCCCACTTCCACTATAGGGCCTCTAGCGGTTTAACTAAATCCACTAGAATATGGTGATTATCCTTCACTTGTTGACAAATAAGGCATTGAGATAAAAAATATGAAAATAACTTCTTCATCCTTGGACACCAAAACATACATCATAGGTCATGCTACATAATTTTTACACCAAGATGTACTGACAATGGGGATGTATGAATATCCCTCAAAACCTCCCCCTATATCATCATTGGTACCATAGTGCATCCTCTAAAAATAATGAAATGATCCCCACCTTCAAAAAATCGATCATGAGAATGTCTAGTTGATATTTGAGTATGTAGGGTCTCACAGTCGACATACCCAAGTTATGCCTCCCTAACTCATTGAACGAGCATAGGGTTGAAAACCATTAACTGTAGGTAATCCTCTCCATCTCCATCCACAAAGGATAACTGTAATGAGGAAAACTACTCTGATACACCATTCATCAAATTAAAATAGGATCTCCTCATGAGATAATATTGTACTATGTTCCCCTTCTCAGGTTTACAGATGGTTAAAAAGTCATAATCCTAGAGGAGTAATAGACATTTCCACTATCTAAATTTAATATCCTTATGAGATAATATATACTTGAGACACTTGTGATCATAATAGATTATAAACCACTCACCCAACTAGTAGTGTCACCACATCATTACTGAAAATACTACCACTTCTAAGTCAACATCTTGGGTTATGTAGCTCTTGTCATGTTCTCTCAAATGAAATTAAACATAAGAAATCACCTCATACCTCTTCATTAGAACACAACCATGCATGCTTCCTAGTACATTGAATATCACTACATATATAACACCCTCCTCTGGTAATATCTACATGGGATAACTTGTCATCCACTACCTAAAATAATAAAAAATACGTTGGCACCTCTCTATGAAAATGAATAGTAACATCATTAGGGTCAAAGCTATCATGGGAGCTAATATCCTAGAGAAATATTGTAGGAATATTTGGTAATTACTTGCTAATATGAAGAAGCTCCATACCTCCATCATGCTATTGGGTGGATCCCATTCTAACACTGCCTTGAAATTGTTTGGGTCCACAACCACTCCGTCTACTAAGAAAGAGGTCACAATATGTGGACCTCATGAATCCAGAACTGAAACATTGATAAATTCCTATAAATCTGGTTCTCTCAAACTACATCCATAACCATCCACATGTGTCTCATGTGCTCCTCCTCAGAAACCAAGTACACAATGATATTGTTGATAAAGACTACCGCAAACTATTCTAAGAAATGATGAATGATATGGTTCATGAATCACATAAATACTACTAGGAAATTCTTCATTCCGAAGGGAATCAGATGGTACTCATAATGACTATAGAGATATCTAAATTTCATCTTCATTATATCAACATCTCATACTTGCAAGTAGTGATAGCCAGATTTGAGGTTAACCTTTGAGAACCATTGTGCCCCTCTCAACTGATCAAATATCTCATTGATCCGTGGTATTTGATACATTTTCTCTATAGTCACCTAGTTCAAGCATTGGTAGTCCACACATAACCTCAAGCTTCTATTTTCCTTATTTTTGAATAGCACTGGGGCTGTACACGGTGAAACATTTTGTCTAACAAATCCATTCCACCCCAATTCCTCCAACTAAACACTCATCTCACGATGATCTGTGGGAGTCATATGATATGATGGATTATATATCAGAGTTTTCCTATGTTTAGATCAATTCATAAGTCTTTATCTTGGCCTGGATGTAAGCTTGGAACATCCACATGGAAGATTTCCTCATACTCTACCACCATTGCAAGGAACTAAAAACCCATAACATCCAGTACACCAAGGTTCATGCTAGAATAGTGATTAAAAATTGGATACAACCTCCTATTCAAGTGTACATATTGGACTTATAGTGTTTCCTTTTCACCCACAAAGAAAAACCAAGGTCTGTCACTATGAACACGCCACATCCTTCACCTGAAAAAGTCAATCTGGGTATGAACTGTAGATAACCAATCCATACCTATGATGACTTCATATTGCATCATCGCTTCCACTAAGAGATCCCAAAAAAACTCCCACCTCCAAGAGACATTTCATAGTATTTGCATGAGTGTCTGATCATTGAGTCATATTCAGTAGGATTCTCCAAGCACAAGGGTCGAGCTAAGGTCTCAACCGAAATCTCTAAGACACCAACAAGGTATGTGGTAAGAATGGAATGACTATCACCTATGCGTATCGATAATGCACCTAATGTAGAAAAGAAACATCTCATTCCTTGAACCATTCCTCAAGCTTCTGTGTTATAACGGTTCATCTTTCTATATATTTACCCACCCTTATCCTCCAGATCCCTAACCCTAGTGTAGACCACCTGAGGTGGTGGTGGTAACAAGTCAGGGAACCTACCACCTCATGCTTCTCTCCCAAATATTATTCCATGTATTCTTCCTTACAGACCTATCTGTTCCTATAATTTCCTATGAATTGTCAACCTATATACGGTCTCCCTGTCAGCCATACAATATTATGGAAAATCACATTTATGGGGTCCCCTACCATCACATGATTAGAACCACCTCTCCTAGGGCTTATTGGACCCACCCTATATGCCCTAAACCATAGATACTCCATCATGGGACCTCATCCTTAAACATATGGCATGCCAAATCCCCTGATATCGATACAGGATCCCAACTACCGAGATATGTACTCCTATTTTCCCACTATCAGTAACCCCTTGCAGTATATTCTTTTCCCAAGAAACTCTCGACCAAGAAAGCTCTCTATAGCACCCCAGTATAGGTAGTAATTCATGGAGGGAATAAAATAACTCATTTGTCTATATGAATTACTCACTCAAAGGTATGATACCTGAATAAATAATCCCAAACCATGTCCATTGAGTGCCTAAAAAGATTTCAAAACCTCGATGAATACTTAGCTACAATTGTGATACCCTTCTAGAGCTAAATAAGCTCTTGGATATATACACCCCATAGCGTAGCTGGAGATAACTCATCTAGGAAATGATTCTAAAACTATGAACCTACAAGAGTCTCCTCATTATAAGATTGGGTCATTAACCCCCACCGTCATCCTACTAAGCCAGGGAGAAGGCTCACCTCTAGGACCACTATATAATCTACTAATTTTCTGAGTAGATAGAAAACTTGGGTCACCACCTCATTCCAATCCCCATCTACCTATGGTTTAGGATCACCATGAAACCTCATGGGTCTCTGTCAAAAAAATCATGAAGTGCACTCAGCAAGAACACCTCATATGATGGTACTATAGATACCATCAGCTACTATATAGGTGGTGGTATATCTGGTGCATCACATATAGGTTGAACCATTGGAACCAATCCTTGTATCAATGCATAATCGCTGATGGGATCATCCATATGATCTTGAGGCCAAATCCTAGCTGGAATACATGTTGATAAATCCTAAAAGTAAACTAGATGTACCAATTTGAATGGGTATATCCATGGAGATGACTCAATAAGGATACAAAAACCACAACCCATTCATATATCATAAATGTACCATTTTTCATGAAACTGTTTTTTATCACACATTGAATTGAAAATCAGGTGATTAGAGTTTTGGTTTATGGATATGATGGACATTGTACCAACATTGGAGTGCCTATCCTAAAAGACGAACACGAAATAGTTTACAATATTTCCCCAAACCAATCTCACTAAATCCGGTCCTAAGGTATAGTTGACTAATCTGATACTACTCTATCATGACACTTCCCATTGGGGCACACATTGTGACTCCTAATGACCACCTCCAATAGGCCAGGGGCTACTGACTAATGTCGAGTAGGAATATCACAAACATGGGAGTCCTTATCCTATGTAGTTTTTCACACACACACACACACATGCACACACATCTACAAGCCCATACAATGATGAAATTTAAAGAAAACATGACAAACATGCATGCATACATCTAAATTCCATAACTAGAGTATGACAGATGTAAAGGAAAGTTAACAGGGCCAAATACATGCCCAATACAAAGATTCCAAAAACAAGTCTAGCATGAAATTTATATTGGGGACTGTTGTTAAGATACTGTAGGAATGGAGCTTGGTCTGTCCAATATCACTATGTATCATATAGTCCTGGTATGTCTCAGACTATGTAAAAAGGTCAATCATATACATAGGACACAACATATGTGGGTAAATCCCACGAAGAGTTGAGTATAACAATTCCTAGTAGGACACCCTAAAACAAAAAAGCATAAAACAAAATATTAAAGTCATATCTATGTAGGTATATGTCTACAAGACATATAATAATAATTTCCATATAAACATATCAAACACACATAGTATAAAGGTAATTCACAACTATAATTTCGTCTTAGGATACCACCATGAAGGTTACACAAATCACTCATCCGGGACAACAAACTCCTATGTCTGGTAACACTGATGGCATCCATATGAGTGTTAATTCTTTTCAGGTCTCACCATTACAAGAACAAGTTGGATGTATGAAGGGATATGATACATAGATGAGGATCACACCCAAGGCCATGGGGTATACTAACAACTCAATCTAGATTAACCTGATAATTAGATTATTAACATCATCAAAGTGTTAGTCAAAAAAAAACTAATAGCTCCACCTAGGGTAGGAATATGAATAGTGGATCGCATTATGTGCCTCATTTTAGTATTCTAGAAACTCTATCCAGAAAATCATGCTAAAGGGATCACTATCCTATACATAGGATGTGATTCCATAGTAACCCTTATAGAAAGGATATGGGGAACAAACCCTATAAAGACTTTTCCATGATATAGAGGACAAGGGATCCATTAAAATATTTTAGGAGTACATGACATGCAGTAGGGTAATAAAACATGTCCCTTAGACCCTGGATCATGCCCATGTAAATGGCTCATGTTCGTGTCCATGTAAAAGTACACAGCAAGTTTCTACTAGTGTAATTCATCATGTATACAAGTACATGGGTATGCCCCTGAACAAATGGCCTATCTATGTTCGTGTAAGAGTACATGTCGTTCCCATGCCCATGTAATCCGGCCTGTGTCCATGTACAATCTATTGTACATGTCGATCCAATTGGGAGAGGTCACACGTTGTGTGATAGGGTCACATTCCATGTGATCCTTAAAGTTCACTCAAAACCCTAGACACTACTATTAGGGTCCCACATATCATGTAATCCATGATTACATGTTGTTTAGATCAGTACTTTCTAGAATCACAGATCTTATTCAAGCATATTCATCTTCTCTTCTATCCCTTGATCCAGTAACCACCTCATTCAAAAATTGATGGTCAAGTCCTGAAAAGTCATGCCATCCCTAATAAATAAGTTCCAACCCTTCAATTCATTCATAAAATTCCTTTGATTAGTGTTATTTGTTGCGCATTGATGAACACAACAACTGGGTAACTACATCATTTGATCTGATACCACCTTCAGCATCGTTCCACCTTCATTTCATGTTGATCCGAGATCTATAATATCAGATTATTATTCTATGAAATAGGTGTGAAACTATTGATCCATCCCAAGATTTTAAACCAGGGGCCAAATGAATAATACACACGATGAATGAATAATTCGGTAAGAAAATAACACGAAAATGCAAGAGTAATAAACCTCAATTGATTTTCGTGTAAACCTTGATTCATTTCCATTAGAACAATTAATTATTATATAATAATTAAATCACAAAACAAAATCTCAAATACCAATAAAACTAACCCCTCCCACAATACATGTGATCTATAGATCAATCTGTTGGTTGATTAATATGTGTTTAAAAAATAAACCAAAACTGATAAAGGAAACCAAAGCAAACCAACATCCTACATTAAGATGGATCAGTTGCTGATGAATAATGATCCTGCATCATTTTCATTTTCAAGATCTCAAATATTGTTTCATGTCAGTCATCGATCTATGATCTGATTGCCTTCTGTCTGAGAGAAATCCTCAAAAACTCTCTCCAACAGCTCTAGGGTTATACAGCTAACCCTTTAATTTCATAAAAATATTCTATTTAAAGATAAATTTTTTACTACATCAATGAAATAAAAAATAATAATTTAATCAGTTATTTTATTCATTTTTCACTCGCGATGAATTTTATTCAAATTCCACACGTCGAAAAAGTTTATGTGACGCCTAGGCAAAAACTCGAATTTTGTACTCAATGGTGCCGCCAAATTTCTCAGTAACACAAAAAGGATAACATGATTTTACATATTTATTTTAATACTACATTAATAGTAAATTACATGATTTACTAACCTAAATACAACATAGTAAACATGTTACAAGCTCAAGATTCACATACTATAAATTACACAGTTTCTATATAGGCATTTTCATCTTTAAAAATGTTTCTTGTAATAAAGTATACATGCATTAACATGAGAGTCATAGTAATATCAGTACTAAAAAATTTTCATCGGTTGTAAAAAGAATATGTTAGATCATTTAAATATGTTCAAGTCTCAATAAGTTACCATAAAGAATACTTATAATATTCTAAAACTTTTCAAATTATTATCAAAATCTAGCCTTATGAAATTTTCATCATATGCTCATGAGAAATTACAATGTTAAATAAATTCAATGAATATTAACACAAATGGAAACTAGGACACTCATAAGAATTTTTCTCAAAAATATTCATCTTAGTATATTCATATAAAATGTACTCAAGGTAACATGCTTTATAACGGTTTTCAAAATTCAATTTCCATTCACAAAAAAAATAGAAATAAAATTTTTGTAACACAATCGAATTAGGAAAAAATGTTATCATGTTATGCATCTTAATAATAGAATCATATTTAATTCATATAGAATCATGTTATAATAGGAATAGAAACAACAAATTAATGTATCAAAAACGTTTCAAGATAACAGATCAGGAAAGAAAAATACAAATATACTCTTTCCTTTTAGGTTCTATGTTTAATGTTAAAAACAAAAATAGTTCATTAGAAACTATATAATAGACAAATCAATATAAATATGTTCAAAATTTCAACATTTATATAGTAAATTCAATTAACTTACCAAAACAACCTCATTTAGTCACAATTTCTATCAATCATGAAGTATATATCTCTCCATGGACTATAACAACTAGGAAGATCTACCTCGCATGGCTGTAAGGCTCTAAATCCTTGACTTAGATCATGGGGAGATAAGGATAAATGAGAGAGAAAATTGGAAACATAATAATATCTTATTTACACATTTCCTATAAAATTTTTATCATTAAGGTATTTACAATTTTAGTGTGATGTGATTCCAAAATTATATTCCAGAAGCAACAGCGTATTCATAGTAGATATCCCAATTCAAAATCAAAAACATTTGATTCATAATATGGGATAAGAAAAACCATGATATAAGTAATAATCATGTTATATATATCCTTCCCCATTAATTTATTTAATCAAAATTAATTATCATCATTAATAAAACTCTTACCATCCACCAAAAAGGAATGAAATTCATGGTAATACCACACTTAGATAGAAAACAAAGATAAAACTTGGATATCATACATGGTATTTATTTTCTTTTGAATTAAATACCCCAAAAGGATAGAGGAGGGGGAAAGATAATTACAGCCCTAGGAAATACATGAGAAGCCTCTGATCACATACAGATTGATTTTAAAAACTCCATAGGAGGCTTTGAGATCATCTAGACTCGAGAGAGAAAGGGAGGAACTCAAACAAGAGAGAAACTCGTTTTTAATATTCAAAGATATTACTACTTAGATACTCCTTTATTTTCTATATTTCATTCCCCATTTAATTTATATTTAACTCCAAATTTTATTATGATACATTTAAAAAAAATTAAAGTGTAAGATATAATTTAAATGTTTCAAAAAAACAAAACAATGATTTTGCGACTTTAAATCATTGACAACACATTTTTCTAGTCGAAGAAGAATAAAAATAAAATATTTGTTTAAAAATGATACCCATATGTAGTTAATATACACATTGTAATGGTTAATGTATTTTACCCTTACATAAATTTCTATCCTTACATAACAATGAGAAATAAGGTTTGACATTTATTCATGCCTTGTTTTACCCTTACGCAGCCTTAAGAAATATGAGGTTACCTTTAGCAATCCTTGAGTCACTCTTATGTGAGTTGAGGAATCTTATATTATCTTTATGTAGTGGATGAGATACCCATACACCACATTTAGAAAACACACATTACCCTTATGCAGGATGAAGACATCCTTTTCACAATGTATAGGATATCCAGTTTATACCTACATAACCAATAGAAAATACCACTTACCCGTAAGTATCTTATATAAAATAGTTTTTACCCTTCTTTAATACGAGAAAATAAGTCCATACCCTTATTTATGGCTCAAAACCCATGGAATACCCTTACATAAGAAGTATAAACTTTTCATAACCTTTACAAAAATCATCGAAAATAATATTTAACTTTTTCATGAAAAATTACTTGTGGTAGGTTAAAAGTAACATTAAAAATATTTTATTCCAATTTATATGAAATTTTAAATATCTAAGAAAATTCTTAACTCTCACTTTGAAAACTCCAAAATAAATTTTTAAATCATTAGAAAGACTTAAAAACATCCAAATTAATTTTTTATTAAACTTTTATCACTTTAAATTACTTCTATAATTTGTAAACCGATTTTTAAAAAAATAAAAAATTATTAACAAATCAAAAATAACATCCAAATTTATGAAATTTCTCAAGAACCATTTGACATCCCAGAACAACAAAGGAAGGGATAAATAAAATATAGACCCTTACACTAGATACCTCTCATAAAATTATAATACATGAGAAATAAAAAACTATGAGGGAGACGGAAAAAATGGGGAGATAATCTAAGCACCCCATGAGATAACTCCCAAGAATCATGCTATATTTAGAACACTAAAAACACTAGAGGAACAAAGTTTATATCTAAAAAAGACCTCTAAACAAAATTCTGGGGGATGTGCCTCTAAAATGGGGGGAATTATATTAATAAAACATTACATTGTAAGGATAACCAATCCTAAATATAAAATGATCTCAGATATATTATCGAAAAAATAAGATTTTGAAAACTTGGAATATTTTAAACTCATCTATGACTATCATTCCAAAGCTAGGTCACACAATAACATAAAAGACAAGGCATACATTCATAGCAAACCAAATAATCATTATAGATTAAACAATCATAGTAAAGTCATTATATTCAACTCAATTCATCATTTACAACATGAATTGCGAATTTCATGTTCGAATCCAAATAATAGGTTTTTTATCAAGTTCATACCTCTCAAACCCATAATTCCTTTAAATATATTTTATTATCATTAATAATCATAAAAGTATTCTAATAGAAATCAATTTTCAATTTGAGAATTTTTTTCCCGAAACTTTGAAAAGGATTTTTTTAACAATTATAGGACATTCATTTCAAAAAACAACATTAAATGTTTTTTTATCAAAAATCCATGCTTCTCATTATAAATCATCCCAACTAATATTATAAAACAATTCATTTATTTTCATTTAATTAATATTCACATTCAAATTTTCATTTCCACATAAGGGTTTTTCTCCAATATCTACAAATAAAATTTCAAAAATCCATTGTCAATGGGTTTCATCACAGACACCATGACATTTTAAATAATTTATAATGAGTATCAAATTTTAAATATGGAGAGAAATATATATAAGAAATTAATTGTGAACAATCCACTTTATTATGATTTAAAACTTTTCCCTTTTTGAATATGAAACTAATTTATCAGGATCACACTCATGAAAAAACTACAATGGATATAGGGTCCCAATTTCCATTTACCATTTACCATGGGTGCATGCCATTATATACCAGAGTTTAATATCAAAGTCAAATAACATTATCCATTCTTCACATACAGGATGTCAAAATTAAGATAGCTACCAAAAGAATTCAATTCAAATAAAACCATCCACCACTTAATGAGATTATCCTCTTTGGGTGAAACTGAATTGCCCATATGGATTTAAAATGTATCATAATATAATGCGTCATGAAATGTGATATTTCAACTCTATGGGGATTTAATAAAAATATGATAGAACTGTATTCATAATCAAACAAGAACCACTACCTTTAGCATAATAAAAATGGGAAATCCCACCTTCAAAGAATCCAATCTGTCACGGTTTTATCCTTAACACCACTACACTTAACAAAGAATCTAGAATCTTATGTTGACATCATCATTATAATTTAAACCATTTCTCATCATCATATCCTCAAACATCTATTCCCATTTCATCACTATAAACTGTACCCCATTCTATGATCAAAGACTCAGGCATCCCCTCCCATATCTCATCAATCAACTACTATCCCTGGATCACATCACATCATGTAGAAAGTATCAAATCTAGTTAAAACACAAAATAAATATAAAAATTAACAAATTAAAATGTAATCTATGTCACAACCACTGCCATAAAAGTTACCCCTCCCAATTAGTAAATGAGAGAAGGAGGACAATGACATCCTGAGTCCAACCTGAAGTGGGCCTCAGGTTGGTGACTTGACTTGAGGGTGTAGTGAACATAAAAATAAGAGGTATTCCTCTCTATGATAACATGTATAAAAGAAAAATATGACTATAAACTCATGGTCATAGATATAAAAAAAATTATGTACCTACATGTAATTTCATAAAAAACTGGATAAATGAAAAGTGGAACTACATGTACGAAAAGATAAATACATGAGTGACCAACAAGCCCCAACAGCTACAGAAAAACCAAAAGCATGTTGTAACTGACTTGATATCCTTCCTACTCTTACTGACCTAAAATAGTTTATATATACATAGGGTGTTCATAATAGGTATAATAAATATGATCCTATTCAAATCCTCACATAAAAAGATGATGAAAAGATACTAATATCCTGTGAACAATAAGTGAAGCTAACTCATCACATAAATAGGAATACTATGTTCCCATCCTCCCTATGGCTATCTCTCACCAAGTATCACATAAAATATGTCATATAATATAATAATTATAAGTTTAACACACCACCACTTCCTCACTAGATTGATACTCTATCCTAACATTTCAAATCCTAAGCCATCACCCTTCAAATAATCCACCATGCAAACACCTTAGTATGGAAGCACAATATGCACCATTTCCATCATGTCATCACATCATCTCAACCATTTATTCACTAGGTATATTACAATATCCATCATAACCTACGTGAAATGTATCATAAATTAGGAATTATACCTCAATCCATCACAACCAATACACCAAGTAAGGAACATCAGTTTATCACAGCCTATACATGAAAAACCTATAATAGTCCTTTTGATACTAAATCTATAGAAACATGTGTGTATGAAATAACCACAAGACATCACAACCCGATACATATTTATATGGGAAAACTAACCATCATGCATTTGAGCAGATGAACTAGAAATATAATATAGTGCACACCAAGGGGGTCAGTCTTCCATCCTCCCATTGGAGTGTTGAGGAAAATGCCCTCTCAAAGTCCATTATGTGTTAGTTTACCTACCCAAATGGGTGGGGTAGTGTATGAAATGATAAAATATGTAGGATATAATTTATCTGACAACCACACAATGGGAATAATTTATTCCTATTATCAACATCAGTAATCGTCACTTGAAAATATAGTTTCCCATACTAGAGACTATATATCATATTAGAACATAACCATTTAATTAAGAAGCATTAAATATCTTCTTTTATTTTAATATTAAACCATTAGTTAATTAGTTAATTAGATTTTAATTTACTATTATGAAATTTATAAATTACATTCAATAACCAAAAGTGTGAAGTCCATACCCTCTAGGAATAAGCCAACCAAATACAAGGTTTATCAAGATTATCATATATATAATTTCAACAAGCCATAACTCCATGGGTTATTTAATTTATTAATTATTAACCATCCATAATTATAGTTACTCATGGGAAGAATCCTAATCTATAAACTAAAATATTGATATAAAATCACAACCAGCCTCCTCTAGCAGTGGGAAATGTACTGCTCAAAATCAATAAAAAAACCCATCTAGACTTTTAATAAATTCATTAACAACATGCATCCAACTTTAATAACATTAATAGGTAAGGTTGGATCCAACTAATTCCATCATCTATGGTTCCATCCCCGAGACAACCATACATCTCATTGTCACTAGCATCAACTCTAACCAAAATTTCTGCCCTCCCCTCCAACATATCATCAGTCATCCCATGGGTACATAACATCACAACGATCACATATAGTTCACATCAGATAAGGAATCAATACAAATATAATCAACAGGGGAAATTGACCCTAAAAAAATCTTTTTGACTTTTAAAGAAAACGAATCTCAGGACCCCAACACAAGGAATATTATCATTCATAAAAAATGGGATATCTCTACACCAAAAAAATTTATTTCTACAAGAAATTACTTGTTCCCATTCCATCTTCAATTTACCTATTCATAAACACAAGTTCCAACTATGACGACCCCAAGTTTTATTTTTTTAAATTTCTATCTTATAATTATGTCATATAAAATAAAATTAGGAAACACAATGCCACAATATTATAAAATGAACAAATAAATACTATGTGACCTTTATATCTAAGTAATTAAGCATAATTGTTCCACTTTTGTGTTTTGAATATCGAAAATTGGACATACATGGTTGCGATCAGTAAGATATTTGGAGTCTGATAGGACAAACATAATTTTTGTGTGAACAGTAACTTACCCTTATGAATAATAATTTTACCCTTATGAATAGTAATATGACCCTTATGAATAGTAAATTGCCCAAGTAAATAGTAATCATACCAATGATAGAATGAATAAAATTTATCTATCTTCTAAATGACAATATTATATAATTATATCATCGTATATGTATGTAAATATTTTAAAAATTATTAATTAAGTGTTGGTATTTTTATAAGTCAGACATATTTTACGATTAATTTAAAAGAAATTTTTTTCAAAAATTTTATTCATAAATTAATATTTTTATGTCCTATTATTTTATATTATTTTTATGTGACCATAAGTAATATTTCAACGTGTTATAAAATGAGTTATAATTTAAAATTTGTATTTTCTAAGTAAATGATGATTTTAATTAAAAATTTAATTACTTATATTTATAAAACTATTTTCATAAAATGGAGTTCATTATTGAATTCTACAATTGAAAAATGGTAAGGGGTTTTTTTTTCATCTTTATGAAATACTTGAATTTTTGGTGAATAATAAAATATGATAATTAAAAATAAATGCTTAAAACCTAATTTTTTTTAGTCATTATAGAGTCATTGACGATATAAGTGGCCATCAGTTAAAACTCAAATACACTAATTTCTGAGTTTATTCACAAACATCATCAATATTTATTTTCTTTATCAAAATAATGAACTACTGATTAAAATATTATGAAAACACCCCTCTCCTCCACTATAAATACCACTCCTCACACCTTCTTCTCCTCACACCTATCAAGCTCTGATTCATTCCTGTATTTTACCCAATAAAAATTCCTAGTCCCTCCCCCATATCCAAAATCTCTTGGCCTCATCAAAATACCGATCCTAGGTTCCTTGAGGAGCATCTCAAGAGGATAATTTAAGAGGTAAATCCTCTCTCTTTTCTTTTAATTTATTTTCAATATAAATTTATTTTCTTAATCTCTCTTAACCTCCCTTCATAAAAATAGAATAATAACTTCAGTTTCATACATATTCTAGAATTATATCATGTTAATGTAAGATCCAAAATTAAATTCCTCCAACTCTCTCACTCATCTTAAAAATGAAATCTTCGCCCGTGAAGTGTCAATTTAATAACATCATGGGCGATGAATATTTACTTTCTATAAATGAATTATAGTCTATTATTAAAATCTTTAAATGGTTGAAAACACATTTTAAAGTGTATTATGAAACCCCTTTTATGTTCTAGAACTAACTTATACACAAAATAATACATGAAAAAACAAAACAAGTTCGTTGTGATAAAAAACATCCAAAATTAACCTTAAATGATCATTATTAATTTTATCTAATGAATCATCCTCTTGGTATATAAAAAATCCTTAATAATATCATTTAAACTTATTCAATATCATAAAATATGTATAATAACAATTCATCATGCTTATCCACTTCTTACACGAACATTCATTCATGTATTAAAGTGAACCAATCATGAAAACTAAGAAAATGAATAGTGAAAAGCAATGAATTTAGAATCTATAACTCAACCAAAGGACTATAAAGGAATATAATAAAAACCATAATGAATAATATTAATGTATAAAATATTATGTATTTTTTAATTAATGAATCTAATTTGATTATGTGGTATATTAACATAAAGAAATCTTTCAGACAAAATGTAAGGGGATTTCTCCAAACCAACTCTCTTTCTTTGGGTTTTACCTCTTTCACCACATTTTCAGTATGATAATTCCTTATAAACAATTACTTCATAATTATATTATATTTTATGGGATATACATGTTTTCTATTGGAGTTTAGGAAAAACATAATGTTTTCAAAAATAACTCTTCTTTCAAAACAAACCTTTTACTTTTAACTCAATGTTGAAGATTCTTATATAAAGTATGTTATTACCCTTTCATTAGGGACCACAATGTTTATGAATATATTCATATGCGATGAAACCAATTCCTTTACTTGGTTTATTTATGTTCATGATTGATATATGTTCTATGTGGCGTGCATGATAATATAAATGTTATGATCTCACCTGTGTGCTTGGAATTATATAGCGGAATGAAAATGTGATGATGTAACATGTGCACCCAGAATTATAGAGAGTAATAATTAATTGGTTAATGGGAATATACTTATGATTAAAGTGAAATATGTTTCAGAATGATTCTATCTTTCTTCACAACTATGTGTGTTAGTTAAACACCAATACGTGATGTTTTATTTTTATGCATTTCCACAATCTATGTCTTCTCTCAATGCTTCCTCTCTTGATTATAATCTTATTCCTATGTTATAATGATAATGATTATTCTCACCCCATGATATATTGTTTCATGTACTTATATATCCTCTTATTAGGATTTTATCTCACCCTTTTTATTTATGTACTTATGTGACTACTTGTACTAAGGAGAATTCATGGGCCAATAAGAAGCTAGAGAAGATTGAATTAAATAAATGTTTATGTTTTATTTTGTAAATGTTATTTATGGTCTTAGTTTTTCCACAAAACCACAACTTTGGGTCCTTGATGTGTAATGATTTTTTTATCTTTAAAATGATGTAATAGTAATTTATGAAAAATCAGAGTCACTATACTTATAATTTGAAGACGGTTTAGTAAATTTTGGAATTAGGATTACAGAACCTTATTGAAAACCATTAGTATGAGACTAAGTATATTTAAGTAGAAAAGAAGATTTTCTAAACCTAGGGATCCCTCAATATATTCCTTTAAAATTAATTGCATAAATTAATAAATTATTTATTCATGAATTTTTTACTTATGTTTAGTTCAAAAATTTTCTATTTTAGAAAATGGTGGGAACCATGAGAAACTAGGCCAACAACCCATGTGAGGGAAAATACAGTGATTGCCTGAATGAAATCCCCAATGTTTTGGGAGGTGGTGTTCAAAATTTCTTGGAGATTCTTACTCAAATTTCTTAGGTTATGAATAGTGACCTAAATAATGTGTAACATCCTCCTTTACTAAAGAGGTAGTAGCTGGCTATCGAGTGTTTTATGCAAAAATGTCCACCAATGTTTAGTGGATCTTCTAATCCAGTAGTTGTTGAATATTGGCTAAAATCTATGGAGAATGTCATTTTTTTAATTCACTATTATGAGATTAAGATGGTGAATATTTCTCTTTATCGTCTAGACGAAGAGGTCGATCAATGGTGGGATTTTATTAAGAACACCAAGTCGAGGGATGAAATTGAAGAGATGGAGTGGGAAGACTTTAATGTAATGTTTTATAATAAGTATTTCCCTGAAAATATTCTAACTAATATGGATAAATAATTCATATAGTTGAAGAAAAATTAAGTATAATCTATTACATCCTACTATGAAACATTCATAAGTCATGCAATGTATGCTTTTTGTTTTGTAATCAATAATGATAGGAAAATTGATAGATTCATTAGTGGTTTAAAACAGAACCTTTGAAAAGATATTAAAATTTGAGACTTTTGGGGTTATGATGAAGTTTTTTGATTCACTCTCAAAGTGGATATGGTTTTGGGATAATATTCCCATGTCTATGGTGATAAGAAATGAAAGATGGAGTTTCAAGGTAGAGGATCTATTGAAATAGGTGTAAAGAAAATTGAACAACCCACATATCAAAAATGTGGGAAGTAGAATCATGGGAACTGGATCAAAGTTATAGGTAAATGATTCAAATGTGTGAGAGAAGGCCACCAAGCTCATTAATGTCAAAAATACATGAAAAGTCTAGATAATGTGGTGAAGGAATGGATAGAACCACCCACTGTCCAATGCTACAATGGTATAGATCAAGGTAAATATTGAAGCCAATTCACCAAACATTGTGTTCTTGAGGGTATTTATATTCATCAACCAAAAAATAAAAAGGATCAGAGGAATGATTTTTCCATCACTACTATGTATGTGGATCAAGAAAATGACATCTTATAAGGTACACTTCATATTCACTTATTAATGGAAAAATTATTAATTGATTCTTGTTCTCCACATTCCTATATATCTCCCAAGTTTGATAGAACTATTGTTTTTATTCCCCAAAACCTTGAAGTAGGGATATCCATAAAAACATCTGGGGATGAAATCATTTCAACCCAAGTGTTTGACTCTTCATATATTGGTGTATGTGGGAAGATTCTTCCTGCAAATATTGTGTTACTTCCTATAGTGGAATTAGATGTTTTGCTGGGGATGGACTATCTCTCCATATATATAGCACATATAAATTTTCAGGAAAAAATATCATTTCATGTTCTGAACCATCCCATTCTCCTATAACAATTCAAGGAATATCATAAATCTTTATTGAAACACCCTTCGACGGTGTGGGTGTTGATTCCATATAAAAAGTCATACCTCTCTCAAATTGTTGAGTTATCGGAAGTTATCCACCTTGGGAAATTTCCCATCATGAGTGAATAGAGTGATGTATTTCCTGAATAGTTACCTGAACTACCCCTAGATCGCGAGGAGCAGTTCCCAAAATAACTCATACCCATAGATACTTCTATATCAATGTTTCCCTATAGGATGGCTCCTATTAAACTCAGTGAGTTAAATAAGTAGATTACATATCATTTACACAAAGGGTTTATACACCCAAGTGAATTACTTTGGGGTGTGACAATGCTCTTTTTCAAGAATAATGACAGATCATTGTGGTTGTGTATTGATTATCAGAAACTACACAAGATCACTATAATGAACAAGAAACCTCTTATGGGGATTGACGACTTATTTGATCATTTGATAGAATATTGGTACTTCTCAAAGGTGGATATCTATTTCTGATATCATTAGAAAAAAAAGAAAAAGGAATATATTCATAAGACTACTTTCTGTACAAGGTATGGTCATTATGAGTTTTGGGTGATTCCCATCTAACTTACTAACACCCCTAAAATATTCATGGATTTAAGGAATAGATTATTTAGAAATTATCTTAAAAAATGTTTGGAAGTGTTTATTGATGATATTAGCATCTAA
This sequence comes from Viscum album, assembly GCA_963277665.1. Taxonomy (NCBI): domain Eukaryota; kingdom Viridiplantae; phylum Streptophyta; class Magnoliopsida; order Santalales; family Viscaceae; genus Viscum; species Viscum album. Next base: position 1,115,609,889 of record OY728146.1, read on the forward strand.
TCCTAGAGAAAGGAGGAACATGAATAATATCTAATACTTTTTTTAGCAACACTGAGTAAGGATAAGTTGTATGATAAGTTCATAAAGTGTGAATTTTGGATGCATGAAGTCACATTCATGGGATATGTGATCACAAGCGAGGGAATTTATATTGACCCTTTAAAAAAAGGCAATTTAGGAATGTCCTATACCATCTAGCGAAACAGAAAAGTATAGTTTTTATGTCTTAGCAGGTCACTATTGACATTTCTAAGATAAATTTCTCATTAATTTCAATCCTAATAACTAAGTTAAAAAGGAATGTGGAAAACTATTTCTGGATGAAGGAATGTGAGGAAAGGTTCAAGGATCTAAAGTGAAGGCTGATCACTGCACCTGTACTCAGATTATCGAAAAGTGGATAATGTTTTTTGATATAATGTTATGATTCTAGAAAGTCTTGGGTTGTGTAATCATGAAAAATGATAATGTAATAGTCTACATCTCATTGAAGTTGAATATATATGAGTAGAACTAGCCTACGTATGATCTAGAGCTAGCAGTTCTGATTTTTTATTTGAAAATCTAGTGGTATTACCTCTATGGTGAAAAGTATGATATATATACCGATCCAAAGAGCCTAATATATATATTCACACAAAAGAAGCTCAACATGTATCAAAGGTGGTGGTTAAAGATAATCAATGACTATGATTTCTCTATTCACTATCATCCCGGCAAGGCAAACAAGGTAGTTGATGCTCTAAGCATATAAAACCCTAATACTCTATCAGTGTTGCATATTGAGAAAGACTCTATCTTCTTTAATGTGAAAAGAATGGATTTGGAAATAATAATGGACGAGAATATATCCTACCATTCCCAAATTATTTCCCATCCATATATCTAAGAAAAGATTAAGAAGGCCCAAAGGGAAGATCAGGATATGCAATAGAGGGTGGTCATAGTAATGGAAGGGAAACTGAAAGAGTTCCATATCGATGATGATAGTTTAATTCGGTTAGAAACAAGGCTATGCATGCCTTAATCACCCTGGATAAGTAATCATCTAGTTGAAAATTCACATATCTCCACTTTCTTTATTCATCTTTGTAGATTCAAGATGTATCGTGAACTTCGAGCACACTTTTGGTGTGATAACATGGATAAGGATATTGCATAATATATCTCAAGCTTCTTGATATGTCAAAAAGTTAATGAAAAGCGACAAAGGCCCAAAGGGCTGATGAAACCATTGCCTATACCCATATGGAAAAGGGAAAATGTCACCATAGACTTTGTCATAGGTCTCCCAAGGTCATCCAAGGGAAATAAGTTTATATGGGTTGTGATGGACTGACTCACCAAGACTGAACAATTTATCTCTATTCAGGATGAACACTCACTTTAACAACATACATAGATATATGAGAAGGAAGTGGTGATACTATATGGGGTTCCACTCTTGGATGTCTTTGATCATGATCTAGGGTTCACAAGTAAATTCTAGAAGAATATTCAACAAGATTGGAGTACTGAAATGAATTTCAGCACGGCCTATCACCCTCAAAATGATGGCCAATCTAAAAGAACTATTCATACTCTCAAAGAAATGCTAAGAGACTCCTATGTAATGCCCCGACCCCAGTTACCCAGAGTCGGTGCATTATTGCGTAACATTGGCATGATCACAAAAGATTAAGTCTCAAAAGACCGATTAGTTTAGTAGCCTTGGAAACACTAGATACATTCATAAATGTTACATTTATCATAAAGTGAAAAACTACAATAACAAAGTCTCCATAGTCTACACTCATATCCTCTTCTAACTATCCCTGCAGGTCATTTATAAAATTCTTCTTCACATCCTAGAAAATATTAAAACATTGAAAAGGGGTGAGCTCAGATGCTCAGTAAGGATAACAATATAGAGGAAGATTTAATAAATAAATATAAACATTTAAGGAAATGTATAACTAAAACAAAATCTTTTTAAACTTGAACTTCAACATAATATGGAAAAATTAAAATGATATAATTCCATTTACTTATTCACATGGATATTCTACTTGTCGAATAATCACATGCAATATCAATAACCACTTTCATAATGATAGAATGCATAATGCAAGACTATCATAACCACGTAGCCAAGGCCTCATGCCAAGACCAGAAATAAGATTTTTTTCAAGGCCTCGTGCCAAGAAACTAGTTTGTCTCATGAGACCTGATAATGCATCGAGGAGCTATAGCGGGATCCACCCGTCACTTATTAAGTCCCATGAATTCCTCATATGAACAGGTTTAAACATATCATAAACCATAAGATAATCGTATCACATAAAACATGCATAAAGGAAACATAACATTTCCACATTTCAATCACAAGATATCAATACAAAACATTGATATAAAAAAAACATTTTCAAAAACATTTTCAATACCAAAATAAAAGAAAATTAAAACTTTGTAATTATTTTTCATTAAAAAAAAGGTTATGGATTGTAGAGGAAGTCGAAACTCAAATAATGGTCACGGTAGCGGAGAAGTCGTTGTCACCGCATACGTACAACAAGAAAAACATTCATTTTTTTCATTTAGTAAAACGCTTTGTATAAAAATATTCCTTTTGAATAAACACAAAATTCAAAGGGGGTTTTTACACTGTATAAATGAAAGTTGTGTATAAAACAAAATATGCCTCAATGAAAGGAGATTGAGACGAAGTCCCTTACAAAGTTCATTTTGTAAATAAAATAGATTGCTCATGTGTATTGACTATAGGATCACATAAAGAAAGTACAAATACAAGATATGACATAATATTATCATGACATAATTTGAAAGTATGTGTTTGACCCAAAGAATAGAAATTGGGTTAAGAAGTTACCTTACCTCGTGTCCGACTTGACTCGACCGCTCTTTAACCTCCTGAATAATAAACTAGAGTTAATCTCTACCGGATTAAGAATCTTTTTCAATTTCATTATTCCTTTTATATCACTTATTACCATGTTATGAACATTATGTAATTATTTAAGTTAATAACGGTCGTTTTGTCGATCCTAGGTACTTGAGTCAAAAATAAACTTCTTATAATTACACTTTTTTCATGTGGTAAAATATCCATTATATCCATAATTATATTCATGATGTAGATATCATATACATCATATATATCCAGTATATACATTCATTTATAACATTACATAAAATTTAGAGGTAAGAAATGAAATGCACTGTTCATGGAGACGGTAAGCCGTACGTACGCATGAACACTACTTTCATTTCTATTTCATATTTAAAGGGATGAAGTTATAATTATATAAAGGTATAATATAATTACAGCATAATATAATGTATAATACCATTTACTCCATCCTTTATACATCCCACATATGGTATTAATGATTCAAATCACTTGAGGGGGCGGTAGTCCGCACTTCCTAAAATGAAAATATCGTGTTTACCCATAATGGAAACCATAAAGGTATGCCATAAATGAGAAATACAGAAGCTTAAGTAAAACATAAACATATTATATATCATATATAAATATAGTTACATCTTAATGTCCACCTTTTAAGGTGTTATATGAGTGTTGAACAATCATCGTTTCGTGAGGCAGAAATTCGCCATCCACAGAAACAGTATGTTTTTTAACCATTAGATTTAGGTGTGTGTAAGTGTAGCTCGAATAAATCTTATAAAAACATCCTACTGTATTTAGGATACTGGTGTTGTTACAAAATAAATTAATAAAAAGTGTTAAGGGGTTGGAGAAGAAAAATAAAACAAAATAACATAAGAGAAGACATTACCTTAAAACGGGTAACTCTTTTTGATTTGAGCTTAAAGGCTTCCTTGGGGAGACTTCTGCCCAAAGTGAGGCTTCTAGGAGTAAGAGAGGGCAGTGGAGAGACAAAATGGGCAGGGGTTGGCCGAGTAAAAGTCTTGAGAGGTGTGGGTAAGGTGGTAGAGGTGGGGGCCTTTTATAAGAGGAGAGGAGGGGCACTCTTGGATAGATTGTAATGTTAATTTATTATGAAATTATTTTCGGATTCTAAAGGTCCCACAAGGATATATTTAGAGGATAAGGTGATAAGGGTTCGAAATATACTCATCCAATAGGTTTTTGACAAGTGTAAGCCTTGGATTTTACATTATCTTTTCATTTTATTTAAATAGTTAATTAATGAGGTAATCGCTGCATCATAATGGTATCATAAATAATATAATTTATTTAATTTCTAAAAATTATAAAAAAATATAATGATGTAGGAAATTTGTTTAGATTTCTAATGAATATTTATAGTAAAAAATATGACTTGTATAACCCCATTTAAAAATTGTTTTAGTAAAACAACTAATGTTTGTGACATTTTTATTTTAACATTAAATAAAAAGTTTTTAATGTCATTTTCCTACCAAAGTGGCTCCATGGAGTCCCCAAGTTGACACATTGTTTGTCTTGGTCGGCCAAGACTCATCCAACAGTGTTAGGACAAGTGTAAAGGTATTTTCATATTTTATAATATCATTTTTACCTTAAATTTCACTAATTACCTTTAATCGTGATTAATTAAACTTAAAAGTTACTATTCAACAAAAAAATATTTTAATCCCATTGAACCACATTTTACTTCCTAATGAAAACCATGTATGTTTGATTTTTGAAAATCAAATCATAGAAGTGGTAATGTTTCATTTAAACGAAAAATTAATTTTTTAACTACCACTTAGTCATTTCACTATTCATTAAAAATTGAAGTTTTTCAGAACAATGCCAAAATTTCACCCTAAGCTATAATTGATATTCCGAATTCAAAAATGATGTATATTTTAATAAATTCTAAACATATAAGTTTCATTAATTAATTTTATAATTAATTCCCGCTGTCACAACAAATAGCGTGTTTTTAAGAAACAATATATATCAAAAGATTGACAATTGTTTATGTCCAATTTCAAAGTGAAATTAATTCTAATGAACACCATTGGAAGAAATGGTAAAAATATATTCTATTTATACTCAAAAACCACTCAATAGTATAATTTATCATTACAAATTATTTTTATTAAAAAAGTCGTTTTTAAGTATTTTTTAATATTCATAAAAAAATGGAAGTTCTCAGAAAATTATAAAAAATTCAACATAAGATAATTTCGATATTACAAATACAAAAATGAAGTCAATTTTAAAATATAAAATTTATATAATTTCAAAAAGTGGGTATTACTATTCATAACGGCTACTTTGATTGGTTGCGGTGTGTTAGAACTCGAAGTTGCGTACAATGCAAGCTATTTCATTATAGAATGAGAAGCATATCATGGAAGCTCGGAGTGTTACATCCTATATATAATTACAAGGTGGATGGAATCATCATATCCCATTGCTTGAGTTCTAATACAAAAATATCTCCACTTGAGAATTCAGATGTCTCCATATGCCGCTCTGTATAGAAAGAGATGTAGAACTCCAAAATCTTGGGATGATGTTGGAGAAAGAATGCTACTTGGACCTGATCTTGTACAAGACATTATATATAATTTTCAACCCATCTAGAAATATATCAAAACTTATCATATTTGGAAAATAAATCTATGATGACAATCATTGAAGGGACTTTGAGTTCATCATTGGAGATAATTTATTCCTTAAAATATCACCATGGAAGAGATTAATGTAGTTTGGAAAGAAATGTAAGATAAGACCAAGGTATATTGGCCCCTTTGAGATCCTTGATCATGTAGAATCCATGGCCTATCAGATTTTACATCCTACAAATATGGCTCTATTTCTTGATGTGTTCCATGTATCACTCCTGAGGAAGTACATAACAGATCCCTTTCTTGTATTGAACTCAAAGGTGGTACAGTTGTAAGATGATCTATCTTATGAGGAGAAGCCAATAAAGATTTTTGACCAGGGAGATAAGGTTCTTCACAACAAGACAACACACCGTGTCAAAATGTTGTGGAGGAACCATAAGTATGAGGAATAAAATTGGTATCCTGAGTAGGTGACGAAGGAAAGTACCCTGATCAGTGTTAGTAAAAAAAAGTTTTGAGGGAGAAATTTCAAAACAAGGGAAGAATGCAATGACCCAAAGTTTTATCAATGTAAATTCCCTTCATATTATTATGTCACATAAAATAAAATTAGGAAACACAATGCTGCAATATGCTTAAATAAAATAATAAATACTATGTGACCTTTATAGTCTAGCCATTAAACATAATTTTTCATCTTAATTGTCTTGAATATTGAAAATTTTATATACACAGTTTTTATTAGTAAGATATTTGGATTCTGATTGGACAAACTTAATTTTTGGTTAATAGTAACTTACCCTTATGAATAGTAATGTTACCCTTATGAAAAGTAATATGACCCTTATGAATAGAAAATCATCCAAGTGAATAGTAATCTTACCAATGATAGTATAAATAAAATTTATCAATCTAATAAGTGAAAATATGATATAATTATATCATAGTATAAGTTAATATTTTAAAAATCATTAATTAGTTGTTGGTATTTTTATAAATCATTAATATTTTAGGATTAATTTAAAATAAAATTTATTTTCACAAAATTTATTCATAAAATAATATTTTTATGTTCTATGATTTTATATTTTTTATAACACCTTAAGTAATTTTTCAAAGTGTTATAAAATCAGACATAAGTTTAAAATTTTTATTTTCCATATAAATGATTATATTAATTAAAAATAAAATTTCTCATTTTTAGAAAATTATTTTCATAAAATGGAGCTATTTTTTGAATTATACACAAAAAAACTTATTTAAGTTGAATTTTTGGGATTTTTCGGAAATACATGAATATTGTGAATAGTAAAATACAATGATTTTTGATTAATGCTAAAAACCTGAATTTTTTAGTCATGATTGAGTCATGGATAATATAAGTTACCATTTTTTTACTCCAAAGAACTATTTATGATATTTATTCATAATAATCCTCACTATTTATTATCTTGAGAAAAATAATAAAATAATGATTAAAATAATAAGAAAACACCCCTCTCATCTACTAAAAATACCACCCCTCACACCTTCTTCTCCTCACACCTCTCAAGCCTAGGTACTTGACTATATTATGAAAAATACCCTTCCCTAATACCTCCCACATTTCAAGGATCTCTTGGTCTCATCAATAGAACAATCCTAGGTTCCTTAAGGAGGATCTCAAGATGAGAATACAAGAGGTAAATCCTCTCTCAATTCATTTAATTTCTGTTCAATTTCAATTTATTTTCTTATTCTATCATCACTTCAATTAATAAAAATGGAATGATAAATCTAGTACCATACATATACTGGAATTATATCATATTAATGTAATATCCATCATTAAATTCCTCCCACACACAGTCTCTCTCTCTTATCTTAAAAATAAAATCATCGCTCGTGAAGTGTCAATTTATCAACATCGTGGGAGATGAACTTTCACATTACATAAATGCATTCAAGGATATTAATAAAAAAACTAAATTGTTGAATATATATTTTAAATTGTATTCTGTAACCCCTTTTATTTTCTATAATTAACATATTCCCATAATACTAAGTTATAACACAAAACATGTTCATTGTGATAAAAAGCTGCCAAAATTAACCTAAAATGATCATAATTAACATTAATCTAATGAATCATACTCATGGTAGATTAAAAATCATTAATAATATAATTTAAACTTATGTAATACACTAAAAACATATAATAACAATTCTGGATGTTTATCCACATCTTACACAAACATATATTCATGTATACAAGTAAATTGATCCTGAAAAAAAGAAAATGAACACTCCCGAACAATAAATTTAAACACTATATATTATAAAAATTCATGTAAATGAAAATAATAAATCCATAATGAATCATATTCATGTATAAAATGTTCTGGAATTTTTAATTAATTAATCTAATGTGATTTCATAAGATATTAACATGGATGAATCTTTCAGACAAAAGGTAAGGGAATTTCTCAAACCAAACTCTCTTTCTTTTGGGTTTCCCTCTTTCACCCCATTTTTAGTATGGTTATTCATTAAGAATAATTTATTCATCATTAAAATTTCTTTTCTAGGATATAAATATGTTTTACAATAGTTTATGAAAAAAATAATATTTTCCAAAAGAACACTTCTTTCAAAACAATACTTTTACTTATAACTCAAGGTTAATGATTCTTATATCAATTAATTTATTACCCCTTTTATTTGGGAACTCAATGTTTATGAATGTATTCTTATTAAATAAAAACCATTCCTTTCCATGGGTTATTTTTGTTCATAATTGATATATGTTCACTCTGTTATACATGACAACGTAAATGTTATGATGTGACGAGTGCGCCCATGATTATATAGAGAAATGTAAATGTGATGATGTGACAGGTGCACCCGGAATTATATTAATCTCTGATGAATTTGGTAATGTGAAGAACCTAATTATTAATGTGAAATAATTGTGAACATGATGCAATATGTTTTCACAATTATGTGTAGTTGTCGATCACCAAGACATGATGGTTCATTTTTTTGCATGGCCACATTCCAATTCTTCACTTAATGCTTCTTATGATGACTATGATCATATTCCTATGTTATGGTGATAATGACTATTCCCACCCCATGTTATATTGTTTCATGTACTTATCTATCCTCTTATTAGGCTTTCATCTCACCCCATTTTGAGGTATATCCTCAACTGACTACTTGTACTAAGGAGAATTCAATGGCCAATAAGAAGCCATAGAATAGGATATTAAATCAATTATTATGTTTTATTTTGTAAAAGTTAAGTGTGGTTATAGTTTTCCCAAGACAATAGACCTTTTGATCCTCAATTTTTAATTACTTTATGTTGTTTATATTTAAAATTAGGTAATAATAATGTACGAAAAAGTGGGGTCGCTGCAGCGACTCGGGTTTTTCTCTGTCAGACTTTAGAATGTTCCTACATATATTTTAAGAGTTAGGTGCTGAGATGGAATAAATTTACAAGACCCACTGTGCCCATAATTAATTTTAAAAAATATTAAGTATTTTATACTGTTCATGTGGTAGAATTCAGTTATCTCTTAAATGGTAGCTCAGATAAGAAAATCTGAGGGCACAGTTGTGTCTGGAGCATACCATTTACCCTAAGAGGGGTATACATTTCTTTGGCATAATAGTATTGTAGAAAAGGTATTCAAGAGCCTTTCCATAAATAAATTAAATTAATTTCTTTTGGAAGAGTGATCTAATAACACCTAAATGAAGCCTCAAATCAAATTTATGAGACTCTGATTTGGTTCAGAATTCCGAGTTTACCCAAGGCACGACATAAAATCTGTTGGTGTTGGGTGTCATTGTGAGGTAGAGCTAGTATGTATAATAGAGGGGAAGATTTAATTAAAAATAATCCATTCCACACCCTTCTCACCTTGTGAACATGGAGGGAGTACAAAACAGCTCCCCCCTACTCTTCTTCGCGATTAACAACCAAAATCTAAGAAATGGGGTTTCGTCAGACTCAGATCTCGATGATGATCATTCTTGGATTGCGTAGCAGCAGCAGTGGAGCATAGATCTAGCCTCAAAGCATCAAAATTTCTCCAAGATGTATGAGGTTTGATTTTTGATCACATCCCCCAATTTTCATGTCCTTTTTCATCAATTCATCATCAAGGCTTTGTAGATTGGGTCTTAAGCATTCCAAAATAGCTTTTAGATCGATTTTTGGACCACTGGTGTGAACTCGGTGGTTCATGGAAGGTTTGGTCATGGGCTCTGGTGAGGAGGTGGATCAAAAGGCTCAAGCAGTGGGGAAATGGTGGTTTCTAGTGTGGCGCAGTGGCTCAAGGTGCCGAAGAAGGCGGCTCGGCGCTGGGCGTGGGGTGCTGGAGGCTAGAGGAAATGGTGTGCATGAGACATCAGAGGGTGGAACCGACACAATAGTGTAGATGAGAGCAGATAGAGAAGGCTTGTAGGACATTGTATATGGGCCATGGTTTGGTGGGTCGGCTTGTGCGGGCCGGACCGAGTGGGGAGGACCGACCAAAGTGGGTTGGTCCAACCAGTTTGGTACGGGGGTGTTTTAAACACCCTTAACTCTCAATCTGTGGGTATTATTTTCATGTTGTCTATGGGGATGTGACCCTTCTATTGAGAAGGAACCTTTGATAATTATTTAGGAATATTATGAGTTTTCTTCTTGGCCCTAATCCATGAAACATTGAATAATAAAAATATTATATTATTATTCAAATTTAAACTACAATAACATATCCATGGAGCGTCTGATTGATGTGTTGTCAGTGGAGTTGTGACCCTGATGGTAAGGTAGACATTTCAAGATAAAATTTTGGTGATTAAACCAAAATCAGGGGTGGGCCCCATGAGGGCCTTTTTGGGGTGTTTACGGTGAAACATGAGTTATTCACTGGGTTTCAATTTTGGAAAAAAAATAGTGGATTCTATTTTTTTCATTAGGATCATAATTGTTTGATCCATTAGATGTGTTCCAGGATTGAGGAGTGGGCCCCATGATGTCCCATTCAAGAATATTGTGGTGAAAAGAATCATTTTCACGAGTTTCTCGATTATTGTTATTAAATAGCCTATCTTGCATGTTTTTTCACGTAGAACATGATAGTGGCCTCTATTATTGATTTTGGGATACAAGGTGGATTGAATATAGAATGATTCTTGAAGATCGGTGCTAGGATGATGTTGGAGATTGGTGTTTCTTAAAGAGATACATTGGGTTAGGTACTCTCATATGGTACCAGGGAGTAGGTTTCTCTTACCTCTCTTATGGGGTATAGACGGCACTCCCCACATCATAGGCTTGGGTATGTTACATTTGCGTAATTCTCTATAGGGGTGTTACTCCCCTGATAGACAAGGGTGAGGGTTCCCCCATGAAATTCATACAGTTTCACTACTCCCTTATCGTGACAGGTTGCGAGATCTCCAATCTAATTTGATGGTAGAGTCGGTACTCCCCTGTCATACTAGGGTGAGGTTCCTCTAGCTTGATTGTGGTCCTCCCCTACTAAGGGTGTGGTCTCATGTTACTTACAGTGTTGATCCCCTACCATGGGTGTGACATCACGCTCCCTAGTGCACTGCACCCCTATCATATGTGTGGGATCATATCTTACATTGTGGTGCCCCCCCACCATGGGTGCGAGATCATGTTTTACGAAGTGGTGTTCCCCTATAATGTTAGGGTGCGGGTTCATGTTTCACAAGGTGGTACTCCCCTGTCATACTAGGATTTGGGTTCACATTTATAGATTAGTACATATCCTTTCTCAATTTGCAATGGGGAGCTGGTCCCTCCAATTTTTAATAATTATTCCTAGTTAGGTGTTAGTTCTCCCTCGATGTTCTATTTTTCATCCCCTCCATACTGGAGTGGTAGAGGTTTCACAGTTTGGGTTAGAATCTGGTACTCCCTTAACTATGGGGAAATGGTGAGGAGCGGGGCTCTCCGTAGTTCTTTCGACCCTGTGAAGGGAACAAGTCATCATTGGTGGAATCACATGGTTGAGTTCCATCTAGGATAGTGTGGTTTCTTGATCAACTCTATGTTGTCAATGATTTCCCCTTTATTTTAGTGGGATATCGAGGATTTCTTGGATCTTGTCTTTGCTATGAGTTCCGTACATCTTGACACCATTGTAACTATTTCATTAGATCCTCAAGTGGTTTAATGTGGATATTCTATGGTCGGGACCTTGAGACTTGGAGCTCAGTATATCTATGTATGATATGGGTGTCCGTAAGGCATGAGTCATTTTGTTGACATGTCTGGATGTCGAGTTGACTACTCCAATATTGTAGATTATGGTCTCGATATGGAGCTTCTCTCATATTTTGGTTCCCTCAAGATGGGTTGAGTTAACTGATGCCTTTAATTTTATCCCTTTTTGGTCTTACATTTTTTTCATCTACTATATATTGTTATACTCACCCGTGTATGGGTTTTTTCTACACATTCCTTGTGTCTTTTACAGACCATAGGTCCTTTGACAAAGTCCCAGTTGGACCTGGAGTAGGAAGAGTGTATTAGCTGGACTAACCAGGGTTTTCATCGAATCATGGATATGGAGCTTTCCACAAACTTTTTGAACGTGAACCCCTCCTTCAGAGCAGGATGGATGAATTTTAAGTTTTCTTTTGGTGGGCCCTATATTTTTACTTGTGTACGTCGGTTGTACTCTGGTTCGGGATAGGGTAATGTTTGAATTTTTTTTAGTTTTTGTATTGATCTGTACACTATTTCATGGAGGTGTATGTGGGTGTGTGAGTACATGTATATTATCATAGGCCTCCTTGTATGTGATAGCCTACTTGGTGATTCACACCATCCCAGGCTTATAGAGGTGATCTTGGGGAGTCATGGCTAGAGCCACATTGGGTTAGTTTTGATAGAGTAATAACATAGGAGTTTCCACCTTCGGAACCTTAGAGCATATTTGGTCGAGCATAGAGCTTGTAATGGGTAGAATATCATTAGTGTTAGGATGTTTCATGTTCATATTTCAGTTCAGGGACTCCTTTGTTGGTACGGGAAACTGACGTATCCAACCACTACAACTCTTGATAACATATCTTTCGACTGAGTACATTAGGACATGGGTCACAGGGGAATAATGGAATATGAATCATAAATGATTGGGTTCTGTGTTTTTCTATTCCTTATTTAGTAATATCCCTTCATATTCCCTCTGTATGTGGTGCCTTTTTAATTTTTCAGGATGCTTCTACAATGGTAGACTTCAAGGGTTCCACAGATGGGTTTGGTTTACAACCTGATGAGTGAAGAGGTCACCCTTTAGGGACCTATTCATGAGGCAGGTTATATTCTATTTGTATAGATGGTGGAACCACCACTAGTTAATAATTTCCTAGACCTGCCTCTGAGGGTTTTGGAGGATGCATCCTGTCAGACCGAGCTGCGGATGGATCTATTAGTGTTGGTTTTGATCAACATATCTTTGACTACACAAAGAAGAGGTATCCTCCCCCCAAAAGACAAGTTTTTGTGATGTGATGAAAAAACATTTGGTGAGTCAAAGTCTCCCAAATAAGATAGTATCGAGGTGTGGTTTTTGATTCCCTTTGACTTGTGTACACGAGGCTTGGAAGCATGTTGGTAGCTGTTGGCCTGGTAAGACCTATTGTGAGTATCTTGGAACACCTTTGTTTTTATTTGGTTCCCTTGCGGTCTCAGATTCATCTTGTATGTGGGACACTTGAAAAGGTTGTTGTGTGGTACGTTGTGGATTATAATTTGTAGGAATGATGCACACTTTCTCCACTTAGATGTTTCCTTGAGGTGCAATCCAAAACTGGGCAGTCGAGTCATCTCTTCCCAAAGATGACAGTGTCGAGGTGCAGTGGATGAGTTCCTTTGACCTGTGAGTTCCAGGTCAACATTGTTCATTGATAGTTGTTTCGTAAGGGCTTTTAAGACTTAGTGTATACACATAGGCTACCCTAATTTTTCTCCTTATGGTGGAGAATTTTTCCTTGAGGTGTTGAGGTTTTTTTGTGAGGTCCCATGTGATGGGATTACCATTGGGCGTGTTCATGAAGGATTTTCCTTAAGGTGGGGAGTACATAAACATTATTAGGTGTGGAATGGCACCGGTCATGGGGTGAGACATGGTGTTGAGGTGGCATTTTCATTTCCATCGTGTTGGAGTTGGAACAGACCTTTCAGAGCTGGTTGAGGTCTTTTGGGGCTCGTTTGGGGTGGTTTTAGACCAAAGAAGATGAACCTGGGTGTTCGGGGATGAGTTCCTTTGTTTGGTTGGATCTCATCAAGGGTTTAGAGTGTTATTTGGGGCGCCATGCTACCTATGAGGTTTTTAAACTCTCTCTTCTATTTCCAATGTTTTGGTTCTTCCTTGTGTGTGTTGTTACATCACATGAACATTTTATGAGCATTCCAGGTTGAGAGTAATAGTAGAAACATCATATTTTCCCCATGAATCTAGCCATTTTCTTTTTAGGGATGAAAATTAACAAGGTGGGGAGGATTTAGTGACTTGGTTTTTTCCATGTTAGACACTGGAATATTCCTACATATATTTCTAGAGATAGGTGCTGAGATGGAACGCAATTCTGAGACCCGGTGTGCCCAGAAAAAAATTTCAAAAATATTAACTATTTTTAAACTGTTGACATGGTGGGAACAAGTTATATATTTAATGGTATCTTGGATAATAAATCCAAGGGCACAATTGCGTCCGTAGCTTGCCATTTTCCCTAGGCATATTATAAGTTTCCTCAGCGTGGTCCTATTGTATAAAACGGTATTGAGGTAGTTTCCGTAAATAAATAAATTTAATTTATTTTGGATTCCAGATTGAATAAAACCTTAACAGAGCTTCAGATTTAATTTATGGGGACACATCATTTTTCAAAACGTCGATTTTACCCAAGGCGGTACATAAACTCTATCAGAGTTGGGTGTCGTGGCAGGGCAAAGCTGGCACGTTTAGTGAAGGGGAAGATATAATTAAAATTAAATATCTTCCCATACTTTATCCTTGTATGTAAATGTTGGAAGGAATAATCAACACCCTCAACCTCCTATTAATCATGAAGAATGTAGTTTATCAAATAAATGAGGTGTCAATGAAATGAGGTGTCATCGGACTCAGATCTCAACAGTGATCATTCTGAGATCGAGTTGCGGCAGCAGTGGAGAGTGGATCTAGCCTCAATGCATTGGAGTTTCACCACGAGGTAGGCCATTTGATATTTTATCACATCCCCATATTTATAAATAATGCTTCTTTGATTCATCATAATGTCTTTTTAGATCTACTACTGAGCTTTCCAAAACAGTTTTTCGATAAATTGTTTGACAACCGGAGTGCTCCTGGTGGTCTGTGGAATGTTTGGCAGTGGGTTTTGGAAAGGATGTGGTGTGGCGGGCTTCGACATCTATACAGTGGTAGTATTTGGTGGAGGAATGGGGGGATAGAGGCCAGAGGGCCAGTTCAGTGGGGCCGGCCTAGCTTGGCCATGGTTCGGTGGGCCGACCTACGCGAGCTGGCCTAAGTGGGGTGGAATGGCCAGAGTGGACCGATCCATCCTGTTTGTTCTGCGGGTGTTTTAGACCTATGTAACTCTCAATATAGGGCTCTGAATTTCATGAAATCTATGGAGACATGAACCTTGTGTCAATACTTATCCTTTGAGGATGTTTTGGGAATTTTATGAGTTGGGTTCATGGCCTCGAGCCATGAAACATTAAAATAATAATAATATTTTATTATTATTCGACTTTGACCCACCATAAAATCTACAAGAATCGTCTGATTGAGGCATTTGTCAGTGTTGTTTTGACCCTGATGGTATGTTGGTCGATACAAGATAAATTTAAAGTGCTTAATATGAAATTGGGGTGGGCTCCCCATGAGGGCAGTTTGGGGGCATTTACGTTGGAACATGACTTATTCACCGGGTGTCCATTTTGGATGAATGAATAGTGGATTCAGTGTGTTTTCATGAGGATTACAATGATGAGATCCATAAAATGTGTTATAGGATTGAGGTGTGGTCCCCATGAGGTCCTTTTTAGGATTTTTTTAGAGAAAATAACCCTTTTCCCCGGTTTCCCGACTGTTGAGATTAAATGGTATATCCTGCGTGTTTTCCATAAAGAACGCGGCAGTGCCCTCTATTACGACATTCAAGATACACGGTGTCTTGAATTGAGAAATACAATTGTAGAGTGGTTCTAGGAGGATGTTGGAAATTAGTGGTTTTTGAAGAGAGATATTGGGCTAGGTACTCTCCTATGGTACCATGGTGCAGGTTTCTATTACCTCTTTGCTTGGGTGGAGATAGTACTCCCCACATCATTGGTGCAGGTTTGTTACCTTTGGCTAGTTTCCTACAAGGTTGATATTCCCCTGATAGACTAGGGTGTGGGTTCCCCCATGACATTCATACAGTTGGATTTCTCCCCTACCATGACAAGTTGTGGGCTCTCCAATCTCGTTGGATGGTAGAGTCATTACTCCCCTATAGTACTATGGTGTAGGTCATCAAGCCTTAGTGTGTTACTCCCCTACATAGGATGCAGGATCACGTTACTTGCAATGGTTCTCCACTATTGTGGGTGAGGGCCTGCATTCCCCAGTGTAGGGATCCCTTATCGTGGGTGAGGGCTTACATCTCACAATGTGGTTCTCCCCCACCGTCGGTGCGGGCTCCTGTTTTATGTAGTGTTTCTCCCCTACCAAGTTAGGGTGGAGCCCCATGTTTCACAGGGTGGTACTCCCCTATCGTAACAGGGAGCGGGTTCACATTTATGGAGCAGTGATTCCCCATTCTTGAGTTTTATTTGGGATCGGGCCCCGCACTTGTTGAGTATGATTCCTGGTTAGGCGTTTGACCTCCCCAACATTCTGATGTGCAGGCCCCACCAGATAGGATTAGCAAAGGTTTCATGAGTTGGTTTAAGATCTAGTACTCCATTGACTATGGGGTAATGGTGAGGAGTGGGACTCTCTAAAGTTATTTTGACTCTACGTAGGGTGTAGTTCAGCATTTTTGGCATCACTTGGTTGAGTTCTATCTGGGATGGTGTGGTTGGCTCATCGACTTCAAATTGTCGATTCATGCCCCTTTTGTTTTGTGGGATATGAGGGATGGATGGGCTATTTGTGATTTCCACGAGGTCAGTACCACATGAGACCATTATGAGTGTTTTCTTGGGACCTCAAGTTGTTTATTGTGGACAACCTATGGTCTGGACCATGAGACTTGGAGTGGAGTATATCGGGGTATGATATGGGTGTCTCTGAGGCATGTGTCGTTTGGTTAACATGTTTGGGATGTAGATCTAACTAGTCATGTATTTTCTAATATGGTATTGAGATGGATATTCTCCTTTGTTTGGGTTCCCTCATGCTGGGTCAAGTTAACTGATGAAGTTAAGTTTCTCCATTTTTGGTTTGGGATTTTTGGGCTCCCTCATATTATTCTTATATTCACCCCTTCACAGGCATTTCCCACACATATCTTTTATCTTGTGTAGATCATAGGTCCTTTGATGGAGACCAAGTTTGACCCAGAGAAGTCAGAGTGTATTGGTTGTACTGACTAGGGTATTCATTATAGAATGTATGAGGATCTTTCTGGATGGTGTTTCAAAGCGATCTATTCCTTCAAAGAAGGATGTACACTTTTTTATTTTTCTTTTGCTGGGCCCTGTATTTTCCCATTTTGTACTTCTATTGTAGTTTGGTTTTTGATAGAGGTATGCATCTTTTTTTTCAATTTTTATACATATCTTTGCACTATTTTGTGGAGGTTTATGTGGGTGCAATAATACAAGTATATTTGACTAAGGCCTCCATGTGTGTGATAGCTTACTTGGCACTGGATGCCTGCCCCTGGCCTATGGAGGCGGGCTTGGGGGGTCATGGCTCGAGCCTCATTGGGTCAAGTCATGATTGTCACTATACTAACCATGTGAAACAAAAGGTATCATATATAACCATCTATTAAAATTAATTAAACAACTAATTCAAAAATTATTCCAAACATACATTCCAGTTTCAAAAAACATTAAGGAATTATAGACCATAATCATGACTTTGATCATTATTATCATTAAAAAGAGTTATAGATTCATGTTCTTAAAAAAATACATCAACACATTGAAAAACATATTTAATTAAACAAATACTAATAATAATTTTTTTTACATCAAATTAATAGATCTACAGTTCATTAAACATGCCTCTTTAATTACTTATCTATCCATCATGATTATTGAATATGTGTTCTTTACTAATTTCATCAATTTCAAGAGACCAAAACTTGGATAACCACATGTTAAACCAATCATGGGATAGATAATACACTATCTAGAAAAATAATAGGTTTAATGTTATCATCATGTAAAGAATCAAATACACTAACCATAAGTCCATTTCATTTAAGCCTATTTATATTTATTATGTTAATTTATCCTCCACCCAAAGATACTAATGTTTGATCAAGTTATGATTCTCATGTAAATAAATAAATAAAAATTATTCCCTTTATAAAGATATAAACATTCATAAATTATATTGAAATAATCATGTGGGTCCTGATCACCTCTCCTATATATAATTACATCCCATGAATGATGTCATGCCACAACCATACCAACAAACAAGAATGAATCTCTATATGAAAAATGGAGAGAAACCAACATCTCATAGAAATAATGACTGGGATAACTAAATGAAATAAAAATAAGAGAATAGGTGAAACATATCTTAGATCTAGATGGATTGAATAAATAAGGCTAGGATTAATCCCTGAAGAAGGGTTCCTGGTCTCCTTGAGAAAACATTACTGGCCTCCTAGAGTTATGGAAGAAAATTCATAGGGTTTCATCCAAGAAGATAGAACTGATGATTTTATAGAATGTTTTTAGGAATGAGTTTATGATTTGAATGGATAATTTACATCATATGTTTCCATTTTTTATGTTTCAGTAAAAAACATGTCACCTCCATTCAAACATCCTATATCAAATTTACATAATAAATTTCACATTTATAATGTTAGTTTTCATCGACAGATTTTTCATATGTAATACTCATCTTATTTATGATGAAAATATTAGTTGCATACACTAACTTTTCAATCTAAGAATCTCCCTACACAAGACACAAAACTCATCTTTACATTGTAATTTCCCAATTATGCCATAATCCTCCTGGCTTACATATTTTAGTAGCCAAACTACTCTAGAACTCCTTTTGGCCTACTTTAATAACCATTAGATCTAGAAACAAAGAAAGGATCTGGATAAATGTATCTAGGTCACTACATTAAAAAATTCTCAAACCATTATCATCCTTAAGAATCCAAAAGCAAACCCAAGGAGAAAAATGAAAAAAAGGTTATCTTAATGACAACCCTACAAGATACCTCTCACTGATCTCACTATCAGTGGAACTTGACCACCTTACTTAGAGGGGAACAAGTGCAAGACCATAAAAACAATAGTTAGCTTTAAAAAACTCCCCAGGGGAGGTACCTTTCAATCAAGAGGAATGATACCAAGGAAATAAATAATAGAATGAAGAATTATAATAAAAAAGGACAACATACACAAGATAAAAATGATAAAAAAGATCTAAACATAAAATAGCTTGGGGTACTGAGCGCACACCTACCACTCGTGTTCGCATGTACTATCCTCCATGATGCCATACCACCATAAGATACAAACCAATTGAATAGCATGCTGATGTAAAAACTTATCCTAAATATCTTAGAAGTCCATAGGATGCTTATAAAGGTCACATCATCATCAAAATCAACTCTCCCTAATCAATTATGCGAGATTCATCATGACGATAATGATAGATCTATGACACATGGATGGGAGATGTATTTATATCATCTTTAGGGGATGTTATATCTAATAATCAATATCTTTAACATGATCCAACACCTCTTGAGGGCCAACAAAATGAGGAGAAATTTTAATCCCTTGAAAACCCCATCATTTCCCATGACGAGGAGTCACCTTCAAAAACACATGATCTCCGACATCGAACTATGGAGGTCTCCTCCTATAATTGACATAGAAATTCTGATGTTCCTATACTTCCTTTATCCTCTTATGAATTACCAGATCCATTTATTTCATGTTTTTTACTAGATCTAGCTCAATAATTTCTGACTCTTCATCCCTAGTCTAACAAAATAGACAATGTAATGTTCGAAAATACAAATCTTTCTATGGCATCGTACGAATGGTTGATTAGAAACTATATTTGTAATAAAACTCTACGAAAGGAATCTGTCCCACCCATGAACCTCCAAAATCTTGAACACAAGAACGCAATGTGTCATTAATAGTCTAGATGGTCATCTATGTTGGACCATCTTTCTACAAATGAAAATAAGTGTTAAGGCATAATTGAGAACTAAGAACATATTGATGACCTCTCCACACTCTGGAGGTGGAATTTTGACCATGACCAGTGGTGATCATCCTAGGGGTTCCATAGAGTCTCATCTCCACCTCTATATGTTACATTGAAAAAACTCCACTGATTTTGACAGCATTTTCACAATAAAGTGGGTTGATTTTATTAAATGATCCATTATCACCCATATATCATGAAAGCCTCCCTAAGATCAAGGTAAAACTATAAAACGCCTATCAGGATATCCTCTCAATTATACTGGGGAACATCTAATGGATGGATAAAACCCTCGAGAATATAGTTATTGGGATTCACATTTTGGAAGTCCAAACATCAAATAAACAACTCTTAAACTACATGCTTCAACATAGGACACAAAAATTTCATTATCAAATCTCAATACATATATTTAATACTAGGATGTACCACCAAGGGTGATCTATGAAACTCCTCGATACCCATATCACGTACCACCAAAGGCGATAAAAGCATTACTTACAACCAAATATTATGTTTTTCATCCTTAGAACAATCATCAATGGAATCATCAAAGACAACTCGGTCTCTCCAAACATTGGCTCTGTATACCTCAACTAGAACTCCTCTTCCTGATTAATAAAACATGACTACAATTTCTTTTATAAAATACATAATCTTACACCAAATTATCCCATGTCAAGATTCATCTAGGATATCACTTCCTACACTCTCTAGAAATCTCCAGATTCACAGGTGGAATAATTGTGTGACTTCTTAAATAGCTCATCTTCTACCACATTACCATTTCCTAGTGTATAAAAATCTACAATTTGTAGTCCTATAAAAATTTTATCGACCAAAATATCATAAGTTCAATTCACACTAGGAGAAGATATTCTTTAGGAAATTATGATTATAAAAAAAATCTAACCAGTGAGGTAATGTCACCAAAACATCAAAGAAAACACAATGGTTTTAAACTAAATATCATGGGTGGAATAGTTATGCTCATGGGGACATAACTATCAAGACCCATAAGAATAAAATAATCATTTTTTCATCAAAAAAATTTCCAATCCAAGATGAGAATCATAAAATAAATCCCCAAACTGAACTCCCATAGTTGGAAAATAAAAAATAGAGCACTAACTAAATTCTCCTTCAGTTACTCAATACTATCATGAGATTGGTCAATCTATAAGAATTCATGAACCTTCATATAAAAATATTTCATATGAGTCACAACCTATGACAAATAAAATATGACCCTCTAATATTATCACGCCAGAACAAGTAAAATTATCACCTCTACAACTATATTCGTGGCTACACAATAAATTCCTACCTCTTTATTTAAAGGATTTACAACTACATCCTACTAGGTAAAAACATACACCATGAAACAAACTTCATTATCCTAGAACTCGCACTTTATCAACTTCATGAATGGATACTAATGATGAAGAACATCCAAATAGCATGTAGATTCTCTAAATGATCCTCTTAAGACATGGAGTACACAATGATATCATTGAGGAAAATAACCATGAACATGTTTAGAAACTTACAGAACACTGTGTTTATCAAACCCATGAAAATGGCTACAACATTCACCACACCAAATTGTTACACAATGAACTAGTAATTACCATGATGACATATGAATCTAGTTTCCTGAATATCCTCATCCTTTAACCATATCTTATGATATCTTGATCTCAAATCAATCTTTGAGAAATAACCTTATTCTTTCAATCGATCTAATAAATAATAAATCCATGTAATTGGATAGTGGTTCTTCACTATCATATAGTTCAAGTGATGATAATCGATACAAATATGTAAACTACTATTAGTATTCTTATTGAAGAAAATCGGTACACCATAAGGTGAAATACTCCACCGAAAAATACCACACTACAACAAATAATCTAGTTGTACTCACAGCTCTCACAACATGGAAGGATCCATTACATATGGAGACCTCAATATAGGATAAATTCAAAATTTTATTCTGATACAAAACTCAATCCCTTGAGGATGGGGTAATTCTACAACCTCTTAAAGAAAAAAATCAGGGTGCCCGTTTGTATTCTTGGGAGAAATCACAAATTAAACAACTTATGAACTCAAAATCATCTCAAATTTTAAGGACGACAGGTCTGAATGATGCATTTTACCCATCCATGGGTCCCTCTCTCCATATAATACTACAGGATCTCCATCAGCATCATAAAAAACATGTACCCTATAAGAATCCACAATAGACTATATCAAATACAAGAATTCCATAAAAATGATGAGGTTATATGTTTGTATCTATAAACATTGGAATTATTCCAAAGTGTGGTGCTTCTCTAGCACTAGTTAAAATTATATACAGAATTCATAAAAAATATCTCAACCTCCAATAAGTGTTGTGAACCCCAATAGGGGTGAAGTCATATCTACATCGTGTCCTAAAGCATGTACTAGGTTAAGGGATATAAAGGAGTTTTTCTCTCCTAAATTAAACAAAAAATACACCCATGTATAAAAAATGGTACCTCAAACAAAAATTATCTCATCGTGGGCCAATAGAGCTAAAACATAAACCTAATAATGACCGACGTCATGGCCCCTATAACCTTGATGATGACCACCTCCATTTTTATTCTCTACTCTCTAGCTATAAGGATCATCTCAGGGTATTTCTACACCTTCCTTGTCTATTATCTATTTATCCCAAGCTAGAACACACTTCTATCGATACCTAGGATGAAACTGCCTCAATCTAGGAACATGAAGAAAAACACCTAGTGCACACTTACTACTCAAAAATTTCATCCACCCATGCAACTGATGACTTGGCCTCCACATGAAAAAAAATATTTTTGATCCCTTGAAAAACTCCAAAGAGATTCCACCCCTAGATAAATGAGATAATGAGGGTTCAGACATAACATCATCTGACCAGAATCTCTTCTATCCAAAAAATGGGAACCTAGACAACATCTTTACTAAATGAGGAATCTTGATGACTTCCCTCCAATTATTACCTAGTTATGGATGGTTCCCTCACAATATATTCTACACTCCCTAGTACCATGATATAATTAGATAACATAAAAAAGGTAAAATGGCACTAGATATATGGGAAAATAGACTCCTCAAAATTCTTCTCCCTGACCTCTACATCTAGTAACTTGTCATATTGGAGAAGGGTCCTGAAATAGTTCTTAAAATCTCACACACTAGAACTCCCTGATCAAAGGATAAAATACTCATAGTGACAAACACACATTAAGTTCAAAGAAATAAACTCTTCTCGTAACTAGTCTTGAAAATTATCACGAGACTATTGATTCCTCAAGATCCCCAAGGAATAAGATCCAATATTACCTCTCCACTACATGAAATATCAACACTGCCAATGAAACCCAATTCTCCTTCTAATAATAGATGAAACAAAAATATATATAATCTTCCTCCAATAAGACCTCTTTGAATTGGTCTAAAAATAATCCCCTAAACATCTACAAAATGTGGTACTGAAACTCTTAGGGTTCCCCCTCCAAGTGTCATCTTCGTCAGCCTCTACTCTATGGTGATCTATTGACCCATCCTATTAAACATATCTAGCAGGAACCTATTGTGGACGTTGACTTAGAGTAATATCAAAAAAGATAAAATTGGTTAAATATAGTAAAACCTATAAAATGGAATATTTATCATGAATTTGTTATTTTTTTATTCATTTTATGTAAGGATAACCTAATACAAAGGTCTACATATTTCAGTCATGGGCCCAAATATGAAATATGCCTGATACATTCCTCGGTCTCTACCCTACAACTCGGATCATATCATTCAGTAGGATGTATAAAATTAAATGTGGATACACCAAATCATAGGGGAGCATAAATACCCATGTCTCATTTAGTTTCATATGTTTACATCACTTACTAAACATAACTGACATTTTTGACCTACCAACTCATGTAGTCTCACATGTTTTTAACTATAAACTCCATCCCATCACTCAACTGGAAAATTTGATACAACTATTTCATAAACCCCTCCCTCAAAGGATACCCTCTAAGGACTACAATGAGAGAAAGGGGATAGTGACTACACATGTACCACCTCTAGTAATCTCTATGATAGAAAATAGCACCAGGTATGTTATGACCATAAAAATGGGAGGCATTAACCAATAAGAGAATAGGAGGAAGAGAGAGATAAGAAAAATAAAATAATCAACTCCTACTCATGCGTATAACAAACCCATTTACATACATTTATCTTGTGTGTATGTTGAAATACTATTTTGTGGGATTAATTTTAAAGAAAATTTAATTAAAATTATTTGGTTTTAAAATAAATTAAGGAAGTACTATCAAACCATGTATTATACCCTCATTCACCTATTGAATAATTATTCAATTGGTCTATAATAAACCCCTAATTTATTACTTCCCATTGGATACTTACACTGGTATTCTTATGTAAAAATTGGGAAATAAAATGATCACTCTAGTCTCTACCTTCTCCTAGACTAGTGAGTGGATACATCCATTCACACATGAATTTCCCAACTATATGCTATCACAAGAATTGGATTTAATCTAACTATATTTTGTGCGAAATTCTGATAATAAACAGAATAATATAAAAGAAAAAATTAAAAGAAATATCTATTGATGATACCATTAAATTATTTAGAAGAGTTAGTAATAGATTTAAATGATTATAATTCTTCAACAGCAGAGGCAAAGGGATTCTCATTAGATAAATAATAGATGGTTTGGTGTTCAATCACTGGAGGTCTAAAAAAAGAGTGGAATCCAATATTGTGAAAGTGTTCTCCCATCTCCCATTACAATAGTCTCAAAGTTGACTCCCCCTTCTATTCCTATTTAATTCTTTTTATATATGAGTGCTTACATCCTTCCAAGGGAGAGGAACGTGTTTCTTCATAAAATACATGAATTTCATGGAGTGTGTTTAATTTCCACAATCTATCTTGTTTCATATTGATGGTGGAGTGATCTTGTTCTTCACATCATAGTAGGTGTACTCAAATGAAAAAAAAGATTTGTTATTTAAGTTTATGGTCCTCATAATTTTTTTATCACTTGAAAGTTTTTATTTTTACCTGCAAAACATAAAATTCCAGCCATTATCTACAACTCATATTCTCTCATTATTGATTATTTTATGCCATTCATTTCATTGTTAGTGAAACTATAACTTATCAATAAATTGGATTCTATATCTTACATAAAGTTTGAAATTTATGCCTACCAATGGTTCAATATAATGTTGAAATGGGATTCTCAAAAACCTAGTTTGACACTGCTCAGTTATTTCATTCATATTAGAACCTAATACTTTGTCCAATAGCTCTGGAATCTAAAATAATTAATCTCATTCTCAATAGAGTGGAAATCCAAAGCTCCCCCATGGGCTATGCGGTAATGGTGGCTTCACTCATGGCTCGCTCGACTGGATCTCATCCTTAGTCAAATCAAAGCTTAGATTAGACCAGATTACTAATAGAAATCCCCTATCAAAGTATCTACACTCTTTCATAATTAGAAATATATGGGTGGTAATACAGGGTGGTTCTATAAAGGTTTGTGGTTCCCTATTTATCATCGAGGTGGAGGTAGATAGTGGTAGATCCTTTCTTGATGGTGGCACACCCATCCTCGAGATATTCAGCCAAAATTATTCGAAGGGTTATAAATCTTCATGGGAAGTGGTGGTAGAGGTTATTTAAATGACCGCATGGAAGGTAGAGGAATGGTAAGCATAAATGAGTATTACATGAGACAAGCATGCCTACAGGTAATGTCTTGGTCAGTGTGTTGACTGTAATATGTGGTTTGAGAATAAGGGGATCACAGTAGGTATTAATACCATTAGAGTGGCGGCATGGTGAATAAAATTCTTCATGTTTGCATTTATTTCTTCCTTTAAAGGATTTTTATGCACACACGATCAGGTGGTTTCACTCATGGTGGATATACCTTCCATGTAAAAGTGGTGCGGTAGGGTATGAAGGTGATTATGAGAATTACTCATAGTTAGTTAAAGGAAAGGTCTCCATGCCTACTAAATTTAAAATTAAGTTATAATTTATGAAATTTAATAAAAATAACTAACAACCTGTAAATTTTACAATAATGTGGTGTATTTTAATGAATACAAGATAATAAATGTTCAATATCACATCTCATATCATTCCCCCATACTTAAACTATTTTAGTCCCCTTGAATTTATCAATGAATTAAATTTATTCAAAATGGGAAATGAAGATGAAGAAATCCTGCCTAAATTTAAATTTACAAACCATAAGAAAATAAATAGAGACATGATCCACTTTGAATATTATCATTCCAAATATGTGATTTTTAACAGTTCCTCACGTTAATTAAATCAAAGTTTTATTTCAGGATTGATCCAATTAGATTTAAGTGGAATCAACAAATTTACAAAAAAACCTTCATTCATCCCTATTTCTTTTTCCCCTACCAATGTCCAATTTCCTACTTTATTGATAGAAATTAACTGAATGTGTTACCTATAAATTTTCCCTATTTCTATCTGTTAAATATTCCCCAACCTAAATGAAATAATTCTTGACAAGGCCCTTAATTTGAATTTTCCAAAACATACTTTTGTTAAAATCATTGTGTATATCACATATTGAGAGTTGAAATAGAATTTATTTAATTACAAAAACATACCTCATATCCTTATCTCAATGATAAATTGGGGGTTCCCAATTATCCATTTTATTATAGGCTTAAACGAATTATATAATTTTAATTTATTTTGTCTCCCTATGTTGTTATGTATCATAGAGGTCATGATACCACATATTAAGTTCAAAATTTTGGTTACTTAATGTTATAAAATTGTTTCCAAAAAAATCACCCACACTCCATATCATATTTTCAAGAGAAGTTTTCCATAATGTTAGTGATAAATTTTACTAAGAAATAATATGAATCTCACATTTTCATAACCAATTAATTATTTAACTCTAGCATGGTATTTTCAAAACTGGTAGGATATCAATTAACATCATGAAATTAATGAAAATTTAAAATAGAATATTGTAAAAAAAGATCAATGTACATGAATATTTATCTCTTCCCCCACACTTGGGTTTTATATTCTTCTAGTTGAATTGAAGTATGAATTTTTTTTAATAAAGAAATATAATAAAAATGAAACATTTAGACTCAAATAAGGAGTGATTCAACTATAAGTACTTTATTTATCAGTAATAGGGATGATTTTGGACTCATCCATAGGTTATTTCCATAATTCCTCATGGTAATTCACAAATTGTTATCCATTTTCTTTAAATTGTTTCATTGAACCTTCTCATTCAATGTAAAATTCATTAAAATGAATATTATTAGTTACTATGTATGGTATAATCTATTTGAAGTGAAGCTTGCTTGGGAAAATTTTTACCCTTGAATAAAATAATAGTACTTTGTATCCAATAAGAAATTAATTTTTCTAGATTAATCTATCATGGGAATATTTGGTTTTCTAATTTTATAATATTTATTTTTCATATTATTTACACATCAAGCTCTATTATATGCAGTTTTCTCAATCCTTCAGCTTTACAAAACTTCAGGTTTACTTTTTTGAAAACCTAATAATCTATGTGCAATAGTATAATAGGAAAATGGATAGGTTTACCATAAAATATTTGGTAGGGGACATACATATTGAGGTCTTGTAGGTAGTTCTGTTTTCCCATTAGGGGATCTCCTATTTTCATACTCAAATCCTTATGGTTGAGTTAAATAGCCTTCTATATGATCCTTTTTAATTTTCTTTTGGAAACCTATTCTAGTACATTAATTTGTGGGTTGTAGGTGGTAGAGGTTTTATGGTGCAAAACATTTTTTTCATGATGGTATCCATGTTCTTGTTGAAAAAATGGGTTCCTTGGTCACTGATTAAAGATAGTGGTATTCAAAACATTCAAAATATCATTGATTTTAGAAATTCAATTATAGGATTTTGAGTCATCAACCTGAGTGGCTTCAGACTCAATCCATTTAGACACGTACCCTACTACCAATAAGATATAGGAAAATCCAAATGATATAAGAAATGGGTCC
Organism: Viscum album; assembly: GCA_963277665.1. Lineage (NCBI taxonomy): Eukaryota > Viridiplantae > Streptophyta > Magnoliopsida > Santalales > Viscaceae > Viscum > Viscum album. The sequence goes on from OY728146.1 coordinate 1,115,637,986, forward strand.
ACAAAGTTAATTCCCTATACATCTAATATTTTACAAAATAAATAAAATCATTTCATGGGATTTGTTTACTTTTAGAAATTCCAATAGTAAATTATCATTTTATGTGTTTTTTACAAAAAAATTTAAATTTGAGGGACAAAACATTTTAGCATCTAAAATATTCTAGGGGATCTTTGAGGCCCCAAATGGCCTCCAATTGGGAGTTTATCACAAAACAAAAGTACCCAATTAATTTCTTATTTGGGTATAAACCTTCTAATAACGTGTTCATTTCAAATTTTCTGTAAATAAGGATCTTCCCAATAATATTTTTAATCATATTTTCATTTAGAATTTTAATTATCAGAAAATTTTTAAGTGACCTTTATTGGGACCAGAAAATTAACTATGCTAGCATACCAAGGAACTTGGGTTTGGATAAATAATTTCTCACCAAGGAATAAATCATCCAAACTTGTCTCTAGGATTAGATATACCTCTATAGTGTGAGTCATCCTTCTCTTGTGTCCAATCACTATATTTTTAAATCCATACTTTTCCTTAATCTCAAGATCTTACTATTACAACAACAACATCCATCACAATAATATAGCTTTTGAATCATTCTTCCTGATTAAATATCTTAATGTTTTCTAATCAGATTAAATAATCACCTTACTTCCTAATAGAAAATATATTTTTTCTAAAGCTAAAAAAATAAAAAATAAAATAAATTCTGAGTTTTTTTATAGTTAATCTGTATAGATTTTGTCTTTTTGAAATACTTTCCATAACTAATTGAACAATATCAACCATTTGGGATAGCATGAACCCTAATGCTTTATTGGATTCATCACAGAGTATCACAATGTGGTGACTCCATTTTAGTGGTTACGTGATAAGGGAAGTGGTCAATAATTCTTTTGATTTTTTAAAATTTGTTCTGAATGAATAATAAAATAAAACATCAGTTTCATTCTTAAGTAACTTAGTTTGGGGAAAATTAACTTCTCAAAAGATGCTAAAAACCTTCTATAAAATCCAAAATTCCCTAGAAATGAGCTAATGTTCTTAACAGTGGTGGGGTAGTGTAATATAGAAAAGAAATAATTTTTTTATTTGTTAACAAAAATTCCTTACATATAAATTAAATGGATCAAAATATTTCTTTTTTCAACTATAAAATGGAATTTTGAAAATTCAAAACCTTGTTTTTTAAAATACATCTTTGTAAAGGATTTTCCTGACTCTCCAGCCAAATTTTAAAACCAGTTCTATAAACATTGAATTCATCAATTAATACCTCTAAGAAACTATCAATCAGGAATGAGAATATTATTACCATGCACTATTTTAATTTTTCTAGGAAATTTCAGATGAAAAAAAGATATCCTTTAGTAGGAAAATTTACCCAAGGGATAGGTAATGGGGAACTTGTCTTGGTCACAGGGATCTATTGGAACTAGAAAAATAACTAAAAACATTCAAGGACACAATAATTTACTTTTTTAGAATGTATTTTTGAATTAGTTATATAAAGGGTATGTGGAAATATTATTTTCCTATTACATGGTTTAGTCTCTTGTATTTAATACAAAATCCCCAACTATTATGGATTACATTGTGTAATAATTAATTATTTTCATTTTTTACAATTTTTCAACCATTTTTATTTGGAACTATTTGAATGGGATTCATCCATTGGGATTTTAAGATGGGATAGTTTATTTTAACCTCTAAAAATATTTTTACTTCCCATTTTTCTGCCTCGAGGAGGGTTGGGTTGAGATTTATCTAGAGTTGTCTCACTGACTTGGATCTATAATCCAGCAAAATTCTATGTATGTATATTATAGGGTGTATTCCTGGAATATCTCCAAATGTCCATCCTATGGCCTTAGAATTATTTTTCAGGTTATTAAATGATTTTTTTCATGTTCAGGTTCAAGGTTATTGGAAATTATGACTGGTAGTTTCATATCCGCTTTTCAAAAATCATATTGTAATTCTGAGGGAAATTGATTTAATTATAACTCAGGTTGATTTTATAAAGATGTATTTATTTAATTTTTTTCTAAGCTAGTTTCAAATTGATGTAAGTAAAATATGATAGTATAATATTTTAGTAACTCAGCATAGTAATTTTCATAAATTGCATCAAATTGATCAACTTATGAAACTGTCTCCAGTTTAATTTCATTTTCTAATTCAAATTTATCTAGTGGTTTGAATATTTCCAAATATTTTCATTGTATTATTATTTCATCAAACATTTAAATTTCCTCCCTAGATGAATGGGGGAGTTAAAAATGTTTTGATGTGAAAGAAGAATGTTCTTCATGAGTGAGTTTCGTCGAATTAAGTTTATTGAAATATATTATTTCCTCTAAAAATTTCACAGAAAGGGATCCTTCATCGACATTTATGATGGTTTTAAAAGTCTTTAGGAATGATGTGGCTAGAATAATTGGAGTTTTTTTCATTACTTTTTCCTTATTCGATGTTCGTATTGTATAAATAATTAGGTAATGGGTAACCTTTCACATTTACCATTACATCTTCAAGGATACCCACTAGATAGGTTATGGATTTATTAGAAAATTGTAGAACTACAAAAGTGGGTTAAATTTCTCCCATTTATAAAGAATAATAAATGAAATAAGGAATTACATTAATTTAATACCCCTTGTATCATAGTGAATTAGAAAAATTGAGCTTAATAATAGTGTAGTGGATTGAAAAAATGTCTTGATCTTGTCATTTCTAGGGAATTTTAGGTATAATAAGAGTAGAAATATTCATACCTAGTTGTTCCTATTCATTTACTTTGATTATCCATCAACCAGTGCACATGTACGTTATCAATTTTAAATACCATCGAATCAGGAAAATGGATTCTAGAAGGGAATATTTATCTCAACATTTTTTTTATGAAATGTGGAATCTCCTCTTGGAGTGATTCCTCCTTGGGTATTCCTAGTTCTCTTATTCTTACAAGGAAGTGTGTAAGGTTTATCTTGGATCATCTATGAATTTTCCATTATCTTTTTATTGTTATTTCCTTTTCACCTCCTTAGTTTCTTTTTTTATAATATTCTATAGATTCGTAAGATTTATCAGTTACAATTATAATTTTAGGAGTTAATATTTTACCAACTTCTATTTATTTCCACCACCACAATGTAATGAAAATAACATTTCCATTTGGTTTTGAAATTATTTGAGGTGGAGGATTACATGAGCCTCTAGTTATTATATTATTTAGGGTGGTCATAGCTAACATAATGATCCTTTTAATACCATTAATTCTGACTATTTACTAGTGAGGTTAACGTGTTTCTTTTTTGAGATTCTATTACATGTCTCATCATATCCTTCATGGATGATTCTTATGGTAATACTTATTATCATCTTGTAGATGGTTGGAAAATATGCCTATAGAATATTTCTCTAGGTTAAAAAGGTTTTTGTGAATCCTGTTGGAATAGTTGTCTTTGGTTTTGTTGGTGGAAAATTATCTAAATACTTGGTTTCCCCTTGATTGGTTGTGGAATTTCCTTTGAAACATTATATCATGACTTTCTGTTCCTTTATCTAGAGGACATACATCAGTAAAATTCTCCTAGAAATAGAACTGTTGGAAGGCCCTTGGGTTGTGGTGAGTAATGATTCATGTATTTTTTCAGAACCAACTTTCTCACCAGGGAAGTTAGTTCTCACTACTAGAAAAATACCAAACGCCAATAGTTTAGAACTAATGGTATGTGCAATAGAACCATTGGTATAGACTACACCAAAGGTTTTTTGAACCATGGGGACTCTGGGCATCAATATTGGTCTATACCAATATTTTCCTTTGAATCCAATTTCATATCTCACTTCCAAATTAGAATACTCACATTTTGATGAAAATTGTGTGTATATATCTATATCAAAGGTTAATGAAACCACATGAATAAAATCTTGTCTAGTAGTGATGTATTCTGATGGTTCACATAACAGTTGGTATAACTTTTTATACCCATTGCACATCAACACCATCTAGCATGTCTACCAGAACCTATAAATAAATTAAAAACTACATTAAAATTTTAATATAGTAGAAATTTTATATATTTATAATTTAACCATGTGGTTATAAATAGTTTTCAAACCATTTATTATAGTATAACATACATAAAAAATCCACAAAATCTATCAGTTTTAGACCTTAAACATATTCCAAACATGATTATTTAATATTAAATGTAAAATTGTAGGGATCAATATATCCCTCATAACCACTAGTGTCATCTTAATCATCACCATCATCCTTATCAGTAGCATCTCTGGGTGCAGCTATATCATCATCTTCAGCATCATCATCGCCATCATCACTAGGAGTATCATCAACTTGACCACCACTAGGACCCTCATTGACATCACTTGATGCATCATATAAAGAGATAATTATTTCCATATATTAATAAAAAACATTATCAAACTCTGATGGGATTTTTGGACATATAACTAGCATAGATTTGAATAGTTTTTCGCTTACTAGTTTACTTCTTTCATGATCTTGTACATCAATTTTTTGGCCTCAAAAACTTCTGTATGAGTGTTATGTAACTCAGTGGTGTGAGATATTTGATAGGTTCTTAATGAGGACTAGTACCTACAAAAGATTATTCTTTTCCCAGGTTGACAAAAGACTCTCCCCGGGTTCTAGTCTTCTAATACCTATCTCAAATGATCAATTTCCCCTAAGTTGTTATCTAATGTTTCCTCAGGTGCCTCTAGGGAACACTGTTGAAATTTATATATAATATATTTGATTATTAATTATGTATCAAAATTAAAAATATAATTAATAACATGTACGATATTTTCTTATTTCTATTATTTTATTTCACATTCATCCTTTTTCCTCCCACTGGAGTAAAATAATTTTTGTCAAGGAACAAAGCCTTCAATTCCAAATTTTTCTTACTACCAAAGACATGGATTACTATAATAGTACATTATTGAGTAATATAAAATTTACAAACAAAAATAAATAAAATTTTACTCTAAAGAAATATGAGATTAACCATCTAATCACATCAAGTTAAAACTTTCGCACTCTAGAATAAATTATAGTGTCAAGTTGTTATGTTGTATTAATTTCAATTATCACATTACATTATGTTGTGATGGAATGAATATACATGTGAATAATTTAAAGTCAATATAAAATCGGAAGCATGGTTATGGAGAAAGCTATGTTAGATTAATAATATAGTGAGAAGACCATTTTAAATTTACCAATTTGAGAAAAATATGATTCAAAATAACCTAGAATGAAATAAAATTTTATTTTTTGAAGAAATGTATAAAATTAAGAAGCATCTAACAGGATCATATATTATAATTCATAAATTAAAACCATATCAATTATTTTCATGGTCTCTATCTATCAATTGTTTTCAATTATGAACAGTATAGATCATACTAAATAATTACTAAATGAAACCTATATCAGTTAAATACATGGTATTTATCCATAAATATCTATAATAATGTGAAATTGTAAACTATTATACACACACTAAAATAAATTGGTTGTTTCCATTTCATTTTTATAATTTCTAACTCACTTTTAACATTTTCATAAGTAAATTATATAATAACATGATAATGTATAGTTTAATTATTTTTCCACTCTCATTTGTTGGATGCCACATTTTCATTTGGTATGGGTATATTTTTCCAGCCCTATCTTATTTGGATTAAGAGACATTTTTCTTGATATATTATTTTTTATAGTGGTTTTAATGGCTTTTTCAATGTCTTGATATATGGTTCTTTTTAGATGGATCTAGACTAGATGTCATGAGATAGTTGATAGATTTTTTTGTAATGGTTAGAGATTTTCAACACATTTTGTTTTTAAATTCATGAATGGTGTTTCAGGATGGTCAATGTTTGGATTAGTTTGGGGTGAATTGGAAACTCTAATATTTGGGTACATTTTTTACGGTCTCCATGGGCTATGCTGTACAACCTATATCTGGAATGTTTGAAATATCACATGTGAGATATCTGTTCTAAATGGTGGGTTTATCTACTTCTAAAAGATTTGGATGGGGGTTATTTAAATTTTCCTTGGTACTTTTATTATGGTTGTGTTTTTTATGGGTGATTTATCTTCTTTATATTGTAGTTGGATGATATATTTTTTTCTGGTCTTGAAATTAGGATGATTTTTCAACTGAATCATAAATTATTTAGAATAATCAAGGTAAGAGATATCAGTCACCCTAATAAAAACATGTGTATGGGTATTGAAAAAAATATAAAATATGGATGTTGGTATCCATTTAAAGGTGACAACATATTGAAGGTAATCGTGAAATTATAGATATCCAAATGTATGATGTTTTAAACTATATCATCAAGAAACATATAATTTTCTAAGGAGGCAGTGGTTAAATTATAATGTGAAGTAAAGTATATAGTGATAGTTCTATATTCATCATTGGTAGGTATCTTTAAGTACTCCATCATAAAGGAAAATTTGTAAATTACGTTTTTAGTGTATTTTTTCAACTATTTATTGTGAAACTCAATGAAAGAACAAAAAAATGTCAGGAAGTGTTTTACCCCATATCATAATGTTTTTAATGATATTACACTTTACTTTAGGATGACAAATAATAATGATAATGAATTTTTTGGAGACAAAGAAACTAGGAATAGTACCATAGGTTTTTTCTTCACAAATAGGGTAATGACAGTTAAATATACATTTAGTTTTTAACCTATAGTTACACTAGTTATCATGACTGTTGAGTACATGGATACAATGCATGATATAAGGTAATTGGTTAGATGATTCCTTTTTTGGAAGATGTTAAATTTATTCATGATGGAGGAGTTATGTTCTATGATAATAAAAATAAAATCCATTTGGATTAGAAAATCTGCTCAACGAATGAAGAATATCATCCTATAATACCATTCCATCATAAAATTATTTTAGTACTAACTACATGATTTGTAAAATATAGTCGGTAAAAAAATTCATCTCTCATTTTCTACAAGGTGTTGGTCTAAGAAATTATAAGGAAACATTATTTCTATGTAGGATTTAGGTGAACATAATGGATTGGATACTCAATGTTTTTTAGGAATTGGATTTTTTTCTTATGTTGAAGAGTAATATGACACTGTAGTCTCCAAGAAGCTATCTTGAATAGTGAAAATATTTGTAATGTGAATCCTTATTCATGTTTTGATTAATTCAAATAATCTTTGTGGCTGTAGAAGATAGCCTCAATTTTTTGTATAGGAAGTAGTTACTAAAATATCTTATAGAGGTGGGAACATTGAAATATATGATTTTTAGAAGAGTATGGTGTAATGGTTAGTAGTCCTAAAGTTATGAATATAAGTTGTGGTTTTTTAAATACTGTATTTATATTAGTGATTTTTTAAGGTCTTATCCTCATTGTATTAAGCATTTCTTTTTGGAATGTAAGATTAATTCATAGAAAAGTAAGAGTGACTTTAACTATTCATCAAAAGTGAAAGGTTATAGGTGTAAATGCACACATGTTAGTCAATCCCCTTGTTTAATGGGGATAATTCCATGAAATTTTGGAAGTCAGTGAAACTAGATGATAATATGATACATACTAAAAGTTTTTGGGATTAAATTAACATATTTGATGATGTAATTAATTTTTGTACATGTAATTAGTGACATATTGGCATACATAGAGAAAGTGAATGTAATTATTATAATATCCCAATGTAATGGAAAGGTGGTAGTTTTATCCAATGTATATAGGATATAATATCTATAACATATAAATCCATGTGTTTTTTACATTTTTTTTTATTTTTTTCAATTCATGTTTGTGATTTTTTATTCAGTGTGTGTGTGGTTCACCTCAGTGTGATGACTTGATAGTAGTGAACTCCCTAAGTTCTGGTACACTAAACATCAAGGGGTAAACCTCTAATCAAGGATATTCCAGAGTTAATTCTTAATTTGTTTTCTCATATAAGATATATTATTTTATGTATTGGTGGATCAATCACACCCCCTAACATAATTATCCAAAATTTTAGATAAAATATCAATTGAATGTGATTTAATTGATTGGTTCCTAGTAAAAATTTGTAGTTCATAAAAGTACTTAGAGCCTCTCATTCTCCGACATTATAGTAAAACCTAAATTGTGCATATACATCATAGAATCCTTGTTCAATTTGTTTTTTTGGAACATCCTAGAAAATCAATACAATTAATAATAATTAAACTTTTTATACAAAACAATAAAGTTTATGAATAATTTAAACTCATTAATCATCCAATAAATGATAATTTCTTTGTATTGTGTTATTAGACAGTCGATGAATATTGGTAAACCCTCTAAATAATATATGACCCTACTCTTTCAAACAACATATTACTTATACTTATATGGTCACCAAAATTCCCCAATTTCCATCAACCATGTGACCTTAGTAGCATGACCATCGAGAAAGTTAAATTAATTGTACAACATAAAAGTTAAATAATATAAATACAATATGAATATAGATATAAATTTAATTAATTTTATTATCCATATTTCGGCTAATTCATTCTCATTGACTTCATTACCAATAGTCCCCCATGATACTAGTTCCACCAGAATGATATCATTGTACTTGGAAAAATTTTCATTAAAAATTCTATATTTTTTGGAATTTTGACCTAACAATTGATTATATTCATTTTTATATACCATTACCTATGTTGGAAAATTATTGGCTTCATGCATATGGGTTCAACCCCATTTCCTATTAAAATATCCTACTAAATAAGATAAAATAAAAAATATTATTAATTCACAGTACAATAGGAAAAAGTTATATGATATAAATTAAAAAACTTATAAAAAACCTAATCCATGTTGGTAAGTAGGATATGATGTATCCATGGGGTATATTGTATTATTAGTATATGAAGGATATGAATGATCCAATGCATGCATTTGGTCATCTACATGTAGTGGAGTGGATGATGAAGGAGCATAATAATTGGATCCTAGAAGGGGAGTAGGAAATGAAAGTAGTGTAGACATGGAAGGATAAAGAGAAGAGGGTTGGGGATACATCATTGGGTTTGGATATGCTATGTTTGGGAACATCCCTAAAGATGGTGTAGATATGGAATGATAAGTAACTCCTAAATAAGATGATAATGGAGGAATGTGTTGGAACGTACATAATGGTTCAAGTAGAGGATTAATAAGTGTGGTAGATGGGATGTTTGATGGTAGGTTAGGGTGTGAATGGGTATGACGGCTGCTTCGAGAAGCTCTAGGAGAAACCCCACTCAAACCAAAACTAGTAGGTTGAGGAGAGGTTAACAATAGTTTTGATGAATGTCCCAAAAAATTGATAAATAATATGAACATGGTGGTAAATGTAATGTACAAGAAACGTATAAAAATTATTATACTCACTAAGGGAACTAGAAGAGGAAGTCCTAGTTAAGACATTCATCACTCATTATCAAATAGTATCTTTCTTCAAATTTCACCAATATATTTCGAAATCTCCATAATAAGGTATTTTACATTTTTAGAAATATTTTTTAATACTTATTCATAAAACTTAGAAGTAAAATAATCAAAAATTAATATGATAACTTTTTTAGAAACTATAATTTAAAACTAAGTTATACCTGTTTTAAAACCCATTTTCTAAAACCTGTTTTAATAATCTATTTCTAAATTAAAAAAAAACAATTACATAAAATGTAATGAAATAATACTAAAACAATCATATATTTCAAGAATGAAAATAAATTAAAGTAATTACAATAGTATTAACTGAGAATCCCATGTCATGGTAAACATAATGAATGATGAAAATATATGGTTTCTTCTATATATTACCCACTACTACTTCGGGTTCAACATCAATTCTCATAATTAGAAAATTTGAGTCATCAAATACACTATTTTGTTCAACGCCAATGGGGGATGAAATGGCTTCAATTTCATCCCAAACATCATGAAAAATATTTTTTTGACTACATAAATAATGACATCATAATCTACTCATATATGACCTTTCACTTAAAACACTTGTTTTCTATTGATACCAAAATATATGGTTCATCAGTATCTAGAAAGAGAGCTATGTCAATATAGAATGCAGTTCATATCAAATACCCCAATCCAAAAAATCCTATTGGGATCATATGTTATATGTGGTCTTACCCTTGATATTTAGACTAATTTAAATAAAAATTTCACATATTTTGTTTTCCTTGTGAATTACATCTATAAAATGACATAACAAATTTGTTGACCAATATAGAAACTCAAAAATGATAATTTAATTTTTTAAATTGTAAGTGGATTTTCTATCAACATTCTTATTTTTTTAAATTTCATATGACCTTTACCGAATGAAAAAAATTACATCTTTAAATTCATTATACACATAAATTCTTGACATATTTTTAGTTGGTTTTTAATTTTCAATATTTTTATCAAACCTCTAGTGATTCTTCTTATATCGATGATCCATTGGATATAATCATTGATTCTCCATGAATCTGAAACTATGATGAAATTTATGTCTTTTTTTATCGTATATTATTTATAAAAATTGGACATGATAGTTTTCCCTTCATTCTATAACTAGCATAATTACATAATAAGGGAAATCATTTATAGTCCATAGAAGGGAAGCACACATCTAAAATTTATTTTTTGAAGAAGAATCGAATGTGAATAGAACCATATCCCAAAGAAAATTCAACACTATTATTAAATGTTACAAGTAGCATCTATATCATTTCTATGATTATAAGTTCTAGATATTATTATAATCAAGAAAGTGATATTTTATTTCTTACACAACCACATTCTAATATTATAAACGTGAATAAAAACTAACCACATGCTATGAGAAGTATGCATCTGACCAAATGGATTAAAACCATCACATGATAGACACAACCAAATATTATACACCTCATCTATAAGATAAATATATTTTGAATCAAATATCTTCCATAATAATTAATCTTCAGGATAATCAAACTCATCATTATCTTTAATTCTCTCAGTATCATTTCATCAAATAATGGTTGATATTTCTATATACATGAATAGATTTTGAAGCCACAAAATCAATGGAAGGTGTCAAATGGATTTTTGTGGCACACAAGATGCTGTTAAAATATAATTCTCCTTCCACTGAGATATACCAAATTTTATATACACATTAAGGTGTTCTATTTTCTCCCAAAATAAAAATCAATCTTTCATATAAAAATGAATTTTATTAGTAGAAAATCCAAGTTACATAATTAACTTTCATTCCATATAATGATTTGAGGTAATATCTACACTATTATGATGTAAGTACTTCAAAAATGTAACAATATAATTAATTATGTTATTAGAAATTCCATACATGTCTTTTCCATGATATAACCACATTAAAAATTCCAACTTTCCCATTTTAGTACTTTCCTGATATATAGGAGTTATAACATCATCCATTAATTTTTTAAATCTCTCAACATCATCATATTAATTTTTTCCCTCATGTGTATTGATATAATCATCTCTAAGAACTAATATACTATCTTTATTATGACTATAAAAAAATAGAAACTAATCGAATATCAAATTTTCCGTAACACTTATTCCTTTCCATTCCTGAATAGTAAAATATTTTATCATCTCTCCATTGTGATACAAAACATAATAGTCTAATTGAAATCTAGAATTTTTTATATTGTATATAACTTATTCCCAAAATAACCATGTTATTTCGACATAATTATAGCATGGAAACTATATACAACCTCTATATAAAGAATTGTTAAATGAGAATATAAAAAATCCAAATTCTTCTAAAACTAGGTTGAAATATGATATTTATGATACATCTAGATTTTATTGATTCTGTTACAAGAAAAAAAAGTTAAATTCAAATGAATAATGTAAATCATAATTAAAAAATTCATTGAAATTAATTATAATATAAAAATCATCAAAGCATACTAGTATCTATCTAAACAAAGAAAAATTGAAATAACATATGCTATAAGTGATACCTACAAATAATAAACCAAAAAAAGTATAAGTCATGGAATTTAAAACAACTATTACAAAACACAATTAAATACATATTTCATCATGAAGCAATTTTTTTCTAAACATCCATGTTTTGAATATGAAATTAATCTACTTAAATTGAATTTTATTCATAATGGAAAATATTTACTTGTGGAAACAAAACATGTCACCCAACATCAAAACCATAAAAAAAGTATAAAAATATCATTGAAATTATACCATTAATAATATAAATGAATAATCAACCAATTATAATATCATAGATAATAAGATTTATACAATAATAAGAATATTTCTGAAATTTAATAAATGATGTGGATGCTCGATGTTGTAGGATATATGAAATGAAATGAAAAATTTATTAGCAAAAATTACTAATATCTATATGGGAAAAAAATAATTATCACTTGTCGGCTTCTATAAGCCCAAATAGTATCAAATGATCATCCACTAACTCAAAAAGTAACTTTTAAATATGAACATAAAAGTAAATTATGTATATATACACATAGAGTGTGCATAAATTGTGAAAAAGAAAACTTCTTCTAGGATTACACTAAATTCATCACTTTTAAACATTGTAATATAATTCATTATATTTAATATTGAAATAAAACTATAAACTAATATTTAATTTTTAATTAAAAAATAGAAGAATCAATGAAGGCATTTTTCATAATCTCTATGAAGATATACAAGTTATAAACTTTTAAATAATATATGTCAATCTATTTACAAATATATAATGAAAGATATAAATATAAAGAAAACAACATTAATTAATGAGGAGATAAACTATCTTATTGTAGAGACCCAGTTTTTGGCCTTGAAAGTCTTTGGAGTATTTCAATATATAATTCCAGAGCTATGCGCGAAGACGACGTGTGATTCTGAGGCCCGGTGTCCCCGGAATAAATTTTATAAAAATATTAAGTGTTTTTATACTATGCAAGTGGCGAGGTTGTGTTTCCTCCTAAAAGGTAGATCAGATCAGAAATCTGAATAAACGGTTGCATCCGGAGCGTGTCGTTTACCCTAAGAGGGGTGTAAAAGTTGCGGGCGTGGGCTTGCTCTGAGAGAGAGGTCACCCAGGGGAAAAATCATCATTTAAAAATAATGACTGAGTGATTTTTATCAATGGAGTTCTTTTAAAATAATTTTCGAACTAAACATCGGAATGGAAATCCAAGACTTCCATTGAGTTCGAAATTGGGTGTTTTTCCTAGGCGTGATATAAAATAAGCAGGAGTAGACGTTTTGGAGTCTGCGCCCATTGGCAGAGTGCCAGAGAGTTTATAAATTCACTTAAGTGGTGGATTTAGGGGAAAGAGATAAATTTTCCCTCTCTCTCTCTCTCTATATATATATATATCTCTCTCTCTCTTGTTCTTCGGTGTTCTTCATCATTCTTCATCAGATCGAGGAGCGATCTCCACCAGAACGTTGGCGAATCGAAGCGGGGGCAACGTGGATGTGCCACCAATGACGCACGACCGATTCGAGGTAGGATTTATGTTTAATTCGTGCACCTTAGTAAATTCTTGAGTTTTTTTCAATTTTGTCATTTAAATTATATAATTTTGGAATTTGGGGCAATGGATGAATGGACACAGCCAATGCCCAAGCCCCGTTTTTAGTTCTCGTTCTTAGGCATTCATCGTCCCAATTTTCAGACGCGCCAAAACCGTGACGGATCGTCGAGCGAAGGGTGGGGCTATGAAGTTCTGGCCCCGAGGATTCCAAATCCGGTTTTAGATAATTTTTCCAACCACCGTAGTGGTCGAGGGTACCGACTGAAGGTCCGACTTTGGTAAGGGGTGGCGACCGGAGGATGAGCCGGAGGTGCGGCCGGAGCAGCAGGCTCGGGCGCAGCCGGTGCGGTACGGCGGCGTCGGTGAGTCCAGGAGGAGGAGAATCCATGGATCCGGAGGGCCTCGGTCGAGCAACCAATGAGGTGTGGTGAACCCCGACGGCAGAGCAGGGAGGCCCGGGCGGCTATGGCATTTGGCTGGCCGGCGTGCGGCGGTGCATTCGGCGGATGAAGTGGCTGCGGCATCGGCATCGAGCAGGGGTCATAGGGCTTCAGTGGAGCGGCGGAGCGGGGGAGCCAGGCGGCGCCGCAGGTAGAAGGTGTTGCGGAGGTGTTCTCCACAGGATGACGGCGAGAGGCATCGCACTCGGGCAGTTGCGCTCGGGAGGAACCCCGAGGTGTTTACCTCACGGGTGTGTTGCAGACAAGGACCCACAAAGTGCGGGTCCTGCTTTGGTGCCGCAGAGAAGATCAGCCTTTGGCTGGTCTTCTTGAAGAACCAGACATGAGGGGAGTCCAGTGTTGCTGGAGCGGGCCGCGACCGACAGGCGGCGGAAAGTCGGACTAGACCTGCGGCTGGGCCACGGGCCGGCAGTTCGGACCGGGCCGACCGGGGTGAACAGGCTCGGTTGGCCCCCCTTGAATTCGGGGGGGGGGGGGGGGGTAACTTCTAAATGGCATGCTCGTTTGACGCGTCATCTACGGCTGTGGGTTTGTGTCGGTGAGACAGACTATTTGAAGTTGGTTTCTCAGTTTTTGGGTTCTGCGCCCAAAGACGGGTGACCCGAAATGCTTTAATTTAATAATATTAAATTGTTGTTAAAGATGCAACGGACGTGGTTTGTGAGAAGGACGTCCATTTCACACGCCGTTAGAGGCGCTATGGCCCTGGAGTTCTGACAGACCTTCCAATGTTGGTTCGGAACCCTTTCGGTTTGGTTTCTTTGCTCGGTGGCACGAAGCTCTTATTGCGAATAATTAATTAATCATTTAATTATTTAATTAATCTTGCATCAGACCTAACTCTTATTTGGGATGTCCGATTGACGCACCATTAGTGGCGGCGTGACTCTAGTCCTCGTGCGGACATTTTGAGATGCTTTCTGAATAATACAGAATGGAGAAAATGTATAGGCCCCACCGCGCCTGGTTCACACGTTTAAATGTGAAATTCCACTTTTTACCTGACATCTGTTTGGGGTGTTTGAGAACTCATTTCTGAGTGTTCTTAAAAGGGATTGCAGTGGCACAATCTGCCCGCCTAAATTCAGGCCCGAGGTGTGTGCCCCACGAGGCGACTTTCGGTCGCATGCTGTATTTTTACGACTTATGCTTCATAAGTCCATTCAGAGAAAATGAATAGCCTATGACGTGTGGTTATCTGCAAGGGATGCAATGGTATGATCTGCATGACGTGTTTTGGGGTCGAGGTGTGGGCCCCACAGTTCCCCGTTTGCATAACGCGGGGAGTTGCATCTTCTGCATCCGGAGTCCCTTTTAGGTGCCGTCAGCGGCGTTGTGACCCGGGCATCGAGGTGAAGTTGAACTGATTTGTTTCAGGCATTGAAGCTGGAGTTGAGGCATGGGCCCCACGGGCCGTCTTTTAAGCTATGTGCAATGTACTGCAACTTTTTCATCAGACATCCGTTTGGGGCGTATGAGTAGTTGTTTTGGCATGTTTTTTCGAGAGCATCACGATGGAGTAGTTCACCCAACCTTTTTTGAGACCGCTGTGTGGGCCCCATGAGATGTCATATGGGCATAGAGTGATGTTGAATATCTTTTCCATCGGGATCTCATTTCTAGCGAGTAAATAGTCTACCTTGTGTGTTTTTTCATGAGGATTACAATGGTGTAATATTTTTGGAAAGTGTGGAGCCTCTTTTGAGATCTCATTAAATTTGGAAACATGAAAGGGCATTGGTCAGAGGTTCCTTTGATGCACTCCGAACCTATGCACAGTAGCGGTGTTAGTGACACACAATGATGGCACGAGCAGTGCAGAGTTATCTGACCAGTTCTGGGTTTACCCTCCAGTGGGACTGGGTAGTGGGTTTCCCGTTGACCTTAGGGTTAACCCTCTAGTGGGGCTGGGCAGTGGGTTACCCGTTGACTTTAGGGTTTACCCTCCAGCGGGGCTGGGCAGTGGGTTACCTGTTGACATTAGTGTTTACCCTCAAGCGGGGTTGGGTAGTGGGTTTCCCATTGAACTTAGGGTTTACCCACCAATAGGGCTGGGTAGTGGGTTACCCGTTGACTTTAGGGTTTACCCTCCAGTGGGGTTGGGAAATGGGTTACCCGACGACCTCTTGTGGTTTATCCTCCAGTGGGGCTGGGCAGTGGGTTACCCGACGACCTCTCCTAGTTTACCCTCCAGTTGGGCTGGGCAGTGAGTTACCCGTTGAATTTTGGGTTTACCCTCTAGCGGGGCTTGGAAGTGGGTTCCTAGTTGACTTTTGGGTTTACCCACCAGTGGGGTTGGGAAGTGGGTTTCTCGTTGACCTTAGGGTTTACCTTCCAGCGTGGATGGGTAGTGGGTTACCCATTGACATTAAGGTTTATCCTGCAGTAGGGCTGTCCAGTGGGTTACCTGACGACCTATCATGGTTTACCCTCTAGCTGGGCTCGGTAGTGGGTTACCCGATGACTTCTTTCAGATGAAACCCTTTATTGGAGGCTTGCCAGTGACTTTTCTCTATGATTACCAGAGCGGGACCCTTGGTTTTACGGTTCAATGATGAGGCAGCTTTGGCATTCAAGACAATTGAGCATTAGTGATGGATATCCTTTGAACTATTGGTGACTTTTCATGGGTTGATCTTGAAGATAGAGATCCCCTTACACACTCATTCTATGTTTCTTATTGAGTATATATATACAACCTACTTTTTTTCTCACTCCTTGGGTTTAATTACTATCCTTCTTGGAGGGTAGAAGATGCTTGGGGTATGCCACGTGTTTTCTGTGTCTAGACCCTATTAGTTGGATGAGCTAGCTTCCTTTATCTTGTCAGGTTGAGCTGTACTCTCTCTTTTGTACTCTTACACTATTCTTGTTCTGTCTACTGCTCACCAATTTTGTATCTCCTTTGTTGCTCTCTCGAGCTTTCGGGATATCCTACTGAGTATCATTATACTAACCCCTACATGGGCTTTGCCAGCACCTGGTGTGCCCTTGTAGATGACAGATAGGTTGATCAAGACTATAGAGGAGCATAGAGGAAACAAGAGCTTGGGCTGTGTTCAGTGGTCGTAAGAGGATGTCAGGGTGTGAGACTGACCAGCTGTTTACTTTCATTTACATATTGTCGGGTTGTGTCACCTTTCTGGTTGGGCGTGTTTTTTCCCCTTTTACTGTTCAGTTTACTTTTGAGTCTTTTTTTAGCACTTTACTCAATCTGGTTAGACGTCGATGCATGTATGTTGGTTTCCATTTTGTATCTTTATTTATTTTCTCCACTCTTTTGAATTGAGTTAGATGGGTTTGTGTATATAGTTTCTTAGGCAATGGCCTCCCCTAGTTTGATGTGCCTTTGGTGCTAGTCACCATCCCCTGGCCTATAGAGTATGGCTTGGGGTAGTTGCGGCTTGATCTCAGTACGAGTCGGGATGTGAAAAAGTGGTATCAGAGGTGGTTTATTCCTTGAGGCATTGTTCGGACGTCCCTAAAAAGAATTGGTTGAGTTTTGGGGAGATAGTGTCAACGTGTCTCGAGAGTGGCCCTCAGGCCAGGGATTCTAGTGATGGTGCAGTGGCCGACGTATCTATTCACAAAGACCCTGATAACCCGCTTGTCGACTCAGCACACTAAGATACTTTTTTGCAGGGAATTTTGTTTGTGCATCATATAGGATTGAGTCTTTGACTATCCTTCTTCAGTCTTCTCCCCATCATTATTGGTATATATATGCTCATTTGACCGCAGTACTCCTTGATCGGATTCAGGATGTCTCCATGATGGTATCTAGCCAGGATACTAGCTCTGGTTCATGATGATGACTTCGTGAGCGATGAGGCCTCATTTCAAAATCCATCATACGATTACCCTTTCTCCAGGAGGACAGACAGCAACACCTCCACCTGTAGAGTAGCAGATAGTACTGGCAGCGAAGGTTGATGACGATTGCATGCTGGGTGCGCTACATGAGTTCTAGTGTTAGAGACCGTTGAGGTTCCATGGTGAGCCATACCCTCAGACAATGAAGGATTGGCTAGAGTCGGCGGTTCTCCTCTTCAGGCTTGTTCGGACACTGACAGGTTGATGGTGGCTTTGACAGCCATCCTTTTTCCACCAAGAAGTTTGGAATTAGTAGATCCAGGGTTACTCATATTCATGATGAGTTGGTACTCTCATGGGATGACTTCTATCAGCTGTTTTGTGAGGAGTACTACCCATCCTACTTATGCTTTATACGGTTTCAGGAGTTGCTGGAGCTTCAGCATGGAGTGATGGCAGTGGCTGAGTATGCGACTAGGTTAACAAACCTTACTCGGTACTCTTTGGACGTAGTCCATGATGGAAAATTCAGAGCACATAAGTTTGAGCAAGGTATCTGTAGAGGTGATTCATGCTAGCATAGTTCCCTTGTTCAACGTCACCCATCTCAGGGTGCTGGAGAAGGAACAGTGATAGAGAAATTTCTATCACAGGGACCTCAATTGGAAGGGCCTCAGCATCAGAAGTATCCCCTTGATGAGACTCAGGCACATGGTTGGGGACATCTTAGAGCACCAAGATAGTCCAGGTGAGGACAGGGTGGTCCCCAGGTATGGGGTGTTGGAAGAAATTCAAGAAGAACTGTGGTTGGCAGATGACATTTCGAGGTCCTTCCACCACTACTAGGCAGCCCATGTCAGGATCAGGGAGTTGACGGAAAGGGCCGTGGGCAGCTGTGTGCTATGGATGTCTACAATCCTGTAATGCATCAGATGATAAGAGGTACGCTCTGGGTCTTTTTCTACTTTTCTCGGTAGAACATGTTATACACTGTGTGAGGTACTCTTTTTTTCTAACTCTTTGTTCGATGGGTCACCAAGGGTGACACATGGCATCAGTGTAACCCTGTGTTGGTGTTGTTCGATGTAGCATTGAATGCGTGGGAAAGAGGGGTTGTTCCACCACTGAGACACATTTTTCTGATGTGATCAAAACCATTAGGCAGAGTCAATACCACCGAAAGAGGATAGAATTGAGGTGCAGTGGATGAGTCCCTCTGACATGTGCATTCATGGAAGGGTTGTGCGATGGAATGTCAAAGCAGGTTCTGGATTTTCCAGTAGGGATTTTATGGTTGACACCCCTTTACTTGAGGTGCCACTAGTGGGTTTGGAAGAGTTCCTATTTTGGGGATTACTCTCCTTCCAATAGGGTAAAAGACAAATGAGGTATGCCACGTGCTTTCCGTGTCTAGCCTCTGGCGGTTGGATGAGTTAGCTTGCCTTCCCTGTTCATTGGTACCTTGTGTGCTCAACATCAATCTGGATATCGTTATCAAGTACATGTTGAGGTGATGGAAACTCCATAAACATAACTATGTGTTTCACTATGTGGTGCTGGTACAGGTAGTCCTTGCACTGAGAATGTGGAGACACAATCTTCTGGGAAAGTGTTGTGTGGGTTTCTCAGACCACCAGTGTCTCAGGTGTGTCCTCACCCAGAGAGACTTCAACCTGAGGCGACGATGTTGGTTGAAATTTTTGCAGGACTATGACTTTGAGGTAGTCTATGTTCCAGAAAATGGCAGTGTTGTAGCAGGTTCCCTTAGAGGAAAGTCCCAGACTCATCAAGCGCGGGAAGTTTCATAGTGTTTAGCTTCCCAACGGATGTCCTTGGTGGAGCAAGAGGGTATGAATTTCCTACAGTCGATGGTGTTGACTCCTTCTCTCCTTGAGCGTGTGAGAGAGTCACAACTGGGGGATGTCGACAGTGAGGTACTACGTAACCAGATATCCATAGGCGATTCACCAGATGGGTATTTTGAAGGACGGAATCATGAGATCATGTTCCAGGAACAAACCATGATTTTGGTCATGATGTAGAAAGTGGAGGTTCAGCCAAGGAAGTCCCTCGAGTTTCCTTGGGCTGTTTGGGAATCGTACAAGCGATTTAGAGGTTGCCTACTATCTTTCCTTACCCTCCCAATAGTAGGAGTGGGCGCACGACGTCTTCCATGTGTCATATCTAATGAGGTGCGTGTGTGTTCCTATGAATTTCATCTAAAGTAGCATAAATTATGAGTATGAACCATCCCTTTGGTTCGCGTGTCATCCCAGTATGGTGTTGTGCGAGTTTTCTTGGGAGTGGGAGAGCTAGGTGGGAGCTATGTATCCCGAGTTGTTTTTCCTAGTTTTTCTTTTCGGGGATGAAAATCTTGAAGGAGGGAATTATGTAGAGACCTGGTTTTTTTCCTTGAAAGACTTTGAAATATTTCTACATATAATTCTAGATCTAGGTGCGAAGACAACATGTGATTCCGAGGCTCGGTGTGCCCGGAATAAGTTTTATAAAAATATTAAGTGTTTTTATATTATTCATGTGGCGGGGTTGTGTTTTCTCCTAAAAGGTATCTTGGATTGGAAATTCAAGGGAACAGTTGTATCCAGAGCATGCCGTTTACACTAGGAATGGTGTAAAAGTTATGGGCGCGGGCCTTCTGTGATAGAGAGGTCACCTAGGAGAAATATCGTCATTTTAAAATAATGTCTTAGTGATTTTTATCACTGAAGTTCTTTTCAAATAACTTTTTAAAGAAGCCTAGGAATGGAAATCTGATACTTCCGTAAATTGGGTGTTTTTCCTAGGCGTGATATAAAATAAACAGGTGCGGAGGTTTTAGAATCTGCGCTCGTCGGCAGAGTGCCATAGTGTTTAAAAATTCACTTAAGTGGTGGATTTAGGGGAAAATCATAAATTTTCCCCTTCCCTCTCTCTCTCTCCCTCTCTCTATATCACTTGTTCTTCGGATTTCTATGCCATTCTTCATCGGATCAAGGAGCCATCTCTACCGAAACATTGGTGAATCGAAGCGGGGGCGTTGTGGACGCGCCACCAACGACGCACAACCGATTCAAGGTAGGATTTCTGTTTAATTTTTGCACCTTCGTCAATTCATGAGTTTTTCCAATTTCATAGTTTAAATTTTATTATTTTGGAATTTGAGGCAATGGCCGAATGTACATAGCCAACGCTGAGCCCCATTTTTAGTTCTCGTTGTTGGGCATTCTTCGTCCCAATTTTCGGACGCACCAAAACCATGACGGATCGTCGAGCGAGGGGCGGCGCTGTGAGGATCCAGCCTCAAGGATTCCGAATCCAGATTCAGATAATTTTTCCATCCACCAGAGTGGTCGGGGGGACCGGCTGAAGTTCCGGATCCGTCAAGGGGTGGTGACCGGAGGTTAAGCCGGAGGTGCGGCCGGAGTAGCGGGCTTGGGTGCGGCCAGTGCGGTACAGCGGCATCGACGATTCCAGGAGGAAGTGAAACCGCGGCTCCAGAGGGAATCGGTGGAGTGGCCGGTGCAATGTGACTAACCCTGAGGGTGGAGCGGGGGGGGGGGGCAGCCGCGACATTCAGCAGGCCGGCGTGCAGCGGTGCGTTCGGCGGATGAGTCGGATGAGGCGTCGGTGGCGAGTAGGGGGCCCGGGGCTTCAGCGGATCAGCCGAGCGGGGGATCCAGGTGCCACTGCGTGCTGCAGGTTCCGCAGTGATGTTCTTCAGAGGATGACGGCGAGGGGGCATTGCCCGCTGATGGTCGCGCTCGGGAGGAACCCTGAGGCACTGACCTCAGGGGTGCGTTGCGGATAAGGACCCACAAAGTGCGGGTCCTGCTGGGGCGACGCGGAGAAGGCTGGTGTCTGGCCGGTATTCTTGAAGAACCAGACCCGAGGGTGTTCGGTGTTGCTGGAGTGGGCTACAGCCGGCGGGCCGCGTCGATTCGGACCAGACCCGCGGCTGCGCTACGGGCCGGCGGTTCAGACCGGGCCGACCGGGGTGAACCGGCCCAGTTGGACCCCTTGCATTCAGGGGGGGTAACTTTTAAACGACGACTCCGTTTTATGCGTCGTCTACGTCTATGGGTTCTTATCGGCGAGACAGACTATTTGAAGTGGGTTTTTGGGTTTGTTGGTTCTTCTCCCAAGGACGGGTGACCCGAAACTCTTTAATTTAATAAAATTAATTTGTTGTTAAAGTTGCAATGAACGTGGTTCGCGAGTCGGATGTCCGTTTGACACTCTGTCAGGGGCGCTCTGGCCCTGGAGTTGTGGCGGACCATCCGAAGCTGGTTCGGAACCCTTGCGATTCGGTTTCGTTGCTCGGTGTCCTAAAGCGCTTAATGAGATTAATTAATTAATTAATTAATTAATTAATTAATCTTGTGTCAGACCTAACTCCTATTTAGGATGTTCGAATGATACACCATCAGCGGCAGTGTGAACGTAGTCCTCGTGTGGACTTTTTGAGATGCATTCCAAAGTGTCCGGGTTGGAGACAAGGTGCGGGCCCCACAGGGCCTGTTTCACATGTTTTATGGTGAAAACCCACTTTTCACCTGACATCTGTTTGGGGTTCTTGAGAACTCTTTTCTAAGTGTTCTTCCGAGGGGATTGCAACGGCCCAATCGGCCCGCCTATATTCTGGCCCGAGGCATGGGCCCCACGAGGCGGCTTTCGGTCGCATGCTGGATTTTTACGACTTATGATTCATATGTCTGTTCAAGGAAAATTAATAGCATGCGCCGCATGGTTATCTGCATGGGGTGCAATAGAACGATCTGCATGACATGTTTCTGGGATAAGGTGTGGGCCCCACAGGGCCCTGTTTTCATAATGTGGGGAGTTGCAGCTTTTGCATCCAGAGTCCATTTTAGGTGTTGTCAGCAGTGTTGTGACCCTAGCATTGAGGTGAAGTTGACCAAGGTGGTTTCAGGCGTTGATGTCAGAGTTGAGGCATGGGCCCCACGAGCTGTCTTTTAAGCTGTGTGCAGCGTACTGCGGCATTTTCATCAGACGTCCATTTGGGGCGTATGAGTAGTCGTTTTGGGGTGTTTTTATGAGAACATCGTGATGACGTAGTTCGCCTGACCTTTTTTGGGACTGAGGTGTGGGCCTCACGAGACGTCGTATGGGCATAAAGCGGTGTTGAGTAACTTTTCCATTGGAAGCCCATTTACAGCGAGTAAATAGCCTAACTAGCATGTTTTTTCACGAGGATTAAAATGGTGTAATCTTTTTGGGAAGTGTAGAGTCTCTTTTGAGATCTAATTAAATTTGGAAACATGAAATGGATTTGGTCAGAGGTTCCTTTGACGCACTCTGAACCTACGCATGGTAGCAGTGTTAGTGACACACAGTGATGGCACAGGCAGTGCGGAGTTATCGGACCAGTTTCAGGTTTACCCTCTAGTGAGGTTGGGTAGTGGGTTACTCGTTGACCTTAGGGTTTACCCTCTAGCGGGGCTGGGAAGTGGGTTACCCATTAACTTTAGGGTTTACTCTCGACCGAAGCTAGGAAGTGGGTTATTCATTGACTTTAGGGTTTACCCTCCAGTGGGGATGGGCAGTGGATTACCCATTGACCTTAGGGTTTACCCTCCAATAAGGCTGGGTAGTGGGTTACCTATTGACTTTATGGATTACCCTCTAGTGGGGCTGGGCAGTGGATTACCCGATGACCCCTCATGGTTTACCCTCCAGCTGGGCTGGGCAGTGGGTTTTCAGACAACTTCTTTCAAACTCATCCCTTTCTATGAGGCTAGTCAGTGAATTTTCTCCCTGATTACCGGAGCGGGACCCTTGGTTGTACGGTTCAGCGATGAGGCAGCTTTGGCATGCGAGACTGTTGGGCATCAGTGATGGATATCCTTTGAACTGTTGGAAACTTTTCTTGGGATGATCATGGAGATAGAGATACCCTTACACACTCATTCTGGGTTTCTTATTGAGCATATATATACACCCTACTTTTTTTCCCACTCCTTTGGTTCAGTTAATCTCCTTCTAGGAGGGGTGATGACACGCGGTGTATGCCACATGATTTCCGTGTCTATCCCCTCTTGGTTGGATGAGCCTGATTCCTTTCTGTTGTCAGGTTGAGCTGAACTCTCTCTTTTGTAATCTTACATTGTTCTTGTTCTGTCTACTGCTCACCATTTTAGTATCTTCTTTGTTTCTCCCTAGAGATTTTGGGGAATCCTACTGATTATCTTTATACTCACCCTACTTGGGCTTTACCCGCACTTGGTGTGCCTTTGCAGACGATGGATAGGTCAATCAAGACTACATAGTATCATAGAAAATACATGATCTTGGGCTGTGTTCCGTGGTCGTAGGAGGATTTTAGGGTGTGAGACTCACCAGCTATTTACTTTCATTTACCTGTTTTCGGTTTGTGGCACCTTTCTGGTTGGGCACGTGTCTTTCCCCTTTTACTATTTAGTTTACCTGACAGTCTTTTTTTCAGCACTTTACTCGTACTGGTTAGAGGTCGATGCATGACCGTTGGTTTACCTTTTGTATCTTTCTTTCTTTTCTCTGCTCTATTGCATTGAGTTAGCTGTGTATGTGTGTATAGCTTCTTAGGCAAAGGCCTCCCCTAGGTTTTTGTGCCTTCGGTGCTAGTCTCTAGCCCCTGGCCTATAGAGGCGGTCTTGGGGTAGTTGCGGCTCGAGCCTGGTACGGGTCGGGTCGTGACACTTATAAAGAAAATTTTATTAATGATTAAGGAATATCAAAGACAATGATAAAATTTTCATTCATGTAGAAAAAACTTTTGGATAAATGGAAAAAAATAATATCAAATAAAACATCACCTTATTTCCAGTGAACATGATTATAAAAAATGAATATACCTTTTAAATTCCATTTCATATAAATACACAGTGAATATAAAAACTAGAGGAATTAATAATCAACAATACCATTCTGATGAACATAAGTAACCAAAATAATAATGAAAAATAATATTATGTTAGTAGCACTAGTTGAAATAAGGATATATTAACAGAATATATCATAAAATCGTTTCATAATAAGGATCATTGGTATGTACCAAAAAGACTATTGATGGGAAACAATAGATATCTTTTACAGCATCCTTTCCTTGTGTTATATTTCCATGGGAAAACCATGTCCACATACTTCATTTTTTATGGGAGTTCCAAATCATTAGGGTTTATTTTCATTGGAGAAATATGTATATATGGTTCAATTTGGATGGGAAAACTACATCCCCAAATTAATTACTCTATGAGAGTGGAATCTCCTCATAATACTACATATAAAATTTTAAATCATATAAATCCAAATTTTATTTAGATGACTAACTGAGTATATATCTTATGTTACCACCTTGGTATTAAATTTCTCTCCCATAAATTATTCTATATAATCACCTGACATATAATATCCTTGTAATACAATAATAAAACAAACAAATTACATCATTAATTAATTAATTATTCAGTTATTATATATTACAAAAAAAATTAATTCATTTCTGTAAAAGTAGAGAATAACTAAATTAAAACTTCATATATATCTATTCAAATCACATTTATTATGAAATACTATAAATAAATAATATAGTTGAACCATTTTTCAAATAATCGGGATGTATCATGAACTAACAGTATCTTCGTAAGATTTTGATTCATAGATAAAAATAAAAACAACCCCCACTATAAGTGGATATGGATTCAATACTCATTAATAAGATATTGAAGAAGATATAAATAAAAAAAATCCATGAATAAGTGGATAATTTTAGAGGATAATAGAAGCCACCAACCACTCAGGTGAGGGAGATTAGGGTAAATTAGTGAATTGAGGGGAGGGTGGGAGGCCGATTGAACTGTGGACACTCTATACGAGTAGTTTTAAAAAACCCTTCAGTATATCCAAACCTATACAAATGGATTCTTATAAATAATTTTTATATCCTTATACATTCCAATGGTTTTTTAAAACCATTGGTATAGGGAGAATATATAAAATATATAACAACAGTTTTTTAAAGTATTGGTATAGATGCATGGGGATACCCACAATTTCTAGTTGTTTCTTAAATTTTATCTTCTAACAAAGGATATTTGGTACATTTTACCTCATGTACTGGTTTGGTTGCAGTTTTGGTGACAATCTATTTGGAATCCTATGGGATCATTTCAATGATTTCTATTACTTCATCTAGAGACTTATCAATCATAGCACCCCCTGGAGAAGATAAAAGTTGGTTCTGGTAATTTTCCATAAATCCTTGATAGAAAAATAACAAGAAGTGATATTATTCATATGGATGGTGTGGGAAGGATGTAGTTTCCTTCATGAATCTCTCCCAAATCTCATAAAGTTTTTCCCTAGTTTATTTTTTATTCCATTAATTTCCTTAATAATTTTATCACTCCTTCAAGCAATAAAAAATTTCTGGAGGAAAGCCTTTTTTATCTCTTCCCAGATGGAGGCTTCTCTATAACATAGGATGAAGAGCCACTCTTGTGTTTCCCCATCATGTGAGAAGGGTAAATCATTAAAACTGATTTGAGAGTTAGTGACTCCACTGGTTCTAAATCCATTACAAACATCCCTAAATTCACTTATGTTCCTATTGGATTCTTTACCAGTTATATCATAAAAAATAGGTATTATCATAATCATTACATTTTTAGGTTAATAGTATTGTTGATCATTTAATGAAAATTATTGGTTTTTGATGTTGAAAGTGGGTACATAGATTCCTCTACAAGTCCTTTTGACTTGATCTACATTTCGTTCCATCATTTCAATTTCTATTGTAGCTTTTGAACACATTGGAACAAAGGAGGGAGAATCATCCAATGTAATAGTGAAAAACTCCCTTTACTCTTGTTATGGGTTCCATAATGTTATGATTCATTCCCTAACAATTCTCTAATCAACAATATGAACACCATTTAGTGTTGAAGAACTAGATATGGTCAATTAAAATCATTTATTAAAAATTAAAACAAAACACTAAACTCCCTAGAATTGGTATCAAGTTTGATGCATACCAATCACTGGGTGAATGTACCGAGGTGTGCAGAAGAAGCTCATGGGTTGAGGATCATACGTTTTTCAATCACCAAATGAGGAAAATCCTTCATCTTTAGTTATCTAACCCACGTTGAGGTATAAGTATCTCACATTAATTTATTAAGGTCAAAATAAAAAAAAACAATTTCCTCATTTGACTAAGACGTTCGTTATACTACAAATCATTACTGATGATCATTTCATAAAGGGTCAAAATCAAAAAATAAATAGATAATCCACACAGGCATCAATAACATGTACTAACAATTTTCATCGAATTCAGGGTTCTAGCATGGAGCTCTGATGGTCTCTTCGAAGTCATGACAATCACCTAGACTATGAACCTATGATTTGTGAATACATCCACAAATTGATTACTCAGATATGGTCATTCTCTCTCTCTCTCTATGATGAAGGAGGATAGAAGAATTCTCATATCATTGGAATTAATTAAAAACTGAAAATTAACTCCTCTTTCATTTATATAATGGATGTACAAAACACCTAGTAAGGGTTCCATGACCCCCATATATTTAACATCCACTAGATAATCAATAAATAAATATTTATAACAAACTGAATCCATCATAAATATTATTTATATTTTATCAGATACATGTAATATATATACATATGAAATATATTATGTGATAAACCAAAGTCTTAACTCGACTTATAGTTCTTACTAATATTAAACGAACCTTGAATATTAAAATAATATTTTTTTTATATAATTTTATTCTATGTATTTACTTAAACAGACATAAACACTTTAAATAAATAACTTCAACTAAATTATTCTATATTCAAATAATAATGAATTTATTTATTTTTCAATGATCGATAATACTTTGGAAACCCTTGTACTTTGTGGTGGGGCCCACCGTGTCCTAAATTTCTACTCTGTAGATTAGGGAAGGATCTTGAATTTTCTATAGTGTGTTTCCATCTAGGACCTTATGTCAATGGTTGTGAATAAAAGTAATGTACCAACAATGGGGTTTAGCAACACATCAAGGCCTCAGAAGATATAAAAAATTCTAATCGAAATGACAATCTTCTTACAAACACAGACTGTGTGATATAATCTCTTTATCATAGGATATTTCATAAATAAGGATGGATAGCTTGTGTAATCATCCATTATTGATTTATAATTTTTTGATCTAACTAGATAGATTTACCTTAAACTACCATGGCCATGGATTTGATGATGATACTACCATCCTGATCAACTAGACTTGAGATAACACTTCCTCGACTTAGAATCAAGAAATTGAATCTTGATCATTTTACCAATGTCATTCCACTAATGATTCACCAAATAGAAACTACCTCTATAGGACGTCAATTTCATAGTTTTTTCCTTACATCAAAGAAAATGATCAATTGGAAAACATTGATAATGATATAAATGCGGGAGACCAATACACATATTCGTATATAGAAATAACCAATGACACCTGAAACATGTGGTGTTCTTATGTGGGTTACTTATCTTAATCTCAATTGTAATATTTCACCATGTGAGAACATCATAATAATAATACCCAATTATTATGAGCCTCAAGCACCTGATAGTTTTTCATCAAAAATGTTCAAACAGTATAATGTATGTAGACCAAAGGAAATAAGTTTAATATTGATTTCATATTATCTTGAGGTTCTCATTATATCATAGAAACTTATATAACCTTTTCATATGAAAAATAATATATATAAACTACAATTAAAATAGTGTATATTGAAATATCAACACTATTATGGTAAGTGTATATCATTTATAACTCACTATATCTATGATATGGTAATCGAAAATTACTAATAATGTTTGTTCTTAGGAACCCACAATTACGACACTCCCCCTTGAACTAGATCTAACTAGTTAACCATAATTGTTATCTCTCACATGATTACACCTTGATTCTGATGGGTTATGGCTTATTCATGATACTTCCACATTTTCATGGAAATTTCGTTATCTTTTCCATTACCTCCTTGATTACAACATCTCAAGATATGATATCCCTGAGTATATCACTTTTTTGCACTTTTCTAATTTGATATATTGGATATTACTAATATTTAAATTATAATAATTAATATTATGATAAAAAATTACTAAATAGGTGAAATTCCATGAACTGGAACAAATTATATGATTTATTTTAAACTTTTTCTTTAGCTGCCTCAGAATTTTCAATGTACTTTGTATTTATAGGTTTGGATACCACTAGTTTGGATGAGCTTTTCATTCTCATTACCTTAGCCTGACTGCAAAATTAGATCATAATGATCCAAGGAAGACCATTTTCTCCATTAAAACTAGTATCCATTCCTCTCTATATACTAGGCATATATATACTTAAAACATTCTCTTGTATAATTGGATAGTTCTGAATGTATCCCTTGTAGATCTCCTAGATAGAATTGATATTTTCCAACCATAAATAATATGTTGGAAAAATAATTTCTTTTACATATAATGACATATGTGATTGATCCATCATAGAAGTATATGGGATTGAACTCACCACATTAGGATCCTCCTAATCCCATGCATGTCTTCAATAAGAGATTTCTAACATGTTTCATTGGTAATGATTATATCTTGTATTCTTCCAATCATTATTTTAAATACATTGTCAACACATATACAATTGACTAGTTCTATTCAACCATTAGATCTACCTCAATAGATCATATTCCCAATAATGTAGGTTTCTACATTAAGTCAATATTTAGAGTATTTCGTTCATTGTGGTCTTGACTAAATCAAATACCAACAATTATTTTCAATATTCTACCAAATATATTTCATTTTTAAAATGATGAGGCTTCTACTAAACTTTTTTAGACACATGGAATAGATTCATTCCAAATATATATTTAATGATCTAGTTAATACATTAATCATAAACTGGATTTCAGTTACTTTCACCCCATATTGGGATTTTATTATGTCACCATCCAATTTTGGTTGTGTCATATAGGCACCATCCATGATTAGTGGTCTTTTCATCTAATTCTCAATAAAACTATCATTGCAATTTTCTATAACATATAAAATTATAATGGATTAAGGAATAACCACTCAGTATAACCAATCGAGCCTTATTAATACCATGCTTGTACCACCCACTACAGTATTCAAGATAATATTCCCATGTACATTGATACATGGAATCCATTGTTGAATTTTAATTGATCTTGTCAATATTATCTAATTTCCATATAATGCTTACTCATAGGATTTATTATTCCAAAAATATTGTATCCACTTACATGGTTTATATAATACCAATACCATGGTCTAATTATTCCAATCCAGTATGTGTCATTGGAACATTTATTTTCCATAAGTTCTTATGGAACTTGTTCCAATGCTGACTATTTGTGCATCATCAAAATTAATTAGATCCATCTCAATCATGATCCCACTGTATCAAATAGAGATATGCACCCTTTCATAGATGTATAGTCTATAACTTTACTATAACTATTCTATGATAGGTATTAAAATAACATTTAATATAAACCATATGATATTAATTGAGATGAACATTTTTTTCTTCATGAACGAACCTTTATATTCTTAATGGGAACTTTTCATCCAAACCCAGTGTTCTTTTGAAATAATGGATTTCTATCATACTATAACTCTTATGATTTCTATATTTCATTATAGTTGGAATATGGTTATGAGATATTTCCATTATTTTTGAATAAAATATTGAAAGATAATAGAAGTTTATACAATGTATATATATCTCAACATTGATTCTCCTTATACTAACATCGTGTCTCTAATCTGTATAAAGAAGTGTGAATTTAGGAATTTATCCAGGTAAAAGTTTATTGATAAATATCGTCATGTAAGACTCATCATCGATCCTACTTATTATCATCAAAACTTTTATGTGGTTAGGGTAATGTGCATTTATGAATTACTCCATCCTATATTATATCAATCAATGACTGCTTGGTCAAGGTATTCTTCGGAAGGCAGGCCTGAAGAAACTCATATATTATGAACTATTGGGTGAGTATTAAACACCACAAAATAACATCAATTCCTTAAATATAATAGTGTCCCCTTCTTCCCAATGGAAAAACAAGATTACTTTTTTGGTAATAATAAAAAAACCTACTATAATGATTAAACATTGAAATATATAAGTTGTATACTTATCACCACTAACATAGGAATCACACTTTCTTAGCCACTTTAATAACACATATTACTTATGGTAACATGTATTTTCTTACTTGGTTTCTCTATTTAAACACAAATATGTGATAATAATAATGTATTCAACACACAAGAGGAAAAATAAAAATACTATGTTTAATTGAAAAATATACACTAGAAAAAAGTGAGAACCTAACTCTATAATTTAGTTCGTTTCATTTAAACATCCATGTACTTATTTCATGATTTGAGAATAAAATAACCTCATTTTTGATAACCATCCTCTATCCCTTGAATGAAATTGTGAAAGTTCCTTTGGTGTAAATCTTTCCATTCGAATTTTCACATTTTCATTCAAATTATCCAACATAAGAAATAAATTTGATACATTCTTTAGGTTTATATTCACTTAGAAAACCATTACTAAAATTATAATGAACCAATTTCTCCTTGAAGATCATTTTCTATTATTAAATGAAAATAGATTAAATGGGTGTAAATTATATAATAACGATACATATTAAAATACTATAATCCATTTTTCAATTTATACGTATCTAGTGTAATCAAAATCTCATCCATATTGTGCTTCACATTCTGAAGGGGTATTTGGGACATCAGAACCATGATTTTCCCATTTTGTAGTACATTTCATATGTGCTAGTACTACTGTTGGAAACTCATTCATAAATGTGCATTGAATTTATCTAAATTTAATTCCAGTAAATATATCTGGTATTACATTTTATTTTATATAAAAAAATATAATAGATTTTTAATTTTATCATGATTAAAAATTATTTTCATTAAATGTCTCTGACTCTTATAAAACTCTAGAAACACTCTATAATCAAATTTTAATACTCTGTTTCTTTATTATTTTAGTGTAAAGTATAGTTAAACCTCCTCTTATAGTCTTCAAGATATGGATACACAACCACTTAGAGAGTTAAAGGTAGGAATTTGACTAGCCTACTATGTTTACTCATGGCTCCTTGACTGTTGAGTGAACTCTCAGCTTCAAAAACCATAAACATTATTTACTCAAATATTTCCTATGAAATTGAAATAAGCAAGATATAGATACACCTTGTATTTTAACATCAGTTAATTCAACCCATCATTCTCATAATAACTACCCGATATTAGGACTCACACACAACTATGGATGATGAGCACCCCATACAACCATGTTTATTCAAATTCAAATGATAGAAGACCTTTCGAACTTAATATTTCTTTGAAGGTTTTTTTTTATTTTTTTATGAATGTAATCCATTTATATAAATCATTTCATTCTATGTTTTTATGATCACAACTAAACATTACTATAAAAAACATTCATCACATCTTTCTACATTTTACTGTTTATTATTTTATGTGTTTCCCACTATCATGAAAATGTATAAAATAGTAAACATTAAAAAAAAGAAAAAAAAGTACCCAACTAGTCTTGAGAATTTAATACTAGTTGATCTATTTTATCTTAATTAATCAAATGTGACCTACAGAATCACCCATGAGTCGGGTCCTAATTCATGAAGGAGATTTTCCTCGATCTAGTGTGTCTATATCTCATCTAAAGTAGTGACTTATCTTTGTATATTTTACATCTCATCTAGGTTTTGACTTGACTTGGAATTGAATGTGACTTAAATGATCCTTCTCATAGTTCAAAAATACTAGCTCGCTAAAGAGGGGGTGTTGGGATTGAAAAATACATAAAATTCAATTTTATCTGGGCATAAAAACACTTCTACATATTAATCAAGAAAATAAAAAGATTCATAGACTCTATTATTTAAATAATTAATTACATTAATCATACATAGTTTTAATAAATATTTAAATAATTATAATATACACAGGTTCAGTCAATTTCTCAAAAGAAGTCTGTATGAACAATAAACACATGATAAAATTATATTAAAATCCATTTAAAGTTGATTTATTAAATATGAATTAAATGAATTATAAAATTAAAAGAATTTATCTTCATCCTCTATCCATATATTAATTCATTTTTTATTCCAAAATTAAATTAATCAATTAATTTAATTTTAATATTACAATTAAATCAATTATTTTACATAATAATGTTTTTTAAACAAATAAATTAGTAAACAATTTTTGCTTTATTTAAAATTTATGGGGCCTAAAAAACCTTCTAAGTCCATTGTAGCTTGGGTTGAACTAGATCAAGCCCATTTTGGGTTCACAGTCCCTATACAGTGCTGATTTCAGCCTTTCAGACCCATTAGGACCCGTTTTAGGTTATTCCAATCCACCCCGCCTCTTGGTGTGGCAGATCGGGTCCAATAGAACTTTTTTTATGTGATTCACCTAATTTTGGAATTTTTGAGGCTTTCTTTGTTGATCAGTCGAACCAAGAGTTACCTCTTGAGTATCAAAGGGGGGAATATTGCAAGATTTGGAAGAAATTTTTCCAATGGTGGTGGGGATGATGATAGTCAGGGGCAAATTGTCCAGGGCTATCTCGAGGTGGTTAGATTTGATGATTGAGATGACGAGGTTGGTAGGTTACCAAGGTATACTGATTAGGAGGTATCCTCAATAGTGTGTGATGACCATGAGTGGTATCCAATATTAAATAATGTAATTTATGGGTAATGGGGTAATGGTGGGCAATCAGTGGGGAGGCAGTTCCAAGAGGGATGTCGGCCTCGGCAAGAACAGTGTCTGGTAGACTCGGTGTAAAGACCCGTAATATTCAAGGGAAATTTTTTCCCTTAATTTTCTTTGTATTTTACAAGAGCGCGGTTTTTGACGGCACCTAATTCCGAGTCCCGGTGTGCCCGAAATCAATTTTCAAAGTTTGGCTCGGGTACGTTCAGTGAACGAACGAGCGAGAATTTCTAACTTTTGAACCGGTGCCCGGAATCGAATTCCGAGGGCACTGATGAACTCGCAGCGCCGATTTTCGCTTAAAGAGACCTTTTCCGAGGTTGCGTTTTATGCTGGTTGAGAGTTAGTTTTGGGGAAAGTTGGATGTAGTTAAATAAATTGCGGAACACAATTTATTTTAAACCATGTTGGTTATATCCTCCCAAAGGGAGTTAGAGGTGGGACCCACATCCACTTAACCTCCCTTGAGAGGATTAAGTGTGGTGGGTCCCACACGAACCCTAACTCTTCAAGTCCCCTTTAAACTCCCAATAACTCCTCTTCTTTTTAATTTTGACAACTTGAGTTATTAATTGAGATGAGTTATTTAATTTCAAACTTTCGAAATTCAAAGAGGTGAAGTTGTCTAAATAAAATAAGGCTTAGACTTATTTTATTTTTGTTAGTTTTCTCTTGCCACCTTGAGAGGTTTTGGGAAGCATTCTTCATCTTCTTCAACCTTGAGAAAGAACGCGAAGAACTCTTAGGCTCTGACGAAGAACGCCGTCACCATAAGAAGAGAAAGACATGTCGTCTCTTCTCTTCTTCGGAGCCGGTGTGTTTCCGAAGATCGATGATGCCGCTTCTTTCGATCTTCTTCCCGTGTCAACGAAAGGAGACGCCGCTTCCTCCTCAGGCTTCCTCCATCAGCTTACGAAGCTTCTCCAGCGACGTTACCTCTTCGGACGCACCTCGAAATCAACAGAATTGACGTTCGATTTCCGCGACGCCCGACCTCCACGACGCTTTTCTTCCACGGGTCGTTGACGAACATCGTTCCTGAACCTAGTTAGGGGTTTTAATTTAAATTATTTCCATTATTGATTCTGGCATGTCGAATTTCGTGGTTTTCGACTAATTGTTATCGAATAATGCGAGGGGGACGGTCCGCAAAAACACGGTCGACCCTCCTCCTTTTTTTCTTAAATGTTTTCTTTGTGGTTGGTACGAGGGAGTGTGGTGCCGTCGCACCACGCGGTTTCATGGGGAACATATGCGCGGCGCCGTCGCGCCGCGCCGTGTAAAGGAATTCAAGGACGCGACGCCGTCGCGCCGCGTCGAAGGAAACCGAGGACGCCGCAGCCGGAACGTGGTCGCGGCGGAGGGGCACGGTGCCGTAGCACCGCGGCGGACGACAAAGGCCTCGGCTGGTTCCGGGCCGCGGCGGAACAAGGTGACCGGCGGCCAGCCGGGCCGCCGGTGTCGGAAGCTAGAAGAGGGCCGGCCTTTGCCAGTCCAGTTGAGAAGGAACCGGCCGGCCAGGTCGGGACGGCCGGAATGGAGGAAAACCGGGGGAAATAAATTCCCCCGGCCAGCAGTCAACGGCCCCCATAAATGAGGGGGGGGGGGTTTCACAAGGGGGGCAGGCGCCCCCCGTTTTTCCAACAGCTCGGCCGAAGTCTGAGCTGGCAGCACGCCCAGCGCGCTGCGTCCAGCCGGACCGGGCCGCGCCCAGCCGGGCCGGGCCGTACCGGGCCGGGCCGACCCTGTCCGGGGTGGGTCGACCCGGTTCGGGCCGACCGGGGGGTCTCGGGCCGGGTCGACCCGGGCCCGAAACCCCCGCTACCGAACTGTCTACGTTCAAATGCCTATAACTCGGGCTACGGACCTCCAAACGACGCGCCGTCAGCGGCGATGAGATCTTTGGATCGAGCCGGTCATTTCCGTATATCACACTCAAGATTTCAGAATACTTTGAGTTCGGCTGGGTTGGTTCGTACACGAAACTAACCGAACCCT
This sequence comes from Viscum album, assembly GCA_963277665.1. Classification (NCBI taxonomy): domain Eukaryota; kingdom Viridiplantae; phylum Streptophyta; class Magnoliopsida; order Santalales; family Viscaceae; genus Viscum; species Viscum album. The sequence continues at coordinate 1,115,673,780 of OY728146.1, forward strand.
CAGAGCGGAAACGCTCATATCTTGAGCTACAGACGTCCGAGTGACGTGCTGTCAGCTTTGTTGAGTTCCTATTAGTGAGACGGATCTTTTGGCATACCCAGACCGAGGTTTGGATGAAGGTGGAGTACGGTCGGGTTGGTTTTGCCTTAAAAACCAACCGGGCCCCTGGAACGAAAAATCCAATAACTCTCAGACCGGGCGTCCGATTGACGCGCCGTCTGTTGCATTGAGTTCCTGTTGACGATACAGAACTTTTGAAAACATCAACTCTAGAATTTGTGACAGTTGATGTATCAGCTTCTCGGATCGTGGAGCGGACCCTCCTGAACGAGCTTGCTGTGTGCGGGAACCCTAGAGCTAGCTGCGACTGCTACTGTCACTGTGACGACGACTGTGCAGAGATCCTCCGTGGATTCGACGACGACGACTACAACACTCAGCGATCCTGTGTGGATCAGTGCTACCGATCCTGTGTGGGTCCGATCCTGTGTGGGTCAGCTCTCAGCGGTCTTGTGTGAACCAGCACGTACAGATCCTGTGTGGGTCTTTGCGGGGGTTAGTACCTATCGATCCTTTGTGAGTCCACGACTTAGATGGATCAGTGATCATATCCATCGTCCTCGAATAAGTCTACCAGTGTGAGCTGAATCCTGTGCTTTCCTATGTGGATTGTGTTGTGATATCCTGTGTGGATTACATTTGCTTTCCTGTGTGGAATATGTATACTTTCCTGTGTGGACTGAGTTGTACTTGGGCTCGGAGGTTGGAACGTATTGGAATTGATGACTTAGGTATATGTATGGGCATATACCTAAGCAGTGTCGGTTGTTACTTCGTGTTTATATCTCTCCTTTGTGGTTTATCCTTTATGGATTTCGGGAGTCCTTCAGGGGTCTCGGGGTCCCTACTGAGTAGCTTATACACACCCCTGCACGGGCTATTCCCGCACTACGTTGTGTTGGTTGCAGACGACGGACAGCGTTGATCGTGGTTGAGGCTTGCGAAGCAGGACAGTACCTGGAGGTGGACCACTGAGCGGGACGTACTCGGAGCGATCGGCGGGACCCGAGGAGCTGTGGAGCTATCTGTACCCACCCTTCAGGTGGGATTTCCAAAGGACGACTCGGCGTAGCTGCTTTTACTTTTCAGTTGTTGTTTTCCTTTTTGAGTTGTACTTTACTTTCAGTTTGGGTTTGTATACTGGCCCACTTTATTTCTGCACTTTCAGTTGAACTCAGTTTTTACTTAGTGTTTACTTTTCCATTTGCTTACTTTGTGGTACTTGTTTACTTTACAAAGGCAATGCCTTCCCTTTTAACCGGGATTTACGCCTTGGTGCTAGTCGCCAGCCCTTGGAATATGGAAGGCGGGCTTGGGGTAGTCACGGCACGGGCCCTGAGGACGGGTCGTGACAAATTGGTATCAGAGGAGTTCGGTTCTACCGCGAACTCTGATCATTTCTATGTGAAGCAATAATGTTTAGCGTATTGAGTGTGGTTATCAGTCCAGGGAGTCCAGTGTTGGTGCGGCGGCCGACGTATTCGTACACCCGGACCCTGACTTCTGTTTTCCGACCTAATGAACGAAAACATTGATTGCATGCATGTTTCAAGTTTTCTTTGTAATTACTTTGTAACAGCTCACCATGTATACTGTTCTGACCGTGGCGCACATGTTTCCTTTTCTGGATGGCCCCACGACGGCAGCCAGCTAGGGTTCCGAGAGTCGAGCGTGATGACAACCCACCGAGCGATGAGGCCTCGGTGCATGGCCCTTTGTCAGCAGTGGCACCAGTGGTAGCACTACCCGCCGAGCCACCGATACTTCCAGCAGCAGCTGCTGACGATGCACGTCGCCTCAGCGCACTGCATGAGTTCCAGTACCATCGACTGCCCAGGTTCCGTGGTGAGACGGACCCCCAGGCAGCTGAGGACTGGCTGGAGGCAGTGGTACGAGTTTTCAGGCTAGTGAGGACACCAGCAGACCTCATGGTGATCCTCGCTGCGAGCCTACTGCACGAGGAAGCGGGCCGATGGTGGTGCTTGATGCTCCAGGTGCACGATGAGGCATCTCTACTTTGGAAGGACTTTGAGAGCCTCTTCCGCTCAGAGTCCGTTCCAGCCACCCTCCGTGCGGTGCGCATTCAGGAGCTTCTTCAGCTGCGGCAGAGCTGCATGACGGTCGCTCAGTACTCGGTGAGATTTACAGATCTCTCGCGCTACTCGACTGACATGGTACGAGACCCATTCATCCGGGCCCGGAGCTTTGAGCAGGGATTGAGACACGAGATTAGGGCATCGCTGATCTCCCTCATCATACCAACTCAGACGGGAGTACTAGAGAGTGCCCTTTTGATCGAGAGCTTTCTTGCTGAGTCTACACCAGCGCCGAGACCCACCACAGGGCGGCACGTGGTAGAGTCTTCTACAGCTGGTAGTCGACGGATGACTCTTGGGTCCAGGCAGATCAGACCCTCAAGCAGACAACCTCAGGACACTGGCTCAGCAGTGCAGGGCACACAGCGCGGAGCCAGTCTTTCGAGAGACAGACAGTGCTACTCGTGCGGCGGGCAGGGCCACATTGCTCGTGACTGCCTGACCCGTCGTGCCGAGGAGCAGCAGATGGATGAGGGACCACCGAGGCAGAGGCAGAGGGTCAACCGTGGCGGTCTGCAGGGGGGAGGCGGATGAGGCAGAGGAGCTGTCCGAGCAGCAGGTGGTGGGCGACGCTTTGAGACTCTACCACCACCACCACCAGGAGGTCCACCCCGACCACAGGGAGTTGGCGGGCAGAGACAGGCACAGCTCCAGGAAGTAGAGGCCTATGACCACGGCGCGCCCGAGATGATTCGAGGTACTATCTGTGTCTATTCCACCCTTGCTGCAGTACTTATAGAGACAGGAGCGAGTCACTCTTTCATAGCCGCTGCCCTTGTTCAGAGATCGGAGATTCCGACAGAGCTGTTGGCTCGATCCTTTCGGCTAGAGACTTCTACGGGAGCAGACTCAACAATTACGCACTGGTTCCGGCAGTGTGAGATTACTCTAGGAGGCGAGAGCTTCGGCTGGGATCTTCTTGTAGCAGCGTCGAGGCCTTATGACGTCATCTTGGGCATGGATTGGTTATCTATGGTCCATGCACATATTGACTGTTTTAGGCGCAAGGTGCAATGTGTACGCACCTACGGGAGCAGGTTCACCTTCACCGGTGAGAAGGGAGCCTTTGAAGCACAGGATGGACTTCTGCAGAGGAGAGGACAGCCCATCACTCATCAGTTGGCTAGCCTCATCCTAGGAGCAGTCGACATGCGGAGTCCTGGTTTTCCTACAGTGGTGGATCAGTTTGCAGACGTTTTCTCCGACGACATTCCAGGGTTACCTCCTTGCAGAGAGGTAGACTTTTATATTGACCTGTACCTCAGGACAGCCTTGATATCGACTCCAGCATACCGGATGTCCACCGCCGAGCTTTGAGTGCTACGGGTAAAGTTGGAGGACTTGCAGGGCAAGGGGTTCATCTGACCCAGTGTTTCACCCTGGGCTTCCCGGATTTTTTTCGCCAAGAAGGCGGATGGGAGCTTGCGACTTTGTGTTGACTATCGTTGCTTGAACCAGGTGACAGTGAGGAACAAATATCCATTACCTAGGATTGATGACCTCTTTGATCAGCTCAAGGGAGCACGGTGGTTCTTGAAGATAGACCTCAGGCCAGGCTATCACCAGCTCAGAGTTCGTGACAAGGACATACAGAAGACGACATTTAGATGTCGGTATGGCCACTATGAGTTCTTGGTTATGCCCTTCGGCGTAACCAATGCTCCAGCATTGATCATGGCCCTCATGAACAGGATCTTTCAGCCATTCCTCGATCGATTTGTCGTGGTCTTCATCGACAATATTTTGATTTACTCAACGACTGAGGAGGAGAACGCCTACCACCTGCGGGTTGTACTATACACAATCCGAGAGCACCAGCTTTATGGTAAGCTCTTGAAGTGCCAGTTCTGGATACGTGAGGTCCACATCTTGGGACACGTCATCTCTGAGGCAGGAGTTGCAGTGGATCCTGCGAAGATCGAGGCAGTGTTAGCTTGGGAGCCACCCGGGAGCGTGACGGAGGTGCGGAGTTTCTTGGGTCTAGCTGGATACTATCGGAGATTCATTCCAGACTTCTCTAGAGTTGCGTCACCACTCTCAGCTTTGACGAAGAAGGGGAAACCCTTCGTGTGGTAAGACAGATGTCAGCAGAGCTTCCAGGAGCTGAGACAGAGGTTGACCAGCGCACCTATCTTGAGGTTGCCTGAGGAGGGAGTAGGGTGCGTAGTCTACTGCGATGCATCAGGGACCGGACTCGGTTGTGTTCTGATGCAGGAGAGGGAAGTGATCGCCTATGGATCACGACAGTTGAGGCCGCATGAGCAGAACTATGCTACCCATGACCTGGAGTTAGCAGGAGTGGTTTTCGCTCTAAAGACATGGCGACACTAACTGATGGGCGAGCGCTTTACAGTATTTTATGATCATTAGAGTCTCAGGTATATCTTCTCACAGAAGGAACTGAACCTGAGACAGCGGCGATGGCTCGAGTTCCTCCAGGACTATGACTTTGAAATAGTCTATACTCCTGGGAAGTGGAACATAGTAGCCGATTCCCTCAGCAGGAGGACGGGCATTCAGCTACATGATGAGGCGATGGATCAGCTAGCCTCTTTGCAGATATCCTTTGTGGATAGATATGGAGCACCCTTCCTTCAGTCTCTCACAGTCACTCCTCCACTACTGCAGCGAGTCAGAGAGGCACATCGTGGGGATGCTGACTGTGGGACACGACATGCACAGATATCCTCAAGACATGCACCTGATGGTTTCTCCTTTGGAGCAGAGCATGCCATCCTTTTCAGAGGACGTACCATGGTACCAGTCGCTTTTCAAGAGGAGGTGCTGAGAGAGTTCCACACTTCTCCTTTGGCGGTAGATCCTAGAGTGGCGAAGATGTACCAGGATCTCAGACGACAGCACTGGTGGCCGGGCATGAAGAAGGTTGTGGCAGAGTTCATTTCTCGATGCCTCACCTGCCAGTAGGTGAAGGCTGAGCACCAGGTACCAGCAGGCTTGGTACAGCCCTTGGAGGTCCCGGAGTGGAAGTGGGACGGGATATATATGGACTTCGTGACTGGACTTACACGCACTTCCAGAGGTCACGACTCCATCTGGGTGATTGTCGGCCGACTCGCCAAGTCAGCTCACTTCTTACCCATCAGAGAGCAGAGCTCAGTGGAGATCTTGGGACGTCTCTACGTTCAAGAGATTGTACGATGTCATGGTGTGCCATCATCTATTGTCTCTAATCGATATGCTCACTTTACTTCCCGGCTTTGGAAGGGATTGCGGGAGTATTTCGGGACGTAGCTATGTCTGAGCACATCCTTTCACCCTCAGACGGATGGTCAGACAGAGAGGACCATTCAGACTCTCGAGGACATGCTCCGCTCATGTGTCCTCGACTTTGGTCGTAGCTGGGAGGACGACCTACCCTTGGTGGAGTTTGCGTACAACAACAGTTACCACTCCACCATCGGGATGGAACCGTACGAGGCGTTGTACGGCCGAACTTATAGATCTCCTTTGTGTTGGACAGACCCTAGGGAGTCAGCACTTGTGGGACCAGAGATGGTCCAGGTCATCAAGGAGCGGATGAGGACAGCTCAGAGCCGGGAGAAGTCATACGTTGACAGGAGGCGGAGGCCACTAGAGTTCGAGGATGGCGACCACATATTCTTGCGGGTCTCACCTTGACGTGGAATACAGATATTTGGCTGAGGCGACAAGTTATCTCCGTGCTTCATCGGACCCTTCAGGTCCTCAGCAGGATTGGCGAGGTGGCTTATCGCCTGGCTCTACCACCTCAGTTGCACCGGGTGCACGACGTCTTCCACGTGTCTCAGCTGAGGAGATACGTGCACGACCCGACACACATCATTGACCATGGGGAGCTTGACGTTGATGATGGGGCGACTTTTACAGAGGTACCGGTGGAGATTGAGGATCGACAGGAGCGGGTCCTACGTGGACGGTCGATTCCTCTAGTGCATATCAGATGGTAGCACGGGAATCTCTAGTAGAGCACTTAGGAGCGGGAGGCTCAGATGCGTGCTCAGTACCCTCATTTTTTCCCTAGTTTTGATGTATATTTACGGGGACGTAAAGCCCTGAGGTAGGAGTAATGTAAAGACCCGTAAAATTCAAGGGAAATTTTTTTTCTCTTAATTTTATTTGGAATTTTACAAGAGCTCAGTTTCGGACGACACCGGATTCCGAGGCCCGGTGTGCCCGAAATCAATTTCCGAAGTTTGGCTCGGGTACGTTCAGTGAACGAACGAGCGGGAATTTCTAACTTTTGACCGGTGCCTGGAATCGAATTCCGAGGGCACCGATGAACTCGCAGCGCCGATTTTCGCTTAAAGAGACCTTTTCCAAGGTTGCGTTTTATGCGGGTTGAGAGTTAGTTTTGGGGAAAGTTGGATGTAGTTAAATAAATTGTGGAACACAATTTATTTTAAACCATGTTGGTTATATCCTCCCAAAGGGAGTTAGAGGTGGGACCCACATCCACTTAACCTCCCTTGAGAGGATTAAGTATGGTGGGGCGCACACGAACCCTAACTCTTCAAGTCCCCTTTAATCTCCCAATAACTCCTCTTCTTTTGAATTTTGACAACTTGAGTTATTAATTGAGATGAGTCATTTAATTTCAAACTTTCGAAATTCAAAGAGGTGAAGTTGTGTAAATAAAATAACACTTAGAATTATTTTATTTTGGTTACTTTTCTCTTTCCACCTTGAGAGGTTTTGGGAAGCATTCTTCATATTCTTCAACCTTGACGAAGAACGCAAAGAGCTCTTAGGCTCCGAAGAAGAACGCTGTCACCATAAGAAGAGAAAGACGTGTCGTCTCTTCTCTTCTTCGCAGCCGGTGTGTTTCCGAAGATCGACGACGCCGCTTCTTTCGATCTTATTCCCGTGTCAACGAAAGGAGACGCCGCTTCCTACTCCGGATTCCTCCGTCAGCTTACGAAGCTTCTCCAGCGACGTTACCTCTTCGGACGCACCTCGACGTCAATGGAATTGACGTTCGATTTCCGCAACGCCCGACCTCCGCGACGCTTGTCTTCCACAGGTCATTGACGAACATCGTTCCTGAACCAAGGTAGGGGTTTTAATTTAAATTATTTCCGTTCTTTATTCTGGCATGTCAAATTTCGTGGTTTTCGACTAATTGTTATCGAATAATGCGAGGGGGCCGGTCCGCACAAACACGGCCGACCCTCCTCCTTTTTTTCTTAAATGTTTTCTTTGTGGTTGGTACAAGGGAGCGTGGTGCCGTTGCACCACGCGGTTTCATGCGGAACATATGCGCGGCGCCGTCGCGCCGCGCCGTGTAAAGGAATTCAAGGACCTGACGTCGTCGCGCCACGTCGAAGGAAACCGAGGAGGCCGCGGCCGGAACGGGGTCGCGGCGGAGGGGCGCAGTGTCGTCGCACCATGCCGGACGACAAAGGCCGTGGCCGGTTCTGGGCCGCGGCGGAACAAGGTGACCGGTGGCCAGCCGGGCCGCAGGTGTCGGAAGCTGGAAGAGGACCGGCCTTTGCCAGTCCTGTTGAGAAGGAACTGGCCGGCCAGGTCGGGACGACCGGAATGGAGGAAAACTGGGGGAAATAAATTCCCCTGGCCAGCAGTCAACGCCCCCCCATAAATGAGGGGGGGCCGCAGTTTCACAAGGGGGGGCAGGCGCCCCCCGTTTTTCCAACAGCTCGGCCGAAGTCCGAGCTGGCAGCGCGCCCAGCGTGCTGCGTCCAGCCGGACCGGCACCTGGCCGGGCCTTGCCGAGCCGGGCCGACCCTGTCCGGGGCGGGTCGACCCGGTTCGGGCAGACCGGGGGGTCTCGGGCCGGGTCAGCCCGAGCCCGAAACCCCAGATACCGAACTATCTAGGTTCAAATGCCCATAACTCGGGCTAAGAACCTCCAAACGACCTGCCTTCAGTGGAGATGCGATCTTTGGATCGAGACGGTCGTTTCGGTATATCGCACTCAAGATTTCGGAATACTTTGAGTTCAGCCGGGTTGGTTGGTACACGAAACCAACCGGGCCCTCAGAGTGGAAACACTCATATCTTGAGCTACGGACGTCCGATTGACGTGTTATCAGCTTTGTTGAGTTCCTATTAGTGAGACAGATCTTTTGGCATACCCCGCCCGAGGTTTGGACGCAGCTGGAGTACGGTCGGGTTGGTTTTTCCTTAAAAACCAACCGGGCCCCTGGAACGAAAAAGCCAATAACTCTCAGACCGGGCGTCCGATTGACGCGCCGTCTGTTGCGTTGAGTTCCTGTTGACGATACATAACTTTTGGATACATCAACTCTAGACATTGTGACAGTTGATATATCAGCTTCTCGGCTCGTGGAGCGGACCCTCCTGAACGAGCTTGCTGTGTGCGGGAACCCTAGAGCTGGCTGCGACTGCTACTGTGACTGCGACGACGACTGTGCAGAGATCCTCAGTGGATTCGACGATGACGACTACAGCACTCAGCGATCCTATGTGGATCTGTGCTACCGATCCTGTGTGGGTCCGATCCTGTGTGGGTCAGTGCTTAGCGGTCCTGTGTGAACCAGCGCCTACAGATCCTGTGTGGGTCCGATCCTGTGTGGGTCTTTGCGGGGGTTAGTACCTATCGATCCTTTGTGGGTCCACAACTTAGATGGATCAGTGATCATCTCCATCGTCCTCGAAGAAGTATACCTGTGTGAGCTGAATCCTGTGCTTTCCTGTGTGGATTGTGTTGTGCTATCCTGTGTGGATTACGTTTTCTTTCCTATGTGGAATACGTATACTTTCCTATGTGGACTGAGTTGTACTTGGGCTCGGAGGTTGGAACGTATTGGAATTGATGACTTAGGTATATGTATGGGCATATACCTAAGCAGTCTCGGTTGTTACTTCGTGTTTATATCTCTTCTTTGTGGTTTATCCTTTGTGTATTTTGGGAGACCTTAAGGGGTCTCGGGGTCCCTACTGAGTAGCTTATACTCACCCCTACACGGGCTATGCCCGCACTATGTTGTGTTGGTTGCAGGCGACGGACAACGTTGATCGTGATTGAGGCTTGCGGAGCAGGATGATCCCTGGAGGTGGACCACTGAGCGGGACGTGCTCGGAGCGGTCGGCGGGACCCGAAGAGCTGTGGAGCTATCTGTACCCACCCTTCAGGTGGGATTTCCAGAGGACGACTCGGCGTAGCTGCTTTTACTTTTCAGTTGTTGTTTTCCTTTTCGAGTTGTACTTTACTTTCAGTTTGGGTTTGTATACTGGCCCACTTTCTTTCTGCACTTTCAGTTGAACTCAGTTTTTACTTAGTGCTTACTTTTCCGCTTGCTTACTTTGTGGTACTTTTTTACTTTACAAAGGCAATGCCTTCCCTTTTTACCGGGATTTACACCTTGGTGCTAGTCGCCAGCCCCTGGCATATGGAATGCGGGCTTGGGGTAGTCACGGCACGGGCCCCGAGGATGGGTCGTGACACTCGGGGACCTTGGACACCCTGAAATCATGGGTACAACTGATTTCAATGGTAGGAAAACCAATGGATGTCATGGAATTGGTAATGAAGTATGATATGGTGTCATCATATGGGTGTGGGATAGTGATTATGGATGCTCTAGGTTGGATATATATGGGGCATCAATTGTGTCAAGTGAAGAACATGAGAGGCGGTTGAGACATCATGGTAGCACATATGGGGCATCAATGGTCCTTTGGTGGAGGGTGAGGTTGTCAGATCATGGTATTTGGATGATATGGATACAAGGGGGAAGGGATGCAGGGTTGGACACATGAGAGGAGTTAGTGCCCCTGGTCCAAGTTTTCTTACAAATATTTGAATATTTCTTTGTTTTTTTTTCAAAAAATCATTCTTCGAGACCCCACTCCCATAATTTGGTTCCATTTATTTTTTCACATTTTTTCAATTAGTTAATTTTCATCAACCCCATATTTTCAAAAGGTTCTCATGTCTATTCTAATTTTTTTACTTCCTTCTCCCATTAGAAGAAACCAAAGGAAATTGGGTTTTGTTTTTGGAGAAGCTTATATAATAAGAAATAATACAATGGGAAAAAATGTTCTAATCATAACCATATCGGAACTGCATCTCCAAAAAAGTAATATCATCAAAAAAATATAAAATTTAAACTATTATTCAATTATTAACCCTCAATATCCATATTTTCTATCTATACCAAAAATTTTGGATGACCATAACTCAACCATCATGAATCAGATCAATGTATGATTTATTATGTTGGGACCAATTTAAACCCCTCTACTTAATTTAATGAAAACAATTTTTTATTGGAGAAAAAATTACAAAAGTTCGGTCTCACACCAATTGAAGGTTCTAGGGAATTTATTATAAGATGGTGGGCTAGATATTTTAAAATTTTTCATCATCGAATGATGAAACTTTGTCATCACTGGAAATATGAGCCTTGATTGATGTATGAGGTTCTCACATGAATTTAAAGATCAAAAGGTTATATGAACAAGTACCTTTTTTGATTCAATGGTGTTTTCAATTGTGGTTCATCTATGGAGATTTTATCTTGAAGGATATAAAGAGGAACCCCTATAGATCTTTCACAAATTCTTCAAGAATATTTGTGAATGTTTATAGTCAAATATCGAGTGATGATATGAAGAGTTGATGATCATTTCAATGTTGTTATGATCACCTAGAATTCATTCCTATGATATGAAAATAAGTCCTTGGATCAATTTATTATCTAGGTTATTTCTCTCTCTTGAATGTAGGGTGATATAGGAGATCTCAAATCCTTAAAATGAATTGTACACCAAAAATGAGCTCCTCCTTCACATATATAGTGCATGTATAAAAAACCTTGTTGGGGTTCCGGAAAACCTATATATTTAATGTCCATTAAATAAGTAAAAAATAAATAATTGTGGAAAATTAATTGTGTCATCAATATTATTTATATTTTATCACATAATGGTAATTTATATATTAAATATATTATGTGATAATATCGAGTCATTAAAATGACTTCTAATTCTCGCTAATATTAAATAAACTTTGAATGTTGAAATAATATTCATTCATCTAATATTATTCAATGTATTTACTTAATCAATCATAAATTAGATTAATAAATATATTCAAATTAATTATTCTATACTCAAATAATAATAATTTATTTATTTTTTGGTGATCGATAATACTTGGACAACCCTCAAACCCCATGGTGGGGCCCAATAAGTAATATTTACCAATTTAGCATAATAGGGTAAAATATTGAATGCACTATTGTGTGTGACCACTATGACTATATCTCAATAGAATTGAGTAATATTCACATACCATGAGTGAGTTCTAACAACCTATCAAGTCCCCCAAAGAGATAATAAATATTCATAACAATGACAACCATCTTACGAACACTCACTATGTTATATAATATCTTTGTCATAAGATATCACATAAAGAAGAATGCACAACTAATGTCATCATCCATTATTTATTTATTTGTTGTTGATCTAACTAGATAGATTTACCTTCGAATACCATGTCCATGGATTTAATGAAGGTTCTACTATCTTGATCAACTAGGATAAAGGTATAACTTCCTTAGCTTAGTAGTGAATAATTATATGTTGATCATTCAACCACTGACGTGCCACCAATGACACACCCAACACAAGTTACCTCAAAATGTTCAATTTCATAGTCATTTACTTATACCAAACTATGTTATCAAATGGAACACACTGATAATGAAATCAATTTGGGCGACCAATGCACTTGTTCATATATAGGAATGGAAAATGACACTCAAAACATGTTGTGTTCTTATTGGTAGGTTTCTCCTCATGATATCAACTACTAGATATCGCCACGTGTGAACTTCATCATAAGAAGTCTCAATTTTTTTCTACCCTCAGCACGTGATAGTCAGAAGTCAAGTATATCCGGTCAGTATGATGTATATAGACCACATGATATTTTTTTATGATTAAAATAATATTATCTCTAGGGTATCATTATATGTTTGGAACTAATATAAACTGTTGATATGATAAATAATCTATATACATTAAAATTAAAATAGAAGGCACAAAAATATAATCCCCATTATTGTATTTGTAAATAATTCATAACTCCCTAAATCCATGACATGGTAATCTAAAAGTATTGATAAAGTTGATTATCAGCAACCCACTATTACAAGATGGAGAGCTCAAAAGAAAATATTCAACTTGATAAAAATATAGTAAAAGTGGGACTCAGATTTTCTCCGAAAAATATTGTGTTTTTTGTATGTTGAAATCATTTTTTGTAGGTTAACTTTTAAAGAAATAGTAAGTAAAATTTATTGGATTTAATATAAATTATGGAAACATTGGTCCATACATAGATTATTTTCTCATTAAATTGGTTTCTAATAATCCCATCATCAAATGAAAATCATTGAACACTTATACTGATATGTTTCAATTCACATCGGTAAATAAAATTATCAATGTATCATCTACCATTCGTAATACTATTTAGTGGATACCTCCAATCACCCATGAATTTCCCCAGTTATTTCTATTGCATGATGTGTATTTAATCTAAGTGTCTTGTGTTTTAAATGTCGATAATATGTATAAGGACTAAAAATAAAAAATTAGAAGAAATATATGCTGAAAAAACCATTAAGTTCTCATAGGTGTTAGTAATAGAATTGAAATATCAAAATTCATCAACAGGGAACGTTAATGGATTATATTTGTATAAAACAAATACGATTTAGAGTTTCATCATTGGAAGTTAAAAATAAGAATAAAATAAGAGTTGCAGGGAGTAATGTGAGAGTGTTCTCCCCTCTCACAATCCAAGAGTCTCATAGTCTCCACCCCCTTGTTCCCCTTGAATTCCTTTTATAGATAAAGTTTTTTCTTCCCTCTATGTGATAAGAATGTTTTTCTTCATAACATTTAAGAATATCATATAGCATGTTTACTTTCCAAAAGCCATCAAAGTTTCCTTTTGATGGTGGAGTACTAGGGTGCTTCCGAGCATAGTGGGTGAACTTGAAGGAGAAAAATGGATTGTGCTTTATGTTGATGGGTCTTGTAATTTTTTTAGAACCTGGGTGTTATTTTTTTTACCTGCAAGACATCATTTTTATTCTAGTATCTATAAATATTAGTAACCCATCATTTTACTACTAATTTCAATCATTTCATAGTCAGTGGAAATCTAACTTATCATTAGAATGGATTCTCTCGCATAACAAAGTTTTGAAATTTATTCCCACTAGTGGTTCTATTTTATTTTTATGTGGGATTATAAAAAACTTAGTTTTTTGCAGCTCTTTTATTTCCATCAGATGGGAGCCTGATCCTTTTTTGTGTGGAACTGGTTCCAAAAAGAAGAAATCGTCTTCATGATATAATGTAATTCCAAAGATCCCTCACAAGATATGCATTAAGAGTGGATTTCTTAATATCATGAACAGATGTATCTCATCCTTAGACAATGTGGAGGTCATATTGAATAAAATTACTGTTTTTAATCTCCTAGAATAGTACCTACACTCATTCATTGTTCCAAATCTATGGGTGGTAGCAGAAGGCTGTTCCAACATGGTATGTAGTGCTCTATTTTTCTTTGAGGATCATGTAGATATATGGTCATAGAAATTTTAATTTTGGAGGATTTATTATCCTTTGGATCTTATACAAGCATCAGACGAAGGGTTCTTGATATTCAGGGGATGTGGATGCTCAGGTTCTGTTGATGGCTACTTGGAAGGTAGAGGCATAGTATGAATAGATGAGTTAAACTATTGGTAATGATGCATACTTTTAATTCCATGTTTGTTATGATTATATTAATTTTTGTTTTGATGTGTGGGGGATCATGGTAGGTATTCCTATCATAAGATTGGTGGCGTGGTTAATAAAATTTATTCATGAAACCATCTATTTTTTCCTTTGTGGGGTTATTGAGCATATACATTTAGATGATATCACTCATGGTAGGTATACTACTGTGGAAATGGGGTTCGGTAAGGTGGGAAGGTGACCCTGAGATGCAGTCATGGTATGTTTAAGGCATAATGACCATACATATCATGTGATTGTAGGTTTATGTAGCGGTAGCACATGGTCAATAGTAGTGGAAAGAATAGTGATTGTGGTTGTCTAGGTCACTCGTAGACTATGAAATTATTCCACCTCTAAAAGTTCACATTGAATCGAAGTGTATTATTTCCCTATAATAATAGTATACCCTCTTTATTAAAAAGAAAAAAATTTCAATTCATGGATTCAAAAATCATATCAAAATATGAATACATTAAAAAAATATTTTGATCTAACTTTATAATTAAGTTCCAATTTTAGAAAGTCAACAAAAATCACTATCAACATGGGATTAAACTATAATTTGTTGTATTTTAATGAATAAAAGATTGTAAATGTTTAAAATTACATCTCATATCATAATCTTATATAAAACTAAATCAACTGAAAGGAAAACTTCAAGTTCTAGAAGATAAAGATAGTCATGAAAAAGAACCCCAAATAGATCTTGCAAAACAAAAAGCTAGAAGTAATTTTACCAATATTCAACCTTATCATTCTGATATAGAAATTTTGTATATATACTCGGTCATTCATAAAAGGAAAACATGGTAGGATCCTCCCTGGAAATTATATTGAAAAAAGATAAATAATGAATACTAAATTCTAGTGAACAACAAGTAATGTAATACCATCGCCAAAATAGTTATACTATATTTCTAATGTCACTAGGGCTATCTCTGTCCAATTATCACATACAATATATCATATAATATAATAAAAACATTGGTACCCTACACTACTTATTCAATAGTTTTCCACTATGTTCGAACATCGCATGTCCCAAACCATCTCTCTCTAAATTATCCATCCCATAGACTCTTAGGAAAGGCATCACAACATGCACATCATGCATCACATAATCACATCATCCCAACCCATATAATAAAAAGATGATTTTTATGATATATTATAACTTCCATGACCTCTATCAAAAATTTGGTATTATAACTCAAGTTATTACAACCCATACACTGAGTAAGGAACCTCAAGCCATCACAACCAATGAACTTCATACCTATAATAGTCCTTTGGATTCTAAAACTAAAGATACATGTGTTTAAAATAACCATAATCCATCACAACCATATACAAATAATATACGGGGAAACTAAGAAGTGTGAATATGATCAAATTAACAACCAAGATAAGCGAAAGGGGCAAGATCTGGAAGTTAATTATCCATCCTCCCACTAGGATGTTGGGGAAAAGACCCTCCTAGATTCTATTCGGTGTCAATCTCTGTATCGACATGGGTGTTGTAGTGTATGAAATCATAAAAATATAGGATATAATATAAATAAAAAACACACTATTGTCATAACATAGTACTTGTCTCAACTACAACTATCATCACATTGACACTCGGCTTCCACTACGAGATATTATATATCCTATAAGAACACAAAAAAATTAAAGGGTGTACATTATATTATTTATTTTATACTAACATTAAATTATTCCTTAATTAATTCATTATACATTAAATAACCATTACCATTATTATAAATTATATACACTGACCAATAGTGTGAATTCTATGACCTCAAAGCATAATACAACCAAATCCATAGTTTCAAAAGATTATCATCATTAGTATTTCGACAACCCACAACCACATGGGTAAATTAATTTATTTATTATTACCATTATCTAACTCCAAAAATTCTAGTGAATCATCCTAATCGACCAACTATGACATGCATTTCCATGTTTAGTAAGCTACATCAAGTAGTGGGGGTGGAATGCTAGTAAAAAATAAATACAACCTTCAATACTTTAAATAGATTCATTACCAACAATCATCCATGTTTCATCGTATCAACAGTTAATCATATATTTAATCCATTCCATTATCTCTAGTTCCATCCTCAATACCACCATGCATATACCCATGAATCTCTCCATCCCATGCATCAACTGCTGCCACAACATCAGGACCCCCTACACACATATTGTCATCCATTATAGGATCAGATCATGTAACACCCTATGTTTTTATGAAATATTATTTTCAAATTAATTTAATTTTTTTTATATTTTTCAATTCATGCAATTCTAAATTTATCTTGCATTATAAGAAATAACCAAGTTATTATTTTTTGTACGCAACACCAAGTTAATATTACTCAATTCACAACACATAGATTTACCTATGGAAAAGGAAAAAATATGCTTGTATTGTGATACTCACAATACAGAGTCCCTTCCATAGTTGGTGTTACACGTAAGACAATTTTTTATCGAACTAAAATATATTACTAATAATATTATTATAATTTTTTAAATGATATATTTATAACATATTCATTGATCATAGTAATATAAATAGTAATAACTAATTTTAAATGTTATTTATAATTTTTTGGTGTAAATAAAACATATTGATAAGGGAATATATAATTTTTGGTAAAGTATTTATTTGTTTTAAAATACAATTTTCTTAAATGAAATTATTTTTATATCCTTCAATGAATAACATTAAAATTAATTTTAGACACTATTATAAATTTAAAATTATAAGGAAATTTAATTTTTGAATTCATAATGTTAAAACTATCTAAGGGTGAATTTTTGGGATTTTATGAGAAACTTCATTTCAGGATATATAGAGAAAATTTATGAATTTTAATTCAAAACTACTTTTTCGTCTAATTTAATTACAATGGTAAATTATGTTTTGGATGTTTTTAAGTTAAATTATATAAATTATACATCTATTAATTCAATTTTTGTCATTGTAATCATTTTTATTCATAATTTATATATAATTCTTAATGAACTTTGGACATTCACACTTTAAAAACCATCTTTCTCGCCATATCTGCGGGTTTAGCATCAAACTTAATTTCTTCATTTTTTTGAATTTAATTTAGAAAAGTGGGAATATAATATTTTAATAATTATATTTTTTATATAATAATAATATAAAATTAATCTTTCATGAAAAATAAAAGAGAAAGTGATAACAATTAATTACAATGATTAAGGTAAAACTAATCATTACAATGGACTAGACCTTAAACTTAATGAATAAAATGACCTATCCACATATCCAAAACCCATTTTTTGGAAACATTTATTCAAATAAAATTCTATTCTTGAATTTTTATGTTTTTTATTACTTTTTTTAGGTAAAAACGTTGGTACACCTATCTTGCTTTAAAAAATTCCAAGTGTCTCTCCTCTCTCCCTTATAAAAGGCCACCACTTATCCCTTTCCTAACACCCCTAAATCAACTTTTTATAAAGAAATATATGCAAAAATATGACCTAAAAATCTATCTAATAAACCTAGAATCCTACCCTTGGGCCTAAATCCATCCAAGGAAGCTCTTTTGTGCTAACCAGAAGGGGTTACCCAAAGAAGAGGTAACATCCTTCCTCAAAGTTCTTTTTTTCTATTTTCATTATCCACTCAATAAAATCTTATTACTACGTGATTACATAATAAATTAAGTATTATATTTATATTTATATGTTTTTATGTTAATATATATATATAAACTTACATAAACTTCCATCAAATGTGTAACAAACCTGCAGTTTAGTGTGTATGTCGAACTACCGTCTCACAGAACGATGTCATCCATTTTTTCATTACCAAGATTCATGGTTGGTAATTATGATGGACATGATATTTATATATGTTAAATATGATATTTATGATTCCTTTATTCTTATAAAATTATTTTGTTTCACATACCTTTATGCTTTCTATTTGTGTAAATATGATAGCATCATTTGTGGATGTGTGGACTACCGTCTCCACAAAGTGATGCGATACGTTGAAAATTTAAATGGAATGTATTAAGGGTGGGTTTAGTGAAATTATATGATATATTTTATATAATAATTATAATGTAATGATATTATATATATACATATTTAGTTTAATTTAATTCTCTCAAAATGATAAAAAAACGTAAACATTAATCATGTGTGTGTACGGTCTACCATCTCCATGAACAGTGTGTTCCGTTTCATATTTATATATTATATATATTATTATATAGTTAATATATATGATAATAATATCATGTTTTAAATTCTATAAATAATTAAATCATGGAATATTTAAGATTCTCATGAATATCAAGTAAAAAAATATATGAAAAATAAAGTAGATATTACCTGAAATGTAACATTAACAAGAAGTTGTTAATAAACTGGTAATATAAAGTCATAAAAAAACATGTTGTATTAGATATAATGATATGGTTTTGATTTATATTTATAATAAACTTATATTAATTAAATAGGATGTTTTATCATTTACAATGAAATTCAAGACTTAAGGTAAGGGTTTTCATTATCTCGCTTTTATATTCTTTGAGATACATGACTTATTCAACACTCATTACTTTTTTGTGGTGTATATACATCCCATGAATGTATTGTCAGATTATAATACATAAATATATGGTTATTTACATATCCATTTATTATATTTAATACATGGGGTTTATGATTTAAATGATTCCAAATTCTTAAAGTAACTTTGTCTCAATTTTCCTTCTTTGAGACACATGTCATGTTATGCACCTATATTATTTTAAAAGGTGTATATACTACAATTTAAAATGTTATATCATAAACCTAATTATTTTAATTATATTTTAATCTTCATGTAATTTAATTTTTTAACATGGGTAGTATAATTCAATTATTCCAGTTGGTAAGAGGTTTTTGAAATAAACTCATCATTTATTGATATTGTTAATGATTATGCTTCCATTGATGAAATTTTATTATCCATATCTCAATATAAATCCTGAATTTTATTCAAATTTATAAATTCCTTAGGTATTCATGTATTAGTAAAATTCACCCACCCTTTGGTACTTAAGATAATTAAGAAAATACTTTTATGAAAATCTGAATTTATTTCTCCTTTCGGTCGGAAATATGTGTTCTTTTAGAACCATGGTTTCTAGAAATGTTTTCAATTTTTTTAATATTATTCTATAATGTAAAATGGATGTTTCTACCCATGTTTTACCTTTTTAAAAAATGTTTTTAAAAGTTATATTATTTCCATTTTCTGATCATGCCACTTTTCTAAATTTTTATGATGAAATAGGAATGTTCGGTATATAAAGACATACCCATCCTCATGATTGTCAGTTCCTAAAAGCTTCCTTGGTAATTTTATATGGTTATTTTTTAAAGAAACAATTTTCCAAATATTCTTGACATTTCTTGTGTTTTAATTTTTTTTAAATGTTATCAAAAAATGTTTTATGTATAAAAAGATTTCTAAATGATTTTGAAAGCTTCATTTATATGTATTCAAAAAGTTATTTTACAAGAAAATAATTTCAATGATTTCAAGATTTATTTATATTTTTTCAAATCTATTTTCTAAAAATGGGTGTCCAATTTATTTCATGACTTCTTTTTAGTTTATCAATGTATTTTAAAAGAAAAATGTTTTCAAAATGTTTTCATGATTTCCTTATAAGTTCTCACATCCATTTCCTAAAAACGGTTTTCCAAAATATTTCAGGCCTTCTTTATAGGTTTTAACATGAAAACTATTTTCAAAATTTTTACACTATTCTTTATAAACTTTGAAAGTATTTTGATCAAAAATAGTGTTCAAAATAATTCAATCTTATTTACATGTTTTCCAATAATTTTCAATGAAAAATATATTCAAAATATTTCCATTATTCTTTATATGATTTCAAGGTTATTTTCAATGAAATGGATTTTGAAAATGTTATATGTTTTAAAAAGTGATTTTAAAATAAAAGTTATGTTTCAAGTGATCATTTAGAATCTTTCACCATCTAACATGACATCCTTGGTTATAGTTTATGCTTCAATAGGGATATGATCCAAGGATACCATTAATATCTTTTCTTTGAATGGTATATGTTTTTGTGGTTTTATTTTTATGAAAACTGTTTATTTTTAGTGGGTTATACCAAGATAAATTCTTATGAAACCCACATATATTCATGGTTTATTCATTGATGAAATTATTATCAATCCTGTCTTTTTTAAATAGGTAATTAGATGGTTAGCTTTTTATGACACCTATTTATTTCATGAGTTATGCTATGATTTTTTATGATTTGGTGGAACATGTATGTATGATATTGTTATGATATAGGTGGTACCTATATCTCCCTCCAATGTATTGGGTAAATATTTATATCTCATGAGATAATGATGGGTTTAAAGTTGATGGGATTAATCCACTATGAAATATGGAGAAACTCAATCCACTATGGGAAGATTGAGAAACCCAATCCACTATGGGAAAGATAGGGAAACCCAATCTACTATGGGAATATGGGAAACTCGATCCACTATAAGAAGATGGGGAAAACTGATCCCTTGTAAGGATTGTACTATAACTGGGGATGGTAGTGTGTCACTCCCTATGGGTTTAGTCCCCATGAAGTTCTATAATAAGTTCCATCCATTCATATTGACTTATAGGGAATGACATTACATGTTTATGTGTGTGCCAAAATTCCATGTCTCTATACTATGTTATTCTTTCGTGACTTATTCTCTTGTTTTCATTATGATGAATGTATTATTTACCTCAAATCATTATTCCATGATTATTTTTTATGATATTTTATATAGAGGGTGTGATCTTATAATGTTATGAACACATTTTCATACCCTTATGCTCATGTTTATACTTACATATCTCCCTTGTTTACCTCTACTGGGCATCTGAGGTCACCCCTATTATTTTTTCATTCCCTAGGTTATGAAGATATATTTCATGTGTGATATGACTAAGAGGGGTTATATTCTTGGAGAAACTATCAGTATATAATGTAACTCACTCATGTTCCAGCATTTACTTTTAAACATTTCAAAGGGAACTAAACTAATACAGTCTTTGGGAGTCTCTTGTTAATGTATTAAGTATTCCAATGAAATTATTAAATGGATATGTGTATTAATTGAGGGTTGTTATATTTGGTATTAGAGTGAATTTTTAGTCAGCCTTTAAAAAATAGGTTGATAAATATTTAGTGAGATCCCTTGGAATTTTTCTAATGATATTTATAGGGATGTATTTAAGGATGAGTTTAGGGATGAAGAAAATTATAGGAAAATGTCCTGAAATTTTCGTAAAGGATTGAGTGAGTGGTTTTCTAGTAATACATATCTGTCTAGATACTATAAGTGGAAATGATTTTGGAACATATATACATAGGAGTAACAAATATGACAATGTTTTTTCTGCCCGACTTGAGCATAATCCAATGCATGACAACGAGCCTTACTGCACACGTACTTTGACACTCTCATGAAATATTCCTTGGAAATTCAAAAACTCATTAAAACCCTTAATTAAGGATTTAAATATAGTATAAATATTAATAAACTTGGATAGACCTATGGTTTCTTATTTTAAATAAGTACGTGTCATGATTTGGACATCCTATAAGTAATTCTTTATGATTATATGATATTCTACTATGATAAGTGTTGCTCACATTATGCTTTTTGGTCATATCCAAGAAGAGAAATTGGAAGATTCTATGTTAATTTTTAATATTTTGGATGTAGAATTTGTGGGAATTATAAAATTTATATCCTATGTGGAAATATCAACAATATAATTAAGAAGGTTTTATGAGTGATGGTTATACCGATAAAGATAACTAGACTGCAAATGACCAGTGAAAGGTATGATATGTTCTTCGAGTATTGTTTACATTAAATGCAAGAATCATGATTAGATTTAGGTTGAGGAACCTTAATAAAGGATTTGTATTTCTTGTTCTAGTAAAGAGTTATTATGTAATAAAATAAATAATCTTGTGTAATGGTTTAAGAATAATGTTGGTTGATTGAAGTGTATATGTTTTGGAGTGAAAAGATTATTTTATATCAATAAAAAAATTATTTTTAGTATAATTTTTTTATCATAAATTGAAACGGATTTTTGGAATGGTGATGGAGACTTATAAAAGTGATATTTTGATTAAGGGAAGGAAACTTGTAATGTGTTCAAAATATTATGGAAATTGTGTTTAGCTTGGATAAAGAGATGATTAATTTGGATAAAGTATATTAGATATTATCAATGGCATTATAACCAATTGTTGATTGGTTGAAAATGGGATTTATGTTATCATGGATGATATTTAGAACATTACATACATAAGGAATATATCTAGTAGTATTTGGAATAAGGATTAATAAATTCTTTTAAAAAGTATGTAGGGTAATTATGGTTATTAACATGTTCCAAGAGAATATATGATAAAGGTATTCACATGTTTCAAATGTGATTAACACGATATACCTCATGAAATGTGGGGGTTCAATGTTATTTTTATTTAGTGAACTTCTTTCTTAATATGTGTATTATCACTTTTCTGAAGGGCAACAAGTTTAACCATTTATGGAATTGTTTAAGTTAAAATTTGTATATGGTGTTAAAGATTAATGTATGACTTCAAAATATGATTATTTATCCATACTGGATAACCAATGTTAATTTTTAACTATATATTGAAGAAATGAATATTATGTAACTTTTTATATGTTGGTCGTTTAGTAATAAAAATTTCACCTTCATTTCGTGGAATAATAAATGATTTACTAATTGATCAAAGCACAATGAAAGGTTGAGATTATTCTTATGAAATGAAATGAAATCAAGTAATTATTATACCCAATGAAAATTATTCAAATCTAGGGAAAAGATATTGAAACCAAAAAATGTATCACATTACCTTCATTTTGATGAATCAAATGGTCCCTTAGATCACCCCAGGTTTACGACATTTTGATTGTTAACTTTATAATAACCATGCCCTCTATCACTCTCCTCCAAAACATGATAGTTATATTTATCTTCAATGTCCATATTTTAACTTTCCACCTATGTTATCATATGTGTAAACATAGATATGAGTTATTTTGTGTAATTGTTTTGGTTCCAACATTCCTTTTTTAAAGGAAGTTTTAGTATTCATTTTCTGGATGTGGGTTTCTATTAAAGGAACATACAAGTATTAAACCATTGATAACCCAGAGAAATTTCAAGGGTGAATTTTTTATGGGGGTTAAAATGTAACACCATGAGTTTTTGTGAAATATATTTTTTGAATTAATTTAATATTTTTGATATTTTTCATTTCATGTAATACTAAATTTATATTTCGTTATATGAAGGCACCAAGTTATTCATGGTTTTTACGCAACACCAAGTTGAGATTGTAGTACAGAAAAAACATAGATTAGTTTATGGTATATACAATAATATTATTGGATTGTGTTTCACACAATATTGAGTCCCTTCGATAGATGGAGTTACATGCAAGACAAAGTTTTACCTAACTAAAATATATTATTAATAATATTATTAAAAAATTATAATTATTTAGATAATCTAGTTATAACCGTGTTGTTGAAATTAGTAATATAAATAGTAATAAATAATTTTAAATTTTATTTATAATGGTTTCATGTAAATAAAACATATTGATAATGAAACATATAATTTTTGGAAAAGTCATCATATGTTTAAAATACTATTTTCCTAATGGAACTGCTTATTATGACCTTCTTTGAATAATAACATTATTAATTTTATAAACTTTTAGAAATTGAATATGAAAAAAAAAATTAATTTATAATTTCAATATTATCTTAGGCTTAATTTTTGTGGTTTTTCTCAAAAACATTATTTTTTTTGATGAATTGTAGAAAATACTGAATTTTAATTCAAAACAGGTTATTAATATAATTTATTTATAAAGATAAATCAATTTTTTGATTGGTTTTCAAGTTAAATTAGATCAAATATACATATATTAATCCAATTTATGTCATTACAATCATTTTTATATTGAATTTAAAGATAAAATATTAATAAATATTTGAATATTTCCACTTTTAAACCTTGCTTTCTCACCACGTCTGCGGGAGTAGTATTAAACATAATTTTACTTCTTTTAGGGATTGAATGTTGAAAAAATTACTTAAATGGTTATAATCAGTTTAATATTTATTGTCTAATAATATCAACTGAATTTTTGACCAAAAATATTCATAAAAGTTATTGAAATTAATTATAATGATTAAGGTAAAAATAAGATTAACAAGGGAGTAAAATGTAAACTTAAGGGAAAAATGAACTAGACACTTATACAATGCATCTTTTCTGGCCATATTTCAGCCATAAACCTTATATTATTATTTTGGATGGTTTTTGATGAATTTTTTTAGGTATAAACGTGGGTAAACCTAACTTGTTTTCAAAAATATGAATTCTCTCCCCTCCCTCCATTATAGAAGATCACCACTTCTCCCCCTTTCTCAAACATTTCAAGCCACTTTGGCTGAACCAAGATCTTCCCAAATTGATCCTGATAATCTATCCCCTCAACCTAGAACCCTAACCTTGGACATAAATATAAGGACCCGACCTTAAAACATTACTTAATCTTGAATTAAATGAATAATTCACATTGAGGATCTTTTCAGGTTTAGTGTTTTAGAGAATTAAGACATAACTATTACATCTCAGAAGATTACAAAGTAGACACAACTACAATTACCTATTTTTCACAAAAATAAAAAAAAATCCTTAAATAAAAAAAGAGTTCTTTTCTTGATATAAATCTTCTTGAATACTTCTTTTCTCTTACCCTTCCTTATAACCTGTGAAAAACATTTCAAAAGCTTGGGATGAGCATAAAAAGCTCAGTAAGGGTTATAACATAATGAAAGGACACATTAACCTGCCAATAAATACAAATCAATGAAACTATAACTCTCAATCATAACATAACTTCTGAAATCATAATATTTATGTATAACTCCTAGAAATCATAAGACATAAAGGTAACTTGAGGAATTCATAACATTCATACGTAGGGAGTAACCCTCATGGTTATGTTTGGAATACCCATCACAGTATATTCTCTAAATCTATTTGGAGAAACATTAGCATTTAACTCCTTCGGGTTACCCAATGCGTTGGAGAGCTATCACGGGCTCACCCGCCCTTAGTTTATCACAGAACCACCCATCTTCATAAACAATGTCCAAGAACCATAATGTAATCGTATCACATAAAACATGCATAAAGGTAACATAACATTTCCATATTTCAATGAAAAGATATCAATACAACATATTGATATAATCAAAACATTATCAAAACCAATTTCAATACCAAAATAAAAGTAAAGTAAAACATGGTATTTATTTTTCATTTAAAAAACCTTATGGCTCATAGAGGAAGCCGATACTCAAATAATGGTCACGGTAGCGGAGAAGTCATTGTCGCCACATAGGTAAGACAAAAACATTCCCTTTTGTCGTTTAGTAAAACTCTTCATATAAAAATATTCCTTTTTAATAAAAGTAAAAGCTAAATGGGTTTATACACTGTATAAAGGAAAGGTGTGTATAAAACAAAATATGCATCGATGAAAGGATATTGAGATGAATTCCCTTATAAAGTCGGTATCCTTAGATTAAGGATAATTCAATTACATAATTATGTGTTACAAATATAAATACACCCAATATAAGAGGATATTAAGTGTAAAACAATCAAAGTTCATCCACACATATTCATAGAATGACATAATCAAGAAATAGAGGTTTAACCCAAAGAATTGAAATTGGGTTAAGAAGTTCCCTTACAGAAATTCGATAGCCTAACATCATCACTTTAATATTAAGAATATGATTTGATGAGAGGTAAAAAGGGTATCTCGTCACTTGTTCATAACTTTTACAGTAACAAGGATATATAATAACATATCCCAACATTAGAATATGTAAATTAAAAGACCTAACAAAAAGAAGTCTTTTAAAAATCGGAGGGTGAAAGGTTCCCTTAATGATTTGGGTAACTTTCAAAAAGTACACCCCATGAAAGAAGGGTCATAAAATGAAGATATAAATACCCATAAATTAATTTATATTACACAAATAATACAATCATGGGCAGTACATACACCACAAAAAGGAAATAGTGTAAAATGTAGAATGAATCTCACAGTAATAAAAATCACTACTGGAATTTAGAGTTATCCCAACGGTAGTATACCAACGGATTAAAGAAACCGTTGGTAGAGTGTATAGAAGGTAACCTTTTCCAATGGTTTGTTCAAACTGTTGGAAATGTGTAAACTAATTTCATCTTTCCCAATGGTTTTGGAAAACTGTTGGGAAATCATGATTTTATTTAACATATACCAATGGTTTAACAAAACCATTGGTAAAGATACACTTTACCAATGGTTTTTAATAACCGTTGGGAAAGATTTCCCCCAAATAAAGAACACCAGAGCCCCCACTCCACCCGATTGCAGACATACCCTAATAGATCTCCTCCTGAATTCTTCTCAGCCACGAGACTCCTTCCAGCCATGATCCATCTTCAATCAAACAAAATTTTATTTCACACTTCAAATTAGTATGTTTTACCTTACTTTTAGCATTATTCCTCTTTTTTTTTGTGATTGATATTTAGATTTAGGCTAAATTAGGGTTGTTGTCTATAGAACCCTTGGATTTGTTTTCTATTTTTTGTTCTACACTTCAAACATGGTAAAGGGTTTGTTTAGTGGGGTGATATTGTACTTTTGGTGGACTTTAGTTTAGTTGAAAATTAGATTTTGATTTGAATGAATTTCTGTTTCAATTTGGGGTGGGGGGGTGGGGTGTGCAGATGGGGTGGGGGAGGATGTCGATGGGTATCCAAGTGGGGTGGGGGAGGGGCAATCTAGGAAGGGTGGGGGAGGGGGCTGGGTTGTCCAAATGGGGTGGGGGTAGGGCTGTTTTCCGTGGGCGAGGGTGTGCAGGTGAGGTAGGGGAGGGTGTCCAGGAAGGGTTGTCCAAGTGGGCTGGGAGGGTATGCAGGTGGGGTGGGGGAGGGGGTGTCTAGGTAGGGTGGGGGATGGGTTATCCAAGTGGTGTGATGGTAGGGTTTTCCAGGTGGGGGGGGGGTGGGTTTTCCAAGTGGGTTGGGGGTAGGGCTATCCAAGTGGGGTCGGGGGGCTGTAACGCCCCGACCCCAGTTACCCAGAGTCAGTGCATTGTTGCGTAACATTGGAATGATCAAAAAAGATCAAGTCTTGAAAGAACGATTAATTTAGTAGCCCTGGTCCTAGAAGGATCAACAAAGATTCCATATTTGGAGACAATATGGCCAAGAAAAGAAATCTCTTGAAGCCAGAATTCACACTTTTGAAACTTCCCATATAATTCATGTCTTCTAAGTGTCTTCAGGATAACACGCAAGTGATTTTCATGATCTTTGTAGATTTTGGAGTATACCAAGAAATCATAAATAAATACCACAACAAAATCATCAAGATATTCCTTGAAAACTTTATTCATTAGATCCAAGAATACAGAGGGTGAATTAGTCAATCCAAAAATCATTACTGTAAACTTGTAATACCCGTACCTTGTTCGAAATGCTGTCTTCAGAATGTCTTCCTTCTTCACACACAACTGATGGTATCCAGATTAAAGGTCAATCATTGAAAAGTATTGATCTCCATGCAGTTGGTCAAATAAATCATCAATGCGATGTAGGGGATACTTGTTCTTTATTGTTATAGCATTGATCTCCCTGTAGTCAATGCACAACCTCATAGATCCATCTTTCTTCTTAACAAAATGGATGGGGGCTCCCCATAGAAAAAACTCTAGGGAGAATAAATCCCTTATTACTCAATTCCTCTAGATGTTTCTATAGTTCAACTAATACCACGGTGGCAATTCTATAAGGGGTCTTCGATATAGGCCTTGATCCAGAAATTAAATCAATGGAAAACTCAACTTCTCATTCTGGAGGATGTCCACGTAAATCTTCCAGAAACATATCCACATATTCTTTCACAATAGGCACATCCTCTATTTGAACATTCCTTTCCTCGCCCTCATTCCTTTCATTCTCTTCCTACCCAATAATTGAATTTAGTTGAGCTATTGGGGGTGGATCTAAATAAGAATTAAGTGGTGATGATTCTTCTCTAAAGATAATGTGTTCCTTATCATCATCATCAAAAATCATAACCTCCTTCTTCTTACAATAAATCTTCACATCATAGTCCGAAATCCAATCCATACCGAGGATTATATCAATCTAAATCATAGGTATGACAATGAGATCAGCAGATAAAGAAAATTTATGTGCTCTATTAGGGACTGAATCACAAAACATTGTTGCAATGATACTTCCCTTTGGAGTTTTAACCGACAACTCCTTTATTAAATCAAATTGGAAATATCTAATTTTCTTAGAAAACTAGGAAGATATGAAACAATGCGATGATCCACAATCAAATAATTCATTTTCTAAACTTGAGGAAACCATTAAATTACCTGCCACCACATCTTTTAGAGCTTCAACCTCAGCAGTAGTGATAACATAAGCATAGCCTTGATCCCTTGGACTCTTCTGAGGTAAGTTCCCTTGACGCTTAGAACATTCATTTGCATAATATCCCATCCCTCTACAATTATAGCATTACACATTGATAGCAACTCTCTTTCCCTTGCAATCATGAGCTTGGTGGCCTTTTTCACCACACTTGTAATAGACTCCCATTCCCTTCAAGCAAGTACCAGGGTGTTTCTTCCCACATTTACTAAAGGGGTGATATTATACTTTTCCCTTCTTCCGCTTATTTTCATTTCCAGATTGATCATAAGATCTCTTCTTTTCTTGCATTGCTTTAAATTCATAAGACTTAGAGAATTCCCTTTCCGTCTTGATAGTACACGAGACAATATCTTCATACAAGGAGAAGGTTTGTGAGACTAATTCTCGATGGAGAAATGGTTTTAACACATCAAAGAAATGATTAATCTTACTTTTTGGGTTACGTATATAATCTGCAGAACGCCTCACTGACCTTGTAAAGTTATCCTCATACTTTGCGACATTATCATCCTCCTCCTGCCTCAGACTCAGAAATTGCCTTTATATATCTGCTCGATGGTCATGTGGAAAGTATTTTTATAAGAAAATTTCCTTAAACTCCATCTATTCCATACTTGATACTTCTTCATCTTCCTTTGTGTTTTGAATCAGCGACCACCATTGATCGACATCTCCAGTGAGGTGGTAAACTACCATGACAACTTTCTCCCTTTCGCTACTCCGCAAGGCGTGGAATATTTTCTCTAAAGAGTTTATCCATTGCTCATCTACTAATGGATCTGTACCCCTATTAAATGTTGGCAATTTTTGCCTCATGAAGCAATCTAACATTGATTCTCCACGTTGCAGATTAGGGTGCTCCATACGAGTAAGGTTATTATTCATAACCTGAGTGAGTTTCCCCAGTATGGTGATAAGCTGATCAGCACCAGTTGTATCACCAACTCCATTATAATTTTCTTGAGTAGGAGGGAAATCACTACATGGAGTTCATGCATTGATACAGTTTCCATTCCTTCCACTAGGCCCCATTTCTAAACAATGTCATAAACAAGATTAGTTTATTAATAGAAATACATAATAACAAACTTGAAAAAAAAACATAACATACATTGATCTACTTATGGATATAATCCATAATCATAAAAAAATTTCTTTGAGGAAGTATATACTCATAAACCCTTCATAATGGTTTTTAAATAAAATGAGAATTATCCTAAGCATATCCCCTGGGAATGTCGTAACCAAAAGTGCAGCAAGGCCTGTTGTCGTGCACCAGTTCTCGTTCGAGTCTAGCTCAATGTGGTGTTTTCAGGTTTTACCCCTAGGTACATCTATGCCAGAGCCGCCTCTACCTGCTCGTATCTAGAAAAGGATGTATTGCTAGGAAAACTCACAAAATCTCTACAATACCAAAATTCTAGGAAGTTCTTCCATACTAATCCTCAAAGACTATCTTAGGTCTAAGTGCCCTAATTAGAGTTTATCTAAATCTAGCTTCCAAGGATAGTACTAAACTACCTCTGATACCAACTCTAACACCCTGACCCCAGTTACCCAGAGTCGGTGCATTATTTAGTAACATTGGCATGATCACAAAAGACAAGTCTTGAAAGACCGATTAGTTTAGTATCCTTGGAAACACTAGATATATTCATAAATGTTATATTACATCATAAAGTGAAAAATCACAATAACATAGTCTCCATAGTCCACACTTATATTCCCTTCATACTATCCCTGTAGGTCAGTCATAAAATATTTCTTCACATCCTGGGAAAATAAAACATAGAAAGGGGTGAGCTCAGATGCTCAGTAAGGATAACATTACAGCAGAAACTTTGATAAATAAACATAAACATTTAAGGCAAAGTTTAACTAAAATAAAAGCCTTTTAAACTTGAACTTCAGCATATTATAGAAAAAATAAAATGAAATAATTCCATTTACATATTCACATGGAAATTCTACTAGTCAAATAATCACATCAAATATCAATAACCACTTTCATAATGGTGGAATTCACAATGCCAGACTATCGTAAACATGTAGCCAAGGCCTCGTTCCAAGACTACAAATAATATTTTGTCAAGGCCTCGTGCCAAGACACCATTTTGTCTCATGAGACCTACTGATTCATCGAGGAGCTATAGCGGGCTCCACCCGTCACTTATTAAGTCCAATGCATTCCTTATATGAAAATTTTTAAACATATCATAAACTATAACATAATCATATCACATAAAACATGCATAAACGAAACATAACATTTCCACATTTCAATCCCAATATATCTATACAACACATTGATATAATAAAAACAATATCAAAACCATTTTCAACACCAAAATAAAATCAAATTAAAACTTGTTATTTATTTTTCATTTAAAAAAATTTATGGCTTGTAGAGGAATCCAAAACTCAAATAATGGTCACAGCGGCGGAGAAGTCATTGTCGCCGAATACGTACGACAAAAAACATTCCCTTTTGTCATTTAGTAAAACGCTTCATATAAAAATATTCCTTTTGAATAAAAGTAAAATTGAAAGGGGTTTATACATCGTATAAAATAAAGTCTTGTATTAAAACAAAATATGCCTCAATGAAGGAAGATTGAGACGAAGTCCATTACCTCGTGTCCGACTTGACTCGGTCGTTCTTTAACCTCTGAAATAATAAACAAGAGTTAATTTATACTTTCTTAAGAACCTTTTTCAAGTTCATTATTCCTTTTATATCACTTATTACCATTTTATGAACATTATGTAATTATTTAAGTTAATAACCATCGTTTTGTCGATCTTTGGTACTTGAGTCAAAAATAAACTTCTTATAATTACAAGTTGTTAATGTGGTAAAATATCCATTATATCCAGAATTATATTCATGATTTAGATATCATATATATCATATATATCCAATATATACATTCATTTATAATATTACATAACATTTAGAGGTAATCAATGAAATGCACCGTTCATGGAGACGATAAGTCGTACGTACGCATGAACGCTACTTTCATTTCTATTTCATATTTAATGGAATGTAATCATAATTATATAAATGTATATTATAATTCCAGTATAATATCATATAAAATATCATTTACTCCATCCTTTATAAATCCCTCATATGGCATTAACAATTCAAACCACTTTGAGGGGGCGGTAGTCCGCACTTCCTAAAATGAAATTACCACGTTTACCCATAATGGAAATCATAAAGGTATTCCATTAATGAAAAATACAAAAGTATAAAGAAAACATAAAAATAATATATATCATATATAAAAATAGTATCATCATAATTTCCACCATGATAGGTGTTAAAATAATATTGAACAATCATCATTTCGTGAGGTAGTAATTCGCCACCCACAGAAACAGTATGTTCTCTAACCATTAGACGAAGGTGTGTGTAAGTGTAAATAAAATCGTTCTCATAAAAACGTCCAAGTATATTTAGGATACTAGTATTTTTACAAAATAAAATAATAAAAATAGTTTAGGGTGTTGGAGAAGCAAAATAAAACAAAACAACATAAGAGAAGACATTACCTTAAAATCGGGTAACTCTTTTTGATTTGAGAAAAAGGATTCCGTGGGAAGACTTCTGCCCAAAGTGAGGATTCTAGGAGTAATAAATGGAAGTTGGGAGAGTTTTTAGGTAGAGGATGGCCAGCCAAATGTCTTGAAGGTGTGAATAAGGTGGTATAGGTGGGGGGCTTTTATAAGAGGAGTGGAGGGGCACTCTTGGAAAGTCATGAAATGTTACTTTATTATATAATGGTTTTCGGATTTTAAAGGCCAAAAAATTATAGATTTAGAGTATAAGGTGATAAGGGTTCAAAATTTACTCATCCAATTTCTTTTTGACAAGTTTAATTCTTAGATTTTACATTATCTTTTCATTTTATTTCAATCGTTAATTAATGAGGTAATCGCAGCATCATCATGGTGTCATAAAAAATATAATTTATTTAATATCTAAAAATTATAAAAAAATCAAGATGTAGGAAATCATTTTATCTTTCAAATGAATATTTATAGTCTAAATGTTAACTTATATAACCCCATGTAATTATTATTTTAGTAAAACAACACATGTTTGTGACAATTTTATTTTTACTTTAAATAAAAAGTTATTAATGTCATTTTCATACACAAGTGGCTCCATGGGGTCCCCAAGTTGACCCATGGATTGTCTTGGTCGTACATGACTCATCCAATAAGGTTAGGACAAGTGAAAAGGTAATTTCATATTATTATAACATTATATTTACCTTAAATTACACTAATTACCTTTAATCACGATTAATAAAACTTAAAAGTAATTATTTACCAAAAATTATTTTCATCCCATTGAACCAAATTTTAGTTTCTAATTACAACCATGTATGTCGGATTTTTGAAATTAAATTTTTAAAAGTGGTAAAGTTTCATTTAAACAAGAAATCAGTTTTTTAACTACCACTTAGTGGTTTCACTATTCATCAAAAATCTATGTTTTTCAGAAAAATACCAAAAATTAACTCTAAGCTATATTTGATATTCCAAATTAAAAAATGATGTATATTTTAAAAAATTCCAAACATATAATTTTCATTAAATAATTTTATAATTAAATCATGTTGTCAAAATAAGTAGCATGTTTTTAAGAAACAATATCTATCAAAAGATTGACAATTGTTTATTACCAATTTCAAAGTGAAATTAATTCTAATAACCACCATTGGATAAAATGGTAAGATTATATTCTAATTATACATTAAAACCACTCAATATTATAATTTATCACTATTAATTATTTTGATTAAAAAAGTTGTTTCTAATTAAAATTTAGTAATTTTAACTATTCATCAAAATATAAAAGTTATCTGAAAAGTTCCAAAATTTCACCCTAGGATAAATTAGACAATCCGAATCCAAAAATAAAGTCCATTTTGAATGATAAAATTTATAAAATTTTAAAAAGTAGGTATTACTATTCATAATGGCTAGTTTGATTTGTTGTGGTGTGTTAGAATCTCGAAGTTACGTACAATGAAAGATATTGTATTGTTGAAAGAGAAGCGTATCGTAAAAGCTTGAGGTGTTACAGCTGGGTTTTACAAGTGGGGTGGGGGTATGGATGTCCAAGTGGGGGGGGGGGGTGCTGGGTTGTCCATGTGGGGTGGGGGTAGGGCTGTCCAAGTGGGGTGGGTGGGGTGGGGGTAGGGCTTTACAAGTGGGTGGGGGGGGGGCTGGTTTGTCCAAGTGGGGTGAGGGTAGAGGTGTCCATGTGGGGTGGGGGGGGGGTTGTCTAAGTGGGGTGGGGGTAGGGCTGTCCAAGTGGGGTGGGGTGGCTATCCAAGTGGGGTGGGGGGCTGGGTTGTCCAAGTGGGGTGGGGGGGGGGGGAGGTTGGGCTGTCCAAGTGGGGTGGGGGCCGGGTTGTCCAAGTGGGGTGGGGGTATGGATTTCCATGTGGGGGGGGGGGCTGGGTTGTCCAATTGGGGGTGGGGGTAGGGCTATCCAAGTGGGGGGGGGAGCTGGGTTGTCCAAGTGGGGTGGGGGTAGGTCTATCCAAGGGAGGTTGGGGGGGGGGGTTGGGTTGTCCAAGTGGGTTGGGGGTAGGGCTGCCCAAGTGGGGGGGGGGGGGGGGGTTGTCCAAGTGGAGTGGGGGTAGGGATGTCCAAGTGGGGTGGGGGTAGGGCTATCTAAGTGGGGTGGTGAGGGTGTGCAGGTGGATGAAGCTCATAACTATAAACTCTCTATAATTAGTTTCCTTTTTCTAATTAATTACAAATTTGTTTTCAAAAGCAGGAAATGCAGCCAATTAAAGAGAGACGAAGGAAAAAAATGACGAAGAAAAATCGTCGAATGATAGAGATGGGAGTTCCACCATTACTGCCTACAGTGAGTACTTCATTTCAAATATATATATTTAAAAAATATATAATGTCATGTGATTAATTTTTTTGTAAACATTTTTTAGGATCCACCTATACCTCGACAGTTATTCGACAAGGAGCCTAGAACTGGTCCTAGTACTGGTCCTAGTACTCAGGCCAGTGGTATGAGGAGGATTCATACCAGAGGTGGATGAGCAGCTTCATGTACCCAACTAGACCCTGCCCCTCCCACTGACATGTCATCCTTCCCACATTCTGATCCCGGTGTATCATTAGGGACACATGGGATATTTAGGCCTCCCATGTTTTCACCACCTTTTGCATCTTCTGGCCCATCTTTTTCATATCCCATGATGATTCCCACTCCCCAGTTAGAATCCAGTCATACTGTTCTCCCATATTCTTTTCCTTCTACTTCTGTCTCTCCAAGCTTCTATTACCCATCGCCTTTGACTGCTGTTCCATCACAGGGTGTTCCATCAGTTTTGGTGGATCGAGCAGTGCTCAGCGATCAGACTGGCATAGGTATATTTATAGAACCCTAAAAAAAATTTATAGGAATATTTATTTCCATTATAACATGTTGTGATAAAATATTTATTTTTATTTCATGACATATACATCTACTGAAAGGAGGTGGGGTGAGGGCATACACGCATGCGTGCGGTGTGGAACTACCACACACAAGTTATGGCGGATTACAATGAAGACAACCAAATGGTTGAGAAAACAGGGCAACAATGTCGGAGTTTTTTGTCAATGCTTTCCAAATACTCCGACATAATTCTCTTCACCCCGCTATCATGGAGACATTTGCCACATGAGGTCAAGGATAGATCTTGGGAAGAGATATGGGTAAAAATATCTGTTGTATTTAATTCCATGAATTATTTTTGTATTTATATGAATTAATATTTTGATGTCATCTTTGATTTTATTTTCCTGATGGTGAGGGTGCCCGACCTGAACGTCTAAAGGATTTAAGAATGATTTGGAGAGACTACAAGCATGAGTTGTATATTGGATGGCGTGCTAGAGTTGGAACTGAGTTAGATGTGGTACCGGTCATGGATGATTGTCCAATAGAGCAGTATCGTCAGATGATTACTCATTGGACGACTAACCAGTTTAGGGTATTAATTAAATTTCAGGTATTTAAATAATAAATTTCATGTTTTTCATTAATAATATCTTTTTCATTATTTAATTATTATTTAGGAATCATCTGGAATTAATAAAAAAACATTGATGTAAAAATATACCCCCACACACTGGGACGTACTACGATGCCAGATCATGAGAGGAAGCAGGTACGAAAATTATTTATAATTTTTCTTTACGACTTACACTTTCTTTTGTTTCCCCAATTATTTAATCGTTTGCTAAAGTTTTCATATAAAATTAGTTTTCAATGTCATTTTAGAGGAAAATAAAGAATATAGAAGGATGTGTGCCTCGAGCAAAACTGTTTTTCTCAAGTAGGCAGAAAAAGGATGGAAGTGTCGTCAACAAAGCAGCTCAGCAGTAGATTGTAAGTTTTAATCTGTTGATTTTATATTTTATTAACTATTTTGTAACATAATAATATATTTATATTTGTTATAGGCTTCTTTAGAGGCCTTATATGCCCAAGAACCAGATAATTTTGGGCCTACTAATCACGTATATCAGGTGTTGGGAGAGAAGCATCTTGGCAGAGCATGCTGCCGACCTAGGATAGCCCTGACAAGGTATTGTCCCTCCTCAGGTATGAGTTGTAGTGCCACAGAGCTACAACAAGTTAGGTAATAGGAAGAACATGTTGAAAAAAGGGCCATAGAGACGACAGAATATTCTGCTAGGGAAAACATTGCATTTATGAAATTTATTAAAGTTCTACGTCCAACACTTCCACCAGAGGTCAGCCCACCTTTTGATGAATATATTTCGTCGATATATACTATATATGGTGAACCATGCAGCAGTTCAAGTGGTGTTCAAGATGATGTCTTTCCTGATGATGATGATGGTTAGGAGTCTGATGTGGAAGAGGAGGGAGAGGAGGAGGGTGAGGCGAATGGCAAGGGTGAGGAGGAGGGCGAGGAAGAGGGCTTTGAGGAGGGCGAGGACGAGGACGAGGGTGATGAAGATGGTGATGATTGTGATGTGGAAAAAGTTGATCCATTAAATTTTTTACTAATATTACTGAGATTTTATGTTTAATCTATTCTAGTTGTTGGTTTCATCTAGACCCGTAGTATAGTATTGGAGTTGAGTTATTTTTATATATTGTCTGTTTTCATGGATGTTGATGACTTTTAGTGGTTGCGGTGTATATTGAGCATGTTTATAGAGTTTTGTGTGTTTGGTAACTCCTTGGAAATCCCCCCTCCTTACTAGACCCTAGACAACCCACCACCATCCTCCTTGGGCCCCGGATAGCCCCCCGGACAGCCCCCCCTCCTCCTTGGTCCCCAGACAGCCCCTCGGACACCCCCTAGACAGCCCCCCACCCTCCTCCTAGACCCCAGACAGTCCCCGGGACAGCCCCCCCACCCCTCTCTGGACCCCCAGACATCCCCCCACCCTCCTCCTTGATTTCACATGCCTTTTTTCTATTTGTCTGATCATGCAATGTTATTTAGGATTATACCATTTTTGTATGTCTTGAATTATATGAATGTCTTGGTAAGCTTATTAGCTCAGTCTCATCAAATGCATGTGATGATATGATTTAATTTGAATACAAAGAATTGTTGTGCATTCTCCATGTTATGTGAACTATGTCTTGTTTGATTCGGTTTACTTGTCAATTGTTAGGATAAGACATGGGTTACATTTTAAGGACTCAAGGACGGACTCGTCATGCTCAGAGAATTTAGACTTGAAATTCTTGGATGTATGTTTTGTTTTCTAGGTTACGGCTACTAGGATTCTGTTGATACTTTATTAAAACGATACTTGGGTCATTTGTGATGTGTAGGATTCCACATCGTCTAAATCTGATGCGCGGTGTGGCCGGGTAGCACTCTAACTGTGTCTCTTTTGTTTAAAATGGATGGGATTTTAAGTGAAAAGAACAACTGATATACGGAAAACAGACAAAACGGATTCGGATTCTGTTGATACTTTATCACAACGATCCATGGGTCACATGTGATGTGTACGAGTCAACCCTAACTCAATCCGAGTCGCGGTGTGGTCAGGATCACTCTAAGTGTCTCTCTTTTGTTTCAAAAGGACATCAATTTAATTGAAAACAACAACTTACATACAGAAAACCAACCAAATGCATTCGGATTCTATTTAAACTTTAAGAAAACGATCCATGGGTCATATGTGACCTGTAAGAGTCAACCCCACCTCAATATGATTCATGGTGTGGCTGGTAGTACCCTAACTGTGTCTCTTTTGTTTAAAATGGACGCGATTTTAAGTGAAAAGAACAACTGACATACATAAAACTGACCAAACACATTCGAAATGAGTTGATGCTTTAGGAAAATGATCCATCGGTCATATATGATGTGTGTGAGTCAACCCCACCTCAATATGAGGCCTGGTGTGGCCGGAACCACTCAAAGTGTCTCTCTTTTGATTCAAAAGGACATCATTTTAAGTGAAAAACAACAACTAACATACAGAAAATGGACCAAACTTATTCGTATTCCATTTAAAATTTAGCACAACAATCCATGGGAAATTTTGGATGTGTTCGAGTCAACCCTACATCAATATGAGCAACCGTGTGGCCAGTAGCACCCTAACTATGTCTCTTTTGTTTAAAATGGATGGGATTTTAAGTGAAAGAACAACAGACATACGAAAAACTGACCAAACGCATTCGAAATGTGTTGATGCTGTAGGAAAACGATCCATTGGTCATATGTGATGTGTACGAGTCAACCCCGCCTCAATACGAGGCCCGGTGTGGCCGGCACCACTCAATGTGTCTCTTTTTTTTCAAAAGGACATCATTTTAAGTGAAAAAAACAACTGACATACAGAAACCCGACCAAACGCATTCAGATTCCATTTAAACTTTAGTAAAACGATACATGGGACATTTTTGACGTTTTAGAGTCAACCCCGCATCAATATGAGACACGGTGTCACCGGTAGCACCCTAACTGTGTCTATTTTGTTTAAAATGGACGAGATTTTAAGTGAAAAGAACAACTGACATATGGAAAACTGACCAAACCCATTCAGATTGTGTTGATTATCTAGGAAAATGATCCATGGGTCATATTTGATGTGTACGAGTCAACACCGCATCAATCTGCGGCCCGGTGTGGTTGGAACCACTCAAAGTGTCTCTCTTTTGTTTCATAAGGACATCATTTTAAGTGAAAACAACATATGACATATGGAAAACCGACCAAATGGATTCATATTCCATTGAAACTTTAGGAAAATTATCCATGGGTCATATGTGACATGATCGAGTCAACCCTGCCTCAATCGGAGGCACGGTGTGTCCAATGGAACCCTAACTGTGTCTCTTTTGTTTAAAATGGACGGGATTTTAAGTGAAAAGAAAAACTGACATACAGAAAACCAACCAAACAAAATATAATTCCATTTAAACTTTATAAAAATGATTCATGGGTCATATGTGATGTGTACGAGTCAACACCACATCAATTCGAGCCACCGTGTGGCCAGTAGCACCCAAATTATGTCTCTTTTGTTTAAAATGGACTCGATTTTAAGTGAAAAGAACAACTGACATACGTAAAACTGACAGAACGCATTCAGAATGTGTTTATGCTATAGTAAAACAATCCATGGGTCATATGTGAGGTGTACGAGTCAAACCTGCCTCAATACGAGGCCCGGTGTGGCTAGAACCACTCAAAGTGTCTCTCTTTTGTTTCAAAAGGATATCATTTTAAGTGGAAACAACAACTGACATATTGAAAACCGACCAAAAACATTCAGATTCCATTCAAACTATAGTATAATGATCCATTGGACATTTTTGATGTGTAAGAGTCAACCCAGCATCAATTCGAGGCACGGTGTGGCCGATATCACCCTAAATGTGTCACTTTTTTTTAAAATGGCCGGGATTTTAAGTGAAAAGAACAACTGACATACAGAAAACTAACAAAATGCATTTAGAATGTGTTTATTCTAGAGTAAAATGATACGTGGGTCATATTTGATGTTTAAGAGTCAACACCGCATCAATACGAGTCCCGATGTGGCCAAAACCACTCAATGTGTCTCTCTTTTGTTTCAAAAGGACATCAGTTTAAGTGAAAACAACAACTGACATATGAAAAACTGACCAAACGCATTCAGATTCCCTTGAAACTTTAGTAAAACGATACACGGGACATTTGTGATGTGTATGAGTCAACCCCGCATCAATCCGAGGCACGGTGTGGCCGGTAGCACCCAAACTGTGTCTCTTTTGTTTAAAATGGACGTGATTTTAACTAAAAAGAACATCTGACATACGGAAAACTGACCAAAAAAATTTGGAATGTGTTGATGCCCTATTAAAACCATCCATGGGTCAGATGTTACATGTACGAGTCAACCCCGCATCAATCTGAGGCCTGGTGTGGCCGGAACCACTCAAAGTGTCTCTCTTTTGTTTCAAAAGGACATCATTTTAAGTGAAAACAACAGCTGACATACGGAAAAACAACAAAATGCATTTATATTCTATTGCAACTATAGTAAAACGATACATGGGACATTTGTGACGTGTATGAGTCATCCCCGCATCAATCCGAGGTACGGTGTGGCTGGTAGAACCCTAACTGTGTCTCTTTTGTTGAAAATGGATGGGAATTTAAGTGAAAAGAACAACTGACATACAGAAAACTGACCAAACACATTTGGAATCTGTTTATGCTCTATAAAAATGATCCATGGGTCATATGTGACGTATACAAGTCAACCCTGCCTCAATCCGAGGCCTAGTGTGGCCGGCACCAGTCAAAGTGTTTGTCTTTTGTTTCAAAAGGACTTCATTTTAAGTGAAAAAATCAACTAACATACAAAAAACCGACCAAACACATTCGGATTCTGTTGAAACATTAGTAAAACAATCCATGGGTCATATGTGATGTGTACGAGTCAACCGTGTATCAATCTGAGGCACCGTGTGGCCGATATCACCCTAAATGTGTATCTTTTTTTTAAAAATGGACGAGATTTTAAGTGAAAAGAACAACCGACATATGGATAACCGACCAAATGCATTTGGAATGTGTTGATGATGTAGGAAAATGATACATGGGTCATATGTAAAGTCTACGTGTCAACGACACCTCAATAAAAGGCCCGGTGTGGCCAACACCACTCAAAGT
Organism: Viscum album; assembly: GCA_963277665.1. Taxonomy (NCBI): domain Eukaryota; kingdom Viridiplantae; phylum Streptophyta; class Magnoliopsida; order Santalales; family Viscaceae; genus Viscum; species Viscum album. The sequence continues at coordinate 1,115,714,597 of OY728146.1, forward strand.
ATCTCTCTTTTGTTTCAAAAGGACATCATTTTAAGTGAAAACAACAACCGACATACCAAAAACTGACCAAACGCATTCGGATTCCATTAAAACTTTAATACAATGATCCACGGGACATTTGTGACATGTAACAGTCAACCACGCATCAATCTGAGGCATGGTGTGGCCGGTAGCACCCTAACTGTGTCTCTTTTGTTTAAAATGGATGGGATTTTAAGTGAAAAGAACAACTGACATACAAAAAACCGACCAAACGCATTTTGAATGTGTTGATGCTCTAGGAAAATGATCTGTGGGTCATATTTGACGTGTACAAGTCAACCCCACATCAATACGAGGCTGAGTGTGGATAGCACCACTCAAAGTGTCTCTCTTTTTTTTCAAAAGGGCATCATTTTAAGTGAAAACAATTGCTGACATATAGAAAACCAACCAAACGCATTCGGATTCTATTGAAACTTTAGGAAAATGATCCATGGGTCATATTTGATGTGTATAAGTCAACCCTTCCTCAATATGAGGCACGGTGTAGTCGATAACACCCTAAATGTGTCTCTTTTGTTTAAAATGGACGAGATTTTAAGTGAAAAGAAAAACACACATGTGAAAAACCGACCAAACTCTAGTAATGCGAAATGGGCGGGGCGGGCCAAGCCCGCACGGGTTTGATCCCACGTGGTTTTGTTCGTAAAAACCCGCATATAATGCGAACAAAAAATTTCAAGCTCGCCCTGCCCCATATAAACCCGTGGGTTGCCGCTGGTTGCCCACGGGCTTACCTACATTTACAGAAAAAAAAACTATCTATAATAATTTAAATACTTTACTTTTTATCATTATTAAAGGTATTTGTGGGGAGAAGTATGAATTAACATTAACTAGAGTTTTAAAGTATGTGATGGAACATTTTTTTGTGGGTTAATGGTGGTATGTAGTAACACTGATGTGGTGACGAACTGTTGCGATAGAAAGTAGGTGAGTGATTGGTGATGGGTGATGAATAATAATGTTGATTCTGTGGTGATGTGAAGAACTAAACTTCTGAATGAATGAAGTCTCTCCAGGTAATGATCTGTTTCAGAGGAAACTATTAGTTTTTTCATGAGGTTCAATCCAATTCTCATAATAACAAAATAAAATAAAATTATAACAAAATTAAATCGACCTAAAAAATATTATGATTATAATAACTCTTATATAATTGAAACCATGCGCATAACAATGAGTTCCATTTTTTGAGAGATTGGTTGACCCACCGTGTGAATATGGTTAATAATTACTATATAAATAATATAATATCATATTAAAACAATAAATATAGGTTTATTTAAAATTCACATATGAATAAATGGTGAATTAATATGACCATTATGGTGAGAAATCATATGTCACCATTTAACCATGATTTTTTATTAAAGAAACTAAAATGTTAAAGAAACATATATTGTAAAAATAATATATATATATTTTAAATCAGGCCCGTGGGAAAGCCCGCACCCACACGGGCTCAACCCGCATTGGACCGCACCCACGCAGGCTCAACCCGCATTGTCCCTCACTCTTAACGGTCAAAATTTATATGCCCTCCACACCCCACATCCACCCCATACCCGCAAATCCCACGGGCCGCGAGCCCGCTTTTCATCGCTACCAAACACATTCATAATGTGTTAATGCTCTAGGACAACAATCCATGGCTCATATGTGATGTGTAAGAGTCAACCTCACCTTAATCCGAGGCTCAGTGTGGCCGACACCACTCAAAGTGTCTTTATTTTGTTTCAAAAGGACTTCATTTTAAGTGAAAACAAAAACTGACATACGTAAAATCATCCAAACGCATTCAAATTCCGTTGAAACTTTATGAAATGATCCATGGGACATATGTGACATGTACGAGTCAACCCCGCCTCAATCTGAGGCATGGTGTGGCCGACACCACTCAAAGTGTCTCTCTTTTGTCTAAAATGGACATCATTTTAAGTGAAAACAACAACTGACATACGAAAAACCGACCAAACACATTCATATTTTGTTGAAAATTTAGGAAAACGATCCATGGCTCATTTTTAACATGTTCGAGTCAAACCTGCCTCAATCCGAGGGGCAGTGTTGCCGGTAGCACTCAAAGTGTCTCTCATTTGTTTAAAATGGACATCATATTAAGTGAAACCAAAAACTGATATACGGAAAACTGACCAAACGCATTCAGAATCTGTTGAAACTTTAGTACAACGATCTACGAGTCATATGTGATGTGTACGAGTAAACCCCAAATATATCTGAGTTGTGGTGTGGCCGACACAACTCAATGTGTCTCAATTTTATTTGAAATGGAAACCATTTTAAGTGAAAAGTACAGCTGACATACGAAAAACTGACCAAATGCATTCGGATTCTGTTGAAACTTTAGGAAAATGATCCATGGGTCATGTGTGACATGTATGAGTCAATCCCACCTCAATCCTAGGCGTGGTGTGGCTGGCACCACAGAAAGTGTCTCTCTTTTGGGACTGACCAAACGCTTTCGGAATATGTAAGATACTTTAAGACAATGATCCATGGGTCATATGGGACGCGTACGAGTCAACCCTGCCTCAATCCGAGACACTTTGTGGCGGGTATCACTCCAAGGGCATGTAAAATGTTTAAAATGGACTTCATTTTTAGTAAAAACCACTTGTATGTACTCTTAATTGTGTATAACACGTATAATTACTTATTCATTTTTTATGTATTTTATTGATATTTGATAATTAAATTATGTATGTATTCAATTATGAATTGAATTTCGGATTTGACATATAATTTTCATCTAAGTTTTAAATTGAATTCCAAATCAATTATGTATGTTTGTAATTATATTATGAATTATGATTTAATTCTGGATGTGTATAGTTCGAGGGTGAAATGTTAAATGTGTATGAATTATATGTTAAATAATTGTAAAGGAGAGGGAATGGAGAATTACAGCACAATGGACATAATTACAACATGCAAGAAAGGGATTGTAGACCCTTCTGTACAAATTGCAGGCTGTTGTGCAATTTGCACAGCATATCCTATGCCAACGGTTTCAAACCGTTGCCATAATTTTTGTAGGATGTTTTTACCAAGGGTTCTATGAGAACCGTTGGAAAAAAACCTTTGCCAAAGGTTTTTTAAACAGTTGTAAAAGGTTCTTAGAAGAGGTTTTACCAATGGTTTAGTTGAACCATTGGCAAAACTTATACCAACAGTTCAACCAAACCGTTGATATAGGTTAATGTAACTAACCTATCCCAATGGTTCCACATAAACCGTTGGGAAAACTTTTTCCTAATACCTTACTTACCTAAGGTTGGAAGAACTATTGGTATAAGATATACCAACTTTTCTACATCCTATACCAACGGTTTTTAATTGTTGGGAAATATAATATTTTTAGTAGTGAAGTGAGTTAAAAAACCCCTTGCCTTGGTGTAATCAATCGAGTCGTATGACCAAAAGATAATTAACACAATATGATACAAATAATACCAAGAATGTAAATAGAATCATGATAATATAGATCAAATGGTAGAACAAAATACACCACATGAAATAAATTAGTGGCGAACAATGGAAATATCACGGAATTAAAAGTGAGATAAGAAATCCCATACGAAAATTTGGCCGCCTAACAATGCCACTCAAAACATCCAAAAAGGATTGATGAGATAAAATAGGGTATCTCATCATATGAACATAAAAAGTACAGTAAGAGGAATATAAAATAACATCCCAATCATAAGAAAGAGGATCTTAAAAGGAATGACATAAAAGAGATTACTTAAAAAGAAACAGAGAGGTAGGATCCCTTACCTCAAGTCCGACTTGCCTTGTTCATTTCATTATATTCCCGAATAATAAACTTTGGTCAATTTATAATTTCTTAAGGTCCTCCTTTAAATTTTATTATAAAATTCATATCACATATTATAATTTTATAATAATTAGTTAATTATGTGAGTTCATATCAGAAGTTTTTGTCGATGTTCGGTACAAGAGTCAAAAATGAACTCGTTTGAAAAGAATTGTCCATGGAGTTATAATTACACCATCTCCAGAATTGTATTAATGATTTAAATATAATATATATACATTATATATTCATTTTATACTATTCCATAACATTCGGAGATAAAAAATGAAATCCACCATTCATGGAGATTATAGTTCGTACGTACGCATGAACGCTACTTTCATTTCTCTGTAATATTAATGGAATTAAAACTAAATGAGAGATATATATATTATAATTCCAGAATTATATTCATCATTAAGATTTAATATATATCATATATATCCATTATATATAAACTTATAATAGTACATAACATTTGGATATAAGAAATGAAATGTACCGTTCATGGAGACGGTAAGCTGTACGTACACATGAATGTTACTTTTATTTCGATTTCATACTTTAATGGAATGAAAATATAATGATACATAGGTATATTATAATTAAATTATAATATCATATATAATATCATTAACTCCATCCTTTATACATCCCACATATGGCATTAACGATTCCAATCACTTTGAGGGGGCGGTAGTCCGCACTACCTAAAATTGTTTTACTTAGGTGTTACATTCTTTTGTTATATTTTCCTTTCATTAAAAATAAAATGATAAAATGTCACTATCACCCAAAATTTATTTCATGGGGTCCTAAAGATGGCACAAGGAATCCCATGGTCGGCCATGACAGCACCAATAGAATTAGGACACATTTTTTGGTCATTTTTTATTTTTATGACATTATTTTATTACCCTTGACTACCCGATTACTAATTAATCACGATAATTAAAGATAATTATCATCGTTACTATTCATAGTGTCAAAAAAAGTCTTAATTAAATTATTTGGACCATATGATTCATAATAAAGAACCCATTTTACCAAATTACAAACATATAAATTTTAGTAATTAATTTAAAAATAATTCTCATTGTCAAAACCAGAGACGAGTTTTTTAGAAGTAAAATCTATCAAAAGATTGACTTGTTTTTACATCCAATTGAAAAGTGAAATTAATTATAATGAAAAACATTCTATTAAGTGATAAAAACATATTAAATTACACTTTGAAACCATTTAAAAGGACAATGTAACTATATAAATAAATTAGATGAAAAATTAGTTTTGAAGTAAAATGCAGTATTTTTCACTATTCATTAAAAATGAACATTTGTCAGAAAAATACCAAAAATTCACCCTAATATATATTTGATATTACAAATTCAAAAATGATATCAATTTTAACAAATTAAGAACATATAAGTTTCATTAATTAATTTTATAATCAATTCCTGCTATCAAAACAAATAGCATGTTTTTAAGAAACAATATCTATTAAAAGATTGACACTTGTTTATGTACAATTTAAAAGTGAAATTAATTTAAATGACCACAACAAGATTAAATGGTAAAAATTTATTTTAATTACACTTTCAAACCAATTAAAAAGATAATCTAACATTATAAATAAATTAGATTAAAAATCACTTTTGAAATAAAATACAATATTTTTTACTATTCATTAAAAATGAATTTTATCAGAAAAATACCAAAAATATACCCCAAGAAAATTTTGATGATACGAATCTAAAGAAGAATTTTATTTTTTCAAAATTAAAATATGAAAGTGAACATAACTAGATTTAAATAGGTTTCTCCATCAAAAGGCAGTAAATCGCCCTTTTAATGTAAATTATTCTTAAAATCAGATTCATTTACATTTTAAGCCCATAAATTTTATTGGATAAAAGTAAATAAATTTAAAAATTATATATAATAATATTGTATTTAGTTTTATTCATTCACTCCAATACAATAGATATGTGTCAACTATCATTTAAAATAATTATATTATTTGTGTGCAACGTAAGATTTCAAAGAAACTCGATGTTGCGTATTGGGTACTCCATCGAACGTAGAATATCATTTAAAGTAATATTAATATTTTATTCACAAATATTAATATATATGGAAATTTAATATTCATTATTTAACTGGGATGTTACATCCTTCCCCCCTTTTGGGAATTGCGTCCTCGCAATTTTAAGATAGGGCTCAAAGGCTTCATTGAAAGCCCCACATCTGAATAGGAGTAAATTAAACTATCACTTTAAAAGAAAGAAAGAAAAGTAAAAAGGTCACCAAAGACAAAAGATAATAGGATTCCATGAAACCATGGATTTGGGGGAGAAAAAAAACCATCAAGTTCTGATGGAGAGTGATAGGAAAATATGTCTAGGAGAAAGTTAACTACCAGAAATTCACAAACTTGTGATGGGTTAAACAGTATTTGATTCCCCAGTATGAAAATTTAATAGACAATGTATTTTTCTTCAATTAAATTTCATTGAGGAATTCATTTATGAGATTAAATAAAACATAAGGAAACATACTTACTTGTCGTTTAGACTTTCATCTCTTACTAGATTTCTTACACAAACCCATATTTTCTCCAAAAGGAGAGTATTTTGGATGACTTGTTCACATTAAGAGAGATATAATCAACTTCGAGAGAATCACATAACTTAAAAAAGATGAACTATATATTTCCCATGTCTTTAGACCTTAACCAGAACCAAAATTGTTTGTATAAGGTCATATAATCCCAAAAAAATATAATCTTTTACAAAAAAAATAAAAACTACTCTTAATCTCCAAAATTTGTAAAACAACCCAAAGTTCAGCAAATACCATTCAATAAAAAATTTCCCTTAAAATTCATCAAAAATAAACAAACCTAAGATTGAGACCCAAATATCTGAAGGACTTAATCACATAGTCTTCCAAGTTAAATCTTAACATTTATCTCTAAATAACACCAGTTACTCTTAAAGTATCATACTGAAAAGTAATTATCCTAATAACATATCCTTCATGATAGGTCAATAGTTTCCATAGATAACCCAAAGTCAACCTATTATTGATTAATAAAATAATCTAACTAAAAATAATTTTTCATACTGACTAGGGACTTCACGTAGTCCAGTGGTAGGTGATAAATAAAAGTCGCACTTTGGTTGTGGGTTCGATTCCCACAGTTTGGTCTGACGCGACGGGTTGTCACACAGTCTGCGTGTTGTCCCTTTTTCGGAAACTATATAATTCTTAAAACATTCCCCAAAAAGAGATAAAGTCTTTAAAAATAACGATAACATAATTTAACCTCAATTTTATCTCATGCCGTTCATTTTCCATCATATAGTAACCCATAATTACCTCAAAAGTAAGGATCATATAAACCCTAATGGTTACCATTATAATTATTACATGGACTTCCACATCGAGTTGGTTCTCTCCTACATGATGCATTAGAGAGATCACCACGGTTCAAGTGGCTAATCATGACTCCTTGATAGCTGGTTTAGAATAACCATGAGATTCCACATTGAATCCCCCATTTCATCCAATCTATTAATCAGAGAACAACCACAGTTTCCTTCAAACCCATTGTCACTTTAGTGCCTACTAGATCCATCCATTTACTAAAACCAAAAATGTCAGTGTGAGTATATTAACAAAATCATCAAGTACTACTGAGGAAGATAAACACTAATATATACTTATCCAAGATGTCTCAAACTCATTCCAACTTTCAAAAATAACAATGAATCCATCTAATATACTAAACATTGTGGTTATACACAACTTGTCACTTATGCTTAGACAACACTCTAACTTCTAAAGCTATCTAAACCGACCTATGATACCAACTATAAGGACCTGATCTTAAAACATTACTTAATATTGAGTTAAATGAATAATTTACATTGAGGAACTTTTCAGGTTTAGAGTTTTAGAGAATTAGTACATAACTATTACATCTCAGAAGATTGCAAAGTAGACACTACTAATATAACCGATTTTTCACAACAATAAATTAAATCCTTAAATAAAACAAGAGTTCTTTTCTATATATAAATCTTCTTGAATACTTTCCTTCTCTTACCCTTCCTTATAACCCGTGAAAAACATTTCAAAAACATGGGATGAGCATAAAAAGCTCAGTAAGGGTTATAACATAATGAAAGAAAACATTAACCCACCGATAAATTCAAATCAACGAAACTGTAACTTTCAATCATGAAATACCTTCTGAAATCATAATATTTATGTATAACTCATATAAATCATAAGATATAAAGGTAACTTGAGGCATTCATAACATTCTTACATAGGAAGTATCCCTCATGGTTACGTTTGGAATACCCATCATAGTATATTCCCTAAATCTCTTCAGAGAAACCTTAGAGTTTAACTCCTTAACGTTACCCAATTCATTGGAGAGCTATCATGTGCTCACCCACCCTTAGTTTATCACGGAACCACCCGTATTTATAAACAATGCCCAAGAACCATAACATAATCATATCACATAAAACATGCATAAAGGAAACATAACATTTCCACATTTCAATCACAAGATATCAATACAACACATTGATATGATAAAAACATTATCAAAACCATTTTCAATACCAAAATAAAATAAAATTAAAACATGGTATTTATTTTACATTTAAAAAAAGTTATGGCTTTTAGAGGAAGCCGAAACTCAACTAATGGTCACGGCTGCGTAGAAGTCGTTGTCACCGCATACGTAAGACAAAAACATTCCATTTTTTTGTTTAGAAAAACGCTTCTTATAAAAAGATTAATTTTGAATAAAAGTCAAAGTCAAAGGTTTTTGTACACCGTATAAAAGAAAGTTGTGTATAAACCAAAATATTCCTCAGTGAATGGAGATTGATATGAAGTCCCTTACAAAGTCAGTATCCTTAGACTAAGGATAATTCAATTACATAATTATGTGTGACAAATATAAATACACCCAATATAAGATTATATTAAATGTAAAACAATCAGAGGTCATCCACACATATTCATAGTACGACATAATCAAGAAATAGAGGTTTAACGTCAAGAATTGAAACTGGGTTAAGAAGTTCCCTTACAGAAATTCGACAGCCAAACAGTGTCACTTTAATAATAAGAAAATTAGTTGAAGAGAGGTAAAAAGGGTATCTCATCATTTGGTCATAAGATTTACATAAATAAGGATATATAAGAACATATCCCAACAAAATAATATGTAAATTAAAATAACTAACAAAACATGTTTTTTTTAAAGATGAGGGTGAAAGGTTCCCTTACCGATTTGAGTAACTTTCGAAATGTACACCCCATGAAAGAAGGGTCATAAAATGAAGATATAAATACCCATAAATTAAAGTATATTACAAAAATAATAAAATCATTGGTAGTACATACACCTCACAAAAGTAAATAGTGGCAAATGAAGCATGAGTCTCATGGGAATAAAAAGTGAGATAAAAAACCCCTTACCTCGTTGTAATCAATCGAGTCGTATGACTAAAAGATAATTAACAAAATAAGAATCATAGAATACCATGAATGTAAATAAAATCATTATAATATATATCAAATGGAAGAACACAATACACCACATGTATTAAATAAGTGGTGAACAATGGAAATCTCACGAAATTAAAAGTGAGATAAGAAATCCCTTACGAAAATTCGCATTCCTAACAGCGCCACTCAAAACATCAAAAAATGGATTGATGAGATAAAATAGGGTCTATAATCATATTAACATAAAAATTACAGTAATATGAATATAAAATAACATCCCAATCACAATAAAGAGGTGCTTAAAAGGAATAACATAAAAGAGAGTACTTAAAAAGAAAGAGAGAGGTATGATCCCTTACCTCAAGTCCGACCTGTCTTGTTCGTTTCTTGATATTCTTGAATAATAAACTTTGGTCAATTTATAATTTATTAAGGAACTACATTAAAGTTTATTATTCAATTCATATCACATATTATAATGTTATAATAATTATTTAATTATGTGAGTTCATATCAGACGTTTTTGTCAATGTTCGGTACATGAGTCAAAAATGAACTTGTTTGAAATGAATTGTCCATATAGTTATAAGTAAACCATCTCCAGAATAGTATTAATGATTTAAATATAATATATATCCAGTATATATTCATTTTATACTATTCCATAACATTTGGATATAAAAAATGAAATTCACCTTTCATGGAGACGGGAGGTCGTACGTATGCATGAATGCTACTTTCATTTCTTTGTCATATTAATGGAATTTAAACTAAATGGGAGATATATATATTATAATTCCAGAATTATATTCATAATTTATATTTAATATATATCATATATATCCATTATATATATATATTTATAATAGTACATAACATTTGGAGATAAGAAATGAAATGTACTGTTCATGGAGACGGTAAGCCGTACGTACGCATGAACGTTACATTCATTTCTATTTCATACATTAATGGAATGAAAACATAATTATACATAGTTATATTATAATTAAAGTATAATATCATATATAATATCATTAACTCCACCATTTATACATCCCACATATGGCATTAACGATTCAAGTCACATTGAGGGGGCGGTAGTCCGCACTTCCTAAAATGAAATTATCGTGTTTACCCATTTTGGAAACCATAAAGGAATGGAATAAATGAAAAATAAAGAAGAATAATAAAAAATAAACATAATATATATATCATATACAAATACAGTGACATCTTAATGGTTTCCATGAGAGGTTTTGAATGAAGATTGAACAATCATTGTTTCGTGAGGCAGTAATTCACCACCCACAAAATTAGTATGTTCTTTAACCATTAGATAGAGGTGTGTATAAGTGTAACTCAAATAATTTTCATAAAAACATCCTATTATATTTAATATACTATTGTTGTTACAAATTAAATGAATAAAAAGAGTTTAGGGGGTTGGAGAAGCAAAATAATACAAAAGAACATAAGAGAAGACATTACCTTCAAATCGGATAACTCTTTTTGATTTGAGCCCAAAGGCTTATTTGGAAAGACTTCTGCCCAAAGTGAGGATTCTAGAAGTAATATAGGGATGTATAGAGATAATATGAGCAGATTTTGGATGATACAAGGGCTTTATAGGTTTAGGAAAGGGGGTAGAGGTGGGGGTCTTTTATAAGAGGGAGGAGGGCCACTTTTCAAAAGTCTTAGAAAGTTATGTTATTATAAATTGAGTTTTGGATTTTAAAGGTCTCACAATGATGTATTTATAGGATAAGGTGATGAGGGTTTGAAATCCACCCATATAATAGGTTTTAGAGAAGCGTAAGTCTTAGATTTTACCTTATCTTTTCATTTTATTTAAATCGTTCATTAATGAGGTAATCACTACTTCATCATGGTGTCATAAATAAATAAATTTATGTAATGTCTATAAATTCTAAAAAAAATTCCATGATGTAAGAACTCTTTTTATATTTCCAATGAATATTTATAGTTTAATATATCATTTATGTAGACAAAAATAATTTTTTTTACTTAGGTGTTACAAACTTTTGTTATATTTTCCTTTCTTTAAAAATAAAATGATAAAATGTCACTATCACCCAAAAGTGATTCCATCGGGTCCCAAAGTTGGAACAAGGAATACCATGGTCTTCCATGACATCACCAATAGAATTTGGGCACATGTTGTAGTCATTTTTTATTTTTATGATATTATTTTATTACCCTTGACTACTCGATTACTAATTAATCACGATAATTAAAGATAATTGTCGTCGTTACCATTCATAATGTCGAGAAAAAGAGTCTTAATTAAATAATTTGGACCTTATGATTCAGAATATGGAACCCATTTTACCAAATTAAAAACATAGAAATTTGAGTAATTAATTTAAAAATAATTCTCGTTGTCAAAGCCAAATACTGGTTTTTAAGAAGTAAAATTTATCAAAAGATTGACTTGTTTTTACATCAAATTGAAAATTGAAAATACTTATAATGAAAAACATTGTATTAAGTGATAAAAACATATTCAATTACACTTTAAAACCATTTAAAAGGAAAATCTAACTATATAATTAAATTTGATAAAAAAAAGTAGTTTTGAAGTAAAATGTAGTATTTTTCACTATTCGTTAAAAATGAACATTTGTCAGAAAAATACCAAAAATTTACCTTAAGATATATTTGATATTACAAATTCAAAAATGATATCATTTTTAACAAATTAAAAACACAGATGTTTCATTAATGAATTTTATAATCAATTCCTGCTATCAAAACAAATATCATGTTTTTTAGAAACAATATCTATTAGAAGATTGACCATGTTTATGTACAATTTCAAAGTGAAATTAAATACAATGACCACAATTGGATTAAATGGTAAAAATATATTTTAATTACACTTTCAAACCAATTAAAAATATAATCTAACTATATAAACAAATTAGATAAAAAATCACTTTTGAAATAAAATACAGTATTTTTTACTATTCATTAAAAAATGAATTTTATCAGAAAAATACCAAAAATTTACCCAAAGTAAATTTTGATGATATAAATCTAAAGAAAAATTTTATTTTGTCATAATGAACATATTAAAGTGACCAAAACTATATTTAAATAGGGATCGCCATCAAAAGGTGGTAAATCAGCCTTTTAATGTAAGTTATGCTTAAAATCAGATTAATTTACATTTTAAGCCTCTAAATTTTATTGGATTAAAGTAAATACTTTTAACAAAAATCTATAATCATATTTTAATTAGTTTTATTAATTACCTCCAATAAAATGGCTAGGTTTCAACTACCATTTAAAATAATTATATTATTAGTGTGCAATGTAAGATTTAAAAGAAACTCGTTGTTGCGTATTGGGTACGCCATCGAACATAGAATATCCTTTAAAGTAATATTAATAGTTTATTAAAAAATATTAATATATTTGAACATTTTATATTCATTATTTACCTGGGATGTTAAAATAAATCCATCTAAGGAAGTCCTTTTATGCAAACCAAAAAAAGTTTCCTAAAGAAGAGGTAACACCCTTCCTCAAGATCTTTTGTTTGATTTTAATTCTCCACCCTTAAAATATTATTATTACATGAATACATAATATCCTTAGTATCAGAAATATTCTAAGATTTCTTCTATATTAAGATTTTGACCTACAATAACATGCACTTACATCAAATGGGTAATGAACTTACCGTTCATGGGTATGGTGAACTACAACTTCAAAAAACGATGTTGTTCATTTTTCCATTACCACATTAAATGATTGGAACTAATAAAAAGGATAAACTTAATAGAACTAGAATAGGCCTTTATCAGTTCTAGGAAAGAACTGACTACCACAACACAGTTAAATGGTCATGTATTTTATTATCACCCTACAAGAGCTGATAAAGGTTTTATTTATCAACACAAAATAACAATGATAAATAACACTTTTATCAAAAATTATTAAAAAATGATAAAGGACATCATTTATCAGTGAATTTTTTTATCACTAATAAGCATATCCTTTATTAACTCTTTTAGAAGCACTGATAAAGGATCTATTTAAAATTTCTTCTAAAATCATTTATAAAGGGACATAATGCGGTGTAATGCTTTAGCACACTACAACACCCTAAATGGAGAATATAGTTTATTGTAACAACACACTACGTCACTAGAAACAACACTACAAATAGCATCAGAAATGAGAAAAATTTGATACAAATATAAAATTTAAATGAAATAAAATTTCCAACATAGATACAAGAAAAAATACTAATATGGAGTGTTAGTTGTTTTTTTTACTAAAATTAATGTCAGTTTTTGAAAAAAAAAGATGCACTTGGAGTCATAATGGCCACATCATGATTTAGATTGAGGTTCGACTGATTCTTACATATCTAAAATGACTTATGGATCATTTTTTAGAAGTACCAAAACAATTTTAATTTATTTTCTCAGTTTTGAGTATATCAGTTCGTTTTTCACTAAAATTAATGTCAATTTCAAATTAAAAGATGAACGTGGAGTCATACAGATCACATCATGCGTCATATTTAGGTGAGGATCATTAATACACATATCAAGTGATTTATGGGTCATATTCCTAATGTATCAAAGAAATTAGAATAATATTCCTCAACTTTGAGTACTCCACTCGTGTTTGTTACTAAAATGTCATTTTAAACTCGAAATAGGAACTTTGATTCATATAGGATTCATCATGTGTTGGGTTTATATGAGACTGATTCCTACACATCATAAATTATTTATGCATTGTTTTTCATATATTATCAAGATTATATGAGCATATTCTCTTAGTTTTTGGTGAGTGACACATTTTTTTATTAAAATATCAATTTTAAATTGGTAATGGATACTTTATGTCATACTGATCACATCGTGAGTAAGATTGCGGTCTGGTTGATTCTTACATGTTACAAATTACTTTTGGAACATTTTTCCAAAGTAACAAAACAATCCGAATTCATTTTCTCAATTTTTATTATGTTAGTCATTTTCTTTTACTAAAACTATTGTCAATTTTGAATAAAAAGACGCACACAGAGCCATAGTAGTCACAAATTTCCTCAAATTATGGTGTGTTTGATTCCTAAACATTAAGAAAATTCATGTTTGGTTTCTCAGTTTTTAGGGAGTGGCACTTTTGTTATTAAAATTTCAATTTTAAACTTATAACAGACACATTGATTCATACCAGTCACATTGTGAGTCAAATTGATGTGTGGTTGATCCTTACACATCCCAATTAACTTTTTGATAATTTTCTAAAATTACAAAAAAATTCTAACGTGTTTTCCTATTTTTGAGTATGTGAGTTATTTTTTCCCTATAATTAATGTCAATTCTGAAAAAAAAAGATTCACTTTGAGTCATGCTTATCATGTCGTGTGTTGGGTTGACGTTAAATTGATTCCTAAAAATATCAAATTAATTATGAATCATTATCCTAAAGTATCAAAAAAATTAATTTTGTGCCCTCAGTTTTTATTACATCACTTTTGTTTTTTACAAAAATGACATTTGAAACTGAAAACTTGCACTTTCACCCATACAGGTTGCATCACATGTGGGTTTTACTAATTTTCATATTTATTCAAACAATTAAATTGGATTATATAACTTTTTTATGATTTGTAGTAGTACAGATGTTTATTCAATAACACTGGTAGAGAAATTGAAGCTCCCAGCATAGAATGATCTTACAAGTGTATTACTACCCAATATAAAATCCCTTAAACAAGTGGTTAAAACAATATTTTAATATTTCACCGAAAAATCTTGTAAAATGGATATTATATTAGGTGATAAGTGTTGTGTAAACATTTCAAGAATTTTACCCAAACATAATCTTGGTATGATCCTTATTCTACTTCATTGACAGACAATTTTATTGTTTTTAAACTAGCACTTCATCTCCTCCTCCACCTCAGTCACCTCCTCTACCTCCCCCTCCACATATATCTCTGCCCCTACCCCACCTCCACCTCTACCTCCACTACCTTCTTTGCCTCCACCTCCTCCTTCAGCTCCTCCATTTCCCTACCAAGATAGGGATTCTAAAAAAAGTACTTTCATCCATTATACTTCTCTTTGATATAGAGATCAAAAATAATATATAATATTTCTCACAATAATTCATCACACTAAAAATATATTTTGAAGGTAATAGTTCATACTAGATCACAAACATAGAAGGTAATGACCTAAATATGTTGTCGGTATACATTTTTCCAAAAAGTATGATGCTCAATCATCTCTTAAAAATTGTTTCTTCTTTTGAGTATCTAGATTGTAGAAAATCTCGATTGTACTGAGAAAATATAGAAAAAAATGGTTATGAAATATATTTAATTAAATTTTAATTACCTTTGGAAATTACTTATTGGAGGATAATGTTCTTTCCATGGTTTATTATTTCTCTTATAAATTTTAAAACATAATATCCACAATTGATGTCATTATATTATTTAAGACACCACAGAAACATTGACCAAAATATGTAAAATGTTTTAAAAGTTAAATATTTCTATATATAACATAATTTGTTTCTATTTGTATCAATCCATAGGATTTATCTCTTTATACACTAACCTCATGCCTTTATTCAGTATATATATAATGACTGCCCAATCATACTAAATTTTTTGTTAAAACACTGACTGAACCATATAATTCAATTTTTATCTATAAAATATTGATTTTAGTGTTTTAAAAATTCACAATAGAAATCCTTTGAGGCTGGTTTTCTGGATACGCATGCATTTAATTGAAAAAATAAATATTTAGGGTGTCCAGATTGGCTTTGATCATCATATGGTTGTCCTTTAAATACCAAAAAAATAATGTAATGAAAAACTTAAAAATACGTTTTCTCTAATTAGATTGTATATTTTTACCTTTGAACTGTAGGTATGAAAAAGTGTATGTCGTCTATTACTTTTTAATTAAATGCATCGAGTAAAAAAATATTTTTTCTTGTAAATTTCTACATCATCCAATGTATGTTTTTCCATTGAAATGATATAGGGATTAATGAATCCAAATCGTGCTTCACATGGTCTTACCTATATATAATTTTAATATAAACTCCTGCAGAAAATATGAATAGTTATTAACTTTATAAACATATATTTTCACTATTTGGAAATACGTATTATGAAGATTTACCTTATGTATGTATTCACAGTTGATACACCCATCTATTCATGCTTGAGAACCTCTTTTATAGTCTCAAGTCAGATTTTATCTATGCAGGAACATCCATATAGTTCTTCTTCATATTCAATGTGAGGCATAGTATTATCTTTAAATGCGGTCTCTTCATGAATTTGTAATGATAATAAATTTTTCCCATGAACTGGCGTGGAGATGGTACTCCTGGAAGGTCCTTTTGTTTTCATGGTTGGTTCACTACATTTTATTTATTCAACCTTCTATTTCCCTATAACATTATCCATCTGTAATATCATACCGCACTTCAAACATTTTATCAACTATTTTAGGGTTTTTATATGAATTTTTTTAATGACATACCACATTTATCTTTATAGGATTGGACGTCCATGTTATGGAATCTCTAATAACATCATCGATCATTGTATTATATGAACCATTGAGGTGAATAAAAAATATAGTAGTCAACTCATGAGTGTCCTCAATCCCCACTATTATGTAATCTTTTGGCAGGTCTTGTTGGTTTATTTGTCTCCGGGTATATTATATATTATACCCATCACAACACAGCAGTGCATGGGTGTTTACAGATACCAATCAGATAAAATTGCACCCTATATAATTTTAGTAATATAATGTTCCCAAAAGTTGTTTGATTAACATTTAGAAGATATTTTAAAGAAAAAATTGATTATCCTTGGTATGATATGAAATTGAGGGGGGAATGACTAGCCGCATATCTAGTGGGCGCATTTTTTTCATGTGAGAATATTTTCTCCACCTCCGGTTCTCTTTAATATTTTCTCATACCTTGGTCTACCAAACTAGACCAAAAAATAATATATTTTAGTGATTCTATTCATCTCTGAAATCATCTCACCATATTATATGTTTCATAATTTGGTTTTATCTTCTCAAAATATGTTTTAAGAAAGACTCTAAAACCTAATCCTATAATGTTACCATATTCTTCTAGCCACTTCGGAGCTACTGAAAGTATCTTTTCTTCTGGTATGGTTGTTTCATATTCTTATGTTTAAACAATATATATTAATATGAACATAAAAAAATATTTTTATGTAATATTTTTATAAATCCTAACTAATTACAATTATATCATACTTTTACAAGTTTACAATACTTTTTTTAGTTTTCATCAACTAATTTACCCTTCTTATTTACACAAGAATTCTTTAATAGAACATGATATGGGATGGAGGTGGCTTCATAATTTGATACATAACTATGTGTATAAAAAAGGAAGATATGTTATTTCATATCACATAATTAAATTTTTATTTTTGATTTAAAATACTTACCAATTTTTTCTCTAATGAAGAACACCTCGTACTTGCTTTGTGATATGGGTACATTGGTTTCAATTCATGTTCTATATTTTTGTCACTCATTTTTTGTTTTATAAATAATTTTTTTTGAATCAAGTTAGATAAAATAAATAATTTAAAATAATATATTATTAACTACATTGCACCTTAAATGATTTCTCATTGCGTTGATTATTGAAAGTAGTCCATGTTTTCATCTTCATAATGTGTTCATAACTAGTTAGTGGTTGTGGCATCACTTTTCCCTCAACATCTCTAAGATATAACTTTTTAATAAGATAATGGAAGCCTCTGTGGGATTTTCCAGTGGAAATTAAGACAAATTTATTATTAAAATATTCTAAAATAAATGAACTCTACAAGGAATGATGAAAATTCAATCAACATTTCATTATATATATTTTTAGTAAAATAGATAAACATATCGTAACATTATTTTTATATATTTAAAAATGATTTTCTTCATTAAGGGTAAAATGTGGCACCATGAATCAATATAAATCATCAAATCCATCCTCATTGTGATTCCAAGATTACTGATGAACATTGGCTTGTTGGGGTCAATAGGTTGGTTGCATTGATTCCAACCAACCTTAAATTTTTTACACTGACTTCATTCCTTGATAATTCTATTCACCACTATGATTCTCATCCATTGTTTTTTTCATCAACATGCTATTGGTCTCCTGATAATTCTACATTATCATCATCAATAACTTGTTGTTACTTGGGATTGGTAACAACATCATGTGTAGAAGACATTATATGAATCAGTAGTAAATCATTTAATTTGTCTTGAATAATAATAATAAAATACACTTCAGGCATAAATGTCCTCATTTGGATGAATCTTTTGAGAAAATTATTATTTTATTGAGTAAAGATATAATAATTCATTACTCTAGTAAAATTGACCTTCACTGCCTTTGTTTAATCCACTCTAAAATTCTTTATTTCCTTCCATCTATTGAAGAAGGATTGGGATCCCTATTTAAAGCTAGCCCTCCTCCCATCATTGTGGTTCAAAAATTCCTTAATGATATACCTCTTGAATAGTTATCATTTCATTTTTTCTTGATATTCATCCCTCATATTTTGTCGACATCTAACAATGTTTCATTAACTATTCTAACCAAAATTAATTTCATACAGGGTACTGGTGATCATTTTGGATGACTATAGCTTGGAGTAGTTCAAACTACCTCAAATTTATGGGGGATGAGTCTTAAGAAAAAATTCAATAATAACTATTTCGGAGATGAAATGTATCTAACACTACCATGATAACATAAACTCATTCCACTGAGTTGCACTGACTTTGACCTATGTTACTTGTCCTTTTCCCTCACCTTAGTCTCAAATATAAGATCTCTATATCTACTACGGTTCATATATAACCTAAGTCCAATTTTAATTATGGCTAGAGAGATCTTCTCATTGTCGGAGGAACACCATCATTACTTAGATTGGTACCATTTTAAACTTATCACGGTTGCATGTGAAGAGAATCAAAAGTTATGTACGACATGTTATTTCTCAAAAAAATGTTCAACAAGAGTATTTTCAGTAGTTCACCCATTTTAGTAGTATTCTCATCCAAGTATGTATAACTAATAATTTATAATAGGATTATAAGTGACTACACTGAAATTAAAATTAAATTTTGATGAAGTGTTGTCAAAATTAAACAAGTTAGTCGTATAAAAAAATGAATTTTAGGAAACAAAAAAAAATCAGTCCTGATGTTTTGATTAATTTTCAGGTGTCATTTTTTTCTCAGGAAGTAGTGAAGAAGGAGGATAAAAGGATAAAAGATTAGAATAATTAGTTTTAAGATGTGGTATATATTGTTGTGGAAGAACCTTTAATGGAGATTAATGAATATTATTTGAGCATGAGGTATGTCATCAAGGAACATTGGAACCACAATGATGGGGGGAAGGCTAGTTTGGAAGAGGGAGTATGTCCAACATAAACATATAGAATGAAATAAAGCATCTTACAATGGATTAAATAAATGTAGTGAAGTTTATTTGTACTTGATTAATGAAGTATTATATCAATATTCAAGATAGTAACAATTTTCATGGAAGATTCATGAAAATTTGGACTTTTATGAATGAAGTGGATTTTATTTTATATCTATCTTACCAAAATGAATCTTTATTTACATGACCTTATTTGTGCAACCCATGGTCTTTTTTATGATAAGTTATTTGTGATTCTTATGAGTATGGTGTGTTTTATAATTCTTTAAATTATCATGCCTTAAGAATATTTTCCTAAAATAAAAATGATATACATGGATTTATTTTGGATCAGGGTCATGGAAAATCATTAGTGAAAAAATACCAACTAACTTTAATTAACCACAATATGTGCATCTTGGTGAACATGTAGCTTATGTTTCCTTGGGTTAAAGGATGAATGGATTGATTATTTATTAGAAGGGATAGAGTATCAAATGATATCTAGTATAAAATTGTGTAGTTTTGTCATCAATGGTCGGTTGGTTATTCATATAGGGTTATATTTTTAACAAGGATTTCTCCAATTGGTATTGTTTTTATGCATATAGGATGTTATATTCATGGGACTCTATTGTGTACTATTTTACATAGATGCACTTGTCATGTGAGTTGGTTTTTTAAAACCATTTCTCATGGATCATGTTGAACTCTACTTATTTATTATCAATCCTTTGGATGTTGGTTGATGGTTCAAAGGTTTGAGTAGCATTTTCATACATCTTAGAATAAGTTATGAATAGCTTGAATATATTGTGATGTTACGGTTTTAAAAAAGATAAATGTATTGATAAGATAATGATTACACACACAAATAAGGAAAATAAATTTTCTTAAATCAGGTCACTTCATCCAAATTCAATTCATTCTTTGATTGGAATATATTTCTGAAATAATTTGATAGAAAAGTAAACTCATAAATAACATCTTCCATTGATGGCGTCGCATATAGAAACTCTTCTACTAGAATATGATCTTCTTTGTTGTGTCATGAAATGTTTCCATTTATAAATGTAAAATTAAGTAAATTAATTAAATATACATTCTATTAGATTATAAAAAATCAAACTTTATTTTAACTAATTATAAATTTAAAGGACAAGTAATATTATTGGAAACCATTTGTTAATAATAGAAATAAATTGTATCTCCTTTAATGATATCCCTAACCCATTGAATATCATCTTCTTCAATAATTGTAATGTTTTAGTGAATATATTTTTCAAAAAATTTACTAATATTTCGAACTTATAAATCAATTATAAACACGCCTCTTATTGACAATACATCACAACTTTTGATTTTGGATAAAAAACTAAAAAGTATGCTTATTTTGATTTCAATTAAAATTTAAATAGTTCGTTCCTTCTTAAATTATATCTATATAACATATTGATAATGTTAGCCAATATAAACCAGAAAATTTAAACATTAGTTCAATGAATTAGATTAAACCATTCACATTAAAACAATATGTATTTTAACCATCTTTATATAATTCATATCAAATGACATTCCCTATAAAATTAGTCCAATATACTGTCAATATTTTTTCATCTTCATGTGCATATCATACTATGGAAACAAGATTCAAATAATTACAACCCACACTATCTAAAAGGTAATAAAAAATAATATAATGGAAACATAAAACAAATCAGCATCAGTTGCAACAGCGGATGGATATGCAGTTAGCAGCGGCTTGGTATGAGGCTAGAATGAGTTTACCTAGTATGGTTAGAATTTTGTAGGTATAGTTAAGAGAGAGAGATAGGGAGGTATGATATGTAGGGTTTGTAATGGTTAATAATAGAACAAAATGAAAATATAGGAACCCAAAAAATCAACCAATAAGAGAGGAAAATGATAACCATGATACCTTGGAGTCTAGCCTTTATTCATCCAAGAGAAGGTATAGGAATAGCACCGGCAGCATGGGAGTTCCTTGAGTGCTTGAGAATCATGACTAAATGAGTCATAGTTAAGGTTATTTTAAATTGATTGGGAAAACTTTTATCAGTGCTTGCAAAAAAGCACTGATAAAGGTCTCTTTTATCAGCACAAAATTGATAAGTGATGATAAAAGGCGTCTTCATTGTCTTTTTTTTTGTCCTTATAATGATCGAGCTTTATCAGTGCTAAAAAAATGCTGATAAAGCTATATCTTTATCTATTATAAAAAAACATTAATAGAATTATTCTTTATCAATAAATCTTTTGCGCTGATAAAGTATTTGTAATTATAATTATAAATAAAAAATATTTGTAAAAATATTTATATAATTATATATTTGTTTATTAAAATTTTAAAATTATTTAAATATATAATTATTTATTTATAATTACATTAATACTTTTAATATATATATATTATTTCATCTATAATTATAAATATATAAATATATAAATATAATAAATATATATTTATAGATATATTTATAATTAATTAATTATAATTATTAATATAATTATATCATTATATACATTTACATAGTTATATATATATATATAATAAATATATAAAAATAAAAATATTCTAAAACTATTCATTATTTAAATATATTTATATAAATATATATATATATAAAATAAATATTAAGGAATTAATTATTTAAATATAGTAATTATAATTTTATAATTATTAAAATGTATAATTATTTAACTATAAATATTTGATTAATACTTTAAAAAATAATATTTATATGTTTATATATTTATATATATAAACATCCCATAGGGTGTAGATCCATGATATCTCCCCCTATGAGTCTCGGTTAGGTCCCGAGTTCAAGTCTCGCCGAGTAAATTATTTAAATACATTTATTATAATTTTATAATTATTTAAATAGATATAATAATTTATTTATAATTATATAATTTTCTAAAAACATATTTATTTATTTATATTAATTATATATATATATTTATTTATTTATAAATATAGTAAATATACATTTATAAACCTGTTTATATATAAATATCTATTTACAAATATATTTTTGACATTATTAATGGATATATAATCTTAAATACATGCATTTTAATAATAAGTGAAACTGAATAATTCAAAATGAGTATGCTTTAAAAATGAATACATATTTAAACAACTAAAAATAGTAAATAAATATATAGTAATAAATAATAGAAAATGACTAATTTCTAAAATAAAATATAAAATAAAAAAATGAATAAATAATACCTAACTGTAATAATATTAAAAATAAATAAACAAATTTGACTGATTAAAATCATAATATATCAAATGTATCAGGTTATATTGAAATTATAAAATATAATTAAATTTTAATAAATCACATAAATATTAGGCGTATCTGTTTATGTACAAGAGTTAATTAATTTCTTAAATATTTGTGTGTGTTGTATATAAAAATGCATTAATTACATATATGAATGTAAAATAAATTTACCACATGACATTTGATATATATTAAATTAAAATATCAAAGAAAACTAAAAATAAATTATATTAATATGTTTTTAATTTTTATATTTTATTCATTTTCTATATATCTATATTTAATATATTTTATTTATTACTATTTATAGTTAATATTTTGTCTATTTTTTTCTTTAATTATTTCATTTTGTTTGTAAAATTTATCAACCCAAAAAATAATGTGCTGATAAAGGGTTTCTTTATCAATAAAAATTTAAATGCTAATAATAGTTCCCTTTTATTAGTGATGAAAGAAAGCGTTGATAAAGGTTACTGCCTATCATCAGTTTTTAGCACAGACAAAGGCCACCTTTACGAGCAATTTTCCCTAGCACTGATAAATGCCACTACTGTTAAAGGACTCTTGTGTATTAGTGTTGGAATTATGATGGGATTTTTTTTTCAATTTGATATATATTATATTTATAATGTATTTATGCTTCTATAATTATTTTATAACACATGCCATTATGCTTTCTATTTTGTGTAAATACGATAACATCGTTTGTGGACCTGTGGACTACCGTCTCCTCAAAGCGTTGTGATACTTTAGCACTTTACATTGAATGTATTAAGGGTGGTTTTAGTGAACTTATATTATATATATATATAGCATAATAATACTTTTGTAATGATATTATATATATTCACATATTTCATTTAATATTTATCTTTCAAAATGATAATAAAATGGAAACAACATTCATGTGTCTGTACGACCTACTGTCTCTATGAACAGTGTATTTCATTTCATATTTCTATATTTTATAGAATACTCTATAATAAATATATATTATAATTATATCATGTTAATCATTCTAAAAATACAGAAATCATGATCTATATAAGAGGATCAGGAATAAAAAGTCAAATATATATATATATAACAAAGTATATATTGTCAATAACGTAACAATTACATAAAATTATTAATAACTAGGTAATACAAAGTCATAAAAAATAACTTATAGTATTATATATAATTATATGGTACTATGGTATATTTATAATAAACTTATATTTATTACACAATAGGTTTGAACATGTATGAAGAAAGTCAAGGCTTAAGGTAAGGGTTTTATTTGTCTCACTTTTATATTCTATGAGATACATGACTTATTCACCACTCATTGTTTTTGTGATTTATATACTTCCTATTAATGTATTATATGAATCCTATTCTTAAACATATGGGTATTTACATATCCATTTTATGATATTTATTTCACGGGGTTTATGTTCCAATGTTCAGAATCGGTAATGTAATTTTGTCTCAATTTTCCTTCTTTGAGATACATGTCATGTTATGCACCAATATACTTTTACAATGTGTATGTTGTGCCATTGAACATGTTATATCATGAAACTAATAATTTTAATGATAATTTAAGTTTCATTTAATTATATTTTCATACATGGGAAGTATTATTCAATGTTACCAAGTGGTAATAGTTTATGGAAAAAATCTCAACGTCTATCAAGATTGTTTATGATTATACTTACATTGAAGAAATATTATGATCCATGTCTTAATATAACTCTTGAATTTTCTTTCCAAATTCATATTAATTATTTATTCATGTATTAGTACCACTTTCCCACTCATTGATACTTAAGTTAATTAAAATATATTTATTTTTTGAAAATCTGACTTTATTTCTAGTTTCAGACGGTAATCTAGGGTTTTTCAAAACCATGCTTTCTAATAAAATTTCAAAATTGTTTTACTCTTATCCTATAATTTTAAAATATCATTTATACCCATGTTTTACATTTTAAAAAAAAATTAAAATGAATCTTCTTGTCATTTTACAATCAAGGCACGTTTCTAAACTATTAAGATGAAAAAGGAATGTTGGTAATTCATGGACTTACCTATCGTTATGACTGTCAGTTCCTTGAAGCTTCATTTTTAAGTTGACAAAGTTATTTTTTAAATAACTTTTTTCCTAATATTATATAAATTTAATGAATTTTAAGTGGTTTTCAAAGAAAAAAATCTTCAAAAAATATTTTATGATTAAAATTTCTTTAAATGATTTTTAAAGCCTCCATTATATGTATTCAAAAGGTTATTTTATAAGAAAATGATTTCAATGATTTCAATATTTTCTTATATGTTTTCAAATCCATTTGACAAAAAACGGGTTTCTGAATGATTTCAAGCCTTATTTTTATTTTTTAAATGTTTTTTTATGAAAAAGGATTTCAAAATGATTTCAATATTTCTTTATAAGTTTTCAAATCCATTTTCTAAAAAGGAAATTTAAAATGATTTCAATTATTATTTTTTGGTTGTCAAATTATTTTCAATAAAATAGGTTTGCAAATTGTTTTCAATATTATTTATAAGTTTTCAATGTATATTCAAACAAAAATAAAATAAAAATGTTTTCAAGATTAATTATATTTTTTCAAAAGATTTTAAAAGTAAAATGTTTTCGAAATTCTTTAGAGCTTATTTATATGTTTCCAAGTTTATTTTTAAGGAAATTCATTTGGAAAATGTTATATTTTTTAGAAATTGATTTCTATAGAAATTTTTTGTTCCAAGTGATTTTTCAAAATTATTTACCTTTGAAGATAACATACTTGGTTTTAGTTTATGTTTTAATAGGGATACAATCCAAGGATACTATT
The DNA here is from genome assembly GCA_963277665.1 of Viscum album. Lineage (NCBI taxonomy): Eukaryota > Viridiplantae > Streptophyta > Magnoliopsida > Santalales > Viscaceae > Viscum > Viscum album. The sequence continues at coordinate 1,115,740,684 of OY728146.1, forward strand.
CATATCATTTCTCTAAATGGTATATGTTTGGATGGCTGGATGTTTATGAAACCCATTTCTCTTCAATGGGTTTTACCATGATAAATTCTTATGAAATCTATTTCTTTTTGTGGGTTATTATTTGATGAAATGATTATGAAATGTGTCTCTTTTCCACAGGTAATTATATGATTTCTTGTTTATGAAAATCATTTCATTTCATGCGTTATGATAGGATTGTTTATGATTTTTTGACAAATGTTTGTATGAATTCATTATGAGATAGGTGGGACCTATATCTCCGTCCATTTCATTGGTTAAATATTTATATATTATTATATAATGATGGGAATCAATTCAATAGGCTTACTACACTATGGAATATTGGCAAACCCAATCCATTATGGAGAGATGGGGAAACCCAATCCACTATGGGAAGATTCGGAAACCCGTTCCACTATGGGTATATGGGGAAACCTGATCCTCCATAGGAATATGGGGAAACCAAATCCACTATAGAAAGATAGGGAAGCCAAATCCCTTAGATGGAAATGACTATGACTTTGGATGGTGGTGTGTGCCACTCAGTAAGTGTAGTCCCATTATGTGCCCTGATAAGTTCTATCCATGCATCTTGACTTATAGGGAATGGTATTACTTATTTATTTGTGCGCCAACATTCTATGTCTTATTCCAATGTTATGATTTCCTAAATTTTTCTCTTTTTTCCATTAAGATTCATGTCTTATGAACTGCTAATATTTATTCCATGATTCATGTTTATGATATTTGAAATGCAGGGTATGATCTTCAAATTTTTTGATCACGTTATCATACCCTTATGCTCATGTTTATGCTTATATATCTCCCTTATTTACTCTTAATGATCATCTAATCTCACCCATTTTAATGATTCCTTCCCAATTTTATGAAGATATATTTCATGTATGATATGTTGAAGAGTTATTCTAGTCGTTAAGAACCTAGTGGGAGGTAATGTAGCTCAGAAATGTACCAGCGTTAATGTTTCCATATTTCCAAAGGGACTAAACTAATACGGTCTTTGGGCATCTATCCTGTAATGTATTAAGTATTCGGTAGAAAATATGAAATTTATATATACATTAATTCAGGTTTGTTATAGTAGGATTTAGAGTGAAGGTTCAATCAACCTTTGGAAACTAGAATGAGAAACCTTCAGTGAGATCCCTAGGAATATTTCCAAGGATACATCTAGGGATATCTGTAAGGATAAATTTAAGGATATGAAAAAGTATAAGAAAATGTCCTAGAATATTGATAAAGTGTGGAGAGATTTTATTCCTAGAAATACATCCCATCATGGATTCAAAAATTGGGAATGGTTCTATAATATATTTAGCTAGGAGTAACATCTCTGATAATGTGTGTTGGACTTGAGTCAAGCATAACCTTGTACATGATAACATGCCTTACTACGCACCTGGTTTGGCATTCCTAGGGGATTTGCTTTGAAAATTCACAAACTCGTTATGAACCATCAAGACGTATTTTAATAAAGGATGATTATGAATAACCTAGGATAAACCTAAGGTTTCACATATTAAAGAAGTAGGGTCCATGATTTAAAAATCCTATAATTAATTCCGTTATGATTATGTGGTTTTCTGCTATGTTAAATGTTTCTCACACTATGATTTTTGTTCTTATCCAATATAATGAACTAGAAGAAAGATGGTTGAATTTTAATTTTTTATATGAATAATATTTGTGAATTTTAAAATTGACATCCTATGTGAAAATATCATGAATATTATTAATAATGCGGTACGAGTATTTATAATATCACTGAAGATAAAGAGACCAAAAACGTCATCTGAATGTTATGGGATGTTCTTCTAGTATTATTTATATTAATTATAAAAAGAATTTTTAGATTGAGGATGAGGAACCTTAATACATGATTCGTATTTCATACTCTTTGAAAGAGGTATTGAAGAATAAGATGAAGAATCCATAGTAATTGTTTAGGAAAATGTTGGATTAATGAAGTTTATATGGTTGGGAATTCAAAGATTATGTTACATGAGTCATGAAATATATAAGTATTTTCAGTGTTATTTTTTCATGAAGGTTTGAAAAGGATATGTTTAATGGTGATGAAAGCTTAGAAAATTGATATTCTGATTAAGGGAATGTATCCCTTAATGTGTTCAAGAAGTTGTGAAAAATGTGTTTAGCCTGGAAAAAGAGATGATTGATTTGGATAAAGTAAATTGGATATTATCAATGAAAATTTAACCAATTTAGGATTGTTAAAAATCTAATCTATGTTATCATGGATAAATTGTAAAACTTTTTGGATTTAAGGAATATATCTTGTAGTCTTTGGAATGAGGAATCATTCATGTATTCAAAAAGTATATATGGTAATCGATATTATTACCATATTTTAAGGGAATACATGATAAAGGTATTCACATGTTTGTAATGTAAAAACCAAGATATACCTTATGATATATGGGGGTTAAATGCTAATCTGATTTAGTGAACTTCTTTCTTATGATTTTGTTTATCAACATTAAGAAAAGTTACAAGGTTAACCATTTATGGAATAGTTTAAGATAAACTTTGAATGATGTTTTAAATATTAACGTATGAAGTCACCATATAAATATTTATCTATATTGGGTAGCCAGTGTTAAATATTATCTAGAGATATAAGGAATGAAAATTATGGACCTCTTGATCTGCTAGTTTTTCAGATACAACAAATTAACCTTGATTTTTTTCCATAAGATATGAAGTAAAAAATGATCAAGTCACAATACAAGGATGAGATTGTTCTTTTGAAATGTAATTAAATCAAGTATGTATTTATTATCATAAAAAATATTCAACTCTAGGGAAAGGATCTTGAAACCAAAAAATTATCTTAGTACCTTCTTTTTTTATAAATCAAATGGTCCCATAAATCATTGTAGGTTTACGACATTGTGATTATTAATTTTCTACTAACCATATACTCTATCACTCTCATCTAGAACTTAATAGTTAGATTTATCTTCTATGTCCATGTTTTAAATTTACACCTACTTTATCCTACATGGAAACCCATCTATTACTTACTTTGGGTAACCTTTATGGTTCCAACTGTCCATTTTTAAAGGAAATTTTAGTATTCTTTTTTATGATGTGGATTTCTATTAAAGGAACATACATTTACTAAACCATTCATATCCCAGATGACTTTTGTGGGTGATATTAAATTTAAGAGGATTATAATGTAACACTCTATGTTTTTGTGACATATTTATATAATTAATTTTATCTTTTAGATATTTTTTATTTCATGCAATACTAAATTTATCTTGCATTATACAAAAACACCAAGTTATTCTTACTTTGTACAGAGCACCAATCAAAGATTTCACTGCATAAAACACTTATATTTTATTTAGGTACACGAAAAACTATAATTGTCTTGTGTTACACACAATATATAGTCTCTTCGATAGCTAGTGTTACATGAAAGGTAAAAATTTATTGAACTAAAATTTTTATTGACCTAAAATATACTACCAATATTATTGTTAAAATATTATTATAATTATTTGAATGAGATAGTTATAACCTAACCATTGAACATAGAAATATAAATATTGATAACTAATTTTAAATTTTATTTATGATGGTTTCATAGAAATGAAACATATTGATAATGAAATATATAATTTTTTTTCAAGTCTTTATATGTTCAAAATACTATATTTTTAAAAGAATCTCTTTTTTGTACATTTTTAACAATAATAACATTAATTATAGAAACTAATAGAAACATAATATGTTCAAATAAAATTCATTTTTTAATTTATAATTTCAAAATTATATTTGTGTTCCTTTTTGGTATTTTTCTAAGGAACATCATTTTTGAATGAATAGTGAAACTAATGAATTTTAATTCGAAACTACATTTTCATGTAATTTATTTATGTCGTTAAATTTTATTTTTGAATAATTTTAAAGTTATAATATATCAATTATACATATATTCTAATAAATTAGGTTATTTTAAACCTTTATAAATATAATTTACTTATAAAATCTTAATGACCATTTGACCATTCTCACATGAAAAACATGCTTTCCTTCCACAATGTGGGATTAGCATTAAAATTAATTTCACCACTTCTGTGAATTGAATAAAAAAAAACAAAACCAGTTTTAATTATTATAATATTTATATTCTAATAGGATCAATTTAATTTTTTGACCAAAAACATTAGTGAATGCGATTAAAATTTATTATAGTGACTAAGGTAAAATTAATCATAACAAGGGACTAAACCATAAACTTAAGGTCCAAAATGACCTAGGAACTTGTACAAAACCCATTTTATGGAAATATTTTGGAAATAAAAATTCTATTTTTGTGTTATTTTGGTTTTTCTATTACTTGTTTTAGGTATAAGGATGTGTACACATAACTTGTTTTCAAAAAAGCTAAGTGTGTCCCCTCCCTCCCTTATAAAAGTCCATGAACTCTCCACCTTCCTCACAACTCTCAAGAAACTTTGGATAAAATAATATATTCCAAAAGAGATCCTCAAACTCCCACACCTCAACCTATAATCCTCACCTTGGGATTAAATCCATTCAATTAATCACTTTGGTGCAAGCCAAAAGGATTTGCCCAAAGAATAAGTAACATCCTTCCTCAAGATCTTTTGTTTTATTTTCATTCTACACCCTCTAAAATATTATTATTATATGATTTAATAATAACATATGTATCCTAAAAATAGTGATATGTTATTATATTAATATTTAATTCTACACTTACACACTCTTCTATCAAAAGGGTAACAAACATACCATTCTTGTGTGCAGTGAACTACTGCATCATGAAATGATGTCATTAGTTTTCCTTTAACCCATTTCATTGTGTAGAATTATGATATAAATACTATTTATATATGATATATATGATATTTACAATTTATTTATGATTATTTAATTATTTAATAAAACATAACTTTATGCTTTCAATTTTGTGTAAATAAAATAACATCGTTTGTGGACGTGTGGACTACTACCTCCTTAATGTGTTGTGATATGTTAAAAAATTACATGGAATGTATTAAGGATTGTTTCAGTGAAATTATATGTTATATATGACATAATAACTCCTTTATAATGAAATTATATGTATATACACACATATTTTATTTACTATCTTTTTTAAAAATGATAATAAAATGGATACAACATTCATGCATACGTATGGTCTACCATCTCCATGAACGGTGTGTTCCATTTCATAATTATATCTTCTATAGATTATTTTATATTGAATATATATTAAAATTAAATCATGTTGTACATGCACATGAGCCTCAACCCAGTTGGTGTGGTATCCTTAAGTGCATCCACAAGACCCAGGTTCAAAACTAGGTAGAGGCATATTTCTGGGGGGCACTGTAGCAGTACTATAGTAGGCACTGTAGAATAAGTGTACACTATGTGAGTAATGTAATAGGCCCTATAGCAGGTACTATTTGGTACTGTATCATCTTGAACTATTCACCTTGGGCCACCGGTTTGGGCTTGGAGTCCTTAAGGCTTTCGAGCCACCCAGGCCTTCGGGTTAGTTGGGCTTTCATTCTACATTTAAGGCCTTTTGTCCACCTCAAGGCCTTTGGTCCACAAGTAGTTTCTCCAGACATACTCTAAAAAAAAGGAGCAGCCCCAGAATAGGATTCAGAGCAGGTGCACTCACCAGAGTAGAGCCAAATTGATTTTTCAGAATGAGAGGGTATGGCTATGACATCGGGACCAGCCTGTGCTTGCACAGGAAGCCTAGCCAGAAGGCCATGTAAAGGTGGAGAGCTACTATCATGATGTAGATTTTGGGGAGGGGTAGTTCCTAGTAGATATTCTGGTTGAATTCCCTAAGACCTTCGGGTCATGTAATCTCCTAAGTCTACGGGCCATGTAATCTCTGAGCCTACGGGCCTTGTAAGGGTTCCCCCTCATCCCTTGAAAGGGGGGTTATCAAAAATCAATAAAAATGAAGGCCTTTGGGCCATTTGGGCGGGGGTAAATCATGTTATAAATTTTTTAAATAATTAAAATTTTATATGATTAATAGGATCGTGAATAACTAGTCAAACAAAGATACAAAAAACAAAGCATATATTACCCAAAACGTACCATTATCATGGATTTGTTAATAAATGGGTTATATAATGTCATAAAAATAATATATGTTATTAGATTAATTATATGGTTGTATGGTAGATTTCTAATAAACTTATATTTATTATACATGATTTTTAACATCTAGAAAAAATGTTAAGACTTAACATAATGGTTTTCTTCATCTAACATCTATATTTTGTGAGATAAATGCTTTACTCACCACTCCCTCCTCTTGTGTAGTGTATATATTTACCACGAGTTTATTTTATTATTAATATACTTAAATATATGGGTATTTATATATACCATTTATGATCATTCGTTCATGGTTTTTATCTTTCAAAATTTTCCAAATCGGTAAAGAATGTTTTTCTATATTTTCATTCTTTGAGACACATGACATGTTAGGCACCTATATTTTTTAGAAGGTGTATATAATTAAATTTTACATGTTATATCCTAAACCTCCATATATACATGATATTTTAACCTTAATTTAATTTTATCTTCTTACATGGGGAGTAAAATTATAATTTACTAAGTGGTAAGAGTTTATAGAAACAATCTCATCATTTATCAATATTATTTATGATTATGCTTCCATTTAATAAATATTATTTTCCATTTCAGAAGAGCACTCATGAATTTTATTCCCATATTTGTATCAATTATGTCTTTATGAATTAGTACCAGTTTCCTACAATTTGGTACTTACGATAATTTAAAAATATATTTTTATGAAAATCCATGATTATTTCTCCTTTTAGTCAGAAATTTGTGTCCTTTCAAAACCATGATTTCTAAAAATGTTTTCAAAAATGTTTTACTATTTTCCTATGATATTCAAAGAAAATTTGTACCCATTTTTTAACTTTTAAAAATATGGTTTTAAAATTAATACTCTTTTAATTTTTTGATCGAGCCACTATTTTATACATTTAAGGTGAAAAAGAAATGTTCATTATGTAAGAACTTATCCATCGTCATGACTGTCTGTTCCACGGTGCTTTCTTTACAATTTTAAAAGGTTATTTTTTAAAGAAAAGATTTTCTTAATATTCTATAAATTTATTTAATTTAAAAATAAATTCAAAGAAAAAGTTTTTCAAGAAATATTTTATTTTTAAAAAGGGTTTTAGATTATTCTAAAATCTTCTCTTATATTTCTGAAATAAAATATTTTATAAGAAAATAATTTCATTTATTTCAAGTATTCTTTATAGTTTTTCAAATACATTTTCAAAAAATAAAATTTCCAATGATTTCAAGCCATCTTTCTTGGTTTTTATATTATTTTCAAATAAAAACATTTTAAAAATTATTTCAAGATTTATCTATATGTTTTCAATTACATTTTCTAAAAAGGGGTTCCAAATGATTTCAAGCCTTCATTTTAGGTTTTAAAATTATATTCAAATAAAATTTTTTTCAAAAAAATCATGATTCATTATTGTTTTCCAAATTATTTTCAAATAAAAAGGTTTCCAAAGTATTTTAAAATTAATATATATGTTTTTCAAATTTTTTTTGAAGAAATTTTTTTTCAAAATGTTTCTAAGATTCGTAATAAGTTTTCAAGGTTATTTTCAAGGAAAAATATTTTGAGCATGTTATATGTTTTAAAAAGTGATTTTCAAAGAAAATTTATCTTCTATGTGATCTTTTTGAATCCTTCACCATATATGGTGAAATTATTTGTTATAGTTTATGAATTAATAGGTATATGATCCAAGTATACCATTAATATCATTTCTCTTAATGTTCTATGTTTTGATGGATTAATGTTTAAAAAATGTGTTTCTCTCTAAAGGTTTTTACCATGATAAATGCTTATGAAAACCACTACATTTCATGGTTTATGCTTTGATGAAATGATTATAAAACCAGTATCTTTTCCCTATATAATAATATGATTACTTTTTTATGTCACCCATTTCATTTCATGGTTTATAATATGATTGTTTACAATTAGATAGCACATGTATGTATTATTTCATTAAGAGAGGGTGGGACCTATATATCCCTCCAATGAATTGGGTGAATATTTATATCCCATGAGATAAAGATGGGATTCAAGTCAAAGATATTATTCCTATTTTGAATATGGGTAATCCTAATCCAAAATGGGAAGATGGGGAAACCTAATCCACAATTGAAAGATGTGGAAACCCAATCCACTATAAGAAGATGGGGAAACCCAATACATTATAAGAAAAGGTCTGTGACTAGGGATGGTGGTGTGTATTTCCCCATAGGTATAGTCCCCATGAAGTTACCTGATATGTTCTATCCATGTGTCTTGACTTATAGGGAAATATATTACATTTTTATGTGTATTCAACAATTCAATTTCTTATTCCTATGTTATTCTTTCATGAATTACTCTCTTTTTCACTAATGATTCATGTCTTATGAATTTCTAATATTTATTACATGATTCTTGGTTATGATATTTGATGTGTAGGGTATGATCTTCTAATTTTTTCATCATATTCTCATTCCCTTCTACTCATTTTTATGCTTATATAGATCTCTTGTTAACCCTTACTAAGAATCTGAGCTCACCCGTTTTATTTTTTCATTCCCCAAGTTATGAAGATATATTTCATGTATGATATTTATAAGAGGTGTGATAGTATTGGAGAACCTTGAGGGATCTATTTTAGTTCACTTATGTACCATCGGTTACATTTCCATCTTTCTAAAGGAACTAAGCTAATACGATCTTTGGGCATTTATTGTGAAATTTATTAATTATTCCACTAAAATGATGAAATTTTTATTTAAGTTAAGTAATGGTTTTTATAAATCACATAAAAAATGATCCCATCAATGGGAAATCATATTATGAATAAAAAACATAGTTAACAGTGCAACATTTTCTTAAAATTAGGCATTCATCCATTACATGAAAACTAGCTCTCAAAACCCCAACAAAATGCAGAAAATCCTCATAAATGAATAAGATCTCCCAATCCAAAACATTTGTCTTCAATAAAAAAAATTTCCCCATTCAATATTGAATTAAATGATTTATTAATATAGATTCCAACTGTGGGAAATAAATGTATAAATAAATAACCATGTGTGGAAAATAAAGAAATAATACAATATAAAGAAAACCCAACAATAAAATACTACTTTTTAATCGAATAAATAGTAAAAAAATAATTAAATGGCATGTTCTAATGTAAATAAATTTTATACTAGAAATCGTAAAAATAAAATAAAAGAATAATAAAATGACCCTGGTCCCAAACCACATGTTTTTCTCATCTCCAAACTCTAGCCCAACCTTCACGAAACAATCAATAAGAGGGTCATTTTATCTTTTGAAATTTTTCAACTCTATGATCTTCTTGGGTACCAAATGGTGGCTCACATAGGGTGTGAGTATAATTCAGTAGGTCAAAAATATTGTTTCTAAACAAACTAGTTTGATAATACGTGTATGAAATAATAAAGTTAACTAGTTTATTAGATTAATTCAACAATTAAATTAAAACCACATTAACATGCTTTGGATCAATGGTGGAATATCTTTGAGAATGTCTCTCAACCATGAAAACCATAACCATATACCCATATTAATGCATAACCTTCCTTGGAAACATGCTGGAATGTCTCTGACCACGTATCACAACCATGCTAAACACAATCATATACTCACGGTATAATGAAATGATAGTCCAAGCCCACTATATAAGCATCTCAGTATGTATTTATGAAATGCCTAGTATATAAGCATTAATGCATGTTCAATGGTTAGAACCTGATATATTAGCACTACAGCATGTTTCAAGTCCTAGCCCACTATATAATCATTAGAACATGTGTGAGGGCCTAGCCCAGTATATAATCATTACATCATGTTCTAGGGTTAGAACTAGATTTATAATCGCTACAAAATGTGTTAGGGCCTAGCCCTCTACATAGTCCTTGCACCATGTGTCAGGGCATAGACTAGTATATAATAATTACAGCATGTGTCTAGGTTAGAACCCAATATATAAGAATTAAATAAAGTGTCACAAGTGTATAACATAATGACAAGAATATAAAAATATGACCACATAAGACCAAATTGTTAATTCTTATAATTACTCTTTTTCTATCAATTTAAAATTTATTTAATTAATCAATTAATCCATTTTCCAAGGTTAATTTATGACAAGAAATTACATAAATCACATGTCATTAAAAAATAATATGAAATACATTAAATAATTCATTCATAAGAAAAAGTTTTCTCAATCAAATAGTATCAAAAAACCTGGTCCATAACCAATTAATCCAAAGGGACTCTACGGAATAATCTCACATATCATTTAAATTATTCAAGAACTTGTTATGTTGGTGAATTCACAATATTTCACATACTTCAAAATTATCACACCATAGGGTTAAGGTTTAGACCAACTACCTTTAAAAGTCTGATCAAAAAATCCGTCCTATGGAAAATGACCATGAGGTAGAAGGTTTAGAATATCGCAAGGAGGATCCTAGATCAAAACTGATCAAGATCAAAACCAAAATTCACATGAAAATGTTATTACAGCATAATGACAGGATATCTAAAGGATATAAGTGAAAACAGAACCAAAACCACTTTTAAGATATTAGATGCACAAATAAGATGTATGGAATCAAGGGAGGTGCTCCAAAATGACCAATAAGTTACAATAGGATCAAGAGGAGGAAACTTCACATGAGTTGAAATAAACATTCAACTGAATGACATACTTTAAAACTTCATTTTTGAGAATTAAATGACACGTAATATAGTTACATGTCATGTAATTATTTTAATTGGAGTACATTGAAAACACAAATGCCTTAGATGATTACTAAATTTTCCCAAACATTAGACAATGTTTAATTCATTTACATGGAATGTAAATGTTTTTAATATGGTTTTCATCTCAATTTCCTTTTTAAAAATCCAAACCCATTTATGGATTCTCAACTTTATAATAATCCCTTTGTAACACTTAAACCATTTATACCTACATTCCATTAACTCAAATAAACATTCATATATGGAAATTAAGTCATTTCCCCCCAACAAATAGTCTGCATATCCGAACATGACTCAACCACCACGGATTAGAAGAAAAACTCAAAGAGAGATGTATCATGATAAAGATGGGATCTTACAACCTCCCTAGTATATAATAGATCATCCTCGAGAAACTACAACCATCACTATGTCGTCTCAAAGAACAAGTCTTGTCACTATGCTCGTATATCAAAATCCATCCCCATGGTATCCTATAGAATTAACCCATGTTTCCACTACACTTCAACAAATTATATTGTCATACCATAGATATTTCTCTCACTACGATCCATAACATGTATTGGATGCTCTTCAAAGGACTCATAAGAACACTACTCAATGTCTGCTATGTCTATCACATGGGAATATTCTTGATGATATCTATAATGATATGATATGTGGAAAACATCATTCATGGAACTATTGTGCAGTGATAGGGGGAAATGGTACATCAATGGAATCACCCTTGCCACTATATCAAAAAACCTTAAAAACATATGTTCTAACTTTCCTTGCTTCATGATATAGAATTTACCCAATCTAGGTGCCCCCTGAATGAAAACATGATGACTAGCCTCAAACACCGAAGTTCATCTCTGATTTTTAGTGTAGGATTTATTCCTACCTTGAGCAGTCAACAATTACTTTTTGACCAACTATACTTGATCATACTTCTCCTATATGAGACTAGAACCAAAAAGAGCTGAATTTCCTGCCTCCAACGAACAAAGCCTGAAATCACATGGCCTTCTATAATAATCCTCAAATGTTCAATTGGGATAGATTCATAGAAGCTATTATTATATTAAAACTTCTTGAGTTACATTTGATTCTCCCACAAACCACCAAAATCTAAAACATAGGCTTGTAACATATCCTCTGAAACCATAATAGTCTACTCAGATTAACCATCATTTTTTGGATGATAGGTTGTTCTCAAAAGAACCTATCTTTCAAAAACCTTTAGAAGACCCTACTAGAACCATGACTTGAAATGAGGATCTCTCTTAGAAATGATACTCCTCAGAACACCATGAAATTGAACCACATCACACATGTAAAGATGACCCAAAAAATTAATCGTGAAGTTCTCCCTGGTCAAAAAATGTGTGATACCTTCGTTAATTGATCCATAGTCACCAATACTGGAATGGTGTGTTTTTCTATAATGTACAGATCTGTGTTCTTTACCTTGTTGTAGAAGACAATGAAGTGTCTTTGGATTTTTTGACAAAGGGATAGAATGTGTGATTTTCAGTGGAATAAAAGGCATTTGGATAATCTGTTAAGTGAAAAAGTGATATACGGGGAGTTAAACCTGAGATGAAGCTATTTGGAGTAGTAGTAACATAGTAGGAGCATTAAATCTGATGATTCTATAAGTGATCGATCAATGATTAGATATCATGACAACCGAGGTTCATGATTATTGCAAAAGAGTGGTGTTAGAATGGTATAAACAATTGTTGTTCGAAATGAAGCGATTCATTGATGAAATTTTAATTATACTCTTTTTTCTTATGCTGGCCATGGATCTTATCGGTTTAGAGTATGTTTTGAGTAAATCCTTGATCTTTATCTTGAATCTTGAAGGAACTTTTGATTGAAGTAGGATGGAGCCTTAATGTCATATTATGATGCGAATAGTTTTCATAAGAAGAGATTTAAACAAACCCAAAGGGAGATACTGTTGGGAAAAAATCCCTCAAGGTTTCACCTTAGTTTTTTGGGTGTTATTATGTTTGTTGAGAAATCAAGATAGCTATAAATGAGTATGGTTGGTGTTTTCTGAATACATTTTATAATGTGGTGTATTTTCAAAGTCATTGCTAAAATTTTGGGCCTTAAAATAGTGAATTTCTATTCAAAAATGTAGGGTTTTATTCATTGGACTGAACATTGTGAAAAATGATCAACATAATCATAAATTTATGAGAAACACAGAGCATGGGACATGGACCATGTACCATGTCTATGAAGGTTGTGCATCTACATACCAGGAAACAGGAAAAGTATGTGGGAGCGGTCTGCACAATGGAGAATGGATCATTCTAGAAGGTGATGCATTACATGGATGTCTTGTTGTTAGTGGAGGAGATCAATTTCCAAGGAACAAAAGCATTAGATAAACATTTTTGAAAATTAGTACATGGATTGGGTGCGGTTTGTGAAATGTGGATCAGTATGTGATGGAGGCTATACCTAATCGACCATTTCATAAATATTGGTTTACCCAATTTTGAAGATATCTTTGACTATTTAAGAAGCTCTAATGCCAAAAATTATTATAAAGAGTGTATATCATTTGATAATAACTCTTTTCTATGGGAATTTGGAAAAGACCTAAGGATGTTCGAGAGGGATAATTTTTTGAAGGCTGAAGTTGTTCACGCATAAGAAATTATGTCAATGGTTTTTGTGGTAAACTCAATCCCACAATGGATTTTTTAAACTGAGGAAGAAGGCGTGGTGTGTAGGTGGTTAGAGAGGGTAGTATGTGAACAAAGAATAGTTCGCGGATAGAGGGTGATTCACATAGGAGGTTGGTGGCGTAGGTATGCGAAGGCGATAGGCAACTACTATGACAGAGACAACCTGTGAACGAAGCGCAGTTTACATAAGTGGGAGTGGTATGTAGAGGATGTTTATGCGTACCAAACCCAGTACTTAGTATGCAGGAGAATGAGGTGGTACACTATTTTCACAGGGAAGCTTTCAACATCTTCAAATCAGTTTGTGAAAATGTTTACCAATAGCTAAAATACCCAAAAAGGTGGATTTCATCTACTGGTGAAAAATGGACTTCAATAGAACATATACCTAATTTTGAGGTACAATAATTGATGAAGATGAAGGGACATACATGTCCATAAAATATGTTTGGACTAAGAGTCTATAAACTGTTAGTGGATTCCTTTCCAAGAGTAGTGAGCAAAGAATGTGAAAGAAGATTTCCCTTTCCATGGGTAGTGAGATAGAGAAAGAGGCATAGGGAGTGACCCCTGTGAATATAGTGAGAAGACAGTAAACCTTGTAATGGAAGTGAGCCTTCACATAGAATATCTAGACCAAATCGTGAAAAACACTATTGGCATTGTTCTATTGTGTATTAGGTACATTGGAATGTCGTTGTTGTATGCTCCTTGGATATATCCCAGTGAGGGTGAACCAGGTTAAAATCATTGTGTTTTGTGCATGATTTCATATATGTTCATATTTTTCTTACATGAGGAAGAGATAATTGAGTTTATTTAAACTTGAAACAAGATCTGATGCGACAAAAGTTTTAATCTTCCATACCCTGATGCAACCCCTCTCTCATGGTATTCGACCTTATGGACCTAACAGTGACCAGTAAGGAAGGAAAGAACTACTTTGATGATGTCCAAAATATCCTTCACAGTTTTACATTTTGAAATTTTGATGAAATACATTCAATTTAGCATCGTAATGTGACAATATTTGAATCATAGTTTAATGTCATGTGGCATGAAAGAGGAGTGAATGAATTTAGTACTAAGATGACCATTATTTCATATTTTGGACTGATCAAGAGGCTATCCCATGTCAACCACATGGGGTAGGGTCATTATTTTATGTTATGTAAAAGGTCATTATTCTAGGTAATTTTAGACAATGGAGATCGGACATGTGTAGAATAACACCCCAACTGCAGTGGTAGTAGATGTAATAGGGTAGCACAATTTGGGTACCTCATTATGGAGACTAAAAGGAAAATGGGTGCTTAAAATAACCTAAGCATAGAAGAATCAGGGGGATTCAATTTTTTTTTTAAATTTCATGATTCATAGACCAACAATCATGTCCTGGAGGAATGCGCACAACATATATAGAAGGTAACATGAATTTAATAGAGGTGCCTAAGAGGACACCAGATGATGCACAAAAAAACCCTAGAAGAAACCTAACATGGATTATGTTCATGATGCTTAGGCCTATTGAGAACTGTTTATAGTCCTATTTCCTAAGTTGTGGTCATTCCAAATGGATATGTGATGTGTTGAAGAGTGACAAAACCTGATGTGAATTTTGGGAAAAGTGGATCCAAATGGAACAAAACAATTCTAGAAGAAACATGCACACAATTTAGAGACATGATTCTTAGTTTGGGATATAATCCCTGTTTAGGGTCATATAGTGTGGACTATGTAAAATACTCATTTATAGTCATAGATTTAAAATTATAAGAATAGTATGTGATTTCCCAAATAGGTGTGTCTATCGTGGAAAACTGATAATACGATATCAGTGGGGGGCCAAAATGTCCCCCTACCATAGAATACTAGATTGACCATATCCTAGGTCAAAATCAATCCATTTGGTGAAGATAGGATCCCATAACATGTTGATGATAGAGTAGGTCCTAGGATATGATTTTTGAGCTCTACTACGTATCATAGAAAAATGATAATCAAGCCACACATAGTTTTATTGCATGGCATGGTGTGAAAATAATGTCGATTACGATCTACCCTATTGAATGAGGATACTAAATTTCCTCATACTAGGATATGAGGTATCCCTAATTTATATTGGATAAGGGTAAAATTTCATATCGTTTTTGGAAGGATTTCTATATTCTTTAATCCCATACTTGTGACATGGATAATCTTGATCTGATTAGGGAGAAAATCATCTCTCATTCAAGGGAATTCATATTTTTAATGAATGAAGATGACTGCTTAATTTCTTCTACTACGGATGTGGGGTTGACTAGAAAATTTATTTTCCATCTATTTTCTTCCGTGTCTCTATCTATAAGGTAATATTATCCAAAAAATGGTCCCTGGTAACTGAATGGTACATGTACCAAAAAAGAAGGCCCATGAATGGGTTTTGGTGAGACAACACCACAAGTAACTAATGGATTTCAATGATTCTGTGACTAGGATCATAGTCAAAAATAATTCGCATCACTACATATACCATATATATGAGAATAATGTAAAGCGTAGTTCTAGAAGTTGAAGACATGGACATTCTAAAACCCCATGGGTGAAGAATACCATGTAGCTGAGGGGTGAATGCAACAATTTTTGGGTTATAGTGCTTAAAACATGGATCCTAATTTGAGGATATTGGGCTTTGACATTTTTTGAATAGTTTAAGGTCATAATTCTTATATAATGGATTGGGGGATTCTAGGATGCTTATAGAGTGAATACCCAACATGAATTGAGAAAACATAGACTTCAACCCCATGAAGAGATCCTCATTTTGGTTACACATAGTTATGTTCTTTTTGTTTAAGAAAAGAAAAGCTATTTAAAGTCATGTTTCTTGTACTATAGGAAATCATTTTATAGTCATAAATCATTTCATGTTTAGGTGATTGTTTTGATGGTACCCTTATTGAAAAAATGAGGTAAAACCTAAAACTAGTTGACCCATAGAGGATCACATAAAACACAATTAATATAATAAAAATGAAATATAGTATATGGTATTAATGATTAAACTAGTTAATGTATTAGTAAAAATAGTTTTAATTAAAAATAAGAATACTAGAAATATTCTATGGAGATGAAGGTTTGATAAGCTTTCTCTTGGGAGGAATTACTGAAATTATTGGCATCACTACATGTCCAATGATGACGAGAATCAATCAAATATTGTTCTAAAACATTGTGTGTTTGGAGAATGAAATGGGTGGGGAAAATCCTCTCTACAGTGGGAATTATGCGGTCCTATGTTTTTTCATGGGGAATCACATTTTCAGGTGTGCGTGAGGTTTTTTGAACATCCCATTCTTATAGAATGAGGAATCAGGTTTTTAGAGAGTGTTAACATCATCTCTTATTTAGGAGGATTCGTGTTTTATATGTGGTAAGGTTGTAGGTTTACACCATTTGTTGAGGATTTCAGGCATTGTAGTTTAATTTCATACAAATCTGAATAAAGGGGATGCACATTTTTTAAGGCCAAACGACTTCAACAAATTGAAAATAATTTGAGGTCATGTTTCATTGAACTTAAGGTGGATATTATTTTGTGGTCTAAATTACCATACAGTAGTATCTTAATTTATTATCTTTGAGATTTAATCATAGGTGTGAATCTCAAATTGATTTTTGCAGTATGGAGGTGCATTAATCCCGTCATGAATTGAGGGATAAAGATTATCCACACCACAAAAAAATAGTACTATAAAAACTTGTACACATTTTAATGATGTTATGGTTGGACTATGGCTCCTCATATGATGTTCTTCTTCAAAAACATGTCAATGTTGAAACGTATGATATACTCTATGTCCATTGTGATCATATAGTATGCCCTATTGAAGTATACCTAATGAATTTCGTAATTTCTATCCCATAAGGTCTACAACATGCGGGATTATTTTAAGGTTTCACTTGTGTTCTAAGTGCTAGTACCATGTCACCCTGGAGAAAGGAGTAGAGGTGACCCTTTTTGTTTAATGCGCACAATATACTATTTTGGTGCATATCACAATTATGTAGACATTGAATTTTTTTTTCTAGAGGCATTTTAGGCCATCTTGACAGACTTCTTTCATTCTATATGAAATACTTTATTCATAGATTGTTGTTCAAAAAAGAAACTGAATGTTAATGGGACGGACTACCTTTCTTCCATACACTAGTTAATATGGGGTTACCTGGGTGGAAATACGAGTGTGTTTTGATTTTACTAGATTGATTTGTAGATATTTTCCACCAATTTTTCCACTTCTAGAACACAATTTTATTATTACTATTACCAGGGTACTTTTTATTGTCTCATTATATCCATTTCTCTGCAATGGTTGGGAGAAGTATGGTTACACCATATATTATACAAAGCATACCACATTATCTTTGTTGCCTAGAAGTTTGAGCTATTTTTAGTGAGAATATGTGAGGGACATAAAAATTATGGATGATATGGGAGATCATTATTCTGATCATGGATCATGACATAAATTACTTAAGGGGAATCATTTCTATCCATTTTTATAAGAAACCTATTACTATTAGAATTAACCTCAATTGATGATATTTCACTAGTGAGTATGAACCCACAACATCTAGTCCACAAACTAAAATGGTCAAAGAATACTCATTGGTGTGTAGAATATCTAGAAGTCAATGATTTATTTTCATTATTATGACATGCATGACTCCTCTTGGAAATCATGATGAAGTTGTAGACCATGATGAGTCAGAAGTATCCTAGATATCAAATATGATGGGATAGCATTAATCATGCCAAATGGGCACCACATTATCTGATATGGACATCCTATATAACATGGGTAATCTCACCACCTTAAAATAAATGGAGGAGATCCCCAAGAAAATTATGCCTATAGAGAGTCGATTTAATTTGTATCACACTCTCAAGTGTGGGATATATTTCACAATTATAGATTTTCACACAATAATCCTAGTTCATAGGGAGAGTGACACACTGTTGATACTCAATGAAGGGAGTTGTCCAATTTTCAGTTTCCTCTATAGTGGGAGGATGTTATGGTATAGACATATAATTACCTGATGAAAGGTAGTTTACCTATTTCTTATCATCAAAATTTTAAATGATGAGTTTGACAATGCTTTGATGCACCACATAAAATATAGTTAGCCATCTGGTGTAATGGACTTCACTGATGATGTTTTATTTTATAATCATATTATCAATATCCCAACCATTTCACCATTAGATGGGTACATTTTTATAAAAGACTTATTGAACCAAAAATGAATCATTGGAAACCCCAGATGGTAGATGGTGACCTAAGGGTCCATTTCTGAAATCTCACTATTTATTTAGAAAAATATATCACATTTCTATTTTTATAACGCCAAAAACTGTTATATCCACACTAGAGTCATTAATGCACTAATTATCACTGATTTTAGATCTTGTTTTGTAAAATGGTACACCAATAAAATATGAAAAACAATGGTAGAGACAACCTCTTCAAATGTAGGTTGGGCATCTCCCAAATCCTATTCAATTTGTGAGGAAGGATGATCATTATAAAGAGGTTATTAATTGATGGAATCATTATATGGGGAATAATTGGTTCCCCCTTTATCATACATAAAATCTTTGCTGAGGGGGTCCTACTGTGTTGGAACTACTATTATAGAGGCTTTCAGGCCAATACATTCTATCCATTGACCACAAGGTAAATTCTTAATTTCATAGAAATGGTGGAGATTCATCTTTTTGTAGATTCATCCCTATATTTTTGAACATGTGGTAATTCCACTAAATGGCTTCTATAGAGAGAACCAATCGATACATCATGAGAGTGTGTGTTTTGGGAATCATCTTTGATTTTCCTATGAAATATTTTGAGGTAAAATATGGACATTCATTCTTATTAGAAATGGTGAAACCTTTTTTTTATAAAACAAGGAGACCTAATTGATTTATTGTTGTGGGCTCCGACCGATGAATCACCAGAATGAAAGAATCTCCCAAGTCAACCAATGGATTAGAAACACTAGCTGTCAAATCTTTGGTGTTATCATCCCTGTAGGTATAAACCTTATTCCTTTTTCTCTTATAGTATATTTCATAAATATTGAGCGAATCACATGAATCAATGAGTTATTAATCACTATGTATTAATCCTACTTGATAGTTGAGGTAATACTTGAGGCACTGGTGATATGAGGAGGGGACCAACACATGAAAATGATTCCATGATCTACAGTATAGTTTGTTATAGGTGGCATACTTTGATACCACCATGAATTTAGAACATCATAGATAAACCCCAATATAGCTCTTTAATAGAATCATCCCACATGATTTCTTCAATGTATTATGATAATAATAAAAAAATTAATGAAAACGGGAGTAATGTACCCTTTGGTTAGTCCCTGTGTATGGAGCATCCTAGTTGGCATTAAGCAGATCCCATAACTTGTGTCCACAAAAACGTGGCAGAACTCTTTTACATTGAACAAACCTATAATGTATAGTTGGTGTATATTTCCATGAATGAGGTAATACATGTCTTCTCTAGTGAATGAGATGATGCATTGGGATTCCCCTCACTCGGACACCTCTGAATATTAGTCCTATGTGGTAGCTACCACCTCTTAAAACTATAGATGGATTTTCAATGCTTCTGTAATGGTCTCATGCATTTATTTTTAAAAGTAGAGCACCTCAAGGATTGAGATCCTTGTGTGTATGTCTAAGAGGTACATTAAAACAAAAAACTCCAACTCCAAAGGCTTGTTTTTTTCTTGATGGGTCTCTCTATTTGTGAAGGGGCACAATAGAAATTGCAAGATGAACCACTAGGTTATGGATAGTACTAAAAATATCCAGCTACTGACTAGAGAACCTACATTGAAACACTGATGGGTGACTATTAATCGGTTGATGATATGAGATGGTTAGATGTAGATTATCAATAAAAAATCATGGTTGAGGTACTAAAAAAATATCAAAACATGCAACATAATAATACATGATAGAGTTTATTGGGATAAAAGTTCATACTGTAATCTTTTCAAATCCTACTTCATAGTCTTGATAGCATGTATGCACAGGTTTAAGGAATTTTCTTTATCATTCTATTGTGTCTCTTTTCCTTGGAATTTCACTTGATGTCATTTTAGGGACTCAGAGGTGTTTCTATGGTGTTCATCATCATCAAAAATCATGATGTTGTCTACTAGATTAGTGTTGTTCATAAAAGAATAGTCCTCATTAATTTTGAATTCATCTAGTGATGGGAGTACCCTGGTTGAGACTCTTAACTGATGCGACATGAACTCCCTGAAAATTTAAGAAGGATTCAACACTAATGTGGGCCTCTTATTTCCCTTACACAATAAAAATATATTTATCCATGATTCCGATGATTTTCATAATATATGTAAAAGTAGTATTCATGGGGGACACGATGACTATAGAAGTAGTTGGCCTACAAAAACAGTCACAAATGACATCATGGGTTTTTTAGACTACCTTGTGTGCTTACAATTTTTTGTTTTTCAATGTCATGTGGCTATAAACCTATTATAATTTTCCTAAAACTTCATTGTCACAAACCTGATCAGTGGAGATATGTGTCATCTATGTCACAAAATCACCCTACATGACAATACCATGATCCACATGATCATGAATCCAAATCATGAACACAAAGCATTCTTTAATTGTACATTTCATGATCCCATGGTATATTAAATAGTTGGAACGGTCTGTGTGTCCTACTTCTTGGGGAATATTTTACTTTGGAATATTTTAAATCCTATTCTCCGGGTCGAATATTGTGTAACTAGGTTTATGAATCCTCGAATGAATATAACAAGATCCACCATTTTTGAATGGGATCACTAGAAGCCCAGCCTCGATGAGGGGCATGAATTAAAATTTTATCATCTTGGTGTTATTTAATTATGAGGTGTTTCCTAAAATATGTTCACTGGGAAAGGCCGCTCTAGATAGGGATTAATTATGTATGAATCATAAAGAAAATGGCCTAATAAATCTACCATCTCATAGGCCTCTACTAATACAACGACAAAAATATCTATATTGGGATGTATTCTCATGAGAGTTCAAAGAATAAATGGGAACAACTATATTGTATAATTTAGGGATTCTGTAAGATGTCGAGCTTTATTAGAGATCTTATGGAACCCACATTCAAATATAGGATGATAACTGTAGGGAATAGCTTGGGGTTGACATTATCTATACACATCATTGTCAAATAATCTGGACTTATTGGAATTTTGAGTTAGTAAGTGTGGACTTTCCATCAGGGAAAAAGTCTGTGATCTTCTCATATGAACTTTTCTTACACTTGAAGTGGTTAGAAATAATTTCATACACTTGATATATCTACACTAGTAGGGGAACTATATGTGAAGTTTATCCAAACCAGTGATGGATCTTATGAGAAACTATCTAAAAAAATTAAAGCATGTCCTTCTTGCATCTAGAAAAATCACTGAATCATGATAGACTCATGCATTTTTTGGGTAACAATCATTGGTATACACCTTGAGATGTAGTGGTACATGTTCTATTATGGTTCATCTATACCATTGAAGAAAGGTATTCTAGGATCCCCAAACATTCGGGGTTCTTGGATGTTTTCCACCCATGTCAAGTATATATTTCCATCATGTGGGATCACCACCCATCACATCTTCAAGACCTCATAGTGAGCAATGAGATTGAAAAAAATGTCATCATGATGAGTGTCTGTGTATTAATGAGGGTCCGTAACTAATAATGCACTTACTAGATCATGACCTCAGTGGGAAGGCTCATCGACTTATGGATCTATACAACCTAGATCTGAAGGATGATAATTTTGATTAACATGAAGGTATGAAGACTCATACCTTGGACTCGTATAAAAAATCCTATGTCTACTCAGCCTTCATGCATGATGTTATTGAGATCAACATTCAGAATCTAAACAATGTGGACTTGTTTCCCCACTAGAGAAATGGGGTCATATGGGATGGTTCCATAAATTAGGTTCCCATCAGAAATAAGGTCATTGATGATCCTTTTATGCACATCGAGCTAATGGAAAAAGGCATCTACTATGGGATTTTCATTGGTTTTTAGGTAAAAAAATCGAATAAATTCAAGGGTTTGACGTGCTCTATTTTTGTTTCATGATGTTGTTGAGTGGAAATAAATTCCTTATCAGACGGATCCATGAGATGGCATTATTTCCATTGATGACAACTAAAAACAAATTCTGGTAGATATTATTATTATTTAACTACCCATTGAGGAGGGTATTCTCTATCATGAAATAAATAGGATTCTATGATTCCATGGTCCGCTGCTAGGTTTTTGAAGAACATATTTAGTATTATGGTACATGGTGGGGGAACCCTCATCATCTGTGGGTAGGCCATGATATCAAAATATAGAGATGAAGTGAAAGGTAGTGCACCATTCCTAGATTCTACTCTATACATGGAGAGACAATTCATCAAAAAACTAATCAATAGCTAGTAGGATATGGAAGTAAGTCTGTTGAAGTGTCTTGGGGTTTCCAATTAAAGTCGGAGGATTGATCCACATGGAGTGTCATGATATCAACTATCCAAAAAAATTGATCGATGACATCGAAGTGATTCTGAATTCCTAGGTAGGCCAACTAATGATCTTAGTTGCAGTGGAGCATCTTCCAGATGATCATGTGAAAAACATGTCCTAGACCTTGATTTGGGACTCTAGGATGTCATTTATTTGAGTTACAGGAGTCTGAAACACCAAAATAAATTTTTCAGTAGCTAGAGTAGCCCACATTTATTCTTTCTTAGAGAAAAGGTCTATTTCATGGTCTTCCCAAGATATGATTTCCACTTTCCAAGTTATGGTTGTAACCACTGATTTAGATCTGTTATGTGGCTATCTAACCAATACCGAAGTCATTTCATGATTAAGATCTTTTCTGCATAAATGGATATCTCATAGTGGTGGTTCTAACCACAACATCACATCCTAGATGGATGTGATACATTTCACTACCTCATATGCAAGGGTTGTTGCATTCTTCGGGGGGCTCGATAGAGTTCTAAATATTAAAATGTTTTATCCCAGACCCTTTCATCTCTTCAACGTCATTTGTATAGGTATAATGGAGGGAAACTTTTAGTGATGTGGAAGGATACACTATAAGACCCTAGAAGGTTTCCAGAACATCCTCAAACCACATGTAAATATAGAGGGATTTGTGGATCCTATGAATCTCAGCATCTATGATGGAGAACAAAATCTATCAAGATCATTCACCCCAACTTTTATATTTGGGGTGGATGCTGAATTATAGATTCATTTTTTCCCTCATATTCTGAGATATCAACAAGATCCATGATGAATTGGTGTTTCATAGGATCTCATGTTCAATAATGAGTGTTCTCCATTACACCCCTGATTGTTATTCAAATAAGGGTATGAATTCAGTTTAGGAAGGACCTTTGTATAAGTTGGTTTTATCATTGGAAGAAACTATGATTTGGTTTGTTTTGGAATAGGGAGGGGCCCTATGATAACAGTCATTGGAGTATAGAGAACCTCTACTCTACTTGGTACGAACATAAGGGGGGCCTTCATGATAATAATATATATTATAGGTGGGGAATTAATATAGGTTATTGACATATAATTGAAGAAATGCACGCTGGATATTGAAAAAGTGTAGAGGACCTCCATATGGGTTGGTGATAGAGAGGGAGGACATGTGGTTTGGAAAATGACATCATGGGGGGAATTTTTTTCCTAGTTTATGGTAGTTCTTAGAGGACCTTCACACTATGTATCACTATCATGAGTTGGATTGTAATGTCTGTCAGTGGTTCTAATGTCCAAAAGAGTCAATCCATCATGCCAATGGGGTGGCTTGGGTCTCTATCTCAAGAATGTTAAGGGGGTTACCGATTTCCTTATTGCAGGGATGTGGAGGAATTTTCTAGAAGTGGTAGAGGACACTGGAGAAATGGAAGATTTCTCTTATTGTGAAGTGTCTTGATCCTACCCACAAATTGATGTTGGGTGTTTTGGATTAGTTTTTATAGAATGAGGATACTATCCAAATTCACTTCAGTACATGTGACCACTCAGTATTGTCATTGTTAATGCCTGGTAAATGGCCTCCTTGGAATCTCCCTATTGATAGTCATGGAAAGAATGAATTAAGAACCCACAACCTATTCTGGGTAGGGGATCAAGTCATTTGAGCTGTCTAGGGAGAGAAACATGAAATTTTTCATTTTTCTAATGTGGGGTGGTTTCCCATTAAATTTCCCATAGGGGTGGAAATTTCTATGAGGTTCTGAAACCACAAGGTCATGGTGGTCAATATCCCTTAAGGTAATGACCCCCTCATTTGAAATTGATTTACAAGGGTATTCATCAAGCTCATTTGAATGATCTCATTTTAAATTTTTATAAATTCCATGTAATAATTTTAAATTATTCTGGATTATTCTGAGTCTGCAAAAATTTACAGCATGTGATTCCGAGGCCCGATGTGCCCGTAATGGAATTTCGAAAAAATTTTATGTTACGTTTAGTAAATTTTTGTGTGTTGTTTTCTAAGATCTGGTTCTCAATATTTAAATCTGAGAGATCTGTTGAATCTATAGCTCAAGGTTCACTTAAGGGAAGCTTCAATTCAATCGATGTCGGTCGGGAGAAAAAGATAAATTTTTCACTTTACAAAAATAATTAACTTAACAATGATATTTTATTTATTTTCTGTAACTGTTGAGTGGTGGTGGTGGGACACATGACTTGTCAATATATTTACTAGATTGGATCTTCTATTTTGTAACCTCGATGTTGTAACATTAAATTCAGTTCATAAATGAACTACATTAATGTGATGAAACATGTTTGGATCCTACATCTATTTAATAGATGCTCAGGCATGGGATTTTGGAAAAAAGGTGAGGAACCTCTGACGAAGTGTTGCAGTGAAATCCACCGAGGAAAGGAAGCATTGGCAGTAATGTTGGAGGAATCAAATCGGGAACGAAGAATGCTAGTGGCTTCATCAAGCATAGATTATAATTCCTCCACCGCGATATCTCCAATGAAATCTAAGTTAGAGGGTTAATTTTATTATAGATTATCTTTGTTGAATTGTAAAATCTCATGCTTGTTATAATTCTAACGTGGGGGGAGTGGGCCAAACGACCAAGGAAAAACCCTCCGCCTTTTTATTCATGTTGCGTTCTTCAGTGGACAAATCTATAACTCAATGGAAAGTGGAAACCGGAAGGCAGACAATGACGGTTGTATCCTGGGAGGCCCGTAGGCGCATCCAGAAGGAATAACTGACCGTCGAAGCCCACCAGGTGGCCCACAGAATTCCTTCTAGTGTTGCACTAACACAGAAGCATCAGTGACCAATGCTGGAAGGAGAAAGTGGCAGTTGACACTTGATGGATGTAGAAGGATGTGGCATCACTCGATGCCACGAAAAACAGACAAGGAGCCGACTCTCAATCGTCTGTGTAGGCGGGAGGCGGTGCGCTGTTATGCGCTGCCACTACGGAGATACGACGAAAAGGGGGTGGGGTACACTATTCCTACAGGTCTCATCGGTGATGAGGAGGCGCCACTTGATGCCTCCATTTATAAAACCAATAGCTCTTTGAGACTTTAAGAAGGTGGACCGCCCGACCCACACATGGGTCGGCCCAGATGACGGGTCAGGCCACTGCAGCCCCACCCACCATGGGTGGGCTAGGTTGAACTCGGACCAGGTCGGGTCAACCTGAATTGGGTCAGTCTGACCGGATCGAACTAGAGCCGAACGCCCCTAGGGCCCTGATAAAATCAAAAGGTCGTATCTTGTGATTTAGATGTCCATTGGAATAATAGTCTACGACATTGGGATCTATGGGGAAAGATGGGACTTTTAAGATACTCTGTGAATGTTTTAGATAATGTTGGAGTATGGCCGGGTTGGTTTGACCCTAAATATAATCGGGCCTTTAGAACTAAAATTCCAATAACTTATAGACCAGGAATCTGGTTGATGCACTTTCTATTGTATGGGAACTCTTTTAACGTGAAAGATCTTTGGGTATCTTATTTATTGGACATTGTTCCTGTTGAAAAATGACCAATGGCTAGAGGAGTGTTTTCTCCTAGAATGATGTGTGCTATGAGAGGAAATCCAGTTGTTGGTTATGAGATAGTGGTTGGAGACAGATCATACAAAGGTTAGTACCGAACGATCATGTGTCAGTAATCTCCAAGAGATCTACTATGGACCAGTACTAAGAAAACCTGTGTGGATCTGCACTTAGCGACCCGATGTGGATCAGCTTTCTAGAGACCCTGTGTGGATCAAAATTCTAGAGACCCTGTGTAGATCAACATTTTAGAAACCCTGTGTGGATCATAATTTTAGAGACCCTGTGTGGATCATAAGTTCACGACCAAATAAGGACTAGCCATAGAGAGACCCATCATGGATCAATGACATTCCATTTCTATGTGGGTCTTTCAAGGGTTAGTACCAATCGATCATGGGAAGGATGAATTCTATGTGGGTCAGCGGGGGTAAGTACCTATCTATCCTATGTGGGTCAGCTGGGGTTAGTACCTATCGATCCTTTGTGGGTCAGTAGGGGTTAGTACCTGTCAATCTTATGCGAGTCAGACTCTATATGGTAAGCAGTATTAACTCTTTACAGAATAAGATAATCATGCTTTACGACTAGTAATTTGTAGTTCTGTACTGTATTTATACCTAGATATGAGCAGGGACTTCTTTTCGCTTTGTGTTTGAGATCATGCTTTATGGTTTTCCTTTGTGGGACTCTGAGATATTTTCTGGGGTCACAAGGTCCCGACTAGGTATTATTATACTCACCCCTACATAGGCTTCACCTGAACCTTGTTGCGTCTTATGCAGACTAAGACTCATGGATTTAGGACCTGATTGTAGATGTCGGTGATAGTTGATGTTAAGAGCTGTGGAGATGGGCTGTACATACCCTTTAGGGAGGATCCTCGACGGATGAACTCAGGAACTGTTTTCTGTTTTTAGGTGTAGTTGTATCTTTTTAGTTGAACTTGTATTTCAACCCCTGTACTTTCAGTACACACCTTTACAACTTAATTTTAAATCCGTGGTTACATCTTGTTGTGATCATGGACTATGTGTCTATATAGGTATAAATAAAATTCCTTACCATTTTAGGTATATTCCTTTTCGATGCTAGTCTCCAAACACTGGCCTATGGAAGGTGGGCTTGGGGTAGTCACGACATGGGTCTCAGGGGAAGGGTCGTGATAAAGTTCTCTTATAGGGGTTGGTTATTCCAAAGTGCTAGGAATCTGATATTTCTAATAAATGAATAATGTCATGTTTTTTAGGGTGGTTTTCAGTTTTAGGAGTCCATTTTTTGTGCGGCGGCCGGCGTATCCACAAACCAGGATCCCGAATTCTGATTTCTAACATGGTGCACGAAAACATAGATTGTGTGTGTTTTGAAAATGTTATAATTTTGATGTCTTTTGAGTCAGCACACTAGATATAACTTTTTGACAGTGGTGCAACTATTTATTTTCATTATGCCACCTTGTAGACAGCCATCTATGATTCTTTAGATATTTCATGATGACGACCCACTGAGTGATGAGGCTTCAGTGGAGGGACCTCTTACTATGTTGGAACGATCAGGTGGTGTACCAGCAACACCACCAATTAGAGTGAATCAGTTTCCAAAATCCCCACAAAAGGATGGTGCATGCCGACTAAGAGTGTTGCACGAGTATCAGTGGTAGAGGCCTTCGAGGTTTCAAGGTGAGACAGATCCCCAGGTAGTTGAGGACTGGCTAGAGGATGTGGCACATGTTTTCTTCTTAGTTGGGACACCAGTAGAGCAGATGGTGATCCTAGATTCTATTAATTTTCTTGGCACATTAGGAAGATGGTGGAGCTTGATGGTCTAGTTAAATGATGAGGTGACCCTCACCTGGACGACCTTTGAGAGCTCCTTCAGGGCGGAGTTCATCCCAATGATAGTACATTTTGTGCGTATTTAAGAGATTCTACACTTATAGTAGGGAAGCCTAATAGTATCCTATTACAAGGCCTGATTCATTGAACTCTCATGCTACTCCACTGATATGGTACAAGACCCATTATTTAGGGCGCTGACCTTTGAGCAGGGTCACCAGTTAGATATTAGAGCATTGATGATATCGTTGAATATCTCAATGTTGGCTGGAGTGCTCAAGAGAGCATTGTTGGTGGAGAGATTCTTAGCTGAGAAAACACAGATAGTGGGAGCCACCACCAAACTAAAGGGAGCCGAGTCATTTGCAGGAGGTAGTAGGTTGATGAAACAGAGGTCCTATCTTTCCAAACCCTTGGGTGGATGACCCAGAGACACAGGGTCCGACGTGCGGATCTTGCAAGGTAGAGGAGGTCAACATGGAGGCAGAGTGGGATACACGTGTGGCGAGAAGGGCTGCATTTCTAGTTATAGATCGACCTGCCGTACCGAAAATCATCAGATGGTTGATAGACCGCTGATGCAGAGACAACGATTCAAGCGGGGAGGTTCATAGGGTGGATAACCTGGCAGAGGAGCAGGTCATGCAATAGGCAATGGGTGACAATTTGAGGTTCTACCATCACCCCCACCAGGTAGTCCACCCCAACCACAAGGAGCTGGTAGACAGGGGAGAGAAGAACTATAGGAATCAGAGGCCTATGACCATGGTGATCTGGAGATGATTAGAGGTATGATCTGTTTCTATTCCATGATAGTTGTAGTAATTATAGAAACAGGTTCCAGTCACTCTTTCATTTCCACAACAATCGTTTGGATCTCAGAGATTACAAAGGAGACGTTGGATCAATCCTTGTGATTGGAGAATCTTTTGGGAGATTATTCAACAATTAGAAAATGGTGTAGGTAGTGTATGCTCACTCTAAGAGGCGAGATGTGTAAATGGGATCCCTTAGTAGCATTGTCAAGGCCTTACGACATCTTCTTGGTTATGGACTGGCTATCTACATTCCATGATCTGATTGACTATTTAGGTTAAAAGTGTAGTGTGTCTGTAAGGATGGGATCAGGTTTAGCTTCACTAGTGTGGTGGAAACCATTATAGTATAACATGGAGTATCTCAGAGGATGGTGTAGTAGATTACTCAACAGTTGGCTAGCCTCACCATCATATAAGTTGATGTGAGGAGACGAGTTATCCTATAGTGGTGGACCAGTATGCTAATGTCTTCCCTGATTCTGTTCCAGGAATACCTCCTCACATAGAGGAAGACTATCACATCAAAATTTACCATGGGATGACATCAACATCCAAACCATCATATCAGATGGCTCTTTTGGAGCTTTGTGAGTTGAGGGTACAATTGGATGACATATAGAAAAAGGGGTTTTAAGGCCCTATTTTTCTCCATCGGCATCCCCGATCTTGTTCGTCAAGAACACAGATAGAATTATAAGGTTTTTTGTGGACTATAAGTACATGAATCATTTGACCATGAAGAAAATGTATCATTTTTCAAGGAACTATGACCTCTTTGACTAGATGATGGTAGATCGACGGTTTTCAAAGATAGACCACAAATCAGGATATCACCAGCTTAGGGTACGGAATGAGGATGTACTGAAGGTGGCCTTCTGGTGTCAGTATGGACATTATGTGTTCTTGGTGATTCCATTTGGTGTAAAAAATTATTTAATAATGTTCATGGGGCTCATGAAAATGATCTTCCAACATTACTTTGAACTCTTCATTGTAGTCTTTATTGATGACTTCCTGATATACTCAGCATTGGAGGAGGAGAATTCCACACCTACATATTGTTCTGGATACACTCTAAGAGAACTAGTATTATGGAAACACTCAAAGTTCCACTTATGGATATGGGATGTTCACTTCTTGGGGCTTGTTATCTCAGAGGTTGGATTCACAGTTGATCCAGAAAAGATAGGGGCAATGCTTGCTTGTGAGCCACCCATGAGTCTGAATAAGGTCACAGTTTCTTGGGATTTGATGGATACTACCAAAGATTTTTACCTGACTTCTCCATGGTAGTGACACTATTTTCAGCCTCAATTAAAAAAGGGAAGCCTTTCTTGTAGGCAGAGAAGTTCCAGTAGAGTTTTCAAGAGCTGAGGTAGAGGCTGACAAGTGCCCCCCATCTTGAGGCTACCAGAAGAGGGTGTTGGGTAGGTTGTCTAATACGATGCATCAGGGACCAGAATAGGTTGTGTCCTGATGTTGGAGTGAGCAGTGAATGAATATGGCTCCCAGCTGTTGAGACAACATGAGTATAACTACTTTACCCATGACCTGGAGAAAGGAGCTTTGGTATTTGTGTTGAAGATGTGGTGACACAACTTGATGGGTGAACAATTTAAATTTTACTCTGATCATAAGATTCTCACGTAAATCATCTCCCATATGGACCTGAACTTGAGACATCGATGATGGCTAATGTTCCTTCAGGACTATGACTTTGAGTTAGTCTACACTTTTGGGAAGGGGAACGTAGTAGGAGACACACTTAGTGGGAGGTCTGGTCTACAACTGCTGAGTGAGGTGATAGAGCAGCTAGTCACGTTGCAGATATCCTTTGTGGATATAGTTGGAGTAACTTAACTTCAATCTATGACTGTCAGTTCCTCTCTCATACAGTGATCTTGGGAGGCACAAATTGGGGACATTGACTATGAGGCTCCCCGTGCTCAGATATCCTCACCACCAACTCCTAAATGATTTTCTGAATGTGGGGGGCATGCCGCCCTCCTCAGAGTACGCACCATTGTACCAATGATGCTATGGGAGGAGGTGTTGAAGGAGTTCCATACATCCCCTTTAGTGGTACATCTTAGAGTGGTGAAGATGTACCTAGACCTCCGACATCAGTTGTAGTTTCCAGGGATGAAGAAAGCAGTGGAAATGATTGTACCCTGATGCCTCATTTTTCAACAAGTGATGGTCGAGCATCCAGTAACAACAAAATTAGAAAGCCACTGGAGGTATCAGAGTTAAAGTGGGATGGTATCTCCATGGCTTTGTGACAGGGCTATGACATACATCTAGGGACCATGATTCTATCTAGCTGATCATTGACTGACTCACCAAGCCATCCCACTTACTACCCATCCAAGAAAAAAGATAAGTTGGGGGCTTGAGAAACCTCTATGTGCAAGATATTTTGCGACTACATGGGGTTCCATTGACGATCATCTCAGATCATGATGCAAATTTTACATCCCACTTGAGGAAGGTATTTCAGGAGGCTTTTGGGACTTAGCTACTCCTGAGCACTGCCTTCCATCCTCAGAAAGATGGCCAGACAGAGTAGATTAGACAGACACTTGAGGACATGTTATGTTCTTGTGTCCTTGATTTTGGTAGTAGTAGGGAGGACCAACTGCCCTAGGTGGAGTTCACATACAACAACAGTAATCACTTGACCATCGGCATGGCTCCGTTTAATGCTTTGTAAAAACGACCATGTATATCACCTATTTACTAGACAGACCTAGGAGAGTCAGTAATTATGGGTCCAGAGTTAGAGTAGGAAAACACATAGATGGTGCAGATTATCCAGGAGGGGATGAAGACTACACAGAGCTGAAAGAAGTCTTATAATGACATGATATGGAGAGACTTGGAATTTGAGAAGGGAGAACATGTCTTCCTAATATTCTCACCGCGAAGTGGATTACAGAGTTTTGGCCGGGGTAAAAAGATATCTATGAGGTTCAACAGACCTTTCAAGATCCTCAGTTGAGTAGTCAAGGTGGCGTACCATCTTGCTCTTCCCCCACAGATGCACTAGATTCATAATGTTTTCCACGTGTCGCAGCGATGGAGAAACGTGCATGATCCATTTTAAATTATCTAATAGGGAGAGTCGGTCCTCAACGATGGGGAAAGGTTTGTAGAGTTCTTGGTGGAGATAGAGGTTCAACAGGAGTAGGTCGTTCATGGGCGGTTGATTCCTCTAGTGCGAGTTCATTGGAATCATGGAAATCTCTAGGAGAGCACATGGGAGATAGAGGCTCATATACTTTCTCAATACCCCCATTTTCTCGCTAGTTTTGTTGTATCCATTGGCGACAAAAATCCCTTTGGTGGGGATAATGTAATAACCTGAAAATTCCATGTAATTTTTTTTAAAATTATCTGAAATTATTACGACTCTTAGAAAATTGACAACATGTGATTCTGAGGCCCAATGTGCCAAAAATGGAATTTTGAACATTTCTTAAGGAACAGCCAGAAAACATACAGGAGGCGTTTTCTAACTTTTGAACCAGTTCTTAGAATTTAAATATGATATCACCATTGAATCAGTAGTGTTGCGATTCACATAATGGAAGCTTCACTTCGACCCTAGTAGGTCGGGAGAAAAAGATAAATTTTGGACTTTAAAAAAAATACCTAAAAAAGTTATTTTATTTCATTATGTAACTATTGAGTGGTGATGGGAGGACCCATGACTTGTTAATCCATTTACTGGCTTGGAACTTCTGTTTTGTAACCTCGACTTTGTAACATTAAATGCGGTTCAAAAATGAACTACATTAATTTCATTGAACATGTTTGGATACTCTATCTATTTAATTGAAGATCAGACATGGGATTTTGGCATGAAGGTGAGGAACCTATGATGAAGTGTTTCGGTGACTTCCACCAAGGAATGGAATCTTGGGAAGCAATGTTAGAGGAATCCAATCAGGAACAACAAATTCTGGTGGCATTACCATGCGCAGATTCTCCCTCCACCAATTCGAGATCTCAAATGAAATCTTAGGTAGGGGGTTTATTTTATAAAATATTATCTTTGATGTATTGAATAATCTCATGTATGTTATAATGCTAATGAGGAGGGAGTAGGCCAAATGAACATGGCCATACACTCTGATGCTTCATTCATGTTGCATTCTTCGGGGGAAAAATTTCCAACTTGATGGAAAGCAGAAATTGGGAGGCACACAATAAATGTGTCATCCTAGGAGGCATTTAGGCACATCCATGAGGAAGAACAGACCACTGGAGCACAATCGGTGGCCTGAAAAATCCCACTGGTGTGGCACTGACATGGAAACTGGTGATGGCGACCGTGAAAGGAGGCGACACTGCTCGGTGTGGCGACGGACAGATAGGCGGCCAGGGGAGCGTCGTTGCACTCCATGGTGAGCAGGCTACAGCTACAAAGCCACATCAAGGGGGGGGGGGGGGGGAGGACCCAGAATCAGTGGGTCCCAGGGTTGATGAGGCGGAGCCACCTGACACCTCCATTTAAAAGAATGAAATGTATCTTTGATCCATTCAGGTGGCAGACAGTGCGACCTGAATGCGGGTCGCGCCAGCCGGCATGCCGAATCGTAGTGACCCAGCCCAGCCAGACAGTCCGCAGCCTAGCGGGACAAGCCTACCATGACTTAGTTCAACTAGGCTAGGTCGGACCAAACTGAGTCAGGTTGGCCCAAACAGTGTCGACTCGACTGGGTCAAACCGGACCGGGACCCCTATCAGGCCCTAATACTCTCAAAAAGCTGTATCTTGCGAACCAAACGACCGTTTGACAAACCGTCAATGGTTCTGGGAACCTTGGAGCGAGAGAGAGAGAGATACCTTTTTTAAACACACCATGACAGTTTTTGAGAATGTTGGAGTATTGATGGGATGGATCGAACTTGAATCCAACCGGGCCCTTGGCACTAAAATTCCAATAACTTATAGACCAGACATTTGGTTGATGTGTTGTCAGTTGCGTTGGAACCCTTTTAACATGAAGGGTCTTTGGGTAACTTATTTTTGGATCTTCATGCTAACGAAGGATTAAAGAGTGGTTTATCATGGAATTAATCATGTTATGAGTAGGAATCTAGTTACTGGCTGTGAGATTGAGGTTGGAGACAGTTCATACAGAGGTTAGTATCGAGCGATTATGTGTGGGTCAGCACCTAGTAATCCTGTGTAGATCAGAAATGAGTGATCATGTGTGGATCAGCACCTAGAGACCGTATGTGGATCAACATTCTAGAGACCCTATGTGGATCAACAATCTAGAAACCCTGTGTAGGACAAAATTCTACTGACCCTGTGTGGATCAACATTCTAGCAACTCTGTGTGGAATAGTAGTGCACGGCCCGATAAGGACTAGCCTTAGAGTGGCCCATCATGGATCAGTAAAATACTGATCTTATGTAGGTTAGATCCTGTGTGGGTCATGTGGGGGTTACTACCCATCGATTTTTTTGGGTCAGCGTGGGTTAGTACCTATCGATACTATGTTGGCCAGACTCTGTATGGCCAGTAGTAGTGCATCTTGATAGAATAAGATGACCAATAATTATGAATAATCATATACCCTTCTGTACTTTAGTTATACCTAGTTTTTGAGCCGAGTCTTTTTCTTTGTGCTTTGTGTTTGAGATCATGCATTGTGGTTTTCCTTTGTGGAATTCTGAGAGACCTTTAGATGTCTCAGGGACCCTACTAGGTATTGTTATACTCACCCCTGCACAAGCTTCTTCCGCACCTTGTTGTGTCTTTTGTAGATGACGGGAAGCCTTTTTATGAGACTCCGAGACCTAGGACCTGATGGTGGATGGCAGTGACGGTTGACTTGGGGAGCTTTGGAGATGAGTTGTACCTACCCTTCAGGTAGGATCCTCGGTGGACGATCTCAAGATCTGTTTTCTGTTTTCTTTTATGTTAGTATCTTTTCATTTAGGCCTATATTTCGGCCCCATTATGTTCATCACACACCTTTACTACTACAGTTCGACTTCGTGATTACATATTGTTATATTCTTGGACTGTGTGTTTCTACAGTTTTAAAGGCAATGCATTATCGTTTTAGGGATACGGCTTTCCTGTGCTACTCGCCAACCCCAGGCCTATGAAAGGCAGGCCTGGGGTTGTCATGTCTCGGGCCTTGGGGGATGGGTCATGGCCTCATATGGAGTGATGGGGAATGTTTTCATAGTAGATTATTGAGTGGTGGAATTCATGGAATAAGGAGAGTTAAATCAGATTTCCCCATCATTTATCCTTCTACCATGACACCTATAGGTAGTGGGATGATGATTTCTCATAGATGGAGTCATATAAGGCATGTTTATTTCACTATTAATACATGTACATGGAAATATATTCCCAACTCCTCAACACCATCCAATCAACTGATTCTATAGAGGGATCCATTATAATAATGTCACAAACCAAGGATTCATGATGCCAATATCCTCAATGAATAGGCCAGTTCTATGTTTGAATCATCATTTTCTTAGTGGGAAAAGGATCTAGATTTCATGATTCGAGGACATGATAATCTAGAGATACCCCATATTTACTAGTCTCCATATTGAGGTGAATAATTTCTCCCAAGGTTCACCATGTCTATTTCTGATTCTTTTGTCAGGTCCTATATTCTTGTCAAATACATGAACGTACATTATTTTTTTTCTTGAATTATGTTGTGCCAAAGGTGGGTGTATTACATGAATTTCACCATTAATGTCTGATACTTGATTGAAATGTTATGATGAGATTTCAGTTCTTCCATCCATGGATTCCTCATGGGTTCTCATTTCCTAATTCATGTCCCCCTAATTATTTAATTCATGTTCATTTAACTCATTATTATTTCCATATCTATATTGATGATCGTTATTTATGTAGATTGTGTTTTAATAAGATAGAAACCTTCAGTCCAGAGATTAGTCACACTAGGAATCTCTGGTGATGTCTAGAAATTAGACACAATGGTAACCTATAAGTCATCTTACAAGGAGGTAATACTATTTGAGGTATCTTAGGCATTGAATAAATGTAATACTATGTTTCTCATGAGGTACGTAACACCATTGTAATAAGTCATATAATGATTTTTAAATCTGTAATCCCATGTTTATTGAATCATGCAGGTGTTCTAGATATGTCACAAGTTCTATATCACATGGAGACAAATTCGAACATCTAGTTCAGACAGATCAGGGTGTGAGTTCAACGTCTTGTTGAGAAGTGATAGAAGATCATAATTCCCCAGGATATGGATCAAGGATGATTGTACATAGGAGATAATATGTAATAGAAAGATTGTTTAATGTGGTCTTCTAATACCCCATGGTGGTTGATATGGTAGGTGTGTCCCTAGAAGGGATCACCTACATTGTTTACCGATGAATCAGAACACCAATTGAAGGAAAATATTGGAGGGGAGTCCATTGAGGGGATCAGATTCATAATTTATCATTTTTAGGATTGAACCACATGGAGGCAATCTATATACACATTTCAGATGATATGGATTAAAACCAATAATAATTTGATAAAACAGTTTTTGGGAATGTGACAAGGCTGATCCATGCAATTTAACATCATGTCATAAGGATGCTCATGTCATGAAAGTACTATCTATAAGGGATAGTGTGGGACATACTAATAAAATCTATCCAGAATGGGATTCCTGTGGTTTTTGTTTATAGAGGGTGGAATTCCGTGATGATTGTACATTGGGCATCCTATATTAACGACATAGAGTAAGGAATCTATTTTCTATCATTTCATGTGGAAATTCTTGTGAATTTTAATTTTATACAACTAGGACATGGATATATGAATTATTATGTCATGATGCACAAATTTGGGGGGACTCACTCATCAATAATATGACTTACATGACCACCAGCCCTAAATCTATGGATGGGACATTGTGTAGGAACATTAATGGAAGAGTGTTCAATCAAAAAGATGATGTTAGAGTCAATATTAATATATATAATAAAACTTTTAGTAACAATTATTAAAATAAATAGGCATATCGAAGGCCCAAGACTCACTTTATGTTAATCATACCATCATAGAAATCAGAAGCACTAGTCACATGGGGTATCGAGGTGTAGCTGAACTGGTCCTAAATTGGTATAGGGATCATAGACACTCAACCTTTGTAGTTGGATGTTAGTAGAAGAGACTCACCATGTAATGTATTAGGATTCATGCTTCAAGAAGATTTTAGATTTATGATGGAGTGTATCATGAAGGTTGGGTTCCTCCGGTATGTCAAGGTATTCATGAAGTATAATGCTTTGTGAAGTAGGGAAGTCTTACATTAGAGTGATGTTCTGATTCCATGGGGAAGGACTTCATGAAGGCTGAATGTCTCGTGAATCAAGAAGTGCTTTAGAGTGAATTATTCTCCAAAGGCATGGGCCTTCATGAAAGGAATTTACATTTGGGGTAGTGGATCTCGATAATATAATAGATGTGGTTTCACAATGATTAGATACCATTGGTGATCAATTTTCTCTTTTATTCATGATTCTTATATGGTTGTTGAAAAGTGAGTAATTATCAAAGGTTGAAAGGTCACTATATATCCATAAAAAGTTTGACTAAAGGGGGTATTTATAGAAATTGGGATTTCAGAATGATTGAAGACCTTAAATAAAATTAGTGAGATTTAAAAATTAATGGGCTTTGTGAGTCTAAATGTCATATTTATAGAGATTACTTTCATGCCTTTACACGGGAAGAATGTCCTCTATGACACTAAAAGTATCATTGTAGAGAATACAATCATATATCCACACTAGTGTGAAGCACTTTTCAAATTATTATTTTCACTTATATATATAACTATGAGGTCTTGGAATAGTTAGTGGCTTTAGGAAATCCACTAATTTACAATGGTGGGGAGCTTTGCGAAAGACACCACTTAGAGAAAATTTGGTCTATTTTGGACTGAATTCACCCTGAAGTAGTTATCCCTTCCATGAAAATTCTTATGAGACACATATTTCAACATCAATAATTCCTTTTGGGATCCTTGATTACATAAAATATGTTTCCTATCAACTAGAATTTTACCCAACCTATATATAGTACATGATATGTTTCTTGTATCCCTCTTGAGGATGTATAGACTAAACTGATCATGTTTCTTGAATCCATATGTGATACCTTCAGAGAATGATATTTCAAATAGGGAGTATCGACTGAATATATTACATCATAGAGAAACATTTATATGAAAAAATACAACACTCATGGTTAATGTTTTGTGGAATAAATGTGTGCTTAAGAAATAATCATTAGAACCCGATGGGGTGTTGAAGTAGAATTATCCTCACTTTTCTTATTTCATGAACAAAAAATCTATAGGTAAAGATTCCAAATGATGGAAGAATATAATTAATTTAGAATTTA
The DNA here is from genome assembly GCA_963277665.1 of Viscum album. Taxonomy (NCBI): domain Eukaryota; kingdom Viridiplantae; phylum Streptophyta; class Magnoliopsida; order Santalales; family Viscaceae; genus Viscum; species Viscum album. The sequence goes on from OY728146.1 coordinate 1,115,779,611, forward strand.
TAAATTATTGTTTTTCTTATATTATTAAATACCTTTGTATGTAATGTTGTTTTTGAAAACACATTCACTACATTGGTTATTTTAGGTTGTCATAAAATCTACTGATTCATGCATAAAATACAGTTTAACAACATATTTATTGATACTATAGATGTATAACAGTGATTTTTTCAATTATTATATATTAAGGGAAATGATAAAAATATACTAACATAGAAAGCCCGAGTGATAGCTTTTTATAATACGATTGTACCCCTTAAATCCCATATTTTAGATATTTGGTAGTAGATGGAATCATATGAATTTTCTTATGAATAATACCATGTTAGGATTTAACAAAAATATTGAGTGAAGCCGATTATGGAAGAAGTTCAATATTTTCGAGACCAAGAACCATATCATGCTCATCGAAACACCCCACGAATGTGCCACCAATGCATAACTCACTCATAGGGGAAACAGTGGTTTAATAAGGGGTTATATATCAAAATGATAATAATATTAATTTTTATATATTATTATGAATAAAATAATATTTATATTTATCCATTTTATTATTAAATTATAAATTATTATATAAATAGTTTTATAAAATTATGATTCTAACATAATGAATTAAAATTTTATATTTATTAAATATATAACTTCAATTAAGACACTCCTTTTGAAAAATTCATGAATTATTGGAATGATTTTGGTAAATAATATATCAATATTTATTTATATATATGAAAGTATATTTTAATGAATTAAAAATTTATTTTAATATGGGTTAGAATGTGGCGTGTGTTGTAAAAATTTCATTTTCAATCAATAATGTTTTTAACGTAAAATATTTATTTCACATATTTATACACTTATTTTGGTAAACAGAATATCAATTTTATAATTCATCAGGATAAAATTATCCAATACTTAGATTTAAAAAATATTCTAATATAGTTAATTTTTTGGGTAAAAATTAGATATAAAATAATTATATAGTATTTATTATGATATTATATTTTATCAAATGTGAACTAATAAATACTCTCAATGATATCAATGACCAAAAATTGGTTTCCACTTAGAAATATCTATTTATGATGTTAATCGATAAAGTTTTAAACCCTAAATGAATTATACAAAACTGATATTTTATTTAATGGTTCTAAAATAAATTCCTTATTAACATGAATAGATTCTACATAACCAATGACATTATATTAATATGTTATATTTTTTACCTAATAAAATACTAAAATCACATCCTCTGTAGCAGACACTATAAAGACGATTGTGGTTCAATTATTTAATTATATTTAGTTCAAAACCTATGTTATCAATATAAAAAACAATTCAAATATATTTTTCCATAAATAAAAAACTAATATGTTAGGAATATTAATGAAAAACACATTGATAATGAAGTTATCTCCCTATCCATATCCCACTCTATATCCCTACCTAGGTGTTCCCAATAACTTATGAAGCTCTTCCAAAACATTTGTAAGGGCCCTCTAATGGTTAGGTATTTTATCCTCCCATATTTAATAAAGTACTCCCATATAATTTTTGTCATTATTTTTTTAATTTACCTTGTTATAATGGTTATTTAATTATCCCATTACAACCAATATTATAACCAAGTAATGAGATTCCACCTTTCACTATCATTAATCCCTTTAATGAATCTTTATGAACAGCTATTAGACAATCAAAATTATACTATGAATTTCATGATTAATCATTTGTGTAGTGAATACCCATCCCCATTTCTAGTCAAGGGTATTAACCTTGATTTGACTATAAATATTTAATTGGGGACTTCCTTGTATGTTACCTAGACTACCTAATCTTCGGATTAAATGTAACGAGTTATTTTTTATGTTGTATGATCTATGTGGCACACTAATGGATATACATGATATAAATATGTGGTATGGTCTTGGAATTGTATTTTTCCCCAAAGCGTCAGGTATTTTTTTTCCATTAAATACCACGTATGTTAATGGGATGTTATCATAAGAACATTATTTTTTCATTTTTCATTTTTTATCCTTGAATTATGTTAACAATTTCATGTCTTACATTGTTACCCAATTCCAATGTTTCCTTGGGGTTATCATCTTATATGATGTTTTGATGTTAATTTTTATTACTATAACTATTTTATGGCCCATTGATATCCCTCTTTATTAACATTTACTAATTTTATGAAGTTATACATTGATTATTTCATTATCACGATTTATAGTTTAACCCTTTCTTATGCACATCCTCAGAATATCATATGTTTTTTAGAATACTAAATGATTTTAAGGGCAAGTAATGGAGTTTGTAAATAGTGAGGTTGTATCCATGTTTCATGTTACTATTTTATGTACCTAATTACGTATAGATGATAGTAATGTGTATATATTGGGATATAAAAATGAAAGATGTTATTTTATAAATCATGAAAAAACTATATAAAAGATGTTTTTTCATATTGGGAATTAATAAAATTGTAAAGAATACCCTATTTAAGGAATCCAATATTAAAAACCCAAATTACTAGAGAATGGTTATGTAAATTTTATATAATTATATAAAGTGATGTTTCTTTATACCATTTTAAAAATCCTTATAGGATCAATGCACATACATCAGAGAGGGAAAGTGAATTTTTTGTGCTTAAAATATTCCAAAATTCCAACATTAATATTATATATATTCACCCCCATTGGCCTTTGATCTTATTCCACCTATTAATATGTATATGGATTAATATATCTATTAGAAATTAAAAACATATCAAGAAATATTTGAAATAATGAATTGATCATCACAGCTTGTTTTCTTAATGCTTTTGTAAAATGTGGGAACCCTACATATTATTCTAAATAAGCTTAATTGAGTCGCCAATTAAACCATGTAAATTTTATCATCTATTGCATGTGGGATTGGGAATTAATAATCTTATACATTATCACCATATATAACAAGTGAGTATTCACAATATTTCACAGGTGGATATTACCTACCACCACTAGATCCTTATATCAACTCACACTAGATCACATATAAGATTCCATGATTTAGAGTGGATATTCCCTAAGAATAACATGTCACTATTTAAAAATAATGTTATCATTCTATTCTAAAATATTATTTATTTAACATATTATATATCCTCATGAATAATGCAATGAAATTCAATCTCTAATGCACTATACAGTTATGAAATATATCATAGAATCATCTCACTAGCTTCTCATCATCAATCATCAGAGAGTTTGACATCCTGGATGTGATCTATTATTTCTTATGCATGTTGAACATCTAAAAATCTTGTTATATATTTCTCATAACATCGTCAATATAGGGTATCATCAGTTCTTCTAATTTTGATATACATCTTTAACATGATTTAATTAGAATATTCTATATGAAATCATCTTCTTATTAGATATACAAGAGATATTCAACATTGGTAATGTATTGCGTTTTTTTCATAGAGGGGGCACTAAGTTATTCTTCTTAAATACATATATAAGTCATTCCCAATATATTTTTAAATCCTCCTTCTACATAATAAGATGACCAAATATAATTTTCATTATAAATAAATTATAAATTGCATTAAAATATTTTGGTTTGATGATATTCTCTCACATTTCGTCACTGAATTGTACATTGGAATCTCACATGATTCTCATTTAATTTATCATTCCATTCCATATGGGTTCTTCTCAAACACATCAATTACTCATTTTTCTCAACTTCATGTCTCCAATATAATATTGATAATATAATTTCCCATTTACCTATATTATTTATCACAACTATACATGTATTCCAGTTATTTTTTAAAATAATTCTTTGATACTTATTCTAATAAAAATATCTTCACAACATATGTTAAATAATATTCATACTTGGGTATAAAATAATATAGTAAAAATTTCCTCTTCAATAATCTCATTATCTAAATTATAACATTAATAAAACCTGTATAAATATGATTATATGGTTTTAATATCACGATAGTATCTCAACACCATTACTCTAATTCAATATTCTTCAATACAATCTTGAATCATGTATCAACATATATTTATGACGTTTTTGACAAGAAATAAAAACATAAAAACATTATAATTTTGTATTTCAAAATTTAATAACTCTATAAATATAAGTCAATTAATATTTCAGTTTATTTTTATAATTTCATCCATCTTTGATCATCACTTCCATAAATGAAGATAATATCATCATTAATTAATTATTTTTAATAACACTCCCTTTGATAATTTTTGATGGGTTTTACCATTGAAGAGTACCCAAAGAAACATCTGGAATAATTTATTTTTTTGATCAATAATTTTTATTTCTAATATCATTATTTGAAAAGCACAAATAAAAAAATTTAGATCTCCTTACTGTCTCTCCCATTTGACTTTCATATATCAAGGCTCAATAATTACATCACATAGAAAAATAATGTTTGGCTCCTAAATGAAAAAGACTTTAAGTGTGGGGTATTTCATTTTTCACTATATTTTAATTCCAAAAATCATATGTTTTTTCGGTATAAATATCAAATTACCATAAAGGAAAGACTCATACAATATCTAATGATGAAACATATTGAGTTCACTCATTTATCTATTTAATGACACATGAAAAGCTCAAAATATTCTATAAAAAGATGGATCCTTGATTCCAATGATATATAAAATATTAAATAATTACTCACAAATTTGTTCTAATGAAATGTGCATAGCTGTATAGTTTTCTACTTTTAAATTGACTCACACAAAGCTCCAGAATCACTTGTATACATTTTTCTAATGACTCGTATGGAGTGTGGAATAGCTTATTTTAGATTGTTGAGTCCTTGGGAAATATAAAATTTCCAATATTATAATAAGAAATACTTATACGTACAATTGGACATGAACAAAATATGATTTCATAGGTGCCTCTCCAAATGTCTCATATATATTGTAAAAAATGAATAATAATTAAACACCATGATTTAGCCATTTTCAAGCAATAAATCCAAATTCTATAATTATTTAAAATGAAATTATAATCATTTATAAATCATCAAACAGATTCTTCAAAGATCTCTAATAACCTTTGAATAACATCAATTTTTTTTTGATATTTATCAAAATAATAAAAATCCTCATTATCTTTCTCCTAAGGAACATCATGACACCATAAATGACCAACGTAGATTATTTCAAGAAGTATGTTGCCTTCTCATTCTAGTCATAAGTATATCCTTCAAAAATTTTTATCTATTCTTGTTCATATTCGGTTTCATTACCCATCATTCTACATAACATAGGGACAGGTTTTCAAATTTCAACCACCTCTTCTACTTCAATTATAGATCTCAAATTTACCAAGAATCCAACGTATTGATATATTTTGATTCTATTATAGTCAAATCATTTTTTACTTTTTGGCAATCATCTGATTTTTTGGATTCTCACTTAAATAACCACATCTATCTATTTAGGGGTCTCATCTCTTCATACTTCATTACACAATTACATGGGTAACACCATCATATTTTGTGTGTGGAATATCACTATATCACCCAGAATCAACACAAATATATTGACATTAATCAATTAAAATAATAATACCATCACAAACCTTTAGGAAGTATAATACACCCCTTTGTTTTTTTAAATACTAATAAACTTATTCAAACATTAATTTATATCAATACATATTCTCTAACATATTTACAATTAATGAAAATGTTTAAATTATTTTATACTTTATCGATACCATGCATGTATATGAACTTCCTTGAAATAAATATTCTTCTCCGCCTACGTCTTTTAAATTTTGAAAAAACTTTTTCTCCCCATTTTTATTTTCATCTCTCATTTTTAAAGGGTTCAATCACTTCCACATGAGACAAATATTGTACTACATTATTTTTTAGAAATCATACATCAACCAATAGACTCTAAGTCTACATCAGCCAACCCAGTATATAAAAAACAGTGGTAAATATTGATAACATATTGTTTATAAAAATTAACAATGTGATACAAAAAAAATCATTTCACTTCATTGAGGATTTCAAAACATATTTTTAGGATATTTATAAACATACACTAAAATTTAGCAACCATATCAAAAGAAGTCATGCAGAATTTTATTTTATCATCAATTTTTATATAGTCATTACACCTAGAAAATCATATTAAATAAAAACCAAAACTATAAATTTTAAGTGAAAATCATACCTCAACAATAATTTTTTAGATGTTCTAGAGAATTTTATATTTAACATAATGTGATATTAATTTGGAAGATGTGCAATTATAATCATTTCATCTTGAAATTCTCTCCAGTGATCATCATTATACTTGATTTTATCATCAAAAATAATATTTAAGTAGATTGATAAAATATTAGTTTTTAGATACCAAATGATATTTGTGATGAAATGTGTTGTAAGGTGACACTATTGTATTTTTTGAAATATTCCCCATGATGGATTGATATTTATTCTTTTTTAAAACTAACCATTCTTTAGTTATACTTTTTTTTTATCATTCACTATAAATTCTTAGCTTTTAAAGGTCAAAATACAATATAATATTTGAATTAATGGATTCTCAATTAGCTATTTAATGTTAGAAAAAATAAATTTTTTTAACAAAAATTTACAGTAATTAATTATCAACACTTTTGAGAAAGTATAATTAAAAATACCCCTGAATTTTCTTATATTTATTCATTTGGTTAGCATGGAATTTTTACTTCCATAAACATCAGACATAGTTCAAAAACATTTAATATTTTAGTACAAAAATAAAATATCTTAATATTTTCTCTTATATATTTTTACCCATTTCCTACTAGTCCACCTATATTATGAAACACTATTCTAGTAGATGGTCAATTTTATTATTTTATGTCTATTATTTTTTAGTAGAAACTCATTTAGATTTATAAGTCACTAGATTTTTCATTTTATCATTTAGTAGATCCTACTATAATGGTATCCATGTTATATATTTGTAAACTGTATTCCATGATTTTTTCACCTTTTACAGACATCATCATAAAAATTTAGGGTTATCATTTTTGGATAACCTAACAGGAAATTTATATTACTTATTAGAAACTTTTTCAATCACTAATCTTGTCCTACCATATATATCGGGGAATGATTATTTTCATGATATCACCCTCTGAGTCACATTAATTTTGATATTCACGAAATTATTAATATGGTCAATGAGATGGCCTTTACCATAATAATATCACCTCCAAAATGGTTTGACATACACATGCACATCATTATTTGACATCATAGATGTGGGTTTCTTATATCTATTCATTTGTTTACGCCATATAATACTCCACATACAATGTAACCTATATCATTTTTTATGTATTCATCTTTTATTTAATATATGAATTTTGACAGGTTTGTGAATACATGTAGTAATCATCTCTAATACGATATTTATTTTAGTATTCACGTAGAATATAATTAAAATAAAAATACTCTCACCAATAAATTATACTTACTCATTATCCTATTATTTTTTACAATTATTCTATTATGAGTTTCAAATTCTCTACCCCGGAATTTAGTACTATTATAATATTTATTTACTATTATTTTGTGAAAACATTCCATGTCATTTTTTCCAAGAATCCAATAGAACCAGGTAACTCCCTCTATTATACTCGGTTTATAGCAATAGTCTAGACATAATAAATGGCCTAAAAATTTTTGGAGAGGTTTTACATATATTTTGTATTTATATTTAGGGTCATCTTTTCTATAATTTCAAAAATCAACCCTTGATACATTATCAATATCCTTAACAATTTTATCCTTCCACACATTTCCATAATTTCATACTTATAATAAAATTTTCATGAAAAATGAACTAGTGAAACGATAATTAATTGGTCACATGGTTTGATATCACATTTATTTGTTTCTAAACCTATTGTGTGATGATTCTCATTTCTTAAAAACAAAAATAGAATTATTATTAGAGAAAATAATATTTATAGAATTATATATGGTATAATTTCTCTTAATATAATATTTTGATGTCATAGACTGGGTAACTAGAAGATTTCTAAATTTGATTATGAACTCCGGACACTGCAATTTTCTTATATTCCTCTCATCCAAATCCAATATAATCCTTCCTTATGAGTTTTTTCATATTTTCAACATTATCTCCACACACTATATTTTTATCTAGTATAATGTTATCAAGATAAAGGTATTTTATTTTAACATCTATAAGTCCCCTTTTGTCAATTATAATGATGTTTTTTAAGTTTATCTAATGCATTGATTACATCATTGAAAACATTATGAAACATATCTTTATCACGAAAAACCATTGAAATTATTCATAATCTCATGATTATTTTTCATTTAAAAGTTAAAAAATTATTACTTATCTTACTCTTGTTATATAATAGTTTTTCACATACTCAATATTTCAACCATTATATAATACAATACATAAACATCATGTTGAATTTGATAATTTTCTACCAATCGTATTTTAATAAGTTAATGTATATATCTGAAAACATCAATTAAAAGTTCACTAAATAATCCAATAAATTTGAATTGAAATCATTGGGTGAGTCACTAAATACATATATATCACAACTTAAAGATAAGATATCATTATAGGAATTATCTTCAACATACTTAACATGAAAATTACGAGTCTTTTTACATTGAGGTGATGATTGTTTCCCTTTAAAAAATTAATTTTTTTTCTTTTTTTCTATATTCTTTCTATTTTCAAATGTATTCAATAAATAATATTATTTTGTACTAAAATGGATTCACACTGACTTCCCTTTTAAAGAGTAGTTTAAATGATTTTCATATTTTAGAATTATATATTAATATTATGAACCTTAGGGGAAAATTAGATGAACCAATAAGAGGTTACAGAGATTTTACACTATTGGATATTCTAATATGATCCTTGAATAAACAATATATGGTGAATGAGGTGAATATGTTTGGATAAAAAGTTACAAAATTTCAAATAAGCCTAATAATTTTTTAACTATTAGTCGTTTGAAATCAGCCATATGTTAATATGTAATTGGTTCTATTTAAATCATCCAAAGAACATATTTTATACTCTATATTTCATCAAAAACAACAAATTAGTTTGGGAAGGATTTATCCTATACCCTCTAACCATATTACACAAGCATGTATTCATAATACTAGACATTGGAAAAAGGCCACTCCCACATGCACTTTATACATGTGCATGCCAGTTCACAACTAACATTCTTACCATTGAAGAACATCATCATGAAGAACAATATTTCCCAATATAACAAATACAAGACAAACTTTTTCTCAAATATGGATTATCTACCTAAATTTATATATTTATGAATAATTCTCATAACATGGTCTCTGTTTCACTGCATTATTTCTATATCATTATAATATTATTTTCCCTATCCACTAATATTAAATCAATAGGGTATAGAACTTCCTAAATATGATAAGTTATATTAAATTTCCATAATAATTCTCAAAACCTTATAATACCATTCTCATATGTTATATAATATATGGTATCACATCTTATTATTATTCTCATGTTCTACTTTGACTGAATCTGATTAACAAAACAAAGTCCATATAATATTATTATTAAATTCCTAGTAGATCATCAACTTCAACAATATATTTGGTTATTCATGTTCATAAAATGTTTTCTTAGTTCTTTTTCTTAAAAAAATTTACCATTAAATAATTCTCCATCTTTAAATAATCCATTTATAACATCAAATCTCAAAATATATTTTTTACATAAATAATATAGAATATCCAATAAAATATATTTGTTGTGAGATCATCACCCACATTAACTCAATGTATGATATATGGGTTTCTCCCCCTATTCCCATTTTATTTCTCAATATTTTTCAAATTGGTGTGTCCCCCATTATAAACTATTATTTTTCTCAACTACACACATCAAATGTAATATAATGAATACAATTTTTTATTTCTATTTTACATTATAATAGGTTGAAAAAAAATATATATTTTTCCAATCATACTCAATGACTTCTACAACTAAAAATATAACAATATTTTTTTATAATAAATGAAATTAATAATTTTAAAATAAACATTTGACAATATTTTTTGATTAATTTAACTCATTCTCAATGTGATATCTTATATAAAACCAGTATATACTTGTGATTTAGTATATAGCCTATGAATAGAATATCAACACACTTATTTCAATTCAATATTCATCAAATTAATATTGAATAAATTCTTAGCACAACATAACAATGTTTTGAACTTAAAGATAATAATATTTCAATAGAATGCATTGTTATTATTGATATTTTAAATTTTGAAGACTCAAAAAATTTAGGATTCATTTAATTTTGAAATTTCAACTATATTATAACTTCTCTTATATTAATGAATAAATTTTTGTCATTAATCATTCATGTTGAATAAAATACCCATTAATTTCTTTTTATGTTTTATATCAATTAATTATAACTTGTGAAACATTAAAAATATTTTCCTCTTTTTTTTTCACCAATATTGATATCAAAATACAATCATTTTGAAGTAAAAAACTAATAAAACAATGATCTCATAATTTTCTATATCATAATAAATTCTCATATCTATCATGAATCAGGGATTCCCAAAGCATAATGATTTTTAAAACTTGATATAATAGCTTCAAAATCCTTATTTATTTCATTCTTCAAAATGATGAAATTCTATAAATCTCATATTTTCATTGTATAGAAATCATAATTATTTACTACAACATGACTCATAATGAATATACAAATGAATCATGAGTAGGTAACTCATATGATGATTCAATTAATCATATAAATATTTTATTCACTCATATACGATTTACTCATTTTGTCTAATTACGCATATATAGGTCCTCAATGAGTAATATGTTTTTCCAGAGGTCTATTGTGCATCTATAGACAACATTTCAAATTTTTTCACCCATATGGATCCCCAAAATCAATAATATGTATTTCTGTAATGACTCATATGGATTTTTTAATGACTCATACGTTATTGTAGAATCCTCATACATTTTCCACATTTATATAAATCTTATGAGAATGACTCATATGTAGTATGGAAAGGGAAATATATGTAGTCATAGGTGTCTCTCTAAATGGCTCATGTGATCACAAATACTTAGAAATTGATATATAAATAAATAAATATTCTATAATTTAGAAAAATTAAATGACAATAGTTTTAAAATAATCTTAGGTATTCAGAAAACACATGAAACCATCATACAATATCTTCAAATTAATAGTTAAATTTAAAAAAATCATTACAAAAATCATTATAATTATTCGAATGTATTTTGTATCATATTAAATACTCATGTAAGATTATTTCTAGTATGTCATTTCCTTATAATCATATAATGAACTTCATCCTTTACAAACCTTTATCCATGTATAACTCCTCACTGATACTAGCATCCTTTAAGTTAATTAAAATATAGATGGTTTATATAAACTTAGATAATAATTAAAATTATATTATAAATATTTAATGTAACAAAAATAATGTATCATATATTATTATGAATATATTTTAGGTAAAACTGTTTAAACTTTTTATCACTTTTCATTCACATGAGTATCAATTCATCATAAATTTAACATTGTGGATACTCACATTAATCTATCAAGATAACTTTCAAGGGTGGAATGACATCATCCTATTTTTCCTAGAGATATTTGAAACATCAAAATATTATTTAGGTGGTATATAAATCCATCAACATACATCAGCACACAAATATTACCATTTTTAATATCATGAACTAATGAAGAAAAATATATCTAACAAAAACCAGTGGGATTTTAAAAATAATTGCCTTGAAAAATCACCCATGATTTGGGATAGAAATTTATTGTTTAAAAAATGGAATTCATTAAAATTGTATATTTCTAAAACAATGAAATTGAAATTTAGATTTGAGAATGATAACTTACCATGAAAAATTAATGTGTTTTCTGCAAACCCTTTAATTGACCACTTGTCCATGTGTACCCAATAAAATTCATGGTAAACTAGTTGATCAATGATATTTTTATACACTTCCAGATTATAAGAGGATAATAACCCATAGACTGTAGGTTTTGTTATCCAAAAACATGGTTTCCCCACTTCCCTTAATTATTTTGAATATATATATTATTAGTACCCTTTTGCATTTTAGGCAGAGGATCCCACTACTATTGCTGAGTTGGTATACGTGAATCTTGGTACCAAGAAGTACTTGAGTCTGACATTAATCATGTTTTTCATGAATCTCAAAGAACATGAGTGGTAAAATGTGTTAATGAAAAAAAAATTAAATTTTAATTATCTGTAGTTTGGAGGAGATTTCATGGATCAATACTCCATGTTCAACAATTGGGTATTCCCAACAAGCATGGTTTATACAATAATGACCCTTGAAGGATGTACCCCTCACATATTTCTATTGTTGAGGAAAATGAGTAGTAGTTTATAAATTAAAATATCAGTACATATGTCCAATACCATATGTGGAAAGGAAATATTGTATATATTAGGTATAATAATAGGGTGATTATGGTCTACATCAAATTTTGATATCTAAACTACCATTTACTAAAGGCTTAATTTCTTATATCAGTAATATAATTGGTAATTTAGATTACAACATAATTTCATGACTTCCTCTTCATGTATAGATGACATTGATAAAATCTAATGTAGATATACATTGAAGAATAAAATTACACTATGTTTATGGATACGAAATGAAATATTCTTATAGATTGTTCCAAAAAGGCGGAATTAAAATTAAAGAAAACAATCATTGTTCTTTACATCAGATATTTGAACCCCTTATATGGAAAATTGAGGAGTGTAATATGAAATATTTTTTCATCAAATCTCACTAACTCTATAATCATTTTGGATATCTAGATAATTTAATCACCATTTTACATACACATAGCTTGTAGATTAACCCATTCATGTGAACAACCATGGCCACACATGGGATGTTTCGTGGTATTATTTTTTGATATTAAGACATCAATATTAAAATTTACAATATAATTGAAATATTGAAAGTAAAACCTACCATCATTTGAATGTTATGATGGATTTTATTGGAAAATTATTATATGATATTTTATCAAAAATTTTATAAGTAAATACATGTCTATATAAAATTTTGGGAATAAAGGTACAAAATACTTGTGGAATAAAGAATTTTATTTTGTATTTTCTTGTATCATGAAATACATACCATATCCCCTAGTAATTATATTTTCATGTCTAGATAAATCCATTGATTATCCCTATGAAAAATCAATAGTGATATATTGGTACCAAATTTTCTCAAAATAATAATGAGGGTAAAGAGAATGGATTTTAATAAATTAGTCCAGAGACTTTTTGATGGAGAAGCACTATAATTATCTGTAATATCCTGACTCTTAGTTGGTCGCCAATATTGTCCCCCAAAAATATGCCTTTTATCAAAAAATTAATTTTTGGATGATTGGTATGATAGTCAATGGTACTCCAACAATTTGAAATGGGGCTCAACCCATATGAGGATATTAATGGAACACATTGCATAATTTCTTAGTTATGCACCCCATGTTAGAGAAATCTTCATTTTACATTATATTCATCGATGATTCCAATATCTTCATTAATGAAATTTATGCATATAGGGAAATTCACATAGAGAGTGTCTCTTAATGATTATCTAGGAAGAGAATGGATAACCAGAATCATAAAAAGTTTGTCATTGGAGTTATTCATATTTTTTCCAATAAGGCCTTCATGGAATATTCAATACATATTTTGGAGGGTTTCTCAAAATATTAAGTAAACTATCCATCCCTTATTACTAACATTGAGTTACCTATCCAAATCTATGTCCCTAAACTACAGTTAAATGTGACTATGATTTTTCCATTAAAAATATAAAGTAGAAAGTTGATATAATAATGGTTCAATTCACCCCCTCCCATAAATGATGTCATGGATAAATTAAGAAATTATCCTCAGAACTAAAGTGTATCATATATTGTATTATTAGGTTGATTGTCCAAATTCTTCTGAAAACATTGAAATCCCCATTGTGGATTGATAAAATGATCACTTGGTGATTCAATGGGTATTTTATGGAGTGATATTCTCAGTTATTCACAATTCAAAAGAGTTAGAGTCGATCAAATTCACAACCATATATTCATAGGTGAATCCTTCAGATACATCTATTGTAAAATAATCATATTTCTTTTTTTTCCTTGGTGAAATAATTCAAAAATAGGGGGTTTACATCAAATCAAGATAACTGAGAATATTCTCATTGCGGATTATGAAATTTTATCCCCTATGAAGATCACCAAACTAATAAAATAATTTATATGCTCAAATTTGGAAGTGATTTTAAATTCGATATCATGGAAAACAAAAATACTATAGTTTTATTATAGGTTCATGTATCTGTATATATATACAAATGTGGGGCTTACAAGATAAGGATGAATCTATATCTTGAAATATAAATGATGTGATACTATTTTACCAATAAGATTTATTATTTCTATGGAGTTCACTAATATGTTCCACATATAACTATTTCATGATATCCTATAATATAAACATAAAAATTTTATCCACATTATAAATTACAATTTTTTATTTTTTTTATGGAGAATAAATTTCATTGGATCATACACTCAATTGAATACATGACAGATCACGTTTATTATAAATAATATAATTTATATTATCAATGGAAAAAATATATTACCTTAATGGAGTTAAATGCATTACCAACGATCGAGTTAATGAAATCCAACATAATCAATAAATTTTCATTTCTTCACATATTTATCGTAGATAGATGACCCAATTTACATGATTTTATGTTTAAGAAGGATTTTACCAAAAACCACATTCAATAAAACAATAATACCCACTAACATGTACCAATGAATTAAAATATCATGGAATTTAATATTATTTAATCATATATTATACATTATATGGTAAATTAAAAGAAGAATATTTTCCTTGAAATTATTTATAATACAGTTTAGGGTTATCGAATCTTGACTTAAACTTTAACGCAAGTGAACATTTAATACCGTATGTATACATAAAAGGTAGTGTTTACCATTTAGGTTTATCTAACCTAATTCTATATTGTATTCATTGTCCATGTAATATAAGATTATTATTAACATATTCATTTGAAAGATTTTGAGGTTTTTTATGAGAATAGGTTGAAAATATTATAGAACCATGAGGTCTATAAAAATCATTTGGCTCAACCATCTGACAAGAAGGATATCCTCAATTTGTTATTAGATAGTGGTTTGGTTTATATGTAAGGTAAAAAAAGATACCAGAAGAATTTTTTACAAGTTAAAACCCGTGTGTGAATACAACAACCTCATATATGAGGTTTATTACAATGGGGAAAACTCATTTATCACCATATTAGCAGACAACATCACATGACCTACAAATTCACGGTTTTGAAAAATTCGGATATATAGATCACACTAACTCATTTTCAATGTTCAAAAATATTAAAATTAAAGTAAATTATAATTTCCACATGATGTTATGCTACATATAAATCCTCCAAGCCATGAGATGTTAAATTTCATTGAAATCACACTTACCATATATTATTAATTTTTATGGATTCATGATCCATATCAAATGAAAATTATATATTTTACTCATTAGTCCTATTTAAATAAATTAAAACAATTCAATTGTATTTTTTTCATTTTGAAATACAATGTATTGAGCTACATTAGAGTCATAACATGAGTGGATTCCCCCTTCACCATGATTTCGGTCTCTCTCTATCCCTCTTCTTCAATCATGTTGTTTATATCAACTAAAACACCCTAAAAACATATAGAATGATTGAAATAATTAAAAGATATATTTCATTGTTCAAATATTCTATTTTAATCCTATTAAAAAGTATAAATTATTTAATACCCCATAGTGTTCAGGATTTCTCAAATTCACATTGGTTGTACCCTGATATCTTGTCTCTAGAGTGGTTCGATTTGAATCTTCTGTAAATGTGTGAGGTAGATATACAAATACACATAAACTCCAGAAGAACAATGTGTTTCATGATTCAAATTTTTAACCATATGTAGTGACTATTAGATCTAAAATCCTAGGTTTTGTTGTAAATTTCATCACTCAAAATCCATTTCTACTATATGAAGTCTAAACCCAATGATTTTTCTTGATTCTTATAAATATATAAAAGGATAAAATATTGCCACTAATAATATTTTTTTATTGATTCATGTTTAATGGTATTTTTAGTTATTCCAAAATAACCTTCATGTTCCCACACACCCAACTATTTTCCCCTATCTCATCAGGTTGCTAAAAACTCCGTTATTTTTTACCCTCATATTCCTAATGTTAATACATCATTATTCTCTAATGGGTTGTTTTAGAATATATAAAAAAAAATCAGCCCCTTATTTTCCCAATGGATTTTTTCTTTAATCTTATATAGTTTATTAAAATCCATGTGAAATTAAACAATTGACATACACATTAAATTTTTTATGGACCTAAAAATCAATCAAATTCAGTTAAAGTAGTCTAAAAACAATTATAAAAAACATTTGGCCATTGATATATTAACATAAATAATAGTACTTAAAATATCTTATTGGTAATATACATAAGGAATAATAAAATATTTTCTCATGTGTCTCTTATGTGGATGGAATTTGTGTCCTTCATAAATTCACATTTTCCCACAATCCCTCAATTTGTACAGCACCACCCCATAAAAATGCTCAATAAATTATGGTTTCACTGTTATGTTCTCTAACAAATGTTTGGAATTTATTATCCATTAACATAAAAAATATTGATCCTTTATGTTTGAGTCAATTACAAAAAAATTCATTTCCAATTGGGTTATTCTAGATCGGTGGCGATGGTACATATGCAATAATGTCAAGCAATAAATTTTTATTGGGCTCATAAACAAGAAGAAAATTAATCAATAAATCTTTTGTGGAGTTAATGATTAATATAGAGTCATTTATCTTTATAAAAAATTACTTATGCTCAAAAATTAAAATATATTAGTGGAACATATTTTTCAAACATGATCATTGATCATCCTTATCCTATATTTTATTACCAACCCATCAATTAAACCCTATGTGTAAAAAAATTCCCTTATATATTATCTCATGTTCATGTTTATTTTAAACACCCCTGATGTTTCATCCCATTAATTTTTATGTATATAGGATAATTTTTCTTTTTAAATCACATATTACATGATTACATGAAAACTATAAGATTTGTTTGCGGTGGATGATGCAAGATTTTGACCCAAACATATCCACGCCTATTACATTCTCTCAAATATTGTGAATTTATTTCTATTTACTCTTTTTTATCATATAGTGTATGATTAAATTTTGATGAATTATTTTAGATAAGAGATTCTATAACTCAATTTTGTTTCATAAAAAATTGAAACAGTAAATTTGAACAACTAAAACATAATTAATTTAAAAATTATAAAGGACTATCCAAAAGATATAGTATCTTTTTTATTATAATGGTGAACGTTACACCACTAGATATACTACCAGTCAATTATTTCATCCTATATTAAGAGGTTTATATAGCCTACCACATCCATATCATTTCATCCACCATGATCACAGCTATTAAGTATATTCAATCTAATTTCACCTTATGTTTTCCACGCATAACATTTGTCTCCACTACTTGAGCTAATACTAAGGATTGTTTGACCTCAACTGTTTCTATATGTTCCCTCAAGAGTGGGATCCTCCCATATCCAAAAAATATGTCCACTTGTACCATGATATCCACAAAATCCCTCTAGAAAATATATTATATAATCTATGGGATGAAATCTATAGCATGGGACTTAGAATCATCTATATAACAATAGGACGTTCCTGTCTCCTCCCACACCCACATAATAACAAGTCCTAGATCATGAAACTAATAGAGTGACAATAAACCTATCTAGTACTGATGTTTATGATCTAATAATGTGGTATTCTCATATGACATCTTATTAGATCTATTGGAGAATTTTTTATCATGTACGAGATTTTTTTCCACACTATTTTCTAAAACACATGATTTCCAACTTTTTTATGAACCCAATATTTCCCTCTCTTTAGTTTCCAATTTGAATTCCAAAATTTCATGGGAAACATATAATTATTCCCATGTATAGTTCCCATGTTTCATGGATTCATTATTGGGGAAAGTCTTGGGTCAGTATGTGGGACTCATGTGAGAAATGAAATAAATGAATTTTATGTTAGCTAATAGACTATTTATCTGAAGATGATGTGAAATTTAAAATTTGTTCTAGGATTTGGTGATTATCACCCTTAAGGTATTTATCCAGAATTTTTTATTGAATGGTACCACATCATTGGTGGTTGGGACATTAATTTAGAACTCCACACCATCCCCTACAATGTTAGTGGAAGTCTCCAAAGAGTTGTTAGCACCAAAAACAGAATTCCCGATATTGGAAAACTAATTTTTATATGGATTAATATTCCATTTCAATAAATTTTAGAGGGAATTATCAAAATAAATATTTCTTGATTTAAATAAAAAAATTGGGTTATCTTCCAAACCTAGAATATAACTCGAGCCTATGAATCATGGGATTTCCCCACTTGACAATTATTTTCAACACAATGCCTTGTATATTATGACCCAAATAACATACAATATAATAACTTACCGAGGAGCCATCACCATGATAGGGAAACCATAAGGCCACCACATGAGGATATATTTAATTATTGTTGGATCTCTATTAGGAACAATAATCTTGAAAATAAAATTTTCCTTGGGAATATTCAAAATTTAAATATATTTATATTTTCCCTTAGTACTATGTTTCAGGTGAATTATTATAACCCCATGATATTTCAAATTATATACACCTAGATATCAATTATTCCCCTTATTTCAAAGAAGTTATCACTTCATATATCAATTGAATATTTATGGATTCTTGAAATACCCATCCTATGTGTTGGTCACTTAGTTCATGAAATACATTACTCCAATGAACATGATGAAGGGGCCTTTATAGAGTGTCTTCACATAATCATTCCTACATAAATAAAATTAAAAAAACAAGTGTTAATATAATTATGAATATTATGTATACATGATTATGGAGATACCTAGTATTGTGAGACCTCTTAGAATACTTATGTGGTCTCTATTTCCTCATCAATATATAAATCCATGACATTATCCTACAACTCTTGGTCTCTAGATATCCCATATTGATCTATGATTTTTTCATGCATCCCTCCAAACATGGCCTAAAATTCATTGGTGAAGAATAAATCATGGAATCATTATTGTAACAGTACCTCAAAGTCATCAACAAATTCCATGGAATCACTCCATTATAATATGAATGAAACATTGATAAAACTAGTTCTAGGTGTATATACCACTATCTAATTAAGGGTATCTAATCATACCCCCATTTATAGAAAATATATAATTTTCCCACATTATCATAGATCATGAATGTGTCACATCTGTCGATATATCACTACTAAAAATAAAATTACTTCACATTTAATTATTTAGGTAGTGGCAGATGCTCTTCAGTTATATATTTGGTATCAGATGAACTTTAGGAGGAGACCACCATCAGGGGTTGTGTCTTCCTCCAAAGCTTCACCATGATTTTCTAAGGGCATCCTTAGATGATCCTCATACTCAAAAATCACAGTGTAGGTATGTCCCCCTCCTCAATTTATGGGATCATCAAGATCATGTATTGCTATTTATTAACAAATTATGAGAATGTGCTAGTTTATCCACAAACATTACAAGAACATTTCTCATTTCCCCATAGAACATTTTTCCATTTCTATTCATAATATATGATATGTGTGATTTTTTAAAACTACCCATGGATGTTATATCTAATATTTGGTTCCCCTAAAATATATCATGAAATAGAGGTATTTCATAAACATTAGATGCAATAATTGTTGAACTCTGGTTTATATTTCTTTTGGTGATGCATTAGTGGTTTTAGAATATGTGTGTGGAATTGGAAAGGAATATTCTCATGTAATATTTTACTATAGATGAGTTAAAAATGCCTCATTTTGATGGAAACAATGAAATATATCTCATCATAATGTTAATATAAATTTTCAGGGAATACCATTTTTGGAACATATATTTAAGTGCGACCGCCTGAGATCCCTTAATAGATTCCGTTATAAAAATTTCAATCCCCACACCCCAATGATATTGAGAAGCTTTATCAAGATGTCAGTTTCTAGAGGGCTGTTGTAGTTTAGAAACTCATACCCATTAATGCTCACAAAAACACACACATACTAAAACAAAGAGGGCCCAAAACTGATCAATTAAACTGACCTCTTTCTCACATTTTCCAACATCTTTTATAACTAACCCAATTTTTTATAGAATTATTGATGTGACTACCACACTATAAACCCTGGACATGCACTCCCATGTATATTGATAAAAACGTTAATTAAGCACTTCTTTTGATAAAATAAAAGGGATAATAGTTTAAACTACATTTAATTCAATAATTTAAACTTTTCCTCCCACAATAATAACATAATCCTGTGTTTGGAATGTCCAGTTTCTTTGAGGATGCACTTAATTTAAAATATTAGTGAACAATTCTCCATATTATCCCTATAATATATATCCCTCTAGACATCTCCCATGTTATACTCATCTTTATAACCTGTGTAAATGAATAAAAATAAAGTGGTGAGATGAAATATTCATAATTCTAAAAAAATTGAATAATTATTCTAAAATGTTTAGAATAAGGACATTTAAGTGAAAAAAACCATGAGAGAGAAACATGATTTACACGAATATGGTACAAATAATATTTTCTAGAATACATGATAACTAGAATATAACATCAAATGTGTAATATATAATTTGGAACAATAATTTGAAACCCTGAGAAAATAACTC
The DNA here is from genome assembly GCA_963277665.1 of Viscum album. NCBI lineage: Eukaryota > Viridiplantae > Streptophyta > Magnoliopsida > Santalales > Viscaceae > Viscum > Viscum album. The sequence goes on from OY728146.1 coordinate 1,115,800,741, forward strand.
GGAGACATTGTATCATAGAATAAGTATATAACCTATAAACTGTTCAGAAAACAATCATTTGTATTCAAAAAAATTCAATCACTCATTACTAAATAATTCCCATAATACAGTGGGTCATTATACAACCCTTTTACACTTACAAATAGGATTCTACCATTGTACCATATTAGGATTGGGATTTGACTAATGTTTCATCTTGTAATCAACTAGTTAGCTATGTCACCACATGGGATTGGAATACTACAAGTACCCTATTGGGATTGGGATTATACTTGTACACCCACTTTAGTTTATTCTAAAAAACTTTTACCCTCATGGGTCTTGGATATGTCCTATATACCCACTTGGACTTGATCTACTTCATGTGTTACATCTATTAAAAATAGATTCAATGAGGAACAATTATGAATGATGAAAATAAGTGGAATCAAGAAAAGACCTTATGTATATTGTAAAATGATACCAAAATCCTATGAAGTAGAAAACATTAAATTTCAAAAATACAATTAATAATGATATAACCACATTATACCATTTCAAATCATATATATATAAACCATATAAAATAATGTGGGCACATAATCTAGAAAATGTCTAATGGAAGGAAATTAGGATATGAAACCCTTACCTTTAATCTCTATTAGTTCATTGAATACCCCATAGTCACTATATAATCAAAAAATTTATTAAAAAATTAATTATAAATCATATTTAGTTATATTGAATTTTTATGGTTTATTTATTAACATGTTTATTGTATTATTAAATTTATTTTTCTTGTATCAGTTACAGTTTACATTCATCATCCGATGCTAAAAGATTTGGTTTATTATTATATAATTGTTTTTAATAGAAAATTTGATTAATTTTAGATGATAATATTATCCTTTAAATATTATCCATGAAACTACCATAACATGTTTAAATGATTTTTAATATTCTATTTTTATTTGGGGAGTCATAAATTAATGAGTAGTGGAAATTGACATTGTAAAGAACTAGTTTTGATGTGTCCGATGATTAAATTTTGATAAATTAATAATTTTATAAAACATAAATAACAATATTGTAAGATATCTAAAAATAATAAATAAATTTTTATTACATGATTTTATCATGATAATATTTTTCATAATCAATCATTATAAATATATTATAACATTTCTAACATAGGTGATAATATTGTCCCAAACAGAAGCATGTTATAAGTAAATAATGTGTTTCAAATTTATTTTACATAATGGTAATTTTAGTTTGGTAAATTCTTCAAAATTTATTAAATATAAAATATCACCATTAAATTAATTATTTGAAAAATCACTAAACTATGTGCTTCATAAAGGAATTTCATCATTCATTGAGGTGGTAGTTCAAACATAATCATGATTAACATAGCCATTTCCCAAAAATATGGGTCATAAATAAATAATTTTAAAAATTATAATTTAAAAATAATAACTATGAAATATTAAAAATCATCATTCATTAAATATATCCTTGTTACCATTCATGACTAATGTTGATGAAAAATTAATTGCATCACTTCGTGAAGCTAGTTGTCTGCATATACAAATGATCACTGTTGCTCTATATTTATATTTTAATTACAAGTATTTAACAATGGAGACAAATAAAAATAATAAAACATTAATTTGTTAATATTTTAGGATATTTTTATTTTATGGTGGGCCTAAAAATATTAGCAGGGAATTATTAAAAAGAAATGACTAAATATTAAGAAATACTAATATGCGGAACATCAACTCTTTCTTATAAATATCCTTGGAAATGGAGGCCTTATTATTACTAATTTAGAACATAGGATAATAATGTTGGGGGGAATCATGGAGTATAAAAATGGAATAGTTTTAGTATAAAATTCTAATGAATGGGTGTAGCATAATGTGGTGGAAGTGACCCCCCATTTTAAAGTGAATGTAAATATTATTTTGGAAGGTCACCTAACATCTAAAAAATGGAATTTCACTTTTCAAGCATAAAAGGCTCCAAAGGTTTGAAATAATTTATAATTGGGTGATATTGGATAGATAAATTACTAACCATTAATTTACTCCCATGTTATAAATATTTATTTGAGTCGTTTACCTTTAGATCATTACACTATACCATTTTTGTTTTTACCTGGAAACAAGATTTTTTATAATGTAATTTTTGATTTACTATAATATACAAGATAAAACATATTTCCAAATAAGGGTTTAATAAACCATCATTTATATTATATATAATGAAATTAAATTTCAAAATAGTAAGGAATTTTCTATTAAAACCCCCACTATGGACCTCCTTTCCAACGGTACGATGACAACAACACCCCATTCCCACCACGAATAGTTCTAGGGTTGGATTCCATTATCGAGTCTCAATAAAAAATATAGGAGGCCATATTCTAAGGTACATGTACACACACACACACAAACACACTCAGACATCTCTGACCACCAAATAAGTCATAATGGAAATACAAAACGGATATATAGATTTATGTATACAATAAATTCCTACATTAGAGCAAGACACAAGTACGGAAAAGAAAAGGAAAAAAAATATTAAACCACCAATGATAAAAAAAAATATTCCAACCTTCTAGAAAGGTGATAAATAGTATTAAATTAAACTCCAAGACCATCTATGATCCATCTAGATATACTATGTTCAGCCTACACCTAACCCACATTGGAATCCATCGGAAGGCATGTCGCTTTAATAAGACATGACATGAGAAGGAAGATCTTATACAGGGGTGAGTAAAACAATAACCAGTAGGAGACCCTACAATATTCAAATATAAAGACTCAGAAGATATTTTTCGTCTCGAAGTCACAATGACATGTCAATTATAGTGTGGGAAAAATATAATAATAAAACTGATAATCACATGATAAACACTAATCCTGAAAATATATTCACAAACATACTACCATACTTAGATTAGATCAAGGATTTTAGGTAATGATCATATAGTTTAATAATCTACCATGGAATTTAAATTTTTTATGGTTCTTATTTGAGTGGTAGTTCTTATCATGTATTTCAATAATGATGAAAAAAATGGAACTCATAAGATATTTAGACAATAGTAAGGGATCATGCCCATGGATTATGGGGGTTCTCTAGCCCTACCTAGATTATCCTAATAAATTGGACATCAGACAACTAATTATGTAGTCCATGTGATATGTAAACATACCTAGGGAGAAAATTATAATTAGGATCCAACATTAGGTTACATGTAGTGATTACAACTAGAATATCCCAAATAGGTCTTACATCTAATTCTCATTAATATATGTAATACTAAACCACCATATATTTGCAATGGGGGGCTCTTTTGGAATAATGGAACTAAAAAATAATGCAATAAGAATAGAGAACAAACCCAACTGATATGTGTCTAAACTCAAGAGAACAATGGATTCTCCCTATCATAGCTAATGTACACAACATGTATTTGAGGTACATGATGTGTCCAGCTAATCCCAAGAGGTGACCCAAGATTATTTTCTTTCATTCATGCTCATGAATAGTTGGTGTGACTAATATAAACTTTCTAAGACATTATACCATGATGTTCTAACATACCTAGAAATCCATAGTTCCCCACTTGTTCCTATGTAATTTAGATGTCCTCAAAAACTTGTATGTGTATATTTCTATATTACCTTGGTTCCCATGACCGGATGATAACATCAGATCCTATAATGTTTCTACCAATAACTTTATGTGAGTTATTTTCCTCTCTAAATAAACCCTAGAAAATATTGAATTAGGACCATGCATCATATTGTCATTGGAATATATGTCTTGTAGATAATATTTACATAGAATTTCATGAATGTTCATGCATTTTTACCCATTCATATACTCCCTTTGTTACAGGCACAAAATCTATTAAGGAAACAAGACATGATTATAATGTACATGAATCACTATAACTAGACTGATTTCGGCCACTTCTAACTACTCACAATGTATACCCATTTCACCACACCATCCACATACCAAACCATGAATTGATATCTTATGATGCAATACTTGATCATCGATTATTACCAAACACAATGATTGTAATGTCCATCCAAATCTGATCCCCGTGCAATTATTAATTTTTCCAATTATCAAATAAAAAATAACATTTTCAAGGTATTTTTTTAACCAGAAGACAAATAAAAAAAATAGTATCAATTTTTACAGAACATGATGGGAGAATAATACAAAACACATACATGAGGGAAACAATTAATCCATTGTTTTTGTTGTCCTCAATCCAATGATGTGAAAATGATGAATGAAGATGGATATTCAAAATTTAATACATAATATATATTCCTAATTCTTGAAACATATTTCAACACTTTTAAATCAACAATTTATTCATTAATAAAATTTCTATATTGATTTATTCGTGTTTAAAAAAGGATAAATAAACTCGTATTCAACTAATATAAACTAACACCCGACCAAATGATTGGATCAATCATTGACGATGAACGATTCTACGTTTTTATCATTGGTGAGTTTCATGAAACTCATATTTGAATATAAATTCTTTAAAATTTTATCATTGATCCTCAATCCTATTGTCATGAAGTAAAATATCCTCTATTTGACTCTCTAAATCCCATGGGTTATTTGGATAAACCATGGATTTACTGAAATTGTGATTTGAGAGATGTGTAAAAATATATGCTAATTAAAAATCAAAATAATCATGTTATTAAATAATCTATTTATTATTCTCACTTTGTTTCACCTTAATGAACCACCAAACATAGATAAATATTATATCATGCAAATTTCAAACCCAAAAGTTTTATTTAATGTTGATCATGATTTTCCCATATGAGAAATTTGTATATTATTTTAAATTATTTAATATAAATTACTTCTGTGTGATATATTCTATTTAATATTTTTATTATATCATAATCGAAGCTTCCTGAGCCCCTAAATCCCACACTAAATTAGTGAATTGTTCTGAAAATATTCATTAATATATTACAAAGTACATACCTTATGTATTATATTTTTTTATATAATAGATAATACATAAGAGTGATATATTATATTTAATATTTTTATTATATCATCATTAAGGCTTCTTGATCCCCTCAATAAAACACTGAATTCGTGCCTTGATCTAAACATATTCATTAAAATATTCCAAAATACATTCAAGGTAAAAGGTAGTCATTGCATTCTCCTCACCTCACGATATTTCATCTCAAAAATAAAAAATAAAACTAAAACAAACTACAGTATGTAGCTCATGTCTCATTTTCCCCCTCCCAAGTGCTCTTATGATGATTTTAATACTACCATAAGAAACAAAACAATGGAATTTCCCTCCTATTATGTATCTTATCTTACATATCCTCAATATATATCAGGTACATCATGAAGGTAGATCTATCCTTGGTGATCCACTCACCCTAGAGGATAACATGTGATGCATTATAAACATACCTCATATGGAGTTAAATGTGGAAGTCATTAATCAACATATCTAACTGTGGTGGTAGAGCTTAGTGGTATACACATATCCAAACCATCATTGTATCTAAAAAGGGCCATTGAATATTTTATATAACATGATTCCACAAAAAAGTATCCGTAATATTTGATTTGGTTAGTCCTTTAGTAACCCATAGAATCCACCATTGTCATCTAATGTCCCCAAGGTTTAGACCGCATGAGACTTCTATTAGTTCTAGGAAGTACTCATATGCTACTTGAGGATCAATACCTTATCTATCCTTTCTCACACCAACTCTAGCCACATGAGTAATGAGTCCCCTGGATTAGTCTAGTGTAATAGTGAATTTCATTGTATCTCATATAGGCTTTATAATGGTTCATATCCTAGGGTATAGTGGAAGCTATTATTATATGAAAAATACACTGCGGGTAAGTGTATATCCCACCTATAGCCAAAGTGTAACCTGAAATCCATAACCATTTCCTCCTGAAAATGATGGTCCACTCTGGACGATCTTCATTATGGTGGTGGAATTTTATTCTCAAATGTAAATGAGTCCCGATGACCTCATATAATCTACTCCATAATCACGATGTGAAGCAAGAGACATGATATGAGACAATCATTTAGGTAATTTCCTAAAACATGGATATCTAATGTTCATAGATGCATCATAATATCTCTATTGAACTCTTATATATGATGGCTAGTATGTGGAATGAATTTCCAATCTATTTTTTGATCAAACAAATAAAATTGAAAACTATAGATAATTTTAGAATCCCGATCACAAATTCAATGGAGAGATCATCCCACATACACTTCGGTACCTCAAGGTGTTGATCCAATCCTATCAGAACATATTTTTTAGCCTTCACCTTGTGTAAAGTTATTTATTGAGAAAAATACTTAGCTACAGAACTAATCATTCACCACCACAAGAACTGAAAAAGACGTTTATAATACATCTTTTCCACTCCAAGATTCGCCAAAAAGGGAGTTTTATTAAAATTCCCCACTACTTCATCTTATACCTAGCCATGTTTTTTAATCCTTCCTCAAAAAAAGAAGATGTTCTACCCACTAGTAGTGAATCTATGAGAAGCATATTTAGTAGATATTTGAACACACAAATCCACAAAATTAATATATCAATGATGTTCCTCCTCAAAACCCTAAATATATATCGGGGAATAACTAAATACTAGAGGTAATATACACACTTCTAGTATTCTAAGGAAAACTATAATGTGACCAACTACTCTAATTCCTCACGCAACAAATATGTAGAAGATATCTCATTGAGAAAAAATACTACAAAGTTGTCCTTATTTTGTGTATAGAAATTCTCAATGTCATAATCCTATAGATACAACATACATTACCACTATATGAAATTAGTATTTTTCTATGAAAAGATATACTTGAGACTATTGTGTTTAAAAAAGATGTTAAACCCCTCACAAATATAGTATTAATGCCATATCATTACGGTGAAAACCACAGATATGAACTAAAGATTATGGTTTATGTAGTTCTTATCTTAGTGAATCAACTAATGGGACTTATATTTAATCACTTCATTCTCTTTAATCAGAAATAATTCATCCCAAATTCTATAGGAATCAAATAATATAAAAAAATACAACCCCTCCCCTGGAAGACTCTAGATGATGATGTTAATCATCATATTATAGGATTCATAATGATCATTTTACACCTCTTCGTCCATAACAAAAACCCCTTTTATAGTAACGGTAGAAAAAGGAGATTAAATATTATAAAACATATATATTAATATAAAATATTAGCATTCCATGAATGTAATGATCTACACCTCATCCATACTGTTGGGTGGCTCTAAATCAAGCACCACCTCATCCTTTTTCAGGTCCACTATTACTCCCTCTTCTGAGATGACATGTTCGAGTGTGTGCACCTATCAAATCTAGAACTGACCCTTAGATATTTCCAATATATCTGGATCTCTTGGAGTTTTCCTAGAATAATCCCTAAGTATATTTTGTGCTACTCCTATGATGAAGAGTACACTATGATAAAATCAATAAAGGCTACCATTAATCAATCCAAGAAGGGATCAAATTTTTGTTTTTGAGTCCCATGATAAGAATTGGAGTGTTCATAATAATGGATTTAATCATAAAATACTCATAGTAACTATATCAACATAAAAATTTTCTCTTCGATAAATCCTTACCATAAAATCCAAACTAGTGACAACCTTGACTATTTAAAGTATTTAGAAACCACCTCAAACAATTGAATTAGTAAATTATTTAATCAATTCGTAGGATATGATACTTATTCTTGAGGGTCTTATGAATCATGAAATATTAATCCACCCACAACCTCATTCTTTCACATGAATTCTTGGCAGAAAACACTAGTGCTATCTAGGGAGGCACCTTTGGTCTAAAAAATGGATTCCTTGTAAAATCCATTAACTACACGTTTAACATTAAACATTGTGTGGGAGTCATCATATATGATGATTAAAATATTAAGGAAAAATGTGTTGAAATTTTATGTAGATATATATTTTTCATTATGGTGGAAATTTCAACATGTCTTTAGGGAATACATCCTCATACTCTGCCAATAAAGTATGAAACTGAAAGGTCAAAACAACAACTTATCCAAAGATAACACTATATGAATGGTGAGTATTTATTTTTATCTTCCTTAATATTATTTCACCCTACTATTCCTAGTCACCTCACCCATGATTGAAAAATTCATCTCAGGAACTCAAACACATTGAATCTTCCACCTAAAGTAGTCAATATGTGCACGATACATAGAGAGAGAGTCTATAATAAGAATTATGTAATATATACATATAGTGGCTATAAAAATATTCCACAGTTTTCTACAGACTATAAGGGTCCTGTCACAGTATTGGTATATGTGTTTTACCACAAAATCCCCCCTATCTGGATTCTCTAAAAGCAACAGATGAGCCAAAGGCTCTACCAGAGACTATAGATCTCAAATAAGAGATGTGGAAGTAAATTATTTTCAATTGAATGTGTCTATAATTTCGGTATTTAAGGTATAAAACACACATATTGTACCTATAAACATTCTTATATCTTCTAGGTCATATGACACCACTATCTACTATTACACTCACCCCTAACCACTAGCTCCGCAAGACTAGCATGGAAGACATGAGGTGGTGGTGGAAATAAATAAAAATTAATGCACCACACCCTATTATCCCAAATCTTATTCCACATCATCTACCCTAAATACTTCCATGACCTATCATTTTTATCCTCCTTGAAGTAACTTCAATGGTTTCCCAATCTATAACATAGAAGGCAGATAATCCCACACAAGATGCCCCCACCCATCACAGATGTTGAATTTTCTCTCCCTCACCAAAATCATATCATCTAGTGATCTCTGAATAGTAGAACCATTGTCCTATGACTAAAATTTGAAATTCATGTCTTTCATGAATCCATGATTTTTTTATAGTCTACTAACTGCTGACATCTATACTCCATGATTCACATTTCTATCTCCAACTTTCCATGTCTTCCCTTTTTAAAATTTATATATAACCAAGGATTTCTCCAACAATCTATCATTGGTAGATATATATATATATATAATTCCAACTTGTATATATTAATGAATTCCATTATGTATGTTCCATTCACAAACATACGCATTGAACACCATGTCCTTGGAGTACTATGACAAGTTAGAGAAAATTGATGCATACTCTGAAACTAAAATGTTTCTTTAATTTGGATACATATTCTCTTTGATAAATATGGATAAAAAATATTCATGGTGAAACTCTTCCTTGAATTGGAAATCAAAATCCATCCAAGTGATATTCACCTAATAATTGGATAGAGACACTAGGCTCAACCATCTACCAATAGAGAAATGGATAATGCTCCCATTTAAGACCTCCAACATATCGAGAGCAATCCAAAAGAAATGGAAAAAAATCCAACCTAAATAAATCATGTCCACTACTACCTAAGGGCCTATATTTTCCAAAAACCTATAGGGTAAATACCTCTAAAACTCATGTTAGGTACTCATTATTCACAAGACACATTCTTGTACTTTTGGGAAACTAGATGCACAAAAGATGGATGAATGATTAGAAAACTAATAGAGATACCACATCCTCATCCAAAACCTTTTATAAAAACTCATCACTAGGTGTATCATCATCATGATCCAATTTTGGAATTAAAGATGGATTCATGAATGGAGGTATTATGGAATAGTCAAGATGCACCATCATTAGTGATCATATATGGCGAGATGACTCTATAAGAAAATTGAAACAGAAACCATTTCCTATGTGTTTCATGTACTATTGTTTAACATACAACCAATGCAAACATTTACCATGAAAATTACAAGGTTATTACTATGATGAAAAATTGGTACATAGGCCACTGTACCATTACTAGGATCCGTAGCATGAAGGCAAAACATTAAACAGATTAACCTTATTGACCTAGTTTCCAAATAAAAAAAACATCTAGACTATCTCTACACTTTGTCCCGATGAAAAAACTGACCTCCAATGATACCACTATATAAAAAGCTAGCCACCTTTCCACAGTTGTTCGAATTTATATATATTGTGACACCCCAATCCCAACATTAATATTCAAGGGTCTAATTACCAATTCCAAGTGTCAGTATCACATATATTGGAGGACTTATCATATGATATATATATATAGAAAAAAAATCTCCAATCACAAAATAATGTAAAAAAGTAATTATACAACAAATAATAAGATGCACTCATACAAATAAATAGCAAAATAGAGTATAAAATAATCATGGGATATTAAAGGTCTGAATAGTAGTCCACCAAACTAAAAAATGATTCCAACAAGCTATAAAGGAGGGGAATACTGTGATGTGAAAATCCTAGAACAAATTTGGTCTATCGGGCTAAATTAATCACTGTATACTCATTATCCTTCTTGAGATCCATTAAAAAGAGTGTTATAGTCATAATTCATGACATGAGTTGGAATATCCAATGTTTGGGTGGGTCCAACGTTACCCAAAATGAAACTCAAAAATCACCAAAAATAAATAATCAAGAGATAGAGTTCATCTCTACATCACAACGGTATATAAGTCAGTGTATGAGAAAAGTATAACAGTAAAACTATATATTATGAAGATAGAAATAAAGTCTAAATGTAAGGTGAAAATAATACTAGAATCCTAGGATTCCACCCACTGATTCAATGAAATTATCATTTTTAAGAACACAATCCTTATGTATTTATAATACAAATGGTTCCCATCTGAAAGTTAATAACTATTGGGAATTTCCATGAAGATGTACATGGTGTATCTCAAAAAATATTGATGCATGGTTAGGTGATAAATCCTGGGGACTATGGTTGAATCCTGACACTTAAATGATTAACACTCTATATAGGGGATCAAATGCCTCTATATGCAGCTTCCATGTTACCTAGCCCTTCCTTGGGAAAATTATGGAATGACTATTCCATTACGGGCCTCATATTAGGATTCCTTCTCTGAGACACTAATGGGATATTATAACCAATACTTCATATTAGATTTCTCACCAAACTCTTATGTATGTGGATTAGGAAACTCAACTATGAACAATAGAAATCTCCCATAAAAAATGGAAAGATGGAATGAAACCAATAGATACCTGTCCATACTGAAGAGAAATAGGTCTTCAACAAGCCCTAAAAAGGTACATGGTGTGCATAGGAGGTTCACAAAGTTTATAGTAAATTTCATGTCTATACCATTTCTCATTTTATTATAGTCAATACCATTTATTGTGGTGAAACAAATTTAAACCGGTCATGCCCATTTAACTAGTGTAGCCTGCATACCTAAATGTCCCAAAGTATCCAAGATGTGCACATATAATTTCAATGTTACCATGTACCTAGAAGTGACCATTTCTATATAGAAAAAAGTAAATTTTGGGGAAACTATAGTGTATCACATGATATGTGGACCTATCACACAGTGTGAAATATTTTTATCTCAATGTAAAACCCATCCTCAATTGAACACGGGTAACATAATGTGTGTTCTTTGGACTAAACACAGTGTGACACTGGCTTACACTAAATTTCAAGAATTATCACACATCTCTATCCAATAACCCTCAAACTCCTTTCTAACAGTGAAATATTCCAAATAACTAGGATCTATGTTAAAAAATAATGAATCTTAATTGCTATCTAGATTCCCGTCACTTGAATCCACTCCTGAGGTATCCCTATCACATTATGCTGGCCACATGGCTAATCTAAAAAAAATAACTAATCCACCTATTTTTCCTAAAACTTCATCACTCACCAAGATCTTGTGGTCTATCCTTACTCTGAACCTATGAAAATGATATATTACACCAATAATTAAAAATCACTGAATAGATTATTGGTATTTTTTGAACGACCAATAAAATAAATCCATGAGGACGAAAATTTGTAGAATAGGGTTTAAAAAACATATAAATCATGAAATAATCATAACCATTATTTTGTAAGGACTCTATTACGTGATGTGAAAATAATGAATGAAGATTAAAAATCATTGATACAAAAATAAAATCAATTCCTATTTAGAAGAAGAGAAACCATCCACCATAAATCAATTTTTAAACTATGATTCAATTTGAAAAAATTATTTATTAATTCTCAAAATGAGATAAAAACAAGAGATTATACTATCCTAAAAAACCACATACCTTGGTATTGGATCAATATTTTATAAATAATGATTATCTTCCATCATTATTGGTCATATCCAAAACCATATTTCCGAATACAAATCATTGTAAAATTTATCATTGATACTTGATAGCATTGTCATTGGCCTAAATCTATTCTATTTTCCTCTCCAAATCATTGGGATTATGGAAAAACCCTAGTATTTTATAATAAATGGGTTTAAATTGAATAGGAATTAGGTTGTGACAAATAATAAACAAGTAAATCATTTTATTTATTTATTTATTAGTATCTATATTTCATATTTTTTACATACAAAGCAATAATGGAAAAGATAATGAAATAATTAGGGCAAAACTAAAAATCTGTATTTTATGGATGTCTCAATTTTTCCATATAATACTCCATTTATGAGTTATATATTAACTTAGTGAAATATTTAACTAGTAATATAATATATTTATTATATTAATTAAATCAATACCAAGGATTATTTAGACCTTGAATCCTACACCAACTCGTTTTCTTGATCAGAAAATATTTAATAAAATATTTCAATTTCATACATGGGAAAAAATTATTTACTAACACCACTTGTATATTAAAACAGTTATTATATAAGAAATCATATTTTTAAAATATCATGTCTTCCAATATTTTGTGTTCTCAATAACATTTATTATTTATTAAAAATTGAGTGTATGATAATATATGTAGATATTGGTTTTAAAATTACATTAGTTCCATTTTTGGGAAGAGTTTAATTTGGTTGATAAATATTATAATATGTTAATACTTTGCTTTAAAATAATATTTTTTTACATTACTCAATAGTTAAATTCAATCATAGAGGTCATATTTTTATACCAAAAATTCTGTTTGAATTATTAGATAATATAGAAATTGTTATATCAATTATGAAATCAATTATTTTATATTTAATTTCTATAATTGGTAAAATATATTAATATATGAGAATAAAATAGTTCTTAGAGTAAAATATTATATATATTCCCAAATTATTAAATATGGTTTTTAAAATTTCTACATAGTATTTTTATGTAATTAATTTATAATTTTATAGATATTATTTAATATTGGAATTTTTTTTGAAATTCATTTTTTCATTATTGTGTTATGATAATTTAATAAAAGTGATTGTTTTAGAAAAAATAGATATTCCAGTATTCTACAAAACATCAACTATTTTATAAAATCTTCATTATTCCTCATAAGATAATTTTGATATTTTTAGCTCTAAAATTAATTTAATTTTATAAGAAATAAAATTATAATGTTTTAACATTTAAATTTAAAAATTATAATTTCATATTTAACGACAACTAATTTTTTTTTGAATTATGTTGTTTTCTAACCACTAGTGTTATTGATCCTATTTTTTATTCATTTATAATGGATTACCATATTTTTATAAAATAATTGTTTTAATATTGTTATATTTTATTAATAATAATAATTTTATTTCTGGAAAATCATTTCAGTTCTAGGTTTCATGTTAAATAAGCTATTTACATAGTGTTTATTTAGTAGGAAATTATGTTGTAAAATGTTGTATCATTAAATTCTCTCGAATTAAATAAATTGTGTCCAAGAAATCTTTAATAATCATGTACTAAAAATTCTGATAAGGGTTTTTTCAAAATTTACATGAATAGAGATATAATTTAAAATGAGATATCAAACATAGTTCTTCAATTATGTCATGAAAAGTATTTTTCCAAAATATTCTTCTGTATGAGATTAAATGAAGCTACCTTTCATAGGATGATACTCATGATCATGTTTGCAGCTAATTCTTAAAAATAAATTTTTATTCTTTTAAAAATTAAGTATAAATTATGTTATGAATTTTAAAATTCAATCATAAGATATATTACAATATGAATAAATCTTTTCAATATATGATACATTCATTTCAACTATGATATGATTGGTTCAGCCTATAAAACATTCTCTTTAAGATGTGTTCTCAATGGTCATATTCCTATCAGGTTCTATAACCTAACTAGTTAAATATTAAAACATTAAATTCTATCAGGACCCATTAAAAAAGTTCATAAAGAGAATTTATTACCCGAATCAAATCGTTCTAGAGTGCATATCATGGTCAAAAATTTTATTCCCCCTCATAATTCATAGTGGGAAGATCTTTTCAACTCTCAATAATACATTTTCTGGGTGATTATGCCTACGTTAATCTATTTCATTCCTCATACACATGTGAGTATCTAGATATGGAAATAATTTATAGGAAACCCCTATACTCAAAAACAGATCATAATGTCATGATATTTTTATATATTTATAATTCCCCCTTAGAATTATCCCTAGTGATTTTAATAAATTTCTACCCCAAAATAACAAAACAATTTTCTAGTACCAACTACAAATCCTAATTCCAACAATCTTAAATTAAATGAGAAATAAATCATATTCATAGTATAATTGAATAATAGGTGATACTTATGAAGATAAACATACATAAACACACACATAGACAAATAATTTAAACCATTTATCTCATAATAATAATAATATCCAAATAATAGAATCTTTTGTGTATTGGATGATCATCTTGTTTTTAAATTCTAGTGGACATTTATATATAATTTCCCCGTAGTATATATCCTTATATAAAACTCATAGGTTTCAATCATATTCATAAACTACAGAAAGGGAATATATGTATGTAATTACTTCAAATACTCAGAAAATTAAAAACATATCAGCAACTCATCTACATGTTTTCAAATAAATTCATATGATTAAAACAATCATTATATATAAATATGATTAAAATTAATGTGGAACAATAAAAATTAATCAGAATCCAATATAATGGTAATATATTCTCAAAATAAGAACATATAATATGGAATTAGATTTTTTAAAAAGGAAACAATAAACATGTTCCATTTTAGAAAAACATAAGAATATAACATTGCAATTCGGGAAAATATAATCCTATGAGTCATAGTATAGTGGATCAAGCATTGGAACATGATTCCCATAATATAGTGGGCTTGGGAAACTACCCATATACCTTTTTGTGCAATTGTTTCTACATTTTATCCTCATAGGCTTCAGATACTACCCATTAAAACCCTTTTCCATGAGGAAAAACCTATTTACCCCTTTTGTATAGTGATACTACCTATGTACCCTTTTGGTCTTGGGAAACTACCCTTGTGCCCCATAGGATTGTGATGCTACCCATTCTCTTGGGATTTTATACCACTAGTGTACCCTCTGTGGCTTAGTAGAAAAACTCTATAGCCACTTGTTCTAGGGATAAAACCCTTGTAATATCTTTTTTTTGGTATATAATACTTTCTTCCCTTATATAACTATAGTCTCTGAAGAATAATAATGACTTAAGAAAACAATATTGATCTAGGAAAATACCCGATTAATTTTAGAACATTCTGTCAAATAGCCTTTAATAGAATAACCATTAAAAAATCTTTACCTTGAATGAATAGATAATCATGGTATAATTTTTACTATTGGTTTTATATACACCATATACAAATGTTGGTTTATAATTTAAAAATTTATCAATGAATGTAAATTTGAGATGAAATCCTTACCTTATATATTGGTTATAAATATGTGTGTGCCTAAAATTTTAAATACTTATATTAAGATTAATAAAATCATTATTAAGAATCCTTTTTAAAATATATTTCATTTTAAGACATTTATTTATTCCCATGTGTTATTTATTTAATATATATTTTTCTTTTTTTCCAATATAATTTATTTTCAATATCGTTAGCTAAAAACTCTAGTTTCTTGTTTCATACAAGTTTTGAAATGGAGTTTTTTATTATTTTTAATTGAAAATTTCATTATTCCAAAATTATCCATGATTTTATAATCATGGTATTCAAATTATCCAATTGATTCAATTTTAGATTGGTTAATGATAATGGTGTGGCTTATGAAAATTGAAAATATAAAGAACTAGGTTCGGGATGTTTAATGATTGAAAGGTGGTAAATTATAAAGATATTTTCAATATCAATAAAATAATTCATGAAACAATAGAAAATATTAAATATATTATTATTACATGATGTTATAATGATATACAATCTTTAATCACAAATTATATTAATATTGTAACATTGTCTAGATTGGTGGTAAAATTGAACCAAATACAATTATGTTTTAAGGATTTAATGGGTAAGGAATTATTTTAATATATTGATGGAATATTTTATATAGAATCTTAATATATTCATAAATATCACAAATCATCATTAAATTAATTAATCTAATAATACCTTAAATTTATTTGTGGTAAAAAAAATCTTCATTTGTGGTGGCGGTATTTTGTACAGAATCATCATTACCATTTTAATTTCAAAATTAGTGGGATTGAAATGAATGTACATTCTAAATTATAATTTCATAATAAAAGTAGTGGTATAGAAATAATATATTAATTCATTAAATCTATACATTATGTAATCCATCTATGCAGGTGATGAATAATATACAACATTGCTTCAAAGAGGCTGTAGTAAACAAAAAATAATGATTGGCGTGTTTTGTTTTTCTCAGAGGATAATAAAATTGAATAATAGTCTATATATTAATATAATAATAAATCATTATATTAATAGTGTAGAATTATTTATATTATGGTGATCATGATCAGGCCATAGAAAAAATATCATAAAAAATTCTAAGGTATTTGAAACAAAACTCAATGGAAAGTCCATCAATTAATAAAAAAAAAATAAGGAATGTCAATGTCATGGTGTCCAAATTACAAATAGAAAGATTTTATATTACATCTCATTAAATTTTAGTAACCATCCAATATATTAATGGACATACAAATAGATCTAGTAATCTTTATGGTGCAGGTGGAAGTTATTCCTTTCTAGATACCACCTCAAAAGAAGACCAACAATAAGAATATGATAGATATTAGTTTGTAATTGAGTTACCCACATGATATTGTTTAGATAGGCTGTATATAGTGTTGCAGGTAATCCAAAACCATAGGGCCCATGATCTTTTGACCATGAAATATCCTCCTAGTCATAGATAACATTACATGGTCTAACCACATTTCGTTTAGAGATATTATAAAAATAGATTTTAGAATACCCTAAGGAAGGTATTAGTAGTTGGTTCCTCAGTTTCCACTATATAGGCGGGGTTATGAAAATTTTAGATCAAAATTTCCTTCAAAAATATTGAGTTACTATAATAGGAAATATTTTTTAGTTCATGTTATGTAGATCTTCAAACATAGTTCACTATGAGGGTCAAAATAGAAATATGGAAGTGAAACATCCTCCAGAAACAAATATATATATAAGAAACCACTAGAAATGTTGGTAGTCTCACATGTTTTGGATGAGAAAGTCTACTAGGGTTTCATTTCATGGAATAATCCATTAAGCCCGATTGGCATGAAGGCCTTCTTTTTTATTTTATTATGTATAATCCCCCTTTTAAGGGTTGAAGGGGAACCCGTTCATGTCCCGTAGGCCCAAGTCACTAGGCCCGACAAACCCGCAATACATGACCCGAAGGCCCAGAGGCTTATCATGCCCAATACATGACCTGTAGGCCTAGCCAACTTGAACAACCCATCCCCAGCTTTCTACGTCATTGATCTCCTAACTCCAACCTTGCATTGCTGATCGGCTAGCATTGCCCCGTACAAACCTGCATGGTGCCTGGTCCCGATGGTGGCTGCCATACCCTCTCATTCTTCCAATCCGGTTAGCTCTGCATCTAGTGGCTGCTACTCCTGTTGCTTTGATCCTCTTCTGGGGCTTGTTCTGTGTGAACTGGGCTACTCTATGGTCTACGTGACCTGAAGGCCATATTGCCCGAAGGCCTATGATGACCCGAAGGCCCTGGAGACCCGTAGGCCCAAACCGGTGGCCCGAAGGCCCAAATTGGGTGAATAGATTCGGCTACTACAGTACAGAATAGTAACTGCTACAGTGAGTGCTACAGCAACCAGAAATTCTCCTCCACCCAATTTTGAACCCGGGTCTCTTGGATGCCAATCATGAGCCCTTACTACTCGGGTACGGGCTCGTTGGCTAATCCATTAAGCGGGTCATGTAAAGGGGTCCTCAAAAATTTCCATTATCCTTATGGTAATGTATAATTAATTTTGATTTATAATTGATTATGTATAGTAGATAATTAGAACTTAATGAGATGGTTTTTTATATCACAAATAGTGTATTTTTTCAAGCCTTCCCGGTGCGTTACTTTTCTAGTTTTGAGGGTGTGAGGTACTCAGGGACGGTTCTGAGAGTTTTTTATTGGAGTTAGAGGTGTAAAAGAACTATCGTAAGAAATAAACATTCTGTAAATGTATTACACAACATGAATGTATATTTCATATCATGACCAGGGATAGTTCATGAGGTGTAGTTTTTCTAGTTAAATAAAAAAAGAAACACATTTGTCAGCGAAACCTAGAATTTTGGGATTACATGATATGAAAGGTGATTACATGTCATGTAATTCCACAAAATTTTATAGTTTTAAAATTTTTCATCCACTTTTGATATTTCTAAACCTATGACATTCCCCCCCCCCTCTCATTCAGGACGATCCCGCAACACATTCCTCAAGTGATAGAGATCTGTTTCAATAGGGATCGATCCTTAGGATCCTAATTTCTATCTATGGTGAGTTATCTTCTCATTCACATTATTTTTCTTATGTTCTTATCCCAGGGATCCAATGATCTAACATTTCACTGGTTTGGTATGTTTTATTTGTGTTTTGACCACCCATTGGCATGAGGAGGATTGATTCACATGATTCTTGTGCAATAGTGGTTTCATGGTGATTTATTCTCTTCCCTACAGGGTAAAGTGTGTTGGAATGTTTCTTTGAGGCATGGATCACTTTTATTCTCTTTTATGTGAATCATATGGTAGGGTTGTACATTTTTCATCAATAGATTATAGTTTTTCGACCTTAATAAATAATAAATAATTGGGTAAATTAAATTTAATGGTGTAAAGGGGTGTGATCTACATTCTTTTACAACCAAATATTATGATTATGATATTGAAATTTTTTTGGATTCATGTTCCAATAAAAATTGTGTCTTTTGGGTTATTTTTTTATTCTAGATATATACTTTGTCACAGTTGTGGTTCCTGTGATTATTTTGATATAACCATATGTAGAAATTGGTTAATTAAAAACTCTTGGATAATAAATGGTTGCCCCATATATATGGTTTCTGTGATAAATCCACTAAAATTAAGGGGTATATGATAAAAATCCCCCTTATAAATATTTATATTGATTTTCATTTGTTGAGATGTGTGGTATTTCATGTGGTTCAGGGCTGTGTTTTTGGTGAATGTGGACCTAATGGTTTAATTGCTGTTCTTTTAAGATAGCGAGGTGATATTTTGTGGTCCTTTATTTGGGTAAGCAAGGTGATAGTTTTTTAGTTGTGCCTGTGGGGCGGCGAGGTGATATTATGGTGAGATTTTTAGTGAAATTCAGTTATGTTTTGATAGATTCTAGAGTAGAGATGGAATAAATTATTGTTTAATAATGTTGTAATGGCTTGGGTTGGTTTGGTAAATGAGTTAAAAATACAAAATTAATAATTAAATGGTGTTTTGTGTGGTAAAATGTGGTTGATAATAACTAATGAAATAAATGGGATAATAAAATGGAATTGGAAGGATATGTGAAGTAAGGTATGTGGCGTGGTGCATGGCGTTATGCATTTATAGGTGGGAGAAAATGTGATGGCGTTTTCAATTGGTTGGTCTTTTTGGGAAACCATAGGTTGGGATTGATTGTTTGATACAATATATATATATTTATTTATTTATTTCCTTTGTGATTTATATACACACCCCAACCATGTTGAAATCTATGTGTTGAACACTCCCATAGTCAAATGGGAGTTTTATTTCCCAACATCCTAGTGGGAGGATGAATTGATGGCCACTTGCTCAACCTTGTGCCCTTTTCCAAGTTAGGTAGTAATTTCACATGCTTGATGGTAGGAGGTATGTTAGTGCATTATATTGTTGTTGTGATGTCCCATGAGTTTTTTTTGGAGAGATTTACTTTCCCAGGTGTCTTTGGGATGACATGTCATGTGCTTTCCTAGGTGTCTTGGGTTTGAGTTATGATATGAATTTCTATGTGTCTTCTGGATGTGATGTATTGTGTTGTAGTATGTGGAAAACATGTTTTTTTGGTGGGATGTGATGTTGTACGAGTCCCCAGTGTGTGCGAGTGGGATGTGATGTTGTATATTTAGAATAGGTGGGACTGCCATGAAATCTATCATTTGGGGTGTGAGACTGGCTAATAACTGGGAAAGTAGTGCGGGGTACCGTATCATTGATGTAATCCATATTAAATTATATTATTTGGTTTGTGTTATTTTGTGATCTTGACTTGGTGAGGGTGGGATGGTTAGTATACCTGTATAGGCATTGGTTGGTAATTTATCATTCTCATATATTCATTAGTATTCTTCTTCCATATGTGAATTTGTGAATTTTTTCCCTATTGAGTATACATGTGTACTCATACATTGTATATAATTTTTTTCAGGTTTCTTGGAGGATTATGTAGATTGTGATTGACAGTAGTTTCTAATGTCCTTGATAGTTGATATTTTGTTTCATTAACTTTGCCTTTCTGTAATTACTTTTGAGACTTTTATCTATATCAGTTCTATTTATACCTATATTGTGTGATGGTATTTGGTTTTCATATATATATATATATATCTGTGTGTAGTGTTCATGTGAGTGTCTGTGTATTAGAGTTGATTATGTTTGATTCTTCCTTTTTCTCGATATTGTTTTCTTATAGAGGGAAATGTATCCCATATTGTGATATTTTTATACCCTCAGTGCTAGTCACCTACCTTGGTCATGTAGGAGGAGGGACTCGAGGTTCAATATATCACTCTCATAATTGATGTGTCCTTGGAAGGAGGGGGATCAATATAGTGTAATCCATGGTGGTTTTTGAGAGATATGACAGAGTTTGGAGTTCTATACTATGATGTTTGTATGGTTTGGGATGGAAATAGTGCCAGTTGTCCTTATTATGAAATGTTGTCTCGGGAGAATTGCTAGTAAATTGTATTTTATCCCGCTTATGATCTAGTTCTTGGACTCTGACCTAATTTATTAGACTAGTGATATGGACCTACATTTAGTGTAGATTCATTGGAGAGATACATACATCATCATGAAATGGGGTCTTGTTTTAATTGGGTTGTTTGGGGAATGATGGAATGGAAAAGAGGATGTATTAAATGAGACAAAACAAATTTAAAAAAACACACAATTAGGCATAGGAAATCATTATTTTATTAGATATGCTCATTTTCATCATCCACATGTAGCTTATGAAGTAGAGGTTCAACAGGCCATCCTGATTGATCGACATATGATTGATCAAGTTAAAGATGGTGATCATTATCAAGGGAAGTTTCATTCCTTCTAGCTGTAATAATTGGGGATGTATAATGGAAATGTTTTTGATGTGGAGGAAGAATTTTATGAGGGGCCATATATTGGTAGAGGTATGATCAATTTGTTTAGTAACATTGTTTGTGATTTTTTGACTCAAGAGCTTCACACTCCTTTGTTGCACCCACTTTAGCCTAATCTCTAGGACTAGACATAGAGAGGCATCACATACCCTTTATATAAACTATACCAGTCATAGGCCATACTATCTTGTTTGAATTGTGCCTTGGGTGTTGACTAATGATGGGTCCGCATGAGTCCTGTGTGGATCTTTTCAGGCTATAGATGCAGCCATATAATGTTATCCTCAGAATTAACTATTTTATTCTATATGTGACGTCATCAGTTGGATTTGAAGGAGAGCTATGAATTCATATGTGGATGGAAAATGTGTTGTTTTTGGTGGTTAGTGTAGTTTCCTTGTGATGTGTCGGTGTGTGGGTCCCATAATTTCCATGTTGGATGAGTTTCTATTCGAATCAGTAGATTCTAGGATGGTAGAAGTTACGAGGGTTAGTCAAGAGTTCCATGATGTTTTTCATGTGAAGATTGTGACACTACCTCCTCAACGTGATTTTGAGTTAACGATTAACATGCATCCTGGTTCTTCTCTAAATTCAATATCTCCATATCTAATGATACCATATGATTATTGGGAGTTGGGTATTCTGATAGCTGATCTATTACATATGGATTTTATCCATCTAAGTGTTTCTTTATTGGGTGATCCATAGTTGGTCTCCATTATGTTGAATAGTATTCTGAGGTTTGGTATAGAATACTAGAGTTTGAATCAAGTGATAGTCAAATACCATTACCATATTTCTAGGATAGATGATATTTTTAACTTTGTGAGTGGGGAATGTTGTTCTTCTACGATTAATCTGTGGTATGAATATCACCAGTTGAGGGTGAAGGAGGATGATATACCTGATACTGCCTTCAGATGCAGGTATGATTAAATTGAGGTTTTAGTTATGTTTTATAGTTTGAAAAACACAAAGGATGTGTTCATAGGGCTTATGAACTCTGTACTCCATGATTTCAATGACCGTTTCATCGTTGTACTCATCAGTGTCATTTTAATCAACTCGAAGAGAGAGTATGAGAATTTTGAGCTTATCTGTACTATCTTACATGTTCTTCGACGCCAACATCTATATGGAATATTGCCTAATTTTATGTTTTTGACATGAGAGGTCCATTTAATCAGTCATGTGGTTTCTAAAAAAGGTTTGTTGGTAGAACCTTTGATGTTTGAAGTAGCTATTTCTATGGATAACACTGAAGAATGAGGTGGAGGTCCAAAATTTTATTGGTCATGCATGCAATTACTAGAGGTTTATACTAGATTCATCTTGTTTTGTATTCCCATTGATATATTTTACCAGGAAGGAAAATGTTTTTTTTGTGCAGTGATAATTTCTAGGAAGCTTTCATTTACCTGATGGTAATGTTGGTTAGTTCTCTAGTTCTTAGGTTTCCAATGGATGTGGTGATCTATGTGGTGTTCTGTGAAGATTCCTATCTATTCAAGGGATATGTCTTGATAAAATAAAATTCAGTGATCCCTTATGGTCCTAGGATGTTATTCCCTATCGAATGTAACTATTCCACCCACGATCTGGAGCTACTGCCAATTCTATTTGCGATGAAGTTTTGGTGATATTACCTCATTGGAGAGATCTTTATGGTCTTCACAGATCACAAGAGTTTGATTTATATCATTTACCTACATGTTCAAAACATTAAGACTTATATGTGGATGGTGTTTCTTCAAATTTATGATTTTTTATTATATTACACCTCATAAAATTGGAATTTTGAGGATGATGGCTTGATCCAGATGTCATGGATGGGTATTTTTCTGTAGTCTAGAGATTCTGGGAGAGCGATAGAGGAGTTGGAATCCATATAATTGGATAAAAGGGTTGATGGGGATAGGATAAGTTTATTTTAAATGATTTTTTAGTCTTCTCTGATGTAGTACGTGGAGGATTATTAGTTTGGAGACAAAGAGGTATAGGTGATGTTCAATCATTTTTTCAGTAATGATGCTCCAAGGTGATCTTTGTAGGATGGTTGAAAATAGATGTTATTACATGTAAGGTATTTGGGTAGAAACACAAAAGGTATGCCTTCAATACTTATATAGATATTCTTTTGTGGTAAAAATAAGTGTTTAAAAGATATACCATGACCCTGAGGATGTACTTTTGGTGGCCCAGGATGAAACGGGAAACATCAATGTTTTTCAGAAACATAATTTTGTTTTTCAAGTAGATAATGTTGGTTCATCGTGTTCGTGGTGGTTTGTTAAAGCCCATGGATGTTCCCAAGTAGAAATGGGATAAAATCTCAAAGTATTCAACCCTAGGGTTACAAGAAATTAGGGAGGTAATGATGATATTTTGGTGATAATGAATCGTTTGATGAAATCAACAAACGTTTTATCAATCATATAGTCATAACAAATGGATTATTTTTCTATGTGGTATTTGGATGATTGGTGGGGTTACATGTAGTTCCAAGTTCCATTGTCTCTTATTAAGATACATGTTTCTCCTCAAGTGTCCATAGGGGATTATTACATTTATTTGGTTCACAATTACTCAATGTAACTAATCTCCACCCTTAGGAAAATGATAATATGGAAAAAATTATCCATATATTGGTGGATATGTTGTGGTTAAGTGTCTCAGACTTTGGTGGATCATCGGTATGACAACTTCCTTTGGTAGAGTTTTCTTGTTATAATATATATTAATCTCACATTATCTTGGATATGTTTTAGGATTTACATCAAAGACCATACCATTATACATTTTTTTAGATGGAGGCAGGGGATACATCTGTTCTTGCTAACTATGTGTTGTAGAGCATGACATAAAAATTTAAAATTTTTTGTCAGAGAATGAAAGAAGCACTGTACTAACATGAGTATGTAAGGGTAGGCCCTTTAAGTTTGATGTTGGGGACCAAATTTTCTTGATGGTTCCTCCTTGACATTGTTACTGTATTTTTTTAGAGGGAGTAAGCATTATCCCATATTTATTGGAACCATTGAGGTGTTGGGGATAGTTATTGAAGTGGTGTATCAATTGGATTTTTTCATCATGGATGGAAATGAATCATGATGTCTTCCACATGTGTTGCGGAGGAATGGTGGCCGGGAGATAAGTACTTGGGAGTCAAATACACTAATGTTTTCCCTATACCTAGAGTTTTTTTGTGCTTTTATTTTCCTTTTTCCATTGGATGTGGTGTTTGAAACCTTTTTATTTTAGTGGATCAGTTGTTTTCCCTGGTTTATAATGTGTGTGGTGTGATGTCTGATAATATAATCACATATGAAAAGGGGAGGACCAGATTCCAAATCAAGATGCATTAACTATGATGTGATTAAACCCAATGCAGATGTGTCACTGATGGCTAGAGAAGATAGTATCTTGACACGGAAGGATGAATTAAATGATTGGTGTGTTTGTGAAGGTATAGTTTGGTGGTTATAGTGGTGGTTGGTTTTGGCTCTGTGGAAGTTGATATGGTCGTGTTGTGGTTTTCTGGAAGTGTGTCTTAGAGAGAGGAAACATATTACGGTTGTAGAGAAGTGGTTGTGAAGTGTTTTTTGTGGTCATTTGGTTCAGCCTATTTGGCTGGTAGAAGCATTATTGGAATGATGAGATCCTTGAGGAGTATCTCTTGGGGTATTTTTTCAAACCAATTTTCTTATGGGATTGGTTTTAGATTACCGAGGTTTAGAATACTTTTAGTAGTGTATTATTTAAAAGTTTGTGTCTTCTGGATCTATTAAATTTCATGTTTTTTCTGTTAGAGGTGTTCAGGGGGAAGTTTCATACTTTTTTGTTGGTGATAGAGGTGAAATAGAACTATAGCAGGAAATACTTGTCATGCAAATTTAATACATGGTGTGAATGTCTATTTCATTTCCTGACTAATGATTGTTCATTATGTGTATTTTTTCATATAGAATAATAATAATGTTGATACTTTCTTCAACAGAGCCTAGAATTTTTGGACTAATCGACATGAAAGGAGATTAGACGTCATGTAATACCCCCATGTTTCACAGTTCTAAATATTCAAATGATCAATTTTTCCTAAAAATATATGAAATTCCATCCCTCTCTTCTTGAAGAATATTCAGTGACACCTTCCTCAGGATTTTGAGATTTCTTTTGATAGGGATCAATCCTCAGGCACCCTTCTTTGATCCATGGTGAGTTCTCTTCTCTTTCTCATCCATTTTCTTCTATTATTCTATTAGGAATCCACTATAGTCGTGTTTCATTGGTTTTTGGGTGCACTTGGGTTAAATTATTTACCACCCTTTGGTGGGGTGTAGGTTGATACACATGTTTCTTTTGAAACAGTGGTTTTTGTGAGGTTTCTTCTTCTCCCTACAGTGCAATTCGAGTTGGGAAGATTCTTTCATGTAGGGATTCACTAGGGTACCCTGGTTGTTTACCATGCAATGTTACTTACTTTTATTATCTATGGATTTTGGTTATTCTATAATAATCAAATATTAATAATTGGATAATTAAAATTTAAAGGGGAAAATAGATTTCATCTGCATTATTTTATATCTTGATAATTAGACTGTGATATTTTGATCATTTGGGCTTGATGCCCTACTAAAAATTGTGTTTGTTGGGGGCTTTGTTTGTATGGGATATTTTTTTGTGACTGTTGTGGATATTTCGATTATTGTGACATCATCCAAAATAAAAATTTATTAATCACTTACACTTGGATAATAAATATTTCCCATGATTATGGTTTGGGTGATAAAACACTGAAAATAATGTATAATTTGGTATAAACCCATTTAAATAAAATAAATTTTTTTTTTATGTGTTGTGATGTGTTGTCGTGCCTCTAGGAAAATGATGTGTTAATGGGGAAGGTGGAGTTGATGGTTTGTGTGCATTTATTTTGGGGCAATGATGTGATAGTTTTTGGTGGTCCTTTTGGTGTAGAAATGTGATAGATTTTAGGATATGGTTTTGGGGAAGAGAGGTGACTATATTTTGGGCTGTTAGTGTAATGATGTAATGTTGTTCTCAATTCTCAAGTAGTGATATAATAAATGAATGTTTAATAATGTTGTAATGATTTGGGTTTGTTTGGTTAATGGTGAAAAACAATTAATCACTAATTAAATGAAGGGTTTTGTGGTCTAATGTGGTTGATACAAAATATTTAAATTAATGGTATGATTAAATTGAACTGGTTAGAAATGTGAAATGGGTTATGAGGCAAGGTGTGTGTCATTATGCATTTAGAGTTGGAATAGAATGTGATGGTGTTGTGATTTGGATGGTTTTTTTGGAACCCATTGGTTGGTCTTGAGTTTTTAATACTCTATGTATACTTGTTTTTCCCTTTTAAATTTTATACACAACTCACCCTCATTGAGAAATATTTGACGAACACCTACATAGTCACAAGGGGGATGTGTTTCACAACATCTTGATGGGAGAATTGATGGCTAGCCATATGTTCCTTCTAGGTCCCTCCTCTATGCGAGGTAGGTATTAAAACAGTTTTGATGGCCAAAGGTATGCTAGTGCATTAGATACTATTTATGATGCCCCATGTGTTTATATACAGGACATGATTTCTGGGGTTTCTTTTTGATGAGTTTTGAGGTGATTTTCCCGGTGTCTTTGGTATAAGTTCTAATGTTCTATCCCTAGTGTTATCGGGATGTGATGTGATGTGTTTTGGTATGTCACCCAGGTGTGTGCGAGATTGATGTGATATGGTTTGTCGCCCAAGTGTGTGTAGGTGTGATATTTTTTGGTATGTGTCCTAGGTGTGTGTTTGCAGGATGTGATGTGGAATATTCAGAAGAGGTAGGAGTGACATGACACAATTTTTTTGGCTGTGAGAATGTATAATCAGTGGTAACGGGTTTCGGGGTACTCTATTATCGCTGTGAATCATATTATTTTATATTACTAGGTTTGTGTTATTTGGTGTGGATTCTATGGTGAGGTTTGGATGGTTAGTATAGTTGTATAGGTGTTTGTTTGGTTCTGTTGTTTTCTTAAATGTGCATTAGTATGATCCTTCCACATATGAATGAGTGAATTTGATCTTCTTGACTATGTATACATATATCCTGACACTATTTATATAATTTTTTTTATGTTTTTTGGAGGACTAGGTGGACCACATTGGACACTACTAGCTCGGTTTTTTGATAGTTCATGTGACCCTACTTTAGCATTATATTTGTATGATTACTTTTGAGACTAATATCTTATCATTTATATTTATTCATTAATATTGGGTTTTATTTATTTTCTTATATATATATATATCGTAGTTGGTTTTGGTTTATTCCTTCTATTTCCTGATCAGGTTTTTTATTGAGGTAAATTCCTCCCAAATTTTGAGATTTTTATATCACTAGATCTAGTCACCAACCTGGGCCTTTTTTTTAATGTCTCAGAAATTCGGTCTAATTTTTTTAATTAAATGGAATTATTTCGAGACCACAAAATTTAGTGGTGCGTGATTTCGAGTCCCGGAGTTCCCAAAATGATCCGTCAATGTTTGGTTGAGTTTTAATTATCACACGTAAGCAGTTTTCCAGAAAATGTGGAATAACACTTAAATGGTAACTCAGATCTGAAAGATGACAGCACCGTTGCCTTTAGGATGATAGGTTTACCCTAGAAACGATTTAAGTTTAGTCGGTGTGGGCCGCCTGTGGGAAAACAAAAAAATGGCATAACCGTAAATAAAATAATTTAATAAATTATTTTATTTTTTAAATGCTTATAACTCACAAATGGTAGACCGGATTGAAAATCCATGACCACCACTGATCTTGTGAGGGTATTCTTTATTTAATAAGACACTAACTTTGGCTGGCGCGGGCCACTAGTGAAAGCTAGTTTTTGGCCGTAAATAAAATAATTAAGTGACCATTATTTTCATGTATAATCTATAACTTTTAAATTGTAACTCAGATTTAAAATATGAGAGTACCATTGGGTTCATTGGGGCATGTTTCACTTGGGATGATCCAAACCTTGACTGACACAGGTCAAAGGTGACTATTAATAGTTTTCCGAACGTTTTTTGGGTACGTTCAGTAAACGCGCAAGCGGCGTTCTATAACATTTGAACCGGTGCTCAGAATTGAAATCTTATAACACCGTTGAAATCGCAGCACCAATATTCACTTATGTAGACCTTTATGTAGACCACAATGGGATGAGGGTGGATTTTAGTTTTTCAAATTTTCGTGGGAGAAGAAAATAAAATAATAAATAATTTTTTTATTTTATTTGAAACCACAATTTTGAATGCTTGGGGGTGGGGACCACTCTAACTCCTTATTAATTTGGGGGAAGCCCTTGGTATTCTCTTAATTAATGTGCCAAACTAAATTTAATTAATGATCCAACTTAAATTGTTAAATTAATAAAATTAATTTAATAAGTTTGCTCTACTTTTTTTGAGTTTGGGGAAAGCGTTGGCAAAGGGAGAATTGTGGAGAGATTTTGGAGGATCGTATTCTCCA
Organism: Viscum album; assembly: GCA_963277665.1. Taxonomy (NCBI): domain Eukaryota; kingdom Viridiplantae; phylum Streptophyta; class Magnoliopsida; order Santalales; family Viscaceae; genus Viscum; species Viscum album. The sequence continues at coordinate 1,115,830,096 of OY728146.1, forward strand.
ATGAAGAACACTCTCCATCAAAGAGAATCCTCTGGAAAGGGAGAACGAGGATGAATCTTGAGCCCGGATTAGAGTCATCTTCGAGTAGCAACGAATGCTGACATCACCATCTCATCGACTTCATCTTCTTCCTCGTGCCACCTCCAATAGAAAATCAAGGTAGAGATTTTTATATATGTTTGAATTTGTTTTATTGATTCTTCATATCCAAAATTCACAACGACGATAGAAAAATGAACATGGATATCATCCCGCACATAAACCATGCTTCTTTTTCTTTTTATTCATCGTGCGTTCTTCAGCATTCTTCAACGCCTAATATTTATTGTTACTGGAAACACGGATTTTTACTCAGTACGATATATGGATGTGATGCCCTCGACGTAAGGATCACAAATATGTAATTTTTTAATTTTTTGGTCTTGGAACGAAGCCACAATGGCTCATGGAAATAGGAAGCCAAATATTTATTGGTGCTGGTAACACAGAGTTTTGCTGAGCGTGATATATGAACGTGAAGCCCTCGACGCAAGGATCACAAATATGAGATAGTTTCATTCATAGAGCTTAAAATGAAGCCGCAATGGCTCGCAGAAGGAGGCGGTCAAATATTTATTGGCTCTAGAAGCACAATATTATGTTGATCAAGATATATGGACCCGGATCCCATGACCTAAGGATCGCAAATATGCGATTATTTTATTTTTCAGGTTTAAAATGAAGATGCATTGGTCTGTGAAAGGGGAAATGTGGAGGTGCAATTCTGGCATGTCTTTGGGGTGTAGTTTCAGGTGAGATTGGAAGTGTGATGGAGGTTCTGGACGTGTGGAGCAAGCCTACTGTTAGAGTTGTAGGAGAAGCCATGGGCATGATTGCTGGCTGGAATAGTGCACGAGAATTGTGAGGAAAGAAGAGTTAATTGAAGGGAGGAATAGTTGAAAAGAAATTAATTAAAAATATAATTAAATTAAAAAGGAAATCATTGGAATATGGTGGAGGTGTTACCCTTTTGTGTGAATCTAAATTGAGATGGGTTATAAGTGAAATAATAATAATAATAATATAAATAATGTTATTATTTTTTTGGTTGTAAAACCATAATTCATCCGTAACTTATCCATGTGACCTCAGTTTCACAAAACATCAGTGGTAGTATGACCCGGACTTTGAGATGAAAATTATGAGTCCAATATTGGATGTCTTTTTCGGGTTACTGGATCGAGTACCTGAAATTCTCAAATATTAATAATAATATATTATTATTAAATTTTCGACCCTCCATAACTCTTGCGTGTCACACACGATTGAATTACTGTCTGTGGCGACGTGATACTGTCATTAAGACGGTCGGTTTATGTCTAATGTTGAATATTAAATTCTGGTTCATGGCTCAGGTTCAAGAAACACCCAATAATATTATTATTATTACTGTGGGATCTTGTATTTGACATATCTCCCTCATGCGGGGTCGAAATGTTTAACAGTATGTTTTTCCAGAAACCTTGGATCTAGATGGTCCTCTTGGTATAACCCACTTGAGATTTTGATAAAGTTGGGGAATGACCGGGTTTGATCGAGCATGAATCCAATCGGGCCCTCGGGACAAAAAGGTCGATAACTTACAGACCGAACGTCCAATTGATGCACCGTCTGTTTCCTTAAGACCCCTTTTACATGTCGGTCCTTTTGGATACTTCTTCATGGGACTTCATGGAATTTAGAGTATCAATCAGTGGCTTGAGGAGCAGATCCTCCTAGAATCAAGAGAGCATAGTACGAGAACAATTTAGCGGGATTTAACATGAGAAAAGGATCCTTTATGGGTATGTTCTTTGGGATCCTGTGTGGATATGTGTTCAAGAGTCTCACATGGATCCCCTCTAGGAATCCACGTGGGACTACTTTATGATCCTACGTGGGTCTGCTGTACTAGGATTGGGTGTGGGTCTGACGATTTTGGATCCTATGTGGGTCTGATGATGCAGGATCTTGTGTGGTTTTGATGATTTAGGATCTGGTGTGGGTCTGATGGTTTAGTATCTTGTGTGGGTATGATGATTTAGGATCCTTTTTGGGTCTTCCTCTTAATAGAGTAAGATGATTTAATAGTTATATCTAATCATCTTTTTTATTGTAACTTAGTTATACCTGGTGTGAGCTAAGTCCTTACCTTCACGGTGATACATTTGTGGTATTCTTATGTTTGACTTACTTGTGTGGTACTTTCCTTCGTGGTGATACCTTGGTGGTATTCTTCTTGTGTGGCATAACTATGTGGTACTTACCTTCATTGTGATATCATTGTGGTATTCTTCTATGTGTTTTACCTGAGTGGTACTTTCCTTCGTGGTGAACCCTTTTTGGTATTCTTCTGTGTGGCGTACATGTGTAGTACTTTAATTTGTGGTGATACCTTAGTGGTATTCTTCTATGTGGCGTACCTGTGTGGTACTTACCTTCGTGGTGATACCTTTTTGGTATTCTTCTATGTAGAGTACCTTTGTGGTACTTTCTATCGTAGTGAAGCCTTTGTGGTATTCTTCTCTATGGTGTTACCTTTGTTGTACTCACCTTTCTGGTGTAACCTTCATGGTATTCCATCCTTTGTGGAATAGATGATCTTTGTGATTTCGAGTTGGACCTTGTGTTTCCTTATGAATGAGACGGGTATACTTGATAACTTGGTTTTATGTATGTCCATATACCTAAGTAGGGTGGTCAGATGTTTACATTCTTTCTGGTTTATCTTTTGTGGATTTCGTGAAAACATTGAGGGTCTCAGGGTCCCTACTGAGAATTGTTATACTCATCCCCCTAAATGTGATACTTCTGCACCTTGTTGTGTTTGGTAAAGATGACGGACAACGCTGATAGAGGATGAGAGTACTAGGATAGGAGGTATCTCGTAGGTGGACATTAGATGAGGTGTACCATAGAGACGGTCATTCAAGATATGTACATACACTTCAGGTAGGATCCTTGCTGGGTGTTCACAGGAGATATTTCAATTTTGGTTGTAATTTTTTCGGTTTTCATGTACTTTCCTGTTGGGATTGTATTCGAGCCCCTTTTTCTTACTGTACAAACTCTTTTTACTATAAATTTTACTTGTTTTTGTATCTCAAGTGTTCTTGGTTACGTGTGTTTACAGTTTATAAAGCAATGCCTTCCCGGTTTTAGGGAATACGCCTTTCAGTTCTAGTCTCCAGCCCCTGGCTAATGGAAGGAAGACTTGGGGTTGTCACGACATGGGCCTCGAGGGACAGTTCGTGACAAATTGTGTGACATAGTCATCGGTTCTACCATCGAACATAAGACTTTGATCTTTTTAATGGAAATAGCTTTTATTGTAGTGAGTGAGGATATCAGTTTAGGGAATTCAGTGTTGGTGTGGCGGCCGACATATCCATACACCCAGACCCTGACTTCGGACTCAGTGCCGGAAAACACTAATTGTGTTTGAGTTTTGAAATGTTTTCTGGTGTTTTCTTTTATTCAACTCACCTGGTATAACTTAATGATCATAGCGCACCAGTTATTTATCAGGATTCCACTGCTTAGGAAGCCAGCTAAGATTCCCAATAGAGTACAAGATGACGGCCCACCGAGTGATGATGCTCCGTTGCAGGGCCCTCTTACAATGTTGGCACCTTCGGGTGGTGTACTAGCAGCACCATGACCTATTGAGAAATAGTTACCACCAGCCACACTGGTAGATAGTGCATTATGATTGAGCGCATTGCACGTGTTCTGGTGGCAGAGGCCTCTGAGGTATTGAGGTGAGACAGATTCCCACATGGATGAGGGCTAGCTGGAGGCGGTTGCTGGAGTTTTCCGCCTAGTTGAGCCACCAGTAGAGAAGATGGTGATCTTACCTACTAGTCTTTTTCAGTGAGTGACCATGAGGATGGTCCGCATAGTGATGAGGCTTTGCTATGTGTACCATTAACCGAGATAGTACCTTCAGGTACTATGTCAGCTATATCACTACTCATTGGTCAGCAGTTACAACTGACAGTACCGGTAAAGGACACATATAGGCTTAGTGCCTTATGCATGATTCAACATCAGATACCCCTCAGGTTCCATGGTCAGCTCGACTCACAAGTGGCTGAGTCCTGGATTAATAGGGCGACTTAGAATTCTCTAGAGCCTCTATTTCTTTGGTAGGACGACATGTCGGTTGCTGAGTATTCAACGAGTCGTACCGATCATTCCTAGTACTCGATTAATACGATACAATTCGTGATTCAGAGGTCAAACCTCTGAGTGAGGTGTCTTTAGGGACATCTGAGCTAGAATTATTCCTCTATGAATTCCTACTTATGTTAGGGTGCTTGAGAGAACCTTTGTGGTTGAATATTATTTGGTTGAGTGGATGCAGTCAGTGAATGTTAGTAGTGGGAAAGCATGAAACTGGCACCCGTCTTAGAGACTTGGGCATGTAAAATTTTTTTGATAAAGAATAAGTGCAAGGGACATATGAATCTGCAGGGCTTCGGACATGGAAGCAGTGCTAGGGGAGTTGCATGAGGTGGTGTACATTTCGACATGTTACAACCGCCCCCAATTGTGGTCCCTGCCAGGAATAGGGAGCTGGAGGATAGGGGAAGAGAGTAGCTGCATGGGTTAAATGAGTGAAAACGAAGGGCTCTAGGAATTAATAGAAGTATGGTCAGTGTCTACTACTAGTTGTCATATTAGTAGACATAGGTACCAATCATTCCTTCCTTCCAAGAATCTTTTCAAAGACCTAGAGTTTCCGGTAAAATTGTTGACCTGACCTTCACGTCTGGAGATACCATTGGGAGGAGACTCGAAAATCAAACTTATTCCAATAGTGATATCTGACCCATGAGGAGAGAGTTTTGGTTTGAACCTCATGGTGGCTTTGTCAAGGCCTTACGAAATTATTTTGGGTAGGAATGGATATCCAAAATTCATACTCAGGTTGACTGTATTAATAAAAACGTTAGTCATTTATCTATAATGTTGGGATGATGTTTTCCTTAGTCGATGAAGAAAGAAACCCAGGAAGAACATGATAAACTCTTTCATAAGAGTGTGTGAATGATCACTTGTGAGTTGGCTAGTCTCACCCTCATGGCTACCGAAGTTTTGAGTTTTTAGTTCCCCAAAGTAGTGGCTAGAGTTCCTCCAAGGCAATGACTTTGATATAGCCTACCCTTATGGGAAGAGGAACATGGTAGCAGACAAACTCAGTAGGAGGTCTGGCCTGAAGCTGCTGAGTGAGGAGACATAGAAGCTAGTTGCTTTGCAGATATCCTTTGTGGATCGAGATGGAGAAACTTTTATTAGGTCTCTTACAGTCACTCCCCAACTTCTTTTGCGAGTTAGGGAGGCATAGTGTGGGGATGGTGACTGTGAGACTCGACATGCTGAGATATTCTCAGGGAAGGCATGTGATGGATTTTCTGAAGGTGGGAAGAATGTGGTCCTATTTACAGGACATACCATAGTACCAGTAGCGCTACATAAGGAGGTGTTGTGTGAGTTCTTTACGTCTCCTCTAGCAGTAAATCGTGATGTGGTGAAGATGTACCTGGACCTTTGGTGTTTGTACTGGTGGCTAGGGATGAAGAAAGCAGTGGAAGATTGTGTATCACAATACCTCACTTGTTTTCAAATGAAATATTCTCTAAGCCAGAAGAAGTCTTATGATGACCGGAGTAAGGAGATCATGTCTTCTTACGGGTCACACCTCGATGAGGTTTGCGGAGATTTGGCCAAGGGGGAAAGTTATCACCACATTATATCAGTCCTTTTCTTATTCATCAGAGGGTAGGAAAGGTGGCATATTTGTTGGCTCTTCCACCATAGTTTGAGAGGGTGCATTAGGTCTTCTACGTATCCCAGCTGAGGGGATACGTGCACGACCCATCTTACATCATCAAACACATCGAGCTGGACTTAGATGATGGGGAATCATTTACGGAGGTTCCAATAGAGATTTACGTTCAATAGGAGAGAGTCCTTCATGGGTGATCGATACCTTTGGTTCATGTATGTTGGCAGCACATGAACCTCTAAGAGAGCACATGGGAGTGGGAGGCTCAGATTCATGCTCATTACCCTCTTTTGGTTGTTTTGCCTTTGTTGTGGATTTATGGGACGTAAAGACCTATGGTGTGGAGAATATAACATCCCAGAAATTCCGTATAATTTTTCTAATTATAAAGAATTATTTTGAGACCCTAAAATATGACTGTGCGCAATTCTGAGGCTCGGAGTTCCCAGAATGATCTGTTGAAGTTTGGTTGAGATTTAATTATCACGCATAAGCAGTTTTCATGAAAAGTTGAATAACACATAAATAGTAACTCAGATTAGAAATCCGAGGGAACCATTGCATTCAGGATGGAGGGTTTACCCTATGCGCAACTTACGTTTAGTCAGCGTGGGCCTCCTGTTAAAAAACCCAAAAATTGCATAATTGTAAATAAAATAATTAAATAAATTATTTTATATTTTAAATGATTATAACTCAAAAATAGTTGGTTGAATTGAACATCTGAGACCCCTGATGAACTCGTGAGGGTATTATTTATTTAAGAAGATACTAACATTGGCCTATGTGTGCCACCATTGAATGTTAGTTTTTAGCCATAAATAAAATAATTAAGTGACAATTATTTTATTGTAAAATCCAAAACTTTTAAATTGTAACTCTCATTAGAAATCCGAGAGAACCATTGGGTTTTTTGGGGTCTGTTTCACTTGGGAAGAGCCAAACATCGGCCGACACGAGTTGTGGGTGACTATTAATAATTTTATGAACTTATTTTTGGGTACGTTCAATAAACATGCAAGCAGTGTTTTGTAACTTTTGAACCGATACTCAGAATTGAATTCTGAGGACACCGTTGAACTCATATAAACGATATTCTTTTAATGAGACCTTCACCGTGAAAACAGTGGGTCAGATCTAGATGTTAGTTTTTCAGATTTTAATGGGAGAAGAAAAAAACAACACTTTATTTATTTTATTTGAAACCACCATTTTGAATGCTTGGTGGTGGGGACCACCCAAACTTACAATTAATGCAAGGGAAACCCTTGGTATTCCCCTAGTTAATGTTACAACATCAATTTAAATAATGATCCAAATTAACTTATGAAATTTATAAACTTAATTTAATAAGTTGGCTCATATTTTTCTTGAGTTTGTGGAAAGTGTTGGAAAAAGGAGAATTGGGAAGAGATTTTGGAGGATCATCTTCTCCAACGAATAACACTCTCCAATGAAGAGCATCCTCCGGAATCGGAGAACTAGGATGACGCTTGTGCCCGAATCCGAAACATCATGTGGGAGAAGCCAATACTGATGTCACCATCTCGTCGACTTTGTCTTCATCCTCACACCATCTCCAACTGACAATTGAGGTAGGGGTTTTTAAATATTTTTGAATTTGTTTTTTTGATTCTTCATATCCTAAATTCACAACGACAATGGCCAAACAAACATGGCCATCTTCCTGCACATAAACCATGCTCCTCTTTATTTTTATTCTTCTAGAATTCTTCATGCGTTATTCAATGCATAATATTTATTGGCACTGGAGACACAGAGTTTCGTAGAGCGTGATATATGACGTGAAGCCCTCGACACAGGGATCACATATATGCGATCATTTAATTTTTCAGGCTTGGAACGAAGCCACAATTTCTCGCAGAAGGAGGCGGCCATATATTTATTGGCATTGGAAACACGGAGTTCTGGATAGCACAATATACGGATGCGAAGCGCTCGACGCAAGGATCGCAAATATGCAATCATTTAATTTTTTGGGCTTGGAACGAAGCCGCAATGGCTCGCGGAAGTAGGAGGCCAAATATATATTGGCACTGGAAAGGAAATATTCTCTTGAGCACGGAATATGGATGTGGAGCCCTAGACTCAAGGATCATGAATATGAGATAATTTTAATTATTGGGTTTAGAACGAAGATGAAGTGGGCCATGGAAGGGGAAATGTGGAGGGGAAATTCCAGCGTGTCTTTGGGACGTAGCTTCAGGCGAGATAGGCGGTGTGATATCGGTTCTAGATGTATGGAGGAAGCCGGTTGTTAGAGTTGCAGGAGAAGCCATGGGCTTGATTGCTTGCAGGAACAATGTGTGAGAATTGTGGATAAAGAAGAGCTAATTGGATATAGGAATATTTGAAAATAAATGAATTAAAAATATAATGAAATTAAAATGAAAATCATTAGAATAAGGGGGGGGGGGGAACTACCCATGTGCATGAATCTCAATTAATATGTGTTATAAGGGAAAATAAAAATAAAAATAATAAAAATAATGATATTATTATTTTTGGTTGTAAAACCATAATTCATTCATAACTTATCCATGGGACCTCGGTTTCATGAACCGTCAGGGGTAGTACGACCCTGACTTCGAGATGAAAATTACGAGTCTAATATTGGATGTCTTTTTCGGGTTATTGGATCAGGTACCCAAAATGCTCAAATAATAATAGTATATTATTATTATTAAAGCTTCGACCCTCCAAAACACTTGCATGTGACGTCCAATTTACTTACCGTCTATGGTGACATGATCCTATCATTAAGATGGTCAATTTACATCTAATGTTGAATATTAAATTTTGGTTCGTGTCTTGGGTTCAAGAAACACCCAATATTATTATTATTATTTTTGTGGGATATTGTATTTGACATATCTCCCTCATACGGTGTCGAAATGATGAACTCTCTATGGTACCAGAAACCATTGATCGAGACTGTCCTTTGGGTATTCCCCACTTCAGTTTCGGATAATGTTGGCATATATCCATGTTGGATCGAGCACGAATCCAATTGGGCCCTCGAGACTAAAAAGACAATAACTTTCAGACCGGATGTCCGATTGATGAACTGTTTGTTATGTTAAGACCCATTTTATGTGGCGGTCCTTTGGGATACTTCTTTCTGGGAATTCATGGAAGTTAGAGTATCGACCAGTGGATTTAGGAGAGGATCCTCCCAGAATCAAGCGAGCTATGTTTGGAAACCCTGTAGATAGTTGTAACAAGAGAAAATGATATTGTGTGGGTATGTGCATTGGGATCCTATGTGGGTATGTGTTCAAGAGTCTCACTTGGATCTGCTCTAGGAATCCATGTGGGACTACTCTAGGATTCTACATGGGTCTTCTATACTAGGATCTTGTGTGGGTCTGATGATTTAGGATCCTATGTGGGTCTGATGATTTATGATCCAATGTGGGTCTGCCTCTTAATAGTGTAAGATGATTTAGTAGTTACATATAATCATCTTTACTATTATACCTTAGTTATACCTGGTGTGTGCTGAGTACTTTCCTTCATGGTGATAACTTTGTCGAATTCTTCGGTGTGGTGTACCTGTGTGGTACTTTCTTTCATGGTGATACCTTGGTGGAATTCTTCTATATGGAATAGCTGTGTGGTAATTACCTTCACAGTGATACCATTGTGGTATTCATCTGTTTGGCGTACCTATGTGGTACTTTCCTTCTTGGTGAAGCCTTTGTGGTATTCTTCTGTGGTACATTCTTTCATGGTGATGGTGTATAAAAAGATCACATAGGGTCATCAATAAAAAGGTTGAGTTCAATTTAACAAGAGTAACACATCATTTTATTAAAAATGTTTTTTCACATGGGGCCCATCATTCATATTTGTAAGGGTATGTTAGACCATTCAGTTACCTATAGCTTTGCAAACATGAAGTAGAAAAATCACAAAGACCATAATTTTCATCATAATTCAATGTTTCATTTTTCAAACAGATAAAATTATAATGGGTGAGTATTAAAATGTTCAAAAACTCATTTATGATGTATTAATGACTAAGAATGAGAATAAAAATAATAATTTAGTCTATGGAGGCAAGTCACTATGAAATCTACATGAGTTCTATAAGAGTGATTCCAAAGACACAATATAGAAAAATAGTTGGATGAATAATTAAGTATGAGTTTCTCAACAGCCCCCAATAAGATAGTTTCAAAATCATGATTCATATAAATAACCCGGAAATTTCAATTTTGATGTCCACTTCAAAAATTGTGAGAAGAATCATCCTCCTTCACATAAATCCAATTATAAATTTCAATTTTCTTTGTTATGGTTAGGTAAAAATAAATACCACATTTAACTTATACTTGATGATAAAATATGATTTATCCATCAATTGTTTTAAATTTTTGTTACCTTATATCCAATGAATTATCTATATGATCAAAAATTCACTACATTAATGTTCCTTATGGATATGTTCTTCAAATATACCATCATCTTATCCCTACCAGTTTGGACTCCTCCATATTAAAATTCCCCACGTTAAAACTCAATAACATAATATGGTTCTTGAGTTTCCATCAATTATGATTATTCATGGATAGTGTCAACTCAGATAATTCTAGCATACATATTGTCCCAATATTTTATTATCTAATTATTTGTAATTTGATTTTCATATATTTCAACTTTATAGATGTTTAATATGTTTAACATGGTCAATACAATTCACCCTTCTATAGTATCCTTTTTGGTGTTATTTTTGATCTAATTTTTTTTTATTTTGAGTATGTTATTTTTTTAACTAGAGAATGATTTAATTATCTATAAATTACCATTGTTGTTTAAACATTAATACTGTTAGTATACAAGGAAATATTTTATAGCAATACCAACTTCATTTTTCTTCTTATATGTATATTGTACTGAAATTGGTTAGACCCTTGGTTTTCATGGTTTACTTTTACTTTCCCTGATCAGCTACAATAATTTCCATTTAATGAATTTGTAATGTTTTTTCTTTCATTTTTGGTCTTTGTTGTTCCTTTGTACTGTTGGAGTCGTCTCGGAATGAACCTTATTTTCCTTTAGTTATTCCCTTGAATACTAGTGTTGATATTCTTATAATCTAACCTTAGGGTCATGTATTGTGTTATCTTGGAGTAATCATGCCACTTTATGGGTTTTTACCATTGATAATTGGATATATGTCAGTTGTGAAACTACATTGATTCTTATTCTTCAATGAAAATTACACTGATTATCGATCCTCCCCTATGTAGAGAGTATGTGAATGAATTTTTCATATTCTATAGATACATATAGGTTCATATAGGTCCCACTCTAAGAAATTCAATAGAAACTTCTCTAGTAAATTGTTCGGTCTTTCTTCTATTTCTATCTAATAATAATTAACTCACATCCATCAGTCTCATTAGGTCATTTGACCTCATTATATATAGGTATGAAATATTTTTGAAGAATAATCTCGAAGAAGTCTATTCATTGAAATATATAAAGAATTTACAATGATTATTCTCTAATTACATCAAAACACTCATAATCATATTGATACTATCATTATTAACAACATATCTAATTATATCATGATGTGCAACATTTTTTGATACATGCCATATCCTAAGATTGGTTGGGATCAATAATTTTTGTTTTACCTATGAAACTTTAGACATCAAGCACAAAGGACGATTCTTCGATCTTTGATAGACCACAAATCATGGTTGTATGCATCTCACCAGTAATGGTAATAATAGTGGTTAATGGATTATGTGAAAAAGAATCAAATGATTTATTAACAATAGCTTCAAAAATTTCCTCCAAAATAATTAGGAATAATATTGATGCATATATATATATATTAAATGGTATAAATAGGATAAATTTATATTCTCTAATTCAAACATTACCATGTTTATGTTTCATAATTCTTCTTTGATCATAATCCAAATAATTTTAATAGGAGGTTTCAAGATGTCCACACAAATAAAAATGTATTGCACAATGTTTTGGAAAATAGAACATGAAAAAAAATTACAATATAAAAGCTTCCCATCATATTATGATAATCAGAGGACCATAAAAATTATGAGAAAAAAGATTCATCTGTGTCCCGATAGCATGGAAAAAAATCGATAATATGGTAATATTCACCCAAGAATTGATTCTACATGTGTAGGGATTCAGCTGGACTCCAAAATTATTTTTTTCCATGAACTAAGAAATTTGGTCAACCTATAAAATATATCCTAAAATTGGTATCTTCAACAAAATTGAACAATCATGAAGAGGATGAGAAGGGTTGAATACTCATATAACTCATTCAGTGTGATAAAGTGTTACAGAATTCCAAAATTAAGTGTAGGGAATTTGTAGATCAGGGACCTAGATGAATAATAGGGTAGGTATAGTGGTTTATGAAGGGGTATAAGGGTTATAGGTAAGAATAGTTTGTGGTGAAATCCACCCAAATATTGGGGTGGAGAATCAATATATACTATTGGATTTATAGAGTAGACAAAGATGATGGGGCTTTCTCAAGAACCAATAATTTCTCTTAGTTCATGGAACTCCCACATCATTGAAATCCACAATATAGTCAAGTATATTTTCCACCTTAATGTTGGGGAAATTATTAAATTCACCTTGTGTAAATTATTATGATACATTGGTAGAATTTTAGAGTGGATCATGTAAACCCCTTAATGAAGAATAAGTCTCATTTATCATAGGGGGATTTTATAGGCCTCTATTTTATGAAACTGATGGTATTTTAATCATTATTTTCATAGGTTCATACCAATTTCCCTCACAAGTTAAACATTTAAAATAATAATAGTTAAATACATATAGTATTCTCACCGAAATATGTTTTTCTCAAATATATTTTATCTAAAACCTTGATTGCCCAAGAAACCTATACTGTGTGACCATGATGGTGAGATCCTCTTTTATGGCCTTCAACATTATAAATTGGTCTTTTTGTATGTATTTCATTCCCATAAACAACATTAATCATTCTAATAGTCCCATGAATAAACTCAATTGTATCCATTTTTTCATCATTCCATGACATAAGCATCCTTATAGTATGATGATAAAATGTATAGAATGGTACAATCACACATCCTTAAATTGATTGAATTTAAGAAATGTGGATTTTGATTCCTAAAAGGATATGTATGATTCTATTTTTAGGTTCAACACCATCAACACTCTTAATATCCATATTTATCCTAGGAAATGAAAAACGTAATAGTTTCCACCAATAGATACTCATCACATAGTGTGCCCTAATAAAATATATATAATGAGTATTCACTCAAGACTCTAAACCATGATATTTGACATTGAAATATAAAATTTGATTTCCCTAATTAATCATTAAATCATCATTTACTCACTATTTGGATTAAAAATGTTAATTTTCTCTGACCATCCAATCTCTAAATCTCATATCCAACCCTCCTGGTGTAATGTACATGAATTTACCTCACTTCATAGAATATGAACAAGATTGTAACATCTAATTAGAACATCATACTCATCCAAAGGAATGTGTAATCTTCACCTAGAAAAGTAACAATGGGATTTAATTCATAGATATACATAGTGATAATATTAATAGAGGGTTCATGAAATTAACTAAAATATATGATCGGCTATCAAATAAGGAAATAAACTCCCTAGTGGGAGGAGATAACCTCCCAAACTCCCATTTGATGAGGGTATCCATCATTGTCTCCTTGATGGTGAAAATAAATGTTCTTTTGGAAAATAATAATACAATAATAGGCCAAAATAGTTTTCCCTTAAAAAACACATACAAATGTTTTTTATTATGTTCCCTACAAGTGAAAAACATACCCGTTTTGGATTAGTAATGGTGAATGTTATGTTTGTGTCCATATGATTTTATTTTAAGATAATGTGATGGGAATTAAAATGTGGGATTATGATTTTTAAATTGGTGATGGATGAAAGGGATATTTTTAAGAGATTAATGTGATTTTAATTTTTTATTCATACAATTCATGGATGAATTCATATTCATTATTTCCACGGAAAAATGAGAGTTTTGGTGAGGTACATAATGAAAATATTTATAGTATTACTCTTTCTTTATAAAAATATTCTATAAATTACCTAGACAATATTTATCTGAATTTTATGTGACCTTAGTTCCAGAAAAACTAGACTTCTTAATGCGGTAGTTTCATCATACAATTCTTAATGTATAAATGACATGTTATTCTTGTTATTTTTAATCCTTTATATCTGGTTGTGTAAAAAGTGACATGAATGTTTTTAATTTATACTTATTTTTTATGGGAATGAATTTGATCATTTATTGTTTTTATTATTATTATTATTTAATAAAGGGTAATGCATTAAATAAATTTGTGATATTATAACTGTGGTTGTCTTGACTCACTAGTTGTCTGTTGAAGGATGGCGCCAGGTGTCACACTCTACCCCAATTTCATCTTTTTAAATATTCGTATAGTGACGGTTCATGGAAAACAATGTCCTATAAATTTATTATAAATAATCCTATAAATAATAATAATTATTTAAATTATTTTTTATTTTTTTGAAATTTTTAGTTGAACATTTAAATATTTTGGATAAACATATAGAAAATATACTATAGTTAATGTTGCATTTAGGATTATCCTCCTCTTATTCTTATTTAAATCATAAAAATTATTAAAACCCTACTGTAATAAAAGCTGAGACAACTTAACAATATCATACATATTTTTATATCATTTTATATTATTACCATATTATTTTTTATTATCCTTGGTGTGATGAAGGAATATGAGAAAGTATATTATCTTCTATTGAAATATTATGATGGGTCTATTCAACTGGGGTAGGGATACATGCATACATTTCTGTAGCTCATGCACTGTGTCATGAGTCTTCTTCAAGTTAATGGCGAATTTTATTTGATAACATATGATATACTATTAGGATTTAGAAATAGTCCTCTTGGAGGTAAGTGGGGATATAATCCAACTCCTATGTTTCAATTTGAATATATATACTACCCACTATAAGGAGATAAATAATACAGGTCCATCCTCAATTTTTCACCAGGATGTATCGATATTCTTCATCTACATTTATTGGAATATGTATGTGTTCATAATTCATGGTGATTTCTGGTAAATGTTGATTACCACACAGTACCACCACTAATATTAATTTTTTTCACTTTTAAGTACATGTATATAGATATTGTCTAGAACATTATATTTCATTACGATTTCTCAATAGGATGCAACACAAAAAATAATAATATATTCATGTAACCTGGTGGGAGTGGGGATATGTTAACTTTCATACCATTATTTCTCCGTTGGTGGATTCTAACAAACATCTTTTATTGGGAAAGGAATATATGCCCACCCATAGTTTCTTTGACTATATATTTTTTGGATTACTAGGAATGAATTGGGATAATTATGTTCCCTAGTTGTCATTGTAGTTTACTAACAAGATTTTTCATTGGATGAAGTCTTGTGATCATGCTAACTGTAGCTAGTATCTCAATATTATATGGGATATACATAGATGCTAATATCTGGGTGAACATGTGTGGATTCCACTAGGTGATATTTTTAAAAGGCTGCTAATGAATATTTTTTGTGTGATGCTAAATATGATAGATATTTCTACGAACCATTCTGGGGGTCTCTTGACCTAGTGTGAGGTCATGGCTACCCTATTGATCCACCTACCTAATATAATGAATATATTGATTGTTATTCTATAAAAAATACTTTTTATGTGGTTTAATCTTCTGACATGTTCCACTTCCCTCAGTTCATACTTTTGTGGATATAATGGGGTCACAAGAATAAAGAAATTGAGACTCTAATGTGAAACATTCATGGACGGATATGTGGTATACCAGTGATTATCCATTAAAATATTATTCTACTCTAGGTATTGGAGAAGATGGATGGGACATATCTTCCTTCATATCGTTGGTCTAAAAACGTTTTGTGGTAGATGTAGTAGGGGAATATTGGGCAGATGAATATCCCATCACAATGGTGTGTATAAGGCACTTGAGGGGTACCTGAAGGAAAAAGTATCCCAAATGGAAACATTGATTAGTAATATATCACATTTAATTACATGTTTGACCAATCTATTAAAAAAGTGTGTAATAAGAATGATACTAGTAGTTAATAATGAATCTCTATCGGGGTCACATTTTTGTTTGGGTGAAATTTAAAAAAATCACAAAATATAGGGAGCTACATTTTTTGGATTATTAATAAATTATACAAATTGAGTTCATTTTTTTCTGACTAAAATAGATGAGTTTATTTCCTAATGTTAGGTTGGTAAGTTTATATAATTATTGAAGGTTTTCAATCAAAATAAACTCTTTTTTGTATGAAACATGGAAAAATGGTGGAATATCGAACTCTGATAGATTAACAATCACAAATGTATTCATGAAAGGTTAACTATTTTTTATTTAATTATGAAAAATAATAGGGGAAAATAATTTTTTAATGTGCTCATATTGGATAAATGATACATAGTTTGTTTTCTATTTTTTCATGGAAGAATTTTAAATAAAATTGATTGACCTTCGATTTTGAAGGACTGAGAATGGATGAATTATTAACAACACTAACACATCATTTTTTGAAAAAAATCACATGGGGCCCATCATTCCTATTTTTAAGGGTAGGGTAGACCATTCAGTTACTTAGTGCTTTGAAAACATGAAGTAGAAAAACCACAAAGACGATAATTTTCATTATAATTCAATGTTCCATTTTTCAAAAAGATAAAATTATAAAGGGTGAGTATTAAAATGTTCAAAAACTAATTTATTATGTATTAATGACTAAGAATGAAAATAAAAATAATAATTCAATATATGGTGGCTAGTCACTATGAATTCTAAATGAGTTATAAAAGAATGATTTCAAAGACACAATATAAAAAAATAGTAGGAAGAATAGTTAATGATGAGTTTCTCAACAGCCCCCAATAAGATAGTTTCAAAAACATGATTCATATAAATACCCCGAAAAATTATATTTTGATATCCACTTTAAAAATTGGGAGAAGAGTCATCCTCTTTCTCATAACTCCAATTCTAAATTTCTGTTTTCAAATTTATGGTTATGTAAAAACAAATACCACATTTAACTTAGACTCGATGATAAAATATGATTCATCCATCTGTTGTTTTAAATTTTTATTAACATATATCTAATGAATTATCTATATGATCATAAATTAACAGTATTAATGTTCCTTATGCATAAGTTCTTCAAATAATACCCCAATCTTATCCCTACCAGTTTGAACTCCTCTATATTAAAATTCCTGATATTAAAACTCAAAAACATAAATTGGTTCTTGAGTGTCCATTAATTATGATTATTGATGGATATTGTTAACTCAGATAATTCTAGCACACATATTGTCCCAATATTTTATTATATAATTATTTTTAATATCATTTTCATATATTTCCACTTTATAGTTGTTTAATATGTTTAACATGGTCAGTAAAACTCACCCTTCTATACTATCCTTTGTGGTGTTATTTTTGATCTACAATTTGTTTTATTTTCAGTATGTTATTTTATTAACTAGAGAATGCTTTAATTATCTATAAATTACAATTTCGGTTTAAACATTAATACAACTAATTTACAAGGAAAACGTTTATAGCAATAACAAATACATTTTTCCTCTTATTTTTATATTGTACTGAAATTGGTTTGACCCTTGGTTTTCAGGGTTTACTTTTACCTTCCCTGATCAGCTACAACAATTTCCTTTTAATTAATTTTTAATTATTATTATTTCATTTTTGGTCTTTGTTGTTCCATCGCACTCTTGGAGTCCTCTGAGAATGAACTCTATTTTCCTTTCTTTGTTCCATTGAATACTAGTTTTGATTTTCTAATCATCTGACCTAGGTGTCATAGATTGTGTTATATTTGAGTATTCCTGCCACTTTATGGTTTTTTAACATTTATAACTTGATATATGTCAGTTGTGAAACTACATTGATTCTAATTCTTCAACTAAAATTACACTGATTATCAATCCTTCCCAATTTAAGAGGATGTGAATGAATTTTTCATATTCTATAGATATATATTGGTTCATATAGGTCACACTCTATAAATTCAATAGAACCTTCTATAGTAAATTGTTCTGGCTTACTTCTATTTTTATCTATGAATAATTAACTCACATCAATTAGTCTCATTAGGTTATTTGACCTCATTATATATAGGTTTTAAATATTGTTGAAGAAGAATCTCGAATAATTCTATTCATTGAAAGATATCAATAATTTACAATAATTATTCTCCAATTACATCAAAACACTCATAATTATATAGATACTATCATCATTAACATCATATCTCATTATATGATAAGGTGGGACATCTGTTGATACATGCCATACCCTAATATTGGTTGGGATCAATCATTTTTGTTTTACCTATGAAACTTTAGACATCAAGCACAAAGGACGATTCTTCCATCTTTGATAGACCACAAATCCTGGTTGTATGCATCTCACCAGTAATGGTAATAATAGTTTTTAATGGATTATGTGAACGAGAATCAAATGATTTAGTAACACTAGCTTCAAAAACGTTCCTCCAAAATAATTAAGAGTAATATTGATGAATATATATATATATATTTATTAAATGGTAGAAATAGGATAAATTTACATTATATAATTAAAACATTACCATGTTGATGTTTCATAATTCTTCTTTGTTCATAATCCAAATAGTTTGAATAGGAGGTTTCAAGATGTCCACATATATGAAAATGTATTGCACAATGTTGGGGAAAATAGAAAATGAAAAAAATTACAATATAAAAGTTTCCCATCATATTATGATAATCATAGGTATCTTCAACAAAATTGAGGTGGAGAAGGGTTGAATACACATATAACTCATTAAGTGTGATAAAGTGTTACAGAATGCCAAAATTAAGTGTAGGGAATTTTTAGATCGGAGACCTAGATGAATAATAGGGGAGGTATAGTGGTTTTTGATGGGGTATAAGGGTTATGGGTAAGAATAGTTTGTGGTGAAATCCACCCAAATATTGAGGTGGAGAATCAATATCTACTATTGGATTTGTAGAGTACACATAGTTGATGGGGCTTTCTCAAGAACCAATAATTTCTATTAGTTCATGGAACTCCCACTTCATTAAAATCTACAATATATTCAAGTATATTTTCCACATTAATGTTGGGGAAATTATTCAATTCACCTTGTGTTAATTATTATGATACATTGGTAGAATTTGAGAGTGGATCATGTAAACCCCTTAATGAATTACAAGTCTCGTTTATCACAGGGGGGTTTTATATGCCTCTATTTTATGAAACTGATGGTATTTTAATCTTTATTTTCATAGGTTCATACCAATTTCCTTCACAAGTAAAACATTTTAAATAATAATGGTTAAATACATATAGTATTCTCATCCAAATATGTTTATCTCAAATATATTTTATCTGAAACATGGATTGCCCAAGAAACCTATATTGTGTGACCATGATGGTGAGATCCTCTTTTATGGCCATCAACATTATAAATTGGTCTTTTAGTATGTATTTCATTCCCATAAACAACATTAATCATTTTATGATTCCCATGAATAAACTCAATTATATCCATTTTTCATCCATTCATGACATAAGCATCCGTATAGTATGATGATAAAATGTATAGAATGGTACAATCACACATCCTTAAATTGATTGAATTGAACAATGTGGATTTTATTCCTAAAAGAATATATATGATTCTATTTTTCAGATCAACACCATCAACACTCTTAATATCCATATTTATCCTAGGAAATGAAAACCGTAATAGTTTCCACCAATAGATACCCATCACATAGTGTGCCCCAATAGACTATATATATTGAGTATTCACTCAAGACTCGAAACCATGATTTTTGACATTGAAATATAAAATTTGATTTCCCTAATTAATCATTAAATCATCATTTACTCACTATTTGGATTGAAAATGTTAATGTTCTCTGACCATCCAATCTATAAATCTCATATCCAACCCTCCTGGTGTAATGTACATGAATTTACCTCACTTCATAGAATATGAACAAGATTTTAACATCTAATTAGAACATCATACTCATCTAAAGGAATGTGTAATATTCAAATAGAAAAGGAACAATGGGATTTAATTCATAGATATACACAGTGATAGTATCAATAGAGGGTTCATAAAATTGACTAAAATATATGATCAGCTATCAAATATTGAAATAAACTCTCTAGTGAGAGTAGTAACCTCCCAAACTCTCATTTGATTAAGGTATCCATGATTGTCTCCTTGATGGTGAAAATAATTGTTCTTTTGGAAAATAATAATACAATAATAGGTCAAAATAGTTTTCCCTTAAAAAACACATATAATTGTTTTTTATTATGTTCCCTACAAGTGAAAAACATACCCGTTTTGGATTATTAATGGTGGATGTTATGTTTGTGTCCATATGATTTCATTTTAAGATAATGTGATGGGAATTAAAATGTGGGATTATGATTTTTAAATTGGTGATGGATGAAAGGGATATTTTTAAGAGATTAATGTGATTTTAATTTTTTGTTCATATAATTCAAGGATGAAATCATATTCATTATTTCCATGGAAAAATGAGAGTTTTGGTGAGGTAGATGATGAAAATATTTATAGTATTACTCTTTCTTTATAAAAATATTCTATAGATTACCTAGACAATATTTATCTAAATTTTTTGTGACCTTAGTTCCAGAAAAACTAGACTTCTTAATGTGGTAGTTTCATCATACAATTCTTAATGTATAAATGACTTTTTATTCTTGTTATTTTTAATCCTTTATATCTTGTTTTGTAAAAAGTGACATGAATGTTTTTAAATTACACTTATTTTTTATGGGAATGAATTTAACCCTTTATTGTTTTTATTATTATTATTATTATTATTTAATAAAGGGTAATGCATTAAATAAATTTGTGATATTATAACTGTGGTTGTCTTGACTCACTAGTGTTGAAGGATGGCGCCATGAGTCACACTCTTCCCCAATGTCATCTTTTTAAAAATTCTTACAGTGAAGGTTCATGGAAAATAATGTCCTATAAATTTATTATAAATAATCCTATAAATAATAATTATTATTTAAATTATTTCCTTTTTTTTTTGAAATTTTTAGTTGAACATATAAATATTTTGGGTAAACATATAGAAAATGTACTATAGTTAATGTTACATTTAGTATTATCCTCCTCTTATTCTTATTTAAATAATAAAAATTATGGAAACCCTACTATAATACAAACTGTGACAACTTAACAATATCATACATATTTTTATATCATTTAATATTATTACCATCTTATTTTTATTATCCTTGGTGTGATAAAAGAATATGAGAAAGTATATTATCTTCTATTGAAATATTATGATGGGTCTATTCAACAGGGGTAGGGATACATGCATACATTTCTGTAGCTCATGCACTATGTCATGAGTCTTCTTCATGTTAATTGAGAATTTTTTTTGATAACATATGATATACTATTAGGATTTAGAAATAGTGCTCTTGGAGGTAATTCGGGATATAATCCAACTCCTATGTTTCAATTTGAATATATATACTACCCACTATAAGGATTGAAATAATACAGGTCCATCCTCAATTTTTCACCAGGATGTATCGATACTCTTCATCTACATTTATTGAATTATGTGTCTATTCATGCTTCAAGGTGATTTCTGGTAAATGTTGATTACCACATAGTACCACCACTGATATTAATTTTTATTACTTTTAAGTACATTTATATAGATATTGTCTTGAACATTATATTTCATTACGATTTATAAATAGGATGCACCACAAAAAATAATAATATATTCATGTAACCTGGTGGGAGTGGGGACATGTTACCTTTCATCCCATTTTTTCTCCATTGGTGGATTCTAAAAACATCATTTGTTGGGAAAGGAATATATTCCCACCCCATAGTTTCTTTGAGTATATATTTTTTGGATTACTAGGAATGAATTGGGATAATTATGTTCACTAGTTGTCATTGTAGTTTACTAACAAGATTTTTCATTGGATGAAGGCTTGTGATCATGATAACTGTAACTAGTATCTCAATATTATATGGGATATACCTAGATGCTAATATCTGGGTGAACTTGTGTGGATTCCACTAGGTGATATTTTTAAAAGGCTGCTAATGGATATTGGTTGTGTGATGCTAAATATGATAGATATTTCTACGAACCATTGTGGGGGTCTCTTGACCTAGTGTGAGGTCATGGATAACCTATTGATCCACCTCCCTAATATAATGAATATATTGATTGTTATTCTCTAAAAAATACTTCTTATGCGGTTTAATCTTATGACATGTTCTACTTCCCTCAATTCATACTTTTGTGGATATAATGGGGTCACAAGCATACAGAAATTGAGACTCTAATGTGAAACATTCATGGATGGATCTGTGGTATACGAGTGATTATCCATTAAAATATTATTCTACTCTAGGTATTGGAGGAGATGGATTGGATGTATCTTCCTTCATATCGTTGGTCTAAAAACGTTTTTGGTAGATGTAGTAAGGGAATATTGGGTAGATGAATATCCCATCACAATGGTGTGTATAAAGCACTTGAGGGGTACCTGAAGAAAAAAGTATCCCAAATGGAAACATTGATTGGTAATATATCACATTTAATTACATATTTGACCAATCTATTAAAATTGAGTAATAGGAAAGCTACTAGTGGTAAATAATTAATCTCTATCTGGGTCACATTTTTGTTTGTGTGAAATTTAAAAAAATCATAACATATAGGGAGCTACATTTTTTGGATTCTTAATAAATTATACAAATTGAGTACATTTTTTTTTCTAAAATAGATGAGTTTATTTCCTAATGTTAGGTTGGTAATTTTATATTATTATTCAAGGTTTTTATCAAAATAATCTCTTTTTTGTATGAAACATGGAAAAATGGTGGCATATCGAACTCTGATAGATTAACAATCACACATGTATTCATGAGAGGTTAACTATTTTTTATTTAATTATGAAAAATAATAGGGGAAAATGATTTTTTAATGTGCTCATATTGGATAAATTATTCATAGTTTGTTTTCTATTTTTTTCACAGAAGAATTTTAAATAAAATTGATTGACCTTCGATTTTGAAGGACTGAGAATGGATGAATTATTAACAAGACTAAAGAATCATTTTTTTTAAAAATCACCTGGGGCCCATCATTCCTATTTTTTAGGGTAGGGTAGACCATACAGTTACTTAGTGCTTTGCAAACATGAAGTAGAAAAACCACAAATACCACAACTTTCATTATAATTCAATGGTCCATTTTTCAAAAACATAAAATTATAAAGGGTGAGTATTACAATGTTCAAAAACTCATTTACGATGTATTAATGACTAAGAATGAAAATAAAAATAATAATTTAGTATATGGAGGCTAGTCACTATGGATTATATATGAGTTATAAAATAATGATTTCAAAGACACAATATAAAAAAATAGTTGGATAAATAGTTAATGATGAGTTTCTCAACATCCCCCAATAAGATAGTTTCAAAACCATGATTCATATAAATACCCCGAAAATTTATATTTTGATTTCCACTTTAAAAATTGGGAGAAGAATCATCCTCTTTCTCATAACTCCAATTATAAATTTCCATTTTCAAATTTATGGTTATGTAAAAACAAATGCCACATTTATCTTTTACTCGATGATAAAATATGATTCATCCATCTGTTGTTTTAAATATTTGGTACCATATATCTAATGAATTATCTATATGATCTTAAATTAACAGTATTAATGTTCCTTATGGATAAGTTCTTCAAATAATACCCCAATCTTATCCCTACTAGTTTGAAATCCTCTATATTAAAATTCCTGACATTAAAACTCAAAAACATAATTTGGTTATTGAGTGTCCATTAATTATGATTATTGATGGCTAGTGTCAAGTCAGATAATTCTAGCACACATATTGTCCCAATATTTTAATATATAAATATTTTTAATTTCATTTTCATATATTTCCACTTTATAGTTGTTTAATATGTTTAAAATGGTCAATACAAATCACCCTTCTATAGTATCCTTTGTGGTGTTATTTTTGATCTATGATTTGTTTTATTTTTGGTATGTTATTTTATTAACTAGAGAAAGATTTAATTATATATAAATTACCATTTCTGATTAAACATTAATACAATTAATTTACAAGGAAAATGTTTATATAAATACAAAATACTTTTTTGCTCTTATCTTTATATTGTACTGAAATTGGTTAGACCCTTGGTTTTCAGGGTTTACTTTTACCTTCCCTGATCAGCTACAACAATTTCCTTTTAATGAATTTTTAATGATTTTTATTTCATTTTTGGTCTTTGTTGTTCCATCGCACTCTTGGAGTCCTTTGAGAATGAACTCTATTTTCCTTTCTTTGTTCCCTTGAATACTAGTTTTGATTTTCTAATCATCTGACCTAGGCATCATAGATTGTTTTATATTAGAGTAATCCTGCCCCTTTATGGATTTTTACCATTGATAACTGGATATATGTCAGTTGTGAAACTACATTGATTCTAATTCTTCAACGAAAATTACACTGATTATCAATCCTCCACAATTTAAGAGGAAGTGAATGAATTTTTCATATTCTATAGATATATATTGGTTCATATAGGTCACACTCTAAGAAATTAAATAGAACCTTCTCTAGTAAATTGTTCTAGCTTACTTATATTTCTATCTATGAATAATTAACTCACATCAATTAGTCTCATTAGGTTATTTGACCTCATTATATATAGGTTTGAAATATTGTTGAAGAAGAATTTCGAATAATTCTATTCATTGAAAGATATCAAGAATTTACAATAATTATTCTCCAATTACATCAAAACACTCATCATTATATAGATACTATCATCATTAACATCATATCTGATTATATCATAAGGTGAAACATTTGATGATACATGCGATATCCTATATTGGTTGGGATCAATCATTTTTGTTTTACCTATGAAACATTAGATATCAAGCACAAATGAAGATTCTTCCATCTATGATAGACCAGAAATCGTGGTTGTAATCATCTCACCAGTAATGGAAATAATAGTTGTTAATGGATCATGTGAATGAGAATCAAATGATTTAGTAACACTAGCTTCAAAACGTTCCTCCAAAATAATTAAGAGTAATATTGATGCATATATATATATGTATATATATTAAATGGTAGAAATAGGATAAATTTACATTCTATAATTCAATATTACCATGTTGATGTTTCATAATTCTTCTTTGATCATAATCCAAATAGGTTGAATAGGAGATTTCAAGATGTCCACATAAATGAAAATGTATTGCACAATGTTGTGGAAAATAGAAAATGAATAAAAATTTACAATATAAAAGTGTCCCATCATCTTATGATAATAATAGGACCATACAAATATAGAGTAAAAAGATTCATCTATGGCCTGATATCCTTTGAAAAATTCAATAATATGGTAATATTCACCCAAGAATTGATTCTGCATGTGTACGGATTCAGCTGGACACCAAAATTATTTTATTCCATAAACTAAGAAATTTTAGACAACCAATAAAACATATCCAAAAATAGGTATCTTTGACTAAATTGAAAAATCATGAAGAGGCTGAGAAGGGTTGAATACTCATATAACTCATTGAGAGTGATAAGGTGTTACAGAATTCCATATTCATGTTTAGGGACATTTTTTTCCAGGGACCTAGATGAATAATAGGGGAGGTATAGTGGTTTTTGAAGGGTTATAAGGGTTATGGGTAAGAATAGTTTGTGGTGAAATCCACCCAATTATTGGGTTGCAGAATCAATAACTACTATTGTATTTGTAGAGTATGAGAAGATAATAGGGCTTTCTCAAGATCCAATAATTCCTCTTAGTTCATGGACTCCCACTTCATTGAAATACACACTATATTCATGTATATTTTCCACATTAATGTTGGGAAAATTATTTAATTCAACTTGTGTTAATTCTTATGATACATTGGAAGCATTTTAGAGTTGATCTTGTAAAACCCTTAATGAAGAACAAGTCACATTTATCACAGGGGGATTTTATAGGCCTCTGTTTTATGAAACCGATGGCCTTTTAATCCTTATTTTCATAGGTTCTTAACAATTTCCGTCACATGTATAACATTTTACATAATAATGGTAGAATACATGTCGTATTCTCACCCAAATATGTTTTTCTCACATATATTTTATCCAAAACATGGATCACCCAAGAAACCTATATTGTGTGACCATGATGGTGAGATCCTCTTTTATGGACTTCAACATTATAAATCAGTCTTGTTGTATGTATTTAATTCCCATAAACAACATTAATCATTCCAAGAGTCCCGTGAATAAACTCAATTGTATCCATTTTTTCATCCCTTCCATAACGTAATCATTTTTATTGTATGATGATAAAATGTATAGAACATTACAATCACACATCCTTAAATTGGATGAATTGAACAATGTGGATTTTGATTCCTAAAAGGACATGTATGGTTATATTTTCTTGTTCGACACCATCAACACTCTTAATATCCATATTTATCCTAGGAAATAAAAAACATAATAGTTTCCACCAATTGATACTCATCACATATTGTGCCCTAGTAGACTATAAATAATGAGTATTCACTCAGGACTCTAAACCATGATTTTTTACATTGAAATATAAAACATTATTTCCCTCAATAATCCTTAAATCATCATTTACTCACTATTTGTTCAAAAAAATTTAATGTTCTCTTACCATCCTATCTCTAAATCTCATATCCATCCCTCCTAGTGTAATGTACATGAATTTACCTCACTTCATTGATTATGAACAAAATTATAACATCTAATTAGAACATCATACTCATCCAAAGGAACATGTGATCTTCACCTAAATAAGAAACAATGGGATTTAATTCATATATATACATAATGATAATATCAATAGAGGGTTGATAAAATTGACTAAAATATATGATCAATTATCATATAAGGAAATAAAATCCCTAGTGAGAGGAGATAACCTCCCAAACTCCCATTTGATGAAGGGATCCACCATTGTCTCGTTTATGGTGAAAATAAATGTTCCTTTGGAAATCAATACTACAAGAATAGATAAAAATATTTTTCCTTTAAAAAACACATAGAAACGTTTTTTATTATGTTCCCTACAAGTGAAGAACATACCCGTTTTTTATTAGTAAGTGTGGGCGTTATGGTTGTGTCTATATGATTTTATTTGAAGTTAATGTTATGGGATTTAAAATGTGGGATTATGATTTTATAAATAGAGATTTATGAAAGGGAGATTTTTAAGAGATTATTGTGATTTTAATATTTTATTAATATAATTCCTGGATAAATTCATATTCATTATTTCCATGGAAACATGAGAGGTATGGTGAGGTACATGATGAGAATATATATAGTATTAATACTTCGTTATAAAAATATTCTTTAAATTACCTAGAAAATATTTATCTTAATTTTATGTGATCTTAGTTCTAGAAAAATCAGACTTTTTAATGTGGTAGTTTCACCATATAATTCCTAATGTATAATTGACAATTTAGTCTTGTTATTTTTAATCCTTTATATCTGTTTTTGTAACAAATGAATTGATTTTTTTTAAATTATACTTATTTTTTATGGGAATGAATTTAATCATTTTATTATTATTATTATTTAAAAAACGGCAATTCATTAAATAAATTTTTGATATTATACTTGTGGTTTTCTTTACTCACTACTTGTCTATTGATGGATGGCTCTAAGAATCACACTCTGCCTCAATGTCAACTTTTGAAAAATCCTCATAGTGACGGTTCATGGAAAACAATATCCAATAAATTTATTATATATAATACTATAAATAATTATTATTATTTAAATTATTTCTTATTTTTTTTGAAATTTTTAGTTGAACATATAAATATTTTGGATAAACATATTGAAAATATACTACAATGAATGTTACATTTAGGTTTATCCTCCTATTCTTATTATTTAAATCATAAAAATTACCAAAACCCTATTATAATACAAACTAAGACAACTTAACAATATCATACATATTTTTATATCATTTTATTTTATTACCATCTTGTTTTTATTATCCTTGGTGTGATGAAGGAATATGAGAAAGTATATTATATTCTATTGAAATATTATGATGGGTCTATTCGAATGGGGTAAGGATACCTGCCTACATTTATGTAGCTCATGCACTATGTCATGATTCTTCTTCATGTTAATGGAGATAATTTTTTTTGATAACATATGGTATACTATTATACTTTTCTAATAGTCCTCTTGGAGGTAACTAGGGATATAATCCCACTCTTATGTTTCCCTTTGAATATACGTACTACCCTCTATAATGAGAGAAATAATACAGGTCAATTCTTTATTTGTCACCAGGATGTATCGATAGTCTTCATTACTTTTATCCAAGTATGTATGTGATCATGCTTCAAGGTGATTTCTGGTAAATGTTGATTACCACACATTACCACCACAGATATTAATTTTTATACCTTTGAAGGACATGTATACAGATATTGTCTAGAACATTAAATTTTATTATGATATCTCAATAGGATTCTACAAAAAGAATAGGAATATATTCATGTATCCTAGTGGGAGTGGGGATATATTGCCTGCCATCTCCTTTGCTCACCATTAGTGAATTCTAATAGAAAACATTTTTGGGGAAAGTAATATAATACCACACCATAGTTTTTTGAGTATATTTTTATTGGATTACTAGGAATGAATTGGGATAATTATGGTAACTAGTTGTCATTGTAGTTTACTAACAAGATTTTTCATTGAATGAAGGATTGTGATCATTCTCACTCTTGCTAGTATCTCAATATTCTATGGAATATACCTAGATTCTAATATCTAGGTGAACTTGTGTGGAATCCCCTAGGTGATATTTTTAAAAGGATGCTAATGAATATTAGTTTTGTGATGCTAAAGATGATAGATATTTCTACGAACCCTTCTGGGGGTCTCTTGACCTAGTGTGAGGTAATGGATAACCTATTGTTATACCTCCCTAATATAAGGAATATATTGATTGTCATTCTCTACAAACATAATTCTTATGTGGATTAATCTTCTAAAATGTTCTACATCCCTCAATTCATAATTTTGTGGATATTATGGGATCACAAGCATAATGAAATTGAAACTCTAATGAGAAACATTAATGTTTGGATACATGGTATACCAGTGATTATCCATTAAAATATTATTCTACACTATGTGTCGGAAGAGATATATGGGTGTCATCTTCCTTATGATCGTCAGTCTAAAAACATTTTGTGGGAGATGTAGCTGGGGAAGATCAGGTAGATGAATATCCCATCACAATGGCTCGTATAAAGCACTTGAGGGGGTACCTGAAGAAAAAAGTATCCCAAATGAAAAAAATTACTAGTAATATATCACATTTAATTACATTTTTGACCAATATATTTATAAAGAGTGATATAAGAATGATACTATTGGTTAATAACGAATCTCTATCTGGGTCGCATTTTTGTTTGGGTGAAATATTAAAAAATCATTGAATATAGGGAGCTACATTTTTTGGATTTTTAATAAATTATAAAAATTGAGTTCAGTTTTTTCTAACTAAAATAGATGAAATTTTTTCATAATGTTTATTTTTGAAGTACATAGAATTATTCAAGCATTTTCATCAAAATAACCTTGTTTTGTATGAAACTTGGAAAAATGGTGGTATATAGAACTCTGATAGATTAAAAATCAATAATGTATTCATGAAAGGTTAACTATTCTATCTTTAATTAGGAAAAATTATATGGTCAAATGATTTTTTAATTGGATCATATTAGTTAAATGATTCATAGTTGGTTTTCCATTTTTACATGAAAAAAATATTAAATAAAATTGATTGACCTTCGATATTGAAGGACTGAGAATGGATGAATGATTAACACTAGTCTAAGTGCCTCTGTTTTGATAAAACATAAAAACCAATAGGGTATGTTGTTTTGTAGTTAAGGACTAAAAATGTTTGAGGTATTCACGTCAAGTTCACCTTTTTGGTTTCTCCTAAAAAAGAGTTACCCAATTATTTATTATGAGGGGTGGAGCATAGTTTCAAAATTGTTCTAACAATTCAATATTATTATTTCAGAATATTTTATATGGTGTTTTTTGGATTTTGAAACACGCAATTCATCCCAAATTCATGATAAGAGTGGTCATGATGAGCATTATTTCTAATGGGTGAAATTAATTAATGTTCTAACCAATGAAGTTTGTGATCTAACATTGTTCATGTAAATTGGAGTTTAGGATCATCACAACATATTAGGGTTAAAATTTTTTGTGTGCTGACACTCTCTTATAGAATTAAATCATATTCATGAATCTTGTATCTATCCAATGGAAGAATAGGTTTTCTTTATACCAGGAGCTAGTGATTTGACATGTGTTAATATAAAATTTTTCACATATTAAATATGTTGTATCAGTTAAAACATATGTATATATTATAGAATCTCTATCAACAATATCATCTATAAGTATTAAAGGTTCTCCATATTGATTTTTTAATTTTTGGAACTTATTCTTCTATGAATACATGGATCAAATCCAAAAAAAACTACGTTCTCATGAATTTATTTTTGACTAGAAAAATGGAAAATGATATTGAAATAAATATTGGTCCCTGGAAAGGGGATTCATATATACACTCAAGAGGGAAATCAGAGCCTCATAGTTCAACACCACTTAAGTGGAAACATAATACATTTGTGTTCATCTAAAATGGACTGACCCATATTTCAAAAAATCATATAGTACAAAATTCTGGGATATATTTTCCAAAAAATAGTAGATACGAGACTTATGAATTATTTTATTTTTCAGTTTATAAATAAGTGAATATGACACAAAAAGGATTATTTGTGAAATATAAATTCATATTCCCATATAATATTGTTTTAGTGTTCACCTGGAGAGAATATTTCTATCAATAGGGGACTTTGATAAGACATTTATGACGTGTGATATTCTTAGCGGGGAAATGTAATCATTGGTTATATAACACAAAATGATGTTTTTCCTAGGGGATATAGCCCTGATGAAGTGAAATCTAGTCTTGTGGGAATATTTTCAGGTTAAGGACGGACATGGATGACCTTTTGAAGAAATATGGTACAATTAATACAGTGGTGGAATATCGATGATATTGGGATTCATCTCCAGAATACATCCTATATATCCCATCAAAATAGAAATCAATTCCAAAAAATTTTTAAGTACATAGTTTAATATCATGTAACTTGATTTTACCAGGTAAAATTTTTTCTTGTTGAAAGGGTGTTGTCAAGGAGTTTTACATAATGCTACAAGGATATTGTCCACACAGTTTGATATCTTGAAACATTTACATTTTCATCATTATTGGTGAATAAAGAGGTGATTGATTAAAGATTATACATATGGGTAAGTCCAGGAATATTTGAACAAGTGAGTGTATTTGGTGAAGGTATAAGAAGTTAGGGATTAATCCAAGTTGTAAGAACATGGATGAATTTTAATTCAGTTATGGGATGATATTTTTATATCTCTAAACCAACACGAGTATTTCCTATTATGAATGAAAAGTGATAAGAGAAGACCATTTGTATTATTTATGATTGAAAAAAAATTGGTTGGGGGTATTATACATAAAGAGGAATGCAATTTTAGGTTTCCATAACTCATCAATTATAAAAGGTGAAATAATAATCGATATGAACTATCTAGGTACATATACATGAAATGTAATCCCCTCCTCCCATCTTATTACCTTTCGGTTGGCCAGGGAAGGATTAGAAAGTATAATGGGGATAAAATATTGAGTTAAATATGAGGGGAATAATCTTAATGGGATTCAATATGAGGCCTAACCCAATGAATAAATAAGAAATATAGCTTGACATGGTAGATATTACTATAGTTTATTATAGATCAGGTCCCCCATTATCATGTGAATCCATGTTTATGACTCCACTAAGTGTTCAACCTATTTGATATGATAAAGTAATATGTCATTTTATCATTGTAATACCGGATCAATAAGGTGAATCCTAGTCTTTATAACTTAGTGGTGTGTATTGGGTATCATTTGAGGGATGATTAATGATTTGAGGCCTGAAAAGGGGTCTTGGGAAATGGAACTCTATACCATTGATACCAATGTACTAATTTTTCCAAGTAACTAATGGGGGGTATTTGTTTGTAGAAATGTTTTCAAAGGATTCCTTCCCAAATGATTCTAGTCTGGGTAAAATGTTTTTCCCAAAGTTATTTAAGGGATAGGGTGAATGATAAGACGGATTTTAGGCTATGGATAATGGTCTCCCTAGTATAGATAAAGGAACCCCAATGAAATGATTTAGTTAATGGTTTCATCAAATGGAATAATAGGGAAAAATCACCATAGTGTATATGAAATAACCTTTGAGAGTGGAGGGGGAGAATGAATATCCCTAATGTGATCCAATAGTGAATGTTCTCCCTAGTACATATGAATATACCCCAGTAAGAGGATAGTCTGAATAGTTAAACCCAATGGGTGGCTAGGGTGAATTTTCAACCAATTGAAACAAATTAGACCATTGGGATCAGATAGGAAGAATGTTCACCATAGATGGGTTCTTAGGGAGATTTGTCACTATAGAATAGATGAGAACAAACTAGAGAGAGCCTAGCGATAATTATATCTCCAAATTTGATATTGTGGATAATAGTGACCCTAGTGTAGTTGAAACCCCCAAAGACAGGATTGGGTAAATTGTATCCTTGAATATGGTCCAAAGGAAAATATTCATCCTAGTGTTGGGTGATGTGATGGAGCTCACCTAGTCATGGGATGCCAAAAATAACCTTGTGGTAATTCACCCTAATATTGTACTCTCGATGAAGGGTAGAATTAGTGGTTCCCTTATGTTTGATAATATGGAGGTCCTTCCCCAAATTGTTATGAAATAATTGATAAATTTTCTTTTCATATATGTACTTTTACTTGAGAAACCATTGAAAACTATGTTATGTTCCCCCTTATATGACTCCCCTGTGCTATTGGCATAAGAAATACAACTTATAAGATACTCAAGGACAAGGGAGAAAAATGATTGAAACCAAAATTATCTTCCAAACATCTTGTGTTATGCGGATACTAGTGAGTCTTATTTTAACGATAAAATTATGGATGGAGTGAGAAAGAGGTTTTTCACACTAGTGGAATCGTTTAACTGATGTGGGCATGCTGGTAACACATGTAAGGATACTTTAATAACTTTTACATGATCTTATAGATGAAATTCTGAAAAAACTTTATTTTGAGTGTTATTAGAGAGTAGTTATATATATGGTCACATGGGTACTTTCATAAAGAGGTGTAGGAGAAATGGATAGATGTTGCTTTTAAATTTTAAGAAGGTATATTGATGATGGAAAATAATTTTCTATACTATGCTATAATCATCATTGTTCCTCCACTATATTATATTAAGGGAGAGAAAAAATTGTTCCCTGTATGAATTAGATCTAATTTTTTACAAAGATGATTAGAAATAAAGGTGAAAATGACCCTCATGTATACTTTTCTATTGATAAGTATTTATATTCAGGGGTAGGATGAAAATTTCATTGTTATATCAAGTGAAATTGGAGGTGTGATATAATCCATGCACATTACCTAGTATATACACTAGTTTGATACATTGTAGACTTTATTTTATGTAGTGTTGCAATATATAATAGAGATACCTTACTTTCTCACTATTTTTTTTCTTTTAATAGAACGTAAGGCATCAAATTATATGTTCTCTTAGGAAATCTATGATTGTCTAGGTAATTTAGTGCCACTCCTAACATTTTATATCCATAGTGAAAGAATATATGAAGAATATTGTAGTGAAAGAAATTTGTTGAGGGGATATGGGGATACACGTGAGAGAATATCCAACATCAACCTATAAGGTGATGTTTAGGCTGAAATGATCGGGTGAATGTCTAGGGAGATTAATTAGGTTTAATTTCTTATTCGAATATCCATGGTGAATCCATAAAGAAAAATATCATGGATGAAGTGCTAGGGTGAAAAACGTAGGGGAAGAAATAGGATGATGGACTTGGTAGAATCACCCATGTGAATCCATAAAGTGACAAACTAAATTGAGGCCCTAGGGTGAAAATCATCCATTGTAGAATTCTCCAATCATGGCTTCTCTGCGTACTAAATGCATTATACATCTCTTCATATCCTTTTCATTTTTTTCTAATTATTACTCCCTTTTTATTGAACAAATGTGATTATAGGGTATTAAATAATTATTCTTAGCATGAAGGCTACTTCCCATATCCATGTGATGATAGTGGATTATAGAAACAACACTTAAAGCACAACCCTTATAATGCATTTTAAAAATCTATGTTAAAATATCATCAAATGCCACCACCTGCAGTGTTTCTTTTCTATTATAGACATGGACTTATAATATAAGTCAAAATTCCAGGGTCGGAAAATAATATTAAAAATTCCAAAATTTTAGTTTTTATCTTTTATAAATTTATATGTTTCTGAAAAGAATATACATTTATATGGAGGAGCCACCATTTTCCACATCCTTCATTATACCATGGATTCTCTAAAAATGGTGTATATAAATCTGATCTTGTGATGAATTTTTATTTCCCAATATTCTAAAAGCCTATAATAGATTGTGTAAATGAATTAGTAGAAGATTAGGACATGTTCCATGAGGGAGGATTCATTAAAAAAAGTATATAGTAATTATGGTTTCCCTCGATGTGTACTGAGTTCTGTAATTATTATTTCAAAGTACATATATATGAAGTATTTAAATCACCTGTTTTAATAATCTCAATTATCTATAGATATGATTTGATAATCTTAAATAATGTCTATCTCTATATGTTAATTATACTTTAAAATTATGACATAATGCTGATGAGTTTATATGAATATCAAAATGATCATATCATATCATTGGAATATGTTACTCAATGTTTATATATGATTATAAATGTTTAACAATGTTTAATCTTGATACTAACTCAATCTGGAAATGAAATTCAAAGAAAAAATACTTTATAAGCATTCGAGTATTAATGCTACCGATACAGACAAGGTCACTGATACAAGTTCACTGATACAAGTCCACTTATATGAGATACCTATAGAATGGAGCTACTGATAGAGGAAGCTATTTATATAGAGAGTAACAGCTACCGATACAAGGAACTACTACTACACATGGATCTACTGATTCGTGGGCTACTTCTACAAGAGTTACCATTACAAATATCTACTGACAGATGGAGCTACCGATACAAGGAACTACCACTACACAGAATCACTGATACATAAGTCTACCTTTATAGAGAGTAACAACTACCGATGAAAGACCTACCTTTACAAGACCACCGCTACAAGTTCACTGAAACAAAAAGCTACCGACGGAAAACAGTCACTGTTTCTCTCAACTCTATCTCTATTTTTTATTAGAAACTGTCATATTTGGTTCTTTTAATGTAACTGATAATAATTAATGGTGTTTGTTGGATGTCAGGAAACTGTAACTCATACCTGCAGAAGTAATCATGTCTTATGTTGAACCACTGCATGAGCTATAGAAGGAAGATCAAAGCTGCGTATAAAGAGTATGACATAGAGGAAGCACAAAGAGAAGTATATTGGAGAAAAATGAATAAATATACAAGATATTAAAAGAATAATTTTACTTGAAGTTGAAGGACATTGCATTTCTACAAAGACTACTACAATATCAAGAAAATCACTCATTCCTGGAAGTCATGAAATAGAACCACAATAGTCCTTTTCCTAGAAAAATTCCAGAGAACAACTCAAAACAACATCTGCTCAATCCAAAAGGTGTCCAGAGCTGCATTTCCATCAAATAGAGGTTTCCAAGCTCATCTCAATATTATTATCTCTTTTTTGATTTGATTTTTTACATTTCGAGCAATGTGTGTGCTTCTATTTATCTTAAACACACACTGTCTCCTAAGCATAACTGGAGGATATCTAAAATCCTCACTTAAACTGTCTAAACCTTATTGTATCCCACTGTGAATTGTGGTAGAGTTCTTGAGGTCTTGGATTTCCTTTGTGCTATTGTTATAGTATATCCCATGTATAACTGTGGTAGAGGTCTTAGTACCTTGATAGTCTCAGTACTATTGTTTACCCCGATCCAGGGTGTGGATCAACGTTTCATATAAACCATTTGAAAGGACTATGTCTCGGATTGAGACTGAACCTCTTGGTCAAAACTACTGTGCATCTTATTTCAATTTAAACTATATTCTCTTTTCCACTGCTAATTACTTTGAAATTAAAATCCATGTTAGAGTAACTCTGATAGTTGAACTAGAAAGTGTTTGTACTAATCGCTAGCCAATAAGTTAGTTTCAAAAGCTAACCTAATATTTAGATTAAGTTAACTGAGAAATAATCAATCTTTGAGAAACTAATTGAACACATACAATATTTATAAATTCACTACAGTTTAACTTGTTTATTAAATTATGGGATTTAATTAGAAATATTTTAATCAGAAATTTTTAATTGGAATTTAATTCACCCCCCCCCCCCTTGAGTATCCTTTCCAAACAACATGTGGTATCAGTGGAAGTAGATAAATTTTTTTTCAGAACACTCTATTTGTCAAAAGTTTTCAACTGTGATTTTAGTTATATCTAAATGATCTCAAAATTTCTGTTAATTCTAAATTTTTATATCTTTATATATCTTTTTAAAACATAGTTATTATGGATAACAAATTAGAAGGCGTAGCTACTAATAGGTACCATTATTTAATGGTGTTAATGATTCCCAGTGGAAAATAAAATGAAAGTACATTTAGAAAATATGGGATTTGACATATGGACTCCTATAGAGACTTAGTATAATATTATAGAAACTATTAGAACTACTTGGGATGAACCTACGAAGACTGCTTACAATAATAATTGTAAAGAAATGAATGCCCAATATTGTGCTTTAGGAGATGAAGAATTTAATCTAATATCTTCTTGTAAGACTGCTTATGAAATTTGGGATACATTGGTTGTTTTCCATGATGGAACAACAAATGTTAAGAAAATGAAACTAAATACATACACTATTAAGTATAATAATTTTAAAATGAAATATGATGAATCTATTTATGATACGTATCACAGTTTTAATGAGATAGTTAATACTATTAGCTCACTGGGAAAAGTTGTTCCAGGAAAAGAACAAATCATGAGGATACTGATATTCCTACCAGACAGATGGAGAGGAACCTTTTTCTCTCTACGGGAATCATGTGACATTGGAAAGCTACCTTTCAAAGAGCTGATTGGAAAATTGATGTGGTAGGAAGAAGAGCTAAAGGTAAACAATGAGGACGATGATGAACTTAAGAAGAATTTAGTGGCATTTAAGTCTACTACCACAAAGACCAAGGAAAAGGATAAAGTTCACATACCTGTCGAAAGCTCAACAAGTGAAGGTTTATATTCTGATAGTGATGAAGAGATGGATGATATGGCTTGGAGTTTCATGAAATTTTTTAGGAAGAAGAAATTTTTCAGAAAATGAAATTATAAGGGTATGTATGTCCAACGATATAATTGTAATAGAGATTAGAATAAAGCTGATAAAGATGATGAGATAGTCTGTTATAAATCAAGAAGGAAAGGACATGTTAAGGATAAATATCCGAAATTTTTGTTTAAGAAGAAATATGATTTCAAGGGAAAAAATATAACAAAGCTATGAAGTAAACATGGAGTGATTCAGAAGACAACTCAAGTGGATCTGAAGCTTCTGGTTCTGAAGAAAAGAATCAAGCCAATATGTGTTTCATAACTAAAACATCTAAGGTAACACTTCATTCCCCTATGCACAATGATTATTATTATGGGAATGAAAGTGATTCAAATAATGATGATAATATTTCTAGAGATAAATTATTTGAGTACTGTAATATGTTAGAAGATACTTGTAATGAGCTGAAAGATAAGTACAAATCAATAAAGAAACAGTATGCCTTGACTTGTACTGTTAAATACGGTCTTAGTATAGAAAAGGAAAATAATGCTCAACGGTTAAAGAAGAATATTGAACATAAATTTTCCAATGAGCATCTTAGAAAATACTTTGAGAAATTCAAAAATAGAAATAATACTCTAACTCAAATGCTTGGAAAACAAGTTTCACCAAAGTATACTACTAGTTTAGGATACCAACCTGGACAGAGACAGTTTATTACGAATGAATTCATTCAAAAATTTGGGATGTATGCTACTAGTTCATGTTCTGAAAATTCTTATGCTTCATCTAGATATTACAATTTTTATAGAGAAAAAAATTTATTTATCAAAATATTTTGAACATATTAACTATAGGAAACATGTTAGACAAATAAGGGTTCCTAATGTTTTACTTGCTAACCTGACTGGACCCAAGAAAATCTGGGTACAAAAATCATTTTCTGTTTAATCCTTTTTTATATGAGACCTACTTGAAGTGTTCATGTAAAAAGATATAGTACTTGGATAGTGGATGTTCATGACATATGACTGGAGACTAATCATGTTTTAAAAGATTAATCAAGGTTAATGGAGGGTATGTCACCTTTGGTGATAATTCAAAAGGAAAGATCGCCGGCTTAGGCCATATTGGTAACAAGGATTCAAATTTAATTTCTAAAGTATTATTTGTTGATGGACTAAAATACAACCTGTTAATCATTTCTCAGTTCTGTGATGATGGTTTCAATGTTAAATTTGAAAATTATACTTGCAATGTATTTTATTCTAAAAATATTTTGGTATTTACTACTTTAAATAATTAAAGTGTATATGTTGTAGATATTAATTATTTAGATAAACAAAATGTTACTTGTTTAAATTCTTTTCATAAATAATATTGGATATGGAATATAATATTAGGACACTACAATGTTTATTCACTTAGGAAAATGACTAAGAAAAATTTAGTTAGAGACCTACCCAAACTAAAATTCCCAACAGACAATATTTTTAATCCCTGCCATAAGGGAAAGAAACATAAATTTTCGTTCAAATTAAAGAAATAAGTTTCAACATCTCAACCTCTCGAGTTGGTTCACATGGATTTATTTGGACCATTTAGAATTTCTTGTTTAAATGGGAATCACTATGTCTATGTTTTAGTACATGACTTTTCTAGATACACTTGGGTGTACTTTCTTGCTAACAAAATTGTAGCTTGTTCCTATTTCATTAAATAGACCATGTCTATAGAGAACCTTAGTGGACTTAAGATTAAGACCATGAGAAGTGATCATGGATGTGAGTTTGAAAATCTTGACTTTGAAACCTATTTCTCACACAATGTCTACAGTCACAATTTCTCTTCCCCTAGGATGCCTCAATAGAATGGTGTGTTAGAAAGAAGGAATGGAACCCTTCAAGAAATTGCATGAAATATGCTCAATGAGTATGGCTTACCTGTTTACTTCTGGCCAGAAGTTGTAAATATATCTTCTAATATTATAAATAATTTCTTGATTAGACATGTTCTTAAAAAGACCCCTTATGAGCTATGGGATAATAATAATCCTAAAGTTAGTTACTTTATAGTTTTTTGGTTGAAATGTCTTTATTCTCAATATTAAATATAATCTTGACAAATTATCATCTAAAACTGGTGAGGGAATCATCCTAGGTTACTCTTTAACCCGTAAATCCTATAGAGTCTTTATCATAAAAAATCAAATGTGTGGATGAATCAATACATGTCAAATTTAATGAAACTAATCCACATGAACCTAAGCCTTCACCTGAAAATCTTGAAGAAGACCTATCCATTCGGGACCTTAATGATAGAAAGTGTGAACCTGCTGTAAAAACAAGTAATTCTGTAAATTTTCTAGAACATGATTCTATTAGAACCAAACCAACAGAAGAACTTGAAGTCTATAGTCATTCCTTGAATAGAACAACTAGGATTCTAAAGAACCATCTTTTAGATGTTGTTGTAGGAGATTTAGATAGAGGAACAAAAACTAGAGATTTTCTAAGAAATCAGGATGAACATCCAGACATTATTTCAATGTTAGATCCTAAAAATATCAATGATGAAATTTGGGTAATGGATATGCAAGAATAATTAACTAAATTTGAAAGAAACAATGTTTGGGAATTAGTTTAAAGACCTAAGGACACCATGTATATAAGAACTAAATGTGTTTTTAGAAATAAAGTTGATGAGTCAAGAAATATTGTTAAAAAAAAGCTAGGTTAGTTGCATAAGGTTATTATCAAGAAGAAGGAATAGGCTATGAGGAAACCTTTGCACCTGTAGCTAGGTTAAAAGATATTATAATTATACTTTCTTATGCTGCTCATCTGAATTTCATGTGCTATCAAATGGATGTTAAAAGTGATTTTCTAAATAGATTTAAAATTGAAGATGTTTTTGTTGAACAACCACCTAGATTTACTAATCCCCATTTTCCAAATCAAGTTTTTAAACATTCTAAAGCCTTGTATGGTTTAAAAAAAGCTCCACGAGCTTGGTATGAAAGACTTAGTAATTTTCTTATTTCAAAAGGTTTTATTAAAGGGATTGCGGACCCAACTCTTTTTATCAAAATGATTCCCAAAGATATTTTGATAGTACAAATATATGTTGATGATATT
Organism: Viscum album; assembly: GCA_963277665.1. Taxonomy (NCBI): domain Eukaryota; kingdom Viridiplantae; phylum Streptophyta; class Magnoliopsida; order Santalales; family Viscaceae; genus Viscum; species Viscum album. The sequence goes on from OY728146.1 coordinate 1,115,870,854, forward strand.
ATTTTCAGATCTTCTAAAAATTATTTGTGTATTGATTTTCCAAACAGTATGACAAATGAATTCTAAATGAGTTTAATGGTAGAACTCAAATATTTTCTTGTATTTCATGTTTTTCAAAATGAAAATGGTATTATTTTAAATCAATGTAAAAAAAATGAATATTTTAAATTTTTTTGGACTGGATAATAATAAGGAAAGTGATAAAAATGACTACCACTTGTAAATTGGATGAATATGAAACTTGGAATCAGGTGGATCAAACCATTTATAGGGGTATGATTTGGAGTTTACTCTATCTTACTGCTAGTCGGCCAAATAATATGTTTATTGTGTGTATGTGTGAAAGATTTCAAGCTAATCCAAAAAATCACACTTCCTTGCAGTTAATAGGATTTTCAAGCATCTTAAACAAACTACTAATTTAAGATTATTTTATCCAAAAGGAAAATATTTTGATTTAAAAAGTTATTTAGATACTGACTTTGCTGGTTTCATGTTAGATAGGAAGAGTAAATCGGGAACATGTCACATTCTAGGTATTTCCTTAGTATCTTGGTGTAGTAAAAAGAAGAATTCAGTTGCATTTTCTACTACTAAAGCAGAATATATTGCTACTGGTATTTGTTGTACACAAAATCTGTAGATGAAACACACTTTATTGGACTATGGATATCAATTTTGGCATGTATCTCTAAATTGTGATAACACTGTTGTGATCAACATCGCTAAGAATCCTATATCTCACTCTAGGATTAAACATATTGATGTAAGGCATCACTTTTTGAGAAATCATTATCAAAAGTACGATATAACTATTGAATTTATAGGCACTGAACATCAATTATCTGACATATTCACCAAGCCTTTATGTTCTTAAAGGTTTTGTTACATTAGACATGAGTTAGGAATTATAAACTCTGCATAAATCTAACCGTTAGTAAAACCTCACCGATTGATAATCCTCACAATTAGTGAAACCACACTGATAGAGAAACCTCACCATTAGTGAAACCTCGCCATTAGTGAAACCTCACCGATAGATAAACCTCACCGATAGAGAAACCTCACCGATAGAGAAACCTCACCATTAGTGAAACCTCACCGATAGGGAAACCTTACCATTAGTAGAAACCTCACCGATATATAAACCTCACTGATAGAGAAACCTCATCAATATATAAACCTCACCATTAGTAAAACCTCACCGATAGAGAAACCTCACCGTTAGAAAAACCTCACCGATAGGGAAACCTCACCGTTAGAGAGACCTAGCCATTAGGATTCTCACTGGTAGTTTTCACCGATATGTTTTGCGCTGCCTGGACTTTTTTTTAATGGAAACAGTTATTATTTTTAATGTATTTATTTTTATTTCATCTTTATTACTAATTGATAAAAATTAAGTCTAAGTCAAATTTCAATCCACCACTAACTCTCAACACTTCATACCTTACTTCTCTAACTCCCACATTTCTTGGGAACCCTATGTTATTTGATTTTGAAATTTAAAGAATAAAAAGGATGGTAGTTAAAGATGGAGGTGATACGCTGAGTGAAAAAAGGTAGAAAGAAGGATCTGATGGAAATGGCAGTGGAACATGTCATAAGAAGAGTGCAGTGAACCCACACTTTTTGAATAGAAATACCGTAAACGAGAAAGAAATCTGTGCATAATGTATCTAGCCTATAAAATCATTGATTCTAAGGATATTGGAGCAACAATGATGGATCAAATGTTTTTCAAATAACCATGGTCCCTATTATTCGAAGCTGGAAAAGGAATTCTATTACTTTGTTCATTTTGAGAAATCTGAAGGATATAACAGAATGTTATCAGTAGTGAATGACAAGGTAATATCCTTTTCTTCCATTGAATGGGCTAAGTTCTTGAAAGTTCCACACGAGGGTGAGTTTGGATATTTATCAATGTCAGTACCTCCCACTAGTGTCATTTTTTAGTATGAATCTTCTTTGGTAGATCTCACTAGATATGGCACACTATGAAAAGTTGATATTGAAGAAATGGATAGATAAAACCGATTTCAGTTCAAATTCATCTAGCACGTGTTAAGTCCACGAAGAGGGGATTTTTCATACCTCATATTCCAAGATATATTCTTGTTTTATCAACTAAGGCATAGTGTCAAAGTAAATTTGTGTAGACTTCTGATGATCCAAATAGAAGATATGACCACGCAAAAATAAAAAACAAATGCTCTATTCTTTGAAAAGCCAATTTCTTTAATGATCATGGTAAAAGGTGTGGCTGAGTATCAGGATTAAATAAAGGTTGTAAGAGAGAAATTTTGTATTAAAATAATAGTTTGTAAGTATATGAATATTGGATGGAACCCATGGAAATGAGAATGGGTAAATGATGATGAGAAAGTTTATGATAAATTTAACCATTTTGAGCATCCCAATTGACCAAGAGATAAGAGAGACCGAGGTCTTGGACTTGATGAGGAAGAACCTCAATACTGTGATGATGATGTTGAGGAGGATTAATCTATTGAAGATAATGGGGTCCTGATTTGCCTCCAAGCCAAGTTGCGGAAAAGGTATCATATGGAAATGCAAGTACACCTGTGACCCTACCTAGAAAGGAAGCAGTTCTAGGAGAGACTGTTGAAGAAATATCTGTAAATGAGGGATACCTGCCTAGACTAGATCATAGGGATAATGCTCCAGATTCTAGTAGTATTGATGATTGGAATACCTGTCTGAGTCTTATTCCGCAGATTGAGTGCTCTATTATGCATGTTGAGGAGGTTGTTGAAGTAAATAGACTAGTACCTATTACTAACATACCCCATCATGTGCCACCTGGCTTGGATATAAATATGGTTGTAGATGAATCTACTGAAGGGGAAGAAGCTCCACTTGAGGGGGAGCAACCTGTAAGGATAGGATCAGTTTATCTGACCTATGAAGTGTAATATTGGTCTGTGGATCTAGTATTTGTTGTATTGGGACTAGACTATCTTGATTCTGATGATGAGACACCCATTAGAAGGAATCCTTTGCCTTATGAAATTTTCTCAGTGGAAGTTACTACTCAACCAGTAGCTCCTCAAGCTCTGCCCGAATACATTGTGAAAAAAATGAGATCTTGAGTCACTAAAATTTTATTTTGAAATCTATTTTGTTGAAGAGCTAAGTAAGATGGAAATTTCTTTGGTATCTTCTCTGCGAAGTGTTATGTCAAGGGTTGTGATTGAAGTCATGGATGAAGTAAAAGAATGTAAAAAATCAAGATAAAAGTTTATCAGAGACTATTGACTCTCTAAAGAAATATGTTGCTTCATTTGATACCATTTTTAGTGCCCAATCTCAAGTTGATACTGACATAAACTACATTCGAGGTGTAGTAAAACCGTTTGTTGATGTTTTTGAGAGATTTAAACAAAACATAGAAGAGGATTTCAGTACTGACGATTTATTTTTGAAGAAACTGATATGAAATTTGACACAATCCTTAAAAAGAAACAGTATCTTATACTGTAAAACCACTTGGTACCTCAAGAGTTTTAGTTGATGTTGAAAAGTTTAGATTTGTGCTGAAAGAATAATGTGGTCATGTTAATTCTAGTACCTCATCTAGCTCTTAGGTGATATCTACCACAAGGGATATCAGAAAGATCGTTCAAGACTAGATGAGAGATGCTACTACTACCCAAAAGAAAATAAAAGACAATATTGATCTTTATTTTCAGAAGGTGTATACCAAGCATCTGCATAACAATCATTTCAAGCTTCTGTTAGAAAACATAAAACTGCCTCCAGTCACTCAAGCTTTCAGATATCAAGTTAGTAAGCTTGGGGATTTGAATCCTACCATGGAAAAGATTATGGAGAACAAGGAAGATTTTATCTCTGCTATGGAGAGAGTAGGAGGAGTCATCAGGTATTTTAGGAACCTTTTTCTGCCCTTTCTTCATGTGGACAGTACACCTATTATTGTACCTCCATCCCTGTCGGCCTCTAGTCAGTATACTTACACACCTCTGTTGACTCCAACTCAAGATATTCGAAGTCATAATCTAATGATCTCACAAAGAAGTACCCATTATAGGCCCAGTAGTGTTTCAGTAGCTTAACCACCTTTGATCATCACTGGTGTTCCCAAGCCGTCACCTACACCTACGAAGCCTGAATCCTCTTCAAATATCAAATGGAAATTCAAATTAAATATTAGGAAGTTGGATTTATTAGTGGATAGGACATTTGATAAGTATAACTTGTATTAATTTTGTATCATTTCTGTATTTCTATGTATCTATGCATGAAGAAATACTTACATTATCTCATTCTCTTTTACTTTATGTTGTATCTCTGTTCATTTTTTGTTTACTCCTTCTTTTTTCTAAACACAAAGTGGGAGAAATAATGATATTGAGAAGTGTGGAAGATAATAATATGACTAAGGATTGGGATAATGAGTCTCAGATACATAATGTGTCTTTTATTATTATTCTACCTCTGATAAATTTAACTTTTATACTATCTTCTATGTTTCATTTGAAATATTTCATTTATGGTTACAAGGATTGATATTTTGACATCATTTGAAAATATCATTGAAAACAATGATAAGTGAGAAAGAATATATTTTATACTGATACATTAATGATTATTGTGGATTATAATGCCATACTTTGTGATTATCAAAAGGGGGGAGATTGTTGGACACACCTATTTTGATAATCTCAATTATGTTTAGATATGCATCGATAATACCAAATAATGTCTATCTATATATATTAATTATAATTTAAAATTACGACATCATGATGATGAGTTGATATGAATATCAAAATGATCATATCATATCATTAGAATATGTTAGTCAATGTTTATTTATGATTATAAATGTTTAACAATGATTAGTCTTGATACTAACTCAATCTGGAAATGAAATTCATTGAATAGATAATTTATAAGCATTTGATTTTTAAAGCCACAGATATAGACTAACTCACTGATACAAGTTCACTGATACAAGTCCACTAACAAGAGCTACCGATAAAATGGAGCTACCAATAGTGGAAGCTACAGATACAAAGAGTAACAACTACCGATACAAGGAACTACCTCTACACATGGAGCTACTGATACATGGGCTACTGCAAAAAATGTTACCATTACAATGAGATACCGACAGATGGAGCTACTGATACAAGGAACTACCACTACACAGAATCACTATTACATGAAGATGCTGTTACAGAGATTAAAAACTACTGATGCAAGACCTACCATTACAAGTCCACTACTACAAGTTCACTGATACAGAGAGATATCAATGGAAACCAGTACTTGTTTCTCTAAACTCAATCTCTATTTGTTTATTAGCAACTATCATATTTGGTGACTTTAATGTAACTGATAATAATTAATGATGTTTTTTGGATGTAAGGAAACCGTAGCTCATACGTGCAGAAGTAATCACGCCTTATGTCATAAATTTATTAACGACGTTTGTTGGATGTCAGGAAACCGTACCTCATACCTGTAGAAGTAATAATGCCTTATTTCAAACAACTGCATGAGTTATAAAAGGAATATCAAAGCTATGTATAGAGAGTATGACATATAGGATGGAAAAAGAGACCTATATTGGAGGAAAAGGAATAAATACATGAGATCTTAAAAGAATGATTTTAATGGAAGTTGAAGGACATTACTGTGCTACAAAACTACTACAATCACAATCAAAACACTCATACATAGATGTCAAGAAACAAAACCACGATACTCTATTTTCTAGAAATATTTCAGAGACGGAATAAAAACAACATCTACTCAATCAAAAAGGAGTCCAATGATGCATTACCTTCACATAGATATTTCCAAACTCATCCCAATCTTATTATCTCTATAGTGATTTTTTTATTTACATTTCGAGAAGTGTGCGTGCCTCTGTTTATCATAAATACACACTGTCTCTTAATCATAACTAGAGCATATCTAATATCCTCACACAAAATTTCTATACCATATTGCATCCCACTGTGAATTGTGGTTGTGTTTTGAGGACCTGGATAGCCTATGTTCTATTGTTATTGTTTTTCCCACGTAGAACTGTGGTAGAGGTCTTAGTACCTGGATAGTCTTAGTATTGTTGTTTACCCTGATATAGGGTGTGTATCAAAGTTTTATATAAACTATTTGAGAGGAAAAAGTATTAGCTTGAGACTGAACCTCTTGGTTAAAACTTTTATGCGTCTTATTTCAGTTTAAACTATCTTCTATTTTCCGTTGCTAGTTACTTTGAAATTCAAATCTGTGTTAGAGTAACTTTGATAGTCAAACTAGAAAGTGTTTGTAATTATTTCTAGCTAGATTGTTGGTTTCAAAATCTAACTTAATATTCATAATAAGTTAACTAAGAAATAATCAATCTTTGATAAACTAATTTAACACTTACAATATTTAAAAATTCACTATAGTTTAACTTGTTTATTAAATTGGGGGGTTTTAATAGAAATGTTTTAATCAGAAATTTTTAATAGGAACTCAATTCACCCCCCTCTTTAGTATCCTCTCCAAACAACATAAAGTTATTTTGAAATTTGAAACATATGTCTATAAGTATTCTGCATTTTTCTAGGATCTACTCAGCTTGCATTTTCCAAAACCAAATATCTTCTACCAGGATCATGGTGAAGGGGGGATTAGTGTTTGAGATATCTAGAATATATTTGGAGAACCAATCCAAATATCCTTTAATGATGAGTTCTACCATCTATAAATTACATGGGAATATCAACTATCGACATCCAAATTTACACCATACTTATTATATATTGTTTTCACCATTTTAGTTTCACATCTCAACTTATGGACTAGCATTTGGTTTGAGGTATAGATAAATTAATTCCACATTAATAATGTTTATTGGACTTATTTCAAGAATACCATTACCTTCACCAAGGTTGAAAAGGGTGGAATTTAGATTACCTAATTTCTTCAACTAGAGAGAGGATATTATGTGGTTTGGTGATATGAAATCATTCATGATTTCCCACATGAGACATGGCTATTATATTTTTTAGACATGTGGATAAGTGAATATATGTTACCATTGAATGATGATCACAATGATGTTTTGACATACCTTTTTATAGAGGATTACAATATTGAATTAGGGGAAAACATGGGTTTTTAAATTCCCATACATAAAATAATATATTTTTTTCTAATACACCATTATTAGGGTAAACCTATTTTACATAGTTTAGGGTCATTCCAAATCCTATGGGGATGGATGGAGAGTGATTTTAATTTCTATGGAATGATCAACATGATGGAGGTCCCATGGTTTATATTCCAATAATATATTCATGTCGTATCTTGAATCAATACATTATCTATAATGTATATGATTTTTTTAAAATCCTTATCCTATACTCAGAGTATAAAATTTTCCTATATGGTGTTCCTTCTACATGAGACATTATCAATGATAGTGAAAATGGATATGTAATAAGGTCTTCAAGGATTTTCATGTGGGAATTATGATTGCTTTCTTGTCCTAATTTCAACTTAATATTTAAATCACATATCATATAATAATTTTATATTAATTTTAATGAAAAATATAATAAACGATTGATTCTATTTACAATTGTCTTTATGGATAAACACCATATGTTGGTGAGGATATAGTGGAGTGTGATGTCTTATAGGAATAATCAAGTCACCATTAATTTGTCTTCACTAATGGATGTTTTTAGATTTATTCAAGGATATTTTTTTTTAACTCGAAACAATATTTACAACTAGATTCATCTTTGCCACAACCACTTTTTTCATAGATATAGTAAAGAGTTAATCTATAAAGGTCCACTTGAAATGAATAAAGAGGGATATGAATGAGTCACTAGATCTTCCACATTCACATATTTTTCTGGAAACTGATGTCCAAGGATAAAAAATAGAAGCTATTTTAAGGTAGTGCAATATATTGAATAATGTGGTGCCCCAACCAAGATTCGTAAAATGCGAAAATAATTAAAACAAATGCTCTAAATTCCACCATGGGGAAATAGAATAGTCTAGTCAACAACCCTTTATATGATTGGTATCAATTGGACATTCATTTTTATAATAGAAGAATATATATTTCACATACCCTAGAAATATGTTAAATCTTATAGGATGGAATTTAGATTCCACAAATCAAGAACAAAAAGTGTGTAATGGATTTAAGCTTTGATGGAAATATTTTTAAGGTGGGAGAAATATATTCAAGATTAAGAAATAAATATCCTGGCCACATCAGAATGGGTCCCCATCACGATGGGAGTAAAAGATATGGTAAATAAATGAATCATTTATGAGATATTTGATAAATACTGGAATGAATAATGGAATGACCTTGTCCATCCTGAAGATGCATGTTCCTATATAAAACTATTCATCATCAAATAACCAATTATGATAGCCCAAATATTATTTCATTTCAGAGATTGAATGTGAAACCCAGAATATAAAATTTTCTTAAATACACCACTATAATATCTATAATGCATTATTGACAGAAATCTATTTTTTTTATGGGGGGGGGGTTGGGATAGAAAGATATGCATAAAATTTTAAGGAATGATCCCTATCATATAAACACCACCTCACATATATGTTATTATGAGGGATCAACCCAACCAACCAACCATGTTTGAAAAGTAGTGAGAAACAAATTCTCTAGCCTTATGTATCCTCTATCAGAAGAGTGTTTAGTCATTTGATTGACTTATGATCATATAGAAACATTCATATTTTTATATCCGAGATACACTTTTTATGTTAAATGATTTGAGGATATCTCCCATCCTGATGCTATGTAAAAAATATCATGATCACCAATAAGGATATATTAAGTGACTCACAAGACACTAGTGCCGACGGGGATGTGCGTTCATTTTGGGGAAAAGTGAAAACTAGGGATGCACATGTAGTGGAAGGATCCTCAACATTTATGACATCACCCACCTCAACTAATATAATGGATGATGGATCATGTACAATGAGGAATAATAAAAATGAGGATATACCAGTCCTCGTAAAATTAGTTTTTCATAAAATAACTTTACATGATCTATGATTCTGTACCCATTATATTTAATCTCTTGGTGTCCATGAGAATAATATCCTAGATAAATATAGAGTAATATAATATGGAATATTTATTTCCTAAATAGGTACATCAAAAAACACATGGTTACCTATCCAACATATAAGTCCCTTCCCAAATCAATATTAAATTGGTTACCATTGGAAACAATTTCAGCATTGGGCTTATCCGGACTATACTAGAAGATGAGACATTCCTTGTAGCTCTTATATATGAATATATTAAAAAAATTTATAGTGAAGCTACTATAATAGAGTGGATACTTATCGAAGTAGATATTAAGGTGGTTTAACTGATTGGGGAGATTCTTCTTGTGGATGTTAACAAATCAATATATAAATTTTAGTGTACCCATGTCTATTTATCGATGTTGTTCTTCATTGAATGATTACATCTCACATAACTAAAAATATCACAAAAACATCTATTATAACAATATTTATATATTATTATTATAATCTACTTCTTAAGATTGTTTTTTTGTAGATTACATTTTTGTTTTTGAGAGAGACTCTAAAAAAGATCTAGGTTCCCTCATTTTAAATGGGACTTTGAATCTATGTTATTTTTATAGCATATTTGAATAATGTTTTTACATAACCAATGAAGGTTTTATTATGAACCTGTATCAATTTTGTGAATAAATTTTTCATTTACATTTTAATTCAATAATTATTATAGTTTTCATTCTATATTTTAATATATTAATTGAGCCTGACATTGAGAAGGTGAACCAAAAGGGTGTCTAAAAAATGTGGAAGTTATTTCAAACTCTACCAACATCAAAGTGGGATTTCATCAATGTGAATCACATTATGAGGAATTGGTTCTAGAGTGGTTGAACACTAGTAATTATTTGATTTTGCACATAAAACACCTCACCTGGGATTGTGATGCTGAAAAGGGGTGACTATATTCCACCACAAAATCTATAATACTCACAGGAATAATGGATTATAGTAACTGCTGAGGTCGTTATCATTCATCTCATTGAAGATATCAAAACTTCTTGACTAGATTACATCTATCATGTCACACCTGAGGTGACTCTATCCATTTAAAAACACCAATAAATAATGGATTTTTATTTATAATAATATTTTTTTATGAGGAGAGTCTCAAATCTATGGATTCTCATATTCCACAATATATTATTGCATTGAATTATAATTAAATTTGTGCCCAATTATTTTTGATTTTCTAATTTCTCTCTATTCACTAACTATAATTTCACAATAACACATGAAGCACTAATCTTTAGAATTAGTACTACATGGATACACATAACAGTGAACCTGATAGAAAAAATTCAACCACAATTTTGAAGAATTTGAGTAAAAAAATAGCCTCTATGGTGAGGCTTGTGGATGTATATTAGAACATGTATCACCACTGTAACACTAGATTTGGACATTTTGATGAATAATCTCTTCCTTGGAATGGATTACAACTAGGTAGTAGCCCAAATACCATCACTTTTACTCTACACCTATTATATCTAGTTGAATGGACTTTGTAATTATTTTGAAAATAAAAAACAATAAATTTATAATAAGGTTTATGATGTTGAAGGGGGTTCTATTTTCCAAAAGTTATTAACTAATGAATTTGACATAGATTATCTAGACTGCTATAAAATATATAAGAGAATAAGAAAACACTATATATTTTTCCAATTCCAATGTTCATTTTCATAATATCCTACAATTTCTAGGTACTTATATTGGGCCCCAGAAACATTATTTCCTTCTTTTATTTCCTTATTTTTTCACACGTATTTTTATGGGGGAAGATTAGAAGGTAGACATGTTTATTTTTCACAGGACACATTTATGAGTTTTAATGATAACATGTTTTCTCCCTTTTAAAATATAAATTTTAAATTTTTCTTAAATAATACAAGAACATGTTTGTAGAGTAGATTCATGAATTTTTCCATTATCATCCTTTGAGGGTTTGCCTCCTGGTTAACATTGTGTGTCTCTACATGAGATTTTTGATGTCATTCAATTCAAAAAAAAATATTGTTTCTGTTTAAAATTGAATATATTAAGAAAATATTTTAAGTTCATAAAGATTCTAACCATATTATTTGGGATAGTCTATATAGCTAGAGTAAGGCCAAACCAAATATGAATGATAGACCTGTGTAGAATGTAAAATATACTTCAAAATGGGGGAATTTAGTTTGTGGTCAGGTTGCATGGAAATTTTTTCCAGGAAGTTAATTTCCATACAAAAAGATCCATTTATATTATAATAATGTGAAGAGTATCCAAGATCAAATATTTTGGATTTCTAAAAGGTGTAAATCAACAGACAATGTATAGTTCCCCATCGGAGAATCACAATAATATATGAATTTCAAGAAGAATAGGATATCATAATTTATATTTAAATGTGGGTAAGATGTGAAATTATGTAACATCGATGGTGTTCAAATATGCATGATTATTTGTGTGGTGAAAAAATATTTATCATAATATATGAATGACTGAATCAATCATCAATTCTGAGTAGGTTATTTTAATATAAATTCATACTTATTATAAATAATTGTATGAAATGGAATAATTAGACGATTATATCAAATTTATTGTATTCTAAGTTGATTTTTTGTTTTAAGGAATTGTATTGGTGATTCCTTTATCCATGATATAATTGAGGTTTAAAAATAAATAGATACTCAATAAGGGTTCGAGAACCTTATATGTAACATCACCATGTATTTAACATATTCATCATAATAAGTGACATGATATGTTATTATTGATTATGTGATCAAATAAATTGGTGGATGACTTGTTGTGAAGAATTGGTCTTGTCATAAATGAAAATATAAATGTGTAACAAATTAAACCCACATGATAAGGTCAAGGATGATTCTCTGTAAATTTCTCTGACATTATTGTGGAGTAATGATCATAGATTAAATTTTTATATGTTTAGGAAGTGGTCCATAAAATAATTATTTATTTTTAAAATTTTCTTTAATTTTATCCAATGCTTTAAAAAATGTTATCTATTTGATTAGTGTCTTACATTTTCTAAGGATTACTTTTATGTGAATTCAAAATCATAAGTTTTTCTCTAATTCACTAGTAGATTTGGGTATTATTAATTTTCCATCATAGGAAATAGTTTAGGGGTTTTCAACATTAATGAAAGTGAATATGGATTTAGCATCCGGGTTAATAGATAAAAATAATGAGCTGAAGTGTTATAGAACACGAAAATTATGATTCTAGGACTAAGGAGACTCTACCACCATATTTAACAGAGAATAATGATGTTGTAAATAATGACCCTAAGTCCTTATACTAATATTAAGGTAATATTATAGATCTTCAAGGTTTGGATATATAAGATATTTGAATGAAGGTTCAAAAATGATGCTACTAAAGAATCTGGTGATTATAGGGCCTTTTTATACAGATTAAGATTCCTCATATTGGTATCCCAAATTGTGTGCCCATATTCAAGATCCTAACTGAGGAACAAAAACATAAAAAAAATATGTCTCCATTAATGTTAAGCACAACCATTAACTATATCCATGAAATGTATGTATTGATCAAAGACACATAAGTTATGGATTTTGACTTATGGAAAATTCATGTTCATAAAAGATAATTGAGGCATCTCAGACCTCAATTGTCCATGGTTAGTTTTTTTTAATCATATGTAATGAAGATATAATAAATTATGGTTTGATTCACCTATCATCTTGATACCTAGATATGGATGCCATGTAGAGTTATTTCATGTGACTTAGAATGGGTGATGTTAAATTTAAAGGCATGTGACAATGACTTACCCCCCACACAATTTAACATCATTTGGTAGGGACATTCATATAAGGGAACTTATACATAAAAAAGTCATAAATAATTTAAAACAACCTCACATTGGTGGTGGGAACATAAGGGATGAAAAATTCGACATTGAAAACCCAAAGGACCTAATAGTCATACCCAAGGAAATGCATATGGGTACAATATACTATGAATATGGGGGCCAAAATAGTTGGTGATTTTGTGGTTAAAAAGGATAATATTTAACTTGAGTGGGATAATGTTTTCATAATATTATATATTAATTTATCTCTCATTCGTGGTGTTTTAGATGTATGATAAAAGAAACATTATGTAGATAAAGTTCATGATGGATGGTACCAAATATCATGAATTTTATTTTCATGTTATAAGGATCCAGGTGTACTGCCTTTGAATATATTGCATCCCAAACTTGAAATATATTGTAACACTCCATGAACTCTAAACTCTCATGAGTCATGGTATGTGTGAAGATATGTTGTAACCATGAGATCATATAGACTACATGTGAGTGCAAAGAATAGTGAATATTTAGAATTTTTTATCATAATTTGTGCTAGAAACAATCCATAATGATCTAATTATCTTGTAGGGAGATAAGTATGAACATAATAAATATATGTAACAACACCAAGTATATAAGGATTATGAATAACATTGTATACTTCAAAAGAATTAATTAGGTCCTGATTAATTCTGGATACATATCTATATAGATCAATAACATATTCATGGAAAAATGATACTTTTGGTATACTTAGGTCAATTGATATTTGATCATACACCAAAGGATACTAAAAAGATATGGTTCATAGGATTGAGAGGGAAATTTAACTATTTTAGAACATAAAAAACATCTTAACACCATAGGGATTAAATTAATTATGAAAATATTATTTTTATTATTTATATTTTGATTGGTAAAATGTAAAGGATCCTAAATACCACTATTTATCCTTCTAGAGTGATAAATCGCACAAAGAAATTTCATACAACTGCCCGAGATGGATTTACCTCATATGAAAGGGTTGGTAAAAATAATAGGAATCTCATCAGTATTGTTCTATAATGAAGATAAACTATTTCCAAAAATTCATGAAGCAATATGGTGTAATCAGTAATTTTTAATATTTTTGGATGCCCCTAGGGTCAGGTATCTTAGAATCAGAACATGTCTCATGGGGTTATGAATCAATACAAATATAGGTCTTGAATAGTACCCAATATCAAAAAAATATTCTATACGGTTATATGAATGTTCTAACATAGGCTAGGTAAATTGTGATGTATGGATCAACTATCATAATCATTTCCATTCAACCATCTAGAAATGGAGAAAAAACCCATTTGTAGAGTATTATCTTATATAGATAATTATAATATAATCATGGGTTTATAAATGAAAAATTCATGCTAAAGTCACTTACACAGATCTAGATATTATAGAAGATTTGATTTTTTGAGACAAATTTCATAAATAAATCAGTTCTAGGTGCCTCTAAACTAACATAGAATATACATATATAATTTCATTTTTAACTACTTCACACGATTCATGTGATCTCACTTCATCATATATTATATTTCAATTAAGGGGAAAAAATTGGTTTTACCATGCTTTCGTTACATCGATGAAATGACATATTACAAAAGGGGAACAAAAAAAGGTTAAGGATCATTTTCATTGCCAAAATCATGGATGTTCCAGAGATATTAAATACAGTCATGATTATGTTTTTTGAAATATTAAGAGTAAGGATATACACAATAATTTAGGATTAAAATACATTCATTAATCTCTATATTACTTAGGTGAAGTAAAATTTTTATTCAATTTATCCCTTTTTTAATTGTCATCTAGGCCTCATAAAAGGTTTTTATGAATCACTATCTGTCATGTAGGGATATTAATTCATTCATGAGTACTTCTCATATAGTGAATCCCAAACAATGATCAGTCTCACACATATATTTTATTTTTTTATTAATGAATTTTTTTATCTTCACATAGGATATGAGATCATGGAATCATTATATATGTAGGAGTAACAAACATTGGCCACACATATTCCATAAATATAATTTATCTATATAGATATAGACCACACGTATAGAAAATGGATTTTTTTTAATTAATGTTTATATAAGGATAATAGTTTCTAGTATCCTTATGTATAGTGTGGGTAGAGGAATCCAGAAGAAAATTCTGAATGGTCTTGCATTGTTCGTTCGCATATGATGTGTAATAAAATTATTTCCCACATCAATATCATGTCATTCTAATGATGTGATATTTTCATAAAGGGCAGAGTCATAAATGGTTGGAGCGAGTATTTTTTTATTCTTTTGGTTGGACATAAGATATGATATCCATGTGACACTATATATCATATCATGGATAGGAATTAATACAAACATAGTTAATAAATTATCCCATTGTAACAGGCTACTAGGAATGACCTGAAATGGATATAGAATATTCCAACACTATTGGGGTATTTTTTCCACTCATTTTTCAGTATAGGTTCATTAAAATAAATTCATTGGACTCCTTTTTGTATATCTGAATCATAAAATAGGGGATAAGGAAATTTTCATTGATATAATTTTTGGTTGTTTTAATAATATGAAATCTAGGTGTTAATATGTGTCCTGTGAGGATAGGAATCATGCCACACTAGTTCCTAGATTTCTCGACATGGATTTATCTCATATTTAATTAAAGGGGGACTTTTCATATTATTTTTCATAGGTAATGAATCACTACAGATTATAAAATGATATTACTTATGCAAATGGAGGGGTTATTTTTGAAATTAGTGGATAGGAATTGGATAGGGGATCCCAACATAACTATAATAATTGCGGATAGGAATCAATCCACAATTTATTATTTAAAAAAATTCACCAATACAAATTTATCTAGTGTGGAGGAGAAAGGTTTATTTTAGGTCTGAATTTAATATTGGCTATGTATAGTACATAGTGATGTCTCTATATATGTGTGGACCAGAATCAAGACACATGTAGTTTTTTAAAAGATTAATCTCTAAATTTATGAATATCTTTCATAGGGTAATGGAATTTTTCATTCCCATAAATGAACAAGTTATGTGTTGAGAACCCTTACACAAATTCAGATCATATATAGAATGATTAGTCCATTTATTTTCTCGTTTTAGTTTAGAATCAGGAATGATATAATTACTCAACTATTGTACACATCATGCATTAGGTATGATATGTCATACTGTATTCATGTCATGTTACATTTATTTGAGTGAGAATAAAATTTAAGGTAATGCACTATGTTTAATTACTATGTTAATTAACGTCTTGCATCAGAAATTTTATGACCCTACATAAATTCATGAAAATTATATCATGAAAGATCATTCACTAGTATGGTTATTAATGTAATCCCCATCCATCTTACTAGTGGGAATAATCCTCATTGGATTATAACTTGTGTATAAAGCAAGGTCCCACCTAGACTGGTTCGAGCATTGGATGGGTCTTTACTGGTATCATCTTGGATTAGAATTCCAAAACAAACTCTTCATAAAAAAATGACTGGGGTAATACATTCTTAATGAATTCTCTCATAATCCAATATTCATATACTTCCATGTTTTTCAATGTGTACAACCTCTTTTAATTAAACTCCTCTAACTCTTCAAGCTACTTCTAGGATTGTTATCCTTATGAGAGCTAACCATAGAACCAATATAGTAAGGGAAGATGAAAATTGGTTTGACACACCACAACTATTTTATAGATAAGTGAGTCTGAGTTTTCTTATGCCATGGTGGGATTAGGGTTGAGGTAAACCCCAAAAGTTTCCATAAGTTTTTAGAGAACATATTTCTTATCTTTTTCAACCTTTTTCATAATTGTATTTCATAGAGTGTTATTGAAGGTCTATATATATGTTTTCTCTTATGAATAATTTTGGGATGAGTGGTGAGACTCAATATTGTACTACTGATACAAGATCTTCAATTCATAAGAAGTGAAATGGGTGTCATTTTCCATAAATATTGTGTGGTGGATATCCAATACAGTGATGATTTTAGTTTTCACAATGTTTATGATTTTATTTCCCCCAACATCCTTGAGTAATGTAGCCTCAAACCATTTAAATTAGAATTGGTGGTATTAAGGATATACTTGACTTTTATTATTATTTAATGGTAATCTGGGCCACAATGCACCTTACTAATATATAAAATTAAAAATAATATCGAATAGAAAGAAATAGTTCTCAGGGTTGATAGATGCTATTGCAATGTTTTGCGAAAACAAGGATCATATTAGTGGAATACATGAAATTTTAATGGGAGTTGTATAGAAAAAATAAAAATCACTTAAATTGATAGAATTTCTTATCTGCTAACTAATTAGCACCACAATAGAATTCATGAAATTACAACATGGCAGTGGAGGCGTCTCCTCATTCGACACATCTAAGGAGGACTCCATCGAAACATGTCCATTACATGAGCTTCAGTTAATTTGGGTTATAACAAAGGATGAATTTTTCTACCAAAAATTCTACATGATATTTCATAGCTCGGTATTATGTAAGGATCCCACGTTAGATATTCAATATTATAGGGTTTATCTATCTAGATGTGGCATTAACAAGTAGTGATATGATATCTCTATTCTCTAATGTAGTTCCCATTTCTTTGACTTCCCTATTTCATAGTAAATAATAATAGACCGCCCTACAGTGTGTGATACTGAAAAGTGTATCATCTTTATCAGAGTCATTCAATGACATTGATGTATAATCTAATGTATTAACAAAGACATTTTATGAGTGAGGAATGAAAATTATCATTTTATTAATTCATAATTACACCATCAGTCCCTTTATGTAACTAAAGATAGTTGAAACACATCCTTCCTAATGAAAATTTCACCATTAATCTACATAATCCCCACATTAAAATCTCCCTCTAAATTCAATTAGGATACCTCTAGTTGAATAAATCACTCCAAGCCCATGATGATATTTTGATACTCTACCTCATTGTTAGTGAAACCAATATAAATCGTGAAAGGGTAGGATAACACAATATTTTATGGGGATATAAAGAAAACCCCCTTCACAACATAATAGAGATTTAGGTTTTCTATAATTTTATATGTAATCCTTTTAGATACTCGGTCTATGTGTATCTTTATTATCCACGGAGTGTAATAGATAATGGACACCTCTTTATTTAAGAAATCATTTTTAATGCATTGAATCCTTGGTGGGGTGTGTTGTGATAAAATATTGTTTCACCTTCCCCTATTTTTTATTTTTTTACATAAATTATTTATTGAATTACTATATAATAAACTACCATATTTCTATAAATTCTGTCGATATTGGATTGTTTAAGATGTACATGACCCTATAAATTCATAAGACCAAGTAGAACTCATGGTGAAACTTGTAATACCTCAAAATTTTTAAATTGAATATTAATTATAGATGTTTTTTCTTGATTTCATAATATCAGGTTTTGGGTTAAATAAATTTTTTTCTTTTCTAGTAGAAATGGTTTTTGTTCCTGTTATCATTTATCTGTGTGATCAAGTCTCTAAGGCACAACTCTATGTAGGCCATATATAGAATGATCGTAGACCCTTATACTATGACCATCATGGCCGGTGGGTGTAGAAAATATAACAATAAAATTTTGAAGATTTCATGATAGTTTTTATCCCATTAGTAATTAATTCAACTCTTTATGAACCTTGTGACAATAATTCATTTTCTATCCTGGTTGAATATGAAATGCTTGATGTAGGAATGGTATCCATGAATATATGGCTTAAATTTTAGGTTTTATGGGGTGTAATTTCATGTATTGTGCTCATATTTTCATGATATATTTCAACACTCCAACAGAATTCTAGAGAAATTAGGAATTCCATGAATGTCACGATGAATTCACACTTTAGGGGGTTCGTGTTAAAATTTTCTTAATATAGATTGTTGGAAATTATTTTACTACTGAATTTATGATCATGGAATTTCTGATATTTAACTACTAGGTAATCAATATATAATTCCTTGATCTTTCCCATAACATGCATGAATATGAAATACAGAGCACATTGGTATATGGTTCCAACATTCGTTAAAACAATTGCATATCATAAAAGAAAAATATCACATGGGTAAAATGAGTATGGATAATTTTTCATCCTTAAGAGGTATCTTAATTTTAATATATGTTGATTAATTATAACACTAGATAATTTAAAAGGAAACCATGTTTTATAGCTTACGTTGCACGCAACACCGTGCTAAAAAAACACCAAAACATTATTATTTAAAAGTTACCATTATAACATACATGATAAAATAGTTGAACTGAATAGTATTAACTGAATTATGAAATATATAATTTTACTACCAATTTTTTATGTATTAATTAATTCTTTATTAATAAGAACTTTATTTTTTGTAAATACATTCTATTTTCAAAAAATATGTTTTTATATATAATGTGTTTTTTTATCATTTTATGAGTTATTATTATATTTATTTTTGGGATTAGGAAATTTATTAGTTAATATAGAATTATTTTTTAAATTATCAAATCAAAATTAATCAATGGTAAAATTTTGATAATTTTCTGAAAAAGTTTAATTTTTTTCAATAGTTTGTAAAATAGAGTATATATATATAATGTGGTATCTTTTGTTATATCATCAATAAAACATTTTGAAAAAAAAAATTATTAGACTTATGTAATGAATCATGTATAATATTATAATAGAATTATTAAGAAAAATAATTCCAAACATGAAAATTATAATTTATTTGATGAGGAATATTAAAATCACTTACAATGTTGGCGTAATGTTTGTACAACATTAGATAACCCAAAATTAATGTTTTATAGATATTAATTGAGATCTTAAAAGTCCTATAATGTATTTTATTAATTTTAATCTTTAAATGATGTTGTGGACTAATAATTTATAATTTTTTAGTTATATAACATGAATCTTATCCAGACGATTATGCAATGCTTGCACATGGATATAAAATTCAAATTTACAAATTAATGAAGTTTTATTGACATGGATATGACTAAATCTACATAATGAATGAATATAAAAGATTTTATTGTGCCTAATTTATTTATTTTTTTTTTATTTTGATTTTTTTTAATTTTTTTATATGAAATAATGACAATATATTCTTTTTTATCATCGACACGGTCTTTTTGGAAGAATAAGAAAAATAATAATTAGATTTTACAAACTCTATAATTAAAATAATAAGAACTATAAAATTATGAAAATACCTAACAAAGTTTTATTGGATGAGTATATACTGATCATATCTATCCATTGGTTTAATTTAAAATCTTTTGGGACCACATGGATGAGATTATAATCATTATATTAGTTTATTTAATTTCATGTCAAACATGAAACACTATTTTTTTTATATTTTTAATTTTTTTTAACATGTCATTGTCCATATTATATGATTGAATATTGATATCCACTTTAAATAAAAATTATTTATTTAAATCATGTTAATTAATTTAAAAATCTGTTGAATAAATGATTAATTTAAATTATTTCACAACGATGATGTATTAATCATTCAATTAATGAAACTAAAATAAAATAATTAATATTAAAAATATTATAAGTAATATAATATGAATTAATTAATCTAATTCATGAACTTTAAGAAATAATATGACATGTTTGTGATGTACTAAAAAATTTGCTTCCAATGCATGTTGTTATCACAGTTTTCTAAATGTTAATGTAATGAATATTATAAAAATTGACAATAATAATCTGGTATAGATATAATATTTTTTTAAATTATTTAAAAATAATTAAAATATAATATAATAATAAATTGGTTAATTTATAGTCTAAAATATCATCCCCAATTAATATATAACAAATTTGGATTCTTTAAGATCTAGAATAATCTTACTATATTTTAATCCATTGAGAAATTCCAAAAGTGCCCATCAGATTATTTATATTATTAAACCTCCTCTTAAACAAATTTAAACCCATATCATCCGTATATATTGAATGAAACTATACCCTTTTATATTCCTAAAAACCATATCCATGTTTTTTGGGTTCTTTCCCCTCCAAAATAAAAACCATATTCCCTTAACAAGAGATATAAATAATGTCTACCGAAGAAGATCCAATCATCATTTCCAGCTCACTCAAGAATATTTCTTCTTATACATCTTATTCAGGTGTTGTTTACATATAAAATTAATAACTCCAATATCATATATATATATATATATTAAGATTTTATAATAATTATGATGATTCTTTATTCTAACTTTTCTCCATCATATAAAAAACAAAATCAATGGGTTTGAATACCAACAACAAACTGTATCCACACAAAAGCATAATTCATTTTTCATCACCACATTATATAGAAGAGTAAAAATAAGTAAATTATGAATAGATATTATATACATTAAAAACTAATGATTCTAAAAATGATAAAAAATATTAAATTTATTTAGTTCCCCATTCATGCATAAGTATCACTACCATCTTGAAGAATAGTGTAATTCATTTTTCATTATTTATCATTATAGGTGAATATAAATATCTATATATTAAATATATATTATATTTACCCTATAAATATAATTCATGGGATAATATAACTATGATAATAGTATACAGAACCAAACTACTTAATCAAAAAATACATGTACAATGAAGAAGTTACCACCCAAAATTGTGATTTTCACAATGGATTGGTTATAATCAGGTTAAATTATTTTTTATTAAATCATATATGATATGATATATATGAGTATGGTTCTTATATATATTTATAATAGTCATGTATTTATTGTAAAAGTTGTTCAAACATGTAAATAATGAAATCAAACCCGAGGTGAGGGACTTCATCTGAATTTTATTTCATTGAGGTATATTTTGTCATTTTTCAGCAATAAGATTTTATGTTTTGTATATAACCCCAAATATAAATGATATATCATGAATTTATTTATTATAGTTATATTATTTATTTATTTATTTATTTCATGTAGAAAATGATTCAACTGATTACGATGATTTTTAGCTTTCCCATCTCACTTTTACATATGTGAGATATATACTATATTCACCCCTTATATTATTTTGGGTTTTATATATGATGACCATTTGATATATTATATCATGAATCTATTTTACATGATTTTACTTAAAAATTTATTTCAATTTTTTTATTTCATGGGTCGTAAAATTCAAATGAACCCCAGGTGATAAGGGTTTATTCCAAAATGTCATCATTATCCATGATTGTTTATGTTTATGTATCAGTATGTAAATGATTCTTTTAAATGAATTTGTTTTTGTAAGAAATATATAAAACCTTTTATACTATTATCCAACTTATATTTAATTTTTAATTTACCAACATACGATGTTATGAAGAACTTGAAAAGTAATCTCTGAGTCATTTTTCAAACAAGGAAGTTGATGTCATTCCTTACAATAGTGAGAAAAAAAATTATAACTTATATGTGAGGAATGAAATTTCATTATATCAATAATGAATAAATTATTATGACGAAATTAAATGATTATAAGTTTATTTTAAAAAGAAATTATTTCCCTATTTATTTTCTAATTTTTTGATTTAATGAATTATTTTGAAAGTAAAAAGGGTATTTTCATAAAAAAATATTCCAGTAATCTCTTTAATTGATTTTCTTATATGTTATAATCTCTTAATAAATATTGTGTAGACTATTTAATGTAATTATTTAATTTATCATCTTTATTTTTATGTTTTATAATCATTTTAATTGAGAAATTATTGAGATTTTGAATAACTAGATCTTCTAATATAGATAGCTATTAATTTTGATAAGGAATTTTTCATTTTAATGTATTATTTATCCGTATGATTAATTAATTAGACATAGTATATTATTGGAGGATCCCATTATATCCCTAAGAATCATTGGTGTCTTACAATATACTATCTAGATATATTTTTCGGCTGAGTTCCTACCCATATAATAGAGGTCTTTCTATTGAAACTAAACAGTATAATATGACTTGTCCAAGGCCTCGACAGTATGTTTTAGATGTACGAAATTATGTGTTACATCATTATAAATTTAGTTACTAATATTCCATGTTATTATCTTATACTTATTATTAATGAGGTTAATTTTCATACTAATGTGATTATTTTTATGGAATTACATTATCATAATTTATTAAGAACATATTATGCTCAATTTATGGATTATATGGCCAATTTTTCGTTTATCTATCATTAATTATTTAACATTAATTATTTTTTAATATCTTATTTTTTAAACATACGCATAATGATAATATAATGTCACCATATTTTGTATTTTTTAGTATCTATGGGATACGATGAAGTGTTTTTTTATTGATATGCATAGATATACTAAGGGGAATAATGGATATCTCAATGAAAATTCATGGTTAATTTTATGATTCTAAATGTAATTTTAATTTCATGTATGAATAATGTTTACCAAGACTAATAAGCACTTTGTTCCTTTGGGATGAGATTGCTGGTATCTTGTGATAATGTAATAAATTGTCCTACAACTCAATGTTGAAGGAGTTGGTTTCATTACAATTGTTATATGGGGATATTGTTTTCCTACTATGGTAATTAGATTTCTGAAACAATCGATCTGGGAATATAACACTTTGACTGAATTTTTGAATAACATTTTGAATAGGATAACTTTATATATATTTTTGAATGACCACATATAAACTAGGTTAACTAAACAGAATCATAGATAATGACGTAGGGTTCCTGATTCTGAGATCATTAAACTAATATATCAGGATTATGTGATAGCACAATTTGATTATTATATCCTGATTCAGACCCATTACCTTTTTGTTTTAGTCACATGATGGAATCAGAAGGAATTTGGTTAATAATGCTTGTCATAGAAAAGTGTTGATGACCTACCAAATTGGATGATGACTGTTCTAAATTATATTTTGATTATGCCTAATTTTTTATCATGATATATGATTAAAAAAATACACCATAACAATCTATCATATTCAAGAAACAAGAGAAGGATGGAGACCCCAAACATCTAGAATAGTGGTAACCATTTAGGGGTGAATGATTTAGTATTTTCATTTAAAAAATGTGAACAACGACAAAAATGGGAGTCTCTCATAAAAACATGAGAATTTGTTTTTAAATTGGTCACAAAGGATGTAATTACCAAGAAAAAATGAAATCATCAGTTAATGTAAAAGATAAGATCAAAGATCTCCCTAACATATTTTTAATCAATAAATATTATAACTATGGAAATTCTGAGAATTAAAAAAATCCAATTTTATAAAGGGAATGACCTGTAAGATAATTAGAAAGATTTTATGAGTAACGGTTATATTTCTAATGATGATGAGTCTAATCTTGACATATGAAAAGAGGATATATTGATAAATAATATGATGAGTCCTCCTTAATGGTTTAAGAAATAGGGTAATGATTAATTTTTCGTATGTTTGGATTCAAAAATAATAATGTAAAATTAATTTATAGATGATATTCTTGTTATAATAATCAAGAGATATATAAAATATTTGTACCAAAATACTCCATCTTTAAGTAGTTGGAATCAGGTGATGAATAATATAGGGTAAAAATAATGGATTCAATAGAATGTTGATCTTTTAGAAAATAAATGATTTGGGTAAGATAAACCTAAATATGTTCCATTTATTGGGATAATTAATATAAATATATAATTGTGGGATAGTATTGGTGACCCTGAAAATGTATTTGGATTTTATGAAAATGTAATTCCAGATAGTTTTTACTACATTTTTTGGATTTATAAAATGAATTTGATAATATTTAAATTATTTAATGAATAACATGAGACTTAATTCTCGAATTATTGCATGTTTCCATTAATGTTTTATGGTTATTTAATTTATTACAATATTTTAGGAGAATATGTGATCAATTTTTTAATATTTTTTTAATGTGATATTATGAACTTCATTTTGTTGTCTAAGGGTAAAGGCTTGATTTTTTTTATTGTTATTATGGTTTGTAATATTTTGGAAGGGTATTTAGATTAAATACCTATGGAATATATTATGTTAAACTTTGGATATTGTTATTTTAGGTTAAAGTATTATTTATCTCATTAGATAACATGATCTAATCATTTTAGTTTTGTAAAATATTTAAGGGAATAAGTAATGGATATTGGATATTATGATTCATTTAAAATTATTGAGGTTTGAAATCTTCATCACGAATAACCATTTCATTGTGTAAGAGTTAAAGCGAAAATTGATCAAAAAGATGAAGATATTATTATTTTTAAATTGAAATAAATAAAATACGTTTATTTTATTGATTTATTGATCTAAATAGTAAAAAAACTTCTCAACTCTAGGAAATTATTTTTGAACAATAATGATATATCATTACTTTTCCTAGTCAAAAATGGAATCATTTTTAACCCACCATAAATTTACAGATTTGTGATGGTAAAATATATTATGAACATGTTTTATGTCACTTTTCATCTGTCTTTTATATTTATATTTATCATCCATGCCATTATTATCAGTTCCCACTAATTTTCTATAATTCGGAAACATAGTTTTGTGGTGACCTTCACATTTCTCTTTCACTCTTTTAAATAACTCTTTTATAATGTTGGACTTACACAATGTTATTTTCAAATTTCAACCCATTTATTACTATTTACAAGAATAAATTTTGCGTAATAAAACTATTGAATGAATATATAATGTCACATAGTAATATTTTAAAAAGAACACTACGTCTGATAGATTATGTTGTACGCCAAAGTGAGCCTAAAAGAACCAAAATATATTGTTATTTAAATGTAAGCATTATAATCTAGACAATAATTTGTTATAAATTAATATTATTAAATGAATTATGAAATATATATTTTTTAGAATCATTAATAGTGTATTAATTATTTAATTTTTAATAAGAACTTCATTTTTGGTAGTCATTTTTCGTCAATAATATAATTTCTTCAAAAATTATTTTTTAATTAGTGAATATTATATTTAATTTAAAAATTTTTTAGAAAAATATATTAGGTGAAATATAAATAATTTTCAAAATCAGCTAATAAGATACAGTCTATGGGGATGTTTTGTGTGTTTTTATAAATATAAATTTTATTGAATTGTAAAAAATACAGTTTATATATATAATATGCAGTAATTATTGTGATATAATCAATACATAATTTTGATATAAATGTTTATAAAACTTATGGAATGATTAATTTATGGTATTATAAAATAAATATCAAATAAAAATAATTTATTATGAGTAAAATTTAATTTATTTCATGGTAAATATGAAAATCACTTTTAGGGCTGACAGAGTGGTTGCGTAGCACTAGAAAAGAAAAATTTTCTGTTTTATAGAAAATAATGGATTGGTAAAATGTCAGTGAGTGAAAATTTTATTAAATTTCATCCATAAATTATGATTTTATCATATAATTTTGAAATTTCAATTTATATAAAAATAATCATATCCAAATGGTTATGCAATGCATGAATAATGCCATAAAAGTCCAATTTAAAAATTAAATAAGATTTCCAGCCCTAGATATGGGTGAATATACACAATGAATGAATATAAAAGAATTATATTAAGATAGATTAATTTATATTTATGATCTCAATTTATATTTTGTTTTTATATATAAAATTGTTATTATACATTCTTATGAAACACTAACGCAATGTTTGTGAAATAAGAATAAAAATCAATAAAATAAATTTAATGATAATAAAACTAAAATGATAAAATCAATAAAATATAAAAATATTAACAAAATTATATTAGTGGATTATATATCAGCTACAATCATATATACTTACAATTTATAACCTTGTGGTGCCACTTAGTTGAGATTGTGAACATTATTGAATATTTTTAATGAAAAGTGAATCTTATCACATTGTTGTTTTTAATAAGTGTAATATTTTTAAGATGATACATCCATATGATATTATTAACAATAAATATTATTATGAAATATTTTATATTTACCTACATCATGGTAATTTTTTTTAAATTTTTTTGGAAGATATAACTTAAATTATTATATAATTATAGTGAAATAATTATTGTATTAATGGAAAAATAATGTAAATGATATTAGAGATATTGATGGATACATGATTAAAATTAATTAATTGTACCCAAGAATTTAATAGAACAATATACGTAATTAAATATTTATTAAATGTCTTTGTATAGTGATATTTTTTTATCTTGATATTTATAATGTAAATGCAAGGAAATGTGTCAAATCTGAAAATAATGATATTTTATGAATAAAATATATTATTAAATTATTTAAAAAACATTACAATTATGGATAAGAGTAAATAAGATAATATATGGTTTAATATATCATTCCCTATGAATTTATATTCCATTATTAAGCATTTGGATCTATAATAATCTTATAACATTTTAATCATTTGAGAAATTCCAAAAGTGCCCCTAACATCAACTATAAAAGGGCACCTCATATTTCACATCTCCAAACCAAATTGATCCATATATATTGAAAAAAATATCCATTTCTCTCCTAAAAACATTATCCAATTTCACTAGATAATTCCCCTTTTAAAATAGAAACTGTAGGCCCCTTAAGAAGATATCTGAAGGGAGTCCACCAAAGAAGAGGTAATCATCTTTACTGACTCATTGCCGATTGTTTATTCTTCTACTCCATATTTATGTTTTGTTTCCTTCTTATATCAACAACTCCAGTATAATATATATACTGAGATATCAAAATTATTATGATAAAACAATATTGTGCCTTATATCTATCCCATGGAAAATGAATGTATCGTTCATGCATATATATTGTGTACCATCTCTACGCATCGGTGTAATTTGTAATTCATCGCCACTTTACTTGGATGGGAATAAATATAGATCTACTGAATATATATTTTTATATATTATATATATTTATGACATTATAATTATTCTACAATGTTTAATTATTCATTAATTTGATTTTTTCCCATCAATCAAAAAATGAAAATAATGTTTCCGCGTATGTACATCCCACCATCTCCATGAATATTGTAATTCATGTTTATTTCTCTATCATTATGGATGACTATAAATATATTTATATTTAATATATATTATATGTAAAACCAAAATAAAATTCATCAGATGGTGTAACATTATTAAAATTATATAGAGTGGAACTAATGAATTAAAACTTACATTGATAATGAGGCAGTTACCACATGAAAAAATGATTTTAATGACAAATTGATAATAAACTTGTGATAAATTTTTTTATTTAAATTACATATGGTATTATTTATATGATTATTGTTATAATATTTATATATATTATAAATTATTATTTATTATATTGTAGGTTCAAACATTTTTAATTGAAATCAAACATGAGGTAATGGACTTTGTTTCAATTTTATTTTGTTGTGGAATATTTTTATGGTTTGAACCTATATTATATTATGATGTTTATATAACACCCCATTATAAATTTTATATTATTAATTTTTTTTATTATCATGGAATTTATGATTTTTTAAAATTTTATAGTTTTTTTCATGGGATTCAATTGATTCCAATGTGCAAAGGGTCTATCATCTCATATTAAATTTTGTAATACATATACCACATTCAACAATAATTTTTTTGTGTATATACTACACCTATGATATATTATTTCTAGAATAACGTTTCCTTAATTATATTTAATTTATTATTTGATATTTTTTCATTCAGGTATATTCTGATTTTTAAGATACCAAATATGTAAGTTTTATTTCCCAATCTCATCATTATTGGGGATTGATCATGTTTAGGTATCTTCTAGGGAATATATATCTATTAAATGCCCTTAATATCTTAATTAAACATAATTGTTTTTAATATTAATAAATGATCATTTTATTTTATTTTCACCACTTTATTACATTTTAAAAACCCATTTAGAATGAATATTCTAGTGGTTTCCAAAAAAAACACTTTATGAATTATCTTTAAAAAGTGTGAATGTAATGATTTTTGAAGTTATATAAAATGAATGGAATTGACCACCATAAATATGAATTAACACTTTAGGATTCCTTTAAGTGTTTAGAAGATGATTTTCAGTCAACATTAATTCTCCATAACATGCACATTATTTAGATTTTAATAAATTAATTTAAAATGGGTACTCTATGATAAAATTATTTATGTAAAACATGGAAATGTTTCATTCTTTGTGTATCTCTTTCTAATGTTATAAATAAACATGTGGCTCTGGGATTATAAGGCCCCAACCTTAAACCTTACTTGATATTGAATTAAATGAATAATTCACATTGAGGATCTTTTCAGGTTTAGAGTTTTAGAGAATTAGGACATAACTATTACATCTCAAATGATTAAAAAGTAGAAACTTTTACTAAGTCTATATAAAATAAAAACTCTTAAAAAGAAACATGTCCAGTTCCATGTTTTAGGTTGCATGACTTTCCCTTGATCCCATCCTTGACCCTATTCCACGTTAAGTCCGATGAAAAACATTTCAAAAACATGGGATGAGCATAAAAAGCTCAGTAAGGGATATACAAAGAATGAAAACTGTTAGTTTTTCAAAACAACAAGTAAAACATGTATACTTTATCAAAGTAATACTTTTCACCTTTTCGAAGTAGTAAAAACTCTTCACTAAATAAAAGTTCATTACTTACCCTTCTGTAACCAAAAGATTACCATAAAACCCATATAAAGATCACATAACATATAAAGGTAAATTGGGACATAAACATACTTAAGTGGAATTACAATAAGGTTGACTTCCACACATATCACTTAATGGA
Source organism: Viscum album (assembly GCA_963277665.1). Lineage (NCBI taxonomy): Eukaryota > Viridiplantae > Streptophyta > Magnoliopsida > Santalales > Viscaceae > Viscum > Viscum album. The sequence goes on from OY728146.1 coordinate 1,115,900,776, forward strand.
ATAACCATTCGTCCAACTTCCTTACATACTTAATGGAATAGCCATACGTCCAACTTCCATACCCAATTCATTGGAGGTTATAATGTAACCACCCGTCCTGGTATTCACGATACCACTCGTCACATGGTTTATCACGTAACAACCCGTAAAATGTCCAAGTACCATCATTATACATAAAATATTGAAAATATAAACATTTCAATAACAACATTTCATTTTCAATCAAAATAAGTAATTCCAAGATATTGAATTAATCAATCTATTTTCAAAAATCATTTAAAAGAGATTTTTGAATCAAAGTGTGCCATACCACTTTGAAGCCTTTATTGGAATTATAATTTTAAAACATTAATTTCCATATAAATAAATACAGAAAAACATTTTGAAAACATGGACATTAAAGATAAATATTTATAATAATAAATCTTTAAAACATTTAAAACGATATTTTTGTTAAAGAGTTTTTAACAAAATGAGAGACTCTTGAATACAAATAATAGCGGAATAACATTTAATCCGAACTTTATAATATCATGAGAATAAAGGGATTCATGATATAATATGTCAAAGGATGGTATAAATACCATATAAGAGTGAATTGGTGCATGAAAACAATGAAGTCTCAAAAGAAATGTAAAATGAGATGAAATCCATTATAAAGAATGTATCCTTAAATTAATGATAAATCAATCTCATAGTTATGTGTGACAAATATACATACACCCAATATAAGTGGATATTAAGTGTAAAACAATCAAAGGTTATTCACACATCGTCAAAGGATGACATATTCAATAACTACATGTTGAACCCAAAGAAATCGAAATTGGGTTAAGAAGTTCCCTTGGTAAAGTTTGACAGCCTAACGACGTCACATAAAATTTTACAAAAAGGGTTGATGAGAGAGATAAAGGGGATATCATCACTTGGACATAAAATTTACATAAATAAGGATATAGAATAAATTATCCCAACATAATGGTATGTGAATTAAAATACATAACAAAAGAAGTCTTTAAAAAAGGAGGGTGAAAGGTCCCCTTGCCGAGTTGGGTAACAATCGAAAAGTACACCCCATGGAAGAAGGGTCATACAATGAAGAAGTAAATACCATTAAATTAAATTATACTACACAAAGTGTATAATAATGTTCATTACATACACCACTCAAAGGAAATAGTGGCAAACGTAGCATAAATGTCACGGGAATAAAAGTGAGATGAAAAATCACTTATGAAAACTCGGCACCCTAACAGCGCCACTAAAACTTCCAAAAATGGATTTATGAGATAAAATAGGGTATCCCATAATATGAACATAAAAAATAAAGTATGATGAATATAAAAGAACATCCCAAAGCATTAAAAAGATGGGATTAAAATAAATGACATCAATGAGAGTACTTAAAAATAAATAGAGAGGTTGGATCTCTTACGAAAATTCGGCAGCCTAACGACGCCACTCAAAACTTCCAAAATAGATTGATGAGAGAGAATAAGGTCTCTCATCATATGAAAATAAAATTTACAGTAAGATTAATATAAATTACATCCCAATAACAAGAAAGATGAGCTTTAAAAGGAATGACATAAAAGAGTGTACTTAAAAAGAAAGAGAGGAGTAGGATCCCTTACCTCAGGTCCGACTTGACTCGATCATTCTTTAACATCCTGAATAATAAAATTGAGTTAATTTCTACTTGCTTAAGAACATTTTTCAAGTTCATTATTCCTTTTATATCAATTATTGACATGTTATAAAAATCATGTAATCATTTAAGTTAATAATGTTTGTTTTGTCGATATTTGGTTCTTAAGTCAAAAGTGGACTTCTTACAATTACATGTTGTTCGTGTGGTCAAAGGTTCTTTATATCCAGAATCACATTCCTGATTTGGATATCATATATATCATATATATCCAGCATATACATTTATTTATAATATTACATAATCATTTAGAGGTAAGAAATGAAATGCACCGTTCATGGAGACGGTAAGCCATACGTACGCATGAACGCTACTTTCATTTCTATGTCATATTAAAGGAATTAAAACTAAATGAGAGATGTGTATATTTTTAATTCCAGAATTATATTAATCCTTTAGATGTATCATACATCATATATATCCATTATATGTACTTATAGTAGTAAATTATATTTGAGGATAAGAAATGAAATGCACCGTTCATGGAGACGGTAAGCCGTACGTACGCATGAACGCTACTTTCATTTCTATATCATACTTTAATAAAAAGAAAATAATAATTATATAAAGTTATATTATAATTCCAGTATAACATCAGTTATAATAACTTTAAATCCATCTTTTATACACCCCACATTTGGCATTAACGAATTAAATCACTTTGAGGGGGCGGTAGTCCACACTTCCTAAAATGAAGATATCGCGTATACCCCAAATGGAAGCCATAAAGGTATGCCACAAATGAAAAATACAGAAGCTTAAGTAAAACATAAAAATATTATATATAATATATAAACATATTGACATATTAATGGCCACCTTTGAAGGTGTTATATGAGTGTTGAACAATCATCATTTCGTGAGGCAGAAATTCGCCATCCATAGAAACTGTATGTTCCCTAACCATTAGATGAAGGTGTGTGTAAGTTTAGATATAATAATTATTATAACAAAATCCTAGTATATTTAAGATACTGGAGTTGTAACAAAAGAAATTAATAAAAAGAGTTTAGGGGGTTGGAGAAGCAAAAAAAAACAAAAGAGCACAAGTGAAGACGTTACCTTAAAATTGGGTAACTCTCTTTGGTTTGAACAAAAAGGGTATCTTGAAGAGCTTCATACCAAAGTTAAGGACTCTAGGATGAGGATAGGGATGTGGAGAGACAAAATGATCAGATCTTGGCCGAACCAAAGGATTGAGAGGTGTGGGTAAGGTGGTAGAGGTGGGGTCTTTTATAAGAGGATAGGAGGGGCAATCTTGGAAAAGTATAAAATGTTACTTTATTTTCAAATGGTTTTCGGATTTTAATGGTCCCACATTGATGTGTTTCTAGGTTAGGTGGTAAGGGTTCTAAATCCACCCATAAAATAGATTTTTGACATGTGTAGGTACTAGATTTTTCATTATCTTTCCATTTTATTTAAATCGTTAAATAATGAGGTCATCACGGCATCATCATGATGTCATAAAGAATTTAATTTATTTAATGTCTAAAAATTATAAAAACATACTATGATGTAGTAAATCTTTTTAGCTTTACAAGGACTATTTATAGTCAAAATTATGACTTGAATAACCACATGTAAAAATTGGTTTAGTAAAACAAATCATGTTGGTGACATTTTTTTTAACTTTAAATAAAAGGCATAAATGTCATTATCAAACCCAAGTGGATCCATGGGGTACCAAAAAACGACCCATGGGTTGTATTGGTCAGCCATAACTCATCCAATAGGGTTAGTACAAGTGTCAAGATATTTTCATTTTATTATAATATCATTTTTACCTTAAATCACACTAATTACCTTTAATCGCGTTTAATAAAAATTAAAAGTTACTTTTCATCAAAAATTATTTTCATCACATTGAACAACATTTTACTTAAAAATTAAAATCATTAAAATTGGATTTTTTAAATTCAAATCAGAGAAGTGGTAAAGTCCCATTTAAACGAAAAATCAAATTTTGTAACCACCACTTTGTGGTTTCACTATTCATCAAAAATTGGAGATTTTCAGAAAAATACCAAAAATTAACCCTAAGATATATTTGATATTCCAAATTCAAAAATGATGTCTATTTTACCAAATTCATAACATAGAAGTTGCATTAATTAATTTTATAATTAATTCTCACAGTTAGAGCAAATAGCATGTTTTTATGAAACAATAAGTATCAAAAGATTGACACTAGTTTAAGTCCAATTTCAAAGTGAAATTAATTCAAATGACCATTATTGGATTAAATGGTAAAAATATATTCTAATTTTACTAAAAAACAATCCAAACATTAATCTAATCATATAAATAAACTAGATTAAAAAGAGGTTTTGAATTAAAATACAACATTTTTCACTATTCATTAAAAAATGAACTTTATCATAAAGATACCAAAAATTTAAACAAAGTAAATATTGATGTCCCGATTCTAAATAAAAATATTAGTTTTTCAAATATAAAACATAAAATTTCCAAAAAGTGGATTTAAAAGAGGTTTGCCTTCAAAATGCGGTTAATCGACCTTTTAAAGAATATTAGAATGTCTACGCTTAAAATTAGATTCATTCGCATTTTTAATCCTCTAACATTTATTGTAAAGAGTACAAATATTTGAAAAACATATATAATAAATTTTTAGGTAGTTTTGATCATTCCCGCCATTACAACAGCTAGGCGTTAACTAATATTTAAAATAATATTATTTTATTATTAGAGTGCAACGTAAGATTCCCAAGAAACTCGTCGTTGCGTATTGGGTACGCCATCAAGCATAGCATCACCTTTAAAGTAATATTAATATTTTATTCACAAATATGGATAAATATAGAAATTTCACATTCTTTATTTACCTAGGGTGTTACATCCTTCCCCCCTTTTGGGAATTACGTCCTTGCAATTTTAAAATTGGGCATGGAAATATCTTTGAAAGTCCCACATTGGAACAAGAGTTGGTAAAACAATCACTTTAAAATAAATAAAGATAAGTACAGAGGTCACCTGAGTTAACCCATACTAGGATTCCATGTAGGAAAACATGGACATGGAGGAGAAAACATAGGGTCATGTTCTGATGGAGAGTGATATAAAACATGTTTAGGAGAAAGTTAACCACAAGAAAATCACAAACTTGTGATGGGTTAAACGGTATTCGATTCCCCAGTAGGAAAATTTAACAGACAATATATTTGTTTTAAGTTACTCTTCATTGAGGAATTTATTTTTAAGCCTAACTAAATCACAATGAAACATACTTACTTGTCATGTAGACTTCCAACTTTTACTAGATTCTTTAATCAAACACACATTTTCTCCAAAGATGAGTATTTAGGAAGACTTGTTTGCACTAAGTGTACTATAATCAATTTCTAGAGAATCACCTAATCCACAAAAGATAACTATATACTTCCCATGTCTTTAGACTCTAACCAAAACCAAAACCAAAAAGGTTAGTACAAGATAAGATAATCCAGAAAAGGATAACCCTTTATAAAAAGAAAATCTATTCTTAATCTCCAGAATTTCCCCAACAAAACCCAAAGTTCAACGAGGACCATTCAATAAACAATTTGTCCATAAAATTCTTCAAATTAATCCAAACTAAGATTGAATCCCAAATATTTGAAGGATTTAGTCACATAGTCTTCGAAGTTAAGTTGTAACATTTATCTCCAAAAAAACATCAGTTGCTCCTAAAGTCTCGCATTGAAAAGTAATTAACCTAATCACATATCCTCCACGATAAGTTAGTAATTTTCATAAAAACCCAAAATCAACTTACTCTTAATTCATAAAGTCGCCTAACTAAGAAAATAAGTCATACTAACCAGGGATTTCATGTAGTCCAGTGGTAGGTGATAAATACCCATTTCACTTTGGTTGTGGGTTCGATTCCCGTAGCTTTGTCTGACGCGACGAGTTGTCACACGGTCTGCGTGTTGTCCTTTTTATAAAACTCCAAAAATAACCCTAACATGTTTTAACCTTAATAGTTTCCTTATACCTCTCAGTTTCATCCAAATTTGTTACGGTCTCAACATCTTAATTCTTGAAGTCTTATTTCACCACCATAAGATAAAATAAAAGGATTCCCAAATTGAATAACATCATACCTTGATCATGGTGTACACTCTATTTCATCATCATCTTACTCACATAGGTAGAAGTCCCATGCATTACAACAATGATTTAGAGATCCTTCAAAACCATTTGCTTCCTCCATCCAAATACACCTTGTACAACATGGGTCATATTGGTGTTCACAGAAAAACAGTTTTGGAGAATAATCATGTTTGACATATAATTCCAAAACATCTGATAAAACATGATTTCTATAAAATAGTCGGAGAGAATTTGAGTTGAAACTTTCTATTATTGGTCCTTTTAAAATACCATAAGTATGTGCTAAGAGACTATATTTTAAAATCAAATATAAATAGGTTGCGCAAGGGTCTCCTTCCTCAGCACCATCTTTAAAATCATAATATGCTTCAAATTCTTGTGATAAGGTAAAATATTTGAAAATACCTTGATAATATTTACCTTTCTTGAAAATATGAGAATATTGTGAAAATAGTATTTGTCTAAAAACAACCCATGATCCATGATGATAACGAGGTATAGTGGAGGTGTTTGATATCTCAAACAACTACTTGCAAGTGAGTTGTATGCTAGAAAAATTTTCACAATCATCCGAACATGACTTTGCAATAATTATTGCAAGCATGTCATCAGGAAGAGATATGAATGTCATTTGAGATCCTTCTCCTTCCATTCATAACCGACTTTACTTGACCTGAAAAAAGTTATAAAACAAGGATTTAACTGAAATAATAGATATAGGGACTAATCATGTGTCCAACAAAAACTCATAATCCCTAAAGTTGTCTAAACCGACCTCTGATACCAACTATAAGGCCCCAGCCTTAAACCTTACTTAATATTGAATTAAATGAATAATTCACATTGAGGATCTTTTCAGGTTCAGAGTTTTAGAGAATTAGGACATAACTATTGCATCTCCAAAGATTACAAAGTATAAACTTTTACTAAGTTTCCATAAAATAAAAACTCTTAAAAAGAAACATGTCCAGTTCCATGTTTTAGGTTGCATGACTTTCCCATGATCCCATCCTTGACCCTATTCCACGTTAAGTCCTGTGAAAAACATTTCAAAAACTTGGGATGAGAATAAAAATCTCAGTAAGGGATACACAAAGAAGGAAAACTGTTAGTTTTTCAAAACAACAAGTAAACCATGTATACTTTATCAAAGTAATACTTTTCAACTTTTAGAAGTAGTAAAAACTCTTCACTGAATAAAAGTTCATTACATACCCTTCTATAACCAAAATATTACCATAAAACCCATATAAAGATCACATAACATATAAAGGTAACTTGGGACATAAACATACATAATTGGAATAACCATAAGGTCTACATCCACACATATCACTTAATGGAATATCCATTCGGCCAACTTCCATACATACTTAATGGAATATCCATACGGCTGACTTCCATACCCAATGCATTGGAGGTTATAACGTAACCACCCGTCCTAGTATTCACGGCACCACCAGTCATATGGTTTATCACGTAACCACCCGTAAAATGTCCAAGTACCATCATTATACATAAAATATTGAAAATATAAACATTTCAATAACAACATCTCATTTTCAATCAAAATAAGTAATTCCAAGATATTGAATTAATCAATCCATTTTCAAAAATCATTTAAAAGAGACTTTTGAATCAAAGTTTCCCATACCACTTTGAAGCTTTTATTGGAATTATAATTTAAAAACATTAATGTCCATATAAATAAATACTGAAAACCATTTTGAAAACATGGACATTAAAGATAAAGATTTAGAATAATAAATCTTTAAAACATTTAAAATGACATTTTTGTTAAAGAGTTTTTAAGAAAATGAGAGACTCTTGAATACAAATAATAGCGGAATAACATTTAATACGAACTTTATAATATCATGAGAATAAAGGGATTCATGATATAATATATCAAAGGACAGTATACACACCATATAATAGTGAATTGGTGCATGACAACAATGAAGTCTCAAAAGAAATGTAAAATGAGATGAAATCCATTATAAAGAAGGTATCCTTAAATTAAGGATAAATCAATATCATAATTATGTGTGACAAATATAAATACACCCAATATAAGTGGATATTAAGTGTAAAACAATAAATGTTTATTCACACATATTCAAAGGATGACAAATTTAATAACTACATGTTGAACCCAAAGAAATCGAAATTGGGTTAAGAAGTTCCCTTGGTAAAATTCGACAGCCTAACGACGTCACATAAAATTTTACAAAAAGGGTTGATGAGAGAGATAAAGGGGATCTCATCACTTGGACATAAAATTTACTTAAATAAGGATATAGAAGAACATATCCCAACATAATAGTATGTGAATTAAAAGACATAACAAAAGAAGTCTTTTAAAAAAAGGAGGGTGAAAGGTCCCCATGCCGAGTTGGGTAACTTTCGAAAAGTACACCCCATGGATGATGGGTCATACAATGAAGAAGTTAATACCCATAAATGAAATTATACTACACAAAGTGTATAATAATGGGCAGTAAATACACCACTCAACAGAAATAGTGTCCAACGTAGCATAAATGTCACAGGAATAAGAGTGAGATGAAAAATCCCTTACAAAAACTCGGCAGCCTAACAGCACCACTTAAAACTTCCAAAAATGGATTTATGAGATCAAATAGGGTCTCTAAAAATATGAATATAAAAAGTAAAGTATGAGGAATATAAAAGAAAATCCCCAAGCAAAATAAAGATGGGCTTAAAATAAATGACATAAATGAGAGTACTTAAAAGGAAATAGAGAGGTTGGATCTCTTATGAAAATTCGGCAGCATAACGACGCCACTCAAAACTTCTAAAATGGATTGACGAGAGAGAATAAGGTCTCTCATAATATGAACATAAAAATTACAGTAAGAGTAATATAAAAGAACATCCCAATAACAAGAAAGATGAGCTTTAAAAGGAATTACATAAAAGAGTGTACTTAAAAAGAAAGAGAGGAGTACGATCCCTTACCTCGGGTCCGACTTGACTCGATCGTTCTTTAACATCCTGAATAATAAACTTGAGTTAATTTATACTTGCTTAAGAACCTTTTTCAATTTCATTATTCCTTTTATATCAATTATTTACATGTTATAAACATTATGTAATCATTTATGTTAATAATTTTTGTTTTGTCGATATTTGGATCTTAAGTCAAAAGTGGACTTCTTACAATTACATGTTGTTCATGTGGTCAAAGGTTCTTTATATCCTAAATGAAATTCCTGATTTGGATATCATATATATCATATATATCCATCATATACATGTATTTATAATATTACATAATCATTTAGAGGTAAGAAATGAAATGCACCGTTCATGGAGACGGTAAGCCGTACGTACGCATGAACGCTACTTTCATTTCTATGTCATATTAATGGAATTAAAACTAAATGAGATATGTGTATATTTTTAATTCCAGAATTATATTCATCCTTTAGATGTATCATACAACATATATATCAATTATATGTACTTATAATAGTACATTACATCTGAGGATAAGAAATGAAATGCACCGTTCATGGAGACGGTAAGCCGTATGTACGCATGAACGCTACTTTCATTTCTATCTCATACTTTAATGGAAAGAAAAAAATAATGATATAAATTTATATTATAATTCCAGTATAACATCGTATATAATAACTTTAAATCCATTATTTATACATCCCACATATGGCATTAACGAATCAAATCACTTTGAGGGGGCGTTAGTCTGCACTTCCTAAAATGAAGATATCGAGAATACCCCTAATGGAAGCCATAAAGGTATGCCAAAAATGAAAAATACAGAATCTTAAGTAAAACATAAAAATATTATATATCATATATAAACATAGTGACATCTTAATGGCCACCTTTGAAAGTGTTATATGAGTGTTGAACAATCATCGTTTCGTGAGGCAGAAATTCCCCATCCACAGAAACTGTATGTTCTTTAACCATTAGATGAAGGTGTGTGTAAGTGTAGATATAATACTTATTATAACAACATCCTAGTATATTGAAGATACTGGATTTGTTACAAAAGAAATGAATAAAAAGAGTTTAGGGGTTGGAGAAGAAAAATAAAACCAAAGAGCACAAGTGAAGACGTTACCTTAAAATTGGGTAACTCCCTTTGGTTTGAACCAAAAGGGTTTCTTGAAGAGCTTTCTGCCAAAGTTAAGGCTTCTAGGATGAGGAGAGGGATGCGGAGAGACAAAATGATCAGAGCTTGGCCGAACCAAATGTTTGAGAAGTGTGCGTAAGGTGGTAGAGGTGGGGGCCTTTTATAAGAGGAGAGGATGGGCACTCTTGGAAAAGTATAAAATGTTACTTTATTTTCAAATGGTTTTCGGATTTTAATGGTACCACATTGATGTGTTTCAAGTATAAGGTGATAAGGGTTTGAAATCCATCCATACAATAGATTTTTGACATGTGTAGGTCCTAGATTTTTCATTATCTTTCCATTTTATTTAAATCGTTAAATAATGAGGTCATCGCTGCATCATCATGATGTCATAAAGAATTTAATTTATTTAATGTCTAAAAATTATAAAAAAAATACTATGATCTAGGAAATATTTTTATATTTCCAATTACTATTTATAGTCAAAATTATGACTTGTATAACCACATGTAAAAATTGTTTTAGTAAAACAAATCATGTTTGTGACATTTTTATTTTAACTTTAAATAAAAGGCATAAATGTCATTATCAAACCCAAGTGGCTCCATGGGATACCACAAATCTACCCATGGGTTGTCTTGGTCATCCATAACTCATCCAACAGGGTTAGGACAAGTTTCAAGATATTTTCATTTTATTATAATATCATTTTTACCTTAAATCACACTAATTACCTTTAATCGCGATTAATAAAACTTAAAAGATACTTTTAATCAAAAATTATTTTCATCCCATTTAACCACATTTTACTTAACAATTAAAATCATTTATATTTGATTTTTGAAATTCAAATCACAGAAGTGGTAAATTCTCATTTAAACGAAAAATCAAATTTTGTAACCACCACTTTGTGGTTTCACTATTCATGAAAAATTGGAGATTTTCAGAAAAATACCAAAAATTCACCCTAAGCTATATTTGATATTCCGAATTCCAAAATGATTTCTATTTTACCAAATTCATAACATAGAAGTTGCATTAATTAATTTTAAAATTAATTCCCGCAGTCAGAGCAAATAGCGTGTTTTTATGAAACAATAAGTATCAAAAGTTTGACACTAGTTTAAGTCCAATTTCAAAGTGAAATTAATTCAAATGACCACTATTAGATTAAATGGTAAAAATATATTCTAATTTTACTAAAAAAAAATCCAAAAGTTAATCTAATCATATAAATAAAATAGATTAAAAAGAGGTTTTGAATTAAAATACAACATTTTCACTATTCATTAAAAAAATGAACTTTAACATAAAGATACCAAAAATTTAAACAAAGTAAATATTGATGTCCCGATTCTAAATAAGAATTTTATTTTTTCAAATATAACACATAAAATTGTCAAAAAGTGGATTTAAAAGAGGTTCACCTTCAAATGGCGGTTAATCGACCTTTTAAAGAATATTATAATGTCTACCCTTAAAATTGGATTCATTCGCATTTTTAATCCTCTAACATTTATTGTAAAGAGTAAAAATATTTGACAAACATATATAATCATTTAGTAGGTAGTTCTGTTCATTCCCGCCATTACAATAGCTAGGTGTTAACTACTATTTAAAATAATATTATTTTATTATTAGAGTGCAACGTAAGATTCCCAAAAACTCGTTGTTGCGTATTGGGTACGCCATCGAGCATAGCATCAACTTTAAAGTAATATTAATATTTTATTCAAAAATATGGATAAATATAAAAATTTCATATTTTTTATTTACCTGGGGTGTTACATCCTTCCCCCCTTTTGGGAATTACGTCCTCGTAATTTTAAAATTGGGCTTGGAAATATCCTTGAAATTCCCACATCGAAACAAGAGTCGGTAAAACAATCACTTTAAAATAAAGAAAGATAAGTACAGAGGTCACCTGAGTTAACCCATACTAGGATTCCATGTAGGAAAACATGGACATGGAGGAGAAAACATAGGGAAATGTTCTGATGGAGAGTGAATGAAAACATGTTTAGGAGAAAGTTAACCACAAGAAAATCACAAACTTGTGATGGGTTAAACGGTATTCGATTCCCCAGTAGGAAAAGTTAACAGAAAACATTTTTGTTTTAAGTTACTCTTCATTGAGGAATTTATTTTTGAGCCTAACTAAATCATAATGAAACATACTTACTTATCACGTAGACTTCCAACTTTTACTAGATTCCTTAATCAAACTCATAATTTCTCCAAAAGATGAGTATTTAGGAAGACTTGTTTGCATTAAGAGTACTATAATCAATTTCTAGAGAATCACCTAATCCACAAAAGAGAACTATATACTTCCCATGTCTTTAGACTCTAACCAAAACCAAAACCAAAAAGGCTAGTACAAGATTAGATAATCCAGAAAAGGATAACCCTTTATAAAAAGAAAATTTATTCTTAATCTCCAAAATTTTCCCAACAAAACCCAAAGTTCAACGAGGACCATTCGATAAACAATTTGTCCATAAAATTCTTCAAAGTAAACCAATCTAAGATTGAATACCAAATATTTGAAGGATTTATTCACATAGTATTTTAATTTAAGTCATAACATTTATCTCCAAAAAAACATCAGTTGCTCTTAAAGTCTCGCATTGAAAAGTAATTATCCTAATCACATATCCTCCATGATAAGTTAATCATTTTCATAAAAACCCAAAATCAACTTACTCTTAATTCATAAAGTCACCTAACTCTAAAGAATAAGTAATACTAACAATTCAAATCATTTAAATTGGAATTTTTAAATTCAAATCACAGAAGTGGTAAAGTCCCATTTAAATGAAAAATCAAATTTTGTGACCACCACTTTGTGGTTTCACTATTCATCAAAAATTGGAGATTTTCATAAAAATAACAAAAATTCACCCTAAGCTATATTTGATATTCCGAATTCAAAAATGATGACAATTTTACCAAATTAATAACATAGAAGTTGCATTAATTAATTTTATAATTAATTCCCGCAGTTAGAGCAAATAGAGTGTTTTTATGAAATAATAAGTATCAAAAGATTGACACTAGTTTAAGTCCAATTTCAAAGTGAAAATAATTCCAATGACCACTATTTGATTAAATGGTAAAAATATATTCTAATTTTAAGAAAAACACAATCCAAAAGTTAATCTAATCATATAAATAAACTAGATTAAAAAGTGGTTTTGAATTAAAATACAACATTTTTTACTATTCATTACAAATGATCTTTATCAGAAAGATACCAAAAATTTAAACAAAGTAAATATTGATGTCCTGATTCTGAATAAGAATTTTATTTTGTCAAATATAACACATAAAATTATCAAAAAGTGGATTTAAAAGAGGTTCGTCTTCAAAAGGTGGTTAATCGACCTTTTAAAGAATATTAGAATGTCTATGCTTAAAATTGGATTCATTCGCATTTTTAATCCTCTAACATTTATTGTAAAGAGTAAAAATATCTGAAAAATATATATAATCATTTTGTAGGTAGTTCTTTTCATTCCCGCCATTACAATGGCTATGCGTTAACTACTATTTAAATTAATATTATTTTATTATTAGAGTGCAACGTAAGATTCCCAAAAAACTCGTTGTTGCGTATTGGGTATGCCATAGAGCATAGCATCCCCTTTAAAGTAATATTAATATTTTATTCACAAATATGGATAAATATAAAAATGTCATATTCATTATTTACCTGGGGTGTTACAGGGATACGGGGGATAAGGTCTTTACATTACCCATCTAGGAAAGAAATGGATTAAAATCATGAAGATTTATTGATCATGATTTCTATGATTGGAACTATGAAATCAACCTATAGTATGTACAATTTTAGGCCCTTGAAATCCAAAAAACCTTGATTTTCAATTATTTTTCTTAATGGTGACAATTGTTTAGGCCCATTTTTAGTACAATAATTCTTGACAGTTGATGGATTTGATAAGATAGTCATATTGATCTTGGACTACAATATAGTCATATTGATTATTCTTCCTAAATGCTTGTTTGAAATGAATATAATAATCTGATAGGGCCATAGTATTGGTTTCCACATGAGAATTCATACCATGAATCTCTATTTCATTCTTGGTGAATACATAACTATTCAAATTAGTGAACAAGATATGAATATTTTTCCCTTTATGAGTTATGGTCAGGATAATAAATTAGAGTTGTGAGTATTATTCCATTGACATGTTTCCATATCTATATTCATTGATGGTACATGATATGAATACCTTGATTGATCGAGGTGGTTTTATGAGGTCATCCTCATCTTTTAATATGACATTTTCTATGGTAGTGGTTGATGATACATTTTTCGAAAGAGGGGGAAATAATTCAAGGGTAATTTTTATCTCAATGATTTTGAGGTAAGTGTACACAAATCTCAAGAGAGTTAATTTATGTGTGTCATTATCTGAATAATAATTAAAATTATCTCCCAATTAAGAAATATTATTTGGTTTAGATGAAGAATCAACATTTACTAATTCAAATAATTGAATATCTATATTTTCATCCATTTTTTGTTGTTGTTTGGGGTTTTTAAAATTGAATGATGATGCATAAATCTGTTGATATTTTCAGATAAAGGGGTATCATATTTGACTAAGGAATTATCATATTAGGTGAAAACAATCCTATGTAGTATTATCTCTAATATTATGGATTTCACTATGTAGATTGGGGAAAATAAAAAATTAAATCTTTGGAAAATATGTAGATAATATTTTGTGGCATTCATCATATCGATGAAACATGCATAATAACTACTAGGGTTACTATTTAGATATTTGGGGTAGTTAAAAAACCATTTGGTGAAGTCACATTTATATGTTTGTTTTACATCTATTTCATCACTTCTCTCTTATGGAAACCTACTTCGTCACACTGATTCTCAAAATATTTAATGTGGAATCATTTGAAAATAGTTAACCCATATTACGGTTGATATTTTACTTCATGTTATTATAAATCAATGATGATACCATCATTTGGATATGGATCCAATTTCCTCATAATTATACAATAAATATAGTTCCCTACTATATGACTATGAAAATTGAAATTGATACAAGATATATGAACACTGATCTGAGGTTGATCACCCCTATTGGATTTTTTTCACTTCTCTATACCAATGAATGACTAATTTAACATGACAAAATTAATATTAACTATAAACCAGGTATCAATGTGTATTGATTGGGATAATATTAATCCCAATTGAATTTTTTCATTAGGGATGTCTGAATATTTACATTGTCAAATTTTACTAAGTAGTACTACGTTATGATATGTCCCCAGATAAAATCCTGTGGATCTTTTTATTTGAAAGATGTATTAAAATAAAATTTAATTATGGTAGTCTTTATATGATAAAAATTATATATAATTAATTCTGTAATGAATTCATGGAGTACATTGATATCTTGTTGAAGTGATTCACAAATCCTTCTTGTGAGATAATGAATACCAAAGATTGAGCATTTTTTTATAAAAACCAACATTTTCATGATGTCAAACTTCTGCACTAGAGATTTATGTTTCTTAACATGGGGTTGTTATTAAAAATATATATTTGGGTTTAAGGTTATAAATATAGATTTATTGAGTTTATGGGAAACTTTTTAATGAATATTTACTTCCCATGATTTGATCTAACCTAGTCTACAAATGTTTTAATATTGATTCGATTGTGGTACTATAGCTAGCCAGTCCTATAAGAAAATTAATTTTTGATATACTCATTAGTATTATGGGGTATCTCTATTTAGGTTAAGGTCTCACTAAATTTCATTACCACAGGATTGATCTTTGTATACAGCTTTAGGGTGGATGTAGTTAGAGTATTGATCTCATCCATGACTATGACTTCTCTTGTTACCTCATTTTTTGACATCTATTGATAGCTCCTGATTATTTGAAGATAACTAATAATAATGTCAATATTATTCATCACAGAAGGATTATACCTAATAATGGACATTAACTTATTCAAAAGTTAATTTTCATCTACTGAGGATTTTATTTGGATGGCCATCATCTATTTTGTGAATGATAGAGGATTTAAATCCATAAGGGTTTGGACTAATTTGGGATTCATTCAAATTCCCTTGTCCTTACCTATCTTCCAATTTTTTTAGTTTTTCATGCATCCATGATATGGAATCATTGGTATCATATGAGGTAATATAATGAAATCCATGTTCATAATTGGTTGATTTAGTTGTGACCAAATAATTTTATGATCCATATCATCTTTCTTTTAGATTATTCAATCATTAAACATTCATCCATATTTTAAAAGGATTTTTTTCCATCAACTTCATCATCAACCTAGATAGTGTACACATAAGATACTTATGTTTTAGTGCTTCAAAATTTTACATTTTGCGAATCAACCAATTTATGGTAGGAAACCATAATGTTAAACCAATCTGGCAAAGTGTATCCCAACATCCCATGAATATAGAATTAGTTAGGATGAACACTATTTCGAAAATCAATTTTTTTATGGAAATAGATATAATAAGGTGATAAATTTTCATTCCAGTAATGAAATATCCTTGAACATACTCTTTTTGAAAATAATTAGATTTTGTTCCTTCTATCTTCATATCATAGTACACCTTGGTCTTTCCTTGCCTCTATATATGATAATTTATTATATTGTTGACTTTTTATGTGTGGTGTTGGGAAATAATGATATTTTTGTGGGTGGAACAACTTTTTAAGGGAGTTTCATGACTAAAATAGTTTCTTTATTTCTACACCTCCTTCTATGTGTAGCTAGAATATGGATATTTTCACTATTAGTTTGTTAAAAGGAAATATAAAAGAATTTCATGGAGTCTTTACACTCTCTAAACCCACCCAAATATTACCATCTGTTCGACAGTTTCTATTACACATCATGGTGGCTATATAAACAATAATTTGGTAGTTTTGTTAATGGGGAAAAAATTATATTTGAGTTTTTAGGCATTTCCTTCTTACAATGAAATTGAATACTCTCTCGTTTTCACATTCCCATTAATATCTATGGTAAAAAATGATCATCTTCCTTAAAACATAAAAATATTTTCCATGTAACTAATGAATAAGGTCTCCCTAGACCTTTTATGTGTCAATATATCGTGGAACTATACCAAAAAAATAATATTTTAACCATGTATTATATAAATAAAATGATTGTTGTAGCCTCCTAATAATCACGTAGACCCATCATAGGGACACACTATGACTCAAAATGTGCTTGGTGATACTTCAAATATATTATGTCATTAAATTTTAGAATGATAGGATTCTCAATATTGGTTGAAGGAGGAGTTTTATCCACCCATTCCAAACATGGTTTCCTATTGAGTGGGACTGGGTAAGTTCATTTTTATATAGAATACATTCATGTATCATGGTACATAGTAGAACTAAGGAGTTCTAGAAGACATTTTATTGGTGTTAATCCTTGAACATTGGTTTTAGGTTATGCTTGATGTATCTAACCTACATTCATAAGATGTTATCTCTGAGTTGGTGATGGACCTATGCTAATTTCAAATAATCAAGGATGCTACTACTATAGTGTAGAAAATAATGTTATTCAATAATCATTGTGTTAATGTGCACTAGTTTTCATGAACTATACCAAACAATGTGATTATATTCTACTCTAATGGGTTGATTGAATTCTACCTAATTAGTAAGAGGAGAAACTTTTAGTTTTTATTCAAAATTTTACTCTATAAGGATATTTCCTATTAATTTATTAGAATTTTGTAATTTCAAATTGTCGATATTAACCTCTTTCTATGCCATTTTTTATTTAGTTGAGATTATTTCAGCCTCTTCTAGTGTAAAATTTTATACTAATATCTTTAAATTTGTTTTTTGGTTATGAAAATAGAGGTGTTTTAATGTATAATCCGGAACTATAATGTTATAGGAAATCCAATAATTTCATGTATACATGAAATCCAAGAGTGTCTCATTCTAGAATGTGTCCGGAATGACTACTTCTATATCGCATTCTTTAATATTAATATATAGGCATGTATCCTCTACTAGGTTGATAGTGAAAAATTACATCTACACATATCATGTAGTATGAATCATATCACACCCATCTAAATAATAGTGTGTTTCTATATTCAAAATATCTTTAATGAATGGTAAATCATGGTCCTCCATTAAGTCACCTTTCAGATAATATTGTATTGGTTTTCATCCTCTACAAGGTTTATTCATATATATATATGATGTAACCATGGTGTTGGCCTATGGATGGATACCCTGAGGCAATCCACAGCTATCCTCACTAATCATTCCCAAAATGATAGGGTTGTGTCACATAGAGGTAGGTATGGCAGGGTTATAAAATATTGTAGGACACTTCCTAGTTTGAAAAATGATGAATTCCTTAAAGGTATTGGTAAAACATGTCCCATTCTGGCAGATGGAATATACATCATTTGCATGTTATCACATCTTGTATATATTTAATATTATATAATCCCATGATTGAGGGTGTTCTTAAAAATTTCCCTCACCCTGGGGGATATTTTTTCTCATGGATGGATTAACTACCAACCACAAACACAATCTTATTAATGCGATTCACTTTTACCCAAGCATTATTAGTATGTAGCACTTTTTTAGAACATGAAGGTATTCCCATTTCTACTATAGGATGATTAATTCTAACAATATTGTCCTTAGTTGAGATTCACATGAGACTATTTTGGATGTTTGACATACGTGTTCATTAGTTCTCTATTCTCTCCGGTCATTTTTTTATATTGGAATAAATATTATTTTTAGATGGATCAACAAAAAGGAATACTATTTGGGGTCAAAATCTCTCCTAAAATTATGAACATTCCAGAAAATATTTTTAGGTGCAGTGCATGCCCATATATAGAATGATGTGAAACACTATATATTCACCAAATCCTTAAATACACACATTACATGGGTTGTTCATGATTATATACCAATGTTTCTTTAAATAGTGGAGAGAAGGGTGTCCAAATTTATCAAAGGACAAATATAACCATAGATATCATGATGTGGAAAATAGATAAGTCAATCATGTTGTCTAACTTTTAATCTCTTATAGATTGTTATCAAACTCCTAAGAGGGGAGATTAATTGGTCTTATTTTAGGAATGGTTTTCCACATGTGCTGGTTCAATTATGGTATGAATTCCAATATTAGTGACATAGAGATGTTAAATGAAGAAATGTTGATGGGAAAGAACAACATCGTGAGATTGTCCTTAAGTATATTATTCCACATTTCCATGTAATCATCAACATCATTGAGGTAACTTTTTTCCTCCAAATCTGACCACCCAAATTTATTACTATACTATCTATCCTTAATTATAGTACTCCTAACCAGTGATGGAGATGTTTTAAAATAGTAGACAATTGATACCATTTGAATGATGTAACTCGATCATTTATGTGGGGCTCTTTATGAGGGGGATCTTTGAAAAGAATAGATATTAGGTGTGAATTCTTATCATGATGAATTGCAACTCGAGGGGGGGTAGTGACAGTCAAAATGTTGGGAAGGATATTACCTTTTCAAATTTTTATTTTATTACTATGTGTTTGAATATCATAATTTACATATTGATTGAATTTTTAAATATCAAGAATTGTGTTATCACAACGAAGAGCATTACATCATGTGTTTTGTAGAGTACTTATGGAACTGATGAGAAATATATTATGGGAGGGACCTATATCTCCATATCTACACTTGGTAACTAATCTAGAGGTAATAGTGTATCTAGATACAAAAGGTAAGTATTTTAGGGCATCATGTATCTCAATTATAATACATTAAAAAATATGGTCTTTAAATTTGAAGTGATTCCTACCTATGTCAAGATAAACTTATTGATTATCTTCATAGGGTACTTTAACAAAATATCTAGATATGATCTATCTTAGCTGACTCTATAGTCAGTGATTTAACCAGATGAAAAAATCCCCAAATATAGGAAATAATATGGGCATGTCACTTATCTTCTTATGGAATTTATTGATGGGCCCCTTTTATCAAGGTATGTTTGTTCTTCCATGTTTTTGTTGCTAAGGAACCATTTTATCAATATTGGTTAGGATTAATGGGAGTAAAATGTATTACTACGTTTGAGCTCCTTCTAGGATATATTGGAATGCCACTTTGGATGGGTGTTTGGTTATAGGCTCACACAAGTGTTTCAACCGAAATATACTGAAAACCCTCTAGAAGGGGGGATGAATATAAGACCTAATTGGTAGTCCTAGATATATGAAAAAAAATTATTTATTCTTTTATATGAGAATATATGTGGGACTTCTCCTATGTAATAATAAAGATATTCCAATTACCACCCACTTTCACAATATCCAGGATATGTTGACATCTCTGAATGACCTAGGGAGGGAAATGGTCATTTACATATTCTCTCACCAAGATCGTTTAGGATATTATATTATGAAAAAAGGAATGTGTATATGTTTTTTAGTGTTAATGGGGTAGTTATTGTGACCATACTTTTTCTTACATCACTATTACATCAATTTAATGACTAAAAAACAAAATAATTTTTCATTTAAATATTGAAAGGATTAGTGTCATTGTAAAATTTTCATTGGAAATAACATATACATAATGAATAATAAACATTATAAAGACAATTATTAATTATCCACTAATAAGTCTTCATAGTCTCCTTAGTAAAAATTTTCACTTGTGGATATACATTCAATGTAGGGGTGAGAAAAAATCCTTGTCAGGGGAAGGTACAATAAGTGACATAAATGAATAGTACATGGGTGAGAGTAATCATCATAATAATTTCATTACCATGGGATC
This sequence comes from Viscum album, assembly GCA_963277665.1. Lineage (NCBI taxonomy): Eukaryota > Viridiplantae > Streptophyta > Magnoliopsida > Santalales > Viscaceae > Viscum > Viscum album. Next base: position 1,115,921,632 of record OY728146.1, read on the forward strand.
ATCATCATATATAATAGGAATAAATTATAAAAAGGAACTGAATGTAACAATGCATAAAAGTGAAAGACAATGTTATAGTGGTCAAACAACACACATAGTTGTGAACAAATGTATCATTATGTTCATTTATAATATATCTATATAGTCATAACATCTTCATTTGGAAAATAAATAGAATAATATTCATGGATAAAACTTATTATCTCATGGGATAACAAACATTAACTAATTAATTGTATTTATGTATAGTTTTTGAACCACCTGTGATATTATAATATTTACATAATCATGCATTCCATAAAGAACGTATAATAATAATAATAATAATAATGAAATAAATAATTGAAAAAAAATTTCACCATATGGGATTCATAAAAAAATAATTAGTGAATATATTTTGTGGTTCCCAAATGAAAATTTAAGATAACACATTGGAATATATGATATTTTTTCATTTGATAAATTACAACACATGAAGAGTTGAAGGTCTATTTTGGAATGATTTTGTTATTAAATTAATTGGGTTTGGCAAAAAAATCTAGGCGGATCATTTATATCTCCAAAAAGATAATTTATGAATGTTTAATATTTTTTCAATAAACATTATATCAATATCATAAAATAGGTTTTTTAAAGGATGTATAAACCATATTATAGTAGTTGGGTTCGAGAAACCCCTAAGCTTAAATCACGCTTTATTTTGTAATTTTTATGTCTCATGAATAATAAATATGTATTTATTAAATCATGGAAAAAAGTGTCTTATGTTGACTTATATAACTATTTAACAATTTTTATTATTGGATTATATTTCTTATTTTAAATTTTTTTGGATCATTTTGATGACAGGTTTTCCTTAAACAATTTTCATTGTTTTGATTTCTCTATTTTTTAAAGATAAAATTTAAAAAATCAGAATAAATTAAAAAATTAGAAAAAAATATATATTTAGAAACTTATATTTAATAATTAATTACTTATTATTATCTATGGGGTTCGTGATAATAAATGAATCGACAATGTCTACATTGGCTATTAACCAGATCTTAATGGGACAATATCAAAAGAGTGGGAATGATAAGTATACAAATTTAATATGTGATAAATAAAATACATAATGTTAGTTAACAACATAAAAAGTTATATAACACCACTTCATTAAACTTATAATATCTGGGTTTGAATGTATAAGAGAAAAAGAGAGTGTGTGGTGGATAATGAGTGAAAAAATTAATGAGAACAAACCCTCTTCACATTGTTTCTTCTTCATTACGACACTACACTCATATTATGATTAGATTTATATGGATCAAAAACGTACCTAGGTATTATAATATGATTATGAATGGGGATGTGGGTAGAAATCTGTCATTGTATTGTTAGGGAGGTGTTTTTTTTTCAACGGAAGTGAGTGTGTTAATTTATATTTGAGGAGAGGGGTATTTTTAGAATAAAATATGGAATAAAATTATATATCCAATGTACACCTTGTAGTAAATAAATTTTAAAATTTAAATAATATATAAATATAATATAATGGTTTTAAAACTTTAAATCATAATTATTATTCGAATTTATTTGTTTACTAAAAAAAGTATCTTGCATAAAAAGAAAACTTGTTATTTTAATGGAAAATTTTTAATATTATACTTTGGAAAATGATATTTAGGTTTCAAAATTAAGTTTATTTTATTTTAATTTCTCTTTTATAAAATAAAATATATTTTCTATGTCATGTCTTAGATTTTATTCATTCATCCTTACATCATTAATGACTTAATTTAAGATACCCGGGTAACGATAAAAACTGAATTTTTACTATTCACATGAAAATTGATGTATTCCATAAAATTATAAATAAATACACATTGGAATATTTCAAAATTATAATTTGAAAAATTATATTTAATGAATAAAATTAAAATTAAAATGGAGAATTTTTTATTTTTGAACATAAATTTTTTTATTATTAACAAATCCTTTGAAATATAGTTTATAAAAAATATGCTTATATTTTATTATATTTTTCAATCATGATAGTTATAATTTGGAATTATAATATATATAATTATTTGTATTAGTCATGATTAATAGTATTTAAATTTTTTTTTTGTTTTTGGATAAATTAATATTCTAATGATCCGATTTCTATTCGAATGGTTAACTTTCCTCCTATAAATAATAAATTATTCCACTATTTATTATTTAAATAAATTCCTCTAATGGTTATATATTTCCATTTAAAATTATATCAATTATTTTAAAAATATTTTTTTTTATTTTTTATAGTTGTTGTCGTGGGGGTGGTGATTCTAGCAGACATGGGAAATCCATATTTTCAATTTTCAATCTTCATAATTTATATTTTTTCAATTATAATGGTTTTATTATTCATTGGTTTAGTATCTAATTAAGGTAAAAGTATTGGTTAATGAAATATTTGTATCTTAGTTTCTTTATGTGATGTATGTGTATAATACTATATAGTATAATATAACATACGATTATTTTAAAAGGAAAATATTATTTTTAAACTCTTGGTTATTACATTAATCCCCCATCTAGAAATTTAATACTTGAAATTTCAACTAAAAATATCAGTTGAGAATATGTGAGGGTACTTCTGTTTCATTGACTGCTCTGTATCCCACATGAAATCTACATATAAATGGTTCTTCCACAACATATTTACACGGTGAGTTTCGATCATGTGTTGAAAATTTTCTATAGAGTCTAATATATTCTTTTACTTCCATTCATATGATAGTTAATTCTACAATTTTTCCATTTATAGATTCATTACATGTTAGGTATTAAGTATGTAATTCCCTGGGAGAGATATGTGGAACACATCCGAAAATTGATCTATATTTTATAAAAGTGATAGTCTATAGGGTACTACTTCTATTCTATTAAAAATCTAATAGAGGCCAATGGACCATGGGAAATGAATCCCACTTTTTCAAAATCAAATGATAATATATAATGGTAATATTCGAGGGAAAACCTTATCTCCAACTTTAAAATCCACATTCATTTGGTGTTTTTCAGCATAGTCTATTTCCAACATTAAGATGCTTTTATAGGTTTTGGATGGATAGAAAATTATTTGTCATATCTCATTCAAGATTAGTTTTGGATAGCTTCCATTCTCCAATATCCTCCCAAAAATTTGGATATAAACATCACTTTTTATATAGAGCTTCATATGGATCCATTTGAATAATATAGAGAATGATGTTGTTGGTATAGAAATCAACCAATGGTATATATTGATCACATAAACCCTTGAATACTATTTAGAAGGATCTTAGTATATCCTTAATATAATGACTTATATTATTTGAATTCCCATTATTTGGGGTATGATAGGTTGTAATAAGATTCAATTCAATATTCAAATCATATTTCTTACTTCTTTAGAATTTAGATGTGAACCTTGGATTTTGATCAGTAATGATCAAAAGTTATTCCCAATATTGCCTCACCACATCCTTTACACATATATACAAAATTTATTCGTGTGGGAAATCATTCTAAATAATGATGAAGTGGCTAGTCTTGGTGAGGATATCTACCACAACCCATATTGCATTGTTTCCATTAGATCTCATCTAGAGACTCGAGAAAATGTAAATACTTATGTTCTCTCATTACCACATGGGAATAATAAATGGTTTTATCATCCCCTTTTACAACTTTCTATTTTCCTTAGATTATTAGAATACAAAAAACATTAAAATATAATCTATAATATATTTATTCAGTTTTTTCACAACATGGGATCTCATATATCATGGAATATCATAGTACGTCTAGGATGGATTGGTAAGAATGAGTTGTGATAATTATAAAGTAGATTCTTCTTTATTTTAGTTAATGATAGAACAACATCCATTTTACCAAACTAAATCACTCAATCATAATTAATATTGAATTAATGATACTTACTTTCCATAATAGCATTCTTCATTGTTTGGAGCTCTTGATCTATCATTTATCACTCCATGATCATCTCTTGCATAGATAGATGATAAATAATTTCTGAAATGTAGGGTGTATTCTCTGCTGTTATTTTTTCCAAACCCGTCATTTCTATATCAAGGATGATATGGTCTTACTCAATCTACATCATCGATAAAGTAACATGTTTTTTTCTACTAAGAGAAATATCTACCTATGTCAACTTCCCTGAATAATATGGAATAGGGAAATCATAGTCCTTGATTAGCTCTAACCATATTATTTAACAAATGCTGAGCTTTAATTATTTTCATATATACATTAGACTCTTATTATTGGTATATATGCCACAATTCTTACCATATAGGTCATTGCACAAAATCAATAGAGTAAAGATCATAGACTCTAGCTCTAGAACATGACTCCTGTAGTTATTCTCATGGATCTCAAACTATCATGACACATAGTCTATAACATTATCATTATTCAAGATTACCCAACCAAATAATTTTTATAAGAATTTCCCTATTTGAAAAAACTTATCACATTTTTGGTATTGTGAGTTCTAGAATAGTTATTAACCTTTTCTTGGTCTCCCTAAATAGTTTTTCCCATTATTAAATCTCAAAATACTTTACACCTTTCTATGTTAACATTATTAGAACTGTTGATAATATTGAAAAATATCAAACACAACATTGGTAGAAACCCACTATGCTAGAAAAACTATATATCTCTTTGACACCAGTTGTTCTAGTGTATTCCCCAATAACATATATATTTTAAACATCCACAAATATTCCATCACATGTGATCACGTGCACCACTAATGTGACTTTATGCATCCAAAAGTCTCAATTTCAGAACTTATAACACATTTAAAATTCTTTAATATTTACAACACAGTCCTTAAATTATATTCATGCTCCTCATTTTTTTAGTAAATAATAACAACATTGATCAAAACTACCAAAATTTTGTCTTTGCTATTTTTAAGGAAAATTTTAATAATATTCAGGATGATTTTAGGGGAATTATTAATTCGTAAGGTAATTTATATGAACTTATAAAGTATAGACCCTATATGAAAAGAACCCTTTTGTATATATTCATTCTTCACCTTCAACTGAATACTTACAGAATGAAGACACACCTTTGAGATATACCAGTCTCTTTTTAGTTGATAGAACAAGTCATAAATCTTTGGAAGGTGATAATTTGGATTTATAGTGATCATGTTGAACTCTTGATAATCAATATATAGACACATAGATCCACACTTTTTATTCACAATGAATACCGAAACACCCCAAGGTGAGGCACTAGGTCGTATCAGCCCTTTTTTGAAATTCCCTTACAACTACTTCCTTAACTCCTAATATTCAATTGGGGCTATCCTATAAAGGGAATTTATATATAGGAGTGGCTCTATGTATAAATTGTATTCATAAATCTCCCATGAAATCTGTGACATGTTTTAGTTACTATTTCGTATATAAATCATTTTATTCACTTACAATGGGAATTTCATATATTTTGATACCTTCCTTTAACTAAAATATCTGGGCAAGTTATGCTTTATCACATGGTATCAGCACCCACACCATTGATGTATTTACAAAAAGTGATTTATGATCATTCTATAATTTTTAGAGGATCATGTCCAAGTTTAGAATATGACAAGATATTTTATTTTTTTATAGTTGATGTGGGTTCAATATAAAGAGATCTAATATATTCTTGTTATAGAATTTTATTCCACGTGGGGATGAATTTTGAGATTCCCTAGAAGAATAATCCCACATACACTAATATAGGACAAGTAAAACACATGGGTTTCAATAATCGCAACACTATGCGATTCAACAGAAATCTCTACATCATAGTTTTTGGGATTTGATTCAACAGTTATATAAAACATATACGATAAAAAGAAATACGTAGAATCATAATAAAATAATATATCTTCCATTCTTAAGATAAATGTAAGTGTACATTGTAAAAATTAATTTTCACACACTAAATTATCATTTGTGATTGAAAAAGATTTCCCTTTCTCCTCTATATTTGGTAGTTTATAATGAAATTTAACATCATGTAATTGGGTATTAGTTCACTGTATTTATTAATTCCATTTCTCCCTACAGTTTAATAATTGAACTATAGATGGTTCATTAGGAGGTGTGTTCCTTTATCCTATTTTGGTGGATGTATTCTTCAAATCTCTATGACATTCAAGATCTTGGTGGCATTTTCACTGATAGTTGAATCATTTACCTTAAACTTTGAGGAAATTCCACTAACTTTCCTTACCAAAATCATCACTTGGGGTTGGTTGGATCCTCTTGTATTCTTCATTTGAACCACAAGTATGAAACTCAATCCTTTTCATCATATCCCCATTTCTAAATAGGGAAACTACGAACACCGTCTCTACATAGAGATCACAAAAAACCATATATTTATAAAACTAAAAGTACCATATATCTATAGCCTTAAGAGGTTATAGTTTCAATCTATAAAAAACCTATTTATATTTCTATCGTTTTTTATATAATTCAATCCCTGTGATGTTTTCCTAGTAATCCAGGATATATTCACATTACTTTAGGATATATATCGGTGAAATATTTTTTTCATATTTCATGGAATAATCCAATGGAAATTCTTGTTATGAAATATTCCCTTAAATTAAACCCACTCCATATCTTCCATTTCATCAACTTATTTAGTGTTATTTATCAACAACCACTATTGATCGGCTTCTCCACATAAAGGATAGAAAAGAAGATTAACTTTTTCCTTTTTAGAATAATGGAGCACATATAATATATTCTCTACTGAGTTAACCTACTATTCTATAATAAGCTAATTTAAAGTCCCACGAAACAGTTGTGATCATTTCCATATAAAAGACATAATAGCCAATTGTTACTTCCTGAGTAAAGGTGGACATTCCAAATGGTTCGTGTAATTTTTCATAGTTTGAGATTGGTGTGTATGCATCAACAAAATGTTTTATTCACTACCTACCATGGAATTGGGGATATCATTGATGTATTCATTGTATTATAATGGAAATGGGTAGTTTTCCATTTATCAATGGGTTCCCACCATTTTCATTGATATATATCGTTTGAAAAAATGTAATTGAACAAAGCATGAATGCCTTGTTTATATGTGAAAATGACTTCCAAAATCATATTTTATAGAATCCAATTGTTTATACTTCTTCTAAATGAAATATTCTTTGATTTTTACCTATATATAGACTTATCCGAAAGTATTTAACTATTTTTCGCCAATCCTAATTCAAAAAATAACTAAACTGTATATTTGACACTAGGTATAGAGAACCAATATTTACTAACATCATTGTTACTCCATTTTAAATATCAAAAAGAAAATAGTTTAACATTTAAGGATCCAAAGGTTTAATTTCTTGGGAAAATTAGGATAATAAATCATTTATAAATAATAATGAATATGTATTATTAAAATACATCTTATTTGTCCACTAATAAGATTTCACATTCACATTAGTTCATTTAGTAACCTGAGGATATACATCAATGAATGGGGTGAGACAAATTTCTGGTAATGGGTAATAGAAATAAGTTACATGAATCAATAGTATATGGGAGAGCATAATCATCCTAATCATTCCATAATCATTGGATCATAATCATAATCATATGTATAAATTTGAAAAAGGAATGGAATTTGGAGATGTGTCAAAATAAAACATCATATCATAGTGGTCAAATAACACACATAATTTTGAAATACAATAAAATAATTTTCATTCAAAACCTATGTGATTATTAATAACATAATCATTTTTAATAAATATTACATCATGTTTATGCATAATACATATTATCTACTAAAATAACACATAGAATGGAATGAGGTTTATTATATTTTCATAAATTATACATTCATGAAACATTTTTTAGTTCCCAAATGTAAAATATATATCATAAATTAGAATAAAATAACATTTTTCCTTCGAATATGAAATGACACATGAGGATTTTAATGTCTTTTGTATAGAAAATAATTTTTCAAAACTCATTGTATTGGGATTAAAAATAATGTTAGAGACATATAAATCAATGAAAATAAAAGGGGAATTTTTTTAAGTTATATATAAGAAACATTATTGGAATATCATAACTAAGATGTTATGAAAGTGGGATAACCTGAAGAAATAGAGATGGGTTTGCAAATCCTCTAAGCATAAAATCCGCTTGATTTGTCGCTTTTACGCCTCCTAACTACAAATATTATATTTATTTAAAAACTGATCGTATTTTGTTAAATATGTCTCTAGTTATAAATTATAATTATCTTATTTTATTTCATAATTTTAATTTTTTTTATGTTGATTCGTTTTGATATTATTTTTGCCTTAAAAAAATTTAATTTCTCATCAATTACCAATTTTTTTTCAATTTGATTTATTTTTAAGTAGAATAAATTCCATAAGTATTAAATAAATTCATTAATACATTTATATATATGAACTTGTTAATTATAACTATTAATAGGGTTGGTGAGAAGAGAATAATAGTTAACTCCCTCATTTGAAGTTAACTGATCGTTATCAAAAATTATTAAAAGAATGGGAATGGGAATATGAAAATTTAATATGTGATAAATGAAATAAAAAAAATTTGGTTAACATTATTAATAATATTTTCAAATTACACTTTATTAGTTATATAGGATTATTGTCTAAATGTTGTGGAGAAAAATAGAAAGAGGATAGGAGAATAAGAGGAATAATTCATTATAACACACCCTCTTCTCAGTGGTTCTTCTTTTGAATGACACTAAAATCATTTCATGATTGGAGTTGGATGGTTTCAAAACATCACTAAAATTTTATAAAATATTTACTAGAGAGTATTGTGGGATATATTTTTATTTAAAAAGTGAGGGTTGAGTTTTTTTCCAAGGTATGGAAGTGGGGTTATTTATAATTGTGGAAATGGGTATTTGTAGATAAAAATATTGAATAAAATAATATATCAAATGTAAACCATGTATTAGTAAAATTTAGAATATATAAATCATTTAAGAATATAATATAATGGTTTAAATTCTCTAAATGAGATTTATAAATCTAATTATTTATTTTATTAATAATGGAATTTGAATAAAAAAGAGAAATTGTTAATTTAAGGGAACATTTTTATATTTTGACATTGGAAAATCATTTTAGGGATTATAAATTATGTTTATTTTATATTAATTACAAATTTATGAAAAGAAATATAATTTTATTTAACATAATTTTCTATAAATTATTTGATCATTATTACATCCTGAATGACGAAATTTAGGATACACTATTTATGATAAAACATTATTTTCACTATTTGTCAAAACATGAGGTATTTCAAAAAATTACTAGAAAATAATCAGAGAAATTTTTATCTTTCTTACTTAAAAAAAATTATTTTCGTGAAAATAATTACCTAACATAGATAATTATACTTTTTAATATAAAAATTATGATTTTTTATATCATATAAAATGCATTTTATAAAATATGTTCCTATATTTTCTATGAATTTTCTAATAATGATAGTAATATTTTCGCATTTTCGTATTTATATCTTCATAAATTAATCGTGATAAAAAATATTTATATTAAATGTTATTATTATTATTATTTTGTAAGATTTCTATTCCAACGGTTAGGTTACTATTTCCAACCACCATGTTATTATTCTCAATGGTCAAGTCACTATTCAAATGGTCGCATTACTATTCTAATAGTCACATGCCATCTAATAAATAATAATTAATTAATTCATTAATTAATCATATCAATTCCTACCAAGGCTTAAAATTTCCATTTTCAATAATTTAAATTGATTTACTGATATTTTTTTTCTTTTCTATAGTTTTGGTTATGGTTACTATGATTCTAGCAGATTGGGGGATCTGTATTTTCTCATTCTACTTTTAAAAATGTAAATTTTTCCCAATTTTAATTTCTTGAAAATTAATTGGTTTATTTACTTATTAATTTAAAAGTATTTATTAAAGAATTAATTTTTTGTCAGTTTCTTTAGGTAATGTGTGTGTATAATACTATATAGTATAATATAATAAGAATTTATTTCAAGAGATAAATTAAATTTATAACCTCAGGGTTGTTATAGATAGGTTCCCCTTCTTATCATTATTTTACCATTATTATATTCTAGAAGATATAATGTGCGGTGAAGGTAATATGGACTTCCCCTTGTAGTTATTGGGATGTGATGGCTGGCATGTGGGGTATTAAAATGGAAAAGAGCATGCTAAATAGTTAGCATTATAGTGTGATCATTGGATTTTTTTAAGGAATATTGGATTTTAACCCACTCCCTATGTTTGGTAGGTTTTCATAATAAGTGAGGTCCTAAAAATCATAGGTCTATGTAACAAGGGGTGGAATACACTACCTTATGGCTAAGGAATTCTATTTGTTAATGGTGTTCTTATGATGTTTACGATAAAAATGACTATGAGGAATCCTCATAGGAATCTATTAATATGGGTTGTGGTCACAAATTATTTACCTATACACCATCCCTTGGTAAGGGATGTATTGATTGTTGTGTTCTAGGGAATAACTCCTAATTTGGTTACGTGATGCAACAAGAACCACTACATTGACTACATATTTCCCAGGATTGAGTGGGATCCCAGGATTTTGTTATTGGTGACTTTTTCATGTAGCTTCTATGATAGGATCAATAATGTGTCAGTAATACTACCTAACCATAATATTCTATGATTGTTGTTGAAGGAACTATATGGGTTATGTATTCATTTATGTCTTCTAGGTTACATAATTTTCAGGTAGTTGTAGCATGATAAATTATACTAGAATAAAAGCCTATCATTTTTTAAGGTCACTCTTGATGGTGTACTTGAAAGAAATATTATAAATAAAATAAATCTAATATGTATAGTATCTCATATATATTAATGTTCATCCAATCAATTTTAATGGATATTAAAATATATTTTACTCTTGTTTAATGAATAATGCATATTAATTTCACCATTTACATTTTTATAATTAAGATGAATCAAAATGTCTCGACATGTGGAAAATATGATTGGCTTATTTTTTGGTAATAAATGATTCCATTTGTGTTCAAAAATATTTTGTGTGACACACATGGAAAATTGGATAATTATCAGTTATGAAGGTATTAATATGATTCAAGGATTCATGTAGTGTTCGCATTTTTTGGTTTTATTGTAATATAACATATTAGTTAAAATGATGTTTAGTTTTGACCGACTAATAATTTTTAACATCGTTACACAATGTTCACTATTTTTGATTGCATTAAACATGATATTAATATTGAACTGATGATCAATTCTAAAGGAATTAAAATTAATGAATGAGTAATGTCACATTTAAATTTGTTTCTTGAAACAGTGAAAAAATGGACTGACATTTAGTTGTGAATAACTGAAAATGGCTAAAGGAATTATATCCAGTGCACCATTTTTTTATAGGAAATAGATGAAAAATTTATCCTAATATCATATTATTATTGAATAAATATATATAAATAATTCTCATTAGGTACAAAATTTATTTTTCAGCCAAAATATAGTGGTTTAGTGATCTATTGTGGGGGAATTGTCATATTAGTATAATTTCTATATCATGTCATTATTCTTATTTTAGATGGTTTTTGGTTGGGTTTCTCTATTAAATAAGAAGCACCCAACAAATCCAACATCCATGAAAATTAATTTCATTATGGAAATAATTTTTCAAAGAAAAGTATTGAATGGGGTTCCTACCAGTAACGTTTATAAATTAATTTTTTTCAATAAGTTTGACGTTAAGACTCATAACACCATATTGGGGTAATTATTTCCTACTCTAGAACCATATTATGTATTTTGGGCATAATCATTGATCCTAATGATATCACAATGTAATATATGTTACCCTTATTCTAGTAATTATTCATTTTAGATTTTTTAAATGTGAACATCTCTATGTATTAGAGATATTGTATCAATGTGAATATATGGATGTATTATATATTGTTCATTAAATAATACCTTTTAATATATTAGAAATTATTGTTATTTTTTTCTTATAAGTGATACTTATTCTATTAATATTATCTGTTTTAAATCTTCATTGCATGGTTCTCTATAATTTATTTCCATTCAAGAAAATTTTATATGTTAAAGATATTAGGATTTATCCCTCAAATGGGTATTCCTAAGTACCAATGTGAGAGGAATTATAATCAATTTAATAATAAAACCCATCATAGGATGAATAATACAATATATGGTCATATAAAACGTAATTAACCATGTTATTTTATATAATGAGGCAAAGATATCTAGGTGAATTGTGCCTAGATGTATTTGATTTTAGACTAATGACTGAGAATCCCTTTCTGTTTTCCTCGATGGGAAGATGGTACAATGAGCATGTGTAATTCAACACAACAAATATGGACTACGGAGGTAATTATGGGGTCACCTAGAGATAATATGAGCCTCTAGATGGGGGTTTATATGCTAATAAGGGGATATGTTGCTCTTTATGGGGAGCCTGTTATCCTTCAGAATATAACCCAATAAATGGAATATTCATGGGGGATATTGACTTGTTAAATATAAAATCATGTATCATGGGTGTATTATCAGGTGAGGTAATTAAATGGATGATATTATTAAGAATATGGCTTCAGGATGATGGATATAGAATATTTATGATGTTGACATTGAACTATATATAGGTGTCCCATCTGTCTTATAGAAATTTGAATAAATTCCATTATATTTTAATATTCATAGTTTATGGTCCTAGGATTAGACTATAATATTCCATTTAATTTAATTAATAAATTATGATGTCATATAATTCTACCTCGTGGGACTAGGTCATTACCCAGAATGTTTAATTACATCTTTTGGGGAAAACTATGTTTTAAATGTTTTGAAAATATGGGATTTAATAGGGATTGTTAATTGGAAAAATCATTGGAATTATTATCACATAGAGTGTAATAGGTAATAGTGTATATGTGTGGGACTTAAACCTATTTTTAGGGATAATTAATCATTTTAATTATGTTAACATAATGATAAAGTATCATTTTTAGCCTACGTAAGTACTGTTAGGTAAGAAAAACCTGAGATAATAGAATATCTCCTTCACCATTTTAGAGAGAATAATTACATTAAATGGTGTGTTTCACCTGAAGAAAAATAGAAATAATATTTTGACTCTTTCATTCATGATTCGAGGTTATAAAATAAATAATGGGAACCATCATGGGTCTTATACCAAAAAAATCATCTCTTATTATCTGACTGCATACTGATATGACAAAAAGGTATACAAATATATTTGGACGATGGAATAATATAAGAAAAACTAATGTCTTAATACAACAGGATTTACCCATCAATACCAACCAGTTTAACTAATAATAAATCCATCATGAACCATGATACACCACCCCAATGCATGCTTAATAGGAAATGTCAAAATCTAGGGAATCAAATATTGTGATTCCCTAGAAAGGTCTACCCATCCAACAGGAAATCCTGAGGCAACATTTTATAATTTAAATCCATGACTGATGGGGCTCACAATGGAAAATATTCTTATATCTTATGTTTTCAGTGTCCATAGAGGAGTTCTTGATTTTTAGAGGCCCATGTAGGTGTATAGGTAAATTGAACACCTATCCTTCAAAGAAAAGGTGGTCACTATGACTTCTTATAAGAGTTGTATGTGATGTTTCTCAATAGGAAATGTATCCAATAAAAATATTAGATATGACTCTATAGTGGCTATGGATTTTTAACCATGTGATTTAATGGCTAATATGAATAGTCTCCTTGATGGGCAAAATGGTAAAATGGTCACACTGGTACAGTTGATATAACCCTAGCGAGAGGCAAGAGAGAATGGTCACCCAAAAATTGGACCCTCAAGAAAATAGCCACCTTATTGTAGATGAAACCACAAAATATAGAGGATAAGGTGAATGGTATACTGATATGGGATCCTAGGTAGAATGGTCAAAATTGAAAAGAGTAAAACACCCATTTTGAGGGGAAAGAGAGAATGGTCACTCCCAAGGGAATACTAGGTAAATTCATCACCATAAAACAGATGGAAAGAACATAGTTAGAGAAAATTGTGAATTATTAAACAAAAGAGAGCCTTTGGAAAATATTTCATTCTATGTATATAAAAACCCTATAGATATATTCTAGGATAAATTGTTTCCTAAAATGATGGACTATTTATAATTCTCTACCAAATGCATCTAAAAATACCACAATGAGAGGCTAGGATGGATATTCCACCCAAATTGGAGCCTAGAGATAATAGAATATTTATTGTAGGGTAATGGCATGTCCCTCAACTTGGTGTTCTCTATTATGGTTCTATTTATGAATTCTCCCAAGTGATATTATATCTAGTAAAAGTGACATACTAATGTTTGTTAGTAGGGAGGTCCTTCACCATAGTAATATTTAATTTGGGTCAAAGTGGTACATAGGAAATACATTTGATATGAAGACCCCCCCAAATAAATATTTTACCCTATCTCTATATTAAATCCCCAAATTTTTATCTTATCCTAATATACCTGAAAGGGGCGTTGAAGACTATGATAAGAGATATTGAAGAACAACGTCTTATTCATAAAATATTTATTAAGGACCGAAATAGGTCTTATTGATAGGATAAAATTTGGAACCAGAAGAGAAATAGGCATTGCATGCAAGTGGTATGGATCGAATTCTACAAGAACATTTGTATAACAAACAATGCTACTTAGATTACCTTTCACTACTGGTACTAATATAATCTTGTGCCAAATGTATTAGAGAGTGACTTGAGTATGTCTATGAGAAATGAAACATGGGTACAAGCTTTAGGAGGTCTGGGGAAATTCATGGGAGGCTTGGTAGAAATTGTGGGATGCTTGGAATAATGGATGGGATGGATGATCATTGATGGAAAAATATTTTCCTGACATCTATAAAATGGAATTGTTCTTTATCCCCTTCATGTGATGGGATTTCCAAAAAGTATTTATTTTCATTTTATAAATAAAATTTTTATTAACATGTTACACATAAAACAACTAACAAAAACAAATATTATCACATTTAATTATTATATAATATTAAAATGAAATTAAATCATTAAAACATTTTTGGAAGACATTAATTAAGCAAATAACACATATTAAGTTGTGTTATCATTTTATAAAAATATATTTTTATGTGTCACAAAGTATTATCAATATTATTAATAAAATTTATAAAAAAATTCAATATAACTAGATTAGTGAAATTAACTTTTTGAAATATAAATAATTATTTTAAATGGTATTTATTTAATATTGATTACTATATTTTTAATATTTTTTTGTGATGTTTTTTACATAATCTATTATGTATTTTTTATATATCACTAAAAATAATGATATTAACAAAATTTATTAGTAATTTATTCATTAAAATAAACAATATTATTCAAATTTTCATTTATAGGAAAATACGATGAAGAAATTCATTTAATGGTTAATAAATTTTTAATATAGAAATTAACAATTTTTTAATATATGAATTTTAATTTAAAGAAAAAAATATAGTACCGTTAAATGATGAAAGATTATTTTTCTGATATGAATAATATATTAGTACTGCATTAGTTATTTATTGATAAGAAATAATAATAAAAACTATTAATACTTTTTTATAAAATCCCCCATTTTCCTATACAATCATTTTCCCAGTATACTATATGTTTTTATTTAAAAATTAAATAACTAAATTTTATAATATTTTTAGAAAAGGTGAATTTATTTTTTGGATTCATTATAAAAATATTATCTTATGATGAAAGTTTTTATTTTTCTAATAAAATTTATTTTTATGTGAACTTAACAGAATAATGATTATTCAATTACCTTGACTAATATGACATCATGAGGACATAAACCTAACAATAAAAATTATTGAAACCTTTTAATTACAGAAATATGTAATTAATAATTATTATTATTAATTAAAAAAATATAACATATAATTTAGTAACATATAATTTACTATTTGGTACCTATGTTATATTTTTTTAGAAAAAAATATATTTTTAACTTCTTATTTTAAAATTAATTTTGAAAATTATTTCTAATTTAATATTATGAAACATTTTCATTATTTTGAAAAATTATATCAACAATAACAAAATATTTTAATTTTATTTTTCTTCTGAAAAATCAGTTACTGATTTTTAAAAATTGATTTATCATAGTAAACAAAAATTATAGAAAAAACATAGAATAATGGTAAAAACCTGAAAAGTTTTAAAAACATTCATTCAAATGATTTATTAAGGTATTTCATGACTATATATCATCATATCTCTATTAATAACTAATTTTGGAGCAATATTTCTTGAATAGTGACCCCCATTTTAAACACATTTCATTTCTCTCAATTATATATATATCCCTTCAATTCCCCACCATCACTTCTCCTAACACCACAAGAATATTATTTGAACAACACTCTTCCAAACAATATCCTCTTACAACATTTATATCTATATACCATACATTTTATTCTCTTGAAAGTACTAACCCTCGAAGGTATAATCCAATTTTCAATACAACTTTTCCAAAGAGTAAGGTAAAAAAATACAAAATTACTTCATCTCATTTTTATTAATTTACATATTATTAATCTACACAAAATAATTTTATAAAATACTAAAATAATAATATTAGAATCATTAGTACACTAAAGTGTTATTATAATTACTAAAAATAAATTATATACATTCCTACCTTATCCTTAGGGAAATTAATATGTTGTTCATGTATAAGTGTGGACTATAATATAAATGAATGTAATGTGTTATAATTCATCACAACCAAAAATTGATTTGTTAGAAAAGGGAATTTAACTAAAAAATATGATATTTAAAACATGATTACTATAAAAAAATAGATTAATTTCTATCATTATTCCCATAAATAGAAAATTAATGCATCTCATATTTGTATATTTAGATACCACCTACATGAAATGAACTATTTAAATCTCCATCTCAAACCTACATTAATTATCATGTGTATGAATTTAATGAATTTATATTATTTTTTTTTACTTTATTAAGGTTAGAAATTTTTTTATTAAAATTTATGTTTTCATTAATATACCAACTTATGAACATCAACAATTACAGGAACAATATCATCACTATTTCGGTATTTGGGAATCATAATTTAAATTCTCATTTAATAAAAATATACAATTATAAATATTCGTAAAGAATATATTATAGTAAAATTCCTAATATTTGAGTGATAAAATTAACATAAATTAATTGATATTGATATCTACATTTTAATGTATTTGTGAAGTAACCAAAATCCCTAATATCTGGTGATGAAAATAAAAAATAACTAACTAATAAATTAAAAATAAATTAACTGTCATGGATATCATAAATAAAGTTTTATAAAATATTTTCAATCTTACCCTTGAAGAAATTCTGATGAGTTTTTTCCCTTACTAATCATTTGTGTTAACCCCTTATTAATGATTTGATTTCATAATATATGAAGATGAGTATAGCATATTGGATATCATGAAGGTCTTACAGTGTGCTTCTGTTATGGAAACATTTTCAAAATTATTTTAAGTTGAATTTCATATCTAGAGGATCCACAGTGACACTAAACCATTGGATAATTTGATTGTGAGAATATTATTGAGATTTAATGTTTAACATATGGAAATAATGAAAAATAAATATATGTTTATCTCTGTTTTCCTAAACTATCTTTGATATATTTATGGAACACATCGCCAACATCAAATTCCCCCACCAAATATATCTATAATAGTCCCAAATATTTTTCATTAAGGTATTGGAACATATGAAATTCACATTATGGGAGGTAAAGGGTTTAACCCATAAACCACAACATTGAAACAAAATTAACACCCTAAATCAAATAGATAACAAGATCCCCATGGATGTTATATAAATTGTGGCCTCCCCACCATATTCCAAATATAATTAATATAAATTATATACAAAAAAACTCACTTCTAGATACCAAAACAATATAGATTATAATATGATACGAAAGAATCTCAATATGAAAAGGAAGTCTCATGGGAGACATAAAAAATAATAATAAATTACGTATTAAAATTCCATCTCCAAATGATTTTGAATGATCAACCAAGACCAATTGCAAAAGATAACAATAACTTGAAATATGGACAGAAAATATGGATCGGCTATGAAATGGAATTACAAGGCTAAGAAATCATCAAAATCATCATTCCTAGTTAATAAAAACTAATAATATATTTATAAAATGTGTTTAATAAGAATAAAGTAGGGGTATAAAACCTAAAAAACTAAAACCCCACTGAACTATTCTGAATAAATAAGGTGACAACTAGAATTAACACTATGATAGGGATGAAACTTGTCCCTAATACCCTAAAACACATCTAAAGAATCCAATTCAATACCTATAATAGTAAATTAAAAAAAGTCTAGTGTCCCTCAGGGATAAAATGGGTCCTCTGATCGCTAAGTATTTAATATCTCTTAGTTGATCAAAAAACCACTGTAAAACTTCTATAGAAAATTACAAGAGTAATACTAACTATGATTCTCAATAGAAACTCCATCCAATAATGGCACAATAATAACACGTCCCTAACAGGAAACCATTTCAATTTTAAAAAGGATCTAAAACAATATACTAGATGGAAACTATGAATGGATCATAATAATTGAAGGACATCCACCCTTTTTATTAGGTAATTTCTATGTGGGGAATGAGAGATAATAAAACTTGATCCTAAACAAGCTATAGTTTTCTATTAAAATCAATTGGGTTCAACCTAAACAAAAATAGACACCAAAAAATAAACCATCACTATTTAAATGAATTACTGAGAATTTAAAATATTTTCATCTCTTTTAGAATACCAAACAACATTCATTTTTAAATATGTAATTTCACTTTTATTTAATATTAAATATAATTATTAAATCAACCAATATCATTTCAAAAAAATACAAAACCACTTGCAACACATGAGGATGTATCCAATAAAAGTTAATATAACAACCTTTGAAATCATTGATGATTGAAAACTATTACATAAAAACAAATAAGTCATATTATAAAGTTTCTAAAATTTTTTTAAAAGTATTTAATGGGAGAAAATATTATTCGAGAAATAATTTATAATCTAAGGAAATTTCATTTTAAAAATAATATAACAATCTATATTAAAAAATTGAAAATTGAAAATTTATTTTTCAAAAAAATTATTTCAATTAAGACACTAAAAAAACCTCAAAATAATAATAAAATCAATTTGAAGATAAATCAATCAAATCCTAAAATGGAAATTTTATTATATAAAAATAATAATCAATTCAATATAATCCATAAGAAATAATAAATTAAATCACAAAACATAGGAAACTAGAATTTAAAAAATCTATAAAACATACCACTATACATGGTTTATCCACATAGTTTGCTAAACACTGAGGTAACTGTGTGGGTCACCCTTAGAAGCAATCATGATAAGTATAAATAGTCTATGTACGGTTTTCCAAATCATGACTAATAACTTTTAACTCGGTATGTCTTATCTATTTACCCATAAAACTAAAAAAATATCAAAACAAATTATAAATTAAATGTACTAAAAATAAAGAATTTAAAAATATCATCATCTCAAAAACTATCAAAAGACCATCATAAATTGGAGACACCATTATTTTAGACATCACAAGAAACTGATGATCTTAATTAGAAATTTTTTTTCCATCAAATCATTATTCTATATATAAAAAATTATATGGATCCTAGATCATGATAATTCCGAAATCCCCAAATAATAGTCAGAAATATATTTATAATTTTATCATTATTTAACCGTGACCAACCCTAGTATGGGAACCTGATCCAACATGTGAAATAATTGAGGTGTGTTCCTGATCAAAATGGGATATCAAATAGTTCTTATAGAATAATATATAGCTCAATGGGAAAGATTTATTTTGGTGAATTACTAAAAAGATGATGTACACATCAATATATAACTTAAAATATCTTTACATTATAGTATCATATCCTGGAATAAATAGTTTCAAAATGATATAAAAAGTAATATAGGCATACATGAAATAATTTAACAACACGATAACTATTAAAACATGTAAATATATATTATAAAATATAGAATCGGGATAAGTAATCAATTGATAAATAAAAATTAAGAAATACAATACAAGACGAATGAAGGCACCCGCATCACTGAGAGTCTTGAAAGATTTCTGGGTTCTACTGATTGGGCTAATCTATTCAACATGTTTCATTTTGGCCACATGGCCCTTAACTGTTCGGATCACCTCCCAATTCTCATTGATTGTATGCAAGGTGAACGAAATAGAAAACTCATCAGACCCTTAAAATTTGATATCTTTTGGTTAGAAGACTAGGAATGTGAATAGTCGGTCTGATCAAGTTGTAATAGTTCTCATGATGATGTTGGACTCAATCTCAAACAGGTTGCATCCGGTCTGAGATCTTGGAGCAACAAGAGAGTCCATCAACCCGATATGAATTGTGATGTACTTGAAAATAAGTTGCACAACTTAATCAAGAAACCCGCATCTAATGGAAACATCTCCAGGATTGGTGCCACTCAAAGAGAGCTGGATGGGACCCTACGTGTTAAGGAAATATTTTGGGCTATGCGGGCACAGGACATCCACATTAAAGAGGAAGATGCTAATACAATGTATTTCAACCTGAACGCGTCATCTAGGTGTCAGAAATATTCTATCATGATCCTATCACAACCTGATGGAAGTAAAGATTCTGTTGGTCGGAGTGGATAATCAAGAGGGGGATGAATTGAGTAACAATTAAAAATTATATTAAAAATATTTCTCTTAATATCCCCCAATTTAAAAACAGTGTTAAAATGTAGTGAATCTATAAAGAGTGTAAATGTTCAACCAGTTTCTAAAATATTGATTAGGACTCAATTGACTCAATCTGAAGATTAAATTAGCTTTTGAAACTAACTTATGGTTTACAATAAGTATAAACACTTTCTAATTTAACTATCGAAGTAACTTTAAAACTGTTTTGTATTTCAAAGTAATAAGCAGCGTAATGTAAAATATATATATAATATAGACATAAAATAAAAGCACAGCAAAGTTAACCAAGAGGTTCAGTCTCAAGATGAGACTTAGTCCTCTCAATAATTTATATAAATTGATCCACACCCTGGATCAGGGTTAAACAACAATACACTACTCTTCAGGTACAAAGACCTCTACCACAGTTCTTCATTGAAAAAACAATAGCTCACAGCGGTCCAAGTCTTACTCGACCTCTACCACCATCCCCAATGGGAAACAAAAGATTTATGGAGTTTGAGTGAGGATTTAAGAACCCTCTAGTTTAGCATTAGAGACAGTGTGTGTGTAATATAAACAGGGTACACACAGTATTCAAAATGTAAATGAATGAATCCCTATGAAAAGTTTGATTGAGTTTAGAAATGATTTAGTGATTAGCAGTGCAGCTCTGGACTCGTTTGGTTTATCAGAAAAGCTTATGAGTCCTTCTCTGGTTTTCTCAGAAATCAGAGTATTGTTTTCTTCTTTGATTCTTGGTCTAGCTTAGCATACTGAGTGCATGAAATGTTTGTTGTATTTCTTCACTCAAGATGCTTCTTGTGTTCTTCTCTAGAATAAGTTTCTTCATGTATGTCCAGGATTCTTGGAGTATGGATGTAGACGAGTGAAAAATTCTCCACATTTGAATGATGTTTAGCTCTTGTCTCTTTCACCCTTACTGTGTCTTATTAGTTCCTTTCGTGTGACATACATCCGTGTATCCACTGTTCTATTTCCATACCTTTATAGATTTCATCTTTGGCAGAAAAGAATAATCGCCTTTTTCATGGGTACTAGGTACGGTTCCCTGACATGCAACCGAAATCATTAAATAACATTAACTTCATTAAAACCAAAAAATGTAACCGTTAGCTAAATAAATAAATAGTATGAAGAGTATAGGGTTTCACTGGTTGTTCAAGCATTAGTATAATTTTATTTCTAGACGTACACGGTGGACATTGTGTCGCAAAACCTTCCATTGGTAGCTCTTTTGAACTTGCATCGGTATCTCATATACCAGTGACTTTAGTTTCATCACTAGCTCTTGTTATCGGTAGCTCTTGTTATCAGTAGCTTTTGATCCATCAGTAGCTGTCTCTCCATCGGTATCTCTTTGCATCGGTCGTCTATCGGTAACTACTGGTAGACATCCGCATCAGTAGCTCGTCTGTTCTGTATCGGTAGATTGAATCTGTGAATTGGTTCTATTTGTAGACTTCTGTCTATCGGTAGCTCTGGTCTTTGTCTATCGGTACCTCTGTACACATTGGTGACCTTAGTGTATCGGTGACTATGTCTATCGGTAGACTATGTCTATCGGTAGACTAAGTACTAGTAGCTCTAGCTAAACGCAGAACAATGACTTAATACTTACAAAACATATTCGAATGGGTTATAATTACTTCAGAGCTTATATAAACATGGATAAAAAATGAATAAACTATCTCAGGAATTATTTTAATATTATTATCATCTTGAGCATAGATTGAAAGAATTAATATAAAAAAATATTAGATTGAGATTACCAAAGTATATGAAAGCATAATTGGGATTATCAAAACAGGTGAGGTAAAAAATCTCCCCCTTTTTGATAATCACAACTTATGATATTATTATTTAAAAAAAATATATCAGAGGATATATAATTAAACTCAATTTTCTCAAAGAAAACAGTGTGGTATAAAACATAATTTATCAGAGATAGAATTAAATGTATCGAAGATAAAATAAAAAAGGCATGATATCAGAGGTAAAATTTAGTAGTATCAGAGAACTAAATGAAATGATATCAGAGGATGAGAGAAAAGGCACTGATACCATAAGATGAAATTCAGAGGTATCAATAGGGAAAAGCATGATATCTCTTAGATAAAATTTCTCCCCCTTTCATTATTATATCTCTCCCTCGGTGAATATGTCTTACTTTTTTGATACTTATAAATTATTTCTCCCACTTTGTAAAATATTTGTCCCCCTTTGTGATAATCAAAAAGTGGGAAATAACAAAGAGAAATGGAACAATTGGAATAGAAGAAAATCACTTGTATTAAATGTTACAAAAAGGTACAAAAACAGAAAACAAAATACATAGGATTCCTATCAAATAGTCCAGCCACTTGATCAGTCCACATCCTCAATGTGAGATTTTCCCTTGGGATCAAAAGAGGATTCAGGTGGTCAGGATGCTGGTGAAGGCTTAGGAATTCCTGAAATGACCATAGTAGGTTGAACAAATGACACTATGCCTGGCCTGTATTGAGTAGTCCTTTGTGTGATAAAAGGTGTGAGGCTTCGAATGTCTTGGACAGGAGTCACCTGAATTGGAGAAGCAGTAGAGGTTGAGGCAGGCAAAGTAGGAGGGACAATTACTAGCCTGGCATCAACATGCAGAAATGGCAGCAACAGATTTCTGAAATCCATAATGATTCCTCATCCTCTCTCCATAGTGGATATAAAGTCATCCTTCTTCTCCATAATCTTGTCGAATGCTGGAGTCAATGCTCTTAACTTCCTAACTTGCTCTCTGAAGTCTTGATTGATAGGAGGCAGTTTACTATTCTCAATCAAAAGCATGAAATGACTGGTATTTGGGTCTTTGTGTAAATTTTGGAGAAATAGGAGTTCATCTTTTCTTTTAATTATTTTTGATAGGAAGATGCTTGTCTCATGTAGTCTTGGACTATCTTCATAATTTCCCTGGATAAATCTCTGGTAGAGAGAACAACTCTGCTCAGTTCAGATGAGTCCACAAATCCACTGGTTGAGGCAGAACCAAGCTCCTCTTTCATCATAGCTCAAAACTGATTCAAATCCATCAAAGGTTTAGATGAAAGAGAACCAACAGAGAAAGATATAGTCTCATTGAAGCATTTGATCAATCCACTGATAAGATTTTGAACTTGGGAATCCTGGATTGTAATATGATCTTTCATATAAGTTTTTAAACCTTCAAATACTGAAACCATCAGCCTTACAACACTCTTCACATAAGCTAAGTCCTTATCTACTTGGGATTTTGAGCTCATTTAAGAGTCTAAAGAAACAATAGATTCCTTTAGAGCTTCAGGATCTGCTTCAACTCTAGAAACTTGAGCCTAGCAGTCTTTAAATTCTTCAACCATTTCAGCCAAAAAGGTTGATAAATTACAGGCAAAAGATAGTTCAAAAGATCTTTCCAACATAATCATTTCCTCAGAAAAACACTGCTTCATCTCATTAACTGAGGCACTAAAACATTCTTTCAGCTCATCCCTTGAGATATCCATATCATCCTTGGTAACCAAATCAGTAGGTGAAACTGCTACAGATGCTCTTTTAGAGGCTAAACTGACCACAGAGTCAGTCATAACTGAATGAATTGAAGATACCATAGAAACTTCCATTTTCGTTACCTCTTCCTCAAAAAATTATTTAAGGTTATTCTTCTGCTTATCCAGGTCATGCATTCTGTCCACATCTTCAGGAAATAATTCAGATTCAACATCATAAACAATTTTTGGTCTATTTAGAGATACTTCATTATCTGAATCATGATAGTCTAAACCACAGACTACAATACTAGGGTCTTCTTCCCAATCATTAAAACCAACATCCACGGTAACACTTCTAAACATATATTGACGCACCCCGTCAATGGGTGCATCTTCAATTAGGATAATAACATTCTTAGTATCATGCTCAGCAACATTCTCAACAGGTCTTTCATCCTGAGGAGAATCTTCCACTATCATTTCCATCACTGCAGCAGTAGGAGGGTCTTATGGATTAGGCAAGGGTATGTCAACTTCATTTGCTTCCTCAGTAGGTACTAAAGATTGTCCAATCACTAGACTTAGGATCAAATCAGCTGACAAAGATGCTTCACTCTCATGAACATATTCTTTATTTTCTACAACAGCCACTTCAACATCCTCTAAAGAAACTTCTTCATTATCTGATTTATGTTGATCTAGATTTTCAGGAGCTGGGCCAGGAGGCAAGTCAGAGTCTCCTCCTTCATTCGGAGAGGACTCCTCCTCTTCTGAATCATCACTGTATTTTGGATCCTCTTTATCAGGTCCCAGACCTAGATCCCTCACATCCTTTGGTCTTGAAGGATGATCCATAGGATTAAAATTTTCATATACCCTTTGGTCATCATTTACCCATTCTCCTCTCCAAGGGTTCCAATTTATTATCAAGTACTTACAAACTATAGTTGTGATAGAGAAATTATTCTTCACTACCAATGTCTCATCTTGATACTCAGCAACCAATTTTACCTTGATCATCATAGAGATCAACTTAGCAAAGAATAGGGCATTTTTCTTTGATTTCGGCCTTGTCATATCATTCATCTGAAGCATCAGCAATTTCCACAAATAAACTTTTACACAATGTCTTAAGAGGTGTAGGAGATAGATATCCGGATATCTCAAAATGGAAAAGCTTCGTCTCCCCGGTATCAAGACATGTTGAACAAATTTGAACAGAAATATGTTCTCTCCATCCATTTCTGTAGAAACTATATGTCTTTGACTTCCATCACCAGTCAGTTCTTCCAAAGCAGTCTTATAATCGAAAATATCACTAGTAGGTGGCATGGCTCTCGTGACATATCCAGATACTCCTTCATGTGGAACTTTCAAGCACTCAGCCCATTTAACAGATGAAAATGACATCTCCTTTCTATTCACTAAATAGGTTAATCGATTTTCATTCTTCGATTCTTCAAAGGTTACAAAATCGTAAAATGGTTTCACCAATTTTGGAAAGTAAGGACCATTGTTTTTCGAAAAACACTCTAACCATTTTTTATCTTCATGAACTTCAAGTAATAAGGACCTTCTAGGCAGCAACCATTCTACACACAGTTCCTTTTCAATCACAATAACTTGATTTTGTAGATGAGGGTTCACTGGTTGTTTCCCCGACCTAGTTCTAGCAACACTTCCACTACTAATTTCTACTTGCTTGGTCCTATTCTTCTTTGTTTTCGGCTCAACAGAGTCATCTATGACGGTAGGAAGTTTGGTTTTTTCAATCACTGGTTCGAAGTATTTAGGGTTCTCTAAGGATTTTGGAGTTAAGGTTTGAGGCTCAGTGGATTTATAAGTAGCTCAGACTTTAGTTTTATCATTTAAGAATCATAAAATAAATAAATAAAATTAAATAAAGTAAAAACGATTCATATTCTGGTGGAAGATATAAGTTTTAAAATAGTTCACACATCAGTGAGAATTTCTATCGGTGATGATTCCAATCAGGGAGAAGTTTACATCAGTGAGAACTTCACATCGGTGAGAACTTCACATCGGTGAGAACTTCACATCGGTGAGAACATCACATCAGTGAGAATTTCACATCAGTGAGAACTTCACATCAGTGAGAATTTCCCATCAGTGAGAATTTCGCATCAGTGAGAATTTTACATCGGTGAGAATTTGACATCGGTGAGAATTTCGCATCGGTGATAATTTTACATCAGTGAGAATTTCACATCGGTGAGATTTTTACATCGGTGAGGTTAGATACCAATCAAGGTTAAACACACCTAACTCATTTCTAATGTAACTTAACCTTTCTAAACTCAGAGGTTTAGTGAATATGTCAGCTAATTGATGTTCAGTGCCTATAAACTCGAGAGTGATATCACCCTTTTGGAAATGATCTCTCAAGAGATGGTGCCTTACATCAATGTGTTTGGTCCTAGAGTGAGACACATGGTTCTTCAAGATATTCATTTCACTAGTGTTGTCACAGTTGATTGACACGTGCCTAAAGTCATAACCATAATCCAAAAGAGTGTGTTTCATCCACATAATTTGTGCACTACAACTACCAGCAGCAATGTACTCTACTTCGACAGTGGATAATGCTACAGAATTCTTCTTCTTACTATACCAAGATACTACGGACATTCCCAATAAATGAATGGTTCTTGAAGTGCTTTTTCTATCCATCTTGCAACCATCAAAATCATCATATGAATAAATCATTAACTCAAAGGGTTGTCCTTTTGGGTAAAACAAACCAAAGTTTACAGTATGTTTAAGATACTTAAAAATTATTTTAACAGAAATTAAATGAGATTCTTTTGGATTAGCATGAAATCTTACACACATATACAAACTAAACATAATATCTGGTCGACTAGCAGTAAGGTAAAGTAAGATTCCAATCATACCTCTGTAATTGGTTTGATCCACTGGTTTCCCAGTTTCATCTGCATCCAATTTACAAATAGTACTCATAGGAGTTTCATATTCCTTAATACTATCCAAACCAAAACGTTTTAAAAGATCCTTTGTATATTTAATTTGATTCAAAACATTACCATTTTCATTTTGAAACACTTGAAATCCAAGAAAATATTTATGATCTCCCATTAAACTCATTTCAAATTCATTTTTCATAATCTTTGAAAAATCAGTACATAAAGAATGTTTAGAAGATCAAAAGATAATATCATAAACATAGATTTTAACTATTAAAACATCATTAGAAATTCTTTTAATAAAAAGAGTTGGATCAGAAATCCCTTTAGTAAAACATTTTGAAATAAGAAAATTACTAATTCTATCATACCAAGCTCTTGGAACTTGTTTTAAACCATATAAAGCTTTAGAAAGTTTTAAATGTGATTTGGAAAATGAGGATTAGTAAATCCAGGTGGTTGTTCAACTAAAACATCTTCTATAATAAAACCATTTAGAAAATCCCTTTTGACATCCATTTAATATAACTTGAAATTCAGATGAGCAGCATATGCAAGTAAGATCCTAATGGATTCTAGTCTGGCTGCTGGTGCAAAGGTTTCCTCATATTCTATTCCTTCTTCTTGGCTATATCATTGTGCTACTAGTCTAGCTTTGTTTCTAACTATGTTTCCAGACTCATCAACTTTGTTTCTAAAAACCCATTTTGTGCCTATTGTTAAAGATTCCTTAGGTCTGTCAACTAATTCCCAGAATTTGTTTCTTTCAAATTGATTTAACTCTTCTTGCATAGCCATTACCCAAAATTCAACATTTATAGCATCATTGATATTATTAGGTTCTAGCTGTGAAAGAAAGGCTTGATGTTCAACCAACCTGATTTATTAGAGAAGCTCTAGTTTGTGTCCCTCTATCAAGATACCAAAAGCAACATCCAAAGGATGATTCTTTAGAATCCTTGTTTATCTAGTAAAAGGTAGGACTAGAAATTTCAGGTTCATATATAGGTTTGGGTTCCATAGCAGCAGATTTTGGAATATGTCTAGAATTGGATGTTTTTACAATTGGTTCTTTAGATTTATCATTAAGGTCCAGAACACTCAAATCTTTGTCAAGATTTTCAAGAGAGGTATTAGGCTCATGTGGATCAGTTTCATCAAACATGATGTGAAAAGATTCTTCCACACATTTGGTTCTTTTATTAAAGACTCTATAGGCTTTTCTAGTTAAATAATAACCAAGAAAATTTACTTCATCACTCTTAGAAGCAAACTTGTCCAGATTATCCTTTGTATTAAGAATAAAAACTTTTCAGCCAAAGACCCTAAAGTAACTAACTTTAGGTTTTCTATTAGTCCACAACTCATAAGGGTTCTTCTTAAGAACTAGTCTAATTATTACTCTATTAATGATATAAAAAGTTTAATTCATAGCTTCAGCCCTAAAGTAAATAGGCATGTCATATTCATTAAGCATGGTTCTAGCTATTTCTTGAAGGGTTCTATTCCTTCTTTCTACAACACCATTCTGCTGAGGTGTTCTAGGATCAGAAAAGTTGTGACTATAGCCACTGTGTGAGCAGTAAGATTCAAACTCTTGATTTTCAAACTCATGGCCATGATCACTTCTGAGGGTTTTAAACTTAAGTCCACTAATATTTTCTACAGATTTGTAGTATTTAACAAAGTAAGAACAAACTTCACTTTTGGGAGCTAAGAAGTATACCCAAGTATATCTAGAAACGTCATCTACTAGAACATAGACATAGTGCTTCCCATTTAAACTAGAAACTCTTGATGGTCCAAACAAGTCCATGTGAACCAGCTTGAGAGGTTGAGAAGTTGACGCTTCTTCCATTGATTTAAAAGAAACTTTATGTTGCTTTCCCTTTTGAAGGGGATTACAAACTTTGTCATTTGGGAATTCAAGATTAGGTAGGTCTCTAACTAAGTTCTTCCTAGTTATTTTTCTAAGTGAATAGATTTTGCAGTGTCCTAATCTTCTGTGCAAAATCCAAGACACTTTATGAAAAGCATTTAAACAAGTAACATTTTTCTTAGCTAAAGAATTTAAATCAACTGCATAAACATTTTCATTTTTTAAAGCAGAAAATACTAAAACATTTTCAGAATTAAAAACATTCCAAGAAACATTTTCCAATTTTACAATAAATCCATCATCACATAGTTGATAAATAATTAACAGGTTATACTTAAGTCCATCAACAAATAAAACATTCGAAATTAAAACAGAATTAGATTTACAATTCTGGCCTAGGCCGATGATCTTTCCTTTAGAATTATCACCAATGGTGACATAGCCTCCATCAACCTTTGATAAAATTTTGAAATATGAATAATATCCAGACATATGTTCTGAGAATCCACTATCCAAGTTCCATAACTTCTTTTGAAAACTATTCAAATAGGTTTCCTATAAAACAGATTTAGATAAGAAATGATTTTGGTACCCAGATATTCACTAGTCCAGAAAGGTTAGCAATCAAAGCTTTAGGTACCCATATTTTTCTTATAGGTCTCATATAATTTTCAAAATCCAAATATTTTGAAAGATAAACTTTATTTAACCTATAACCATATGAATAACTGGTTGAAGCCTAGGGATTTCCAGAACTAGAATAAGCAGAATTTTGTCCAGATTTAAGGATTAAATCGAGCTTTAGTGAGCTGTCTCTATCCAGGTTGGTATCCCAAACCAGTAGTGTATTTAGGTGTAACTTGTTTACCTAAAATTTGAGTTAGTGTATCCTTTCCATTTGTATACTTCTCTAAGTCCTTTCTAAGTTTCTCATTTGACATTTTCAGTTCTGTATTTTCCTTTAATAGTTGATCATTTTTCTCTTTTTCAATAGTATGTTCTGTTTTAACAGTAATAGTGAGAGCATGTTGTTTCTTTAATGATTTTTATTTGTCTTTAAGTTCATTGCATGTCTCTTCCAGCATATTACAGTATTCAAATAGATCAGATTTAGATATATTTTCATCATTTTCTGAATCACTGTTATTTCCAAGATAATAATCATTTAGTACAGGGGAAACAGGTACCTCAGAGGTATTAGTCGTAAAGCAGATGTTGGCATGATTCTTCTCAAAATCAGAAACATCAGATTCACTTGTGCTATTATCCGATTCACTCTAGGTATCCTGCATAGATTTCTTGTACTTCTTGTCCTTATAATCATATTTATTTTTTCTATTTAATTTTGGAAAATCAGCCTTGATGTGTCCTTTCCTTTTACACTCATAGCAGACTATTTCATTATCCTTGTCAGCTTTCTTCCAATACTTTTTCCAGTGTCCCTTGTTGTCATACTTTCCTTTGTAGTTATATTTCCTACAGAATTTTTTCTTCCTATAAATATTCTTGAATCTCCTGGCTATCTGAGCCATCTCAGCATCACTATCTGAATCCGAATCTTCACTGGTTGAAATCTCAGTAGGTATTTGTATTTTCTCCTTGTATTTACTCTAAGAAGCAGTAGACTTGAATGCTATGGATTTTCTCTTAAGTTCATCATCTTCCACCTTATTCACCTTGAGTTCTTCCTCATATATCATTAGTTTACCAATAAGATCTTTTACTAGCAGTGCTCCAATGTCACATGACTCTCTAATTGAGATAGAGGTGCCTCTCCATCATTCTGGAAGACATCTCAGTATCCTCATAATTTGTTCCTTAGATGGAACTGATTTCCTAAGTGAACTCATTGTATTGTCTATTTCATTAAACCTGAGATACATATCAGAAATAGTTTTATCATTTTTCATTTTAAAATTGTCATATTTAATAGTATAAGTATTCAATCTCATTTCTTTAACATTGGTTGTTCCTTTTTTAGAAACACCCAAAGTATCCCATATTTCATAAGCAGTTTTAAAAGTAGAAATTCTATTAAACTCTTCATCTACTAAAGCACAGTACAGGGCATTCATATCATTATAATTATTATTGTAAGCAGTCTTTTTAGTTTCATCCCATGTTGTTCTTTCTGTTTTTTGGAATTTTATATTGGGATTCTATAGTAGTCCAAATATCAAAACCCATGTTTTCTAAATGAATTTTCATTTTCAGTTTCCACTGGTCATAGTTTGTACCATTGAAGAAAGGTGGTCGGTTAGTAGTAGAACCCTCTAGTCTATTATCCATAGATAGATTTTAGAGAATAGTTTTAAAGAGATAAAATTTAGAACTAACAGAAATTTAAGATCTTTAAAGATGCAACTAAAATCAGAGTTTAAAAACAGAGTATTTAAAAAAAACAATCCTATGATACCAAATGTTGGTCGGAGTGGATACTCAAGATGGGGGTGAATTGAGTACCAATTAAAAATTATGTTAAAAATATTTCCCTTAATATCCCCCAATTTAAAAACAAAGTTAAACTATAGGGAATCTATACAGAGTGTAAATGTTCAATCAGTTTCTCAAAGATTTATTGGGTCTCAGTTGACTTAATCTGAAGATTAAATTAACTTTTGAAACTAACTTACTGGTTTACAATAAGTATAAAAACGTGTTAATTTAACTATCAAAGTAGCGTTAAAACAGTTTTTTATTTCAATGAAATAAGCTACTGAATGTAAAATATATATGTAATATAGAATTAAAATAAAAGCACAGTAAAGTTAACCAAGAGGTTCAGTCTCAAGCCGAGACTTAGTCCTCTCAACAATTTATATAAATTGATCCACACCCTGGATCGGGGTTAAACAATAGTACACTACTGTTCAGGTACAAATACCTCTACCATAGTTCTTCGTGGGAAAAAAACATCTCACAGCTATCCAGGTCTTACTCGACCTCTACCACCATCCACAGTGGGAAACAAAAGAGTTATGGAGTTTGAGTGAGGATTTAAAAATCCTACAGTTTAGCTTAGGAGAAAGTGTGTGGGTAAAATAAAAAATGTACACACACTGCTCAAAATATAAATGAAAGAATCACTAAGAGAAGTATGATTGAGTTTAGAAATGCTTTAGTGATTAGCAGTGCAGCTCTGGACTCGTTTGGTTTATCAGAAAAGCTTCTGAGTCCTTATCTGGTTTTCTCAGAAAACAGAGTGTCGTTTTCTTCTTTGATTCTTGGTCCAGATTAACATCCTGAGTGCATGAAATGTTTTTTTGTAGTTCTTCACTCAAGATGCAGCTTGTGTTCTCCTATATAATAAGTTTCTTCATCTATATCTAGGATTCTTGGAGTATGGATGTAGACTAGTGAAAAATGCACCACATTTGAATGATGTTCAGCTCCTGTCTCTTTCACCATTCATGTGTCTTCTTAGTGCCTTTCGTGTCACATACATTTGTGTATCCAGTGTTCTCTTTCCATCCCTTTATAGCTTTCAGCTTTGGTAGAAAATAATAATCGTCTTTTGCATGGGTACTAGGTACGGTTCCCTAACATGCAACAGAAATCATTAAATAACATTAACTGCATTAAAACCAACAACTGTAACCGTTAGCAAAATAAATAAATATTATGAAGAGTGTAGGGTTTGAAAGGTTGGTCAAGCATTAGTAGCCTTTTATTGGTAGACGTGCATGGAGGAATTTGTGTCACAAAACCTTCCATCAGTAGATCTTTTGAACATGCATCGGTAGATCATATACTGGTGACTTTAGTTCCATTGGTAGCTCTTGTTATCGGTAGCTCTTGTTATCGGTATCTTATGATCTATTGGTAGCTATATCTCCATCGGTAGCTGCCCCTCCATCGGTAGCTCTTTGCATCAGTAGTATACTGGTAACTACTGGTATACATGCACATCGGTAGCTCGTCTGTTCTGTATCGGTAGACTAAATCTGTGAACTGGTTCTATCGGTAGACTTATGTCTATTGGTAGCTATGGTCTGTGTCTGTCGGTAGCTTTGTACACATTGGTGACCTTAGTGTATCAGTGACTCTATCTATCGGTAGACTAAGTCTATCGGTAGAGTGAGTACCAGTAGCTCTATCTAAACGCAGACCAGGGACTTAATACTTACAAAACATATCCGAATGGGTTAGAATTACTTCAGAGCTTATATAAACATGGATAAACGAAGATTAAACTATCTCAGGGATTATTTTAATATTATTATCATCTTGAGAATAGATTGAAAGAATTAATATATAGAAAAATATTAGATTGAGATTATCAAAGTATATGAAAGATTAATTGGGATTATTAAAATAGGCGAGGTCAACAGATTCTGACACCAGTGGCATTCACGAAAGCTTGTTATGCTATTTCCAGAACCTATTCTCCATAGAAAACTCCTATCATGTATGTTGAACTAGAAGAATGCATTAGACTTGTGATCCCCGACGAGATCAATAGGAAACTTACAAAAAATGTGACGAATGATGAGATACACATGGATTTGAAATAGATCCACCCCACTAAGGCCCTATTTTTTAAACAATACTGGCACATCATCGGTCCTATCATCTGTAAAATGATAAAAAAAATATCTGGGCGAGGAATACAAGCATTTCCTCCATCAACGAAACTGTCCTCGTCCTCATCTCCAAAAATCAAGAAACCTCAAGCGATCCTTGATTTTAGACCTATCATCCACTGCAATGTCTTTTATAAGATATTCTCAAAAATCCTTGTCAACCGGCTGTGTCCTTGGCATCATGATATTATCTCTGAAAACTAGAGTGCCTTCATTGCCAAGAATCTGATTACTGATAATGAAATTGCGGCTCATGAAGTGTTGCACTCTATGAAAACATGCTCCACTGCGAAAATGGGAACCATGGCATGGAAACTGTATATGACCAAATCCTGTGATAAAGTGGAATGGCAGTTCCATAGAGCTGTGATGCTGAGAATGGGCTTTTGCACTAAATGGACAGATATTTTCATGCACTACCTCTCGACCGTCTCCTTCAGAATCAAGTTCAATGGGGAGCTCACCAGAGGATTTTCCCAACCCGAGGCATGCGCCAGAGAGATCCTCTCTCCCCTTTTCTCTTCATCTTGGTGGCGGATATTTTCACTAACATTATTTCCAGGGCTACATCCTCTAAGTCAATTCATGGAGATAAGGACTTCCATGAGATCCCACAAGTTCGCATCTCTTCTTTTCCAAAAACTACCTCTTTTTCTCTAGAGTAACAGTAAATTAATGATGGGTGATTAGTCATGCGATCTAGCAATATGAGTGGGCGTCTGGACAGTCTATCAATCACGGAAAATCGGAAATATCCTTCAGCGCAGGGGTGCCTCCTTCCAAGATAGATGAACTTTGTGCATCTGTAGGCATCCATATAGTCGATAAACACTATAAGTATCTCGGGTGTCCCACGGTGATTGGATGGTCCAAAAAAAATTTTTGCATCTCTGGTGGATAGGATTGAGAAAAAAATTCAAGGATGGACCCCAAAAAGCATCTCCAAAGCTGCAAAAGTAACCCTAATTAATTTTTTCCTTCAGTCTATCCCTAGCTAATTTATGTCAATGTTTAAGATCCCGACATCCGTCATCAATTTGATCAATTCACATACTACCAACTTCGGGTAGGAGAAAAACTATGAAAGGAATATACCTCATTGGTTGGCCTGGGAGAAACTCTACAATCCCAAGTCGGAGGGAGGGATGGGATTCTAGAATCTTTTTATGTTCAATGAAGCACTGTTGGACAAGCAAGGATGGAACCTTACCAACCATCCATCATCTCTCTGTGCGTGGGTACTCCGTGCCAAGTACTTTCCCCACACAGACTTCCATGTTTCCTCTCTGGGCCCCCGACCAAGCTTCCTCTGGAGAAGTATTTGGGGGCCCCCGAAATCTCCTAGAAAAAGGGTTGGGCAGGAGGATTGGAAATGGCTCATCTATCAACATCTGGACCGATCCCTATCTTGTAGATAAGGATGGTATGTGGGCCACATCCCCTGCCCAACCTGGTCTTGAAGATGCCACTATCAGCTGCCTCTTTTCAGACAAGGGTCCGGGGTGGGTGTGGAAAAGATCAAAGAATGGTTTAATGAAAGAGACCAAAGAATTATCATGAGCATCCCTTGGGTCCCCGATGTAGGCCCTGACCATCAATTCTAGACCAATGATATTTTAGGAGATTACACGGTGAGATCTGGGTACAGACTGGCTCTTGGAATCCACTCTCTTGACTGGGATGAGGGACCATGGAAAGCTATTTGGAAGCTCAACATCCCGGAAAAAATATGCCAATATTGGTGGTAGGTGTGCACGGGAACCCTCCCTACCATGATCCTTACCGTCTACCGACATATGTCTAGTGATGAGTCTTGACCTTTCTGCTCGATTATTCCAGAAACTCCTTGGCACACCATCATTCACTTCCCAGGAGCTAAGGAAATTTGGAATAAATAGGGCCTGGCTTCAGATTCTTCACTAGACATTGCCTCTGACCTCCCTGATCTTTTGATGCGTTGGTGTTTCTCTCTTTCATCATCTAATGCAGGTTCTCTTTGCACCCTGGTCTAGATCATTTGGGTTCGGCATAATGATTCGGTTTTCCACCATGTTCATAAACCTCCCGAATTCTGGATTGAATGATCCATTTCTTGGATTGAGGGATGGAAGGACCAAAAAAGACACTTTATCCAGGTGTAACCCCCTCATGTACCCCTCATTGGAACCCCCCAATGGAAGGGAGTCTTAAGCTCAACGTGGATGCATCTCTCCCCAAGTATGGGCCAGTTGCTCTCGGTCTCTAGGCCCGAAATCATCTGGGGAAGATCATTGCAGAAAAATATGAATCACATCATGCCTTCTGGGAACGTGCAGTTGTTGAGGCCTCTTCCATCCTTGCAGGTATGTTGCTCACTGTGGAATTTGGATGGGAAGATATCATCATTGAGTCTAACTGCCTTATCGTAATCAATGCTATTAACCACAATGACGCCGGGCTCCAGCATTTTGGATTCATCATCAGGAGAATTCGCTCGCTTTGCAAAGGCTTCTCTTATTGCACCTTCTCCTTTACCCAAAGGAAAGGAAACAATATAGCCCATCAGCTGGTGGCCTCAGGCCCCTTCTATGTCAACCAGATATGGCTGGACAATTTCCCTTCATGGCTCTGCTTATGTACAGCTGCTGATTTTCGTCATTAATTTTGTCTCTCATTCTTTTCAAAAAATGTAACACCCCGAGATTTAATGAAAAATATTTTTTTTAATTTCATTAATGTCTTGTGTTGTACACTACACCCAAAGGAGCTTGCACAACATGCATCCTTGACTTGCCTTGCATTACACGCAATCGCGACCTTCCTCGATAGCGTGTGTAGTACACAATACCGAGTTTCACTAAAAGAGATATTATTATAATATTATTATGAACTAGACGCTATGAATAGTAATACCCACTTTTTGAAATTTTATAAATTTTATCGTTCAAAATGGACTTCATTTATGGATTTGGAATATCGAAATTATCTTAGGGTGAAATTTTGGTACTTTTCGGACAACTTTCATTTTTTGATGAATAGTGATAATTACTAAATTTTAATTAAAAACAACCTTTTTAGTCGAAATAATTAATAGTGATAAATTATTAATTTGAGTGGTTTTAAAGTATATTTAGAATACATTTTAACAATTTAATACAATGTTGGTCATTGGATGTAATTTTACATTTAAACCAGACATAAACAAGTGTCAATCTTTTGATAGTTATTATCTCTTAAGAACACGCTATTTGTTTTGACGACGGGAATTAATTTTTAAATTAATTAATGCAACTGATTTGTTTTTAATTTGGTAAAAGAGACCTCATTTTTGAGTTCATAAAATCAAATATAGCTTAGACCTAATTTTTGGTATTTTTCTGGAAACTTTCATTTTTTTGATGAATAGTGAAACCACTAAGTGGTAGTTAAAAAATGAATTTTTCATAAAATTTAATTTTACCGCTTCTGTGAGTGGAATTTCAAAAATCCGAGAGACATGGTTGATGTCAGTAAGTAAAATGTGGTTCAATGAGATGAAAATAATTTTTGGTGAATAGTAACTTTTTACTTTTTTTACCACGGTTAAAAGTAAATAGGGTAATTAAGGGTAAAAATGATATTATTATTACCCAAACACATGTTCTAATTCTATTGGATAAGTGTAATTCGACCAAAAACAATCTTAGGAATAAAATATGACCATTTAATCCCACTTTGATTAGATTAGGACATTTATTATTAATTTATTTAAAGAAGGGTTAAAATAGTTAAAATCAAAATTTAATAAGTAAATCATTTTTAATATAGGGTTATACATAAGATAAATTCTACTATAAATATTCATTAGAAAGATAAAACGATTTCCTACATAATGATATTTAATTTTTAATTTTTATACATTACATAAGTTAATTTATTTATGACACAATGATGATGAAATAATTATTTTATTAATGAAATATTGACATAATTGATGTTATAAATACCCAAATAAATGTAATTTGAGACTTTTTATGAATTCCACTACTTTTCTAGTTTAATATGACATGTTAGTATTTATTTAATTAACTTTTTTCGAACTAATCATTCTGTTATGATTTTCACAAAAATCCATTACTAAATAGTGTCAAAATTGACATAAAATAGTTTTTAAAACAAATATTATATTATAAATTGTTATTTTATTCATAAAAATCTAAGTTTTGGCCAAATGACTTATATAAGGTTATATATATTAATAATAAACAACTTGGGGTTCGTTTGGCTTGTTATAGTAAGTTCATTAACCTTATAGTGTAAGAACACAAAAAGACAAGGTAAAAGTAAAGTTATCTAACTTAAAGTTAAAACTAAATGATAAGGTTAAAATAGTAAACTAAACTTGCCCAAATTTTATTGGATTAGAGGATTTCGACCCATCACGACCTTAGCTTTGAAATAACTCAATTTGGAGCTATTAAAAACCGCATATGACTTTATAATAAAATAATATTTTTAGTTATTCCAAAGGTGCCCCTCTCCGCCCTTATAAAAGGGCACCTCCTCCCTCTCTTCCTCACACGACTTTGAGCCTTCAAGCTCATCCAACCCCTCACAAATTCTCTTCTCCACTTCCCTAGAAACATCCTAGAGGTCCTGGTCTTCTTTAAAGACCAATTTTAGTTCCCTAAGAGGAGGACTCAAAGAGGCACTTCAAAGAAGAGGTAATTTCCGTTACCGATTCTTTCAACTTTA
Organism: Viscum album; assembly: GCA_963277665.1. Lineage (NCBI taxonomy): Eukaryota > Viridiplantae > Streptophyta > Magnoliopsida > Santalales > Viscaceae > Viscum > Viscum album. The sequence goes on from OY728146.1 coordinate 1,115,960,244, forward strand.
TTTCTTCTTCCACTTATTCTTATTAGGTTGTTTCATTATGAAGTAATAACATCAGTATAACTCATATAATGATATGTTATTATAAGTATTAAACAACCCTATTTTACCATCTTTCCATCCTACGGAAAACGAAATCACCGCACCTGCGTACGTACGGAATACCGTCTCCATGCCGTGGTGTAATCTATTTTCCATCACCGCCTAACTTGGATGGGTATAATGGTGTACATAATAACTATATAAGTTTATTGTAAAGTGATATTTATTATTAAATAGTATACATACACTCGAATACAATTCCACTATCATGAGAACGATATCATCGCTCGTGCGTACGTACGAACTACCCTCTCCACGACGCGATGAGATTCATTCTCCACGTAAACCATTCATGAATGATTATAAAGTATATATATTAAGTAATCATGAAATATATGACATAATAATGATACTAGATTTATGTGTATATATATGTATTTCATCTACTTAATTCCATTCAACTCAATAAGGAAACGAAAATAGCGTTCATGCGTACGTACGGCCTATCGTCTCCATGAACGGTGTATTTCTTTCCATTTACTAATTTAATATATATATGTATATTATGAATATATATTATATATAAATCATGTTTTATAATCTGGAATTAAGTAATCATGATCTAAGTAATCATATGAATAATTACAAGTCAAAACACGGACGACAAATGAAACGATTTTACCCAAAACACTCTTTAACATGGAATTTACAAAAGAACGAGCAATATAAAGTCATAAGTGAACCATATATGATATCATAACAATGAGTATGATTCTGGAATAAGTCAATGACATTATTTAAATCATTATACAGGAGGTTCAGACACTTATGAAGAAAATCGGACCTAAGGTAAGGGAAATATCACAATCTCATTTTTATCTGAGATTGTTTATACTTTGGAATTTACTGGGGTGTATTTTATCATCCACATCCATGTTTCCTCAATATGTAATATTATTTCCATACACCTAAAATTTTGTAAATCCAATTTTACCCTTAGGTGAGTTTTTAGTAAAAGATATGAAAGGAATCTTTTGTCGTTTTTTGTACGAGGTACTTTTTGACTTTCCCAAAAAAAGTAAGAGAAGAATGTTTTTTTAACTTATATGGAATGAATGGATTTTTAAAACATTATTTCCAAGAAGCTTCCTTTACAAGTTTTCAAGTTTATTTTTAACCATATTCTTTTAGTTTAGAATTGTATGACATGTTATGAATGGAAAAGTGTTTTTGAAGTAGAAAGAATATTTTCCTCAAGAATGGAGTTCAAGTGTTTTATCAAAATTATTTTCCATCTAAGATAATAAAGGGTTCTATTTTTATCCCTATTATTACATTGATTTGATTATATTGTGATGGAATCATTTTTATGAATTCCTTTATCTTATATGAATTGTTTTATGATGGCACGTTGTTTAAGAATCCCATTTTTATTACATGGGTTATACTATGATGTATGGTTTATGATTTTGTGGAACACATAAGAATGGTATCATTATGAGATGGGTGGGACCTATATCTCCCTCCAATGAATTGGGTAAAAATTTTATATCTCATGAGATAGACACGGCTGGAACGGCAGGTTAAACTGGTACAATGAAACATGACTGAAATGAGGAATGGACTCTGTTCAGAAATGGACTTTGTCCACTAAGATAGTCTTGGAAATGAGTCATGACTAATAAGAAATGATTCTCTATGATTATGTGTGTCTGCCATAAGGTTTCATGTTTTAAGTTATGATTATTGGGATTACATTTCACTACTATGATTTACCCCAGGTTATGAATTTATGATCTCTTTTGTAGGTTAAGATTTCCAAAAGTTATGTTCTTATGAAAATGATGTAACTGGGATTTCTTTTCTTTACCCTTACTGAGCATTTGATCTCACCCTTTCATATGTTTTCTTTCCCTAGGTCAGGAAGAAGGTTATTAAGTAAGATATGCCAAAAGGGAATATAGATATGATGAAATAAATGGGAGACAGTGTAGACGCTTTATGAACTAGTTGATTATGTTTCCCAGTTTTCAAAGACACTAAACCATTACGGTCATTGTGTGTGTGTTTTTTTATGTACTAAGTATTCCATAAAAGTAATGTAATGTCCATGTACGTTACGCTTCGGGTCTCTACAGTTGGTATCAGAGGAAAGGTTTAGTCAACCTTTGGAAACTAGGATGGGAAAACGTTAGTGAGATCCCTAGAGATATTTCTAATGTATTTCTAGGGATGTCCCTAAGGATAAGTATATGTATAGGATATAGTCCTAGAACTATGGTAACAATCTTAGAATTTAACATAAGATGTTAGATATTGAGGGTGCTCCCCCTTTACAATGTTTTTTCCCTAGCATGATTTTTTCCTCTCACAATATTCTTTTGGGGTTTTAGAAAATGGCTGGAAAGAGGAAGATTCATGATAATGGAGGATATGACGGACAATGAAATGATATTTTTCATGAGAAACCAAATGAAACGGGATTTCGAAGTCCGAACATCGTTATTATGGCAAATCAGAAATCTCATAATATGATCAATAATCTCAACTTTGGTAAGTTTCCCGACTTAGATAATAAGAGAAAGATGGAGTTTTATGATGATCATAGAGGAAAGAAAGTTCAATTTCTCTCATGTAAATCATGTGGGAAGAGGCATCGGGGAGATTGTTTCAATTGAACTGGAAGATGCTTTGGATGTGGAAAAGAAGGACACAAAGCCAGTAAGTGAAAAGGAAAAGGTTCAGTTAACACCAGGGATGAGGATAATGGTATTTCTATGACATCAAAAATGGTTAAATGTTAATGTGGAATGTACGGGCATTATGCAAACCAATGCCCTAAGGGAAAGTCTCTTGAAGAGAATTAGTATGATCGTATGGGTAGTATTTATGTTGATGATGATGAGGAGAATACAAATGATATTTTAGATGAAAGAATTGTTGAAGCTCGATCAATGGTTTAAGAAGGTAGTGGAATGATTAAATGTTTATCAAGTGTAATGTTGTATAAGTAATCTCATGGTACTATGGAATAAAGAGACATCTAAGGATTGTTACACTGTTGTCTTTCCTTGAGTTTTGAAAGTGTATGATTAATGGTACCAGTATCCATGAAAGGTTATTCAGATATTTTTGGAATGTAGATGATATGCGCATAATCAAGGGATAAGGAGAAAATTAAATGTTTGATAGTATTCATGAGCTCATGACTGATATAAGGAGAAGGTTATATCGTGGTTTGAGTATATAGAATTTTTGGATTTTGGTACGTGGAAAGAGTTAACTTTTGACAGCATTCATGTTTCCACTAAGGTTTAATGGGTATTCATTTTTCAAGAGAATACATGATTAAGGTATTCACATTAGTGGAATTTGACCAACAAGATATATGCGGGATAAATGATGGTATTCACATGCATGGTTGATGACATTTCAAGTAATCGTTTTCTTTATACTATGAGCTTAGACCAAAGTATTTTGGATAAATATAGGAATGGATTATGTGGGACATAAGATAGTATTGTTTAAAGATAGAACTTTTTTTGATATTATTAATGGGATGTTATAGTAATGTAGTTTTAGAAAATGGACAACCTGCAGGACGGGCGATAGCCCATCGTGTCGGACAAGGCTGTGGGAATCGAACCCACAACCGAAGTGCGACTGGCCTTTATCGCCTACCACTGGCCTATAGGAAGTCCCTGGTTAGTAGAAACTAGTTTTATTATATTATGCAGTATGATATGTGAAGTATAAGTCCATTTTAGGAACCATATATGATTAATCTCACTATATATCGACTTATGTATATTTAATAACTTTTGATAACCTTTTGTTTCAGACAGATGGAATGACCTGTCATTCTATCACATGATCTGCTAACACTTCACGAATAACAAATTCAACTTCATGTCTTTAAGAGATGAAGTGGAAATTGTTCAATGCATGAACAACAGTGAGATTGTACCAAAATAAAGTAAGTATTTATTCTAATTCAAATTCTTCAACTTTAGGGAAATGATCTTGAAAACCAAAAATGTTGTCCTAGTGCCCTTATATCCGATGAATCAGATGGTACCCTAGATCATCAAAAATTTATGGCTTTGTGATTATTGACATTTTCATAGCCATGTCCTCTACCACTCTCCATCAGAACTTGATGGTTATATTTTTCTTCCATATCCATATTTTCACCTATGTTCTCCTATATGGAAACCCAATGATGAGTTACTTTGGGTAATCGTTGCATTTCATACTATAGTTTTTAAAATTAAGTTTTAGTATTCCTTTTTACGATGTGGGTTTCTTTGAATATTAAATGATTTATAACCCCGGCGAATTTCGAGGGTGAAATTCATTTTAAGGGGGGTAGAATGTAACACCCCGAGATTTTATGAAAGATATTCTTTTTTTAATTTCATTAATGTCTTGTGTTGTACGCTATACTAAAAGGAGCTTGCACAACACACATCCTTGAATTTCCTTGCATTACACGCAATCGCGACCTTCCTCGATAGCGTGTGTAGTACGCAATACCGATTTTCACTAAAAGAGATATTATTATAATATTATTATGAACTAGCCGTTATGAATATTAATACCCACTTTTTGAAATTTTATAAATTTTATCCTTCAAAATGGAATTGATTTTTGGATTTGGAAGATAGAAATTATCTTAGGGTGAAATTTTAGTAATTTTTAGATAACTTTCATTTTTTGATGAATAGTGAAAATTACTAAATTTTAATTTAAAACAACCTTTTGAATCTAAATAATTAATAGTGATAAATTATTATTTTGAGTGGTTTTAAAGTATATTTAGAATATATTTTTACAATTTAATATAATGTTGGTCATTGGATGTAATTTCATATTTAAACCAGACATAAACAAGTGTCAATCTTTGGATAGTTATTATCTCTTAAGAACACGCTATTTGTTTTGACGACGAGAATTAATTTTTAAATTAATTAATTCAACTGGTATGTTTCGAATTTGGTAAAATAGACATCACTTTTGAGTTCATAATATCAAATATAGCTTAGGCCTAATTTTTGGTAATTTTCTAGAAACTTTCATTTTTTTGATGAATAGTGAAACCACTAAGTGGTAGTTAAAAAAATGCATTTTTCATAAAACATAATATTACTGCTTCTGTAAGTGGAATTTCAAAAATCCGAGAGACACGGTTGATGTCAGTATGTAAAATGTGGTTCAATGAGATGAAAATAATTTTTGGTGAATAGTAACTTTTTACTTTTTTTTACCACGGTTAAAAGAAAATAAGGTAATTAAGGGTAAAAATGATATTATTATTACCCTAACACATGTATTAATTCTATTGGATAAGTGTAATTCGACCAAAAACAATCTTAGGAATAAAATATGACCATTTAGGCCCACTTGGATTAGATTAGGACATTTATTATTAATTTATTTAAAGAAGGGTTAAAATAGTTAAAATCAAAGTTTAATAAGTAAATCATTTTTAATATAGGGTTATACATAAGATAAATTAGACTATAAATATTCATTAGAAATATAAAAATATTTTGTACATAATTATATTTAATTTGTAATTTTTATACATTAAATAAGTTATTTTATTTATGACACAATGATGATGAAATAATTATTTTATGAATGAAATATTGACATAATTGATGTTATAAATACCCAAAGAAATATAATTTGAGACTTTTTATGAATTAAAATAATTTTATAGGTTAATATGACATGTTATTATTGATTTAATTAATGTTTTTTGAAATAATCATTCTTTTATGATTTTCACAAAAATCAATTACGAAATAGTGTCAGAATTGACATAAAATAGTTTTTAAAACAAATATTATATTATTAATTGTTATTTTATTCCTAAAATTCTAAGTTTCGGACAAATGACTTAGATAAGGTAATATATATTAATAATAAACAACTTGGGGTTATTTTGTCTTGTTATAGTAATTTTATTAACCTTATAGTGTAAGAACACAAAAAGACAAGGTAAAAGTAAAATTATCTAACTTAAAGTCAAAAATAAATGATAAGGTTAAAATAGTAAACTAAACTTGTCGAAATTCGATTGGATTAGAGGCTTTTGACCCATCCCCACCTTAGCTTCGCAATAACTCAATTTGGAGCTATTAAAAACCGAATATGACTTTATAATAAAATAATATTTTTAGTTATTCCAAAGGTGCCCCTCTCCTGCCTTATAAAAGGGCACCTCCTCCATCTCTTCCTCACACCACTTTGAGCCTTCAAGCTCGGCCAAACCCTGAAAAATTCTCTTCTCCACTTCCCTAGCAACATCTTAGAGGTATTGGTCTTCTTCAAAGACCAATTTTAGTGCCCTAAGAGGAGGACTCAAAGAGGCACTTCAAAGAATAGGTAATGTCCGTTACCGATTCTTTCAACTTTATTTCTTCTTCCACTTCTTCTTCTTCTTAGGTTGTTTCATTATGAAGTAATAACATCAGTATCACTCATATACTGATATGTTATTATAAGTATTAAAAAACCCTATTTCACCATCTATCCATCCTATGGAAAGCGAAATCCCCGCGCGTGCGTACGTACGAAATACCGTCTCCACGCCGCGGTGTAATCTATTTTCCATCACCACCTTACTTGGATGGGTATAATGGTGTACATAATAACTATATATGATTATTTTAAGTGATATTGATTCTGAAATAGTATACATACACTCTAACACAATTCCACGATCATGAGAACGATATCATCGCTTGTGTGTATGTACGGACTACCGTCTCCACGACGCGATGAGATTCATTATCCACGTTAACCATTCATGAATGATTATAAAGTATCTATAGTAAGTAATAATGAAATATATGACATAATAATTATACTGTATTTATGTGTATATATATGTATTTCATCTACTTAATTCCATTCAACTCAATAAGGAAACGAAAACAGCGTTCATGCGTCCGTACGACCTACAGTCTCCATGAACGGTGTATTTAATTCCATTTACTGATTTATTATATATATGTATATTCTGAATATATATTATATATAAATCATGTTTTATATTCTGGAATTAAGTAATCACGATCTAATTAATCATTTGAATAATTACAAGTCAAAACATGGACGACAAATGAAACGATTTTACCCAAAACACTCTTTAACATGGAATTTACAAAAGAACGGGTAATATAAAGTCATAAGTGAACCATATATGATATCATAACAATGATTACGATTCTGGAATAATTCAATGACATTATTTAAATTATTATACAGAAGGTTCAGACACTTATGAAGCAAATCGGACCTAAGGTTAGGGAAATATCACAATCTCATTTTTATCTGAGATTGTTTATACTTTGGAATTTACTGGGGTGTATTTTATCATCCACATACATGTTTCCTCAATATGTAATATTATTTCCATCCACCTAAAATTGTTTAAATCCAATTTTACCCTTCGGTGAGTTTTTAGTAAAAGATATGAAAGGAATCTTTTGTCGTTTTTCGTACGAGGTACTTTTTGACTTTTCTGACAAAAGTATGAGAAGTATGTTTTTTAACTTATATGGCATGAATGGATTTTTAAAACATTATTTCCAAGAATATTCCTTTACAAGGTTTCAAGTTTATTTTTAATCAACATCTTTTAGTTTAGAATTGTATGACATGTCAAGAAAGGAAAAATGTTTTTGAAGTAGAATGAATATTTTCCTCAAGAATGGAGCTCAAGTGTTTTATCAAAATTATTTTCCATATAATATAATAAAGGGTTATGTTTTTATCCCTATTATTACATTGATTTTATTGTGTTGTGATGGAATAATTTTTCAGAATTCCTTTATCTTATATGAATTGTTTTATGATGTCACGTTGTTTAAGAATCCCATTTTTATTACATGGGTTATGCTATGATATATGGTTTATGATTTTGTGGCACACATAATAATGGTATCATTATGAAATGGGTGGGAACTATATCTCCCTCCAATGCATTGGGTAAAGATTTTATATCTCATGAGATAGACATGGCTGGAACGGCAGGTTAAACCGATACAGTGAAACAGGACTGAAATGAGGAATGAACTCGGTTCAGAAATGGACTTTGTCCACTAAGATAGTCTTCGCAATGAGTATTGAATAATATGAAATGATTCTATATGATTATGTGTGTATGCCAAAAAGTTTCATGTTTGAAGTTATGATTATTGGGACTACATTTAACTACTATGATTTACCCCATGTTATGAATTTATGATCTCTTTTGGTGGTTAAGATTTCCAAAAGTTATGTTCTTATGAAAATGATGTAATTGAGATTTCTTTTGATTATCCTTACTGAGCATTTGAGCTCACCCTTTTGTATGTTTTCTTTCCCCAGGTCAGGAAGAAGGTTATTAAGTAAGATATGCCAAAAGGGACTATAGATATGATGAAATAAATGGGAGACAGTGTAGACGCTTTATGAACCAGTTGTTTATGTTTCCCAGTTTCCAAAGACACTAAACCATTACGATCCTTATGTGTGTGTTTTTGTTATGTACTAAGTATTCCAAAAAAGTAATGTAATGTCCATGTACGTTAAGCTTTGGGTCTCTATAGTTGGTATCAGAGGAAAGGTTTAGTCATCCTTTGGAAACTTGGATTCGAAAACGTTAGTGAGATCCCTAGAAATATTTCTAAGGTATGTCTAGGGATGTACCTAAGGATAAGTATACGTATAGGATATAGTCCTAGAACTATGGAAACTATCTTAGAATTTAACCTAATATGTTAGATATTGGGGGTGCTCCCCCTATACTATGTTGTTTTCCCTAGCATGATTTTTTCCTCTCACACTATTCTTTTTGGTTTTTAGAAAATGGCTGGAAAGAGGATGATTCATGATAATAGAGGATATGATGGACAATGGAATGATATTCTTCATGAGAAACCAAATGAAACGGGATTTGGAAGTCCAAACATCGTTATTATGCCAAATCAGCAATCTCATAATATGATCAATAATCTCAACTTTATTAAGTTTCCCGACTCAGATAATAAGAGAAAGATGGAGTTTCATGATGATCATAGAGGAAAGAAAGTTCAATTTCCCTCATTTAATCATGTGGGAAGAGGCATCGGGGAGATTGTTTCAAAGGAACTAGAAGATGCTTTGGGTGTGGAAAAGAAGGACACAAAGCCAGTAAGTGCAAAGGAAAGGGTTTAGTTAACACCTGGGATGAGGATAATGGTATTGCTACGACATCAACAATGGTTAAATGTTAATGTGGAATGTACGGTCATTATGAAAAACCAATGCCCTAAGGGAAAGTCTCATGAAGAGAATCAGTACGGTCGTATGGGTAGTATTTATGTTGTTGATGATGAAGAGAATACAAATGATATGTGAGATGAAAGAATTGTTGAAGCTCGGTCAATGGTTTAAGAAGGTAGTGGAATGATTACATGTTTATCAAGTGTAATGTTGTATAAGTAATCTCATGGTACTATGGAAAAGAGAGACATCTAAGGATTGTTACACTGTTATCTTTCCTTGAGTTTTGAATGTGTATGACTAATGGTACCAGTATCCGTGAAAGGTTATTCAGATATTTTTGGAATGTAGATGATATGCGCATAATGAAGGGATAAGGGGAAAATTAAAATTATGATAGTATTCATGAGCTCATGATTAATATAAGGAGAAGGTTATATCATGGTTTGAGTATATAGAATTTTTGGATTTTGGTAAGTGGAAAGAGTTAACTTTTGACAGCATTCATGTTTTCACTAAGGTTTAATGGGTATTAATTTTTCAAGAGAATACATGATTAAGGTATTCACATTATTGGAATTTGACCAACAAGATATAAGGGGGATAAATGATGGTCTTCACATGCTTGGTTGATGAAATTTCAAGTAATCATTTTCTTTATACTATGAGCTTGGAACGAAGTATTTTAGATAAAGATTGGAATGGATTATGTTGGACATAAGATAGTATTGTTTAAAGATGGAACTTTTTGTGATATTATTAATGGGATTTTATAGTAATGTAGTTTTAGAAAATGGACAACCTGCAGGACGGGAAACAAACCATCGCGTCGGACAAGGCTGTGGGAATCGAACCCACAACCGAAGTGTGACTGGACTTTATCGCCTACCACTGGCCTACAGGAAGTCCCTGGTTAGTAGAAACTAGTTCTATTATATTAAGCAGTGTGATATGTGAAGTATAAGTCCATTTTAGGAACCATATATGATTAATCTCACTATAGATCAACTTATGTATATTTAATAACTTTTGATAACCTTTTTTTTGAGACATATGGAATGACCTGTTATTCTATCAAATGATCTGCTAACACTTCACGAATAACAAATTCTACTTCATTTCTTTAAGAGATGAAGTGGAAATTGTTCAAGGCTTGAACAACAGTGAGATTGTACCAAAATAAAGTAAGTATTTATTCTAATTAAAATTCTTCATCTTTAGGGAAATGATCTTGAAAACCAAAAATGTTGTCCTAGTGCCCTTATATCCGATGAATCAGATGGTACCCTAGATCATCAAAAATTTATGGCTTTGTGATTGTTGGCCTTTTCATATCCATGTCCTCTACCACTCTCCATCAGAACTTGATGGTTAGATTTTTCTTCGGTATCCATATTTTCACCTATGTTCTCCTATATGGAAACCCAATGATGAGTTACTTTGGGTAATCGTTGCATTTCATACTATATCTTTTAAAATTAAGTTTTTGTATTCTTTTTTATGATGTGGGTTTCTATGAATGGTAAACGATTTATAACCCCGGCGAATTTCGAGTGTGAAATTCATTTTAAGGGGGGTAGAATGTAACACCCCGATATTTTATGAAAAATATTCTTTTTTTTAATTTCATTAATGTCTTGTGTTGTACGCTACACCAAAAGGAGCTTGCACAACATGCATGCTTGACTTGCCTTGCATTACACGCAATCGCGACCTTCCTTGATAGCATGTGTAGTACGCAATACCGAGTTTCACTAAAAGAGATATTTTTATAATATTATTATGAACTAGCCATTATGAATAGAAATACCCAATTTTAGAAATTTTATAAATTTTATCTTTCAAAATGGACTTCATTTTTGGATTCTGAATATTGAAATTATCATAGGGTGAAATTTTTGTACTTTTTGGATAACTTTCATTTTTGGATGAATAGTGAAAATTACTAAATTTTAATTAAAAACAACCTTTTAAATCGAAATAATTAATAGTGATAAATTATTAATTTGAGTGGTTTTACAGTATATTTAGAATATATTTTTACAATTTAATACAATGTTACTCATTGGATGTAATTTCACATTTAAACCAGACATAAACAAGTGTCAATCTTTTGATAGTTGTTATCTCTTAAGAACACGCTATTTATTTTGACGACGGGAATTAATTTTAAAATTAATTAATGCAACTGATATTTTTTGAATTTGGTAAAATATAAATAATTTTTGAGTTCATAATATCAAATATATCTTAGGCCTAATTTTTGGTATTTTTCTGGAAACTTTCATTTTTTTGATGAATAGTGAAACCACTAAGTGGTAGTTAAAAAAATGAATTTTTCATAAAACATAATTTTACCGCTTCTGTGAGTGAAATTTAAAAAATCCGAGAGACACGGTTGATGTCAATAAGTAAAATGTGGTTCAATGAGATGAAAATAATTTTTGGTGAATAGTAACTTTTTACTTTTTTTTACCACGGTTAAAAGTAAATAGGGTAATTAAGGGTAAAAATGAAATTATTATTACCCTAAAACTTGTCCTAATTCTATTGGATAAGTGTAATTAGACCAAAAACAATCTTAGGAATATAATATGACCATTTAGGCCCACTTGAATTAGATTAGGACATTTATTATTAATTTATTTAGAGAAGGGTTAAAATAGTTAAAATCAAAGTTTAAAAAGTAAATCATTTTTAATATAGGGTTATACATAAGATAAATTCGACTATAAATATTCATTAGAAATATAAAAATATTTCCTACATAATTCTATTTAATTTGTAATTTTTAGACATTAGATAATTTAATTTATTTATGACACAATGATGATGAAATAATTATTTTATTAATGAAATATTGATATAATTGATGTTATAAATACCCAAATAAATGTAATTTGAGACTTTTTATGAATTAAACTAATTTTATAGGTTAATATGACATGTTAGTATTGATTTAATTAACTTTTTTCGAACTAATCATTCTGTTATGATTTTCACAAAAATAAATTACTAAATAGTGTCAAAATTGACATAAAATAGTTTTTAAAACAAATATTATATTATTAATTGTTATTTTATTGCTAAAAATCTAAGGTTCTCCCAAATGACTTATATAAGGTTATATATATTAATAATAAACAACTTGGGGTTCTTTTGGCTTGTTATAATAAGTTTATTAACCTTATAGTGTAAGAACAAAAAAAGGCAAGGTAAAAGTAAAATTATCTAACTTAAAGTTAAAACTAAATGATAAGGTTAAAAGAGGAAACTAAACTTGTCCAAATTCGATTGGATTAGAGGATTTCAATCCATCCCCACCTTAGCTTCGAAATAACTCAATTTTGGAGCTACTAAAAACCAAATATGACTTTATAATAAAATAATATTTTTAGTTATTTCAAAGGTGCCCCTCTCCTCCCTTATAAAAGGGCACCTCCTCCCTCTCTTCCTCACACCACTTTGAGACTTCAAGCTCGGCCAAACCCTGCCAAATTATCTTCTACACTTCCCTAGAAACATCATAGAGGTCCTGGTCTTCTTCAAAGACCAATTTTAGTGCCCTAAGAGGAGGACTCAAAGAGGCACTTCAAAGAAGAGGTAATGTCTGTTACCGATTCTTTCAAATTTATTTCTTCTGCCACTTCTTCTTCTTAGGTTGTTTCATTATGATGTAATAACATCAGTATCACTAATATACTGATATGTTATTATAAGTATGAAACAACCATATTTCACCTTCTATCCATCCTATGGAAAACGAAATCACCGCGCGTGCGTATGTACGGAATACCGTCTCCACGCCGTGGTCTAATCTATTTTCCATCACCACCCTACTTGGATGCGTATAATGGTGTAAATAATAACTATATATGATTATTGTAAAGTGATATTGATTCTGAAATAGTATACATACACTCCAATACAATTCCACGATCATGAGAATGATATCATCGCTCGTGCGTACGTACGGACTACCGTCTCCACGACGCGATGAGATTCATTCTCCACATTAACCATTCATGAATGATTATAAAGTATATATAATAATTAATCATGAAATATATGACATAATAATGATACTGGATTTATGTGTATATATATGTATTTCATCTACTTAATTCAATTCAACTCAATAAGGAAACGAAAACACCGTTCATGCGTATGTACGGCCTACCGTCTCCATGAACGGTGTATTTCATTCCATTTACTGATTTATTATATATATGTATATTCTGAATATATATTATATATAAATCATGTTTTATATTCTGGAATTAATTAATCATGATCTAAGTAATCATATGAATAATTACAAATCAAAACACGGACGACAAATGAAACGATTTTAACCAAAACACTCTTTAACATGGAATTTACAAAAGAACGGGTAATATAAAGTCATAAGTGAACCATATATGATATCATAACAATGAGTATGATTCTGGAATAATTAAATGACATTATTTAAATCATTATACAGGAGGTTCGGACACTTTTGAAGCAAATCGGACCTAAGGTAAGGGAAATATCATAATCTCATTTTTATCCGAGATTGTTTATACTTTGGAATTTACTAGGGTGTATTTTATCATCCACATCCATGTTTCCCCAATATGTAATATTATTTCCATCGACATACAATTGTTTAAATCCAATTTTACCCTTCGGTGAGTTTTTAGTAAAAGATATGAAAGGAATCTTTTGTCGTTTTTCGTACGAGGTACTTTTTGACTTTTCCGACAAAAGTACGACAAGAATGTTTTTTTAACTTATATGGCATGAATGGATTTTTAAAACATTATTTCCAAGAATCATCCTTTACATGTTTTCAAGTTTATTTTTAATCAACTTCTTTTAGTTTAGAATTTTATGACATGTTAAGAAAGTAAAAATGTTTTTGAAGTATAAAGAATATTTTCCTCAAAAATGGAGTTCAAGTGTTTTATCATAATTATTTTCCATCTAAGATAATAAAGGGTTCGGTTTTTATCCCTATTATTACATTGATTTGATTATGTTGTGATGGAATAATTTTTATGAATTCTTTTATCTTATATGAATTGTTTTATGATTTCATGTTGTTTATGAATCCCATTTTCATTACATGGGTTATGCTATGATGTATGGTTTATGATTTTGTGGCACACATAATAATGGTATCATTATGAGATGGGTGGGACCTATATCTCCCTCCAATGCATTGGGTAAAGATTTTATATCTCATGATATAGACATGGCTAGAACGGCTGGTTAAACTGTTACAGTGAAACAGGACTAAAACGAGGAATGAACTCGGTTCAGAAATGGACTTTGTCCACTAAGATAGTCTTGGCAATGAGTCTTGACTAATAAGAAATGATTCTCTATGATTATGTGTGTATTCCACAATGTTTCATGTTTTAAGTTATGATTATTGGTATTACATTTCACTACTATGATTTACCCCATGTTATGAATTTATGATCTCTTTTGCAGGTCTAGATTTCCAAAAGTTATGTTCTTATGAAAATGATGTAATTGAGATTTCTTTTGTTTACCCTTACTGAGCATTTGAGCTCACCCTTTTGTATGTTTTCTTTCCCCAGGTCAGGAAGAAGTTTATTAAGTAAGATATTCCAAAAGGGACTATAGATATGATGAAATAAATGGGAGACAGTGTAGATGCTTTATGAACCAGTTGTTTATGTTTCCCAGTTTTCAAAGACACTAAACCATTACGGTCCTTGTGTGTGTGTTTTTGTTATGTACTAAGTATTCCGCAAAAGTAATGTAATGTTCATGTATGTTAATCTTCGGGTCTCTACAAAAAAGAAGTAGAGAATCTAGTCATTCCATCTCCATCCAAATCAAATCCATGGAATTTATATCACCCAACCCGATCACGTGATATATATTAAATATATAATATGATATTCATGAGAATATATTCCATGTTGGTATTCCAAAAAGACCACACTCCTTGAATAATTGTTAAAAAGGAATACCATTTTATACTAATTTGAAATATACCATTATAAACATATGTGATTCAATTTTAGTTAAGAACCTATATCATTAAATTAAAAATATTCTATAATATTTTATTTCATTTTAAAATTTTTATGTTAAAACATTTATAAGAGGTGGTTCATAAAATATTTAACAAAAACTATTCCGAACATCTATGAAAAACATTAGAGATCCAATTTCACTTTAATAGAAGGATTGTATTGAAATAAATTTAAAACTATATTCATAACAATGAAAAACATTGATATAAGGGAAACTCAAATAAATTAATAAACTCTATTATCATATATGAATTGATTATAATTGTTATGATACAATTAAATATCAGTGTTCAATTTATCATGAGAGCTTAGAGAAAATTTAGAACACTAATAAAACATGAAAATCATATTGGTTCAAATGATGAAATCGAACATTATTAACACTTGGAATTAGTTTTCTTTTGTAACCCAATAGAAGCCTTTTTATTTAGGGTTCATATTCTAATAAAGGCCACAGGTCAAGGCATGATCCTAATCATGTGTAGAATATGTATTTTAAGATCTACAAAGCTACTCTAGGTTCTCTATGACATAAAAAATGTTTCTTAGTAAGTTACTAATCATATGTTAAAAATATATATCCAATTGAAATTGTAAGTCAACATCACCTATGAATATATTAAACAAAAATTATCCCTTATTTTTTTGTTATATTAATAATTAATATCAATGTCCCCAATTATAAGAAAATAATTAATAATTGATATATTTTCAATTTTAAAAACAAAATTTGTGGTTTTTTTCATTGGAAACCTATAATATCATTTAAAAAATGATCCAAAAGGTTCACCAAATTTTCGTATAAGAAATCGAGTAACATTAAACATACATAAACTGTATCACTAAATCATTATAATAATTATACAATCAAATTGCTCAAAATCCATTCTTCTAAAAAAATGAAAAACCATATAATCTGAAAATATCCATTAGAAACTATACTAAAGACAAATTAATCTTTTATAAGTTTGAAATATATTAATTGAATCCATTTAGGTATTTGATCAAGCATTTGATATCTGTGATAATTGGAAAATAAATTTATAATATGAATATTGATAGAGAAATCATTTATATCCAATGGATACCTATTGAAAATTATTTTCCTTATTTATATGATTTATATACATATACTATACATTCATTAGGTATATAAAACATTTATTTAAAGGACTTGTAGTCATAGTTCAACAATTTGAATAGTTATATGATGGGGTAATCCTAAAATAAGAAATAATCTATCATAAAATGAATTCATAATCATTAATAATGGTGTCCAATGATGTAAGATATACCAAGAAAAACCATGAAATAGAAAAAACCCCTGAAAATAGAAATAAAAATATAATATCATGTTTCCATAACCTTTTAAGGAAATTTAAAAGAGAGTAAGTAAAGGGAAAGGAAAAATGAGAAGTTTTTAATGCAATTACTTCAGGAAATTAACCATAAACCATCATGAAATATGAATATCACTATAAGATTATTAGAATGAAACAATGGTTAAGAGGATATAAGTTTATAAGAGTGGAGTGGGAGGATATGGGAATGATTTTAGAGTTAAAATAAAAGGATTATAGAATACGAAAATATTTTTTTAAAATAAATTGAATATCTCATTTTTTGATAGAGTCTCTTAAATCATTTGACTACATTTAAAAATATTTTACTAAAGAAAAGATTAATTTAAGTTATTTTTTAATTGTTGATGTTAAAAATGTAAAACACATGATTTAGAAATATTTAAGGGAAGTGTTACATTATAAGGTCTCCCCTAAGCATGCACTATCCATGCAGGCTAACCTAGAACATTCAAAAATGAATTGAGACGGACCTATGTAAAAAAACTCAAATAATTTTACCCAAAACAAAGAACTCTAGACCATGACCCACAAAGAACCTTTGTAATTGTATTCAATAAAGTCTTCACTAATCAAGTAGTAACCGTGAGATATCTATTCATATAATATATAATCATAAAAATATAAAATTTCAATGGTATATTTTTTGAAACTCATAGAAAGTCCATCAATTAATAAATAAAAAATAATTCAAAACTAAGGATTTGGTGTAAAATTTTATAGAAGTAAGTGTTCATCATATAAAACACTATTGATCACAAAATATCAAATAATATATAGGACCCATATATTGATCTATACAACTATATGGTGAAGGTGAATTCATATCATGATTGAAGACCACCTATTAAGAATATCCTAATTTTGATCCATATAGAGTAAGATATTAAATTAATACACCCACATAGTATTCTATAGATAGTTTACATGAATTGGTTCCATTTATTCAAACCGAAGTGTATCAATATCATTTTTCAATGAAATTTGTTTTTATTAATAGATCATATTGTTTAGTCTAACCTCATTTACAACCAAATATGTTGTCCTGGAAGACTATTAAAGAATTCATGGAAATTTAGTTATTAGTTAAACCATCAATGTTCAATATTTTAGTGAGGTTGTGCATTTTATTGAAAAAATTTCTCTATGAAGGCATGAAAAATTACTACTTGTAGAGTTGTTTTATTTCATGTTTGTGGTATCATTAGAATAAGTCCACTCAAGGGTAAAAAAGAGTTATATAAGTGAAACATAATCCAGAAAACTGAATCCCTATTGGCATGTCTTAAACAACCATGTATGAATACATAAAAAAACCCACAACCAGATTACAAAATTATGTAAAGGAATGTAAATAGATCCTATTACAAGACAAAAAAAAACAGTCTAAAAATAATTCCAACCTGAAATTAATACTAAGAACTGCTTTCTAGAATCATCTGAATCACACATCTTCTGTTTTTTTTCACTGTAAGAACCATCTAGTCTTAGTCCACCAAGGAATACATCAAATGGTCGGTCATCAGCAAAATACACGACATATGTGGTAAATCCCATACAGGGATGAGTATAAAAATACTCCGTATGAAAACCCAAATAAATTGTACAAAAAATTAAAAGGCAGTCATCTCATCATCGTTATTTTTCTAATGTTCATATAAAAACAATATCCAGATATACTCAACAAAGAAACACAGTCTAATGGTGAATCAAAACTTTTGTATGATATCCTAGGATTCAAGCTTGACGATTCAAAAAATCCCTCACAAAAGAGAACACACTCCTAAGTGTGATAGAAATGATGATTTCCATTCAAGAGGTAGTTCTAATGTGGTCTCATCATGAGAAAAAATATGATAAAGTCCATAGAGATATGATACACAGATGAGGATCACTCCCTGGGCCATGCGGTGATACCAATAGCTAAATCTATATTAACCCACTATGTAGAGGAATAATTCCGATATAGTGTTGTCCGTGATGATACCATGATCTCTAACTTGGGAACAAAGGTGAATAAAGGATCCCACTCCAGGCCTCATAGTGGGATTTCAATGACTGAATACCCAAATTCATGCAGAAGGGTTTTATGTATAGTGCATAAGAGTTGAATCCAACTAAACCATCAGGGAAATGATATGGGGAACACACCCTAAATAATATTTCATATGATATAATGGAAAAGAGATCCACGGAATCTTTAATAGAATAAATGATGGGTAGTAGGGGTCACACATCATGTCCCTTGACCCTGTGTCATGTTCTTGTAAATGACATGTGTAATCATATCATGTCCAGGTATAAGAACATGGAGTATAGGACTCACGTGTACTCTACCCATGTTCCAGTACATGTCTTAACCCTTGTACACGTGCTCGTGTACCAGTACATTTCTTATCACTTGTAAATTTCTCGATACGGTTTGTATAAGGGAGTACATGTCATTTAAGCAACTTGTGTACCACACCATGTTTCTTTGTACCCTCTGAGTTACACGCCTAGTCACTGGGGAGAATTCACACACCTTGTGATAGTATTTCAAAACCTATTATCCTTAAAAACAATTGGAAACCCTTACCACTGGAGAGGGTTCCCACACATGGTTTAGATACAATTTACAAAATGTGTATCAAAAGAAATTATAGAGTCATGGATCAATGATTTACACATCCTAGATGTTTCTTCGACCATTGATTTTATGATCACTTAAGTTAAAAATTATAGATTATTCCTCGTTGAGTAATTCCGTCACTGAATCAACAACACACGAATCATTGAGCCTCTCAAAAAATAGGATTTTTTTCCTTTCAATATTGTGCGCCAAAGAAAAAATTATGGTATCTACATCATTTGATTTTATATCATCTCCATAATCGAACGTATATTGTGTCATGCTGATCACAAATCTCTAATGTTAGATCACTGCGAAATAAATAGGTGAGACTTGATTGTTTGATGGGGAAATTTCAAACCCCTTGTCAAATGAACAATGCTCATAGTGAATGAAGAATTGGGCAAGAGAAGAACTAGTAAAAATGAGAGGAATAAACCATGGTTGATGTCCGTGTTGAACTCAATTCATTTCCATGAGAGTAACAATGATGAAATCATCAATTAAAAAATAAATTCTAAAAAAAACCTTATAATAAACCCATATTGAAAAAACATATGTTCCACATTTCAATTCCTTGGTTGATTGATCAGTGTTAAACATATGAATTAATAATGGAAAATAAATACAAATCAAACGACCTCCATACCAAAATTTGAATCATTCACTTATGAAGAACAATGAGACATCATTTTCATAGGTGACATCCTTAAATTCTTTGTCATTCGGGTCATTGATACTTGATTCAGTAATTTTTCCCCAACAAAATCTCATCCCACACCCTCAAATAGATCTCCATCTATTTGTAAGGTTATTCATCTAACCATATTTGTTTTCAATGAGAATTAATTTAATGAAATGTAATCAACAACAAAAATAAAATCATTTTTATAATTATTTAATTTATTTTTTATGTGTGATGGATTTTCAAAAAATGACCCATATCGACAATGTTTATGTTGCACATTCAGTAAAACCTACATTTTGAACTCACCAGTGCTGGTATATTTCTGATCCAGAAACAGTATAGAAGATATTACACTTTTTAGTAAAACTGACCATGTGTTCTATATAAAATATTTATCCTATTTCAAACATTTATTTAGGGAACACTGCGCCTCAGAATTGAAAACCAACTTAGAACCCCCTATTGAAGAAATTATAAAACATCCATAAAAATTTTATGGAATTGATGAGTAATTTAATTATACCCACCATGGGGATTTAGATCCCAAAAAAACAAGGGCTACAAAAATAGATGTCTATACTGAGAATGATTCTATGCCTCCCACTACTATATTTTATATTTAAGATTCCTGTGTTCCACCAGTCATGCCCTACAAGAATCAATCTCTTATGATGGATAATCTCTTATAGATACTCGATCTCCACTGGGTACCCAGCATTGGTTGTTACATCATTGATTTTAAGCATTCCATTATCAATAATGTGTTATGGGTCATTCACATAACTCCTCAGTTGCACCATGTGGATGATGTCATGTACCTCTTCTAATTGTGGAGGTAGAGATAAGTGGTATGCTACCTCATAAATTTTACATTGTATGTAGAATGATTTAATGAAATATAGAGATATATTTCCACCATGGTCAAATATATGTACTACATGTCGAGTTAAAACACATAGAAACACATTGTCTCCTTCCAGGAAATCAAAAGTCATCCTTCATCAATCATCATAAGACATATAATTGATCTGTACTGTCTTTATCCACAAATGGGCGATCGTAACCTTCTAAAAATATTATAACACCAAATTTTTACCCATGAGTGATGAATCTTATGGGTTAATCTACTAACGATTGACTAAAAAGTCCACCCATACAAATCCTCAAATAGTTCCATACTGATGGTTGAATTGTAGATGTTGTTTTATTCAATTTTTACCAATGGTAGTTGATCCTCATAGCTGCGATGAAATTAGAACATGAAATCATACAACCTGTCATCCAGAACATGAACATTTTTTCTAATCTATGTGTTGGTTTTGGGGTGAAACACTTTTCCCATGGATAATTGATTTCTAAATACATCATTCAATCCCTTACAAAACATGGATGTGAGGAGATAAACACATTCAGAAACAATAGTTAATGGATATTCATGGATTCATACTATAACCTAAACGTAGAGTCACCCCAAGCTCTATATTGAGCACATCTACAGAATTACTAAGAAGTGCCCAATATGGTGAGTCAGTTTCTGATCCCACCATTGCATCATTCCTACTGGATTTAAGTGGTAATATATTTATGAATTCCCTGGATATTCCATTCCAATTTCTATTTGGAACCTTAATGGGTCATGCTAAAATCACGGAAACTTTGTGATCAGCCATCACATGTTGAAATGTATGGAATCATGAGAGAAACTAATCAAAATATTTGTTCATCCCTTGCCACCAAAATTTAAATTGAACATACCACTACATCAGGGAAAAACAAAGATGTACATCCAAAGGATATCTATGAAACCATCTTAGAAGATCCTCTTAGAATGTCATGGTTACCATCATCCATCCTTTATACAAGTTTACATGCTCCCACCTTTATAAAGTCCCCCAAGAGAATGCACAGTGGATATCTATGTATTTATGGTGTCACAGAGGAGATCCACATGTTTTTTCTACCAGACACACTATTAGAGTAGAGTGGTAACAACCATTTACTAGAGGTAAGATACTCAATCATCACCTATAAAGGATTACTACAATGAGGCCAAATGATCTGATTATGCATTAAAAAATAGAAAACATGGTCTATCTATGAGTGCATCTTCAACCATGTTCTCTTTACCTAGGTTATAGAAAATATAAAATTCATAATCATGGATGCACTATATATATTCCCCCTATCTCAAGTAAATATCCATCTATGAGAAGAAAATGAGGAGACTCTTATGATTATAATAGGTGATAAATAGCTCCTGCATATCGTATTTTTGACACATTTTTAATGTGAATACAACCACTACTAACTCAATATAATCATTCATGTAGTTTATCACATGTGGTCTCAACAGTTAGAACCATATGCAATCGACACTTTCCTCTTTTTCAGAACACTACCATTCTCAGTGCTGATGCATCGTAGAACACCACATGCTCAACCCCCACATCTAATAATATCACGATTGGAGTTCTAATCAACTGTTGTCTCAAATGTTGAAAAACCTTCTAGGAATTATTGTTTCCATGTAAAACACTTTCCCTTTTGAGTCCAAGATATCATGGGTGCTGATATTCCGGAAAAATTAGCTGTGAATCTCAGATTGTATGCAGACAACCCAAAGAATCTCCACATATCTATCACTCAATTACGGATCTCCCTTGCTAACACTACCTTGACCATGGATGACTCCATTGCTATAACATCTACTAAGATAACGTGTCCTATAAAGTGGAAAACCTAAATCTAGAACTAACACTTCATGAGCTTTCTATAATGCTAGTTCTCTAGAAGGACCTAGAGAAATATGCTCAATTTTCTAATGTGATCCACATCGGACGTTGAGTACATATGGATATAATAAATGAATACTACCATGAACTAATATAGTAATTATTAAAATATTCCATTCTTTTGTCCAATTAACACGACTGAGGAATTGGTCATGCCTTGTGCATCACCAAGTACACATGGTGACTATAAAGACATCTAAATGTTGTCTTTAATATAACCTCATTTTGTACATGAAAAAAGTGATAACCTGAACTATTTTCAACCTTCAAGAACCATCGTTCCCCTATAAACTGATAAAAGAGTTCATTGATCCTCAATAGTGGATATTTTCTTATAATTGTCACATGTTTCAAGGGCCGGTAGTCCACAAACTACCTCATGTTCTGGTCTTCCATCATGAAAAACTAAAACAGGGATACCTTTGGTGATTCCCTTGGTCTAATCATGCCCTTCCTCTGAAATCCCTCCCACTGCACCATTATCTCATAAAGCACTATTAGAGCCATCTGATTTGCTGGCATAGATATTAGTACCATATGGAGTTGTATATCAATGACAATGTCTATCTCCCAGTGGAGAGGTAACCCGTGAACTTTCTTTGGGAAGACGTCCACATACTCTGCCACCACTATAGAAAACTGAGAACACATACCTCAAAAAAACACCCCTGATAGAAGGGTTTATTTATCAATATATTAGGGTTTATCAGCCCCTCTAAATACCTTAGTGGAATTTATGGTGAACCACTGCTAATATGCCCACACAATCCAAATATTATTATTTTTAGTGATGTTATACTAAAACGAATATGAGATTACTGGTGGTTAGATTAGAGGGGTTCTAAACCCCCTGTAATTGTTGTTAAAATTGCAAAATATGAATGGATTATTGGGGGTTTTACCCGCCTCTAATCTGGACCTTCAATGGGGGGTTATAATTTCCCATAATTGTGTGTTTAGATAAAATTTTAATGTTGATTTTCCTCTAACATCCCCTAAATCCTCAAATTTTATTAAAAAATACTATTACCTGTGTACGCAGAATGTGATGGAAAACCGCTCACACCATAAGGGCCTATACTGGACACCCCACGAGAATCCCAGTTGACAACCCACAGGCATCCACAGGGATACCTAATGGTAGAAACCTTGAAAACCCACGAGCCTCCCGTATAACCCTACCGTAAAACCCTAAATTGGTGTTCAATAAGCTCATAGGCCTCACTGATAATCCCTTGGGCAACCCATGCCTACCGAAAACCACCCCTAGAGAACCCACACAACCCTTACTTATCATCCACATGCGTACACAGAAACTGACCACCCTGGCGCAGAAATTTATATTGGTAGGAATTGAACCCATGACAACAAGATTCTTAAAGCGCTGATTTACTACTACGACATCTCCCCTTCAATGTATTATGCACAATAAATCTTATTTATTTTGACTGAGAAATTATTGATAACATATGTGTGTGTGTGTGTGTGTGAATATAAATTTAAAATCTAAATATAATATATATATGTGTGTATAAAGTATATATATATATATATATATATTAAATCTTATTATATGTAATATATAAAAATAATTATATTTCAATATATTATTATATATTTATACATAAATTTTGAAATACATTTATATTTTATGTACATGTATATATTAATGTATTAATATAATATTTATTGAAATAATATTATTATAAAATATAGAAATATTTTTATATACATATATATGTGAGTGTGTGTAAGAATAATATTATTAATTTTTATTATTATTACACATATTTTCTAAACTATATAAAATATATTTTGGTTTTATAAACACTATACACATATATATTAGGAAATATATATTACTTATATTATATTAAATACACATATATTATATATTTAGCTATATACTTATATAAATTTATATTATATCATGTATACACACATATATAAAAAAAATTAAATACATTCGTATATTTAGAAATAAATAATAAAATTAAATTATATAAATATAATAAATTCATTTATAATTAATGAGATATAATATGATATATATAAAATATTTATATAATATATATAAATTTATATGTAATTTCATATCTATAATATATATATATATATAATTTAATTATTTAATATATATATATTTTTTATATATATATATTTATTTTTTTCTATATAATATATATATATATGTATATATTAATTATATAATATTTATAAATTTATATATAATAAAATATATATAATATTATATATATACAACTGTTTCTATATTATATATATTTTTATACATAATATAATATAATTGTATTCATACATATATAAAACATGCAATAAAAATGTATTTTATATAATATATGTAAAACATAAATCATAATTTAAATCATAATTTAAATCATAATATAAATGTATTGTATTAGTAAAAAAATATGTAGATTTTATATATTTGAATAAATATATTTATAATTACATTTGTATTATGTACACCAATATTTTTATATGTATACAGTTGTGTATATTTTTATAAATATTTATTTAAAGTATTTTATATAATGTCATTATATATATGTGTGTATGTTTAGGATTTATATAAATACATTTATATAATGTGTTAATAAAATACATACACACACATACATTCTAAGGAACACATATATATTATATAAATTGGTTCTATATGACATTTATTTTAAAAAATTTAAAAATAGAGGGGTACAGAACCCCCTTTAATCCATGTGATTGGTTGTCATTCATGAATCCCAATAATTTCATAAATTAGAGAGGGTTAAAAATGACCTATAATCAAATGGATTAGAGGAGATTCTTAAACCCCAGATACTCTAAGAGATGAGAGGTTATTTAGAAATCCCCTCGAATTTCCTGAATTAGCGGGGGTTAATCCCCCTCTAATTTAATAATTTTTTAGGGTTGTGAATCCCCAATGTTTCCTTTTAAAAAAGTAAACATCCATCATATATATATCCTCTTAATTATAAATTAATAATATATATATATATATACATATATAACCTAAAAATTTCAAGTTAATATTATATATATATCCTTTAAATTCCAACTGAAAATATAGTTCCACTATATATTAAATTTTAAATGGTTTTGACATAACCAACTCTAAAATAAAACCAAATATTAAAAAACTAATGCTAAAAATATTAGATGAGATAGTGAACCCCCACTAAATTTTATGATTATTTGGGGTTGTGAATGGCCTCCTATAAAATTAATTTAGAGGCAGTCACGAATGACCCACTCCTAAAATCCACAATTATTCTGCTATTTTTTTGTACTATAACATCAAATTTATGAATGTCTATGCCAACAAACTATTGATTAATCAACTACACCATCTAATGCTTCAGTACACCATACACTACCTAGTTTTCTTTATCACCGAAAAAGTAAAACCTGCTTATGTCGCTCCATACACACCACATCATTCTCTTGAAAGAGACAATCTGGGTATGTCCAATTGATAACAATTCCATACCTATGATTTCATTGTAAGGTCACATCACTACAACCAAGAGATCCTAACAAAAACACTCACCTCAAAGAGTTCTGTCTCACTTCATGAATATGTGTGTGACTATTGAGTATTCTCTAGTATGGGTATCCAAGAGCAAGGGTCGAGCCAATAGATGAATCAGAATCTCTATATCTTAGACAATATATGTTGAATAAAAGGAATGATTATAAAAATGTATATTAGTAATGTAGCTAAGGTATAAGGGACCATTATACACCCATGTATTTATTCTATGAAGTTTTATATTCATTTTATTTTTAAGGAATGATATATCTATATCAATCAAAATCCCATATTTCATATTATATTTTACATGAATACAATTTTTAATCAAAAAAATTGTTTTTTATCTATTAAAATATGATTTTGCCTTTGGAAAAATATTTATATGGTTGAAAGACAAATTTTATTATTTAAAATGAATTATTTTAATGAATAATCGTTTTTAAGGTTATGAAAGACTTTATATTATTTTATACATATTTTTTACATAACAATGATGAAATTATTCTAAATCTATACATATACCATAATTTAATATGTATCCTACTATGTGAGTCTCAAAATTTTAAGAAAATGTCATGATCAATGTGATATCAGCCATGGTATTTCATAATGCCACATGATGTTCTTATATTTCAATGTATCCTATAAAACCATTACTACAAATTCCCAATGGGAAAATTAGGGTATGGGAACTAATGATTAGTAGGATACCACCAAGGAATTTGAACAATGTCTATCAAAATGTAAACAATAGGTCAATATTTAAATCAAAATAATCTTCATAAATATATTTCCTTTGAAAAAAAATTATTTGTGGCATCCTTCTATTTTTCCATTGACACAAAATACATATGAATGGAAATGATAATATGAATATAAATTTGATTGAGAAAAAGAGTGTAGTAATAAAAATTAAACATATCTCAAAAAAAAGCATGAGAGAAAAAAATTATGATACAATATTTTCATGTCATAAAACAAATAACAAATTTTGATCAAGCCTATTGGAATATGCAATTTTAAACATGATGGAACAATATGTTGGACATACATTTAATCATACCTATATTGAATCTTATAATAATCTATTCATATCACATTAATACCCCTAGTGGTGGTAAAATGACTATGGATGCATATCTTCAAAAGCCAACACACCCAAGTTTCCAAGGTTATATTATTTCCAAAAAAATTAAATAAAAAATTATCAAAATTTAATAAAAAACTTTCACATAAAAATCATTACATGTTCCTTGCATGAAAACCCATCTTAGAAACAAATTCATCTTGAGGAATTGCCTCAATCGTATGTAGTTTAAAAAATATTTTTTAATATTAAACTCTTTTAAACCCCACTTTTCTTTCCCATTAAGATTCATTTTTATATATTATTTATTATTTGACATAAAATAAATTAATTTAAATAAAAAATAAAAGGATCATATTGAGTCATTGTGTAATTTATCAGATAGAGACATAAGATTGAGATACATACCTCACCAATATCGGAATTAAAATTTCCATAAAAATGATACTTGAATCGAGGTGATTTGATCCTAACAAGTATTTATTAATAAAAAACAAAACACATAATATAATAAACACACTTGAACTAATAATCACATCCAAATATGGATCCAATAATAAGGGGAAAAGTGATCAAAGAAGGATCTAGAATGTGGATGTAAGATTTGATAAAAAAATGAAACATACATTAATGAGTTCCATGTAAAATGAAGTGGAATAATAAAATATCCATGGATAGACCCTATAGTTAATTAAAGAGAGTTTAGGTTAGTCTAATAATTCATTAAGAAGGGACTTAGAATATTATATTAAATGTCCAATAGGGTAAACTGGTTTTATTGAGTCACCTACTAGTCATGTGGTATTGGCGCTTGGTTTGAAAAACTATGCAATGACCGTGGATTATATTATTCACGTTGAAAACTAATGAAAATGAATACCTTGGAAAATCGTAATTGTTAGAAAATCCAAGATTAGGCCATGTAATTGACAATGTAAAAAACCACACTCAGGCCCACATAGTGTGTTTAGTGACTCATAAGGTTATACAAACCATGATAAACACAACTGGAACAATAGATTCATACCACATGGTTAGCATAAATTTACTCACAACATCCCTCATAGAATGTGCATTGAATTCTTTATCCAAATATCAATGATTTCGACCCCTGAATCATATAAACATTTAGAACCTAACCAGTGATTAAATGAGCTCAATGTTAAATATACATGTGTCCTATAGGGTATCAAAATTTACCCCAGCGTGGATATTTATTACTCTAGAAATATAACATGATTCTAGACTTATAAAATGATAAGGCCACTAGTCCATCATCAATGATTCTTGTTCAAATGTATTTTTTTGATCTTTCTAGCATTGACAATGCATATAGACCAAGGGGTCATTTTATTGTACATCACCTTATCCAAGTGATTCATAATCAGAACTAGTTTCTCATCAACTATAGTATTTTGATCAATAACATCCTCCCATATACTCATATGGTATTGATCCTTTTGAAAACTCATCAATTTTGAAATATGAAGAATGTTATGAATCAAAAATAAGAGAAAAGTAAACTCTAATGGATAAAACACCTTTAAAATTTATTTTAGAATCTTGAGAGAGATAAAAAAATTAGTACTTTCCCTACATACCTAAATAACAGGGTCCCAAATAAAATAAAACAATGAAAGAAATCCAGTAACCTACTAAAACCTACAAAGATAAAATGTGTTATCCTGGTTATCATCTATGGTGGCTCAGAGCATCATCTGGCCTTTTTAATGATAAGAAATCAATATTTATCAACCCAAGACAATAATCAGTTCTACAATATATTTTTCTCCTACCTATTCCTTAAATAACCAATATCCACAAGGCCACCACCATGATGCTTCATACTGTATCTCACCAATAGTAAACTATGATAGATTAAAAATATAAAAACTACTAAAATCAAGAACATATTCCAAAATAACGTACTCTAAAATTGGATGATTTATTTTTTCTGAACATCTATCAAAATAATGAACCACATTATTGAATTTGATTGAGAATATATTACATTGAATAATAATTTTCATAATTTAAATTAAAAATATCGATCTCTTCTAGAAATGATATCTACAGGAACACCAAAAAGAATAAAAAACCCTTGTTTATACAAATAGTTAAGATCTTCTACTTAATTGCCTACCTTTAAAGTTGAAAAGGGACAATATTTCATAAATTATTTAATCTTCACTAAAAATCATATCTTTTTCTCCTCTAGGAGTCTATTGTAATTAAATTATTGGGTCCATGTATCCTTTATACTTTCTATATAGAATAATTTTTAAACCTATCTATTGTGTTATAATTCACCATTAAAATATATATTGTATAATCAAATAGTTTTTTTAATTAACTAGATCATTTTGGGATAATAACATAAATTTCTAATATCATGATAGATCCTAGGAACACTATGTTATTTTTAATAACTTGATCTATATTAAAGATAAATTAACCCCTGATTCAGATGAACAAGAACAACAAACTATCAATTGAAACACACATCACCTTTGGAATACTAAAACTACAAACCCAATTTCTCCCCACCCAAAACAGTGTCATTAAATATTTTTTAACTAGTATTGATTTCTCAGCCAATGTGAATTCTATTACTCTAGGGAACTTCATATTTATAATAACATAACATTAATGGGAATTAAATCCTTAATATCAATCAATATTATTTTATAAATAGATTCACCAAGGATCTAACCTAATTTGATTCCTTCACTACAAGTACAAGTACTGTTATGATAAAAATATCAATGGGTGTACCTCATTTTCGAAGAGTTTTACAATATCAAGATCAAGGATTTAAAATTACATAACCATATATTTGTATTAAAGAATTATATTAAATTAGTAAAAAATATAAATCATGATTCTATTATATGAATATATTGTAAAATGATCCCAAATGGGATAGATTCACCATGATTTGAGATCATGTACAACAAATATCAAAAAAATGTCATTCTATGATATGTTATTTCTATGTGGATATAGGTGGAGAAAAAGTTAATATTTCCCATATTTCCCCCAATGTTAAGACATATCTCAACTCCATTACTAAAACATCATAGTAACATAATTATGAACCATTACTATTTTAGCATGAATCAAGAATCAACCAGATATCAACATCACATCAATCTTTTTATAAAAGTCTTAAGTAATTATCCAGCATAATGGTGTAAAGAGAAAATTTTCCTAATGTTGGTCTCTCGAACATTTAGATTCAATATAAAATTTTGTATAAATGAGAAATGTTATAACTAAACATGTGAATCTACATGAAAACTGTGATGTAACTTTTTATTGAATGTTAACCATCATTATCTCAATTTCATTCAATGGAAAAACTATATGAATTCACAAGATGAATCCCAACAATAGGAAACTAGATCAAGAATATGAAAAGGCCCCATACACTATAAAATTATAAATATCATTGGTTCAAATCATATTAATGGTCATTAGAAATTCATATCTACATCTCCATATACACCATGACTGTCATAACAATAACCTAATTCAAATGGATACGTGCATAATCAAGAAAACATAGGGATCTAGTCGTGGGTCATGAGAATAAATTTATGGTAACATGGGTTTAGAGAATACAACCTAGTGTATCTCTAAATAAATAGAAGAACAACCATACCTCTAATCGATTTGGTAGCCCATTAAGTCCCCAAACCAATTCAAATTACCAATCAACATTCTGAAGGATCATCCCATATAAAACAAAAATTAAAAAATAAATATGTAGATATCTCTACAACAATCTCCTAAGAAACGAGTTTCATATAGTAATAATAAAAACTGAGGCATAAAGAAACATGATATGTCCATTGTGCCCAATAGAGAGACCAATTATGATATTAAAAATATCACTAATAAATATGGTTATCCAAAAACCATTTACACTATGAAACCATATAATTAAAACACATAAGGAACATATCATAGATCACTGGATGCACCCAAAATTCCTCTCCCCTCATGGAAAATAAATAATCTAATAAAATTGGTTTTTTGCAACTTGACTAATTGATTGAACCTATATAGCTCCATATTCTGGAAATAAATGAATATACAGAGAGAAGATGACAGTATATACAAGACATAGACCCTAGATAAGACTAAATATATGAATAAAAACCCATCACATTGAGATCATCAAACATAATAGTATAACCTCCATACAGATTTACTCATGACACAATAAAAAAGGACTAAACCAGGTCATGTCATTAAAATTATATTAGATTACCCCTTCACACACAAATGAGATGGGATATATATATATTATGAAAACAATAACACAAATTATTTAATATAATTTGATAAAAACCCACTTAATGAACATAAATCACTTTCAAAATATATTCATTCAAGAAACTAATGAAAAGAAATTGAAAAGTAGTTATATAAAGAACGTATTTTAGAAGTAATAATAATAAATTATAATAGAAAAACAAAAAATAGAAACATTTCAAAACTCTTAAATCACAATATAATTCCTCTTAAATTCCTATCCAAAAAATTAAAAAACAAATCAATTACTTCTGGAATTTTTTTTAACTTTTTCTTGAAATTATTTTAAAAGGGAACACCTTTCAAATCCACCAAATTTTTCATAAAACATTCAAATTATAAATATCATTTAAAAACAATCTTCTTATGATATATTATTCCAATTTTTTTTTTAAAAATATCTTATATTAAATGTTCATAAAAATCACGATGTTTTCTTTAAATCAAATAAACCACACCATTCTAACATTATAGTGAAGAAACCTTTCATTCAAAACATTTATGGTTTGATAAATATTGGCTTAAATTGTGTAGAATTATTATATTTAGGTCAATAACTTTTCTATAAACTGGATATTTTTTCATAATTTCATGAATAAAAAATAATTTATAAATATTAGAGCAGGAAAGACAACATAAATTTACAAAAAAATCATTAAAGATTCATTTTTCAAAATAATGTTTTTTTAAATCTATTTTTTACATATAATCTAATAATAATACACATGTATAAACCCAAGCCTGTAACAATTTTTATTCAATGCAGTTTATGATGTCCAAATTTCACATGAACTAGCTTGACTATTTTCAATCATTGAAAATAACTACAATAATCCTTGATTCATCAGTTTAAAAAACAATAGGAAGGGAATGTTGAGCCCTTCTCGACCATAGTATATAGTTAGAGGCCATTTTATATGTGTGTCACAATAGCCATAACATTAAAAATTAAATATTTTGGTCACTTTATGGTTTTTCATTCAATCCATGTCTACAAAACAACTTAACACTAATTTCTATTTAATAGAAAAATACAAAACAACAAAGAAAGAAATCCTGGATACATATGGAAACTCAATTAGAATCATCAATGGTTGTGATTGTTAGCCTGTTAATAATTTACTCCCTTTAATTGGATAATTTTAACTCAAATTGAACATACCATAAACAAAACCTAGTAATTTTCATCTAACTTCTTATAGGTATTGGCTCTAATTCCATTTTTTTCATACCTAATTGGTTCAACATGATATTTCAGTAGTCCTGGACAACCACAATGCCCAGATTTCTTTCCCAATCCCCATAGTATATTGATAAGAACACGGGTAACAACATAAAAAATTTTGGTATTCATTTTACCCTAATATAAAAACATAAAATGTCACATTTTTAACTATAGTAAGATAAAAATCAGCATAAAATATAGTATATTAATAACCTAGGAACATTATTGGATAAATAATGATAAAGGATAAGTCCTGAAATCAAGAAAAATTGTTAAATAAAACATAGTCTCAATATGACTTTCTATCACCACCATCCATGTATACTGAGAAAGAAAAATATTTCAAGAGGAGCTGGCATGCCACATAATTCATTTCTATTTACTTTTATCTTGTAAAAAATGACTATAATTTCCCAATGGAAAAAAATTATGTTGTGAACACTAATGCACAATAGGATACCCCTAAGGATTCTTTGCGATATCTATCACCATAGAACCACTATTTTTTGATTTTATAAAAAAAAGTTTCATAAATTTATTTACTTTTAGAAAATTTTACATAAATAGTTCTTCAACATTCCTTTACATTTTTTATTAAATTCCATTTTAAAATTAATACAAAAATAATTGTTAAATAATGGGTATTCATCATAAAAACCCAGATCTCAAAAATATAATCTTGCAATAAACCAAACATGAAACATAACATTATATATTAAAACCAAGAACAACATAGGATATAATAATTAATACTAATATAAAGAAAGGTCATAAAATACATGAATTCCATGAATCCAACCAATTTCATATCCTATGTATTTTCTTAATATCATATTTATACCCCTTGTGGTACCACAGTAACTAAGGGTTTATATGTCCATTAACAAATAACCCATGGTTCTAAATGGTCTATGATTAAAAAAATAAAGGTCAAAATTTAATAATACATTTTGTAAAAATAAAATTACATATTCAATGCTTTAAAAATAATTTAAGAGTCAAATTCTTATTGTGTAATTTCATCAATCCAAAGAAGTTCCTAAATCTATTTTATATGATAATACTCTTTAAAAATTCCTTTTCATTCTTCCCAAGATGCATTTTCATAAAAAAATTATAGTTACCAAGGAAAGAAATTGTATTAACCAAAAAAAGGTTTGACAATAAAATTTCAAAATTCATGTCATAAAAACATTTGATAGATCAAAAATAGAGGAAAACTAGTTTCCTTGGAAAATAGATATTCTAATCATGGGGATCTATTACTTAGAAGACAGTAACCATACAAAACAACATTAATTCCCAATAAATCACTATTGATCCCACAATCACAGTGCCATTCAGATCCAATGGTAAAAAGGGAAAAGATTTCAAGTAGCAATATAGAAAGAGGATAGCATATCATATCATCAAAAAATATATTCCTTAATGTGATCTTATAGTCATGAATGATAATTTCAAGAGATCTGAGAATGAATCCTCTTGATTTTCAGGGATCTGATATGATTGGATATGAAGTGTGTTGGTGTGTATTAGGCTATTAGGCTATTATATGACCATGCCTATCAGATTTTAATTTCAATTTTAAGAATATCACGTGGTTTATAAGGATATAAAAATAGTTCACTAACTGTAAATTATCTTCACCCTCTTTAAAAATGTAGTGCATAGTTTCCAAGGAAAATGAACACTACTATATAAATTATTATTATCCAATTTGATAAACCCTAGAACAAAACTAAAACCACAACATGGATAGAATTATGAATAACTTGGTTAAGAAAACTAAGAAAAATATATGTGAAATTACAGTGGAACTGACAAGTTTATTCTATATGGTTTCTCCTAAATATGCACATATAGTGAACCAATACAATTTTATCCAAATAAAAATTAATTCTTACACCAACTCTCGAAATTTTTAAAACCCCATAATAGTTAAAGATAACACAACATTAAACATACCTATGACCTAGATGGTTTCAGAATATATGTCAAATTTATTTTTAAGAAAAAATTATATCTCAAATTCTTTTACATTTCTAAAATAATTTAAGATTATTTTAACACATATATATAATGTCTCCTTAGTAATCATGAATTAATATATGTTTTTTATAGTTAGTAATAATATTATTAAATCAATATTGAATATATTTCAAACAAAACCTGTATGTATGAGGGTTACCATAACATCCTGAAACCCACAATCTCTAATATAAAATTAAAGACATATGTTATCAATTATTGATTTGATACTGATAAATATGTACCAATTTTAACTTTAAAATAAATTTAAAACATCAACATATAAATATTTGGATCACTTACATTAACATGTATTATTTAGGATTGTAATTTTATAGTATTTTGTAATAATCTTACATAAATTATTGCTAGTAATTCCTGAGTTTATTTTTTATACTATACCCACCTTTTAAAATTCCTTATTATTTATAAAACATATTATATAAAATTATTCACACATGAATCCTTTCTTAAAAAAATCATTTAACAACAGTATTCCTAAATGAGGAAAAATGAAACCTAATATTGGTGGAAAAAACCCAAATTATGGATAAACATAATCAATAATGATTTAATGTCATCAGTGAGCATAATAATAAAAAAAGTGTATGATGACATAATCTAGGGGAATCAGAATAATAGAAGAGAAATAATACCCATCAAACATGGATCATATACATTGATAAATGTAATAAATATTAATCAAATATGAAATTTCAAAGAATTAATAATCATGAACCATGTGATGTCTATCATGAATAAAACAACTATATAAAATTATATCCATTATTAAAAAAATTATTGGAATAATTGAACATTATCTTTATATTACCCTTACAAGAACCCTTACAAGTGGAACTAAGAATACAATTTACTTCCAAAAATATTATGAAGAATTTAATCATTGACGATTTATTTGGAGTGAAATAAGGGATATCACCTATTGTATAATCTATATTTTGCTCAAAGGTCATCCAGAAAATTTTCCATGATCCATAATTTATTTATATCACATGAATGATTAATTGTTTTCTACATATTGGCAACTAATGTTCATTTGTATCATGGATTACCTGTAGAAAATAAATAATTTACCAAAAAATATAATAATCCACCCAAAGAAACATTTATAATGGTATTATTACATTATATCTTCATTTAATAGTATGTAACATCAAGGGATGTTGTTTTTGATGATTCTAAATTCTATTAAAATATCATTATAATAGTTTTTTGTAAAATAATCTTTTCAATTGGGAAAGATCTTTTCAAAACAAAAAAATCACAATATAACATAGAAACAATTTTTATTGAAAATAAATTTAATAATTTGTAAGGTATTATTAAATGAAATAATTCTTCATGATATTGAGAAAACAAATTAATTTACTAAAGATTAAAAATAATTATTATGTTCATTCCTTTTGTTAACAGTATAAAAAGTTACCCTTTAGAAATACATTATGAAACATACATTTTAATTTTTTTAAAAGGAGGTTATATATAATATTAAATAACTTATAAAATTATTAATGATTAGGAAATAAAAATCCAGAATTTTTTTTAGAAAAATGGATATAAAAGAGAGTGATTATTAATCTAAAGGAAGATACAACATCGGTATCACTTAAAATAAAAATTATTGATGCTTTATTAATCAATAAGGGTTTATATCACTTAAAAATAAAAAAATCATTGTTACAATATAGGCTATGATATTTTTTAAATAATATATTTTCATGTTATCCCTCTCATAGGATCTTTTAAGAGATAAAATCCTGAAAGAAGATGATTTTTCATTTAAAAAACATTCAATTTTGGTAACATTTTATGTAACATCCAAGGATATATACCAAAAAATAATAATAGCGTACCTGACACAAAAAAAATAATAGCGTACCTGACACAAAATAAGTGGTTTCTCTGAAATATTACGTTTTACTCAAGATTGATATATACCAAAAAATAATATATTATTAATTTAGGTTGTATTTATCACAGACAATTAAAAACAGGGAATTAATTGAAGTGACTAAATTATGAAAATAGGGTTTACACATGTTTATATAATGATTCATTAGTCAGAAAATTAATTAAAATGAAAAAAATTCCAATTTAATATAAAGGATGTGTTTTAATGAAAAACTATTGAATTGTGAATAATTTTTTTATGAAATAACAAAATTACCCTTGTTGTATTATATTAATGAAATATAATTAAAATAATATTTTTAAAAATAATATAATATGTTTTCTATAGATGATATGAGATGAAATACAATTATATGAATGAAGGTAGTATGTAAAAATATTTATTTTTACCACCATTTTATGGAGAACTATTTCTAAATATAACTATTTATCTTTTATAAGTACTATTTGAAAAAATAAACTGATTATTTGGAAGTGGGACTTAAAAATTTAATTTCGATAAATTAGTTTCATAATGGTTATAAAATTCATATTTTAATGAATAATGAAAAATATTTCATTTTAATTCCAAACTTCTTTTTCATCTAATTTATTTTAATTTATATATTATACATTAACATGATTTTATGGTATTTATATACAATTTTTTATCATTTATTCCAATTTAGTTCATTTTATATTTTTTCAATTTAAAATAAAATAGAAAATCTATTTGAACTTTCAAAGTTTAACCTAAAAACCCTGATTTCTTGATCCGTTAATGGGATTAGTGTTAGACCTAATTTAACCGCATCTATGATTTTAATTTACAGAAAAATGCATAAATGGTTTTCCCCAGTTTGGAATATTTGGTTCAATATGATCAAAATAAATTTTTGTGAAATGTAACCAAAATATTTTATTTGACATAGTTAATGGTAAATAGGGTAATAAAAGGTAAAATTAATAATATAATATTATATAATTTCAAGAACCCATGTACTATTCATACTGGATTATTTATTATGGACCATGACTATTTGTAAGACAAAATTATTTCTTTGGTAAGTCACTTTTGAGAAATTATGACATTTATAAAATTTTATATAATTTAAAGGAAAATTTTACATAAATATATATCTTCTTACAATTTTTTTATATGGGGTAATTTAAGTGATCTAGTCAGCACTGAATAGTCCTGATAAATATACAGTTATTACCTACAACATGTAAATTTATTTATAATTTCTAGGAAATTAAAAAAAATTAATTTTGACACCAAGATGATGCAGTGACAGATTATTTAAAGAAATATTCAATTAAATTATTTTAATAAAACTAAAATAAATATAAATTTAAATATTTGATCTCATAAATGATTTTTATGTAATAATATTACATTTTATGATTAATTTAATTTATATTTTTCTAAGGAATATTTTTTGGATATTTTAAAAAAGTCTTGTATTTAATAGTGTCAAAATTGATATAATTCATATTTTAAAATATAAAAAATTTAATTCATAGATAAATACATTATTAAAAACTAATATTTGGATAAAAAGATGAGGAAAATATAAAAATACAATTAATTACCCATTAATTATGGGTTTGACATGATTTTTTTAATTATTTAAACCCTCATATTGTAAATTTCTTCATAAATTGGTAAGATTTAAAATGGGATAAAACCAAAAGATAGGGGTTAAAAAATTATAAAACATTTATAATTTAAATTGGATGATTATATTAAAACCCATACAAATAATATATTATAAATAACTGAGTTTTTACCCTTTTTTAATTTAAATTAAATTGATATTAATTTATTAATTTTAATAATTCCAGGGGTGGCCCTCCCATATCCTAAAAAAGGAACCCATTCGTCTCTTTTATTAAAACATACCAAACCTTTTAGATCATCCATGATCTACCCCAAAAACATCCAAAAATCCCTCCCCACATTCTTGAAGAAATAAATTTGGAATAAAACACTTCTTAGAGGTGTTATGGTGTTAAAAAATGTGATCTTCCAAAGAAAAGGCAACATTTTTATTTATCTATTTTAGTTTTATTTCCTCTTCCACTACATTCAAATAATATTCACACTTTATGAAATAATAAATTTAGTATCCTCAATATAATTAGATGTTATTTTTATAATATCATAATAGAAATATATTTACACTTCCATAAAAAATAAAATCAATTAATAGTTCATGCGTATGTGTGAACAAACACCTCCATAAAACTGTTTAATTAATATTCCATAACTATCTCTAAATACTAGGGATAATTATGGAATTAATGTTTTTATATGTTTTTAATGATTTTTTTAATATATTAGAATAATTTACTGATTATGTTTTTACTTTCTATGCACATAAAAACGATAATATCGTTCTTTTGTACGTGTGAACAATCACCTCCACGAAGCGATAGGAATTGTTTTTATTCACCACATCACATTTATGATATGCATGAGTATATTTAAATTATTATTATGATTTAAAATATATTATGGTCATTATATAATGACAAAATAACATTTACCTTATTTTTATAATGATCAATGAAAAATGGAATCGTTACTCATCCGTATGTACATCCTACCATCTCTGTGATAATAATGATATTATTTTCTCATACCATAAATAAATTGTTTGATTTAAAAGTATAGTTGATCTATAAATGTGATTAATATTTCTTGAATGTTTTTATTGAGATTATGGATATAATTAACCCATAGATTATTGACATCATAAGTTGTTCATTTTCGACTCAAGTACCGAATATTGATAAGAAATTTGATATGAACATAAATCATTATGTAATTTTTCTAATATGGTAATAAGTGATATAAAAGGAATAATAAACTAAAAAAGTTTCCATATATATATAAATTAACTTATGTTTATTATTCATGAATATAAATATTATACATTACATGTCGGGCTCATAGTACGAGACTTCGTATCAATATTAATTGATTGAGGTATATTTTGAAGATATAAACCACCATATTTTATATGGAATATAATTTACCCTATATATTTAATTTCATTCGATGGATAATTTTTCTATGAACTATTTTACTAAATTACAAAAATTATTTTTTTATCTTATGCGGCGACAATGAATTTTCCTCCACCATAACGATTATTGATATTTGGATTATTATATAATCAT
The DNA here is from genome assembly GCA_963277665.1 of Viscum album. Lineage (NCBI taxonomy): Eukaryota > Viridiplantae > Streptophyta > Magnoliopsida > Santalales > Viscaceae > Viscum > Viscum album. Next base: position 1,116,000,362 of record OY728146.1, read on the forward strand.
TAATGTTTTAAAAAATATATAAATACCATATTACCTTTTAATTTATATTGTTATTGAAAATGGTTATGCAGAGGGATTTATTATGTCAATATGTTGAAATTATTTCATTGTGTAAATGTGTTTTTTATTAAACTTATTAATGTTTTATGATTATGTTATTGTTCTTGGGAATTGATTATGTATATGGGTGGTTTCTTTATAAACCAGGGGAGGGTGAGACTGTGATAGCTTCCCAATGGACTAGGTACTGAGAAAAAGTTAAATGATATGTTTTCTCCAAAGGGATTTATGGAATATACTATGTTGGATATTCCAAATATTAGCATGAATTTTACTCCTAATGTACCTATGAAATAATCAATGTAAGTGTGATATGGATTCCACAATACGCCGATATGATTTATGATTTATCAAAAAAAATTCAGGAATATTATGATTTAATGAGGTATGTTAAAGATATTATTTTTTATAGGTGAAATGTATGAGTTTTTGTAAATGTTTTCTAATGTTTATAGTATTCAGGGACTAAATATTTAATTACTTATTTTAAATTACACTCTGAGTGTTTCTTTTCATCCCATGTTATTGAAATGCTTTTCCCTAGGGTATAATGATGTGTATTAAAATGGAATATCATAAGATTAATTTTATGAATATTTTTATCAAGAAATATTAAACATGAATTATTTTAAAATGTTTTAGATTATGAAGAAAAATTATATTTAGTAGTCTTGCATAATTTCTAATATTTGAGTAATTATTTAATATCTATGGCCTAATTCTCTAAAAATCATAACATGAAAATATTCATAATGGGTGTACATGATTTTTCTCAAAATCATGTTATATTAATTGATGGGGCCTTATAGTTGGTATCAGAGGATGTTTTAGACAACATTAGTGGTTAGGGTGATAAATATGCAGGTGTTACAAGTTATTTATAACCATATAGGTCTGTATTATAGAATTATTCATAGTTATTTTAGATAAATTTAATGATATTGGAATAACATGAAAATGTATATCTTAATTTTTATCTTCCTTATAACATAGTATTTGATGATTTTATTAGTATACTAACTCTAACATTTTTGGGTTTAGTAAATGGTAGGATTCAATAGGAATCAATGAAATATTTAATGCGAAAGAAAATGATGTGGTTCACTTTATAAGAAATGGAATAAAATAGGTTCTACATTGATAACTCTCATGGATATTCTAAAAACCTATTGGCAGTAATTGTAAACCTCTTGAACCTTTGTGATTTTTCTGATGCATCATATAAGACAAAAATGGATCTCTATGGTAGTTGAGGTAATAATGATCAAAAAGGGAAAAATATTCATCAAAATATTCTTTGTGGATATGGAAAAAAACACGTAGAATTTTTTTTATATTGACGTGAAGGTGTTATAAATAATATAATTACGACCATAAAGAAATTAAAATCCTAGGAAAATGGCAGAAATCATTTGAATCTAGTAAAGGGATATTTTTTCATTTGGAGTTATCACATAAATGTTTAAAATGTCGAGATTAATGTCATTATTATATTAGATGTCCTACGAAGATGGTTAAATAATGGGATTAGTAGGATTGTACAAATACATGTTTTGAAATACCAAATTCCATTCAAATTGAAGATAGGGAAACAAAAAATGACCTATGAAAGGTATAGATTATATTAATGACTCATGTTTTGGAATTACTGAATCATAGGACATGATTTGTGTTTTTTATAGGAAATAAGTATTAAGGAATAAAATAAGAAATTTTGGCTAGGGGAATATAAAGAATGCTGAATGATTATAGATTCTATATATAATGGAATCCATAGTTATTTTAGACCTATGGATGATTAAATGCTTAAAAGTATTATTTCTATTTTCATGATGGGATTACATTGGGAGATATTTTTTATTGTTTGTAAACCTGTGATTTTTTATGTGAAAACATTATTCCAGTAAGAATTATCTATTCTCATGTGGAAATAATTATAATTGTATGAATAACTGTTAGGTGTTAAATGATTATTATTTTGAGTTAATTATGGGATATTACATTTCAATATACAAATTGAAAGGTATGAGATAACCTTTGAGGTTAAAATATTTTTCATTAATTCATCATGATTTTATCTCATTTTTGTAATGTTATAAGAGTTATAAGATTTATATTGTTTTTGAAAAATGACAATGCACAAGAAGGGTGACAACACATCTTGTAATTCAATTCTACAGGAATCGAACCCATAACAAAAGGGAAAAATTTTATTACATACAACTGGCCTAGGTGAAGTCACTGCTTAGTATGAAATTTTAATTTTAGATATTTAGTTGAAAAAATATGAATATGTTGATTTTGTTAACTTCTATTTTATCAAATAGATATATTTGGAATTAGAAAATGATTTTGGGATGAAATGATAAATTTTATTTTCTATGAAAATCACTATTTGGGGAACGTTATATGATTAATGTTAATAGATTGCTATGGGAATTTATTTGAGGAGTAATGGTGGAAATATAGTTTGCGAAAATAAATTATTTTAAATAGTACACTTATGGGGAATTAATTTAATTTATGGAAATGATTACACTAAAATGGAGAATATATGATTAGGAAAATACTTTTTGGTATGTTAAATTAAGAGTGAATTATGTTATTTGGTGGTAAAATTTATAACATATCCTGGAATAAAATTTGATCTAATCCTTCTGAATTTTTGTGTGTCAATCATAGTTTTTTATAATTTAACAATTTAATGAATGTTTTCATGATCATGTTTTCTATCACTCTGTATTAGAACATTATTGTTAGTTCTTATTCCATATTCATTTTTTCCTACATGGAATCCTAATATGGGTTATCTAAAGTGACCATTGTACTTAATATTCGTTAAATGTGGATGTTTGGTTAATCTATTTTTCAATGTGGGATTACAATAATGTTATTTTGAAATTTGAAACCATAGTTACTATGTGATAATTTAAAATTACCATGAGGAAATTTCTAAAAGGGGATATGGATATAACATCCCAAGAAATTATAGAATAAATAATTTTCATATTTTATAATTATTATGAATTATACAATAATCTTACATTAAAAATGAGGATATGCCCGATAGCGTACTTGACACAAAATATTAGGTTTCCCCAAAATCATACATTGTACACAAGATAGAGTTATACCAAAAAATAATATATTATTATTATATTTATTTTATGTTTTAGTTATCACATTTCCATTAGAATAGAGGGAATGAACAATATTAACTAAATTATGTAAAAATGGTTACACGTGTTTATATAATTATACATTGGCACGAAAAATAATTATAAATGAAAATAAAAAAAATTAATATATAGGATGTATTATTATGAAAAAAATATTTAATTTTGAATTATAATTCTTATAAAATAATAAAATCAATCTTTTTGGGTCATATTAATTAATTATAAATTACGTATGATATTTAAAATTTATCTTATATGTATTCTAAACATGATATAAGATAAAATTCATTTATATGAATAAAAGGAATATTTTCCAAAAAGTTATTTTTATCGCCTTATGATGGAGAACCTTTTGAAATCAACTTTTTGTAACTTTTATATGTTATATTTTAAATAATAAACATATTATTTTGATTAGGGACATCAAAATTTTGTTGGGATAATCTTTTTGGAATTTTTATGATAACATTTAAATTTATTGGATAATGAAAGATACAACATTTTAATTCAATATATATTTTTTGTCGAATTTATTTGTATTTTATGATTATCTATTACATGGTTTATGGTATAATCAGATTAATTTTTAACCATCTTATTTAATGTACTTAATTGGATGTGCTTTAAATAAAAATTAAAGATAAAACTATTTGATCTTTTGAAGGTTTTACATAAAAACTATTATTCTAGATATGTCAAAGGGATTAGTGTTAAAAAAATTGTGACCACTTATGTGAATTGAATATAAAAAAATTAGATACATCTTCATACTTAGTATAAAAATTTTGGTCCAATAGTTTCAAAATAATTTATGGTGAATAATAACATTAGTATTTTATTTACCATGGTTAAAGGTAAATAGGGAAATTAATGTTAAAATTTATATTATAATATTACAAATTTCCCTTAAATGTGTACTACTATTATTTAATGAGTTATTATTGACTGTAACCATCCAGGGGCAGAATTTGAGACCTTTTTACTCCACTTGGGTGTGATTATAATGTTTCAAACATTTAATTTAAAGGAAAATATAACATTAATATGTCTCGTCTTATTAAAATAAATTAATACAAATTTATGTAAATGATATCATTGATAATGAATAATATATAGAGTTCAAAAATGATTACCTAAAAATGGAAATTTATTTATAATTTTTAGTAATTTAATAAATATATATAATTATGACTCTGAGAAGATACAGTAATTGATTTATTAAAGAAAAAATCAAATAAATGTTTTTAATAATATTCAGATAAATTCAATTAGAAATATTTGATTCTACAATAAAATTTTATGGATGAATATGACATGTTAATATTGATTTAATGTAGTTTTTTTGAAGTAATCAGGTTTTTATTGTATTTTTGAAAATTCGTGTAATTAATATTGTCAAAATTGACATAATTCATATTTTAAAATAAGAAATATTTATTTAAATGGTATAAAATTTAAAAAATATATGATTCATACAACATGTTTGTAAAACATTAAAAAATGTAATTAATGCCTCACACATTGGATTTTTTGAGTTAAATGATAATTATTGAACTCTTATATATGTAAATTAGTTGATAAAATGTTAAGAGTTAAATGAGGTTAAACCAAAAAGACAAGGGTTAAAAAATATAAAAGTTTTATAATTTTCATTGAATGTTTAATTTTAGACTCATACTAATTGTATATTTGAAGTAAATTTGTTTTTAACCTTTTTAATTAGATGTTGAAATTATATTATTTTAATACTTTTAATAATTCCAAGGGTGCATGTCCCTTCTCCAATAAAATAGAATTCATTCTTCCCAATTATTAAAACATAGAAAACATTTTGGTTCAACCATGATCTACCCAATCCCCTTAATATAATTCCCAAACATATTTTAGAGGACTAATATTATTTTGAACAACATTCTTAGAGGTGTTACGTTGTAAATAAATGTGATTATCCGAATGAAAATGTAAGGTTTTTTATTTAAGTGTATCTAATTTTATTCTTCTTCCACTGCCATCAAATCCTCTTCAACAATGATGAAACAATAACTCCAATATATTCAATATTCTGAGATGTTAGTATTTAAATATTATCACATAAATCCATTTTGGTATCTTTTAAATGGGAAAAGAATTAATTGTTCGTGCGTACGTGTGAACTATCACCTCTATGAACTGATATAATTCATTCTTCATAACTGTCTCTTATGACTAGTGATTATTATTTAATTATCATTTTTAAATTATGTTTAGGACATATTTATCATTATAAGAGAATAATATATGAATAATTTTCGTACTTTCCATTCACATAAAAATGATAATGTCGTTCATGTATATGTGTGCACTATCACCTCCACGAAGCAAAGTGAATCGTTTTTGTTCACCACATCACCTATAATATATATATATAATCATATTTAAATTATTATTATGATTTTAATTATATTATGATAAATATATAAAGTGAAACTAACAATTACCTTATTTCCTTAATGATATATGAAAAATGGAAATGTTACTCATGCGTATATAAAACCTACCGTCTCCATGATTATAAAATTATTCATTTTTTCATACCATAAATTAATGTTTTGATTTAAAAATATAAATAATTTATAAAATTGATTATTTTGTCATGAATTGGATTTTGGGGATGATGGAATTAATGAACACAAGGACTATTGACATCATAACTAGATCATCTTCAACACAAGTTTCGAATATTGACAAAACATCTGATATGCACATAAAAAATAATGTAATTTTTATAAAATTACAATAAGTGTTATAGGAGAACAATAAAATTGAATTTTTTTCGACCAAGTGGAAATTATTCTATATTTATTTTTCAAGAATATAAATATTGTATGTGATGAGACGGACTCACAGAAAATGACTTCATCATAATCCCTATTAATTGAAGAATAATTTGATGGTTTACACCCCCATCATTTATATGGTGTATAATTAACCCCCTTATAATTTTAATATCATTCAATGGAATCTTTTTTTTAACATACACGGTGATAAATACGATATTCTATTATGACAATTATTGATATTTGGATTCCTCTATAATCCATTATGTTATTAACGGGAAAATAAATACCATATTCCATTTTCATGTATTTTTTATTAAAAATGGATTTTGAGGGGGGATTTATTATTTCAATATCATGAAATGATATATTGTAATTTGAATGTAGAAATGTATTTTTTTCTTTTATTATAATGTGTTATGATTTTTTATGGTTCCTGGGAATTTCATATGTTTATGGGTGGTTCCATGATAAAACTCATGTGGATGAGCCCATGATATCTCTCCAACACAATGGGTATTGAGATGGAGTTAAATGATGAGCTTCAACCTATGAAATTTAGGTAATATGCTGTGATGGGTATTCCAAGATGGTCACGTCCTATGTTGATGTGGAAGCTACAATGTATGTATTATATGGCTTCCACAAGATTCCATTATTATTTATGATATCTAAGAACTTTCTTAGGAATATTATGATTTAATGAGTTGTGTCAGAGAGTTTTTGTTTTATGGGTAAAAAGTATTATTTTTTAAATCATTTCTATAAGTTTAAAGTATTCATGGAGTAAAAGTTTCATTAATTATTATATATTCCTTACAGATATTTTTATAATCATCCCATGTTTTTGAAAAATTTTCCCAACTAGTATAAATATGGGTAAGAGAATGTAAATTTTCAAAATGAATTTTATTAAGAATTTTAACATTAATAATAAAAAATTACTTATTTTAAATGTGTTTATTTTGAAAATAATTGATATTGAGTAGACTTATCTTCATTGTAATATTTCTATTGTTATATTATAGGCATGGAATAATTCTCTAAAACTTTATAGCTGAAAGTATCCACAATGTGAATTCATGATTTAAATAAAGATTAGGTAAGGTTAAAGTCTGGGAACTTATATTTTAATCTTAATCCCATGAATAAAATTGCATCATAAGAAGAATTTGATGTTGTGAATATATGGATATTAGTGAAATAATAAGTCCAGTGGATGTATATACACCTCATAAACTAATTTTGGTTCATAATATAAACCTCTATAACAATGAATGAGAATTTCTGAAAAATAATCCATACAATGAAAAAAAATTATTTGAGAATTAGTCAAAATAGAGGCTATTTATAGGGAATTTAAATCCCAAAAATATTAAATACAACATTAAAAACATTCATTTCACACATAGTCATGGAATAATATAATCAATCAAAAAATGATGTAACCCAATGAAAATAAATTGATTTATGAAAAATTTATGACTTGGTAAATTTTAAGTTAACCACAATTATATGATCACATTTAAATTGAAACAAAAAAATACTAAAGATTATTTATTATTAATTTTTAAAATTTTAAAAGATCAATATATAAACAATATAAATAACATTATATTCATAATAAGAAATATTACTTTATAATGTAAATAATAGATAAAATCTCTTACCTCGACTACAAACATTCCATGTATGAAATTTTAAACATATATAATGACCTCATATAAAATATTTTATTTATTATGAACCTAATATGGAATAACTTATTTATTCTTGAATTATTTATTTAGTTTAGTTCAATGAAATATTTATTTATACATTTACTTAGGTCTATGTCTAGTGTCTCGAGGATGTACCATTCATAATTTAACAATGTATTTGATGTGTTGACAATGAAAAAATGGGTAATTAATACCTAATATATAGAATTAAATTTTTTAAATAATTATAATATTTATACATAAATTATACTTTTAAAACCAACCATTAAATATAGATATGAATAATTCTCCTTCTTACAATCATGGAGATAGTAGTGCATACATACATCTGTGTAACATTTTCATTTTCAACTATAATGAGGGATTTAATTCAAGTATTATTTTTTCATTACATAATTATAGTTATATAATATATATAATATAAAATATTCAAATACATTATATGTATCATATATTTGTTCGATGAAAAACAAATCACATCGCTTCATAGTGGTTGTAATACACACATACACACGTATAACATTATCATTTTTCAATGGATGGAAAGGTTTGAAAAATGATGATATAATATATTTATAAAATTAATTTCCTCTCAATAATGTAATAAATATACACATTATTTATAGAATTATAATATTATTTGAGAGATGGTGGTGGAAAAAATATTACATCGGCTTGTGAGGTTGTAGTATATCGTATGCACGCACAATGGATTTATTTACCATTTTATTGAAGTGTACATTGATATAGAATATATCATTTTTATTTTTTAAAATATAATGAAAAAATCGCATTATTGAAAAGAAAAAATAACCAAAGATAGATATGGGGTCAAACATATCAGATATGTTCTCATCAAATAAAGTCGAAGACCTAGATTTTCTCTGATCTCAGATCTAATTCATCATTCCTCATTATGTGTTTCATTAAAATTAATTCATTTGACCCATCATACTTGAAATATTACAAGGTTTATCTACCAATATTTCTACATTCACTATGCCAATGTTTCAACAATATACTTTTAATTTTACTATTACCTGAGTCCATTCTCCAAGAATCTACTTGATGCTCCACTCTCTTAGAAGGTTCATCTGCCAATGTTTCTACATTCACTATTACTATGGGGTATACATTTCACCTAATGGTCCCTACTGTCTAAATGGTCTTTCCATTCCCTGCACATTCTCCAGATTGATTATAGGGTTACCTGATAATTTTTATACTTATAAATTGAGATGATCTCTTGTGGATTGGTTCGTACATTCGTTGAATGAGTCATGTGTTCTAAAGTGGATAGATATAGACACAGGTCTCTTGGTTTAACATCCAATTACCTACAGATATTCCTTAAACATAATAAAAAGTCAGTATATTAAAGAAACATTTTTATAATTCCCTAATCTTTGATGATTATGTTATAGAGGTATATGAAGATATAAAACTAAAACATTTGGTTTGGTGGTATATATACACTTCAGATAAACCACCTTTTCATTGCACCTTAAGCGCACAAATATTAATATTTTCCCAAAACTATTACCTAGAGTGTGTGGGGTGTGATTTGAAAAACATATTATTTTAGTTATTTTCCAAACCAAATTTTTATTAATGTGTGAAGAAAAGAGGAGAAGTGGTACCCTGTTATATGTGAGAGGAGGGGAACTATTGGAATTAAAATAAATATTTAATTAATATAAATTAATTATAATGTGAACTTATATATACATTGATATAATTCAATTATATAATGACTAGTATAAATAATCTCATTTAATAAAAATTGAACAAAATTTAATTATTTTTCCACCCTTATATTTTTTTTATAATCCCATTAATCATTTTGAAAATTATAGTGATATAAATTTTTTAACCTTTAGCGCTGTGGAATGTTATTATAAAATATAGAGGATACCCACAAATAAACCATGTAATATATTATAAACCATATATCATTAAATTGGAAAAAGAATTTATTTTTTGTAAACTTCAAACTATTAAATAATATATTACTTATTAAAAAATACCATTAAGGAAATTCTTTGAACTATTCATATAATAAGACATTGAAACAAATATAACATTTAATGAATTCCAACCTAATACATTCAAACACCCTAAATACAATATATATATATATAAATCATTGTAATATAAAAAATCTTTCATATTATAATACATTTAATATTAATAAGTTGATATATTTTACTTTTTCTAATAATTGAAAAAATAATATGTTGATGTTTTGTAACCATTTACAATAAATATTTCATCACAAAAAATTAGAAATAATTTACCGTTCCAAATAAAATAATGTATCTTTTAAAATAGAGTAATTAAATATTAGTTTTATTTATCATTTTCTTAAATCATTATAGATTTTAAAATAAAGGGAGTGAAATTTTTTACTTTATTTTTATTTAAAATAATATATATGGAATTATAAAAGAGAAATTCCAAAAATTTCCATAAATTTTAATCATGTATAATTATTGATGAACCAAACACATCCAATATATTAAGTGAATTTTTGGGTGTAATTGATAGTTTTTACCATATTATTTTCACCTCTACTACAAGATTTACATTATTGAGAATTAAAATACAACTAAAGTTTGTATTCATAATGTCAAAAAATAAAAGGTAACTATTTATATAATTTGAAAATATAGATTCCAAATAATTGATCCATTTTTAATGGATATTTTATGATAATTTTACGAAATAAATTTATTATTAAAATAAAAAATTAAATGAAAAATATTTTTTAAATAAATTTCTTTTTAGCCCAATGAATGTAGACATACAAAAATATGGTATAATGAGGACCCAATTTAATTAATTATAAAATTTATAATTAATGGAGACTTATATTGTTATAATATAAATTTCAAAAAGCAATGGGACTTTTATTTTACTTTGTTTAATTGAATTAAATGAGAGTATTTAAGAAAACACTCTTTCCCACTATTCACTGAAAAATCAATCATTTTAGAAAAATCCAAAATATTATGTCTAAGATAATTTTTAAGTGATGAATTCAAAAAAGAAATTATTTTTTTGAATATATTTTAAAAATTTTAAATGAATTAATTATAATATTTTTTAAAAGAAAAATAAAATCTTTTTTTAAAAACAATATTTTTTTAAACAGTAAAAAGAATTTACAAAAAAATAGAGTTACTGTTTACAAATATTTTTTCATTATTTTTTTTCTGTGTAAGAAGATTATATATTTTTTATATTATGAATAATTCTCTTCAAAGTGATCAATACGACAACTACATTATGTGTACAAAATATTAATATTAATATTTCATGGGTTGTTTCATCAAGGTGTTGGTTATTGTATACACTATCCAATATAATGTTATTTTAAAATAACAGTATATTTAATTACCACAAATTTAAAAAATTATTTCATTGAATTAAAAAATTGTCTCATTGATGATGTTTTATAAATATAAATTTTTATCTTTTGAAATCACAGAGAGTAAAATGGGTTAATAAGAATTTCTATAGAAATAATTGATAGTGAAATAACAAGGTCTGAGTAAATAACACATAAATAGGTTTTGAAATATGATAAAATTATCAAGAAATGAAATTATATACATGGAGAAAAAAATTATGTCCAAATAATTTTGTAGAGTTATAGATATAATTCATCACAATAAAATAAAAGATCATGACAAATTTGATGGTATAAAATCATAAACTAAAGAGATGTGGAAATAGAATTATTTAATATTAATATTATTATATGAAACTATAAAAATTTGTATTATAATATGGGAAATGGGGAAAATGAGGGTCCTAGATGGCCTATAATAGTATACCTCGGTTTTATACCCTTTTAAAAATTCCAAAATCCAAAGGGGGGGACCCAATTCTAGGGAATTAAAATAAGGGGATTTTATGGGGTTTCCATCAAAGAGAGAAAATATTCAACCTCATTTCCATCATTGAAATATTGAATTAGATCCATAAAATTGTTTATTGGGGGATTTTATCGATGTATATTATAATTTATGGTTGACAGAGTGGAGATAAGGCCTTATAGGGAGTTTTATATAACTGTAGAATCAGTCTCCAGTAAGTCTATCACAATGTTATTTGAATGACATAACTCAAGGGGATTGAATATGATGTTGGAAACTTCACATAGAGATTTTTTCATGGGAAAATAATGAACCAAATTCAAAAAAACAATATATATTGGTGACATGGGAAATATCTTCCTATATAAAATAGATGTTTTGAGACCAATCAAAATAGATTTTAAAACAATTATTGGTAAGATTCTTATGGATCCAGTGACTTTAAAAAGTTTTATCATTTCCATTAGTATAATTTTCCTTCAATACATTAAAATTATTTTTCATGATTCATCATCCTATAACTTTTTACACAATGATATGTCTCCAACCATGAATTGGGTCCTTGCGACTAGAGATCTCTTTGAGATTGATAATATTTTAAGGCATGAATTATTCTATGCCTCCCATAATCATATGTACCCATGAGCTATGTAATTTACTAATGATATCTTCTCTAGTTTTCTGTTATCCACACTACTAAACTAGATTTGGAGGAATTCACCCCTGGAAGGTACATGTGTCTCAACCATAGTAAAATCACTGAATGACTTCCAAACTATAGTAGGTCTATAACATTGTAAAAACAAATGAGCAGTGGATTCCACACTATATTTCCAGGAACAAAGGCACCATAAACCAATCTATATCCCCTTGATTTTATCGGGATCATCTATAGAAATAAATTTTTGTAATATATATCAAACATTGATATTATACTTTTCATAATCTATATACATAGGAGGTAGCCACCACAAAAATTGGTATCTTGTGTTACATTCCCCATAAGCCAATATTTATTGGAGGGTATTCCACCAAACATGGAGATTTTTAAAAAACATGTATTATAATCACACTGTTATTAAGACACTGTTAGAAGTTAATGTTGTTATAATAAAAGGAAATATAATTGAAGGAAAGGTAAAGGTTGGATTACCTGAAGGTAATATCTGGGGTTAGACATCTTAGTAATTCGAGAACATCAATCACCGATTTTGAATCACAAGTACATATTTCTTAGCATCTGACCAACTGGTTGGTATCGTTCTGAAGCATATGGATTTTCCGAAAATGGAGTTTCCATTAATAATAGAAGTTTTGTCTTTTTGAGTTCTGGTTTTTACCAAATTTACAAATGACTTCGCATATCTAAAGAGTCCATCCCTCGTGATCTCCCATTCCATATTGAAATTTAAATATTTCATAATATCTATAATGCTTGTCAAATTGATACCCATGTTATCTGATGGTTTTGAAAACATATCCCATTATGACCATTAACCTCTCTAATTTTTGAATGAGTCTCATATGAATGAAGACATTGTATTCTAAATATATCTATTAAATACATTAGTCACCCTAATAATAGATATTATATTCATGGGGATAGTGTTAATTATTTAGTTGATGAATATTATCCTTCATTCGATTGAAATACAATGAATCTTATAGTTGATGATGTTGTTATAGATCCTATTTAAAACCCCCTAAATGTGTCGAATTAAATACCTTTAAGTAATTATCAATGATTCCATATATTCTATTGAAATGACATCCATATAGATTCCCTAGGTGTATTGGATTCTTCTTTCGTTCCATTTGTACAAGTGTTCGGAAAAAAATACACTTCCCGTATCAAGGATGATGTTCTAGAAACACTAATTGGAATAATCTTCCATTATATTATTTATGACTCATATAGATTTTTTTCATTATTTAATAAATTACTCTATGTAATCATTAAAGATGATTTGATAGATTCCATTAATGTTTCATCTATAATGATGGGGAAAGATTTTTTTGTACAGAAGAAATTTTCCAAGGTATTCACAATGCACATATGAGAACAATATGAGGATGTGGGGATTTAGTGGCCCCCTATCTCAACCCCAATCTAACATGAAAACGAATCAAAACCCCATGATTATAATATATAACCATGCAGTGAAAAAAAATCAAATGATAAAAATCTACCAACCAAGATGATAATCCTATGAAATCCATCACCTTGAGAGGAAAATTATACTCCAACCTATAATAATATTTTCCATATCATCCTTAATGGTAATTGTTAAACCCATGGCTTTATTGTAAATATAAACAATCCCTTCTACAGATATTATTATATCATATCAGATAAAACATCCCTTGATGAAAGCATGTTGCTCTTGGGAGACCAAGATGGGGAGGTGTAATGATAACTACCTATTGATAAATATATGTATGATTTTATTAGGATAGTATAACATAATAATTGTTATATAATTACATTGGATAAGGGATCATTAACTTTTGAAATGTGGAATATAGTGGTGGTGCAAGCCAGTTAAGGAAGGCCCCCATCATAGACCTAGTCATGAATATATTTTATAAGCTCACCCTTAATGAAATTCATTAAGCCTATATTGAATGATGTGGGAATCGGTTAGGACCAGCAGAGAATTCACAGATGAGGGACATAAATCCATCTTAGATTTAACCATCTTAAAGATTATTTTCTAGGATCAAATTTTATTTCATTATAACCATGTTTATAATATATTTGATGAAAGCTTTTGATCCCATTGGGTAACTATACTGCATGCATGGAATAGTTTCAACTGTTAAGGATTCAAAATGAGTCTCAGTAAAATCTCCGACCACCATGTGGTTTTTAATGAAGGATACCAATTTCATATGAATGTTTAGGATATAATTATCATTCTATGCCTTTAAAAAAATGTCGAAATAATATGTCATTTTCCATCCTTATTCAATCCATGTGATCATGTGCAAATTAAAAACAATCTCCCTTATTTTATGAGAATGTTAATTAGTCATAACTTTTTTTGGATGATGGTTTTACAAGAATCCTCATCCCACTCAACTGAGAGTATGTTTTCTACTATATCAATGCCCATTTGATATATTCTATATCTTGAAATCATTAGGGATGACTAATATTTCATGTCTTCAGATCCCCATCTTGAATACTAAGAATTTTTTGATGTCAATAAATAAATTATCCTAAAAGGTTTTTATCAAGGATTATTGGACTAGATGATGATAATTAGGGTTTTGGGTTCATTGGTTAGAGAACATGATTTTGTTTTCACCATCTCTTCTATGAGATATGATGATGAAAATAAGGTAGTGTTGTGAGGGGGAATGAACCTTATGGTAAACCTTATCAATCAGGTACATATATAACCCATGATGATTGGATATACACCATTAAAGATGGTCCTGGTAGGATTTCTCCCATTCTAATTATCAAACCCTGTACTTTTTCTTCTATGTAACTCATATACTAAATTTCATACTGATACATAAATGAATAAAACACTAGAATTGATTTCATTTTGTATACCTCTCAATATTTATTCTCTAATTGACCTAGAGTAAATTTTATCTAACCTCCAATGATCTTGGATACATCCCCTATGTTAAAGTATTTAAGATAGCTATACAATGGTTCACTTGAATATGACTCACAATTTCATACAGATTGGTAAAGAAAAAAATATTGAGAATGAAAATTGTCCTTGGAGGTGCTTTATTGATTATAATCATTGATCTTATCCACTATAATGCCATTTTAATTGGAAATAAAAATCTGATTCTTTTAGTCTTCTGTATGAATATAGTTCCATGCACATATTTTTTGATAAAACTCTATGAATCTGAAGGGGTTTAGATTGGGTTCAAGATACACCACTAGAGATATGTTATTATTACAAAACAAATTTAAAAAATCATTCTTCACCAAGGTACCCATACCGAGGGACTTTTAGATAATGATAAAAAATATCATGGGAGATGATTCTAGGCTCAAGATCCTACCTTTGAATAGCTCATTATCTTTGATGAATGTACTATTAATTCATTCTTGTAACATGATCTAGTATATATGATACCATGAGGAATTGAGAGGACCCTAAATACCTGATGTAAATAATTTCAATCAAAAGGGAATATTTTATGGTTAGATAAAACATCATTCCATTGAGATTGGGAATGAAAATTTTCCTAAAGGACCAAGATCGCTAATATTTTGAGATAAAGGGGAATCCCAGGGAAGCTAAATCGCCCTACCAGAGGAGAGAAATAATCCCATAAGGGAGAGGCTGTTTGGAGTGGTTTTGGAAGAGACAATGTCATGAAAAAACCTGGAATGACCCCTAACTGGTCACATGAGCATGCCCATGATAAGTCCCAAGAGGCATAACTGATCCTCCTTTGCTAGTAACTATTATCAGGAATCATGCATCATACACTTTGGAAGGATTTATCCAATAAAACAACTAATAAAATGAATCCAATAGAGTATATAACACAAAATTCCATAAATAAAATAACTAATATAAATTCATAAACATTTCCAAATATAAGGGTCGTATAAGTAAACAGAAATCTAAAAAAAACTAGAACCAAACTAGAAAATTAAATTTTCTCCTTGTGAACTTTTCATCACTAAGATCTAAGTACATCCACTCTACAAACAAACCAAATAAAATATAAACCTAAAAACATATTGGTTCTCTCGAAGATAAGTGGCATAAGTATTGTGTGTTCATAAAACATGGAATTAGGTAAACACTATAGAATCCATACATTTACATTATCAAAACAATCCATAAACTCTCTATTGAAATAAATTTAGGAAAATAACATGTTTAACTTCCAAAAAACCAAATATATCATTCCATTTAAATCAACATTTTGAAAACCAAATACAATGATAGAAACACAACCAAAATATTTCATAAAAAATTAAAACCATAAATATATTAAGAATATAGTTAATGAAAATAAATCCAGTAATAAAAATAAATAGTACAAGTACATAAATTAAAAAACTACTAAATAAATTAACTAATTCATTCTATGATATAGCTAGAACATACAAAAATATAGTCATGGGTATTTCTTAAACAACCATAGAACAAATCCCAAGATTAATTTTATTTGTACCCTCCTTTGGGCATATGGTGAACCTCTATAGTCAATAACCAACATGGATGATCTAAAAAAGTCTTAGCAGTGGCATAGTCCACCTGGGATATCTTCTATGTAGATTGTTATAATTCATCTAATCAGTATTGGAATTAATCATTACACAAACCTCCAAATGAAATCGATAAATCCCATGATAATTGTATACATTAGAGTGAGGTGTTCATCATACAGATTTCTTAACCTGCATTTTCCACTATTCATGCATTTATCATTTTCTAACATCAATTATGTGAAGGCCCTTTCAATGGAACGTCCTCTATATGGGTTATTATCATACAAAGATGCTTTTAAATCTGAAAAATGGGCTTATATGTCCTATGAATTTGAAACCAATTTCTAAAACATCAAAATGTACATATCTGTTCTTAATATTCATAACTTCAAAACCTATTTCAATAAGAGTGCCTTTTATCTCCATACCATTTTCAAATCTGTAGGGAATAAGTTAATCATGCATGAAATGTGACAAATGGGCCTTTAAATTAATGAGGTTACCAAACATTATTGATGGTTCCTAATTAGACAAGAATTAGAAAAAAATAATTAGAAACCATAAATGATTTTATTTTTAAAACACTTATCTTATTTGAGAACATTAGGATATTATATAAAAAATTAATAGATGGACTGGAAGAGGGATTGATGTTAGGGATGACAGAAATTATGCTTTTTAAGACCGAAACCATCACATAGACATTTTTTGGAGATCCACTTATATGATTATTGATATACATATGTCCACTGTGTGAATATATGTATATTACTATTTTCACTTGAATTGTATATGATTACCATAATATTTCAAATGTGTCCACCCAAAATAGCACATGAAGAATCACACAAAAAAATATGATATATACATAATCACCAAATAATAAAAGGAACCAAAACCATACAAGAAGATCATTTTCATATGTAACCCCACTAACAAGCCTCATACATGGTAAAAAACAAAAAATGTAAAATTACATTCGAAAGAACAATTGGAATTTTACCAAACACATTGCATGCATAAAAATATAGTATTAATTATAGAAATATGTTGGAATCCAATTTTGACTTATTGTATAACATTAAAACACCCCAAAAATACTTCAAACATAACACAATAAGAAAACAAATATAGAAATTAATTAGAAATCCTCAAAAATCCAATGTAATGTATTAGAATGAAAATGTATGGAAACACCTTAGGAAATGATGTGCTAATGAACTGGAACTATTGGAGAAGGAATAACTATGTCCAGGAGACAAACCACACATCCTAGAATAATGAAAAATCAATCCACATAATCCAACCATCCTTATAGGGTTCGACCAATAAGGAACTAAACTATGATGTACCTAGACGCCAAGAGAATAAGATAAGAAGTTGAAAAAAGGTCCAAAATTAATAAAAACATACCTATGAACATGGGAAATATTCAATGGTGAATGGTTAACCAAGGGTGGATGGGTTTGGGAATCCCCTATTACACCTAGGTTGAGTGGGGTTTGGAAAACTAAAACATTAATCAATATACACTCGTAGAAAACATAGAATTTCATTATTTTAAGAACTAATGTATGTTTCATGGTTTTGGTCATGTTTTTACAAATTATGTGCCTACCTGAAAAAACCTACATGAAATAAGTGGAACCCACATGGGTTATCAACATAGTTTGTTAAACTATCCACCATACATAAATAATGGTTTTATCAAAATGTAATGTCCTATCTAATGCTTCCCACATGGTTTATCCTATTATTGTGCTATATTTTTAACATAGATTGTACATTACCAATTGGTTGCACTATTTCTCATATGGATCACATAGTATGGGCCAAGCCATGCCTAGTTCATTCCCAAAAAAATAACCAAGAACAAAATCAACTAAAATACCTTCGACCTTCACGAGTCACACAGTTTCTCTCATAACTATACACACTAACCATGCAAAAGAAAAAATATGGACCAAAAAAATCTAAAACTCATTAATTACCACATGGAGATCATCCAAAACCTCATCCAAATGATTAAATACCATAAAAAATATAAAATAAATGGAAATAAAATAAAAATGGGGTTTTGGTGTGGAAAATTTCTCTACCACCAATACAATATTCCCCTAGAAAGATATCTAGTCAATCTGGGATCAAAATTCAATCTTGAAACAAAATGAATCAAAACGAAACCACAATCCTCATTATAACCATTCAACTACACTTGTCACACACGAATGTGTCTAGATAAAACAGAATAGAGAGTACCATGGTGGGTCTCCTCACCGTTTATAATCCCACCTATATAATGGAACTAATAGGGGAACTCCCAAGCAGAGGTAAACTTGAAAAGAGAATCTCATACCAAACATAAAACCAAACCATGATCTTTTATTCTCATGACTCATTAGAATCTCCAAATAAGAACAAATTATAAACAATACAATTCCTTGAATAGACTAAAAATTTGATGATTCAATATAAAAAAGTCCCCGCAATGAATTACAAGAAAATGGGTTTGATATATCACCATAAGATATGGAATCCAATAACAAGTGAACTAAAAAAGGGAATAAAAGGTCTTCCTAACTAAAATATAGATAAAACATGTGGTTCAACACCCCCATAACAAAAAAAATTATGGCTATGTTAAAATATTTACTTAGGGCCCATGTCTTGAGGCATAGTATCTTTTATAATATTCATACCCACATTTTGGAGTTGTTTACCGCCAAACGAGACTTACCCTTCTAGTGAAACTACATAAATAACATCTCCATATGACCCAAATGACCACATCATAGATAAGCCTTCAGGGGGTTACAATAAGATGGATTAGACTAATCAAACTGACCCTACAAAAATAACATGAATGGGTGGAATGATGAATACTGATCACAATGTAAAAAATGGGGACATTATATAAATGTGTACATGTGGAACACACTGCCTAACATATTGGGAAACATAATGATCACTAAAGGGAACCATATTTTTGACCATTGTAGATTACACTCTGGAAAATAACATGGATAAGTATTACTCAACTACGATCTTTCAACACAAAAAATCTCTAGATGAGGGAACATGATGTTTATTCTATGATTGAAGGCGCCAAATAAAGGTAATAGCTTTAAGTGGATACTTTGATGCTATATATGGGGAGAATGAAACCATATCATCAATGTGATCATCGTAGGCCTTCACCATCTATTGAACATGCGGAATACCCCAGAGATCTATGAAGTTCATCATCCTTTTCTCTTTAAGTCTATAACATCAGATAAAATGGTCTTAAAAACAACCCATAGAATCCCAACATGAAACAATGAAAAGACGATCACCTTCCAACGAACCAAATTCAGACCATAAAATGACACCAAACTCGCACACCCCCTCATGGATATAAGAGTACCTAATGAACTAAAACCCCTTTTTACATCCATGAGGAACTCCAGCGCCTCTAATAGAACTTGATCACAATGAAAAACTAGTAACATCTTGGATGAACTCAACTATGCGACACCACTGGGAGTCTGGGAAAGGAAAAGGACGTGAAGAGACTCACTCAAAACCCATGGTATAATTTTGGTAACTATAATATAAGTAACATAATAAACACTAAACTAAATCAAAATCACCCAATAATTTCAACTAAAATAACAACCCAAACCACCATGCGTATAAACCAAAAATAAAAAAAAACAAATTCTCCACTAATAATATATTATTTTCATTGGAAATTAAAATCCATTTTACTGTAACAAAACATTCCCAAAATCCAAAACAACTAATTGAAATCCAACTAAAACACCAAATCTGAAATAAAAAAACTATGTCCTTAAACCATTTTTCCCTTTGATAACCCTCTTTCTAAAAACCGATTTTTAACTCAAAATTCACTCAATCATAACCTAGACACACGTTTTACCATACCAATGCCTATGAAAGAATCGTCTACTAAATGTATCTCGAATAATGTACACAAGCTCCAAATGGGTCTCTACACTATGAAACATCATCATGTAACACTGCATCACTTTCATTCTCATTCCAAAAGTCACAATTTTAACAATAACCAATAACATAAAACCAAAATTAGAAATAAATGACCCAAGTCCCAAACTACCCCTGATAACTCGAGGCTTGGGTTCAGTTAGTCTCTATGATTCTCTTCATGTACCTAACTCCCGAGTCTCAGTAGTCCTATCTCAATTAAAAATGATTCAAAAAAATTAAAATGTGATTCCTTGATACCAACTTTTTTGATGAACCAATTTAGGTCAACCCTGAATAGATCACATGAGATGGTTTATGAAAATTCCTTGGAAGAGTTTTGGATCATCTTAGTCTAGAAACTAGGGTTAATCATCAAGAAACATACACTTGAGAAATATTTATCCAAAAAAATAAATTAAAAAACCAAAACCAAAAAAGGTACATATATCAATAGTCTATAAATCACTGAATAAAAATAAATACATAAATAGATCCAGAGACAATGGTAGCATAACAAAACAAAAAATTAAATTAAAACTAGACCAATCCATGAAACCAATATGATCTTCTTGTGACATCTGGGTCACCACCCTATACTAATAGCTTCTCCATATGCAAACCAATAAATCAAAACCTATAAAAAAACTCTGGTCTACCAATGTAGAGTACTACAAGTAAGGTTCAACAATAAAATAGATCAATATGTATTAACCATAGAATCCATACATCACCTTTACTAAAATAATCGATAAACTCTAGTTTGAAATACATTTATGGAAATCCAGTTTTTATAGATTTATGTAGATAAAATAATCATCCCTTTTAAATCCCTAGTTTTAAATCTGAATAATATATACGAAAAACAACCCAAATAATGAATATATAATGGAAATTCATTCTAATAACAAAAATTTGTGTAAAGAAAATAAATCAAGGAATGAAAGGAAATAAAATAGGTACATGTAGTCAAATATTAATAAATTGTGTGACCATAGTTCTAAAAAATAAAGGGAGAACATACATATATTTAATCATAGATATCTCCCCAAAATTCCAATCATATACTTTTAAATTCAATCGTTTATCACCCAAATCCTCATATATAGTTCAATTCTATAATGAATAACCAACCCCACTAATCTAAACTAGTATCACCAGTGGAAATGACCATGTGGAAAATCCTCTATATAGATAGTTTAAATCAATATAATAAGGTATTGAAATCAGTTACCCCTTGACCCTATAGAAAGTGTCTATGATTTCAATGAAAATAGTATACTAAATATTTATGAGGTCATCAAACTCTTGGAATAACCCAAAATTCACTCAATTTTTACCTTACCCATTTTTGAAAACCAACTATAAGAAGGACCTATCAGTGGAAGGAAACACATATGGGTTCTTTTCAAACATTTATCCATTCAAAAGAGTCAATAAGGAATAATATTTATACTATTTGAACAACAATTTATAAAATGTCATAATGTAAAAACCATGAACTAACATTGAAATTCACTCAACCATTACCAATACGAATATATTTCATTTCAAACCCACTCTTAAAAACCTAGTAAATGTGTAAATCATACATGTAATGTTCTAATAAAGACATTGAAGTCATGAGACTACAGATCATGTTTCAAGGTTCCAAATATTCCCAAATTTAAGATACACATTCAGAAAATAAACATGATATTATTTGGAAACTATGTATCCTTTTATATAAAATTAGGAGTTTTCACAAAAACCAATTTGGATATAGAGTGGAAGATTTAAAGAAGAGAGAAAAGATAGAAATTAGTCCTTTTGAAGTTAAAATCAATCACTAATAATTTTTATGTTGTTTCCACTTATATTAATGTACATATCCTTAAATAAACCTCCTGCACATATTGATATTACCATTTTCATCATCATATAAGTGGATTACCATAATAGTGACCATGGGTCCTAAAAATTATCACAAGAAGCACCACAAAAAACATGAGGACATAGACATAAGATCTAAAAATTGAACTAAATCGATATAAAAATATCACTATTAGATAATACTTTACTAATAAAACACAAACAACATAGAATAGAATCTAAAAATAATAAATTCATTTTAAAATACTAATTTACATTTTACTAATCACCGTGAATTCAAACACATAAATTAATACTTATAAAAATCCATTAACACCCCATTTTACTAAATTTTACATCATGAAATCACAATATAAAGTCCAAAAAACACATCAAAATCAAGATCAAAAAATTTAGAAATTAATTACAATGGATCCATCATTCAATGTCATGTTCATGAAAGTATGTTGATTGAATAATCAACATTAGTGTAATGTTAATGTGATGGAACTCTAAGATATTGAAGAACTTAGACAATGAGAGAAACCACGATCCCTAGAATCAAATAATTCACCCCATACAATCCAACCCTCACCCAATGTTTTATCTATAATAGAACCATGTGAAGATAAATCATGAAACAAATAGAGGAAGATAAGTAGTGGTCAAAATGACAAGAACTATGAAGAAACATACCTAGGAAATTAGAGAATCTTATATTATGGGAGAGAGGCCATTGAACATTGGGTTTGGGGGATCTATTGGGAGAGTATGTTGAGTAGGATTTGAGAATCCAAAAATATATTTAAAACACAATAGGGGAAATATTAGAATTTCAAATTTTTTGAAATATCGGTAAGTCGAATTGTGTGGACGCATTGTTTTCCTAACTATGTAAAAACCATGAGAACAGTAATAGAATTAAGGGTAACCAACATGTGTTAGACACACAGTTTATGAAAAAAATCATCAAACTTGAAAAATGGTTCTATCAAAATTATTGAGATTCTCACAGGATTGTTGCATTATTTCTCTTAAACACTTGCAAGCCATGCACATTGGATCAGACACCACCAAAAATATTCATAGTTTCTCTTATGGATGACTTGTTTTAGGCCAAACTCTACAAAGCATTCCATGAAAACCATACAAGAGAAAAATAACTAAAAACAATCTCTACCATCGCCAAGAACACAATTACTCTACTAATTTTGCACATTAACCATCTACATGGAAAAACCTAGAGTAAAAACTCCAAAACAAAACATTTCCCATATGGAAATCAAACAGAATATCATGAAAAGAATTACATCCCAATTAAATAATAAAAACATATGGAAATACAACAAAACTATGGTTGGGGAGTAAGAACAAACCTTGGAAAATGTTCTAGTCAAGGCTTGGAGATATCTAATTCCATATAGGGATCATCCTTGGTAGGGGATAGTCTGAGGAAAAACCTCCCTAAAAGAGTTGGAATATTAATAATATGGGGAGAATATCCAAGAAAAATTATCTATAATATAAGTATAGAAAACCTATGAAATCTCACCTTATACATCAACCTTCAAAAGTAGAGAACCTAGATAAGATACCGAACCATCCACTATGTGAGGTACCATGAAAAATAATTTTTTCTTCTTGAAAGTAGTTAAAGAGCCCATTGGATCAAAAAGAATGACCAAAACTGATTATGATAAGAAAATATAATATTGTTCCACCATTTAGATGACCCGCTACATGTTTTAGGATGTCTAATGGTAAAGGCCTAGAGAGATCAACATAGACACATTTTTATTCCGTAATGTTTTCTTTCATGTGATAGATATTCTCATCTGAACATCAGATTGAACCCCACGAAATATCCTACACATCATATGAATGATACATTGAGTAAACGAAGTGGGTGGATGAGTAAATTGAACCACACTACCATGAGGGGGTCTTTACCTTAGTGAACGTCCATCGACAATAAAAAGAGGATGATGCACCACATTCCCATAGATAAAGAGCTACTATGATAATAATTCTTAATGTATTCTTTGGAAGATCTAATGATTCATATGGATGTCTAGTTCACAGAAAACACCATATCCAATGAATCCATCACCCACGACCTAATGATGATCTGGATCATAGGATTTGATGGGTGATACATGCTAAACTGAGTCACTAAAGACTATTTATCTAAGCCCACAAAATTCTTAAATGCAATAGCTTTAATGTCGAACATTTGGAATCCCTCTAAAAATTCTGTTACAGGGTCCACCATAAGAACCTCAATAATCCCCAAAAGAGAAGAATTTATAGAGACCATTGAATGGAAGAGGAAAACATTCAAATAGAAGATGGGATGAAGAGGCCTACTAGAGGAAATGAGAGATTATAGTGAAGGTACTGATAAAAATTTACCCAAACAAGGTGGAATGGGAAGAGTCAATTTATTGTATACCATAAGATGGATCTCCTATTGCGCCATGAAGGGAAGAAGTGAATAATTTGAGAAGAAAACTTTAAAAGGGGGATATTTTTTTTGGAGAATTACCAGATGAAATGAGAGTGCCATCATTAAAGGCATTTATTTAACAGTCACAAATAAACATAATAGGATAAAGACATTGTTTCAAGATTTTGTTTACTATGGTTGAGTAATTACATTAATAATAAGACTTATGAACATTAGGAAATATGCCTACCTGATAAGTATCATTTCATCTGTTAATCCATTTCCCCAACAATCACATCTTTTCCTCCAAATGATGTGTATTAAAGATGAGTTTTTCATTCCTAAAGCACTAATATCTACATTTCCAGGATCATATAATCCTAAAAAATATAGCAATCTATTCCTTTTATCTTTTTGATGTTAATAAGAAATGAAAAATTTCAGTACATCAAAATATAATTCCCAAAATGACTAATCCTTCATATAACGATGTAATTTATTAAACTCTAAAACTATCCAATTATTACAAAATATATTACCCTTTACACCAATTGACATCAATAACATCCACATTATGGAAATTTTAACCCCAAATATTATATCATTCATTTCATATTACAACCCTAAAAAGGTAAGATCATTATTCTAAAATATTAATTCTTATTAAACTTAGTGGTTACGTATACCTCACCCTTATAAAAAATCTCATAAATTATCATTAATTACCTCAAAAATACCATCACATAAAACCTCACAATGAGTTTCCATCCCTTTTAACTTATGATCAAGAATAATGCGATGATGGTATACCGAACTCTTAAGTTATCATAAGATGAAAACATCATAATATTTAGAGTTATATAAACCATTCCTCAAATACTTAAAATGTCATCCCTTCACCAAAACATTTAGATTCGAGGATAAACAAAATTCTTCCCATTTATACCATATATACCCAAAAATGTGAGAAAATATTAAACTATGTGAATATGTAAAACAAAATTTTAAATATTATATCATTTAAATACACAGTGATATTTTGTGTTTAGAATTTTATAGAATTAAAAAAACACTTATTTAACAACCCTCATTACATCGTGTGAGTATTTCTCTCACTATATAAAGATTTTCATATTCAATATTAATACTTTAATATCACATATAATACTCTTCACACATGAAATATTCATTGAATTTTTTTAACATTATTATTCATCTCTTGGGGAAAATGAGGGTTAAAAAGGGTGAGAAAATATAAACGGTTATTATATAAATAAGAATTCTTAATTTAATTTCATTAGTTGGAATTACATGAGAAAAAGGGTGTGATTAAATAATTAGAGTGCATGAGAATAACACAAGGGAAATCATACCCATCAAGCATGGGACATATATCTTGGGACATTGAATGCAACATTAGTGTTGGACTCCTCTAGTTTAAATGCTCACAAATCATTTTTAATCATGTTTCATCATGTTTCAAAATACTTCTAAATAATTTATATCGCTTCTGTTATGTATTGCTTCCAAAGACAGACTATAAATACTTTGATATGTAAGAGTCACTGTTAAGGTGAACTCACAGAAACTGGCCGGAGGACTCACAATCATCATTAAGTCTAATAATTGGTATGGTATGAGTCACTGGTTCAATAACTTACCTATGCATAATTTAATCAAAGGACCAGACACCATTGTATCATACTAATTATTTTAGAATATTCAAAAAGGACCAAACACTATGGATATAGAGTAGACATGATGCTATAGGTTTCATAATTTGATCAAAGTATGTTACACAGTTCTAGTGACACTATTCCATTTACCCAGTTACAGTGACTCCTTTCATTCTAGTGATAGTGTTTGCTCTAGTGACACTATTCCAGTGACACCATTCTAGTGAAACCATTACAGTTACACTATTCTAGTGACACTGTTCCAGTGACGCCATTCCAGTGACACCGTTCTTATGACATTGTTCCAGTTACAATGATCTAATGGGATCATTCCAGTGGCTCCATTCCATGTAACTACTCCAAATTCAACACTTATATGACATCATTCCATACTCATTAATTTTTTTAAATTTAAATTCACAATTATTTCTAACTGCCATATTTGATTTATTAAATGACATTGATATTATTAATTATATTTTGCAGACATGTTAGTAGACAGTATGAGGTATGATGTGTGGAGATCATGTTGTCTATTGAAAAAAAATAGAAATCATAAAATTTTATTAAAAGGAGTAATGGAAATAAAATTAAAAATTATTCATGGGGTAATAAAAAACCAAAAATAATATCCCTGAAACTTTTTCTGGTGTAGTGATCAAAAAATTAATTTTTCTGCAGCATGGGCTAATCATCCCTACCACAAAAATCCTAGAAAAGTATATCTTCATAGAACATATAAATTTTACTAGAATTAAGAACATAGATCTCCTAGGGTACTATATTTTTTATGTCTTCCTCTAGATGTGGACTTGAGCTTCACATATTCTACATCCAAGAAGTATTGAAGCATCAATAACAACACTTAGATAATTCTAAACCAATTCGTATCATTTTTTCTTAGTTGTGTAGTATTTTAATACATTTCATTAAGTGTGTGTATCTATATTACAAATAGATAATGTATCATATGTTAAACTAGAGGATACAATATATCCTCTCATTACCACACTATTACTCCTCTTCGCCCTAATGTACAAATTTGGAAGAAGTCCCTGTGTCACCTGGCTTTTTTAGCTACCCCTAAATACATGTATTAGAGGTCCAGTTATACCTAGATATATTTTTATACTATTTTAAACACTAATATAGGGTGTGTATTATGATTGTTAATATAAAATACTTGGTGGAAGGTGATCACCAAAGAGCAGAGGACTATGTATCTGCTTCAGATTGAACCTCTTGATTGTATCCTCTATGTTCAAGTTCTATTTTTCTGTTTGCCTTTCCTTATTCCAACCAGAAAATAATAATTTTATTTTATAGTTAATTATAGATAGTTTTTGTTTGATAAATATTTAGTAGAATTATTTAAAAATTTGATGCATCTTTATAAATTTATTTAACTTATAATTAGACAATCTTTGAGGAATATTACAAATTCTCAATTTTTTTTCAAATATGATACTTTGGTTAACTCGGTTGTTCGATTTTAACTTATATGACATTCAACTAAATAATATGTTATTGAAATTTATATAGGAACTCAATTAAACCCCCTCTTGAGTGTCCCAATTTAAACAATATTTAGTATTAGAGGTTATTTCAAACTGCTATTTTCTCATATTTTCAACTGTGATTTTTTTAGGTTTCAAATATCTCTAAATTTCTATTAGTTATAAATGATTATATCTTTGAAATATAGTATTTATTAGATATCATGTAAAATATATAGTAAAGTGCTACTACCAACAGACCTCCCTATATTAATGGTACACATTATGCCCCGTAGAAATAAAAGATGAAAATTCACTTAGAAAGCACGTGGTTTGATACTTGGACTATAATAGAAGAAAAATATGACATACCACAGACTAAAAAACTACATAGAGTGAAGACACAAAATCTTATTACATAAAGTAATTATAAAGAAATGGGTTCCTTGTTTTTTTAGGGGATGAAAAATTTAATATAATTTTATCATGTAAATCTGCCTATAAAATTTGGGAGACCATACCTACATCGAACAAAGGAACAACTAACGTTAATGAAATGGTACAATATACCTATACTATTAAAAATGACAACTTTAAGATAAATCTGGATGAAACCATTTTAGATATGTATCATAGGTTCAATGAGATAGTCAACAAAATGAGTCCCTTGGGAAGCCAGTGGATTCCAAATTACAAATCAGGTGACTACTTATATGTCTACATGAATGTTGGAGAGGAACCTCATTATCAATTAAGGAATCTTATTATATTGGTATGTTTTCAGTCAATGAGCTAACATTAATGAGGATAATGTATGAGGATTAATTAAAAGTCAACAAATAAAATGAGGATAAATCAAAGAGAATGTCAGAGGCTTTCAAGACCATTGCTTATAAACAAAAATAAAAGGGGAAAGTAAAAACTCATTTGGACAGTACAAGTAATGAAGACTCGCCATCATACAGTGATGAATAAATGGATCATTTATCCAGAAGGTTTAAAATGATTTATATAAAGAGGATGTCTTTTAGGAAAAACCATCTATAAAGGAAAATATGACAATAAAGGAAACTAGTAAAAGAACTAGAAGAAAAATGAAAAATAAAAATGGGATAGTCTACTTTGAATGTGAAAATAGAGGACATGTAAAGGCTGACTGTACAATGTTAAAATATAAGAATAAATATGAGGACACAGATAGGATGAACTAGAAGGAAAT
Source organism: Viscum album (assembly GCA_963277665.1). NCBI lineage: Eukaryota > Viridiplantae > Streptophyta > Magnoliopsida > Santalales > Viscaceae > Viscum > Viscum album. The sequence goes on from OY728146.1 coordinate 1,116,029,900, forward strand.
AAATGCCACCTATTTCACATTTTAGGATACCTCTATTGACTTATAGTTGTCACATGATAAAAAGGATAATAAATACAATATGTGTTTAATGACATTGACATATGAGGTAACCCTTGAGTCTACTATATAAAATTATTATTATTCTAGAGATGAATATGATTTGGAAAACAAGAACAATGATTAAATGAGTGAATACAACCAAATACATGATGATGCATGCAATTAAATAAAATATAAATATCAAGAAACGACATAATCTCACCTCTACCGTCACATTTCATCTTATTATAGAGAATAAGAAAATGCCCAATTTAATAATGTGAAAAAATTTCTGAAATGATAAAATGAGATATTGAAATAGAATTTAGAAATGTTTACCACTATCATAAACACTTTAACACAAATTTATGGTTAACAACTTTCACCAAAATATAATACTTGTATAGGTTATCAACTAGGATAGATAATCCATGATAGAAATACTTTTGTATCAATATATAGAAAATTTTTCTTTGTACCAAAACATGAATGTCAAGTTGGAAGTTCTTATAGTAGAAAATCATTTACTGCTTCTATTTTATCTAGCCTAAATAGATTTTTTTCCAATACATTAAAATCTATGTATTGAAAACCCATAAATCGACTATGGGTTCCCAAAGAATTATTTACTAATATTACTAGACCAAGGAAAGTCTGGGTACCAAAATAATTTATTATTTGAATAGTATTTACATAGAAGTAGTTTGAGGAGATCATATAGAAATCTATGGTTCATGGATAGTGGTTGTTCAAGACACATGACAATAGACTATTCATTCTTAATGAATCTGAATAATATTGATGGTGGGATTGTAACTTTTGGTGAAAATGAAAAATGAATAATAATATTTCTTATCCAAGTTGGTAACTATAATTCAATTTTAATTTCCAATGATATATTGGTTGATTTATTAGAATATAATATTCTTATCAACACTCAGTTATGTGATAATGGTTTCAACATTAAATTTTAAAATGATGAATTCATTATGAATAATTATAAAAATGACTTAGATTTTACTTCTTCTAGACATGAAAATTTTTATGTTGTTAATTTAGATTTCATCATTTTGTAAAATGTTTCTTGTTTGAGTTCTTATCACAAAGTGTCTAGGGTGTGGCATAGAAGACTTGAACATTGAAATATTCACTCACTTGGGAATCATACATGGAAAGGGTTGTTTATAACGACCCATACTTTACATACATTTTTAATACTTCAAAAATTGAAGCACACTTATTACAACATATGATAAAACTACAAAGGACCGTATAGGTATAGTGCCTTTAGAAACTGGGAAACATAAACAACTGGTTCATAAATCTTCTACAGTGTCTCCCATTTATTTCATCATATCTAGGGTCCCTTTTAGCATATTCTACTTAATATCCATCTTCCTGACCTGGGGAAAAGAAAACATAAAAGGGGTGAGCTCAAATGCTCAACAAGGGCAAATAAAGGAAATAAAAATCATATCATATCTTTTTGAAAATCAATACCTGCAAAAGAGATCATAATATCTTATCATGGAATAATTCATAGAAGTGAAAATGAGATCCCCATAATCATAACATAAAACTTGAAACTTTGTGGCATGCACACATAATCATGGAAATCATTTCTTGTTAGTCATGACTCATTGCCAAGAATATCTTAGTGGACAAAGTCCCTTTCTGAACCGAGTTCACTCCTCGTTTCAGTCCTGTATCACTGAACCGAAATAACCTTCCGTTCCAGCCATGTCTATCTCATGAGATATAAAATCTTTACCCAATGCATTGGAGGTAGATATAGGTCTCACCCATCTTATAATGAATCCTTTTATATGTGTGCCACATAATCATAAATCATACATCATCGCATAACCCATGTAATAAAAATGGGATTCTTAAACAACATGACGTCATAAAATAATTCATATAAGATAAAGGAATTCATAAAAATATTTCCATCACAACATAATCAAACCAATGTAATAATAGGGATTAAAACAGAACCCTTTATTATCTTAGATGGAAAATAATTTTGATAAAACACTTGAACTCCATTCTTGAGGAAAATATCCTTTCTTCTTCAAAAACATTTTTCCTTTCATAACATGTCATATGACTTTAAAATAAAAGAAGTTGATTAAAAATAAACTTGAAAACTTGTAAAGTAAGATTCTTGGAAATTTTGTTTTAAAATCCATTCATGTCGTATAAGTTAAAAAAAACATTCTTCGTACTTTTGTCGAAAAAGTCAAAAAGTACCTCGTACGACAAAAGATTCCTTTCATACATATTACTAAAAACTCACCGAAGGGTAAAAATGGATTTAAACAATTGTAGATGGATGGAAATAATATTACATATTGATGAAACATGGATGTGGATGATAAAATACACCCCAGTAAATACTTACGAATAAACAATCTCGGATAAAAATGAGATTGTGATATTTCCCTTACCTTAGGTCCGATTAGCTTTGTACGTGTCCGAAGCTCCTGTATAATGGTTTAAATAATGTTATTGACTTATTCCAGAATCATACATATTTATATGATATCATATATGGTCATATTATTAGCTTCTTGTTAGTAATATTTCATTGTTACTTGTTACTCGGGTCTTTATAACTTTTTGTTCTTATGCGTGTTTTGTCGAATAAATTCTTATTCTTATCTTTAGGTTATAGATAATTCATTTCCAGAATGGTATTAGTGTATTATATACCATATTCATTCATTCAATTCAATTATATAATCATTATGAAATGAAGATCATGTAGAACGAGTCGCATCACATCGTGGAGACGGTATTCTGTACGTACGCACGAGTGATGATATCATTCCTATGATCGTGGAATTGTATTGGAGTATATATATATTATTTCAGTATCAATATTACTTCATAATAATCATATTTAGTTACTAATTACACCATTATAACCATCCTTGTAAGGTGATGGTGGAAAATAGATTACACCACGGCGTGGAGACGGTATTCCGTACGTACGCACGCGTGGTGATTTCATTTTTCCGTAGGATGGATAGAAGGTGAAATAGGGTTGTTTCATATTTATAATAACATATCAGTATGTAAGTAATACTTATGTTATTACTTTATCATGAAACAACTAAAGAAGAAGAAGTTGAAGAAGAAAGAAATTGAAAAGATCGGTAATGGATATTACCTCTTCTTTGGAACGCCTCTTTGAATCCTCCACTTAAGGAACTAAGATTGGTCTTTGGAGAAGACCAGGACCTCTAGGATTATTCTAGGGAAGTGGAAGGGAGAAAATGGCAGGGGTTTGCCGAGCTTGAGTGCTCAATTTGGTGTGAGGAGGAGGGGGAGGAGGTTCCCTTTTATAAGGGAGGAGAGGGGCATCTTAGGAATATCTCAAAATATTATTTTATATTAAAGTCAAAATCGGTTTATAATGGTTCCAAAGGGTCTTATTTCGAAGATAAAGTGGGGAAGGGTCGAAATCCTATCAACCAATAGGATTTAGACAAGTTTAGGGTATTATTTTAACCTTATCAATTAGATTTAACTCTAAGTTAAATAATTTAACTTTTACCATGTCTTTTTGTTTTCTTTCACTATATGGTTAATACACTTACTATAACATGCCAAACGAACCCCAAATTGTTTATTATTAAAATATATATCCTTATCTAAGTCATTTGGCCGAACCTTATATTTTTAGGAATAAAATAACAATTAATAATATAATATTTGATTTAAAAACTATTTTGTGTCAATTTTGACACTATTTGATATATGATTTTTGTGAAAGTCATAAAAGAATTATATGTTCGAACCAAGTTGATTAAATCAACATTAATATATCATAGTAACCTATAAAATTAGTTGAATTCATAAAAAGTCTCAAATTACATTTATTTTGGTGTTTATAACATCAATTATGTCAATATTTCATTAATAAGATAATTACTGCATCATCTTTCTGTCATAAATAAATTACATTATTTGATGTCTAAAAATTACAAATAAAATACCATCATGTAGGAAATCTTCTTAGATTTCTAATGAATATTTACAATCGAATTTATCTTATGTATAACCCCATATTAAAAATGATTTACTTATTAAACTTTGATTTTAACTATTTTAACCCTTCTTTAAATAAATTAATAATAAATGTCCTAATCTAATCCAAGTGGGCCTAAATGGTCATATTTTATTCCTAAGTTTGTTTTTGGTCGAATTACACTTGTCCAATAGAATTAGGACATGTGTTAGGGTAATATTAATATCATATTTACCCTTAGTTACCCTATTTACTATTAACCGCGGTAAAAAAAGTAAAAAGTTACTATTCACCAAAAAAATATTTTCATCTCATTGAACCACATTTTAGTCCTTGATATTAACCATGTCTCTCGGATTTTCGAAATTCCATTCACAGAAGCGGTAAAATTAAGTTTTATGCAAAATTCAGTTTTTTAACCTATCACTTAGTGGTTTCACTATTCATCAAAAATTGAAAGTTTTCAGAATAATACCAAAATTTCACCCTAGGCTAATTTCGATATTCTGAGTCCAAAAATGAAGTCCATTTTGAAAAATAAAATTTATAAAATTTTAAAAAGTGGTTATTACTATTCATACCGGCTAGTTTTAATAGCATATTGTTGTTTAGTGAAATTCGGTATTGCGTACGACGCAAGCTATCGAGGAAGGTCGCGATTGCGTGCAAAGCAAGCCAAGCAAGTGTTGTGTAGAAAAAGATTCCTTTGATGATTTATATAACGTAAAAGTCTCGGGTGTTACATTCTACCCCCCTTAAAAAGAATTTCGCCCTCGAAATTCGTCACTTTGCAACAAACAGATGAGGATACTTTTCCCTCATCATATCCTCAAGCTCCCATGTAGCTTCTTCAAGTTGGTGGTTCCTCCATAAAACTTTCACCAAGCGAGTGGTCTTGTTTCGTAGGACTTTTTCGCTACGATCCAGAATCTCTATCGGCTGTTCTTCATAAGAAAGATCTTGCTCCAGCGGTACAACTTCTGAGCTGAGTACATGTGAAGGATCTGGTATGTACTTTCTCAGGAGAGATACATGGAACACATCGTGAACTTGAGAGAGATTCGGTGGAAGCGCCAATCGGTAAGCTACCTTCCCAACACGATCCAGTATTTCGAAAGGACCGATATATCTAGGGCTCAACTTCCCCTTCTTTCCAAATCTCATAACCCTCTTCCAGGGAGATATTCGTAAGAACACTTTATCGCCCACTTCAAACTCTAGGTCTTTTCTTCGGTTGTCGGCATAGCTTTTCTGTCGACTCTGAGCTGCTCTTATGTGTTGTTGAATAGATCTGACCTTTTCTGCCATTTCATCAACGAGATCAGGTCCTAATAGCTTTCTTTCCCCAACTTCATCCCAGCAAGTTGGAGTCCTGCATTTCTTTCCATAGAGAGCTTCATAAGGAGCCATTTGAATACTGGAGTGAAAGCTATTATTATAAGAAAATTCCACCAAAGGTAGGTGTTGATCCCAACCTCCTTTGAAATCCATAGAGCAAGATCTCAACATATCTTCTAGGGTTTGAATTGTTCTCTCAGACTGACCGTCTGTCTGGGGATGATAAGCAGTGCTGAAACTCAACTCTGTATCCAGAGTATGCTGAAGACTTCGCCAGAACTTCGAGGTAAATCTCGGATCTCGATCAGATATAATAGAAAGTGGTACTCCATGCAATCTTACTACTTCCTTTACATATATCCTGGCAAGCTGATCTAGAGAGAAATCCTCTCTAATAGGAATGAAGTGTGCAGACTTTGTGAGACGATCAACTATGACCCAGATAGCATTATTGCCTTTGGATGTTTTAGGAAGTCATGTGACAAAGTCCATAGTGATGTTTTCCCATTTCCATTCGGGTATGGGTAATGGTTGTAACATCCCCTTAGACTTCTGTCTCTCAGCTTTAACTTGTTGACAAACCAAGCATCGAGAGACATATTCAGCAACATCTCTTTTCATGCCATCCCACCAGAAGTACTCTTTCAGGTCCCTATACATCTTCGTGCTTCCAGGATGAATAGAGAATGAAGAACTATGAGCCTCATCCAGCAGCTCTTTCTCTAATTCGGGGATGGGAGGAAAACAAACCCGATTCCTGAACTTTATTATCCCATCACAATCAAGGTTGAATTCAGGAACATTTCTCACCTTCTTTTGTAACTCGACATCTTCTTTCTGTGCCTCTTTAATCTTCACATGTATAGATGGTTGAACATTCATTTGAGAAAGATAAGATTTTTCCCCTTCCATTATAATTCCAAGATCCATCCTTTGTAAATCCATAAATATTGGATCTTTTGTGATCCTCATCATGGATAAACTAGCATGGCCTTGTCGACTTAATGCATCTGCCACCTTGTTTGCTTTCCCAGGGTGGTAATGGATTGAGCAGTCATAATCCTTAATCAGCTCCAACCATCTTCTTTGACGCATATTCAACTCCTTTTGTGTGAAAATATACTTTAAACTTTTATGATCAGTATAAATATCACACCTTTCACCATAAAGGTAATGCCTCCAAATCTTTAATGCAAAGATTACCGCAGCCAACTCCAAATCATGTGTTGGGTAATTTTGTTCATGGATTTTCAACTGTCGTGAGGCATAAGCTATCACCATATCATTTTGCATAAGAACACACCCCAATCCCTTCTTGGATGCATCACTGTAGATCACAAACCTTTCTCCACTACAAGGCAGTGTGAGCACAGGTGCACTGGATAACCTTCTTTTCAACTCCTTGAAATTCTCTTCACATTCCTCTGTCCAGACAAACTTAACTCCTTTCCGAGTCAACTTGGTGAGTGGATTAGATAATCGTGAAAAATCTTTTACAAAACGTCGATAATATCCAGCCAAACCAAGAAAACTTCGGATCTCAGTTACTGTTGTTGGTCTCGACCATCTTTCGATAACCTCTGTTTTTGCTGGATCCACAGATATCCCCTCTTTTGAGATTATGTGACCCAAAAATGCAACTTTTTGAAGCCAAAATTCACACTTGGTAAATTTGGCATAAAGCTTCTCCTTTCTCAGGGTCTTCAATATAATTCTCAAGTGATCTTCATATTCTTCCTTGCTCTTTGAATAGACAAGAATATCGTCTATAAAGACTACCACAAATTGACCAAGATAGTCTCTAAAGACTCTATTCATTAGATCCATGAAGATAGCAGGGGCATTAGTAAGACCAAATGGCATCACTATAAATTCATAGTGTCCATACCTTGTACGGAAAGCCGGTTTTGGTATATCCTCCCTTTTGACCCTTAATTGATGATACCCTGAACGAAGATCAATCTTGGAAAAGTATTGAGCTCCGCGTAGTTGGTCAAATAAGTCATCAATGCGTGGGAGAGGATATTTGTTCTTGATAGTGATCTTGTTAAGTTCTCGATAATCAATGCAGAGTCTCATTGATCCATCTTTCTTCTTAACAAATAGAACATGTGCTCCCCAAGGTGACACACTAGGGCGTATGAATCCCTTATCAAGATTCTCTTGGAGTTGCTTCTTCAATTCCTGCAACTCAATTGGGGTCATTCTGTAAGGTGTCTTTGAAATAGGCAAAGCACCCGGTACGAGTTCTATTGAAAACTCAACTTCACGATTTGGTGGAAGACCCGACAATTCCTCCGGAAAGACATCATCAAACTCCCGTACAATGGGCATATTCTTAATCGTGAGTTTCTCACCAACCATTTGAGATAAATAACCTTCATTTAGTGGAATCAATACCCATAAGATGGAAGAAATTTCCACTGGAAGGTTATATTCATCCTTGCATCGATAGACGATCGTAGATTGATCTGGAATATGAAATGTGACTTCCCTTCTTTGGCAATTGATATGAGCTCCATGTAGAGAAAGCCAATCCATGCCAAGAATCACATCAAATTCCACTAAAGGAAGGATCACAAGATTTGCAGGAAGCACTTTCCCACAAACTTTGATCGGAGAAGAATTATAAACTTTTGATGCGATTGATGTGCCATTAGGTGTTGTCACAGCTAACTCAACATCTAATTGTTGAGGTAGTACGGTGATACCCTTAGAAAAGTCTTCAGAAATAAAAGAGTGGGTGGATCCAGAATCAAATAAAACATTTGCTACTTTAGAGTGGATGGTAAGTGTACCTTTCACCACATCGTTATCGTACTCCACATCGCTGATAGAAATTGCATGTGACTTTCCTTTGTCTTTAGCTTTAAGAGTTTGTTGACGTCGACCATCATCATCAACCCTTGGATTTGGGCATTGATTGGCATAATGCCCCATCTCCTTGCACTTGAAACATTGAAGTGTAGTAGGTTCATTCTGTGTATCCCTTCCTTTGTTTGCATCATTAGACATCTTCTTCCCATTATCACGGCATTCAAATGCCCGATGACCTTCTTTTCCACATTTAAAACCTTTACTTGTCCCTTTAAGACAACTCCCTCCATGTTTCTTTCCACACTTTGAGCATAAGGGAAAGTTAATCTTCTTTTCTGTGTGCTCCTTATATTTTTCTTAGAATTCCATCTTCCTCTTCTTATCAAACCCATGTGACTGATGGGTTACTCCAATCTCCATCTCGACTTTGAGAGCACATCGAACGATTTCCTCGTAGCTATTGAAGTCTCTTATGGCTAACGCCCTTCGAAGACTTGGTTTTAATCCACTAAAGAATCGATCGATCTTACTCTCAGGTTGGATAATAATACCAGAAGCATACCTTGCAAGTCTTTTAAAATTTGCTTCATAGGTACTAACAGATTCATCATCCCTTTGCGTCAGTTCAAGGAACTCTTTCTCCATCTTTGTTCGGAGAATACGAGGGAAGTACTTATTGAAAAATAAGTTCTTGAACTCGTCCCATTCCATAGACTCAATTTCATCCCTTTGCCTCGTATTCTTAACAAGATTCCACCATTGATCAGCATCTCCTTCCAAACGTTACACTGCTAGGATGACTTTATCATGTTCAGAACATTGAAGAACTGAAAATATCTTTTCAGTAGTACTAATCCATTGTTCAGCAACTAATGGATCAGTAGACCCACTGAAAGAAGGTGGACGCTGCCTCATGAAGGATTCAACAGAATGTTGCTCCCTCCTTTGCTCGTTTGGAAATCCTGCATGATTCATAGCTTGAGAAAGTTGTGTGAGCATGGCTACAAGATTTTGCATTCCAGCTCCCATATCGTTTGGTTGCTCAGGGGGACAATCATTGCATTGCCCATCGCATTCCGCATTAACACGGTTCCTTCGGGTTCCAGCCATTGAATAAAACCAAGAAGAATAGTGTGAGCAACACTAATTATAATAGGAAACCACATAATTCAAGAATAAAATTTTCATGCTTATGGTCTTATCCTAGGTTATTCAAGGCCATTTCTAAAACACTAATACTGTGTACTATGCTTAGACTTATCCTTAGGGTTCTTACTAAGGCTTTCACATCCTAGTTTCCAAAGGTTGACTATACCTTTCCTCTGATACCAACTATAACGGTCTGTAATTACTTCCAGTGGACTATAGTTGATACCTATCAGGGCACTCCATGGGCGGCTACACCCCCTGGGCGGGACACACCACCATCCCCAGTGGCAGCCATTTCCTCATGAAGCCCTTGGGCGGAGAGCCATGCTTCGTCCAACGCTCACATGTGAGAGTTCCCAAGGATCGGATACATTCCTACCTCCTTTGCCTCTGATACCAACTATAACGACCCATACTTTACATACATTTTTAATACTTCAAAAATTGAAGCACACTTATTACAACATATGATAAAACTACAAAGGACCGTATAGGTATAGTGCCTTTAGAAACTGGGAAACATAAACAACTGGTTCATAAATCTTCTACAGTGTCTCCCATTTATTTCATCATATCTAGGGTCCCTTTTAGCATATTCTACTTAATATCCATCTTCCTGACCTGGGGAAAAGAAAACACAAAAGGGGTGAGCTCAAATGCTCAGCAAGGGAAAATAAAGGAAATAAAAATCATATCATATCTTTTTGAAAATCAAAACCTGCAAAAGAGATCATAATATCTTATCATGGAATAATTCATAGAAGTGAAAATGAGATCCCCATAATCATAACATAAAACTTGAAACTTTGTGGAATGCACACATAATCATGGAAATCATTTCTTGTTAGTCATGACTCATTGCCAAGACTATCTTAGTGGACAAAGTCCCTTTCTGAACCGAGTTCACTCCTCGTTTCAGTCCTGTATCACTGAACCGAAATAACCTTCCGTTCCAGCCATGTCTATCTCATGAGATATAAAATCTTTACCCAATGCATTGGAGGGAGATATAGGTCCCACCCATCTTATAATGAATCCTTTCTTATGTGTGCCACATAATCATAAATCATACATCATCGCATAACCCATGTAATAGAAATGGGATTCTTAAACAACATGACATCATAAAATAATTCATATAAGATAAATGAATTCATAAAAATATTTCCATCACAACATAATCAAACCAATGTAATAATAGGGATTAAAACAGAACCCTTTATTATCTTAGATGGAAAATAATTTTGATAAAACACTTGAACTCCATTCTTGAGGAAAATATCCTTTCTTCTTCAAAAACATTTTTCCTTTCATAACATGTCATATGACTTTAAAATAAAAGAAGTTGATTAAAAATAAACTTGAAAACTTGTAAAGTAAGATTCTTGGAAATTTTGTTTTAAAATCCATTCATGCCGTATAAGTTAAAAAAAACATTCTTCGTACTTTTGTCGAAAAAGTCAAAAAGTACCTCGTACGACAAAAGATTCCTTTCATACATATTACTAAAAACTCACCGAAGGGTAAAAATGGATTTAAACAATTGTAGATGGATGGAAATAATATTACATATTGATGAAACATGGATGTGGATGATAAAATACACCCCAGTAAATACTTACGAATAAACAATCTCGGATAAAAATGAGATTGTGATATTTCCCTTACCTTAGGTCCGATTAGCTTTGTACGTGTCCGAAGCTCCTGTATAATGGTTTAAATAATGTTATTGACTTATTCCAGAATCATACATATTTATATGATATCATATATGGTCATATTATTAGCTTCTTGTTAGTAATACTTCATTGTTACTTGTTACTCGGGTCTTTATAACTTTTTGTTCTTATGCGTGTTTTGTCGAATAAATTATTATTCTTATCTTTAGGTTATAGATAATTCATTTCCAGAATGGTATTAGTGTATTATATACCATATTCATTCATTCAATTCATTTATATAATCATTATGAAATGAAGATCATGTAGAATGAGTCGCATCACATCGTGGAGACGGTATTCCGTACGTACGCACGAGTGATGATATCATTCCTATGATCGTGGAATTGTATTGGAGTATATATATATTATTTCAGTATCAATATTACTTCATAATAATCATATTTAGTTACTAATTACACCATTATAACCATCCTTGTAAGGTGATGGTGGAAAATAGATTACACCACGGCGTGGAGACGGTATTCCGTACGTACGCACGCGTGGTGATTTCATTTTTCCGTAGGATGGATAGAAGGTGAAATAGGGTTGTTTCATATTTATAATTACATATCAGTATGTAAGTAATACTGATGTTATTACTTTATCATGAAACAACTAAAGAAGAAGAAGTTGAAGAAGAAAGAAATTGAAAAGATCGGTAATGGATATTACCTCTTCTTTGGAACGCCTCTTTGAATCCTCCACTTAAGGAACTAAGATTGGTCTTTGGAGAAGACCAGGACCTCTAGGATTATTCTAGGGAAGTGGAGAGGAGAAAATGGCTGGGGTTGGCCGAGCTTGAGTGCTCAATTTGGTGTGAGGAGGAGGGGGAGGAGGTGCCCTTTTATAAGGGAGGAGAGGGGCATCTTAGGAATATCTCAAAATATTATTTTATATTAAAGTCAAAATCGGTTTATAATGGTTCCAAAGGGTCTTATTTCGAAGATAAAGTGTGGAAGGGTCGAAATCCTATCAACCAATAGGATTTAGACAAGTTTAGGGTATTATTTTAACCTTATCAATTAGATTTAACTCTAAGTTAAATAATTTAACTTTTACCATGTCTTTTTGTTTTCTTTCACTATATGGTTAATACACTTACTATAACATGCCAAAAGAACCCCAAATTGTTTATTATTAAAATATATATCCTTATCTAAGTCATTTGGCCGAACCTTATATTTTTAGGAATAAAATAACAATTAATAATATAATATTTGATTTAAAAACTATTTTGTGTCAATTTTGACACTATTTGATATATGATTTTTGTGAAAGTCATAAAAGAATTATATGTTCGAAACAAGTTGATTAAATCAACATTAATATATCATAGTAACCTATAAAATTAGTTGAATTCATAAAAAGTCTCAAATTACATTTATTTTGGTGTTTATAACATCAATTATGTCAATATTTCATTAATAAGATAATTACTGCATCATCTTTGTGTCATAAATAAATTACATTATTTGATGTCTAAAAATTACAAATAAAATACCATCATGTAGGAAATCGTTTTATCTTTCTAATGAATATTTAAAATCGAATTTATCTTATGTATAACCCCATATTAAAAATTATTTACTTATTAAACTTTGATTTTAACTATATTAACCCTTCTTTAAATAAATTAATAATAAATGTCCTAATCTAATCCAAGTGGGCCTAAATGGTCATATTTTATTCCTAAGTTTGTTTTTGGTCGAATTACACTTGTCCAATAGAATTAGGACATGTGTTAGGGTAATATTAATATCATATTTACCCTTAGTTACCCTATTTGCTATTAACCGCGGTAAAAAAAGTAAAAAGTTACTATTCACCAAAAAAATATTTTCATCTCATTGAACCACATTTTAGTCCTTGATATTAACCATGTCTCTCGGATTTTCGAAATTCCATTCACAGAAGCGGTAAAATTAAGTTTTATGCAAAATTCAGTTTTTTAACCTTCCACTTAGTGGTTTCACTATTCATCAAAAATTGAAAGTTTTCAGAATAATACCAAAATTTCACCCTAGGATAATTTCGATATTCTGAGTCCAAAAATGAAGTCCAATTTGAAAAATAAAATTTATAAAATTTTAAAAAGTGGTTATTACTGTTCATAACGGCTAGTTTTAATAGCATATTGTTGTTTAGTGAAACTCGGTATTGCATACGACGCAAGCTATCGAGGAAGGTCGCGATTGCGTGCAAAGCAAGCCAAGCAAGTGTTGTGTAGAAAAAGATTCCTTTGATGATTTATATAACGTAAAAGTCTCGGGTGTTACATTGTTTGCAGATCTACCCAAACTAGATTATCCAAATAATAACATTTTCAATACTTTTCAAAAAGAAAAATAACAAAAAATATCTATCAAAGAAAAGAAAGAAGTTTTATCTTCTCAACCTCTTGAGTTGGTTCACATGGATTTGTTTAGACCATATTGATTTTTAATTCATAATTGGAAGAACTGTGCTTATGTTTTAGTCGATGACTAATCTAGATATACATTTTCAATATTTCATTCTAAAAAAGTGATGTTTTCTCTAATTTTACTAAGTATACTAGAATAGTAGAAATACTACATGGTTTTATGATTAAAACCATAAGAGGTGACCATGGTTGTGAGTTTCAAAACCAAAAGTTTTAATATTTTTTATAACAAAATTTCTATATTCATAACTTCTCTACTTCTCGTACAACCCAAAAGAATGGTTTTGTAGAAATATGAAACATAACTTTATATGAAATAACATAAAATATGCTTAATGAATATGATTTACCAGTTTTTTTGGGATGAAGCTATTAATAAATCTTGTTACATAATTAATAGAGTCTTAATAAGACAAATTCTTAAGAAAAGTTCTTATGATTTATGGAACAATAGAAAACTCAATGTTAGCTACATTAATTTTTTTAGTTGCAATGTTTATATTTTTAACAATAAGGATAATCGTGACATTTTTTCTTTTAAAAGTGATGAAGAAATATTAATAGGATACGCCAAATATATAAACCCTATATAGTCTATAATAGAAGAACTAAGTATGTGGAAGAATATGTAAATGTAAAATTTGATGAAATAGATCCACATGAAACTAAGGCCTCCCTTGAAAAATATTGAAGATGATTTTTCAAATCTAGAAATAACAAATAAATTATTTATTCCTACTATAAAGTGACATGTTAAATCATTTGATTCTATATATTCTCCAAAAGATAGTCATGATGAACCCGAACCTATTTAAGAAGATAAAATTACCAGCAATTCTTTTTCTAGACCTAGAAGAACTATTAAGAACCATCATTCAGATATTGTAGTTGGAGACATAGACAAGGTAACTCAAACTAATTATTTTCTTAGAATACAAGTTGAACCTCATGTATTTTTTTCACAACATAAACCTAAAAACATCAATGATGTATTCAATTATGAATTTTGGGTAATGTCTATTCAAGAAGAACATGATTAGTTTCAATGAAATAATGTTGGAAAATAACTGGATAGACTTAAAAAAGCCTTGACTATAGTTACTTAGTGGGTGTTTAGAAATAATGTAGATGAAGCTAGTATTATTTTAAGAAAGAAATCTATATTACTTTCACAAGGATTTCGTCATGAAGAAGTCATTGACTCTGCGAAAACTTTTGTGCCAGTTTCTAGACATGAATCTACTAGAATCCTGAGAGTATATAAGCACATCTAACTTTCAAGATATATCAAATTTATGTCAATAGTGAAATCTTAAATGGGTATATAGTTGATGATTTTTCTGGTAAACTATAGTTTTACAAACCCTCATTTTCCAAATAATGTTTTTATATTAACAGTGGCTTTATATAGTTTAAAATAACCTCCATGATCATTGTATGATAGACTATGTACATTTCAAATATCTAAAGGATTTAAAAAATTGTATATATGATCGTAATGATTTTATAAAAATAATTTTTAAAGATTTTTTGGTAGTATAAATTTCTGTAGATGATATTATTTTTGGATCTTCAAAAAATTATTTATGTGTTGATTTTTCAGAAATGATGATAAATGAGTTTAATGGGTGAACTCTAATTCCTTATTAGATTTAAAATATTTTAAAATAAAGAATTTATTATTTTAAATCACAGTAAAAATATTAATGATCATCTAAAACTTTTTGGTTTGGATAGCATTAAAAGTAGTTCTACTCCAATGAGTAAAACCTGTAAATTGGACCATGATGAAAATTGTAAATCCATTGATTGAACCACTTATAGAAGAATTGTTAGAAGTCTTATATACTTGAAATCTATTCAGTCTGCTATTATGTTTAGTGTATATCTATGTGCTCATATTCAATAAAGTCCTCAAGATTCCTATTTAATAGTTATTAATATAATTTTCAAATACCACAAACATAATACCAACTTAAGGCTACTCTATCCTCGAGGACAATTGGATGACTTGTTTATTTATTGTTATGATGATTTTGTGGTTTCAAGTGAGATATAAGAAACACATCTAGAACATGTGAATTTTTTTCTCAGGTAACTAGTGTCGTCGTGTAGTAAGACACAAAATTTTGCTGCTTTGTCTACCCCTGAAGCTGAACACATAGCTGAAAAAAGGATTTTTGCTCAGGTTTTTGGGATGAATAAAAATTTTCTAGAGTATACATATTAATTTAGACATGTACCTATAAACATTAATAACATGAGTGATATTAATATATCTAAGAATACATTTTCTCATTCAAGAACAAATCATATTTATATAAGAATCACTTTTGGAGAGATCATTATCAGTAATATGATATTACATTATAAATCATTGGTATAGAACATTAGCTTGTTGATATTTTTACTAATACATTATGCTCTAAAAGAATGAGTAACATCATACATGAATTGTGAATGATCAACTTTGAGTTACTGTTTGATGTCTTACTATTTGATTTCTCACTAATTGATGTTTCATTGTTTCATGCCACACAATTCGATGACACACTATTTGATGTCTCCCGGTTTTATGTCTCAATTTTTAATGTCCCACTGTTTAATGTCTCACCGTGCATAGCTCACTGTCTAGAATCACCATTTTCACCCAACATTCCATATTTATAAAAATTTATATCTCCCTATTTTAAATATATAGTTTTTTTCATTCATTTTGTATTTTCGACTTATAAAACACCTAAATAATAAATTTGTTCAATCCTAACCACATAATCACATGAATGTTTCTCTCTACTCCTGAAATCAAAACCATTATCTCTCAAACATTCTTTTCTCCTTAGAACTCCAAAAAAAATCTTCAAAATTTCCAGATTGAACAATCATTATTCCTCAACACTATAAATACACCAATTGTCAAAGAAATAAAAAAAATTCCCCAAAAAATCCCAATGAAACCTCTAATCTTCAGTCTCACATATCACAAAGTTTGGCCTATACTGTAAGTTTGTTCTATGTGGCTTATTTTGAGTAAGCCTCTTTTTATTAATTCTTTTGAATATCAGGGATAGATTGACTATTTTACAAATGAAAAAAGACCCATATATCCCAAGCATGTTTTTGAGTTTTACAAGTATTTTCAATCTTCAGTCAATAAAAAGGATGAATTTGTGGATTGGAGTGGGGTTAATGGAAAGAAGATAATCTTTTTCCACAAGGATGTGTGATATTTTTTAGGGTTACCTCCTAATGGAATCTTTTAGAATCATCAATGAATCCCTCCTCTATCAATTGTTGTTTTAAGCCTACAAGAGGCTTGGGTGTTTTAAAATGAAACAAAAAAGAATATAATACCATTTCCTACTGAGTTGGATGTAGAAACTAGGTTTTTGTTAATGTTAATTAAATACATAATATATCCAAATAAATGTTACAAAGATACTCTTAAATATCAATATATATTCAAGATTCACCTATTAAAGAATGGTAAAAAGATATATCTTTGTAAGTATCATATTCTTTTTATCTATGACATTGTAAAAGATTCCTCCAAGTCCACTTCATTATTATATTCGATATTCATTTATAAAATTCTTCTAGCTAAATGAACCGTAGATAATTATTAGGAATCTTTTAAGGACTATGAGTTTTTTTATCTAAGGATATATGAGAATGAATGAAAATCAGTTTGAATCCATGGAGAATGACATGGATTTTAGACAATGACATTTTTATTAGGATTATAATCCTATTGACCATCCTTCAAGACCTATGGATATAATTTACCATTGTTTAGAATAAATTTATGTAGTATAATATTTAAATGAATGAGGGTAAGATGATGCTAAGAGAGTGCATAAGAGTAATGGAGAATAAATTGAAGATAATACTGCTCATAGTGATGATCATGATATGTATAGATCTGATATATAAGTATTTATTGAAATGGAATAGAAGACATAAGGAGAATATTCTATATGTGAAGCTACTAGAAGGGAAATTGAAAAAGTAAAACAGATAATTGATGAAGGATAAGAAATAGAAGTTTTTGTACCTATTGAAACAAGTGTTGAACATGTTGATCAGTTAGAAGTAAATGTGGCTGAGACTCATAAGTACCAACAGATAATAGAAGATGAGGAAAGAGTTCACATGATATAGTGACCTAATTATCCAAGGAAATCATCTGTTTAGGGAGAGAAAACACATAGTTTAGAAAGAATTGATGTAATAAATCCTTTTGATTCAAGTTCAGTGGATACCTAGTAAATGTTTACATGATTTTTTAATGTTGATGATTCAATGAATTTATTTGTTAGGTAAATTTCCCTTCAAATTTTGTTTCAACTCAAGAGTATCAAAACAAAATAATTGGTTTCTATTCCATAATGGGTACATATTCCTAATACTACTCAAGAGACTCCAAATTAAGTAAGTCATAATTATTTAGAAGATTTTAGAGATAATTTAATTTCTGGTTTAGAATGCTTATGAAGTCAAATCCTCCTCTTGTGACTAACCTCAATAAAATAGATGCTGGAATTCTTTTGGAAAAGTTGATATGGAAAACTCAACCCAGAATTCATCATGAGATAAAAGAAGAAAGGATTAAAAATAAAAAGTTCAATACTATGTTGAAGTCCTTTAAATCATTTTTTGAAGTGACGAAGAAGGATTATTTAGCTTCTTCAGCACCAGATTTAGTTTCTAGTCTCAGTGAGGTTGATGATGACATGCTCTCATTAATGGTTTTGTCTCAGATTCTTCATAATTTGATCTCAGTGGTTGAAGAAGTGGTAAATAACAAAACCAAATTAGCAGATGAAATGTATGGTCTTGTGGATACAATCGATCGACATAGGGATGAATATAAAAGCACTTAGGAGACAATTCAAAGAATTATTAATGCCTTTACCTCAACTATTTATGCTCCATCTACTTCTACTCAAACCCATCAACCATTGTACAATTATTTTAATTGACCAATGATTAAAGAATATTATCATGTTTCGATTGGGGGACTATGTTAGGAAATCTTAAGTAAGATTGAATTGTACAATGTGCATTGGTATAATATGGTCATATTTTACTCCAAGACTTCCACTGATGCTCAATATAAGAATTCAAAGAAGGTGGATTCCTATTTTACAAATACTTATACCAAGCATCTATAGATAATTCATTTCATATATTTGGAAGATAATCTAAAGCTACCTCTTGTGACTCAATTTTTAAAAGAGGTAGTCAATCAGTTGAAGGATTTTACTCCTACTCTTGAGATCTTTATTGAAATTAACGATGATTTTGAGATGGCTATTTAGTATGGTGGTGGCATAATCAAGGATTTCATAAATCTATTAAAGAATTATCTACATCCTCACAACACAACCATATTTTATCCTATAGTTTCTCCCCTCAAACCATCCATGCTCCCTTCGTCAACTCCTTCCTCTTCCTATTTTTCTTTTATGACCATAACCCCTTATATAACAACCCTAATTTGGTTTCATATTTAGAAATTATTTATTAAATAAACATGCA
The DNA here is from genome assembly GCA_963277665.1 of Viscum album. Taxonomy (NCBI): domain Eukaryota; kingdom Viridiplantae; phylum Streptophyta; class Magnoliopsida; order Santalales; family Viscaceae; genus Viscum; species Viscum album. The sequence continues at coordinate 1,116,048,963 of OY728146.1, forward strand.
ATTAACAGAACATATAATATCAAACATTTTGATGTCTTTGGGGATCTTTACATTACATGACAATATAAGACATAAAATATAACCTCTTTATTGAAAATTTCTTTTACATGAGCTCAAAAAATCTTTTATAGTTATAATTGCATTACATAATCTGAGGACATACATAAGAAATAGAGGAGATATAAAGCCCAGTAACGGAGTAAATAAGGCATATAATATTATTAAATTGCCATATCAATGAATTATATGAGAAACATGAACATTAACCCATGATATAGCTTGATCATCATAATATGAAAATGTGGAAACAACATAAAACACTACATCATTAACATAAAGAAATCAAGTAAATCCATGTCCCAATATGGTGGACTAATGTCCAAAAACAAAATCAGGTAAACCCCTATCCCAACATGATTTATCATGATACTAAACATTACCCAATGCATTGGAGTTCAATATTATTCTTAGTGCACCCGTCACTTTCACATCATTATCATACTTAAGTGTGCCACATAGATCATAAAACATGTTTTCATTCTTCTTAAAAATTTATTATATGATCATGGATTATGGAATACATATATATAATTCCTCAATAAAAAATGTATATGTACATAAAGGTTTATACCCTTGGAATCAGAATGGGTATGGTATTCATGACATGACGATTTTGGCCTGGAAAATCACGTAGTAATTTCAGCAGCACAACTACATGACATAAAATTAATAGAAAGTGTTGATGATAGAGAAATGGGTATATCATAATATTTCAATTAAATAGGAAGTAATAGGTTTATATAAATACAGGTTCCAACATGAATAATTTTAAAATATAAGGCATTATATAATAAATAAACGAGTGGAAAAAGTTAGACTGAAATTACTCATAAGAAATTTTGGGATAGTAATGGGTTACATGAAAGAAATTAAATAAGATAAGTGGGCTTATATAAGAAATGAGAGGGTAATTCTTTAATATTTTACAATCTTAGGTTTTGGAATATATATAATTAGATATACAAACTACAAACCATACCATGTCTTTTACTGATGGTTTCTGAAAAAGAGATGTGGAAAAAAAATTATATTATAAGTACATCAACCGAAGATATTAAAATATTAGCCATTTTTATGTGGAGGTGAGTCACTTTATTAATGAAATGAACTTAAAATCATAAAATATGTTATACATTTTGGTGGATTCACTAAGGCATTACAAAATAAGTAAAATAAATATAAAATAACATTATTATAATGTTAATACAAATATTTGGTAGAATATCCCTTTTAGGGTATTTATTAAATCACTATTTGGTCATTATGATGTAATAAAACACAATATACATTGATATATTATTTAATTTTTACCCAAAAATTTTACTTTTTAAAAAAATATAAAAATTTTACCATTAGATTGTATTGATATCTTGATTCCAAAAATATTATTTATTTTAGCTAAATAATTTTCTTAATATATGAATATTCTCTTTTAAAATGAGAACCAACATTTATTAAAAATTTGAGGGGTTTTGACAAAAAAAATTTATAATCCTTAATAAAAATTACATTTGATATCATAAAAATTATATACTCATTTACTTTTAATAAAATTAATTTGTTAAAAATATTTTTTTAAAATATTAACTATTTCAAAAAATAATAATTAAATTGTTAAAATAAATACTTTAAAAATACCCTTTCTGTTTTACCATATAAAAATATAACTCTTATCAAACTGATTGCCTAATAATTTATAGTTAGGGAACTGATATAATCATCATTTATAAAAATTATTTTTATAATATTATTAATAAAAACATACTAATGAATATATTTCTAAAATGAACATTTTTACTTGAAAAACTAATTAAAAAATTGTTCATTTTTTTAAGAAATACTATTCAAATAATGGAATTGATGGAATAAGAGTTTTATTTATCGATAGTGATTACACAATAATTAACTGATACATTGTTACATGACCCATTTTAAAACTTTCATATGACCTAAGGGTATGCTGTGCTATGTTTACTGACTCTTGGGATGGATTAGATAACATCGCATGGGTGGTAATCTTTATAAACATGAACTTCTCTCGTAAGAGATTCAATTAAAACATAATGTGTTGAAGGTTTATTATATATTGTTCAAGAGCGATGAACAGTGACACTACAACCTTTACAAGCTCCGAAAAATGGGCATTGATTAACCCTAGTCTACTAGATGAGGTAATCATCTCCTTCGTTTATCTCAAAAGGATTTTTTAAAACCTTATATTTATATTAGTTTCTTGATAACTATTCAATGGCTATATTATCAATGGTAATGATATATAATGTTCATTTAATCCCAATAATAATATAATATAGTTTATTTTTTTTCTATATCCATAATATATTAATATATTGGGAATTTTATTCGTAAATGATCAGTATGCTACAACCTTCCCTCCTTATGAAATTTATCCCTAAATATTTTTTCCCACACTAAAAGTAACAATGGAAACTCAACCTCATCACTTCCTCTAGTTCCCATGATGCTTCTTAAAACATTTGGATTCTACATATCACCTTTACAAGGGGAATTATCTTATATCAAAGAACATTTTCCCTATAATATATGATCTTCATTGGCTTCTCCTCATTAGAAAGGTCATTCATCAATTGTAGCACTTCTGGATTTAGTACATGTGAAGGCTCAGGTATATTCTTCCTCAAGACTGATACAAGGAATACCTCATGTACTTGAGACCGGTTCAATGGGAGTTCTATTATATAGGCCACTACTCTGATGTGATCAAAGATCTCAAAAGGACCGATGTACCTTTGACTAATCATTACCTTCATCCAAAATTCAACACTTTCATCTGTTGAGATATGTGGTGGAAAACCACATCTCCAACATCAAACTCTTGGTCTCATAGACAGTTATCATCATAAATCTTTTGTCGACTCCGAGTAGCATTGATGTATTCCTATATGGTCTTAACCTTCTCCACCAATTCTTCATCCATTTTGGGATCTAAAAGTTTATCCTCCCCAACACCATCCCAACATGTTGGAGTTCTATATCTCTTCCATAAAGGGCTTCATAAGGATCCATTGGGATGCTTGAGTGGAAATCATTGTTCTAACAGAACTCAACAAGAGGAATATGTTGATCCCATAATCCATTTATGTCTATTGAGAATACTCTCAACATGTCCTCTAGTGTTTGGATAGTATTATCCAATTTTCCATTAGTTTGAGGATATTAAGATTTATTGAAGTTCATCTTAATATTCTGAGCATGATGGGTAATCATCCATAATTTAGGGGTGAATCTTGGATCTCAATTGGATACAATTGATAGTGGTACACAATGAATCCTTTCCAATTCTCCGATGTATATCCATTCTAGTTGATCAAAGGAGTAATCATCTCGAATCACAGTGATCTGTGTACTCATTATAAGACAATACACTACAACCGAGAAAGCATCGTATCTTTTGGATGCCTTTAAAAATCCGGTGACAATGTCCATGGTGATGTTATCCCATTTCAGTGTTGTTATGGGTAATCGTTTCATAATCACCTAAGGCTTCCACCACTCATCCATCACTTAATGACAGACTAGAAAAAATGTTGTATATTCGATGATCTCCTTGTTCATGTTATCCGACCAATAATGCATGAAGAGATCCAAATACAGTTTTGTACATCCTAGGTGAATTGTAAAATTTGATCTATGTGCATCATATATATGTTCTTTCATTAACTCCAAATTTGATGGAACATATAGTTTTGATCAAACTCTCAAAGTTCCTTCTTCATTAACAATGATCTTTGAGGATTTCAATTTTTTTATTGCTTCAACATTATTTTAAATTCGAATATCATATTTCTGACCATCCTTTAACCTTTCTAACTGATATGGTTGAGCAATATGTTGGGAATGGATTAATGATGTTTTCTCCTTTAGGATTCCCGTGTTCATCTTCACAAAATATTTGAATATTGTATCCTTTTCATTCCCAACTATGATTGAATTTTTTGGGAATTTAATGATATAGAATCCTCCACAATGGTAATGGATTGAACATTCATAATCTGTAATGAGCTCTAACCATATTTGTTGGTTCATGTTCAACTCTATATATGTGAATATATATTTAAATCTTTTTTGATCAATATATATTTCACACTTTTCCCCAAAATTGATAATTCCTCTATATTGTCAGTTCAAAGATCACATCTTCCAACTCCAAGTCATATGTGAGATAATTTTTCTCATGAATGTTCAGAAACATTGAGGCATAGGCGATGAGTTTGTCATTCGTCATCAACACACCTCTTGGGATCTTCTTTGAAACAACAATAATTATTACAAAAAGCTCCCCACATGTGGGTGGTGTGAGCATAGGGAAGTGATAATCCTCTTCTTCAAATCTAGGATTCTTTCTTTACATTAATCATTCCATGAAAAATTTACTCCATTCCATGTTATCATTGTATGATGGTTTGACAATCATGAGAAATATTTCACAAATCATTGATAATATCCTGGTAACCCCAGGAAGTAGCAGATATCCTTCAAAAATGTCGGTGTCATCCTCCTATCAATTTCTTTTTTGGCGAGGATCCATATATATCCCATTCCATGTGATGATATTCCTAATTAATGGGTCGTTCTTTAAATATAACTCACACTTGTTAAACATTTTATATAGCTTCTCAATTCGCAAGGTCTCTAGTACAGTTATTAGATGCTTCTCATGCTCCTCCTTGGTTTAGGGTTATATTATAATATCCTCAATAAAGACTACCAAAATTAGTTTACATAATCTCAAAAGATTCTATTCATCATGTCCATGAATAATTATGGAGAATTTGTGAGTCTGAAATTAATTACTATGAAATCATAGTTCCTGTACGTTGCACAAAATAGAGTTTTGGGGAAATCATTCTTCTTCACCCTTACATGGTAGTATCCCAAGCACATATCCACATTGGAGAAGTATTGTGCTCTACATAGCTGATTGAAAAATTTGAAAATTTGTGGCAATGTAACTTGTTATTTTTCATGATTTTTTTGAGCTCATGATAAGCAAAACAAATGCATATTGACCCATCATTCTTCTTGATGAAGAGGACTAGTGAACCCCATAGTGAAGCACTTGGGAATATTCAGCTTTTATCCAGAACCTTCTATAGTTGTTCTTTATCACTTCATGCTCCACCAAAACAATTCTATATTGTGTCTTGGACATTGGTAATAACCTAGGTATAAGATCAATCAAGAATTAAAAATCTCTGCTAGAGGGAGACAAGTAAATTCCTTGGGAAACACATCAGAAAATTCCATCACAATAGGCATGTATTTTAGAATGGTTCCTTATTTAGACTCAATAATTTGAGAATTATACATGTGTTTATAGGGAAGTAATATCCATTCTTGAGATGATGGTTCAAAAGAAAATTCATCATCCTCTTTCCACTTGAATAGAATCAAGGTTCAATTCACCATATGTAGTGCAATTTCCCTCACGCGGCAATTTATGTTTTCTCTAAATAGTGGAACCAATACAAGCCAAGAATTAGCTAAAAATGCACCAAGGGATGTATGATAAGGTTTTATAGGATGTTCAATCCATAAATTGTGACAAGGAAGGTTTTTTATTAATGGGATTAAATAACTGTCACATTTTCCATTTTCACCGAAATCTCTACTTCCATTCTTTATGGTGATGTTTGGATTGTTCTACTAAACATTCAATATATAAAAGAATGCTTAGAAACATAATCAAAATATACATTCTCTATTATAGAATGAATAACTAGAATACATATCACCACTTTATTGTCGAGATTCTCATTGGTGGAAGTGATGGAAAAATCTCACCCTTGCTACCTTGTTGGTTGTTTGTCTTAAGGGCTGGATCACAAAGTTCCTTGGTTCAATGTAGTGGTAGCAATGAACAATGAATTTTGGATCGAATAGTGTGTTCACACTACAGAAAAAATGACTATTCGCGATGGGTTATTTGCGACGGGGAAAAGTTCCCTTCGTAAATAACCAATTATTTGCGACGAGATTTCGTCCCCCATCGCAAATGGTTTGGCGCGACTTGTGCGCCAAACCGCGCAGGGTTATTTGTGACGGGATGTCGTCCCGTTGTGAAAAGACTTTCGGTAGGTACTATTTCCAATAGGACCCGTCGCAAATGACCTTTTAACCACTGACCGTAATTAATGCGGGCGAGGTTAATTGTGATGGGCCCCATCGCAATTACCACCATTTGCGACAGGAAGCCCGTCACTAATAACCTCATCGCAACTAATCTAACCAATATATACCCTCATCCGTTTTTTTTTCAAATCATTCAGATCATGGCCTCTCTCTCTCTCTTTATTCTTCAGTTTTAAATAAAAAATTTCTTTAAGTTGAAGTTTTTTATACAAGAGCAATCGGAGAGCATCAATATCTTCATAATATCAAAGTTTAAGGTATTTATATTTTATTTTTTCTATATTTATTTTATTTTTTTAAGTTAATTTTAATTGTTGTTTATTAGTTCTAATTTAATTAGATTTCAATTTGTTTTTATTTATATTTAGTTTTACTAAGAAATTGATATTGTTAGTTATAATAATAAGTAATTAGTTATAATTAATATTAATTAGATATAATTAGGAATAATTAGTTATAATTAATATTAATTAGATATAATTAGAAAGAAATAGTTATAATTAGAAATAAATTGTTACAATTAGCAATAAATAGTTATAATTAGCAATAAATAGTTATAATTAGCAATAAATAGTTATAATTAGCAATAAGTATATAAAATTAGCAATAAGTACATATAATTAGCAATAAGTACATATAATTAGGAATAAATTGATATAATTAGGAATAACTAGATATAATTAGGAATAACTAGATATAATTAAGAATAACTAGATATAATTTGGAATAACTAGATATAATTTGGAATAACTAATATAATTAGGAATAACTAGATATAAATAAGAATAACTAGATATAAATAGATATAAATAGATATAATTAGGAATAAATAGATATAATTAGTAATAATTAGATATAATTAGATATAATTAGTAATAATTACATATAATTAGATATAATTAGAAACAATTAGATATAATTAGATATAATTAGTAATAATTATATATAACTAGATATAATTAGAAATAATTAGAAATAATTAGATATAATTAGTAATAATTAGATATAATTAGTAATAATTAGATATAATTAGTAATAATTAGATATAATTAGTAATAATTAGATATAATTAGTAATAATTAGATATAATTAGTAATAATTAGATATAATTAGTAATAATTAGATATAATTAGTAATAATTAGATATAATTAGTAATAATTAGATATAATTAGTAATAATTAGATATAATTAGTAATAATTAGATATAATTAGTAATAATTAGATATAATTAGTAATAATTAGTAATAATTAGATATAATTCGTAATAATTAGATATAATTAGTAATAATTAGATATAATTAGTAGTAATTAGATATAATTAGTAATAATTAGATATAATTGGTAATAATTAGATATAATTAGCAATAATTAGATATAATTAGCAATAATTAGATATAATTAGTAATAATTATTAATAAATAGTAATAATTAGTAATATTTAGTAATAATTAGTAATAAATTGATATAATTAGTAATATTTAGATATAATTAGAAATAATTAGATATAATTAGTAATAATCAGATATAATTAGTAATAATCAGATATAATTAGTAATAATTAGATATAATAAGTAATAATTAGTAATAATTAGTAATAATTACTAATAATTAGTAATAATTAGTAATAATTAATAATAATTAGTAATAATTAGTAATAATTATTAATAATTAGTAATAATTAGTAATAATTAGTAATAATTAGTAATAATTAGTAATAATTAGTAATAACTAGTAATAATTAGTCATAATTAGTAATAATTAGTAATAATTAGTTATAATTAGTAATAATTAGTAATAATTGTTAATAATTAGTAATAATTAGTAATAATTAGTAACAGTTAGTAAAATTAATAACAGTTAGGAATAGTTAGGAACAGTTAGGAATAGTTAGGAATAGTTAGGAACGGTTAGGAATATTTAGGAACATCTAGGAACAGTTAGGAATAGTTAGGAACAATTAGCAATAGTTAGCACTAGTTAGCAGCAGTTAATAGCAGTTAGCAGTAGTTAGTAGCAATTAGTAGTAGTTAGCACCAGTTAGCACCAGTTAGCACCAGTTAGTAGTAGTTAGCAAAAGTTAGCACCACTTAGCAACACTTAGCAACACTTAGCAACACTTAGCAACAATTACCAAGAATTAGAAATAAAAAAATTATATTATTAATATTTACAAAAACACAATATTAGTATTATTAAAATAATAAAATATTTATAAAATATTAAAATTATCAATATTCGCAACAGAGTTTTCTCTATTCTTAACATGTTTAAATATCTAAGGGTTTCCAATTGTCAGGTCATGTGCAATAAAAAGTTTGTGTCAGTCATGTCCAACGTAAACTCTATAATTGTCCTTGCATAGTTGATCACCTTGCAAGTAGTGTTGCAATCGGACAAATCAAGTCATGCCTTTATTATATATAAGAATTATCTCACATGAACCTTTATATAGACCATTCTTCCTTGAAAATTTAAGGGAAAAATAATGATATCCCCTCAAAGTTTTAATGAAAAATGATCTATGTAAAGTACCTTGTGAGATGATTCTTAGAGACGAGAACGACATTACTTTGTTCATCCTATTGTAACACTACTTACGAGGTTATCAACCATGAAATTACAATTATAGAGTTTACATTGGACACGACAGACACAAACTGTTTATTGCGCATGACTTGACAGTTGAAGACCCTTTGATATTTGAACATGTTAAGAATAGAACAAATTCTATTGTGAATATTGATAATATTAATATTTTGTAATTTTTTTATTATTTAAATAATATTAATATTGTTTTTTCGTAAATATTGATAATATAATTTTTTATGACTAATAAATAGTAAACAAAATCTGCTTGGATAATGAAGGGAAATTTTGTAATCATCTCCACAACGACGATTACCAAAATTCCTTTCATTATTCAAGCAGTTTTCCTTTTGCTAAGTATTGCTAAGTATTGATAAAATCGTAATAATTAGTAATAAATTGTAATAATTATTAATAAATTGTAATAATTAGTAACAATTAATAATAATTTGTAAAAATTAACAATAATTATGAATAATTAGGAATAATTATGAATAATTAGAAAAAATATGTGTGAGAAAGATGTAATTAAATGAGCTGTCGAACAAAAGAGTAGCCATCAATCCACAGGAAATTGTGTCACCCTTAATTAATAATAATTATTAAATAGTTGTAATTATTTATCTTCTTTTTCAGATAGTGTTTTTATAATTTTAAACTATTCCAAAATAGGGATGATATTATAATTTATAGAGAAAAATATGGAACAAGGAAGTCGTTAACAGTCATTATTAGATGATAGAGCTTGGATAAATCAGCACAGAAATCTAAATGGTTCTGGTTGAAATACTGTCTATATTGAGGGTGTTTAAGCTTTCTTATCATTTGCATCATCAAAACCAGAATATGTTTCAGAAGTCACAATTAAGTGTCCTTGTAAAAAATGTGCTCAGAGAATGTTTGAAACATTTGATAAAGTTGGGTGACATCTCTTGCGATTTGGTTTTCATCTAGATTATGTTTTTTGGTATCAACACGGTGAATGCAGTTCCATATAAGATTCTAATAACTTGATCCTGGATCCATCATGGTTTCAAAATTTAGTACATGATGTTATAGGTCCATCTGTGCAACAAATAGAAACTAAAGATGATATTGATTTAACTCCTGAGTTGGTACCATCCGAATTTTATGAGTTGTTGAGGTGTGCTAAGGATTCATGATATCCTGGTTGCAAGATAAGAAAATTAGAAGCGGTTGCAAAATTTATGGCTATTAAATCATATAATTCATTGTCAAACCACTATTTTGATCAGATATTTTCTTTGGTTAAAACACTGTTACCTGAAGGAAATGTGTTTCCTGCAAATTACTATGGGAGAAAGAGGCAGATTCGTAATTTGGGGCTTAGTTATCGGAAGATTCATGCATGTCCAAATGATTGCATCTTATATTCTGGAGAAAATGAGTCATTGGATATTTGTCCCACATGTGCACAATCGAGGTATAAAGAAGCTCAACCAGGGTAGTCTAGATCGATTCCAGTAAAACAGTTGAGATATTTCCCCCTTACACCTAGGTTGCAGTGTTTATTTATGTCTGAGAACACAACGTCAATGATATCATGGCACAAAACCAAGATTTCAACTGATAAAATCTTGAATCATCCATCTGATGGTGATTCATGGAAAAATTTTGACCGTATGAATCCATATTTTTCTATAGAAGCCCAAAACGTGCGATTGGGTCTTTTTACTGACAGTTTTTGTCCGTTTGGTTCTTATGGTAGTCAGTATTCATGTTGGCCTATCTTTATAACTCTGTAAAATTTTCCTCCATGGATGTTAATGAAGGAGCCTTATATATTTTTCAATCTATTAATCCCAGGACATCCGAAAAATAATATTAATGTTTATTTGAAACCATTGATTGATGAGTTAAATTCATTGTGTAGGGATGGTGTTAATACATATGATGTTGGTGTGAAACAAAATATCAAATTAAAAGCTGCATTGATGTGGACGATTAGTGACTTTCCGGCTTATGGAATGTTATCTGGTTAGAGTACACGTGGTCTGAAATCATGTCCTTACTGTATGAATGAAAACAAAGCCTTTATGCTAGTCAATGGAAAAAAACCTTGTTATTTTGATTGTCATCGTATATTTCTTCCAACCGATCATCCTTTTCGGGGGAACAAATCTCATTTTAGAAAAGGTATAATTGAAAGAGATGAACCTCCAAAGACGATCTCAGGTACAGGGTTAAAATGAGTTGTATTTTCATTACCCCCATCACATTTGGACCAACAGTAAACCAACAAAAAATTTATGGCTTTGGGAAAAAACATAACTGGATAAAACGGAGTATTTTTTGGGATCTTCCATATTGGTCTGATTTTTTGGTCTTCCACATGTTGTATGTTATGCATATTGAGAAGAACTGTTTTAATAATTTATTTCATACATCTTTGGATACACCAGGTAAGACCAAAGATACTATAAAGGCACGATTAGATCTTGCCCAAATTTGCAGGCGACCAGAACTTGAATTATTTAAAAATGTCATATTATAGAGGTTAATGAAGCCAAAATCAGCTTATACACTTTCCAAAGAGAGTTGCTTATTATTTTTTTAGTGTATTACAGATTTGAGACTTCCATATGGATATAATTTCAATTTGGGCAGATGCATTAAGAATGGTTATATTACTAGATTAACAAGTCATGATTGCCATGTTATAATGGAAAGACTTGTGCCGATTGGATTCATAGATTTGTTGAATTCTATTATTTAGGATTCGATAACAGACATATCATATTTTTTTTGAGACATTTGTGCAGTGAAAATGGACTACAATGTGCTAAGAAAACATGAATAATATGTTGCTATAATTATATGTAAACTGGAAAAAATAATTCCACTGGATTTCTTTGACTCAATGGAACATCTGATATTACATTTTCCACATGAAGCTAAATGTGGAGGTCCAGTACAGTTTTGATGGATGTACCCATTTGAGAGATACATGTAGAAATTGAAGAAAAAAATATGTAACAAAGCATCAGTTGAAGGCTCAATTGCTGAAGCTTATTTGCAAGAGGAAATTTTTTTTGCTCTCATTATTTTGAACCTCAATATCCCTCAAACTAGAATTGGATGGGGAGAAATGATGGGAATTTTAATGACAAAATAGAAAATCAATTAACATTTTTTAATCAACCAAATCTTGGTTTCGGTGGAGTTCACGAATGATGGATTTCAGATGATGAACATCACAGAGCTCATGCATACGTTCTGCTCAACTATGAAGAAATAACTTTAACAAATTACAGCAGCTTCTCTTGAAGAACTCAGACAAAAAAATTGCTCATCGGTTTCAAAAATAGGTAACATAAATTATTGATGCTTTAATATGAATTCTATTTATTATTTATTATATTGATAACTGTTTTAAAAAAGTTTAGGTATCTCAATATGCTGATAAAATTGACAAAAGACTGTGTATATTGAGTAACCCACCATCAAAAATGGTTAAATAATATAATTCATATGTGGTGAATGGTTTTCGATTTCATACACATTCATACGGGGAATCAAAAAACACAATGAACAGTGGAGTTTTCTTGAGAGGATCACATCATAGAGAAACTGAAGTTGACTTTTATGGAATTTTGGATGAAATTATTGAGCTGTGTTATCTAGGATAGAATTACATAACAATGTTTAAATGTCAGTGGTTGGATACTGAAAGAGTTTTTCATGTTCATCTGACTCATGGAATCATCGATATTAAATATAAAAGTCTTCTTAAAGTAAATGAACCATTTTTACTAGCTCAACATGTACATCAAATTTATTATGCAAAGTACTATTCTACTTCAAGAGACTTGAGCGATTGGTGGAAATTTAAAAAAAGAAATCTCTGGAAAATCATTTTACTCAAACTGAATGTGGTTCCGCTGATGTGGAAGGAATTGAAATTTTTCAAAAGACTACTCAAAATACACCTGATTCACAACGAGACATGAATATTGGTGATGACACCCCACAATTAAGGATCGATGATGATGAAGATGTTAATAATGTTACAAATGAATTTGAAATGACAAGAGATGATGAAACTGAAACTCATATGGATATTGATGATGCTAAGGAGGAAGATGAAGAAACTGACATTGACCGCTATGGGGAAGAGGATGAAGATTCACATTGAAATAGTTAAATTATGGTTATAATCATAACTAATATATATCTATATATAATAGTTATTTTCAACTATCTACTAACAACAATCATTTTGTGTTTCAGATGGACGATGATTTATTTCGTGAGTTGCAGAAGGCTGAGCTACCTTTGGATGATGAGGATGTGGGATCGGCTGACCCTCAGCCAACTAGTGGTTCAAGAGGTACGCGAGGAGGGCACGGTCTTGCGCAACTGATGATTCTTGACCCTATCCCCGAGCGACGTCCACATCTTGGTTTTGATCCATGCACACAGAGGTATGGTAACTTGTATATTTTAGTTAGATTTTATTAATTTATTTATATATATACTAATTGTTTGATTATTTATTCTTTTTTCACAATTTTCAGCATGTAGCTACTAGACACAGGAGCGCTATATTGTGCAATTATTTTTCTCAGCCATGGATCACATGGGAACAGATTCCTGTTGATGTGTGACGTGACATGTTCCATCATTGGCAGGTACGTAATTAAATAATATTTATTTTGAAATTTATTTTATTAAAAACTTTATATTATAAATTTTTTGTAGGGTTTATGGCATCCTATCGATGATATCATGCGCGACGCTATACACATGGCATGGAAGGTTTCTATACGGGACACTTTCTGCCGGTTTTTTCACAATTTGATAAGGACAGCCATTAAGAAAGTAGGGGTGATAGAATTTGATGAGTCATGTAGAGCCCACCGACCAGAGTACATTTCATCTCACGTTTGGGATGGATTATGTTTACACTGGTTAGGTGGTGGATTTCCGAGGAGATCTTCAGTGGGACGACATAACTGGGGGAGACAGGAGGTGACGCATTGAGCTGGTAGACATACATTTAGTTCGCATAAAGAGCATCTAGTAAGTATATTTTTAAAATATTTTACATAACTATAAATATAAACAGATTATTTTATATTTCTATAGGCAGTCGAGAATCTCGATATTATGGATTTTGACGTTTATCGGAGGATGTACAGTGATCCAGCCACTGGAGAGATTAGAGGTGATTGCCAGTGTTAGATTGTGGTTAGTATTATTTTTTCATTTTAACAATAAATTCCATATAATATTTTTATAAATTTAATTTTAAATTGGAATTGAAGGATTCATATGAGGCTGAGCCCTCTCAGACACAGGATAAGGGTCAAGACGAGACGGCTGAGCAGACTAGTGCTCACCATTTTGATAAGGCGGCATGGATGCAGTTGACTCAGTATGGCTTTGAGAAGGGCAGAGTAGTTGGCATCAGATCTCATTTGACTCTTGGTACTTATTATGGTACTGTTGCGATGTCAGCATCCTGCTCGAGAGGAGCCCGTGGAGAGGCATCATCTTCTGGATCATACTATCAGGAGCAGTTGCGAGCTCAGGCTGAGCATATAGATATTTTGCAGAAGCAGCAAGAAGAGATGTGTCGGCGGCAGCAGCAGCAGCATCAGGAGGAGATGCTTCGATGGAAGTAGCAGCATCACAAGTAGATGGAGTACATGTGCCATCTGACTCGTAGTTTAGGGATGGAGTTTCCCCCACCAACTCCTTCAGCTCCTCCACCTCCTCTAGAAGACGCCCCCCAGTGAATTTTTTATGTTACAAACATTTGAATTTAACATTGTAATATGAATTATTTACATTTTATGTCTTCTATATCAGTGAAAATATTACATAATTTAATTTTTAATATTTTATTATATTTTTATATTTTTTTTGTGAATATCGTGAATTTTAATATTTTTTATTTTTTAATTGTTTTAATAATAGTAATATTATTTTTTCATTAATCGTAATATTATTAAATTTTTTATTTAAATTAATATATTATTTGTGATAGGACCTCTTGTGACGGGTCCCCCTCACAAATAGTATAACTAAATATTTTTAAAGCCTATTTGTAATAGGCATGTAGTCTCGTCGCAAATCATTTGTTGCGACGGGCCCGTCGTAGAAAGTTTTATAATTTTTTTTTGAGACTGGACAAGAGCCCGTTGCAAATTGTTTTTGCAACATGCTTGTCGCCAAAATGTTTATGTATATATAATACATAAAATCAGAGGCTTATTTGTTACAAAGAATTTTCCCATCGCAAATACAATTATTTCCGATGGGCCTGTCGAAAATAATTGTATTTGTGACAGCGTTTTCTACAACGGATCATTTCCAATGGGGAACCATCACTAAAACCTATTTGCAATGGGATTCTGTCAGAAATAGACCATAACAATTACTAAGAATTCCAGTAGTGTCATTACCTCTATCGTAATACAGGATTTTTCTTGCTAACAATCACTAGTTGGGTGTCCTTTTTTCCCATACCTAACCCATTTCCTCGTCCCCATTATCTAATTTATTGGGTGCTTATTTCCACAACATTGGCATGTTGGATGCTATATTTTCTTATAAATTTTGGACTTATCCATCAGACCTCTGGATTTAAATTCCAATTTCTACTTCTTATCTCCTTTATACCCTAGATATTTGTTGATATCCATCTTGACTTTGAGAGAACATAACACAATCTCCTCGTAGAAGAATATATTTTTGTTCACCAGGGTTTTCGGTTGGCTAGTTTTTATCCAACCAATGAAGTGTTCAACCTTGTATTTGGGGGTAATAACAAATCCATAGGCAAATCATTCATGTCTGGGGAAGTTTACCTCATACTCCCCAATATATTAATCATCCTTTTTCTTGAGTTGAAGGAAATATCATTCCATATTAAGATGAGTGGTATGGGGAAAATATATATCAATATACATTTTCCCAAAATCCTTTATTCCCATCACCTCAATCTCTTACATATGATTCATATTTTTAATAAATGTCCACCATTTATCATCTTAACCCTATATACAATAAGATTTCAGAAGACCTTATCTTGTTCTGAACATTGTAGTGTGGAGAAGATCTTATCAATGGAGTTGATCCATTGTTTAGTGATTTATGGATCAGATGTTCCATTTGAAATTAAGAGGCCTTGGTCTCATGAATATCTATATTGTGACTTGTTATTTATTAGGAGGGGTTTTATGTTCCTCTTGGACCATGTTTCTATTCTGAACCAGAATTAACTGAGATAGTATCTTGACATATGCTTTTATTCCCACTTCAATCAGAATGGGCATCCTATTAGAACACTCATCGCATTGATCATCACCTCGATTTCTAGCTTGACTCTCATATCACAAGACATTTTTTTAGAATAAAAGGAAAATTTGGGGTATTTATTTGAAACTATTAAACACATAAACGGGAGTCCAATTAACAAAGGGATATCTTATAAATTACATTTATCACATTAACTAATTATTTTCTAAGATTGGATCTATGTTATCCATGATCTACTTCTTAAAATATATATTTAGGGGAATTGATTTGTTCCATTAATAATGGTTCTTAATAAGATAATGAATTTACCAAAGCATATCTCTTGAGAGGATTGAACAGAGAGTCCAGTAAGGCCTATTTTCAAGAACCAGTTCTCGTTTGATCCTATCTGAAAGCTATGTTTTTAGGGTTTACTCTTAGACAATTATATTCTAGATCCACCTTTACATATTCATATCTAAATGGGGATATATTTTAATTATGGACCAATTAATATATACTCACTAAAATTTATTGATTCTTTTCTTATACTTTTTCTTATTCCTTTGAATTTCACTAGGGTTTTCTAATCCTAATCACAAAAATAACTAAACCTATTATTTGATACCCACAATGAAAACCCTCCTCATTATATCATATGAAGATATGATTTATTACATAATAATAAACTTAATAAAACCTAGAGGATTTATAGGAATAGGTCTTTTAGGTCTTAGAAACAGTACATGAAAACTGAAGGCATAAAATACAACATCTTTATTGAAAAGTTGTTTTACATGAGCACAACAATGTTTCTAAATTATCTTTGCATAAGATAACCTGAGGAAATACATAAGAAAATATTTATCTATAAATCCCCCTAAGTGAGTAAATAATGCATAACATGGTAAGAAATAGACATACTAATGGATCATAAGAGAAACATGAATAGAAAGGAATGGTATAGCCTGATCGTCACGACATGGATATTTGGAAACAACATAAAACATTGTATCATTGACACAATGGATTCAGGTAAACCATTATCCAAACATGGTGGAATAATATTCTATTAAGGAATTAGGTAAAACCCTATCCCAACATGACATTTCAAGATACAAAATATTAACCAATTCATTGGAGTGCTATATAATTCTGGGGACACCCGCAAATTTTACTTCATTCTCATGCTTAAGTGTTCCAAATATATAATAAAACATGGATTCATTATTCATCACAATTCATTCCGAAACCGGGTAATATAGAATAAATACATGTAATTAAAAAATTAAAATGTTACATGTGAATAATGAATAATTATTTTGATAGAGGAATGTGTATGGTATTCACTACACGACTTCTTTGGAATGGAAAATCATAGTGTAATTTTGGAACCAAAACGACATGACATAAAAAATAATGAAAAGAGTTGATGAGATAGAAAGGGGTCTACCATAATATATACATGAATTAGTAATTAATAGGTTCATATATATTCTTGTTCTGATATGAGTTATTTTCAAATAGAAGGAGTAATATAATAATGAAACTTGAAGAAAAAAGAGTAATGAAATAAATATTACATACTTTCAACATGGTAACGGGTGTACATGGGAGGGATTAATGGGAGATAAATTGGTATATAATCATCTAAAAAGAATAATTTCAGTATGCAGGAGGTATTCAAACTTTCCCGATCATTTTTAATTGAAAATAAATGTGTTTAAAAGTATAAAGAATGTATGATAAAAAAGAGAATGGAAGGAAAGAGAGCATGCCTTACATGAGTGTGTGATATAAAAAGAATAAGGATTGAATTTATGAGATCATGGGGTAGTATATAAATGAAATAAAATATATATATTTTCATAGGTTATTATATACACCAAATTAATGAATCAAGTTATATTGCATGTATCTCATGAATATGAACAGTGTGATGAAATTTCCCTAACATAAGCCTTGACACTAGTTTTACTTATTCAAACCATATTTATAATAAATATTATATTATTATAAATTTTTCATATAACCATATTCACATATATAATACTATATATTATTAAATTATTACATTATAGTACCTGTTTTTTAAAAATTCAATGTTAATGTGGTTTTTTCGGGTAACAATTGCCTTGCTTTTCATACTAGTTTTGACTTTCCATTAATAGTCCTCTTACATAGATAATAATTTTAATATTAAATAATACTAATCATTATAAAAATATAATTTTTATTCAGAATATATTTATTTCTAAAAATTTATAAAAGATATAAACATGAAATGAAATACATAGTTCACAGAGATGGTAGGCTTTACGTACGCATGAACATAGTTAACACTTCCTTCTAAAATTGAAATAATGAAATTTAAATGATTTTTAGGTATATTATAATTAAATTAGAATTATTATGTCCAAAATATAACATATAAGTAATAAAATCATCTATAATATATTCCTTGTATGGTGTAAAAAAAATAACATTGCTTTGAGGAGGCAGTAGCCCCATATCCAAAAACGAAGTTATCATATTGTAAAAAATGACAGAAATGAATTTATTAGTTATATAATAATTTTTTATTAATAATTAATCATAAATAAAAGATAAAATTTTCAATTATAGCACTATTACTCACCTTTATAGGTGGAAATGGAGGAACAATTGACATCGATTCACGAGGTGGTATTCCGCCACACACATGAATGATGATTGTTTATCCCATTTAATGGAAGTGATTGTGAGTGTAGGTATTACCTTTAACATAAAAATTAATAGTATATTTAGGATAAAGAGTTTATTATATAATCTTTATATAATAATAATTTAAATGGTGGAGAAATAAATAAATCAAAAGTGTCCGTTGAAGAATATAACCTCTTCTTCAGGTAACTCCTTTTTTTTGGAACCAAATGACTTAAATAATTTTCATTATGAACAAGGCGAGGATTATGGGTTCATAAGAGGGATTTTGGGAGCTTATTTTTTCAGGTTCTTTATTGAAGAAAGGTCATTATAGGTATGAGGGATTTAAGGGGTGGGGTGAGTGCCCTTCTAGAGTGGATGAGTGGCATTCTTGTAAATACAAAATTGTTAAACCTATTGAGTGGCCTCCCTTAACTTATATGGATACAACAATAGTTAAATTTATAGAAAAACCTTTGTATGGTCTAAATAAGAAAATAATATTTCTTTTTACAAGTTTCTATCTCATTTGGCCCCTTAATATTAATTTTACCAGCTTAGTAAACTCATTCTGACCTTAATCATTATAATTAATATTAAATTATTTCAATAATAATTTTTGTCACAAAATTAGTTTACATTAATATAAATTATAAATTATGATTATTAAAAATATGGAATCTATTTTTTCAAATTCCAATCTCATTATTTTGAGAAATTAATTTGTAATAAATACTACATATAAGATAAGACAACTTGTTTTTAATATTAAAATGTTTGAAGGATTGAAGTAATTTTATATCCAATTTCAATTTGAAATTGATTACATTGAAATAAATTTTATTTAATGATTTAAAATTTAAATAATTAAAATTCAAAACTAATATAGAAAAAAATATTAACTATATAACTGGATAAGATGAAAATGTAGTTTTGAAATAAAATTTAGTATTTTTCACTATTAATCATCAAATTGAAACATCATAGTAAAACAAATATCCCAAATTAATTTTTTATATTCTCAATTAAAAATAATTGTTTATTTTTCCCAATAAATATTATTAAATTCATAAAATTATTATTTTGATAAAATCCATTAAAATTTGGTAAAACATTCTTATATAATAATATATATTTTATTATTAAAACATAATTTATCCATTTTTTATGCCTATCAATATTATTTTATGAATTTAAAAACATTTTTTTTATTTTAGAATATAAAATTTTAATTAATATTCCATAATGACAGTTATTAGTTTAATTTATTAAGATAAAAATCCTTTCTGGGCATAATAATAATTTTATAATAAAAAACATATATTATATTGAATTGGGTTTTATTTTCATTTATATCTAATTGATAAAAAAATAATTCATCATTTAAACATGTGAAAACCATAATTTCATAATTTAGTAAATATTATTCATATATTTCATTCCAATGGATAGGTGATAATTATAACAATATTTTAGAAATAAGATTAATAGTATATTATATTTCCATAATACTGAGTCTTGCATGTATCATAATCCATTAGATGAAATCATAATTGTGTGTAACACAAGAAAAATATAGTGTTACGTGTACCCCAAGATAATCTATGTTTTTTGTATAGAATAATATTATATAAATAATTATTAACATGGGTTATTGTGCAATTAAATCCTTCAATGAAATTAAATTTATTTGAAAATTTCAATTCACAAAAATGTAGGGTTTTACAAATTTAAAAATATATTTGGATTTGGAAATGTTTCTAAGGAAACCAAGTTTCTAATTATCTGATTTTCCATGATGTAATTTTTCAATTTATATTAACTGTTTCACTAGTTTTGGGATTATAAATTTTGATACATCATGATATTATCAAATCTATTTTATTCCATTTTTTTTTGAAATGGAACCCATTAGAGAGAATGTGAATCATATCAATGAAGTTAATTAAAAGAGTAATAATTCCAATTTATTTATTATCATTAAGAAAATATTTAAAAGTGAACTTCTCTCCCAACCATCCTCATAATATGTTTGAATAGTATCATGTTCTATCAAGACAAAGAATAAATTATCTATTTATTATGGACTCAGTGGAGGAAAAAATTTGATGATTGAATAGAAAAAATTGTATAAGGGAGGAAGAGATAGAAGTATTTTCTAACAAGATATAATTATTGATAGAAAACCCTATTTCATACGTGAGGGGAATTATAATTTTCTACATGTGTGGAGAAAAACACCACTATGATTTTAATTTTAAGGTTAAGAGTGAAATTTTCAATGTTAAATAATTAAATTATAAAGATATGGGGACAATAAAATTGAATTCTATAAGAATTATTGGAATTGACCTCAAAAAAAAGCCAATAAATCATGGTAAATCTTATTCTATTACCACCGATGAAGTGGAATAATCAATTTTCTTGTTTTTAGATTCATAAATTATGTTTTTATAGTATTTAATAAATGATATTTTGGTTATAAGAATTATGAAATATATATGTATTTTACTATATTATTATTTCATAATGGATTTGTGAGTATATGTCTAATGTTACAATTAACTTAGAAAAATTATTTAGTGAGAAGTCTAACCGAATGAAAAAAACCTGATTAATGGAGGATATCCCTTAATATTTTCTCAATGTTGATATAATAATGATATTTTTATTTAATAGTGTTGGTGACTAAAAAAGTGGTCATATATTTTATGGTTTATTTCATCTATGATACAGTTTACTACATGTATTTATTTTAGTAATATATTTGACAACCTGAGATTTTATTTTTGGAATCATGAATGTTTTCAGGATGTTTCTATAATGATCAAGGTATTCAAATAATTTCAATGTTGAATTAAGATCCGAATTATAGTTTCTAGGAAATATAATATTTATATAGTGAAATTCATTCAAAATTTATGAATATTGAATTTGGACAAATATATTTTGGGTGAATATTAATGATAACTAGGGAAAGCATTATGTTAAAATTTGGTTGTTATCTGATAACTTGTGCCAACAATTTCAGTTTTAGAAAATATCAAGTTCCTGGAGGAATGAATTTTTACTTAAAATATCTATTAAATTTGCTTCATGAATAGAAAATAATTTTGGATATTCATTTCCCAATGAGAGAAATGAAGAGGGAATTTACTATAGAATAAATAAAGAATGAAATTATATCTATTAAATAGAAAGATAAAAAGTAAATATATTTTCATATGTTTATTGTCTAGACTGTAAAGAAAATACATAACTTCAGGAAATGGATATTCAAACAAAAAAATCAATCCAATAACATTATTTATAGTAAATAAAATAGTCTCTTAACTCATCAAAGATTTAGGTTTTTTTTAATTCCTCTGATGCATTCACTTTTTTTGTAATCAATGTGTTCTATCACCCTCCATCATTATATGGTCATTACATTTTCCCTCTATGTCTATATTTTCAATTCCCACATACGTTCTCATATAATGAAACATAGATATTTTATTATTCACATGACTCGTATACTTCCATTTTTCACTAATCTAGATGAGGTTTTTTAATGCCTCTCACAATGTGGTATTTCCATAACGCTATTTTCCAAATTTCAAAACCATGTTAATGAGTTCCTAATTATGTTTCATGGTTACAATTTTTTTAATGGGTGGAATATAACACACCAATATATTAATATATTATCATCATATTTTAATGTATATGAGATGCAGCACTGTGTCTGTAAGAGAATTTAACAAACATTAAATTTATAATTTATTCCAATTTAAAACAATAAATGTCTTTGATTGTTTACAATGAACACAATATTGGGGTATAACAAACTAAGAGAATCTATTAAAACACTATTATTCAAGAATTACCATTGTAACCAATAGATTTAGATGGATGGTATGAATAGTAACAACTAAATAAAAAAGATTATATATTAACAATTTTCAAAAGAAAATTAACCAGTTATATATTTATTATAAATAAAATAAGAACAATTTGAAGGGAATTTTTTTTTGAGAAAACCAAATTTCCTAAATGGTTGTTTATTATCTCTTAGTGAAAATAATTTAAAATTATATTTTATCAATTTTATAAAATTTATCTAAAAATAAAAAAAATTGAAATTTTTAGGTAATAACCCCCATTGTTTTATTTTTGGATTTTTTTCAAAAAATATGAAATATATTCTAATACTGAAAAATGATAACATTTTCTGAAAAATACCTTTATATTAAATTAATTACAATGTTAAATGACAATTTATATTTATTTTATTAAATTTCTTGTAAAATAATATAACCATTTGACTAATTTGGGTCATTGTAGTTAATTTTGGATTTAATTTTGATATTAAAACATTATATACTTATAAGAATTTTCTCATGGGAAAACTGGTCCTTTATCACATCTACAGTTTCATTTGATATTGAATTAATTCAAAATTGTGAGTTTTATTTAGAAAAAATGGATTAAATATTTGAAAGCAATAGAATTTATATTATCTAATATTTTCAACACAATTTTATCTATAATGAATAATTAAATCATAAATAATTAAATATCTACAGTTAAGGTAAAAATGATTTAATCGGAGTTTAAGATAAGTATATGTGGGTTAAAATGATCTACCAAGATTTCCAACATGTATGAACCATTTTTTTCATAGGTATAAGTCCTATTTAATTTGGTCAAATCCTTTATTATTGACCTAATATGGATCCCTAAAGAGGTAACATGTGTTCTTGGGGTGTCTGGGGGCCTTAGAGGAGCATGGAGCCCATATTTTTTGGAAATGATAGACTCGTTATGTGTTCATTAGAAACCATGTGGTGTAGACCACATAGTTCACCCTATCAGTGTAGTGGTGTATAAAAGGTCTTGTAAGGTGTATGGGTTTCCCATACCATGAACCTCGGACCACACACCCATGAAAATAGCTAGGAAAAATATATAAGAGATGTCTCACATGGTTGGTGCATGGTATACCTAACGGTGAAAGCTCACCATGTTGGTACCCTCCATATGAAGTGGGAGGGGAACGGTTGTTGCACGGGGTTTCCAATAATGAGGTCAAATCCAACAACCCAGATATTTTTGGTAAATGTATTATTTTACCCTTAATTATATTTAAACATAAACCCACCTATATTTTTCTTATTACTCCAATGGATATGTGGGTTCTCCTCCCATTTGATCTCCATTCCTAAGTCACCTAGTACTATTGAAAACTCTTTAATTTTGTGTTTGGTTCCTTCACACTCACTCTTATTAGATATTCACCAGTAATTATTCCATTCCCTTTAGTCCTATCTCATGATTTCATTTTATCAATATTGTTAGAGTGGTTCACCCTCATATCCCATTTTTTCATGGATTTTTTCCATTCTTCATTTTTTTCTCTCGATCGAGGCCAAACAAAAGGCTGATACTTGATGATGATTGTACTTTGAGCTCAAAGAAGGTGTTTTATTATTTATCTCTTATATTATAAATGATTTATAATATGATATATGTGATGTATGCTGGATTCACCATGAGTTTCCTCTAATTTTAATATTTCATTAATTGGATGCCTTTCTTGGAACATAATGGCTTTTCAGAACACAATTCCAATTTATATCATTTAACTCCACGAGATCCACCCCTTTCATTGTTCTCTCTTACATGATTTATTTTCATTCATGGGTGTATATCCAAGGAACCAATAGTAGTGTTTTTATTTACTTCTTAATGATGATATCATAGTTATAATGTATATATATAAGGGTATAACATAACTAATGCAATTATCAATTATAATGAATTAAATTGAATTTGAGTGTTATGACCACAACACATGATTAAATAGAAAGATGGTCACACCCTCATTATTTCTAAATTTAAATGAATTACGAACCATTAGTAAGAATATATTAAATCCAGTGATCAATAAATATTATATGATAATGTATGTTGCGTCCCTTCTGGTTTATACTAAATGGGATTGATGAACCCTATTATATTTAAATCTACAAGATGCATCTTATTCTTGAAATATATATATATGGGAATGGAGTTCCATTATATAAACTTGATAACAAGAAATATGAAACTTTATATATATATAATACATTCATGGGTTCTCTATAATGTGACACTAGGATGGAATCTATACATGTGATATTAAAAATAGTGACCTGTGTTTTTATATACAGGCATGATGACCTTTATTGTGATAATGAGAATGGTGTCCCTAAACTATGATTATGCGAATGGTGTCCCAATACTATGATATGGGTCATGGTATTCCTATATTATTATATTGGTAAATACATTCTCTAGTCTTATGATATTTGGAATTTTTTCCCTTTATGCATTCAAGGATATTCTAGAATGGGCCGAAATAGGTAGTGTCAGCCATGTTTTCCTTCATGAAAAATAGTTCCACCATTTATAGTTATTTTAATACAAGTCATTATTTTGTCTACACAATTCCATGTAATATACACACAGAAAAGATATTTATATACCCAATAGGTGGTGGCCATAATATTTTTATCTCACACCAAATTTGGGTCCCCGATTATTCCCAAGAAAATTACGTGCTTGAATCTATTGATAAAGGGATGTATCCTCATATGGACGTGTGATTTCATTCATGAATTTTAATTATATATCTATAGAAGTTGACCATAATGAAGATCCCTATATTTGTATAGTTTTTTCATTTTTATAAGTTATGTATATCATATAATGTGTTGACATCCTGCTTCCATGTATATATGGTTTCCATGTTTGGTAGTGACATAACATCACCAAATATTTTATATAATTAAGTACACTTATTTTATTAATGTTTTTAGTTGCATGGTTATTTTTAACTACTTCCACTACCGAGGGTTATGGGTCCACTTATTTTTGAGTCTTTTTCTACAATTCCATCTATTTATATATCCTTCCAGTGTTAATTTTGTTAGTTATCTATTGTGATCTACTCTGGTAATGAGGGAATAATATCCCCACAGAAAAACTCTTGTGCCTCACTACTAGTTGGCTTCCTCTAGAATATGGGGTGGCTTTCTTGAGGCCTTATGGGCCACCAACTCAAGAGGATATTAAAGTGGAATCTAGGTTGAATCATCAAATAGTGGGATTAAGGATTTTAATATTCCTTATTTACTATTTAGAGACAATATAATGGTGATTCACAACACCTAGGGAACCGGTTATAAACCATTATTGGGAGAAGATAACTCATGTTTGTGGTAACGAAAATTTTCCTGTAATAAGGAATTATATTCCAGCATTTTTTTATAACAGTTTATTTAAATACAGTATTGGGTCATTCACATGAATTTTTATGTTATTAATATTTTTTTGATCATGGATTACATTACATCATTTCCCCAATGAGATAAGGTAAATAAAGAATCAGTCATGAATAATTAGTTGAACATTGTAGCATGTCTACATTCCTTCCATATGACTTTCCATATATGAAATGTATTTTATTCCATTTCCTATCATTTCTGTGTGTTATATGACTAGTACGTGTAGAATTGTGCTAGCATTTTATATATGGATTTGAAAAACTAGTTTGTATATAGAGAACCTTCTATAACCTAAACCAGTTTTTCCTAATATTTCTATTTCAAACTCCCTATAGATACAACTATGGGATGTTAATTTATTGACCATTTGTCAGATTGATAGGAACATGTTATGGTATGGGTTTAGTAGACAACACATGTTGGTTCATAAGGATTATGGTCTGTATAGATCAGAGGTGCTTAAAAATTTTGTTTTACTATTTAAAGAGAATTATAATGTAAATATTAATTTAAAATTACAATTGAAATTGAAAAAAAAGAGCTTGGACAAGACCCGACATTATTAGTGGGAGTAGGTAGGATCTCTAATATTATATATAAATGTTGAATCAACCAAAATAGTATCATTGAGTTGATAAAGGGGTGATACTATTATATATGAAAGATTGTACATACCCTATTTTTGTACTTGAAATGTTATCATTGTAAAATTCTATTTGAGGTGAGTGTTTGAAATATTTAAAGCTATGCCATTGAGACATACTCATGTCATTCCCCAGGATGGTGGCTGAGACCTTACATAGGAGGATGCGGGCCCTAAACCACCAGTGATACATATGGTAGTTCCATCTAGTAAGACACTAACAATTATTAATGTGGGAGATGGTAAGTGGTTTCAAATTTATTTTATGTGTTTTATTTATACATTCTAATGAGCTCCACACTCCCCCCATTATTTGGGAGATTAGTATCGGGGGTTCCAATTGAAGCAGACTCCATCATTTTTAGGGGATGGAGGAACAGAGGCTACAATGTTTTGGACTTAAATGGTTATGTATATATTTGATCATCTAGATACACAGCCTGAAAAGATAATGGAACATTCTATGTGTATGATTTGTGTATTTGAAAAATGATAGTTTGAGATTCTCAATCATTCTGGTCTGCATTAAGATGAGAAATTTAGGGATTTACAGTCAATATCCTTTGACTACTTATTCACTATGATGTTGAGGTATGGTCATTTTATGGAGTTTATGACCACATAAAAGGGTTGCATGAAAATTATGGACTACATAACTCATTTTATAGAGCAGAAGTTCTTTGCACCTATATATACTGTTGAAAATCCAATTAAAGAGAGATGATTCGAGGATGGCCTTAGGCATGATATTCATTATTAGGTAAACATTTTCTAGGTGACATACTAATTTGATATTATAAACCATACCCCCATAACCAACCATAAACTATTGTAAGATGATTGTCTGATCGATGGAAGTTCATAACCTAGATTCAGTAGTCATTCAATAAGCATTTGGAAGCGATGCTTTGAGACTGTGTTTGTGAGTAGTGACAGCTAGATGACAAACATAGAAAAATATATGGTATGTTAGTAGTGGGGAATTAATGGAATAATAAGACATACTATCCATGATACCCCATACGATGTTGAGAATTTTGATGATTGAGGAATTTGCAGTTATTATATAGGACATTACAAGCTGTTCAAAGTGGGATAAGATTTGTGCTTACTCCACCTTCAGGATTCGGATTAGTTGAACCTAACCATGAAGGTAGTTAGAGAAATACTAACCAAATAGGTAGAGGAGGTGGTTGTGGTCATGGTATCCATGCTTCAGATATATTGTTATAGGAATGATGACCCACTCTAGATAGTCATATTGTATCACATGGTCAGGGATCATTATATATATTTTTTAGTGAAGCTTAGGCCAGAAGTGGAGAATGTCGGGCCATATCATGTCTGAGGTACAATTATAGAGTCCTTTAATATCTCAATGTCCTTATTAGATTCAATTTAGTCACATTTCTTCATATATATTCTTTCTAAGGAAATCATCAAGCATGATGTTTAGTAATATAATGGTGTTATGACACATAAAATGAATTTGGTTGTTAAATTAGAAAATGTATACCAATGCATGGATGGTTCTATTATGGTGGGGCACCATAATTTCATATAGGAACTCTTTTCTCTTGATATAATGGGGTTTGATATAATTATTTGTATGAACTATTCATTTCCTTATCATACTATTTGGATTGTTATTCACTTAGGGTTTCTTATAGGTCTCAAAAGGGTTTTAGTTAACATCACAAGTGAGAGTGGGATGTACAGGTGGGTAGATATTGACCATAGAATCTTCGGATATGTGTAGGGAAAACCCGTATTTCTATACTTTTAAATATAGGATAGGGGTTACATCAGACTTATTTCACCCATTTAGTCCATCATTTAAGGTATGATTCCCCGATCAATGTTATAGAAAACCAGATGAGAGTGAGGTGGACATTCTATTCAAGATAGTGAATGGAGATACACCGATATATATCATTCCTTATAAGATTGATACTAAAGAGTTGTGGGGGATAAAAATAAAGTTTCATCATTTTGAGGAAAAATGTTTTACACACCTTAGTAATCCTTCTTAGGGTTCACTGGTCCTTTTGTAAAACATTATTACATAAACCGTAAAATTTTTATGGATTACCAAAAATTGAAACATCTTATAGAGAATAAATAGTATCCCATACCTCAAATAAATGATTTTTTTGACTATATTAGAGGATTTATATTATACATGAAGATAAACTAGAGATCAGTTTGTCATCATATTCAAGTCAGGAATTCATATATTCCATGTATTACAATCCATAGTTAGTTCAATTTATATGTGTTTCTTGTTATGTCATTTAGTCTTACAAATATGCCTACAATCTCTCTAGCCTTGATGAATACGATTTTTTTATCCCCATATAGATTTCATCATAGTGTTTTTCATAGATTACATCACGTTGTATTCTCATAATCAAAGCTATCATGCTACACAACTTGATATTGTTTATAATACACTAATTTGGAATAGAATACATTCTAGAATTATTAAATGTCTATTCTGGATCAAAATAGTAAACATCCTATGTCATATTATCTCAAATAAAAGAGTTTCTGTTGACCTGGAGATGTTGAGAGATTTTGTTACCTGAGAGAATCCTAATAGCATCGTTTACAAACAATTTTTATTGTGGATAGTTATATTTTATAGGATTTCTATATTCGACATCTCATGCTTACAATCACCTCTTACAATATTGAATAATAATATTTTGAATTTGAAATGGTATGAATCCTATGATATATCCATTCAGGATCTGAATAAAATATTGAATTTAGTAAATATATTGATTCTACTATAGATGGAAATCAGCAATATAGTCTATTGTGATGCATCAGGTATCAAGTTAGTTGTATTTATGATGTTGGAATATTAATTCATCTGATAGGGTTCTTAGAATCTTAGGCCTCAAGATGGGAATTAATTGACACATGATCTCAAGTTGACAGTTGTTGTACATTCCTTTTAAAATTGGAGGCATTATGTTCTAGGTGATATTTTTTGGTGTTAATGGACCCTAATATCCACACATATGTTATCAATAAGTGATACTTGAATATTATGAAATTAATAAGGGTTGAAAATCAATAGTCATTTGACTTCATGCAAATATGTATTCTTCGAAAGTGATTTTTTTGCTGATAATCTAAGAAGGATAACTTAGACACAAGTAGTTTATGAGACTAATAGTGTATGGATGCTTATAGATATATTTTCTAAGATTCCAATAGAGTTTAAACACTATCATTGAGAGCTTCTACTTTCATTTATATCTGTGTACACTCTAATTTTATAGATTATGAGGATGGGTCAATTTTCAGATAAATTTTTCCTGGCCCAATAGGAGTGTATTTCTATATAGGACCCACCTCAAAAAATTTCAATTTATGATGAATAAATCACATATATATATATATATATGTTGGTGTATCTGGGTTCCCATAGACATGAGAGAGGTGGTGATGCTAGAGTCACATGAGTCACAGGGGGAAGTTCGTCCATGTTTCTATATGATATATCGAGATAGGCACAAAAAATATTACTATCATTGGATGAAGAATTAGATATTGGGTTATATTTATAGTGGTTTCACCTCTCATCATGTAAATGAATAACACCAGTGACTTACTGGCATGTTGCAATAGTTACCAGTGTTGGATTGGAAATGGAAATATGTTATAAGTGATTTTTTTATCATATTACCTTGGTCACCTAGAGGTGGAGTTGTGGCTTTGGTTTTCATGGATCTATTGTAAAAGTTATCCCAATTCATTCCTATAAATGATACTTTCTCAGTTGATGATTTAGGAAGAGAATATGTCTGTGAGATATTACAGTGGCACAAGGAACCTTATACTATCATTTTTTACATGAATTCTTATTTAATATCATGGTTGAGACCCTGTATACAGAAGGGTATGTGTATAGAGGTTATTCTTAACTTGACCTTTCACCCTCAGTATGATGGTCATTCAAAATGGATGATACAGGTGTTATAGGAAATGTTTTTAGAATACATCTTTTATTTCATAGGTTATGGTTGTAGCATATCCCTCTCATTGCTTTCACCTACTATAACATTCTATGGGAACTAATTTAGATTAATAATTATGAGGTTTCATATTATTGGTCACTTTATTTGAACCTATAATGGTTTGAGGAAGGAGAGGAAATTCTTCTGGGTCCTCATCTCATTTATGAGACTTTATAGTTGGTTCAAATGACCAGGATGTGGATTTCTAATACTCAGTCTACATAGAAATATTATTTCGATCATTATAGATGGCCAGTAGAGTTTGAGTTCAGTGAAATCATTTTTTATGGGAATCACCCATACATGGAAAGAGGCAAATACGAAGGAAAGGGTAGTCATTTCAACGATTTTTTTCTATTTTGATATTTTGGTGAGAGTCATGTTAGTAGCCTATCGTTTTCTATTATTATAGTAGTCTCATTCCATGTATGTAATCTTCTATGTTTCACAGATTCACCATAATCATGATATCATGTCTCATATTTTTGATCCCAAGGATGTTTATGTATAATATGATTCTTCTTCTGAGCAGTATCCAATACCCATCATTTAGTTTTTAAAGAAGGCAATCTATGGATGTTAAATCCTTTTGAATGGTTGATATATAATTAGAACCATGTACTGGAATAGACATTTTTGTATGAGGATGATGTAAGTGGTCATTGGATAAAGTTGTTATCAAATGATGTTTTTCACCCATTAAAGATGAACTCGATGTCATTTTCTTTTAATTGGGGATAACTATAAGATCATTTTTATTCTCTCAAGTATGGATAATTTAAATTTTCATCTAATTATGTATTTTGTACCTAATAGAGATCCCTAAAGAGGTCACTGGTCCTCTAGGGATGTTTGGGGCTTGAATGGAACCCATGCCCCTAATTTATATGAATCAAAAACTCTCTATAAAGTTATTAGAAACCCTACGCTGCAGGGCACATGGTTTCCACTAACCAAGTCGTGCTAGATAGATGACCAAGAAAGGAACAGATTTTCCAAAAACATTGCACCCATGGATGAATTCTCGAGTGAGTATCTTAGAGAATTTAAAATTGTTTTTTTTTTGAATGGTTAGTGCACAGTTTCCCTATTCGTGTTGCCTAACCAATTTGCTATGCTACTTAGACATTTGGAGGTAAATGAATGTCACATGGATTGGCCAACTGTAAATCCAAATCATGCGAACCAGATATTTTGGGTAAATTTTCTATGTCTCCAAATTTTTTTTAAACTTAACCCTACCTCTCCTTTTCTTATTTCTACAGAATACATGAGGTCTCTCCTCCCATTTTATTAGCAGGACTAATTCACCTAGGATTCTTGAAAACACTATGATATGGTGTCTGATTCCTTTATCATTGGTCTCGTTTTATTTATGATAATATGTACATCATTCTACTTACAAATTTCCTTATTTTCCATTTTGTCGATATATTTATTAAGGTGCAATCTCAAATTCCCTGTTTTTAGGGAATTCACCCATTCTTTATTTTTCTCTCAAGCAAGGCCAAATAAATAGTCTATAATGGAAGAGGATAGTACTATAAGAACGTGGTAGGTAGTATAGTATTTATGAATTCATTTATTAATGTTTTTTAAAATTTTATATGTGTATCATACTAGTTTCATTACATGTTTCTTTTAATTTGAACCTATATCAAATTATATGTCCTTCTTAGAACCTAATGACATGTTTGAACCCAATTTATATTGAGATCATCCACAATTGAGTGAGCCAACCCTTTCTATGTTCCCTCTTACATATGTAATTGGATTTCATATTCCTATATCTGAATAACCCATTAGAGAATTTGTATTTAATTTAAAATTATGATATCATATTTACTATTGAAATATTTTGTCATGTACCATGGCTAAGACACTTAACCATTATATTAAAGTGAATTTAATGTGAGTAGTACAACCATGTCACCTGCTTATATGAACGAATGGTCTATCCTTTATTATTAATGAATGCCATTTAATTTTGAACCATCAATTGGATCTTAATAATTCCAATTATCACTTAATACTATATAATAATGTTAATGGTATCCCTTCTACTTTATACTAAATAGGCATGACAACAACATTTATATCTAAATGGAAAAATTTACCCTTGTTAATATTATATATTTGGGTAAGGACTCTATTTATATTTATGTGATACCAGACATGATTAACCATTATATTTATACGATACATCTTAGAGTCACTATTCTCTAACACAAGAATGGCATCCCTACATGGGATATCAGGAATGTCGACCCTTGTTGACATATTCCATCATAACAACCCATATATTTTTATTAAAAATGGATTCCCAATACTTTTATTTATGTAATTGGGTCCCTATTTTATCATATAGGGAATGAAATTCCTATAATGTGATACTGGGAAAGGCGTCCCCCACTCTTGTGATATTGGTAATTTCTTCCATTGAAATGTTTAGGGATATTAGGGAACATGTAGAAGTAAGTAGTATGCTCATTGTTATCTATAAAGAACCAAAGTTGACCTATTTTCAATTATTTTACATCTTTTCATTATTTTATTGGCATGCTTCCATATCATATACAAACGAACTAGGTATTTATAGGCTTTATTAGTGGTGGAATACTGAATTTATCTCGCATCCTATAAGGTCCACTGATGGTTCTTGAAAAAATTACATGATTGTAGGTGTAGATAAATAGAATTATCCTCTTATGGATGTTTCAATTCTTCCATGTCTTCAGAGGGGATGTAGGTTAAATATTACGAATTTGGATCTCAGGATCCTAAGATGGTTTTTAGCATTTTTTTACAATTTGTATATCAAGTATTTTATTGACTATCGAATAGATTATGTAAATATTTTACCCCCTTGGTTGAGAAATACAGTCATCATATGTTGTATATTATTTAGTTTCCATTGTTTTATAATGTTATTAGATTCATAATTATTTCTATATTCTTTAATTAAGAAGTGTTACTGGTCTAGTAGTAGATGATTCTGTTTCCATTATGAAATCTGTTTATATATGCTCCCACAATTCATTTTTTGTTAGTTATATATTGTGATCCACTCTAGTAATGTGGTTATTTTATCCATATTGGCACACTTTACCCACACACAACTAGTTGGTTGCCTCTCGCATATGGGGAGGTGTGCTTGGGGTTATGTGGCCCACCTAATCAGAAAACCATTTAAGAGGAATTCTGGTTGGTATTTCACCCATCACACATTAGATGGAAATAATTTCACCCTTATCACCATATGATAATTTTTTTATTAGTTTTTGGATTGATTTCCATGAATATGGACAATATAATAATTCTTGTAATGAAAAATACTAAAACTTATTTCTTTAAAATTTAAATTACTTGTTCATATAGGTAAAAATTGATGTGAATGAATATGGATTGTAATTTGGAAAATAATAAAATTAATTCCATGTGGGTAAATTAATTTTACTTTTCAGGACCCATATAATTATTTATATTTTTAAGAAAAGGTGACACAATAATTATTTAATTAATGAAACAATATAGTAAATGAAATTATAATATTAAATGCAAAATCAATTGGAAGAATAATCATGTTTATTTAATTTTTTAGATAAATATATATTTTTTTACATTTGTTTACACAATAGAATCTAATCTAGACATATTTTGGATATTTTTAAATTTAAAATTAAATGAATATTTGAAAAATTCACAATAATAGTATTTTAGAAAAACTATTATTTTATAACATGATATAAATTATATAAAAAATTAATATTATTAAAAGTGAATTATATAATAATATATATATATATATATTATGTTCCATTCATGGAAAATGATTTATTTTACTATTTATATATTGAACTCTAAATAGTAAAAACTATATTAGTGTTGATAAGGATTAAACAATGACTCTGCATGTTACATGAACTTTTGATAAAATAAATTTTTAAAACACATAGAAATATTACTTGATAAAATGAGGTTCAATTTTATAATAAGTGGGTAGAAATTATCCAAAAAGGATCATATTATTTTATTCAGAAAGTATAAATTTTATAGGTTAAAAAGCCTAGTAACCATAAAGGAAAACCAAAATGGTAAAAGGAATCATAGAAGTTATGAAAAAAAATATTTAGACCCTGTTTTTTATGTGGATTAGGTGTAGTAAATAGTAGAATACATCTACCATATTAATTATCAAATATTGATCCACCTAGGGTGAGAGTGACTTCCCAAAATAGAATACATTTGGGTGTTTAGAATATAGTAGTCCTCCTCAATTATAAAAGGTAATTTACAACCCACACTTCTTCACATCTGTCATTCCATTTGTCTCAACAGAATACTAAAATAATTCCTCCCCAAAATCATTATCCACATTATGTATCACCGGTCCCCCCAAAATTCTTATCATTGGATCCTTAAGAATATATCTAAAGGTGTTTTTCTCTAAGGGAAGGTAATTATTTACACTAAGATAATTATTTTTCATTATTATTTTAAAAAATTAAATTAAATTATAAAAATAGAAATATAAAAAAATAAATTATCTAATATATAATGAGATTTTATTAGGTTTACATAATAATATTTAGACATATCCATTTCTATCAAATGGAAAACAATTATCAAACTGTATGTATGGTGGACAACTGTATCATGAACAAATGTTACTCAACATCCATCAACACTTCTCACCGTTAGATATAACTATGAATTGAAGGAATATATATAATTTTTATTATATAATTATACTCCTAGATATAAATATCACATGTAAATTTTTACAGTCTATTCAGTTTGAATAAAGATAATGGCACTCATGTGTATGGCGGACTGCCACCTCGTGAAGCTATGTGTTTTATTTTTCAGTTATGCTTTACTTGAAAAGTAATAAGAATAATTTTAATTTATTTATATGATATAAATAAAATTATATAAATTATTTATAATAAATATTTATTAAACTAAATGTTTCATTCATACTTTTAGAGAAAGATATCATCACTCATTTGTAATTACGGTTTACCATCTCCATGAAGTGATGTGATTCATTTTCTTTCTCCAATTTTAATGAATAGTAAAAATGATGTAAAAAATGAGAAAATATTATCAAATTAATATAATTTTTTTGAATATAGAAGTATTTATATTATATAATAACTGGGAAATTGATGAAAACAGTCAAGAGAAAACAATGAAATTAACATCTCATACAACAAAAAATAATGAAATATTATTAACAAATGTGTGGAAAAATATTATATGTTGATCTTATATGGTATGATATATATGATTATTATTCTTTAATTTTATTATACAAAATAAATATTTATTTTAATTGATTTTTTGACACATATTAATGAATTTATTCTTAATATAAGTGTTTATATTTTCTCATTTTCTTCTATGCGACATACAACATATTCACCAATTATTCTTATAAATTGTTTATTTAATGTCTCGTAGAGTTACCAAAGTATTACGGGATTTTTTCACTATCCAATCATTATTCAATATATTTTTTTATTAAGTACCTCTATTTGGAATTAGTTTCTATTTCTATCACAAACAAAATATATTTTCTAACTAAAGTTAAATAATGAAACTTTCCTTTAATAGTTCAATTTTACACTCTTTGGTAATTAAAATTATAGAGAAAATTATTTTTAGAATATATTTCTTCATTCCACACTTCGGTAAAAAATAATTTTTCGTCAAAATTCATTTATTTTTAAAAAAATAGAAAAACAAATTTCCCTATTCAGAATGTTTTTATTAAATTCATTTTTTTTCCATTGTTACATTTAAAATAATTACTATAATATTCATGTTATTTTTAAACAAGAACCATTGGGATTTTTTAAAAAATTTGAATAGAATCTTTGTTTTAATAAGTTTAGTATAAATTGGATTTTCATCCATTATGAATAATTATTATTTTAAAACATATTTAAAATGTTTTGAAATATTAATTTTAATGAAAAGTAATTTTAAAATAATTTTTAATGATTCTGTTTCAATCATAATTTTAAATTGAAATGGTTACTTTCCTTAGTACTATAATTAATGTTATTTTTATGGTATTTATCTTCATCAATGAAGTAAATATTTTTTTTATAATTTTGATCTATTGGTGATATGTTGTATTGATATAATCATAATTATAAATTTTTATGGAGTTTTATCAGTTTGATTGAGGATGTTAAATTTTATTACCATTCACTATGTCACTCTAAACGGTTAATGATTATGTTTATTTGATGTGTGTACGTATTAACATTTCATGTGCTAGTTTTTTACTATGATTTTTTATATTTATTTTGTTTCACCCATTTTGTATAAGTAATTAATGGATCTTGATAAGTGATAGGTGGGGCCTAGTTATAGATAGTCCCTCGATGCATTTACAGCTCTCTTGTGACAAATATGTTTGAAATAATAGAGGTGTTTCTATCCAAATATTTAAACTGTCATGTGAATGGTATTAAACATTTAATATGTATGATATTTTTCATTCCATAAATATGACATTAGCTATTTTTGTTTGATTATTTGATTAGAAAGAATATCTATGTATATGTTTCAATCATAAGTTATTATTAGTATGGATTTATTTTATTGTTATATATTTATACAAAATTATTTAAAATTTTCTGATCAAATGGAATGTTTTTATTTTTTTAGCTTGAAAATTTTATGAATATTATTTATTCATGATAGTTTAAATTGTATGCATACCCCTATCGATTATCTAAAATAAATCATTTCTTGTGTTGTATTTTCACCAGGATTCTAGTAATCATTTCATGATTGAAATTTTGGGATATATTAATGGAACTACTGTTTTTAACAAAAAAAAATTTTCAATATTTTATTTTTAAAATTATTTATTATTTTCATTTACTTGTATAGTTTACCATGACCAAAAAAATTTTATGATAAATATGGATTTGGTACCTTGTATCTAGTTCCAATTAAATAATGTTTACACTAACATTGGGTTATAAGTGTCTTTTTAATTAAAAGTTTCATACTGAATACACTTGTCTTTTTGTATTTATGTTTTCATTTATATATATTTTGTTTAAAATATGTGTCATCTATTTTTTAGTAATCCTCATGAAATTAATATGTTGAATTGAAAAATAGGTCCTGGACCTTAGATGTGTTGTGATATCTAATTAAATTTTGGAATCACATACAATTAATTTATTGGTTCATTTGAATATTAATTCCTTATTGATATGTTATCCTTAAACGTGTTGCATTATGGGCGAATCAAATATTTTTTTTTCTAAATACTATTAAATATTAAATTATTTAATTGTTATTACAAAATAAGATTAAGGTTTATTTTCCATTATTATGATAATCCAAGTTGGTTTTAATGAAATGATTCACTTTGCATACAACCTAATTCACCCCAACCACTTATGGTGTTGTGGGTCCTCATGTTACAATAAGGGGTGTCAAAGAAATTTTTTTCTTAAATCGCATAATAAAATGTTACAAACAGAAATAATATTATATTTAAAAAATGGGGTAACATTATTTTATGGCAGAGATGAATAGATTTTAGGATGATTAGAAGATATAACATTTATGAACACTTATATTAGATGATTACATAGTAGCAGTACATTGAATGTATGTTTGATATTCTATGTATATATTTATGATAGATGATGGAAAGAGGATTTTGAATTATGAATCAATCACTCAAAATTATTAATCAATAGAATTATCAAATCTATTACATATTACAGAAATATATTTTCCAACAACCACTAATGTTTAGAATAACATCCCCATTCTCTATTATGGTGATATAAATGTAAATGTATAAATATTATAGTTTTTTCAAAATATTTTTAATAATCTAGTCATGG
This sequence comes from Viscum album, assembly GCA_963277665.1. Lineage (NCBI taxonomy): Eukaryota > Viridiplantae > Streptophyta > Magnoliopsida > Santalales > Viscaceae > Viscum > Viscum album. The sequence continues at coordinate 1,116,087,605 of OY728146.1, forward strand.
ACACCAGTGAAAATGTATATGGTTTCATAAATCATGTTACTAATGTTTTTCATGTTCTATATGGACTTTTTTATGATATAAAGATTTCTGATACTCTAATGGAAAATATTTGAAGGTTTCTGCATATTTATATACCAAAATTTTTAAAGCATAAAGAAATAAACTATAAGAAACTATCTCTAGATTACTTACATAGTAGGTAAGTTATATATGAAATGAGGGAGATTGCAAATATCACATTACTATATTCTTTTATAGGGATAATATTCACTATAGATGATAAACAAGAGGATTAGATTTATATGAATTAATAGGATGTAAAGAATGATTTATTATCCCTAAAGACAAATAATTTGAAATTTATAAGGGAATATTTTAAGGTAAATTACTGAAAGAATGATTTCATCTTCTAAATATTTGTTATATCGATTCTAGAAGATCAATTATGATTAATAATGTTAATGGTGAGCTTCAATAACCATGAAAACCAAAGATGAAATTTCCATTAGATGGAATTTAAATTCCCTACAATCAAGAGTGAATAAGTTTTAGTGAATAATGTGGGATATAAATGAGGAAGAATCTAATGATGTAGTTCAATTAGATGAAATTGATATTCTGTTCATCATATAAGTTGAAGATGAAATGATATTTTTATTAGAGAATTATAAAATATATGTAAATGTAATTGATCATCTAAAACATCTTATCGAGACGATTGTTGAAATGATAGTGTCTCTTCAGATGATTGATAAAAAATACTGAATAAAAAAACTGATTGTTTTTTCAAGGAATACACAATTTAGTTTTATAAAATTAAATTATAAGTTTATCATCTTTTAAAACTATTGAATAATTTGAGCAGAATCAATTAAAACATGACAAAGCTATGAATTATAGGTTGATCATTGATGAATTAAAAATTATAATTAGTTATATTACTATTAATATAATGTTTAATAATAATACAATTAAAATACTTGATGAAAACACCACATCCTTGATAAGGAACCAATATTTATATATCAAAACAGATGGTTTAAAAATTAATATTAATTTAGAAATTAACAAAATATTTTTTTTGAAATAAAGGAAAGATCAAGAAACAAAAAGTTTAAGGAAAATATTTATCACTCAAATAATCAATAATAAGTTTAATGATGGTATTGGTTATGAGGTCATTTTTTTAGAATAAATCTTAGTCAATGTTGATATCAATGGATGTTAGGATAAAGTGTAGATTCTTTCACCAATGATAACATATCAACAAACAAGGAGTTATAAAAAATATATAGAAACCTGGAAAGGTCAAAAAATTATATTTCCACTGATAAAGTGTTAGTTTTTTTGTTTATTGGAGACACTCATCCATATTGTGATGAAGTTAAAATTTATATAAGAGTTGAAGGTACTAAATTTTATAAATTGAATGTTTTAATTTACTCTTCATATCAGAGAAAAAATTATTTATTGAATTACGATATTAATTTCAGAAACATTGTGCATAAATAAGAGTATTTAAGAAAAAGAATAGGTACATATTCTTATAGAAGATAGCGTAAAATTAATTTGAGGCAATCAAATTCAATTATGTTGTAAAATATGTTTGGATAAAAATACATTATTATTTTATTTTGAGTACATATTCTTTATGGTTGATTTGTAACTAGTGGGATACAAAATTATAGGTTGCATAGTTAAAATTTTAAAATTCAAAAGACTAAAAGATATTATTGGTCCCAAGAAAATCACCATCTAGAATAATCTTATAATCGAAAGTCCCATCACATGAAACTATCATCATGAAACCAACCACATATGTTGTTTTCCTATCACCACCATTAAGGTCACCTTCACATGACCAGATCCACTTGGATTTCATTACAGATATTATATAACATCATCACCAATTCATAGTCATCACCCCCATAGAACCTGAAACCTGGATATTATGATTCAATAAAACTACTGTAAAACATCATGGCCATGTTTTTTATGTCCCCCATTGAACCAGAAACAATGAAATAGAACCCCATATCAAAAAAAAACTCCTCTGAACAGCACCATCATGACTAACACTGATGAACACCTCTGTAACGACCCAAATCCAGAGCCCCTCCACTGGTTCCCGGTACCCGGTTCGCCACATGACCTCAAGCGTGTTTCCCCGAATGCCAGAGGCTGCCGAATAGAAGTGAGGGCCTTGGTGAGTCTGTGGGGAAACTATGCCCTCATTTGGTAAGGTATACAGTGGAAAAACAATAGTCAACAGCGGAAACAGTAACAACATGCATAACAATAGAAACCAAACAGCGGAAGCAATAAATATATACAGCAATGATGACAATGATGCAGCTGGTACAAGTTTCTAGGGAAAGCAGAAAACACAACAACATTCTGGAATACAACTGAAAACAAGTGCAAAAGAAAAACTAATTAAACTCCTCAGCATTCCGATCCCTGGCTCGGTCCCACGCTCACTAGCTCTAGTGCAATCAAGATCCTGAAGTAGAAGGGTGCTTGCCCTTATCTATACCTGCAACAACATAGTCTGCTTGGGCCCAAAAACATGGCCCAAACAGGCTGTGAGATACAAATCCCTGAAGGAATTCACCCAAAGATGTGTGCCTAACAGTCATTGAATACAATACATGTAATAAAACAGGAAGTGGTAATAGGAAAACACAAACATCTACAATCCACAGTTCTAACAAAAGAAGTGCACAAGTAAACAACCAGTAACAAGGAAAAAGGCAACCCTCTGGGTAGCTCTCACAGCCTAACCCCTATGGTTCAACCAATAAGTACTAGAAACGCTCTAGGTGGCACACACAGTCTCACCCCTCTGGTTTAGATATAAAACCAATAGACTCTCTGGGGAAGCACTCACCGTCAATTCCCCCTATAGTCTTGTATCGTGCTAAAGTCTCTCTGGGGAAGCACTCAACGTCTATTCCCCCTGTAGCCCACATCAAGGAACTATAAACTCTCTGAGAAAGAACTCAACGTCAATTCCCCATGTGGTCTCGTATCGTAATTAAAAGACACTCTGGAAAATCCCTTCCGTCAATTCTCCCTTTGGTCTACTACTCTAGGTTCTCATAGTCCTGAGTGAAACTAAACATGCTCAGCACTCGTGTCTCGTCCAAGTAAACCTCAAGAACTACTTGGCTATCATTCTAAGGCTCAACGGCATAATAAAGCAATAGTTCCACTATCCTACAACAAGGCATGGAAATTGGAAAAATGCCTAATAAGCAAAACATGCAAGGAAAAGAACAATAACACAGTATAAGTTATCCAAATTTCCAAGAAATGATTTATACTCAAGCAATCAAGCAAGAAGACATTGATAGGGGAAAACAGGAAAGCCACAATTCCCCACCCAAGGGAATTGGTGGAATTTGCACAAAATATTCACAGACTTCCTACGGAAAGGCACTAACCACGTACCTTGATCCTAGGTCATTGATAAAAGTGAACCACGATGACAGATTCCCCTTATAATGACGTAGATCTAAGAAAACACCCAAAATTATCAACCTACGAAAACATCGAAACCAGGAGGAATCAAGAAACAAGGATAAAGCAGAAGGAAGAACTCACCGCTGCGATTCCAACACAATCGACCGTGCTCAAATCGGAGATCGGACGGTGAGGCAGGATCTCATCCAAGATCTGGTCGTACGGTCACTCTCAGGCAAACAAAAACTGGAGAAGAAGATGGAAATTGGTGTTAGGCGCGACCCCGGTCCGTTTAGTGAAAAAAAATAAAGTACACGTCGTGTACTTTTTTAGTACATGGCATGTACTAGGTTCCTTCTGTACTCCGCCAATATAAGCCTCCACGTCACCCCTACACACCATGTGTGTGGCCCGGGCATGGCCAGCACATGGCTTCGAGCCGAATCAGAGTACACGGCATGTACTCAGAAAGTACATGGTGTGTACTTTGAAAATTTCCAGAAAAATAATTTTTCCTAAAAACACCAGAAAAAAGGAATAACATACATGAACGAAGATCCAGGTTCTTACAAACATCCCCCCTTAAATAAATTTGTTCCCAAATTTCCCTAATGGGGTGTAGAAGAAGAATCCCCAAACAATTCTGGCCACTGTGATCGTACATCAGCCTCCCTCTCCCAGGTCTCGTCCTGTACTCACCTCTGCTGCCATAGCACTCGTACCATAGGAACAAACTACCCACAGAGAACCTTTGTACTGCGATCGACAATCTGGATAGGATGCTCCTCAAACGACGCATCCACTTCATGCTCGACTTCCTCAGGCTGAAAGGCGTGAGATGAGTCTGAAAAGTAATGTCGGAGCTGAGAGACGTGGAAGATGTCGTGAATGGCCTGATACCTTTGAGGTAGCTGCAACCGATAGGCGACCGGTCCCACTCTCACCATGACCTCAAATGGTCCGACATACCGCGGGGAAAGCTTACCCTATCTCTGAATCCTCTTGTGTCCCAACCTTTGTGCGACACGCGGGAAAACCTGATCCCTGACCTCGAACTCCAGAGGTCTTCTCCACTGATCAACATAAGACTTCTACCGAGACTTTTTCATAGCCATCCGCTTCTGAATCAGCTCTATCAGCTCTGACGTCTTTTGAATGAGATGAGGTCCCAGCAGAGCTTCCTCTCCTGCCCCCATCTAGCATAAGGGTGATCGGCATGGCCTACCATACAAAGCATCATATGGTGCCATCTGAATGGTCACCTGGAAACTATTGTTGTAGGCGAACTCCACCAGAGGAATATGCTTCTCCCAATAACCGCCATACTCTAGGATGCAAGCTCGGAGAGTATCCTCAAGCACCTGGATCATGCGCTCGGACTGGCCATCAGTCTGGGGATGGTATGATGTACTCAAAAGTACCTGTGTACCCAAGGCCTTCTTATGTCCCTACCAGAACTGAGAGGTAAATCGCGCATCCCTGTCTGAAACATTGGAGTGTGGAACTCCATGCAGAAGAATGATCTCTCGGATGTAAAGTCATCCCAGATCATCCACACTGAAGGTTTCCTTAATTGGAAAGAAGTGAGCAACCTTCGTAAGCCTGTCGACGACAACCCAAATAGCATTGTTCCCTTGAGGCGACCTCGACATCCCATTCACGAAGTCCATCATGACATCGTTCCACTTCCACTTCGGAATGGGTAACTACTGTAAAAGTCTTTCTAGTCACTAGTGCTCTACCTTCACCTGCTGACAAGTAGAACATCCCATGATGAAACCCGCAACATCCTTCTTCATAGTTGGCCACCAGCACTGGCAATGAAGATCCCGATACATCTTGGTGACACCAGGATGAACTGCCCAAACTGAGGAATGAAAATCTCGCATCAGCTACTCGCTTATGTCTGATGGTACCCATACACATCCCTGGAAATGTAATATCTCATCCTCTCCCACTGACCATCTAGGAAGAGGGTCCTCTACTGACACACTCTCCCACTGGACTAAGCCTTCAGAGTCTGATAGATGCCTCATCCATACCCGATCAGGAAGTGTAGAGGTAACAGATACAGAAGATAGGAAGGTTTGTCCCTGTCTGTTATGAACCTCTAGATGCATCTCAGAGAACAGAGGCATCAGCTGCCACTCACTGCTAGCCTCCTAAACTGCCTGACTCTGAGTTCTCCTACTCAGTGCATCTGCCACTGCGTTTCCCTTCCCCACCATATAGGAAAGATCAAAATCAAAAGACTGAAGGTAATCGACCCACCTGCGCTGTCTCAGGTTCAGATCCCACAGAGTGAAAATATACTTGAGACTCTTGTGGTCAGTGAATACCACAAAGTGTTCTCCCAGCAGATAGTGTCTCCAACAGCGCAAGGCATGAAAAACAGCTTCCAACTCTAGATCGTGCATAGGGTAGTTCCTCTCATGTGGCCTCAACTGCTGAGACCCATACACAACGACCCCATCCACCTTCATAAGCACATCTCTCAGACCGATACCTGAAGCATCACAGTAAACAGTGTAGTACTTTCCTGGCACCGGTAAGACTAGTATCGGTGCTGACGTCAACCTCCCTTTCAGCTCCTAAAAGGCTGACTCACAAGAATCTGACCATAAGAACTTCGCTCCCTTCTTGGTCAGACCTTTCAAAGGTACTACTAGATGAGAAAAGTCATGATTTAAGTGTCTATAGTATCCATCCATCCCTTGGAAACTCCTTACCTCAAAGACATTCTTCGGCTGCTCCCAGGAAACTACAACTCTCACTTTCTCTGGGTCCACTGATACTCCCACCTCTGAGATGACGTGACCCAAGAAGTGAATCTGATCCATCTAGAAGTGGCACTTCGAGAGTTTAGCATAAAGCTGATTCTCTCTCAGTGAACTCAGAACAATCTCAAGATGTGTGGAATGGTCATGTCGAGTGTGATAGTACACCAAGATATCGTCCATGAAGACCACGACAAAGGAGTCCAAGTAAGGATGGAACACTCGGTTCATCCGTGCCATGAAAACTGCAGGCACGTTCGTGAGACCGAACGTCATGGCTGTATACTCGTATAGACCATACCTGCTCCTGAAGGCTGTCAGAGGTATATCTGATGGTCTAACATGCAACCGATAATAACCGGACCTCAAGTAAATCTTCACGAACACCCGGGCTCCTCGAAGTGATCGAAAAGGTCGTCAATTCTAGGGAAAGGATATCGGTTCTTGACCGTTAACTGGATCAGCTTCCGATAATCCACCCAAAGCCGAAGGGTACCATCTGTCTTCTTTGCAAATAGGACAGGCGAACCCCAAGGAGAAGTACTAGGTCGGATGAAACCCTTAGCATGTAGCTCCTCCAACTGCTTCTTGAGATCCTTCAATTCAGGTGTGGCCATCCTATAGGGAGGAATGGACACCGGTGACACTCCTGGCACGAGCTCAATAGAGAAGTCTACCTAACACTCCAGAGGCAAACCTGAAAAGTTCTCTGGAAAGACATCTGTGAAGTGATCCACCACTGGAGGAAAATCCAATTGTGGAATCCCCTGATCATCCAGATAAATACTAGAAATCTGGGTCGTCACCCCTCCTACCCCAAGATGCTTGAGTCCTGCTCGACTCGCCCGAACATCCCACTCTTCCTTATGAAGAAAAGACTCACCCTCTAGTGAAACGAACCTCACTCTGTGGCGATAGCAATTGACGACTGCCTGAAAGGAAATCAACCAATCCATGCCAAGGATGATATCATATACTGTCATCTCTAGGACATAGAGATCCTATAAGAAGCGATACCATGCAACCTCGAGAGGGCACTCTCTACACTGGCATACACTAGATGTCCTCGTCCCCAAAGGTGTGTCTAGGGTCAATGAGTCGGCAGAAGAAACGACGCAGAGTCCAAGGCTCTCCACAACAGAAACAGAGATAAAGCTATGTGTAGCACCAGTATCAAAAAGGGATGAAGATAAAATTGAGGCTACTAAAATCGTACCTCGAATAGTAGAAGGGTCGAGATCCTGCTCCTGATAAGTCTGCTCCACGGTGAAAGACTGGCCTGTACCACGGCCATGCACCACTGGCTGACCACTCTGAGCTGAACCTACCTGCTGGTGCTGAGGAACTGGTGGCTAACTGGCATGGCCTCGACCACCACCTTGACCCGAACGGCCAGAAGAACTCCAGTTCCCCGACTGGTGAGAAGCTGGTGGTGCTGCTCCTGAACGAGGAGTCATGGAAGAACCCCGGTCACCAGCTGTGGGTGAGAAAACCTGGCAGAAATGCTGAAGATGACCCATCTTGTCGCAAGATCGGCACTCCACGGGGTCCCACTGGCACTGCATCCTCGTGTGCCCCGACCATCCACACTGGTAGCATGTCACCTGGCTGCCTGAAGATGCATCTCTCTTCCACAGATCACCGTGTGTAGGCTCTCTACGATGCTTCTTACTATCATCTAGAGAAAGACTAGCTCTAGAAGCAGAACCACCCTGGCTCGCAGCTCTAGAGTCTCTCAGATTGCGCTCCGCAATCAGTGCCTGGTTGACAATGTAAGTAAGGGAAGTCAGCTAGAAGATGTTCACCTGTGAGTGGATCTCCCGCCTGAGACCGTCCTCAAAATTCCTTGCTAAGAACACCCCACTCCCATCCCGGAGGGGCGTGAAGCGCTGTAGCTCAGTGAAACGAGTAGAATACTCCATGATAGAAAGAGTACCCTGCTCTAAGCCCATGAACTACCGGGCTCGGTCATCCCTCAGGGTCTCCGGGTAGAAGTAGTCATAGAACACGCACTGGAACTCCTCACAATCCATAGCCTGCTGCGGACCCGCCTGCGAGATCACGTCCCACCACCTCTTGGTGGAGTATCGGAGCATATAGGTGGTGAGATTAACCCGCCTCTCTGGAGGCGTCTCCAGATGCTCGAAGATAGTCAGCATTGATTCCAGCCATGACTCTGCAGCCTGAGGTCCTCCTTCCCCAGAAAACATGGGAGGATGTTGCTGCTAAAAACCCCGCGTCAAATCTACCATAGACATGGCAGGAGGAGGAGCTCTCTGGAAGGCCTGCCTCATCCACATGAATCCTTCCCTGAACTGCCCATCTGCACTTGCAACCAGTATAACAGCCGGTGCCAAGGCTGGCCCGACTGGAGGATCGATAGGAAGTCCCTGATCAGCCCTATTTGGCATCTGATCACTGCCCTATGATAGACGTATGACAGGAGGACATCTCAGAGGCATAGCTCTGAAAGATCAAAATCACACCTTAGATTAGGAAAACAAGGACAGAGAACACAAAATTACAAAACGGAAACATGGGAACAAAAACACACAAGTTTACAAAACTTGACTGCATGGCGTGTATATAACTACATGGCGTGTCTTCTTAACCCACTGACATGGGCGTGTACTCCTACCCTACAAGTCGTGTACACTTCAAACTACACGGGGTGTTGCACCCACACATGTCATGTACTTGAAAATGGTTCCCCTGCCTGAGTCTCCTTACACGACTAACCCACACGGTCCGAATTAACCTGAGACTACACGGCGTGTTCTTAACACACACGGCGTGTACTAGAAAAAGCTTTGGCAGCCCGTGTTTGTGAAACACATGGCCTTATACACGGCTGAACCTTACACGGTGTGCTCCAAACAAAGACGGCGTGCATAGGCATGGTGACCTCATCCCGTGTTGTTTGTGACACGGCCAGGTACCTGGAAATGACTACACGGCATGTTCTGAACAAACGCGACGTGTGGAAAAGAAGGTGACACCATCCCGTGTTGTTCATGACATGGTCGGGTACCTAGACAAGACTACACGGCGTGTTCCTTCTGGACATGGCGTGTTCTTCCTGAGATTACCCAACCTGTGTTGTTAGTGACACGACCGAGTAGACGGCTCATTACTACATTGCGTGTACCTACCATACACGGCGTGTTCCTAATGTTACTGTCACAACACCGTGTTCAGCTCACACGGTCAGTAAAATGGCATGAAAACTACACGACATGTATCCAAAAAGTACAAGCCGTGTATTCTTGGTTTTTCTGGGTAGTATCTCAGAAACTGCACAGAACCCTAGAAACACTAAAAACAAGGCAAATAGGTGCCAAATTCTGATTCATGAAGGACCATACTCCCTGCGAATCAAAGCTGGGCATCTCCCATAGTAACATACAAGGGAAAAAACAAAAAACTCTCTAACAAAACAGCTGATATTATATCAAGAATCTATCACAACAACATGCATAATCTACATGAAGTATATCACAACAGCATGCAATCGCTAATGCACCATAGATGGCATGACAAGAATGCATGTCATGTGATTCTACAAGTGCCTATATGATGCATGAGATGGAATACCCTCATCTCATCGGGTTGCGACAGAAATAGAACCGAAATATCAAATCAATAATAGTACAAGTCATGATAATCAATCTAGGTGAAAACATATCAACCATAAAACTCAAAACCAGCAAACTTCAATTAACGAGGTAGTATGGCCTTTCCCTGTACACAGGTTAGCTACTCCCGAGCACAGCTTAATACCAAGTACTGAATCCATCCTATCCCTGGATAAAGTCTCCAAACAGTAAAGAAAGAGAAAAGAACGCCCCTGATACCACTTTGTAATGACACGAATCCAGAGCCCCTCCACTGGTGCCCCATACCCGGTTCACCACATGACCTCAAGCGCGTTTCCTCAAATGCCAGAGGCTGTCGACTAGCAGTGAGGGCCTTGTTGAGTCAGTGGGGAAACTATTCTCTCATTTGGTAAGGTATGAAACAGAAAAACAACAGTCAACAATGGAAACAGTAACAACATGCATAACAAAAGAAACCAAACAGCGGAATAAATAAATATATATAGCAATGATGACAATGATGCAGCAGGTACAAGTATCTATGGAAAGTAGCAAACACAACAACATGCAGGAATACAACTGAAAACAAGTGAAAAAGAAAAAAAAATAAAATCCTCAGCATCGCGAGCCCCGGCTCAGTCCCACGCTCTCCAGCACTAGCGCAATCATGATCCTGAAGTAGAAGGGCGCTTGCCCTTATCTATACCTATGACAACATAGTCTGCTTGGGCCCAAAAACATGGCCCAAATAGGGTGTGAGATACAAATCCCAAAAGGCAATCAACCAAATATTTGTGCCTAACAGTCAATGAATACAAGGCAAGTAATAAAATAGGAAGCAGTAACAGGAAAAAACGAACAGCTACAATCCACAGTTCTAACAAAAGAATTGCACATGTAAACAACCAGTAACAAGGAAAAAGGTAACCCTCTGGGTAGCTCTCATAGCCTAAACCCTATGGTTAAACCTATAATTACTAGCAACCCTCTTGGTGGCACACACAGACTCACCCCTCTGGTTCAGATATAAAAACAATAGACTCTCTAGGGAAGAAATCACCATCAATTCCCCCTATAGTCTCGTATTGTGCCGAAGGCTCTCTGGGGAAGCACTCAACGTCTATTCCCCCTGTGGACTGCATCGAGGAACTACGGAATCTCTGAGGAAGCACTCAATGTCAATTCCCCATGTGGTCTTGTATCGTAATTAAAAGACACTCTGGAGAATCCCTTCCATCAATTATCTCTTTGGTCTACTACTCTAGGTTCTCACAATCCTAAGTGAAACTAAACATGCTCAGCATGCGTGTATCGTCCAATTAAACCTCAAGAACTACTTGGATATCATTCTAAGGATCAACAGTATAATAAAGTAACAGTTCCACTATCCTACAACTAGGCTTGGAAACTGTCAAAACGCCTAATAAGAAAATCATGCAAGGAAAAGCACAAGAACACAGTATAAGTTATCCAAATTTACAAGCAATGATCACTACTCTACCAATAAAGCAAGCATACAATGACAGGGGCAAAACAAGAAACCCAGAATACCCCACCCAAGGGAATTGGTGGAATTTGCACAAAATTTTCACAGACTTCCTTTGGAAAGGCACAAGCCACCAACCTTGATCCTAGGTGATCGATATAAGTGAACCACGATGACAAATTTCCCTTTGAACGATGTATATCTGAGAAAATTCACAAAACACTCTACCTAAGATTACTTGGAAACTAGGAGGAATCATGAAACAAGCCTAAAGCAGAAGGAAGAACTCACCTCTTTGATTCTAATGCAATTGACCGTGCTCGAATCGGAGAATGGACGGCGAGGCGGGAGCTCGTTGAAGATCCGGCCATACGGTCACTCTCAGGTGGACAAAAACTGGAGAAGAAGATGGAAATTGGGGTTAGGCGCGACCCTAGTCCGTTTACTGGAAAAAAATTACATGGTGTGTACTTTTAGAGTACACGACGTGTACTGGGTTCCTTCTGTACTCCGCCAAAATTGGCCTCCACGTCACCCCTACACACCGTGTGTGTGGCCCTGACACGGCCAGCCCATGGTTTCGAGTCGGATCAGAGTACACGGCGTGTACTCAGAATGTACACGTCGTGTACTTGGAAAATTTCCAGAAAAAACATTTTTCTTAAAAACTCCATAAAAGTGAAAAAACATACCTGAACTAAGATCCAGGTTCTTACAACCACCATAACCCAATAAGAACAAACCTATATCTGAAACACACAATGGAAACCATGACGATTCCATTTTCACCACTAAACACCACCCCACTGAACCTGTAAGGAGCACTTTCATCTTCCAAAACCAAATTCCAAAAAATCAATGCATCCATCCCTACAAATATGAATAGGGAAGGAGTATCGGGATTAAAGGTCAAGGATGTGATATGAATGGATAGGGGCTCCGAACGAGACTAAAACAATAATCTAGAAACCAATACAATCTGACTGATGAGAACTAGAAAAACTATTGACTACACAATAGAAAATCCCAAAAAGAAAGAGGAACAAATCTACATATCTGACATGGTAAAGTGTAGTATAATGTGAGGTAATAGTATGGTTATACCGTCAAGGGAATTCAATAATGAACAACCTTAATTGGGGCCATCCAAACCACTCTATAAGTCTCTCAGCATAAAATAACACCCCCTAAAAAGAGACCCCATCAGCAATGCCCATGGTAATATGAAACTGGAAAGAAAGGGAACAAACTCAAGGAGATTCAGATAAGGATAAAAATAAAAGAGGGGATAAAGTGAATAGAGGGAGGAGGAGGGAGAAGGAACCCAAGAACAAAATCCCCCCCCCCCCTCAAGATCGCCACTGAGGAGAATCCTAGGGTGCGATGGAGGGACTATTTAAGAATTTTTATCTATCTTCTTGAATTATAATTATTTTATGGGATGGATTATATTGATGAAAATTTAAAAATTAATACTTTTCAAATATAATTTTGGAATTTCATTGAAGGAAATAAAAAAGAAATGGATTCAAATATTTGATGGTATTTCAATAAAATCATCTAAGAATTGTACCACCATGATTCAGAACAATGTTTGATTATCTCATATGAACGATAGTAAAACTCTATTGACAAATATGAATTGTAATGATGAAAAAATAAAAGTTTTTTTTGGAAATGATGAATAATTAATGACTAAAGGAATTATAAATACCATAGTTTTGAGAGAAGAATTAAAGAATAAATAATTTCATTATATTGATTGTTTTCATGAATTTTTTTTGAGTGTATGTCACCATTGTAACTCAGCATTGGAACCAAATTCAATCAAAAATGGTATAATATCAAAGGAAAGATTGGGAATTATCATATAAAAGTTAGGAGGACTAACAATAATTTATATTAAGAATGTATTATAGAGGAATCATTTATTATAATTGTGGATGAAGAAATTAGATTATAGAACCAGAGATAATGTTAGAGAATCTTACATGAGAGGAGACATGGTAAGAAATACTATTCATCCAATGAATATGGGAGATTAAAGTTAACTGAATTTAGTACACAATGATGTTTTTGATCAAATTTATGTAAACAATGATACCCTGAGAGGGGGGTGAATTTGGTTAATATTCAAATTAATAAATTTTTTTCTATTGTGTTTCATAATTTGAGGATATTGTTCCCATGATTGTAGGAATTGTGTCATCCTTATTTACTTGATATCTCATTAACCATAATTGTAATCAACCATTATGTTTTACCCCCAAACCATTCACCTGACCCGATCTGTTACATAGCCAAAGGGAATTCCTGATCCCCATGGACTGGCGATACGTACCTGGGGATCAAAAAACACACCAAGGGAATGATTTCTCCCAACCTGAATGAAAAAAATGGAAATATATAGATACTCAAAGTGGAAATAAACAGTAAAAGGATGATATATATATATATATATTCTAAAACTATATAAAGACAGTGAAAATAATAGTACATAGAAAATAGATAAATACCCAAAGATACATGTACAACTAAAAACTTAAATGAAATAAGAAACTACTCCATGTGATATTCTATGAAACCTCCCACCATCTACACAAACCAGTTAATGAAAAAACATACCACCTTACTATGGATCCTTGCCTTTCCCAACATTGAAATACATTCAATGGTCTACACACATAAAAATGGGTGCACATGGTGTTTGCTAACATTATTAGTAGGATCCCACCGAAGTTCTCCATAACAAGTATCTATATAAAAATTCCAATATTCTCCTTTTAAGTAAATCTTGGAAAGATATGTATTAAAGCAGTTATATAGAAAACATGGTAAAAATTTTCCTTTTTCATAGTTCTAAAAAATAATGTATTAAAATTTGAATTAATATTTTCCATATCATAATTCACAAGAATAAATATTCACATCCATGATAAAATAGTACAAATAGAAGTAGTACCAAAAATAGTAGTAGAACATGAATAAAAAACCCCCAGAATATAACCTGTTAGGCAGCCGAGTACTAATACCAAAAAATCATCAAACTCTGCACTACCTTAGATGAATCCAATTATATACACTCTTGGATTAGGGAGACACCCAAATGTAAGAAACCCCAACATCATATATGTACCTAGAGCCAATAATCCACAGTCTTGGAAGAAAGGATCACCCCAATGTGTGAACCCCAACAACTGATGATTGCCTCAAAAATAAAACTTCAACCTAGTACCCAAGGTAAGCCATGTTCTATTTTTCACAGTCATCCCAATGTTTTGAAACCATTTCAAAAAAAATTCCAATTCAATTTTTAATAGGTTAACTATAGTGACTTACTTTTTTCCAAATCGTCTGATGATTTTAAAATACAAAATCCTTTTCAATTTATCAAAAACAAGGGAAAACACATTTTTCATAAAAATATTTTTTCAAAACACGCAAATATCTTAAAATTTTCATAATAATTTATTAATAAATAAATATATTAAATTAGGATAGCAAGTTTCATCAATCATACGCTATAAAAGGATTCACCAACCTTAAAACACAAGTCTCACGCACCTACAATGGGATCAACCATGAATGAAACCAATAAACATCAATGGATACCCTAGTGTTCAAACCAAAATACAAGAAAAATTAAACTTAGTAAAAGTAATTCGGTGGAAAGTAATAAATCAACATACATCAGGTAGACACAAATGTTGTACTAAAACCAATAACGAATAATTGTAATAGTGATCCATGAAACACATCAATATTTTTAATTCAACAACATAGAGTTTATATTCATAAATACCCAGAAAATCTATCAATCTCCATGGGAGGGGAGATTAAGAAAAAGAGCGAAAACTTACTTGTTATATCACAAAATGAATGGATCAGGGATCAAATGCTGAAGAAACATGCCTGGATGGGTTGAAGGGAACCCAAAATTAAATGAGTATGTATTTAGGTAGATAAAATGGAACACAAAGGGGAAAAATGATAAATTCAGTTGTGCTTCCTATTTATAAATAGTCAACAAGACATTACATTATGTGTATCCATGTTTGATATCATATAATTTTCAACTTTTGTAATCATCATGAAATATATCACCTTTTGATTAATAATGGATTTAATTTTATAAATGAGTTACACATCGGGGCACCCTATAATAGAGCATGAAAATTTCTAATTGGTTGTAGAACAGACATAATCCATTATATAAATTCCAACAAATGTTTGACATAACCATCATAGGTATCCTCCCAATTCCTTCTCAACCCTACCCATTAAATGAAATGGAAAACCCATGATAAGATTAAAGACATATCTATTAGAAGAGTAGGAGGATGTTAAAATCTCCAACAATAGAAGCTTCATATCCCCAAAATTCCAATGAAGATGCCTCCATGTTAAAATGATAAATACATTACTCTATAATTATTTCCTCATGCTCCATCTTCTCATGAGAATTTAAACTGTGATTCCATAGAACCTGAAGCAAATGTATCATCCTCACATGACGTATATTGGTTTCAGAATCAACTTTCAAGATTGGACTTTTATTGATGCATAATTATTCTTTATCTTTATGATCTTGTCATCTCAAAACATGAGAAGGATCAGATATATAATTTCATTTCTGAGATATGTGAAGCATGTTATGCATCTATTTAATATGGGGTGGAAATGACGTGTGATAAAAAACATTCCAAACCTTCTCAACAAACCTAAAAAGTAACACAAAATTTGGATCATGATTCCATTGATTCCAAAGTTGTCAGGGTCGTAACTGAGGTGAATCTTTCAAGAAAACCCTGATATCAACTGATAACACCAATGTTCTATGATGGTCATCGACATAATACATATATCCAATATTTTTCATCAACATACTCTAACAAAACAACTAAATATTTCATTTCATAAACAACACCAAACTTGATCCAATCAATGAATTTTCAGCAATCTCATTCCAACAGAACTGATATTTACAAGGACAATCATACAAATACTCAAAACGAGACACTCTAATTTCATATTGATACCTATTATGATAAAAAATCAATATTTCCTAAGTGATTATCCCATTTCTCAACAAAATCAAGAACAAAGGCATGAAGAATATCATCAAGAATTTTTATTTCCCTTTATTCATATCCATCTGACTATGGATGGTATGCCATACTAAAACAAACATGTGATCTTAATGCCACCTGAAGGATATTACAGTAGAGATAAGCTAAAAAGGGATTTCTATCATAAACTATAGTATATGGAACTCTATAAAATATAATAATATATTTTACATATAGATGTACCACCTCTTCATCTTGGTTATACCCAAAAATGGTATAAAGTTAGTGGATTTCATCATTCTATCGATACAATCCATATCACATTTTCTATTTTCTTTGTATAAATAATCCATAATATGATGTCTATTAATATCTATTCCCACTTCCATGTATTCACTAGATGTGTATAAAGATAACCTAACTGTTTCTAATGCACAGATTTTACCTTTTTCTCATGTATAGTAATGTGAGACAAACACATCAATTTCAAATATCATATCAGGCCACAAGAATTGTTTCCACGTGTCATAGAAAATATTATTATTTCATGGGTGAACTACTAACTGGGAACTATGGAAATTTCCCATACAACTCTCCTTACCTACTATAGCACCACAAAATAATTTATAAATTAAATAACTTCATAATTTTAGATTCACCATTATTTAATAGTCTCCCCAACTGTAATATACTTTCTAATGTCATAGAAATAATCATCAACATGTTGTTCTAGAAGATTCAACTCATGAATTGAAGATTTTATCTGAACGCTCATCAAGTAGTTCTCATCCCTTAATTCTTGGACTCCAATGTGAAACAATGTAAAAAAGATCCATCAAGATCCACTCTACCCATGAATATTTCACTAACTAGTTTAGAATTTTCCAGGTGATAGCATCCACAATGACATTCCCCATCCTCGAGGTAGAGGTGATATAGAATTCCAAAA
Organism: Viscum album; assembly: GCA_963277665.1. NCBI lineage: Eukaryota > Viridiplantae > Streptophyta > Magnoliopsida > Santalales > Viscaceae > Viscum > Viscum album. The sequence continues at coordinate 1,116,104,947 of OY728146.1, forward strand.
TCTAATGTTATTATACTTAGAATATCTATATGAGATTTAAGTATTTCTGAGAAAAGATATAGCTCAGATTCTACTGCTCAGAAAAGAAGGTGAACCTCGGTAAAAAAACATAGTTCCACCTGCACATAAAATTATTCATAAGCACAATAAGATCTATATCCTAAATGGGGTAATTCGTCTTATGTTGTTTGATTTGATGAGAGCCATAACCCACCAAACTATCATCGATCATAATCATGCAACCTAATACAACACTAAAATAATTAAATACACCACATATGCATTACCAATCTTAAGTATGTCTAAGATAGAAGTTGATGTAAAAAGTCATTTTAGTTTATCTAAATAAGAATATCACATTGAATCCCATGTGATTTTCAATGATTTCATGGTAATGGTAGTCAATGGTCATGACTGTTTAGAGAAATCATTAATAGACTGTCACTAACATACATCAACGTGAAGGGAACTCATAATATTAATGTAATTATATGGTTAATTACAAGAAAATAAAACCATTACCTTTCTAGGATCCACAGATTAGCCATGTTCAAAAATCATGTCCCCTATGAATTTCACTTCATGAATGTAGATACTAATTTTCAAAAGAATTCCATACAAACAGTCACCTATTTGAAGTTATAGAAATAAAATCTGTTGGTTCTTGCACTTACACATTGATATCGAATAAACTAGAATATCATCCATGAACACTATTAAAAATGTGTTATGATATTAATAGAATATCTTATTCATTGATGCCATAAAAATAGGATGACTGTTAGTTAGACCAAAAGTCATCATAAGATATTCATAATCAACATACCTACTCTTAAAAGATATACTCTTTATATCAGACTCTAAAACGCTGATCTAATGATAGCCCAATTAGATATAAATATTTTAAACCCAATATTCACCCATTAAACTGATAAAACAAATAATTCACAAGATTTAATCGATAAGTTTTCTTAACTATTACCTAGTTCAACTTCCAATAGTCTACACACAATCTAATTGAACCATCTACCTTCATGGAAGAGTGAAAAGGTATCGTCCAAGGTGAAACTCTATGAAAAACAAAATCTTTTTCCAACAGTTCATCCAAATGAATATTAAGATCTTTCGGCTCTATAGGTTTAAAAAGATAATAAGGTATTTATGTAGACTGAATCCCAAACAACAATTCAACTGTAAACTCTACCTCTCTCTTAGGTGGAATACCTGATATGTAATCTGGGAAAATGATAAAAAAATCACAAAACACAACTAGAATAACGTCATCAAAAAAACTCATCAGGATCAATCAAAAGAGTAGACATTAAACTTTTGAGCTCTAGGTAGGAAGTCCCTAAATTACCATTCCTTGGGTCCCACTTCCCCATAATCACATAAGAGACCTATTGGAAAAAATTAATGAAACACTCGGATGATAAAAATAAACATTATCATGATGAGAGACAAGAAAATACAAACCAATGATGATGTAAAATTGATCTATATCAAGAATAATAAAATCCTAGAAGATCTCTTTATCAACTATTGTTAATGAATAAGTAGGACACCAAAAGCCTTACAATTCATCTTACCAAGGGGTTTATCTAACTCCATTTGAGAGGACATATTTTTTTTATGGATGTTTAAGAATATAGAAAAATGTGAAGATATAAACAAGGTATGGGCTCTAGTGTAAAATAAATAAATCACTATGAAATATCAAATAATGACAGTAAAACTCACTATCATTGGACATAAATCATCTTCTGTAGGATAGTCATCTACTACATGAAAGTTCATTACTCATGATGCCAATTTTGTAGCCCAATATTTCTTAAAGCATTTGATTTCCCTGTAGTTTCCTTTAGAGATTGAAATCCTTGAACATAATGAGGTGTAGATTTATCCAAATATAGTAATTGAAATTGACCAACACATCCATATTTGTTTTGTGTTTTTATGGGAACATGAAAATAACATCGGGTGTGCCCGATGTCTCTTCACTAATAGTAAGTCAGATTTATATTGTTGTCTATAGTAGATGGTGTAGATGAGGCTCACTTCTCAGACCCATATCCACCACCCTTGTGATGATACTTCCACTTCCTCTTCCTCCCATGCATATCTCTGAATCTACCACCATATGGAAGAGAATAGATGAAAAAGGATACTTGGTCATCCATATTAATCGATTTCAAAATATCATTGTATACCTTATCCTCAAAATTAGAATGATATAACATAAATAAATTTGATTTGATATATGGTTTAAATCATTATAGTTTCTTCTAAGACTTCAATTGATCATTCTATTCCACATTCTAAGAAAATTGGAAAAGCACAAAAAACTAATTTTTACATGCCAACACCGATGATCTAACATATGCAAAGAGAGTAACAGAAGAGATTTTTCTAGAATCCGAAACTATTGATAAAAATATTGTTGGAACAAGGTATTAAAATCCTTCCAATGAAATTCAATGTGTCTATCTTCTTAAAGTATGGAATCCCACCATCACTAACTAAAACTCTCATGACTGAATGTTACACCCTTCAACTTGAAAATTTTAGGAGTTTCTAGAATGTCAGTGATTTGATTGATCCTATCTAGCCATCCCTTCACCACTTCAGGTCCATTCATTAATTTAAAAGAAAATATATTATCATGTAATAATTCATGTGATCGATCTCACTCTTCTCCAGCTCTAGGATATACCTCATCAACTATTTTCTAAACTCATGGTATTTGCTATTAAAAAAAACGAAATTACCATACTATAGTCTCAATAAGATTCTGAACTATTATCATTTTACCTTATGTAGAATTGGGTGTACCTTCATTATGAACTTGTTGAATACATCTCTAAGGCATATTGTATCTCACTGAAATAGACGGAATGAACAAAAAACATGTTAAATATCATTTCAATTCAAAAAACCCATAATCTTAAAGTAATATTTAAAACAAAACCCAAAACAATGGTAACATATCCAAAAATCCCATGGAAATGAGAATCTCATTAGGACAATAACTATCAAGGAACATATCGCAACATACCTCCCATGTCTTGACCTTCATATCTCTAGTCTAATAGACTTCTTAATATATGAACTCTTGGGGAAAATCATTGTCTATTGACACATTGTAAGGAAAAAACCTGATTTACCATCAAACCTGGAACCGGACCTGATCCATGACATAACATAATGGATTTCTTGATTCCCATGGGATGGGGGAAAAATTTCATCATCAAACAACACACCAAGGGAATGATTTATCACAACCTAAATGAAGAATATATATATATATACACACACACTCAATAGAGTAAGAAATAGCGGGAGACTAATATATATATATATATATATATATATATTCCAAAATAGTAATAAGTCATCAGAAAAAACAACTAGATTTGAAGAAAACTCCAAGTGACACATCCAGATTCAAGGATCAATGAAACAAGAAACTATTATATGTGATAGTGTGGTAAAACTCCACCATCTCACCACCATCTACCCAACTCAGCTAACAATAAATCCAACCACCTCACTGTGTCTCATTGCCTTTCCTTGTATCAAACTATATAAAACAGTGTATACAACACCAAAGGGTTCCACTGGGTGTGAGATAATAGGCTCATTAGGATCCCACCAAAGTTCTCCATTACAAGTCTATGTATAAAAATTCAAGTATTATCGTTTCAAATAAAAATGGTATGATAAGAAGTAATACATTTTTATAAAACATAATGGCAAACCTTTCTAATTTTAACATGTATAAAACAAAATCATGTATATGAATTTAAAAGAAGATTTTACATATAATCCTTTACAAAATCAACATGCATATCAAGGATAAAATAGTACAATGTCAACTTGTACAAAATAATAATAGTAGCCCAGGTATCAAAGCACTGAGGAACACAAAATGTCAGGTAGCAAACTACTCATACCAAAAATCAATTATCAGTTCCCTATGGTACCAGAAGCCAATTATATACATTCTAGGAAAAGAGATACACCCATACATGTGAAACCCTAACATTATATATTCTCTAAGTATGGATGCTTAATGAGTCGTATTTTTATATAACTATATTTCATAACAATTTCATGACTGAAATTGTTAACTAAATTTTAAGTCACATATCTTCTTTTGTATAATACTAGATCCCATAACCCAAATCACACAACCCCAAGCATGAGATCCTAGACTAATAAACAAAAAAATATAATCCTTGAAATAATACCATTGTTTTTATAAAACTATGATCAAAACTTCTAGGTTCATAATCTTAAGTGAGAGTCTCCTTGAACATACATTAAATTAAAAGACCTCTAGGTGAAAGTCAAATATATGTGTAACATAATGAATGAGTATGATACTAAATAAATCATAGGAATGTATCTTTTTGTGAAGTATTAATGGAAATGAACCAAGTGTGTATCTCCATTCTCAATACTTCATATGTTACTACCATTATAATTCCACATTATATGATCCACATTTGAGAAATTGATTTTGAATTCGTTCAAAACTCACTCAGCCTAACATTTCACTAGACTATTCTTATGGATGAAATCACATAACCATGAAATCTACCCTCTTTGAATTTAAAAACATAAGGGGAATTTATAGGATATTTTCAACCACATCAAATCATAAAAACATGTTAATATGTCCATTCATCCTATATTGTATTTTTTTATCATATGAAATATTCTAAATCATAAAATCAGGTGAATAATTTCACATGACAGATGTCGTGAGTTTCTCCCACAAAAATTCTTAATCATTTGACTTTTTCAAGCTCAGAATCCCATAGTAGAATTAGATCCCCATAATTTCCATGGAATCCTATTTATGAAAACATATGAGACATTCAATCATATTTTATTACATAAATATTTACCTGATCATGTGGTCCATTAATGATTACTCACTCCACATAACCCATTGACACAAAAACCTTCACATCATTTATAGAGTGACTAATTTATTCCCTTTTTGTGACTACAATGTTTTTTCCCTTCATGCATAAAAAACATACCTAAACTGCTAGAAACTTATGTTAAAACTATCGCATTTACTTTTGGTCAAACCATGATCTATTCATGTTTAAATGATAAATTTAATACTCCATGAATAATCTGTCACATCAAAATACATCACTTATTAAATAACATTTCCCTTATGATCTTATGAAATTGTGTAAACTATAATAGATTACATGATTTTTTTTCTTCTCATCAAAATTTTTCACCATGTCTAGAAGTAAACAGTATTTTCTTCGATCGGATTCAATGAAACTTATAGTTTTCTCATGAATTTAAAAAATAAAAATAGTTTCAAACATCAACTTCATAATTTAATCTACTATTTATCTATAATAGAAACTTTGATATTCATCAAATTTTTTCAATCATTATCAAATCATTTACATATATATTATTACAATTAATATACATTCTATAAGAATAATGGAACAAGTAATGAAACTTCACATGTTGCAATATTATAGTCAATGTTACTATCTACCCTCAGTATACAATGTCAGCCTCTCCTCATCAGATCATTATCAATTCCACATCTATAAAACATGTACTCAATGACAACTAATACTTTTTTCATACTACACACCACATTTATTGACACTAAATCCAACCCCAAAGATAATTATGGATTGATTATTCTCCACAATTGTAATTTCTTATAAATATTATCATAAATCCATCCTTAATTGGATATATAATGTATATCTCTTATTATATGGATATGGATTATGGATTCTATTCATTCCTCTAGATAAATTTTATCTCACACTTTAACAACAAAATGATAATGTCCATGTAAATCCAAATTCAACCTTCACATTATCTTACCCTTAGTGTATCATGACCTATTATGTTACTGTCAACTCACCATTTCTCATTGAATCCCATAGGGTTGAATTAATATATAACTATACTCACCCAGAATTAAGGATCATCATTCAATATATTTTTAATGATCTTGAGTATAAAATGAAAGGTCGTATAGTTCTCATTGAAAAACTGAAATCCAAATATTTTCACCATTCATGATCAGAGTCACTTTCTTCTTTATTTTGGAACAAAACAAATAGACATTTAGATAGTGAAATTAATAAATGTAATTTAGTCATTGACCAATCCTGTTTGAGTTTTAAATAATAAATCATTTATGGAATCAATTGTTTAAGCACATAAACAAAAATTATTACCATTTCAGTCACTTTAATCCATATATTCTGAAAACATAACATTATTTCTCTTGAAAGTAATATTGTGATCTTAATAACACTAACACCAAACAGTCATTTTATAAGAAATTTAGTATATGTTTATGTCATATAATCTATTATAATAAAAAAAACACCAATTGTTAAAGATAACATCATGATTCCACATGGAATGCATGGTCTTTCAGTCTTCACAATACTCCTTTATTGGATGATACTAAAATTAATAAATTCCTCACAGACAATTATCCTTTAAATTTTCAAGCCTTTGCGCTTATCTAGATTACTGATATCAATTATTGAGATAAATCCAAGTGTTGAATTACACATTACAATGAGGTATAATACTTATTGAAAGTGATATTGATTTTTGATCATTATCGTAGTATTCAAAAAAAAACAATCTTCAAACACAAATATGATATAAAAAAGTAAATTAACATGAAATATATAATTGTTCACTTCTCTACATTTATTCATTTTCTTGGTGGTCAAATACCACATGAACTGTAGTCCCATATCAATGGATTGATATTTAACATGTCTTAGAACCACTATATTATTCAATTAAATGTAAATCATATACACCTCTACATATTTAGATCACGATCTCCATCATAAGATCTCCCCTTTTCAATATTTTATAACTTTTGGATACAATTTTGATACAAAAGAGGGTGTTTAACACCAACCGTTGATTATAATTCCATAATTGAATTCATGAATTATAAATAATCTTTTGGAATATACATATATTATTTTATAGAAAATTTTACATTTTAGGAAACATAAAATCCACATATTATATATCCCCATTAACTATATACAACATCAAAAATATATTAAAATGAGTTAAATTCATAGGTGTAGGGGTACCCCTAGAATAATCCAATATAGGATTGTGGTTATTCATGATGGAAAATTGATTAGTTATATGTTTCTCCAACTCATCATTGTAGTTATTCTTTTCATGACACCATTTACATATCATTCCTTTTTATAGCCATTATTTAAATCTCTCACTAATAGATTATTCATCATTTTAATTGAAAGAATTGAAAATTAATTCTCCCATTCTTTCTCCAACTTCCTAGCCAACTGCAATTGATATGTACATATAGTCAAGCATATATTATATATATTCTCTACCTAATTTTTGTGTATAATCCATCTGATTATTTTCCATCATTGTTATGGGATTAAAACCATTAGTACATGTTTTACTTATCGATGCACTACATGTTCTCTTCTCAAACATCCTCCTATACTAGAGGTCCCTTTCACTTGACTTCAATTGTCACCTCATTGTGTGGTTTGAGAGTCCACCCGCACATCATTCATGTCTATACTTTCTAAAATTCAGGAGAATCATCCTATATTTTTCCTACATAGGTAAGCCTACCTTCACATGAAATTCATTATTTCTCATAACTGAACTACATTCTGAGTTTTTCTAACAATTGTGTTGACTCTATTCAAGATTGTATATTTTATTTTATCCTAGTATGTACTTGGTAAATTTGTATTTGAGATCAATTTTTTCCTCCAACATTGTAAATTAATTTTTATCTTAACACGTTTTAATATAGTATATATCATCTTGTTATTTTCTATAAGACTTTATTACCACCTCAAGTATTCATTCAAATTCTTCGATTTCTTATAGCTCTAACATCATTATAAATTTCCATGATTAACACATCTAAAACATATCACATCTAAATTGTACCTCATGTAATTTTTTCATGATTGAGATGTAGTTACACCTAGCATTCTTCTAGAATTAAGACCGTTGGATTCTTGACACATACTCATGGCGTGTCCTAATATTCCACAATAATGAAATTTCCTGGCTAATTTCTTCTATGATCCCATTCATTGAGATTCTCTAGATGTTTACTATTATTTTAGAATTTATAAATATTAAAAAAATATCATTATAATTTATAATTTATACCCTTTCATGATTCACTATATATTTTATCCTCTATTCAATAAGTTTCTTAAGAGGCATGACAATTACTTTTACCTCATTTAATATAACCATTTTATTTTTAATGTTTTTATGAATTTCATTAAACATACCGAACAATTGTTTCTGTTTAACACCCATATTATATGTGTCAACATTCAGGTTCACCACAACCATATAAATCCTCATTGTTCACATTCTATATGGTATTCCACTGATCCACAATCTCTTAGAATATTTTTCTTTCTTTTTGATCTTTTCACACAATATCCTTAAATTGGAATCCATGCATCATAGCAACTTCTTCATTGTTTGAGTACTTATCATACATTAGTGGCTCAAATTCACCTCTAAATACTTAATAACGTTTCTTTTCAGCCCCATAATTTTCAAATGGATCCTTAATATATTTATTTTTAATGATTTCATCCTTATTCAACTCAATCCTTTTCGGAAATTCAATAACTATTGCACTAAAATTTACAATCACTAAAGCCCTCAAATAATTCAACATATTAAGATTCACATATTCATTAGAATTTACCAAACTAATATATTTATCAGATATATGATTCTGATGATTTTATTCTTCTACATCATCCTCATACACATATTAGGTAGATTTATTCATCATACCACAAATCATTCAATTTTTCATCATTTAGATATCTAATTTATAAATACTTGGATGTCAAAAAATTCCATCTGTTTCATTATTCTGTAGGGATATATTTTAATTTATTTATTTACAATTGTCATGACCTCCTCCCACCTAAGGTTCCCCTCCTGAGCTTGAAATGGTGAAAGGGAGATAATGGCCCCCGAGTCCCACCTCCAATAGGCACAGGAGGGGCGACAAGCACCAAGGGTATGAGTTTTCACAAATATGGGAGGCATTACCATTTTTTTTATTTAAGATTGGGAAATAAGATGATTCAAACACAAAAAGAAAAAGGAACAAGTAAATAAACCCAAACCAAACCCACATGCATGTTTAAACAGTTCTGAAACAAGTACAAGTACAAGAAAACTCAAAAGTACAATACCAAAAGAAACAAGAGTACAACAACTGCAACAACTCCAACTGTCCCGACTAGTAGGGTCCCGCACGACCCTGTTAGTTCTCCTGGAAACCTGAAAATAAATGTATGGTGAGTATAAAAGTATACTTAGTAGGTAAATCTAAAGCTCTCACGCACAAGTGGGGAGACATCCTAATTCCCCGTGAGAACAACAGAAGAAACCAAAACATAGCAAGGAAATCTATCCACCCAACCTCACTAGCCACACTCACCAAAAACACAAAACAACAGGTAGTAGTAGTATATAAAAACAAGAGTATTGGGTACCCCGCACCATTTCCCACTAGTTAGATTCTCTTCCTAATGGCGAACGTCCTGACACTACCACACTCTTCCTGCCCATACACACCTGGGCCCCACACCCACATATCTCGCCCACACACACCTGGGCCTCACAACCACATATCCTGCCCGCACACACCTAGGCCTCACAACCAAATATCCCACCTGCACACACCTGGGCCTCATCCCGAATATTCTTGGGAAATAGTAAACCTGCCCGAATAGTCTTGGGCTAAAACCACCCTAATCGAAACCTACCTGAAGAGTCTTAGGTGTAAGTTTGCCTCAAGCCATCACAGCCTATGGAAGAAGGAGTAGGAAGGATCTAGTAACTAAGGGGAAAGCACCCTCTCCAATGAAATGTGAGTGTTCGACACTAAGTGATCAACATGGGTGGGGCGCAACAAAACACAAAGATACAGATATATATATATATATATGTATACCAAACACACATCCCAACCTATGTCTTATAAACAGAGAAACTAAGAACATGCCTCGGCACTGCTACTACGAAGCACCCATACAAAAAACAACCCCAACCCCATTTAGGTTATCATGTTTCAACAGAATTAGTTTACTAGTTCCTTAACTACTGGGAAATTAACCACAACCAACCATATCAATCGTTTGTAAAACATATCTCTTACAAACACAAATAAAGTTAGATAAAACACAAGCAACACAAAACCAACCTTTTTTATCATCAAACCATCCCCATTGATTATTCCCGCATTTAATTCAGTATCATTCCCAACAGTTCATTTATCAACTTTCCACTTTCTTTTAATATCACAACACATTACTATAGCCCTTCTTCCATTATAACCACATCTCCACAACTGTATCACAATAACAAGGCTCATGCCACATCATTGTCCCTTTAATATTTTTTACTGCATCCCTGCTGCCCACCCTATTCATAAGAACCTAGGATTCACCCCCCTCTTTTCACACACCACGTAAACAGACCAACCCACGTGTTCATTATTCTATTTTGTTCAACCGGGGTGATAACACAAGGGTTCCGGTTATTCATTTAATCATCCAACTTTACGTGATTAACCAATATCCACATTCCACAATGTTTCCATCCACAAAACGGTCTAGAAAGATTGGGAAACATTTAATTACGCAAGAAAAGACCCCCAACGACCATGATTCTCAGTAGGCATATGCCTATTCAATCCACAACACAACAAAAGGATAAAGAAAGATAAACATAACAACTTCCCCATCCCCGTTCTTTAAGCCAGTTATTATCTTCATTAAACTGGTTCAACTATGTCTCATGAAAGAATGAGGACACCCATCCCGCATGATGCAAAAATTAGAGAGACAAATGTAATATCCCTACCTCAACTAGTTCTGATCACAATGCCACCCCAGATCAACTTTAGAAGACGTTCGTCGGACTCTGTCGCTTCTGTCAAAACCCAAAAAAACCTCCTCGGGTAGAATATGGGATGAAAAGGCCGAAGGGAATGCAACAGATCCAACCTCACAAGTTCCGACTCGTCGTTGCGATCTTGTGGCCGCAGACGGATCATAAATCGGAGCTTGGACGAAGAATTTATGGAAGAAAGTAGCTTTGGAGTCTCTCGGGAGAGCTCTGCTTGAAGGAAAATGGAATAGAGGGATTATTTGAAAAGGTGGAGAGGCCCCCTCCTTTTATAGGTGAGAAAAAAAGTACACGGTGTGTAATTCCTATTACACGGCATGTACTCGGCCATTTCACATGGTGACCACACGGCTTCCAACATGGCCTTCAGTGTGGCACAAGGTCGTTGATTGGTCAACACACGGTTTGAGGGTAATGCGTATGTGAGGAGGAACTACACGGTGTGTAGTATGGGCTACATGGTGTGTACTCATTTATTTCATGTGGCAAGGACACAGATTCAACATGGCACATGGTCGTTGATTTTTCAACACAGGATTTGAGGGTAACGCGTACGCGGGGAGGAACTACATGACATATAGTATGGGCTACATAGCGTGTACTCATTTATTTCACGCGACAAGGACACGTCTTCAACATGGCACACGACTTTTGACTGGTCAACACACGGTTTGAGGGTAACGGGTACTCGAGGAGGAACTTCACGGTGTGTAGTATGGGCTACACGACGTGTACTCATTTAATTCACGCGGCAAGGACACGGATTCAACACGGGGTATACCCAGTGAGGTGGTACACGGCGTGTACTCACACTGCATGGCGTGTAGTTACAAAATTATGAAAAGTGTGGGAAAAGTCCCTTCTACCCTCCAGAACACTTCATGACTTTCTTTTCAACGAAGTAATGGGCACGAGAGGTCAGGTCCATTACATAAAATACACATTAAAACATTCTTTTCCCCGAGAATTCAGAACCAACCCAAAGGAACCCAACAGGATACCTCTTAGGGTTATCGTTATGACAGGATCCCAACCAATAACCCTAATCATAGGTGTTAGTAATTCCTTCCCCTATGTCGAGATATTATCTGCTTTAGGCAGCACTGACTCGCCTGCACCGGTTTAATCACATCTGCATTAATGCATCTCAATTAAGGATTGGGTCTTCCCACTTCCATATATATTAGGATTTCCCAACTTACGCTTCCCCCAACACTTTAAAACCAACACACTTCCTGAACACATGTCTTGGGGAATTCCTTCTCCCATGTCAAGATATTATCCGCTTTAGGTGGCACTGACTTGCCCGTACGGGTTCAATCGCATCCGCATAAATCCTTCTCAATTAAGGATCGGGTTTTTCCCTTTCCCCATATATCCGGACTTGTTACACACTTCCAGAGAACAAGGAAACAAAACGTCTCACAACCGACATGCCAAGAATTCCATATATCAAAGGTACAGAGTATAACATCAAAACAAAGCTTAGAATAACAAAGAAAAACACAAGTCAAAACAACTTCAGGTACTGAGCGTGCATCCGGGCCTCCCGCTCCCAATTGCTCTCCTCGAGGCTGCCATGCCTCCACAACACATGAACCAAGGCGATGGTTCATCCACAGAGCACCTTCTCTTTACGATACTCGATTCTAACTGGTCATTCCTCGAACGTCGCATCGTCTCCCATATCTAATTCTCCCTAGTAGATAACATGAGGGTCATCGTGTAAGTACTGACGAAGTTGGAAGACGTGGAAGACATAATGAACCTTCTCCAATTGAGGTGGTAGGGCCAGCTGATATGCCACCTCGCCGACTCACCTCAACACATCGAAAGGTCTAATGAACCTAGGGGAGAGCTTACTCCCTTTCCCAAACCTCCACTGCCCCTGTCGAGGGGAAACCTTCAGGAACACATGTTCTCCCACCTTGAACTCCAAGGGCCTCCTCCGATGATCAGTGTAAGAGTTCTGTTGGTCCTGGGCCACTTTCATCCTCTCATGCACAGGCTGAACATTCCCTTTGGTGCTATGTACTACCTCTGGCCCAAGAGCACCTATCTCACCAACCTCTACCTAGAAAATTGATAAATGACATGGTCTTCCATACAAAGCCTCAAACAGTTCCATACCATTAGTAGAGTGGAAGCTGTTGTTGTAGGAAAACTCTAATAAAGGAATGTGTCACACCAATGATCCTCTGAAATCCAGAAAGCATGATCGTAGCATGTCCTCCAACGTCTAGATAGTCTGCTCTGTCTGCCCATTAGTCTCAGGGTCAAAAGAAGTGCTAAATCATAGCTGGGTTACAAAAGCATGTAGTAATCCCCTCCAGGCTCGTGAGGTAAACCGAGTATCCCAATATGAGACAATAGTCTTCGGAACTCCATGAAAACGCACCACCTCGTCTATGTACCTTTGTGCTAAGGTACTCACTGGGCCCAACTCCTTAATTGCTAAAAAGTGAGCTGATTTTGTCAGTCGATCCACCACTAACCAGATAGCATCATAACCACCCTGAGCTTTGGGTATTCCTATGACGAATTCCATTGATATGCCATCCCATTTCCACTCGGGGACATCTAAAGGATGAAACAAACCACTAGGAATACGGTGTTCAACCTTATTTGCTGACACACCAGGCACATAGCCACAAACTTCACCACTGCCCGTTTCACCCCGGGCCACCAAAAATATTCCCTCAGGCCTCGGTACATTTTTGAAACTCCCGGATGTACCGCCACGGCTGATCTATGAAACTCACGGAGCACTCCCTCATGCATCGCCTCCAGAACAAACAAGCTTCCATGGAAAAGCATCTGATGTCGGCTGTCCTCTTACCATCCTTCTGGAGCGTTTCCCTGATCGATACGATCCTACATTACTTTCACCTCGATTTCCCCCCACTGAGACTCTTCCACCTGCTACTACAAGGAGGACTGCACCATCATCTGAAACAAATAGCCTCTGACACCTTCTACCCTTGCATCCAAGTGCAAGGTAGCCAACTCTCGCATAACTTTCCAGGCATTAGTGGATTCCTTAACAACTTCCTTATGCGACATCCTGCTCAGGGCATCATCCAAAACTTTTCCCTTACCATCAGTGTAAGAGATCTCGAAGTCATAGTCTTGGAAAAACTCGACCCATCTCTGCAGTCGTATGTTCAGGTCACGCTGGCAGAAGATATGATGTAAGCTCTTGTAATCTGAGAAGACCAAAAAGTGCTTCCCAAAGAGGTAATGTTTCCACAATTTCAGTGTGAACACTGGTTCTTCAAGATCTAGGTCATGGGTGGTATATTTACGCTCGTGAGGGCGCAACTACCTAGACCCATAACAAATCACGCCCTTATTCTGCATCAATACGCACCCCAAACTAAGGCTAGAAGCACTACAAAACACCTCGTACCACAACCCTTCCTCTGGTAACCTGAGTACTGGAGCACTGACCAAATTTTCCTTCATTGTAGTTGAAATCATTCTGGCACTGCTCGCTCCATAGGAAGACCAAGTTCTTCCTAGTCAAAGCTATCAATGGAGCAGCAACTCGAGAGAAATCCAAAACGAACCTCCGATAATAACCTTCCAACCCCAGGAAACTACGAACTTTTGCCACGCTCTTGGGTGATTCACAAGAAACAACTTCCTCGACCTTCGACGAGTCCACTGAAACTCTATACTGAGACACCATGTGACCAAGACATCCCTGAGATGCTCAATGTGATCCTCCTCTGATATTGAGTAGATCAGGATTTCATCGATAAACACAACGACGAACTGGTCTAGAAACTCTCGGAAGACAATGTTCATAAGTCCCATGAACACAGCTGGTGCATTCGTAACTCTAAACGGAATCACTACAAACTCGAAGTTCCCATACCAGCACCTAAAAGCCATATTTGATATGTCACTATCCTTTACCCTCAGCTGATGATATCGAGATCGTAGATCAATCATTGAAAACCAACTTTCTCCCCTCAACTGGTCGAAGAGATCATCTATCCTTGGAATGGGGTAACAGTTCTAGACTATTACCTGATTCAACCTTTGGTAGACTATGCATAACCTGAGACCACCATCTGCCTTCTACATGAACAAAACTGGAGCACCCCATGGCGACACGCTGGGTCAAAGAAAACCATTCTCCATCAGATCGTCAATCTGAATCTGCAACTCCCACAACTCCAAAGGTGCCTTCGAAATCAGACAGGCACCAGGCTATAAGTCTATCCCAAACTCAACGTCACGTCAGGGGGTAGATTCACAACCTCCTTGTGAAAAACATCGAGGAGCTCCCCAACAACCTTTGGGAAATCCATCATCTCTGTATCAGCTGAAATCACTGATAACCCGCCTAACAAGGAAAGTAGAGGCTTCATATGCCGGCTTTTTACCTGATAGCTCCTCTCTCCAACAAAAGATACACGCTACCCATCCACATCGGAGAACATGAATCTTCTTCAGAAGCAGTCGATGATGGCACTAAAAGAAAAAAACCAATCGATGCCTATGATGATATCGTATGGCTGCATCTGTAGCAAAAGAATATCCCCACTAGATTGATGCGGTCCCAACATCAGCCCACATCCCCGCCAAACAAAAGATACAATGGTCTAGCCTCCAACTGGTATACTCAGCACCAGGGGTATGGAAGGTCTCTCTATGTCTATACCCAAAGCATATGCTAGACCAGGTGCAACAAAGGAGTGAGAAGCTCCTGAATCAAACAAAGCAGAAACAAGAGTGCTTAACAAACAAATCGTACCTCGCACCACCTATGGTCCTACCGAAGTGGCCAACTCTACTGCGTGCAACTTTCCATGCTCAGATACTCTGCCTCTCTGATGTCGACCACCTCCCTGACCACGTATTGGTTGAGGTCCCTGAGGAGCACCCTGAGGTCGACCTCCTCCTGCATAGTCTTCCCTCTGAGGAGCAGGGTCCTGCTGCTGCTGGAAGGGCCTCACCGGCAACTAGTGCTGCTGTGGCGGGTGCTAAACCTTCCCACCTCCACCATACTAAGCTCGGGTCGGGCACCGACTCTGAATGTGCCTGAATACTCCACAAGAGAAACACTTCGGTTCTAGGCTCGTGAAATAGGAGAGAGGACGCGAAGATCTGAACTGGAACTGTTGGGGCCTATTCCCTACTGGCCTGAATCGGGAAGGTCCCGTCGCAGGAGACCTACTGCTGAGTATCTTCCCCTTCAATGAACCCGGCTGGATCCCCTCACGTGGTGCACCTCCCAGCGAGTGCATCCTCTCTACAACCTCTACATTCTTCTGTACTGCCAAGTATGTTGGAAGGGTGAAGGGGGTGACAACATACTGAAGCGAAGGATGAAGCGCCTCCTCCAAAAGTCTCGTCTGAGACTCCTCATCCAGAAAGAGATCCAGAGAAAAGCATAGAAGATCCTTGAACATGATCCCTAACTCTCATACTGACATAATCCTCTGCTGGAGGGAGAGTCACTCATGTTGCTTCTCCGCCTTGATCATGGAAGAAAGGAATTCCTCTCGGAACTCCTTCTCAAAGTCATCCCATAGAACCTATGCCTCTGACCTCTCCCCGAGGTAGAGCGTCCACCACTAACGCGCCATACTTCTTAGCTGGCTGACTGCTAGGGGAACCCAGTACTCCCTCAGAGCATGGATCAAAGTAAAATCAATCCCTAGCTCCTCCAGCCACCCCTCCATCTCCATATCTGAAGTACCACCCTCATACTTCTTGATGGATAGTCGCTGGAAATAACGGAGAGTATTCTACCACTGGTCATCTTCCTCCTCTCGGTCAATCCTCAACTGATCGACCACCTGAATCTGCTGGGCCTCGGCTGTCTGAGTCACCCGGGGATGACGTCCAGTTACCATAGTTGTATGGTAAACAAAGATCACCTAAGCCCAAATAGTAAGGAAATTTCTCAAGATTTCATTTCATCACTTTATTTAAATTTGTTTCCCAGAGCATCCAAATCAAGTAAAAATACAATCATGATGATGCATTTACCTTCCCTAGGGTACCTACCCTGTAATCAATGTAGTCTCACTTGGTCATTCGACAGGCTCATATTCCTTGCATCGGATCACGGGGGGCCCTAAAATCCTGTGTCCTAGCAGGTCTTCCCTGGCCTATGTCACGCACCAAGATCATCCAACACTGTCTCCCTACCATCCCATGCAATCCTCACTGTGCCAAACTCCAGACTCCATCCTATCTCTCAAACACTCCTATGATACCATTCTGTCATGACCCCCAAACACATAAGGTGCCCCTCCTGAGCTGGCAATGGTGAAAGGGAGATAGTGACCCCTGAGTCCCGCCTCCAGTAGGCCCCGGAGTGGCGACTATCACCAAGGGTATGAGTTTTCACAAATATGGGAGGCATTGCCCTTTTTATTATTTAAGATCGGGAAATAGGATGATTCAAACACCAAAAGAAAAAGGAACATGCAAATAAACCCAAACCAACCCCACATTCATGTTTAAACAGATCTGAAACAAGTACAAGTACAAGAAAACTCAAAAGTACAATACCAAAAGAAACAAGAGTACAACAACTGCAAAAACTCCAACTGTACCAACTAGTAGGGTCCCGCATGGCCCTGGTAGTTCTCCTGAAAACCTGAAAGTAAATGTAGGGTGAGAATACAAGTATAGTCAGTAGGGAAACCTAAAGATCTCATACACAAGTGGGGAGACATCCTAATGCCCCGTGAGAACAACAAAAGTAACCAAAACCTAGCAAGGAAATCTATCCACCCAACCTCACCATCCATGCTCACAAAAAACAAAAAACAACAGGTAGTAGTAGTAGTATATAAGAACAATAGTATTGGGTACCCCACACCATTTACCACTAGTTAGCTGCTCTTCCTTACGGCGAACGTCCTGATGCTACCACACTCTTCCCGCCCGTACACACCTGGGCCTCACAACCACATATCCTTCCCGCACACACATGGGCCTCATAACCACATATCCTGCCCACAGACACCTAGGACTCACAACCACATATCTTTCCCGCACACACCTGGGCCTCATCCCGAAGATTCTTGGGAATTAGTAAACCTGCCTGAAGATTCTTGGGCTAAAACCACCCCAATCGAAACCTACTTGAAAAGTCTTAGGTTTAAGGTCACCTCAAGCCATCACAGCCTATGGAAGAAAGAGTAGGAAGGAGATAGTAACTAAGGGGAAAACACCCTCTCCCATGAAATGGGAGTGTTTGACACTAAGTTCTCAACATGGGTGGGGTGCGATAAAACACAAAGATATAGATATATATGTGTATACCAAACACACAGCCCAACCTATGGCTTCTAAATAGAGAAACTGAGCACGTGCCTCGGCACTGCTACTACGAAGCATGCCTACAACAAAAAACCCCAACCCCATTTAGTTTTTCATGTTTCAACAGAATTAGTTTACTATTTCCTTAACTACTGGTCAATTAACCACAACCAACCATATCAATCAATCGTAAAACATATCCCTGCCAACCACAAATAAAGTTAGATAAAACACAAGCAACACAAAACCAACCTTTTTATCATCAAACCATCCCCATTGATTATTCCCATGTTTAATTAATTATCATTCCCCATAGTTAATTTATCAACTTTCTACTTTCTTTTAATATCACAACCCATTACTGCAGCCCTACTGCCATTATAACCACATCTCCACAACTGTATCACAAAAACAAGGCTCATGCCACATCATTGTCCCTTTAATATTATTTACTACAGCCCTACTGCCCACCCTATTCGTAAGAACCCAGGATTCACCCCCCTATTTTCACACACCACGTAACTGAACCAACCCACATGTTCATTATTCCATTTTGTTCAATCGGGGTGATCACACAAGTGTTCTGGTTATTCATTTAATCAGCCAAGTTTACGTGATTAACCAATTTCCACATTCCACAAAGTTTCCATCCACAAAATGGTCTAGAAAGATTGGTAAACATTTAATTGCGCAAGAAAAGGCACCCAACAACCGTGATTCTCAGTAGGCATAAGCCTATTCAATCCACAACAAAACAAAAGGACAAACATAACAACTTCCCTATCCCCGTTCTTTAAGACAGTTATTATCTTCCTTAAATTGGTTCAACTATGTCTCGTGAAACAAAGAGGACACCCATCACGTATGATGCACAAATTAGAGAGAAGAAGGTAAGATCCCTACCTCAATAGGTTCTGATCAGAACGCTTCCCCAGATCAACTTTAGAAGACGTTCGTCGTCCTCCGTCGCTTCTGTCAAAACCCAGATAAACCTCCTCGGGAGGAAGCATGGAAGAAAAGGCCAAACGGAAAGAAACAGATCCAATACCATATGTTTTTCCTCGTCGTTACAATCTCATGGCCGCTGACGGATCTTAAATCGAAGCTTGGATGAAGAAGTTATGGAAGAAAGGAGCTTTGGGGACTCTCAAGAGAGCTCTGCTTGAAGGAAAAGGGAGGAGAGGGATGATTTGAAAATGAGGAGAGGCCCCCTCCTTTTATAGGAGAGAAAAACAAAAGTACACGGCGTGTACTCGGCCATTTCACATGGTCACCACGCGGCTTCCAACACGGCCTTCAACGCGGCACACAGTCGTTGACTGGTCAACACACGGTTTGAGGGTAACGCGTACGTGGGGAGGAACTACACGGCGTGTAATATGGGATACACGGCGTGTACTCATTTATTTCATGTGGTAGGGATACAGATTCAACACGGCACGCAGCCATTGACTGGGAAACACATGGATTGAGGGTAACGCGTACGCCGGGAGGAACTACA
This sequence comes from Viscum album, assembly GCA_963277665.1. Lineage (NCBI taxonomy): Eukaryota > Viridiplantae > Streptophyta > Magnoliopsida > Santalales > Viscaceae > Viscum > Viscum album. The sequence goes on from OY728146.1 coordinate 1,116,124,736, forward strand.
CAGCGTGTAGTATGGGCTACATAGCGTGTGTTCATTTATTTCACACGGCAAGGACACGGGTTCAACACGGCACACGACCGTTGACTGGTCAACACACTGTTTGAGGGTAATGCATTTGCGGGGAGGAACTACACGGCATTTAGTATGGGCTACACAGCGTGTACTGATTAATTTCACGCGGTATGGACCAGCTTCAACATGGGGTATACTTGGCGAGGTGGTACACGTCGTATACTCACACTACACGGTGTGTAGTTACAAAATTCTGAAAAGTGTGGGAAAAGTCCCTTCAACCCTCCAGAACACTTCATGACCTTCTTTTCGACAAATAAATGGGTGGGAGAGCTCTGGTACATTACAATAATAATCATCCACACTATGGTTTTAATGATATGTAATAGATGGATTAGAATAAATCACCTCGATTATAGAACATGATCTTGAATGACTCTTCAATTTTAAATGTTTTTCTTATTCATTCACTTGTTCGTATTGATCTATTCTGCAATCATGTATATTATAATACTATCTTCTCTTGTGTGGATACCTTCTCATAATGTAATCTACAAAGCACAAATTTTGTATATAGAGTTTTCAAAACTAGCTTCTCGAGTCTGACAAAGTAGATAACAAGTAAAATAATTATTAGTTTCAATATAAATATCATAAAAAAAGATATATTTTGAATATTATTCATTAATTTATTAACTGTTTTCTAAATATGGTTGATTATATTTTCATCTTAGAAGATGTACTCATTAACTGGTTTTATATTAGATATTTGGGAAAAAGTGATTTTTTTTCTTCCATCCACAAATTCCAGCTCCATCAAAATAATGATGTGTTTGTCATAGAATCCATGTGAAAAATTCCAAAAAAAACATATGAGTATAACAATTAATCAGACCATTTACCTTTTAAACAACTTATTATAACCAGAGGCACCCTGATAGGATATAAGAATTTGTTTACTGGTCAAAATCATTTGTTTCATTGTGTATTTTATCATTCTCTCAGGATTTTCATCCCATGTTAGCAAGAATTCTTTTGAAACTATATTACTTGATATCCCACTCCATAAAAAATTATATATATATATAATAATGTAATGAATACATATAATACCTTTATTTCACAAGGTTGACCATAAATGGATGCATCCTTGGAACACACAACGATGATATATCAATATGACGAAATCCATTAATTACAACAAGAAATATCAAAAAAATGGTTTCAAAATAATAAGTATATTCTATGTTCAATGCCTATAAGTTTCTAGGTTCTATTTGATCCTCACATAAGGTTCATTAAATCTACTTCACATCCAAAAACTTCTTCTATGAAGGATCTTATGATGCCTAGACAAACATTCATGGGTCCAGTTATCATAAAAACATACAATCCATACTTACATTGATACCGGTTGTCAATGTAACACATTGGTTTTTTTAATTTGTTTTCAAAATAAATTAACTTTCATTTATATTTTGTGTTAATGTACCATTGGGATATCACACACATTACTATATATCGACTTTTAACAAATCTATGAAATATTATTAATATTATTATCCAAACATTCCCACTATAACCTAGCTGGTAAACATATCAATATTAATATTATTACATAATTTTTAAATTTTATCCATATGGGTTTTATATAAATTAAATATATTGATAAAAAACCATTAAATTCAATAAAAACATATTATGTTTCAAAAACACTATTTTCCAAAAATATATTTTATTTATTTTTACATAATATATAAATTAATAATTTTTAAAATTATTAAATTAATTTGATAAAATCTACAAAATATTTGAAATTATAATACTAAAATTAGGATAGGGTGAATTTTTGTAAATTTTTGATATGTTTAATTTAGTGATTAATTATGAAAAATAAATACTTTTATGTAAAAACTATCTTTTAGTTTAAAAAATATATAATGTTTAGATATTTTTTGAATTTGTTATAAATTAAAATTAATTCAATTTTTAATCAATTACTCAAATTTATTTCATTGGAATCGTTATCATAAATATTTTTTATATAAAAACAGTTCAATCATCTAATTATTATTTCATTAAAAACTCACTTTCTTGTATCGTATGTGGGATTAATTATAAATTAAATTATCTATTATCTATGAATTTAATTTTTAAAAATTCATTACATATTTTAAATTATAATAATTTAAAAATTTTAGTGTGTTCATATTATTTTTTTACCTAAATGAATCGTGAAGTCATTATAAATTATTTAACATGGTTATTGTAAAAATGGGTTTAAATTAGGGTTAAATGAAACATATAAGAGTTATATTTTCTATAATAATTTTAAATTATAATTTTAGGGTTATATTTTTACCTTACCATGTATAAGGATAAAATTATTTCAATATGGGACACTATAATCAGGTGAAATACACATGAACACTTTTTCTTTTCAAAAAATTATATGTTTGTAACTCACTATGCTTATAAAATGAAACCACTAATACTATCTTCATCACACAAGAAAAACCATTTTTTCAGCCTGAAAATTACAAAATTACTTATCAACTTCCAAAATCTCATTATAAAATAAATATATTATCATAAATCTATCTTATGTGGATTTTGGTGAAAACTATAAGAGGATACCTGAAGAAGAGGTATGGTTCATCAATGAGAATTTTTTATTTATTTATTCCTCCAACTCCATATATTATTTTAATATAATTATTATATAATATCTTCATCATATTCTATATTAGAAAATTTTTCTAGGTTATGTTTCCGTCCGAAAACCATCTCCGCATTCAATAAATGGGTTGTAGAATCATTGTTCTTGTGTGTGGTTGACTGCATCCTCGAAAAATGATGTCATTCGTTATTCCATTACTACGTCTAATGGAAAATTATAATGACTTTTTTATTTTTTATATATTATATTTATTATTTTATTATGATTTCAGAATTTTTATATCATAAATACTTTTATACTCTCTATTTTGGGGGATAAATGATAACGTCCCTTATGTGTATCGAAGATTACCAACTCTCGATGAGATATGATTCATTCCTACAATACATGAAAGATATTAAGGATTTTTTTAATTAAAAAAAATGTGATATATATGAAATAAAAATGAATTTTAATTAATAATATATAAATTTCCTTGATCTTTTTCAATCTATCGATAAAATGGAAATAGTATTCAAGAGTACGTAAGACATACTGTCTCTATGAACTGTGTACTTCATTTCATATCACTAAATATTATGGATTGCTGAAAATAAATATCTAATTAATATATATCATATTTATATAATAATTTAATCTCTATAGATGATGAAACCATGATAAATTTTAGAAGAAGGATAAATAATGAGTCAAATAAATCATAAAAAACAAAGTAGTTACATCCCAAAATGTGAATTTAACATGGAATTGTTTATAAATGGGTTATAAATGGTCAAAATAAAAATACACATGGTGATAAATATATAATTTTATTTATCTAATATATTTATAATAATCTTATATTTATTATACATGATTTTTGAATGATTATAACGAATGTTAAGACATAAGATATGGTAATTTTGTATCCATTTTATTTATTTGAAACATATGATAACCTTTACACCTATATTATATTATGAGGTATTTGTACAACCCATTTGATATATAAAACCATAAATTTTTCTATCCTCATGGTATTTTTATGATAATTTTATCTCATTCCTATGTGGGGCATTTAACTCTATGTCACCAAGAGTTAATTATTTTATGTCGCAATCTCATTATTTATCAAGGATATTTGTGATTATGTTTATGATGATAAAATATTATGATCCATATCTCAATAAAATCCTGATGTCAGTTATCCTCTAGTTATTCAAGATATATTTAGGAAATAGTACCATTTTACACTCATTGGTACTTAAAATAATTCAGAAATGATTTTATGAAAATATGAATTTTCTCTCTATTTGGTCAAAAATCTATTTTCTACAAAAACCATGTTTTCATAAAGTGTTCAAAAAAATTATTTAATGATTTTAAGAGGGAATTTTCACTATTTTTTTAAAAAAAAAATTGTTTTAACAATACCTTTTATATAATTTCCCAAAACATTCACCTATGTATTTAATATAAAATGTTACATGAATATTTTTTATGACATGTACATAGTTTTTTGAAATCATGAACCATCATAACATCACATATTATATTATATTTCTTCATGGTTATTTTCAAAAAATAATATTTGTAAAAAAATTTACATTTTAATGAGACTTATTTTACCAAATGGAAATGTTATTTTCCTTAGAATAATTTTAAAATTATCTTTCATAATCATTTTACATCTAAGATTAAATCTATTTTTGTCACCTATGCCTTATTTGGAAAGTATCTAAGAATTAAAATCATATTAATTCTTTGAATGGTTTTTTATAATAGAATTATGTTTATGAATCTTTTCTCTCATCAATGGGTGATACCATTATGAATTAACTAATAAAAATCTTCTTTTCACGGTTTAGGATATGTTAAAATGATTATGAAAACAATCTCTTTCCCACATGATCTTATTTTATGAAATCGTTATTAAACTTATTTGATTTCATTGTTTATGAGTTTCTAAATTATTTAATATCTTGTTTTTCACATATTTATGAGTTTAATTACGATAAATATAGGCCATGTGTCTCTCTTAATGAGTTGGGTAAATATTTATATCTCATGAGGTATATAGGAATGAATTAGGAAGAAAACCCTATTCAGTATGGGAATTTATCTACTTTGATAGTATTAGGAGTCATCCATGACTAAAGTGATGGTTTAGAGGAGTAAAAACATTAAAATATGGTATCCTTTGTAATAATCTTTTAAAATTATGTTTATGATTTTCTATACTTATGTGTATACCAAAAATCACTGGCTTATGACAATATCATGATGTCATGGATCATTTTATTTGATTTCATTATTATTCATGTCTTATTAACTTATAATCTTTATTTAATGCCACAATATTATGATATGTGATATACATGGTATTAATTTAAAATTTTATGATCATGCTCTCATATGTTTATGTATATATTATGATTACATATCTACCATGTTTACCTTTATTGAGCATCTGATAACACACTTTCTTATGTTTCATTTCCCCTGGTTATCAAAAAATTTAATCTATATTATATGTTTAATAAGGGTCTTATTTTAGAATAATGTGTAGGTAGATGATGTAGCTTACATATGGACCATTTTTATGTTTCCATGTTTCATTCAGTAAAATATTATGTTCCTCTAGTATGTGAATATGTAATGTTATGAATGTTCATCAAATAAGATGTAATATCGATGTATAATAATCTAGGTTCACTATTATTGGAATTAGAGGATTGATTTATTGTATTTTTTTAAAAAAATAATAGAACACTATGGTGGGAACCAAAAGGATATCTCTAAGGATAAGTATATAGATGAGTCTAACCGTAAGCTAATTTCATGCAATCTTAGTAAATGATAAAGTGAGTTGTTTCAAATATATTTCATCCTTATATTAATAATAAAATTTGATGTGGATCATGAAAAATGGATCCTAAGAGTAACAAATATGAAAATGGTGCATTGAACTGGACTGGATTATCACCTACTACTTGACAACGATCCTTGAAGCAAACATTGAATGGCACTACCATGTGATATGATTTGGAACTTTACAAACACTTTATGATGCATCTTGAAATATGTATATAGAACATGACTATGAATAACCATATATAATGTTGAAGTTTCAAAGATAAATGAAGAATGTGTCATCATTTTGAAATCATATTTTTTATTTTTCTTGATTATATGGACCCCATTTATGATTAGGGTTTCTTACACTATGTTTTTTAGTTTCAGTCATTGTATGGATCCCAATGTAATCATGTTAAGATGAGTGTGATGTAAAATGTAATGATGTTATTCCAGATAATACAAACATTATCAGATAAGTAATTAAAAATCTCTTTGATAGGGTCACACAACATTCATTAGATATGAATAATGTTTTACATCTAAATGACCAAAGGTGGGAACTATATTTTTTTGATTCCATCACGAAGAGATGTGAACATAATTTCAGTGGGTCTTCTAATTCACTAGGGGATAAGTAATATATTAATTCCACAAAAAACATATTTTCCATTCTTAAGAGTTCGTATCTCGAGAAAGTTATTTTGGTTTACCATTTGGATAGTGAAGTGAATCAACAGTGGACACTTATCAAGAATATGAGGCAACGTGATAAAATTTAATCAATGGATTTGGATGAGTTTATGAAAATATTTTTCAATAAGTAGTTCCCTATTATTATCAATACAAATATGGATATGGAGTTCTTTTAGATGAAGGAAAAGGATGACAAATCAGTTGGTACCTTGGAGTTAAATTTTACAAAACCTATGTTGTATAGTTTTGGAATTATCATACAACCTTAACATAAGGCTGGACAATTCATATGTGGATTAAATCCAAGTATGCTAATAGTTTTAACCAAAATATACATCAATTTATATAAATATATTATTCTATGTGTTGATAAGGTCAAAATGGATGTCATAGATATGTATTAATCACATGAATTTGATATGAATGAGGAATGGAATTCAAAGTAAAATCTAAGAACCATGAAGAGAAGAATATGAGAATTTCATTACAATAAATGTGTTGGAAAACATCAAAGGGGATTGTATTAAGGGGACTATAATTTATTAACTATGTAAGAGAAGGTCATTCAGAAATTTATTGTTGAAATTATGGGATGAATTTAGCTAACAATTTGAATAAAGTGTAAGCTACGCAGAGTGAACTCACTAAAATATAATGATTCATTTATAAGAATATTGGGAATTATGATAACCAATTCCCATCCCGGTGGGTTAATCATGATGATATATGTCATCAACCTCTTAATATAAGGAACAATGGGAAATATCATGTGACCATTTTTTCTGACAAGGGATTCAATAATGGCATAGTGAAAGCCACACATACAATACACTCTAGAACCATTTATTCCTTATCAGACTTTGGATAAACCCACTCTATTATTTATGAATAATTTTATAAGGGTTTCATGATTCAAAAAACTTGATTATATGTACAATTATATGTAAAATCACATAATGGTACAATAAACACATATAATGTATATTATTCCTCTATGGATGACATTAATGAGAATTTGGTTCCTAAAAATAATTTCATTTTTACTTTAGTTTAATTTTATGTAATATTATATAGGGTTATATTTCACTACATAGATCTTATACCAGCTTTTGAGGAAGTGAAGTCCGGTTTAATATTCAAAACCAACCTATCAATGTATACGAGTTTTATGATAATAATGAATGTTGGAAGGATATCAAATCCATTCTATTGGACCTGATATCCAATTAGAATTGGTGTTTATCTCAAATGGTTGGGGAGAAACACGACATCGAGGGTATTTATATTTTTCAGGATTTTTTAATTACTTTATTGAAGAATTTATTGGCCTTACACCAAAATGATACATGTCGTTCTCTATAGAACTCATACCTTCTACCTAACCAATTGATATGAATCTGTATATATTGGACATGATTTAATTGTTAGAATTAAGTTATAGACTCTTAGAGATCCATGAAAATGGATTCTTCCAACCAAGTGTGTCACCTTTGGAGGCCACGTATCTTCTTTTCTCAAAAAAAAAATGACTCGCGGAAACTCTACATTGATTATTGAGAGAAGAACAAGATGACAATATTGAATTAGTATCCTTATACCAATATTCATGAATAATTCGGTCAAATATGTAGATCTCAGTGAAATTACATGATTGACATTTATTCTAAATATCATCAATCGATGGTCAAGAAGAATGGTATACCCAAGATGGCATTCTGTATACAGTATAGACACTTTTGATGTATAGTGATTCCATTTTCCCTTAGTAATTCCCCTATCATCGTCATGTATTTAATTAATAGAGTCTGTAATGATTACCTTGATAAAATTCTGGTATTCTTTATGGATGATATTATTATTAATTCTAATATAAAGCATGAGCATGAAAATGACTGGATAATTGTACTAAATACTGTATGGAATGAAAAATAATATGAGAAATTTTTAGGGTGTGAATTTTTTATGACCAAGTTTTCATTTTTGATCCTATAATCTCAACAGATGGTATATCAGTAGATCCATCAATGATGGGGATAATTAAATGCTGGCACAAACTAACCACAGTGATGGAGATCTATATTTTTCCATGTTTAGTATGATATTTTCTATAGATTGTGTAAAATTTATCATGAATATTGAAACATTTGACCATGTTAACCCAAATGGGTTACATTTTCCTCTAGAAAACATTAAATGAGGAAAATTTCACGGAATTGAAGAGAAGGTAAGTTAGTACACCAATACATACATTTCCCTATAACTGAAAAGGTTTTGTAATCAATAGTGATTCATATATGATAGGAATGGGATATATTCTTATAAATAATGATGTTCTTATAGACTATAAATCTTGACAATTGAAGGTTCATGTGAAAAAATACCCAACTCATGATTTGGAGTTAGCTATAGTAAATTTTACTTGAATGATATAGAGTCATCATATTTGTGGTGAAAAGTTTGGTATATATACCGATCACAAGTTATTGAATTATATATTCAAACAGAAGGAGTTGAATATTCACCAAAGAAGATGGTTAGAGATAAATAATAAATATTAATACCAATACATTACCACCCTAGTAAAAATAACAAGGTGGCCCATGTATTGAGTCGAAAGTATCATGTTAGCTTATCTATTATGAGGATTAAAAAATCTAGTATTTCTTCATTTGTAATGTATGTATTTGAAAATACTAAAGGAAGTGGAAAATTCCTATTTTCATTGATGAATGTTTATAAATATATCCATGTGATGATTAAAGTGGTGTAGAAGAAAGATATAAAGTTAAAATAAATTTTTATAAATGTTCTATATATTAATCTTGAACACGATGCAATGATAAGGTTCACGAACCATCTTTGTGTTCTTTCAATTCCAAAATTGATTAAATTTTTTTTAGAGGAATCTCAATGTTTTTTATTATTTATTAATCAATGAAGTGTGAATATGTAAAGCGATTTGAATGAGTACTTCTGGTAGGATTTCATAAAGAGAGATATCATAGATTTTTGTATCTAGATTATTGGTATATGAGTAATTTATTCTTGATAGATAAATTAATAAGGGGATGTCACATCCATTATCCAAACCAAAAATGAAATGGGAAAAAATCACCATGGATTTTTTTAATGGACACCCAAAAATTCCTAAAGGGAATAATGATTTAAGGGTTATAATCAATCACCTTACTAACTCATCACACATCTTCACTATCAGATTATAAATCTCTTTAGACAATCATTCTAGAATATACATTAATGATGTGGTAACGTTTCATGGATTACAATATCACATTTTGTCAAATAAGGATCTGAGGATTTATTCGATGTTTTGGTGATGTCTTCAGAATTTTATTGATTTGAAATTGTGTTTCAATACTACATATAATCCATAAACATATAGTCATACTGAAATAACAATTCGAACAATGGAGGATATGTTGAGTTATTATTATTTTGATTATAAAGTTGTTTGGGATAAAAACCTTCTTCTACATAGATTCTCTTAGATAAATGGCATTCATTAAAGAATTTAGATAGATCCTCATGAAGACCTCTAAGGAAATATTTGTAAAGATCAAACTATCTAGAATAAAGTATGAAAAATGATGCTATTAAGACCTAAAATGATTTATTAAATCACTGAGATGTTTATATCAATTCATAAACACATCAACAAATCTTTGAGATAGAAGAGAAGTTATTTTGAGAATCACTGGTGTAGAATAGAATTTTATGTTGGTGATTAGGTGTTTCTAATAATTTCACCATGATAATATGAATGAAATTGAAACTAATGATTAATTATATAAGTTTTTTTAATATATCATCACATTAAGAAACTAGATTATCTCTTTAAACTTCCATTGAACAAATATAAAGTTCATGATGTGTATCATGTGTCTCTCATGAATATATACATACCTGAATAATCACATGTACTCAACTCAGAGGTTATAATTTTTGAGTGTGATATTTCTTATAAGGAACAACCAATGTAGATTCTGGATCATACAATGAATGTTCTATGAATTAACACTAATCACCTTGTTAATGTTCTGTGGAAAACCCAAAAATTAATGGTAGCAATGTGAGAAAATGAGGATATGATGAGGTAAATGTATCCTCATTTATTTTTATCAAAGAGATTAATTATTAGGGTGAAATTCATTTTAATGTGGAATAATGAACAAAACATGTTTTTCAGAATTAGTTTTAGAATATAAATTAATTTTTTTTAAATTTCTGTCACAGACAACTCTATGTTAGCTTTAACTACACACAACAACAAGTTTTAACAACACCAATATATATTATTAATATTTTTATTAGAAATTGATATTTATATTCTATAATATAAAAAAGCAATAATAAGAGTAATATCTTAATTTAAATATTATTCATAATGGTTTTATAAAAAAAATATTGACAAAAATGTAATTTTTTAAAAAAATGATTTCATATGTTTCAAAAATATTATTTTCCAAAGTAAAATATAATTTCATTTATTTTTATAGAATAGTAAAAATAATTTTTGAATCTTCTGGAAATTAAATTTAGTAAAATAAAATAAATTTTTCAAATCCAAAACAAAAAAATAGCTTTTGATGAATTTTAGGAATTTTCTAAAAAGATTAATTTTTGGATGAATAGTTAAAATATGGAATTTCATTTGAATGAAACTGTTTCAATTAAATAATTTATTGTTTAAAATTTAATTTTTTATTGGATTTAATATAAAATTAGTTATATTATTTATCAATTAATACTATTTATTTTGTTGGAATCATTTTCATATTTTATTTTTATATAAATACATAATAATATTTGGAACATTTTCTCTTTAAAACTCGAATTGTCGTTATATATATTAGAGTATTAATAAATTAAAATTTTAAAATATGATGAATTTATTTTTTAAAAATAAAAAAATATATTTTCAATATTGAGAATTTATATTTTCTAATAAGGTTAATATTTTTACCACAATGAATAATGAATATATTAAATAGTAATCACCATTTTTAAGGTAAAAATGAGTTTACCAAGGGGGTCAAACTAAAATGATTAGGATTAAATTTAGCTATAAATAAGTCTAAAAACTATTGGATTGAAATAATTAGACCATATCTTGTATAAGTTTCAAATTCCGTGATTTTGGACCCTTGTACCATGTAAAAAACGTGGGTAAACCATTTCTTTTAATAAAATTACATGTATGCAACTAACCCCACATATAAAAGGTCTCCTATATATATTATTATTTACACAATAAAACACATTTTTAGTAGCCATCACCTACCAAAATAATATAAAATCTTCACTCCTTGTATCCTAGAATCATTAGTTTGGACAAAACTCCAACCTAGAATTCATTGAGATAAATCCCAAATAGGATACTTGAAGAAGAGGTAATGTTCATCAATGAGCATTTTTGTTTTATTTTATCCCACACCTCCTTCGGTTATTATTATAACATTATGATATAAAAAAATTATATTCGATATACTAATAAATTTATTTTTTAATGGAATGTGTTACCAACTTATCCACTTTCATCAAATGGGTGATGAATTCATAAAACTTATGTATGGATAACTACAGCCACACAAACTGATGAAATTCATTCTTCCATTGAAAACTATTAAATATCATAAAAATGATTAATTTATTTTATATATTATATTTATGATTTTATTATGATTTTTTAAATATTATATCACAGATACATTTATACTCTCCATTTTTTGGAATATTATAATGTCGATCATGTTTACAGAAGACTACTACCTTGTGAACCGATGTGATTTATTCACACTATACATGTAAGATATTAAATATGTTTTTTAAAAAATATATTATTTATGTGAAATAAAAATTATTAAGTAAAAATAGTATATCATTTAACTTTCTCAGTTTTAATTCTTCAATAAAATGTAAGAACCTTCATGTGTATGTACGGTCTACCATCTCAACATACAATGTATTTCATTTCCTATCACATTGAAATAAATAAAAAATATCTCATACTCAAAGAATGTATAATGATTTAAATTAACAACAATGTTGTAAATTTCCTATACCAATACACATTAAATTTTATTAATACCTTAGTTAAGTCATACTGATGAATTGAGTAGGCATGCACTAAATACAGAATCCTTTTTTAATTAGACATATTAATTCCTCGAGGGAGGATATAAATTTGTGCCCCACCCATCACCCAACAATGTCCAATTAATTCACCATAACATTCATCATTATAATTCATTACATTCCTTGAGGAAAAACTTATTGAATAAAACATTTATATCCATCTAATGAGAAATATGGAGATCAAATACATAATCAAACTGTTATTGTAGTAAATCATCATGAATAAGTAAATAATTTTTCCCAAGCTAATAAAAATGATAACATGATCAAATTCCAACTGGATAAAGATGGTGTATTGATAAATAATAGTTAATATACTTGTTAAAAATATTTTACATTGGAATAAAAATATACGAAATTCCATCAATTTTCCCCATTTCAGCAAAATAATGATATTTTAAGATAAAAACATCCAATTTAAATTATGTAAAAATGTGATGTAAGAACCCTATAAAGAAATTATTACATGTTTATTATAATAGTTGTGTAATATTAGCATAAGACATCCAGAGAAATGAGGTGAATGGTTTCGAAATAAAATAACCCAATAAGTGAGAAATATTTTTAAAAGGGTTTATGTGGATGAAATTTATATCTATGGAAAATAATATATAATACCACTATTTCCATCGAAATGTGTGTTCTGATTATGAATCACTATTTCCGAACAATTTCCAATGGATTTTTTATGGAATCAGAAACACTCAATGGTTCTATATATATAGGTAAATTAATTACCAAGGCAAGATCTTGTGAGAGGTTTTAACCTATGATGATTAAGAACTCACATTGTTCGAGATGATGGGTGGTCAGTCTCAATATACCCTTTTGGGGGGAACTATTTCCTTCTCTTAGAATCTCATATAGATTAATAATTTGTTTGTGAATCCTTCATTAATTTCCTTGTATGAGGTAGGTTATCCCAATGGTGTTAATCAATTATTATCATGTATGGAAATCAAAATAATCTATATTTATTTGAGTTTCTTCATCAATGGAAATATCTATATGTGTTGGAGGTTTTCCAAAAATTGTTTCCAATCATATATTAATTAAAGATTAGTTTGTAGTTATTTTGATGATTTTGTTTATCAAGACATCTCTGGGGAACTCTTGAATTTAGAGTAATCTAGGTTGATGAAATTTATTCCAGAGATGATTTTCATCTAGGGAGTTGAAATTTGTTTGATATTGGGATAAAACCCAGATATGAGCATTAAATATATCCTTATAAAAGGAATCAGAACCCATTTAGGTCGATAATTGTTAATGGGGCACTTCAAACCAATTAATATCATGTGATAAGGAACCAACTATATAGTTTAACATCATGTGGAAAAGAAATATAGTCAGATAGTTCCTAGTAATTGTTTGGTATTGGACTTATATCAAAAAAATCCCATGGAACCTAGAAAGAATTTTAGTTTCCAAGTTGAATTATACCATTATGGGAGTGTGGAATAAATTTAATATGGTTGATTTGAGATATTGGTTTTGAACGTTAGGGAGTCTTCCCACATATCCCATTGGGATCAGAATCAAATCCCACCTAGTTTGGTAAGTCCCATAGGGAAATATAGACCATTCAGGGAAATAGTTTGTGGAAAAATCCTAATAAATATTACCTTATAATAGGGTCCATGAGAGATTAATTAACTAATGGGGGTTTAAGGAGGCTTAATTAGGGGCTTATTTTTAAGGAGAATTCTCGTTTCAAGGGAATTAGGAATGGGGATTAATCTTAAGGGGTATTCCCTAATAATGGGGTATTATTTCTCATTTCATGGTTGATATTTTATGTATAATGTTTCTTAATAAGTATTCCTACATGTCCCAGTTATGGAAAGAATCATGTTTCTCATAGTTCGTTCCTTCGGTGAATTATGAGGGTGCTAAAATTAATTGAATCCTTTAATCCCCTGTGATTCATGCTCTATGTGAGAAATAAGAGGATGTGAAAGATAAAAAATAACTAATGGGATTCCCGGATTAAGGTAATTATGATTGGGGATTACTCATAAGGTGTATTCCTAGTAAAATATAGTATTATTTCTCATTTCATGGATGAGATTGTATGGAGCTCGGGCCTTATGAAGGCTTCATATGTTTCCCAGTTATTGTAGGAATCAGAGTACTCATGGTTCATTCCTTCTAGTATAATTTGAGGGTGTTTGAATAATAAAAAACTTGTAAGACTACATGATCTATTCTTAGAGTGAGAAATAAGAAGAATTAAAATATTCAACAAAATACACACTCTTTTGACTCAGTTGATGAAAGTGGTTATGGCTATGGAGGAAGATTCTCGAGAGATGGTGGAAGAGGTCATGACAATGGCTGAAGAGGCCCTGAAAATAAACCATCCCTCAATTCACATTACATTAGAGGAGTGTATCATTTAAGGACAGAGTGATAGTGAAAGAAGTAGAGTGAAGTGAGATTGAATCCTCTAATATAAAACTCTAGGGGATTACTCTATGATGTCTTTCTTAAAATGGAAACCATAGTGGGGTCGGAGAAATTTAATTTTTCAAAAGGATAAGAAGGTGTGAACCATACCCTCTATAATGGGGAAAATAGACTCTAGGTCTCACATATGAGAAGGGTAGGATGTATTCCTATACCCAGAATCCAAGACCGGGAATTACTCAACAATTTTCCTTGAGTAAGGGTCTATGTTACTATAGATATCCAAATCTAGAGACACCATGGGGAACCTTACCATTTATTTGGACAAGTGTAAAAAACATGAGACCATATATATAAAAATCAAAAATAAAGACACGAAGAAGATTATTTATAGTTGATTTTGTAAATCATGAGGTCTTGGTTGAGGTTTCAACATGATATCTTTCATTCAGGAGATCTATAGAAGAAATTTCCATGATATATGTTGAATTGATTGAGGTATAGAGTATGGCTTGAGAAAGATGAATGTTAATATGAACATCAAGGAAGGGATCTTATGTAAATTCCATGTATGTATGGGGTTCTAACGTAGGTTTTGGTGAACTGATGTGACTATAACTGAAAAAAACTGTATTACTAAACTTGGGGGAACATAGTACATGCCTTTAAGATACATCACAGGAATTCGCTGAAGTGGGGTGCGCAACATCCTACATGACGATGGGTGGTCTCATAGGGGTTCGAAAATTATGGGATTGAGAAAATGATTCACAAAATTTATATTCCATTTTAACACTTATAGAACCTATGTATTACCACCCCTCTTGGATTCTATCAATTATGGTATTATGAAACTACATTGGAGGTTTCAGAGGACTTGGGAAAAGCACAAGGGTGAATCAAGAAGGAATCGGACTTCCATGAAACATGTCCATAAAAATGAATACCACATGTTTCTATATATTAGAAAATACGATACCCTATGTGATGGGGACTTTGGGAACAAGTTATGAGGTGGAGTAGAATTGAGGAGAAAACAACCATTTTCACACCAACGATGATTCAGGTTAGCTTGAGAGAACTCAAATTTGATCCTTTGAAAATCATGAAATTATTCATATATTTTATCCTCTATTTTGGAAGGTAGTTTCCTTTTTCACTATTTCAACCATGTGATAGAATGGAGTGTCAACAAAAATGGTGTTTTTGGGAAACTGATAAAATATATACTCTATAAAAAGGAGGTTGTGCCCCCACACCACTAGTCAGGATCAATGTTGGGCTGTAGTCCCAACCCTTTAGGCATGTTCCTTCGTTACTGTCACTAACACCCATGAAAAATTCAGAGTCATGAAATAAAATTGATTCTGTATGAAGAAGTTTTTTAAGGAAGTTTAGGGAAAACATTTCATGGTGTAAAAAAATCCCCCTACAATTATATTTTCTCTAAATAAAAAGTATATAGTACTCTGGTAAATGTATGGGAACATTGACTCATTCCAATATCAATTTTTTGGTTTTGGAGGTATGTTGGGTTTTGCAGGATGCACTAATTTTTACCTAATCAAATGGGAATAGTGAGAGGAGTTTCACTACTTCAAGGGCCATATGGAAAAAATACAATAATTGTATCTTTTAAGAATTTTATTAATCAATATTTCAAATAACCTTTGGATTTATGGTTTATCATGATGAGACTTGACTTTTATCTAGAGTTCCCCCTGTAGATTTTCAACCTACTGAGTACTATGTCTCTTCTTTTTTTAAGGCCCGCTTAAATTAATGTATGTAGGCATATTAATTATAATGTTTTAAGTTGAATGGTTTTTCCATGAATTTTGAAATTAGATCCCAAACAAGGCTTTATGGATAGGAATGTCCTGATGTATTTTATTTTATATACTTCCAAGGGGAATCTTGAGTCATGATTTTTATGGTCACCAAATATAAAAATAATAATTTATAATCGAGGTGGTATCTTCCGAAAATGAATTTATCTCTATTTGGAAATCTAGTTATAGGAGCTGCATTATATCAGGCCTACTAGGGAATGCGTTTTATAGAAAAAAATTCGCATCCTTAAGATGAAAGTGCTGTTATGTGTGAGATATTATGAAGGGGAAAATGGGGGAACATACTACATAGTCAGAAAAATTAGTTCCTCATAATTATAAAATTTTACAACTGATATGCAATGGGGTATAATTTTTGGAATTACCATGAACATGATGGGAATATTTACTAAGGAAATGTATCTAAAAATAATGGTGGAAATCTGTGCTAAAATAGTCCGTGAATTAAAAACCACTCCTATAAGAATTTTTTGATTGAAGGAGTGTATATTTGTCAGAATTGAGATTTTTTCTATTTTTTATGTTTTTTAATTTCATGCTACAAAGAAATTATTTTGCTTAGTTTCATGTAATATAGAAAATACATTAATAGATTTTTTACAATATTTTATATAGTTTAACATCATGAAGCAAGGAAATTATGGGGTTGTGCAATTTAATGTCATGTAGTAAGAACATTATTGGGATTTAATTTATGGTCTATAGCTTTGAAAAAAGGTTTTATGGTTCTCCAATTCTGGGTAATTTTTCTATAAATGTTATAACATATTAAGGTATGGAAAAGAAGAATTGTATACTCGGTGTTGGGGATTTTCAAATAAAAATAAGGAAAAGGGAAAAGGTGTAATGAAATTTAGATGGGGTCTCTTGTAATAACTATGTAACTACTATTTTCTAACCTATTATGGGTTTATATTATACAGGGCTAACTAGAGAATGTGTTGTATAGCCAAATAGTGGGATCCTTAGGCTAACAAGCCTGTTAGGTAGGTGAATTTTATGGAATTCCAATTCCAGAACGCACTGTATAGTCCAGAAAAGGATCTCTCAAAAATTTTGATATTATATTTCCAAAACTAGATGAATGTTTTATAGAGATTTATATATTCCATGGAATAGAGTTTGGTTTTATTGAGAAAATTAGTTGATTATTAAAGGGGTGTTTTTAGTTGTGATTTCTAATGAATAAATCAAATAGACTCTCTATTAAGGTCAACCCATAATGTAGGAATTATGGTTCGTGTTGATTTAGTTCATACATCTATGTCCTTAATATTATAGAAAAAATGGATGATATGTGGTTTAATGGACCAAGGTCATTGAAATGTTCTTTTAACAATGGAGATGCTAAAATTAAACCATAGTATTAGAGAATTTCGGGTTGGTAGAATAGATATGATACAAATACACAAAGGATGACCGAATAATATTTTGTGTTTCTACATACCATCATTAAAGAATAAAGGGACAGAAAAGGATTCTCCCCAGAAATAAGTTTCCACTCATTAACAAACCCATTATGTGGGCTGTATTATGTAGGGCCAATGAGGGAATGTTCTGCATATCCAAATAGTGCTTTATTTTGTCTAACATGCAAGTTATGTTGGTGAATTAAATATAGGGAGAATTGGGGAACATACTGCATAGTAAGGAAAAACAAGCTCTCATATATCATTGATTCTATCACAAGAAACTATAGAATGATTATTATGATCAAAATTTATTTCAATATTAAGAGTATGTCATTTGAATGGGGCTTTGTGAAATGTATAAAGGATGTTTTTGGATTGATACTAACCATAAATTTGCATTCCCTCACATAGATCCTAATCATATGAATAAAAGGACACCTATCTTGTTTCCTTGATGGGTTATTTGAGGAGAGGGAATAAAATAAAAGATCATTGATAGATTTTTCTTGTATGTAGAAGAGTGGGAAATTTTGATTTATACAATGAATGGGAATATGATATGAGGCCGAGTTTTTAGTACATATCTCAAATAGGATGATAATCAAGCCATATGTACTTCTCTAAATAACCTGTATTTTAATGTCAGGAGATGAGGACTATATCCAGGTAGTTTAACATTTTATGGTAGGGATGAAGAATTTGACAATGTGAAAAGGAATGGTAATTATGGATCTATGAAGTGTTATGTCCTATGATAAAAAACTAGGCATATTGACATGAAATTTCATTAGAAAATGTAAATGAACCAGGGTATATGGCCCCAGTTTCATTACGGATCTTTCAAAGAAAGAATCATGCAACCTGTAGCTATCATATATACGAGTTCATGTGTAATATGAGATCTTGCATTGGACTTCAACATGTTTATTTGACTCATACAAGGGGGAGTATTGGATTTTTAGTATTTTGATTTTGCTAGGCCCAAGATTGAAAATGAAGATTTCACTACATATCCCATAGTAGTATGAATGAATCCACACATAGTTATTGAATTAAGGTCCGTATAGTTTGTTTCCATTAGGTAATGATATATAATGTGAATTTTATGGCCATAAAGCTAGGACCATTGATAACCCAAATTGGAATTAATACAACTTTTTAATGCAGAGATGTTCTTTACCAAATTCATAAGACCATATGAGTTGTGATCGATGTGAGAAACAAGGAAGGAGAAATGTTTCTTCTGCGAAAAAAATGTAACAAACTTGAAATATAGGGGTATGATGATTAAGTGTTGGATGAGACAAGGTATAAGATATGAGAATCACTATATATATTAATGATTAAATAATTAATCCACACATAGTTCTTAAAATTGTACCCCACATTGATCATGATTTGACGTAGGAAAGAGGGATTTTTATGATTTCAAAGCTGATGTTTGGGAATCAAGCAAGAATTATTGGAATTAAAAAGTATGATATTATAATAATAATCAACTAAAAAGTCATGGAAGAGATCCCTACACATATCTGACTCATGAATGGGGAAAATGTAGGGTTTTTTTTCTTTCAAAAGCATGGATGGGCCCAAGTTTGGAGATCTGGGCATTACAACATATCTCCTTGGGATGTGAATCGAGCAATATGTTTTTCATAAAGTGATACCTGGGTAGGTTTGATTCATACACACAGGGAAAGGGGAATGTCTATTTTTTTGGACCAAAGATAGAATATATGGGTGTCAATATGTATCTTGTAGAAATGATAATCAATATATATGTAGATATATCTGTGCAGTTTATCGTCATGCAATAGGAACATGAGTGACAGGTCATGAAAAAAACATTGTGTGTTTTGGGTATTTTAAAAAAAATTCAAATTTACCCAAAATAACTTTTACCATGGTAATGGACTTTTAAGATTATAAAATGGTATTAATATCAAGGATTACAAATTAAATATTTAATTAACTTAATACTTATACTTCCAAATTAAAAAAATTATCATATATCGTTTTTAAATGTGGGAGATATTAATTTCACCAAAAATATACTTAATCGCAAAAGAACATTTTTGTGGGAAATATATTTTTCAAGTGAAAAAAGTAAATATATAATTAAATTAATATTTTTATTCATATTAATGAACTAAAATGATTAACTATTGAATCATTTAGTATATAAATCATTAACGGTTTGCAAAAACTGAATCGCCCTTGAAACTAATTGATTCAAATAAAAGTCCAATCATATTTTCTTTACAAATGAAACATTTTAATTAGATCTAAAAATGATATAAAAAGTATTTATATGATTAAAAAATATTTAATAACACCGAAAAATATTCCATAGATTTTTATTTTATTAGATAAAAGGATTTTTAAAATAATTGATAATTCTTATATAATAAAAAATCATAAAAATTAATTGTTTTGTGAAAACCATATTTTTTGATTAACAAAGGCCTTTATCAAAAATATTAAAAATTTAAACTATAGAAATTATAATATAATTAATTAAAAAAAAATATATTAATTTTTTAAAATGTTAAAATCAAAAAATTATTGCTGTAGTTTTTTATTAAAATCCAAAAATATAATTGAAAACTTGTTTTAATTAAAAAACAGTATTTTCAAATATTGATTATTATTATTCACATTAGATATCATTTACCAAAAAAATTTGTGTAAAAAATTATTTGTATTTAAAATGTATCATTAATCATATTTTTCTTAAAAAAGAAATGTGTATCATATAAAAAACATATTTTCGAAAAAGAATTCTCCAAAAAAATGTTGATATTATTATTAATTATAGGTACATCAATTTAATTTCATTCATATTAATAGTATTATTTATTTTCTATAGACATATTATTCATAAATCAATTATTATTTTTTCAACAAAACTAATTCAATGTCTTGGATTTTACTTCTGTAACTATGCATTTATATTTTATCAGAATTTATCAAGCTTCCATTTATGTTCGGTGTTTTCTGTAGAAAACGTTTTTGAAAAATTACATATTTATATGTAATAAAATATTATAAATTTGGGGTTTTACATTCACCCACCATAAATATATTTCATCCATACAATTTTACAAATATGATCATACTAATATCTACAAGTAACTCTTATTTAAATAAATACTATAACGTGATCATGGGTTCATTTTGGATGTGGAATGAGCTATATCTATATAAAAATTATTGTAAGATAATTTTAACTCAAGACAATATATTTCAAATTTGATATATATTTCAAGTAAATTTTTTTTATCTATATCTATAAGGAATAACTTCCCATAGACCCTGAAAATTATTTATATGATAATAATGCCAATATTAATTTTATTTATAAACAAATATCCATTAGTTCGTTAAAATATTCATGAAATTTTAGACTAGAAAAACAGCGGTGAATATTTATTATCTGAATTAGTAGTTATTATAACATAGGTTTTCTATTATTCACAAGGGTCCTTGTTCTGATATCCCTTGTTTCTCTTGGGGTTGTGTAATTGAGTCACATAATTCCCAAGAATATTGTCAATAATGAAATGAATTATTTATGATTCTCCCTTTTCCATAAAATTTTCACTTTTTTTCCTTCAAATAAACACTTATATATTTCACCCATCCCATTATGGAAATTTATGCCATGTTTCTTCTGAATGTTGGACATATATGAAATAAAATATTTTTCCCATCATCAGCATCATTAGTAAATATTTAATGATACTCTATATTTCCCTAAATTATTATGTTTTGGACATATACATTGTTCATATTGATAATAATATTTCGTGAAAAATGGGTTTTTCATAATCACCTAATTTCTCACTCTAGATTTATTTCCTTTTGATTTTTCATTGAGGTATCTTTATATTGTTCCTCACTCCTATATTTCCTTCTACGTTATCCCATTACAAAAAACAAAAGTGTTAGAATGTGTAATGATCATTATAATTTAATAATTATAAATATTAATGAAATATTAATCGCAGTTTGTATCACATTATTAAACTATCAAGTTAGCACATTTTTCATATAACATTAATTATTTTGGATTTGGTTCAACCTATATCACTATTGTTTTATCATATATCATTATTACCTCAAACTACGTTACATTGAGTTGGGTTCTATCATACATATTAAACTAATCCATTAAATAGGGAGCCCAAACTACCATAAAAATTATTAAATTTTCTTAATCTTAATATTCATTGAAATGTATTCTCTAAAAATCCAACATGTCCTTCCTCAAATAATATTAGTCATTTTTACAATTATTTATCAATGTATTCATATACCCTAGTAATACTATCTCAATAACAAAACATTTCAAAAACATGTTTCTGAATATTCAAAAAAATAATCATAAATGATATATAAAATATTCCTCTATAAATTATCTATATATTTAAACCTCAAATGGTATTAAACACTAATTCACATGAAAACACACTAGAAACTCTTTGGCAGAGTCCCAAAAATGATATTCTTGTCTAAAAAAATATCATGAATATTTTAACAAGAAAAATGATAACAATTATATAAAACATAGTTATTTAAAATAAATCCACTGTTGATTATCAAAAAGTCATGTATAGTAATTTTAAAAGTTATCCATTCTTCAATAATATGATCTATAATGTTTATCCCAAACAAATTAACCTGGAGATAAAATCACATATCAAGGTTATTGATATCATATAAAATATTTCAACATTTACTTAATGTAAAAAAACATAAGAGTAGTCCAAATATGTTTGACATAATCCTTATTACATTTAGAATATACCATAATATCATTGATAAATATCCATCACTAATTAAAATAGCAAAAACATTTAAGAAAATATCAATCTCACTACCTTAGGTAATAATAATAAACCAACCTTTTCCATTATGATAAAGATATAATAAAATTCACAATCAATTAAGTATACTCCCTAATTCAGTTATATGACATAGAGGTTTCTAGGTATATACCATTCTCAGCTTCATTTCGATGATCCTATTTTAAAAAAAATAATGAAAAACAAAATGTTTATTAAAATATTCAAAATGTGTAAAAGAAAACATTTATCCAAATACACCTTCTCTTCTAATTTTGTTATTTACATATAAATATTTTGTATCAACCTATAAATACCATGTTCAATCCTTAGTTATCTATGGTAATTTTTCTATTGGGTTTTATGACCTAATTAGTTAACATTATTGTTAAATCATTTATAATGGTTCATAATGTGAATTTTATTAGCCATTTTATATCCAACATGAGTTTCTCCAAATGTCTATATTCGTAGTCCCACTCATCACGAGTTAGTGTAATGAATATGTAAATGATTATCCTACTCTTTTCATGGTAATTTGATCTAGGTGAATATGTGCAACATCCACACAAAATTTTAAGTATCCAGACATGGACATATTTCTTGGGAAATTTACATAATCTATTTTGAACCTAAAAAACATGATGTTTTCCAAAAACTTTACATATTTATAGGGAAATAAATAACGTTTTTTTCCTAATACGCTATTAAAATATGAATTTTCTATGAAACCCCTGAATCATAATGGGTAAAATTACTAAATGATTGGAATCATGTCAAGAATTTGAAGATTTCTATTTGGGAGCCTACCTGATTAGAACTGCATAGTTATGCGCTCTCGAATTAGAGTAGTGATAATGAAGGGTATCCTTCAAATAAGTCTCAATGGATGTGTGTGAGGGATGAAAAAGAACACTAGGAAGACAATGTGTATTCTAGTGGAAACATTATTTAGTCAAATGATCAGTTTTACCACATGGATAGTCCTTAAGTAGGGACCCTTGGGTTTGAGGGATAACCTATTGTACCTGGTAGGCCATGACCTGATGACCTAGTTATGGTGGGGATTCTTTGTTATAAGCGTTGACTAGTTGTTACATTTAGTATCAGAGTAGGAATCCAACTTTATTTTTAGTGGAACTACATAGATTGAGTTATAGTGTCCACAATGAGGATTTTGTTCATTAAATTGGAATTAATGTTACACCCTAGAGGGATAAAGGGTTAAATGAAAAAACAATATGATTGGATTAATATGATTCCTGTCACCAAGGTCCACCTATGTTTTTGGGATCCTACCTTATTATAACACCACCATTATGTTTTCATGGTCGAGATTTGTGTTCAGGATGTGTGACATTATAGTAAGTCACACAGGATTTGTGTTAGTGAGAAAAAATTACACTGGATAAAATCGGTGTTGGACTCTGGCAACAATCATTATTCTAATCACCCGTTTGACCATGTGGTTGGGGATAAGGTAGAGGACCACATATCTTCATGGAACTGCTAGTATATAGAGATCTAGGACCTGATGGGCATTTTAATGTGGGGTTTCTATGTTATCAGTTGGACCTGGTAGTTATATTATTCCTTAAATTGAAAAAAAATATTTATCCAAATTTGTTTTCTATTATGAAAAAATTTAACTAATAAACACTAAAATTTTTATCAAATGTCATAATAATCTATAAGTATAACTAAACATTCCCTTTTATAACAAATGTTAATCCCAAGACTTGTACACCCAGATCTAGTTCTAAAAAACTCATACTTTACATAATCACTTTCATACAAGCTATAAACATTCATGTATATACCTATACATAATTATAATATCAATAAGATTTATTGAATCTCTTACATCTGAAGGGTCATTTCATGTTTACAGCTTTAGAGAATTAGGAAATATCATAAAATAATGAATCTCATGTTTTTTTCAACACAAGGATTTGTTTTCATTAAATATATGAAACTACTTATTTCTCAATAATTCTTTAAAATAACTAATAAATTCTATCAGACATGTTTCCATTTTAAACATATCATATATAATATATTTAATTATAACATAGGTAATTGGAAATAAAAGAATGGGAGAGCCTAAACTCTTTATATGGGATACTTTTAACTTAAGGAACTTTACTCTAAAGATGGTCTAAATATTATTACATGAATAGATAAAAAAATATAATCCACTATCAAATAAAAAAAATGACAGAACGATATATCCATGAAAAAAATGAAAACATCAATATTAATAAAAATGATCTCATACTGGTTGAATACATAATGTCGGACATCAAACAATATATTTTCAAGGCCTTATGCTAAGGCATGTTACAAGATTTCAAAACTATAGTCTAGACATCCTGATAAATTGGGTAGGCATAAACCTAATACCCAAAATTGTTCTCTATATTGGGACCATTCAATTCATAGTATGGAAATATAAATTCAATCCCCAGTCATCAACTCACTATGTTTAGTGCATTCACTATTATTGTCATCAATACAATTCATACTATTTCTAAATAACCTCATACTGATTAAATTATTTTGGTCCATATAATGATAAATTAAAAAATAAAATACATAATAAAACAATTTTATTAATAAAAATTCATCATAAATTACAATATTTTCCTTATGTCAATAAAATTGATAACCATATGATAACACATCTAATGGAATAAGGTGGATGGTTAAATAGTACTTTTTCAAATTTGATGTAATAATCTATATTGGATTTATGATATATGGAATGATAATAATATTTTCAATGTTAATTGAATAATGTTAATAATATTTGAACATCATTCAATTATGATTTTCTTAAAAAATCACACCATATAATGAAATGATTGTATAACTATGTCAATATAGTAATAATATCATCAAAATTCATCTAGAGAAAGAAATGGGATTATATAAAAGGAACATAATCCAATAAGTGAGAAATATTATTCAAAGGGGTTTGTGGTAGATTTTTTATTCATTGATAATAAAGAGAAAATACAACATGATATAATCCAAGTTGAAAATATACACAAACTATATGAAAAAATTTAATGGGATTGATAAATAATTAATTAACGAAAATTGTGTTACTAAAAACTATTACTAATGGGAAAACAACAAAATCGAAAACCATTTGAATAATTGAGGATAGTTTTTCGTGTAAATCACATGAAATATACGGAGTATGATACACATATATCTATGGGTAGTGAATATAACGTTCAAATAAGACATAATTCACAAAATAAATTATTTATAGAAGAATCAAAATTTAACCAAAGAATACCCATTAAACCATAGAAACATTAAAATGAAACCCCATTGAAAAAGGGATATTATTACTGAACATCAAGGATCATGATAAGAAGATAATTCATTATATTATATCTCCAATAATTAGTAGATACAACACCTTAATGAAATTAAATATATAATACCAAACATGTCTGAAAGAGAGGAATTTGAGACAACCACAGTAACCAAATTTTCTGATAAACATTATCTTCTTTTATCAAAAATATATATAAATTAATTAGTTAATTCATACTTTCCTTGAATTATTCCAATTTTCCTAATCTCGTATTTGAAATGTTTTTGATCGGTAATTCTAATTTCTTAATAGTATTGCAATGGTAATTTATATTTAAAATTTTATTGTTAATAGATCGTTAAATTTACTATTAGGGGTAATTTATAAGTTTTTTATAATGTTTCAAATTCAATTAATGGCCATTTTTATTATACATGAGGATTAAATAGACAATAAGCATGTTTCGATGATTCTATACAATCAAATGGTGTTTTCATAAATAATGAATTAAATATTGATTTAAAATATTAAAAATAGGAAAAAAATAAATATTTAGACGTTATTATAATTTTATATGAGTAATGTTGTTCCCATAGTCATTCCAACAACACATTCATATTGTAGTTTAATTAGGTAGTCACACCGACCCTAGCATAAAGAGATCATGGTTTAATAAATTATTATGAGGTTGTTTTGTTAATATCATAATAGAATAAGTATAACAGTCTTTGTTTTTGTTTATTAGTGTGATATATCATAATTATAATTGTGAATTAGAATTATTAATGGATGTTAAAATGTTCTATAATTTGAATAAAACAATATCATACTAGTACCCTTATTTTAAAAGATTAAATTATTGACAATAATTTATTGATCATATCTTTAATAGGATCTAAATTTTTTATATAAGGTAATTAATGAAATCATAAAAATCAAATTTATCCATTAATGTCATCCTCTGATTATTATTTTAGTGTTATTGAAGGAAAATTAATCATGTTTTCTTGTGGATGAGGTTGTCCACACATTGCATGAATGTAAGTTCATTTCTCTCAATGGATGGAGTATATGAATAAAAAAGGATAATATGATTAATATCATAACATTAAAATATACCATTGACAATAATATAATTTTATTATTGTTTTTAAAATTTGTTTTAAATAAGGTAACTATAAATGAAACCTATGTATTTGATATTACTCACAATGAGGACTTTATTTTTTCTTGGAAGTCTCATTGTAAACGAAGGACTTTTGCAAACTAATAGTGTCCATAGTATTTTTAATGTGAAGGATAGTTAAATTATGTGAAAATTTTATGATTTTAATTTAGAAATTAAATTCATTGTATTATCCTTCTGTAGTGATGTTGTTTCTCTTTTATAAGTGAAAGAAAGTAAATTTTATGGAGTAACCCACAAATTTTTAACAGTGTATAGTTATTATTCAATTATCAAAAGAAAAAATGGAAAAAGTAGGATTAAAAAATTGTTGTGGATTGAAATTAAACTGAACCACTCATTTTTATAAAATATTTTGTGTTTTATGGTTTATTTTTTCACTTGTTTTTACCAAAACATACATTTATATCAGCAATTTGTTTAACAACATTGTAATTAATTTTATTGAAAATTTAAGAATAATATTTTTACCTTGTTAAATAATTATAATATAAAAAATTAAAATATTTTTATCAATTAATAATTATAATTTAGTGAATAGTTAATTTTAAAAAATATTTACTTAATCAAGAAAACAAATGTTGAGAAAAATAAGATTTTTAAAATCTAAATTATTTTACATGATAAAATTATATTTGATATTGATTTTAATGACATATATTGATTTATTAAAAAATAAAGGATGTGATTCATCCATATAAATACAATACCATATATACCATGGTAATAATTAATTTAATAAAAAATAGATGACGTTTAATTTATTAACAAGATATTGTAATTTATTCTATCAATGTAAAAAAATGGATATAAGAAAAAATAAAATTGTAAAATGACTAATTTTAATATATCGATTCATATATAATCACCTTATAGTTTTCATATTATTAATGATTGTTATTATAAAATGGAAAATTCCCAAAAACTACATGTTTCTGGAAAACAATAATTTTCAACTAAAAACCAAATTTTTTCTGAAAATCCTTAAAATTAATAATAATAATATTTTGATACGAGTAATTAAAAAATAAATTCCATTTCTATTAATCTTAAATTATCAAAATTATAAATTAAAATTTTTGATAAAATCATAAATCAAATTTTAAAAATATTTTTATTTGAAAAAATGTTATTTTCAAATATTAATATTTATTATTCTAATTTATTTCCATTTAAGATATAAACTAGTTTTTAAAAAAAATTAATATAAAAAATATAATTTGTTAAATTTTTATTATAATTGAAATGTGAATCACATTAAATAAAATTTATTAGAAATATAATTTTCTAAACAAAAAAATGATCATATTGTTCATTTTAGGAACAAAGATTGAATTTCATTCATAATAAATTTTTCATTTATTTTTAATGTATAAATATATATAATTCATTAAGAGGATACTAATATTAAATATTTATAATTCAATGACTATGTTTTAATGGATGTACTTAAACATTTATATTTTATCTAAATATAAATTCGTTCCATTTAGGTTAGATATTACATGTAAATAAAACATTGAAAAAAATTAAATATTTAATCGTAATCTTATAATTTAATTTTGGGGTGTTACAGATCCCCCTATGTTTCTATAAGTTTAGATATTCTCACCATATAAGAAACATTTTGGCTTGTATCTATTCATGACAATTATCTTTTTTCCTTATAACTAATGATATTTGGTTAGGTTGCTCTTATAATCTCTTACACTCTTCTTCTACTTTAGATGAGAATAAATAATTAATTTATATTAGGATTATGCCTTTCAAAAAGCGTACAGTCTCCATTATTGAAATGGAATATGATTGCATGGGCCTTGAAGAGGAAATATTATTAAATTTTTTCTGAATATAAAAATTTAAATATGAACAGAGATATTTTGACCATGTGAGGTCATTGTTGACTCTATTAATGGTGACACCATCTTATATAGAATTTTCATCATTATAAACATAGTAATGATATATTTGGATCCAAAATGGAGGAACAAATAGTCCAACCATTTTCTAATGATTTACCATTATTGATAAATTAGGGTATTAAAAACTGATATCCCAATAGTTGTAGATTCACATTCATTCTATAGTGTGATGCAACATTTTTTTGTGAAAAATATACTGTAGTGATGATGTTGTTCATTTTGGATTCAGGGATAATGAGACATCATAGGTTTCATCTATACAATTGATGGTCATTCCATTATGATAACATAATATTGGACCACAACACCAAGGGCCCAAATTATCTATAGAATCATTGTCAAAATTAATATCAACCCATCTATAAATATTTTCCTATCATAATACCAAAATTAAAAAAATAATTTCTTGTTCTTTCATGAAATACTATGTCTTATCTACACTATGAAGGTATAAATATAATTAAATAAGTAATAAAATTAAAGTGAGTTCCCTTTATTGATTGATGTAATGATAAAATGACGGATGATGGAAGGATGAAGGGGATTTATTATGTACAAGGGATTTTTTAACATACAAAATTATTTGTATATTCTCATATATGGCCACATTGAAGAAGTTACTGAGTTGGATAGAAAGTTTCACACCTAAACAATGATGAATTTGGTAGGAAAGGGAGGATACTATAGGTAGTGGTACATTAAATATATTATTTAAATATTTCCATATGGTGTGGTTAGTGACACAATAGAGGAAGATATAGTCAGTATCCTAATTGTGTTGAATTCAAAGGCATTATTAGGAACAAAATAACACATGTACATTTTAAAAAACCATTAGTTAGAATTCATTAATTTGAAATCCTCCATAAGAGGGACATGCATGTATTATTGATCCATAATTAGTCAAAAATTTTAATATAGGTTAAACATTTCTTTGAATAAATATTTTTTGTTTGATAATAGTGTTTAATGATAATATTCTAGTCCATGGAGGTTCCCTGACCAACACCTCAACATGTTGCAAAAATAATAATTTTTGAGAAAAATACATGCAACATTTACATGATCTATTCTATGTGTGGACATAATGTCTTCAATATAGATATGAAAATAATTAGGGGTGTACAGATGATGAAATGGGGAAATATGTGGAGTACATGTCGATTTTTTAAGAAAAAATTATGTGATGACTGACTAATTACAATCCATCTTGAATGTAGCATAATGTTGGAAAAATAAGACATTTTGGATGACCATATTGAATATCATCGTATTATAAGATAAAAATTCTCAATTTATAATGGAATCTATATCGTAGAAATAATAGTTTCGCAGAGTCGCTGTTGAGATGGTTCCATGTGGAACAGGCCTAGATAGAATCATTTAAAAAAATGAATGTTATAATTCCTTATCATCCATTAATAATATGATTATTGTATTTGTATCATGTATTGTGAATTATTTCTATTTTATGGATAAAATCACTCTAATTACCATTATTTATAAATTAAATCTCTTAATATGATCCAAATTCTATTTTTAAATCATAAAAGGCCAAATGTGATTTTAGATAATGATTTATTTTATAGGTCAAGTCCTACCAGCCACTAAGTGTGACATTACTTCTCACGTTGACAGTTGATTCTAGATTTGATCAATGATCTATGAGAAATAACTACCTTTGGTTCTCTCTCATATTAATTGGACACTATGATAGGGAATGAGAAAATTTCATTCTATAATACGTTTTTCCATCAAGTTGTGATATCTTCTGGAAAGGGGAATCCCTATCCGAAAGTAAATAAATGATTTTCTTAAATTAATGGTCTATATAGAATCTTAATCACCATTATTGGGAGCCTCCAAGAGGTTTGGAGCATTTTTCCACCATAAATGATGATAATGATGTCATCCTCATAAAAATTTTGGATGGGAATGTAAGACGCCTAGTATCATCTATGGTTTTATGTTTTATTTAATCCATTATGTGAGTGGAAATCCTACTTATGTAATATTTTTCAATAGAACAAACTAGATCATTTAAATTCAGAATGTGTAACCTTGGTGACATAAACTCATGTGTAATAATTGTTTTTCAAAATTCTTTGTGTGTGACCTTGAGTGAAAGAAATTTATGCTTGTAACTCTAAGTGAAATACTTTGGGGCATGTAACCTCAATCTAAACTCTTCTAATGCATAATTAAAAGAATGATAACTTTGGGTGAAAGACTCCTATTATTTAACTTCTTTACTTGAGTGTACTAGCTTTTATCTTTAGGTCATCTATCTCTATATGAAAGATCAAACATAATATTAATTATATATATCTTCTTATACAAGACTATTTATGAATTTATCATTTGTATTCCTCTATATTGCATCTACCTTCACAAATTCATTTATAATTAATATGACCCCTGACTGAACTTCTGTTTTCCCTATACTATTCCTTTGGATAAAAAACATATGAATATAATATTATCTCTATCAAAATTACATACCTATGTTTTATTAAGGTTGTTTTTCATCACCACAACTTCACAAAATGAAAACATCTCTCTATTCTGCTAACTTAGAAATTGATAGTTGTATAAGCTATTAGATATAATCTACCAACTCACATTATGACATGAAATACTGTGTAAGATGGTTTTCATATTTTTCTCTCACTAAAATTCTTCATCACATTTTCCAACTGATATTGACATCTCATGGTCACATGATATCACTATTTTGTATAGTGTATCATTCTTATGTAATCACCTGACTCATTCGTATATATTTGACTAAAATATTAATTACCTAATATCATTATCCTGTCATCATTATGTGATCCACATAATCTTTTTTTATAAAAATATTTCATACATTTACCATGTAACTCCTTCAATGCACTTCACATGACCACGATACATTAATCCCTCTCACATACAAGACATATATGAATCATGAATCCTCTCTATCAAAACTATAGACTATTATTATCGTGATTAGAAAATAACTTCATGCATATATTATCATGTGTCTTCTCTATGATTATTTAATCAAATGGATAAAATTTATATAAAACGTAAAATATACATTATGTAATAACATGATCAAGTAACTTGTAGTGTATTATATAAGTTTCCTTATTCTACTCTAAATTTTTAATTATGTCTGGAAAAGAACTTCACATTCTTCAATACATTTCAATGAATATTATGGGCTTACGCACATCTTTATAAATATTTCCTTCGTCATATCGTAATATATATTTAACCTCTTACTTTTATATAATAAAGATTATGATAATCATCACAACTTCCCAATCATCCAATAATCCATTCACATATACTTTATTTTCAATAATTTTATTCTCCATAATCCATTAGAATATGTCACTAATTATCACATGTTTTGATCATGTAGCCAAAGTCACAACAATATCTCAATATTCGATCTTCACTTCTTATCACTATATCTTTATGTACTTCATATCCTCTATTCATGTCTTCACTTTCCACATATACTCTATTCATATTGTATAAAGAATTTATTGGAAATAAATCTATCAATAATCATGGGTCTAGTATTAACATGAACAGGTCAGGAGAAAAACATATGATGTGAGTACATTATCATATTAATTTATGAATATAGTAAAATGGGATGATACATTCTTATTCAATACAAGATTTAATTCCATGAAAACATATAACATTTTTGAACAACATAATAAAATAAAATAGTAAGTCCTAGGAAGATTCTAATATTAGATAATGTGACATAATAAACTTCTAATGAAGTTTAAAATTATATTGGAATACATGGTAATAAATATTTAGTATATTCCTCAATAAATAGACAATATAATTGGATTTTTGGAATGATGAAACCATAACGTTAACAACATGGAACTAAAATGTTGATAAATATTTTCAAATAACTTCAATTTTATAATTAAGTGTTATATGTTTCTAATAATATAATTATCATTGAATCCACAAAATAGTAAATTTATCAGTATATTAGTAGATAAGATTCTATATGAAATGTGTCATGGAATAATTACTGCCTTGGTGTGTCATATTGTATTTAGAAAAAAATAATTAATTCAAAATAAATAAAGAACATTGGGAAAATATAGTGATAAAGTGGATAAAGGAAATTCTTAATCTATTAATTTAAAAGTGAATATTATAAGTTTTTTTATTACATGTTCAATAATATGTTTCAGAGTTTTGAAATTAAGGTGGATAAGTATGAATTCAAAGAAAATTATGGAAAACTTTTCCCTGTAGATGTGTTTGATGATGATGATTACATAAATGTGTACTTGTAAGTATCTCAAAATATTTAGGTTCATGATAATTATGATGTTGAATTATTTATGAAACAACCTAGATCAATGCAAAACAGTCACTTGATCCATCTAAACAAAAATCAATAGAGGTGTTCACAATATTATAGGGATAATAACTATGGTCAAGAATCAATAATACACATTTGGTAATGATTTAACACAATAAAAGTTATAAATAAATAAATAACAATAGAACAAATAAGAATGAACTACTAGCCGAAAAGAAATAAATGCTGAAAAACCTCGTTGTGTCCCCACTAGTCACCATCAACAACTGAACCAATATATCTCTAGGATGAATCATACTAACATAGATGAATCAATATAATCTTATAAAAGTATAAAGACCCGTAAACTTCAAGGAAATTTGATTCTTAATTTTCTTTGGAATTTTACAAGAATGCAGTTTCTGACGGCACCTGATTCCGAGGCCCTGTGTGCCCGGAATCATTTTCCGAAGTTTGGCTCGGGTACGTTCAGTGAACGGACAAGCGGGTTTTTCAAACTTTTGAACCAGTTCCCGGAATCGGATTCTGAGGGCACCGATGAAATCACAGCACCGGTATTTGCTTAGAAACGCCTCATCCGAAGTTGCGTTTGCTCGGGTGTGCTTTTTAATTTTTGGGCTTAAAGTCTAGAAATAAAATAATTTGTTCGACAAACTTTATTTTATTTCACTTGAAGCCACTTGAAAGCCACTTAAACTAAGTTAAAACGGATAGGATGTTATCCATAAAATCCTACCCCCTTGTAGGATATTTGTGAGGTGGGGCCCGCACGAGACCCGCTGTTTCTTTCCGCTAAGTAACGCACCCGTGAAAACCGTCATT
The DNA here is from genome assembly GCA_963277665.1 of Viscum album. NCBI lineage: Eukaryota > Viridiplantae > Streptophyta > Magnoliopsida > Santalales > Viscaceae > Viscum > Viscum album. The sequence continues at coordinate 1,116,159,251 of OY728146.1, forward strand.
ATGAAAGTCAACTGACGCGTTTTCTTAAATCCTTAACGCACCATTTAATTTGGCGGTTTATTTTTTGTATTAAATAGGCATTTTCTTTCGTTGAATTAATTCAACGAATTGATGGGTCGTTAGTTACCTTTTTCGTTTGTTGGCGTAATAACCAAATAAGGCCAACAAGTATTTTTGGAGGATTACTCGTTGAGAGGTTTTTTCAGAGTTCTTGAGCCTTCATCCTCCTTCGCAAAGAACGCGAAGAACGCGAAGAACGCGAAGAATGCGAAGAACGTCGTCACCCTCAGAGTTTGACGACGCTTCATCCGAGACGTTCTTCGGCGACGTTCCTTCCTCCACGACAAGATCCTTCGATCTTCTGTTGAGATGAGTGTTTGTGATTCATTAAATCTTTTTTGTGGTTTTTAACAAAGCACGGATTTAATTATTTAAAATTAAATCTGTTGTTTCTTGGTCCATTGAGTTCATCGACGCAATGCCGGATTCCGCGACGACGCGACGCCTTTCTGCGACGACGCGACGATCCCCTCCTTCGGCGACGAGCAAATCCACGAAGAACGTGCATACGATCACGACTACGAGGTAGGGATTTTTGTTTTGGAAATGTCCTTTTTCCCGTGGAAGTTTCATTAAAATTAAAGAACCGGATGCAAATGAACAATTTTAATTTATTAAAATTGTTGTATCATGTGTTGATTTATTTTTTTCTCCCATTGTTTTTATCTAACGCGGAGGGTGCGGGCCAAATGAACACATCCCGACAACCCTCCGTCGTTCTTCGTGGTTGTGCGGATTTGGCGGGCGACGGAAAATCGTGACGCAAGGGCAGTTTGTCGATTCCGCAGTGAAGAACGGAACCCGGGAGGAGCAACAGCGCAAACGGGAAGGCAAACAGACCACCAGAATGACTCCGGTGGCCCGTGGAAGCCGATGGCAGCGCGGGTCGCCAGCGCGGCGGCGCCCGCTGACCCGCGGCCGCGCGGGTCCGGCGCGTGCGGGACATGGCTGAAGCCGCGTCCGGCTGTCCAGGGCGACACCCCGCGGGTGCCACGGGGGTGTCACGCGGGGCGGCGGCTCCCCCCCGCGTCACTCGGGTCGTCCAGGGCGACACCCCGCGGGTGCTGCGGGGGTGTCACGCAGGGGCGGCGGCTCCCCCCCGCGTCACTCGGGTCGTCCAGGGCGACACCCCGCGGGTGCTGCGGGGGTGTCACGCAGGGGCGGCGACTCCCCCCCGTGTCGCTCGGGTCGTCCAGGGCGACACCCCGCGGGTGACGCGAGGGTGTCACGCGGGGGTGTTGGATTCCCCCCCCCCCCGTGTCACTCGGCCTCTTGGCCGAGCCGGGCCGGACCGAGTTCGGACGGGTCGGCCCAGGCCCAGACCCCCCGTCTTCGGACCGTTTTCGGTCAAATGTTCGTAACTTGAGCTAAGGGCCTCCAAAAGACTCGTCGTCAGAGGCAACACGATCCTTGGATCGAGACGGTCGTTTCAGTATATCACACTCAAGGTTTCGGAATACTCTGTGTTCGGCCGGGTTGGTTCGTACACGAAACCAACCGGGCCTTCGGAGCGGAAATGCTCATATCTTGTTCTACGGACGCCCGATTGACGTGCCGTCAGCTTTGTTGAATTCCTCTAAGTTATACGGATCTTTTGGATCACTCCGCCCGAGGTTTGGACACAGGTGGAGTACGGTCGGGTTGGTTTTTCCTTAAAATCCAACCGGGCCCTTGAACAAAAAAGCCAATAACTCTCAGACCGGGCGTCCGATTGACGCGCCGTCTGCGACGTTGAGTTCCTGCTGACGATACAGAACTTTTGGATACATCAACTTCGGACATTGTGTCAGTTGATGTATCAGCCTCTCGGCTCGTGGAGCGGACCCTCCCGAACGAGCTTGCTGTGTGCGGGAACCCTAGAGCTGGCTGCGACTGCTACTTCTACAGCGACGACCGTGCAGAGATCCTCAGTGGACTGCGACGACGACTGTCCAGAGATCCTCACTGGACTGCGACGACGACAGTGCAAAGATCCTCAGTGGACTGCGACGACTACTGCACTCAGCGATCCTACGTGGATAAGTGCTACAGGTCCTGTGTGGGCCCGATCCTGTGTGGATCTGATCCTGTGTGGGTCAACGCTCAGCGGTTCTGTGTGAGCCAGCGCCTACAGGTCCTGTGTGGGCCCGATCCTGTGTGGGTCATTGCGGGGGTTAGTACCTTTCGATCCTTTGTGGGACCGACAACTTAGATGGATTAGTGATCATCTTTATCGTCATCTGAAGAAGTATACCTGTGTGAGCTGAATCTTGAGTTACTCTCCTTTGTGGATTGTGTTGAGCTATCTTGTGTGGATTTACTGTTTACTCTCCTTTGTGGATTGTGTTGTGCTATCCTTTGTGGGTATACATTTTCTTTCCTGTGTGGACTGGGTTGTGCTTGGGCTCAGACGTTGGAGCCGAACGGGAATTGATGACTTAGGTATATGTATGGGCATATGCCTAAGCGGTGTCAGATGTTACTTCGTGATTGTATCTTTCCTTTGTGGATTATCCTTTGTGGATTTTGGGAGACCTTCGGGCGTCTCGGGGTCCCTGCTGAGTAGCTTATACTCAGCCCTACATGGGCTATGCCTGCACTTCGTGGTGTTGGTTGTAGATGATGGACAGCACTGATCGTGGTGGAGGCCTGCGGAGCAGAACGATACATGGAGGTGGACCACTGGGCGGGATGTACTCGGAGAGGTCAGGTGGACCCGAGGGGCAGTGGAGGCTATCTGTACCCACCCATCAGGTGGGACTCCCAGAGGACGGCTCGACGCTGCGGATTTTCTTTTCAGTTGCTGTTTTCCCCTTTCAGTTGTACTTTACAGTTGGGCTTGTATTTCCGGCCCCTTTTACTTTCAACACAGCTTGTTATAGTTTTTACTTAGTGTTTACTTTTCCGCTTTCTTACTCTATGGTGCTTGTTTACTATTCAAAGGAAATGCCTTCCCTTTTTCCGGGATTTACGCCTTGGTGCTAGTCGCCAGCCCCTGGCCTATGGAAGGCAGGCTTGGGGTAGTCACGGCACGGGCCCCGAGGACGGGTCGTGACAAATTGGTATCCGAGGCGGTCGGTTCTACCGCAGACTCTGATATTTATTCTATGTGAAGCAATAGTGTTTAACGTATTGATTGTGGTTATCAGTCCAGGAGGTCCAGTGTTGGTGCGGCAGCCGACGTATCCGTACACCAGGACCCTGACTTCTGATTTCCGACTTAATGCACGAAAACATTGATTGCATGTGTGTTTCATGTTTTCTTCATGATTACTTGTGTCAGCTCACCAGGTATACTGTTCTGACCGTGGCGCACTTGTTTCCTTTTCAGGATGGCCCGACGACAGCAGCCAGCTAGGGTTTCGAGAGTAGAGCGCGACGACAGCCCGCTGAGCGACGAGGCCTCGGTACAGGGCCCGTTGAAAGTAGAGGCACCGGCGGTACCTTTACCCGCCGAGCCCCCGATGCTTCCAGCGCCGACCGCTGAAGATGCACGACGCCTCGCAGCTCTGCACGAGTTCCAGCGCCAGCGACCACCCAGGTTTCGTGGGGAGACGGACCCCCAGGCAGCCGAGGACTGGCTGGAGGCGGTCGTTCGAGTTTTCAGGCTAGTGAGTACACCAGCAGACCTCATGGTGATCCTCGCGGCGAGCCTACTGCACGCAGCAGCAGGACGATGGTGGAGCCTGATGCTCCAGGTGCACGATGAGGCCTCTCTCATCTAGACGGACTTCGAGATCCTCTTCCGCTCAGAGTTCGTCCCAGCCACCCTCCGTGCGGTGTGCATTCAGGAGCTTCTTCAGCTGCGGCAGGGCAGCTTGACGGTCGCTCAGTACGCGGCGAGGTTCACCGATCTTTCTCGCTACTCGAACAACATGGTACGGGACCCCTTCTTCTGGGCCCGGACCTTCGAGCAGGGATTGAGACATGAGATCAGGGCATCACTGATCTCCCTCAGCATCCCGACCCAGGAAGGAGTACTGGAGCGAGCCCTTCTGATCGAGAGCTTTTTGGCTGAGTCTACAGCGAGACCTACTGCAGGGCGGCAGGTGGCGGAGTCTTCGGCAGCAGGTAGCCGACAGATGACTCAGGGTTCCAGGCATACCAGATCTTCCGGCAGACGACCTCGGGACACTGGCTTATCAGTGCGGGGCACACAGCGCGGAGCCAGTCTTCCGAGAGGCAGGCAGTGCTACGAGTGCGGCGGGCAGGGCCACATGGCTCGTGACTGCCCGACCCATCGTACCGAGGAGCAGCAGACGGTGGAGGGGCCAACCAGGCAGAGGCAGAGGGTCGACTGTGGCGGTCCGCAGGGAGGAGGCAGATGAGGCAGAGGAGCTGGCCGAGCAGCAGGTGGTGGGCGACGCTTTGAGGCTCTGCCACCACCACCACCAGGAGGTCCGCCCCGACCACAGGGAGCTGGCGGGCAGAGACAGGCACAGCTCCAGGCAGCGGAGGCCTACGACCACGGCGCGCCAGAGATGATTCGAGGTATGATCTATGCCTATTCCACCCTTGCTGCAGTTCTTATAGACACAGGAGCGAGTCACTTTTTCATAGCCGTTGCCCTTGTTCGAAGCTCGGAGATTCCGACAGAGCCGTTGGCTCATTCCTTATGGCTAGAGACTCTTACGGGAGCAGACTCGACGATTACGCACTGGTGCCGGCAGTGTGAGCTTACTCTAGGACACGAGAGTTTCAGCTGGGATCTTCTTGTAGCGGCATCGAGGCCTTATGACGTCATCTTGGGCATGGATTGGTTATCTACAGTCCATGCTCGGATTGACTGTTTTAGGTGCAAGGTGCGATGTGTGCGCACCGATGGGAGCAGGTTCACCTTCACCGGCAAGAAGGGAGCCTTCGCAGCACATGATGGACTCACGCAGAGGAGAGGGCAGCCCATCACTCATCAGTTTTCTATCCTCATCCTTGGAGCAGTTGACATGCGGAGTCCTAGTTTTCCTACAATGGTGGATCAGTATGTGGACGTCTTCCCCGACGACATCCCAGGGCTACCTCCTCGCAGAGAGGTAGACTTTTATATTGATCTGTACCACGGGACAACCCCGATATCCACTCCAGCATATCGGATGGCCCCCGCTGAGCTTCGAGAGCTACGGGTACAGTTGGAGGACTTACAGGGAAAGGGATTCATCTGACCCAGTGCTTCACCCTGGGTTTCCCCGATTTTGTTCGCCAAGAAGGTGGACGGGAGCTTGCGACTGTGTGTCGACTATCGTCACCTGAACCAGGTGACAGTGAGGAACAAGTATCTGCTACCAAGTATTGATGACCTCATCGATTAGCTCAAGGGAGCCCGATGGTTCTCGAAGATAGACCTCAGGTTAGGCTATCATCAGCTCAGAGTTCGAGACGAGGACGTGCAGAAGACGACCTTCAGGTGTCGGTATGGCCACTATGAGTTCTTGGTTATGCCTTTTGGCATAACCAATGCTCCAGCAGTGTTCATGAGCCTCATGAACATGATCTTCCAGCCATACCTCGATCGATTTGTCGTTGTCTTCATTGACGACATTTTGTTGTACTCGACCACGGAGTAGGAGCACGCTTACCACTTGCGTGTTGTACTAGACACACTCCGAGAGCACCAGCTTTATGGAAAGCTCTCGAAGTACCAGTTCTAGTTACATGAGGTCCACTTCTTGGGTCACGTCATTTCTGAGGTGGGAGTTGCAGTGGATCCCGCGAAGATCAAGGCAGTTCTAGCTTGGGAGCCACCCAAGAGCGTGACGGAGGTGCGGAGTTTCTTGGGTCTAGCCGGATACTATCGGAGATTTGTGTCGGACATCTCCAGAGTTGCGGCGCCACTCTCAGATTTGACGAAGAAGGGGAAACCCTTTGTGTGGTCAGACAGATGTCAGCAGATCTTTCAGGAGCTGAGGCAGAGATTGACCAGCACACCTATCTTGAGGTTGCCTGAGGAGGGAGTTGGTTACATAGTCTACTGCGATGCATCAGGGACCGGACTCGGGTGTGTCCTGATGCAGGAGCGGGCCGTGATTTCCTATGGATCATGGCAGTTGAGGCCGCATTAGCAGAACTACACTACCCATGACCTGGAGTTAGCAGTAGTGGTATTCGCTCTGAAGACATGACGACACTATCTGATGGGCGAGCGCTTTACAGTCTTTTCTGACCACCAGAGTCTCAGGTACATCTTCTCTTAGAAGGACCTGAACCTGAGACAGCGGCGATGGCTCGAGTTCCTCCAGGACTATGACTTTGAGATAGTCTATACTCCTGGGAAGGGGAACGTGGTAGACGATGCCCTCAGCAGGAGGACGGGCATCCAGCTACTTGAGGAGGAGACAGAGCAGCTAGCCGCCTTGCAGATATCCTACGTGGATAGAGACGGGGCATCCTTCCTTCAGCCACTCACAGTCTCTCCTCCCCTTCTGCAGTGGGTCAGAGAGGCACAACGTGGGGACGCTGACTGTGAGACACGACGTGCACAGATATCCTCAGGACAGGCGCCTGATGTTTTCTCCCTTGGAGCAGAGCACGACGTCCTTTTCAGAGGGCGTACCTTGGTACCAGTCGCTTTATGAGAGGAGGTGCTGAGAGAGTTTCACACTTCTCCTTTGGCGGTACATCCTGGAGTGTCGAAGATGTACCAGGATCTCAGACGACAGCACTGGTGGCCGGGCATGAAGAAGGACGTGGCAGAGTTCATTTCACGGTGCCTCACCTGATAGCAGGTGAAGGAAGAGTATCAGGTACCAGTAGGCTTGGTACATCCCTTGGAGGTCCCGAAGTGGAAGTGGGATGGGATATCTATGGACTTCGTGACTGGACTTCCACGTACTTCCATAGGTCACGACTCCATTTGGGTGATTGTTGACCGACTCACCAAGTCCGCACACTTCTTACCTATCCTAGAGAAGGGCTCAGTGGAGAGCTTGGGGCGTCTCTATGTTCAGGAGATTGTATGGCTTCACGGTGTGCCATCGACTATCGTCTCCAATAGGGACGCTCGTTTTACATCCCAGCTTTGGAAGGTGTTGGAGGAGGCGTTCGGGACGCGGCTACGTCTGAGCACCGCCTTTCACCCTCAGACGGATGGTCAGACGGAGAGGACCATTCAGACTCTCGAGGACATACTCCGCGCATGTGTCCTCAACTTTGGTCGTAGCTGGGAGGACCACCTACCCTTGGTGGAGTTTGCGTACAACAACAGCTACCACTCCACCATCGGGATGGCACCATACGAGGCATTGTACGGCAGACCTTACAGATCTCCTTTGTGTTGGATAGACCCTGGGGAGTCAGCACTTGTGGGACCAGAGATGGTCCGGGCCACGACAGAGAAGGTCCAGGTCATCCAGGAGAGGATGAGGACAGCTCAGAGCTGGCAGAAGTGTTATGCTGACAGGAGGCGGAGGCCATTAGAGTTCGAGGATGGCGACCACGTCTTCTTACGTGTCTCACCTCGACGTGGTTTGTGGAGATTTGTCTGAGGCGGCAAGTTGTCTCCACGCTTCATTGGACCTTTCCAAGTCCTCAACAGGGTTGGCGAGGTGGCTTATCGCCTGGCCCTACCACCTCAGTTGCACCGGGTGCACGACGTCTTCCACGTATCTCAGCTGAGGAGATACGTGCATGACCCGACGCACATCATTGACTGTGGGGAGCTAGACGTGGATGATGGGGCGACTTTTGCGGAGGTCCCGATGGAGATAGAGGATCGACAGGAGCGGGTCCTACGTGGGTGATCGATTCCTCTTGTGCGCATCAGATGGCAGCACGGGAACCTCCAGGGAAGCACTTGGGAGTGGGAGGCTCAGATGCGTGCTCAGTACCCACATTTGTTTCCCTAGTTTTTGATGTATCTTTACAGGGACATAAATCCCTGAGGTGGGAGTAATGTAAAGACCTGTAAATTTCAAGGAATTTTTTTTCTTAATTTGCTTTAGAATTTTACAAGAACGCAGTTTTTGACGGCACCTGATTCGGAGGCCCGGTGTGCCCGGAATCATTTTCTGAAGTTTTGCTCGGGTACGTTCAGTGAACGGACGAGCGGGTTTTTCTAACTTTTGAACCGGTGACCAGAATAGAATTCTGAGGGCACCGATGAAATCGCAGTGCCGGTATTTTCTTAGAAACGCCTCTTTCGGAGTTGCGTTTTCTCAGGTGTGGTTTTTAATTTTTGGGCTTAATGTTTAGAAATAAAATAATTTGTTCGACAAACTTTATTTTATTTCACTTGAAGCCACTTGAAAGCCACTTAAACTGAGTTAAAACGGATAGGATGCTATCTAGAAATATCCTAACCCCATGGTAGGATATTTTTAATGTGGGGCCCGCACAAGCCCCTCCATTTCTTTCCGCTAAGTAACGCACCCGCGAAAACCCATCATTATGAAAGTCAACTGATGCGTTTTCTTAAATTCTTAACGCACCATTTAATTGGAAGGTTTATTTCATGAATTAAATGGGCGGTTTCTTTCGTCGAATTAATTCAATTAATTGATGGGTCATTACTTACCTTTTTCGTTTGTTGGCGTAATAATAAAATAAGACCAACAAGTCTTTTTGGAGGATTACTCGTTGAGAGGTTTTGTCAGAGTTCTTGAGCCTTCATCCTCCTTCGCGAAAAACGCGAAGAATGCGAAGAACGTGAAGAACGCGAAGAACACCGTCACCCTTGTAGTTTGACGACGCTTCATCCGAGACGTTCTTCAGCGAAGTTCCTTCCTCTATGACAAGATCCTTCGATCTTCCATTGAGGTGAGTGTTTGTGATTCTTTAAATCTCCTTTGTGGTTTTTAACAAAACACGGATTTAATTATTTATAATTAAATCTGTTGTTTCTTGGTCCGTTGTGTTTTTCGACGCAATGCCGGATTCCGCGACAACGTGATGCCTTTCCGCGACAACGCGACGATCCCCTCCTTCCACGATGAGCAAATCCGCGAAGAACGTGCGTACGACGACGACTACGAGGTAGGGATATTTGTTTTGGAAATGCCCTTTTTCCTGTGGAAGTTTCTTTAAAATTAAAGAACCGTGTGCAAATGAACAGTTTTAATTTATTAAAATTGTTGTATCATGTGTTGATTTATTTTTTTCTCCCATTTTTTTATCTAACACGGAGGGTGCGGGCCAAACAAACACGCCCCGACAACCCTCTATTGTTCTTCGTGGTTGTGCGGATTTGGCGGGCGACGGAAAATTGTGACGCAAGGGAATTTTGTCGATTCCGTAGTGAAGAACGGAACCCGGGAGGAGCAACAGCGCATACGGGAAGGAAAACAGACCACCGGAGCGACTCCGGCGGCGCCCGCTGACCCGCGCCCACGCGGGTCCGGCGCGCACAGGACGCGGCTGAAGCCGCGTCCGGCTGTCCAGGGCGACACCCCGTGGGTGCCACTGGGGTGTCTCGCGGGGGCAGCGGCTCCCCCCCCCCCCCCCGCGTTGCTCGGGTCGTCCAGGGCGACACCCCGCGGGTGCCGCGGGGGTGTCTCGCGGGGGCGGCGGCTCCCCCCCCGCGTTGCTTGGGTCGTCTAGGGTGACACCCCGCGGGTGCCGTAGGGGTGTCACGCGGGGGCGGCGGCTTCCCCCCTGCGTCGCCCGGCCGGGCCGCGCCCTGGCCGAGCCCGGCCGGTCGGACCGGCCGGGCCGGACCAGGTTCGTCCGGGTCGGACAGGGTCAGGTCGACCCGGTTTGGCCGACCCAGGGGGGGTCGGGCCGGGTCGGCCCGGGCCCGCACCCCCCGTCTTCGGACCGTTTTCGGTCAAATGCCAGTAACATGAGCTACGGGCCTCCAAACGACTCACCGTATGCGGCAACGCGATCCTTGGATCGAGGCGGTCATTTCATTATATCGCACTCAAGGTTTCGGAATACTTTGTGTTCGGCCTGGTTGGTTCGTACACGAAACCAACCGGGCCTTCGGAGCGGAAACGCTCATATCTTGAGATACGGACGTCCGATTGACGTTTCGTCGGCTTTGTTGAATTCCTCTAAGTGAGACGGATCTTTTGGCTCACTCCGCCCGAGGTTTGGATGCAGGTGGAGTACGTTCGGGATGGATTTGCCTTAAAAACCAACCGGGCCCTTGGAACAAAAAAGCCAATAACTCTCAGACCGGGCGTCCGATTGACGCGTCGTCTGCAACGTTGAGTTCCTGTTGACGATACGGAACTTTTGGATACATCAACTTCGGACTTTGTGTCAGATGATGTATCAGCCTCTCGGCTCGTGGAGCGGACCCTCCCGAATGAGCTTGCTATGTGCGGGAATCCAAGAGCTGGCTGCGACTGCTACTTCGACAGCGACGACCGTGCAGAGATTCTCAGTGGACTACGACGACGACTGTCCCGAGATCCTCAGTGGACTGTGACGACGACAGTGCAGAGATCTTCAGTGGACTACGACGACTACTGCACTCAGCGATCCTACGTGGATCAGTGCTACAGGTCCTGTGTGGGTCCGATCCTGTGTGGGTCCGATCCTGTGTTGGTCCGATCCTGTGTGGATCCGATCCTGTGTGGGTCAGCGCTCAGCGGTTTAGTGTGAGCCAGCGCCTACAGGTCCTGTGTGGGCCCGATCCTGTGTGGGTCATTGCAGGGGTTAGTACCTTTCGATCCTTTGTGGGTCCGACGACTTAGATGGATCAGTGATCATCATTATCGTCATTCGAAGAAGTATACCTGCGTGAGCTGAATCTTGAGTTACTCTCCTTTGTGGATTGTGTTGAGCTATCCTGTGTGGATTTACTGTTTACTATCCTTTGTGGATTGTGTTGTGCTATCCTGCGTGGGTATACGTTTGCTTTCCTGTGTGGACTGGGTTGTGCTTGGGCTCGGACGTTGGAGCCGAATGGGAATTGATGACTTAGGTATATGTACGGGCATATGCCAAATCCGTGTCGGATATTACATCGTGATTGTATCTTTCCTTTGTGGATTATCCTTTGTGGATTTCGGGAGACCTTCGAGGGTCTCGGGGTCCCTGCTGAGTAGCTTATACTCACCCCTGCACGGGCTATGCCCGCACTTCGTGGTGTTGGTTGCAGACGACGGACAACGCTGATCGTGGTGGAGGCGTGTGGAGCAGGACGGTACCTGGAGGTAGACCACTGGGCGGGACGTACTCAGAGCGGTCAGGTGGACCCGAGGAGCAGTGGAGGCTATCTATACCCACCCTTTAGGTGGGACTCCTAGAGGACGGCTTGACGCTGCGGCTTTTCTTTTCAGTTGTTGTTTTTCCCTTTCAGTTGTACTTTACAGTTGGGCTTGTATTTTCGGCCCCATTTACTTTCAGTACACCTTGTTACAGTTTTTACTTAGTGTTTACTTTTCCGCTTGCTTACATTGTGGTGCTTGTTTACTATTCAAAGGCAATTCCTTCACTTTTTTCAGGATTTACGCCTCGGTGCTAGTCGCCATCCCCTGGCCTATGGAAGGCGGGCTTGGGGTAGTCACGGCACGGGCCCCGAGGACGGGTCATGACAAAAAGTTAGTGATATTTCTAGGAGATTTAGAACTACATAGGTGTACATGAATTAATATTATATATGCCTTAACATTAAAAGTAAATCCATGTCACTATAGTTTGGAAATTTTAATAATTAAAATAAAGTTTTATATCTCTTCCAAAACATGTATCATGTTAGAGATTCTGAAAATAATTTTTCACTTTAACATTTAATGCATTTTTTAGAAGGTGTGTTTTTTTCCAAAACCCAATTTACATAAAGAATCACACAAAAATGGTATCATTTCATTAGGTTCTATAAATCTCTATAAAGTACAACATGTTTTTCATTTTTTAAAATGGATGAAAAATTGGGCATAAATTATTTTATAATTTAGTATCATATATAAAAATTTGTATACAATAGAAAGTGCCATTAGAGAATCGTTGTGCGGATAGGTTTGGAGGGACCTTAGATCATCATACCACAATCGCCAATCCTAATAGAACATTCTAATTCATGTGCATCTAAAAAGGTAATTGAAAAGTTATAGTGGACCACTAGTGTGTAAAGACCGGGGATTTCAATTAATTTTATTAAATACATAGTTATTTTACGAGTCCACAAAAATTGACGGCGTGTGACTCCGAGGCCTGGAGTGCCTAGAATGAATTTCTGAACTTTATTTCTGGTATGTTTAGTAAACATACGATTGTTTTTTTATAAATTTTTAACCAGTGCTCAAAATTAAAATCTGAGGGCACCGTTGAACTCATAGCGCTGGTATTCGCTTATGGCGACTTCCACCTCGACGGAAAATGGTCGAGTGTGAAAGTTAGGTTTTGTGTTTTTCATGGAAATAGTAACTAAAATAAACACACAATTTATTTTATTTTTTTGTAACCAACCTCCATGTGGATGTTCAGGGGTGGGGTCTACCAGAACTAAACCTCCTCTTCATGTTTAATTTTGGTGGGGAACACCAGAGTTTTCAATAACATCCCATATTGAATTAATTGACCGGGACCACCCGATCCCTATTAATGGGGGAGAAGAAACCACTCAACCTCCCTTTTTAATGTGGAGGAGCCTCTTGATATTCCTCCACATTAATTATGCCAACCCACATTAATTAAATGTTCCAACATAGGTGTTTAATTATTCTATTTTGAATTTTTACCAATGATTAACGTTGGGGGAAACACATTAGTTGGCCATTTTCTTTTTTGTGCAGCCTTGGGAGAAAATCTCTCCAATGAATAACTATTTCTCTGAACGAAGATCAAGTTCATCCAAGGAAGAACGCCAATGAAGAACGTCGACCCCGAATTCGACCTTCTTCCTCGAGACTTCCTCCAATGTAGGACGTCTTCGACTATGATGAACCGACGCAGAAACTGACGATCGAGGGAAACACTGACAACACCGATGTCCGTATTCTTCCCAATGATTCAACTTCCTCCCTGCGACTCCATCAACGTATCATACTGAGGAAGGGGTTTATTAATTTATGTTTATCACTTTATAGGTACTCCTTTTGTCTCTTGTACGGGATTGAGAATGATTAACTTAGAGAAGATCCTGGTTGATGTTCTTTGATTCGTTCTAGTGAACTGTATTTTACCACTCTAAACATGGAGGGTGTGGGCCAAACTAACATTGCCTAAATTCCCTCTACCATTTTTTTGTGGTGTTCTTTGGAATGAAGGAACTCAATGAAGGTGATGAAGGAAATGGTGTCGTCACCCATGGACACCGCGACCCGCGCCGCCCCCACGGCGCTTCGGCCTCTTGGCCGAACCGACACCACGTCCAACGGCTGCGCCACCCCGGCCACACCGCCAGCCAGCCGCGCCACCATCCACCTGAGCCACCTGTAGGCCACACCACCCTGGTCGTTCCACCCGCCGACTGTGCCGCTGCGACCGCACCATCCACTGGTTGCGCCGCCCCATCTCTCGTTGCTCGCCAGCCTCTAAAAATACCTTGTGCCCCTCCTGACACCCTGAACGAACTGGTCCGCATCCCTCGCTTCACCCCGGCCGAACCGTCCCATGCCTCGTATGGTTCCCCGTCCGAACCAGTCTGTGCCCCTCATGGCGCCCCGGCCGAACATCTCATGCACCTCACGGCGTCCTGGCAGAACTGGCTAGCACCCCTCGCGGCACCCCGGCCGAACCGGTCCATGCCCCTCTCCTAGAGCCCTGGATGAGCCGGCCCATGGCCCTCACGGTGCCCCGGCCGAACCGGCCCCGCGCCCTCACGGTACCCTGTGGCTGAGATTCCCCTCACGGCCCATGCAGACTGCTGGACCTCCCTACGATCTGGGCCACATTACAGGTTGGTCCTGACCCTACGTTTCGGGCAGGGTCAACCCGAACCAGGTTAACCCATGCCAGGTCTGGCTGGGTCGGCCCGACTGGGTCGGACTGGACCCAAGCCCACTATGTCCCTTTATATTATTTTGGCTATATCATTGGCACCAGCCATACATTTTTTAACCGTAAGCAGTGCTGTAAATCTTGGAGCGAGATGGTACCTTTGAGTATACTCCATAGGAGTTTTAGTTTGAGATGGAAAACAGTCAGGTTAGGTCGAGCACGAATCCAACAAGGCCACCGAGACTAAAAGGCTCATAAATAAATGACCGGGCATCCAATTGACGCGTTGTCTATAATGTTGAGACCCCTATTACGTGACAGAAATTTGTGATACTTCTTCGTGGACTTTGTGAAAGTTGGAGTATTAACTAGTAGATTGTGAAGTGAATCCTCCCAGAGATGAGCGATCATAGTGTAGAGACCTATTAGTTGGATGATACCTGATGACTGCAGACCGTTTTGACTTAGAGAGACTCTAATAGCCAAGTGGGGAGTGCCATGATGTTGCGGAAGACCCACAGTGGGGAGTGACATGGTGTCACAGCAGACCCAAGGTACTTGACAGGAGGAGTACCTCAACAAGCTACAAGGGGGAGCGTGCATGGTGATGCAGCAGACCCACAGTGGGGAGAGAGCTTGTTGACACGGTATATCCACAGTACTCGATAGGAGGAGTACCTCAACAGTACAAGGTTTGTGGGAAGAGTTCTTAGTATCATGGCAGGCCCACTATTGTTGATAGAGGAGGAGTTCTCCCGCAGCTGAGGTTTTGAAAATTTGACTGGGGATGTTATTTGATACTACTCCTTGAATAAAATTCTGGTTGAGCTGAGTCATTGTTTCTATGTTTTCATCATGATTGGGATAGATAACTTGATAATATAGCTATATGTATCAGAATATACCCATGTAATGTTATCTATTGATTTCATACTTTGTGGTTTATCCTTTTTGGATTTTCTGAGACCCTGATGGTCTTGGGGTCCCTACTGAGTATCGTTATACTCACCCATGCATGGGCTATGACCTCACCATGTTGTGTTGGTTACAAACGATGGACAGTGCTGACTGAGGCTGAGAGTACCAGGACTGGACTGTACCCAGAGGTGGACCATACAGTGTTTCAGTACGTAGTGGTGATAGACAGATGCAGAGTGCTGAGGAGGCTATTTGTACCTACCCTTCAAGTAGGAATCCCAGAGGATGACCCAATAGCTGCTTTTCATTCTTTTTTGTTAGTTGTATTATTTTTAGTTGTACTTGTACCTTTACTATTTCTCTTGTATTCCAGCCCCTTTTACTTTCAAAACTCTTTTGGTTATACAGTTTACTCGTGTTCGTATCTTGTAGTGTTTTTTTACATGTCATATAGACAATTCCTTCACAGTTTTAGGGAATTACGCCTTTGGTGTTAGTCACCAGCCCCTGGCCTATGGAAGGTGGGCTTGGGGTAGTCACAACACGGGCCCTGGGGGATGGGTCGTGACATAGTGATTATCATCAGTTTAGTTAGTGTTGTAGTGTGAACATTCTGAAGATCCTAGTTTGTGTCCTAGCTAAACCAAATGAAATAAAATTCCATAACAACACACATAAATATCCAGGATTCCAATAACCTCTATTTGATTTTTAAAAACAGGGAAATTACACTTTTCCATACCAAACAGTAATTCACTATCATTTAAAAAATTTATAGATGTTTCTAAAACCATCATTCAACATATTCATATAGAAATATCAATTTTACAACCATCTCACACAAACCAATGAATATTTTAAAACACCCATGATACATTCCAAATCATTTAGGAAACACCCTCATAACACATTGAAAATCATGGATTACATAATCCGTTATAGAAAATCATGCAAGGGACAAAAACATATTTGGAATATTCAGTAAATATGTTGAAATTCAATTCAAACACATTTATATTTTTAAAATATTTAAAATATTATGAAAAAATTGAATACAAGTTTTAGTAAGGGTTTTACATATAAAATCATAGAGTAAAATGTTAATAATTATCCCAAACATAATAAAATGTTTAAAAACAGTTTTTCATTGAATAAAAATATTAAATATCCACGAAAACCATTTTATAAATAGACAATAATTACAATCATATCAATATAAAGGCTCAAAAAAATTGAACCAACCGCACAACATAATTATTTTAATAATGGAAATCATAATCCACTTCTTTAGGCATATATACACATGCATTTGAACATATATATTAATATAACTAGTTTAAATGTTGATATTAAACTATCTAATAATTAATTAGTAAAAATATGGTGTTTATATATACGCTTTACCCATGGATGTGTTTGTAAGATACCCTCACAAATGGTGGACCAAAAAAAACTCATGGAAAAATACAAAAAAATCATAAATCATAAAACCAACATATTAAAATTGAGGAAAATAATAATTATCGAAGAAAAAATGTCTATAATTGATGGAAACTCCACCTCCTCCAATACTCAAGGCTAGAATTGACATTAACTGTGCCTCATGGCCTTAATAACCATGAATCAAAAAATAAAATACCTAAAATCGTGTAATGGTCAAGCTAGGTCACACACAACACAATGTTGGTGTGAGAAACCAAAAATAAATGAAAAATAAATGATTTATATGAGAGTAAAATCTTATCGAAGTGGATCACACTAGATGTCAAGTAGGGAAACATGGATTTAATGGAGGGGGTTAGTTTATGTGTGCAAGGGAGAGGTGAAATTGGCCTTATCCAGGAAAGGATGAGAGTGAGTGGGGGTAGTCGCATTTAAGGAAGGTGGAGGAACCCTTAATGTATAAATGAAAATAATACAAATAGTAATAAAATAATTATTCTTATTTTATTATTATTATTATATAATTTGAATTATAAAAATATTTATATAGTAATTAATTTTTCAAAATACCAAGGATTGTGCATGGTTTGTCTGCATGGTTGTCCAAATTGTGAACCAAGCATATGGCCCTTATAGGACACTCAATAATCTCACATGGATAGTCCACATGGTTTTGAAGCACATGCACTAACCATGTGATTTCAGTCTATGGAAAACTAAAAACGGATCATATGGTTTCCGCCCATTTTCTACAAAATTTGCATCTAAGAAAAAGTCCAAAATTTTAAAATTAAATCCTATAAAATCCCAAAACTCAGAAGAGAAGATAAAAATAATTATTTATTTATTATAATTATTATTTCAAGCATGGGGGTGTTATTGGATATATTGAAGAAAAATATGAAATATAATGTCAACTTGTGATTGGATGAAAAAGGGTTAAAGTTAATTTATAAACTATTATTATTGATAAATATTCTCTAGTATAGAATTTAAAGATAAAGGGAATGTGGAACACAATTATTTTACCTCATATTAAAGAAACTTCTTTTTATAAAGTTCTGAATGAGTAATAATGGATATAATCAATTAATAAAGAATTATATTATATTAATAAAAATTATACCTTGGAGATTGTGTATAGTCCAGGACACTATAATGTGTTTTTTATGAAATGAATCTTAAATAACATGATTTATGAAAATAGAATAGTTTTTTGAAATAAATATATGCCTGTATATAAGGGATTTTCCAAGTAGAAGGAGTTGATGTTATTAAAAAATGTACTCTAGTTGCATGAATAGGGTATAATAGACATTTTTTTAAAATTATTGATAAATTAATGTTCATAATATATATTATTTAGGTGAATATTTAATTTTAAATGTGGTATTTACTTATTATTCCTATATATATAATCAATATGAAATTGTTATCATAAATTATTAATTTAAAGCGTATTAGTGAGAATGTATATGTATAATCAAAATAATATCTTAATTCATGGTATAAATGATTAAATACATACTTTCAGAATATTGAGTTAATGAGTGGATATGATTACACCAATCTCCATGTAAAAATTTTATAAGATGAAAATTTTATGACCATGAGGTATTAAAATAACATCATATTTATTGTAAAAAAGAAAAAGGAAAATGATTTATTTTATTAATTATTGGGTTTTTATTTTGAAATTTCTATGATTTAAGAGATCACATATTTTCTTATGTGGTAATTTAATAATGATATATAGAATATATTAATCTCATAAGTAATCACTTCATGGGAATTTATGATGAAATTTAAAGCAGAAGAGTCAAATCTAGTCTAAACATTTATAGCAACTGAATCTAAACTATGGAAGCATAAATAAAATGGTTTAATATTCTTATATATATATAGAATAATCCTTATAATTTTATATTATCATAATATGACTAGGAAAGAAATATTTTATACCACATGAATAGGAGCTTCATCCCAATATTTTTCTAAATAAGACCATCTACTTGGTGATAAGGCACTACTAAAGTATTTTCATAGAACATGGAATTTTTTTTCATTATTCATGGATTTAAAATATGTGTTTATTTTATGTATATTATGCTAGTGATAATGTATAAAAAATTCACTAGTATAATATAATTTTATAATAGAAGAAACTGTGATTATTGGTTGAGTATGAAATGAGATAGTGTTTCATAGTGTATTTTAGAAGTTGATTATCCAAGGCTTGTAAAAATGATATATCCATCCAAATATATATCTTTTTAATTTATAAAAATTCAAATTTGATGTTATGTTGTAACCCAATAGAAATAGACATGTAAAATAAAATCCATTAGGACCTCAATAATCATTAAATATCATGTTAGTGGAACGGTATCGATAAATCCAAGATAACTCCCTTATAATAATCATGGTATTGGAATGGATGTTGAATTCCATACTGGAGACCATTAATGATATGACCTCAAAGTATTCATCATTTTAGAAAACTGTTGGAATGATTTTTTCATAGATAGGTTAATCATATATGTCAACTAAGAAATTAATATCCTTATAATTTCTTTGAGGAAAAATTATCTTATTGGGATTTGAAATTCATATTATCCTATTTTATTATCTTGAGATATGAATTATTTTTCATTACCACTTCTCATTTACCACTCATTAATTTAACAGAAAAATAATTTATAACTTTCATCCATTCTTATAAATGATGGGAAAAAGAAAGCCTTAATTGGAAAACATCATTTAAACCTCCACACGCTTCCTTATCCACCGGGTCTATGAGATTAACAAGAACAATATCTACAAATTCTAGGTAGATTTTTTTAATCCAGAATCTTATTGACTGGATACTTGAATAACTAAATCATATTGAATTTTGTAACTTGATCAAATTTGGGTCTAGAATTATTTAAGTGAGATTACATAATAATAAAGTATTTATATGTATGTGGAGATCCAAATAATATGTATATCATATATATTATATACTTGTAAATTCTAAAAAGGTTCTCAAGTAAAAACCACCTTTATTATATTATTTAACACTTTATCTTAAATGAAATAACTATAAAGAACAACTGAACAACTAATGATGGTCAATACTAGGAGAAAATATTTATTCCTATATAAAATTTATATGATATTTTTGACTCCTTGGTTTCTAATCCATGTTCTAATTATATTACAGTAGTTTCTTCTTTCTCCTCCTAGAACCCACTCTCTTCTATCCCTCATTCTCCATGTAAAATATGACCTCCTCTAAGGGGTCAAACCCATTCCATTTCCCAAGTACATAGAAAATATCATGATCAGCATTATATTTCATGAAAATCACTTGATATACCTCACTTGTCTATGAATTGGGTGTTGATAAGTGGATTACTAAATTACCATGAATGACTTCAAAATTACTGCATTGTAAAGGATTAAGAACCTGTCTCTATTTTCTATTTTCACTTTCTTGGAGTCCATTTTTAACAACATCCTAATTGGTATTGTCATGAGAATTAGGGTATAGTATTTAGGATATCTCTCTCTACCACATAGAAAATAAATTTGTAATGATCCCTTTAATATTATGGCCATATCTAGAGGAACAATACAGTTGAGTATAATAATATAGACACTTACCCAATGATACATTATTTGAAATTACTAGATGTTGGGGATATCCCAAGACATCAATATCATCCACATGGAAATATTTCTATCAATAAAACCTTTTCATATATATTAATTATCATCAAATAACATTTCAAAAACCAAGTTACATTTAGGGGTAAAATAATCTATTAGATCATATTCCTAGTAGAATATTACTTAGTATCCCTCCCATTAACCATTATCTCTACATTGAAAATTAGGTTATTGATTTCCCATACATTCATAGAAGGATAAAATTTCACTAAAATATTGTAAAATCATTTTTATCATACTCTAAATATATTTTCAATCCCAAAAAACATAAAATCCAATAGAGGTTTTGAGATATCAACTTCCATATATACTTAGGGGGGATAGGATGACACTGATATATGCTTATATCATATAAACCAAAAAAACTATAAAAAATATAATATTCTTGATGATATAATGATTTTTCATAGTTAGTGGAATCTTAGATAAAAGAACACAAACTATCATAGATCAGGGATCCCACTTCATGTAAATCTTATATAGAGGCAAAATAAAAACTCATTAAATAAACTATATTAGTTGGACCAAGATGAACATATATCATCTTCCACCATATTTGGAATTGTAAAATATTTATTTTCAAAAATCACCATCATAGAATGAACCTATGAACCCCATGATTCATACTTAATCATGTCGAAAATACCATTGATGAAAGATTTTGGGAATGATTGGCACCAATGAGTGCATCTAGAGGGTTGAGGGTTCAGTGAATTATTGGGGAGAAATAATCATCTTTGAAATGCATATATTAATTGGTGTTACTCTAGAGATTTGATAAATTGTAGGAATTTTTATAGATAAGAAAGATCTATGAATGGTGTGAATGATCCTATGATATGTAATCCCCAGTACATCTAGAAGGATATTCTTGACAACCATTTCCATAAAATCAATAGTATAATACATATGAATAGGGATAGTGATTTTTAACATAGCTTATATGGATGAATCAATAATTAAAATATTTTGGTAATGTGGTGTACCAAAAAATACGGATTTAGTGTGACAAAAAAAGTTAAAATAATTAACAAAGAATCTAGTTCAGTGCTCTCGTGAGATGAATATTGATATCAGGTTCCATTTTATAAAATAGAATATGGAGAAGAAAATTAAGAAAATATAATTTTTTAGTACATGTTAGTTATTTAGGAAAACTTCATGAAATCATTGGAAAAACATGTATTTGAAAATTATCATTTTATATTTCGTGCTCAACCAATCCCATAAAACTATAGTGGGTTGATTACAACTATCTCCACTGTATTAAATTTAATGTGAAGTTGTTTTTTGTTTTTTTAGAGGCTTATATTAATTATTTGGTGCAATGGATATGGGTTGATATTTTCTACGGTGATTTGGAAATATTTCAAGGGATGTATCTGGTGATTTCATATTAGATATCATAGATGTAATTACATTTTCATCTTCTTTACTATGATGATATTTTAGTCAAGTAGTCTTAAAGGTGTTCATTATTATTGTCTTCATCATATGTCATATTGAATCTATGTAATAGTTATATATGTAGTAGTAAATTGTATATAATTTTATTATTAAAATGGGATAAAATTCAAAAAAAACAATGATTGTAATGTTGGATTTTTTTAATATTATTTTTTTTCTTAAATCGTGTGAGGATATTTTTGTATGTGGTGTTTATTAGGATCAATGTTTAGTTGGATAGGTGATATTCATGATGTATGATAAAATGGACATATCATATAATGACAACATCCATCATTCCATGAATGTATTTTTCACCATTAAAATAACAGTCCTCTAAATTTTTCCAAGATTTATCATGATTTTCATAAGATTCAATAAAATTAATCATTAATATGATAACCGATGATTGAATTTCCTGAGAAATTTAGTTGTTCTTAATGTTAATTTTACATGTAATGAAAATTAGTTCTTCATCATGAATGATTCTTGGATGAATTTAAATGCTTCAATGGATTTTGTGTTTCTTCCATGAAATAAATTCCACATTGTGACTAATTTTATAAAAGAATTATTGTAGGGTAGGCATCACAATATCATATCATGAAAATGCTACAAGTAGTTTTTTAAGCATTAAGAAACCTATAAATGAAATAATGTATGATCCAAAATGTAAAATCCATTTCATGACTCATCTAGAATTTATAGTTTGTTGAAGTAGAATCTAAATACTTCAAAACATGAAGAAGAATGAATCACTTTGATTTAATTTATATGGAATATTACCAAAAAATTAATGATTTTATAGTCTTATATTATTCTAGAAACTAATTTTTACTCATTAATAATTACTAATTTAAATTTCTAATAATGAGATATATTGTAATGTGTTGCAATGGATGGTTTCTAAATAATTGAGGAATGATATCTTTTATTGTTTGAATTTCAAATATTAAATTGAAACCATATTTAGAGATATAGAATATTGTTTTGAAAATGAATGTTATCCCATAACAGGAAGAAAAAATGGAGTCATGGAGATCCAAAAATAATGATTTGTAAAAATGGTTTATTGAATATAAGTTATGGAAATGAGAATTGTGAATAATCTAAGTTATTTTGAATATTCCTCAAAAAATAAAATCTATTTTTCAAATACATAATAACGTATAAGTGAATAAAAGATCCTCATAGGGAATTCCATTTATTTTTTATGTCGAATCATATCATTGACAAATTTTGTGTTTGACATGTATGCCTTCTATAGGTTTCTAGACCACTTGAATGTTGTGACTAAAAGTGAGGAAGAATTCATATACCTTGTATGAGTATTGATCTCTTCGTAATGATTTTAATCATGTACTCATTAATAAGTGGTTATTTGGAAGGTCCCTAAATCATTTTAATTTTCTCATTGTACATAACATATTGATGATGAACGAAGTTAATACATCTTTACATACCATTTATTATTTTTTAATTCAATTATTCTTGAAAATTATGTTCAAATTTTCCTTCACAAAATAATGATAACAAAAAATTTATATTAACAAAAATAATTTTAATGATATTTAAATCCCCCCACACATATTCTATTTGGGTACATCAAGTTAAACTGAATCATATCATATAGTTTTGGGGGATTTGATGCTATTGGATTGAATATTTGTTATTCAATGAAATCATCCTATTTTTTATCCAATAATAACATGGAGTATGTTTATGATTTTGGATGATTTAAATATAGTTATATTTGTAAAATTATATGGAAGGCTTTAAAATATAGTTTTTTAATCATGATGTTGTATTAACGTATTTTAACCCACACTATCGATGTTGGAGGATCAAAGGAGATTTAAAAAAAATCATGTAGTGCTTTATTGAATTTTAAAATCGAGAATAAGATCTAATATTTTGTCACTAAATACTGATTATATAATGGTTGTATTTTACCTATGAATTTATTGGGAAAATTATGAGTCATGGGTGAAAGAAAATGATGTGGTGGTATTTATACAATGGTTATAGATACCACCATGTACCCAATGGTGGTGTAATTTTATCAATGTGTGGAATATATGAGTATTAAAAATATATCAGACCTGATAGAGTATATGGTGGTAGTGTATCATGCAACCTGTGTGAAAGGAAAAAATATTAAAAAGGTGGACTAGGTACTTATTAGGTACCCACTGACAACCAAGTATGGTTAGGACTTTTCTTTTTTGGGGAAAATATTAAAATTCTTTTCAAAAAACATGACACCTCTTCAGGGGTGATTTCTCCATTCTATCTATGTTTGGGGATTAATCCCCTTCATAAACCAATTCTTCCACTACATGGAACCTTAGTATTTTTGCTATTTTTTGAAATATTTTTTCACCTATTAGAGATAAATTCATCCCTAATTATACTCTAATATTTTCTATATCCATTTTGATTAGATTGATAACAATTCATAAATATGAGAACAAATCCTCTAGATAATTCTTGGGTCATATTATAATGAGAGGTATTACATATATAATGGATATAAGATATATATGATTGTTGATGGAGTGAGATTGAATTTTTTTCTCTTATGGTGGGTAATGGTATCAAATTTTTTATTGCTTTTCTCCAAATTGGGACGAACATGTATAATTAATTAATGTATTTAATTTTTTATATTTTTCATTCAAGTATCTGGATCCATCAACAATTAATATTCCTTTAGTTTTATTATATTTCGGAGAGGATATACTTTTACTAAGTATACACTACTAATCCAATTTGTATTATTTATTGAATTATTATTTAAATTGTTTAAAAATGATGTTTATTTTTTATCTTAATTCTGATAAGAGTTTCAAATCATATAGAATGATAAGTTGTAGAATGGATATAAATGGAGTGGGATTTTTTAAAACTTTATAAATCTATTATAATGTTAGAAAAGAATGTTTTGTAAAGATTATAACTAGTCCTCCATGTTTTATGTCATTATTAAATTGCTAATGTGGCATATTTTAACTTTATTATAGACTTATATGGAATTAAATAAAATCCATAGTTTGTTTGGAACATTGAACAAAGTCTCCAGTGGCCTGGTGTATCTAATGTGATGAAGTATATTTTTCCCCTTGAGTGACGGGCTAGGTGTAAAAATAATGATTGATTTTATAAGTATCCTTATGTGTATTTTGTTATACCAGTAGGGAATACTTTAAAAATGAGATATTATTGTTAGTAACATTCTTAATTGTTATTCTCTGATTTTTAAATGACACCCACCAAGGTTGTATTTGTGAGGTAACCTATGAAATAATAGTTCACATTATCTAATAAATGATTATGTTTGAGAAACTATTGATTACTATCGATATTTCATTAGGTGAGGGGTGAATTTGGAAATTATAATAGGATAATTCAGTATCCCATGATGGTTTTATTATTTAAAAAGGATGTAGGTTTCATGGTATATGGATTGGGTTTATGATTGGAATTCTGAGGTTGATCCTTGGGTGGCTAAACCATATAAACCTTTTTTGTTCTACCGATACATGGTATGTGGTTTATGATTTAAGTAAATGGATAGTTTTTTTTTCATATTATGATGTATTTTGTGAAATGAATGATAGGACATATCCCAGTGATAGAATTTGGGAAAGAAAATTCCCAAGACATATATTATGATTATGTTAACATTTTTATTTTATTTCCCACATGGATTATCAATGTATAGATTTGATTGATCTGGGTCTACAATTTGGGATCATTCTAAGTATTTTATGGGCATACTATTTCTACCCCTAACATACATATTTTCATTACTGGTATTCATCTCCTTGATGTAGTAAAATATATTATTTATAATAGATAGATAATAAATTTTTCACCATTAGGATTAATGATAACTCTTTCACCATTTCCCCTCTCAATATTTTTGATATTATGTTTACATAAAGAGGTAGTTTTACATTCACCATTGGGATTTACCATATCCCATTATTATTTTGATTTCATGATATTGATGATATTCCATTAAATGTTGATATGTGATATTATATTCACGCTTTGGATTTTTGATATCATAATCATTATTTTTTAATTGATATTAGTCATACTACACTAACAATTAAGATGTGATATTTTCATTATTTTTATTTGAGATAAACCATTAACCAAAAAAATTTATGATTTTGGGGATATTTTATTCATAGTCCAGATGTGATAATATTTTTACCATTTGGATTGATGTCAGCCCATTCCGACTTTCATAGTATTTGTTGGTGATACTCTACTCATCACAGGTGAAATTCCATTCACATCATAGTTTATAATTTTTTCACATTATTTAAAAAATAAAAATTAATTATCCAAATTAAATTAAATTGACTAATATTATTGGAGATAATCTAATCAACAAAATATTTGGCTATCTTGTTTTCCAAACTAATTATTTAGTAAAAAATCATGAACCTAACCAATGATGAGATTTGATAGCACCTTACTATTAGTGAATTAGTTATTTTATAAATTATTCACTTTTTAATTTTATATGAATATTTTAAACTATTTCCTACTATATTACTGGTGGATCAATATATTATTTGAAAAATATATTGGATTCTTGGTAACTAAAAGCATGACAGGTGTTATTAAAATCATTTTTATCGGTTTAATTTTAAATCTATCATGAATTAACATATGTATCCTTAATTATAAATGGAAATGTTTATAGTGTGATAATATGATTTATTCTCACACCCTATACTTTTAACCTCGTTCATGTTAAAACCTGGTGTTTTAATGATAGGTTCAATGATGACCCTAGATTTGATGAGTGATACTTAGTAGCTTGGCGGGTATGTAGAGATTGTCCCAAAGTGAGGAAAAGAAGGATAATGATGCATATTGTTATAATTTTTTATTTTTTATTCTTGTAATGAGTTTTTTATAAATTTTTCACTCAGTAGTGAAGTTTGATGTATATGGTTATTGGATCAACATTGGTTTCATTTTTATTATTGGGTGAATAATTTTTTTTAGCATAGAATACATTATTCTATAATTCAATGTTGTACATTGATATATTGTATATTGAACATATTTATATGATTTTCAACATTATTATATAATAATCATTATCATATTTATGACCCATGATTTATTACCCAACCCCAACACTATATGAAGGGTTATTGTATATGGGGATTCACGTGTGCAGTTTTTTTACACTTTTTCTCAATCTCTACAGATAGTGATCAGGTTAGTGAAATCACATCATTCTATTACATAATTTTTTATATTTTTATTACTATTATTAATATAGAACATAATTCTAGGACTAGTTTATACATTGATCAGAATCTATATTTATTCCTTTAAACAACTTGTACAGATGGAAATCAATATTTCATAGTGTTGGGATTATCATTCATTTCATCTTCAATTAGGGTTGAGGTATTTTTAAAAATATATATTGATTAAGACTAAATTTTTATGGTTTTAATAATTTATTTTATTAGTAATAGGTGTATATAAATGCATTATATTGGGATTGTAGATTGACATGTGTGTCATTTTCTTCACTGATAAACTATTTCTAGAAAAAGAAGAGGTTTTTATTATGTAAAAAATCATGAACCATTTGTATAGAAGTTTCTTTAAAAAACTTATTAGACCACCTAACCTTTAAAAATGTAACTGTGAAAAAATTCTTGATAAAATCATTGGATTGTGATTTTATTTAGATCAATAAGGTTGTGATGAAACTGTAGATTAGGTAGTATGAGAATGAGAAAACCTAATATAACCAAAGTCCTTGGGTTGGTGGGATTTAATAATACATACCAAATGTTTTGAGAAATATGAATCATTGTTACATCACAATGTGTGACCTATAGGGTTTAACTATAACTCTCCAACTCTAGTAAATTGGGGTTGGTTATTTGTTTCTTACACAGGTAAAAAATAAATGTCATTAGATCATAATAGTCTGAAAATTTTAGTACTATTGGATACTAAATATTTAAGTAATCTCTATAAATATTTTAGAATGTAAAATATATCATAAAAATATCTAGATATAGTCATATTCTAATTAGTTTATGTTTGTATTTATTCATAGGTAACCTATTATCACCTTATGAATGGATTGAAGATAATTTAGAGAAAATAAATTATTAGTATGTATAAAATTATATAAAATTTTATCATAAAATTCATACAAATTCTGGTATGATATGTAGTTAATAAAAATTAAATATAATTTTAATCTTTACTTAAATGAATTTATAGATATATCATAGTAATGATAATTACATGGTAAAAATCTGAATTCTTTGTGATGGAATGAAAAATTTATGACATATTGATCTTCACCTTCAAGGACATGGGAAAAAAATTTAGCATCATGGCTGTAAACAATTAATCATTCATTTTATCAAGGGTGAAGTCATGAAATCATGCTCGTATTGGGTGGGCATAAATAGAATACCCAAACCTTTTATCTTATGAGAATAACTGATGCATTGAGGTGCTATATAATCCTGGTACACACATGTGTCTTCATTAGGTCCAATACATTCACTATATGAAATGCATTAAAATAAATTTTATGCATAATAAACACTCCTTCATAAAAATATATATTTTAATAATAACATGTAGAACATGAATATTTTTCCCCATGCTAATAAGAGTGATAACATGATCATAACACATCCATAGAAAAACGGTGGATGGTTAAAAAATTTAAATAGGATGAATTTGTCGAAGGAAAGTCATCCAAAATCATAGATGAGTAATAATTTTATATATCTATTGAAGTAATATATTTTTAGATTATCAAATATTCAATTTTCCATGGAATAATGCGGCTCACTAGGTGAATATCAAACCATATGAACATTCACAACACTAGGGAAAGTACCCTTATTAAAGTAATTTTTATATGTTAGTGGTGAAGCATAAAATCATTGAGTTGGTATGTTAAGAATGTATTGTAATTTCATTTAATATTTTAAAGTTAATAGAGAACATATCAATATTGTAAAATCATTTATTATGGTTTGTAAAAGAATGTGAATTATCTGAAGAATATACCATGTGATTATATAGCTAGTGTGTAGTGTTATCCCACCTTATCATGAACTTATTGAATATTTATTCAATACTAACCCGTCCTTATTCAGGGTTATTACCCCTACATGCATAAATTCCACATCTGAATCTAATATCTTGTACTTATATTGGGATTTAATATATAGAAAATTACACACACAATTAATTTATCATAAACTTAGGATGATAAAACATTAAAGTTTCCATTTTAAATGATATTTTGTAACTAATTATTCAAAAGAATATTATGGATGGATAATGATATCGACATATAAATATAAGGTAATTTAAAAAAAAATTGATAAAAGGGCATCCATGGAAATTTAAAAACCAAAAAATAAAAAAATAATTTAATAATAATCATATCTCAATGAATAAAATTTCGATGCAAACCCCCATAACATAGGCATTGATATTCATAAAAGTGAATAAATATCATATAAATCAGATATAATTATACTAGTATCATAATTCAAAATATAATTCATATTTATAATCTTTTTAACACTTATTTTGTAACCATAAATTATAAATATATTACATGGATATAGTTTATTTCAATGTTCTAATCATATAAAATGTCAATTTTTTATTTCATAAATGTATCACGGTAATGAGGTAGATTCGTAGTAATTGGTTCAATGTTCATAATTCCAAGATAATATAAGGTAATATATTCATTGTGTGCTAATGATTAATCATAACAAAATTTAATTTGATGAAATATAGACTTATGGTTTCATAATAATGATATTCTTAAGAACTAGTTATTGTTTGTATAATGAATGAAATGTGATATATTAATAAATATATAAAATATAATTAACACCTTTAAAAATCCTAAAAAACATTAATAAATTATTAATTATTTATATTATTTCTGTATAATATTTCTTAATCCTTTAGGAAACTAATATTATAAAATTGTTCATATGTGGGTTAAATCATTCCGTATCGAGATAATTTTATAATAATATAACCATTTGTTGAATATTTCTATAAAATTATATTGTAAATTTCAATAATTTATAAAATTAAATTAATATCAATAAACTTTATTATATTCATTATAGTAACCATCCATCAATGATGTTTAAATAAAATGTAAATCATATTTTATTGAGGTGGTTGTCTCTGCATTCTAAAGATTATGTATTTGTGTCCCTCAATAAAGGATATAGAATAAAGGTATAGAAGAAATTATAATTTTAGAATCATAATTGTGACATATGAGAAATACAAATTCATAATAACCATCCTTCTGACTAACCATAAGATGGGGTGATGAAAAACAAACCATATTTTACTCTAGTGGTTGTTGTCTTTACACATGCACAATTGATGTTGTTTTTTATTGGTGGATGTAATGGATTGAAAATGGTTGATACATTATTATAATTAAATTAAAAAATATTAAAAAATATTAATTATTTGTATTAGGATGTCTGTAAAAAATTTTGAAGATTAAGATTAATAAGAAAATGAAATGGTGCAATAAATACTCATGTTGTGAACAAAATATTTCTATTGTTAATATCCTAGGAAATGTTGAAAATATGAAATAAAATATATAATCTATGAATTATAAATTTTTATAGGATTATATAAATATAAAAAATGGTATAGTTTTAGGATTAAATTGAAAGTGATAAGTGTATCATGATGTGGTGGAAGTGATCAACATTTATAAGCCAAGAGAATAGAACTTTTATAAGTACCCATTAATTTTTCAATGATGGAAAGAAAATATTTAAGGTTCAATGGGCCCAAAGTGGAGAATAAGGACGTGTAGGTTCAGATAGATTCAATAAATCTATTACTATATTTTTTAAAATTTTATTAATCATCATTAAATCCCTTGACTCTTAAATTTTTCACTTTTATTATATTTGTTTCTGTACCATGTTAATTAATTTTACCAAAGTATTTTAATGTAAATGTTTAAAAATAAAATATAAATGATTAATTAATTTTCACTAACTTAGTAGTAATATGATATCCATTTTATCAAATAATATTTCCAAGGTTAATAAAAATTAATTTTAACATTATCTCATCTAACAGAGAAAAACTAATTTTTTAAAAAATTGTTTTTAGTATACAATTTATATATATGATAAATTTGTCAATGTTCTATATTTTATCATAAAAATTATTTTGAAATAAAATATATATTTAATTAAAATTAATTAGTAAATTAATATTATGATAATATAAATTCATTAAAATAAAAAAATAAATACAATTTATTTTGTATAAAAAAGTAATGGTTTATATTTAATGGTTAAAATCAGTTTTATAAATTCATATATTATTTTAAAATTTATAGTGTTAATCCTTATGTATATCAGTTATAATTAATAAATTTTTCTTATTATTTATTTCATAAATACTTATTGTGTTTTCCATTAAAGATATGGTTTTAGTATATAAATCACTGTTAATATGAAAATAAAATATTTTAGATAAATCCCAAAAATTCATCATAAGTTAAATAATCCATTATTAATTAGAAAATTACATCCTTTAAAAGAATAAATTTTTTATAAATTAATTTGTCTTATAAACATGAATAATGTATCTTTGGGTTATGATAGAGTGTGAATTGTGTTTTAATTTTTAGGATATCATGTTTACCTACACTAGTTTAGTCTCATTTATTACATTCCTCTACCCCTAAAAGAATTTCATCTTTGAAAAATGAAATATCATATATTATAATAAATTTTCAAAATTATTCCTCATTTCCACTTATAGTTCCCTCACTACCTCTTCTGAATTTTGATTTACTCAAATAACTCTCTTCAATCATGTTTTCTAAATCCACAAAATTTCCACTCTACTGTTAGGAATGTGGAATGGTTCTTCATTATATGAAAATTTATTTTCCAATTTTATTACCTCAGTGGAAACTATATGTTTTGTGTATGAAATATACATCATTTGAAATGAAAAATTATATATGGTGTGAAATTTATATAGTTTGGATGGTATATTGTAATGGTAGGTCAAAACTCCACTTCATTCCAAAATATAAATAGGAAAAATGTAAATTGTTTTCAGTTTCACCATCTTCAAAAACTGCATAACTCGATTACATAGTGATACCATTATGAATACATTACCCCCCTCTTGATATTCCAAATATTTATTTGATTGTTTACATATATATTATGCCTACACGTTGCCTTGTAATGTGATTATTAATAATTAAAACATACATTTGATCTCTCCTCAAGATGTTCTTATGAAACTAGATTTCTCCCTCAAGATTAATTCAAAATAGATGGAGTAAAATATATTTTCCTATATAATGTCTATATAGTTATATTGTGATTCTCAAATTGAAGTTATTATTGTATAAAAATTCTACTAGGGATAGATATTAATCCTGTGTACTTTGAAGGTAAATAAAAATCATATTACAATGTCTTGTAATATATAAATAGTCCATTGAGATTACTCATTTGATTGAGGGTGGTAGGATGTTCTCAAATATTTCATGATTTTGAGATCCACATAATGGTTGTTAACAATTTGATGTGAACTGAGAGTCTTGATCAGATATAATTGATATGGTTCATGATGATGGATTAAAACATTGTTGATATTGAATTATTAAATCTAGTTGAGTGGAAATACCTACCATTTTCTTTCAATTGTGTAGGAATAGAAATAAAATTCATACAAACCAATATAAAATTATTCTTTTTTGAGTCATTGTATGTATAATGAAAAATTATATTGTGTCGTTGTCCCCCATCCAAACTATTATATAGAGTGCTTTTATAAATCCTTCCAAATCAGGTCTTTCATCCTTTACCTACTAAAATTACATTAATCTAGACTCATAGTTCATATTTTATTTCTATATACCCCCCTAATAAATGTTATCCAAAATCCCTTTACATCTATCTGCATCCTGGATGGATACAGAAATTTGACCTATGGTTGTCATCTTGTAATTCCATTTTTCTTTTCACTCATTGATAGAACACATTATATCATTCATAAAGTTATCAAACTATCTTTATAAGTGATATTTGTTAATCATACAACATTAATTGAATAAATTATATTTTCTAAACCGGAATTATTAGGTTATAATTTCATTATATTTCCAAGAAAAGATTTTAGGTGAATCTTCTTGAAAAGGAATACTATTTCTCATTCTTTAATGATTTATATAACCCAGAACACTAACTTCTAAAATATCTTATACTTCCATATATTCTTCATTTATATAACCCCGTCATATTTTCTACCCAAGGAATCATCCACCTTGATATAATTCTATTGGTTTTACTGTATCAAGAAATTATTGTCCTTATGTAGTTCTAGAAACATACATTTTCTAATGTTGAGATCCTTTAGTGAAAAAATGTATTTCAATCTCTTCAGTTCCACTTATATCTCACATCTCTCACAATATATTTAACACATTAATTTTTTATAATTTATTCATCTTTAAATAAGTTTTATTTCTTTTATATCTAGCTTTTCATGCACACTGAATTTAAATAATCAATGATATATTATTACAACATTAATATTAAATGTGACAGATATCACCTAGACATTGTATTTGAGGGAATGAATAGTAATTACAAAATTGTGAATAATAATTATTTACTCATTTTTAAAAGTAATTCATTGGTAATAATTTTTTATGATATGAATCTAGAAAAACATGGAAGCTAAAAAGGCATGTTTTTATAAAATAATTACATTCACAATGTGTTTTTTTATTAAAAAATTAAAATAATATCTACAAATAAATGATTTTAAATTTATATTTTTCAATATATAAAATAAAATAATATATCAATCATAAAAGAGTTTTTTATCATGGAAAATAATTAATTTAAAATTAATGAAATTCTAAGAAAACATTTTTTTCTAAAAAAACATTGTTTCATTTTGTGCACTATTTTTAAATTGAATATCTAAAAATTATAGAAATTTAATCTTGTAAAAATTTATTATATTATTTTAATGAGAATATTTAATATAATTTAGTTTTTTAACCATAATTCTTGGTTATAATTTATAAAAAAAATAGTAAAAATGTGTTTCAAATGTTAACATTGAAATTATTTTAATACAGCTTAACCTAATAAATAACATTTAAAATATCAAAAAATATTATTTAAATTTTCTGATTTTATTTTGACCATAACCAACCAATTATTTAATATTTTTCATTTTCAACCCACATTACCCTAGTATGAAACTAATATATTGTAATCGTTTGAAAAATTTTATGTGTGTCCTCTCCCTCGCTTATAAATGGATATAATATCTCCTATATTCCTAACACTTAAAGAATATTATAAATTAAAAAATAAATTAAAAAATATATTTATAACATTAATAATCATGTTATAGAGGTTATAAATAGATTATAACACATTCATTCTATATCTTAATGTGTAATCTAATGGTAGTTCCTCCTCGAAGATGTATAACTCTTAATCGAGTACATTCAAATTTATTTCATCCTCCACCTCCAATAAATGAAGGGTATAAATTATAAAATAACAAATTAAGTATCATTAAAAAAATTAATGATTATTATGATGTTTCAACTATTTTCCTGCACATTTATATGAAATGGTAAATTAATGTTTCAATCTTGCATACGTGTGGACTACAATATAAATGTAGAGATATGATTCATTTTATGTAAAAATCATTCATGTATAGCTCTTATGATGTATTTAATGTTTATATATGTTATTAATGACATATTTTTTATTTCTTAATAATAATATCATATATGCCTTCTTACCTGTCCTTTTATTAAAAAATGATAATGTGACTCTGTCATATGTGTCAACTACAACCTTTCCAAAATAATGTCATTCGTTCATCATCATTGATTTATATAAATAATTATAAAATTTTTAATTTTGAGTAAATATAATACTTATTTAATTATTAATATGTTATAGATGATGAAACCATGACCAAAATGTATGTTCTGAATCCATCGAAGTGAAATAGGCATTGAAAATAGACATGTTTTCTCTCGGATGTTCATTTTAATGAAGAAATAATAAATAAAAGGATAGATAGAATTTATAATGGAATTATAAATAAGAATATATTTATAATATGGTTCTATAAAATCTATATAATTAATATATATTTATTATATAATATATTTGTACACATATGAGTAAACAGGTAACTTGAGGTAGGTCTTTGTGTTAAAATCTAATTTTCTTTCAGGATTGGTGAAGATAATTTTTTTGAGAGAAATTAAATGTATTATAACCTTTAATGATCCCATATTCTCTTAAAAATTGTTTATTTCATAAATTTTTATTTATAATTTCCATTTCCCACTCTTTGGGGCTAAAATTTATCGACAAATTGATTTTAAATAATATCCTGCATTATATACAGTTTGGTTGATTATGATATTATATTATTATTTTATAAAATTCCCTCCCTAAAATGTTTTTTAATATCAATTTTACTGCACATGATTTTATTTTACTATGCTTATGGAATTTTTTAATGTTTTTTAAAAAAGTTTTTTATGAAATTCAAAATATCTATGAATGGAATATATTATTTTAAACTATATTTAATAAATTGATTTTCCCTCCATCATGGACATTTTTATTTGATGATTCTATTACAAGATTACGTAGTTATTTTAAAAGGAAATTATTTTCTCAATATTCTAGGATTTTTTTTTTAATTTTATGTAATGAATATATATCTTTTCTCTTATTTTCAGTGAAAGTTCAAATGTTCTTATTAAGGTATATTACATCTATATAAACATTATTCAACGATTATTATGAATCCGTAGGGATATTATCAAATGATAAAATAAAAAATATTTAATTGGATAGATTTTGGTGATTATGACTTATATATGATCTATGAAACCCATTTATCTCCAATGGGTTCATTAGGATATGAAAAAAAACGTAATGAAACTAATATAATTTATTCTAGAAATACAGTGATGAAAAAATGAAATGTTTATAAAACTCATTTCTTCTATAATAGTTACTATATGGGTATGTTACAAATGTTTAGTTATATATTATAACACATATTATATGATGATATGATTAGTGTTATATCATAAGATAAAAAGCATTGGAATGGGGAGTGAACCCAATTTGATAAGGGATATTGTCCACTATAATAGTTCTGAGAGTGAACCTTCACTATGTAACTGATTGAAAGGGGAGTGAAACCAACCGACTATGATAGATTTGGATGTTATTCTTGAATAAATAATTTATTTTTTAATCTTATGATAATGTTAGTAACTTATGATATGTTAACATAGATCGTGATTGATTATTGGTGATTACACACAGTTGTGACTTATGTACAATGTTATGAAAAATACTTCTTCTATGATTCTTAATTACTAATATTTGACTGATTGGGTATAATAATTATAAATTATTCCCTTATTTGAAAAACATTATTCTAATCATATTCCTATTTATGATCATTGATTGATATATCTTATGTTTATCCTTATTAGGAATCTGATATTAGTCTTTCTTATCTTTAATTTCCCAAAGTTATGAATAAAGGTTTTATGTATAGTATTTCAAGTAACTATACTTTTTGAAAAGATATTTATGGGAGATATTGAATATTTATCCTGAAATAAGATGATTTAGTATATTTTCTCCAAAGAATATAATCCCTTACAGTTCTAGGGAATGTTTTATTATGTGTCTTTTTGATTATTTATCTAAATTCATATAATATATATGTATGAAATTCTTGGGCCACCAAAATTGGTATGAAAGAGGGGTTTAGTTTATTATTTGATATTAGGATTAGAGAATACTATTAAAAAACATGTGTATAATATTATATATATGATTTCAACATGAATATTTGGTAAAATAATGTATTTTTGGTTTTCCTATAAAATTAATATCTATCTACATATTTACAAGTGGATATGGTTATTGAATAGATTAACCTAGTTGTAAAACTCTACACTTCGTTGATTGGGACGTAACTCGATCATTATAGGTTTATAATGAGTGGCCTTAAGACAACACACTTTGATCGAAACTCTTGGGAATATTCATGGGAACGTTTAAATTTTCAATATGAACCATTCTTAAATATTTGAATAAATGAAATCCATGAATGGAAAATGATAAAACTATAGTGTTATATATTTAAAAGAATGATTTTTTATTTACACATCCTATGAATGATTTTTCATGATTACATGATTACCGATTATTATTATTATCTCTCCCACTATTCCATTTTTCCTTTCTCAATTGTTAGACCCTAGATGTATGCTAAATGTGAAGGGAAATTTGAAGACCATACTCATGAGAAACCAGTTGATATGTGATTAGGGATTTAAAATCATTTACTTATGCTCACCCATCACTCTCTTTCTATGTAAAGTAACATAAATCATGCTAATATTTCAAAATGGATAATGGAATGAACACATCTCGATTAAGTATTTTATAGAGAAATTTCCACCCTCCTTCTATGTATCCCATGATGAAATAATTACTTATAAATGTATCAGTACCACTAAAAATATATTATTCATTATCAAATGCTAATGAAATGATAAATAGTTTCCTAAATGTTTATTTTTTGGTAGGAAAAGTAGATTAATGGTGGAATCTTATCAAGAATACAAGGAACATGGATGAAAATAATTCCATCAAATGAGAAGAGTTTAAGAAGGTATTTTTTCAATAATAATTTAAATAATTATTGAAATGAAAATAGAATGGAAATTTTTGGAACTAAAGAAAAATGTTGATGAATCAATTATTACCAATTGGGAAATGTTCACTAGTATTTCATGGTATATTTCAGGTTTTATCATCTATATAGAAGCATAAGTTGAATGATTCTTTATTTTCTTGAGATTAAATATATGAGTGTAAATAGCTATAATATTATTTTATAGTTATAAATAAATATTTTGATGTGATATCAAGATGGAATTGAAAATTAAAAATAATTCTTGTTCTCGTGGTTTTGGGTTAAAAAATAGAATGATTTAATTTCATATAAATTTAAATAATAAAAACCATGGATGATGGAAAATTAATTATCATTGATGTTAGAATTGTGAAGAGAAGCATAGGGTAAATTTCCTTATATGGTGTGGTAAATGTTTTATCTATGCCAAACATGTACACTAAAAAATATATTTTAAAAGTGATTTGAAAAGTCCCCTTAATCAATGGAACAATGTAAAAACTCAACCGAATATGGGACACACACTGTAACATTATAGTTTACAGGACTATCAAAAATAAAAAATCATTGCATAAATACAATGCTTAATATTGAATATTGGTGTCATTAACATCCTAATAAAACAGATAAAGGAAAATATATTGTTATCACAACTGCTTATGTGGGTCATGATAATGAATTGGTGAATGTTTCACTTAGTATACACTATCAAATTGGACATATATCATTTTATTATATCTATACTCAATCATTTATATCTAAAAAATATTATAAGGGTATTAACTCACAACCTCAATGTATATGTGTTTTGATTTATGTAAAAAACATAACAGTTCAATGATCACATATCAAATTTTTATCTCCTCTAAAATAGATGTTGGTGGGAATTCACATCCCAAAAAATCTTTTGATTCTCCCCCTAGTGTATTTTTAGTAATTTTGGGAATAGATTTGAACTCATATTATTTATAATATATCAATTACTAAGGAATGGATATCATGTTTTTTTATTCTGAATCAACTTACAAATATCATTCATTATGGGAATGAATATGAACTTATAATAAAAATTAATTATGTTATATTGGTCTTATGACATAGTGAGGAGATATATTTATTTCAAATGGTTATAGAGAAAATGAAAATTGAATATATTACTTTTTTTGGGATTATATGGAAAAATTTATTTAATACATTTTGAGTCATCCCCATAATCATGAAGTTGAGTTTTCAATACAAACAATTACTGATACGAAACCTATTTCAAAGATTCTCTATATAATATATATGATTAAGTTGATAAAAATGATGGAGAAAACTTCAGAAAATCATTATAAAGGATGCATATTCCCTTGTGAAATTCTATGGTGTATACCTATTCCTTCTATTAAAATTTATGATAGTTCCATATATTTTTTCATTGATTATAATTAATATAACAACATAATTATCAAGAATAAGAATCCTCAACCCCATATTGATGTCTTTTTGGATCAACATCATTGAGATCAATACTTTTCCAAGATTGAATTTCAGTAAAGATATCAACAATTGAGGTTCAAAAATGAGTATATTCCTAGGAAATATTTCATACGAGGTATGGTCATTATGGATTAATAGTAATGAAATTTGGACTTACCAATTCCCCTATTATCTTCACAGATAAAATGAATATAGTATTGAGAGATTACATTAATTTTTTGTGTTAGTATTTGTATATGACTTTTTATATATTCAATGATCATGGAAGATCATATGGATCATGAAGATTCATTGAGGATATTACTGAAGACATTAAAGATGAAAAATTTTTATGATAAACATACCATCAGGGAAATTTGAAAACATTTTGTTGGTTTGATGGTTTATATAATCTCAAGTAAGGGTATATCCATGGATCTTTCAAAAACAATTTGTTAAAAAATATCCCATACCAACCATGGTAATTGATATCTATAGTTTTTTTGGTCTGGATGTATACTACTGACTTATTGGGAGAGATTTCTCATGGATCTCTAGTTCAATATCCAAGTTGACTTAGAATGGATACAATTTCTAATAGATAGATGAATGTGAGTAAAATAATATGGAGATACAAATAAAGAGTGTTAGAACAAATACGCATACACTTCCCTATAGTGAAGAAGGGTTTGAAATATTTAACGATGTATTTAAGATCGGAGTCAGACGCATCCTCATACAAAAAGATTTTATGTTATCTTATTCCTCACAAAAATTAATAATACATTATAAAAATTACTTGACTCATAAATTTAATTTTGAAGTATTTTTTCTGCAAATAAAATATATAGGAATTATCTTAATTGTGAACAATGTTATATTCATTCTAATCATAAAAATATGTATTTTATATTCACACATAATGAGTTGAATATGCTCCAAAGTGGATGGATGGGTTTGATTAATGATTTTTAATACTCAATTCACTACCTCTGTGGGAATTTATATAAAAGAAATTCCATTATAGTTTATTCATGTTATTGATTGATTTAGACTCAACATTTACATATTTAAAGTTTATGATAATTTAAACATTTAGGAAATTTGATAGATGGTATATTTCATATATATATTTTAAACCATCTATCCATTTTAGTATTAACGAGGTGCACAATGAAGATGTGGAACAAAATAATATGGTTATAATAGGTCATGAGTGTAACCATTATTCTAATAGAATGAAATTTTTTAGAAAAATGAATATTTTTTCCATTAAAATCATTCCTGAAAAAGGACCTTTTGGATGAAACTCATAGTTCATCATTATCTAATCATACTGAATGTATGATGATGTGTAGGGAATAAAATGATTATTTTTGGTGGGGTAATATGAACGTGGATATTTCATCGTGCATATCTCAATTCTTGCCACTTCTACAAGTCAATTATGAGAAACATAAGTCTAAGGGGATGTTACAACCATTACCCAACCCTGAAATGAAACGGGAAGAAATTAATATGTATTTTAGAATCATATCCTAAAAATATATTAATGGGTTAGTGATATTTCATTAGTTTTTTATTTAATTATGACGGTATATCATGTCATAGGTATCATAAAATAATTATCTCATGACCAAATTTGAAGGTTATATATTAAGAAAGTGGTCAAATTTTATGATGTAACTATTTAATTGTATCTAATGGGGATCCAAGGTTTACATTGATGTTCTCAAAAGGTATTCAATAGGCTTTGGATAGAGAGTTTTTGTAACATCTAGTATGTTGTTTTGAGGTATTATTTTTTTTATTTTTTTCCTCTCATTTATCCTTGGGTTTCCTGTTGAGTTTTTATAAAAATTGGAATGTTTGGGATTGATAATTGGTGGTTCACAATTGGAGCATAATTTTAGGAAACCAAGCACCCTCACCTAGGAAATCATGTGGAAAATGTTCATTTTGGATAGTGGCGACCACACTCTTGGAAAATTGTTTGGAAAACCATGTACTTTAACCATGCAGTTGTTCCGCATAGATGCCGAGGTACACATGGTAGCCTCATGGTAAGGAAAACCATGTGGGATAACCATGAGGCCTTTCTAGTTCATTAAATGTTGGAAAATTAATCTTTTAATGCATTGATTTTAACCCTAAATCACCAATCAACCTCTTTTTATGGGATTCTCATCCATGGGATCTTTTTAAGCCTTCTTGGAGCATTTTAGTATCAATCATTTTGTGTTTTACCCTTAGAACTTCATGGAATCATCAAATAAGTCTTTTTTCACATTGTTTCATCCTTCTACTATAGTTTCTCTCCCTCCATTATTAGGTTCTCCATTTTTTGTTTGTTGTTTGACCATGCAAGTGTTAGATCATGTGTTTTGAGATGAAATCATCATGGTTGATTCTAGATCATTCTTTTATACAGTAGTTTAGGTGTGTAGTTTTGATTTTCATTGAATTTAGGATGTTTTCAATATTGAGGTAGGTGGTTCTATGATTTTACATTATTATATGATTTTTATTAGGTTGATTGTTTAATGCAATGTGTTTTATTGATTTTTGGTGTGGTAAGATATATGTTCTAAAAGGGTTTTTTGATGAATGTGTGATGAAAAATGATTTTTTAAAAAAAGGCTAGGTTTCATGTCTGCCTCCATTGGGTGCTTCATGAATTGGTTCTATGATTTATATGGAAGTTGGAAAATGTGTTCTCAAATTGATTTGGTATGCATATGAATTTGAAAGGATATTTTCAATGGAATTGGTGGTATTTAATGTTTTCCTTTCTTATAATATTCTCAAATGGGATTTATGAATAGTGAAATTTCTATGATATGTGTTTTCAATTGGTTTTGACGAGTGTATGAATTTGAGAGTGGTTTTGACTAGGGAAAGTGGTTGTTTCCTTTTGAGTTTTGGTTTTTTGATGAATGTGGTTCAAGAAGAAAATGATTTTAATTTTTAGTCATGATTCTTGGAATATGTGTGTGTATGTGAATATTTGTGTTGATTTTGAAATGGAAAATGAGAACAATGGGAATCGTAGGTATGTAGGTGTAACATCCCGAATCTGGGTGTCTCCCAAAGGTGCCCTGAACTCGATTGGTCACATAACCTCAAGCGCATTTCCCAAATTCCAGAGGCTACTGGCTAGTAGTGTGGGGGGAGGTGTGATATTAGGGAAAGTATCCCCTCATTAGTAGAGTATGCAATGTGGAAAATAATAGTAAACAATAGTGAAAGCAGTAATACCATAAAATAGAAGTAAATAATGAAATAATGAGCATAAATACAATGGAATGCACAATATATATATATGAAACATAGAATATGTATATATGAAAATAGATAAATAAGTAAAAATGGTGGGGAGCAATACAAAAACTATAGTATTAGAGAAACAAGTAAACTATAGTATCATCTGAGTCCTCAGCTTGGTCTCAGGGTCACCAACTTGAAAAACAATCATGTTCCTAATGAGGAAGGGAACTTTCCTTTATCTATACCTGCATTCATATAATCTTATTGAGTCCAAAACATGACCTAAATAGGTTGTGATATAAATCCTGGTAGGAAAAAATAAAATGATATGTGCTTAACTGTTAGTGAATATTTATAGCAGGTAATATGAAAAAATTAAGAAATAAGTTAGGAATTACTCAAATGTAAACAATCCTATTTTTTCAGTTAAATTCATTTAGTTTTATTTTTCATCATTTGAGACATGTAATCTCATGATCTATCCTATGATTAGTATCCCCTTGTGTAATATTTAAAAAGAGATATCTTAGAAGAACATCTAAACAATCAAGTAATATTGAGTCCATGCTCGTGCTTTCGCTTGGCATAATTGTCAAAACTATTCGATTATTCATAAACAACCATCTGATAATGATCTCATGAATTATCCCCTTGGGTTCTATATATTATAGATCAATTAGAATTACTACCTAGGAATCTCTAACAGACAATAAACTAGTGTAAACATATCAACATTAAATTATAAGCGACATCCGGGAAGCTCACATAGTCAATACCAATGAGTCCACATAGCATAAGGTAATTATAAACAACCTCCTGGTTAACACTCATGGTCAATACCCCTAGTTCAATCATCTACAACAAGGCTCTCATAGTCTTATGTAAATAATATGGATGTCCCCTCTGTCTTCCTTATCTAATTCTCTCTTGGTCCATTGGAAAAATAGCAAGCATACCATGTCAAAGTAGCAAATGTAATATATAACTACTTCATGGATATACATTCTCAAATAATATCACATTCATTTCATATAAACAACAACTCCATCTTAAAAAGAACATGAATAGAAAATATGGCAATCCTAACCGGCATTCTAGAACAAATGGCCATAACTAATCAATAATGGAAAACACACCCATGGGGTGTCCCATAATCAAGATATCCAACCGTAGGCATAAACAACAACACTTTTTCAGCCAATCAAACCACAACAGGTAATAAATAGTGTTAAATTCCACGTCAAGAAATACCCCATTGTGGATTTTTGTAACTTTTATCATATGTAATCAAATGACAAAAAATGAAAGGCATGAACCACCTACCTCAATGTTGAATGATCGATATACTTGATCGTTGACATTTGAATCGTCCTAGGTCGGTGTAAATATAAAAAAAGTAAAAAATTACAAAAATATAATAACATAAATGAGAAAATGAATCATGAATAAAGACTCTATGAATTTTAGAGCTCACCGGTGGGATTCCAATGCACCTAATGGTGTCTCAATCAGGGCTTAGACGGAGAATCGGTAGGGGTTAGAAGTTTGATGGCCATTCCAACACTCTCATTTATAAACCATAAAGATAAGAATACAATTATTAACTTATGACGTGATACATCTTTGATATATGAAATAAATAGAAAAGTACGTGGCATGTTAATTAAAACTACATGTTGTGTATTTGCCTCATCCATCCCCCAATATAAGTGCTTTTCTATGTCACTACATGTCTATGTACTCTGCCGTTACTTGGACAGTACGTGGCTGTACGTTGAATCCAGGTACACTGTATGTACATAAACGTACAAGGCATGTACATAGATAAAAAATTATATCTTCTTTTTTCATAAAGAACAACCTGAAATCATGATCCATACCTCAAAAGTAGTTCCATGTTCCAACAAACGTTCCCCCTAAAAGAAATTCATCCCCAAATTTTCCTTCCAAGGGTGGAGAAGAATAGTCTATTAATAACTTATCCACTATGATCTTATGTCAGCCTTCCACTCCCATGTCTCATCTTATACTATCCCATGATTCCATAACACCCGTAGTAGAGGAACAGACGGGCCATAGAGAACTGTCATGTTGTGATCCCCGATCTGAATAGGGTGCTCATAAAAGGATTCATTAACCTCCAAGTCAACCTCTATGATTGAAAAACATGAGACGAGTCTAAAAATTACTTTAGTAGTTGTGAAACATGAAAGACTTCATGTATATAATGACATCAATGAGGTAATTGAAACCAATATGAAATTGGACG
The DNA here is from genome assembly GCA_963277665.1 of Viscum album. Taxonomy (NCBI): domain Eukaryota; kingdom Viridiplantae; phylum Streptophyta; class Magnoliopsida; order Santalales; family Viscaceae; genus Viscum; species Viscum album. Next base: position 1,116,203,475 of record OY728146.1, read on the forward strand.
TATTTATTCCAATAACACAAATGGCCCGATGTATCTTGGTGAATGCTACCCCTATCTTAAAATCACTGATGTCCAAACCTTGGTGTGACATGCAGGAAAACATGATCTCCAGCCTCAAACTCCATAGGTCATCTCCATCGACCAGCATAATATTTCTGCCGAGACAATGTAGTAGCCATCATATTTTGAATAAACTCTACCAACTCAGTGGTCTCCAAGATAATCTGATGTCATAGAATAGCTGCATATCCTACCTCCAACCAACTTAGGGGTGATCGGTATAGACTTAAATAAAAGTCCACCTAAGGTGCCATCTGAATTGTTGCATTAAAACATTTATTATAGGTAAACTCCACCAGGGGTATTTATCTCTCCCAAGAGCCCCAGAAATCAAGGATGCATACTCAACACATGCCCTAAAAAACATGAATTGTGCACTCAAACATGCCATCTATATGGGGATGGTAAGTTTTACTAAGAAGTAAAAGTGTAATAAAGGCCCTCTGTAGTCCCTACCTGACAACAGAAGTAAACCAAGATTCCCAGCCGGAAACATTAGAGTGTGGATCCCCATGAAAATGTACTATCTCTTGAATGTACAATATTCCAATATCATCAACACTGAAGGTCTCCATGATCATAATGAAATTTGAAACCTTTGTGAGTCTGTCAACTACAACACATACAACATCATTTACTCAAGATGAATATGGTAAACCTATCATGAAATTCATCGATACATCATTACAAATCCACTCGTGAATGGGAAACTATAGTAATAGCCATTCCTGTCCCTGATTCGCCTCTTTTACCTACTAATAAGAGAAATATCTCATAACAAAACCATATACATCTCCCTTCATGTCTGGCCACCAATACTGATGATGTATATATTGAAACATTTGGTGACATTAGGACAAAAAACCCTTACATAGGCACGAAAATCTCAAAACAACTCCTCGGGAATGTAGTCTAACACCCATACACATCTATGAAAATACAAGACCTCGTCTTCACCTATGGTCCCTCCCGGAGTAGGTTCCTCACCGTACGTACTCTCCTGTAGGTATATCCCCTCAAAAGCTTATAGCTTCCTCTTCTCATGAGGTCAAGTAAATAAAAGGTAACAATATTGAAGAATGAAACATCTACCCTTTTATGTACTAAAACTGTAAACTCATATTAACAAACATAGTAATAACCTTTGACTCACTATTGGCCTCCTAAACTATTTGCCTTTATGTCCTCCTGCTCAAGGAATCAACCACTAAGTTTCCATTCCCATACATAGGCATGATCAATGTCGAAATTCTAAAGGTATTCCTCCCACATTCACAGTCTCAAATTTAGATCTCTCTGAGTAAAGATTCACCTGTTCTTTATGTTTTCAGTGTATTCCTGAAAATTCTCTTCCAGAATATAATGTCTCTAATAGCGCAAGGCATACACAAGTACATCCATCTTCCCTGATCTGGGATGTTACATAACCTCAAGAGAATTTCCCCAAACACCAAAGGTTACTGACTACTAGATTGAGCCAATGTGTTATATTAGAGAAATTATTCCCTCTTTGGAATAGTATACATAACAAAAAATAAATAGTAAACAATAGAATAAGTAGTAATACCATACGACAGAAGTAAACAGTGGAAGACTGAAGGTAAATCATACAAAAGACATAATATATATATATATATATGATACTTGGAATAGGTATCTATGGAAACATCCAAATAAGTCTCAATGCTGGAAAGCAATATAGAAACTATTTTTCAAATAAAAAAAGTAAAATTCCGCAGTATCGAACGCCTTACCTTGGTCCAATTCTCTTCAGATCCAACATTAATCATGTCCCTAATGAATAAGGGTGTTTTCCCTTATTTAAACCTACAGACATATATTATTAATGGGTAAAAAACATGACCCAAACATGTTGTGAGAATAATCCCAGTAGGAAACCACCAAAATATATGTGCCTAACTGTCAGTGAATATGTATAGCAGACAATATACAGAAATGAAGCAATAAACAAGGATGTACAAAAAAGTAAAAAATCTAACATCTTTCAATTATAGTCATTTTACATTTATATTTCATCATTTTAAACCTGTAATATCAGGAAATAGAAAATTATCTATATTTCCCTAGGTAATAGTAACAATCAAATGTATTAGAATACAAACTAAAAAATCAAGTAAGACTGAGTCAAGGCTTGTGATTTATCTTGGTAGACTCATCACTATCATTCAATTATACATAAACAACCCTCTTAGAATGCTCTCATAGTTTAACCCCTTTGGTTTCACATAGTATAGATCAATTATAATGACAAATTGGGTAACTCTCATTGTTAATAACCCTTTGTCAACATAGCATAAATAAATTATAAGCAACCTCTGGGGTAGAATTCACAATCAACACCCCTCGGTCATTACAGCGTTGGATAATTATAAATAACCTTTTGAGTAGCTCTCGAAATAAATACCTCTGGGTCAATCATCTACATCAAGGCACTTATATTCCTTTGTAAATAATGTAGAAGTCCCCTTAGTCTTCCTGGTCCAATGATCTCACAATCCATTAAAAAAATAGCGCACATACTATATCAACTAATCTCATGTAAACTATAACTACAAAATTGATAAACATTCCAAAATCATATCACATGCATTCCAAATTAACTACAAAAAATTCATAACAAGTCAAATAATGGGAATCAAGTCAAGACTAACTGGAATCATAGACCAAACATTCATAAATACATAATCAAGGGAAACTCACCAACGGGGTGTTCCATAAACAATTTATCCAACCTTACTCATAAGAAACAAACCTTTATCAATCAATTAAACCACATTAGTTAATAAACATGGTTATATTCCAAATCAAACAATTCCCCAACATTGTTATGTGACACTTTTAGCATATATAATCCAATGAAGAACAATGAATGGCATCAACCACCTACCATGATGTTGTATGATTGATATACTTGAGTGTCGGCCCTTGAATCGGCCTAGTTTGGAATATATCTAAAAAAGAAAAAATTTCCAACATTTAATACATTGAATGAGATAAGGAATCATGAAAACCAACTATATAGGTTTTGGTATCTCGTCGGTGGGATTAAAATGCACCCGATGGTGTCTCAATCGGAGCTCGGACAGAGAATTGGGAGGTGTTCTATGTTTTTCATCTGTTCTGTTTCTCTCCTATACAAACCATAGGGAGAAGAATGCATTTAAGAACATAAGATGCAACCCCACTCAAATATATCAGATAAAAAAGAAAATTACATGGTGTGTTTATTAAAACTACACATCGTGTATTTTCCTCAACTAGCCAATGAATTAAGCGGCATCCCAGGTCACCACATGGCATCATACTCGACCGTTACACATCTAGTACGCCACTATACATGGAAATAGATTACACCATGCATACATAGAAGTACACATTTTACACATAGAAAAGAACCCACATTTCATCCCTTTTCCTTAAACAACCCAACATTAATATCCATACCTAAATAAGAGATACAGTATCTTACACTAGGTGGGAAAACAAGAAATGATATTCTAGTTTACTCGACATTAATGAGGCATAGATTCCTCTAGCTTGATTGACGCTAAAAAACTGACTAAACATGTGATATGATTAGATACCACTAGGAATTTGGGATGGGATTTCTTATATTGGAACATGAACAGGAACACAATTAGTATTTGATAATGATTTGGGGGACATTGGATATTGGGATTTGTTCCCCTCTAGTGGCTCGTGCAAGAGAATGCAATAGTTGTAGGATTTTGATCACATAGGTTTGAGGTCTATAAGGATCCACATAGGCTAGTTACCCAATATGTTTTCCCATGTTTTGGTTCTCTCTTATGATGTTGTTCTCACCCTTAATATATGGTGGATCTAGGTTTTTTTAATTAAAAAGATTGATTTTTTGGAATTTTTTTCTATAAAATGGTTACCTTGAATGATTTCCATGAAAATTTTTGTAATTAATTTATTAAAAAAATAATTTTTATTTATATTCTATTGTTTTGGAATGGAATTCCATTTTTGGGTGATATCCTATTGGGGTTTTTCTCACTCCCTTCATACACACATGGGTGTATGCAGAAAGTTTTGTGTAGGATCTATGTAATGGAAAGATGTTTCATGGTGGTGATGATGGATATGGTTTCTAGTGTTCCACTTCATACATGTGTTGGTGGTAGGGTATTTATGGTGGGGACCCTCTTGTGTCATGTATGTTAATAGGATAAATATATTTTTCACATTCTATTTTAGAACTTTGGATTTTTGTAAAAAATATAAAATAATGAATCTAAAAAATTTAACACCTTATTTTGTTGTTGTTATTAGATATTTTGATTCTTATTATTATTGGTTTATTTTAAATATATAAATGTGTTGAATCATTCCATATTCTTGTTGTTAATACCTTAGAACTAACAGCCAGCCCATGGGGATTAGGAACGCCCTTTGCGTCCTTCCATGAATCGAGATGGGTGTCTGGTTGGATGGAACCCATGATTGGTTCCCGAAAAAATGGTATCAGGGTTGTTCACACTCTTTTTGGGTAATCTTATTTAGCTAAAGAGTTTTGATAGACTGAAGCTAGGATCTTTGGGGCCTGATGTTTTGGTATCGAGTGTGGTGTTCAGCCGACAATCCTTTTGAAAGGACTTGATTCTCTATGGGATGTTGGGATTCATTTGGAATTATTCTCTAGGAGAGATGTATATGATTTAAACTATACATACACAATGGATGGGGATGGAGTTATTTGGACAATATTTTTATTATGATGGGGTTTTTATGTTTTGATAGATGAATGTGTTGGTATTTGTTTTCTTTGTTGTAAAATTTTAGAATGGTTTTATTTATGGGTTTTCCTATGGTTATATCTTGTTGTAGAAATATTCCTCCCCATAGAATTCCTATATGAACACAAGAAGAGGCTAGAGTGAGTTATCCATCACCAATCAAATAGTTACTAATGGATGATGTGGTTTGGAATATCCATGATTTTGGTCAAGGAGATGAATTTAGTCCTAAATTTGGTAGTGAATCTGAATCAGGCCCTTGAATGAAAAATTCTCATGTGTTCCTAAAAAAAATACTACTTCATTTTTAGGTAGCACAAAATCCCAAGAACCAGAGGAGATCCCTGATAAGATAAAGCATTTTCAGTTTTTTTATACTCCAGAGGCAGGTCAGAGTGATGTGTGCTCTGTTAAAGCTGGACCATCCCAGTTAGAAGTGGTAGGACTTAGTGGTGAAAGTTGGAAATAAAAAGTATAAGGATTGGGATGATTTTATGTTTTTCATCAAAGAGTACTATTATCCTCTGTTTTTGGAATTCTCTAGGTCCTCATAGTTTTTGGATCTTATACTTGGAGACTGGATTGTGATGGATAACATGAATCAGTTCACTGAGTTTGTTTTGTATGCTCCCGATATTGTTTCCAACAAGAAGTTGAAGTGTCAAAAGTTCATGATGGGGTTGCGGATAAAGATGCAATATTAGGTATTGTTGTGTAAGATGGAAACATATGCTGATGTGGATGATCATTCCATGATTTTGGTCACTGATCACAAAGGTATGTACAATTTCCATGTTGAAATGTCAGCTGTGTGAAGTGGAAGTTCATATTAGAATAATAGGAAGCCGTATGAGAAGGGTAAGAAGGTAGAAGGTAGTGAAGGAAATCATTCTCTACTATCATTGTTCGTGACTCCGAAGTTTAGGTAAGTCGCGCTCCATTAGTTTTGGAATGTAAGGAAAACACGATCTGTGTTTTCATTTACACATAGACCTTATCACTATTTCATAGTAATGGGGAACTTTTAGTGATTCTACAAGGTTGGATGCCCATATTGGAGTGTTACTAGATATGTAGCTTCCAAAGGGATGTTAGTCCAATTAGAACTATCCCGGACAATAGGTTCTCAATTCAATGGTCATGGAGGTAGTGATAGATATTATTCAAGGCATAGTTAGTTTAGGTTGGAGCTATAGGCTAGTGGTCTCTCTGAGCGTCAGGCTGATATGAGGCAACTTCATGTTATGAAACCAGTGATATTGGAATCCTCTATAGGTACTGCTATAGTTTATTGTATTGTTCTTATTTAATCATCTTTAGATGTTGTTTTTTTATACTTATGCTTCATTTTTATTTATATTTTCTAGTCTTGTGGATATATTAATGTTTCCAAAAGTGATTCTATCATATGAGATAGAGTTGGTAACTACTCTTGTTAATAAGTTAGAGAGGGAATCATGTTTTCAAGTTGTGAACAAACCATGTCCGGGGATGAGTTGGATTGTGATTTTTCTAGTTTTGGAAGTGGATATCATTGGAGTTATCCTTGTTATAGATTGGATGGTGAATTTCTAGGTGAACAATGATTTTATAGGAAGAAAGTTTGTTTTGTAGTACTTGATGGAAGTACCCAATTTTTTCAAGGTAATTGGGATCCTCGCTCGGGATGTGCTAAACCCCCACTTCTATAATAAGGAATCCTTTTTCATTATATCACATTTCTCATTTTAAGGATAATGTGGGTCTTTCTGAGTCAAGATTACATATCATGGTGGATGAGTTCCCAATGGTTTTTCCCATTGATTTCTTGGGTATTTCCTTGGAGCAAGATGTGGTCTTCACTATTGATTTGATACTGGGAACATAGTCGATATCTATTCCCTCAATCCATATGGCCCCCAAAGGGTTAACAGAATTAAATGTACAAATAGATTATTTGGAATACAATGGATACATTCACCCTAGAATCTCACCTTGGTCTTTCAATCTTTTGGTTTTTTTGAACATCGATGGATCTCTCTAGTTGTGCATTGACTAACAAATACTGAAAAATGTAATGATCTAGAACATGCACAATTTTCCATATAATGATGAAATTTTCTATCATTTTATGGTGTAAATATGGTTCTATAATATCTATTTACATCGCATGTATCATAATGTCCATGTTAGAGAGGTTAATGTTCTGATAATAACATTCCAAAATAATAACAGATATTTTGAGTTATTGGTTACGCCTTTTGGGTTGACCAATGCTTCAATGGTCATTATAGTGATATAGAACAGTGTGTTCCACCAGTTTCTTGATTATTTTTTTGGTATTCATGGTTGAAATCCTGGTCTATTTTGGTACTAGGGAGGGGAAATTTCGCCATTTGATAATTTTTTTGGGAACCCATCAAGATCAACAACAATATGTGAAGCTTTATAAGCGATCCTTCTAAATCTGGGAAATGAATATTTTGGGTTATGTGATCATAGAACAATGTTTTTTGGTGTAACATGATATGATTGTTATAGTTATGTCATGGAAAAATCTAGAATATGATTTTGGGATCAATTAATTTTTGGGCCTCACATAGATTTACCTGTAGTCATTAGTGATTTTTCATAGATTTCCTCCTCTATGACAGCACTTACTTGGAATGGGATAATGTTTTAAAGGATGTTAGAGTGTCGTCCATCCTTTTTGGATCTAAATAAATTGTTGACGAAATCCCATGTTTTTGTCTTTCCCAAATATTTAATGAGATATGTGGTCAATTTTGATGCCTCATATATGGTTCTTGGGAGTGTGCTAATGTTTGAGGACCATGTGGGGTCTTATGGTTCTCCCAAACTCTGACCACTTGAAATAAATTACCCAAATATTAATTTGGTGTTATAAGTTATGGTCATTACTTGATGACTTGACACCATTGTAGTTTTGTGGAGAAGTTTCTATTCTATTCTTTTCCTAAAAGATTGGCCTAAATTTTCTCCCAGATGGAATTAAATTTGAGCCAAATTAGTTGGGTTGAGTTCCTTCAAGAATTAAATATCAATATCATGTACACCATAGAAAATTTATTGTGGTTGTGGATTAATAGATCTAGAATGTTTCGGTGAAATGATTGAATGTTTCCAATGATGAATGGCTATTGATGGTTATTTTTTCTATGATTTTCCTAGAGGCTAATCAAAATAGTGGTGGCGTGTTCCTCGCCAATGTTCAGATGAAACCATCCCTTATCATGTTGATTTGGAAAGACCATCCATGTGATGAGATATGAAAACCTTCTTTTCATGTTTTTAATGGTGGGGATAAACCATTTTATTGGTCTTTGACACTTGAGGGAGTTTGAATATTCAAGCATTATTTTGTGGTGTTGTTGTTATTGTGGAAGTTGGTGGTGCATGATAGCCACTATTCTGAGTGGGTAGTTCATCCCCATACCGGCTAGATGTTTCATGATGTGTTTTAGTTGTTCTAATGTCCTGGTATGATGTTATACATAACTATCACTGTATTGTGATGTTATACATGTATATAGGTTAAAGTAGAGAACCAAAGGACATATTGCATACTTCATCCCCTACCAATTCCTACTAGGAAGTGGGATGAGATATCCATAGACAATTTTTTTCAAACATCATACACACCATGGGAGGAATTTCATTTGGCTAGCGATTGATTGTATGAATAAATCATCACATTTAATTCCAATTTTGGATTCATCTTTGGAGGATGGATTTGGTCAGTTGTGTGTTCAAGTGGTTATGAGGCATCATGTTGTGCCAGGATAATTATTTTTCAGATTGGGTCCCCCATTAAACCTCACAGTTTTGGGAATGCATTTAAAAGGTGATGGGGTCAAAGCTCAACATTAGAATCACAATCCACCCTCAAATGGATGGTCATATAGAGTATGAAAATTATATTTTGGAATACTTTCATTGGGAATATGTGTATGAATTATGATTTTTTGGGATATCCATTGGGAATTTCTAGACATTTTATATAAAAATATTTACGAATACTCATCTTGAATTGATCATCTTGAAGATATTTATAGTCATTCGTGTCAGTCACTTTTTTGTTGGGTTGAGGTGGGTGAGACCTCATTATTAAGGCCAAGGATTGGGCATGAAATTTCTAGTAATGTTAAGTAGAATAGGTATTAATTTTTGACCAGGAAGAGCTATCATTTTTCTTAATTAGATTAAAGGGTCCATGCTTTGGAGTTTTTTGTGGGAGAGAGGGTAATCCAAAAAGTGTCACCACATTTATGTCACTATAATTTGGGAATGAAAGGGATGCTAATTATTCGGTATGTTGGAATATTTGAAATCACAAAGAGAGTTGGTAAGGTGGAATACATGTTAGCTTCTCCCTCTCAGTTGGAATTTATTCTTGATGTCATCCATGTATCTGACATAAATATATATACCCCATATCTGTCTTTTGTGTTTAATTGGGAAGGGTTGGAATTAGGGACAAATATGTCAATGTTTGAATAGCCGATATTGTTTTTGGATTGTTGAGAGAAAATGCTTCCTATAAAGTCTATTCCATTCGAAAAAGTTATTTGGAAACCTAGTATTGATGTGCTTCGTACAAGGGAGTGAATGTCTTGGGTTTTGTAGGAGTATCCATTTTAGTTCACTAATTAGTATTCAAGTTGAATTTCAATTGGAGGAATCATTCCATGGATGATAAAAATATCAAATTCCCAATTTTTATTTTATGCATTATTTTATAATGTTCATTAATTTATCCTTGGGATTCCCCTTGAGTTTTTTATGTAAATTATAAATTTTGGTCTTGATATCATGTGGAATATGGTTTGGGGAAACTATGAACCCTCGCCCATAAAACCACATAAAAAAGATCATTCTAGAAATTGGTGACTTCATGGTTGGAGCCTCATTCGGAAAACTTCATGGTCTTAACATATATTTTGGTCCACATTGATAGTGAGGGACTTATAGTCACCACACGGTTTGGAAAGTCATATGGGATAACCATGTGACATATTCAGTTCATTAAAAAGTGGAAAGATAATCTTCTTCTATCTTCAATTTAAACCCCAAATCATCTCCCTTATACCCCATCAGGGATTTTGTTTCCATGGGGGCTTCATATAATCCTTATTGGAGAATTTTAACATCAATTGGTGGGTGGTTTTATCATTTGAAATTCAAGGAATCATCATTACTGTAAATTTTTCTCTTGGTTTCATCTTTCTTATAGGGTTTCTCTCCCTCCTTTCATTGGTTATTTTTTTACTACTTTCTATTTTACCTTAAGTGGGTTGAATAATTTCTAGTACGATGAAATATTTATGGTTATATCTCGATCATTCTTTTATAGGGTCTTTTTTTTGGTTTGGTTGGGGTGTTGCACCGGCTTCTAAAAGTTTTTGATCATATGGAATACGGTTCTATGATATTACATTATTAGATTATTTTTTCTTTCATTTTTGGGTTCGTAAATGTGTTCTACATATTTTGTGTTTGGTAAAAAATATGTGTTGGAAGGGATTTTTGATTCATGTGTGATGAAAATAATTTTAAAAAATATGATGGTTATATATTATGCGTGTCTCGTTGTGATGCTTCATGAATGTGTTCTGGGATTTATGTGAAATGTGTGAAATGTGTTTTGAATGTGATTTTGTGTGTGAATGGATTTGAATGGATAATTTCCCTTGTAAATGTTTGGATTTCATGTGTTTTTTTTTTCTAGAAATATTCCCAAATAGGATTTGTTAATTACAAAAGTGGTGGGAAATGTATATCTAAATGGTTTTTGGGTGCATATGAACTTGGGAGTGGTTTTCACTAAGAAATGTGGTGGTTTCCATTTTAGCGGTGATTGTTTCACGAATTTCACTATAAATGAAATTTTTGTTCATGTGTATTCCTTATTTTTGGATTATGTGTCTGAAAATTATTATTTGTGTAGCTTTGGAAATTAAAATTTAACACAAAGGGAATCTCGGGTATCTATGTGGTTGAAATATAACTAGTACTCTAGTTGAATCAGTAGTGGTGACGGTTGAATTCCTCAAGTAGGATTGATGCTAAAACACTAAATAAATATGTGATATGGCCATATACCTTAAGAACATTGTTGTGGGATCCACTCGAGTGGCTTGTGGATGAGAACACTATTGATTTTGGCTTTTGATTTGGAGTCCATTGGACATTGGGATGTGTTCCCCTCTAGTTGATCATACAGGGGAATGTTGTTGGATGTTTAGTTTGAGGATTTTGATCCTTGATGTATAAGGCTTATAGGGTTCCATATGTGGTTGTTACCCATATGGGTTTCCAATGTTGTGGTGTTATCACGTGATTTGGCTCTCACAATAGTCATATGGTAGATCTAGTATTTATTTTAATGAAATATTATACCTTATTTGGGACATTCTCTATGAAATGTTTACCATAAAATAATTCCATGAAAATGAGTATGCTTCCTTTATTAAAATGTGAATTTTTTTATTTGAATTTTTTGGCATGGAATTTCATTATTGGGTGATATGAAGTTGGGATTTGGATTACACCACACATACACCTGCTGGTGTATGTATACATTGTTATGTATGGCCCATGTAAAGGAATGTTATTTCATGGTGGTAATGGTTGATCTGGTTTCTAGTGTTTCAATTCATAAAGGTGTCAGTTGTGGATGAATGTTGGTGGTGATGCTCTTGTTTCATGGAGGTTTAGGGATGGTTTTTCCCCCATTCCATTTTAGTACAGTTTATTTTGGTTAATTAAGTAAATCATCGAATCTAAAAATTGGTGAACCTCATTTGGTTGTGATTATCAATTATTGTGATGCTTATTATTATTTTCTATTTGTGATTATATAAATAGGTGAAATCATTCCCAAAGTGTATTGTTGATACCCATGAACTAGGTTCCATAACATGTGGATCAGGAATTCCCTTCAGGCTATTCCCTTAATCGGGTCAGGTGTTGGATTGGGTTGAACCCCGACTTGGTTCGTGACAGTTCATGTTCAGTAATTTATTTCATCCTCAAAAGGATGTCCATTCCTTGAGTACCAATAAAACCATATATTTTACATCAAGACTATATTATATATTTTTTAATGGTATATAAAATCTACTTAATTCAATGGATGAATATTCATAAAACAATAGATTTAACCTATAAAAATCAAATGGCTCTTTATTATTCCCTCTATGGAAGGAATCACATAACTACAATTTTGTTTACGATGAATTTGATTTGAAACATCCTAGGAGCGTTGCCTCCGAAAACATTTCTAATTCTCATGACGGGTGCATTTGTTTCCCTAATTCCAAAATTTCAATGCTGGTCGACATTCATAACCTTTCCGTAGACAGGTGCATTTCTCTTGTGAACTCATCACCTAGTCTGGATCTCCCTCATTGATTAAGATGTAGTCCATGAACCTTGATCCTTATAACATCTCTTTAGGGACACTAGATAATTAATTTTCTTCTGTCTAGACATTCCAAAGGGTCTAGACAGGGCATCATCCTTCGATCATCGGAGTAACCACTTTGGGAATTATTGGTCATATTAGAAGACTAGATCATTGGGGAACCTATTTTCTTCCCTAAAGGAGGACTTCTTATGGGTCCGGAACACGAGTCATAGCATTTTTATCATGAGTTATTTTATGCCATGGGTATTTATTTTGAGTTTTTCCACAGGCATCCAAAGTTTAACATGCGGTGAGACCTGACTTTAGTGTATTGTGGAGATGAATAACTATGGTGTAGCTTCTGAGTTTTTCCTCATAAATCACATGTTTAATATAGGGTAAGCCATTAGTTTAACATCCCATGGAGACAAATTCCTATGGAGTAGCTTTCTTGTTTTTCCTCATATGTCGCATGTTTAACATGTGGTAGGCCGCATGTTTAACATCTTATAAAGTTAAAATCCTAAGGCATAGATTTTGAGGATTTACTTAGACATCCCACGTATAACATGGGGTAGACTGCATGTTTAATGTATTCCAAAGATGATTAATGTATCGATCTAGATGTCCTTGAGGTATGATCAAGAAGGTGTAACCCTATAAGGGATCACATGAATGGTGTGCTTCATGGATGGATAATGACGCCCAAAAAGAGAAAGGAATTAGTGTGGTATGTCCTAGAAAAAGAAAATGTCACACTTTGAGGGTAGTCCACTAGTAGACCAATCCTAGGTAGATTGTGTGGGGGCTTACACATGGTTAGATACCTATATGCTGCTAGAAGAAACAATAATGTGGATGGGGATATGTGATTTCATAAAGGATGTGGTGGCCTAGGTAAAATTAGGATAAACTGTGAAACTATTTTATGTAATAGATGGAGTTGATAAAGAGTTCGGGTTATGGGATTAAACCCCAAGAAGGATTACTATGTATAACAGTGGGTAGGAATCTATTTTCACGTAGATTTGTGGGGGTGATGTGACACCTAAAGAGGTGACCAATATTAATGGGATTCATAGATAGGGATCTGAAGGATGTAGAACCTCCGAGTCAGGGAATGATCCAACCCTGACATTATGTCCCAATGAAATGATTATGATGGAAATGGATGATGGGATTGAACCTCAGAGAGGCTTACTATGTTCCTCATTTAGATGATTGTTATCAAAATACACATAGTTCTTCGAAAGTTGTGTAGAATCTAGTCTTACCCATGGCTAGCTGTAAAAAGATATACTCGGTCTTAGGTTTGGTTAGTAGCCCATAGAGTGTGGATCAGAACAACTCAGAGAGAAGGATCCAGGAGACGTTTCCAAAAATGTAAAAATGATACATCATGAGGGTACATACCCAAATTGAAGCACTGGAGTTGGCCATTGGCCAGGTTTGATCCTCTAGGAGGCTTCCTACACAACAAAATGGGATCAAACGCCACATAGTTGATATGGGGAATACATCTTAATGACAAGTGGGACATGAGATAATGTTTAACATCATGTGGGAAGAATGATAGAATTTAATGACATGTAGAAAGAATGATTATGTTTAAAATAATTAATGATAAGTGATCCATGAATATAGTTTAACATCTTTTGGGAAGGAGGATACAGTTTGACATCATGCTATATGAATGTTAGATTTTATCATCATGCCAAATGTGTGAACTGATATGAATCAGGTGGATCAGAACACCCATTGTGGTGGTCCCAATGATTGGGGCCTATACCCAAAAATGGGGCCCTTGTTTGTTATTTCACTTGGATACGAGTGCAAGCCTAATGTTGGTCTTGAACCTCAGGGAGGTTTTCTACGTAGCCTGGTGGCTGGGAAACAATGTCCACATATTTATACGTAGGGGTATTGTGTTTACAACCACAATGGAGGCCCAATAATATGGTTGGGTATTACATATAAAGGAACTCTATTGAGGAGGTGGCTAGGAATAAAACTCATGAGGGATTCATATGTGCACTATTTTAAACAAAGGTATCAAAACTAATGTAGTTCAGAAAAGAGGAAGATAGGGACTACGCATGGTTTGGGACCTACAAATGATTTCATGGTTGTTGATGAACCCTAATCCCACATGATCCATGATCTATGCGAGAAACAAGAGATATAAGTCGGTCTGACGACCAGGTCGTGAGAGGAGTGGTTGTGATATGGTGTAGGGGTTAAGAATAGTTAGCACCCTAGGGAGATAGAGATTGGAAATTAATCTAGCCTGAAGGCCCAAAGGTGACCTCATTCTATAAGTGATGGATATCATTCCATTCCATTGTGGTGAAGAATATCTCACTCTTATTAAGGTACATGATCATGGATAATGCGTGAGGCATTTCACCCAAGTATAGTGCATATAGAGCTCCCATTGTTTAATGTCATGTGTTGAGGATAATGGGGTTTGGATATTTAAGGTCATGCAGCATGGACGAGGCGAACTCCCTCCTCACACCTTAGGCTTATATAACTAGAACCTATCATCCCATGGGGAAGGGAAGGCCCTAGTTGTTCCAGGTCTTAATGGGGTGAAGGAATTGTCACTCAAGGGGTCCACGTTAGCATAGTTACGTTGAAAAGAGAATTCTATTAACGTACCTATGCTGAAAAACCAAAGCTTTAGTTACGCAAGAAAAAGGAACCATATGAAGAATCAGTAAGTTTATACACATAAGTATGGAGGGTATCATGGAAGAGGGTCTCACAAATGATTGGGGAAGCACTGAGAGGTGCTGCATGAGTCTCTAGTGCTTTTCAAAGGTTAGGGGTTTCAGAAATATTAGAGCTCTGTGAAGCATGGTGACCCTACCGTATCATAGAGGATTCAATCATAACAGGAGTTATTCATGATGGTTTATTTCTTCTTGAATGTTAAAGTACCCTTGAGGTCCTTCTACCTTCGTGATGGGTGTTTTCCTTCTCAAATGGAATAACTACCACAAGTATGGGAAAATCGCAATAAGGGGTAGTGGATCTCACGAAGATGAAATGCCTTAGAGGATTCATTTTTTGTTGAGGTTTGTGGAGAAAATATGGATTAGTGAAATGAGAGATCATAAATAGAAAGGATGTTGTATCAATTTTTATGCAAGGGGGTGAGTCCCCTATTTATAGGAAAAGGGGATTCATGAAGCCGAGAGGCGTACCACGATGAAAATCAGGCTCTATAAAAGGGAGTTGATCTTTTAGAATTGTTGAGAATTCCTTAAACTATCTTACTGTAGATCATGGTGGTTGTTAGAGTTGCGAAGGTATTAGCCAAAATTTTCTCATAGATATTTCGTAGGGCCTCAGACTCATGGAGGAATCTATCGCCACTTCACACGTTCTCAATAGAGTGGGGCTTCACGTGGAAACGTCTCGACGCAGACTCCATTGTAGATATTTTTTCTCAACGGTCTTGGATTTTCATCCCAAATGGTTGTGGCCATCATAAATCTATCCCGTGAACCAATTTCGGCACCAAAAAGTACCCCACCCCCACTCTAAATGGGATCCAGGGGAAAAAATGATTGTCAGATTCTGAGGGAAACTCGCCGAAAACACACTGATCATGAAGCAAACTAAAGATGAGGGAGTGCAATGTGTGTGGGTGGGAGAACTGTGAACATCTCATGCTTCAAGGGAAACTTCAAAGCTCGGTGGGCTGCCACATATATATATATGGAATGAGGTTACCCATTTCTGTGCTAGATCTCTATAAACAAGACCACTATTTTCTCGATTTGAGAATCTTTTCTTCCACTGAAGGCCAATTTTCAATCTGGTATCCTTGAATAGTTGCTCAGTGAATTCCACTCAACTAACCTTATCATCACAATCCTTTATTTCTTAGCCAAACCCTAAGTGTTTATCATGGATTGTGACATGTGGCACCACGAATGGTCTATGTGAATGTCCTTCATGAATAGTATCTACAAATCCATTTTGTCTCGGATTAATGGATAACCAAGCAGATGCATAACAGGTCCATGAAGATGATGCTCGATGGAAATATCTAATGTAAAATATCTTGATATGGGAATATGTTCGAAGAAAATCTGATCATGAATTGATGGTGGATATACTGTCAGAAATGCAGGACTATCCCCTATGTGAGAGACAATCATTGAGGGACTATGTTTTGAGGGATGACGTTCTGATCTTATAAGCATGCAGAGATGTCCCAACCTATTGGTTTAGTGGAATGTCGTGCTAGTACAAGTGGGACAGGGCTACAAAACACCAAACCTGGAAGGAATATTCTCCTATCACCGCTGACTACCTTTACAACCATTGAAATAATAATAATGGGAAGGCATTATATCTATAGATATACCAATCATAGTATCATACTACCTTGAAGGTGTATTTAGGGAACTCAATGAAAAGAATGGACCAATGACATGGATCTATGGTTGGGCGGAATCTTTATAGATGAATGGGCCTCGTCCTACTGGGTATTTGGTTCATATATAGAATTCACATTAGTGATGTGGTGGGTAGGATTGTATGATGTGGCATGGGAATCCAAATTACACATCTACCAACCGAGGAACATCATGCCCGAGTAGCATAATAGGTGTTCAATGAGGACCAACACCTTTCATCTTAAACTAGGGGAGGTAAGCATTGTCCTCTGGGACCTCCATCACATTTACATGAATCTCATTATGGTGGATATGGATGCTGAATTCCTCCCCAAAAATAATGAATGGTAGGGTCTGGGGAAGTTGCCTCTTTTGGAGGAAAACCAACTGGAACAGGTTTTCAGAGAAGATAATGACAAGCAGAAAATCTGCAACGTCCACATTAAGCCCTCGATTTTTCCCTTCATAAACATTCTTCTAGATGAGGATACATTTCCCACAAGGACACTCAATTTCCTAATAGGGTTTTAGTGAGGAAATAAAGGTTCCTACAGGTGAATCCAAGACGAAAGCCAATGGCAGTTATAGGGGTACATCGTCAACATTGTGCATCAACTAATAATCTGGTTTGCAGGGTTTATATCAGCGCTCATTTGCAGATGGATGTTTCTAGTGAGAGATATGCATATGGGTGCAAGGCCGTGAATTTTTATCATGGTAGTAGTACTAGAAATGGGGAAGCGAATCAACCACGATGTTTTGGTGTTGGAAGATATGTATAAAGTGATTTGGAATATCATTGAGGAGAAGAAGCCACAACGCGTATGCAGACCTCTCTGCTTCCTATATGGTTGGGTGGCAAAGCATATTGCAGTATACAGATAACTAAACTACATTTCCTCTCATGAGACAAACTTTCGACTATCAATTCTAAATGGTGCGAGATGTTTACCCTTTATGATTAATTGGATGAAACTGTTGAATAAAATACGGTGAGCAATTGAATTCAACATCCATCCATTTCCTCTGCCAATGGGAGACTTCAGCGATGATGATAGGGGAACTGCTATGAAAAAATAATATCTCCTAGCCCTTTGAGGTGGAGTTCTGGTTGCATGGTTGGATCCCAAGCCAATTTTTGAACCTTACTTCCCACACCAGTTCGCGAGGTAGTTCAGATAGTTGTAACGGCTTACCCCAAAGGTGTACCTGGGGGTACGTAATTATGATCACTCATGTGTGATGATATAGCATCAACTAAAATTTGGATGGGAATATGGGAAGATGAAAATGAGCATCCTACACCAACTTCCACTTATGGATTGGTCTAGGCATACAAAAAGACCCAGGTAGTGGACTATTTGAGAGAAATAATGAAACAACGGTATGTGCGGGTAAATGATGGAGTGGAACCTCTATCGCGAGTTCTATGTCAGACATCGACAAGAGCTCGTAGTAGTAGTAGGGCGGATGAGGATCGTAGTGGTGGGGATCCAATAGTGGGGATAATAGCTATAAGGTCTGCACAGACTAGTGGAAGAAGAGAAATAGTATCAGGCATTGTGGTGCCAGCCATGTAGACATAGGATGAAGGGGGACTGTCCATAGGGTTCCAAATAATACCTCCTCAACATTTCTATAAGCAGTTGAACTGTGTGATTAAACCTAAGGATCTTTTTAACCTATGGATTTGTATATTTGGGACATCAATTGGAAATTTAATAACACTTATGAAATGTGGGATCACCTAATTTTTTTTGAGATGAATTTCCTGAAAATTGGTATTACCACATCCATCTTTCTTCAATCCTAGGTAGAGGGGGGAGTGGTATGTGGTTGAGCTGTATATTTTGGTACACTCTAAAGGAACCTTAATTCTGATGATGGATCGGGTGAAATTTTACTAGGTCTGCCATTTTTTCCACATCTATCTTTTTCTGAGCTAGCGGTGATTGTTCCCCTTCATTAGGAAATAGAGGATTCCTCAGGTGAAGATGCTGATTGCGGGATCCCTATAGAGGACGGATCTCCACATCAGAGGAAACATTGGGGGGGGGGGGTGTTATAAATCACTTGAAGAAATCTCCAAAGAGATCTTATGCTATGATTTCCATTATTTTTATCCAGGTACCTTAACTGATATATGTTATTTACAAGAGAACCTTGCACAAGAGGCTCCTTTCAATGTGGAAAGAGGCATAGGGAACCATGCTTTGGGGCCAGTGTCTAGATCGATAGTGGCGACATGATCCAGCAGTGCCATGGAAACTGGAGTGGTCTCTCTGGAATCTAAGAATATCCACACCCTATACAGGAGGCCAGAACCTGGGATTCCATCAATAACATCCCATGTGAATGAGAACCCACCAATCAATCTCTATAATTTTTCTACCTCACAAATTCATATCTGTTGTCTATTCAACTGAACTAACTGATATGATCTACCTATGAACTATACATCAAGAAAAAATACTAGAAGCTAGGATGGACGGGGTATCTAGGGCTTATTTTCTAACAACAGAACCATTGCGTACAGAACCAGGCACCTAAGTGGATCAAACCAAAACCGATGTGACTGTGGGTGGAGCCTCTGGTGATACATAAACTAGAAATAGATGGATAAATATTATTGAGGTGGGATCAATGGATGAAGATCAACCGTATTATATGCATCCCAATCTATATGATTGGATTCTATAGGAGGATCCTTCCACTGAATTTCTATCCACACATCTAGAGTATGAACCTGTTGACCAAGATGATCTGGATGTGTTTGAATCTAGCTTGGATGATAGTCGGGCTACCTGATGCCATCCATGGAATCTAATCAAATTCTTCTTAAAAAATATTCTAGATTCAGAGTAGATATTCTAGATGGGGTCACTTCATCATTGGCTATTCGATTTGTGAGCTGAAGGGGGGGATTTGTAATATCTACCCCTACTTGTCCGGGAGTACCTCGAGGAAATAATATGGGAAGGTGATCAACGCTAGGGTGTTTCCTGGAACCAGAATAATTATTTCTGCATTAAGTTGCTTCTGTATTCTGAACAATATATCTAGTGCTTGGAAGCACATATGTATGAGTTCTACTACTTTACAATGACTCCATCGGATCTCATAACACAATTGAAGACCCAGTTGGTAAGAGATGAAGAGAAATTGAGTCATGCAACCCGTGAAGTGGCTGATCTCAAAGCTGAGTACAACCAAGTGAGGATCGGAGTAGATGAGCAGAACCCTATGGATGATGATGAAGGTAAGGAGATCAGATGAATACATTGGTTCTTGTAATCCA
Organism: Viscum album; assembly: GCA_963277665.1. Lineage (NCBI taxonomy): Eukaryota > Viridiplantae > Streptophyta > Magnoliopsida > Santalales > Viscaceae > Viscum > Viscum album. The sequence goes on from OY728146.1 coordinate 1,116,223,437, forward strand.
CACACAAAATTGGTGTTGGATATGAGGTGATCTATTTGTGGGGATGGATTTGTAAGGGTTGGGTCAGTCCAAATTCGTAAAACTTACATTCTCTAGGGGCCTTCATTTTTTCAAACTAATAAAACATACTCTCTTTTCATATAGTCTATATTGAATAACATGTGTGGGAATGTTTAATTACTGAATATAGATTATATATTGAATGAGAGAGCTAGTCGATTATCTAGCAATCAGGGTCTGCCATTGTTTACAGACCATCCAGAGTGTTAGGGAAAAAAGAGACTGTGAAGGCTCTCAAAATAGCCAACTACTATTTCCCATTATTATGTAATACATGAGAGGGATAACCCTAGGGGGATTGGAATCAACCTAAACAAATGTGTAAATGGAAAGAGTGGATCAAAATGCTGAAAATTCAGAATACTATGATGATGGAATGATGATGAAGGATCACTGCTGGCTATATTGGAGATAGAGCATCCATATCATGTTATCATGATATGGGAAAAAATAAATGAGGATTAATTGTTGACTATTTTCGAGACATGCAACCCTGCTGGAAAGTAATAGAATGCCTTTTGGGGTGTTGTCCAAAGATGTTTGGTGAAAAAAATGGCCAGACACCCAACCGCTTGGGGGTCCCCTCATATATGAAAGAGGATCAGGATCTGAATAAGGGGAAAGCGGAGTGTTGGGTTGAGTGATGGAATGTTTGAAAGGATTCCAACTCTATTGTAATTACACCACCATGTATTAATGAAAATTAGTCTAGGAGCATTTCGATGAACAATCACTAAACCCAATCTCTAGTGGAGCATCATCTTGAATATTGTGCGATAACTAAAGATGAGAGTGATGTAGTAGATGACCGGAATCACAAAGTAGTCTTCATGGATTATGTTCATAGAGTTTGCAAAACTTGTTCAAATTTTTCCTCACACATTTCTGTACAAATGCTACCAAAAATGTTAATCCCACATGAGCTATAATCAGTATGGGAAATATGGGATAATTAGGGGTTCTTGTGACATGTCGAAGAAATCATTAGGGAGGATGACAAAGATAATTGAACTCCACCAAGGTACAAAATATTAGAAAATGGGTGTAAATCGAGATTATCCTGATTTCGAATATGGGTGATTGGTATGTTGGGATCAATTTTTGACCAAATTCGAAACCAAGGGACCATTCCAACCTTAATCAGGAATGGGGTGAGCGAATTCAAGATCAACGTCTAGCTATATTTGATAACATAGAATATAACATTTTATAGAAGATATCCATTAAGGAATTTTCCCAGAATTGGGGGCATGCCAAAAGATAAAATGATTCTATCACTATGAAGGGTGTCCTTCTAGATTTTAAAGGATACAGATACTCAAATAATGAAAAAATTGAAGTACGAAAATGGGATGTATATAATAATAGAATCCAATTGTGGATGGAACAAACAGTTTAAAGTCTTGATTCTTAGACTATATAGGCTGAAAATAATTTAATGTCACAATTCTAGGACTCAATGTGGTGAAAGACCAACACAAAAAAGAAAAATTCCCTCTATCGAGGAGACTGGATCATTCCATGACTCTTATGAAGCATAAGATGGCTCATATTTTAGGGTCATATAGTTTGGACCAAAAAATGAGGACAATGGGAAAAGGGATTATAGAACATGAGGTTGGGACAAAAGATAAATGTGTATGGATGTCTCTATGTATTCTCTATAAGAATGAATAAATCCATAAGTAATTCTTGAATATGTGTGCGGTGTAACATCTTGTGGTAAGGACGCAGTTGGGATAGGTATTCCCATGGGGGAACTGTATGGCATTGAAGAATCAACATAATGGAAATGAGTCCAAGGAGGCCCATGTCATGCCACACAAATCATGAGAGATGACCTAGGCCAAGAGGCTAGGAGGATAAAAAATGGCCAGGCCCAAATACTAATTGTCTGGGTGTTCCTACATATCTAGAAAGTATGAGAGTCAAGATATATGTAGTTACAAAAAGGGTCTCCTTTTGGAAGTCTAGCATGTGTGCATGGCATGGGTATATTTATAGTTTTATTTTTCAATTTTGATAATTAATTGATTATTTGTTTGAGTTACTAGACCATGATGGCATCACCGGTTTTCACTACATACAAAATGGCAGATGACCATTGTCGAGGGTGATGTTTTATCAAACGAGAACACTACAACACAATTCCATTTTTCTCTGTGCGGCCCAGATAATGATTGTAACAAAATTTAAAGTCATTTGATTAGTTTTTATATATGTTTTTTTAATGTTATGATGTATGGACCATAATTGCTGTAAATTTTAATGATATTTATCTCGGACATTGATTTTCTATGGTTTATTTCCATACGGCTAGGACATTGGTGATTTGACACAAAGAGACGAAAAAAATATGGTTGAGCCCAGAGAATGAAACTTGGGCATGACTATGTATCCTATGTAGGAATAAATCATCCCATATGTAGGTACATAAATGATTTTTTCATTTCAATGTCATGCATGAAAGACATTGGAGGGAAATAAATCCAAAACGGGGATGCATATGGCATGGAAGAATACCCTAACTTGAATGAGGACTCTGAAAGCCCACACCACACCACACACACCCCGAGGGGTACCTATGTCTTGCTGTTTTGACTATACTGAGAACAAAGTGCATCATGGCTATGACCAATTATAGAATATCTCGAAATTACAATGTATCCTAAGAGGGAATTAATCAATCCAATCATAGTTCTAGGGTTCTGTCTCGTTTAATGTGAAATTTTTAAGGACATAGGTTCCTAGTTTAATGTTGTGTTCTTGGGATGTTGCACGTAGGATATGGTCATAATGTATAGAACATGGTTTCTTAATCACATGGGTCGACTTACCATAAATACCTATATGATTATGAGAGTCATACTAGGCATGGGAAACAAGGAGCGATGATTATTTCCACAAGGAAGAGTATATCAGAGGTAAGGATATGCATAGTAAAGAATAAATAAATAGTACCAACATGATTACATGATGTTTATAAATGCATAATGGGGTATCATAGATGGTGTTGGAGTTTTACCAAGACATAGGGATGTGGAAAGGGAGAGTCACAATGATGGATATTTGAAATAAAGTGATTGTGTTGTAACAATTGGGGATATTTGCTGACCGTATTTGAGACACAACCTCCACATCATGTTACCTAGAATGTAGAAATCAAACATGTTTTAACTACTCACCATATTCAAGACTCGTAACCCAACTACAATGCCATCTGTTGTCTTAGAGGATGTTTTCCCAAGACGGTAAGGGAGATACTATTGATGAACACCATACCTCTAGTGGTACCCTTCAATCATGGAATATTATAGTGAAAAAATAAGGGGATGAAATAAGTCTATAATTTTACTGAAATAATATCTGTGTAGAACCCTACAATCAAGGTCCTATGCCACAACACATTTGATCATGTCCAATAGGCATATCAAAAATCACATCTATCCATGGGGATGGCCCTTGAGGTATGGCTAAAATCTAGATTGGATGGTAAAGGATACCAGTTATGAAAACATTCTATGGTCATTTTTATTGGACTATATGGAGTTCTTCTGAAGTGGAGATATATGTCATGTTGGGGTGACAATCATGATGTGAATTAGGATGGAGGTGGCCCCTTTCCACACCATATCATCCCGGAGGGGAGAAGAAGATTTTTTAGAGTTGTAATGATTATATTTGAAACCTTGTTTTATGTTCATAGAGCTTAATCTAGTGGTTCCATTATTTTAATGTCATACAGTTCAGACCATGAATGAAAATAAATGAACTTAGAGATAGACCAAAATACCAAAGTGTCTGGGCATCGCTGTGTATCTCTTTGTAATGAGAATCAAGGTATATGTTCTTCTTGAATATGGAATAGTAGACTACCAGTTCAAAAGGGGGTGTCCCCTCAAGTAAGAACACTATGGTGGTTTGTATTTTATCATCATATGGTCAGGATGATGTGCATGTAGTTTAACGACAAAAGATATGAAAGAGAAAGTTCATAGATTAAGGTCGTAGAATTTGGGCCCAAAGGTTGTGAATTATCTTAATGTAGGTAAAAACCATTACATGAATCCTATTACAAAATGATATATGCTCGATGTGGGAAATAAGGAGTAATAATATTTTCTCTATCATATAGAGGGGCATTGCAAATGAAAGGAATTGTCAGACCGAAAATTTCTAAATGAAATGATTGTCAACACCAAAATGTGGGGAGGAGAAGAAGACACTGAACCAATGGATACCTCAAAAATCCCATTCATAGAGAACTGTCCGCACCGCACTGCCGCGAAGCAAGGAGGCGGTAACGCTCCGTGACCACCCTTGACATTCACGACCCGCCGCGAAGCAAGGTGGTGGAAACGCTCCGCGACCAACCTTGACGTTCGCGACCCGCCGAAAAGCATGGAGGCGGTAACACTCTGTGACCACCTTTGACGTTCGTGACCCGCCGCAAATCAAAGAGGTGGTAATAATCCATTACCACCATTGCTGTTCGCGACCCCCCCCCCCCACGATGCAAGGTGGCAGTAATGCTCCACAGCCACCCTTGACTTTCCCGACCCGCCACGAAGCCAGGAGGCTGTAACGCTCCGCGACCACCCTTGAAGTTCTCGACCTACCGCGAAGCAAGGAGGAGGTAATGCTCTATGAACACCCCTGACGTTCACGACCCACCGCAAATCAAGGACGCCATAATGCTCCGTGACCTCCCTCGACGTTCACGACCCGCCGCAAAGCAAGGAGGCGGTAACACCCCACGACCGCATTTGACATTCGCGATGTGCTGTGGAGAAAACGACTTCCTATTCGCACCGAGTGAGCGCTGCTTCGCAGTGCCTCTCCCATATAAATATCGGCCTCCCCTGAAGTTCAGAAGATAGAAAATCCAACCCTTCGACTTCCTAGCTCCTGAATCGCGAAGCACCCTTCTGCTCTACGAACCATGAGTTGTCCGAGGTACTTCTTATCTGCGAAGTGCCTCCCCTTAGTCTCGTTTTGATCTTATATTCCAAGAGGGATGCCTTTTGTGGAGCATAAGGCCCTCCACAAAGGAAGGGGATCCCCAAGGGGACCGGGTCATCATGGAGTGTTTATGCTTCCCAAAACACCCTTCATGTACACATGATCTACATGATAAGGCAGGGGCAGGTGTACTTCGCGAAGCACATTGCTTCACGACACCTTGCTTTGCGAGGCACCCTTGCCACACGAGGCAGTTCTCCGCGAATGCCTTTCCACTTCACGCAGCACCTCCCATATGCACCTATTCCCTATGCTCAGGCTAAGGCACCCCACTTCACGAAGCACACCCCTTCGCGTGTTCCCTCCGCCACGTGGAGCAATAGAGCTTCACAAGGACCCTACCTATGAACCCCTCTACTTTGCAATTCCTTTTCCCGTGCGGTCCTCCCTGTTTTCACGATGTGATTTCAACGTCCCTTGGACGATACTGCCCGTTGCGTTGCTTCGCCTCATGCTTCTTCACATAGGCACGCTAATGGATATTGCTTCTTTTCATAGCCACTCTAACGTGGACCCCCCGATGGTTCGCTCTATGAAACCCCCTCGCTATGACTTCTCCTGTCCCCTCTCTACACCAACAAGCAGAGGATACCAGTTATGTAAGTCCTAGGGGTGCAGAACAAAACCACCTTTTCCAAGCTATAGGATGTTAAACTGCCAAGCAACTTCTTCCTCAGCACATGACGTTAAACTATGACTTCGCCTTGTGCCTCACACGTAAGGTACCCCCACCCTGGACATTCTCCATGCCCACTAGCCCCACAATGGATGATATCCTCCTTATGGGAGTGGCGTTTGTCTATGGGGAAAGGGAAACCATCTCAGTGTAAGCCCCTAGCTTTCTTATAGGAGGTAGAATATATGCTCCTCCTTTCTTCTTCACTCCCGGGGCTAGCGAAGGGTGTGTTTGGGAATAGTGCTTCTCCTTTCTTCAGTCCCAAATCCCTCTCCCACTATGCTTTGTTTCCATCAGGCTTCCCTTCTGAAGAATTTTCCAACTTCTATGGGCCTCTAAATACGCGTAAGCCCCACTCCACTTCCCACGGACGCAACTTTCGCTATGTGATCATCAGGTGTCTGCTATCTCTTGCTTCTCATACCGAGAATGACTCACGTGGGATTAGAGTGAGCACCGACCGTGACATCTTCCCTGGGCATCCTATAGTGTAAGCCCTACACCAACTTGAACTATGTGGACTTTGATCCCTGCCAAGGCAGGGTACGTAGGAATCCTCCACGAGGTCAAGCCCAACACTCAGTCGTTCTGAAAACTTTCACGTCGATTCACCAACACCTCGTGCCTCCTCAGAGCGTAAGCCCCAAATACCCCCATAACCTGAACTACACAGACTTTGATCCTTGCCATGGTACGGTGCATATGAAGCCTCCATGAGGTTCAAGCCCACCACATCGGTCGCTCCGACATCCTTCACGTTGGTTCGCCCCTGTCCCACATGACGTTAAACTATATCCACCCCTTCCGAACTATGAGGACATTGATCCTTGGCATGGAAGGGTACATAGGAAGCTTCCCTAAGTTTCAAGTCCAAAACCCAATTGTTCCGACACCCCTTCACATTGGTTCGATAGCCCCATTACCATCCAGAACTACATGGTCTTTGATCCCAGTTAAGGCAGGGTATGCAGGAAGCCTCTATGAGGTTCAATCCCACCACCAATGGGACCCCAGGTCTACTTTCACATCGGTTCGCCAACACCACTTGAACTATGAAGTCTTTAATCCTTGATAAGGCAAGGTACGTAGGAAGCCTCCCTGAGGTTCAATCCCAACAATCATTGGTCGTTCTGACCATCTTTACGTCAGTTCACCATGATCTGGGCATCCTAGAGTGGAAGCCCCATACACCAACATGAACTATGTGTTCTTTGATCCTTTGCTAAGGCATGGTACGTAGGAAGCCTATCTGAAGCTCAAGACCAAAAAAAATTGGATCCCAGGTCCCCCTTTACGTCAGTCCGCCCCCATCCCGCATGACATTAAACTGTGGACCTCCTTTCAACGGTAATCTGTTGACAACCTATTCAGCGGTAAGCCGTTGGGACCTCAATCATGCAGTGGTAAGACATTGACACCTTTTCCAGCAGCAAGCCATTGCGATCTCATCTAGTGGCGAGCTGTTAAGAACCCCAATCAGTGGTAAGCCTTCATCAGATGAACTATGTGGACTCTAATTCCCCACCATAGGGATACATAGGAATTTTCTTCGAGGCTCAATCCCAAAACCATCATTATCATAATCACGATTCCATCCCATTCACCACCCACTTCATTAAAACGCTCCATCACCCATCTTGATTCTTACCCGGGCCGCCACATCTCAGTGGGATCATGCCACCCCATGCCCCGTTCCATTTAATATAATTTGAGAAGCCACCCACGTGTTGGCTCCAATATCGATGTTCCATTCGGGGGGTTCCTCCATCTGATCCACTCAGTCAGTGTTCTGATCAGTCCGATCTGTGTCCGCTGGATATTAAACTTACAGCATACCCTATGTTAAACATGGGAAGCTGAAGAAAACCTCTAATACATGCCCATGACATATGATTCTCCACAATTGATGTGGGATTTCTCGGGCTTCCGTGCCCTCGAGAAGCCCTATAATAAGGGACAGAAGATAGACACACACTACTACAAAATAAAGCTATATCCATGGTTTAGAACCGTGGCTATAGGCCCAAAAACTATGGATATAGGTTATAGCCACAGTTTCATAAACCGTGGCTGGTATTGGCGTGGCTATAGGGTAAAACCTATAGCCTCCATTTAAAACCATGGCTGTAGACATATAGACATGGTTTGAACCGTGGCTATATCCCTATAGCCACAGTTTGAACCGTGGCAACAACCTATATCCACGGTTTTCAAACCGTGGAAGAATCATAAGTCTAGAAATATATATAGCCATGGTTTAAAACCATGGTTGTAGGCCTTTTTCCACGGTTTCAAACCATGGCTATAGGCCTTTTTCCACGGTTTTAAACCGTGGCTATATGTCCCCCCATTCCATACAAAAAACAGCCCCCACCAGCCCCCTTCCCCAGCACTTCCCCCCGTACTCCCCAAAGCCCACTCCATACACCCCTGCCCCCTTCCCACTGCACCTCCCCCCCAGCCCACTGCAGCCCCCCCTGCACACACACCCATCCCCCAGCACACCCCCTGCCCCCTGCACTTCCCCCCTGCCCACTGCACTTCCCCCCAGCCCACTGCAAACCCCCTGCCCCCAGCAAACCACCCCTGCCCCCTCACCCTGTCCCCTGCACACAATCCATGAGTTGTAATGTCTGAAAGGAAAAGGAGAAGACCTCACATTTCTAGCACAAACATCAATAAGGATGGGATTATGATTAGAGTGATGCTTTGGTAAGATGGGTCCAGAAATAATCAAGGGCTCATTCCTTTCATCGATGCAGGCCAAGCATCTATCAATACTGCTGGCTTGCCTCCCATTAATGGTGTACCTGCTCCAGGTGTAATCACCCCCATAGTGGTCACTTCAACTAGCCTACAATTTCCAATGCAAGAAAGTAAGTCAGAAGTATCCATCCTGTTGAAGTTATCACTAGTTTTCTCCTCTAGTCGGAGCACAGTATTAAAATCACCCAATGACATCCAGCTGTGTGACATTTTCTTAGAAATATAAGTGATATCCTTCCAATCCTCCCTTCTGTTGAGATAGGATTTAGAGGAATAAACAAATAATATAGATATAGAAATATCATGGAACACCATATCAACTAGGACACACTGATGATCATCAGTGCAGGAAAGTACATGAACGCTTTCATGCTTGAGGACCCATAAATCTGTTGCGGAATCGCCGGGAGACACAACGACAGAAAAGAGAAAAAATGAAGGAAATAAATAAAGGGACACAATGATTTACGTGGTTCAGGAAAATCCCTACGTCCATGGGAGAGGCAGAATTCACTATATCAGGAGCACAAAATTACAGACGATTTTTGTAGTAAACCCTAGCCTGAAATGGGCTACATATGAAGAAGATGGTCCACTGTTCTGAAATAGAAGTCTGCATTACAATAGTGATCGGTGGCCAACTTTCTCAAAAGCTCTACAGTGTCTGTCAGCTGGAAGTCAAAATCGCTACAGTGAAGTTGACCCTGAAGTCCGTACAGCTACAGTGTCTGTCGGTGTCGATCGGTCAGCATTGCTACGAATGTAATATGAAGAGTATTTCATCCTAATTGATTTGGATTTCTTCTCTAGATGTACATCTGATGATATATTTAATATACAAACAATATATCATAAGTATGGAAATAATATACTAACAGTACATCATAATAAATATATATGATTATATATATATATATCATTTCTCTCAAAACACTTGCTCCCCAATATTGTTTTCTCTTCTATTTCTATGTAAGCTTTAAAATAAAAATCTACTAAAAATCCACTTACACATATATTGGATTTTTCCAATATAAATTCTTGGAAAACAAAATCAAACAGGAAGGCACTAATATTAATGTGCTTATTCTCTATATAAGTGCATACTAGTACTCCATAGTGAAAAATCAATGCATACAGTAGCTATGTCACACTTATTTTCTATGTGAGTGAAAACTAGTAATGCATATTGGAAATAAGCGCATACATAAATATATTATACTGGAAAATAAATACAAATATGTAGCTATATAGATAATAATTGCATATATATCAATGTAGTTACTAGTTATTAATGGATTAGTCTTTGTCAATATAACACTGGTGTAGAAATATTTTTCACCAAAATAGATATTAAAACCCATTTAAATTCACGTGATTATAACATTGGTTTTTAGAAAGGAAGTGCTTTTTTAGACTATTATAGAGCTAAAAAGAATGTATTACGAACAGGTGGAAAAAACATCAAGTTCCAATCAAGGATGTGTTCATCCCATTTAAACGAAGATATTCCAGACTTATAAGAGATTGTGGAATAGTGGGATTTCATGCAAGAATTTTAAATGTGATGATCGAAGATGATGACTTGGAGAACAAGAAACAGAATAGAGAAGATACCTTGAATTTCAGCATAAATCAAATGGGAACAATGATGAATGAATAAAGTGATAGGATTGAAGTGATTTCCAAAGAACGTTTTTAAGTAAATTTCCATGGATATGGAATTGAAGGAAAGCATCATTCCATTATGAGGCTATTAAAGACAATGTTTTTTATTCAATGGATAGTGTTCCCTATTTTGGTTGAATAAAAATGAAATATTGGAGCCTCCAATTTCCTTATTATTTTGGTTTCATAAATATAGAATATTTAACAAATGAAATTCCTATGATTTGCTGAGGATGATTAGAGTGGCGTCGAATCAAGGTAGTGGGATTTCAATTCAAATGTTTCTATCCGAGATGTATTCACCAAAAAAATATGATTGGTTTTGAGTTCAAATGGTTGATGTATATTAATAAAGTGGGTTTTTTGGGTGTTTTTTCTTTTGAAAGAATGGATATTGAAATGTGGAGAAGCTTGAATTCATGTATGATGCTGACATAGGTTGGAAATAAGGTTTTGGATGATTAAGATGACTTGCGTAAGTGAGATACGTCACATTAATCATGGTAACCCATGTTCCATGGGAACTATGGAAGGGTATAAAAAATGATTTGAAAACAAAAAAAAATCCCTAAATTATAATTGAAAAATTAATTTTGAGGAAAATCTTTTGATCTTGTGCTAGTGAGTGAAGCTGTTTAATCATTATAGAGATTTCTTGAGTTCCCTGGAGAATGTTTCGGGCAAGGAAAGTCACGATTGAGATCTGGTTGGATGAATAATCTTGGACTTGGTTATGTGCTTAATGAAGTTGTCTATGGCTGAAATAATCTGACATGTTTTTTATTTAGTGATACGTGGAATTTTGATCATTGATAGTATGAGAAGTTTCTGGAATTTTTTGTAGAAGTAAAAGAAGTGTGAATTAAGAAAAAAGTTTATCCAGGTATATCAGAAACAATGCCTCAGCCAACAGAAAATGGGTTTTTTCATTTAGTTAGTAGGGATGAGTTCTTGTCACATGATAGTAAGAGTGCCCAGTTAAGACTTCCATGGAGAGGATGTTGAGGATGTATAGTGTTAAGGTGGTTTACGAGGCTATGAGCTTGAGAAAAATATTTTAAATTCAAGGACATTAAAATAATGAGGGATAAGAAGGAATCATTAAATAACACACTAGAACTCAAGAAATTCTACCTGTCAATATTGCCAAATTTTTCCGAATTTCCTAATTAGACAAATTTTATTCATTAGATAATATTACATTGTGGTTCAATAGTTTCCTCTTTAATTCTTGAGTGAGAATGATCTTAGAATGATAGACTTTCTATTCTTCTTGGATAGATGTTCTATGTCTTTGTTTAATCTCTTAGATGAAAAAACCAATTGCCATTTTAGTTTACAAAAATGTTTATTTTATTGGTTTTAGATGTGATGTGATATGATATGAAACTATAATAGGGTGAGAATTTTAAAATAAAAACCAAAAAAACAATCATCCTAGTCTTTTTGATGTTGACCAGATGATATAATCTTCCAATCAAATCACAGAACAATAGAGTAAAATTTAAATCTATGGTGAATAAAACTATTAGAACTTAAATTTTTTTTCATCATATAGAATGTCAAAAATAGAAATTATAAATACAATGATATATAAAAAATAGTTTATTGAGTAACAACTCAAATATCCCTAAAGAATATCAATTAATAAAAAAATACAACTATGAAACCCTTAACTTTTGGAACTATTTGACATGTGCTTTGTAACCTAAGACAAGGTATCTAAATTTTGTCCCCAAGATGTTCTTCAACTGAAAACCCATTGTTATGTATCAATAACCAATCCTTGTACACTCTATTCTACAAGAAAAAAAATCCATTCACCAATCTAAGAAATGAAAAATTTATTACTAACCATGGAATCTGTTACTCTCAATGGATCAGCAGTATCCCTTTATCATGAATTATCATAAAAATCAGGTTTTATACCATATCTATTTGATCTCAATAATTAGAAAAAAATAATTACAAGAATAAATAATTATATCTTTTACAATGTAAACAACACAAGTGGATTCTCTATGAAAATCTCCCAAATGAAAATAAAATAAAAAGCACTCTTGTAAAAAGTCTAGTCAAAACATGAAAATAGGCTATTAGATATCAATGATCATGAAATTAAAAATTACAACATGAAAGACAGCAGAAAATTTACAACAAATATCTCAACATATGTTTAATTTGGTCAGAAATAAATGAATGGAATATGAGGATTCATATCATTCAAAGATATGTAAGAATTGTGATTACCTATAGGAAGGGGTGAATCACGATGGGAGGGATCCAGAAGGTTCATTCCCTTGGCAGTAGGGGTTCATCCACGAGAGCAGGGAGCGGGTAGGGTTCCTTTAACATATTTGGAGAGGGTAGTGTTCCTTCGCCTGAGCTGATGTCAAGAGAGCAGGGAGCGACGGAGCGGGTGGGGTTCCATTGCGTGAGCTGATGTCATGAGATCAGGGAGCCGATCGAGTCCTTAACAAGAGTAGCAGGCAGGGAAGGGCAGTTCGGTCGAGTGGAGGATAGAGAGCTCAATCTCGGATAGGGGAAGCATCAGCTGATGCACCGGATAGAGGAGGTACACTCGAATAAGGGTATGTGGGAAGAGAGGAACGCGTGAGGGGTGGAGGAACCGTGAATAGAGATGTTGCGAAAGGATGAGCTGTGAATGGAGAAGCCGGTGAGGGTGAATGAATTCCATGCTCATCGCATGAGGAAGGAAGGGATTATGATGCATTAGGAAGGGTAAATCATCCAATTCTTATCACATAATAAATCTTATACTTTTCGTATATGGAAAGGTAGGTTCCTCTTGTGCTCATCACAAAATTCTAGTCATGATTTTTGGTCTAGTGGGGACTAGTCCCCTTAGGCTCATCACATAAGTTTGGTCACGATTTAAATTCCAGTGGGGACTAATCCTCTTATACTCTTCACATAAGACAAATAATGGCAGAATTGTATATAATATCATCATATAACCTATTCAAAATAGTATGGTGACCAACCACTCATGGAAGGTCCATACCAATTCTGATATTTCCAATTTTAATCCCAATTCTGATATTTCCAATTTTAATCCCAATTCATGGATAATCCCCAACTTCTAGAATAAAAATTTGAATTTCATCAGGATTTCACAACCCATAACAACATTAGTCATTACTTATAAGATATGGTTTGGGAGAGTCATGGGATACCCTTATCTATTTAAAAACAATATTTGGGTTAATAAAGGTTTGTCGTATTCTTTGGGATTATTCAGTATGTAAAGTAAATATTGTTATTGTATTATCAAGGATATGTGAATGATATCTATGGGATTCCTATGTGAGTGTGTGTGTGTGTGTTAAATCCTAATATGGACCACCCAAAATGAACCCAAACATGGATTCTACATGACCTCAAGTTCACCTAACCATACACCAAATTCTTCTAACTAGTGGTGAGGTCCTCAAATATTCATTAGGACATTGTTCTCTCTAATATAAGGCATGAGGGTCATGGCCAAATATATTGAAAATTTGGAATCACCCGTCAATATAACAGACATCACAAAAACTTGTAGAAACAAAATAGAGATCCAATTAAACCCCCACATTCTAGACTAGAAATAAATAAATCTATATATTGTAGAAGATTAAAATAGCCCAGAAGAAATAAAAGAAAAATATAGAATCATATATAAATAAAATGGAAAGATCATCAATACATGCTAAATGATAACTAAAATAAAATTGGAATATGGACCAACTAACATAATACAACATAATAAATACTTCTCCTCTGCAACTTACTAGACATTTAATATATTTACATCTCCAATAAATACCTGTACCCTAAGAGAAAACAAGAAGGTATCATCATTTATATTGAAACCCAGGTCGTGTATATGAGTTTGGGTGAGTCCAATGACCTAGGTGGGACCCCCAATTCCTCAAAAATACAAATTAGTTGGGCCAACGCACTTTATGGAGGAGGAAGGCCTGAAGAAGGGTATGGAGGAACCCTTCTACCGATGCACTAAATGGAGGAGGAACGCCCAAAGAATGGTATAGAGAAAGGGAGTACCGCTCAAGGGATAGAGAACCCCGAATGGAGAAGCCAAGATGCGATTGGAGAATCCGCGCTGTGAATGAATGAACCACGACAAGGAATAGAGGAACCGAAGCCGGTGAGGACGAGTGATAGAGGACAACACCGAGGGAAACAAAGGAAAGCCACGGAGGAAGAGTGGAGGGTGCGGTGAGAGAGGTCGTCGGGGAGGAGGAGAGGTCGTCGGGGGAGGAGGGCGCTGCGGTGAGAGCGTCGCGTATCAGGGATGGAGGAGGAGCCCGACTGGAATCGAAAAAAATGGGACACATATCAGGGATGGAGGTGGAGACCGATGTCTATCGAAAAAAGAAGGGAATGGAATTGTGTATCCATGTTTTAAAAAATAAACCGTGGCTATAAACCAGCTATAGCCACAGACCTATAAAACCATGGCTATAGGTCCATGGCTATATGTTAGATTTCTAGTATTGACACCAATTCCCCAATGTCCAGACATGCCAGTGATGCCCAACGTGACTACTCCTCTGAATGAAGGTTGCTTCCCTAACCGGACCCCTTGGAATGTCCCGACAAAAGCAATGTAATTAACTAGTGTCCATGAAGATATGGCTCCAGGAAGAGTTTCAAGAACAATATATTAAATCTATAATGGAGACCCAGACTAGGTGACGAGTTTCAAGGAGGAATCTATTGAAGGAAGAACCGACATCCCAACATCCCATTTCGATCAAGGATCAGACATCCCTGAATAAGGAGCAGATGCCACCCAACTTTGGAAAGCAGGAATGGGGGGAAACAAAAACCATGCCTCTCATCCCAGAATGAGACAGACACATGCGCCCCGATGAAAGCATCTCAAACAGAAATGGTGAACCCAACATGAATGTGCTTCTCCTCAAAATGGAGATTGGTAGTGCTCGAGGCATCAATGGATTGACATGTCACCAGATCTAGTTATCCGACGCCGGGTCCCGCCAAGAAAATAGCGAGCCTGGCATGAAACTCACCAGAAGTTAGGGTAGTAGAATGTTGGACACCCCATTCTTCGACATTGTTAGGGTGGATCCCACATACCGATCACGGAAGATGGGATGGTGCTGGGGAATTGGTCGTCGATTCATTTATTCTTTTAGTATTAACGAGTTAATCTCCATGCTTCTCAAGAATCAGGTTACTGCACCAGGGGAGCGATCACTGCATGCCCATCTACGTAGGGGCAGGGGCAACGCCAACACATTATTTCCATGTAGCTTCACCTCTCCCATAACGGCCTCTATATCTATGACCATGGGGCACCCACGTCCCCTCTCCCCATACTAGGTCATTCAATGGAGGGTATTCAACGACCTCGTGCATCATTACATGGATGAGGGAATAATTTCGACCTAGGATATGGCCCACTTGGATCTGGAGACGTTTGTGCCTCATTTACAACACCGCCCACGAGGGCCACACAGGGAGCCATTTCTCCCCACCCCGACCTACAACTGTTTCGAAATCCTATCCGTGGAGAACCTTGATGACTCCCTTCCTTACGCTAATGAGGTAGGTGACATCCGTCCCAACCCAGTTAGAGTCCCAATCCAGGGGCTCCCAGTAAGGGCTCCCACCCAGCCATGTCAGTGCCGCCACCCGATCTTGCTGGAGGAGGAGCAGGTAAGCTACGTGCCTACACTACCGGCCCCTGTTCATCTAACTCAACGCCAGCATTGGGCATAAGCAGAGGACGCCCGCCAAGGGACGTCAACGTCAGCAGCTGCTGTGGCCCGAGAAACTACTGACACATATCATCAGTTCCTTGTATACACTGAGCAGGGGCCCTTATACGCCCGACTGGGATCCAAGGTCCCAACTACCCCCTGTGCAGGGTGGGTTGACTCTTTTGGTCGCAGGCACGAGCAGTGGTGGCTGCGAGCCAACCCGAAGCGATGCCACCCCATATGGAGGTCCTCCCCATACCACTAACACTGGGAGCATGGGACTTCCCCGCTTCGAGGCTCGACATGAAGTTCCGCCCCGTTCCACCCTCGATCTGAATGAAGGTCTACCCCACGGCAGTGATACTCGGTACAGAAACCTCTCCATTTCCCATTACACTGGGTATTGAGTCATTCCTCCTTCCCCCAACCACCAATGTAGGTACATTTCTCATATGGTCTCTCTCCAACATGGGGATCCTCCCTACATTCTCTCCATAGTTGGTGAAGGTCCTCCTTGCGTTGGCAACTAGAGGGGTGAAGGTCAGTCTCGCTCCACCCTCACCCAACACGGAGGTCCTACCTGTGTGTAGCTAGACTAGCGTAAGGACCCTCCTCACGCTGAGTTTGCCTGGGAAAACAAGCATGGAGGTCCTCCCCATGCTCCTTCCATTTCCAGTGGAGGTTTTTCGCACTCTAGCACTATTAATGGAGGTCCTCCCCAAGCCCCCTTCGACATTTTTCATGGTGCTCCTTTCACCCCCGCTTTCTCAGGTGGAAACCCTCTCCACCCCAGCACTAGTGCGGCCGAAGTACCTCGTGTCACAAATCAACCCTGTCCCGAGGAGCCACCCCTGGGTAGGAAGCCATGACATCGACGCCACAAGAATAATACTAGGAAGGACCAGATTGAGATCAAACTAGTCCACTTCTCAGACTCTGATGTGGAGTACGACTCAGCTCGGGAACCCTCCCCTCACACACCCACGTCAAGGGCAAGGGTAGGAAGAAGGCACATCAGCCTAGTACTCATAGAATGAGAGGTCCACAGGATTCCCGCCTCCCTCCAGAGGTATGTCCAGGACGATGAAAATCTGGCGAACCAGCAGGTTTCGGTCATGAAATCACCACCATGGTCACCAGAAGCACTCTCTACCTCCACAAGAGATCACAAAGATCTATTCTGGGGGCCAATGGTGGGAGACCAACAGCGCAAACCATTGCCAGTAGACCTATCCCCTGAGTGGGGAACTGCGACCGTCATCCCATCCTATCGTGACGTAGCGGCCAGGTCACTACACTCTTCAGAGGACAACCCAAGATTCGGTGTCTAGTCAGCCAGTTCACCATATTCTCCACCGATCGTCCTACCGTCCCAGTGGTCTGCCTCTGTACTGCTAAATTTTCCTCAGCCACCCCTGTTTATGAGTGGGGAAATCAAGGTCCAGACCCTGAATCCAAGCCATGGAGCTTCTGGAACATCCTCGTAGCAGATCACTTCCCCAAGAAGTTCTGGCCCGTGGCAGCGCAGAATTTTTGCATACCAGAATCCCTCACTCCGGAAGAAGTTGAGTGTTTACGATACACCATCTGGGTGAAAAATTTCAATATTCATCATCATCATGTGGTTTATCAAAGAAGACAAGTGAATTTTGAATACATCAGTGGGAGAAGTCATCTAGTTGATCTGGTCACGCTCGTTGTGGCCCAACACCCCGAGTCACCAGGTCGCCGTGATGCTCTCTAGCAGCAATGAATTCAGAGTATCAAGGTACTCTGCAAAATTATCAAGGAGGCTACCCCCACATGCAAATCTGTGGATGGGGGCAATATGCCGCCCTCCTTTTCATTCCTATTCGGCGGCAGCCCGATCTACTTGGTGATATCGAGGATATGCCCCTAGGAAGGGTCATGGTCAATATGGCTGACCTAGTGGATGAGGATGATGAGCTGAAGCTTCTCGATGGAGACTTACCCCCCGAGGGGGTTCCACCACTATTGGACCCATCGGGAAGGGTTACACGCTAGTAGAGGAACCTACTTGGTCTCCCTATGCCAACCAAGGCATTGGTACTCAGCCAGAATTCCGATAAAGGCAAAGAGAACGTCAGAGTTTTCAAGCACTCCGATCCATCTACTTTAGTGCAGAAGATGAAGGAAGACCCCGAGAATGCCATGTTGTGTGAAAAACTTTCTGAGAAAAAGAAGTTTGTTGAAGAAATTCTGGCTGAACGTGCTGAAAAGTGATGGCTCGACTACAGAAATCCCAGGCCAGTACATCAGGGGCAGGAACAAATTCTCCTCAGTGATTTTCCCCTAGGCAACCCTGATCATGCTGCTCCCGTGGACAGGGCTGAAGCCATAGATCGTGGAAATAGGGTGTATTATGTCATTCCAAACCCTCTTGAATGGCACAAAAATCCAAGGAATCCCACTCGGCCTTTCCCAACTACCCCACAAGTCACTCCACCGGCCTCTCCATGAGCCATTGAGCATGTATATCATGTTGAAGAACCCAACAAAGCACTCGTAAATAGGGATCCCCATCAAGATAGGGACCCCCGCCCAGATGTTCATATGGCGGTGCTCATAGCCTGCCTTGAGGCATTGTAAACGTGACAGGTGGAAATACCACCTGATGGTAAACCATATCCGGCATGGGGGGATGATGTGTCAGCACCTCCAGGTTTTGGGAATCCCACCATCTCCCCCTTTAACAGGACGGGGGACCTGCCACAGCACCTGGCCCACTTCAATTCAAGGTGTGGGCCCATGTTGGGGACTCTATCATAGTTGGAACCTACCAAGCTCTGCTGTTTTTTCAGACATTGGAGGGGGCCACATTAATCTGGTACAACCAGTTCCCCATCGGATCTGTGACTAGATGGGAGGAACTTCGTATGAAATTCCTCTATCAGTTCAGCTCTACCACCCAGAAAACAAGCATCGCATATCTCTTCAAGTGAAAGAAAAGGTCTGATTAGTGAATCACAGAATCTATTGCCTGGTGTAAGGGGCTCACATTCTCTCTTTACATACCACTGACTCATGAGAAATTACTGACACTGTGCATGGGAATTGTCAAGATAGATCTGGTTCCCTCTGTAATCACCTAGAACTGCCGTGGAGGATTCTGAGACTTTTTTGATAAGGCCCAACACTTGGAGGAAGCCCTGCAAAAGGCCATCTAGGCATGCCTGTTACCCCCTGTGATTCCAGCAAGGAGGGATACTAGGGCCGAGCCCGCCTCGGTGGCCAAAATAGAAGCCCCCAGACAACTAGAATTACTACCAGTGGAACCTACCTCGCAGCCTCGGAGAGGCCCTCCACCTCAGGTGTAGCCCCCTAACTCAGCAGCGTCCACCCTAGAATTGGCATGTGCCTCGGCGGAATGCGCCGCCACCACCCAGGCAGGAAAATCATGATCCGCCTCCTCGACAGGCCCCTCCAGCTCCTCGCTAGGGCCAGGTTCCAAGGGACCCCTTTCCGGAAAGAAGAAACCAGACTTACTGGTTCGGTGAGAATCATGTCCTCGATTACTTCCATAGTGCCTTAGAGCGGGGGATTGTGTGTTTTCCTGGGTGCAGAAGTCCAGAAGAGGTGAATGTCACTGATTTCCCCAACTACTGCCTCTATCATTGGATTTTTGGGCACACCCTCAAGCAGTTCTATGTGTTTAAAGACTGGATTCAATAATAGGTCAATAGTAACATGGTCAGGCTGGGCCCGACCCCAGCACAAATGGAAGGTGACTTTGTAAGGCCAGACAACAGGAGCGATAGTGAAGGCGAGTGGCAGCAGGTTTCTAACTGCGGGTCCCAGAAGTACGATGATTGGATGGCTTCCAAGACGGTTGATTATGCCCATTGTATCATTCGAGGACACCAGAATCATCTAGAGCCCTTAGAAGCTGCAGTCTCTACTTCTGCATCTTCATCTCAGTCGTCCTCTTCCCAGAAGAGAAAGCATCAGTGGAGTAAGAAAAAGAAATGTGCCCCGCCAATGCCATCATCGTCCTAAACTCTCGGCGACTTCATGCATCTGGAGATAGGGATTCCCCCCAAAATCCTCCCAGGAGTGGATGATTCTTCAAGTCATAGTAAAGGGTATGCTTCGATTAATACCGTGGAGTTGGTAAACCCCTTTAAGACTCCCGACATCGGGGAGCGCCATGCAAACCACCCTAACATCCCTAGCTGACACCAACATCAGCGGAGCTGAGACCGTATGGATCATCGAGGCGCACTAGTTGACACCTCCAGATAGGTCGTGCATTCCACTAAGACTAGACAACAGGTCAAATGCTAAGATCAGTATGCGCAACCCCTTCATTCGATGTTGTTAGGACCACCTTCGCTACCATATGCTACTATATTAGGCAGAGCTTATGAAAACCATGCTTTTATTACAAACTTAAAGAGGATTTATTACATAAACTATTCACTTGATACAACATGGAAGATCGAGAGGTATAGTGTCTTTGGGGATTTGGATCATTACATAACAACTTAAAACATGAAGTACAACATCATTCTTTAAAACTTCCTTTACATGACCACTACATTCCCTCGTACTTAGCATTGCATGGAATAACCTGAGGACATGCATAAGAAAAGGGTGAGCTATAAAGATCAGTAAGGGAATAAACATGGAATACATGAGGAGTACAATACAAGTTAGAAAATAGGCATATCAATAGATCACAAGAGAAACATGAACATAAAGGCTTGATAAACCATGATAATCATAACATGGAAATGTGGCAAAAACACTTAACATGGAATTAGCATGAGCTAATGCTCATTGAACATGGATCATGAGTAAATCCTCATTGAAAATGAAGCACAAGTAAACCCTAGTTGCACTTGAATTAGCACGAGTCAACACTCTTTACACATGACATATCATGATACTATACTTTAACCAATGCATTGGACCGCTATAAGGGCGCACCCTTCTTAAACATTTCATTTCATGCATAAGTGTGCCACATGGATCATAAAACATGGATTCATAAAACATAATCATTTATTACATGATAAAGGAATGTGGAATTCATAAATGAAAATTTATAATCAATAAGTAAATGTGAATAAAGGTGAATACCCTTGATGGAGAAATGAGCATGTTATTCACTACACAATGGCATTGGCTTAGAAAATCGGTGCAATTTCGGCAGCGTAACGACGTGACATAAGAATTCATAAAAACGGTTGATGAGAGAGAAAGGGGTTAATAATCATATTTACATGTAATGGACAGTAAGGAGGTCATATAGATACATTTTCCAATAATTGTAATGGAATTTAGATTCATGATACAACAGTATTGCTTGAATGTAAATGAGGAGAGAGAAGTTCCTTCTGGAATTTCGGCATAGTAACGGGTGTATATGGGAGGAATTTAATGAGAGAGAAAGGGTCTCCCGTCATTAAAACATAAATAGGGAAGTATGAGAGAGGTTAAAAACCATACTCCAACATTCATAATTGAAATTAAATGGGAAAACAACTTAATGAAAATTGGACAAAAATGAGAAAGGAAGAAAAAACCTTACTTGGAAGTGTGCTTCCAAAGGCTTGAGAGAGGCTTGAGGGAGGCTTATTGGGAACTTGGGGAACCTTGGGAGGATTATAAAGAGATTAGGACATAGGTTGGATGAACTCCAAAGTCTTTGAGTGTGGAGGAAGTGGGAGCTTGGGTGGGTTTATATAGGAAAGGTGAGGGAATTCTTTATTATTTTGGTTTGGGACCCCATATATTAATTTAATCCAAACCACAAACCATCCCCTGGTTTTTGCCCATGGATTTTGAGGAAAAGAATATTTTATAAGGCCAAATTCCGAACTTCTTAAAATAATGGGGTTGCTTATGTGGAGGTGAGTCACACTCCCATGGAAAATAATTTAAAAAGACAAGATGTTTAATAAGTCTTGAGGGGTCCATTAATGCTTTGTAAAATAAGTCAAACAAACCCAAAATCAAATTATTTTAATGGAAAAACATATATTGTCTGATCATAAAGATTATAGTATATTATTACATCACTATTGGGTCATTATGATGTCATAAAACACATTATATATTAAAACGGTATTTAATTTTTACCCAAAAATTTGACTATCTCAGAAAATTATGAAAAATTCACCGTTAAATAATATTGACGTCCTGATTCCATAAATAACATTTATTTTATCTAAATAATTTTCTAATTATTTTAGTTTTCACTTTTAAAATAAAAATCGACATTTATCGAAAATTCACGGGTTTTGACAGAAATGGCTTTCAAACATTAATAAAAATTATAATTGCATTCATAAATTTATAAGGTTATTAATATTTAATAAAAACTTATTTAATAATAATAATATTTTATTAAAATATTATTTAATTCAAAAATACATTAATTTAATAAAATAGATTTATGAATTAAATAATAACTAAAAACACTATTTGTACTTTAAAAACTATTTACAATGTATCAAAAATGACAAGGAGGTATATTCATTATTATATACAAAAATAATATACAAGAACATAGTATCAGTTATTTGTTACATAACCCCTTAAAACAGCGGCATAAGACCTAAGGGTAAGGTGTGCGATGGTGACAAACTCTTGGGGTGGCTCGGATAACATTGCTCGAGTGGTAATCTCTATCAACTTGCACTTTTCCCATTGACGGTCCTGTTCAAGTTTGACATGATGAATCTCAGCTTGGGCTTGGTCAAGAGTGAAACCCAAGGACGCTACCTCTTTTCCGAGCTCTGACAAATGGGATTCGTAAGGATCAATTCTACTGGATGAGGCCATCTCTTCTTTTGTTTGAGTAAATTGGATTTGTTAAAGCCATATATTTATACTAATCATGTGATCAATGTTCAATGACTATAAAAGTAACGGTCACAATTCATAACATAAAACCAAAGAAGTTGACATTTTATAAAAACATTTTATATAAAGATACATTTAATAAGATCAAGATGGATTTCCATTAATGAAACTTTGGGTCATTACAATATTCCCCCCCTTAATAAATTTCGCCCTCAAAATTTCCTTTTCCCGCACTAAAACATATGTGGGTAACTCAACATCATCATTTCCTCCGATTCCCAAGTCGCTTCATTAAACTTGTGGTTTCGCCACAACACCTTGACGAGGGGCATCGTCTTATTTCGTAGAACTTTTTCTCTATGATCTAAGATCTTTACTGGTATCTCCTCATAAGAAATATCATCCTCCAACTGTACCACCTTAGAAGAGAGTACATGTGAAGGGTCTGATATGTACTTCATTAAGAGGGATACATGAAAGACATCATGTACATTGGCCATGGTAGGTGGAAGTGCTAGTCGATAGGCCACAGCCCTGACACGATCAAGAATCTTGAAGGGGCCAATGTACCTTGGAATTAACTTCCCTTTATTTCCAAACCTCATGACCTTATTCCATAGAGATATGAGTAGAAAAACCATGTCTCCAACTTTAAACTCAAGGTATCATCGACGGTTATCTGCATAACTCTTCTATCAACTCTGGGATGCCTTGATATGCTGCTGAATGGTTTTCACCTTCTCCACCATTTCTTTGACCATTTCTGTTCCAAGCAGCCTATGTTCACTGACCTCATCCCAACATGATGGTGTTATGCATCTTTTCCAATAATGACTTTATATGGTGCCATTAGGATGGTCGAGTGGAAACTGTTATTATAAGAGAACTCAACTAGAGGAAGATGTTGATCCCATACTTCTTTAAAGTCCATTGAGCACCCTCTCAACATGTTCTCAAGTGTTTGGGTAGTCCGCTCGGATTGGCCATCAGTTTGAGGATGATAGGTCGTACTGAAGTTCAGTTCAATATTCACAACATGATGAAGACTCTTCCAAAACTTAGAGGTGAATCTTGGAGCTCGGTGAGACACAA
The DNA here is from genome assembly GCA_963277665.1 of Viscum album. Taxonomy (NCBI): domain Eukaryota; kingdom Viridiplantae; phylum Streptophyta; class Magnoliopsida; order Santalales; family Viscaceae; genus Viscum; species Viscum album. Next base: position 1,116,247,302 of record OY728146.1, read on the forward strand.
TAGATAGTGTCACTCCATGTAGCCTTACCACTTCCCTAATATATATCCGTGCCAGTTGATCCAGTGAGAAATCCTCCCGAATAGCAATGAAGTGTGCAGTCTTTGTAAGACGATCCACAACAACCCAGATTGCATTGTTGCCTTTGGATATCCTTGGAAGTCTGGTGACAAAGTTCATGGTGATGTTCTCCCATTTCTATTCTGTTATGGGCAATGGTTGCATCATCCCCTTAGAATTATGCCTCTCTGCCTTCACTTGCTGGCACACCAAGGAATTTGATGTATATTCAGTGATATCCTTTTTCATATTATCCCACAAAAAGATTTCTCAGAGATCTCAATACATCATTGTGCTCCCTGGGTGAATAGATAAATTTGAACTCTGTGCATCATCCAAAGTTCCTTCTTCAGCTTCGGACATAATGTAACACATAGCCTTTTCCCAAATTGCACAATTCATTCTTCATTAACATTAAAATCCAAGAATTTAACTTTTTCGATAGTTTCCAACATTTCCTGAATTCCCACATCATCCTTTTGTGCATCCTTTGACCTTTCCAAAAGAGACGGTTGAGAAATCATTTGTGAAAGGATTGATGATGTTCCCTTCTTTATGATTCAAATTTCCATCTTCATCAAGTCTAAGAAGATTGGATCCTTCTCAATTCTCGTCATTGATAGAATCGCTGGGTCCTTTCTACTTAGGGCATCTTCCACCTTGTTCACTTTCCCAGGGTGGTAATGTATTGAACAGTCGTAATCCTTGATGAGCACTATCCATCTTCTCTGAAACATATTAAGATATTTTTGTGCGAATATATATTTAAGAGTATTGTGGTCAATATATATCTCACATTTCTCCCCATAGAGATAATGCCGCATGATTTTGAAGGCAAAGACCACCACCGCTAACTCCAGATCATGCATCAGATAGTTTCTCTCATGGATTTTCAACTAAATTGAGGCATAGGATATCACTTTATCATTCTGCATCAGCACACAGCCTAATCCCTTCTTTGAAGCATCACTGAATACCACAAAATTTTCCCCACTTGTGGGTAAAGTGAGCACGGGCGTAGTGATAAGCCTCCTTTTCAACCCCTTGAAGAATTCTTCACATTCATCACTCCAAGAAAACTTTACTCCCTTTAGAGTTATCTTGGTAAGAGGGTTAGACAATCGTGAGAAATTTCTCAGAAATCATCGATAACACCAAGCTAACCCAAAGAATCTACGGATATCTGTTACCAATGTTGGCCTTGGCCATCCCTCAATTGCATCTATTTTGGAGGGATCCACAAAAATCCCATTGCTTGTGATGATATGGCCCAAGAATGAGACCTCCTTCAACCAGAACTCACACTTGTTGTACTTTTCATAGAGATTCTCCTTGCGCAAAGTCTATAGTACAGTTCTTAAATGATCCTCATGATCCTCCTTGGTTTTGAAGTATATTAGAATATCATCTATAAAGAATACCACAAATTTGTCGAGATAATATCTAAAGACTCTATTAATTAAGTCCATGAAGATTGCGGGAGCATTACTGAGTCCGAAATTCATTACTATGAATTCATAGTGCCCGTATCTTATACGAAAAGTAGTCTTGGGGATATCTTCCTTATTCACCCTTACATGATAATATCCTGACTGCAAGTCCACCTTGGAGAAGTATTGTGCTCCACGCAGCTGATTGAACAAGTCATCAATTCGTAGGAAAGGATACTTGTTCTTTATTTTGATTTTTTTAAGATCACGATAATCGATGCAAATCCTCATTGACCCATCCTTCTTCTTGACGAAGAGGACTAGTGCACCCCATGGTGAAGCACTTGGGCATATAAACCCTTTATCCATATTCTCCTGTAGCTGTTTCTTCATATTTTAAATCTCTACAACATCCATTCTATATGGAGTCTTGGATATTTGTAATGCCCCGGGTATAAGATCAATTGAGAATTCAACACCTCTTTTAGGAGGAAGATCGAGCAGTTCCTCGGGAAACACTTCAGCGAATTCCCCCACAATAGGCATTTATTCAAGGATGGTTTCTTCCTTGGACTCAATCATATGATCCAAATACGCGTGCTCATAGGGTAGTAATATCCATTCTTGAGATGATAGAGCTAAAGTAGATTCATCTTCCTCCTTACACTTGTAAGGAATCGGGGGTCTATTCTCCATATGGAGTGTGATTTCCCTCTCCCGACAATTTATGTTGGCTCTATATAAGGAAATCCAATCCATGAAAAGAATTACATCAAATTCCACCAGAGGGAGTATGAAGAGGTTCACTGGGAAATTCAATCCACAGATTATAACAGGGGAGGACTTATATTCATGGGATGCAATGATTTCCCCATTTGTTGTACTCACTGACATCTTCACTTCCATGATTTGTGGTGGTGCTGAGATTGTTCTACTAAACTTTCGAGATATAAAAGATTGCGTATAACCTGAATCAAAAAGTACGTTCTATATTATTGAATGAATAACTAGCATACCTATCACCACTTCATTTTCAGGGTTCACTTCGGAATAAGTGATGGAAAAAGATCTTCCTTGCTACCTTTGAGGTTATCGGTTGCCTCCGAAAACCCTTGGATCAGGGCACTGATTTGAAAGATGCCCTGGTTCTTTGCATTTGTAGCAATGAACATCACGTTGAGGTTCAAAAGGAGCGTTCATCTCCTCTGTCGCAGCCACAGGTCTTTCTTTCCGAAAGTTAACACCTAGGTGCCCTTCTCTTCCACACCTGAAGTATTTCCTCGTCCCCTTAAGGTAGTTTCCAGGGTGCTTCTTTCTAAACTTTTGGCATGTGTGGTGCTGGATCTTCTTAGCACCGTTGGATTTATCCATCGGACCGCCAAAATTGAAGTCTACCTTACGCTTCTTGTCCCCATGATACCCCTGTGATTCCTTGATCTCCATTTCGACCTTGAGGGCACATCATAAAATTTCTTCATAGCTGTCGAAGTCACAGATCGCTAATGCTTTCCACAAGCTAGGTTTCAGCCCACCAAAGAAGTAGTTAACCTTACATTCGGGGGTAACGAAAAATATGGAAGCATATCATGAAATCCTTGTAAAGTTTTCCTCGTACTCTCCAATAGATTCTTCATCGTTTTTTCTTGAGGGAAAGAAAGTACCTTTCCATCTTAAGCTGGAGGGTGCGTGGAAAATATTTATTGAAAAACATCTTCGGAAATCGTTTTATTCCAACGCCTCGATCACCTCCTCATGCTTCATATTTTTTATCAATGTCCACCATTTATCAGCTTCTCCCTCCATACGATAATCCACCAGGAGAACCTACTCTTGTTCAGAACATTGAAGGATTGAGAAGATCTTTTCAATGGAGTTGATCCATTGTTCAGTGATCACGGGATCAGATGATCCACTAAAAGTAGGAGGCCTTTGTCTCATGAATCTCTCGATAGAAAAATGTTCCTTCTTAGGGGGGTTTGGAAATTCCTCTTGACCCATGTTTCTATTCAATTATTGAGTTAGCTGAGAGATAATCATGAAAAAGTTCGCGATTATTTCTCCCATTGGATTGGACATCTCATTAGTACAACATCACACTGATCTGCACATTGGTTGTTAGCCCGAGTCCTCCTATTACCAGCCATTGGATGGAATAAAAGGAAATTTAGGGGGTAACACAAAAAGTTTAATCCAAAAACAAAAGTTTATGAGTTACAAATAAACTTTTATTTCCTTAACTCATGAGTCTATAGGCTTCAATCTAGGATTTTCATGATCTACTTTCTAACATATATTCTTAGGGGAATTTTTTTTTATTCCCTTAATAAGGGTTCATACTAAGCTTCTGAATTTATCAAAACATATCCCCCAGGAGTGTCGTAACCAAGAGTGCAGTAAGTCCCATTGTTGTGCACTAGTTCCCGTTCGAGTCTAGCTCAAAGCGGTGTTTTCGGGTTTTACCCCTAGGATACATCTGTGCCAGAGTCGCCTCTACCTACTCGTATCCAGACAGGGATATATTTTCTTGATGAATCACTTACTCAGTACTTACCAAAACATGGGGATGTTTTTATTATACATATTCTTGTCTCTAAGGATTTACTAGGGTTTTCTAATCCTAATCCCAAAAATACCTAAGCCTATCCTCTAATGCCAACTATGACAACCCGACTTTTATTACAAACTTAAACATGATTTATTAGATAAACTATTCACTTGATAAAACATGGAAGATCGATAGGTCTAGTAAATTTAGGGCTTAGGATCATTACATAAAAACTTAAAACATGAAATACAACATATTTTTTGAAAATTATCTTTACATGACCACTACATTCCCTCATACTTAGCATTGCATGGGATAACCAAACGACATGCATAAGAAAAGGGTGAGCTATAAAGCCCAGTAAGGGAATAAACATGGAATACATGAGGAGTACAATACATGTTAGACAAATAGACATATTAATAGAGAACAATAGAAACATGAACATAAAGTCATGATAAATTATGATACTCATAACATGGAAATGTGGCAACAACACTTAACATGGAATTATCATGAGCCAATGCTCGTTGCACATGGAGCATGAGTAAATCCTCATTACACATGAAGAAAGAGTAAACCCTCGTTGCACTTGAATTAGCATGATTTATCACTCATTTCACATGATGTATCATGATACTATACTTTACCCAACCCATTGGAGCGCTATAAGGGCACACCCTTCTTAAACATTTCATTTCATGCATAAGTGTGCCACATGGATCATAAAACATGGATTCATAAAACATAATCATTTATTCAATGATAAAGGAATGTGGAATTCATACATGAAACTTTATAATCAATAAGTAAAGGTGCATAATGTTGAATACCCTTGATGGAGAAATGGTAATGATATTCACTACACAATGGCATTGCCTTAGAAAATCGATGCAATTTCAGCAGCGTAATGATGTGACATAAGAATTCATAAAAATAGTTGATGAGAGAGAAAAGGGTTCATCATAATATTTACATGTAATGGACAGTAAGGTGGTCATATAGATACATTTCCCAACAATTTTAATGGAATTTAGATTCATGATAAATAAGTATTGCTTGAATGTAAATGAGGAGAGAGAAGTTCCTTTCTGAATTTCTGCATAGTAACAGGTGTACGTGGGAGGAATTTAACGCGAGAGAAAGGGTCTCCCATAATTCAAACATAAATAGGTATGTATGAGGGAGGTGAAAAACCATACCATAACATTCATAATTTAAATTAAAAGGGCAAAACAACTTAAAAAAAATTGGACAAAAATGAGAAAGGAAGAAAAACCCTTACTTGGAAGTGTGCTTCTCAAGGCTTGAGAGAGGCTTGAGAGAGGCTTCTTGGGATCTTGGGGCACCTTGTGAGGATTATAAAGAGAGTATTCTAGAGTTTGGACGAACTCCAAAGGCTTTGAGTGAGGAGGAAGTGGGATAATGGGTGGGTTTATATAGGAAAGGTGAGGGAATTCTTTATTATTTAGGTTTGGGGACCCTTATATTAAATTAATCCAAACCACAAACCATCCCATGGTTTTTGCCCATGTTTTTTGGAAAAGGGAAGAGGAAAAAAATATTTTATAAGGCCAATGTTCTAACTTCTTAAAATAATTTGGTTGATTATGTGGAGGTGAGTCACACTCCCATGGAAAATAATTTAAAAAGACAAGATTTTTAATAAGTCTTGAGGGGTCCATTATGCTTTGAAAAATAAGTCAAAAAACCCAAAATAACATTAGTTTAATGGTAAAACATATATTGGCCGAAAATAAAGATTATAGTATTTTATTACATCACTATTGGGTCATTATGATGTCCTAAAACACATTATATATTTAAACAGTATTTAATTTTTACCCAAAAATTTTATTATCTTAGAAAATTATGAAAAATTCACCATTGGATAATTTCAACATCCTGATTCCATAAATAACATTAATTTTATCTAAAAAATTTTCTAAATATGTTAATTTTCAATTTTAAAATAAAAACTGACATTTACCAAAAATTAACGGGTTTTTACAGAAATGGATTTCAAACCTTAATAAAAATTATAATTGCATTCATAAAATTATAAGATAATTTATATTTAATAAAATTTAATTTAATAATAATAATATTTTATTAAAATATTATTTAATTCAAAAATCCATTAATTTAATAAAATAGATTCCTTAATTAAATAATAACTAAAAACACTATTTGTACATTAAAAACTATTTACAGTGTATCAAAAATGACAAGGAGGTATATTCATTATTATATACAAAAATAATATACATGAACATAGTACTATAGATTTGTTACATAACCCCTTAAAACAGCCGCATAAGACCTAAGGGTAAGGTGTGTGATGGTGACAGACTCATGCGGTGGCTCGGATAACATTGCTCGAGTGGTAATTTCTATCAACTTCCACTTTTCCCGTAGACGGTCCCGTTCGAGATTGACATGATGAAGCTCAGATTGGGCTTGGTCAAAAGCAAAGCCCAAGGACGCCACCTCTTTTCCGAGCTCCAAAAAATGGGCTTTCTAAGGAGAAATTCTACTGGATGAGGCCATCGCTTCTTTTGTCTGTGTAAATTGGATTTGTTAAATCCGTATATTTATACTAATCATGTGATCACTATTCAATGGCTATAAAAGTAACGGTCACAATTCTTAACATAAAACCAAGGAATGTGAAATTTTATAAAAACATTTTATATAAGGAGACATTTAATAAGATCAGGAGGGATTTCCATTAATGAATCTTTGGGTCGTTACAGAGCTACCTTTTCCAGGCCTAGAACAGCCTTGCCTTGCTACGGGCTGATCTCAGTCATCTGGTACTCCTCCGATAGCTACTCTCTGTGGTTCGACATGTGAATAGAGGGACATGCCCAACACTAGCTAGCCGCTGATTCAGCCGGTAGGGCCCTCCATGCCTCCAATCACAGATCGAAATCCTATAAGCAGAAGTTCGCATGTGGCACGAAAATATGATGTTATCAAGAACCATTATGGCATCCCAGCGAGGCTTTACATCCTTGAGTCCCTTTCACTTGCCCTCAGATATGCGCAAGGCCCTTACTGAGGCTTTAAGAAGCCCCTCCAGTTTGAGACGGAGGTAGCAGCTACAGAAGCCTTTCATGCTGAGGTGGTTGAGAATGCTGAATGTTAGTTGATAATTTTGTTCTCTAGAAAGGATGAAGGCTCTCCCATACAAGGGTACATCTGCCCCACTATACATCACTGGTCAATTTAACGGTGTGGAGGTTCGCCGCTGTCTCGTTGAAACTGACTCCGGGATCAACCTTATCTCGAAGCGGACACTGCAGAAGCTGGGTTATCCGAAGATGACCTGAATCCCTCTGATTTAAGGATCCAGGGATATTCCAGGATAGAGTAGACCCTGGTCAGAAAGATCCATTTAAAGACCCAGTTCGGTGGCCTAGTTTCTAGTACTGAGTTCATTGTTTTCTTTAAGGACACCACATATAATGCATTGATGAGAAGACCATGGCTCCAGCTGCACGTGGTGGTCCCCTCATCGTATCACCAGTTCCTCAATTACTCCCTTAATGGTCGAGTAGGCATACTCCAAGGTGATGCATCTACTTTGACCTCTTGTGAATCCCACTACCTAGATGCCTAATTTTACAAGAGAAAGGATAAGCAGATTCAGGCATGTGAGGTCAAACCTGTCACAATCGAAACTAACCCCTGGGTAGGTCTAGATGACGTCTACGTCTTCCCGATCCATCGATTGGGGGATAATACCTCCGAAATGGGGCAATGATTTGTTGTCTCTGGTACAAGAGGAAAGTATATTCCCAAGTACAAGTGATGTTGGAAAATCACCTCGTACTCCTACACAATCCAGGATCAGGTGATCTCGGAGGCTCCTACCCCTATACGGTATCAGGATGTCCGCCCCATGGCAATGACAGTACGTCATACGTGTTTATTTCACCAGGTTGGGATTAACTGGATCATGCCAATGTGCCACTATTGCTTTGATATCATCAAGTGTGGCCCCTAGGGCTGAAGACCAGATGAGATCGGATCAACTGCCTTCATCGTTATGGTCTCAGCGGTGCATGACTCCCCTAATATGCAGTCCACTACTGGCCAGGCTGGTAGCATCCTCCCGTCAGGATCTACAGACCCAAAGGAAGCTTCTCATGCTGGGGATCCCTCTACAATTGATGAAGAGGATTTGGAGGACGCTCCCCCCGCCTTGGAAGAAGGCATATCTTCCACGTTCGATGAACTGATACATGTGAACCTTGGTAGCGAGGCAGATCTGATACCCACATTGATCAGTGCCACCATGCACCTCGAGGATTATAAGCAGTACATGGACTTCTAGAAACAACACCGTGGTGTATTCTCCTGAAGCTATGATGAGATGACAGGACTAGATCCTCAGGTAGCAATCCACTGCCTCGGTCTCTCGACAAATCATCGCGGGTTCAATAAGCCTCCCAGGAAGATGAACCCTTATCACGGTGTTGTGGTCGAGGCCGAAGTTAACAAGATCATCATATCCAACATTGTCAAGGAGGTCCATCACCCCATGTGACTAGCCAACATTGTGCCAGTTAGGAAAAAGAATAGTCAGATCAGAGTCTGGATCGACTTCCGCGATCTCAACTGTCACTGCCCGAAGGATGATTTTCCCCTTCCTGTGACGGAATTGTTGATCGATGCTACTACTGGATTCCAATACCTCTCCTTGATGGACGGTGACTATGGATATAATCATATCTGGATGGCCCCCGAGGATGAGAGTCCCACTACTTCCAGGGCCCCCAAGGTACTTTCTATTACCAGGTTATTCCCTTCGGCCTGAAGAATGCAGGTTCCACCTTGCAGTGGGCCATGCACCGTATATTCAAGACAATCCTTGGGAAAGTGGTCAAATGATATGTGGATGATCTAGTGGTCAAATCCAACAAGTGGATGGACCATCTCAAGGACCTTGAGAAAGTTTTCTTCATCCTCCGTTCCCACCACTTGAAGATGAACCCGTTGAAATGTGCCTTTGAGTTCATCATTGGGATGTTCCTAGGATTTTTTGTAAGGTATCGGGGCCTCGAGATCGACCCAGAAAATATCAAGGCCATCATCCATTTCCTCCCCCGAGCAATATTCAGGATCTTCAAGGTTTCCAAAACCACTTATCCTACATACGAAAATTCATTGTGAATCTTGCTTGCTAGTGTAATCCCTTTTCCCGGATCATAAAGAAAGACTCTACATACAAATGGGATGAAGAGTACGAGACCATGTTTGAGGAAATCAAGCAGTATATGCTCTAGCCTCCAGTCGTGATGCCACCCATCCCCGGAAATCCACTGATCATGTACGTCACTACCCTAGAACGATCTCTGAGTGCCCTTCTGACCCGGAAGGACAATGAGGGTACAGAGAACAACCTCTACTACCTCAGCTGCATGCTCATCGATACAGAGACCAGATACTCCCTCATCGAGATGATCTACCTTGCACTCCTATTTTCTGTGCAGATGTTGCGACATTACCTGCTGCACCATGAGGTATAGCTGGTGTCTTGGGTAGACCCGTTGAAGTACATTCTGAACCACCCCATGCTGACTGGCCATCTAGCACGGTGGGAAGTAATCCTCCAGCAGTACGACATCATGTTTTTCCCTCAGAAGGATATTAAGGGAAATGCATTGGTAGACTTCCTTGATACCATCCAACCCCCATGGACTAGTCCCTGGACTTGGATTTTCCCAGCGAGGCATTCTTCTCAGTAGATCATGCCATCCCATGTTGGCAGATACACTTCGATGGTTCCTCCCGAAGCCCCACCGGCAGAAGGCTCAATTATCCTAGGCTCAACAGAGTGGGTCTGGGTATCGTCTTTATTACCCCAACGCAAGTCGTTCTTTTGTATTCATCCCTGTTGTCAGAATGAGGAACCAAAAATCAAGTAGAGTATCAAGCTCTTATCACTGGCCTTGAGCTATCCATCGAGATTGATGTACCCCATTTACACATGAAATGGAATTCTGAACTAGTCATAAAGCAGATCAATGGTGACTATGTCTTCAGAAAGCTAGAGCTTGTACCATTGTTGTTGCGCACCCTCTAGCTAATGGCCCAGTTTCCGTCTCAGCTGGAAGATAATCATGTCCCTCGATCATAGAATGGTCGAGCTGATGACCTAGCTAGCCTGGCTGCATCACTTGCAGAACCCGAGCATTATGATCTGATTATACACATGGCACATCAGAGACTCATTGATCCAATTACCCCTGCTGATGATTATGGCCCGCCGGTAAGCCATCTTACTACCAGATCCTCAACGTTAGGACCCAAGGGTTCCTCGGATGCAGTGGTTTAGGTGATCCCTGATTGGAGAGCCCCCTTTGTCGAGTATATCCAAAATGGTAACCTCTTAGCTGATCGGTCCGAGCACAAGCGAATCCGACATTGCGCGCTGCAGTTTACCCTCCAGAGTGGTCCCAGTCTTGAGCAGAACCTCTACAACACGAGTTTGACGGTGTTCTCCTCCATTGCACCGAAGGAGTCGACATTTATCAGGTCATTCACAAGGTTCATGCCTGTTCCTGTGATTCCCACCAGCCTGGGTCAAAGATATATCATCAGATCTAGATACTAGGATAATTCTGGCCATCCATGATCCATGATTTCATTGAGTTCACCAAGAGGTATCATGTGTTCCAAATTCATTCTAACTTCGTGCATCAGCCACCAGAACCTCTCCACTCTACCAAGTACTCTTGGTCATTTTCAATGTGGGGACTCGATGTCGTGGGACCATATCCACCGGTGATAGCTCGCCAATGTAGGTTCATCCTGACAGCCATAGATTTCTTTTCTAAGTGGGAAGAAGCAGTTCCACTCAAGGAGGTCAAGGATCATTCTATCATTGACTTCGTGAGTTCAAATATCATCTACCAGTTTGAGGTCCCTCACACTGTCCTCACTGATAACGACATCAACTTTTGAGTAGCCTAACTGAAGAAATTGTATGCCAATTACAACATCCATTTGAACCACACCTCCCACTACCACACACATGCGAATGGGAAGATTGAGGCATTCAACAAAATCCTCTCTAACATTTTGCAGAAAATGGTTGGTCAGAACAAGAAGAGTTTGCATGACAAGTTCCTCAATGCCCTCTGGGATTATCGGACGACAAGTCATAATTCCACCCAGGTGACCCCATATTCTTTGTTATACAGAGCTGAGGTCGTCCTTCCAATCGAGATCCAGTTGCCTTCATTACGTAGAGATGTCTATAACTAACATGCACCAGATAGGGAAGCTGAAATTTGTCTGGCTGAATTGAAAGCACTTGATGAGAGTAGGTTTAATTCCCTTCACAATTTAGGAAGGAACCCAAACAAGATAGCTAGATCCTTCAACAGGAAGGTTCGCCTCCGCTCATTCCTATATGGAGACTTGGTATTGGCCCTACGGATGCCAATGATCACTCACATGAAACCACCCAAGTTGGAGGCCAAATAGGAAGGACCTTACATAATTCAGAAGGTTTACCTAAATAGAGCATACCCTCTAGTGACCATGGATGGAGAGCGTATAACTCCTGCGACCAATGCCAGGTTCCTCAAGAAATAGTTTTCTTGATCCTACCGGTCCTGAACGACCTTAAACTGGATGGTCCCGCATAACCATAAACTGTATGCTGGTCCTGCATGAGCTTAAACTGCTGGTCCTGCACAACCTTAAACTGGATGGTCCTGCATGACCTTAAACTGTATGATGGTCCCGCATGACCCTAAACTGCATGCCGGTCCAGCACGACCTTAAACTACCAGTCCCACATGACCTTAAAATGCTGGTCCTGTACGACCTTAAATTGGATGGTCCCGTATGTCCTTAAACTGCATGATTGTCCTACAAGACCCTAAACTGCATAATGGTCCTACATGACCTTAAACTATCGGTCTCACATTACCTTAAACAGGATGGTCCTACACGACCTTAAACTGGATGGTCCCGCATGACCCTAAACTGCATGATAGTCCTGTACGACCTTAAACTGCCAGTCCCACATGACCTTAAACTGTTGGTCCTTCACGACATTAAACTGTATGGTCCCACATGACCCTAAATTTCATGCAGGTCCTACACGATCTTAAACTGCTAGTCCCACGTGACCTTAAACTGACGGTCCCACATGAGCTTAAACTGCTGGTCCTGTACGACCTTAAACTGGATGGTCCCGCATGGCCCTAAACTACATGCTGGTCCTGCACGACCTTAAACTGCTGGTCCCACATGTCCTTAAACTGCTGGTCCTACACTACCTTAAACTGGATGGTCCCGCATGACCTTAAACTGCATGATAGTCCCGCATGACCCTAAAATGTATCTCGGTCCTGCACGACCTTAAACTGCCAGTCCCACATGACCTTATACTACTGGTCATGCACGACCTTAAACTGGATGGTCTCGCGTGACTTTAAACTGCACGATGGCCCCACATGACCTTAAACTGTATGATGGTCTATCATGACCTTAAACTATCCATTCCTACATGACATTAAACTATAAATCATCCCACAAGACATTAAACTGCACCCTTAGATCTATGTATGTCTTGATTCCCATCCGCATGGGATACGTATGAATGCTCAAGCATTTCATCTTGAGCTAAACCCCTAAATTCTTATCTTTGACTATTTCCCCTTTGTATAGTTCTCTCAGGGGATATTTGCATGACATGGTGTAGGCTTCCTTAGCACCACTCAAACAAAGATTATAATGGTCACACCAGGTGCCCACTCCTCGATATTCTATTCTCCCACGTCCTCACTACATGATGTTAAACTGCATGGCCTTCAAGAACTACGTATGTCTTGATTCCCATCCTAATGGGATATGCAGGAACACCTAGAAATTTTTTTTGTTGGCCCAACCCAAATGCCAGAATATTCCCCTCTGGTCAAGAAATATGGTGGGATGTAGAATTTTTCCGCAATTCACATCATGTTAATCTCGATCTGGGTATACATCCCGTTCCCTGGAGACATTCACCTCTTTCATAAATGGGTACAACTAAGCTTCACCCACTCCTTTGATTGAGAATCCATCATCTTTCCCATCTAGAAGGTCCCCTGAATGGTATGAATTATAGTACTAAGGGATCTCTTACCACTTCAGGCCAACGCCCTCGAGGATGTTTAGAAAAAAACCGATACAAGTCATGCATTGAGAATATGGTTAGCAGTCGATGCTCATTTGTTGTTCCCATTTCAGGTCACTATAGGTTCACTATGTTTTTAACATGATCAAAATATATCCTGCGTCATTAGAGCCACCCCACGATGTCCCAAACATTGAGTGTAGTGTGGTTTATCCTTCCCCATTGTATCTCCTAGTGACGAACTCCCTTTGGGAAAAGCCATCATTTTGACCCCATATAACGGGGAGAGCCGAGACCGGCTCCTTGTTTCCCACACCGGTCACTGATCATGTGGGCTTATGAGCTGTGATGAGGTGGTAACCATATAAGAGGACATATGACCTTCCCATCCAAGGCCTAGCCTTAGGCCCCTTGGCCTTTTCGCCCCCCCCCCCCGGACCAAGTTCTCTCTTATGGGATGGTACAATGTTGTATGGAATTATGTCCCCATTCACGTCAGGTTACTTGATGTTCCATACACATACCTAGATGAGATACCTTATCCTCTCTTCATCCTCACTATAATATGTTAAACTGCAGACTGGTCAGGCCTTTCCGACCAAGCCCTAGCCTTAGGCCCCTTGGCCTTCTCAGGCCTCAGACCAAGTTCTTACCCGGAGTGTGTGGTGTGGTAGGGGAATATGTCCTCATTCATGCTGGGTTATTCACCATGCTGTACACCTCCATTTTTTGGGGTATCTTACTCATCTCTTCATCCTCACTGCAAGTCGTTAAAATGAAAACTGGTCAGGCCTTTCCAACTGAGGCCCATCCTCAGGCCCCTTGGCCTTTTCGGGCCCTGGCCCATGTTCCTATTTAGGAATGTATGGTGTGGTATGGGATTATGTCCTCATTCATGTCAGGTTACTCACCACACCGCACACCCCCCTTCATTAGGGTATCCTGCCCCTTTGTGCGATTCTATAACTACACATGGCTTGATTCCCATCCCTAGGGGATACGTAGGACTGCTCGAGCATCTCGTTTTCAGGTCTAGCCCCATCTTGGCCCCTTGGCCTGCATTATTCCATGAAAGGGATATATGGTGTGGTACGAGATTATGTCCTCATTCATGTTGGGTTTGTAACAACCACACCATGCACCTCTTTCTCCTGAGAGTTTTCCATCCCTTGATCCTATCCCCATCTTTTCATATCGGCTGCTCTCAAGATGATCCCCTCGATACTCTTTAGCGATTCACCAATGTGCCTATGGGTACTCTAGTTTAATACCTGGATTGTTGGAATCTACTCAGAGATGCCTTCAACAATTTTTCAAGCTTCATGTTCTTCCTCATTAGGGCTTCCATCACCTTTCACACCCAAAGGGACCCCCAAATGGCATGGATTCTAGACCCAATGGCTCTCCTACCATCATGCGCCAACCTCTTCAAGGGTTTCAAACAAAAAATTGATACAAGTCCCGCATTGAAAACATGGTCAGCATTAGATGCTCATTTGTTTGTCCCCATTTCAGGATAACGCGATATGGATGCTATGTTTCAAACATGGTCAACAGTCATCCTCCATCGTCATGCCAACCCCATTAAGGCCAAAATGTCTGTTACATGATTCACATCCTTCTTCACCTCATCATGTCCAAGTAGAACATTGTAATTCTTGGTACTATTCCTCAGTGTGCATCTGCACATTAAGAGGAAGAAAGATGTGATGAGACAATCATTCGGGGATCCACTGATTTCCACTTTGCATGTATCTTACGTATTGCAAATACCTTATCCAACCTTGTTTCTTACACCGAGTTCAACTCACATAGGCTTAGGGATTGGATTAAGGTCCCCCTTTACTTGGGATAGTCCCGCTTCTCCTTGGTTCGAGATCTCATACCATAAACTATGATCTCTTTTAGAACAACGTGTAGCTTGATTACCATCATCATGGAATACGTAGGAACACCCAAACGTCTCTTTCTTGGGGCCAGCTCAATTGGGAGCTAGTTTCTTCTTCCCCTTACCCTCATTCCACTATTTTGGCCCCTTGGCTCGAGGTGTCTTATGCGGTATCATGTACGGTGTGGTATGGTATTATTTCATCATTCACATTGGGTATATTTTATTGTCCCGTGCACATTGCCTTGTTAGCCTCATATCTACTATGTATGTTCTACATGATGTTATAGTGCACACTTGGTCCCATCACATGACCCTAAAATGTGACATTATCGTCCAGGCCGCCCGACAAAAAATGGCATTGTATCGTGATCTCCTCACCCAAGTGGACACCATGTTTGGTATTGGTCACATGCCATGCCATTTGTCAATTCCTGCATACATCTTGATTCTTGTGGTGATGCCAGGACTTGCTCTCCCAGGCCTTTCGCATCACAAAAAAAAAAACCATTCACCTTAAAATACAAACAAGATACATCAAATACAGCTTCTTTTGGTGTGGGTGCCACACCCACACACCCCTTTTATCAATGGAACTAGTACCTTACCGTGCCACCTCTTAAAACTATGTTCAGTTTGATCCCCATCTTCATACGGTACATAGGAAAGTCCGAGCAGCTTCCTCGAGCCCAACTTAATTCTAATTTTTGGTCCCTCTACCTAAAACCTCCCCAAGGAACGCATAGTGGTCAGAACCCTAGGTTCCTATTCAATTCGGGTTTTATAATTACTCCACCATGTGTCTCCCGCATTTCCTACCATCCATGGTCTGAGCTCTATGACCATAGACTAAGACCACTATATGTCCTTTACACAAGACGTTAAATTTCATGACACCTCACAAAACTATGTATGGATTGACTCCTATCCTCATGGGATATGTAGAGACACCCAAGCATTTCACCATGGGTCCTAACCCATGAATCATAAATCATACTCCTCATTTTTTGCCCCCTGGCCTAACCCCATGTGGGGAACCATGAAACTGCAACTTTTCCCGGAACAAGTTCGGTACCCCCATGATGAAATTGGGAAGTGACAACTCCCTCGCTAGAGAGGTCCTGTCTAAGAGAACGAATGATCCATGATCATACTGATGCGCCCGTCTAATGTGCCTCCACCATGGTGGTGGAGTTTCGAGAGTGTTGGATTCTGTTCGAACAAACCATTACTCCACATTATACTCTTTGCGTGCCCCTGATTTGGACCCTCATCCTCTTTCATGTATAAGGGAACCCCCTAATAATAGGGACGCTCAGCCCATGGCCTGCCTATTGTTTTGGGCCAACGTTCAGGAAGACCAATGGATGACATTTTGAGTCAGGACCCATGTTTCAAACATGGTCAGTGGTCGAACCTCATTTTCTATCCCCACTCCAGGCTAACAAAATAAGGATAATATGTTTCAAATGTGGTCAAAATTTATTCGTTATTGTCATGCCAACCCCAAAATGTTCCGATTCCTGGGTATTGTGATTCCCACCTCCCATTCCCATATGTTCGGATTGATTCCAGCACCCCTGGTGTTACCCCGTTCATGCACAAGAGCACACTGAGAAAACTGTAATTCGGCTGTTCTGAGAGAGCTTAATTCTCCAGTCAGGTATCTCCCATTTCCTCCCAGAAATCTGGACTGGTTGTTCAAACCCCGGATTCCCGAAGCTTGGTTTGCAATCCTACGTTTGGATGAGGTGATAAGGTGGTCATCCCTTTTTTCTCACATCAGGCCCGACCCATGTGATCTTAGGGAATGATCACTGGATGCTCTGCAAACATCATGAGGATGTAATAAACAAATGTAAACAACGGAACTCATGCATGCTATGGCATCAAACAATCAAATAATGAAAGTGAGTTTGAGGGTTTGTAATCATTACAGCACTCGGGGGTCGACTCCACCAATGGACGGATTGACCTTGTCAAAAGAGCGTATCAGCTCTGCCACCCTCTGGTTGGTGGCGTCTAGAAGTTGCTGCCACCTGTTCAGCTCCCACTCCTCCTCGGCAGCGAGAGGGCGCAATTCATTGGCCGTAATCTGGGCCCGCTCCACTTTAGCCCAGATAGTGGTCATCTCCTCATAGGCTTGCTTTAGGCACTCTTAATCTTCTACCAGCTGGGCCTTCAATCACAATATTAGATTGGATTGCACGTTGAGGGAGGTCAAGTGCTCATCCACCTGATTTTGCAGCTGCTGGACCTCATCTTCAGCCTTTTAGAGCCTCTTGATGTTTACCGCCTTCCTCCACTACCAACCCACTTCGAGGCCGCGATCATACTACTGAATCTTTTCTACCATAAGATCTCAAATGAGCATGTGAGGATTCTAGGCATCCACTCCCCCATCCCACAGTTCGCACAGTCGCGAGCGATGTATGTCAATCTCAACCAGCCATAGAGCTTGTGGGGTGGCATTGATGAAGCACGTGATCAGCTTCCACGATCGGAGACAGAACATCTTGCTATCCCCTTCGCCAGAGGATGTCTCGTCCTAGTCGACATGATTGGCAGGCTCGTACGAGGGGAATGCCCCCAGGAACTCTTCAGTCGGGTCCACATATGGTGTTTGATTAAGCGTGGTGGGATCTAGACTATCTGATCGATCCTTTTCATTAGACCCTACCTCGATGATCTTGGGTTCAGCCCTGCTGACGGTCCCACTAGTGATCGGAAGCACCACTGTGAGGTCAGTTTGGACCTCCGCCTCCATGACCACCGGAATTCCCCTGGGGAAGACGCCGCCAGAAGACCCGACCAACCTCACCAAGGCGACCCATTCCATTTGGAGAAATATATGCGCAGAAAAGGGATATGGACATCAGTAAAAATGGTTAGGGGATGATAGTCATAATATTGGTGGAGGGGACTTACAAAGATATAATCCCTGGTCTCGCTTTTGGGTTGATGTTGTTGGGACCCCAAACCGTGGCCCCACGTATATGGATGGAAGGTCTGAAAGCTCTAGAGGGGTCGCCTAAGGTGTCTTAGCCCCGATGGATGCAGAAATAGATGTGGCGGAAGGCGTAGACCCTGAGGGCCCCGCATCTCCATCCACTGAGGGATGAGAACTGGTCCAGTATATAAGACCCTTTTGCATGGTTCAGATGTTAACAAGGAGTCTAGAATGACCTCAATGTGAGTCTCAAAGAAGGGGGTTTCAGATTGTTACATCAAGGGCCTCTGCAAACTCTTTGAGAACCTAGTATTGACCTCCAACTTCTCCCTCCACCATCGGTCTCCCTCTCCCGGCCTCGTTTCCCTAAGAGGACTCTTTCGATTCATCCAGTAGAAGGAAGCGTTCCCTCAAATCAGCGGCTGACAACTGTGGGGTTATTGTGCGATCGAGCAACACCTTGACTCAATCTGTCATTGGATGAGGAGCACCCCAGGAATGCACAAAGTCCTCAAGCTCTGCAAGGTACCTTTTTTCCTCTACCTGTGTCACTGTAAAGCCAGCTCGGATAGGGCCTATCCCCAGTAAATCCATCCTGAGACGGTTCAGGTACTACCAAAATTCAGTAGGGATGAGGAATTTCCTATTGACTTCCCTAATGTCCCAGGCGTCTGGGAAGACAGCATCCTTCGACATGTCAATATGGCGTAGTCACTTTCCCGGAGCCTGGGTAGGTATCCTGCGGAATCCTCTCAGCGGCCTCCCCAATGGATGGCTCTGTTATGACGGAACTTCTGGGTCTGCTACCACTACAATATCTATGGATGCTGCCTCACCCTCAACTAGTGTAGGCCTCGCCGCCACGGGAACCCCACCACCGCAGGATTCCCTTGCTTCCTTCTGGTCCCGGCCCTAAGGTTGGGAAATCTCACCCTCACTGACCCAAGGGGTTGGTTGGTTCATCATCTCCCCTGGATAAGCCGCCTCCATGATCTGGGCATATTCATTTACCAAACCGAGGACGGCGGTCTGTAGTGGAAACTCATTCAGAATTTTTCCATATTCCCATGTGAACATGAGCCACATCTGTCTCATCACACACTGGTGTTCTTCATAGCGCACCTCTATATAGACTTTGGGGGTCAGTCATTGCATGCACCAGAATTAACATGGAAACCTATGTGGGGTATACGGCTCGTAGAGGGGCTCACGGTCTACCCTCTCCACCAAGACTCCACCTCAAAAGGCCAAGAGATAGGTCCAGTTCTCTTCCGTCCCCCGACCATCATGAGTAAATCCCCCCATCGGCAATAGAAACAGGTGTAAAATTAAATTCCTCCACCCTCCACACTCGGTCCAAAACCGACGGTGCGGTCAGCTGGGCTGGAAAGCTCCCAGCAGTGTTCAGGATTGATGGGTGGAATTTCGATCTTGGAGGAGAGATAAGGTTTGGGTATTTGTAAACCCACCGATATGTGCTTCTATCCACCCATACAGGTGGTGGAAAGGCCCGCATACCCTCTGTGGCCTTTTTCCCTCATTGATATGCCACATCACCTTATACTGTTGGGAGAGCATCGAGATTCACAGGTAAAACCACCCTCTTATTTCAAATGTGGACTCCAGGAGGAATGTGCTTGGGCGTACTCCAATGATGGTATCCATCACTGGTAGGATCCAACTATAGACCAGAGCCACGATGAATGCCACCAGCCTAACTTTTGGCTGTTGCTCGGTGCTGACACTGAATCCCCACATCTTCCCTTGGATGTCCTTTAAAAGCCTACAGTATGAGTATTTCTTGCCCCACTAAGACCCCTTTGGAAACGTCTGAGGCCTCACCCAAAACTGCCTATTTTTAGAGAAGTTTAAGAATTGATTGAACCACTGCCTAAATTGGAAATCCCTTACTGACTCCTTGTCCTCCCTGAGCACAAGCTCTATCAGTGCTATCGCCAGCAAAAAAAATTTCTCTTGATCCTCCCACGCACTCATGACAGGGAGGAATTTGTCGTAAATCGCCCCCTGTATCGGGACCACTGAGATCCGGTGGACATCTCACAAGCTGATACTGACCTCCCCATGATGTTAGTGGAAGGTATTGGTCCTTGACGACCATATTCTCAATTGCTCTGGTATCATCTGTTTCGATTGATATATGTGGAATTGAGAGTCCCTGACTGCCTGATACAAACCCACTATCCTCAGCTCAGCCCCAAACTCCTCACATGAGGTGCCTACCCAGTAGGTCCAAGCCCAATCGTCTGTGAAGTTTCTGCCCTAGCCCTGGTCCCATTCCTCGGACCACCCCTTCCTCAGGTTACTCAAATATTCTATCAGTATCGTGTGGTATAGAGGAGTAGAAGTCTCTGGATGTAACGCCTTAACATCAACGTTATTCATATGGTTTTATAAGCAATTAGCATTGAAAGGTGTAAAATCCTCTTAGGCATGACCATCAGCCACCCTGAAACATCGGTTCTGGCTTGGTGTGCTCCTAAACCAGTACGTTGGTTCATCCCTTCTTGCTTCAGGGATGAATATGTCATCCCTCAGCCTGAATCCATACAAGGGAACCCTCTTACACATTGGGTAATTCTTCTGGCTCTCTTATAGAAGCTTTAACAATGAACTATGGTTCGAGTGGCTACAGACTAACTCCCCTAGACTCGGACTATTTTCCATCTCATCCATTCAGGAAACATCCGCAAGAACCCTCTCGGTAGCTTCATGGTGAGCCATTCGGTTTTATAACATGGATTATTTTTGGGTTGGTTCACAAAGCTCATTCGTGGAGAGCGTTCGCGAAGCCAGTTCACAGATGGAGTTCACAGAACCCATTTGTAGAGTCTTGCCCACGCCTTCAGGCACAAGATCGCAATGCACTGAAGCGGAGTCAAAAACTTGTTGTGTGCTGCAGAGCGAAGTCACGATTCATGGAGAGCAGGCACGAAGTACGTGGAGCTTTGCAAATTGAGAGCGCTAAAGTTAAAAATCACAGAGAGGAAAAGAGACAAAATAGTTTTCAGGTCCCTTATTTATAGGCAGGGGACCCTCAAAGCATCACGGCGCATCCCGGCCTAAGCCTGGTTCACTGCGCGTCCGGCCAGAGATTCACTTTCCTGCTTGGCGAGCCCTCTTCGCAAGGTAGCTTCGTGAATGACTGATGATTTTGGTGATTGACCCTAAAACTTTGACCATTGCCTTCTCCGTGGCTCCACGTCTGAGGGGGGTAATTTGTTGATTCCAAAATGTGGGGAGGAGAAGAATACACTAAACCAATGGCTGCCTCGTGAAGCCCATTCATGGAGAACCGGCTGCACCGCACCACTGCGCCGCAAGGAGCAAGTAACGCTCTGTGACCACACTTTACGTTAGCAACCCACCGCGAAGCAAGGAGGTGGTAATGCTATGCAACCACAATTTAAGTTCATGACCCACCGTGAAGCATGGAGGTGATAACACTTCATGAAGACCCATGATGTTTGCAACCCTCCATGAAGTAAAGAGGCGGTAATGCTCTGTGACATCCCTTGACGTTCACGACCCGCCACGAAGCAAGGAGGCCGAAATGCTCCACGAAAACCCTTGACGTTCGCGACCCGCCGCGAATCAAATTAGAGGTAACAATCTGTGACCACCCTTGACATTCACGACCCTCCATGAATCAAGGAGGTGGTAATGCTCCATGACCACCCTTGACATTCGTGACACGCCGCGAAGTAAGGAGGCAGTAACTCTTCGCGACCACATTTGATGTTCACGATGAGACGTGGAGAAAATGACTTCCTCTTTACGTTGAGAAAGCACTAATTTGCAAGGCCTAGCCCCTATAAATACTGGCCTCCACCATGTTCAAGAGACGTACAATCCGACCCTCGACTTTTAGCTCCCAAATCACAAAGCACCCTTCTGATCTGCGAACCATGAGCTGTACGAGGTACTTATGCTCTTCTATGTGCCTCCCCTTTGTCTCGTTTTGATCCCCTCTTCCAAGAGGGATGCCTTACGCGGAGCCTAAGGGACTATGAGAAAGAAGGGGATCCTTAAGGGAACCCGGGTCATCGCATAGCGTTTATGCTTCACGAAACACCCTACATGTACACATGATCCACATGCTATGGCAGGGTCACTGTACTTCGCAAAGCACATTGCTTCATGACACCTTGATTTGTGAGGCACATTTGCTATCGAAGACAGTGCTCCACGAATGCCTTTCCACTTCACAAAGCACCACCCATATGCACCTCTTCCCTATGCTCAAGATGAGGCACCCCACATCACGAAGCACACCCCTTCTCAAGTGCCCTCAACCATGTAGAGCAACAGAGCTTCACAAGGGCCCTACCTATGAACCTTTCTTCTTTGAAATTCCTTTTCTCATGTGGCCCTCCATGTTTGCATGATATGATTTCAATGTCCCTTGGATGATACTTCTTATTGTTTTGTTTCGCCTCATCCTTTTCGCATAGGCACGCTAATAGCTATTTCTTCTTCTCATAGCCACATTAACGTGGACCCCCCTGATGGTTCACTCTAGGACACCCCCTCACCGTGGATTTTCCTGTCCCCTCTCTACACCAAAGAGTAGAGGGTACCGATTACATAATTCGTATGGGTGTGGAACAAACCCACCTCACCTGAGCTGCAGGACATTAAACTCCCATGAACCTTCGTCCTCACTACATGATGTTAAACTATGACCTCGCCCCATGCCTTGCACGCGGGGTTCACCCACGATGGACATTCTCCACACCCACTTGTCCCCACAGGGGATGATATCTTATTTATGGGAGTGGAATTTTTCCATGGGGAAATGGAAACCATCTCGGTGTAAGCCCTTAGATTTCTTGTAGGAGGCAGCATCCCTGCTCCTTTTTTCTTCTTCGGTCCCAGGGCTAACAAAGGGCGTGATGGGGAACAATGCATCTCCTTTATTCGGTCCCCAATCCCTCTCCCGCTGCACTTTGTCTCCATCTGTCCTCCCTCCTAGAGTAAGTCTCAACCTCTATGGGCTGGTAACTATTCGTAAGCCCCACTCCACATCCCATGGATGCATGATGTGATTGTCGGTTTTCTGCTATCTCTTATTTCCCACACCGATCGTGACTCATGTGGGCTTATAGTGAGCACATACCATGACATATTCCATGGGTAGCCTAGAGTGTAAGCCCCACACAAACTGAACTACGTGGACTTTGATCCTTGCTAAGGCAGGGTACGTAGGAAGCCTCCATGAAGCTCAAGCCCACCACTCCGGTCGCTCCGACCTCCTTCACTTCGGTTTACCCCTGTCCCGCATGATGATAAACTGTATCCACCCCTTCTGAACTATGAGGACATTGATCCTTGCCAAGGTAGGGTACATAGGAAGCTTCCATGAGGTTCAAGCCCACCACCCAGTTGTTCCGACACCCCGTCACGTCGGTTCAATAGCCCCTTTACCATCCTAAACTATGTGGTCTTTGATACCTGCAAAGGTAGGGTACGTAGGAAGCCTCTACGAGGTTCAAGACCACCACCCATGGGACCCCGGCTCCACTTTCATATCAGTTCTACAGCACCACCTGAACTATGAAGTCTTTGATCCTTGCCAAGGCAAGGTATGTAGGAAGCCTCCTTGAGGTTCAAGCACAACACCCATTGATAGTTCTGACCATCTTTACGTCAGTTCACTGACATCTGGGCAACCTAGAGTGTAATACCCATACACTAACTCGAACTATGTGGTCTTTGATCCTTGCTAAGGAAAGTTATGTCGGAAGCCTATCTGAAGCTCAAGCCCAACAACCATTGGACCCCAGGGCCCCCTTTACATCGGTATGCCCCCATCCTGCATAACGTTAAATTGTGGACATCCTTTCAGTGGTAAGCCGTTGACACCTCATTCAGCGGTAAGCTGTTGTGACCTCAATCATGTAGTGGTAATCCATTGACACCTTGTATAGCGGAAAGCCTTTGCGATCTCATCTAGAGGTAATCCATTAAGAACCCCAATTGGCAGTAAGCTGTCATCAGATGAACTATGTTGACATTGATTCCCTTCCATGAGGATACATAGGAAGCCTCTTAGAGGATCATGCCCAAAACCATCGTCATCCTCCTGATGGTTCCCTCCCATTCACCACCCATATCATTCAAATGCTCCATCACCCATATTGATTCTTATCCAGGCCACCACATCCCAATGGGATCATTCCACCCCATTCCCTATTCCAACTAATAGAATTCCGGAATCCACCAACATTTGGGCCCCAATATCGGTGTTCCCTACAGGGGGTTCCTCCATCTGATCCACTCTATTTAGTGTTCTGATCAGTCCGATCTGTCTCCGATAGATGTTAAAATTGCAGTATTTCCTGTGTTAAACATGTGAAGTTGAGGAAAACCTCAGATACATGCCCATGGAATATGATTCCCCGTGTTTGATGTGGGATGCCTCGGGCTTCCACACCCTCAAGAATCCCTTTAATAAGGGACAGAAGATAGACATGCCAATTCTCCAGTGTCCAAATTTTCCAGTGATGCCCAACGTGACTACTCCCCTGACCGAAGGTTGCTGCCCTGACCGGACCCCTTGGAATGTCCTGACAGAAGCAGTGTAATTAATATTTGTCCATGAATATATGTGTCCAGGAAGAGTTTCATGAACAACATATTAAATCTATATGGGAGACCCAGACTAGGTGATGAGTTCGAAGGAGGAACTTGCGGAAGGAAGAACTGACATCCCATCATACCATTTCGATCAAGGAGAAAATATCGCTGAATAAGGAGCCGATGCTACCCACCTTTGGAAAGGAAAAATGCGGGGCAACAAAAACCATGCCCCTCATCCCCAAAAGAGACAGATGCACACACCCTGGTAAAATCATCAAAAACAATGACCAACCATCATTGGAGCACAAAGGGGTAAATTCATTGTTGTTGGAGTTCTAACAAGACACATGGACATGGGAAATGTGAATCATGGTGCCTTAAATTTGGAAAAAGACGAAGCTGCTGTGACGTTGGAGGGTAACTATTGACTAAATATGAGACAAAGTATACACATCATGTTACCTGAGATAGAGAAAAAACATGAGGGTTGACTAATGACCGCATTTGAGACAACTAACCCAACATAAAATGTTTTCTAGTGTTTTTTACAGCCTTTTAACAAGATTTTATGTGAGCTATAATGGCATAATAGCATGATTCTAGGGTGTCCCTTCAGATGTAGATGATGATGGGGAACCAAATAAAGTGATGCATGAAGAATGGAGATGGACTAAAAGAATGTCCATCTGCATCCCAACATTATAGGTTATACACCAGAATGAATCTAATCACATCGATTGGGGCATATTAGATAGAGGGATTCAAACCCTTTCATAAGGATGAGGGTCTTGGGATTATTCTCAACATTGGAACAGTAAATTAATTGTTTCGATAGAGGGGTTTTTCTCAAACTATAACATCACGCGGAGATGTTTTTTATCGTCATACAGTCAGGATGCGGGGAGTTCTTTGTTAATGTCATCAAATTAGGACCCTTGGGCCTTTTCTAAGGTCATATTCATTGGTTAATAAAATTCTTTGTTTAAATTTGGTGAATTAATTCAAAAAATAAGGTGATCATAAAATAGGTATGTGGGGTGTAGAGGAATATGAAAACTGTTGTGAATGAGGACCATGGAGTCGTAAACAATGCCTTGAATATTGAAAGAGAAATTTAAAATAATTTAAAGTCAAGATGTTTGTAATATACTAGGGCCAATGGGATTGTGGTTAGGCCCAAGGATTAAAACCTAGGTTTCAATAACTATCCATGGAGGGAATAATTGAAGCCTCAGATAGTTCATGAAGGACCCTCTAGTGCAAGTCTGACCCAAACATGAAAAGTGGTGGATCTATACCTAGTGAATCACATGCACCATGATTATTATTACCTAATGTGAATGATTTCCTTAAATACCAAACATGAGCAACACATTCGAAGGGGAATCATATTAATTTGGAAAGGGAAAGGGGCCACGGATTTGAAAAATTATGGTTAGACCCAAAGATGTAAATGTTTGGTCGTCACTATGAATCATATGAGGGAAGGAATCAAGCCTCAAATATTTCTTGTAGGTTGCATGGTAGATGAACAATTCCATAGATGATGTACTCTCAGATGAGGAAACCCAGGGGTCACATATTATTTCATCATGCAGCATGGGTGAAGCAAAAGTTTAATGTCTTGTGTGATGAGAGGGGCATTAAAAAAATATTATATATATAGATGATTAAAATCATGAGGGATGAAATATACCATTTAATTCCATTCTGGAGGAATGGGGCATTTTAAAGTCATGGTTAACAAATAGAGATCATGGTTTAAGGTCGTAGAGTATGGTCCATTTCACATAGTTTAAGGTAGTAGAGTTTGGATAAAAGGATTGTTCTAAAAATGGTCATAAACAGTGTGGTAGGGTAACCAACACAACTTGAATGCAGAACATGGAAATACAAACCACACCACACATAATAATGGAGAACATGAACACAGTTTAAAGTAATGATGACTGGACTACAACCGATTCCAAAGGGTCAAATGTTAGGTGAATTATTGGTTGGACCCAAGGGTTATAACACATGAATCACTATGTATCATATGAGGGTAGGAATCAAGCCTCAAATAGTTCGAGAATAGTGCATGAAAGATAACCAGTGCTTTAGGGGGTGTCCACCCTAGAGTGATCACTATACAGAAGAGAAATTTCTCATCATACGACCAAGATATTATGAGTTCTTAGTTTAAGGATGTACAATTCAGGCCATTCGTTAAAATCATGTAGGTTGAAGGGGGATTTTTCAATTTCATGACAACCATATATATGTTTAATGTAATAAATAATGATAGGGTTCTTATTTTATGTTCTATGAATTCAGACCTGATAAAAAAGTTTTTGTGACTGGGTTAATGACAAAGGGTCTAGACATTACTATGTATACCATGAGGTTGGTAATCCATCCATAAGTAGTTCTTAAGTATTCTATGTTGTTTAAAATCATGCAAGACATATAAAATATTTGTTTTCATGTCATATGTGGGGAATATTTTAATGTCATGCAGGATGTGGGATACAGTTTTACATCATGCACGAAGATGTGGTCATGCGACGTACTAAATGAGAAACATTGAATTAGTAGGAGGAGTAATTCACTCACTATCCCTGGGGACTAAAGAGTATTCACTATTTGGGTATACCTATTGAATGATATAAAGTCTCTAACATTTAGGTTCGAAATTAGCTTTCTTTCTACAATGAATAATCTGTGTTCGGAGAGAGAAGACCATATCACTATGGAGAAATGAGCGGAGATAAACATTCTTGTTCAATGATCGAGAAATATTATTAATGTACACCTCAAAATTATACAATTCTTGAAGCATGTTGTCATCCATAGCTTCACTCATAGTATGAAAAATCTATACTATCATGTCTAACATCTTATGATCATAAAAATCTCTTCGATGGAATGGAAACTAAATCTCTATGGGTAGGACTACCTCAGTTCCATACCTCAAACACAACTTTTTTATTTTCTAACTCATTTAAAGGGATAGTGATAAACCTCCCCCTCAGTTCCATACACATGGGAATATGGTTTAAACTAGATGGAATTGTGATTTTTCATCCGATAATCGTAGAGAGGATTGATGATATTTTTTAGAAAACATCTCTTGTTTATGCCTACTATATTCTACATAATGTATTTTAGGGTCCTGTATAATACTTAAATATTATCCAATATTTTACGCATGATAGCGAGAAGTGTGGTTGGATCAGATGTCACATATAGAGAAAACCTCATTCAACTCTACAGCCCAAAAATTAGTGTTGTTTTCATTGAGAATAACTTGAGGAACTCCAAATCATTGTATGTTATTGGAGCTTAAAACATCAATGATTGATCGGGCCTAGAATCATTTTTGGAGGATTTCATCCAAATTCATGGAGGAGAAATTTTTGCTGTGAGAATGAACCTACTTGGTTGAGTTATTGATAGTGGATACGACCCCATGGAATCGAGTCCCCAAAACTAAAAAAGGACAAGATTAAATTGTATTTTGAAGTGGCTTCTATTTTCAAGGAACAAAATTATCATGGATCTGACATGTATGGAACATCTTTGAAAAAACAATGTGGTCATGGACCATGGTGTTCCAAAATATGAACATCTTATGAATTTGGTGAGAAAGATTCATCCCTTCCTAATGAGAACCAAATGACCTAACATACATTTCTTACACATCCTATATAATCTCATCTCCATGGATGAGACATAGGTGAATTCATTCAAAACCATGTTTGTAACGGGTTTTCTCAAATATGTGACCACTCTTGAGGGTGAAATGCAAGGAGCATAGAAAAATTCCATCACGTTCAGCTTTTTTTGAGGGGATACTATCACACTAGAGATAATCAATGAAAGTCCCTTTCCAATCGGAGTCTTCTTCAACTATGTGGGGATCCATAGGACTTGATGTGGATGAAAAAATGGAATGGTGGCTTACCTGCTTTGTTTCATCGTCATATGAACTTACAAGAGACATGATTCTTTGGTTCTCCATAGGGATAAATAAATAATCATAATAAGGAACTAAAATAGAGGATTCTAGGCTAGAAATAGAATCATATAAACCATTCTATGAATGAGATACATGAGTGAACACTGGTATGGAAGGGAACTAGGTCATTAATTGGAGAGATCGCATTAAAAATTGTACAAAATCTAGATTTCTAATGATGTAATAACCTTTGATCTTCTTGATAACAACCTATGAGTCCCTTTCACATGAAATTAAGGAACATAAATCTTGTGGTTCACTTTGAAACTAGTAATGAAAGCCTGATACTCAATCAGATAATTGGTGCCTCCATCAGATTGAAAGAGTGAATAATAAAGTACAAACTATGTTGGGGTGATGAAGATGTTTCCAAAACCCATACTATGGATCCTAGGATCATTTGGAGTTATGTGTTTTGGACTTCACAAGGAGTCCTCAATGTTCATCTGCCAGCACACCACAACCTGGTTCACTAAGAGGATATCCTCTTCAATGAAATCAACCTCAAAAGTAATATCCTTAGTGGATAGATGAGTGTCCAGTTTATATAACATTTCTTTCCCCTTGATGGACTTATGAATAAAAAATATGATTTTAAATTGTAGAATAGTCACTACCTAGTGTGCTTACCTACATGTCAATAATGGATGGTTCAAGATTTAATTTAGTGGATCCACATGGGACACCATCTATATTGGGTGATTTAAATAATGTTTCAATATATTCACTACAAATCCCAGTGTGAGGAAACTCTTCTAGAAGTTATCATATATGTATTCTATTTGTAGGAGCATGTGACTGGGATAGTAACAATTATTATTTGTCTCTTCATTGTATTTCTAGGAAAGCAGGGTGCCGATGGATCATTCTAGGTTGGTCATATAAATGACAAATGACATCTCAGAGTCATGTGAAATCATCATTAGAGGATTTAGAATTTACTGATTACTTTCTATAAATGTATATTGACACTCTTCATCCAACTAATAGAGAACACCCTTCTTTATTAGACTGAAACAAATCTTACACTTGCATACCATATTCAAAATGAATTTTCATATTTAGGATATGTGTCCTTGAGGTACTCAAAGCTATGGGTGGTTGATTGGAGGGGGAATTAGGATAATGTATTTTACCATCTCTCGGTTTATTTTGATGCCTCTTTATTCGATGGATAAACTATGGAACTTTACAGTGATGATGCTGTAGGTACAAAATAAGGGGTTTGTTTTCAACAACTAGGAGTAAAGGAAAAAAGAAAACATTCTAAAGATCTATAAAATGTTCTTTAATCTATCCGGAATTGTTCAAAAATATTTCCTTGTGATATTCCATTATATTCCCAAGAATCATGTTGACGATTCATTGTACAACAAGTAGACAGGTTGTTCCAACATTTTTCAATCTGGAAGGCATCAATTGATAGTAGAAAGTACCTTGCGGTGCCTTGAAGGCTATAGATCTCTCATCTTTAAGAACCATACATATATGATTGTATCTTGAATACCCATTCATGAAGGAGAAATCTAGAAATCAAACCATGGAATCGATCAACATTTCTGTTATAGAAAGGGGAAATTCATCCTATGAACATTGATGACTGAGACCCCAAAAGTCAATTGAGACTCTAATGTGTTAACTCTTCTTCCCAATGAGAACAATTTTGTCTAGCCATCTAGGGTACTGAACATCCTTAAAAATGTTTTCTTCAATGATCATATAATATTTAGCCTCAACCATGGAACCTGGAGGCAGATGCATCTTCTTATAAGGCGGCTTGGTCCCACATTGACCTTCAGGATACTAATTCAGTGGACGATCAACTACTAGTCTAATCATGGAATCCCATCATAAATCTGGGAAAAACATAACTATGATATATCATGAAGCACACGTATATCTTTTTTCCTCTATAGGCATGGCCGCATTGATCAACATTGGTTTTTGATTTTTCCAAGTGCCAATATTCATCTCTACCAAATCATCAAAGGTTGTAGAGACACCATCATCGAATGTGGGAAGTGTGTCATCCAAATAATCATCATCTTCATTAGTAGGGTAATTGGTGGACGATGGTGGCTCACCTGGGCCAACTAGATTTGGTGGATCAATAGTTCCTACATAGGCAGATATAGAATCCTCACTAGAAGCTTCTAATGCTTGTGAAACCTTGGTGATGAAAGATGTTGACCATATCCCATCACTCCTTTGAACAATGGGTCCATTATTGATGATGTAAATGCAATGGTGGATGGATGAATCATGATGAATTTTCCCAACTCATGGAAACAAACAAGTATGATTGAAACTGTGGCCATGGGGAAAACATCTCTGTATCTTAAAGTAGTACGAATTTCTTAGTATCACCCGAGTCTAACCCATGTGTAAAAATATAGTAATATTTTGATTTTTGATGAGTTGAGTGACATAAAACCCATCAATCTCATAAATGAAAAACGAAATTCCCAAATTCTGGCATTGTTTCATTATGGCCTCCAATCAGTGAAATGGAAGGAAGGATGCTTCATCCAAATCTTCCAATTGGTTTGATGTGATGGTGGTTTTCTCAAACACAATGGTATGAGAACGTTTTCATTACACTTATAGTAAATCAAATCCATGTAATTGGATTCAAAAATATTAACAGAGAAGTATCATTATGGAAAAATCTTTCTTGATCATAAATAGAGTACTTGATGAGCTGGTGATATGATGATGGGACTTCTACTGGCATATTGAACCATGAAATACCCATCAAATAATTTTAGGCTATGTCTTGTGAGATATCCTTAAATAAAATTTCCTCTAGAAAACTACCAAACAAGGTATTCAAGTTTATGTGAACCAACAGTCTCTGATTAGTCTTATCATAATCCTAAATCATCATGTCAGAAGGGATCAGATCTTTTTCCATGAGTCACAACCTACAGAGCATCCCGATAGAAATGAGGTTAATCCCAGAACATGTGTTAATGAGGAAATGAAGGATCTTCATTATATTGAACTATCCAATGTGGTATAGTAGGATGATGATCCCCTACATGTGGTATTTCTCTTCTTCTCTAGTAAAATAGAAGAAATCATGCCATTCTGACTACACAAATTCTTCCTCGTGGAAGCATTCAGATGCTACAACCTCTTTTATGACATAGCGAGGGCATTGAAAGTCTTATAAATGAGATTTAATTCATAAAAATTAACATAAGAATAACATATAAAATCAATATATTAGTAAGAATGTAGGAAAGGTTCTTCAAACCATAGTACTTTCATGTCATGGGAACATTCCTACTTGTGGGGTTTTTATATGTGAGGTTTTTTCGTAAGAACTTGTGGAAGATTCACTAGGTTTTATTTTATGTTACCGATGTTCTGCTGATCAAAATAAAATATCAAGATTCACCACTGGTTGACTGTTAGCTGACTAAATCCCAACTAAACATGAACAATAATGATACAATCACAAAAACTATTACTTGTTGAGAAGAACAATTAAAAATGGTAGAATACATGGCAGCGAATAATGTTGAGGTCTATGAAATGTCTTTTTTCTAGTTTCAAAGGCATGCATGACCTAGATTGAAGAACTAGACCGAGTGTATTGGAAGATTTTATATCCCTATCCTCTCCATCAATGGCATCGCTGGGGTCATTTGGAGTGATTTCATGATAATCATCATTGTCTGGAATCATATAAGGACCCACCAATTCAATTGTTTTAATTGATGCATAATCCTGGTCATCTTTATAAGAGTCCCCTATAAATAGGTAATCTCTTGGGGGGATACTCATCTCTGGTGGAATGAAGTCTCTATGGGTGATAGATGATTTTCATACCATTGGGTAACCCTGTTTTCCCTTACTCCACCGGTTCATTGGATTCTTAAAGATGATAGGTGGATATAGAAGCACCAACTAGATGAGTTGGAACATCATTTGGGGATTCGGGATTGGAAATATGATCAAGGATGGCACCATAGATTTGAGAAAATTATTTTTTTAGATAATAAGTCATCATAATTCTAGTTTATGCGGTTGGATACCTTTCTATATTCACTAAATACATCATCATCACTATCAGACTTAGAAGAGATGTGTGGAAACTATTTCGGTAGTTCACCCAACCAAATTGCATTTTCCTCTGTATAATCATGAATCCAGTCCTTGAATATGTAGTATTTCAGGATGGTATTCCCATGTAACCTTTGTTAAGAACATTAGTTGGGTCTATCAGTAATTCCAACATTCTCACTCTTTCTACAGTTGACAATATTCAAGACTCCTTGACCTAGAGAGATTAAAAAATAACTAGTAATCATATCCACTCCGAAGGAATTTCTATGGTTTTTATTATCTGGAGAAGGATCCCTGAGAGGTAGATTTTGATGGGTAGGTGGCAGTGGATGAGGAGCCAGAACAACTTTCTCCCATTTAGGAGGGTGTGACTATTGAGGATATGCCTTCAGATTACAGGGGTGATGAGGTAGAACTTGTTCTGTTTATTCCCTTATGGGGTGGTTCTTAGTGTGGTTCTATCCACATCAAATCTTGTTGTTCAGGGGCCCCACCTAGACTACTACAGCAATGTGTACCTCAGAAGAAATTTTGGCAAGGGACTGGAGACAACAAATGACGTGCGTTTCAAGCTTAATGAAAGGCTTCCTCATGGCATTGAGACACTCTGAAAAAATTATAGAATCCTCTTGGGAAATTCTATTTAATGATATTGGGAACCAATTAAGTTATCACAGTTCCCACACACATTGTAAAGAGATAATCACAAGTTTGTGGCATTACTAGAGAGTACATGATGCCATTCCACTAGGAAAAAAATTCTATGACACACTCATCTATTCATTTCTTGAAATTGAAGAGGTCTATAATACTTTTCCTCGGTGTGGTGGAACTAAACTTATAATGAAACCACCAACGAATTTTCTCCCACCTGGTGATGGACATAATGGGTTACTGATTTTACCAGATAAACACAGGTCATTCTGATGTCTAAATGAAGTATTGGTTCTTTGTGGAATCCTACTGCTCTAGGGTACACAACATGGGTCCAAACATGGAAATAATGTCAGAATGGTGCTGTTGTTGATCAACCATCCCATTGAAGGGTGAAAATGTTAGATTCCTAAATTTTATAGGTTCTCATATTTCATTCTCCCAGGCAGAATACAGATCACCATTGGGTGGGATTTCTACCAGCCGTGTTTCTAGTGCATCAAGGTGGGAAATGTGGGCAGCCAATTCATCATGATAGGGGTTCTTATTGGGATAAGGATTCCAGAACAATGGGGAATCTGCTGACTGATCAACATGTTAAGTAGGTTTGTAATCTTGTAGGACATGTTACAATTTGGCTTGTAGAGTGGATAGCATAATAGTCTGATCTAGATATTGAGGGAGAGTCTCACACTACTTTGGTGGATCTACTAACACAATCCTTGCTCATTTACCCTATACAACCACATATTTTCTATTCAGATGTTCGGGATCACTATGCTCGAGTAATGGAAACTGGCTATAAAGGATCTATGTCTTCCCGAGATGAGATAATAGAGAAGAATAATCCTAATGGGGATTTCCATAATCATATTGCTTTTTCAGTGTGGAACTCACGGATTATCTGATGATAATCGACAATTTATTGTCACATAGTTCCTTTTCAGGATTATTCCTTAATGTATTCATGAAATTAGGTGGATCTGTGGGTAAAAGAATTCTATTAACATTGTTGGGATTCAAACGAACAGGTAGTGATGTTGATGGATCTTCTAGGATGACATTCTTCCTATGATGAATAGTGATGACACCTGGTGGGTCCATAAGAAACTTTGCTACACCAATTGGCTGATCCTCATCATCTTTTGTGACACTGATCACTCCATCCCTGAGAAGTCTGAGAAGAGTTATAATCACTATGAAAACACCTATAGTGTCTTCAATTTCACCAATTAAATATGGTTAATGATTGATGGGACTGAATTGTAAAGTCATGCACTACCCCAAACCACCGACCTTCACATGTGGGGACACTTCTTCAATGATTCTCTAGAGCACTGTAAATCACTGAATACATTGGAATTCATGGATCCTATGATAACCGAGTGACGCGTGATTTTGAACCACTAGAAGTGCTTCCAACTAAACCATACAACACTTTTGGTTGATTTCCTCAAAGTTTTCATGGATCATTTAGTATAGAAGTTGATGACAATAGTGGAAAAAATGCATCACCTAGAGGGTATAGTGAAAGAACAAAATATCATCCTCATAGAGGTACTCTAGGATGTCAAATTCCAAGGTAGCATTTGGAAAGAATATTTCTGATAGTTGATCAACAAAGAGTTTATCCCACAAGATTTCCTACTCATAATCTGGTCTTGGTTCCTAGATTACCTTGTCACTCATCAATAATGGATGAGAATTTGGAAACATAATAGACACATGGTCATTGAAGTGGTGAATTGACTGATGAAGAGACTAATGAATGGGATGACTGATCATCACATGTTGGATCATCTCTTGGAGTTGGTTCAGGCCACATTACCACAACCTTGTAGTATGGGATATGATCCAAAATCTCATGTGCGACAGAAGTAGTAGTAACCTATAGGTTCTCTAGATACTCATTGTCTATCATATCCCAAAACATTCATTATGATCACGTGAGGAGGTAGAGCATGTAACCTATGACGACCGAGATTTCTGCACCATGAGATCATGGAAGGGAGCCAAATTTTCCTCCAACTATATATATTTGTGGAAGGATGTAAGGATTCGGTGGATTTCACCTTCCATGATTACAATATTTACCCACCTGGATCATACCACATATAATGATTTAGAACTTTGGTTGGAGGGAACAATAATTTGATCTCATTTAGCATTGAAATAAGATATGTGAATGGAGATCAAATAATATTTGGTGATTCCTGGAGTTGTTCCTTAAGTGGTAATAGTTAATCATTCTTCTATTGGAAGGTTCACATGATTGGGGATATTTATCGATATGAGGAGGACCTTCACACTATTGATTGATGAAAAGGCAGAGGGTATCTTCCCTTTGGTGAGCAGATGTGTCAGGGGAACCTCATAATATATTGAACAGTACATGAGGATGACCTCCATAATGATTGTCGATGGAGCAGAGATAACATATGCTCTATTTATGGATTGAGTGGGGAGAACCTCCACTTTGGTTTAAGGTAGTATGAGGAGGACCTTTACGTGGAACTCCATTGGCATAGTAGAGAGGAACTATATTGTAGTCATTGGGGATTTGGGGATGACCTCCACATTGTTTGCTGATAAAGATGTAAGGACCTCTTATTTGTGGAGTTAAGGCATGGGTACAATCTTCTTAGGGACAAAATGGATCCAAATAGGACCTTCATGTTGACTAGTGATATCATGTTTAGGGCCTTCATATTGATCTAGGATGAAGCGGGGAGTACCTCTGTTCTATTATATGCATAGAACATGGGTTGGAAATCCATGTTGGTTTTGTGATCGGTGAAAAAGTCAAATATGGATAGTGACTACATGGGGAGGAACTCCATCTTATGATTCATCATTACAGAGTTCATAATGGGTGTTAGAGACACCACCAGATCATCAAGTAAACACAACACACCCATGAGGTCGTTGATGCCCTAATCCCAAACAGGCTCCATTGAATGATAGAGTCAACCAAACATCCCCATTATGTGGTAGAGGGCTCGATCCCACCCCGATGCCACCAGATGAAAGATTCATCCAAAACACCCATGAGTCCATTGAGGGATTGATCCCAAATGGTTACTGAACAACACCTCCACTATAGTTACTAGTTACTGATATTATTGGTCAGTGGTGGGATAGGCAATAGGAGTTGTTGAAGATGATTCACCTTGACAATCATTCTCCTAAACCTAAGCCCGATGTTGACATCTGGTGAGTCAGAATGGGCCCCTGAGGCACGGTTTTAAATTACATGTTCTTCAACATGAGGGACTAGTTATTTATGGGGATGACGAGGAATCATGGGATCCCTCCTTTGTGCATCATGGTAAGTAGTGAAAGCCGGGATGACTATAGAATCTCCTTCCTCCTAACCACAACAGATTGGGTCAAAAGATCATTCTAGAGAGAGGCTCCTGAAATAGTTCATTTTGGAGTGGGCAGAAGAATTTCATTACACGACCCTTTGGAGTAGCATATATGGAAAGAAACTAAAGCCTCGTGGTCCTGGTGGGCCACATCCTGTGTGGGGAAGACCCCTTTTAGCTCATAATGATGCACGAGAGCAACGATAACCCTTATTTGAATATTCTATAAGGGTGAGACTGGTCGAATGGGTCATAAGAACCTAGTATTCATTGTCTTGGATGATGTATTAGTGGTGGAATTGGTCTTTATTTTCACATTATCCTTCCTCCTTCCGCTGAATCTATGGGATGGGTTGGTTGGTTTCATGTAGAATAAGTCCATGAAAGAAGGGAGGTTCAACTATCAATATGGATATCAGGAAAAGATATGATTAGTTCCACAACTTCATCCAATCTTCCATGATTCATGATAAAGATCCACACTAACGAGGACATAGACTATAACACCCAGTAAATTACTACCCCAAATTCAGGTGAGTTTCATGCCAGACCCACTATTTGATTTGTGGGGCCCAACTATGGGTTGCTTGATCTATGAAATGCTCATCTACTGATGTTTCAAGTGAAACAAATTCCCATGTAGAGGAGAATATATTAATGTCGGGTTCACTATTTCTGTTTTTGGTTCGACATGGCATCTAAGTACAATCTTTTCCAAAATAAACAGTATGGAAAATATTTATTGATAAAGGGGAACTCATTCATGATGGGTTCAACATTTCTATTTCTGACCCTTTTGACATTCATTCATCGAGGTGTGCTGCCTCTATTAAAATTTATGGTTCACATGATGGGAAGACATGTAACATGAATTCCTTTTTTCTGAAGAAGGGTTACATTCATCACGATTCCAATTATTTTTTCTCCTTGACCGGAATGAGATGATGGAATGTCGGTTCTTCCATATGTTTATTTCTCCCTGAAACTCATTTCCTAGTCCAGGTCTCCCCCATAGATTATGACATAGTTCAAGAACCTCTCTCATAGTGCCATCACATTGTTGTCAATAGTTAATCACATTACTTTTTCCATGAAATTCCAAAGGTTCTAGATAGGGTAGAAAGCTTTGGTAAGTGGAGAAGTCATTTTGGGCATAATTTGGAATGTTTGTACACTGTAACATTGGACCACATGTAATCATTCTCAAAATAGGGCTTCTCAAGGGTGTGTAACCTCAGGTATCACCCTTAGATTTTTCGACATTTTATGCCACTAGAATTTCTTTCATAATTTTTCTCATGTATCCCATATTTTATCCACTGACAGTTGTGAGTTTACCATCTATTTGATAGAAATTCATAAAGAATAGCTTTCAAGGCTTTCCTCATACATCCAATGTCTAGCACATGGTAGGTAGTGAGTTTAATGACTTGTAGAGACAAATTACTATGGAATAGATTTTTAGGTTTTTTTCATTCATCACATGTTTAACAAGGGGTGTGTTGCATGTTTAACATCTTTTGGAAATGAACACATAAGGCGTAGATTCAAAAGTTTTCCTCAGACATCCAATGTTTAACACGGGGTATGCCGTGAGTTTAATGTCATTCGAAGATGAAAAATGGATTGATCTGGAAACTACTAATGAAATATTAGGACGGTGTAGTCTAATAAGAGATCACCTGAATGGATTATAAGGTGGATGGATCAAAACACCCAAAAAAGAGAATACACATGGTGGTGTGTCATTGAAAGGGAAGATGTCACATCATGTGGGTACACAACAAGAGGATCAATCCTAAGTGGATTATGTAGGTATTACATGTGGTTATCTTCTTGAATGATTCTAGAGGAAGTGATGATGCTGATGAAGTGACATGATTCAACTAGGATGTGGTTTACTTAGTAAAATTAGGATGAATTGAGGAAGGATTGTACTGAATGGATTGAATGGATGAAGTGTTGGGGTGAGGGGATTGAACCTAAAGAAGGCTTCCTAAATATCCATGTTACTGGGAATCAAGGACCACAAGGATTAATGGGGATATAGGACACTAAAATAGGTGATCTATGATAATAGAATGAATGCATAAGGACCTGATAGAATTTGAACCTCTAGGTTAG
Source organism: Viscum album (assembly GCA_963277665.1). NCBI lineage: Eukaryota > Viridiplantae > Streptophyta > Magnoliopsida > Santalales > Viscaceae > Viscum > Viscum album. Next base: position 1,116,286,135 of record OY728146.1, read on the forward strand.
AGAAATATCCTCCCAGTACCAAATGACATAGGAAAAATATGAGGATGGAAATGGATGATGGGATTGAACCTTGGGAAGGCTTCCAACATACCCTGTTTATAATAAACTGAACTACGTTCACACAGTTCTAGAAGAGGGGTATAGAATTAGGCCTTACACATGGATAGAAGCCTGAATACATGTTGGGTATTAATCATTGTTATAAGACCATAGAGGGTGGATCATAACACTTCATAGAGGTGGATCTAGGAGATATTTCCTAAAAAGGGGAAATTCCACATCAGGAGGTTACATCCAAAAAGGGGATAACTGAAGTGGGCCATTGGTTGGGGTAGAACCTATGGGTTACTTCAAGAATACTCTAAACAGATAAAAACCTAAGTAGTTTTGATGGGGAATATAGTTTAACAGCATGTGGGATGAGATAGAAAATTTTATATCTTGTGGGATGATTGATATAGTTTAACATCGTGCATGAAGAAAGATATATTTTAACATTATGTAGAACGATTTAGCTAAGGATACAGATTAACATCACAAGGGATAAATGATATAGTTTAAAATCATGTGTGATAAAATATATAGTTTAACATACTGTGAGGTGAGTGAACTGACATAAATAAGCTGGATCAGAACACCTATGGAGGTGAACCCAAATACTGGGGCTTACAACCAGAAAGGAGGCCGATGTATGTGCCCCCACAAGGATAAGGGTATTGGTGTCACTTAGAGGGTTGAACTGTAGAGATGTTTCCTATGAATCCTAGTGAGTTATAATCAATGTCCATAGAGTTATGGATGGGGATGTTGGAGTATACAACAAATTAGGTGGACCAAGCATGTGGTTGGGGAATATTCATAAAGGCATACCAATGAGGATGTGGACAGGAATTAACCTCATTGAGGCTTCTTACATTGCCTATTTATAATACAAGGATCAAAACCTCATATTTTGGACTTGATTAGGATGAGGCATACACATGGATAGTGGCCCAAATATGATTTTATGACTGCTAATAAAAACACTATGCCCACATGACTCATGATTGGTGTGAGAAATAAGTGGTAGCAGTCGACCGGACAATCATGTCGCAAGAGGTGCGAAGACAATATTGTGGACTGTTTACATGTGGTAAGCATCCCAGAGGGATGGAGATTGGGACATACACTTGGAGGGAGGCATGTAGAATAACTAAATCCAGGAGAGGAGGAAATAATTCTATTACAGTAGGGCGTGGAAGATCTATCTCTCTTAGAGAAAAGTGGTTATAATGTATGCATGTGGAAGACCACACCATGTGTAGTGAAATGGGTGAGCCCATAGTTTGACATCTTGTGTTGAGGATGATAGGGTAAGTAAGTTTAACATACTAAAGTGTGGATGTGGGGAACTCACTCCCCACCCATTAGGATTACATAACTTGTGACTATCAACCCTTATGGGAAGGAAGTAACTATCATTATCAGGTCTTAATGGTGTTGAGGAATGGTTACTCGTGGGATCTACATTAGACTACTTATACTGAAATGAAAAATCTATTACCGTACCAATGATGAAAAGATAAAGGTCGGGTATGAAACAAAGGAAACCAAATGATAAATCAATATGTCAATACACACAATCCTAGAGGTCCCTACAGAAGATGGTCTCATGGTTCAAGGGGTCTCACTAAGTGGTGCTATATAGAGATCAAGTGCTTCTTGAAGGTCATGGGTTTTGAAAATATTGGGGCACCTTGAAGCATGGTAAACCTTCCATGGTATGGAGGCTTGAGTCATAAAAGGAGTTATTGGTGAAGGTTTAATGCTTTTTGAAGCCACAAGTACCCCAAAAAGACATAATAATTTTTGAAATACGATGGATTTCATGATCAGAATCCCTTCCACATGTTGGGTAAATTTGGAACATGGGGAAGCGGGTCTCATGATTCTAAAATACCATGGATGATTAATTTTTCTCTAGGGTTCATGGAGTAAAAGTGGATTCAAAATATGAGAGCTAAGAAGGTCAACAGTTAGATTAAAAATTATTATGTGAGGGGGTGAGTTAGATATTTAATGGAAAATGGGATTGATGATACATGGAGGCATGATGCAATGAGTATTGGGCTCCATGAATTAGAGAGAACCCATCCGACTCATAGAGTGATTCATCTACAATTTTGATGTAGATCATAGAGGTATTCATCAAAATAACCTCTTTGTTATCATCGAGGTATCCATCAGTGCATTACATGATTGTGATGGATAGGGGCTTCACACATGAGCTTTTCTAGGAAGACTCCAATGATGATATTTTGGACCTTTGGCCTCGATTTATATCCCAAATGGCTGTGGTCACCATCAACCTCTCCCATGCATGAATTTAAACACCAAAAAATGTACTAGGATGAATTTAAAAATTTAAAGACATACATTACTATGATATATGTGGAAATTATAGAGATGGTTAGGGATTTTCAATAAAAAATCAAGGAATATTAGAGTCAATAAAAAAGTTATGTTTACATTCAATGCTGAGATCTATAATTCAATCTCAATGAGAAGTTATTTATAGGAAAATATCCAAGAAATAAGGTTCTGAGACTCTAAATTATTGTAAAATTTAGCCCTATATGTTTCATTCACTTATAAATTAGTAGTATTATGAGGACTGACTCTGACTACTTGGATTTTTCATCGAATATCTCTAAAGATCATTATGTGTTCTAAAGAATCTTTATTGATTAAGTACATATATGTTCCAGAACATGAACTAAATTCAATGTTTACTATAATGTAGTATGATAACTCTTATAATTAATTATTGGTGAATATTTGGATCGAGTATAGAAAATATTTCGGAACAAGACCACTCCCCATGCAAATGTTTTTTTGGAAAAACCATAAATTTGATGATGGTATGTGGGAACTTAAAGATTAGATTGCACATAAGTATACCTATTTGGTCATATCGGAGTGATGGAACATCAAGGGAAAATATATTATAAGGGTTGGAGAATGGAATACCATATGAAATTATTATATTTATATCAATAAAATAACATGATGTCGATGATGGAATTATTTACACACAACATTGATTTTTAAAAAACATGTAATATACAATTAAAATATTATTATTTAATGTGATATTTATCCATAATCCATTAGAATGGAGTTCATGGAATGTACTAAAACAATAATGAAAAGTTAAATTTTAAAAATTTATAAAATGAATTCATAGGGTATCAATTAGTTGGAAATGAAATTAAAATCCCAATAATGTAAGAAGATATGTTTTTTAAGAAAATTATTTCATGACCACAATTTTATTTTATCTTAATATATTAAATTGATCTATATCAATGAGTTATTTTATTGATATATGTATATAAAATGATAAATATAACATTTTAACATTCATCTAATAGTTTTTACATGTAATGGAATGATGGTAAACATAATTTTATGTTTTGAAATGCATTTTTACTAAAATTGGTTTTATTCATAGTTATTTTAAAATGAATTTCTCAAACATTATTAATTGAATCTTATAAAATGGTTCCCATATTATGAATCATCATTGTTAATATAATTTAATATGTTCAACCTGAATTTTTGGAATATTGAATAGTAAAAATGATATAAATGTGTTACCATAATTAAGGATAAAATGGATTTACCTGGGGGTTAACCTAAGAGATAACGTTTAAAATATCAAAATTCATTTCGTTAATTTTTTTAATATTGGTATTTATAAAATATAATTGATGTATTTGAATGATAATAATTTTTAATCCATATTCCTTGTTAATGAAATTATAATATTTTGGTCTTTTGAAAAATTTCAATGGTGTCCTCTCCCTCTATTTCAAAAGGATTCCACCTATCATCACATAGTTAGACATCCTAACACATATATCATAGAAAATAAATTCATTAATACTTTATTGATATCCCTCTAAATTTACTATATCTCTTAGATTCATCTTAATTATATCCTGTCATGGATTAAGGTGTAAGTTAATGAAGATTTATCTATGAATAGGTATAACACATAACTTACTACTATTAATTTTATTTAATATTATACCTATTCTAAATATATTATATCCACTATAAAATAATTAATTATTGTTTATTAAATATAGTTATTATTTTTATTTATAAAGTATCAACTATTTTCACCATCCATTCCAGAAAATTGGAAATGAAATTATCTCTCTTGTTTATATGTGGACTAATGCCTCTATGTAGCGACAATGATCATTTAACATCACTATAAATTATAATAGGTTATTATGATGAATTGTATTTTTATCAATGTTAATTGTTAAATAATTAATATTTTTTACTAATAATAGATTACATATATTCTTTCATTAACTTTCACTAAAAAAATGACCTCACTCATGAGTTGGTGTTCACCACCACCTCTAAACAATAATGTGATCTGTTTTTCATCAACACTATTTTATTAATTATAAATTTTTATACGATGAATAAATATAATAATATTTCAAGGTTATTATTATATATTTAATTAAATCATAAGAAATGTAAAATTTCTAGAACAATTAAAAAACATTCATGGAAATAAGATTACTTTTCCCCTGGATGTTCATTTTGAAAAATAAATTATAAATGAAAGGAATCATAGAAATTAAAAGGGTATAGAAAATGTTTATATGAGAACTAATATAGTTCTAGAATATATATATATATTCTATATTTATTATACATTATATTTGAAAGTGTATGAAGAAAGGAAGAACTTTAGCTATGTGTTTATGTTAAAATCTCATTTCATCTTAGGATTTTATATGTAAAATTTCAATTGAAATAAATTATGTACCTCGTAACATTAAAACTGAATATATTTTCAAACCATTTATATATTTTTGTGGTTTCTATGTATATTTACATCTTTCCTCTCCTTGGTACTTATAGTGATCATGAAAATGTTTCTAATAAATATTTGACCTTATTTCCTCTTTGGTCAATGGAAATATTTCTTCTATTCTTATATTAAAGTTCAAACATAAAAAAAACTTATTTAAAAATATTTATTTTCACTCAAATAAATTTTATATTCAAATTTATGAAATGTAATCTTTCTGATTATTTTCCAAACAATTCATTTTTTACTTTTTACAGAAGTGTAAATGGATTGTTTTCTTTTAACAAATATAGAATTAATGGATGTTCCCAACATCATTAAAATTATTTAATTTTAATAATATAATATATTATTACTAGGTAATTCAAAATAAAATACTTTTACCTATATTATAATAATTTTTAGGTAATTTTTTTTTAAAAATGGATATATTCTCTTATTTTCAAATAAATTATTGAATGGTATTTTAATTTTATTTTTCATATAATGTCAATATAATTTATGGATTTTTATTCTTCATTGGGGATATAATATTTTGATACCATCATCTTAAATTATTTGGATGGCTAATGATGGCACTGATTTAATGATTATTTTATGAATCTCGATGCTTTCCAACATGTTAATTATGTAATGATGAAACATTTATGATTTTTTTCTTTTCCATGGATTATGATATGATGAAATGTTTATAAAGATTTTTTTATATAGGTAGATATATAAGATGATATAATGAATTCTATATGATCTTGTGGCACAAACATGATTGGATTTCATTATTTCATTACTGGTCCTAAAATGATCTATCCACCATTGCACTGATTTAAGATGGATATCACATTAGTTAATTAGTACTATAATAATGAGGGAACAAGGTTCAATAAAGAAATATCTCCACTAGAATAGTGATGAGAGTTAATATAGAGTAAGGAAATGATTTAATGCAATGTTAACACAATATAATATGATATCCTTGGCATTGATCCTTGACTAAGGAAATTTTTTTCTATTCTTATATAAATTCCAGATACATATTTCTTATGCTTATGATATGTTCTCATTGAACAAGAATGATTATTGATGAATCCAAACACTTATGAGGTATTCCATTTGTTATGAAAAAGGATTATTCCATGATTTAATATTATTTATATTTCAATGATTTGATATTATTGTTATATATTATAATTATTTTCCATTTACCTTATGATTTTCTTACACTCATTTATGATCCTTGGATTAATTACTCTTATGTTTTTCCTTATCTAAGCATATATGCTGACCATTTCTTTTGATTCATATCCCCAAGATATGACTAATAATTTTAGGTAGGGTAAGACAAATGAGTGTACTATGTAATAAGTTTTTTGGGTGATTTTATTGTTCTTTCATGAAATAATATGACTATATATCAAATATATAAATACTCAAAAACTTTTGGATATAGGAAATTGTTTTATTATAAGATGTATTGAATATTATGGTAAAATGATGTAATATATTTGTATGAAATGTCTGGTTTTGATCAATAGATATAGTTCCCTAATAACTTCAATTAAAATATAAAATTTTCATTCCATGAAAAGTGGTTGGATATTTATGTTCATGGATCTTCAGTTTGCATGATGCATAAGTAACCACTCTAAAATTTTACATATAGACGCAAAACCGTCCTTTATTTGATATTTTACTAAAGAAAACAAAACTTTACATTCCAAATGGTAGATGAAATAGTTGTAAATTTATGAATATTCTCTTCAACTCCTCAAAAAATTCCTTATATTTCTATGAAAATTTCAATTTTACCCCTTTATGTGTCAATTTTATTAATTTAGTTGGATAATCATTCCAAATTAGGAACAACTCATAAATAGTAACATGATAATCCAAGGAAACTATGTTTATAAATTACATTATTTATCATGTTACAAACATTTATTTCATTCATCTTTTAAGGATCATCAAATATTATATCCATACAGTTTATATGGCCATGAAAGAAAAGCATAATAGAACCAAAAAACACATTTACTAAATTTACCATAGGTTTCCATTTCACTTAATGTTTCTATAATTATTTATATATTATTATCATACTCCCATTATCATTTAGATTATATTAATATATCATCTAATAATACCAATATGAAACCATCAAGATAATCCTTGAATACATTTTCATCAAATATATAAAAACCACATCTACATTGTTCAATCCAAAGGTAATCACTGTAAATAATGTTTGCACCTCATAAAAAATGATGGCATTGATATATCATTTTTTACCATTAATTAGTGAGAAATAATGTGAAGTTCGATCCTTAAAAAATATTGAGTCCCCCTATGTTTATCAAATTCATAATCAATGCATGGGATATAAAACATATTCTTTAATATAATAGAATTTATCTCCCTATAATTGATGCATAACCTCATAGACCATTCAATATTCGTAATAAAAGGAATAAAGTAAAATGAAGGTGAATTAAAAAGTTGGTTGAATAACTTATCACAAAAATACTCTTATTATTTCTCAATCTCAACTAATTCCATTGGGTCTATTCTTTTGGGAGACATAGATATTGGTTTTTCTCTAGTATGAGTTCAAAGAAAAACTATTCTTCACACACAGAAAGTGAATAGATAATTATTTTGGATACAAAAAAATGTAATAATGAAAAATTGGTACATAAAAAATTATATATTTACCCTCCCCAACTCTAGGAATCATTATTTTTTTCTTCCCAATGTATTAAATTATTGTGGGCTACTAATGGTGGAACCATGTGTTATTCCGATCATGTTCCACCACCTCTAAATAAAATGATCTCAAATCCCCCTTTATAAATCATAATCTTCATTCCCTTAAAAATAAGTATTTTCATTATATATCAAAACCCAATCCATATAAATTATTCTTCAATGTTAACCATAGGTATGATAATCATGTTTACAAGTAGTGTGTGTAAATTAAATAAAATGGGGACCTAATGTCATACCCACAGTACTGTGATACATCCAAAGAGTTTCATGATTAAAAACCCATTTATATTGGTGTTAATTAATATTTTAATATTATTATAAAATAAGAAGGATATAAATAAGTTCAAAGATCCACAAATTTAGTAAATCAATAGTTATCTTTGATTTTATGATCAACATACTAGGTATCACATCATTAGTAATTTTGATTTTAGTTGTCATAATTTCATTAGATTGTAAATTCACCTTAAGAATATTATAATGAATATTAACTTGATTATTCATTAATTAGTTCACTTGATACATAATCTATATAAAGTCAAAGCACTGGATATTAAAATATTTCATATTTATCATTCATTCATGACCCCAAGGACACTTATTTACATACAAATTAAAAACTATTATTCCATTTATAAAAGTGACATAGTGTCTCATTAATTAATTATCACCTGTTAGATATCATATGATTACCTTATTCATAATGACAATATTTCTTTATCCATGGTGCATAGTCATCTTCTTTATATCATGAGTTACATTGATAATGTATTTCTTTGTAGAATTCTATTCCATCTTGATGAATGTTTATACTATATTAATGTATGTTGTGACCATTTTAGTGAATACTTACCTTTGGAGGATCAGATTAATCCCATCAATGAAATGTTAGATCTAAAATTTTATTTTATGTACATAATCCATAAAATTCATATAACACAATGTAAATTTTTCCACATACACAGCAAGAATATCCTCTTCATTATACTTTAAATTAAGAAGTTCCTATTCTATGTAATATCAGTATGCTTGAGGGAATTATTTCCTAATGAATAATTCCATTAAGGTATTTTATTCCATGATTTATATATCCACCACCTCCATAGTATATTGAATCAATAACCACTATTGATCAGTATCTCCCCATAGATGATAAACTCCCATTAAAAAATTATCAATTTATCTACTCCCCATGGTGAGAAATATATTCATGGAGAAATGTTCCATTTTCAGCTACTAATTAATTAGTTTTCCCATTTAATGATGGAGTCTCTTATAATATTAATTAGTTTTTAATTATTTCTCTTTGTTGTGGATTAACGAGTTTCTTCAAAAGAAAAATTTATTATTCATATCATGAGTCAACTTCCCAAATATTGTTGTAATATTCTCAATTCCCATTCTATCCATTTTAACTTTCTCTAGAAGGAAATTCCTATATTGATTAATGTTTTTGATATGACTTCCCATCCTCCCATTATCCACCATTGTTAAATTAAGGAATATAATTAATTATAAATTAACATTATGAATATTTACCCACAAAAATACTAATTCTATTAAAAATTATTTGGAATCCTAAGGGCTTATCATAATTATTTTGATAACTATATCCAACTAATATATAGTACATGAGATCATGTTAAACTTTTCTTGATACAAAATATAACACACCATCTCTATTAACATAAGATATATGAATATTTATTACATTGGAAATAAATTCATTTTATCACATCACATGGGACAATGCAATTTAACAGTATTGTGAGAAAAGATTCATACATGAATCCATAATAGAATTTTAATATCAAAATATAGAATAAATACTTATTGAAAACTTATTATTCCTTTTTTTTTTGTATCACAAATTTATTCATTGTACTATTATTTTTACCATAGGTTTGGAAAAAAAATATTGGATGAGATCAAATGATTATAAAATTTAGATGTCTAACTACAGTTATTATAATAGGAATACAGATTATAGATGTATGTGTAAAAAAAAATCCTAGTTAATAAATATCATGAGCATGAAAAATATCAATGGATATCATAGAAATTAAAATAATCACATGGTAAAAAATAACTGAATTCATGGTGATGGAATTCATAATGTCCAAAATTTAAACCTTTATAATCATAAATGCGACCAAGAAATTATTCTTGTAATCAGGGTCCCATCCAAGACATCAAACTTACCATTATGTATGAAATAACAATACAGTATTTGTAATGGTTAAGAATATACCAAACATTCAATAATGTTTTCCTATTGGATCAATTGATTCTTAGAGGGGGAACATAATCCCAAACCCAACACACAACTAATTTAATTTAATTTCATTCACTATATGAAATATATGATTAAAAATTTAATTCCAAATCATATTTTCATCATTAAAATCAATATTGGAATACTGTAATTTATAATTTCAATACCCTCCCACATGTTATTAAAAGGGATAACATGATTATAACCCATCTCAAGAAATAAGGTGGATGGAAAAACAATATATTTCTTGATATTCCCTACGAAACCTCATCAATAAACCCGATATACAAATAAATAGTTATCCATATATAAGTTGTACATATGTGGATTTTCAAAATTTTTATTTTTAATGGATTAATGTGGATCAGTCAGTTAATATCCAACTATATGAACATTCATAATGCATCGTAAAGTATCATTATCAAATAAATAAAGATATGGTATTGGTGAAGGGTTATTTCAAACATTTGACTTATCAATAGAAGATTTCATAAATGTTTAATAATATTTAGGGTAATATAAAATAATAATATATTTTAAATTCCTCATTATGGTTTATAATCGAATAAAAGTTATTAAAACATATCCCCCAAAGGTGTCTAGCTAATCATAGGAGAACTCATCATGCACTGAGTATGAATTTAAATGATACCGAACTACTATATTTTAGTGAGGTTACCTCAAGGATCATCTATTACATATCTTGATCCACATTATATACACAAAAAATTTATTAAACTCTTAATAACAACACAATTTTACTTTTACAAAACCTTATGATTCTACTATAGAAGATAATATGTTTTATCAAATTTATGGTAACTCTTGAATCAAATGAATATTATACATGAATAATGATATATTCATGTTAATAAATTTAAATTCCTATGTAAAATGATAAAAATAAATAAATTTTAAATTATTCCCCTCACTAATTAAACAAGTGATCAATACAAATCATTTGATGAAAAAATAAAATTGTGATGCAAAAAAATATTAACTTCATATTTAACTTCTACTAATGTTATTGAATCTAAAATATAATCAAAAAAAATCTTTTAATAACATAATATATAGAAATATTAATTTAAATAAACTTTGATCCACCTTTCTTATAAGCCTTTATTATAATATATTTCTAAATTATAGTTTATTTCTGTATCTGTGTCATAATAAACATTCATTATTTGATTTACATGTGTACCACAATGACAGATTAGATTCTTTATTATTGGATAAAATTTAATCATTCAGGGATAATTGATGATACTAAAATGAGGGTGTTTAAATTAGTCATCATATCCAATTATTATTTAAGCTATCATAAAGTTTTGGGTTATGAAAATGAAAATTGTGAAGAACTAGTTTCGATTTCTTCAATGATTGGTTAGTAATATATTAATAGAATTGTTAAATATAAATGAAATATAAATGAAACCTCTTTGGAATAATTAATAAAATACACTACATTATTATTACTTGAAATTATAATTATATAATTTTCTATAATAAATCATAAAATGAATACTATAATAATTTTTTTGATGGTTGTAAAATAGACCAATTTGGGAGCATGTTATAATGATTTAACAAGTAATGAAATGTTTTAATATAATGTTAATATAATGTTTAAATAGAATTATACATGTCATAAATTTCATTTAAATTCATTAAATTCAATATTTGGACCATTTTTCAAGGGTGTGGAAGATAAATTAAATTAAACATTCATGGAGGTTATAGTATTCACATTTTCCGAATTAAGATTTCCTTTTCTAAATGAATGGGATGGAATAAAAATATATGATAAAATTTTATTTCATAATAATAATTTTTAAAAATTAGACATATTAATTCATAAATTACATGATTTTCACCAACCTTAATAGGTTATGTATATAAAAAACCGACATTATTTCATGGTTTCTATAGTTTCCACATATACACCATTGGTGTAGTTTTGTTTTACGTAGTAAATGAAAATGATTGAATATTGTTTTATCCAATTATATAATGAAAATAAATCATATTAACAATATTTTTTACTATATATTATGTCGTATAGAAAAATAATTTCAAGATGATGATTAAGAATAAAATGCTAATGATTACAAAATACAGATGTTGATGACTTAATATTTATTTTAGAAATATCATACTAAACAGAGTCCTTATGCTATCAAATATAGAACATATCCTTATAAACATGAGGTGGAATTATATTTAGATAATATTTGTTAATATTTAGTATAAAATTCAACGAAATTTGTAAGACATGATGTTGTTGAATTGACACCCTTTATAAGTGTTTAAAATGGAAATTTTAGGAATACCCATTTTTTCAATGATGTCGTGACACTATTCTAGGTTAAATAGGATAAAATAAAATAATAATGAAAAATAAGAAGATATAATTTCTAAAACACAATAAAATTAATTCTACCACATGTTTTTGATAGGTTTAAATCCATTTACTCGAACATTTTCAATTATACTATATTGGTTTTTTACCATGGTAATAAATTTTTACTTGAGTATTTTATATTTAATCGATAAAAATAATAAAGGACATATTAAATATTTTGGTTATAATTATTATAATCCTGAGATCCATTTTATAAAATAATATTTATATATGTAGGAAGAATCATTTTAACTTTAGTGCTTGTAAAGCGTGAAAAAATTATTTTAAGAAAAAGTGTATTCTTTTGTAAACAATTTATTTATAGGATAAATTTATCAACATGTTAGGTTATAATAATATGTATTCATTTATATAAAATTTAAATATCATTAAAAAATTAAAACCAAATCATACCGAAATATTATTTAATAAAAATAAATGATTAAAAATTGGTTCTAATTTTGGAAAATATTACATAAGTTAATAAATTGATAAAAATATCATTTATGAATATGTAATTGTATTTTAAAATTTATATTTTTCACCCTTAAATACATATTTTATCATTTAAAACATTTCCTATGTATTTAAGTTATACATATATTGCAGGTATATACATAAACTCTATGGTTTTAGTAAAAAATTATAATTTTCACTATTCACCTAAAGATCAATTATTTTAGAACAATCTACAGAAATAAAACTATAATAATTTTATATATTGATTTCAAAACTAACCTCAAATTTTCTAAATACAAAATCTATTATTTATAAAATATTATTTTTTACTAGAACATTGTCTCTTTGTATTTAGATAGTGCTTACAATATATGATAATTTTTATAACATAGTGTTTACCTGATCTTATTGGGTATATAGTATTGAATAAATGGTCTAGATAATTGGGGTGGATGACCAAGTATATCAGTGGGACAAGTTTGATTATTGTGTGGGATATGAGATGAAGTATGAGTGAAGTGTGACAGTTATAAAATAGTCTAATGACATAACTGCATTTAGATATGATAAAATTTAGTAGATACAATGTGTTATATGAACAAGTCTAAGATGATATTTTATTGAGTGACAAGTATGTGAGATTTTATTTCCATTGGTATTTATTCTTAATATACTATAATTATGCCCTATAAGGTATTTCATTGACATTCAAGAGTTTTAATATTAGAGAACGAAGAACATAAACTTAATAATGAAGGGATGCCATTTAAGGCAGAATGGGTTGAGACAGGGAGAAGGGTGGGAAATGATGGTATTTTTTTAATACAATTACATGGATTTTGGTTTTATATCTAAACCATTGTGAGTATATTTTTTATTACTCTTTAACTTGTAGGACATGTGAATTAGTATAACGCTACACATATATCATTTGAGATGGTATGAACTAAGCTCAACATAAGGATGGTGATTCTACTAATTCGATAGACATATCATCCTTGGATAGAATATAACAAATAATGATTGTATTGTATTTATTAATCAAATGGATTGTGATATATAACCAAACATAAGGTATATTTATATATTCTTAACTTCATATAATTATGTAATAGGATAATGTTGTTATTTAGTGAATGATTATGTGATGTATGTCTTTGATAAAAAACTTATTTGGATTTATAGATAATAAAATAAATTATAACTATTCCCATAATTTTTATAATTTATCAAAAAAATTAAAATGTTTATTAGTTAGGATAATCTTATAATAAAATATAAAATTTACTCAGTATTTGTTTTTAATGTTTTAATTGTAATTATTATTAATATGTTATAGATGAACATTAATTGCAGTGTTTTTTTATATTGGTAGGTGATTTGAGAAAAATTTCTACATATGAAAATTATAAAATATGTGGTTTAGTTAAAATTGATTGAGTCATATTTAATAATAAGGGAAATTTTTAATCAATGACTCATTAGTTTTGATTGAAATATTAAATAATATATCGTCAAAATGGTATATTTTTATTGTAATTTTTCTTAATAATATGATTTACATTCCTCATTATCTATGATAGGGATCTCACATTATGTTTGATGCATATTTACAATTCATAGAAAAAACCAAATACTGGGTGGATAATGATATCGTAATATTTGACAAACCATCTAACATTTTTTGTTAATTTATTCAAAATTATCTCATCAAAATACTTGATTTAATATCACATACCTTCACAAAATTACTATTTACAAATCACATCAAAATTATGGATCATGATCTTTTAGCTAGAAACATCCAAAAACGTTTGCCTGAACATAAATAAAAGAGATTCTCAATCATTAAGGGCCATATCTATGTCTACTAATTTCATATATGAATTTCCTAAAAACATATTGTTTGTATAAAATCATGATCCCTTCCAAGTAATAATATAACATCTGTTGTCAAATAAAATTATAATTGACAATAGATCCATTCAAAATACATGTTCAACTGAATTGACCCACCCTGTAAAATACAATCACACACAAGCACCTACATCTAAATCAGCAAAAAAGAACAAAATAATTTCATTTAATTTCTATATTGAATAACTATTTACTATTTCATTAATTATTATCAATAATATGAAATTGATAACATTTTTTGAAGGAACAAAAAATGTAGGTAGTGATAGTAAGATTCAATTTCCCTGTACATTGATAAACGTTTCAATGATTTGATTTCCTAAATTTGGATTACTATTTATGTAATTATAAAAAGAGCTTCTATTATAGGTAAATTGATTAAAAAATCATGACATTTTAATATGAAAATAATTTGTTTTTTTTGTATTTTGGGGAATAAAAAAATTAAAATTTACAGGAATGAAATATGATACAAGGTGATGAAGTTATAATAGAGTGTCATATTAGAGATATATAATTTACTATAAACTTGCATTTCAAATAAAAATATAGGTATAATTTGGGTGGAATTTAGTTTTAATAAGGATGTACCCATCAATGAATCTAAATGAGATCGTATCAGAATTCCAAAAGGAACTTTATATTGGTTCATGTTGGGTCAAAAATAATGAAGAAGTAGGTGTATTGTTCTTAAAAGTGAGATTCCACATTTTAATATATGGAGGAATGATAAAGGGAATTGTGTAGTGTATACCATGTTTTGTAAAGGAAAAAATAATGCAACAGTAATGAATCTCCTTGAATTTTTATGTGGAATGATAATATATGAATTATGTTGGAGATAAATGGAAAAACATCATGAATTCCAAAAACTAAACCATAGTAGGGTTTATCATTTAGACAAATTGGAAACTCTGATGGGATCACATATTTATTTAATAGTATATTACAATCATGTTATCAAGATCTGTTATGGGGGGCGAAGCTTCAATTCAACAAAAGAGTATTGAGGAAAATGAAATAATTTCATATATATGACATTGAAATAGAAAGGATGTTTTACAAATAAACATTAACATATCTTATGAAGTAAATAAACCAAAAAAGGTTATGCATGGTTATGATATATTATATCCTACAATTTTTTTAATCCTATAAATAATTAAAATGTAGATAATTTTTTTAAACAATATCATCACATATGATATCCATATATTGTAGTACATAATTATTAATAACAAAATACAAGTCATTAATCACTCAAATTCAAGGTATTGGTTTGTTCTGGATTACCCGTTATGAAAATGTTGTGCAATTTCTATTAGTTGAGAGTATGATATATAAGGATAACCCTAAACATTATGATGATATATATTATAGTTGGATTATATGAATAGACTCCCAACCAATATTATTATAATTTTGGTTCATTCGAATAATAAAATATCGAAAAATACGTGACATGTTCCTCTCATAAAAAAGAATGATTAAAAATACATCATGGGATGATTGGAGAATACACACGATGCCATGGGAAGATACTAGAATAATTATTTAAGTAAAGATCATGGGGTGAAAATTCTAATTCATGGATAAAATCTATAAATTAATATAAATGTAAAATCCATAGGATAATGTTTTTTAAAGTGGGTATTATTTGGGAATTGGATTATCCACCTATTTTTATAGATTTTACAGTATTTTCAGTTCATTATTTTATCAAAGTATGTTAGTTACATATTTTTATACCTATATGAACTCAAATATACATGTTTAGAATATTTTTCCCGAGGTTTGATCAAAGTGGGAGATTACATATTTAACTGGGAACCTTTAATTAAATTCAATAATATATTCATAAACCTTTTTTAAGGAACATTAAAGGTGCAATTGGTTTGGTGAGGTGTTTATCCAATTACCCATAAAATTAATGTCTTCATTAAAGCCTTTATAAAATTATCTCTCCCCAACTCACATGGTTTATCAAATATAATATAGAACTGGATGACTTATTAATAGATTAATTGTATACAAGATCCAAATGTTTGGTAGGTGGAATTGTTATCTCCATTGAATTATCAGAACCTAATCATTATTTAGAAGGTAAAACATGGTTTGTACAAAGTTTCATGAATTCAATTATGGTTTATTACTCAAACAAAGAAAATTATTCAATGAATGTTACTGATTAGTCCAGTGAAATGAAAATAATAAACTAAAATCCTATAATAATGGAACACATATAATATTACTTAGGGGTTAAGACAATTATTTTAATCCTTTTTGTCTGAGTAAACATTTATTTTAATTCATGTTATTTTTATTTTGTCTAAAAAATAATACATTTATTCACATATCCTATTTCTCAATCTAGGCAAAGAAAAAATAATTATAAACCAAAGGACAGTGAGTAATTTTTAATGTTACTTGATAGTATAACCTAGGACTACCACTATAAATATACCTATTATAAATTAAAATACTTTTAAAAAATAAAATAAAGGGAATTTGTCAAAGTTTAATCAATTAATGGAGAACCAATCATACAGTAATTTTTTTTTAACATTTATATCAATAAATATACAATATTAATATATAATAATATAAATAAATGTAATCTAGAATTTAAAACACATCCACTATTATGAGTGAAATAGTTACACTATTTTCAAGATATTTAAGGGGGTTTGATTGTAATATTTTGAATATGTGGTATCTTGGGAACACATATTGGACATCAAGTACAAACATTATGATCAATTCATTGATGCTTTAGGAAAAGTACTCTATGAATTATCCCAATACATCAAAGGATTTTATATAAATAAAGAAATTGAATAAAAAATCTTACAAAAGCAATGTAATGAAAATTCATACACTGATAAAAATTTCATAGATAATAATAAATCACTAAATATTCATCCATTTATATGTACAGTTGATCATTAAAATCTATAAGACTCTTATTATGTTCTATTTTGGGAAATTATGGGATATATACACAAGTTAAATGAATATTTTGATAAATTATTGTCAATAAATCCTTGGGTAGTGCTGGAACATGATCCACCAAACATTAACTACGAAAAATCATCAAATTTCGTTGATGTTATAGATGATAATTATTAATACATGTTATATGTGACATGATTTGAGGAATTTATTGATTATCAATTTCCAACTAAACATTCTGTTTACAACCTATCGGCATCGAAAAACATAGATTAATTAAATTCTAATGTTCAAAATGGATATTAATTAATTAATAATTATGTTAACTTAATTTTTCCTCAATAAATCTAATAAATTTATATCTATAACATTGAAATTAAAAACTCAATACCATTGATGAATAACAAGGAAAGTTAACATAACAAAAAAATTATAAAGGTAAGCAAATGTAATTTATGAATTAAATTCTAGTAGGGTAGCCATAGAGATATATAAGGAATACATGTACACTAATACCAGCCAAGTTATGAATTTAGAGTAGGATACCGACAAACATGAAACATGGAACCTCTAGGACAATGATGAGTACATTTTAAAGAATAAAACAACAAATATGTATTGTTTATAATCAACAAAGTTGATTATAAAAACAATATGGGGATGATAAGAATCTTTATTTCTATAAAAAGTAAAAATGTAGAACCTTATGTGGTTTTACATAATTAATTCACACCATTAATGAAATTTTTTATTTATTATTTTGTTTCTAAAATAGTTATTTTCCTTATTGGATTTCATAAAGAGTGGTACCATAGAAATACATTAGATATATTTAAAAGAATGTTAAAAATAAGTCTATATAGAAAATAACTCATGTGTTATATCTCATTAATATTTAATTTATTTTTTTCATTAAAAATATTTTTGAAAAGAAATTATTTGTTAAATTTAAATTATAGTAATACATAACTGAGTAGAAGGGAATGTATTTTATATTTATTTAGTTTGTTATTTTTGTCCCCATTAGTTTTCCATTATTTGATCCATGTGAATAATTTCATCCCACTTTCAATTTATATATTTTATTCATCAATGTAAATTCATTGATTATTAATATTAATATTCATAATATTGAAGATGTTATTTAATGCTAAAGAGTTAATTTTATCATTCATACAAAATTACTCAAATGTTAATCTTGTTTTTATGATCACTACAAAAAATAGTTATTTATATTCCTAAGAGGTTTGTAATCCTTTTCTTCATATTCCTTAATATTATATTTTTTATAAGAGAACATCATACATAAATTAAAATCATGAATTTTTGTGGTTTCTTTAGTAAAACACATAGAGTTATAGTGAAATTAATATGATAATAGAATTAATTTTTATCTTCAGACATACTTTTTATTCATATTCATCCCACAATTATGATTTATATCCGTTATTATTGAAACCCAAAAATGTACTTGTAAAGAGCCATTTAACATGTTAAATAACTAGAAACCACGATCAATTTTTCTATACTTATAGATATACAATTATAGATATCAAGAATAATATTTATGTAATACATATCATTTATTGTAATATAATATAGAAAAAAATTTATAAAAACATTCACTATAAAAATCAATGAATGTAATAAGATATAAATCATGTTCAATCTATTTTTTATATAATTTCTACTATGGAACTGCCATGCATGATAAAAGGTACTCTGTTGTTTCAAATGATATAATTAGGAGGAGAATATTTTGATAGATTAATTTTTTTATGAACCATTTTTATTAAGAGTATGGATTCTCCATTGATACATTTTATTTTATAAATTTAACACCTAGCCATATTCACTAGAATAACATATGAAAATCTATTTTTGTTAATATTCATCTTTATCTTGTGATGTAACGTCTCATTGTTTTTACTTGTGTTATTTTTAATATTAGATAGGTTCATTTCAAGACTAAGAACTTAGAAGGAATGAAATTTTCCGGCCTAGTGTGGCCTGAACAATTGTCTGAAAATATTTTTCTTTAAATCAAATGCACATTCAATTTTCCTGAAAAAGTGGAATAAATCATAAATGGATCCTCAAATAAGAAATTGGAGGGCACCATTGAGTTCAGGATAGTGGATTTATCATTTTTGCGACACACTTTTGATGGACCAGGTCCTCTATAGCGAAAGACATGGATGAAATAACTGTGATTAAAATAATCTTATAAAAAAAATTTACACAACAAATCCCATTTTTGTTAACTCTTTCTAGAAAATTAAAGGTTATCCTCATAACCCTAGAATTTGAAGGACGTGTGGATAAATAAAATCTATAGAAACCACTAATGGATGATGAGCGATCAATTAAATGATGTACCTCAGCTGGAAAACCCATTCCAACGATGACAACAATGCTTCATTATATGTCAGTGATTGAACCAAATAAAGGTTCGATTGTTGTTTCTTTCTAGTTTCCCCATTCTTGAATTTCATGAAAAATGTATGTCAATCCATGAATAGATTGATCTTTAGTTCGATCATTAGAGGATGGAATATAATTATGATGATTATTTTGGGAGTTTTTTTGATTTGATACATCATTCTTCATTATAACAAAAATGAAATTAGGACGACATGAACAAAGGCACAGGTTCATTACTCAAGTTTTTTCTTTATGCTTCTCTCTCCCCTAGTCTTCATGTTAGTCAGTATTTGGATCCCCATGGTCATGAAATGACTTATTAGGTGGATTTGAATAAGAATTGAACATGAGGACATTGGATCTAAGAACATTGGATTTTTATGGAATCCTAGGAGGAATGATGGTCCATTGAATTGACCACTGGCACACAGTGGCAGAGCCGCGAATGGTGTTATGGCCTACGGTGGCCATAAGAGATGGAATCAGTGATGATGAGATAGAGGCGTGAAGTTGAAGAATGTAGATTTTAGACATGTGAGGTGGCCACGTGATGACGAATATGGCCATGTAGAGCAACTGTGGTCCCTGTGGTCGACCACATGTAGTGGGCACATGCTGGGCCCAAGCGGAGATTTCCACACCCAGGTGTTGTCAGCCGGGCTGAGTGGGTCGATTCAAGTGGTTCAGGACTGGGTCGGAATCGGGGCAACTAAGCTAGAGCTGATCCATGATCGATTTTGGATATTCAATATTAGTAATGATAGCTCCAGGTATAGCACCAACATGGTAGCTTGGGTGAGGATAAATGTGATGACCATGGAAAGAGAAATGACCACCATAGTCAGTCTATAAGAGATTGGTCTGGTTGGTCAACTCACAAAGTGGACTACAGTGGTCACTAAACTGAACATACAGTTGGTTAAGATGTTTGGTGACCCCCTTATAAATTTATATCTATGATCACATTAAAATTGTATGTGTATTTGACGAGACGTCTATGGAGTTTGGAAACTAGTGATGAGACCTATATTTTGAGATAATCATGGGTTTTTAGTTTGGACTAGTATAGGTAAAGATATTTTCCATTGGTTCTATAGAAAAGGGATTAGTACATTACTATATACACATTAATGTATTGTAATCCTCTCTTAAGACCGAGTCGTACATTCAATCTGGCATACCACCATCGGACTATAGTGCTATCCTCTATCACCCATAGTAGAGTTGTGGAATTAGTTTAACTCCTGAGAGTAGATAAATTTTCCTCATATTTTTAGAATTATCTATATGGGTTACGTGGTTTCCCCTATTTAGTATTGAGAAAGATTTATGGAACCCCCTAGTTAGTTCTAGGTGTGATCCACTACATAGAGGTTTGATCTGTATTGGGTATGTGGTATCCCTTGGTTTGTTCTGGGCACAATCTGTGGTGTCATAAGATCATTTCTAGGCGTGACCCCCTCTCTGTGTATCACAGTATTTCTTGGCCAATACGTTCTCATTTTGGAAGGGCCCTGATGTTCAAGACCTATTATTAAGTTTTCCTGATAATATCATGGATCTAGGAGTATTTTCACCAAGAATGTGTGTGCTTTCAGTAGAATCCTATGATATTTAATAGGATGTGGGTTACCTCTAGACTTTTTATCTTGTAATCAGAATATCTTGACGATCTTTCCACATTATTTGAATACATATTCTTGTGTGGAACTGACTTTACATTCCTTTGTGGTATTTGTTTATGGTATTATTTTTTGGTATTCAATTTTTGGAATTCCTTTGTGGTATTACATTGGGGTAATACTTTTTTTCATTACATTGTTGATTCTGAGACTACTAGTGGGTACTGTTACACTCAACCCTTCACGAACATTTCAAACATGTGTCATGTATTGTGTAGATGATCGAACTTTTGAGATATCTATAGAAGGACCAAGATGAGGTGGTACTTATCATGACAATAAATATGTGGTATATTCATGTGGTTCATACAGTATTCCCAATATATATTTTCTTATAGGATGGACCAGTGTTACAGACTCTTCTTAGTTGTCTTTTATTATGGTCCTATTTACATTATTGTAAATCATATATACTCTCATGTTAGATCTTAGTGGTATTCATGTATTTTTTTAAATAGTGGTTTCTACATATCATCATTTGTAGCTTAGATATGTCTACATGTGTACATGTACGTAGTAAAATGCCTCACATTTGTTGTATTTTCCTACTCAGTTCTATTCAACATCCCATGTCCTATTGAAGGTAGGATTAGGGTAGTCACGACATAAGGCCCTCTAGGACAGGTTGCAACATAGTTGTATTAAAGGTGGTCAGTTCTAACTTAGGACTGAGAGTCTGTGAGGTTGGTTCCAATAAACAATTTTATAAGTTTGAAGTTTAGATTTCCAACTAGGGACACCAGTGATGGTGTGAAAACTAACATATCCACTCTCCAAGACTCATTCTACCCACTTATTGACATGGTAGATGGAAACACTTATTTAATGTAAAAATTATGGTATATGCATCATATATGAATTTATGGTTTCCCACGTCATCTTCTGTATGCTTTCTAGATATACTCTATTGACCGTGGTATATGTATTTTTTTATTTTAGGATGCCTCTATATTGATAGCCATCAAGGATTTTATATCGTGATCACAAGGATGATCTGCCTAGCAACGAGGCATCACTATAGGGGCATGTACCAGTGATAGTACCTCTAGATGTCTTACCAAATATACCACCACCCGTTGAGTAGCTACTAAAACCAGCACTACCAGTTGATGATGCATATATGCTAATTGAATTTCATGAGTTTCAAAGGTAGAGACCTACCGAGTTTTGGTGTGATCCAGACCCCCAGTTGGCTGGGTGTTGGATAGAGGCATTCACCCATGTTTTTATCCTTGTGATGATGCCAACTGACCATATGGAAGTCTTTAGTGGGAATCATATTTAGTTCCTCATGGGGAGATGGTGGATCTTCGTGACCCAATCTCATGATCAGACAAACCTTTCCTAGTTTGACATCAAGAATCTCATACAGTAATATTTTTAACCAGTAACATTTCAATGAGTACACATACATGAGATTATTCATCTACAGTAGGGTAGTATGACTATGGCAGAGTATTCAATAATGTTTGTAGACCATTCAGGCTACTCCTTGGACATGGCGAGAGATTAGTTCTTCACGATTCAAAAATTCAATTAGGGATTACTCCAAGCTATCTGTTAATATATGATATTCATTAAAATTTCTACCTATGTTGGGTTACTTGATCGATCCCTTCTAGTAGAGAGTTTTCTTTCCAAGAGAACACTTGTAGTTGGAGTTAATAGTGCACACCCTGTAGCTGCGACCTCAGCAGTAGGCCGCAGATGGAGGTTACTTTGATCCAAGAGCGACCTGCGCTTTTGGGGATAATCATAGGACTCAATTTCCATTGTATAGATCTCCCATGGTGGGTCGAGTTAGCCCATGTATAGATGGTGTTACAAATGTGGTGGTTGAGGATATCTTGCACATGATTGCCTAACCTGTTGTATAGATAATTGGGAGACAATCAATAGACCTATGTGGTAGAGGTTGATCTAGAGTTAGGGTTGTCTATAGGGTGATGGTTGTGGTAAAGGGGCTTCCATGATAGTATGAGATCATCAGAGGTTTTACCTATTACCACCAACACCCCACAGTAGTCCACACCAAGCTTACAGAGTTGGTGCTCAGGTACCTAACCAGTTGCAGGCGATGAAGTCTTATGAGCCCAATTATCCATGAATGATATGAGTTATGATCATTTTCTTTTCCACCATAGTTTTAGTTTTTAAGTACACAGTTTCAATTCATTTATTTCATTCCACTATTGTTTTTCGAGACTTAGAGATTTTGGATGAATCATTGACTCGTCTCTTACACTTAGAAACTCATACAGGAGGAGATTTTATGATCAAATTATAGTTATTATTGTGTTCCCTAACTCTTGGAGGTGAATGTTCTAGTTATGATACCAAGGTAATGTAATCGAGGCCTTATGATGCCATTCTTGGTATGGACTAGTTATCCATAGTTCCTGCTCAGATTGACTATTTGTGGCACATATTATGGTGTGTCTATAGTGATGGAATCTGGTTTTCCTTTGCTGGTAAAATGGAAAAGTAGATAGTATAGAAAGGACTCACACATAAGAGGGTTCCTCTTAATAATCATCAATTTTATAGCCTCACCATCGGTGTAGTGGATGATATGATTCATAAATTACCCATAGATGAGGTAGAGTATGTAGATGTTCTTCCTAATGATGATCTTTGTTTACCTTACCATAGAGATATGGACATCTCTAATGATTTACATCCCAAGATATACCTGATATCTACTTCTTGTATGTCAGATGTCTCTTATAGTGTTTTGTAAACATAGGGTGTATTTGGAGGACATGTCAAGGAAGGGGTTTGTCAGACATAGTGTTTCACCATGGGAAGCCCCCATTTTTTGCACCAAGAAGGTAGTCATGAGCTTGAGGTTTTATGTCATTTAACGGCTCCTAAACCTGGTGACCTTGAAGAAACATTATCCCCTATCGAGGATTGGAAACCTCTATAATTATTTTAAAGGAGAATGATGGTTCTCTATGATCATCCTCACATCAGTCTATCGCCAGTTTCTTGTACGTGATGATGGTATACCAAAGATGGTCATCATATATAATTACAATCACTATGAGTACATGGTAATTCAATTTAGCATTTATAACACCCTATTAGTGTTCATGGGACTCATAGAACACATATTTTATCCTTACATAGATTGGTTCATGGTGGTCTTCATCAATAACTTCACAGTTTACTCAACGTCTGAGGAGAAGCACGTGAAGAACATGAGGATAGTACTGGACACACTCAAAGAGAAAGAACATTATGGGAAGCTCTAAAAGTTTCATTTCAAGATTCAAGAGGTCGGTTTTTAGGGAAAAACATTTCAAAGGATCTAGATGAAGTGGAGCTAGCCAAGGATGAGGTAGTCCTTGCTTGGGAACCACCTAAGATCATTACTGAGGGATGATGTTTCCTTGGATTGGTAGAAAACTATTATTATTTTTACCCAACTTATCTAGAGTTGAAGCACCCTTGATAGCTTTGAGATGAAATGGGAGGCCTTTAATGTTGATAGAAAAGTTCCAATAGTTCTATTAGGGGTTGTGTTAGAGGATGAAAAGTGCTCCCATTCTGAAATTACTAGAGGAAGGTTTCAATCATGTGGGGTTCTATAATGCATGATGGAAAGGGATTGGATGTGTCTTCATGTAGATGAAAGGGGTGATTACCTATGGTTTCCCCCATTTGAGACAACATTAGAATAATTATGTGACCCATGATCTTGATTTATCCGCAGTAGTCTTTACTTTGAAGATGGGGAAGAACTACCTAATGAGAGAGTGGTGTATTATCTACTCTGATTAGAAGTGTCCGAAGTAAATATTATCTCATATGGATTTGAACATGAGATATAGGTGGTGTCCATATTTTTATCAATACTATGAATTTGATATTTTCTATACATTTAGAAAGGGGAATGTGGTCAATGATTCTCTCAGGAGGAGATCTATTACTCCGTTACCGAATGAGGCATCATAGAAGTAGTCCTCCTTGAATATATACTTTTTGAATAGAGATGAAGTAATTTACCTCTCATTGATATTTTTCACCCATAATATCATACTATGTTTCAGGGATGGAAATCTTGGGGATACTGACTATGAGACCCGACATGCTCAGATTTCCATAGGGCATGCTTCTAATAGAAATTTGAAAGGTGGGGAGCATATCATTCTTTCTAGAGGGTGCAAGGTAGTACAAGTGGTGTTTTGGGAGGAGGTTCTGGGGGAGCTCCATATATCCCCTTTAAAGGAATATCTAGGAGTGTTGATGATGTATCCGGACCTCCATCTTCAGTTTTGGTTTCCCAATATGGAGAAGGGTGTTGCAAAGTATGTCTCTCAATGACTTACTTGTTAGTAAGTAAAGGCTGGGCACTAGGTTCCAGCAAGTTTAGTTTATCACCTTGAGGTGTTTGATTGATGTTGGATGGGATATTAATGGACTTCATGATGGGTTTTCCACTTACATTCAGGGGACATGATTTCATATGGGTGATTGTTGACCGTCTCCCCAAGTCAACCCAGTTCTTAGCTATCCGAGTGAAGATTTCAGTAGAGAGCCTCAGATACCTCTGTGTGTGGGTGATAGATCTACCCCATGGTGTTCCAATAATTATAGTTTCATATCATGATTCTCACATTACATCCTAACTACGGAGGGGATTACAAGAGGCATTTGGTACCCACCTACCCTTCAGAACATTGTTTCACCCACAGTCGGACTACTCGACTAAGAAGACTATTTAGGTTCTAAAGGACATGTTTTGGGAATTAATGTTATACGTTAGTTGTAGTTGGTAGGATCAACTACCAAAAGTTTCATTTTCGTACAACAATAGTTATCATTCCACCATTGTTTCATCATCATTCGAGGCCTTGTACGGGCAACCCTACTGGTCTCCCCATTGTTGTACTGACCTGGGAGAGTCTGCACTGATGGGTCTGGATTTGGTGCAAGCTACTATGAAGAAGATGAAGATCATACAAAAGGGGAATAATAATTCACATAGAAATCATAAGTCTTATGATGATAGAAGGAGGACTCTAGAATTTGATGAAGGAGACCACATGTTTTATCGGGTATCACATCAACACAGATCATAGATAATTGGCTGGGATTATAAGCTATCTCCGAGGTGAATCCAAAATTACGAGATATTGTTTAGAGTTGGTAAGGTTGTGTATATATATTTCCTTTACGACCACTATTAGATTGGGTAGATAGTGTCTTCAACCTATTGCTTATGAGGATATATGTGCATAACCCATCACACGTCATCGACTGGGTAAATATGGACATCGAAGATGGGGTGAATTTTTATGAGTACCATATGGAGATATAGGATCGATAGTATATAACTATTCATAGGTAATATATTCCTTTGGTTCTTGTTTGGTGGAAGGAAAATTATCTATAGGAAATCAAATGGGATATGTAGGATAATATTCTTGTTTATAACCCTCATCTATTTTGGTAGCTTTTATTTCGACTTTCAGGGATGTAAATCACAAAGGTGGGGATAATTCAATGTATCATATTATTCTATGGGGTTTTTCATATATTATCTTTGTTGTATTCGAGACTAGTGTTTGAGATGTTGTGAGATTATGACGCCCGCTGCACCTAGAATAATTCATTTAAAAATATTAAACAATAAATAGCCCACACATGAATATTTCTTGAAAAGGTAGAATAACTCATAATTAGATGCACATATTAAAAATACAAGGGAACCAATGAGTTCACGGTAGTGGAATTACCTTAAGTGTGACATAATTTTTTTTTTCGGAACTTGTCTTCTATAGAAATATTCAAGGAGGGAATCACTATAAATAATGTTATTTTATAAAAATGATTTTTTTAAACAATGACTCCCCTTTTTATGCAGTCATTCTAAAAAATTCATGGTAAGACTCATAACCCTTTAATATATATAGAGGTGTGGAGGGATAACCTCTTGAAAAATCATTGATGAATGACGATGAATCAATCGATAGATGCACCTTGGATTCAATGAACCTTGCTAATGATGGAAGTAACCCTACATTCTTTGTCAATGATCAAACCCAATCGAGTATGGGTGGTTGATTGTTTTTAGATTCCTATTTTTTTTATTTTCAAGGATAATGTGGGTCAATACATGAACCTATGGATCTATAGTTCGATCATTTTTGGATGGTTTATAATTAGAAGCATTATTATGGGAGTTTATGTTATTGGTTATTAGTTCTCTATTCTAATGAGAATGAACTGATCTCAACAAGAACAAATACCGAGATTTATTCCTAATGCTTTATATTTGTACTTTTATGTCACCCAATCAATGTGTTTATCACCGTCGAATCTTTATGGACATTACTCAACTTGTTGGGTGGATCGAAATGATATCAGAACCTTGTATTCTTAGAAAATTGTTAGAGGATGATTGATATGTATATATTGGGACCCAAGCACTTTGAATCGATAATAATTGGATTTTAATGGAATTGGAGGAGGCCTCATAGTATAAAAAAGGAACCACTATCAGAAATCCATCAATCGATGACATCATGCATCGATGAAGTAAGCAACAACCAAGGTAACGACCATGGGAGGTGGTGGTGGGGATGGACACATAGAGGCATTGGCCCATAGGACATGGTAGGTGTCTATGTATCTTTGACTTGGGATGTAGTAGGATATCACATGGAATGGTGGTGGTCACATAGGGGGAAAGAATATAGCAAGCGCAGGTTGGGACTATGCAGAGTAGGCCAGACCCAGGTGAAGCAGGACAGGCCGAGTAGGTCAGACCCATGGTGACAAGGCTAGAGCCAAGCCACGATCGACCATGGTGGTCGACTGTGAGAAAAAGTAATTCTAGCTACCACATGACCAAAATATATAGGTGGTGGTCAACTGTGGTGGAAAAGGTATATGGACTGATCATGGGGCCAGTCTTAATGTATATTTACCCCTTTGTAATTTCTAGCTTCCCTAATATTCAAATGGTACATCCGTTTGACGAGACGTTTTCATGGTTGGGACACCAATGATGGGACAAACATTTTGAGATAAACCATGGGTTTTTAGTTTCAAATAATATATGATGAGAGAGTTTCTCTTGGTCCATTATTTGAGGGTTCATTATGGAATTACATCCATGTCAACATACTGTAATATCTTCTAGATTTCATGTCTTAGATGGAGTATTGTATACCTCCCTGAGACTCGAGTGTCATCCCCTATAACCCCTAATGGATCTGGGGAATCAGTTTTATCTTTGAGAGTAGTGCATTGGTCCTCCACTTAGTAGGGTGATCTAGATTGGGTAGGTGGTATCTGTAGGTCTGTTTTTGGTGTGATTCGGGGAAACCCTTGGTCATCTCTGGGTGTGATCCTCTATGTAGCTAGTTGATAAGATTATGTACGTGGTATCACCTTGTCTATTCTGGGTGTGACCCATTTCTATGAATCATATAATTTCATGACCTGTACATTCTAATTTGGGAAGGTCCAAAATGATCTAAACATCTTCATGACTATCTTATATGATATAATTGATTGAGGAGTTATTTATCCAGGATCGAGCTTCCTTCGAGAAAAATCCAATTGCAATAGATTGGTTGTCTCTTTCTCCTAGACTATGTGACATGAATTGAGTATATATGGATTATCATTCCTCATGTGTTTTATAAATATACAGGTGTGGAGATGACTATCAATTCTATTGTTTTATTCCATTTTTGTATTCCTCTACGGTTTTCCTTTTTTGAATTCAATTTTTATCCATTTAGGGTATTACATTGTTGTTTTTGGGTTTCATATTTGGTATTGTTTTACTCACCCCTTTATGGGATTTTCCCACACATGTAATTCCTTTTTGAGATGTTCTTCATTTTGAGAGAGTCTTAGGTGGACCTAGAACCGGTAATGTACAGTGATGATGGATAGATGAGTTGTTTTATTTTGGTTCAAACAACATTCCCAATACCTCTTTTCTAATAGGTTGGATATTATTTATTACCCCTTTCAGTGGAATAGTATTATGGCCCTATTTAGTATTTGGTAATTCCAGCTGTACTATATTGTGATATCTTAGTGGTATTTGTTCCTTTTTTTACTTATTGGTTTTTTCATTTCACCATTTGTGCCTTGGAAGTGTGTGCATTTGTACAGATACTTTGGCTAATGCCTCCCATTTGTGGGATATACCTACTCGGTGATAGTCACCATCCCCTAACGTATAGGACTCGGTCTAGGTATCGTCACAGAGTTGGCCACTCTAGGATGGGTTATGCCATGTGAGTTAAGGAATTTTAATTATAACCAACCTATTGAAAATAATAATTATTTCCTTAATGTAATATAATTTGAAATTTAATTTCTATTCAAGGTGAGAGTTAAATATATAATATGGTTGATCGAAAATATTAATGGGTAATATAGATGATAGAAAAAAATATAAATGATAAATAACAGTGGGAGGAATATATCATATATGAGGGTTGAAATATTAATTGATGATATGATCCATTCACTGTATCTTTTTACTCATGAAATGTCAATTTGGAATCATTGTAGAGTTTTTATATATTAGTGAATGATATGTGTGGGGATTGGTGAAATACATATTTAAAATAATTGATTATATAGATTATTGAAAAGTTCTGCATGATTTTAATAAATATAAGAAAAATATCACTTTTTTAGTTGTTTGTAATGTTTATAGATTAAATTTTAAATTTGATCAATATTTTAATTTAATGTTTTAATTGTTATTATAAATAAAATCCATCGGAAAAAAAATTATTGAGGTGATTTTATATATTAGTTGGGTATTTCAAACATGGATGGAAAAAAATACATAAAAAATTATTTTATTTGTAAAATAGAGGGGTAGTATTCAACAATAAGGAAATTTCATCATCAATGAGACTTGAGTTATGATATAATAACTGTGTTAAGGACATCATAAATGGTATGCTACTACCCATGTGTGAACATGATAATATGAATGATAGATTTCACTATCATTGATATTAATTTATCAAATTTTTTGAATCATATTGATTATTCACATTGAAACACCAAATACAATGTGTACATTGATGTTGTAAGAAATGATATACCATCCCACAAATTAGTTTTACTCATACATATATATTTTAAAACAACATCATAATAAATATCCTAATGCTTTTTCTGTACATGTTTTATTTAGAATTATCATCATATATCATGGAATTCTCAACCAAAATAAAAAAATGTAACTTTATTTATAAGAATTAATGGAAAAACCTTGTATGTAGTGGCTATAAAAGTTCATATCAGTCCCGTAAATATGACAGCTGAATAGTTTTAGGGTCCATGAAATTGTTATATTTTTATAGTATATTACGAGATAAAACATATACCCATATACCACCTAGGTATAGATCCATATGAACAACAAGTTTAACCAATACAATGTAAAAAGAGTTGTACATATGCACAAGACCATGCACATCAAATTCAGCATTGATAATAATGATTAGTTTGTGACGTGTTTTTAGATAACAATTAAAGGTGAATTTATGATATATTCCACCAATATGATATGCCTATAATGAAATAATGGATGAATAAAATAGTAATTTGTTGGGATTTATCACTACAAGAAATATTTGCATCATAAATGGTTTATTAATGTCTATAAAAATGATTATATTATATTAATATTGAGTTCCCTAGTCAATGTAGATGAAAACTCTTGGAATAAAACTTGAATTAATCCCAATAGAAGATATTAAAATATAAAACAACATCACTACCACATTGTATTTCATTTTTGATTAATGATTTCAAAATATACAATACAGAATAAAAATTATTGACCCATGTGTTGGTGATAACCCAAATGTCATAGTGTGGATGAATGATGTAAAGAAAAATAAATATCTTAAATATAATGCGATGAATCAACAATGTGGTAGTAGGTTTTATGGAATATGAATGTAATTAATGAATATTAGATTCTATCTAAATACCAAAAGGAATTTAACAATGACACATGGTGTGATATTAATGGTGGATAAGATAGTGTAGTTTCTATATTTTAGAGATACAATGTCATTGTAAATGTATGCATAATGTATATAATAGTGTAATAGATGCCATGTCATAGACCAACTTCTACCTTCAAAATTATATTTTATTATTTATTTATTTAAGGTCTCATACATGATTCATTGTCTAATATATATTATTTTTTCCATGTTTTTAGGTTTTAATATAGTGTGAAAGATTAGCCTATATGATTATAACATAGCCTTGTACAACCATGTGGATGAATATAAACATTTAATAGATCATTTTTACATAGTTAGATCACATTTACTTTAACCATTAAGTATAAACATGTAGCTTACTTGTGTGTCTCTATAAATGAACATGGTTGGAAAAATATTTTTCAAACTAACAAACCGAACCATGTATACTACAAAGAATATTTAAAGTATCTAATTTACCATCTTTACTATTTAAATTATTACCTCACGGTCCCACAAACTCCCCCTTATTCTCTGGAATCACCACCTAGGGGATCCCCAATTATGCCTCTTCCCTTCACCCATTTCCCACACCTGGTGAATCCATGGGGTTACATGATGATTTAAATACGGAACTTCAAAAGGTATCATATTTTCTATTTTATTTCCACATCCTTCTTTATTAATTATTATTTCATATTCTCCCCCTTAATTTTTTCCTCTTTGGATGAACCTTAATCAGAACATGGATTTTATACATGGTGATTTTTTGTACCTATATATTATGATTCTCACATAGATATATATTTTCTAGAATTATTTATTAAGGGTGATGGATTTCCCATTTTTAGGTAGGTTTCCACTTGTATTGTTATTCAAATTATAAAATAATGATTGATTAGATTTCTATAGACTTTTTTTGGTTTATACTGATAGTATCATAAGTATTGTAGTTCATTATTTGAAGATAAGTGTGATTATATTTCTTTCCCATGAATGAAAAGTGATTCATCTAATTTATCCATAAAAGATAATTCTATTTTTAAACTATAATTAACGCCGAACATTAAATAAATTCATAAATGGATTGTATAAAGTTATTTTTCATTATCAAATAGCGATTTGGAAATGAAATTAGTATTCAATAGAATCCTTGTGTTTCTTGGGTGTTCCTAGATCATAATAGTTAATTTCCACAAAAAACTAAAATTTCTTAAATATGTTATAATGTGTTGTAATTGGTTTTAAAAGTAAATTAACAATTTCTTATTTTAGAGGAATGATCACGAGTCCTAGTTGTATCATTAAATTATGGTTTTCAAATGTAAACTGGACCTTAAATAACTCATCTAATAGATTAGCATAAAGACTTTTTATAAGACATTATTGTCATATTATAATTAATGTATGGATTTAATGGACATTGTTTTCAATGTTTTTGTGTACTTATGGATCTGACTAATTATATATAAAAAAATTTATTTATCAATAAATATATAGGTATATTTATCATATAACTAATCACTGCTATTTACATGGACACCTCGATTTTGGACACTATGGGATAGTGTGCATTATTAGAGATTTGTTTGATATAAGATGTTGCACTACCTTAGAATTAAACTCTATATAATGGATATTTGAATGGATCACACCAATATTTAGGATTATTCCCATTGTTTAGGATAAGTTAGTTAAAATTATGTGGTTGGATAGTTTGATTCCATGATGTATGGATTTACGATAGATAAATTTTTACAACTGTAATATATTTCCCACCTTGATATATGGTTTTTATAATTTTTATTACTATTTTTTATTATCTAATACTGTGTTATCCTATTTTTATTATTTTTAATATTATTTAAATATTAATTTTTTTTATCCAAATATATTATTCATTTTAAATGAAAATGAACTATTTTAATTATAGGAAGTCATATGTTATAGTAAGTCACATACTTCATTATATTTAATGTATTGAATGCATTATTTTATTTTAAATGAATAAAACTTCATTTTTTAAACAAAATGAATTCATATAAAATTATTACTTGTTATTGACTTCAAAACTAAAATTGAAAAACAATATTTCTAGTTTTTTTTCAAACTATCTTGAAATTGATTATTTATTTAATGATTACTAATGGGGTGTGGTTTCTATTTATAAAAAATAATTGGATTTTTATTATTCTTATTAAAATTATTGGAAATTTTCTTCTAGTTTTTACTCATATATCATGATTCTCTTGAGGTTTAACGGTGACTATTTTTCACATGGAGGTTAGTTGATTGTTTGGTTTTATTTATGTTTTTTTATCACATCATCCCAAACCTCCGTCCTTATTTTTCATCCATAGTTTTATATGATGTATTTACAAATTCAATTATATGAATTTTGATTATGTTTGGTTATTAATTTTAATTCATCGTGAGATTATTATGATTTTTATTAATTTCTCTATATAATTGATTAGTTATTTGTCTATTGGTGCCCAATGTATGGATGCATTATTAAATAATTTTATTAAAATTTACAATAAAATATTAATTTATTTTATATTTGAAATCACTACCCATTTTTTAAGCCTTGGTGCTTGTTTATAGATTATAGGGATTGGGATTTTCCTTGGGCCTTTCTATAGACTGCCCTGGGTGTCCAAATGATGGGTGGACCATGCTAGTATGTGAAAATATTTTTTCAGATCCAAGGTTTTTTAGAGGGAATTAGTACTAGGATCCAATTTTATATTTGTATTGAAATGTTATATTAGTGATATGACTACCAAAACATGAGAGGTAAATGATGGAAGGGTTTATGATGATCTTTCACATTAAAATCCTTCTGTTACCATGGGAATTTATGTTTTATGTTTTGGTATTTTTCTTCCTTTAATTTATTTTTAGTGTGTTCTGAATTGGTATCGTGAAGTTTATGATAATTATATAATTTAATTTAATAAATTATTTTTATGTAAAAGATGATGACAATTATAGGAAACATGTGGTACCAAGAGATCCCACAAAGCCAGTTAATCAATTTGGAGAAAAGGTACATTGTTTGAAATGGCTCTTAGTGGAAGTTGTGTTGTTAGAACATTTTTAACCAAACCACATGGCTTGGATACAGACATTCTAGAGTCCATTTGACCTATATATTTTATTTTATTTGATTTTAATTAATTTTTATTTTGAAATGTACTCTTGTGTTGAAAAAATGTGTCTTATATATTAAAATATTGGAGTTAAAATAGAGAATTTTTGATGTTGAAAAAAGAGTATCTTCATAAAGTAATGTAAAAATAAACAGGAAATTTAGATTTTGAATAAAGTAATTTTGATAGAATAGATTTAAAAAAACTATATGTGATTTCATAATATTGTAAATTTTAAAATAAAATTGTTAGAAGTGGAATAAAATTTAATAATAAGTAAATAAATTTTAGATAACTAATCTAGCATTATTTTAAAAAATAAAAAATGTGTGTTTAATTGTGAGGTGATTTTTAATCTTGATGGATTTATTATTTGACCAATAAAATGATATAACAATAGAAATAAAATTTTGAATATGATTTAAAACCCTTAGTTAAAGAGCTATATTTCATTTTATTTTTGACATATGATAAGGTCATTTCTCAAACTAGTTTGTTTTGAATGGGGGTGATTTTTTTTCAAATTATGCATTCCTTTGTGAGTGAATTTATAAAACATTTAATTTTATATTTGTGTTTTTGAAATTTTTTTTTCCCATTTTGATTATCTTTATTCTTTTTTTCATTTGTTTTCTCCAATGGGTTTTAATGGAACTTTTTTTATTTAAATTGGCTGTTGAGAATCATTTAGGCCCACATATTTTTTTATTAT
Organism: Viscum album; assembly: GCA_963277665.1. NCBI lineage: Eukaryota > Viridiplantae > Streptophyta > Magnoliopsida > Santalales > Viscaceae > Viscum > Viscum album. The sequence goes on from OY728146.1 coordinate 1,116,321,752, forward strand.
CCCCCAATTAATGTTTTAAGTGAACCATGGGAGAAAATATATTAATGGGTACTATTTATAGTGATTCATTTATTAGTATGTTATGTCTCTTTATGTGTTTTATAGACTACTATATTAAAATGGGAAGATGTTCATGGGGTGACCGTTTTTAAGATTCACTCAATTGGTTTTCCTTGTTCATAAATTATGGGATGTGGATTACTTTATATTAATTTATTTCATAGTGAAGTGTTGGTATACTTATAGTGAAGGGTTATGGGTTTTAATTTATGAAAATTCTATTAAATAGTTTTTTATAGGAAAAATAGGTTGTGTTTTTGGTGTAAAATGGTTGAATGATACTTGGATTAGTTGAGTTCATTGAGAGATACTCATCTTAAAGATGGATCCTTGGTTACTCCATAATTACACATGTATCATTCCCATGATGTTCCTCAAGTGACTATTTATATTGGGGAATTCTTAATTTAGATCTTTAATTTTCCATTTTTTGAACATCCATACCGTGATTGTCTCATTTTGAGGAACTATATTTTCTGATCATTGATTATTAATTAAATATTTAGTTCTCAATTAGTGTAATTTATTTTAGGATAATATTTATGTATTAATGGATGCACTTGTAGATTTGAAGGTGATTTAGATACCTAGTTAATATCCCCATTGATTTTTTTTGGAATTGTTTATCGTCTTATTGATTCTTGGGGAGATATGAAATGTATTGGGAATGAAGGGCATGTAAGTAGAATATCATCTTCTTTTTAGTTTTTTTCTTTGTTTTCATATTAAGAGGATTAGTTAATTTGTTGATTTATATTATATTTGGTAGACCACCATGGTTGATCATCCCTCATTTTCAACCCTCCTCAATATTGGGTTTAGTTTCCATGAATGATACTAATCCGGGATGAGGTTTTACCTTGTTTATCAACCTTCTTTTTTAGTATTCTTTTTAATAATATTATCAGAATTTCATTTTAAAAATACCTTTGGAAATGAGATCACACTCAATAACTATTAAAATTGTAGGATTATTAATATATGACTATATTTTTTTCATTAAATGAATATATTTTGGGAATAAAATTTATTTCATATCATTCGCTCATTGAACCATTTCCTCCATAGTGTCCATGGCGCCCCATTATTTTTATGATTGATTTGTGTTTCAAGATGATGAGTTCCATAATTTATATTGGTCATGCGAGAAAATTGCGGCATTTCAGGTTAAGGAAACATTATGGTGGGACGAATTGTCACACCCCTAGCCTAATTTTCCCAAATATTTTATTTATTTTTTATTATATATATTGATCCTTAGGCATGGAAAATTATTTTTAAAATTTGTATTGTTTTTGGGTTTTATTAAAATATTTAATGATAGATGACATGTGATAATCAAGTGGATATTATGACTATGTAAGAACAAATTTTTAATATCTGTTATTCATTATTGGTTAATGGTTTTCCAAACCGTGTAATTAAATTGTGTTTATTCCTTCTATGTATATTTACTAGAACAATGCTAGGGAATGATTTCTAAAATAGTGAAACTGAACTACAATACCTTCCTAGGACATTAAAAATATCTAAAACAAAATCCAACCACACTTAATTTTTAACTCATCCTTCCCCCTTATTACACTTTTCACTTAGATGGGGATCCCTATTTGTTCTCTATCACATCTATTTCTCAATCACTTGTAGAGATTCCAAGGTTTTGTTATTAGTATCTGGATCATCATGGTATGGCCTCCTTTCCCTTTCATTTTCTCTTAAATCCATATTTATTATTGATTTTATTCTATCAATTGTTATGTTTGATAGAAGCCCCATCTCGAGTATCATATTGTTTTTGGTTACATTATTACATTAGTACTAGATATAATCGATTGAATCCTAAAGGACTAAATAGTTTAGATGTCTTTGAAAACTAGATATACAAAAGATTCCAATTTTATATTAAAAAAAGTAATGACATATCTTAAAAAACAATTAATCCTTGATATCATTCACAATATCCTTCATAATAACCAAGGGAATGGAACAAAAAATAAAGGGTTATCATAGTTTCAGGGTAAGAGTTATATATAGAAGATGTTATGAGGAGTACGTTAGAATAATTAACATGGATGAGTGGATAATCAAAACACATACCGTTTAAAAACCAACATGCGTTAAATGGGAATACATGGAAAACATAATAATTTTAAAAAATGGGTAATGAAAACATAATTCGTAATAAAGGTCATATATAATTCAATATATTCATTATCATGTCCTTTAGTCCATGAAATTATGAATCTTCCTATCAAGGCCTCTCAATCGAGACATTATCATTTCATCCATTCCTCTCAACCAAGACATTGTCATTACATATATTCCATTAAACCAATAAATTATCATTGTATATGATAAAACATAACAAATACTCTACCATTATGAAATGATATTATATAATAATCTTATAAATCAACCCAACCTATTTTTTCCCTTGAGAAATTTAAATAAATCAAGGGGATATCAATAACCAAGACCTATCTATTACTTTCATGTCCAAAGCATTTGTCAAAATTACTTATAATCCCATATTTCAATTTATTTAATAAAAAATATATAATATAAATAACTCATCTCATAAAAGATTCTATAGAATGACAATTGAAGGTATTATTATATCATATTTCAAAAAACAAAAATGGGTGTTGTTATAAGTAAAAATATATTAAAATATAACTAGATTATTTCTTTAGGAAAATACCATTTAATTTTGAAATTAATTATTGAAAATATAACAAAATATAGATGATTAATAATTTTAAAAAAAAAATCATTGAAAAATGAAAATTATTCTTTAAAACATTAAGTAGAAATAACATCTTGAACTTTTATTCATGTCATGTTTGATAAAATAATGATTTTATTCTCACCATTCATAAAAAGTTCCTCGATTAGAAAAAATATTAATTAATAATTTCTAAAAAATGAATAAAAAGTAAAATTTGGGAAAAATGAACTTAATAAATCACTCTATAACAGCCAAATTAAATTCTTAAAATTTTTTAAATAAAACATGGGCATGAAATGAAATTATTTTCAGTTGCATAAAAAACATATCCGGTTTTCTATAAAAATATTGTTTTTGTATCTCAGGTAGTTAATGATATTAAAATGAAAGTAAAATATATAATATAAATTAATAAATATATAATAATAAAATTCATTATTTGTTAATAGATATATCATAAAATTTCAAAATAAGAAGATTAATTAAAAATAAAATGGGAAAATAATTACATTGTAATATAAATCCCTTAATAATTAGGTATCATTTAAATAATATCATAAATGAATGATATAACATAAAATGAGACTATAAACATATGAATATAAATTTATTCATGATATAATATATAAATGGGTTAGTATATACACCCCATGAAAGAAACAAGTTGTGAATATAGCATACATCACATGGAAAAAAAAGTGATGCGAGAAAACCCTTTCCTAATATTTAATAACTTTTTAATAGTTTTTATTTTCCTTTATCATAAATACAAATTTACCATTATTATATATATATATATACCATATAGATACTTTCAATATATTATGTCATCAAATTATTACACTTCATTACTAATTTTTGTGAAATTATCTATCAAAATCATCATTTCTGATTATTAACTGTCTTTTATTTTCATGTAAGTATTTATAAAAGAAATTTTATATTGATCATGGAATGTTAATATATATTTTCAATAATGATATAATTGTAATATAGATTTATAATATATATATTTTCTGTCATCAGTAAATGGTAGATATTGAAAAATTAATTACAATGTTCATGGAAGTTATAAGTCATACATAGTTATAAACATTATTTCCATTTTTTATAAAATATTACTAATGAAAGGTAAGAAATTATCAAAAAATTAAATATTTATAAAAACATCACAAATAAAATACTTTTTATTAAACCCATCATAATAACAATAAATGCTAATTGGTGATGAAAGCGTGTCACTCTACTATATGGAGACGGTAAGTTGTATGTGTGCAAGAAATAAATTTTCACATTCTATATGATGTAAAGAAGGTGGATAGTGGTTATAAAAATTTTATAATAACAATTAGATAAATTAATTATTGCGATTTAATTATTATATAATGGATACAATATATTTAGTTGAGATAATATATGAAATAAATTTTAAAGATTTCAGATAAGAGTTAAACCTATTTGTGAGAAACATTTATTTTAATTACACATTAAGGTAATAAAGGATGGTAATTTTAAAAGAACAGAAGATTTAAAATGGGTTTGTGGAATGATGGAGGAATTATGGTAGGTTTGATGAAATATTATCATAAAAAGGTGTTATGAAGAGAGTTGATTATTTTACCATTTAGAAGTGATGCGAGGGACACTATTTTAATTATATTAAGAATTAAATTTATATACATTTTATATTCATTAAAAAATAGATCAATATTGATTGAATTTTAAGATTAGAGGATAATTAGTTTAAATTCTATTATCACATTAAACTTTGTTAATTTTCTGAAAACTTTACACCCTTACCTCTAAATATCATCCTTATGTTAACCCTATTGATAATTACATTGATATCAATGATCATTACAATTTCAGGTTCACACAGGATACTATAAAAAAGTTATCCATAAATAAAAAAGGGTATACATTTTTGATCCATATCTAATTCAATTGACTAAATATAGTCTTTTTATTATTTTTAAATCATTTAATAAAATATTTTATAATATAAAATGATATTAAAATAATTTTTGGAAATACATGAAATATAAATATAATATATGCTCTTACTCAATTAAAATGATTCCAAAATTACATTGATTCATAGAAAATGATAAAAGGATATTTTTTATAATCACATAATAAAAATTTTCACAGGTTTGTTTTGCATTTTAAACCTTATATTATGGAATAACCACTTGAATAACAAATTTTGTTCTTTAACATAGTAATGAATTTTTTAGTAATAATGGAATATAATATTATTTATATGTTATAAATCAGATCCTAATTTTAAAATGTATTTCATTTTAGATAATATACCATCCTATCAATCATATTAAATTATTATTATGATTTTTAAAAATATTAAGGAAATACATTTATCATTAAATACTATTAATTTTGTTTTAAGAACTATTCAAATAATTTTAAGTTGGAAACCACCAGATGTAAATGGAATTTGAATGTAATACATACACACATAAAACATATTCCATATTTATATAAAAAATATAGAAAAAAAATTCATTGAGATTATATTAAATAATTTTTTTTTAAAAATAATATAATTTATTTTCTTTTAAAAGAATAGATATTATCTATGATTTGAATAATAATTTAATGTAATTACTCAATCCATAACAATTAAAAATTAATTAATTTGAAAAAAATATTAATTTTTATTTCAAATAAAAAATATAATCCAAACATAACCACTTATTATCTATATGAAAAAATATAGATATTAAAGTCAATAGATTGTCATTTAGTTTTTTTTCAAGTGTTAAAATCATATAAAGGTAAATATGAATTAAAAATGGCACTATCAGGCCATATTTTATAGAAATACATGATAATGGCTGAAATGTAATCATTAAATAGGATACAATAATGGTTTATAGAAAATGTAATGCCTTATCCCATATTTTTCATCCTTATTTTTCATCCTTATTTTTCATGTTTTACCTTTACTAAGGGGATAACTATTTTCCCAATTAATTATTCATAATGAAAAAAAGTAAAAAGAGATATATTTTCCACATTAAATGATCCCAATTATAAATTTTTCTTCATTTTCTCTTGATAAAATATTAATTTTTTCAAAAAATGTATTATAAAATAAAATTATAAAACACAATAAAAAACCTTTTTTAAAATATTTTGTTTTTAAGAATTTAAATTAACTTAAATAAAAATAAATAATTTTTTATATTACATTGGAATTAGATATATAATTATATATAAAATTAATCAATTCTTACTTTAAGAAAAAATTAAAAATATAATGCAACATTTAAATTAATTTTTTTATTGAGAGAAAATGATAGCTTTTGAAAAATCAGTTTTTACTATTCATTGAAAAACAAAAAATTTAATGTTTTTAAAATTAAACCAATGTTAAAATTAATATTATAATTACATAAATTATATTCCTCTAATAAATTATAAATTGTAAATGTGCACTAAATGTTTAACACCGTAAGATATTGTAAATTATTATTTTTTTCAAATTTATTTATCATTTTTAATATTTTTCATTTCATACTGCATTGAAGATAACTTAATTTATTATAAAGAATTTTGATTGGATTAAATTATATGAAATAACACTTTAATAATGAAGTAAATAAAAGATAATATTTAGATATCTCTATAAAGGACAACGAGGTTGGCTTGTGTTACATATAATAACGAATTTCTTTATCGTCTTGCGTAACAAGAAATACCGAGATTTACTGATCAAAATTATATAATTAAAATGTTATTAACTAATATTATAAGATATAACACAATTTATTAATTATCTATTTGATATATTATAAACTAATTAATTAAAATATATCGTTAAAAAAATAAGATTAATTGTTCGGTTACCAATTAGTTGGGAACAAATATGAAAACCAATTTAACCTAAATGATATTTTTATTATTTTTATAATCACGAAGCTTTTGTACCATAATAAATTAATTTAATTACAATTATTGAGTATTATTAATTTATTATACATTTTTTATATTCAATTTTATAATTTTTATGTTCATCAAATTGATTTATTAGACATAAGATAAGAACAGTCCCAATTTTATGCTTAAAAACAAATACTTTCATGAAGTTATTTTCAATAGATTCTAACGGAGAGCCCCTATTAAATCCAATTTTTATAATTTTTGTGTATTTAATATTTCAAAAGATGATCATATTCAAATTTATAATAAAAATATTATGTTTGGATAATTTTTAGTTATTTTCTATGAAGTTTATTTTATAAATGAAAAGTGATAAATACTAAATTGTAGTTCAAAACTGCTTTTCCATCTAATTTATTTATAAGTATAAATTATATTTTAATTATGTTTACAATTATAATTAGATAATGTTTTTTCAATTAATAAAATTTATGTAATTTATATCAATACCACATTAAAATTTGGTTTAAATACAAAGATGTTTTTGAATTTTTATACATAAAATCTCCTCATTGTCGATCCTACTTTAAGATTAATTTTAAATTAATTTATACCAATTATATTGTTGGAATTTGAGAAAATTCTTTCCGTATTTGGAATCAGAATAATTTATAATTTCTAATAAGGATAAATTTGTTTTTAACAAAAAATTATTTTTGAATTTAATTAAAAATAACTACATTGATTAAGGTAACATTAAGATTAACTAAGGAGTAGACCTTAAATTCAAGTCCCAAAACGAACTATAAAATTTTACCAAAACCATTTAATGGAAATTATTCTTCCATTAAACTTCCATTATTGAGATTTTTTCTATGTCTATATATAGGTAATAACATGTTTTACACATAACTAGTTTTCAATAATTTCATGTGAGGCATTTCCTTCCCTATAAAAGGCCACCAACTCTTCATCTTATTGAAACAACAAAAACCTCTTAGTTTCATATAAAATATCAACAATAATCTTAAAAAAACCATTAAGTAGTCATTAATTCCTATAATTGGGAAAAGAAGCTTCAAAGGAATCCTTTGGGTAGAATCCAAAAGGAGTTACTTGATTAAGAGGTAACATATTCTCTAGAGTTATTTACAATATTTTCATTATCAAATACAAAATAAATCTTATTACATGTTTGAATAAAAACACTAGTATAATAAATTCACTGTTATTTTTCTATTATTATGTTACAACATACATTTACACAAAGATCCATATAATGGGTAACCGACTTAATGCTTAGGTGTACAGTGAACTACTGCCTCACAGAAGAATGATTTTTTGTATTTCCATTACAACCACTCAATGTGTGAATTATGATGGTAAAAATATTTATATATGTCATATAATATTTATTTTATTTATGTATTCTAGTTAACATCAATTTGAACATATATCATTATAATTTCAATTTGGTGTAAATATAATAATTTTGTTTGAGGAAGTGTGGACTACTAGCCCCTCAAAGCAATATGATACATTCACACACTACAAGGAATATATTAAGGATAGATTCTAATAGAATTACAATATATAAATATATACATAAGTTTCATTTACTTATTATCTTTCAATAAAAAAAAAATCGGAAGTAGTGTTCATGTGTACGTACGACCTACTGTCTATATGAATGGTAAATTCCATTTTATGCTTCTATATTAAATAATATTATTATAAAACAAATATAAAGAATATTAATATTATTTTTATCATTTATTTAATTATTTAAATTATGATATAAATATAATGAAAAAATATGTAAATATATTAAGTCACATGTGATAAACAAAACAGATAATACCCAAAGTGAAACATTGTCTTAGAATTGTTAAAAAATAGTTAATATAAATTCATAATAAAACCATATATGATATTAAATATATGAATATGATATATTAAAATTTTTATAAAAAAAATAAATTTAATATATAGGAGTTTCTTATGAGTACAAATACATTCAAGAGAGAATGTAAGGTGATTACATCTCACATTTTATTTATGTTAGATACATTCCATGGTCACCACTATATTCCTTCATGTGGTTTATATATAATACCCAAGAATTTATTATATGATTATAATTATTATATTTCTATATATTTAAATATCCATTATATTATCTTTCATTCATGGGGTTTATGTTTCAAAAGTTACCAAATTGTTATGATTGTTTTTTTCTCTATTTAACTTCATTGAAACACATTCCATGTTATGAACATATATTTTCATATGATTTGTACATACTTAAATTTAAATGTTATATCATTAACCTCTATCCTTTAATTATATTTTATGATTCTGGAAATTTAATTTTTTACATGGGGAGTATGGTTTAATGTTTCTAAGTGGTAAGATTTTATTGAATCAATCTCATATGTTTTCGAGATTGTTTATGTTTATGCTTCATTTGATGAAATATTATGATCCATATCTTAAGGAAAATAATTAATTCCAATCTTTTATAGTTATTCATGATATATTGATCTATTGGTAATATTTTTGTATTATTTGGTATATAAGATAATTAAGAATGTTTTTCTAAGAAGACCTGACATTATCCTCACTTCTATCAGAAATTTGTGTTCCTTTATAGCCATGTTTTCCATAAAAGAGTTTTAATGAAAATTATACTAATCTCCTATGATCGTTAAATGAAATATTTACCATTTTTTATTTTTATAAATTTTTCCAAGGGATATTCTTATATCTTTACAAACCAATAATTTTATTACCCTCTTACAAATTGTTTTTTCTAGTAATCCTATATTAAATGTAACAATTTAACCACCATCACTTCTCTAAAGATTCCTTTCCATGTTTAAAAGGGTAATTTTTAAGAATTTTTGTATTTTTTTTAATTTTGTCTCAAAATGGTTTTATTATTTGTATATAATTTTTTAAAGTGTTTTATAGGAAATTGGTTTTCAAAATGTTTTCAACCACCTTTGATATGTTTTCATGGGAAATAATTTTGAAAATTTTTTCACGCCTTATTTATAAATTGTCTATGTATTTTGAATGAAATGGTTTTCAAATCACTTTTAAGATTATTTGATACATTTTAAAGTTAATTTTTTTTGAAAAAAATAAATCTTTGTGGAAATGATTTCTATGTGTTTTCAATGAATTATTTTTCATTGTTTTAAATCTTATTTTATATGTCTTCTAGGAAAAAAGTTTTAAAAATTATTTAAATTCTTATTGATAAATTTTTATAATGTTTTTTCAGAGAACTATTTTCAAATAGTTTTGTGTATTAAAAATCCTTTTTCATGGAATTAATATTATTTTTCTCATTTTATGTTTTTCAAAGATATTTCAAAATTATTTCACATTTAAGATAACATATATTGATGTTACTCATTCCATTCTAGGAAAATTATTCAATGTTTCATTCAAATTATTTATCTCAATGGATTTTGTTCTGATGGATTGATGTTTTAAAACATTTTTCTCAATCATGGGTTATATTATTGTGAAACCTGGTTCATTTAACTAGTTTTGTTTATGATGAAATTATTTTGAAAATTATATCAGTTCCTACAAGTTATGATATTATTACTTATTTTTAATACTCATTTAATTTCATAGGCTACGTTATGATAAATTTTTATGATATTGCGGAAAATTTATGTATGATTTTACTTTGAAATGGGTTGGAAATATATCTTCCACCAATGCATTGGTTAATGTTTTATATCTCATGAGATAAACATGGCTACAATCAGAAATGAAGTCGGTTTACTAATACTGGGATAGAACGAGGGTTTAAACTATTCAATAATACATGGTTGGAGAGGAGTTTTACCCAATTCAGTAATGTACATTTTCCACTGTGATAGTCATGGAAGTGATGCCTTTTCTATAGTGGAATTCATATTAATTGATTATGTTAATGACAAAATTAATTGCTTTATTCCTATGATATTCTTTATTGGAATATTTTATTTATTTAATTATGACTGATTCCCTCTGAACAACTCTTTTTTCCAGGATTCATGATTATGATCTTTGATATGCATGGTATGATATTTAATTTTTTAAGATCGTGTTCCCTTCTACAAATTCTCTTCATAATGCTTACATAACACCCTTGATTATCCTCACTAAGAATTTCAGTAAACGCATTTTTAATTTTCATTTCCTTAGGTAATAAAGAAAGGTTTTATGTAATAGTAAAAAATGGATGATGTTTATGGGAGATGTTGAAGATCATTAACACAGATAAAATATTATTTCCCGTGTTTCAAAGGGAACTAAACTATTACAGTCCTTGAGAATGTACATTTACAATGTTCTGAATATTCATATATATTGATATAATTTCCACGAACCTTATACATGGGTCACTATAGTTGGTATCAAAGTAACATTTTTGTCATCCTATACAAACTATGATTAAAAAACATTAGTAATATCCCTTGGTTTATTTATAAGGATATGTCTACAGATGCCTCTAAGGATTAGTATAGTGGCCTTTTTACATTTTGGACAATTTCATTGAATTTTAGTAATGGAATGACACTATAGATTCGTTGTAATACATCCATGTCTAGAAAATACAAGTGCATATCATTGTGGAATAGATGTTCCTAGGGGTAAAAAATCTACCAATATATAACAGACCAAACTCAAGGTAATCTGGTATATGACAATGGGACTTAGAGAACACCAGGTTTGACACTCTCGGGGGTTATGGTTTGGGAATTTACAAAACCCTTCACGACCAATCATGAAGGATTTAAATATAATTTGGTAATGAATAACCAAAGAATGACATAGGGGTTCATATATTAAGTAAGTTTTCAAGATTTATAAATCCTATATGTAACTAATTTTAGGACTAAGTGTTTTTATACTATGATATGTAATGATCACACTAAGCTTATAATTTTAGTCAATGGGAGGAACTCAAAGTAAATGGATTAATGTTGAATTTCATTGAATATTATCTGATGAGTAGTCATGTTGTTTGATCATTAGAAGGAATTATTTTTTCATCTGGCCTAATAATTTTTTTAAACATGATTAACAACCTGTACTATAACCAACTGTCCATCCCCCAAGAGAAGATAATGAATGAGTTTTCCAAAATATTTTGTAATGTAGACCATGGAGGAAATAAGATTCTGTTTCTATTATGTCAGGAATGTGGAAGAAATCATATAAAAAACATCACAAAGGAATAATTTTTTTTATGACTATGGAAAACATTGACTTAAATAAATTGACTGCAATGAAAAAAATAAAGAGGTCGTTTAACAAAATAAATGAGAATATTGACCTCCCTGAGTTGTTGGTGAAGGTTATGTGATATAAGTTTAGAATAAATGGTCCTTATGAAACATAATTTCCAAATAGAAGAGCTCATGTAGAGAATCAGTAAGGTTGTGTGAGTAGTGGTTACATTGTAGATGATGAAGAGACTACAGATGAAATGTGAAAGGGGAGGGTTATTGGGTAGCTAGATGAGTTATCCTTGTTAACAGAATAAGTATAAAGTAGAATAATTAATATTTTTATATATTTGGATTCTTTAATTTTGTTATATGAATGATTAATTATATATGGATTGTCTTTTTATGATTTTCTCAGCAGATTTACAGGAACACATTGAATGGTTCTGATTAAATAGAAAAGTTATATAATGGAAAGGTATGTCCATGGAAAAATCCTTAAGGGAAAGATAGCCCTTAATATCTTTCTTATGTTATGACAACAATTTTTGGATAAATATATTCAAGATATGAATATGTAAATTTGAATGTAATGATCACTTTAGTACTAAATAAGGGATTGTTGAAAGGTGGTTGAAAAAGTTTACAAAACCTTAGGATTTATGGAATATATCCAATATATATTAAATAAGAAAGCATGAATGTTTTAAGTATGTGATTATTGTAATTTATGTTTTTACCATGATTTAAGAGAATATATAATGAGTGTATTCACATGCTTTGATTGTGATAACCAAGAGATACATTATGATACACGGGGGAATCAATGTTAAGATGATTTTGAGACTTTGTTTATAATGTATTTTATTTTCATTTTTACAAGGGTTATAAGGATAACCATTTCTGAACAGTTTATGTTAAACTTAAGAGGAAGTATTTATGAAGAAAGATTATATTGAAAACCCAGTTTAAAAGGCTATTTAGTGATTAACATTATTTCATGTATTGTTATCCTTTTACTTATAAAACTATATTTGGATGGTTTCAGAAGAGGATATCATTTATGTTGGGTGAAAACCAATCATGTTCAGAAAGGACACATGTCTTGAACCCATGGCCGAATGATTATAAGGGTTTTATGTGTACCATTGGCTAACATGATGTCTCAGTTAATGTGTATTTATTATTGATTAATAAATTTGAATGATTAATCAATAGGGGTACTTATTGTTGTTAACTAATTTATTTTGACTATTTTTTTTCATAAATGTTGATAGACTTTTCATTATTATATTTTCCTTAAGATCCATTAAAATCGTATTTTATATTTTTATAAATACTTGTTAATTTCTATATATCCATTATTTGAGGTAATGGTTGAATTATAAATTAAGAAAAGTACAACAAAATAATTTAATCATTTGTATTGTAATATATTAATTAAATAAAAATTCTCATGACAATAATTTATCCTTAGGGAAAGGATCATGAAACAGGAAAGGTTATCATAGTACCTTCTTTTCCAATTAATCAAATTGTACCTCAGATCATCAGAAATTTATCGACTTCTTATTTTTAACTTTCTTAAAAATCGATTTATATATCACACTATACCAAAACATGATAGATATATTTTTCTCCCATGTTTGTGTTTTCACATTTCACCAATGTTCTCTTATTTGAAAACCTAGTTAAATGTTACTATAGGTAATAGTTATGTAAGTAACATTACTTTTTCAAAATAAGTTCTAGTATTCATTTTTACAATGTGGGGTAGAATATGAACATTAATGTATTAAGACATTGATACCCAAAAAAATTTCTTAGTATAAATTCATTTTAAGTGGGGTTGATTGAAACACCCATTGATTTTTTGAATAATTTTTTTTTGAATTAATTTAAACATTTTAATATTTTTAATTTCACACCACAATGAAGATAGATGAATTTATATTAAAGCATAGTGGTTGGATTGATTTATATGAAAAACCATGTTAATCGTGAACTACATGAAACATAATCATTATATTTCTTTACATAGAATAGTGATGTTATCTTTCATTACAATAAAAAATGACTTTCCTTGGTAGCTTGTGTGACACAAAAGGCTCAGTTTTACAGAAGAATGGTATATCATTAAAATTTTATTAATTAATATAATAACATATAAACTTGTTTTTTTAATTTAATTTAATGAATAATATTAACAAATTAAAGAAAATATATCATTCCAAAAAATATAATATAAATTCATAGGTTACTAATAAATTATAAATTAAAATGAAACCCAATTGAATATTAAAGAAAATATTTTTATTTTTATGATCTCATAGCTATTTCACAATAATTAGTTATATAAATTAAAATTAATGTGTACTATTAATTTAATATATATTTTATATATTAAATTAAAAAAAGTTTATGGTCCTCCAATAGATTTGATATTCATAATATAAGAACAAACCCTATTTCATGCATAAAACCAAATTTTTTTACTATGTCATTTTTATAAAATTTAAAAGTAGAAACCATATTAAATCCGTTTTTATGTTTTATATATTTAGTATGGAAAAATAATGTTCATAATTTAAATAAGAACATAATAAATATTTTAGGGTAAATTTTATGTATTTTCCTGTGAAGGTAATTTTATTAATGAATAGTAAAATATACAGACATTTAGTTCAAAACTTATTTTTCATCTAATTTATTTATAAAGATATATTTTTTTGAATAGGTTCAAAAGTTTAATTAGATAATATATTTTTAAATAAAAAAGTTTAGTTCATTGGGATAAATTTTACATTAAATATGGGTATAAAATTCTAGCAAAAATTTTAATGTTTTAACATTAAAACCCAACTTTTTCGACCTAACTACGAGATTACTTTCAAAATAATTTATGCCACATATATTTTTCGAATTTGTATAAATGGATTCCATTATTTTAATAATAATAATTTCTAATTTTTAATATTGTCGAATTAGTTTTTTATCAAAATGATTAGTCAATGTAATTAAAATTAATTACATCGAATAAGGTAAAAATAAGATTAAATGTTGAGTAAATATTAAATTCGAGACATAAAATGACCTAGAAACATATCAAAATCCCATTTTTTGGAAATTAATAGTCTTTAATACTTCTATTATTTATTTTTTTGGTTTTTGTGACATTTTTTATGTAAGAACATATGTTCACCAAAATTGTTTTCTAAAATTCTATGTGAGTCCTTTTCGATTCCTATAAAAGCCACAACCTCTACCTCTACTTCAAACATCTCATACCTATTATGTTGGGACAAGATCTATAAAATTATATTCTAAATATCTATATCTTACACCTTGGAGTGTCCCTTTTATTAGAAACTCTTTAAAGGATGCCTTTTGGAACAATCAAAATGCAATTTTTCAATAAGAGGTATCGACTTCTATCAAGATCCATTATTTTTTTATCATCTCTGGGTTATTATTATTAAATTTTTCATAAGATCCTTTATCAAAAATATTTCAGAATTTTTTATGCTATGTTTTAATCCTCTATATACACACACCTCCATCTAAACGGTAACAATCTTACTATTTTTGTGTACGGTGAACTACCACCTCACGAAATGATGTTTGTTCTTTTTCATTTACTGCCTATCCTGGTGGGAATTATGACTGAAAATATGTTAATTTGTTTCATAATATATATATATATATATATTTAAGGATATATATTCCATTTTCTATACACATATATATACTTTATATTTGGTGTAAATACGATAATTTCGTTTGAGGAAGTGTGGACTACTGCCCCCTTGAAGAGATAAGATTCATTCACACACTACGTGGAATCTATAATGGATGGGTTTAAATAAAATACATGATATATATTATATAGTAACTATAGATTAATTAAACTATATATATATATTTTATTTACTTAATATATTCGAATATATAAATAAAATGGAAGCATTGTTCATGCATACGTACAACCTACCATCTCCAAGAATAGTGTATTCCATTTCAAAACTATATACTATATATGATTATTATAATGAACATATAATGAATATTCAATTTATTTCTATCATGGTTTAAATTATGGAAATCAGGAAATAATTATAATGACTAATTACATAAAAAAAAGTATTACACACACAATAAACAAAATGGATATTACCCTAGTGAAACATTAATATAGAATTGGTAACAATAGGGTAATATAAAGTCATAATCATACAATATATGATTTTAGACATTATAATATGGTTCTATAAAATATGTAAGTTAAAATAATTTTTATTATATAGGAGGTTCTTACGAGTATAAAGACAATCAAGACACAATGTAAGAGGATTTCATCTGACATTTTATTTCCGTGAGATACATACCATGTTTTCCACTATTTTATTTTGTTTGTTGTATATATTCTTTCGATTAATTTATTATATGATTATTATTTTAAAATTTAATTTTTTTATATTCATTCTAGGATTTTTATGATATGGTGTTTCGGTTTCAAAAGTTTCAAAATGTTTAAGATAGTTTTGTGTCAATTTACATTCGTTAACACACATGCCATGTATTGCACCTATATATTTATAGGTGGTGTACATACTACAATTGAAATTTTATATCATGATTATCCATCCTTTATTTATTTATTATGATTCATTTAATTTCATTTTATCACATGGGTAGTATGGTTCAAAGTTACTATGTGGTATGATTTTATTGAACAATCTCATTTCCTTTCAAGATTGTTTTTGAATATGAATCCTTTGATAGAATATTATGATCTAACTCTCAAAACATTCATGTATTTTATTTTCCGTTCATTATTCATGATATATTCATGTATTGGTACCATGTTTCTACTTTTTTTACATAATATAGATAATAATGTGTATCCATGAAACCCTAAAAGACACTTTCTTCAGTTAGAAATGACTATTCCTTCAAACCATGTTTTCTAAAAAGCTTCTCCAATAATATTATACTAATCTCATAGGATTATTAGAATAAATTTTTAATATTTTTGTTCTCATTCCAAATAAAGAATTTTCTTACCATATAACTATATGAAAGGAATATTGTTTTGATCTTGTACAACATGTATATATTTAACCACCTTCATTTCAGTGAAGATTCTTTACAGTTTAAATGGTTTATTTTTATGAAAATGTTTTTAAAATATATTTTCATTTTTTAATTGTTTTTAATATTTATTTAAATGTTTTCAATTATTTTTCAAGAAAAATGGTTTTCAAAACGTTATGAAGCTTCTTTTGTTTTGTTTTTACAAAATATTTTTTTCAAAAGTGTTTTGAAGCATTATTTAGATCTTTTTAATGTATATTAAAAATATGTTTTCAAAATAATTCGTACTTTCTTTTAGGTTTTCACTGATATTTTATAGAAAAAGGCGTTTAAAATGTCATGAATTTTATTTAAATTTCATCAAGGAAGATTATTTTCTAAATTCATTCATTTATTCTTTATAAAATTTCATGTTATTTTAAATGGAAATGATTTTATAATGGTTTTATTTATTAAAAATAAATTTTCATAGAAGAAGGAATATTTTCCTGGGGAACTTTTTTTAAATGATCATTCAAAATTAATTTCCAACAATGATTATATCTTTTGGTGTTATTAATTCCTTTACTATGAAATTATTCAATGTACCGTTCTTATTATTTCCTTAAATGGATTATATTTTAATATATTATGGTTTATGAAACCCTTTTCTCATATGTAGTTTTATGATTTTGATACCTTCTTATTTTCTCTAGTTATGTTTATGATGAAATGATTAATAAACCTCTATTATTTTCCACAGGTTATGAAATGTTAAATGTTTTTATACCAATTTAATTTCATGGTTTATTTCATGATTAATTTTTACGTTTTTGTGGAACATGTTTGTATGATTTCACTATGGGATGAGTGGTACCTATATATCCATAAAATTAATTTGGTAAACTTATTATATCATGAGATAGACATGGAAGGAAATATAAATGAACTCAATTCAGTATTACTTTGCTAGAATGACAGTTTACCTAGTACAGAAGTACAAGACTGGATTAGGTGCATATCTAGTTATGTAAATTATATTATCCACTATGATATCCTTGGAAGTAATGAATTAACTACTATAGAAATAATATTATATACTTATGTGTCTTCTAAAATTCCATGTTTTATTCTTGTGTTATTCTTTTATGTATTATTTATATATATTTCTTTATGATTCATGTCTAATGAACTGCAAATATTAATGTCATGATTCATGTTTATATTATATGATATGTAGGGTAAGATCTTATATTTTTCATGGTAATGTAACCATAACCTAATTATCATGATTATGATTATGAAACTACCTTATTAATGCTTACTGATAATTTTATCCCACCCCTTTTATGTTCCCATTATTAGTTTAATGAAGAATGGTTTTGAGTAGGAGTTAAAAAGTTGATGATATTTATGGGAGATGATGAAGATCTTTCACTTGAGAAAATGAATAATGTTTAATATTTCAAAATAAACTAAACTATTATGGTCATCAATAATATAGTTTTGTAATTGTTTCAATATACATAAAAAATGATGTAATATCCATGTTTGTTAATCCTGGGTTTCTATAAAATTAAATATAATATTCACCAAAAAAATCAAAAAAATCATATTTAAAGAAAATAAAATTCATGGAACATAAAATGAGTTTACATAATATCTAATGATTATTTCCTATGAATTATTCAATTAATTTTTATTATGTTAAACATTAATATATATTTCATAATGATTTTTTATTCATACCTCTAATTTTAACATCATGGTTATAAAGGTAGTCTTTAAATAATAACATTATAATGATATAACATGGTTTCTTTAAATTCAATGAAATTTGTAACACAACCTATTAATGAAAATAAATTTATTTAATAAGAAATATATTCTAAAATATATTGATGTTATATAGATCCATTTGAAAAATATTTCACCCAAGTAATTCTTTCTTCGTTATTAAAGTTTCAATATTTGAAAATAACATTTCTCAAAACCCACATGGTATAATGTGATAAAAAACTTCCTTTGAAATGGAATGGGTAAAAAAAAATTACATAATGTGACACATAATTGAGTTCCAAAATAAAGATATAATTGGTGGGATATTATAATTTATACTTGATGTATAAATCTAGCATATAAAGACAAATAGATAGTTATAGAGAACATTTCCATGTGAAAGATTATTATAACAAATAAAAAAAATTATTTGACAAAAATACCATCGATTCATCAAAAATAATTTTAATAGTTTAACATTTTGATTTCAATATCCTTCTAATGATGTTATGGGATTTATTAACTATCATGATAGTGAACATAATAAAATAAAAATATGTGATTAATTTCCATTTCATAATAACAAATTCATCATTTGGTAAAACTTTGATTAATTTACACTTCATCTCTTACTCCATGAAATGAATATGATATTTTTATATAAAAGAAATTAAAATTAAATTTTAAAAGATCATAATATTCATAAAACAATAACAATTTATTCCTATTAAATTTTCTGAAAACAAAATTATTTTCACAAGATTGGATAATTCTGAAAATGAATAATACTTCCACTGAAAAAAGAATTCATTAATATGTAAAATTCAACAGAATACCCAATGGTTTAACACTTATAATTTTATAAATAAATAACCCTACATAAATATAATTACATTAAAATCAGAAATAAAATACATTTAACTTTAATGTTTATATTATCCATATATGTTTACACCTCCAAAACCATAATAGCATTAATCCTGAATAATACATTATGCCAGATATATAGTTTATATATACCAAATCAATATAAAAACTATCCACAAAATATCATTAATCACCTCAAAATCCAAAATTTATAATGGGAATACGCAAAAAAATAATAAACATCATATTACTTTAACCAAATTAGGGTTTAATATTTTTTTCTCTACAATATTATTAACCATAATAAACTATTAATTCCATAACATCACTGATCATATTAACAATAAAGATTATAGATAATTTTAAAATGATTTCAACAAAATATAAAATAATTATCCCTCAAATAACAATTTTACTAAAAAATATACTAATCCAAAAAATTGTTTTCCCATAAATTTCTCAAAAAATATCCTTAATCATGCTAAAATTCCATCACTTAAGACATAAAAAATTTTATATGTCCGTAGAAATATGTAGTAATACATCTACTTTGTAAAGACCAATAAATTTCAAGGGAGTTTTTTTTCGTAAATTCTCTGTAATTTTTTACGAGTACGTAGTTTCTGACGGCACTTGATTCCGAGGGCTGGTGTGCCCAGAATCAATTTACGATGTTTAGCTCGGGTATGTTTAGTGAACGAACTAGTGGGTATTTCTATCTTTTGAATCGGTAATCGAAAATGAAATATGAGGGCCCCAATTAAACCGCAACACCGGTAATTTCTTAGGAGGATCTTTACCGAAGATGCGTTTTCTTGGGAGGTGTTGTTAAAAAAAGTGGTTTAAATAAAAAGGGAATAAAATTGTGGTACAATTTTATTTCTAACTAAGGTGGTTTTATCCGACATGGGGGAGTTAGGGTGGGACCCACTAGCATCCTAACTACCCATGTGAGGATAAATGTGAGGTGGGGCCCGCATGAGCCCCATCCCTTCACATTTCCTAAAACTCCCTAGAACCCCCCATTAAACTCTGTGTGTTTAATATTGGAAAACCCTTGAACTTATTTTAGTAACTCCTTATCTCCCACTTTAATTCATGCCAACACATGCTAAATTAATTGATTAAACCTCTTCAATTAATTTAACCATGTGTTTGAATTTTATGTTTTTGAAATGCATGGCAATGAAAAATAAAATAAGGAGTAGCTTATTTTATTTTGGGGTTAGAATTGTTGTGTGAGGAGATTTAAGAGATCTCTAGTTTTTTTTGAAGAACATCATCCTTTGGTGAAAAAATTAATCCTCCCGCGAAGAACGCCACCTCTTCGAAGAAGAACGCCGTCACTACAAGGAGAGACAATGTGCCTTTACTTATTCTCTCTATAACATATTGAGACATTGTTCCCTCCTTGGATGCATGCCAACGCCGTCTTGGAAACCTCACTTCGCGACGCCATCTTCCGCAACGCCGACATACAACATTGTTTATCGAGGTAGGGGTTGTTTTTGTATAATTCTAATTATGTGAATTATACCCTCATGGTTGGGCGTTCTTATTTGTTGAACAATCGTATGAGCCTCTAACGCGGAGGGAACTGGCTAACGAACAAGCTCGGACCCTCCACATGTTGTTCGTTGTGTGTGGATTGATGGGCGATGAAAAACAGGGCCGCAATGGCGATTTGAAGCCTCCGTAGTAAAGTTCAGGTCCCGAGGTGACTTTAGGAGTAGACGGCGGGCGAAACGGACAACCGAGGCGCGTCCAGTGGTCCGCGGAAAGCGGAAATAGTGCACCGCCGGAGTAGAACCGTCGTGGCTGTGCCGCGATGGTGGATCAAACTAGAACGGCTAAGCCATTCCGGATATGGAGGGGCGCAGCTTATTGTCGCGCCAGCTGGCCGCCAACACCCCCTAGCCAGGTCGGGGGCTAGCGCTAGGTCGGGCCGCCAGCGTCGGGCCGCGCCAACTGGGCCGGGCCACGCCTAACCGGGTCGTACCTGGCCCCAGGTCGGGTCGACCAGGTTCGGACTGACCCAGGGGGTTTTGGATCGGGTCAGACCGGGCCCAAACCCCCTATTTTCATACCAGGTTCGTTCAAATGCCCATATCTTGGGATTTGGACCTCTGATCAATGCAGTGTCAGTTGTGTAGAGATCATTGGATTGAGATGGTCGTTTAGGAATATTACAATTGAGGTTTTGGTGAAGTCTGGGTATGTTCGGGTTGGTTCGAACTCGAAACCAACAGTGCCCTTGGAGCAGAAACGCTTAAAACTCAAGGACCGGACGTCCGAATGACGTTTCTTCAATTAAGTTGAATTCATCTTAGTGAGATGGTTCCTTTGGATTAATCCACATGAGGATTGGACATAGGTTGAGTACAGTCGGGTTGGTTTTATCTTAAAAACCAACCGGGCCCCTGGGGTGGAAAAACCAATAACTCTCAGACCGAGCGTCTGATTGACGCACTGTCTATCTTGTTGAGTTCGTATCGATGTCATGAAAAATGTGATACATCAACTCTGGACTTCATGATAGTTGATTTATCGACCCCTTGGCTCGTGGAGTGGACCTTCCTGGAATCGAGCGTGCTGTGTGTGGGAACCCTAGAGCTGGCTGCGACCGCGACGACGGTGACGACTGTACTTGGATCCTACGTGAGTTCGGCAGTGAGGACGACTGTACTTGGATCCTACATGGGTTTGGAAGTGAGGACGACTGTACTTGGATCCTAAGTGGTTTTAGAATCATTGATTACTGTACTAGGATCCTACGTGGGTTCGGCAGTGACGACTTCTGTACATGGATCCTACGTGGGTTCGGTAGGGGAGATGATTCAAAGGCTACATCAATCATCTCCACTCATCTTCATGAGTAGTATACCTTTGTGATCTGAGTCTTGACTTTCAATCATTATCATTGATGTGATTGACTTTATTTCCGGTGTGGACTGGGTTCCGTTTTCCTGTGTGGACTGGGTTGTACATGGGCTCGTGAGTTGGAGCCGAACTGGAATTGATGACATAGGTATATGTATGGGTATATACCTAATTAGAGTTGGTTGATACTTTGTGTTCGTATATTTCCTTTGTGGTTTATACTTTGTGGATTCTGGGAGACTTTCAGGGGTCTCTAGGTCACTACTGAGTATCGTATACTCACCCCTACATGGGCTATTCCTGCACTATGTTGTGTTGGATGTAGACGATAGAAAACACTGATCGAGGTGGAGTATTGTGGACTGGGAAGGTATGTAGAGGTGGACCACTTGGTGGGACATACACGGAGCGGATGAATGGACCCGAGGAGTTGAGGAGACCATCTATACCCACCCTTCAGGTGGGATAGCCAGAGGATGACTCAGTTGTTTCTGATTTACTTTACTGCTGTTGTACTTTTTTTTTCAGTTGTACTATACTTTCAGTTGGGTTTTTATTCTAGCCCAGTTACTTTTCAGCACTTACTTTTGTACTCAGTTTACTTAGTGTTTACTTCACCTTGCATACTCTGTTGTGTTTGTTTACTTATATAAAGGCAATGCATTTCCTTTTATCTAGATTTACGCCTTTGGTGCTAGTCTCCAGCCCCTGGACTATAGAAGGGGGGCTTGGGGTAGTCACGGTCCGGACCCTGAAGACGGGTCGTGAAAAATTGGTATCAGAGGAGTCAGTTCTACCGCAGAACTTAGGACTCTGATAATTTCTTTCTGTGAAGCAATAGTGTTAACCATATTGAGTGTGGTTATCAGTCCAGGGAGTCCAGTGTTGGTGCGGCGGCCAACATATCTATACACCAGGACCCGAACTTCTAATTTCCGACTCAGTTCTCAAAAACACTAATTGCACGTGTGTTTCAAAAGTTTTCTTTGTGATTACTTTGAGTCAGCTCACCAGGTATACTGTATTAATCGTGGAGCACCTGATTCTTTTCAGGATGGCCCCACGATAGCAGCTAGCTAGGGTTCCCAGTTACGTGCGAGATGGAAGCCCACCGAGCGACGAGGCCTCGGTGCAGGGCCCCATTACAGCGGAGGCACCAGTGGTACCTTTACCTGCTAGGCCACAGATACCACCAGCCCCAGCAGCGGAGAGTGCACGCCGCCTGAGTGCGCTGCACGAGTTTTGGTGACAGAGGACACCTAGGTTCTGTGGAGAGATGGACCCTCAAGCAGCTGAGGATTGGCGGGAGGCTATAGTCCGAGTCTTCAGATTAGTAGGGACACCAACTGATCTCATGGTGATCCCTACGGCGAGTCTCCTGCACGTAGCAGCAGGTAGATTGTGGAGATTGATGCTCGAGGTGCACGAAGAGGCATCTCTACTATGGATGGACTTTGAGAGCCTCTTCCACTCGGAGTTTGTTCCAGCCACCCTCCGTGTGGTGCACATCCAGCAGTTACTATAGCTGCGATAGGGCAGCATGATAGTAGCCCAGTACTCGGTGAGATTTCCTGACCTCTCACGCTACTCCAGAGACATGGTACGAGACCAATTCATCTAGGCCCGAACCTTCGAGCAGGGACTGAGGCATGAGATCAGGGCTTTGATGACCTCCCTCAGCATTTTGACGCAGGCAAGAGTACTGGAGTGAGCCCATCTTGTTGAGAGCTTCCTTACTGAGCCAATGCCAGCAACGAGGCCTACCGCAGGGCGACACATAGCAGAGTCTTCTATATCCGGCAGTAGACAGATGACGCAGAGGTCTAAGCGGACCAGGACATTAGGTGGGCGACATTAGGATACTGGTTTGGATGTATGGGGAACACGCAGTAGAGCCAGTCATACGAGAGGCAGACAATGCTATGCATGCGGTGGGCAGGGCCACATGTCTCTTGACTACCTGACCCACCATACAGAGGAGTAGAAGACGGTTGAGGGACCACCCAGGAAGAGGCAGAGGTTCGACCGTGGAGGTCTGTAGGGAGCAGGAGGATGAGGTAGAGTAGATGGTCGTGCAGCAGGTGGTGGACAATGCTTCGAGGCTCTACCACCACCACCACCAGGAGGTCCACCCCGACCACAGGGAGATGGAAGAAAGAGGCAAGCTCAGATTTAGGCAGTGGAGGATTACGACCACGACACACCTGAGAATATTTGAGGTACTATCTGTGTCTACTCCACCCTTGCTTCAGTTCTTATAGACACATGAGCGAGTCATTCTTTCATTGCCGTTTCCCTTGTTCGGAGTTCAGAGATTCCGACAGAGCTGTTGTCTTGATCCTTATGGCTAGAGACTCCTACGGGAGCATACATGATGATTACGCACTGGTACCGGTAGTGTGAGCTTACTCTAGGAGGCGAGAGATTCAGATGGGATCTTCTTGTAGTAGTGTCGAGGCCTTACGACGTCATCTTGGGCATGGATTGGTTATCTACGGTCCATGCTTAGATCGACTATATTAGGCGCAAAGTGCGGTGTGTCTGCAAAGATGGGAGCAGGTTCACCTTCTCTGGTGAGAAGAGAGCCTTTGCAGTGCAAGATGGACTCACACAGAGGAGAGGATAGCCGATTACTCATCACTTGGCTAGTCTCATCCTAGGAGAAACTGATGTGTGGAGGCTAAGTTTTCCTATTGTGGTGGATCAGTACGCAGACTTTTTTCCTAATGACATTCCAGGACTACCTACTCGTAGAGAGGTAGACTTATATATTGTCCTATACCCAGAGACAACCCCGATATCCACTCCAGCATATCAGATGACTCCCACTGAGCTTCGTGAGCTACAGGTACAGCTGGAGGACTTACAGGGCAAGGGATTCATCCAACCCAGTGTTTCACCCTGGGCTTCTCTAATTTTATTCGCCAAGAAGGCAGATGGGAGCTTAAGACTATGTGTCGACTACCGTCGCCTGAATCAGGTGACCATAAAGAACATGTATCCACTCTCGAGGATTGGTGACTTCTTTGATCAACTCAAGGGAGCACGATGGTTCTGGAAGATAGACCTCAGGTCATGCTATCATCAGCTTAGATTTCAAGATGAGGATGTGCAGAAGACGACCTTCAGGTGTCAGTATGGCCACTATGAGTTCTTGGTTATTCCTTTCGGCATAAAAAACGCTCCAGCAGTGTTCATGAGTCTCATGAACAGGATCTTCCAGCCTTACCTCGATTGTTTGGTTGTAATCTTCATCGATGACATATTGATTTAATCGACAATTGAGGAGGATCACGCCTACCACTTGCGGGATGTACTTGACACACTCTGAGAGCACCATCTTTATATTATGCTCTCGATGTTTCAGTTCTGGATTCGAGAGGTCCACTTCTTGGGGCACGTCATCTCTGAGGTGGGTGTTGTGGTGGATCCTTTGTAGATCGAGGCAGTACTAGCTTGGGAGCTTCCCAAGAGTGTGATAGAGGTGCAGAGATTCCTTGATCTGGATGGGTACTATTGGAGATTTGTGCCAGACTTCTCCAAGGATGTAGCACCACATTCCTCTTTGATGAAGAAGGGTAAACCATTCATGTGGTCAGATAGATGTCAGTAGAGATTCCATATGCTGAGACAGAGATTGACTAGTTAACCCATCTTGAGGCTACCGGAGTAGGGCGTAGGGTACGTAGTTTATTGTGATTCATCAGGGACTGGACTCGGGTGTGTCCTGATATAGGAGCGAGCAGTGATCACTTATGGTTCACGACAGTTGAGTCAGCATGAGCAGAACTATACTACCCATGACCTAGAGTTAGCAACAGTGGTCTTTGCCTTGAATATGTGGCGGCACTATTAAATGGGTGAGCGCTTTACAGTCTACTCTGACTACCAGAGTCTTAGGTATATCTTCTAATAGAAGGACCTGAACCTGAGACAACGATGATGGCTTGAGTTACTCCAGGACTATAACTTTGAGATAGTCTATACTAATGGGAAGGGGAACGTAGTAGCTGGTGCTCTCAGCATGAGATTGGGCATTTAGCTACTTGGAGAGGTGACAGAGCAGCTAGCCACATTACAGATATCCTTCATGGATAGAGATGGAGCATCATTTCTATAGTCACTCATAGTCACTCCTCCACTACTTCAGTGAGTTAGAGAGGGACAACGTGGGGACGTTGACTTTGAGATTCGACATGCACAAATATCCACAGGACAGACACCTAATTGATTTTATGTAGGAGGAGAGCACATCATCCTTTTCAGGGGACGTACCATGGTAATAGCTGCATTACAGGAGGAGGTAATGAGGGAGTTTCACACTTCCGCTTTGGCAGTACATCCAGGAGTAGCGAAGATGTACCAGGATCTCAGATGACAACACTGGTGGCAGGGTATGAAGAGTGATGTGGCTGAGTTCGTTTCACGATGTCTCACCTGCCATTAGGTGAAGGCGGATCACCAGGTACCATCAGGCTTGGGACAACCCTTAGAGGTCCTGGAGTGGATGTGGGATGGGATATCCATGGATTTCGTGACGGGACTTCCATGTACTTCCAGAGGACACGAATCCATCTGGGTGATTGTTGACTAACTCACCAAGTCGGCCCACTTCCTACCTCTCAGAGAGAAGGGCTCAGTGGGGATCTTGGGACGCCTCTATGTTCAGGAGATCGTATGGATTCATGGGGTGCCATCATATTTCCTCTCTGATCGAGACGCTCGCTTTACTTCCCGGCTTTGGAAGGGGTTATAGGAGGAATTTGGGACACAAATACACCTGAGCACTGCCTTTCATCCTCAGACGGATGGCCAGATAGAGAGGACCATTCAGACTCTCAAGGACATGCTTTGTGCATGTGTTATAGACTTTGGTCACAGCTGGGAGGATCACCTACCTTTGTTGGAGTTTGCGTAGAACAACAGTTACCAATCCACTATCGGGATGACACCATACGAGGCATTGTACGGAAGAACATGCAGATCAGTTCTATGCTGGACTGACCCTAGGGGGTCAGCACTCGTAGGACAAGAGATGGTCCAGGATATGAGAGAGAAGGTACATTTAATATAGGAGTGGATGAGGACTACTCAGAGCCAACAGAAGTCCCATGCTGATAGGAGGCGGAAACCACTGTAGTTCAAGGATGGAGACCATGCTTTCTTACGGGTCTCACCTCGACGTGGATTACAGAGATTTGTCCAGGGTGGCATGTTATATCCACACTTCATCAAATCTTTTCAAGTTCTCAGTAGGATAGGCAAGTTGGCTTATCACCTGACTCTTCCACCTCAGTTGCACCGGGTGCATGACGTCTTCCACATATCTCAGCTGAGGAGATACGTGCACGACCCGACACATATCATTGATCACGAGGAGGTGGATATCGATGATGGGGTGACATTTGTAGAGGTTTTGGTGGAGATCAAGGATCGACAAGAGCATGTCCTATGTGGAGAGTTGATTCCTCGGGTGCACATTCATTGGTAGCACCAGAACCTCTAGGAGATCACATGGGAGCAGGAGGCTCAGATGCGTGCATAGTACCCTCATTTGTTTATCTAGTTTATGATGTATCTTTACGGGGAAGTAAAGCCCTGCGGTGGGAGTAATGTAAGGACCTGTAAATTTCAATGAAATTTTTATCTTAAATTATTTGGGATTTTTTACGAGTACGTAGTTTCTGACGACACTTGATTCCGAGGCCCGATGTGCCCAAAATCAATTTTCAAAGTTTAGCTTGGGTATGTTCAGTGAACAAACGAGTCGGTTTTTCTATCATTTGCACCGGTACTCGAAAATGAAATCTTATGGCACCGATGAAACCGTAGTGCCGATAATTTCTTAGAAGGACCTTTACTGAAGATGCGTTTTCTGGGGAGGTGTTGTTAAAAAAATGGTTTAAATAAAAAGTGAATAAAATTGTGGTACAATGTTATTTCTAACTAAGGTGGTTTTATCCTACATGGGGAAGTTTGGGTGGGACCCACCAGCATCCTAACTACCCATGTGAGGATAAATGTGAGGTGGGGCTCGCACGAGCCCCAACCCTTCACATTTCCTAAAACTCCCTAAACCCCCATTAAACTCCTTGTGTTTAATGTTGGAAAACCCTTGAACTTATTTCTGTAACTCCTCCTCTCCCACTTTAATTCATGCCAACACATGCAAAATTAATTGATTAAACCTCTTAAATTAATTTAACTATGTTTTTGAATTTTATGTTTTTGAAATGCATGGCAATGCAAAATAAAATAAGGAGTAGCTTATTTTATTTTGGGTTAGAATTATTGTGTGAGGAGATTTGGGAGATCTCAAGTTTTTTTTTGAAGAACTTCATCCTTCTGTGAAGAACTTATTCCTCCTGCGAAGAACGTCACCTCTTTGATGAAGAACATCGTCACCACAAGGAGACACGACGTGCCTTTCCTTCTTCTCTCCACAACTAGTGTGAGACGACCTTCCCTCCTTGGATGCACGCCAACGCCATCTTCGAAACCTCACCCCGCGACGCCATCTTTTGGGACGCCGACAAAAAACATCATTTATTGAGGTAGGGGTTGTTTTTGTATAATTCTAATTATGTGAATTATACCCTCATGGTTGGGTGTTATTATTTTTTGAACAATGGTATGAGCCACTAATGCGGAGGGAACGGGATAACGAACAAGCCCGGGCCCTCCGCTTGTTGTTCATTGTGTGCGGATTGACAGGAAATGACAAACAGGGCCAAAATGGAGATTTGAAGCCTCCTTAGTGAATTTCAGGTGCTGAGGTGATCTTAGGCGCAGAAGGCGGGCGAAAAAGACCATCGAACCGCGTCCGGTGGTCCGCGGAAAGTGGTGGCGGTGGCACGCCGCTGGAGCAGAACTGCCTCGGCTGAGCCGTGGCGGCGGATCAAACCGGAATGGCTAAGCCCTTCCGGATGCGGAATGGAACAACATAATGTCCTACCAGATGGCCAGCAACGCCCCCCCGGCTGGGTCGGGGTGGGCCATGCAGACCCGACCGCCAGCGCCGGGCCGGGCCGCCAGCGCTGTGTCGGGCCTCCAGAGCCATGCCGGGCCGCCAGTGCCAGGCCGGGCCGCACCAGCCAGACAGGGCCATGAAAACTGGGCTGGGCCACTCCCAACCGGGTTAGACCCAGGCCCAGGTCAGGTTGACCTGGTTCAGGCTGACCCAGGGGGTTTTGGGCTGGGTTGGAGCGAGCCCAGACCCCCTATTTTTGGACCAGGTTCGTTCAAACGCCCATATCTTGGATACGGACCTCAGATCGACACAACATCTATTGCGTAGAAATCCATGGATCGAGATGGTAGTTTTGGTATATTACACTTGAGGTTTCGGTGAAGTTTGGGTATAACCGGTTTGGTTCAAACTCGAAACCAACGGGGCCCTTGGAGCGGAAACGTTTATAACTCAAGGACTGGACGTCCGAATGACGTGCCGTCAATTACATAGAATTCATATTATTGAAACGGTTCTTTTGGATTACTACAATTGATATTTGGACGTAGCTGGAGTATGGTCGGGTTAGTTTTAGTATAAAAACCAACCGGGCCCCTGGGGCGGAAAAGTCAATAACTCTCAGACCGAACGTCCGATAGACGTGCCATCTATCGCATTGAGTTCCTATTAACGAGATGGAACGTTGTGATACATCAACTCTGAAATTCGTGATAGTTGATGTATCTACCCCTTGGATCGTGGAGCGGACCCTCCTGGAATCGAGCGTGCTGTGTGCAAAAACCCTAGAACTGGTTGCGACCGCGATGACGATGACAACCGTACTTGTCTCCTATGTGGGTTTGGCAGCGAGGATGACTGTAATTGGATACTACATGGGTTCGGCAGCGAGGACGACTGTACTTGGATCCTATGTGGGTTCGGCAATGATGGTTACTTTACTAGGATACTACATGGGTTCGGCAGCGACGACTTCTATACTTGGATCCTACGTGGGTTCGGCAGGGGAGATGATTCAGAGGCTACATCTATAATCTCCACCCCACTTCGTGAGTAGTATACCTATGTGAGCTGAGTCTTGACTTTCAATCATTATAATCGATATGATTGACTTTCTTTCCTGTGTAAAATGGGTTGTGTTTTCCTGTGTTGACTGGGTTGTACTTGGGCTCGTGAGTTGGAGCCGAACTGGAATTGATGACTTAGGTATATGTATGGGTATGTATCTAAGTAGAGTTGGTTGATACTTTGTGTTTGTATCTTTACGTTTTGGTTTATCCTTTTTGGATTCCGGGAGACCTTCAGGGGTCTCAGGGTCCCTACTGAGTATTGTATACTCACCCCTGCATGGGCTATGCCCGCACTACGTTGTGTTGGATGCAGACGACAGACATCACTGATCGAGGTGGAGTCTTGTGGAGCGGAACGGTACCTGGAGGTAGACCACTTGGTAGGACATACATGGAGCGGACAACCGGACCCGAGGAGCTGAGGAGACCATCTGTACTCACCCTTTAGGTGGGATATCCGGAGGATGACTCGGTGGTTGTTGATTTACTTTTCTACTGTTGTACTTTCTTTTCAGTTGTACTGTACTTTCAGTTGGGTTTGTATTCTGGCCCATTTACTTTTTAGCACTTACTTTTGTACTCAGTTTACTTAGTGTTTACTTCAGCTTGCGTACTCTGTTGTGTTTGTTAACTTATATAAAGTCAATTCCTTCCCTTTTATCGGGATTTACGCCTTTGGTTCTAGTCTCCAGCCCCTGGCCTATGGAAGGCGGGCATGGGGTAGTCACGACACGGGCCCCGAGGACGGGTTGTGACAGACTTATCTACCCATATAACATTATGTTTATCGCATATCACCATTTAATATCATAGTTTCCTATAGGTTTTATTCTCTCATTCATTATAATTCTTCATAATAAGATTTTGAATTAACCAACCACATCTACTAAGAGTGTCATAGTGGGTTAAACATAATGGTCCATTCATCGCGAGCCATAGTGATGGTAATCATATACTCAAATCAATATTTTTTGGGGTTATTACTCTTACATAAATCTGTTCCAATACCCTAACCCTTGTACAATCCAAATAGATAGCTTTTACTTGGGAAACCAAAAAATCTATTATTTACGAATATCTTTCATGATATTAGTCTACGATTAGAAATATCTTCGAAATCTATAATAGGGTTATGAACCATAATCTATATCTTCCTAAATCTTCTGGTCATGATTTTTCCTAATGATCCTATAAAATTGAATGTATAAACCCCATCTCCAGTATCCTTAAGATGGTGGTAACATTATTACATAGGAACTATAGACATGTATTCACATCCCAAAGTGCCAAATAGTTTATTATTCATGGTGAAATAAATACGTACGTAATTTCCATTTTACAAGGGAATATATAAATATATTATAGGATACAATATTTCATCATTGATATCATTCATAATATCGTTCCTCACATACCAAGGATATAAACAAAAATAAATGGTCTGCTCGGATGTTAAGTAAGGGTTACATAAATATGAATATATCAAGAGTAAATAAGGAATAATTAGCATATAATATTAGTTAATCAAAATACATTACATTTAATAAAAAACTTGAGTTCAATTATCATCCATTGATAATATAAATATAGTAAACACGATTTAATTAAAATATAATTTTTAACAAAGTAAATGAATTATTCAGGATAATCATGGCCAAGTCCTCAAAACTAGGAAATCAGGAATAATACAGTCTTAGCCTCTCACCCAATGCATTTTCATTCTATATAGTCCGTTGAACCAGTACATTATCAATTTATAAATTCATCTATACCAATACATTTTCATTGTTTGGGCTTCTTATAAACCAAATGCTCAACCACTATGAAATGATTTTATAAACTCATTCTATACCTAATGAAAACATATTTTGTACCATTATACCGATCAATTAATTTATGGAATTTAATAATATGGCGCCAAACATCACATACATTTCTAATTCATTCCACATATTTATAATTAACAATAAAACTCATTATCAAAATTCCATCCAATTCAATAGTTATCTTTATTGAATAATGAATATGGAGCTTCAATACATCATCATCATAAAAATATAAATAGAGAAAAGAGAGAATATTATTGGATCACATCACCAAAAACATCATCTGCTGTTTTTATAGTTAATAGTAACTCTAGAATATAATTATATATTTTTTGTTGAAAACACACTTTAATTTTAAAATCAAATGTTTAATATCTAAAATTATTATGAATAAAAAAATCAAAAAAATAACCCTAGAAATTGCAATTTATCTTAAAAATCATTAAGTGGTAATGATGGTGTGAACTTCAAATCATGTTGTTCCTATTTAAAAAATGATGTTAATTAAAATATTTCAAAAAAATGACATTTTCCATTAAACTATAATAATACTCAATTAAATAAATTTTTTTTAAAATAAAATAACTATAAACATAACTTCAATATAATGGTTTAGAATAGTAAAAAACATTCACTAAAACATTATTATGAAAATTAGAAAATAATTCTCAATATTATAAAAAAATTGTTTTCCTTAAAAACATTATTTTAGTCGCTTGAATCAATAAACTGAGTAAAATGAAACAAAACATGTAATATCAAAAAATTACAATATCAATATAAAAATTATAATTTTATTAGTATATGGATCATAAAATGACATCATCAAAAATATAATCATAAATAATAATGATAAACAATGGGATTGTAATATAAATCCCTTAACGCATTGGTATCTATTTTATCATAACGCTAGGGAAAAAAACCACAAATAAAGATAAAAATACCTTGAATATAAATGGTTTCATGAAACAAAATATTAGTGGGATAATATATTCACCACATAAACTATTGGGGAATATGATATATGTTTCCCAAAAACAAAAGTAAAACATAGAAAGCAATACCTGAAGTCGTACATGCTTTTTAATTGATTTTAGAATAATTTATAACAAATATAAATTTATTATAAATATATATTATAACAATATAAAAACCAATAATATCATAAATGATCCATTTATAATAGTTCAATACATATTTTGTAATAATTATCTATTAAAAACATCATTTTTTTATTTATTGTCTTGATTTTTATGTAAGATTCGGTTCAGCAGTTCTACTACATGTACACTAATCATTATTACATAGTTTCATAAATTTTAATAATGTTATAATTAGGATATATATTCATTATATATATTTTTATATCCATCTATATAATTTTGATATAAAAAATTAATTACATAGTTCAAGGATTTGGTAAGTCCTACGTACACATGAATGTTTCCTCCATTTTTCAACATTTGGAAGGAAAGAAAAGAAACTAAAGAATCACCGTTACATAATAAAAATAATATGATATATATGATATATATTTATTAAAAACATAATTATAACCATATGACCACACTATCGTGAAAGATCCAATTGATTTTGATTTTTGGATTGATTTATACTTTAGAGAAAACCCTAGGCCATCTCTCGAGTAGCGTTGACAGGTTTTGAGTATATATATTTCATAAGAATTACTAAAAGCGAGGTAGGTTTTGAGAATTGTTTTTTGTAAATTACTTAATTAAAGAGGTAAATAGTTGATAAATAAAGGTGGCATATTAATAATAATGAGATAAGAGGATCATATCATGTTCATTACATATCTTGGATAGCTTATTGTTCTAAAAATTTAACATGGTTTTATTTAATTCTTTGGTTGAAGGTTCCCAGGATCTTGACTCCCCTCTTGCCTCTTCAAATGATGCTTTAAGAACCACCCCTTAGCATGAAAATCATGTTGCCTAGATTATATTATCAGACATAAAATAATAGGTCAACCAAATAATACTTAAATCTTATGTATGTGTGAGGTAAATAGGATTACGGTGTTGTCCAATTGGAACAACCCAAGATTCTCACTTGAAATATCAACCCAATCGGTGTTGAAATAAAAAGTGTTCCACTTAATTATATCAAATAAAATTTAATCAGGGGAAAGCTGTGAAGAAATAAAATAAGTGAAATATTAAAAAAACAAATTATACAAATCTAGTAGAAGAACATATGCTGGAACTCCCACCCATGTTTGTGTAGCTCCCTCAAAATGATCATCTTCCATTTAGCTATCCATCGAGAGGAGGAGGCTTGAGTAGAAATCCCTCTTCATCATTGATTCCACTATAGAGATAGGGGCCTCCAAACTACTTGGATGTTAAGAGGGTTTATTTGGGTCTCCAAATAACTAGAGCATTGCCTCCTAGTAGAACATACAAATGGGGAGCCCAATGATCCATCTTATATGAAAATGGGAAGGTGGTTTTGAGAAGAACGATTTCTTAAAACCACTTGTCACATGAGTTTCAACCTCAATACAGCCTTATATCGATTCAGAGAAAAAAAAGTTGTATCCCCACCTCTTGGAAGTTTCCACCAAATTTTTGGTACAATTTGGACACATATATCCTGAGATATTGATATATCACTGCAGACCACTTTTGACTTCATGCAAATGCGGTAAGTTGGACAGATCAGGTCGGTTGGGCAATCAGATGGCTGAATGATTCTTGGGTTTCTTAATATGAAGTATATCCCAATGAAATTTGGACCATCCAACCAAATTACATCCCTTTTAGATTAACTGTTCTGGTGAAGTTTGCAGATGAGTCAACTGGTTTGCATGGATCTTGCGTAGTTTGGCCCATTTTTCCTGGACATCATCATGGGCCCTCCAAATCACCTCCTCTTGTAATGGAATCCTCAAAACATGTTACATTGACCTTTTTAGAAGTGATAAAAATAGAATAAATGGTTCTAACATGGAATGAAACTTGTCATTATTTTTATTATTTTCAATATAAAACAAGTTTCGCACAATGGGGTAAATGTAAAAATTACACCGTGAATTGTGGTAAGATCACACCCTCACACTTAAACATATGAACTCCTAGGAAAAATCACATATAGAAATAAAATGATGCATATACATATTCCCAAAATCATGAATATTTAACATTTGTGGAAATTTTAATTCATTAATGTAACGTGATCAATGCATGAACCACACTAAGGAGTTTTCCTAGTGAAAATGAAAAAAGATGTCTCATAAATCACATCACAATGAATTTCAAAGAGATTCATGATACCAACATGAGCAAGGAATTAAAAAATCATCCATTCCACTAAATCTCTATGTGTGTTTTTGAATACCATTTCATGATATTCTTTCCACTTCTATCCAAAAATATATGTTATTTTAACATTATTCAGCTTTAAATGAATTTTTTCACTCAACTTGTCCTACATCCTTTGCAATCATATTTCAAGACCCACTCACTTATGAATTCCCAGAAGTAAAACTATAATCTCCCAACCTAGATATCCGCATATGTTGAACATTTCATAACTCCCCTCATTTATTTGTTTTGTTATTATTATTTTTTACAAGTTTCTTTTGGATCAAATATCACACACATCACTAAATCATTGTTTGATCTCCTCGTGACACTAATTGAAATAGTTATTACAAGATAAAAGGTTGAGGAGGAGTGGTTTTTGACCTGCCAAAGACACAACCCATGCATTTTTTTTAATTAGGGCATAAAATAGTTGGAAATTAGGTACACACACATAGGTCAATCTGGTATAATAATGAAAAAGATCGAGTAATGTATGAACTTTGGGAAATATCATTTAAAGATGAGAAATATTAACCTAAAATATATTTAACTTATATTAATAATATATATTCTCACTTTATGGTATGGTGAAAAAATGTGTAGAGATATTAATGAAACATTTTTTCCAAAAACTACTCACACAAGGGGTATCAATCATCTCAATTGTTTCACAGTGATATAACAATTTATATCATTGACAGAATGCCAATTCACTAAAAATCACTACCAAATGTTAAATTCATACAGAAACTCGTTTTCACCTTTGTTATGGTATTTTAACTTTCCCCCTTTATAGTCACGGAATCATGAAACATTGAAATTTTGGATGGGGAAAAATGAAAATACCATAAATAAGGAGAAAAAGAGATGAAAGAAGGAGAAAAAACGATAAAAATTCCTAACTAACCCATGATTTTTCCCATCCCACCACACCTATAATGTGTAGTGTCCTCATTGGAATAATTGAGAATGTGGGAATGAAGTATAAAACCCGGTGTGTTTCACTGGTATGATGCCTCTTGAACATGGAGTTCTTCCTTCTGGAACTCTGGAAGGGCTTCGTGGAAGTGCCTCAGCTGCTTCCCGTTGACAGTGAAGGTTTGTTTGGTTTCTTCATTTTTGACCATAACAAAACCAAAAAAAGATACATTAATAACAGTTTATAGGCCAAAACAGTGGGAATGATGCTTTTCTGGATGCAACTTAAGCCTTGAATTATAAAGGAGGACCTTCTTCCCAATTTGAAACTACTGATGAAGGATGAGACAGTCATGGGAATCCTTGGTACACTCTTTATTAATCTTGGAGTTCTTATATGCATCTATTTTCATTTATTCTAGCTCCTGAATTTGCAACATCTGTTGAGAACTTGCACCAGAATGGTTAGAATTTCATTGTTTGATGGACCAGTAGGCCTGATTCTCAATCTCAACACAAAGGTGAAAACTCATTCCAATCACAAGATGATAGGGTGATATTCCAATAGGAGTTTGAAATTAGTACGTTAGGCATATAATGAATCATCAAGTCAAATACTCCAATCTTTTCTATTGGGTGGAACCGTTTTTTGAAGAATCTTTTTTACCATTCTATTTGACACCTCCACTTGACCATTATTATGTGGGTGATATGCAGTAGAAACCCTATGACCGACCCCATACCAACGCAAAAGTGATTGCGTTGTTCGGTTGCAAAAATGAGAACCTGGATCACTAATGATGAACCTAGGTAATACAAACCTACAAATGATTTGAGTTCTCAAAAATTCACCAACTATTTTGGAATCATCAGTCCTTGTTTCACGAGCCTCTACACATTTTGACACATAATCGACCACTAGAAGAATGTACGTGTTTCCAAAAGAACTGGGAAAGGGACCCATAAAGTTAATGCCCCAAACATAAAAAATGTCATGAAAGAGCAACTGTTATTGTGGCATTTAATTTCTTTTAGATAAATTCCCCATTCATTGACAATGAGGACAAGATTTTATAAAATCATGGGCATCCGGAAAAAGTTTTGGACAAAAGTGACTAGAATCAAGAACCTTGCGAGCAGTATATTGGGGACCAAAGTGGACCCCACAAGCAAGAGTGTTATAGAGTCTAATGACATACTGAAACTCCCTATCAAGAACACAATGCCTAAGGACTTGATCACTACATATGCGCCAGAGGTAGGGGTCATCCCAAATGTACTAATGAGACTCATGTTTTGGAAGAATCGCTTTGTTTTTGTTGAAATCTGTAGGAATTCAAGATGCTACTAAATAATTTATAATTTTAGCATACCAAAGAATAATATCTTGCACTCCATAAAATTGATCATTGGGAAAAAGATCCTTTATAGGATTACAGGGGGATGAGTCAAAGTACGAGGATGGGGGAATCCAACTAATTTGATCAGCCACCAAATTCTCTGGTCCTTTTTTATCTCTAATTTCATGATAAAATTCTCAAAGGAGGAGCATTTAGCGAATGAGACGTGTTTTTTCTTCCTTTTTTAAGGAGACACCGAAGGGCTGTATGGTCATAGAAAACAATGAATTTGGACCCCAAAAGGTATGACCTGAATTTTTACAAGGAAAACACAATGGCAAGGAATTATTTTTCAGTTGTGGAGTAGTTTTATTTGGCAGGGTCCAAAGTACGTGAGGGAAAGGCAATGACATGTAGAGCTCGATCAACCATTTATGACAAGACAACCCCAACAGCATAGTTAGAGGCATTAAAAATGAGCTCAAATGGTAAATACCACAGAGGTGGTTGGATTATCATGGGTAATGTGAGAATCCATTTTAACTTATTAAATGATTTTTACATTCATTATCAAAAAAATTTATTTTTCTTTTTGGAGTAACCCGGAGAGGGGGAGTGAAATATTACTAATGTCACTAATGAAATGATGGTAAAATCTACCATTAACTAGTTAAGACCGCACATCCATTACATTTTTGGGGAATGTTAAGGAAGAAATTACATCCACATTTGATTTATCCACTTGGATACAATCCCAAGAAAGGACATTCCCCAAAACTATACCTTGTCTCACTATGAAATGGAATTTCTCATAATTCAATACAAGATTCCTATTAATACATTGACGTAGTACTAAACCAAGACTACTTAAACATTCATCAAAAGATGAGTCATAAATAGTGAAATAATCTATTAATACTTCTATGAAATTCTCCAGGAAATCTAAAAAAATACTAATCATGCAATGTTGGAATATACCTAGAGCATTGAACAAACCAAATGGAATCCTTCTATAGGAAAATGTGCCAAAGGGGCAAGTGAAGTTTGTCTTTTTCTAATCCTCAGGGGAAATATAGATATGAAAGTATCCAGAATACCCATCAAGGAAATAGTAGTGGGACTTAACCACTAGCCTCTCTAGAATTTGTTTAATGAATGGAAAAGGGAAATGGTCATTCCTAGTGTGTTATTTTAGCCGGAGATAGTCTATACAGACAGACCAAATATTCTACACACGAGTTGGTACCAATTTGTTATTTTTATTTTTGATTACTTTGAGGCATGTATTATTAGGAACTACATGAACAAGACTGACCCATTGGCTTTCAGATATGGGGTAAATGATTCCAGTAGCCAATAATTTTGTTACCTCATTTTTCCAAAATTCCAGGAGGTTTGGGTTCAGTTGACGTTGTGGTAACCTCACTTGTTTAGACTTATCATTTATTAAAATATGATGTCTACGAATTGATGGGATTATACCAAGAATTTCAACAAGTTTCCATCCCAAATCTTGTTTATACTCCCTCAAAAGTTAAAGAAGTCACAATACTTTCTCAGGAGAGAGTGAACTAATAATGATGACAGGAAACATGATTCCATTCTCAGGAAATGAATATTTTAAATCTAGAGGAAATTGTTCTAGTTCTAATTTAGGTGGAATTTGAATTGATGGGAGTTTGTGTGAATGTAAGAGGTCACTGATCTTATCTAACTACTCAATGGTATCATCCACAATAGAGGAATGATATTTTGAAAGCGTAGAAGTATCATCGATGGTTAGTGGATCCTCAGTGTTCAAGAAATCATCAATTAATATACATGCACGACATTTTTCTAATCCAATACAATAATCATTGCATGGATAATTTCATAGAATTTCAATCAATGAAGAAAACTCAGAAAGGGGATTAGGGGAATGAAAAGTTGTTTTTTATGGGTAGGGATTACATCAATTGAATTAATAGAGAGAGAGGATTGATCTTCGAAGGGGTGATTCTTGGAATCATAGATGTTGAAAAGGACTATGCCACCACCAAATTCCATATATAATGTACCATTGTGGACATTAATTATGGTTTTGGCAGTTTTCAAGAATAGTCACCCTAATATAATTGTGGCATGTCCATTGATCTAATAATCCTCCATTATAAGCCCATAAAATTCAGCAGGAAAGATTAAATTTTGAACAGTCACATGAACATCCTCTAACACACCATAATTGTGCACAGTACTCCGGTTAGCAAGTTGAACAATAATTCCAGTGGGATTTAGTTCCTCGACCTGCAATGTAGAGTAAATAGAGTGAGGCATCACATTTATAGAAGCACCTAAATCAAGAATTACATCAGAAAAATAATACACTCTTATGGTTCATGGAATTGAGAATGATCTAGGATATTTCACTTGGTGGGAATTGATGGATCTATCAATGCTGAAACATTTATCCCCATGCTCACATTCTCATTATCTCCAAGTCACCTTCGGAGTGTACACATATCCTTTAAAAACATGGAGTACTGTGTAATTTTCTTCCTAGCATAAAATTTTAAGATGTTAACCAGAAATTTCATGAAAATATCCAATATTTCATTATCATGTGTAGTTTCCTTTGGTTTTCTTGGTTGGGTGGCCCTTTGAGGAAATGGAAGAGGAAAGGTTGGGCTGGGTGTCTCATTAATTTACACACACTTTCCTTTATAAGGGTTTCTCTCAAGACCAGGTTCTTCAAGATTTGGAAAATTTTTAATGGTTGGGATGAAGGTTTTCTCTGGAGGGGATGAATCTAATAGAGGATTCATTTTACTTTCTAGTTGTTTTCCACTACTAATGGTGATGGAAATAACATTTAATTTATCCCTAGCATTAACTATTCATTTAGAGGGATGATTACCTAATCAATGACTTTTAATTTCACCCAATATGTTATCTAGTTGGACTAATTGGGTTTTGAGGTATTGTATAGATGCCTAAGTGGTTTGATGGAATTGAATATTGTTGGAAGCTATTTGTTTCATCATATCTTCTAGGCTAGGCACGAGTATTAGAGGGTTTTATGGAAAGGAATTTGGGGTGGTTGAAGATTTATGGGTGGTTACGGTGGATGAAAACCTGACCCTTGTTGGTTCCATTATTTTTGAGGTTGGTTGAATACCCCTTTTCCTATAGGATTGGTTCTCCTCCCACCCCAGGTTGGATGGATAGTAAGGTTCTTGTCTAAAGGGTTGGTTATTGGGGAAGCCTGGAAATATTTCCTCACAACTCTCAAATGTTTTTCTCAATTGAGGACATTGTTCAGAGGAGTGGGTGTCCAAAGAAAATATACCACAATGGATAGGATGAGGAGATTAGTATTTCCCTTGGGAAAGAGTAAGTTTTCGAAGAAGGGTACGTACCTCTTTGAACTTTGTGTCCACCTTCTTCTCAAATTCAGTACTTTGAACCTCTTGGACAACTCGAATCGGTACATTGGTCCTTAAACCAAATTTTTGTGTGCTTTGCACCATGTTCTTAATCTTGGTTCTTATAGCAATTGGGGTCTTATCAACTAGTGCATGACCTACAGTAGCATCAATCATATTTCGATCAGTAGGGATTAATCCTTCATAAAAATGTTGAATTAAAAGTTGATCACTTATTTGGTGGTGTGGGCAACATGAAGATTATCTTTTAAAGCTTTCCTAATATTCATGTAATGTTTCCCCTTGAGATTGTCTTATCCCACAAATTTCCTTCCTCATTGTTGCAGTTCGAGAGGTTGGGAAATATTTTTCCACAAAAAGGAGTTTCATTTCCGCCCAGCCTCTTATTGGGGAATTAACATAATATAACCAATCTTTTGTTGTGTCTTATAATGAAAAAGTGAATTCCCTTAAAATTAATTTTTCTTCATCAACATTTGTATGTTTTAATATAGAACACACAGTGTGAAATTCTTTTAAATGATTGTGGGAATCCTCTCCAGGAAGTCCATGGAATCTTAGTAATAGGTAAATTAAACCAGATTTTAGTTCAAAATTGGGTTCCTCGCCTTATAATTGACTATAGGTGGGTTGGATATCAACATCAGGTAAGGTTAATTCTTTTAGTTTTCAATTGTTTTCATCCATGTTATTCATGTTAATTTTAGTTTTAATGTGGGTTTCCAAAGAATAAGATGAAGGATCGATATTAGTGTTAATGTTTTGTGTGTCCTACTTCAAAGGTTCCTCTTGGGTATCTCGGGGTCACTGATGTGGGATCATCTTCGATTCAGGTTTGAAAGGTTTCAAGTATATCAGAGTATAACACTTCATACACAGAACTTACAAAAGAAATAAATTTGAACACAAAAATAAATGTAATTGTAGTAGATAAAACAAACAATCATTCAAAATATTTACAACGTAAATTATAAAAAACATGCACTAAAACCAAAGTGCTCCCCAGAAATGACACTAAAATTTGACAACGTTGTCATGAAACATCAAATTGATTATTATTTAAAGATTTATTTATAGTCTATGGAATAACCTAGGCCATCTCTCGAGGATAATTTATTGGTTTTGAGTATGTATTTTTAATAAGAATTACTAAAATAAGGGGGAGGTTTTGAAAATTAATTTATGTAAATTACTTATTTAAAGAGTTAAATAGATGATAAATAAAGGTAGTGTATTAATAATTATGAGTGAATAAGATCATTTTATTTTCACTACACGTCATGTATAGTTCATTATTATGAAAATATAACATGGTTTTGTTTAATTCTTTAGTTGAAGGTTGTCAAGATCATGACTCCCCTCTTGCCTCTTCAAATGAATCCTAACAAACCACCCTTTGGAAGAACAATAATTTTTCAAATATTTGGTTTTCAAAAACTGAATAAGAGGTCTACCAAAGCATACTTAAATCTTATGTATGTTTCAGATAAATAAGATTATTGTATTTTTCAATCAGAACAACCTAAGATTCCCACTTGAAATCTCAACCCAATCGGTGATGAAACAAAAAAGTGTTCCACTAAATTATATAAAATGAAATTTAATCAGGAGGAAGCATGTCAATAAAAAAATAAGTGAAATATTCAACACACAAATTATACAAAACCAGAAGAAGAAAATATTTTGGAACTCCCTCCCATGTTTGTGGAGCTCCCTCAAAATGATCGTCCACCGTTTAGCTCACCATCGAGAGAAGGAGGATTGAGTAGAACTACATATTCATTATTTGATTCCCATATGCCGATAGAGGCCTCCAGAACTACTTGTATGATGAGAGGACTTATTTGGGTCTTCAAAATACCAGAGCTTTTCCTCTGTGCCGAACATACAAATGGAGAGCACAAGGTGACATTTTATAAAAAAATGGGAAGGTGGTTTTGAGCACACATATTTTGTAAAACCACTTGTCACACAGGTTTTGACCTCTAGACCACCATATCTCGATTGGGAGAAAATAAAAAAGTTATAGCCCCATCTCTTGTATGTCTCCACCAAACGTTTGTCACAATTTGGACATTGATTGCCCGATATATGGACAGATCACCACACACCACTTTTGACTTCGTGTAAATGTTGTGTGCTGGACAGATCAGGTCTGTTGGGAAACCATATGGGCGAATGAGTCTTGGGATTCTTCATATAAAATGTATCCTAATATATTTTGGACCAGATCATAAAAAATCATCCCATTTGGATGCATGGTATAGGATAAGTGCATGGATGAGTCCACTATTGGGCATGGATCTTACACAGTTCGACCCATTTTTCTTGGAATTCATCATGGGCCCTCCAAATCACCTCCTCATATAATGGATTCATCCAAAAAATT
The DNA here is from genome assembly GCA_963277665.1 of Viscum album. Lineage (NCBI taxonomy): Eukaryota > Viridiplantae > Streptophyta > Magnoliopsida > Santalales > Viscaceae > Viscum > Viscum album. Next base: position 1,116,365,543 of record OY728146.1, read on the forward strand.
AACATTTCCCTTTTTAAATGTGATAAAAAAAAATAAATGATTCAGACATGGAATAATGCTTGTCATTATATTTATAATTTTCAATATAAAACATGTTTAGCACAGTGGAGTAAAGGCGAAAATTACATAGTGAATCTTAGTACTATCATCGTCCATAAAAAGTGGCAATGATAAATGAATTACACTTCTATGTAGAGACAGTTTTCCGAATATACATATGAACGATGTTTTAACTTTACATCAGATGGAGATAAGGTGGAATATAGTTTTAACATAATCTTATTAAAAATTAAATATATTTTTGAAACTGACATCATTATTTAATAATTAACACCTTATATTTTTTAGGGATAATAGACGAAATAAAATTTAAATCACTTGTTTAAGAGTTATATTTTTTGTTATGAAACCTATTTTTGGATTACAACTTATTACTTGAAATGATGGTATTTTGGATATAATAGAGTATCTATAAATTATTAAGGAATAAATAATGTTATTATGTTAGGTATTTTTTGACATACGTTTTTAGATTGTGTTAAAATGTCCGATGAATCAGTTCACTTTTATATGTGAGGGGTGGATCTGTTGGAATTACATAAAGTAATAAATTAATATAAATTAATATTTATTGAATAAATGATCATAATTGATATAAATAAAATATAATAAGATTATTTGTTCAAATACATTCATAAATTAAAATCTGGACCTGTAGTCATTATTATTTCACCATAATCCAATAGTTTTAACCCTTTATTAACACTTTTGAAAATAATTATAATGTCAAAGTTTTTTACACTTTTGGGGTAAATAATGTTACCATATAAATGAAAATTGACCAATATATAGACCATTTATGGTATTTATAACCATATACCATTCAATCAAATTAATATAAGTGTTTAATAAATTTTAGATTATTTATGAAATTATTGTTTATTATAAAAAATAATTAATGATATTTTTAAAAATATAAGAAATATTATAATATATTAAGAATAAAACTTCTCTAAAATGGTTAAAAATTAAATTTATTATAATATAAGTTATATATAGTCTTTATATAACAATAAAATCAAATTGTTTTAGGGTTATATATAATTTTAAACTTTATATTTCGGTTTAACCCCATTGTATACCAATATAAATCTTAACCATGATAATGAACTTTTTATTATTTAAGGGATATAATATTATTTATAAGATAAAAAATGATAAAAAATATAAAATAAATTTAATTTTAGATCATTTATAATCCCAATCACCACGTTTCATGATTTTTATAATTTTTAAATAATTTAGTAAAATATATTTAACATAAAATACAATTAATGTCATTTGAATAACAATTCAAATAATTTCACATTTTTAAAAATGATATCAATGAAATTTAAATTTAAAACATCAACACATTTATAAAATAATATATTTATCAAAAAATTATAATGAAAAAATAATGAATCCAAATTGAATTACTTTTAATATTTTTTAATATCATATATTTTATTATTTTATTAATTGAATAAATACAATTTCAGTGTTATGTTGGAATCTCCTATCATAATTCAATCCATATTAAAAGAAAAATTTAACTACTATGAAATAAAATTATTTTATATTTCATATAATAATTTAGAATAAAATGAATCAATTTTGAATCATGAAGAAATGAAATATTATGTACGTTAATCTTAGGGGATTAACATTTTTTCTTTTCCATAAATAATTTAAAGGTCTATATAAAAAAGGAACTAATGGGATATATATTATATGATTTGATGATAATGGTAGAAATCCACTATTTAAATACGATAAATAAAAGTTTTAGAGAAATTTTAAAGACTTACACCAATGCTTTAACACAGGTTTACCCATTTTACCCAAAATGAGAATGCATCTACTTAACAAGGATACAATTTATAATGAACAAAATGAGACCTATTAAAAAATTCTAAATAATGATTCCATTTTTGAATATTAAATTTCATGAATTGTAATATGGGATTTATAATCTAAATTTTTTAAACGAGATGAAAAACTTGTTTTAGAAAAATTAATTTTTAATCCTAAAAAATAACGTAGATCAAAATCATGAATAATATTTATTAGAATGAAATTATTAATATTATTGTAAATTAAATGAATAATATTTTACATTAATATCAAATCTAAAAAAATTCACAATCAGTGTACATAATTTAAGAAGAATAAATAATAATATTCTAAAAATATGAATTTTCCACATTTCATTAAAAATTCAATCCTTTCAGATAAATCCAAAAAATTTACCATTATTTTCTTTTAATATAATAATTTCTAAAATGATAACATTTTTTACCAAATACTATTTCTAATATAGGGTGATATATTTTATAATAATCGCTTAGAAAAAATTTATAAAGACCTTTTTAATGAAAATTTATTTTCTTGAAACATAAAATGACATTCATAAAAATTTAATTGTTATATCATTACAATAAATAATTAAAATTGTGTTAATTAGAAAATTTTTATATGTTACATATTATTTTTATTCCTATTCGTACTACCCATTTTAATGGATAGGTTATAAATTTAATGTTTATAAAACAATATTTTAATGATACATGGTGTTTCGTTTTAAATCAGTGTTTGATGTAGCATAAGAAATAGTTGAATTAAATTTATTTAAAGATAAATACATTATAAAATAATGGGGTGAAACATGATTCTATTTTGTAGTGTAAAAATAGGTGGTGATGTTTCTAATTGGTGTTTTTTTGTTACTTATGGATTTTGGGACTGTCATTGAATCATATTATAATAATACTCATAATAGAAAATGAGTTTCTCCTTGATTGAGGAAGGATTCACGTTTAATTTTCCTTTACATTATTGAACAATTATTACTTTATTTCTTAAATTCTGTTTGTTTACATATGATGTTATAAAAACTATTGATGATATTTAAGAGAAAAGAGACATTATTTCATTTCCCAATAATTTAAAGGGATTATTCAATTTATTAAATAATATATAAATTTGTTTTCAAATACCATCTTGTCCTGATGTTTAGTAAATTTTTAATGGATTTTATAAAGTTATATTGAGTGATAAAAGAATATTTTTTCCTTGAAAGTAATTTTAATAGGAATCCTGGTGTTTTTATGATATTCATGGTTAAAAATATGGAATAATATATAATATTAATATTTATTAAATGATTTATAATTTTTTTTTATATTAAATTATTTTGTTGATTTTTATTTCAATGGAATGATTATGAGGCCTAGTTTTAACATTCCAAATTAGTTTCGAAAATGATATTATACTTTAAATTATTCCACTTATTGTTTTGTTTTAATTAATTATTTTAAGACATTATGGTAATATAGTAATTGAAGGGTGGATTTATGGAATAGGATATTAAAAGGCCTAGTGTGGTTGTGGTTCCAACTATTTATATGTTTATATAAATTTGTGTGTGTGTGTGTGTATGTTTCTATAAATACATTTTTTGTTTATTATATTACTACATTCCAACATTTATTTTCATACATCCACTACATATGTCATAGAATCCCAAGCACATAAATAGAATAACCCAATACCACATGATGCTCTAAAATCAGATTACTCCCTATCTAATGTCCCTTAGTATGAATTATAATATTCATTAGGATTATTACACTCAGTTAATCAAGGTAGGGTATGAATGAGAATTATTGTAGTTTTATTGCAATGATCACATCGATATGGTAGATATTGTTTTATTACTATTCTATATTTTCCTCGTGAATATACATAATTATCATAATTTATATGCATTAATATGGTCATTTTATTAACTATTTCATTGGAATCCCAATATTTTATTGATAATAATAATATTATTCTTTATTTTTTCATTTGTTGTTTATCACCATTCTTGATTTTACATTTCAATTTAAATGGGTTTATTTATCTTTTATGAAGTGTCATGTTTATTTAAATCCAACACTTATATCTATTAAAATACATTAAATGATTTATTTTATTTAAAAGGAATAACCCTCTTTGATTTATACAAATTTTTTAGAAAATCATTACATGTAATTATTTCATAAATAAAAAAGAAAAACAAAAATTTTAATTTTATTTGATCCTATCATGATATAGATGTTTACTTGTAATATAATTATTAGGTTGTGGTCTCAGTTTATAATACCTAGAAGTATCTTTTCTCCCATATAATAACATTCCCTATTCTGGTTTAGCTCTTCATTTCTAACGAGGCATTTTTTTACTCATGATTTTGGAGGATGAACTATAATCACATAGATAATAGTAAGAAGTTTTGTTATTTTTTTGTTATTCTATAATCGAAAAAATAAAATATTCCAATTTATTTTCATTTATATTATTGGGGATTTTTATGCATGTGCTGTTAGGAATATTGACTAAAGTGGGTTGTTTCAAGTGAGAGAGTTAGAGGGGAGGGTGAACTTTTTTTTCTGTGCTTTAATTTATCTTTATACATATTTTATTGTTTTTTATGGGAATCAAATGAATAATTTCATCAGTCTAAAGTCTTTCAAAAAATTTCACTACTATTTTAGATTATTTTATGTGTGAAATCATTCACACTTTTTTATTTATGAGAAATTGATCTTTTCATCCACAATTTTGTAATGAAAATACCCATTTAGAAATTTCTTAGGTTTTGACAGTGTGTTTGATGGTTGAACAACCCATACTGGTTAGTCATATAGAATATTGGATGATAATGGAGACAAAGAGAAAATGGGACTTCCATATGTGGTATGAATTTTCATGAATTTATTACTCCTTTTAATAAAATAACATATAGTTTATAAATTTAGAGAAAATGTTGTTAATATACCCTAAATGTAACAGTTGTTTGTTTTACATTGAAGAATATACTCTACCATGCCATTTTTATGCAGAATGACATAAAATCATATATATTAAATGAATAAGAGGTGGGTGGTAATATGTAGAAAATGGTTATCAAGCCCAATGAGAAACAAATTTTTCCTATTTATATGCAATATAATAGTATCATAAATCCCATGGTTTTTCCATACCAAATAAAAAAATAGGATGGAAATTTAATGTACATTAAATAATTAAATTCCATATTTATACAATGTATTACATGAAGCTGAATTGAAAAAATAATTTATTCCATTATCCAAATCTTATATAAAGGATGATTTATTGATACCATCATAGAAATTATAGAATATGAGAGAATATATTTTGAGGGTTATTATAAATTATGTGGATAATATACATTATATATCCCTTTCATGTATGGACTCCCAAAACCAAAACCGGATTCTCATAAATATGGTTTATCCAAATTAGTTAAAATCAAAAATAAATCTTGCACATGTATCTCATGAATAAGAAATCACAAAGATGCATCATGGGATGTTTATATGTCAATAATTAGTTATATAGAATAAAAAATACACATGAAATTTTCATATAAATACAATGATAATTCACTGAGAGAATTCATTAATAATTGTGGTATTAATAAAAAAATTGATTGTGTTTGAAGGGGGACATTTTTTTGTTAATTTTTTCCCACTTATAGTATTGGTTTTTATTTTTTTCTAATAAATAATATTTTTAATATATAATGGTGTATTTCTTCACTATTTATAGGGACTCCAACTACTATTTTTCAGAGAGATCATCTAGTGGTTTATCCCTTGGGTATATTATAGGGGTAACTATGTCCTTTTACTCAAAAATAATTATATTATTCATTCCATTTTTTATGGAGATATGAATGTGTAATGATTTTTGTGAGGCAGTCATGCACTTAACTATAACAAAATTAGCACCCCTCCAACCATTATAAAGTATTCTATCCCTTACTCAAATTTATCATATGATGTACATTGAAATTTTGTGAGTTGGGTATTGAAATGAATGTGATCAAGATGATTGTTATAAAGGTTTATTGATGTTGGACATATTCTATTCGCTTTATTTCCATTATAAATCTTGCAGAAATTATTTTTCTTTGGAGTTTATTAAAATAATAAATCTTTTAAAATTAAAATAATGTTAGGAAGTTGATGAATGTTATTTATTTGATATTAAATGGATTTAAAATGAATAAAATCTTATAGTGAAAGAACTCATATATTTTTTATATAGTATTATCATTGTAATTCTTACACATTTTATTTGGGGTTTTAGTCATTTTCATTATCATTTTGTTATATTTTTTCTTAAAAAATATAAAACTGATTCCCTTTCATGCTTATTCATAAAAAATTAATAGGGTGATAATAAAGGTATTTTGTTTAATTAGTTTTCTTAAAATACAACCAAGGGTCAAAAACTAAAGCTACACCCATTGGGAATTAAAATATAATATGATAATCCCCAGGAAATTCTATTTATTAGTTATCATTTTTGAAAGAGACATTTAATGGTGTGAAAAATATTTTTTATGACAATGGAATATGATAGGAGAGTTATTCTTTAAATTATAAAAAAATGAACCTTATCATATGATTTCTTAATAAATATATGAATTGTGATAAGATGTTTTAGGTGAAAAACCATGATGTAACTGATGTGAGTGGATGAATATATAGTGAAATTGGGAAAATCTCCATGGGTCATGAGAAATATCATTAAACTGATATTGTGAGTCATAGAGGTTTTAAATACATACTCATGATACATGTGACGGGAAGTAAAATTAATAATTTATGAATTAAAAAAATTAGTGTTTGAGTAGATTGGTTTGCATATGGTGAATTCAAAGAGTGACATTACTGTTGTGAGTTTGTAACTTGGGAAATTATGAAACTATTAGGGTTATGAGAAGTCAAAAATAAAATGAAAAGTGAGATTTGTGTGGTTGTGATGGTGGTCAAAGATATTGATATATACCCTTTAGAATATATGATCCATGAAGGTAAATCATTAGTGAATCTTTATAATGGTTTTGTAATGTGAAGTGATGGCATAAACCCGTGTTCATGTCTAAAGTGAATGGTTTATTTGGAGATAAAGATACATGATCGATATGCATGAAAAATATATAATGATTAAATCAAATAATGTTGTGACTTATAAGGAATGGATAATGTAAATCATGTAGTGTGAAGTGCACTATTGACAAATCAATGGGGTGGAAATTATTTTTGTATAATTAACAGGATTATTATAGGAAACATGCATGGATATACCATCTCAAATATTTTTTATTCAATATGAACTCATGGATGAATATGTCCTACAATTTATAGTATTACAATTAAAAATAAATGTTTATAATAAATTTGATGTTCAAATGGGGTTAGTTATTTAGGTAACATATTTTTCTGGTATTCAATGAGTTGTATGGAGTGGCGACTTGGTCATAGAATTTTGGAACTCAAAAGAGATAACATTTATCCCATAATATAGAATTTTATTATATCTATATTCTTAATCATATTAAAAGTATTAGAAATTTTATTTTATTATCAAACTATAATATTTCTTTGTGTTAATCCCTTATAAAAGTAATAATGGTCAATGAAATGGTAACACTCCTTTCTCATTATTTTACTGTTCATTATATGTTATCATGTTCTTATTCCATTTTAACCATCATAAACTTGTTAATAAATATGAATACATGTTTTAAATTTTATTATTCCAATGTAAAACTATTATAAATTTTTTGAATAAATATATTATAACACTTTATCTTTCAATATATCTTATTAATAGTATGTTTTAATTCAAATATGTTTTTTTAATTTTATTTATTTATTATCAACATCATAAATTTTTATTACATAATGTAAATAATTGTTATATATTTTTATATTCATGTATTTTATATAATTTATAAGTAACAACATCAATTGATAAATAAAATTTACTGAAATAGAAAAATGTAAATAAACATTTAATAATTAATGATAACATGATACCACACAATTACATATCTAATTAAAGGTTAATAAATAACTTACAATACATTTAATTATCCAAAAGTAATGAAATTTATAACAATGTAATTATGTATTATTATTTTATTAAATAAAATATTGTTAAAAAGTATATAAAACCATGATGAAGAACAATAGGAAAAATGGTATGGGGATTCCCTCTCAATCATTCCCTATTAATGTAATTTTATTTTTAATTGTATAATTAATATAGTAATTCTTTAGGAAATATTAATTTTATTTTTATACACAATAGTTGTAATGTGAATTATTTATGATCAAATAATTCCTTATAAATTCCATTTGGGGGTTACAGTTTGTTTTCCTCTCTCTTTAGTTTGAATCATTACTTCTTTCCATTCATTAATTAATGTTCTTTCCTCTATCATATATATATATTTATCACTAAATTTCACCATTATTTTTCACTTATTTCATCTCAATATCACATTTATGTTTATAGAAAAAATTATAAAGCCTTTTTATGTTCTGGTTAGACCAATATCTTTTTGACTTTAATTTATATAAGATTTAGGGTAATTGCTCTTATATTTATAATTTTATTTTCAAATAATTATTTTATAGAGATTAAATTTTCACTGTCCAATTTGTTATATAGATTGAGTTTTCATTTTTATTAGATGAATATTTTAGGAGGGGATATATTTTTAACTCTTCTATAATGTGAAACCCATGTTTCTATTTAATTTATTAAAAAAGAATATTTTTTATTTTATTGTTGAATTTTTTTTGTGGGTTGTTATTAAAAAAAATTTAATGTAAACTTTTTTAGCACCTCAAGAATTTGGGAGATATAAACATTTTTTTATTAAATTTTTTTGTGATGGTTTATTTATTTAATTTATTATCTTTATAATTGCTAATATTTTTTTGTGGTTAAATAATTATCATTGGTTGTATAAACAGGGAGACATTATTTTAAATGTTATGTATTGATATATTAGTTTAATTATTAACATGGATTTTGAAAATATATTATTTTCACTTAAATGATCATTGATAAACAATAAGAATGATTGTAAATGATGTATTATGCTACTGGAGATTATTAACTATGGGATACATTAACGTGGTTATTATTATGGTTCATGGTGGAGAAGTAAAGATAGAGAGAGACATGAATTTAAGTGATAATTTTTTGGGGTGATGTTAAAAAGGGAGTTTATGTGGATATTAATATATATAAGGATTAAATATTAATTCATTAATTATATTTTTAATTTTTATATAATGTGATTTTAATAAGTCCATAATAAATGAGAGGATTTTAATTTTCATTATATTCATTTTTAGTGTCATCTTTTGATCTTGAATAATAATAGTAATTCAAAAGAACAAATTAATTAACAAAATTTGAATTTTAGATAATTTTTTTAAGAATGTGGGTGATGACTAATTGGTTGTTCAATATGGTTTAATTATAATATTTAATGTGTTCAAATCATTCAATCATTAATTAAATTATTATTTCAATATATTCCTTGAAATAGGATACTGAGTGGTGTTTTATAAAATTATACATGGGATGCCTCAATATTTAATTAGAGTCATGTAAATTACTCAAACATTTCCCTTATACTCTTATAATTATATTTATCTTAACATCAGAGTTCTATAGTGTCATCTAAAATATAAAGGGTATCATGAAACATACTAAAGTGAATTCACTATTTAGAAAAGAGATTCAATGGGCCATAACAATATGATATGGTCCATGAATTAATTTTCAAAATTGAATATAATTTATGAGTTGATAATTATGAATAATTATTACGGAAATAATCAATTTTTTTACATTGCTATTAACAAATATCTAGGAGGTTATGTAGAAATCTATAAATCTCATTTATGTTAATTTCTTTGATATGTTTTATGGGAAGGATAACTTAATTATGATTTTTTAAATGATTGTGATTATGAAATGATTTATGAATGGATTAAAATGTGTTTTATTTGATATTCACATATACTATGCGACAATTAGTAAAATTTGATTTAGTGAAACCACTTTTGAAAAAATATCGGCCTCTAAATGGAATCATACATAACTAAGGGTGTGTTTGCAATGGTGAGTGATGGTTGGATGGCCAAAACTCATTCATTATTATTTTAAAGTTGAGGGTTTGATTTTAAATGTCTTATTGGGTATTTAATTGGTTTAAAAACATAATTATTGATAGAAAATATCAAATCTAAAATTTATTTTACTCTTTTACTCCTCGGCCTGAGTGACTAATAAGTAGATAGACTATTTAATATTTTTTCCTAGAAAAGGGTGGGGGTCAATTATTTGGGAAAAAGTGAGTTTTTTAAATTATATTTTTTAAAGGAAAATTTATTTTAATTATATATCATAACAGTGGTTGATTTTATAGTATTTCTTATAAAATTATATTTATGGGAAAATAATTTTGATGGCATTGATTTTTATGTATTGTTATTTGAATATTTTTCTTAAATAATTTTTTTTACAAAAAAGCATTTTTATTTACCCTAATTGGTTGACATTATAGTTATTGGAGATTCTCTTATATCTATATTTGTTTGAGTTATGGTGAAATTAAATTAGTTTTATACTCACACCAAACATGAACTCCTTGGTTGGAATTTAGACAATATTAGTCATGATTATTGTTAGGGAATGTTGTAATTAGTTTTTATTGGAGAGTGTTAAATCCACTACGGACACTTCTAATGAAGCATTTATGAAATTATAATAATCCAAATTAGTATTAATTGAGACATTGTTATCTTTTTTTCATTCTAATTTAATAATATCAAAGTTGTTTATTTTTGTTTTTTTTGTATTTAATTGATTTAATAAAAAATTGTTTTTATTTTAATTTATACATATTTATGTTTATATAGTTTTTGGAGAATAATTCCTGGATACATTATTATATAACCTATCACTATTTTAACTCATATAGGTTGCACTGGAACCGAATTGAGGCTATGTGTTGAGTCAGTTTAGGCATCAGGATTTGAGACCATGGGTAGTTCCATTATAAAAAATGATTTAAAAAGGATTTCAAATGGATGATTTGGAATTCATATAATCATTAAAAATAGGAAGTTTTGAACTCCAATTTTACACATGAAATGACATATCCAACCTTTTAATTTTTAACCTCATGTTACTTATCAGTCATGGTAAATGGATGGTTACTATTTTTTTATTATATTTTAACAAAATTAAATTTTAAAACATGAAGGATCAAAACTAGAAGGAATTTATTAATCATGATATTTATGGTATGTAAAATTCATTTCATCACTATGTTTTGAAATTAAAAATGGTTTCCCATTTATGAGTGTGAATTTTAATGACTATATGCTTTTATTTCATACAAAATTAATTTTGAAATGTAACTTGTGATGGAAAATCATGAATTATTGAAATTATTTAGCAACATGGTATTATTGATAATTTTTTGTAAGAAGAGTCATATATATATATATATATTAATAATTATAGTATTTTTATTTTTATCCTTGGCAGGTTTAAACTAATGGTTACATAATATATATTTTAAAAAATTAAATATCACGGATAGATCCTAGCACTATGTGAAAAATTTGTGGAATAGAATATTATTATGTATCTAAGGCTACAATACACAATAGTGTAATCTATCCAAGTGATTTTGGGAAAATTATATTCTTGATAGGTAAATTATAGAATATAGAGAACTAATGCTTCTAATTAGTCCTCTGCAATCATTCATGGGTGATGTCGGCCCCCATCATACACAAACGTTTCTATAGAAGATAAATCCTACATTAAAGTTATTCTAATCACCTGATATATCAATGTTAACATTTAATAATTATTTCCAAGGGATAAGATCTAAATTTTTTATAATGTATTTATGGAATTTAAGAAAGACAATAACCATTATGAGAGATGTATCCCTAAGATAGTTACTATTGAGTATTTTGTAGAATAAATGATATTGTATATAGATTGGGGTATATTTTATTTCAAAGGATATTTATATAATTAATAAGAAGTATAAATGTTTTTAAAATGTGAGTTATTCACCATAGTTGACAATGATTGAAAATAATTGGGAGAAAAGGTTTGTTTCTGACTATGATATGAATTCATATCATGAATATTTTCCCTAAAACTATCCACTTATAAATTATTTATTGTGAAGGTACACCCTAGGATGGGAATAACATGGATAAGTATATTTATAAATATTTTCATAATATTCTTAGGTGATGAAATTCTTTATGTGGAAAAACTATGAAGAGGAACTATGCTTTATGGATTTTAATATAAATAAATAAATTTTTTTTATAAGAAGAAAATTAAAATATATTACAACTTGTTGGGCGAATATTGACATTTGATTTTGAACTATCTACCCCCTGATAACATTTTTTAAATGTGTATTATAATATTCATGTATATGTATTATAAGTGGTTCTCGGGATAAAGTAGGGAGGAAGTATCAATGCTGGTGGTGGGGAAATATAAAAAATGAAAAAACAAAGTAATCTAAATCAAGGACCAATTTTAACATGGTATTTCATCAACATGTTTTGAAATACATGTCTTATAAGTGACAATGAAATCGCATTTCAATAGGGAATGTGTGGGAGGAGATAAAGGTTGATGTGGGGACATTTATAGTACATGTTATGGAAATATATTTTGAATTTATATACATTAGATGAAAAAATATATATTAATTATCGAGATAAATAAGATTAGAAAATTTAAGTGTTCAATTTTATTCAATAGAGTATCAAGTATTTGTTAGGAACATAATAGAACCATTCACAAATTGATAAGAGAGTTTTATATTATTAATTTTTGGGAATATGTGATACTGAGTGGAATTTGACAAAAATATGTTCAATAATAATTGTTAAGAGATGGATAAATGAATATTTAGAAAAAATATTTACTCTCGATGGTAGTTTTTAAATCCCCAAAAATATTCACTATTATTTATTTGTATTACCACTAAAATAGATATATAGTTTTCCCATAAAATAATTCACATAGGAATCCTAGTTTTTCCTTGATTTTATATGGATTCAGTGGATAGAAAAGACATATATGCGCATCTAGAAGAGCTTGGATGGAATTAGTTCATCAACAAAAAATTTTCGCAGTGGAAATATTAGATTATATTTTCTAGTAATGTTATTATAAATTCTTTATCCATTTAATAGATGAAACTAAAAAAATACTTTAATAAATAAATAAAATATATGTTTTCTCAAAATGATAACATTTTTTTGAAAAACTGAAGGGAGTTCATAGGTTTTCAATAATTAACCATTGGTCTGGTTATTAGTAGTTAAGGGTAAATGAAGATGATATTTTGAAAATGTCATGTTGATTTTTATATATATAATTAATTTCTAGTCATGGATTTCAGAGTCACTAATGCACCTGTTGTGCTTATAGAATTGATAAAATGATTCTTCCATAAATTTCATCATATCTTTATGGTAGTATTTTTGAATGAAATTCTCAAATAAAAAATTGAAAAATGGCCAACATAGAGAATATTATAATAATAATGTCATGTAGTTGAAATTTAACTCCTAGATACATGAATTGAAATATCAGGGATAGCTACATTTTATATTTATCTTAATTAGACTCGATAAAGTTGAAGAAATAATTTTATGGGAAATACCCTAGAATATATTTTAAATATAGATTTTCATGGGTTTAGAATGTTATTATAGGATATTTTTTAAAAAAATTTGATATTATATATTTCAATAATATCATCGAATATAAAAGGAGTGATGTATTTTTTGAATGAGATGTATCAGCCCTAATTGTGAGATAAAAGATTGAAAGATTATTTTAGTTTATATTTCTATTCATTATCATCCATAATTTTCATAAAAAAGTTTTTATTCGGAATTTGAATTGGGTTTATTACATGTCACTATATAAGGAGGAATCATCATATTTTATTGTCTAATAAAATTAGGCACAATGAAAATAATTATCTGAGGTATAAATTAGAATTAGAGATTATTTTATGTGCTCTAATGACATAATGGATTTAAATTTTTTGAGAAACATTTGTTCGATTTATATATATTAAGAGATTAATATATATTTCCATATATAAATATCCTAACTAGAGATAGTATAGTTTAGTATAGAATCTCTAAACCTCTTAATTTGAACATATTTTCACTCCATAGATGACAAATGTAATGGATAATTCTTTGAAATGGAATAATCATACCGATGTGGTCATGGAAGACGGTTAATGGTGGAAGTTCATGGGATTGTCAGATGACCTCCATATAAATAATTGAGAGAGAAATAATGGTTCATTTACCACTATTCGTAATGTGACCTATATTCTAATAGACACATTAAATGGATAAATAGTTATAAGATCACGAAAATTAGAGAATAAGGGATGTCATACATATGGGGTAGACCATTAGTAAATAAATATTTACATTAGATTTAATAATATATTTTAATGGTTTGATAGTGGTTCCTAAAAAACTAATGAAACATTATCTGAAATATTTTCACCAATTAAACCATGCAGTGCCACGTAGAGCATTAATGATCTATACTTATATTAAATACCAATTTTGGGGATTGTGGAAGATGAATAAAATTATATAATGTCTTTATGGATATATAATTTGATAATTAAAAAGTGTGGAATAAGGATAACCTATTGGGTTTTAACCATATATTCTCCTTCTAAAACGAAAATGGAAAGAGGATTCAATATATTTTGTAACTTGATTTACATGATTATAATCAAATCTTGAGTTTTTTCTGTATTCATTGACCCAAAAAATACATATTTCATAAATTTGTAATAAATATTTTCAATTTATGACCATGTGAATCATTAAACGGAAGAGATATCAACAAAATTTATAGTTATAATGTACAATGATTTGAAAAGGGGTACATTATTTCTAGAAAGACTATGTATGTATCATTGATGTTCATTAGAATCATAATTATGAAATATTATAGCTTTTCCCCCTCTAACCTATGTGTAGATAGTCATGTTTTTCAAATCATTATGGGGATTCTGAACTCTTTTTTAGTCACATTTAAAAACATTGGGATGATTTTTTATGAATGCTATAATTTTGTATGGTAACATCATATCATGGAATGGTTTGTATAGAACATTTTAAACCAATATTTTACCAAGCATTTCAATCACCATTATATTGGGTCAAAATGATTTAATAGACTATTTTATAACTAATATTTGTGCAACATATTAAATACTATGTTAATATAATTCATAAGTACGAAAACATAGCTTATATTATTAATTTAATTAATCAATCAATGTTGTTAACCTTTGATATTTTGGGTCAGGGTTAATTTACTTTTATAGTTTCACCAAATCTATGACACCAAATGATAATAAATCAAGGGAATTTAATTTCATAATATATGGGACCTTTTAAAATCTTGTAGTGTATTTGTTAGTAGAAATATCTATTGGCATTAATAAAATTTTATTTTAAAATACCTAACATTTTCCATGTAATCAATTAACAAAGAACGTTTTTGATGAAACTCATGTCTTAAATAAAGAATTATTTGAGTTAAACTCGACTATAATTTATTTTGAATAATTAATTTGAAGTATGGTATTGTTGTAAATTTTTTTTAGAGGGTTTAAAATCCCATATTAAATAGTTTTAGTGGGTTATAGACAGATTGAAGGGGAAACATAAGAGGGGGAATATCATATTAAACAAAAATGGAAAAATATTTTTGAAACCTAAAACCTCCTCATGAAATTTCATAGATGAAAAACCTATATTGTGTATAATTGTAAGACACGTGATATTAAATAATTTAATTATATGAATTATAAAATTTATTTTATTTATAAATTCAATTTTGATCTGATGTTGGTATTATTCACTGGTTATGTTAAATATAATGTGTTGTTGAAACCATCTATTTTTGCATTTTATTAACTCTATGGTTTAGTGAATTAGTGATGAAAATTTTATTGGATTTATTAATTTTTCTATAGAGGTTTACATGATATTATGGGAGATATTAAATTGACTTATATATAATTAATTTAGAAAAATTATAATACTTATTAAGATTTGATAAATTTTATTTATCTTTTTTATGTGTTGGGAACTTTATAATGTCTACATATTTAAAATTAGTTATTTAAGAAGTGTTTAAGGAATTTATTTTCTGTTTCATGGTAGAATATTTACCCATTGAATAATTTACTATTAGTGATCCCATGAGTCATAGTAGAGAGAGTGAGGGGGAGGTGGTGATGCATTTAAATGATAATTTATTATATTGAAGCATATAAGGGAAGATAGAATGTAATTATGTGATTTTATGAGTAAATTTTTACTCAACCAATCTATTTTTCATATAGAGATTATATAAGGTTACATGAAGTTCTATATAAGTTGAAGATGGGTGAATCGAATTTTATTATTTTTGAGATACCACCCATGATCTCTGAAGGTATCTGTAACTCAAATTACTACATAAATGATAGGTGGTATGAATATGAATAATTTGTTAAGGGAATTAAAGTATTTTTAATTTTTTATTATATTTGTTTTAAATAGAATATATAATGTTTTAGAGTAGTGGATATTTCATAAATCTATTAGTTTATGTTTTTACTAAAATTAGTGTTTTTCAACATTACCTATAGCAATTCCAGAATGGCACAGTGGTTGTGTGACCCATTTTAATATATCAATTTTAACTCTCCTTATTCAACACATCTTAACAAAACAGTTAGAAGAGACTATCCCAAATGGAATGGGTATAAGGAATAATACTTTTGTTTATGAACACTTTAGTAGAGAGTTACACGATGTAATTCCTATATAGAGCATGTCATAAAAAATTTCAAAAAATTTATTATTTTAATTAACTTAGACTTATAAAAATTTATAATATATGACATAGAGGTGTATCTTAATAGGATCATCCATTTTTGTACTTTTAGAGAAAATAAGAAATCTGTACTTAGTAATTAGATTTGATAATTTATTTGAGAATGAAAATTCAAATTTTCATTTTCATTTTATTATAATCATTAAATGAGTTCTATATCTTAGTTATTTTGACAAATCATTGTTTAATTTTTCATTAATTTTTGAAAAACTATTATACGAAAATAGACAATGATTGGTTCAATTCATTTAATTTTTCGGAACTATTTTCAAGGGAATAATGCATCTACCTTGGTAAAGTGAGGTACATTGTTCATTTTGGTGATGTGAGGAATAATTAGACAATAAAATATCATTCCTTATAGTTATAAAGTGTTGTTTTTAATGTGTTTATGGGTCATGATTTGATTTATATAGTATAAATATAACTAGTTTATATCTTAATTTATATTGATGATTCTTTCTTATCCCCTAGAATTAGGGTCTAATCGGGTTAGATATTTTTGTTATTATTTCTAAAAATATAACGGATTTAGTGGTTTTAGAATCTGATAATCTTCCTTGAATTATGTTTTCTAGTAAAAACCATTGTTTCGAATGTAAGAAACATTAGTGATTTATTTTCTCTTATTTTAAATGAAATTTTGATTTCATTGAAAATGGTTTTGATATAATTTATTTCAATGCCATGGTATTTAATTTTTTTTCTATAATAGATGTTTTGAATAAAAATGTATTTATTTACCATCATTTGGTGTCATTTAATTTATAGAATTTTCAATTATATGGATATTTATTGGAGTCTTGTAAAAGTCATTTTAGGACTATACTTACTCAAAACCTTCCCAATTTTGTTGGAATGTAAATATGATTTCTAAATTTATAGGGAAATGAATGGTTTAATAAATATTAATTGGAGAGTATTATATCAATTAGGAGGACATGGAACACAAATATAGTGGCTTGTTCATGAACTATATTATTTTTATTGAGTCAATATTTTTAATATCCTTAATAATTGATTTACATAAAATTTATTTGATTTTTTTGTGGTATTAAATTCGTCGTATATAATTGTTTTTCATTACTTATAAATTTGTAGTCTTATATTTTTATGTTATTTGACGAAAAATCACTCTATAATTTCTCATTTTATCCATTTATTCTAGGTATCGACCTCTTGATATCAAAAAATTAACCAGGGGATATTTAGTGAATTAGTCAGTGCATTGGGATTTGGGTGATAGAGATGGGGTATTATATCATGACACCATCTCATTCCAACATTTCGGTAACTTTACATTATTCGTTTCATAGAATCAATATATGATATTAAATAATATTTATATATTAAGAATATATCTTAAAAAATTTATTCCTACACAGAGGATTACTTAACATTATTTTAAGTTATCATTTCAATGTTCTTTATCTTATATGATTTATGAGTTTATTATCATACCCATGTTGATTCTCAATATTGGTAATTTCTTTAACAAAGATATTTTCGTCTTGAAATTATTAAAAAATTTGGTGATTATAAATAACATGTATATCCATGTCACTAAATTAATTAAATGGAGAATTTATAAAATTTAAGGCATTGGTGACTGATCATAGAACATGGATTAAATAAATAATTATAAAAATCATGTATAATGATTAATCATGATTGAAATGTGTTTATTTGGTTATTGGCCACATTGCGTTTTTTGTTAATCCAATGTTTATTTGGTCTACTTGAAATGATTACTTGTTTTTTATATTGAATCATAAAGGATTTAATATTATTATTTTTTTATATGTATTATTGGTGATTCTCTAATACATTTCCAATGTTGTTAAATATATGGTGAAATAAAGTGTAAATGAAAAATTTAAAATACTATGTTTGAATAAGGCATGATGTACACTTTTTTGAAGTATGTGAATATATTATATTATATTGTATAATTATTGTGGACCATCAAAAAAATTAGAATGATTAATATTGGGGATACATAATATTAACTTTGGGATTTAATAGTCATGAAATATTTTTATTTCTGATACATATGTGTATCATTTGGTTACAACTATGTATTTGTAAAAGTTTAGAGTTCTTGTAATACTAATCTAGATATTATATATGATATCTTATAGTTTATTGAAAGATTATTGTCTATAGGGTTGGATGCATAAGAAAAAATTTAGTGATTTGTATGATGAAACAATTAGTGAATTTGGGGTATAATGTGTATCCTAAAACGGATTCTCGGTTTTGAAGATGAGATTCATTATTATGGGAGTATGAATAAAAGGAGATTTTGTTTTTTGGCTGATTGTTGAATTTTTGTGATGTTTTTTAATTTTTTTGGATTAACTCATTAAATGACATTGGAATTAATTATTTAAATTAAAATCATGATTTTGGGTTATTTTTACTAGGTAGACGTAATTTAATCATGCATAAACGTTTTGGAGCATTATGGGAGCATGGAGTTGATGTAAATGAATATATTTGACAGAATTTATCCATGATAAAACCTTTACATGGTTTTTGATGATTTATGAGGACCCAATTATGGGTGAATCATACTGGTTTGACTTCATAAAATCAAGGAATCATTTTTTTACAAATGCATATTTTTATTGAAAATTTTGGAAAATTTTAAATGATATTTGAGGTAGTATATTGGAATTAATCAATAATAATAATGAACAGTGTTTTATATTATTTCATTAAGGTAGAACATTGAATAACATGGAGCTTTTAAAACAGTATAACATTGACCATTACATAGGATTAGCATAGTAGAATAAGAAAGAGAACATTAATATTCACATTTATTGATATATCTAAGACAATTATTTTTTTTATTTAAATTATGTAATATTATAGATATTTATTCACATGTAATGTCATGAAATTTGTTTTTAATTAAAGAGAGATGATTTTTATGATTTCTTCTTAGAGTATTTGAGATATAGTCATAATAAAATTTTAGTCTTAATATTTTTTGAGATGTCCATGGGGGATAGTCTCTTTTTATAGTCTATGGAAACAAAAAGAAATTCGAGTCCTAATAGATATATCCCAACATATACATGATTTATAATGTTCTCTGAGAGAGAGTATTATTCATGGATTATAATTACAATTTTCATAAAAATACATTGGAAAAAAGAGAGAATTTCTTTTGACATCTGATAATTGAATAAGTAATGAATGAAGTAAAATTATAGAGTATAAATATTACTAATATAGTCAAGTTTATCACTATAATAGATATACATTAGATTCCATTAAAAATAATTAGTAATTGAGAAGTGGATATCATCTGGATTTAAATAAAAATGGTGTAGGGAACAAGGAATTAAATGGAGCATCAAAATATGAGTTTTGAAATAATGTTATATTGTTGTACATGAAGATTTTTGTAAGACCATAATTTTATTAAATTATTAAAGGCATGCCTTGAAGTATATGAATGGAAATAAAAAAGAATAATTGATCCTTGGTTAATTTTTATTATCAATACAGTTTTATAAAAGGTGAGATTTTAGGAATAGATTGACTATGACTGAATCTTGTATCCCTAAAACTATTGAATCTTATTGAATTTGGGTGAATCAATTCACTATCATCGCATGCTACTTTGATACATCCCACTGTATATGGACCAAGTAAAATTCATGTTTCTTTTGTTCATTTTATTTTATAATCTATGAAAACAGAATTAATGGTAGTAAAATATATGGATAATAAATATTGAACATGTTTCTTATCACATGAGAACAATATCCAATAATGATTGAAAAATAGAAGTGTATATAGAGAAACATCCTTGATTAAAGACCCCCCTTAGGGGGAGTTAATTCAACATGGTCATAAAATAATGTATCAGAGAATAAAATTTATATATTTTAATTCAATATATGAAATATATTATTAGATTTGTTTTTAGTATTGAATAATATATGAGACCCACTATTTTTAATTGCACTAAAATTGATTTTTGGTAAATGGATATGGTTTCAAGCTTGTATGAATGATGTCACAGTTTACATCCATCCAGATTATAATTAGTATATAAATGGTGAAATAAATCATGATTTGGGTATAGAAAAGGATTTTTTAGAGGGGTTACTAGGTCTATGTTCAAGAAGAGTGTTTATTTCATATTTCATTTAATACAATAAATAACATAGATTAATTTTATGAAAAACCATATAATTCAATGATTTCAATATATTTAACAAAACAAAAAATTGGAAGTAAATATGTCATAAGTTTCAGGTGTAAAATTCAAGTGAAAATTTCAAAATAAAATAATAAAATAATAAAATAATAAAAAAGATGAAGGATTATAAGAGGAAGGAGACACCCATTATGGTATAATTAATTGATGGCATTATGAAAACTCCAATGATAGATTTTATCAACGAGAAATTAGTGAAGAAAGGCAAGGATGGAGATCAAAAACATATTAACACTTCAATCAGAATCCCTTGAATTATAGATCCTATGATGAATTAATTAGAGACTTTTAGGAAAAATATATCTTTTATATTTTTTACATGAATGTTAAGAATCATGGTAATGATAGGAAAATTGATCATGTGCAGAGTTTCACATATGCAATGAAATATAATTGAACTCCTTCGTTTACTAATTTTGGAATCCATTTCCATATAAGATATACTGAGAAAACGAGGGTCGTCTATGTCTCTTAAAACCAAGATCCCTTTGTGGTAATGGTTAATCATTAAAATAACTCGATCATTGCATGATTCATAACCCAAATAGAGGAATATATGTGGATATTGAATTACCAAATGAAGAAGATATGATCTATATGATATTTTATGACTAAAGGATGACAACCATGGGTAGGGGTTATTATCATATCATCTTCACCTTGATGATCATAAGAAGAAGGCATGGAGTTCCAGATCTATCTCACTAAAGCCCATGCTTCTTAGGATCCATGAATTTAAGTAGAATAATGATCAACATATTATCAGGAACATTTCAGCTCAAATCTAGATAGTTGTTTTAAAGCTCAATTGGTTGTACTGGCACCCCCATATTCTTTAGGAATGTACTTCTGCTATGGGGAATTTAATCTAAAATTATACCATAACTGAAAATCCCATATTTGGAAACATTTTAAGGTCCTTGGTTTAGGTTTATCTAGAATCCACATGAGTTTAAGAGGTTCTTTCTCTTATTAATGAAGTAAATATTAAATTGCAGATACTTTGTGAATGGAAAGCAAAAAATTACATGAGGTTCAACTTCTTTGGTCATATTTTTGATGAATGAAATAGAGAGATGAACTATAATTTTTTTAATGATAAGGTCATGATGATTCCAAAAAATTGATGAAGAAATATAAAATGGAAGGAACAACAACCCTCTAATTAAAATTAGGTGTAATATCTACCTATAAATATCTTTCATGAACCCACCATGAGGGTTCATTATGAATCTATGAGATTCAATAACTAACAATATGTTGGGGAATCCCAAAATTATTCTATGATGACCCCTCAATATCATTATTATATGGAATGGTAGATTGATCATAATAATATTTCAAGTAATATTGATATTGAGGTAGTGTCTAAGGCTTTACTTCATTAGATGAGTTCTCACTTTTTAGATCACTCTTTGTAGAATGACTCTATATTGAAAGATTATGATCATGATATAAGAGATCATCATATATAACTCTCCTTATTAATAATCCTAGGATTGATTATTGCAATTTGAGAGAACTCGAACCTAAAAATGAAGGACCATATCATTCAATTCCAAACACAGATATAAATTTGATTCTCTTTAATCTAAAAAACAATCATCCTAATGTGTCTCCTTTTTTAATTCTAATTATAAATATGTTTTCATGTATGTGTCTTCAGGTTCATAGGATACGACCATTGTGTAAAATTAGATGAATAATATGGGAACAAATGTAATAATAAGTGGTTAAAAAGAATCGATATCCTCTCTAGATAGGTAAAAGGATCATTTAAAGGTAGTACTATCCAACAAGTATTCTCAAAGGATACCTCTTATTGGACCATATCTTATTATTGATATCATTACTTATAAATTTACTCCAATTGATATGAACTTCTTGGTTGATGAGGATCAGTATAATAAAATGTTGGATTTTCGGACCAGTTCATTTTCTAATAAAGTGGGGGCCGTCAAGGGGATAATACCCAAAAACTGAATCCAAAATGTAAGGGGAAATGGAACCCCTATTTATAATTGTTTTATAGGAGGGGGATCAATCTAGGAGTAAATAAAATATTTATTACTAAAGATAATTCTTTGGAAATATAATGGAATTAGGAATTTCCCATCAACCATTTCCCTTAGACATCTTCTTTTCAATAAAACCTCTCTTTTAATTGGATTAACTAAACCCCATATTAAATTCACTAATTGTATGTCATTCAATTGAGAAGCCATTTGTTTTTTCCTGGTGACCCAAAATTATATAATGATATCATGGAACATATTTGGGTGATGAATCATGATATTTTCACCCTTATTTCGTGAAATATAAATATTTACTTAGTATATCTTTTTGTAGATATATGTGCCATAGTCTTGAGTTTATCCCTTTTGATGACCCCAATTCTAATATTAAAAGGACAGATCTTTGGAGGGACATGAAAAGATCCTCTACTCTTACTACCCATTACTAGATTGTTACTGGTTATTTTAATATTGTTTTGAAGCCATATGAGAAGGCAGGGCATTATTACTTTTGGCCTAATGCTGTTGAATTTTCATCCTGCATTGATAAGTGAAAACAAATTAATGTAATCATTCCTAGTTATAATTATGCATGGAGTGGGTTCATATAGTATGTAATGCATTCTAGTAAGTTGGATAGGTTCTTTGTTTAGTATGATGATATGAGTGTTCTTTTCAAGGGTTATTGATTTACACTTCCAATGATATACTTTAATCATAATACTATTTTTGAAGATTTTTTCATAAAATTTATAAGGTCATCCCATCTTCCTTTCAAATTTATTAATTATTAGATTGTTATACATAGATTCCAGGAAGTTTTCTTGAGGTCCTATAAGAAGGATTCCCCAAGTGAACATATTAAAATTCTTGAAACTAAATAGAAAGCTATAAAAAATTTATAAATTAGTGGAGATAGTATATTTTTTCATATATGGACGAGGATATTAAATATTTTGTGAATTATCTTAATCAAAATCATATTTTCAACCATGGAAATGATATCCCTTCTAGATATGAAATTCAAGCTCTCTAAAATCTTGATGAAGTTCCTTCCCCCAAAGAAAGTGTTGTTCAAAATCAGTATAATGTAAATTTTATTAATGATAGTGACCATAACTATAAAATTTTCAGGAGCATGTAAAATGAATATAACATTAAGGGAGGAGTCACGACCCTAATAATTAATTACTCTATTTACACATAAGAGAAATACATTTATAATGTGATTTTTTAAATTTATCAATGTATTAATTTAGATGAAGGGAGTAACAATACCTATATGATGATTGTGAATTTTAGTAAATGTATCAATGACCTCAAAATATAAAATTTAACTAAGATACCAATTAAAGAAGAGATTATATTATCTCTATTATCACTCATCATTGAATGTGTAGCTGGTCCTGATGTATTCAGTAAAAAATTTACCAGGTTATTCTAGGATAAAGATCATGATTGGTCACTAGGGAAGTGAGGGAATTTTTTTCTCATGATTCAATTCCATATGGGGTGATTATAAAATTCATTAACCTTATTAAAATGAATGAAAATGTTACAGACATCAGGGATTTTAATCTAGTATGTATTAGGAATAATGTTCCATAAATAATTACTAAAATTATTCTTTTGTAGGTGGGGAATTTTTTTTGTGGAATTATAGAAAAAATAATTTTGGTATTATACTAGAAAGGAATATTAAGAATTTTATTTTACCCTTTTTATAATGTGTCAACATCATGAAAAAAAATGTGAAATGTTTTATTTTTTATCTTCAAAATGATATCTCAAATGATTCCGATAGGCTGATGTTGAGCTTTATATTTTTCATCCTCATGAGAATTGGCATCTCTATTACAATCATTAATTTTATTAATAAATAAATTTGAATTTTTAGACATTCAATTTTCATTAAAGGCTCCCCAAGAGGTTTATTTCAATTTTATTGAGGTGTCATATAAGGATACCCTCCCTCTGGCCTCCATTCTAAAATTTTAAAAGTCTATTTGTGAAGAGTTCTTGTTGAAATGAACCAAGCTGTTGTCTATAGACAAATGAAATATAGGAGAAGGTTTTTCACTCCATCCAATTGTTTCTATGCGGATGGAATATTTATTTTTTGAGAGAACTCAAAAAGAATAATTTCCCTATAATGTAATTTCTACCCATTAGGAAGTTGTGGATGGACTAGAGATCAGTAAGGATAATTACTCCATTTTTTTTTGATATGGAGTCTCTACCACATATGAAATTTTATTCCAAAATTATAGGGGATATGTATGAGGAATCTCTATTTCAAATACCTTGGTATACCACTTTTCTAGCATAATATTAAATGTGGTCATATGAAAAGAACATTTCTATATTTATTTCTCAAATTCAATACTACAAAGGAAAATGATGTTCTATACCATGTAGAATAATCAAGGTATACATGGTGGTCACCACTATATTTTTCTATTCATTCTTTTGATATTGATGGCCAAGAAATATAATAAAAAAGATTCAATTTCTGAATAGAATAGTCATCCATATTAGTTTGATTCAAGATAAGTAATTCAAATTTTTTCATGTAATCAATAAATTATTCATATAGATGTGGGGGATTGGGTATAACATATTTAAGAATCTTTAACATGACTTTAAAAATAAATTCACATTTAATATCATTACTTTTAATTAGGATTCATTGAATTTTCAATCAAATCAGCTCACTAATTGCCTAATGAATTGGAATCTATAATATCTATCTCCATAATTTTTTATTAACCAGTCTTATAATTATATTATAAATTTTTCTATATCGATGTCTTGTAGTAACTCCATCCTCAACTAATATGACACATTATATTTTAACTTTCCACTAATAGACCATTTGATTTTTTTGCCATTATCTGAGGGGTGTGTCCATTTTTTTGTATAAATTCCCAATATTCTGTGTTAAATTTATTTGATCCCACCAAAATTGTTATTTATTTGGAAATATAAAATTATGGGCATATTGATATTCTTGTTTGCAACCTAAAAAATGGGTTGTTTGAACACTATGGTGTGCTACATAATAAAATTAAAAAGCTACAATGTTATGCCTATGTGATTGTATTATTATATAAATGTTTTCATTCCATGGCTGAAGAATTTTCTACCCTGGAAAATTTATAAAAAAATACTTCCATTGTAGAGCGTACTCCAAAATTCTAGTTATTGCTTTCCTTTATCTGATTCCTCTATCTAAAATATGTTTAATGAATTGATCATTTTATTAATTTATAGATCTTTATCCCAAGGTTTTGGGATTATCTAAGAGGAAAATTTATCATCACACTTTATATGGAAGCATTTGAAAATCAGATGATTTCATTCATTATGTAATTGAACAACATGTAGGTTAGGAACATCCTTATTGAAGTTGTTTCTTCTATCATCAGTTATACATTGAATTAAATAAATGATTTTATCATTGACAGTGGGTTTCCCAAATTGTGTACGGGCCTAAAAATTCATAGCTATGTAGTGGCTACCCCCAAAATTAAAACACGTCCCAGGAATATTGATTACTATGATATTATTATCTTATATATGTATAGTGTTTGTTTTAAGGAAAAACCACTTTTTGTGAAATCAATTTGATGGATCCATATGATCACATTGTAGATAACTGTGAATGTGGAGGTAGTAGATTTTGGTGCACTAGGGCCTTCGTGGTTTGGGGGAGTATTTCATCATGGATTTTTAAAAGGATATTTTTTTATTACCTTGGATATGATTCTAAAATATCTTGTCCCTCCTCATTGTGTTGAGATAAGGCTGAATAGAAAAATGGCCATAGGTTACATCACCAAGTTGACATAAGATGGAAATAAATGCCACAGGATTCATTAAAATATGAGAGACTATTTTCCCTTAAGGAAATAAAACATCCACATCCAACATACAATTAAAAATATAAACTATATGTAACATGATATCAATGTATAACAACTCAAAAAAATACCGACTGATACCAGAAAAACTATATTATAGTACCAAAGTAGAAGACTAGAAACATTAAAGTAAAAAGTGTGATAAAAAAGCTCAAAAACTCAAAGGAAAATTATATATAGACCCAAATATTTTCCGAGGTCCAACTTCACAATATAGACACATGTATCATGATAAACCACTAATAAAATGTCATAACATGACTTTACCTTTGTCGTGATAAAAAAT
The DNA here is from genome assembly GCA_963277665.1 of Viscum album. NCBI lineage: Eukaryota > Viridiplantae > Streptophyta > Magnoliopsida > Santalales > Viscaceae > Viscum > Viscum album. Next base: position 1,116,392,924 of record OY728146.1, read on the forward strand.
ATATTCAGACGTAAAAAATCTCTTACATAGGGAGTTAGAAATAAAACTCTGTTCGTTTCCTTTATGTTAATTACCTAACCACCCCATTAGGATAAAAAAAGTTATAACATTTATAAACAAAATTAAATAAAAAACATTAAAACAATTTTTTAACCAATCCAAACCATTTCTATGTAAACAGTTTTCATACCCAAATAGTTTTCCAATACAAATCCATTTCCATGAAAGAATCCAAACAAGTTATTCAATAATTTATCTATAATCCTTGGGAATAAATCATTATTTTTATCATAACCACATAATCAAACAAACATCCAACAATAAAATCTTAGTGTTAACCATTAATGGTGGAATTTCACATCTATAAATTGTTCCGTTAATGGTAATACCTTATGACCATTATCCATCCCATTCAATTCATGCCCAACCCTGAATACCATAATATATGCTATCCAATCATAAAATATTATTTTAGTGGAAAAAGAATTTTATTTAAATAACTTTCCCATCCATTTTTCAAATCATCAAATTAAATTAATCATCCTATAATCATCATACCACTTTCACATTCCACCAAAACATCCACGTTTTATAATTCCATTGACTATATACAAATTTGGTTTGCATCAATAATTTCCAAAAAATGTCACAATAAATTTTAATAAATACAATATATTTTATAAAAAATCATTATTTTTATAGAAATAGGATTCAAGAGTGAACCAACCTACCTCATAAAGTATAGAGACAATGAAGAACGATAGGAATTCTTCAACAAAATGGGGTTTAATCTCCAAAAACCAACCATGGATCTTCTTTCCTAACATATACAAATACAAATCCCATCATGATTGGAATCCCAAATTGTAGATCTATCAATTAGTGAAGTATATAAATGAATACAAGATATGTATTAGTAGTTGATCTATGGAAAACCATCATGAATAGAGACTGACCATGAAAACAGACCTTTAGCGCACCTTGATTTTCAAACCGACCACTCATGGATTGAGGGGAAAAGTATCCAAAGCCTTTGAAAGGATTAAAATTGAATTAGGATCTAAATAGAGGTATCAAATATTTTGGGGGTAATCATAAGTGATATCCACTTTTTTAGGGTATAACCTTTAACCATTCATGGTTGGCCCTCATGGTTTCGATAAACCATGAAAAAAATGTTTTTTATATAACTCTAACAAATTTAATGGTTAATATTTGGTGAATACATGGTTTTTCCAAACCATTCATTTACCTAGATCCCATTATCTCATTTTTTACAGTTTATTGTAGGTTTTTCATAGATTGTATCAACTATGCTCAAACTATGAACCTTAAAAAAATCCCCAAAACATTATAAAAATTAACTTAACATCCCATAAATTACACATACACTTTACATACATAAAATAAATAATGAAAGGCTAAATTAATTGAAAATGGGGGTGAAATATTTTCCCCACCATTAGCCTTTTTGTCCCTAAAGAATAGAAATCCAGCATTTCCTTGAACAAGTTTGTGCCATTAATATTAAATTTCATTCTCATATTACCATGTTTCTTAATGAGTCTAACAATGTTTCCTTGAATCCCATACTAGAACAATTAGTTTTTGAAATAAAAAATTCAATTTATTATCCATAATTAATACTGGGATATAAACCAATTATGAATTATTCAGTAGATCAAAGTAATCTCATTGAATCACATGGTCATGATATTGTTGGTACTTTCTCAACTGAGATTCCTGAAAAAGATTTATCACTGCATTGAACCATGGATGGAAATGTTAGCCGATATTCCACCGCCCCATCTCATTCGAGTGTCTCAAAAGGCCCAATGTTTCAGGGATATATATTTACTTTATTTTTAAAATATGATTCCCATGCCATGGTGAAATTATAAAGAACACAAGACCACTCTCCTCAAATAAAAACAACCATCGATGATGATACAAATATGATATTTTATGACTATGATATGCCTAAATTCAAATCCCGATAAACTAAATATTATCTCTTGGCTCCTCGATAAATTCTAGGTCAAAAAATTATGGATGACCTATTTTCACACAATAATGTGGTAACTTTAAAGGATTACCATACAATTTATCAAATGGAGGAATATGTATCGAGGCCTGATAACTATTTTTATATGATAACTCTTTCAATAGGTTTTGCGGCTCTCATGATCCACCAAAATCCATTACCCAATCCCAAATAATGCCTTCTGATATTTTCATCTTCCTTTTAGATTTTCCATCCACCCAAAGATTACTCTCATTGCTCATGGTCACCAGATTACCAAGAGATTGTTGTAATGGTTTCAAAAAATGAGACCTTTTCCCTAGATCTCAGTCTGAAACTGTCAAAACATTTATTTTGAGTCTTGTTACTAGTTCTTGTAAATGTATTTTAGAAAAGTCCTCTACCATATGATATTCCCAAATTGGGATGAAATGGACTAACATGGAAATACAATCCACTATTACCTATATTTAATTGGTTTTATGAACCATTCTTGGGGGAAAAATTTCAAAATACATGTTTATCGACTCTCGTTTCTTATCAGTGATAGGTAAATACTACAATATACCAAATGGTTTCTAGTTATCTTCATTATATATCTAATAGGTGTGGAATCTAAAATAATACTCAGTTACATTCCTTTTCATGCTAACCCACCAAAATTGTTCTTTGAACTCCTTATAGATCATCTATATTTCAAGATTATAAAGACATGTGAAATGATGATCACCATGAGGATGTTTTTACTGACAAGTTAATGGAACAACCATTCAATATAAAAAATCATAATTTATATCTAAATTCCATCCCTCAATGCTCCTCCCACCATTGAGTTTTCAACACATAGAAACACATTTAGAATAAGATTTTTGAGACTCTTGATAATTCTTTATCGAATTAGGAACAACTATCACTGGAAAAAAAACAACCAGACTGCCTTGGTCTTCACAATTCATGTGAATTCCGTTTGTGAGATACATCATCTACCACTAATATAAATCCAAATTTCTCAACTGAGTATATTCCTTTCATCTTAATGCATCTTCAACTACATTTTCATTACTCGATGTATAGATCAATTCAATGTAAAAAATGTAGAGATACTCTACTAATTTTATTTTTCTCATGTTCAAATTTCATGGGGAGAAAATATTTTTCAAAATATTACGATAAATAAAATCATTAAATTTATCACCAAGGATGAAATGATGCCATGTCTTTAAAGCATGGACTACAACAGCTAAATGAAAATCATTTGTTGGGTAGTTCTTCTATTGTAACCATAACTTCTGTGACCCACAAGAAGCAACATGTTCTCCCTGCAATAGAACACATCTAAACCATGATCTTATGGAATCAAAATACACCACACAAGCTTTTTTTAATTAAAAAATTTAAATATTAGTGATGATGTAAGGAAAACATTTTTCTCTTGAAAAGAATTTTTAAATTCTTACTGTTATTGGAATAGAATAGTGTGCCTTGTAATATCTATAATAGGTGAAGAAATTTATGAGAAGTCATGCACAAATAATCGATAATAATTTTCTTGACCAAGAAAACATCATATCTCAAGGAATTGGTTTTGATGTTTCCAAGAGATAACAACCTCTATCTTTTCTAAATCCATAAAAGAATCTTTTTATGAGATTTCATGGCCAAGGAATTTTTTTCTTATTTATACCAATCACACATTGTAAAATTGGAATACAACTAATCGTCCCTCATGATTCCAAACACTATCGCCAAGTGATACTCATGCGCACCCCTTATCCTTTAATGAACCAATATATTATCCATAATCACCAAAAAAATTGATTCTAAATACCTTATAATTATCTGGTTCATCAATTCCACAAATACCAATGTTGTATTTGTATGACTTAAAGGAAGAAAAACCTACTATTAATGGACATATCTACTCATAAATTATATTTTTGTAATATCTTCCTTCCAAACCCATAATTGGTGATATCCTAATCATAAGTTAATTTTTCCGAATAACCGTTCTCCCATAAATTTATGGAACAAACAATAAATATGATGAAGTGGATATGAGTTCATATTAATCAATTGGTTTTTCTTATGATAATAAAAAAATAGTAGTATCAGACATTTAGAAAAACAGGACCACTTCATCCCATGGTGTTGTGATAGGAAGAATGATCCCATTGATTTTTTCTCTTCTAGTTTCACATTCAATTCTGTTTAATTTTTGGTTTCTATCATTTAAAAATGATGTGAAATAGGACTAGTCCCTGAAAGGATATCAATCATAAACTCCAATTCTCTAATGAATGGAAACCCATTGAAATTATCTAGAATAACATATATATATATATATATATTGATTACTTTGTCTTCTAAAACCATTATTTTCGATATCATCCACTAATTCGAATAAAAAACTAGAAACTAGTACGAGATTGATCTAATTTATCATGAAAAAAGGACTATTTCACCTACCCTTACATTCATATCTCCTCTAAAGAGATTCTCAATGTTATTCTCATTAGTAAAACTAACCATTCACGTGTAAAAATCATTGTAATTTTTGATCATAGCGAACAAATCCTTACCTAGGATTATGTCATATACATTCATATGAAGCAATGATAATCCCTATATAATTACAAATCCATCGTTAATTATTAAACAATTTTTATACAAGAAGGCTCGACATGAAAAATTACCTTGAGTAGTTTGATTTTCAAATTAGCTGGCACCATCTCAACATTTAATCCTAGATGAACAAAAACATAATATTATACAAATGAATGTGATTCTCTAGTATAAAACATATTATTTATTAATGGTATGATTTAATAGAATCATACCTCTTACTATTGATGGTTCAGATTGATCATCCATAATCGCTTTTTGGTTCCATTTAAATGCATACTCACTATAATTTGTGGTTTATTTATCCGTTGAGATTTAAATTTCTAATGAGTCATGGTATTCCTTGATTCACCATGGATAAATCAATTTTTCTAGTCATAGGAATTATTATTACCTCATCATGTTATACATAAAATGTCTGTGACACAAGAGATGTGCCCTGAAAATCTATCAATGATGCACTTGAAAAAATTATACTAATGATTCACCATCTAATTTTAATTGTTGAATTTTTTAGGTGGTGATGTACAGTCATGATTTCAGTGGTCTAGTGATCCACATTGGAAACATTATATATTTTTCTTAGGTTTTTTAAGAAGTTTCATTGATGAAACTTTCTGATTCTAAATCAATCCCCTACATTGGAAATAGAAGTCATCTTCCTCATTATCTGAGCATTAGAGATCCCACCATTTCCAATACATATGAAGATATTTCCCCCAAATATATATTATTATATGTCACTTTCTACTACCATTTCTCTTTTTACCATCTCTATAAACTTCATTTTAAAAAGCATGTAAATCATTGATAAAAAATCATATCTCACACCCGATTCAAAATTTTTCCTTCAAGGATACACTATTAGAAATTTCCATTGAAAATATGAGTATATTCATTAATTTATCCACATAATATATTAATAAAATAATCCCCTTCTTTGATAATAATCAATATATCATTATTGGAATATTTAATGTACCAGGATTGGATTTTGTGTTAATAATTTCTTCAAAATCCTCCCATGTAATTCCCTAGATTAATTTAGCATGACTAACTAAATCCCAACAATGAATTTCATGATCCCCCATCATATTCTTCACTCACATGACTTTCAAATCTGATGTTATGGAAATGGAATATATGATTAAATTCATCCTATTCAGCCACACCACTACATTCTCATTTTCTGAATCACCCAGAATGATTATTGGATTCAGCTTCATAAACTAGAAAAAATGTTCCATTTTTCATGGATCATCCCTTAGGTTCTATATATCCACAAATTGAAATGCATAAACTATAATATTTACCATATTTTGGTTCACATGTGTCTTACATGCGACCACATTCGCATCAACTTCTTTTAGTTGGTTTCTATGATGCCTATTTGGTCTTATTTCTACAACCTAAATACAACGATATAAGTACGACCCCATAAAAAATAATCCATATAATTTTCATATTATCATATATTCACAACCACAAAAAATATTTCCCAAATTCATCATTTTCAATGTTCAACCATTTTTAAAAATTTTCGATGCTTCGGAAAAACAACTATTTTCAATTTACCACAATCACATATTTTAAAAATATCACATTTAAAATTATTAATACATTTATTAAATATCAAAACATTTTCCCCAAATCCTAAAAATTAATGAAAATGAAATATTCCCTCATAGTGGGATATAATTTATAAAATTCATTTCATTCTCTTCAAATTTTCCATTCCCATGATAACGAATTCTCAACTCCTATAATTGTCTCTCAAAAAGTATGTACCATACACCATACTAACATGATCTTCCTAAAAATAGTCTATATATTCCTATTTATTTTGTAGATTTCAATCCTTGTTGATATTACACCATACTACCTTCAAAACACAATGACAAAACCATAATTATTTATCAACCTGAAGATTAAAAAAACTGAAAAAACTGATAACATTTCTAACCCCAAGATATTTGGATCATCTATGACCAATAGCACTTCTAACATCCTGCCACTCCACAGTGGCTATATTTGAAGAAGAATTTCAACATGGCCCTATGAGACTTCCCCAATAAGATAAAGTCCACCATAAAATTTCAATGGATTCATTAACAGATAGAGAACGATTTTCCGTTTTGAAAAAAAAACACAACCAAAATAACATACAGAAAATCCATTACATTAATTATGATAACAATGTCATATATATCTACAAAATACACATTTATTTAAAAAAACTATTCTAGAGTTCCATATTCAAATTCTACCAACATGAAATTTATAATCGTATTAAAACACCACAAAGCTCAATGAATCCAATGAAACGACAACACATCTCTCAATATGCTACAAGATCTTAATCCACAATACATCCTAATGTTTCATGATTCACCACTATATAAATGTGATACCTTGGATATACTTATGTCCTAATAAAGCGTATCAGAAAAATCACAAAAGATCCCATAATGGGGGTGAGAAATGAAACTCATGATGTTTTCCACAAATAACATCCCTACCCAAAATAGTGGATATAAAAAGTTATCACATTTAGATAAAACTATTTACCTAAAACACATTCAATAGTTCATATCAAATCCGATCCATTTAAATGTAAAATGTTTTCATATAAAAAGATGTTTCCAATCTAATGTCATTTCAAAGGAAAGAAACTACAGATGTAATTCAACCATTTATCTATCATCATTTTTCATAAATCATTCTATTTTACATAACAATAGACAATCACACAATCAACCGCATAATATTTGTGTTCACCATTGTTAGCAGAATTTCACATTAATAATTTTTCACTATTATGGTGGTACTTCACCACCATTATCTATCACATTCAATTCATTACCAATAAATACTAATAAATACCATCCCAACTAATCATGACAATGTTTTTTTCTAAAAAACCCTTTAATTGACATCACATTTCCAAAGTTTTTTCCATTCATCATAAACAACCAATTATTTTAAAATAATTTTACTATATTCACATTCCACAAACCATCCAATTTTCACAATTCCATAAATAGTCATTGAAGGGGGTTTTTGAAAATCATTAATCACCAATTTCACAACAAATTTCAAGAAAAGAATTTAATTTTAATATAAGTCTTCTAGTTTATGAAATATAAGTTAATACTGAATCCTCCCCCCTTAGAAATTGTGGTGAATTTGAATAACAATAGAAATTATTCAACAAAACCACGGCGAATCTCTAAAAACCCACATTATTTCATGTTCAATAACAACAAGATTACCAAATACCCTCAATATTGTCATAAATAATCATAGATATATCTCCAATATACCTGACGTATGAGTCTAATATGTTGAATAAGAGAATATCTATATAAAACCATCAAGAATGGAGACATAAAACTAAACGTTTCCTTTAATTCACAATGTTTTTCCAATAGATCACTCTCAGATCAAAGGAAAAAAAACACAACCATTGGGAGAAAAAAAACTTAGTTAGAGATTAAATATATGAAAAAATAGTGGTTTAGAAGTAATATAGAGTTAGATACACTTTTTAGGATCTAAATTCCAACTATCCACTGCTAGGAAGAACATATGCTAGCAATTCACCAACAACTTCATCCCAACACCCTTCAAAGGGTTCATTCATACTATTCTAAAAATCATTCACCAACCATGGTTTTTTATTTATTCCAATATTAGGGGTTACTCATATATGGTCACATAGTTTTCTTAAACCGTTCACCTAACCGTCAACATACCTAGATCCCACTACCTCACTTTTCACAGTTTCTTATAGGAGTTTCCTGGTTTCTATTAACCATGATAAAATCATGAACCTTCATAAAACACCCTATAAAATATTCAAAATTTCCTCCAAACCCTCACAAAAATCACCCAATAACTATATATACATAAAATTCATAAAATACATAAATAAATTGTTACCCAAATTGAATAGGGGGTGCTATAGGTGTTAAATGTTATGTGGAATTTCTGGCCATCATTTATGAAATTTGTTATGTTGTTATTCATGGTTGGAAGATCCTTTGGTTTTAATATGAATTTATGTTAGTTATAGAACCATGAAAATCACACTCCATATATACTCCATGAAGCCTTAATTATTCTATGATTTATTATATTCATGATGTAAATCACATTAGTGTGAATGTTATGTATGTGTATAGGGAATCAAATCACATTGCTAATGCACTTTCAAAAAGGAAAATTTTTTAGGTGGGCTCGATGTTGTCCTTTTTGAATCTATATTATTACTCATCATGTCTTTGTTTTTGATGTGTATGGAGTGGTTTTTAATCATCTTTAAAACCCTCCTCTATAATGATAAATTCAATCGTTTAATACATTATTGAGTGCCGAGCTTTCCCATATCCCAATAATTTCATGTGTATTTAACTTTTCCTTTTACTAAATAAGTTATTATCATTATTGTCGAAAATTATTGAAAATTTATGGAGATGAATTCTCTTAAATAGATAAAAATTGGTGTTGATTATTTTTAATAAGTGGAAATAATTTTGTGTGATCAATAAATAAGACATCTTTACAACAACCATGATGATATACGCTATTTACAAGAAAAGTTGGATAAACTGGAGATCATTCCTCATGTAGAAACTAAATTCATAATAGATTTCATGTTTTGAAAATAATTTTATGAAAAAGTATAACAAAAACATGAAATAGACTATTGGTATAATTTGGGCATAGATAAATGATCAATGTAATGTTTTTGAGATATTTCACGTAATGTGGAAGAAAAAATTGAAAATAGAAGAAACTCAAAGATAATATTTTGCTCTAAAAAATAGATTTATGAATACCTAAAATATAGAACATTATATTATTTAAAGATATTTTATATGTATGATTAGTCAAAGGGGAATGATATAGAGATCTATGATCATGATGTGAGTTAGAGATTCGAAAAAGTGAAGAATAAGATACCTTCTATTAATGCCTCTATAGGTGGCCAAAATGAACATGAAAATACTATCACAACTATGAAAACTTGTTTCCACACAAAATATAAAATTTATGGTTCTTTAGGGAAATTATAATTAATGATATTTGAATTTGGAAAATATTATATGCACTATTGATCTGTTTTTTGAGGCTATGTTGATGAGAAAAAGGGAAAAAATTCCTAGATATATCATCCTAAAATATGATTACATGAAGAATGCCTTTATTGAGTGATGTTTTTTGTACTACCCAAGGGTATAAGGAAATGTAGTTTATTCTGAATTGAAGATGGGATTCTAAGAATAAAACCCATATTTATATGTCAATGTGAGTTATGTATGGAAGGAAGATGATGCTTTTACGTTTGAAAATAGTCTCCTTATGTTGTAGGAGAGTGATGATGGATTTAAATAATAGGATTATAAAGAATAAATGATATCTTATTCATAGTATCTATCATGTAGAATGTATAATAAATTTTGATGGAAAGATGTAACATAACTTTGCATTGAGAATGGATATGATCAATGGTAAAATATCAATCAATGATAAACAAATATAATGTATTAATAATTCCTATTAAAAAGTAATACCGTGAAAATTTTATAGGATCTCATAAAAATAAAACTATAAGTAAAAAGGAACAAATTTGTACAATAAATGTAACATAGTATTATATTTATAAAGAATGATTCATTAGATCAAGGGACATAATAAAAAGTAGTGGGATTCAGTCCACATTAGAGATAGATCAAAATTCATATAATATGTTGGATGATTGTTTAATGTTATGAGGAAAAATTTAATTTTTTTTACATTATATGGGAAAAAATTATAAAGTTTGGAATAATATTTTTATAAATGGGTTGGTTCATCATGAACCACCAATTTCTTCAAACATCAGGATGACAAAGAATTACCCCCCCCCCATCATGTTTTTAATTAGAATTACTATTCTTTATGGGTTGTAATTTTGAAGGGAATATGTGATCCATGGGGTGAGTAAATTACATATAATGATGGGTTTTGATGTAATTATTAATATTGAGATAGATGATATTCTTTAGTCTAGAATTAGATGTGGTACACGATCGTAATTTTGGATTATAAGTGGGGTTAAAAAATTCACCGGTTTAGAATAATAATATCTATTTTTAAATTTGAATTTAAATAAAAATAATTAAATTTTTTGGAGTTAGGATTTATCATCTAATATCTGAATATTGAGAGAGACGATAGAAACTTGACATAGAAGAAGAAACAATTCTAGAGAAATTATATGTTTTTTCTTAAAAAATATAATATATTCATATTTATTTTTTGGATATAAAATATATGAAATGGAGAATAATTTTATTAATATTATTCCTAATTTTGAGGGAAAAATTTAATAATTCATGGAGATACTGTGATTGTTATGAAAAAGACAAATGGATCATTTATCAATGGTAAATTATGGTATGGACTAAAAAATATATTTTATTTCATTTGGTACCATTATTTTATCGAGGTCATGCATGTAAATTAATTTATATGAATTATATATTTTATTGTATATATGGAAAACATGGTTTTCAACATATGATTAAGTCATTATTTGGCCTATAATTATAGAATCCCCCAATGGAATGGGTATGATTTCATATTTCATCAAATAATTGTTTATGGACATGATGTTTAATTTAACAACTATGTTATTCTTGAATAGGATGAAGACAATGTTGTCTATTATGAAATTATTTCTTAGAGGGAACCCAAAACTTGTTACTAAGATGTTTCATTATTATGAATGTGTTATATTCCATGTATCTTACATATGATTCTTAATATCATGATCACATTCTTATTATTTCCTAAAAAATAATATGATCAACCATGTAATGATGTGGATTCATGTATCCATTTTCATTCCTTATATTCTACCACATAATGCGGTTTTGATCTCACACATTCATTAATATATTTACACATATGATCACATATATAATGAATGGTTTTATTATAATATAATATGTCTACGATGATGGATTTTATAAATGATTTATGTTATTATATTAGATCATTATTCAGTGTTTACCTAATTCTCAATGAAAATAAATGTGGGATTCATTGAATGATTGAATATAACAAATAAACATGTGATATATTAGTAGTTTTAATTTATTTCACTAGATCTACCTGTGTTGTCCAATGGGTGTCTCATTTGGTATATATATCGAATTTGGTTAATTTTTTTAATTACGATATATAATTTTTAAAATGAAAAAATATAATTAAAACTTTTAGATAAATAATACTAGATTATGTATAAATTCCACAGACATATAGTGTTTAACATATAACTCTATTATGGTAGAGTTACATCATTATCATATGATGAATATCGGTATAACTAGTATTGAAAACAACATTAATCATTAATAAATGTTTTATATTGTATAGAAACTGCGAGGATGAAATTTATTTATGGGTAGAAATTTAAAAATCAATATATATATATATATACATATTTATGTATATATATTTTCTATGATAACACATATATGTTTAAAAAAAATTATTTTTTAAATTCCATAATTGATAATTACATTTTTATATATTTTCCCCTTTATTGTTTTTATAAATTACTAAAAGAAACTTTTTCCATTTGAAATAATAATATACAAACATAGTATGAAAATAACATGAACCATATAATGAAGTAAACAATATTTTATTCTTTCAATATATAAAAGTACATAAAAATTATAAATGAATTTTATAAAAATAAATCATGTATAACAGGATAGTAAAATAATGTAAATAAGATGACAACAAATAGAAAATCTATTGGTTTGGAGTCATAGAAATATCATACCCTTAGATGTCACTATAAAATCAAAATAAATAATTGAAAATATAATCTTCCTTTTATAAATGATGTATATGGAACATTGACAGAAAAATAATTTAATGATTTTAAAGAAAATAATATTTATTTTTAGAATGTATAAGGATAATTTGTCTGATTCAATAATAATGAATCATTTAGAATTGCGACATAACCATTAGAATGGTAACCTAGATTTTAGAATAGAAACATGACCATTAAAGTAGGAAAATGAGTATTAACCATTAAAAATAGTATGTTTTATTATAAATCCATAAAATTTTATTCATATTATAATACTCAAAGACAAGGTTAGACTATATTTCCACTAAGATGTGTTTAAAAATTTTTGTTGGAAAACTTATATTTTATTTAAAAATTTAAATTATATTATTGGACAAATTTTTAAAAAGGATTGATGATATAAAAGTAATTTGTTGAATTATCCCACTAAAATTTACCATGAATGATTATGTTTACCTAAAATTTCATATTTAAATGTAAAAACAATGGTTTTTCAAATTTAATTACATTTATCAAAAAGTAAGTTTTTTAATAATTACCAAATAAATTATATAAATTTTTGATCAGTTAAAATTATGATCAATAAGGTAAATATGGAATTTAAAAACCTTAAATTAAATTTTAAGACAAAAAATTAATTTTCAATGTCTAAAATGAAAATTTATTCTATTTAAAACTATATTGTATTATTATATTTCATTATTATATATATTTTTTAAAAATTAGTTATTTTATTTTAGTTTGTGTTTATAGGTCATATAATATATATTTTTAAATAAATATTATTCATAGTTCCAAATAAAAATAATATTATAAATCAAGGAGATTAAATACATTTCTATTTATATTGTTCCGTAATACCATAATCAATTATTTTATAATTATCTCTCACAACCATATAAAAAATAACTTTCCAAATAGATATCATTTCTCAATATTTTTCCATGTACCTCCTCTTAAGCCTTATATGTGTCTTTTAGTTTTATAATTTTTTCCCTTTATATCATTGACAATGTCTATCATTTGTGTGTTGAAAGATGAATTTCTCTCTATCATGAATATATCAATATTCCATTATTATAAAAATCATGATTATTTATCTCAATTCAAAAACAATTAAATCATAATTGATGATATGTTTGGATTTGTGAGCTTATTATGATAATCATGTCCATTTTCATAAGGGGATATTCATGTTGTGAAAATTGATCAATGTATTCCATTTACATCATTTCCTTTATTTTTAATGTGATTAATTTTAGACTATATCAGGACGTGATTGGTTAGATTGACATTATATATACATTGAATGTATTGGGTCAAGATTTATACCTCACGAGATCATTATGAGTGTAAATGATGTAGTTAGTTTTTTTGTTGTGTAATGTATTGACATGATATAATTATATTTTACTATAATGTTTTTCTGACATTGTTGTAATTACTCACATATTCTTATGATGCTTAATTGTTATTAATCTGAAATTTTACTAGTATCCATTATATGATGGTATTTATTATTATTCAATATCACTATATGAAAATGTACTCTTCGTAGTGGTTAAAGTTTTCATTATGTTTTACATTGGAAATTGTTGTATGATTTTTTTTTCATTTTTTTAGGAAAAAATAATTCCTTATAGGTTTTATATATTAGAAAGGATTTTTAAACAACATCAATTTTTTCCCAAAAGTACCATATTGAGTGGAAGTTTTCAAAAATATTTTTAAATGTGCTTCAATATTTGGAAACTCTTTACAAATTTGTGGTAATTATTTCCCCAATGTTTTATATATAAGAAATTTTATATAATAAACCACTAAATATTATTCATTTACAATATTTTATACAATATTTTGTTATTATTAAAACAACTATTATTTCCATATGTGTGTTTAAAATCATTCTAGAGTATTTATCATTAATTAAATCCATCTCTAAAAATTGTATAACATGAAAAAATACAATTGAGAACTAATAATATCATCAATTTAAAATATTATATCACTTATATAATATCATTAGACTGATTTTCCATATGTAAGCATAAAAATTCCGATATAACATATTTACATAATAATACAACTAAAAATATGTTAATTTAATCAGTAATATGACATTTTTTTTGTTTTTTCATAAAAACCACTCCCACTCACTTTCACACTCTCATGATGGGACATGATTCCCAACATCTATTTTCCCACATTTTTCTATTGGTTCCAGCATTTTGAATATTTAAGTTAAAATATGTAATTAATGTATTCCAAAAACATTAAGAATCAAATGTATTGATTTTTTTGTATTAATGATAAAAAAATAACAATCTTAATGATATCAATAAATTTCATGTTCTCTATAATTATTTCATAGTCTGAGCCAGTTGATGAAATTAAATAAGTATGAGTTACTACCAGTCACTATTATATATGAGACACCATTGAGACTAATACAATTGAAGAGGAGTTTCCAACTATACTGACTAATGGCTGAGCTAACACAGCATTGAGACAACATTTTGACAAATTATAAGACATTGTCACATATGAGTCATTTTTTTTCATTAATCACCATCCGTATTGAAAACTCACTATGTTTGATTCATCATTGAATACAAGGAACCATAATGATATATCACCATCAAGATTTTATTCCATGAGAACATAGTTTAAAAAATGTGTGAGACACCATCAGATAGACATACCATCATATGGAGTCATCATCAGCCACACACTGTCAGACTATGAATCATGGAATATTACAAGACACTACCAAGAGAAGACACTATTAGCTATTATCTTTAGAAACACCTAGAATGATATGACTCCTAACTCTGAGATACTGCAGGATTATGACACGACCAATTTTTTCGTTACATGTATTTTCAAATTTGGTTATTATAATGGCTATTTTATTTAAATTAATTTAGATTATTATTTTTAATGATTGTCTCTTAAATGATTTATAGAATTCATTAAAGAGTGTGTCAATCATATAATACCTTGAAGTAGAGAGGATCTAAAGATACATTCTTCTGGTAATAAAAATTTATGAAGACTCCCTTATGCGATAAGAGGATATATGGTAGACTGATAATAATTTGATAGCTCACACTTAATGAACACACGCACAACTAATTCTGATGGCAAGAATACAAAGTGGATTCCTTGGAATGTGAAGAAAAACTTATTCCTTACATAAAGAGTTATACCACAGAAATGAACACGTACACCACACTATTCTTTGAAATAACATGAATCAACCTTCATTTAAGAATACATTCAAGGAGTCGTGTGAATAAATACAAAAATAAATGAATTTTTTTCCGTACACTATTATATTGATAAAAACTATTTATTTATTTATTCATTTTGATTAGTGCATGTGTATACTCTATTTTATCACACTCACACTATATGATATTATGAACTGGAAGATAAATAGATATTTTCTCAACTACTTTCATATTTGTTCCCATGGAAAATATTAGTATAATTCACTGTGTGAACGGGTTGTTTTTAATCCAATGTATAACAATGGAAGAAGTCTTACGGGAGGTAGAAAGGTTTTAAACAATTATAAAACTCGATCTATGTTTTTGGTCATCTTTTTTTATTTTTAGATAAACTGATTGGTTGATGGTGATTACCAAGTTGTGGGGACAGTGTCTCCTCTTGAGACAAAAACAATGGAATTCTTTTCAACTATGTACTATTTTATGATTTACATCACTTCTACTTTAATACTTAAATTTATTTTGAACTATAGAAAACTAGAATTTTATAGTTATCCAATGGTAGTTTTTTTAAAAAATATTTTAATTTATTCTGTTGATTTCAAAGGATTAAGTCATATTGTATATTAGATAACTGGGATCTAACTACTATTTAAGAAATATTATGAAATATTTGAACATATAATGATCTGATGGTTTTGATAACTAGTTTGATTTTAAATTAATTCGTGGATTTCCAATTTATCCATTTAAAAAAATATTATGTACCAAATTCACCGCTTATTGAGATACTTGGCCCAAAATTTGGTATGAAAGGCTGGTTCTATTTGATATTAATGTTTTCATATATTTTTATAAGTGAATTTAGTATTTCTTTCAAGATCTTAAATTTTTTTTACATAAAAAATTATTTCATTAAATAGATAATCATCTAGAATATTTTTGTTAATAATATAGTACCCTTTTTCAATAATAAAAATTATTCTTAATAGAATCCTAAAATAAAACATTTATATATGAAGTGTGGTTTTTGTGATTTGTAATTTAGTAGAACATTAATATAAAATACCTGAAGGTACCAGACTACATTGGAAGAAGCTATTAAAACAAATTCAAAAAATATTTTCCAATGAATTTAATTCATTTTTTATTCCATAAGAGATAATGGATTCAATATAATTTCATCATGAAAAACTACGTATGGAATTTGGGAAACATTATTAGTTTCTCATGAGGGGACAACTAATGTTAAGGATATGAGTATTAGAATATATACTATTAAAAATAATAACATTAAGATGATACTAGATGAACCTTTTTCTGACATGTATCTCTAGTTCAATGAAATATCAATATAAGGATCTCTCACGAAAATCATGATTTAGATAATTATTAGATCAGGAGACTACTAAAATGTAGACTATAAATATGGAGAAGATCATATTTCTACATTATAGAATCATATGTTATTAGAAATATATCAGTAAAGGGTCTTATTGGTATGATGATGATGTATGAAGAAGAGTCAAAAGTAAAATGACAATATTATGAAGAACCAAGAATAAAATAAGGATCCTTCAAGAATAATGCATGAAAAGAAATATAAAAATGAAAAATAAAAGAAAATATCCAAAATTTATTTTCATATGACATTGAATCACCATCAGCTAGTGGGGAGGATATGGGTTAATTAGTTAAAGGATTTAATAAAATTTGAAATAAATGGATGTATTTCATAACCTAAAATTATAACATAAAGTATTTTATCAACGTAATCCAAAAAAGGACTAGAAGAAATATGTAAATTTGGTTTTTTATATGAGAATAAACTGAATGGACATATCAAATGTAACTATCCAAGGATAATATGAAAGAAGAAATATGATCATAAAGACCGAAAAAATATGAAATCCTTGATTGTCATATAGTGCTCCATAGAAAAAAAATACAGTGATTATGATTCATCACATGAGGAGAAACCATATTGAAATAATTATTCCTTTGTGAAAAAACTAAATGAGGAACCAATTGTTTCAAATGTTTTACCAATTAACAAGGATAGTAGTTATAATATTTATGAGAATGAAAATAATAATAAAGACATTTGTCAGGATGAGATATTTGAATATTTTAAAATGATTGAGGGAACGTTTAGAGAGTTAAGATAAAAATATAAAACTCTTAAGAGAAAACATGTTTTATCTCAAAATGTTTAATCTAATATATCTATTGTAACAGATAAGAATTCTAAGGCTCTGAAATAAAATGAAGAGATAAAAATTTGTAATGAGAAATCAATTAAATACCTAGAAATGTTTAAAAAATGTATTGAAACTATTACTCAAATTTCAGGCCACAAATATACACTATCTTATGTAAATATAATTAATTACTATACTGGGTAGAGGATTGTAACATAGAAAAATTTTATTCATATGTATAGTCCAAAAAGAAAAAGATCCAATTATATTTCTATGTGACATAATATATTTTTTATTTCTAAATATTTCACAAATATTTAGAATAAACCCATCAAAAAAATTTGGGATTATAAATATTTGATTACTAAAATATATGGGCTAAAAATAATATTATTTCTCAAGTCACTTCTTGTATAAACATTGTTTCATAAGAAAATTGTTTGAATACCTACTTAAGAGTATATGGTACTTGTATAGTGGTTAGTCAAGACATATTCCATGAGACAATTTATTCAGTAGTCTTATTAAGGTTTATGTTAGACATGCCACCATTATTGATTATTTAAAACCGAAAAACATCATCCATGGCCACATCAGTAAAAAATAATTTTTTTATTGTTTAAATTTTTGATTGTTTTAAATATAGCATTCATTTTATTTCACAGTATTTTGATTATGGTTTTTATGTAATTTTTTAGAAAATTTCTGGAAATGTTTATGAATTTTAAAATGATTTAATTTTTACTACTTTAATAAAATATAGTGTTTAGTTTTTTCTAAATTCATAGTTTCTAAAATTATTCCTTATTGAGTGAATTTAACAATTATTCTTGGATATAGAATATAATTCTGGGCCATTATAACATTCAATAAATTATGAAGCTTAATATGAAAGGGTTTGTTAGTGATCAACCTAAACATTAGTTCCCAACTGATAAACTCTACAACCCCTATCAGAACGAAAAAAAAGATGTTTATTTTTAAAAAATGTAATAAGAGTCAATATATTATCCAATTGAGTTGGTTTACATGGATTTATTTAGACCATATAGAGTTTAAAGTCTTAATAGGATGTAATATGTCTTGGTTTTAGTTGATAATTTATCTAGGTATACATGGGTATTCATTCCAGATGACATAACTAATGATTTATCCTATTTCATCAAGTATGTTATGTTTGTTGAACACCAATTTGGATGTAAAATTAAGACCATTATAAGTAAACATGGCTGTGAATTTGAAAATCAATATTTTGAATATTTTTCCTCACAAAAGAGATTCACTATTAAATTCAATACTCTTAGGACCCCTCAGTAGAATGGAGTTATTAAATGGAGAAATAGAACAGTATAAGTGAATGTTCAGACCCTGTTAAATGAGTATGAACTACTTTTCTCGTTTTGGGTAGAAGTTCTACATACATCCATCTAACTCATATATAGAGTTTTGATTCGTGAAATATTGAAAAATTACCCTTATTAACTCTAGAATAATTGGAATCGTATGGCCTATAAATTTAATGTTTTTGGGGAATTGTTTTTATTCTTCACACTTATGATAATTTGGGAAATGTTTCCAAAAAAATTGATAACTGAATTTTCCAAGGTAATCCAACTTCGAGAAAATAATTTGGAGCCTTCAATAAAAATTCTAAAACTATTGAATAATCTGTTGCTGTCAAATCAAATGAAACATATCGACATGACTCTATAAACACCATAAAAACCTTTATGATGAACTATATTCTCTGAACTAAATTTATATACCTTTAGATTTTTCGATAAAATATATAGACAAATCATACAACTCTATAAACTTTCTTGAGAATCTAGAACCAGAACATAAAAATTTAGAAATGATTAGTGCTTTCTTTTATATAGGTGTTAGAACTATAATGTACAAACCATTATATTTTTTTGAAGTATACTTTGATAGAGGTACTTATAGAAGAGATTATACTATTAATTTGGTTCAAAATCAATAATTCTTTTCTCACCTTGAATAAAAAATCATCAATGATTCTATTTATGAATAATTTTATGAGATGGTAATGTATAATAAAATTAATCATTTTTAAATAAATAAAATGTGGGAACTTTTACATATACCCAAGGGAAAATATACTACATGTACTAAATGGGTGTTCAGGAATATGGTTAATGGGTTATGCACTATAGTTAGAATCAATAGTAGAATTCTTGATCAAGGTTATATACATGAACATTGGATAGACTATTAAAATAAATTTTTATAGGTAGCTTGACTTCAATCCATCAGAATCCTAACTTCCTATGTGACAAAATTAGGTTTCAGGTTTTTTAAATTGGATGTGAAGAGTGATATTTTGAATGTTATTAAAATTGAGGATGTCTTTGTAGAACAACCACGTGGTTTTAAAATTCACAATTCACTAAATAAATTTTAATAATTAATCAATTATTTATATGGTTTGAAACAAGATCCAAAATCATGGTATGATAGGTTAAGTAGTTTTCTTATTTCAATTAGATATTCAAGGGTTATAGATAATTCTACTCTTTTCATAAAATTATTTTCAGAAGATAATTTAGTAGTTAAATTATATGTTGATGATATTTTTTTCTATCATCAAAAATTATCCTTGTATTAATTTTTCTAAAATGATAAAAAATGAGTTTGAAATGAGATTGATGACAATAAATAAATTCTTTATTTGATTTGAAAAAATTAAAAATAAATATGTAATTTTTTTTAATTACTGTAATTATACAAAATATATTTTAATAAATTTTAATATGTATAGAATTAAGAGTATTTATACTCTTATGAGTACCGACTGTAAATTGGATCTTCCTAAAACTGGGAAACTAGTTGATCCAAAAAGTTAGGGTTGTATTAATGAAATTCTTCTATATCTTACCGATATCCATGTTGATATAATGTTTCACACGTCTATGTGTGATCATTTTTAAGAAAACACTATAGTGTCACATGTGGTTGTTGTGAATATAAATTTTAAATATCCCATGTATGCTACCAAATATAGATTTTTTAACCTAGAATTTGACATAATTAGTTATTCATATTCTGATTTTGGTGGAAGTAATACCAATAGAAAAAACACATATAGAAAATGTCTATTTTTGGAATGTCTTTAGTTTAATGGTGTAGTAAGGAAAAAGTTTTGTTCATTGTCTACTATTAAAAATGAATACTTATCATTATGGAGTTATTGGGCATAAATTTGGTGGATGAAACAGAACATACTAAACAATGGATATCAATATTGATATGTCCCCAAAAACATTGTCAATACATGTGGTATTAATATTTATAAAAATTTTATATATCATTCTATGACCAGGAAAATTTATATAATGAATAACTTTCTAGGGGACCACATTTAAAAATGTGATATAAATCTTGTTTCTTTTAGAAGAAAACATTAATTAGCTGCTATTTTTATTAATCCATTAAAATACAATTGAATGAATTTTGTGAAACTTGATTTAGTAATGATCAATTTTGGTAAGGTTTAATTTTCTTATATGTCACAATGTTGGAATGTAACACCATTCCCATGAGACGGTTTTTGGTATGAGACAAAAATTATGTTGTATCGCCCTTGGATGGTCTCGCCATTGTAATCGACACACTTTTGTATTTTCACACAATTGATTTCATGTTTTTTGAATTGTTTATTGTAGATTTTTTTTGAAAAATTAGTTTTTATATTTTATTGATTTTTATGTAACTCGATACAATTATTTCATTAGATTATAAATTTTATATAAAGTATTATATATAATTCGAGAACCTAAAATCCTAAATGACAAAAATGATACATGTATATTTCAAACAACACCTCCACCATGATGCATCTGTCTCTCAAGACTAATGAGACCATCCTTTTTCTAACCTTTAAACAATAAAATATTCTCCATACCCTTAAACAAACTTGTTAAACTGGTCTGTATTCTAAGAATTTTGCACCCTTATAATACATCACTTGATTAATGGATAATAGTTATGAAAGAGAATATCCAGTCCAATGTTCCTACTCCACGTGATCCTTTCAATATCAAGCCTGAAAAAA
Source organism: Viscum album (assembly GCA_963277665.1). Taxonomy (NCBI): domain Eukaryota; kingdom Viridiplantae; phylum Streptophyta; class Magnoliopsida; order Santalales; family Viscaceae; genus Viscum; species Viscum album. The sequence continues at coordinate 1,116,414,954 of OY728146.1, forward strand.
GTGTTGCAGTAGATAAACAAGAAGTTGAACCAAAATAGATGTTGTCATGTAAGTCCCTAGTTCTCATGTACGTAAAGATCAAGCATGTTTATAGTGGATCTCTTTGAAATAGATGCCTTTTTATCCTATATGGGTACATCAATCTTCCAATATTTTTAGTTTGGGTTTACAGATGATAAAGAATATTTGATGATAACCAAAGGATGTAGTCACAAAATATATATTCTCCTTAAAATAATGGGCGGAATAACTGGGAGTTTCTCATGATGGTGTTTATGATGAATTCCATGGATCTATTCACGAGGATAGTGACTTCATTATTTATTAAAAAACACTTTAGGAGAAGTCAAATATGGAAAATATTATAAGGAATATTTCCATAGAGTTGGATAGGGAGAGTAGGCTGATCATTAAATTTATTCAACATATTCTCTTCCCTATGAAAGATGATTTCACACTTTGATATATCATGATTTATAAAAGCATTATCTTATGATAATGGGAGTTAAGAAGAATCTATGTATATATCTCATGGTTCATTAATCTTAAATGATACAGGCTTTATCTATTTGGAATTTTATGATTTATCCAAATATTATTCTAAAATGTTAAATGCTGAGGGACTAATTACAAAGGATAAAAGAAAAATTACATATTTTTGAGATTTTTACAATAAAATATAAATTTTCTTGAGAATAGAGATTCAGTGGAACCCCTAGAAGATACAGTGGATTCGAGTTAGTGATAAGATATATATTGAGATTAATTAGGTAATCCATAGAAGAATACCATGATATATTTCTGATCCAGGATTAGAGTTTGATGATTTATTTTCTTACTTAGATGATAAAGAAGATTTTATTTAAATAGATCAATAAAAAAGGAACCTTTATTTGATAAGGTAGGGATAATTAATCATCCCCCAAGTCTTCTCTAGTAACATATGGTTCTCCAAGACCACATGATATTTTTCTAAAAAGAGAAGGTTTATTAAAGGTTGATTAAGATGAGATTAATGTCTCTTAAGTGTATCAATTCATGGTTTCTTTGACATCAGATGATAATGGAGATGATGTTGTAGATCGTGATGAAAATAGAATTAATAATGTAAGGAAATAAGAAGAAAAAGACATTCCAGATAAGAATGATGGTAAAAATGATGATCATTATGAATATAAACATGATGAGTGAGTTGGAAGAATAAGAATGATAGATATATAGGTGCCTCCATGCATAAGGTGAGAGATAAACCTGTTGAGAGAGAAATCCACATTTTTAGAATTTCATAAAAAGGATAAGGCTTCTAAAAAAATATTGTGAGTTTAGTTGGTGATGGTCACTCTTATATGGTTGAGAAAATGGGTGAATTTTCCAATGTTGGGAAGAATGTAGTAGAATAGTTAAGTAAACCACTTATTAAGGAATAATATGGTGATGAACAGTTTTTTGAGGTGGTATATTCTAATCCATTTATTGATGAGCCAAAAGAAAATGTGTCTGATGTTCAGAAATTTGATGCTCATAGGGAAGAGAAACCTGCTCTTGGTTAATCTAATGTTGTTTCACCTAGCCCAAGATGAGTTCCCAAATTCTATTGAGTTGATTGTAGCCGATCATAAGATAGAAGATTAAGGAAATTAATCAACAATTATATACAATCCACTAAATAATGGAGTAATTAATATTTAGAATTATGGAGATCCTCAAAGATATATGATAACTCAAATTGATTTTAATAAGTTGTTAGAAATTTTTTCACAGTTAGAGTACCTACACCTGAACCAACAGCTCTTGTTATGTCATTTAATTTTGTTCTAATATGTATGCTAAATGATTTTTGTAATTAACTATTTTCAGATTATGATATGTGTTTGAAAAATCATGATTTTATCTAGACCAAGCTGCGTGAAAATGAATCCAACTATGTTTTTGAGTTATTGATTCATCACATACAACCTAAAATTAGTTATCATATCTCCTATTCTTACATTGAGAATATGATAATTAGTTATGAGTTTTATTAATTATTGTCCTTGGGTGAGGAGTTGAATTATTCTTCTTTGCTTATTTGGAATCCATTCTTATGATTCTAGAAGATTATTTTTGGCTTTGAAAAATGTGTTAATATCATGCATTGAATGAAATAAAAAATGATTTCAGGAAATAGATATATTTGAATGTTCTGATTTGATTGATCAGAGTGACTGAATGGAATTATAGATTAGATGTTATGACAGTTTGAAGTTAAGATGCATCAAATGGATAGCTGGGGTTATTTTGGGGAAAATTATGTTTTTTCATGTGAGAATGGATGTTTTCAGACAATAATTGAAGTTTTTCATGCAAGAAGGTGATCCTGTATAAAAAAATAGAATATTTACAATACCCCATCTTGCAAACCTTTCATATGCCAATGTGATGTCATCTTCTTCCCCAGCCACCAAAAAATGGGAAAGTAAGGTGTGATAATGTTTTGAAATGTATGTACAAGATCGATATACTCTAATAATATTATTACACACCCAATTAGATTTATGATAGGAATGTTCTGCGATGTCTATGGAAAATATCTATGGAATATGTGCGCAATTTTCAAGATGTGCGTGCAAGATTGTCATCCGCACGTAAGATTATTACACACCCAAAGTGGTGTATGTCAGGAATGTTATGAAAGTCTAGGAAAAATAGCTATGGAATGTGTGTATAAGTTTGGAGATGTGTGTGAAATATTGGAATATATGCACATGACTTTTACCCACTAAATTCGATATCAAACGCCCCACTTCACGCGCAGCCACCACAGGTCACGTGGAAGTTATATTTTAAGCCCAAATTCTTGTGCACCTCTAATCTAGGATTATTCTATAAATCCAACATCACCCCACCCCTCTTGGTAAGAATCTAGAGGTCAGTCTCTACTCTGATGCACATAAGGTAGCCACTTCTGTGACTAAATGGATGAATGGAACCCTCCTTGTTTGATCATGCATGACAGGACCCATATATGTCCTCCATAGCATGGTCTCATTGTTGTTTGTTCCTCTCCCAACTTATTTTCTTCCTATTTCATGTGCACACAAGATATTTTCTTGCGTTCAACAAGACATTATGCTTTAAAACCATCCAATCATATGTGAAAAATGTCATTCTAGCATGCAATAGTGCCATTATTCCCAGTCTTGCATGCACTAGTGCCACTATTCCCAATATTTCATGTATACCATCTTGAACGTATTCCATCTTACATGCTATAGTGTTCTGGCCTGCGCCAACAAGGCCATACTGTGGGGACTTCTCACTCACACCCCTAATCAGGATCACATTCATGCTCCCGTTTCATCCCTCTGAGAAAGTCCATTATCCACCATCACTGATCCCCATGAAAATTTAATAGTCGAATAATTAACTCTTTAGGCTGATTCACTAATATTTTACCCCGTAACCTTCTTTGCATCCACCTTATACCTCTTGAATACCTTGATTTGAGATACTTTTCCGCACTCCACGAAACACCTTGACTCTAAATATTTCTCTTGAAGCATTTCCAATTTCATAAGATGCGATTATTATTATAAATTCCATGAGACCATTTATTCAAACCATTCCTCATGTAACTCATCCAAACCCCATCACTTGAATCCTATTCTATGTCCCACCAAAAAATGGCCACACATTCATAAGTCCAAAAAAAATCAATTGCGAGGAGCCTTAGGCCTAATAGTCTTCACTAAATGACTATAAATTATAGTATACCTTATATGATAAATATAGGATGCCTCTTTCACTTAATATGAAATTAATTTTGTGCCAGTCATAAAATTCCGAAAATCCTACGGGACTACTCAGTAGGTGTTATCCCCAACCATACCCATTAACCCAAAGGCATATCGAGAATACCTCATGGCCATACATGATGAAGACATCTCTAGAAGCTCATTTCATAATCCCCAAAAAATCATCAATTTACATTATGTTAAACATAATCCTTATCTGTTACAATGAACATGGGATACCCTTATGACTTGAAATGAAGAGGATATCATGAGTACCTTCATGCGTAAGCCCCATTCACCATTTTGGCTCTTTAGAGGCTCCCAGAAAGCTTCCATGTGTAAGCCCCATTCACTATTGCTGCTCCTTTGCAGTACTCAAACTAATTCCATGCATAATCCCCATACTCCATTTCTGCTCCTTAGTGGAACCTGGGATTCCTTCATGGAGTAAGTCCCAATCTTCACCATCCCTAACTTATTTACCATTCACAATACGTTCATCAGGTCAACTTCTACATCTTTTTTTATCACACCAATAATGTCTCATGTGGGATTATAGTAGTAATTGACCAAGAAATATTCATTGAGATGCCAATAATGTGTAATCTCCATCGCCAATTACCAGTTAACTACGTGGACATTGATCTGTTCCCTTTTCAAGAAATTTACATGGGAAACCACTCTGAGGACCATTCCCATCACCCATTAGTCCCGACCACTTCATGTCTGCTCACCCACATACCACATGATGTGAAATTGTACACCCCTCTTGTCCTGAATGACATTAAACTATATGTATTCAATGTAAATGATATTTTATACATGTCTACAAGTTAGGTTATTTAAGAAGCAACCCTATGTTTCATCCCCAAACATTGGTAAACATCATTGTTGACTTTGTTGGGACATACATCCTTGGTCCACCCCTTAATGAAATCAGACCATTTAAAAGGATGTCTCAGTGCATAAGTCTTACCTTCAATCCATACACCACAAACCAAGACAGTACCTATAGTGATGATCTTATAACAATGCTTAGTATGATCATGTCTTTAGGTTTATATCCTCTGTGTACACCCTGATTTTGTGCACCATTCATGAAATATGTGGGAATTTTTCTTTTACATTCTTGAGATTGGAATGTAGGAAGCCTCCCCATGGTGAAATCACATCACCCACTCATTAACCCGGACTCACCCTAGAGAATTTATGTCTCCCTAATAACATACCTTAAACCATTGGTTATATTTCATTCGTGTCCCCATCCATGCTACCATTATCAAGATTCAGCTCCTTGGGTGGGTCATCATCCCATTCTAGAACTATGTGGAATCTTAATCTATTCCACAAGGGTATATAAGAAATCTCTCAAAGGTTCAATCCAAATACTATTACCTTCACACCTTTTCTTGGTTCCATCCCTAATCATTCCGCCCACCGACAATTCATCCAAATCCATTTTGATTTTACCTAGGCGACCACATCCTGATGAATTCACATAATCTATTCTGTAAGCGAACTGTGTGCAAGACATGTTCATCTTAGTGATCTATGTAGAACTCGGGCAGCTAACCATGCACATGTCCTAGCCATTCATTAGGTCATTTTACTTTGAGTACAATGTTATTTCATGTATCACCCATTCAAACTATGTGGGGTTTGATTCATTTCATCTATACATGGTACGCAAAAAGACACCCAGAGGTTCAATCATAGCTAATTGTAAACATTGGTGTCCCCTTTGATTGGAACCACCATTCTATGATCAACAATTTTTTATATCTTGACAAGCCTTTATGTTCTGACATCATCACTTTTTGGGATACACCACACTGGGTCTGCTCTTTTTGGGAACTCTAATCCTTCCATCTGGCACTCCCATATTTGGATAAACCCTCACATTGTGACACCTTACCATTTTGGGACACACCACCCTAGGTCCACTATTTTTGGGCCTCCTCATCCATTCATCTAGTTCTCTCTTTTTGGGATCTACCATCTCTGTGTGCCATCTACACTTTTCAAGACACACCTCCTTGGGTTTGACCTTTTTGGGTGTTTTGATCCATCCACCTAGTAAGACTTATATGTTCTCCCTCCTAGGTATGTACCAATATGATCCATCTAAATGAGGTGTTCAGATCAGTCTCAGTCCATCTCCACAAGATGATAAATTAACAGCCTACCCCGTATTTGTAATTCCCCGACCCAAATTACCCAGAGTTGGTTCATTATTACATAACATTGGAATGATTCAAGTAATCATGTATCGAACGACCAATAAGTTTTGTATCATTGGAAGTACTAGATACATTCATAAGTTTTACATTTCGTCATGAAATAAAAACATCAACAACCTTTTGTCCCCTTTTGAACACACATATATCCTTATCCAATCATTGCAGGTCAACCATAAAATACTTCTTCACATCCTAGAAACAAAAACATAAAAAGGGGTGAGCTCAGATGCTCAGTAAGGATAACAATATAGTGGAAACATTCATAAATAAGCATAAACATTTAAGTCAATGTATAATACTAAAACAAAAGCCTTTTAAACTTAAACTTCTGTATAATATTGAAAACATAAAATAAAATAATTCCTTTTAAATAATCACATGGATATTATACTAGTCAAATAATCTCATGCAATATCAATAACCACTTTTATAATGATAGAATGCATAATGCCAAACTTCATAACCACATAGTCAAGGCCTTATTCCAAGATTACAAATACAATTTTGTCAAGGCCTTGTTCCAAGACACTAGTTTGTCTCATGAGACCTACTGATGTATCGAGGAGCTATAACGGCCTCCACCCATCAATTACTACGTCCAACACATTACTCATATGAAAAGGATTAAACATAACATAAACATTTGTATTAAAACTTGCAGATGAAATGTCAATAAATTATTTATAAACCATGAATGGTGTAAAAATAACACATCCATAGTCAAACATATTACAAAAACTTCAATAAAATATGTAATTTTTTTATCAAAATAAATCATCTTCAAAAAAACATAAAATCAATCAATGGATGTTGACATAGATGAAATCAAACTTTTCTATAGAAATATCTCTTTCTATTTTGAAATCATGTAAAATTTATATAATTATAAAATAAAACATTAATTTTAAAAAAATTCTTATAAGAATTTATGGGAAGCTTTGACAATGATATAATAGCATAAAATATCCACAACCATTGTATATGTTAAAAAAAACATTCTTACCTTAATTTTTTTCGAAAAGTACCTTTTTTGGAAAATGGCGAAAATATTTTTTTCTAAACATATATGGTCAAATAAGCATATAAATGAATTTAACCCATTGTATAGTAAATATTAAAAAAAAATTGAGTTACATTTTTATGAAAACATAGATGTGGATGATAAAGAGGTCTCATTAGATACTTACGTGCAAACAACCTCAGATAATAAAGAGATTGTGAAATTAACCCTTAACTTGTACCTTTCCATGGTCGATGGTACATTAACCTACAATATAATAGTTAAATTATTTTTATTAAATTATACAAGATCCATATAAATAAATATGATATAATATATCACCTTTTAATATTGGTTTGTTAATAATATTTTTGTAGTATCATCGTTTTTGGTGTTAAATAATTCGTTTTCCTTTATATTCATGGTTAAATAAGCCATGTTTGTCATTAATATGATATATTTGATTAATATACAGAATGATATTATGTTTATAAAAGTTATTTTGAGTCATAAAATTTATATTATTCTTGAATGACTACAATGGGGAATGAATCTCATCGTGTTCTTGGAGATGGTAAACAGTACGCATGCACGAGCAATGATATAATTATATTGATAGAGAAATATTATGTAATTGGATAGTATATCACATTTACAGAATCACTAAAATGTTATAATTATTATTTACATCAGTTATACTTATTTTTATTCTCGTCCAAATAATGAAGTGTTTGAATGTCAAACTACACCACGATGTGGAGACAGTAAACCATACGCACACACTTATGGTGACTTTGTCATTTTTAGGATGGGTGGAATAACGAATATGGTTGTACCATATATATAATAACTTCACAATATGTTGAAGGTATTGTATTTATTATTTTTTATGGAAACAAAAAATGAAATAGTAAGTGGAAGAAGAAAAGAACATGGAAGAGGGTTGTGAAATTATTACCTCTACTTCAGGTGTTTCTTTTTTATTTGATTAAAAGGGATCCTTAGGTTGGATTTATGATCAATTTAAGGGATCTAGGTTGAATTGAGGTAATTTGGTAGGATATTGGATCAGGGGTTGGTCAAGCCAAATGGCTTTGGTGGTGTGAAATTAAGAGAAAGGGAAGTTCCCTTTTATTAGAGAGGTGTGGGTCACTTTAAGAAAACTTTGAAACATTATTTTATAATAAAATCATTTTCGGTTTCTAATTGCTCCAAAATAAATTATTTTGAGGGTAAGGTGGGGATGACTCTAAACCTCTCAACAAATATGTTTTAGATAGGTTTATGTCATCATATTAACCTTATCATACAGATTTACCTCTTAGTTAAATAGTTTTACATTTACTATGTCTCTTTTTATTTCTATATTATATGGTTAATAAACATACTATAACAATACAATAAAACCCAATGTGGTTAATTATTATTATATATAACCTTATATAACTTTTTTGGCTGAACCTTAGTTTTTGAGGAATATTTAATCAATTAATAATATAGTATTCGTTTTAAAAACTCAATTATGTCAATTTTGAAACTATTTAGTATTTGATTTTTTAATGCCATAAAAACATTATCAATTCGAATAAAATTTATTTAACAAACTCTAAAATGAAATATCAACCCTGAAAATTCATGGATGTCATAAAAAGGTTGAAATTATATTTATTTTAATTTTATAATACCATTCATTTGATTCTTCCATTAACAAGGTAATTATTGCATCACCATTGTGTCATAAATAATTTTAATTATTTAATTTCTAGAAATTAAAAATAAAGTAAAATTATGTAAGAAATATTTGTACCTTTCTAATGTGTATTTATAGTCTAAAGACAACTTATATAACCCCATTTAGAAATTTTTTTAATAAAAGATATATGTTTATGTTATTTTTGTATTTACTTTAAATTAATTAATATAAAGTGTCATTATCACTCCCAAGTGGCTACATGGGGTCCCAAACTAGATCCAAGGATTCCCATGGTTTGAAATGTATCAACCAATAGGAATAATACACATGTTAGTGTAATTTAATATTATTATAATATTATTTTTACCCTCATTTACCTAATTTACCCTTTAACCATGGTAAATTAAATATTTACCGAAGTAATTATTCATAATGTCTAAAACTAAAAGTTACATATTTTCACAATTTGGACCTCCTAATTCCAAATATGAAATCCATTTTTCCAAATTAAAAACAATAGAGTCGCATAAATTCATTTAAAATTAATTCCCGTTGTCATAACAACTAGTATGTCTTGATAAAATAGTAACTATCAAAATATTGACACTTGTTTTTGTCCAGTTTAAATTTGAAATTACATACAACGGCATAAATTAAATTAAATGATAAAAATATAATATAATGATACTATAAAATCACTCTAATTTATAATTTAACAAAATAAATTATTTTGATTATAAAAGATGTTTTTAATTAAAATTTAATTTTTTCAATATTCTTAAAAAATTTAATGTTTTCAAAAAAGTTCCAAAAATTAACCTTAAGATAATTTTGATATTCAGAATTCAAAAAAGTAGTCCATTTTGAATTTTTTTTATCAAATTTCAAAAAGTTGTTATTACTATTTATAATAGCTATTTTGATTGGTCGTGGTGTGTTAAAACTCAGCGTTACGTACAACGCAAGATAATGTATTATTCAAAGGGAAATGTGCCATGGAATCTTGGGGTATTACATTCTCCCCTCCTTAAAATAATTTCTTCCTTGAAATATCAAGAATTTTACTGAATAAAATTCTTTGTGTGGTTCTTCATCATAAGTTTCTCGGGTTCCCTAGCAGCCTCTTCCATATTATGGATTCTCCGTAGATAATTTACTAGATGATTCCTTTAGTTTCTTAGCACTTGTTCTCTGGTATCATGAATTTTGGGAGGCTCTTCACAATAAGACAAATCCGGTTTCAGTTCAATTTCCTCATAGGTGAGTACATATGTTTGGCCAGGCATGTATTTTCTCAACCGTTATACATGAAACACATCCTGAACATTGGAGATACTTGGAGGCGTTTCCAAATGATAAGCTACAAATCCAATACGTTCTATAATTTCAAAAGGTCTAATGTACCTGTGACTCAATTTACCATTCTTACAGAAATTAATAACACCCTTCCATGGAGAAACCTTCAAGAAAACAAGATCTCCTACTTAAAATTCCAAATCCTTCCTTTGGTTATCGGTATATTTCTTTTACCTACTTTGAGCTACATTGATGATGGTTTGGATAATCATAACTTTTTCCTTCAATTCCTCAACAAGTTCTGGGCCTAAGAGTTTTCTTTCACCAACATCATCCCAACAAATTGTTGTGTGACACCTCTTTCCGTATAATGCTTCATATGGTGCCATCTAAATACTTTAATGGAAGCTATTGTTATTGGAAAATTCTACCAGTGGTAAATATTGATTCCTCATAACTTGAAATTCATGTGAGCAAGATGTCAACATTTATTTTAAGGTTTGAATAGTCCGTTCTGATTTTCCCTCTGTTTGATGGTGGTAGGATATGCTCAAACAAAGTTCAGTTTCCAAGGCCTTCTAAAGACATTTCCAAAATCTGGATGTAAATCAAGGATCATGATCCAAATCAATCGATAGTGGTACACCATAGAGACTTAAATTTCATTAATATATAGTCTTTCAAGACATTCAAGTGGTAAATCATCACTTATATCAAGAAAATATGCTAACATGGTAAGATGATCAACAGTGACCCATATTGAATAATTCATTCTAGGAGTCTTTGGTATCCCCATGACAATGCCCATTGAAATATTATCCCATTTCCACTCAGCTATGTGAGGAGGTTGCATGAATCCTCCAAGTTATTTCCTTCCATCTTACACTTTTAGAAAAACCATACATCTTGACACAAAATCCACAATATTTTTAATCATTTTCTCCCACAAAAAACGTGCCCTAAAATTTCTATACATATTTGTTCTCCCAGGGTGTATAGAGAAATTGGATATATGTATATCATCCAACAATTCCCTTTTTAGATTAGGTATGTTAGGAACACAATGCCTCATCCCAAATTTCTAAATTCCATCTTCATATATGAAGTCACTCAATCTCCCATCATTCACAACATGAATCTTCTTTTGAAAATCCTCATCACTAGTATGAGAACTCTACATTATTTCTAATAAGGATGTTTTGGAAACAATTTGAAAAAATTATTGATGGTATACCATCCATGTTTATTCCCATATCAATATTTACTAGATCTATGAAAATAAGATCCCTTTCAACTATCATCTTGTTCAAAATCCCATTATCCTTTCTACTCAAAGAATATTCCACCTTATTTTACTTCCCTAGGTGGTAGTGTATAGTGAAATCATAATCCTGGAGTAGTTCAATCCATCATCTTTGCCTCATATTTAGTTATTTCTGTGAAAAAATATTCTTCAAACTCTTGTGATCAGTATAAATCTCAAATTTTTTCCCTAGAGGTAGTGTCTCCATATTTTCAGAGCAATGATTATAGCTGCTAACTCATGATCATGAGTATGATAGTTTTCCTCATGAATTTGTAGCTGTCGTGATTCCTAGAAAATAAATCTATCATTCTACATAAAGACAAATCCAAGTATTTTCTTTGAAGCTTAAATATGAATAACAAATCCATCATTCCCTAGTGGTAGAGTTGATATAGGAGCATTGACTAATCTTCTCTTCATTTATTCAAAACCTTATTCAAACTATTTTTTCCAAACAAATTTAACCCCTTTATGTGTGAGCTTGGTTATTGGGTTTTCCAATCAGGAAAAATTCAGAAAAAAATGCTGATAACAACCTGCTAAACCAATTAAACTCTGTAGCTCAGTTATACTAGTCGGTGAGGGCCTTTCATGGATTGACATTGTGTTATAAGGATCAATAGAAATTCCATACTTAGAGAAAATATTTCCAAGAAAAGAAATCTCCTCATGCCAGAATTCCGACTTGCTAAACATCCCATATAATTCATTTCTACTAAGATTCTTTAGTATCATGCGCAAGTAATTTTAATGATCTTCATAGTATTTTGAGTATAAAAAAATAACATCAATAAATACCACTACAAATCCATCAAGATATTCCTTGAAAACTGTATTCATTAGATCCATGAAGAAATAGGGTTCAAAGTCAATCCAAAAGGCATTACTGCAAACTTGTAATTCCCATACCTAGTTCGAAATGCTATTTTTGAAATGTCTTCATTCTGTACACACAACTCGAGATATCCAGATCAAAGCTCAATCTTTGAAAAATATTGAGCTCCATGACGTTGATCGAATAAACCATCAAAGAGAGGTAGGGGATACATGATCTTTATTGTTATAAAATTTATCTTTCTGTAGTCAATGCCCAACCTAATAGATCCATATTTATTCATAATGAATTGAATATGGGCTCCCCATAGAGAGACACTAGGGTGAATAAATATTTTCTTACATAATTCATCTAGTTGTTTCTTTAGTTCTATTATTTCCATAGTGGCCATTGTATAAGTGATCATTGGTATATACCTTGAAGATGGTATTAAATCAATGGAAAACTCAATTTATTGTTCTAGAGGATGTGCATGTAAATCCTTTAGAAACACATCAACATATTCTTTCCCAATAGATACATATAGTATTTGGACATTCCTTTCCTCAACCATAGTTATTTCATTCCTTTCCTCTCCAATAATTGAATTTAGTGGGCTACTGTGGGTGAATCTAAATAAGAATCAGGTGGTGATATTTATTCTCTAATGATAAGTTTCTCCTTATCATCATCGATAATTGTATCCTCCTTCATCTTACAATAAATTTTCACATCATGGTCCGAAAGGAAATCCATACCAAGAATTATATAAAATTAAATCATGGGTATGATGATGAGATCAGAAGAGAAAGAACATTTATATTTACGAATGGGAACTGATTCAAAAAACATTATTTCAATGATACTTCCCTTAGAAGTTTTAACTGACAAATCCCTTGTTAATTCAAATTGGAAATATCTAATTTTCTTAGCAAACTAGGAAGATATAAAACAATTTAGTGATTCAGAATCAAAAAAATAATCCGCTAAACATGAGGAAACCATTAAATTACCTGCCACCATGACTTTAGGAGCTTCATCCTCAGTAGTAGTGATCGCATAAGCTTCTCCTTGCTCCCTTGGCATTTTCTGGGCTATGTTTACTTCCTGATCAGGAAATTAGTTTACATATTCCACTTTTCTCTACAATTGTAGCATTCAAAATTGACAGCCTCTTTCTTCCGCTAAAAATCACGAGTTTGATGGCATTTTTCACCACACATGTAACACACTCCCATTCCCTTCAGGAAAGTATCTGGGTGTTTCTTACCATATTTACCACAAGATGGATATTAAACATTTCCCTTCTTCCCTTTATTTCCATTTCCAGAGTGTTCGGTAGATCTCTTCATCTCCTATTTTCTTTAATGTCATACGACTTAGAGAATTATTTTTTTTTCTTGATAAGACATGAGACAATATCTTCGTATGATAAAAAGGATTGTGAGACTAATTCTCCCTGGAGAAATAGTTTTAACCCATCCAAGAATCGATCAATATTACTCCTTGGGTTATTTATATAATCTATAGCATAGAATTTTATCATTGTAAATTGAGCCTCATATTTGGTGACATTCTCATCCTTTTTTTGTCTCAGACTAAAAAATTGCCTCTCCATATATGCACGATGGTCACGAGGGAAATATTTTTCTAATAAAATATTTTTAAACTCCACATATCCAATATTTGATACCTTTTCATCTTCGTTTGTGTTTTGAATCGATGACCACCATTTATCTGCATATCCTGTGAGGTGATAAACTACTAGGACAACTTTTCCCCTTTTGCTACACCCCAAAGCGTGAAATATTTTCCCCAAGGAAATTATCCATTTCTCTGTTACAAATGGATTTTCTGTCCCATTGAATGTTGGTGGTTGTTTCCTAATGAATCGGTCTAACATTGATCCTCCACGTTGTGGAACCTGGTGCTCCATACGTGTGAGTTTATAATTCATAACCTGTGTGAGTTGTCCCAGTGTAGTGATAATCTGATGAGAACCTGTTGCATCACCATCTAGTTTTAATTATCTTGGGTAGGAGGGAAATCCCTATATGGATTACATACGTTGATATGGTTTCCATTCCTTCCAATAGGCTCTATTTTTAAATAATGGAATACAATAGATTAGTTTATGAACCGAAATACATAATTCTGAACTTGTAAAACACTTACCATAAATTGAACAATTTATGGATATAATCCATAATTATAAAAATGGTTTTTTTTAGAAAGTATATTCTTATAAATTCTTAAAAATGACTGGTAAAGAAAATGTGAATTATCCTAAGCATATCACATGAGATTATCGTAACCAAAAGTGTAGCATGGCCCATTGTTGGGAACCTGTTCCTGTTCGAGTCTAGTTCAAAGCGGTGTTTTTTGGTTTTACCCCTAGGTACATCTATTCCAGAGCCACATCTACATTCTCGTATCTAGATAGGGATGTATTTCTTATAAAACTCACAAAATCTCTATAGTACCAAAATTCTTGAATGTTCTTCAAAACTAATCCCTAATGTCTATCTTAGGGTAGTGTTCTTAAATCAATGTATTTCTAAATATAGTTCCCATAGTTTGTACTAAACATCAAATGATACAAACTGTAATGCCCCAGACTCAGTTACCAATAGTCATTGCAATATTACATAACATTGTCATGGTAAAATGAATCATGTCCCAATAGTCCAACCTGTTTAGTAGCCTTGGAAGTACTAGATACATTCATAAGTTTTACATTACATAAGGAAAAAAACATCAACAACATTTTGTACTTTTTTGATCACACTTATATCCTTATCCTATCATTTCAAGTCAACCATAAAATACATCTTCACATCCTGGGAAAAATAAAACATAGAAAAGGGCGATCTCAGTTGCTCAGTAAGGATACAAATATAGCAGAAACATTGATAAATAAGCATAAACATTTAAGGAAATGTATAAGACTATAACAAAAGTATTTTAAACATAAAGTTAAACATAATATAGAAAAGATAAAATAAAATAAATTCATTTACTTAATGACATAGATATTTTACTAGTCTAATAATCACATGCAATATCAATAGCCACATTCATTATGATCGAATGCATAATTCCAAACTTCATAACCACGTAGTCAAGGAATTGGGCCAAGACTAAAAATAAGATTTTAACAAGGCCTTGTGCCAAGACACTAGTTTGTCTCGTGAGACCAACCAATGCATCGACGAGCTAAAGTGGGCTCTATCTATCAATTACTAAGTCCAATGCATTCCTCATATGAAAAGGTTTAAACATAACATAAAAATTTGTATTAAAACTATCATACAAAATGTAAATACTTTATCTATAAACCATGAATGGTGTAAAAATAACACATCCACTGTCA
This sequence comes from Viscum album, assembly GCA_963277665.1. Lineage (NCBI taxonomy): Eukaryota > Viridiplantae > Streptophyta > Magnoliopsida > Santalales > Viscaceae > Viscum > Viscum album. Next base: position 1,116,430,449 of record OY728146.1, read on the forward strand.
AACATATCAAAAAACCTTCAATACAATATGAAGGTTTTGTATCATAACAAATCAACTTCAAACAAGCTTAAAATCCATCAAAGGGTGATAAAATATAGGAAATGATAACTTTTTTAGAGAAATATCTCTTTCAATTTTAAAATAATTTTAAAATAATATGATTATAAAAGAAAAACATTATTTTTAAAATATTTTTATAAGATTGTAAGGAAAGAATCAATGATGATATAAAGTAGAAAATATCCACACCCACCCTATAATTTTAAAAAAATACATTCGTACCTTAATTTTGTCTAAAAGGTCATAAAGTACATTTTTTGGAAAATAACGGAAAGATTCCTTTCTAAGAATATATGGTCAAATAAGGGTATAAATTACTTTAACCCATAGTATAGTAAATTGTAAAAAAATTAATTACATTTTTACGAAAACACAGATGCTGATGATAATGAGATCTCAGTAGATACTTACGTAAAAAAAACCTTGGATAATAAAGAGATAGTGAAATTAAACATTACCTTTTACTTTCCATTGGTAGACGGTACATTAATATCCTGTATAATTGTTAAATAATTTTTATTAAATTATAAAAGAAGCATATACGTTAATATGATCGATATCATATATAATCTTCTAATATTTCTTTGTTAATAATATTTTAGTAGTATCATCGTATTGGGTGTTTGCTGATTCATTTTTATTTATATGACTGGTTACATAAGCCAGGTCTGTTATGAATAGAATGTAATTTATTCATATACAAAATGATATTATGGTCATAAAAATTATTTTGAATCATAAAATTAAAATTATTCTTTAATGATTATGATGAGGAATGAATATCTTAGCGTTTGTGGTGATGATAATCATTACGTAAATAGGAGCGACAATATACTTATATTGATGGAAAATCATATGTAATTGGATAGTATATCATATATAAATAATCATTAAAATGTTATATTTATTATTTAAATCAGATATACTCAATATCATACATATCCAAATAATGAATTGTTTGAATAACAAACTACACAATGACGTGGAGATCGTAAGCCGTAAGTACACAAGTATGGTGACGTTTTTATTTGTAGAATGGACAGAATATTTAATATCGTTCTACCATATTTATAATAACATAATAGTATGTAGAAGGTTCTAGATATATTATTTTGGTTTGGAAAAAACAAAGAAAGTTGAAGTGGATGATGAAAAGAACTTGAAAGAGGGCTGTGAAATTATTACATCTACTTCGGGTGTTTCCTTTTGAGTTGATCAAAAGGGCTCCATAGGCTGGCATTCTGATCAATGTATGGACTCTAGGTTTAAGTGAGTGAATTTGGGAAGATACTTGGGCAGGGTTTGGCCAAGACAAATGTCTTTGGAGATGTAAAATTAAGATAATGGGAAGTTTCCTTTTATAATAGAGGTGATGGTCACTTTTGAAAAAACATCAAATATTATTCTGTAATAAAATGTTGTTTGGTTACTAAGGGCTCCAAAATGAGTTTCTTCAAGAATAACAAGAGGAAGGGACTAAAATATCTAAACCAATAGTTTTAGATAGGTTCATGTCGTCATATTAACCATATCTTTTATATTTAACTCTTAGTTAAATAGTTTTACATTTACCATGTCTCTTGGTATTTTTATATTATATGGTTAATAAACATACAATAACAAGTCAATAAAACACAATGTGGTTAATTATTAATATATATAACTTTATCTATGTATTTTTGCCGAACCTTAGATTTTTAGGAATATTATATCAATTAATAATATAGTATTTTTTTAAAAACTCAATTATGTCAATTTTGACACTATTTAGTATTTGATTTTTTTTTGAAATCTATAAAACATTATCACTTCGAATAAAATTTATTTAACCAACCCTACCGTGTCATATTAACCTAGAAAATTAGTGGATATCATAAAAACGTTGAAATTATATTTATTTTAATATTTATAATACCATTTATTTGATTCTTTCATTTGTATGGTAATTACTAAATCACCATTATGTCATAAATAAATTTAATTAATTAATGTCTAAAAATTATAAATAAATTACAATTATCTTGGAAATATTTTTATATTTATAATTAGTATTTTTAGTAGAAACGATAAATTATATATCTTCATTAGAAAATTGTTTTACTAAAAAATATATGTTTACGTCATTTTTGTCTTTACTTTAAATTAATTAATATAAACTTTCATTATCACTCTCATGTGGCTCAATGGGGACCCAAAATCAACCCAAAGATTCCCACTGTCGAACATGTAACAAAAAATAGGAATTGAAAACATTTCAGGGTAATTTAATATTATTATAATATTATTTTGTACCCTTATTTACCAGATATACCCTTTAACCACGGCAAATAAAATATTTACCGAAGTAATTATTCATAATGACTAAAATAAAAGTTACATATTTAAAGAATTTGGATATCCTGATTTCAAATATGGAATCCATTTTTCCAAATTCAAAACACAGGATTGGCAGAAATTAATTTAAAATTAATTCATGTTGTCAAAACAAAAAGTGTGTTTTTATGAAATAATAACTATCAAAAGATTGACCCTTGTTTATGTCCAGTTTAAATGTGAAATTACATACACTGACCTAAATTATATTAAATGATAAAAATATAATCTAAGGATTGTTTAAAACCACTCAAATGTCTAATTTAACACTACAAATTATTTTGATTAAAAAAATTGTTTTTAATTAAAATTTAGTATTTTTCACTATTCATTAAAAATTGAAAGTTTTTAGAAATGTACCAAAATTTCACCCTAAGCTAACTTCAATATTCTAAATTCAAAGATGAAGTCTATTTTGAAAAATAAAATTTATCAAATTTCTAAAATTGGTTATTACTATTTATAACAGCTAGTTTGATTGGTCGTGGTGTGTTTAAACTCCATGTTGCGTACAAAGCAAGCTACTGGATTATTTAAAGGGAAACATACCATGGAAGCTTGGGGTATTACATTATTTAACATTAGATTTCTAAGTAAAACCTTGGAAACTAAACCTTCAACATAAATATCTCTTCTAGATGTTAAACTCATGGAATCCCCCATATAAATCATGGGAAGCCTAGGAATACCTTAGGATACATGTCTCTCGATTAATATTATTCATGGTCAATGTGGGATCCCTCCGAGATTTGCGGCCTTGAGAAGTCCTCTTACATAGAATAATGTAGTTTTTCTAATGTTCCATCATCCTGAGTTTCCCCTAACAGGCCGGATGTTACAACCTAATCCAACTGAAGGTTGCTGACCTGGCACGACCCTTTGGAATGTTCTGATATAATCCGTGTAATTAACTAACATCCAAAAATATATGGTATGTGGAATGAGATTTCAAATCTAAGGCCCAAATATTATTAAGGATACCCAGACTATGAGATGAGTTATGATGACGAATCCAATGACAGAGAAACTATAATCCCTTAATCCCATTTCGAACAAGGGGCACACATCGCTGGAGATGTGATGGATTCTGTCTGCCTTCAGAATGTGGGAATATAGGGAAGATAGATGTGTGACCCCACTGATGGCATGTATACTTAATGGAAAAGAATTATAATCAATGGAAATTCATGTACTTTTTCTTATGATACACCCATGTTGTTTTTGTTGATTAATTAATAACATATATTTTACAAGAAGAGTTGAGAACATACTCATCATGTTATTCATGTGTTGTTCATGATTAGATCCAATAAATCATGAGTGAAATAAGTTTCACAAGTGATTATGTTCTTATATTGGGATCATCTTATGTAGGGGATATGAAGTCATACATATAGAAGATTTCCAAATCCAAAATGTTTTATCTCATAAGGATCTATACAATGAATTCAATAGGTAATATCATCATATTTTTTGCAAAAAAGATTAAGGATTCCACCTGTGACTCCGGAATTCATGTAAAAGGTTATTCAGTAGAAAGAGATGACTCCTATGTTGAGTTAGTTTGTGGAAGAGATGGATGAATTATTTTGGGAAAAGAAAACATGTAGTCATATTATTATGGATTTCATCCTCCAGATGACACATTTTAATTATGTTCATGGTAAAACTATTGTGGTTTAGTCATCCATTTCTGTTACCACATAGGTATCTTTCCAACCATGAGTGTCCAAATATCCCCTATCACCTTTGCCTACCAATTTTCAATATTTCTCTATGCATCATTCAGATTCTCTATGACAACATATGTGGTTTTTGTTCTATATGATCTTAGATTTCGAGCTCTTATATGAAGCCATACTGGTGTTCCATCTACCTTGCCTCCAACCACTTCATACCATGTCTCTCTTTCCATATAATATCAATATAAATACATGTAAAAAAAGAAATATCCACATTTGACCCTTCTACCATGCCTTGACTTGTTGTTATATTAGACTATGTCTTTGATGGGATGTTTTTTAATAACTATCTGATTATCATTTATTTCCCTTCTTTAAATGAATTTTATTCTTCACTTAAAATATATTCTTCCAACAATTAATGTTTTACATAAAATTACACTTGACCATTTTTATAATACCAAAATAGAGAGAAACCTATGGAATTATATTTTGTTTCAATGTTTACATTAACACTTTTTTTTCATTACCATTTTTTACATTCATACTTGATATTTATACTTGGAACCATATTTAGAGACTATGAATAATATATAATGATTTTCATTTTCAATCATACCAATGATGTCATGTTTTATTTTTTGATATCATTGATGCCATGATTTGTGTTCATTGAAAAGTGGATTAATGATGAAGTACATTTATTAATTATCAGAAAATCATGATTCTAATTATATTATTAAATGTAATGTTTTGTGTATGTGTTTCCTAATCTGATACATGAGATGAAATTAAAAATGTATGAGTGACTAAAAGTCACTAATAAGGACTAGTCTTTATTGAAACCGATACCCCTAATGATGAGTTACTATCTAGACTGACACAGCACAGATATGACACACCACCGAGATAGAATTTTCATAACATCTATGACACCGTTACTTATGATTTTCCATATTTCATTACTCACCATCACCATTGATTTATTTCTATATTTGAGACTCCGTTGAATATGAGAAACTACCATGTTTTCTCAACACCATGGTGTCTTGATTCCATAACATAAATTTGGAAAAGTGTAAGACATAGTAAGACATAACATCTTTTAGAAGGATTCACCATCATCCACACACCACTGGAAATGGAATTTTGGAAAATTAAAATACAATTCTAGTGTAATAACACCATGAGGAGACAATATTATCCATCATCCTAAAACATCAATTGAAAAAGGAATTTCTAGACTCTGAGACACTGATATAATAAGGCACCACCACAATTTTCTTTACATATCTTTTTAAATTAGAATAATCTATTTGTAATATTTTATATTTTATTGTTGATTTATATTTTAACTATTTTCACTTAAATGCTCGAAAGAATGCATAGAAGGTAGTGTGAGTTACATAATATGAAGAAGCATACATGATCATGAAATTTATGTTGATGTTTATAAAAAGTGATATATCCTCCTATGTTCTATAAGAGGATTTTATATGCAATGATAACTAGAAGATATATTATTCATAGTGAACAGTACTAGAGATGAAACCAATTAAACAAAATACAAATAGGTTACACTGGACTGGGAAACCAAACTACATAATTACATGAAGATTCTCCCATCAGTCTTGAACATGAGTTTAAAACACTCTATTATATTCAATAACTCTATTCAAGCTAAATTTACAAATACATTCAAGGATTCCAGAGCTCCCTGACAAAAGACTATGTATTTCTATCCCAACAAACATATTTTCCTCATTTATCTGTATTTTTATTACATTTCGACTAGTGTATGTTCATACTATATTTTATCAAATAAACACTTTCTATTATGCTAAATTGGAATATACATAGATATACTTTCAAATCCATTCATATTGTTTCCCACAGATAACAATGGTAGAGGTCCATCTATGATCTGGTTGTTTTTTCTCCCACAAATAACTGTGGAAGAGGTCATACATGACCTAGATAATTTATAAACTAATATAAATCATGATTCAGTTTGTAAATCAACTATATTATTTTATATAAGAATCTTTTTTGTAGGTGATAACCATATATAGTGGAATTTGTCTCCTCTTGGGACTGAACATCTTATATTCATTTCTATTTGGTGATTTATTTTGATTTTCTTCATTTATTGTTTAATACTGAACATTGTTTTAAACAATAATAAAAATATATAGATTGTTATTTAACTTTAATTTGTGTTATTATAATCATTTAATTGTATATGATGATTTAAATGGACTATTTCATATTGTATATTAATTACCATTAAACTAATTAATATTTATGTAATCTTATGAATGATTAAAACTAATAATGACCTTTTGTTTTGGTTAGCATAGATTATTGGAAATTAATTTGGAGATTTAAAATAAATATATTTTAAATAATAATTTTTATTCTGTACACAATTATTTCCACTTGAGATACTTATTCTAAGAAAAAATATGTAATGAAATATCTTAAAAAATATTGTTAATGAAAATATTCCACATAAATAGATAATTGTTTACTAACACCATAAATATTATTAGAACATTAATGCATTTTAATTTATTTATCACATATGTTAGATTTTGGTTCATTTGAATCCATTATAGTTCAAATTCCTTAAGTTATTCTCTCTCAAAGATGTTATATTCTTCCATGATAATTATTTCTCCATTGATATCTAAAACATTATAATACCTTGGGTATTTGATCTAAAATTTCTGTTACTCTTCTCCCAACTCATATTTATTCTTATATGGAATCATAATGATTTAGGATTATATTTTTTATAATCTATGGTTTTATAAATGTATGGATAATTATTTTTAGATGGATAAACCTTCATATGAGTCCAAATATTTTATATTATGGAGGTTATCACTCAATTAGTCATATAATATTTTGTAGTCTTATAAATGATCAATTTATTCATGATATACATATTTTAAATGTTTATATTACCAAATATAGTTTGATATAACATTTCAAAAATTTATCAAACTATTAATTTCGTGAAATCTTTTGAAAGTATTATGTTTCAGGTGAATTAAGAAAATTATTTTGTCTCTACTGTTTATAGATTATTTTTTATGGTCAATAATGGATTTAATGTAAAATATATGTTTTTGTTTAACATATAGAACTTTCACAGAGATAATATTACATGTTAGGATCAATTGTTTTTAGTTTAAAGTGTATTTTATTTAATATAACATTTTCTTAAAGGGCTTAAGTACATGTTTAGTTGGTTAAGAATCTTAATTTATGGAGTATAGGAGGTAGATGAGAATGTGTTTCTATAAGATTATTGAATTAAACTTCACTGATTCTCATTAATAAATCATTAACACACATATGTGATATGGTGTGTTCTGGAAAAATCCAAACCTAATAGAATCATATTAAATAGATTAGATTCAGACCCATTGAAAATAAACATAAATTAAAAGTAATAGAAAAGAAAAAAACATAACAAAATACAATTAATCTATACTATCATTTCCTTGAAAAATTTAAAACTAACCAAATATAAACAAATAAAATATAATAAACCAAATTTATTGGACCTGAACCACCAATACTCCTCTTGATGAAAAAAATAAAATGAAATTGATTCCACCGGTCAGAACCTTAAAAAATATAATAAAAGTTAATTGTGCCAAATTTCATAAAACTAACCCCAGTGAAAGTCAATTGGACCCATGATGACCTTACTAATAAAATGTATATAAAATTAACTGACTTGAATATTTTTTTTTGATTTGATACATATCAAATCAAATCAAATTGAAAAAGAAGACTAAGGGAACAAAACCAACCAGAATATAATTGATTTGTTTCTGAACTAAAATACTAGAATTAATATAATAATATTTGATGTAAAATGAATCAAATCACCATTCACAAACCATTCCAATAGGACTTTTACATTTACAGACCAATTATAAATAAAAAAATTTAATTACTCAAAAAAATTAATTATTTAGTTATATGACAGAGTGTATTGATTGAACTACCTTGATATTCTTTTCATGGTTAATAAATAAAAACAATATACATATAATACATAGGGTGGAATTATCTATGTTATAGATTTGTAGTTATATAAATATTATATCACGATTTATTATTATGCATTCAATGATAATGATTCATATGTACTAATCATTTTTCCACATTTAGTACTAATATATTAGTATGTTGAAATTTAAATCATAGTGGGATGATAGGGATCTAAGTCATTTTATTGAAAATATTTTTAAAAATAATTAACTAGGCTATAAGTAAAATCAAAGTAAACAATATATGTTTTTGTTTTATGTTTTTACGTGTGAAAATTAAATGATAATAATCTACTAAAAATATAATTATGAAAATGAATAATAGATGTTTAAATTTATTATTTTTAAGAAAATAATGGTTTAATGTATTAATGCATGACAATAATAGTCACAGTCTTACAACACTTCGATGGAAAAAGGGTCACAATATGATAGTCTGATATGAAAATATCATTAACTGTTGGAAAACCTATGAATGAAAGTGAAATAGGATTTGAAAATATAATATCATGTGGTTTTTCTATTTTTTGATAAAGTGTACCCAATTTAGAATTGATAGATATATTCTCTTCTACACTCAATGTACTTTATAAAATATGAGTATATTTATTATCATGTGTAGTAGTGTGGAAATCATATTAAAACCCATTTGATCTTGGAATTTATACAAAAAATATCAACAAAACAATTAACTCAACTAAACCATCAAATTTATTTACAAGTCATTTCAATTGTATTTATATAGTTTAATATTATATAAAGACATCATATTCAATATTACAATGTGTTTCTTCTTATATTTTAATAATGTTATTCACTTCCATTTTTGACATTAATATTATTAATATTATTATTATTAATCATGACCATATTTCACAATAGAAAAATTCAATATCATTATAGAAAACCTATTAAATTTTATGTTTATAAGGTGGTTCTTTTTTAGAAATTACATTACCACTATCAATAATATCAAATAGTTGTATTAGTTTCATGTGGAAAACAAAACGCCACTGATTGTCTAATATATCATCCACATAACATACATTTTTTTGGTAATCAAGAATATATGAATCATTTTTATCACATCCATTTGTATCAATGAACCAAGATAAGTTAATGGAAGTAAATTGTATTAATATTTTCAATATACTTATGTTAATATCTTACCACATCCATTTCAATAATTTGATATGAATGCTTTTGTAACCCATACTAGAGATGTGGCTTGGTGACTCCTTCCTCATTGGATCATTTTCCTCAGTCAGACCAATCACCTTCAGATCATTGAATTTCATGTTTATAGGGATGAAAATCATATTGTCAATACCCTATCGAAGTGGGAAATTGCAGAGCCAAGGACCTTTTGGTTTTTCAAGATCCCTAATTTTTGCGTTAGCATAGTGGATAATGATATGCTTGGTTAGACACATTCTTGCTCTTGTATTTACCCATGTAAGGCCAAACTTCTTATACTTCATGTTTTATTTAATAAATTTAAGACACTATTTCATAGACTTGGGAACATCATGGTAAAATAATTCTTATGATCTAGATTATAAAATGTGATACCAAAAAATATTATAAGCATTGAATACCCTACAATTTTCCAAATCACATAGAGCTCCATATTTTATGTCTCATTGTAGTTCAACCGTATTATTAACATTTGTTGACTATTAAAAGTGGATATAAAATATGCGATATTTTCAAAATTTAATTTTCGATATATTGATATTACAATATTTATTACATTATGAAAGTGCATGACATGAAAACCAATCAATAATTTGTCTAATAACCATTTTTTAATCTCTCTATCACATTGATTTTGACTCATAAGTAGTATATTTGTTTGTACCATCAATTAAATGATATATTGATCAACAATATTGGTATTGAGTATCCCATATTTGTTTGATTTATTTAACTTCCACTCATTCAATAAAAATGAAGAAACATTTCCACATTCTTGACCAAAATATGGAATGATTTATTATAATTATTAATATATTGAGAATGAATTATATTTTCATCATCGCATCTAACACAATTGAAACACACCCATATTGGGTAAAAATACCTCATGTATAAGGTTAATATCACATTGATAAGGTTTACATATGTAATATAACATTTCTATGGTTCATTTTTCATTTCTGAAATCATATAAAAAAATACATAATGATATAAATAGTTTTAAATTAGTAAGTAAAATTCATTATTATTTAATAGAAACATTATAGACGATATTTAAAATAAATTACCACTCTTTGGGATGCATCCCACAATAATATATAGATCCACCAACATTATATTGAACCACTAAAAAAATAGAAAACAATTTCATCATAGTAAAGTTTGACTAGTGAAAGATCATTTACAATTGAATTTATGTTAATACGATTATTTCCTATGGTTTGTTTCCACCCCTGTTGCAATAATAGGATCTTTTTTCCAATTTTTCTAATATAAAGTTCTTTAGAGACCACATGCTCCCGGACTCCATAGTCATCATAGTATGAGTGGAGAACCATCTAAAAATAGAATATTATGGGTGGAAAAGCCATCAAAGGTACTATTGTTATGAGTTTCATAATATAATGATAATAGACGATCAAAACATGATTAAAAGGAGACATTGTGGGTTAGAAAAAAGTGGGAGCAGGAAAATATCTAAAATAATAATCAAACCACAAACTAATATATTTTTTGTAGTGACACCATAAAATGTCACATGAATAGATAATACTACAACATTAACACTGAAAACAATGTGAAGAAATGGACACCTAAATATAGATCCATCGTTGTATGTTCATCATCTTTCATTATCCTGGTTTTTTTCGAGAAGGTATTTTGGGTTCTTGGGTTATAGAAGAAAATGAATACAACACCACAACACATTGAGAAATGATCCGAAAAGGGGGTCATGAGATATCACATTTATAGGGACCCCCAGTAGCGCCCTGTGAGAGAAAAAGAAATGGATGATTGTAATACCCACACTATTAGCTAAATCATTGGGAAGGAAAGCAAAGTACAATGGGAAGGATCAATAGGGGAAATGTTTATTTTTTCAACCATGATTATATATATTACAAGTAAAATATTCATTTTATTCAATTATATATTTTTCATGAGATTGATTGTACTGTGTATGAGCTAATTTTAAATCTATATTCTTTTTCTTTTTTATAAATTAGCTTTCAGTAATGATATTTCTTTTTAGATAATTAAGGAATATCCTAACGGATCCAACGATCATATAAGATCCCGATAGTATTTATTTTCATCTAGCTTAATCATTACTATTTAAATCAAAAAATTCTAAGTGTAGTAATCTAAAAAATTTTACATTTACATACTAAATAAAAAAACTAATATAGTTAATACATTTATAATAATTAAAGCGTAATAAATTAATCTTTGTTAAAAACTAAAATCCTAGGAACTGAAAATAGTTTGGAATATATATCTAATGAGTTTATTGAATTTAATATCTATGGGTGTGTGCATATGTATATATATATATCAATATATATAATTATAATTATGTCTATATAGGTAAATAAATGTTGTGGAACCCCCAAAAGAAAAATTGGTTAACTGAGAGAATGAATAAGACCATCCCAGAAACAGTTAGGTGCATGATGTCTTATTCCTCCCTTCCCAAATCATTTAAAAAAAACATAAACTATATAAATAATTAATAGATGTCGAATCTCTTTTATTTCCATTAAATCTCATTTTGATATACGGACAGTAAATACAACAATTATTGACCATCTTAGAGTGTTTAGATCCCAAATATATGCGTATTCTAATAATAATAATTTAGAACCTAGGGTTTTCATGTGTATCGTTCATGGTTATTCAGAGTTTTTTATCGGTTACAAACAATGTGTAGGAAAACCAAGATATAAAAGATGCTTCATTAGTCATGGTGTTTTGTTATGTGTTTCATTTCATCCAAGAATGAATACTCATAAGATTGGAGAGGCAAGTACACCCCAACTTATGGGTGTTGGAGTTTATTCTTCCCCTAAATTTACTATGGTACCCGAGTAATCACCCCATGTTCACCCCCATAACCAGAATGTTATTCAGAATCAAATTTTGGTTCCTAAACTATTAAATAGGTGGGTGACCATAGAGTATACCATTTAACCTGAGACAATGTTAGGAGGACTATTAGACCCATACTCTATTTAACTATATTAATATGGTTGTGTATTCCTTCAAAGTATCTCAGGACCTATTTAATGATAATCTAAAAACTTTTATCACTACAAAACCATCACTTGGGACAATAAAAACATAGCTATAGTTCTTATATTTGTTGGTATTAATAAGTAATTTTACTGAATATTAACTTTTTTGGAATTAATTTCATGCATCGACAATGTTTTTTATCACTATATATATATATATCGGTATGGATTAATTTATACCAAATTGATAGTTCAGAAATAATAAAATATTTTATAATCTCATAATAATAGAAACAATGGTGTCCTAAAAATGGATCTATTTTTATTAATTATCATTATTGATAAATATTTTAGACTTATAAAAACATGTACCAATAAATTATTTAATAATACTATCTAATTTTATAAATTAACTATATTTATTAATAATTTAACATCATAATTTTTTCCAATATATAATTTTTTTATATATTGATATAAAATAAGTTATGTTTAATACTATTTTTCTTTTGAAAATGTATAGGCATAAACCCTTTATAAAATATTAATGAAATCCAGGAAAAATTGCAGAGTCATGAATGAGAATGATTCAAAAATCAGATAAAAATATTTTACCTTATCTTGATACCAATATTACATTCCTATTCATGAATTTCATTATGTTCAATTCTTCGACATAAATGCCCAAGTTTGTGACTTTGGGGATGAGGTACTCTTCAAAAAGATGTTTCTTTTTTGTGTAGGGTTTCAATGTTAGTACTATCTGATATAAATTCATCATCATCATGAGACAACATCATTATGAGGGTGGCTTCTATATTTGCTGTAATAAGAGTCTTCACAGACCTAGCCTCTAGAGATTCACATTTTACCATATCTTCATTATCTTTCTAATTATCTACATTGTTCGCATCAAGGGCCCCATTTGAGATTGAATAAGTCACCAGAATTTCACATGTATTCCACTATTCCATTAGGGAATCAACTGAGGGAATACCTAAATTATTAATACCTTGTTCATCCATTAGAGAAGGATGAGAGAGATAAGATATTAACTTCTTTGAAAGAACCAATTGGAATTCTTCTTTATCTAGAGAAGCCATGGTAGTACCCTTCTTCATCATTTCATGGATATTTATTTCATTATAGATATATTTTGGTCTTGTGTCTCGACCTTCAATCAATTCAGAAGATCTTTAAATATCATATTTTTTACATACAATATTAGATGTTTTTTTAGGAATATCTTCCAAAGACATTCAGATTGTATGGGAAAAATCTTTATTAAAATAGTTTTTCCTAAAGAAGCATTCTGATCTACAATAGTATGTTAATATCAAATCAAAGGCACATGAGATTCATGTTTTTAATCATTCTATTGGATTTGGTATTTAAATATTGTTTACCCTTACACAGTCTATTAGTAACACTTTGTTCTTTTATAACCCTTTAATGAATCAAACTTTGAATTGTATCATTCACGACTAATTGAGAGTATGCTAGATCTTCTACCAGTGTGATATAAATGGTAGGTGCTGATTTTCCAATCTAGTAAGTGATAACATAAATATCTTTAAGATCATCAATTTTATTTCTGGAGGTCCTAGTGTCTTCTAGTTCCATATCCATGTATGAGGGGATACCCCAGTCACCTTCATTTGTTCTTACATACATTTGGGAGGAAAGTATCCCCTATAGATTTACCACGATCTTTCTCCATAAGATATTTCCACAATTTTTTCTTCAAATACACATCTGATGTATCCATATTAATATATTTTATTTTATTTTAATTAGAAGTGGAATTAGAGAGTGAAAATTACATTCGAATATCAATACAGGGAGAAAAATCAACTTCAACCATTAAGATTCCAATCCAAGTAGTTTTAATTCTCCTATAATCTACAAATTCATATCCTTTCAGGTTGAAAAAATCATAGCAAGGCTCAAGCTTTCATTTCTCCCAAGTTTTCCAAATTATTTTATAACCACTAAAAAATTATGGCAAATTCTCATACTAAATAGAACAATCAATGATATAATATCCTATAGAATGAGTCCTAATTTCAATAGGGGTTGAATTAAGATCAATTTCAACTAGAAAACATTCATTGATTTCAAATGGGGCTTCTTCTATTGCCGAATAAACCTTAATTAATTCACCAATTGATGAATAAATATAAATGAAAATATGGGGATACTAGAAAATCCAACATAATCCATAGATCTGAATAGAGACATGGGTCTTTATACAATGAGAAGGAAATATATTAAAACTCAGATGCCAATTTTTAAGGAAAAACATACCTTGTTGTAGAAATATTTTCTCAATCCCCCATTAATTATGATATATTTCCTTTAAATGAAATGAAATATTGAAAATACCACATTCAATAAGAATTCACAACAAATTAGGGGAACCCCAAGAAATATATAGCTTACGAACCAAATCGTCACTCTTCAGTGGTTTATAAAACAAGGTATGATCAATCATAGTTACAATAAAATACTTAAAATTCCAAATTTTATTGAGAAGGTCGTCTTGAATAATAGATATTAGGGTAGGTTTTCCTTATTTAAATATTCTTTTAAAAACTCAATCATTTCTGGAATGAAAAGATCATTAAGAGTCACATATATACATTTATTGTTTTATTTCCCTCGATTGAAGATCGAAAGATTAAGAGAACCAATGTATTTAAACTATAGATTTATGGGAGTTGAGCCTTCCATGAACTAGAAAATATTAATCCATTAGAGCTCCATTTTCCATATTTATGGATGAAAGAGATAATTCCTATAAAGAACCCTAGATATGAGCTCACATAGACTCCTCATAATCTAATCTATTACTATTTGATTCATTGTAATAAATAAATAACTAAATATATATATAAATATTAAAAATTTAAAATGTATTGAAAATTATAATTCTCATTCGAGCTTCTAATTTTTTGTCTCAATTAAAATCACTAATACCAATTTCTTTTAATATAATCCATGCACATGCATCTATCATTCATCGATGTTTGGAGCCCTACCCAATAATAATATACTAGACATATATTTCAGTCTATATGAAACTAACAATGACTCATAGATTTGGTGATTTGGTGTTCACTTTATTCATCATGTCGGTGATCTATGGTTCGATGTTGTTGAAGATAGCGAGCTGTTGTATTTTCATGTCCATTTATGTGGGGAGTTAGATGGCTGAGTCGAGTTTCCACACCCTTGGAATTAGTTATCCTATATTCAACACAATGCCTCAAGATTGTCAGTTGGAAATATTTCATGGTGACTTTTGTAGGGTCCATGTAAAAAGTTTTTTTATCTTGTGACTCTTCAGGATGATGATGGTCAATGGTCATCTAACATAATTCTTATGATTCAATTTTTCTTTGGATTATTGAGGGGTCTATTTGATAATATTTACTAGAAAATATTTTTTATTTAATCATAATTTAATCTAATACTCTAGGTTTTCATTGATTCCAATATAGATTTAGAATTGATTCATATAGATAATATAGAATAAGAAGGATGATAATTTCTGATTAGTTTTTTATTAGATTCCTATTGATGTTGTTCATATGTGAAGATAGGAGTTGGTGATTTTAAAATCATGCATAAAACATTAAATAATGTTTTTTTCTTGTTTTTTGATACCTTTTTTCTAGGATTTATTTGACTAAGGAGAGTGGATATTTTTTAAAAAAATTAATTCCATGTGAATTCTTGAATATTTTCTTATGTAATGTTAGTAATTTTTCGAGAATAGAAATTTTTTTATTATGTTTCATGTTTTTAATGATAATGATTTATTGAAAAAATTATTTATCTTGGTGAAAGACTAAAATTGGTATATGTTTGGGGTTCATGGATTTAAGGATTCTATTTTGACCTATAAAATAATTATCATTGATCTCCATATTAAATATTACAATAAAAAATATCAAACAATAATTAAATAAAATTGTATGGTCATTGAATAACGGTTCAAAATAATATTAAATTTAATTAGGGAAATTTTTCTACTACAATTATTTATAAGCATGTTATTTTTTACATCATTTAAGTGATTTAATAATATGATCCATGTTTTTGTTTTTTGTTTGGAAAAAAGTCACACAACTTATTTTTAAAAATACATATCATAAATGGTATGTGGTATAAATAGTTTTTAATAAAAATTATCAAGAAAAACCTATGAGTTACACTTTAATGCACAATTTTAAGGAAAAGGTTATTTTATTGTAGAATTATTAAATGAGATGTTATGCAATTATTATATTCAAATAAGTTGAATTGAAATTAACAATACTTTTTAGTTAAAATTTAAAATTCCAATTGTTTTATTTGGATTTTAACCTTCATGATTAATGATTACTCTCTTTATATTTTTGTTTTCTTTGGTGATGAAATTTTTCCAAATAAATGTTTTTTACATGATCAAATATTCAATTAATTTCCGTCATTTTAACTTAAAAAAATATCAAATTATCGCTATAAAAGATTATTATATATGTGTGATAGATATTTTTATAACATTATGTTTATTAATCATGATAATGTTAAATGATATGATTCTTGATGATTAGTTTTATTGTTTGTATATTTTTTTATAAAGAGTACAATATTAAACTTTTTAGAATCTATAATTTAATCTAAAAAGTTTTATAATTGGTCCTTTGAGAATCATTGTGCTTATTAAAATTATATTGGTCTTTTTTTGTGTATATTTTTTATTATAAAATAAATTAACAGAAACAAATTACTTTTATTATAGATTTTTTTTCCAGAAACTATAATTTTTTTGTTTTCATGTTTATTCATTTATTATATTCAGTGTAAAATATTAATATCATTAAAAATATATTTTTGAATTATTCTACTTAGGCATTTCAATGAACGACTATAATTTTTTAGGATGAATATTTGATTTGGATGTAGATTGGCCTTTTACCACTCTTTGATTTTTCAACTTTTATATAGTGTTTTTTCTGTTCTTTGATTAACTGTTTATATGAAATTAATTTGAAACATCAATTATACTATCATACACATTAGGGGTATTTATTTAGGTAGTGTAACAATTAATTTCAAATATCAGTTCTATAATGATGGGGGATGATTTCTTTTTCATAGTAAAATTATTTTTTATAAATTAAACAAAAAATTACATGGAATCATGGGAAATGATTTCTCGTACAACCATCATAATAACAACATATGTTAATTTATGAATTTTATTGCCAAAATTTTTGACATTCACATTAAATTTCTATACATAGCATGATAAATGATTTACTCATTCAATATTAAGTTGAAATTGTTTGTTTGAAAGTAATGTAAACTTTATTTAACATATAAATAGTTAGTTTCATTCGATATATCCATATTAGTAATTTAATACATAATTATTATTATATTTATATTTTAAATATTAATCTTGCTGAATAATTTTATTTTAAAAAGAAATAATCAGAATCTATTATTGAATTACTCATGAGTAACTTGTATCATTAATGAAAAATTTAAAACCTAAAAAATGAATCTTTTCATGAAAATTTGTTTTGTAATATGGGTTTTATGGTTAGATGATGTATTATTATGGCTAAATATTTGTTAGTATGACATTTTTAATTTATATTATAGTTGTTTTCTCTTCTTATATTCAGTACCTTAAAAATATTGAGGTACTATTAAATCACTGATGAGTTAAAATTTATTAGTTATTACCTTGTCAAATAAATAGATTACTTTTCAACAACCATAAATGAGATTCCTAGAAAGGACATATATCGTAAAATGATTTACCCATATGATAGCTCTAAATTCAATTTAATTTCCTCTAATAAAATGAGTTGAAAAAATTCCATTATATGGAAAAAATCTAGAATTACATATTTGAAACTATATTTTTTTTGTTAATATATTTTTATAAGTATATTTTCTAAATAAATTTATTGTTTTATAGATCCTTTTTTCAAAAAATGGAATTATATTTTTAGAAGTATATTTTTAAACTTGAATGTTTTATTAAATCATTCAAATAATATATGTTTTCTAGTGGATTTTATCAAATATAAATTCTAATTTTTTAATTTTATTTTGGAAGAATAGATTTATAAAGTGATTTTAGATTTTCAATGAATGATATTAGGTGGGTATTTATCCATAAGGATTCATTGTTTATGATTCAATATCATGGAATGTTATTTCAGGACCCAAGATTCAGTCCTAGAGAATTCTAACAAATCATTCCAAGATGAAGTTTTCCAAAACCAAAATTATTTTACATCACTGAAAATCAAGATCATGAAGACCCAGGGTTACATAAACTATGTTTGGTACACTAATTAGACACTAGTGAAGAAAGATAAATATAAGGAATATTAATTTGTGATCCTATTGAGGTCGTTGCATGATAAATTCCATGAAACATTTACCTAGGATAGATCCTTTCTACTGGAGCTACCTAATCTCTTATAATATTCAATAAATCAACGGCTTTTAATTTTGTAGGTGAATTTATATGAAAAAATTTTATGGCTTAATTATTATTATTTTCAATTTTCCTAGTGTCGAAATTATTGATAAAGGGAAACAAAATTCATTTTAATCTATCATACTATGAATCTATTAATAGAAATTCATTTTTTGTAGGGGAATAAGCTACCATTTTTGTTTTCATTTTTATTCTAATTTTTATTCATATTTTTATTTCTATTCACATATTATATAGAATTTTAAATAAATAATGATGTCGATCCAAATCCATTACGAAATTTTAGATATGAATTATCACACTCGATAAAGAAATTAAAATTTCTACTCCACCATTGCCATCCCTACAACCAATTCCACATTACCACAAACAATGTTATAGATGTAACCACTACTTGAGTTTGAATATGACCATTAATATTGAAATCATACGAAAATGATTATACAGTATCATAACCGCCTATTGAGAATGACTCAAAAAAAGAGAATAAATGTGTAGAAAAATACATATAATTTATTGTCTATAAGAAACTAATTAATTTTCTAGATGTGTATAAAAAAAATGAATCAGTACATGTCAAGGAAATCCATGAAACTAGATTCTATTATGATTGAACTAATTTCCACTGATTTCAAGCTAATGTAGTCCAAATTGGAATTGAAGGATAATTTTTACTTTTTTTCATTGTTTCTTATTTTTAAATGGTAAAAATTAAATGATGTAGAAATAGTACTGAAACCCTTTAAAAAGTAAAACAACTAAAAGGAACACATAAATATTCCATTTTACTTCAATAATTATATATATATCAAAATAAATTGTTTTTTAACATTACAATATAAAGAGAAATTAAATAAATAGTGGTAATTTGCTTAAGAGTAATATCGAATTTCATTCAGTGTATATGTTTTTTGTAATAATGTATAATTGAAATATTTAGTAATTATTATAATATATTAGATATTAGTTTTCATATCAGGCATATTTCCAGTAATCTAATTCTATCTCTTACTAGTTATTGAGGTATATAGACTTATTAGGAAGAAAACAACATTGAAAAACTGTGGAAGACCTATGTGGATGATAAGATGTGAATTTGTTATTTTGTTATACATGATAAGCATGTAAATTATTCAATGTTTATTAATTTTAGTTTTAACATTTTTAAATATTTCAGGTTTCAAGATTGATTGTTTAACTAATTATAGGATACATATATCTTGGATGAAGGTAATAAGTTTTTGAAATGAATTATTATGTTTTTAAAATCGTATTTTTTCCTTATTAATTGTTTTTTGTTTGTAGGATTAGGTTTGCAGGATTATATATATATTTTTGGGTTTCCATATTTTTGGTAAATTTTATTGATTTTTTAGTTTTTATGTTATTTAGTTTATGTTTAAATTTTTTTATGTTATAGTATTGTAGGTTGGAATACTATTGGTTCAGATCATGCATGACTATTTGTTTACATGATTATATTTAAGAATATTGTGGAATAGTAGATTATAGTATTATATAATTTATAGTTTCTAGGAAGAGATGTTTAAGGTTTTATAGGTTTTACAATTATGGTTTTTCATGATTTTTGGATTATAAGTCACATTTTTTTGGGGGGAAATATGTATGTTTAACTATGAATGGAAAACCATACAATATACAGGATTTGTAACACACCATATTTGTACTATACGCTTCTTTTTAATAATTTAATATCCTGTGCTGCCCACAAAACCGAGTTAGAGCACACCACGAATAACCTTTTATTAAGCAATTGTGAATAGTATAAACTAAATTTTTAATTTTATATATTCCATATAATTTTAATATTAATCTCATTTGTTTCATATACATTATATATGAAAAAACCAATTTTCTAAATAAAAAAATATTTTCTAAAAATATATTTTTTATATACTTTTAATGGAAAACCCTTTTTAAATCTAATATTTGACACTATTATATGTTTAGTTTGAAAAGTAAAAATATTTTTTAGAATTATAACATAATAAATTAGTGTGGGAAACTTTTTGGCGTTTTTTTGATAACTTTCATATTTTAATGAATAGTGAAACATATTTCATTTTAATTCAAAACAACATTTTCATCTAATTTCATTATATTGGTTGATTTTAATTTTAATTGGTTTTAAATTATAATAAGAATATGTTTTAAACATTTAATATAATTAAGAAATTTGGAATTGAATTCACATTAAAATTTGATATTTATACATGGTAATCTTTGGAAGATTTTAACTTAAAATACAGATTTTCTCATGTTGTCATTGGGAATTAATTTTAAATTAAATAATTATTATTATTTGATTTATAATCATGAAATATTGATTTTTTTTTTGAATAATTGGTCCATATTTTGTTAATATAATACTTGCTTTTTGGGAATTTTGAATAGAATATTCAGTAATTACTTTTATTACCATGGTTAAAGGTAAATATGGTAAATAAAAATTAAAAATAATGTTATAAAATTAACATAACTCCTATAAAAATAATATTGGACGTCTGTTTTCAACCCATATTATCTATGGTTTGAATATAAATAACTTATTGTCCATTTTCCCAAGAATATGGTATGAAAATAATCACAATTAATGAATGTCACAAAAAGTCACATTCTCTTTTTATATTAGTATTTTAATTTTAATATATGGATAACTATAAGATATAATGTACTGTAGGGAGTCTTTGGAACCCTATATGAAATTACAAAATCTTAGAAATTTATTTAAAATTTGTAGAGACTATATAATTACCATTAAGGATGACACAATTGTGATGGAGAAATTATTTTATTGATAAAAATTGAAATAAATGGTTTTATAGATATTAAGAGGAATATAATTTCAATCAATTAAAGATCCTCACAAATTTTATAGATGAATATGAAATTTTTGGATTATATGATTTGTTTTTATTAAATTTTATCTTCTTTTTGGATTTTATTTATAGTCAAATAACCATTTAATATTAATAATATTATAATTAAAATGATTAAAAGAGGATAAACCCAAATGATAAGGTTTAAAATAAAATAAATACATGTATAAATATTATTTTTTAAAAGGATATAAACCCATATTCATCTTAACATATTAATAATACTTTTTTGGAGCTATTTATATTGGGAAATTAATATATATTAATATAATATCTTAATACATTCCAAGGGTGCCCCTCCACTCTTATCTAAAAAGGTGCCCATTCTTCTTTAATACTCACACCTATAAAGGCATTTTGTTCAGACAAAACATACACCTTTCTTTTGGAAAAATGACTCAATAGATCCTAGAATCCATAAATTGGGAATAGAGGCTTTCTTGGGAGTCCGTTTCTGCAAACCAAAAGGAGGTAATTATTTTATCACCTCCTTCAAAGTTCATTTATTAAAATACTTCCTCATTCAATGTTTTTCCAAATAACAGTAGTAAACATAGTATTATAAATATAAAATTATGATATTATAATCATCAGAAAACATTCTTCTACAATTTATCTATCATACAAATAACAATATCACCATGCATACGTACGTACGACATTCCGTCTCCTCGCAATGGTGTAATTTTTTATTAAACAGAATATTAATTAGATGGATATAATAATGAGAATAATGGATATAAATAATGAATATAACATGATATTTATTTTTTATAATTAATATACCATGCAATTCCATACTATTATTCCATTAAATAAGATATACAATCGATATTGCGTAGGTACGACATACCATCTCCAAAATGCGGTGAGATTCATTCTCCATGTTAACAATTCAAGTATTACTATAAAATTTATATAATGAGAAAAATAATAAGTATGAACTTAATGTTATTCTATAGATGAATTAAATACATTCTATTTATAACAATATTGACTTACATGGAAAAATATTCATTATAAAATGAAGCAGTTGACACCAAAAATAAGGGTAATTTTTAAACACAGTCGACAAAATTATATAATAGGATCATATATGATATCATAAATATATATATGGTTCTAGTATAATTTAATAAAAAAAATTTAACTATAATATTGGAAGTCAAAACAACATCTACTAACAAAAAGTACAAGGTAAGGGTTAATTTCACGTCCTTTTTATTATCGAAGATTGGTTATACGTAAGTATCTACTGGAAAATCTATATCATCACTGTACATGTTTATTAAAATGTAATTAAAAATATTATCAAAAATCATTTAAAGTCATTTTTACCAATATTTCACTTGTTAATTTTTTTGAAAGGTATCATTTCATCATTTTCCAATTGTGGTACTTTAAAATATTTTTTAAAAATCAAAGAAAAAATGTTTTCAACTTATACAACGCAAGGAGAAACATTTCGCTATTATAAAGACATACCATATTTATTATTTCCTTACAATCATATAATTTTATTTTCAATATAAATGTTTTCTTTTATAATTATAAAGAATCTAAATGATTTCAAATTAAAAAATGGATATTTCTGTCAGATAGTTTTAATGAATTTATTAAATTTATTTCAACTCTATCAACATCCTTCGTTGGATTTTATGATTTATTGTGCTTGATTTAATATGATACAATCTTCTATATTATAAGGTTTTTTTTCTTATATGTTTGACTGTAGATGTTATATTTTTATACCATTTATGGTTTATGGTATTAATATATCATATTATAGTTTTAATACAACTATTTATGTTATGTTTCTCCTTTTTTATAAGAGTATTGCATTGGACATAGTTTGTGATGGGCGAGGCCCACTATAGACCTTAGATGTATCGTTATGTCTAATGAGACAAACTAGTTTCTTAGATTAATGTCTTGACTTTATGGTAGTGGTCTTGGTGTGAGGCCTTGATTATGTGGTAACAGTCTTGGCACGAGGCCTTGAAGGTATTATTATGATATCTATCATTATGCATATCCTTATTTGGAGATTAGTTATTGATATTTCATGTGATTATTCAACAAGTATAATATCTATGTGGATGTATAAATGGAATTATTTGATTTATTATTTCCATATTATACTTATGATTATTTTTAAAAGACTAGTGTTTCTATTTTATTCCATTCTATAAAAGTTAAGACTAATTTTTAATATCTACCTCTATAATATTTTTCATACTAAACATCTGAGCTCACCCCTTTATTATGTTTTTTTTTTCACCAGGTTGAAACGATTTTTATAATGATTTACCAAAATTGATAGTCTACATCATATGGGAGTTTTCAATTGGGATAATTTGTTGTTTTTTATTTCAAGATGTAATGTATAACTTATGTTTGTTTTTAGTATTTCTAAAGCTATTAAACTAATTGGTCTTTCAAGATTTAATTTTCTTGTGATCATGTCAATGTAATTAAATAATCCACCGACTCAAGAAAATTATGGACAGGGGATTATAGTTTGTATTATAGGAATAATAATACAATCCATGGAAAAGATATTTTGAAAAACATTAGTTAGTGATATTAAGTGAAGATAAAATTTGTTGATAAGTATAAAAAAACAGCCTAGGATTTTTGTAATGTAGAGGTTATATTGGTATTCCTAGAATTAAAATCCATGTCTATATACTGAATGTTTACATGGTTCTAGAATTGATGTACCTAGTATTAATAACACAAAAAATGTATTCTGGGATTGAATCTAGGTAACCTGGTACATGATAATGGGCCTTACTGTGCACCAAGTTTGACACTCATGGGGGATATGATTATGGTAATTAATAATATATTTACAATTCATTATGAAATATTTATGATTATATATTTTTTCAAAGAATTCATTATTATGATTATGGATTAGATATGCATGAATTTTTCAATTTATGATGTATATTTTACTTATTTGGAATGATTAGTTTTCATACAAAACCTAATATAGCGTATTCCATTGTTTAGAAATGGTACCTTGTAGAAGAAATGGAAACTGTATCAACATTTTAAATACATTTATGGATTTACCTAATATTCTAGATAATTATAGTGGAAAAGGTGACACAACTGGCGCTAAACAACTTATAACCATACTAGGACTACCAAATCCAGTGATGAATAATAACTTTACCCATATAGCACAGCCTTATCCATAATACGTAGGGTCAATGTTAGAATACTTCATGAGGACACATCCCCCAACATTCAATAATACTAAAAAATTCATTTTTATGTGAGGAGTCGATATGTTATTTAGAGAACATATTTCTTACACTGGGGAGTAATGAAATGGAAAGTCTAGTAATGGAAGTCTACCACCTATCTAGACATGAAAATAAATGGTGTTTGTTAATTAAAAACGTGAAGGATGATAATGTGGTTGAAAAAAATGAAATTAATCTAATTTAATTAACTATTCCTAAAACATAATTTCCTTATGATCTACAAGTGGTTATGTAGAGTCAAATTCTATTTCCTTGGAAGAAGGGGGGTGAGAATATTTTATAGTATGAAGGTGGACTCACAAGGTTGGTGAGGCATGTTGGGGACTACATATGTTACCCAAGAAGTAAGATTGATAGATTATTTGATGGGTTAAAATAATTCATTCGATTAGAATTTGTCTCACCATCACTCTCAGCATATGAAATATAGTACTGTATAATATTAAGATAGAAAATGATTTCTCTAAGTCTTATGAAATTAAAGTGAAGAATTGGAATAAGAGAATAGTGGAGTAGGATATGGATAATTGGAAAAGGGGGAAGAAGGATCATTCCTTATGTGATAATTGTGGAAAGAAACACCAAGATAATTGCCTTATTGAAAAAGGAGTTTGTTACAAGTGTGTAGAAAAATGTCACTCAGCTGGTGATTGTATGAGAATGAAAGAAGAAATAAATAGGAAATTATATAATTTTAAAGAGATGGGAAATAATGAAAATTATTTTCCAAAGAATCAATGAATATGGTTCATTAAAAGAAAATGGTTCATGGTAAATCTTATACTATTATTATAGTTAAAGAGGAATAATAGATGTATTCCAGTTTTTTAATTCAAGAAATAAATTAAATGATTTTGGATTGTACCAAAATACTTATTCATTAAGGATGTAGTAGAATTAATTATTTCATTAAATATTTTTGGGTAATAAACGTAGTTGTCAATAAGAAATTCATTATGTTGTTTTGTGGAATCTGATGTTACGATCAGTTTTGGAAATTTAGAGATCTTTTTTGAGGTTTAATTTTGATAAAAGTATTTTGGAAAAGACTTGTGGATAGAATTAATTAATAGGTACACCGGATAATATTTGTCTATGTTAAAATAGTTATGAAGGGTTTTTATTGAATGTTATAATAATATAGTTTTATAAAAATTATAACACGTATGTGGGTGACAACCATTTACATTGGAAAATGTAATAGGAGTTGAACCCACAAGCAAAGTGCAATAGTGAATTATCTCATACAATTTTACTATAGGAAATCCTTGGTTAGTATACCATAGTTTTCTTTATTTAAATTGTGTAATATTATATTTGGAGCCTTATACAACTAAGAAAAATAGAATATTTTCCATTTTTATTATATTTAAAATAGAAAGATGAGTTGGTGGTAAGAATTTGTTAAAGGATGAAAATCTATGTGTCTATTAACTGTTATTTCTGGTTTTCTTAGTCTATGATGTAAATTAATTCACCAACCATAGGGAAATTATTATAAAACCAAAAATGTTTTTGTAGTTATTTCTTTTTCAATTTATCAAATTTTCTATTTGATTGTCATAGATTTATAGATTTCTAGTGGTTAATATTCTCATAATAATGTTCCTTAAAACTCTGTATCTGAACACGATGGTTACATTTTCTTTCATGTCCATTTTTTCCTACATGGAACCCAAGTATGTTGTATTTCCAGTAACATTCATACTTCCATATCTTTATGTTAAAATAGATGTCTCATTAATACATTTTTCATTGTGGTATTTCAAAAAATATATTTGGAAATTCCAACCCCTAGTTTTCATTCCTGATATTGAATTATGTGGACACAATTTATTAAAATAGGGGAGAATTTAACACCCCATGTTAGCACACAAAGCTTATTTTTAATAATTCAATAGATTGAACTGCACACAACATTGAATTCAAGCACCCCATGACAGACCATTTAATAAGCATTTATGAATAGTATTACCCAGAATTTGATTTTTATATATTCCATATAATTTCAAAATTCATCTCATTTGTTTCTTATACATTTAAGTAATAAACTTTTTCAAATAAAAAAAAATATTTTTTTAAAAAAATATAGGTTTACCACATTTTAAGTGATAACCCTTTTTGAATCAAATATTTATCTCTATAAAATGTTCTATTTTACAAAATATACCTTTCTTTAAAATCATGATATTAAAAAATAAGTTTGGACAAATAATTTTTTGTTTTCTGATAACTTTCATATTTTAATTAATAGTGAAAAATACTTCATTATAATTTAAAACTTCTTTTTCATATAAATAATTTATATAATTTAATTTTCCTTTTAATTTTTTTATAGTATAATTAGTTTATGTTTTTATCATTTAATTTAATTAAAGTCAATGGAATTATTTTCACATAAAAATTAGATATCAATAGATGTCAATATTTTGATGATTTTTATTTTAAAAAAATATATTTCCTCATTTGGTCAATATCAATTAATTTTAAATTAAATACTGAAAATTACAGGTTTTAAATATTTCAAAAAATTTTCCATATATGGAATCAGTATTTCTAAAATATGTCAATAGAATACTTTTATTTTTGGAAATTATGAATATTAACTTTGGTGATTATTTTGATTACCATGGTAAAAAGTAAATTGGGTAATTAAAAGTTAATAATTATCATAAAAATAACCTAAAAATATATAAAAATATTATTGGAGGAATAAACTCGATCTTTAAATCCATGGTTTGAAATGGAATCCCTTCATGGATACTTTTCCCAGAATATGTGAAAAATATAATACAAAATAATAAATGTGACAAAATGTCACACTCTCGTTATATATAATTATATTAATTTTATTTTATTGATAACCTGAAGATAAAATAGTATATTGGTAGTATATGGATATCTATATTAATTACACATATCATAGATATTTATTTATTATTTTTTGAGAATAAATAATTACCACTAATGAAAAGACAATAGTGATAGAGAAATAATTTTATTAATAAAAATATCTATTAAATTAATTTTAAAAATAATATATATTTCGAATTAATTATGGTGATAAACTAATTTTTTACGCGACTAGGACATTTTGGGAGTATATGAAATGTTTTGGTTTGAAGTTCTCATCTGTGTATAATTTCTTTAATGTTAAATGAATAAATAGTGTCAAAACGGACACTATTGATATTTTATAAAAATAACATATTATTACATTATTTAAAAACAATTAAAATATTTAAAAATAAAAATGTTAAAATTTTAAGGTCTATGATTCTATCATGTGCCCTATTATGGGAAATTTTCACCACATAAGTAAATGTTTACAACCATTTAATATTTAGAACAATTAATTTAAATAGATTAAATATGTATAAATCAAAATGATAAAGTTTAACATAAATTAAAAAAAGTATAAATATTATTGGTTGAGACAATTTCAACCCATTAACATTTAAGATTATAAATAATACACTTTGTGGCCATGTTTATTTAAAAAATAATTTATATTAATATAATATTTAAATACTTTACATGGGTGCCTCTCACCTATCCTATAAAAAGGTACCCAATCTTCTCGAATACTCACATCCATAAATCCATTTGGATGAAAACAACCATTCCAATTTCCTCCCCAAACTTTAATCAATACATCCTATATTACATACATTGGGTAGAAGGCCATTTTACAGTGTCTTATTTTGCAAACCAAAATGAGACACCTGAAAATGAAGAAATTGTTTCATCAGCTCATTCAATGTTATTTTCTTATTCTACATCCTCGTCAAATGTTGTTTCCATATCAAAGTAATTAATAATGTATAATAAACATATTGAGAGTTTATTTTAATAATGGTATAACAATATTCCTCATTTTATCTATCATATGAATAATAATATCACATTGTGTGTGTGCGTACAGATTTCCATCTTCATACTTTGGTGTAATTTTTTATTCAACAATAATTTAATTGGATGGATATTTTGATGTGTATAGTGGATATAAATAATTGATATATCATTATATTTATTCTGAATAATTCATTTACAATCCAATTCTATACCGTTTAACCATCATGGGAATGATATCATCGCTCGTTCGTATGTACGACCTACCATCTCCATGACACAGTGAGATTCATTATCCAAATTATCAATTATAGAATGATTATAAAATTTATATAATTAGTAAAAGATAATAATTATGAAATTAATTTCATTATATACAACAATAAAATAAATTATATGCATAAAAACATAAATTACATGACAAAACAAGAATGAGAAAATGAAATAGTTAACACACGAAATAAGGGGTAATATTTAAACAGTATTAACAAAATGATATAATAAAATCACATATGATATCATAAATATGTATATGGTTATGGTATAATTTAATAACAATATTTATCTATTATATAGTATGTTAAAACACCCTCAACTAAATGAAAGTACAAGGTAAGGGTTTATTTCACAATCACTTTATTATCTGAGATTTATTATACGTATGTATCTATTGGGAAATTATTATAATCTATGTCCATGTTTATGAAACTTTAATATAAAATATAATTAAAAAAATTTTAATGTCAATTTTACCCATGTTTTAAATTTTTCAAATGATTTTTAAATAAATCTTTTTGTCTTTTTTTCAAGGGTGGTACATTATAACCTTTTCGAAAAAATTAGGAACATATATTTTTTTCTTACATGGAACAAGTGGATATTTTTCACTATTATAAAGAATTTTAATTTTGAATATTTCCTTACAATCTAATAAAGTTACATTCGAAAAAAATATATATTTTTTATTATTGTGCATCTTCTAAATGAATTCAATGTAAAAAAAGGGATATGTCTCTCCAAGATATTAAATGAATTTATTAGAATATTTTTATCTTTTTCAATATCCTTTGTTGGATTTTAATCTTGATTGAGGTTGATTTATTATGATACAATATTCCATATTTTATTGATGGTTATATGATATGTTTAACTATGGATATTATATTGTTACACCATTCATGGTATATGGTATTAACATTTTGTATGTTAATTATAATATGAATGTTTATGTTATATTTCTCCCCTTTCATAAGAGGAATTCATTGGATATAGTATGTGATAGTTGGCGCCTACTATAACACCTCAATGCATCGGTATTTCTCATGTATCAAAATATTGTCTTGGAAAAAGGCCTTAAAGGTATGGATGTTGACATAGGATGAGGCCTTGACATTATGGTAATGGTCTTGGAAAGAGGCCGTGAAGGCGTGGTTATGATTTATTAAATTATGAATTTACCCATTATGATATTTGTTATTGATGTTTCATGTGATTATTAGACTATTAGAATATCTATGTGATAGATTAACTTGCATTATTTGATTTTTTTTATTTCTATATTATGCTGAATATTATATTTAAAAGGAAAGTGTTTATTTTTTATACATTTCCATAAAATTTTATGATTATTTATGATAGATTCCAATATAATGTGTCTCCTTACTGATCATATAAGATCACACATTTCCCATGTTTTATTTTTTACTAGGATGTGAATAAGTTTATTAGGATTTACATACATGTATAATCTAATGGATATGAGTGTTTTCAAATGGGTTACTATGTTGTTTTTTATTTCATAATATAATGTAAAACACATATTGAAATTTAGTATTTCCAAGGATACTAAACCAATCAGTCCTCCGGGATTTAATTTTCTTATAATCATTGCAATGTAATAAAATAATTCTTTGATGCTGGGTAACTAGAGTCAATGAATTTCAGATATATGAGATTATGGTTTATAGTTGTGAATCATACTGAAAATATCAATGGGTGTGTGGCTTCATCGTTATTTCTAGGATTGATTCACTCATTAAAGATCTGGTTTCTAATTAGATATTTTATGGCCATTACCATAGCCCATTTAATGTGTTTATTAGTTAAATATTTTAAAAAATAAAACAAATCGTTATTTCAACTCATTTAGAAAGGTGGAGTGATTTATATTTTTATTTTTTAGGTGTTGATTGATGGATCACTAGTCAAAGATGGACTAAATGTTGCAGCCGGAGGAGACTGTGGTGGTTTATGAATCTCTGGAAGATAATATTAGTGTTTTGACATCCTAAATGATATGTGGTGGAATTCAACACAACATAAAAAGAAACCCATATTTCATAGATAATAGATGATTCCAGTTGAATATTAAGAAATTGGAACATTTTATGAGCATCACAAAGAAATATGGCATGTAGATTGTTTGGAAAAGAGTTGATTCTGGTCTCAACCATAACGATTTGAAGCTCTCATGATAATCACAAAGGAAAAATGAATGTATATTTTGGATCAAATCATAAATAATTTTTCACAATGGTTCAGAAACATAGTTTTGAAATTTCACTAAACCTGTAAACTATATTAGAATAATCAACATAGTTATTATAATCTAGTTAAAATTTATCTGGGCCATAACTGAACATGCAATTATTTTATAGAACTTATATGAAATATCGATATTAATTTGTTTTAAATGAACTCATGTTTGAATATTTTATAATTTATAATAATCCTTTTTTTTACACTACTGTTAGATATTGGAAAAACAGCTTCCATTCATAAGTCTATGAGATGGATCTTGCCTATATGAGTAGTGACAATGACACTAATAGAGGTATCCCACATATCTTCTTCTATACACAAGTACATATTCATGAAATGAGACATATAATAAAACATAATGGCAACATGTTGTGTAAATAACATAGGAAAAACCATTTCATTAACATTTACTTCTTCCCATAAGCACAAGTGCAAGAAAAGGGACCTACAAGAAATGGGTCCTAATTACATGCATGGATCCTGTAGCTTGTGTGAGCTATGACAATGACACAAGATGACTGAGAGAAATAGATTGTGGATAAGAATGTTTTTAAATTATGTTTGAATATGTTTGTTCAAATTAAAAATAAGTTAATAGGATTTTAACATAATATAATTTTATAATTATTATATAATAAATATACTAAATGTAACATATATAGTTATATGAATAATTATATTTTCAAATTTTAGAAACAACTATTTGAATACCCATAGATAAAAATTTCCAATAAAATAAATTTACAAATAGATATTAGTTATTGATATTTATTATAATATTGTTAACAATATTATGGATGAAATGATAAATGTTGGTCATAAAATTATAAATAGATAATTCTGTCGTATGAATATGTTGCAAACAATTTTAACCATCATATTTATTAACTATTTGTATAATTATAATTTCTACAAAATAATTTAATCTATCATAAAAAAACTTAATGACATTAATTTTAGGAATCATTTAGTGATATGATAATTTTTAGTGGAATAATCACTATAATAAAATTCAATTTTACCAACATATATTCCCTTTTTAGAAGAAACAAATTATTTTTTAGTGTTAGTCATAATATCAAAATAATGTCAATGGTGGGTTATTTCCATGAAGGAAGAGATGAATTCCTTTCTTAAGAATAAGTCATAGACTATGATAACAAAACCTTTATTTGAATTAGTGATAGGTTGTAGATGGATCTTGAAAAATAAAGGGGATATAACTAGGGAAATTATAATTAAGTATATATACTGATTGGTCTCTTTGGGACACCATCAATGTGAAGGGGATGACTATTGTGAGATTTTTAACCTATTTTTCTACATTCTTCCATTCATGTTCTGCTTTATTTTTCGAATAAAAATTATTTCCATATTAAATTGTTGGTTGTTAAAACTGCCTTCTTTCAAGAGAAACTACATGAAACCATTTATATGAGACCAAATTAAGTCTTATAATATAATTTTAAAACCAAAAATATTTTACTTTTAAATTTTTTGTAGGGTATGAAACAATATTCAATATAACTGTACAAAATTTTAATTTATTTATAATAGAAATTGATTTTAGAGGAATCAAATTAGAAGCATGTGTCTATTAAAATTAAGATAATAATAAAATTAATTAGATGGTTTTATGTTTTGATGACATGATAGTTATGTATTAAAACATGAAATTGATTTTACATACGAAATAACAATTAATTTATTCTTTTGAAAGGAAATTATTGGGAAATGAAAAAGAAATATTAGGAATGGAAATAAAAAAAAGAGAAGATATATAATTTTTTGTCTCACCATGTTTATGTTAATTTTTTTTGATGTATTAGTTGTTTGAAAAAATTAAATAAATAATTATAACCCTATGAAAACACTTTAGATTTACTTGTAACTATACCCTTGTTTTTGAAAATACGATATAATTCTTTAAAAACAACCCTTATTCAAATATATTTTGGAGGCTTATGTAAGAAATGTCTTATTCTAAACTAAAAATTGTATTTATAGTTTTTACCCTAATCAGGTTTATAGGAAAACATATTAAGAAACCTAAGAACACTACAAATTTGTGTCTTGAGTTTGTTTTAATAATCACAATGTTTTTCATTAGTTTAACAAAAATGCTATTTTATGATGTTGAAATTGTAGGATTTGATTATTATAATGATGATGATAATATAGACACTCATAAATCAACTACTTGTTATGAATTTAAACTGTTTGTGATGATAACATCTATTAATTTTTTTACAGAATAATTAGATCCATCTATGGATGGGATATTAATCTATAATTATAGTGAGGGAAATAAAAGATAGAATAATGAAAGTTCCATGGAATATTTGTCCTTATTACATTGAGTGTATCAATTAAGAAAAGATAATTTATATCATTGTCATATATATATAAAAATAATAAAATCAAGTTTCATATACATTATCAAAGTGGGAGAACATGGAGATGATCACAACAATGTATTTAAGAGCCCTTATTTTTAGTGATCCAATGGTGGAGGCTGATATGCTGGGATTAATTCATTTCTGTATTTGGAAAACCCCTTCTAATATTTGATTACTCTTACTTTTTACTTAATTAAATTTAGGGGAACCAGATTATCTGGATCCTGAATGTTCATGGTATGGATGTTTTATTTCATCAAAATACCTCATTTAATAAGAAGTTCCTCTATCCACCATTATGCCTAATTATATCAATTTAACTGAATGGATTGATGAATCTATTTTTTGAATGTTATTATTCATGAGTTTTATTTATCTTCTATATGTGTAGTCGTACACTGTTATAGTCCATCTACTTCAAACATGTCTAAGAACATTGTTATCTCTGGTAGATTGAATCATATTGAAATTAAGATTCACATATTAGAGATATTATTTAATCTAGAACAATATGCATCACTAAGTTATACATCAGGTATAATAAATTTATATTTTTACTAAAGCTACACCACCTATATAAATTTACTCCTTGGTTAGATATTATTAACCTTTTCCTAGTTCAATGATGGTGGTTGCAAGAACTAAATAAGTAATTTGAATAATTTAAATTATATTGAATAGATTTTTTATTATTTACATTTCATTTTTCAGTTATATTTCAATAAAAAATATTAATTTAATTATGAAATATATATATATTACATGAGATTCATGGTACTTTATACAATATAATTTTAATTATCTGTTTATTATCATTACTAAAGTAATTTTATTTGGATTCATATTCCTTATTAGAGGATTGAACCTATCCCATTTATCATAATATATTAAACATGCATAAAAGCTTCCAATTTTGTTGCCCTTTCTCGAGATTAATCTGTGATTTTTTTTTTGTAATTTTAATGTGATGTCTCTATGTTCACCTTCTGGCTACACTACTCAGGGTTACTCAAAATTATTGTTTCATCATGTTCTTCCACATAATGTTCATCCCAAAACGACTATTATCAGCACTTGATGCCTCTTGGAAGTAAATTACTAACCACTCTAGATTAATTCAATCATATATGTATTCATTTCATTTTTTAATTGTCTATATAATGTTCTTAATGCATTGAGTAGATAAATCTCTCCAGTTTTCTCGATATAGTGAGATAATTGATGAAAAATAATGTGTCAATTC
This sequence comes from Viscum album, assembly GCA_963277665.1. Taxonomy (NCBI): domain Eukaryota; kingdom Viridiplantae; phylum Streptophyta; class Magnoliopsida; order Santalales; family Viscaceae; genus Viscum; species Viscum album. The sequence goes on from OY728146.1 coordinate 1,116,465,572, forward strand.
ATTCATCATATTCCCTAGTTCTCAAAGTTCCATTATCTTACAACCAGACATATTTTCCGATAGAGACTTAGTGAAGTCTTCAATTGGGAATTAGATCTATATGACCCTTGCACAAATCAGAGTTTTTTTATATTTACATCTATTACCATAATAAGTTTTTGGTATAAAAATCATTCTATTTAAGTGTTTTCTTTTTATTTTTTCCACTCTTGAATTCTTTATGCATGTTTTGTGCATGAGTCTATCATGGAGATGACGATGCTAACTCCACATGATGAATTTCATCACTGTCTATTGGTTTGGAAAGGCCAGCATCCACAAATGGATTTTCAAGTTATTTACATTCATTTATCAAGTTTGTAATTTATTGTTTATTTTCACCAATAATAATCATTCATTAATGGTCTTATCATATTGAATATCCAATCACATCAATATAAATAATGTTATATGATGATATTGTTTCCAATTTTTCATTTATTTAAAAACAAAAACATTCACCTTATTAATAGATATATGTTTTTTAAATAAATAATTTCTCTAAATTACTCTGTAACAAAATAAAATGCCTCAACGGATCATGTTTGTTATTTAGTAATACACCTTTAATTATTACCCTAACATGAAGACCAGAAAATAATGATAGTATGAGATACCTCAAACTTTTTTATACAACAATCACTTAAAAATGGACATCAGTATTGTTATTTGTTTACGAAGAATCTAATCTGATGAGATAGTTACATTGTCCCTTTATAAAACAAAAAAGTATGGTGCCTAGAAATATATTAATTATCTAACTCAAAAATAGTAAGAAGTAGATAATCTCATTCAGAATCACAAGATATGAAATCCCTACCGAATGAAATCATATGATGATGAAACCATATATCAACCTCTCTTGAGAGACTACACTTGATCACCAATGAAACAACTAATATGTGAGTACTAAAATTTTGATCCATTTAATTTTTTATGTATTAAATCAAAAGATTGGGATATGATACATAAATTTAAATTAATCTCTTTCACATTTTTTTAATGATTTACAGTAATCATTGTTTTGATGATTTTCAGTAAAAAATTGTGGTCTGATACTTCCCATTATATTTACCAATAGATCATACATGATATATAGTTATTCTATGTCTCAACATGAATTTGTATGATCCTTATATTTCCATTGATCATTATGATTATTTATAGTTGAAAATTTCAGACACATTCTTCTCAATTTTTAGAGCATCAAAATTATGACGTAAAATATTAAATACCAAATAATGAAGATGGAAAATTAAATTTTTCTATATTATTTTGTTCCACATGTATTTGATGGATTTTTAAGTCATTTACCAACTTCAATAAACTAATTATTTTTTCTAATCATTATAATGAGTTTTAATAAATATTCAACAGTCTCTGATCAAAATAATTACATTGGATAATGCCTTAGATATTTTTTTCCCTTGAATCGTGACTTGTTATACTTAAATCAATTAGATGTGTCTAGGAAGAAATAATGAAACTTTAAACACAATATTTTCTTATAACATATCCTTGGAGGATCAAATTGAATGTTAATAACTAATGAACCCATAAAATTTTGTGTTGTAAATATAGAAACATTTTTATTTGACATGTAATTAAATAATATTCCATAATCATGTTATTCTAAATTTGAATATTTTATTAGGTTAATTAATAATTTTTTATCCATTATTCATAACTCCAAAAATTTTTATATAAAACAATGAATATAGAACTAACTATAAATTTTATTTAATTGATTCCTATGAATTTTTATCGATATGAGGAATGATTTTATATTCAAGAATATAAAGGGATGTAAATTGTAGAAGGTCAGAATAACTATTCATATATTATAATTACAGTATAAAATAAATATAGGATTGAATCCATCGGGTTCTAATCTAATATATACACTTATTTTATCAAAAGTGATATGAGCATATAATTAATTAATGTTATTTCATACTTTTAAATTTCTTGTATACCACATGACCACATCATTATTATTTTCCAATTGAAACCACCTCATCCTTTCATTGGTTTCAAATGACATTAACAATCTCTATAATCTGGGTTTTAAGGGAAGGATACATAAAATTGTTACTATAGTTTTATTATTCAATTTTATCATTGTAATACATTAAATTAGAATAACATCACTATTTTTTAACATCCTCTTAGAAGTTAAACATATTTTTCCCTCTTATCTATTATAATATTCTCCACCATATAACATAATATAAATTGGATATGCATGTATCTTTATATAATTGAGTAAAATATTTTTTATAACCATTTTAATTGGAAACAATTATTCCAGAATATCAACGTTGGGTAATCCAAAATCCAAAAATTCAAATGTCAGGGTTGTTATGTATTTATAATTAAACATATGAACTTGATATAATAAATCATCTGCGTAGAATAATTTTTTGAATACATAGATTATTCAACATGTAATTCTCAATTTCAATATAAGACTAACATAGAAAATTATATTTTATTCTTTGTTATATTTTCCATTAATTTAGTATTTAAAATATCTTCCAATAATATGTTTTTATGTTGATCAGTTTTTCCTAAAGATATAGATTTATTTTTAATATTTATATCCAAATTATATTTACAAATGGAAGTATTAAACTATACATGTTGTTTCTCTACTACACTCAATGAATCATTTATCATGTTCTCAATTTCATTAACCACCATCGGGTAATTGACATATTTTTTCTAATGATAAACATTAATTGATAAAATTTCAATATAATTTTATTCAATGTTATAATTCCATCATTTATATCAAAAATTTAAATTTTTAAATATCAAATGGGTAAATACATCAAATACCTTCAATTATGGGTTTAATTTATATTTTGTTCAGGGAAATTTAGTTTCCGTCCACAAATTTATTTTAATTCATAAAATAAAAAAATATTTTCTAACCAAATGACATACATAGATGTGTTCTAGGTAAATATATTCCTTATTTTGTCCCTAAGATAATGATTACAGAATCATTCAAATAAAAATTATTTTTTAATAAACATATATGAATAAAATAATGTATTTTTGTTAAACTATCTTGAGACCCCATTATACAACACCCACACAATGAATCCATAAATAAAAACACGGTTTAATTGTAATAATTTTAAAAAAAGAAATCAAAATAACAATAAAAGGGTAATAATCATGAAATAAATCAATGATATTTAGAAAAAATACATCAATTAATGAAAAAATTAATAAATACAATAGAACCATCTTCATCTATTTTTCTATCATTAGAGTATTTTATAATTTTCAACTAGATGAATACTTACAATTAGAAACAATAATAGTAATCATGGATAGTAAATTAGAGTTAAAAATGTTTCTTTCATAAAAACATTTCTCATGCAATGATTATAATATAACATGTTTCAAATAAGGTTCATTTTCGATTTAATAAAAATTAAAATATATTATAATAAAAATATGAATGATCCATGTTTATCAACCCTTAAATTAAGTAATGTAATTAATATTTATCATTATTAATTGAAATAACACAATAATTTTCATATAACTAATTTATTCTATAGTAAGTAACAGATCGTAATGAAGTTTTAGTGGAAACACATGCCTAAAAGTTTAATAATATAACACATAACCTACCATACCCATTAAAATTTAATCCACTTAAATATTATATGCCCTTAAAATAAAAAATATATATATTTTGTGGGTTTTTGGTGTTTAGAGATATCTAATTGATTAAATTATATATAACCATACATGGACATTTTTTGTTAACACCTAATAGATGTTTCAGTAGAACAAAAAGGTTATTAATATAAATCTCATCACTTCCCAAGGCATGGTATGACAATATTTTCTTGACATAGACATGTATATCAATGGGGTTTCTAGATGATGGATGCGTTAGGGTATTTTGGTAGTGAGTTTTGGAGGAATGTCCAGACTTATTACTTTTTGGAAATAGTAGGAAGTCATACACAAGATGACATAGTGTTTTACCCCATTAATTTCTAGGCTATTGCTGTCAGAGGTGTTTCTCAAACATTGATGATGTCAATGTGTGTTTAACACCATTAATTACTATAATAAAATGTTTTGGGATTTTAAAATTAGGTAAACACGTAATGGATCCCCTAAATTTAGGTAATCCACTTCGACGCATGAATTTTTGATTTTGGATTCTAGGATATCCCTTTACCTCTTTTCATACCAAATCAAAATATCATACATGAAGATAGATGCCTCATAGTAAGTATAACCCCATGAATTCACTAGATCTATTCAAATTATGTTATTTTGGATTTTCCCTCTTCAAATCCCAAAAAATATAATTTTTGGGATGATTTATTGAAATCAGTGCATCATGAATGAACGTGGTGAAGATTCTTGTGTATTTTCCATTACTATGATTGACATAGAAATCATTATAATGTCATGACATTTATATAATTTTTATGACTTGATAGGTTTTTGGGTTCATGGTAATCTCTTTTAGAACCCAATAATATGGTTTGAAATATATTTTTATTGTTTTTTATCCTTATTAGAATTATATTACATGATGTGAGTTGAATGTGGGTGCATGTGTAGCCCTATAATAACTCAACTGTTTTATTTGATCAGCATGTTGATGTATGTGTAGCCCTGTGAGAACTCTATTGTAAAAATTGACCAACATTTGGATGTGTGTAACCCTATGGTAATTATAATTTGTTACTTGATTTTCATGTTGATGTGTCTGTGGCCTTGTGAGAACTCTACATCTGACTTGGTGGGATTAATTTTGAATATTTTTCTAACTAAAATGATGTTATCCATTAGTGAGATTGTTGATTCACAGGTTGAATATTGAAAATATTTCCTATTATATTGATGTTATTCATTAGTGATATGGTTGATTCATGTAATGGTTTTTGAAAATTATTTTGATTAATTGGTGTGTATCCCTTAGTTATATTGTTGATTCAATAGATTATATGTCTACATTTTTTATAATTATATTGTGTTTATCCATTGGTGTGATGGTTGAATTAGAGTATGTAATATGTGAAATTCATTTATTATTTTACTAGAAAAATATTACTCATCTTTCTATATAGAGGAGAATCATGTGAGACCACAGTTCTTAGAATCCTTGTTAGCACATGATGAAAAAGAAATTAGTATGTATATTTGTTTTTTATTTTCAATAATTCCATAAAAAATTATGTAAATATGTTATACCTATGTGAATGTCATGTGGGTGGTGTTATACTAAGTTTATACTCACACCATTCGTGGGAATCTATGTACACATTTAGTTCATATGGTCTTGGATTTAGAATTAGGCTAAGGTATCTTCTTAGGGAAGTTGTACCAGTGAAGAAGGTTATACGAGGTGATAGAGGGCAGGCAATGGGATATTGCTATATGCATTCCTTTATATTTTTTTCTTTTTTTATTATTCATAGTTCTACTAAATATTAGTATATCTATTGAAATTTTGTTACTAGATATTGTATACCATTTTATGTTTCATGGGTTGTTATTTTGTTTACTACTTATACTATGTGATCATCTGCTATTTATTTTTGTAATCTATTTCTTATATCTTTTCATTATTTTCTTTGGTCATATGTTACTAAGGTAATAGTCTCGTTATTGTTCCACTTAGAACCATATCGGTAGATGTAAGATAAATTCAAAATAAAGGCACACATGAATCCAGGTGGAATCCCCCCATCTCAGGCCTGTCAATCTAGATTAGAGAAATAGTTATTTATGGGCCCTATAAAAGGGGAATGTTGGCTTATAATGATTCCATGTGATGACTATATGTCTCTATCTCAATTCAACTGTATGAGGGGGTGGGGGGGGGGGGTTGTGAGTAAATATGGTTCTTTTTCCCTTGAGATATATGATGACCCTATCATTTTTATTATATTGGGGTGTTGGTATTTTGTATATACCCATGAGTTTGATGAGTTTTTTATGACACCATACAACACTATTTAGTGGATCTAGATGATTTATCAACCTATATTATTGAAATGTGGCTCTATGTTCAAGGATTCAGATATGTTCAATGTAGTTGATGGTTTCACTTGTTTTTTGGCATTGATTAGTAGAATTTTTGGGATTTACATGACCAAAGAAGAATGTGAGTTTATTTTTTTCTATTACATTAGCAACATGTGAGTGGATTGACATAGTGATTGGTGTGAGGAAGTGTGAGACATATGTTTTTATGAACATTAGTGTAAATTATTGGTTGTTATCAAACCAGGAATATGGTATTGATTGGTGATTTACCCCTTTGATATACCAAAATATTTGTTATTGTTTCATGGCCTTGGTTGAATCTTAGAGGTGAGTCTCGAAAAGAATGTTAGACCAGTAGCTATGGTGCAACTGCTATAACGAATTCATGAATTGACATAAGTGACATTTAATTATTTTTTTGAACAAGAATGTAAGCCCTCCTATCTATTATAGTTCACAAAAAGATTTATGAATGTATTTTTGATGTTTTATCTTAATGTATTTCCATATAAACTGAAATAACAATTTATTATGACATTCTATCCTCAGTTGTTCCTTATAGTTGTATACAAAACATGATTTGTGAGGTTATTGAGGCCGGATAAGTCATTTGGGGATTGGTTATGAATATTAAAAAACATTTGAGTCCATCAATTTCAATGTTCAAGAGCCTTGGATAATTCCAAAGGGTCGTTATTAAATTCATTTTAGGAGATTAATTTTATTTCAAGTTCAATGTTAGATGGTTATTTCATATGAAGAGATATGTTCCATAAACAATTTCTATGATGGACAATGTCTTAATGAAATACTCATGGAGAATAAATGTTGTCGATCACTAAACCACTTCCAAGTGAGTTCGCATAGTGGAGAGTAAGAGTGTTTTGTTTATTTTTCGTGTTATTTATAACATGTTCTGGTAGGGGTGTGATATTTCAAAGGTGTCCATTAATAAATCTATGGTTGAGAGAAATGAATCAATGGAAAGATAGAAAATATAGATCTTGTTAAAAAATAGAATGAATGGACTCTATGTTGTAGTGTATCACCAGTTGATGATGGGTTAATAGGAAAGTGTTTTCAAAAATTGGATCATATGATGATATGGATTTTTTTGTTCTTATCTGGGTTTAGTGTTTTGTAAAATTGAAACTACATTGAAAATGATGGTTAGAAATTTTGAATTGAAGTGTTCATTCAATTTAGACCAGTTTAAGATGATTTTAAGCCTTATGATTTTGATAATATTGTTTATTAGTGTTAATAATTTTGGATTTTCCAATTGAATAAGGTTTTATAATACATATTTCTTTTTATACAAGTGTTTATAATCATGGGATAATGTAAATGGGTTTGATTTTCCAATATATTTTATGGTTAAACCATCAAGAATGATAAACCTGATAAGTATGGTGTATGAAAATGTACTGGTAAGATTGTTCCAACGATAGAAGGAATTCATGTTGATAGTAGACCTTATAAAAAAAGTGAAAACATTATCATCAATTTTTATGTTGTTGATGTTTTATAGTTGGTTGGTTCTTGTATTATTATTCGGAATAATATTTCATGGATTATAGATTTGTGGTGGAGGGCAAAGAAACCAGTGAGTCTAGCTGGTGCATAGTTGGGGGCAGCAATATTGCATGTTGAAATGCCTTAATAATGTGTTTTTTAGGAATTTACAATTGACATTCAGGAAATAAAGAATAAATGATGTGTGGGGTGAGGCTTCTATGAGGCAATGCAGAAATGACCAACATGTCATGGTGCTTGATGTTTTGGGGATGCTTTTTGTAAATTCTATTAATAGGTGATCCAGTTCCAAAAAGAACTGTGGTTCTCGTGAGTGTCCATATACATCTGGATGTGATATGGAATCATATATATTGATTTATTGGAATGACAATCACTTTGTGCATTCGAGGAGTTCCATATAGTTGAAGCTAACCAATAAGTGGAGTCAGGTTGTGAATTTATAATTGTGTAAGAGGATGAGTTCTATTAATGTATGATAGATACCTTGTGGGGTTATCAATTAGAGCTAAACATTTCTGAACATGTGACACAAACCCATGGAGAAATGTTGTCTCATTAGGTAACCTATCATTAGGAGGAAAAATATATGTTATTCTTCATTCGTTGAACCCTATTTTAATGCTGATATAGTGGTTTAATCATATGAATAATCATAATATACATATATATTTTGGTTCAATAATGATCAAGAGTCTAGTAGTTTTAATTTAAATGCACAATGGGGTAAGAGGTACCCAATGTGGGTGCATTTAAAAAGAACTATGTTGTAAAGTAATGATTATTTTTAGTGTTTTATGTGTGTATTATATATTATCTTGAGAAGAGTGATATAATAAAATTTATAAACTCAAATTAAAATGTTGTGATTTATGTGGATATCCATGATAAAGGATATTTTATGAGAGTTATATGTTATTTTACAGTGGTTTTATTTTTACAGAGACACCCCTATAATCAATTAACATGGGTGAGAAAATGTTATAGAGGGAGTTTATAATACCATATTATTTTTTGGCACATTATATCATAGTTTTATTTTCAAAAATATATTAATATATGGTAATTTATCTTCTTAGAGATAGAATTTTCATCTAGGGGTACATTCTGGAAAAACATTATAGACTATTTTCTATTGGGAAGCTTTATTAAGTAATTCATAGTGTGAAAACCTAATTTCCAAAATGAATTTTCTTGCTATAGGTATTGAGGGATGCTGGTAGAAATATCATGGTGTTAAATTGTGTTTCACATCATGAATATATCCCATTATGTGTTTTAGGTGTTTTAAATAATGTTATCTCTGAACACCTTATTTCATTAGCATGCCATCCTTTTGTGATTTTGGGTATTTTGGATTCTATGTGCTCTTCCAGCCTCATTATTTTCTAGATCATAGAATCCATCACTATAATGTACCCTAATTAGTATTTATATTCTCATGTGTGAAATATATCACTTATTACATTGTTTTTTCTAATTTATAATCATAGTGCGATGATCATTGTATATATTCCAAGAAATAGGGTTATTGATTTGAAGTCAATTACCAATTCTTGATGATTCATCTTCGTTGGAAATAATGTGTGTTTATCTTTTTATGTAATGGATTTTATATTAATATGTATCACATTAAATGAATATGCGAGAATTTTTATTCTTTTGGGAACACTAATACATGATTTTATGTTCATGAGGGTGCATGTTAACCCTAAAAGAGTTATACTATATGATTTGATAAATTTTTGGAAACATGTGTATGAATTCATGAACTAATATTGTAATTTGATTAGAATTTTGATGTTTGTGTATCACTAGGATAAATTTTTTTGTCTAATTTGATATGAATGTCAATGTGTGTGTAGCCATGTTAAAATTAGGCAATGTGAGTTGGTTATCATGTGGGTAAATCTGTAGCCGATTCAGAACACTTCTTTTGGATTAATGGGGTTAATTTTCAAAATTGTAATAAATATATATTTTTTATACATTAGTGAGATGGTTGAGTAGTGGTATGAATTGTGAAATGTTTTCTAATTATATTGTTCTAATAAATCTATGAGATGATTGAGTTTTGGATCGAGTTTTGAAATTGTTTATTATTACATTGTTTCCATCCACCGAAGATATGGTTGATCTATGGGATTTTTTATACACGTTTTAAGATTATATTATGGATATAAAACATTGATATTGTTGATTCATGGTTTGTATAGGGTGACCATGTTTAGATTATTTTTCTGGATTGATATGACTTATCTTCCAAAATATAGCCAAAGCTGATGGGACAAGGGTTCATATTACCTAGGATAGTCAATAATTATCTAGACGGCTGTCTTTTCATTTTTGTTTTATTTTAATTCATCAAATAAGCTAGTATAAATATATATCACAAGTGATAGCATTGTATTAATTGTGTTCTATTGGGTTTATACTCACACTTGACATGGAAATATCAATGTGTGTTGTTTTTATTATCTATGATTTCATATAATTGAAAGGGAACTTCTTATGGAAGTTGTAAATGTGTAGCTAGTTAGTCGAAATGATATGAAGACCTACATAGAGATAATTATAGAGAGATTCATTTTTTATTTATATTTCTTTTTTCTTAGATATTGATCCACCATATATCATATTCTCCCATGACTGGTGGTATTTGATATTTTCTGCCGTTAATTATAATACATGATGATATTATTTTATAGCTTTTATAATGTGATATTGTATTGATTATCTTTATGTTTATTTCATTTTTTGTATTTGTTACTTTGGAAGAAATCTATTTCTGGGGAAAAAAATACCCACAAACACTCTTAAACACCATACCCTATTCAGTAGCCTCTTGAGTATAGGGAATCACATATGAGGTCATATGTAATCCTCAGATAATGGGAAGGGTAATCCGTGATAGGGCATTATAATTAAGTGATCGAGAAAATACTTTGTATTTTTCAGATATAATAAATTATTATTACGTATTAAGGAACCTAACGACATAGTTTATTTATGATTGAAAAACATCATTGGTTACTGATAATGGAAACAAAGAAAATTTCATTCTTTCTTTTCAGGTATAGTATTGATTTTATATACAATAATGATTTTTCGAAATTATTATTATATATTATCAATTAAAAACCGTGATATTAAATAAATTTATCTAATATAATTTAGCGGAAAATTTTATACCATGAAAAATAAAATTAGAAGAAATATTTTTGATAGAAATAAAAATGATTAACATAAATAATACAAAAAATAATCAATTTTGTTAAAAACAATTATGAGTGGAAGAAATTATAAAAAATATCAATTGGGAAAAAACTAGATACTGATAGTGGAGCTTAACAAGGGGAATGGATGGAATGTTGCTTAAGGCTCATAGGATGGAATTACAAAACATTGGTGGCATATGTATCATAGTATACCTAGTTCATGGGTTGATAGCTATCCTGGAGAGGGACGTGTTGGAGGAGTTGAGTCTAGAGATGGAGGATGATTAAATACTACACTTAGGGTGAAAAACTCAAAGGGGGTGTCTAGGATAAAGATGAGGTTATTGGGGTGTCAAGGATGATTGGAGGGGATATGGAGGGTGGATTTTTAATAAAAAATATTTGTATTTTTAAAATAAAATAATGCTAAATATTATTTATTAGATAATTTATATTAAAAATCTTGTAAAATAAATTACTTAGGTATTATTTTTAAAATCATCAGAAAAATAGTGGAAATCATTATTTTCACATTGTTTTTAAAATCTAGAACTACATAACCTCCACAAAATATAAATTTTTAAATTGTGCCTTATGAATTACTAATGAATATTATGATCATACAAAAAATAATCATATATCTATTTTTAATGTTATTTATCCCCTTATTATGCAATTTATCATACCCAATAACCTATTTAAGCCCCTAGATGATCAAATATATTGGTAAGGGTTTTATAAGTTAAGAATATATTTACAATATAGGGTTTGAATAAAATATTATGGTATACCATATTTTACTGATTTAATATGTACTTTATTTATAAATACAATTAATATTAGATTCTATGAATGGTTGAATATAATAAATTTCCATGTGATAATGAAAATTATATATTAGTTTTCGTAGATATTTTATTATGGGTTTTGGGGTGTATTAGATATATTTCTACCAAGGGTATCATATAAATTCAGATACATAGGAGGGTTTTACCATTTACCCATTATAGTATAATATTACTCAAAAAAATATATCAAACACCATTGGGTACCTAGTGGTAGTGTAAAGAGAACCCCTAGAGGGTCCAAAAGTTAAATGATTTATTCAGTACCAACCTTGTACCAAATAGGATCTTATAAGGTACCTAGTAGGTATACAGATACTTGATTTAGAAGGATATAGGGAATCATTGATGTTATATTTTTAATCAATTCACTACTTTGGGAGTCCTCAACCCATATTTCCATGAAAAGGGAGCCTACTTTATTACACTCCAATATATCCCTTCCTTGATCACATTTACTTTTTTTATTAATGGGTATATTTACTTCATATATTAATTTTTGCTTTTACCCTATTTAATTATAATCATATTTTTCTTATTTTTACATTATATAGTGGTATTAAATGTTATATTTGAGAATGATTCATCCATAGCTTAATGATATTTTATAATAATGAGTGGTACTTCATATGATAATTCTAAATGGTTACCATTAATTTATAATGGATATGGATATATCAATTTCTATAGAGGTGAGTTAATTATTTAATTTATATACATTTTTTATGAAATTGGGATTAAATTTGTTAATGAATTAGAGGATGAAATTTTGGTTTTTCTCATATAGGTATTTGGTGTCAACTATGAGATTTATGCTTTACATTTCATGAGATTTATAAATTGTATTTCACTTGATATGTTTCACATACTAATTCTAAAATTGATTAATTATGTAATTATTACTATTATATTTTAAAATCCATTTATTTTTGTTCTTAATAGAGATAGAGACTTCAGTGCATGGAGAGTGATTGATGAAGGATCAGTTGAGGATCAAATGGACTTTGGTAAAAGAGGATGAATCCACTATGAAGTAAGTGGTCAATTATTTTATTAATTTTATAAATGTTTATATATATATATATTTCATGTCAAATTCTAGTGGCGATAAGGCAATGTGCATGATCTAATGTAGAACTGTGGGGGTAACTGGGTTTTCATGACCAAATGTAGAACTGTATGGTTTTGTGTCTTTTATGTGGGAGAATTAAGATCTAATAGGATAATATTTGGGATAGAAGATTTTATTAATCTATTTAATATCCAATAGATGTTATGAATCTATTGAAATAATCTGATTTTGAATGATGTAAATTGTACATAGTGTTTCTAACTTTCATATTCTATCTATGGAGATTATGCCCTAAGGACTGCTACCATGATAGTGTTTTATGCATCAAATGAGAGAGGGTATAATGGTGAGTATTATTTTTTCACTTCAGGAGTAATCATAATTTCCCTATTTATTAAAGAGTAGTTTCCTATTTAATTTATCATTGATTTTTGAGAGAGGATTTTAATGGTCATGTTCCACTATGAAATGGGATCCACCAAGGAAAGATAGTTGACCTAACTACCCAATGGTTGTTACATGGCATGGTTCTAAATATCTTCCCAATAATAGTAATAATCTTTCTAGGTATATCACATGGTGATGGGGAATAAGGTTATGTTAATTTACTAATGGAATAGATCAATAATGGTATAATTGATTTATAATTGAGGTCCTACCAAGGAGAGAGTATAATTCCAATATCCCATAATTGGTTTACATTATTCCCATGACACTATTTTTATAGGAAACAAATTATGTGTTATATATAATATTAATGGTATGAGATTTGGATGTTAAATCAAATCTAGGTGATTTATATCTAATGACATATGTGGTGTTTTCAGTAACATTATCAAAGGTTAAAGAACACTTTATATATAGATGTGTTACACATGAGGTTTACTAAGAAACAGTATTGTACTATGGTTATTGACCAGAGATTCCTATCATAGTGATTATTATTAGGATTCTGATATGGAGCCCTAATTCCAAAAAAAATTATTATTTAAATGGTAAACCAATTCAGGGTTTTCTAATGGATCGCTATGAATATATTTTTTGTTACTATGGTAGTCCAGTTAATTAAGGAGAGTTCTTTCTTAAATATTTCTAGTGGTATTTCATTCACTATCAAGTGGTGATATTCCAATGTCTCTTAGTATTGGTTTAATAACACTCACAAATAAATTTTATTATATCTATGATATATGCATCTCACAATCAAGTGTAGATATTTTATTTTTCCATAATATTGGTAATAACCCATTCACTATTTCATTTCATGATATTCTTGATACGACATTAATCTTAATAAGAAGATATTTTTTTCTTTATTATGACTATGAGTAACAGGAACCACTATATATTCTAATATTATTTAAATTATATTAACTATTTACAGGGTATATTCCATTCAATCAAAGGATTTATGATAACTCATACACTATTACATTGTTTGGTAATAGTGATTCATAGTTCATTGTTGACATGTGATATTATGTTCACCCATAGGAAATGTGATAACACATTCATCATTCCTTTTATTGATATTGATTATGTTTTATTCACCATCAATGGGTAATAAATTATTCACATTTTGTATTTGTGATAACACATTCACTATTTTCTTATTGATCACTAAAGATACACCATTCCATAGAGGTGATACTACTTTCACCATGGAAAAGTTATGATAACATTCAAAGATTATATCAAATGATATTTTATTCACAAATAGATATTATATTCACCATTGGGATGGTTGATAACATATTTCCCACCATTGGTATGTTGGGTTGAATTCTAACCTAATATTCAAAAGCTATTTATTTTCATACCCTATAATGAGATTTCATAGTATTTCTCTCATTAGGAGAGAATTTATTACATAGTGGTCCTACTATATTAATGAGGAATAACTATTGTCAAATTATCCCATTCTATCGTTGGTTAAAGATGGATTGATTTGATTGTAAGGGTTGATTACTGAGTACCCCATGGTTGAGTAAGTATAATGAATTACATTATTTAATTCTTTCATATTTATTCATAGATATGTGAATATATAATTTTTTTATTATCATTGGAACCATTGGTGTCCAATTATTGAAATTTAATTTAATACCATGTGAATCAAATGTATGATATATACAAACCATGTATTTGGAATCATTTTAAAGATTATGACCCTAGTTTGGAAGATCTAGATAGGGAGCATGATAGGGATTTGTAGGAAGTAACATAGAGATACAGATGAGGGATATGGGTTCCTCCAAAAAAATTTATTGACTAATTTTACCCAGGAACTATATAGGGACGATCCAATGGGTTTCTCCTATTGTTGTGAATTACTATATAGTTAGCATGAGTTTCATTTTTTTAACATAATAAATAATTATCATTTCATTGTATTCAATCTATTAAAATGACTTTTTTTCACTACGATGTTATGTCTATTATGTATATTTAAATTTTTTTAAATTTATTTCCATTTTATTCTGATAGTAGAGTATACAAAATATAAATTACCAGACTATATCTGGTTGTTGGTAGCCACTATCATAATTATAGGGATATCAAAGGAAATATAATTGTTGGGATTAGATGATAATAATGGTGAACTTGTCATGTATGTTATAAAATTATACTGTTTTTATTGGAGGGTCCTTAAATTGGAGGATGTACTATTATATTTATTTTTTGGATTATGGATTATCATGCAAAAACATTTGACACTAATTTACTTTACATATAATTATTTCTGAAATTCTCACATTCGAATGTATCCATTACGAGAGAATATATATGAAAATGTGTTTCAAAAATATTACTAATTTGTTTTTGAATATTTGATCATTGGACTCAAATTTGTGTATTTTACCACATAGAGTGTCGAGTTGTCTTATGTGTGGATATTAATGAAATAAACATTAATTTTTTTTTCAGAAACTAATTTTTTTATTATTAAAATAAACAATTTTCTAATGAAATACTTTTATGGGATTAAATCCATCATTGATTTATTATAACTATATAATGTATAATATATAATATAAGATCACAAAATCCTTTTTAAAAGTTGTATTCTATGATTTAAGTGGAATATCGGTAACACATTCATAATGTTTAGGGAGAGTACTATTGAAAAGGTATATCAAACTTTTACTTATTATGATCAAAAAATATGTTCATTACGCATTTATTACAACATAGGGGAGAATTTTACTTTTAAAAAATAGTTGAAAATAAATAAACTAAATAAATTTTCTAGCATATTTTAACAAAAACATTAATTTAAAACTAGGACAATGGCGTGATTACCAAAGTATCATAATCATGATTGATTTATGTATACTAGAGCAAAAATAGTAATCACAAAGAATAAAATTATATAATAATATACGGATCATATTCAAGATGGTTACATTTAATCAATTTAAATTGATCATAATTAGAACGGTTTCACTTAAATCAGATTATTTTTAATTAGAATAAAATAATAATAATTACAAAATATTCCCTAATAACATTGTCAACTAATATTATTATTCGTATTTAGATCTCATATGATAAAAAAACAAATTTTCAAAACAGAATAACACACATCCAAAAAAAGTGAAATAATAGAAACAAAAATAATATCATAATGATACTTAAAATAATAGAATTATTTTAACTATAAGAGTATGGTAGCCACAAACTGTGGATAAAGGTATCTATGGTTTTATACTTACATGAAAGCATGTCTATCCTCAATATAGAAATACCTAAATATGATGACCGGCTTCCATGTCAACTTAACCTCAGTGGCACTCAATTAATTAGATCTTCTCAATATTGGTATCCCCACAAACCCTCGTTCAATATGAAGTGCATATTCTCTGTCTTAATAACTCCAAATCCCTCAATTTTTGTTAATGATTACAAATACAAACATTTTTAATAATTTCTTCAGAAAACAACCCGTATGAGGATTATTTTAGAACAAAGAGCCTCAAACCAATTTAAAAGTCTATGAAGATGCTTGTAATGCTTTTAAAAAATTTCAAACCTGTCACACAACAACAATTTGAGGAAAAGAATCAAAATCACCAGTACACAAAAAAACATTCACATCAACCATAATCTCAAATATAATATAATTCTTCAAATAAAAAAGGTTATTTATAGGAAAAATGCTAATGTACATATTTGTTCAACAATATTAATATTTTCACTGAGGTTGTCGTATGGGATTCGACACCTAATATTTGAATGATCAAATATTCCAGGAATAACAAAAAGATAAATGTCATATTTAATAAAACCATCAAAGTGTAAAATATGTTCCAATATGACAGAGATTTTTTTCCATACTTATAATTTCAACATCATGAATCTGATGGATTTTTTAACATATATAGTAAGAAAATATTTATGAGTGTAACTCATAAGTTTATGATTTTCAGTATCAGTTTGATTAAAAAAACATTGTGATTACAAAAGATAATATAGAAATTTTTATCAGGTCTGATAAGGTGAATCCAATATTTCATGGATCCATACTAATTAACATATTCATAATTAATAATGTTTATTTAAATCTATTAATACATTATAACTAATTCTATTTATGGTAAAGCATATCTTTTTTCCAAAAAAAAATTAAAACGGGTTTTGACATAATGATATTTTTTCAATTATAAAAGAATTTGTTTCTAATTTTAAAAACAAAAAAAATGGAAAATTAATTAGTATAGATTTTGGAATAATAGTCTCCCCCTTCTTCAAAAGTATAAAAAAAATTAAATAGAAAATAAATTTAAAAAACATACAGTGTGTTTACATTTATGTATTTTGTATTCATAATTAAACATTAATCCTTACCTCCATTATTGATTTATAGGTTATCCAAATAAGATTCTTTATAAGAATAACTATCCAATATGATAAGAACTCCCCCTAAGGATTATATTCAACAACATAATAAAAAAATTTCCATGAAAAAGTATTTATCCCATTTAATCTATGATATCTCCCCCTTGATTAAAGGCT
Source organism: Viscum album (assembly GCA_963277665.1). Taxonomy (NCBI): domain Eukaryota; kingdom Viridiplantae; phylum Streptophyta; class Magnoliopsida; order Santalales; family Viscaceae; genus Viscum; species Viscum album. Next base: position 1,116,483,334 of record OY728146.1, read on the forward strand.
TCTCCCCTACATGATTTTCAAAAATAGAATGGTGAATGATATTTAGATTCCTAAAAAGGGTTAGAAACAAACTACATGATTAAATATTCTTATTTTAATAATCATCCAAAAAAATTGAAAGAATATTAAACAAATAGTAATTGGAAAACATTCAAAAAATATGAATGGGATAAAAATTTCATTCATTGAAAAAAGAAGTTTACAAAAAACAAATACAATAATAGCTCAAATAATTTTATTATCATTATTCATAAAATATTAGAAAATTAATTTAATCATTTTGAATTATTCTATTTCTTATTCAAACTTCACTACCACTTACTCCGTAGAATGGAATTTCTATTACAGGATCTAAAGACATTAATTAAAAACCTCATTACGATTCATTAATTAGATAGTTACTTCATCATAGAACATGAGTCATAAAATATCTATGAGCAAAATTTCATCTTCCAATGAGAATATTTGATTTCTTGAACCTAATTATCAATTCTACTTATGAATTTCTCCATAATAATTAATATTTGAATTATATTTTTCTATAGTATATTTATAGCATATGTGGTTTTATTCATCATTTTCTTTAAATTTTTATTGGACTATTCAAGAAGCTTCATACTAGATTCAACAATGTGAAACAATTTCACTACTTTTATTCATGAATTATTACGTGTTTGATATTTTTTTTATGAATTTAATTATTGGACTCATTCCAAATCACTCGTTCTAAAAACACATTCCCTGACTCTTCTTTTTGAATCAAATTTTCATGAATCAAATAAACATTGGATTCTAATCATGGAAAATATGGAGTTTTTTCATCAAGTATTTGTAATTAATATATTATATAATGCACTCCTTGAACTATAATCATATTTAATATTTATAGAATTAGATATATCTATACCAGAAAATAGTGGATGGTCTGATCTGCAAATTTTTTTCTTTCAATTTCTCATCGTACCTTGAAATAAATTTCATAACATTATCAAAAAATTACAATAGAAATTTGAATGATATCATCATCTTCATCATATTTATTTTAATCTACATTATAATTTTGATCAATGTTATCATTCATTGATGATGATTCAAATACAATCTCATATTGGGACATTTTATTCTCATAACATTCCATATTTTCATTTTCAAAATATTTTGAAGGTAGTAAATATGATAATGCTTGAGGGGTTCTTAAGGAAAATTTATCAGATATAGCACCAAAATATTCTTCATCATCTTATTAATCTTCTTCATTTTTACCTTTTCTTTATCTTATCCTTCAAATTATCCTATTTCATTAAAACATAAACTATATTTTAATATAATGTATATTTTTGTGGCTCCATCCTCCATATATTTATAAAAAAATTCATGATGCTATTATTTTGATCTTAAATCCATGTCAAAAGTGTAATTGGACCCAATCATTTTTCTTAATAAAAAATTTCTTTTTACATTGTATGAGTTAAAGGGAATATGAGTATTGACTATTGACGTATTTTTATTGGTTACTATAAGATCTAGATTAGGTTAATTGGTCTAACAAGGATGAAGAGTAATGTTTACCAAGGACACATCAACACCTTATAATAGAGAATCTCAAATATTCTAAAATTGACCATTCTTCCTTTTTTTCTTTTCATATTATTATTTATCTTGAACATTGGAATCGTTTTAGCCAAAATATTACTTTTAACAATAAAAAATAAAATACCCAAACATGAATAGTTCATGTGAGGGATTGATCCATATGAAGAGGGAGTTATTATGTTTTTTTATTCAGGTTTGTGATTAATTTAGTGACTTTTGATGAAATTAAGTGTCAATTTTTCTGTTTTAATAACATAGTGATTGAATTTCAATTTATTAACAAATTATATTAAAGGTAATGAAAAAAATGGTTTGATGAAAAATTGGAAGAATGCATCAGGGATAAAGATTTTAATAATTTTTTAAATAAAGTTTCTTATGAGTTTGTGTTATTCAGAATAACTCTTATCTTCAGGTATTGGATAATGATATCCCCTTGGTCTAGTAAGTTTTTTATGTAAGAAAAAACCAATTGCATGGTATTTATTTTTTTGCTATTATGTTTTTTTAATTATAAATCTTTTTGAGATGATAAATACATCCAATGATCATGGATGTTATTAGTCCAAATTCCTTATAGGATCCCTATAAATCCCATTCTTGGTTTGATATGAGATTTGTAGTGATATATAGATAGAATTATTAAGGAATTATGACAGAAGAATGAATATCATGAGTAAAATATACCAATTGATAATATATAACCCATAATAGTTTGCAACCCCAACACAAATGGGATTTATCTACTCATGGCGTAGTTAGAAACTAAAATACTTGTGACACTGAAATTAACCATTATAAAGCTTCAGAGTGTAGGCCATTAGGAAGGTAGCACGAAATAACCTTCTCTTATCTCTTATCTCATTCGCTTTCTCTATCTTCTTTGGAATCTCTAGAGTTTTCCCCCATATACTGATATAGAAGGAGTTCATATTGAACATAGAGGGCCTACCTTCCAATTTATTGTTATTATGAATTTGCAGTGTGTACCAGAAATTTCATGGTGTGTACTCTAGTTAACATGTCTTGTCCATATTTTCTCTATTGTTGGGCGAGCTACCTAACCACTGTTGACTTGGAACATGATGATGCCCGATATATGGAGGTTCACCATGTGTAGTGCCACCCTACATAGCATGTAATATCGATCATCGACCACCAACTGCTTTTATAAGTGACCAAATGGCTTATATATGGTGTGAACATGGTGTGTACGTGTTGGCCGATAACATGGGCATGTATCCAGTCCTACCAATACGTGTTGTGGAAATATTGCACAACGTGTGTAATAAGAACATGTTGTGTATATTAGAATATCAACTCCGTCCTTTCTCGATTTGAGACTTTGGATGGAAGAACTATAAAATCATTATAATCGCCAATATAAAAGATTTTATCGACAAAGTGATTGATATTTGGTGAAAAATGGCTTCATTCTAATTAATATATATGAAGAAGTATACACAAATCAAGCACGTCAGAATCACCAATACTTAGCCATTCGCTTTACTAAAGAAAAATCACAACATTAAATTAGTAGAATTCGTACTCCAAAAATGTAAGCATTCAACTAATTTTAATTGTAAATAATATAGGCATATCATAGGATTTAAATGGTACAAAACATATGTCAATTCCAATGATATTCTAATCATTCCTCACATATAATTTAATTAATAATTTTTATCCTCTTTCATACATATTTTTTATCTTTCCATAAATAAACATTCCACTTTATGATTTTCCTATGAAAAAAGGTACACACTCAACACTCAAGATTATTTAATATGATTTATTCTCAATATTATGTATATAAACTATTTACACATAGTTGTAAGTGTTCTTATTCACCACTTCAGAAGTCAATTCAAAAAAATCATGAGGGAATTCAATAAGGTTCATATATTTTTGAGGCTAAAGGTTGGTAGGTAAGGATGAAAAAAATATCAAAGGCTTGAAAAAGATTTTTAATTCTAAAATAATAATGCATGATTTAAAAAAAATCTTAATAAAAATATACCCCCAATCAGGATCTATCAAAGTGTATCATTACCATGATATGCCCTTTGATAATATGGGCCCAAAGAAATCAATAATATGTAATTAACGAATATGGTTCCTCTTTTCCATATATATATATATATATATATTAATAATAGGAAAAAATTAGAATACAATGAGTAGTTATTTTTGAAACCCATTCTGGCCATGTGAACAAGTGATAAACTCCCCCATACATAAAGGGATAGTATCTCAAATATATACAGTGAATTGCCAAAAATCCCACTCTGAAATCAATTGAATAATCATGAAAATTTAGAAATAATTATGGTAGGAAGGGAAAATAGGCTTATAATGTATCTTCCAATCATGGTAGTTCATGGATTCTAAGGGTTTTAAAAATATCATATGTTGGGTAGGTATCAAGGTAAAAGGGCTAAAAAACAATCTCTTACCCCAATCATTTTAATGTGATTCAAAATTTCATCATGTTTTGAAGTGAAAAACTAGAAACTTCTAGTATTTATGCATATCCAAATAATATCTCATGAAAGAAGGAATAATAAATAATATGTCAAAAAGGTGTAGAGTAAAACTATATAAAGACTAAAAATAACTAGTTAATCAGGTCATAACATGAGTAAAAATGATCAATCTAATAAATTTAAAATTACAAGACATTAAATCCTGAATCAAACTATATAAATAATCATATAAAATTATTTTGAAAATTGAAATAATCACGTAAATTTTACAATCCAATTTTATGTTTTTATTATTTATAATTATAATGAATCTAAATCATTCCACAATTTTAAATATTTTAACCATTAGTGATGTCTCCTAAATCAATTCCAGGAAAAGGATGGTGTATTCTGAGACCCTCCCCCACACTTAATAAAACACATGGTCCCCCATGTGAAATACCTCGGAAGATGATAGAATGTTGGAAAATAGTGGGGGAAATATGAGGAGAAGAAATAGAAGAATTATATACAACGTAAAAAGGGGAAATTAAATATGAAAAATACTGCCCTCGTGGTTAATGGACAAATATGGTAGTAGTTGAAAAAGTGATGGCCAGGGCGCTCCAGAGGACCTATGACTATTGGGGGAAGAAAAAAAGATGTATGAAGATACATACATCATCACATCCTAAGAATAACATAAAAAAGATATATATAATTGATATATATGCACCAAAATTTAGTCACTGGGTTGCCCCAAAAGAGGCATTATCTGCAATAGTTGAAGCAAGCTATGGAGAAGTAGCCTTAGCAGATACTGGAGGCCCGTGCCTAACACTCTTATTGGAAGGAACAACATGCTCTATAGGCATAGATATGGAAGTATAAGTGAGGCCAACATTAGATAGAAAAAAAGAATTAGTGGCTAGAGCTATCATAGGTGGCTAGGTGGTAGAAGGCTGAGGAGTGAATGGAGGTACCAGTGTAGAGACTGGGGGTAAAGAAAGGCTATGGTGGAGATGAATAATCCCCACCATCTACTCGAGCTCCCCAAGTGTATGAGACACAACATCCTGGAATCTCTCTAACTTAGCCAAGTGAAGGGTGAAGGATAGATCACAAGAGGGTGTCAGTGGAGGTGGGGAAGTGGAAGGTGTAGTGTAAGAAGGTATGTAGGAAGTCGAAGAAATTATAGATGAAGAAGAGTGGGGTGGGGAGGCAACATCCACGATTGGATAGGGTGGATACATTTCATCAACACAAGCAGAAGAATATGGGTCATCTCACTCCCCTTCAAGAGAAGGGGAGTTCTTCCCTAGCCCATAGTCAGTCCCCTTTCGCTCGACCATCATCATGTGAACAATCATAAAAAAGTCAATATGCTTATAGGAGCACAATGGGTCTTGTTGAAGAAACAGAAAAAATACTCCTAAATGTTGTTCCATATAGGTGGCATAGAAGCTTCCATTCACGTTTCCCTAATGGCCATGTATCATAGAATGTATGTAAGTAGCAGCAAGGTAGTGGAGGTCAGGGTAATAATGACGTACAATGCAAGTAAGGAGGTCCATGTCCCGACCAGATATGACATCCATATCCTCATAGAGGAGAAAAATAATGGTGAAAAAACACCTATGGAGGAAATGAAGGGGAATAGAAATTATGATTGGGATCTTCGATGATGTAGGGGTGTTCCTGTGGTCAGGCCCATTAAGCTCCTTCATAAGGAAATTAGGATAGATTTCTTGGGGTGGGTAAGGGTTGTGATATGAGGTGGGGTGGTAGGATGTGGGTAGAATTCGCACCCTCATGAAAAATCATCCATTGTAAAGGAAAAAGGGAATACCACCTGTAGAAAGTGAACTAGGTGGGCTATATCGGTGGGTGTATGATGGTAGGTGAGCCCATCGAACTCAAATGTCACCATGAAATCCAAATATAAATCCATGTAATTTGGAGTACTAACCTCTTGTGCCTCATTGAGATGTGTATGTCCCAGGAGCTCCTCAATATCCTCCTAATTTCTCAAATTATGGGGAACACTATTTTATACATAGAAACCTCTCATCTTGATAGTGCAGCGGGAGAATCACCGCAATATAATATTCACAAGATGACCCTAATGATTGATCAGGCATGGATACTACTGATGGAGTGAAGTACCAAGTTCTGGTGGTGGAGGAACTGCATGTTCCGGAGTAGATGGTCCTGCCACAATGGTAGGAGGTGGAGTAGGGGATACCATAGTAGGCTTGAAGGTTCGTCCAGTAGGCGGCCTTACTAGCTCGTCTGGGTCCACTGTGGGCATGAAATGTAGCACCAAGGGGATGGAGCTATAAGAGGGTGTGGTAGCACCAGAACTCGAAACCATTGTTGATGTATAAGAAACAGCAGGAGCAGGGAGGGGCACCAAGAAAGGAACCAGACTGATGGAGGCCAGAGATGGAGGAGCCGTTAGAAGAAAAGGTAGAGTGACCAATATTGGGGGCTAGAAAACTGGGAAATACAAATATGGATGCTTAGAATGTCGAATATAAACCTGATGGTGAGGTATTTTCTCAGCATCTCCATTGAAATCGGGTTTCTTCCCAAACATGGGATCATCACGTTCCATAGATGAAAGTTAATAAATCAAAAGAAAAGTAAAGAAGAAAATGAATAAAGAATGAAAATGTGAGAAACATAAAATTAAATATAACATGATGTGTAGTACCAGGGTACATGACAAGTTGTATGATATCTATAAGAGCCTGTGTACTCTGGATAGACACTCCACATGGCCATGTGTTGGGAGAAAACTATTACATAGCTTTTAACAAGGTATACACGAAATGTTGAAAAAAATGGAGTGGTTCCCATGCATGGACCAAGAAACAACTCGACTAGGGTAGGGGATATGTCTGTTTATATGTTATGTGGAAAGGGGTACATACCATGTTTGTTAACATGATGTGCAAGGTGTATAAACCATCCATACAAAGTCCTCCAAAGGTTTGGAGGACACAAAACATACAAAACAGACACTCCGTGTGTGGTGACATGGGAAGGGGTCATGTCCTAGAGGACAGAAGTCAGGCCAGAGGTCCATGGGAGGCATGATACATAATGTGTCCTGAATAGACATTCCATGTATAATTCAAATGAGAAACGTGTGGGTTGGTGCCCATGTACAATATGTACACAATGTGTTTTCTTCATGCACTCTGTGTACTGTGCGGAGAACTAAATGGTCGGCTGAATTGAAAACTACCTAAAAATTGATGAGAACTTGATATAGAGGGAGTAGAAAGTCATACATTGTGCATTGAAAAAAATTTGAATGAAAGGAGGACCAAAAATAAAAAATATGGTGGATTGATTTGGGGGAGGGTTAATGGCCTGTGGGAGAATAAAATGTGGAGGAGGGGGTCACGTGACATAGTCTGAGGCTAGGTAGAGCCAGACCTTTATAGGCGAAGAACAGAAAATGTTGTATGGTGTACATGAAATGTATGTTTTTTATTATAACTACTATAATATAATTATTATTGTAATATATATAATAAATAATGATAATAATTAAGATAATAAGGAATATATATATGTATATATTATTTACTAAAAATAAATCAATTAACATAATGTATCATAGAAATACACTTTTGTGTCCTAATATTTGATTAATAGAACTACAAACTTTATTCGGGTGTTAGGGGTGTAATTCAAACTGACGATCCGCTATTCGGAATGAAATCCCTCAGCCACAGAAGAAGAGGTTGTAATGCTACAAATTTTTAGTTACACATAATATTAAATGTAGAGGTTTAGTTCTACATGGGATGAATAGAACACATGGTCTGTGTTCCTAATTAGTATAAAAGGGATGATGTAGGGAGATTTTCCAAGTTTGGACATGGGTCTTTTGAATCCAAGGCCGAGACTCTTCCAATATTCCAATCTCACCTGGATGTATTTTCTTATTTCAACAATTGTTTAACATTTTATTGAAATCATCATGCACACTACATTTTTCATAATGCAAGATGTGTGATTTTTAAATGAAAGATGATGGAAATGGGACGGTTGTAAGGATTCGAACCTGAGTATTTTAGAACTGGTTTACTACCCTGGCCAGTGGTCCATCACCATCTTGATTTTATTTTTTATATAAAAACATTTTATTTTATTTTAAAAATTACTAAACATGTCATTTAATTAAACTTGAGTTTAAAAAATATGAACCCCATGCCGAAGATAGGTATAGAGGGATTCAAATCGGAAAGGATTCAATATATTACATTTACCGTACTATCAGCACCGACATCATCCATTCCTATTAACTAATTTAATACATATTTTTATAATATTATAATATAATCTAAAAAGATCAGTATACACCATGTGTATAGGTGGTACATGGCATGTAACAACTAGGTTGCCTCCCTAGAAGATCCGTTGTTTTATGTAATTGTATTGATCTTACCTAAGCATCTTGCTACCTGAATCGTATAGTGGAGATAGTATCGACCATATAATCCAATGGAAAAAATGGTTTCAAATGATGCCCATTTACCTTGAACTGTTGACCATCTTCTCCATCCACTTCCACCACACCATGTTGGAATTCCATGATCACTTTGAACGGTCGTGAACAATAGGACATTAATTTACTTAGAAAAAATCTCAAAAAAGAGTTAAATAATAATACCTCATCACTAGGTGGAAATTTTTTTCTAGAGATCAAGTAGTCATGGGCCACAGTTATCTTCTCCTTTTATAGCATGGTATTCTCAAATGCCTCCTTCAAAATTTCAACAACATCTGTCAGTTAAAACTTGAATTTTTCCTATACAGACTTATGATTGTAGTTCAGGGCTTTCACATCGCAATAATATTTATTCTCAATCTCCACAGGTAAATAACACAACTTCCAATATATCAACTGGAATGAAAAAAATCCCCAAAGGTGTTTTTAATGTGGTCATGTACACCCAAAAAGAATCATCATGTTTTTTGGAACAATCCTTCCTTGAAACTCCAACTATCTTTTCAAGTATCCCATTTCTCACCAACTCATTGTCAAAATGTGTTCCACTATCACTGATCAACAACCATGGAACAACCAACCAGCTGAAAATGTACTTTTTCAAGAAATCTACTACAACCATTGCAGTGTTGTGTGTTGTGGTAGTGAATTCCACCCATTTTCATATGTAGTCCACAAAAACTACAATGTAATTATTTCCGAATGATGGAGGAAATGGTCTCATGATGTCCATACCCCATACGTTGAAGACCTTGAACTCATGAATGTGGTGTGGAGGCATTTCAGCTCCGCACCCCAAGTTACCTCTTTGCTGGTATCGATCACAGTGTGTCATATAATTTCCATCATTCTTGTGCATAGTGGTCCAAAAAAATACATATTGGAGAAATTGTTCCACAGTTCAATTTGGCCCACGATTTCCCTCAACTAGAGAAGAATTTATGAATTCTAGAATTGCGTGAATGTCTTTTTTCAATATGCATCGTTGGATCACCCCATCCCCACCTAAGTGGAAGTGTAGAGAGTATTTACAGAAATAACTTTTCACATTAGATAGAAATATTTTTCCATTGATGGAATTTTAAATTATTGTCAATGACTCTTGAATCCAAGTAATTATCTATGTAATCATTCCAACAACATAGTGATGGCCCAACATAGAAACGATGTTCATCCGTGAAGTCCTCCTTGAATTCTATATCATCATATATTTGTAGATGAGGAGATTCTAACCCAGATAAATGATCAGGAACAAGATTTTTTACTTCCCTTATTGCCATGGATCTCCAAGTTAAATTATTGGGGAGGAATCTCCAATTGGATGAGTCATGGTTCTGTATCCTTCTTGTTTAAAAATTATTTATGTGATGCATGGTCATCATAGATAATTACATTAGATTACACTATGTTATAACATGACTTGTCGAATGAAAATCCCACAAAAACAATTTCCTTCCCATTAGTAATTTTTTTGATATATGGTTTATTTAAGGCTCAATTGTAATAATGTATCTGTCCAAGTATTAGATTGAGTGTCCACCAAATAACTTCTCCCACTGCATAGTCACATTCAACACACATGACCTGAATCTCCTCCTCCTAATTTGGGGAAATTGTGATAAGTGATTATACTAATTTTTTTCTTCAGAAGTTGTTAAGATGTGGTGAATTGTTCATGAAAATTTATGATATCATCATTTGTGAAAATATTGGTTAATGTTTGAGATATCTTTGAAAAATATTTATCATGTAGAAACCTTCATTCAGAAGAATGCTTTAGTTTTCCAAGGAAAAAGTGGGAATATAAAATTTTGAGATGATTTCAATATTGGTTGGGTTAATATCAATGCCCTTCCTAGAGATCTAGTGTCCTAATATGATTCCATCGTGTACAATGAAGTGAAATGTCTCCCATTTTAAAACATTATTAGTGTGTTCACTCCATTCTAGAACTATTTCCACAATTCAGAAGCTAGTGTTGAATGATTTCCAATAGTTGAAAAATTCATCCATGAAGACTTCTAGAATTATTTCTACCATATATCATTTAAAATGGCTAACATGAAATGAAAAAAGGTGTATGGATAAATACCCATTCAAAAAACATCATCCAATAGAAAAACGTTCCATATGGTCATGTGAAGGTTCTATTTCCATAGTTTTCAGGGGAAATATATTTTTTTATATCCAGAATGACCATCTAGAAATCAATAGAATTTATTCATAGCTAATCACTCTATCATTTGATCCAGGAAAGGGAGTTAGAAGTTTTATTTTCACGTGGCATCATTTAGTTTTCATTAATACACACATACCCTCCATCCCATTACTATTATACTTGGGAAATGTTTATTTTTAATCATAGTCATTATAGTGATACCCCCTTTTTGTTACCACTTGCATTGGACTTACCCATAGGTTGTCGGAGATCGGGTAAATGATTCATGCATCTAAGAGTATGATTACCTCCATCTTCACTACATAAATCATGGGAGTATTTAACCTTCATTGTGTTTTTAAGAGGTCTTGGATCCTTCTTCAATTAATACCTTGTGGGTGAAAATGGATGGGATGGTCTATTTATGATTAGAAACTCTCCCCCAAATGGAATGTTTTATTATCCAAAAAACTTGTAGGAGCACATCTTATTTATCATTTGTGAGTAAATAATTGAGGATTATAGGAAGATTTTTTTCATCACCTAGGTACCAATATTTTATAGATTATGGTAGAGTTTTGAGTTCATGTTGAGGGGCCCTGAATACTGAAGGCACCAGTGGTTCTAACTTGGCTCACCCTAGGATATCTGCAATGATTCCATGTTTCTAATAATGACAGACCTGGATGATGAAAATATGTAATTCATCTGGTTCATATTTAGAATGTATGTCATTGATGAATAGTTCAGTCACGATAGAAGAACATTCCTTGTTATCATCCATGTATCCCAAGGTATCATTCACAGTTATCAAGGAAAAAAATCTCATTCTCCATCTATGATACTTACTAAACTATTTGAGTAAATTGGAGGATACATTTTCATATCCCTCATTGAAGATAAAAAACCTTGGTGAACATCGATCAACACCTTCCCAGTATCTAACAAGGGTCTTCCTAGAATTATGAGAGCTTATTGATCTTCCTCTATTTCGAGTATGAAGAAATAAACAAGAATAATAAGAGGTCCCACTTTTACGAGCACATCCTCATGTAGCCCTTCAAGATATTTGATGGATCAATCCACTAAAGGAAGATCTACTTGAGTTGTTTTGAGGTTATTTATCCCTATATTTTTAATGACTACAAAGGGAATAAAGTTAACACTCACCCCCAACAGATAAAGGGGTTTCCTAAACTCAGAAGTTCTAATTGTGCAAGAGATTGTGAAAATACCTGGACCATGAAGCATAAGAGGAAGAGAATGTTTTACCACTACTGATCATTCCATTGTGAGAGGAATGGTCACCAAATCTTCCATATTCTTCTTATTGGTGATGACTTCCACCAAAAACTTCGTATATGATGAAATTTGAGTTATTTCTACAACCAAAGGAACATTTATATTTTGTTTCTAGAAAAAATACAAGAATTTTTATAATTGTTGATCTAGCCCCCTCTGCTTCATTCACACAAGAAAAGTCAAGGCGGGTTAATAAGGCTTAAACAACTATTTTACGTTAACTTTTCATCCTCCTTCCTTTTTGATAGGCCTTATGTTGAGGTGGACTCCATGATCTCGACTTTATTATTCTATATGGGATTTGGTGGAGATGAATATTTACAATGATTTATCGTAATTTTCTGAAGTAGATCGTTCCCACTATATAATATGACATCAATCGATTCATCCCATTAGGTTTTCATAGTTTATATGGTAATGTTCGAGGTTTCCATGAAGAGAGTTGATTGAAAATATGACCAATCTGTTTCACAATTCTTTGAATAGAGATGTCCTAATTCTGAAATCATGTCACAATAGTTGTTATAATTTTTTACATAATATTATATAGCATTGATGGGGTTGTTGCTATGATTTCTATATAACCTGTTGAGGTTTTGACTGCCTTGGTTGTTGTTCCAGATGAGGGTTTTGATAGAATTTTTATTATAATGATTTATTCTTCTATTATATGGGATATTAATTTTGGTAAATTTTTTGTCTATAACTGGTTGTCCTTTGGGGGTGAGTTTGAAAAGTTTTTTTTATCCATATCCTGTATTTGAGTTATCTTTCTATTTGGGGTTTTTGTAATGAGGGTACATATTTATCCCTTTGTTCTGAAAAAATAATTATCTGACATATCGAGGAACCATCACTTGTACCAGGTCAATTACCCATGACATTGTTTTTAAAACATTATCTGCATGTGGGGTGATTTTTTTGTTTGAACATGATAATAATTTTCCAGATTTAACTCATCAATTATCTTTAATACGACATCGAGTAGAGAGGTAAGAATCGTATTCGAATCATTATTATACATGCCCCTATTTTGAGTTCTCCACTCTGAGTTCCATTGAATGATATGTTCAGACGTATATTTGAGCATGTTAAAGAGTTCCTCTGTTGATTTCATGATTACTATTCCTCATGCAGCTTTGTCCACCATGGATTTGGTGTTCATTGTGAGACCACCGTAGAATGTTTGGACATTCATCCTTAATGGAAGACCATGATGAGGGAAATTCCTTATAATTTCATTGAAATGATCCCATGATTCATATAAGGATTCTGAATCACGCTTCTATAAATTGTGAATTTCAGTCCTCAATGTTACCGTCTTGGAGTGTGGGAAATATTTAAATATGAATGCTTTGGAAAATGCCTCCTAGGTGAAGATGGAGCATTGTGGTAGTCCTCTGATCTATTTATTATCATTATCCCTTATTGATTCAAAAATACTTTTTTATTTTCAAAATCACTTTTGAGGAAAAGTGATAACATATAATTACCACAACACCCACATTAAACCAAAACTAAAACCCAAAACATACTACAAAATCAACTCCACCCTAGTAATTACACTATGACGGCATGCTTGAATCAATCATAACCTTTCAGAAAGCAGTCTCATGCATAAATGAATTGGAATTGAACAGATTGTAATTCCATACCCTCTCACAATGAAGATCCAAATGGAATTCTCTAATGAAGAATTGATGCTCAGATACCCATATGGAGCAGATCCATGTAGCGTACTGGGAACAAAACACCAGACATCTCAAAGAAACCCAATTCATTATTTAGAACAACACATAAACATCTCATACATAAATCCAGTCAAACCAACAGAATAACATCAAATTTAAATAGATTCATAAATGTGAATCTTATGGTTACCATAATCCACTTCCCTGGATAACTTCTATGATAAATCGTAATCCTGAGAGTTGGATTCCTACATCATCTTCCCTTCAACCCCAGAAGTGAGATGGTCCCATGATTGTATGTACTCCACCATTCTTATCTTCCCTTTATTGAATCCCCTAATTGAATGAGATACTATTTGATAATTCAAGCATATTGATCCTCATTGAGAGACACACTGAGGGTCCTTCCTATCATCTTGGTTGCCTCCTTTTGGTTGCATTGAGCACCAAAACATGCTCAGTCACTTCCTCATCCGCTCTAAACATAAAATCCAATTAATTCTTGTCATGGTTCCCGAACCTCAGGTGTATTAAAGTATCAATTGTTAATATCTGGTCGTTAAAGTTTTTTGATGATCGAGTCACCTAGGGAGGAGGTAATGAGGAGTAGACCTTTCTCTACTTTCTCCACATAAAGGTTATGTTTCTCCTCATACTTGAATCTTCATCCACCGAATTCCTGAGTTCACTCCCAATGGATTCCTTCCATTAAAACACATTTCCATGATTCTCCCTTATAATATAATAATATGAACCCAACTCAACCTATGAGACGCCATCAAACCTGTTTCTCAGATGAATAAGAACCTGATTCAAAAAATTTGAACCCCTATAATAATAACCCCACATCTATCAAGAAAAACTGAATTTGTATCGGGTTTCTTCATCCCCATAAAAACATCCACACTTCCCAGTCCATATTCCTTATCAAAATATCTATACAATGGAACCATCTCACCCCCTTCCAAATACAATACCTTATTACTCTCGTTCCTTTGAATTTCACCTCAGGCATGCCCATGCTGAGCCCTTCCCTCACCCTTTTGCAGGTTGAAGGGAATCCAAATAGTCTTCCTTAGTCGATTGAACACAACAAATACCATTATATTGGGATGAAGTGCCATGGAATTCATCCCCATACCTGAACACATATCATCCTCAGTGATGCAATTCATTGCCTCGTTGCTGAGATGTTTCTCCATGCCTAACTGCAATGACGGAGGTTCCCAGCCTCTATCTTCTACACATGTATGAATCTATCTCAGAAAAACCTCTTCATTAGTCTTAGTAGCCATTACACAACCATTTTCCACCATCCCTGGTGGACTCGAGACTCCCTAATAACCAACCTCAAACTGGATTCCTTATTCCATTCCTTTCATCGATGCAAGCCTGAGAGGACAGGCCTTTGAAGAATGCCTCAGCCGTCTAAAAGAATAACCAAAGTCCATCCAATTCTCATAAAACACCCATTTCCTTCACATGTATTCCTATCCAACTGTGATCCAAACAATCTAATTGGAATCTACATACATCCACCACGACACAAACTCAGGGATTTAATGGATGAAAATATTACTCCATGCAGTTATCCTAAAATAAATACCAACCTAAAAGTTTTCATATCATTCTAATAATAGAGAGGCTTTGTAATGGTATTGGATTATTAGGGAGGTGAAGACAAATAACAACAAAGAGAGAGTTACATTTCATTTGAAACTAGAATGACCATCAGAAAAGTAAAAATTGAAGGCCATTGCAGCATCAGGGGGCCCATGAACAGACACATATATGGTCTTGATCTGATGAAAATTGGATCATAATATGGTGATTGTCTAGAAAGACAACTGTCTCACAGTCATGTAGATCCATGGAGTCGAATATGAACCAGTCGAAGGATTCAATTTAAGGCCTTCACATCTTAAATAGAAACTCCATGTTTTGGATTTGTTGCATAATGGTAGTGTTGATCTAAAAATTCTAGGCCTCACTATTGTTCTAAAAATTCTCATATCTTCCTTCAGATGTAAGGAAGATCGTACTCCATAAGGGTATGACATGGGGGCAGTCTCTCTCGAGGTGGTTGGGGCACAAAATTGCTGCTCATGAGGAAAACAAGGCTAATGACCTGACTGCATGTATGGAAACCGCCATTGTGTGAAGTGAAGGGGCTGTTGCAGGCCATACCCTAGAAAAAATGGAGATGTTTTTCTTTGTTTTATCCTTTGGATGAACTCCATTATGTTTTCCAGTGGATGTTGGATTTGCTCATGCTCTGCAGCTATTTGTTGGTTCTAGTTTTCATCAGGGACACATAGTTGTCTAGCTCCTTAGAAAGCAGCTGGATCTCCCTCTTTTTTGTTCTCTATGGGGGTGTTTTGGTTGTGATACCCCATTAGTGCACATAATAGGTGAAATATTGTTCGTTCAATTTCGGGATCAAATGGATTTATGTCCTATAATTTGGTGTTCTTGGAATGCATGATTTGGCCACTCATTCACTTTTGAACTTGTATAAAGAAAACCAAAAACTAATCGAAAGAGTGAAAAAATAAAATAATGAAAAACATAAATGAGATTAAGAACCAAATTTTTTTAACAATTTATTATTTTTTTCACTTTAATTATTACAAACTGATTAATCAAAAAACAGTTAACATAGATTTCCTGAAAAATGATGCCCAAATTTTTCTACAGATTAAGTCAATGTATTACTTTCGATAATCAAAATTAAAATACCCAAACAATTATAGTGTTTTTAAGGGATCGATCCACTAGGATAGAGAGTTATTGTGTGTTGTTTTTCTTGTCTGTGATAATGTTACTGTTGTTTATTGAAATTCAGAGACTATTTTTGTGTTTTAATGACATGTTTATTAATTCTAAATTTCATAACAAATTACTTTAATGGCAATGAAAAACAAAAAAAAATGTTTTAGATAAAAAATTTGAAGAATGTGTCAGGGTTGTGGATTCTAGTGGTTTTTATTAAATAAATTTTCTTACGAGGTTTATTTTCATGAAAAATCACAACATTGGGTTTTGAATAATGGAATCCCCTTCGTCTGTTGAATTCCTTTTAAATCAACAGAAACCAATACTTTGGTCTAGAATTTGTTTTCTATTAATTTTGTTAATTATAACCCATTTTTAGATGATAACCACATATAATCGTCATGGATGTTTGTAATTTTAATTATTTATATGATTCACAAAAATCCTATTCTTTGTCTAATATGAGATTTCTTGTGATATATAGAAAAGATTATCAAGGAATTATAGAGGAATAATGAATAACATGAGTAAAATATAACAACTAACAAAATATAACCCACTATTATCCAAATCCCCAACACAATGGAGATTTTCATATTAATGGCAAAACTAGTAACCAAACTACTTGTGATGCCAGAATTAACCATAAAAAACCTTCATAGTAAAGGACTATGGGAAGGATGTATGAAAGAACCTTCTCTCCTACCCTCTCCACTCTATTTCTCTACCTTCTTTGGTGTATCTGGAATATTCCCCATTATTCTGTCTTGGAATGAGTACTTCATTATCTTGGAGGGCCTACCCTTCTATTTATATGCATTAGGAATACATAATGTGTAACATAAATTAAATGGTGTGTACTCTGGTTAACACACTTTGGCCATTATTTATCCTTTAGTGGATGTGCTACCTTGCAGACATTGACTTTGAACATGGTGTTGCCTAGTAGGTTGAGGTACACGGCATGTAGTGCCACTCTACATGGCATGTAATATCAATCATCATCCACTAACCGCTTCTAGAAGGGACCAAGCTGCTTTTATATGGTAAAAACATGACTTGTATGCTTTGGCCAGTAACTAGGGTGTGTATCCTGTCTTGTCAATCTGTGCTATGGAAATAGTACACGATGTGTCTAATAATTACACACATTGTATATTTGAATTTCTACTATGCCCTTTCTAGATTTGTGACATTGGATGGAAAACACATATAAATCATCACAATCACCAATATAAAAAAATTTGTCCACCAAAAGATTGATATGTTGTGAGAAAATAGTTTTTATGATCATTAATATATATATGAAAAGGTATACACAAATCTGCCACATCAAACTTTGACACCATGAAATTTGTATTCTATTTTTCAGCTGGATTTAATTCAAATTGAGGATATAGTTAATTACATTAAACCTTTTTCTCTCTATATTACTTAGAATCATCATCTTGGCCATTATTTTGGTTGTTTTATTTTTAAGGTTGATAAGAATATACTTTTCTTTTCCTTTAAAAGGAATTTTTTTTCATTGAAGACTCCCCTTCCTGAGCGATACTATCTGATATTTTGACCTAATTATTTGATTTTTTTACCAAAAAAAAAATCTTCCTTTTCTTATTTCCATCACTAATGAATTGGAATTCCCTATTATTAGGTATTCACATATTTTCATTATTAAAAAAAATCACACATTCCATTAATATCTTTGTTAGGATGGTGGGAAATAATAAGATCTGAGACATTATGGATCCAGTTTTCAATTTTTGGTCGTGATAATGATGTATCAGAAGAGATAAAATTTCTACATATTTAAATGTAAGTGAAAAAAAAATCAGTGACTTAATATGATTCATGATATATTTTTCTCAATATCAAGATTCCTAGCTTCCATATTACCATTACTCAATTTTCTGCTATTAGGTGATATAAATTCTTGACATTTTCTAATGGAAAAATAGAATCTAAAAAATTATTATTTATAAAAGTTCAACGATTCTCATGAAACATATGAGAAGAGGAAAATATTTTTTTTCTGATGATATAAAAAGGAAAATTGACGCTTTCTATTATTCCATTTTATAACTTTTCCATACATCGGGATGTAATTTTTTTTGTTTTCCCTTCTAATATTGATATTATAAGGACACATAAAACACTCAAACTAATTCAAGATAAACAAAATTCTTTTCTCCATCAAAATTCAGAACAAAAAATATTTCTACCCTTTAAACTCTATAACATTCCCAAGGGAATATTCATTGATATTAAGAAAGGATTTAACATGTTACCTTTAATTAAAATAGACCACGAATAATAATCCTCAGCAGTGGGCATCTTATTAGGGGAATATATTTATAATGACATTTCGATTGGGTGATTTTGAGAATTGGACAATAGGAAATTGAATGTGTCTGCACATCAACACAAAAAATCTAGAGTTTTTTGTTTTGGGACACATGGGATCCCCGTTATATAGATGATATTGAGTGATGATTCAATTTATAGATTCAATATTATGGTTTATATTTGTCTTGATGATGTAATGGTTGATAATTAATCAGATGACTGATTTACTGTATTTTGAACTCTCGTTGTTTTGTAAAAAAAATTATCATATTAATACTAAATAGGATTTATTTTAGAAAGTTTTTTTAAAATCAAATTAATATATTACAAAAACAAAGATAATACTACAATAATGAAATTTTCAAAAAATAAAATAAAATACCTTTTGGAGATAGAAAGTGTCGTATGTATGGAAAAAATGTTCCTCATGAATTCTGTACCCTAATTAGATTAAAATATTTTTAAAATATTGAATATGATTCATTTATTGTAATTAAATAGTTTTTTTTATCATAAATCATGATGTAGTTTTTTGAAGTAAAATGTAATTCAATAGTTTAGTAATAAAAACATTGTACGATAATTTAATAAATGTAGAAAATTTTTAGAAAATATTTTCCAATACATTTTTTTCTATTTTCAAAATCCAATGTTCCTTTATAGATTATTGAATACATTTTTTTAATGAAATGTGAGTCTATAAAACCCATTTTAATAAAAGTTTATTATAAACAAAAATTAAAAAATACAATGTTTTGAATAAAACCAAACACTATACTCCCATATGAAAATATTTTATATAATGTATGGAGATATGTAAAAATATATATATATTCAAGATCACTTCACATGACCATTCCTATATTGTTTTTAATGTATTAAAATTTATCAGATTGTAAGTGTTCTATAAAAATATCATGAATTTTTTCTTGAATATCGATGAATTGTTAAAAGAAATTTTTTTTTCTGTGTGATACCTAATAATATGATTGATAGTCTATGTATTTTTTAAGGGAGTGATATTAAAGGTTCTTAAATAATGATATTGAATTAGTATTATCAAATAATATATTAATATTATTAAAACTCAGGACATAGTCAGTGATTGTGTGTTGCAGCCACAACACTTGAGAAAAACAACTTCTAGATGTCACATATTATGCTTCAGTTGTGGATATTGCTACTGAGTGTCATTTCTACAAGAACCTAAAACTAATAAATATCCTAATAAATGAAATTTTGTTGAATTAATTTTCTATCCATTTTCCAAAAACCATTGTTCGTATATGAAAAAATTAATTAAAAAATATTTCTAGAAGAAAAGAAAAGTCCAAAATCTGATGTTCTCATTATATAATGAGAAGTTCTTTATAGAAATTTTAAATGGGATTCATTTCAATTATATATATATCTTGCACATATTCATACAAAAATAATTTATGTATTGTCAACTAGAAGTTAACTATATTAATATTCCAATAATACCTCTAAAAGTTTTTTGATCAACAAGCTTCCTATCCTAAAAAAGATCATGTTTATTTGAGGTACTTATGCGAGTTAGAATAAATTTAGTATTTTTATGCAATCATTTTGATATGATATTTAACTAATTTATATATATATATATATCTTCAATTTTTTATTATATTGGAAAAATAATTAGAAATGATAACACACTGATCATACTCATCTCAAACCCACATTTCATAAAATACTAAAATTAATTACTTAATTTTTTTTATGTTGAAAATAATATAATTTAATGAACATGTATTTGTACAATAATAACACTATTTATCTTATTTTATCAAATGAGATGGATTCACATCTCCCAAAACATTACTTGTTTTTTATAAAAAAACATGTTAACCTTTCATACAAAGAACTGGGGATTTTTTATGTCTATACAATGCTTTGGAATGTTTAAAAATCTATTCAAATTTTTTTTATTTTAAAAATAAATTGGTTTTTAAACATTAAATTATTATTAAAAATATCAATTATGAATATCATGCATCACATCGATATGAAAAAGTATCAAATTAAAGTATATTTTAATGGATAGTAGATTAAGAATAGCTTTTATTCATCCTACTAGTTCAAAAGATTCTTTATAGTATATGCCATAATATTTGTTATTAAATTTTGTAAAAAACTCTTTCTTTATTTCTAATGATTATTCCATTTTCATCACATTTTTTTTTTAAAAACCAATTTTACTCGAATTATCGAAGTTTATTTAGGTTATTCTATAGTGGTTCTAACATTGTTCCTGTCAAAATAATTTACTTCATCCCACATTAACTTGATCCATTACACATCTCCAAAAGCCTAATCAACATTTTTAGGTTCAAATCGGAAAAGGAAAGATAGTTTTTCAACTTCATTTAATTAAGAACTTCTAGTCATAATTTGTTGATCAACATCACCAAAGATATTATTAGATGAATTATTTCTAAGAAAAATCTGGCATGAGATTTGAATACTCTGCTAATAAAAATATGGTAGAAATTTTTTCCGAGTAAATACTTTGGAAACTATTTATTGAGTACATTACATATTTGTATAAATTTTTAAATGATAATGAATATTAGTTCTTGAAATAAAATTTGAGGAATATATAGGTTGGGGTTTTTTAAAAACAAATGTTTTTTTCATCAAACATTACATGTACTACTTCCTTAATAATACAATGTTTTTTTGAAAACTCTATAAACTTGAGACATATTCGAAAGGCCTCAAAAAATTTCATCATATTTGGGGGAAACTTTAAACATGTTCTCTTTAGTATTTAGGATGATTACAATACATACAAATACAATGATGTAAAATACCTTTGGTTTTAATCATGTACCATGTTTATAAGGTTCTTTATTAATAAAACATTGAGTTAAAACATGATTTATATTATATATTGCATTAATAACCGATTCATCTAAAAAATGATTATAAATTTAGTAATCACTCAACATGGTTCTTTGAATTTATTTGAGAATATAATTTATTCATTCAACAAAACCATTTTCCTAAGGAGTTCTTGGATCTAACAGGTTATCATAAATACATTTTTTACTAGGAAAAATTAAAAAACGTAATTTCTGAATTCTCCACCATGATCACAGTGAATAATTATCATGGGTAGGTTTTTACCATTTTTATATCTTCAAATTTATGTTTTGAAATATAAAAATTTCATATTTATTTATGATCAAATAAACTAATGTATATATAGTGTAATAATCAACCAAGAAATATATATACTATTTTGCAAAAATAATCTCAATTTGTGTAAAACTGAATAACTCCACATTCACTAACTATAATACATTAATGAGTGAGGCTTGACTATCAAATTTAAAGCTATAATTATGTTTATAACCATATTAAAAAATGTTACAGATTTTTTAGTAACAAAATCAATGACTTCTAAGTTAAATACTATCTTTTTCATAGTAAACATAAATTTGTTTCTAAAGCAACAATGTCATATCCTTCTTTCCATAACCATGATTGATCTTTTATTCCACTGAGTCAAGGTAATTATTGTCCCCTAATATCATATATGATATGTGGGTATAAATTATTATGTTGATGGGCAGCAAATATAATATCAGACATGGAATTGTATACAATACATTAACAAGTCATAAATTTCTCAAGGTATCCATTATAACATACTTGAATTATTATTATATGGTTGGTATTAATACCATTAAAAAAAGAGATTTTAAAATTAAGGATTTCGCAAGATGAAATATGTTACCTATTTGGATAGTTACCACTTAAGATTTATCTCTAAATGTATCTTTTCCACCTATCATCTTGATAATAGTTTAAAAGAAATATTTTTTACCATTCATGTTCCATGAAAATACAATTTACATGTATAATTTATTCTTGATTCTAGTACACTATATATTTATATAAAAGTAAAACTATTATTTTTTGGGAACTTATACTATTTTGGGTTTGGAAATATTAGAAAATAAAACCTTTCAAATGTACATTTATTTTGAAAAGTAGGATTCGTGTATACATAGGTATTATTATTTATTACGTGAAAAATTATTTTTCAAATGGTATCTACATTGAAATTTTTTAGAGAAGGAGATAATTTTAGGGAAAAATAAATTATTTACTAAAACTGTTCTTTTTTTATTATAACCCATTCTAGTACTAGTACCTTTAGAATAAAATTGTTTATACATTATTTCATTGTGTTTTAACAATAGTTATATTTGGATAAATATTCTTCATTTAATAAATTTTATATTTACATTTTACAAAAAAAAATTCATATCATTTTTAGTAATAATTATGGAAATGAGTTTATCAAAACTATATTGTAGAATATGTTTTTTATGAAATCACATTTTCTAGATCATTAGAAATAATATATTTTTCAATAATAGTAGTATCATAATCTTATTAATGATATGATATTTCATTTTTAAAACATTAATTCTATAATTTTTTATCATGTTTTTCAAAAACTATACCATTTTCACATGCTATTAATTTTTCAAGGTGATATACTTCTTCATAATATGGAATAATATTAGTATATCTAGCTAAGAATGATTATACATCTGATGATATTGAGTATTTATCATCAAGATAATTTCCACTTTTGTGAATATTATAAATTTTCTCATTAGATCATATGTTGTCTATAACACAATTTTTCCAATTAAATTCTTAGGAACAAAGACCAATGAACCACTTTCTAGAACTATTATTATTAGAAGAGTTATCTGAGTAATTTCTTCCACATGCACTCCAAGATTAATTAACATTATGGAATATATTTCCTTTTGTATTATAATATATTTTCATATTCTGATCATAATATTTTCCATTCCAATCTTTTATTTTATTCCTTTTTAGAATTGGATAATTTGGTCTGATGTTTCCAACTCTCTGGAATTCATAAAAATGAACATCATCATTCCTATCGCATATTTCTTTTTTACAATTATTTTATAGATATTGATATTTTTTTTAATCTCTGTTGTTTAAAATCCTAGTAACAATATCTAATTCACATTTATAGCGCTATGGAAAACAGGAATTGGATTGGTAGTAACATTCTTCTTTCTAGAAGATATAATTTTTTTTCAAGAGTTAGAGATTTGGTATGATTTTTAGTTATAGAAAAAGATACTCCACCATTTTATTTTACATTGTCAGAATCTATCTTTATTATTATTTCATGATGTATCTTAATTCCAATAAGATCATCCAATATAATATTACTAACCTTTTTTTAATCATAAATAATTTTTGTTTTTGGATTCACATTCATTAGGTGCGATATAAATTATTTTCTCTATAATGAGTTCATCGTGTAAACTGTTTTCATTAATGGACTAATGACTATTGAAAATTTTCAAAAATATCTGATGCATCATGGAAGCTAATCACTATGTAAGAGTTCAAAATCATGATAATAATCTCTTCAAATTTTTCTTCTTCATTTAATAATATTTTTTGTAATAAAATATGTAACCTATATTTTTTTCCATATACTATTTTATTATTCACAAAAATATATTTGATAACATATTCTTCTGGTCATAGAACATAGAAAAGTGTTTCTTACTATGATGTTTAATTTAAAATCTTCTTTCTCATCATTAGTAATGGTTGTAACATCTTTATCAAAAAAAAATTAAATTCCCAATAAGAATCACAAAATTAGAAACACCAAATATGATTATGAAAGTCTTCATTCATTATATGTAGTCTTCATAGTCAACACCGTTAAATATTGGTGGTCTGTTAGGATTCTGATTTTCTATCGATCCAACAATAAAACAAGAAATTCTAATATAATAATTTTCCTTTAAAAAACCAATAGTGTTGTAAATATTTAAAAGGAAAAATATTATTGAATAATTTAAAAAACATGAAAATGTAATGAAACAAATGATAAAAAAGTATATGAGAAGTGGAATAAATATATGATACAAATTTTTGAATAAATATATCATAATAATACTTAATAGGATCCAAATAAAGTGTTATTGATGGATTTATTATAAGAGGGGGTATAAATTTAAGTTTTAAAAACATCTATTTATATGAATTAAATTATATTAATTCACAAAGCGCTTTTAACAAATAGATCATATTTGAACATTGACTTTAGTTCAATTAACAATGTATCAGAACCAAGATTGATATTTTCATATACTATAGTAATAGAATCAAAATCACAATGGATGTGATTATATAATAACATATGGATCCAATTCAAGACGAATATGATTAAACAGATTAAACATAATGTAATCAGAATGGTAACGATTAAATCTGAGTAGTGTGAATTAGAATAGATGAATCATAATTACATAATATTATCTTATAAGAATGTCAAAAATATATTATTGATCATATTTAGATACTTTATTATAAAACAAATTCAATTTCTCAATGTATAAAAAATGACTAGTAATAAACATGAAAAATAATAAAATCAAAATGAATTTCATAAGTCTATTTAAATTAATATTCTCTTTTAATTTTAAGAGAAATGATACCACAAACATTGGATATGGGAATAAATAATTTTATACTTACCAGAAATAATATCATTCCTTATCAAGGAAATATCTCGATACAATGATCATTTTCTTGGTATACATAGCCTCGGTACCCTCAATATTAAAGATCAAATCTGTATTTCTATCCTTGAAATACCTCGATAAATATGATGATATGATTCTATATATTTATAAATCTACATGTCCTTGAAAAAAATAAATGAATTTATACAATATCAATGTATAATTGTTATAATGAAAATAACCAAGAAAGAGATTCTTTTAGAAGAAAAATCCTCTAAACAACTACAAAAAGTCTCGGAATAAGCTATTCAAAATTTTGATAATATTTAGAGGTCTAGAAAATAAATAAAAGGTGAAAATGAATCAAAATAATAGATTCAAAAAATAACTATTCATGTCATCCAACAGATCTGGTCTACTCCAAACTATACAAATGAAGTTGGTATTTATAAGAAAAATACCAATGTTCATATTTCTTCTCTAATGGTCATATTTTTTTTCTGAGTTTGTTTCAAGTTTATGGAAACATGAAATTTTATGTCTTAAATATTACAAGAATAATGGAAATATTGATGTCACATTGAATTAAAACATTATTGTGTAAAAATTCTTCGATTATGATACATATTAGTTTTATGTATTTTCATTATACACATGGTCAATCCAATGTATTTCTATATACATGTCATTATGATCCTAATTATGAGTGTGAATCTCTTGTTTATCAGTTCCAGTAGTAGTCTGATTGAAAATACTTTCTCACTACTAAATAAAAATATAATTTTATATAAGATCTGATACGGTAAATTTAATATTTCTTGTATCCATACTCATTATGATATTCAAAATGAATTATGTTCATTTAAATACATGATTACTTAAAAAAATTTAAGTATTGTTAAAAGTATATATTATCAACATAAAAATTATAAAACAATTTGGAGATAAAAGGTTAATTAACAAATATATAATAATATATTTGTGATTTTTTTTAAAAAAGTAATGGAAAATTCCTATGTGTAACTTATGACATAAGAATTTCATAATTTTTTCATTGTTACCAAACACTAGAAGTGTATTTGGGTTCAATATAATGTTATTTATTGGGTTTATATTGATATTTATGAAGGATTAATTTAATTTTTTTCTAAATAAAATGTTTCATGATCGATAGTAAATTATAATGTTTGGTTGGATTATAATAATATTATGTGCCCATTTTAGATTGGGTGGTTTGTTGGAGTTAAAAAAGAAATAATAATTTTCGTTAAATCATCAATACTAAATATGTTAAATTACACATCTTAGTGGAATGTTTTATTATTTGATTTTAATGTGCCAAAATGAAAACGGAGTTTTACCTCACTAGTGATTTAATATAATGTTTGATATTTTTAAAGTAGAATAACTTTATGGATAATTATTTTAGTATCAATAAATATTGTTTTTTTAGGAATTCATTAATTTTTTAAAAAAAATTCAATATTTTTATTGTTTGTATTTTTTTTAATTTTAATTTAATATAGAGAATCAAAACAGACATTCAATTTTTACGACGTTTAGAGGTATTTCACATATCATTTACATTTAATTAATTGAATGGTTCATTTAATGATAAGAGAAGATTTTTATTTGTATTTTATTAGGTTTTTAAGGGATGATATATGTTGGATAACATTTTTACTAAACATATAGAAGTTGATTGATGTTTTAATACAATTTTATATATTACATTACTTCGATGATTGATTAAATAATTTCTCATGAACCAAAAATATCAAGAAGATTGTTGATTCATTATCCATGCATTACAAAATATAATAAAAATATATTTTAATGATTTTTGAGAAGTGATGTTAATATGGTTTTCATCCATGGTGGAATAATCATGAAACATAATAGTATAATCAAATTATTGATATCCATTTTAATATAAAATCTACTGAAACCCATTCTTTGAGCCATAGAGTGAACTCTAAATTGTCCACTTTAATTTGAAGTGCATGAATGGGTGTATTTTAATAATGAATTAATTGTTCTAATGGGTCATTATCATTAGAATATCCAATTATTAATAGATTAAAGGTTTCGTATCGAGATATGTTTTTCTAATAACTTATCTTGTCCATTGTTTTGAAAATATAAGATTTATTGAAAATAGATCTATGGAGATTCTATCAAACCAACATGGATAAACACTTATACAAGTAAATGACCTAATATTAATCATGTAAAAAGGGTGTTCCTGATCCCCATGGTCTAGTGGGTACAACCTATTCATCAAACAACAAAGGGAATGAGTCCACACAACTAGAATTAATAACATAGAACATATATACAATAAATAAGACACCAAAAATAATTAATATATGAATTAACTAAAAATAATAATGGAAACTAAAAAAATCAAGAGCAGAAACTATCTCAGAGTAAATGTCCCATAAATAAGGACTACCAAAAAAAGAAAACCATAAACTCCATGTGGTAGAGTGGGAAGCCTCACTCTATTTATAAAACATAGCCAACATAAAACTTTAATTTCTCAATAATGAAGGTTTCATTTCCCTACATAAAAACACATTATTAGATATATATTTTACATAATATTTCTGTCTTGTGTATGATAACATGCTTAATCTTGTCTCCCCCATATGTTCCCCATTAATCCTAGGAACAATAATTCACGACTTCTCAAATTTAATGAAAACAAGGATTGATAACAATT
This sequence comes from Viscum album, assembly GCA_963277665.1. Lineage (NCBI taxonomy): Eukaryota > Viridiplantae > Streptophyta > Magnoliopsida > Santalales > Viscaceae > Viscum > Viscum album. The sequence continues at coordinate 1,116,511,486 of OY728146.1, forward strand.
TAATAGTTTTTATATCAAAATAATGGAAAAATAGTTTAATTTCCCATTTTCCCAAACATCCAAATAAGAAATGGGTAAATTAGTTTCAATCCATTTCATATATATATTTAAAAATACATATGACATGTTAAACCAAAGCATGCATCCTATATCATATCAAATCATGTCCAATACAAAAAAATAGTAAAAATCAAATTCATAATCATATGTAACATAATGCTAGTGATCACACACTGTAAATATATCTAGGTCACTCAAACCAAACCTAGTAAGTCACATATACCTCAATACACTAGAAATATTTATTTATTTTTGGGAATAGAGGAATTCCCTTGAAAGTGAACAACCCAAGAGGTATAATAATTCCCTAATAATAAAGTTCTAGGTATTTTTTGAAATAACCATGAGAAAACCCTAAAATATTAGATGATATATATTACCATACATTTCACTTATGTATCCAAGTATTCCCACATTTTTTATTTTCCAAACTAGTTCATTAAAAAATTTACATGAAACTATTATTTGAAAACCATTTCATAAAAACATTTCAATATACATTTAAATCCCTCCTCCATTTTACACAAATTTGGGAAAACAATCATTTATAAAAACCTAGTTCATTACACACACAAAATATGGCATCCTATATTTTTATTATAAATATTTTATTTATATGGTATAATCAGGTGATCTTTTAATGTTTTTTTCCTTGGATATATAGTACATAAAACAAGAAAACCGAAATCATTTTTTACTACACATAATAGGATTCATTATTTCTTAATCATAATCTATATTTAATGGATCTTATAATCTAGGTAAATACATCAAAGGAATGGGGTGAGAATAAATCCCTTCAAGGGAACAAATAAAGGAAAGATTTATCATGTGATCTTGAGGATTATCAATAAGAACATGAGTTCTAATAATATTTCATTAACATGTTATCATGATGAATAACATAATTCTATGTACATGAATAATAACTAGGAAATGTGGCTTCAAAATTTAAACTAGTCATTAATAAGCATACCACCACGTTTTTTCCCACAAGGTTTCAAGTATGATAATTTCAAAGGTTGTTCATAAGGGTATCGTAATACCTTTCATCTCAACAGATTATATTCATTACTCAATTCATTGGGAGCACTGTAAGGGTGCACTAATAAAATGTATTAATTAATTTGATCTATATAGATCATAATAAAATATTTAATAAATGCTCTATATAAAATATGGAATGGGTTTCTTACCAAAATCATGTCGTACACAAGTTCTTAATGACATGATAATTATGTCATTTTTAGCCCATGAAAATGGAAATTGTGTATTTATTTTTAATTCCTATATTTGTATAAATATTTTTTATAAATCGGATAATTTTCATGGAAAATAAAATGTGATGAGATTCCACATAATGGAAAAAAATTAGGATAAGAGGGAAATTTGTATAAGTAATTTCGGCAGCATAGTATAAATAAAACATGGTTTTAGAAAAGGGTAAAATGAGGCAGGAGAGGGTATCTAATTTGTAAAACATAATTTTTATGTCATGATATGAAAGAAAATGAATAAAAATAGTGTAACTATATATTTTATAATGCATATATAGAAAGAGGTTCTTGAATTTAATAGAAAGGATGGGTATTTCTCTTACCTTGAATAGTTAATTTTATATGGTGAGTAATGGACCTACGGGAAAAAATGAAAACATGAGAGGAATAAATTAGAGGAAAACAAATATATATATAAATATTTTATTGGGAGATAATGAAATTGGTGAAATGGATTTGTATTTGTTGCAAAATTGTATGATTTGATTAATAATTTCCAAATATAGGCCTTGAAAATCTATGATGTGGAAAATAAAAACACATTTCCCTAACCATGGTTTTTTTAATTATTTTGGAAATTAGGTTTTTTTATGTTTTTTACCCAACATAGTTGAAATTCATTTTATGATACTAATTTTGTCTTAAAAAATTAATATTTCCCCAAATTATGGATTTTAAAATCAAATATGGCATTTTGTATTTTGGAATGTCATTTATATGATAAAACATTTATTAAAATATATGAAAACTCTTGATATTAATAAAATAAAATATTTTGAGTTTTTTATTGGGTTTGATTAATTGTAAAATCAATATAAAAATAATTTTAAGTCATTAAAAATACTGAAAACTAACAAATTGAATTTTTACTTTTCATAAATAAATAAAGTATTATTGAAATTTCTCATAAAATCAACCAATCCTAAATTTCACGTGATGATTTCATAAATGATGTTTACTTCGTCTAAATAATTATCTAAATATTAGTGTCTTATTCATTAAGTATATAATTCATTATTTATAAAAAAATAGTAGGATGAAATGCATATTCAATTTTCTTAATCATATAAATTTTCAATTTAATAATAAAATTATTTTATTATTAATTACAAAATAATGTGTTTTAGAATAATAGTCTTGTAAAATAAATACTATTTAAAAAATATTATTTTATTAAAAAAACATATATATTTTCAATAATGTGTACTATCTGCCCGAAAAATCAATTTATCCAAACCTATCATAGTTAAAACTATATTTTCTTAAGAAGAAACTTTCCTAAAATGGAATTTATGGAATTAAAATTCAATTTATAAGAATTAATTATACAACATGTAACTAAGTAGTAGATACATATCCATTTATTACACCTATATATTCCTTAAGGGTATGGTCTGTAATGGTGGTTTTTTATTGGGTGGCTTGTCTAATATCGACTGGATGGTAATATCAACTAACATGAACTTCTACCCCAGGCAATTTCATTGATGATTTACTTTTTGTAGCTCATCATGGTGTTGGTCAACATAAAAATATATTAAATATACCACCCTATGATTTTTGAAAAATAGGATTCAAACTTTATGACTCTACTTTTTGGGGCCATCGATTCATCTTTCTATATCAATTATACTCGGTCATTACTACATATAATCACTAATAATAATATTCAAATTATCATCCATGTGTATAGTTTCCAATTTTCATATAATATTTTAATCCAAATGGACACATTTCCCTTTATACCATATAAATAGTACGTCATTATTAAAGAGTTGTGTTTTTTTATATAATATAAGATAAAAAACTATTTCTCATGAAAAAAATATCATTTAAAAAATTCCACGTCATTAAATTATTCCTGACTTATTGAATATAATACACGAAATGCCAACTCATTCTCTCAATATATAAATGGTGTGGGAACTTTTGTCTCATTTTTTCCTTTAGTAACCACGTCACCTATTCATATTTTTGGTACCTCCAAAACACTTTGACAAAGTGGGTAGTCTTGTTCTGTAGTACCTTGTCTCCACTGTCCAAGAACTCATCAAGAATATTCTCAAAAGAGAGTTCAGACATCTGATTTACCACCTCCATATGTGGTATATTTTAGAAATCAAGTATGAACATTACCAAGATAGATATGTGATATACCTCATTAACATTAGAATGATTTATTGGAAGTGGTAGCGAAAAGTCCTGTTGTCCTATGAAATCCTGGATTTAATATTGGAAAATGTATATTGAGATATGCTTCCCTTTCTTCCCAAACTACATGTATTTATTCCTTGATGTTATTAGATGGAAATAATTTTCAACAAAATGAAACCCCAAGTCCATTGGAAGGTTGTTAACATAGATCCTTTACTAAATCTAAGATTCATATCTATATTCCTGGATTGAATAAAATATTTATGTCATCTCTTGCATAAGATTAGGCCCAAAAAAATTTCATATCCACAACTTCATCCAAACATGTAAGAGTTATTCATTTATTCCATGTTTTGAATCATATGATACCATCTCAATACAACAGTGAAATATGTTGTTATTTGATAACTCAATTAATGAGAGGCGTTGATCCCAACCACCATTCAATTTCATTGCACAAGTGCTTAGTATTTATTACAGTGTTTGAATTTTCACTTCAAATTTGATATTACATTAGGGTGATATGTTTTACTAAAATTCAATTTGGTTTTGACAGAATGTTGAATAAATCTATATAATTTTTTATTTAAACGTTGGATCATGATCTGAAATCATTTAAATTTGTACCCTCTAAATCCTCTCCACATCCATTGCATAAATCATAAATTGTTGGTCAGGAGATAAATATTCTATAATTTTAATGAAATGGGAATTATTTGTGAGATTTTACACTATAATCGATATCCAAATACTTCCTTTCTATGTTCTTGAGAGACCACTAAAATGGAGATAGTTATATTTTCCCACTTCCATGATGCTATGGGTTGGGGTTTCAATACCCATTTATGATGTTGTCACTCCACCTTCACTTGCTGATATACCATGAACCTTGTAGTGTAGGTCACAATCTCACTTTTCATATTATCCCACTAATAATGATTGTGAATGTCCCTATACATTTCTTTTGATTCCATGATGTATAGAGAATGTAGTGAGATGATCTTCATCAATAAGTTCCTTTTTTATCTACAGTATAGATGGAACCCACATCGTTGTATGAAATTTCAGTAAACCTTATAGATCAATATTTATCTCGGGATATATCCCATTCATCACATCCTATATATTATTTTTTATTAGATGATCTTATATTTGATGTTTATTTATCTTATCTAATAATTATTTTTGAGAAATTATATGGGATATGATTTACAGTGTCTCTTTCCACATGATATCCATGTCTAATATTACTAAGTCATTGATCAAGGGTTCACCATTAATATGCATCACTGCAAGAAAAATAGGGTATTTTCTACAAAATGCATATGTTTCATTGTTTTCTCTTCTAGGGAGAAAATGAATTGGAAAGTCATTGTCTTTACGAAGTTACAAAAATATCATTTGTCACTTTTTCAATTAATTTTGCATGAATATATAAACCAAACATTGGTGGTCAATGTTTATATCACATTTTTACACATAAAGATAGTTCCACTATATTTTTAGAGAAAAATAAATGATGTTAGTACTAGGTCTTCCATAGGATGATCCTTTTTATGATGATTTATCTATCAGGATTCAATATAAATCACCTTGAAATTTTTAATAAGATGCACCGAATCAATTTTAAAGATGAATCACTCTAAATAATTATTCCTTCATCGATAAAGGCTATAGTTGACATAGGTGTAGTAACAAATCTCTTATTTAATTGAGAGAATCATTTTTTAACTCTCTTTTTTGTTGGTGAACAAATCCCATTTTCATGTTAACATGGTTACTGATTCATAATTTCATGAAATGATTTTACAAAACCTCATTTGATATCTAACTAAACCAAGGAATCTAATAATCTTAGTTACTAATTTAGGATAAGTCTAGTCCTATATAACCACTGCCTTTGCAGGTTCAACTGATATCTCTCCATTAGTCACAATGTCCACCAAGAACAATACTTCTTGTAACTAAAATTCTATTTTTCATAATTTTAAAAATATCCTCGAAGTCATCAATGTTTTCAATATACCCCTTACTTGATCATCATGTTCCTCTTGAATTTTGGAATATATTATAATATCATCAATAAAAACTAAAAAAATATCAATGTATTCATTACAAAATTTCTTCATTAAATACATATATATAGAAGGAGTAATAGTAAAGATGATGTTTATACCCACAAACTCACAATGTAAATATATTCATTGGAAGATGGTATTCAGAATATTTTCTTTCATCCCCCTCAATTTATTATAACCAAATTGATGATCACTCGTGGAGAATAATTTAGCCCCATGAAGCTAGTCAAATAAGTAATCAATTATTGGGATTTGTTATATATTCATTACTATGTTAAGAATATGTTATCTATAATAAAGAAATATCTTTATTTATCTAACATTCTTCTTTACAAAGAAAACAGGTACTCCTTAAGAAAACACAATTCGTCATATAAGGTCATTCTCCCAAAGCTATTGATGTAGTTTCTTTAACTACTCTAGCTACAAATTTTCTATTCTTTATGGGGTGTTTTAGGATGGTATAATTATATTTATAGGTTCAATGGAGAACTCTATGTCTCTTCATGGGGTATTTCTAGGTAACTCCTCATGAGATATGTCAATTTATTCCAGAATGATGGGAAACGTTTCTATTATTACACTTTGTTTCATTTTTCCTCCACTAGTCAATCACATAAATAAGGTCATGGGATGTTCTTAAAGAAAAATCATATTTCAGGATATCTGTACATTTAAAATAACTATAGGTTTTCCATTTAGGTCTAATGATATTTCCTTTATTCTATATTTATTTATCAAATTTTACTCTTATAGGAAGTCCATCACTAGTATTTTTCTGAATTCCATCATGGAAATGACTACGAGATTTTCATTGAGATTTTTCTTTAAAAAGTCAATAATATAGTTTATATACACTACTTATACTTCGATAATGTCTCAAAGATTCATGACTGATAACTCTACCTATAGTATCTTGGGGCACAATCTTATATTTTTGGGAAACATGGAGGAAATAATGGAATTTATAGAACCATAATAATATAATGTAATTTATATATTTTGTATAACAATGAGAGTACCTTACCCAAAATCATTTGGGGCCTCTACTTCTATCGTCATGAGTGAAAAAAACCTAACCTTCATCATCAGTCCAATGTAGAGGTTGCTGGTGATTCCCCTTCATTATATTATGATTTGGAATGCGATTAGAAAATTTCCCATGATGTTCACACAAGAATTATTGAACATAAGGTAATTATTGCACCATATACCCTTTGTTGATTCTTTTGGGACATTGAGGTATCATCTACCAATGATAGTACTTTGCTATATTAAAATCCCTTCCACAGTTGTCACATTTTACTCTCCTGAGAAAGTAGTTCCCTGGAATGTTTCTTCCAAAATATTTTGGATTTGGAATGATTCACTTGCATTCCTCATTTTATGTAACCAATATTAAACCCTTGGTTTAGATCCATAACTCTCTTGTTTTCATTAGATCTATGTGAACAATGAGTATCTCTAAATTCCATTTAAAAATTCAGATCTATCCTCACTATATACTCAAAAATATTTATAGTCTCAATTGGCTAGATTCATCCATAGATGTGGACATAGTCCAATAAATAATATATCAAACATTCCAATCGTTTCCATTAAAAATCATGAGGTTTAATGACAAAGTATGGTAAAATTCATCTCATAGATTCCGACTAATTATTTTTCCAATTTCACTAGTTCAAGGAATTCCTTATCCATTTTGTCTTACATCGAACTTAGATAATATTTTTTGAAAAAGATTCCCCAAAACATTATCCAATCCATATTATCAATATCCATTATTGAATTTTTGTTTTTAATTAGTGTCTATTCCTGATCAGCTTCCACTTATAAGTTGTATAATATAAGTGAGACTTTATCATACTTCGAACAATGGATTATCAAAATTATTTTTCCATAGTGATTATCAATTTTTCAGTATTCAATGGGTTAGTAGATACACTGAATTAATGTTATTATTTATGTATAATGTAATCTAAATATGTTTTGACCATATAATTGAATATGGTCCGATGGCTGGATTGAAGTTATTATTCACAAATTCAGATGGTTGATTCATCATTCTACAAATTTTTTCCATTCCAGCCTACATTATACGGGCAATAGTGAATCGTTTGTTGTGCTCATCATTTTTGTGGTTCTGCTTATTTCCATCCCTTTTATAGAAGATGAAAACATTAGTTTGAAACATGTTTATTTTAAGAATATAATAATTCTAAAAGAATTTTATGTCTTAAAACACCATATTTTACAACAATTACATTTTCTATATATCATTTTAATAGATCATACAAAGCTCATGATTAACCAAAAAATAACCCATGGATTTTCAAACTAGGTGTATTGTATTAATCATTGTTAGGAACTAATACCGATTTGATTCTAGGTCAAATTGGAGTTTTCAATGCTTACCCATAGATACATATGTACCTGAGCCACATCAACATATTTGTTTCCAAAAATGGATATCATTTCTCAGAAACCACATAGTTAATCCATAACCAAAATATCATCATTTATTTCTATATTTATACATTTCCCAATTTTTATTACTAATTATTTCAAGTACTAATTTCCATAAATAACATATTCGTCCATTGATACCATCTATGGCATCCCACCTTTTTATTACACAGCATTTCATTACTTGGAACATACATGGGTTCTTTTAATGTTCACTTTCTTGGAAATCAGGTACATAAAACGTTAAATAGAAACAAATATTTTAATCCTCTTTAAATGATTCTTCATGGGATTATCCTTAGTAATTATTTCTAACTCTCACAAATTGGGAACATATATCAAATAAAAGGGGAATGCATGATTCCCAATAAGGGAATAAATTAAGGAAAAAATTTCATGTGATCATGAGGAATATTAATAAGAATACAAGGAATACCAATAAAAACTAAAACTTATATCACTAAGAATAAAATAATAAAATAAAGATGAATCATAACATGGAAATTTTCCTAAAACATTTAAATAATACATTGATATTCATATCAATATGGGTTTTCATTAAGGTGTCATAAATGAAAATTGAAATTGTTGTACAACAAGGTAATGTAAAATATGTCATATCTAGAGATTAAATTCTTTAACCAATGCGTTGGATCACTCTCTAAGTAAAACCTTAATATTAATTTATTATTCTTTTCTATATATATCATAATAAAATATTTCATAACAGATCTATAATGAATTGATAACATCTTTCATATCAAAGTCATTGCATACAAAAGCATATTAAGATATGATAATTATGCCATTTTTCCATGCCAATGGTATGTTCATATATTATGTGTATATCATAGAATCAATTAATCTATTAATACATCAAGGTGAATAACCATTGAAAATAAAACTGGTTGGGTATCCAAAAACTGATAATAAAAGGTTATCTCATAAGGTTAAGAGAGAACTTTTGAGAAGTAAATTTGATAACTAAACAAGTACAAAATGTAGTTCTAGAAAAGGTTAAAATGGGTGGGGAAAATGTTATCCCACTTATAAAACATATTTTTTTTGTTTAATGGTATGAAAAAGGGAAATAAAATAGAGTTACCATAACATTTAGTAGACATACACAAAAAACGCTTATTGAATTAAATAGAATGGAAGCATAATTCCCCAAACATGAATATTTACATCTAAATATTATGGAATGGAGACATGGGGGATTGATGACACCATGTGAGGAATATTTTGGAGGGAAAACTACTTTAGATTCATATATTATGGAATGGGAGTGAAAGAAAATGAAAAAATGGGTGTTTATTTTTAGAGAAATTGGAGGATTTGATTAATAATCTTCAAAAATAGTTTTTGGGAAATGTTGATGGTTTAAAATTAAAATCCACTATCTTAGGAGTGGTTTTTACATTTGGGTCTAATTTTATGGTTTTTAAGCCACTATAACCAATAATTATTTTATATTACTTATTTTGGTGGGAGGGATTATTGTTTACACAAGGTAATGTTTTAAAAATAAATGTTTCCAATTTAGAATTTTGAATCCCATTTATATGTCTGGATGTTGTTTAAAATCTATTAAAATACTTAATATTAATAAAATAACATTTTTTTGTTATTTATTGAAGTAAATTTTTTTTAAAAGCATTGTAAAATATTTATGAAGTCATTAAACCTAACAAAAATCCCAAACTCAATTTTTACTATTCATAGAGAAATAATGTATTTTAGAAAATTATCATAAATTCACCGTAACCTATTTTAGAAATGAAGATTTCAAAAATTCTATTCATTTAATTTGAATAATTCTCTAAATTTGTGAGTATTAAACTTTAAATATAAAATTTCTACTTTACTAAAAATTAGAGGGTTGGAATTTATAGTCAAATTTCTAACAATTGAAAATTTATATTTTCATAATAAATTTTTTATAATTTATATTTAAAAAATTGTTTTTAACATACTATTTTAATAATGAAAAATTATTTATAATTCCTTTGTTTATTAATAAAATGATACCTTATCTAAAAATTAAAATTTAATTTGGAAAATACATTTATTAAGTTCCGTCACAAATTAACCCATATTATATTATGAAAAACCGTTCATAAAATTGAATTAATGGGAATAAAATTTTATTTATAAAATGGAATTACACTTAATAAAATAATGTTTGGGACAAAGAAACTCTTATCACAGCGTCATACACCATATGGGTATGGTGTACTATGGTGGTAGTTTCTTGGAGTGGATTAGATAACATTGACAGGCTTGTAATATCCATTAACATGAATATTTTTCCATAGGAGATTACATTCATTATTCACCTATTGAATATCATCTTGGGAATCATTATGTGAAAACAAAAATGATGATACTTTGCATCATGTATTGAAAATTGAGCTTCAAACATCATCACTATACTAGTTAATTTTATCATTTCCACATTCAATACCAGTTATAATATGTCCTCAATACTTATAAACACAAATATTAATGATAAAATTATCAACCAATGGTATAGTTTCTAATGGTCATATAATGGTAAAATCCCAATGGTCACACTTCCCTTTATAACCTATAAATACTACCTCATTTATAAAGAGATTTGTTTTTTTATGTATAATATAATATAACTAACATTTTTTCGGGAAATAAATGTCATTTAAAAAATGGCTTTATCATTAAAAAATCATTCATATCATTCCATTTAATTTAATAAAACATGTTATCAAAAATATGATCAATGTATTTCACCAAAAATGGTAGAGATATTACTAATTATATGAAAACTCAAGTCACACATGACCACAATAGAGGGAACCACATTGAATTATTCAACAATGACAACGAAAGACCTATAATCAAACTAAACCAATTTAATTGATTCAATTTCAAAAAAAAAATCAGATAAGAGGAAACAACACATGACTTAATAACACACACCCACCAAACCACAACCAAAAATTAAAATGGATCATAAAATGTGGTCTGACAATGGATCTAGTGATAAATAAGAAGAAAAATCCTTCTAGGTTAACAGATGCAACAAAAAAAATATCATGATCAGAAGTACAAATAAAAATAAAGGAATAATCACCCATAGATATGTAATCCAATTGAAATGGTGATAAATTAATGAATGAATCAATCCACATCGAAAATAGTCTCCCAAATTCACTAAATAAGGATTATAATTATATATAAAAGAGTTCTGAAGAAAAATTAAATAACATATAAAGAGAGATGTATAGTAAAATCCATGTTCACAAATCATACATGACAAGTAATACATTTACATTTCATGTAATCAATTTACACATCATGTCATATGTGGGGATTATAGATAGAAAAATCCCATCACTGTTTTATTAAATAAAACATTAGAATTAAATTCGGTGTAAATACTACATGAAATATACTCCTTTAATTCTATGTACTCTGATCGTGACATGATATTGGAAACCATTACACATTTTGTACTAAATTACATTATGTGAAAATTTCATATTTAAATTGAAAACTATATAATCCTATATGAAAACCCTAGAAAAACTCTTGAATTATTTGAACATGGGGAGAACACAGCAAAGCCACTAACACATTTATTTTTTGAAATCATTTTTTTAAAAAAATATCCATGAAAATTATGTAATTTGTCTCATAAAATTTTCTCCATCCTCATGAGTCAAAAGATTCACCTATTCAAAAATAAATATAATAATATAATATTAAAATATATGAATTCGGGTAATGAGATGTTAAAAACTCCCCACCATAAGAATTTTCATCTATATGAAGTCATGTTGATGAATGATGTCCAATAAAGATGTGAGGACTTTACTCCCACCTCAATGACTAACTGTCCCATGTATCATGAGAATATGATCCATGCTATAACAACACAATGAAAAAATAATCTACTTCCTATTCAAGACATTCTCTTGAGAGTAAACGAACACTTTTGAAATCTCAACAAAATAAACAGCTACTACTAACTCAATCTCTTCTCAACTAGAATGTGAGATGAATCAGAACAATATTTTCTATGAAGAAGTATATATAAAGAACTATGATAGTCTATCATTTTAAATTGAAATGATTAACAATAATTAACCATTCTAATATCTTAATGATATAAAATTGTCTAACATACCACTGATATTCCATTACCTCTTTACCAAGATGATGGTGACCCATCTAAGGTAAAACATTCAATAAAATATACTAACCTATGAGAAAATCCAATGGATGATACTATTGAATAACATGTGAATTATTTCCACTCTTGGATATATAAGGTGCTGATGTATATACCAAATCCTCATGGATGAATCATGAACCAAACATAGTCCCACTAAAGAAACGTTTCTTATGTCTTCCAAACAAAATAAGTGCTCTGGAAAGGAGAACATACAATGAATTGAAAGGATCCATTATGATTAATGAATAATTAACTATCATTATAAGAAAAAACAACAAGTCACATATATATATATATATATCCAAATATCTAATGAAATATGTAATGTATGTTGGGAGAATATCCTACAAAATCAGAATAGCATGCTCTGTCGGACCATCTTTCTGTGGATGATAAGCTGTAATCAATCTGACCTGAGTTCACATCCCTTACTGGAGACTTATAAAAAATCAATATGTAATCCTATAAATCATATCTGAAACAATGGAATGAGGGACCAAATGTAAACTGACAATATCCTTATCATATATTATACTCAAATCTTCTACCGTTGTGGTGTGATTGATCTGGATGAAATGAGATGACATTGGTAAAAGATCAATCACCATAAAGACAAAAATACACCCTTAGGGAGCCCATGGTAGTCCAAAAACAACATCTGTGGATACCTCGCCTCATTTATAAATTGGCACCATAAGAGGATGAATAAAACCAATTGGTTTCAAATGAATTTCCTTTATCCGATGGAAGGTGTAACAGATTGACACATAATCAGTTATGTCATGATTCAAACTCGGTAACTAAAATCACCATCTCATTTCATAATACATCATTGTAGTTTCTATATGAAAATTCAATAATTAACTATAACAATGAATAAAAAATAATCTTATCAATGTTATTTGGATGATAAACCGAAACCCAAAATGAATAATACAATTTGAAGAGAGGGACCATCCTAAAATAGTTTCCCAACCATAATGGGTTTCTCAAATTCCTCTTCACTCATAATCCTACTAGTGAGTATGAAGAATTAATTCCAATAGAGATGATGATAACATAAAAATGTACCGAACCATACTTGCGACATCCTCCTTGGAATCTATATTCATCTGAGAAAAAATCCCCATAACATTCCACTCTTCCTTTATTTCTAAAACAACACCTAATAGCACATTGCTAATAATAGAATATTCAAGAAGTCTTTCCCCTTCCCTGAGCTGTACGTGGTATAAAATTCAAAATTATATTTTAATTTCACCTATAGTCTCCTTCTATGATTCAATTATTTAGGATAAAGGATATAAGAAAACTATTTTTGTTAGAAAAGTCAATGGATCATTCCAATAAAATATTATTCTACTAACTCTTATGTTCAAGCATTACTATAGACATGTCGAAATCTTGTGTGGTGTAATTCTTCTATTTTGGTTAAATTTGATGAGATCCATAGGCTTCCACATTATTAACTTGCATACATAGACCACCTAAAACATGTCCATATGTTTCATCGAAAATCAAAAACCCCTGACTAGGATAATTTAAGATCAAAATAGGTGATGATTTTAGAATCCTTTTTAGATCATATAAAGAATAATGAAACATCACATCCATTATGAATTTAACACAATTCCAAGTAAGATCATCCAATGGTGATGAAAACTATGATAAATCCTTCATGAACTATGGATAGTAGCTTGTAAGACAATAAAATCACTAAATCTTGATGGCATTCTATAGCACTTACAATAAAATTAATACTCCCACATTCAATGAACCAATTGAAAATAAATGATAAGAAATCATGTTCCATATTAATTTCCCTCCAATTATCCAGAAGTTTCACTCAGAAATATTTCCATTAAATTGGTTACTCTATAAGATTTAAAAAAGTTAAATTAGATGGATCTTCTAGTCATCGTCTAATCTCCAATAAAACAAAATGTCATGAAGAAACACTACATAAAATGTTTTGAGACACTAATGGAATATATGATTCATTAAATACATAAAAACCACATGATCTTATATCAACCACAAGAATATCACAAAATATTCTTAATCAAACTATATACTCATGGAATAATTCATCGATATACTCTACTCTTGAAACCTTAGCTGATAATAACATGAAAAAATATCATTCATTTGAAACCAATTTTTACCCATTGAATGAGAAATCAAATCATCGACACATGGAAAAGGTCACATATTATTTTTTATTATGTAGTTCAAAATATTAAAATCCCCACAAAATTAGAGTGATCAATCTTAACTCTTGAAAATTTCACATGGGCTGCCCAATAAGAAACCCTTGAAACAATACATCCCTAATCCATTAGATCATCCAAATATTTATTAAGCTCTTTATACTTTTATAGAGCCATATTATAAGAAGATCTTGATATCAGTTTCATACATGGAACCTGACCAATATTGACCACTACATCACTATATTGAGGATTCCTAGAGAAATCATCTATGAAAACATTTGAAAATCCCTGAACAATGGATAGAAGATCAACAATAGAAGAAACAACATCAGGATTAATTAATATAATAGAGAATAAAATACTGAGTTCTGGGTGGGAAGGTCACGTATGTACATACTTTAAATACCATTATCCCCAAAACACCTGTGATATCCCATCAATTTCAAGAAAGGTTGAAAACTAATAATAAATATCAAAATTATCATAAAGATATATAATCCAAGCCATCTCAATGATTTCATAAATAAAATGTTTTCAAGAATATCATTGACTAATTCTACATCTATTGTCGATAGCGTATAATAAAGATATCAAAACCCCAACTTCTTTTTTCAATATTAATAGGTGTTTCTAACACAAAAAAAATTTACCTCCGATGAAAGTTGGTGAATATAAAAAAATGTCCAGATATAAATGAGTGGGAGGAACCAGTATCAAATAAAACAACCGCTACTGAAGATACAATAATGATTGTACCTCTCACTACCTCCATGCCCGAATCTACCTCCATCAGAACATTTCCTACTGTGTGAAAGTGATTTACTTCTATGTCATATGGCATCATATTTTTAGTATTTTAAAAATGTAACTTCTTTAAAATAGCCTTTCAGGCTAATAATCCTTGAACATATCATGGTGTATACATACCCGGACAGAAACACTACCGATGACCAACATGTATACAACTATTACATATCATTTCAGGTAAAGGAAATGAATTCTCTGTGTTTACACCCTTGAAACCTTGATATAAAGTCAAAGGCAGAGTTCTAACTACACCAGATGATGATGAAGAGTCCCGCTGCTGAGAAAGACCTCCACCCCTTCTATGGTGTTCATTCAACATTACATTTTTTCCAAGAAATCTACTGATGTATCCACTAGGTGGAAGAGAAGGGACATAATATCCAAATATTTATTCAATATTAATTTATTAAATCATAGTACCACCCATTGTCTCCACATACGACTAAAGATTCATCATAAATAACAGTGATCTGATATCTAACTGCACACCCTATAGGTACTTCTTTGATTTCAGATGGCCATTCTTCACATCCAATGGTGAAAAATGAACCATCTCAACCATGTGATTGGATTATGATGAAATAACATGATCTCCCTTCTAAAATGAGAGGATATTTATAGAAATCTCTATCATCAACTAATCTAGTAAAAATATTTCAAATAAGAGAGACTTAAAACTATTCTAGTTAAATAATGTATGCCTAACAACCTATACCACGGAATCCCAACAATGATTTCTAGGATCCAAAATTCTAAAATTTTCACACTTTACCTCGATTCTCTCAAGTGTATCATGAATGTAAAATATATAATAAATATTATCAATATAAACTTCTACCTCTTGATTTTTTTCTATACCTTTAATAGATGATGGCTTCTCAGGCAAGAATTCACATGACCATTCTCTTTCTCCTAAAACTCCAGGTTGTTCATCAAAATTTTTTTAATGAAAATGTGGGACATTATAATCAATATAATTAGCTTCTCACATGATAACATCGATACAGTTATGATTATTCAGATTTTTCCCAAATGGATAATCAGCTAGTCCCTACGGAGGAACTCATAAATTTTTTTTGGGGGTAGACTGATACACACTAAAATGAAATAAATGATCTTATAATAGAAAAATAAAATTTCAAACTATATAAACCTTCATAAATGGCATGGATTGACATCATGAACTAAAAATATTATACACACACTCCAAAATCCCATGGTAACTAATGTATCACCACATCCAGAGATGGTTATGTCCTCAACACAACATACCTGTCAAGTACTGAAAAATCCAATATCTTGCCTACCAAACACCCCAAGTCATGTAATATTGAGGATATACCAACTTTGATACAATAATAAAATGACATAACCTGAATACCATCTCAAACTAGTACTCAACATAATCTTCCACATACTCAAAGTGTGTTTCCGATCCCCATGGGCAGGTGACTCAGAATCGGGAATGAAAAATCAATAAGAGAGAATAGTTCCCATAAACCTAAAGGAACATCAAGAAATATATATATAATACTGAAAATCATAGAAAAGATTAAAATTTTCAATAACTGGAAACAAATATCAAAAACAAAAAAATACAGTATAAACAATTTCCATGTATAGGTCCCACCATAAATGACTACCAAAATTGGACAACCAAATACACCATATGATAGCACAGGAAGGCTGCCCCATTTTTAGCACTAGATACCCAACTCCGATGATAAAAATCCTATCCACCTCACTATATCGCCTTTATTTTATTTTCATTAAAAGGAAAAATTGGGTCTACACTCCCTTGAATGTGTACATAGTGTGTAATGTACCCGCCTGAGTAGGATATCACTAATGTAAACCATATCATATATTTGAAAAATAAGGTAATAATTCTCAACGTTAATAAAAATGATACAGTATAATTGTTAAAATGTTTTTATGTCTAAAGAATTGAAAAACATTTCAATTTACAACTTTTTCCAAATTTTCAAATAATTACATGGAAATTATTTTCAAAGAATTTTATATACATATATCAAAATAGATATATCATGTAAAACCAAATCACAAATCACATATCATATCAAATTAGAGGATGTACAAAAGAACTTAAAAAAAGCATAAGAATAAGTAACATCATGTTAGAGATCACACTGGGCTAGGGTATCTAAGATACTCATACGTAAAATTTACAGTAGTGTATAAATTAATCCACTAGACATATGCATCAAGTATAGTGAAAAGTGTAACACCTAATCAAGTTAACCCCCCCCCCCCACACACACACACACATATAACAAATACTTAGAAAAAAACAACATATTGTGAAGAGGAGATCCCCATGAGGAAACCAACCATCATTGGATGAGACCTATTACTACAACTTCCACCTAAATACCCATTGTATCCCATGTTCTCTATTTTCCAAACTAGTTCATCATAAAATTATTTGAAAATAATTACACAAAACCAATTAAAAATGATTTGAAAAAATAGTTTTATTTACTAAATCTGGGGAATGTTTTTTAAAACCCAGTTCCAAACACGTAAAAGCAAATTAGTCATGTCCAAAAATTTTATTTAATAAAAAAATTTATAAAAAATTATGAGTAATGCAATTCACCAACACATGATAGAGATAGAAAAACCTACCTCAAAACATGGGCCACTCAAGCCTATCATAGAACCCACCAAATTAAAGTATTAAAATATAAACATGAAGAAATAAATTCAATCTAAAACCATTTAGGATTTCATTAGGGGTGGTCCTATGCCCTCCATTTCACGCACTACTACGGTTGTCCTCATTCCTAAAACCAAATACCCAACTTTCATTGAGAACTTCCGACCGATCAGTATGTGTGATAAGGATTATAAGATTCTATCCAACATCATAAATTCTAGTATATCTATATACCTCCACACATGAATATCCTAGGAACAACATGGATTTGTGGGAGGGCCCTCAATCTAGGGAGCGATCGGCTTGGTCCAGGAAATGATCAGGGATCTTAACATGAAAACCCGCAGTTCAAACATGCCGATCAAACTTGATATGAGAAAAGCATATGACCGGGTGGAGTGGAGCTTCATCAACTGGGTTTTTGAAGGTATGAGAATCTCTTACTGAAACACTGATATCATATTATGTTGTTTTAGTTCACCATGATTAGTGATCTCCGCCATGGGAAAAACTTTTGGCCTCTTCAAATCAACTCGTGGCCTTCAGCAAGGCAACCAACTCTCCCCAAGTATTTTCATCATTATCCAAGATGTTTGTAGCTACCTCATTCTTCACAGCATAAAAAATGGTTAGATTATTTCCTTCTGTAGAAGGTCGAGGTCCCCCTCTGCTTCTCACCATAGGTTTTCAGATGACACTATTATCTTCACCAATGCATCTTGCAGGTCAGTGGGAGGCATTAACCAAGATTTTGAGTTATATTGTTTTTTTAGTAGCCATAGCATGAAAAAGAACAGGATCACTTTCTTTATCTCTCATAATTGCTCTGATAGCTGTGCACTTAAAGTGAGCCTTTCCTTGGGCATGAAAAAATGTATCCTCCTAATGCAATACATGGGAGACCTCATTTCCCCGAAGCCTCTACACATCCATGATTTCGATCACATTTCCAGTAGAATCATGGAAAGGGTGATTAACTAGAATAAACACATTCTATCCTTTGGTGGTAGAATAGATTTGGTTAATAGTGTTCTTCTGGCTACTCTGATCCATGCACTATCGGCTATCAAGGTACCAAAAGGGGTTATACAAAATATAGACGAAATATTTGCAGGTTTCATCTGAGACCCAATGTCTGATGAAGGAGGCACTGGGCCTCTTGGAATATGATGGCACATCCCACTAGTGAAGTTGGTATCAGCGCCCTTAACATCGATGACTCCCTCACCTGCATGCTTGCAAAAATGGCATGTGTGGTGCTGGAAAAGCAAACCCTGTGGGGCCTAACCATGCTTGCCAACTACATCAGGGATGGGGTTTTAGGTGTCGAACACCCCTTTTGGGGGGAGATTAGTCCACTTGAATATTCTATCAGGACACATACCTGATGTATCATCATAACATGGGAGGTTTCATTTTTCACGATAACTTGTGCGGGGAGATCATCAGGTATCTCAGCTTCCCAATCCTTAATATATCTTTTAGGGGGGCCAATAAATACCTTTCTTTCAATAATTATTTCTTCACCAAGGATTTAATGAATGTGATTCAACTCATTGACCTAACCTCGAATCTAGAACGGTGTGTTTTTACCCTTTCCTCCTCAGGAACATTCACTTCCAAGGATTTCTATTGGGTCTAGGCCATGCAAGCTGGTGAAGATGAATGGAGTGAATCTCTCTAGGAAAAGTCCATTCCCATAAAACTTAATATCCTCTCCTGGAGGATCCAAAATAGGGCAATGCTCACTGAGGAGAACATCAAATTTTACAGTGGGAGACTAACATCCCATTGTGTTTGCTGCA
The DNA here is from genome assembly GCA_963277665.1 of Viscum album. NCBI lineage: Eukaryota > Viridiplantae > Streptophyta > Magnoliopsida > Santalales > Viscaceae > Viscum > Viscum album. The sequence continues at coordinate 1,116,531,242 of OY728146.1, forward strand.
AGAGGCATGAAGAGGAAAGCTCAACTCACCTGTTATTTTAGAGTGATTAGGCGAGAGAGGTTTGGGAGTGATTTGGCACCTTCACTTGTTTCTCTATCTCATCTATGGAGGATCATCCCTTTCTTATTTGTTGGTTGCATGGATCTAGTGGTCAGGGCCTGGAGAAAAGAGCATGTTCTCTGGTGTTACACACATGCTGATGGTGAATATGGAAGGCATGTAATAGATATCTTCATGAAGGGGTCCCTTCTTCTATGAATGTGATTATTGTTCGCAAGAAAAATCTCCTTAAAGATATGGTCAGGGAACTCAATGCCCAGAAGGAGGTTCCTACTCTACAATGTCTTCTTCCCTACAACCTCAATCCCCCTTTAGTCATTAACCCCCACTTTGGAAATTGGTGAAAATTTCAACCTCCGGTGAGGGGATTCAAACATAATACTGACGGGTCTTGTGTCTCTGGCACTACACACGGTGGGGGGATCATTCGTGACATATCTGGCTCAGCCATCATGGCCTTATTATCTTGGTCGGGACATGGTTCTTCACTTTTAGTTGAGGCTAAGGCTATGCTACCGGGTCTTACAGTGTGTCGGAAAGGTGGTTGATCCTTGAAGAGGTAGAGATAGATTCCATGCTTGTTTCGAATGCTCCCCATGATCTTCGTGTTGTGCCATGGTCTATTAAATATATATTTCGTAAATGCCTTCATCTTATTAACAATGGCACTATGGTTTCCCATACCATGAGAGAGGGTATTATGGAACCTAAATTCCTAGTATCATGTGGTTTTCTTGACTCAGAGCGCTTATTTCTTCATGAATATCAAAGTCTAACTCTGGATGGTACGATTATTTTTAAGGAGGATGCCCTTGTTCTTCACCACTTTAGAACCTTGTAGTCATGTTTAGCCTGGCTAGCTCCCTTGGTTCTTTGCATGTATTTGATATCCATTGAATAAAAATTTTCATAATGATGATGAAATTAAATTAAATAGAAGGTTTGGTGAAGAATAGGAAACAACACATACCTCAATAATTCACTCCTGCTGCACTCCAACCAACATGGAGAATGACCCCCAGAAATGAGATGAACTAATGAATCTTAATAGAAACAAGAAGAAGCATCACCATGAATTGACAAGTCAAATTACACAATGAAATGGAACTACCATGATCAAAGAATCATAGTAGAAGAATAATGGATTATTCTCATGTGGAGACACAATCCAACAATAGTGGTGATTAATCACCAAACAAATCAATCTAAATAGAACAAAGGCTCCCAAATATTCCATTTAAGGCCACTATGATGAGTGAAAATGTAATAATAAATAATTTAATAACAAATCATTCAAGAAGTACCCTAAAATCCATACATGTGAGGCATACAAATTTTTTATCCATTTACATGTCGTGTAATCCACGAGGATCAAAAAGGACAAAAAACTCATCAATTTTTATTGAAGTTAATAGTTTTTCATTAAATATTGTTTAAAAAATACAAGGCATGTAATCCTTTCACATTGTGTAATCCTAATATGACATGAGACTAAAAATCAATACAAATCATATATCCCACTACATGGTGTTTAAATTTCATACATATAGTGAATAATGTAGATTCATCCATAAAACCCCACACCATCTCAGGCATTCCATGATCATCTGGAGAACCTGGAAAATTCATTAAAAATTGTATACCAAGAATAAAATAATTTAAACTACCATGTATCCATAAATATTAGGTCATTTTTCAAATAAAATGTTCTCCATCACTAAGAGTCCCAAGACGCACCCAATTAAATAGGATTATACGAAATGAAGTTGAAATTTCTTAATATCTATTAATAGGATGCTATAGAGATTATAAAAATTGAATATTATTTCAATTATTTATTCTTATGTCAATTAGGGTTGTTTTCATGACATAGATGTTTTTTAAATAACCATCCAATGATATGTATTTGGAAAAAATAAAGAATATTTTTTTTCTTAAGGATTTAAAATGATTACTTGAAATAGTTATCTATAATTTTAAATTACTTATGTTTCTTGAGAAAAATGGATGTTATAAATTTTATTAATATTTATTAAAAATTATTTCCTAGTTATTATAATATTTCTTACTTTTTTTCATAGATAATAAGTTTTTATGACTAAAGAGGGAATTATGATTTTTTTTCATTTTTCTTAATTTAAGTTCGTCTTTGGTTATTTTTATGTGTGTATACTTTTAAATAAAGATTCAATAAAATGATATAATTTGATTAGAGAACATATATAATATGTTGGGTAAGGTGTTTTTATGAAGTATTTCATAAAACAAGATGTGGTATTGCAATTGAGTGGTCTAGAAATACTTTTCTTTGACATGGTATCAAATATGTAATTGGTAAAAAGTAATAATGAATTTTTGAAAACTAATGGTTCCATAAATTCCTGTGAAATGGATAATTCTTCTTAAATGTGAACATTTTGAGGCAATTTTGTTCCAATGAGACATATGTATTATAAATCAATATTCTCTATATGAACATAATCTATGTTTGATCAAGTGTGTTTTAACATCCATGAATTTTTATTATTCCAGGTGTATCCTAACAACCATGTTGTATTACATGGTTGTCCAATATGACTTTTTGATGTATTATTTTTATAACCTAGATTTTTTTACCAGTATAGGTTTCATATATTCCCATATTCTAATATAGTTATATAGATATTGATTAATTGTAACAATGTTGGTCGGTAGTGGGTTGTATGGTAATTTAGAAATATAATATGTCATTGGATGTGTGGGTTGTTTTATATTTATATATTGTTTCTCATGGGAATTTGATTATGATTAGATATGGATTAATATATACATCACCTAGTATAATATTGATTAACTTGTTTCTCAATTTATTTCCTTATGGAATTACTATGCTTTATCTACATTGAAATATTGTAGTTCTCAGGGAATATCCAAATGAGTATACATTATATTGAAAACTACACATTTATATTATTTTTGTACATTCAGTAATGTATTAGAGATGGATTTGGGACCCTAGTAATGTGTACAATGTACCATAGTTAGTATTGAAGGATTCATAAATGATTTTATTTATTATTTTTGAGTATATTGGATATTATCTATCTATATTCTTCTAGATAAATATTTTCATTTTTCATCTTCTTAATTTTTGATAAATCATGAATTTGATCATCATTCTTAATATTTTGTTCGGGATTTCATATATTTTTATAAATATTTGATCTGTTTAAATTTGGCATATTATGTTTATTTTAAAAAGAGAAATTCATCTCATAAATATATTTCCAAACTCGTGTTTAATGTCACCATGTCATGTTTATTGGGTATTATAATTATGGGGGAAATAAACATAGATCTCAAAAATAACTCTAAAGGAGGGTCATTATAACTTCCTAGTTATTTTGAGTGTGTTGAATTCCTCGCTCATTTTGTTCTTTAAGAGATATTTTGTTAAAAAAAATTATTCTTTTTTGGAACAATTTTTTTACAGTTTCCATATCCCAAGGAATTTATTTTATATGATTCTAAATACTCAGCATTATTAATGGGGTTTTGGTGTGGTTTTGGCTACATTAGAGGTAAAAAACCCAAACATTCTAATGTCTGTAGACAGGGGTTCATGGTTTGGAAAAAACTATGTGGCCTCCTAGGAGAAACTGTGTGGATCTCCATGTTAGCTGGACATTGTTTTTCAATCCTGGTGGATGGGTAACATGGTCATTCATCCATGACTGATTTTTTTAATGAGAGATCACATATGGTTATCACAAGAGTTAGAAAACCATGTACATGATTTTTGCATGCCGGGTGCCAATGTAGAGTCCATTAACTGGTTTCTATAGGGTTTTCCAAACAGTGGGGAAAAACTATGTGTTCAATTAAATAGTTGAAATTTCGAAAATACCCTTGCCCATTTAATATATTTTTACTCCTTTATTTCATTTCCACCCACATGAAATGTCATGGAAGAACTATTTATTCATCACCTTTGGTTTTGATCCATCTTCCAAATTCATGTTTTGTTTGTCAGGTCATCGAGTGTATTGTATCTACATCAGCGAGCTCTTCAGCCATCTTCCTCCATATCCTCTTTTCCCTTTCCATATAGTGCGCTTAATCCATGGGAGTAGTTTTAGCCTATTTTTAGTAATTTCATCTAAAACACTAAAATGAATCTATTCATAATGAGTTAGAGGTTATTATCGGACCTGCATGCATTTACCATCATGAGGTAAGTGGTTCATTTAATTCTTTATATTTTCATCATTTTTTGGTGTTATAACATTAGGAATTATACCTTGTTCACTAAGAGAGAAACTATTAATTGAATGTTTAAATTTTAATAAATTTACTTGACCTAATGAGATTCACAAGGGCTTGCTCAATCAAGAATACATGTGGTATGATCCTAGTGAGAGGCTTCCGACCTTGGAAGATTTTCCAGAGGATTCAATATTATTAAAAGAGAATTATTAAAATTATATAAATTTCATGGTAGGATTTCAATAGGAAGTAGGCATGTTTAGCATAAGGATTTAGATGGCACTAGCCATATGTACTTGGGATATGAAATCTTCCTGTTGGTTGAGGACTAGATTTCATGAGTGATGCTGATCATAGGTTGGTTGACTCAGTCATGGGTAAGAAGGGATGAGGCTATTAGGTTGAGGGCATAACCTATGTGATTTGAGAGGGTTTTTTCCATCAGGTTGTGTGACATGGTCATAGGGTAATGATGTTCATGATGATGTATATTAGAGATTTATTTAGTAAATATCGTTCACCTATGTAGGCCAATGAGGAATTTGTATTAGTGTGGACATATTAAGAATCAGATTATGAGGTGGTATTTAATAATCATGTGGGTAGAGGCCTTCGGTAGTTGTGGATTGGGATTTATGGTGGGAGATAAATGATGTTGAATTCCTATGGGATGGTGATGATCCATCAGTTGATGGTGTTGATACCGTGGGTTGGGGGATGAGTCTCGCTGCACACAAAGTTGTTCGGCCATGACTTTTGTGGGGGGAAATACATCTATGTTACCCGAGATATCTGTTATTAAGTCAATAATGATATTATTTGGGGGACATATATATTTTGGATTCATACATTTTTATTTGATCTGACTCATTTCATTTTGAGTAGATTTATGAGAGACTACGATCATATTGTTTGGGAATTCCAATGAGAAATGAATTATTATTTTAAAATGAGGTGTCGTTTGGAGTGAGGTTCCAAATGATTCTATTAGTGGTGGGACAAATGGGTTTATCTGGTCTAATTTACAATAATAGATACCATGGGTAATGATATAAGATCCTCTCTAATATGGTATACTATCATTTTCTAAAGTAGCTGTTCATTTTGTTGTGTCTACATAGCATATGGGAAGTGTGACTTTATTATGAAATAGTGTAGTTTCTTTATTTACTTTTAGTACCCACCCATGTAATCACAGATGTATTACTGGAACATGTTGGTTGTGTCCAATTAAGATTCTCTCTCACACCCTACATGAGATATTCTTGATGCATGTAGAAATTATTCCTTTGAGTTCAGGTAATGTTTTGGGAATAATAGATGTCATATATTGAATGAGTTTTAATGGGAAAGAGGGAAAGTGACCATGGGTCCCTTCCACAGCTTGAATTTCCTTTTTAATCATCTATTTTATATTAGTATAAATATATATTTACAAATTTGGGTAAGTGTAAAGACCCGTAAAATTCAAGGGAAATTTTTTTCTTAATTTTCTTTAGAATTTTACAAGAGCGCGGTTTCAGACGGCACCTGAATCTGAGGCCCGGAGTGCCCGAAATCAATTTCCGAAGTTTGGCTCGGGTACGTTCAGTGAACGAACGAGCGGGAATTCCTAACTTTTGTTTCGGTGCTCGGAATTGAAATCTTAGGGCACCGATGAACTCGCAGCGCCGATATTCTCTTAAAGAGACCTTTTCGGGAATTGCGTTTGTTGCGGGTTGAAAGTTTATTTTAGGGGTTTTTAGTTTGAGTTAAATAAAATTTGTATAGAACAAATTTTATTATAGATTGTTAAAAAACTACCAAAGGGGGTTGGAAGTGGGACCCACACCCACTTAACCTCCCTTGGAAGGATTAAGTGTGGTGGGGCCCACACGAACCCCTAAACTTTTCAAGTTCCCTAACTCCCCTCTCTCCCTCTTAAAGGCTTGACAACTTAACTTCTATTTAATTATACAATTCATGTATATTAAATAAGTGAGTTAATTTTGGAGTTATCCATTTTGAATTTCAAACCTTTGAAATTCTTTGTTAAGTTTTTGATAAAATTAAGCTCTTCTCTCTTTTTGTTGGGTTAGAACGCTTGGGCCACCTTGAGAGCTTTGGAGAGCTTCTTCTTCTTCTTCAAGCTCTGACGAAGAACACGAAGAACGCTCAAGCTCCGACGAAGAACGAAGCCTCTCTTCTTCGTCCTCCGTGTCAACGAGAGGGAACGCCGCTTCCTCCTCGGACCTTCTTCATCGGCATACGAAGATTCGCCAACGACGTATCTCTTCGGGCGTATCTCTTCGTCAACGGATTTGACGAACGACGACCGCGACGCCCGACCACCGCAACGTTGTTTTCCGCGGGACGTTGTCAAATCTTCGATCTTATACCCGAGGTAGGGGTTGTTGATTTCTTTTTGGTTTCCTTATTTTATTCTTGATCGTGACTTTTGGAAGTCTAACGTGTGGCTTGAATTATTTAAGTTGCGTTATTATTTTAACGTGAGGGGGCTGGACCGCACGAACACGGCCGAACCCCCCTCCATCGTTCTTGTTTATTCTTGCGGGTGGAAGCAAGTGGCGTGGTGCCGTCGCACCACGCGGATAATCATGCTTTTATTTTACGCGGCGCCGTCGCGCTACGCCGAGGTAGAATCTTCAAGAACGCGACGCCGTCGCGCCGCGTTGAAAGGAATCAAGGCACGACGAAAGGGGCGCGGTGCCGTCACACCGCGCCGGACGACGAACACCGCGGCCGGTTCCGGGCCGCGGCGGGATGAGGAGACCGCGGCCAGTTCCGGGCCGCGGCGGAAGAGAAGACCGGCGGCCGGGCCGCCGGCGTCGGAAGCCGAAGGGGGGACCGGAATTTCCAGTCCCGTTCGAGAAAACCGGCCGGCCAGCTGGCCGGCCGGATACCATTACAACCGGGGGAATTAATCCCCCGGCCACCTCATAAAAACCCCCCTCTTTATGAGGGGGACGGTTCTTTGAAGGAGGGGGCAGGCGGCCCCCCGGTTCTGCACCAGCAGGCCCCCCCACGTGGGGGGGGGGGGGGGGGGGGGCGTTTTTAAAAATAAAACGGTGCGGCTATGCCGCGCCGCCAGATGAAGAGCGGGGGCTTGTTCCCCCGCGTGCAGCCTCCTCGCGGCGACAAGCCGCCACGGCCCGCCGTGCCGCCGCGCTGCCGCGCCGCCGCGCCGCCGTGCCGCCAGGCCGCCGCGCCGCCCCAGGGGGGGGGGGGGGGGGTCGGGCCGGGTCGGCCCGGACCCGGACCCCCCCGTTTCGAACCAGAATCGGTTTTTGGGCCATATCTTGAGCCTCAGATCTCCGAATGACGAACTGTCTACGGAAACGCGATCCTTGGATCGAGACGGTCGTTTCGGTATATCGCACTCAAGGTTTCGGATTACTTTGAGTTCGGCCAGGTTGGTTCGTTCACGAAACCAACCGGGCCTTCGGAGCGGAAACGCTCATATCTTGAGCTACGGACGTCCGATTGACATGCCGTCAGTCGCGTTGTGTTCCTCTTAGTGAGACGGATCTTTTGGCATACTCCTCCCGAGGTTTGGACGCAGGTGGAGTACGGTCGTGTTGGTTTTTCCTTAAAAACCAACCGGGCCCCGGAGACGAAAATGCCAATAACTCTCAGACCGGGCGTCCGATCGACGCGCCGTCTGTTGCGTTGTGTTCCTGTTGACGATACGGAACTTTTGGATACATCAACTCTGGTCTTTGTGACAGTTGATGTATCAGCCTCTCGGCTCGTGGAGCGGACCCTCCGAACGAGCTTGCTATGTGCGGGAACCCTAGTGTTGGCTGCGACTGTTCTACTACTACGACTACTACTGCTACTGTGACTGCAACGACGACAGTACAGAGATCCTGTGTGGATTCGACGACGACGACTACAGAACTCAGTGATCCTACGTGGATCAGTGCTACAGGTCCTGTGTGGGCCCGATCCTGTGTGGGTCCTTGCACTCAGCGGTTCTGTGTGAGCCAGCGCCTACAGGTCCTGTGTGGGCCCGATCCTGTGTGGGTCTTTGCGGGGGTTAGTTACGTATCGATCCTTCGTGGGTCCGACGACTTAGATGGATCAGTGATCATCTTTATCGTCCTTGAAGAAGTATACCAGTGTGAGCTGAATCCTGTTGCTTTCCTGTGTGGATTGTGTTGTGCAATCCTGTGTGGATTATGTTTTGCTTTCCTATGTGGAATACGTATACTTTCCTGCGTGGACTGAGTTGTACTTGGGATCGGAGGTTGGAGTGTATTTGAATTGATGACTTAGGTATATGTATGGGCATATACCTAAGCAGTGTCGGTTGTTACTTCGTGATTGTACTTTTCTTCGTGGTTTATCCTTTGTGGATTTGTGAGACCTTCAGGGGTCTCGGGGTCCCTACTGAGTAGCTTGTACTCACCCCTGCACGGGCTTTGCCCGCACTACGTTGTGTTGGTTGCAGACGACGGATAGCGTTGACCTTAGCTGAGGCTTGCAGAGCGGGACGGTACCCGGAGGTGGACCACTGGGCGGGACGTGTACGGAGCAGACGGCGGGACCCGTGGAGTAGAGGAGCTATCTGTACCCACCCTTCAGGTGGGATTTTCAGTGGACAGCTCGGAGTAGCGGCTTTTACTTTTCAGTTGTTGTTTTTCCCTTTTCGAGTTGTACTTTACTTTCAGTTTGGGTTTGTATTCCGGCCCGTTTACTTTTCCGCACTTTCAGTAGTACTCTGTTTTTGTTTAGTGTTTACTTTCCGCTTGCTTACTCTGTGGTGTTTGTTTTACTTTTCAAAGGCAATGCCTTCCCTTTTTACTGGGATTTACACCTTGGTGCTAGTCGCCAGCCCCTGGCCTATGGAAGGCGGGCTTGGGTTAGTCACGACACGGACCCTGAGGGCGGGTCGTGACAGTAAGCCTGAAGTGTCCATTTCTACTATCTTTACAGTATGAAATTTCATTTATGAAAGTCCAAATTTTTTTTGTGATGTTTAATTCTTAAAAAGGAATGTTTGGTTTTTTAATTTATTTACTTATAATTTCATTTGTTATTTATTGTGATTCCTAAATGGGTGGCTTACTGGTCATGTGTTTGTTGGAATTTATTTTCCGACTTAATGCACGAAAACATTGATTGCGTGTGTGTTTCAATGTTTTCTTTGTGATTACTTATATCAGCTCACCAGGTATACTGTTCTAACTGTGGCGCACCTGTTTCCTTTTCAGGATGGCCCCACGACGGCAGCCATCTAGGGTTCCGAGAGTCGAGCGAGACGACAACCCACCGAGCGACGAGGCCTCGGTGCAGGGCCCTTTTCCAGTAGTGGCACCGGCGGTAGCTTTACCCGCCGATCCCCCGATGCTTCCAGCAGTAGCCGCTGACGATGCACATCGCCTCAGCGCACTGCATGAGTTTCAGCGCCAGCGACCGCCCAGGTTTCGCGGGGAGACGGATCCCCAGGCAGCAGAGGACTGGCTGGAGGCAGTGGTTCGAGTGTTTAGGCTAGTGAGGACACCAGCAGACCTCATGGTGATCCTCGCTGCGAGCCTACTACACGCAGCAGCAGGACGATGGTGGAGCTTGATGCTCCAGGTGCACGATGAGGCATCTCTACTTTGGACGGACTTTGAGAGCCTCTTTCGCTCGGAGTTCGTCCCAGCCACCCTTCGTGCGGTGCGTATCCAGGAGCTTCTACAGCTGCGGCAGGGCCGCATGACGGTCGCTCAGTACTCGGCGAGATTTACCGATCTATCGCGCTACTCGACCGGCATGGTACGGGACCCATTCTTCCGGGCCCGGACCTTCGAGCAGGGTTTGAGACACGAGATCAGGGCATCGCTGATATCCCTCATCTTACCGACTCAGACAGGAGTACTGGAGCGGGCCCTTCTGATCGAGAGCTTCCTTGCTGAGTCTACACCAGCGCAGCGACCCACCGCAGGGCGGCACGTGGCAGAGTCATCTGCAGCAGGCAGTCGACGGATGACTCAGAGGTCCAGACAGACCAGACCTTCGGGCAAACGATCTCAGGGCACTGGCTCAGCAGTGCGGGGCACACAGCGCGGAGCCAGTCTTACGAGAGGCAGACAATGCTACTCGTGCGGCGGGCAGGGCCACATGGCTCGCGACTGCCCGACCCGTCGTGCCGAGGAGCAGCAGACAGTTGATGGACCACCGAGGCAGAGGCAGAGGGTCGACCATGGCGGTCCGCAGGGAGGAAGCGGACGAGGCAGAGGAGCTGGACGAGCAGCCGGTGGTGGGCGACGCTTTGAGGCTCTGCCACCACCACCACCAGGAGGTGCACCCCGACCACAGGGAGCTGGCGGGCAGCGACAGGCACAGCTCCAGGCAGCAGAGGCCTACGACCACGGCGCACCCGAGATGATTCGAGGTACTATCTGTGTCTACTCCACCCTTGCTGCAGTTCTTATAGACACAGGAGCGAGTCATTCTTTCATAGCCGCTGCCCTAGTTCGGAGCTCGGAGATTCGGACAGAGCCGTTGGCTCGATCCTTACGGCTAGAGACTCCTACGGGAGCAGACTCGACGATTACGCACGGGTGCCGGCAGTGTGAGCTTACTCTAGGAGGCGAGAGCTTCGGCTGGGATCTTCTTGTAGCAGCATCGAGGCCTTACGACGTCATCTTGGGCATGGATTGGCTATCTACGGTCCATGCACAGATTGACTGTTTTAGGTGCAAGGTGCGATGTGTACGCACCTACGGGAGCAGGTTCACCTTCACCGGCGAGAAGGGAGCCTTAGCAGCACATGATGGACTTCCGCGGAGGAGAGGACAGCCCATCACTCATCAGTTGGCTAGCCTCATCCTTGGAGCAGTTGACGTGCGGAGTCCTGGTTTTCCTGCAGTGGTGGATCAGTTTGCGGACGTTTTTCCCGACGATGTTCCAGGGCTACCTCCTCACAGAGAGGTAGACTTTTATATTGACTTGTACCCCGGGACAGCCCCGATATCCACTCCAGCATATCGGATGGCCCCCGCCGAGCTTCGAGAGCTACAGGTACAGTTGGAGGACTTGCAGGGCAAGGGGTTCATCCGACCCAGTGTTTCACCCTGGGCTTCCCCGATATTGTTCGCCAAGAAGGCGGACGGGAGTTTGAGACTTTGTGTTGACTATCGTCGCCTGAACCAGGTGCCAGTGAGGAACAAGTATCCGCTACCGAGGATTGATGACCTCTTTGATCAGCTCAAGGGAGCACGGTGGTTCTCGAAGATAGACCTCAGGTCAGGCTATCATCAGCTCAGAGTCAGAGACGAGGATGTGCAGAAGACGACCTTCAGATGTCGGTATGGCCACTATGAGTTCTTGTTTATGACTTTCGGTGTAACCAATGCTCCAGGAGTATTTATGGCCCTCATGAACAGGATCTTTCAGCCATACCTCGATCGGTTTGTCGTGGTCTTCATCGACGACATTCTGATTTACTCTACGACAGAGGAGGAGCACGCCTATCACTTGAGAGTTGTTCTTGACACACTCCGAGAGCACCAGCTTTATGGTAAGCTCTCGAAGTGCCAGTTCTGGATACATGAGTTCCACTTTTTGGGACACGTTATCTCTGAGGCGGGAGTTGCAGTGGATCCCGCGAAGATTGAGGCTGTGTTAGCTTGGGAGCCACCCAAGAGCGTGACAGAGGTTCGGAGTTTCTTGGGACTAGCTGGATACTATCGGAGATTCGTTCCAGACTTCTCTAGAGTTGCAGCATCACTCACAGCTTTGACGAAGAAGGGAAAACCCTTCGTGTGGTCAGACAGATGTCAGCAGAGCTTCCAGGAGCTGAGACAGAGATTGACTAGCGCACCTATCTTGAGGTTTCCTGAGGAGGGGGTAGGGTACGTAGTCTACTGTGATGCATCAGGGACCGGACTCGGATGTGTTCTGATGCAGGAGCGGGCCGTGATCGCCTATGGATCACGTCAGTTGAGGCCGCATGAGCAGAACTACGCTACCCATGACCTGGAGTTAGCAGCAGTGGTCTTCGCTCTGAAGACATGGCGACACTATCTGATGGGAGAGCGCTTTACAGTCTTTTCCGATCATCAGAGTCTCAGGTATATCTTCTCGCAGAAGGACCTGAACCTGAGACAGCGACGATGGCTCGAGTTCCTCCAGGACTATGACTTTGAGATAGTCTATACTCCTGGGAAGGGGAACGTAGTAGCCGATGCCCTCAGCAGGAGGACGGGCATTCAGCTACTTGAGGAGGCGACGGAGCAGCTAGCCTCTTTGCAGATATCCTTCATGGATAGAGATGGAGCAGCCTTTCTTCAGTCTCTCACAGTCACTCCTCCACTACTGCAGCGAGTCAGGGAGGCACAGCGCGGGGACGCTGACTGTGAGACACGGCGTTCACAAATATCCTCGGGACAGGCACCTGATGGTTTCTCCCTTGGAGCAGAGCACGGCATCCTTTTCAGAGGACGTACCATGGTACCAGTCGCATTGCGAGAGGAAGTACTGAGAGAGTTTCACACTTCTCCTTTAGCGGTACATCCTGGAGTGGCGAAGATGTACCAGGACCTCAGACGACAGCACTGGTGGCCGGGCATGAAGAAGGCAGTAGTAGAGTTCGTTTCTCGATGCCTTACCTGCCAGCAGGTGAAGGCAGAGCATCAGGTACCAGCAGGCTTGGTACAACCCTTGGAGGTTCCGGAGTGGAAGTGGGACGACATATCTATGGACTTCGTGACTGGACTTCCACGCACTTCCAGAGGTCACGACTCCATCTGGTTGATTGTTGACCGACTCACCAAGTCGGCACACTTCTTACCCATCAGAGAGTAGGGCTCAGTGGAGAGCTTGGGACGTCTCTACGTTCAGGAGATTGTGCGGCTCCACGGCGTGCCATCATCTATCGTATCCGATCGAGATGCCCGCTTTACTTCCCGGCTTTGGAAGGGGTTACAGGAGGCGTTCAGGACGCAGCTACGTCTTAGCACAACTTTTCACCCTCAGACGTATGGTCAGACGGAGAGGACCATTCAGACACTCGAGGACATGCTCTGTGCCTGTGTCCTCGACTTTGGTCGTAGCTGGGAGGACCACCTACCCTTGGTGGAGTTCGCGTACAATAACAGCTACCACTCCACTATCGGGATGGCACCGTACGAGGCGTTGTACGGCCGACCATGTCGATCTCCTTTGTGCTGGACAGACCCTGGGGAGTCAGCACTGGTGGGACCGGAGATGGTCCAGGCCACGACAGAGAAGGTCCAGGTCATCCAGGAGCGGATGAGGACAGCTCAGAGCCAGAAGAAGTCATATGCTGACAGGAGGCGGAGGCCACTGGAGTTCGAGGATGGCGACCACGTCTTCTTGCGGGTCTCACCTCGACGTGGTATTCGGAGATTTGGCCGAGGCGGCAAGTTATCTCCGCGCTTCATCGGACCTTTCCAGATTCTCAGCAGGATTGGCGAGGTGGCTTATCGCCTGGCTCTACCACCTCAGTTGCACCGGGTGCACGACGTCTTCCACGTATCCCAGCTGAGGAGATACGTGCACGACCCGACACACATCATTGACCATGGGGAGCTTGACGTTGACGATGGGGCGACTTTTACGAAGGTCCCGGTGGAGATAGAGGATCGATAGGAGCGGGTCCTGCGTGGGCGATCGATTCCTCTTGTGCGCATCAGATGGTAGCACGAGAATCTCCAGGAGAGCACATAGGAGCGGGAGGCTCAGATGCGTGCTCAGTACCCTCATTTGTTTCCCTAGTTTTGATGTATCTTTACGGGGACGTAAAGCCCTGAGGTGGGAGTAATGTAAAGACCCTTAAAATTCAAGGGAAATTTTTTTCTTAATTTTCTTTAGAATTTTACAAGAGCGCGGTTTCAGACGGCAGCTGAATCCGAGGCCCGGAGTGCCCGAAATTAATTTCCGAAGTTTGGCTCGGGTACGTTCAGTGAACGAACGAGCGGGAATTCCTAACTTTTGTTCCGGTGCTCGGAATTGAAATTTGAGGGCACCGATGAACTCGCAGCGCCGATATTCGCTTAAAGAGACCTTTTCGGGAATTGCGTTTGTTGCGGGTTGAAAGTTTATTTTAGGGGTTTTTAGTTTGAGTTAAATAAAATTTGTATAGAACAAATTTTATTATAGCTAGTTAAAAAACTACCAAAGGGGGTTGGAAGTGGGACCCACACCCACTTAACCTCCCTTGGAAGGATTAACTGTGGTGGGGCCCACACGAACCCCTAAACATTTCAAGTTCCCTAACTCCCCTCTCTCCCTCTTAAAGGCTTGACAACTTAACTTCTATTTAATTATACAATTCATGTATATTAAATAAGTGAGTTAATTTTGGAGTTATCCATTTTGAATTTCAAACCTTTGAAATTCTTTGTTAAGTTTTTGATTAAATTAAGCTCTTCTCTCTTTTTGTTGGGTTAGAACGCTTGGGCCACCTTGAGAGCTTTGGAGAGCTTCTTCTTCATCTTCAAGCTCTGACGAAGAACACGAAGAATGCTCAAGCTCCGACGAAGAACGACGCCTCTCTTCTTCATCCTCCGTGTCAACGAGAGGGAACGCCGCTTCCTCCTCGGACCTTCTTCGTTGGCATACGAAGATTCGCCAACGACGTATCTCTTCGGGCGTATCTCTTCGTCAACGGATTTGACGAACGACGACTGCGACGCCCGACCACCGCAACGTTGTCTTCCGCGGGACGTTGTCAAATCTTCGATCTTATACCTGAGGTAGGGGTTGTTGATTTCTTTTTGGTTTCCTTATTTTATTCTTGATCGTGACTTTTGCAAGTCTAACGTGTGGCTTGAATTATTTAAGTTGCGTTATTATTTTAACGTGAGGGGGCCGGACCGCACGAACACGGCCGAACCCCCCTCCATCGTTCTTGTTTATTCTTGCGGGTGGAAGCAAGTGGCGTGGTGCCATCGCACCATGCGGATAATCGTGCTTTTATTTTACGCGGCGCCGTCACGCTACGCCGAGGTAGAATCTTCAAGAACGCGACGCCATCGCGCCGCGTTGAAAGGAATCAAGGCACGGCGAAAGGGGCGCGGTGCCGTCACACCGCGCCGGACGACGAACACCGCGGCCGGTTCCGGTCCGCGGCGGGACGAGGAGACCGCGGCCGGTTCCGGGCCGCGGCGGAAGAGAAGACCGGCCGCTGGGCCGCCGGCGTCGGAAGCCGAAGGGGGGACCGGAATTTCCGGTCCCGTTAGAGAAAACCGGCCGGCCAGCTGGCCGGCCGGATACCATTAAAACCGGGGGAATTAATCCCCCGGCCACCTCATAAAAACCCCCCTCATTATGAGGGGGGCGGTTCTTTGAAGGAGGGGGGCAGGCGGCCCCCCGGTTCCGCACCAGCAGGCCCCCCCACATGGGGGGGGGGCGTTTTTAAAAATAAAACGGTGCGGCTATGCCGCGCCGCCAGATGAAGAGCGGGGGCTTGTTCTCCCGCGCGCAGCCTCCTCGCGGCGCCAAGCTGCCTCGGCCTGCCGCGCCGCCGCGCCGCAGCGCCGCCGCGCCGCCCCAGGGGGGGGGGGGGGGGTCGGGCCGGGTCGGCCCGGACCCGGACCCCCCCGTTTCGAACCAGAATCGGTTTTGGGCCATATCTTGAGCCTCAGACCTCCGAATGACAAACCGTCTGCGGCAACGCGATCCTTGGATCGAGACGGTCGTTTCGGTATATCGCACTCAAGGTTTCAGATTACTTTGAGTTCGACCGGGTTGGTTCGTTCACGAAACCAACCGGGCCTTCGGAGCGGAAACGCTCATATCTTGAGCTACGGACGTCCGATTGACATGCCGTCAGTCGCGTTGTGTTCCTCTTAGTGAGACGGATCTTTTGGCATACTCCGCCCGAGGTTTGGACGCAGGTGGAGTACGGTCGGGTTGGTTTTGCCTTAAAAACCAACCGGGCCCCGGAGACGAAAATGCCAATAACTCTAAGACCGGGCGTCCGATCGACGCGCCGTCTGTTGCGTTGTGTTCCTGTTGACGATACGGAACTTTTGGATACATCAACTCTGGTCTTTGTGACAGTTGATGTATCAGCCTCTCGGCTCGTGGAGCGGACCCTCCGAACGAGCTTGCTATGTGCGGGAACCCTAGTGGTGGCTGCGACTGTTCTACTGCTACGACTACTACTGCTACTGTGACTGCGACGACGACAGTACAGAGATCCTGTGTGGATTCGACGACGACGACTACAGCACTCAGCGATCCTACGTGGATCAGTGCCACAGGTCCTGTGTGGGCCTGATCCTGTGTGGGTCCTTGCGCTCAGCGGTTCTGTGTGAGCCAGCGCCTACAGGTCCTGTGTGGGCCCGATCCTGTGTGGGTCTTTGCGGGGGTTAGTTACCTATCGATCCTTCGTGGGTCTGACGACTTAGATGGATCAGTGATCATCTTTATCGTCCTTGAAGAAGTATACCAGTGTGAGCTGAATCCTGTTTCTTTCCTGTGTGGATTGTGTTGTGCAATCCTGTGTGGATTATGTTTTGCTTTCCTATGTGGAATACGTATACTTTCCTGCGTGGACTGAGTTGT
This sequence comes from Viscum album, assembly GCA_963277665.1. NCBI lineage: Eukaryota > Viridiplantae > Streptophyta > Magnoliopsida > Santalales > Viscaceae > Viscum > Viscum album. The sequence continues at coordinate 1,116,548,072 of OY728146.1, forward strand.
ACTTGGGCTCGGAGGTTGGAGTGTATTTGAATTGATGACTTAGGTATATGTATGGGAATATACCTAAGCAGTGTCGGCTGTTACTTCGTGATTGTACTTTTCTTGGTGGTTTATCCTTTGTGGATTTGTGAGACCATCAGGGGTCTCGGGGTCCCTACTGAGTAGCTTGTACTCACCCCTGCACGGGCTTTGCCCGTACTACGTTGTGTTGGTTGCAGACGACGAACATCGTTGACCTTAGTTGAGGCTTGCAGAGTGGGACGGTACCCGGAGGTGGACCACTGGGCGGGACGTGTACGGAGCGGACGGCGGGACCCGTGGAGCAGAGGAGCTATCTGTACCCACCCTTCAGGTGGGATTTCCAGTGGACAGCTCGGAGTAGCGGCTTTTACTTTTCAATTACTGTTTTTCCCTTTTCGAGTTGTACTTTACTTTCAGTTTGGGTTTGTATTCCGGCCCGTTTACTTTTCCGCACTTTCAGTAGTACTCTGTTTTTGTTTAGTGTTTACTTTCCGCTTGCTTACTCTGTGGTGTTTGTTTTACTTTTCAAAGGCAATGCCTTCCCTTTTTACTGGGATTTACACCTTGGTGCTAGTCGCCAGCCCCTGGCCTATGGAAGGCGGGCTTGGGGTAGTCACGACACGGACCCCGAGGGCGGGTCGTGACAGTAAGCCTGAAGTGTCCATTTCTACTATCTTTACAGTATGAAATTTCATTTATGAAAGTCCAATTTTTTTTTTGTGATGTTTAATTCTTAAAAAGGAATGTTTGGTTTTTTAATTTATTTACTTATAATTTCATTTGTTATTTATTGTGATTCCTCCATGGGTGGCTTACTGGTCATGTGTTTGTTGGAATTTATTTTCCCTTGTTTTATATTTAATATACTACTATTATATTATAACACAATGGTAAAGCCTTCCAATTGTACACTATGTACACATGTTTCTATTAATCAATAACCCTTGGCGTATGGGGAGTTGTTCCTACCTCCTACTGGCATTCTACCCATAGTATTGTATAGGTTGTTATATTGGTATGGGCCCTAAAAATGGTATCATAGGATTTCATGACAAGTAATTAGTGGTATAGTTTTGTTTTTATAATAATGTTATAAAAAACTTTTCACTTATTTATTATTCCAACTATATGAGGTATGGTGGACTTAAGATTAGGATATAGTTGAAACTTGGTTCAAAGGTCTGGATTTGCTTCATGTATCCAAATTCATTGAGGATGGACCATGTTTTCAGGGCTTAATTGATATTATGCATTGTTCAATTTATTTATTATATGATTTAGACAATTAGTGGTGCACTTGGATGTGGTTTTTATTCTATAGTGGCATGTGACACATGACCTACTATGAACAAGAGGGAATTAGGGACCCCTGGTCAGGTATAGAAAGGTATGATTTGAATTGATATATATATATATATATATATATATATATATATATATGAATGTTCCTATGATAAAATGGATTGTGCTACGTGATACCTATATTTATGCTCCTGTGTCTTATAAAAGCATTTTGTGATGATGATATGGGGTGATAATGATCACCATATTGGGAGAAAAGCTCATTCTTTTTATGCTGCATGGTTCATTAGATTGGTGTGACCAAAGGCATTAGGCCAAGAGTCCAGACTTTTATATGTCATACATGTCTATGATATAGGTTGTTAATTAGTCCCTGAGGTTGATATGTCATATGACACGGTAGCTATGTGGGATATTAAGGCTAGTAAGATTGAAATGCATGTTAAAACTATCGATGTCCTCATTATATATACATATGTTATTTGAATATCAGATAATTAAAATGGTATTTAGTGAGTTTCCACCTAGACAACATCTGATGGAGAATTAGGCAGGTAGTCATATTGTTCCACATGAGAGGGGATAGGTTCAGAACCATTAGGGTTGGGTTGAGACCCCAAAGGGTCAAGCAGATCATGGTCCACTGGTACAATCTCGAGTATAGGATCTAGTACAGGTGGGGAAACCACCAATATTTACATATATGGGGTTTCGGATTGATGAACATATATGAGAGAGACTAGTACATGAAATCTGTCAAATAGAAAGGGGAAGACAGTGGACAGATCCTACATTGGAATACATGACCTGATCGTTTGAGGCATAACACCCATAAAAATTATAGAGTGAGGGAAGAGAAAATGTGGATGAGAACTAGATATATTCTATGAATATGTTCTTCATGTAGATTTAGTTTCCCTAAGTAATACGGTGAATCTAGATACATACATTCTCATAAGAGTGGCCAAGAGCTGGTAGGGCGTGCATTTGTAGGTAGGCCTATATGAGGGACTGGACTGGAATGATTTCGTGGCCAGCTTTGTTGAGAACATCATTCATTATAAGATAAGGACTAATATATCTTGATATATCTATATCATTATGAAAGGTGACATGCCTTTCATGGACTATGAAGTGAAATTCACCGAGATGTCTCATTTCTCACTAAGTAAGGTGGTAGATAAATATGTTAGGCTGAGGAATTTCAAGTATGGTTAATGGAATTTCATTCTTGTGAAGGTAAAAAAAATAATTTAATATCAATATCATATATGGGGATTCAAGCATTCATAGATGAGGTGAATTTGATGATCCAATCATATTCAATCCAAGTGAAGACTACATGAGATGTTTGGGGTGATGCTTCAGACAATTGGAAGTGATGCTGAGAGGGATCTCATTAAGAAAATCATGCCATAGATTTCAAAAAAACGCAATAGAGTGAGTCCTAAGGGGTGTTAATTATGTTCGGGCAGCCTGGTCCTGTGAGGACTCTGTGAGATCATGAAATGAGGGAGTTTCGAACATGCACCTCAGATGGAAACCTAGAGAGTTTGTGAAGGAATCCTTATCAGAAAATGATAATTTAGGATCTAAGGATGGTTCATGCATTTATGTATTTAATTAGAGTGATACTAGGTGCTAGTATCTACGATTCAACTATATACAAAGGATCTAGTAGAAAGAGTATGGACCATCAGTGGTGTTAGTGTCTGGTGGTTGGTGCATCACCGTTAAGAGGCTAGGTAGTGGTTAGTCAATCTTCAAGATAGATTCATAAAATGATTCTTCCTGGTGAAGAGCGGGATGGGGAGCCAGTTATGGTTAGCAGAATTCCTTGTTCAAGATAGTGTTTTTTAATGGCCCTAGTGTATTAATGTTCATTTTAGTGCCTGAGGAGCATGATATGTATCTTTAAAATAAAAAGACACTTTTCTTTATGTTAGGAATGAATAAGATGATTTTTTTATATATGTTTGAGGTTTGTGGAACAAGAATAATATAACTGCACCATTGGGTGTGTGGAATTTGAAGTGCATTGGAATTTGTGAATTGTGGGGATGCATGAATTATTTATGTTCTAATGATTAATAAATTATTATTATAATCTAACGAGATGGGGGACATCATAGGTGTTGTGTGTTGTTTGGAAACGAGGTGGACATTTGATGATATTTGGGAAATAATGGTTGATGGGAATGATGCGAGTATCTGATGAGATTTAGGAGGGATGACGATTCATGGGAGGAATTTTGTATCTCAGAATTATTGTTGGGCCATTGGTTATCCTTGAGTTTTGGGTCGGGATTCGACTGGGGTTGGGAACAACTAAGTAATAAAGCGTCATGGGGTAGTTTAACAGATACATAATGACAAGTATTTCCAGGTTTAATTGAACCTAATGGGTATGTTTGGTACAATCTCAATTTTGTGCCTTATTTCATGGGGATGATATATGTTATGGTGTAGAGATTGTAACATCATAGATTTTCTTTTGGGTCAAAATCTATTCACATTTTAATTTTTTGGAGTTTGGATGGTAGAAAAACACTTTTATTATTCACTGGAACATAATTCTAATAAATTCCCTGAAAAAGGAATTAATTTTAGAAGTATCTTAACATGTGGAAATTTTCATGGGGTTTAAATTAGGTTGTAAGTGTATCAGAGGATGAAAACCCAAACATTATAGGGTGCGCAGACTGGGGCACACGGTTTTGAAAAACTATGAATCCACCTAGTAGAAACTATACAACCATTTATATAATATTTTATATAGGTCCTATGAATGGGTTATTAATGGTTTGTAAAATCATTTACATGAAACATGGGAGTCTGGTTCCGAAGAAATAGGCATTGCACGATTTCTGTAACGATTCCAAAATTGTGAGAGATATCCATTCAGCCCATTAAATTGGTAAAATTTTCTTAATGACCCTTACCCCATAAATTTATAACTACCATTATTCATTCTCCACCCACAAACAAGACAAAATCAGCAATATTTCTTCCTCCCATTAATCTTTGAGACCTCACCCTATTCAGTGCTCTATTATTCAATATGTCAGGTGCATTGGAATATAGTGTGTGAACGCATAAATCCTCTCACTTCATTTCATCTTTTCCCTCACCATATGGTGTGATAAGACTGTGAAAAATGATTTACCTTATTTTCATGGATTTTATATAAAACACTATTTTCATCTGATTCGACCCAGGTTAGAGTCTATTATTTGATGTGTGAGTGTCTACTAATATGAGGTAAGTGGTGATTATTGTTCTACATTTTTTGTGAGTGTTTTGGGGTAGCGAATTTGAGATCCATTGTGTAGAAGAAATGAGAAACTATAAAATGAAAGTTTGTATTTTAATAAATTAATTTTACCCCATGAAATTCATATAAGATTAATAAATATAGACTACAAGTGGTATGATCCTAATGATTGGATTTAGAAATATGGAAGAATAGGATGAGGTGTTGTTTTTTATTTAAATAGAAATGTTTAAATAATATAAATTAAATGTTATAAGTTAAATGAGAATTGTATGCACTTTCTAGGAGGACTGATATAGTGTTTTCCATATATATAAAGGTGATGTAGTCGTTAGGATTGATGAGGCCCATATTCAATGAGTTATATTGAACAATGGTTGGAAAATATGGAAATTGGTTTGAGGAGGTGATACCTATAGGCTTTTGGAATGTCTAATGTGACTTTAGATGTTTCAAAATTCATTTTTAATGAAACATTTGCATGGGAATGAGGTTCTAGATGATATGGCCTTGGGATATATTTGGTTATCTTTTCTCACCCATGTTTGCCAATGATTCATTTAGAGTCATATTCACACACTAGCACTTGGATAATGAGGTGGTATTGACCACTCACTTGGTATGTGGACACCAATTTGTTTAGAATTAGATTTATACTGGGATGTTCTTATCATTTAAATACATATAGATTGTGATGATCCATTGATTGATGGTGTTGATATCATTAGTTGGGTTCTGAGTCTCGTAGTACATGATGTCATTGGGAAATGGCTTATTTTGGAGGATGGACATCACCGGCCTTTAGAACATTGGTTGTTGAGAATATAGTGATGTAATTTAGAGTATATATATCTCTATTCCTCATATGATGATCTTTGTGCTTATAGGTTTTCTTTTGTGCTGATGTCCTAGGAACTATGATAAGATAATTTCTCAATTCAATCAGGGTGCTAGATTTTTTTATGAGGTTTCAGTTGGAATGAGGTTCCCATTGATTCTATTGGAGGTATAACGAGAGGGTTCCCTTGGACTGATTTACATCACAAGATACCTTAGGCTATGAGATAAAGATCATCTTCACTATTGTATACTATAATTGAACAATTCTAATAATCACTTCTTCATTGTTGCTGAGAATATGGGGAGTGGTTTAATATTCTGCATGTGTGATGTTGATTTTTTTTTAAATTTGTTAACCACCTGTGGAATCACAGAAGTTAGATAGGACGACATTTGTGGAGGTATTCTAATATTTTTTCTCCCACCCTATATGGGCCCTTCGGGACACATATATACATTATGGATTTGGGTTCAAGTAATGGTTTGGGATCATGAGATAGAACATAGTGATTTAGTTAGAATGTGATAGAATGTAATGGACCCAAGTTTATTAACTTATATGGGGTTTTCATTTTTATTTTCCCATTATTTATTAGCATGCCTATATATGTATTCACTGAGTTAGCCCATGAGACTCCATTTCTATTTACATAACTGTATGAATTATCCTAGATGCATGTTCTACAAATTCTTTCCAATAATGTTTAATTATTCAAATGTAATGTCGGGATTCCATGTTAATCAATTATTATTAATACAATTTCTTGTTCTTCCACCAAGGGTGGGATACATTCCTAGTGTTTTTCCCTTTATATTTAATTGTTTTATATTTATCAGACCAATTTTATTTTATAACTAGAGGGTATAGTCTCCACACTATATCCTCTTTACATTGTTATTCCAAGTGGGAAACCTTTTTTGTATGGGGAGGCATGCCTATGTCCTAGTGGCACAAAGACCGCATGACTATTTGGGTGGCTAAACAGGATGGGGAACTAAATTAATTGGGATTGATTCAAGAATTTGTTTCTTAGGATATAAGGCCTTAACAATAATTCCATTATCATAATTATTAATCATTAAATTTTTTTTTCAATATATAAATTTTTATTTTATTAATATTATACATTTTCTCTAGTGAATAAATCATTATTAAAAAACATAAAAAATAATTAATTTAAAAAAAGGATTTTTATATAATATTTGGAATATAAAAATTTCCTCTATATGAAAATTGAAACCATGATTGAAAATTAAATAATTTTTTTATATGACCTTAAGTAGAACATTACTTCTATTATCGACTCAAATTATATAATCTCAACTATCTATTTTTTTCATGGAATGATATTAATAAAACAAAGATTTACAGATAAAAAAGTATGTAATAATGATTAATGTATTTAAAATAACATTTAAAATTAAATGTTCAAAAAAAATATTGTTTATTATCATTACTTTAATTTTTTCAAATAATTTAAATTTTGGATCTACGTTAGAATATTACCTTTTTTCTGTTAATAGTGACAATGAGTTAAATAATTAACCTTAGTTTCATAATTACCAACCATCATGACTTGTAATCATTCAATTTTCTCTAATGTAGTATTATTTTTATTAGAATATAATTTCATAATAATATATTAATTAATGTTGAAATTTATTCATTTATATTATTTTAATATCAACAATTTCACGTAACATTTTCCCACATTATTTGAACTTCTAATGTTCAATTTCTATATTAGAGCATAATATATGATCATAGAATGAATAAATAAAGATGGTATGCATTTCAAATTAAATAAACCTGAAAAACATATGGAATTTCATTTTAGGTATCCTTAAATTAAGACAAAATAACATTATTTAAAATAATATCTTCATTAATAACAATGACAATTTTAGTGATGACTATTTTAGTGATGAAAATTTTTGTGATTAATGTTTTAAAAAGAATGATCCAAGAAGATTTTATGAAATCATCAACTATTTTCAATAAAATGTTAGATTTTTATTACACATTATTTTTCTTCTTTTATACATAATTATTAGAATCTATAAATCCTCATTAGATTATTTATGTAAAGTATTCATTAAAAATGATGTGGTATTAGAAAAATGAAAAATATTACATTTCCAAATAAATCTTTTCCCAATATTTAATATTAATGTCTATGTGTGTTGGTCTTATCAATACTATCATGTACCAAGGTCAATACCAAATTGGTCACTCGAGACCTCCAACAAAAATGCATGAATGGCATTCCTGAACCTCATAGACTGGAAACTAGTGTTAGACATCACATATTAAAATCATATAAATGATTTTAACACATAATTGAATAATATATATAACCATATATAGTGTATATTATAACTAGAGTAACTAGATTTATATGTCATGTTTATCATTATTTTCTATTGAGTAGAAGAGATATATTTAATTTCATTGAGTTTAATGCTTTCTTGAAATCAATGGTATGAACATGACATTAAACCAATGAAAATATAAGGATAAATTTAATTATACTATAAAAAATTATGCACATAGGATTTTCGTCCCAATTTGGTGGTTTTTTAATTTTTTATCATTAATAATCAATGGAATTTTTTTGTTGGAACCGATCAAGCGGTGAACCAGAGATGACATCTTGAAGGATCTATGTTTACTATAATAATGGTCTACCATTCAATTGAATTTGATAATAGGACTTGATATGAAAAAGATTGTTTTTTTTATTTTATGTGATAATAAGATTATTGGACTACTATTCTCATGGTCGTGTCACTGTGATGAAATTAAAATGATTTTATTCAATGATTAATCATGGTTAATTTATTAATGATTGGGGATTTAGAGTTATTGAAATGATATGTATAATGGATATCAAACTATATTTTCCCCATCAATGGATAAAATACTTTTTATATGAAAGGCTTTTCAAAGACTAGATTACAGTTTTACTATTGAAGTAATCCATATACATATTATTAGTTATTTTGTGGATGAAATTTTGAAAAATTATTCCCCCATCATTGTGGAATTTGAATTTGTATATAATGACTCAAATTTTCCAATTATCATAGTTTATGTAGAACATAATGTCATGGTTTATATTTTATAGAATAAACAATATATCTTCACATCTTATTCACTTTATCATTATGTGGTTTTCTCATGTTATCACTGTTATAATGAAATTAATTTGGGTTTTGTTTAGAATTGACATTTTGTTGTAGTTATTTTTTTGATTACATTTCACATTATTTGATATATTTTAATTTTCTAAAATATTGTATATAACTATTCATAAAAATATATATAACATGGTTTACAATTAAAAGTTCCAATTTTTTAAAAAAATATATATATATATAATATTTTTTTGAAGTATTTTAAAACATTTTTCCAAAATAGGTTTATAATGGGTTCTCGAGAAAGTTATAAACCAAGTAAATGTGGGACAATGTTAGGATATTTTTTATGTGCTTATTGAATTCTAATTTTTAGTCGTGATATTTAAAATATCATTATAAATCATAAATTTAATCCTTATACATATTACAAAACATATAGATAAAACATTGATGGAATCGGTTTCTTTATAATGATTGATGAGTAAAACATTTAGGGCTTCCACCACTAGTTCATTTAGTGAGTATAATAATTGATTTTATGACTTGACTTGATGGGGACTGGGCCGAAACTCCGCAATCATACCTACAATAGGCTAAGGGTTGGAAAGTCACACTGAGTAGGAATAACACACATTTCATAGGCCTTTACCTAATGTACCTATTCTTACTAACCGAGAAATACCTCAACGAAAAACTGAATATATAACAAAATGTTGGATACAATAAATGAATGCTGACATCTATAATGAACTAGACTACAAGAAAACCAAAAAAGTATAAAAAGGAAAACAGATACCCACAAAAACTGTAAAAGTTTCCAAACTGCTCAAAATATGAGGATTATTATCAAATGAAACAACAAGAATGCTCCTCGGCCTATCCTTGTTAATCACCTCGGTCTGTCTAACTCAATATGGTCCATATTCATCTGCTCCTCCAAGGATGCTATCAAAAGACATGTGGTTTTTAGAGGACCCAACATGTGTGAAGAAATCCCACACAATGGTGAGTATAAAATTAAGTAGTAGGCACCCAAAAAACCCTAATGAAAGGGGAGAAATGGAATGGAAACAATCCAGCTGACCTAGTTAAAGGGAAACCAATCAAGAGAGAAACTTCATTTCGAACAATCATTAGCTAAACAAGACTCTTCAACTTTTATATTAGGTGTGACAACCCATACACGTGTAAAAACCATAATGACTCCTAGAAAACACCAAGATATAATAGTCTATAAATCCAGGCCTCATGATGTTCTGACCTCATAGTCAAAAATATGATTCTACTTAGGGTTGGTTGTAACAAAAAAACATGGTGAACACACTTTAAGACCTCATTTATCCCACACAAAACCCATCAAAGCGATAAAATCCATCAGGAATAACTGACTTGGTCATTCTCTAGTGCCTGGTACTAGAGGTCTTGTCAATGCTAACATCTGCATTGTATATGTTTTAAGATCCCAAGTGGTGAAGCCCACCCCTCACCATTGTACGTAGATAAGGCTGAAGTGTCTAGACTATGCAACATCTGCATCCTCTCTAATGAGAGAGTTAACTACAAGACCAAAAACTCCGCCACATAATATGAGTGATAAATTAATAGATACTAAATAACCCATGAAGCCTTAGTCACTCTTTTATAGAGTGGATCAGAACTCTTTTCTTCAAGTGGGAACTAACTTCGAACCAGGAAACAGACAAAACTAGTTTATGGCCCCTCTCTTTGTAACTATAAAAAACATTTGAGGGAGAAATAAATCCAATAGATGACCTTCACCCCAATGAATCTCAAATACATGGTATCACTACTATTTATATGAAGACATTCACCCTAATTCTATAGGGGATTAACACTCTATGGAAAGATGAACCACCCCTTAGTACGAAAATGGAATAACTCTCTAACAATAGGATTATTATGGGATTCCCACACACCGATACGAAAGGGACTTGTTGAGAACATGCTAGTAGAACCACTCCCTGATACAAAAGGGGTGTACAAACATTTTCAAAATAAAATGTTTTGACGACCCACACCGTACAATGCTATTAGATTTATGACACCAATGATAGAGGGCCACCACCCTAAAATTATAGGTGAGTACTGACTCTATCTATACATAATGTTTGGAGGACCTTCCCCCTAAATTAGATGGGAAGTACTGACTACATAGATATAGGTCCCACGCCAAGGAATGAATGAGGAATTAATACTCTATATAGTCAATGAGTCCAGTAGGCCAACACCAAGGCATGGAATGGAAGGGTTCTCACCCAAACAATAACCTAGTAATGCACCATGATCAATACCAAGGTTTTACACCACTACAACAATTTCCTCCTCTAAGGACACTACATCATATCTAGTATTGCCCAAAGGATTCCAACATAGCCTTCAATGTGAAGAAATACAAAGGATAGGATACTAAAAATATTGAATCCATGTTCTAGATAAAGAGACACTTAAAGTAGAATATTATAAGAAAATATCTTAGAAAGTACACAACATGCACTGGGGTCCATAAGGTATATGAACCCACCTGAGAGAAAGGATTCGAATCCTGCTCATGAAATTTGCTTCGCCACATAGGGGTACATGGCCAGTACAACCCATACATGGAATGTTCTTCCTCATCTATCGGTTGGCCATCTTCTTCTTTCCTATGGACTGACCATCTATGTCCCCCCCACATCGTGTATCCCATACTACACAGTGTGATCATGATAATTGGACCCTTGGCTATGTATTTTTTACAATACCATGTCTGGAAAATAGTGTCCATGTACTGTGGTTGTATACTCTAACATGGTGTTGTAATTCCACAAAGCTTCCCCATCCATGTCCTATAATCACATGGTTTGGTGTCACTAAATGATGTGTAACTAAGGTACATCACATGTAGTCCCCCTAATTCATCTTCCATGAACATAAGGAACACACGATGTGTCTCTATATACTACATATATTATAGATAGAAATTCCCTTTCGGAATTTCATACAGAAATGCTAGATTCACCCGGATTTCTTGGAAAGATGAAAATGAACCTCAGAGGGATATCTGGAAATTGTAATAGGGTTTAAATCCATTGAAAAATTAAAAATATTGGGGATTGATTATGACACTCAATTCCACCTTCTTAGAGGGAGAAACTCCAATGCATTGAGTTCAAAATGATTACAGGATCATGAAACACCATGATCTAATGATGATTAGTGTTAGAATTAGAGATCAACAATAATATATTTTGTAGATTTGGATTTGTTTCATTAGTTGTAAAATCAGGGAGGGGAAGAGTCTCACCTCCTTAAATTTTTCACAAAAAAATATATGATGAGATGTTATAGGTTAAATTATATTCATTAAATTTTATACAATTAATAATATCAACATTTAACACCCACCAACATGCCTCTGACTAAACTCTCAACGTGAACAAATTCAAATCATCCATAGGGTAAACAAAATGTTATGAACTCAACCACAGTCTTAGAATTGTGATATGATACTTCAGTCTATATTTACTAAAGATTTTAAGGGAAACTATGTGTACGTGAAAAAAATTAATATTTTTAATATCACCACATCGCGGCTCTCCAGTCATAAAAGTCCTTCACTAACTGTGCACATTTATTTAGAAATATTCTTATAATTATTACAAATTCATTAAAGTAAAAACACGAGTCACAAAATTCTCCCCACATTAATCATTTTTCATTCTAGAAATGAAAATTCCTAGGCACAAAGTGATGAAACTGAGTTATCCTCATGAACTCCTAGGCCAGCGAGCTCACCATGGGATTGCATGATACATAAAATAAGACACTAAATGGATCCATATTGTCACACCTCACCCATTTCCATATATAACTAGGAAAAAAATCAAGAAACAAGTACCACATGTCTCATATACTATGATTGGGGAAAAGAAACATGCACTACAATATATCCATGGTCATTAGGTTTAGTAGTACACCACCTATCTAACCAGATGTACACACCAATATAACCATATGGATCACATCTAACCCTATATAAAATATTCCACAACCTCCTTAGGCATCTTGATATCAATGGTGACACCGACTACATGATAGTACCAATGAAAAAATAGGTATGTTGAAATGTAACCAATGTGTCTTACTGAGACTTTTTTCTATGTACCTACATTAGTAACATGACTCTCCAAATATAAAACAAAACCACACCCAATAGTGGAATCCCAGATGTGTGTGTATGGTGGGAAATAAATCCACACTATAGGAACATCATAGGGTATATGTCTGCCCCTACAGAAATGATCAAATAAAGGCTCTCCTCCACCAGGGCTTCCACGAAAATAAAAATGGTCCAAGAAGAAAAACACCACTGAAAAGGAAAGTACCATCTTCTACACTCTATGTACCAACCTCTCCCTTAAAAAAAAGTCTATAGAAATCATCCACCACACCTCACCAAATATGATTTTGAAAAAAAGTTTCACCTTCAATGTTTTTCTCACATAACAAAAACACTCCATGATGGGGAATGTGGCCCCCTTCTCGATGAGTCAAAAACTACATAAAAAATGCCACATACTCCAATAGAATTTCACATTCAATGATAATTCCTTGTGAATGTGGGTATATAATTCCATGAACCAACCCCTAGGGCTCGTACCGTGACTAACCCAAGCCTGTATTGCATAGGCCATGTTCTAGAAACTAACACCAAAAGAAGTATTCCTTAAAATGGGAAGTAATTTCCTTCAACCCTATACAAAGGCTTGGTTCGAGAATTAAAAATAATCTATGATGTAAATTGATGGAGTAAATGAGTTCTGAATGTAATGGGACCGGAATACAAGCCCAACTGAAAGTAGGAGTATCACTGAAAAGTAGAAATACAACTGAAAAAGGGAAAATAGTTACTAGGTCATCCTCATAGGATCCTACCAAAAGGGTAGGTACAGATCTTCTCCTCAACACTCCACATACTCCCTTATCCTCTGCATACCACCCAGTCCTGGCTCCCTCAGACCTCATCCCAACAACTCATCATCTACACAAGACACAACATGGTGCGGGAAAATCCCATGCAGGGGTGCATATAACAATACCTAGTAAAGACCTCGAGAACCCCGAGGGTCTCTCATAACTCTATAAAGGAAAACCACAAAGCATGATATCAATCACAAGCACAAAAAAATTAACACAGCTAAAACTAGGTATACAAAAAAGAGAAATGTGATTATGATGTTGACCTACACAGGATCACTATGAATAATGATAGCCAACCATGAGATTCTCTGGGGATAGTAATAAGTAACATCCCCAGTCACAACGTTGAACACCTCTGCTGCTGAGGAACTTGTCCTCTATTGTGTACAATGGGCCTTCCGCATCACAATTGGTGCTTCCCAATAACCTTGGATGGATGAGGTACTCCTCTTATCGAGTATTGTAGGACTCCCATGTCACACAGAGGCGCTCCCCAGCACGAGTCATTAGAGTCAAACATAGGTTCTCCCCATTGTGGCCTACTGAGGCACTCCTCCTATTGAGTATCATGGGTTTGCCGTGTCACATGGAGGAGTTCCCCACCATGGGTTTGCCACTTTACACAAAAGTGATCCCCACTGGTCTGTTGAGTCACACCAAGTTGTAAAGTCACCAGTCGTCAAGTCTCAGCCAGTCACAGGGTTCGATATGTAGGGTACTTGGAAAAAATTCTCCCCAATCCATCCATCATATTTGAACCGACACAAAATATCACAAATAGGTAACCAATTGATCTGTCGTGTCATAAGGGTCCCAACACTTTAGACAGATCATCGACCAAATAAATGGTCTGTGCATTATTAGCATCTCAGGGTTGAGGGCCTGGTTGGATTCGGGTGAGATCCAACTGGCCATACTCCATGTTTCTATAGAACATTCGTGGAGTAATTTAAAAGGACTATATCACTTCATGGATCCCAACGACACAGGTGGTGCATCAAACAGACTTCAAGTTTTCATGATAATGCCCTTTAAGTGTTTTTGGGCCCGAGTCTAGCCCTGTTGGGACCACATTGTGTATGAAGATTGTATTTTTTGTCAACAACTGTCAATAATAGTCAATACGAAGAACCAGATGAAGAAAGACTAAAAATATAATTGAAATTATCTAAAGTGAGGTTTCCTTGAGAATTTTTATTTAATCAAAGCATTGGATATCATACATGAGAAATTCTCTAAGAAGATCAATTGAGGTGATTGATACATTGATCCTTGGTTCAAAGAACTTGTGTCGAAGGTGACACATTTTTTACAACAATGAAGAATTGTAAGGTACCATTCATCTAATGATGATTCTAGAAGAAAGAGGATTTGAAGAAGACCATGCGACTCTTCATGATTGAATGAGAACTATGCAAGAGTTTTCTTGAAGAATAGAATCATTTTATTAGCCTGAATTATAGAATTATGGTTGAAGAAGAAGAGAGAATGTGGAAGAGCATGGAATTTTGGGGTAGCCTATCATTTCACATTATATCATAAACCAGAAATTTATTTACTGATTTGTATTTCACAAATATGATAATTTAGGGTAACTTGTGATACAATCCTTATGATGAAAAAGGGAGAAACGATGATGCCAGTCATATACAGTTTTTATTGGATGGAATAATGCTGCTGGAAGAAATGGAAGTTTCAATACTTCCCATCGAAAATGTGATGATTCTAAAGCTGTTCGATCAAAGGATACATATCATGAAAGTGGATTTCTTGATGAAATATATAGAATGGTTATGGGATACAGTGAAGAGAAAACATGTCAAAGGAATGGATGATCTGGGGGAAACACAAAAGAACATTTTATAGTGGCATCGTCTTCTAGTGTTTTTCAAATTTTAGGGTTTGAAAACCAGAAGATGAGAATTTTGTTTTTGTTCTAAGATGTTGCACGCAAGTTTGAAGATGGATTGATATGTTGTGCGCATATGTAGTTCCATGATCTGAACATTAAAATCTATAAAAGGAGAGGCCTATGAGAAAGATGGAGTTTAGCACGCAAGATTGGATTTTGTGTGCAAGATTGAATTTAGTTTGTAATTTTGCGTGAAAGGTATGATTTGAGGTCCAATCACTGAAAAATGGAAATGGAAGGAAGCGTGTGAAATATTTAATTAGTGTGCGAAAGGTGAGGTTAGCAAAAAAGAGACTTACACGCTAATGGTGACGTAAAATGGGGTTTTGCACGCAAGGCTTGATTTGAGGTCCAAACATCAAAAAATGGTAAAGGGATAAAGTGTGTGAAATATTCTAAGTAGTGCATTGAAGATGAGGTTGGCACGAATGAGGCTTATGTGCCCAAGGTGACGTCATATGTGGTTTTCCGCGATGCGTGACTTACGCACCTAAGGCGACCTCAAATTGAGTTTTGTGCGACGCGTTAAAAACTTTTGTGAGGCATCAGGGATTTAGCTCGTAGGTGTCAATGAGATCTATAAATAAAAGGTGACCCCTCCCATAAGTAATTCTCAACACTTATAAGAATTTGAAGCTCTGACATGCATAAGAAAAATAATAAAAGCTAGTTGTGCGAAAGAAATAGAGTTGTGCGTAAGAAGGAGAAGGTGTGCACAAGAAGAGATCTACACACATGATAGATGTTTTGTGCAATAGGTATTCCACGAAAAAAGATGAATGTTTCATGAAATTCACCGAAAAGGGGGTGCGCAAAAGACTAGGACCCGATAATCCATCAGTAGGTGAATAGATCTCTCGAAGCAACTTTGTGAAGAAGAAAAAACAATGAATGATTCAGCTCCACAAAGGGAAGTGGAACCACACTCACACAACTAGTGTTCATCACCCTCACTGTGCATTGCGAAGTGAAGAACAACTAGATGTGCAACTAAACTCACTTCTACACAAATGAAGAAGGTAGAATATTGAAACACTCATGTGTTGGTATTGCGAATTGAAGAAAGAGATTAAGACACTGCAATACCATTCCATATTTCAGTGTGTTAAAGAAAAAGAAGAAAAGAAGACAAAGAACAGAGTATCCCAAATCAAATGCTGAAAATTATTTAGGGAAATTAGATTCAAATGATGCCAAGTGTACAGATCTTTATTTCAGGAATAATCACATTTTTGTATGTGATCCAAGCCAATAAGAGTGAAGAATTTTTAGTGTAGCTGGTTTT
Source organism: Viscum album (assembly GCA_963277665.1). NCBI lineage: Eukaryota > Viridiplantae > Streptophyta > Magnoliopsida > Santalales > Viscaceae > Viscum > Viscum album. The sequence goes on from OY728146.1 coordinate 1,116,564,827, forward strand.
TTCACTAAGAAGAAGAAAGAAGAAGTCTAGTATAGTTGGTATTTCACTAGAGAAGAAGTGGAATAAATAAGGGAGAAATTGTTTCCTACTGATTTTCACGTAATCAAGTGATGATCACTAAATAAGACCTAGAGCAGAATCTACATTTTGAAGAAGGAAGATGACTCTCTCCATAGGCATTATAAAGAACCAGCTAGAGGATGCAAGTTAGACTAGGCCATCACCAGTCTAGAGAAGTGGATTGTTTTCCACCCCCCTATAAAGTGTTGGGACCCACACTGACTAGAGGATTGCCTTCCTAGCCACTGAATTATAACAAAATATTACATTATAGTTTATAATCCATGCAGTGGTCATTCCAATGAATGGAAAGGATGTAGCTACTCTTATTGAGTGGTGAACCTTATAAAAATGTCATGTCTATGCTTTTACTGCATTAAAATTATTGCATGCGACAGGAAAAAGGGAAGATCATAATAAAATCCAAACAGGTCAAGAAGTACATGTGTAAATGTAAGAAATTATTTTAAAAATTCTCTAACACTGACTTACCCCCCTCTCAGGGTTAGGCATATCCCAAACTGGTCCTCTCATGTCCGACCGAGTCAGAATGACCCGGGATGACCCGGTCTCAGCTGGGGCATGGCAGGGCTCGGCCCATCCGGCCGAGGGCTGGCCCTGCCCGCAAGTGGGAGGCCCGTCCCGCAAGGGACAGCCAAGCCCATATTATGAGCGACCTGCATGTGGGTGGCCCGGGAGGGCGGTGTCTTGGGGAGGGGTGACGACGTTGCAGGGAGGCAGCCCGACCACATGATGCACGACCCACAAGGGGGTCCTCCCTAACCATCACTAGGGGGCGACCCCCATGTTTCCTGAATGGGCGAAGGCCATTTTCTTTTCCTCACAACACCAATGCCACGCGGCGCCACCAGGTGGCCCATGGTTCCAACTAGAGTGCGTTCTACAGGTTCCATCACCACCGGCCAGTGTTCCAGCCAAACTCTCTAGTGTTGTGCTGCAATATCACCAGTAACCAACAGGTGTATCAGCTGCCATCCTCATGTCACTACTAAAAACGAGCCACGACCTCCTTTCTTCCTTGGTAGTGTGCGACAACATGTCGTGCCTCCTCCACGGTCGGCCAATGATGACCGCTCTGATTACCATCATGGCTTTGTCCTATGGCCTCCTCTTGCAGCGTGCATCAATGCCCTATCCCCAATGTAGCTGGTCGGTATCATCGCGCCATCAGGGTTACATGGAGTTGAAAAATTAACAATGTAACGGACAGTTCAGGCATGGTTCGTTTGACCTGTGCCCTTTGTATTAGCTCGCAAACATGAGAGTGGTTAAGGGTTTAATAATCAATTGAATTAAAAAACATTCAGAAACCCCACAAAGTTACCTTGCAACATCATCCCACAAGAATGAATAAATCATGCATCAACCCGTTAGTCGTTTGTTTCGTGTTCTTCATATTATTCAAGAACAGGAATGAGGAAATCATTCAAAAAGAATAAACGAATAAACGACCTACCTCGTAACCTGTTGGAGAACATCCGTGTGTTGAAGGTAGGTTGGTGTCCTTCATTCCCACAACAGGTTCCCAATGACACCACACATACGTCGTCCTCCAGTTCGTGGTTCCGTGTCACCTGTCACCCTCCCACTAGGATCAGCTCTGTGATCTAAGGTCTCGGCATCACAGTGCACCCACACCACTTCGTTGCTTTACGAAGTTCTGTCGGTACCTTCCCCCAAGATCCATATATATTGCAGATGGTGAGGGTACGTAACGGCGTTGGAATTTAATGGGGCTCATTAACTAGGAAGTTTCCTAATTCCCCAATGATGTCATTACTTAGGGTCAGATGTTCAATCCATTTATTGGCTTGGCACAACGTTGGCCCTGAACCTTTGCTTTTCCGTATGAGGATATGAAATAAAATAAGAAAATTATTATATTTAATTTCTTTTAAAATATCACAAAACATTCTTTTTTCCTGACCTATTGCAGTCTATGTAATGTTTCTCTTAATCGAATCCTGGTGCTATGGATTCAATGGTGCCCTTAGATTTTTAATCTAAGCAACGGTTCAAAATTTAGAAAACCCCTATCACGGGTTTACTAAACATACCCGAAAAAAGTTCATAAATTAATTCTGGGCAATCTAGGCTTTAGCATCACGCACCGTCCATTTTCACAGACTCGTAATAATCCCATATAATAAAAAAATTACTTGGAAAATCCTGGTCTTTACAATATCCACACCTTAAGTATTTTTTCCCAGAAATCCACAACATAGACTATGAAATCCAATTGGGGTACTGAGAATGAATCTGAGCCTCCCACTCCCATGTTCTCTCCTAGAGGTTTCCGTGCTTCCAGCGAACACGCAATAGAGGTATCGACTACCCACAAAGGACCCACTCTTGTCAATTATCACTCTCTACTGGAACCTCAGTAAATGCCGCCCCCAATATCTAAGTCCATCTCACCATGGTCCATGGCGTGAGATGGGAGGTTCACATATCTCCACTGCTGGGATACATGGAACATGTCGTGAACCCTCTCCAACTATGGTTGAAGTGACACGTGGTAACCCACCTCCCATATCCTTCGAATTATCCGAAATGGGCCGATAAACTTTGGTTATAACTTTTCTCTACGACCAAATATCAGTAGACCTCATCGAGGAGAGACTCACAAAAAAACATTGTCTCCCTCCTGAAACACAATAGGTCTCTATATTCTATTGACATTTTACTTAGGTCTGCTTTGTGTAGTCTTTTTCTGCTCCTGGATGGGTTTCACCATCTTAGTGGTAGTTCGTACCAACTCCGAACATATAAGAGATGACTCCCCTGGGTCTGTCCAGCATAGATTTGATCTACAGGGTCGACCATACAAGGCCTCAATTTTTTCCTTACCAATGATGGAGAGATAATTATTTTTGTAAAAGATATCCACCAAAGGAAAGGGTTCATCCCAACTGCGGCCCAAATTTTGGAGACATGCACGATCCATGTCCTCTAGCATCTGAATGGTCTGCTCCATCTGACCATACGTCTGAGGATGATAGGCGGTTCTAAAATGTTGTTTTTTCTTGAATGCCTCATTTAATCACTTCCAAAACCAGTATGTAAAACAAGGGTCACGGTCAGAGACGAGCATCAATGGAACCCCATGGAGTCGAACAATCTTCTAAACATAGGGTCATCCCAAGACCTCTACTGATCCTATCTCTCAGATAAGTAGGATGTGGGCCGACTTGGTGAGTCCTCAATGATCACTAAAATGGAGTCATGTTACTTGGATATACGTGGAAGAGATATCACAATTTCTAGGGAGACCCCATCCCATATCTACTCTGACACCTCTAGTGGCTATGCTAAGCCTTCTAGTACTTGAGGATCGACATTCAGATGCTGACATGTGATACATTTATAGAAAAACATTCACACCATGTTATTCATACCTAGCCACCAGTGCTAACTCCAAAGGTCATGGTACAACTTCACCAATCCATGATGTACTGACAGAGGGGACGTATAGAACTCCCTCAACACCTCCTCCTATAACGCCACTGGAACCTTTCTACGTCCTCTGAAGAGGATGATGTGCTCCCCACCATCAGAATACCCATCATGTGACTTCCCTGAGGATATATGATCACATTGGGCCTCGTAGTCAATGTCCCCAAGATACTCCTCCCTGACTACCTGAAGATACTAGAGATATGCTGCTCCACCTCTATCTACGAAGGATATCTGCAATGCGGCTAGCAGCACTGTCTCCACACTCAGCAAATACAAACCATACCCCTTTATTAGTTCAGTTGCTACCACATTCACCTTCCCAAGAGTATAGACTATATCAAAGTTATAGTCTTGGAGGAACTCTATCCATCTGAATTTCCATAGGTTCAGGTCCCTTTAAGAGAAGATATACCCGAGACTGTTGTGATCAGAGTAGACTATAAAAATTTTTCCCATCAAGTAATTTCACCACATCTTCAAGGAGAAGGCCACTGGTTCTAACTCCAGGTCATGGGTAGTGTAGTTCTTCTCATGCTGCCTCAGCTACCACAAGCCATAACCAATAACTTCTCACTCCTGCATCATGACACACCCAAGTCTACTCCCCAATGCATTGAAGTAGACCACATGCCCAAGTACCTCTTCTGGTAGCCCCCAGATAGGGCCACACTTCAGTCTCTGCCTCACCTCCTCGAAACACTGCAGGCATCTCTCCATCCATATGAAGGCCTTCCCCTTCTTCGTCAACACTGACAAGGGTGCTGAAACTCTGGAAAAGCCTGGAACAAATCACAAGTAGTATCCAGCCAACCCTAGGAATCTCCGCACCACCATCAGACTCTGAGGTTGATCCAAATAAAGTACAAACTCTATCTTTTCTAGATCCACTACAACTCCTTCCTTTGAGATAAAGAGTACCAGAATGTGGGACTATCGTATCTAGGACTAGCACTTCAAGAGCATACTATAAATTTGGTGATTTCAGAGTGTATCCATAACTATCTGTAGATGATAGGCATTCTCATCATACGTCATTGAGAAAATCAAGATGTTATCGATGGAAAACACCATAAAGTGATCATGGTATGAATGAAATACCATTTTCATGAGTACCATGAACAATTATGGGGTGTTGGTCATGCCGAAAGGCATATCCATGAACTCATAATGGCTATACTGATATTTGAAGGTCGTATTATACACATCCTCATCTCGTATCTTGAGCTGATGATAAAATGATCTGAGTTATATCTTGGAAAACTAAGGAGATCCCTTCATCTGATCAAAAAGATCATCAATCCTCGGTAGTAGATACTTGTTCTTAAATGTCATGTGGTTTAGGTGTCGATAGTAGACACAGAGTATCAAACTCCCATATGAATTCATGGAGAACAAAATCAGGGCATCCAATGGAGAAAAACAAGGCCTTATGAACCCCTTTCCCTATAATTCATCCCACTTTACCTATAACTATGGAAGCTCCATGGGATTCATATGATATGCTGGCGTAGATATCGGTGTCACCATGGAGTATAGGTCGATGTAAATGTCCACCGCTCTACTTAGATGTATTCCCTAAACATCACTAGAAAAGACATAGATATATTTCTTCAACACTACTGGATAGCTCGGACTCTCAACATCAACTTCTTTGAGGGTATGGCTAGCCAACTGATGAGTAATTAGCCACACCCTCCTCTGGGAATGTTCATCTCATGATTAAAAGGTTCCCTTCCCACCGGTTAAGGAAAACCAAGTCATATTTGCACAGACACACATAACATTGAATCAAATACCTAGAGCTACGCTCGTCCTCATACTCCTGCTCCCTTTGGTTAGATTGGACAACCTAGAAGTGGTGGCGATAGGACCTGAAAACGCTGGTCACTGCCTGCTACATGGCCAACTCTTATGAAACATTCACCACTGTACAAAACTCCCCGCTCAATCTTCTACAGCTACCTCGGTGGTCCCTCAACTGTATTTCGGTCGTCAGTACTGCGGGTCGGGCAATCGAAAACCATGTGACCCTGCCCGCCCCACGTGTTTAACTGCTTGTCCCTTGTCTGACCTCCTTTGCCTAAAAGCCTCACACCTCCGACCCTCCATCCTATGGTCGTCCACCAGAGGGTCTGGTCTACTTGGACTTCTGGGTCATCGACCTACTACCAGCTGCATAATACTCTGCTACATGTCTCTCGGTGGTGGGTCTCGTTGTCGGTGACTACTCAACTTGGAATCTCTCCACCAAAAGTGCCCGATATGGCACCCGATCCTGAGTCGGTATGATGAGCGATACCATCAATTCTCTGATATTTTATTGGAGACCCTGCTCAATGTTCTGTTCCCTGAATAAAGGGTCTCGTACCCTGTGGGTGGAGTTGCGGGAAAGACCAGTGAACCTCACCGAGTACTGGGCCACTTTAATGCTACCCTTTTGTATGTGAAGGATCCCTTTTATACACAAAGAGTGTATGGGCTATGGGATAAACTCTGCCCTAAAACGGCTCTCGAACTCCGCCCAGACTAGGGTCACCTCATAATGTACATGGAGAATCATCGTCCACAACCTCCTTGTTGCTGCCAGAAATTGCTGGCTACTAGGATAACCATAAAATCAGCTGGTGTACCAACTAAGTGAAAAACACTTTCCAAAACCTTAATCCAGACCTCAGCTTCTTGTGGTTCCATATTTCCTTGGAGCCTCAATTGATTTTTTCATTGGTACTCGTGCAACACACTTAGTCATCATGCACCATCTGCTGGTGGGGCTGGTGGCAACAACAGTCCAATGGGTAGTGGTGATACTGGTACACCAACTGAAGGTACTAATTCCATAAGATGGACTTACACCGAGGCCTCATCACTCGGTGGGCCGTCATCACATACCCTCCCAAGAATCCTAGCTGGATCTCTACATGGAAGCATCCAGAAGGAAGACAGATGTTCCACAATCAATAAGTTATACCTAGTGAGGTGACTCAAAGAAAACCACAAACAAAATCTTCAAAACACATTCATATTAGTGCTTCCATGTACTAAGTCAAAAACCAGAATTCAGGGTCCTGGTGTATGGATACGTTGGCCATCGCACCAACACCAGACTCCCTGAATTGAAATCAACACTCATAACGCTTAACACAATTGTTTCATAGAAAATAACAGATTCCTAGTTCTTTGGTAGAATCAAACTCCTATGACAAAACTTTATCATGACCTGTCCCCTGTGGCCCATGCCATGACTACCCCAAGCCCGCCTTCTATAGGCCAGGGGCTGGCGACTAGCACCAAAAGACATATTCCCAAAAAAGGGAAGGCATTTCCTTTATACCTCTAAAAACAAATGGTCTGAGAACACAACAAGAATCAATTATTAAATAAACTGCTCGAGTAAAATAGTGTTGAAAGAAAAGGACCCAGAATAAAAGCCCAACTGAATGTAAAATTACAACTAAAAAGTAATAATACAACTGAAAAAGGGAAATCAACCACTAGGTCATCCTCCGAGGATCCTACCTGAAGGGTAGGTACATATCGACTCCTCAAAACTCCACATTCGCCCATATCCTCCATGTACAACCTAGTCTTGGCTCCCTCAAACCTCAACCCAAATACTCGTCATCTGCACAAGACACAACACGGTAAGGGTGAAGATCGTGCAGTGTTGACTATAACAATACCAATTAAGTACCCCGAGACCCTCGAGGGTCTCTCAGAACTCCACAATGGAAAACCACAAAGTATGATCTCAATCACAATTGACAAAGAAACAGACACAACTCAAAGTAGGTATAAAATGAAGAGAAATATGATCATGATGCTGACCCACATAGGATCTCTATGAATGTTGATAGCTAACCAAGAGATTTCATAGGGATAGAAATAAGTAATATCCACAGTTACAATGTCAAACACCTCATCTTCTAGAGAAAGCCTCCTCTATCGAGTACATTGGGCCTGTCGCGTCACACAGAGGTGCTTCACACTTACCATAGACTGATGAGGTGCTCCTCTTGTCGAGTACCGTGGGTCTGATGCGACACATAATGGTGATCCCCACCAGGGGTCTGCCACCTCACAGAGAGGTGCTCTCCAACGTGGAATGCTAATATACTCCTCTTGCAGAGTACTATGGGTTTCTTCGTCATATTGAGGCACTCCCCACCATGGTTCCACCGCATCACATATAGGTGCTCCCCACTGGGCCACCGAGTCACACCATGTCAAAAAGTCAGCAGTCGTGAACCCTCATCCAGTCGTAGGGTTCCGTACATAGTGCGCTTGGGAGAACCGCTCCCCAAGCCATTGGTCATATTTAAACAAGCACGAAGTCTCATAGAGATTTAACCTGATGCTATTTGATGTCATAAGGGTTCCAACACATTAGATGGCGTGTCGACCGGATGCCCGGTATGTGTGTTATTAGAATCTCTGTGCTGAGGGCCCGGTTGGATTCGGGAGTAATCCAACCTGGTTGTAATCCAAGTTTCTCCAGAACTCTCATGGAGTAAGTCCAAAGGACTTTATCACTCCAAGGATCCCATCACCTTAGACGGTTCATCAAATAGACGTCTAGTTCTCCAGATAAGGCCCTTTATGTGTTTGTGGGTTCTCTAGGGCCCATGGACTGTCCGACCCAATCAGACTGACCTGGTCCGACCCAATCGGGGCCGGGCTATGGGAGGGACCAACACACTGGACCAAGGTCCGACCTGGCCCTGTAAGGGGGTAGCCTTACCCGCAAGGGTGGAGGCCCGACCCGCAAGGGGCATCCTGGCCTGAATAGGGCACAAACCACGAGTGGGGGGGCCTGAGAGGGTGGCGGGCTAAGAGGGGTCGCAGCCCTGAAGGGGAGGCTGCCCGGGAGGGTGGCAGTCCGGGAGTTACATAAGCCTTGAAGGTTCTGGGGCCAAGGAGGGCAGTGACCCGACCACATGAGGTGCAACAAGGGAATCACTCACCCATGTGTGGTTAATTTTTAAAGTGTAAAACAAATCAATTTTATGGATTGTATATTTTTTTGTAATATTGTAAACCATCTGGAAACTATTGATATGGCAATACATTGGTTAAATGATAAATGAAAAATATATGAATTTAATTAAATTTGGAATATTATTTTCATATTATTTAAATGTGGTCGTATTGATTATAGGGGAGCTTCTGAATGGGTTTTTGGTACTGGTTGGGGTGACATACCTATAATAATCATTTAGTGTAACAAATTAATACATAATATATCCCTTGGTATATAATAATGGGATTGAAGAATACTATATTTAAAGACCAATAACATTGAGAGAATACACTAAAATTCATAGAATATTTAGTATAGGATAATCCAATCGTTCTTTGTCCTATAACAATTGTTTTCTAAAATTACTATATGATAGTTTTCTAGCAGTTCCTGCTCTACTCCACACTTGAGACTAGTCCCTAGCCTTTACATTTCTCATTGTTCGTGGACAATATGGGGGGATCACTAGTGACCAACACAACCTAAAATATGGTGTGGTGTTGGCCATAATGATCTAGAACGTTCATGACATCAATTCATCCACCAATACCCTTCATAGGATATATATAACCGTGTAGACTATGCCCCATTCTCAAAAAACATAATTTAAAATATTCTAATTTGTTAAATTGTGAAAAAGAGTAGTTACACTATCACCACCAAAGATAATTTCAACATGAAAAGAAAACATGTAATCATATATATGACGTTAATATGTTCACATCTATTTCTCCCACTCACATGAGCTTTCCTAGATGTCCTCATGCTTCTAAAAAATGTGCAATAAAGGAATCAGCCTCCCATGAATGATATTATTATTTCAATCCCTAGTCACCAACTAGTACTTTGAGAAGGTATCATCATCCACAACATCTATCATACCATAATCAATAATTTTTTATGTGTATTGAATGTATCTTCTTATATTGGACACATGGAAGAAATCATGCACCGAGTCAAACAATAGTTGTAAGGCATACCAGTATGCCACCTCACCAATCTTGAATAGTGTCTAAAATGGAATAATGAACCATGTGGAAAAATTTCTACCTCAACAAAATATCTGTAATCCTCTAAGAATACATGTAGCCATCATAAAACATCAATGGCCTCTAACATCAATCCATTTAAGAATTATGTTAGATCTAGGTAGTCAGTATTTACTACTGGATAATATACACCATCTCTATTTTCAGTAGCACCAAATATGTTCTTATAAATGATTCCTACCATAGGTCGATCACTCATAGTTCTAACATGAAAGGTATACAAAAAAATCATTGAAAAATATTATACTAATAGAATAATGGTTACTATTTTTCTATATAAAACACAAGTAAGATATATTATCCAACTAGAATTTTCCTAAATCATACCCACAATCATATTAACCACTAGTATAACAAAAGGAGTCAACATTGATATTTTAATGTCTTATTTTCATAAAACAGTGTTAAATATTATTATTTTGAATCATTAACATTGTTTTTAATAAAAACTATAGTTAAAAATGACAGACATTATCCATTAACATTGATTTTTGTTATAACCTGAGTAATTGATTTTCAAATAATTTTCAGTGTTGGTTATTTTATAGAAATCGATTTTAAAATTTATATTCCAAAAACATTAAAATGAAAATTTCAAGATAATTTCATGAAGGATTTAAGTGCTAAATTAAATTTAAAAAAATTCATTTTAATGATAATTTTAAGAATTATATAATATATGTTTTAGTAAAAACTGAAATTAATATGATTTTAAAAAATATACTACAAATCATATCATTATTATTAAATCCATAAAATATTCACCCACTCAATTGATTCCCTATTAAATAGGGATTATACATATTTTATGACCTTCAATACAATCTCAAATTGATTTTCACCCATATTTAGTATACATATTTTACTATTAACATTTTATAGACTAATTGTCAGCTTAATCTTGACTTACGATGACACTAACAGATTTAAGTACCTCAACCAACATTGAGTTTCTATTGAAGTCAATTTACATCAACTATTCACCTTATTTCTCTTATATCATTGATTCTTGGTACTCATTTAATTATCAATGAGCTATTACAGTTGATCTACAAGCATGATTTGGGGTTTTTTGTTTTTTTACTTCCTTCTAACAATAGATTTTCAACATTATAGTACAAATTACTCTATATCCAGAAAGTTTGATTGAGTTTATTGTAATTAAAGAGGTATTTTTCTTTAATACTATCCAAAATTTGTATTTTTAAAATTTTTAATCTAAATTCTAAATAAATATTTGTAATCATATTTTTTTTTAATTTATTAAATGATTTTATGTTTCACTATTTGTTATTGAAAATCAACTAATGATAATGTGACATGGACATGTTAGAAAATTATGAAATTAATTGATATTGGAAAAAATAAATTTCAATAAGACAATACCTACTAGAGATACATGAGAAACACATGTTCTCAATCACCACAGAGTTATTATTCCAATAAAAATGAAAACATTCAATTTTTTTTGTAGAGAAGTTATTTATTTAGTAGTAGGAAACATATTCATATTTTTTATCATGTATGTGACGTATTATCATTTACAATATCATAATGATACAATCATTGATAATTTTTGAATATCTTCTAAATTAATTTAGCTTGATTATAGTTGAACCATGAGTTGAGATGGACAAAATTTCTCAAATGAGGTGCATTGAATTTTAATTAAGTGTATATGTTGTTCATTCAAATGTTGTTTAGTTTTCAAAGGAAAACATGGTGTTTTTAAGTAAATAAATAAAAAACATATTCAATTAATTACCTATCAAGTGATATCTAAAAATATATTACACATTAAGTATATTGGACTAAATATGTTCAATGTTTTTAAAAAAATGATAAACTAGATATTTAGATGTGTATATGTTATCTGAGAGCATGTCGTATGTTGGAAGAGGTTACTTGTGAAAACTAGGCCCCACCCACCAGTTGTCCCATAGAAACGTTGGCCCTACCCTAAGTCTCACCCATGTGCTGAAATGAGTTATCTGAATAATGATAGTCCTCATAGGAAAACACATGTCATTTCTAGTGTGATTTGTCCTCACTCACACACATCCTGAGAAACTTCCCAGGATGTCACCGATCCTGATCACTACTCTGATCACTACTCCAAGCCAAGCACGCTTAACTATGGAGTTCTAATCAGATAGGCTCCCGAAAAGGAAGGTGCACCTTATTGAAATGAGTCATATCATTTAGTCATTTAACCCTTTATCATCATTTGGGGGTGTTACATTCACCCCCCCCCCCTTTTGAGCACAGTGCCCTCGTTGTGAGCCTTACATCTCAACCCAGGTAGTACACCGCACTTAAGGCTGGGTATCACCTATGATACCAAATGTGACAACTGGGCCCCACCCACCAATTGAACCATAGACACGTGGACCCCACCCTAAGTCTCACCCACGTGCCCGAACGGGTTATCTGACTAATGATAGTCCCCACAGGCCAACACATGTTCTTTCTAGGGTGATTTTTCCTCACTCACACTCACCCTGAGAAACTTCCCAGGAGGTCACCCATCCTGATCACTACTTCAAGCCAGAAACACTTAACTGTGGAGTTTTAATCAGACAGGCTCCCAAAAAGGAAGGTGCACGTTGTTGACATGAGTCATATCATTTAGTCATTTAACCCTTTATCATTTGGGGGTGTTACATTAAATAATAGGTATCTCGTAAGAGTATATTATCCAAACCCCTACAATTGTACATATAAACACAGACCCTAGGGGATGCATCGCTGGTGCAGTAGATGACTAAGCCATCTCCCTTACTCGTCTTCGGATGGGAATGCCTCCCCTTCCATAGGCCAGGGGTTGGCGACTACCACCAAAGGCGTAAATATTGATAAAAAGGGAAGGTATTGCCTTTATGAAACTCAAAAAAACATACAACCCGAGTACAAGCAAAAGAAAAAACTAAGTAAAGCAATATGACAAGTGTGCTGAATGTACAAAGGGTGTCGAAAATACATGACAAATAGTACAGTACAAGGAAAAGACACACAGAAGGAAGGTGTCAAGCTGCTCCTAGACCATCCTCCGGAGTTCCTACCTAAAGGTTAGGTACATATGGCCACCTTAGCTCTCCATGTATGTATGTCACCTCCAGGTACTGTCTCATCGTAATGTCCACCTCTGGGTACCGTTTCATCATGAAGTCCACCTCCGGGTACTATCTCATCGTGAAGTCCACCTCCGGGTACCGTCTAGCTCTACAAGCCTCAACCACGATCAGTGGTGTCCGTCGTCTGAATCCAACACAAAAAGGTGAGTGCATATCCCGTGAAGGGGTGAGTATAACGATACTCAGTAGGGACCCGAGACCCTCAAGGTCTCACTAAATCCAACAAGGATAAACCACGAAGAATGATATCAACAGTTAACCTTGACATAGGTATATTCCCATACATATACCTAAGTTAACAAGTAAACCATCTCAATCATGAGGAAAACACAAAGGACATTGACCCAGCTCAAACCAGGATTTTTATCCACGATGACGAAAACAGAGCTGTTGGAGAACTCCTCCTCTGTCGAACGTAGTAGTCCTATCGTGACTCTGAGGTTCTACTCACTAACCTTAGACTGCTGAGGTACTCCTCCTGTCGAGTACTGCGGGTCTGCCACCTAAAAAGTAGTGCTCCTCCGCCATGGGTCTGCCACCTCACATAGTAGTGCTCCCCCTCATAGCCTACAGAGGTACTCCTCCTGTCGAGTACCACGGGTCTGTCACCTCACAAAGTAGTGATCCTCCTCCATGGGTCTACCATATCACAAATTAGTGCTTCCCACTTGGATATACAAGTCACTCCGAATCAAATCGTACAAGCAGTCATCAGGTCTCAGCCAGCTACAAGGTCATCGTCCTCTGTATGCTCGTCTCCAAGAGGATCCACTCCATGAGCCACCGGACGATACTCCAAGTATCACAATGTCCCATGAAGAAGTATCACAGAGTAAGGCCTCGTCACAGGGGTCTCAATGCAACAGATGGTGCGTCAATTGGACGCCCGGTCAGTGAGTTATTAGCCTCTTTGTTTTGGGGGCCCGGTTGGTTTCATATTCGAACCAACCCAGCCATATATCAACTATACCCCGAACTCCCATGGGGTATACAAAAATGAACCATTTCTCAACGAGATCACCAACGCCATTGACGGTTCGTCAAACGGACATCCGATCTGAATGTTATCTGCTTTTCCGTTCCAGGGGCCCGATTGGATTTCAGGTACATTCCAACCCAGATATACTCCAACTATGTCCAAAAATCTGGTGAAGTATGCCAAAAGAACCGTCTCATCAAGTGGAATACAACAAAGTCTAAGGCACGTCAATCGGACGTCTTGAGGTCATGTTATACGCGTTTCCGCTCCGAAGGCCCATTTGGTTTCGAGATCGAACCAACCTGGTCATTCACAAACATCACCAAAACCTTGAGTATAGAATACCTAAAATACCGTCTCGATCCAAGGAATTCTACGCAACTGACGATGTGTCGATTGGAGGTCCACAACTCAAGCTATGAGCGTTTAACAGAAGACGGTCCGAAGACAGGGGGTCTGGGCCCTGTCCGACCCAGGCTAACACCCCCAGGGCTAGCCCGAACCGATTCTACCTGAACCTAGCCCGAGTCCGGCCTGGTTGGGAGCGGCCCGGCCCGGACGGCACAGTCCAGCCCGACCAGCGCACCCGCGCCCTGCTCGGTTCACCCGCGGCAAGCCCGGTGCACCCGCAGCCATCCCGGAGACCAGCCAGCCGGCCCGTGCCCCGCGTGGCCTGCCCACTGGCCTTACGGTCACCGGCCTACTGAACTAGCCCGTGACGCCCCTGTGGTGTCGCTGGTCCAATCGGCCCGGTCTCCCGGGCCGAGTTACCGAGCAGCCTACATGGCGACTATCGGGCCAAACCGCCCTCGCGGTCTGCTGGGCCGAGCCCATCAGACTGGGTCAAAACATATCGAGCTGACTCACCCAATGGGTTGGGTCAGATCCAGTGAGTCTGACCGGGTCGACCCAGACCAGGTCGGCCCAGTTTGGGTGAGGCCGAGTTGGTCTGACCGGGTCGGACCTGACCAGGGCTCATTACTGACCCATTACCTTCTTGGGCCATATCTTTGGCACTGGACGTCTGTTTGACCAACTGTCAGTGGCTCCGGTACTCTTGGAGCATAGCCTTCCCTTTGAGTATACCCCATGGGAGTTCAGGGTATAGTTGAGATATGGTTGGGTTGGTTCGTAGACGAAACCAACCGGGGCCCTAGGACTAAAAAGCTAATAACTCACAGACCGAACATCTGATTGACGCACCGTCTATTGCATTGAGACCCCTATGACGAGGTGGTCCATTGTGCTACTTCTACGTGAGACTTCATGGCACTTTGATGTAACGACCAGTAGCTCATGAAGCAGACCCTCCCGGAGACAATCATACGGAGTGCAGAGACCTAGTAGCTGTAGACCTGATGACTGCTTGACCGATTTGACTTGGAGTGATTTGATTAGCCCAGTGGATGGAGCGCTCGGTATTTGGCGGCAGACCCACGGTGGACGGAGCGCCTGGTAGTTATCAGCAGACCCACGGTACTCGATTGGAGGAGTACCTCTATAGGCTATTAGAGGGGAGCGCCCGGTATTTGGCGACAGACCCACAGCGGACGGAGCACCCAATATTAGGCTGCAGACCCGCGGTACTCGATAGGAGGAGTACCTCAGTAGTCTAAGGTTAGTGAGTAGTGCCTTGGAGTCGTGACAGGGCCATCATACTCAACAGAGGAGGAGTTTTCCAACCGTTGTGGTTTCGATAATGAAAATCTTGGTTTGAGCAGAGTCAATGGCCTTCGTGTTTTCCACATGATTGAGATGGGTTACTTGATAACTTATGTATGTGTATAGGAATATATCTAAGTAAATTTTATCTGTTGAGATCTTTATTTGTGGTTTATCCTTGTTGGATTTAGTGAGACCTTGAGGGTCTCGGGGTCCCTACTGTGTATTGTTATACTCACCCCTACCGGGGCTACGCCCACACCTCATTGTGTTGGTTGCAGATGAAGGACAACACTGGTCATGGTTAAGGATTGTAGAGCTGGACGGTACCTGGAGGTGGACTTCATGACGAGATGGTACCTGGAGGTGGACTTCACAACGAGACAATACCCGGAAGAGACAGACGGACGTGGAGAGATGAGGTGGACATCTATAACAACCCTACAGGAAGGAACCCAAAGGACAATCCAGGAGCTACTTCACCATTCAGCTGTTGTCTTTTTAGTTGTACTTATACTTTTAGTTATAGTTGTACCTTTCTGTTGTGCTTGTATTTCCGGCCCCTTTTTACTTTTAGCATACTTGTTATATTGCTTTACTTAGTGTTTGCTTCTGCTTGTACTCTATATGTGTGTTTTTTTGCGTTTCGTAAAGGAAATTCCTCCCCTTTTTATCGGAATTTATGACTTTGGTGCTAGTTTCCAGCCCCGGGTCTATGAAAGGTGGGCTTGGGGTAGTCACAGCACAGACCCTGAGGATGGGTCGTGACAAATTAGGATTAGTGGAGTCGGTTCTACCACATAACATAGGACTCCAATATTTTCTTTTTTGTGAAGCAATAGTGTTAAGCGTACTAAGTTTGATTTTCAGTTCTGGGAGTCCAGTTTTGGTGAGGTGGCTGACATATCCATAAACGATGACCCTTACTTCTGATTTCTGACTCAATGAACGAAAACACTGATTGAGTGTATGTTTCCAAAAGATTTCTTTAAGTCAGCTCAAACCAGGTCAGCTCACCAGGTATAGTCTTTTGACATTGTCGCATCTGTTTCTTTTAGGATGCCTCCCCACGGACGACCAGCTAGAGCCCAAAAAGTTGTACATACTAACAGCCTGTCCAGCGACGAGGCCTCAGTACAGGGCCCTCTTCCAGTTGAGGCACCAGCAGAGGCACCAGCGGTACTACCAACCTTTGGGCCACCGATGCCACTTGTACCAGCAGAAGGCGATGCACGCCGCTTGAGTGCGCTGCACGAGTTCCAGCGTCAGAGTCCACCTAGGTTCCGGGGAGAGATGGATCCATAGGTGGCTGAGGATTGGCTAAAGGCTGTGGTGAGAGTCTTCAGGCTAGTAGGTACACCATCAGACATCATGGTGATCCTTGCTGCCAGCCTCCTTCAGGAAGCAGCAGGCAGATGGTAGAGCCCGATGCTCCAGATGCATGATGAGGCGTCACTCCTATGGGCAGACTTCGAGAGCCTATTCCTGGCGGAGTTTGTACCAGCCATCATTCAAGTGGTGCAGATACAGGAGCTACTTCATTTGTAGTAGGGCAGCATGAGTGTAGCTCAGTACTCGGCAAAGTTCATAGATCTCTCACGCTACTCTACAGACATAGTATGGGACACGTTCTACAGGGCCCGAACCTCTGAAAAGGGGCTCAGGAAAGAGATTAGAGCTTCAGTCATTTCTCACAGCATCCTGATTCAGGCATGGGTGTTGGAGCGATCCTTCATAGTGGAGAGTTTCCTTGCGGAGGAGTCTCCAACAGCAGAACCCACCACTAGTCGACATGAAGCGGAGTCTTCTACATCTAGTAGTAGACAGATGACATAGGGGTCCAAGAGGACCAGACCCACCGGTGGCCGACTGCACGACTCAGGTTCAGTGGTGTGGGGAAACCGGAGTGGAGTCAGAGCCAGTCGTGCCAATAGCGGGTAGTGTTACTCTTGTGGTGGGCTTGGTCACATGGCACGTGACTGTCTGACCCTCCATACAGATGATTAGAAGATAGATGAAGAACCTCCCAGGCAGAGGCAGAGGTTCGATCGAGGTGGTCCGTAAGGAGCAGGAGACCATGGCAGAGGAGCTGGCCATGCAGCTGGTGGTGGACGATGCTTCGAGGTGTTACCACCACCGCCACCAGGAGGACCACCCCGACCGCAGGGAGAAGGTGGACATGGGAGAGCAGAGCTTCAGGCAGCTGAAGCATATGACTATGGAGCTTTGGAAGTAGGTGTATAGGAGCGGGACTATTTCCAGGCATGAAGGCCTTTGTTCTTGGTGCTTCTAGTTTCCATGTTGTTGTTTTTTGTGGTTGCCTTGTGTCTTTGTACTTTGAGCTTCAGTAATAAAAGACATTTTTGTTTGGTATTTTTATTATATTATCCTTTTGTATGTTTGATACTAAGGGGTTCAAGTTAAGACTATTTCTTGACTGTCACATGTGAGATTTCTACTGGAGGAGACCTAGTGACCACAAATTGATGCCGACAATGTGACTCAACCCTTAGAGGCAAGAGTAACAGTTAGATCTCTTGGTAGTAGCATCAAGGCCTTACGACGTCATCCATGACATGGGTTGTACTATTCATATCAGGATTGATTGTATTAGGCAAAGAACATGGTTTATCCAAGGGATTAGACAAGATTTCCCTTTTCGGCAAAGGAGAAATCTTAGCAGATCTTGTAGAACCTAGGCGAGGTGGCTTACCGCCTGGCCCTTCCACCTCAGTTGCACCGAGTGCAAGATGTCTTCCACGTATATTAGCAGAGGGGATGTGTGCATGATCCGTCCCACATCATCGACCACGGGGAGCTAGACATTGTTGATGGGGAGACTTGCACTGAGTTCCAGTGGATATTGAGGATCGACAGGAGCAGGTCCTGTGTGGATGATCGATTCCCATAGTGCGCATTCACTGGCAGCACGAAAACCTCTAGGAGAGCACTTGGGAGCGGGAGGCTCAGATGTGTGCTCGATACCTCATTTAGTATCCCTAGTTTGTGTTGTATCTTTACGGGGACGTAAAGACCTGAGGTTGGAGTAATGTAAAGACTCCTAAATTTCAAGGAATTTTTTTTTCATAAATTCTTTGGAATTTTATGAGTACATGGTTTTTGACGGAACCTGATTCCAAGGCCCGGTGTGCCTGGAATAGTTTTTCTGAAGTTTTGTTAATCTTAAATTAACGTGTGTAAGCTATTTTCCTGAAAAATTGGAATATCTCTTAAACAGTTACTCAGATCAGAAATCTGAGGGCGCCGTTGTGCTCAGGATGGCGGGTTTACCCTAGGGGTGACTTAAGTTTAGTCGGCACGGGCCTCATGTGAGAGAACCCGAAAATGGCATAACTATAAATAAAATAATTAAATAAAGATATTTTTATTTTCCAAATGCTTATAACTCATAAATGGTATCTCGGATTAAATATCTGAGACCACTACTAAACTCATGAGGGTATGCTTTCTTTATGCAGATACTAACTTTGGTCGGTGCGGGACACCTGAGAAATTATTTTTTTGGCCGTAAATAAAATAATTAAGTGAATATTATTTTATTGTAAAATTCATAACTTCTAAAAAGAAACTCTAATTGAAAATAAAAGAGTGTCGTTGAGTTCATTGGGGCGTGTTTCTCCTAGGCAGAGCCTATCCTTGACTGTAGTGAGTCGAGGGTGACTAGTAATATTTTTCCAAACTTTTTGTTTGGGTATGTTCAGTAAATATACGAGCGGCATTTTATAACATTTGAACCAGTGCTCAGAATCGAATTCCGTGGGCACCGTTGAACTCGAAGCACCGATATTCGCTTAAGAAGACATTCACCTCAATGGCAGATGAGCTGCAATAAAAGTTAGTTTTTAGCTTTTTATAAAAATAATAATAAAAAAAGTACAAATCATTATTTTATTTTTTATGTTGCCATGTGTTGAGTGAGTTAGTTAAAACCTCCCCTTAGGAGTTGGAGGTGGGACCACCACACCCTAACCACCCATTTAATGGGGAGGGAGAGGAAACCTCTCAACCCCCACATCATTTAATTTTTTGTGTCGACGTAAAATTAATTTCTCTGAATTAATTTTTTGTGTCGAGGTAAAATTAATTACTCTTAATTATTTTTATGGGCCAACGTAAAATTTATTGCTGTCAGTTAATTTTATGGGTCAACGTAAAATTAATTGATGTCAGTTATTTTTATGTGTCGAAGTGAAATTAATTGCTGTCAATTAATTTTATGTGTCAACATAAAATTAATTTTTGTCATATGTTTTGATGTAGGCTATGTGGGGGAAACTTCTTAGCATACTCCACTCTTAAGTTGTGCCAACGAACCTATTAAATGGCTCCAATGCAATTTAATTCGCCCGAACCCCTTTTTAAATTAAGTAACTACATCATTGGAATTTAGGAAGGTTCCAAATAAATGAACCGTCATAAATTCCACGATGGTTACATACCTCTCCCCATCTTCTATATATTGGGAGCTTTTGAGAATGTTTTGGAACGGATTCACCAAGCGACGAAGAGTTGGTAAAGTATCACGACGCCCAACACATGGGGAAATCGTATCCTCTCCAACGAAGAATGAAGAACGTCGATGCCAACCTCGGCTCTTTCCTTCCTGATGTTGACGGAACGATGTCATCTTCTGCGACTCTCCATCGTTTAACGACGTTTTACAAGGTAGCAGTTTTATTTAATTTAAAGTATAAACATTTCCAATGTTCATCCTTTCTCTCACAATGAATAATGATGGTTTTTGTGATTCATACTTGCGAGAACCTATTTCTACCAGCCTAAACGCGGAGGGTCCGGACCAAACCAACATGGCCTGACCCCTCCGTTGTTCTTTTTGTGATGACTCCACGACGACATGGCAATGAGGCGACGTTGACGAAGGTGGTGAACAAAGGCCGCGCTACCCGTGACCTCTATGAATTACACCGCCCCCGCGACTCCCTGGCGCGCACCCGGTGCACTACCGGCGCACCTGCGGCGCCCTGCCGGTGCCCCCCTGACGCTCTACCAGTACACCCTGGCGCCCTGCCAGTGCAGCACGACACCCCCCGGCCTGCTGCCCAGCCAGCCCGGCGCCTCGCGCCCTGCCCGCGTCCTGCCCGGCGCACCCGGCGCACCAAGCACCCCTTCCAGCGGCCTG
Source organism: Viscum album (assembly GCA_963277665.1). Lineage (NCBI taxonomy): Eukaryota > Viridiplantae > Streptophyta > Magnoliopsida > Santalales > Viscaceae > Viscum > Viscum album. The sequence goes on from OY728146.1 coordinate 1,116,585,369, forward strand.
CCCGGTGCACCCCGGCGCCCCCGCGTCACCCTTCCGTGCTACCTGGTGTGCCCCCGTGTGCTACCCGGTGTTCGTCACCCTGCCCGGCGCACCCGCTCCCTTCCCGGTGCACCCGCGGCCAGCCTGGAGACCAGCCGGTCAGCCCTTGCCCCGTGCGGTCTGCCTCCTGGCCTCCCGGTCACCGGACTGCTGAACCGGCCTACGACGCCCCCGCGGTGTCACTGGTCGAACCGGCCTAGTCTCCTGGGCCGAGTTACTGAGCCGCCTCTATGGGGACCACCCGTGAAAATAACCCCTTTTGACTTCCTCCCCATTTTAATGCGCCACCGCAGTGGATTAATTGGGAGGAGCCCTCTATCATAATTCCTCAATTTATGAATTTCGAGCCAATGACAAACCATCCCACTCATATATAAAGGAGGATAGGGGAAGGAGTTCTGGATGGCTTCTTCAAGCAGCAGAACACTAGCAGCGGAGCATGGTGCCCAACACTTAGAGAGTTTTCCAATTCCTCCAATAAAGAACGTCGGCGCCACCCTCAGATCCTTCCTTCTGACGGATCTCCAATGTATGACACTTGAGCCGAGATCGAAGGCCTTTGCGGAAGCGATGAACGCCAATGATCATCTCCAGCTTCATCTCCTCCCATGTGTCGACGTCAATGATCCAACCTCCACCCCTTCATGTTATCTTCATCGAACGGAGAACCTTGAGGTAGGGTTTTATTTTGAGTATGTTATATTCCCATGATTATTACCTTCTAAAACAAAGAACGTAGATTAACTCCCTGTCAAGTTGATCCGTGAATGATTTTATTTGCGGGTTGGGAATATTTGTATGTGGTAAAATTGTTGGGAATTATGTTCAATTTTAATTGATTAAAATTGTGCCTCGTTTGTCGTTGAACATCATTGTTGTTTGACCTATTGATAACGCCTAACGCGGAGGGCGCGGACCGAAAAAACATTGCCTGACAACCCTCCGTAGATTGTTTTTTGACGTGCGTACTAACAGGCGATGACAAAATGTGCTGCATTAGTGATTTGAAGCCTTCGTAATGAAGTTCTGGTCCCTAGGTGACCATAGGCGCAGATGGTGGGCAAAACGGACCACCGGAGCGCGTCCAGTGGTTCGTGGATCACCACACCAGTGCGGCGATGCCGGCGAACGAAGGTGACGGCCGGAGCCGTCCAGCTACCTGGAGGCGGCGGTGCCCCAGCGCACCACCGGAGAAGACCCGCCGCGACCGTGCCGCTGCGGCGACGCGGTAGATCCCGCACGACCGTAGGATCTAGGACGGCGGGGAGGCGCTATGCGCCGCCTGTATCAATTAACGGCGAGGGCCGCACCCTCTCTTCGCTCGACTCACTTGTCCAAGACGGCCGAGCCACGTCCAATCGGGCCGGACCCAGACCCTGGTCGGGTCGACCCGGTTCGGGCCAACCCAGGGGGTGTTGGGCCAGGTCGGACCGGGCCCAGACCCCCTATCTTCGGACCGTCTTCAGTTAAATGCCCATAGATTGTGTTTTGGACCTCCAATCAACACATATTCAGTTGCGTAGAATTACTTGGATCGAGACGGGATTTTCGGTATAATACACTCAATGTTTTGGTGAAGTTTGGTAAAAGCCGGGTTGGTTCGAACTCGAAACCAACCGGGCCTTCAGAGCGGAAACACTTATAACTTGAGCTCCGAATGTCCGATTGATGTGCCATCGACTTTGTTGGATTCCTCTTTATGATATGGTTCATTTGGCATACTTCACCTAAGGTTTGGACATTGTTGGTGTATGGCCGTGTTGGATTGTAACCGAAATCCAACCGGTCCCCTAGAACGGAAAAACCGATAACATTCAGACCGAACGTCCGTCTGACGAACCGTCAGTAGTGTTGGTGATCTCGTTGATAAATGGTTCCTTTGTGTATATACCATTGGAGTTTGGGGTATATTTGAGATACAGCCGGTTTGGTTCGTATATGAAACCAACCGGGACCCCAGAACAAAGAACTTAATAACTCACGGACCGGGCATCCGATTGACGCGCTGTATGTTGCGTTGAGACCTCTATGATGAGGCGGTCCTTTGTGATACTTCTTCGTGGGGCTTTGTGATAATTGGAGTGTCGACTAGTGGCTCGTGAAGCGTATCCTTTTGGAGACGATCATACAGAGTATGTTGACCTTGTAGCTCACTAAGACCTGATGACTGCTTGTCCGATTTGATTCGGAGTGACTTGTATAGCCCAGTGGGGAGCAGTACTTTGTGAGGTGGTAGAACCATGGCGGAGGAGCACTAATTTGTGAGGTGGAAGACCCGTGGTACTTTACAGGGGGAGTACCTCTGTAGGCTATGAGGGGGAGCACTACTGTTTGAGGTGGCAGACCCATGGTGGAGGAGCACTACTTTGTGAGGTGGCAGACCTGTAGTACTTGATAGGAGGAGTATCTCAACAGTCTAAGGTTAGTGAGTAGCACTTCGGAGTCTTGACAAGACTACTGTTCTCAACAGAGGATGAGTTCTCCATCATCTATGTTTTCATCATCATGGATAAAAATTCTGGTTTGAGCTGAGTCAATGACCTTTGTGTTTTCCTCATGATTGAGATGGGTTACATGTTATCTTAGGTATATGTATGGGAATATACCTATGTAAAGGTTATCTGTTGATATCTTTCTTTATGATTTATCCTTGTTGGATTTAGTGAGACCTTGAGGGTCTCGGGGTCCCTACTGAGTATCGTTATACTCACCCCTACACGGGCTATGCCCGTACCATGTTGTGTTGGATGCAGACGACAGACAACACTGATCGTGGTTGAGGCTTGTAGAGTTTGATGGTACCAGGAGGTGGAATTCACGACGCGACGGTACCCGAAGCTGTACTTCACGACGAGATGGTACCCGGAGGTGGACTTCACGATGAGACGGTACCCTGAGGTGACAGACGGATGTGGAGAGCTGAGGTGGCCATATGTACATACCATTCAGGTAGGAACTCCGGAGGATGATCCATGAGCAGCTTGATACCTTACCATTGTTTGTATTTTCCTTGTACTTTACTTTTGGGATTGTATTTCTGGCCCCCTTTGTACTTTCATCCCACTTGTCATATTTCTTTACTTAGTGTTTGATTCCTCTTGTACTCTGGTTGTATGTTTGTTTCCATTTCATAAAGGCAATTCCTTCCCTTTTTATCAGGATTAACGATTTTGGTGCTAGTTGTCAGCCCCTGGCCTATGGAAGGCAGGCTTGGGGTAGTCACGGCACGGGCCTTGAGGACGGGTTGTGACATTACTGGTTTAATAAGTACTGGGTATGGAATTTTCATTTAACCAAACTAACTTATGTTATGTGTCATTTTGGTTTTGTAATATTAATCGAGAATGTTTACTATAACCTATATATATATATATATATATTTATTTGTGTTTCTATGTCAAACTTCTTTTAATGATAAATCTTTTATAATAATAGTTTGTAAGATATTTCTCATAACTATGTGTAATTGTTTTAATTTTTCTTAAATATTGATATTTTCAAAAAAATTCATAAAAGTTTTCTGATAATATTTATTATAATTTTAAATAATTTATTTCTTTATAATTTTTAGGATTATATTTGTTATAATTTTTTTGTTTAAATATTTTGAATTTTGGATATATTTTATATAACTATTTTAAGTTATTATTTATTTTTAATTGTTCTTTATGATAGTTTTTTGTTATGGTATATTTTTAGAGTTAATTTTATGTCATGAATTTTTTTTTATTATTATAATATTTTAAATGTATTAAAATTTATGTATAAATTTTTTCTATATATTATTTAAATATTATATAAATATTTATATGTTTTAATACAAAATGTTCTTGATGTGATATTTGGTATTTAATAGGTCATAATTGGATAAATTTATAATGAACCAATGATTAATATGAAAAAAGAGTTGATAATTACATTGAATTTTCATAACAAACTCTTCAAAAGAATATTTAAATTTATTTCCATGAAGGAAGTGTTTGAATACGAAAAGGGAAAATTCTAGAGAAATCAAGGGTCATCACATTTTCTATGGGTTTATCGATAATTATACATGTTGGATCACAAATGTTGAATGAATTGTAAATTAAACATCTAGTATGGATTAAAATATTATGAATGTGATTGAGGAACATATTAAAGTATTAATTCATGATGTAGCCATTGAAACCATAAAAAATTTGAAATTGTTGAATGATTGTACGTAGTTTCGAAGTAACCATTATTGAGAGCTTGTACAAAATATACAGTGTTATCAATTTATTTATGATTAGTTAACTTGCATGATAATAATCGTTGTAAAGATAAATGTTTCTCTAAGAATCTTAAACATTTAAAAGTTCTTCTTCCAGAAAGTTACAGGATCCCAGTTTCCAATTAGAAGGCAATGAAAATATTATGCCACATGGGTTTGGGTATAAAAATATACATGATTTACCCAATTATTATGTGTTTTATAGGATGGAAAATTAATATCTATCAAATTTTCCTAAATGTGGGACCTCACGCTATAAGATGAATGTAAAATGGAACTCTCATTCATTATCAAGTACTAAAAACTGAACTCTTACAAAATCAATTTGGAATATTACAAAAATTACTTACAATAATTCAAATAATTAAACTATGATTCATTCTTAGGTACCATAATCCAACCTCATGATTAAATAATTTGTAACCTTTTATTAATTCTTTGTTTAAATTACTATTTGAAAAATAAATTGATTAAAAATGAATTTTATGGAATAAAAATGAGTGCATATATGATTGTATCTTTTATCACCCTACTGATTCACCAAAGTGAAAGGGATTTGTCATAAAATTTCATTATTTAGGATGAGAACATTGAAAACATAGAATGAAACTATTAAAAAATAGAATTAATATAAATAATTTCCTAATAATCCATCCTAGTTAATTGGATATTTTTTGGTTGTTTCCAACTTGTTCCCAGAAATATGTTTGTGGAAAAAATATGTTATGATGAGATTGATAATTTAAACATAAAAACAATAAGGAAATGATATTGATCTATATCATTCATAATTTTTAATTATTTTATGTCTTATTCAAACTTCACTAGCACTTATTAAATAGAATGACATTTATATTACAGGATCTAAATAATTTTATTCAAAACCTCATTATGATTCATTAAATAGATAGTTACTTATTCATATATCATGATTGTTGAAATATCTATCAAAAATATTTCATCTTCCCAAGAAAATATTTGATTTCTTTAGCCTGATTATCAGTTTTGTCTATGAATTTCTCTATAAAAACTAATATTTGAATCATATTTTTCTACAAGTTATTTATAGCATATGTGGTTTTATTCATCATTTTCTTCATATTTTCAATAGACTATTCAAGAATATTCATATCAGATTCAACATTGTGAGACTATTTCACTACTTTGTTTCACGAATTCTTATGTGTTTGATAATTTTTTTATGAATTTAATTATTGGACTCATTCCATATCACCCGTTCTGAAAACACATTCCTTGCCTTTGATTTTTGAATCATATTTTAATGAATCAAATAAACATTGGATTCTAATCATGGAAAATATGGAATTTTTCTTCAAATATTTTTAATTACTATATAACATATTTACTCCATGAACTATAATAAAATTTAATATTTATAGAATTAGATATTTCTATATCAGGCAATAGAGGATGGTCTGATCTGAATTATACTTTTTTCGTTTCAATTTCTCATCGTACCTTGAAATAAATTTCTCAACATTATTGAAAAAATTCCAATAGAAATTTGAATGATATCACCATCACCATATTCATCTTATTTATTTACATATACATTAGAATAATGATCATTTTTATCATTCATTGATAATGATTCCATGACATTATCATATTGGGACATTTTGTTCTCATAAAATTCAATCTTTTCATTTTCAAAATATTTTTAAGGTAGTAAAGATGATATTGTTTGAGAGGTTATTAAGGAAAACTTATCAGATATGGAATCAACATATTATTCATCATCTAATTAATCTTCTTCATCTTCACCTATTTCTTCCTCTTATCCTTCAAATTATCCTCCTTTTTAAAACAGTAACTATATTTTAATATATTGTAAATTTTTTGGCTCCTCCCTCCATATATTTATAAAACAATTCATGAATCAATTCTTTTGATCTTAAATCCATTTCCCTAGTATAATTAAACCCAAATAATTTTCCCAAAAACAAAATTTCTTTTTACATTGTCTGAGTTAAAGGGAATATGAGTATTGAATATTGATGTCTTTTGATTGGTTAATATGATATATGGATTAGATTTATTGTTCTGAAATGGATGAAGAGTATTGTTTCCAAGGATACATCAACACCTTATAATAGAGAATCTATAATATTTTAATCTTAAACATTCATCTGTTTTTAATTTTTTTATTATTCTTAATCTTAAACTTCAAAATAGTTTTATCCAAATTATTACTTTCAAAAATCAAAATTAAAATCCCCAAACACTTATAGTGCATGTAACCGATCTATCCATATGGGGAGAGATTTATTTTTTTTTATTCATGTTTGTTATTAATTTAGTGAATTTTGAAGAAATTAAGTGTCAATTTTAGTGTTTTAATAAAATGGTGATTCAATTTCAATTTAGTGACAAATTATATTAAAGGTAATGAAAAACAAAAAATGGTTTGATTAAAATTTGGAAGAATCCATCAGGGCTACAGATTTTAATGTTTTTAATTAAATCAATTTTCTTATGAGTATGTGTTCTTCATAATAACTCTTATCTTCAGGTATTGGATAATGATATCCCCTTGATCTGGTAATTTTTTTTAAGTTACCAGAAACCAATTACATGGTTTGGAATTTTGTTTCTATTATTTTATTAATTATAACTCTTTTTTAGATGATAAAGACATCCAATAATCATGGATCTTATTAATCGAAATTCCTTAGAGGATTCCAAGAAATCCCATTCAGGGTCTGATATGAGATTTGTAGCGATATATGGATATAATTAATAAGTAATTATTATAGAAGAATGAATATCATAAGTAAAATATACCAATTGATAATATATAACCCAAAATTGTTTGGAACCCCAACACAAAGGTGATTTAGCTACTCATGGTGTAGCTGGTAAATATAATACTTGTGACACTAAAATTAACCCTCAAATTCTTTTGAGTGTAGGTCATTAATAAGGTATCACAAAAGAACATGATCTTATCTCTTATCTCATTCTCTTTCTCTATCTTCTTGGGAATCTCTAGAATTTCCCCCCATAGACTGACATAGAAGGAGTTCATCTTGAACATAGAGGGACTACCTTCCTATTTATTATTATTAGGAATACACAACGTGTACTAGAAATTACATGGTGCGTACTCTAATTAACATGTTTTGTCCATATTTTCACTTTTGTTGGGTGAGCTACCTCACCACTCTTGACTTCGAACACAGAGATTCCCAATAGGTGGAGGTTCACGACGTGTAGTTCCACCCTATATAGCATGTAATATCAATCATGGAACACCAACAACTTATATAAGTGAACAAATGGCCTATATATGGTATGAACATGGTGTGTACGTTTTGACCGATAACTTGGGCGTATAACCAGTCCTTCTGATACGTGTTGTGGCAATATTACACAACGTTTGTAATAGGTTCATGCTTTTTATAGTTTAATATTGATTCTGTCCATTCTCAATTTAATACTTTGGATGGAAAACACTCTAAAATCATCATAATCACCAATATAATACATTTTATCAACAAAATTTTTGATATTGGGTGAAAAACGTTTTTATTCACATTAATTGTAACATCCCAAGTAAGTAATGAATAATAGATATTTTTATCCATGTCTATTAATGATTAAGATAGTGTTTTAGAGGCTTAAAATGAAAATAAATACAATCTTATGCATGGAATAAACTAATATTCTTAAAAGATTGTTTTACTGCCTTTTGATGGCAAACCATTTTTGAATCTATCTTTTGACAATTTTATAAACTATGTTTGTCAAAATAAACTTATTCTTTATGATTGGGACATCAATATTTACCTTGTGGGAATTTTTGGTATTTTTCTGACAATGTTCATTTTTTAATGAATAGTGAAAACTACTGCATTTTACATCAAAACTGCTTTTTAATATAATTTATTTATATGATTAGATTATGTTTTGAATTTGTTTTGAAGTGAAATTAGAATATATTTTTACCATTTTATCCAATGGTGGTCATTGGAATCAATTTCACTTTGAAATTGGACTTAAACTGGTGTCAAACGTTTGATACTTATTGTTTCATAAAAACACGCTATTTGCTCTGACAGTGGGAATTAATTATTAAATTAATTAATTTGACTTAAATGTATTTAATTTTGTAAAATAGACTTCATTTTTGAATTCGGAATATCAAATATAGCTTAGGGTGAATTTTGGTAATTTTCTGAAAAACTTCAATTTTTGATGAATAGTGAAACCACTAAGTGGTAATCAAGCAAACTGATTTTTCAGTTAAATGAAAGTTTACCACTAATGTGTATTGAATTTTGAAAATCCGACATACATGGTTGTCATTAATAAGTAAAATGTGGTTCAATGAGATTAAAATAATTTTTTGGTGAATAGTAACTTATTAAGTTTTTAATCGCGATTAGTGGTAATTAGTGTAGTTTAAGGTATAAATAATGCTTTAATAATATGAAATGACCTAGACACATGTCCCAACCTTATTGGTTGTGTCATGGCCGACCAAGAAAAGCCATGGGTCAACTTGGGGACCCCATGGAGACACTTTTGTTGGGAAATGACATAAATAATTTTTTATTTAATGTAAAAGTAAAAATGACACAAACATAATATTTTTTACGAAAACAAATTTTACATGGTGTTATAAAGATCATATTTTTTATTATAAATAGTCATTGGAAAGATAAAAAGATTTCCAACATCATAGTATTTTTTTAATAATTTTTATACATTAAACAAATTAAATTATTTATGACATAATAATGATGCAGCAATGACATCATTATTTGACGATTTAAATAAAATGGAAAGATAATGTAAAATCTATGACCTACAAATGGCCAAAACCAATTTTATGAGTGGATTTCGAACCCTTTTCACCTTATCCACGAATTATATCAATGTGGGACCTTTTAAAACCGAAACACATTTTCAAGTAAAGTAATATTTCTTTACTTTCCAAAAGTGCCCCTCCTCTCCTCTTATAAAAGGCCCCCACCTCTACCTCATTTCACACACTCCTCAAGCCTTTGGCTCGGCCAAACCCTGCCCATTTACTCTCTCCACATCCCTCTCCTTATCCTAGAGGATTCCCTTTGGGCAGAATCCTTTCAAAGGAAGCCTTTAGGCTCAAATCAAAAGAAGTTACACTTTTAAAGGTAAATCATTCTCTCATGTTCATTTGTTTTATTTTGTTTCTCCAACCCCCTAAAATCTTTTTATTTACTTCTTTTGTAACAACATCAGTATCTTCAATATACTAGGATGTTGTTATAAGATTTATTTGAGCTACACTCTCACACAACTACATCAAATGGTTAAAGAACATACGGTTTCCGTGGATGGAGAAATTCTGCCTCCCGAAACGATGATTGTTCAATACTCATTTAACACCTTCAAAGGTGGACATTATGATGTCACTATTTTTATATATGATATATAATATGTTTATTTTTTCCTTAAGCTTCTGTTTTTTTCATTTTGGGCATACCTTTATGGTTTCCATTATGGGTAAACACGATATCTTCATTTTAGGAAGTGCGGACTACCGCCCCCTGAAAGTGATTTGATTCGTTAATACCATATGTGGGTTGTGTAAAGGATAAAGTTAATGATATTATATATGTTATTATACTGGAATTATAATATACTCTTATATCATTATGAACCCATTCCAGAAAATACGAAATAGAAATGGAAGTAGCGTTCATGCGTACGTACGGCTTACCGTCTCCATGAACGGTGCATTTCATTTCTTACCTCTAAATGTGATGTAATATTATAAATACATGTATATGATGAATATATATGTTATATATGTTATCCAAATCATTAATATCATTCTGGATATAACGAACATTTGACCAAATTAACAACATGTAAGTGTAAGAAGTCTGTTTTTGACTTAAGAACAAAATACCGAAAAAATGAACACTATTAACTTAAATGATTACATGATGTTCATAACATGGTATAAAAGGAATAATGAACTTTAAAAAGGTTCATAAGCAACTAGAGATTAACTCAAGTTTATTATTCAGGAGATTAATGAACGGTCGGGTCAAGTCGGATACGAGGTATGGGACTTCGTCTCAATCTCCTTTCATTGAGGCATATTTTATTTTATACACAACTTTCTTTTATACGGTGTATAAACCCCTTTGACTTTTACGTTTATTCAAAAGCAATCTTTTTATACGAAGCGTTTACTAAATGAAAAAAGGGAATGTTTTTGTCGTACGTATGCGGCGACAACGACTTCTCCACCGTCGTGACCGTTATTTGAGTTTCGGCTTCCTCTACAAGCCATACCTTTTTTTAAAAACGAAAAATAAATACCATGTTATACTTTGGTATTGAAAATGTCTTTCATAATGTTTTTATTATATCAATGTGTTGTATTGATATCTCGTGATTGAAATGTGGAAATGTTATGTTTCCTTTATGCATGTTTTATGTGATATGATTATGTTATGGTTCTTGGGCATTATTATAATGACGGGTGGTTCCGTGATAAACTAAGGGCGGGTGAGCCCGTTATAGCTCTCCAATGCATTGGGTAACGTGAAGTAGTGAAACGTTAAGGTTTCTTCGAAGAGATTTTAGGGAATATAGTGTGATGGGTATTCCAAACGTAACCAAGAGGGTTACTCCCTACATAAGAATGTTATGAATGCCTCAAGTTACCTTTATGTCTTATGATTTCTATGATTTATTCATGATTTTATGAGGTATGTTAAAGTGCCTATGTTTTATGGGTAAAGTATGATTTCATTCTTATTTATATATGAACTCATGTTTCCTTTCCATGTTTTTTTTATAACCCATACTGAGTTTTTATGCTCATCCCAAGTTTTTGAAATGTTTTTCATAGGTCAAGGGATAGGTACATGATAAGATGATAGAGTCAAGGATGTGTCAAGAAATATTCCATGTTTTATTTTAAATATGATTCCATTGATGGGAATGAAGAATACTATATTTATGTAACCACTTTGTTTATATGTGGAATATAATGCAAGTTTTATGATCTAATTCTCTAAAACTCTAAACCCGAAAAGATCCCCAATGTGTAATCTTGTAATAACTCAAGATTTAAGTAAGGATTAAGGCTGGGGCCTTATAGTTGGTATCAAAGGTCGGTTTAGATAACATTAGGAGTTAGAATTCTATTAAATGATTATCCAAAATTTTTTTTTTTGAAATAATATAGAATTTAAAGATTACCATGTTGCTTCATCTAAGACATGTTTGTTCAGAATGGTTTTCCACAGAGGAAACAGGGAAGCAATTCTAGGAAGGCATACAGAAAGAAATAACCTTCCGAATCAGCATCCCAAGATGGTCGGAATTGGAACTGAATAGTTTGTTGCAGTAATGGAGCAGTTGACTCAAGCGATAAATGGTGGTGGTATCCATGCACGAGATCAGCCAGATCAACCGCAGAGGAACATGTCAGTGGTGGAACATTTCATGAGGCAACATCCACCATCATTCAGAGGATCATCTGACCCTGTGCTAGCTGAAGGGTGGATTAAAGCACTGGAGAAGATTTTTGATGTCATGGGGTGTTCATACAATCAAAAGGTTAGTCTTGATATTTACTGTTTGGAGGGTGAAGCAGATCAGTGGTGGTCTATGGTTAAAAATATCAGGGACGCTGATGAGATTGATGCTCTTGACTGGGATGAATTCAAAGGTATGTTTCTTGATAAGTATTTTCCTAAGGCTGTTCGACTTAGGATGGAAAAGCAATTCTTGGAATTGAGGCAATAGGAAGACTCAGTGGCTGCCTATGAAGAAAGGTTCACTCGATTGGCAAGGTATGCTCCAAATTTTATCCGGGACCTTGATAGTAAAATCAATCATTTTTACTCAGGATTAAAGCCAAAATATCGAAGGGCATTAGCTTCTCATGAGTTTAAAAGTTATGAAAAGATTGTTTGATGTGCTGAGAAGGTGGAAATGGAGTTTTCCGATGACCAAGTTTTCTATAACAACCAGCAGAAGAAGAGACCGAGGTGGCAGGAGAAAGGTAAGAATTCTTCAAAAAAGTCTGATGGTAAGAGAACTAAGTTTCCAGTTTGTGATAAATGTGGCAAAAGGCATGTTGTGGAATGTCTTCTGAATTCTGGGAAGTTCTACCGATGTGGTAAGATGGGACATAAGGCTCGTGATTGCACTGAAAAGGATCAAGGTGAAGGTAAGAACAAATTTTATCTACAGTTAGTGAAATGTTATAAGTGCAATGAGATGGGTCACTATGCAAACGAGTGTCCGACAAGGAGCTTGAGTGATGGGAAGCAGTTAGACTTCAAGAAGAAAGGGGTGGTGAAATCCATTGCAACTACTTCAGCAGATGTCGGGCCATCAAATGAAGTTGTATCAGGTACTTTGTTTGTTTTTTCAGATTATGCCAGTGTGTTGTTTGATTCGGGGTCTACACATTCTTTCATCTCTGAAACCTTTTCTAGTAAAATGGGAATACCATCTCAAGAAATGACTCCTGAACTTTTGGTAAAAACACCTAGGGGAAATATCGAGGCAAAAAGAATTTATAAGAATCTTCCTATCCTTATCTGTGGAAAGAACCTATTTGAAAACCTTATTGTTCTACCTCTAGTAGAGTTTGATGTTATCCTAGGTATGGATTGGCTCTCTATTTACCATGCTAAGATTGACTGTAGAGCTAAAGAAGTTTCTTTTCAGAAAGACTTTCAGTTTTTTTACAAGAATGAACCCTTACTTTTGATAACATATCAAGAGGTCGAGAAACTTGTAAAAGGTGGAAATGAATGATACCTTGCACACGTCGTTGAAAATAAAGGAACTGTTCAGATTAATGATGTGCTAGTGGTAAATGAGTATCCTGATGTTTTTCCTGACGAGTTTCCTAGAATAATACCAGATCGGGAAGTTGAGTTTACTGTTGACTTAGTTCCTGATGCTAAGCCAATTTCAAAACCCCCTTATCGAATAGCACAAATTGAACTTTTAGAGTTGAAGGAGCAATTGTAAGATTTATTAGAGAAAGGTTTCAATAGACCTAGCACATCACCATGGGGTGCTCCTGTTTTATTTGTTAAAAAGAAAGATGGTTTTATGAGACTTTGCATTGATTATAGAGCCTTGAATAATATCACTGTTAAGAACAAATATCCTTTGCCTCATATCGATGATTTGTTTGATCAGCTCCAGGGAGCTCAATTTTTTTCAATGATTGACTTGAGATCGGGGTACCATCAGCTAAAGGTATAGGAGGTAGATATTCCGAAGACCGCGTTCCGTACGAGATATGGCCATTATGAATTTGTAGTAATGCCTTTTGGGCTAACCAATGCACCTGCTGTATTCATGGACTTAATGAATAGAATTTTCCATGAGTTCTTGGATATGTTTGTGGTGGTTTTCATTGATGATATTTTAGTGTTTTCTAAAAGTAAAGAGGAGCATGAAAAACATTTAAGGGTTATCTTGCAAACCTTAAAAGAAAAGAAACTGTATGGGAAATTCAGCAAGTGTGAGTTTTGGCTGCAACAAATTTCTTTCCTTGGTCACATTGTTTCTAAAGATGGAAGAACTGTTGATCCTGCAAAAACAAAAGTTGTGGAAGAATGGCCAAGACCCACAAATGTAACCGATATTCGTAGCTTCCTTGGTTTGTCGGGCTATTACCGAAGGTTTGTTAGAAATTTTTCACGGTTATCTAGTCCAATGACTAAGCTAACTCGGAAGGGTGTTAAGTTTATCTGGACAAAAGAATGTGATGATTGTTTTCAGGAATTGAAAAGAAGATTGGTGAATGCTCCAGTTTTGGCACTACCTTCCAGGAATGGTGAGTTTGTTATATACAGTGATTCTTCATTGAAAGGACTTGGTTGCGTCCTAATGCAGAATGATCAGGTAATTGCTTATGCTTCACGACAGTTGAAAACTCATGAGGTAAATTACCCTACACATGATTTGGAACTAGCTGCTGTTGTTTTTGCTTTAAAAATTTGGAGGCATCATTTGTATGGAGTAAAGTGTGAAATATATACCGATCACAAAAGTTTAAAGTATATATTCACTCAGAAAGAGTTAAACATGAGACAAAGGAGATGGCTGGAATTAATCAAGGATTATTATTGTACAATTCATTACCATCCGGGAAAAGCAAATAAAGTGGTTGATGCTTTGAGTCGAAAAAGTAATCCTTCATTAACAATGTTGCGGTTAGAACGTGATCCTTTGGTTAACGATTTGATGAACTTTGGCATAGAAGTTGTTGGTGCAGGAAGTCCTTCTGTTTTGTTTAAGGTATCAGTGAGATCTTCTCGATCAGATAGAATCAAGCAAGCACAGAATCAAGATAGTGAGTTGCAGAAAAAGGAAGAGCCGGTTCAGAAAGGTAAGTTGCCTGAATTCAGCATTGATAATGATTGTGTTTTGAGATTTGGGAAGAGATTGTGTGTGCCTTGTGATTCATAGTTGAAGAGAGAGTTGTTATGTGAAGCTCATAGTTCTCCGTTTTCAGTTCATCTGGGCAATACTAAGATGTATAGAGATCTGCTGGAGTATTACTGGTGGGATGGAATGAAAAGAGATATTGCTGATTTTACTGTGAAGTGTTTGACTTGTCAGTAGGTTAAAGCAGAGCGGCAGTTACCGAAAGGGATGCTTCCGCCTTTACCAGTACCAGAGTGGAAATGAGAGAATATATCCATGGACTTTGTTGTTGGATTACCGAAGACATCTCGAGGTAATAATGCAATCTGGGTTATTGTTGATCGCTTGACCAAATATGCTCATTTCCTTTCTATACGAGATACTTTCTCTCTTGACCAACTTTCCCGTTTTTATCTTAAAGAGATAGTCAGGTTACATGGAGTTCCTCTCTCCATTGTATCGGATCGTGATCCCAGGTTTACTTCTATCTTTTGGAAAGGCCTTCAGAAGTCATTGGGTACTGAATTAAATTTTAGTACAGCTTTTCATCCTCAATCAGATGGGCAGTCAGAACGAACAATCCAGACATTGGAGGATATGCTACGAGCTTGTTCTATGGATTATCAGGGAAGTTGGGACCAACATCTTTCTTTGGTTGAGTTTTCATATAATAACAGTTTTCATTCCAGTATACAGATGGCACCATTTCAGGCATTATATGGGAAGCGGTGTCGAACTCCAGCTTTCTGGAATAAAGTGGGTGAAAGGAAGTTGATGGGACCAGAATTGGTAGAAGAGATGGCAGAAAAAGTTCAGCTGATTCAGAAACACATGATAACAGCTCAGAGCAGGCAGAAGAGTTATGCGGATAACCGGAGGAAGGATCTATCTTTCGAGGTAGGTGATCATGTTTTTCTCAAGGTTTCTCCTTGGAAAAGTGTGATAAGATTTGGTAAGAAAGGAAAGTTGAGTCCAAGGTTCATTGGACCATAAGAAATTCTGGAGAGAGTTGGATCAGTTGCATACCAAGTGGCATTACCTCCAAGTTTATCGCAGGTACACAATGTTTTTCACATTTCAATGTTGAGAAAGTATATGCCAGATCCATCTCATGTTTTGAGTCCAGAGGTAGTTCAGCTGGAAGAGAACCTATCTTATGAGGATCAACCGGTCCAGATTCTTGACCACAGGGAGCAAGTGTTACGGAATATGGTGATTCACCAGGTAATGGTTTTGTGGAAAAACCACATGATTGAAGAGGCAACATGGGAATCTGAAAATGCAATGAGGGATAAGTACCCCCATTTATTCGATAAGTAAATAAAATGCGGGGACGCAATTTTCTAAAGGGGGGAAGGATGTAACATCCCAAGTAAGTAATGAATAATAGATATTTTTATCCATGTCTATTAATGATTAAGATAGTTTTTTAGAGGCTTAAAATGAAAATAAATACAATCTTATGCATGGAATAAACTAATATTCTTAAAAGATTGTTTTACTGCCTTTTGATGGAAAACCATTTTTGAATCTATCTTTTGAAAATTTTATAAACTATGTTTGTCAAAATATACTTATTCTTTATGATTGGGACATCAAAATTTACCTTGTGTGAATTTTTGGTATTTTTCTGACAATGTTCATTTTTTAATGAATAGTGAAAAACACTGCATTTTACATCAAAACTTCTTTTTAATCTAATTTATTTATATGATTATATTATGTTTTGAATTGGTTTTGAAGTGAAATTAGAATATATTTTTACCATTTTATCCAATGGTGGTCATTGGAATCAATTTCACTTTGAAATTGGACTTAAACTGGTGTCAAACTTTTGATACTTATTGTTTCATAAAAACACGCTATTTTCTCTGACAGCGGGAATTAATTATTAAATTAATTAATTTGACTTATATTTATTGAATTTTGTAAAATAGACTTCATTTTTGAATTCGGAATATCAAATATAGCTTAGGGTGAATTTTTTGTAATTTTCTGAAAAACTTCAATTTTTGATGAATAGTGAAACCACTAAGTGGTAATCAAGCAAACTGATTTCTCAGTTAAATGAAAGTTTACCACTAATGTGTATTGAATTTTGAAAATCCGACATACATGGTTGTCATTAAGAAGTAAAATATGGTTCAATGAGATTAACATAATTTTTTGATGAATAGTAACTTATTATGTTTTTAATCGCGATTAGTGGTAATTAGTGTAGTTTAAGGTATAAATAATGCTTTAATAATATTAAATTACCTAGACACATGTCCCAACCTTATTGGTTGTGTCATGGCCGACCAAGACAAGCCATGGGTCAACTTGGGGACCCCATGGAGACACTTTTGTTGGGAAATGACATAAATAACTTTTTATTTAATGTAAAAGTAAAAATGACACAAACATAATATGTTTTATGAAAACAATTTTTACATGGTGATATAAAGATCATATTTTTGATTATAAATATTCATTGGAAAGATAAGAAGATTTCCTACATCATAGTATTTTTTTTATAATTTTTATACATTAAATAAATTAAATTATTTATGACATAATAATGATGCAGCAATGACATCATTTTTTGATGATTTAAATAAAATGGAATGATAATGTAAAATCTATGACCTAGACATGGCCAAAACCAATTGGATGAGTGGATTTCGAACCCTTATCACCTTATCCACGAATTATATCAATGTGGGACCTTTTAAAACCGAAACACAATTTCAAATAAAGTAATATTTCTTTACTTTCCAAAAGTGCCCCTCCTCTCCTCTTATAAAAGGCCCCCACCTCTACCTCATTTCACACACTCCTCAAGCCTTTGGCTCGGCCAAACCCTGCCCATTTACTCTCTCCACATCCCTCTCCATATCCTAGAGGATTCACTTTGGGCAGAATCCTTTCAAAGGAAGCCTTTAGGCTCAAATCAAAAGGAGTTACACTTTTAAAGGTAATTCATTCTCTCATTTTCATTTGTTTTATTTTGTTTCTCCAACCCCCTAAACTCTTTTTATTTACTTCTTTTGTAACAACAATAGTATATTCAATATACTAGGATGTTGTTATAAGATTTATTTGAGCTACACTCTCACAAAAGAACATAAAATGGTTAAAGAACATACGGTTTCCGTGGATGGCGAAATTCTGCCTCCCTAAACGATGATTGTTCAATACACATTTAACACCTTAAAAGGTGGCCATTATGATGTCACTATTTTTATATATGATATATAATATGTTTATGTTTTCCTTAAGCTTATGTTTTTTTTCATTTTGGGCATACCTTTATGGATTCCATTATGGGTAAACACGATATCTTCATTTTAGGAAGTGCGGACTACCGCCCCCTGAAAGTGATTTGATTCGTTAATACCATATGTGGGATGTGTAAAGGATAAAGTTAATGATATTATATATGTTATTATACTGGAATTATAATATACTCTTATATCATTATGAACCCATTCCAGAAAATACGAAATAGAAATGGAAGTAGCGTTCATGCGTACGTACGGCTTACCGTCTCCATGAACGGTGCATTTCATTTATTACCTCTAAATGTGATGTAATATTATAAATACATGTATATGATGAATATATATGATATATATGTTATCCAAATCATTAATATCATTCTGGATATAATGAACCTTTGACCAAATTAACAACATGTAAGTGTAAGAAGTCTGTTTTTGACTTAAGAACAAAATACCGACAAAATGAACACTATTAACTTAAATGATTACATGATGTTAATAAAATGGTATAAAAGGAATAATGAACTTTAAAAAGGTTCATAAGAAACTAGAGATTAACTCAAGTTTATTATTCAGGAGATTAAAGAACGGTCGGGTCAAGTCGGATACGAGGTATGGGACTTCGTCTCAATCTCCTATCATTGAGGCATATTTTATTTTATACACAACTTTCTTTTATACGGTGTATAAACCCCTTTGACATTTACGTTTATTCAAAAGGAATCTATTTATACGAAGCGTTTACTAAACGACAAAAGGGAATGTTTTTGTCGTACGTATGCGGCGACAATGACTTCTCCACCGTCGTGACCGTTATTTGAGTTTCGGCTTCCTCTACAAGCCATACCTTTTTTTAAAACGAAAAATAAATACCATGTTTTACTTTGGTATTGAAAATGGATTTCATAATGTTTTTATTATATCAATGTGTTTTATTGATATCTCGTGATTGAAATGTGAAAATGTTATGTTTCCTTTATGCATGTTTTATGTGATATGATTATGTTATGGTTCTTGGGAATTATTATGATGACGGGTGGTTCCGTGATAAACTAAGGGCGGGTGAGCCCGTTATAGCTCTCCAATGCATTGTGTAACGCGAAGGAGTGAAACATTAAGGTTTCTCCGAAGAGATTTCAGGGAATATACTGTGATGGGTATTCCAAACGTAACCAAGAGGGTTACTCCCTACGTAAGAATGTTATGAATGCCTCAAGTTACCTTTATGTCTTATGATTTCTATGACTTATTCATGATTTTATGAGGTATGTTAAAGTGCCTATGTTTTATGGGTAAAGTATGATTTCATTCTTATTTATATATGAACTCATGTTTCCTTTCCATGTTTTTTTATAACCCATACTGAGTTTTTATGCTCATCCCAAGTTTTTGAAATGTTTTTCACAGGTCAAGGGAAAGGTACATGATAAGATGATAGAGTCAAGGATGTGTCAAGAAATATTCCATGTTTTATTTTAAATATGTTTCCATTGATGGGAATGAAGAATACTATCCTTATGTAACCACTTTGTTTATATGTGGAATGTAATGCAAGTTTTATGATCTAATTCTCTAAAACTCTAAACCTGAAAAGATCCTCAATGTGTAATCTTGTAATAACTCAAGATTTAAGTAATGATTAAGGCTTGAGCCTTATATTAATATATATGAATAAGTATACACAAATCAGGCACATCAAACACCCCAAAACATATCCATTATCTTTCTTAAAGAAAAATAATAACATTTATCAGTATAATTTTTACTCCAAAAAGGTAAGAATTTAACTAATTAAAATTGTAAATATTATATCCATAGAATAGTATTTAAAAGGTACAAAACATATTTCAATTCCAAAGATATTCTAATCATTCCTCATATATAATTTTATTAATAATTTTTATCCTATTTCATACACATTTTTTAAATATCCATAAATAAACATGACACTTTATGATTTACCTAAGGAAAATGGTCTACACTGAACACTCAAGATTATTTAATCTGATTTATTCTCTATCATATGTATATACACTATATCTACGGGCTTGTAAGTGTTCACATTCACCACTTCATAAGTAAAATACCAAAAATCATGAGGGTATTCAATATGGATCATATATTTTTGATTTTAATGGTTGGTAGGTAATGATGAAAAAATATCTCAGAGTCTTGAAAAAGAAAAATAATTATTAAATAATAATGCATGATTTAAAAAATAATCTTAATAAAAAAGTACCCCCAATCAGGATCTCTCAATGTGTATCATCACTATGATATTACCTTGATAATATGATCCCAAATAAATCAATAATATATAATTAACGAATATGGTCCCTCTTTTCCATATATATATATATATATATATTAATAATAGGGACAACTGAGAATACAATGAATAGTTGTTTTTGAAACCCTTTCTGGCCATGTGAATAAGTGATAACCTCCCCCATACTTGAAATCATGGTAGCTCAAAAAAAATACAATGAATGGCCAAAACCCCCCCTCTAAAATCAAGTGAATAATCATGAAAATTTAGAAATAATTAGGGTAGGATGGGAAATTAGGCATATAATATAGCTTCCAATCATAGAAGCTCATGGATTATAAGTGTTTTACAAGGATCATATGTTGGGCAGGTCTCAAGGTAAAAGGGCTAAAAAAACATTCTAATGCCCCAATCATTTAATTTTATTGAAAAGTTCATCATGTTTTGATGTGAAAAACTATAAAGCTTAAGTAGTTATGCATATCTAACGAATATCTCAAGAAAGAGATCATAAGAAATAATTTGTCAAAAAGGCATAGAGTACCGCTAGAGAATGGGTAAAAATAAAAGGTTAATCAGGTCATGACGTGAGTAAAAATGATGAATCTAATAAATTTAAATGTCCAAGACCTTAAATCTAGAATCAAACTATATCAATAATCATTTAATTTTGTTTGAAAATTAAAATAAGCATGAAAATTTTACAATTCCATTATATGTGTTTATTATTTATAATTATAATTAATCCAAATCATTCCACAAGTTAAAATATTTTAACTATTAATTATGTCTCCTAAATTAGTTCAATGAAAAGACTGGTGTATTCTAAGACCCTCCCCCACATATAATACAACACATGCCCCCCATGTGAAATACCTAAGAAGAGGAGAGAATGTGGGAGAATAGTGGTGGAAATATGAGGAGAATAAATAGAATAATTAAATACAACGTATAAAGGGAAACGAAAATCTAAAAAATACTCCCATCGTGGTTAATGGAATCACATGGCAGTAGTTGAAAAAGTGATGGCCAAGGAGCTCCATAGGACCTGTGACTATCGAGGGAAGGGAAAAAGGAGTTTGAAAATACATACATCATCACATCCAATTAATAGAATAAAAATATATATAATGGATATAGATACACCAAAATTCAGTAACTGGGTTGCCTTAGAAGAGGCGTTATCTACAATACATGAAGCAAGATATGGAGAAGCAGCCTTAGTGGATACTGGAGTCCTGGTCCAGACACCCTAATTATATAGAACAACATGCTCTGTAGGCATAGCAGTGGAAGCAACAGCAAGGCCAACAATAGATAGAAAAAAAAGAATCAGTGGCTAGAGCTATCAGTGGTGGCTAGGGGACAGAAGGTTGAGGAGAAAATGGAGGTACCAGCGCAGAGACTAGGGGTAAAGAAAGGGTATGGTGGCAATGAAGAAGCCCCAACATCTACTCAAGCTCCCCAAGTGTATGATCCATATCATCTTGGACTCTGTCCAACTCATCCATGTAGAGGGTTAAGGAGAGATCACATGAGGGTGTTAGTGGAGGTGGGGAAGTGAAAGGCGTATTGGAGGAAATAATGTAGGAAGTGGAAGGAAGGCCATATGAAGAAGAGTGGGGTGGGGATGGAACATACATGATTGGATAGGGTGGATACAAGTTAGTAAAACCAGTATAAGAATATGGGTCATCTCTCACCCCAACAAGAGAAGGAGCATCCTGCACCATCCCATTGTCATCCCCATGTTGCTCGACCATCCTCATCTGAATAATCACTAAAAATTCAAGATTCTTATAGGATACCAAGAGGTATTTTTAGAGAGAGGGAAAGAAGACTCCCAAATGTTGTTTTATATAGGTGGAATTGAAAATTCCATTCATGTTACCCTGAAGGACATGTATCATAGAATGTATGTAGGTAGCGGCAAGGCAGGGGAGGTTATGGTAATACTGACGTACAATGAAAGTAAAAAGCTTCATGTCCCAACCAGACATGACATACATATCCTCATAAAGGGGAAAATAATGGTTCAAAATCACCTATGGGGGAAACAAAGGAGAATACAAATGATGGGAGAGATCTTTGACGATGTGGGGGTGTACCTATGGTCAGGCCCAGCAAGATCCTACCATAAGGAAATTAGGATAGATTTCTCGGGATGGGTAATGGTTGTGATAAGAGGTGGGGTGGTAGGATGGGGGTTGAAGCCACACCCTCGTGAAAAATAATCGATTTTAAGGGAAAAAGGGAATCCCACTAGTAGAAAGAGAACTAGGTGGGATATATTGGTGGGCATATGATGGTAAGCGAGCCCATCGAACTGAAAGGTCACCGTGAACTCAAAAAATAAATCGATGTAATTTAGAGTGCTAACCATTTGTTCCTCAAGGAGATGTTTATGTCCCAGGATCTCCTCAATATCCTAATAATTTCTCAAATTAGGGAGAACACTATTTTCTACGTAGAAACCTCTCATCTTGATAGTGTAGCAAGAGAATCACCCCAATATACTAGTCACAAGGGGACCCTCATGAATGATCAGGCATGGATACTGGATAGGGAGTGAAGTACCTAGTTCTAGTTGTAGAGGAACTTAGTGTGCCAGAGCAGATGGTCCTGCTACAATGGTAGGAGGTGGAGTATCAGATACTAGAGAAGGTTTAGAGGTTGGTCCAGTAGGCAGCCTTACTGGCTTGGTTGGTTCCACTACGAGCGTGGAGAGTAACACCCAGGGGATGGAGCTAGAAGAGGGAGTGGTAGCAGCCGAACTCGAATCCATTGTCGAATTAGAAGCATTAGTGGGAGCAGGGAGGGTCACCAAGAAAGGAACTGGACTGATGGAGGCCACAGAGGGAGGAACCATTAGAAGAATTGGTAGATCAACCAATACTGGGGGCTAAAAAACATGGAAATCCAAAGAAGGATGCTCGGAATGTTGAAGATAAACTCGATGGTGAGGGGGTTGCTCACCCTCTCCATTGAAAGATGGTCACTTCCTAAACATGGGATCATTAAATTCCATATATAAAAGTTAATAAATCAAAAGAAATGTAAATAAAAAATATTAACAATGAATGAAAATACGAGAAAACATAAAATTAAATATAACACGATGTGTAGTACAAGGGTACACGACATGTTGTAGGATATCTGTAAGAGCTTGTGTACTATGGATAGACACTCCATGAGGCCATGTGTTGGAAAAACAGACATTACACAATGTGTAACAAGGTGTACACAAAATGTAGTAAAAAATGGAGTGGTTCCCTTGCAAAGAGGAAGACACAACTCGACTAGGGTAGGGGATATGTCTTTTTAGACGTTGTGTGGAAAGGGGTACATACCATATTTGTTAACATGATGTGAATAGCGTTTAAACCGTCCACATGGAGTCCTCCAATGGTTCAGAGGACATGAAACATACCGAACAGACACTCAGTATGTGGTGACATTGGAAGAGGTCATGTCCTAGAAGACACAAGTCGAGCCAGAGGGCAATGGGAGGCATGATACACTATGTGTCCCAAACATAAATTCCATGTATAATTATAATGATAAATGTGTGGGTTGGTGGCCATGTACAATATGTACATGAAGTTTGTTCTTCATGCACTCCGTGTACTATGCAGAGAACTAAATGGTTGGATTAATTGAAAACGCCCTAAATGCTGATGAGAATTTGAAATAGAGGTAGTAGAATGGCATACCTTGTGCGTGGAGAAAAATTTGAACAAAATGAGAAAAAAAAATAAAAAATGGTGGATTGATTCGGGGGAGGGTTAATGGCATGTGGGATAAGAAAACGTAGAGGAGGGGGTCGCGTGTCATAGCTTGAGGCCAGGTAGAGCCCGAACATTATAGGAAAAAGACACAAATTGTAGTATGATGTACATGAAATGTATGTTTTTTTATTATGACTAGTATAATATTAATATTATTTTAAACTATATAATTAATAACGATAATAATCAAGATAATATGATATATATATATGTATATATTATTTAGTAAAAATAAATCAATTCACATAATGTTTCGGGGAAATACACTTTTGATTATAATATTTTAAAAAGAGAACTGCAAACTTTGGTCCGGTTCTAGGGGTGTGATTCGAACCGATGATAGGACATTCAGAATGCAATCCCTCAACCACAAGAGAAGAGGTTGTAGTGCTGCTGATATTTAGTTACATTTAATATTAAATGTAGAGGTGTAGTTCTACATGGGACGAAGAAAACACATGGCATTTGTTTCTAATTTGAATAAAAGGGATGAGGTATGGAGATTATCCAAGTTAGAACCTATGTCTTTTGAATACATAGCTGAGACTCTGCCAATCTTCCAACCTCAGTCAGATGTATTTTCTTCTTTCAACAATTTTTTTATCGTTATATTGAAATCATCATTCACACTACATTTATCATAATGAAAGAAGTGTGATTTTTATATGAAAAATGACAGAAATGTGCCGGTTGTCAGGATTCGAACCTGGGCCTTTTAGAACTGGTTTACTACTCTAGCCAGCTAGTCCATCACCATCATGAGTTTTATTTTATATATAAAAACATTTTATTTTATTTTAAAAATTACCACACATGTCATTTAATTAAACTCGAGTTTTAAAAAAGATGAACCTCGTGCCGAAGATAGGTATGGAGGGATTCGATCTACCAAGGATGGATATGTTACAGTGACCGTACTATCATCACCAACATCATCCATGTATATTAAATAATTTAATATATATTTTTATAATATTATAATATAATCTAAGAAGATAAGTATAGACCATTGGTATATGTGGTACACGGCACATAACCACTAGGTTGCCTCCCTAGAAGATCTATTGTTTTATATCATTGTATTGATCTTACCTAATCATATTGCTCCTATAATTATATAGTGGATATAGTATCCACCATATTATCCATTGGAAAAAAGGGTTTCAAATGATACCCAATTACCTTGAATTGTTGACCATCTTCTCCAGCCACTTCCACTACACCATGGTGGAATACAATGATCACTTTGAAGGGTCCGAAACACTAGGAATTTAATTTACCTAGAAAAAATCTCAAACATGAGTTAAATAATAAAACCACATCACTAGTTGGAAATGATTTTCTAGAGATCAAGATGTCATGGCCCACCTTTATCTTCTCCTTATATATCTTGGTATTCTCATATTCCTCCTTCTGAATTTCATCAACATATGTTAGTTAAAACTTGAATTTTTCTTATACAGCCTTAAGATTGTAGTTTAGGGATTTCACAACCCAATAATATTTATGCTCAAGTGCCATAGGTAAAAGACACATCTTCATATAGATCAATTGGAATGAAAAAAATCCCCCAAGGTGTTTTGAATACAGTCATGTAATCATCGTTTTTTTGGAAGAGTCCTTCCTTGAAACTCCAACTATCTTCTCAAGTATCTACTTTAATTCACGGTTTGAGACCTCCACATGGCCACTATTCTGGGAATGGGAATGTGTCCTAAGGTTATAATTTGCACCATATATTTGAATCAAATTTATCACAAACTCATTGTCAAAATCTGTTCCTATATCACTGATTAACCACCATGGAACACCCATCCTACTAAAAATGTTCTTTTTCAAGAAAGCAACAACAACCATTGTAGTGTTGTGTGTTTTGGAAGCGAATTCCACTCATTTTCATATATAGTCCAAAACAAAATACTATGTAATTTTTTCCAAATGATGGAGGAAAGGTTGAATGATGTTGATACCCCATACGTTGAAGACCTCAACCTCATGAATTCGGTGTGGAGGAATTTTAGCTCAGCGCACCAAGTTACCTCTCTACTGGTATCGATCATAGTGTGTCATAAAATTTCTAGCATCCTTGTGCATAGTGGGCCAAAAAAACACATTTTAGAGAATTTGATCCACTATTTGGTCTAGCCCATGATTTACCTCAACTAGGAACGAATTTATGAATTCTAGAATTTCTTGAATGTCTTCTTTCATGATGCATCGTCGGATCACCCCATGTGCACCTAAGTGAAAGAGTAGAGAGTCTTTATGAAAATAACTTTTCACATTAGATAAAATATTTTCTTTTGATGGAATGTTAAATTTTTTTTAATGACACTAGTATCCAAGTAATTATCTATTTCATCTTGCCACAAACACGGTGATGTTCCAACATAGAAAAGATGTTCATCTATGAAGTCCTCCATGAATTCTCTATCATCATATCTTTGTAGATGTGGTGATTCTAACCAGGATAGATGATTAGGACCAAGATTTTACCTTCCCTTATTGTCACAGATCTCCATGTTAAATTATTGGAGAAGAATCTCCCATTGGATGAGTCAGGGTTTTTCATCCTTCTTGTTCAACATGTATTTATGTCATGCAGGATCAACATAGATAATTACATTGGATAACACTATGTTAGAACATAACCTGTCAAATGAAAATCCCACAAAAACAATTTCCTTCTCATTAGTAATTTTGTTGATATATGGTTCATTTATGGATCTATTGGCATAATTTATGGGTCCTAATATTTTATTGAGTATCCACCGAAGAATGGCTCCCACTGCATAGTCACATTTATCACACATGACCTCAAACTCTTCCCAATTTGGGGAACTAATGATAGGGTATTATACTATTTTTTTCTTCAGATGTTGTAAAGATTTAGTGAATTTTTCATGAAATTTTATGATATCATCCTTTTTAAAAAGATTGGTTAATTGTTGAGATATCATTGAAAAATCTTGATCAATTATCATGTTGAAACCTGCATTCAGAAGAATGATTCAGTTTTCCCAGACAAAAGTGGGAATATAAAATTTTGAGTTGATTTCAATCTTGTTTGGGACAATATCAAAGCACTTATTAGAGATCTAGTGAACTAATATGATTCTATGTTGTACCATGAAGTGAAAAGTCTCCCATTTTAAAACTTGATTAGTGTGTTCACTCCATTCCTGAACTATTTCCATAATTCACAAGCTAGTGTTGAATGATTTCCCATAGATGTAAAATTCATCCATGAAAACTTCTAAAATTATTTCTACCATATCATTGAAAATGGACAACATGCAACACAAAAAGGTGTATGGATCAATACCCATTCAAAAAATATCCCCCAATAAGAAAAATTTCTATATGGGAATGTGAAGGTTCTATTTCCGTAGTTTTCAGGGGAAATATATAATTTGTTACATCCAAATCAACCATATATTAATAAATAGAAATCATTTATAACTAATAGCTCCAGAATTTGATCCATGAGAGGGAGTTAGAAGTTGTATTTTCATGTGGAATCATTTAGTTTTCATTAATACACACATACTCTCCCTCCCATGACGATTATACTTGGTATAAGTTCATTTTTAATCATAGTCATTATAGTAATTCCACCTTTTTGTTACTACTTGGAGAGGGATTACCCATGTGCTGTTAGAGATCGGTAAATGATTCATGCATCTAAGAGATTGATTACCTTCATCTTCACTATATGATTCATGGGA
Source organism: Viscum album (assembly GCA_963277665.1). Classification (NCBI taxonomy): domain Eukaryota; kingdom Viridiplantae; phylum Streptophyta; class Magnoliopsida; order Santalales; family Viscaceae; genus Viscum; species Viscum album. The sequence continues at coordinate 1,116,613,139 of OY728146.1, forward strand.
GGATTTAACCATCATTGTGGTTTTTGAGAGGTCTCGGATCCTTCTTCAATTAATACCTTGTGGGTGAAAATGGTTGGGATGGTGCCTTTATGATCTACAACTCTCCACCAAATGGCTTGTTTTATTCTCCACAAAACGTGTAAGAGCACATCCTCTTGATGTTTTGTGAGTAAATCATTGAGGATTATAGGAAGAGTCTTTTCATCACCCAGTTACCAATAATTTATGGATTATAGAAGAGTTTTGTGTTCAATTTGAGGGGCCTTATATACTTAAGGCAACATTGGTTCTAACTTGGGTCACTCTAGGATATCTGGAATGATTGCATGATTCCAATAATCACTGCCATGGATGATGAAAAAATGTAATTCATCCGGTTCATATTTATATTGTATGTCAATTATGGCTGGTTTAGTCATGATAGAAGAACATTCTGTGTTATTGCTCATGTATCCTAAGGAATCATTCACAGTTATCAAGGGAAAAAACATCATTCTCCATCAGTTATACTTACTAAACTACATTGAAGAAATTGTAGAATGCATTTTCATATCCTACATTGATGATAAACATACCTTGGTGAACATTGATAAACACCTTCCCAGTATCCAACAAGGGTCTTCCCAAAATTATATGAGCCTATTGATTTTATTCTATGTCGAGTATGATGAAATCAGAAAGAATAATAAGAGGTCCCACTTCTATGAGAATATCCTCAGGTAGCCCTTTAGGATATTTGATGGATATATCCACTAAATAATGGTATACCTGAGTTGGTTTGAGGTCATTTTTTCTTTGATTTTTAAATACTCAAATTGGAATAATGTTAACACCCCCCAAGAAATAAATGTATTTCCTAAACACAAAAGTTCCAACTATGCAAGGGACTGTCAAAATACCTGGATCATGAAGCATAGGAGGAAGAGAATGTTTTACCACTACTGAGCATTCCTTTGTGAGGAGAATGGTCACCAAATATTCTATATTAAACTTATTAGAGATGATTTCTATCATAAACATCATATACGATGAAATTTGAGTTAATTCCACAACCAAAGGAATATTTATATTATGTTTCTGGAAATAATCCATGAATTTTTAAAATTTTCGATCTCACTCCTTCTACTTCATTTGCACAGGAAAAGGCAAGGTGGGTTAATAAGGCTTGAACACCTCTTTTACCTTACATTTTTCATCCTCCTTACCTTTTGATAGTCCTTATGTTGAGGTGGACTCCATGATCTCAGCTTTATTATTCGACATGGGAGACGATAAAGATGAATATTTACAATGATTTCAAGTTATTTTCTAAGGTAGATCCTTCCTAATATGTAATATTAAATAATTTGATTCTTCCCATTGGGTTTTCATTGTTAACATGGTAATGTTCGAGGTTTCCATGAAGATATTTGATTGAAAAGATGCCCAATCTATTTCACAATTATTTGAATAGAGGCATATTGATTCTGAAATCATGTCTCAGCAGTTGTTATAAATTTTTACATCATCTCCTCTAGAATTGATGGGGTTGTTTCTAATATTGTTTTACAACCTGTTGAGGTTGTGGCTGCCTTAGTTGTTGTACCAGACGGAGGTTCTGATAGACTTGTTGTTGTAATGATTCCTTCTTCTATTGTATGGGAAATGAATTTTGGTATTTTTTGTCCATAACTGGTTGTACTTTTGGGGATAAATTGAGAAGTTTGTTTTCTTTTCCCTAGCACATATTTGAGTTATCTTTCTATTCGGGGTTTTGGTAATGAGGGTACATATTTAGCCCTCAATTCTAAAAAAATTATCTCACATATCAAGGAACCATCACTTGTACCAGGTCATTTACCCATGATGTTGTTGTCACCACATTCTCTGCATGATGGGTGATTTTCTTGTTTGAACATGAGAATAATTTTTCAAATTTAACGCATCAATTTTCTTGGATACGACATCGAGTAGAGAGATAAGAATCGTAGTGGAATCAATGTTATGCATGCCTCCATTTTGAGTCACCCACTCTGAGCTCCACTGAAATATATGTTCAGACATATCACCGAGAAATTTGTAGAGTTCCTCAATTGATTTCTTGATTAATGTTCCTCCAGCTACTATTTCCACCATGGATTTTGTCTTTGTTGTAAGACCACCATAGAATATTTGGACATTAAACCCTAATGGAAGGCCATAATGAGGTAAATTCTTTATAATTTCATTAAAATGATCCCAATATTCATATAAGGATTCTGAATCGTGCTTCTAGAAATTTTGAATTTCATTCCTCAACATTACCCTCTTGTAGGGTTGGAAATATTTCAATATGAATTCTTTGGACAATGCCTCCTAGGTGAAGATGGAGCATTGAGGTAGTCCTTTGATCTGTTTATTATCATTATCCCTTATTGATTCAAAATTGCTTCTTTATTTTCAAAACCACATTTGATGAAAATTGATAAACATATAAGTCCCACAACACCCAGAGGAAACCAAAAAAACCCAAATCATACAACAGAATCAACTCCTCCCTAGTAATTACATAATAACAATAAGCTTCATCCAATCCTAACCTCTCAACAATCAATCTCGTACATAAATTAATTGGCATTGAACTAATTAGAATTCCATACCCACTCACCATGAAGATCGAAAAGGAATTATCTGGTGAAGAATCGATGCTCTGATACCCATATGGAGCAGATCCATGTAGCGTGCTAAGAACAAAACACCAGACTTCTCAAAGAAACCAAATTGATTGTTGAAAACAACCGAGATACATCTCAAACATAAATCCAGTCAAACCAACCGAATAAAATCTAATTTAAATAGAGTCATAAATGTGAATCTTAATGTTACCAGAATTCGCTTCCATGAACAACTTCTATGATAAATTGGAATCCTGAGATTTGGATTCCTCCATCATCTTCCTTTCAACCTCAGAAGTGAGCTGGTCCCATGATTGTATGTACTCCTCCATGATTATCTTCCCTTTATTGAATCCCCTACTTGAATGAGATATTGTTTGATAATCCAAGTGTATTGATCCTCATTGAGAGACACTCTAAGGGTCCTCCCTATAATCTTGGTTTCCACATTTTGGTTGCATTTATCACCAAAACATGCTCGATCACTTCCTCATCAAATATAAACATAAAATACAATTGATGTTTTTCATGGTTCTCAGCCATCAGGTGTATCAAAGTATCAATAATTTTTCTCTAATAATTAAACATTTTTGATGATCGAGTCACCAGTGGAGGAGGTAACGAGGAGTAGACCTTTCTCAACTTTTTCCTCATAAAGCTTATGTTATTCCTCAAGCTTGAATCTTCATCCGCCGAATGCTTGAGTTCAATCCCAATGGATTCATTACCGAAAAACCCATTACCATTTTCTACCTTGTAATATAAGAATATAAACCCAACTCACCCTTTGAGAGGCCATCAAACATGTTGCTCAGATGAATAATAATATGATTCATAAAATCTGATCCCCTATAACAATAACGCCGCCTCTATCAGAAACAACATCATCTGTATCGGGTCCCTTCATCCCCGTACAAAAATACACACTTACCAGTACAGATTCATCATCAAAATATCTATACAAAGAAACTATCTCATCCCCTTCCAAATAAAAGACCATATTACTCCTGTTCCTTATAATTTCACCTCGGGCATGCCCATGGTGAGCCCTTCCCTCACCCATCTGCAGGATGAAGGGAATCCCAAGATCAGGCCTTAGTCGATTGAACACCACAGATACCATCAGATTGGGATGCAGTGCCCTAGAATTCATCCCCACACCTGAACCCATATCTGCCTCAGTGATGTAGTTCACTACATCATTGCTGAGATGTTTCTCCATGCCCGACTGTAATGACAGAGGATCCCAGCCTCTACTGTATCCTCATGTTTGAATATATCCCAGAATAACCTCTTCACTAGTATCACTTTCCTTTCAAAAAACATTGTACCCCATCCCTGGTGGACCCAGGACTCCTCGATAGCCAACCTCCAACTGGTTTCCTAATCCCCTTCCCTCCATCTATATAGGCCTGAGAGGACAGACCTCTGAAGGATGCCTCATCCATCTACAAGAAGAACCAAAGCCCATCCAGGTCTCATAAACCACCCACTTCTTTCTCCTGTATTCCTTTACAATTGTGATCCAAAAAAAAACTAATGGGACTCTACATACATCTACCATGACACAAACTCGGGGATTTAAAGGATGAAAAAAAAGGCTCCATGCGTCTATCCAAACATAAATACCTACTAAAAAGTTTTCTGATCTTTCTAATAATAGAATGGGTTTTGAATAGTAATGGATGATTAGGGAGGTGGACAAAAATTACAGTGAATGGAGAGTCACATTTCATTTGAAACTAGAATAACCATCAGAATAGTAAAAATAGAATACCATTGCATCATCGAGGGGACCATGACCAGACACATATGAGGTCTTGATCTGATAAAAATTATGTCATAATATGGTGATTGTCTAGAAATCCCACAGTCGAACTATCTTTTAGATCCTAGAAGTCCAGACGAACAGGTCAAAGGATTCAACTAAAGGCCTTCACTTCTTAAATAGAACCTCCATGTTTTGGATTTCTTGCATAATGGGTGTCTTGATCTCGAAATGCTAATCCCTCACTATTGGTCTGAAAAATCCCATATCTTCCCTCAGATTGAAGGAAGACCATATGTTACACCCCGATATTTTATGAGAAATATTATTTTTAATTTCATTCATATCTTCTATTGTACACTACACCAAGATTATCTTGTCCTATACGCAACACCGTATTAGCTTGCATTATACGCAACATTATTCTTGGATCGTGTTACACGCATTTTCAAGTTCGTTTGATAGTAGTTATTCTACGAAACATTGAGTGTATATATATATATATTCAATGTATAAATGAAATATGGTTGGATTCTATTATATGAAACAACAAAGGAGTCTTTCACTACACACAACCCTGACTTGGCATTCATTACACGCAATCATGACCTTCCTCGATAGCGTGTGTAGTACGCAATACCAGGTTTCACTAAACAATAATATATTATTATAATATTATGAACTAGATGTTATGAATAGTATTAACTACATATTGAATTTTATAACTTTATTATTAATCTTACACAATTTCTAAAACAGGGTATGTGAACAAAATAATTTTTTCAGGTAAAATATATATTTTTCAAAAAATACAGTTCTGCCAACTTTTGATGGCACACCCACTTTACGTCTAGTATTTTGATAGGTTTATAAGTTCAATTTGACAGAATAAAATTCTTCTTTGGAATCAGGATATAGAAATTTAATTTGGATAAAATTTTCATATTATTTTGATAACTTTTATATTTTAATGAATAGCAAAAACACGCTATATTTTAATTAAAAACAATTTTTTTCATTGCAATAATTTGTATGGATAAATTATAATATTTAATGGTTTTAAAGTATAAATAGAATATATTTTTACCATTTAATATAATTTATATAATTACCATTAATTTTACATTGAATTCATAGGTAAAAACATTTCAATCTTTGGCAATGTTTTAACTTTTAAAACCCATTTTCTTAATAAAGGATTAATTTTAAATTAATTACTGAATCTTATGTGTTTTTAATTTTGAAAAATAGATTCCAAATTTGAATTCAGTTGGTCAAAATATGTTAATAGGTTACTTCTTTATTTGATATTATGAATTGTAACTATGATAATTTTTATTTACCGTAGTTAAAGGTAAATCGGGTAAATAAGGGTAATAATAAGATTATAAAATTACCATAACACATGAAAAAATTCTATTGGATGAATTAAAGTATACCCATATCACATAAGGGTCGAAATAGATTCATTTCATGGACTTTGGACCTTGAAAATGATGTTATTATTATTAAAACCAAAGATAGTGACAACATGTAACTCTCTTATATTTTATAAGTGTAATAATTTTATTTTAGTGATAAAATTCATAAAACCTATAATATAAATTGTCTCCAGAAATATAACAAAATTATATACATCATGTGAATTCATTTATAATTTTTAGGGTTTAATTAATTTTCATTAATGGTGACACAATAGTGATGCAGAAATTGTTTATTTAGTGAAAAATCAATAATATAGTTTTTATTAAAATAACAATATCTATCAAAAGGACCCGAAACTTGACCAAACAATATTGGTAGAGTATAGGTATACCCTAATCATCCAAGGGTCTATTTGTGTACCCTTTGGAGCCTTATAATACCGATTATGAAATTTTTATTATTTTATTTTAAATGATGTCAAAGATGTCACCTTCATAATTTAATAAATATAACAATTTAAATATTGTGATTTTAAGATGATAAATTTATGTAAAAATATTATTATGAATGTTATTATATTTATCTTCAACATTGGATTTTAGTTTTAATTTTTTATGCAACAAATAAGTATATTAAATAATTATACGAAAATGTTGTAGTGATTGTTTTATTAAGAGATATACTAAATAAATGGTTTTAAAAATATTAAAATAAATAATATATGAACAAATTAATGTGACCCGTGAATTTTTTTTATGAATAAGACATGTTATGAATATATTATATATTTTGTTTTGAACATATCTTCTGTGTGGTTTTTATTTAAATTCAAATAATGAATAGTATCAAAATTGACACTATTGATATTTTATAAAAATAACATATTATTAAATTATTTAAAAATCACAAAAAATTTTAAAACTACAAATTGAAAATTATATAATCTATAAGGTTATAAAGTATCCAATTATTGGAAATTGAAAAAATCTATGTATGTATTTATTACATTTTAAAATTTATATGTTTATTACCACAAATAAAATTAAATAGATTAAATAATGATAAATCAAGTTGATATGGTTTAAAATAAAAATAAAACATGTCTAAATTTAACTGGCTGATGAGATTACAATCATATATCATCTCATATTAGAATGGAGTTATTTTTGGTTGTTTTTAAGTGGGTTTTCATTTTATTATGAATTAATATTTTTAAGGTTTCCAAAAGCACCCCTCTCCTCTCTTATATAAGGTCACTTCCTCCCTCTTTTCTTCACAAGACTTTGAGTGTTCACGATCGACCAAACTCTACCCATTTATCTTCTCCAATTCACTAGAATAATTTTAAAGGTTCTGGGATTCTCAAAAGATCAACTCTAGTCCCTTTAGAGGAAGCTTAAAAGAGGTGCGTTGAAGAAGAGGTAATCTCTTCTACCGATTCTTTCAAGTTTTCATCTTCTAAAACATATTCTTCTTTAGTTTTTTCATTATAAAGTAATAATATTAGTATCACTAATATACTGATATGTTATTAAAAATATGAAACAACCCCATTTCATCTTATATCCATCCTACGGAAAATGAAATCACCATGCGTGCGTACGTACGAAATACCGTCTCCACGCCGTGGTGTAATCTGTTTTTCCACCACCACATTACTAGATGGGTATAATGGTGTAAACAATTACAATATATGGTTACTATAACATCATACTAATTCTGAGATATTATAACATCCACTCCTATTCCATTCAATAATTATGGGAACGATATCACCGCTCGTGCATACGTACGGATTACCGTCTCCACGACGCAATGAGATTCATTCTCCATGTTAACCATTCAAGAATGATTATAAAGTATATATAATGAATAATAAGGGTATATATAACATAATATTTCTACTGGATTTATGTATATATATATATATAAATAAATATATATATATATATATATATATATATATATTTCATCATCTGACTTCGATTCAAGTCAATAAGGAAAGGAAAACAACGTTCATGCGTACGTACGGCCTACCGTCTCCATTAATGGTGTGTTTCATTTAATTTATCTATCTATTATATATATATATATATACTGAATATATATGATATATAAATCATGTTTTATATTATGGAAGTAAATAAATCATGATATAAGTGATAACAATATCAAGAACAACAAATCGAAACATGTACGATAAATGAAAGGATTTTACCCAAAACGCTGCTTTAACATGGAATTTACAAATGAACAGGTAATATAAAGTCATAAGTGAACCATATATGATATAATAACAATGAATATGATTCTTTAAAAATTCAATGAAATTATTTAAATCATTATACAGGAGGTTCAGATACGTACGAAGCATATTAGACCTAAGGTAAGGGATAACTATTCCAATCTCGTTCTTATCTGAGATTGTTTAACATAAGTATTTACTGGGGTTATTGTTATCATCCATGCCCATGTTTTCTAAAAATGTTTTCATGTATTTTTAAAGTCCTTTTTACTCATTTTATAATTTTATGACATGTTATTAAAGGAATCTTACTTTTTTTTACCACACAAGGAACTTTTTAACTTTTCCGAAAAAAGTACACAGAGAATGCTATTTTGACTTATACGACATGAAAAGATTGTTACGGTTTCATAACACCTTATTTTAATGAATATTATTCTAAAAAATTTATGATTATTTTCAACAAAGTACTTTTTTTTAAAAATTTCATTCCATTTTGGGAAAATAAAATGAATTTGAAGAAGAAAGGATATTTTCCTCAAGAATTCATTTCAAATGTTTTATCAAACCCATTTTCCATCTAAGATGAAATTATTTCATATGTGTATGTTTCAAGTATAATTACTATAGGATTTATATGGTGTAATTTTTGTTATGATGAAATGATATCCATTTTTTTATATGGAAAATGATATGATGTTATGATGTTTATGAACCCCATTTTATTTGTTGGGTTATTATGAATTATGTATGTTTATTTTGTGGCACATATAAGAAATATTTCATTATGAGGTTGGTGGCACCTATATCTCCCTACAATGCATTGGGTAAAGATTTATATCTCATGAGATAGACAGGTGGGAATGGTATGTTAATCATGTTCAGTGATACAAGACTGGAATGAGGAGTGAACTTGATTCAGAAAGGGAATTTGTCCACTAAGATGGTCTTTGCAGCAATGGCTTGTCTACTATGGAAATCATATCACGTGCTTAATGTTTTTCCGCAATTACATGTTTTATTCCCATTCTATTTTATCATGATTAATGTTCCTTTTTGATCTATGCCTTATGTACTGCCACGATTTATTTCTCAAGATTTTGATGTTTAAACTTTATGTTCATGTTTTTCTTAAGTTCAAATGTATATGATTTGTTTTATTTTCTCCATTATTACCCTTAAGGATCATTTTAGCTCACCCTTTATATGTCTTCTTTTCCCCAGGACTTAAATAAAGGTTTTAGGTATGAAAACAAATAGGGAAGATTTTTATGGGAGATGTTGAAGATCTTCCACCATGATTAGAAGATTATGTTCTGAGTTTCCAAAGACACTAAATTATTATGGTCCTTGAGTATTGGTTCTTTTTATGTATTAATTATTCCACAAAAGTAATTTAATGTCCATGTACATCAAGATTCGGGTCTCTACTGTTGGTATCAAAAGAAAGGTTTTGTTAACCTTTGGAAACTAGGATGCGAAAACTTTAGTGAAATCTCTATATATATTTCAAAGGTATGTCTAGGGATGTCTCTAAGGTTTAGTATAACTATAGTTTACAGTCCTAGAATTATGTTGACGTTCATGAATAACCAAGGGTGAACATAGGGTGTCCCGGATTAGAGAATTTGTGAAAAGTTAGACATCCCATAAGTAACTTTTTATGATTATGTGGTTCATCGTTATTTTAACTTTTTATTATGATATGATTTATGGTCTTATTCAATGGAGGGAATGAGAATAAATTCAGTTAACATTGATTCCAATGGAAAAATTGGTGACTATGATCAATGAAATAGTGTAACGTCTGGAGAGAAAGATATTGTGATTATTCCAAATCATTAATCTCGATATATGATTAATAATGTGAAGTTTGGTTGTATTCTTAAGTCATCAAATAAGAGGAAGATTTAATTTTATGCATGTTCTCATGGTGAGGAGCATAGATAAAGGATGATTGAGATTTCTAAAGAAGGGAAGAAGAACCATGAGGAATTCCTCAAATGGAGGGGAAGATGTTATCTATGTGGAGAAAAGGGTCATAGAGTGATAGACAATTATGGACTCTAATGTATTATCTATGGAGAACACGGGCATTACCCAACTCAATTCCCTAAACTAAGAGGTTACTTCTAAATCAAGGAAGGACTTATTCCACGACAATCATTGAAGAGGATGGATTGAAGTGTTTATGTATTGGTAATAAAGTATAATGTTGTTGAGGTACTTTTATTGTATATTGGAATATCTATGTATTGGTCCACTGTAGTTTTCTATAAGAATATGGTACCAGAAACCTTGAAAAGTGATTGAAATATTTTGTAAAGAAGATGATATGTGCATAATGAAGGGATATGGAGAAAATGAAATGTGCTCATGACTGATATCATGGTTTGATTATTTAGAAATTTTTGGATTTTGGTATGTGGAAAAAGTTAACTTTTTACAGCATTCATATTTTCACTAAGGTTCAATGGGTATTCATTTTTCAAGAGAATACTTGATTAAGGTATTCAAATGTTTGTAATGTGACCAACAAGATATATCGTATGATATATGGGGGATTAATAATGTTATTCAAATGCTCGGTAGACGACATTTATAGAAATCATTTTCTTTATACTATGATCTTCGACAGAAGTATTTTATATAAGCCTAAAGTTTGGAATGGATTAAGTTGGACATAAGTTAGTATTGTTTACGGATAAATCATTTTTAGATATTATTTCCGGAATTTTATAATAGTGTAGTTTTAGAAAAAGGAAAACCTGTAGGATGGGCGATAACCTGTCGTGTTAGACAAGGCTGTGGGAATCAAACCCACTACCGAAGTGCGACAAGCCTTTATTGCCTACCACTAGCCTACAAGAAGTCCCTGGTTAGTAGAAACTAGTTTTATTTTATTAAGAGGTATGAAAGATGAAGTATAAGTCAATTTTTGGAATCATATACGATTAACCTCACCATAGAAGGACTTATGTATATTTGATAACTTTTGCAAATTTATGTTTGAGACAGATGGATTGACCTGTCATTCGATCACATGATCTACTAAAACCTCGCGAATGAAAAATTCCACATCATTTCATTAAGATATGAAGTGGAAATTGTTAAAGGCATGAAAAAAAGTGATATTGTACCGAAATAAAGTAAGTATTTCTTCTAATTCAAATTCCTCTACTTTAGGGAAATCATCTTGAAAACCAAAAATGTTATCCTAGTGCCCTTATATCCGATGAATCAGATGGTACCTTAGATCATCACAATTTTAGTTCTTTGTGATTGTTGGCTTTTTTATAGCCATGTTCTCTACTACTCTCTATCAGAACATGACGATTAGATTTCTATTCCATATCCATATTTTCATTTATGTTATCCTATGAGTAAACCCAAGGATAAGTTAATTTGGGTAACCATTACGTTTCATAAAATAGTTTTTAAAATTAAGTTTTAGTATTCCTTTTTACTATGTGGGTTTCTATGAAAGAAACTCTCAAGTCATAAACCATTTATAACCCCAAAAAATTTTGAGGGCAAAATTCATTTTAAGGGGGATAGAATGTAACACCCCGATATTTTATGAGATATATTATTTTTAATTTCATTAATATCTTCCATTGTACACTACACCAAGATTATCTTGCGTTATATTCAACACCATATTAGCTCGCTGTATATGCAAAATTATTCTCGGATCGTGTTACACACAATTTCATGTTCGTTTGATAGTAGTTATTCTAAGTAACATTGAGTGTATATATGTATATATGTATATTCAATGTATAAATGAAATCTGGTTGGATTATATTATATGAAACAACAAAGGAGTCTTTCCTACATGAAACCCTGACTTGTATTGCATTACCTGCAATCACGACCTTCCTCGATAGTGTGTGTAGTACGCAATACCGGGTTTCACTAAACAATGATATATTGTTATAATATTATGAACTAGCTGTTATGAATAGTATTAACAACATTTTGAATTTTATAACATTATTATCCATCTTACACATTTTATCAAACATGGTATGTGAACAAAATAATTTTTTCGGGTAAAATAAGTATTTTTCAAAAAATGCAGCTTTGCCGCCTTTTGATGCACACCCACTTTAAATCTTGTTTATTGATAGGTTTATAAGTAAAATTTGACAAAATAAAATTCTTATTTGGAATCAGGATATAAAAATTTACTTTTGAAAAAATTTTCATATTATTTTGATAACTTTTATATTTTAATGAATAGTAAAAACATGCAATATTTTAATTAAAAACATCTTTTTTCATTACAATAATTCATATGGTTAAATAATAATACTGAATGGTTTAAAAGTAAAAATAGAATATATTTTTACCATTTAATATAATATATTTCATTACAATTAATTTTATATTTAATTCATAGGTAAAAACATTTCAATCTTTGGCAATATTTTAACTTTTAAAACCCATTTTCTTAACAATGAGATTAATTTTAAATTAATTACTGAAACTTCTGTGTTTTGAATTTTGAAAAATGGATTCCATATTTGAATTCAGTGGGTCAAAATTATGTTGATAGGTTACTTTTATTTTATTTTTGATATTATGAATAGTAACTACGGTAATTTTTATTTACTACAGTTAAAGGTAAATCGGGTAATTCAGGGTAAAAATAAGATTATAAAATTACCCTAACACCTGCCAAAATTCTATAGGATAAATAAAGGACGACCCATATCACCTAAGGGTCGAAATATATTCATTTCATGGACTTTTAACCATGAAAATGATGTAATTATTATTAAAACCAAATAATGTGACAACATGTCACTCTCTTATATCTTATAAGTGTAATAATTTTAATTTAGTGATAAACATAAGAAAACCTCAAATATAAATAGTCTCTAGAAATATAACAAAATTATATATATCATGAGAATTTATTTAGAATTTTTAGGGATTAAATAATAGTCATTAATGGTGACACAATAGTGATGCATAAATTGTTAATTTATAGAAAAATCAATAATATAGTTTTTATTAAAATAACAATTCCTATCAAAAGCGACATAAACATGACCAAAAATTACTGGTCGAGTAAATATATACCTTAATCATACAAGGGTATATTTGTGGACCATTTAGAGCCTTATAAAATGGAATAGGAAATTTATATTATTTTATTTTAAATGATGTCAAAGATGTCACCATCATAATTTAATAAATATAACAATTTAAATGTTGTGATTTTAAGATGAGAAATTTATGTAAAAATATTATTATGAAAGGTATAATATTTATCTTTATCATTGGAATTTATTTTTAATTTTTATGCAACAAAATAAGTATTTTAAATAATTATACAAAAATGGTGTAGTAACTATTTTATTAAGAGATATACCAAATAAATGGTTTTAAAAATATTAAAATAAATAATATTTGAACAAATTTATGTGCCCCCTGAATTTTTTTTATGAATATGAAATGTTAGGAATATATTATATACATTGGTTTGAACATATATTTTTTGTGGTTTTTATTTAAAATCAAATAATGAATAGTGTCAAAATTGATATTATTGATATTTTATAAAAATAACATATTATTAAATTATTTAAAAATCACAATAATATTTAAAAACTACAAATTGAAAATTATATGGTCTAAAAGGTCATAAAATATCCAATTATAGAAATTGACTACATTTATGTATATATTTATAACAATTTAAAATTTATAAGTTTATTACCACAAATAAAATTAAATAGATTAAATTATGATAAATCAAGTTGATAAGGTTTAAAATAAACAGAAAACATGTATAAATTTTATTGTTTGATTATAATAAAATACTATAGCATCTCAAATTTAATGTGAGACATTTTTGGTGGTTTTTAAGTGGAGTTTCATTTTATTATTAATTAATATTTTTAAGGTTTACAAAAGTTCCCCTCTCCTCTCCTATATATGGGCCCCTCCTCCCTATCCTATTCACAACACTTTGAGCCTTAAATCTCGTCCAAACCCAAGGAATTTATCTTCTCCACTTCCCTAGAACCATTCTAGAGGTTCTGGTCTTCTCAAAATATCAACTCTAGTCCCTTAAGAGGAATAATAAAAGAGGTGCGTCGAAGAAGAGGTAATCTCTTCTACCGATTTTTCCAAGTTTCTTCCTTCTTCAATGTCTTATTCTTTAGTTTTTTCATTATAAAGTAATAACATAAGTATCAATAATATACTGATATGTTATTATAAATATGAAACAACCCCATTTCACCATATATCTATCCTATAGAAAACAAAATCACCGCGCGTGTGTACGTACGAAATACCGTCTCCACGCCGTGGTGTAATATGTTTTTCCACCACCACATTTCATGGATGGATATAATGTTGTAATGAATAATAATATATGGTAATTATAACATAATACCTATTCTGACATATTATAACATCCACTCCAATTCATTCAATAATTATATCACCACTCGTGTGTACGTACTGATTACCGTCTCCACGACGCGATGAGATTCATTCTCCTTGTTAACCATTAAAGAATGATTATAAAGTATATATAAAGAATAATAATGGTATATATAACATAATAATGATACTGGAAATATATATATATATATATATATATATATATGTTATCATCTTACTTCGATTCAAGTCAATAAGGAAAGGAAAACATCGTTCATGCGTACGTACGACCTACCGTCTCCATGAACGGTGTGTTAAATTTCATTTATATATCTATTATATATATATACTTAATATATATGATATATAAATCATTTTTTACATTCTGGAAGTCATTTAATAATGATATAAGTAATAATAATATCAAGAACAACAAATCTAAGCAAGTACTATAAGTGAAACGATTTTACCCAAAACACTGCTTTAAAATGAAATTTACAAAATAACGGGTAATATAAAGTCATAAATGAACCATATATGATATCATAAAACATAATATGATTCTTTAATAACTCAATGACAATCATTAAATCATTATACTGGAGGTTCAGATACATACAAAGCATATAGGACTTAAGGTAAGGGATAACTATTACAATCTCGTTCTTATCTGAGAATGTTTATTCGTAGGAATTTAGTAGGGTTATTGTAATAATCCATGCCCATGTTTTCTAAAAACATTTCATGTATGTTTAAAGTAATTTTTATCCTTTTATAAATTTCACCATATGTTATGAAATGAATCTTATTTTTTTACCACACGAGGAACTTATTAACTTTTCTGACAAAAGTATGAGGAGAATGTTATTTTTAACTTATATGGCATGAATAGATTTTTACGGTTTCATAACACACTATTTTAATGAAGCTTAATCTACAATATTTTATGATTATTTGCAACAAAATCCTTTTCTTTTAAAAATTCCTTGCATTTTGTGAAAAGAAAATGATTTTGATGAAGAATGAATTTTTTCCTCAAGAATTCATTTCAAATGTTTTATAAAAACCATTTTCTATATAAGATGACATTATTTCATATGTGTATGTTTCAAGTATAATGTCTCTATGATTTATATGGTTTAATTTTTCTTATGATGAAATTATATCCATTTTTATATAGATTATTTTATGATGGGATGATGTTTATGAAACCCATTTTATTTGTTTGGTTATTATGAATTATGTATGTTTATTTTGTGGCACACATAAGAATGATTTCATTATGAGATGGGTGGGGAATATATCTCCCTATAATTTAGTGGGTAATGATTTATATCTCATGATATAGACATGGCTAGAATGGTCTGTTAATCCAGTTCAGTGATATAGGACTGGAACTAGGAGTAAACTTGATTCAGAAAGGGACTTTGTCCACTAAGATGGTCTTGGCAGCAATGACTTGGCTACTATGGAAATCATATCTTGTGATTAATGGTTTTCCACAATTTCATGTTTTATTACCATGCTATTTTATCATGATTAATGTTCATTTATCATCTATTCCTTATGTACTGCGAAGATTTATTTCTCATGATTTTGATGTTTAAACATTATGTTCATGTTTTTTTAAGTTCAAATGTATATGAATTGTTTTATTTTCTACATGCTTACCCTTATTGAGCATTTGAGATCACCCTTTATATGTTTTATTTTCCCCAAGATTTAACTAATGATTTTATGTAAGAAAAAAAAGGAGAAGATCTTTATGGGAGATGTTGAGATCATTCACCATGATGAGAATATTATGTTCCGGGTTTCCAAATACACTAAACTATTATGGTCCTTGAGTGTTGGTTCTTATTATGTATTAATTATTCTGCAAAAGTAATGTAATTTCCATTCACATCAAGCTTCGGGTCTCTACATCATACTCCATATGGGTATGACACGGGGCAGTCATTCTCGAGGTGGTTGGGTAACAAATTGATGCTCATGAGGAAAACAATGCCCATGACCTGGATGCATGTGTGGAAACTGCCATTGTGCGTAATGAAGGGGTTGCTACAGGCCATACCCTGGATCAAATGGAGATGGTTTTCTTTGTTTTATCCACTATATTATCTCCATTATGTTTTCTATTGGATGTTGTATTTTCTCATTCTATGCACCTATTTTTTGGTTTTAGTTGTAATCTAGGACACATAGTTGTCTAGTTCCTCAAAAAGCAGCTAGATCTCCCTATTCTATGTTCTCCATGGGTGTGTTTTGGTTGTGATCCCCCATTAGTGCAAATCATAGCTAAAATATTGTTCATTCAATGTACAGATCAAGTGGATGTATGTTCTATAATTTGGTGTTCTTTGATTTCATGATTTGGCCACTCATTAACTTTTGAACATGCATAAAAAAACAAAAAACCAACCAAAAAAGTGGAAAAATAAAATATTGAAAAACTTAAATGAGATTAAGAACAAATTTATTTTAACAATTATTTATTTTCTTTACTTTAATTATTACAAACTTATTAATCAAAACATAGTTAACATTGATTTCCCAAAAAATGATGCCCAAATTTTTTATAGTTTCAATCAAAGTATTACTTTCGACAATCAAAAGTAAAATAACCAAACAATTATTGTGTATGTAAGGGATCGATCCACCTGGATAGAGAGTTATTTTGTATTGTTTTACTAGTTTCTAATTAGGTTACTAATGTTTTCTAAACATTAACGTATATTTTTGTGTTTTAATGACATGGTGATTGATTCTAAATTTTATATCAAATTACAATAAAGGAAATGAAAAAAATTAGTTTGCATGAATATTTGGAAGGATGTGTCAGGGTTGTGGATTATAAAGGTTTTTATTAAATAAATTTTCATTTGAGGTTTTGTTTTTCATGAGAAATCAAATCTTTGGGTTTTGAATAACAGAATCCCCTTCATCTATTGAATTCCGTTTAAATAAACAAAAACCAATAAGTTTGTCTAGAATTTGATTTCTATTAATTTTGTTAATTATAACCCATTTTTAGATGATAACCACATCCAATGATCATGGCTGTTTGTAATCATAATTCTTTATATGATTCCCAGAAATCCTATTTTTTGTCTAACATGAGATTTCTTGTGATATATAGAAAATATTATTAAATAATTATAGAGGAATAATGAATAACACAAGTATAATATAACAGATTACAAAATACAACCCATTATCATCCAAATCCACAATATAAAGAATATTTTGATATTTATGGAACAAATAGTAACTAAACTACTTGTGATACCTGAATTAACCATCAAAACCCTTCATAGTAAATGATATTGGGAAGGTAGCATGAATGAACATTCTATCCTCCTCTCTCCTCCTCTATCCTCTCTATTTATCTATCTTCTTTGTTGTATCTTGAATATTCCCCATTCATCTGTTTTTAAATGAGTTCATCATGTACTTGGAGGGCCTGAATTTTTATTTTCATTTTTTCGGAATACACAATGTGTAGAAAACATTACATGGTGTGTACTCTGGTAAACACACATTGGCCCTCATTTATCCTTCGATGGGTGTGCTACCTTACTACCATTGACTTTGAACATGGTGTTTCCAAATAGGTCGAGGTACACGACATGTAGTTCAACTCTACATGGTGTGTAATATCAATCATCATCCACTAACCACTTCTAGAAGGGACCAGGTTGCATGTATATTGTAAAAACATGACTTGTAAGATTTGGATAGTAACTATTGGATGTATCTAGTCCTATTGATTTGTGCTGTGGAAATAGTACACGATGTGTGTAATAATTACACACCTTGAACATTTGAATTTCTACTATGTCCTTTCTAGATTTGTGACATTGGATGGAAAACACATGTAAATCATTATAATCACCATTATAAAAGATTTTATCCACAAAAATATTGATATGCAGTGAGAAATATGTTTTTATGATCATTAATATATATATGAAAAGGTATACCCAAATCAGGCACATAAAACATCGACACCATGAAATTTGTATTCAAGTTTTCGGTAGGGGTTAAATCCAAATTGAGGATATAGTTAATTCCATTAATACATTTTCTTTATCTATTCCTTAGAAACATCATCTAGTAAAGTCTTTTTTTGTTTTATTTTTGAGGATGATAAGATTCTACTTTTCTTTTCTTTTTAAAGGCAATTTTTCTTGTTTCATTGAAGATTCCACTTACCAAGAGATACTATCTGACATGTCGACATAATTATTTTATTTTTTTTACCAAAAAACATATTCCATTCCTTATTTACATCACTAATGATTTAAAATTTCCTCTTCTTCGGTATTCACTTAGTTCAATTATTAACAAAACATCACACATTCCATTAATATCATGGTTATGATTGTGGGAGACAATATGATCTGGGACATTATGGATCATGTTTTTTATTTTATGGTTGTGATAATTATTTATCTGAAGAGATAAATATTTCTCATATTTAGATGTATGTGAAAAAAACATCAGTGACTTAATGTGAGTCATGATATATTTTTCTCAGTATCATGATTCCTTGTATCCATATTACCGTTACACAATTTTCTGCTATTAAGTGATATATATTCTTGAAATTTTTTAATGGAAAAAATAGAATATTTACTATTATTATTTATAAAAGATTGATGATTCTCTTGAAACTTATGAGAAGGGAAAAATATTTTGTATTTAATGATATGAAAAGTAAAATTGAATCTTTCTGTTAGTCCATTTTATATCATTTTCCATACATCGTGATGGAATTCTTTTTTTCCCTCCTAATGATGAAATTATAAAGACATATAAAAAACTCGAACTAATTCTAGATAAACATAATTAGTTTCTCCATCAAAATTCAGAACAACCAATGATTTCTACCCTTTAAACTCTATAACATTCCCAATGGAATATACATAGATATGAAAAAAGTTTTTAACATGTTACCTTTACATAGAATGGTCCACTCATCATATTCCTCAACAGCGGGAATCATATTTGGGGAATATATTTATTATGACATTTGGATTGGGGGATTTTATGAATTAGACAATAGGTCATTGAATGTGTCTGCATGTCGACACAAAAAACTGACTTTTTTATGATGTGGGACACATGAGATCCCCATTATATAGATGATATTGAGTGATGATTCATCTTATAGATTCAATGGTATGGTTTATATTAGTCTTTATGATATAATAGTTGATAATTAATTAGAAGAATGATTTACTGTATTTTGAACTCTCGTGGTTTTGTGAAAATAATTATCATATTGATACTAAAAATGATTTACGTTTAAAATATTTTAAAAAAACAAATTATTTAATTACAAAAACAAAGATAATACTACAGTAATTAAATTTTCAAAAAATAATAACAAAATAAATATACCATTTGGAGATGGAAAGTGTCTTAGTTATGGAAAAAAAATGTTCTACATGTTTTCGGTACCCTAATTAGGTAAAACTATTTAGAAAATATTGAATCAGATTCTTTTATTGTAAATAATAATTATATTTGTTTTTATCATAAAACATAATGTAGTTTTTAGAAGTAAAATAAAATTCAATAGTTTATTAATAAAAACATAGTACAATAATTTCCTAAATGTATAAATTTTTTAGAAAATACATTCAAATACATTTTTTTTCTATTTTCAAAATACAAAGTTCCTTTATTTAATCTTGAATCCACATTCTTTGAAATAAATGTGTGTCTATAAAAACCATTTTAATAAAACATTTATGGCAAACAAAATTTAAAAATATGTAATTTTTTGAAAAATAACAAACACTATAATCCCTTATGAAAATAATTTAATTAAAGTACAAAGATAGGTAAAAACAATTAGATATTCAAGATCACATCACATGACCATTCTTATATTTTTTATAATGTATTCAAATTTATCAGATGCTAAGTGTTCTATAAATATATCATGAAGTGGTTCTTGAATATCGATGAATTGTTAAATGAAATTTTCTTTTTCTATGTGATCCCTAATAATGTGATGGGTAGTGTCAATGTATTTTTCAAGGGAGTGATATTAATGGTTAATACATAATGAAATTAGAACTATTATTATCACATAATATTTTAATATTATTAAAACTGATGACATAGTCAGGGATTGTGTGTTCCA
This sequence comes from Viscum album, assembly GCA_963277665.1. Taxonomy (NCBI): domain Eukaryota; kingdom Viridiplantae; phylum Streptophyta; class Magnoliopsida; order Santalales; family Viscaceae; genus Viscum; species Viscum album. The sequence goes on from OY728146.1 coordinate 1,116,633,772, forward strand.
TCTACAACACATGAGAAAAACAACTTCTTGATGTCACATATTATGCTTCAATAATTGATAATGCTACTGAGTGTTATTTCGAGAAGACCCTAAAACTATTAAATTTCACAATAAATGAAATATTTTAGAATTACTTTTCTATCCATTCTCCAAAAACATTGGTTCATATCAAAAAAATTAATTGAAAAATATTTCCAAAATAAAAAAATTACCTAAATCCAATGTTCTCTTTATATAATGTAATATTATTTTTTAAGCGTTTAAATGGGATTACTTTCAATTATATTGATAACTTTCAAATATTCATACAAAAATAATTTATTTGTTGTCAACTAGAAGTTAACTATATTATTCTTCATATAATACCTCTAAGTGTTGTTTGATCAATTAGCTTCGCATCCTCATAAAGATCAATTTTATTTGATGTACTGATGCGAGTTAGTATTTTTTATACAATATTTTTAAGAGGATATTAAACTAATATATATATATATTATATTAATTTTTTTTGATATATTGGAAAAATAATTATAAATGATAACGCACTGATCATACTCATCTCAAACCCATATTTCATAAAATATTAAAATTAATTTCGTAAATATTTTTGAGTTGAGTAGAATATAAATTAAGTAACATGTATTTGTACAATCATAACATTATTTATCTTATTTTACCAATTTATATGGGTTCATAGCTCCCAAAACATTATTTTTTTGTTATAAAAAGCCTGTTAACCTGTCATAAGAAGAATTGGGGATTTTTTATGTCCATATAATGCTTTGGTATGTTTAATAATCTATTCAAAAATTTTTTAATTTAAAATTAAATTGGGTTTTCAACATAAAATTCATATTAACCATATCACTTATTAAAAGAATGCATCACATCGATATGAAAAATTATGAAATTAAATTATTTTTTAATGGCTAGTAGAATACGAATAGCTTCTATTCATCCTAATAGTTCATTGGTTTATTTATAGTATATTCCTTCTTGGTTATAATAAAATTTTGAAAAATACTCTTTCTTTATTTCTAATGATTATTCCATTTTTATCACATTTGTTTCTAAAATCCAATTTACTCAAATTATTGATGTTTCTTTAGGTTATTATATCGAGGTTCTTAAATTGATCTTGTCAAAATAATTTACTTCATCTTGGATTTCCTTGATTTAATACACATCTCCAAAAGCCATATCCATATTTTTAGTTTCAAATTGGAAAAGGAAAAATATTTTTTCAACTACATTTCATTAAGAACTTTTAGTCCTAACTTGTTGATCAACATCACTAAAGATATTATTAGATGAATTATTTATAAGAAAAAACTGACATGAGATTTGAATACTTTGTTAATAAAGAAAAGATAGAAAGTTTTCTTGAGTAAATACTTTAGAAACTATTTATTGTGTAAATTACATATTTGTATAATTTTTTAAAAGATAATGAAAATTAGTTCATGAAATCACATTTTAGGAATATGCAGGTTGGGGTTGTTTAAAAACAAATGTTTTTTTCTTAAAACATTGCATGTACTATTTCCTCAATAATACAATTTTTTTTGAAAACTCTATAAGCTTGAGAGGTATTCAAAAGGCCTAAATTTTTTTCATCCTATTTGAGTGAAAATTTAAACTTGTTCTATTTAGTATTCTAGATGATTACAATGCATCCAAATATTATGATGTAAATTACCTTTGGTTTTAATCTTGGACTATGTTTATAAGGATCTTTATTAACAAAATGTCGAACTAAAAGATGATTTATATTATAGATGGCAGTAATAATCGGTTTATCCAAAAAAAGATTAGAAATTGAGTATTCTAAAAATATGGCTCTCTTCAGTTATCTAAGAACGTGATTTATTTTTTCAACAAAACCATTTCTCTAAGGTGTTATTTGAGCTAAAAGTTTACCATAAATAAATTATTTACTAAAAATATTAAAAATAATAATTTCTGAATACTCCACCCTGATCACAATGACTAATTATCAAGGTTAGTTTTTACCATTTTTAAATCTTCCAATTTATTTTTCTAAATATTAAAATTTCATATTTAATTATGATCAAATAAACCGATGTATATATAGTGTAATATCTAACCATGAAATATATATCGTATTTTTGACAAATAATCTCAGTTTGTATAAAACTGAATAAATCCATGTTCACTAGCTATAAAAAATTAATAGATGAGAATTCACTAATAAATTTATATGTAGAATTATTTTTAACACTATATTAAATAATGTCCCAGACTTTGTAAAAATAAAATCAATGAATTATTTGATACTTTGGATCCTTTTCTTAGTAAACATAAATATGTTTCTATGGCAACAATGTCATATTTTTCTTTCCATATCCATGATTGATCTTCCATTCCACTGAGGAAAGGTAATTATTGTCCCCTAATGTCTTATATGATAAGTTTGTATAAAATATTATGCAGATGGGCATAAAAAATAATATCAGACATGGAATTGTCTACAATACATTAACAAGACATAAATTTCACAAGGTATTCATAATAACATACTTTAATTATTATTATAACGTTGTCATTAATACCATTATAAAAAAATTAAGGATTTATCAAGATGAACTATGTTACGTATTCGGAGAATCCTCACTTAAGAATTATCTCTAAATGTAACTTTTCCACCTTTCAACTTGATAATAGTTTAAAATAAATATTTTTTACCATTCATGTTCCAAGAAAATAAAATGTACATGTATAATTTATTCTTGATTCAAGTACACTATAAATTTATATAAAATTAAAAATATTGTTATTTGGGAGATTATACCATTTTGGGTATGGAAATATTAGAAAATAAATCCTTTAGAATCGATATTTATTTTGAAATGTAGGATTCATGTAAATCTAGGTATTATTTTTTATTACGTTAAATATTATTTTTTCAATGGTCTCTACATTAAATTTTTTTACTGAAGGCAGTAATTTTAGGAAAAAATAAATTATTTAATAAAACTGTCTTCTTATTAATATAACCCATTCAGCACTAGTCCCTTGAGAATGAATTTTTTTATACATTGTTTCAAAGTGTTTTTAACAATATTTATATTTGGAAAAATATTTTTCCTTTAATAAATTTTATAATTAAGTTTTACAAAAAATTCATATTCTCTTTAGTAATAGTTATGGAATTGAGTTTGTAGAATATTTTTTTTATGAAATAACTTTTTCTAGATAAGTAGAAATAGTATATTTTTCAAAAATAGTAGTATCATATTATTCTTAATGATATGATATTTCATTTGTTAAAACATTAATTCATTAATTTTATTTATCATGTTTTTCACAAACTATACTATTTTCACTTTATATTAATTTTTCAAGATGATAAAATTCTTCATAAGAAATAATAGTATCAGAATATCTAGCTAAAAAAGATTATACATCTTAAGATATTAATTATTTATCATCAAGATAATTTCCACTTATGGAAATATCAGTAATGTTCTCATTAGATCATATATTTCCTATAATACAATGTTTCCAATTACGTACTATATAAAAGAAGACCAATGATCCTCTTTCTGGAACTATTATTATCAGAACTGTTATCTGAGTAATAATCTCCACATGCACTCCATGATTAATTAAATTTATGGAATTTCTGTCCATTTGTCTTATAATATATTTTATTATTCTGATCGTAATGTTTTCTATTCCAATCTTTTATTTATTTCCCTTTTATAATTGGATAATATGGTCTGATGTTTCCAACTCTCTAGAATACATAAAAAGTGACATCATCATTCTGATCACATATTTATTTTTTACCATTAATTTATTGAAGTTGAAAACAATTTTTACAAACTATGTTGTTTATTATCCTAGAAAAAATATCTAATTCACATTTAGAGCTCTCTGGAAAAATGGAATTGGATTGGTAGTAACATTCTTCTTTCTAGAAGATTTAAGTTTTTTTTCAAGAGTTTGAGATTTGGTAGGAATTTTAGTTATAGACAAAGATACTCCACCATTTTATTTTACATTCTTAGGATCTATCTTGATTATTATTTAATGATGTATCTTTATTCAAATATAATAATCCATTATAATATTACTAACCTTATTTGAATCATAAATCATTGTTCTTTTGGATTCACTTTTATTGGGTGTGATATAAATGATTTTCTCCATAATGATTTCATCCTGTAAATATTTTTCACTAATGGACTGAAGTCTACTAATAATTTTCATAAACATCTAATGCATCATGAAATCTAATAAATATGTAAGAATTCAAAATCATGATAATCAGCTCTTTGAATTTGTATTCTTTATTTAATAACATTTTATGTAACAAGACATGTAAACAATATTTTATTCCATCTACTATTTTCTTATTCAAAATATGATATTTGACAACATATTCTTCTGGTCATGGAAAATAGAAAATATTTACTTACTATGATGCTTAATTTACAATCATTCTTATCATCATTAGTAGTGGTTGTAATATCATTCTCAAAATAATTTAAATTCCCAGTAAGCACCACAAAATTATCAACACAAAATATGATTACGAAAGTCCCCATTCATTATATGTTTTCTTCAGAGTCATCAACATTAAATATTGGTGGTTTTTTAGGATTCTGATTGTATATTTATCCAACAATAAAACATGATATTCTAATAAAATAATTTTCTTTTAAAAAACATTATTGTGGTAAAAAGTTAGAAACAAAAAGATTATTGAATAAGTTAGTAAACATGACAATGTAAAGAAACAAATGATAAACAAGTATATGAGAAGTGGAATAAATATCTGATACAAATTTTTGAATAAATATATTGTAATAATACTTAATTGGATCCAAATAAAGTGTTATTGATGGATTTATTATAAGAGGGCGGTGTAAATTTTAGTTTTAAAACATCTATTTGAACGAAATAAAATATATAAATTCACAACCCACTTTTAATAAATAGATCATATTTGTAAATTGCCTTTAGTTCATTTTAAAATGTATTGGAACGAAGATTGATTTTTCATATACTAGAGTAATATAATAAAAATCACAGTGGATGTGATTATATAATAACATATGGATCTGATTCAAGATGAATATAATTAAACAGATTAAACATAACGTAATCAGAATGGTTACGATTAAATCAGAGTAGTCTAAATTTGAATAGAAGAATCACAATTACATAATATTATCTTATAAGAAATTAAAAATATAGTGTTGATCATATTTATATATGTTATGATAAAACAAAATCAATTTAAGAATCTATAATAAATGACTAGTAGTAAACATGAAAACTAATAAAATTGAAATGAATGTCATAAGTCTATTTAAATCAATATACTCTTTTAATTTTAAGAGAAAAGTTTCCAATAACATTGGATATGTGTATTACTTAATTTATACTTATATGAAATACTATCATTCCTTATCAAGGAAATACCTCGATACAATGATCATTTTCTTGGGATACATAGCCTCGGTACCCTCAATCTTAATGATCAGATCTGTATTGTTATCCTAAAAATCCCTCGATAAATATAGAAATATGCTTTAATATATTTATAACTCTGCATTTCCTTGAACATACTAATGGAATTTAAACAATATCAATGTATAATGTTTTTAATGAAAATAACGAAGAAAGAGATTCTTTTAGAAGAAAATTCCTCTAAACCACTACAAAAAGTCTCAGAATGAGCTACTAAAAATTTTGACAATATTTAGAGGTCTAGAAATTAAATAAACGGTGAAAAGGAATCAAAATCATCTATTCAAAAAAAAAACTATTCATGTCAACCATCAGATCTGGTCTACTCCAAACTATCCAAATTAAGGGTGGTATTTATAGGAAAAATACCAATGTTCATATTTGTTCTCTAATGGTCATATTTTTTTTGAGAGTTTTGCAATTCCATGGAAACATAAAATTTGATGTCTTAAATCTTCCTAGAATAATAGAAATACTGATGTCACATTGAATTAAAACATTATTGTGTAGAAATTATTCCATTATGATACATATTAGTTTTCTGTATTTTGATTTTACACATGGTCAATCCAATGGATTTCTATATACATGTCATTATGATAATAATTATGAGTTTGACTTCCAAGTTTATCGGTTTCAGTAGTAGTATGACTGAAAATAATTTCTCACTTCTAAATAAAAATATAATGTTATATAAGATCTGATATAGTGAATCTAATATTTATTGTATCCATACTCATTATGATATTAAAAATGAATAATTTTCATTTAAATAGATGATTACTTGAGAAAAAATTAAAAGTATTGTAAAAAGTATATATTTTCACCATAAAAATTATAAAACAATTTGGACATAAAGTGTTAATTAAAAAATAAATAATAATATGTTTGTGACTTTAAAAAAAGTGAACTGAAAATTCCTAAGTGTAACTTTTGACATAAGAAGTTCATAATGTTTTCATTATGACCCAACACTGGAATGTATTTGGGAACAATATCATGTTATTTATTGGGGTTATATTGATATTTATGAAGGTTTAATTTTATTTTTTTCTAAATAAAATTTTTCATTATCGATAAAAAATTATAATGTTTGGTTGTATTATAATAATAGTTTTTCCCCATTTCAGATTGGGTGATTTGTTGGAGTTAAAAAAGAAATGACAATTTTTGGTAAATCATCAATACTCAATTTTTTAAATTACACATTCCAGTGGAATTTTTTTCTTAATTGATTTCAATGTGCCAAAATAAAAACGGAGTTTTACTTTATGGGTTATTGAATATGAAGTTTGATATTTTTAAGGATTAATACCTTTGTTGATATTTATTTTTGTATCAATAAATTTTGTTTTTGTAGTGATTCATTAATTTTTTATATTTTCTAATGATTTTTATGGTTTTTAAATTTTTATAAATTTTTTAAATTTTAATATAATATAGATATTCAAAACATACATTCAATTTTTATGAAGTTTAGTGGTATTTAACTTATCATTTACATTTAATTAATTAAAACGTTCATTTAATGATAAGAAAAGTTATTTATATTTCATTTATTAGGTTTTTAAGGGATGATATATCTTGGAAAACATTTTTACTAAACTTCTAGAAGTTGATAGATGTTTTAATATGATTTTATATGTTAAATTTCTTCGATGATTCATTAAATAATCTCTCACGAACAGTAAATATCCAAGAGATTGTTGATTCATTATCCATGCATTAAAAAATATAATAAAAATTAATTTTAATGATTTTTGAGAAGTGATGTTAATATAGTTTTTATACATGGTGGAATAAACATGAAACATAATAGCGTAATCAAATTAATGATATCCATTTTAATATAAAATCTACTTAAACCCCTTCTTTGAGCCATAGAGTGAACTCCAAATTGTCCACTTTACTTTTAGGTTCATGAATGCATGTATTTTAATAATGAATTAATTTTTTTAGTGGGTCATTATCATTATAATATCCAATTTTGATGGATTAAAGGTTTATTATAGATATATGTTTTTCTAATAACTTATAATATCCATTGTTTTGAAAATACATGATTTATTGAAAATAGGTCTATAGAGGTTCTATCAAACCAACATGGACACACTCTTATACAAGTACATGACCGAATCTTTAACATGAACAAATGGTGTTATTGATCGCCATGGTCTGGTGGGGACGAACTATCCATTAAGCAACAATCAAAGGGAATGATTCCACAAAACTAGAATTAATAACCTAGATCATGTATAAAATAAATAAGACACCAGAAATAATTAATATACGAAATAACTAAAAACAAATAGTGAAAACTAAAAAAATAAAGAGCAGAAAATATCTCAATGTACATGTCCAATAAATAAATACTACCAAAAAATAAAACCATATACTCTATGTGGTAGAGTGGGAAGCCTCCCTCTAGCTAAAAAACATATCCAACAGAAAACTTCACTTCCTCACTGAAGAAGGTTTCCTTTCCCTACATAAAACCACATTATTAGTTCTACAGTTTAAATAACATTTCTATTTTGTTTGAGATAGCATGCTTAATCATGTCTCCCCCATGTGTCCCATATTAATCCTAGGAACAATAATTCATGACTGCTTAAATTTAATGAAAACATGTAAATATAACAATTTAATATTTTTTATATCAAAATAATGGAAAAATAGTTTAATACCCCATTTTCAAAAACATCAAAATAAGAAACGGGTAAATTAGTTTCAATATATTTCATATATATATATATATATATATATATATATTTGTAAAAATAAATATGTCATGCTAAACCAAAGCATGCATCCCATATCATATCAAATCATTGCCAATATAAAGAAATAGTAAAAACCGAACGCATAATCATATGTAACATCATGTTAGTGATCACACACTGTAAATATATCTAGGTCCCTCAAACCAAAACTAGTAAATCACATATACATTAATCCACTGTACATATATATAGAATTTTGGGAGAAGAGGAATTCCCTAAAAAGTGAACCACCCAAGAGGTCTAACAATTCCCTAAAACTACATTACTAGAGAGTTTTTGAAATTACCATGAGAAAAACCTCCAATATTGGTTGATATATATTAGCATACCTTTCACTTATCTATCCAAGGCTTCTGTAACACCCCGAGATTTTATGAAAAATATTCTTTTTAATTTCATTAATGTCTTGTGTTGTATGCTACACCAAAAGGAGATTGCACAACACGCATCCTTGACTTGTCTTCCATTACACGCAATCGCAACCTTCCTTGATAGCATGTGTAGTACGCAATACCGAGTTTCACTAAACAATGATATGCTATTAAAATATTATTAAAACTAGCCATTATGAATAGTAAAAACAACTTTTTGAAATTTTGTAAATTTTATTTTTCAAAATGGACTACATTTTTGGATTTGAAATATCGAAATTAGCTTAGGGTGAAATTTTGGTAATTTTTGGATAACTTTCATATTTTGATGAATAGTGGAAATTACTAAATTTTAATTAAAAACAACTTTTTCAATCGAAATAATTAATAGTGATAAATTGTTAATTTTAGTGGTTTTAAAGTATATTTAGAATATATTTTTACAATTTAATACAATGATGGTCATTGGATGTAATTTCACATTTAAACCACTTATAAACAAGTTTCAATCTTTTGATAGTTATTATCTCTTAAAAACACGCTATTTGTTTTGACGACGGGAATTAATTTTTAAATTAGTTAATGCAACTGATATGTTTTGAATTTGGTAAAATAGGCATCATTTTTGAGTTCATAATATCAAATATAGCTTAGGCCTAATTTTTGGTATTTTTCTGAAAACTTTCAATTTTTGATGAATAGTGAAACCACTAAGTGGTAGTTAAAAAACTGAATTTTTCATAAAACTTAATTTTACCGCTTCTGTGAATGGAATTTCGAAAATCCGAGAGACACGGTTAATATCAAGGACTAAAATGTGGTTCAATGAGATGAAAATAATTTTTGGTGAATAGTAACTTTTTACTTTTTTTTACCGCGGTTAATAGTAAATAGGGTAACTAAGGGTAAATATGATATTACTATTACCCTAACACATGTCCTAATTCTTTTGGATAAGTGTAATTCGACCAAAAACAACCTTATGAATATAATATGACCATTTAGGTCCACTTGGATTAGATTATGACATTTAATATTATTTTATTTAATGAATAGTTAAAATAGTTAAAATCAAAGTTTAATAACTAAAACATTTTTAATATGGGTTTATACATAAGATAAATTCGATTATAAATATTCATTAGAAATCTAAAATGATTTCCTACCTAATGATATTTTATTTATAATTTTTAGACTTTAAATAAATTAATTTATTTATGACACAACGATGATGCAGTAATTTCCCTTTTAAGGAAATGTTAATATAATTGATTTTATAAATACCCAAATAAATGTAATTTGAGACTTTTTATGAATTACACTAATTTTATAGGTTACTATGATATATTAGTGTTGATTTAATAAACTTGGATCGAACATATAATTCTGTTATTACTTTCACAAAAATCATATATCAAATAGTGTCAAAATTGACACAAAATAGTTTTTAAATCAAATATTATATTATTAATTGTTATTTTATTCCTAAAAATCTAAGGTTCGGCAAAATGACTTAGATAAGGATATATATATTAATAATAAACAATTTGGGGTTCGTTTGGCATGTTATAGTAAGTGTATTAACCATATAGTGTAAGAAAACAAAAAGACACGGTAAAAGTTAAATTATTTAACTTAGAGTTAAATCTAATTGATAAGGTTAAAATAATAACCTCAACTTGTCTAAATCCTATTGGTTGATAGTATTTCGACCCATACCCACTTTAGCTTCGAAATAAGACCTTTTGGAACCATTATAAACCGATTTTGACTTTAATGTAAAATAATATTTTGAGATATTCCTAAGGTGCCCCTCTCCTCCCTTATAAAAGGACACATCCTCCCCATCCTCCTCACACCAATTTGAGCACTCATGCTCGGCCAAACCCTACCAAAACCTCTTCTCCACTTCCCTAGAATAATCCTAGAGGTCCTGGTATTCTTCAAAGCCCAATCTTAGTTCCCTAAGTGGAGGATTCAAAGAGGCGTTCCAAAGAAGAGGTAATATCCATTACCGATCTTTTCAATTTCATTCTTATTCAACTTCTTCTTCTTTAGTTGTTTCATGATAAAGTAATCACATCAGTATTAATTACATACTGATATGTTATTATAAATATGAAACAACCCTAATTCACCTTCTATCCATCCTACGGAAAAATGAAATCACCGCGCGTGCGTACGTACGGAATACCGTCTCCACGCCGTGGTGTAATCTATTTTCCACCACCACCTTACAAGGATGGGTATAATGGTGTAATGAGAAACTATTTATGATTATTATAAAGTAATATTGATACTGAAATAATATATATATACTCCAATACAATTCCACGATCATAGGAATGATATCATCACTCGTGCGTACGTACGGAATACCGTCTCCACGATGTGATGCGACTCGTTCTACATGATCATCATTACATAGTAATTATATAAATGAATTGAATGAATAAATATGATATATGTTACACTAATACCATTCTGGATATAAGGTATCTATAACCTTAAAAGAAGAATAAGAATTTATTCGGCAAAACACGCATAAGAACATAAGGCAATAAAGACCTGAGTAACAAGTAACAATGAAATATTACTAACAAGAAGCTAAGAATATGACCATATATGATATCATATAAATTTGTATGATTCTGAAATAAGTCAATAACATTATTTAAACCATTATACAGGAGCTTTGGACACGTAAAAAGCAATTCGGACCTAAGGTAAGGGAAATATCACAATCTCACTTTTATCCGAGATTGTTTTTACTTTGGTAATTACTGGGGAGTATTTTATCATCCACATCCATGTTCCCTAAATATGTAATATTATTTCCATCCTTATACAATAGTTTATATCCAATTTTACCCTTCGTTGGGTTTTTAGTAAAAGATATGAAAGGAATCTTTTGTCGCTTTTCATACGAGGTACTTTTTGACTTTTCCGACAAAAGTACAAAGAATGTTTTTTTAACTTATACGGAAAGAATGGATTTTTAAAACATTATTTCCAAGAATATTCCTTTATAAGTTTTCAAGTTTATTTTTAATCAACTTCTTTTAGTTTATAATTGTATGACATGTTAAGAAAAGAAAAGGGTTTTTGAAGTAGAAAGGATATTTTCCTCAAGAATGGAGTTCAAATGTTTTATCAAAATTATTTTCCATCTAAGATAATATAGGGTTATATTTTTATCCCTATTATTACATTGATTTGATCATGTTGTGAGGGAATTATTTTTATGAAGTCATTTACCTTATATGATTTGTTTTATGATGTCATGAAGTTTCAAGAATCCCATTTTTGTTACATGTGTTATGCGATGATGTATGATTTATGATTATGTGGCACACATAATAAAGGATTCATTATAAGATTGGTGGGAAATATATATCCCTCCAATGCATTGGGTAAAGATTTTAGATCTCATGAGATAGACATGGCTGGAATGGTAGGTTATACCGGTTCAGTGAAATAGGACTGAAACGAGTGTTACTCGATTCAGAAAGGGACTTTGTCCACTAAGATAGTCTTGGCAATGAGTCTTGACTAACAAGAAATGATTCTCTATGATTATGTGTGAATTCCACAAAGTTTCATGTTTTAAGTTATGATTATTGTGATTACATTTCACTGCCATGATTTATCCCATGTTATGAAATTATGCTCTCTTTTGCAGGTTAAGATTTCCAAAATGTTATGTTCTTTTGAATATGATGTGATTGATATTTCTATTGTCTCCCCTTACTGAGCATTTGAGCCCACCCTTTTATGTTTTCGTTTCCCCAGGATATAAAGAAAGGTTTTAGGTAAAAAAAAGAAGATCTTTATGGGAGATGTTGAAGATCTTTCACCATGATTAGAAGATTACGTTCCGAGTTTCCAAAGACACTAAACTATTACGATCCTTGTGTGTGTGTTTTTGTTATGTACTAAGTATTCTGCAAATGTAATGTAATGTCAATGTACGTCAAGATACGGGTCTCTACAGTTGGTATCAGAGGAAAGGTTTAGTCAACCTTTGGAAACTAGGATGCGAAAATGTTAGTGAGATCCCTAGAGATATTTCTAAGGTATGTATAGGGATGTCCCTAAGGATAAGTATACGTATAGGATATGGTCCTAGAACTACAGTAACGATCTTAGAATTTAACCTAAGATGTTAGATATTAAGGGTACTCCCCCTTTACTATGTTGTTTTCCCTAGCATGATTTTTGCCTCTCACACTATTCATTTTGGGTTTTAGATGATGGCTAGAACCCGATGGAACCGTGTTGATCAATGCAATGGACAATGCAATGATTGCCCTCCTGAACAAACATATGTTATGAGAGATGGAGTGAAAAATCTTATTGCTATACTTACACAAGATATGAATCATTATGGACTTCCAAATGAGCAGAGAAGGGAACAATATTCTATTGAGTCCTTCATGAGGCAACGTCCACCTTCTTTCAGTGGGACTTCCGATCCACTTGTTGCTGAACAATGGATCAGTACCACTGAAAAGATATTTTCAGTTCTTCAATGTTCTGAGCATGATAAAGTCATCTTAGCAGTATATCGTTTTGAAGGTGATGCTGATCAATGGTGGAATCTTATCAAGAATACGAGGCCAAGATAAGAAATTGAGTCCATGGAATGGGACGAGTTCAAGAACTTGTTTTTCAGTAAGTACTTCCCTCGTATTCTTCGAACAAAGATGGAAAAGGAGTTCCTTGAGCTGAAGCAGAAGGATGATGAATCTGTTGGTATATACGAAGTGAATTTTACAAGACTTGCAAGGTATGCATCTGGTATTATCATCCAACCTGAAAGTAATGTTGATCGATTTTTCAGTGGCTTAAAACCAAGTCTTCGAAGGGCATTAGCTATAAGAGACTTCAGTAGCTATGAAGAAATTGTGCGTTGTTCTATCAAGGTGGAAATGGAAGTTGGTGTTACATATCCATCTCATGTTTTTGACAAGAAACGAAAGATGGAGTTCAAGGAGAAATCTCAGAATAATGGTGAAAGGAAGATGAATGTTTCCTTATGCACAAAGTGTGGAAAGAAGCATGGTGGAGATTGTCTTAAAGGGACTAGAAAATGTTTTAAGTGTGGAAAAGAAGGTCATCGAGCAGCTGAGTGTCGAAGAAATGGAAAAAGGGTTTCTAATGATGTGAATAAAGCAAACACTGCAGAGAATGCACCACCAACACTTCAATGCTTCAAGTGCAAGGAAATGGGGCATTATGCTAATAAATGCCCTAATCCAAGGGTTAGTGATGACCAACATGAGCAACCGCTTAAGGCAAAGGACAAAGGGAAGTCACATGCGATCACTATTGGCGATGTTGAATATGACAACGATGTGGTGGAATGATTAAGTGTTTATGTAATGGGATTCCAAAATAATGTTGTATCATAAAGTATTGGAATATTTATGATATTTTTGGAAATAAGATGATATGCGCATAATGAAGGGAAAACAAGAAAACGAAATGTTTTACAGTATTCATGAGCTCATGATTGATATAAGGACTAAGTGATATCATGGTTTGAGTATATAGAATTTTTAGGATTTTGGTATGTGGAAAGTGTTAACTTTTAACTATTTTCACTAAGGTTCAATGGGTATTCAAGAGAATACATGATTAAGGACTTTGAATGTTTAGAATGTGACCAACAAGACATATCTTATGATATATGGGGATCAACGATGGTATTAAATCTCTGGTAATTGTTTTCACTATATTATGAGAGTGGACTACAGTATTATGGGTAAGCCTAAAGATTAGAATGGATTATGTTGGACATAAGTTAGTATTGTTTAAGGATAGAAGTTTTTTTTCGATATTATTGATGGGATGTTATAGTAATATAGTTTTAGAAAAAGGACAACCTGGAGGACGGGCGACAGCCCATCGCGTCGGACAAGGATGTGGGAATCGAACCCACAACCGAAGTGCGACTGGCCTTTATCGCCTTCCACTGGCATACAGGAAGTCCCTATTTAGTAGAAACTAGTTGTATTTTATTAAGTGTTATGATATATGAAGTATAAGTTCATTTTTGGAACTATATACAATTAACCATAAGATGGACTTATAACTTTTGCTAACCTTTTGTTTGAAAGAGATGGAATGACCCATCATTCTATCACATGATCTACTAACACATCACGAATGACAAATTCAACCTCATTTCTTTAAGAGATGAAGTGGAAATTGTCCAAAGAACGAAAAACGGTGAGACTATACCAAAACCACCAAAGTATTTCTTCTAATTCCAATTTCATCAACTTTAGGGAAATGATCTTGAAAACCAAAAATGTTTTCCTAGTGCTCTTATATCTGATGAATCAGATGGTACCTTATATCATCACAAATTTATGGATTTGTGATTGTTGGGTTTTCCATATCCATGTTCTCTACCACTCTCCATCAGAACATGATGGTTAGATTTCTCTTCCATATCCATAATTTCACCTATGTGGAAACCCAATGATTAGTTTATTTGGGTAACCGTTACGTTTTATACTTTTGTTTTTAAAGATTTGTTTTGGTATTCCTTTTTACGATGTGGGTTTCGATTAAAGAAACTTTCGAATAGTAAACCATTTATAACCCCGACCAATTTCGAGGGAGAAATTCATTTTAAGAGGAGAATGTAACACCCTGAGATTTTATGAAAAATAATCTTTTTAATTTCATTAATGTCTTGTGTTGTATGCTACACCAAAAGGAGCTTGCACAACACGCATCCTTGACTTGTCTTCCATTACACGCAATCGCGACCTTCCTTGATAGCGTGTGTAGTACGCAATACCGAGTTTCACTAAACAATGATATGCTATTAAAATATTATTAAAACTAGCCATTATGAATAGTAATAACCACCTTTTGAAATTTTGTAAATTTTATTTTTCAAAATGGACTTCAATTTTGGATTTGAAATATTGAAATTAGCTTAGGGTGAAATTTTGGTAATTTTTGGATAACTTTCATATTTTGATGAATAGTGGAAATTACGAAATTTTAATTAAAAACAACTTTTTCAATCGAAATAATTAATAGTGATAAATTATTAATTTTAGTGGTTTTAAAGTATATTTAGAATATATTTTTACAATTTAATACAATTATGGTCATTGGATGTAATTTCACATTTAAACCACTTATAAACAAGTTTCAATCTTTTGATAGTTATTATCTCTTAAAAACACGCTATTTGTTTTGACGACGGGAATTAATTTTTAAATTAGTTAATGCAACTAATATGTTTTGAATTTTGTAAAATAGACATCGTTTTTGAGTTCATAATATCAAATATAGCTTAGGCCTAATTTTTGGTATTTTTCTGAAAACTTTCAATTTTTGATGAATAGTGAAACCACTAAGTGGTAGTTAAAAAACTGAATTTTTCATAAAACATAATTTTACCGCTTCTGTGAATGGAATTTCGAAAATCCGAGAGACACGGTTAATATCAAGGACTAAAATGTGGTTCAATGAGATGAAAATAATTTTTTTTGGTGAATGGTAACTTTTTATTTTTTTTACCGCGGTTAATAGTAAATAGGGTAACTAAGGGTAAATATGATATTACTATTACCCTAACACATGTCCTAATTCTATTGGATAAGTGTAATTCGACCAAAAACAACCTTATGAATATAATATGACCATTTAGGTCCACTTGGATTAGATTATGACATTTAATATTATTTTATTTAATGAATAGTTAAAATAGTTAAAATCAATGTTTAATAACTAAAACATTTTTAATATGGGTTTATACATAAGATAAATTCGATTATAAATATTCATTAGAAAGCTAAAAGGATTTCCTAACTAATGATATTTTATTTATAATTTCTAGACTTTAAATAAATTAATTTATTTATGACACAACGATGATGCAGTAATTTCCCTTTTAAGGAAATGTTAATATAATTGATGTTATAAATACCCAAATAAATGTAATTTGAGACTTTTTATGAATTCCACTAATTTTATAGGTTACTATGATATATTAGTGTTGATTTAATCAACTTGGTTCGAACATATAATTCTGTTATTACTTTCAAAAAAATCATATATCAAATAGTGTCAAAATTGACACAAAATAGTTTTTAAATCAAATATTATATTATTAATTGTTATTTTATTCCTAAAAATCTAAGGTTCGGCCAAATGACTTAGATAAGGATATATATATTAATAATAAACAATTTGGGGTTCGTTTGGCATGTTATAGTAAGTGTATTAACCATATAGTGTAAGAAAACAAAAAGACACGGTAAAAGTTAAATTATTTAACTTAGAGTTAAATCTAATTGATAAGTTTAAAATAATAACATCAACTTGTCTAAATCATATTGGTTGATAGGATTTCGACCCATCCTCACTTTAGCTTCGAAATAAGACCCTTTGGAACCATTATAAACCGATTTTGACTTTAATATAAAATAATATTTTGAGATATTCCTAAGGTGCCCCTCTCCTCCCTTATAAAAGGACACATCCTCCCCCTCCTCCTCACACCAATTTGAGCACTCAAGCTCGGCCAACCCCTGCCAAAATCTCTTCTCCACTTCCCTAGAATAATCCTAGAGGTCCTGGTCTTCTTCAAGGACCAATCTTAGTTCCCTAAGTGGAGGATTCAAATAGGCATTCCAAAGAAGAGGTAATATCCATTACCGATCTTTTCAATTTCTTTCTTATTCAACTTCTTCTTCATTAGTTGTTTCATGATAAAGTAATAACATCAGTATTAATTACATACTGATATGTTATTATAAATATGAAACAACCCTAATTCACCTTCTATCCATCCTACAGAAAAATGAAATCACCGCGCGTGCGTACGTACGGAATACCGTCTCCACGCCGTGGTGTAATCTATTTTCCACCACCACCGTACAAGGATGGGTATAATGGTGTAATGAGTAACTATTTATGATTATTATAAAGTAATATTGATTCTGAAATAATATATATATACTCCAATACAATTCCACGATCATAGGAACGATATCATCACTCGTGCGTACGTACGGAATACCGTCTCCACGATGTGATGCGACTCGTTCTACATGATCATCATTACATAGTAATTATATAAATGAATTGAATGAATAAATATGATATATGTTACAATAATACCATTCTGGATATAAGGTATCTATAACCTTAAAAGAATAATAAGAATTTATTCGGCAAAACACGCATAAGAACAAAAGGCAATAAAGACCCGAGTAACAAGTAACAATGAAATATTACTAACAAGAAGCTAAGAATATGACCATATATGATATCATATCAATATGTATGATTCTGAAATAAGTCAATAACATTATTTAAACCATTATACAGGAGCTTCGGACACGTACAAAGCAAATCGGACCTAAGGTAAGGGAAATATCACAATCTCACTTTTATCCGAGATTGTTTTTACTTTGGTAATTACTGGGGAGTATTTTATCATCCACATCCATGTTCCCTCAATATGTAATATTATTTCCATCCTTATACATTAGTTTATATCCAATTTTACCCTTCGTTGAGTTTTTAGTAAAAGATATGAAAGGAATCTTTTGTCGCTTTTCGTACGAGGTACTTTTTGACTTTTCCGACAAAAGTACGAAGAATGTTTTTTTTAACTTATACGGCAAGAATGGATTTTTAAAACATTATTTCCAAGAATCTTGCTTTATAAGTTTTCGTGTTTATTTTTAATCAACTTCTTTTAGTTTATAATTGTATGACATGTTAAGAAAAGAAAAGGGTTTTTGAAGTAGAAAGGATATTTTCCTCAAGAATGGAGTTCAAATGTTTTATCAAAATTATTTTCCATCTAAGATAATATAGGGTTCTATTTTTATCCCTATTATTACATTGATTTGATCATGTTGTGAGGGAATTATTTTTATGAAGTCATTTACCTTATATGATTTGTTTTATGATGTCATGAAGTTTCAAGAATCCCATTTTTGTTACATGTGTTATGCGATGATGTATGATTTATGATTATGTGGCAAACATAATAAAGGATTCATTATAAGATGGGTGGGAACTATATGTCCCTCCAATGCATTGGGTAAAGATTTTAGATCTCATGAGATAGACATGGCTGGAATGGTAGGTTATACCAGTTCAGTGAAACAGGACTGAAACGAGGGTTACTCGATTCAGAAAGGGACTTTGTCCACTAAGATAGTCTTGGAAATGAGTCTTGACTAACAAGAAATGATTCTCTATGATTATGTGTGAATGCCACAAAGTTTCATGTTTTATGTTATGATTATTGTGATTACATTTCACTGCCATGATTTATCCCATGTTATGAAATTATGCTCTCTTTTGCAGGTTAAGATTTCCAAAATGTTATGTTCTTTTGAATATGATGTGATTGATATTTCTGTTGTCTCCCCTTACTGAGCATTTGAGCTCACCCTTTTATGTTTTCTTTTCCCCAGGATATAATGAAAGGTTTTAGGTAAAAAAGAAGAAGATCTTTATGGGAGATGTTGAAGATCTTTCACCATGATTAGAAGATTACGTTCCGAGTTTCCAAAGACACTAAACTATTACGATCCTTGTGTGTGTGTTTTTGTTATGTACTAAGTATTCCGCAAATGTAATGTAATGTCAATGTACGTCAAGATACGGGTCTCTACAGTTGGTATCAGAGGAAAGGTTTAGTCAACCTTTGGAAACTAGGATGCGAAAATGTTAGTGAGATCCCTAGAGATATTTCTAAGGTATGTATAGGGATGTCCCTAAGGATAAGTATACGTATAGGATATGGTCCTAGAACTACGGTAACAATCTTATAATTTAACCAAAGATGTTAGATATTAAGGGTGCTCCCCCTTTACTATGTTGTTTTCCCTAGCATGATTTTTTCCTCTCACACTATTCATTTTGGGTTTTAGATGATGGCTGGAACCCGATGGAACCATGTTGATCAATGCAATGGACAATGAAATGATTGCCCTCCTGAACAAACATATGTTATGGGAGATGGAGTGCAAAATCTTATTGCTATACTTACACAAGCTATGAATCATTCTGGACTTCCAAATGAGCAGAGAAGGGAACAATATTCTATTGAGTCCTTCATGAGGCAACGTCCACCTTCTTTCAGTGGGACTTCCGATCCACTTATTGCTGAACAATGGATCAGTACCACTGAAAAGATATTTTCAGTTCTTCAATGTTCTGAGCATGATAAAGTCATCTTAGCAGTATATCGTTTGGAAGGTGAAGCTGATCAATGGTGGAATCTTATCAAGAATACGAGGCCAAGAGATGAAATTGAGTCCATGGAATGGGACGAGTTCAAGAACTTGTTTTTCAGTAAGTACTTCCCTCGTATTCTTCAAACAAATATGGAAAAGGAGTTCCTTAAGCTGAAGCAGAAGGATGATGAATCTGTTGGTATATACGAAGCGAATTTTACAAGACTTGCAAGGTATGCATCTGGTATTATCATCCAACCTGAAAGTAAAGTTGATTGATTTTTCAGTGGCTTAAAACCAAGTCTTCGAAGGGCATTAGATATAAGAGACTTCAGTAGCTATGAAGAAATTGTGCGTTGTGCTATCAAGGTAGAAATGGAAGTTGGTGTTACATATCCATCTCATGGTTTTGACAAGAAACGAAAGATGGAGTTCAAGGAGAAATCTCAGAATAATGGTGAAAGGAAGATGAATGTTTCCTTATGCACAAAGTGTGGAAAGAAGCCTGGTGGATATTGTCTTAAAGGGACTAGAAAATGTTTTAAGTGTGGAAAAGAAGGTCATCGAGCAGCTGAGTGTCGAAGTAATGGAAAAAGGGTTTCTAATGATGTGAATAAAGCAAACACTGCAGAGAACGCACCACCAACACTTCAATGCTTCAAGTGCAAGGAAATGGGGCATTATTCTAATAAATGCCCTAATCCAAGGGTTAGTGATGATCAACATGAGCAACCGCTTAAGGCAAAGGACAAAGGGAAGTCACATGCGATCACTATTGGCGATGTTGAATATGACAACGATGTGGTGGAATGATTAAGTGTTTATGTAATGGGATTCCAAAATAATGTTGTATCATAAAGTATTGGAATATTTATGATATTTTTGGAAATAAGATGATATGTGCATAATGAAGGGAAAACGAGAAAACGAAATGTTTAACAGTATTCATGAGCTCATGATTGATATAAGGACTAAGTGATATCATGGTTTGAGTATATAATTTTTAGGATTTTGGTATGTGGAAAGTGTTAACTTTTAACTATTTTCACTAAGGTTCAATGGGTATTCAAGAGAATACATGATTAAGGACTTTGAATGTTTAGAATGTGACCAACAAGACATATCTTATGATATATGGGGATCAACGATGGTATTAAATCTCTGGTAATTGTTTTCACTATATTATGAGAGTGGACTACAGTATTATGGGTAAGCCTAAAGATTGGAATGGATTATGTTGGACATAAGTTAGTATTGTTTAAGGATAGAAGTTTTTTTCGATATTATTGATGGGATGTTATAGTAATATAGTTTTAGAAAAAGGACAACCTGGAGGACGGGCGACAGCCCATCGCGTCAGACAAGGATGTGGGAATCGAACCACAACCGAAGTGAGACTTGCCTTTATCGCCTACCACTGGCCTACAGGAAGTACCTGTTTAGTAGAAACTAGTTTTATTTTATTAAGTGGTATGATATATGAAGTATAAGTTCATTTTTGGAACCATATACAATTAACCATAAGATGGACTTATAACTTTTGCTAACATTTTGTTTGAAAGAGATGGAATGACCCATCATTCTATCACATGATCTACTAACACATCACGAATGAAAAATTCAACTTCATTTCTTTGAGAGATGAAGTGGAAATTGTCCAAAGAACGACAAACGGTGAGACTATACCAAAACCACCAAAGTATTTCTTCTAATTCCAATTTCATCAACTTTAGGGAAATGATCTTGAAAACCAAAAATGTTGTCCTAGTGCTCTTATATATGATGAATCATATGGTACCTTAGATCATCACAAATTTATGGATTTGTGATTGTTGGCTTTTCCATAGCCATGTTCTCTACCACTCTCCATCAGAACATGATGGTTAGATTTCTCTTCCATATCCATAATTTCACCTATGTGGAAACCCAATGATTAGTTTATTTGGGTAACCGTTACGTTTTATACTTTTGTTTTTAAAGATTTGTTTTGGTATTCCTTTTTACGATGTGGGTTTCGACTAAAGAAACTTTCGAATAGTAAACCATTTATAACCCCGACGAATTTCGAGGGCGAAATTCATTTTAAGGGGGGTAGAATGTAACACCCCGAGATTTTATGAAAAATATTCTTTTTAATTTCATTAATGTCTTGTGTTGTATGCTACACCAAAAGGAGCTTGCAAAACACGCATCCTTGACTTGTCTTCCATTACACGCAATCGCGACCTTCCTTGATAGCGTGTGTAGTACGCAATACCAAGTTTCACTAAACAACGATATGCTATTAAAATATTATTAAAACTAGCCATTATGAATAGTAATAACCACCTTTTGAAATTTTGTAAATTTTATTTTTCAAAATGGACTTCATTTTTGGATTTGAAATATCGAAATTAGCTTAGGGTGAAATTTTGGTAATTTTTGGATAACTTTCATATTTTGATGAATAGTGGAAATTACTAAATTTTAATTAAAAACAACTTTTTCAATCGAAATAATTAATAGTGATAAATTATTAATTTTAGTGGTTTTAAAGTATATTTAGAATATATTTTTACAATTTAATACAATGATGTTCATTGGATGTAATTTCACATTTAAACCACTTATAAACAAGTTTCAATCATTTGATAGTTATTATCTCTTAAAAACACGCTATTTGTTTTGACGACGGGAATTAATTTTTAAATTAGTTAATGCAACTGATATGTTTTGAATTTGGTAAAATAGACATCATTTTTGAGTTCATAATATCAAATATATCTTAGGCCTAATTTTTGGTATTTTTCTGTAAACTTTCAATTTTTGATGAATAGTGAAACCACTAAGTGGTAGTTAAAAAACTGAATTTTTCATAAAACATAATTTTACTGCTTCTGTGAATGGAATTTCGAAAATCCGAGAGACACGGTTAATATCAAGGACTAAAATGTGGTTCAATGAGATGAAAATAATTTTTGGTGAATAGTAACTTTTTACTTTTTTTTACCGCGGTTAATAGTAAATAGGGTAACTAAGGGTAAATATGATATTACTATTACCCTAACACATGTCCTAATTCTATTGGATAAGTGTAATTCGACCAAAAACAACCTTATGAATATAATATGACCATTTAGGTCCACTTGGATTAGATTATGACATTTAATATTATTTTATTTAATGAATTGTTAAAATTGTTAAAATCAAAGTTTAATAACTAAAACATTTTTAATATGGGTTTATACATAAGATAAATTCGATTATAAATATTCATTAGAAAGATAAAAAGATTTCCTACCTAATGATATTTTATTTATAATTTTTAGACTTTAAATAAATTAATTTATTTATTACACAACGATGATGCAGTAATTTCCCTTTTTAAGGAAATGTCAATATAATTGATGTTATAAATACCCAAATAAATGTATTTTGAGACTTTTTTTGAATTCCACTAATTTTCTAGGTTACTATGATATATTAGTGTTGATTTAATCAACTTGGTTCGAACATATAATTCTGTTATTACTTTCACAAAAATCATATATCAAATAGTGTCAAAATTGACACAAAATAGTTTTTAAATCAAATATTATATTATTAATTGTTATTTTATTCATAAAAATCTAATGTTCGGCCAAATGACTTAGATAAGGATATATATATTAATAATAAACAATTTGGGGTTCGTTTGGCATGTTATAGTAAGTGTATTAACCATATAGTGTAAGAAAACAAAAAGACACGGTAAAAGTTAAATTATTTAACTTAGAGTTAAATCTAATTGATAAGGTTAAAATAATAACCTCAACTTGTCTAAATCCTATTGTTTGATAGGATTTCGACCCATTCCCACTTTAACTTTGAAATAAGACCCTTTGGAACCATTATAAACCGATTTTGACTTTAATATAAAATAATATTTTGAGATATTCTTAAGGTGCCCCTCTCCTCCCTTATAAAAGGACACAACCTCCCCCTCCCCCTCACACCAATTTGAGCACTCAAGATCGGCCAACCCCTGCCAAAATCTCTTATCCACTTCCCTAGAATAATCCTAGAGGTCCTGGTCTTCTTCAAAGACCAATCTTAGTTCCCTAAGTGGAGGATTCAAAGAGGCGTTCCAAAGAAGAGGTAATATCCATTACCGATCTTTTCAATTTCTTTCTTATTCAACTTCTTCTTATTTAGTTGTTTTATGATAAATTAATAACATCAGTATTAATTACATACTGATATGTTATTATAAATATGAAACAACCCCAATTCACCTTCTATCCATCCTACGGAAAAATGAAATCACCGTGCGTGCGTACGTACGGAATACCGTCTCCACGCCGTGGTGTAATCTATTTTCCACCACCACCTTACAAGGATGGGTATAATGGTGTAATGAGTAACTATTTATGATTATTATAAAGTAATATTGATTCTAAAATAATATATATATACTCCAATAAAATTCCACGATCATAGGAACGATATCATCACTCGTGCGTACGTACGGAATACCGTCTCCACGATGTGATGCGACTCGTTCTACATGATCATCATTACATAGTAATTATATAAATGAATTGAATGAATAAATATGATATATGTTACAATAATACCATTCTGGATATAAGGTATCTATAACCTTAAAAGAATAATAAGAATTTATTCGGCAAAACACGCATAAGAACAAAAGGCAATAAAGACCCGAGTAACAAGTAACAATGAAATATTACTAACAAGAAGCTAAGAATATGACCATATATGATATCATATCAATATGTATGATTCTGAAATAAGTTAATAACATTATTTAAACCATTATACAGGAGCTTCGGACACGTACAAAGCAAATCGGACCAAAGGTAAGGGAAATATCACAATCTCACTTTTATCCGAGATTGTTTTTACTTTGGTAATTACTGGGGAGTATTTTATCATCCACATCCATGTTCCCTCAATATGTAATATTATTTCCATCCTTCTACAATAGTTTATATCCAATTTTACCCTTCGTTGAGTTTTTAGTAAAAGATATGAAAGGAATCTTTTTTCTCTTTTCGTACGAGGTACTTTTTGACTTTTCCGACAAAAGTACGAAGAATGTTTTTTTTAACTTATACGGAAAGAATGGATTTTTAAAACATTATTTCCAAGAATCATCCTTTTTAAGTTTTAAAGTTTATTTTTAATCAACTTCTTTTAGTTTATAATTGTATGACATGTTAAGAAAAGAAAATGGTTTTTGAAGTAGAAAGGATATTTTCCTCAAGAATGGAGTTCAAATGTTTTATCAAAATTATTTTCCATCTAAGATAATATAGGTTTCTATTTTTATCCCTATTATTACATTGATTTGATCATGTTGTGAGGGAATTATTTTTATGAAGTCGTTTACCTTATATGATTTGTTTTATGATGTCATGAAGTTTCAAGAATCCCATTTTTGTTACATGTGTTATGCGATGATGTATGATTTATGATTATGTGGAACACATAATAAAGGATTCATTATAAGATGGGTGGGAACTATATCTCCCTCCAATGCATTGGGTAAAGATTTTATATCTCATGAGATAGACATGGCTGGAATGGTAGGTTATACAGGTTCAGTGAAACAGGACTGAAACGAGGGTTACTCGGTTCAGAAAGGGACTTTGTCCACTAAGATAGTCTTGGCAATGAGTCTTGACTAACAAGAAATGATTCTCTATGATTATGTGTGAATGCCACAAAGTTTCATGTTTTATGTTATGATTATTGTGATTACATTTCACTGCCATGATTTATCCCATGTTATGAAATTATGCTCTCTTTTGCAGGTTAATATTTCCAAAATGTTATGTTCTTTTGAATATGATGTGATTGATATTTCTGTTGTCTCCCCTTACTGAGCATTTGAACTCACCCTTTTATGTTTTCTTTTCCCCGGGATATAAAGAAAGGTTTTAGGTAAAAAAAAGAAGATCTTTATGGGAGATGTTGAAGATCTTTCACCATGATTAGAAGATTATGTTCCGAGTTTCCAAAGACACTAAACTATTACGATCCTTGTGTGTGTGTTTTTTGTTATGTACTAAGTATTCCGAAAATGTAATGTAATGTCAATGTACATCAAGATACGGGTCTCTACAGCTTCCCACATTCTTTATTTTCCAAACCATTTCATCAAACAATATACATCAAACCATTATTTAAAAAACGTTTCATAAAAACATTTCACTATAATTTTAAACCCCTAATCCATTTTACATAAATAGGTGAAAACTATCATTTATAAAAAACTAGTTCTTTATACACACAAAATATAACATCCTTTATTTTTATTATGTATGTTTTAATTATATGGTATAATCAGGTGATGTTTTAATGTTTGTTTCCTTATAAATATAGTACATAATACAAAAATCCCGAAATCATTTTTCTAATACACTTAATTGGATTATTCATTTGTTTTTCCTAAGCTATATTTACTGCATCTTATAATTTGGGGATATACATCAAAGGAAAGGGCTGAGAATAAAGCCCTTCAAGGGAAAAAATAAGGGAGAGATTTATCATGTGATCAAGAGGATTGTCAATAAGAACATGAGTTCTAAGAATATTTCATTAACATGTGATCATGTAGAATAATATAATACAATGTACATTAAAAGTAACTGGGAATTGTGGCTTCAAAATTTAAATGAGGCATTAATAATAATTCCACCATGGGTTTTCACCAAGGTTTCATGTATGATAATTTCCTAGGTTGTTCACCAGGGTATCGTAATACCTATCATCTCAAGAGATTATATTCATTACCCAATTCATTGGATCACTGTAATGGTGAACCAATTAAATGTATTAATTAATTTGAGCCACAGAAATAATAATAAAATATTTCATAAATAATCTATGAAAACTATTGAATGAGTTTATTTCCTAAATCATGGTGTCCAAAAGTTCATAATGACATGATCATTGTGTCATTTTTAGACCATGAAAATAGAAAGTGCGTCCTTATGTGTAAATCCTAGAATTGAATAAATATTTTTTATAAATAGGTTAATTCACATGGAAAAGAAAATGGGTTGGGTATCCACATAATTAAAATAAAATAAAATAAAATTAGGATACGAGGTAATTTATTATATTTAATTTCGACAACATAGTACGAATAAAACATGGTTTTAGAAAAGGGTAAAATGAGGGAGGGGAGGGTCTCTAATTGATAAAACAAAATTTTGATGTAGGGGTATGAGCAAATATTAATAAAAATGGAGTAATCATATAGTTTACAATACATATATCAAAATAGGTTCTTGAATTTAATAAAAAGGAAGGGTAATTCTCTTACCATGAATAGTGAATCCTATATAGTGAGTAATGGAACTGTGGGGGAAAATGAAAACATGGGAGGAATAAATTTTTTGGAAAACTAAAATATATATAAATATTTTAGTGGTATTTAATGAAATTGTTGAAATGGATTGGTATTTATTGCAAAAGTGGATGATTTGTTTAATAATTTCTAAATATAGGCCTTGAAAATTTAGGATGTGGAAAATATAAACACATTTTCCTATCCATGAGTTTTCCAATTGTTTTGGAAATTAGGTTATTTTTTATGTTTTTTCACCCACAATAATTGAAAATCATTTTATGACACTAATTTTTTCTTGAAAATTTAATATTTCCCCGAATTATGGTTTTTAAAATCAAATATCGCATTTTGTATTTTGGAATGTCATTTATATGATGAAAATTTTATTTAAATATATTAAAACACATGAGATTAATAAAATAACATATTTTCAGTTTTTTATCGTAGTTGATTAATTATAATGTCATTAAAAAAATAGTAAGTCACTAAAAATAAAAAAAATAAAAAAAATTGAATTTTTACTTTTCATGAATAAATAACGTATTATAGATATTTACCATAAAATCAACCAAACCAAAATTTCAATTTATGATTTCATAAATGATGTTTATTTTGTCTAAATAATTATATAAATATTGGTATCTTAGTATTTAATTATATAACTCATTATTTATAAAAAAATAGTGGGATGAAATGCAAATAAATTTTTTTTAAACATATAAATTTTCAATGTAATAATAACATTATTTTATAATTAATTCCTAAATAATATTTTTCTTAAATAATATTTTAGTAAGATAAATATTATTCACAAATAATTATTTTATTAAAAAAAATTTATATATTTTTAAAATGTGTACTATTTACCAAAAAAAATCAATTTATTCAAACATATCTAAGTTAAAACTATATCTTATTACGAAGAACCTTTCTTAAAATGGAATTTATGGAATAAAAATTAAATTTTTAAGAAGTAATTATAAAACATGTAACTAAGTACTAGATACATATCATTTAATTAAACCTACATATTCCTTAAGGGTGAGGTATGTAATGGTGGTTTTTTTGTTGGGAGGCTTGGCTAATATCGACTGGCTGGTAATATCCACTATCATGAACATCTAACCTAGGTAATTTCATTGATGATTTACTTGTTGTATCTTATCATGGTGTTGTTCAAGGTAAAACAATAATAAATATACCACCTTCTGATTTTTGACAAATAGTCTTCAAACATTATGACTCTACTTTTTGAGGCCATAGATTCTTCTTTCTATATCAATTATACTCAATCATTACTACATATAAACACCAATAATAATATTTAAATTATCATCCATGTGTATTGTTCACAATTTTCATATAACTTTTGAATCCAAATGGACACATTTCCCTTTATAACCTATAAATAGTACATCATTAATAATGTATTATAATTTCTTCATATAATATAATATAAAAAACTATCTCTCAAGGGAAAAAAATCATTTAAAAAAATCTACTTCATTATATTCTTCCCGCCTTATTTAATTTCATCCCCCAAATGTCAAATCATTCTCTCAGTATATAAATTGTGTGGGAAATTTTTTCTCATTTTTTCCTCTAGTTCCCACGATGCTTCTTTATATATTTGGTTCCTCCAAAAAAACATTGAGAAAGTTTGTAGTCTTGTTCTGTAGTACCTTGTCTCTACTATCAAAGAACTCATCAAGCTTCTCCTCATAAGAGAGGCCAGGAATTTGATATACCACCTCCATATGTGGTATATTTGAGAAATCAAGTAAGAACATTACAAAAAGAGATATGTGATATATATCATTAACAAGAGCATTATTTGTTGGAAGTTGTAGCCAATAGTCTAGTTATTATATTTAATCTTGGATTTAATATTGGACAATGTATATTGAGCTATTATTCCTTTTATTCCCAAACAACATGGATTTATTCCTTGATGATATTTGATGGAATACATTTTCAAAAAAATGATACCCCAAGTACATTGGAAGGTTATTAACATAGTTCCTTTAATAACTCTAAGATTCCTATCTATATTCATGGATTGAATTAAATTTTTATGTCATCTTTTGCATAAGATCAGGCCAAAAAAATATCATATCCACAACTTCATCCAAACAAGTATGAGTTATTCATTACGTCCAATATAGAGATTTATATGATCCCATTTCAACATAATAGTGAAATATGTTTTTATATGGTAACTCGATTAATGAGAGGTGTTGATCCCAACCACTTATAAATTCCATTGTGCATGTTCTTAGCATTTATTATAGTGTCTGAATTTTCCTTTAAAATGGTATATTAGATTGGGGTGATAGGTTTTACTGAAATTTAGTTTGGTTTTGATAGAATGTTTATGAAATCTATATAATTTTTGATGTAATCCATGTATCAGGATCTGAAATCATATAAATTTGTACCCCATAAATCCTCTCCACATCCTTTACATAAATAATAAAATTTTGTTAAAGAGATAAATCTTCCAAAATTTTAATGAAATCATAATTCTTTGTGAGAATTAACACTATAACTAATATCAAAATATTTACTTTTTATGTTCTTTAGAGACCACTAAAAATGGAGATTGTTATATTTTCCTACATCCATGTTGTTATGTTTTGTGGTTTCGATACCCATTTATGATGTTCTCACTTCACCTTCACCTTATGACATTCAATGCATCTTGTAGTGTAGTCAACAATATCACTTTTCATATTATCCCACTAATAATGATAATGAATGTCTCTATACATTTTTGGATTCCATGATTTACATATAATGTAGTGAGATGATCTTCATCAATCAGTTCCTTCTTCATCTATGGTATAAATGGAACCCATATATTTTTATAAAATTTCAGCAATCCTTATAGATCAATATTGATCTTGGGATACATCCCATTCATCACATCCAATATTTTATTTTTTGTTAGATGGTGTTATATTTTATGTTTATTTATCTTATCTAATAATTTTTATAGAGAAATTATATGGGACATGATTTATGATGTCCCTTTCCACATGATATCTATGTCTAATCTTACTATGTCTTTGATCAATGGATCACCTTTAATACTCATCAATGCATGAAAAATAGGGTCTTTTCTAATAATTGTATATGTTTTGTTATTTTCTCTTCTAGGGAGAAACTGAAATGGAAAGTCATTGTCTTTAAGAAGTGACAAAAATATCATTTGTCACTTTTTCAGTTCATTTTGCATGAATATATAAACCAAACATTGGTGGTCTATGTATATATCACATTTCTACCCATAAAGAAAGTTCCACTATATTTTTAGAGAAAAATAAAGGTAGTTAGCTGTAAGTATTTTATAAGATGATTATTATCATGAGGATTTATCTATCGGGATTCAATATAAATCAACTTGAAATTTTTATTTAGGATGCACTAAATCAATTTTAAAGATGCATCACTATAAATAATTAATCCTCCATCGATAGATGCTTAAGTCTACACAGGTGTAGTAACCGATATCTTCTTTATTTGATAGAAACATTTTTAACTCTCCTTTTTGTAGATGAACAAAGCCCACTTTCATGTAAACATGGTTACTGCTTCAGAATTTCATGAAATGATTTTCTAAAACATCATATAATATCTGACTAAACCATGGAATCTAATAATCTTAGTTACTAATTTAGGATAAGTCCAATAGAGTATAACCACTGTCTTTGCAGGTTCAACTGATATTTATCCACTGGTTACAATTATCACCAAGAAGAAAATTCTTTTAACTAAAATTTTATTTTTCATAATTTTACAAATAGCCTCTGATTCATCAATATTTTGAACATAACCCTTACATGATCATCATGATCATCATGAATTTTGGAATATATTATAATATCATCAATAAAAACTGATAAAATTTCAAATTATTATTTATATAATTTCTTCATCAATCCATATATATGGAAGGAGAAACATTCCACAAGATGTTTATACCCATAGAATCACAATTTACATATCCTCATTAGAAGATGGTATTCAGAATATTGCTTTTCGTCACCCTCAATTGATTATAACATAATTTATGATCACTCATGGGGAATAATTTTATCCCCATGAAACTAGTAAAATAAATAATCAATCATTGGGATATGGTAAACAGTCATTACTATGATACCGATATGTTATCTATAATCAAGAAATATATACATTTATCCAACCTTTTTCATTACAAAGAGAATAGGTACTCCCTAAGAAAACACAATTCGTCAGATAAGGCCATTCTCCATAAGATATTGATGTAGTTTCTTTAACTACTCTAGCTCTAAATTTTCTATTCTATATGGGGTATTTTAAGATTGTATGGTTATATGTATATGTTCAATGGAGAACTCTATGTCTCTTTATAGGGGATTTTTGAGGTAGCTCCTTAAGAGATACATCAATGTCTTCCATAATGATGGGAAAAGTTTTTATTATTTGAATTTCATTTCATTTTTCCTCCACTAGTCATCCACAGAAATAAGGTTATGGGATGTTCTTCAAGAAAAATCTTATTTCCGGATATCTATATATTCAAAATAACTATAGGTTTTCCATTTAGGTTTAATGATTTTTTTTATTCTATATTTTTTATTAAATATTACTCTGATAGGAAGTCTATCACTATTATTATGTTGAATTCCATCATGGAAATGACTACTAGATTTTCATTGATATTTTTCTTTACAAATTCAACACTATGGTTTATATACACTGCTTATATTTGATAACATCTCAAATATTCTTGACTGATAAGTCTACATCTAGTATCTTTGGGATTGATCCTATTTTTATGGGAAACATGGAGGAAATAATTGAATTAATATAACCATAATAATACAATGAAATTTATAGATTTGGTATAAAAATGAGAGTACCTTCCACCACATCATTTAGAGCCTCTAATTCTATCGGCATGAGTGAAAAAACCTGACCTTCCCCCCTTATAATGGATAGGTTGCTGGTGATTTCCCTTCATTATATTATGATTTGGAAAGTGATTAGAAGATTTCCCATGATTTTCACATAAGAATTATTGAACATAAGGTAATGATTGCACCATCTCCCTTTTGTTGTTTCTTTTGGGATGTTGAGGCATCATATCCCAATGATAGTTCCTAGTTATATTGAAATCCCATCCACATTTGTCACATTATTATCTAATGAGAAATTAGTTCCCTGGATTGTTTCTTCCAAAACTATTTTGATATGGAATGATTCACTTGCATTCCTCATCTTATGTGATCAATATTCCACCCTTTTATTGGATCCATGACTCTCTTCTTTTCATTATATCTATTTGAAAAATGAGTATCTCTAAACTCCATTTCAAAATTTATAGCAATCCACACTATATACTCATAAATATCTATAGTCACAATTGGATAGATTCATCCATAGATGTGGAAATAGTCCATGAAATAATATATCAAACATTCCAATAGTATCCATTAAAAATCATGAGGTGTAATGACAATGTATGGTAAAATTAATCTCATTGATGCACACTAATTATTTTTCCAATTTCATCAGTTCTAGGAATTCCTAATCCATTTTTTCTTGCATCGAACATAGATAATATTTATTGATAAATATTCCCAAAAATATTATCCAATCCATATTATTAATATCCCTTGGTAATGATTTGTTTCTAATTAGTGTCTATTATTGATCATCTTCTCCTTATAAGTGGTATACTACAAGTGAGACTTTATCTTACTTCGAAAAATAGATTATCGAAATTATTTTTCCATAGAGCTTATCCATTTTTCAGTATTCAATGGGTTGATAGATACACAAAATCAATGAAATTATTTATGTATAATGTAATATAAATATGTTATTCCCATAGAATTGAATGTGGTCTCATGGCTTGATTCATGTTATTATTCACAACTTCAGATAGATGATTCATCATTCTCCGGATATTTTCCATTCCAGCCTATATTATATGGGCGATAGTGAATCGTTTCTTGCACTCATCATTTTTGTTGTCCATCTTATTTCCATACCTTTTATAGAAGATGAAAAAACTTGTTCGAAACATGTTTATTTTAAGAATATTATAATTTTACAAGAATTTTATGTCTTAAAACATCATCTTTAACAACAATTACATTTTCTATATATCCATTATAATGGATCATATAAATCTTGTGATTAACCAAAAAATAACCCATGGTTTTTCAAACTAGGAGTATTGTATTAATCATTGTCATGCACAAATATCGATTCGATTCTTGATAAAATTAGAGTTTTCAGTTCATACCCATAGATACTTATGTACCTGAGCCACATCAACTTATTTGTTTCCAAAAATGGATTTCATTTCTCAGAAACCACATAGTTAATGAATAACCAAAATATCTTCTTGTTTTCCTAAATTTATACATTTCCCCATGGTTATTACTAATTATTTCAAATACTAATTTCCACAAATAAAAAAGTCATCCATTGATACCAACTATGGAATCCCACCTTTTTATTACACAACATTTTATTACATGGCACAAACATGAGAACTTTTAATGTTTAGTTTCTTGGAAATTGGGTACATAACACGTTAAATAAAAAGTATATTTTAATCCTCTGAAATGATTATTCATGGGATTATCATTAGAAATTTTTTCAAACTCTCAGAAATTGGGAACATACATCAATGGAAAGGGGAGGTCACGATTCCCAATAAGGGAATAAATAAGCGGAAAAAATTTCATGTGATTAGGAGGAATATTAATAAGAAGACAAGGAATACCAATACAGACTGAAAATTATATCACTTAGAAAAATAATAAAATTAAGATGAATCATAACATGGGAATTTTCTTAAAAAATTTAAATAAGACATTGATAAGCACATCATTATGGGTTTTCCTTAAGGTTTCATAAAAGAAAATTGAAATGGTTGTACACCAAGGTAATGAAAAAATGTCATATCTATAGAATAAATTATTTAACCGATGCATCGTATCACTCTCCAATTAAACCATTAATATTTATTATTATTATATTATACTTAGATCATAATAAAATATTTCATGAAAGATCTACAATGAATAAATATCATGTTTCTTATCAAAGTCATTGCATATAAAAGCACATAAAGACATGATAATTATGCCATTTTATGTCCACGCCAAGCGTATGTGAATATATTATGTGTATATTATAGTATCAATTAATCTATTTCTATATCAAGGTCAGTAACCATTGAAAATAAAACTGGTTGGGTATCCAAAAACTGACAATTAAAGTTAATTTCTTGAGTTAGGAGAGAACTTTTGAGAAGTAAATTCAATAACTAAACAAGTATAAAATGTAGTTCTATAAAAGGTTAAAATGAGTGGGGGAAAAGTTATCCCACTTATAAATCCTAATTTTTTTGTGTAAGGGTATAAAAAGTGAAATAAAATAGAGTTACCATATCATATAGTAGACATACACTAAAAGAGGTTATTAAATTTAAGATAACGGAAGCATAATTCCACAAACATGAATAATTACTTCTTAATATTATGGAATGGAGACATGGAGGATTTATGACACCTTCTAAGGAATATTTTGGTGGAAAAAATACTAGATATTCATAGATTATGGAATGGGAGTGAAAGGAAATGAAGAAATGGGTTTTTATTATTTGAAAAATTGGAGGATTTGATTATTAATATTTAAAAATAATTTTTGGAAATTGTGGAGGTTTAAAATTAAAATCCACTATCTTAGGAGTGGTTTTTACATTTGGGTCAAATTTTACAGTTTTTTAAGTTACTATAACAAAGAATGATTTTATATTACTTATTGGGGGGGTAATTATTGTTTACACAAGTTAATGTTTTGAAAATAAATGTTTCCAATTTATAATTTTAAATCTCATTTATATGTTTAGAAATAGTTTAAAAGCTATTAAAATACATAATATTAATAAAATAACAATTTTTTTTGCCATTTATTGAAGTCAATTATTTATGAAATCATTGTAAAATAATTATGAATTCATTTAACCTAACATAAATCCCAAACTCCATTTTTACTATTCGTAGAGAAATAATGTAGTTTAGAAAATTGTTATAAATTCACCATAACCTAATTTAGAAATGTTGATTTCAAAAATTATCATCATTTTATTAGAATAATTCTCCAAATTTTGGAGTATTAACCTCTAAATATAAAAATTCTAGTTTACTAAAAAAATTGAGGGTTGAAATTCATAGTCAAATTTATTTCAATTGAAAATTTACATTTTCATAATAATTTTTTTTATAATTTATATTTAAAAACGGGTTTTAACATACTATTTTAATAATGAAAAATTATTTTTAATTCCTTAGTTTATTAATAAATGATTCCTTATCTAAAAATTAAAAAAATTATATGGAAAATCTATTTATCAAGATGCATCTCAAATTTTCCCATATTATATTATGAAAACCCGTTCATAAAATTGAATTAATAGGATATAAATTTTAGTCATAAAAGGGAATTAAACTTTTTGAAATAATTTCTGGGACACATAACCTCTTATTACATCATCATACACCCTATGGGTACGGTGTACGATAGTGGTTGTTTCATGCAGTGGCTTGGATAACATTGACAGGCTTGTAATATCAATTAACATGATAATTTTCTCTAGGATATTAGATTCATTATTCACCTTTTTAATATCATATTATAAATCTTTAAGGGGAAACCACAATGATGATAATTTGCCCACATTTTCTGAAAATTAATCTTCAAACATCACGACTATTTGGATATAGTTAAAAAAGCTTATCCATCAGGTTGAGAAGGGTTAAAGGTGTGGTTGGAATTGAGAACACAACACATCACTTCTAAAGAGATCAAATGACCTTGATAGGTCGGTTGTTTTAGTAGTGGTTCCCGATGGATTCTCGAGGAAAAGAAGTTTTTTAAGGTGGGTATAATGTAATATCCTTCATTTTGAACCGGGTTAAAATTAAGAATGTTTCTGAAATTCTTTTTCGGCTTATCAATGGGTCATTCTTTTTAAAACCAGCTTCGAAATTTTATTCTGAGAGCTGCATCACCTAAAGATGTCATTTTCTTCTAACTTTTATATAAGTTTTGAGGCAAAGGGGATGTCACACGGGCGGTGCACAGTTTCTCTAACTGTGCGGCCAAACCGTGCATAGTTGAAGTTTTGAGGCAGTGGCTAATTCACGGTTAGCACACGGTTTGTATAACCGTGCGGCCAATCTGTGCGGGGAGTGTTTGCCGAGACAGTAGCTAATGCACTGTTAGTGCACGGTTTGTGTAACCTTGCAAGAAAACCATGCAGGCACATAAACAAGATCTTTAAATTGTGGATCTCTCTCGTTTTTTTTCCTTTAGATGGATCATCTTTCCTCTTATGTGGCCCTAACTCGGGATTACTCTCCCTTGAAGGTAGGAGGACCTATCCCAAGAATTTTGGAGGTGATCTGAAGGCTTCTCTTGGCGAATCAAAGCAGGTTTCTTGAGGTAGGTAGATGTTCTTCTTCGTTCTTGTTCAGTTTCTTAGATGTACTTAGATATACATCTCTTCTTCCCATGGTTTCTTAGAACTATGATCATTATGGGTATATCTATGTGTGTGGATGCCATGTTTGATGAGATTTGGTCTTGGTATTGCTGGGAAAAGAGATATCAGACGGGTTCTTTGAGGGTTCTTTGTTCGTTGTGGTTTCCATCAAAACCCGAGGTAGGATCCAAAATCTATAACACTTTATTTAAGAATTATAGATTCATTAATTAAATTGAGAATGTGAATTTCCTTGATTTTGATATGTCAATGAATGACACTTTTGATTTTATTAAATAATGTCATCGACATGAGATAAATGAGGACATGAACATGTGTTGATTTTAAGTATGGGTTGCAATTTTAGTTAAAGTGATATGATTAAACAATTGAATGATTGGAATGGGGATATTTAGTATAAGGATAATTATTTTTAGAACTAATTATCAAGTCATTAGTTTGAATGAGTTTGTGGCCATTACTGATTTTTGAAAATATTAAATATTTGACATGTTTGGGAGATAATTTGGAAACTGGTAATATTTAATGGATGGATTAATTATTACATGTTAAATGGTAAATGGTTAACTAATTGATGATTGGTTAAAGAGATATGATTTAATTAATTAATTATTGAATTAATTAATTTGTAATCATTAAATAATGTTTGTGAATTGATTGTTTGTTATGATTGATGGTCGGGAGTACCTTTTGATACGTATTAGATTCCCATGCCTTATGTTGTCTGGGATGGAGTTGTTTGAAAATATGATTTGTTTTGTGAGATGGTTGCTAAATATATTGGCTTTGTACTACATGTTTTGTGATGATTATGGGGTTCTAGTAGATTGTTAATGTCATGGAAAATTTATTGATTGAGTGGACGGGTTTAGGCTTGTAACAGAATTTGGTTAATTAAATGTTGACTTATCTGAAGAGAATTTTGTGTTGTTAATTAGTTGTTTGATTAATTAACGAATTGGTTTTATAGTGTTAGGCATGGAGTTATACACCAATGATCGATGTATTTGTATGTTTGATAAAAGGGATGTGAGACAGGGACTGATTCTCCAAAGACTCACGGGGTGCTAGACATGGAGTTCTTCACCCAGCTTGTAGGAAAATATTCTAGTATGGGACAGGGACTGATGCTCCAAATACTAATGGGTTTTGAGACATGGACTGATTCTATGAATACTCACGAGGGTTCTAGACATGATGTTCTTCACCCATTAATTAACATTGGACTGTGGGAACAATTGGTTGTGCATGAAATGAGTTAAGGGTTAATGAAGGCTCTCATGAACTGATGATTTGTGAATTGATTATATGAAAGGGTTTAAACTTGTTGATGAATTAGGTGAACCATGGTTATTGGACGGACCCAGGAGCGAATCAATATTTTAGTGGATGGGCTTAGATATAGTATATGAAAGATTAAAACCACGGTTATTGGACAGACCCAGGAGAGAATCACTATTTTAGTGGATGGGCTTAGATATAGTATATAAAAGATTAAATTGAATAAATTATGATGTGTTATCAAAGCCAAAGCACAATCATGGAATAAATATATACATTTATTACTTAGATGGTCTTTAGAGTCATCTATGGTGAGTGACTTATATGGGGGATGTTGGGTGTAGGATGAATCTCAATACTTTCATAATAAGATTTGAGTAATTAATAAATTAAATATGATTATGTAATGATTGTTGTGTATGCATGACAAATGAATAGTGTAGGTTCAGACACCAGCTGAGGGCTGAAGCAGGTACTTGAGTATATAGTCACTTTGTACTGCTTACTTTATTTTATGCATGCCCTCACATGTTTTAAATTATTTATTAAATGTCTAGATTTGGGGTAGACACGGGTTGTCCCGGCCTACTGAGATTTATATCTCACACCCTACTCGGGCCGCGATTACACTGGGTACCCGAGTATATTCTATTTGGTTGCAGGACTATATTGTTTGCATTTACTTGGGAGATAAGAGTAGAGGAACGAGCAGATGCTTGGGATACTTGAGGAGATCTCCCTTGGGGCTTTGAGTCTTTATTTATTTATTTCTACATTGGGATGTAATGCATGATGTTTTGTTCACTTTTTCAACTTTTTTATCATTATCATGTCATGCATGAATCTACTATATAATTTGGAATTGGTCACTTTTACAAAAAGAGTATTATTTGTCTTCCACTTTTTGTCATTTATGAGTTACTGCTTCTGCTATTGTTTGTTATCTACACTGACATACCGCTGTGCAACTCTGATAATATGGTATAGTCTCCCCACTGACTATCTTTAGACCCTCGCTGCTAGTCGGCAGCCTCTGGCATACGGGTAGATGTGCTTGAGGTCATGTGACCAACCGGTCCGGCCACCAGTTTAGTGGTGAGCCGGGCCGGGATGTTACATGAATTGGTTACGTATACTAGTAGTTCCATGATAAACATACGGTGGGTGAGACTGAGATAGCTTCTAATTCATTTTTATCATGAAATAGGAAAGTTATAATGTTTCTCCTAAGATATTTAGTGAATATAAAATGATGGTTATTCCAAACATAACCCTGTATATAATTGTGAATGATACAACTTAAATATTTTATGGATTCCATAAGTTACCATTATGATTTATGATTTCTATGTGTTATTCATAAATCATATGATTTCATGAGGTATGTAAAATAGCATGTGTTTTATGATTGAAAAGTTTGATCTCATCGAGTATAAGAATACAAGAAGAACTATATCTAAAAAATAATTCTTGTTTTCTTTTAAGAGTTTTTATTTTATGAATAAATGTATCCTAAGTTGAAGTGTGTAAATGTAATATTCAAGTTGTTATGTATTAGTTATGACCTAATTCCCTAAATCATTAACCCAAAAAATATCCTCAATATAACTTATTAACGTAATTTGGGATTATTTTATCTTTACGGTTAGGGCCTTATAGAGGACTTTCATCACTGTAGTTAGGATAAACGTCCTATATAATTTTTTAGGAAAGCCAATGCAACACGACAATGTAAGATGATATGTGATGGTTATTAGCATTAGGAATGTTTACATTCTACAATGTACAAATCCAAGATATCAACAAATAGATTACAAAAATTATGAGCTAAATTACATGTAAATGTCAATGAATGATAAAACTCAAGAATATGCGAAAAAACTTTATAACCAATTGATGATACCATCATATCCTATGAAAACTTCTGTGGCTACCCATCCTACCATTCCTATCCAACCTGCCATGCCTTCCCAACCTGCCTACTCGGATCTTTCACCTCTTTCTTTAGAATCTACCATATAATATGATTTTTATACTATAGATCCCAATGTATTTATTTTAGCATATAGATTCATTCATTTTTTGGTATTATATACATAACCAACAAATGAAGTTGGTTCAGGAATGAATATTAGTATATTATAGTATTGATCCAAATAGTCTAGTATGACCACCTACAAAAGAGTTTACTCTATTTATTGATAGTATAGACTATTTTTTACTTTTTGGAGATAGCCATATTTCTTATCTAACATATGAGGTATGAATTTTGTTTAAATATAATTTACATTTTATTAAATATTACTTATAATGATTTATGACATTAAGTTTATATAAGATTACCAAATATCCAAATAATTAGTACTGTAAAAAAATGTTCAGTTACCAACTATGTTAGCTACGTCTGAGATTTTAGATGGACTAAAAATATTATCCCAGGTTTCATCTGCCTTGTTAATTTTTATGAGTTTCAAATGAAATATGATATATTTGGAAGATATATCCATTGAGAATATTCAAAATTATATTAATGATATTGTTATTTTTGATGATATCCGCATGCTTGTGAAGTAGTTGGATTCAATGTAAGTAATTTATTTTCCAAATATTATTTATTTAAATATTAATGTTTTTTGAAGAATTAATATATTACATATTAAATTATATATATACACATTCTTATTATTGGTAATAAGACCACATTTTTTATTTTCCCAAAGACCCAAAATGAATTTAAAAAATGGGAAATATATGAAAACACCTGATATAGTTTCATATATATATAAGAGATTATAAAATAGTTATATAGTGTTTTGGTTTTTTCCAATCCTAGATAGGTTGAAACACTAAGATGATTATGATGTAATATTTATTAGAATTTTAATTGTGCACAACGTTTTACATAGTTGGGTTTATTAGGTTTTATGCGATTATGACTAACAGAATAAAAATTGTATTTGTTTTTACCTTTATTAGGTTTTTTATAAATCCTTTAGTGGTTTTTTCTAAAAGATAATTTTATTATTTTTTATAATTTTTATTTTTATTTTTTTATATAAACAAGATTAATTAGTTGATATATATATAAATGGTCTTCATAAAAGAGGATAAACATAGATCACAAGTCAATAATGTAGCCAAATTCAATCCAATACATGGAAGTATTGGTAAATATATTTTATATTTGATAATAATTGGTTTTATATATTTATTTATGTTTTTATTTTCAAATTAATTTATCATAACCGTAAATTCATCACCATAAAAGAAGGGTGAAATTTTATTTTTCTGTTTTATGATTCATGTAAGAGACATTCAAAACTGGATTAACAATTTAATTTGATAATCTATGTCATACTAATTATTCTATGTTCCATATGAAAACATTCTATTTATTAATCAAATAAAATTATTTTTAATCACATATTTTCACTAATAACAATTCACATACTAATGAAAAACAAACAGAGATTCAATTTTTAGTTTGAAAACTACTTAATAAATATGATTGAAATTTATATTACATGGTATATCTCCTTAAAAATTACTATTTAGATAATCATTTTATACAATAGGTCTGTCTATTCTGAATAATATGACATGGTTGTTTTGTTTTCTATAATGGGTCACGGATTTATAAAAAAAATATCCATTATATTGAAGGCTAGAAATAATCATGTATTTATAATTTATTTAATTTTTAAGAATGATTAATTATAAAATTATTCTAAAATTTTTATTATTATTTTTATTTTTTCCAAATGTTATGATTATGTATACATATAATTAGATACATTATATACATACATACATTAATTTTATACACTTACACATGAAATTAATCGTCATTTTTTAGGATTTTATTTTACTTCTTATGTTTGTATTTATAAGTATTTTCTCTACTGTATATATTGTGCATCATTGTATTTTTTTGTTTTAATGGTTTTGTTATTTTTGGAAATAATATTTTATATATACATACTTTCAACATCAATTTTCAGAAAAAATGACATCCAATGAATTAGGAAATCTACTATGGATGTCATCAATTTCCCAAACTGATGTGGAAGGTTATCTATTCACATTAGTTTTCTTAAAAACCATCATAGAAAGACTATTGAATAGTTATTGGACATCAATTTTCATAAATAAATAACGTCGACTGTCTTCATAGTTTGACCCCATTAAAATAAATTGATATTCAATGCCTCTCAATCAAAAAAAATGCTACAGAAATTTTTATTTATAATGTCAACTACGTAAAAGTACATTTTTACCGATGTTAAAAATTATAAAAATCTGACATTAAATTAAATATTTCCACTAGTGATATTTCCTCAAGGACCCAAATAGATATATTGGTCTGGCCATAATTCTAAGGGTGTAAATTCATTCTTAACAAAATATAAGTCCAGAATTCCTCATAAAATATTCTACACAATCCTAACCTGATGTAAGCATCACGATCTGAATTAATCAATGAGGGGATTCCAAGAAGATGAACAGTCACACATGCCAACATGAATCAGAAAATCTCTACTAAAAAATTGTCCTAAATTGATAGAAATAGGGATAAAATATTGAGTTGATCTATTATTACCTAGATGGGGTCATGACCTATAGAAAATCATGAAGTTCACATCAAAAATTTCATTGAGGTACCACCCCAATCTAATTTTGTAACAAAAAGTTGATAGATTACAACCACTGGCACTTGATTCATAGACTTCAATAACTCAAAAGTAATTCATCGATAGAAAAAAACATAGAAATAATACAGTTCATCCATGGCCACCATAACTAATTTTTAATGTCCTGATTCATATTTACCTCTCGTAGATATACTACTAATGGGTTTAATGAAATTCCATTAGTATCATATCCCATCGGGAGAATGGTACCATCATATATTCATAAAAAAGGGAGACATGATCCCCTTTAAAAAATTCATCAAAATAATGTGATGTTAATATGTTATCATAAAATACATATCAATCTATATATATATGTTATATTTTCCAAACATAATCTATATATAATGGTCTAACACCACAAATCCAAGGTAAATTTCTCTAACATCACCCCTAAAAGTCAAATTAAAAGAGGTAAATTGATCTTTTTTCCCTCCACAACATTACAAGGAATTTATAACTAAGAAAAACTGCCACCACATTCCCATTATTAATTGTAATAACTATAACAAAATTATTGTCCTATAAGAACACCATATTTCTCCTCTACCTTATGTTAATGTTATTATGTGAGAATATATACATGTTACTCTTATGGTTCAAATGTATGATTATTCTCCCTCCCTTAAAATATTTTTACCATGAATTTAATGTGAACACAACAAAATGACACTCAAAATAAGGTTCTATGTAATTCTTCTCATGTGTTTATAGATTCCTAGACCAAATAATAATTTCTATATTCCACTAAATCTGAACACAAAAAATCCCATCACTAGTGGACACATTGAATACCTTGTCCTCAAATATGTTTTCTAGAAGTCTCATGATGGGGGAAGTCATCAACCGCTATCAAAACAATTGAAGTGATTGCTAACACTTTTATGATCACATGGATGGTTTACCTTTTCTATCTAGGAAATAAAAGGTTCCATGATCCTATAAGAATACATAAAAATGACCCATAATTTCTTTCAATTCAATGAATTAACTTCTCCTTAGTTACACCCTTGGGTGGAACTCAATCTATTTTTTCCTCAATAATAGTTGGGACCAATACCACTCCCTGCTCTGAGATTAAATGTCCTAGAACATGAAGATATAA
Source organism: Viscum album (assembly GCA_963277665.1). Classification (NCBI taxonomy): domain Eukaryota; kingdom Viridiplantae; phylum Streptophyta; class Magnoliopsida; order Santalales; family Viscaceae; genus Viscum; species Viscum album. The sequence continues at coordinate 1,116,677,649 of OY728146.1, forward strand.
AATTTACAACTAACAGATCATTATATTCACATAAATTTGGTGCACTCAAATTTTCTCTTGGAATATCCTCAAATTTCTCATATTATCTTACTATGTTATTGAGAAAATGAGGGCATTATCTAAGAATACCATAATGAACTGATCCAATATTGTAAGAAATACATATTTCTTCACTCCAATAAACACTACTATGAAAATTATATTACCAAAGGGAATATACAATCACTAAATGTGTTTATAGAGACATTGGAAGGCCATATTTGTTGTGTCATCCTATAGAACATAGATATATTAATAATACAACCCATGTTCAATCTTCAGGAACCAGTTGACCCATTGTTCTATATGAAGAGAGTATCAATTCTCAAAATTTGATTCTTATTCATAATATTAACCCAATTAACATGATGATAATCTAGTGCATAATATCATTATTCTATATGAATTTTTATATAACAATATTGGGGCATCCTTTGGTGAAATTCCTTTTCCAATTAATCCCTTCCTCTATAAATCATAAAAACCCTCAATCTATCACATTTCTATAATGGAGAACCAATATTCCTATATATATATCGGGGTATTTGATGAGTGTATGTCTATATAGGGTTCAGTTTTTTTATCAGGAGGTATGTCAGTAATTACCTCAATAGATATTTCCATGTTATCCTCCACCATTGCAGGGAACTAAAATATCACAAAATCTACTACTCTAATTGAAATAGTAGAAAACTGAGGTGAAATCAGTTTTTTACTCTTATAAAAATACACTTCTTTTAGAATGATAATCATTCACACTAATGAAGAAATATATCTTTTCATATACTAGGACACCCCACATCCAACAGTTGAAGAATTTAATCTATGGATTAACTATAGATATTTAACCCGTACCTATTATGACATCATTGGGTCTAATTGTGGTTAAGAAGGGATCTTATAAAAAGGTGTATCCTCCAAAATTCATGACATAAATTCAGAAAAAATGTTTGACTAATGATTAAACCCTAGGTAGAGTCTATAATCTGAAACAACATTCCAATTGTTCAACTTGAAAGAATGGATTTCACTTGAATTAATAAAAATAATAGATAAATTATGGTAGAAAAAGATCCCCCTTCAGATCATACATATAGCCACTGGGTCATAAAACTCTATTGCCTTTTATAGTTTACATCTCTAACTAAGGTACCCAATGAACCAAACTCCCAAATTTGGTAGAAATAACATAAATATTATACACTATATTTGATACGCACTAAAAATCTCTTTTCAATGAATCATTTATTACCAATAGAATTTTTTAGGTTTAGAGTTTTATAGAATAAAAAAAATTTAAGTTGTAAAACCATTATGATTTGAAAAAAATGTACATTTCTCCAACTCTATAACAAAATACTAATTTTATAATAAGCACCGAAAATCTCTCAAAAATACTGTATAGTAGACACTATTTTAGACATATCATAGGTATTAATTTAAATCCAAAACATGGCGAGTTGAAGAAAAATAATGGGGTGAGACTAGATTCATAGTAATGGTAATAATAAATGATAACAGTAAAAGATCATATGTGGGAATAAGTTGTGTATATGGGTATCATCAGGATATATAATAAATTTATACCAAATAAAAAATAGATTAAATGTAATGAAAGAACATAAAACATGAATAAAAATATTGTGGAGACATTATTACATAATTAATAGCCTCGATATCTTAACATAAGAAGATTAAGAAATAAAATATTTAATATAAATGAAATATGGAATGACATATAATTAAAGGAATCATATATTTGTGTAACATTGGTCTCCACAGGTAGTTATTTAATTGTGGTGAAAATGCAACAACACGATTCCCATTGTGATTTAGGAATCCCTACCTAAATTCCGTAGTGGACAGCTCATTCTTTACTCAATTCTTATAGTGGAGGGATAATTCATTAATAAATTCCAATATTTATCAAATGAGATAAAAAACCAAAAACAATGAATTTAGGGAACATATATGACCCCAAACATCAACATCCATACATTTTAGTTGCACTTGAAAATATTTATTTATCATAAACAAAGACCCCATTGAATGAATATTATTTTATTTAAACAAATCATAAAAACACATAGAATGAAAAATGTGTTTACATAATTTTTCAAATAAAATTACACAAATAAAACATAAATAATTCCATCAATAATGTTTATATGATAGACCAATGAATATAAGTTTGTATCCAATGAAATCACATAAATTTCAATATAAATATCGTTGGACCTTGATATTAATGTGTATTATAATTACAATATATAGATTAAGGGTATATTGATAATCGAATAATTTCCAAAAAATTATTCTACTTATAGAATTTATATTTAAACAATTAAATCATAAAATGGTAATATATTGTTTTCACAAAAAAATAATAGGATGCAAATTCTTTTTATACACCAATGACGACTAGGAAATAAAAATGCACATATAGATAATATTGTTAATAGGAAATCAAAATTTTATAAGATGAACATAGAATAATGTCTAATGGAAACATTTGAAAAATATCATTGATCATGTACTATATATGTCTAAGGACAATGAATTAGATGCAAATTACTTTTTTGATTTTTTAGAAGAATGAAATTTGGATATAACGTATCCCATTGGGAATTTGACATATTTTAAAATAAATATTTTATTATACATGGAGGAAAATAATTTTTTACTCGATCCATGAGATCATAGAGGTGACGTTTAATATAGAATGAATAATATTATTGAAAGATACATTCACATGAAAACCACAAAATGGATTATTGTTTGTCAACTAATACTCACAAGGAAAACATTAACTGACATTACAATATATCTTTATGAAAAATAATAAATATTGGTGAAACTAACCATTTTTTATTTGTTAAATAGATACATGGATATCCAAAAAAATTATATCTTAAATTAAAATCCATTTTTAACACATATTTGTTAAAAAACACAATACTTTAGAATATTAAAAAAATTACGTTTAAAACTATTTAAAAATATGATAAATATTCCAAGCCTAACTAGAGGATAATATAATGATGTTGATTATATAATGAAATTCAATTGAAATCCCATAAATAGGTTATCATATATGGAATGATCTGATTATTTAATGAGGTTCAATATAAAAACCTTGTGGTTGGAGTGATATTCATGTTAAAATAATTAAACAAGAGAGGTATTGAAATTGATCATAAAATATAAATAATAGAGTATATTTCATGATAAAAAATATCAATTAGGAATAATACAAGCAACATAAATCAAAAATCCGTGCATTAAACAAAACATTCTGAATGAGAGTAATTTGACATAAAATTCCATGATGTATTTATAAATTTTTGTACAAAATTCATGAAAATATTGAGAATAATATGGTTAAATAAATCACATGAAAAAAAATAATTTTTTATATAAAAATAAATTCTTGAGAACTATATTTATTTCTATATTATATTCATTTATTATATTTCTTTTCATCATATTTGCATGAAAATTAAAGGGGTGTTGACGTTTTTTGGTAATCCATGCAATCAGAGATGTTATTTATATAACTATACACGAATATAAAACCAATAATCATTTCATTATTAACTAATAATAATATTTTTAAATATTTTCTCATAGTATTTGACGATATAATTTTATAGATTTTATTGATTTAGGTGTTCAAACCAACATGAACATATACACACTTTGACATGATTAGTTAATGTTGCATAGAAGGTTTTTGTATTGAAAATATATCATGGTGATAGAACCATTATGGTGTTATAATTATTATTTCCAAAATTGTGAACAATATTTTCTAATTTTTGGATAAAAATAAAATCTAAATGAAAAATTATGTAGTGTTTTATTGTGGAGGTGGAGTCCATGTATATGCATGATTGACGTACCTGTATTATTATAACTGGATAAAAATAATAAATAATAATTTTACAGTTAATTTAAAAATATAAAAATATAATAATGGAAATAAAGTAATCATATTATAATAGTTATTAGATATTTGGGAGAGTAATATTAGGAAGGAAAAAAATAATGAGATAATACATACGTTAACGACTTAATGTTTCCTTGGAATAATCATTATGATTGAATGAATTAAGATAGCAGAGTTCTTCAAGGAGCTTAATAAAATGTGACTAAATTACAGTAAAGGATATTTTTGAACAATTTGAAGGGAATTTTTACATTTAGATATACAACACCAACCCTAAACATTACATAATATTATATTATGTTAAGAATTATCTTTGAGGTTCTTTTCATGTTTAGAGATTTATAGAATTTTTCCATAAATATAAAAACTCAAATATTACAAAGTATAAATTTTTGTTCAGTATCCATATTTTTCACAAAATAAAACTCTGTAATATAAAAAATGATTTATTTTCTTGATACAAACCTTCATTACTCCTTCCATTCTCTTACCCATCATTATTCCCACTGTAAAAGATTTCAAAAACATGATATGAGCATAAAAATATATGTATGGAATGCATAAATATGGAATACTAGTAGTCATGAAAAAACAAGAATCCCCTTAACAGTTTATCATAAATTAATAAGTTTCCCCTTTAATAATTACTAATTACACATCACTGAATATAAGCTCATTTAATACCCATTTTGTAACTATAATATTACAGTAAAACACATAGGCGACAACATATAACATATAAAGGAATCTTAGGACAAAGAAATATGTAAATGTAATAACTATATTTTCAACTTCAACAGATATCACTAAATGTAATATCCATATGGATGACTTCGATGCCCAATGGATTTGAGGTTATAAAATAACAACTCATCCATGGTTCATCAAGGAACCACCCATCATTGGTTTATCACATGCCATCCATCTTTAGTTTATCACATAAATAGAAGTAAACTTTCCATGTACCATTATATAATTGTAACACATAAAAGAATTCCATTTTTAATATTTCACACATAAAATTTCATTTTCAATCCCAAGAAATATTTTCATTATATTGAATTATTCAATCCATTTCAAATCAATTTAAAAAATTTAATATAGATTATTTGGGGTAAAATAGTCCCATACCACCTTGAAACTTGTCGAAGAATATTATATTTTAAAAAACTCATTTCCATTTAAATAAATTCATAAATACAATTTTGAAAACATGGATATGAAATAGAATGTTTTAGAAAAATAAATCATAAATAAATTTAAAATTAAATATTAGATAAATATTATCTTAACACTATTGAAACACGTTAATAGAAATAATTATAGAATATGAAAATATAAAACATTAAATATAATGAGAAAATACTAAATCAAGATTTAAAGCATTAGATGGGTTTTACAGTCACCTTATTGGATAATAAATGTGAAAAACCTCAAGATATGACTCAATTAAAGTAGATTGAGATGAGGTACCTTAAAAAGATCGTATCATTAGATAAAGAATAAATAAATTACATAGTAATGTGTGAAAATATAAACAAACCCAATATAAGTAGATACTTAGTGTCAAATATTCAATGGTATTTCAAATATATTCTAGGAAAATATTAACCAATGTCATTTATATTCAACTCAATGAATGACGATTCAGTTAAGATTTTCTTTACCACATTAAAATCAATCGAATTGTGTGACTAGAAATTAATAATTATCAAATGATTCATTGAATACCTTGTCTATAATTTGAATAATGATATTATATAACAAATTTAAGCATAAAAACACCACATGCAATAAATAAGTATCATACAATAGAAATATCGTGTAAATAGAAGTGATATGGCAAACCACTTACAATCAGTCCAAATATTCATGCATAATCACTATGTACCTAAATAATTATCATAGGTTAATATTTAATTATTTGAGAACATTATTTCATGTTTATTATTCCTTTTATATCAAATACTAGCATATTATAAAAATTAAATAATTATTTATGTAAATGTTAGACGTTTTGTCGATATGCGGTACATGAGTTGAAAATAAACATGTTTATATGTAAATTCTCCATGTGGTAAAAATTCCATCATCTCCAGTATAATATTCATTATTTAAATATAATATATATCCAGTATTCATGAAAGTCACTGTTCATGAAGATGGTAGGCCTTAAGTATGCATGAACACTAATTCCATTCCATTTTCATATTAAATGAATAATAATTAGATGATAAAATGTATATTAAAATACTAGTATTATACTAATTATATATAAGCATTTTAGTTTTAATAACTCCATATTTAATAAGATACATGTATAGATGGAATGATTCATATCGATTTGAGGGGTGGTAGTCCACAATTCCTCAAATGAAATTATAGTTTTTACACAAAAAGGAAAGAAAAAACGAACGTTTTAAATAAAAATTATTGAAGCATAGAGACAATATAAATATAATATATATATTACCTAAAATAGTTCCCATTTTAATGGCCTTCAGGATATGTGAAAGGGAAAAATTGAACTATCCTCATTTCATGGGGATGTAGTTTGTCGTACAAAGAAGTAGTGAAATAGTTGACCATTAAATGGAGGTGTGTGTAAGTGTATATTGAAAAAATTGAACAAAATATCCTACAATATTTTTTAATCATTATTTATAATCATATAATATGGAATTTTTTGGTAGTGTAGAATGGAAATGAAACAAAAAAGCATGAGAGAAGGTGTTACCTCTTAATTGGGTAACTTCATTCATTTTATACAAAAATGGTACTTGGGAGGCTTTATTTCATGAGTGAGGAACCTAGGATGAGTGGTTGATTTCTAGGAATATGTTTGGGTAGGAATTGGATGATCTAATGGGTTCTTGAAGGGTGAGTATTATAGGAGAGATGCAACATTTTTATGGGGGATGGATGGGGCACCCTAGGAAACACTTAAATTATTAAATTAATATAAATTAATCTCATATTTCAAAAGGCAAAACACGAGATATTTAAATGACTAGATGATTATAGATCTAAATCCTTTCATCCAATAACTTTTTCGCATGTCTTGATTTTATTATAAATCAAATATGTTCTATTAACAAAAAATTATTCTCTTTTAATTTAAATTTTTATAATAACATTTTAATTGTTAGGATGCTATTAATTTTAATTATATGGGGTTAATTTAAAATAATTTCACAGTTAATTAATTTTTAGATATTATCATAGTAACTTTGGGATTTTAATAGATTCTTAGTATTTTTATAGAATTTAAAAAATTACTTTTTTTAAGACATCAATTGTGTAATTTTTTACACTATTTATTTTGTTGAATTTGAATAAAATCCAAACTAAGTGATCAATTCGAACCCAATAATTTTATACACTTATAATATGTAATATTCACCAAATAATATCATTTATGTCATAAATTATGTCATATAATATTTGTTTTAATATTTAAAATATCATTTAATGATTCTATCATATATAAAGCAATTGGTGCAACATCATTGTTTCACAGTGAAATTTAACTGTTTTAATTCAAACGATTTTAAATAAAATACCATGTTGTAGGAAAACAATTTATCTTTAAATATACTATTTTATGAACCCATGTTTTTAGAACATGTCAAAATCCCGACCCAGTTTAACGATTTGACTTTTTTCTGAGAAATATTTCAAAAACACGGGAAGTTCTAGAAATTTTTAGATTACACGTAGTGTACTCCGAAGTAAATTCCTTGTGTGGGTTTGGATTGTGTTATCCATGTTATATCCATGTACATTCCATGTGGTGACTTTGTAAGCATTTCCTACTACACGGCGTGTAGTGTGACTCGACACGTCGTGTATCTTGCTTTCATGTACTGGCTGAATTGTAGCCAAGTGTTGACCTGTGTGGCATGTACAAGTCAGGTGGCTACCTTATCTTAATTCATGGTATGGAAAAGGAAACTACATGATGTGTATTCCTTCATACATGTTGTGTATTTTTATTTTTATTTCTGTATACGGGAGGGTGTCACGTCTAATTTCAGAAAACCTCATCTTCTTACCCAATTTCTGAACATCTCTATTCTGAAATCTTGAAGAACATACCTTAAAAAATATTTTTCATCTATCATTTATTCTTCTATCCTTTGGTCGTTGATGGATCGCATCGGGAAGGTTAAACCCATGCACCCTCTTTCATTCTAGTTTCATTGTCTTACACACTATAGTGTCCATTTGAGTAGAATTGACCAGTTTTGACCGAAATATTGATCTATAATGCTCAGCTTCGAATTGGATCTTGACATCGGACGTGCCTATGTCTACAAGTGTTATGTTGTCAGTGCATACCTTCTTTTGTGTTTTCGTTTTCATTTGTGGGTTGCATACTTTTAGCAAGATGACAGGTATTGAGTGGGACCCTTGTTTAATTATATTGAAATGATCATATGCATTGTGGGGTGTTGTTGGGTATTCTGTTATCCTGTTATTCTTGATCAAGGATGGGTTAAGGGAATATGATCATTTAGGTCATTTAGGCCGGGGGTGCCAAAATGGTTATAATTGAATTGCTGTGAATTAAACTGGTGAGTTTGAACTGTCAAACATTATTATGGCCGAACATGGCTAGTGAAATTCTACTGTTTAGATTGTCTTTCCTATTTGATGTATTTCTATTGAATATATATTTGCGATGTGTGATATGGAATATTATGGAACATTTTGGTTGTTTTGGTCATGGCATGGGTGTTGTTGAGTGATGCCGATTATAGGATGGGCTTGGCCCAGAATACATTTTGTTGTACTTACCATAGGATTGGGCGTTATGGATGTCGACTTGAGGCAGTTTTCCTTTTAGGTTTTTCATTTCCCATGTTTCATAGATATAAAGGATATTGGACTTGTGTGACATGGTTATAGGGGCATGAGGTGTTATAGATTTTTTGGCTTGGGGAATCATTTTTGGGATTACCACTCACCAAGAAATTTGACTAGTGTGGACACTGGTAGACTCCGTGATGAGGTGTTTTTGACCAATCGTTGGGTAGAGGCCCTCGATTGATGCTATTATGTACTATTGGTTTGGGGGTTTTTACAATTGGAAGACACATAGGAGTTGATGAGCCTTCACGGTATAGCGTTGAGGATATCAGGTTGGGGGCAGTTGCTCGCCATGATTTAAGTTCAAACATCGATGTCCCTCTGTTTAATAATTTGAGGGCAGACATCAGTGTCCCTTGAGTTACTTATTTGAGGGATGACATAGCTATGCAACCGATTCTTATTTAAGGATAGGCATTGCTGCTCTTCCGGTTGTTGTTCCATGGGAAGGCGTGAGCTTTTGAGTAGGGGTACTAATTTTTGGGCGTTCCTTCGGGAACATAGTTCATAAGACACAATGGGTCAGGGGACACATTGTATCGGATTACCTGATAGAGATTATGGAATTAGCAGAAGCAGGCGACACTCCTTGGGGGATGCTGATCATAGTGGTATTTATTTTTATTTGTGCATCGTGCAGTTTATTTCTTTCCTTATAAATACATGTCTTCTTAAATAGATATATTAGGTACGCACCATTAGGTACTATCAAACATAGATTCATCTCACACCCTGCACAGGCCCTTCAGGATGTGTGTAGAATTTATGGATTTACGTGTAGGAAATAGATCAGACTCTGGAGCTGTATCATAGTGCTATTTGATAGGGAGATGGTATTGACCTTGTAGTCATTCCTAGATGAAGTTTATTTAGTTTTACATTTTTTTCATGTATCAAAATGATAACATTAATTTTTAGAAACTATTGGTTAGCCATTGGAACCATTTATATATATAGACAAGTATGACCAATTATGGATTCATGCTTGTTGATCAGTAGTTGTTTCCTTTGATTAATGGAATGATGTCTATTATCATTCAGTTTTTGTTGATATATTTTGAATTAGTTGTTTATCTACTATTGATTGGGCTTCCACTCTATGGGGATATTTCAAGTCTACCAGGTAGTTTCTTTTTACTTCATGTTATATATTATTACTCAAACCAGTACTATTATTATCCACTGAGAGGTTATATCCTCCCGAATAAATCTATTCAGACCCTCGCTGCTAGTCATCAACATTTTGTATTCAGGGAGGTGTGCCTAATTTAGTATCACCAGGCCCATTTTTCATTTTTTGGGTGGATATTCAGGTTAAGGATGTTATAAAGTAGTATAAAAGGAGTATTTTCTTAATATTGATTTAGTATCTGCTTTTGACTAATGAGATCAGACAACATTTTTATTTATGCTTTTTTACTACTTTGGATATGGTAGACTAGGGATAGTTTGTTGTTGGGTCAAGGTTCTTATCTTGTGCTGGGGTTCCTACCACCCCTGGTACGATTGATGGACCAAGTTACTTTGGGTGGGAATTGTTGTTTTTATTCTTTATGGATTATAGTTTTTATGATTTCGAACATGGTTTCTCACATGGTGTGTGATGTTATAGACTCTGATATGTGACCTTGCCATGATTATGTAAAGGGGAATTGGACCTTTTCGTAGTATAAAAAGGTGTGATTGTTTAGAATTTGATATTATCATTTTAAGGGTATTTCAATATCATAACTATACACATACATTTTTAAGTGATAATACGAAGTGAATAATATCAAATACCATGTTTTGAATGGTTTTGATATGTGATACGTGAAATTACTCAGAGAATTTCTACTATATTTCAATGTACTATGCCTTGATTTATATATTTTCAATTGAATGCTTTTGGAGATATGGTCATGGTTCTTATATGGGAAGGAATTTACTGTGGATGAGGTGATTTTGGTCCCTAGGATTGGGAGACTAAATCATCAGTTTGAAGCAGTGTTGGTTGTTAGGATGGGCATGACCAAAGGTAATTTTGATACATGGCTTTGTTGAGGGTGGTTAGGGAGGACTTGACACTATGATGACTTGGGCATGGTTGCGGTAGGGGATAGTAAGGGTATTAGTTATGTGCTACATTTTACTACATTCCGTATCTATGTTCTATATTAATTTTTATATTTGTGGCATATCTGACCATTTATGTTATTTATCGGGTTTCTTCTAGACGAATCAGATGGAGCATTAGGCGGGAGACGGTACAGTGCCACAGGAGAAAAGTCATGATAAAAAACCTAATGTGCAGGTATAGCATGAGACGTAGGTCCAGGTTCTGGTATAGGGTCATGTACAAGATCTAGTACATATAGTTTAGTGGCCGAGTTTGGCAGCGTTTGGATTGTGGATTGATGACGAACTCTGATCTAGCTCAGTATGTGTCCTGTAGGGAATCGACATAGACACACATGGTATAGATCCATCTATTTCCTATCTGAAATGGGAGTTCTAGTCATAGAACCCATCACATTTTCAAGGTGGGGGTGGTCTAAAGTTAGGTGATAACTGGGAAGAGAGCATGTAGATGATCGTTTTGAAGATCGAGACACTTCCTTAGTAGAGGGCCAAGCTAGCCATGTACATTCATAGAGGACCGACAAAGCATTGGTGGGATGTGTAGGTTCAGGCTCACATAATGGATGGACTAGCATGTAAATACATCAAGGATAGGTTATTCGAGCACTTTTACCTATATATACTTAGGGATGAAAGAGAAAGAGTGTTCTTAAGACTTCAGCAGGGAGAGATGTCCATCATAGACCATTGAGATAACTTTACTAAGATGTCTTTCTTTGAACCTGGTATGGTAAGCGATGAATCGAAAAGGGTGAGGTGATTCAATTATGGATTATGATACACCATCCAGATATAGGTAAATATCTTCAGGCTGAGTCCATTTTCAGAGGTGGTCAATTACACTCTCATTGCAGAGGAAAATGAGAAAGAAATGTCTCACATTGGTTAGACAATGGCTTCATTGGATGGTTCAGATATATGGAAGTAGGGTCATTCTGAGTTCCAACCGTACAGTCATTCCTCGGACTTAGCTAGACCACCTCATTGTAGTTCACATGTTTTTTTCATTCATTGTGTGAAGCCATGACATGTCTTGAATTAGTACGATAGACATCTAAAGGAGTACGAGGAATGTGGATAGGTTGGGAATCTCAAGAGCTTCTATAGGAAACCGTCTCATAAGATCGGTATTCAGGGACCAGGATAGAATGTGGAATTTAGAGTTTGTTTAGGTTCCATACCAAGAGAGGGTGTCCGAGATTCAGGTGCATGTATAGGAAACAATAGAGGTAGTGGGACCCAGCTGAGGGTCAGTGGCTAGTGAATGGTTCAGCGCCGCAGAGAGGACAGGCATCAGGCAACTGTGTGATAGGTCAGGTGCATGCCATGGAGCTTTTAGGGTCTGAGTTGATTGGTGAGATAATGACTATTAGATGTACCCTGTGAGAGTGGTCGTGAATTCCATTTTTTATTTTTTGCATGACCTATCGAGGCATGTCCGTTTTGAGTGCACGCGGTGATAATGATATATGTGGAAAAAGTAGATGAAGTTCATTGGGATTGACACCATTTCTCTAGTGTGTGTTATATTTATTTATATTTATGAGATTTGAGGCATCAGGAGAATTTAGAATGCAGGTTACACGAGGTGCTATGGGCATCAAGGCATCGAGGATGTGAGTTACATGAGGTTTTGTAGGAATTAGGGCAACGGGGATGTGGGTTACTTGAGGGGAATGGTAGTAGATTTTGTTTTGAGTGTCCATGGGATGCAGGACCATATGGATGTGGACACCGATGCGATAAAAGATACATTTGGGTGTCATTAACGACACAAGTACAATTGATTATTTGAAAGGATAATGAGGCAAGACGAGAGGACCATGAGTCTAGGAAATATGTTATTGGACCATTTCTTGGTTTCAGATTTATATGGTTGAGGCCATGTTAAAAAATTCTTAGGGTGGAGAGTCCCTGGAAGAATTTATCCATAACCTTCAAGACTAGGGTATTCTGAGTTGCTTCAACCGGGATGTGTATGTTCGGTTACCTCTCCATTTTTGGTTTGATAACTCGAGGATGAGCTATGTTTAGGTGGGGAGATTGTAAGAACCAGTGTTTTTAGAACGGGTCCAAAACAGGACCCTGTTTTAAATATTGACTTGTTTTTGAGAAAACTGGGAAAATTTGGGATGTTCTAGAAATTATATATTACACACCATCTACTTTAATGTACATGTTTTGTATGGGTTAGGTGTGTTCTATAAATGTGGTAACCATGTAAATGTTTTGTAGAGACCATGTATGAATTTCCTTCTACACGACATGTAGTGTTAGTTGAAACATCACGTATCTTCTTTTAGCGTACCAGATGAATATTTGGCTAGGTGTTGAGCTGTGTGGTTCATCCAAGCCATGTGGCTACCTCCACATAATTTAGAGTACGAAAAATGCTACTACAGGTCATGTAGTCCATCATATAGGTAGTGTACTTTAATTTTTATTTGTGTATAAGGAATGGTGTCACATCCGATTTTAGGAAACATATTCTTCTTCCACTATTTCAAAATAGCCCCATTCCAAAATCCATGTGATAAAATTATATCCATGATTCTTCATCTGATGTCCATTCTTCTATATTTCAGTGGATTCATGATCACATCAGGAAGGCTAAACCCGTGCACCCTCTTTCATTCTAGTTTCTTTTCCTTAAACATTGACATTTCCATCTACGCATAACAAATATGATTTGATGGAAACGTAGATCTATGAAGATCAGCTTCAAATTTGAGCTTGATATCATGCATGCCTATGGCTACGAGTCATAGGTAGGTGGTAAATACATTCTTTCATTTTTTCTTTTTCATTTGTTAGTTGTGTCTTTTTAGCCCCAGGTCAGGTATTGAGGGGGACCCTTGTTTAATTATATTGAAATGACCGTATGAATTGTTGGATGTCATTGGGTGTTCCCATATCCTGTTATTCTTGAGTGAGGGTGGGTTAGATCCCACAACTCATTTGGGGCATCTTCGTTTGGGGTGCCAAAAGAGTAATAACTGAATTACTGTGAATTAAACTTCTGATTTTGAATTGATATAAATGATTAATGGAGAACATGGCTGGGGAAACTCAAATTTTTAGTTTATTATCCCTATTTTTTGTATTTATTTTAATTATATATATGTGATGTGTGATAATTAATATGATGGAACCTTTAGTTTAAGTTGGGAATGGCTGGGGTATTTTTTAGTGATGCTGATCACAGGTTGGGACTGGCCCAGATTATTTTAGGTGGTACTAATCATTGGATTGTGCGTCATTGACGTCGACGTGAGGAAGTGTGACTGTCAGGTTGGGCATGTCCTAGGATACTTGGATGGTTATTCCATTATATATTACAAATAAGGTCGTAGGGTAATGAGGTGACAAAGATTTTGTAGCTTGTGGACTTATAGTATAGATTACCGCTCACTCGGAATATTGAGATAGTGTGCATGTATGTAGACTCTGTGATGAGGTTTTTTTAAATAATCGTTTGGTAGAGTCCCCCGATAGATGTAGTTAGGTACAATTGGTTTGCGTTTCTTACTAGAGGAAGCCACAAGGATGTTGGGGAGCATTCAAGGTATAGTGTTGACTCTATAGGGTTGGGGGTAAAGGCTCGCTGTGATTTTAGGACAGAAATTGTTTTCCCTCTAGTTACTGGTTTGAGGGAAGATATCGTCGCACCTCTACATACTGATTTGCAAGCAGATATTTCTGTCCCTTCAGTTCCTATTTGAGGACATGCATCATTTATCCATTGGTTGTTATGTTATGGGCTGGTGTGGGATTTTGAGCAGGGTTACTACTATTTCGGTGGGCCTTTGGGATGTTAGTATTTGAGACACAAGGTGTTAGGGGGCACATATTGACTGGTTACATGATAGGGATTTTGGAGTTAGCTGAAACAGGTGACAGTCCTTGGTGGCTAATGAGCACTAGTGGAGTTTATGATTATTCTTATTTCATTCTGTTTAATGAATTCCTTATAAATTCATGCATGCTTAAACACTTATACTAGGAACGCTGCATTGCGTGGAATCCTTCTATGATTCATCTCACACCATACATGGGCACATCAGGATGAATATAGACACTATGGATTTACGTGTAGGAAAGTGATCAGCCTCAGGAGCTCGATCGTGGTGCTTTTGACATAGAGATGGTATGGACTATGCATTCATTCCTAGTATAAAACCTTAAACATTTTATTGTATGATTTTGTTAAATATGTTTTATTTATAGCCTATATTTTAAAAAGCATTGTGTTCCTTTAAAAGGACACTTGGTTTTTTAGGAGATAGTCATAACATAGCCATTAAACATAAATTTTCTTCTTATATTTATTGAATTTCGAAAAAAGGTCATCTAGAGTTGTGACCAGTAATTCATTCGAAGTCTGATAGCACCAACTTGATTTTTGATGAATAGTAACACACCCATAAGAATAGTAATATGAATAGTAATATGTTCATTATGAATATCTAGTAATTATATTAATTTATTTTCTTTTGGTAATAAGATAATAAGATCTTAATTAATTTTTCAATGCGATATAAAACAAATTTTACATTTAAAATTGTTGTTTGGGACAAAATTATGATTTTATTTAAAAATTTAATTAAAATTACATAGAAAATTAATTTCAAAAAATTAAGTCCATATATTAATTCTACACGTCATAAAATGGTTAGGGATTTTTTTTTGGATTTTTCTAAAATTATTGTATTTTTGTGAATAGTAAAAATACAATTTTGAGTTTCTAGTAGATTAATAACATTATAATGATATAATAATTAAAATAAAGTCTGGTAGACTTTTGTATAGTAACATATTAAACGTTTTGTCCCATGTGGCTAAAACCATGGGAAAATATCTTTGGCATGTCCACTGTTTTTCCAAAAAAAACTAATGAGGTCTCATTTTTAATTAATAAAAAACTCCCCCTCATTTACTATGAATACCAACTAACCCCATCCATTTTCATTCATTAAAAACTCATTATCCTTAATTATCTGGTATTATTACCTCCCTATGAGTCCTCCCAATGTTTCCTCAAACCCCCAATGTCCCAACCTTCATGTTTTTTGAGTTACTCTTCAAGGTAAGAAAATTTACCACCCTTCTCTTTCCTTAAAGCATTCATTTTATGTTTTCTCTATTATTTTCAATTGGATTTTGGTTCTATATTTCATCCCATATTCCACATTATTTCAATATTATCCAATAGGGATGATATACCCCAGTTCTATTATCAAACTAATTTATGAAATTTTAATTGATGTCGTTAGTCTACTGAATTTTCGCAAGAGAATTCTCAATTTTCTTCAATTTGGTGTTCCTTTCATTTATACTTCATTACTCATATATCCTCTTCCCAATAGTATTATAATTCTAATAAATTATATTAACATGTATTATATTATGCAAATGGATTATTTCATCATCATCTCTCTTTCTCCCTCCTCAAATACTAAAAATGAAAACACCGTATGACATGTGTTAATTTATCACTTCTAAGGATGACAGGTTCTGAAATTTTCATTAACATATTCAATTCTGGACATGAAAACGTTTTTAATGTTGAAAAAGATTATAATATCTGAATTTCATCTCATTAATGTTCTTTAATCTTTATACACTCATAATATAAAATAATAATGCAAAACAAGTCCATCATGAACAAAACCACCAAGTTAATCCCAACTTTGTAATTAAAATTTAACAAATGAATCATCAAAATGGTATATAAACCAAACTCATTAAAAGATCATATATATCTCTGTAATGTCATTAATAAGATATATTAACAATTATGTATGTTTAACCAAATTTTTAAGAAACTTCCAATCATGAATACAAGTAAACATATCATGAAAACCAAGGAAGAAAAAGAATACCGAACAATAAAATTGAACCTATTATACCCATAAAAAGGCTATTAATGTACCTAATAAGTTTATACAAGATAAATTACATGTTGATGAGGTTCTGGAATTATTAATTAATGAATCTAAATTTAATTATTATGGTCATTAATACAAACAAAGAAGACCCTCAAGCATAAGGTAAGAGGTTTCTCATCTCACATTCATTTCCACGAGATTTCCATTGTTCACCACTTATTTATTATGTGTCATGTATTGTGTACTTAATTATGATATATATTATCATGATTATCTATACAGTCATGTATTTTTTTGATTCAATGGGTGGTTATTAGTTTTTGGTCATACGACTAGATTGTTAATATCGTGGTAAGCGACTTTGGCTCGTTTTTCTATTTCATTGTGACATACTTTGTATTGTCCACCTAATAATTATTATTTGGTGTACCTACATGAAATTTGAGATCAATTTTCATTTGAAATTATATTTTATTAAATATCCATATTCTCATATCATGGATATTATTATTTTAAAATTCATATACCATTTTACATACGGTGCTTATTTTGAATGCTGTTTTAACTGTGTTAATATTGATCAATCCATATCCACTAATATATATACAGATATTGAAAATGAATACTAATCTTGTTTTAAATAGATTTAATGAAAATTATTTGGACTTTCTACAGTTTGTGGGGCCCGCAATAGCCCCTAGATGCATTGATCGGTCTCATGAGACACATCAGTTGGCGACAAAACCTTGTAGTTTGTTTCAAAAAATCAGTCGGGGTTTTACCCACATAACTAATCCAATTTAATGGTATTATGGTATCACATTCTAGATACATGAAGTCCAATGAATAATCATTCTCTTTATTAATTATCATTTATTACTATACATGAGGTTTTAACTACGAAAAAATATATGGATACAATTTTATTCACAATTTATCAATGACATGTGTTTTTCATTCACTAACCATGCCATATTAACTATGAAAAGTTGTTTATGATTAATTTTTTAGTGATTCATGCTTCCACTAATTGTATCCCTTACTGAGAATTTGATACCCCTTTCTTTTTTTTTCCTTCATTAGGTTTTGAAGAGGATAACATTTATTGAGTTTCCGAGGATTCAATTTTTTTGTTTTTCTAATATTTTGTATCTTGTAACCATTCCCAATGTAATTTGATTTAAATCTATATATCTATTTTATTCAAGAATAATAAACTGATCATTCCATGGTCTTTCATTCCTTCTAACCATGACAATGTAACACTTAATTTACGAGCTCCAATATAGATGGGTCGGGGTGTTAAAGATGGTATCAGAGGATGTTTAGTGGAAAACATGGAAACTTGATTTGAAATTATAGATTAGGGAACTAATTTATAAGGTAGTATTTGAGGATAAAAATACAATATAATAATAGTATTGTGGTAAGGAATAGATTTTGTGGATCCTTATAGAGAATATATCCCTTTCATGATACAAACAGAAAGAGGTGGCTCTGGCACAAATGTACCTAGGAATGAAATCTCAGACAAGGAGGTTTGGGCAAGACAATAGGTATCTGGGTAAAAAAAATGGGCCTTTCTAAACTCATGGTATTGAAAAACCTAGGGTATATGCTTAGGATAATTCAAATTTTTTTAAAATCCATTATGAAGTAATTTAATTCATGTTTTTCATCAAAGAATCCATGTTTATGATATTACTTATACATAGAATATAAATCTATGTTTGGGGATTTAATATTCTAGATTCATAACATAATCTTTTGTATTACATTATATATAAATGGTCCCTATTGGATGATGGGGAATCAATACTTGTGGGCAATTTAGGGATCCCCCCACCAAGAAAGTCATCACAGTCAATGTTGGAGCAGATCAGATCATGACCATATTAGGGAAAAATACTCAGGTTGTGACAAATAAACATGATACACCAGTGTTGGACTATTTCATGTAGTAGAAGCCCCGATATTTTAGTGGGAAAACTAACCTAGTGGTAGATGAGCAGTGGATAAATTCCCTTGAAAATATATTCATGTCTCTAAGATGTGGTGAAAATGGAATGGTAATACCGATAATATATTTTCTCAACGGTAATGCAGATCAATGGGGGTCCTTGATATAGAACAAAAAATAAGAAGAATAAATAGATGATATGGAATAGAGGTCTCCTAAGAAAATATTATTTGAAAAATATTTCCCTCGCAAGGAACGAACTTAAATGAACAGAAAATTCCATAGATTAAAGAAAAGATAAGAATAAAGTGTTGCATAGTATGATTATACCTTCAAAAAACTATCCAGGAATAACATATATTACGTACGAGACTAGGAAGACAATATTGATCATATTTACGAAGGTCTTAATCCATGAATTCAAAGGGAACATTCTTCTGAAACATTTTCATGATATGATGATATTGAATCACATTACTTAAAAATAGAGAAGCAATATGATAAATCAAATTTTATTAAGGGAAACCAAGATAAGAAGCAGTACTCTGATCACCAATGAACAGGTGATGTGCCAACGAAGAACAAGAGAACAAATAAATTACTGTTATGTGAGAATGGTTGAATGAATCATCTCGAGAAATTCTTGAAAGGCATGGGAGTCTTTTAAAAGTGTGGAGAAAAGTCCATCAATCTAATGAGTGGAAGGGAAAAAAATAATTAAATGATGTTCAATGCTACCATTGTAGATATATGGGACACTATTCAAATGATTCTCCTAAGCACCATGGAAACATTTCTCAGAAAAGGCCAAGAGAGGAAGGGAAAGCTTATGCGATTACAACTAGGAAGGATAATGTTTTCAATGGTGTGGTAGCATGTACATTAATTATTTCCTCAAATGTAGACAATGTGTTATTTTATTTTGGACCATCACATTCATTTATATCTTCCCAGTTTGAAAAGAAAATTATACATGCCAAATTTTATTTAATAAACGAGTTGTCAGTCAAAACACCAAGGGGATTTTTCTTTGTAACAAAGGTGTGTCGATCAGTCCCCCCAATGACAAATAAATGTGTTTTAGTTTATATCCTTATCACAATAACAATGAATGACATAGATATAATTCTCAATATGAATTGAATTAAAAAATAATATGTGAAGATTTATTGCATGAAGAAAGATGTTTAAATTTTTTAAAATGGTCTAGAATCCCTTATCATTGGAGTAGAAACATCTCTATCTGATTAATATCTAGATCCACCCCTCTATCCGTAATTAATGCAATTCTTGGAGTGGAAGAGATCCCAATAATTATAGGAGAGGAAAGAAATTTTTTAATTTATGATGTACATATTATGTAAGGGTATATTGATTTATTTCCGGAGGATTTACCTAGAAATCCTCCAGAATCGAATGTTGAGTTCTCTATAGATTTAATTCATGGTGCAAGACCTATAACAATGAAACCCTATAGAATGACCATTTTATAGTTAGTAGAGCTAAAAAACAAGGTAATTGAAATACAAATGATCTATTCGACCTAGTGTTTCTCTAGAGGGGAGCCCATACTATATTTTTCATGAAGAAAGATGGATCCATGAGGCTATGCATTGATTACAGGTAAATCAATGATATTAATTTAAAGTATAAATATCTTCTTCCATGAATTTATTATTTATTTGATCAAATTCATAGATGAAAATAATTTTCAATGAGTGACCTTCGATTTGGATACCATCATCTACATGTGATGAAGAAAGATATTCTAAAGACAGTTTTTCAATCCAGATATGGTCATTACGAGTTTACAGTGATGCATTTTGGACTGATGAATGCAACATCGATTTTCTTAGTTTTAATGAATAGATTGTTCTAGGAATATCTTGATAAATTTTTTGTGGTATTCAACGATGATATCTTGGTAAAATATAAAAGCTATGATGTCCATGAGAATCAATTGCGGAGTATTCGGAAAACTATTTGAGGAAATGAATTATATGTGTTGTTTAGTAAGTGAGAATTTTGGATTCAATCAGTTTCTTTTCATGTAAATATTATCTCTATGTATGGAATCATACTTGATCCTTCAAAGAAAATGAAAATCAAATATTAGCCCACGCCTACAAAAATAACTAAGGTACACCATTTTATTGGCCTATAACGTTACTATCTGTGTTTCGTTCAGAATTTCCCCCAACTGGATAACCCTCTAACCAAGCTCACATGTAAAGGAGTGAACTTTGCATGTACAAAAGAATTTATTTTATTATTTGAATAAATGAAAAGAAGATTATCCAATTCTCCAATTTTCACTCTTTCATCAAGAAGTGATGGATTATTAATATACAGTGATGCATCATTGAATGGGTTGGGTTGCATTTTTATTCCAAATGGTAAAGTTACTACTTATGCATCATGGTAGTTTAAAACTCATGATAAAAATTATCAAAATCATGATCTTGAGTTAGTATCAGTAATCTTTCCTTGGAAAATAGGGATACATTATCTTAATGGTGAAAAATTTGACATATACAAATATCACAAGAGTTTGAAAAACATTTCCACAAAAAATGAACTCAACCTGACGCAGTGGATATGGATCAAGTTACTCAATGATTATAATTGTTTAATACACTACCACTCTGGATTGGAAAATAAGGTGGAAGACACATTGAGTAGAAATACAATGGAATTATAAACAACATTAGAGTTGAATGGGATCCTATATTCGTGGATCAAGTATTTAGGGATATAGGAATTAACATGTAAGGAATCAAATCACAACTATATAAAATGGTATCCAATCATTCATTACTATAAAGGGTAGAAATTACTCATATTGATGATAAAGAGTTTCAAAATAAAATTAAAGCTATAAATAGTGGGAAGTTTATTGACTTTGTATATGATAGTTGAATATTGACTTTTTAAAAGATACATTATGCTGCCATATCCCTGAGCGAAAGAGGAAACTAATGGATGATACACATTGCTATAATTTATCTATACACATGGTTGCACAATTATTTATATATATCTAAAGGAATAATTTTTTTGGGACAACATGAAGAGGGAGATTGGTGATTATGTGTCGAGATGTTTTGTTTGTTAATTAGTGAATACTGGAGGAAAATATCCTAGAAGAGACATGCAACCCCTTCCTATACCAATGTAGAAATGGGATGACATTAGGATGGACTTTGTATTGGGGTTACCAGATACACCATGATGAAATTATATGATATGGGTCATTGTTGGTTGTCTTACAAAATCAACACATTTTATTGATATAAGGGAAGATTTACCACTTCAACATTTAGTAACACAATATATTAATAATTTTTTAAGACTTCATGTTGTACCATTATCAGCTACTTCTAATTGTGATCTCTGTTTTACATCAAAATTTTGGAAAAGACTCCAGAAGGCTTGGAAAAATGCTCTTCATATGAGTACTACTTATCACCCCCAAAACGAAGGATATGCTTAATGGAATATTCCATCTCTGGAAGACATGTTGAGAACATGATCTTTTGACATTCAAGGTAATTGGGATCAATAGTTACCTTCAGTGGAATTTTCAAAAAACAATAGTTTTTATTGTAGTGTTCAAATGGATCCATGTGAACCCTTATACAAAAAAGAATGTATAACTCCACCTTTTTTGGAAGAAGCTGGTGAGAGGAAAATTATAGGAATAGAGCATATTGAAGATACCTCGATATTGGTGACGACAATAAAAGCCTAGATTAAATCATCCCAAAGAAGGAAAATGATTTAAGATAACAACCAGACAAAGGATTTTGAATTCCAAGTGGGAGATCATGACTTTCTAAAAGTATCTCCATGTAAGGGTGTCTCATGGTTTGGTAAGAATGGGAAATTGAACCCCAAGTATATCAGACCATTTGGAATTCTGGAATGAATCGGAGAGGTATCTTACCATTAATAAATGCCACCAATCCTCTACAGGGTTCATGATGTATACCATGTTTCATTTTTGAAGAAATACATGTCACACCCAATTCTTGTACTCACCTATGAAAAAATATAACTGGAACCAGATTTGTCAATCCTTGAAGAGATTATTGGAATTCTTGACAAAAGGGGGTAGGTTTTGAGAAATCGGACAACTTGTCTAGTAATGGTAATTTGGAGAAACCAGAATATGGACAAAGTAACCTAGAATCCTGAGGATGTTATTAAAAAGAACCACCCACATCATTTTTGTGGGAATTATACATAAAATTTCAAGGGAGAAATTTCCAAAAGAGGTAATGATATAACACCCCAAACATTTTATAGTATGATTCTCTTAAATATATTATATTCATAGAATATATTTCAAAACACACTTTTTTACTTTAATATAACATTTGGATATTTAGTATGTAGTCATAAAATATCCATTAATCATAAATTTTCCACTTCTATGTTTCAAATTTTGAATAACAATCATCTAGAGTTGTGACCAGTAAGTCATTTAGAATCTAATAGAACCAACATGATTTTGGATGAATTGTAACAAAACCTTATTAATAATAATATGAATAGTAATAAAAACCTTATGAATAGTAAATAATGATACTATGTTATTTTATTATGTTAATAAGTTAATAAGATATTAAATAATTTTTTAATGTGATATAAAACTAATAATACCTTAAAATTGTTATCTTTGAATAAATAATTATTTTTATAAAAATTAAATTAAAAATATATATATAATTATTTTTAAAAAATTGAGTTATATTTTTTAAATTCTATTCATCAAAAAATTGTTAGGGTGATTTTTTGTGATTTTTTGAAAATACATGAATTATTCGTGAATAGTAATAATACAGTTTTGAGTTTTTTGTAGTTTAATGACATCATTAATATTTAATAATTACTATAAAAGGTTGGTTGAATTGTGTACGATAACATATAAAATGAGGTGTCAAATGTGGGTAAAACCATGGGCAAATACTATGGGAAACCCATGGTTTGGTAAAAACCACTAATGAAGTGTCCCTTTTAATTAATAAAAAAACTCCCTCTCATTTACTATAAATACCCACTCACCCCTTAGTTTTCTTTCATTCCAAACACAATATCCTCAAATATCTAGTAGTATTACCTCCCTGGGATTCCTTCAAAATGTGTCCTCAAAACCCCAAGCCCACAAACTTCACGTTTAAGAAGATACGCTAAATGGTAAGAAAATCAACCACCCTTCTATTTTTTTAAAATCATTCATTTAATGTTTTATATTTTATTTTAAATTGGATTAATTTGGGACATGTCATTAAATATCCACCATTATGACTATATTATATAAGGTACAGGAGATACTCCATTTCTATTATCAAAATTGTTTACTAAAATTTTAGTGACGCCGTTAGGTTGCTAATTTTTTGTAAGAGATTTATCAATTTTTATCTATTTTGAGTTCCTTTATTTTATACTTCATTCCTCATCTCTCCTAATACAAATCATATGGTAATTCCATTACCATAAATGATCAGGAATTATATTATTATAATATAATATTTCATCCTCATCTCTCTTTCTCCCCACTCTTATAGTAAAAATGAATACATCGACTAAGATGTGTTAATTTATCACATTCAAGGAACTCAGGTTCTCAATTTTCATTAACATTTTTAATTCTCGGTGTGAAACCATTTTTAAGGTTGAACTAGATCAGAAAATATATATTTCATCTCATTAATGTTCTATAATCATTACATCCACATAATATAAAATAACAATGCAAAACAAGTTCATTATGAACAATACCACCCAGTTAATCCAAACACGAGTAATTAACATTTAACTAATCCATCATAATCATGTTATATAACCCCAAATTAAAATAAGATCAATAATATCTATGTAATTTCATTAATAAGATATATTATCAATTTTTTATGTTTTTACAGATTTCAGATGAACTTCAATTCATGAATACAAGTAAGCAGATCAAGAAAACCAATGAAGAAAATGTTTCCAAAACAATAAAATTGAACATCTTAAACCCACCAAAAAAGCCATTAATGAAACTAATATGGTTATAACATAAAACTTAAATGTTGATGAGGTTAAGGACTTATTAATTAATGAAGATAAACTTTATTATTCCGGTCATTAATATAAATGAAGAACACATTTGAGCAAAAGGTAATAGGTTTCTCATCTCAAGTTCATTTTCTTGAGATTTCCATTGTTTACAACATATTTATTGTTTGTGGTGTATTTTGTACTGAATTTTAAAACAAATTATCATGATTCTCAATATATTCATTTTATATTATGATTCATTCGGTGGTTATTAGTTTTTTGTTTTGCGAATCGATTGATTAAATTGTGGTAAGGGACTTTGTCTCAATTTTCGCTTTCATTGATACTTACTTTATGTTGTGTACCTAATAATTATTATGTGGTGTTCTTACTTCATATTTTAGATCACATTTAATTTAAATTAAAATTTTATAAAATATAAATACTCTCATATCATGGATATAATTATTGTCTAAGCCGTATACCATTTTACATATGGTGTTTATTTTGAATGTTGTATTAAGTGTGGAAATATTGATGAATTTATATCCTATACTCTATAGAAATAATGAAAAGGCATATTTTTCATGTATTAAATAAATTTATCAAGATTTATTTGGACTTTAAGTGGTGGGTGGGTCCCTCTATATCTTCTTGAGGAATCGACAAGTCTCATGAGACCAATCAGTTGGCGACACACCCTTCGAGGTTGTTTCCAAAAATCATATTAGTTTCTACACACAAAACTAAATCATTTTTACTGTGTTATGGAATCACGAGCCACATAAATGATTTAAAATTAATAAAAAAAATTATTATTAATTATTTGTTAATACCATAAATGATGTTTTCACTATGAAAAAAATCTATGGATGTAGCTTCATTCTTAGTTTATTAATGGCATGAGTTTTTTATTTATTCACCATGCCATATTGACTATGCCAATTTTTTTATGATTCCATTATAATTTATTCATGATTCCACTAATTGTAACCCTTACTGAGCATTTGAGCTCACCCCTTTCATTTTTTTCACCTTCAACATGTTTTGAAGGGGAGATCATTTATTGAGATTTCGTGGATGCAGTTTTTAGTTTTTGGTTATGTATTGTATCATGTTACATTTCCCAATGTAATTTGAGTTATATATGTATATCTATTTTTTTCAAGATTATTAAACTGATCATTCATTTGGGATTTCAATTCATTATAACAATTACAATGTAACAATTAATGCACTAGATTTGGTCTAGTGGGGTCGGGTTGTTACACCTAGCTAGAGTTTATTTGGTTTTACACTCTTTCCTGTATCAGAATGATTACATTAATATGTATCAATTTTTGATTAAAAGTTTGTCCCATTTATATATATATATTTACATGTATGACTTATTATGGATGCATTTTTGTTGTCATGTAGTTGTTGAATTTTATTTTTGGCATGTTGTCTATTTACTTTTTTCAATTCTTGTTCTATTTCTCTTATGTTGTTTATCTAGTATTGATTGTGCTTCTGCTCTGCGGCTCTAGTTCGAGTATGCTGATTCATTTATTTTTGTTTCATGTTATATGTTATTACTCGGACTAGTACCATTATTTTCATCTAATAGAGTATAACCTCCCCACTATACATATCTTGATCCTCACTGATAGTCGACAGCCTTTGGCATTATGGGAGATGCGCCTAAGGTAGTAACACCAAGCCCATTTAGCACTGTTCCGGTGGATATTTGGGTTTGGGATGTTACAACTATATATAAAATAATATATATTTTATATAAATACATATTACAATTTTTATTAAGAATATTTATATTTATAACATATTTTCAATTACATTAAAATAAAACATACAAGTGTCCTATCCACACCAAAGTGGAATCAAAGGACATATTTTCATCTTAAGGGTTTTGTTGGTTTCCCATATCTTATCAAATAAGATTAGGAAAAGTGTTAGTATATTTTTATATTTTTATAAAATTAATTTTTCCGTTTTTCACCAAATTTACCATTTAACTAAGGTAAATAAAAATAATTACTAATGTTACTATTCATCATGTCCAATAATAAAAGGGACTTATTTACATGATTTGGACCTTCTGATTCCAAATATGGAATCAAAATTTCTTAAATTAAAAACACAGAAGTATTAGTTTTTAATATAAAATTAATTCCCATGACAAAATATGAAAATGGGTTTTCTAAAAGTAAAAACCATCAAAATATTGACCTGTTCATATATAAAATTTCAAAGTGAAATTACTTAAAATGGAAAAAATTTGATTATATGTTAAAATAAATAATACAATTCCACTTTAAAACCAATTAAAATTAAAATCAAAATATATAAAAAACTTAGTCAAAAAGGTTGTATTGAATTAAATTGCATCATTTTTCATTATTCATTAATAATGAATTTTATTAAAAAAAACAAAAAATTATACTAATGTATGTTTTGATATTCCACATCTAAATAATAAGTGAATTTTTTTAAATATAGAAAATAAAATTTTGAGAAGATATATTTAATTTTGGTTCTCCATAAATTAGTGGAAAACCATTTTTTTTATAAATTTTTTTCTTTTAATAGAAAAATTGAATCTATTCTTATATAAAAATTATAAAAAATATATAATTAATATTAAAGATTACATTGAATATATTAAATATATATTTCATTAATAAAATCCATCAATAGTATTATTATTATTTTATAAACTCACTTATTTTCATTTAAATAGTTTTTCAGAAAAATATATCTTTTTTTAAAAGGTTTTATTTTTGTTTTAAATAATTTTTCACAGAATAATTAATTATATACATGTGTAAACAATATATTCATAAATAAATGAATATTTTCTATTCCCACTATATTAATAGCTAGTTTATAATGGTATCATTTTGATAATAATATTTAGTTTTTCGTCTAAGTTAAATATATTATATTATTTACGCTATTGAACAAATTGTTTCTTTTATAAAACATCAGAAGTTACATCCTTCCCAGTTAAAAAATTCCATCCTATCTATTTGAAATTTTGATCAGTAACTATGGTATTACATTCAAAAATACCTTTATAGCAATCTACATTGAAAAAAGGTTTAACAAAACATCCAATTTAAAAGAAAAAAAAGGTATGAAGGTCACATGAGATAACATATACTAGGATTCCATCTAGGAAAAAAGGATATGGAAGGAAATCTAACTATAAGGTTATGATGGAGATTTATAGAAAACCTGACCAGGATAAAGATAACAATTAGAAAAATAGAAACTTTTCATCGGTAAAACAGTATTTGATTTTACAGTATGAAAAATAATCATAATATGATTTTGTTTTAAGATAATTGTCATATAGTTGAGGAATTTATTTATGATTTTAAATAAAAATATAAGGAAACACAATTAATTGTTTATTGTAATTTCATCCATTAAAAATTTAGATCACAAACTCATCTTTTCCCCAAACTATGATTATTCAAAATGATTTAGTCACAACAGTAGAACTATAATAAACATTTTGAGATTAAAATAAATGATAAAATATTAACAATATATTTCTCCTATCATTGGAAATTAAAAAAAAACCATAATTGGTAGTACAATATTAGATAATTCCCTAAAAAATAAGAAAATATTTTATGAAGAAAACTACTTTTAATCCCCAAAATTCAGTCATAATATCCAAAGTTCAATAAAGACCATTAAAAAAATAAATATCCTTACAATTCATAAAGAATTATAAAAAATATGTTTAAATCTAAAATTCATTAGTATTTAATCACATATTCATCCAGGATAAGTTATAACATTTATCTCAATAAGTCATGCTGAATTTCTTGTACCAAAAATTAATTTACTAAAATATATTATAATTGATATGTCACAACCATCATTTCAATTTACTTTATTTTTATTATTTCTTGGTTCTGAGTGTCCGCGCCGCGGTCTGGGATGCGCTCGGATTAAAATATCTGTGGTTTGATGCTTTTTCTGGGTTTCAGACCCATGGGCGGCCGCCGCGTGGTTGGCGGTCGCCGCGCAGTTGGACCGGGTGTCGGGAAAGTGCTCTCTCTTTTTTTATATAATTTATTTTTATTATTTTAATTTGGTTAGGATCACATTATTATTAAATGGTTATTTTAATTAATTTTTTTTATTATTAATTTTTTTTTTTTTATTATATTGCTATTTTTACTATTTTATTTTATATTTTATTATTAGTATTAATTTATTGTAATAAAATGAATGAAAAAAACTAACCAAACCCTAAAACTAATCCCGCGCCACACCCTTGTTTCCCCCTTTCTCCCTCTTCTACGCCCGATGACCCCCCCCCCCCTCTACCCAATCATGCCCTCCACGCCGCCTCCCCAGTCCGGCCGCCCCCCATCTGGCGGCCTCCTCCTATCGGCGATGCCCCGTCCGGCCTCCCTCTCTACCTGCGTAGCACCCCATTTTCCCCTCCCATTTCTTGCGCCTCAGCGGATCCCGCACCCCTGCCATTGCCCCGACCTGCCTTCGCCACGACCCCCCTATCCGGCTCTTTCCCGGCGCACCGTCGACCCCGCACCCCACTTCTCCCTGTGCTGCTTTCGGCGCTCCCAGCTCCCGCACTCATGTAACCCGACCACCCTGGCTCAACCTCACCGCTGCGCGCCTCCCCTTCCAGCCCCTCTGGCAAGCCCGCCGCTAACCAGCGGTCTCCGGCCCCCTCCCGCGACCTCCGGCCAAGCTTCGGCGAGCCCCGACTCTGGCCAGCATCCCTCCGACCGTCCTTCCCTTCAGACAGCCAATCCACAACCCCCCCCCCCCCCCGCGGTAGTTTTTCTTTGTTTTAGATGCTACATACTGTTAGGGTTTGTTTTTCAGGGTTTAATCTGGTCTTAGTTGGTACGATTTCATTGCGTATGGTGGTTTTGGCTTCCCGTAGGTGCGGTCGCGGTGAGAATGAGGTTTCCCACCATTTTCGGGTGGTCCATCAACATCCCAGGTAGGTGTTTGCGTGTATAACTTTTGTTTGATGAATTAATTTGTGAGTTTAATTATTTTAGCATGTTTATTTATTAGTTTTCATGCTGTGAATCTGGTTTGGTTTGATATTCAATATGCATTTGATTTGTTAAGTATCATGTTTATGCATTATACGCTTAATGATTTTTTTATGAATTAATTTTCTTCATAAATTAGTTTAGCATTTATATTATTATTTTTGCTTGATGCAGATCAAGCTTTTAATTGATGTTGATATGTATATGTGGTGTGTATGATGTTTGAGAAGTGGTTAGTGTGTCTAAAGGTCGTGATTAGATTCAAATATAGAGTCTGGTGGTGTTTTGATATGTGTTTTGGATGTGGTATTTTCAAAACGTGTCGAGAAGGTTATTTTTCATTGTTGTTCGTTTGGATCATTTAAAGTCCATGTCTATGTGTCTTTATTTGTTTATGCGATTTTTGCCGCATGTTGGTGAGGAAACCGCGATACTACAATCATCGGTTTGGGCGTGCTTACACGCCTTTGTGAGGCGTGTCGTGTTGTTGCATTCGAGCTACAAATTGAGGTAGGTCCCCCACTGCACATACCTTTAGATTTATAATTTATTGATTGCCTGTTGTATTGTTAAATTTTAATGATTGAGAAATAATATAAGATAATAAATTTTAAATGGTTATTTGGTGTGAAAAGATCCGTTTATTTTATACCGAACACTTGAAACATTTTCTTGACGAGCGGACACCCAGTATTGACATAATTCCCATTTGGACTTTAAACATAATTCACAGCATTTCAAATGAACTTCATGTTTTAAAGATAAATGATTTCTTCTAAACAAGTGTTTTGAGTTTTTTGGGAAATGAGGTTTTACTATAAAATTGGTGAAGGCCCGTTTGGCACTTTAATAAAATAGATTATTTTGGAAAACCCACTCGGGGGGTGATTTTGGGGTGTGTTGATTGCGTGAGCTGTATGTGATGTTTGTGTATCGTGACTAATTAATTTACATTGTGGATGCACCCCCTTTTTATTGCATGTGTTGACATGGGAACCTGGCATATTGAGTGATCTTTCTGAGAACGATTGTTTCACTAGTTTAGACCACGCACTGGCTAGTGTCCCCATAGTAGGGGAATGCTGAGTTATTTTTTCTTTGGGGATTGGGCCCCTCGGTTGGGCCATGCAGGGCTATACTGGGTTGTATGGGCATTATAACGTCATCAAGTTGGGGCATGCCTTCAGGATGAGTCAGATGTATAGTATGTTCTGGATTGTTCACGATCTCTTAGGTTCGACCCATGTTTCTTTTAGTGTTTATTTGTATGTGGAGGAAAATTGAGAGGTCGAGTTCAGTTTCTGCCCTATGTGTACCCCTTTTTCCATTTCCCTTAGTTTGTGTTGGGTGTTGTGTGTGATTTTCCTTTTGACTAACAAATAATGTTTGGATTTCTAAATTGTTGTCAAAGTGTTTTAAAAATGCAATGCACCTATTTCTTTCAACATTAAACTTACTCTAAATTAAAGAGGGAAATGGACTGTTACATGTTTTAAAAAAAGAAAGTGTGTGTGAAACCATATTTTATATAATTTAGTGCAAACCTGAAATTGATTAATTCTTTATTTAATGGTATGTGCATTAGGAATATATTTATCGGGATAGCCTACTGAGTTTTAATACTCATTCCTATAGTGTTTTCTTGTTTTTAGCTATATTTCAGGTTCTGGCTT
Organism: Viscum album; assembly: GCA_963277665.1. NCBI lineage: Eukaryota > Viridiplantae > Streptophyta > Magnoliopsida > Santalales > Viscaceae > Viscum > Viscum album. The sequence continues at coordinate 1,116,709,247 of OY728146.1, forward strand.
CATTTGTTCACCTTGAGAGACGTTGGTTGCGGTATTGGAAGGTGACCCAAGGGGTCACGTGGAGTTTTGGTCATGGTCAGGTTAGTGGCGTTGTTGGTTGCTATTTCTTTATTTTCTTTAGTTATATTTATTTATACGGATTAATTCATTTTCTTTTGGCCCAAATTGTTCCCACCTGGTTACTTTTGATGCCCGACACTAGTTTCCACCCCGTGGGGATCAAGAACGCCCTTCGGGCCATGTCGCGGATCGACTCGGGTGACCGCTTCAGGGTCGACCCGGGTTGGTTCATGACAAAATGGTATCAGAGGAGGCCCTTGTTATTTCGGAGTCTGGTAGATGGAAATTAGGATTATCGGGACTTGAGAGGTAGGTACGTGAAGAACGTCAGGAACCCTTGCCCGTTCCACACCTAGAGTAGCCAGAAATTGTCCGGGAATTGAGTCTTTTTTCGTTATGGTTTGTTTTGGATTGAGGGATGACAAAAAAGGTAAGCCGATGTTACATCATGATCTCACATGGTTTAGTGACCCATGCGGAGTCCGGGTACGTGGTTTTAATTCCACGAAGTTGTTGACGCTTACTTGGGGCATGACCCACTATCATGTCGCCATGTTACGTGTGACCTCTAGTCCCTCACTCCTGTGGTTTGATGTAAGTTGAGTGTCATTTTCACTCTGGTTGGTGTAAGCGCGTTTTTGGAAATGAAAAAGGGTTTTTGAAAATGGGAATGATTTCTTTTAAATGACTTTAAATTTATGAAATGGGTTTTAAAACTAAAAGCCTTCGGTTTTGAAAACCGTTGTTTGCATGGAATGTGTTTGAGAATGGTTTGGGGTGAAAACTAATATACTTGTTATGAACATTTTCACATGTGAGAGGATGCGTGGAAAGTGAATGTTGGTGTGTATGAATGAAATTGGATGAAAACATGTGCAACGGTTCATGGAATTTCCTGGGCATATTTGAAATTAAAGGCTTGATATTGTTTTTCTAAATTGGCTTTTAAAGAGGAAATGGTTTTGGAAAGTGATTTTGGTTTGAAAAGTGGATTTGGTATTTTGGAGAGTGGTCTTGAAAGAAAGTGGTTTTGAAATCAGAATGAAAAAAAGGTGGTTTTCGAATCTAAAATGGAACGAGGATTTTGGACAGGAAATTTTGGGTTGTGTTTGTGGTTGTTTGGTTTCTTGAGCTGGTTGTTTTTGGATGATGGTGCTTTATTGATGTTGCTTCGATTGATATTGGATTCTGCTTTGTGTTATATATGTTGTTCAAAAATTCCACCCAGAAAGGTCCCCATAGTTTTGATGAGTCATGCCCTATTTTTGGTCTTTCTCGGACGATGTCTGTCCTTCATGGTGATTAGAGTCTGTTAGAGATAGTGCAGTGGCTTGAAGAAGTCGAGCGCGTCTTCAGGGCATTGGGAACTCCAGAAACGATCTGAGTGCATGTTGTTTTGTGTCTGTTTGAAGGTCTATCTCTGGATGAGTAGGAGTTGTTCTCCCCACCATCACTGTAATTTGGGATGATGTGGTATGTCTTTAAGGTCGTCTTCATTCAATAGTTTATACTTGTGGAGGTGAAGAAGATGAAAATGGAAGAGATCATGAGTGGTCAACATGACCGGCAGATGGTGAAAGCGTATGTTGATCATTTGAAGGATCTTGTGTCTCTTTTTCCAAGGGTAGAGTCGCAGGACTGGATGAATAATTCTTCCTTCATCAAGGGTCCTCATCCAGAGATCAATGAACGAGTCCTCTCTTTTTGGGAGCATCCCTTTTGAGAAGTTGTTTCATGAGGTGTTCTTAGGTGAGTTGGTTTCTGAAGCGCAAACGGTTGGCAATCCACCGTACCCAGTTGCTCGTAAAGATCCCCCACCTGGTGAGTGGGGTGTGTCAGGTGAATTTGTTTCTAAAGAGTCATCTGCAGTGGTTCTGGCTTCTAGTTCTTCATACCATTCAGTGGTGTGCCACTAGCATGGCCGGTTCAGGCACGTGAAGCTTCCATGTCACCCCCTTCGAAGACGTGCCATCATTGAAGGTGTCTGGATCATCTAGATAAGATTTTTAGGAAGTGTCGCCTAGGAAAGACAATGTGAATAGAAGATTCATGTGCTTGACTATGAGGTAGGAGATGCTTCAGCCATCAGATCCCCAACCACAGGTCTTGGGGTGAAGCTCGCATGTAGTCAGTAGTTATCGGGGGTGTGAAGCCTCAGTTCGGGTTTTGGTGTTCCGTGTTGCCAACGAAACATTTATAGTCCTTCCGTTCTCATTCTTTCACTGTTAAAGTTTTGGCGTTGTTGTCAGTTCATTGTGTCGTCGTGAGGTTGGGATGAACGTGTTCGTTTGTAATCCAAACAGTCTCGTTTGTATGATTATGGTGTTTAGGATCGTGTGTTTTTCTTAGAGGTATGTTTGGACCTTGTGTGGGTTAATCTTGGTTTGGTGATCTTTGTTTGGAGATATAAGTGCATGCGGAGGAGTTTAGGTTTGCTGTTATGCTTGGGTTTACAGCTTGGATTATGTTCTTCTTGGAGAATTTTCTATCGTCTTCGGGCTTTCTTTGGTCTGAGTCGAGAGTTCCAGGTTTGGGAGGACGTGTTGTTTCACTCGTGCTGTAGAGGTTTGTTTGGATCGGTAGGGAGTTCCCGTGTCACCCCCCTTCCCGAGGTGGTATGTTTAAGTGTTAAATTTCCGCAGTAGTTGAGTTCTTGTGGTGGGGAGAACCGTCTTGTGTTCTCCCATTCTCTTATGTTGTGGTTTCTTCTAGTTTTATTTGGTTATGGATTTTTTTTGCCTATCATTTAGCTGGGTGACTTTTTGGGGGTAGAAAGTGTCTGTGGTGGGGAAATTGTCACAACCGCCATTTCAATTTTTTTTATTTCCTAGTTCATAGTGTCCACGCCGCGGTCCGGGATGTGCCCGGATTAAAATATTTGTCATTTGATGCTTTTTCTGGGTTTCAGACCCGCCCGCGGCCGCCGTGTGGTTGGCGGTCGCCACATAGTTGGCCTGGGCGTCGGGCAAGTGCTCTCTCTTTTTTTATATAATTTTTATTAATATTTTAATTTGGTTTGTCTCACGTTATTATTAAATGGTTATTTTTATTAATTTTTATTATTTTTAGTTTTATTATTATTAATATTCTGTTATATTATTATTATATTGCTATTTTTATTATTTTATTTTAGATTTTATTATAATATTATTTTTATTATAATAAAATGAAAGAAAAAAAACTAACTAAACCCTAAACCTAATCCCGCGCCACACCCCAGTTTACCCCTTTCTCCTTGTTCTACACCCGAGCCCCCCCTACCCGGTCCTGCCCTCCACGCCGCCTACCCAGTCCGGTCGCCCCCCATCCGGCCACCACCTCCTACCGGCGGTGCACCGTCCGGCCTCCCTCTCTACCTGCACAGCACCCCGTTTCCCCTCCCCTTTCTTGCGCCTCAGTGGCTCCCGCACCCCTACCCTTGCCCTGACCTTCCTTCGCCATGACCCCCCCTACCCGGCTCCCCGGCGCGTCGTCGACCCCACACCCCGCCGCTCCCCGTGCCGCTTCCAGCGCTCCCTGCTCCCGCACTCGTGTGACCCGACCACCCTGGCTCAACCTCACCGATGCGCGCCTCCCCTTCCAGCCCTTCTGGCGAGCCCGCCGCTAGCCAGCGGTCTCCGGCCCTCTCCAGCGACCTCCGACCAAGCTCCGGCGAGCCCCTCCTCCGGGCAGCATCCCTCCAGCCGTTGTTCCCTTCAGGCAGCCAATCCGAAACCCCTCCACGGTAGTTTTTCTTTGTTTTGGATGCTAGATACTATTAGGGTTTGTTTTTCAGGGGTTAATCTGGTCTTAGTTTGTACGATTTTCATTACATATGGTGGTTTTGGCTTCCCACAGGTGTGGTCGCACTGCGAATGAGGTTTCGCACCATTTTCGGGTTTTCCATCAACATCTAAGGTAGGTGTTTCCATGTATAACTTTTGTTCGATGAATTAATTTTTGAGTTTAATTATTTTAGCATTTTTATTTATTAGTTTACGTGCTGCGAATCTAGTTTTGTATGATATTAAATATGCATTTGATTTGTTAAGTATCATGTTTATGCGTTATGCATTTTACGATTGTTTTATGAATTAATTTTCTTCTTAAATTAGTTTAGCGTTTATATTAATTAATTTTTTTGATGAAGATCAAGTTTTTAATTGAAGTTGATATGTATATGTGGTGTGTATGATGTTTGAGAAGTGGTTAGTTTGTCTAAAGGTGATGATTAGATTCAAATATAGAGTTTGGTTGTGTTTTGATATGTGTTTTGGATGTGGTATTTTCAAAACGTGTCGTGATGGTTATTTTGAGTTGTTGTTCATTTGGATCATTTAAAGTCCATGTTTATGTGTCTTTATTTGTTTATGCGGTTGTTGCAGCATGTTGGTGAGGAAACCGCAATTCTACGATCATCGGTTTGGGCGTTCTTGCACGCCTTTGCGAGGCATGTCGCGTCGTCGCATTCGAGCTACAAATTGAGGTAGGTCCCCCACTACACTTACCTTTAGATTTATAATTTATTTATTTCTTGTCGTTTTGTTAACTTTTAATGAATTAGAAATAATATAAGATAATAAATTTTAAATGGTTATTTTGTGTGAAATGAGCCGTTTATTTTATACCGAACAGTTGAAACATTTTCTTAACGAGTGGACACCCAGTATTGAAAGAATGCCCATTTTGACTTTAAACATAATTCACGGTACCTTAAATGTTATTCTAGTTTTAAAGATAAATGATTTCTTCTAAACAAATGTTTTGAGTTTTTTGGGAAATGTGGTTTTACTTTAAAATCGGTGAAGGCCCATTTGGCACTTTAATAAAATAGATTATTTTGGAAAACCCACTCAGGGGTGATCTTTGGTGTGTGTTGATTGTGTGAGATGTATGTGATGTTTCTGCATCGTGACTGATTAATTTATGTTGTGGACGCACCCCCTTTTTATGGCTTGTGTTGACATGGGAACCTGGCATATTGAGTGAATTTTCAAAGAATGATTACTGCACTAGTTTAGACCACGCCCTGGCTAGTGGCCCCATAGAAGGGGAATAATGATTTATTGCTGCTATGGGGATTGGGACCCTCGGTTAGGCCATGTAGGGATATACCAGGTAGTAGTATGGTCGTTATGACGTCATCGAGTTAGGGCATTCCTTCAGGATGAGTCAGATGTATAGTATGTTCTGGATTGTTCACGATCTCCTAGGTTCGACCCATGTTTCGTTTAGAGTTTATTTGTATGTGGCGGACGGTTGAGAGGTTGAGTTCGTTTTCTGACCTATGTGGGCCACTTTTTCCATTTCCCTTAGTGTGTGTTTGGTGTTGTGTGTGATTTTCCTTTTGACTAACAAATAATGTTTGGATTTCTAAATTGTTCGAAAAATGTTTTAAAAATACAATGCGCCTGTTTCTTTCAACATTAAACTGACTCTAAATTAAAGAGGGCAATGGACTGTTCAATGTTCTAAAAAAATGAAAGCATTTGTGAAACCATATTTTATATAATTTAGTGCAAACCTGAAATTGATTAATTCTTTATTTAATGGAATGTGCATTTGGAATAGATTTATCGTTCTAGCCTACTGAGTTTTAATACTCACGCCTATAGTGTTTTCTGGTTTTTAGCTCTGTTGTAGGTTCCAGCTTCAGTTGTTCGCCTTGAGCGACATTGGTTGCGGTATTGGAAGGTGACCTAAGGGGTCACATGGAGTTTTGGTCGTGGTCAGGTTAGTGGAATTGTTGGTTTCTATTTCTTTATTTTCTTTTGTTCTACTTATTTCTCCTGCTTAACTTATTTTCTTTTGGGAAAAATTGTTCCCACCTGGTTACTTTTGATGCCCGACACTAGTTGCCAGCCCATGGGGATCGGGAACGCCCTTCGGGCCATGTCATGGATCGACTCGGGTGACCGCTTCAGGGTTGACCCGGGTTGGTTCGTGACATGATAGGTTAATGATTTACATAAATAACCCAATTCAATAGAAGTTTTAAATAAAACATAGATTCTTCTAAAATAAAAACCAACCATTATTACACAAATAAAATCCCATAGTATTCTATTTTCTTTATGCATATATGGTTCAAAAAATAGTGAACATCTTCCAAAATAAAATTTATCAATTAATTCCCAAATCATTTTCTAATACCAATGATATCTATTAGATAATACATAAGTTCCCCAAATCAACATATTCTTTTTTCCATCAACTCGTTTAACCAATGATAAATTCATAATAACTAGGGACTTCCCATAGGCTAGTGGTTGGTTATGCAAGCTTGACTCCCTTAGGTTGTGGGTTTGATTCGCGTGGTCTTATCATACATGAAGGGTTTTCACCCATACAGTGAGATTTCTTTTTTTTTTTCAAAAACAACATAACTATTTTGATATTTGAAAAATATTATAAAGACGTAAAAAATTATGATAACATTTTTTAAACTCAATGGCTTTTCATACCTGGAATTTTCCTTCTAAAAGAACTAATAACACATAATTTCCTCAATGGTCAATGTCTCCAAAAAATACCATTAGTCACCTTAATTTTTCTAATCATAAATCATAAAAAATGGGGTTTTAAGAGATTAAAATAATAATCAACCACAAAATTATAAACCCATTATTATATCTCAATCTATTATGAAAACATCCTAATCTCTAATGTTATCTTAAAAATCCTATGATACCAACTATAATGCAATAGAAATAAATATTAAATAATGATTAGTAAAGTCATGAATTTTCATTGAGGGTATTTAAAGGTTTAGAGATTTAGATAATTTTTCCATAACTATAAAAACTCAAATATTACAATCTAGAATCTTATACTCATTATTAATTTTTTTTAAAATAAAACTCTAAATAATAAAACATGATATCATTTCATGATAAAAATATTCTTGACTTCTTCCATTATCTTACACAACTTTATGCCCTATGGAAGAAGATTTAAAAAGATAGAATGAGTATAAGAATATAATTATGGGATACATAAAAAAGGAATGTTGTTATTATTGAAAAAACATTAAAACCAAGAATACATTAAAGGTAATACTTTTCACCATTAGGAATTAATAATTAAACATTACAAAATATAAGCTCATTTTATACCCATTTTGTAAAAAAAACATTACCTTAAAACCCATATAATTCAATATATATCACATAAAGGTAACTTAGGAATAAACATATATAAATGGAATAACCATATGGTCAGATTCCACACATATCAATAAATGGAATATCTATATGGACAACTTCCATACCCAATTTATTGGAGGTTATAACTTAACCACCCATCCTTGGTGTATCATAGAACCACCCAACATTAATTTATCACATAACCACCCATACATGGTTTATCACACATTAATATGTAAAATGTCGATGTACCATTATATAATCATAACACAGAAAATATTTCAATTTTTAATATTTCAGTCATAAAATTTCTTTTGAAAGGATAAGAAATATTTTGATGATATTAGAATATTCAATCCATTTCCAGCCCATATAAAAGATTTATTAAACTTAAATTCTGAATCAATGTGTCACATACCACATAAAAACATTTGAATGAAATTAAAATTCTTAAGAATTCATCTTCATATATATAAATTCATAAAAATCATTTTGAAAACATGGACATGAAATTTAATGTTTTATATGAATAAATTGTTATAACATTTTAAACGATGTTTACCACTAAAGAAAAACATAAATAGAAATAATTAAGGAATAAAATTAAATAAAAATTAAATATCGTGACAATATAATAATTAATGATTCAACGTGTCAAAAGGGTTTTATATACACCTTATAGTATAATAAAGGCTCCAAATATCAAGATATTCCTCAATGAAAGATGATAGAGATGAAGTCCCATACAAAGATCGTAACAATAGATTAAGGATAATTCAATGACATGATTACGTGTGAAAAATAAAAAAACCTTATATAAGTGGATATTTAGGGTAAAATAATCAAAGGATATTCATACATATTCCTTAAAAAACAATACCAATGACAATGATATTTTACTCAATGAATGGTGATTGAGTTATGATTTACCTAACCACATTATAATCAATAAAAACATTTGTAAAAAAATTAATTATCATCAAATGAATCACTAAATAACAAGAATATAAATATATTCATCATATTATATATGAAAAGATTGAATACATACACCATATTAATGAAATATATTCTGAATAATGGAAATATCCCTAAAATAGAAGTGAGATGAGAAACCCCTTACCTCGAGTTCGACTCATTGTGTACAATTGTTATATTTCTAAATAGTAAAAATAGGTTAATTTATAATTTATTGATAAATAGTTTCAGGTTAATTATTCTTTTTATATCACTTATTATTATGTTAAAAAATTTATACAATTATTTATGTTCATATCAGATGTTTTTTCAATATTCGGTACATGAGTCCAAAATGAATTTGTTTTGGTGTATATTTTTAATGGGGACAGAATTCCATCATCTACAGAATATAATTCCTGATCTAAATATCATATATATATCCATTATATTTGTATTTGTAATATCAATAATATTTGGAGAGAAGAAATTAAATGCATTGTTCATGGAGATGGTTGGTTGTACGTACTCATTAACGCTACTTCCATTTCTTTGCCATATTATAAAAATAATTATTAAATAATATAAATTTAAATTAAAACACCAATATTATATTAATGTCATAAATTTCTCATAGTTTTAATAAAACTATCCTTTATATGTTCCATGTATAGTGGGAATAAGTCATATCACTTAAAAGGGTGGTGGTCCACAATTTATCAAATGAAATCATCATATTTACAAAACATTTAAATAATAAATGTATGTTCAAAAAAATTAAATAAACATAGGAAAAATAGAAATATATTATGTATCATATGTAAAATAAATTTATTATAATGTCCACCATGAGTGGTGGTAGAAAAATTAAACAATCATCATTTCATGAGGTGGTAGTTCGGCGTACACAGAAACAGTTTGTTTGTCACCCATTAAATGGTGGTATGTGTAAGTGTTAAAATAAAACATTAAATAATAACATCCTGGTATATTAGTTATACTTTTTACTTTATCTAATAATATAATAAGATAATTTTAGAGACTCTATAATGGAAATAAAACTAAAAATCATGATAGAAGTGGTTACATCTTAACCGTGTAACTTCTTTGGTTTATACCAAAAGTATTCTTTAGTAGTAGTTGTGCTATAACTGAGGCTTCTAGGATGAGGGGAGGGTTACTAGTGATATTTATGGGAAGGGAATGGTTGGAAAATTGGTTCTCTAAGAGTTAGTATTATAGAAGAGATGATACCTTTTTATAGGAGAGGGAAGGGGAGCCCATTAAAACTCATAAATAATTAAAATAATATAAATTGATTTGTTAACTCAAAAAGCGAAAAAATTAGATATTTAACATCTAATATGGGGAATGGTCTCAATAATCTCATCTAATAACTTTGAGATATGTTTCGATTTTATTTTAACCATTATCTTTTCTGTTATCCCTTAATTAATGTCGTTATATTTTAGTAGTGGTAATATCATTTTATTTGTTACAATTATATTAATTTTTCTTATGTGGGTTAAAATTTCAATAATTGGAAAGATAATAACATTATAGACATTATAATAATATATTTTATATTTTAAAAAATATTTTCATATTTTTAAATAATTTAATCAATTCTTATTTTAATAAAATACAAATTAAGTCCATTTTTACACTATTCATTATACTAGATTTAAATAAAATCCAAAGATAGAGATAATGTCAAAAAAATGATTTAATAGAATATAATATGTCATATTCAACTATAAAAACCATTTTTGATATAAACTATGTCTAATAATATTTATTTTAATATTTAAAATATCATTTATTTGATTCATTCATTAATAAATTAATAACTTTATCATCATTGTGTGATTATTAAATTTAATTATCTAATGTATAAAAATAATAAATAAAATACGATGATGTGGGAAATAATATTACCTTTATAATTACTATTTATTTCTGAAAATATAATTTATATAAACCCATATTAAAATTGTTTTATTAATAATATTTATGTTTATTACATATTTTCCTTTACATTAAAATAAAATATATAAGTTTCATAATAACATCCATATGGAATATAATGGCCAAATTTTCATTCCAGTGGTTATCATGGTTGGAAATATCTCATCTATAAGGATTATATTAAGTGTTAGGTTTCTTTTATATCATTATAGTATAATTTATAACCGCATTTAATTGATATACAATTTAACCATGGTAAATAAAAATAATAACTATTGATAATATTCATCACGTCCGTAAATAAAAGGTACATATTTATATAAATTGGACCTTATAATTCAAAATATGGATTAAATTTTTTCAAATTCAAATTACATAAGTTTCAGTAATTAATTTAAATTTAATTTCCCTTGTCAAAATGAAAAAACATGATTTTTAAAATTGAATACCATCAATATATTGACATGTGTTTATATAAACTTTTAAAGTGAAATCTCATCCAATAAAAAAAATTTGGATTAAATGGAAAAAATAATCCAATTAAGTATTATAAACAATTAAAAAAATCTTGCAACATAAAATAATTACACAAAAAAGAAGTTTTGAATTAAAATGTAGTATGTTTCACTATTCGTTAAAAATCATTATTATCATAACAGATCAAAAATTCAATAAAACTAAATATTGTTTTTCCAATTCTAAATAAAAAGATTATTTTGTAAAATAAAACTTATAATATTGTAAAAAAATATATTTATAATGTGTTCTATATAAATAAGTAATAAAACTATATTTTTTTAGAAAATTAATTGTTTTATTTGGAAAAATAAATTAGATCATATATCATGTTTAGAAAACATATAAGATAAATATTTAATATAAAAATTTATTTAATATATAAATTTCATTAATATTATGTATTAAGAGTCATTTTATTATTTTGTAGACTCACTTATGTTTATTTAAATATTTTTTCAGAAAAAGAAATATTCTTTTTCAAAAAGGGTTTAATTTTCATATATAAATAATTTTTCGCAAAAGAAATAATTATATACAAGTGTAAAGAATATTTTCATAAATAAATTAATATGGATTATTACCTCCATTATAATGTCTATGTTATAGTGGTAACATTCAAATTCTAATTTTAGATCATCATTTTTTCTCGATGTAGTGTATCATGTAGACAATTCAACGTAGTTTTTCTTTGTTGAAACTATGGATGTTACATCCTCTACCCTTTAATAAATTGTGTCCTCACAATTTTAATTTGGGGTCAGTAACTAGGGTATGAATTTTCAATATTCCTTCTTTTCAATCCACATCAAAAAACATATTAACAAAAATTAAAATTTAAAGGAAAGAAAATAAGGTTTGAAGGTCACATGAGATAACATAATCTAGGATTATATATATAGGAAACATGGATATAGTTGAAAAATAACTATCATGTTTTGATGGATAGTCATATGGAACACGATTAGAAGAATTTTAATAATCAGAAAACCACAATCTTGTGTTTGGTTAAACAGTCTTTGATTTCTCAATAGGATAAGAAAATGCAAAACATTTTTGTTTTAAGATACATTTCATAAAGTTGGGGAATTTATTATTGAGTATAACAAAGAATATAAGTAAAAATATGAATTGTTTTTGTGGAGTTTCATCCATTAATTAATTTCAACCACAAACACATATTTTATCCAAATGATTTGTATTCATGATGAATTCATTAGACCTGAAACACTAGAATCAACATCTAGAGAATCAAATAAACCATAAAATATGTTCTATATATTTACCATTTCAATACAGATTAATAAAAACCAAAATGGTTATTAACTGATCATATAACCCCCCAAAATAATAATCCATTTTATGAAGAAAAATTACTTTTAATCTACAAAAGTTAATAGTAATATCCAATGTTCAACAAGGGTCATTCAATAAATAAAAATCCTTTAAATTTCTCAAAAAATTATACAGTCTATGTTTGTAACGTAAATTTTAGAAGTAATTGATCAGATAGACTTCTAGGATTAGTTTTAACATTTATCTCAATTAATCTCTCTTAATTTCTTTTACCAAAAACTAATTTACAAATAACACATTCTCACAGATATGTTAATAATATCCATATATAACCAAAATCACTATAATTCCACAATAAAACATAGATTTTTTCAAAATAAATTTCAAACATTATTCCTCAAATAAAATCCTATAGTATTATATTTTCCATGGAAATATAGGGATCCTATAATAGTGAACATAATTCAATTTAACATTTATCATATGATCCCCAAATTTTGTTCCAATACCAATGATAACCATTTTATAAAACAAATGTTCCCAAAAATCAACTTATTATTATCACATTATCTCATTTAACGAAAACTAAAGTCATTATAATCAAGGGCATCACATAGTCTAGTGGTAGCGATGCAATATTGTCTGCCTTCAGTTGTGGGTATGATTCTTACAGCCCTATCGAACACAATAGGTTGTCACTCATTTTGTGGGTTATCCTTTTTATAAAACAACATAACTCATATAATATTCCAATAATATTATAATGGCCTAAAAAATAACATAACTTGTTTTAACCACAAATATTATTTCATACCTCACCTTTTTCATCCCAAAAACTAATAACCCATAATTTCTTCAAAGGTGATTGTCAAAAAAATATAAAATTAGTCAACATATTGTTTTAGAACATAAAGCCTCAAAATGGGTTTCTATTCCTTTGAAATTTTGATCATCCTTAAAAATATAAACACAGATGAATATTATTAAATCTTATGAAAATATCCTAATTTATAATATTTTCTAAACCATCATAAGATTCCAACTATAGATCCATATACCTTAAAAATTACATTAGTTTGACTTAACTCAAGAATCATCATTGAGGATATTTTTAGGTTTTCAGTTCTAGAGAGTTATGCCATAACAATAAAAACTAAAATATTACAGAGTAAACAATTCTAATCACTAGAAATTTTTTCAGAAAAAAACTACCTAAAATAAACTAGGATTTCTTTTCATGATAAAAATATTCTGGAATGCCTATATTCTCCAACCAATTCTTATTCCTTGTGGAAGGAATTACATAAATTTTGATGATAAAAAAATAATAGTAAGGAATATATAAAGAAGGAAAACAATTAGTCTTGCAAAAACCTGAAATCCGTGAATACATTATAAAAAATAAATACTTTTTGCTTTTAAGAACTAGTAATTATACTTCAGTAAATAAAAGATAATTGGATTTGATTTTTTATCAAAATGAGTACCATAAAAAATATTGAATGAAACATATTACATATAAAGATAAAATGGTCAATAAACATAAATAAATTTAATAAACATACGGTCAACTTCCACACAAATTAATAAATTAAATAGTCATATATTATACTTACATACCCAATTCATAGGAGGTTATAATGTAACCACACCTTATTTTTTTATCACAGAACCACCCATATTATGTGTACCATGTAACCACCCATAATTGGTTTATCATGTAACAACCCATCAAATGTAAAAGTTCCATTATACAATTAGAAGAGATAAAAGATTACAATTTTTAATATTTCACTCATAAAACTTCATTTTGAATCACAATAATTATTTTCATGAAATTTAAATATTCAACTACTTTCCAAAACCATTTAAAATAATTAACAAAGGTACTACTGAGTTAATGTTTCTCATTCCACATTGAACTTTTTATGGAAGTTAAAATTTAAATACATTCATTTTCATATAAATAAATTCCTAAAACCCTTTTATGGAAATGGACATTAAATAAAAGGTCATAGAAGAATAAATCTTTCAAACATTTAAAATGATGTTTTAGTTAAAGAGTCACTTAACACTAGAGAAACAAATTAATAGAAATCATTAAGTAATACCATTAAATAATACTTTAAATATAATTAAAATATATTAAATCATAATATAACATGTGAAAATGGTTGTATATACACCTTATAGGATAATACATATTGAATGCATAAATAGTAATACTAATTTATGATAAGACATGTCAAAATGGATTTATATACACCATAATAATAAACTCAATATATGTGTATATTCTATGTAAAATAATTACATGTCATTCACACATATTCTTGGAAAAGCAATGAAAAATACAATTAATTTTACTTAATTAATGGACATTGAGTTAGGATTTCCCTAACCACATTATAATCAGTCAAATCACATGAAACAAAATTATTAATCATAAAATGAATAATTGAAAACAATTAATATAAATATAATCATGATATAATATAAAAAATGGCAGAAAATTTACATTAGATAAAAAAATAAGTGGAAAACAAATTAAATCTCAATGTCAATAGATGTGAGATGAGAAACCCCTTACATTGAGTTTGAATCACCACATTAAATTGTTATGTTCTTGAGAAATAATATTTATTTAATATATAATTACTTAAGAACCTTTTTAAATTATATCATTCCTTTTATATCACTTTTTACCATGTTATAAAAATTAAATAATTATTTATGTTCATATTAGTCATTTTGTGAATATTAAGTACTTGAGGAGAAAATGAACATATGTTGATGTAAATTGTTCATGTGGTAAAAATTTCATCATCCCTAGAATATTATTCATGATAAAAATATCCTATATATCTATCATATATGTATTTAGAATATCTATGAAGAACTGGGATAAGAAATGAAATACAATATTCAAGGAGATGGTAGGTCGTACATACACATGAATGAAACTTCCCATTTTTCATATCAAAATAATAATAATTAAATGATATAAATTTATAAGAAAATAATAACATTTTATTAATTTATTATAGTTATAAAAGGTTTAATAAAAACATAATTATTGTATTTAATTTATATAAGGAATTATTTATATCACATTGAGGGGGCGGTACACCATACTTTCTCAAAAGAAATTATTGTATTTACACAACATTGAAAGCGTACAAGTGTGTACTAAATAAAAATTATAGAATAATAGATGAAATGTTAATATAATATAATTGATAGGTAAAATTGTTTCCATAATAATGGAAATCATGAAAAGGGGTAGAGAAAAGTGGTACATTCATCATTTTGGGATCCTCTAGGTCACGGTACACAGAAATAGTATGTTCGTTACCCATTAAATAGAGGTGTGTGTACGTGTTGATAGATAAAATTTCATTAAAAACCTATTGTATAATTATGATACTAGTGTTATTATTTAATAAATTAATAAGAAAATATTATGTAGTGGATAATGGAAATGAAACTATAACGCATGAGAGAAGGTGTTTCCTCTTAATCGGGTAATATCATTATGTTTATACCAAAAGGCTTTCATGGGAGTATTTAAGCCCTAAGAGAGGATTCTAAGATTATGAAAGGGTTTCTAAGATGATGTCTTCATAAGTTATTGGCCAATCCAATGGGTTCCTAAAGTGTGAGTATTGAAGAATAGAGGGTACCTTTTATTGGAGAGGCAATGAGCACCCTTGGAAACTCTTAAATTATTAAATTAATATAAATTAATGTTTTAATTAAAAAGGAAAAAACATAAGATATGTAGAATATAATATGAGGATAGGTCTAGATATTCTCATAAAATAACTTTTATAAATGAATTTATTTTATTTTGAGCCTTATCTTTTCCATTTACCCCTAATTATTTTATTTTAATTTTAATTGTGGTAATAAGATTTTCATTGTTAAGAGGCTATTATGTTTATTTATATGAAGTGGCTTTCACATAATTGGATATTTAATTAACATGTTTACCTTATAATAGGGAATTTGTGATTTTAAAATACTTTTAGTATTTCGAAAGTGTTTAAAAGATTTCTTTTTTTATAAAACATTAATTATCTCACATGTTACACTATTCATTTATTGAATTTAAATAAATTCCAAACAAATATATAACAAAAAAAATTAATATCTTATAACTTTACATATTCAACTAGAGAATTTGTTAATGACATAAATTATTGAAAAAAATATTTATTTTAATATTTATAAAATTAATTATTTGATTCCATCATTAATAAAGCAATAACTACATCATCAATGTGTGATAATTAAATTTAATTATATAATGACTAAAAATAATAATTAAAATTCCATGATGTAGTAAGTATTATTTATCATTATAATTATTATTTATAGTCGAATATATCATTTTTATATACTCATATTAAATTTTTTTTATTAAGAATAGTTATGTTTATAAAATATTTTACTTTACCTTAAAATAAAATATATAAGTGTCATAATCACACACAAGTGGATTTCAAAAGACAAATTATCATTCCAAGGGTCCTCTTCAGTGTTAATATATCATAAAATAGTATTATGAATAGAGATAGGGTAGTTTTATATTATTAAAATATATTTTTCCCTTATTTATCTAATATATCCTTTAATTGTTGTAAAAAAATCAATTATTAAGTTACTATTCATCACATCAACAAATGAAAGGAAACTATTTACATAATTTGGAACATTTTATTCCAAATATGGAATACATTTTTCTAAATTCAAAACTCAAAACATTCATTAATTAAATTAAAATTAACACCTATTGTTAATACGAGAAAACATATTTTTTAAAAGTAAAAAACCAACAAGAGATTAAAATGTGTTTATATCAAATTTTAATATAAAAATCTTTAAAATGTCTACAATTGAAATAAATTATAATATCAAAATCCAATTTCACTTAAAAGAAATAAAAAATACAATCTAACTATATTTAAAAATTAGAAGAAATAGAAGTTTGGAACTAATATGCATGAATTTTTACTATTCATTAAACAATAAATTTTATTAGAAAAATTGAAAAATTCAACAAAAGTAAATTTTAATTCTTGCATATAAACAAGAATTTTATATTTTCATATATAACATGTAAAATTATAAAAAATATATATATTTAAAATGGGTTCTCCATCAATAAGTATTATAACTGCATATTTTTGATAAATAATTATTTTATTTGAAAAATTGAATTTGTTCTTATTTTCTCTCAAGAAAATATATAAGATGAATTTTAAATATTATATTTAATATTTTAAATATATATTTAATATTTAAAATCCATTATGGGTTGTTTTATTATTTTATAAACTCATGTATTGTAATTTAAATATATTTTTAAAAAACATTTTTCTAAAAAGGTGTTTTATTTTCCTTTAGAAGTAATTGTTCACATAATAA
Source organism: Viscum album (assembly GCA_963277665.1). NCBI lineage: Eukaryota > Viridiplantae > Streptophyta > Magnoliopsida > Santalales > Viscaceae > Viscum > Viscum album. The sequence goes on from OY728146.1 coordinate 1,116,726,598, forward strand.
TTAGTTATATACAACTATAGAAAATATTTTCATTAATATATTAATTAAATTCATTTCCTCCTTTTCAGTGGCTAGGTTATAACTGTAACATCTATATAAAAATTTTTAGTGCTTGGTTTTATCTCGATGTAGGGTATCATGTTTTCTTTTGGACATAGTTTTTCTTTATTAAACATGGGATGTTATATCCTATCCCATTTAAAGAATTTTCGCCAAGAAATTTAAATTTGGTTTTAGTAACTAGGTTATTACTTTCCAAAATACCTTTATTTTAATCCACATCAGAAAAAGGATTCACAGAACATCCATATTAAAAGAAAGAAAAAAGGGTACAAATGTCATAAAAGATAACACATAATAGGATTAAATGTAAGAAATAATGGGTATGATGAAAAAGTAAATATATGGCTATAATGAAGAGTTATATAAAACATGATCAAAATAATGTTTAAAATAAGAAATCTAGAAACTTGTGATTGGTTAAACGGTCTTTGAAGTCACAGTAGGAAAAGTAAATAGAAAACATTTTTTAAGATCATTTAAAAAATGTTGTGGTATATATTTACAAGCCTGAATAATAATATAAATAAACATACTTACATGTCAATTATAATTTCATCCTTTAATAAATTTCTTCCAAAAACTCATCTTTTCTCCAAACGATGAGTATTCAAGATGACTTGGTCAAACCTGAAGTACTAAAATAAAGTTTTAAATAATAAAATAAGCCATAAAATAAGATCTATATATTTCTCTTATCTTTATACATTAAAAAAACCCAAATGATCAGTACACGATCATATAATTACACACCCCCAAATAATAAAACATTTTATGAATAAAAACTACTTTTAATCTCTAAACATTAAAAGTAATATCAAAAGTTTAATATGGGCCACTAAAAAAATAAATGTACTTAAAAGTTATCCAAAATTATACAAACTATGTTTGTCAACCAAAATATAGAAGTATGTGATCACATAGTCATATATGATAAGTTAAAGTATTTATCTCTATAAATCACACATAATGTATTATAAGAAAAAGTAATTTCCAAATCACATGATCTAACTAATTGGTTAATCATTTCTATAAATAACACAAATAGCTATAAGTCCACAACAAAACATTGATTCGTTCAAAATAGATTTCAACCATTATTCTTCAAATAAAATCCCACGGTATTTTTGTTTTTCTTAAGAATATATGGTTTCTAAAATTGTGAATGTATTCCAAAATAACAGTCATCACATAATCACCAAATCATTTTCATATACCAAATATATCCATTTGATAAAACATATGTTCCCAAAATCAACTTATTCTTTTTAAATCATGTTGTTTAACCAAATATAATGTCACGCTAACCTGGGAATTCACATAGGCCAGTGGTAGGTGATACAACCTTATGGTCATTCAGTGGCATTTTTTTGATTTTCACAGCCTTTCCAAATGTGACAAGTTTCCACCCATCCAACGGGTTGTCCATTTTATAAAACTATATAAATATTTAAATATTTAAAAAATATTATAATGATCTAAAAATTACTATAACATGTTTTAACATCAAAGGTTATTTCATACCTAGAATTTTTTATACCAAAAACTAATAACCCATAATTTCTTCAAAGGTGAATGTATCCAAAGAAAATACCATTACTCATATTAATATTTCATAACATAATGCCTAATAAAGGGTTTCTATGACTTTTAAATTATGATAACTTAAAATAATAAATCCAGGATAATAACCTAAACTCTTAAGAAAACTCCTAATCTCCAATGTTGTATAAACCATCCTATGATACAAACTATAAGGCCCCATCCTTATACATTACATAATGTTGAGTTAAGATAATAATTCTCACTATTGATCTTTTTAGGTTCATGGATTTAGAAATTTAGGTCATAACCATAACAAAAAAATATTACAATGTAGACACTTTTACTCACTATAAATTTTTCCCCATAATCAAACTCTCCCAAATAAAACATGATTTATCTTCTTGATAAAAATATTTATAAATTATTCCTTTATCATAACAATTCATATACCCCCTGGAAATCATTTCAAAAATTTGGTAGGATCATAAAAAGATTATTAAAAAATATATAAAGAATGAAATTTGTTATTCATTTAAAAAATGAAAATCTTTAATACGTTATAATAATTTAATACTATTCAATTTCAAGAAGTAGTAATTACACATCACTAAATATAATATCATTGCTTAACCTTTTTTTAACCAAAATAAAACCATAAAACCCATATAAATAAACATATAAAATATAATTTTATCATGGTACATAATCATAAATATGTGTAATAACCCAACGGTCGACTTCCACACATAACACTAAATGGAATATCCGAATTCCCACCTTCTATATCAAATGCTTAGGGGATTATACTATAACCACCTACCATTGGTTTATTATTGAGCAACCCATGTTTGACATATCACATAACCATCCATATTTGATTTTACAGTTAACTACCCATAAAATATATAAGTACCATTATATAATAATAACAAATAAAATAATGAAATTTTCAATATTTAACTCATAAAATTACATTTTCAACTTTAACTAATATTTTCATGTCTTTAAATATTCAATCAATTTAAAATCCTTTTAAAACTTTTAAAAAAGTGAATTTTGATTCAAAGTGTCCCAAACCAATTTGAGTCTTTTGAGAAAAACTAGCATTGTAAAAAATTAATTTCCATATAAATAAATTCAAAAAATCCATTTTCAAAATGTGGAATAGAAATATAAGACTTTAGAGAATATGTTTTTAAAATATATAAAAGCATGTTTTAGTTAAAGAGTCCCTTACTACTGGAGAAACAATTGAAGAGAATTAATTATGGAATAACATTAAGTTAATCTTTAAATATCATTAGAATATACTAATACATTATATATCGTGTCAAAAGGGTTTAATATAGACAATATAATATAATGAAGGTAAAAACACGATGATACTTCCCAATAAAAGGATATTGAGAGGATAACACTTACAAAGATCATATCATTAGATTGAGGATAAATAAATAATATAATTATGTGTGAAAATTATATATAAACCCATTATATTTGTATATATGGTGTTAAATAATCATAGTTCATTCATAAATATTATGGGAAAAATAAAACCAATGAAATTGATAATTAACTCAATGAATGGAGATTATGTTAATATCTCTTTTTCCACATTATAATCACTCGAATCAAATTACCAAAAATATTTAATCATCAAATAAATAATTTAAATAATTTATATAAATATAATCACAATATTATAAATCAAATAGCAGCATATATACACTATATATATAAAATAATTGGCGAACAATGGAAATCTCATGGAAATAGAACTAAGATGAGAATCCTCTTACATTGAGTCCCACTAGTCCCATACAGTCACTATATACATGAATAAAAAAATTAGGTTAATTTAAAATTTCATGAAAATATTTTTAAAATTTATTATTCCTTTTATTACAATTATTACCAAGTAATAAAAATTACATAATTAGTTATGTTCGTATTAGACGTAATGTCATTATTCGGTACTTGATTCGAAAATAAACATGTTTTGATTTAAATTTCCAATGTGGTAAAATGTTAATCATATCTTTAATGTTATTGAATAATTAAATATCATATATATCTAGAATATATAAATTTTTATATTTATTAAAATCTTATTATGTGGAGATAAGAAATGAAATGCTTCGTTCATGGAGACGATTGGATGTACGTACGCTTGAACGTAACTTCCATTTCATTGTCATATTAATATAATTATAATAAAATGATATAAATGTAAATTACAGTAATATTATTACACTAATGTGATATATATCTCATATTTCAAATAAAACCATCCTTTATATGTTCCATGTATAGTTGGAATGAGTCAAATCATTATGAGGTGGTGGTAGTCCAGACATCCTCTAACGAAATTGTCGTATTTACACTATATATAAAGAATAAAGATATGTTAAAAATTAAAATTATACAAGAATAGAGAAAATATAAATATAATATATACCATACATAGAATATAATACATTATAATGGAAACCTTGAGAGGCGGTAGGAAAATATTCAAAAATCATTGTTTAATTTGGCTGTAATTCTCGATACACAGAAAACGAATATTCATTACCCATTAAATGGTGGTGTGTTTAATTGTAGACTGAAAACATTGAAAAAATAATAATAGTAAAATTTTGATACTATTTTAATTATGTAATCCTTGAATTATAAATTTTTTGTGATTGGAGAATTGAAATGAAACTAAAAGGCATGAGGGAAGATGTTATATTATAATTGGGTAAATTCCTTTGGTTTATACAAATGGAATCCTTTGGAGGATTTGTTCCCTATGTGAGGCTTATAGGATGAGGGTATGGTTTCTAGGATGACTTATGGGAAGGTATTGGCCGAACTAAAGGGTCCGTGAATTGTTAGTATTAAAGAGGGGATGGTACCTTTTCTAAATTAGAGGGAATGGGTGCCCTTGAAAACTCATAAATTAATAAATTAATAGAAATTAATTATTAAATTGAAAAGGCTCAGACATTATATATGTAAATGCTAACATTATGATACACCTAATTCTTCTAATTATAAAACTTTTATAAATTTAATGATTTTTAAACTTTATATTTTACATTTACCCTTAATTATCATCTTTTAATTTTAATTATAGTAATAACATTTTAACTGTTAAGAGGATATTAATTTTATTTATATAGCGTATATTTCCTAAATTTTGAAATTTATTAAACATTTAGACCATGTCATTTCACGTTGTAATTTTAATATATATATATATATATATATATTTAAAAACATTAATAAATTACTATATTTATAGAATGTAAATGAAATATTTTTAACACTGTTCGTTTTGTTGAATTTACATAAAAAAAGACATATAACTTCTAACTGAAGAATTTAATCTTCTATTAACATGTCATATTAACCAATAAAAATCATGTATGACATTTATTAGGTCAATAAATATTTATTTTAATTTTTATAAAATCATTTATTTGATTACTTCATTAATAGTACAATCATTCCATCATTATTGTGTCATAATTAAATTTAAATATATAAAATATGAAAACAATAAATAAAATAAAATAATGTAGTAAATATTTCTATATTTATACTGAATATTTATAGTCAAAGATATCATTTATAATAACCCATATTAAAATCGTTTTATTATAATGATATATCTTTATAACCTATTTTCCATTACTTTAAAATTAAATATATAAGTGTCATAATCACACGCATGTGGCTTCCAAATGCCAAATTATTGATCTAATGGTTTTTATTAATATTCATATCTCATCCATTTGTATTATGAATTTTTCTTGGGCATTTTTATAATATTATAATGTTATTTTTACCATTATTTACCATATTTACGGTTTATTCATTGTAAATACAAATAATTACTAAATTTACTATTCATCATGTCAAAATATTAAAGTGACCAATTTGAATAATTTGGAACTTCTAATTATAAATAAAAAATCCATTTTTCTAAATTAATAATTGTTATGTTGATGTAATTAATTTTATTTTAATTCTACATGTCAAAATGAGAGAACATGATTTATAAAAGTAAAAACCATAAAACGATTGACACGTGTTTATATAAAATTTCAAAGTGAAAAAACAAACAATGTCCAAAATTGGATTAAATGATAAAAAAATAGTCAGATGACTCTTTAAAACAAAATTAATTGACTATATAACTATATAATAAATAGGTGAAATGGTTTTTTTGAATTAAAATTTAGTATTTTTAACTATTCATTAAGAACTTAATTCAATAAAAATATACCAAATTTCAACGAAGTTAAATATTTATGTTCATCTTATAAATAAGAAGTTTTAATAAATAAAATTTATCATCTAAAATTATCCAAAACTATATTTAAAATTGTTTCCTCATCAATAATTTTAAAACTGCAATGTTTTAAAAAAATCAATCTTTTATTTGAAAAATTGAATTTTTTTTATATAATGTCTATAAAATATATAAGATGAATTTTAAATATTATATTTAATATATTAAATATATATATATTTGATTAAAAATTTCCATCTTGATTTGTTTTATTTTTTATAATTTCACTTATTATAATTTAAATAGTTTTTCAGAAAAACATTTCCTTTTTAAAAAAGGGTTATATTTTAATATATAAATATTAATTCAAAAAAACTGAATTGTATAAATTTTTAAAAATAATTTCATAAATCAATTAATATTTTCCATTCCCAATATTCCAATCTCAGTTTTATAACAACAACAATTAATTAATAATATTTAGTTAATCATTTTTGCTCGATGTAGTGTATCATGTACGCGATTGAAAATAACATTCCATTCTTAAAACTCGAGATGTTACATTAGGTGTATGTTTTTAAGTGTGTATGTGATCTTCATTATAATAGGTAATAATGGATATATTGGAAACCCCATTTTTATTTTAATAACTATGAAAGATGAACTAGGTTAGATACCCTGAGGGAGGGGGGGGAATTAAGGTTTAACTGGTTAAAACAAATGACCTAATTCATCTCGTCTCTTTATTAAGAAAAAAATATATTATCTCTCTTTCAAGTATCAAAGTATAAATTGAAATTATATCATACAGAATATAAGAAAATATTTACTTGTTCAACTCACACTAGGATACGTCTAAGGAGAATATAGTAATGATGAGCTAATATACAAAATCTAGTAAAACATCACTGATTTTTAAAAAATTTAGAGTGGAATCACCATCCCTCCATGTTTACAACCTCTCCCAATATTAAAGATCAGAGGTCTGTCAACTGAAGTGTTCTCACAGCTTCTTTAGAAGATCCACTTATTGTGTAAAGACTGGTAGGTCACATCATTATCATGAATGAATGCATCTTCCTCTTTCTGTAGATGCTCTGTTGAACTCCAACTTTTACCCAAAGATGAATCTTCCATTACACTGAATGTATCAGTGAATATTCTAACATTCAAAAATCCTTAGAATGACTAGCTCAGTTCTTTATTCTTGGCACACAAGTTTCACCAAACAACTTTGCGTGACAGTCCATTATCTAACTCAGAACATGGTAGAATCACACCCTTTTACACCCAAACTTATATTGGCATGAAACTATCAACTGTAACACATCTACAAGTCTACCTAAGAAGTGTCACCAAACCACTTGCACAATACTCCCTTCCATAATTCCATACTTCGGTGACTAAAACCATTTTATGCCTAAACTAATATTAGTATGAAAATACAGAAAAATCATTTACTTGCACGACCACAACACCACTTGTGCACACAAACCACCTACATGACTAGAGCTTTATCATTCCCTAAGTGTGAAGCTTACATGAAAATGATGTGGTTTGGAACTCTATTTATAGGCATTTTTTGTATTTGAGTGTCAGGTATAAGTATCCTCCCAGCACGTAAGTCTAGCCGCCTCAGTCTCGGTCTTCCTAGTCACCTCGCATGGCCAAACAAAAATATGGGCACCCATATTTCCATTGCCAAATTTTTATATTCTTCTCTTGAAAAACATATAGTTCCACCTTCTATCATTACTTTTTGTTCAGCCTACAGATCTTTCTTTATTTGTCGAGGTTCTTCTTCAAATAATGGATTATCAACAAAATATCTTGAACTCAAAAAATAACCATGTAAAACCCCTTGGTCAACCAAAATTAACATTGTGGTCTACTGTGTCAACAAACACAACATGGATATCCTCTTTTTCAACAAACACAATACACAAAAAAATTCTTTAATAGTACCTTGAAAAATTTTTCCCAACAAAGTTTAAGACACTATTCCAAGTGCCAGGCCACTAAATTTGTCAAAGAATTGATTATGAGGTGTCTCTTGGTCAATCTAGAATTCCAAAAGGCATTAAAAAAATGTTTTAATTTTTTTAGGTATTTATCGATTTGATTTGTAAATTTTACATTTTTCATTCAAACAATATAACTTGTTTTAAAATGAGTGATGTTATGATTGAATAAAAATATATAAAACCTATATTACCAAATTTTGGTGCGATGTTACTAAATTTAAAATATATAATCAAATTCAATTTCTAATTTTTAAAACTTTTTTATTGTAAAAAATATGTTGGGTAGGAAAATAGTTTTCATTAGAAAGATAACATTTTGACAATTATAGATTTTTTTATCTAATTTATTATTAATTACCAATTCTACGAGTGAAAATATATTTTTTTCTACAAGTAAAATAATATTCATAATGAAAATTAATTCCATTTAATTTATTTGATATAAATTCATTGAGGTTATTAAAACAATTATTTGAATATAATATTTCCCCTTGAATCATTGTAATTAGAAATAATAAAAAAATCTAAATGTTGAACATAAAAATGAAGTGGTCCATATTAAATAATATAAAATGATTATATAAAAAATAAGTCAGTTATCAAATTGAATTTCTATTTATGGTAAAATTATTCAAAATGGGAGTGCACCCCAAAAAACATAACATCACATTTTTAAAATAAAGTGAATTTTCATACATAATGTTTTTATATATGAAAATTTTTTCAATCCTATTGATCAAACTAAATTTAATGGATTAGTTTTTCTCAAAATAGAATTTATGAGACATTATATGAAATCGATATCTTTCATTCAACATGCATAAATCAATCTAACAAAACATTTAAAATGATTTTGTCATTAATTATTACTTGATTTACAAAAATGATTTTCATGAGTTTTAAACATTTAAAATTTATTTTTTATTATTTATTTTAATGTATAAATATATATTTTTATATAAATTTTTTTAGAAAAGAATCTATTTAATATAAACATGAAAAAATGATGGAAATAGACCTTGTTTATTTCCACATCAAAAGAAATTATTTTAGGAAAATATCAAACATTCATCCTATGATAAATTTGATATTCTGAATTAAAAAGTATTCTTATTTTATGAAATATAAAATTTAATAATCTAAATTTTATATTATAAATGAAATATAAATAATATAAACAATTATTCTTTTAATGATAACCCATCACAACATATTAATTTTTTATCCGAAAAGGTATTAATTTAAAATCATTTTTCATTTTATAGTATTTTATAGATTTCATAGTATTTATTAATATATTGATGTTATTTTTCCTTGGTTCAAGCATGGAATAATTTTTTTACAAAAAAATTTATTTTAATGGATATAAATTCTCATGTGGTTATGTTATACACCATTAAATAAATTGCATCCATGCATTTTTTAATCATTATCCAAATATTAATTTCAGTCATGGTACTCATAACAGAATGATTATTCTATATATATAAAATAGAATGTGACATATAACTTATTATATTAAAAAAAATCCACATACATTTCATTGCTCCAACATCATTTATTATTTATACCCTAATCTAATATTCTCTAGAGTACTGATTTTCCAAACCATTTGAATCACCATGTCAGTAAGCCGTAGTGAATTTATATATTATTCCAAATAATAATTCGATATTAAACTATAAAAATTTATTAACCACTAGTTTATAAGGTCAACAATTATTCAATTTATATCCTAATCCCAAAAAATGTGATAAACATCACCAAAAATATTTTGAATCAATTTTTAATCCCTAGTTTTCCGATACTATATAACCTACATCTCTAAAGTGAAACCACCAATTATTATAATAACTTTAAGAATACATTAAATTTATTGGTAATATATACATTAATAATGTGTTATCCTATTGTTATCTAAAAAATATCCATTCCATAAAATCATTATTCAATTTCATTAATAAAATATTCATAAAAATTTCCTACAATTAAAGAAAAACTATTGAATGAAAGTTTTTATATGTTCCCAATAATCCTAATAAGAATTTGAATATACCATGTTTCATTAACAAATATATATCACAAAAAAATATCTAAAAGATTAATGATTCAACATCAATGATGATATCAATTTCACTACATATGTACGAGTATGAAACTCACATTTTCCATTATTACCAGTACGTACTATGATTATGAACCATTTAAGTATGCTACAATGTTTAGTTATAAGAAATTTTGGCATGAAGACACAAAAAATTACCTTCTTCATTTATATTCTCTCCTTACAACGAAATACTAAAAACTAAAATGGTTATCAATAAACTCATAACAGATTATGATATGAACATGAGAACTAATTCTTAATATGTATTACCTATTAAAAAATTTATAAAATCCTTTTATATTTCAAAATCAATCTATTTTTATAAATTTTAGGTTCCCTTATTCTTATTAACTGGGCCCTTTTAATTAATTTGGACATAAGCCCTTCATAATTTTTCTTAAATATATTATGGTTAACCTCATCATATACCCTGGGAGTGTCTAGCCATCTATACAATCTTAGGCTCACTCATTATATTTCATAGTGATGAATGATTCAATGCTCAACCAGACCGTTTTAGGGTGATTAAACATACATGAAATAGTTCGCTATCCACATCAACGTTCTAGTATCTAGATAGGAATGTAATTTTTAAGAGAATGAATCAAACTCTACTTTACAAGAAGATTTAGGATGTTTTCTTATTCATCAAATTATTATTAGTGTAAAGACTAATGTTTTTCATAATAATCCCTAAAAAATAAATATAACTAACCTAGAGGGTTTTCTATACATTTAGAATTATTACCCATAATTACATATAAATACTCAAGGACCTTTAAAACATTAACTTTATATTTAGTATATAAATTCATATATTCTAATGTTATCTAAAACCTCATTTCATACAAAATGACGTTCACTATGACTCACACTCTATGATCCCATAGATGAAACATAAATATTACACAACATCATTGATACACATATATAATTACATGATAAATCATCATTCATAAATAAAAAAATTAGGTTTAGATATTTAGATAAATTGGAAAAATATTTTACTACAATAACCCAAGTGCTTTGAATAAAAATGAAATATATCCCAATATATATGTAACTACATAATACATAAAACATATTAAATGTCTTCCATAAAACATCCACACTGTATAACATGCCAAAATAATATTACATATTCCTTTTGTCCATATCTAATAAAAAGGAATCATAAGAATGGGTTGAGATTGGAAGCTCATTAATGATAAATATAAATGATAAAAATAAATCATCATAGGTAGTAATATGATTAAAATATTGTTATATAAGGGATACAACATAGTTTTGTACCTAAAATATCATAGTATATAATTATTGGAAAAACAAAAAACACGAATCAAAATAACGTGGAAACCTGAGTCAATAACTATGATCCATGAGATCATAAATTGTAAACAATAATAAATAAAACTATTACATAAAAATTAAATATTGAATGTCCTATCATGAATGTAATAATATAATTATCGCACAACTATAAGTATATGTATGTATTTCATTATAGAGAAGACTTTTCCATATGATTCCAAGAGCGGAGTAAAATTCAACTATTGACTCCCAAACTAGAGAGAGATGGTCTTACTTGATTACCGTAGTGGAGTGTGAATTCCTTACAGGACCAAAAAAGAAATTTTAAGAGAAATAAAATGAAAAATGATGCAATAGAGGTAAAAATATCATCACAAACATCATCATCCATAAATATGTGTTTTACATGAAAATAATTATTCATCATATAATAAATAACCCATCAAAACAAAATGGGATTCATTCAAAAATCATAATGAATCAACACAAAATGGGTTTTATATCCTTGTACAATGTAATAACACATGGAAACCCTTCAAAATTACATCAATAATCATTAGGGAATAATACCATATAAAATAAATGGGAATCCAATGATATCAATGAACCTTCATTGTAAATAATATTCATCTATATTAATAATGTATATGATATTTACATTGTATATATAAATTATGTTAAAAAATTTAATAATTTTCCCCTAAAAATTGATGTATAGAATATAAGTTAACACCCTAGATACAATGTAAAGAAATATATGTTTTTCATAAAGAAAAAACCAGGATGAAAATTTTTGGTTATCCCCCTTTTATGGTTTGGAATGAAAAAGGTAGTGATGGAACATATTAGCGACTGGAAAAAAACATTACACAAAAATATAGAGATTAATGTTGGATGGTATTATTTGAATAATTTCCTTTAGGAATACTTTTATATCTCAATATACAATGGATTGGATTAAATTAACATCATAATTTCCTTTCCAAAAACCACTTTGGAAATAATAAATTTCCATAATCATTTGATGTCTCCTTAAGAAAAATATTTTATAAAACATATAGATAAATAGGGTCTTCTAGTAACCATGAAATCATATAAATGACATTTCGTATAAAATGATAAATATCGAAGAAAGATGCATCAACAGAATAATGTAAAAAATGAATATTTTTAAAATAATTACCTATAAAAACATTATATTACTCTACTATAAAACATTTGAAAATAAGTTCATGTTAATTTAAAATGATATATTGAAATTATATAAATAGAAAAAAATTATATCGTAAATGAAATTCCATTTTTAATAAAAATTTATTGAAAACGATATTACATAAAAATATTATAAATTATATTTTAGAAAGAATATTATTAGAAGAAAAATATCACTAAATAAAACCAAATTATAATAAAATGGTGGTGATCATAGAATGAATTATTGGATCGGATTACACCAAATATACACAAGAGGGGGGTGAATTGTGTCTTATCAAAAATCATTATGAGATTGTGTTCTTCCTTTATACTTTAATCAGATAAAATAATGGAGCGGAAATTTAAATAGCAGAAACACAAGATGTATAGTGGTTTGGGGAACAGAAGGCCCCTAGTTCCCTCCACCAACACTCTACTCCATGAAATTGGTGATTTTCACTATCTGGTCCTCATCTCAACAGACCGGTTCACAACTTAGTAGAGGTAGTGGACACCTTTACAATCCAAGGAAAAACAAAGCCTTCTGGTTCACTTACAGAACCTATAAAACCAAGTACAAGAAGCCGATCACTCAAGAATAGAGAAAAAATATTTTTGTATTCAGAAAATACATTCCATTTGTTCTTCAAAATTGCAACAGCATGCAATTGACAGCAGGTAGAACGTCACCTTCAGACATATTAATCTTCACATAAGAGACGTTCTGAGTCGATCTCATTGCAGAACATATAGAAAAAAAATAATTCACAACTTTAGCAGTGACCGATCCATATTAGATCATCAATATAGAACAAGTGAATCTTCTATCATGTTCCTTCCTCTTTAACAAACAGAGCTTTGACGCTCCTTTTGAAATAGCAGATTTTTATGTTTCAGTAGTCTCTGTTTTTCCTTTTTAAAATAATCAAGAGATAACACATGATCAATAATTATCGTTGCAGTTTTTTAAAAATTCCATATAACTAAACGAACGATAAGAACTTCTCCTGTAAAACTAGATCCACAAAAGTTTCCTTTTTTACTCGTGCTATTCAAACATTTGAATTTTACAGAGTTGTCGTAACTTCCCTAAATGCTCGGCATAAAAATCCCCTTTTAATTCAATAAAAAAACGGTTTTGAATATGTCAAAATTGTACTTTAAAATCAGCTTTAAATATGGCTTGAAATCCTTCTAAAAATCAGTGTACTGACCATTGCATAAAAATATCGACTTTAAATTCTCTGACACCAAACGTAAGGTTGAGTTGAACTGTATGCATCTTTTGAACATAAGGTTCACAATGTAAGGTTCACAACGTAGGGTTGACAACGTAAACTTGACAACAAACGTAAGGTTCATTCCTAACATAAGTTTGGTCATCCATACTTTTCTCTTCAACATTCAAATGTATGATAAAAGATCCATAATTTTACTTGATCCATACATTTCCAAGAACGTATGGTTTTTTACAAAATTAAGGTAGATGAACCATACTATTGTGAAATAAAAATAACATTTAATATTTATGTATGGTTCTCCTTCCATACATTTCTGATATCACAATCATAGGGTTCCTTCCTAATGTAGGGTAATTCTTCAATACTTTGTCTATAACGTATGGTTGATTAACCATACTTTTTCCTTATCTCAAAAAGTATACACTTTTTTCATCCTTACACTACGTTTATCCACGTAGAGTATGAACAGTGTTTCTAGAACACGCTAGATACGAATAATTTTTTAATAAATACCTGTTATTTCAAGAGTAAAATAAAATAATAAATTCTTGTAGAATACTTAACAAATAAAATCATTAGAAAATAATTAAGGGTATTTGTGAGCATCACAATTTTCATAAAAGAGATAGAGTATTAATATAATCTCCCCCTTTAAATAACAATATTATGTATTTTTGAAAACAACACTTGCTCAAAAATCTCCCCCATTTTGATGATAAAAAACCCATAAAATAATAATACTAATTAAATGAAATTAACATTGAAAATTAGTTACCTAATGTTTAGAATTTTGATAAGATAAAACAATATTTAATTTTAACAAAAACATTTCAATAAATATACATTGTATTATCATTAAAAATAAAATTCTGCCCCACTATTTATAATGAAAATAAAATTATTTTTCTTTAAAAATAAATGTAAAGAATAAAATAAAAGTTTTTAGTGTTATCAAAATTTCTCGCTCTGAATAAAAAGTAAAAGAAAATTTCCCTTTATAATAATTAAATGGTAATATCTTAAAATAGTTTGATGTATCAGTATAAATCTGTATAAATCCAAAAAAAAATTAGATATATAAGAAATCATTTAAATAAGGTTTTAAAATATTAAAATAAATTTTGTGTTTATCAAAATTTCTCCCCCTTTTGTAATATAAAAAAGAAAGATAAATCATGGATTTTAACACATTTAATGTTGCACTGAACTGTAGTTAAATGCTATTATTAACTTTTAAAAATAATTAAATCTGGATAACTCACACATCGAAATAAGAACAGTAAAACAAGTAAATATAATGAAATATATTTTCATTAAATTTACAAAATTAATAAATACAGGAATCAAGATTTTGGTAGTCAACAGGTAGGGTTTATCTTCTCTAAACTATAGACTTGATTTCTGCTAACTATTCTCTCATCCTTTTTATTAAACCATCACCAAGATGAGTAATAAGATTCATGGCCTCTTGAGTCATATGAATATCTTCAATGATACTGACTCTGAAAAACTCATGAAGCCATTCTTCTTTATCCACAAACAAAGACAGGTTCTCTATGAATTTATCTAAGATAGAACAAATTCCTAGCCCACTGGATGTCAACTGATCAACCAAGAATATCTGATTTTCTAATAGAACATATAATGGAGCTCTGTTGCACTGAAGATCATGAATCCTATCATTCATGTTGCTCATTGTGGCTATGATATCTTGAAATCTTCTGATTAAATCAAATGAAGTACCTAATCCACTAGCAGCACTATTCCAAATTGATGCAAATTGTGTCTCTATAAACAACTTATGATTTGAGAAATCTGATTTCATATCCATTTTAGATTTCAATTAGGAAACAAAATTAAGCATATCCACTTTAAAAATTTCAACTTCTTTCCTTGAAAAATATATCTCCTTAAGATTTTAAAATTTCAACTGTTCGGATGCTAAAGTGATTCTCAGATAATCATTCTCACATTGTAGTTGAGATAAATTTTTGTACAACTCTTCAACTTCCCTATTCCTTAAATCAGAAGCACCCAGTACTTGATTCACATTCTCAAGCTCTGTGGGATATAGTAGTACTAATGTTAATGATTCAGCATCAGATTTTCCTTTCTCCTTGTCCTGAGTAGGATGGTCCATAGATTTTTCCCCAGATTTCTTTTTATACTCTTCCATAGAAAAATACTCTTGAAGAACATCTGTGTGAGCTTCAAAAGAATGCTCATCACAAACATATGCAATTTGATCTTCCAATGAAATATCTAAAATGATATCCTCCGGAGTTTCCTGAGGTCTGGCCACTTCCTCACCAGGCTCTGCCTCCTTTTCTTGTTGAAGTAAAATAGGAACATCAGCTACAACCTGTTCTTGCGAACTCTGGAAGACTCTGGCATCCGCCAGTCTCACCATGTCCTTCGTAAACAGAAGCTTGGAGATGAATCAACCAAAAGGAAAAAAGTTCATTAAGGAATCACTATGGAAACAATATCTTAGGTATCTAACCATATACCTAGGAAAATTGAGTTCAACGTCACTGAGCAAAAGATACATTATATACATATCGAGATATAATATCTTTCCCATTTCAGACTTCCTCGGTGCAATCCCTGTTTGCATAAATTTGACAAAAATTTTATGATCAGGTTCTAAATCCTTGATAAAAATTTTCTTTATAATCTTAATACTAAAGAGAAATGACATTATGTCCTCTGATTTTGCATAGAATCTCCAATATTTTTCAAATCGAAATGAAAAAATCCTTCATGAGGGAAGTTGAGAATATTACAAATTTCTATTTTTGAGATTGAGAAATCCTTATCCTCTATCATTGCCATCATATTGTCGTCAATATCTCCCAGACTAAATTTTATAGATTTGAAGAAGTATCGAAGCTCTACCTCATTCAGAAAGTTGGTATTCTCACTGTTGAATGTCTTTTCGAGATTCTGAAACAACAGTTCTTGTTTCAACATGAGATTTTTCTGATAAATCCATTCAAGATCAATCACCTTTCCCATTAAGATTTTTCTTCCTTTTGAACTTTGTTTCATGGCACTGTGGGTTTCGCCTTAATCAACCCTTTTAGTCTTTTCCATCATTGTAAGAATCTCTAATGGTTTGAAGGGTAGGGTTTCAGAGGTTCAAAGATTATGGTTTCAGAGGTTTGGTTTGTGGGTTCGAAAAGTTTTTGGTAGAAATGAAATAGTTTAGAAGTCGAATGGGTTTCTGAAAACATTTATTCCCGTTTTTTGTTAATAATTACATATTTTTAAAAATAAATAAAATAGATTACATGTGGAAAAGAAATGTATTCTGTTTGAAAAACAAGACAACTAAATTATTTTTATGCATAATTAAAAATAAAGAACTACTATAGTAAAATAAAATTTTATTTAAAATCAAATAAACCTAGTTAACCGTAATAAAATAAAACCTTGATGTGGGTAGTGGTTTAGTAAAAATATTATCTAATTGAATTTCAATACTTAAAATTCCAAAGATATATTCTTTTTAAGTACATGATCTCTTAAATTATGATGTCTGATATCAATATTATTGGTTCTAGAATGATTAATAGGATTTTTTGAAATATTTATAGCACTAGTATTATCACATAAAATAGGTATATTATTAAAATTTAGTCAAACGTCCGTAAGAGTGTTTTTCATCCACAACAACTATGCACAACAACTACCAATAAAAACATACTCTGCCTCAGCTGTTGATAGGGCAACTGAATGTTGTTTCTTACTTGACCATGACTCTAAATATTTTCCAAAAAAGTGACATGTTCCTAAAGTGATTTTCATATCTAATATACAACTCTCAATGTCTGCATCTGAATATGAAATCAAATTAAAATCAGAAGTTTTACGATAAATAAGATATTGAAAAACAGTTCCTTTTAAATATCATAAAATTCATTTAACAGTAGTTAATTGAGATTTTTTAGGATTTGATTGAAATATTTCACAAAGACATACTGATAACATTATATCTAGCCTGCTAGTAGTAAGATATAATAAATTACCAATAATACCTCTATATATCTTATTGTCAACTGATTTTCCAGTTTCAACCAAATCATGTTTTATATTAGTGAACATAAGAGTTGTATATGTCTTGATGTTTTCAAGTCCAAATTTCATCAAAAAATTAGTAATGTATTTTCTTTGATTCAAAACAATTCGAAAACATTTTTGAAAAATTTGAAGTCCTAAAAAGAAATTTAGTTCTCCCATCATACTCTTTTCAAATTATTTTTATATTAACTTTCAAAACTCATGACAAAGGGTTTTATTAGTTGATCAAAAAATTATATCATCAACATAAATTTGAACTAATAAAATATTAGAATTCACAGTTCTTATAAAAAGTGTTGGATCTTTTATTCCAACAGTAAAATCATTTTTCAAATGAAAAGAGCTTAGTCTTTCATACCAAGCTTTAGGTGGTTGTTTAAGGTCATAAAGAGCTATAGTAAGTTTAAAAATAGAATCTGGTTTTTGAGAATTTATAAAACTAGGAGGTTTCTCAACATAAACATTCTTCATTAAATAATCATTTAAAAAGTCATACTTAACAATCATATGAAATAATTTAAAGTTCCTATGAGATGCATAGGCTAAGAGGATTATAATGGCTTCTAGTCTAGCAATAGGTGTAAAGGTTTCATTATAATATATACCTTCTTTCAGGTTATATCATTTAGCTACAAGTATAGATTTATTTCTAGTTATTATTCCTTGATCATCTTGCTTATTTCTAAAGACCCAATTGGTTCCTATCACTGGATAGTTCTGTGGACTTTCAACTAATTCCGAGGCTTTATTTCTATTGAATTGGTTTAATTCTTCTTGCATTGCTATCATCTAGATTTCATAATCTAAATCTTCTTCTATAGTGTTTGGTTCTAATTGGGATAGAAAGGTAGATAATTCTACAAGATGTCCTATATTTATTCTAATTTATATTCCTAAATCTAATTCGCCTATTATAGTTTCTAATGGGTGATTCTTTAGGGTTCTAGTTTGTCTAGAAAACACACATATAGGTTATTCAGTATCATGTTCTTCTAAACTAGACTGAATTACATTTATATCCTTTTCAAAATCAATTTTCAAGTTCTCAAGCTTCATTTTATCATTAGAGTCAGATTCATTCATTTCATCTGTCCTTTTCTCAAAGGGATCAGATTCATCAAATTTCACATGAACTGATCCTTCAACAAACCATGAATTCTTATTATAGATTCTATATTCTTTGGAGGTAGATGGATATCCTAAGAAGATTCCTTCATCAGATTTCGGATCGAACTTACCAAGATTATCCTTGGTGTTCAAGATGTAAACCTTGCATACAAAAACTTTAAAGTAGTTCACTTTCGGTTTTCTGTTATTCCAAAGTTCCTAGGGTGTCTTTTTTAAAAGAGTTCTAATTAAAACTCTATTCATTATATGGCAGGTTGTGCTTACAGGTTCTGCCCAAAAGTGGGTAGGAATACTGTATTCATTTAGCATAGTCCTAGCCATTTTCTGAATAGTACTATTTCTTCTTTCAAAAATTCCATTTTGTCAAGGTGTTCTAGGTGCAGAGAAGGTGGGTTTAATACCCACACATGAGCAGAAGTAATTAAATTAATGAATCTGAAATTCCCCATCATGATCACTTCTTAATAAAATTATTTTAAAAACTTTTTCATTTAGAACAGCTTTACAAAAATTGTCAAATAAAGTAAAAGCTTTATTTTTAAATTTCAAAAAGAAATTCCATGTACATCTAGAATAGTTATCAACTAAAACAAATACATATAATTTACCATCCATGCTTGATACTCTTTAAGGTCTAACCAAATCCATATGTATATGTTCTAGAGGCTTAGATGTAGCAATTTTGTTAATAGATTTGAAAGATGATTTGTGTTCCTTGCCAAGTTGACACACATCACAAAATATGTCACTTTCAAATTTGAGACATAGAAAATCAGAAACTAAATGTTTCTTAGATAAATTATATAAAACATATACATTACAATTTCTATGTCTCCTATGATAGATCCAAGATTCATTCATTTTAGCAGTTTAGAAATTTACTTGTTGTTTACACAAGAAATTTAAATCTAGGGTATACACATTATCAGTTCTTGGTGCTCTAAATTTACGCAATTCATTTTTGAAAACAGAACAGAAATTGTTAGAAAAATCAACAACATAACCATAATCACATAATTGAGAGATACTTATCAGATTGTGTTTCAATCCTTGTATATAAAGTACATTATAAATTGAGATAGCTTCTGGATCTCCAACTGTTCCAATACTAATGATTTTTCATTTGGCATTGTCACCAATGGTGACAAGTCCACCATCTTTTTGAGTCAGTGTAGAGAAATAAAATGAGTTTGCACTCATATGTCTTGAGAATCCACTGTCCATATACCATATTTCCTTTTTTTCTCTTGTGACATGCTCCGTGAAATGATATTTACATAGATTTCTTTGGTACCCATATTTCGTTAGGTCCAATGGTGTTAGCTAGCAAGGATCTGGGAATCAAGACTTGTTTTGCTTTTCTAATTTCACATGAGTCAAATAAATCATTTGGCACAAAATATTTCTTAATTCCACTTATTTGGGGTTTTTGTAAGTAACAGTTTTTTGAAATATGTCCACTTATTCCACAGTAATTACAATTTAGTTATTTTTTCACATGAAATAAAATAGTTTTTGTACAGCTTGGGGTTTTCATATTTACTGCCAATTCCAAATATTTCCTTTTTAATGACATTTTTACCAAAGTTTTAATTTAATGTATTTTATACTTTAGTAAAAACAAGGGCTGGAGTTTTATAAGTTTCTACTTCAGTTTTTAGTGATTTTATCTTTGAATCATAATCTATATTATTAGAATTAATTGAATCAAACTTTTCAGTTATCTCCTTATATTGTTTCAACATTGTATATCTTTCATCCGAAATGGCCTTATGAAAATTCTTTAGAGACTTATGCTTCTTAATTAGAGAGTCATATTTTTCTTCAAGAATATTGCAATAGGATACAAGTTTTTCATTTGAGTATTTAGATTCAGAACTAGAATCAGAATAGTAGTAAGATTGCACCTCATCTGTTTCTGCCATAATACACATGTTGGATTTCAGATTTTCTTCCTCCTTCTCAGAGTCTGATTGAAAAGTAATACTAGAGTCTTCAGATACACTCCATTAACTTCATGGATTTCTTGTACTTATGCTCACAATCATTTCTTTTGAAAAATTTCTTTCTATTGTCTTCATTTAGCTTAGGACAGTCAGGTCTGATATGCCCCATTTTCTTGCATTCATAACATCTGACTTCCTAGTCATAATTTTTGAAGGATTTTCTGAAGCCCATATTCATTCTATATAATTTTGTAAATCTTCGGGCTAGCTGAGCCAATTCCACATGAGAATTAGATAAATCATAACTCTATGACTTCTCTTTTACAATTTTTCTGCATCTTTCTATTTTTTCTCTGTGATGATGCTTTCAAGGAAATATCATCTCTTTTGATAAGAACATTTTGTTCATTTTATTCACATTCCATCTCATCTTGATACATAATTAATGTTCCAATCAGTTCTCTCATGGTAAAATCTTTGACAGGTGTTGATTGTTTAATTGCTCTAGAGATTCCATTCCATTTTGTAGGCAGTACTCTCAAGACTTTTAAATCTTGATCAGCTTGTTTAATGAGATCTCCCAAGGCATTTATGTTATTAAAGATGTCGGTCAATCTTCTATTCTGTTGAGTAATACTTTCACCTTCAACCTTCTATAGCTGCACTCCAATTTTCAGGTTTTTCTGATATTTCATATGGAGTAAGAATCTTGGAATATACTCTGTATCCAATGTTTTTCAGATAGATAATCATTCGCAACTTAAAGCATCTATAGTTTTCTCCATTTAAGTATGGTGCTTTGACCATAGACATTCCCTCTCTTGTATTAGTCATATTACTTTTTGTTTAATTACTTTCCTCTTGTTAAAGCTCTGTCAGAAAGATCAACCTCTGATACCAATTATTAGATCGGATTACACCAAATATACACAATAGGGGGGGTGAATTGTGTCTTTTCAAAAATCTTTACGAGATTGTGTTCTATCTTTTATCTTTAATCAGATCAAATGATACAACAGAAATTTAAATAGAAAAAACAAAAGATGTATAGTGGTTCAGGGAATAGAAGACCCTTAGTCCACTCCACCAACACTTTACTCCAAGAGTTTGGTGATTTTCAATATCTGTTCCTCATTTCAACAGACCGGTTCACAATTGAGTACATGCAGTTGACACCTTTAAAATCCAAGAAAATCAAAGCCTTCTAGTTCACTTACAAAACCTATACAGCTTAGTACGAGAATCCGATCACTCAAGAATAGAAAAAGAATGATTTTCGTATTCTGAAAATACATTCCAGATGTTCTTCACAATTGCAACAACATGCAATTTCATGACAGTAGGTAGATCGTCACCTTCGGAAATAATAATCTTCACATGAGAGACATTTTGAGTAAATCCCGTTTCAATAATTATAGAAAAAATAATAATTCACAACTTTAGCAGAGACAGATCCACAGTAGATCGTCAATATAGAACAAGTGAATCTTCTATCGTGTTCCATCCTCTTTAACAAATAGAGATTTGACGCTCCTTTTGAAACAACAAATCAGTATGTTTTAGTAGTCTCTGTTTTTCCTTTTTATAATAATCAAGAGATCACACATGATCAATAACTATCGATGTTGTTTTTTAAAAATCACATATAAATAAAATAACGATAATAATTTCTCTTGTTAAACTAGATCCACAAAAGTCGCATTTTTTACTCGCGATATTCAAACATTTGAATTTTACAGATTTGTCGTAACTTCCCTGAAGACTCGGCATAATAATATCCTTATAATTCGGTCATAAAATGGTTTTGAATCAGTCGAAATCATACTTTAAAATCAGATTTTAATCTGGCTTGAAATCCACCTAAAAATCAGTGTACTGACCGTTGCATAAAAATATCAACTTTAAATTCTTCGACGCAAAACGTAAGGTTGATTTGAACTGTATGAATCCTTTAAATGTAAGGTTTACAATGTAAGGTTCACAATGTAAGGTTGACAATGTAAACTTGACAACAAACGTAAGGTTCATTCCAAATGTAGGGTTGGTCATCCATACTTTTCTCTTCAACTTTCAAACGTACGATAAAAGATCCATAGTTTTACTTGATCCATACTTTTCGAAGAACGTATGGTTGTTTAAAAAAGTAAGGTTGTTGAACCATACTTTTGAGAAATAAACTAACATTTAATATTTACATATGGTTCTCCTTCTATACTTTTCTGATATCCCAAACATAGAGTTCCTTCCTCACGTAGGGTTCTTCTTCCATACTTTTCCGATAACATATGGTTGATTAACCATACCTTTTCCTTATCTCAAAAATTACACACGCTTTTCATCTCAACACTACGTTTATCCACATAGAGTATGAACAGTGTTTCCAGAACACGCTCAACCAGATTATGAATAAGTAGCACATGAACAGTGTTTCCAGAACACGCTAGATGCGAATACTTTATAAATAAATTCATGTTATTTCAAGATTAAAATAAAATAATAAATTCCTACAAAATACATAACAAATAAATTAATTAGAAAATAATTAAGGGTATTTATGAACATCAAAATTGTCATAAAAGAGATAGAGTATTAATATAAACCCCCCCTTTAAATAAAAATATTATGTATTGTTGAAAACAACACTTGTGCAACATGAACATATATAAAATTTCCCCATATGTGTTATCATATTTGGGGGTCCCAATTTTAAAATTATTTTCGAAATGGAACAATTGTGGATTTAGTGAAATTCATATCAATATCCATGAAGTAGAGAGATTATGAAATCCAACTACGAAAATTATTATAGGTTATTTCCTGACAAATATTCTCAATTAGGTGGAATATATACAACCTAAATAAAAATTCGGCACATAATACAAAACTTGTCTGAACGATGGAATATTGATATGAATAAACATTTTGAATTTAGATGTTTTGAAATCAATATTCATTTGATACATGGAAATCATATGTTTTGAAAAATTTCATCAAATAAATCATGGATTATATAAAAATAAGTTCCCATGATATATATATACCCTAAAATATGAAATTGGTGTTAACATTTAAATATATATCAATGAAGAGGAATTGATATTGAACCCTAACAATGATCCAAACTCGGTATATACACATGGTCCACATCCTCAATAATCCTAAAAAAATTATCACATACCTTATTTTTTTAGCTTAATCAGATTATTTAAATTAATATGTCCAGTTTATGATAATATAATATTTTTATTATATCATCATCAATTATTTTAGCATGAAAATTAAATTGGTGTTATATTATTTTGAGAATTATAGTGATCGAATTTGGTATTTTAATAATAAGAATAAATTATTTTAACAAAAATAAAAGAGTATTTATTTTATTATAAATATATATAAATTTTAGTATTTTCATTGACATATTAATCCTTTATATAGTTTTATAAAATTAATTTAATTGGGTGGTTAATCGAAACAAATCAGGAACATAGTTTAACTCGATGGGTGAGTGTGGTTAGTATGATTTCTATTTTGAAATAATAAAATTATGAAAAAAGTATTTTTATATTATTTTTATGTTTTTATAATGGTGAAATATATTTATAAATATATTTATATAATATAAAATCAATATGAAAAAGGAAAAAAACATTACATCATAGAATCGATAGTGCACGAATATGCACAATTGATGATCCTTTACTATTCTAAGTGGATGAACCCAACAAAATAATTGCTTTACCATTAATATAAAAACTATTCATTATGAAAATTATAATTAATTCATCAAATTATTATGGGGCCATGAAATTTGGATGACTAAGATTATGAATAAAAAATAATGATAGATTACATATTTTAATGACTTTATTTTCCAAATTAACACTCCTTCGAATTGAAGGGAAAAATTTGATTTATTTTGAATAGGGTCATAAATGCGTGTGAGGGAATTATAGGACATGAAATTTGGGAACTGGATTAGGTAAATTTAGATTTGGAGGTGTCTATTTGAAAAGGGTGTCAGTGATCCCCTCTTAGAATAGTGGAAAATACTGCTTTCAGAAACACTGTTTATATTTTAACAATTCCATAAATTTATTCCTTTGTAAATGACTCAAAAGGTTTTAAATACTATATTTTGTGGAGCATTTGAGTCGATAATGAATCAACCTTATGTTCCATTAACTATTTACACATGTTTAATGTTCTTAATAATTAATTTTTTAAAATTTTACACTCTTGATTTTAAACTAAAAAACTACTTTTAATGAAACTGATTTTATATTTTAATAAAAACATAATATAACCCCTATAAAGAAGTATTTTATTGATATAAACATAAACTCAATTAATTACTATTAAATTAATAAAAATCAAAATATTATCATTATAATTAAAACAGATAATGTGTAGAAAATATGTTTTTGGTTGAAAGTTTGTTATTATATTCTGGATTCTTAATCAAATTTTATATTTATTACCAATTAAATGAGTGTTAATAAATTTATTTATATCTTTTATATATAATATAATATTAATTTTTTATTTTAGTTAAATTTATTTCCTTCAATCTAAAATCTCTAATAATAATAATATAATTATTTAAAAATAATTATTTCACCTTAATCATGGAAATTCAAATTAATCAAAATAAAAAAATTATATATCTAAAATTTTAGTTGGAATGTTTTAAAATATGAATATTATTATATGAAACAGAATAATAATTATATTAAATTCAATTTATTTTTGTAGGTAAATTAATTTTAACATTAGTGCAAGTAATTCTAAAAAAGCCATAATTAAGAAAATTGTATCTCTAACATAATGTTTATTTATAGGAAAACAAATTCATTAATATTGGTTCTAATGATATTAAGAAGTTTTTTATTTATCAATGAACTATTATCCGATTTTTAAATTACTATGAATCATAATTTCGTCATCTCAATATTTTATTAATTAATCAGATGAAAAATAGTTCTTAATAAAAAATTACTCAATTAATAAAAACATTCATAGTATTTATAAAATAAAAATAGCATTTTTAAAATCCATATTAAAATTTATAAATATATTTTTATATAAAAAATGGGTCAACAACTCAAAAGTCATATAAAATTAATTATATTAGAAAAAATTTTACTTTACAGTTTTCAACTAAAACAAAAAAAAATTTAAAAATTTTTAAAATATTAATTATATTATATTTTAGACATTATGAATTAAAAAAATTATTTTTATTACATAAAATTTAATTTCAATATTTTAGAAATTATATCAGAAAATAAAAATAATTAATCAATAGAAAAATTGTTTTAAACATAACAATTTTCAACATATTAGTTGTTATGTTCTAATGAAAATTGTGTTTAATATATCACCAAAATAATATTCATTATAAAGTTTGTAATAAGGTTTTATACAATGTTGGGGTTCATTTATATTGGGTGTAGTGTGTAACAAATCTTATAGAACATAATATTTATTTTAATTTATATAATAAATCTTGGCTGTTATAATGAAAAATAGATCCCTGAGCCATGAGTAGGACACTTGGATGTGCTAGTGGTGAAATGTGATTAGAACATAATTCTCTACCCACAACTCTCCCAGCTCCTATTTCACATCCTCAACCCTATAAACATCCACGCTCAAGATGATACTTTTTCTATGGGGTCCCATTGACTGACTCATAGACAACTGTGGGGAGGGTTGGGTAGTCTCACGTGAGATATCCACATCCATCATATGAGAAAAATACCTACCCCTTGGATGATAGAGTCAACAGTGAGATCCTTTAGAGGTTGACCCTCTGTCATGATAATTTCTCAAGAATCTCATCATGTATTTTGGTCCATAAGCTCATCATCGACAACAAGAAAATGAGGTCTCAGCTTTAGGGTGTCAACTAAAATAGTAAATAATCCACGACTGCTTGTACAATAATCTCCCTAATACCAAATCTTATTGCAATGTCGTTTCATAAGATGGAATGTAAATGGTACCACTTGAACTCATTTATCACGTTGAATAAAATTTTCAAATCAATGTGCTCTAAACTATATTTCTCAAACCATTTCTATTGAGTACTATGAGAGGTTAGTTAACATTGACATGTACTATAAGAATGACATAATACCCTACTTGAGCACAAAAGACCCCATGTTATGTACTTCTCATAAAACAACATCATAAAATAATATTTGCCTTTCCTAAAAAAATATTTTGAAACTAGGGTCACAAAATCATGCATCTAAATAGACAAGACCCACTATCACCCATCTGGTCGATTGAGTATGCAAACAACTATTCCAACCATCTAGTCAAGAGGCTTTTTATATAGGTGGAAAATAGAAAACACTACATAAATCCAATCCTTGATTACTGGGGGTACTGGTTCCCCATGATACATGAGCAATATCCATCTATGAAACTCATAAAGCATTCCAGTCATATTCATGTCATATGATGGTATTACTATAGAAATTAAAATCTCAATGGGCTGAGGATATATATGTAATCCACCTTGGGGAACATCCCCATGCATATGTCCCAGGATTGATTCTAATCACTTAGAGAATCATCATTATTATTCGGTTATAGAATTATAGATTGCTATCCTCATGGATGCATCTATGATTATCTAAGATTGATCTTGGTAAAGATATTTTACCAAGGTATCTAACAAAATAATTCATTAAAATTGATAAACAACACATAGATAAATAATGTATCAAAAATTTTCCTAAAAAAGATCCATCTTTAATGTAATTAACAACTAGGTTATCGTGTTATAGGTGAGTGGATACTTCGATCAACATAACTTAAATTTTACCTCGGACTGTGATCCAAACTCGAGATGCATTGGATTTATTCCTATTTCTCATCAAATCATCATATCCAGACTATCTCCATACTCTATTATGAGGTCATAATTCTTATATACCACTATATCATGACCTAACCCACCAGACACATCTATGCTACCAGTAAACTGAGAGTGGAACCCTATGACCTCCCCCAATTGGTTAGGGGATTGTAACCAATTCTGAGCAGTTATATCAAACATGTGAGTGGACTTATCTAAAATTACACAAACATAGAAACATATCTAATCAAAAATATACTATATAAGGTTATGTAAATGAAACTTTAAATAAATTCATGATATATAATCCTGCATATAATTATAGAAAATTGTACGTAATGATACATTGGGTGAAATGCCAGCCATGTCAGAATATAAATGGTCCAGTCTTCTTAATTAAATGAAGCTATTACCAAACTATCACTCCAAGACCCGATAGTGTCATGTCTATCCAAAATAATATCCATCTACATCTGGTCTACCGAGTACTCTATTGAACGGTCTTTCTACTATATACCACAGAGATGTTTTGATCAAATAACATGAAGGGGTATGTTTAAACATACATAGTTGGACACTCAAAAATCCAAAAACCCAAAGCATGGACGAGTTTGTAACCACTAAATCTCAAAAGAAAGGGGGACACAAAAAATAAACATAGATATTCTCATTAAAAACTCCAAGTATTAGGGTAGGAATTATCCTCAAATCCGTCCAAGGGATTCTTCGTGAATCTCTTAGGTAATTATCTCTGAGGAAATCACTCATTTAGTCTCACTAATAATTATGGTATATATAAGGCAAAGATATAAAAATAGGAGAAAAAATCCAAGGTCTATGGGGGATAACTGAACTTATACAGAATTACCCATAATAAAGGGGTTCAAATTCCCTAGATGTTAGTGATGGGATACCTGACCTAACATAGGAATGATTTAGATAGAATATCACAAACTGAGTCATTAGGAGGGATAAATTACTCTATAATGTACTATACTAAAAGGGGATCATTCATCCTATACATAAAATTATATTCCTTAGTGTAATCTCATATGAATATAAATAATGTAATCAACCAATTCAATGTCATTTGATGGGGAAAATTATCTTAAAATCAAACCCAGCCTAAGAGTGACATGAAATGTTGATAAAGTACATAGACATGTGATACATTAACATCCTAAAATTCCATTTATCTTTAGGAGGGGACAACACAACATTTGTTCATCCAGAAATGTGCCCCAAATTCTACAATTTTCTAGAAACTCTAGATATATAATTTATCTTCACCCATGGTGTTGACCCAATTTCATCTCCCATGGGTATAATTTGAAATAGATATGGATTTTATGGCTTGTGAATGAGTCATCACCATCACTACACCATAAATAAACGCCCATGTGAACCGACTCTCAGCACAACAATCACCTACACCACCATCATATTTTTGTCATCACCATCATTACAACATCTTTTCACTAATCCCGACACCTGGTCTCACACAAAAAATATAATGAAACATCAAATCAATCTCAAAAAATGGTTTTTCGAATATAATCAAATAACTAATGAAACAAATAATGAAAGTAAATAAATAATGATTGGGAAATGTCATGTAAAACAATGATAATAAATTATTTAGGGTTGTGTTTTTTTAGAAATCCTTAATAGAATTTCTTGAATTTGGAAATTGAATAGAGTAAATATAAAATCCATAATTCTATGAAAAAGAAGTATTCAATGTGTAAATCAACAATGAAGGACTAATAAATTAATTTCTAAATAAATAAATTATTTTTTATAAAAAAAATAAGGAAAATTAAAACAACCAAAAAAATAAATATACTGATATTTTATAGGATTAATTATTAGGGGATAAATCGATTGAAAGAATTAAACATGAAGAATATTTTGTGCTCACAATTATCTATATTAATCCTTAATTAAACATTTCATCAATATGTAGGAACAAGTCTCAATCTCTCATGCTTCGATCAACAAGAAATATTTGAGAAAACTTCCTCAATAGAAATAATAAGATGGAATCCCATTCTCACCAGGGTTTATTAATGAAACTTATAAAATTAAAAGAACGAATGGATTACGATATGATTTTGGAATATCAATTGATAGGGGAAAGAAGGGAAAACAAAATCATGAAAATACCTATAATAAAGGCTTCATTTGAATCCATCATGATTCCTATCTCCTTGTAAGACTTATTGATGAATAGAAAATTATGAATTTTAAATCAACCATTTCAACTTCCTCCCACAGAGATGTGGTGATTCTGAAAATATTGAAAAATACAACCCAACACAAGAAAACACAATGGGTATGATCCAATGGGATGAATTTGTTGCCTCGCCGTATCTTCAACTAATAGAATGGTGAGGTCATATTGATTGTGGCTTGAAAGATCTCCTTCAACACTCCACACCCTAGGTTTTTTCCTATCATGGACATTTTTCATGGTTACGGCCCATATGGGTATCGCCCAGTACTGAAAAAACATACATTATGGTGTGGTGTTAAAAGTATTGAACATGAATGTTCCAAAACGAAACAATTAATTCAACAAAAAGCAATCACATTCACTAGAAAACTATATATAAATTGTTCCTTACACATAAAATATTATTTAAAATATTTAATATAATTAAATAGAAATCGTGGATTCATTTGAATCTCCACAAACAAATCGATCATGCTCAAACATCATCCATGGAATCCACAATCTGGGAGACCTCCACTTACTACCCCAATATTGAATGCATCATCATCTTATAAAGGTATTATTTACTATTATCTACTTATATATCCAGGTTCAATGTATCTAAATATTCCATTACTCTCCAAGAGTCTCAAGACTCATGCCCAACAACACTTTATGATGTCTTTATCAGGGAATTTACTACAATATTTCCTTTATGTAGTGTAATAAAAATCACAATTATATAATCCTGTAATAATTTTATCCAACTTCATTTTCCTAAATTCAATTCAAACTATATGAATATATTCTTCAAACTATTTTTATTTATAAATTTTAAAAAACATTCAATGATGAGATAATTATGGAACATCATCAGGGAAAAAACAACATAAATATCAGGATCATGGGTTGCATAATTATATTCATGAGGTCTAAATAACAAAGACCCATAAGAGATAACTTCCATATATTGAATCAAAATGAAAATTAATGCATGATGCGGGGAATTAAAATAAACCTCAAATATAATAACCTCCACTAAAAATATGAATAACCTGATAACTATCTAGCTTATCCTCATAATACTCAAAAGCATCATGGACTTGTTTTTTTCCACAATATTGCATACTACATTCTCTTTATGGCTAAAATAATAGTCTCAATCCAATAGAAGAAAAAAAATGAACCTTCTATAATAACCCACTATGGAAATGGAACTTTATCCTACAACTCCATTCATGGAATTTGGATAACTAAAAAGCACCTTAATATTCAATGAATCCATGAATTCATGAAAAATTTGAAATTCCACATATAATGAACCTCATGAACCCAAAAATTGCACTTTGAATGATTCTTGAATATATGATGAATGTTAATAACTCCCAACTTATCACAAACATTTCTTGTTCATTCCATTCATCTCACTAAAAAAGGATTTCATTAATATAGATGACCATGAATTTATATAGAAACAAATAAAATATAAAACAAATTAGTCCTATAAAAAATATAGATAATTCGTTAATATTAATTGAATTACAATGATCTTTTAATTCCCCTAATATAAATTAATGTATACAATGCGATATCCTCAACCTTCCCTCCAAAATAAAGGATTCCTGTTTGAAATTTTATCATTACGAACTAGCTAGATTTCTTCATATGATCAAAAACATCATCAATCTACGGGAGATGATAACATTTATATATAAAATTTGATTCAGTGAATGATAATTGATATATAGACACATAGTACAAATAGAATTCTTTACAAAAAATTCTCAGTAATCCAAAGGAGAAAAATTACATGAAATAAAATATTTATTTATAATAACCTCAGTATAGATATGAAATTATCACAAATTATATGGTGTTGTCCAATATGGACATCAAAATAGGGGAACCACTCTTTTCAAATATATCCTAAACTAGTTATCAAATTAGGGGTGTAGTGTCACAAAATCATTAGGAAGACATAAGGATAATCTTAAATAATCATAGGAAACACAATCCACTAATCATACATTGAACTATAAGGATCTTGGCCATTAGGTAAGATAATAACCTGATAGATATCCAACCCATATGAGGTGATCTATCACAAATAAGTATTTCATTGTCTATATCAGTGTCAAAGAATAGAAAATACATCAAAAGTAAATTTACAACATCCAATAATGAATACAAGCATTCGATAATGATGATTATTTCATATGGTTGTATATACATATAGATAACTCTCACCATGATTGGTGGTGCACCAACACCAACCCACAGTCTATATACGCATTATTTAAGCTTTATCAATGTCTGACTAGATTTGAAAATTATAATGAACTAGTAGTATCTCAATCTAATATTCTAAATTATCTAATTAGAGGAAAAAATAAAGGGTTTTTTAGCTCATGAATCAAAAAATAATGAGCCCAAGTAGAAAATAGGTAGACCGTACATTGTATAACATCTAGATCACCAAGCACTGAAAACAATAAGGCATGCATATTTACATGACCATACCCTTGAAAACTTGACCGAACCCATTCCCTATTTTCTAATCATAATATTGGACTCCAAATTAATGAATGTTATAAATCTTTTTCAAACAAGCTATCATTATAGTTAAAGAAAGAAACTCAACCTAAAACTATTCTAGAACATCTCATATGAAACAACATACGCATCATGAACTTTGTCGAAAAAGGTCCAAGATGATCATGATTCCCCACATAATATCATAAAAACCAACAAAAACATGTTATCTATCTATGGACCAATCAAACTGAATATAATAAACACCTCACCACCAAGACTATATATCCCAATCTAAAACAAATCCCTCGTAATCCTTCAAAACCTAGCATTATAACTCCCAACGTTTCCACCATGTACCCCCTCCATGATTTCTTATCTCTGACCTATTCTCAAAAATGCTCCACTAGAAAATCCTATAAATCATCTTTATAACTATCTTTGTTTGTATATAAACCTAGATTCATTCATTGAAAATAAATCATCATGGAAAACTAATCATAATATGTAAAACAATTAACATTACATAATTATTTAATTTTATCATAGTTCCTATTGTCTATTGAATTCAAACACATGTAAAGGAAATCAATATTCATGAACCATACCAATATATATTCCATACAAGAAGGATAATTTTTTGTAGTATGATAAATAAAAATTATGATCATTGTATCTGATCATAATGGGATACAAAATCC
Source organism: Viscum album (assembly GCA_963277665.1). Taxonomy (NCBI): domain Eukaryota; kingdom Viridiplantae; phylum Streptophyta; class Magnoliopsida; order Santalales; family Viscaceae; genus Viscum; species Viscum album. The sequence continues at coordinate 1,116,759,835 of OY728146.1, forward strand.
ATATCCTAGATGGTCGATATTTTTAATCCCACATACTAATTAAAAATGACATAATTATCATATCAACACCCACATCTACACTAGTTTCGATTCGTAAAATTCCTCCTATATCTCAACATTAGTCTTAATACCACATTATTACAACCCCATCTCTCCAATCATACCTCTACTAGGAAAATAGTTGTATTTATATAACAATAAATCTGGATGTTTTCCTCCAATAGTTTGTGATTTAGAGATTAACATCAAGGGTATCAAATCCATAACATTGTAGTAATAAACCTCATGTCTAAATTTAGGGATTAATAGATAAGATGATAACCCACCATCTAACTCCATTGAATAATAATAAATAATAATTCCCAATATTTGATGTAATTTAGTATATATAATTTAATAAATTAAATGAAAAATAGTGCATCCAACACCTATTATGTTACAATGAACTCACCCAACTCATTAATACATCAATCATCTAGTAACATCCCACCCAATAATCGACTAGCTCCTATAGACCTAATAAAATACATTATATGTATTTAGAATGAGAATAACATGTATACAACATAATATTATCCCTGAAACTTATCATAAAGAATGTGAAAGATCTACACTAAATCCAAGCGAAAAAAATAAACCACCTCATCACCTAACATAATAAAGCTATATTCCAAAAAATACAATGGATCACTCAAAAAATAACACCTAAATGTAAAAAATATACATTAAAAACATTTATATATATATACAAATATAACCCATTTCTTTTCCCCTTGTTTGTTTCTCTCACTCTCTAATGTATTACTGCTTTTTCCCATCCCTAACAGAAGTAATCTTTCAATTCATACATACATATCATATACCTTTTTCTTCACATGTAACCCAAAACAACCCCATCATTATGATATAATCTTTTACTAACTCTAGGATTGATATCCACTATAGCTTCTGAAAATAAATTATACCACAATCCATCACACCCCATTCATGTATAAAAATGATAATAAATAACTACCATGCCCCCAAAAAAGTGAATTCCAAAACAATAGTCGATTATAGCTGTTAAATAAGTGTGTTGTAAACTATAGATGCCTCATAACTCATGTGAGTCCAAACATAATACTACATCCATTGGAATCACATGATAGAGGGAGAAGTCATCCATATATTCCCTCATAATACAAGATGTTATATAAAACTCCCAAAACACTTTTGGGTATCAGTTTACCTAATTAATTAGAAGGTACTATATATGAAATTAGAAACTATATGTTATTATCATTAACATCTAAACTAAGAGAAACTACATTCAAATAAAATCATATATCAGTAACTTATATCAAGACACCATGCTTCCAAAAATAAGGTCTAGATATTAAACAAACACAAAAAATGATTAATAATAATTATTCCATTATAATATATAATCATCATGAACCACCCCTCTAGTTTATTAATTAATTTATCTTTTCATATTTTTTGGGTACTCTAGGACTTTTCCAAATCCACCAAAACAACAATTAAACTATTTTTCATAAAAAAAATTATTCAAAATAGTTGGGAGCTACCATTAAAAATATATAGTAATACCACAATAAAGAAAACACCAAGATTAAATTGATGAGAAAACCCCAAACATAACTAGTCATGATCACCCGAGTGTCACCATGATATTATTTTTCATAACATGTTCTATCTCACGATCAAGAACAACAATGATCACCGTAAACAATGTGAATTCCGACAAATTTATTGCCAAAAATTACCAACCATATAATGTTATCAATGAAACACATTATTTCTCAAATATTCCAAGAGCACTCTTATATTAAAATACAAAAAATTTGATCACCCAAAAATATGGTAAACTATGATAATAACATTTACTAATTTTGAAATAACACTTAAAATAATTGGATCACTCAACCCTAATAAATTATCATTATCAACTAACTTATTTTTAATCACATTTAATTTATTGATTCCATATGAATCAATTTCTTACTAAACAAAAATTATAGAGCCCAATTAAAATATATTCCGGCAAAACATCTATATGTCATAATCTGATATAAAAGAAATTATTAAATTATAATACATATTTCTATGTCCAAGTCATTATTACACCTTTACATTTATCATATAAATTTAAGTACCTTAATCAAGACAAGGTCCAAAAATTATCAAAATAATGTATAGTCACACTTTTTGATAAATTAATAGGTAATATAAAAATATCATAAGACATATGAGATCAAAAAATCCTAATTAAATTTAGTTAATTACCATATCAAAGAATAATAATTATTATTTTTTCAGGAAATAAAACACGTTTCGTCCTTCATAGATCTCCATTAAATTGAATTAAAGTTATTTAAACGATATTTTATTTCGATAATGTTAATTATCATCTAATATATATGTTGTTTCCATATTAATAAAAATATTTAAAATTTCATGTCAAAAACCATTAATATTATTCCACTATTTTTATTTTATATAATATTAACAATAATATGTCTATGGAATGAGAATATTCATTCTTTTGATAAATTAATTATTATATGAATAATTATCTTATTTAAAGAAATAATCATATTTTATTTTCTAGTTCCTATTTTATGATTATTATCTATTTATCAAGGATTTTATATATAACCCAATAGAAATCCATGTTTGATAATTTAAAACACTGGCAAAATGAAAGGGTCGTAAAAGATCATGTACATTTTCAAGTTGATTCACAATAGATTCATCGGTAAAAAGTGAGATTGAAAAATTATAATAGGTGTGGAAACCCATAGGAAGGGATCGATCCAATTGTAAATCTATTTCAAAAACTGAATTGTAATGTTCAAATATCCAAGGTAAATTTAAAAGAAATTTTAAACAAGGGAAATTAATTCTATGGTTTTTAGGAATTCCATATATAAATAAACTATGATATTTTGAATACAGTTGTCAAATATTCCATTTAACTCAAAATTAAATCTGTTTTGTACACTTTTTCATTGAATATTCTAGTTTGTAATCATATTATTTAAAAACATTAAATATTTCAGCCATCTTCAACATAAATGATAAAAAATCAAATTATTTATCATAATACTTCATTATTTTTCATAAAACATTTTCATTAAACCATTTTGGATGAAAAAAGTAATTTTATGAATAAAAATGATTTCGTTATTCCAAAAATACGATACCACTACATATGTTACTTTTATAAAGGATTGGATATATCATTATTCCTAAAATAAAACCATGTGTTGGAATTTTCATTTCAAATGGAAACATTTAACAAACTCATAAACTACACATACGTGAGATTTAAATACTATGTTGAACTTCATACAACTAAAAAATTTACTCACCTTTTTGAAACTATAATAAAACCATAATGTAGTGTACTAGACTAAATTTATTTAACTACTAAAATATTGGTATTTCCTTTCCAATGTGAGGGATTATACCAACATACCTTTTTATGGATAGATTATAATGTAGTCTACCATTTCACATGATAAATGACCTAACCTTTCATAAAAATTGAAAGAACCATACTTATACTTACACGTTAAAGGAATTTAGTTTTTCATAAATGAAAAGGAATTTACCATCAAATTCCTAGGGTGTTTTATAATTTTATGTTAGATTTAAAAATAAAATACATTTCATATAAAAAATATTATAAATCATTAATTAAAGAGAATTTTACAAACCTCTCATGTATTCTATTCTGTAAGAACATGATGTATGGGATAAAGAAATATGAGACCCTATAATCATAGAGGATTATGATTACTTCTCCATACAGAAATGTGATATCATGAGATAAAATGAATTACCCAATACATTGGACGTATAAATTAAAAATAAACTATCACATTTTCATAATATATGTGTTTGTGTGATTGAAATATGAATATGAAAATATTCCTAAAACTATTATAGTATAAATAACCTGATAGAATGAAATGTATTTTATTAAAATTTCTAAAAGGACCAAGCATAAGCTATCGCATATAAGAGGTAGAGGGTACAAACACATCATATAACAATTGATTTATGAGACCTTTTAAATAAATATAAAATGATATTGATGTAAAACTATATATTATAATTTAAAATTTCATAATATTTAAAAAAGAAAAAATCCAATTAATTTTTGGCCCTTCTACCTTAAAATTAATGATTATGATTGAATATTTTAATAAAATTATGGAATAAAAAATAACTAAATCATTTATATAATAAATCAATAAAGAGAATAATCATAATTAACTTAAAAGAATGTAAATGATGAATGAAATTTGGTAGAATCAGTTAAAGAAGTCGGTTTAAATGATTTTTCACACTTGAAAATATTACCCTAGAAAGTGTAGATAAGAAATAATAGAGGTAGTGAAAAACAAATCCATAAAAAATATGAAAATCAATTACATGGAGTTGAAATATTACCCACTGAACAGAAGAGATATATTCAACTCTATTAACATGAATCATTTCTATTGTGTTGTAAACAAAACGGATGTGAAATGTTAAGAAAACATGGAATCTCCCAAAATGAACATATGATAATAAAATTCATGTTGGTTTAAAAATAATGTATATAAAATTTATCCAAATATAAATTTATATATATGTATATAATATATATTTTTACATAACAGGTGAAAATAGACCCTTATACTTCCTTTTGAAATCTACGAAAGAACATTTATATCTTCTAAAATAATCATAAAAATATTAATCATATTTTTCAATATAATTTATAAATCTATTTTCATTAATAATATTAAATTATTCTCATTAATTACATAAATATTACATAGTTATATTTTATTTTCATAATTAAATGTTACTAATTTTATATATATTTTACAATGTTTCGTCATGGAGATTTGATCCTAATTATTTTAAATCATGTACATAAATACCAAATTCATTAATTTAGTTGAATATTATTTTTATTATGATTTATATTGTCTAATTTTTATATTATGGATCTTAGGGGCATGCTTTATAATAATGGAATTCACAACCTATATATATATATATTTCAATAGTTCAATATACATTATAATGATAACTCACTTTAGAATATTTTTTTCAGAACCATAATCATAATATATATTATTCATTTGTAAAATGTATAACCATAATTTATTTTTCAATAAAAAATTTATTTTAGACCCCAAAAATAATGTTATAAACTTACCTTTAATATTTAGATTATTATATTATGGTTGAATGTGATACTAAAAATGAAATAACATAAAAAAATATAAAAAAATAATTAGAAAAATTATGAATCGAATAAATAAAATTTCAATAAAAAATTAAGAAAAATAAAAAACAAAACCTATTCCAGAGTGAATATAAATATAACTTGTAGAATTAATTTAATAATGAGGGTGTATTAAGTCAAGTCAACTCAAATGAAAATTCACATTTTCCTCAAAGTAATATAGATAAATAAGTGAAGTTTAGATTTCATCCCATCCAAATCAACACTCAAGGATCCATCCACTAAGGGACCAGATTAACCCAATGAACTAGAACCCACTAACAATAACTTTCAAAGCATAAAATCGACATATCTGCCACAATATTAAGGACTCCACCTCATAGATGAAAATGAATATTGTTTAATAGAGTCCCTGACAAACATGGAATATTTTTCCTGAAAATAACTAGGACTATTGATTCCACATTTTGTGAATAATTTAATCACATATAAGGTAAAACATTAACAACTAATATAAGACAATTTTTTACCTATGTATGAGTTCATGAACATTTTCTATTATATGAGAAACTTCTCCCTAAAATTTTTTAGTTCCTAGGGGAGATCATGAAACATATACATGTAGGTCTACTCTATGATTCATAGAAGAGTTCCTATCTCAATTCCTATTCCCAATTCCACTTCAATAATATATCCTCGCCTTAGTAGAGTAAAGATCATAAAACTACCTAAAACATAATGTGAATAACCTCCAATGTCATGGGGGATCATATTGTTCTTATCTACATTGAATTATACTCATAATAGATTACATGAAATTCTATAATTAGTGCATTGTTGATAAATCCTGAAGAATACTATCAATATCCTATTACACCTCATTTAAAATATAGTAAAAAGTATATAGGAACACTTTTGTAGGGTGGTATTTTATTTTTATTATCTAATCCATCTAAACATAAAGTGAATAGCGTGTGTAGTGGAAAAAACATGCAGTGCTACTCAAGCTACTCAATGGGTACCTTTGATATATGTTGACTAGTCTCACTAGTTGTACATTGTGTCTCAATAGGGCTCATGGAGTGCGATTCATACCACCAAATTTGGAATGCATCTGTATATTATGTTTTAGATACTCGTTCGAATGTTATATTACATGTGACTGACTAACATAGTTTTTAGTATTAAATATTTCATCTTACACAAATTCACATCAAACAGTGGATCAAATTTCACATATCATTAATATAGGCATTTTGAGGTATTTATAAAAACATAGATAATATTCCTAGTGACATATGTGATGTGTGTCTGATGAAAAGGCTACATGTAGTTAGAAAATTTACAGAACAATACATTTTCATCCAAAATAATTTTTTAAACACATACTCCTTTATTGGATCTCTTATTTTGACCCCCATTTCTATAGATCCTCCATCATACCTAATTGTGAAGATTTTTTTCAAACAATCATCATTTTTTGTATCAATATTCATCAATTATTCAAAAATTTCATGAACAATTTCATTTAATCTCTATTTTGATACCAAACACATGAATTCCTTATTGTATAATGTTGTAGCATCACAAATCCATAAGAAATAAAAAACCATGAAGAATTATAGAAATAAATTAATATGGTGATTGTAGTATGAGATTCATCACCATGGAAATGAATTGGATTGTAATCAATTTCATTGAAGACTGTGACTATGAACCAATATTACAATTTATATTCATGGATGAAATATTTAACAATAGTTTATAAATATTTTATTAAGTTTTATTTATCCATTATTTATAAATTTATTATTTAATGTATGGTAAATAATAAAATAAATATTCACCACCTAGAAAAATAACATTTGGGAAATAATTCAAGGAATATTCAAGAAAAATATTTATTGAAAAATATGGTGGATTCAACCCCCACATTAATCTAATGATATAAATTATATTATTATTCAAATAAACTATCATTATAGAATGGGGGTTATTTATTATTTCCATGGGATGTGCAAATAATACAATTAAAATATTTATTTCATTTTTATTTGAATTCAATATCCATTGATGATATAAAATTTCTTAAATAATAATTTACTCAATGAAATTGGTTGAGACAAGATAATAGTTTATGGTGAGAATTACTTTAGGGGAAAATAATGATTTATTTAATTATTATTTTTATTTATATTTTCTTATTTTTCATTTTCATAATAAACAAACATGTGCATTATTAATTGATTTCATTAGATGGTGTAAATATTGATAAAATTAAATGATAAAAACACTAAATAACATTAATACCAACACCACTAGTGATTTATAAAAACATGATGATCCCAACATGATCCATGGTTTTCGATGAGGCCTCCCCCATAAAGAACACCAATAATACATATACCATGATGAATGTGTTATCCATTGAGAATATATAGAGAGGGATTGGAAGAGAAATGAAATAACAAAAAATATTCAACCCATGTATAAAAGGGAGAGAGTAATGGGTATTTCCAATATGCAAAAATTTTATATGGGGAAATAATTACTTACATTCCTCAAATGCAAGCCCAAAATCAAAAAAACAATATTCATAGTAATTCTATCATTAAAATAGATCAAGTTATAAAAATAATAATCTACTAACAAAAATTATTTAATTTTAAAAATGAAAGGCTCTATAACTATATATTTCTCATTGATTCCATATTGGAAAATGGATTCCACATCAATGAAACATTTCTTTTCACAAACCATAAAGTAATAATTAATTTTTTGTTATCTAGGAGAACATAAATATTTCGTCCTTGGGTTTGAATACATTCAGTTAAAATTATACCTTTCTAGGATATATACATATATTTTATACAGAGTCGCAGTGCCGAAATGTTGATTTGGGACTTTTTTCTATGTTATTATAAATTCTCACATGAAAATATAATATTAATATATTTATGTATATTATTTCTCTCTCAATTTCCCTCCATGAACAAATTTAATTGAATAAGTACAATCATTATTTCTAAAAAATTTATAAAATATTATCAATGGAACTATTAAAAAAATATTCCACTACATCCTTGCCATCATGAAATATTTTCTCCCCAAAAAACATAACTCACAAAAATAGGTGAGGCTGCAGAGTTTTCATATGAGTTCCAAAATCCATATATCTTTCATGAATATTCACATTTTTTTTATAATATAAAAATAATTGGAATAAATCAACGATGGATGAACATTTCTTTCCAATCCAAGATAGACACTAGATACTCTGTAAAGATCATATAATCCACAATATAAATATTTCTATAATCAATAATGTGTGAAGTATTATTAAAATACCACCTCATCTGTTACTTTTGAGAAACATTTTTCTATCAATCCATCAATGGATGTAATTTTAGGCGATTAAAACCCATTACAAATCATCTTGGATTCTATTATTTTATATGTGACCTTGAAGAGAGTATGTTACACCATCCAAACCTAATCAAACTTGGTTTAGGTTATACATTCAATAGCTTGTGCTCACAATAATTAAACATTATAGATATACTTGTTCTTCTTATAGGGGATTTATGATGGATTTTGGCATTCCTAAAACATTCAATGTAAACCTTTACCATCTTCACCATTTATATCTCAAACAATGGCACTAGGAGTGATCAATATATAATATCTATCAATTAAATGGTTGACTATCAATATATCCAATATAAAGACTTGAAAGGATCCATGACAATTGTAGTGTGATAGTTGTTATTCTATTAAAACTCAATAAACGGTTGGTAATAAACCCAACACTATCAAAAATAAACCATGTATTCTAACATCATATTCTCAGGAACATGGATGTTCAACTTGATCTGATCACCTTTCTAGGGATGGAAGGATATAATCTAACATATCAATTTCCCAAAAGCCTCATGTAAAGGTTTTCGTAAGGGTATATTAAATATGCACTATTTTTAGATACAATCACCAAGTGTACACCAAGCTATAAAATTATCTCAAGAAAACATAGACTCCCCATGATCTCCCCCAAACACTACTTGTGAATTAGAAGGTATTTATATAACATGCTCAACTGGTAAATAATAACCCATTCAATGTCATGATCCTCATCCAAATATGGGAGTCCAATCACAAAATACATTTACAAACCATCTCACTTCCACTACATTAAATCAATTGAATGGATCGAAGCTATGGAAACATGTCATTCACATTATGATAATAGACCCCCCTTGAAAAAATTTAGTAAAATTCTTTTTCATACTTGATAACCAAAACACATGCTTGAGATCATGGTAAAAACAAATTCAACTCGGATTTATTATATGTTTTGGTTATCAGGGATGTGCAAAATCGGGAATGAAAAATTCATATTTTTTGCCATAATTAAATACTATTCTGATTTTTGAATAGATAATATATGTTATGATTGATGATACTGAATAAATGATTATTTTTTTTAATAATGATGGATCAAAAATATAGGATCATAATATATTTATTTATAATTAATTTTAAAAATAATGAATTAACATATGATGTATTATTATTTTTTGACAAATTATAAAATTTCTCTACATTATATAATCATTATGGTTTTAGGAATTGAGTGTATATTCCTTTCAATGGTGGTCGAAACATGACCCATGAAACTTTGAAAGTCGTTATAGGAATCTCATGGTGCAAACACCATAGATCCCAATGCATGGGTTATTCATCTGAGATTTCATCGAGAATAACTTCCAGAAGGAATCTATGTGTTATCTCTTGAACTGAGAGTAGAGTTAGTAGAGGACCAATCCATATTATGTAGGGATTTCTTAAAGATAGATCACAATGATTTTTTTTTGAATTATTCAGATGTTTTTGGGTAAAACCAAACAAAATAGACACAGCTATGAAATAATATAATTATTTTCAAATATTCATAGAGTCAAAAAATAGTAATTGAACATTCACCATTATTATTTATATAATTCATGTCTACCCAAAGCCTATAATAATAGTATTTTTGTTATTATTTCAGTATGTGAAAAAAAAATACTAAATTAATTTAATATTATTTATTCAATATGTATTATTTCAAACATTAACTAATACAATATCCACCATTCCATCCAAATTATTTAATTAGACTACAACAATTACTATTTAATTAATTAATAATTATATCTAGTGTATTCATGAATAAATAAATAATTATTCTGCAAGGTCCTGATCAAAGATCCACATAACTTATGACCCAATATATTGGTTCACATGGCCTCAGGAATGGATCCTCGTATGCCAGAGGATTTCAACGAGCAGTGAGGATCTATTGTGGTAATATGGGAAGACAATAACCCTATATCAAAGTGGCACAAAATCAATAAAATATATAAACATTTTCATAATAAATATGTAAACAATCCCTATAAAAACTGGACCACTAACCCACCGTAGTGGAAAGAATGGTATAATAGAAAAAACCTATTCAAAAAAATATGATAAATTTTATTGGAAATGTAAATAACCAAGAAATATTAATAATATAAAAAACCAAAAATCATAGACATAAATAGGATGTCATGGCATGATAATATACAAAATGGTTAATATAATGTTCATTCACATAAAAAATTTTATAAAAATATAAAAAAAGAAAAGACATATCCATTAGAATTAAGATAATATCACTAGTCCTCTTCTCCCATGCACCATACTGCTAGTATTTCATATGATGAATCTATAACAAGGAACCAACCATTATCAAAACTTTTTGAAAATTATTCTACAAAGGAACCAAAGGCGTCTCAAGTTGGGTGTGAGATATAATCAATGTAGTACACCACCAATAGAATATATAAGTAATAAAAGTGTGTAAAAAAATTAAAGTGTGTAGTTACATGTAATAATAATCAATACTGAATAAATAAATAGTAGCCAACATTAGTTCTTGTAGGACACCAAGAGTCTCTACCTACATCAGTATGCCAAAATGAGTATCTCATAAGTAACCAAATATGTTATATTAATATATAATATATATCTAAATAGCTTATCAACCAATATGAACTAATTATGTTGGGACATAAGTAGGAATATACCAGAATACATTGAGTTGGATGGACCCTGGTTGTAACTAAAGTGTTCATTGTGAGTCTAAAGAATTATAATCTCATGCATGTGTATAGGACATGAATATCATAAAGAATGTGAGTATCAGGATCATCAGTGGAGATAAGTGTGGTGAGAAATTTTTCCCAACACCCTAATATAATGACCTATAATTTTATTCCCATCACTCAAATAACTATACTATGGTGAGAGATGGAATACTCAAGATGTGCTGTAAGGGAGAGTAAATCACCATTCTCCAAAAGTCACTTAACTATCATTCAAATCCCAATATCAATGATGTAGTCATAATTATTTATATGACATAATACATATCCACATTTGAATAATAAAATATATTCTCAAAAAAACAATGAATCATGGTTCAAATAAAACATAGATCATTATTATAAAACAATAGTTGTGTCCTCTTACACTCTAATTCCAATAAAATTTTAACTATCCTTTTTATAAAATTAATAAATGAAATTGATAAACAATACTTTACAAACCACATAGATAGTGGTTGGTCCATTTTAAAAATGATCTCTTTTTGGAAATTGATGTTATATTTCAATCTAGGAACAGAATAGGTTCTATAGTTCAAGGAACATTCACATAAAAGCCGAAAATTAAATTTACTATCCAATAAAAACTATTAGAAGTTTTACTTGTCATTTAATAAATTAGATATGATGTGTAATTTATTTTTTCACACCTAGGGTATGGATTATATTTAGGTCTCCATCATCTACCCACGTAGAAAAGGAAATTGGTTGTTTAACGACAAGGGTATTTCAATTTAGAAATGAAGAACTCAATATTAGGAAACGCGCGACAATAGTCAGTGTGTTTTACAATAGAGGAATTGTGAATGAAACCCAAATTTTATGGGAAGCATCTATACCATTCACCATGGGTTCATAGCGGACTCCTCATTAAATATTGTCTTCAGAATTAATGTTTATCGGATGAAAATGTAGAAACATTAGAACTATATGAAAAAAGACTTTATGAGATCACACCAATATAGTGCATGACATATGAATGGAAACCATTTAAGGAAGTAAGAGTATTAGATATCTTATCGATAAATATCCAATTTGACTAGTGGAGTTCAATTTAACAAATGGATGAGTAGATGAAATAAAATTATAACAATGGAGGAGAAGTGGTCTTATAGTAGAGGGTAGGAAATGTTTTATCTTTTGGATATAAATAAGATAGGATGCGGTGTTTTTTAATTAATTATGGGATATTGTTAGAACAAACCATCCTGATAGAGTTGCATGGTTTTTGCTACCCGATTGTGAAAAAGCTGTTCCCACCATGTAGTATAGTACTTCCAAAAGAGAACCACACATTGGATAGGTGAAATGATAGCCTAACCGTGTGAATGGAATGTGAATATCACTATCCCCCAGCATTTGTAAGGATTCATGAACATGTTCTTATAATAGCATAGCTAGAGGGAAACATTGTACCCTTATACATCTCAAATAATTCCCTGTATGGTTACCCCATATGGTTTGTATTTACCATCCAATAACCATGAGACTTTCTCTATTTTTTCAATTCATAGAGCTCTAAGATCTTAGGAATCTAGAGACACTCCCAAAACAATCAATGGTCTATAATGATAGTTTTCCAAGGTTGAAAAAAATATTTAAAATTAAAAAAATGAGATGTATCTTTGAGAAAAGATGTTTCAGTGAAACCCACCCTCTGTAATGTTACTCATCCTTTGGTTTGAATTATGAGGGAAATAATGTATCATCATAAAAGGGTTCACCTACAGAGATCATATATTAGTTTCCTGATCCAAATTCATATCTAGTACTCAAATATCCTACAATAACACTATAACTAAATGGATACAACTTCCTCATAGTGTCTTCATGCGCTGATCCACAATACACACTGGGTACTCAAACGAAGCATCCATCTCTAACTCTAACACATCATGTGGGAAAACATGTGATATATGTTCATAATATCATAGTATATTTATTATATGAATGACATCATGCATAGTCCACTATCTCTATAGATATGGAATCTAGAAATACATTGGCCTTATTTGATTCAAGATCTCAAAAGGACCAACAAATCATTGTGAAATATTACCCTACTACTTAATATTCCTATGTCTCATCCTAGGTAAAATTCAAATTAATTTTGATCTCTATCCCCAAATTTAATAGGTCATCGACATCACTTGGCATAAAACTAAAATCTAGACCGAGCTATCAACCTTTTTTTGATCAACATGACCTATTCTATATCGTTTTGAACAACAAACAAGTAAAAGTAAATCAACTTTTATTATATCTACTCATCAAAGAAGTGTGCATAATTTCATACCATAAAATTATTCAAAATGATTCCTATAAATGTAATCCATAAATTAGTTATTATAATACAACTCAAAAAGAGTTATGTTTATTTTCCATGAACTCCTAAATTCAATGACATTTTCCTGAAAAACATCCTCTAAAAACTAAATCACGTGCTCTTCCTATCCATCATTTTGAGGGTGATAGGTCATTCTGAGAAGCAAATATGTACCCATTTACTTTTGAAACCCCTTACATAATAATGATTGAAATCAATTGTTTCTTTCATATATGGTTGATCGTGGAACTTCATGATGTTTTAAGACCTCGTGGATGTATAACCTCCCTAGACCATCTACCAAGATGGTATATCACACATGTTAGAAATGTGATATCTCTATTAAATGACCAATGACTACCCAAGTTGTATAATTTTTACAAGTTCATATGGGTACAAATGTCATGAAATCCCTAGAATGAGCATTTCATTTCCACATGGGAATGGAAAAATACTGTAAAATTCATGATGTTCACTAATGTTCTACCTTCACCTAAAGAAAGGTGGAATATCAAGTAATAATTTAAACTACATCCCATTTTATAGAAGGAAACCAATTTTGCAGATGTATGTATCAATTCATATTCATGACAGCATGCAGCACTCCCAGTTGAAGGAATGAAATTCTCACATCATCTCCTTTGAAATGTATGTTGTGACCCACTCTTGCCCATTGTAGTGTAAGGTATCATCCTCAATTGTAGTCCAACCAGAAGATGAATCATCATATTAGATACACTACATTAAGAAATAAACCCTATAATACATATAATTTCCTCATAGTTTCGTATTCAAAATGATTCCAATTCACTATTAAGGTTGTGAGGGTGGTATGTCGATGGTACTCTAGAATCTCAACATGAATCTATGAGAACAAGGACATACAATTCCACTCACCAAATACCTCATTATCTTTGTAGTCTGATTCATTTAGCTCTGATCATTGTCTATAACATTACCAATCTACGGAGTATAGGAACGCAAAAAATAAAATTATTATTGATAGATAATTTCTAAATATTCATATCACGCCCCATCAAGATTCCATTGAGAGGGTTGTGATATGTGAATTCCATAAAATCCTATTGATGTAAATAGTTTCTATAAATGAATAGATCATGAAAAAAAGTATCTATCTCATTGTCATGCATCATGGAATTCTACTCACGAGGTGTCAAATAATGATACTCATACATGATGACTCACTCATCTTACATCGTAATAGAAATAAACATAATACCTAATGTGTAACAATAAATATTATATCTCATAATTGTCTTTAGAAGAATTAGTATCATCGTTAAAAAAAATATTCCCTACATTCTTGAAGGCAACACTAAATATATATAACCAAATTAATTTATCATTCTTTTTAATAATCCCCATAAGTGGTTCAGTAAGGCATGGGAAATCATAGATGATGCTACAGTAAGCCTCAATGTTCCCATGAAAAATTTAATTCCAAATATGTTCCCAGGATTTTGAAAGAAAACTAACTCTATCACTTTAATTGGGAATATTAGAACTCTGAATTTTGAGATAATGTGACACCGGAATTTGACTATGTCGATCCAAAAATGGTATTTGTGGGGCCTGGCATGAAGATAATTTTATCTCGGTGTATTCATCTTCATAAAAAGATGATGGGAATGGTAATTTTGAGTTCAAAAATTTAATATCATATCATCCAAAAATATGACAACAATTGAATCTAGATTGAGGTGAAAAAACTGATTCATTAGATCCATTAATTTTATAGGTGTGTTCGTGAGACAAAATGTCCTCACATTCTATGTTTATAGGCCATTTCCTTTCCATACTTATAAGAAATATATGTATGATTACCTGCCACACATACGATTGTAGACATACCTAATATCAATATTTTAATACACTCTCACTCCTCAGAGCTGATCAATGAGGATGGAAATTCGATGTAGTGATTACTGATTCCTTGCCTTAATATAATTTTACAATCAATAATCCACAAAAATAATGAATGTACCATCCACCTTGGTCAAAAAGAAATTGGTGAACCCCTTGGAGATGTTTTGCAGTATATTAAACCTTTATCCTCCTTCTCCTCTTCCAATTTCTTAAGCAGGAGATGCTCCATAGGTTCCATCCAGTAATGAGGAATTGTCCTTGATTTTTTTTCTATCACAATATCAAAAGTGATTAACACCTCTCTCCTTGAATGTATTCCATAAAATTCAACATGGATGACATCCTTGAAATGATAAACGAGAGGTGGTAAAATCATATGTCATAACCCATAACCAATACAAAAGAGAATACTGGTTTGAGATATCACACTACCAAACCCTTTCTGATCAAGTCCATCTCGAGCCAAAAGAATTACCCATTCTCCCTTATAAACATATCTATCACCATATAATGATGAAAAAAAATCAACCTATGATCATAACATCCAATATGAGATATATAGAGAACTAACGAGTCCATCCCAATGATTACACAAAATCCATTCATGTCATGGATCAAAAGATAACATATAATGAAATATAATTATATCTCAATGGGACAATCTCTACATTAGAAAACATTATTTGTTCGGATACCTAAATAGGTACTGAGTGTCATAACACCACACATGTTTTTTATAAATAATACCATAATCTCGATAGATTTCTCAAATATAGAATAGAAAAACATTACAATCTAAAATATTGTGGACACTAATGTGGAGGTTACATGAATAGTACCTTAAACAAGAAAAGGTATGGTGATCTTCTCGTCTAACATAGGGTGTGCATCATGTAATTGGATTCAACCATTTCCATGAGTCACAACCTTACAGCCATAAGAAATCATGCTCTAATTACTTTGATAAGCATGTGTTCGAGTATCACTTTCACAAACACCATCTATTTGTGAGTGGATGGTTATATTATAGCCTCCATCCTAGTGAGATGATTCTAGCTCCACTACAAATTGTGGAGTAGTCGTAGACCCCCACATTGTAGGATCTGATCGAAAGGTCAGAATTTTTTTGGACATTGCCAATCCTTTTGAATCCTGTTATTTCCACTGGATATTATAATCACTTATTGATTTATGTATCAACATCTTACACTGGGGGAAAATAATAATGTTGTCATTACATGATTTATTACTACTACTAATTCCATAAGAATCATGAATGTGATATCTTCAACATTTGGAAGAAACACTTGCATATTTTGGGTCTCAAATAGCCTAACATGCACCATCATCTTCCCTTATATCCCTATAATTATTAAGGATCCATATAAAGATCATAGAAATAGTGGTCAACCAAAAAACAGTAAAATTTAATCAGATGGTGTATACCACAATATCCTTCGATAACCTGATGGTAATGATATTATCGCCTAATATAAGAAGAGAAAATCATTGAAACACAACAAAATGAAAAGAATATTCCTTGATAGACATGGATCCCAACCAAAGGTTAATAAAATCATGATCATTACTATTCCTTAGATTCTATTAAATGAAGTAGTCATAAAATATCATTTGTCTATTTTCCAAGACCATGTCATGATGCCATTATTCTTGGGTAATAACATCACATCGTTACATTGCAGAATTTCATTAAATTTAAGTAGAATGTTTTACACTACTCATTGGAGGTATCTCCATATTCACAATGATAATTTTGTGTCTTCCATCCATTAATCAATAACATGTTGGCCACAAACCAACCAAATGGATGGATGACGCTACTGTTGAAACTGTAGAGTCACCTATGTCCTAGTCGTGGAAGGTTGAGAAACACCTTGCTTGTTCTTAATTATTTAAATGATCACATATCAAAACTATGTATCAATTCCCATATCCTAAATAACATGAGTTTATATAAGTGGAACTGCTGGAGGGATAACAAGTAGATAATGTCCATCCACCTCTAATGCATGGTCGTTGCTGCAATCATGTTGTATGATATGCGGATGTTGAACATGTTATCATGACATGTCAACATGATTATGTTATCAAAATTTATTTGTTGTATAGGAAATATCCTATGTCATCTCTCTATGAGATTTGTAGGATTAAATAGTGTTTTTAATCAAAATTAATAAAATAGGGTGGTGTTTTTGAAAATTAGTTTTAAAATAATATTACTCAATTAAAGAATTTAGTAGTTGATAAATAAAGCTGGTGTTTTTTATAATAATTATAGAATGATGTAATCACATTTTTACTACACACCATGTTTATTCAACTTTATGAAAATTAAATATTGTTTAATGGAATCAATTTTTTATGTGTTTTCAAAATCTTGAATCCCCTCCGGCCTCCTACAATGATGAAATAAACCCAACCCTAGATCCAAAAAAACGTATCCATGATTTGGACTAAATAAAAAGAGTGAAGGATTCCAATGATTATAGATATCTCAATTTTTGGGTGAGAAAAAGTGGAATCTTGTCTTGTCCAATATGGACACCCCAATATTCCTACATAAACATAAACTCATTCGATATTGAAATGAAGGATGTTTCACATTATTATACCAAATATATGAATTTAGATATGATTCATGTTAATATAAAACATCAATGAGGAAATGAGTTTTCAGTGGGTGGATGAGGCTTGAGTGAAAATAATCCTTCATCCATGATCTCCCTATTGGATGAGATGCCCACAAAAAATCTAGGATGAGGAAATGAGTTTTTTGGGTATCCAATGTGGAAGATATTTTCATCATATTTGAGCTTAAAAATTAGGTTCCTAAGTTTTTCTTTTATAGAAATAAATTTGATGTTGTTTTGGGCACCCATATTTTAAAATACCAGGTGGCCCGTGTTTATGGTTGGGATGATATCCATATATTGATTTGAAAAAAATTAGAATATTTTCCCAAGATCTTATATATATAAAAATAACATTATGCTAAATTTGGAAAACTACATCCATAGATACGGATGAAATACAAAAAAAATATTTTTACATCATGAATATTATTTTTCTTGGACTGATCAGTTTAGTTGGGCTGCATAATTGTTGAACTGGGTTTGGGATTATTCAATAGAGTTATATCCCACTAAATATTGGATCATCCCACAAAATAGAATCCAAATTTTCTATATATAGTATATTAAAAGTGCGGATGAGTCCACATGTATGCTTAGGATCCATTGATGTTAGGCCCATTTTTCTTTATATTCATTTGGGGACCTCCAAATTACCTCCACCTATAATGAACCCATAAAAACACGTGAAATATAAATTATTTATAGTTATAAACATTAAAAAAATTAATAAACAATGATTTGGAATTTATAATATTATTTTTAATTTAGAATTCAAAATCAGTTTAATAAAGTTGTATAGGGGTGAAATAGAATAGTAAATCATGATATGATCACTCCCACAAACACAAAAAAATTTAGTCCTGGGAAAAGACACATTTTAAAAAATATTGTATAGCCATATTCCCAACTTCATGAAGATTTATTTTTCAATTAATGTTTTATTTGCGATAGAAATGTGTTCAATGAAAAAATCACACCAAGTGGTCATTCCCATTGAGCATGGAAAAGATGTCACATAAATTGTATCAATATAAAATTCATGGAATATATTGATACAAATTTGAGAATATAATTCAAAAATAAAACATTTTACTAACTCTAAAAACATGTGTGTGAAAAATATTTCTTAATATTTATTCGACTTTCCATCTAGAAAATATAGGTTATTTTAAAAAAATTATACATACATTATTATGTCTACCAGATCTTCCATACATCATTTTCAATGAAATTTCAATACCCACCAACTTAATCATTCCAAAATTTAAATCATTATTCTCCCAAATTAGATATCCCCATATATTGTACAAATCATCACTCCGTTCATTTATTATTTTTTTGGTTCTATTTTTATCAAAATATTTCACATGTATGAAATATAATATTCATCTGTGAAACCTTTTTTGATCTCTTAAAGACACTACATTTAATTATAATTAATATATAAACATTTGAGGAAGAGATTTTTTGTCCTTACCCCAAGAGAATACAATATTTTTTTGTCTTTTGGATTTTGTTTTATTTATTTAATTTTTTAGGGTGTATAACAGTTAGATAACCGGTACAAACACATAGGCGAATCATGTAAAATAATGAAAAAAATTAGATAAGGAATGGATGTATGAGAAAATATATTTTAAAAGTTGATAAATATTAACAAACATATATTTGACTTATTTTTAGAATAAAAAATTGATGTATCATGGTTTGTTGAAAAATATTTGTGGAGATATTAAATGAAATAATTTTCCAATAAACATTTTATAAAAAGGGTATTAGTCTTCTAAAATGTTTCAATGTTAATCAAAAATTCATATCATTGATAGAAAACCAATTCTCTATAAAAAGTCACATGTAAATGTTAAATTAATGACAAAACACACATTCAATCTGTGAAACAAAAAATTAATGTTAAAACAAATTGAAATAGGTAAATTCCATATACATTTTCAATAGTTTCACTGATTATGATGGGATTGAAAATGAATATTATAACATAACAGTGATAGGTGGATGGGAGGGAAGATTACAATACTACTCCACAATTGAAAATGAGAAAAATAAAATTAATGATTACAATTCAAAACAAACACAAAAATTTAACCACCCTACCCCAAACTACATTATATGGTGTCCTCACTGTAATAAAAGAGAAGTAGGGAAAGAAAAATGAAACCATGTTGGTGTCATTGGTAGTTTTCATCTTGAATATGTAGTTCTTGTATCTAGTAATATAGAATGGATTCATGAAAGTTCATCCACCATTACTTAATGACAATGAAGGTTTGTTTTGATTCAACATTTTTAACGTGCACAATAATAAATGTATACCCATTTCTAATAGTCTATATGTGAAACCAGTGACAACGATGCAAAACTGGATAAAAATTTATCCTTATATTAAAAATAATGACCGAATTCCCAATTTAGAATTAATGATTATAGAAGAGGATATATTTTAAAACCTAGGCTCTATCCTTATAAATCTAGGAGTTATTATATTATTATCTTCTCATTTCCCCCATATAATGAATATGTGCATTCATCTGGGAAGAAAAATAGAATGACTATAATTTAATTATTTAATGGCCCTCTAGGATCGATTGTCTATCATAACATGGAGGTGAAAACCCATTAAAAATAATCTAATATGGTTACATGCTGATGGGTGTTTGGAATGGAGTATGAAAATCTCATAATAAATCGTCAAGTCTAAGACAACAATATTTTTATTATATTGTATAGTTTTTCCATGTTTTTTTTACCTTGACATTTGACACCACATAATGACCATTATATTGTGAATTATTTGAAGTAGAAACTCAATGCCAGAACCAATATTGATTAAAAAGTGGGTCTATTATTCAATTACTAAAATAAGCACCTAGGTCATTGATGTTTAATCTATGTGTTCAAAACATACAAAAAATTTGGATTCTCAAAATTCCAACAATTTTCTTTCAATCATCAATCCCAGTGTCTCATGCCCTCTACCCATTTTAAAACATAATCAACTATAATTTTTTTTACATGTACCCAAAAGAATTGTGGAATAATCCTACAAATTCACTTCTGAAAATGTATCAAATGTCTTGAAAATAATGGGTTGTTATGGAATTTAATTTATTTTAGTTAAATTAACCATTCATTTCTGGAGAGGAAAATATTCATAAACATTAATAGAATCCCAAATTTATCTAGCCAAAATATTCAAGAAATGAGAACCTTTTGATTGGTCTATTGGCAACCAAAGTGCCTCTAATAGCAAGATTTTGTAAGAACCTAATGATATATTGAAACATTCTATTAAGAATATAAAAAATGAGGATATGATCACTACAAGTGAGCTAAAGGTTGGTTATATCCCAAATATACAAACCATAATCCTATTTAGTTGATCAGCATAGTATTTATTTAAATTAGAAGGAATGGAAGATGCTACCAAATAATTTAAAATTTTATTATAATAAGTAATATCATCTTTCACTGGGTAAAATTGACCAGAAGGAATCATGAGATTTATAGCATATGTGTGGATGAGTCAATGTATAAGGATGGGACGATCTACCTGATATATCCAAACAACACCTTCTCTACACCTTTTTTGTCACCAATTTGAAGATTAAATCCCTAATGGATATGTATTTTGTGAATGAAACATGGTTTAGATTGTATTTTCATAAGGAGATACTAGATGGATTCATGGTCAAATAACACAATCAATTAGAACCCAAGAAGTTATGAACTGAATATATCAAGGAAAATATAATGTAAATGAATGAATTTTCATACAGAGCTCAGTTTTCTTGGGCATGGTCTAGTGTTTGAGGTATAGGCTACGAAATATGTGACTCCATTGATCTGTTTTTAAAAGACTACAAGAACCTCATAATTAAAGGAATCACAAATGAGATTAAATGTTAAATCCTATTGAGGATGTTGGATTAATGGTTGTGATGTGTGTCACAATTTCATTTTAATAAAATATTACTAACAATTTTTATCCAACAAAACAATATTTTTTTAGAGTAAAATGGACAGCGGATGTAAAATCATACTAATTTCATGAATAAATCAATGATAAAATAAAACATGAGCTAAGAAGGACCTCACATCCTATACATTTTTTGGATGTGATAGAGAATAATTTATATCAAATTTTAATATATCTACTTTGATAAAATCAAAATTAATGACATGTCCAATTGTTAAACATTGTCGCATAATGAAATTAAATTTACCACAATTTCATACATGATTATATTGAATACAATGATTCATGATAGGACCAACACTATTCAAACACTAGTCAAAATAGGATCCATAAATAGTCAAATCCCCCATGAATACTTCTATAAAAGTATCTATGTAATCCAATAAAATAATATCCATCCATCAATGGAATATACCTCAATCTTTTCATAGACCAAATTGAATCCTAATATATGAAAATGTTCTAATGGAGAATGTGATGGTTGAATTTTATGGATCCTCCTAGGTAATATAGATTTGAAATTATAAAAAATAACCATCATGAAAAGATTATTAGGAATTCCAAGCTATACTCTCTAGAATCTGGTTAATGACCAAAAATGGGACAAGGTCCATCCTAGTGTGTCAGTTTAGTCTATGATATTTTATACCAACACGAATACTATTCCTCAAACTGGTTCAAACCAATTAATTTTTTTCCTTTTTATTAAACGAAGAACATTTTTTTATGAACTAATTGAACTGTAATAACCCATTGGCTATCAAAGATATGTTAAATTAACCCAGTTTCTATTAATTTGATCACCTGATTCTTAAAAACATCAAGGAGCTTTTGGTTCAGTCATTATTTTCCCTGCTTCAATGGTATAGAATCGTTATTTAACAATATACGATTCTTGAAAATTGATTGGTTAATACCAAGAGTGTTTTAAATACTCAATCTTAATGCCTTTTTATAATCCCTATAATGATTAATTTGGCACAATTCATTCTCTGGATGATGTGTACTAGAAATAATGATAATCATGTTGTTTTCGTTATGAAGATATAATATTTCAACATTTTAGGCAGTGGTTTACGTTCAAAAGGAGGGGATTTATTTATTTATGAGAGTGAATGTGAATTTTAGAGGTCACTAGATTCATCTAATTGCTTAATAGAAATACATTTAGATGAAAAATAATCTTTTGTAATAACAAAATATTCATTGTGGTTCATGGTAACCATCTTGAAATTTTTATAAATAGGTATAAATTTATTTCATGATACATTACCTAGAATTTTTATCAAATATGAAAACATATAATGGTTATTAGGTGAATAAAAGATTTTTTTTCAGGGTACGGGAGTACATCAATAGAATTAATTGAATGTGGGAATGTTTTTCCGAGGGGTGCTTCAAATAATCAAGGATGCTGATGTGGAAAATGTTATCACCAAACTCTATAGATAATGTAACATTGTGTAAATTAACTACTTTTGGTAGTTTTTAGGAATTTACACTCTAATATAATTGGGGCACGTCTATTCATCATATTATCATCCATTTTGGGAATATAAAAATCAGCAGTAATAATCACAACTTTCAACCTCACAAGAACATAATCTAATAGACGAGTTAGGTTTTTTGTAATCTAGTTTTATAGATAAATAAAAATTTTCATGGTCTCAAAATTCACAAAATTAACTTAAATGAAAATTGGGTTAGGCATCATATTTATAGAGGCCCAAAAATGAAGCATAGAATCTAAAATGAATTACTTCCCCAATGGTGAATGGAATCAAGAATGTTCAACAATCATTGTATTTGGAGGGAATTTATTTCTCTAATGAATCTGAGTAATTCCACACCATGATTAGTTTTTCATTTCCTCAGGTTCATGTTCCCTGTATTGAAATATCCTCTAGAAACAGGCCGTATCATTGAATTTGTTTTGAGATATAAATAAAGGGAATGTTAACTAATATTTTTTTGAAATTTTTCTATGATTTAATTATCATGTTATGTTAATTTTGTGTCTGTGGATGTGTGTTCCTTAATATAAATAGAAGAGGAACGTTTTTTATTGGCGGTTCATTAAATGATACTCTCTTTCTTTGGCAGGGCTTCTCTCAAGAAAATTTGTTTCTCATTCTTAACGTTATCAGTGGTTGGTATGGTGGTATCCTTATGTGGGGATGATTAAAATAGTGTGTTCATTTAGATATTAAGTACCACCCCCATATGATATGTGATTTAAAAAACATTTACCTCGTCTTTAGGGTTGAAAAGTGGTTGATAAATAATTTTACCAGCTCATTGAGTTCATATTTCAAAAACATAGTTTAGGTCTTGGGATAATTGATTTTTTAGATCCTATATCTATGTTTTTTGGTTTAGTGGAATTAGGTATTATTTTCATCAATTTTTTTCAACATGTCTTCTATACTGGGGTTATGTTTTGTAGGGGTTATTTGGAAGAAATTTTTATTGTCCCAGGATTTCTATGTGGTGGTGGTGGATGGATTCTCCTTCCGGGTTAGTTCCACCATTTTTTAGGTCGGTTGAATACCCCATTCCCTATTATCTTGTTTTTATTTCCACCTAGGGTTGGATACACAATATGGTTCTTCCATAATGGGTAAGTTATATGGGTTTCCTAGAAATATTTACTCACAAATCTCAAAAGATTCACTATGTTAGGGGTAAATGTCAAAATAGTGGGTATCATAAGAACATTTACCATAATATATGGGTGGAGGATATTGGGATTTTCATTAGGAAGGATTATATTTTGGATAAAGGTACATAAATCGTTAAGCATGATGTCTAACATCTTCTCGAAATCTGATATTTTTATCTCATGGACACCTCGAATTGATACATTTAAAGTTGAACTAATTATTAAGTGTTCCACTCCAGGTTATTAATGAGGTTCTTTTTAGTGATTGGGGGGGTTTAAAAACTACACCACCTATAGTAGTAATAATTATTTTACAATCTTTTGGTATTAAACCTTCATTATAATAATTTGTTAACTGTGTATCACTAATATTGTGTTGGGTGAAACATGAAAAAATTCATTTAAATCATTGACATTAATAAAAAATATTTTCCATTTTATTTATCCATTAAAAATATTCTTTACCTTATAGTATTTGTTTATGATGGTGGGATATATTTTTTATGAGAATGTCGTTAAATTTCATCACATCCTCTAATAGCGGGGTTAACATAATAAGACCAATATTTTTTATTATATTCTAAATTGAATGGAAATACTCTATGTTTTATATCATTGTCATTAAATTTTTCAGGATTCAATTTTTATGACATAGTTTCAAATTATTTTATTTTTTTTATGTGGGTCTTCCCTAGAGAGTCCATGAAGTTTTGGAAATAAGTGATTTAGGTTGTATTTTTGTTCACAGTATGGTTCTTCAATTATTATTTTTATCTATGAGAGATGGGTATCAACATCAAGTATGGTATCCTCTTTTAATGAATAATTAGTTTCATATATATTATATATTTTTATTTCAGTTTTATTTGTTCATTATAAGAATAAAATGATCGTGATTAGTTTTAATGTTTTTTAGTCCACCTTCATGGGATCAGTTTCTATGACCCTTAATCCTCCTAGGTTAATTTTTGTAAGTAAATTTTTGATCTAATAAATATTACATCTTCCATAAGCCCTAAAATTTAATATTTTAGAAAAATGATAAAAATAACTTAGTGAAATATATATTCACATTAATATTTTCGAAACACACAATTTTTTTTAACAAAATACACAATGAAAACAAAATATATCTCTAAAAACAATACATAAATTTGACCAAATTTTCATGACATACCCAACTGAGAATGTATATAATATTTATTTTTATTAAATATAAGACCCTATGTTGTCTCTCAATATGTGTTACATAGTTAATGTTTTTATTTTTAATGAAAATTAATGATATATGGGTGGATTTTAAAATAGTTTTAGAAATAAAATAAATTAAAAAATTGGGTCACTATTGTACAAGAATGTAGAAATTTTTATAATAATTATAGAATGAGGCAATTTCATGTTCACTACACACCTTGGGTAGTTTATCATTCTGATAAATAAACATGTATTAATGTAAGCCTTTGGTTGAAAGTAGTTTAAATCTTGATTCCGCTCATGCCTGTTAAAATGATGCATAAAGGACCAACCCCTAACACCAAAATCATGTTGTCATGTTATTGAACTTATGAAAAGAGTGAATGAATCCACATAATTATTATATGTTATGTATGGGTGATATAAATAGGATTATCCACTTTTCTAATTGGAACAAAATAATATCTCAAATTAGATCTCAACAAAATATATCTTGAAATAAAATGAGATTCACATTATTAAACCAAATCAATTATTTGAAATTAGTAGAATATAAAGTTAAAATATAAGTTAACTATTTCAAACATAAATTTCTAAAATATAGTATAACAAAAAGTTTCAAAACTCCCTAGTTAGATAAATAACATGTGGAATTGGAGGATAAGTTAGAACATCACCTTCATCCTTGACCAACAATCAAGTATACGGGCCTATAGAACATCTAGAATGAAGAGAGGAAACATTTGGGTCTAAATATTTCCAATAATTTCTTCACAGTTGAACATGAAAATGAGGTTCCCATGGTGCCCTTTTATAGTAAAAATTGAGAGGTTTTATTGGGTACCTATATTTTGAAATACCATATCGGCCATGGAATTGGGTGAAAAACATTATAAATCATTACAAAAAATTACAAACATGTTTCCCCATATATTGAAGATCACCAAAGATTATTGGGTACCTCTTTGAAAAATAAAACATGAATAATGGATTAACTAACATAGAACAATCGTTTTGACATCAAAAATAATCTTTTTCTTGGATATATTAGTTATGTTGGACACATTCATGGTAGAATCAGTCTTGTGTGTATTTAGAAGAGTTGTTTCTCACAAAATTGTGGATCAGAAGACAAAATATCAGCTCAATTTGATTCAACGATTGGCTACAGTGCATGGATGATTTAACATGTATGTTTGGGTTCATATGCACTTTGTCCCATTTTTCATAAACTTCATTTTGGTCCCTCCAAATTACCATCAACTATTATTAAAATTTAAATAAAAGTGAAATATCTATTGTTAACAATTGTAAATGTTATATAATTTATCCATACATAATGTGGTCTTTCATATTATATTTAGAATTTATAAAAAAATGTTTAACACCATGATGTAGGGGTGAAATATGACTATGAATCATGGTTCGATCAGACATCATAGAGGCCAGAAATCACAATAAAATTTAAACACCTTATAAAATAAATTAATTGATTATAGGATCACAAATATATATCTATAGACGACACATTTCCTTCATATGAATGAAATAAAACCTTTATTTCTGCTCTAAATTCCTGATCTATTTGGTTGAAAATAACTTTTCAGGCCATAACAAAGTAATAGAAACACACAATCTACCCTGTACTATGGCCAGGTTTGGATATACAAATCATATACCATATTCAGGGTTTCATTATACAGTGTTTCATTTTCATGATATTGATTAGAAAACCATTATTTTTCAAATCACATCTTATTTAGTAGAAACTACTTTAGATTAAATGATTTAAATTCAATCATGTTCATAGTTATGTATAAATAATACATATTTCATGTTCCATAACTAATTGGTCCAACACCCCACAATATAGAATAATTGATAGTTTAAGGGATAATCATCATATTTGAGAATGTATAGTTATGTTTATCCTAGACACAGAATTATTTTAATGATCTAATCCCTATAATAAAATTAAACACATTTCTATACAAATAATCTTAGGAGGGACAATATGCGAAAGGAAATGAATGTTTGAAGTAGAAATATTAGGGAAACATGATTGCCATACCATTCATAATGTGTGTAAAATTATTAATGATATATAAGTCCCTTATTCAAATATTCTATGTAAATGTAAATATTCAATGAAATAAATCAAGTAATAAGAGTGTCAGAAAACATGTGCATCTCCCAATGTTGATGTCATATCAACCATAATAGCTAAAAAATATATCAATAGTAACCCATCCTAGGATATTTGGGTTTCTATTATACATGGGTTTGAGACACTATAGAATAGGCTCATTACCAAGCCTCGTTAAATCAAAGTACCCAATGAAATAAGTGCATCCAAGAGTCCCAGGTTCAAAACCAGGAAGACGCATAATTTTGAGGGTACATTAGTAGTACTGTAACAGTTACTATAGAAGGCACTGTAGCAGTTACTGTTCGGTACTATGGCAGAAGGACCTATTCACCTTGGGCCACCAGTTTGGGCTTGGAGTCCTTTAGGCATTCGGGCCACCCAAGGCCTTTGGGTCAGTAAGGCTTTCGGGCCACCTCAAGGTCCTTAGGGCCACCGGATATGTAGTTGCATAGACAGATTCAACAAGGAACCACTCTAGAAGAGTAAAGAGCATGTCACATCCACCAGAACATGGCTAAATAGACTTTTCAAGATTGAGAGTGTATGGCATTTTCCATCGGTACCACACCTGTGCACCCCTGCACATGGACATGATTGCCAAATAGATAAGCAAAGGTATAGAGCTGATCATGATATAGATGCTGGGGAGGACTAGTTTCAATTAGTCATAGTCTATATGATTTTCTTAATACCTACAGGTTATGTAATGTCTCCAAGCCTACGAGCAATATAATTCCTAATCCTACAGGCCTTATAAGGGTTCCCCCTCATCCCTTGAAAGGGGGGGGGGGCTTATCCGAAAATCAATAAAAAGAATGAAATTGGGCCATTCAGTCAAGGAACCTGAAAAATAATGCTCTGATAACACTTTGTAACATCCTGACTAGGGATACACTAATTATGTTCCCCGATCTGGAAGGAAACATTGCCTCAAGTACGCCACAATATACGCCATGTGATATTGACAAGTAGAAATGGTCTATGGTGGTAAATAATTGTGACTATACCCTTGTATCATAGTGTCACCTTATAAATAAAGTAGATAAACACATGTTGTGGAAGAAATCATTAAATCAACACTAGAAAAAATGGACCAGTAACAAATCGTTGTAGAAATATTGATATTATAGAATATCACAAAACCTGAAAATATAATAAATGGACTAAGATTCATAAATTACCAACAAAATATTACAGTATGAAATTATAATATTATTAGTTGTATAAATGATGTTATGAAACCTAGATATACAAAAAGGGGGAAACATGGTACAAATACATCCAACATGCTATAAAAAATTAAAAAAGTGAAAAGGATAATCCAATAGATTCTTGAGCATATTCCTGGTCATTATCTACTATTACCCATTATATATTTTAAACATATCAATAATATTTAATAGGTATCAATCCATTATCCATACATATTAACAAGTAATATGTAGTGACCCGAAGCTTGACGTACAAAGATATTACATTACTTTTGCGGAATACATAATAAATAACCAAAATAGACACACAAGGACCATAATAGTTTAGTTTCTTTGGAATCTTGGAACGTAATCTTCTAATCGTGGTGAAAGATCTTCAACATCTCCCATAAAGATCATCCACTTTTTGTTTCCTTACCTAAAACCATTCTTTTAATCCTAGGGGAAAATAAAACATAAAAAGGGTGAGCTCAAATGCTCAGTAAGGGTAAGCATGGATAAAATAAAACATACCATATACATTTGAACATAAAAACATGAACATAATGTTTAAACATCAAAATCTTGAGCAACGACTTAACATGGATGTATATAAGGCATAGATCATAATGAGACATAAATCATGATAACATAGCATGGGAATAAAACATGTAATTGTGGCATCTATTAATCACATTTAATGATTTCCATAGTAGCCAAGGCATTGCTTCCAAGACCATCTTAGTGGACAAAGTCCCTTTCTGAATCGAGTTCAATCCTCGTTCTAGTCCTGTAATACTGAACCGAATTAACTTACCGTTCCAGCCATGTATATCTCACGAGATATAAATCTTTACCCAATGCATTGGAGGGTGATATAGGTCCCACTCATCTCATATTGAAATCATTATTTCGTGTGCCACAATACAAACATATATCATTAATCATAACCCAAGAATAAAATGGGTTTCATAAACATCATTCCATCATAACGTAATCCATAAAACAATTGGATATTATTTCATCATTAGAAACGTGAAAACATGTAAATCATAGATACATGATACTTGAAACATACACATGTGAAATAATTTCATATTAGATGAAAATGGTTTTGATAAAACATTTGAAATGAATTCTTGATAAAAATATCCTTTTTTCTTCATAAACATTTTATTTTCGCAAAATGTCATGCTATTTTAAAAGAAAAGGGTTTTGATGAAAATAGTCATGAAATATTTTGGAGGAAGCTTCATGAAAATACGGCTTTATAAAACCGTAAATATCATTTCATGCCGTATACGCTAAAAAAACATTCTTCTCGTACTTTTGTCGGAAAAGTCAAAAAGTACCTTGTAGGGTAAATAAATGAAAGATTCCTTCCATACCATGGGGTAAAAGTCAAAATGGGTAAAAAGAACTTTAAACATACATGAATACACTTTTATAAAAAATGGACATGGATGATAGCAATAACCCCAGTAAATACTTACGAATAAACAATATCGGATAAAAATGAGATTTGTACCATTATCCCTTACCATAGGTCCAATATGCTTCGTAAGTATCTGAACCTCCTGTATAATGATTTAAATAATGAAATTTACTTATTACAGAATCATATTCATTGTTATGATATCATATATAGTTCACTTATGACTTTATATTAACCGTTCTTTTGTAAATTCCATGTTAAAGAGCGTTTTGGGTAAAATCGTTTCATTTGTCGTCCATGTTTGGACTTGTAAT
This sequence comes from Viscum album, assembly GCA_963277665.1. NCBI lineage: Eukaryota > Viridiplantae > Streptophyta > Magnoliopsida > Santalales > Viscaceae > Viscum > Viscum album. The sequence continues at coordinate 1,116,791,076 of OY728146.1, forward strand.
TATTCATATGATTACTTAGATCATGATTAATTAATTCAAGAATATAAAACATGATTTATATAAAATATATATTCAGAATATACATATATATAATAGATCGATAAATGGAATGAAATACACCGTTCATGGAGATGGTAGGTCGTACGTACGCATGAACGTTGTTTTCGTTTCCTCATTGAATTGAATGGAATTAATTGGATGACATACATATATATATATAAATAGAGTATCATTATTATGTCATATATTTCATGATTACTTATTATATATAATTTATAATCATTCATGAATGGTTAATCATTGAGAATGAATCTCATCGCGTCGAGGAGACGGTATTCCGTACGTACGCACGAGCGATGATATCGTTCCCATGATTGTGGAATTTTATTGGAGTGTATTTATACTATTACAGAATCAATATCACTTTACAATAATCATATATATATATATTATTTACACCATTATACCCATCCATGTAAGGTGGTGGTGGAAAATAGATTACACCACGGCGTGGAGATGGTATTCCGTACGTACGCACCCGCTGTGATTTCGTTTTCCGTAGGTTGGATAGATGATGAAATTGGGTTGTTTCATACTTATAATAACATATCAATATATGATTGATACTGATGTTATTATTTCATATAGAAACAACCTAAGAAGAAAATGTGGAAGAAGAAATAAAGTTTAAAGAATCGGTAACAGACATTACCTCTTCTTTGAAGCGCCTCTTTGAGACCACCTCTTAGGGAACTAAAATTGGTCTTTGAATAAGACCAGGACCTATAGGATGTTTCTAGAGAATTGGAGAAAATAATTTTTCAGGGGTTGGCCGATCTTGAAGGCTTAATGTGGTGTGAGGAAGAGAGGGAGGAGGTGCCCTTCTATAAGGGAGGAGAGGGGCACCTTTGGAAAAACTAAAAATATTATTTACTTATAAAGTCATATTCAGTTATTAATAGCTCCAAATTGATTTATATAGAAGCTAAGCTGGGGATGGCTCGAAATAATCTCATCCAATAGAATTTAGACAAGTTTAAGTCATTATATTATCCTTATCTTTTAGTTTTAACTCTTAGTTAATTAGATTGACATTTGCCATGTCACATTGTATTTGTATATTATATAGTTAATAAACATACTATATACATCCAAGAGACCCCCAAGTGGTCCATTAATGATACACCTATCATGATATAAGTATATTGGTCGATCCTTTGATTTTAGGAATATAATAACAATTAATAATATAATATTTGTTTTAAGAACTATTTTATGTCAATTTTGAAACTATTTGATAATTGATTTTTGTGAAAATCATAACAGAATGATTAGTTTGAAAAAAGTTAATTAAATCAATACTAACATGTCAAATTAACATAGAAAATTATTGTAATTCATTAAAAGTCAAAATTACATTTATTTGGGTATTTATAATATCAATTATGTCAATATTTCATTAATAAGATAATTACTGCATCATCATTGTATCATAAATAAATTAAATTATATTAAGTCTAAAATTTAAAAAAATACCATTATGTAGGAAATATTTTTATATTTCTAAGGAATATTTATAGTCTAATTTATATTATGTATAACCCTATAAGAAAAATGATTTAGTTATTAAACTTTGATTTTATCTATTTTAACCCTTCTTTAAATAAATTAATAATAAATGTCCAAATCTAATCCAAGTGGGCCTAAATGGTCATATTTTATTCCTATGGTTTTTTTGGTCGAATTACACTTATCCAATATAATTATGACATGTGTTAGGGTAATAATAATAACACTTTTACCCTTAATTACCCTATTTACTTTTAAACGTGGTAAAAAAGTAAAAAGTTACTATTCACCAAAAATTATTTTCAACTCATTGAACCAAATTTTAGTCCTTCATATTAACCGTGTTTCTCGGATTTTTGAAATTCCACTCACAGAAGCGGTAAAATTATGTTTTATGAAAAAGTCAGTTTTTTAACTACCACTTAGTGGTTTCACTATTCATCAAAAAATGAAAGTTTCCAGAAAAATATCAAAAATTAGGCCTAAGCTATATTTGATATTAGGAATTCAAAAATTATGTCTATTTTACCAAATTCAAAACATATCGGTTGCATTATCTAATTTAAAAATTAATTTCCGCCGTCAAAACAAATAGTGTGTTTTTAAGAGATAATAACTATCAAAAGACTGACACTTGTTTATGTCTGGTTTAAATGTGAAATTACATCCAATGACCAACATTTTATTAAATTGTTAAAATATATTCTAAATATACTTTAAAACCATTCAAATTAATAATTTATCACTATTAATTATTTCGATTAAAAAAGTTGTTTTTAATTAAAATTTATTAATTTTCACTATTCATCGAAATATGAAAGTTATCCGAAAAGTACCAAAATTTCACCCTAAGAAAATTTCGATATTCCGAATCCAAAAATGAAGTCCATTTTGAATGATAAAATTTATAAAATTTCAAAATGTGGGAATTACTATTCATAACGATTAGTTCATTATAATATTATAATAATATCTCATTTAGTGAAACTCGGTATTTCATACTAAACACGCTATCGAGGAAGGTCGTGATTGTGTGTAATACAAGACAAGTCAGGGATGCATGTTGTGCAAGCTCCTTTTGGTGTAGTGTACAAAAAAAGACATTAATGAAATTAAAAAAAATATTTTTCATAAAATCTCGGGGTGTTACATTCTACCCCCCTTAAAATGAATTTCGCCCTCGAAATTCGCCGGGGTTATAAATGGTTTACTACTCGAAATTTTCTTTAATATAAAACGACATCGTAAAAAAGAAGACCAAAACTTGGCTTTAAAAACTAATGTATGAAACATAACGGTTACCCAGATTAACTCATCACTGGGTTTCCACGTAGGAAAACATAGGTGAAAATATGGATATGGAAGAAAAATCTAACCATAAAGTTATGATAGAGAGTGGTAGAGAACATGGCTATGAAAAAAACAATCACAAAGCAATAAATTTGTGACGATCATCTGATTCATCGGATATAAGAGCACTAGGACAACATTTTGGGTTTTCAAGATCATTTCCCTAAAGTTGATGAAATTGGAATTAGAAGAAATACTTTCGTGATTTTGGTACAGTCTCACCATTGGTTGTTCTTTGGACAATTTCCACTCCATATATTAAAGAAATGAAGTTGAATTTTTCATTAGTGGAGTGTTAGCAGATCATGTGATAGAATGATGGGTCATTCCATCTGTCTCAAACAAAAGGTTAGAAAAGTTATCAAAAAATACATAAGTCCATCTATAGTGAGATTAATCATATATGGTTCCTAAAATGGACTTATACTTCATATATCATACTGCTTAATATAATAAAACAATTTTCTACTAAATAGGGACTTCTTATAGGCCAGTGGTAGGCGATAAAGGCCAGTTGCACTTCGGTTGTGGGTTCGATTCCCATAGCCTTGTCTGACGCGATGGGTTGTCACCCATCCTACAGGTTTTCCTTTTTCTAAAACTACATTACTATAACATCACATTAATAATATCGAAAAATCTTCAATCCTTAAACAATACTAACTTATGTCCAACATAATCCATTCCGATCTTTAGGCTTGTCCAAAATAATGCTATCCAATCTCATATTATAGTGAAAACGATTACCAAAGAGTTCATATAACAAGCATGTTAATACCTTCGTTGATCCACATATATCATGAGATATGTCTTGTTGGTCACATTTCAAACATTCTAAGGCCTTAATCATGTATTCTCTTAAAAAATGAATACCCATTGAATCTTAGTGAAAACATGAGTGCTGTCAAAAGTTAACTCTTTCCACATACCAAAACCCCAAAATTCTATATATTCAAACCATGATATAACTATTTCCTTATATCAGTCATGAGCTCATGAATACTCTCAAACAGTTCATTTTCACTTTATCCCTTCATTTTGTGCATATCATCTTTTTTCCAAAAATATCTCAATCACTTTCCATGGTTACCGGTACCATAAAATTATTGAAAACCACAATAGAACAATACATAAATATTCCAATATTCCATGATACTATATACAACATTATTTTTGAATCCCATTACATAAACACTTAATCATTCCACCACATCGTTTTCATATTCAGCATCGCCAACAGTGATCGCATGTGACATCCCTTTGTCCTTTTCCGTATGTGGTTGCTCATGTTGATCATCACTAACCCCTGGATTTGGGAATTTATTAGCATAATGCCCCATTTTATTGCACTTGAAGCATTGAAGTGTTAGTGGTGAGTTCTCTATAGTCTTTTCTTTATTCACATCATTATAAACCCTTTTTCCATTACTTTGACACTCAGCTTCTCGATGACCTTCTTTTCCACACATAAAACATTTTCTAGTCCCTTTAAGGCAATCTCCACCATGCTTCTTTCCACAATTTGAGCATAAGGAAACATTCATCTTCTTTTCACCATTATTCTGAGATTTCTCCTTGAAATCCATCTTTTGTTTCTTGTCAAAACTATGAGATGGATAAGTAACACCAACTTCCATTTCTACCTTGATAGCACAATGCACAATTTCTTCATAGCTACTGAAGTCTCTTATAGCTAATGCCCTTCGAAGATTTGGTTATAAGCCACTGAAAAAATCGATCAACTTTACTTTCAGGTTGGATGATAAAGCTAGATTCATACCTTGAAAGCCTTGTAAAATTCTCTTCATATATGTAAAGACCCGCAAATTTCAAGGAAATTTTTTTTCTTAATTTTCTTTGGAATTTTACAAGAGCGCAGCTTCAGACGGCACCTGATTCCGAGGCCCGGTGTGCCCGGAATCAATTTCCGAAGTTTGGCTCGGGTACGTTCAGTGAACGGACGAGCGGGTTTTTCTATCTTTTGAACTGGTGCCCGGAATCGAATTCTGAGGGCACCGATGAAATCGCAGCGCCGGTATTTGCTTAGAAACGCCTCTTCCGGAGTTGCGTTTGCACAGACGTGGTTTTTAGATTTTGCGGCTTTAAGTCAGAAATAAAAATAAAGTTTGTGCGACAACTTTATTTTATTTCACTTAAGCTGCTTGGAAGCCACTTAAAGTCACTTAAAGGCGGCTTGAACTGAGTTGAACTGGATAGGATACTATCCAGAAATATCCTACCCCCTTGGTAGGATATTTGTGCGGTGGGACCCGCACGAGCCCCGCCGTTTCTTTCGCTAAGTAACGCACCCGCGAAAACCCGTCAAAGTAACTGAAAAGTCAACCGACGCGTTTTCTTTAATTCTTAACAGACCATTTAATTGGGCGGTTTATTTCGTGAATTAAATGGACTGTTTCTTCGTGAATTAAATGGGTCGTTTCTTTCGTTGAATTAATTCAACGAATTGATGGATCGTTTCTTAACCGGTTTCGTGTGTTGGCATGTTTATAAAATAAGACCAACCCAAAAATCCTTGGAAAGGATTTGAAAGAATCTTCGTTCCTCCACCCTCTCCGCGAAGAACGTGAAGAACTCGAAGAACGCGAAGAACGCGAAGAACGCGAAGAACGCGAAGAACGCGAAGAACGCGAAGAACGCCGGCGACCGGAATTCGACGACGCACACCAAGATCTGCGACGTCGACGAGATCTACCCGCGACGTTCTTCGGCGACGCCTCTTCTTCCGCGGCCGATCCTCGTTCGGCAACTAAGGTGAGAATCGGATCTTTTCTTCTCCCTTTTTAATTTCAATATCAACGGATTTAAACTAATTAAATCCGTTTGATCTTGATCCGGAGATTGGCGACGCGACGCCGGATACCGCGACGACGCGACGATCTCCTTCCTCCGCGACGAGCGATTCCGCGACGACCTCTCGTCCGACGACGACGATAAGGTAAGGGATGCTGGATTGTTTTATCTTTTTCCCGTGTTTATTCTTTTTAAGTAAAGAACTTAATCTCCGACAATTATAATTTAATTAAAATTGTTGTTGATTTTCCGTCCCGGTGACGTTTATGACTAACGCGGAGGGTGCGGGTCTAACGAACAAGACCCGGCAACCCTCCGCCGATCTTCTCTTTTTGCGCGGATTTGGCGGACGACGACGAACCATGCGGAAAGGGCAATTTGTTGGCTCCGCAGTGAAGATCGTCCCTCGGGAGGAGCATCGGCGCAGACGGGAAAGAAATCGGGCCACCGGAGCATCTCCGGCGGCCCGCGGAAGGCGGCGGCGGCGCGGGTCGCCGGCGCGGCGGAGCCCGGCGCGCCGCTGTGGAGGAAGCCCGCCGCGGCTGAAGCCGCGGCGGCAACGGCGGCCGGTTCCGCGGCCGCGCGGAACCGGGACGCACGCGGCGGCCCGGCCGCGTCCGCGTGACAGGCGGCCCCCCGCGGGGGCCGCGTTTCCTTCAAAGCCGCGGGTCAACCCCGCGGCGGCGGCTCTTCGGCCGCTCGGCCGAAGACCGAGCCGGCCGGTCCGGTCGGCCGGGCCGCGCCCAGGCCGGACCGGACCCGGCCTAGCCGGTTCGGGCCGACCCGGTTCGGCCGACCCCAGGGGGGGTTCGGGCCGGGTCGCCCCGGGCCCATTACCCCCGTTTCGGGCCCTCTTCGGTCTTTCGCCCATATCTTGGGCCTGGGACCTCAGATTGACGAACCGTCAGCGGCTACGCGATCCTTGGATCGAGACGGTCGTTTCGGTATATTATACTCAAGGTTTCGGAAGACTTTGGGTTCGGCCGGGTTGGTTCGTACACGAAGCCAACCGGGCCCTCGGAGCGGAAACGCTCATAACTTGAGCTACGGACGTCCGATCGACGTACCGTCAGCTGTGGTAGTTTCCTCTAAGTGAGACGGAACTTTTGGCATACTCCGCCCGAGGATCGGATACAGGCGGAGTACGGTCGGGTTGGTTTTTCCCTAAAAACCAACCGGGCCCCTGGGACGAAAATGCCAATAACTCTCAGACCGGGCGTCCGATTGACGCGCCGTCTGTCGCGTTGAGATCCTGTTGTCGATACGGAACTTTTGGATACATCAACTTCGGACTATGTGTCAGTTGATGTATCAGCCTCTCGGCTCGTGGAGCGGACCCTCCTAAACGAGCTCGCTTTGTGCGGGAACCCTAGCGCTGGCTGTGACCTCGACGACAGAGCAGAGATCCTCCGTGGACTGCGACGACGGCAGAGCAGAGATCCTCCGTGGACTGCGACGACGGCAGAGCAGAGATCCTCCGTGGACTGCGACGACGGCAGAGCAGAGATCCTTCGTGGACTGCGGCGACGACTGTGCAGGGACCTCAGTGGACTGCGTCGACTACTGCACTCAGCGATCCTACGCGGATCAGTGCCCGATCCTGTGTGGGTCCTACTACTGGTTCTGTGTGAGCCACTGCCTACCGGTTCTGTGTGAGCCACTGCCTACAGGTTCTGTGTGAGCCCGATCCTGTGTGGGTCTTCTGCGGGGGTTAGTACCTATCGATCCTTCGTGGGTCCGACGACTTAGACGGATCAGTGATCGTCTTTGACGTCATCTGAAAAAGTATACCTGGTTGAGCTGAACCTTATGTCACTCTCCTTTGTGGATTGTGTTGAACTATCCTATGTGGGTTTACTATTTACTCTCCTTTGTGGATTGTGTTGAACTATCCTTTGTGGATTTACTATTTACTCTCCTTGTGGATTTGAGTCTTGCTTTCCTTTGTGGATTGAGTTGTTCTTGAGCTCGTGAGCAGAGCTAGAATTGGGGACTTAGGTATATGTATGGGCATATACCTAAGTCGAGTCAGATGTTACTTCGTGATTGCATCTTTCTTTTGTGCTATATCCTTTGTGGATTTCGGGAGACCTTCGGGGGTCTCGGGGTCCTTACTGAGTAGTTGTACTCACCCCTGCACGGGCTATGCCCGCACCTTGTTGTGTTGGTTGCAGACGACAGACAGCGCTGATCACGGTTGGGGCGTGGAGCAGGACGGTACCTGGAGGTGGACCACTGGGCGGGACGTGCTCGGAGCGGACGTGGGACCCGAGGAGCCTGGAGGCTATCTGTACCCACCCTTCAGGTGGGATTTCCAGTGGACGACACGAGGCCGCCGTCTTTTCTTCAGTTGCTGTACTTACTTTTCAGTTGTACTTTACAGTTGGGCTTGTATTTCCAGCCCCTTTTTCTTTTCTGCACTTTACTTTCCGCTTGCTGACTCTGTGTGGTTGTTACTTATAAGGCAATGCCTTCCCTATTTACTGGGATTTTACGCCTTGGTGCTAGTCGCCAGCCCCTGGCCTATGGAAGGCGGGCTTGGGGTAGTCACGGCACGGGCCCCGAGGACGGGTCGTGACAATATACACCAAAAGATTCATCATCAATTTTCTTTAGTTCAAGAAACCCCTTCTCCATCTTTGTTCGAACAATAAGAGGGAAGTACTTATTGAAAAATAAGTACTTGAACTCGTACCATTCCATGGACTCAATTTCATCTCTTCGCCTTGTATTCTTGAAAAGATTCCACCATTGATCAGCTTCACCTTACAAAAGATATACTGCTAAGATGACTTTATCATGTTCAGAAAATTGAAGAACTGAAAATATATTTTCAGTGGTACTGATCCATTGTTCATCAACAAGTGGATCAGAAGACCCACTAAAAGAAGGTGGATGTTGCCTCATGAAGGACTCAATAGAATATTGTTCCCTTATCTGCTCATTTGGAAGTGCATAATGATTCATAGCTTGTGTAAGTCTAGAAATAAGATTTTTCACTCCATCTCCGATAACATTTTTTTGTTCAGGAGGAAAATCATTACATTGTCCTTTGCATTGATCAACACAGTTCCTTTGGGTTCCATCCATCGTCTAAAACCCAAAAAGAATAGTGTGAGAGGTAAAAATCATGATAGGGAAAAAACATTGTAAATGGGGAGTACCCTCAATATCTAACGTCTTAGGTTAAATTCTAAGAACGTTAGCGCAATTCTAGGACTATAAACTATATGTATACTTAACCTTAGGGACATCCCTAGACATACCTTAGAAATATCTCTAGGGATCTCACTAAAGTTTTCGCATCCTAGTTTCCAATGGTTAACTAAACCTTTCCTCTGATACCAATTGTAGAGACCCGAATCTTGATGTAAATAGATATTACATTACTTTTGCGGAATACATAATACGTAACAAAAACAGACACACAAGGACCGTAATAGTTTAGTGTCTTTGGAAACATGGAACGTAATCTTCTAATCGTTGTGAAAGATCTTCAACATCTCCCATAAAGATCTTCCACTTTTTGTTTCCTTACCTAAAACCTTTCTTTTAATCCTGGGGTAAAATAAAACATAAAAAGGATGAGCTCAAATGCTCAGTAAGGGTAAGCATTGTTAAAATAGAACATACCATATACATTTGAACTTTAAAACATTAACATAATGTTTAAACAACAAAATATTGAGCAACGACTTAAAACATGGAAGTACATAAGGCATCGATCATAATGGAACATAAATCATGATAACATAGCATGGGAACAAAAAATGTAATTGTGGCATCCATTAAGCACGTGTAATGATTTATATAGTAGCCAAGGCATTGCTGGAAAGACCATCTTAGTGGACAAAGTCCCTTTCTGAATCGAGTTCACTCCCCATTCTAGTCCTGTAATACCGAACCGAATTAACTTACCGTTCCAGCCATGTCAATCTCATTAGATATAAAACATTACCTAATTCATTGGAGAGAGATATAGGTTCCACCAATCTCATATTGAAATAATTCTTTTGTGTGCCATAATATAAACATAAATCTTTCATCATAACCCAAGAATAAAATGGGTTTCATAAACATCATTCCATCATAACGTAATCCATACAAAAAAAATTGGATATCATTTCATCATTAGAAAATTGAAACCATGTAAATCATAGATACCTGATAATTGAAACATACACATGTGAAATAATGTCATCTTAGATGAAAATTGTTTTCATAAAATACTTGAAATGAATTCTTGGTGAAAATATCATTTTTCATCATAATCATTTTTTTCTGAAAATGTCATGCAATTTTAAAAGAAAAGGGTTTTGTTGAAAATAGTTAGGAAATATTTTGGAGGAAGATTCATCAAAATAAGTCTTTATAAAACCAAAGGAATCCCTTCATACCGTATTATTTAAAAAAACATTCTTCTCGTACTTTTGTAGGAAAAGTCAAAAAGTACCTTGTATGGTAAATAAAAGAAAGATTCCTTCCCTACCATGGGGTAAAAGTCAAAATGGGTAAAAAGGACATTAAAAATACAGGAATACACTTTTATAAAACATGGACATGGATGATAGTAATAACCCCAGTAAATACTTACAAATAAGAAATATCGCATAAAAATGAGATTCTCACAATTATCCCTTAACTTAGGTCTGATATGCTTCATACGTATCCGAAAATCCTGTATAATGATTTAAATAATGTCATTGACTTATTAAAGAATCGTATTCATTTTTATGATATCATATATGGTTCATTTATGACTTTATATTACCCGTTCTTTTGTAAATTTCATGTTAAAGAGCGTTTTGGGTAAAATCGTTTCATTTGTCGTCCGTGTTTTGACTTGTAATTATTCATATGATTACTTAGATCATGATTACTGAATTCCAGAATATAAAAAATTATTTATATATAATATATATTCAGAATATAAATATATATAATAGATTGATAAATGGAAATAAATACACCGTTCATGGAGACGGTAGGCCGTACATACGCGTGAACGTTGTTTTCATTTCCTCATTGAATTGAATAGAATTAATTGGATGACATACATATATAGATACATAAATCCAGTATCATTATTATGTCATATATTTCATGATTACTTATTATATATACTTTATAATCATTAATTAATGGTTAATCATTGAGAATGAATCTCATCGCGTCGTGGAGACGGTATTCCGTGCGTACGCACGAGCGATGACATCGTTCCCATGATCGTGGAATTTTATTGGAGTGTATGTATACTATTACAGAATCAAAATAACTTTAAAATAATCATATATAGTTATTATTTACACCATTATACCGATAAAAGTAAGGTGGTGGTGGCAAATAGATTACACTACGACGTGGAGGCGGTATTCCGTACGTATGCACGTGCGGTGATTTTGTTTTCCGTAGGATGGATAAATGGTGAAAGAGGGTTGTTTCATAATAATAATAACATATCAGTATATGAGTGATACTGATGTTATTACTTCATAATGAAACAATATAAGAAAAAGAAGTGGAAGAAGAAATAATGTTGAAAGAATCGGTAATGAACATTACCTCTTCTTTGAAGCGCCTCTTTGAGACCTCCTCTTAGGGCACTAAAATTGGTCATTGAAGAAGACCAGGACCTATAGGATGTTTCTAGGGAAGTGGAGAAGAGAATTTTTTAGGGGTTGGCAGATCATGAAGGCTCAAAGTTGTGTGAGGAAGAGAGGGAGGAGGTTCCCTTTTATAAGGGAGGAGAGGGGAACCTTTGGAAAAACTAAAAATATTATTTTATTATAAAGTCATATTCAGTTTTTAATAGCTCCAAATTGATTTATTTCGACACTATGGTGGGTATGGGTCGAACGCCTCTCATCCAATAGAATTTATACAAGTTTAGGTCATTATATTAACCTTATCTTTTAGTTTTAACTCTTAGTTAATTAGATTGACATTTACCATGTCACTTTGTATTTTTATATTATATATTTAATAAACTTACCATATACATCCAAGAGACCCCCAAGTGGTCCATTAATGATACACCTATCATGATATGGGTATCTTGGCCTAACCTTAAATTTTTAGGAATATAATAACAATTAATAATATAATATATTTTTAAAAAACTATTTTATGTCAATTTTGACACTATTTGGTAATTGATTTTTGTGAAAATCATAACAGAATTATTAGTTCAAAAAATGTTAATTAAATCAATATTAACATGTCATATTAACATAAAAAATTATTTTAATTCATAAAAAGTCTAAAATTTCATTTATTTGGGTATTTATAACATCAATTATGTCAATATTTCATTAATAAGATAATTACAGCATCATCATTGTGTCATAAATAAATTAAATTATTTTAAGTCTAAATATTACAAATAAAATACAATTATGTAGGAAATTTTTTTAGATTTCTAATTAATATTTATAGTCGAATTTATCTTATGTATAACCCTATATGAAAAATGATTTAATTATTAAACTTTTATTTTAACAATTTTAACTCTTCTTTAAATAAATTAATAATAAATGTCATAATCTAATCCAAGTGGGCCTAAATGGACATATTTTATTCCTAAGCATGTTTTTGGTCGAATTACACTTATCCAATAGAATTAGAACATGTGTTAGGGTAATAATAATAACACTTTTAACCTTAATTACACTATTTACTTTTAACCGTGGTAAAAAAAGTTAAAAGTTACTATTCATCTAAAATTATTTTAATCTCATTGAACCACATTTTCGTCCTTGATATTAACCGTGTCTCCCAGATTTTCAAAATTCCACTCACATAAGTGATAAAATTATGTTTTATGAAAAATTCAGTTTTTTAACTACCACTTAGTGGTTTCACTATTCATCAAAAAATGAAAGTTTCCAGAAAAGTACCAAAAATTTGACCTAAACTATATTTGATATTATGAATCCAAAAATGATGTCTATTTTACCAAATTCAAAACATATCAGTTACATTAACTAATTTAAAAATTAATTCCGATCGTCAAAACAAATAGTGTGTTTTTAAGAGATAATAACTATCAAAATATTGACACTTGTTTATGTCCGGATTAAATGTGAAATTACATCCAATGACCAACATTGTATTAAATTGTAAAAATATATACTAAATATAATTTAAAACAACTCAAATTAATAATTTATCACTATTAATTATTTTGTTTAAAAAAAGTGGTTTCTAATTAAAATTTAGTAATTTTTACTATTCATCAGAATATGAAAGTTATCTGAAAAGTACAAAAATTTCACCCTAAGATAATTTCGATATCAGAATCAAAAAATGAATTCTATTTTGAAAGATAAAATTTATATAATTTCAAAAAGTGGGTATTACTATTCATAACGGCTGGTTCATAATAATATTATATTAATATCTCATTTAGTGAAACTTGGTATTGCGTATTACACACGCTATCGAGGAAGGTCGCGATTTCATGTAATGCGAACCAAGTCAGGGATGTGTGTTGTGCAAGCTCCTTTTGGTGTAGCATACAACACAAGACATTAATGAAATTAAAAGAATATTTTTCATAAAATCTCGAGGTGTTACATAATATACTCAGTTGCCAAAGGTGGCTTGAATATGGTGTGAGAAAAAAATACCAATAGAAAAAAAACCAATAATTCATATTGATAATCCTTGTAGTGTACATTGAAATAACATAGTGAATGCATATATTATAATACACAATACGGAATAAACAAATAGTAGTTGGTCCAAGTTCTCGAATACACCAAGTGACTCAACCTTTTTTTCATAGGCCGGAAATTGTGTCTGGTCTGTTACCATATATATAGAAATAATATATATATATATATATATATAGTATACACTTATATACACAATTTATGTGAGGAATTATGTAAAAATATAACTAGAAACTTGGTGCTGGAGAGACTAGCAGTATAAATCATGCATCCAAAGCCATTCTAAAAACATTTGGGCTCCAACAAGGGTACATTCCCTGACTCTCATAATAAATGTTAGAAGTCATGCTCATCACTCATGAGAAGTGGTATGAGGCATCATTTCCATCACCATATATATGGTAATTTATATAATAATTCTTATCCATAAAATAAATATATAATGATGGGAGACGTCATGCTCAATACTCGTAGTTAGAGAGAGTGAAACACCATGACCACATTTCCCTTAATCATCGCCCCACATCCAATATAAATGGGGTACTCATAATAATTTATATAACATTAGGCATAATATTAAAAAAATCATAATTAGTAAGACCAAACTAATCAAGACATTCATGTTAATATGAAGTATATATCATTATTAAGATACAAGAGGTGTGACTATGGCACCCAAATTCCACTATAGTTTATCAATCCATTTAATAAAAATGTGCACATAAATTTATAAAAAAATTAAATACAAACAAATTATAATTTTATTTTTTTAGTTAAAAAAATAATATCAATATGAAAATTACATTTATAAGTATATCCCAATAAAAAAAGGTGTTTTGTTTCAAAAAAATCATATAAAAGTGGGAAATTATATTAATGATCTAATCCTCTTAGTTAGATAGTGTTCTAGTTATTTAATCAAGTGAATATTATAAGGCCCCAGCCTTAAACCTTACTTAATCTTGAGTTATTACAAGATTACACATTGAGGATCTTTTCAAGTTTAGAGTTATAGAGAATTAGATCATAAAACTTTCATTACATTCCACATTTAAACAAAGTGGTTACATAAAAGATAGTATTCATTTTTCCCATCAACGGAAACATATTTAAAATAAAACATGGATTATTTCTTGACAATTCCTTGACACTATCATCATATCATGTACCTTTCCCTTGACCTGTGAAAAACATTTCAAAAAAACTTGGGATGAGAATAAAAAGCTCAGTAATGGTTATAAAAATATGGAAAAGAAACATGAGTTCATATATACATAAGAATGAAATCATACATTACCCATAAAACATAGGAACTTTAACATACCACATCAAATCATGAATAAATCATAGAAATCATAAGACATAAAAGGTAACTTGAGGCATTCATAACATTCTTACGGAGGGAGTAACCATCTTGGTTATGTTTGGAATACCCACCACAGTATATTCTCTAAATCTCTTCGTAGAAACCATAATGTTTCACTCCTTCGCGTTACCCAATGCATTGGAGAGCTATATCGGGCTCACCCGCCCTTAGTTTATCACGGAACCACCCGTCTTCATAACAATTCCCAAGAACCATAACATAATCGTATCACATAAAACATGCATAAAGGAAGCATAACATTTCCACCTTTCAATCACAATATTTTAATACAACACATTGATATAAAAACATTATGAAAACCATTTTCAATACCAAAATAAAAGAAAAGTAAAACCTGGTATTTATGTTTCTTTTAAAAAAAAGTTATGGCTTGTAGAGGAAGCCAAAACTCAAATAATGGTCATGGTGGCGGAGAAGTCATTGTCGCCGCATACGTACGACAAAACATTCCCTTTTGTCGTTTAGTAAACGCTTCATATTAAAAAGATCCATTTTGAATAAACGTAAAAGTCAAAGGGGTTTATACACCGTATAAAAGAAGGTTGTGTATAAAACAAAATATGCCTCAATGAAAGGATATTGAGACGAAGTCCCATACAAAGATGGTATCCTTGGATTAAGGACAAATAAATTACATAATTATGTGTGACAATCAAATAGACCCAATATAAGTGGATATTAAGTGTAAAATAATCAATGGTAATTCACACATATTCAAAGGATGACATATTCAATAACTACATGTTGAACCCAAAGAAATCGAAATTGGGTTAAGAAGTTACCTTGACAGCATAACGGCGTCACATCAAAATGAGTTGATGAGAGATAAAAAAGGGTATCTCATCACTGGGACATAAAATTTAAATCAATAAGGATATATGAGAACATATCTCAACCTAACAATATGTAAATTAAAAGACCCAACAAAAGATGTATTTTAAAAAGAGGAGGGTGAAAGGTTCCCTTACCGACATGGGTATCATTCGAAACATATACCTCGTGAAAGAAGGACAATACAACATTGATTTAAATAATAATAAAAGAAAAAATATTACACAATGAGTAAAAAAATGGGCAGTACATACACCACTCAAAGGAAATTGTGGCAAATGTAGCATAAATCTCACGGGAATAAAAGTGAGATGAAAAATCCCTTACGAAAACTCGGCAGCCTAACGGCGCCACATAAAACTTACAAAAATGGATTGATGAGATCAAATAGGGTATCTCATAATATTAACATAAAGTTTATAGAAATAGGAATATAAAATAACATCCCCAAACATAACAAAGAGGAGCTCAAAAGAAGTGACATACAGGAGAGTAATTAAAAAGAAAGAGAGAGGTTAGATCTCTTACGAAAATTTGGCAGCTTAACGGCGCCACTCAAAACTTCCAAAATGGATTGATGAGATAGAATAGGGTCTCTCATCACATGAACATAAAAATTACAGTAATATTAATATAAAATAACATCCCAATAACAAGAAATATGATCTTTAAAAGGAATGACATAAAAGAGTGTACTTAAAAAGAAAGAGTGGAGTATGATCCCTTACCTCGTGTCCGACATGACTCGATCGTTCTTTAATCTCCTGAATAATAAAATTTGGTCAATTTATAATTTCTTAAGGACCTCCTTTAAATATTATTATTCAGTTCATATCACATATTATAATGTTATAATAATATGTTAATAAAGTGAGTTCGTATCAGATGTTTTTGTCGATGTTCAGTACATGAGTAAAAATTGATCTTGTTGGAAAAGAATTTTCCATGTAGTTATAGGTACATCATCTCCAGAATAGTATTTATGTTTTAAATATCATATATATCCAGTATATATTCATTTTATACTATTCCATAGCATTTGGAGATAAAAAATTAAAATCACCTTTCATGGAGACGGTAGGCCGTACGTACGCATAAACGCTACTTTCATTTTTTTGCCATATTAATGTAATTAAAACAAAATGAGATATATATATATTATAATTACAGAATGATACCCATAATTTATATGTAATATATTACATATATATCCATTATATATATGTACTTATAATAGTAAATAACATTTGGAGATAAGAAATGAAATGTACCGTTCATGGAGACGGTAAGCCGTACGTACGCATGAATGCTACTTTCATTTATTTATTTTTTGTATTCAATTGAATGTAATAATAAAGATATAAAGGTATAGTATAATTACAATAGGATAACATATGTAATACCATTAATTCCATCCTTTATACGTCCCACATATGGCATTAACGAATCAAATCACTTTGAGGGGGTGGTAGTCCGCACTTCCTGAAATGAAGATATCATGTTTACCCATAATGGAAACCATAAAGGTATGCCATAAATGAAAAATAAAGAATCTTAAGGAAAACATAAACATATTATATATCATATATAAATATAGTGACATCTTAATGGCCACCTTTGAAGGTGTTAAAAGAATGTTGAACATTCATCATTTCGGGAGGCAGAAATTCGCCATCCACGAAAAAAGTATGTTCTTTAACCATTTGATGTAGTTGTGTGAAAGTGTAGGTCGAATAATTCTTATAAAAACAAACTAGTATATTATAGATACTGGATTTGTAACAAAATAGATGAACAAAAAGAGTTTATGGGGTTCGAGAAGCAAAATAAAACAAAAGGACACAAGTGAAGACATTACCTTTATATCGGGTAACATCATTTGATTTGAGAACAAAGGCTTCATTGAAAAGGATTCTGCCCAAATTGAGGCTTCAAGGAGTTATAGAGAGATGTGTAGAGATTAAATTTTCAGGGTTTGGCCGAGCCAAAGGCTTTGGAAGTGTGGTTAATGAGGTAGAGGTGGGGGCATTTTATAAGAGGAGAGGAGGGGCACTCTTGGAAAGGTATAAGATGTAACTTTATTTTCAAATGAGTTTCGGATTTTATTGGTCCCAAATTGATGTGTTTCGAGGATAAGGTGATAAGGGTTCGAAATCCACCCATCCAAATTGTTTTGGACATTTTTAGGTCTTATATGTTACATCATCTTTCCATTTTATTTAAATCGTTAAATAATGAGGTCAGCTCCTGCATCATCATGATGTCATAAATAATTTAATTTATTTAATGTCTAAAAATTTTAAAAAAAATACTATGATGTAGGAAACCGTTTTATCTTTCCAATGAATATTTATAGTAAAAATGATCATTTATGTAGACAAAATTAAAAATGTTTTACTTAGGAGATACATTTCTTTGTTACATTTAGCATTCTTTTAAAATAAAAAGATAAAAAGTCACTTTCTCACAAAAGTGATTCCATGGGGCCCCCAAGTTTGGCACAAGGAATCCCATGGTCGTCCATGAGACAACCAGTATCCTTAGGACACATTTTTTGGTCAGTTTTTATTATTATGATATTATCGTATTATCTTTAACTACCCGATTACTCATTAATCAAGATAATTAAAGATAATTATCGTCGTTACTATTCATAATTTCCAAAAACAAAAGAGTCTTAATTACATATTTTGGACCTTCTGATTCCAAATATAAAATTCATTTTACCAAATTCCAAACACATAAATTGCAATAATTAATTTAAAAAAACTTCCCGTTGTCAAAACAAATAGCGGGTTTTTTAGAAACAATATTTATGAAAAGTTTGGCACTTGTTTATGCTTAATTCCAAAGTGAAATTAATCCCAATGACCATAATTGAATTACATGGTAAAAATATATTCTAATTACACTGTAAAAAAATATTAAGATAATATAACCATATAATTAAATTATATGAAAAAGCAGTTTTGATGTAAAATGCAGTATTTTTCACTATTCATTGAAAAATGAACATTGTCAGAAAAATACCAAAAATTAACCCAAGGTAAATTTCAATGTCCCAATCATAAATAATATGTTTATTATGAATAATAGAGCTTATAAAATTTTCAAAAAGTGGATTTAAAAGGGGTTCGCCATCAAAAGGCGGTTAATCGACCTTTTAAATAATATTAGAATGTTTATGCTTAAAAACTAGATTCATTTTCATTTTTAATCCTCTAAAATTTATTGTAAAGAGTAAAAATATTTGACAAACATATATAATCATTTTGTAGTTAGTTCTGTTCATTCCTGCCATTACAATAGCTAGGTGTTAACTACCATTTAAAATAATATTATTTTATTATTAGAGTGCAATGTAAGATTCCTAAGAAACTCGTTGTTGCGTATTGGGTACACCATCAAGCATAGCATCCCCTTTAAAGTAATATTAATATTTTATTCACAAATCTGTATAAATATAATGATTTCATATTCTTTATTTACCTGGGGTGTTACATCCTTCCCCCCTTTTGGGAATTGCGTCCTCACAATTTTAAAATTGGGCTTGGAAACATCCTTGAAAGTCCCACATCGGAACAAGAGTCGGTAAAAAATCACTTTAAAATAAAGAATGAGAAGTATAGAGGTCACCTGAGTTAACCCATACTAGGATTCCATGTAGGAAAACATGGACATGGAGGAGAAAACAATGGGCCATGTTCTGATGAAGAGTGATAGTAAACATGTCTAGGAGAAAGTTAACCAGAAGAAAATCAAAAACTTGTGATGGGTTAAACGGTATTCGATTCCGCAGTAGGAAAAGTTAACAGACAACATTTTTGTTTTAAGTTACTCTTAATTGAGAAATTTATTTTTGATCTTAAGGAAACATACTTACTTGTCATGTTGACTTTCAACTTTTACTAGATTTCTTACACAAACTCATACTTTCCCCAAAAGATGAGTATTTAGGAAGACTTGTTCACATTAAGAGTACTATAATAAACTTCTAGAGGATCACCTAATCCACAAAAGAGAACTATATAACTCCCATATCTTTAGACCTTAACCAAAACCAAAACCAAAAAGGTTAGTACAAGATCAGATAATACCCAAAAAGAATAATCCTTTTTATTAAAAAAACAAATCTATTCTTAATCTCCAAAATTTATCAAACAATACCCAAAGTTCAACAAAGACCATTCAATAAACAATTTGTCCATAAAATTCTTCAAAGTAAACCAAACTAAGATTGATACCCAAATATTTGAAGGATTTAGTCACATAGTCTTCCAAGTTAAATCATAACATTTATCTCCAAACAACATTAGTTACTCCTAAAGTCTTGTATTGAAAAGTAATTAACCTAATCACATATCCTCCATGATAGGTTAATAAATTTCCATGGATAACCCAAAATCAACTTACTCTTAATTCATAAAATCATCTAACTAAAAATAATCAGTCAAACTAACCATGGACTTCACGTAGTCCAGTGGTAGGCGATAAATACCAGTCGCACTTTGGTAGTGGGTTCGATTCCCGCAGCTTTGTCTGACGTGACGGGTTGTCACACGGTCTGCGTGTTGTCCTTTTTCCAAAACTATATAATTCTTAAAACATTCCCCAAAAAGAGATAAAATCTTCAAAAATGATCATAACATATTTTAACCTCAAGTTTATCTAATGCCTTTCATTTTCCAGCATATCATATAATAACCCATAATTACCTCAAAAGTAAGGATCATATAAACTCTAATGGTTACCTTTTATAATTATTACCTGAACTTCCACATTGATTGGCCATCTTGTATGTGATGCATTACAGAACATACCAAGGTTCAAGTGGTTGATCATGACTCCTGGATAGTTGGTTTAGAACAACCATGAGTTTTCTCATTGAATCCCCCATTTCATCCAGTCTCTTAATCAGAGAACCACCATAGTTTCCTTCAAACCTGTTGTCTCTTTGGTTCCTGCTAGATCCATCCATTCACTAAAAACAGAAATGTCAGTGTGAGTATATCAACAAAACCATCATGTACTAATGAGGAAGATAAACACTAATATATACTTACTCATTCACTTTATCTAAAACCAGGACTCTTTCTGAAATCCTAACCATTATGGTAATGTCACTTATGCTTAGAGAATACCCTAACCTCTAAAGTTATCTAAACCGACCTTTGATACCAACTATAAGGCCCCAGCATTAAACCTTACTTAATCTTGAGTTATTATAAGATTACACATTGAGGATCTTTTCAGGATTAGAGTTTTAGAGAATTAGATCATAAAACGTTCATTACATTCCACATTTAAACAAAGTGGTTACATAAAAGATAGCATTCATTTTTTCCATCAACAGAAACATATTTAAAATTAAACATGGATTCATTCTTGACACTTCTTTGACACTATCATCATATCATGTACCTTTCCCTTGACCTGTGAAAAACATTTAAAAAAACCTGGGATGAGCATAAAAAGCTCAGTAAGTGTTATAAATATATGGAAAAGAAACATGAGTTCATATATACATAAGAATGAAATCATACTTTACCCATAAAACATAGTAACTTAACATACCTCATCAAATCATGAATAAATCATAGAAATCATAAGACATAAAAGGTAACTTGAGGCATTCATAACATTCTTACGTAGGGAGTAACCCTCTTGGTTACGTTTGGATTACCCACCACAGTATATTCCCTAAATCTTTTCAAAGAAACCTTAACGTTTCACTCCTTCGCGTTAACCAATGCATTGGAGAGCTATATCGGACTCACCCGCCCTTAGTTTATCACGGAACCACCCGTCTTCATAATAATTCCCAAGAACCATAACATAATCATATCACATAAAACATGCATAAAGGAAACATAACATTTCCACCTTTCAATCACAAGATTTCAATACAACACATTGATATAAAAACATTATTAAAACCATTTTCAATACCAAAATAAAAGAAAAGTAAAACATGGTATTTATTTTTCTTTTTAAAAAAGGTATGGCTTATAGAGGAAGCCGAAACTCAAATAATGGTCATGGCGGTGGAGAAGTCGTTGTCGCCACATACGTAAGACAAAACATTCCCTTTTGTCATTTAGTAAACGCTTCGTAAAAAAAATATTCCTTTTGAATTAACGTAAAAGTCAAAGGGGTTTATACACCGTATAAAAGAAGGTTGTGTATAAAACAAAATATGCCTCAATGAAAGGAGATTGAGACGAAGTCCCATACAATGACGGTATCCTTGGATTAAGGACAAATAAATTACATAATTATGTGTGACAAACAAATACACCCAATATAAGTGGATATTAAGTGTAAAATAATCAAAGGACATTCACACATATTCAAAGGATGACATATTCAATAACTACATGTTGAACCCAAAGAAATCGAAATTGGGTTTAGATGTTAACTTGACAGCCTAACGACGTCACATCAAAATGAGTTGATGAGAGATAAAAAAAGGGTATCTCATCACTTGGACATAAAATTTAAATCAATAAGGTTATATGAGAACATATCCCAACATAACAATATGTAAATTAAAAGACCCAACAAAAGAAGTCTTTTAAAAAGAGGAGGGTGAAAGGTTCCCTTACCGACATGGGTATCTTTCGAAACATACACCTCGTGAAAGCAGGACAATACAACATTGATGTAAATACTCATAAAAGAAAGTATATTACACAATGAGTAATTCAATGGGCTGTACATACACCACTAAAAGGAAATTGTGGCAAATGTAACATAAATCTCACGGGAATAAAAGTGAGATGAAAAATCCCTTATGAAAACTCGGCAGCCTAACAGCGCCACATAAAACTTACAAAAATGGATTGATGAGATCAAATAGGGTATCCCATAATATTAACATAATGTTTATAGAAATAGGAATATAAACGAAAATCCCCCAACATAATATAGAGGAGCTTAAAAGAAGTGACATAAAGAAGAGTACTTAAAAAGAAAGAGAGAGGTTAGATCTCTTACGAAAATTCGGCAGCCTAACGGCGCCACTCCAAACATCCAAAATGGGTTGATGAGAGAGAATAGGGTCTCTCATCACATGAATATAAAAATTACAGTAATATTAATATAAAATAACATCCCAATAACAAGAAATATGAGCTTTAAAAGGAATGACATAAAAGAGTGTACTTAAAAAGAAAGAGTGGAGTAGGATCCCTTACCTCGTGTCCGACATGACTCGATCGTTCTTTAATCTCCTGAATAATAAAATTTGTTCAATTTATAATTTCATAAGGACCTCCTTTAAATATTATTATTCAGTTCATATCACATATTATAATGTCATAATAATTGGTTAATAAAGTGAGTTCGTATCAGACGTTTTTGTCGATGTTAAGTACATGAGTAAAAATTGAACTTGTTGGAAAAGAAATTTCCATGTAGTTATAGGTACATCATATCCAGAATAGTATTTATGTTTAAAATATCATATATATATATATAGTATGTATTCATTTTATACTATTCCATAGCATTTGGAGATAAAAAATTAAAAGCACCATTCATGGAGACGGTAGGTCGTACGTATGCATGAACGCTGCTTTCATTTTTTTGCCATATTAATGTAATTAAAACAAAATGAGAGATATATATATTATAATTCTAGAATGATACACATCATTTAGATGTAATATATTACATATATATATATATTATATATGTACTTATAATAGTACATAACATTTGGATATAAGAAATGAAATGTACCGTTCATGGAGACGGTAAGTCGTACGTACACATGAACGCTACTTTCATTTCTTTTTTTTTTGTATTAAATTGAATGAAATAATAATGATATAAATTTATACTATAATTAAAGTAGGATAACATATGTAATACCATTAATTCCATCCTTTATACATCCCACATATGGAATTAATGAATCAAATCACTTTGAGGGGGCGGTAGTCCGCACTTCCTGAAATGAAGATATTGTGTTTACCCATAATGGAAACCATAATGGTATGCCATAAATGAAAAATACAGAAGCGTAAGGAAAACATAAACATATTATATATCATATATAAATATAGTGACATCTTAATGGCCACCATTGAAGGTGTTAAAAGAATGTTGAACAATCATCGTTTCGGGAGGCAGAAATTCGCCATCCACGGAAACAGTATGTTCTTTAACCATTAGATGTAGGTGTGTGTAAGTGTAGCTCAAATAATTCTTATAAAAACATCCTAGTATATTTAATATACTGTATTTGTTACAAAATAAATAAATAAAAAGAGTTTAGGGGGTTGGAGAAGCAAAATAAAACAAAAGGACACAAGTGAAGACATTACCTTTAAATCGGGTAACTTCCTTTGATTTGAGCTCCAAGGCTTCATTGAAAAGGATTATGCCTAAAGTGAGGCTTCAAGGAGTTATAGAGGGATTTGGAGAGATGAAATTGGCAGCGGTTGGCCGAGCCAAAGGCTTTGGAAGTGTGGGTAATGAGGTATAGGTGGGGGCCTTTTATAATAGGAGAGGAGGGGCACTCTTGGAAAGGTATAAAATGTAACTTTATTTTCAAATGAGTTTAGGATTTTATTGGTCCCACATTGATGTGTTTCGAGGATAAGGTGATAAGGGTTCGAAATCCATCCATCCAAAAGGTTTTGGACATGTGTAGGTCTTAGATTTTACATTATCGTTCCATTTTATTTAAATCGTTAAATAATTAGGTCATCGCTGCATCATCATGATGTCATAAATAATTTAATTTATTTAATGTCTAAAATTTATATAAAAAATACTATGATGTAGGAAATATATTTATCTTTCCAATTAATATTTATAGTACAAACGAGCATTTATTTAGACAAAATTAAAAATATGTTACTTAGGTGATACATTTCGTTGTTACATTTAACATTCTTTTAAAATAAAAAGATAAAAAGTCACTTTCTCACAAAGGTGATTCCATGGGGCCCCAACGTTTGGCACAAGGAATACCATGGTCGGCCATGAGACAACCAGTAGCCTTTAGAAACATTTTGTGGTCACTTTTTATTATTATGATTTTATTTCATTATCTTTAACTACCCGATTACTCGTTAATCAATATAATTAAAGATAATTACCGTCGTGACTATTCATAATGTCCAAAAAACAAAAGTCTTAATTACATATTTAATACCTTATGATTCAAAATATGTAATTAATTTTACCAAATTCCAAATACATAAATTGAAAAATTTAATTTAAAAAAACGTCCCGTTGTCAAAACAAATAGCGGGTTTTTTAGAGACAATATTTATAAAAAGTTTGTCACTTGTTTATGCCTAATTCCAGAGTGAAATTAATCACAATGATAATCATTGAATTACATGTTAGAAATATATTCTAATTAAACTTTAAAACAAATTACAAAGATAATATAACCATATAATTAAATTATATGAAAAAGCAATTTTGATGTAAAATGTAGTATTTTTCACTATTCATTGAAAAATGAACATTGTCAGAAAAATACCAAAAATTAACCCAAGGTAAATTTCAATGTCCCAATCATAAATAATATGCTTATTTTGAAAAATAGAGATTATAAAATTTTCAAAAAGTGGATTTAAAAGAGGTTCGCCATCAAAAGGTGGTTAATCGACCTTTTAAAGAATATTAGAATGTTTACGCTTAAAAACTGGATTCATTTTCATTTTTAATCCTCTAACATTTATTGTAAAGAGTAAAAATATTTGACAAAAATATATAATCATTTTGTAGTTAGTTCTGTTCGTTCCCGCCATTACAATGGCTAGGTGTTAACTACCATTTAAAATAATATTATTTTATTATTAGAGTGCAACGTAAGATTCCCAAGAAACTCGTTGTTGCATATTGGGTAAGCCATCGAGCATAGCATCCCCTCTAATGTAATATTAATATTTTATTCAGAAATATGGATAAATATAAAGACGTCATATTCTTTAATTACCTGGGGTGTTACAAATATGATATTTAATTTCATGCTGAAACATCCAAGGGGGTGATAAGTTTGAGTTCAATATATTCTATAAACTTATAATGGTACATCATGAGTATAGTGACATGCATATATAAATTAAAAAAATTAAGAACACAATATAAGGAAATTCAATACAATTCTTATAATGTGTCACAAAAGACGATCTATAAAAAACTAACTATCATTTATTGAAAACATCTATAAAACATACTATAGGGTCATAGATTACTCATCATCCAATATCAACTTTATATTTGATGTTTATTAGAATAAAATGCATAAATATTCCAACATAATAATAATACAGTGAACTAGATCACAATAAAATAGAGTATTATATACCAAGCAAGTCCATAAAAGAAGTAAATGTATTGGAGATCACACCAATAGACATCCAACCAAATGGGAGTTGTTCATTTTGGTCCCTAAATGAGAAATCTCCATCAAAGACAATATATATAATATAATAGAGCTTATAAGAGAGGGGAAATTTTATACCCATTATGGAGAAATGATAGTGGTAGTGGTGTTTTTGAATTAATAAAGGAAAAAACGATAAAAATAAAAAACTAAATGTGGAACATGGGTTTTCGACACTTTTTTTTTTGAAAAAAGTCTCTATCCATGCACCATAGTAGTTCCCAAGGGGGAACCCACACAGGATATGTGCACAGATTGTCAGACTGTGCAAAGGTCGTGCGAAGATCAGTATTTCCAAACCCTATAAAACTCACACATGAATGTACAGGGGCATACAATTTTTTATAAGCTCAATTTTTCCTAATTCTTCACAAAATGATACAAGTCATGTTTACTACTAACCATGAAATAAAAGTGTAGCCTACCAACTTTTCCAATTTAATAATGACATGGTGTATAAACAAGACCCAACATCTCGGAAAACATTCCATGCCTTGTCATGAATGTATAACAGGGATGAAAGAAAGAAATAAATAGAAAAAATTCAAACCTTCTTAAAATATGGTTTGTTACATTATTTATTCAATAAATAAAAAATAAATATTTATTATATATATTTCATCATAAATATAATTTGGAATATCTAGTGAAATCTTATATTTGATCACAAAAAAATTAATAATTAATAAACCCCATGAGTGAAAATTATATGATTTACATGTTGAATAATTAATAATATTTTAATTTATATCCGGTTTTAGATATAGTTAGTTTGTAACCATCTAGGACACTTTTCCAGTGGAATTAAATAACCATTCTTAAGTAAAATAATAACATCATCAAAAACTACAAATAAACCATAGAGAATGAAGTAAATTTTTCAAAAACATAAAAACCAATATGTATTATTATTATATAATATAATCTACTTATCATAATATATATTATTTAGTTGTCTTCTTGTTGTTTTCATTAACCTATGTGCTTGATGTCCCATTCAATGACTTCATAGAAATTAAAAGAAACAACCGAAAAACCTAGGAAAATATTTATTTAGGTTATATCATTTCCATAAATGGGTCTATGATATTAATATCATTTATATAATAGAATTTAAAAATATTTTCTTATAAAACTCCTAAAATAAATTATACTCATGGAACTCCCAACGAATCTTACTTCACCACGAAAATATATCCACACAATTTTAAATAATATATCAAATCAAATTAATCATAATATATGTAAATAATAATCATTAGGTTTATGTAAAAATACACTTTTTTTATATAGGAATTTCTAAAAACACAAAAAAATGTGAATTTCTTAACAGTGGGTCTCATTCTCATATTCACTTATAATAGAAATTATCATGTGTGGACACTATGATAACATTTGTCCAAGTGAATAAACTCTCCAGTCCATATATCCCATATAATTTTTGTCCCTTAAATGTTTTAATATTGATATAGATAATATATTTATAAAAACATTCCTTACACTTCTAGGTTCTAATAATAGCGCGAAACTGTAATGACCTTTCAGTTCACTTTCAACTATTTGGACAACATCACATACATTCCTCTGTAGACGAAAAATCATGATGTTATTTGTTTATTATTATTATTTAAAACATTTAATATGTGTAATCATAATGTACACATAAGGTTGTTACATGTAACTAATATTAATAGTCACTCACTTGATGGAGAGTCACATGCTAACAGAATTATATCTATAATCACTACTATGATAATATTTCTTATACTAAAATTATAATTTAAACATGCAGTACACTGAATTTTATTCATTAAAGACAATGTATTCGATAACTTAACCTAATGAGAAAAAATAATTTAAGATGTGACAATTTTGGAATGTCTTATTTTTCCTTCATTTTAACCTTGGCTTATTTGAAAGATCCATCATTATTAGATTATAAAAATATAAAATAGTAGGACATTTAATTCTAGTTACAACATCAAGATCATGGAAAATATTTTATGTCCATGATGATTTATTGGTTTCATAATTATCTATAATTTACACCTACTATACTATATATGTAGTTAAAAATGGCTACTTTTAACTCATCCAACTCACAAATCCTTCATTGAGACTGCAGATATATACTAACTGTGACTTCAAATAAATTAGATATATTGAAATACTAGTATTATTATAATCCCAAATGAATGTCTCGTTATCTACTACATACACCAAGAACATGTCCATAGTTTTTTTGAGATACATTAGGAATACTTTTACAGTAACCACTATTGCTCACCTAAATCGACATGATATATTCCAACCATGCTCATTAAATTGGAAACATCATGTCTAGTACCTATCATTTCGTACTTGATTGATCCAATTAGTGAAGCATATGGGATATTACTCATTATATAATTCTCATATATTTTCTATGGTCAAATTATCATATAATTATGTATATAAAGTGATACTATAACCAATCCACTATTGGTTTGTTCTGTAATAAATATATTTATTATTGGGTCAGTTTATATACCTTATCGTAGTCCAAGAATCCTCTTGGATCTATCATAAAAAGATCTCGATTCATAGAATGTATTCAGTATATCCTAAGTCTTTATTAGATATACACATTTATAACAAGTCATCAATATGTCATATGACTGGTATGTCATTTCAAATAAGAATATGAAATCAACATATTCTACTTGGGAAACAACCACATTCCCACTAAACTGTTTGTAATCAGATGTCTCGCCTTCATATTTAATGAACAAAAATCTTTTATATGTTCCTTAATCAAAATGTTTCATCACCTTGATACATTCTTCAATCTATAAATGGATCTCTCTTAGTTTCTTATATGATTGGAATATCGTAGAGTCACAAACACTTCTAATTGATTCAAATATATATCTTAATAAAGGTTCAAATTATTGAATTCTTTTTGGATATCCATATTACAAATTTTATAGTCATTGAATGATAATATATCTTGTATAATTATAATGGTATTAAACATGAAAACTAGAAAAAATGATTGTTTATATTCTATTTTGTGATTTTTTTGAATTCCTTTATCAACTACCCAAGATTTTATGTTATATTGAATTCCCACATTGTAAAGTTTTATCTTGAATAAAAACATAAACCAAAGTGGATTTTCATCAACCGGTTGATTATCCATATACAAAACAATGTTTTGATACATGGAATCAATTTTAGAATTCATGGATTCTTTCTAAATTTCAACTTCTTTTCTCTTGACATTCTCTTTGAAAGAGACAAGAACATTATTTTCAACAAATAATGTTTCAACATCATCATTGACTAGAAAAACATATATCTCTTGTTCTCTTACCTCAATGGTGCTACAATGGAGTCCATGTATAATAGGAATAACATATTACATGGGGACTTCTGGATTCATTTCCTATATTTGGTGTTTTATATCTTGAACATTAACATCATTGATGTCAATCTTTCTCCTACAATCATTCTTGCAGTTGTTATCGCTCTCAAAAAATAAAACATACCGACTAAAAGACAATTTCTTATCAAAGGGGTTGTATATATATTATCCCTTTATATCTATTGTATTCCCAATAATTATAAGATTTACACCCTAAGGTGATAATTTTTTTCCTGAGATAATAATAACAAATTCATGTCAACCCCATACATATGTTTGTGAAAAAAAGTGTATCTTTTAACTAGATAACTCGTATGAAATTATATCTTCCCCTTTAGTTTAACTATGGTATCGTATGAATGACGCACTTCGTAATTCATATCAAGAAATTTATAATATAATA
The DNA here is from genome assembly GCA_963277665.1 of Viscum album. NCBI lineage: Eukaryota > Viridiplantae > Streptophyta > Magnoliopsida > Santalales > Viscaceae > Viscum > Viscum album. The sequence continues at coordinate 1,116,820,917 of OY728146.1, forward strand.
TCAATATGGCTCAAAATTAACCCTACAAATCTAAAAAATGAGGTCCAATTCCGACATTCACAAAGAACATTCCATTGTGGCATATAAGGTGGAGCCACAGGGGATAGAATGATTATCAATACACTCTTTGTAAAATTATTAAATACCTTGATCTGATATAATATTATATATCATTTCTCCATATTGATTCTATACTTCACTCTTTAATTCATTTAATTTCTATATGGACTCAAACTAATACCTCATCAAATAGACATTTCCATATCTTCTAAAATCATCAGTAAAAGTTATGATGCCAGAATACAAATCTCTAAATTCACCTATAAATGGTCGATTCAAATCAGTGTATACTAATCCAATAATATATTTGTACAATTCACCTTATCTATTGAATGGTGGTTTAGTTATATTTCCATGTACCTATGCATGACATCTTTTAAAGGGTTTCAGTGAAAAAGAGTCTATACACCCATATTGATCATGTTTTTTGTTTCTTATTTTCTAAATCAACAAGATAATTATGCCTCAATTGGGTGTTGTATAATTTGTATGGAAATATTTTCTACTAATTTATAGTACTTTGTATTCATATTCTAATGCATAAATTTATTAATTTAAATTTCCCATTCCATAACAAATCATTTCATTATAAATGAAACAAATGTTACATCTAATCATGAAAAAAATCTATATCAAGGAAGGATACATATATTTTATTTCTTTGTAAATAGTTAATAAATAATAAAATAATTTCAGACCATGATCCATGATGTTGTAAATAAAATGTGGTAATCTCTAATGGATATAGTATCAAACCTCGCATCATTGGGATCACACAAATACACCCATCCTCTAGAAATATTTTGGAATCTACTTTACTACGTCATGTGTATATAGATTTAAAAATCACATGATATATCTAATACCCAATGAGTGGATTTAGGAATATTACACTTAGTAATGAACACATTGACATATTACCCTTTATTATTGGTTGTATTACACTTCCAGTGGTCATTATAGCCAGATGAACAACATTTCAACTCAGTTTCCCTAACCTGAAAATTCTTATTCCTCTTCATAGAAAGGATTTTCATATGAGATATAGACTAGTTTTTATCAATGGTAACTATTAATTTTTTCTTTCCTTCCTTTTTCACTATATGGAATGTGGGTTTTCCATTCCCCATTAACATTCCAATTTTCTAAATTAGAGTTGTTTGTTCAGAAATTTAATTATTATTATTTCTCTTGTTATAATAAAAATAAATCTAGAAAATGTATTTGATGGTTTGAATGTGTTGAGATATGCAGGAATGTAATATTTGGATTTAATTTCCAAGATGTCTAAAAATTATATATAGCTAATAATCATGACTACCTGAAACCCAGTTAGCACCAACTCTCATATATTTCATGTAAAAATCAGTGTAGATTTCATATTGATCTTGTATAACCTTCCCTTGATAGAAATCATACATGTGATACATCAACCTATAATCATATAGGTATTGATGTCTATTTTTTGATCATTTTCCCTGGATGATAGAAAATAGAAGTGTCAAAATGACTCTCAAAGATAATTGTTTCCCTCACTAGTGTCTTCGCTAGGCACTTCATCAATAAGTATTTCAAGAACATATAATTTCCTTTCATGTGATTGGATAATATGTAAGATCCATTCCTTATAAGGACTCAGTTAGAGCAATGAACCACTGAGGGGGGGGGGGTGAATCAGTGGTACCCCTTTCCCCCATTTTAATTTCCCTTAATATTGAGAACAACCTTTGTCTCCTGTTAAAGATGTAATTCCCTGCGGAGAAAACAAACAAGAACACATCCAAAGGAACACAACAATTTACAAGGTTCACTATTCAATAAGAATAGATACGTCCTTGGTATGGTTGGAAACAATCCAGCACCATACAATCCACTAAGAAAACAATCCTTGGATTACAATGAGTAGGATATTCCCCTACACTCATGAAGCACTGTGAAACAATCACTCCAGTGCGTGTGCACCCTCTTAGCACAATCGGGCAAAGTATTGTTTCTTGTAACAAAATATGTTACCTGCACATCCTTTCAAAAACACAAGTGTAAGCAAGTCATCACAAATCTTCACTTTCTTACTAAGAGGAAAGGCAAGGGCTCCTTGGACTTGAGATAGATCAATTACAATCTGAACTTCCCATTCCGAATCTCCACTCGGAATTTTTCACTACGAATTCTTCACTCCGAATTTTCTTATTCACTCTGATTCTTCAATCTGATCCTTCCTCAGTCTGAGAAACACAATACGGTGACAACCTATACTGATTCCCCATTCCAAATCTCCTCTCGAAATTCTCCAGTTCGAATTCTTAACTCCAAACATTCTTCTTCACTCCGATTTTTCGATCCGAGTCTTCTTCAGTCTGAGAAACTCAATACGGTGACAGCCTATACTGATTCCCCATTCCGAATCTCCACTCTGAATTCTTCACTCCTAATTTTCTCAATCCAAACATTCTTCACTCCAAATTTTCTCAATCTGATAAAATCAATACAGTGTCAACTAGTATCAAATTCTCGTTTCAATTGAGACTGTAATGAAAACTCCGTCGGCCACACACTTCATTCTCTCTCTAGATTATCAAAGCTTCTCTCAGAACTTAATCATTACACATTTACTTTTTACTCTGATCTCCTTTTATAGGTGCTCCAATGTGTGCTTAGGCGGGAAACCAAAATATTTTCCTGCTCACTTAAATTCACCGAAATCATAATATCTCATAAAATCTCGGAGTAATTAAGATTTTGACAATGCTTCTAGAATCTTCTTGAATATTCTTCCACTTCTCCTGATTTAGAACTTTGGCAGTTTCCGGATCCGACCTTCTGGATTCTCAGTATCACATTCTCGGATCCACCCTTCTTGAGTTGTTGATATCACTTTCTCAGATTCACCCTTCTTCACTTCTCGGTATTTATTTTCATTGCTTCCTCGGTATGAAAAATTCTTCATTATCAGTATGAATTTGCTTTATTCATCGATACTAATGATTTTGAATTCTCGTTATGACACCTCTGGGTCTCGGTATGGCTTCCCCAGTTCTTGGTACGACTTCTGGTTCTCGGAATGACTCTTCATGATTCTCGGAACGACGTTTGGTTCTCGATACCACTTCTTCGATTCTCAGTATGTCTTTAGGTTCTTGGAATGGCTCATCAGATTCACGGTATGACTTATCATTCTCGGAATGGCTCTTCCTGATTCTCATAATAGCTTTTGGTTCTCAGTATGACTTCTAGTTCTCGGAATGGCTCATCCTGATTCTTGGAATGTGTTTTGGTTCTCGGTATGATTTCTCGATCCAAATATTGCTTGCATCCTGAGTACTTGCATATATTCACAATTTTAGAGATACAAAACAACAATGCAACGTCACAACAAGTTCCTTCGCATCTCCTATCAGCCAGCGTATGAGAATTTGCAATTTCCTGGTTCCAAATATCTCAATTTCCAGACTCCGAATTCTAGACTCCGAATTCTTCGAACCCCACGTTCTGTGTGTTCAATATTCTTGGTTCCGAATCATCAAACTTCTAGCTTCCTAATTCTTAGAAATTGAAGTAGTCTTTCCTTTATCAAATCTTCCTTATGATCATCAAAAGATAATCCAAGCAAATCATCTCATCCTTCAGCTTGGTCCTAACAATCTTCCCCTTTGAATTTTGTTGTCAACCATGTTTTCATAAATCACCAAACATGGAAACCTCAAGAAAAGGATTACTTATAATTAATTCTAAAATTATGTGAGCTAACTCATTGTAGGAAACAAGAATCATTGACAGCAAAACCATGATATCCATAGCTAGTCAAAATGACATCTTCATCTTCACACTTCCTATAAACAACTTCAAATTATTTCCTACAACCACTCCAACAAATAGTTAGAATAGTTGACATACACAAGCAATTCTGAGTTCACAGCTTACCCACAACTCTCTCTTTGAACAGCAGATTTATGATACAAACAACTTCTCCCCCTTGAAAAATCAATCCAAAGGTAAGAAGAGATAGGGGACGTTAAAACATACCTTATCCTTGAAGAGAAAGAGTTTTGACACCCATGTTCAACCTCAATCATGAGAATTATTCATTTGGTAGTGGTTTCATGAAAATATCAGCAACTTGTTTAGTAGATGAAACATATTCAAGTTTAAGTTCATTTTTTTGACATGCTCTTTGATGAAATGATATTTGATGTCAATATTCTTTGAATGAGAATAGTGTACTGGATTCTTGTTAAGATTAATTGTTCTTTGATTATCACAACCAAAGAGCAAGGGCAACTTCACTTCAACTAACAAATCTTCCAACTCTGTCTTCATCCATATAAGTTGAGTAGTAGCCTGAGTAGCGACAACATATTCAGCTTCAGTCATACTATGTGTCATAGGCTTTTTCCTCTTCGAGTTTCATCCAACACAATTTTTTCCCATAAAGAACACTCCACCATATGTGGATGTTCTATCATCAACATTGCCTGCCCAATATATATCTGAATCAACAAACAAATAAATGTTATTTGAACCACTATATTTGATTATGAATTCAGTTGTAGATTTTAAGTATCTCAGAATTCTTTTTCCAGCAACAAGATATGCTTATTTAGGAGCACTCTGGAATATTGCACATAAGGTAACAAAAAAAACAATATCTGGTCTTGATGTAGTCAGGTACAAAAAACTTCCAATCAGCTTTCAATATTCTTTTTGATCAAATTCTTTTACGTCATCATATTTTATTAGCTTCATTCCCACTGAGATAGGAGTTGATACAGGTTTTGAGTTTTCCATACCAAACTTCTTGTGAAGTTCCTTATCATACTATTCATGGGAGAGAAAAATTAATTCTTTGTGTTTCAAGATTTGTAACCCATGAAATTATCTCATTTCACCCAACATGGACATCTCAAAGACATTTTTCATTTTTTTCATCAAACCTTTCACAGCTTCCTTCATTATTCCCAGCAAAAATAATGTCGTCAACATAGAAAATCACAATGAGGGAAAGATATTGGCTTTCCTTGATGTACATATTTCTGTCAACTATCCCTTTCTTGAAGTTCATCTCCATTAAGAAAGGATCCAGTTTGGAATACCATGCTATTGGAGATTGATTTAGCCCATACAATTCTTTCTTCAACCTGCACACATAACTTTCATTCTTCCCAACAACAAATCCTCATGGTTTCTAAATATAATCTTCTTCTTTAAGATCACCGTTAAGAAATGCGGATTTGACATCCATTTGAAAGATTTTGTAGCCTCATTGTGCAGCAATAGAAAGAACCATGAGTAGCCTTTGCAAACCAATCTTGCTTTGTTTCTGATAACTTCACCTTCTTCATTCAACTTTTTCTGGAAGAACCATTTGGTTCTAATAATGTTCATATTTTTAGGCTTGGGTACAAGTTCCCACATGTTATTATTTTCAATCTGATCCAATTCTTCATTTACTACTTGAAACCATTCTGGATGCTCAACGACTTATTTAACATCATTTGGTTCCACTTTGGAATACAAGGAAGTATGTGATATAGAATTACTTGTTCTTCTTGTTTGAACCGTGTGACGTTGGTCACCAATAATATTCTGATCTTGCACTTGTTTCATCAGCCTTGGATAAGTTTTTCATGTGCGTTCTTCATCACTTGATATGGCTGAATCTGATTATTCATCTTGATTAGGATTACAATTCATTGCATCCTTATCAAAATCGTCAATTTCATCTTCCTTATCTTCCCTGTCTAACTGGACATGATTATCTTTCCCCGGAGTTTCAATGACTTTTTCATCAGCTACATCCACCATTTTTCCTATTTCTTTGTTAAAGCATCTATAACCTCTTCCTTCTGGTACATAACCAAGAAAATATATGTCTTCTCCTTTCTGCTCGAATTTTCAACTGCTTCCACCTTTCTTATTTATAATGTATGGGCTCCCAAAAACATTAGCATTCTTCATACTTGGAGTAACTCCATATAAAAGTTCATATGGAGTATTTATTGATTGAGGCCTGTAGAAACATCGATTTTGAATATAAAAAATTTTACTTGTAGCTTGCCTCCAAAAGTAATGTGTAAGGCCATGTTTGAGAAACATGGTTCTTCCCATTTCCACCAAGATTCTATTCTTCCTTTCTGCAACCCCATTTTGTTGAGGTGTATATGGAGCACTATATTCATGTGGAATCTCACGCTTCTCAAGATAGTCTTAAAATTCTTCACTTCTATACTCACCACCATTATCTGTTCTCATCATCTTCACAGAGTACTCACATACTTTCTCAGCTTTCCTTCTGAAGCTTTTAATCATTTTCAGAGCGTCTGACTTGAGCTTCATAAACATAACACATGTAATGTGAGTAAAATCATCAATGACGGTGATGATGTAGTTGTCTCCATTTGTTGATTGTTTTCTCATCAGCAGACATATATCAGAATTTATTAGTTCAAGGGGTTATTTAGAACAAATGTGAACCTTCTTATGCACAACACTTGTAATCTTTCCTTTCTGACAGGTAGTGCATCACCAATCCCTTCTTCTTGGAAAACCTAGAATATCTCCAACATTGTCCCTTTTAGATAAATTGATCATATTTCTCTGACACATGTGTCCAAGTCTTCTGTTCCACAACATATTTTCTTCCACTAAGATCATGTAACAATGGTTTTTTGAATTACCAAACCTGAAACAGATTCCCATTGGTTCATTGGCCTCTTGTAACAATCTTCCCATATTCTTCACATTTCACAATAAACCCATCCCTTTTGAAGATAAATTTGTTACCATCATCACACAATTGTGATAAACTCAGCATGTTGTGCTTTACCCCATATACATACAGAGTTTTCATGGACTTCAATTTTTCCTTCCCAATGATGGCTGATCCAACACCTTTGATTTTTAAAGATTCATCATTTCCAAATGTTACAGTGCCATCTTTAAACTTCTTCATATTCTTCATCATCTTCATGTCTCCTGTCATATGTGAACAACACCCACTATCAAGTATCCAAGGTCATTCTTCCTTTGTAACATTTAGAGAAATTTAAACAACACAAGCTTTTTCTTCTTTCACTTATTTCATTACATTTGACATTTGAGAATTAAAAACATTTTGTTGAGCCGGTAACTGCACAAGACATCCTTTTGTAAGGTGTCTGGTTTTTTCACCCCTTCGCAAATAGTTTCCAGAGGGTGGAACCTATTTTCTATCTTGACATCATTCTTCTCATCATTCTTTAAGAAAACTTTCGCACTCTTCTTTCTTTGAAGAGATTGACTCCCCCTCAATCTCTTCCTTTCATAACTTGTGGGGTGGTGATAATAATGTTGATTAAACCAACACATATTCGATGTATGCCTGAATCCACCACAATACAAATAGTACCCATAGAAGGAGTACCTTCCTCTAAAGCCTTTGTACTGATACTTCTTTTTTTCTCTTTCTTTAGGCCCAACAAATATTCTATTGAAATCAAGATTACTCTGCCAGAATTTTTCCTTCTCTGATTTTTCTTGGGTTCTACCAGTGTTAGACTTAGGTTTCTTTGAAACTTCAGAGTTCCCAGCAACATTGGTATGGGCCACATAAAAAACTTTCTCATCATTCTTCTTCACATGAACCACTTTATTCTTCTTTTGAATTTTCTCAGAATTTTCTTGTTGAGAGCTTTCACCTACATCAGTTGTTGAGTTTTGAAAACATATGTTTCTTAATTCATCTTTTGAGAGATTCTTTTGAACGAGCTCTAATTCTTCCTCTTTGCTCTCAACTTAACTTTCATGTGCTCATTTTGATTTCTCTCATCTTCAAGAGACTTCTTCAAGTCTTAAATCTCTTTCTCAAATTCCTATTTAACATTAGCTTGATTGAAAGATGAGGAACATTCATCTTCCAACTTTTTGTTAAATTTCTCTAGATTTCTGATCTTACTTATACATTCCTTCAATTATTCTTTCAGATGCATCTCATACTGAGTTTCTTCTTCTTCTGAAATACTGCTTCCGAAATACTCATCATTCACTATTGCAATGAATGTATTCTCAACACCATGCTCAATTGAATTTTCAGATTCAGCATCACTTTCTTCATCTTCTTCATTTATAGATAGAAAGATTTTTCTCTTGGATTTGAAGAACATCTTTTCTTTCCCTGACCTTCCTTTACAACCCTAATTCTTCCATAAATTTCTTTGCTTTTTTCTTCTTCATCACTGTCTTCTTCATTCTCCATTTGAGGACAGTTAGCCACAAAGTGGACAATGCCTCCACATTCAAAACACTTCAATGGAAGTTTTCCCTTGTATTTCCTTGTGCCTCTTATCATTTTTTGAAAATAGGGATAAAATATCGTTAAGATTTTTTCATACCTCACTTTCAGAGTCAGAGTCACCACCATCTTTTTCAATAAATATATTCTTAGATCTCTCTTTCTTCATGGCATTGAAAGATAATTCTTTATCAACCTTTGTCTTGGTCATCATATCTTTTTCCCCTCTCATTTCATAAGTAATGAGTGTGCTATGAAAATCATCAAGAGGTAGAGTCTCTGAGTCTCTGTCTTCTAATGAAGATACATTCACATCAAATTTATCATGAAGAATCCTCAAGATCATTTCCACCACAGTAGAGTATTTCAGCTCTTCACCAAGACATCTAATGGTACTAACAATATCGTTCACCCTGGTGAAGAATTCTCCAATAGATTCATGCTCTACCATCATCATGTCTTCATACTTCAATCTCCAGATTTGAAGTTTTGTCTTCTTGAGATTTGTATTGCCTTCATATATGTTTTTCATTTTGTCCAGTATACCTTTGGTTGTGGCCATCCCTTTCACTCTCAAGAACACACTTTCAGAAATTGAAGACAATATATCATTATTGGCTCTTCCATCATTCTCAAGAAACTTCTTCTCAACAGGTGTAAGTGGAACATTATCATTAATGGGGGGAAACCCAACTATTGCAGCTTGAGGAACTTCATAACTAATAGACATGAGATATAGTAGCATTCTATCCTTCCATATGTGATAGTTATTTCCATAGAATACCATATTTCCTTTTCTATTCACAAAATTCATATTCTCCATCAGCAAGGAAAACAAAGGCAACCTCCCTCTGATACCACTTGTAAGGACCCAGTTGGAGAAATAAACCACTAAGAGGGGGGGTGAATTAGTGGTACCCCTTTTTCCCGTTATATGTTCACTTAAAATTGAGAAAAACCTTTGTCTCTTGTTAAAGATGTAATTCCATGCTAAGAAAACAAACAAGCACACATCTAGAAGAACAAAACAATTTACAGGGTTCACAATTCAATAATAAAATCTATGTCCTTGGTATTGTTGGAAACAATCCATCACCATACAATCCACTACGAAAATAATCCCTCGATTACAATGAGTTGGATATACCCTTACTCTTCTGATGCACTGAGAAACAATCACTCCAGTGTGTCTGCACCCTCTTAGAACAATAGGGAAAAGTCTCATTTCTTGTAACAACTTATGTTACTTGAACTTCCTTTTAAATACACAAGTGTATGCATGTTCATCCCAAATCTTTACTTACTTACCCAAAAGAAAGGAAATGACTCCTTGGACTTGAGATAGATCAATTAAAATCCGAACATCCCATTCCGAATCTCCACTCCAAATTTTACACTCCAAATTCTTCACTCTAAATTTTCTTCTTCACTCTGATTCTACAATCTCAGTCTTCCTCAGTCTAAGAAACTCAATACAGTTACAGCTTGTACAGATTCCCCATTCTGAATCTCCACTCTGAATTCATCACTCCTAACATTCTTCTTCACTCCGATTCTTCAATCTGAGTCTTCCTCAGTCTGAGAAACTCAATACGGTGACGACATGTACTGATTCCCCTTTCTGAATCTCCACTCCGAATTCTTCACTCCGAATATTCTCAATCTGAACTTTCTCCACTCAAAATTTTCTCAATCCGAGAAACTCAATAAAGTGTCAACTAGTATCAAATTCTCGTTTCAATTGAGACTGTAATGAATACTCAGTAGGCCACAAAATTCTTTCTCTCTCTATATTATCAGAGCTTCTCTCACTACTTAATCATCACAAATTTACTTTTTACTCTAATCTCCTTTAATTGGTGCTCCAATGTGTGCTTAGGCGGGAATCCAAAATATTTTCCCGCTCACGTAAATTCACCAAAATCTTAATTTATCCTGAAATCATGGAGTAATTAAGACTTCATCAAAGATTCTAGAATATTCTAGAATATTCTTCCACTTCTCTTGATTTATAGCTTTGGAATTTTTTGGATCAGACCATCTAGCTTCTCGGTATCACATTCTCAGATCCACCCTTCTTGAGTCTTTGCCATCACATTCTCAGATTCACTCTTCTTCACTTCTCGGTATGTCTTTTCATTTCTTCCTCATTATGAAAAATTCTTCATTATTAGTATGACTCCACTTTATTCATCGATACCGAAGATTTTGAGTTCCCGGTATAAATCCTTTGTATCTCGGTATGGCTTCACCAGTTCTCGGTACGACTTCTGGTTCTCAGAACAGCTCTTCATGACTCTATGAACGGATTTTGGTTCTCGATACGACTTCTTCGATTCTCAGTACGACTTCAGGTTCTCGGAACGGCTCATAAGATTCTCGGTATGACTTCTTGTTCTCGGAAAAACTCTTCTTGATTATCATAACAACTTTTGGTTCTTGGTATGACCTCTCATTCTCGTAACGGCTCTTCCTGTTTCTCAGAACGGATTTTGGTTCTCGTTATAACTTCTCGATCCAACTTTTTCTTGCATCGTGAGTACTTGAATATACTAACAATTTTAGAGTTACGAAATAGAAAAGCATCATCTCAATTAGTGCCTTCACATCTCCTATCTGCTAGCATTGGAGAATTTTCAATTTCCAAGTTCCAAACTTCTCAATTTATTGTCTCTGAATTCTTCGAACATGAGGTTCTGAATGTTTAATATTCTTGGTTTCGAATCTTCAAACTTATGGCTTCCAAATTCTTATAAATAAAAGGTTTCTTTCCTTTATGAAAACATCCTCAAAATCAAAAAAAGACAATCCATGCAAACAATCTCTTCCATCAGCTTGGTCCAAAATTTTCCATTATTAAAAATTAGTGCATGTTCTAATGTTATCCATCTCAAGTATAGATTATTTTGATATGGATGTAGTTATTTTAATTATTGTTTCTATGATTAAGAATAGCGTAATTTTAGTACTTTAACAAATAAAAGTATAATATATAAATGTTGTCTATTAATCCATCAATATTTTACTGAAACCCAATAACCCTCAATATTGGATTTATAAAATTATGTTTTTTAGACATTCTAGTAACCAGGGACAATATTCCCTTCCCATGACCCAAAAATGAGCATGAAATGTTACTTGAAGGGTTTTTGTGAGGCATAAAATTATCAACATAATTTACTTAAGATTCCTCGATCTCTTGAGTTGAATCTCAAATCTGGAAAACAATAAATTATATTTCAAAAATAATTACCTCTTAGTAAGTCAATGTCGTACTTTGGTAGTCAACCCATCATCTGAACTATGATAAACCTGCCCAAAACATCACATTAGAATTACTTAACGATTGAATGAACCACAACAAGGAATTTTCAAGCACTTTGAACTATGGTTTGATTTTAAGATAAATATTGGATGTCTAAAACACCTTAATATATATTATTGATGCATTTTAATTATTTATTACACTATTAACAAAAAAATATTTACAATATTCTTGTTAATATTAATGGGATTTACGTAATTGAATAACCATTCTTAGATACAATTTATAAATAATCCCATTTATTGTAGTTGTATCTTGTATACTTATTAATTCAGTAATTCAAGTGATCATGATTAAAAATCCATAATGAAATTAACCAAACAATATGAAAGAAATAAAATTTCAACAGTTTTGTGGTTAGTACCATTTTATAATGGTGAGATTATATTGATGATGAGAAAAAAAATTAACATAGAAGAAAAATACACCTGGAACCATGAAATGATACATGTTCTAGCTTTCCAACTATCCTACCACGTACTTATTGGACTCGTTTAACCGAGGATCCAAACTCAGATTACCTCCACTAGCTTAGGATCTCGATCAATTACATATAATTTTACATATATACAGGAGGGGAAAACAAAATTATGCCCTAATGAGATTTATATAACAAGAAACCATGTTATTTCTAGACCTTATATAATGAGAGGAGGGATGAAACATTTTCCATAAATTTTTAAAAGTAATATATTTAATGGAAACATTTCATATATTATGTATTGTATATTATCATGAACATCGACATACATGAATTTAATTAAAAAATTTATAAAATAACATTCAATCCTAATCGTTCATATTTATGATAAATAACATTCTAATCAATTAATTATATTCTTTAAATAATTAATTATTTTATATTAATTTATAATTTGAATTTTTTCTTCGTGATTCTCATTTATGATAAATTTTTAAAAAATTTAAATAATTTTTTTTCCAAATTATTAAAATATGAAAACATGTACCTTTGTACTCATCCAGACAACCCATTGTGTATCATATTTACATATGATTTACTCTTTAGACATGTATCATACAATTATTATCACATAATTTCATTAAATGTATGATTAAACTAAATGGGATATAAACCAAAATTTATTTACATGACATGTTATGTTTCAAAGCACATTGAGTAATGATTTATTATTATTTATACGCGATATTTTGTTCCAAATATTATGGCGAAAATAATTATAAATTATATATATATGTAACCCATATTATGGAAATTACATATTCGTATTAATGACACATGTAACAATGTTGATATGGTTTAGGAAGTAAAATTAATTAATTTTTAAATTTACATATTTTCTAAAATATACATTGTGTGAAATATTGCTGCCCATATTCTATAGTTTTCACCAAATTTCCACATAACATACCTAGATAATTGTCATGAATTGAGTCCAAAAAATATTAATGTTGGCACAAGAAATGTAAACGTACTACAAATTGTGTGGTATCTAGGTAACATAGTCACCAGTAATATAGATTTTTTAAGAAGACAAAAAGATCATCGTTGACTAATAGACTCCACATTGTTTATGAATGTTACATATTATGTAGTTTAAAAAACTATGTTGTAGGATGGCCATGTCAACAGACGAGGAATTTAGATTTAAATGATTCATGATAAGTAATGATTGTTTGAATTAATTAAAAATTAATTTGTACGTTTTCATTGTGAATTAAACATGAGTACGCAGTCTGTACTTATAGGAAACATGACATGTACCCTTGTGATATTCATCAAGAATAATTAGAAATCCTATACGAGTTATTAAAATATTATATGTTCCAAAAATAAATAAAAAATAATTATATTTGGAGATCAAGGCCGGGGAATGGAAGATATCATGATTTGGATTAAAGAATGACTAACAATGAATTGATAATTAATAGTAAATGTATAAATCAATCCTTGATATTTAAATAATTATAAATAATTATGTGATCCCATTGACAAAAATTAAATGATTTAGTAATATTGTAATCATTGTATGGGACTAGCCCGACCCGATTTTTTTCATAATTGATGGTTAATAAGAGGTGTACATCAATAATAAATATCATGACCAATGGAATTGGATTGAAGTTTAGATTATGTGCGAATATAAAAACCAAAATATTGGATCATCACATAACTATTTATAATATATTTAAGCTATTAATGAATTTCCATGTGATGAATTCATTATTTGATGATGAATCTGACAATGTATCTACCTCATGTTATCATTTCATTATAGGAACCAAGTGTAGATTCTATCCATTGGTGATCTACACATGCTCAATGAAGATTTGATCATTGTTTTAGGAATCATTAGGTATGATAGTGGTGGATAATAATTATTTTATTGTTCTTATATTATCTCTATTAGAATTTCATCAAGAATGATTCTCTTTAATCACTCTTGAATTGAGTGTAGTGATGGTTTAGGATTTTTTTATTTTCATGAGAGTATTTTTAGATAGGTATATCTATTCAACTTTGATAGAATTATGCAGATTTTTTTTCATATAACCATACACTAGAATGGAGACACTTCAATTAAAATGGGTTTGAATAGTGATAGTCTGGGAAAAAGTATAATTCCACTTGCAACCTTATTATTTCCATTATCCTTGAAAAACCACAAGTCTGAAAATAATAATAATAATATTTGATGTGAAAAAATAGTTAATTAATAAAATGGTATTTATTTAAATATTATTTAATTCATATAATTTCACACCAAACCTAAAACATGTTTCGCCAATCATCTATAAAATATATCTGTCCTTGAATTATGATTATTTATTAAATAAATAAATATAACTTTAATATTAACCAATAAATAAATAAATATTATATTCACTAAAAAGAAAATAAATATTTCCAAATATTCCTTTCAAAAAATATTTCAATGAACAACTAGTTAATTATTATATGTGATCATGAAAAACAATAATATTATTTTAACCACATCGAGAATTTATTCTATTTAAAAATGTCAAACAATATATTATATTATTATTTAACTCGGGTTATGGAAAATATAAATGTGTGACCCTCTAGGAAACATTCATAGTGGAATTAGACAAAGTTACCGAATGTATAAGGCTAACATCTAACAATAATCCATGGCACAAATAGAAAAATAATTTATCATCATAAGAACATAAGTTCGCATATTGTTTCATAGTATGTAATATAATTAATTTACCATGATATCACTTTTCATGAATGTTTGATATTGGTGTCATTAGCCTTTGTTCTCAATGTCTATTTCATTGAAATTCTATAAATTGAACTTTACTATTGAACACCACGACCATAGATTAATTTGTTCTATGTAATTTCCATCAATGGAACATATATATCTATTTCTATTAAATAATTTAAGAAGAAAATACTTTTTCACATTATTCAAAAATGAAATACTCTTCATGATGAAAACAACATATTCTAATTCACCATAAGAAAACATTTTTATGATTTTCAATAATATATAAAATCATTGGAGTATTAATATACTTCAATTATAATCCTAAAGACCGAAAATCAATGAATACATTTGTACATTAGAACAACTAGGGACACAAACAAATGTGGATATCTTATTTATGTGTTACATCCTCATAATCACAAACACCAAATATTACAAATGGAAAACACAATGATATGATGAATAAATTTCCAATGAGTCTCCACCATTGACAACCATTATCATTATATTAACTCCATTTTTTAATCTATTTATAGAACATATATTTAAGTGTACTACCATGTATTTTCCTGCTCTGATTATAGAAGGGAACCTCTATAACCATTTAGTGTGACAACCTGTCGCAGGGAATAATCCCATACTATGTTACATAGAATAACAATCATGTTATTATCTGTAATATATTAATTTTCATAAATATGAACACATGTAATATTTATGTACAAAATTGTTGGTTCTAGGGAAAAAAATCGAACAACTACTACCAAAGGGGAGATATAGAACACTCTTAATACATCATATTTTGTTAATATAGAAACTAATTTCCTCCATTAAAAGATTGTTAGATGCTAACCACCATCTAAAAATACCTTAATTGGTCCCCTAGTGATAATGTGACCTCATATAACTTAGGGATAACTACCCCCAATTTGAGGCTCCTTCACATTGTAATGACCATGTTGGTTCAATACCACCATCGTAAGGAATATAGTATATAATTATAATATATACACTATCATTAATTATGGAAAATACCAGTATTCCCCCTCCATCACTGGAATATTTGAACTTTAGCTACAAAATATATACTATAACATTTCCCTTTTCTGTAATATAGATTATCATGAACGTATTGTCTTGTTGGAAAACCATCCAATGTAGCTACCATATATTGTGATACCTCTATGTAAAGATATACTTGAGGCTTTTTGATGTAAAATGACCATAAATATCATGTTTGGAGGATAATATCAACATATCTTTGGGGAAAACAGTACTTCCAAAATCTCTAAGTCCGGAGTCTCATAATTCTGCTAATATTGAATGAGTTTCATTGACCTATAATGCATCAACCAAGACTTTTATGAGAAATATTTTGTTTTTATGTTATATAAATCATTAAAGTAATATTTCACTACACACAACACTAGATTGGCATTCTTTACATACAACCACGACCTTCCTTGATAGCGTGTGTTGTACGCAATACTGAGTTTTACTAAACAACGATATGCTATTAAAATATTATTAAAACTAGCCGTTATGAATAGTAATAACCACTTTTTGAAATTTTGTAAATTTCATCTTTCAAAATGGACATAATTTTTGGATTAATAATATCGAAATTAGCCTAGGGTGTAATTTTGTTATTTTTCTGAAAACTTTCAATTTTTGATGAATAGTGAAAACACTGGGTTACTATTTAAAAACCGACTATTTATTTAAATAATTATTTATTTTATTTAAATTTATTTTTGGACAAAATTGATACATAATACCTATATAAGTTTAATATAATTCATTGGAGTCATTTTATAATAATTTTAGATATATAAAAATTTTACTGAACTTTTGATCGTCTTTTACCCACCTCCTAGGAGAATTTGCAAATTTACATAAAACATAATTTTACCGCTTTTGTGAATGGAATTTAAAAAATCCAACAGACACAGTTGATGACAGTAAGTAAAATGTGGTTCAATGAGATGAAAACAATTTTTGTGAATAGTAACGTTTTACTTTTATGTACCATAGTTAAAATTAAATAGGGTAATTGAGGGTAAAAATGATATTATTATTAACCTAACACATGTCCAAATTCTATTGGATAAGTTTAATTCGACCAAAAACAAACCTAGGAATAAAATATGAACATTTAGGCCCACATGTATTAGATTAGGACATTTAATATTAATTTATTTAAAGAAGGGTTAAAATAGTTAAAATCAATGTTTAATAAGTAAATCATTTTTAATATAGGGTTATACAGATTAATTCAACTATAAATATTCATTAGAAAGAAAAAACGATTTCCTAAATAATGGTATTTTATTTATAATTTTTAGACTTTAAATATTTTAATTTATTTATGAAACAATGATGATGTAGTAATTATCTTATTAATGAAATATTGACATAACTGATGTTATAAATACCCAAATAAATGTAATTTTAGACTCTTTTTATGAATTACACTAATTTTATAGGTTAATATAACATGATAGTATTTATTTAATTAACTCTTTTCTAACTAATCATTCTGTTATGATTTTCACAAAAATCAATTACTAAATAGTGTCAAAATTGACATAAAATAGTTTTTAAAACAAATATTATATTATTAATTGTTATTTTATTCCAAAAAATCCATGGTTCGGCCAAATGACTTAGATAAGATTATATATATTAATAATAATAAACTTGGGGTTCGTTTGGCTTGTTATAGTATGTTTATTAACCTTATAGTGTAAGACAACAAGAAGACACAGAAAAAGTAAAATTATTTATCTTAAAGTTAAATCTAAATGATAAGGTTAAAATAGAAACCTAAACTTGTCTAAATTCTTTTGTATGAGATTATTTCGACCCATCCCCACCTTAGATTCTAAATAAATCAATTTGGAGCTATCTAAATCCGAATATGTCTTTATAATAAAATAATATTTTTAGTTTTTCCAAAGGTACCCCTCTCCTCCCTTATAAAAGGGAACCTCCTCCCTCTCTTCCTCACACCACTTTGTGCCTTCATGCTCGGCCAACCCCTACCAATTTCTCTTCTACACTTCCCTAGAAACATACTAGAGGTCCTGGTCTTCTTCAATGACCAATTTTAGTGCTCTAAAAGGAGGTCTCAAAGAGGCGCTTCAAAGAAGAGGTAATTTCCGTTACCGATTCTTTCAACTTTATTTCTTCTTCTACTTATTCTTCTTTAGTTGTTTCATTATGAAGTAATAACATAAGTATCACTCATATACTGATATGTTATTATAAGTATGAAACAACCCTATTTCACCATCTATCCATCCTACGGAAAACAAAATCACCGCACGTGCGTACGTACTGAATATCGTCTCCACGCCGTGGTGTAATATATTTTCCACCACCACCTTACTTGGATGGGTATAATGGTGTAAATAATAAATTTATATGATTATTTTAAAGTGATATTGATTCTGAAATATTATACATACACTCCAATACAATTCCACGATCATGGGAACGATATCATCGCTCGTGCGTACGTACGGAATACCGTCTCCATGATGTGATGCGACTCATTCTACATGATTTTGATTGCATAATGATTACATAAATGAATTGAGTGAATAAATATTATATCTATTAAACTAATAAAATTATATAAATGAGTTATCTATAACCTAAAAATAAGAATAAGAATTTATTCGACAAAACACGCATAAGAAAAAAAAAGTAATAAACACCCGAATAAAAAGTAGCAATGAAATGTTACTAACAAGAAGCTAAGAATATGACCATATATAATATCATAACAATTATTATGATTATAGAATAAGTCAATGACATTATTTAAATCATTATATAGCTGGTTAGGACACTTACGAAGCAAATCAGACCTAAGGTAGGGGACAATCTCGCAATCTCAATTTTTATCCGAGATTGTTTATACTTCAAAATTTACTGTGGAATATTTATCATCCACATCCATGTTTCCCCAATATGGAATATTATTTATATCCTCCTACAATTGTTTAAATATAATTTTACCCATTCGGTGAGTTTTTATTAAAGGATATGAAAGTAATCTTTTGTCGTTTTTCATATGAGGTACTTTTTGACTTTTCCGACAAAAGTATGAGAAGAATGTTTTTTTAACTTATACGGCATGGATGGATTTTTAAAAAATTATTTCCAAGAAGATCCCTTTACAAGTTTTAATGTTTATTTTTAATCAAATTATTTTAGTTTGAAATTGTATGAAATGTTAAGAAAGGAAAAATGTTTTTGAACTGGAATGGATATTTTCATCAAGAATTGAGTTCAAGTATTTTATCAAAAGTATTTTCAATCTAAGATAATATAGGTTTATGTTTCTATCTCTATTATTACATTGATTTTATTATGCTGTAATGGAATTATTTTTATTAATTCCTTTATCTTATATGAATTTTTTTATGATGTCACGATGTTTAAGAATCCCATTTTTATTACATGCGTTATGCAATGATGTATGATTTATGATTTTGTGGAACACATAAGAATGGTATCATTATGAGATGGGTGGGACTAATATCCCCCTCCAATGCATTGGGTAAAGATTTATATCTCATGATATAGACATGGCTGGAACGGCAGGTTAAACCGGTTCAGTGAAATAGGACTGAAACGAGGAGTGAACTCAGTTCAAAAATGGACTTTGTCTGCTAAGATAGTCTTGGCTATGAGTCTTGACTACTAATAAATGATTCTCAATGATTATGTGTGTATGACACAAAGTTTCATGTTTTAATTTATGATTATTGGGATTACATTTCACTACTATGATTTATCCCATGTTATGAAATTATGATCTCTTTTGCAGGTTAAGATTTTCAAAATGATATGTTCTTATGAATATGATGTGTTTGATATTTCTTTTTTTACCCTTACTGAGCATTTGAGCTCACCCTTTTGTATGTTTTCTTTCCCTAGGTAAGAAATAAGTATTTTAAGTAAGATATTCCAAAAGGGACTATATATATGATGAAATAAATGGGAGACAGTGTAGATGCTTTATGAACCAGTTGTTTATGTTTCCCAGTTTCTAAAGACACTATACTTATACGGTCCTTTCATAGTTTTGTTATATGTTGTAATAATTATTCTTAAAGATTGAAGTATTAACCATGTATGTAAATTATGGGTCGTTATAGTTGGTATTAGAGGAAAGGTATAGTCAACCTTTGGAAACTAGGATGTGAAAGCCTTAGTAAGTACCCTAAGGATAAGTTTAAGCATAGAACACAATCTTAGTGTTTTAAAAATGGCCATGAACAACCTATGATAAGACCTTTTGTGTGAAATTTTATTCTTGATTATGTGGTTTTCCTATTATACATAGTGTTTCTCACACTATTATTCTTGGTTTTAGTCAATGGCTAGAACCCGAAGGAACCGTGTTAATGTGGAATGCAACGGGCAATGCAATGATTGTCCTCCTGAGCAACCAAATGTTATGGGAGTAGGAATGAAAAATATTGTAGCCATTCTCACACAACTTTCTCAAGCTATGAATCATGCAGGAATTCCAAACGAGCAAAGGAAGGAGCAACATTCTGTTGAATCCTTCATGAGGCAGCGTCCACCTTCATTGAGTGGGTCTTTTGATCCATTAGTGGCTGAACAATGGATCAGTACCACTGAAAAGATATTTTCAGTTCATCAATGTTCTGAACATGATAAAGTCATCTTAGTAGTGTATCATTTGGATGAAGATACTGATCAATGGTGGAATCTTATTAATAATACGAGGCAAAAGGATGAAATTGTGTCCATGGAATGGGACGAGTTCAAGAACTTATTTTTCAATAAGTACTTTCCATGAATTCTTTAAACAAATATGGAGAAGGAGTTTCATGAACTGAAGCAAAAGGATGATGAATCTGTTGGTACCTATGAAGCAAATTTTACATGAACTTCAAGGTACACTTCTGGTATTATTATCCAACATGATAGTAAGATCGATCGATTCTTTAGTGGCTTAAAACCACGTCTTCAAAGGGAATTAGCCATAAGGGACTTCGATATTTACGAGGAAATCGTTCGATGTGCTCTCAAGGTTGAGATGGAGATTAATGTAACACATTGGTCATATGGGTTTGATAAGAAGAGGAAAATGGAATTCAAAGGAAAATCTAAAGAGAACACTGAAAAGAAGATTAGTTTTCCCTTATGCTCAATGTTTGGAAAAAAAATGGAGGGAGTTTTCTTTAAGGGATGAGTAAATGTTTCAAATGTGGAAAGGAAGGTCATCGGGCATTTGAATGCTGCAATGATGGGAAGAAGATGTCTAGTGATGCAAACAAAGAAAAGGCTACATAGAGAGCACCTCCTACACTTCAATGTTAAAAGTGCAAGGAAATGGGAAATTATGCTAATCAATGCCCTAATCCAAGGGTTGTTGATGATGATCGACGTCAACAAACTCTTAAGGCTAAAGACAAAGTAAAGTCACATGCAATTTCTATCAGCGATGTGGAGTACGATAACGATGTGGTGAAAGGTACACTTACCATCCACTCTAAAGTAGAAAATGTTTTATTTGATTCTGGATCCACCCACTCTTTTATTTCTGAAGAATTTTCTAAGGGTATCACCCAATTACCTCAACAATTAGATGTTGAGTTAGCTATGACACCCACTAATGGCACAACAGTCACATCAAAAGTTTATAATTCTTCTCCAATTGAAGTTTGTGGGAAAGTACTTCCTGAAAATCTTATGATCCTTCCTATAATGGAATTTGATGCGATTCTTAGCATGGATTGGATTTCTTTATATAGATCTCATATCAATTTCCAAAGAAGGGAAGTCACATTTCATATTTCAGATCAATCTATGATCGTCTATCGATGCAAGGATGAACATAACCTTCTAGTGGAAATTTTCTCCATCTTATGGGTCTTGATTCCACTAAATGAAGGTTATTTATCTCAAATGGTTGGTGAGAAACTCACGATTAAGAATATTCACATTGTACGAGAGTTTAATAATGTCTTTCTAGAGGAATTATTGGGTCTTCCACCAAATCGTGAAGTTGAGTTTTCAATAGAACTCATACCAGGTGCTTTGCCTATATCAAAGACACATTATAGAATGGCCCCAATTGAGTTGTAGGAATTGAAGAGGCAACTCCAAGAGAATCTTGATAAGGGATTTATATGCCCTAGTGCATCACCTTGGGGAGCACCTATTCTGTTTGTTATGAAGAAAGATGGATCAATGATACTCTACATTGATTATCGAGAACATAACAAGATCACTATCAAGAACAAATATCCTCTCCCACGCATTGATGACTTATTTTACCAACTACATGGAGCTCAATACTTTTCCAAGATTGATCTTCGTTCAGGGTATCATCAATTAAGGGTCAAAAGGGAGGATATACCAAAGATGGCTTTCCGTACAAGGTATGGACACTATGAATTTATAGTGATGCCATTTGGTCTTACTAATTCCTCTGCCAAATTCATGCATATGATGAATAGAGTCTTTAGAGACTATCGTGATCAGTTTGTGGTAGACTTTATAGATGATATTCTTGTCTATTCAAAGAGCAGGGAATAACATGAAGATCACTTGAGAATTGTATTGAAGACCCTGAGAAAGGAGAAGCTTTAAAACAAATTTACCAAGTGTGAATTTTGGCTTCAAAAAGTTGCTTTTTGGGTCAAATAATCTCAAAATAGGGGATATCTGAGGATCCAGCAAAAACAGATGTTATCGAAAGATGATCGAGACCAACAATAGTAATTGAGTTCCAAAGTTTTCTCGGTTTGGATGGATATTATCGACATTTTATAAAATATTTTTCACAATTATCTAATCATCTGACCAAGTTCACTTGAAAAGGAGTCAAGTTCTTTTGGACGGAGGAATGTGAAGAGAATTTCAAGGAGTTGAAAAGAAGGTTATCCAGTGCACCTGTAGTCACACCTCCTTGTAGTGGAGAAATGTTTTTGATCTACAATGATGCATCCAAGAATGGATTGGGGTGTGTTCTCATGCAAAATAGTATGGTGATAGCTTATGCCACAGGAAAGTTAGAAATCCATGAGAAAAATTACCCAAGTCATGATTTGGAGTTAGCCGCAGTAATCTTTGCATTAAATATTTGGAGGCATTATCTTTATGGAGAATGGTGTCACATTTATACTGATCATAAAATTTTAAAATATATTTTCACACAAAAGGAGCTGAATATGCACCAAAGAAGATGGTTAGAACTGATTAAGGATTATGACTGCTCAATTAATTACCACCCAGGGAAAGAAAACAAGGTGGAATATGAATTAAGTCGATAAGACCATGGCAGTTTATCCATGATGTGGATCACAAAAGATCCAATATTTATGGATTTACAAAGGATGGATCTTGGAATTATAATGGAAGGGGAAAAACGTATCATTCTCAAATGAATGTTCAACCATCTATACATGTGAAGATTAAAGAGGCACAGAAAGAAGATGTAGAGTTACAAAAGAAGGTGAGAAATGTTCCTAAATTCAACCTTGATTGTGATGGGATAATAAAGTTCAGGAATCGGGTTTGTGTTCCTCCCATCCCAGAATTAAAGAAGGAGCTGCTGGATGAGGCTCATAGTTCTTCATTCTCTATTAATCTTGGAAGCACGAAGATGTAATGGGACATGAAAGAGTACTTCTGGTGGGATGGAATGAATGGAGATGTTGCTGAATATGTCTCTCGATGCTTGGTTTGTCAGCAAGTTAAAGATGAGAGACAGAAGTCTAAGGGGATGTTACAACCATTACCCATACCCAAATGGAAATGGGAAAACATCACTATGGACTTTGTCACCGGACTTCATAAAACATCCGAAGGAAATAAAGCTATCTGGGTCATAGTTGATCGTCTTAAAAAGTCGGCACACTTCATCACTATTAGATAGGATTCCTCTCTGGATTAACTTGCCAGGATACATGTGAAGGAAGTGGTAAGATTTCATGGAGTACCACTTTCTATTATATCTGATCGGGATCTGAGGTTTACCTCAATGTTTTGGCGAAGTCTTCAGCATAATCTGGATACAGAGTTGAGTTTCAGCACTGTTTATCATCCTTAGACAGACGATCAGTCTTAGAGGACAATTCAAACTCTAGAAGATATGTTGAGAGCTTTCTCTATGGATTTCAAAGGTGGTTGGGATCAACACCTACCTTTGGTGGAATTTTATTATAATAATAGCTTTCACTCCAGTATTCAGATGACTCCTTATGAATCTCTCTATGGAAAGAAACGCAGGACTCTAACTTACTGGGATGAAGTTGGGGGAAAAGCTATTAGGACCTGATCTTGATGATGAGATGGCAGAAAAGGTCTGATATATTCAACAACACATTAGAGCTGCTCAGAGTCGACAAAATTTTTTTTCTGAAAATCGATGAAAAGACCTAGAGTTTGAAGTAGGTGATAAAGTTTTCTTACGAATATCTCCTTGGAAGAGAGTAATGAGATTTGGAAAGAAGGGAAAGCTGAGCCCTAGGTGTATAGGTCCTTTCGAAATACAAGATCGTGTTGGGAAGGTAGCTTACCGATTGGTGCTTCCACCGAATCTTTCCCATGTTCCTGATGCGTTCCATGTATCTCTCCTGAGAAAGTACATACCTGATCCGTCACATGTACTTAGCTCAGAAGTCGTACCTCTGGAGCAAGATCTTTCTTATGAAGAACAGCCGATATAGATTCCGGATCGTAGCGAAAAAGTCCTATAAAACAAGACCACTCACTTGGTGAAAGTTTAATGGTGGAACCACCAATTAGAAGAAGCTACATGGGCGCTTGAGGACATGATGAGGGAGAACTATCTTGGCATGCTTTACACACAACCTCGACCTTCCTCGATAGCTTGTGTTGTACGCAATACTGAGTTTCACTAAACAACGATATGCTATTAAAATATTATTAAAACTAGCCGTTATGAATAGAAATAACCACTTTTTGAATTTTTTTAAATTTCATCTTTCAAAATGGACATCATTTTTGGATTCGGAATATCGAAATTAGCCTAGGGTGAAATTTTGGTATTTTTCAGAAAACATTCAATTTTTGATGAATAGTGAAAACATTGGGATACTATTTAAAAACCGACTTTTTATTTAAATAATTTTTTATATTATTTAAATTTATTTTATTTCAAAATTGATACATAATACCTATATATGTTTAATATAATTCATTGGAGTCATTTTATAATAATTTTAGATATATAAAAATTTTATTGAACTTTTGATCGTCTTTTACCCACCTCTTAGGAGAATTTCCAAATTTACATAAAACTTAATTTTACTGATTTTGTGAATGGAAGTTCAAAAAACCGAGATACACGGCTGATTTCAGTATGTAAAATGTGGTTCAATGAGATAAATTTTTTTGGTGAATAGTAACTATTTAATTTTATTTCCCACGATTAAAAGTAAATAGGGTAATTAAGGGTAAAATGATATTATTATTACCCTAACACATTTCCTAATTCTATTGGATAAGTGTAATTAGACCAAAACAACCTTATTAATAAATGATGTCCATTTAAGCCCACATGGATTTGATTAGGACATTTAATATTAATTTATTTAAAGAAGGGTTAAAATAGTTAAAATCAATGTTTAATAAGTAAATCATTTTTAATATAGGGTTATACATAAGATAAATTAGACTATAAATATTCATTAGAAATATAATAATATTTCCTACATAATGGTATTTTATTTGTAATTTTTAGACTTTATATAATTTAATTTATTTATGACACAATGACGATGCAGTAATTATCTTTTTAATAAACTATTGACATAATTGATGTTATAAATACCCAAATAAATGTAATTTGAGACCTTTTATTAATTAAACTAATTTTATAGGTTAATATGACATGTTAGTATTGATTTAATGAACTTTGTTCAAACTAATCATTCTGTTATGATTTTCAAAAAAATCAATTACTAAATAGTGTCAAAATTGACATAAATTAGTTTTGAAAACAAATATTATATTATTAATTGGTATTTTATTCCTAAAAATATAAGGTTCGGCCATATGACTTAGATAAGTTTATATATATTAATAATAGACAACTTATGGTTCTTTTAGATTTTTATAGTAAGTTTATTATCCTTATAGTGTAAGAAAACAAGAAGACATGGTATAAGTAAAATTATTTAACTTAAAGTTAAATCTAAATTATAAGGTTAAAATAAAAACCTACACATTTCAAAATTATATTGGATGAGAGTATTTGGACCCATCCCCACCTTAGCTTCGAAATAAATCAATTTAGAGCTATTTAAAACTGAATATGACTTTATAATGAAATAATATTTTTAGTTTTTCCAAAGATGCCCCTCTCCTCCCTTATAGAAGGGCACCTCCTCCCTCTCTTCCCCACACCACATTGAGCCTTCAAACTCGGCCAACCACTGCCAATTTCTCCTCTCCACTTCCCTAGAAACATTCTAGAGGTCCTGGTCTTCTTCAAAGACAAATTTTAGCGCCCTAAAAGGAGGTCTCAAAGAGGCGCTTCAAAGAAGAGGTAATGTCCGTTACCGATTCCTTCAACTTTATTTCTTCTTCCACTATTATTATTTAGTTTTTTCATTATGAAGTAATAACATCAGTATAACTCATATACGTATATGTTATTATAAGTATGAAACAACCCTATTTCACTATCTATCCATCCTACGGAAAACAAAATCACTGCACGTGCATACGTACAGAATATCGTCTCCACGCCGTGGTGTAATCTATTTTCCACCACCACCTTACTGGGATGGGTATAATGTTGTAAATAATAAATATATATTATTATTGTAAAGTGATATTGATTATGAAATAGTATATATACACTCCAATACAATTCCACGATCATGGGAATGATATCATCGCTCGTGCGTACGTACGGAATACCATGTCCACAATGTGATGCGACTCGTTCTACATGATTTTCATTGCATAATGATTACATAAATGAATTTAGTGAATAAATATGATATATATTACACTAATAAAATTCTGGAAATGAGGTATCTATAACCTCAAAAAGAAGAATAAGGATTTATTCGACAAAACACGAATAAGAACAAAATGTAATAAACACCCGAATAACAAGTAGCAATGAAATATTACTAATAATTAGCTAATAATATGTCCATATATGATATCATAACAATGAGTATGATTCCGGAATAAGTCAATGACATTATTTAAATCATTATACTAGAGTTTCAGACACTTACGAAGCAAATCAGATCTAAGGTAAGGTACAATCTCGCAATCTCAATTTTTATCAGAGATTGTTTATACTTCAGAATTTACTGGGGAATATTTATCATCCACATCCATGTTTCCTCAATATGCAATATTATTTATATCCTACTACAATTTTTTAAATCCAATTTTACCCTTCAATGTGTTTTTAGTAATAGATATGAAAGGAATCTTTTTTCATTTTTCGTACGAGGTACTTTTTGACTTTTCTGACAAAAGTACGAGAATAATGTTTTTTTAACTTATACTGCATGAATGGATTTTTAAAACATTACTTCCAAGAAGCTTCCTTTAAATGTTTTCATGTTTATATTTAATCAACTTATTTTAGTTCAAAATTTTATGATATGTTATGAAAGGAAAAATGTTTTTGAAGTAGAAAGGATATATTCCTCAAGAATGGAGTTCAAGTGTTTTATCAAAGGTATTTTCCATCTAAGATAATGTAGGGTTCTGTTTATATCCCTATTATTACATTGATTTGATTATGTTGTGATGGAATTATTTTTATTAATTTCTTTATCTTATATGAATTTTTTTATGATGTCACGATGTTTAACAATCCCATTTTTATTACATGGGTTATGAAATGATGTATGATTTATGATTTTGTGGCACACATATGAATGGTATCATTATGAGATGGGTGGGAACTATATCTCCCTCCAATGAATTGGGTAAAGATTTATATCTCATGATATATACATGTATATAACGGCATGTTAAACCGGTTCAGTGAAACAGGACTGAAACGAGGAGTGAACTCGGTTCAGAATTGGACTTTGTCCGCTAGGATAGTCTTGGCTATGAGTCTTGACTACTAAGAAATGATTCTCTATGATTATGTGTGTATGACACAAAGTTTAATGTTTTAAGTTATGATTATTAGGATTACATTTCACTACTATGATTTATCCCATGTTATGAAATTTCGATCTCTTTTGCAGGTTAAGATTTCCAAAATGATATGTTCTTATGAATATGATGTGTTTGATATTTCTTTGGTTTACCCGTACTGAGCATTTGAGCTCACCCTTTTGTATGTTTTCTTTCCCCAGGTCAGGAAGAATGATATTAAGTATGATATTCCAAAATGGACTATAGATATGATGAAATAAATGGGAGACATTGTAGATGCTTTATGAACCAGTTGTTTATGTTTCCCAGTTTCTAAAGACACTATACCTATATGGTCCTTTCATGGTTTTGTTATATGTTTTAATAATTATGCTTCATGTTTGAAGTATTAACCATGTATATAATGTATAGGTCGTTATATATAAGCAATCGAAGCTAAGGTTTTCCTCAATAAAACAATATCTTATACATGGATGCATCGCAACCCAAATCATACTATACCCCTTCCATAGGAAACCACAAAACCTAATACTTCATCATTATTTCTTTAAAATACTTGTATTTTCATAAATAATTTTCAGGTGAAATGAATATATTCCCTTTATAAGTAAGGGTAGTCATGTGGAATGAAAAATAAAATAATTCGACTATATTTCCCTGCTATTATCCTGGTTTTCTGAGAAAAGTGTGCTACTAAAATACTATCACGTTTTGATCTATAGCCATAAGTAGATCAATATTCATGGGATCAAATACATGAAAACACTATATATTTAGGGTTTCAAGGAAATTTACTTTAATAATCTGGGTCATACTCTTCTTGATTTTTTTAAATAATTGTTATATTAATTATTTTTTTGGAAAATCGTTATATTTTTTCTTGATCCTCCAGTATATTGAAAAATGAGTGCATCCTTGATACGAAGAATAATTAATTGGTCATGGAATGACAAGAAAACCAAGTCCATGGGCCCTATAAATGTTTTTCATTGGTTATTCATGATAAAACAAGTCACTATAAACATACACTATTTGTATTGACACTTGGACACCATATTTTTGGTTTCTGAATTCTAAACAAAATGTTGGTTTTAAATATGCCAGAGATTAGTCATAAAGAACCTTATTTCTTCTTTAAAATGAACAAAAAAATCATTGACTATCCAATGAGTTTTTTTTAACGTATCCTAATTTAGGTGAATATATTCACCACAAATCTATCATCTTATATGCAGTTTCTTTATGAAAATAAAAGAATCCCAATAGAGAACAATATGGATTCTTATGTATTTTAGTAAAACGTACTCCGAATACTTCATTATCATCATACACTCATTTAAGGATACCTGATATATATCTATGGTCATTATGGTCATAGGGAGAAAATCAGTACCTAAATTAGTATAATGATGAGAAGGAATCCCAAAAACATCCTCGAATAAAAATATTAATCCTTCTCTAATATAATAGGATTCTATTCTGGCAAATTTTTTATAGCACATTGTGGTAGAATTTCCAACTAATGTTTATCAGCTAATATCTAGTAAGGTTCTGCACTACTCATCCAACAAGGGATTATCAATAACCACTGAATACGATCATTTAATATTCCACAAAATTCCACAAAAATTTATGTTGAATTTAATCAACCACTCCACAGATTTTATAAAACTCTTCCATATTAATTATAACTACAAAAGGTCTTATATTTTCTATGATGTGGTCTAAATAAAACATCTTTCTACTAAGAGTAATCTAACATTGATAGAATTTATGAGGGGGAGGTTCATCACCATGAGTAGATGTCTCTATCCAATGTAACCATTCAAAGATATCTATATAGATATCTATCTCATGAAATAAATATGTGGATTGAATGGAATTAATCATTCCAATGTCTAGGATTATGAGTGTTATGTTAGAGAAAACATAAATGTTCCAATTAATAATTTCTGGTGCTACCGCATGAACCCCTCAATCAATTTCATTTTCCCACTACCCTTATGTCCAACATGATTCTACTATGGTGTTCTGAGAGGTGAATGGATAGGATTTGATCAAAGAGACTCCCACTAGTATCTTCTCATCTATAATTTTTACCTATAAGAGGGATATTCTAATTACCTCATAGAGGTAACTAGTTTGTGTACTACCGATTCATTAGAGGTTAATCAATTATAAAATCCTAACCACTATGCACTAACGTTTCATTCAGTGAATCTAAAACCATTTGGTCAAATACAGCACCTGAATATATGATCGACACTATATTCTATTTTGACAACCATGTGGATCACATTGTTATTTATCCACAAAACAAGGATCATGATTTTAATTGTGTTTAACCAGAAGAACATAGTATTTTAATTATATAACCTCTACATATGAATCTAACTCATGAAGACTATATCATGTTAAAGAAATTTTCAATATCTCATGATGAAAATACATTAGAAATATATGTTTTCTACAATAATCTAACTTATATGGGGATGAAAAAATTTACAGTCCATGGTCAAATATTCTGCAGACGTTTATGCTTAAAACTTAATTATTCGAGTTATCCACCATTAATCATCACTTAGGAAAAAATATGGATTATTAACCATGTAGTGTACTAGAATAATGAAATAATTCCTGACTAGAGGCTCACTATCTTTTAAACACATTGTCCTCGTATTTTCTAGGAAATAGTCCTACCTAAATAAGCACTCAAACACTATCTAAGATATGTTATCCTTTGCAAGAGTCTTAATGATCAATGAAAATAAAAAACATAATACACCATGTAGGAGACCACAAAATGATGTACTATATGGTTTGTGTGGGTTTGTACTAGATAGAAGATATGAGTAAAAGACTTTTTCTACTCCTCTTAGGTTTGAGGGCTTAGACCTTCCAAAAACATCATAGGACCCTATCTTAGAAAAACTTTACATAAACTCATTCAATGAGTAATAATTTACTAAATTATCGGTAATAATATTTATGATACATATAGTAATTTTCAATAATCAACTGGTGTGGGTAAATTCTATTATCTATGTGTGGGGTAAATTCCTTTATATCAGGTCAATGAATAGAAGCTTTGTCAATCAACAGGTTGGAGTTTGGAGGCTTTATCCTTGGCCTTTACCTAACACATCCCTCACTATATAGCTATGTTGGTTATCTATTGGGGTTCATCTTGTGTTTGATAAGATGAAACAATGTTCATTAATGATTATGTAGATGATTTGACTCATGTAAAATGTGAATGAGGACCAAAAATATTACAACCATTTTTTGAATAATATACATTCTGTAGACTATATTTTTATAATTATATAATATATTTTATTGTTAGTTTGATGGAATTGAAAACAATTATTCATGAAAGATATGAATATTTATAAAAAAATTACTCATTCATATGTTGAACATTAGAAAAAAATAATATAAATTTAAAAATTTACTACCATGTATTATAATTAACCATCGCCTAATACACCCATCAAAGGTTCCTAAATCAATAAGGTAAAATAAATATAAGATCATAAAATCCAAAAAAATGGTAAATTCTTGGGACAATATTTAACCATGAGGATAAATAAATGATAAACCAAACCTATAATGAAGAATACTTACATGAAAGGAGAAATCATTATGAAAAAATATATATTATTTAACAAGAACTATGCCTCACAATATGGGAATGGGGTGAATGGATTACATAGTAATTTAATATATAGGAATGTAATATGGCTGTTATTAATATGGTCATATGAAATATGATCATTGAGAGTATAGTTGTTGCATATATATTTAATAAGAAAACTAAATTAATGTATTATATAGAAGTAAATTTGAAAAATTATAACTCATAATGAAAAAAATAAAAAAAATAAAAAAATAGGAATATATATATTTATAAGTTACAAATAAGTATTAGTTTTACTATTAATAAAATTTTATATGATGTATATATGAAATTTTAAAAATGATTTAAATGATGTTTTTCTTGTATAATTTATTTTCAGAATATAATCAATTAATTTAAATAGAATTTTTTAAAATTCTATTTATTATAAAATTATTAGGTTTTTCTCAAAAAACCATTATTTTAAATATTTAATATTTCATCCTAATAAATTAAATTTACCAATTTTTTAGATAATATTTTATTATTATAATATTTTAAATAGATGTTTTTATCAAATAATATGAAAAACACATAGTTTTTAAAACATAAATTTTTCAATAAAAGTATTTTATCCTAATGATTTTTTTATTTATAATTTCAATTATATATTTTTAAGAAATTTAATTAGATAAATATTAAATAATTTTTTATATAATTTATTTAAAATTATAATTATAAATTTTTAGGATTGTTCTTAAAACTATGGTTTATTGTGATTAGTTAAAAATACCATTTTGATAAATACTGTGACTTTTATAAAATCATTAGTATACAATATTAACCATAAATATATTAAACATATTTCAAAACCAAATATAATTTTAAAAGAAATATTTTATTTTTTTTAAATATGAATTTTAATTTACAAACATATATTCTAAATTTTAGAACTTGAAAAATATTTTTCTGAAAAAATATTTTAATATATTAAATATTAATTATTTAAATATTAATTTTCATCTCTATTAGTGATTTATTATAGTAAAAGATTAAAATATAAATTTTATTGACAATATTATGCTATAAGTACCTTTTTATTTTTATTTAATAATAATAAATCAATTTGTTAAAGAAATGTTATCACGCTCAAACCCAAAAGGGTAAAAGGAATAACCTTAGTTGTAAAAGACATATAATATTAAAACATGTTTCAAATTGAATTTTTGATATGTCACTACACCAAACCATATTTATATTATATTATTATTCATTTTTGATTCTTCTTGACCATGGATACATGTGCTATATTTATTGTAAGACAAAATATTTACAAAAATTATCAATTTCTACACCTATGAAATGAGTTACTGACCAACCCTTCGAGATTAATAAAAAAATTACATTTCCAATTAAAACTATGAAATTTTCACTATCACTAGAATAAAATTTCACTTATTTTATCCACATTTCACATGAATGTAATCTAAACGGTTAATCTCCAAAATTTCTACTGCGGAAAAGCTTAAATCTTCAATGCAAGTAATAATTTTTCCCAATCTATAGTCTATTTCATCTTACATTTCTGAATATATTTATATAATTCCAATATAATTATATCTATATTGTTTTATAATGTATTTTTATCACTCAATATGAATAATATTTAACCATAGTTCCCCTTTACCATAAAGGAAAACCAAACGTACGTTCATGAGTGTGTGATAACATGTACCACCAAAAAGCAGCGTGATTTAGTTTCCACGCACACCATTCATGAAAATAATTAATTTCGATTATATAAATTAATAATCATACATATAAATTTTTTTATTAAATGATGAATGCTATTATACATATATGCTATTATTTGGAATGTCAAATGAGCATCAATACGAAAATGTGGACCACCACCTTCGTGGAACAATTTATTTATCTATTTTTTCATTTCCACATTTTATGTTTGGTAATGATAATTATTTCTCTTGATAAATATGATATTTATGAAAATATACACTTTTTCAATTGGAAAACCTATAAAAAATATATTTAAATAAATTGTCGTAAACTCAATCGCCCAAAAGAGCATACTGAAAGAAAAAATATTTTTTCTACATTGTAATGACATAAAATTAATTTTATTATTATTTTTATTTTATATTTTTATATTTATCACTAATAAATACAAAAAAATGTCGTTATCTTTTTGAATAATGATATTACAAGTAAACCACTCCCTAATCTCCCATTATTTATGGCATGTTATTGTGTTGGTCAATTTAAACATCTACATGAAGAAATAAATGAATTTACATCATAATTGACATAAAAAATATATTTTTCGTAATATATATTATAAATGAGTGAATAATAATTTTATTGTGTTTTAATAAATGAGAAATTTTCATTTAACTCTTAAAATAAGATACCAGCAATAATTTATAAAAAAATTACCAAAACATTTTCATCGTAGAATTCATCTATAATGATCATAAAAACAATCATCGAGTGAAATTATGTCATTAAAAATAATTATAAATCATAAATTAAAGTACATAGTAAATTCTGGTAATGATTAAATTTTTTTCAAAGAATAGAAACGAATTTGACTAATGTGAAACAAGTTCAAAATGACTAATATTACTCACAAATGGTATAGAAAATAATTAATTACTAAATATTGTACATGTAGACAGTGATTATAAATTAATTTTATAAAATATTATAGGATTGAATAATTTCAAGAAGTATATTATTAGGATAATAATTTTGTTATAAAGAATATTCAACTTATTAATTGGATGTTAGCAATTAAGGTATGTGGGTCTTGTGCCAAATGAAATTTCATGATCCATTTTTCTTATTATGCACAATAAAATGTCTAATAAATTTTATAACTATGTAATTTATATATTTCACAATATTCATTTTATTAATTGGTTTTTCTGATCCCTTTACAGTATTTCTTTATATGTCATTCGATTTAATGGATAATAGTGTTGTATGGGTTTTTTTAACTCAATTTATCTATATTCATATATGATAAATATATTAAACATTATTCAAATAATTTGATATGTTCTTCTATATGATAGTGTTACAATTTGATTCAACATATTTTTAATCGAA
This sequence comes from Viscum album, assembly GCA_963277665.1. NCBI lineage: Eukaryota > Viridiplantae > Streptophyta > Magnoliopsida > Santalales > Viscaceae > Viscum > Viscum album. The sequence goes on from OY728146.1 coordinate 1,116,855,695, forward strand.
TTTTTATTTCCATATGATATTCCTCTTAATTATTGATTCTTACATTGTAAAATTAGTCTTTATATGGTTTATTTGTATGCGTCTTCAATTCATAGAGATCTTTTATCTATTTCACAGTATCTATTATTTAATATGGTGTATTAACTACCAATTTATGACATATTATTATAAATTAAATTTTTTTAGGGTCATTCATGTTTAATTTCAATCTCCTTCTACAATAGAATTTGTATTAAAATGATACAAAATAGATATGGGTATCATTTCCATTCATATCATCAATCAAGATTATTTTCGAATGATAATCCATATTTTGAATTTTTATCCATTATAAAAACCCTAATATTTTTCCTTACTATTTATTTATTATTCATTTCCTAAAAATATTTATTTCCCATTGAATTATATTTTACATGAAGTGTTTCTTTTTTGTGAAACTAACACTCTCAGATCCTTTCTTATGTGAACCTTCCTTTTTCCATTTCTGTATTCAATGGATTATTTTTGTAATGTCATTATATATTACTCAATATATGACTATGTTCATTTTTTAAAACAATAAAATTTCTTAAAAACATTAAATAAATTAACATTTTTTCGATATGGATCGTTATTATCGATGTTTGAAAATAATATATTTCTAACAATTTATGTGAAAAGAAAAATTAAGATTAACAATAATTTTTTGTAAGGCTTCATCAAAACATGAATATATTTTGTAAAAGAAAATACTGTGAGCCTAGTTGAAGAAATTAAATATTTTCATAAATATTAATAATGGTTCTTATTTGAAAATATTTGTTTAAATTCTCCTAAAAATTATACTAACATTGATATATTTTTACACATATTACGATTAATCAAGGATATAATTCAAATCATAGTATCCAATTTCTTAATCTATCAATGGATTACAGAATTTTCTTCTATATATAAGGATAATATGTCACTTCATTTTTAATTCATACCAATCCATTGTGAATAGGGATAAATTGTCGTCGAATTATATTACATATTCAATTACATGTTTTCTATTTCAATGGTTGAAGGGTGTTAAAATATATTTCAAATATAAATTCATCAGGGAAATTACTAAATTTACATTACATAATTTATCTTTATGGTGAAAATATTGTGTACTATTTTATCTTATTTAAAGGGAATTTACTTATATTTTTTTATAATATATTTTTATACCCATATTTTCTGTAATTATTTCATGTTGTGATTATTTAAGTAATTATGAATGTTTTCCATAAATAATTTTATTTGATTGTTACGTGAAACCCATTTTTCATTCTATGGGTTCTTTACGAAATGAAGAATTATTGATTTCAAGTTGGTCATGACTATATGGGTGAAATATGGGTGGATTCATTTATCATTTTCTAATGCATATGTTAGATATAGTAATATATATATATACATGAGAGAGAGAATAAGATAATTCATCACATGTTTCAAGACCAGACCCTATGGGGATGTTTCCTGACAACCCTTTCACACATTCAATAGGATAGGGGCTTCTGTCTAGCACCAAGTTAGTATAACACAAAAATTGGTGCCCTTATCCTAATGTACCTATATACACAGACACACACACACATCTACAAGACCATAAAATGATGGAATATAATACAACTAATATCAATTCATGAATATATCCAAAATAAGACCATATGAGTACAAAAACAAGTAATAGGAAGAAATAGATCCAAATAAAGTCACAACAAAAGAAATGAGAACAATTTATACCTAAAACCATAGAGAAGTAATGCTTCAAGGTAAATTCAATAACACACCTAGGTCTATTCGGCTCACAAAGGTTCTCCCAGTCTGGGCCCCTCTAAGACTACATCCAAATGTTAGTTTTCTCCATAAGGCATTACATGTGCAAAGAAACCCCAGGAATATGTGATTATAATTTTAATATTAGGATACCCACAAATCAAAAATAATATAACACCAATAATAATAGTCATTTCAGAATAGGTATATGTCAATTGAATATATGACAAGAGTATCCAAATATAATCCTAGTAGGCACATAGTATACTTTTAGGTTCACAACTGTAATGATAACCTATGATTCTTTCATGATGGTTCCATATAACAATTATATTAGAGAACACACACCATGAATCAGATATCACTTATTATTTCCATTTGTGATTTCATTCTCTTAGTGTCGCACCCTAAAGAGTACTTGCCAAAGTATAAGGAGAATAATAAATAGGTTGGGATAATACTAAAGGCCATGTGATATAAAAGAATATATTCTAGATTAACCTACTATGTATGGGATGGATTCTCATTTAGTGTCTGTTAGGATGATAAAAAGAACCCCAACTAGGGTAATGATTATGATTGGGGATCAGACATCAGGTCTCATGGATGGATTACAACTATATTAAATACTGATGTTCCTCAGAGGGGATCGTCATCCTATAAAAATGATGTGATTCCAGAATAAACATTTAGTTAATGGATCAAGGGAATGTACACTAAGATAAAATGGATAAAGGGTCCAAGGATTCATGGACAAGAACAGAGCATATACTATGAGTACACGAGTTTTCACTTCCGCACTAGGTTATACCCATGTAATACATCTTGATCCCATATTCGTGTCTATATATAATAAATCTAGACCCCCACACAAAGTTTGTTGAGCCATATGGTTTCCTGGTTATATACACTCATGTACAATCGGACTGTCTTCCAGGTTGAACATGGAATGTGGCATGGGCCACACAGCCTATATTATCACCCATCCTTCATTGTGTGTGCACCATGTACACCATGAGTTGTTAGCTAGGGGAAACATGGCATGTGGTAGTGACGCCACAACATGTGATCAATAAATAGTACATAAAATCAATCCATCACTCAAGGGGTCCCACATTACATAAAATTATAAATGATGCATCGTGTAACCCATTATTTCATAAAACTCACTGGTTTTTCCTCTGCATACTCCTGCAATATTATTTCCTCCAGGTCTACCACTAATCTCTCGTAATGATCATGACTATATTTTGATTGACAATCTCCATCAGAAGATAATTGATAAATGTGACTCTATCTACTCAGAAATAATATATTATGATGTATGGTCATCGTACAATGAATATATATCGAAGGGCTATCCAAAAATCCATCATCAATCGATCATCAATCATTTTAGGATGAACCCACCATCAATATAAAGCCAACTTAGTGGTATCAAAATATTTCATGAAGAAAGTATTAAAAATTTATTAATCAAAAAGTATTTATCAAAACACATGCTAATGGAATTTCTCAGGATGAACAATGAACAATTTAAGAAATTCACAAATAGTAAATGAGATGAATGGGCCTCATATAATTTTTCTTATCTCTGTTCAATTCCGTTAGAAATGAAAATGAAGATATATATAATAATCATCAAATAAATCCCAAATATGAGATATATCGAACCCATAACCACAATAAGCATGATCCACTAATAAATTGATTAGTTTATTGAATAAAAATTATCACATGAATCGTAGAATGTGGATAATCCATATAAAACATTGTTTTTACCATGATATTGATCTATCTATAATAGAGATCGAATGAACAATGTTTTTGTAGGTGAAATTATAGAATTCCAATGATGCAACAATTCCCAATCCCGATTTGATCCATTGTCATCAACCGAGAACTCTCTCATCCAATGTTACATTTGGATTCTAGGCTTTAGACGCCAACCCTGAGACCTCTTAATAACCCATATTTTTATAGAGGGATAAAAAGATTTCTATGTCAACTTAATGAAATAATTAATTTTATTTTATTTTATAATTTATTCCAAAAAATGATTTTATCAAAACAACTTATAATATTAGGGTTTATGTAATTACTATGATAAATAAATTTATTTGATATCAATAGATGCCTTATATTTGTTATTTGATTCCCATTTTAAGAGTTATTAATCTTTTTTTAGGAATAATATAATCATGTGATATTTAATATAATTAATATATAATAACATATAATTCAAGGCTCCCTAAGTCACAAAATGTCACATATTTTTATTTCCATGATCAAAATATAATCCATATAATATTCTAATTCCATACATGAAAAAATATGATTTTTTATATTATCCCTATTTTGAGGTTGCACAGCTCAGAAAGAAAAAAAATACTACACAATTAGGTATGGGTACTTAGATAACATCATGTTCTCCCACTCATAGGAACTCTCCAAAATAGTTTAGAACTACCATTATACATGAAAAAAATGAACCACACACCCTTGGAGGATACTCACCAGGTGATCCTCAATATAAATTATGTTCTCAGAAAATGTATCCCCATCCTCAATGTCTATCTCATCCCAGTTGATAAAATGTGACAAGTATTTCATGTAACTCCATAAATAAGATAGGTGGATGACATCGTGTACCCGGTATAACATTGGTTGTAGAGATAATAAGTATGGAACCTTGAAAACACTACATAATATATTGAAATGGAAATTGATATCATATTTAGATTTACACCCTGGAAAAATCATTACAACCTATGTTTAGGTGAGACCTTCAAGAGCACATGGTCTCCCTCCTCAGACTCTAATTGACTCCATCAATAGTCTACAAATGATTTATGAGGTGATTTTCAACTTATATGTTGTGGGTTTTACTAACTTTGGGACTATAAGTGATATTTCCCTTGGTTATGTCCAACATAATGGTGACCATAAGGGTTTCTCATAAAATTCTTCAAATTGTGTCATACATATGATTGATGGATGTAGTTTTTGCATAAATACTACAATAAGGGTAGGTGATCCCCCAACTACTCACAATATCTAACATGGATGCCCACAACAAGTCCTCCAAAACCTGAATGGTCCACCCAATTTTCCACATCCGTTTTGAGGTGAAACCCAGTGATAAAAACAATCGAGTCAAAAATTCCTTCTAAAATGACTTCCATATTCATTATTGAAAATTAGAGTCACACTCAGAAAGGATCATTAAGGGAACTCTTTGGAGTAGTAAAATTTCATACATGTACATGTGTCCATTGATATCAACTCAAATATTCTGTTAGGTATATTTGATATCAGTGAACATGGATATTGTATCTATTATCACCCATATTAAATTATTTCATTTATAAAATCATGTGATACACATCATTAATTCAATATATATTACTTCCCACATCCAAAATAGACCCTCTTGTTGTTCATCTAGAACTGTTTGAACATAGAGCTCATACTTTACTTTTGGAATGTAACACATCGAGAGACAAACTATACAACTCTGTTCATGAACCTTAGCCACCAGAAATACCATTGATGGTCTTGGTACAAAATATCTACAGATTTTTGTATTGATAAGTGTAAATTATAGAACTTCCTGAACACATCCTATATCATGAAAATTGGTACCTTCATCTTTCCTCTAAAAACATGGACATGCTTCTTACCATTAAAAAATCAATTAGGATGATATCTAGTTGATATCTGAGTCTGAAGTGTCTCACAATTAGAATACACTTGTTGTGTGTCCATGAATCAATATAAAAATTTAGGGGTGGAATCCATAAATTATAGGTATGATTATCCATCCCATCAACAAAGGGTCAGTACATAGAGACTAACTGCTTAGACTCCTTACTTAGTAATTGTGAACAAGATCTCATACTGTGGTAATATTATACCATTCCCCCATTTCCATTAGTGTAGATAATCCCAAATTTGAAATCATAGATGAATTATAGTTTTCCCCTCTTCCTCAATTTAATATCATTCTGAATGATTATATATATGAGACTCTTTTGTTCAAAATTGAAGTTAAATTACTCGCCCATAATGTAGTTTCACCACATCATTAGTTGGATGAATACCACTACAAGATCATAATTGTGGGTATCACAGTTTCTCTCATGTGGTATCAATTAATTAAAACACTAGGATATCAAATCATTCCTCTATATCATAAAATTACCATGCTAGGTCCTCGATGAATCATAAAACAATACATACTCGAAACCCTCCAATAGAAATATCAAGATGGAGAACTTTTTTATATTTGAATTACCTCCATTAAATCCTATTGTAACCTCTATGTCAATACACATGGATACCAATTTGGGGGTAAAGATTTCAATGGATATAATATCATGGAGAAATCTAGTATGAATACACTATAGTATATTTCCATCCAAAGGAAGCTCCATACCTCTATCACTCTCCTGGGTTTCTCCCTTACTAAAAGATCCTCAACCATCATGTGGTCCAATGAAACACCATACGCTAAGATAACATGTACTAGAATTTATGATTCATGAATATAGAACTAGAAAATTAAGAGATTCTTGTAATGTTTACACCCTCAGAGTATGTTCAGGTGAATCCGCATGAGTCTCACGTGATCCTACTCAAAAGATGAGTATACAATGACATCATCGATTACACCCCCACAAACTAGAAAAAAAAGAACAAATGATCCTATTCATGATTACCACATAAACATCAAGGGAATTAATGACACGAAATTACATTACCTTGTTATCATAGTGTCTATAGGGACATGTGAATTCACTCTGAGGTATATTCACAACCAATACTCACAGTTTTTAATAGATTTATCTACAAAAAATTTTAGAGAACCATGATTACCCATTAAAATAATCGAAGAGGTAATTAATCCTTATTATAAGATAATTGTTCTTTATGGGAACCTTTTTTAGGTGATGGTAAGACACAAACATCTTCAAGACCAAATCCACCATACTGGAGACAAAACCTATCCCTATTTAGGGTGAAACAAGGGGAATGAAAAAAATCACTTCCACTATAAGTACTTAATGTTAACCATTAGCACAATAATTTCTTTGGCAGCCATATGAAATGATAGTGTAGATATTAGGGTCATCCAGGGGTGTAAATAAAAGGATAATTCTATCTCAAAGTAGGTATGTAAGCCTGAACCAGAAACAATAATGGAATCCTCATACTCCACAAACACTATAAGAAACTTTAAGCTCATAAAATAAACTGCAGTAATAGTCATGCCATACGACTGATGAGTAATAGGATCCAATCTCCAATTACTAGAACCATCTAGCTCCACTAGGGTTTTCTTCTCATCCAAAAAAGGAAATCCTCATTCCATAAATATAGGCACAATGTATAATCCCCTAAAAAAGTCTATATAAGCATGGACATGAGATAACTAGTTTATACCAAATAGGAAACAATAAGGAATCATCACTACTAAAAATAGATCCCAAAGAAATTTGTGCCTCTAATAGTCTGGTCACACTATCGGAAAATCTATGTGATCACTTGGTTAGCTATTATAGGTTTCTCCATGTGAAAGGATTGAGGTAAAGGCTCAACTAGTTTCAATATGTCTCTAACTGGGTTAGTGGAAAGAAAGGATTGTATCACACATATATCTTCCAATACTAATTATAATAATTATTAGACAAACATCGTAACTTGTATCATCCACAAAACCTATATATCATATTCCATGACCACATATAGCTGCCCTTGACCCTATCCATTACCTTTCTAAGCCTGGAGGGGAACACATGATGTTTTGGTGGAAACCAAACAAAACATCTTCCACATCCAAATACCATCCCAACTCCTATATAATGTTTTGGAACCTGAAACGGAATAAAATTGGAAAAATAATTACATAGGTGACCAAATAAATGTCCCTAAATCAGACATTTGCATGTTTGAAAATCTCATACATTATGTCTCTGACTGTCACAATAGTAAAACCACGTCTCCCTTTGATGACAAGATCTATCCTATATGATCATAACCATAAAACAAATGTCTTGGGATTACCCCATGAAATGTATGAAATTTCCATGTCCCTAAGGATGTGGTTAGCTACCTCCAACTATTTCCTCTGCTCTAATGTTCCCACAACAGGAACCAATTTTCTATGTGTTCTCATCTTAGAAACTCTCAACAAATAAAAATTTCTCTGTCAACCCCACATATGTATAAATCATAGATGTAACAAATAAACATAATTTCTATTTAAAATAATAAATATATGTTTTGATCCTAAAATAAACAGTTCAACACCAAATCAATAATGTATAAATAGATGTATTTGAACCTTGACGGATATACATCCATAGTCGTACGTCCCTACTAATGTTATAGATGCTCTTGGGGGTCCACAACCCAAAATGATGTTGTGGAAATCTGCTAGCTAAAAATTCTGTTGAACAATAACCGTGTAAGAGCAACCTAATCATATGATTTGGTTACTAATACCTACCATATTTATATATATCCATGGAGACATATCGGTAGAAGTACTACCATATTCTCTATAGGTTTCCTGAAAAGTGTAAAGGCTCACATCAATACCTCAATCTTCTTGGAAATATCTTTGGGGTCATGAGAACGTCTAAACCCAATGGGGTTTTACCCCTGAAACTCATGGAACATGAAAAACCTAATCACCTCATTTTCTAGTAATGTTGGTACCATGTACTTGTAAATATATGTTAGTGAAATAGGTGCACCAACTATAGCTATCACATCCTAAACATCTCCCTCTATTGATGGATCATTATTGAGGGGATCATCCTCGAGATCCTACCTATAAATAATAGATGGAAAATTTCAAGGACGCATCCTGAAATAGAGAAAGTCTAGATTATTAATGGTTATATCAAGTTCATGAAAGACATGAAAATCACCACCAATTACTATATGATTCTTGCCATGATGATTTCCTTGTAACCATTCTAAACATATTACATTATAATAATTAGGTTATCTGAGTCTTGGTGTATGGATATTCCTGGTGTTGCACCCACAATGGATTCGCTGTTCTGATATCCTTACTTGAAACACATAAAAGTATTTTCCCATACCAATCACAAAATCTCTGGTCATTAGGTATGACCATATCCTCTAATTCCAATGTGTCATGACAAAAAAAATGAGTCCCATGTTGAAAATACACTATGATAATCTATAATAGGCTAAGGTTTGGTGACTATTACTGAGTAGGATTATCCCCCATATGGATGGCCTTAGCCTAATGCACCTTTATACACACACAAACATTAACAATCCCATAAAAGTATGAATTGTAAAGAACCAAAAACTATGCATGAATATGTCCAAAATACCACAATCAGTTCATGAAATCATGTACTATAAAGAAAAAACCACAAATATAATCTTTCTTTGTGAATCTATTAACATTTGAAACCGAAAATGTTAGAAGAATAATATTATCAAGGTAACCAAAAGAACCCACAATGGTCTGTCTGTCTCACAAAACATTTCCTCCTCCTGGTCCCTCTAGTACTCTAACAAAATATCAATCAAAATTTTAAGACATGACACTTGTAGGGAAGCCCATGAATTTTTGATTGTATCTATACATTGTGAGACACCCCAAAATCCCTAATAATATATCATAAAAAATTAATCTCATAAAAAGTAAATGAAAATAGAATATTTAAAAATAATATCATGATAAACTCAATGTAGACGCATAGTATCAGTGTATGACAACAACTATAATGCTAGACTAGTATTACAACATAAAGGTCCCATATAACTCTCATATGGGAGAATAATGTCCAAAAGTCATATATAACTGAAGGAATCCTTTAGAGATGTCATTCTGATACGATCTCACCATAAGAAGAATATGTTAAATGTCTTTATAGAATGATATAAATATGGTTATCACACCCAATGCAAGAGGCACACCTACAACCAGATCTGGTTGATCATTCTAAGTATGGGAATAATGAAAATGTAGTGTTGGTAATTATGATACCATGAACCAAACCAAGGTAAATGATGATGAATAAAGATATATGTTTTAGTTTAATGGATAGATTCCAACAAATGTATCCAACATTGAAGTTACTCAAATTGGTTCATCATCTTATTCACATGATTTGATTCCACAAGAAACAATGTGGGAAAGGATCTAGGGAATGTAACCTAATTAACATTGTCCTTTTATAAGAGGACAAGGACTCTAGTAAATATTTGTAGAATAATATGAACTATACTAAAAGTACAAAGTGAGTCCTTTTGGAACTAGGTTCTATATTTGAAACATGGTATGTTCCGGTGTTTGTGTATTTCTCCACAACATGTATCCCCTACACAAAGTGTGTGAAACCACATAGTCTCCTGCATTTGTATCCCTTATACACATTGATCCTTATTCCAGGTTATACATTTCATGTGGCATGGACCACATAGAATGTAACATCACCCATACTCCTACATTACATCTCCATATACACTTGATTTTTCATTTATGGAAAACACTTCTTGTCAGAGGGAATAAAAATTATATGATAATTTACTCAGTTCATAAACCCTATCCACCTCTTAAGGGTCATCCTATGACTTTTAATACCAAATTACATGTTATTTAACCACAAATTTTGTAGAAACCATGGGGTATTACTATATGTAATACCATATAGGAATTTCCTTCAGTTTCAATTCTAGTATCTCCAAGAGGTTATAGATCTTTCCCAAACCGAGCCACCGCTTCCATCGCCTGCTAAAGAGAACACCTCGATCTACTTAGAATCACACATTGAGCCACAATTTGATTATATGAAGAAAATACCAAGAATGTGTGTCCCTAAATCTATCCCCAATCAATCATCCATAATTGTAGTTTAATCCCATCATCAATATGAACCCAGATCTATGGAATCAATTGGTTTTACAATGAAATTGTTATGAAAAAAATTGATACATAGGTATTTATTAAATCAAGGGTCAACAGAATTATTAATAATGGAAAAATAATTGGGAAAGATATGAGAAAACCAAAATCATTAAGAAAAAACCATGACCAATTTTTATGTTGGCATCAATGTTTTTTTGGTATAATGAAGTAAAAAAAATAGATAAAACATAATTAAAAATAAACCCGAAGTCCTTGATTAATCTAACCCATAACCACATTACACATGATAAGCGGATCAAATAAATAGTTTATTCATTCATTTAATTCGTATGAAATCATAAAATGGGGATTAATATAAAAAAACAACATTCCTTGAGATGGATGGATCATTGATGAATGATTAATATGTTTCTACTTCATTTGTGAGATCATTGAATTCCAATGGTCCAATGTTTCCATATCATTATATGATATGATTTCATCTTCCTATAATTATCATCTCCAATGGTACTCTAGGCTCCAATGTTTAATGGCCATCCAAGATACCTCCTCATAACATTATATTTATATAAGGGGAAATAGGATGATGATTCAACATAATTAAATAAAAAAATTTGTTTTTTGTTTTAGTACTTATTCCCCAAATTAATTGTAACCTATTTTATAATGATAAATATTTTTATGTTACTAATAGTGTAATCACGACACTCTAATCTAAATGGTGGCCGCATAATTTTAATCTATAATTCTTTTAAGATAAATTATAAAATTTATGAAAAACAGTAAAATAAATTTTTCATTATTTTTAATTTTTTCCATAAATTAATGTTTGGATCACCACGTCTTATAATCCCACACCATATAAGATCTTAAATCAGAAAATAGTACATATAGTATTATAAATTAATACATTTAAAAATATACATTGTTAAAAAAAGCATGGGATCAAGTGGTTGGATTATGAAGGTTATGTATACATTGGTTCACTTATGTTATTTCACAGGCATTAGTTCATGTCTTTGAATCCAAAATATAATTTTTCCTATGTTATTGTTTGTGCAAGATTTCTATGGTAACATGATTGTACACTCTCAGGTGTCATGTTTAATTTCTAATGTTTCTACATTCTTTTGATTCATTTATTTTATTAACTCCTTCCTAATTCCAAGATTTATGATCAGTGTTTTTTGGGTTTGTCTTACTAATTTATATCAATTATACCTATATTCTAAAAAAATGGTCATATATGGTCATTAATTTTTATTTCATATGTTTACCCTAGTTGATAATTTGTGCTCTCACATTCTCATGTTATTTATTTTCCCACAGTTATTAAAGGAAGTATATTTTATGATTTTCCTAGAAGATGTCTTTTATAAATAATTTATACAAGTTTTTTAGGTCTCTAGTCAGACAATGTAGTTTTTTATTTAATTTAGAAAATATTAATTATATTTCAAAAACATGAGTTATACTAGTAAAAAATATTCTACAAATCTCTAGAATTATAAACTAAATTAGGATCATAGAATGTAAATGTTATATTATTTATCAACATTACTATGTTTGTGGATTTGTATCAAATCCATTGGGTAATCTGTGTTGTCTTAAGAATTGTATATAATTAATTTGGTTTGTATAGCCTCAAATATAATATTATATATTGATCATGTCAAACCATTTAATTCCAATATTCAATTCTTCAATTTTCTGACACAAATAAGTGATTACCAGAGTCCTAGTGTATTGCTTCTTTAGCTGCTAGAACCTATAACTTGGTTTCCCAGACTTTTAGCCCAAATCTATCCCAATTAATATTGTATACATATATAACCCATTATAATACACACTATATAACTAAAAAATTATTATCCCTAATACTAGAACTTATTTGACCCCATTTTCACATGACTAAATACTTAGGACACCATCTAGGTTATAATTTTTTACGTGAGAAATCGAAATCTCAAAATTAATATGTTAAAGAACGTTGAAATGATCTAAAAAAGAATATGACAGATATGGAAGGACATATCCTATATAAATATAAGCATACACACATCTTCATGAAAAAATAAATAATTATGAAAACCCATATATAAAGGAACTGACTAGAGAACATCATGCCTAAAAATATCCCAACAAAAAAATACATTCCAAAATCCATAAAAATGAATCTATTACAAGGAAAACATCCCATGGAATGGAAAAAATATAATTATTAGAGAAAACTCAAAGTAACATTAACACCAACATGAACCCCACCTACAAAATAATCATCTAGGATCCATTAATCCCAAATTCCACATCCTTTTCAAACATTGAGTGTCCCAGTAAACTAAGATTAATCTTCATATATACAAAATTTGTGGACGCATATTATGTATAGGGTAGAGTAATAACATAACATGTAAGAATCCCAAAAATCATAAAAGGAAAGCATAAAATGATATTATATCATCGAAAAATATCCTGATATTTATTAAGAAAAAATTAAATAATCAATGTCAATTAGGTAAAAATTCCTCGAAATCATCTATAAAGGATTCATAGAAGAAAAGGACCTATTTATCTAGTAGAATATTTACCTATGTGAAATAAATATATTAACATAAAATACTCCACCTGATATCAATATTAGTGGATGCACATATGTATATAAAATGATGGGTCATCTGATCCTTGTGGAAGATAGAAGCCCAATACATACGGGATACTCCTCTCCACGGATGGAGAAAACATCTTAGGTATAATTGGGATTACTATATCTATCGATGAATAACCCCACCTTAGCATATCGTGAATTACCTATAATCTATCTGTCTTATGGGTACTACACCTTATCGTGTGTATCTCACTAGGGGAGTCCCTGAATACCATATGTATTGGATATTTCACAGACTTATATGGAGTTACCTAACACTATGTATGGTACATATAGATCACCCACAACTAATCATATCTTAATGGAGACATTATTCACAAATAGAAAAAACCCTAATGTGAACAACCTCTAATGTTTTTGAGAACCATCTTGTTGTGCCACATAAAAAATGGTAAATCGATTAAAAATATCTAATGTCCAAAACTATAAATCCTATGTTAAATCATTAATAATACTTTAAAACTACAGTACAAGGCATGTCTCATAGGGTACATATCATATATGTACACTAGGGTATGATATTCATGTGAAGTCTCCTTCCAACCCATTTACGTACATTGTATAATGCATGTGTAGTGGTGTACAAGATATATAGACTAACCCATTTTGGTCAGTGTGAACATTAAATACCAATTTATTAGCCCCTCTATCTATAAATCATTACTATATGCGGTACAAAACATATGAACCTAAATGAGTGGATTGGTATTTTACAAAATGAAAACTACTGAGATGCTCGGTCAAACTATACAATGTGTGTGACTCAAAGTCACACAACATGTATAATTAAAAACTAAATTTCAATTAATAATGTTAAAAATAGTTACTTCGATAGATTGTGCATTTTTAATACTTTCTGGCATTTATTTCAATATATGGATTGAATATGTAAGAATACATAACATATGTTAGAGAACTACGTGGTGTGCATATACAAAATTTTTAGAACGTTTCTTACTATTTTCAATGCCATTATCACCTCGTCCATTGGTTGTGACACCAATTTAGATTAAACTATATTCCCAAGTATCCACTATAACACCTCTATAACATAATTATTTATTCCATCCAACATCATACATCCAATAACATTCCATATGTTCTTAATACATCAAAAAAAACTTTTCATTTCATCAGTTCTATTCCAAAAAAACCCTTGATTTCTTAATTGTCCTCTATCATAGAATTTTGACACTAATATGAATATAAATAATGAATAATGATATCTAAAAACATGAGATTATGATATTCCCAAAAGATAGAATCAACATAACATAATGTGATCACATTCAGGTTCATGGAAGATCATGATATTAATAAAATATTGGAATTTCAATTCATAGTGGGACCATTTCATAATGAAATAAAAATAAATCACATCAGATATATTTCATAAATAATTTATTGGTCAATAAATTTTTTTAATAAGAAATATGTAATGAAATAAATTTTAAACACAAATAAAAAAAAATTTGCGGAAATAGTATAATAAAAAATATTGAAACAAAAATTCTTAATAAATATGGAGTAATCATTCTATTGATCACCCTATAATTGAAATAATAAAATTAATAAAATAAACATTCCTGATTTAATGGTAACTTATAAAGGAAATGTTTTGTTAATATTCTTCATGTGTTGAGAAAATAAATTGAATCAAATAATAAAAACATTTTTAATTGAAATTCATATCCAATAATGATATAATAATTCCAAAATATTAAGGATTTATAATGAAATACATTGAGACAAGATAAATGTTTTCATTTCCCTTTCCTTTTATGGGAAATAATAAATTATTTTCTTATTATTAATTTTCCATCATATTATGTTTAAAATTTTCATCAAATAAAAACATGTTCATTATTTGTAGATTTATTTTTGAAAGGTGATTTAATGGTGGAGACGAATAAGCTAAACATAATAAAAAAATAATTTCTACCCTAGTGGTGATTTCCAAATACTTTATAATAATGTTATAAAATTCAGTTCTATAGAAACCCAATGTATAGTAACCCAGAGCTGATGTATTCTATATTAATTATGTTATAGATATAAGGGATCTCATCACAAAGGACTGATCAATTTAATAGTATTGAAGAACTTGATACAAATATGATTCTAATATTAATATTTAAATACAAACTAAATGGTATTAGAAACATTCTCACATCCTTGATATAATTCGTAATATCTATTATCATATCAAAGGGATAGGAAAATTGGTAAAGGATTAACATAGATGCTCAGTACTATATTTGTATAGTGGAATATATAATTAATAAAATAATGAATAATCAAAATGGAAAGTGAAATTACTGAAAATACATTCCATTTAATCTGTAACATGAGTAAGAAATGGTCAAGACCTGTCCCTGGGGCCCGTGTTGTGACTACCCCAATGTCGCCTTCCATTGGCCAGGCACTGGAAACTAGCACAGAAAGGAGTATTCCCTAAATCCATGAGGGTATGAACTTTATAACCTGTAATCACACACAACCATGCACATAGAGAGATATGAATACAAGTAAAACTGTATAGCCAAAAAAAGTGTACTGAAAGTAAGGGGCCAGAATACAAGCCTAACAGTAAAGGTACAATTACAACTGAAATTAAATACAACTGAAGAAATAGAAATACACTGACTAGGTTATCCTCAGAGGTTCCCACCTAATGGTTAGGTATATGTCAACTCCTCAGCACTCCAAGTCTTCCCGTCTCCTCTGTGTACCGACACATCGTATGGTCCACCTCCGGGCATAGTCCAGTCCTGGTACCATCAACCTCGATTAACGTTGTCTATCATGTACACCAAACACAACATGATGTGGGAATATCTTGTGTAGGGGTGAGTATAAGGATACCCTATAGGGACCCCGAGACCCTCAAGGTCTCACAAAATCCACAAAGGGTAACCAAAAATCCTGAAATCAACTGATAACCCTCCTTCAATATATGCCCATAGATATACCTAAGTTATCTAGTATACCCATCTCAGTCATGAGGAAACACATAGTCCAACTCAAAAGCCCAAAGCTCAACTCTTTCACAAAGAATGAAATAAAACGTAGGTTAGTACCACACAGGTACTCCAGACAAAAGAATACTGCCAATGTATTACACTAAAGGAAAGTACCACACAAGTACAGACTCATCTCACACCAGGTATAACTTAATTACAAAAGTAGAGATGATTAGTTGAAGTCTAGATAATCTTATTCTATTAAGATTCTATACTACATACACACAGAAGATTGATCGGTGCTGACCCACAGTGGATCGCTAGGTGCGGACCCACACATGATAGCTCATTGCTGACCCACACAGAATCGCTTGGTGAAGACGCATATCAGATCGCTCAGTGCGGACCCACACAGGATCGCTCGGTACTAACCCACATAGGATCACTATTCTTTCTTCACTTCTTATCCACCTATTGGGTTCCCACACTAGGATTGCTCATCTCCAGGTGGGTCTTCTCCTCAAGAAAAAGCTCAATATTCCAATTGCCACAATGTCCCCCTAAGAAGTATCCCAAAGGTCTGCCACATCATAGGGGTCTCAACGCAATAGATAGTGCATTAATCGGACGCCCGGTCTATATGTTATTGTCCTTTTAGTCCTAAGGGCCCAGTTGGATTCGTGCTTGATCCAACCCGACTGTGTCCCACCATTATCAAAATCTCAAGTGGACTATACCAATGGGACCATCTCACTCTATGATTTCTGGCGTCGGAGAAGGTTTTTCAAACGGACTTACGATGCCAATGTTATTTCCAAACGAGTGTAAATGGGTCAAAGTTGGTCCGGGTCTGGTCTGACCCGCTCGAACAGACACGACCCGACCCTGCCTGGGCCAACCCGGTTTGGGTCGACCCGACATGACCCATTGGGTCTGGCTCGGGCTGCGGTGCGGCTCGTCCAACTGGGTGGCCTATCCCCCCGGGTCCGGCATGGCCTGCTTGGTCCAGCCCGACCCGCACTGGGTGGCACGGCTTGGCGGCCCAGCCTAAGCGGTGTTGGGCGGAACGGAAACCGCAGCGGCCGTGAAGGCCGCGAGGGCGGCCCGAGGCCTCGGGGGGGTTGGGGGGTGAAAGGGAAGCATGAGGCTGTGGGGGTCATGAGGGACACAAGGTGGCGAGGCTGCGGGGCGTCACAGAGGGCCGTGGGGTGGTGGGGTCATAGAGCCAAAGGATGGAGAGGCCGCAGATTCCATGAGGGCTAGGCGGCGGTGAGGCCACGACGCCCCGTGGAGGTCTATGAGGTAGCAAGGCTATGGGGCGGCGGAGGCTGCGGTGGGGAAGTCCGCCGTGGCAGGTCATGCGGCGCGATTGTACGCCTGGCCAGCGCCTTCAGTTGGCTTGACTGGCCACCCTCAGTTTGTCACCTTCTTCACGTCCAGTGGTGTTCCGGCCACAACATCCATTTGTCATTGTGGCACAAAGCTACCTTCTTCCATCACGATGAACACAACAATAATCACCAAAAATTATAGAGAGGTTGTGCCATGTTTTTTTCCACGCACTCTTGGCATTGGAGTAGTATCAAGTGGTTCAAAAAATCATGAATGAAGAACGTCAACCACTACAACCTTCCACAAAGATTATTCCCAATACCGAAAAAGAAATCATCTGAGGATCAACTAGTTAGAGAGTTGACCCGTATTCGTGGTTTTAAAAGGGATGAACATGAAAATATATAATCATACACAACTAAACCCCTACCTAGAATGTTTTTTGATGTGTTGCAAGAGAGAATCCAAAGTTGTTGATGTTCGTCATGCCCACTACAGGCCTCTAATCCCCAGCTCATCCATCGGATAAACCCTCTACTATGGAGGTGGTTCTTCACTGTTGAATACATCAACCATTAGGGGATGTCATGGGGAAGGTGTCGAAATTATTGGATAACATCAGAATTCTTCATTTGATGAGGAATTCTTCGTTGGAGGGTGTGTTCCTCCAAGTTCTCCCAAAATATTTTCCAACCCCTTTCCCAACGAATGATCTCAAAAGAAATCTCCAACCAAAATAAAAAGTGTTTTTTCAATTTTAAATTATTGGAAAAAAACAGGCTGGGAACCTTAATCAATTAACGAGGCATAATTAAATTTGATAATCATTAATGGGGATGAAGTTCGTGGGTTAATTCATCATTAATGAGGATGTTCAAGGGGTTTCTCTTATTAATAGGGTTCGGGTGTCCCCACCATTAACTCTAAATTGGGGGTGGTTCTAGGATCGGGTGGTCCCCACCACGGAGCATTCAATTTGGAGGATAAAATATTGTGGTCCCCACCTCCAAAAAATAAAAGGAGGATTCATGAATTAAAAAAATGTTAAATAAATTTTTATTATTTTCCCACAAAAAAGTGAAAAACTATTTTTCACCCTCGACCTACTACTGTTGAGGTAATGGTCCTCTTAAGTGAATATTGGCTCTGTGAGTTCAACTGTGCCCATAGATTTCAATTCCGAGCACCGGTTTAAAAGTTATCAAAAGCCACATGCACATTTACTAAAAGTACCAGAATAAAAGTTCATAAATTCATTTCGGGCACACCGGTCTTTAGAATCACGCACCTTCAATTTTCGCGGACTCGTAAAATTCCCATATAATTAAAAAAATTACATGGAATTTCTGCGTGTTTAAATTCTCCCCACCTCACGGATTTGCGTCCCCATAAGCCACAACTCAAACTAAGGGAACAAGTGGTGGTAATGAGCATGAATCTGAGCCTCCCTCTCCCCTGTGCTCTATTAGAGGTTCCCATGGTTCCAGAAAAAACTCACTAGAGGTATCGACCACCCACTAAGGACCCACTCTTGTCAATCTTTAATATCCACTGGAACCTCTGAAAATGTCGCCCAATCATCGATGTCCAGCTCACCGTGGTTGATGATTTGAGAAGGGTCATGCACATATCTCTTCAGCTGGTATACATAGAAGACGTCTTGCACCCTGTGCAACTGAGATGGAAGAGCTAAGTAGTATTCCACCACACCAACTCTATTGAGGACCTGAAAATGTTTTATAATATTGGAGATAACATTCCGCCTTGGCCAAATCTTCACAAACCACATCGAGTTGAGACCCATAGAAAGACGTAGTCACCATCCTTGAACTCCAAAGGTCCTCATATCCTATAGGAATATTACTTTTTCCTTCTCTGTGTGGTCTTCATCTACTTCTTAGATGATCTGCACCTTTTTTGTTGTAGCCCAAACCATCTTTGGTCCCATGAGTGGTGACTCCCCTAGGTCATTCCAGCACAAAGTTGATCTGCATGGGTGATTATAAAATGCCTCAAATGGAGCCTTACCAATGGTGTACTGATAGATTTTGTCGTATGAAAACTCCACCAAAGGCAAGTGATCCTCCTAACTACAACCAAAGATGAGGACGCAAGCATGCATCATATCCTCAAGGGTCTGAATGGTCCACTCAGTCTGGTCATCCGTTTGCAGATGGAAGGAGGTTCTCAAAAAAAGTTGTGTCTCGAAAGCCTCCTACTACTCCTTTCATAGCTGGGAAGTTAAACATACATCATGAAACAGAGACAAAATTTGAGGGTACTCCATGTAGCCGCACAATAACTTGCACATAGAGGCATCCCATGCTCTCTACTAAACCCTGCTCTCTGATAGATATGAAGTTGGCCAACTTGGTGAGTCATGTAAGAACCAGATACTTATTTTTGAGGTACGTGTTTCTTCTTTTCATTTTCCGTATTTTGTTTTGAGAAATCAAGGGAAATTTGTGAAAAATCCAAAATTTATGGGTACACATCATGTACTTTTGTACCCACGCCGTGTACGTTGGCTATATGAGACGAGAATACATGGCTTGTAGGCTTGGGGGTAAAAACTCACTACACAATGTATAATTTTGTATACACGCCATGTAATTTGGTTGTGTGGGATGAGAATACTTGGCGTGTGGGCTTGTCTGTGATTACGATTGTAAAAAATAACTACATGCTGTGTACTTAGTAATACAAGATGTGTAATCAGTCATTAGATGAACAGTGAGGCGGTGCAATGTATCCACTAGTTGGAAAGTTGAAAAAATAGTACATGTTGTGTAGTTAGTTTTTTACACCCAAGCCTACACGCCATGTATTCGCATACCATACAGCCAAAGTGCATGGCGTGTGTATAAAAGTACACGGCCTGTACCCATAAATTTAGGATTTTTCCCACATTTCCCTTGATTTCTCATTAACAATTAGGGAAAATGAAAAGAAGAAAATCATACCTAAAAAATTGGAACAGGTTCTTACAAACTTCCCCCCTTAAAGCTATTCTTCCACGGATTTCCCTCCCAAGGGTGGTGAAGATAAAGCTATGAAAAATTCTGGCCACTAAGCACATATGTCGGTCTCCCGCTACCAGGTTTTTTGCTGCACTCTTCCATGCTTCCATAACACCCGTTCAAGAGGAAATGACCAGCCTAGGAGAACCTCAGTGAACCCATCAATAATAATAATTAGATGATCCTCAAAGGATGCATCAACCTAAAGTTCAACCTCCTTAGGATGAAAAATGTGAGATGGGTATAAGTGATAACTGTGCAGTTGAGATACGTGGAAGATGTGGTGCATGGCCCGATACCTTTTTGGTAACTGAAAAAGATAGGAAACTGGCCCCACTCTCTCTATAATCTAAAACAACCCTATATAACTTGGTGAATTTTTACCTTGTCTTCTGATCCGCGTGTGTCCCAACCATGGTGAAACGTGCAAGAAAAACTGATCCTTGACCATGACCTCTATGTTTCGTCTGCGGCGATAAGAATAATATTTCAAATGAGACTGTGGAGTAGCCATCCACTTTTGAATCAACTAGACCTGCTCTAAAGTCTCTTGCATGAGATGTGGTCCTAGAAAAGATTCCCCCCCTGTCTCCAACCAACATAAGGGTGATCGGCATGACCTAACATATAAAGCCTCATAAGGTGCCATCTCATTAGTTTCCTTAAACCTATTATTGTAGGAAAAATGTACTATCGGTATGTGCTTCTCCCAAGATCACCCAAGGTCGAGGACACAAGCATGCCGCATGTCCTCTAACACTTTATCGTACGCTTTGACCGGACATCGGTCTGAGGGTTGTAAGCTGTGCTCAGAAGCACAAGTGTACCCAGTGCCCTCTAAAAACTCTGCCAGAAATGAGATGTAAAATGGAAATCCCTATCTGAAATGATAGAATGAGGGACACCATGAATATGTACTACCACTCAGATATACATCTTCCTGAGCTCTTCAACACTGATAGTTTCCTTGATTGAAAAAAGGTGAGCTACCTTTGTAAGTTTGTCCACAAAACCCATACAACATCATTGCCCCAAGGTGACCTTGGAAACCCGATCAAGAAGTCCATCGTGACATCATCCCATTTATGCTCCGGAATGGGTAATTGTTGTAACAGTTTGACTGGACCCTGATAATCCACTTTCACCTACTGACAGGTGGAACATCTCGTAGCAAAACCAGCTACATCTCTTTTCATACCCAGACACCAATATTGATGTCTCAAGTCACAGTACATTATGGTAACTCCAGGGTGCACTGCTTAAGATGAAGGGTGAAATTCCTACATCAAATCCTCGCATATATCCCATGAAACCCACACTCATCCATGGATACACAGTACTTTGTCATCGACTATCGTCCAACCAGGAGGAGGGTTCTCACATTCCATCGACTCTCGTAGAACTAGGCCTTCTAAATATGATAGTTTCCTTATCTTAATCTATCAAGGATGGTATTAGTCACAGGTAAGGATGAAAGATAGGTTCTCCCCAAAAAATTGTGCACCACCAAATGCATCTCAAGGAACAAATCCATAAGTAGCCCCTCACCAATGGCCCCCTGCACTACCTGTATTTGAGTCCTCAAACTCAGTGCATCAGCGACTACATTACCATTACCAGGTGTATAGGCAAGCTCGATTTCAAAGGACTGAATGTATTCAACCCACCTTCACTGTCTCAAATACAGTTCACGCTGGGTGAAGATGTATTTAAGTATTTTGTGGTTCGTAAAAACAAAAAAATGTTATCCCAATAGATAACGTCTCCAACATCATAACACATGAAGAATTGGAGCCAACATGAGATAATGTGTCTGGTAATTCCTGTCAAGTGGCTTAAACTACCAAGACTCGTACGCAACTACTCGATTACCCTACATTAACACTGATCCCAGCCCAATACCTAATGGATCACAGTAAAATGTACAGCTCTTCCCTTTCTCAGGAAGTATCATGACCGGTGCTGATGTCAACCTTCCCTTCAGCTCTTGAAAGGTTGTATCACAATCTTCTGGCCAAACGAACTTCAAATCATTCTTAGTCAAACCCATCAACAGCACTACTATGTGGGAGAAGTCATATATAATGATACTGTAGTAACCAGCCAGCCCCATGAAACTACGTATTTCAAACACTTTTATAGTTTTTCCTAGGAAACTACTACTCTCACTTTCTTCGGGTCTACCGCAACTCCTATATCTGAGATAATATGACACAAGAAGTGAATGTAGTCAATCTAAAAGTGGCACTTTGAGATCTTAGCATATAACTGTTGCTCCATCTGTGTACATAGTATGATCTCAAGATTGGAGGAAGTGTTGTGTCGAGTATGAATGACACCAAGATATCGTCCATGGAGACTACCACAAAAGAATCCAGATATTGTTGGAACACACGATTCATGTAATCCAAGAAATCCTCTGGCACGTTTTTCAGTCCGAACAGTAGGACCAAGTACTTGTATAGACTATATCTGATCTGAAAGGCTATAAGTGGCATGTTTGATAGTCTAACACGCAACTGGTGATACTTGGATCTCATGTCAATCTTCAAGAACACTCGTGCTCCTCAAAGATGATGAAAAAGATCATCAATCCTCGGTAAGGGATATTAGTTCTTGACCGTCAACTAGTTTAGCTTTCAATAATACACATGAAGTCTGAGTGTACCATTCTCCTTCTAATAAAAAGGATAGAGAAAAACTAAGGAGAAGTACTGGGTTGAATGAAACCCTTTGCCTGCAACTCCTCCAACTGCTTCAGGAGCTCCTGAAATTCTAGTGTAGCTATCCTATAAGGATAAATGGGTACCAGTGCCGCTCCAGGAACATGCTCAATAGAGAAATCCACCTCTCGCTCTGAAATTAGACCTAAAAATTCATACGGGAAGACATATCTAAAATGATCAACCAATGTAGGGAAATACTTCTGACATGTTTCCCAGTCATCCAGATATAAACATGGAATTTGGGTTGTCACTCCACCTCACCCACGATGCTCGAGTCCATCTTGGCTCGCTTGGACATCCCATTCGCCATTGTATATAAACTCTCCACCCTTTCGTGATGTGAAACTCACACTGCGATGATAGAAAACCACAAAGGCTCGAATGAGAACCAACCAGTTCATCCCGAGAATGACATCATATCCTGGCATCTCTAAGACATAGAGGTACCATAGAATGTAACACCCACCAACCTCCATGGGGAACTCCTTACAATGATGCACACTTTCCATTCTAATTCCCAACGGAGTATCTTGCATTATGATATCTGATGAAAAAGAAACACAGCTCCCAAGGATATCCACAATGAGAACAGATATAAATCTATGTGTCGCACTAATATATAAAAGTTTTGAAGATAAAAATGAAGCAAATAAAATAGTTCCTCTAATAGTGGAAGGCTCGGGATCCATATCATGTAGGGTATTTTGCACTAAATATGTCTGCCCAGTGTCGCAACCCTGTGACACTGCCTGGCTACCCTGAGCTAACCCACCCTACTACCTTTGAGAACCGAGTGTCTTGCTACCATGACCATGAACACCACCTTGTCCTAAACATCCTTACGTATTCCAATTCCCTAACTGGTAAGAAGATGCTGGTCCTGCTCCTGTACGCGGAGTCTACACAGAAACCCTCTCACTAGTCCCTGGTAGAAATGCCCTGTAAAAACACTGAAGATGACCCATCTTGCGGCAATCTCGGCACTCTATTGGGTCACATGGACACTATGGTCTCTTTTTCCCCTCTTTAATAAAATGGTAGAACATTATCAGGCCTCCTGAATAATTCTTCTGGCTAGTAATACCACTGTGGGAGAAATCCATCTGCCTCTTACTCTTTCTGGGCGAAAATAGTAACCAAGACCAGTGCCGAACCACCCTGGATGGTACCACTAGCTTCCCACAGTTTCAACTCAGTAATCAACACATGGTTAACAATATCATGCACTAGATGAAACTTTAAAACATTCACGAGTGCTCGGATGTCATATCTAAGACCATCCTTATAGAGTCTATCCCTCAATGTCTCATCACCCACCAGAAAAGGTGAAAAACACTATATTTTGGTGAAGCGGGAAGAATAGTCCATCACTGACATGACTCCCTACTACAATATTCATTAACTCTCGAGCTCGATCTACCCTTCACGTATCTAGAATGAAATATTCGTTGAAGAAAGCCTAAAAAACTTCCCATGCCAAGTCTCTGTGATGCCTAGTCTGGGTGGTAACATCCCACCATCTCTTAGAGGAATCACACAGCATGTACGTAGCGAGCTTGGCCCTTCCCCAAAAATATTTCTAAAGATTCTCGAAGATCGTCTGCATAGAATCAATCCATGACTCATCATCCTGTGGTCTTCTATCCCCTGAAAACATAGGCGGATGCTTCTGCTGGAATATATGTGTCAGCACTTCCATATATGTGGAAACCTGTGGTGTTCCTTGGATGGTTTTCATGAACCGCCTGAAGCCTTAACTGAACTACGCATCTAAGCCTGCATGTAGTATAAAAGCTGCTGCCACATCTGGCACTCCTGGACGATCCATCAGTAGCCCATGGCCTACCATCTCTAAAGTATAATCGTCTTCACTCTCTTGGAAAACATCTCCTGGTATTTTCGGACACATGAATCTACAAGGTCAAAGGCACACCATAAATCAATATTATCAAGGACTGAATACTAGGAGGCAAAGAAGGGAACATGAGAAGGAAAGCACTCATGTTTTACAAAACATGACTACTTGTAATGTATAATTCATACACGATGTGTTAGCAGAAGACATACACATGTGCTTGTACTTAAGCTAGGACAGGTCATATAACACCACAATCACACAACGTGTTGTCTTAACACACAACGTGTACTTGAATCTTCTTTCCCTGCCTGAGGCCTTCTACAGGGTTAAACCACATGGCTCTCCTAAGACAAGACTACATGGAATGTTTAAGGTGGACACAAAATGTAATAGACAAGATTTACTCGCCCTTGTTGTTAGTGACACAATATGTGTACCCAGGTCACAATACACGGCGTGTTCCAGACAAACCTGACGTGTACTAAGAAACCCCAACTGACCCATGTTGTTGGATACATGGCCAGCTACCTCAGTTAGACTACACGATGCGTTAAATATTGACACGATGTGTATAGTTTAAGGATTACCTGTTCGTGTTGTTAGTTACATGGGCGGACATAGGTTCAAACCTACACGGTGTGAGCACTTGGTACATGACCTATTTCCCCATGAACATCCCTATCCCCCGTCTCTTCCCATTTGGCCTATGGCACATTTAGAGACTGCACGGCGTGCACATAAGGTGCATGGAATGTACTTAAGAAAAATAGTTTCTTCTCTAATAGAATAACACATGGCATGTACTCAAAACTACACGGCATGTATTCTGGGTTTTTCCAAACAGTTAGCCTCAGAAACTACTCTAGAGTCAAGAAAAACACTGAAACGAACACCGAAGTTCCAAATTATGATCCATGAGTGCCCATACGTTCCACGAATAAAATCTCTTCATCTTATACATGTTATAACATGGTAAACAAGTCAATGATCCACCAAATTCTGGTCAATGAGGGCCCATAACACCTCAAGAACCAATGTTTGGCATTCATTCGATCAAAACATCTTATGAACAATACCCCATCAAACAGCATGTATTTTTATCAAGGCAACTATCATAACATCTTTCATTTTCTAGCACAACATCTATCAAAACGACATGAAATTTCTAATGCACCTAAGTTGCATGTAAACTACGCATGACATGTGATAATGACATGTTCTTAAATGATGCATGAGACAAAATACCCTCATCTCATTGGGTTGCAACTAAATAGAACCCAAGAATAAAATATAAATAGCACACCACAAATGCATCACTCAATGGTGGATATAAAATCATCTATAAAATTGGAAAACTGAAAAAATGGAAGTTAAATTAGGTAGATTGGATTTTCCCTGTACATGGGTTAGCTACTTTCGGGAACAACTTATTACCATATACCAATTTCATCATATCCCTGACTATAGGCTCCAAATAGAAAGTCAAAGAAAAGAAACTCCTTTGATACCACTTTGTAACGTCCAAGATCTGAGTTCCACAAAATGGGTTCCCCAAACCTAGTTGGCCACTGGACCTCAAGCACATTTCCCCAAATGCTAGAGGCTGGTTATGGAATTCCCATATCGAAGGAGGAGGAACACAAAGTACCCCTTTCTATGGTGTTGTGGATACCTCTCCCATTAGGAGTCCTTTTCATGGGGGATTCCGGATGGGCTAGAGCCCATGAAAAAAACCATGCGGGCTAGGCCCAATCTGAAAAATATCATGATCATGGGCTGGACTGGGCTGTTATAAATGATATTAGAGCTGGTGTCCATTTAATGTTCCAACGAGGATGTTGGGCCCTTCTACGGGGGTGGGTTATGGAAATCCCACATCAGAGGAGCAGGAGTGCGCATCACCCCTTTATAAGGTGGTTTGGATACCTCTTCCACTATGAGGCCTTTTCTTGGGGGATTCCCAAGGGCCAAATCCCACGGAAAAAAACCATGCAGAATATGCCCAAAGAGAATAATATCACGATCGTGGGCTGGACTGGGCCGTTATAGAGTTGGTCGACGATAACCCAAGTAGAATCATGACATATGGATGTACGTGGAATTCTTGTCAATAAGTCTATGGATATCCCATCCCACTTGTACTGATGAACATCTAAAGGCTGAGCCAAGCCTGCTGGTACCTGATGCTCTGCCTTCACTTGCTGACAAGTGAGGCACCGAAAGAAAATATCTTTTACCAATTTATTCATTCCCATCCACTAGTGCTATCATTGGAGGTCTTGGTACATCTTCTCCACTCCTGGATGTACCTCAAGAGGGGACATGTGGAACTCTCTCAACACTTCCTCCTAAAGTGACACTGTTACCATGGTACGTCCTCTGAAGAGGTTGACCTGCTCCCCCCTTCAGAAAATCTATCGGGTCCCTATCCTATGGATATCTGAGCACGTCGTGCCTCGAAGTCAGCATCCCCATGATGCACCTCCCTGACTCGCAGAAGAAGTGGGGGAGTGACAGTAAGATACTAAAGAAAAAACTGCTCCATCACGTTCCAGAAAGGATATCTATAAAGCAGCGATCTGGACCGTCCTCTCACCTAGAAGCTGTATACCAGATCTTTAACTAAGTGAATCTGCTACAATGTTCCCCTTCCCAAGAGTATAGAAAATCATGAAGTCATAGTTCTGGAAGAACTCAAGCCAACGTCACTATCATAGGTTCAAGTCATTCTTAGAAAAGATATACATGTGACTCTTATTATTAGAGTACATTGTAAACTGCTCGCCCCACAAGAAATGCTGCCACAATTTCAAGTCAAAGACCACTACAACTATGTCGAGGTCATGGGTTATATAGTTCTTCTCATGTTGTCTCAGCTACCAAGAACCATATGCGGTCACTAATCAGTCCTTCATCAGGACACATCCGAGCCCGGTCCCTGATGTGTCACAACAGACTACTTATCCTGCACCCTCATCCAGTAGCCTCAAGATGGGGGAACCAGTCAGCCTCAGCCTTAGCAACTGAAAACTCTACTGGCATATCATTGACCACCAAAAGGGTTTACCCTTCTTCGTCAATGATGATAAAGGTGTTTCAATTATGAAGAAATTTGGAACAAATATCACGTATTATCTGGACAAACCCAGGAAACTTTGTATCTCTGTCACGCTCCTCGGTGGCTCCCATGCATGTACAACATCAATCATCACTGAATCCACTACAACTGAAGCTTCTAAGATGACGTGTTCCAAAAAGTGAACCTCTCAGTTCCAAAACTAGAACGTTGAGATCTTACCATAATGATGGTGCTCTCTTAGTTAATAGAGTACTAACTATAAGTGATATTAATTCTCCTCCTTAGTATCCAAGTATATCAGAATGTCTTTGATGACGACTAATACCAAGCGATCATGGTATGGCTAAACGATCATGTTCAGGAGACCCATGAAAACTGCTAGGGAGTTGGTCACACCGAATGGCCTAACTATGAACTCATATTTGTCATACCAACATCTGAAAGTCATCTTCTACACATCCTTGTCCTGTACTCTGAGACGGTGATTGCCTGATCTGAGGTCTTTCTTCAAGAACCACCGTGCTCTATTCAGCTGATCAAAGAGTTCTTCAATAAACATAAGTGGGTATTTTCTCTTCACAGTGAACTAGTTCAGGTGTCGATAGTCGACAAAAAGTTTCAAAATCCTATACGCCTTAATGGAGAACAAAATCGGGGATACCCAAATAGAAACATTGGGCCGAATGAACCCTTTCCCGTGTATGTCTTCCATTTTTACTCGCAGCTCCCAAAGCTCCACATGAGCCATTCTATATACTAGTGTAGATATCAATGTCATCACAGGTTACAAGTCAATGTAATAGTCCACCTCTCTATGAGGAGGTTGAACCAAAAATCATCAGGGAAGACATTATCGTACTAGTCAACCACTACATGATAACTCGTACTCTCCACATCAACTGATCTAATGGTAAGGCTAGGAAACTGATGAGTGATCGGCTACACTCTCTTCCGGGTAAGTCCGTCTTTTTCTGCAAAGGATCCCTTCTCACTGGTGAAGGTAAAACTGGACCCATCGGTGCGGACACCCCGCACTTTGCACCTAATACAGTCTATTTGAACATGAATTGTAGATAACCAGTTAATACCCAAGATGGCGTCGTAAGGCCTCGATGCCGCTACTATGAGATCCAAGATAAAGCTCTTTCTTCCTAGAGTAAGCTCACTCTGCCAACACGAGTGGATAATCATTGAATCCTCTCCCATAGGTGTCTTCAGTTGTAAGGATCGAGCCAATGGGTCCATCTAAATCTCCGAGATCCGATGGAGGGTAGTGGAAATAAAAGAATGACAGGAACCCATCCCTATAAATACTACAACTAAGGTGTAATAGACACAGATTGTACATCATAACATCTCTAGAGCTCAATGATCGTAGGCCTCAACTACATGGAGCTGAGCTCTCCCCTTTCCTCCTACTCCCTGTTTTCAGGGTGGACCACTTGGTGGTGGTGGTTGTAACATCTAAATCATAACCCATCGCCAGCTGCACGACCAACTCCTCTTCCCCATCCACCTACTCCCTGCGGACCTCCTTGGTTGAACCTCTGTCTCTGCCTGGGTGGTCCTTCAACCGACTAATGATCATCTGTACAATGTGTCAGATAGTCACGAGCCATGTGACCATGGCCGCCGCATGCATAACATTGCCCGCTCCTAGAATTACTGTCTCTGCCTTTAGTGCCCCGCACAACTAAGCCTGAATCTTGCAGTTGTCTACCTATAGGTCTGGTCCTCTTGGACCTTTGTGACATCTACCTACTTCCATCTGCAGAAGAATCTGTTATGTGATGACTTGTGGTGGTTCTTGCTGCTAGTGACTGCTCAGCAAAGAAACTCTCCACTATGACGTCTCTCTCAAACACCCCCGCCTACGTCAGGATGCTAAGAGAAATCATTGAAGCCCATATCTCTAGACTATGTTCCTTCTTAAAGGTCTGGGCCATGAATAATGGGTCCCGCACCATATTTGTGGAGTAGCGTGAGAGGTCAGTGAACCTCGCTGAGTACTGATCCACAGTCATGCTACCTTTCAACATATGAAGTAGCTCATTTTTGTGCACTGCGCAAAGAGTCGTTGGAACAAACTCTGCCCGAAATAGGCTATCGAAGTCATCCCCAGAGAATTGTCAGCTCATCATGAACATGGATAATCAAGCACCACCATCTACATACTACTGCCTATAGAAGCCTGGAGGTAAGGATCACCCTGAGATTAGCTGGTGTCCCTACCAGTCGGAAAACTCTCACTACAACCTCTAGCCAATCCTCAACTGCCTTTGGGTCTATATGTCCCCTGGACCTGGGTGGCCTCTGGCGTTGGAACTCATGCAACCCAATCATGTGGCATTCAACCTTTTTTTCTAGACCTTGAGGCATCAGTGGCCCAATGGTTAATGGTACTGCTGGTGCCTCCACTAGTGCCTCTATTAAAAGAGGGCCCTTTACCGAGGCCTCGTCGCTCGGTTGGTTATCGATGCATACTATATCTAGAACAGTAGCCCGTTCTCTCTATGGAGGCATCCTGAAAAGAAACTGGTGAACCACAGTCAAAATGTTAAACCTGGTGAGCTAACTCAAAGTGTTCACAAAGAAGACGCTTGAAAACAAACACACAATTATTGTTTTTGTGCACTAAGATAGAAATCAGAAGTCAGGGCCCTAGAGTATGGATTCGTCTACCGTCGTACCAACACAAGATTCACTAAACTAATAACCACAATCAATACCCTTAACATTATATCTGTTAAAAGGAATTGAGTCCACTATTATATGGTAGAACAGACTCCTCTGATACCAATTTGTCACGACCCGTCCCGCAGGGCCCATGCTGTGACTACCCCAAGCTAGCCTTCCATATGCCAGGGGCTGGTGACTTTCACCGAAAGGCGTATTCCATAAAATAGGGAATGCATTTCCTTTATAACTTGTTATCACACACAACCAAGTACAAAGCGAGATAAGAAGGCAAGTAAAACTTTATATAAAAAAAGAGTGATGAAAGTAAGAGGGGCTGGAATAAAATCCCAACAATAATGGTAAAAGTACAACTGAAATACAATACAACTAATCAAAGAGAAAGATATCCATTGGGCAGTCCTATGAGGTTCCTCTCTAAATGGTAGGTATCGATTGACTCCTCAGCACTCCACTTCCACCTATCTCATCTGCGAACCGACACATCGTATGGTCTGCCTCTGGGCACCGTCAAGTCCTTTTACACTCAGCCTCGATCAACGCTGTCTGTCGTCTACACCAAATACAACAATGTGCGGGCATAGCCCGTGTAGGGGTGTGTATAACGATACTCAGTAGGGAACCTAAGACCCTCATGGTCTAACAAAATCCACAAAGGATAACCACACAACATGAATTCAACTAATAAACCTAATTAGATATATTCCCATACATATACCTATGTTATCATGTATATCCATCTCAATCATGAGGAAACACACAGTCCATTTAAAAATCCTAAAGTTCAGATATTACACAATGGATGAAATACCATTAAATTATGTACCACACAGGTACACTACACAGATGAATACCGCCAAGCTATTACCACAAAAGAAAGTGCCACACATGTATGGACTCAGCTCACACTTGGTATAACCTATGTATTGAAGTAAAAATGATTAGTCGAATGATAAATCATCTTATTCTATTAAAAGGCACTACTGCTGACCTACACAGGATCACTCGGTGATGACCCACATTGGATCGCTAGGTGCTAACCCACACAGGATTTCTTGGCGCTGACCCACACAAGATCACTCGGTGTTATCCCACAAAAGATCGTTATGTGCTGACCCACACAGGATCGATCCGTGCTGACCCACACAGGATCGATCGGTGTTCAACCACACATGATCGCTCTTCATTCATCAAGTCACATCTAGCTACTGGGTTCCCACACTAGACTTGCTCATCCCTAGGAGGGTCCGCTCCTCAATCCACTGGTCTATACTCTAAATTCCATTAATTTCCCTGAAAAAGTATCCCAATGGTCTGCCACGTCATAGGGGTCTTAACATAATAAATAGTGCATTAATCAGATGCCTGGTCTGTATCTTATTATCCTTTTAGTCTCGAGTGCCTGGTTCCATGCATGCTCAATCCAACCTTACTGTGTCCCTACATTATCCAAATTTCATGTGTGGTATACCAAAGGGACCGTCTTGTTGCACGGTATCTGATACCGTAAGTAGTTCATCAAATAGACGTTCAGTGCCAATGTTATGGACAAAAGAGCATAAATGGTTTGAAATGGGCCATAGTCCGGTCCGACCCGGTCGAACCGCCCCTGCCCGACTGGTCGAACCGACCAGACCTGACCCGTCCTGGGCCGACTCGATTTGGGTCGACTCAGACCGAGCTGTGGGGTCTGGCATGGCCCACGGTGTGGCATGGCCCACTGGCCATCACGACCCGCACTGGGTTGCCCATCCCAGTGGCCCGGCCTGGGCTGCTGGGGCAGTGCAGAGGTCATGGGGTCCACGACGGCCGTGAGGGAGATGTGAGGCCGTCAGGGGTCGCGGGGGGCCACAAGGGCGGTGCAAGGCCACAAGGGGTCATGAGGGACACGACACGGAGGTCCGCAGGGGGGGATGGAGCGTGGCTTCACGGAGGGCCGCAGGGCGGCAAGGCCACAGGGTCCGCGGACTACCATTGGGCGGGGAGGCCGTGGGGGCCATGGAGGGCCACTGGCCAGTGAGGCTATAGGGGCCGAAGATCCGCAAGATGAAGAGGCGACAGGGGACATGAAGGCCATGTGTTGGCTAGGCTGCGGGGTGCCGTAGAGGGGCGCGGGGTGACAAAGGCTTTAGTTCGGCGATCCGCCGTGGTAGGACATATGGCTCGGTCACAGGCTGTCCCTGTACCCACGACCGGCTCGACCAGATGCCCTTGATTTGTCACATTGGTAGCGGCCAACGGTGTGTCGGCCGTCGATTCCGTTCATCGTTGTGGCACAATGCTTCCATCATTCATCGTGATGGACACAAGAATAATGACATGAAAATTAGGAGATGTCTTGTCATGTTTTTTTGGCCCGCAGTCTCCATGTTAGAGTAGTAGAAAGCGGTTCAAAAAATCATGAATGAAGAACGTAGAACCCTACAACCTCTCGCAAATATTATTCCCAATCCCAAAAAATAAATCATTCATGGATCAACTAGTTAGATAGTCGATCTGCGTTAGTTGTTTTAGGAGGTAAGAACATGGGAATATATAATAATACACAACTAATCCCCTACCTTGAAGGGTTGTTATTGTGTTGCGAGAGAGAAGTCTAAGATGTCGACATTCATCGTGCCCGCAACACGCCTCCGATCCCAAGCTCGTTCATCATATAAATGCTCATCGATGGAGGTGGTTCTTCATTGTTGACAATTTCTACCATTGCAGGATATCCTGAGGAAGGAGTCGAAGTTGTTGGAGAACATCGACATTCTTTGTTTGAAGAAGCATTCTTCATTGGAGGATGTGTTCTTCCATGTTCTCCCAAAAGCTTTTCCAACCCCTTTCCCAAAAAATGGTCTCAAAATAAATAGCCATCCAAAATTAAAAGTGTCTATCCAATTTTAAATTTGTTGGCACAAAACAAGTTGGAAACATTAATCAATTGACGAGGCATAATTAAATTGGAGAATAATTAATGGGGAGGAAGTCGATGGGTTAATTCCTCATTAATGAGGAAGTTCAAGGGGTTTCTCTCATTAAGAGGGTTCGAGGGGTCCCCTCCATTAAATTCAAATTGGGGGAGGTTTTAGGATAGGGTGGCCCCCACCACCAAGCATTCAATTGCTAGGATAAACTCATGTAGTCCCCACCACCATAAATCAAAATAGGTTTCATGAATAATAATAAAATGTTAAATAACTTATTTTTATTTTCCCACGATAAATTGAAAATCTACTTCTCACCCTCGACCTACTCTGGTAGCGAAAAAGATATCCTAAATCAAATACTGGCACTGCGAGTTCAACAGTACCCTCAGATTTCAATTCTGAGCACCAGTTTAAAAGTTAAAAAACCCACTCGCATGTTTACTGAACATACCAGAAAAAAAATCAGAAATTCAATCCCTGCACATCGGGCCTCAGAATCACGTGCCGTCAATTTTCACAGGCTCGTAAAATTTCCATGTAATTAGAAAACATTATTTACATTGAATTTATGGTTCATTACTAAAATTCCCTATGGATAATTTTAATGTAATAATCTCATAGCCTATAATAAATCAATCGATTAATGAAATGATAAATTATGTATTTCATGACCTTAGATATCATGATATATTTACAGTAAATTGATTGTCCCAAGACTGTGTATTTGATAGTATGTATACGAAAAATTCCCCATTTAATATGGGTAACTAACCAATTTTTCACATGAGGCATGTCGATACATCAACTGGTTATCAATAACTAGGACCCACCCATCACTCTATGACCAATGAATTACACATATATAGACAGATCAATTTAATACAAAAATAATGTTCTAATCCAAAATTTTTCATATTTACTAATGAACACAAAATATCAATATATCCACAATCAATGAATTAAAATTCATTGAAAAACACCATATGTAGAAATGGTATAAGTTTTCGGAAATAATAACATCCGTGATTCAAATAATATGGATATATAATAGAAATTTAATTTCCTATGATCATAATATGGTGAATTTTTCAAGATTAATTTAATAACTATAAAATTTATAAGAGCTCAAGGATGACCATAAATTCATCAAAATATTTTATTTTGGTAAAATAAATAATTTTTCAAAAATGGATGTGAAATATAAAAAAATATTTATTTTAAATAATTTATTTGGTGAGACAATTAACAAATTTAGAAAAAATTTAATAACATATAATGGTTATGGATTTGGAAAATTATTCTATTGTTTAAAAATTAAAAAGAAATATTCTTTATTACCATTTGCAAACAAAGTTGAAAAAGAACCATTCAGAAAATATTAATAAATTCCATTAAAATTTTGTAAAAGTTAATATATAAACAAAAATGTTCTATTTAAAAAAAATTATTAAATAAAAGTGAATTTTTAAAACAATTTTTCTTAATATAGGCATGGAAGAAAAATATACCCTATCAAAAGGAGAAATGGGACAAGCTATTATTTCTATCATTAATTTCCTTTATTCATGTTCCAAAGAGTGATATATTTGGAATAAATTATGTAGACTCCAAAAATATACATAGTATTGGAAATATATAGAGTTTATGACTATTATATTATAATATAACTTCAATGAATAAAAAATCCCAAAATATGTGATTCCAAAATAAAATTATACATCTTTAGAAACTTTTAAATTGTATCCCCATGAATGATTAAACATGAATTGAAGAAATAATTTTCATAAATAAATATAAATTCATGATAAATACAAAAATTGGTCATTATAGACACTACATAAAAATAAATATGTTAATATTATCAAATATGGCACAATTGAATTGAAATTGAGATGAAATCCCTTACCTCAAGGTATATTGAATTGAAAGTTATATATTTTACATTATAGTCTATTTCAATTTATTATGATTAAATAATAAATTAAATTATGTAGTTATAATATCAAATATGAAACACTTATAACATTTTAACACATATTATTTATAAATCCTTGTTAAAATAATCATATCCATGATTTAATTATTTCATTTTTTTTGAGAATC
The DNA here is from genome assembly GCA_963277665.1 of Viscum album. Taxonomy (NCBI): domain Eukaryota; kingdom Viridiplantae; phylum Streptophyta; class Magnoliopsida; order Santalales; family Viscaceae; genus Viscum; species Viscum album. The sequence goes on from OY728146.1 coordinate 1,116,891,761, forward strand.
TTGGATAGGAGGATCTGGACCCTAAACATTGATTAAGGTCCAATAATCTCCAAAATTTTAATGATGATATTAATAAAATATATATTATTAACAAACAAGAACACACACAAACATATATATATTTTGATTCATTTATAATATATATATATATATATATATATGAATTACGCTGATATTGGGGATGATAGGCCATATGTACGCATGGACATTATTTTCACTTTTTGAAAGATGGAACAAAAGGAAAATAAATAGTTATTCTAAATTATAGAATAATTATTATATCTTTGAAATCATATTTATTTATTATATATATCTTTATTAGCATCCATCAAAATAATAAATAAAAAATGGATCACATCTCATCATAAAGGTGATAGTCCCAACATACACCCCAACGACGTTTTCATTTTCCTTCAAATTGGAAGTTAGAAAGTTATATATGATATTATAATTTTAAGAGAATATTTATTACATAAATACCATATATAAACATTACTTACACATTTATAACCTTCAAAATAATGTGTTGTTGAAAAACATATTACACCACTATGTAGAGATGATATGTTGTATGTATATAGGAGTGATGATTTCTTTTTTGTAGGATAGAAAAATGATGGAAAAGTAATTATCCTATAATCATATAAAAAATCACAATATTTATGATAAATAATTTTTTATTTAAAATGGTTGAAAAATATTTAGAGTAAGAAATATAAAAAATTAACATGAAAGTGTCGGTAAAGAAGATTACATCTTCTATGATAATCTTCTTTTAGATCCCTTATTTTAGATCATGGGAATTGTATTTAAAGAATAATAAAACCATTAAATGTAGGATAATGATATTTAGAATAAATAATTTTTGGGTATGGTTGATAAATGTTTCACAATATGGTTTAATTAAATAAGATATGGATTTCCCTGTAAAATTTATGGATATTGAACCTTTTTAAATTCATTAAATAATGTGAAAAAATATATGTATAGCTCACTTTAAATAGTTTCAAAATGACATAGATTCATGGATATGGAGTATAAGGTTTTAATATATTAATGAAATCGATTTTTTATTGGTTTTAACATTATTAGAAACATTAGATACGAGATTAATCAAATGAAAACAACTACTTCAAAATTAAAGGGTTATAATTTTTCTTATAAGAAAAAAATTGGACCATAATTTCCATGGAAGAAATTTTTTTACTATATATTATCCTATTATCCTTTTTCAAAAATTTTATGATTTTTTAGTAACTTAATAATATATTACAAGTTCTAATATATCATTAATTTCATTTTGTGACAGTATTTACATAACATGACATCGTAGTCTCTAATATAGTGATTTAATTCAAATAGAAACTTATAAAACATTACAAATATGATATATTTATTTAATAAAATCAAGTATGTCAATAAATAATTAAAAAATATTACTTTCTAGGATATTTATACCATTAAATAGGTTTTTTCTACTCCTTTTATAAGCACTGTGTTAATATTTTATAAGTGTTTTACTAATTTTTATAATCATTAAAAATTATAACTTAATTATCATCGCGAATGTACTAAAATTAATATCAAAATAAATATTAATATTTGATCACAACTTTTTCCCCATATTTAAACATATCTTTTATTTTTAAAATCAATATAAATTTTGGGTTTTTACTTAATTAAAATACTATGTTGGCCATTTTCTTGTAAATTATCCCATAAAAAATTAAATGTTGAGACGAAGTTGATAAGGGTAAATATTAATTCATCCAATAAGAATTATGATGAAAATATATGTCTTTAATAATTATGTTTATCATTTTTAACCTGATTTACCCTTTAACTATGTGATAAATTTTACCGTGGTTAAAAATTATAATTCTTAAAAAAAGGGGGATCTATTTTAGAAAATGTAACCTAATTATTCAAAATATAAAATAAATAATAATAAATTAAACTCATATATGTTGCATAAATTAATTATAATATAATTCCACAAAATGTGAAAAAAACAATTTTCCTAAAAGTAGAGTTTGTACGGATAATAATTAACTTATATTAAATTCTTCTAAAATATATATCCTAATGGAATTAAAATTTACCTTACCTCAAATTCATACCAAATATAATATATAATAGTGCATTTAAATTTAAATATTTAAAGAAATTATGGTTTTACAAAAAAAATATTTTTCAATATTTATTTAAAAATAATTATTTCTAGAAAAAGATCAATCATTTATACATAATCTAATTCTGACATGCTGACATAATAAAATATAAATATTTCTCATAATAATTTTTCAATAGGTAATCATGACTCATTTAATTGTAGTGTTTCATGTGAAACAATGAGTTGGATAAATTAGATTTATATAAATAGTATTTTGTCATAAAATTTCCGGTTATTACATTCTTACCCTTTTATATGAATTTATCACTAGTAATTCTATTACTAGAATACAAAAAACTAAGGATACATATGCCTTATCAAATCCAAAATTTCCCTAGTATATTCTTAATTTATATGGTTTTCCCATAAAAAACGAGTTGGGAGGTATTTTTTAATTTCTCATTCTATCTATGATATATAATTTCCACCATATGTTCCTCATCATACTGATCATGATATTTTGGTATAACTATAGATTACAATACATTAGATGGATATGGTATTTCCTTGGGAAAATATGTTGAACATATTATGAACTTATAATAGATTTTTTGGAAGCACAATTTGATAAACTATCATCCTTTTGTGATCAATTATTTTCACGGGACGTATAAATATTGGGATTATCATTCCATTATTTTCAAATAACATAACCTTATTCCAATGAGATATTTATACAAATTCCTAATCACCAACATCAAAATCTAAATATCACCAATGATTTCTATCATAGCTTTTTTGTTGACCTTGTTATATCCATATGTATTGTTGAATGTATTTTACTTTTTATTACATTTCCTCAGCTAGATCAAGCCTTAATAGCATTCATTAACCAACATTATCCAAATCCAATGGAGTTATATTGTTTCATCTAAAGAATTATTTATTGGAATCAAACTTATTTCGTTGATGAAATCTAATATTATAATAAAATTCCCCCAATGAACGGTTTTGATCCCAACAACCTTTGAAATAAATAGAGAAATATCTCAACATGCTTTCATGGGTTTGAATTTTCCTCATCAACTGAACAACTATATAAAGATTAAACGATGTACTAAAACTAAACTACATATCTAGATCCTAGTGAAGGATTCTCTAGAACATCAAGGTAAATCTTGGATCCCAATCAGATATTTTTGAGAGTGGTAACCCATGAAAAATTTCAATTTGAATAGTGTAAAACTAAGTAATATAATTAAGAGTGAAATAGTCTCTTATTTTAAAAAATACACTAATTTTATAAGGATATATATTAGAATACAAAAAATTTATTCTATTTAGTTGTTTTGGGGATTTCAATTACCAAATATTTATTATGTTTTTTCCATTTCCTTTAATGTATAGGTAATGGTTGTGACATTACCATTGAATTATATCTCTCATACGTAACTTGTCTTTCCACAAAGCAGTGGGATACATACACTAGAATATCCCATTTCATATTATATAACCATAAATACACATTCAAATATCTAAACTTTTTTAATTCATATTGGAAAAGAGAATTATTTACTATGTATTTCATCCATTTAATCCTTATTCAAATCCAATACCGATGGACCAAAAACATAGTTCAAAAACCATATCATTCTATTATGATCATGGTTGAACCAAAATGTATTCATCACCTTCCTTTATAATTCTATGTCCTTCTTTTATTCTTCCTAATATTCTCATGTATAATGGTTTAACATTAATATTAGATATAGTAGATTTTAACATTTTATTACAATTTAAATATCTAAAATCTACTAATCCATAAATAGTTGATATCTTTCAATACTCACTATAGGGAAACTAGCATATTCTATCCTACATAAAGAATTGAAATCATTTTTCTTTCTATCTTATGGTTGTAATTTTTAGAAAAATCACAATATTTGATAAACTCTAAAAATATTTTTTTGAACATATTATACTATTTATACGTAAATATAAACATCAAGATTTTATGATCAGTATATATATATATATATCCCCTTTACCTTACAAATAATTACTCTATATCATAAAATAAATAATTACCTCTTCCAACATCAATTCATTATTTTAGTAAATTCTAATCATAAATAATGGAAAGATGAATATAACATCACTATTTACTTATTTATGAGGATTCATACCATCTCCATATTTGATTCATCAATATAGATCAAAAACCATTCTCTCCTAAAACATACTATGAGAATAATAACACTGACCAACATGCTCTTTAAATCATTGAAATTTTCTTCCAATTCATTTTCCACAACAACTTAAACCCCTTCCGAGTCAACTTGGTTTGTGGGATTTTTAATCATGATAAATCTCTCATATTGAGATCGTATTATCTAAAAAACAAAATACATATACAAATCACAGTTTACATGGTTTGTCAAGTCCATTTCAAAATAACTTCCATGTTTTAATGATCCATTTATATTCATTCACATGAAAATATATAACAAAATAATAAAACATTATGATGTATAAAAAGTCACACATGGTAAATTTGGCCTCTATATTATTTTTTCTTGAGGTCTTCATCATAATTATTAAATATTGTTCATTATTTTTTTCTTAAAATATATAATAATAACATATATAAATATAATAACAAAAACATCATTATATTATATAATGAATCTATTTAGTAAATCAATTATGATATTAGGTTAATTTTAAAGTCTAAAAGGAATTAATAAAAATTCATAATGACCATACATCATGTATAATTCTACCTTGGTTGTATCCCCCTTTCGGTTCCATAGATAATGATTTCAATATTAAAGATAAATCATGGAATAATATTGACCTCTTTATAAATGATAATAATTATCATCAAAAGGATTAGGGGATAACTTTTATTAATAGATAAATATCCTTATTCTCAATAAACGAAACCAAGATTCATAGAACCATATTTATTTTAAACAAAATAACGGTTGCACCAAATGGTGAAGAGTTAGCCAAATTAATTCATTATTGATATTCTCATGGAGTTTATTCATTAATTACTTCAACTTAATTAGGTACATTATATAAGGAGTCTATGAAATGGGTGTAAAGAGTTCAGTTGAAAATAAAAATTCAGGACTCAACAAAATACTAAACAACTCTTCTGAAAATTCATCAAAAAACACAATTACAATAGGAAAAAATTAATATTGAGTTTCTCCCCTCCCATATAAATAAATATTTATTGTAAATTGGTAGTAAATCCCATGTGATGGATTAAATTTCCATGGTAATTTTCATTCATCCTTGTATAGAATTACAATAATTGGTTTATTTTAAATATCATTTGTAACATTCCTTCCTTAATAATATATAGAGTATCTACATTGGGATGCACAATCTAGGAAAAAATTAATATAAAATTAAACTATAACAGGAATAAAATTTTTTCAAGGATGAATATTCCCACCAATTTCTATCATTGAAGACCTATAGACTTTAAATGTGGTCATCAAACCATTCTGTGTTCCCACTAACAAAAAAAAATCTAATCATCTATGTTGTGATGTAATAAACAATTATAATTATTTAGAAATAAATGTGTGGGTAAAACCAAAAATTAAATAAATATTCTCACTTCTAGTCTAGAAGTTATGTTTACCTTTAACCACGTTACGTGGAATGAAAGACCCATAAATTTCAAAGAAATTTTTTTCATAAATTCTTTGAGATTTTACAAGTACGTAGTTTCTGACGACACCTGATTCTGAGGCCCGGTGTTCCTGGAATCAATTTCCGAAGTTTATCTCAGGTAAGTTCAGTGAACGAACGAGCGAGTTTTTCTATATTTTAAACAGGTGCTCAGAATTGAAATCTTAGGGAACCAATGAAACTACCGTACCAGTAATTGCTTAAGAGGAATTTTACTATAGATGTGTTTGCACTGGAGGAGTTAAAAATTGTGGTTTAAATAAGAATAGAATAAAAATGTGGATCAATTTTTATTCTTTAACTATGGAAGTTTTATCATACAAGGGGGAGTTAGGGTGGGACCCACTAGCATCCTAACTACCCATGTGAGGATAAATGTGAGGTGGGGCCCGCACCAGCACCAACCCTTCACATTCCTTAAACCCCCCCCCCCCATTAAACCCTTGTATTTAATGGGGTAACTCCTCCCCTCCCCACTCTTCCAATTTAATTTTTCCCAACACACATTAATTTAATTAATTGAACCTCATCAATTAATTGAATTAAATATAGGAATTTGTAATTCTGAATTCATGGAAAAGTAAAATAAAATAAGGAGAAGTCTTATTTTATTTTGGGATGGCTGGTTGTGTTGAGAAATGGAGGAGAAAGAGCTCTAGTTTCTTTTGATGAACTTCATCTTCAATGAAGAATGCCAACTTTCCGACAAGGAACGTTGATTTGGTAGCCCTAGTTTTTTTATCCTCCTCTTCCTCCATGACAAGGGTGGAGACACCGATGATGACGGAAATGATGCCATCGTCCACGGCGCTTGACAACCGCAAACTTCCTTCGAGGTAGGGGATAATATTTTTGTTCAAGTTTTATCATCAACCTTTGTTGATTAAATTTTGGCCGCTTGTTATCATTACAATGGGAAGAGATCGGACCGCACAAAGTTGGCTGATCCTCCTCCCAATTTTCTTGTTGATCACCATTGACTTTTGAGGAGAAGGCGGCATGGTGTCGTTGCACCGTGCGGGGACGAAGAGGACCGCTGCTGGAGCGGGCCACAGATGTGGTGCGCGGCCCCGTCGCGCCACGCCGGAGAAGCAGAGGTAGGTCGCGGCTGAATTGGGACACGGTGGAGGGACGCGGCCCCGACGTGCCGCGTCGGTCGAGCAATATACGTAGCCTGAGGCCTCGGCGGTCCAGCAAGGGCGGCTGGCTGTGCGGGCTACCGACATCTCCAGGATGTGGGACCCTGAAGGGTCCCGCGACGGCTCAACCAGCCAGCCATTAAGGCCGGCCATTTTCATGAAAACCAGTGTATCATAACCCCCCAACAGAATTTTAGAGCGGACCCAACAGGGTCCTCTGTTTCCGAAAATAAGGGGTGGCGGCCCCTTTGCGCCCCGCTTGGCCAGCGCCGAGCCGCGGACGGCTTCCGAGCCAGGCCGCAGGCCGCACGGGCTGGGCTGGCCTCGCCCAGTAGGGCCGGTCCGCACCCAATCGGGCTGGACCTAAACCCGGGATGGGTCGTCCCAGTTCGGGCCGACCAAGGTGGTATTGGGCCGGGTCGGACCAGGCCCAGACCCCCTATTTTCAGACTGGATTCGTTCAAACGCCCATATCCTGGGCTACAGACCTCCGATCGACGCACCATCAATTTCGTAGAGATCCTTGGATCGAGACGGTCGTTTAGTTATATTACACTAGTGGTTTTGGCTATGTTTGGGTATGGCCGGGTTGGTTCGAACCCAAAACCAACCGGGCCCTTGGAGCGGAAACGCTTATAAATTAAGGACCGGAAGTCCGAATGACGTGCCATCAAATACGTTGAATTCTTATTGGTGAGACAGTTCTTTTTGCTTACTCCACTCAATTTTTGGACGCAGCTGGAGTATGGTTGGATAAGTTTAGCTTAAAAACCAACCGGGCCCCTGGGATGAAAAAGCTAATATCTCTCAAACAGGGCGTCTGATTGGCACGCTGTATGTCGAGTTGAGTTCCTATCGATGAGACAGAACATTGTGATAAATCAAATCTAGACTTCGTGATAGTTTATGTATCAGCCCCTTGGCTCATGGAGCGGACCCTCCCGGAATATAGCATGCCGTGTGCGGTAACCCTAGAGTTGGACTGCGACGACGATGATGACTGTACTTGGATCCTACATGGGTTGGGCAACGAGGACGACTGTACTTAGATCCTACGTGGGTTCGGCAGTGAGGAAGACTGTACTAGGATCCTACATGGGTTCGGCAGTGAGGATTACTGTACAGGGATCCTATGTGGGTCGGCAGTGATGGTTATTGTACTAGGATCCTATGTGGGTTCTAGAGCGATGACTTTTGTACTTGGATCCTATGTGTGTTCGGCAGAGGAGAAGATTCAGAGGCTACATCTATCATATCCACCCTTCTTCGTGAGTAGTATACCTGTGTGAGCTGAGTCATGACTTTCAATCATTATCTTCGATATGATTTCCTTACTTTCCTATGTGGATTGGGTTTTGATTTTCTGTGTGGACTGGGTTGTACTTGGGCTCGTGAGTTGGAGAAGAACTTGAATTGATGACTTAGGTATATGCATGGGCATATACCTAAGTAGAATTGGTTGATACTTTGTATTTGTATCTTTCGTTTTTGGTTTATCCTTTGTGGATTTGTGAGACCTTCAAGGGTCTCGGGGTCCCTTCTGAGTATCGTATACTCACCCCTATACGGGCTATGCACGCACTAAGTTGTGTTGGATGCAGACGACGGACAACACTAATCGTGGTTGAGACTTGTGGAGTGGGACTATATCCGGAGGCGAACTTACTAGCGGGACTTACACGGATCAGACGGATGGATTCAAGGAGCTGATGAGACCATATGTACATACCCATCACGTGGAATTTATGGATGACATCTTGGTGGTTTCTGTTTTTCTTTTCAGCTATTTTACTTTATTTTTCTTAGTTGTACTGTACATTCATTTGGGTTTGTATACTGGCCCATTTTCTTTCCACCACAAACTTTTATACACAATTTACTTTGTGTTTACTTCATCTTGCATACTCTGTTGTGTTTTTTTACTTATATAAAGGCAATGACTTCCCTTTTATTGGGATCTATGCCTTTGGTGCAATTCCCCAGCCCCTGGACTATGGAAGACGGGGTTGGCATAGTCATGACATGGGCCCCGAGGATGGGTCGTGACAAATTGGTATCAAAGGAGTCGGTTCTACCATAGAACGTAGGATTCTAATAATTTCTTCTGTGGCAATCAATAGTGTTTAGGGTATTGAGTGTGGTTATATGTCCAGGGAGTCCAGTTTTGGTGCGGCGGCTGACGTATCCATACACCAGGACCCTGACTTCTTATTTCCGACTCAGTGCACAAAAACATTGATTGCATGTGTGTTTTAAAATTTTTCTTTGTGATTACATTGTGTCAGCTCACCACGTATACTTTATTAACAGTGGCACACCTATTTCATTTAATATAGCCCCACGACAACAGCTAGCTAGGGTTCCGAGCTTTGTGAGAGATGGCAGCCCACCGAGGGACGAGGCCTTGGTGCAGGGCCCCATTACAGCGGAGGCATCTACTGTACCTCTACCCGTCGAGCCACTGATGCCACCAGCACCAATAGCTGAGAGTGCGCGTCGCCTGAGTGCACTGCAAAAGTTTCATCATTAGAGGCTGCATAGGTTCCGCAGAGACACGTACCCTCAGGCGGCCTAGGACTGGCTGGAGGCTGTTGTACGAGTCTTTAGATTAGTAGGGACACTGGCTGACCTCATGTTGATCCTTGTGGCGAGTCTCCTACACGCAGCAGCAGGTAGATGGTGGAGCCTGATGCTCCAAGTCCATGATGATGCATCACTGCTTTGGACAGACTTCAAGAGCCTTTTCCACTCGGAGTTCGTTCCATCCACCCTCCGTGCGGTGCACATTCAGGAGTTACTACAGCTACGGCAGGGCAGCATGACAGTTGCCCAGTACTCGGTGAGATTTACTAACCTCTCGCACAACTCCACAGACATGGTAGGGTACCCATTCTTCAAGGCCCGGACCTCCGAGCAGGGACTGAGGCATGAGATCAAGGATTTGATGATCTCCCTTAGCATTCCGATGCAGGCAGGAGTACTGAAGAGAGCCCTTCATGTGGAGAGTTTTTTTGCTGAGGCTACACCAGCAGCGAGGCCTACCGCAGGGTGACACGTAGTGGAGTCTTCTGCAGCCGGCAGTAGACAGGTGTCGCTGATGTCCAAGAGGACCAGGCCATTAAGAGGGTGACCTCATGATACTCATGTGGATGGGCAGGGAACACACAACAGATCCAGTTATATGAGAGGCAGAAAATGCTATACATGTGGGGGGCAGGGCCAAATGGCTCGTGACTGCCTGACCCGCCATGCAGAAGAGCAGTAGACGGTTGAGGGACCACCCAGTCAAAGGTAGAGGTTCGACCGTGGCAGTCCGTAGGGAGCAGGCGGATGAGGTAGAGGAGCTAGCCGAGCAGTAGGTGGTGGATGATGCTTCGAGGCTCTACCACCACCACCACCAGAAGGTCCACCCCGACCACAGGGAGTTGGTGGACATAGGCGGGCTTAGCTTCAGGCAGTGGAGGCTTACGACCACGGCGCACCTGAGATGATTCGAGGTACTATCTGTGTCTACACCACCCTTGTTGTAGTTCTTATATACACAGGAGGGAGTCATTCATTCATTTCTGTTGCCCATGTTTGGATCTCGAAGACTCTGACAGGGTCGTTGGCTCAATTATTATGGCTAGGGACTCCTATGGGAGCAGACTTGATGATTACTTACTGGTGCCGGCAGTGTGAGTTTACTATAGGAGGCGAGAGCTTCGGCTGATATCTTTTTTTAGCGGCGTCGAGGCCTTATGACATCATCTTGGGCATGGATTGTTTATCTACAGTCTGTGCTCATATATACTATATTAGGCGCAAGGTGTGGTGTTTCTGTAGCGATGGGAGCAGGTTCACCTTCACCGGTGAGATGGGAGACTTTGTAGAATAGGATAGACTCACGCAGAGGAGAGGACAACCGATCAACCATTAGTTGGCTAGTCTCAATCTAGGAGCAGTTGATGTGTGGAGTCCGATTTTTCCTGTTGTGGTGGATCAGTATGCAGACGTTTTTCCTGATAAAGTTCCAAGACTACCTCCTCGTAGAGAGGTAGACTTCTATATTGACCTGTACCCCGGGACAACACCGGTATCTATTCCAGCATATAGGATGGGTCCCGCTGAGTTTCGCGAGCTACGGGTACAGCTGGAGGACTTGTAGGGCAAGAGATTCATTTGACCTAGTGTTTCACCTTGGGCTTCCCCGATTTTGTTCTCCAAGAAGGAGGATGAGAGATTGTGACTGTGTGTCCACTACCATCACTTAAACCAGGAGACCGTGAAGAACAAGTATCCACTTACGAGGATTGAAAACCTCTTTGATCAGCTCAAGGGAGCAAGTTGTTTCTCGAAGATAAACCTTTGGTCAGGCTATCATCAGCTCTGAGTTTGAGACGAGGATGTGTAGAAGAAAACCTTCTAGTGTTGGTATGGCCAATATGAGTTCTTTGTTATGCCTTTCGGTGTAACCAACACTCCATCAGTGTTCATGAGTCTAATGAACAGGATCTTCCAGCCTTACCTCGATCAGTTTCTCATAGTCTTCATCGACGACATTTTGATTTACTGGACTACTAAGGAAGAGCACGCTTACCACTTTTGGGTTGTACTGGATACACATTGAGAGCACAATCTTTATGGTAAGCTCTCAAAGTACCAGTTCTGGATTCAGGAGGTCCACTTCTTGGGGAACATCATCTCTGAGGTGGGAGTTGCGGTGGATTCTATGATGATCGAGGAAGTACTATCTTGGGAGCCACCCAGGAGCATGACTGAGGTACTGAGTTTCCTAGGTATGGCTGGGTACTATCGAAGATTCATTCCAGACTTCTCTAGAGTTTCATCACCACTTTCAGCTTTGATGAAGAAGGTGAAACCCTTCGTGTGGTCAGATAGATGTTAGTAGAGCTTCCAAGAGCAGAGACAGAGATTGTACCTTGCACCCATGTTGAGGTTATTGAGGAAGGATGTTGGGTATGTAGTTTACTGCGATGCATCAGGGACCAGACTCGGGTGTGTCCTGATACAGGAGCGGGCATTGATCTCCTATGGTTCATGACATTTGGGGAAACACGAGCAGAACTATGCTACCCATGACCTGGATTTAGCAGCAGTGGTCCTTGCCATGAAGATGTGGCGGCACTATCCGCTGGGCGAGTGCTTTACAGTATACCCTGACCATCAGAGTCTCAGGTACATCTTCTCGCAGAAGGACCTGAACCTAAGATAGAGGCAATGGCTCGAGTTCCTCCCGGTCTATGACTTTGAGATAGTCTATAATCATGGGAAGGGGAACGTAATAGCTGATGCTCTCCGCAGGAGGTCGGCCATTCAGCTACATAGAGAGGCGACAAAGCAGTTAGCCGCTTTGCAGATATCCTTCATGGATAGAGATGGGACATAATTTCTACAGTCACTCACAATCACTCCTCCACTACTTCAGTGGGTTAGGGAGGCACAATGTGGGGACGTTGACTTTCAGACGCGATATGAACAGATATCCACAGGACATGAACCTGATGGATTTTCTGTAGGAGGAGAGCACGTAATTCTTTTGAGAGGACGTACCATGGTACCAGTTCCACTATTGGAGGAGGTGTTGGGAGAGTTTAACACTTCACCATTGGTGGTACATCCAGGAGTAGCAAAGATATACCAGGATCTCAAACAATGGCCCTGGTGGCCGAGTATGAAGAAGGCTGTGGAAGAGTTTGTTTCACAATGCCTCTCCTGCCAGTAGGTGAAGGCAGAGAACTAGGTACCAACAGGCTTGGTACAACCCTTAGAGGTCTCGAAGTGGAAGTGGGACAGGACATATTTGGATTTTGTGACAGGACTTACACATAGATCCAGAGGACATGACTCAATCTGGGTGATCGTGGACTGACTCACCAAGTCGGCCCACTTCTTACCTATCAGAGAGCAGGGATCAGTGGAGATATTGGGACGCCTCTACGTTATGGAGATCATATGGCTTCATGCTGTGCCATCGTCTATCTTCTCCGATCGAGATGCTCGATTTACATCCCGGTTTTGGAAGGGGTTGTAGGACAAATTTGGGATGTAGCTACATCTGAGAACGTCCTTTCACCCTCATACAGATTCCCAGATGGAGAGGACTATTCAGAAACTCGAGGACATGCTCAGTTCATGTGTCCTTGACTTTGGTCGTAGTTGGGAGGATCAACTACCCTTGGTGGAATTTGCGTACAACAACAACTACCACTCCACCATCGGGATGGCACCATACGAGGCATTGTACGACCAACATTGTAGATGACCTCTGTGCTGGATTGACCCTGGGGATTCAACACTCGTAGGACCAGATATGGTTCAGGCTATGATTGATAAGGTGAAGATCATCCGGGAGTGGATGAGGACTGCTCAGAGCTGACAGAATTCCTATGCCGATAAGAGGCGAAGAACACTAGAGTTCGAGGATGGCGACAATGTTTTCTTATGTGCCTCACCTAGACATGGATTACGGAGATTTGGCATGGGTGTAAAGTTATCTCCGCACTTCATCGGACCATTCCAGGTTCTCATCAGGATAGGTGAGGTAGCATATCGCCTAGATCTTCCACCTTAGTTGCACCAGGTACACGACGTCATTCACGTATCTCGGCTGGGGAGATACGTGCATGACCCGATGCATATCATTGACTATGGAGAGCTGGACATCGATGACGGGGCGAAATTTGCGGAGGTCCCGGTGGAAATCGAGGATCGACAAGAGTGGGTCCTACGTGGATAGTTGATTCCTCTAGTGCGCATCAGGTGGCAGCACCGGAACCTCTAGGAGAGCACATGGGAGCGGGAGGCTCAGATGCGTGAACAATACCCTCATTTGTTTCCCTAGGATATGATGTAGCTTTACAGGGACGTAAATCCCTAAGGTGGGAGTAATGTAAAGACCCATAAATTTCAAGGATATTTTTTTTTCATAAATTCTTTGGGATTTTATGAGTACGCAGTTTCTGACGGCACCTGATTCCGAGGCCCGGTGTGCCCAGAATCGTTTTCTAATGTTTAGCTCATGTACGTTCAGTGAATGAACGAGAATGTTTTTCTCTCTTTTGAACCGTTGATCGAAATTGAAACTTGAGGGCACCGATGAAACCACAATGCCAGTAATTGATTAAGAGGTCACTACTAGAAAAGGGGGCATTGAATCCCCCCAGACTCGGGCGACCGCCATTGGCGGTCGCTATAGCTAACCAATAGCGACCGCCAATGGCGGTCGCTAACCTACATAAAAAAACGGGGGGCTTCTGCGCCCCCCCCCCCCCCCCCCCCGCCCCCTCGACCTCGATCTCCCTCGCTGCCCTAACCCCCTCCCTCCCTCGCCGCCCTCCCCTCCCCTGCCGCCCGGCCTCCCCCGCCGCCCGGCCTCCCCCGCCGCCTGCCCTCCCCCGTTGCCCACCCTCCCCCACCGCCCGCCCTCCCTCGCCGCCTGCCCTCCGGCCTCCGGCCGCCGCCCTCCGCCCTCGGACCTCCGGCCGCCGCCCTCTCGGCCCTCCCCCCCCCACCCCGGACGGCACCCGCACCCCGGACAGCCCCCCCGCGCACTCTAGACCTCCCCCCGCACCCCGGATGCATCCCCGCACCCCGGACGCCTCCCTGCACCCCGGACATCCCCCCCTGCACTCGGACACCCCCCTCCGAACCCGGACAGCCCCCCCCCCCCCCCCCCCCCCCGCACCCCGGACAGCCCCCCCTGCACTCGGACACCCCCCTCCGAACCCGGACAGCCCCCCCGCACCCCGGACAGGCCACCCGCACCCCAGACACCCCACCCCGCACCCCCGACAGCCCCCCTGCACCCCAGACAGCCCCCCCCCCCCCCCCCCGCACCCCGAACACCCCCGCACCCCGAACACCCCTGCCCGCACCCCTGACAGGCCCTCGACACCCCGGACACCCCCTCCCCGCACCTCGGACAGCCCCCCCCCCCCCCCCCCGACCCCAGACACCCCCCCCCCCTCGCTGCCCGTCCCCCGTCCCCTCACCGACTCCTCTCCTCCAGCTCCCCGCCGCCGCCGCCGCCCGTCCCCTCCCTTGCCGCACCGCCATTGGCTCCGGCTCCCCTTCGCTGCCTCCTCTCCCTCGCAGCACCGCCTTCGGCTCCCCTCCCTTTCAGGTTTGTAGCTCAATTAGGTAACATGAGCTTTCCGTTACATTATTATTTTATCAATGGTTCATAAACAAATGGTTAATATTTATTTTGAATATAGTTGATTTGAAAAATGTAAATGTAATAAGTATTGTGTAAATGTTTGTTATACAGATATTATTATGGATAAGAGTTGGATTGATCTTCCAAATCGAAGGTCTAGAGAATATTTCAATGGCATTATGCAGTTCATTGACTTCACGAGAGGATTTGAAAGTGACTATATTAGTTGTCCATGTAGAAAATGTGCTAACAGATATCAATTCACACAAGATACTGTGAGGGAGCACCTTTTCTTTAATGGATTTCTGAAAAATTATAAGAGTTGGACTCGTCATGGAGAAGAATATGTTCGTTGTCAAAATACAGATGCAGCTCAGATGGATGTTGATGCAAGGATGACTAATCCAATGCATGAAATTTTTACTGAAATATTATTCCTGAGATGCAGGAAAAGGCCGCACGTCCATCGGACGTGCGGTGCGCGCGGCACGTCCGATTGTGTCCTTTTCAGCAGCGCGGCGCACGCTGAAATGGCGCGTTGGGGGGTCAAAACCACTCGAACAGCCTCCGAATGCCACGAAACCGTACGACTATATCCGGGGGCGTGAATTGTGAAATGGTCGGCCAGACGGCACCTCATTCGGAGGTGCCGTGTGACCGCGGCAGCCGAAAACGCGTTTCGGGCGCCATTAAACACCAAAACGGCGTGCGGCGGTCCCATTCGGAGCAAACGTGCTCCGAAAGACCTGAAACCGCACGGGAACGATAGAAATATTATTCCTGAGATGCAGGAGGAGGCAGCACATCCAGCGGACGTGCGGTGCGCGCGACACGTCCGATTGTGTCCTTTTCAGCAGCGCGGCGCGTGCTGAAATGGCGCGTTGGGGGGTCAAAACCCCCCGAACGACCTCCGAATTCCACGAAACCGTACGACAATATCCGGGGCATGAATTGTGAAATGGTTGGCTAGACGACACCTCATTCGGAGGTTCCGTGTGACCGCGGCGGCCGGAAACGCGTTTCCGGCGCCATAAAACACCAAAACGGCGTGCGGCGGTCCAATTCCGAGCAAACGTGCTCCGAACAACCTGAAACCGCATGGGAACGATAGAAATATTATTCCTGAGATGCAGGAGGAGGCCTCACGTCCATCGGACGTGCGGTGCGCGCGGCACGTCCGATTGTGTCCTTTTCAGCAGCGCGGCGCGCGCTGAAATGGCGCGTTGGGGGGTCAAAACCACACGAATGACCTCTGAATGCCCTGAAACCGTACGACAACATCCGGGGCGTGAATTTTGAAATGTTCGGCTAGACGGCACCTCATTAGAAGGTGTCGTGTGACCGCGGCGGCCGGAAACGCATTTCTGGCGCCATAAAACACCAAAATGGCGTGTGGCGGTCCCATTCGGAGCAAACGTGCTCCGAAAGACCTGAAACCGCACGGAAACGATAAAATATTATTCCTGAGATACAGGAGGGGGCAGCACGTCCGGCGGACGTGCGGTGCGCGCGGAACGGCCGATTGTGTCCTTTTCAGCAGCGCGGCGCGCGCTGAAATGGCGCATCGGGGGGTCAAAACCACCCGAACGACCTCCGAATGCCACGAAACCATACGACAATATCCAGGGCGTGAATTGTTAAATGGTCGGCCAGACAGAACCTCATTCGGAGGTGCCGTGTGACCGCGGCGGCCGGAAACGCGTTTCCGGCGCCATTAAACACCAAAACGGCATTTGGCGGTCCCAATCGGAGCAAACGTGCTCCGAAAGACCTGAAACCGCATGGGAACGATAGAAATATTATTCCTAAGATGTTGGAGGAGGCAGCACGTCCAGAGGACATGCGGTGCGCGCGGCACGTCCGATTGTGTCCTTTTCAGCAGCGCGGCGCGCGCTAAAATGGCGCATTGGGGGGTCAAAACCACCCGAACGACCTCTGAATGCCACGAAACCGTACGAAAATATCCGGGGCGTGAATTGTGAAATGGTCGGCCAGACGGCACTTCATTCGGAGGTGCTGTGTGACCGCGGCGGCCGGAAACGCATTTCTGGCGCCATAAAACACCAAAACGGCGTGCGGCGGTCCAATTCGGAGCAAACGTGCTCTGAACGACCTGAAATCGCACGGGAACGATAGAAATATTATTCCTGAGATGCTGGAGGAGGCCGCACGTCCATCAGACGTGCGGTGCGCGCGGCATGTCCGATTGTGTCCTTTTCAGCAGCGCGGCGCGCGCTGAAATGGCGCGTTGGGGGGTCAAAACCACCCGAACGACCTCCGAATGCCACGAAACCGTACGACAACATCCGGGGCGTGAATTTTGAAATGGTCGGCTAGACGGCACCTCATTCGGAGGTGCCGTGTGACCGCGGCGGCCGGAAACGCGTTTCCAGCGCCATTAAACACCAAAACGGCATGCGGCGGTCCAATTCGGAGCAAACGTGCTCCGAACGACCTGAAACCGCACGGGAAAGATAGAAATATTATTCTTGAGATGTAGGAGGAGGCCGCACGTCCATCGGACGTGCGGTGCGCGCGGCACGTCCGATTGTGTCCTTTTCAGCAGCGCGGCGCGTGCTGAAATGGCGCGTTGGGGGGTCAAAACCACCCGAACGACCTCCGAATGCCACGAAACCGTACGAAAATATCCGGGGCGTGAATTGTGAAATGTTCGGCCAGACGGCACCTCATTCGGAGAAGCCGTGTGACCGCAGCGGCCGGAAATGCGTTTCGGGCGCCATTAAACACCAAAACGGCGTGCGGCGGTCCCATTCGGAGAAAACATGTTCCGAAAGACCTGAAACCGCAAGGGAACGATAGAAATATTATTCCTGAGATGTAGGAGGAGGCAGAACGTCAAGGGGACGTGCGGTGCGCGCGACACGTCCGATTGTGTCCTTTTCAGCAGTGCGGCGCGCGGTGAAATGGCGCGTTGGGGGGGTCAAAACCACCCGAACGACCTCCGAATGCCACAAAACCGTACGAAAATATCCAGGGCGTGAATTGTGAAATGGTCGGCTAGACGACACCTCATTCGGAGGTGCCCTGTGACCGCGGCGGCCGGAAACGCGTTTCTGGCGCCACAAGACACCAAAACGGCGTGCGGCGGTCCAATTCGGAGAAAACGTGCTCCGAACGACCTGAAACCGCACAGGAACGATAGAAATATTATTCCTGAGATGTAGGAGGAGGCCGCACGTCCATCGGACGTGCGGTGCGCGCGGCACGTCCGATTGTGTCCTTTTCAGCAGCGCGGCGCGCGCTGAAATGGCACGTTGGGGGGGTCAAAACCACCCGAACGACCTCCGAATGCCACGAAACCGTACGACAACATCCGGGGCGTGAATTGTGAAATTTTCGGCCAGACGGAACCTCATTCGGAGGTTCCGTGTGACCGCGGCGGCCGGAAACGCGTTTCTGGCGCCATAAAACACCAAAACGGCGTGCGGCGATCCCATTCGGAGCAAACGTGCTCCGAAAGACCTGAAACCGCACGGAAACGATAGAAATATTATTCCTGAGATGCAGGAGGAGGCAGCACGTCCAGCGGACGTGCGGTGCGCGCGGCACGTCCAATTGTGTCCTTTTCAGCAGCGCGGCGCGCGCTGAAATGGCGCGTTGTGGGGTCAAAACCACCCGAACGACCTCCGAATGCCACGAAACCGTACGACAATATCCGGGGTGTAAATTGTGAAATTGTAGGCCAGACGGCATCTCATTCGGAGGTGCCGTGTGACCGCGGCGGCCAGAAACGCGTTTCCGGCGCCATTAAACACCAAAACGGCGGGCGGCGGTCCCATTCGGAGCAAACGTGCTCCGAAAGACCTGAAACCGCACGGGAACGATAGAAATATTATTCTTGAGATTCAAGAGGAGGCAGCACGTCCAGCAGACGTGCGGTGCGCGTGGCACGTCCGATTGTGTCCTTTTTAGCAGCGCGGCGCGCGCTGAAATGGCGCGTTGGGGGGTCAAAACCACCCGAACGACCTCCGAATGCCACGAAACCGTACGACAATATCCGGGGCGTGAATTTAGAAATGGTCGGCCAGACGGCACCTCATTCGGAGGTGCCGTGTGACCGCGGCGGCCGGAAACGCGTTTCCGGCGCCATAAAACACCAAAACGGCGTGCGGCCGTCCAATTCAGAGAAAACGTGCTCCGAACGACCTGAAACCACACGGGAACGATAGAAATATTATTCCTGAGATGCAGGAGGAGGCGGCACGTACATCGGACGTGCGGTGCGCGCGACACGTCCGATTGTGTCCTTTTCAGCAGCACGGTGCGCGCTGAAATGGCGCGTTGGGGGGGTCAAAACCACCCGAAAGACCTCCGAATTCCACAAAACCGTACGACAACATCCGGGGCGTGAATTGTGAAATGGTCGTCCAGACGGAACCTCATTCGGAGGTGCCGTGTGACCGCGGCGGCCGGAAACGCGTTTCGGGCGCCATTAAACACCAAAACGGCGTGCGACGGTCCCATTCGGAGCAAACGTGCTCCGAAAGACCTGAAACCGCACGGGAACGATAGAAATATTATTCCTGAGATGTAGGAGGAGGCAGCACGTCCATCGGACGTGCGATGCGCGTGGCATTTCCGATTGTGTCCTTTTCAGCAGCGCGGCGGGCGCTGAAATGGCGCGTTGGGGGGTCAAAACCACCCGAACGACCTCCGAATGCCACGAAACCGTACGACAACATCCGGCGCGTGAATTTTGAAATGGTCTGCCAGACGGAACCTCATTTGGAGGTGCCGTTTGACTGCGGCAGCCGGAATCGCGTTTCCGGCGCCCTAAAACACCAAAACAGCGTGCGGCGGTCCAATTCGGAGAAAACGTGCTCCGAACGACCTGAAACCGCACGGGAATGATAGAAATATTATTCCCGAGATGCAGGAGGAGGCCGCACGTCCATCGGACGTGCGGTGCGCGCAGCATATCCGATTGTGTCCTTTTCAGCAGTGTGGCGCGCGCTTAAATGGCGCGTTGGGGGGTCAAAACCACCTGAACGACCTCCGAATGCCACGAAACCGTACGACAACATCCGGGGCGTGAATTGTGAAATGGTCGGCCAGACGGAACCTCATTTGGAGGTGTTGTGTGACCGCGGCGGCCGGAAACGTGTTTCCGGCGCCATAAAACACCAAAACGACGTGCGGCGGTCCCATTCGGAGCAAACGTGCTCCAAAAGACCTAAAATGAGATTATTTCTTGAATCGAAGTTTTTAAATTATTATAGCACAATGATTTGATATTATATATATATTATATATATATTAAAACATTTAAAATATAATATATATATATATATATTTAAAATATTGTATTTAATAGTATATATATGAATATTTATATATATATATTTATTTATTTATATTTATATATTCAATTCAATAAAAAAAATTTAAATTTTTTTTTTTAGACTAGCGACCACCATAGGCGGTTGCTATAGGCTGCCCGGCAGAGGGGCTGCAGCGACCTCTTGGCGGTCGCTGAAGGCCGATCTGCCGACCTTCTATAGCGACCGCCATTGGCGGTCGCTGAAATCCTCTAGCGACGAGGCAACAGCGACCGCCAATGGCGGTCGCTTTAGAAGGCCGGCAGATCGCCCTTCAGCGACCGCCAATGGCGGTCGCTTAAGGCCGGATTTTCAGTAGTGGGTCTTTTACTATAGATGAGTTTTCACGGGAGAAGGGGTTAAAAATTGTGGTTTAAATAAGAAGAGAAAAACAAAATGTGGATCAATTTTTATTCTTTGACTATGGCGGTTTTATCCAACATGGGGTAGTTAGGGTGGTAACCACTAGCATCCTAACTACCCATGTGAGGATAAATGTTAGTTGGGGCCCGCACGAGCCCCAACCCTTCACATTCTTTAAACCCCCCATTAAACCCTTGTATTTAATTGGGTAACTCCTCACCTCTCCACTCTTCTAATTTAATTCATTCCAATACACATTATTTTAATTAATTAAACCTCATAAATTAATTGAATTTAGTATTTGAATTTGTAATTTTGAATGCATGGAAAAGTAAAAAGAAATACGGAGAATCTTTATTTTATTTTGGGTTGGTTGGTTGTGTTGAGAATTAGAGGATAAAGAGCTCTAGTTTCTTTTGAAGAACTTCATCTTCA
The DNA here is from genome assembly GCA_963277665.1 of Viscum album. Taxonomy (NCBI): domain Eukaryota; kingdom Viridiplantae; phylum Streptophyta; class Magnoliopsida; order Santalales; family Viscaceae; genus Viscum; species Viscum album. The sequence goes on from OY728146.1 coordinate 1,116,913,022, forward strand.
ACGAAGAACACGAACTCTCCGATGAAGAAAGTTGATTTGGTGGCCCCAGTTTCTTTATCCTCTTCTTCCTCCATGACAAGTGAGGAGACACCAACAACGGAAAAAACGACACCATCGTCCACGGTGCTTGACAACCTCGAACTTCCTACGAGGCAGGGGTTAATTATTTTGTTCATGTTTTATCATAAACCTCATTGATTAAATTTTGGCTGCTTGTTATCGGTATAACGGGAGGAGATCAGACCTCACAAACATGGACAATCCTTCTCCCCTTTTTCTTGTTGATCACCGTTGATGTTTGAGGTGAAGGCGGCGCGGTGTCGTTGCAACGCGCGTGGACGAAGAGGACCGCGACTGGAGTGGGCCGCGACAGAAGGTTCCTGGAGCTGTCGTGCCGTACCGGTGAGGGCAAAGGAGGACCGCTACAGGAGCGGCCCACGACGGGGGTGAGTGGCGTCATCGCGCCATGCTGGTGACGTCGAGGGAGGCCGCGGCCGGAGCGGCCGCGGCGGAAGGGCGTGGCGCCGATCGAGCAAGATCTGTGTCGGCCGCCGGCGTCTCCAGGCGGCAGGACCCTGAAGGGTCCATCGGTGGCTCAACCGGCCAGTCATTAAGGGCGGCCGTTTTCTGGAAAACCAGAGGGTCATAACCCCCTGACATAATTTTAGGGCGGACCCCACAGGGTCCGCTGTTTCTGCAAACAGGGGGCGGCGACCCCTTTGTGCCTCACTCGGCCTGCGCCGAGCCGCGGTCGGCTTCTGAGCCGGGCCGCTGGCCGCACGGGCTAGGCCACACCGAATCAGGCTAGACCCGGACTCAGGAAGGGTCGGCCTGGTTCGGGCTGACCCAGGTGGTATTGGGCCAGGTCGGACCGGGCTCAGACCCCCTATTTTCTGACCAGGTTCTTTCAAATGCCCATATCTTGGGCTATGTACCTCCGATTGATTCACCATCCATTGTGTATGGATCCTTGGATGGAGACGGTCGTTTTGGTATATTACACTTGATGTTTCAGCAATGTTTGGGTATGGCCAGTTTGGTTTGAACCTGAAACCAACTGGGCCCTTGGAGCGGAAACGCTTATAACTTTAGGATCGGACGTCCGAATTGTGTGTCGTCAAGTACATTGAATTCCACTTAGTGAGAAGGCTCTTTTTAATTACTTCAATCGAGGTTTGGACATAGGTGGAGTACGGTCAGATTGGTTTAGCTTAAAAAACAACCTGGCCCCGGGACGAAAAAGCTAATATCTCTCATCCCAGGCGTCTGATTGACGCGCCGTCTGTCGTGTTAAGTTCCTATTTACAAGACAGAACTTTTTGATACATCAACTCTAGACTTTGTGATAGTTGATGTATCGAACCCTTGGATCATGTAGCGGACCCTCCTAGAATCAAGCGTGCTCTGTGTGGGAACCCTAGAGCTAGTTGCGACGACGATGACAACTGTACTTGGATCCTACGTGGGTTCGGAAACGAGGACAACTGTACTTGGATCCTACATGGGTTCGGCAGTGAGGACGACTGTACCTGGATCGTACGTGGGTTCGGAAATGAGGACGACTATACTTGGATCCTACGTCGGTTGGAAGCGATGGTTACTATACTGGGATCCTACGTGGTTTCAGCAGCGACGAATTCAATACTTCGATCCTATGTGGGTTCGGCAGGGGAGATGATTCAGAGGCTACGTCTATCATCTCCACCCATCTTTGTGAGTAGTATACCTATGTGATCAGAGTCTTTACTTTCAATCATTATCTTTGATATGATTTTCTTACTTTCTTGTGTGGATTGGGTTATGCTTTCCTGTGTGGACTGGGTTGTACTTGGCCTCGTGAGTTGGAGCAGAACATGAATTGATGACTTAGGTCTATGTATGGGCATATACCTAAGTAGAATTGGTTGATACATCGTATTTGTTTCTTTCATTTGTGGTTTATCCTTTTTGGATTTGTGAGACCTTCGGGGGTATCAAGGTCCCAACTGAGTATCGTATACTCACCCCTGCACGGGATATTCCCGCACTACATTGTGTTGGATGCAGATGTCAGACAACAGTAATCATGGTTGAGACATGTGGAGCATGACAACATCCGGAGGTGGAAATTCTGGTGAGACTTACACGGATCAGATGGATGGATTCAAGGAGCCAAGGAGACAATCTGTACCCACCCTTCAGGTGGGATTTCCGAAGGACGCCTTGGTGGTTGCTGTTTTACTTTTAAGATATTGTAATTTATTTTTCTTAGTTGTACAGTACATTCAATTGGGTTTGTATACTGTCCCATTTACATTCCAGCACTTACTTTTGTACTCAGTTTACTTAGTGTTTACTTCATCTTGCATTCTCTGTTTTGTTTGTTTACTTATATAAAGGCAAGGCCTTCCCTTTTATTGGGATTTACGCCATTGGTTCTAGTCGCCAGCCCCTGGCCCATGGAAGGCGGGCTTAGAGTAGTCATGACATGGGCCCCGAGGACGGGTTGTGACATGGAACTTCAAATTTTGTTGAAGTAATTTCATATTCATAGTCTTCACCCCTTGGAATCTTTTAGGGAACATTCCCAAGATTCCTAGGGAAATGGTTGGAATAATGCCTCATCTATTTATGGTTTATGTACTAGATAAATTCGGTTTATTTCATTCTTTTACAATCATAATCCTGTGAGGGCTTATCTCCAAACATGTTACAAGATCCCATTCCCATCAAGAATTTTTCAATATATTTCATTTCATAATTTGTAAACTATAGAAATTTTTGGGATCCCTTATATGCTTTTTATTTTTTTCCCTTATCATGGTTCTTATCATGACTCCCCTTCTTTGGATTTCTTTAATGATATAAGATCTTGATAATTACTTCTCTATTATGATGGGCTATGATAATATATCATCATATAATGAAAATTTTTTAGAAAATATTTCTATTTATATAATTATCTTAATGACATCATGGAGATAATCAATCATTATATTAAGATTACGTATGTGGTCAGAAATATGACAAGAGAATCATGTCAAATATCATCATAATCCAGAAAAATTTATTATTTATTATACAAAAATTTTAGTAACTTCCTCTTTAGTTTTTCTCGTTGTTAATGAGGGATGTGTATATCAACGAATGTATCAACAAATATTATCCATTACATGAATTTTAATTTCTCAACGTCATTATTGACATGGATTGAGTACAAACTCTAATCAACATATCCACTCAAAAAATAAACATCCTAAATAACCATATCACTTTTATTACATACCAATACTAGGAAAATATTTTCAAATGTTTTAATCTATTTCTTAGATACCAATTGATTTTTAGATTGACAAAAAGATGTAGGATCTTATCATGTAATGTGACCCATTATAGATTAATCTTGTTGTTGAAGAAAATGATTCTCTATATGGGCTAGCTTTTCCACCATAACACGATTTGGGATCCCTACTATAGCCAAAACCTATTCAGTTCTAGTATAAGTTTTATTAGCTTATTTAAAATGGTCATCCCTATATCGGATAAAGGTAATTGATTCTATTTCATATATCGGGTCCCATAACTAAATAATGGCACACACTTAGTTATCTCATAATCAAAATTATTATTGATCCATAATATTAAAATCCATCTAATGATAAAATTTATAAAATTTTATAAGGTATTATCATAATTCTTATGTAATATATGTTTATTTAAAATCCCATTCCATAGGTTTCAACTAAATCTGACATTGATTATAACTCTTGAAACCCAAACTATATTAAAACATAATTAGTGTGTTTTTTATTACATTAGAATAAGAAACAAGGGGACTCGTCACAATGTAAATTTTAGGTAAGTAGTCTATATAACTATAGGGTTACATAATTTTAGAATTGAAATGAAAATACAAAATACTGAGCTTAAGAAACATTACTGTATCATTGATATTATTATTTATAACTTCTTCATATCCTAGGTAATGGAAATAAAAAATGTGTGAGCTCAAATGATCAATAATGGTTTTGTACAGTGGAATATTTCACAAAACATATATAATAATCAATACTGAAAGGTAAATAACAAATACCATTTAATTAATAACATGAACGAAAAATCCATCCATTGATAATATCAATGTTGTAATCTCTTGGATAATAATAACTAAATTAATAATGATAGAAATACATGAAATTCTATTTCTTGATCTCATACATCATGAAATATTTACCATCAAGGCCATCTTGTACGATATTTTGATAATTAGGCTTGTGTTTTTAGACCATTTTTATGAAGTATTGTTTTTAATGTGTTTTTTTAAAGAAATTGAATACACTAAATTACAATCATATACATGATTTCTCAAGGGACTATATTCCAAAGTTAGGAATTCATTAAGTAATTAAAAAAACCATAAGAACACAGATTGGTCGAGAGGATGGGATTTTGGGCTCATCAAATCCTTTTGGGTAGAATTATTTCATAATAAATGACTATTACAGTTTTAAGACCTATTTTAGAATCACTATTAAATTAATAATATAGACCCTATCAACTTTATTTATTAATAATTCATTATATAAATTTTTTATGGTAAAAATATCTCTCAATATGTGTTTTTCAAATGATTTCACCATCTAAATATATATATATATATATATAAGGATCTCTATATTGGTTACTTTTGTTGTTTTGTGATGCTGGTTCTCTATCATTTAGTTATGTACACTAGAATCTATCTTCATAAAGGGAGATTCAAGTGGTAATAATGATGAGATTGGGACCATGATTGGGGTTTCCTAGGTATCATCATAAGAAAAATTTGATCCTATATAGTTCTTTGAAACCTAATGGTACACATCATACCATTTAACATAATGTTATAAGTACCTGACCATCATGAGTAATATCATAGATCAATGATTTGTAGGTGAATGTTTCATAACAAATGATGGCGTGAGACTTATGTCTAAAGAGCCCAATGGGCCTAGAAAGGGATACAACCTCCCAGTTTAGGGGGATGATCATACTAGGAATATATACCTATATATATTGAATTATAGGGACTTTGAAATAATATGGCCCACCAGGTTGGATATGACCCCGCTAGCAATATGACCAAGGGATGATTCTGGTCAGTGTGAGAGTGTTAGTTTTGAACCTAATAAAGGATTCTTGCACATCCTATGAGGATATGGGAATCAAATCCCCTATAGTTCAGAATAATAGGGGCAACCACGTTTTTAAGAGGGATTAATGGTCTTTTCATCGATAATATGTCCCTTTGATGTTTACCAACATGGAGAATATAGAACATTTAGTATGGTGATTATTTTGTTTTGGGATTACACTAAAAAAGAGGCATGGATTATAGATATTTGATTAATTTGATGACATTATCACCACTAACCTCAAACCACATGTGATTCATTTCTTTTGTGATAAACAATAGGAGGTTGAATATCAAAAAATATAAACAAACTCCTTTACTACCTTGAGGAAAATGGTGAGGTTATGTATCTGTAGGTATGCCCTTAAAAAATTGATAGGGAATTTATCTAGGAGTGGTTCCCAATGCCTAGTTTCTGGTAGTAGGAGAGAATAATTAATTACATGACCAAATAAAAGTGAAAATCAAGTGGTTCCCATCACATTCTGAAATGTGGAGGTCCATGGAACAACCTCTATTATTGGCATCCCAATTACTGAGGGGATGTATAATTTTAAACACCCTAATGACCTTTTCAATTATATAGGATTTGTGAAGGAAATATTTTTTTTGATAATTCAGAATCGAATGAGATATATGTCAATATTTCTTGTGTTATAATCAAGAAAATTTTGGTGCCTTAGTGGAGAATTTGATTTGGCCCCCCTCAGATGGGTTCCCCAGAGAATTTTATTCTCTATCATTTGCGATATCAGAGAGGTAAGAGAGTGTTCTTTTCATAGGTTGTACCTATGTGATCTAAAGAGGGACTTTATACAGGTGATACCTAGGTGAGCAGACATTGACATCGCCTATGTGGTACTAAGAAAATCATGGTGGTACCTCACATTAGTTTTACCCGAGGGAACATTGGTGAAGTGTATCCCATGAAACCATTGATGGGTGAGTCCTTACCAAGTCCAACATGGGTATCCATAACCACTCCTTTATGGGACTCAAATAATTCATAATCATAGGATTGGGACTTCATTGTACTACTCTTAGACTAATGGGATTTTGATCCATGAATAAGTCATCAGTGTTTTAGACCTTGGTTGAACTATAACCCCCTGACACTCATTAATAACCATTGTTCATAAAGCATGGAGTTCTACCTGGATGGTTTTTAGGACATTGGTGAAGGACGATGGTGACTGGAGATTTATTTTTGACTATTCACTTTCATTTTGTGTCCATTGGGGATCCCAAGGGTTATATTTAATATAAATCATAAGAATATTTATGAATGAGGTAGTTAGCATACGTCTGTCTTTTAGGTCAATCGTGTAGGTCCACCACCAATATGGAACATACAAGAGTCCAGGTGTGTTGGGTGGAACTATAAAAGTATTTTCACATATTTTGGTCCAACAATATTATATCCATGTTGGTCCATGCTACATGAGTGTATAAATAGATGTTAGATATTTGTTAGCAATGTCACACATGTGTGAAATTTGTATGGTCCACTTGAAAAAACACAAGGAACTCAAGAGGATGGTGTTCACGATTCATGCTTATTATTCATCCCAATACATTATATGTTTTACTATTAAGTCCATTATTATTCTTTAAGAAATTTTGATTCAACAAATTCACCCTCCCTCAAGATTTTTTCTAATCCGAAGAAGTGGATCTGATCTTGAGGTAAAAATAAATCAATACGGCTGTTAAAGAATCCTTCATTTATTAATCATCATGTTTTCAAATGAATTCTAGGTCAGTCATGGTGAAAATCACATCATGTGTTCCTAATATTGGGTAAATATACATATCAACCAAGGATATTAGTCTTGTAGGTTAATCATGAATATCCATCATGGATTTTTTCCGCATTGGTCTTCAGTGGAGGTCTTTGATGTTTGTCATTCGTACAAAGATTCTATAAAAGTCTTCCATATAGGTCAACTGCATAAGTACCCACACATCTATAAATGTAATTTCCTTCCAATAGTTTATTCTCTTGGATCACAATAATTGGTCACCCATATTCTATCACTGTTTCAGTCATTCATACTTATCTTTTGTGCATACCCTCCATGTTTTTTTTCATGCATATAAATAGTAGACCGTAAACTATACGAGTCTTTTCTGTGAAATATATTTAGTAAGGTACCTCAATACCATCACTTAGTTGAAATCCCTATGAATGGTCTCCAAGAAATGTTGACCTTCGGGTACTCACTAGGTAATGGTGACTTTTACAAGGCTATCTAGGTGTGGATTATTATGTCTGACCACCATAGTAAGCTGACATACATGAAGACATTACCTTGTAAAAAATATTACCATAGAATAATTCATACTAAAACACTATATATAATTATAATAATTGTGTTAAACTATATATATTCAATGGATTCACAGAAAGATCAAAGTTATGGTGAACATGTTGTCACACCTATTGATGAGATGCTGGATATTACTGCACCAACATACCATAGATCGTATGATTACATTCTTCTAAATTCTGTGAAATAGTTGATGAAACATAATTTTGAATATACGATGAATTACATACATCCACTGAATGACTATGGACTTCTGTAGGTTGTGTTCAACTTTTGGATGATGGATTTCAGGCCAATGTTCTTGTTCAAAGAATATAGAATGTTCCAAAATACCAACATTTGTCTAAGGGTCATTTATATCAATGAAGTAATAAATCCCATAATATGTTTGATTCTTTGTAATTCCAATAATGAAAATTTGGAAACCCATATTTCATATCCAAAAACCCAATGTTGCAACCATTTTCCATTAATTGATGAAGGATTAATCATTTTTTTATAAGGAATGTTAGGAATTTTGTGCTAGGGGAGTAGTCTTTCATGAATGGGTGTGGGTCTATTGGGTTCTAAGACATGTGTATAATTATAAACCTTGTTGAAGTACATCAGTATTTATGAATCCATTTGGGTATTAAAGTGGTATATGTACAAACCATTTGATATCTTGAAATACATAAAAAGACATTGGATCCAATTGACTAATATGTTCCAAAAAACTCATTGTTTGATTGGAATCATTTTTTTGTATTATAATAAGATTTATGGACCCACTACTGTGGGATATATTTATGATGATTTCATCTTAGAAAGAAACAATGGATTTACCCAAAAAGAGAACCCACACTAGCCCATATATTTTTGAACATGTCTCTAATTTTTAAATATGAAGACCCTCCCCCTTAGGGGTGACATTCATATTAAGGCCCAGAATAACATTTTCCTGGAGCCCAAGGGATAATTACCCACAAGTAACCACCTAATGGTATTATTGGATTATGAGAAATGAGGAGTCTCAAGAATGTATTGGGCCACATTAGAGTTGGTACAACACATAAGTTGAGGCTATTCACTTAAAACTTAGATTTAATCCATAACGGACCTCACTAGACTTGTAACTATGTGTATGAAAATTTACATACTACCATTGTGAGAGTCCAATAATGGGGTATATTTGGGAAAATATTTCATGGGGGGAAAGAGAATAGAAAGATTGCACATAAGACTGCAAGCTCCTACAGTAGTGATGATCATTTAATGTATCATGCTTGTGTTTATAGGGAAGGTCCCTTTATATACTTGAATTCCTTTAACATGTTATAGTTATGGATTAGGGAACATTTTTTCTCATATGAGGTTTTTAGGTGTTCAATATAACAAGGAGAAATTTAAACCCTTTTTCATGAAATCTAATGTATTAGGTCGTAACCTTGAAATAAAGGGTATCCTTGAAACTTTTGAGAATATGTTATGAGTTTAACTTCTTATAAACGATGATCCATCTACCATAATGATCATTGATAATGGTAGTAAAAATTATGAGATCTTATCAAATATGATAGATTTCATATAATGAAATTTAGTGGTGAGTAATCATATGTAACAAATATGTGAATCCCATTTTCCCTAAATATATTCACTCTAATTGAAGTGTCTGTGGTAACCTATAATATCTCCCACTAAGGATGTTTGATCAAACATGTATCTAATGATATAATAAAAACATTGTGTTCTCTAGGAATAATAAACAATAGGGGTTGTGAATATGTTTACCTCATTTAATTACCGCATCGGGTAGACTCATTAGTTTTTGAAATCATATACAGCCTCATATCCTAATGTTGTGTTGGAGAAGAAAATAAATCAAGTTGAAGAAATATTTTCCACATGGGAAAAAATGATAAAATAAGAATCATATTGTGTGTGAGAGTGATAAAACTCATTTACAAGCATGATCTTGAGATTATTTGTGAACAATAACTAAAAATACAATTACCTCAGTTGGAGATGAACCAAGGTTGTCTAGTCAACACTTCCATGTATGGACTTAGGATCTGGTTTCCCCTATTCTCTCTAAATATGAGAGGATATAAAAAAATGAAATTTATTGATATGTGGTATCATTCAATGTTATATGGGTGAACTTTGACTATTTCCAGTTAAAGGAAGTCAGTTCCTAGCAAGATAAACCTTCTGATTCAAAGGACGTATGGTGATATCTTCACACTGACTTATAGATCCCAGAAATTAGGGATGTTCGAGAACCCCCTAACCTCCTATATGATATTATAATTTCTGAGTGGGTATTTATATCAGAGATTTGGATATTAATTTATATCCACTAATGAAAAAATCTTGGGCTATAATGTGGGATATTAATTTGATAGGCCAATGAAAAAAGTAATGGTGTGGCTGATCAATCTACCAATGAATATGATGTATTTATCAATGTTAGTGATGTATGATTCCATCCTTCACTTACTTTTCCTTTCCTCCCCCATTTTTAAAATGGGTTATTGGTGAAGGAGTACATATCTCAGATTTGTTGAGTATGGATGAAGAGGGAACCAAGTTGGAATCATCGTGACATAGTCTAATTAGTAACATATAATGAAAAAGGGGTCACTCTAGAATTTGATAAATTTCACCCATAAAAAAGGCTTGTGGAAAAGTAAATAGTGGGAGGATTTTCTATCCTTCTTCCCCCAATACCAATAATCATTGAAAAGAGTGTTCACCTCACTCCATCATAAGTGATGTATTGATGGAGATTAAAAACATTTGGAAATTGCATCGATGGTCATTAGAATCGTTCAAAAACCCATTTTATATAAATATGCATCTAGTAAGCATCTGATAATGATTTTTGATTTCAGAAGCTAGTCCCCTATCATCTTCCAAGGGTCTTAGATATGATTCCCCAAGAACCAATGAGGATATACTAGAACAGACACTATTTTATGCATTAATTTCAAAGGGGTGAGACCATTTTTATTCATCTAACTGAAGAGGGAGATGATAATATGGGAAATGTATAATGTGAATCAATTAGAGTCATTTTAACATCACTAAGTTATCTCCATAAAAATATTTCAGATCCAATTTATATACTAGTGGACCCTGGGACAAGCACTAATTGCCCGATCACTATCCTAGAAGTGGCTGATAGGGATCTTGTACATTACGATGAACGGGATGGTGCATATACTTCTTCAGTGGTGCCTCAAAATTTTCACAAAGAAATGATTGTGGATGACACTAATGGCTGATTTCGTTTTGTCCTTGATCCAATAAATTTCGATAACCATAAGGGAAAGTATTCTATTATACATAGAGCGTTATATAATGAAATATTGGATGAACTGATTCTAGGATATTGATACACTTGGATCCATTGAAGAGTTTGAGGACATTAATAAAGAACATTATTGATGTTAGTTTCCCCATAAGTATATTCTCACTATAATCACATTAAGGAGTCCAATAAATTAAATAAAAATCTTTTAAATGATCATATTTATCTATAGAAAATATTTCAAAGGATTTCCACATATAGGGGTTTATGTTCCCTCTTACACCCATTATAGAAGGAATAATAGCTCAATGTTTTGAGATCATGGATTTTTATGAGCCTTAGATGGAATGTCCCAAGAATAATCATTTAACTGATAATCACCTAGAGACCTTTGGATCAAACAACTGAGGTAAGGGTTACAAGGGATGAATCAATACAATAAAACAATTTTTCAATATGAGGGGTCCATCAGCCAGTTTTACGCAATTTTATTTTTATATTTATCATCGTATAATAATTGTGAATATTGGGATCATGTTGGAAGGAGAAGTGGATTGTTTTATTTTGTTATCAAAATAGGATAAATCAATTCCCCATGTAATGGCCTTGAAAAATCATGTGTTTCTTTGCTGATTTTTATTTCACAAATAACATAAGCTAGGTGAACTTGTGATGAAAGCCATATTAATGAAATGGGGATTAAAGGTGAAAGCAGTCATATTCAGTTTTGATTGTAAATAATGATGTTTTTAGAAGACTGTGAAGATTTAGTATTTTCTGTTAAAAATATGAAAATACTAAAGGTGTTCGATCATAGACTATATATCCCCGAAGATACAGATTTTGAATAAAGATGTTGTTAGTTAAATAACCTAGATGATAGTGAATTAGATTTGGTTTTCTAAATGAAGTTGGTTTTATATTGGCACTATTTCCCTGTGTTTACCAAATATTTGGGGCTGAAAATCAGGATATAATGAAATGAGATTTTGTAAAATAATGATGCATGCATGTTTGATGATGGATGTGTATGTGGTACACAAGAGGAGTTCCAATACCTAAACATCAAAATCTAAAAATGGAAAAAAATCATGACATAGATTTTTTTTGCATGAAGATTGATGAGACTTTGGAATGTTGTGTGGAAGGAATGATTCAATGTCAAAACATTAAAAAATCGGAAATTCATGAATATCATGAATGATTCAATAACTGTATGAATGATAAGGTTCATGCGATAAAGACATACACAACCAATGTGATGTTAAATGGGGTTTTGTGTGACCTGTTAAGATCTTGCATGACACGTTAGGGTTTTTGCACATTGGGGCCTAAGATTCCTATCAATAATAGTAAACCCCCTCCCATTCGTGTAGATCACACATTGAAAAATCCTGAGCTATTAAGCATGAATGAATATTATGTTAGGGGTATTGCGAGAAATAATTATAGTTTCACATTAGATGGGGACGTTTCATACAAGAAGAGAGTTTCATGCAATAAGAGAGTTTCATGAAAGATTGAAATTGTACGCTAGAGGTTTTTCATGACAAAAGACATATCTTGACCATGTGGAATAATAAGTGTGCGGAATATGCCTAAAAGGTTGTGAACAATATATGATATCAGCAAAAGAACTATGTTGTGAGAAAGGTAGTTCTTACCATCTTCTAGGTTGTAAAGATAATAAATGTTTTGAATGATCAAACATTGAGATTCGATTAAGAAGAATTATATCTTTTGTTTTTAGTGTTGTGATAACAAGGTGCACATGCGGTTGCAGATTGTTTTCCATGTACTACATGAGAATAATGTTTTAGCATACAAAATGTGTTGAATATAAAATGATTTTTTTCAAGTGGATTGTGTGGTACTTGTTGTTTTCATACCATACCAAGGATGTAGCTACACTTGTTGAGTTTTGAACCTTTTAAATCTTATGTTTAGGGGGATGTGTTTTTTATATTGTTCAGCAGGGATATAACTTGTTATCAATAGGTGAAGGTTGTTTAAAATCATTTAAATATAATAGGAAAAGATATCATTGATTTACCACCTTCCCCTCTCAGTGATACATGAATCCAGTCTGGGAAACATCAATTGGAATCAGTGTTGCTGGTCCCCTTTGTTTGTTGTTTTCTAATTTTTTGAATAGAATTTGTGATATAGAATTTTATTTGAGTTAATAGTACGGGGATTCCAATATTTGAATCCTTGAATTAACATATCTAGAAATATATACTGGTGCCCTATATTATGACTCTTTTTTATTATTTTATTTAAGATACAATAGACAATTTTAATGCTATTGATAACAAGTTTCCTATTATATCTATTGATTATAAGAATCATGAAAATGATGGAATAGATAAAAATTAATTTCGATAACCTCTTTTTGGGAGGCTAGTTTATTAGAGTGAAAGGTGTCACTATAGCTAAAGGAATCTGGATAAGATGAAGAACCTCTATGATTAAAGTACAAAAGTGATGAAGGAACAACTTGAAATATAGATAATGATATATGAAGAAGTTAAAATGGGCGTGCTTGAATCCGTAGGGGAATTATTTACCAAATAAAATGACATTGTCATTAAAATTAGATATCTTGGTGAAAATTTGGAGGAATCTACAGTTATTGAAATGATCATGAGAATTCTACCTGAAAAGTTATATGATAAAGATTCATCTTTTGAGGATAGAGACCCTAAAACACTATCTCGAGATGATTTTAATTTCACTATCATCACTTATTAAATGAGAAGGGAGAAGAAAATTAAGGAAAAAATTAAAAAAGATATAGAAATGACTTTCAAGGCTACAATCAATGATATGTCAATGAAGATTCTAGTTGAAGATGAATATGGTGAACCAGACTCTGAATATGTGGTTTGTAAAAAATTTGATGAAAGTTTATCTCTATTTTATTAGAATGTGAAAATAGGCACATGGAAATGTAAGGGGAATCATCCATTTAAATGTTATTAACGTGGAGTTGTTGGATACATTGAGACTAAGTTCCCTAAAAATTTAAAGATAAAGATAACAATATATAATATACATGGTGAAGAAGGCCATAGAAGAAAAAGAGTGATACATAAAAATATTATTCCATTGGGAAAGATAAAAGGATATTCAAATCCAAATAAAGAATTACTATTTCCAAATATGAATAATAAGAGGATTGTAAAGCTGAATAAGAAAACAATTAATAAGAAATCTAGAGATAATACCTTTATTAAAGCTATGAATAATGAGAATTATGGGAGCATCAGTTCTGATGAAAAATAATCTAAACATGAATATCATCTGAAAGAAGAGTTAAAATAATGTTTGACAAAGATCATAAGGCTTTAAAAGGAAAACAGATTTTGATAAATAAAGATTCATTATTAAATGATCATGAATTTTTTCTAGATGATAAATTCATATTGGAAAAGGAGATTGATTACTAGAAGAATTATGTAGGGAGTGAAAAGAATCGTTATGAACATCTCAAAGTAATGATGAAGGAAAAAAAGTGTTGGATCATGTCGAACTGAAACATTATGAATCTAAATAATGGAATATAAGTTTGAAAAACTCTTTATCTGATGTTGTTGAATGTTCTAGTATGAATGAACCAAATAAAGATTAACAAAATTTAACTATAAATGTTGAGAAGAGGTATTGAACTGGTTCTAATAAGAACAATTATCGAAAGTGTATGTTTGGGGCCAAAGTTACCAATGCAAAAAAATCATAAGTTTAAAAAAATAAAAAGCCCAAAAATATTTCTACTACTTCTGGTTCTGATATGTCTTAACATAAATATGTGAAAAAGATGAATGTTATGATTGTAAATAGGATGCCTGATTGTCATTAGTGTTTTGTTAAGAAGAGCGTTGGGAAAAATGTTGACAACTCTAGTCACTATGGATGTTTCAGAGGGAATTATTCCTTGTATAGATACTAAAAATATTTTGGTGGATTCAGACCCCTAGAAAATATGTGTTGGATCAACTAGAAACATTACTAATATTCTGAATGTTATGGATGATGAGGGTTGAAGGGGAGTCAAACCTCTCAAAAGAAGAAGTATGAGAATGAAGTTCAGAAGAAATATGAGAAGGATGGTGTGAAAGTTGAAAAAAGGTTCAATCCATTTGAAACAATTTGTAAATGATGTGAACAACCTGGACATCTTGCTAAAGTATATATTGTTTTTTTTATAGAATAACAAAAGGTTCTTATCAAATTGCATAATCTAGAGGTGAATAATGAAAAGGAAGAAGATAAATCTCATTCATTTGAAATAGATTGGAATGATATAAAAGGATAACATCCATGGATTATTTATTATGAGTGTTATTCTCATATGATAGAAGGGTCAATGATATAGAATAATGTGAATGACATAAATGAAGGATCACTAACAGTTGGAAATGATGAATCTCTAAGGATCAAAGGTGTTGGATGAGACATCATCAAAAAGGAAAATATGAAATACAAGAAAATTTTATATGATGATGGGATGAAAAAAAATCTACTGAGTGTCTCATAGATCTTTGATGAGGTAAATAAAGTTACCTTTAAAAGAGTAGTGTTGTTTGTAAATAGAAAAGATGATGGAATGGTAGTTACATGATCTCATTATAAGAAATAGAATGTTTTCCATTTTGGTCAAGTTCAAATCACTAGTTACATGGGTACAGTAGATGAAAATCAATTACACCATTAGAGGATATGACATATATGTCATTGAAACATGTTCATGTTATCAACGTGGTATATTGTTCGAGATGTTCTATATATATCAAGAAGAATAGATTGATGTTGCACTATTTGTGATAAAGGGAATATTACTAACTATGTGGATAAGAGAGTTGGCATTCATTGAAAATGGCCATTAGATCTTATACTTTCTGATATATGTGTACCAATGAGAATGAAATCATCAAATGGTGATATGTACTTCAGTACTTTGATTTAATACTTTACCTACATTACTTGTGTTATGTACGTGAGACATAAGTCAGATTATCTGAAATTTTGTAAGATTTTCAAGAGGAAAAAAATAAGGAATATGAGTATTCATTTATGACGTTGACAACTGATAATGGTGAAGAGTGCATGAATAAATTCTTGGAATGTTATCTTGAGAAGCATTGAATTATACATGAGTTCAGTTCACCATACACTCATTAATGAAATGGGGTTACTGAAACAAATAATAGAAGTCTGGTGGAAATTGGGATAACTATGTTTCTTGTATATAGCCTTTCTCATTATTATTGGAGGAATGCCATGATAACATCTGTGTAAATTCATAACTAATTTTTTTAGAGGCTAAATTTAGATATGACACCATGTGAAATGTTATATGGGAGAATTAAAAGTTTGAAACTATTAATAGTTTTTGGGATTCAATGAATTATAAAGAAAAAGGGGGAAACTTTGTTAATTTCAAGCAAAGAGAAGATGGTGTAATTTTTCATGGATATTCCACAGATGGAAGCCGATGTAATTTTTTCAAAAAATAAATATATAAAATTCATTATTCTTCTGATTTAATGTATGTCGAAAATAATTTGAAAAAAGTAGTCTAATGATAATGTGTATGATGAGAAAGATTAAGAATGTTTTTCAAGCCTGACAAATAATTATGCTGATAGAGGTAATACCACTCAAGAAGAAGAATCAGACTCTACCATTTCAACTGATGAGGATGAAACTCGACCAACTCATCCTAAGTGGAGTAAGCAATTAGATGCTGAAAACATTATTGTAGATCAACATCAAATGGTAAAACCGCAAAAACAAAAAATGTAACTATACAAACTTCTTTGTATTTAAAAGAGGAGGATAATGTTGTGAATTTATCTCAAGATCATCTAGAAAGGGTTTTTGATATAAATGAATAGCTTGATCAGACTGAAAAGAATGATACCTAGAAAATTGTTCCCAATCCAAAAAAATGTTATTAGTAGAAAATTGTATTTTATTCAAAACAATTTGAATTTAAAAGTTTATTTGATAAAGAAAAAGAAAATATTAGTGTGAAAACGTTACTAACTGATTGAAGTTGTTGATTTTGAAGAAACAATTGCTCTAGTGGAATGCTTGGAATCAATCAGAATCTTTATTTCTATTGATTCACAATAAGCTTACAATATTTTCCAAATGGATGTTAAATCCTCATTCTTAAATGGTGATCTTGATGAAGAAGTATACATTGAACAACCTTGTAGATTTGTTTTTGGGAAAGATGAATGTAATGTGTTAAGTTTAAAAAAAGATTCCTATGTACTAAAATAATCCCTAAGGGCATGGTATTCAAAATTGGATTCTTTCTTCTAGAGGATGAATTTCAGGAGAGGTAGAGTTGACAAAAATATTTACATCAAAGAATGTTAAAAGTTATCTCTAATCAAAATTATTTACGTTGATGACATTATCATTGAAGAGAAAGATGAAAGATCTTGTGAAATATTTTTTAAGGAGATGTAAATGTTTTTTGAGATGTAAATGCAGGGGGAAATGAAATATTTTCTCTGGTTGAAAATCATACAAAATAATAACCACATTTTTTCTCATGATAATTATGCGAAGGATGTTCTGAACAAGTTTGGAATGGAATATTTGAAATCAGTATCCAAACTATTATTTTTGGGAAATATGTTTCCTAAAGATGGAGAAGGCAAGGAAGTTGATTATAAAAAGTTTCAAAAGCTGATGATATTTTTGTTATATTTTACTACCTGAAGACCTAACATTGTATTTCATGGTTTGTTAGGTGTAGTATTTTAAAGTGATCCAAAAAAAGCACAAATTATTCATAGAAAAAGAATTCTATGATATAGAAAACTATTTTTTTGGAATCAGGTATGATGGCTTAGAAAACATAGATATTCTCAAGTTTTCAGATACTGATTGGATAGGATACATTGATGATAGAAGATCCACATTAGGTGGATTTTTGTTTCTTGGTAAAAGTTATTTTAGTTGTCATACAATGAAATAGAATTTATTGACTATTAGAAAGGCCGAAGCTGTATATTATGTAGACACTCAAGCTTCTACATAGCTTATGATGATGAAAAAACAGTTGGAAGATCTACTTATAGAATTAAAGATACCCTTTCTCTTTGATTAGGAAAATCAATTCACATTCAATATTACAAGGAATCTTGTAAATCATTCTCATTAAAAGCATATTGAAATCAAGTAACACTTCATGAATGTTATGGTGGAGAAGAATTCGTTAAAGTGTAAGTATGTTCCTACATTGGTATAGGTTATTAATATATTCAAAAACAATTACTGAATGAACCATTTTCTAAATTGACGTTGAACATGGGTGCTCAATCTTCTTCTTTCCTAGGTTGAAGTTCATGTTTCTTTCCTCTCTATCATCTTACATTTAGATAGTGTTATCAATGGGAATAATTAGTTCATAAATCAATCATTATGATGGAATTTATAAAGGGGGAGTTGTGGGTATACTATGAATCCAATATGCAATTGTGTAAACTAGTATAAGTATTTGTTAGAGTGGTGGTTGGGAACAAAATTTTTTGTTCCCATGAAATTTAAAGTAGTAAAGAAGATTTATTTAAAGAAATATTTTTATGATTTAGAGAAGGATGAAAAAGGAATGCATAACTAATTATATACTCACTGCATTTGGATAACATTGTTTTATGATCAATAATTCGTGTATCCTATAATGAGTTATCTCACGTAGGCATAGAATTATTGATAATTAATCCATTTCATGATGTTTCAATGTTCAATGATTTGTGAATATTGGTTGATATAAAAATATAAAGGTGGGTATTTTTGGGTCCATGCTGGGAGAAAAAGTTTATTTTTTACTTTTGTTGTCAAAAAGGTGGTAAACCAACATACAAAGTAAAAACCATGGAAAATAAGATGATGATTTGCTGATTTTGATTTATAAAATATCATAACATAGGAGAACATGTGGTGTAATCATTATTAATGAATGGGTGAGTAGAGGTGATTCATGTCATATTCAATTTTGATTGAAAAGAATGATTTTACTAAAAGACATGGATGTTGTAGCACATTCTGTTGAAAATCCGACAATACTAAAGGTGTTCGATCAATGACTATATATCAAGGAAGATACAATTCGTAATGAAATAGGTTGTTGGTTGAATAATATAGATGACAATGTTGTAGCATTGTTGTTATTTTCGAAGCATATTTTATGGTGGAAACTTTTCCCAGTGTTTGCCAAATTTTTGTGGCAAAAATCGAGAGATGAAAAAATTTGATTTGGGAAATGAATGATGGGAACAATATTGAATATGGATGGTTATATTGAAAAGAAGTGGATTTAAAGGATCTAAACATCAAAATATGTAAATGGATATACCTGTGCAAAATATTTATTTTTACGCACAAGATTATATAGAGTTTGAAATATTGCTCGGAAGACATTATTCATGGTCATGACATAAAAAACGATAAGGCATGAAGTGCGTGAATGATTCTAGAAGTGTGTCAAATATGAGGTTGTTGTGAAAAAGAAATACACTCCCAATGTGATGACAAATGTGGTTTTCTAAAACCCATTATTATCTTGCATGATGCGTCAGGTTTTTTGTGCGTTGGGGTCGACGATGCCTATAAATAAGAGGTGACCCCATCTCATTTTCATAGCAAAACACTTAGGGAAAACCAATGCAATGAAGCACAGAATAATTTTATGTAAATGTATTTTTATGAAATAATTATATTTTCACATAATAAAGAGATGTTTCACGCAATAAGATAGTTTCACGCAAGTAGAGAGTTGCACACATGATTGATGATTCATGAAAGATGTGTTTTTCAACTAAAGTAAAATATTGAACGCATTTAATAAATGGTATATTAAGGACTCCTTAAAGGGTGTTTGAAATTTTTGAGTTCAGTACATGTAGTATGTTATGTGTGAGGTAGTTCTTACCAACTTCTAGGTAGGAAAAAGAAGAATTGGTTTGAATGATCAAACTGTGAAACTGGATTAAAAAGCATAGAAAAATTGTTCCCCCACAGTTTGTTCATATAGGTTGACACTTGCTTGTAGATTTTCATCCATGATCTACACGAGTGTGAGGATATATCCTACTCATTTTATTCCATATTGAAGGATTACTATATAGTGGATTGTGTGGTACAAGAATGTTTTCATACCCCACCAAGGATGTAGCTACTCTTATTGATTAGTGATCATATTAATAATTATATTCCTATAGATATGGGTAATGATTAGGTTCAATGGGGAAGTGACTCTTTAAAAGGCGGTATAGTTTGTTTCAGAAATAAGGATATATAAAAGAAAAATGTAGAACTGATTCACCCAATCCCCCTTACAGTGCTACATGGATCCGAACAGGGTAAATCCAGGGATTAATTTAATTATTATTTCTATGGCATTATCCCCAATGGAAAAACCTAAAGGGGAAGCCTCCACCCCAACTAATCCAACAATATAAATTGTTGGTAAAATTATTCCATGATGGAAAATTCAATATGCTTATATAATTACAGAAGACCCAAAGAACACCATTCTTCTTCGAGTTAGTTCTTCCATAAACTACGAGGTTGAGTATTCACATCATGTATAATTCTATTTAACATTGGATGTTATCTGGGAATTAGTATTGAAGACAAAAATGGTGTAACTACATTCACCACATTCTTATCCCCATTACATGATCGACATATTTGGTTATGGTGGATTTAACTACCACATGATAAACTAAATTTTGAATGAAACTTTGAATGTGAGGTTAGAGAACATTAGTAACAATATATCATCAATAATATAAATTTACTCCAAAAAAATTTTGATCTCCGAGCTATGTGATCCCATTTGGAGATTAAAAACACCAAAAAGAAATTGGATTGAAATGAATAGGTTTATACGAAATAGATTAAAATATTATTTATCCAACAGAAAATGGTTACCAGTAGAGTGGAGCTCATTAAACATAATCAGTTTATATAAGTGGATCAAGATGAGTGAATTACAGCCATTTTGTGTGTGGTAGTGGATCTCTTACATGAAAATGATACTAATTCTACCCAGCTAGTTGGCTATCTATATGATGTTGATAGGACACTAGAGGTACTCTATAAATTCAAATGTTATGTTTATTATGTTTTGTGAAGTATGAAATAGGGGCTCCAACTTATCGATGATTCTATGACATTTTCAACATGAATGTAAGTATTTTTTCCGCAACTATCTATGTCTTTGTCAAACATTTAAATAAAAATATAATTTACCACAGATGTTATCTCCTTTAATTAAACTTCATATGACTAGTGTGTTGTAATTACATTTATAATAACTATAAAATTCTCTATGTTTTTACACTGTCATGGGACCTTAAATGCATAGTATGACTGTTTCATGGTCCACATGATAGGACATATAAAAATTATATTTTTATAATTAGCCAAATTTATTTCTCACATGCATGTAATGATGAAATTTTTAGACGAACATGAATATTCCTAGGTCTCCCATTATGGGATTCCATCCTAACATGTATCATGTATTTTTTATTTTATTTGATCACTTTCCAAATTAAAGCCCATGGGGTATCAATAGTTATTATAGGGAAACCCGAATTTAGTAATTTATAAAAACATCTACAAAATAACTAAAAATGTAGTACTTGAAATGTTCGGGTGTTGAACCCACATAGACAGTCTGTATGTTCTAAATAACATATGGAAAATAAAATTTAAATTGTTTAATTCATTTTAGAAAAGGGAATGAGACACAAAAAGTATTGGGGTTGGGAATCAATATGGGAGACGTTCCAGGTTTAGTGATTCTCTGGTTCGTGTTAAAGGGATTTAATTAAAAACGATTTTTTTTTTCAGTTTTTGTGTTGGAATATGGTCATTCTGGCACCTTTGTCTTATAATACTGACCTATTAATGTGATTTCACCTTTGGAATGATTAACTACTTGGTTCAAACTCAGAACAAGTTGTCCAAAAACCTTTTTTAATATAAATCAACTAAATTGCATAATTTTCAAATGGAAACTAAGGGGATTAATTGATGCAATAATATAACAACATTAGATCAAATATGGTGGTCATGCAATATGAAAATAAGAATATTGGAATTTATTGAAAAAATTGTAGTTATCCAAAACATCAATAATAAACTAAAACAATCACTTGAAATACATCTCACTAAAATCACATAACCAGACACTAAAGAAGTCAACATTCTCATGCTACGCGTGATGAGAATAAGTAACATGGGTACCAAATGAAGAGATGTGGTGAAGAATGGTGGGGATAATTAGGTCCATATCGTCACACCATTGTCTGGCAGTCTCCTATAGTTTATATTGTTCTCCACTGGTCATGAAGCATGTTTAAAGGGTGTCTGAGGGTCTCCTATTTTTACCATTATAATAAATCCTTTATCCGACATCACAATTAATTTTCTACATGCACAAAAAGTCCAAATGTTTAACATGGTTACACAATGTGTAATCCTATGAATATCAGGATTCATGGATCTTAGTTAAAATATTCTTTGAAATCCTATCCTAAAAAATTTAACATTGTGATATAATTATTCATAACATTTAATGATGTTTCATCGAATTTATAGAAGTGAAGACTTTTTGTACATGGAAAATTCGTTTTGAAAAAACTCATGAAGTGTAATGGAATTACATGATATGTAATCATATTTCTTTTGTTTCCTCCACTACTTCATCTTCATAAATCTGGTGGCGCTCTACGAGAGGAGATGGTGAGGTGAAGGGATTTTTTTTGTTCCAAAGTTCACTGATTTAATCTATTTTTCTAAAATTAATTATTTACTATTCAAATCATAAAATAATCATTTCATTTAAAAATTGGAGTTATTATTCATTTATATTCAAAAATTAATAAATTAAAATTGTAAAAAATGTATGCCTAAAATAAACTAATTAAATACCACAACACTTTTATTAAAACATGTCCTTAATATTGGAATCTCAACATACTACAAAGGAAATTCACCATTCTAATAATAAAATTAAATTTCATCAAAATTAGTTTATAAAATATAAAATTAATTGATCGAGCATCATAGGTAGAAAACTCATCAATGCCTCATTTTTCAAACAAAACAATTCAACAAAGTATTTAAATAGTCCTATTTTTAAATATAAAATACCTTTTAATAATCTATTTTTTATTTTTGATTAATTATTATTATTCATTCCACTTTCAATCTACCTATACAGTTCTTTTATACTCATCATAAGTGTAAAAATATAGTTAATTAATCAGAAACATCAAAATCATGTCACATACCCTAGTATTTAAAAGCATCTCACATCTCAACCATGTAAAGACATAGATCAAAATTAATAATGATGTATTAACATGTATAGATCAAATGACTCTAAGGATTATGGTTGGTTGGTAAATTAAAAAAAATAAAGCTCAAAAAATAGTTTTGAGTCTAATTCATTTTTCATGATATCAAAATAATAATATCAATATAAGTCTCCCATTAAGAATTTCATCCCTCCCTCTCCCCCAATATTTATGTGGGCTCATGAAACATGTGAATAAAATGAATTAATCAACCTATATTTCCATTTTTGTCATTTTATTCAATTTTTATGTTATTATTAGAAAAAATCTAACTTCCATCAACTAACCCCATAAGATCCAGAAATCATCAAACTGGAAAATGGTGCTTTTATCCACCCAATACAGTACCCTATTTTTATTTCATTTTCCCGATAATATTTTGGTATGATGGTAAAATAATTAAATATACTGAATGATGTCATGTAATTGCACCCATATCCTAATATATAACCTCCAACAATGTGTCCCCAAGGAGGTATATCTCTATATAACCTAAGAAGTTATTCCCCCACACTTATTATTTTGTATATAATAAAAAATATAAGAAAATATGAATGGATAAAATTTCATTATAACATGGATAATTTCTAAACAAATAAAACAATGGATTCAACATTCACTAAAATAGATTAATGCATGTTGGGTCTCTGGATGTGGGCTAAAAAATTGCATAAGTCATTTTAAAAGTTATTCTATTCAGTCATAACTTTAGTAAGATTCCATGAATGATCTTGAAGAATAAATTCTCGTGTATCTCAAGAGATATACATTAGAAGAAATATAAAATATTCACTTCATACATTTATTAAGAGTGTGACTAATGGATGTGACAATAACTCTTGGAAATGAATAGGAATAATTAAATTATTTATTGAAAATTTCACAAATTTAAGCGTGGAAAATTCTAAAAAAAATTCATATATAGTAGTCAAAATGATCCTCCAAAACCATGATCTATAAAATACCATTCCACAGTATTATATCTAATAATTATTTCCCCCTTTTTTCACATTCAAAAATATTTAAAATAAAATCTAAATACATGACATGGTAATTAGGCTGAGCATTTTATTCATTGTAGTTTAGTTGTGTAGTAAAGTATTCTAGAATGGGGCTTGTAATTGGAACTTAAATATCTAAAAATGTTTTTAATGAGGTGGAATTGTTGAAAGATACATTATTGAAATTATTTCCACCCTTTCAAATTGAATTTTCAAACAAGGTATGTATAGGTTATGTTTAACCCCATTTACGACATGTAAATTCGCTTCACGACGTCTAATTCAACTAAAACTTCTTCTCCTTATACATGAATTTACTTGATTCTTAAATGTATGATAATTCCACAATAAAAATTACCAAGTGAAATAATATTCCATAATAATTAAATTTAAAAATATTTTATGATGCATAATTTCTCCTAAAAATGAAGAATAAATAATGAAAAAAAGAATGAATTGGGTTTCAAATAAAATGTGATTTTGTATACTGTCGTTGGCTCGACCATACGTATATCAGCTCAGATGATTGATTATTAGAAATATGTTACCTAAAATATAACTAAAAATGTATAAAGAGTGATTCATTGCTGTATATTGGTCCTATCTATTTCTCTAAAACTAATATCACTATTCCATGGTTGAGCAATATCTCTATTTCCATGGGATATATCTTGTTGTTAATGCCCCATATTAAAAAATAATATGGTTGTTCACTAATTTTTCAGATAATTTCTCATTATTTTATTTCATATTTGATGAATGGTCATCCACTATCTTAAGATTGTTGTAGTAATTTATTTCCTTTATTCATCTTGTTCTTAGTTTCTCCTTTTCTTTCTACAACAACTACATATGCTCTTTTTTCCCTTAGACAACTACATCTAAAACTTTCAGTATAGCAACACTACCCTTTTCTTATATTACAATTAAATCATTTTAATGATAAACAACAAAATAGAATTACACATAGAGGATCCAAATGTTTAGTGTCTTGGGAAAACTAGGACCATACACAATAATTACAACATCAATCTTAAATATTTATTTAATTTCTTCTTCTCTATCTTCTCATTGGCAGCTGTCTTCTCCTTAGTACATGTAGTCACCTAAGGATATAAATCAAAAGGGGTGAGCTAAAATCCCAGTACGAGGATAAATAAGAAGAATATAGCATGGGGTGAGGATAATCATGGCATAGGAAAAAGACCATGAACATGAGAGGATCATAAATAAAATACTTAAAATGTGGCAATGCATAAAAATGAAACATCATGTCTTAGTGGATAACTAACACACATACATGTGAACCAAGATAGAATATTTTCCACACATAATTTGACCTTTAATCATTAGATTAATCACTTTACCCAATGCATTGGAAAGCTGTATAATTCAGGGCACACTCGTCACATTTAAACATTCATATTGCACTATATAATCCAGGTGCACCCCTCACATCATAACATTATCATTTATCAAACATGAAAAAAAGAACAAATAAAATAAATGAACATAAATAACCCATGAAAATTAACATGTTTCATCTCATAAGAACACATTCATAAACATTGGGTTCCCAAAAGAAAGAGGGAATGAGACATATGTTACAAGAACCATCAATCTTGAATTAAAAATAAAAGGTGTGTTCATGAAAGAAGAGTTATTTTGGAAAGCATTTTGTTTTTCATTAATAACAGTGAAAAAAATGTATATCCCAGAAATATAAATACAATTATGAAAAAAATACTTTGAAGGAGTTACCATATAGTGAAAGAGGGAGAACCCAAAGGATGAATGTTGGGTTCGAGAATTTCCCCTTACCTTGTATCTGAATGATTCCTTCTCATTAATGTCCTGTATAATGACATTATATTCATTAATTAAAAATAAAGAAACTTTCTTACGTTAATATGGTTCATTATGGTTTTATTAAGTGATTTTATGTCCCTTTGGATGAGTTATAGAGTTTAAAAACATTTTTTGGGTAAGTTTGTTTTTATGGTTTTCTTGAGTGGTTCACTTGTATTCTTAAATTAAAGTATTGGTAGAACATGGGTAAACATCCAGAACAGATATTACTTGTTATTAATGATATTACAGGAGTTTTAGTGATCTTATAATGAATTTTATTAGATCCATGCGGATTAATCATTAGGTAGTAATTAAATGATGATTGATTGGGTTAATTTGAGTGATATTTCGATCATAATGAACTTGTTTTATTTAATCACTATAAATATGGAAATAAGTTAGTTACAGAACATCAAATAGGAGATAATACATATGAAATATTCTAGTTCAAATATAAATAAGGTTTCATGACCAGAACTAATGTTTGAAATGGATAAAGAAAACATGATGTTCTTGAAGGTTATACATTAACACCTCAAGAACAACGTTCGCCTTCATAAAATAAAAGGATGAGGAAAAGAGGGTTGGATGATATAATATACCATTTTCATCATAAAATTCCACTACATTTATAATACTAGAGTTACAATACCATTTGGATGAAGATATAGGGATATTGATCATGAAATGAACTTGAATTTGAAAGGAAATTAAAGGAGAAGAGGGAGATAAATTACCTCTCAAATCCTCCACTTAAGATCATCCTTAAAAAAGTTAGGCTTGATCGTTTGATGAGAAAAGAAGCTCTTGAACGTGAGAGAGGGGCTAGGGAGTATGTTTGGGTAGAGTTTATAGAAGGATTGGATCTTGAGAGGTGTGAGGATATGAGGGTGTGAAGGGTGGTTTTTATAGTGGAGGGGAGAGGGGTTTCCGTAATATAAAATCCAATAGTTTATTAATTTCCCCTAATACAAGGAATAGTGAGTCTTAAATGACAATGAACAGTAATTTTATCATGTTATCCCTAACCAAGTGGTCTTACATCAACAGAACAACACACATGACTATAATTAGCTTGTTTAGCTTATTTTGTAAATTATGGTATTTCATATTCATCAAAAATTCATGTATCTCAGAGAATTCCCAAAAAATTAACCCTACCATTTTTTGACGTGTAGAATCAAAAACTGATGTCCATTTTTCAAAATTAATGTTCTATATATTTTTAATTTAATATTTAATTAAAAACCTAATTTACTTAAAAAATAGTTTTTAAAATTAAAACCGAATTTATAGTGCTTTCATAAACTATGTAGGGTCTTATAAAATTATCTAGAAACTATAAGAAATTGATTTGAAAATTAATGAACACATATTAAGAGAATTTTTTTTATTTTAAATTAATTAATTAATTATAATTAGTTATTTATGACTTACCAAATAACAAAACGTTTATTAAGGTCAAATTGTCACTTTCAAAGATGTCTAGATTTTAATTAATTATTCCTTGGAATGATTACTCTTATATTGGATGATTTACTATTCATAAGGGTCATATTAATATTCATAAGGGTATGTTACTATTTATAAGGATATGATACTATTCACTAATTTTTTTTGTTTTATTAGATGCCAAAAAATCATCTTGAACACAACCGTGTATGTCAGATTCTCAAAATTTCCAATACAGAAGTGACAAACTTATGTTTAGAGGTCACTTAGAAATTAGTAGTTCATTATGTTGTGTTTTCATGTGATTTTATTACATAATTATACGAATGGAATTTCAATTGAGAAACATTGGGTCATTACATTCTGCTCCCCATAATAAATTTCGGCCCTAAAATTTCACTTTACACCAACAGGTGAGGGTACTTCTCCTTTCTCAATGTCACTAACACAAGTCTTATATGTTCTTCATGTTCCTCCTTTCTCTTTGAGTAGGTGGTAATATCATCAATAAAAACTACCAAAATTTTTTCTAGGTAATGTCTATATACTCTATTCATAAAATCCATGAAAACTGGAGGGGGATTAGTAAGTCCTACGGGCATCACCAAAAACTCATAGTTCCCATACCTTGTACGGAAGGCAGTATTCTAAATATCTTCCTTCTTCGGCTTTACCCGATGATATCCAGAACGAATATCCTACTTTGAGAAGTATTTATCTCCTCTTAACTAATCAAACAAGTCATCAATCCTAGAGAGATGATACTTTTTCTTTATGGTGATCTTGTTGAGTTCCCTATAATCGATACACAACTGCATTGTTCAATCCTTCTTTCTCAAAAGATCACTGTCGCACCCCAAGGTGATGCACTAGGGAGTATGAACCCATTATCAAGATGCTCTTTCAGCTTCTTCTTTAACTCCTCCAGTTTGATAGGAGCCACCCTATAGTGACACTTTGAGATAGGTGTAGATATAGGTATGAGTTAAATTGAGAACACTACCTCACAATCTGGGGGAATTCCAGGTAACTCTTCAAGAAATACATTGTTTTATTCCCTCACGATGGGCATTTCATTAGGGTTTAAACTTTCCTTCAACTCAACCATTTGGCAGTGGAATGATTCTTCATAGGGAATCAACACCGAAACCATTGAAGGATTTTTCAAATGAGATTCATGATATTCCTTGAATTTGTAGAGGAGCATGGGATGGTTCAGAAAATGAAAAGATATTTCTTATTACCGATAGCTAATTTGTGCTCTATATAATGAGATCCATTCTATTCCAATTATAGTGTGAAATTCCACCAAGAGAATTATTACAGGATTTTCCAAAAGAATCATCCCACAAACACCAACAGGAGAAGATTCAAACACTTGGGTTGCAATGATTTCACCACTTGGTTTTTTTAGATATATCTACTTCAAGGTTTTAAGGCATTGATTCTATAGAAAACATGAATGATATAATGGAATGCATAAAAACAGAATCAAATAAGTCTTTTTCCATTCATGAGTGAATAAGAAGTGTTTCTTATAAGACTTCATTATCCTCATCTACTTTTGTAGTAGTGATGGCATAAGCCTTACCTTGTTCCTTTGGATTTGGTGGCTGCTGACGCTGATTGTCCTCAAGAACAAATGGTTTAGTGCACTGGTTTGCATAGTGCTCTAGATCCATACAGTTGTATCATTGAACGATGAGTTGTTCTCTCCATTCATCAGCTATATTCTTCTTCCTTTTCATGTATTTTTGACACTCTTTAGCATAATGTCCTTCTTTCCAACACTTGAAGCATTTACCTATCCCTTTGAGGCAGTTCCCATGGTGCAACTTTACACATTTTTGGTATGTGGGTCATTGGTTTTCTTCCCACTATTATCATTAGATCTACCGGCTTGAAACTCCATCTTTCGTTTCTTATCACCATAGCCATGGGACCATTCTCAAATATCCATCTCCACTTTGAGAGCACATTGAACAAATTCTTCATAAATCCCAAAGTCTCAAATTACATAATCATTTTGAAGGTGTGGTTTTAATACACTAAATAATCTTTCAATTTTGCTATCATTTTTTTATAACAAAACCAGAATAGTACCTTGATAGCCTTTTGAAATTCACTTTGTAGGTTTTGAAAAATTATCCTTCTTTTTTCTTGAACCCTATGAATTCTCTCTCCATATTCGTGCGAAGGGTTCTATGGAAATACTTGTTAAGAAACACAATATTAATGTATTCCCATTAAATATCTTCAATTTCCTCCCTTGGATTGGTGTTCTTAATCAAATCCCACCATTGGTCAACTTCTCCTTCTAAAAGATAAATGGATAAGGTCACCTTCTCCGTCTCAGAATAGTGAAGAACAGAAAAGATCTTCACCATGGAGATGACCCACTATTCCCCTACTAGTGGATCAGAAGATCCATTAAAGGTCAGTGGCCTTTGACGCATAAAACCTTCGATAGCTAGTTTCTCCCTATTTGGTGAAGAAGGATGTTCCCCATTATTATGGTTATTGTTCATAACCTGAGATAATTGGTTATGCATCACCAAGATTTTTTTAACTCCTCCTCCCAAATCATTGGGGATGTCATTCAGGAAATCATTGCATTTTCCATCGAACAAGATGTTGGCATGATTTCCCCTGGTTCCCACAATTTTCTAAAATAGAAAAGGATAGAACAAAAAATAAGTCAAAAATTCATGAATAAATAACATATTTATTTTCACAATTTATACTAAAATCATAACATATGAGATCCCTATGTATATAATATTGTGTGCATAATTGAACTTAGTCTCATGCTAGAGGTTTTCTGAAGTGTTCACTAATCATAATTCCAAAATTAACTAAACCTTGCCTATGATACCAACTATAGAGTCCCTACCCTTTTTATACATTACTATTACATCATTTTAATGATAAAAAACATAATAGTATTATACATATAATATACAAAGGATTGCTGTCTTGGGAAAACTAGGACCGTACACAACAATTGAAACATCAAGCATAAGCATTTATTTAATTTTTTCATCTCTAGATTCTCATTAAAACTTGTCCTCTCCATAGAAAATGTTCCCACTTGATGATATAAAACAAAAGGGTTGAGCTAAAAATCCATTAAGAGGATCTATAGGAATAATATATCATGGTTTGAGCATAATCATGACATTGGAAAAAGACCATGAACATGAGAGGAGCATAAATAAAAGACTTGAAATGTAGCAATGCATAAAAATGAAACATCATGTCTTAGTGGTTAACTACCACACATACTTATGAAACAAGATATCATCTAGTTCCCACATCATTTCACATTTACGCAGAATATTCATCACTTTACCCAATTCATTAGAGCATTGTATAATTCTAGGCGTACCTGTCACATTTAAACATTCATATTGTGCTATATAATTATAGGAACACCCGTCATATCATAAAATTATCATTTATCATTCATGGAACAATGAAAATATAAAATATATGAACATAAATAACCCAATAATAGTAATGAGTTAAACTGATTAGAACACATCCATAAACATTGGGTTCCCAAAAGAAAGAGGGAATAACACATATGTTACAAGAACCGTCAATCATGAATGAGAAGGAAAAGGTGTGTTTTGAATGAAGAGTTATTTTGTAAAACATATGTTTTATCATAAATAGTAGTGAAAAACATATATATCCCAGAAAATAACAGACAATGATGAAAAAAATATTTTTTAGGAGTAACCATATTAAAATGGTGAGAAAGAGGGAGAACCCGAAGGATGAATGTTGGGTTCAAGAATTTCCCCTTACTTTGTATCTGAATGCTTCCCTCTATTTAATGTCCTATATATTGACATTATATTAATTAATTAAAAATTAAAAAACCTTGTGTACATTAATATGGTTCATTATGGTTTTATTATGTGATTTAATGTGCGTTCGGATGAGTTATAGAGTTTAAAAACATTGTTCGGGAATGTTTGTTTTTATGGTTTTCTTTAGTGGTTCACTTGTATTCTTAAATTGAAGTTCAGGTAGAACAGGGGTAAACATCCAGAACTAATACTACATGTTATTAATGATATTACAAGAGTTTTAATGATCTTAAAATGAATTATATTAGATCCATGTGGATGAATCATTAGATCATAATTAAATGATGATTGATAGGGTTAATTTGAGCGATTTTTTGATCATAATGAACTTGTTTTATTTTATCACTCGAAATATGGTCATAAGTTAGTTACAGAACTTTATATATGACATAATACATATGAAATATTCTGTTTCAACCATAACAATGGTTTTATGACCAGATATGAAGTTAGAAATTGAAGAAAAAAACATATCGTTCTTAAAGGTGATAAATAAACACATCACGAACAACGTTCTCCTTAATAATATAAAAGGAAGAGGAAAAGGGGGTTGGATGATATAATATCCCATTTTCATCATAAAATTTCATTAAATGTATAATAATATAGTTAAAATTCCATTTTTATGAAGATAGATGGGGAGAGATCATGAAATGAACATGAATTTGAAAGGAAATTAAAGGAGAAGAGGGAGAGAAATTACCTCTTAAATCCTCCACTTGAGATTGAAGCTGGGATTGGACTATTGATGAGACATGAAGCTCTGGAACGTGGGAGAGGGGATAGGGAGGATGTTTGGCCATTTTTTAGATAAGGCTTGGAACTTGAGAGGTGTGAGGAAATGAGGGTGTGAAGCGTCGTTTTTATAGCGGAGGGGAGAGGGGTTTCCTTAATATAAAATTAATTTGTTTATTAATTTCTCCTAAGACAAGGAATAGCGAGTCTTCAATAAAATATAATATTAATTTTATCATTTGATCCCGAACTCAGTGGGCTTACATCAGCAGAACATCACAAATGAATCTATAATTAACTTATTTAGCTTATTTTGTAAATTATGGTATTTCACTATTCATCAAAAATTCAGGTGTCTCAGAAAAATCCCAAAAATTTACCCCTACCATTTTCCAACAAGTAGAATACAAAAATGAAGTCCATTTTTCAGAAATAATTTTCTAAATATTATTAATTTAATATTTAATTAAAGCCATAATTTACTTAAAAACCATTTTTTAAAATTAAAACTGATTGTATAGTGCATTCAAAAATTATGAAGGGTCTTATAAAATTATCTAAGAACTATAAGAAATTTATTTGAAAATTAATGAAAACATTTTATGAAAATAATTTTTATTTTTAATGAATTAATTATTTATAATTAATTATTTATGACTTACAAAATACCAAAACGTTTACTAAGGTCAAATTGTAACTTTCTAAGATGTCTAAATTTTATTTAATTATTCATGTGTAAGGTTACTATTATGTTGGATTATTACTATTCATAAGGGTCATATTACTATTCATAAGGACATGTTACTATTCATAAGGGTACTTTACTATTCATCAAAATTTATTTTTGTTTTATTATACTCCCAAAATCATCTTGAACACGACCGTGTATGTCAGATTCTCAAAATTCCCAATACAAATGTGAAAAAAATATGTTTAGAGGTCACTAAAAACTTATTAGTTCATTATGTTGTGTTTTCTATGTGATTTTATAACATAATAACAGAAGGGAATTTCCATTGACAAACATTGGGTCGTTATATTCAGCATCTTAAATCCTGAGAATTCATCAACTTATTTGACCGAATTCTACGTCACTCAGTGAAAAATTAATATCAATTCTAATCCTATAACTCTTAAAAATAGTTCACTATTGTGATCCTAAAATATTTCACTTCATATATCTGATAACGGTCTTCTATGGATTATTGGAAGATTTTCTTCATCAACGTCCATCATCGAAAAATCCATTGGAAAATATAACCTATCTTCCTTAATTATGAGATCTTCAAGAAGTCCTCTATGATGATGTATAGTAGTATCATCTTGTTTTATCATAAATTTCATTGGCTGCATCTCCATAATTCCCAATACTCTGAATATTGCATATGACATTATGTTTACATTGGCCCATAAATAAAAAACCCCCCTAACAGACTCAATAGTACATATGGATATTGGAAAAAAAAATATACATAGATAACATTTTTCCATTTATAGGATTCTTGAAATGACTATTTCACATTCTCCAACATGTGAAATGGTAGCTAATTTTTCAATTTTATATTTTTTCATCATCAAATCCTTAATGAACAGTATATAGAGAGTCATTTTATTAGTTTCCTCAGTGAATGGGACATTGATGTTTAACAAATTAAGCTTGTCTAAAAATAATTTTTTTTTCTATTTTCTATATTCACATTTTTCTCATGATATAGAAATAGTATAGGTGGTTGGTATGTTGGAGGTTTTTCTTCTTCATTTTTCTCCTTATCTTCTTTATTTTTTCTAAAAAAAATTAAGTTTATGTTCTCTATAATTTATTGAAAATTCTATTCCACTCCATCATGTCGTATTAAGACTTCTTATAAATATGGATTTCACATCTACATTGGGATTCTTTTATATATATCCAATAATCAATCTTTTTTGACTTCCACTATGTTGTTGGAAAATTTTTCCGACATGACATTTTATGTTCTTCATTATAGCCTATCATTTTTTCAATACATTATACATTTATATGATTTCATTTCGTTGATCTCTTGAGATTTATGTTGGATTTATCGGTGCAACTACACTTGTGGTCAAGAATATTGCATGATTCTACTCCAATGAATGAACATGATTGGTCAGTGTTGGCCCTTAATAATGAGGTTTAATTCCTTATTTCCTTGGACGAAATCCATGGACATGATCTTGATTTTTTTTCAATATTTTCATGGAATCAATCAATGCCCAGAATTTTTACTATTATAATCAATATAATATGTGTATTCATAATACATACCATTGGTATTTAAGTTTTCCATCATTGCGTCAAGCATCTGTGACATGGAGTTCATTTTTTTGTTGACACAATTGTTGTCATTCATGTTTACACCTTGTAATCACCCTTCTTCTAGAGGCCATTAAAAATTGGTGTTGGACTTCTCATCTAACAACTCCTAACTATCCTCCAATGAATTTATAATTACATAACCTCCTACAATAGCATCAACTATTAAATTATTTCTCTGTAACAGTTCTATGTAATATTTTTGAATTAATAGCCACATTTAAATACCATGATGAAGACATAATATTATTAAAACTATAATCATTTCCAAATTACAATATAAAATCTCATTATTTAATTACTCAATATTTAAAATATTCACCTGTAAATCTATCTACATTGAGGCAAGGTTGATCATGTCAAAATGTTTCTTACCAGATCCTACCATGGGTTGATTGAATACCTGGATAGACATTTCAACCACTCTAGTGCCTTAACGTTCAATAGAAATCTGAATAGGTGGAACTTTAACACATCATTTATGATGTTTTGAAAATGGAATGTGTCACAAATTTCCATGAAACATCCTATCTGTGAGTTTGGGTCTTCATGAGACAGTGAGACAAATTTTAGTGAATGTTTAATCAATTTAATAAACACCTACATGGTCTAGAAGTGTTTAGAAATGATTGGGGTATCATAATTCTTGTATTGACTCACATGGTTGAGGGTATTCCATAGTTGATCTATGCTTTCTCCGTTTATTCCTTCAAATAAATTACGGACCTTCTAGTTGTCCAAGCACATTATTCACTCCATCAAATTTTACTTTTCTAGCCACACAATTTGGTTCTTAGTAGATTTCATCATGTTATTTACATATCATGGAGAATGTTTTCTCTAAATCTATATCGTACACATCATCTCCAATTTTTTTCATCTCATGATTGGAGTAGTTTCAGAATATATTATTACCTAAAACTATAAAATCACAAGACAATGTATGACATATAGAATTAATGTAATATCAATTATCTATATTCGTAATTAGTTTTAAAAATTGAAAAAATATCCTCAGTAATTCCGCCAAAAAATTAACCACTTACAGGGCATCATTAATTCTTTCAGGGCAAACCATATAATGTAACTTATAAAAATTCAAAAAAACTGAATAAAAATGTTGTAATTAGTAATTTTGAGTATAGATCCAACTTGTTCTGTCTGAATAGTCTAAATAAATAGGGTAAAATTAAATTGATATTGACTAATTCATTTAAATATAGATAAACTATTGTAGTTCAGATTGGGTTAGTGGATCAATATTAGAGACATGCCTTGTTTTGGGATTCTACAATTCACGTGGTAGGGATTTAATTGAAAATGAATTTATTCATTTTGGGTGTCCAAAATGGGCTGGCAAGGATCCATGTTCTTGATATCCTACCCTAATAATATAATTGCTCCTTTGGAATGGTCATCTACTTGGCGAAATCATAAAACTAGTGGCCCCAAAACCTTGATTAAAAATAATAATCAAAGATTGCGTAATGTTTATACAAAAACTAAGAAAATTAATTTATGAAATAATATAAACACCTTACATAACATACAATGGAAATGAAATTATAAAAGAATAATATTGTAATTGATATAACATGTTACAAGAATCAAAAAAATCAATAGATACATATTCCCTATAATCACATCACCTGTCACTAAAAAAGACTATTTCATCAAGAAAGGAATGATGGGAATGAGAAGCATGAGTACTCGAGGATGAATGTAGGTAATGAATGGTTGAAATTCTAGTATCTGAATCTTCACTCTGTTGTCTGATGGATGTCCCTTGGTTTCTCTAGGCCTCCACAAGTCAAAGTGTTTGTTGAAAAGGATGATGACTGGCTCCTTTCAAAGATATTCCCCTCAAACATTTGTCATGTTTCACCTTTATTTTTCTATTCATAGAAAAATTCATGAAATGTAACTAGATTACATGACATATAATCCTCTAAATTCTTGGTTTCACAAATCCCTAAAAAATATTATCTGAAATATTTTCCTAAAAAAGGTTATGTTATGAAATAGGAATTCATGATGTGTAATAATTTTTCACAATCCTTATAGATGTCACAACTTGTTTTTCATGGCATATTCGTTTTAATAAATTCATGACGTGTAAATTATTTACCTAGGAAGTAATAATTATACTCATATTTCAGCTCCACTTCATCTTCAAATATATGATGTCATTCCTCAAGTGAAACTCCCAGTATAGACGGTATTATGATCCCAAATTCATCAATTTCATATACATTTTCACAAATTAGTTATCCCTTTACAAAAATCGAAATACATATCTATTCATTTAAAAATTTGAGATATTATTCTATTATAAAATAATTAATTAATTAAAACACGAATTTTGTTTTCCTGAAATACAATATTACCTAAATAATAAAATTTGAGTATTTATCAAGAAAAATCTAGCACTTATCAAGGGTTCCATTTTAATTTATTCACCGTGGAATGTGTCATCACTTTTTTTAATTTAAAGTATTACTTGCTGAACCAATATAACTTGTATTCGGGTTTGAATAGATTTGACCATATTTTATGGGGATAATGAAACCAGTAAAAATTGTAGGCCATCAATGATCCTAAACTATCCAAATAAGTGATGTGAAAATTTTAACTCATGATATAAGAATTTTCTACCCTGAAGTGAATATGGAAGAAATGTATGAATGAGATGATCACGAACGATGTTCAAAGATATGCTCCCATTATTTCTTTACTAAGGAAAACATAGATAAAATTATTTACCTTTTGGATAAAAAAATTCCATTGATTGGACGGAATATTTAGAGAGTAATTATGCAAAGACGTGTTTGAGGGGTATTATATATAGTATAAATAATGGTTTCCCTCAACATTGGACAATCACATTACAGTTGTTCATAGTTGTTTTATGATGAGTTGTTTTTAAAAAAAACCAAGAGGTGTGATTTTTGAAATGAATATCTATGGGGAAGAAGCAAATACATGTTTTTTCATTTTCCATGGATGTAGGAAGGGAATTTTAATCCAATCATGTGTTATTCAATGAATGGACAAATACTAGATTTCCCTACATGAGATGGGACTATGCGTGAGATAGCGTGGAAGAGTTTTTTTCAATGGTTTCTAGGCCATTAATGAGTGATCAAAATGTCACTATGTTTCCCTTGAAAATAAGAATCATTCCACTTTTAATTTGAAAACAATGGCGAGATAGGATACTAACACTTGGATTTGTGTCATATCATGTATGGGCCAAGACAATTCATATTATTACGTCATATGATACAAATATGAATCACGAGTTTGACATCTTATGGTGTGTATGTATCCCTACAGTTTAATGTCATGAAACAAGGACATCTAAAATTTGTATTGTGACTCAATTCCAAGGACATCCATTTAATTATGATTCGTTAAATATTTCATTGGCATTCTTTGGGTGTGAGTATGGGTGTTTTTAAGTTGTGTACTTGGAGATCTAATATTCTAATGAGTACGATGTGATATGAATGTAATGAATGGACATAGACCATGTTTAAAAAGTGATTCCTATTATGAAATGATCAAAACATACCGAGATAAGATAGTACATTTTGTGGGGATAAGAATTCATTTGATTGAAATTCCATATTTAATTAAAAATTAGGAAAATCCATGTCTGTCGTTTATTATTCATAGTGAAAAAAATGTGTCATTTAGAGTTATACTCTATTAATACTGATATCCATAGGAATTTATGGGGATCTATATCTTCCAATACATGAAGTGTTCTTTTTAAGGAATCTTGACTGTGTATGATGGACACATGTTAACTAAAATTGACCAGGAATAGGTAGAGTATTACCTATAATTGTTTTCTAAGAATTCAATCTTGGAAAAATTTGAGTATGGACATGATATTTCAGATATGGAAATCAATATTTTTTTATGATAACATTAATCAAGCCATTTTTATTTCTTGTATGGAATGAACCATGCATATTTTTAACCTATACAAAGAGAGGGGAGAAATTTTTATGTTGTAGCTAGACCCAGGATTTGAGATCTAGGTGTCCCTAAATAAGTTATTTATATACGTATGATGTATCATATAGTTTTATAGAATTTAAACTGCATAGGTTCAGTCCATATATATATAGGGGTATTTCATTCAAATATGAGTTCAAGAATGAAATGAGACACCACCCTATAATCTCTCTCTCTATGAATTTAACTAATACACGTGAGAGTGGTAGAATCATTTTTTTGATTTCTATCTAGGCCCTACATTTAGAATCCAAAAATCCTTATATATTTGATGTTATTTATCAATAAAACTATCTTTATATATAATAGGATCTCTATATTAGTTAAATTTTTTCGTGAACCACTTTTTAAGAAATATAGTTATGCACTCTAGAAATTGTTTTCATACATATATAGGAGTGTAGTTTTTATATTGATATAGGGCCCATTATTGGGGAAACCTATATATCATCATGAGAGGAATCATATCTCAAATAGTTTAGTTCCACATTACTAGACACATCATACCATTTAAGACCATTTTATAAGAACAAACTTCATACAGTTCAAGGTAATTCAATAATGATTTTTATAAAAAATATGCATTGAAAAAGACGGTGTGGGACTTATTATAAAAAATCCCTATGGACATAGAATGAATATAGCATACTATCAAAGACAATTTATCTTTCTAATAATATCTCTTGACAAGGATATAAATGGAGGGAATGAAAAAGAATATAACCCACCTTGTTGGAAATGACACTACAAGGAATATGGTCTAGATAATAATAGGTATGGTTTAGTGGTGCTGGTTTTGAATATTTTATAGCTTCCATATATATCCCATTTGGATATGGGAACCAAAGACCCCGTAATTGCAGTATTTGGGTATTACACATATGGAGGAGTCATAGATAGTCTTTTCATTGGGAATATACCTCTTTTATGGATTAACACATTGGGAATATTCCCCACTGAGGGGGTGGGGGGATAAAATGGTTTTGGAATTACATCTAGTAGGAGCATCATATGGTAGATGTTTTAATTTGTTGATGGAATGATAATCACTAAACTCTAATCCCACATGAGTCATTATTGAGGGGATAATAAAGGGTAAGTTGAATATATAGAAATCTACAAATACTCCTTCATCATTTAATGGACATGGTTCATGAAAATGGAAGTAGAGAAAAGTAGTATTACAGATTTTAGGAAATTAATCCATGATGGAATAAAAAATTCATAATTTTAGAGAATAGGAAATAAGGATTCAGAATTATACCTCATTAAATAGAAATGTAAGTGGTTCCACTCACTGTATAAAATGGGGATGTTCCATGAACCGCCTCAATGGTTGGGGTTCTCATTACCAATGTGATGCACAATTATAAACACACATTGTACTATACCATTTATATAGTAAAAACTCATTTCATATTACACAATGGAATTCACAATTTAAGGGGAGACATTCTAATGTGTCCAGTGATCTGAGCATGCAAATACAGGGGCCTCATTAGAGGTTTTATTTTGGGCCTTCTTGGATTTGTACACCATGAATTAGATTTCCTATCATTGACCACCTGAGTGATGGATTATGGAATGATTTTCTAAGGTAGTACTTGGAAAAAAATGTGTGACTTCACCTCGCTAATACCCGAGCGAGGTAAGATTGAATTCACCCTGGTGAATCCAAAGTAAAATTGGTGGTACCTCAACCTGGTGATATATGAGGGATATTGGGTAAGGAATATATAGTGAATCCAATATATGGATATAAATTATTCATAAATATAATAGTCTCCTCAGTTCCTCCTATAAGGGCCCCTCACTAGGTGTAATTCCTAGAATGATCCACAATCCACTTTAGGGGTCATACTCTGGATGAGACAAATCATCTGAAGGCCATATTACTAATGAATTATTCTTTGGAATAACTCAAAGGTTTAATAAAAAAATCCAAAATCTTTGGTATTTGATCCCAATTAAAATTTGATATGTAAGAACCTACGTGATGTTAAATCCCAACACTTTCAACTGACATGATTCTTATCTCATCCATATTCGCATTGGGGTCATATCCAACATGGAGGTTCTTAATATTTTTGGATCCCTACATTTACAACGTTAAAGTGATATATTTCATGAATGACCATCCTCATACTTTGAAGGCTATATCTATAACGAACCATACGTTACATACATTGTTATTAATTCATAATTAAAGCATACTTATTACAACATATAACAAAACCATGGTAGGACCATATAGGTATAGTGTCTTTAGAAAATGTGAAACATAAACAACTGGTTCATAAAGCATATAAATTATCTCCTGTTTATTTCCTCATATCTAGAGTCCCTTTTGGCATATCCTACTTAATAACATTTTTCTTCACTTGGGGAAAAGAAAACATACAAAAGGGTCAGCTCAAATGCTTAGTAAGGGTAACAATGTAAATATCAATCATATCATATTCCTAAGAACGTAACATTTTTAGAATCTTAACAGGAAAAAGAGATCATAATATCATAACATCCGATAAATCATATTAGAGAAATGTAATCCCAATAATCATAACATAAAACAATATACTTTGTTTCATACACACATAATCAAAGAAAATCATTTCTTATTAGTCGGGACTCATTGCCAAGACTATCATAGTGGACAATGTCCTTTTCTGAACCGAGTTCACTCCTCGTTCTAGTCCTGTATCACTAAACCATATTAACTTTTCATTCCAGCATTGTCTATCTCATGAGATATAAATATTTACCCAATGCATTGGAGGGAGATATAGGTCCCACCCATCTCATAATGAAACCATTCTTATGTGTTCCACAAAATCATAAATCATGTATTATAGCATAACCCATGTAATAAAAATGGGATTCTTAAACATCTTTCCATCATAACATAAATCATATAAGATAAAAAGACTTCATAAAAATAATTCCATCATAATATAATCAATGTAAAAATAGTGATAGCAACAGAACCCTGTATTATCTTATATGGAAAATAATTTTGATAAAACACTTGAACTCCATTGTTGAGGAAAATATCGTTTCTACTTCAAAAACATTTTTCCTTTCTTAACATGTCATCAAATTTTAAACTAAAATAATTTAATTAAAAATAAACATGAAAAAATTTAAAGGAATATTCATGGAAATAATTTTCTATGAAATCATGAAAATCCATTCACGTCGTATATGTTAAAAAAACATTCATCTCGTACTTTGGACGGAAAAGTCAAAAAGTTGCTCGTACTAAAAACAACAAAAGATTAGTTTCATATGATTTACTAAAAACTCACCAATGGGTAAAATTTGATTTAAACAATTGTAGGAGGATATAAATAATATTACATATTGAGGAAACATGGATGTGGATGATAAATATTCCATAATAAATTCAGAAGTATAAACAATCTCGGATAAAAATGAGATAGTGAGATTTTCCCTTAATTTAGGTCTGATATGATTTTACATTTCCGAACCTCCTATATAATGATTTAAATAATGTAATTAAATTATTCAAGAATCATACTCATTGTTATAATATCATATATGGTCATATTATTAGCTTCTTATTAGTAATATTTCATTGCTACTTGTTATTTGGGTGTTCATTGATTTATTTTCTTATGCATGTTTTGTCGAATAAATTCATATTCCTATTTTTAGGCTATAGATCCCTCATTTACAGAATTTTATTAATGTAATATATATCATATATATTCATTCAATTCATTTATATAATCATTATTCAATGAAGATCATGTAGAACGAGTCGTATCACATCGTGGAGAATGTAGGTTGTACGTACGCACGAGCGATGATATCGTTCCCATAATTAAATGAATGGAATTAGAGTTTATGATATAATATCATATAATCAGTATCATATTATAATAATCATATATAGTTATTCTTTACACCATTATACCCATCCATGTTAGGTGGTGGGGGAAAACAGATTACACCACGACGTGGAGATGCTATTCCGTACGTACGCATGCGCTGTGATTTCATTTTCCGTAGGATGGATAGAAGGTGAAATATGGTTTTTTAATATTTATATTAACATATAATTATATTATTTATACTGATTTTATTACTTTACAATGAAACAACTAAATATGAGGAAGTAGAAGAAGGAAGAAACTTGAAAGAATCGGTAGAAGAGATTAGCTCTTCCTCGACATGCATCCTTTAAACATCCTCTTAAGGGACGAGAGTT
Source organism: Viscum album (assembly GCA_963277665.1). Taxonomy (NCBI): domain Eukaryota; kingdom Viridiplantae; phylum Streptophyta; class Magnoliopsida; order Santalales; family Viscaceae; genus Viscum; species Viscum album. The sequence continues at coordinate 1,116,955,703 of OY728146.1, forward strand.
GGTCTTTTTGGAAGACTAGAACCTGTATAATATTACTAGGTAAGTTGAGAGGAGTAATGGGATGGGTATGGAGGAGAATTAAGGCTCAAATTTGTGTAAAGAGGTTAGGGCGGAGGTGCCTTTTTATAAGGGAGGAGAGGGGCACCATTGGAAACCTCAAAAATATTAATTTATAATAAATCGAACCCCACTTAAAAACCTCCAAACATGATTCATATTCCTATATTAGATGATATAGGTATTTAATATCATCAACCAATAAAATTTATAAACGTTGTAAATTTATTTTAAACCTTATCAACTTGATTTATCTTTATTCAATCTATTTAATTTTATTTGTGGTAATAGGATTCTAAATTTTAAATTGTTATATATAATTACTTATGTGTTTATAATTTTCCATAATTAAATAATTAATGACATTTAAGACCATAAAAATTTTAATTTATAATTGTTAATTGTTTTTGTGATTTTTTAACAATTTTATATTATGTTATTTTTATAAAATAACAATAGTGTCAACTTTGACAGTATTCATTTATTTGAATTTAAATAAACTCCACACAGAAGATATGTTCGAAATAAAAGATTCAATAGATTCATAACATGTCATATTTATCTATAAAATTTGTGTAGAACATTAAGTAGTTCATATAATATTTATTTTAATATTTTTAAAACCATTTATTTGATATTTCATTCAATAAATCAATTTCGACATCACTATTGTGTCACCTTTAATGATAATTATTTAATCCCTAAAAATTCGAAATAAATTCAAATGATGTATTTAATTTTATTAGATTTCTAGATACAATTAATTTTCTAAGTTTCATGAAGTTTATCACTAAATTAAAATTATTATACTTATAAGATTTAAGAGAGTTAGATTTTGTCACTTTCTAGGGTTTTAATAATAATTAAATTATTCTCATAGTCAACAGACCATAAAATGAATCTATTACGACCATTAGGTGATATGGTTTTACTTTTAGTCATCCAATAGAATTTTGGTAGATGTTAGGGTAATTTTATAATCTTATTTTTACCCTTAATTAACCAATTTACATTTAACTACAGTAAATAAAAATTAACATAGTTACTATTCATAATATAAAAAAAATTACAAGTAACCTGTTAATATAATTTGGACCCACTGAATTCAAATATTGAATCCATTTTTAAAAATTCCAAACATAGAAGTTGCAGTAATTAATTTAAAATTAATCCTATTGTTAAGAAAATGAGTTTTAAAAGATAAAACATTCACAAAGATTGAAATGTTTATACCTAGGAATTCAATTTCAAATTAATGGTAATGAAATAAATTATATTAAATAGTAAAAATATATAATATTTATACTTTAAACCCATTAAATATTATTATTTAAAAATATAAATTACTGTAATGAAAAAAGTTGTTTTTAATTAAAATATAGTGTGTTTTTACTATTCATTAAAATATGAAAGTTATCAGAATAATATGGAAAATTTATCGAAAGTAAATTTTTATATCCTAATTCTAAAGAAGAATTTCATTTTGTTGAATTGAACATATAAACATGTCAAAAACTATATTTAAAGTGGGTAAGCCATCAAAAGGCACCAAAACTGCATTTTTTTGAAAAATACTTATTTTACCCGAAACAATTATTTTGTTCTCATTCCATGTTATAGAAAATGTGTAAGATGAATAATAATTTTATAAAATTCAAAATGTAGTTAATACTATTTATAACGGCTATTACATAATAATATTATAACAATATATTATTGTTTAGTGAAATCCGGTATTGCATACTACACACGCTATCGAGGAAGGTCGGGATTGCGTGTAATGAAAGCCAAGACAGTGTTGTGTGTAGTGAATGATTGATTCAGTTTTTCATATAATAGATGACATCAAATATATATATTTCTCATAAAATCTCAGGGTGTTGCATTCTACCCCCTTAAAATGAATTTCTCCCCTAAAAATTGTCACTTCGTAACAAACAGATGAGGATACCTCTCCCTCATCACATCCTCAAGTTCCCATGTAGCTTTTTATAATTGGTGGTTCCTCCATAAAAGTTTTACCAAGTGAGTGGTCTTGTTTCATAGGACTTTTTTTCTACTATCTAGAATCTCCATCACCTGTTCTTTATAAGAAAGATCTTTCTCTAGCGGTACAACTTCTAAGCTTAGTACATGCGAAGGATCAGATATGTACTTTCTCAAGAGAGATACATGGAACACATCAGGAACTTGAGAGAGATTCGGTGGAAGCGCCAATCGGTAAGCTACCTTCCCAATACGATCCAATATTTCTAAAGGACTGATATATCTAGGGCTCAACTTTTCCTTCTTCCTAAATCTCATTACTCTCTTCTAGGGAGATATTCATAAGATCACTTTATCACCCACTTAAAAATCTATGTCTTTTCTTCAGTTGTCAGCATAACTATTTTATAGACTTTGAGATGCTCTTATGTGTTGTTGAATAGATCAGACCTTTTCTGACATCTCATCAACATGATCAAGTCCTAATATCTTTTTTTCACCAACTTCATCCCAGCAATATGGAGTTCTGCATTTATTTCCAAAGATAGCTTCATAAAAATCCATATGAATAAAGGAGTGAAATCTATTATTATAAGAAAATTTCACCAATGGAATGTGTTGATCCCAACCACCTTTGAAATCCATAGAAAAAGCTCTCAAAATGACTTCATGGGTTTAAATTTTCCTCTCAGACTGACCATATGTCTGAGGATGATAAGAAGTGTTGAAACTCAACTCTGTATCCATAGTATGCTGATGACTTCGCCAAAACATCGAGGTAAACCTCGGAACCCAATCCGATATAATGGAAAGTGTTACTCCATGAAATCTTACCACTTTTTTAAAATGTATCTTGTCAAGCTGATTAAGAGATAAATCTTCTCTAATAGTAATGATGTGTTCCGACTTCGTAAGACGATCAACTATAACCCAGATATCATTATTGCCTTTGGATGTTTTAGGAAGTCCAGTGACAAAGTCCATATATATGTTGTCCCATTTCCATTCGGGTAAGGGTAATGGTTGTAACATCCCCTAATACTTCTATCACTCATCATTAACTTGTTGACAATCCTAGCATCGAGAGACATATTTATCAACATCTCCTTTCATTCAATCCCCCCAGAAGTACTCTTTCAGGTCCTTATACATCTTCGTGCTTCCAGGGTGAACAAATAATGATGAAATATGAGACTCATCCAATATTTCCTTCTTTAATTCTAGTATAGAAGGAACAAAAAACTAATTCCTGAACTGTATTTTTTATTCCCAATCAATATGGAATTCAGGAACATTTCTAACCATATTTTGCAACTTTACATCTTCTTTCTGTGCCTCTTTAATCTTCACATGTATTGATGGTTGAAAATTCATTTGGGAAAGATAATATTTTTCCCCTTCCATTATAATTCCAAGATCCATCCTCTGTAAATTCATAAATATTGGATCTTTTTTAATCCTCGTCATGGATAAGCTAGCATGGTCTTGTCGGCTTAATGCGTTTTCCACCTTGTTTTCTTTCCCAGGGTGCTAATGAATTGAGCAGTCGTAATCCTTAATCAGCTCCAACTATCTTATTTGGCGCATATTCAGCTACTTTTGTGTGAAAATATACTTTAAACATTTATGATCAGTAAAAATATCACACCTTTCACCATAAAGATAATGCCTACAAATATATAATGCAAAGATCACTACAGCTTACTCCAAATCATGAGTTGGGTAATTTTTCTCATGGATTTTCAACTATCATGAGGCATAAGATATCCCCATATCATTTTTCATGAGAACACATCCCAATACCTTCTTGGATGCATCAATATACATCACAAACCATTCTACAATACAATGCAGTGTGAGCACATTTGCATTGGATAACCTTTTTTTAACTCCTTGAAATTCTATTCAGACTCCTCTATCCAAACTAACTTAACTCTCTTTCGAGTCAACCTGGTGAGTGGAATAGATAATCATGAAAAATCATTGACAAAACGACGATATTATCCATCCAATCCAAGAAAAATTCAGATATCAGTTAATTTTTTTGGTCACGACCATATTTCAATAACCTTCATTTTTTCTGGATCCACAGATATCAACTATTTTGAAATTATGTGGCAAAAAAATTCATCTTTTTGAATCCAAAATTCACACTTGGTAAATTTGGTTAAATATTCACCTTTATAAGGGTCTTTAATAAAATTCTCAAGTGATCTTCATGTTCTTCCTTGCTCTTGGAATAGATAAGAATATCATCTATAAAGACTACCACAAACTGGTCAAGATAGTCTCTAAAGACTCTATTCATTAGATCCATGAAGATAGCAGGGGTATTAGTAAGACCAAATTGCATCACTATAAATTCATAGTGTCCATACCTTGTACGAAAAGATGTCTTTGGTGTATCCTCCATTTTGACCCTTAATTGATGAAATCCTGAATGCAGATCAATTGTGGAAAATTATTAAGCTCCGCGTAGTTCGTCAAATAATTCATCAATACGCGGGAGAGGATATTTGTTCATGATAGTGATCTTGTAATGTTTTTGATAATCAATGCAAAGTCTCATTGATTTATCTTTCTTCTTAACAAATAGAAAAGGTGCTCCCCAAGGTGACGCACTTGGGCGTATGAGTCCTTTATCAAGATTCTCTTGGAGTTTCTTCTTCAATTCCTACAACTCAATTGGGTCCATTCTTTATGGTGTCTTCTAAATAGGTAAAGCACCTGGTATGAGTTGTATTGAAAACTCATCTTCCCGATTTGGTGGATGACCTAACAATTCCTCTGGAAAGACATCATCAAACTCCAGTACAATGGGAATATTCTTAATGGTAAGTTTCTCTCTAACCATTTTAGATACATAACCCTCATTTCGTGGAATAAATACCCATAAGATGAAAAAAATTTACACTGGATGGTTATGTTCATCCTTACATTGATAGATGATCATAGATTGATCTAGAATATGAAATGTGACTTCCCTTCTTTGGAAATCGATATGAGATCCATATAAAGAAAGACAATCCATGCCAAGAATCACATCAAATTACACTATAGGAAGTATCACAACATTTGAAGGAAGAACTTTCCCACAAACGTCAATCGGAGATGAATTGTAAACTTCTAATGCGACTGTTGTTCCATTAAGTGTTTTCATAGTTAACTCAACATCTAATTTTTGAGGTAATACCGTGATACACTTAGAAAATTATTTATAAATAAAAGAGTGGGTGGATCCAAGATCATATAAAACATTTACTACTTTAGAGTGGATGGTAAGTGTACCTTTCACCACATCATTATCGTACTCCACATCACTGATAGAAATTGAATGTGAATTTCCATTGTGTTTGGCCTTAAGAGTTTGTTAACATCGATCATCATAAAAAAACCTTGGATTAAGGAATTTATTAGAAAAATGCCCTATTTCCTTGCACTTGTAACATTGAAGTGTAGGAGGTTCATTCTGTGTAACCTTTTCTTTATTCGCATCACGAGATATATTTTTCCCATCATTGCGACATTCAAATGCCCGATGAACTTTTTTTCCACATTTGAAACATTTACCTGTCCCTTTAAGGAAATTACCTCTATGTTTCTTTCAACACTTTGAGCATAAGGGAAAACTCATCTTCATTTCAATGTGGTCTTTATATTTTCCTTTGAATTACATTTTCCTCTTCTTATAAAACCCATATGACTAATGGGTTACTCCAATCTCCTTCTCAACCTTGAGAGCACATCGAAAAATTTCCTCATAGCTATTAAAGTCCCTTATGGATAATGCCCTTCGAAGACTTGGTTTTAAGCCACTAACAAATCAATCGATCTTACTCTTAATTTGGATAATAATCCTAGAAGCGTACCTTGCAAGTCTTGTAAAATTTGCTTCATAGGTACCAACAGATTTATCATCCTTTTGCATTAGTTCAAGAAACACCTTCTCCTTATTTGTTTGAAGAATATGAGGGAAGTAATTAATGAAAAATTAGTTCTTGAACTCATCCCATTCCATGGACTAAAATTCATATCTTCGCCCCGTATTCTTGATACAATTCCGGCATTGATCAGCTTCACCCTCCAAATGATATATTTCCCAGATGAATTTAGCTTGTTCAGAACATTGTAGAACTGAAAAAATCTTTTCAGTGGTACTTATCCATTGTTCAACCATTAATGGATCAGTAGACCCGCTGAATGAGGGTGGACACTGCCTCATGAAGGATTCAACAAAATTTTTCTCCTTCCTTTACTTGTTTGGAAGTCCTGTATGATTTATATCTTGAGAAAGTTGTTTGAGCATGGATACAATATTTTTCATTCCAGCTCCCATAACATTTGGTTGCTCAGGGGGACAATAATTGCATTTCCCATCGCATTTAGCATTGACACAGTTCCTTCAGGTTCCATCCATTGACTAAAACCAAGAAGTATAGTGTGAGAAACACTAATCATAACAGTAAAACCACATAATCAATAAAAAATTTCACACTTTAGGTATTATCACAGGTTATTCATGGAAATTTCAAAAACCCTATGATTTTGTTCTATACATAGACATATCCTTAGGGTTCTTACTAAGGCTTTCACATCCTAGTTTCCAATGGTTGACTATACCTTTCCTCTGATACCCATTATAACGACCCATACTTTAAATACTTTGTTTTTAAATCACAATGGAAGAATAATTATTAAAACACATAACAAAACCATGGTAGGACCGTATAGGTATAGTGTCTCTAGAAACTGGAAAACATAAACAACTGGTTCATAAAGCATCTACATTGTATCCCGTTTATTTCCTCATATCTAGAGTCCGTTTTGGCTTCTCTTACATAATACCCTCCTTCTTGACCTAGGGAAAAGAAAACATACAAAAGGGTGAGATCAAAAGCTCAGTAAAGGTAACAAAGTAAATATCAATCATATCATATTCAAAAGAATATAACATATTGAGAATCATAACCTGCAAAAGAGATCATAATATCATAACATGGGATAAATCATAGTAGTGAAATGTAATCCCAATAATCATAACATAAAACATGAAACTTTTTGGAATACAAACATAATCATATAAAAACATTTCTTTTTAGTAAATACTCATTTCCAAGACTATCATAGTGGACAATGTCCTTTTCTGAACCGAGTTCACTCCTCGTTCCAGTCCTGTATCACTGAACCAAATTAACTTTCCATTCCATCCATGTCTATCTCATGAGATATAAATCATTACCCAATGCATTTGATGGAGATATAGGTCCCACCCATCTCATAATTAAACCATTCTTATGTTTTCCACAAAATCATAAATCATGTATCATAGCATAACCCATGTAATAAAAATGGGATTCTTAAACATCATGCCATAAAAAGATAAATCATATAAGATAAAAGGACTTTATACAAAAAATTCCATCATAATAAAATCTACGTAAAAATAGTGATAGAAACAGAACCCTATATTATCTTATATGTAAAATAATTTTGATAAAACAACTGAACTCCATTCTTGAGGAAAATATCATTTCTACTTCAAAAACATTTTTCCTCTCTTAACATGTCATAAGATTTTAATCTAAAAGAAGTTAATTAAAAATAAACTAGAAAAAATGTAATTGATTCTTCATTTAAATAATGTTCTATGAAATCATAAAAATCCATTCATGCCATACTAGTTAAAAAAACATTCTTCTCGTACTTTGGACAGAAAAGTCAAAAAGTTCATCATACTAAAAATGGCAAAGGATTCCTTTCATATCTTTTACTAAAAACTCAGAAATTGGTAAAATTGGATTTAAAAAATTGTTGGAGGATATAAATAAAATTACATATTGAGGAAACATGGATGTGGATGATAAATATGCCCCAGTAAATTCAGAAGTATAAACAATATCGGATAAAAATGAGATTGTGAAATTTTCCCTTACATTGGGTCTGATATGCTTGGTACGTGTCCAGAACTCCTGTATAATGATTTAAATAATCTCATTGACTTAATTCAGAATCATAATAATTTTTATAATATCATATATAATCATATTATTAGCTTCCTATTAGTAATATTTCATTTCTACTTGTTATTCGGGTGTTCATTGCTTTATGTTCTTATGCTTGTTTTGTCGAATAAATTATTATTCCTCTTTTTAGGTTATAGATACCTCATTTAAAAAATGTTATTAGTGTAATATATATCATATATATTCATTAAATTCATTTATATAATCAATACTATATGAAGATTATGTAGAACGAGTTGCATCACATCGTGGAGACGGTAGGCCGTACGTACGCCCGAGCGATGATATCATTCCCATAATTATATGAATGGAATTGGAGTTGATGATATAATATCTCATAATAAGTATCATGTTATAATAATCATATATGTTTATTGTTTATACCATTATACCCATCCATGTAAGGTGGTGGTGGAAAACAGATTACACCACGTCAGGGAGACGTTATTCTGTATGTATGCACGCACGGTGATTTCATTTTCCGTACGATGGATAAAAGGTGAAAAAGGGTTGATTCATATTTATAATAACATATAATTATATTAGTGATAGTTATTTTATTACTTTATAATGAAACAACTAAATAAGAGGAAGTAGAAGAATGAATACAGTTGAAAGTATCAGAAGAAGAGATTACCTCTTCTTAGACGTGCCTCCTTTAATCATCCTCATAAGGGAATAGAGTTGGTCTTTTGGGAAGACCAGAACCTCTAGAATATTACTATGGAAGTTGAGAATATTAATTTTCATGATTTGTCTCAACTTGATGGCTCAAATTTGTGACAAGAGGAGAGGGAGGAGGTGCACTTTTATATGAGAGGAGAGGGTTACCTTTGGAAACCTAAAAAAAATTACATTATAATAAATCAAAAACCACTTAAAACCGCCAAAAATGATTAATATTCGAAGATTATATGATATAGTGTTGTAATCTCATCAAAAAATAAAATTTAGAAATGTTGGAAATTTATTTTAAACCTTATCAACTTGATTTATCCTTATTTAATATATTTAATTTTATTTGTGGTAAAAAGATTTTAAATTTTAAATTGTTATAAATAATTACATTTGTGTTGTGAATTGTCCATAATTGGATATATAATGACATTTTAGAAAACATAAATTGTAATTTATAAATTGTAAACATTTTTGTGATTTTTAATCAATTTTACATTATGGTATTTTTAAAAAATAACAATAGTGTCAATTTTGAAAATATTCATTTATTTGAATTTAAATAAAATCCACACAGAAGATATGTTAGAAATAAAAGATTTAATAGATTTATAACATATCATATTTATCTAGAAAATTCGTGGAGAACATTAAATAGTTCATATAATATTTATTTAAATATTTTTAATATCATTTATTTGATATTTCAATCCATAAAATAATTTCAACATCACTATTGTGTCACCTTTGATGATAATTATTTAATCCCTAAAAATTATGAATAAATTTATATAATGTAGATATTTATATTAGCTTTCTGGAAACTATTCATGTTTGAAGTTGCATGAAGTTTATCACTAAATTAAAATTATTATACATATAATATTTAAGAGAGGGACATGTTGTCACTTTCTTTGGTTTTAATAATAATTAAATTATTTTCATGGTCAAAAGTCCATAAAATGAATATATTCCGACCCTTAGGTGATATGGGTTGACTGTTAGTCATCCAATACATTTTTTGAAGATTTTAGGGTAATTTTATAGTCTTATTTGTACCTTTAATTACCCGATTTACCTTTAACTACAGAAAATAAAAATTACCGTAGTTACTATTCATAATGTAAAAAAATAAAAGTAACCTATTAACATATTTTTGACCAAATTAATTCAAATATGGAATCCATTTTTCAAAATTCAAAACCCATAAGTTGCAGTAATAGATTTAAAATTAATCCCGTTGTTAAGAAAACAGGTTTTAATAGTTAAAACATTGCCAAAGATTGAATTCCTTTTACCTACGAATTCAATGTAATATTAATGGTAATAACATACATTATATTAAATTTTAAAAATATATTTTATTTATACATTAAAACCATTAAATATTATAATTTAACCATATAAATTATTGCGAAGAAAAAAGTGGGTTTTAATTAAAATATAGCATGTTTTTACTATTCATTAAAATATGATAGTTATCAGAATAATATAGACAATTTAGCCAAAGTAAATTTGTATATCCTGACTCCAAATAAGCATTTTTAATTTGTCAAATTGAACTTATAAACATGTCAAAACAAGATTTAAAGTGGGTTCACCATCAAAAGACTCCAAAACTACTTTTTTCAAAAAATACTTATTTTACCCGAAAAAATTATTTTGTTCTCATACCAAGTTCTAGAAAATTTTTAAGATGAATAAAAAGGTTATAAAATTCAAAATGTGGTTAATACTATTCATAATTGATATTCCATAATAATATTATAACAATATATTGTTGTTTACTGAAATCTGGTATTGCGTACTACACACCCTATCGAGGAAGGTTGCGATTGCGTGTAACACAAGCCAAGCCTGTGTTGTGTGTACTGAAAGATTCCTTCAGTGTTTCATATAATAGAAGTCATAAAAAAATATATTTATCATAAAATATCATGGTGTTACAATATCCCATCTAGGTCCATCAATATATTTCTACATAAACCCACAACATCCATTTATAGGCATCTTCATCAACGATTTCCATTCCACATTGTATAAAACTAGGTGGTCTGATTCTTGTAAAATGATCTCAAATTTTATGATGGGTCATGTTATGTGGATATGAACTACAATGTTTTTTAGACCCCTCATGATTATATGTAGGAATCCCCTATCATGGGAATAATACCATCATTAAAACAACTCTCTTATACCTATATGATGATAAAATATAGATCATCTAACTGTATCGAGTAAAACTAGCAACATGAAACATGAAACATAATCATTATGTTGAATATTTGATTCATAAAGATGGATACCTAGATAGTGGACATAATATACATATATATGGTTTCCTCCCAACATGTTTTTATAATTTATTTTTAATACATACATGTGACTGGTTCTATATATGAAATATCAAACGGAGAAAACAATTTGCCTTAAATCAATAAGATAGTCTATATGAGTGGAAAAATTACACCTAAAAATGCGTGAGGCTCTGGACGTCCCATCCTCTAGACAAATTTGTTTTCTTATTCATTATTTTATAAGTCCCCAATGAATGAATTCCCTTAGAATGAAGGCCCCTCAGCTACATTGTTATGGGATTTGTTCAGTGTTTACGATTACAAAAATAAATCTCCTTCGATGACGAACCATCACGAAAATGGGTAAAAATAAAAAATGGTGACCATGAAAGGAATTGATTCATTAAAAGGTATAAATGGATCTCCCACCTATCAGTCCACTTAAATACTCTATTAATGTGAAATTGGGATTATCATATAACTTCTAAGAAAATCATGCGCATGTGTGATCGTCTATTATAATGTTTATTTAGCGATTTATCACATTTTTGTGTCATAAAATACAGACACTTTCATTAGATCTCTCTTATATCTAATGCTTGCAAATTATTTTTTTTCATTTTATAATAGTCGTTTTATGGGTGCCCTGTGCCCAACATACAACGCCAATGAAAAAACAATACAGGAAGAAACATTGATCAACACAGAGTTAAACATCATAAAAACTGTAGTCATCACCATACCCAAAACTGGACCCCTCTTCTCCAGTAGCCGATTCCCACTCCAGGTTTCTCCAAAATCCAGAACTTTGAACATAATTCGTAAGCTGGTCAAAAGAAACCATATCTGGCGGAGACTTATTAATCCCGCTGACCTTATTGATAGAAATAACCACTTGTTTATTCTTATTTGAAGCAGACCTGGTCCACATGGGACGCGGGAGATATGAATAATCCCTTCGTGGTCTTCCAGTTGAAGATGCAACCGATGGTCCTCCACCCGCATCCTCTTTCAGAGTCCCAGTTTGAAAAAATGTCACTGAAAGAACTGCCAACCACGGTACACAATAACTCGTTTCCTCCATTGGAATTCTACTTTCCCTCCCCAGGCTTATCAGTATTGCCTCCCCACCTTTGGTCTGGCGAGCAATTATCCCTCAGAGGAAGGCACTCGACCTCCATAGAAATACTCTCCACAACCTTGGAATGTGCCTCCATCCCTAAGACTCTTGTTTGGGTAACTGGAACCTGCCCCTAGCCATCAAAATTTGTGCATTCAATATTCAAAGCAACTGGATTCGAACCTTCCACCAAAGCGGTGCTCGTGACCTTATTGCAGTTTCCTTCCATATTCAGAACAGCTGGATCCTTCCCAATGCGTTTATCTGGTTGAACTACCACCATCTCCCTTCCATTACTAGGATGTTCAATCCCCCTATCTTCAGCCTGTTGATTTTCCAAGGGCACCACCTTACCCTCCCTCCCTGCATCCTCCACCTCCATTTCTTTAGCAAACATGTCCTCCGACATTTCAATAAACGTATTACTCAAAGCAATAAAAGGCACAACCAACAGATATAGGTCTTTATAATTCCAAATGCCATTCTTGGACACCACCTATTCTGAATTCACAACAATTCTGGTCCCAGCCTGGTCAGAACCCATCCCAGCCTTTGAACTAGTTGAAGCTCTAACCTGCTGCAAGGAAACCTTACCCCTCCCTCCGTCAACATGTCCTGCCACAATTGGTTCCTTGCCAATCTCCACGCCTGCCCCAAGGCCTTGCTTATAACCTCCTCACTAGTGGTAATAGGAATGCCTTTCCCCTTCCTACGATCCTCCCTCAACCGTGCTGGCTGTCCACTTCTGCACATCGCAACCGAGTGACCCAATCAGCTGCACGACCCACAAAACTCGGTTCAATTCTCGAAGATAACCCTCCTCTTACACCGGTAATATTCTCCTATCGTGATCCAAATGAAATCAAATGGGATGCGAGATGCAGTGATTTCCACACATACCCTTGGATTCACCGGGTGACAAATAGCCATAGTGCGGCTATCAGAACACAAAAAATAGACCCACCATATTCCCTAACATTCGGACGATCGAGGGATTTTTAAAAGGAAACGGAAGCTTAGGAAAACATACCCAAACCACCATGTATGGCGAGTCCTGATTCATATGCAGGTCGAAGTACCATCAAAGAAGTAGAAAACAAGATCCATTAAAGACGTGTGACACCCTCAACCACTCTTGAATAAGATAAGCTTCCATTTCAAACTGGATCATGATTTGTTTTCTATCGAACTAGCCTATCACTGCTCATTCTTGCAGATCCCAAGAGTCGAAGAAAAAATGATCGAAGGCATCAACGGAAGGCATACTTTTCTGGAATCGAGCCACCAATGTAAGATTCAGAAAGCATGAAGCTTCGGAAAACTGATAAGTGGAGAGATGATATAGGGATCCTACATAAAACTATCACCTATAATAGCACTTGATTCCATGTCCATTTCATGATTAGTACATCAACCTGTGGGTTATGGCTTCGGGTAGTAATATTTGAGCACCTAAGATAGTTGACCGAGGGAGATGATTGAACATTAGAGTAGATGATCACTACCATTATTCTACAAAAGAGGCCTCTATAGAAGAAAAAATGTATCATAGAAGAAAGCCCAAATACCATGTCATTCAATCATACCATCCAGTACAATTTGAAAGTAGATGAATAACTATTTTGGCATTCACTAGAAACAAATAAATGGAAAACAAATTTGTGTTCCCCATACATGTTTATTGTTTGTATATCCTAGAATGAAATGGAGGATAAGAGTTGGGACACATCCATACTGCACCCATGTTATGGAAATATCTTCTGATTCTTAATATAGATGTCACCCCTTATATCCAATAAATGATGGAAGGACATGTATCTATTGCCTTTTATATTTAACAAGTATTCAACGGTATAATTGTCGTATAGGTAGCGATGAGGTGTCTTCAATTAATCCTCACATCCATTTTTCAACTGGTCTATCAACATGATACAATGGTCACTTAGGAGAAGATGCATATTCCTGTTCCCATCCAAGAGGTTCATTAGTTATATACCTTTAAAAATATAAAACATAATCATGAACGCATACCCATTCCATCTTGAGACCATTGTCCACTTTCAATAGCCACTCCAGTGTTTGAATTTACCCATTCCCAAAATATGAATACTTATTGATACATTCCAAGAGTAACATGAGAGTTTCTTAAGAATGATACCATTTATATAAGTTGATTTAACCCACATGTGATTCTTGTAGACTAAAGATAATTCTCAAAATGCAATCCTGCTAATAGTAAATTAAAACCCAAGAGCATATCAATGATCTATGTCTACATAAATATGGAGTTATTGATGCTAAAAAATAGAACATTGGAGGAACAATATCTTATAGATACATTAATAAATTATCGAGGTAGAAGTTTTTTTATGATGTTTATCCTCACAACATATCTACCATCAACTCAAGAGGTTCATCGAAAAATATTTACCCTGAAATCCTCTATTGTGGTGATTAATTGATCGATCATGAGAATCCTTCACATTATCAGTACCATGAAATCCCTCATAATGGTAAGAATATAGAAAAGATAGAAGATATTCTCCTTTACATCACACACCAAAATGGTCCTCCCCAGGGTATATGCTATAGAAAATCTCATCATATCCAATCATCAAACAATCATAGTAGCTGTCCCCATCATGATATTTTCTACAATGGTCCTCTCGATGGTAATATTTCATTTCTATAGGAAGGTCATATAATTATAGAATATATTTTGAGAAATCCCTCATATCATGAGGTTCTTGAGAAGATACAGCTATAATTTAATGATGCCTTATCATAGAAAACTGATATACTTTGTCCACTGGAAGACAGTCCAAGGAAATAGATACTTAGAAAACCACCCATGGATGGACTTACCTTAAAAATTGTGAGGGATATTCATCTAAGACACATTTATCACATAATTATTGTTTGGAAATTATTTTTTTATCAATTATTGTTGGATAATATTAGGTGGATGATGATGCAGATGTATTTATTAAGAAGAAAAAATTGGATGAAAAAATATAAATATTATGTTTTGGCCCTTATCCAATCCTAAATATTGTATTTTTGTAATGTGGTCAAAAGAATATGTGGATGAAATTATTAGCAATATATATATGACTCTATATATCCTAATGACTAATTATTTTACTTAGAAAAATACAAACATCATGTATAGGATATCAAATAAATATGTCATCAAATTATTTAGCTACCCATAAACCTATTCAATTCTAGAAATTAGCTACTCAACAAAAGGGTATATAATGCTTATGTCATAAAACATTAAGAAATATATATCATATTATCAGTAATTCCATATATACTATTTGGATTTGGGGATAGGTATAGCATGGAGCATTGAATTTTACCTATGCCCTAATCAACAAAGTGTACAAGGGGTGACATAATGCCATTTCATCCCTTCTAGTGAGCCATCCAATGTAAAATATTCACACTAAAAATGGATTTCTTATAATTATTCATGCCTAAAAAAATAGAAAATTTTTATAGTCTGAAATGAGATTTCCATTAATAGACTCATTCATGAGGAATCTAAAATTTTTTTAGTAGGCCTCTCAATTAAGGATGTTCCATCGTCAATCATAAATTGTTTTTAGAATATTGAAATCATTTTAATGTCATATGACATGCCCATTTAATTCTCATAAATTATTCCTTATGAACAATAGTGAAGTCCTGAATGTTTCAACTGCTATGATATATGAGAAATCCCACCCCATATGGTTTGGTGCATTTTAAGGGCCACCCATCCACAGAAGGCCAACAAAGACATTCTGAAGTGTTATTGTAGTGTATCAGGAACAACCCAATCCCATAGTTTTGGGGTAATATTTACCTAATTATCATACCTAATAAAGGGCATTAATTTTTAAATTAGGAGTTACGATAGTAGAACCCATCCATATTTTCCAATTTCATATCCTAAATTTCTAATCAGGAAAACACATGAGGAAACTGTTATGAGATTCCCTTGGGCTCTCTTTTCACTAGACTGATATAAAGGTATATTGAAAGGGAAATTCAAGGCCCCATATGTAAAAATATAATAATTATCTATCATAGTTAAAACTACTATTGATGATAAAACTTCTATTTTATTACTCATGTTACATATGAAATGCATTACACATCATTGAATGCCATTAGATCCCCTATATTCCGAATACAAAAAATTAACCCAATATATAGGAAAAAAGGAGTATGTTTCAATATGAAAAATTATTTATTGGAACAATAGGAGAATTTTTGTATTACAGTAAAGAGAGTATGTCAAAATATTTTTGGATTTCCTCAATTTCAACAAAATTACATTTTTACTCTTCCAATGAAAAGGATAATGGTGAATCCACATCTCAATATATTCCATAGTTGGGTTAACCACAAATATATGAAAAAATATTTCCCAGTATGAGTAATAAATAATGGATTTTATAAATATAATTATGTTACTACTCTGAGAAAATATCCTTGATGGATATATTCTTTAAGAAGATCCTCACTTCACTTTCTAAGCAGATGAACCATACTAATGAGTATTCATAAAAATGTAGTGTTGGAACCTTACATCAATATGGGAAGATAAAGAATATATACATAGATCCCAAGGAGTAATGATATTAATATTTACCTCTTATAGATTTGTAACAAGATATTGGTCATATGAATCCTCCAAGGTCATCCCCTACTGGTTACCCATAACGAGAATAAGAGAACTCACCACATATAGCTCAACATATTAGTACCCATATTTAAGTTCCTATATACCAATATTTTCATTCCAAGATCATTTAAACTATTAAGTCATTGGATGCTCAATTGGATGTAGTAGAATGATGAAGTAAACTTATATAACACCAAAAGAATCCATACCCTTAATGTGTGTAATGGAATCTTCTTTCACAAAAATTTAGGACTCCTAAAATCCAAATATTAAATGGCCAGGGGATATCGAATTGAATATGAAACACATTTTGACTTTATGTTGTCCCATGATGGAAACCCTCAAACAAAAATATGCATCCAAGCAAGATGTTTCATATAGACCATAGAGTGACTATCCTTCTCTAGGTATAACATTCTACTTGCAAGATTAATTAATTTACGGGGAAAGCGTTGATGATAATTACTCTATAAATTCGTATCTTAAATAGAGAAAACTAGGATACTTATTCTAATAATGTGTATATTTTGATGAAATGAGTGGTATATAGATTTTATTTCTTTGTGGATGATTTTGACTTACTATAAAAAAATTACAGCTTCCACGAAAGGATTTATTAGGTCATTCCATTGAGAATATTCAAGAAAAACTATATATGTCACCAATTTCAGTAATGTATCTTGGTAGAGTACATGTTATTTTCATAATATAAAATTGGCAATAAGACAATAATTATTGAACTAGGTATAATTTTCTACTAGTATTGGAAGCCTAGGTAATAAAAACATGGATGGTGGAAACCAAAACACTCTCCTTAAAACTGGACTCTACAACACCTCCAACACCATAGCCCAAGTGTCAAGATCATGATGGTAATTGGGAAAACACAAATTTTTTCCCCTATCATCAAAAATAGGGTAAAAACATCCAATATTATTTATTATTTAGAGGCATCTAATAAAGGATAGTTCACTCTTAAAATGAGAATCCTAATAAACCACACACTCAAGTGGAATTTCTTTTTTCTACTACTCCATAGGAAAACAATGAATGGAAGGAAGTTATTAGTAAGGGTTTACCTGATTTTAATGATTGTATTTCTAGAATAAAAATCATTGGAGCTCATTTTATCATTAAGTATTATTTAAACTAATCAACAACTCCCCTAGTCATTTATTTGTTTCCCATACCTATTTTGGTAACACTATAATCTTCCAATATCTAATATACCAAAATGTGGTATAGTTGGATGAGTAAAAAATATTCACTATGAGTAAAACTGTCAGTATCAAAAATACATGTTTTAACTATTACAGAATCCATGCCTCCAGTAATACAAAGGGTTCCATCTCACAGTACCATAAGAATTGTCCTTCCCTGATGAATCCAAGTCAGAAGAAGAATTAATCATTGGTTTAATTAATTTAATTCGAACAGTGGATCCATTTTATTATTATGGGGAACCAAACAAATTTAATTTAAATTATGTAACCATGAATAGAGGCTGGAATGTTTAAGGATGTAGGGTATGAGGTAGTCATGGACAATATTAGTATTCAACAGACATCCCCAATAGAGTTTTTTACACTTTTGAGATTCATTTAAGAGTCCTTCGGAGTGAAAAAAAATTAAAACTAACTTAAATTTAATATAATTATTCCTCAAAAAAACTATTTTAGAGGATCTATTTGAATGTGTGCAATAGTCTCATCATCACAAGAAGGTAGGTAGGTCATGTCGGTCGAATCTAATAGTTAAAAATGTGCCCTCAATAGCTGCTCAATAACCCCACTCGACTACCCCATACACATCAACAAATAATTTTCCTACTTTAAAACTAAATACTAATATAAGTCAATATCCATTTACTCATAAGTATTTTATCCTAAATCCATTAGTTTTAGTTCCATCAAAGCTTTCAATTATAGATGCCCTTGTTATTTAAAAGTTTCTCCATGAATAACTGGTAGAGGATCTACCAAGACATCATGAGATTGATGTGGAGGTCACTACTAATGATATATTCTTGGAAGTGATCAACTGAATTGAATTCCATTCTATGATCTATTTTATAGAACACGATAATGATGTTTTGATATTGATACATATTGTGGCCTTATATGTGTCAAGAATACTATATGACATTGACATGAGATGATATTTCAATGATAATGGATTTACAGTGAATCTTATTTTGATATAAACGCTTTCTATTATAGTTTATAAGGAATTATACATTTTTTATTCTACGATGACACTCTTGGGATACAATAATAGTGGAAAAAATCACATTGGATCGATCAAGATGATAACCCAATTCCAGATCATCATATCTAATTCTAAATTCATGATCATCTAATATGATACACTATTCAATGTCCTTATTATAAGTCCTTGGTTACACAAACATGCATCAATCCCTTTATCATGTCACATAGGTCTAATGTTATACACTAATGACACATGTTGGGTATTATATAGTGACCAATTTTTTTTTTGAATCTAGTGAGGCTCAATAGCTTGATGTAATATTTTTTCAAGGAGAATTAAAGAAACCCTTAACTTATAGTGTTTCAAGAGTCACCACCTAAATGGTCTATGCAGGACCCCTTCCAACCCATTCATGGATCTTAGTGATGAATATATGTTTCTCATCACCCAGATCAACAATGTTTGATCATAAATGATAAAGTACTCACTAACCAACATTATATTAGAAATATTTTTTAATCTCGACCATATAAAAGTGGTACCTAGTCCTCATAGGAAAAATAATGATTTAGGTGAAAATCAACATCATTATCCTCGAAAATTTAAATGATCCTAATGTCATCAGTTGAATATGATGGAACTGCTAAATCACTATTGGGGAATAAAGATAACTCTACCTCTAAATCTCTAAATATAAATATATTTTCTAACTCAAGCTGTTACACATAATAATTCATCCATCCCAACCAGGGAATTAAACAAGTAAGAGAGGAATATAAAAACAATGAAGAGGGATAGGAAAAGTAAGTTGAATATAAAAGGAAGATGAAGATGAACTCAATGACACTCCCCATGAAATTGAGGATGGTGTCCCTACCACCCTTGAAAAACTCTAATAGGTAAATCTCAAAACATAAGAAGATCCATGATTGATGTTATTTAGTTTTTCTATTTCCATTGAACATGAAGAGGTATATTCCTTTTTCACAAATCATATTGGTGATATAATTTCCTTGAATTCAAAATAACTGTAATTCCATAATTTTAATATTTTTTACCTCCTCTGGGGTCAACCAATATATCATTTTATTTTCATGATGGAAGTCAGAAGTCCACATTTGACCCATGCATCCAATGTTAATGATGAAGTTGATATGATTAATAGAGAAGAATTCATTCTGTATGTTTAATACATAATTTATTTTCAATATACTCACAGTAAATAAGAATGATTGGAATGTAATATTTTTTGTTGACATTAGATATCTCAATCGGAACTATCCAAATGATGACGTACCGATTCTATGTAAAATAATTATTGATGTGTCTGATTTATTTAAAGACCACCCTTTCATGGATTTTCATTAAAGATATAACTAAATCTGAATTGACATTGATGATGAAGAATTCTCTACCTTTAGGGTACCCAAAATAGCATACTTATATCGAATGACTCCATTTGTTATAAAATGTTTTAGTGCTACATATCAATGTTCAATGAATCACATATTTAAACCTTCTCTATAATGTATATCAAGAGCAATATCAAATTTATGTTTCTTAAATCATTAATATGTTCTGACCATTTTAAAGATCCTAAGATGGTTAAAAATACAATGAAAAATAGCCGGAAAATGAACCCCCTTAAATGTGCTTTAAGAGTAAACTAACTATGATCCTTGGAATCATGGTGTCAAGTTAATACCTAAGAAGATAAATTCTATCCTTAACCTGTTCCCTCTTAAAAAACTCAAATATTTGATTGGATTTAAAAATATTATTACAACATTTAGTAATTTATAGAAAATATTTATAGAATCTTATTTACCTTCACAATGTTGATGAAACTGTTGTATGTATTAGTTGACTAATGACTATGAAGAAATGATTGATTGTATGATGATGTATTTTTTGAGTTCAGTTGTTCTACTTCCACCTATCAACGTAAATCCAAACCTCTTATATGTGGAATCCTTAGAGAGATTACTATCTTAATTCCTCAAAATGAAGAATGAAACTATAAATGAAAATATTTTTTATTATCTCACTCCGATCACGATCGATATAGATACATGTTATTTACATATTGATATGAACTCTATGGAATTAATATTTTAATTTTAGAAGATGATTCACTATTTTCATTATCACTAGGTCCATATGGTCTGTGAAATTAACCTGATCATGTAAATCATCCACTAACATATGTTGACTGAGCATTTGGCATGGTGGGATGTCATCCTATAGTAGTTTTATATGCAGTCCATAAAATTGAGGGAAATAAATGAGAAATATATTCATATTTCATTACATAGTATCCAAATTTAAATAAAATTACTTTCAATAACATACCACTAGAAAAATAAATATTCTATGTCCCTGAATCCCACAAGATATTATAAATATAATTTGATAATGTGTATAGGATCCCAATGGGAAATAGGGTGGATGAACCTATGTTCAATAATTTTGTGTTGGGAGTTATTCATATCAGTCCAGAAATGACTGACTATTCGTATTCCTTCATGATGTCATAAGGATACCCAAATCATGATGTAGAGTACTAGATCCTTATTACAAGCTTAAAAATCAAACAATAAATTCGAATGACCTATATGAATGTAAATGTTTAACAAAATTTTTAATCAAAACATCAACTATGATTTCACTCTTAGAAGAGAATATTTGATCCCATTGTTTGACTATGAATGATGATTTATTGTTGAAATCCACTCTGAGAAAATTTTACATCATATCATGTTCTCGTAGAAATATTATGAAGGAGCATGAGAAAATTCGGTTACAAGATTAAATTATTCAGATAGGGATGACATATTCCTCAACATCCCAAATCATAGAATGGAATTGTTGATTGTTCATAGAATCATGGAAGACATCATTGAGGTTAAAATTTACCCAAAAATACCTAATGATATGAATTTATAGATGATAATTATCCTTTAATATCTATAATTGTTGACTCAATGTTTGTATGGTTCTAGAATAGAACAAATCCAATGATGGGTAGTTAATTTTTCCCCAATGGTAGTATAGGTCAGTAAAAGGTACTATAAAAATTAGGCTTTGATGGGTTCCTTAGATGAATTGATTGAGAGGAGTCTATAAGAATTGTTTATAAATCCAATGTTGGTGCCTATTGTTCCCATATGTGACTGATTAATATGTCATAAAAAATCAAGTTGATCTGATATTTCTAGAATTTGATGATGTTGGATTTTTGATAATTCACCAAAATGGTTCATCCCTATCATGTGAATTCTAATTTCATCTGTCAACCCCAAAACTAATTTCACATAATAACATACTCCAAAACATTTTCCTTATGGGGAATGGATGTTTTGGGGTTACACCCTCCTCCTATAGACATGATTATTAAATAATTCCCAACTACTACATATTTCTTCTATGAATGGGCTAAAGAAATACCCCCAAACAATATTGGACCCAATGAATTAATAATATCATGAATTATAAAATTATTACAAGTATTTCTATCCCTTACTCAATATTCTCGGAAAACAGTACCATAATCAATTTTTAAAATATGAAAAAGATATACCATTAATATAAAATTGGGTCCCCCCATTCATCCTACTTCAATGTAGCATAAAATGAGAAAATATATGATTTCAAAAAAACACAATCATACATACTCCAGAAAATAGTGGACAATGAAATGAAATCCAATCCCAACAAGATTTTACATTATTTGTGGTCCTACCTTACAACAACCTGTACTACTATGAATGAATCCTTGTATTCATTTTCACATTGAACAAAAATAATTTTCCTCCTCAATGTTTGATTTCCTTCACTACTCATTTCCATTTTCGATCAGTATTCCTTGAAAAAGGATTCGTAGATGAATTTAGATGAATTTGAATAACTTTTTGAATGATACTTCACACAAAACATCACATTGAGGTTTAGTAAACCTGAATAGATTGATCATCAAATAATAAAGTAGTTTTTCATTTATTCATGAAAGTGGATGTATTTTTGTTCATTTGGACAGGGATGATACGAAGGAAGAAACATCCGACAAATGAATACACAAGAAAATGACCATTAAATTCCACAATTTATATTCTAGTTGATCATATACATTGATCACCATGGATGATGTGAATACAATAACCATACAAAATAATTGTTTCTAAATAACTATTTCCTATGATTAAAACTATATTTCTCTAGTCATATAAACTAAATCTAATAGAAAACATTCTTCCTTACCACATAACGTAAAAAATCATAGATAAGGCCTTACTGAATGACTATAAAAGGCCTAATCGAAATTTTCATAGTCATAAGATATTAATTATATGATAATTCCATTAACAAAGGATATTAAAATGTATACAGTCCCTCTTCATCAACCATAGGATTTCCTAGGAAAAGGTCAAGTCATCCTCATGTGACATGTATGTGATATCTCATCTTATAATATCATTTACTGAATTTCATGTAATATTTTAAAAGACATACACCAATTCAAATATCTTCCCTCCTTCCATTGAACCTACATCCTAAACATAAGAAGTTAGATTCCATGGAAATCTACAAACTATGTGTTTATAGGTTCTAACATTGATGTGATATATATTGATGCCCAAATCATGTATCCTAGTCCATTTTAAATTATATAAATGATGGAAAATTTCTCTATATATATGTGATATCAGTGTAAGTAATCCTTATCTTGAATTTAGTACTAATTGATTATTGTTTCCACATGAGATGTAGTGATTCCTTGAACCTATGTTTTAGTCCTCTTAACTATTTCCAGACATGGGTACATTTGTCCCTTGTCATGTTTGACACTATTCCATTCATTCATGTCAGATTACTCCTTAAAAGAAGTTGATTCCTGTTCATACATGTTTGTGTTAATCAGTATCTTTAGCATCTTTCCTTTAATCCACTCAAAAAAAGTGACAATCCCTCGCAATTATTTTTTTACACATCAATCATAGATCATGTTGTCTTAGAAATATTTTAAGCACCTCCATTCATGGTCATGATACATCACTGTACAAGAAATATGACCTTAATCAATCTCTACATTATTCCATAGAGATTTTATCAATTCAAGAATTCATACAACCCATTCTTATCTGGTTATCCGTTTTTATTCATGTTTACTTTCACAATGATCCTATTTCTAGTGTGCTGTATTTTTCGAAATAGAAATACCCAATGAATTTTATACACAAAATTACTCAAAATTATCCCTTCCGAATCATTTAATTTATTGGGTACATAACCAATGAAATTTAAAAACTCACATTGGTCATAGGGATGAGATATTGGTAACTTCACACATTTTTAGTGGGAATTATTTCATATACCAGAACCCTGTTATATATTTACAACATATTTTTGAATCCCATTAGAATTTAAAATATTCAAATGTTCACCGATAATTAATAATAATAAATTATATACACTTACTTATTGAAACCCATCAATATGTAATAGGGTTCTCCATCGATTGAATTATTTTGAATGTATCAATTATTATCCATCTTGGTTATGTCTATTATTTTGTTCTTCTGGTTTTTATCCATAAAGTTAGGCTATTTAGAATTTATCATCATACATGGAGATGCTATTTATTTATATTCTGGGAGAGGGTCCATGACTAGGGATTCTGATATATCTTCATAAGAGGAATTGGATCATGTGTTGTTTAGTCCCTCTTAATGGGACATGTCATACCTTTTACGATCATGATTAATGATCCAAACCTTGTAGTTTAACATAATATGTCATGGAAATCAACTAGGAAGATGCCTATTATCCGTTGGTCATTGACATATACTGGAAAAGATTGAGGGACCATGAAGGGATATATCCACCCATATAAGGGGTAAATATTAAGAGGAATATATCCTAATAAGGATGGATATAGAGAAACCCAAATAGAATATGACCCACTGTTTAAATTATGACACTACTGTTTATGTCTTCTAGAAAATATTAAGATGTGTTTTGGGTGTGTTGGGTTAGAACCATATATAATATTTCTATATATCCCATTTGGAAATCCAATCCCACATAGATCATAATGGTCGTGTAATACATATAAGCAGGAGGCCCATATGGTTGCTTCAATGAGAATATGGACATTTGATGGCTTTATTTACATATAATACGACCATTTGAGGGGGTGATAACATGGTTTGGGGTTTACACCCAGTAGGAGGCCAAGAAGGAAAATATTTTATCTTGTTTATGACATGATCACCAATAACCTATAAGATCATGTGAGACATGAAAAATGTGAGAATCAAGAAGAAGTTGATGATTGGAAATCCACGTAATTTCTTTCGTCTTCTACTAGAACAGGGTGAGGTTATGGAAGGAATAGGAATCCCTAAAATAAAGACTATGTGATTATTCTAGGAGGAATTATAAATTCATGATTATAGATAGAAATAGAGAAGAATCAAGTACTAGACAACATCAATACAAAACATATGTTGTTCTACTAGATATCTGAAATGGGTGGGCCTCATGAACTAAAACTAAGGCTGGGGACCTCGTTACTAAGGAGATTCAAAATTGTAAATGCCATGAGGTCCTAACCAATTATGTTGAATTAGGGTAGAATATATTTTCCCTAAAGAATTAATGATTGATTGGGAGACATGACAATGTGTCCTATGTTATGGTCAAAAAATTATGGGTCTTCTATGGTGGTTTTGGTTTTTTACCATGTGGTTGAGGTCCCAAACGAATGGAATTCACTATAATTGATGATATGGGACACAGTCCGGTGATGTTTTCATCTAGGTGGTACTTTGGTGAAATAAAGTCTACCTTAACCGTGGAAAAACATGGGAAAACTGATATGGAGTTCAAATAGGTGGTACCTAGGGAAACATAGAGGTACATCACCTAGGTGTTACTAGAGAGAACCTGGGAAATGATAATCCTAGAAAACCATACCAAGGTGAGAAATTGTTTGGTCCACTTATTGTCTCATTAAGAACATTATGAAGGGTCTTCATTATGTGTATGTTCGAAGAATATTGTTCTAACCTCTAAAATGGAAAAATTTCCCACAATAAATTCATTTTTGGGGCTATATTTCACATTAAGTAACCATAGAATTACCATATAGGTGCATTACCCCTACATTTAAAATCTCATTGAGATTTAAATCCCATAAAAATGGGATACATAAGAATCTTACTAGAGGATCAAACAAAACACCCTCAACTAACCCTAGCCTTCAATGTGACATATTTTCAGTAGAGTAATATCCAACGTGGAGTGTCATATTCATTCATGGTCCCACAATCAGAATAATTACTTGGATATACTCCTAATAAGATCATTCTCATTACCTAAGATGATATATCCTATCTAGTCCCCTTAGGTCCTTTTGGCATAATTACCACATGAAATCTCTCTAGGCATCTTCCTCCAAGACATCCTTCAATCATGACTTTAAACAGCATGGTTTAATCTTTTTCACAAGGCCATGAAATATATGATGTTTCTTGTTAAGTGGAACTAAACTATATATTTTATGATTTATCTAATTATGATACAATGTAATCCCCTATCATTGGCTTTATCCATTAATCTAAAAAACACCCATCTCATTGGATAATGATAAATTATAAAGTTCATAGCTGTATCATGGAAAATCAGAATCACAAGACAAAAAAACACAACCAAGACGGAGAACATATGATAAATATATAAGGTTCTTTTAACGGAAACCCTAAGATACATATTTTTGTTTTCTCATCAACACATTTTTATAATTTCTTCTTAATACATAAATGTGACTAGTTCTATATTTGTAATTAAAAATTGATTCATGAATATGTATCAAATCCGTAAGAGAGTTTAGAAGTAGGAAAAAAATCCCACTAAAAGGTTGTGAGTTGCCTAACCTCCCGTATAATAATCCAATGAATGTTTTAAGAATATTTGGGGTTTACTATTGAATTCATGACTTTTGAAATCATGCGCATGTGGTATCATGAATACATTATTCATTAGGTTTTTCCTTTTAAACAAATAAACCCCATTAGAAACCAACATGTCATGAATATAGTCATAAAACAACATGTATACACCAATAACCATTTTGATAAGTATATACATATAATTTCTAGAATGGGACTACATGATTTATCGATGGTCTATATTTAACTTTTCCCTAACCATCAATATATGACTAATGAATTCCTCTTATATTGAATGTTATGTTTAATTTATAAACAATTTTCCTTATCATAAAATATCAGTATTGAATACAAAAATTTATAATATCAAAATTTACCTAGCCTATAAAGTTATTTTCTATATAAAATACCATATGATAAAGGATATATAGTTTTTGAAATAATCATTTAACAACCCAAACTGTTATAAATAAAATTCCACATGTGATTCAATTAAATGTTTTAGAATGTAATATGGTTATAGAAAACACATGAACTTTTTGGGTATATAATATAATTTCATATTCAAAATGCCATTATGTAGCATTTCCATTTTTCATATAGACATTTAATAATTGTCATATGCCTACTATAAATATGGGCTTTTAACAAATCCAATTGGCACAAACAAAGGAATTGTTGACTTCAAATAGAAGAAGCATACCCTATGAAGTCAATTATTAGAGATTCCTTGGGAGATTACATATATAGAATATTCCCATCAACAATCTTAATTTATGATCCAAAATATTATACATTAGAGAAAAAATTTAAGGGATAAGTTCAGCTCATTGAGATAATGGATCAAACCATGTACATCGAAAAACCCCATGAAATTCTACCCATCATGCTTCTTACTCATAGGGAGTTATATATTGTATTAAAGGGATATAAATCAAGAAACCAGAAATATTATTATATACACTATTATTTATATAATAATGAATATATTTTCATCCTAATTTTGTTACTCAATAAAATATTTTTTTATATATACTAAAATATAAATAATATTTGCGGGACATATCCAAATTCATTTTAGAAATTTATTTTGATGATTTAATATATTTTTAAAATGAATATCTTTTTAATAAAATTTTATTATTAAATATTTATCAAGTATAAATGATGAAATATATTTTTAGGATGTGAAATGTAATTTTTATAAGGGTTTGAAAATTGTTATTGTCAAAAAAACCCATCATTTCTCAATAAATTTCAATTCTAAATGTAATAGTGAAAATATAGTTATTTTTTAATTTATTTAGATACATTGAACATAACATTTGGAATTATAACATCGAAATAATAAAATACTGAATGTTTTAAAAAAAATTCAGAGAATCGAATTTTCTAGTAAAAGTTTAATACTGTATAAATATATTGTGTGCATTTTGAAAACAAAATGACCCAAAAGTGATGTAATAAATAATATAATGTTTATAAATATAATAATATATGTTTTATCGTAAAAATAATGTGATTTAATTTTTAATTTATTTATTCTATAAATCTATTCTTAGTCCTTCAATCCTATTAAAATATTTTAAGGTTGTTCAATCATTTCATTTTGTGTGTAGATCGTTACACATAATCAAGTGTATTATTTTGGGATTTTTTACCCTTGTACAAATAAAAAATATGAAATAAACTTCCATTTGGAAGAAAACTTGTTCAAAACCAATGGTATGGTTTCTGGATTTGGACATATAATTTTATAGAGTCAACAACTTATGTTTGAGAAAAGATACAGAATTAAACACTCATTTCTATAAATACCAAACCAAGACCCAATTTGTCTTCACTAAAAATACATTTAGAATTTACATACTATTCACGCCCTATTTATAGACCTCCTATGATGTCTCTATGATCTAAATAAGCTTCTCTTACACATTTAGTGCCACACACACAAGTAAGGGATCCATTATTTTCCTTTTTATTCAAGTTTTTTTTATTTTAGTATTCCTTATATTTTTAATTTGTAATGTTGGGATATGTATTTACATGTAACTATTAGTGAAAAAGTGATTTTATGACAATTAAATACCCCTTTCAATCTCATTAAAAAATTTATGAATTTGTAATTGACGTCTTTATGCTGCTGAATTTTCACTGTGATTTTCCATGACAAAACAATCACATAGCGAATACCATAACAATTTTATATTAATGGTGTTCACAATTATACACTTATAAATAATTGAATTAGGAATTATATGTATCTATTACACAATACATGATTATATAATAAAATATTATGATGAATGAATTGAAGATGGATGATCTATGTGGCGCCCTTAAGGATGAAGATGAAATGAATGTGAACGGTGCTCCCAAAATTATATTGCACTACAATGAATAGGGTAATTATTAGTCTCATGAGAAATAAAATTGGGATAATGAATAAACCTAATTCCTATATGGTACTTGGTTATTTAATATGTATTTTCTGTTATCTATGACATATGGTTATGATTCAGTGTTTTATGTTATCAGCACACTTCCCAGGTTTCTATAATGATTATCTTGGTATATCATGTCTCATTGTTTTTTTATTATTCATACTCATTTTGATATGCCTATTTTCTAAAATTGATTATTATTTTCATGTTATTTTCTTGTTTTTACATTACTAAGATTTATATCTCACCCCTTTTTATGTATGTCCCTAGGTTATCTCATACTATTAGAGGTATGATCATGTTAATGAGGTTTTCAATTAATATTTTCTATTCCCAATTTTAAGTCATCTTATATTGTACATAATTATCTATGACGAAAAATGTATTGATATTTTAGGTTGTATAAATAGTAATATTATGTAACAAACCATGTATTAATCATCATTAAGGAGGAGGGTTTTATAGTTGGATTAAAAGAAAATGTTTAGTAAATTTTCGGATTAGGATTAGAAAACTATAGAGAAAGTAACAGTGATAATATTATGTATATTAAGTAGCCTTAAATTTTTGTAATTATAGATTATGTGGTTTATCTATAAAATGATTATTTTTTTGGAAACAATATTTGTACATGGCTATGGAAGAGATGTATATACGGGTAAATACTCTGAAAAGGTGCAACTTACTAGACTAAGAATAACATGGGACATGGTAAGAGGACTTACAACACAACTAGATTGAATATTCAAAGGGATATGCTATGGAAAATTTATATTACAATTATAAACCTATATTATGAAAATAGAAAATTCCCATAATAATATATGTTAAATAAATCATGGATAACATAGACCATGGGCTGGAAATCCATAAGTTAATGAAATAAATGTAATATATTTGATATCACTTTGATGTCATTCGATTCCTTTTTATGGGTTTAATAGTTTTAAAAGTAATAATCCAAAATTTTCAATTTATTCTACAAATTCAACCCAAATTGGTGGAATCAGGTAAAATACCAATGTGATGTGAAATTAGATGACTACCGTAATGAATTTAAAAACATGATGAGATAGAAAATCATGAAAATTAGGTCGATAATTTATTAGCTGACACAGGTTTTGAATAAAAATTTGGATCATGAGGATAAAAAATATATCCCTATGAACGAACAAGATGCAACTGCATTCATTATGAGACAAAGGACTCTGACTTTTAATGGGTAATCTGATCCTTTACTTGCGGAACAAAGGATTAATACTGGTGAGAAGATATTCTCTATCATCAAATGTTACGAAGAATTCAAGGTTGTACTAGATATATATCACCTGGTGGGATAATCCAATCAGTGGTTTTCATTGATCAAGAATAGAAAACCTATATAAGAGAAAAAATATATGGGGTGGAAGGAATTATTTTTTAAAAAAATTGATAAATATTATCCTTGCACTCTCCTTTTTAAAATTGAAATAAATTTTCTAGCACTGACGAAAAAAGATGTTGAATCTATTTAGGCACACTGGGAAAACACCCCAGGTCTTTAACAATATGCCATTGTCTTTGTCATTATTCCCAAATTCAATGATAAACTCTTGTTTTCTGTGCTAAAACCATGTTTATGAAAATCCCCATAGATATGATAATTTTATAGCTATAATTAAATTTTTTAATGTTCCCTCAATGTTGAAAAGGGGATTGGTGAATCTCAAGGGTGTCACATGGATATTAATTGTAATGTAAAGTTTAATTTTTCTAGTACTATGGAGTAATATGTGGGTGATGTGAAATTATAATAGTCTATGTGTTAATGGTCCCAAATAAAGAACCCTATAAATTCAATATGGGGAATGCAGAAATTATTAGGTGAGGGAATCGAGTTCACCTAGCTAACAATTGATGAAAGGAGAAACACACTAATTTGTTAGAATATAGGAATTATATATTCAACCCTAACCACATATATAATTTCTAAAACTTCATGGATACCGAGAAATTTTCCAAATAATTATTTAATCTATGTGTTTACGGATACATCCAAAAACCCTCAAGGCATCAATGGTGAGGTTTCTCCATCACAACCAGAAAAGAGGATCTTGAAAATGAAGTGGGGATATGTAGACTAGTTATTCAATCAATATTACTGAATGTTCATTTTGATTATAGTTCTATGAATTTATTTCATATCACAAATTTTTAATAGATCTATTCAAACACCACCACATATCATTGAACAAGATCTATCAATGAAAACAAAAAATGGGGCAATTATTTCATACCACATATATAACTCATCCTATAACCAAATTTTTGGGATAAACATCACAGCTAACATCTTCATAATCCCCCTGATGGAATTTGTTGCAATTAAGCGTATGGATTTTATTTCACTCTATATATCCAACAAAAATTATCATGATAAGGAAATAACCCTCTGTGTTGGGAATCTCCCTTCTATTCTATACAAGTGTTAGTAGAATTAAGAATGTTCTTTAGCACCAACATCTCAATTATGGATATCATTTCTATATGGGAAAATATATATCAATCAAATGACTGAGTATAAGAAAAATATAATCCCTGAAGACATGACCATTGTGAGGGGATATGGTTATGTGAATTCCAATCAATTGCATAGTCATACACTTAGTTAAGGGGTAAAATTAAGAATCGATATTATACCTCGGTTAGTAAAATTATCCACGACATACTGTATAGTGGGTTTGATAAAATTGATACATTGAAGAAAAAACTACATGTTAATCTAGATAATGTTTTCATATGCCCATGTACCTCACAATGGCGTCCACTAGTCGTTATCATCAAGAAGAGGTATGAGCGAATTTTCATTTTCATTAATTATCATGACCACAAATGTATTACAATAAAGAATAGGTACCCTCTAGAACATATTGATTACTTGTTCAATCAGATATGTGGAGCACAATACATTTTCAAGGTTGATCTGAGGTCAATATATTTCCATTTTAGGATGAATATTGAGGATCCCCATAAGACATATACTCATACAAGGATCAATCACTAAGAATTCATAGTTTTTGTAATTCAGACTCGCTAATTCTCCATAAAATTCATGTAATTGTTTAATAGAGTCATAGAATATTTCATAAAATATTTGTTTGTCTTTATATGTTATAATCTAATATTATTAAAATCTTAGGAAGCACCAGATGATCATCTGATCACTATGCAATAGAATATTCCAAACTAAAAGCTTTAGCCAAGTATGGTAAATGTGAGTTTTTTTGAAGGATGTCTCATTCATGTGGAATATTATGAATATGAATGGACTATATATGGACCCTTCAAATAAATAAGAAATTTAATGATAGATGAGGAAAACAAATGTGATATATATCCATATTTATCTTGGATTAGGTAGGTGTTATCGTGTTTTTGTGAAATTTACATCGATTGTCAAACCCTATAACCAAGATAACTCTGAAGGAATCCGGGATTTATTGGAATGATGAATGGGAAGAGAGATTAAAGGGGATAAAAATGAGGCTTATCACTACACTTGTGATCACACTACCCACATGTGGAGAAATTTTCTTGGTGTTCGGAGATGCGTCAAATAAGGGATTAGGTTGTGTGTTAAAAAAAATTGACATAATCATATCTTATTCTTCATGGCAGTTGATAGTTCATGAATAAAACTACCCAACACATGATCTGGATTTGGAAGATGTTTTATTCTCTTTGAAAAAATAGAGACATTATCTTTTCAGAAATTATTATTTAAATATACATATCACAAAATCCTCAAGTATATATTTTCATAGATAGATTTTAATTTTTTCAACGGATGATAGTTTGT
This sequence comes from Viscum album, assembly GCA_963277665.1. Classification (NCBI taxonomy): domain Eukaryota; kingdom Viridiplantae; phylum Streptophyta; class Magnoliopsida; order Santalales; family Viscaceae; genus Viscum; species Viscum album. The sequence goes on from OY728146.1 coordinate 1,116,988,981, forward strand.
TATGATCAAGGACTATAAATTCACAATTCCCTTCCATCCTATAAAATTAAATATTGTGGATTATTCTATATTTAGAAAAGATCCTTAAATTATGTCTTTGATAATAATTGAGAAAAATAAGTTCTTTTTTTAAATGAAGAGTATTAACATGTGAATCATAAAGGAAAAAACATCATGAATATTTCAAAAATGATTTCTCATCTGTCTCTTATGGAGAGGTCAAGGGATTCTCATAGATATAGTGTGGGAATTTAGATGGTAATGGACATAATAAAAAAATTTATCCATTGAAGATTAATGTTAACGAAGAAGTTTTTGTGACATTTGGGTCATGATTATGGGAGCATCAAATCCATATATGAAGATGGAGTTGTTGGATGTTATAAATAGTTAAACCTTCTCCATCAACCTAGGATGTAAAATGATTTATAAAAAAAATTCAATGTGAATGCTTTGTTGAAAAATATGTTGAATGATATCTCATTATATACATAAATATGTTTTTATTATATCATGTGATGTGGAAAAGAAAAAATTCATGGGGATGATGAAACCAAGGAATAATATCAGCATTAGATTTATCACTAGTCGTCGAAAGGCATCAATATGAGATAATGATATCTTTCTTTGGTGGATCATCTTATAATACATCATAATTCATTATTGTTTGATATGATTAATCACTCAATCAACATTGAAGGATACATAGTAGGGAATTGGATAACAAGCATGGAACACCACTATAAATTGAATCGGATCAAGATCCAATATTTTCCACTATGTTATGAAATATATTAAACATGCAATAATTTTAATTTTGATCTTCTGCATGACTTATTATCATCAAAATAATGGCCAATATGAGCGGGCTTTCCAGTCACTTGTGGACATATTGTGAATATTCATAGTTGACATCATAAGTGGATGGGGTCAAAAACATCCTCTGGTTGATTTATAAAAAATAATTATTTTTAGAGAATCATGAAAAATGATCTATATGATGCACTTTATATAATAGGTCTTTAACATATGCATGTAGTTATAATTTTAATGAATTTAAACTAATATGTCTTAAAATAGTAATGGAAATGGTAGAAATGGTTAGGACCATTCAGCAGCACGTCAATGCTGCCCAGAGATGAGAAAAGATATATACTGAAAATAATTTATAATAACAAGTGTTTTATTTTGTAGAAATGCTAATCCTTGTTATATATCTGTGTATTAAATTCATGTGATTTTAGATGATTTTTAAAGATTAGTCCATGATACATCGTCCCCTTTGAAATCCCAAATCACGACAATGTGATGACCTACCTAAAAGAACTCACACCTAACCCATCTCAAGTAAATGATGTATTCCATATATACCTATTATTAATGTACATATAATACAAATATAATTTAATCAATACTGATGTATTATTTTTAGAAAATGATCTCATATGTGATGATAAGCCAGTGAAGATCATAGATCATAAATACAATGTTCTACAGAATAAGAGTATTCACTTTGTCAACCTCATATGGGGAAACCACATGTTTGAATAAGTGACTTGGAACCAAAGGATGTGATGAAATAGAGTCAACCTAATCCTTTTTAGTGTAGGAAATGAAAATTTCAGGGCCCAAATTTCATAAGTGGGGAATACTGTAATGACCCAAACTATTACATAAAAAATTCCCTATGTGGTTTAATTATTTTTTTACGTAATATAGTTATAGAAAACCCATTAACCTATTTGGTTTAATTATATCATTTTATATTTACTCCAACGTTAAGTATCATTATGATTCATAATAAAACTATTAAAAAATTACCATCTAAGTAACTGAAATATTTTGTTTTAACAAATCCAAGTAACATAGAAAAAGGATGTGATGGCCTCAAAAAGTATGATCATACCATTTGAATCCCATATAATAGAGGTTCTATGGGATATATAATCTCTATGAATTCACCTTTACCATGATCAAGATGAGATCCAACAACTTAATTATGAGAAAAAAATATTTACAATAGAATTTCATCCTCATCTATATCATGAACCAAACCATGTAACCTGAACCACCAAATAAAATAATCACCATTACACACCATACTCTTGTGGAATTTTCTATTTTATTGAAGGGATATATATGAAGAAACTATAAATATTAGTATGTAAATTGATTTTATATAATAATTAAAACATTTTTATCATATCTTTGTTACTTTATAAATATGTTTTTTTCAAATTAATAAAACACATATAGTATTTTTGGTTAATATTTTAATTCAATTAGTTAATTTTGTGTATAAAATAATGTATTTTTTAAATAAATTACATTTCAATAAAACATTATTATTAAATAATTTTTACCAAAAATGAACTATCATCAAATTTTTTATGATGTCAATTGTAATTTTTAAAATTTTCGAAAACTATTATTGTTAAAAAACAATAAATTTGTCAATAAATATTGATTATTTTAAAAAAATTAAAAATATAACATTTAGATATTTATTAATATAAAATGATTATTTTTTTGAAATAAAAAATTTAAATTATCCAATGGTGATTTGTTCTCTTCATTTTTCGAGACAATACAATTTTTAGGAAAAAAATGAAAAACTTTTAAATATATGTTGTTGATTATGACATCCAAATTACCCAAAAGTGATTTAATAAATACTATAAAGAATATATATGAAAAAATATATGTTTTGTTCTTAAAATATTGTAATTTTATGTTTATTTGATAAATTTTAAAAAAATCATATTGAATCTACCAAAACCATTAATATATTTAATTAATATAATTTTATTTGTTTTAGAGTACAACTCAATTCAACACAATAAAGGTTATTCTTTTATAAATTTATTCCCATAGATTTATAAAATACATATAAACAATAAAATTTTGAATACAAAAGGGGAAAACCATGAGATGGTATGTTTTTTGGTAATTTTATTATATAGAGTCCAAAAACTATGATTGAGAATTGATATTGAATTCCCCACTCATTAACTATATAAACCCACGAAATATCTCATTTATCCTCACTAAAAATACATGGAATGAGTCATTACTCTTCTCCCACACTCTTGAGTCCTCCCACGGTTCCTTCAACTCTAATTAATCTACTGTCAATCTTTTGGAGTCACAATGTCAAGTTAGGGCTCCTTTCCTTCTTTTTTTATTAAAATTTCATTATTACCATATCATTTTAATTCAAAATCTTAATGTCAGGATATGGACTTCAATGTCCCAATTACCTTCCATTTGATGTCTAAATTATGAGAGAACGATTTCACTCTCATTGACCCATTTTATTAATTTTTATGTGGCATCATTATGCAGTCAATTTTTCACTAAGAATTTCAATGAGAAATCAATCATGTAGTGAATACAATAAAAATTTTATATACAAGTTGTTAACCATATATTTCATTGATTAGGGAAATACATTTATTCATTTCACATATAATGATCTCGTAATTAAATGGGATGATGAGTGAATCCATTTTCTATGATCTATGTGGAACACTTAAGTAAGAGAATAAAATTAATGTGATGGTTGTGCCCCAAATAATATAATTCTCTAATGCATTGGGTAATGTTTTATCTCATGAGATTTCATGTTGGGGGAGGAAGTGAAACTGGTACCTTTATGGTATTTTTTGTTATTATGTATTGGTAGTTATCCATGACAAAAAGTTTATGATGAAGTGTTCTATTTTGTTGCCACATTTCCCATGATTCATTTCTGATTATCTGGTTGAGTCATGTCTCATTTTTAGTTTTTATGATTCTTAATCTTTTTTTATTTTCCTATTCTTTTAATATGAATTATTCTCTACATGTTATTACATGTTTATTCCCTTGCTATTTTTTATAGATCACCAATTTTTTATGTATATCTCGATGTTATCCCATAATGTTTTATGTACGAGCATGTTATAGAAGATTTATTAAAGAAGTTTTATTTCCTATATCATGTTTTTTAACGAACATCCTTAATAAATACCCTAGAGTTTTCGGTATTCAGATTTTTATTATGTGTAATCTTATTTAGTAGATATTGGATTAATATGTATTAAATAAAAGGGTTGTTATAAATCACATACAAGGTAAAAAAATATGGACATTTAAGAGAAATTCAACATCCAAAGATCTGATAAAAATTAATGTTTAAAGACATAGTTAAAGAACAAAAATTAAATAAAATATAAATTATAACAAAAATTAAATATAAAAGTGGGTTTTTTTAAAAAATTATTCTTTTGGTAAGTAGAATTGAATTATTAAAATATATATTCATTAATAAAATTCATTTATTTGGACCATTGGAAACATTTTAAAGAATATAAATACCATAAAATGTTTTGGGAGGTGGGGAAATCCATTAATAATCTATACATAAAAAACATTCTATTCGTGTTTTTGAAAATAAATTTAAAAAATAATTTTAGGAAATTAAAATATTGCATTTTTACAATGTCAAAAGTCAAAGATAAAATCACATGTCCTGCATAAAATATTTTAGTAATGAAAAAGGTATTTTGTGACATAATTTTTCTAAATAAAGTCATAGAAGAAAAATATACCTAATCAAAAATAGTAATAATATCTAATTTTCTCTTTAATATTACATTTACTTATTCTAGTTCCAATTATTGTAAAATTATTAACAAATAATTTAAAATAATTAATTTTTTATAGTATTATATGTGGGAAGGATTTCAATATGGATAGTTTATAAGAATTTTTCAATGAAAATTAAATAAATCCATGAAAATGATATAGAAACATAAATTAACAACTCATTGATAAATTTTAAATTTTATCCAGATTAAAGAGTAAACATGAATGGAAAAATTATTTATAATGATTTAATATAAATTAATGTTAAATACAACATTATTGAAATATAGGCACCACAAAAATAAATAGGTTCATAATTCCAAATATGTACCAAGGAAATGGAAATTGGGAAGAAATTCGTTACCTGCTATTCATCTTTCATTGAAATAGATCTCACCACTTATATAATAAATGTGAATTAACAATTATTATGAACTATAGAATTTTACATACTAAAAATTTCATAAATGATCAACTTATAAAATTTTTACACCTATTTATTAATAGTTTCATATTAAATCATCATTTCATGGTGTTGACAATATTGTTTTATCAGGAGAATTTTGATTCAGTAGTTTTAGTCCATGTAAAATGATTAAGGATACACGATATAAATAATTTTATCCATGATATTAATATAATATTTATTAACTATATAAATTGATTCATCCAATCATGTTAGTGATAGAAAATTTACTACACCGTTTGTGGAAATAGGGAGAACGAAGTACGCATAAAATCATTATTAACAATTTTATAGAAGGAATGAAAGATATATAAAAAATATTTCACATATAAAAAATAATAATAAAATAATTTAAATAATTTAAATGTAATATATATATATCTTTATCAGAGTCCGTTTAAAACTAAAATGAATAATGAATCACATTAATTTGTCAAGGCGGTAGTCCATAGGCACGCACGAGCAACATTTTTGTTTTCCAGTTAATTGGAAGGTCAGATAATAGATATTATATTATAATTAAATATGAATAATTATGTCACATATTTAATATAAAATAATTACTTCCATAATTATAACTTTTTAATTAATTTTTCAATGTTAAAAAATAACACTATAATGTGGAAATTGTTTGTCATATTTATGTGCGATTAATGTTTTTTCATTTTATAACATGGAAAATAGATGTAAAATATTAATTCATTATCAAAATAACATATCATAAAATATATCATGATAATTTATAGTCTTATGATAGGTATAAAAATATAAGTTATGTATAAAAACATGTAAACATGAAAGATTCTATAGGAAAAATTACCTCTTATCTAATAGACTTCTATTAGATATATTAATAAGGGCCCTCAGAATAATATTTAATAATGAAAAGAATGTATAAATCCAAAATATATAATATTTTTAGAGAAATGATCTTATTTTTTGATATATATATTCAATGAATATTTCATGAAAAAATAGATGTGGTATCCTATTATAAGTTATGTGAGGCGAACTTCTAGAAATTCAAGAAATATGAAAATATAATATGTGACTAACTAATGTAAAATGAATAAAGACGGGATGAATTAGATTATAAGGAGTTTATTATCTTTATATGAACATAAAATCCTATTTATATAGGTTTTGATATCATTTCAATACATATCTTTTAGATGAACTATTTAGTCATCAAATATTGAAATTAACACTAGTGATAAATATTTAAATATTAAAATTTTATAATTTTACATATTTGGTGAAAATTTTAACAGAAATGTGGAAAATATTACGCTATAGATCATTTATTATCTACATGTCTTATTATTGTTTTTTTATTTTTAAAAACATTAATTAAATATTTTTTTCAATAAAATATCATAATTTTATTATTGAAACTACTCAATTAATCTATCATTATCGTCTTGAATATAGTGAAAATATTCAATACAAAATTATAAAACATTAAATATAAATAAATGTATTTATATTTAAGATAATGTATCAAATTTAATAAATAAAATTCAATTACCTTTAATTCTTCTAGTATTATATATTTTATTTTTTATTCAATTTGTACAAAAATTGTGTCGACATTGTATATGTGCTTCTAGTAATTTTATAATAAATATTAATTAGAAATAAATTATTATAAGAAAATTAATTTCATTAATTATTAATAAATCTTCATGTTAATTGACAACATGTTATCCATATGTCAACATGTAATAGATATTTATAATCAAGAGAGTGGCATTTTTTATTTATACAGAAAAAATTATATTGGTCATTATATATGTTTGGTATCCCATAAATAAATAAATATAAAGAATAATGGGATATTTGTAGAAATAAAATGATTAATTATGAATTTTCATGTAAATATTTTCCATAAAACATAGTTGTAGCCTTAATTATCTAGATTTTCCCTTAATTGAGGAAATAATGTTTACAACATTTAATATAAATAATGCCTAAAAATAAAAGAGACATATTTACAAAATTTTAAACATCCTATTAAAAATATGGAATCCATTTTTTAAAAATAAATTCATATAATTTCTGGAATTTTTTTAATAATAATAATGAAAAATGATATGAAAAACTATTTTCTATAAAAATATGTTTTTAATCATAAAAAATATCTTATATAAAAATCATATAAATGGTTGATCATAATGTAAATAAAATAAATATTTTATAAAATTAGTTCTAAATTGAAAATATTTTGGGTCTTTTGAATTACATTATTTAAATTAATGAAATATTTACAATAACAAATGATTTTCATAATGCTAATACTATCTTATAATAAAATTATAATAGGTTATATAATTTTTTAACTAGATGATATGTGTAAAATAAGCTACCAAAGTGATTATGTTTTTTTAAATTATAAATTCCCACAAATTATTTGACTGTTACATGTTTTCCATATCTCCACTATCATTATGGACATTGAGAAAATGTATAATAGGATAAATGTGTTATTTATTATGAATGTAGGGATAGTAAGATTATGGGAGATTATTTAATCTAAAATATTCAACCAATGAAAAAGGTGGATTTGTGTTTTTTTATAATGGGCATATTAGTATAAATTGAAATAATTATTTCATCCCCATTTTGAGAATAATAATCATCTCATAAAAGATATAATATTCAAAAAAAATGATATCTTCTAGAATCCCCCATGCCACTTTGTAAGAACTCAGATCTTCATTTTCAGGTATGTCTTCCCTTTTTCTGGAGTCTTTGAGAAAAGAGGAGTTTCTGGAAAATTTTGAAGAACACACCCTGTACTCCCTTGTCGCGCTAGGTCGTGTGTTGGCCGTGTCCGAGCCACACACACAGTGTATAGGGGGATGTGGAGGCAGCTTAAAGTGCGGTATGGAAAAGTAGAGTGCATGTCGTGTACGTAAGAAGTACACGCTGTGTATTTTCTTTTTTTTTCATTAAACCAACCGAGGTCACGCCTAATCAACAGAACCATCTTCTTCTAGGTCTCGTTCAACTGAGATATGTCGTACGGCCACAAAACTTCTCCGAATCCCTCAGCCTTCATATTTTCTCTGAATCGACCATTGTCGAGTGTAATGGAACCACATCGATGAGTTCTTCCTTCTCCTAGATCCTCGTTTTCCAATTCCTCCTATTTCTTAAGTTATCATGGGATGAGAGTTTTGTGTATTTTTGTAGATCTACGCCATTCTGAGGAGAATCAAGCCTTATGGTTCAAGTATATCAATGTCCTAGGATTAAGGTAGGTGGTTTGTGCATTACCATTCAATGTCTTTGAGTTTTATGTGAAAATTCCACCAATACCCATGAACGGGGTGTTGCGTGTTTACCTTTTTGACCTTATGGTTATTCCTGCCTTGTTGACATGCTTGTGTAGAGGTAAATTGATCTTGATTGTGGATAATTGTCGTGCTTGGATGTTTTTCCCATGCATTGTTCTTGTTACGACCTTTGGGTCTTGTTAGCATTTGGCCGTTGTACCTATTTCCATGCCTTGTGATAATAGGACGAAATGATGTTGTTAACATGCTTGTTTCTATATAGACTGTTTATCCATGTACCTATACAGGTGTACTTTGGTTAGTCAAGTAGCTCTATAGGTGTACTCTGGACTTATAGCATTAATATGCACTGACTAGCACGAGACCATGAGAACCCGGTGCTATAGACTATAAGGGATAGACTGAGAGAGATTCCCAGAGAGTCTTATACGTTATGGACAATACGAGGATAGAACAAGTGAGATTCATCAGAGAATCTTGTAAATTATAGAAAACATGGTATATACCGAGTGAGCTTCCCAGAGAGTCTTAGTTATTATATACTACAGGAGGGTAGACAGAGTGAGCTTCCTCAGAGTGTCTTTTCCTTGTTTGGATGTCTTTAAAACCATCCCAGGATAGAGGAGTAGTTGACCAAGTGAGCTTCCTTAGAAAGTATATGGTATACTTGAGGCTATAGGAGGATTGACCGAGTGATCTTACTTATAGAGTCTCTAGACCTTGAGGCCAAGAGGGTTAGACCACGTGATCTCCTCGGAGATTCCCAGACTACGCTAGACTATAAGGGGAATTGAATGACTGAACTCCCCCAGAGAGTCTTATAATTTTGAATGACCAAACCAGAGGGGTTAGGCTGAGTGTACTGCCTAGAGGGTTGTGGTAATTGTTTGATAGGACAAGAAGGGTTGTGTGCAAGTACTTTATAAAGGGGTTCCTATTATGTTCAGCTGTTTGTTTCACTACTTCTTGTTGTTATGTGGATTGATTACCATTGTATATAATCTTGTTACTGCTTACTGTGTACTGTCTATTGTTTACTGTTACTATTTACTGCTTACTGTACTATTACCTTCCATATGCTCACTGACTGTTAGGCACAGTTCTTCTTGTGGTTTCCTGCTCGGATTTTAGTCTCACACCTTGTTTGGGTCAGGATATTAGGCCCAAACAGACTATGTTGTTGCAGATAGAGACAAGGGCATGCGCCCTTGGACTTATGGTAATTTATTTCATAGAGTCGGAGAGCATGTTACCAAGCTTTGGCTTGTGATGCTTAGGAGCTGTTTAATTTATTTTGTACTTTTTTTGGTATTATTGTTTTTTTCAGCATTGTGACTTATTTGGATTCTTTCCTAGATATATATCATGCATCATTTCATATATATACATATGTTCTCCAGTTGTTTTCTGATTTAGTTTTCCATTGTGTAATATTGTTGGTTATTTACTACTTCCACTCTTTCATGTTTATTTTCATCCTCTGTGTACTCTGCCAATGAGGGCATAGTTTTCCCACTATCACACCCATGGCCCTCGCTGCTAGTCGACAACCTCTTGCGTTTCGGGAAATGTGTTTGACGCTATGTGACCAACCGTGTACGGGGCGCCTTTGGGTGGCATCCGGAACCGGGATGTTACAAAGTGGTATCAGAGGAATTATTTTCTTTTGATTTACTTTTTTGGAGCCTTTATCCAGGTATATGACGAATTCGGTACTTGGTAATAAGCTTTTCCCGGGAGTAGCTAACCCGTGTACAGGGAAAACCCACACCATGACATTTATTGCAATTTGTGGATTTGAGATTTAACATTTGATATGATATCACCTAGAGTGATTCAAATGACTTGTGTTGTTATTTTTGTTTCTATTATAGTTCCATTTCTATCGTAACCCGATGAGATGAGGGTATTCCATCTCATTCATCATATAGGCACTTGTTAGAAATCATTTTCCATGCATTTTTTCCATGCCATCTTGGATGCATTAACGATTGCTTGCTGTTGGGATAGACCTTGTGTAGATTATTCATGATGTTGTGATAGATGATTTGATAGAACCTCTGCTGTTTGATGGAGGATTGGTTGAATTGTACCTTGCTTAAATGAACGCCAAATTTTGGTTCTTGAGGTGTTATGGACCCTCTTGAATCCGATATTGGTGAATCATTGACCTGTTTTTCCTTTTATATGACTGTATTAGATGCCATTATTTGATTTGTGAGGAGTATGGGCTCCCACGAATCGGAATTTGGAACCATCATGCCTTGTTTTTATATGTTTTTGGGCATCGGTGAAGTTTCTGAGCTACTGCCCAGAAAAACCCAGAATACACGGCATGTACTTTAGGACTACACGCCGTGTAGTTTCAGACAGTGTCACTGACTGTGTGAACATGAACACGGGGTTGTGGAAATGACTTTAGAAACACGCCATGTAGTTTATATACATGTCGTGTTGTATAGAGCTGTGTACTTGGCCATGTCACTAACAACACAGGCTGGGGAACCATGTGGAGGACACGCACTGTTGGTCAAGAACACGCCGTGTAGTTTTGTTCCAGGTACCTGGCCATGTGACTAACAACACGGGTCACCAAAACCTTGTCCACTACATGCCGTGTCCATAGGGAACATGCCGTGTAGTCTTAGTTTAAGAAGACCATGGGGGTTAGCCGTGTAAAGAGACTCGGGCAGGGGAATAGAGTTCAAGTACACGCCGTGTGTGGGAACAACACACCGTGTAGTTTATGGTGTTACATGACCAGAGGTGGTAACAGTACACATATAACACCCTAGGTAAATAAAAAAATACGACATTTTTATATTTATCCCTATTTCTGAATAAAATGTTAATATTAATTTAAAGGGAACTCTATGCTCGATGGCTTACCCAATACGCAACAGCAAGTTCTTTTGAAATCTTACGTTGCGCTCTAATAAGAAAATAATATTATTTTAAATTGTAGTTAACGCCTAGCCATTGTAATGGCGGGAATGAACAGAACTAACTACAAAATTATTATATATGTTTGTCAAATATTTTTACTTTTTACAATAAATGTTAGAGGATTAAAAATGTGAATGAATCCAATTTTATGCTTAAACATTCTAATATTCTATAAAAAGTTGATTAACCGCCTTTTGATGACGAACCTCTTTGAAATCCACTTTTTGACAATTTTATGTGTTATATTTGAAAAAATAAAATTCTTCTTTAGAATCGGGAGAGCAAAGTTTACTTTGTGTAAATTTTTGGTATTTTTCCGATAAAGTTCATTTTTTAATGAATAGTGAAAAATGTTGTATTTTAATTCAAAACCTCCTTTTAATCTAATTTATTTTTATGATTAGATTGTATATTGAATTGGTTTTAAAGTGAAATTAGAGTATATTTTTACCATTTAATCCAATAGTGGTCGTTGGAATTAATTTCATCTTGAAATTGGACTTAAACTAGTGTCAATCTTTTGATACTTTTTGTTTCATAAAAACACGCAATTTGCTCCGACAGAGGGTATTAATTATTAAGTTAATTAATTTAACTTATATTTTTTTGAATTTTTTAAAATAGACATTATTTTTTAATTCGGAATATCAAATATTTCTTAGGGTGATTTTTTGGTATTTTTCTGGAAAACTTCAATTTTTGATGAATAGTGAAACAACTTAGTGGTACTTAAAAAACTGATTTTTCGTTTAAATGAAATTTTACCACCTCTGTGTTTTGAATTTCAAAAATCTGACATACATGGTTTTCATTAAGAATTAAAATTTTGTTCAATGGGATTAAAATATTTCTTTGGTGAATAGTAACTGTTATATTTTAATCGCGATTAGAGGTAATTAGTGTAATTTAAGGTCAAAATAATGTTTTAATAATATGAAATGAACTAGACACATGTCCTACCCTCATTGGATGTGTCATAGCCGACTAAGAAAATCCATGGGTCAACTTGGGGACCCCATGGAGCCACTTTTCTTGGAAAATGACATTAATACCTTTTTATTTAAAGTTAAAATTAAAATGTTACAAACATGTGTTATTTTACTAAAAATATTTTTAGATGGGGTTATACAAGTCATATTTTTTACTTTAAATATTCATTAGAAATCTAAAATAATTTCCTAGATCATGATATATTTTTTATAATTTTTATATTTTAAATTAATTTATTTATTTATGACACCGTGATGATGCAGTGATTACCTCATAAATGAACGATTTAAATAAAATGAGAAGATATGGTGCAATCTAAGTCTTACACTTGTCAAAAACCTATTGGATGGGTGTATTTCGAAACCTTATCACCTTATCCTCGAAATATATCATTTTTGGACCATTTAAATCCAAAAAACATTTTATAATAAAGTAATATTTTATAACTTTCCAAGAGTGCCCCTCCTCTCCTCTTATAAAAGGCCCCTACCTCTACCACCTTACAAACACCTCTCAAGCCATTGGCTCTACCAACCCCTACCCATTTCATCTCATAACATCCCTATCTTCATCATTAAAGACTCACATTGGGTAGAAACTTTTCCAAGGAAGCCTTTGAGCTCAAATCAAAGAGAGTTACCCGATTTAAAGGTAATGTCTTCCCTTGTGTTCTTTTGTTTTATTTTTCTTCTACAAACCCCTAAACTATTTTTTATTACCCCTATTTGTAACAAAACAGTATCTTTAATATACTAGGATGTTTTTATAAGACTTATTTGAGCTACACTTACACACACCTTCATCTAATGGTTAAGGAACATATTGTTTCTGTGGTTGGCGAATTTATGCCTCACGAAACGATGATTGTTAAATCTTCTTTTAACAAATTTAATGGTGGCAATTATGATGTCACTATACTTTATATATGATATATATGGTAATTATTTTTTCTATATTCTTTTGAATTTTATATTTAAGACATGCCTTTATGCCTTTCATGTTGTGCAAATGCGATAATTTCTTACGAGGAATTGTGGACTACCGCCCCCTCAAGTGATGTGACTCGTTCATGCAATACATGGAATGTATAAAGAAGTAAATTAATAAAACATTGTGACCTATATAACATATATATTATACTGTAATAATATATATATATATATCAATTATTTTTAATTCAATTAATATGACAAAGAAATGAAAGTAGTGTTCATGCGTACGTACGACCTACCGTCTCCATGAACGGTGCATTTCATTTCATTTCATCTCCAAATGTTATGGAGTAGTATAAAATGAATATATACTGGATATATATGATATTAAAAACATAAATACTATTCTGGATATGATGTACCTATAACTACATGGACAATCATTTTCAAACAAGTTCATTTTGACTCATGTACCAAACTTTGACAAAAACGTCTGATGTGAACTCACATTATTAACCAATTATTATAACATTATAATATGTGATATAAACTGAATAATAATCTTTATAAAAATTCCTTAAACAATTATAAATTGACCAATGTTTATTATTCAGGAATATAAAGAAATGAACAAGACAAGTAAGACTTGAGGTAAGGGATCCTACTCCTCTCTTTCTTTTTTTGTACACTCTTTTATGTCATTCCTTTTAAGCTAATCTTTCTTATGATTGGGATGTTATTTTATATTACCCCTGCTGTAATTTTTATTTTCATATGATGAGAGACCATATTTTCTGTCATCAATACATTTTGGAAGTTTTGAGTTGCACTGTTAGGCTGCCGAATTTTTGTAAGAGATCTAACCTCTCTCTTTCTTTTTAAGTACTCTCCTTTATGTCACTTATTTTAAACTCCTATTTGTTATGATGGGGGATTTTTTTATATTTCTATTTCTGTATAGTTTATTGTAATATGGTGGGATACTCTATTTGATCTCATCAATTCATTTTTTCGATGTTTTAAGTGGCGCCGTTAGGCTGCCGAGTTTTCGTAACGGATTGTTCATCTCACTTTTTGTCCCGTGAGATTTAAGACACATTTTCTACCATTTCCTTTGAGTGGTGTATGTAATTCCCATTATTATACTCTTTGTGTAATATAATTTCATTTATGGGTATTTACATATTCATTGTATGACCCGTCTTCAATGGGGTGTATGTTTCAAAAGTTACCCAAGTCGGTAAGGGAACCTTTCACCCTACTCTTTTTAAAAGACATCTTTTGTTATGTCTTTTAATTCACATACTATTATGTTGGGATATGTTCGTTTATATCCTTATTGATGTAAATTTTATGTCCAAGTGATGAGATACCCTTTTTATCTCTCATCAACTCATTTTCTGAATTTTGAAGTGACGTCGTTAGGCTGTCAGATTTCTGTAAGGGAACTTCATAACCCACTTTCAATTCTTTGGGTTAAACCTCTACTTCATGATTTTATTATTCCAAGATTATATGTGGAATCTCTATGTTGTATTTTCCATAAACCTTTGTGTGGATATACTATTTGTACACATAATAATCTCATTGATTAATTCTTATGTCATTTAGACGAACTTGTATCGGAAATCATAACTCAATATCATTTCATTGAGTTAAATATCTATGTCATTGGTTTTGTTTTTCCAAGATTATGTGTGAATGACCTCTGATTGTTTTACAATTAATATCCACTTATATTTTTTGTATTCATATTTGTCACACATAATCATGTAATTGATTTATCCTTAATCTAAGGATACCGACTTTGTAAGGGACTTCGTCTCAATCTCCTTTCATTGAGGCATATATGGTTTTATACACAACATTATTTTATACGGTGTATAAACCCCTTTTACTTTTAATTTTATTCAAAATTAATCTTTTTATATGAAGCGTTTTACTTAACGACAAAAAGGAATGTTTCTTTTAATGTACGCGGTGACAACGACCTTTTCCGTCACCACGAGTATTATTTGGTCTTTGGATTCCTCAAAAAACCGAAATGTTTTTTAAAATGAAATAAATACCATATACTACTTTATGTATTTTTGTATTGAAAATGGTTTTTATAATGGATTTTTCATGTCAATATATTTAAGTGATATATTGTGATCAAAGTGTGGAAATGTTTTCATTCCATTATATTTGTTTTATGTCTTATGATTTTATAATGGTACTTAGACATTCGACAGGTGGTTTCATGATAAACCATATGACGGGTGGTGCTGTGAATACCAGGATGGGTGGTTACATTATAACTTCCAATGCATTGGGTATGGAAGTCGGTCGTATGGCTATTCCATTAAGTGATATGTGTGGAAGTCGGCCGTATGGTTATTCCATTTGAGTATATTTATGTCCCAAGTTACCTTTATATGTTATGTGATCTTTATATGGGTTTTATGGTAATATTTTAGTTACAAAAGGGTAAGTAATGAACTTTTATTTAGTTAATAGTTTTTTTACTACTTCATAATGGTGAAAAGTATTAATTTGATAAATTATTCTTGGTTTAATTGTTGTTTTGAAAAACTAACAGTACTCCTTCTTTGTGCATCCCATACTAGGCTTTTTATGCTCATCCCAAGTTTTTGAAATTTTTTCCACATGACTTAAAGATGAATAGGGTCAAGGATGAGAACAAGGAAATAAATGCTATCTAAAACATGGAATAAGACATGTTTCTTTTTAGGAGTTTCTATTTTATGGAAACTTAGTAGAAGTTTATACTTTGTAATCTTTGAGATGTAATAGTTAACTCCCAATTCTCTAAAACTCTAAACCTGAAAAGATCCTCAATGTGAATTATTCATTCAATTAAATAATAAGTAATGTTTAAGGCTGGGGCCTTATAGTTAGCATCAGAGGTCGGTTTAGATAACTTTAGAGGTTTGGGTATTCTCTAAGCATAAGTGACATTACCATAATGGCTAGGATTTTAGAAAGAGTCATAGTTTTTAGATAAAGTGAATGAGTAAGTATTCCATGGTGTTTATCTTCCTCATTAGTACATGATAATTTTCTCGATATACTCACACTGACATTTTTTTGGTTCTAGTAAATGGATGGATCTAGCAGGAACCACTGTAACAATAGGTTGAAGGAAACTGTGTTGGTTCCCTGATTAAGAGACTGGATGAAATGTGGGATTCAATGAGGAAACTCGTGGTTCTTCTAAACCAACTATCAAGGAGTCATGATCAATCACTTGAACCATGGTATGTTCTCTAATGCATCACGTACGAGATGACCAACTCGATGTGGAAGTTTAGGTAATAATTATAAAGGTAACCATTAGAGTTTATATGATCCTTACTTTTGAGGTAATTATGGGTTACTATATGTTTTGATCGAAACTGAAAGGCATGAGATAAAATCGATGTTAAATTATGTTATGATTATTTTTGAAGATTTTATCACGTTTTGGGGAATGTTTTAAGAATTATATAGTTTTGAAAAATGGAAAACACATAGACCATGTGACAACCTATCATGTCGGACAAAGATGTGGGAATCAAACCCACAACTGAAGTGCGACTGGTATTTATCGCCTACATCTGGACTACGTGAACTCCCTGGTTAGTTTGACTAATTCTTTTTAGTTAGATGATTTTAGGAATGAAGAGTAAGTTTATTTTGGGTTATCATTGGAAATGATTAACCTATCATGGAGGATATGTGATTAGGTTAATTACTTTTCAATATGAGACTTTAAGAGAAACTGATGTTATTTGGTGATAAATTTTAAGGTTTATCTTGGAAGACATTGTGATTAAATCCTTTAGAGATTTGGGTTTCAGTCTTAGTTTTTATTACTTTGAATAATTTTATGGATAGATTTTTATCAAATGGTATTCGTTAAACTTTGGGTTTTGTTGGAAAATTTTTGGAGATTAAGAATAGATTTTCTTTTTATAAAGGGTTATCCTCTTTGGGTATTATCTGATCTCATACTAAACTTTTTGGTTTTGGTTTTGGATTTTGTCTAAAGACAAGGGAAATATATAGTTCTCTTCTGTGGAGTAGGTGATTCTCAAGAAGTTGATTATAGTACTATTAATGTGAACAAGTCTTCTGAAATACTCATCATTTGGGGAAAGTATGAGTTTGTGTAAGAAATATAGTAAAAGTTGAAAGTCAACATGACAAGTAAGTATATTTCCTGAAGATAAAAAATAAATTCCTCAATGAAGAGTAACTTAAAACAAAAATGTTGTCTATTATCGTTTCCTACTGGGGAATCGAATACCGTTTAACCCATCACACGTTTGTGATTTTCTTATGGTTAACTTTCTCCTAGACATGTTTTCCATCACACTCCCTCAGAACATGACCCTTTATTTTTTCTTCCATATCCATGTTTTCATACATGGAATCCTAGTATGGGTTAACTCGGGTGACCTTTGTACTTCCCTTTCTTTCTTTTAATGTGATAGTTTAATTTACTCCTTTTCCGATGTGGGGCTTTCAATGATGTTTCTGAGCCCAATTTTAAAATTGCGAGGACACAATTCCCAAAAGGGGGGAAGGATGTAACACCCCAGGTAAATAAAAAAATATGACATTTTTATATTTATCCCTATTTGTGAATAAAATGTTAATATTAATTTAAAGGGAACACTATGCTCGATGTCTTACCCAATACACAACAACGAGTTCCTTTGAAATATTACGTTGCACTCTAATAATAAAATAATAATATTTTAAATTATATTTAATGCCTAGCCATTGTAATCGAGGGAATGAACAGAACTAACTACAAAATGATTATATATTTTTGTCAAATATTTTTAATTTTTACAATAAATGTTAGAGGATTAAAAATGTGATTGAATCCAATTTTAAGTGTAAACATTCTAATATTCTTTAAAAGGTCGATTAACCGCCTTTTGATGACAACCCTCTTTTAAATACTCTTTTTGAAAATTTTATGTGTTATATTTGACAAAATAAAATTCTTCTTTAGAATTGGGACATCAAAATTTACTTTGTGTAAATTTTTGGTATTTTTCCGATAAAGATCATTTTTTAATGAATAGCGAAAAATGTTGTATTTTAATTCAAAACATCTTTTTAATCTAATTTATTTATATGATTATATTATCTTTTGAATTGGTTTTAAAGTTAAATTAGAATATATTTTTACCATTTAATCCAATAGTGGTCGGTTGAATTAATTTCATCTTGAAATTGGACTTAAACTAGTGTCAATATTTTGATACTTATTGATACATAAAAACACGCTATTTTCTCTGACAGTGGGAATTAATTATTAAATTAATTAATGTAACATATATTTTTTGAATTTTTTAAAATATAAATCATTTTTGAATTCGGAATATCAAATATATCTTAGGGTGAATTTTTGGTATTTTTCTGGAAAACTTCAATTTTTGATGAATAATGAAACCACTAAGTTGTACTTAAAAAACTGATTCTTCGTTTAAATCAAATTTTACCACCTCTGTGTTTTGAATTTCAAAACTCCGACATAAATGGTTTTCATTAAGAAATAAAATGTGGTTCAATGGGTTTAAAATAATTTTTTTGTGAATAGTAACTTTTAAGTTTTAATCGCGATTAGAGGTAATTAGTGTAATTTAAGGTAAAAATAATGTTTTAATAATATGAAATGACCTAGACACATGTCCTACCTTCATTGGATGTGTCAGGACCGACCAAGACAATACATGGGTCAACTTGGGGACCCCATGGAGCCACTGTTCTTGGAAAATGACATTAATACCTTTTTATTTAAGGTTAAAATTAAAATGTCACAAGCATGTGTTATTTTACTAAAAAAAAATTAGATGGGGTTATACAAGTCATATTTTTGACTATAAATATTAATTAGAAATATAACAATATTTACTACATCATGCTATTTTTTTATAATTTTTAGATATTAAATAAATTAATTTATTTATGACACTGTGATGATGCAGTGATTACTTCATAAATGAACGATTTAAATAAAATGAGATGATATGGTAAAATATAAGTCTTACACTTGTCACAAACCTATTGGATGGGTGGATTTATAAACCTTATCACCTTATCCTAGAAATATATCCTTTTTTGACCTTTTAAATCATAAAATCAGTTTATAATAAAGTAATATTTTATAACTTTCCAAGAGTGCCCCTCCTCTCCTCTTATTAATGACCCCCACCTCTACCACGTTACACACACCTATCAAGCCTTTGGCTTTGCCAAAACCTGCCAATTTAATCTCTCCAAATCCCTATATTCATAATTTAAGCCTCAAATTGGGCAGAATCCTTTCCAAGGAAGCCTTTGAGCTCAAATCAAAGAGAGTTACCCGATTTAAAGGTAATGTCTTCCCTTGTGTTCTTTTGTTTTATTTTTCTTCTCCAAACCCCTAAACTATTTTTATTACTTTTTTTGTAATATAACCAGTATCTTTAATATACTAGGATGTTTTTATAAGATGTATTTGGCTACACTTACACACACCTTCATCTAATGGTTAAACAACATACTGTTCATGTGGTTGGGGAATTTCTGCCTCACGAACCGATGATTGTTAAATCTTCTTTTAACACCTTTAATGGTGGCCATTGTGATGTCACTATAATTTATATATGATATATATGGTATTTATGTTTTCTATAAGCTTCTGAATTTTATATTTAAACATGCCTTTATTCTTTTCATGGTGTGCAAATGCGATAATTTCATACGAGGAAGTGTGGACTACCGCCCCCTCAAGTGATGTGACTTATTCATGAAATACATGGAATGTATAAAGAATGAAATTAATGAACATTTGTGACCAATATAACATATATATTATACTGGATTTATAATATATATATATATATCAATTATTTTTAATTCAATTAATATGACAAAGAAATAAAAGTAGCATTCATGTGTACGTACGGCCTACCATCTCCATGAACGGTGCATTTCATTTCTTTTTATCTCCAAATGTTATGGAGTAGTATAAAATTAATATATACCAGATATATATGATATTTAAAACTTCAATACTATTCTGGATATGATATACCTATAACTACATGGACAATCATTTTCAAACAAGTTCATTTTTTACTCCTGTACCAAACATCGACAAAAACGTCTGATATGAACTCACATTATTAACCAATTATTATAACATTATAATATGTGATATAAACTGAATAATAATCTTTAAAAGAGGTCCTTAGGAAATTATAAATTGACCAATGTTTATTATTAAATAATATAATGAAACAAACAAGACAAGTCAGACTTGAGGTAAGGGATCCTACTCCTCTCTTTCTTTTTTAATACACTCTTTTAGGTCATTCCTTTTAAGCTCATCTTTCATATGATTGGGGATTTCTTTTATATTACTAATACTGTAATTTTTATGTTCATATGATGAGAGATTTTATTTTCTCTCATCAATCCATTTTGGAAGTCTTGAGTGGCGCCATTAGGCTGCCGAATTTTCGTAAGAGATCTAACCTCTCTCTTTATTTTTATGTACTCTCCTTTATGTCAATTATTTTAGGCTCCTCTATGTTTTGTTGGGGGATGTTCTTTTATATTTATATTTATGTACATTTTATTGTAATATTATGAGAGACTCTATTTGATCTTATCAATCCATTTTTGGAAGTTTTAAGTGGCGCCGTTAGGCTGCTGAGTTTTCGTAATGGATTGTTCATCTCACATTTAGTCCCGTGAGATTTATGCTACATTTTCCACCATTTCCATTGATTGGTGTGTGTAATTCCAATTATTATACACTTTGTTTAATATAATTTCATTTATGGGTATTTACATATTCATTTTATGACCCTTCTTCAATGGGGTGTACGTTTCGAAAGATACCCAAGTTGGTAAGGGAACCTTTCACCCTCCTCTTTTTAAAAGACTTATTTTGTTATGTTTTTTAATTCACATAATATTATGTTGCGATATGTTCTTCTATATCCTTATTGATGTTAATTTTATGTCCAAGTGATGAGATACCCTTTTTATCTCTCATCAACTCATTTTCTGAATTTTGAAGTGATGTCGTCAGGCTGCCGAATTTCTGTAAGGGAACTTCATAACACACTTTCAATTATTTGGGTTAAAACTCTACTTCTTGATTTTATTATTCCAAGATTATGTGTGGAATCTCTTTGTTTTATTTTCCACAAACCTTTGCGTGGATATACTATTTCTACACATAATCATCTCATTGATAAATTCTTATGTCATTTAGAGGAACTTGTATCGGAAATCATAACTCAATCTCATTTCATTGAGTTAAATATCTATGTCATTGGTATTGTTTTTCCAAGATTATGTGTGAATGAAATCTGATTGTTTTACACTTAATATCCACTTATATTTTGTGCATTCATATTTGTCACACATAATAATGTAATTGATTTATCCTTAATCTAAGGATACCGAATTTGTAAGGGACTTCGTCTAAATCTCCATTCATTGAGGAATATTTGGTTTTATACACAACTTTCTTTTATACGGTGTATAAACCCCTTTGACTTTTAATTTTATTCAAAAGGAATTTCTTTATATGAAGCGTTTTACTAAACGACAAAAAGGAATGTTTCTTTTAACGTACGCGATGACAACGACCTTTTCTGTCACCGCAAGTATTATTTGGTATTTGGCTCCCTCAACAACCCGTAATGTTTTTTAAAATGAAATAAATACCATATACTCTTTTATGTATTTTGGTATTGAAAATGGTTTTTATAATGGATTTTTTATGTCAATATATTTAAGTGATATATTGTGATCAAAGTGTAGAAATGTTTTCTTTCCATTATATTTGATTTATGTCTTATGATTTTATAATGGTACTTGGAAATTATACGGGTGGTTATATGATAAAACATATGAAATGTGGTGTCGTGAATACCAGGATGGGTGGTTATGTTATAACCTCCAATGCATTGGGTATGGAAGTCGTCCGTATGGCTATTCCATTAAGTGATATGTGTGGAAGTCGACCGTATGGTTATTCCATTTAAGTATGTTTATGTCCCAAGTTACCTTTATATGTTATGTGATCTTTATATGGGTTTTATGGTAATATTTTGGTTACAAAAGGGTAAGTAATGAACTTTTATTCAGTGAAGAGTTTTCTACTACTTCATAAAGGTGAAAAGTATTACTTTGATAATGTATTCTTGGTTTACTTGTTGTTTTGAAAAACTAACAGTTATCCTTCTTTGTGTATCCTTTACTGGGATTTTTATGCTCATCCCAAGTTTTTGAAATGTTTTCCACAGGACATAAAGATGAATAGGGTCAAGATGGGATCAAGTAATGACATGCTATATAAAACATGGAACTAGACATGTTTCTTTTTAAGAGTTTTTATTTTATGGAAACATAGTATAAGTGTATACTTTGTAATCTTTGAGATGTAATAGTTATGTACTAATTCTCTAAAACTCTAAACCTTAAAAGACCCTCAATGTGAATTATTAATTTAATTCAATAATAAGTAATGTTTAAGGTCGTGTCCTTATAACACGCCCATATCTTTAGTTTAGGATAATATTCCGTGTAGTTTTTATACACACCATGTACTCATGTTTAGTAAACTAGAATTTTTCCTTCTCCTGTTTTTGTTTTGAACTCTTGTGTTCTTAGTCCATGATAATCCTGATCAGAGGTGTGCATTTTTTCTATTCAAAGATATGCCTCCAAGACATCTTCTGGTTGTATGTTAGCTTCCAAACGGTGATTAGACACCGGATACGATCGACCATGGACCTCCTGCAGATCCTCCTGTTGTGCCAGCCTTGGCACCAACAGTTATATTTATTGCAGGCACCAATGCATATTTAAGGGTGGAACTCCGAAGCATGATGTAGACCTTTCAGGGAGCGCCGCTACCTACCCCGTCGATGGCCGAATTGACGCTGGTCTTTCTGCAGTAGCACCCACCTACTTTCTCAGGGGATGGAGGACCCCAGGCTATATAGTCGTGGTTAGAGGCCACACTGACGATCTTTGAACATCTAGAGATAACCCTAGAGAAAAGGGTAATTATGTCTACTTATTTGCTTCGAGAAACGGCCAAGAGGTGGTGGTAGGTTATCTTGCAGTTGGGGCTCCAACATAGTATGTCTTTGGATGAGTTCCACCACACCTTCTATGACTACTTTTACCCGGAGACCTTGAGGGCCGACTGAGCCCAAGAGTTTATGAGTATGCATCTGGGTACTCTTTCTGTTATGGAGTACTCGTTTAGCTTTATCGAGCTGCAATGCCTCACACCGATCCCAAAAGGTGATGAGTTATTCCTTGGTAGGATTTTCGAGGATGGTCTCAGGCAGGAGATCCATTCCCAAGTGAATATCTTCAGGTTGACTTTGATATACTCAATCGTAAACCAGACGCTGATCACTCAGCGCAACCTGAGGGATTCTGGAGCAGTGAACTAGGGTGGATTGACATCTAGAGATGGTGTTCTTCCAATGTATAGTAAGAAGCGCCACAAAGAGTCTTCTCATGGAGATCAGATCTGGCAGAATGTATCTTCAGGAAGTCAGGTCTTATGCTACCAGTGCTATAGGAGTGGGCATACTAGGCCTCAGTGCTAGAGGGACCCAATGGAGTGCTGATCTTGTGGAAATATGGGCTATCTTCAGCGCTTCTGTCAGTTCGTCACACCTTCATCTGGTGGTAGGGGTTCTTCTATGACCCCACGTTCAAGAGATACTTCTCCGGTTTCTCACCAATCTGGGAATTGGAGTTCTTCCGGCTGTTTGGTCTGAGGTGGAGGTCGCGGCCAGGGTGGTCAGTCAACATGTTACCAGCGACAACAGAGTGGATCAGCTCAGAGTAGTCAGGAAGGGGCGCAGAGCCACAGTATAGGCCAGACATTTGCCGTGGAGCAGACCTACTAAAAGAAAGATCTTGGCCCTTCTACAGTTCGAGGTATGATTCTAGTAGCCTCAGTTTTATCGCCATCCCTTTTCGATACTGGTGATTTGTATAGTTTTATCTCTGTTGTTATTGTGGAGAGCCTTGGGCTCTATATCATTTCTTCTTATAACATGTTGACCCTTGACACACCGTTGGGAACTAGGAAATATAACGCACATCAGTGTAGAGAGTTTCCTGTTGAGGTTGCATGGTGTCATTTCTTATGGGACCTCTATGTCCTAGAGATGACGGGCTATGACTTCATTCTCAGGATGGACTGGTTGGATCCCTTCCAAGCATCTGTCGATTGCTATCTCTGCAGGGTGAGTTTTGTATCACCAGAGGGAAAAACATTCCTTCGTAGAGGTGATTGGGATGTACAGGAAGGAAGAGCTGGACTAGAGAATCATGGTCTAGGAGGAGTTACAACCCAGATTTCTAGTCTTTATCTGGATGACCAGGGAACTTTAAAGTTATACTTTCCTCGAGTGGTGGATTGTTTCATGGATTTCATTTCAGAGGACTTTTCATGTTTACCAATAGATCATGAGGTAGACTTCTCGATTGAGCTCATTCTAGGAGCGACACCGGTGTCCATTCCTTTTTATAGGATGGCTACACCTGAGTTGCAGGAGCTCAAGAAGAAGTTGGAAGTGTTGCAAGAAAAAGGTTTCATCCGACCCAGTTCTTGTCCTTGGGGTTCGCCTATCCTATTTGCGAAAATGGTAGATAGCACCCTTCGGATTTGTGTGGTTTATCGGATGCTGAACCAGTTGACGGTCAAGAACCGATATCCCTTTCCATGGATCAATGACCTCTTTGATCATCTTCGAGGAGACTGGGCATTACTTAAGATCGATTTGAGGTCCGGTTATCATTAGTTGTGTGTTATACAATAAGATATACCTCTTACAGCCTTCAAGAGACGGTATGGTCTATACGAATATACAATCATACTGTTCGGTCTCATGAACGCGCCAATAGTTTTTATGGCACTGATGAACCGAGTGTTCCATACGTACTTATATTCCATTTTGGTGGTTTTTGTGGACGACATCTTGGTGTACTCTCACACTAGACACGACCATGGCACACATCTTGAGATCGTTCTAAGTACACTGAGGGAGCATCAGTTATATGATAATCTCTCGAAATGCAACATTTAAATGGATCCGATTCACTTAATGGGTCACGTCATCTTAGAGACATGAGAATCAGTGGACCCAGAAAAAGTGAGAGATATAGTATCCTGGGAGCATCCAAAGAATGTCTTTATGGTGTGGAGTATTCTAGGGATGTCTGGATACTACAAGAGTTTCATACAAGACATTTCGCGCCTAGCAGCACCACTTACAGGTGTGACCAAGAAGGGGTGATGTTTTGTGGTCAGATTCTTGTGAGTCAGCCTTTCTGGAGAAGAAGGGTAGGTTGACGTAAACACCGATACTGATCTTTCTCGAGCCGGGGAAGGGATATACTATTTACTATGATGCTTTAGTATCGGGCTGGGAGATGTGCTTATACTGGGAGATGGAGTCATTGCTTATGTGTCTTGGCAATTGAGGCCACACGAGAGGAACTACATGATGCACGATCTGTATTTGGCATCTATTGTTAATGCCATATGCCGTTGGAGGCACTACCTTCTAGGAGAGTACTTTCTGGATTTTACCGACCACAAGGGTCTCAATTATATCTTCCCTTAGCGAGATATGAAACTGAGACGGTGCATGTGGGTCGAGTATCATCAGTCCTTCGACTTTAATCTCGCCTATACGCCAGGAAAGAGCAACATAGTGGCAGATGCATTGAGCAGGAAAACATAGATTCAGGCAGTTCAGGTGGCCAGTCATGAGTGGTATCTTATGGGTGTATTCTCTAAGATGCACTTAGAGGTGCACGACAGAAAGGGATATATTTTACTATATTCTGTAGCTGTCACCACTTCTCTTCTTGATCGGGTACGGATGAGACATCTATCAGACTCAGAAGGCTTAATCCTGTGGGAGAGTGTGTCAGGAGAGAACCCTCTTGCTAGATGGACAGTGGGAGAGGATGAGACCTTTCATTTCTAGGGATGCGTATGGGTGCCAGTAGACATACGAGAGGAGATGATGTGTGATTTTCATTCCTCAGTTTGGGCAGTTCATCCTGGCATCACCCAGATGCATCGTGATCTACACTACCAGTACAGGTTGCCAGGGATGAAGAGAGAAGTTTCTGGTTTTTTCATGAGATGTTCTACTTGTCATCTGGTGAAAGTAGAGAATCAGTGACCAGCTAGGCTTTTACAGTAGTTACACATTCCCAAGTGGAAGTGGAACGATGTCATGATGTACTTCATGATTGGGTTACCGAGGTCACCTCTAGGGAGTGAGGCTGTTTGGGTTGTCGTTGACAGGCTTATGAAGTTTGATCACTTCTTACCGATCAAAGAGTCCTTCAGTGTTGATGAGCTAGGACGGATGTCCATCCAAGAGATTTTACGTCTACAATGAGTTCCACACTCCATTGTTTCAGATAGAGAAGTGCGATTTACTTCTCTGTTCTGGCAGGGACATCAGAAGGCTTTGGGTACACAGCTACATTTGAGTACAACATATCACCCCCAGACTGATGACCAGTCCGAGCGTATAATCTAGGTGCTTAAGGATATGATCCGAGCTGGAATTATAGACGTTGGTGGTTCTTGGGAAAAGCATCTACCTCTTGTGGAGTTTTCCTATAACAATAGTTTCTAGGCGACTATTCAGATTACACCTTACGAGGATTTGTACGGTAGGCCATGTCGATCACCCTTATGCTGGCTGGAGGTAGGAGAGGCAGCTTTTTTTGGACCTCATCTTGTTCTGGAGACCTTAGTGAAGATATAGTTGATTTGGAAGAGAATGGATACAACACCGTCTCGACAGAAGTCTTATGCTATTTGCAGAGATGACCTCTATAGTTCGAGGTCAGGGATCAGGTTTTCCTGTGTGTCACACCGAGGTTGGGACACAAGAGGATTCAAAGACAGGTTAAGCTTTCACCACAGTATGTCGGGAAATTTGAGGTGTTGGAGAGAGTTGGGCCATTTGCCTATCGGCTGCTGTTACCTCATAGGTACCGGGCTATGCGGGACGTCTTCCACATTTCTCAGCTCTGACGTTATTTTTCGGACCCATCTCATGTCTTTCAACATGAAGAGGTTGAGCATGAAGCAGATGTGTCGTTTGAGGAGCATCCCATCAGGATTTTCGATCACAGTACTAAGGTTATCCATGGATGGTATGTTCCTCTAGTACGTGTGCTATGGCATCACGGGCGAGTGCAAGACAAGACTTGGGAGAGGGAGACCGATGTACAATCACAGTGGCCGGAGCAGTTCGAGATTTCTTCTTCTATTCCTCATGTAGGAAATTCAGGGATGAATTTCATTATGGGGGGATGTTTTTAAGAAACCAGATCTTCATTTTTAGGTATGTCGTCCCTTT
This sequence comes from Viscum album, assembly GCA_963277665.1. Taxonomy (NCBI): domain Eukaryota; kingdom Viridiplantae; phylum Streptophyta; class Magnoliopsida; order Santalales; family Viscaceae; genus Viscum; species Viscum album. Next base: position 1,117,016,672 of record OY728146.1, read on the forward strand.
TTCTAGAGTTTTTGAGAAAAGAGGTGTTTCTGGAAAATTTTGAAGAACATGTCGTGTACTCCCTTGCCGCGCCAGGCCATGTCCAGGCCACACACACGGTGTGTAAGGGTGAAGTGGTGGCTGCTTAATGCAGGGTACGTAAAAGTGTATTACACTCCATGTACTCAATAAGTACAAGCCGTTTATTTTCTTTTTTTCATTAAATGGACCGGGGTCGCACCTAATCGACAAAACCGTCTTCTTCTAGGCCCTGTTTGACAGAGAGACACCGTACGTCAATAGAACTACTCTGAATCCCCGATCCTTCATCCATTCTCCGATTCGAACCCCGTCGAGTGCGTTGGAACCTCAGCGGTGAGGTCCTACTTATCCTAGAGCCTCGTTTTCCAATTCCTCATATTTCTTAAGTTAACTTGGGTTTAGTGTTTTGTGCATTTTTATAGATCTACGCCATTCTGAGGAGAATCAAGCCTCAGGGTTCATGAATATTGATCTACTAGGATCAAGGTAGCAGTTTTGTGCCTTACCTTTTGGTGTATTTGAGTTTTATGGGAATATTCCACCAATAACCATGAACGAGGTATTACGTATTTACCTTTTTTACCTTATGGTTATTCCTTCCTTGCTGGCATGCTTGTGTAGAGGTAAATTGATCTTTCTTGTAGATTATGGTCGTGCTTGAATTTTTTTCGCATGATTTTTTCATGTTATGACCTTTGGGTCTTGTTATCCTATGGCAGTTGTACCTATTTCCATGCCTTGTGATCATAGGATGGAATGATGTTGTTAAAATACTTGTTGCTCTGTAGACTGTTTATCCAAGTAGCTCTATAGGTGTTCTTTGGTTAGCAAAGTATCTCTATTGGTGTACTCTGGCCTTATAGCATTAATATGCACTGATTGGCACGGGACCATGAGAACCTATTGCTATAGACTATAAGGGATAGACTGAGAGAGCTTCCTAGAGAGTCTTAGACATTATAAACTATAAAGGGATAGACCAAGTGAGCTTCCTCAGAGAGTCTTGTACATTATAGACTACAGGGGATAGACCGAGTGAGCTTCCTAGAGAGTCTAAGTTATTATAGCCTATAAAAGGGTAGACCGAGTGAGCTTCCTCATAGAGTCTTTTCCTTGTTTGAATGTCCTTAAAACCTTCCAAGTCGAGAGGAGTAATTGATCGAGTGATCTTCCTCAGAGTTTCGATGGTATAACTTAGGCTATAATAGGATTGACCGAGTGAGCTTCCTAAGAGAGTCTTTATACCTTGGGGCCAAGATGGTTAAACCATGTGATCTCCCTCTGAGAGTCCCCGACTACTCTAGACTATAAGGGTAATTGACTGAGTTAGCTTCCCTAGAGAGAATTATAATTTCTTATGACAAAACCATAGGTGTTAGTTTGAGTGCACTGCCCAGAGGGTTGTGGTACTTTTTTGGTAGGACCAGAGGGGTTGGCTATGAGTATTTCCCATAGGGGTTCTTGTTGTGTTTAGCTATTTGTTTCACTGCTGCTTGTTGTTCTGAAGATTCATTACCATTATATATCATCTTGTTACTGCTTACTATGTATTGTCTGCTATTTACTGATACATTTTACTTCTTAATGTACTATTACATTCCATATGCTCACTGACTATTAGGCACAGTTATTCGGGTGGTTGCCTATTGGGATTTTAGTCTCACACCCTATTTGGGTCATGCTTTTGGGCCCAAACAGACTATGTTGTTGCAGGTATAGACAAGGAAAAGTTCACTTCAACTTTTGGTACTTGATTTCATAGAGTAGGAGAGCATGGGACCAAACATTGGCTTGTGATGTTGAGGAGCTATTTACTTTTTTTTGTACTTGTTTTGGTACTATTGTTTTGTTCATCATTGTGACTTGTTTGGCTGCTTTCCTAGATATGTATCACGCATCATTTCATATATATACATATGTTCTCTAGTTGTTTTATAATTTAGTTTTCGGCTGTGTAACATTGTTGGTTATTTACTACTTCCACTCTTGCATGTTTATTTACTTATGCTGCATACTCTACCATTGAGGGAATAGTTTCCCCACTATCACACCTAAGGCCCTCGCTGCTAGTCGGCAGCTTCTAGCATTTGGGAAAATGTGCTTGAGGCCATGTGACCAACAGGGTATGGGGCGCCTCAGGGTGGATTCCAGAACCGGGATGTTACACACTTCATAGACACTATATATTATAGCCACTATGTCACCACCACATCAATAATCCCAAAAAAACAATATTTAAATTTTATTTGGTTTTGAGCATGAAATCTCACAATCCTAGGGATCAGACTCTCCAAATGAAAATTTTACCACTATTGAAAAAAATATCATTATAGATACATCTAAAGTGCATGAATATTCTTTTGGTGATCTATTTTAGGATACTAAATATTTTAACAAACTAGACTAAAATTAATATATATTAACAGATTTTCAGGGAAACCCCAAAACACTCAATTTCAAAAGAACATCATGACTACCTAAAAACATGGTATTAATAATTTCCAAGTGAAATATCATATTAATTTTAATTCATACAAACAGAAAATTGAATTATTTCCCAACCCCATTTGGTGATGGGAAGATTATATCATCCATGATTATATGTAATGTGCTGATTTTTATTTAAATGGATTAAATATTTTGTTTTCAATCAACAATCCTCCTATTAATCCCAATGACAACATAAAATTATTTAATTCCATGATAATATAAAAAATCCAAAACATCTTACACTTAATATTATCCAATTACCATGAAAAACTTCTTAACTATAACTATTCAGATGATATCTAATGACCATATATCTATGAAATTTCGTGAAACCAAATCATTCCAGAATACAATGTTTTCATCACTAGGACACATATTCTGTTGACTACTATCTATAATAGTCTTCATAAACGAAACAAGAACAAATAAACATTGCCAAACTCAGAAATAATATTCATTACATGGTTAAACTGGGTGTTTTCCATCTATATTACACCTGTGATAAACAATATTTCTAATTACAAAAATCATGATCAGCATTTCAATCATGATATTTTAAACATAACAAATAATTTCAAATAACGATCCATCCGAAAAACAATTTATGATAAGAAAATTAACCCATCATTTCATACATGTTATAAACCTCTAATCTGTGAATTCTACATTAGATTGGTTTTTCAACCAACAAATATGTTTTATGTCTATTATTATTAATCTAATTTTTTTGGACTTGTGTGTTGATGCAATAATGTGATGTTATATATTATGGTTCAACGTATTTTAATCTATATAAGAGTAATTATTCGACTCTTGACACTGAGAAAATTCGACAGGTGATTATTTGATTATTTGGTAACATTTCCCCACATAAGATCCCTTTTTTAGATTTTGATATATATAAAACCTAAAGTATATAATATCCCATTTATATTTTAATTTATGTCATATAAAATGGATTTAATTCATCTATAATTTTGTTATTAAATACCATTTACTCTAGAGAAGGTGAATTTAGTATTGAATTAATTAATCATAAATGATAATGAAGATATTTCATTGGAATAAAATGATAATTTTTGAATACTGAAGTAGCTCATGGTTTTAAATATGGGCATGCACATGGATTTTATTATATGATATTATAATTATGGATATGGAATCATATATTATATTATTTTTTGAAGGAGTTAAAATTAGAATATAACATGGTGGTGGTTTAGAGATATCATATTATTCATTGTGATTTTCAATATGGGGAGATACGTAATTTTAATTTATTGGTGTTTCTACATTAGAATATGTTCAGTACATGGACTATAATAAACTATTATTTTGTCATTTCCATATAACTATTGTTTTTCTCATATAATGTTTCCCAAAAAAACATCATGCATTGTATGATAATATATGCTAACACGTCATGTTTATTTTAGTAGTAAAGTTCATGTATAGAGTCGTTATCAATAATTTTTTTTGTATCAAAGAATCAGGTTCATGATGGTTTGTTACTCCAATTGTATGTTCCATTGGGGATGTGAGATGATATATCAATAGTATGTGTAACATGAATACCAAATTTTATAGGCATATGTGATTCCATATAGTGTGTTTTTAGAAAATAATTACATGTAATTTGTGGTGAGGGTTCATAGAGATTCATGGATAATCACTGGTGATTGGTATCCTCAATTTATTTTATAAGTAAGGAATGGGTTACGATATGATTTTGGATCGTAGTTATACCATAGCATGAAATTATATTATTGAAAACAAAAGAATATGTCATGGATTATATAGACTCAAAAATACATGTACCATGACTCTGTCGTCAAAATTTATGGAGAATATGTGATTTATAAATTCATTTTACATTTATATTAATAATTAATATCACTAATACATTGGAATTTAACAATTTATGGCCTTAAATGTTACTACTGTATAGATCAAACATGTGTTAGGTAGATGTGGGTGATATTATCATCATCCCTCTTGACATTTTGTATATTATAATGGTGTAACTGTATGTAAACCAGGAATAGTTGAATATCCATTTGTACTAGGAATGTTCATAATTATATTTATAATTTTCTGGAGGAAACCATTAGTCATTGATTATTGTGATTATTTCCTATTAATGTTTTATATTTATTTTTGTGAAACTTTTTTTCTAGAGGTATCATGCCTTACCCATTGATTTTATTATAATTCATGGTGTTGGAGCTTATTTTTGAAGTGACATATAGTTGGTTCTTCCACCATAGATTAATAAACATTATGAGATCTTATATATATCAAAACAATTAGATTTATAATCATATGGAATCTTAAGTCAATAATTTGGATGAATTTACATTGACATTGAAAAACCATATATGGATTAACCAATTGATATTCAAGATAATTTTTTAAATTTTTTCATAGAGAGAATTATCTCATTGATGTATGTAAATTTTAGGCATAGTGGTATAGAAGAATTAAAACTGGAGAAAGTTTCATCGATTCAGGTTCAATATCTAATGATTTTATTAATCATAACCCCTATTATAAATCATTTTTATCTATAAAAGTTACGGATTTTTTATTTTCTTGATTTTGTTTTAAATTTTCTCTCAATGTCATTTTGTTGTGATATTAATGTTAAATAGGTATATCAGGAAATATTTCTTTTTGGGGGGTTTTTATTATATTATTTATTATTTTTATTTTTATTCACTAGGTTTATAAGATCATCAAAGGTATATAATATAGACACCAAAAGTTTCCATGGATGCCTTCCATTAGATGACATGGTGGTTGGAGAAGGATAACAATGATAAGATGTAATGTATGGGGTAAAATTTAAATATCATGAAAATAATAAAATTATGATGTCCATTATTTCACACTAGATTTTTCCCAGGGGGATTACTTTTTATACATGATAGGGTATATGAAATATTTCACCACTATCATTTAAAGAGTGTGTCTTCTGGAATGTTTTAAACTGTTGGAGCGTAATGCATTAAATTGCACCATAATTGGTTAGGGTGGAAGGATATAGTGTTAAACTATGATTACAATATTATATGTAGGTTCTTGAGTCAAGATTTGATATCGAAGAATATTGTTCTTTACTTTGAATAATTATCCATTATAATATAATAAATATTAGAAAAATTATATTTTAAAAGGGGTATCAAATAAAGAAATATATGATATACTTGAATATTCACTATATATCATAGATTAACAATTTGAATTGGTTTCAGATAATGTAATTTTGTATATTAAATAACATTTTCCATTATATTTTCACATTTTAGATTTGTGTGGCCTTGATATTTTAGTGGAGAAAAAGTTGGTGGAGTAATGTTTATGCACATTGTGATTGAACAACATTTGTCACACCAAAAAGAAGATCAATCCACCATGTTTTTAAATTGTTATTTTTTTATAAAACAAATATTTATTTAATTTTTTATATTTGGATTTTTATTCCTTAAATATCATACTAAAATGGGTGTTTTTATTAACTAATAGAGGTATTATAATTTTATAATGTGAACTTTAACTATTAATGATGATGAATCTGTGAGAATTTGGGTATTCTTTTTTCCCTTCCATGTTTTTTTCTCTTATACTTTCTTTACGAGTCAGTGTTTTTAATTTATATATCATTTAAATGGGGATTAATTTAATATACTTCCTTTGGGAGTAACTTTATATGAAAAATATATTTCATTATCTAGATCCATTCTTTAATTATTAATTGAGGTGTGGGTTTATAATTTCTATTTTCTATAATTCCAAGTACATTTTCATAGATTAGTTATTTTGGTGATGAATAAATACTGCTAATTACATGAAAATATATGATAGATAAATTTATCAATGAAATGTCTGTGTGTGTGACTTTAATTTTCATACAACAATGAGATAATGTATATATTCAAATTTCGGAACCTAATGTTTAGAAACAATATTGAACTAATATTGGGAATATAAAAGACTATCTTGGGTTGATAATTTTAGAAATTTATTAGGAATAATTTCTGATAGATTAATCTTTTTATTTATTATGTGTGTTATTGTCATTATTTTTTAATATTATTTTGAATCATAATAAATGTTTTTGATATGCAAATATTTATGCATGGTCTAAGTTATGTGGTCATCATGTGGTAGAAAACTAGGTTAATTATGTGGTTTGATAGTGGATATTTGATATGGTTATTTTAAGATAATATCAATTTTCATGAAGTTTATGGAAAATGAAATCCTTATTTTTAGGATGTTTTGAGGTTTTTGTCCATATATAGTTATCACGATGTATTTAAGTACATAATTTCACTGGTTTTTGTGTTATTAAAAGACATTATGTATTAAGATGATTAAATATGTAAGATGATTATTTAATGATGTTTAAATGTTTTGAAATTATTCTAAACCCATTTGGATGGGTTTTGGGGTTCTTATTTGAAGGATATAGTATTCATTGGTATTGATCGAAATCTACGGTAGTGGTATTTATGTATCAGTATTGATTTTTTATAGATATATCATTCAATAGTTGTCATTGTTATAGTTTAATAGTACTTTTTTGTTTTTAATGAATTAATATATATATATATATATCTAATAGTATTATATTTTTCAATACAATGAGGGGTTTATTATTATTGAGGTTGAGGTATTTTAGTTGCATCAATGAAAACAGAGTAGTGGATAATAAAAAGTGGAGGTATTTTTAGAATTTATTTCCAATTTTTTTTGGTTTTAAATCATTTAAATTTTATTACATCATTTATTCAAGATTAATTAATCTATTTCACATAGGACAATATAGGTTTGATAAAGGTCCTAAGATGTATACATATTTAATCTCCCAGTTACTTTTTATTCTTATGTTATCATGTAATGGTTGGTGAAATTAAAATTAGTCTAGACATGAGTAGATATAGTAAGGTCTAAGTGGAATAATCTATTTGGAGTCAAATTAAAGTGGATTTAAAAATTACTAATAGTTGATTGAAATATTTTTTTTTGGTTATCAATTTTAACATACCAATACTTGTGTGAATTTTATTATGTGAGCGTATTTCATCTTATTCATAGTTGTTGATATTATTTGGTGTTATTTTTTTATATGATAGGATATGTAACAAATCCACAAATCAGTGTTTTATACCCTCGGTGTTTGGGACCAACTCATGGACTTTTAGATTGGGGATTCTTGGGAAGCACTTTATTATAATTTTATCTATGAAAATATTCATAGTCTAGTTTGTTAGTAACCAAATTGAACTAGAGATGGCATCATATGATTGATTATAGAGTTTTAATAGGTGATGTTTCCAATGTTAGTAATGGGTTTTAAATTTAATGAACATTATTTTAAAAAATAAACAAGGTATATAGACTAGGGATTTAGAGGCCATTATTAAGTGCGAGTATATAAACAGATTATCTATTAATCGATTCATTCATTTGAGAGTGTTTTTAATGGGGCTAAATGAAATTAAGGTATTATTCATCATATATAATCCAATGATAATGATTAAAAAAAATTCACTATAAAATTTTATTGATATTATGTTACTGTATGATTAGTCATAGATATGGTCCTTTTGCTAATATACTGGTCTTCAAATTGTTATACATCCTAAACATAAGAATCATAACTTTGAGGATATAATGTTTTCAAAGAGAAATCATGGTTGATATTAATAGACTATACTTGGTGGAAGGAAGGGAATATAGAATTTCCTTATTTTTCATATACTGGAAAATTTACCAATGAATTTGGAATCCATTACTCATAAAGAAGAATTGTGGTGGTTTGATGATGTGGTGATAAAATTTTATATAAATTAGATAGTAAAATAAAATTTTATTACATAAATAATGAATTTATTTCATGGAGTTATCAAACAGTCTGGGCACAATATTTTGGTGACTATGGAATATCTATGGTAACATTAATCTAGTTTCAAGATATATTACAATGATAATTTAAAATAGTGACCACATGGGAAAATTAGTAGTATGATATTTTATCAATTATGAAAGGGAACTAAAATTTGTGAGAGTATGGAGTAATGGTTGGAATATTTTTGAGATTATCCCAGAATTTTTGGCTTATGTATTGTATATTTATCACACATTGGTAATAGAGACATAAGGTTTGGGAAAATTTATTTATATTTATTCAAAAAATACTCTTAATTACATAGGATGGTAGTAAATACTATGATGAAATTTTATTTAATTACTTGAGTAGTACATGATAAAGAATAAAATAGTTTACAAAATAGTGTAAATACAAATAAGAGACTATTTACAGTAGTAAATTGTTTCACCAGAGTAGGAATTGATTTTCAAAATTATTTAGATTGTGTACTTAATTTCTCCTTCCTAAGGGTTGCTGTTTGATATTTTAATTATAACGATGTAATTGGTACAAATATATAAAATTATCTTATAATCAAGTTGGTTATTTTATTGAAGATAATAATGTTACAATACATGGGTCACACCCTGAAATACATCATCAGTATTGATTTTTGTAGTAGAAAAAACAATATAAAATAGAAAAATCATCTGTAAAGACGTTGGTGGTAGTGTTCATACATGAAATATTCTTCATGGTACAGTATATGAAGCCATTTTGGGTAGAATATGAAAATACACAATGGATAGTGTAGTAAAAAAACATGTTATGAAAAACATCATTGTGTAAATGATCATGATCAAGAAAAACATTGGGTGGTGGGAATTATGAGATTTATCTTTATAAATAATTCCATTATTTATATTTTATTTTTCTCATCAAATAAGTTTCATATGAATGGATTATTCAATTTTATAGAGTTATACGTTCAAAGGATTCATAAAAATACTATTTTTTCTTCTACACGGGCAGATAGGTTGAATATATTTGTGGTGATCATGGGGTGTGAATTGTATTAAGATGATATAAAATGGAATACTAACCAATCTTATTATCAATGAAACAATATGATTTTATATATTATAATTTTGGAATACATTCTATATTATCATGCTTGATTGTTATTGGGGATATATAATTTTCTCTTACAAAGAGGGTAAATGAGAGTCATATGTTAGAGAAGGTGACCATCATATAAATAATAAAATGTTAGAGAATATTTTATTAAAATAAGAAGGTATTATTTTGAGATAAATTAATATTCATGTGAATAATGTTGTTCAGTGTTATTGTAACACCCCATATTTTATGAATAATTATTTTTGAATAAATGAAAAATATTTGATGCCTTGCATTGCACGTTTCACCAAGTAAATAATTTATTAAACAAAACACCAAATTAATCATACGAAACCCAAAAAATATTTATTTTCTTACGTTTATTAAAATACTTTGTTTATATTATGTTACACATAATATAATGTTCCTTCAATAACTTTTGTTTCATGAAAGATTGTTTTTCCCAGTTGACAATATTCAATTAATCATTGTAAAATATTATCAAAAATATCAACTAGCCATTTGAATGAATGTTATTAATAAAATTAGATAAATTATTAAAAAATATGACTATTTATAAAATTAAATATTTGGTAACCAAATTTTTATAATTTTTTTTGATCTATATCATAATAACGAAATTACATCATTGAAAAACTATTTTATATGATAAAATATGTTTTGTCATAATAAATTAATAGAAATACTTTTGGTGAATTATTTTAATGATATATATATATATATATTTATTTATTTATTTAAATCAAACTATTTAATTTTCATCTTATTTGTTTACATTATAAGTGAAAAGAATAAATCCAATTTTACAAATAAAAAGATGAATTTTCTTAAAAGAAAATTTTAACACCATTTAATAAACCATATATATTAATAATATTTTTTAAACATTATTTAATTTTATATTATGAAATTATTTTCATTTTTGAAATATGAGAATAAAATTTATATTTTGATAAATTTTTTGTAATTTGTGGGAAAATTCTATTTATTAATGAATAGTGAAAAATACTGAATTTTAAATAAAACATATTTTTTTAAAATTATTTAGACACATAATTTATATTTTTAATTTGATTTGATTTATAATTAGTTAAATTATACATCCATAAATAAAATTTTTTCACTAGAATCAATTTAACAAATAATTTGGATATTTAAACATTTCATACTTTGGATATCTTTCTATTTAAAAGCCGATTTTTTATCCCTATAGTGTGAGTAATTTTAAGATAATTTCTGCCAATTATGTGATTTTAATTTAGAAAAAATAATTACATTTTTTAAATTATATTAATTCATAATTTCTAATATGTTTAACATAAAATTTTTCTAATTTGGTTAATGAAAACAGTTAAAATTACATCCAATGATTATGAGAAAAACGAGATTACTATGGGAATACAATTTAACTTCATATGAAAAATGAAAAAGGAAAATATTAAAAAACACATTAAATTTACATTATTATTCAATATAAAAACATATTTTAAAAAATTTATTATTGGAGGAGAATTATATAAGTTATATCTCATAATAGAGTTTATGATTTAGTATTTATCGGAGTGACACTCATCATCTACTATAAAAGGTAACTTACACCCCACACTTATTTATAACTCTCAATCTTTTTTTATCACCCAAAAATTTTGAAAATATATTCCAAAATTATATAATCACATCCTATATTCCTCAATATGGGAAAAAATACCACCAAGGGAGTTTTTTGTTGCAAACGAAAAGGAGTTACATGAAGAATAATTAACACTCAAAAACATGAACTTTTTTTTTCATATCAATACCCATAAATTATTATCATATAATTTATATATAATAAACCAATTATATGAAAAATTCTAATTTATGTAAATTTAATGACATAATCCTTGAAAAGCATTCATCAAATGGGATATGTAATCATTATTTGCATGTATGACATACTCCCACCTCAGGAACCGATGAAATTCATTCATCCATCAACACATTTAATTGTCTGGAATAATGATGCATTTATATTTTATATATGATATATATAATACATATAAATTATTTATTATTATTTAATTATTATATATTTTATACCTTCTTGTTTTCCATTATTTTGAGAATATGGTAACATTGATCATATTTACGGTGGACTACTTCCTCAAGAATAAATTTGATTCATTCACACTTTAAATGGAATGCATGATAGACATATTTAATAAAAATATTTTATAAATATGGAATATTAATTTTATTATAATGATAATATATATATATCACATAATTTTATTCAAATCAACAAAAGAAGGAAAATGAAATATCATTAATGTGTACTTATGGCCTACCATCTCCATTAATGGTATATTTCACTTCAAATTTATATCCCTTATATGTTATTATAAATAAATATATAATTAATATATATTATATTTATATCATTGTTACATTATATAAATTATCTAATCATGTTCTATTGAATATGATCAAGAATAAAAAGTCAAAACATGTATGAATGACAAAGTAGTTATTACATCAAATAGAACATTATCATGGAATTGTTAACAAATGGGTAATATAAATTCAAAATTAAATATTATATGTTATCATATATATAAATATGATTCTTCAATAGATTTATAATAAACTTATTTCTATTTTATTGGAGGTTTTGATAGGTATGATTAGAGTTAACACTTAAGGTAATGGAATTTCTAGTATCACATTTATTTCTGCAATACTTATAAAATATCATCAACTAATTTCTATTGTGTATGGTATATAAATAAAAATGAAATTATATACCATAAATTTAATTATTTCATGATATTTAAATCTTTAAATGAAGTTATTATTTCAAGAATACCATTATTAAGAATTTACTGAAGTAGTTAAGGATTTCTTTCTCACTTTTTTTATCTACGAGACACAAAACATGTTCACAACCTATTTAATGAATGTGATGTGAATATTATACATGGATCTATTATAATATTATTATGATGATAATTATTTATCTTTATATATCCATTTTATTATTATTGATACATGGGGGTTACAATTAAAAAATTTATAGAGGACAATATCTTCTCATCTGAAACTGATATAGCCAATGCTGCCATAAGCTACATTGAAAAACATTACTCAGATCATGATGAGGACTACTCTGATTAGATCATTCACTATTTTGAACCATCAATTCAGGATGATCATAATAAAATGATTGTTGACAGTCCCACAGAAAAAGAGATACATGATTCTTTATTCTCATTAAATATTGAAAGTGTGGCAGGTCCGGATGGATTCACGAATAAATTTTTCATGTTTTACTGGGACATTTTACACACTGATGTTGCCAACTCCATAGGTGAATTCTTCAGATCATCTTACATCCCTTTTGGTATGAACTCGAACTCCGTTGCTTTGATTCCTAAGAAAGAGAATGCCATTAATGTCAAGGACTTCAGACCAGTTGCTATGGGTAATATTGTACCAAAGATGATTAGTAAGATCATGACACATATATTGGGATGTCTTGCAAAGGAACTTATCTCAAAAAACCAATATGGTTTATCCCAGGTCGGAACATTCAGAGTTGTCTTTTCACTGCATCTGAGTGTGTCAATGCTTTGAAAACACGAGTGAAGGATGGGACCATGGAATTAAAGATTGACATATATAAAGCCTTTGATACTATCTGATGGAACTTGCTGTTTTCCATTTTAAAAAGGCATGGGTTTTCACAACGAGTGGTTGATCTGATTGGAGCAATTCTTTCCAGTGCTAGAATATCAATTCTTATTAATGGATCTCTAAGGGGCTTCTTCAAATTTTCACGGGGAGTCAGGAAAGGGGATCCCCTTTCTGGGATACTTTTTGCCTTTACAGAGGACTACTTAAGTTGGTGCCTTACAGATCTTGCAAACTTTGGATGGTTTCAAAGGATGAAAGTAGGACAGATTAATGCTCCCTCACACCTTCTCTATGCTGATGACATTTTGCTTTTTGGAAAATCTGATAAAGGAACCATCTCCTCTATAAGAGGAATTTTTTCACACTATGAGAAGGTTGCTGGAAAAGCTATTAATTTTGGAATGTCCTAGATCATATTTGGTGAAGGACTCTCTGCCTCGAGGAAAAATAGAATTTCCTTGAAACTTGGTGTCAAAAGGGGTGCTATTCCTTTCATCTATCATGGAGTGCATCTCTTTTGGGGCAGGGTTAAAAGAAATTATTTGGAAAACATTGCTCTGAAAATCACAAATCAATTAGCAAGATGGAAAGGAGAAAACATGTCACAGGCAGGAAGGATCTGTTTGGTCAACTATGTGATTACTTATATTTTTGTCTACTTATTTTCATTGTATCGATGGCCTCGTGCTCTCATCAAGGATCTTACCGGTATAATCAGAAACATTATTTGGACTGGATCGATTCATGAGAAGAATCTGATCACAGTTGCTTGCAAAGAGTGTGTGAAACCATTCCAAATGGGTGGAATGGGAATCAAAGACATAAAGATATTCAATAACACTTTGATCAGCAAGTTCACCTGGAATTTAATTTCAAAGCCTTATGAATCCCTGGATTTTCTTCAGGCTCGCTTTGTTGAAAAAATATATGCTGGATACTCCTATTATATGCGCTCATCTGTTTGGTCTTCTTTAAAGCAGGCTTACAATGAGTTGATGGCCAGCTCGAAATGGATTGTCTGCAAGAATTCCCTGCTCAATTTTTGGAATACCCCATTGTTGTCCCGGCCTATTTGTGACGTTGTGGTCACTCTCCCTCTCCTATAGTGGATGACCATTGCTGATTTCAATAGTCCTTTGCACTGCGAGGCAGTTCCCACTCAAATTGAAACTGAAATATCGAGGTACTGCTATAGTGACTGTGACACGCTGGTATGGACTAAGAACCTAAATGGTATCTTCAACATGAGGGATTATTATCAGTCAATTTCTAGGGATTCTATAGAACCACTGGTCTGGGTAACATCTTTTAAACGAACCTTCATCCCTCCAGCACACTCAGTGCTGATCTGGAGAATTTGGAAAGGTAAACTACCGCTGCAGGCTATGCTGCAGCGCACTGGCTTCCAGATGGCAGCGGTTTGTGTCCTCTGTGTGGAGGCGGATGAAACAACCTCCCATATTTTTGTCTCTTGTAAATTTTATTACAGGTTATGGAATTACATCCAGGGAATCTTCAACTGCGGCCTTAGTTCTGTCTCGGTTGGGGAGATGTTACAATCCATCTACCAGACCAAATGCAGCGAGCAGGTTCATGGATTATTATTGGCAGCCTCAGGATGTTTGATTTCTTTTTTATGGAAGGCAAGAAATTCCTTGATGTTCAACAATATCATGACCTCGTTTCATGATGGTGTAATGACCATTCATCATGCGGTTCACACTGCTTAAAGGATTCACACTGGAACTATGAATAACAATGTAGCTGATCTTGTGCTGTTGAGATCTCTTGGTGTTAGTGGCAGGGCAATGAAGTTGTTGATGATGAAATTTATTAGATGGATTCCACCCATCTCTCGCTGGCTGAAGGTTAATGTTGATGGGGCGGCTGCTGGGGCGCCTGGTCCCTCTGGATGAGGTGGAGTTTTTCATAACCACATGGGTTTTGTCAAAGGATCCTTCTTTCACTTCATTGGAAACATATTTGAAATTGAGGCGGAGCTCTGGGCTATGATAAAGGCTATTAGATATGCTATACAATTTGGATGGCATGACTTATGGCTTTAGTCGGATTTGTCTATAGTAGTTCAGATCCTTAGAGAACGATCAAGGAACATGCCCTGGAAGATGTTACCTGCTTGGGATGATTGTATACGACCTGTGGAGACGATTTCCATTGAAGTCCTTCATGTCTACTGTGAGGCTAATCAAGTTGTGAATGCTCTCTCCAAAAGAGAAATTCATGAGGTGAGTTCATGTTGGTCTTTCAGATCACCTACGTTCTGTAATAGCTTTGTGCAGGCTGATTATCGTGGTGAGTGATACACGCGCCTCTGTAGATCGTCCTCTTGAACGCTATTTGTAATATTTACTTTTTAATTGATTTTAATGGGAGCAGGCCAGCCTGTCTCCTGATCTTCTTGGGTATACTACCCCAAATATATATTATATCATAAATATAATTATTTTCATAAAAAATTTATCCTTCATTTAATTTTATTCTCTCATTGGTAGTTTTATTTAATTTTAAAAAGTGATAAATTTTTATTGATACAATCTCATTGGTTGTCATGATTGTTTACAATTATGATTCTATTGAAGAAATATTATGATCCATATATCAAGAAAAAACATGAATTCTATTCTAATATTTTTATGAATAACGTATTCCTATAATGGTACCATTTATTCCACTCATTTGTAACACAAAAAAAATATTAGGATCCTATTGAATCAAGTACTTAAAAAGAATATTAAAAAAAGAAGAAAAAAAGGCAAGCATTGAATGGGATTGTTTGAAATAAGGGAGTTCGTTACACCATAATGGTCAACATTCACCATTTTATCAAAATAGTTTTAAGCGATGAAGGACCACATTATTTTAATCTCAATGATCTCCTTATTTGATTGGACATACTCCACTTGATATTCCCCTCTATATTCATTTAAAATAATCAAGTTAATTCAGTTGATATTAATAAAGACTTAAACCCTATTAAGAAATATTTCTTATCTCATATTTCTTATTCATTTTGGAAATTTCATGATAGAAACATCCAAGTAAAACAAAATCCATAATTATATCATGTTATATTGAATGGTGTACTATATTACATAGACAATAGACACTGAATTTTCTTCATGGTACACTCCAATTCAAGTGTAATGGTAGAAACACACCTTTACAAAACCATGATGTGTTCGGAACACACCTCCACACCCTAATCTCTAAGAAATCCATAAGACACATCATCAATTTTGACCTTGATACATGATTTTTCATGTGAGACACATCATATGTATTGAAAAATGACGAGTTAATTAAATAGACATGTCCCATCGATGAGATGGATAGTTTTAAATTAATCATATGTTTTTGACATACATCATGATTTCACCATTGAGGTTGTATATGCGTCCATGTGCTTTGCCAATATTCCATGATGAGTGGATGGGTCTTGATTATCAAATAAATTGGATTTCATTGTGTTCCATATTGTATATAATATCCATTCCACTACTACAAATATGATGTTCTACACATATTCAATGAGGCCAGTGTCGGTATTCCATCCAAGTGTTTATGAACCAACATCTGAAAATCAAAATCTATCACAAAAATTATTTATCAAATGTCCATATTTTATGGGAAAAAACACTAGTCAAAAATTGTATTGAGAATATTTTTTAGATTTCAAAAAATGATATAATTCTAACACAATGTGATGTCCTTAATTTTTTAATTTGATGATGTTGTGGAATAAAATTTTTTCAAATCCCCCATAGTTACATAAATCTTGATGTTTGGAAGAAAGCCGATCTGAAACACTTAAGACATGTTGGTGTTCAATTTGATCACCAAAATTCCATCCTATTTTATTCCTAGGTATTGAATTGTACATTCTGTTTTTGTTTCCATACGAGAGTATCATATTCCCTATATTCATATTTCAAAATGTCCAGAAATGTCTGTGAAGGAACTGGATTCGCAAAAATGTGATGTTGTGCAGTTAGATTGGTAATTTTAATATGTAAAAAGTCTATAGAAATGTTAATTATGATTTGTAGTGGGATTACAATAAGTTCTATAGTCTAGAAACATTTATTGGAGTCTCTTCTTACCATCCACTTGGTATCATGCATGATGAAATGAAATTGTTTTTATTGAGCTGACCAAATAGTGGAAGCTAGATATAATCCATATCTATTTACAAGTCTCCCATTAAATATACAAGATATAAACACATTGGGTTCATCATTAGAGATCGGGTTCTATATAAATTTCCCAATTATTAGATCATTAATAATTATCAGATCTTTGATCCCGATAACTCCTATATCAATATGATCTATACACTCTTTCCATGAAATAATGATTAATTTATTTTCATAGGTATATCTAGTACATAAAATATTATTGATAATTACCATATATTCCCTAATAATATACCGATTCCATATATAATTATATAAGGAGTATCCAAACCCCAATGTGATCACATAGATTATAGTAAAAACACTTATAGAGAAATACATGGATTTTCCTTTTTATCAAGCCATATGATTTCCAATCCTAGAGAATTCTCCAAATAGATGTTTTCTCTAGACCATGCAAAAAAATGTTCTACCCAGTGGTAATTGAAATGAATAGACCCCATATTTACTCCATTATTGTCCATAATTATATTTTCATACCATCCAGAATGCCATCACCAATGATTAAAAAATATATATCCCAACATATGGCATGTATAGACACCTCTTTATAATGAGTGAAGACATATATAAGGGTGGCTGCGGGTTCCCATTAATCGCTCCCAATATATATGATATCATCAGTGTATAGATCATGTGAGGAAGAATAATTACCCCTTCAATAATTGACTATATTATAATAGATAGTGTTATTGATATTGTTGATACATCAACTCAAAAAGTAATCAAGGATAAAGAAAATAAAGAACTGGCCATGAATTACCTTCTATGGAACCACCATTGCATTTGAAAAAGTATCTAGAAGTTCTAATAATAAGTATGGACTACTTATATGAACTAATGATGGAATTAATAGTTTTTTGAATTCTTTTCAGAAGACATATCTTCTTAGGAAATCAAAATGAATTCTCCATTTTAACATTTCAAATGCCTTCGATATACCAAATTTAAGGGAAAGGATTCCTTCTTTCATCATCGTCTTAATAATATAAGCACATTATAAGGATTTAAAAAAGATAGTTCTTAATGTTTCACCCTGAAACAAATCCAATCATATTTGGAGTAATAATGTTCATAATAGTTTATGAAATTTTTTCATGATCATTTATCTGATGAGATTGGGAATAGTGTTTGCAAGAGAAACATTATTGAATTCATTAATATCAAAATCATTTTCTTTCATGGGAATTAATGTAATGAATCTTGATTTATCCCCACGTGGAATCGAGGGTTGGGTAAAAATTACATTGTTAAATTAATAATATTGTCATGTGATATATCCCTATAAAACATAAAGAAATTTTTAGTGAATCCCCCTAGTCTCAGAGAACTATTTCTGTTAAGGTAGAATAGTGTGTCCTTAATTCCTTCTTCAGATAAAATCATTATATGCATTCAGTTTTGGTGATCCTAAATTCATGATTGAACACTTTT
The DNA here is from genome assembly GCA_963277665.1 of Viscum album. Classification (NCBI taxonomy): domain Eukaryota; kingdom Viridiplantae; phylum Streptophyta; class Magnoliopsida; order Santalales; family Viscaceae; genus Viscum; species Viscum album. Next base: position 1,117,035,518 of record OY728146.1, read on the forward strand.
ATCCACATTCTATATGTTCATCTTCCTATTATCAGAATAATGACACAAAAAATAAGTCCTACATAACCTGGGAAATTTATTTTTATTAGTTTAAAGATAAGAAATAATGATAATGGACTTGGTTCTTCATTTTCCTTTCGTTTCATAATTTAGTCTATGAAAGAACATTGAGTTCCTTCCCCCATCCTTAGCTATTTTATATTTGATTTATTTTTTCAATCCCTTACTTTAGAACAAGAGGTTATCAATCCTATACTGATCCTAGTATTTATCTTCAGAAGGGGTGATTTGGTGTTGATTACTAGTTTACTTAAAATCTATATGATCTTCTAAAAACTTAATTTATTGATAAATGTTGGATAAATATTTTCTAATCCATTTTCGAATTAAATACATGGTATATTTTATTTTCACAGTCATCTTATAAATATTTCTACCAATGGGGTTAATTTACTAGGCCTATATATTATTAAATCTATATATATAGGGATTTGACATTGTGTAATGACTGTATACTTGAAAAAAATTGGATTATGATATGAGTGGTTCTTGGGTAGAGTAAATCCATAGCCACATATTTCAACACATCAATCATTCAGTTGATCAATGCTTCCATCATTTTTTTACTTTCCTTCCATTTTATGTTTAGAGACTACATTTTAATTCATTTACTCCTATTTAGAACACAACATGGGAGAATTGGTAAATGAAAAAATTAAATTCATCCAATCCAATTAATGTTATGTCTATTTTTCCCCCACATGCTTTAGGATAACAATAATGTCTCCATGAGTCACCCATTTGTGATCAATGACATACGAGAATGTCTCATGATCATTCCATATCACACACATTCTGATATTGGATTTTCATTCATATATAAATTAAACTGAACCACAAAAACCTGATATGTTATGAGAGACTATGATACTCTATGCTTTCATAAAACATATAGTTGCAATGATTTATTCTTTTTTCAGAACCCAAATTTGATCCATACTATAATTGTGTAAATTATCTAGAATTAATTTATAACCAATAAAGTACCATTTCATGTCTTTTCATTTTTCAACTAAAATATATAGTTCAAAAATACCAATAAGCATGGGTTTGTGGGACATAAAAATGTACATAAGGGATCTGGATTTTGGGGAATTCCCTAGCCCTTAAAAATATAAAAAAATATCATCATTATTCAAGTGTCTTCCTCATTTTTTAGTCCCTAATTGTTCATAAATTTTTTTGTACCTTTTTAATTCCATTGGTTTCTCTTCATATGTCCATATTTTGTGTTTCTATTTAATTTGGAGCCCGTTATGACATACTTTGACAAACATTTATCACAGTTATCAATTAAATAACTAATAATATTCTCATTGATCAGTGTATCATCGTATTCATCATACCAAGAGATCCCATTAAACAAGGAGAATTTATTCTTCATATATCCATATTCATCATATTTTCAATGGAGGTTTTACTCCTAGATTCCTTGGAGGAAGGGACCTGCGAGACTTCTTCCTACAAGTCCACGATTCCACCATTCTATTTCACTCTTTCTGATACAAATTGTCTATTACATTCCATATTATAATGAAATAATTATCAAATATAATTTCAAATTATATTATTGGGTACGATATAGATTAATAGGATACCACAATATCTTATCATAGGCCATTGGTGGTTTTGAATCCACCTTACCAATCTGAACATTATCTTCTAATGTGTTGGGTGTGGAAGTACACATTGAACCATCCTATTTCAAGGTTGGTGACTAAGCTGCAACTATCTCTATGTATGAAAAAATATAGACTTCTATCACTACCTTATCTAGGTTACTGTGCGGGTGAAAAACCATTCAATCATTAGAGGACGCATGTGTATAAGAATTCTATATCACTAGATTTTGATATTATCCCTTAGGTAGGGTACTCAAAGATCCATTAACATTTATAACTACTGGAGAATGTTCATAACATTGATAAATACCAATTAAGTATCCAACATTATTTCTATAACAACCCATACTTTACATAATTTGATATTAATTCATAATTTAATAAGTTTCATTACAAGATATAAAAAAACCTTGATAGTACCATATAGTTATAATGTCTTTCAAAACTGGGAAGCATAAACAACTAGTTGATAAAACATCAACATTTTCTCCCATTTATTTCTTCATTATGATACTCCTTATTGGAATATGATACATAATACTATTCTTCCTAACCTAGGGAAAATAAAAAATTCCAAATGGTGAGATGAAATTCTTAGTAAGGGCAAACAAATGAAATATCATTCATATCATATTCATAAGAACACAACATTTGAAAATCTAATCCTGCATTAAATGATCATAATATCATAACATGAGATTATTCAAAAAACTGAAATGTAATCCATATAGTCTTAACATAAGTCATGAAATTCTTTGTCATACACACATAATAAAATAAAATCATTTCTTAATAGTCAAGCCTCAATTCCAATTCCATCAATGCGGAAAAAGTCCATTACTAAACCGAGTTCCCTTCATGTTCCCATCTGTATTACTAAACCAAATTTATTTGTCATTCCCACAATGTCCATCCCATGAGATATAAATCATTAAAAATGCATTGGAGGGAGACATAGGTCCCAGAAATCTCATAATAAAACAATTCTTAAGTGTCCCACAAAAACAAAAAAACATTCACTATAGCATAACCCACGAAGTAAAATGGGTTTCTTAAACATCAATCCATAATAATGTAATCCATAAATGGATTTAATTAAAATAATTCCATAATTTACACAATAAAATCTATGTAATAGTAGGGATAGAAACATAAATTTATGTTATCATAGATGTAATATAATTTTCATAAAACACATGAGCTTCATTCCTGAGGAAAATATCCTTTCTTTTTCAAAAATGATTTCCTTCCTCAAAATATCAAAAAAAATTATAAGAAATTTTTTTTATGTGTCAATAACCATGTGATTTTGTAGGATAATATTCAAATAAATAACTAATTATGAAATAAAAAATCTATTCATGACGTAGAAGAAAAAAATTCTTCTCTTACTTTTTCTGAAAAAGTCAAAAATTACCTCGTTCCAATAAAGAAAAAAGAGTACATTCATTAAATTTAGTTAAAATTTTAAATGGGTAAAATTTATTTGGATCAATTATTTAAGGATATTAAAAACAATTTTGAAATACCTATTTAGGAATTGTGGTTATGGATGATAAATAATCCCATGTAAATACTTACTAATAATCAATCTCGGATAAAAATGGGATTTGAAAATATTACACTTATCTTAGGTCTGATATGATTCGTATGCTTAAAAACCTCATGTATAATGATTAAGATAATGTTACTAATTTATGGTAGAATCATAATATTATTTATGATAAAATTTATGATCATATTTTCATAGGTTTGTTAGTAACGTTTCATTATTACTCGTTTCTCAGGTTTTAACTACTTTTTGTTCTTATGCTTGTTTTATCGAATAAGTTCTTATTCCCCATTTTCAGTTATAGTTATATCATTTACAGTATGGTATTAGTATAATTTTTATCATATTTATTCATTAAATTCATTTATACAATCATTTCTTAATGATGATTATATAGAATGAATCACATTGCACAGTGGCGATGATAAACTGTACTTACGCACGAGCGACGATATTATTCCCATAATTGTTAAATGATATTGAAGTTGAAAGTTAATGTTATATAATAATTAGTATAATTTTATAATAATTCTATATTGTTATTATTTACACCATTATACCCATAGTTGTGTGGTGGTGGTGAAAAACAGATTACACCACGGCATGGAGACGGTATGTTGTACGTACGCACACACAATGATTTTGTTTTTCATTGGTTATATAGAAGGTGAAATAGGTTTTTTTCATATTTATAATTATATATCAATTTATTAGTGATGAATATGTTGTTAATTTAAAATCAAATAACTAATGAAGAGGAAATAGGAGAAAAATGAAATCTGACGGAATATGTAGAAGAGATTACCTCTTCCTCAGTGCCTCCTTTAAATTTCCACTTAGGGCGATGGTGTTTGCCTCTGAAAATGACATAAAACTCTAAAATGGAAATAGAGATGATGAAAAGGAAAAATTTTAGGGGTGGCTTATCTTGAAGGATAAAAATGATGTGAATATAAGAGGGAGGATATTCCCTTTTATAATTGAGGTGAAGGGCACTTTTGGAAACCCAAAAAAATATTATTTTGTAATAAAATAAATCCCAAAATTAAATCCACCAAATGTCCCAATTTAGAATATGAGATGATATAGGGTTGTAATATCATCAACCAATAAATTTTAACAAGTTATTATGTCAATAAAAAAATAATCATTTTAATTAACACCTTGTTATTCTATGTAATTTTAATTGATGTAATAATATTCAAAATTTTAAATGATTATAAATATTTACTTATGTGGTGTTAATTGACAATAAATGGATATTTTATGAAATGTTAGAGTTTAAAATTTTCTCTTTTTTAATATTAATTATTTTGATATATTTTAAATAATTTAATATAATCTTATTTTTTTTAAAATGTAAATAGTGTCCATTTTGAAAGTATTCATTTATTTTAGTTTAAAAGAATTAAAAACATTATATAAATATGAAAAAATTAATACCCTCATAACATTATATAGAATCTCATAAAATTCATGGGGAAAATTAATTTTTTCAAATGATATTTATTTTAATATTTTAAAAACCATTTATTTTATATTTCAATTAAAAAAATTAATTTCAACATCACTGTTGTGTCGTCATTTCTGGTAATTATTTAATCTATAAAAATTATAAATACATATATGATATGGGATATGTTTTTACCTTTCCAGATACAATTTATATTCTATTTTACCTCCTTGTTATATATATATTGAAATTAATATACTTATATAGAATGAGATTGTGACATTTGGTCACATTCATTAGTTTTTATTACATTCATATAAAATTCACTGGTAAGTGGTCATAATGTGATTAATTTTCGATAAATATATGATAAGTTTCGAATTTCTACATCCAGTAGTTTTTTTACAGGAGTTACAGTAATTTTATAAGATTAATTTTACCCCTAACTACCCGATTTATGATTAACCATTGTAAAAAAAATATTTGACACAGTTTCTATTAATAATTACAGACAAATAAATGTAGCCTATTAACATAAATTCGATATACATATACCAAATATGTATTTAATTTCTCATAATTCAAAACATTGAAATTTTATTAATTAACTATAAATTAATCCCATTGTTGAGAATATGTGTTTTAAAAGGTAAAACATTAGAAAAGATTTAAAATTTTTTACCTTTGAATTAAATATAAAACAAATGGGAATGACATAAAATATATTGAATGATATAAATATATCCAGATTATACATTAAAAACATAAAATAATATAATTTAACTCTATATATTATGTTGATGAAAAAGTATATTTAAATTAATACTTTTCGTATTTTTACTATTTATAAAAATATATTATGATATGAAAAAAATATCATAAATTTATCCAATGTTATTTTTTCTATCATGATTAAAAATATAATATTTATTTATCATATAAAAATATTTAATGTGTCAAATTATTAATTTAAAATGGGTTCACAATTCCAAGGTGTAAAATTAACTTTAAAAGAAATATTTTTTATACATTAAATATGGTTTCATTCATAAACTATGACGAAAATATCCATTGGATGAATATAGAAAAGATTTTTTTAAGTATATAAAACATATAAATATCATTAATTTAATTTTCAAATGTAATTCACTATAAAAAATATATATATATATTTTATTTATATTTTTCATAAATAATTGATAGCCAATGAATTAATAATGTATTTTCATAAGTTAGTTATAATTATTCATGCTAACCTAATAGCTAAGATATAATAGTAATTTCATAATAATGGAATTTCATTGTTAGTTTAAAATCATGATTTCATGCAAATAAGGCTACATAAGTATAAAAATTATCTAAATAAATGCTTTAAAAACATCTGGGTGTTATAATTTACCCTCCATAAACTAAATTTCACCCTCAATATTCGTCACATTGAAACAATAATTAGAGGACACCTCTCACATATCATATCCTCAAGATCCCATGTATCTTCTTCAAATTAGTGGTTCCCCATTAATAATTTTACCAAGCGAGTGCTCTAGTTTTGTAGAACATTTTCACTACGATACAGAATTTCTATAAGTTGTTATCCATAAGAATGATCATTCTCTAGTTGTACGACATAAAATCTTAGTAAATATGAAGGATTGGGTATATAGTTTCATAGTTTAGATACAAGGAACACATCATGAACTTTAGAGGTATTCAGTGGAAGTACCAATCGGTAAGCTACATTCCCAACACAATCTATAATTTCAAAAGGACCGATATACCTGGAACTTTACATGCCCTTCTTGCTGAACATCATTTCTCTCTTCGAGGGATATATTAGTAAGTACAACTTTTCATGCAAATCAAACTCTTGGTATTTTTATCTATTGTCAGCATAACAGTTTTTGTCAAATTTGTGCTACCATTACGTGTTGTTCAATAGACATATCTTTTTCAACCATTTCACCAACAAGATCAGGTTCGAACGGTTTTCTTTCCCCAACATCATCCCAGAAAGTTGGAGTTCTTCCCTTTTATCATAGAGGTATTCATAAGGATCCATATGAATACAAGGTTGAATGCTATTATTATATGAACACTGCACCAATGGTTGGCGATGATCCCAACCACCTTTGAAATTCATATATCAGGATTTCAACATCTTTTCTAGAGTTTGAATTGTCCTCCCAAACTGACCATCAATCTAAGTATGATAAGAAGTATTGAAATTTAACTCTATATCCAGAGCATGTTGAGGGCTTCTCCAGATCATCGAGGTAAACCTTAGATCCTGATCAGAAATAATGGAATGTGGTAATCCTTTCAATATTTCCACATCATTTACATATATCTTAGTAAGATTATCTAGAGATTAATACCATATAATAGAAATGAACTATGACAACTTCTTAAGACAATCAAATAAATCCCAAAGAGCATTATTTCCTTTAGATATTTTGGTTTTTTTGAAAAAAATGTCCATAATCATGTTATTACATTTCGTTTATTTGATGGGTAATGGTTGTAACATCAACTTGAAATTCTATCTCTTAGCCTTAATTTTCTGATAAATCAAGCATGAAGATATATATTCAATGATATCTTTTTTCATGACATTCCCCCTGAAGTACTCTTTCAGATCTATATAAATCTTTATGCTTCTAGGGTGAAAATAGAATGAATATTTATGATAATCAACCAATATCTCCTTATTTGATTCTGGTATTGGAGTAATATGAACTCAGTTCATGAACCTTATTATTTCATCACAATAAATGATAAATTTAAGAACATTTATAATTTTTTTGTAGATCCACAACTTTCTTCTACGCCACCATAAAATTCACATGTATTGATGGATGAACAGTAATTTGATAAAGATAAGATTCCACCCTTCCTTTAAAACTTCTAGATAAATCATTTGTAAATACATAAATGTTGGATCATTTGTGATCCTCATCATGGATTTGCTAGCATGGTCTTGTTGACATAATGCATCTTCCACCTTTTTTCATTACCAGGGTGGTAATGTGTTGAGAAGTCATAATATTTAATCAAATCAATCCAACTTCTTCTGTGGATATTAAGATTATTTTGTGTGAATATATACTTTAATCATTTATGATCAGTATAAAATATCACAACATTAACCATAAATATAATGCCTTCATATCTATAATGCACATATTACCACAACTAACTCCAAATCATATGTTTCATAACATTCCTCATTGATTTTAATATACCATGAGTCATTTTCTATAACCATGTCATTTTTCTTTAGAACACATCCCTGCCGCTTCTTGGATGCATCACTGTAGATAACAAACTTGTTTCCACTATAAGGATGTGTGAGAACAGGTGTGCTGGATGAGCTACTATTTTTCTCTTTGAAATTTTCTTCACATTCCTCTCCAAATGATAAATACTCCCTTCCATATCAATATGGTTAGTGGATTAGATAATTGAGAAAAAATATTCCCAAAACATCAATAATATCCAAAAATACCCAGAAAATTTTGATCTCAGTTACAATTTTTGGTCTCGACATTAATTATATAACCTTTACTTTTACTGGATCCACAGATATCCTCTCTCTTGAAATTATGTGTCCCATAAATGAAACTATTGAAGACAAAATTCACCCTTCATTAATTTTTCATAATTCTTCTCATTTATTGAGGTCATCAATACAATTCTAAAGTGATGTTCAGGTTCTTCCTGGATCTTTGTAACGACAAGAATATCATCTATATAGACTACAAATATGATAACAGTAGTCTCTAATGAATTTATTTGTTAGATTGATAATGATAACAGAGGAATTAGTACGTCTGAAAGGCATCAGTATAAATTCATCAGGACAATTCCATGTATGGAATTTCATAATTGGTGTATCCAACATTTTTACACTTAATTAAAGATATTCTAAATAAAGATCAACATTGGAAAATAATTAATTTCCATGTAGTTGGTAAAATAAGTCACAAATGCATGACAAATGATATTTTTTATTGATAGTTATCTTGATATGTTATTGATAGTAAACGAAGATTCTCACTGATCCATATCACTTCTTATCAAATAGAATAGGTTCTCTGAAAGGTGATGCACTAGGGCCTATGAATCCTTCGTCAGGATTCTTTTGTAGTTTCTTATTCTATTCCAGCACTAAATTGGGGCCATTATATGAGGTGTCTTTTAAAAAAGCATAGCACCTAGTATTAGTTATATTGAATACTCAACTTCACACTTTGGTTTACAACCTTAAAATTATTCTATAAATACATCTTTAGACTCTTGTATAATTGGATTATTTTTAATCCTTAATTTATCTCAAACCATTTGAGATAAGAAAACCGTCACTTATTGGAATCAAGATGGATAATATGGAAGAAATATCAACTAGAAGGTTACATTCATCCTTCAATCAATATATGATTATAGAATGATTTAGAATATGAAATGTGACTTCCCATCCATGTAAATTTATATGAGATCCATATAGATAAATCCAATCCATGCAAAGAATAACATCATATTCAACTATAAGAATGATCAAAAGATTTTAAGGAATGAATTCCCCACAAAATTCTACAGGAGAATATTTATAAACATTTAATGCCACTATTGTGCCATTAGTTGTTGTCACAGAAAACTCAATATCTAATTGATGATGTAATATGATGATACCCTTAGTAAATTCTTTGAAAGATAATGAGTGGGTTGATCTAGAAACAAATAAAACATTTTCTATATTATATTGGATGGTAAGTGTACATTTCACAACTTCATTATCAAACTCTAGGCTGCAGATAGTAATTTCATGTGAATTTCCTTTTTATTTATTTTTGTTAGTTTATTTACATCAATCATCATCAATTACCATTGGATTAAGGAATTGATTGGATTAATGTCCCAATTCCATGAAATTGTAACATTGACATGATGGAAGTGAACTATATGTAGCCTTTTATTTGTTCACATCAGTAAACATCATTTTCCCAACACATTGGAATTAAATTTCATTATAACCTTCCTTACTACACATTAACCATTTACTACACCTTTTACGAAAATTACCTCTATGTTTATTTCAACACATTAAGTATAAGGTAAAAACCAAATTTTTTTCTACGTGGTCTTGGATTTTCCATTGAATTCAATTTTACACGTTTTTTAGACCCATCTGACTTGTGGGTTACTCCAATATCCATATCAACCTTGAGATAACATTGAACAGTTTCCTCATAGCTATTGAAATCCCTTATGTCTAATTCCCTTCGGAGACTCGGTTTTAAGACAATAAAGAATTGATCAATTTTATTATCTCTTTGGATAATAATTCCAAAATAATACCATGTAGGTCTTGTATAATTTTCTTCGTATATACCAACAGGTTAATCATACTTTTCCTCATGATCAAGGAACTCCTTATCTATTTTTTCAATGAATATGAGAAATATAACCATTGAAAAACAAGTTCTTTATCATGTCCCATTCCATGGACTCAATATCATCTAGTTGCCTCAAATTCCCGATAACATTACCTTATTTATCATCTTAACATTCTAAATGATATACTATTAAGATGAAATTATCATTTTCAGAACATTTTATAACTAAAAATATAATTTTAGTGGTATTGATCCATTGTTCAGCCACTAAGGGATCAGAAGACCCACCGAATATCGGTGGGCGCTATCCCATGAAGTTCTCAGCAGAATGTTTCTCCCTACATTGCTCGTTTGGAATTCCAGGATGATTCATATCATGATAAAGTTGAGTGAGCATGTATTATAGATTCTTTCAATCCATATCCCATAATATTTGGTTTCTCATTGAGAAAATCATTTCATTTCCATTCATATTAAGCATTAATAGAGTTTTTTTGGGTTCCAAAAATTGACTAATACGAAGAAGCATAGTCTGAAAAACACTTAACACAAAAAGAAAATGACATAATGAAGCATACAAATTTAATTTAGGACACTTTAGGTTTTATCATATAATTTTCCTTGTAATTTTTATAACAAATTTATTGTATCTTATACTTATACATATCTATAGGGTTTTTAATACAGATTTCTCATCCTATTTTCTAATGTCTAACTATACCATTCCTCAGATACCAAATATAATGAACCATACATTATATACATTTATATTAATTCTGAATTAATTTAAATTCACTACAACATATAAAAAACCCATGATAGGATTGCATAGTTATAGTGTCTTTATAAACTGAGAAACATAAACAGTTTTTTACAAAACATCAACATTGTCTCTAGTTTATTTCTTTATAGATGGACTCCTTTTAGGTATATCATACATAATACCCTTCTACCTGACCAGGGGAAAATAAAAATATGTAAGGATTAGTGATCATTCTTAGTAAGGGTAAACAAAGGAAATATCAATCCAATCTTATTAATAAGGACAGAACATTTAAAAAAATCATTTCATGCATATAAAAAATCATAATACCATTTCATGAGAAAATCATAAAAGTGTAATGTAATCCCTGTAGTCATAACATAAGACATGATTTTATTTTCAATACATACATATTAATAGAAAATAATTTCATAGTATTCATGTCTCATTTCCAAGACCATAATAGAGGACAATGTCCATTACTAGACTGAGTTCACTCAATGTTCCAACCCAGTATTACTAAGCCAAATTTACTTGTCATTCCATAAATGTCTATTTAATGAGATATAAATATTTACCTAACATATTTGAGGGAGATATAGGTCCTACCCATCTCATAATTAAATAAATCTTATATTTTCCACAAAAACACAAAAAACATTCACTATAGAATAACCCATAAAATAAAATGGGGTTTTTTAAACATCAATTCATTGTAACATAATCTTAAAATAGATTTCATAAAAATAATTCCATCATTTGAAAAATTAAATCAATTTAATAATAGGTATAAAATCATAAACCTATGTATTCTTATATGGAAAATAATTCTAATAAAACACTTGACCATCATTCCTGAGGAATATATCCTTTCTTTTTAAAAAAAATTTCCTTCATCAAAATATCACTCAGTTTCAAAAAAAAATTATGTTAAAATATCCTTGAATTCTTATAGGGTATGAATCAAAGAAATAAATCATTATGAAAACATAAAAATTAATTCATGTTGAACAAGATAAAAAACATTTTTCTAATATGTTTTCCTAATAAATAATAAAGTACCTCGTACAAAAAATGAAAAATGAATCCATTCAATATTTTTAGAAAAAATCAACCATTTTTTAATATTTACATTGAAAATTTATTGAAGGATATAAATAATATTTGGAAATTCATATTTAGAAAACATGGTGTTGGATAATAAATAATCCCCAGGAAATACATATGAATAAACAATCTCGGATAAAAATGTGATCTTTAAAATTATCCCTTAAATTAGGTCTGATATACATTTTATGTATCTAAAACTTTTGTATAATGATTTAAGTAATGTTTCTAATTTATTCTAGAATCATAATAATTTTTATGATAACATTTTTGATCATATTTTCTTTATTTTTTAGTAACTTTTAACTATTACTCATTATTCGGGTAATAAGTACTTTGGGTTCTTACGCATTTTTATAGAATATGTTTGTATTCATCATTTTAGTTTATAGTAATATAATTTACAGCATGGTATTTTTATAATATATTAATATTTATTAATTAAATTTGTTAATATAATGATAGTTTAATGAATATTATACAAAACAAATGGCATTGCACTGTAGAGATAGTAAGTCGTACGAACGCACGAGCGAAGAAATCATTCCCATAATTATAGATTTGTATTAAAGGTGATGGTGTATAGTATATAAGAATTAGTATCAGGTTATAATAATCATATATAGTTATTATTTCCACCATTATACTGATCCTTGTGTGGTCGTGGTGAAAACATATTAAAGCACAATGTAGAGATGGTATGTTGTATGTATGTACGTGCGGTGAATTAATTTTTTTTAGGATTGATATAAAGTGAAATAGGGTTCTTTAATATTTATAATACCATGTCATTATATTAGGGATACTTATATTATTACTTTACAATTATATAACTAATGAAGTTAAAGTAGATGAATAAAAAAATTTCATAGTATTGTTGATGAGATTACCTCTTCCTCGGTGCCTCCTTTAAATTTCTTATTAGGGAACTAGATATAGTCTTTAAAGAATAAATGAACCACTAAAACGAAATTAGAGAAGTTGAGATGGAAAATGGTTAGGGTTTGGTCAAGCTTGATTTTTTAAAATGACATGAACATATGAGGCAACATGCATCTTTTTATAATTGAGGTGAGGGGAAATTTTGAAAATCTCAAAAATATAATTTTATTTTATAATATAAACACCAATAAATTCCTACAAAATGCCAAAAAAATTAGCTGAGATGAGATATAGTTTAATATCATAAACAAACAAATTTTAAACAAGTGTTTCTGTCAATTTAATCATTATCATTTTGATTAACACTTGGTTATTCTATGAAATTTTAATTGAAGTAATAATATTCTAAATTTTTAATGGTTATAAATATATACATATGTGGAGTTAATTAAATATAAATAGATATTTTATAAAATTTTAGACCTTATAGTGATCACATTTTAATTTTTTATTACTTTCCATATTTTTAGTTAATTTAATAAAATGTTATTTTTACAAAATTTAAATAGTTTAATTTTTTATATTCATCATTTGTCTGACATTAAATGAAATCTAAATATAAGATAAATTATAAAAAAATCAATTCACTCCTAAAATGTCATAGTCAAATAAATAATTTTGGGAGAACATTAATTGATTCTGAATATATTTCTTTAAATATTTTTAAAGCCTTTTATTTGATATTTCTATTAATAAATTAATTTATACATCACTATGGTGTCATCATTAATGGAAATTATTTAATTTTTAAAATAATAAAAAAATTCATATGATGTATTTCATTCTTTTATATTACCAAATACCATATATAGTCAATTTTCTATCAAAATTATGCATATATTAAAATTAATATACTTATATAAAATGAGATTGTGATATTTTGTCCCATTAATTAATTTTTATTACTATCTTATCATATAAAATGGTAAGTGGCCATAAAGTGATCGAATTTCTAATAATATATGATACATGTCGAATTTAGTCAACCAGAAGGCTTTTTACCGGTGTTAAGATAATTTAATAATATTATTTTTACCCTTAATTACTCCATTTTTTATAAATGGTAATAAAAATGATTACTAAAGGTTATACTCATAATTCAAAAAAATAAAAGTATCATATTGCAATAATTTAGATTTAAAAACTCTAAATATTGAGTCCATTTTTCAAAATTCAAAACATAGAAATTGATGTAATTAAATTAAAATTAATCCCATTGTTTAGAAAATGGGTTATAAAAGTTAAAACATTTGAAAAGATTGAAATGTTTATACAAATGAATGAAATATAAAATTAGTGATAAGAACATAAATTATATTGAATGAAAAAATATATTCTTTTTTTACTTTAAAACCACTCAATATTATAACATACCCACATAAATTATCTCAATGTAAAAAGTTTTTCATAATTAAAATTTAGCGTATTTTTATTATTCATCAGAATATGATAGTTATGAGAAATTTATCAACAATTTATAAAAAGTAATTTTTTATATCCCACATAAAAATAACATTTTTATGCTTTCATATAAAAAATATTAATGTGTCAAAATCAAAATTTAAAATGGGTTATTTATTAGATGGTGTTAAATTAACCTGTAAAAAATAAGTTCTTATACATAAAATAGGGTTTTATTCCAAAACTATGACTAAAATATCCATCATATGAATAAAAAAAATATTTCAATAAATATATAAACAAAATATATCGAATTAATTTCATTTCAAAAAGTAATACTCTATATAATTGAAATATATAGGTGATTTATATATTTCATAAATAATTGATAGCCAATGAATTTATAATTCATTTTCATAAATTAGTTATAATTATTCTTGATAACCTAACTGCTAGGCTATAACAGTAATTTCATAATAAGTGAATCTTTTGGTTTGTTTAAACTCACAATTTCATGAAATTTAGCCTAGAGAAGAATAAAATTTTTTTAAAGAAAATATTTCAGAAAAACATATGGGTGATAAAATTTCCATTAACAATTATATCAGAATATATAATGAATGTGTTAATATTCACACATGTGTGTCCAATTGACCTATTGTGATAAATTCCATCAGAAAAATTCACCAGGGGCTCTCAATCATTCCATCAGTTTCTCGAGATTGTTCATAATCCAGACGGGTAGACTCCATATTGTCAATCAAATGTTTTCAAAGAATATCTTCCAACTTATTGTTGATCCCAACATGGATATCATAAGAAGGTGTAATATGTATATTAGATAGATCCAAATTTTCTTCAATAGAGTCAACTGACATAGTTTCATGTCAAATCATGTTCACTTTTTAGGGGCCATAGTTAATGGTCCCATTAATTTCCTTAGGGAGGTTGTTGTCTTTCCCCACACACTTTTTTCAATTATATAAATCATTCCCTTTCACATTGAAAAATGTGAAATGTTTATCTATTTTTCATTTGGAAGGAATGTTTCTAATGAATTATAAGTTCATACAATACATGGGTCTCCTTCCGTAATGAATTCATGAATTGATGATACCATTCATTGTGGAAAGCACCACTTCCCCCATAAGAGTGTTCAACATATCAACATCAACTATAATTATTGAATAATTTCTATATCATGGGATATAAATTATCTTGTACCTCCTAATTGGGTTCACCACTAAAGTTAATATGTCCTAGAGAATATATAGATTACAATATAGCAAATTCAGTTTGAAAATTTGAATCGAGACATCAGAATGAGAATTTATTACAATATCCCAACCAAAATTCTTATACAAGTCTATAACATGTTGAAAACTAAGCCTAAGGGACATCAAAACAATTCCTCATGCCTTATGTATGTAGTTATCTAAGGGATTTACAAATTGAACATATCCTCTCCCCATTATTATCATCCTCATGTCTTCAAACACAGAGATCATATCAATTCATCTCATGAGCTTAGATAATTTCAATTATATATCCCTTTACTAAACAAGGACTCTCACAAATGATATATTGTTAAAATAGATTTACCATACCCTCAATAATTTTATTATTAACTAAAAAATAAAATATCATTAATTGTTTAACATTATAAAAAATAACATAAAAATTAATTCATTAGTCCTTATATGATCAAGGATCTTTTCCATAATTTTTGTATGGTGGAAAATTAATGTTCATAATGTATAGATTTATCCACTGTCATGACTATCATATCATTAAAGAATCCTTTAAATGTTTACAATATTAATTTTCAAGAAAAATTTCTTCTAATATTATGGAAATACATGGTTTTTAATGAGTATTTCAGAAAAAATAATTTTTAAAAAATGCTTTAATTTTTTTTCAATCTGGAAATTATATTTTGTCAAGAAATTTTTCAAAATATCTTTTAATATTATTTTCCATAAATGATGAAATATATTGGATTTACTAATCCATTATTAGTAATATGATCCAAGGAAACAATTTTTATTCTTTTATTGGATGATTTATATTTATTATGATATGTTTCTTATGAAATAAATTCCTTTTCCATGATCTAGTTCATGAAAAATCCCCCTTCCTTTCATGTGTTATTATATTATGAAATGATTATGAAAAATGACTATCTTCCCTAGTTTATGATATTATGAAAAAAATTTAATACCCATTTTATCTCATGATTTGTGATATGATGAATTCTTTATGATATTGGGGTACATGAAAATATAGATTTCATTATGTTAAATGATGGACCTACATATCCATAAAATGCATTGTGTAATGAAAAATATTGTATGAGCTACTAGAGTACCTGGTTAGTATACTAACATAGAAAATATGTGTGTACAAATGTTGTAGACCAAGAGGACAAATAAGAGGATATAAGGGTTATATCCAATGCCTGTAAAGAAAAAAATACATGTGTTATATACAAATCCAAAAAAAGAAATATTATATGGTTTTTATCCCATGATAGAAAACAATAGTTTACACATGTTGTTTCCCAATAAAAAAAGTGTGTACACAGGTTGTGGCATATTCCCGAAAAAGAGGGTACAATAGTTGTAACCAAGGACAAAACCAATAACATTCATGTTTTGTAGCCCAATATCTAAAAAGGAGGGTATACATATTTTCTATCAATATTGGTAATAAAAGAGTACATAAGTCATATCTCATTCCAAAAAAACAAGAGGGAATAGAAACTGTAGAAAATCCACGATGTAGGTACAATGGAAATTATAATCATACTAACATTTTATCAGGGTCCTGGTTGGTATCCATGAAAGAATATTTTCTATGAATATGTGTATGACATAGTTATATTTCTTATTCATATGAATTAATCTAAGGTTTATGGTTTTAATTCCACTACAATTCATGTTTTCTGAACTACCAATATTTATTTCATGAATCATGATTAGGATCTATAATATGTAGTGTATCATTTCCAAATGTTATGATCATGTTCTCAAACCCTTATATTCATGTTATTCTAATGTATCTCTCTTATATACCATTAATAATAATATGAACTAACCCATTTCTTATGTTTCCTTTCCCCATGTTAAATGAAAAAGACATGTATAGGATTAATAATGGGGATAATCATTTTTGGAAACATTGAAGATCATTCACCACACTAGAATATTGTGCTATATAATTCCAAAATAACTAATGTATTATAGTCCCTAGGAAGGTAATTATGTATTTTAATTAATATAAATCTAAATTTATTTAATACATATGAGATTTAAGCATGGGTCACTATAGTTCATATTTGAGGAAATTTTTTTCATCCTTTGGAAACTAAGATGAGAAAAATAAACTGATATCCCTTGGTGTTTCTCAAAGTATATGTCTAGTTATGTATCTAATGTTAACTATATGGATGAGTTAATGTATAGGAAAATTTAAAAGAATATTTTTAATGTATTTAAGGAGTTGATTCCACCAATTACATCTCTATATAGATATTACTAGTGAATATAGCTCTAGATCTTAATTACATATGGGTACCAACCCCAACAATATAGTATTGAGATAGGATTTCTCGTGGACTACTGCATGACAATAGGACATGCTACACACCAAATTTAATAGTCCCAAGGGCTATGCTTTGGAAATTGACTAATTCTTTTCAAACCATCATGATATATTTAAATAGATGATGACTACGAATAATCTAGGATAAACATATAGTGTCACAGAAAAAAGATGATGTTTTCATGATATAGAAATAATATGTTATTTTCATGAATATTTGGGTTTTCTTTATGATTATAATTTCTCACACAATTTTTCTAGTCTTAGATAATGGAGGGAACTAGATGAAACTGGATTAATATTGAATGTAATGATTTTTTTCCTATTGAGAAGTAAAATAAAAAGATAATTTAAGTGATTGAATTTGTGATTATACCCATTATCTTTTCATGGATCATGATTTGTAAGGTGAACCTTAACCAGTTCATAGAATTACAAAATAATATTGATAAAGAGTACAAAGAGGATTTAGGTAGTTGAGACCCTGGAGGAATAAAGATCCAATTTTGTACATGTTGAGATTGTGGAATGAAATAACCATTTGGGTATCTTAAAGTAACATGATTATTATTATACTATGGAAAATAAGGACAAATTGAAAGTTACTATGAAGGGAAAATAATGAGTTCAATTGATGAAATCAGTGGGAATATTAGTCATCATAAAATCATTTCAATGGATGAATTCGTTATCTATGGAATGAATGTGGTTATGGGAATCAATATCATTTGGGGAATGCATGTGAAGAAAATCATAAATGTGGTATGGGTAATGGTTATATTGGTGACGTTGAGGAGACAATAAGTGAAATTTGAAATTAGTGAAGTGTTAATGAATAATATGGTGAAGCTTAGTCAATTGTTTGAGAAACAACTGATTTGAATTATGTATTTATGTATTTTAATTCTATTCTAATATTATATGATCTATAAAATATACAAATAGTGTTCAATATATGTTTTTCTTTATGGATTCTAAATTATATGATGAATAATACTGATGAACTAGAAATGTGGTTAAATAGAATTGTTACATTTTAGGGAAACACATGATTATGGGAAGGTAACACTTAATATGATCTTTATGATGGTAAACTGGTGTTTAGTTTTGATAAAGAGTTGATGTATAACGAATAGATAAATGGGATGGTACTAATAACCAAATAATTGATAAAGGATTTGGTGAAAATTTTGATTATTTTATAATTGAAGGAGTTTAAAGCATTTTTGGATTTAAGAAATATATTACATAATCAGTGTTCTTTGTAAATATTGAATAAGAATGAATATTTTTTATGGTATTATGGTAGTTCAATTTATTATCAAGAAATAAGAGAATACATGATGAATGTATTCACATGTTTGATATCTGTCAATCAGGAGATAATATATGATATATGGGGGATTAATGCTATGTACATTTTGAAAACATCTAGTCAAATTCTTTTTCATTATTTAGATTTTATTCCTTTTGAATGATCAAATGGTTTACCATTTATCAAATGATTTTGTATCCTTTTAATATGGTTTTAGAGATTATCCTATTATTTTTCTACATTAATATTTATGAAAATTGTATATCCATTTGCATCCATTATTTATTTGATGATAAATAAATGTAGAGGGAATGATTTGGTTTTCTACATATGGATGTTATGGTATGTTATTTCAAAAGGGATATAAATTAAACCATTATTTCATGTAGTAATATAGGGAATTGAAATAAGTCAAGAATATTTAAAATTATATGATTTTTCATATGAAATGGAATCAAACCATTTAAGTATATATAATCTTGTATAAATTCTTCAACTATTGTTACATGATTATCAAATAATATGTCATCATATTATCATCATTTTTAATTATACTAATGAACTCCTCGTGAAAAAATAGGAAATGTTATTATGGAAATTAACATTCAATGTATCAACCACATTCTTTGGATTGGTGATCTTTCTCAATCTATATAATTATTGGTCAGTTTCTTCTTTTTCAAAATTTGGAATTATGTTGTTCAATATGGAATCCATGTTATACGATACATTTCATAAATGTTATGACTAAAAACTCTTATTTTAAATGTATGTTATAATATTAATTATTCGGATTTGGGTTCCAATGAAAATAAATTTCATGTATTAAAAAATTAATGTCCAATATGAATTTTGGGGGAGTTATTTATTTTTAGGCCGGGATGAATGTAACATACAATGTTTTTATTTTTTTTTCAAACAAAAAAGTTATTTGATAGCATACATTTCATGTAAAAAAGTTATAATTTATTTTAATAAAAAAATTAATTGTGTTCTATATGAAACATAGTGCTTAGAATGTGTTACACGCAACAAAAATTTTGGCTTATTTTACACATAATACAATGTTCATTCATCATCTTCTGTTACACTCCGGATCGAGTTTTACCATACTTTAATATATTAATAATATTAATAAAATGTTGTTTTAGTTATCACATATCCAATGGAATATACGTAATTAAAATTATTATCTAATTTCGAGCAAATTTATTTCATGTATTTTTAAATATGAATTCTTTGCAAACTAATTAGTTTTAAGTGAATGTATGAACTTCTTGAAAGTAGTGAAATTCTATTTCTGAAAAAATAATTTATATGCCCGAACATCTTTCATCACAATAAATTAAATAGAAAACCTTTTATATATTAATTTAATTTTATAAATATTATATTATATCAATTATTTAATGTTCATATTATATGTTTTATAGAAAGAGATAAGAATAAATAAAATTATATGCATAAAAAATATGTATTTTTCTAAATGGAAATTTTACCACATTTGAGTGGTATAGTAATTTTCAATATAATATTTTTCACTTTTATAAGTTATATTATAAAAATTTAACTACATTTTTAAATCATAATATCAGAATTATCTGAGATTTATTTTTTGATATTTTTTCTGAGATGTAACATTTACTGATGAATATTGGAAAATAATGGATCTTAATTTGAAGCCGACATTTCATATAAATCATTTATATAGTTAAATAATATTATAATTTTTTTCACATTATAATTAGTTTAATTATAAAATATTTAATAATTTTTTTGAAATTTTAATCAATTTGATATTGAAATTGGATATATGAAAAATTCTAAGGGGTGAACTTTTTTACATTATAACATATTGTTTCATCCGATATATGAGAGTAATTGTACTTTTTTGGCCCCTTAATTGATTGGAAATATGTGAAATGTTTTCCATATTTCTAATCAGAAAAATTTATAATTTATAGTAAGATAAAAATAAATTCTTAAAAGTATTTTTAGTGAAATTAGTTGCAATTAATTACAGTTTTTAAGAAAAAAACAAGTTTACAATGTGACTACAATTTTTATTAAGGGGCCAAATGACATAAAGACATAGAAAACTAATTTCCTAGGACTAATTTTACAATGAACCATCATTTCACATTAATGTTCATTATTGTAGGCACATTATGTAATTGATACATTCAATTATTTTTTACTATTTATTATTTACCCTAATGTCACTACTCCTCCTCTATAAATGGGAACTCACACCCCTCAATTATTCACACCACTAAATCCATTTTTATCACTAATAAAATATCTCTTAATCAACTTAAGATACATAATATAATCCCAGAAATCTTTTATTTTTAAATGATCCTTCCAAGGAAGTCTTTTTATTCCACCCAAAGTGAGTTACCTAAAATAGTGGTAACATTCATCAACATGCAATTCTGTTTTAGATCCCTCTCCACCCCCTTGAATTATTATTTTTTCAAGATTATGTAATGACCAAGGTATATTTAATATATTGATATTTTTTATGTTATGTTTATGACCTAAACCTTCACACAATTCCATCAGATAAGATATGGAATAATGTTTAGTGTTTATATTAGACTACCACCTCACGAACCGATGTCGTTCATTTTTTCATTTCAACCATTAATAGTAGAATATAATGATACATTTATACTTTATATAAACTATATGTCATAGTTATAAGTATTTATCATTCTATAATTATTATATAAAATAAAACATTATTATTTATAGTTTTTTAGAATATTGTAACATCGTCTGTGTGTGTGACAGACTACCACCTTACGAATTGATGTGATTCATTCACACCATACATGGACTGAATTTAGGGATGATTTTAATAGAAATATGTGATAAATGTGACATTTTAATGACAATATAATGTTAATATATATATATATATATATCATTTAATTTTCATTCTTTCAATATGAAAAAATCGAAATAGTGTTCATGCAAACGTATGGATTACTATCTCATTGAAAAATGTATTTAATTTCCTATTGATCATTATTTTAGATTATTATAATAAAGTATATAGTGAATATTTGTTATATTTATACCATTTATTGTTTCCAATGAATTAAAAAATAATTATGTAACTATGTTTTAAAATAATAACAATTCAAACATGGGTGGGAAACAAAGAGATTATTAACTGAAACATGTCTTTATCCATGAATTATTAAAAAGAGGTTAATAAAAATACATTAGAAAATAGTATAAGTTATTATATATATAACTATGGTTCCATAAGGAATGTATCAAAAACATATATTTATCATAATGGATGTTTGAGTAAGTATGATCAGAGTCAATAAATTAGGTATGATGGTTTGTAGTCTTACATTTATTTCAACGAGACTTATGCCATATTCACTCCACATTTATTTTGTGCGGTGTATGTGCTTCATTATGACATGTTATATAATTAATTTCATTTATTTCAGGATATTAAATGTTTTAATTGATGTTATTATTACATTATTCTCATGAATCTTCAATTACTTAAGTAGTAAGTGATTTCTGTCTAATGTTTATTTTCCATGAGACAAAAGCCATGTTCACCACCTATTTCATGTTTGTGGTGTGTATACTACCCATGTAAGTATTTTATGATTATTATATTGATAATTGTTTATTTAAATATATATTTGTGGTTCTATATTCATGGTGTTTATTATTAAAATTTTACTAAATAAGTAAAATAATTTTGACTAAATATTTATTCTTTGAGACACATATTATGTTATACATATATTTTTTTTAATTAAGTGACTATAAATACCCTTATAAATGTTATATTTTTAATCTCATTATTTTCGTGTTATTATATGATTCATTTAATTATATTATATCATTGGTAATATTATTCAATGCTACTAATTTATTAATACTTTATTTCTATAATTTCATCATTTATCGAGATTATTTACTATAATGCTGAAATTGATGAAATATTATGGTCCATATCTTAAAGGACTCTCTTGAGATTTATTCCCCTATTGTTATTAATTTTATCTTCATGTAATGATACAATTTTCCAATTATTGTTACAAAATAAAAGTAAGAAATGTTTTTCAGATAGCTTGATTATTTCTTTTTTTTTGGAAATATGTTTTGCTTAAAGTCCATGTTTCATAACAAATACCAAAAATATTAAAATACTTTTCAAATATTAAAAAAATTTATTTTGACCCATGATTTATTTTCTAAAAAATGTTTAAAAATAGAATCTTCTCATTTTTTCCAATCAATCAACATCTATAAAAAAATTTCCATACAAAAAATAATGATTTAACTATATGGATTTATATACAATAATGACCATTATTTAATTGATTATTTATATGGATGTTTAAAAAATTATATTCAATGAAACACTTTACCCTAATATTCTAAAAGTTAATTGATTTTAATGTGCTTTTAAATAAAAGAAATTAAAAAATGTTATAAAAATAATTTTTCAGTGGAAATGATATGATCCTCAAAAAATGTTTGAAATAGGATTTTGAAATTTTGTTACATCTCAGATAAAATCTATTGTTGTTATTATTTCATTTTTATGAATAAGATAAAAGGACATCATTTTTATTATTTCTTTGAATGGTTTGTGTTAAAGATGAAAATTTGTTTTTGTAGCCCATTATGTTACCATGGATTATACCTTTATGACACTCACTATTTTCATTGGTTATTCTACAAGGAATTTATTATGAAACCAATATATTTTCCAAATTCTATGATAATATTAAATATTTATAATACCAATTTATTATTATGGTTTTGAAATTTTTTATTTTTTATTATATATTTTCGAACTTGTAAATATGGTTTTATTTATGTGATGGGTGGGAACAATATCTCCCTACAATGTATTGGGTAATGATAAATGGGATATGAGATTATAGGGGACATTAGTTTTAGCCCAAGACTAAAAACAAGAGTAAACACATGTTAATGACCAAGCTCGAAAATAAGAGGGTACAAGGTTTTTACCCAAGGCTAATTATAGGAGAGTGTTTGGTTTATAACTGAATCCATAAAAATAAAAAGACGGTGCATGGTTTTTTGCCCAATCCTGATAACAATACGTTACATGGGATGTATCCTAAGCCGAAAACAAGTGCTTTCATGGGTTTTACCCTAACAGAGAAAACAAGGGGCTACAAGGGTTGTATCCCAAAAATAATTTAAAAAGGGAACATAGGTGGTACCCTATGATTGAAATTAATTGTACACAGTATTTTTTTCCAACAACAGAAAACATGACTGTATATGGGTTTTATCTCTAGACCGTAATCAAGTGGGTAAAAATATTGTAGACCAATACTAAAACAAGTGGATAAACATGTTGTATCATAATCCCAAAATAGGTATGTGGGTGATTATACCAAGACAATCATGTTGTGAATGTCTTGGTAGATAACCATATCATATGATTTTCAATGCATATGTGTACTACATAATTCTTTTTTTCTATCCTACAAAATGATATTAGGGAAAAAAATTATTTATTTATGATTCATGATGTAAGAAAATATAATATTCATTCCATGACCCATTATTATTATCTCTGATATTCATGATATGGTTTTACAATATTATTTTTAATTTATCATTCCCTTTACCTCATATTTTTCTTTTGTATCTTCAATGTTTAGATTTACAGAGCATCTATACCCACCTATTTCTTCTATTTCCTTTCCCTATGTTATTAATAATGGTCTAATTTAGGAGTAATAAAGAGGAAAAAATTATTGGGAATCTCTAATGATCTTTCACTAGACTAGAATATTGTGTTCCATGTTTCCAAACGCACTAATCAATTATGGTTCTCAGGAATGTATCTTTGTAATGTAATGAATATTAATATAAAATGATGTAATATCCATGTATATTTAGACTATG
This sequence comes from Viscum album, assembly GCA_963277665.1. Taxonomy (NCBI): domain Eukaryota; kingdom Viridiplantae; phylum Streptophyta; class Magnoliopsida; order Santalales; family Viscaceae; genus Viscum; species Viscum album. Next base: position 1,117,060,663 of record OY728146.1, read on the forward strand.
TCTTCATTGTTATGGAAAAATTCAATTATTTACTTTATAAAGAGTTTATGATAGTAACCCCTCAATGTGGTATTGACATTATGATTTAGATACATATATGAATATATTCTATTACCATGTATTCTTAGATTACGAACACTATGGATATAAAGGAGATATATAAACCAATAAATTATCTAAAATAGATATAAATCGTCAAACCAGTTTTGTGACCTTTGTGAGATCCATATATATTTTTTAAGAAATAAAATGTTATCTTATAGCTATATGAGGAATATTGGTAACTATAAGAGGTGAGAGTGATAAAGCTCTATCCACATCCAAAAATTTATGAAATTTCCATCAATTTAATGGAACTGGTTGGTTTGTTATGATTTATTCATGATCAAAATTTCATCATATTTGAGTAAATTAGTCCATCATCTAAAAAATACAAGGTGACAGTATTTAATTTTTTTATCATAGTAATTAAATTTTTATAAATGATTACACAAAAAATCATAATGGAATGGATTAATTTAGTTATCTAGGATATTTTTTATTGTGATTTTTATATTTCATTCATTAAATATAAGAGCATTTAAATATACAAGATATAAGATATGGTATTTTAGGATTACCAGGGATTTCCTTTGATGAAATAAATTTTACATGCTATTATACTCGGAAAAATCCAATACATGGGAGGTTTATATCATTTAAAATGGTTTATGGTAGTAGGGAATAAGGATTGATCCACAAAATATTTAGGTTTTTGTTTTATAATAAAAACAAAATAATGTACAATATTTTGGTATATTTATAAGCCTCATATGTTATTATATGATTTTTATCCAAAATCCCTAAAATCACATCTCGTACGACTACTTTGACTAAATGTCATCAGAATTATATTTAGATGGGTCAATGTCATCTTAAATTTTCATAGATTATATGGAAGGTATTTTATTATCATATAAATATATTTACTAAATAAGGGGTTATTTTTTATACATTTTATGTTTCTTTATATATTTTTTAGTTTTGGTAATGATACATGGAAATGAAGTTATATGTTATGAGTATGGGGAAATCCATATTTATAATAATAAATATGGAACCTATTTCCTCTTGGTTTTTTTAACAGTGTTTAATTTGAAAATATGGAATCATTACCTTATAAAAGTGATATTTTTAATTATTCAACAATCAAAATGTTTTGAATAATATTTTTACACAATGATATTTTAATTATATATATATATGGAGTTTCACTATTGTTAATAATTTTTAATATCAATAACTCTGGGGAAATGTAATATAATATTTGATCCTAAATCATAATTTCTAATAGTTATATTGTTTTAGAAGGAAGTTTATATGAAGGATGGAGGATGATGTATAACCTCATCACATCTAATTTTTATATAGATGAGGATGGTACATATTTTATTACTTTAGATAATTGTTTCATTAAACATAATTTTAGAAATAAAGTGTTATCAATTGGGGAATCCAATAATGGATGGTGGAGATAATATATTGTCCATGATGATTTATTAAGAGTAATGTTTTTATAATTTTTATCTTTTTTCAATTTGAATTAACCTAAATAATTAATTAAAACATGAATAATCACATCATATTTGTTTCATTATAATATATTAAATTAGTTTATTAATTAATTAAATATTTTTTTAATGTCCCATTTTCCATTTTGAATAATTTTTTTTATAATATTGATTTTTTTTCATGAACTTTTAATAGAAAAATTTCAGGTTGTTTCAATATTTTATAATTAAAATTGACAAAGCCTCATTTAAAATAATGTCTTTATGATTTTATAGATTTTTAGTTTCACATAATTAAATAAGATACATTATATGTAAATGTATCAAAAAACACATTATAGTTTACTAGTACATGTATTGTAAGGGACATCTGAGTAAAATGAGTGTTGAGTAATGGACACAATTTACATTCCTGAGGGTAAAAGATTCAATCCACAAGATACATCAGGGTAAATATGAAACACTTGGAAGAGTATCCACGTGGCCCTATAGCTATGTAAAGGACACATAGTAGATCCATAATGGTAAACGGTGTATGGAACATGTTTTGTAAATTAGACCAAAATATGTTTTGTTAGGGCAGAATTTACAATTCCTATTGCGCATAAAGGTAACAACTTGATTAGAAGTCTCATATAATGGTCGATTAAAAACAAACCACGTGTTCTGCATCAAGGTCATCTATCCCATCATTATTTACTACTAATAATAAGGAAGGTATATAAAGGTCAGCATATAGCTATAGACGGTTATATATAGTTTGAATAAATTAAATAAGGCTACTAGAATGACAATACCTGATGATACACAAGGTTAACAGAAAAATTTCATATATTTTGTAAGGGACATCTCTACTTAATGATATTTACATTATACATATTTCCTATGACCAAAGATAACTATATTCAAGGGTACCCACCAGGAATATGAAATATGAAATTTCACAAAATATTATAGGTGATTGAGTGATTTTTTTCATTCATCATTCTATAGAAATCAATAAATTTCATCATTAGATTCAAATGAAATTGGTTGATTACCTGAAGAAAATGGATATCATAGGAAATAATCAGAGAATTTAAATGATTGAGAGATCCATTGATTGATGAATCCTGGCCTGTGAGTTATCATGTGGATGTAATCATATGATAGACCTAATTATCTACTCATGGAATTGAAAACTAGGTGGATTATGAAGGTAACTGAATCATTTAAGGGGGAATAGGAGGGAAATTCTACTCACATAAGAAAATAAGCTACGGATGAATTTTAGGAATAACCTTGTCATTATATAATTTTCACAATAGGATGGTCATTCACTCAACATGGGTGTTTTCACTAAATCAAGGGATCAATATGACATGCATTATAATTTCATGATTTTATTTATATTATATTATTTTTCTAGTAGTAGAATAATATAGAATAAGTTGAAATGAATAACTGAGTATCCTCATTACCCTGAAATTAATTCATATCATTGATGTTTTATCTATTATAGTCAATATATCTAGATTTTCATGATTCATTTTTGGAAATGGAATATTTCAATTTACATAAATTAAAAAAATAATTTGTTTTATCAATTGTTATCTCAAAAAGTACACATATAAATTAATCACTAATTGTGATGGTGAGTATTGGGTTTATTTATGGAATATTTTAGATTTAAAATTTCAAGGCTATGTGAGGGAATTAGATATAGTGATTTTTGGAACCCATATTCAAGATGAATCAAATAATAGAGGTTAATATGGGATGTTTAATCTAGTCATAGGGAGGGAGTATGAAAACTTTTAAGAATGATAATTTAATTTGTTAATTGTGTGTATATCTAAGGCTAGATAACTTGCATCAAAACGTTTTTCAAATTCAATGATTATTTTATTATTTTATACAAATTATTTTTCACTTCATCAAAATAAACCAATATATTTCTGGATAAAAAACATTCAAAACACAATTTTATCTAGAGATAAACCAACTTCATCATATTACTGCATTACATGGGTTTAATCTATTGTTCGTTATGAGACATTTTATTTGATTTCTAGTTTTTCATTATAATTATTATAATTAATTGAAAATTAAAATTTAAACAAATTAAAACTCCAAAAAATTATTACTGACTCGCCATCCATGTATCTACTACATATACCCCCATATTTTAGTATAAAGTTGAATCATCACAAGAGGGGGTTCAAGTGGTCCTTACTAGATCATGACAAATATATCTGGAACACAAGGGTAAAAATAGTGGATGAGAGAGTTTACGGAAATGATAGTGAAGATGAACAGCTCCTTCTACACATTCCAGACAAAAACACTATAACCACAACCAAAATAATAGGAATTTTTTTATAGACTTTTCAAAAGACCATTATAGAAGATGTGGACGGAAAAATAAAAATCCATTATTTTACAATCATTAAAAATCTATATCCTATGGAAATTAAATAAGTAAATGTTCATGAATCTAGAAATATCATGAGAGTAGAGCCTATAATATATTAATACTATATTTAATAACCTCAAACTAAAAAATAATAACTCCCCTAAATTTGACCCATTATGTTCATAACCACTATTATATGTCATGGAAAATAAGGTAAGAAAACTAAATTATATTTTATTTTAAGTGAAGTTTTAATGACTATATTTAATCCATTTCAACAAAAGTATCTTAAGAGATACTACATAAGGAAAATTTGTTTTATATTAATAAACATGATGTGGTTGTTTTTATGTAAACATATTTTACTCAAATTTTATTAAAACTAAATTTAGATCATATTTTACATTTATTACACTACAGATATAGATCCCCAATTGCAGGACTAAGAGGAGTTTGAAAATACTATATAATAGGGTATTATTCATTAATACATCAAGGATTAGTCATAAGAGGATTCCATAAAAGTGACGGTATAGATATTTAAATAATACATGAAAGATGATATAATGAAGACATGGTACTATCAAAATTTAAAAAAATGGTAAAAGTGGACAACATCACCCAACTATAGGGATATTATTTAAACATATCGTTCTACCTTCTATCAAATCCAAAGGACTATAAATATATTTTTAATGGATTCATAATAGAAATGGGCATCAATAATTGAACATAAAAAATGAGGTATGTAATTCTATAGGAACTGTAAGGACATGGTTTTTCTTCCCATACAAACCCAACCCAATAATATATAGTGGAAAATACATGAGTTCTTTGGATGCATACTTTATAAAATGATGTACCTCTTCATTGGGTTTATTCAATGTAATTATTCCATTTCATCCATTTAATTTAATTTTTAGTTATTTATTTTAATTTTGAAAAAACATTTATCTTCTTCCCATTATTTGTATTAGGTAAAATATGTAAAAAATAGAGAAGTTTCATTAAATATCCTTATAATACTATAAATGTAGTCACATATTACCATAGTTATAAACATGAAAGGAATATAAATAGGAATGAAAAAACGTTCCATACTCATTTTTTCATTTTTTCAAACAACAAATTTTCTTAAATATTGCATGATTTTATTCTAATGTATTACATAATTACATTGAAAAAAAATGAGGTATAGTGGAAATTAATGGAATATTTAGTCCCATTATATTATCATTTTTTTCATTTGTACTTATATTGATTTTTTTTCAAAAATTAAATCAATATAAAAATAATATTCAATAAATAAAATTATTATTTTGGGGATTTTATGTTTTTTTCATATATTTTAGGAGTTTATTTGAAAGATGGAATAATTTTTTAAAAAATAATTTTAAAGTGAAGAATTGATCTTTCTATTAAACCTCATAATATAAAATAATTTTTGGTTTTAATTTTTTTATTAGGCTAAGAATTTCATTCCTTTATATAATACATAAGTCGAAATTGAAATATAAATCCATATTTGGAATGAACAACAATTAAATATCCATCATTATAGATTTTTAAAAAAAAATTTGACATCATATTTTTGATAAGTTCACTATTTTAGAAAAAAATTTAATTTTTTATTAACTATAATTTATATTTTACTCTATTAAATATATTAATAATTCATGTTATACATTAAATACGATTGAGGGATTCAATTGGAATGACCCTCCATTATCATTGAAACCAAACATAATACTCAAAATTTTCAAAGAACATAGAAAACCATTAATGACTCTATGGGTTAATATAGTAAAAAAATACTAATTACCCCTTACCTACCCTCTCTACACTTCATTTACATGATTAATTAAAGTATAAGAATGGGATAAAGTTGATTATATATAAAACATACATTCATAGTAGCCCAGAACATGTGTTTTAGTTTATCACATTAGAATATATACAAGACTCAAATCCCAAATGACTGATTAGTTTTATAGTTTTGGAGTCCAGATAAGATGAATGAACTTTAAATTACAACAGTCAAGAAAAAAAATTAAACTCAATTAGAAACATCAATAAACTCATAAATTATTTGTGTAATTAATTCCAGATAAACATATTCTCATCTTTGAGACAAATAAATCATAATAATTGTATGATCTCAGATTATTAGTAAGGTTAGAGTAATATCTGCAAAGTTATTATAAACATAAACATGAGGCATGGTGAATAACTAAAAATACATTCTATTTAAAATAACCCTGATCATAATATGGTAGAAATGAAAGTTGATTAAATAAAGACATATAAATGATAATAATAGAATAAAACCTTATAATGGATATTATAATAGTTGAATAATAACATGTTTTATTGATTACTAATATCATAACGAGGGAATTCACAATTCTAGACATCATAAACATATATTCAATTCTTTATAAATGTATCCATATATAAATAGGTGAAAACATAGTCATGTTTGTCCAATGAGACCTACCTGGGCATCTAAAGAATTACATGGCCCCATTATTCATATAAAAAGATAAATAAATTTCTCATATGAATGTGGATAATGATAAAAAATAAATACATATGAAATGTAAATAGATTTCCCAAATTTATAAACACAATAACTAACAATTCTGAGTAGTATAGTGAATGGTATCAACATAGATCATCCACAGTCGAACTGATCATAAAACATTTAATAAAATAAATTTGATGAAAATTATAATATAAAAATATCAATAATGAATAAAATTCATCATATTTGTTATGATAAATTAAAATACTCAAAAAACTTTGATAAATTATTTAGATAAATACCCGTTTTATTTTGAAAAGAATATTTATTTAGGAAAAATGACTATAATTTTTCAGAATTTCCTAAAAAATTTATAAATTAACAAGTATTGGTTCTCATAGAAAATGTAATGAATTAGAAATATTAATCATGTCTAAAATATGATTATGTATAATACTTCAAATTTATTATAAAATTAAGATGTTCCCATTAATCGTAATTGTGAATGAGAAGAATTTAAAAAGGAACCTTATAATTAATGCAATTCCCCATTAAATGAAGATGTAATGATATGGGTACATGATTTTTGAACATTTAAATATAATTAAAAAATATTATATAAAATTAATGAGTACATTCATTAGTCTAAAAATGCATTAAACATAACTTGAATGAAAATGATGGTTTATGAATAAAACCATTACCACTTGTAATTAATGAAATAGTATTCCCCAAGATATTAAAAATTTTAAAATGAAACATATAATAACATAAATATTAAAATATTAATTATATTAGAAATCAAATTTCAGTAACCATACACATAATACAACCAATAGAGTGGAATAAATAATATCTTATGGAAATAAATTTGAGATGAGGGAACCATAACATTGTGCCCGAAAGTGTTTTGAACTAGAACTTATTGTCTAAGATAATGAAATGTAATCCATGAAAATTTAATTAATCATATTTTATACATTCATTTCATTTATGATTATTCTATTAAACTCATTTATGAAATATTTTATGAGTTATATAACATAATTTTATCGTTCGATAGCATTCGTTTACTTGGTTTTCTTAATTTGTTTACATGTGTGTGATTATGGAAGGTTATATAAAATGGGTATAATTCTACTGAATTTGAATTATATTTTACTAATTAACAACAAAAGAATTAATTTTATATATAATTCAATTGGGTATTTCAGATGATAATGAATCATTAGATAAGTTGTTAGGGATAATCATTTAGATTATTTTTGCAGTTTTCCAAACATCAAAAACTAGTTTTGTTTTACTAATTATCATCATTAGAGTTTAATGTTTTGAGAACATTACATAGAATATAAAACATATTTAATTATATTATTCAAACATAGAAAATATTTCATGTACATCCTTCATGGAGTTAATGTAAAATGAATGTGCATCATCCATAATGTCGGTAATTTGACAAATCACGGGCGATGTTTTCCTTAATTTAATAGAAGAGAAATAGTTGAGGGATATTTATGATAGATTATTATATTTAAGAAATACCATTCAAGTTTATTTTAGGTAATATTGTTTTCAAGACATTTTGATAAGGGGATGTGTGGTGATAATAATAACTTTAATGAACGTGTAATGAAATTAAAAAGAAATGGCAGATGATTTACACCTCTTCGATTCTGCTCCTTGAGAACCACCTTAACGGGGTTGGTTTTGGAATTTTTATGAGAAAACAATCACATGAAAGAAGGAGAGAGGATGTTAAAGTGTATTTTAATGAAATTTTCACTTCGTTCACAACTTGAATTGTGTGAGTAGAAGGGGTGGTATTTATAGTGGAAGTGGGGAGTGTTTTTTTGAATATTTAATAAATTTGATTATTATTTTGGCTGAAGGCAATGAATATTTTGAGAATTATCATAAAATATATTTAAATAATGAATTGAAATTTTAGATATGGTGATTATGTAATCGATTACTCAAGGAATTGTTTATTCAAGATATAATGTATTTATACCGTAAATTACACTATTTCACTATTCACAAAAAATTCTAGTATTTTCTTAAAAACCCCAATAATCAACTTGATTTTTTTATGTTTTGAATTAATAAATGAACCCTATTTTATGAATATATTTTTCTAAATATGTGATATTTTAATTACATTTAGAATCCTCATTTACTAAAAAAAATTAAAAATTGAAATTTATAAATAATTTTTTAACAGTGTGAAAAATTAACTAACATATCATATAATTTTCATAAAAAATAGGACAAAAAATATTCATTTACAATAAAATATTAATAATATAATATTTATATGGACTGATTTTACTAATTATGTAATTTTAATTAAATATTATTGAATTAAAAAAATACAAGCAGTAATTTTTACACTATTCACTTACTTATACTATGATATAATTATATCGTAAATTAATTTACAAGATGCCTAAGTATTATCTAAAATCACTTTTGTGACGTTAAATATCTATTTTTTATATTAATATTTATTATGGTAACATTATTATTTCGACAATCAAGTGACTATTCATCAAACATTAATGTTCTAAGAAAAATACCAAAAATTTAAAAATGGTAAATTTCCAAATTAATTTATAAAAAATAATATTCTTTTTGTATATTTTTTTATAAATCTATCAAAATTTTGTTTTCAATTAAATTTTCCATTAAAAGGATGTAAAATTTTTATTTCTGAAAAATATATATTTTATGCATAAAATTTGTTTTATTATTATCTAATACCTATCAAATATTGAAATAATTATAAACATTTGATTGAATATGTAACATGTATATTTCAATTATATTCTTCACCAATTAGGGATTATTGTAATTAGTAAATATAAAATTTCATTATCATCATAATGTAGTGTTTTTATTAATATGCATCATTTATGTTCAATTGTTTTTTATTTTAGCTTATAATTAATTGGTTACAAAATAATTAATTTTACAAAAATTGGTAAAATATATTTTCATATTTAAAATAATATAATTCATTTCCATCATAAAAATGGATTAGTGATAACTATCTCAATTAAATGATAATAATTAATCATTTCTTCAAGGTTATTATTTTGTGTAATATAAAATATCAAAGAAGATTAATTTAAATAGATACTGTAAAATATTGGATTGTCACATTGTACCCTCCTTTAATTAATTGGGTCGTCATAATTTTATATTTATCTCTAAAAAAGAGTATGATATAAAGAATGATTTTTAAATCCCGCATTGTAAAAATGGTTTATAAAATATCTTCTTAAAAAGTGTTTTAGAGAAATGAAATGGTTACCACAAAAATAATACTCAGAAATAGGATATCATTAATTAAAAAACAGATATAGAAGAAAAATCAAACAATGAAATTATGATTGAGAGTGATATAGAACATGTTCTTTTTAAATATGATTACCACAAATCCTTAGACAATATTATTGAAAAAGGTCATTGATATCATAAAAATGATGATAATTGAATATATTTTTTAATATCATTTCTCATAGAGTTTATGAATTCCTTTATTATCTACACATGCACATAATTCATTAATTTCCATGTAACATTGACAATCATATACATTGGATATGATTTGATCGATTTTATCTTCATTCCTACCACCTCATAATGAAGGTTCAAGATGAATTTTTTTAACCCTGGGGAATCTTAATCAATATAGATGGATCAAAAAATAAACAATGGTATAATTATATATTCCTCATGTCTATATAAATTAACATAACCCTTGATAGATATAATAAGACAACATACTTACTCAATTATTATTATTTATATTATTAAAAGATACTTTAGTCTCTAAAACTCAACAGCAATACCAAAAGAATAAAAAAGATCATTCAATAAATAAAAAACATCCAAAAAAATATTCAATTCAACGATTTAGAACAAAAAATAAGAATGATCTAATTAAATAGTATTTTGAATAAATTTAATAATAATTATTGTCTTATAACAAAATTCTAATTTCCTAAATCACAAAGTATCTTTAATAATTTAACCATTTCCATAAAAACCTAAATCCCCGTAATTCCAAAATAAAATATAATTTGACTCAAAAAGTGATAATATATCATTTTCACTATAATATTATAATTACCATAATGTTATTGGATTGACATAATATTGAACATATTCTGAAATGACATTAATATATTAATAAAGAAATTATTTTCCAATCCCGATGATATCTATTTGATAAAAATGTCCCAAATATCCAAATAAAATTTATCTAATAGATATTTTATGTAATAAAATTTCATGATAAATAGGACAGACACAATGTTGGCTAGTCAAAGGAGTTATACAGTTTTCTCTATTCGGTCGGGGGGTTTAAACCCCAAAGCCTTAACTGACTTACTGGGTTGTCACCGGACCTGTGTGTTTTCCATTTTTATAACACCATATACAATTAAAATAAATATGATCAAAATACTTCAAATATGGTCAATCACTAAACATTAATTTAAATGGTATATTCAGTACAACCTCAATACATAAATATACTGTACATTTATTTCCACATTTCCCCGTTCATGGTCTAGATGTTATACTATAGAATATGGTATTAACTCTGGTAATTCCGAGGGTGCCTAAATTTTTGTAAAATTAAAAATAATGGATTCTTAGGATCCGTTTTGTTGCTTTCCATTATATTATTCATATTTCCTCAACAATTCATTTCATTATATCCATATTTCTCACTCATAAATCATTTACTATTTCCATTGAGCCACTTTCATAGTTGTATCCATCAACATTTCATCTTTGATGGGAATTGATACTTCTTTTTTTCATGGTCTGCATTATTGGGGCACTTAGAAAAATATATCCTTATCTACATTGGTGAGTTTGAGGCTTGTTTAAGGAATATATAGTTAATAATTTTTTTAAAAACTTATTAGTCATCATCATGGTATCTTTCAATCCTATTGGTCATATTTAACTACTCATGGCCACCACGATGTCCATCATGTTAAATTTTATTATGACTCCTTCACTTTCTCTCCATTGACTAAAACCTGAAATCCTAGTGTGATTTGTTATAGTCCTTGTGAGATAGATGTATAATCTTGTATAGAATATCATGACAGCTTAATTTCAATCTAAAACAGCTGAAGATATTCATTTTCATTATATATTAAATTCATTTACAATGTTTTGTATATAAAATTTGAATTTTCCTAAAAATGTCACCAAGGTGTGTAAAATGAGGCGTGAAGTAAGGATCATTTTCAGGTGCTATGTTAAAGTGAGTTAGGCTTGAGTCACCTTGTCAGAGTTGTTTCCCCCTGACACTTTTTTTTTCATAACTACATTTACTTGTAGTATATCGAAAATGAATTATTCCAAGGAAGACTCATATAAGAAATACCTTACAAAAATTATATGATGTGATTTTATTATTATACTTAATCTATATTTAGGGTTATGTTACCTAATCAATGTTTTCTAAATCTAGTTTCCAATGCTACTAATAAACATTATCTAGTACGAACTATAAGGACCCTGACCATAGAAACTCATAGATAGTGTCATAATTTATTGCATTGGCATATATATAAAATTTGAATATAAAAGGATTGATCAAATTAGTTGTCTTGGAATCACTATTACATACTTGATCATTACATTACATAATTAAGTGAAAAAAATATAGAAACTTCTTTGGAAACATCCCATATCCCCATATATTATCCATAAAATAAATTCCTACTAATATCATCACATCCTTAGAAATAATAAAACATAAGAAACAGGTGAGATAAGATTCTTAGTAAGGGTAAACAAATAGAACAGATTTTATGATAAACATAAACATTATGCATGGTGAAATATAAAAAAATATATGCCTTTAGAAATAAATTCAATCATAATATGTCATTAAGTAAACCTAATTAAATAAATCAATATGAAGTTTCGTAAAAGAATGAAACAATATATTTATATACTACAAGGATAATAATTACATTGATTATCAATAAATATTATCATAATGATGTAATAAATATTTTCAGACATCATAAATATACCATCAATGATTTTTTGAAGACACCATACATGAATGGGTTAAAACCCACCCTTGTTTGTCTCATGAGACCTAATAATGCATCAAGAGACTATAGAGGTCCCGACCAATAACATTCAATTTCCAATACTTTCCTAATATGAATTAGGAAAAACATAAACAATTTATACATTTGAAATTTAAATAACTTAACACAATTTGTAAGCATAATCACCAACCTTTCTGAGTATTATGGAGAATGTTATTAAGATATCACATTCTTAGTCAAACTGGTCATAAAAGATTAAATAAAATATATATGATTAAATTATTAATAAATAAATATTAATAAATCATAAAATTTAACATAGGTGTTGAAATAAATAAAATTACCATAATATAATAGTTTTAATATTCTTGAGAGAAATAACGCATTTATGTTGCAATGAAATGTTCTTTTGGAAAATTCATATGTATTTGTCATTATTGTTTGTATAAAACCAGAAAATGAAAAAAAAAATTTGATTTTAATGAAAGAAATTAGATAATTATGATTAAATATTGACTATTTAAATATATTACAAATGGTGCTTGAAAATCTATAAGAAATCGTGATGTACCCTTTAATCAGGATTCCATTTTGGGAATAATTGAGAAGGGGACCTTATAAAACAAGTAATTACCCATAAAATAAACATGTACTCATTTGGATATAACATTATTGAACATTTGTTAAGGATTTATAAGAATTATATAACCTAAATGAACAATTACATTGTTGTAATGAGGGATAAAACATAACTCGAATAAATATGGGTGTTCGAGAAAAAAACCATTACAACTTGTAATAAAACGAATCCTATGCACCCTAAAATTATTAATAATAAAATGAAACATTGAATAAAAATAATATTAAGAGATTCATTATATTATACATCAAATAAATGTACATATACACAATACATAACTAATCATAGTGAATAAGGCTTATCTCATGGAAATAATAGTGAGTTGAGAAAACCCAAAAATTAAGTCCTAAATTGTTCAACACATTACATTAATTTCCAAGACAATGAAATTAAAATAACTTGAAAATTAATTCAATTTTTTAAATTTATTATAATTTTATTAATTTTATTTACAGTATTTTGAATGAGTTTTAATATATAATTTTATCAAAAAGGAGATTCCATTTACATGGTTTTTTTATCGGTTAACTTGAATATTACTATAGACCTTCATGTAAAATTGCTATTATTTTCCAGAAGTAGAAGTATATTTTATTAGTACAAATACATTATATTAAATGGATAAATATATTGTTGGATATAAGGGAATAGAATGAATAAATATTTTTGTTGTTAGTGATAATCATATAGATTATTTTGTTTGTTTTTAGACCATCACAATCTAGTTTTGTTTTATCAAACTACATAAATTATATATCATGGTTCTAAAACCTTACTTATTCAATAAAAAATATATTACCATATGGTTAAACCACAATAATTGTATCTTGATTATTTTTAAATGTGAAATTGATAATGAAAGTGCATCATCAATAATGTCAGTAATTTGACACATCACATGTGATGTTTTCATTTATAAAATAAAAGAGATATATGTTGTATTTTTATGAGGTATTGTGTCATTAGAATAATAAAATTATATTATATTTTAGGTATTACTGTAATCAATTAATATTTATTATGGGGAGAGGAGATAATAATAAAAGGAAATTACGTGAAATTAAATTAAATTGAAAAAGAAGATGATTTTTACCTCATGAATTCTTCTCCTTGAGAACCTCTTTAATGGGATTGGTTTTAAAATTTTGATATGATCAACAGATCTTGGAAATGGGGGATTGGGAATATTATTGGGTGAAAATTTGATAATGATCAAATCTTGGAAGGTGTGAGGAGAATGGGTGGTGTGGGGTGGTATTTATAGTGGAGGAGAGGGGTGTTATTTAAAAATTTTACCTTTTTTTAATATGTTAGAACAATACCATGAATAGTATGAGTATTATAATAAAATATATTAAAGTAAAAATGCTAGGATTTAGATTGCAGTTCTTACCGCATCGATGACCCATGGAATAGTGTATTTTTATTATAATTTATTGTTACCAAAAATTATAGTATTTTACTACTGGGAAAAACTATATGTATTATAATAAAAACCCAAAAAATTACCCTAACCATTATTACATAGGTATAGTTGAAAAATATTCTCGATTTTATGAAAAAAAGGTTCTAAATATTATAAATATAAGTTTTTATTAATATGATCATTTAGTTGGAAAATACAAACTTTAAGTTTGTAATTGATTTTAATGCACGTTGAAAATTTAACTAAGGTCTCATAAAATAATCTTAACAAAATAATAAAAAACAACATTAATATTTGAATACATATTCAGAAAATAAACATTCTTTTAATTAATTTTTTACTTATATAATTTAAATAAAATATTAATAATTTACAAAAAAATGTAATTAATATATTTTAAAATATTTATTTACTTATACAATGATATAGTTATTTCATACATTAATTAATAAGATGGATATATTTTATTTATAAATCCCAGGATGAGATTAATATTCTGTTTTTGATATCATTATTCCTAATAGTCACATTATTATTTTAACAGACAAATTAATATTCTTCAATAATTAATGTTTTTAGAAAAATAGCCAAAAAATAACCTACGTAATGGTTTATATTAAACATTACAAAATAATGTTTGTTTTGTCAAATAAAATTTATAAAAGTATAAAAATTTATTATAAAAACCTTTGTTCCATTAATGTTCATTAAAATTTGGGTTTTTCATAAATGAATATATATATATATATTAGGCTTAAGATCATTTTTATTACTATCTTAATCATATCAAACATATTTAATGAATTTAAAAACATTTTCAAAAATATGTAACAAATGAATTTTATCAATATATTTCAATAATTACTGAATAAATTAATATGATAATATAAATTGTCATTTTCTTCATAAAATAGTTTTTTTATTAAAACACATCTATTTTTTCAATTGAATTTTATTTTCATTTCTAATTAATTTTTAACAAAATAATATCTTTTATAAACACCTGTAAACAATATTTTAACAATTTAACTAATCTATTTTATTACCTCTCTTCCATAAGATATGGGATAATTATAAAAATTAAATATGAATATTTATTCAATTTTTAACTCAATATTTTGAGTAATGTAATATATCAAAGAAGAAATTTTTTTAAAATGGAAAACAGTAAAATATTGGGCTGTTACATTCTATGTGTTTTCCTTGGGAAATATTATATACAAAGGGTAAATAGAGAGGTGTGTCTTCATTTTATGGAATTCGAAAGTGGTAAATGGGAACATGTCATTATCATCTATTTTATTCAAATTGTTTAATTCAAATTATCAAAAAAATTAATAAAAATATAAATGGGATACGATATTGAAATTATCATTTTTATTATTTATTTCATTATTTACCAAAATAATGGATGGGATATGTTTCACCATTCATTAATCTTGATTTATAACTCATGTTTCCTCTAAATAAATGAAAAAAACTATATTCTATATAATAAAAAAACCTAGGTGAATTGTGATGAATTCATTTATTTTATTCATTTTTTGGACTCATGGAAAAGAATTTGAAAATAGGAAACAACTTAGAGTGCATGATATAAATTATATGGGGGATTTATTAAATGGTATTTTAATTTTTATACATGATAAATCATGTATTTTATTTATTGAATCAAACATTTCTCTTTCTAATTTAATTTTTTAAAACATTTACCCAACAACCTCAAGCTATCAATAAACTGTTTCAAGAACTCATGTTTTTTTGTTTATTTTTATTTTACCATGTAGATAGATGATAATTTCTAAAATACTACGCTAAATACTCATTTCCCAAGTAAAATTATAACTCTACATAAATATATTCTCTTGGGTGTTGAGTGAAAATAAACTTCATGTGAGGTAGGTCTCAAAATTATTATTAATGGATATTAAATGTTGAATTTCTCATGAATAGGATAATATCCTAACATTTTAATTAATTACATGAATGAATAATTATTGTTTTTTAGTAAAATAAACCAATCAATTTCCATCAAACAATTATTTGTTTTTATTGTTTTACATGATACTATTTTTTTATTCACTATATAAATAATCTAGATATGTATAAATTAATTGGAACTAAAAAATAATATTTGGAAAATAATTTTTAGTGAAATTATTATTACAATTTAAATATGTATTAATTTTATTATCCCTAAATAGTAGGCTCTATTTAATTTGAGAATATATTTAAATTTTCTGTTAATTTGATTGTTCCCTTTTTTTAAAGGTTGGGGTCGAAGCCTCATTTTTATTATTAAATCAAAGAAAAGTCCTCTTTTAACTGGGTAGAGGGAAACCCATTACATAGCCCGAAGGCCCAGTGGGCTTGTAGCCCATTATATAGCCCGTAGGCCCAAATTGTAAGGCCAATTCACATTCTATGAATAGTAACCTCCTACTACAGTACTGCACAGTATCGCCGCTGCTACAGTGCCATGCCGCCACTAAGTGCCTTACCGCCGCTACAGTTCCCGCTACAGTACTACTACAGTAACATGCGCCCCATGGGTTTTGAACCCTCATTTTCCATGTAGCTTTACGGGGTACTTACCACTAAGCCAAACCTCAACTACATTAATTTGATTGTTCCCTGTTTCAATTGACATTACTAGTAAAAATAATTAAACTGAACTTGAAATTGAATCTTTTAAAACATTTCAATTAGGGTAACTAATTTTAGGTATTTCTTATTGAGTTATGGAATTAATGTATAACAATATTTTTTGTATAATTAAATTGGAAACATATTTCATATAATGATCTATTTGAATATCAGCTATTTCTGCATTGAGAATACTCAAATATGATATTATGTTCTTTCATTATCGATAATTTAAGACCAACAAGATCTATGTATATCATTACTATAATTTATTTTTTAGATTGAACATTGAATATTAGACATCAAAACCTAATTTAGAATGATGTATTAGGAATAATAATACCATGATGTTGGGATATGATGATTTGTTTTGGAAATCCCATGATTACATCTTTCCATATTTATATTTTTTAAAAATATTGACCTAGATATCATGTTTTCAATGAAATTTATATTCTTGTATATTTTTGAGTTACTGGATGTTTTAAATATGTAAAATAAAATGAACTTTATGAGTAATTTTATTCAATAAATCGAAAATTTAAATTTATTAGTAAAATAACATGTGAATACAATTCTTTGTCCTGTTTAAGAATATTGTGTTTTTGGAATGGGGAAATTATTATTTTTATAATGATTTTATTTTTTGGGAAGCAATAAAAACTATTTTTTTTTATCTTGATACTCATTGATAAATATTTGGTAATATATTTTACAAAATGTTGTAAAACAACTGTAATATAAATAATGAAATTATCGTTAAAAACTATCTAGAATCACATATTATAAACATGGTTTTATATTTATAAGTCATAAAATTTCATTGAATAGCTAAGAGAGATAATACTTGTAATAAAAAATCTTTATATGTAGCTTGGTTTTTTCTAGTATATGATTAAACTACAAAAAAATAAATCTTAATATTGTGCTACCTTATTTAATTTAGATATTTATTCATGATGTATTTCATATGAGTTTAATATTCAGATGTTATGGAGTTATAAAATTATTAATTGTGATTATCTTAACCAAAATTCACTATTAAAATTCTCTCACACTATTTTAATTTTGTGTAAAATTTAAATTTTGGTACCAACATGATTTTGAATGAATAATTAGAATTGGGATTAACATGTATATTTTGATAAAAAAATATACATTAACATTTAAATTGATAAAATATCGAATAATGTTTTTCAAATCAACTTTTTAAATTAATCATGAAAAATTAATTTCATTACATATATTTATTTCAATATATATATATATATATTTAAAATCATCTATAATTTTTACAAATAAATTAAAATTTATTTGGATCTGTCACAACACTCAATGGAAAATATAAGCGGCTGCATGTGACTCAAGTCATGTAAATTTGTTCACCAACTATATGAATTCACCCACCATTGAATGAAATCAACAAGAGGCTTATTACTGACTATAATTCATAGTACCTCCCATTTGTGTTTCACTCCATATTAGTGATTCCTCGATATTAAATCTTAGAACAAAAATGACATGCACATGGAACTCCTGGGACTAGGCCACCTAACATAGTTGAAGTTATAGAACTATATATCTCTACATCAAGTAACTGGATTCTAATTATATAATAAGTAAACTGATCTCATTTAATAAGAAGAAAAAATGACTTATACTAAATACTTGATAATGTTGGAAAATTATTCCTATTCCATCGATGTCAATACACAATTATTTGATCACCAATGCAAGACTATACCTGAAAAATATTTCCATTATTTGGAATCACCATGATAATCTCAAACCTATGGAGCCCGAGCATCGCTTGAAAAACTATCACAAATTGAACACCTTAGATGTTTAACATTAAAATTTAGAAATTCAACACTAAATATATGTCATGAATTTTATTGAAACATACATTGATTCTAAAATCATACATAATATATATGTCTAAAATCTGATGAGATCAAATTTAAATTCCCGATCAAACATGAACATGAAGATTAATTTATATTCTATATCCATCAACATAAATTGTTTTTGTAAATTTATTTTTTGGTTCTTATAAGTATTAAATAGTACCAAACATACTGATAAGTTCATTTCTTTATCAATGAGAACCCAAAAACATGGACTTCATTTGATTTCATACCAGAAACTAAAACCTTACACTAGTGAATATCATGTTACACTTGTCAACCAAAACCTAGACACAAACCTCAACTACAACTCATGTATCATATTTTCAAGGGAATCAAATTTCAAATCCCATCTCTATTAGTGAACTAAATCACACACCGATTTAGCCTTGATATCTTATATCCCACAACAAAATTTACATAAATGTTTCACCCCACCTTCTGGTGATGAGAATCAAGGGATTTCTTTGAGAATTAATCATTATCAAACCTAGCTAGGATATGATTTATGGAGTAGTGGTGGATTTTTCAATGTTTAAGATGTGTAATTTGTATTATATTCACTAAATTACCACTAAAATGGTATCATCCATGATTCAAAAATAATTTAACTGCCAATTCCCACTCATACAATAATTTTCATCAAACTTCCAAACACACAATCTAAACCGAATATTTTAGATATGTTCCTCCACCAGACCTATGTCATCAATGGAATGTTTCAAGCATGTGTAAGTATAAAGGCCTACTCTCCTGAGACCTCAGTCAAACTCAAAATATAAATTTGTTGTCTAAGTTAGTTCATCACTATTATCATCACTCAATAATTCCAACAATTATTCGAAGTCATCTTTATCATGTAAAGAACACATGACAAGTGTTAGACTTCGAAATTTTTTAAAATCTATATCACTTGAATCTATATAATATGTGTTACATAGGGTGACTATGTTATTTCTGAAGGATCAATAAGAGTAAAAAATTATGTAAAATTTAGTGATACATGATTGATATTGATTACATTATCCATAGGTATTAGGTAATAAATTTAGAAAATGAGGGTCCTACATTTTCCTAATCATGGAATAACCAATTTCCCCACTAATAGAAGATTATGATATTATCTACTTACATTTATTTATAAGTATAACAAAAAAATAACACATCTCATCCACTGGTTAATATTTATAAATATATTACAAAATATTGACATGTGATTGATATATTTGAATAACCACCTCACAGTCCTTGGGAAATGATAATTTCCATCCATTATGTTGAATTCATGTATTATTTAATGTTTTATTTAACCATCGACATAGAATTTCATTTGATCAGTGATTCATTTGGTGTATGGATAGTGTTTAGTAATAGTTGGGATTAAATCCATTTATATTTGGATCAACCATAGGCTATGTAAAATATATTTGACAGGAGTTACTTATATGACATGTAGTAATAGTACATATTGGTGTTTCCAACATGAATATTACTTTTAAGGTGTTTTTTAGGCACCTCATAATGAAGTATTTAGTATCAGCGTTTTTATATCGATATATTTTCTATCATCAAGATAATCATATTAAAGGTGTCCAAAATAGTATTTACCGTCATTGGGTGTTCCTTTTAGAAAATAAAATATTATATTATTGAATATCATGATAGTTTTAACTCATGAATTATAGGATATGATTATATTGGTATTATTATTTATCATTTGATAAATTAAAATCATTAATTTTTGTTTTTGGTGCTATATAATTTAAATGTATCTGTGAGGATTTATATAGAATTAGTAGTGAGACATCAGATTGACTTAAGGATGAATTCATCTAATAAAGAAAATTTTTAACCTCACTGTTGTATAAGGGGTGGTTTCATGTATCTATGTCTATTTTTTGTAATAGTGCATCATTATATCCTAAAATATTTAGAAATATTAAAAACATGATATCAATAGTAGAGAAAGTTTTGTAGAAATGTGTCATTAACTATAGAGGAACATGGGTGAATAATCATCCAATGTGATTGTTTTTTATAATAACAGTTATCACCCATTCACTATCATTGTTCTATTTAAATACTTTTACTTTTGTGCATATATACAACCATTTTTCAAGGATGAGGTTATTGAAACAAGAAATCATTGTGATTAATATCTATAAGGCCCCGGCCTTAAACCTTACTTAATATTGAATTAAATGAATAATTCACATTGATGATCTTTTCAGGTTTAGAGTTTTAGAGAATTAGGATATAACTGTTACATCTCAAAAGATTACAAAGTAGACACTTCTACTAAGATTCCATAAAATAAAAAAACTCTTAAAAAGAAACATGTATAGTTCCATGTTTTATATATCATGACTTTCCCTTGATCCCATCCTTGACCCTATTCCACGTTAATTCCTGTGAAAAACATTTCAAAAAAACTTGGGGTGAGCATAAAAAGCTCAGTAAGGGATACACAAAGAATGAAAACTATTAGTTTTTCAAACATCAAGTAAACCATGTATACTTTATCAATGTAATACCTTCACCTTCATGAAGTAGTAAAAAACTCTTCACTGAATAAAATATCATTAGTTACCTTTTTGTAACCAAAGGATTACCATAAAACCCATATAAAGAACACATAACATATATAAAGGTAACTTGGGACATAAACATACTTAAGTGGAATAACCATTCGGTCGACTTCCACACATATCACTTAATGGAATATCTATACAGCCAGCTTACATACATACTTAATGGAATCGCCATACGACCAACTTCCATACCCAATGACTTGGAGGTTATAATGTAACCACCCGTCCTGGTATTCACGGCACCACCCGTCATATGGTTTATCACGCAACCACCCGTCAAATGTCCAAGTACCAATATAAAATCATAAAACATAAAAACAATATAAAGGAATGATAACATTTCCACATTTTAATCACAATATATCATTTAAATATATTTACATAATAGAATCCGTTATCAAAACCATTTTCAATACCCAAAATACATAATAGAGTATATGGTATTTATTTTATTTCTTAAAAACATTACGGCTTGTTGAGGAAGCCAAAGACCAAATAATACTCTTGGCGGCGGAAAAAGGTCATTGTCACCGCGTACGTTAAAAAAACATTCCTTTTTGTCATTTAGTAAAATGCTTCATAGAAAAAGATTCCTTTTGTATATAAGTAAAAGTCAAAGGGGTTTATACACCGTATAAAATAAAGTTGTGCATAAAACGAAATATGTCTCAATGAAAAGAGATTGAGACGAAGTCCCTTACCTCAGGTCCGACTTGACTCGATCATTCATTAACATCTTGAATAATAAACTTGAGTTAATTTCTAATTGATTAAGAACCTATTTAATGTTCATTATTCCTTTTATATCAATTAATTCCATGTTATAAACATTATGTAACCATTTAAGTTAATAATGTTTGTTTTGTCGATATTTGGTTCTTAAGTCGAATGTGGACTTCTTACAATTACATGTTGTTCGTGTGGTCAAAGGATCTTTATATCTAGAATGACATTCCTTATTTGGATAGAATATATATCATATATATCCAGCATATACATGTATTTATAATATTACATAATTATTTAGATGTAAGAAATGAAATGCACCGTTCATGGAGACGGTAAGCCGTACGTACGCATGAATGCTACTTTCATTTATATTTCGTATTTTATAGAATGGAATCATAATGATATAAAGGTATATTATAATTACAGTATAATATCATATATAATATCATATTTCCATCCTTTATACGTCCCACATATGGTATTTAACGAATCAAATCACTTTGAGGGGGCGGTAGTCCGCACTTCCTTAAATGAAGATATCGTGTTTACCCATAATGGAAACCATAAAGGTATTCCCAAAATGAAAAATACAGAAGCTTAAGGAAAACATAAACATATTATATATCATATATAAATATAGTGACATCTTAATGGCCACCTTTTAAGGTGTTAAAAGAATGTTGAACAATCATCGTTTCGGGAGGCATAAATTCACCATCCACGGAAACAGTATGTCATTTAACCATTAGATGTTGTTGTGTGTAAGTGAAGCTCGAATCCTTCATATAACAACATCCTAGTATATTGAGGATACTGGATTTATTACAAATGAAGAGAATAAAAAGAGTTAAGGGGTTGGAGAAGCAAAATCAAACAAAAGGACTCAAAAGAAGACATTACCTTAAAATTGGGTAACTCTCTTAGATTTGAGCTCAAAGGCTTCCTTGGGAAGACTTCTGCCCAATGTGAGGATTCAAGGAGTAAGAGAGGGATGTGGAGAGACAAAATAGGTAGGGGTTGGCTGAGCCAAAGGCTTTGGGAGTGTGGGTAAGGAGGTAGAGGTGGGGGCCTTTTATAAGAGGAGAGGAGGGGCACTCTTGTAAAGTTACAAAATGTTACTTTATTTTCAAAGGTGTTTCGGATTTTAAAGGTCCCACATTGATGTAATTCGGGGATAAGGTGATAAGGGTTCGAAATCCACCCATCCAATAGGTTTTTTCCATGTTTAGTTCTTAGATATTACATTATATTTCTATTTTATATAAATCCATTATTAATGAGGTAATCGCTGCATCATCATGATGTCATAAATAATTTAATTTATTTAATGTCTAAAAAATATAAAAAAATATCATGATGTACGAAATCATTTTATCTTTCTAATGACTATTTATAATAAAAAATCGTACTTGTATAACCCCATGTAAAAATTGTTTTAGTAAAACATCTCATGTTTGTGTTATTTATGTCATTTCCCAACCAAAGTGGCTTCATGGGGTCCCCAAGTTGACCGATGTCTTGTATGGGTCGGCCATGACACATCCAATAAGGGTAGGACATGTTTCTAGGTATTTTCATTTTATTATAATATCATTTTGTCCTTAAATTGCACTAATTACCTCTAATCGCGATTAAAAACTTAAGAGTTGCTATTCACCAAAAAATTATTTTAATCTCATTAAACCACATTTTACTTCTTAATGACAACCATGTATGTCGGGTTTTTGAAATTATAAACACAGAAGTGGTAAAATTTCATTTAAAAGAAAAATCAGTTTTTATAAGTACCACTTAGTGGTTTCACTATTCATTAAAAATTGATCTTTTTCAGAAAAATACCAAAAATTCACCCTAAGCTATATTTGATATTCCGAATTCAAAAATGAAGTCTATTTTAAAAAATTCACAACATATAAGTTGAATTAATTAATTTAATAATTAATTCCCGCTATCAGAGCAAATATCGTGTTTTTATTAAACAATAAGTATCAAAAGATTGACACTAGTTTATGTCCGATTTCAAAGTGAAATTAATTCCAACAACCACTATTGGATTTAATGGTAAAAATATATTCTAATTTCACTTTAAAGCCAATTAAAAAGATAATCTAATCATCTTAATAAATTAGATTAAAATGAGGTTTTGAATTAAAATACAACATTTTACACTATTCATTAAAAAATGAACTTTATCGGAAAGATACCAAAAATTTACACAAAGTCAATTTTGATGTCCCGATTCTAAAGAAGAGTTCTATTTGGTCTAATAGAATTTATAATATTGATCAAAACTATATTTAATGACGGTTCGCCGTCAAAAGGTGATAAGTGAACCTTTAGTGAAAATTAGGGTATAAATGCCTAAAATTGAATTCTTTCCGTATTTTAAGCCATTATCTTTTATTGGATAAATGTAAAAACATTTAAAAAACATATATAATCATATTTTAGTTATTTCTATCCATTCCCGCCAATACAATGACTACATGTTAACTACCATTTAAAATAATATAATTATATTACTAGTGTGCAACGTAAGATTTCAAAAGAACTCATCGTTGCGTATCGGGTATGCTATAGAACATAGCAACCCCTTTAAAGTAAAATTAATAGTTAATTCGTAAATATTAATAAATACGAAAATGTTTTATTCATTATTTACCTAGGATGTAACATCCTTCCCCCCTTTTGGGAATTGCGTCCCCGCAATTTTATTCACCTATCAAAATAAGTTGGGGTATTTATCCCTCATAGCATTTTCAGATTCCCAAGTTGTCTCTTAAACCATATGGTTTTTCCACAAAACCTTTACCTAGTGGATTACCTTATTTCACAACACTTGCTCTCTTCGGTCAAGAATCTGGACTGGTTTTTCTTCATAAGATATGTTCTCCTCTAGCTGAACTACCTCTGGACTCAAAACATGAGATGGATCTGGCATATACTTCCTCAACATCGAAACATGAAAAACATTGTGTACCTGAGATAAACTCGGAGGTAAAACCACTTGGTAAGCAACTGATCCAACTCTCTCCGGAATTTCATATGGTCCAACGAAACTTGGACTCAGCTTTCCTTTCTTACCAAATCGCATCACTTTTTTCCATGGTGATACTTTCAGAAAAACATGATCACCTACCTCAAAAGATAGATCCATCCTCCTATTGTCCACATAACTCTTCTGCCTGCTCTGAGATGTTCTCATGTGTTTCTGAATCAACTAAACCTTTTCTGTCATCTCTTCTATCAATTCTGGTCCCATTAGCTTCCTTTCACCCACATCATCCCAAAATGCTGGAGTTAGACACCGCTTCCCATATAATTCCTCAAATGGTGCCATCTATATACTGGAATGAAAACTTTTATTATATGAAAACTCAACCAAAGAAAGATGTTGGTCCCAACTTCCCTGATAATCCATCGAACAAGCTCGTAGAATATCCTCCAAGGTCTGAATTTTTCATTCTGACTGCCCATCTGATTGAGGATGAAAAGCTGTACTAAAATTTAATTCAGTACCCAACGACTTCTGAAGGCCTTTCCAAAAGTTAGAAGTAAACCTGGGATCACGGTCATATACAATGGAGAGAGGAACTCCATGTAACCTGACTATCCCTCTAAGATACAAATGGGAAAGTTGATCTATGGAAAAATTATCTCGTATAGCAAGGAAATGAGCAGATTAAGTCAAGCGATCAACAATAACCCAGATTGCATTATTACCTCAAGATGTCCTCGGTAATCCCACAACTAAGTCCAGGTTTATATTCTCCCATTTCCACTCTGGCACTGGTAGAGGCTGAAGCATCCCTTTCGGTAACTGTCGCTCTGCTTTTACCTGCTAACAAGTCAAACACTTCACAGTAAAATTAGCAATATCCCTTTTCATTCCATCCCACCAGTAATACTCCCGCAGATCTCTGTACATCTTAGTACTGCTAGGATGAACTGAAAACGGGGAACTATGAGCCTCACATAACAACTCATTCTTCAACTGTGAATCACAAGGCACACATAATCTCTTCCCAAATCTCAAAACACAATTACTATCATTGTTGAATTCAGGCAGCATACCCTTCTGAACCAGCTCAACCTTTGTCTGCAACACACTGTCGTCCCTCTATGTTTGCTTAATTATCTCTAATAGGGATGATCTCCCTGATACCTGAAACAAAACAGAAGAACTTCCTGCACCAACAACTTCTATTCCAAAGTTCATCAAATCAAAAACCAAAGGATCTCGTTCCAAACGTAGCATGGTTAATGAAGCATTACTTTTACGACTCAAAGAATCGGCCACTTTATTTGCTTTTCCCGGATGGTAGTGAATTGTACAATCATAATCCTTGATTAATTCCAGGCATCTCCTCTGTCTCATGTTCAATTATTTCTAAGTGAATATATACTTTAACCTTTTGTGATCAGTATATATTTCACACTTTACTCTATACAAGTGATGCCTCCAAATTTTTAAAGCAAAAAACAACATCAGCTAATTCTAAATCATGTGTAGGGTAATTTATCTCAGGAGTTTTCAACTGACATGAAACATAAGGAATTACCTGATCATTCTGCATAAGGACACAGCCAAGTCCCTTCAATGAAGCATCACTGTATATAACAAACTCACCATTCTTGGAAGGAAGTGCCAAAACTAGAGCATTCACCAATCTTCTTTTCAAATCCTAAAAACAATCATCACATTCATTTGTCTAGATGTACTTATCACCCTTACGGGTTAGCTTAGTCATTGGACTAGATAGCCGTGAAAATTTTTCAAAAAACCTTCGGTAGTAACCTGCCAAACCAAGAAAACTACGAATCTCGGTTACATTTGTGGGTCTTGGCCATTCTTCAAAAACTTTTATTTTAGCAGGATCAACAGTTATGCCATCTTTTGAAACAATGTGACCCAGGAAAAAAATTTGTTGTAACCAAAACTCACACTTGCGGAATTTTCCATATAGTTTCTTTTCTTTTAATGTTTGCAAGATAACCCTTAAATGACTTTCATACTCCTCTTTACTTTTAAAAAACACAAAAATATCATCAATGAAAACAACCACAAACTTATCCAAGAACTCATGGAAAATTCAATTCATAAGGTCCATGAATACAGCAGGTGCATTGGTTAACCCAAAAGGAATAACTAAAAATTCATAATGGCCATATCTAGTACGGAACACAGTTTTCAGAATGTCTGCTTCTTTTACTTTCAACTGATGGTACCCTGACCTCAAGTCAATCTTTGAAAAATATTGAGCTCCCTGGAGCTGATCAAAAAAATCATCGATATGAGGCAAAGGATACTTGTTCTTAACAGTAATATTATTCAGGGCTCTATAATCAATGAAAAGTCTCATTTAGCCATCTTTCTTTTTAACAAACAAGACAGGAGCACCCCATGGTGATGTGCTAGGTCGAATGAAACCTTTATCTAATAACTCCTTCAATTGTTTCTTTAACTCTAAAAGTTCAACTTGAGCCATTCGATAAGGGGGTTTTGAAATTGGCTTAGAATCAGGAACTAAGTCGACAGTAAATTCAACTTCCCGATCATCAATAATACCAGGAAACTCATCAGGAAAAACATCAAGATACTCATTTACCACTGGCACATCATTAATCTGATCAGTTCCTTTATTTTCAACAATATGTGCAAGGTAACATTCATTTCCTTATTTTACTAGTTTCTCCACTTCGTGATATGTTATAAAAAAAGGGTTCATTCTGGTACACAAACTGAAAATCTTTCTGAAAAGAAACCATTTTAGCTCTGCAGTCAATCTTAGCATGATAAACAAAAATCCAATCCATGCCCAAAATAACATCAAACTCTACTAGAGGTAAAAAAAATAAGGTTTTCTGGTAGATTCTTTCCACACACAAGGATAGGAAGGTTATTATAATTCCTTTTTGTCTCAACGTTCCCTCCGGGTGTTTTTACCATATGTTCAGGGTTCATATCTTGATATGGAATTTCCAGTTTACTAGAAAACTTCTCAGAAATGAAAGAGTGTGTAGACCCTGAATCAAACAACACATTGGCATATTCTGAACAAACACACAGTGTACCTGATACCACTTCATTCGATGGCCCAACATTTGCTGAAGTTGTTGCAAAGGATTTCAGCACCCCTTTCTGCTTGTAGTCTGGTTGCTTTCCCCTAGTCGAGTTCTTCGTTAGACACTCATTTGCATAATGACCCATTTCATTACACTTAAAACATCTTACTGCTGGATTTTCTTTGCCTGCTTGATCATCTTCCTTACAGTTACGAGAAATATGACCAGACTTACCACATCGAAAGTACTTACCAGAATTGGATAAACATTCTCCAAGATGAATTTTACCACACTTCTCACAGGATGGATATTTGGTTTTCTTACCTCCTTGCTTCTTTGGTGAATTTTTCCCCTTTTCCTGCCCACTAGACCTCTTATTCTGTTGTTTATATAGAACACCTGATCAACGACAAACTCCATTTCCACCTTCTTCACACATCAAACAAGTTTTTCATAACTTTTGAACTCACGAGAAGCTAAAGCCCTTTGATACTTTGGCTTTAACCCTGAGTAAAAACGGTTTATTTTAATATCAAGATCTCGTATGAAGTTTGTAGCATACCTTGCCAATTGAGTGAACCTTTATTCATAGGCAGCCATGGAGTCTTCCTCTAGCCTCAATTCCAAGAATTGCTTTTCCATCCTAAGTTGAACAGCCTTAGGAAAATACTTCTCAAGAAACATACCTTTGAATTAATCCCAGTCGAGAGAATCAATCTCATCAGCGTCCCTGATATTTTTAACCATCGACCACCACTGATCTGCTTCACCCTCTAAACAGTAAACAACAAGACTAACTTTTTGATGTTCTAAACACCCCATGACATCAAAAATCTTCTCCAGTGCTTTAATCCACCCTTCATCTTTCACGGGGTCAGATGATCCTCGGAATGATGGGGGATGTTGCCTCATGAAATGTTCCACCACTGACATGTTCCTCTGCGGTTGATCTGGCTGATCTCGTGCATGGATACCACCACCATTTATAGCCTGAGTCAATTGTGCCATCACTGCAACAAACTGTTCAGTTCCGATTCCGAAAATCTCAGGTTGCTGATTTGGAAGGTTGTCTTCCCCCTGATGTCGTCCCAACATAGCTGCTTTGTTTCCTCTGTGGAAAACCATTCTGAACATAGAAATATCTTAGGCGAAGCAACATGGTAATCCGTAAATTCTATATCATTTCAATCATATTATAATTTAACACTTTTCTAACTCCTAAAGTTGTTTAAACTGACCTCTGATACCAACTATAAGGCCCCGACCTTAAACCTTACTTAATATTGAATTAAATGAATAATTCACATTGAGGATCTTTTCAGGTTATGAGTTTTAGAGAATTAGGACTTAACTATTACATCTCAAAAGATTACAAAGTAGACACTTCTACTAAGATTCCATAAAATAAAAAAACTCTTAAAAAGAAACATGTATAGTTCCATGATTTATATAGCATGACTTTCCCTTGATCCCATCCTTGACCCTATTCCACATTAAGTCATGTGAAAAACATTTCAAAAAAACTTGGGCTGAGCATAAAAAGCTCAGTAAGGGATACACAAAGAATGAAAACTGTTAGTTTTTCAAACATCAAGTAAACCATGTATACTTTATCAAAGTAATACCTTCAGCTTCATGAAGTAGTAAAAAAACTCTTCACTGAATAAAATATCATTACTTACCTTTTTGTAACCAAAGGATTACCATAAAACCCACATAAATAACAGATAACATATATAAAGGTTACATGGGACATAAACATACTTAAGTGGAATAACCATTCGGTCGACTTCCACACATATCACTTAATGGAATAGCCATACGGCCAACTTCCATACATACTTAATGGAATAGCCATACGGACAACTTCCATACCCAATGCATTGGAGGTTATAACGTAACCACCCATCCTGGTATTCACGGCACCACCCGTCATATGGTTTATCATTTAACCACCCGTCAAATGTCCAAGTACCAATATAAAATCATAAAACATAAAACCAATATAAATTAATAATAACATTTCCACATTTCAATCACAATATATCATTTAAATATATTGACATAATAGAATCCTTTATCAAAACCATTTTCAATACCCAAAATACATAAAAGAGTATATAGTATTTATTTTATTTTTTAAAAACATTACGGCTTGTTGAGGAAGCCAAAGACCAAATAATACTCACGGCTGCGGAAAAAGGTCGTTGTCACCGCGTACATTAAAAGAAACATTCCTTTTTGTCGTTTAGTAAAACACTTTGTAGAAAAAGATTCCTTTTATATAAAAGTCAAAGTCAAAGGGGTTTATACACCATATAAAATAAAGTTCTGTATAAAACGAAATATGCCTCAATGAAAGGAGATTGAGACGAAGTCCCTTACCTCGGGTCCGACTTGACTCGATCGTTCTTTAACATCCTGGATAATAAACTTGAGTTAATTTATACTTGATTAAGAACCTTTTTAAAGTTCATTATTCCTTTTATATCACGTATTGCCATGTTATAAACATTATTTAACCATTTAAGTTAATAATGTTTGTTTTGTCGATATTTGGTTCTTAAGTCGAAAGTGGACTTCTTACAATTACATGTTGTTCGTGTGGTAAAAGTTTCTCTATATCCAGAATGACATTCCTGATTTGGATAGATTATATATCATATATATCCATCATATACATGTATTTATAATAGTACATAATCATTTAGATGTAAGAAATGAAATCCACCGTTCATGGAGACGGTAAGCCGTACGTACGCATTAACGCAACTTTGAATTCTATTTCGTATTTTATAGAATGGAATCATAATGATATAAACGTATATTATAATTCCAGTATAATATCATATATAATATCATATCTCCATCATTTATACATCCCACATATGGTATTTAACGAATCAAATCACTTTGAGGGGGCGGTAGTCCGCACTTTCTTAAATGAAGATATCGCGTTTACCCATAATGGAAACCATAAAGGTATGCCCAAAATGAAAAATACAGAAGCTTAAGGAAAACATAAACATATTATATATCATATATAAATATAGTGACATATTAATGGCCACCTTTGAAGGTGTTAAAAGAATGTTGAACAATCATCATTTCGGGGGGCATAAATTCACCATCCACGGAAACAGTATGTCCGTTAACCATTAGATGTAGGTGTGTGTAAGTGTAGCTCGAATAATTCTTATAACAACATCATAGTATATTGAGGATACTGGAGTTGTTACAAAAGAAAAGAATAAAAAGAGTTTAGGGGGTTGGAGAAGCAAAATCAAACAAAAGGACTCAAAAGAAGACATTACCTTAAAATTGGGCAACTCTCTTAGATTTCAGCTCAAAAGATTCCTTAAGAAGACTTCTGCCCAATGTGAGGATTCAATGAGTAATAGAGGGATGTGGAGAGCCAAAATGATCAGGGTTTGGCCAAGTCAAAGGCTTTGGGAGTGTGGGTAAGGAGGTAGAGGTGAGGGCCTTTTATAAGAGGAGAGGAGGGGCACTCTTGTAAAGTTACAAAATGTTACTTTATTTTCAAAAGTGTTTCGGATTTTAAAGGTCCCAAATTGATTTAATTCGAGGATAAGGTGATTAGGGTTCGAAATCCACCCATCCAATAGGTTTTTTCCATGTTTAGGTCTTAGATTTTACATTAGATTTCCATTTTATTTAAATGCATTATTAATGAGGATATCGCTGCATCATCATGATGTCATAAATAATTTAATTTATTTAATGTCTAAAAATTATAAAAAAAATATCATGATGTAGGAAAGATTTTCATCTTTCTAATGACTATTTATAACAAAAAATCTGACTTGTATAACCCCATGTAAAAATTGTTTTAGTTAAACATCACTTGTTTGTGTTATTTTTACTTTAACTTTAAATAAAAATTTATTTATGTCATTTCCCAAACAAAGTGGCTCCATGGGGTCCCCAAGTTGACCCATGGCTTGTCATGGTCGGCCATGACACATCCAATAAGGGTAAGACATGTGTATAGGTATTTTCATTTTTGCCTTAAATTGCACTAATTGCCTCTAATCGCGATTAAGAACTTAAGAGTTACTATTCACCAAAAAATTATATTAATCTCATTGAACCACATTTTACTTATTAATGAAAACCATGTATGTCGGATTTTTGAAATTCAAAACACAGAAGTGGTAAAATTTCATTTAAACGAAAAATCAGTTTTTATAAGTACCACTTAGTGGTTTCACTATTCATCAAAAAATGATGTTTTTCAGAAAAATACCAAAAATTCACCCTAAGCTATATTTGATATTCCGAATTCAAAAATGAAGCCTATTTTAAAAAATTTACAACATATAAGTTTCATTAATTAATTTAATAATTAATTCCCGTTGTCAGAGCAAATAACGTGTTTTTATGAAACAATAAGTATCAAAAGATTGACACTAGTTTAAGTCCGATTTCAAAGTGAAAGTAATTACAAAGACCACTATTGGATTTAATGGTAAAAATATATTCTAATTTCACATTAAAACCAATTCAAAAGATAATCTAATCATCTTAATAAATTAGATTAAAAAAGGTTTTGAATTAAAATACAACATTTTACACTATTCATTAAAAAATGAACTTTATCGGAAAGATACCAAAAATTTACACAAAGTAAATTTTGATGTCTCGATTCTAAAGAAGATTTATATTTGTACAATAGAATTTATAAGATTTATCAAAACTCTATTTAAGGACGGTTCACCGTCAAAAGGTGATAAGTGAACCTTTAGTGAAAATTAGGGTATAAATGCCTAAAATTGAATTCTTTCCGTATTTTAAGCCTTTATCTTTTATTAGATAAATGTAAAAACATTTAAAAAACATATATAATCATATTTTAGTTATTTCTATCCATTCTCGCCAATACAACGGCTACATGTTAACTACCATTTAAAATAATATTATTATATTACTAGTGTGGAACGTAAGATTTCAAAGGAACTCATCGTTGCGTATCGGGTACGCTATCGAACATAGCAACCCCTTTAAATTAAATTTAATATTTAATTTGTAAATATTAATAAATACGAAAATCTTTTATTCATTATTTACCTGGGATGTTACATCCTTCCCCCCTTTTGGGAATTGCGTCCTCACAATTTTATTCACCTATCAAAATAAGTGGGGGTATTTATCCCTCATAGCATTTTCAGATTCCCATGTTGCCTTTTCAACCATATGGTTTTTCCACAAAACCATTACCTGGTGGATTACCTTATTTCTCAATACTTGCTCTCTTCGGTCAAGAATCTGGACTGGTTGTTCTTCATAAGATAGGTTCTCCTCCAGCTGAACTACCTCTGGACTAAAAACATGAGATGGATCTGGCATATACTTCCTCAACATCGAAACATGAAAAACATTGTGTACCTGAGATAAAATCGGAGGTAAAGACACTCGGTAAGCAACTGATCCTACTCTCTCTAGAATTTCATATGGTCCAATGAACCTTGTACTCAGCTTTCCTTTCTTACCGAATCACATCACACTTTTCCATGGTGATACTTTGAGAAAACATGATCACCTACCTCAAAAGATAGATCCTGCTTCCTGTTGTCCGCATAACTCATCTGCCTGCTCTGAGCTGTTCTCATGTGTATCTGAATCAACTGAACCTTTTCTGCCATCTCTTTTATCAATTCTGGTCCCATCAGCTTCCTTTCACCCACTTCAACCCAAAATGCTGGAGTTCGACACCGCTTCCCATATAATGCCTCAAATGGTTCCATCTATATACTGGAATGAAAACTGTTATTATATGAAAACTCAACCAAAGAAAGATGTTGGTCCAAAATTCCCTGATAATCCATCGAACAAGCTCGTAGAATATCCTCCAAGGTCTGAATTTTTCGTTCTGACTGTCCATCTGATTGAGGATGAAAAACTATACTAAAATTTAATTCAGTACCCACCGACTTCTGAAGGCCTTTCCAAAAGTTAGAAGTAAACCTGGGATCACTGTTAGATATAATAGAGGGAGTAACTCCATGTAACCTGACTATCTCTCTAAGATACAAATGGGAATGTTGATCTAGGGAAAAATTATCTCGTATTGCAAGGAAATGAGCAGATTTAGTCAGGCGATCAACAATAACCCAGATTGCATTATTACCTCGAGATGTCTTCGTTAATCCCACAACGAAGTCCATGGATATATTCTCCCATTTCCACTCTGGCAATGGTAGAGGCTGAAGCATCCCTTTCGGTAACTGCCGCTCTGCTTTTACCTGCTGACAAGTCAAACACATCATAGTAAAATTAGCAATATCCCTTTTCATTCCATCCCACCAGTAATACTCCCCCAGATCTCTGTACATCTTAGTACTTCCAGGATGAACTGAAAACGGGGAACTATGAGCCTCACATAACAACTCATTCTTCAACTGTGAATCACAAGCCACACATAATCTCTTCCCAAATCTCAAAACACAATCACTATTAATGTTGAATTCAGGCTACTTACCCTTTTGAACCAGCTCTACCTTTTTCTGCAACTCATTGTCTTCCCTCTGTGCTTGCTTAATTCTGTCTGATAGGGATGATCTCACTAATACCTGAAACAAAACAGAAGAACTTCCTGCACCAAAAACTTCTATGCCAAAGTTCATCAAATCAAAAACCAAAGGATCTTGTTCCAAACGTATCATGGTTAATGAAGCATTACATTTTCAACTCAAAGCATCAGCCACTTTATTTTCTTTTCCCAGATGATAGTTAATTGTAAAATCATAATCCTTGATTAATTCCAGCCATCTCCTCTGTCTCATGTTCAATTATTTCTAGGTGAATATATAATTTATACATTTGTGATCAGTATATATTTCACACTTTACTCCATACAAATGATGCCTCCAAATTTTTAAAGCAAAAACAATAGCATCTAATTCCAAATCATGTGTAGGGTAATTTATTTCACGAGTTTTAAACTGACGTGAAGCATAAGGAATTACCTGATCATTCTGCATAAGGACACAGCAAAGTCCCTTCAATGAAGATCACAGTATATAACAAACTCACCATTCCTGAAAGGAAGTGCCAAAACTGGAGCATTCACCAATCTTCTTTTCAACTCCTGAAAACAATCATCACATTCTTTTGTCCAGATGAACTTAGCACCCTTACGAGTTATCTTAGTCATTGGACTAGATAACCGTGAAAAAGTTTCAACAAACCATCGGTATTAACCTGCCAAACCAAGAAAACTATGGATCTCGGTTACATTTGGGGGTCTTGGCCATTCTTCAACAACTTTTGTTTTAGTAGGATCAACAGTTATGCCATCTTTTGAAACAATGTGACCCAGGAAAGAATTTGTTGTAACCAAAACTCACACTTGCTGAATTTTCCATATAGTTTCTTTTCTTTTAAGGTTTTCAAGATAACCCTTAAATGACTTTCATGCTCTTCCTTACTTTTAGAAAACACCAAAATATCATCAATTAAAACAACCACAAACTTATCCAAGAACTCATGGAAAATTATATTCATAAGGTTCATGAATGCAGCAGGTGCATTGGTTAACCCAAAAGGCATAACTACAAATTCATAATGGCCATATCTAGTACGGAACAAAGTCTTCGGAATGTCTGCTTCTTTTACTTTCAACTGATGGTACCCCGACCTCAAGTCAATCTTCGAAAAATACTGAGCTCCTTGGAGCTGATCAAACAAATCATCGATATGAGGCAAAGGATACATGTTCTTAACAGTAATATTATTCAAGGCTCTATAATCAATGCAAAGTCTCATTGAGCCATCTTTCTTTTTAACAAACAAGACAGGAGCACCCCATGGTGATGTGCTAGGTCGAATGAAACCTTTATCTAATAACTTTTGCAATTGTTTCTTTAACTCTAAAAGTTCAACTTGAGCCATTCGATAAGGGGGTTTTGGAATTGGCTTAGAATCTGGAACTAAGTCAACAGTAAATTCAACTTCCCGATCATGAATAATACCAGGAAACTCATCAGGAAAAACATCAAGATACTCATTTACCACTGGCACATCATTAATCTAATCAGTTCCTTTATTTTCAACAATATGTGCAAGGTAACATTCATTTCCTTCTTTTACTAGTTTCTCAACTTCCTGATATGTTATCAAAAGCAAGGGTTCATTCTTGTACACAAACTGAAAATATTTCTGAAAAGAAACCATTTTATCTCTGCAGTCAATCTTAGCATGATAAACAGAAAGCCAATCCATGCCCAAAATAACATCAAACTATTCTAGAGGCAAAATAATAAGGTTTGCTGGTAGATTCTTTCCACACACAAGGATGGGAAGGTTCTTATAATTCCTTTTTGTCTCAACATTCTCTCCAGGTTATTTTACCATAAGTTCAGGGTTCATATCTTGATATGGAATTTCCAATTTACTAGAAAGCTTCTCAGAAATGAAAGAGTGTGTAGCCCCTGAATCAAACAACACATTGGCATATTCTGAACAAACAAACAGTGTACCTGATACCACTTCATTCGATGGCCCAACATCTGCTGAAGTTGTTGAAAAGGATTTCACCACCCCTTTCTGCTTTTAGTCTGACTGCTTTCCCCCAGTCGAGTTCTTCGTTAGACACTTATTTGCATAATGACCCATTTCATTACACTTAAAACATCTTACCGATGTCTTTTCATTGCCTGCTTGATCATCTTCCTTACAGCTACGAGCAATATGACCAGACTTACCACACCGAAATCACTTAACAGACTTGGATAAACATTCTCCAGGTTGCATTTTACCACACTTCTCACAGGATGGATATTTGGTTTTCTTACCTCCTTACTTCTTTGGTGAATTCTTCCCCTTTTCCTGCCAACTGGACCTCTTATTTTGTTGTTTGTCATAGAACACCTGATCATCGGAAAACTCCATTTACACCTTCTCCGCACATCGAACATGTTTTTCATAACTTTTGAACTCACAAGAAGCTAAATCCCTTCAATACTTTGGCTTTAACCCTGAGTAAAAACGGTTTATTTTACTATCAAGATCTTGTATGAAGTTTGGAGCATACCTTGCCAATCGAGTGAATCATTCTTCATAGGCAGCCACTGAGTCTTCCTCTTGCCTCAATTCCAAGAATTGATTTTCCATCCTAAGTCGAACAGCCTTAGAAAAATACTTCTCATGAAACATACCTCTGAATTCATCCCAGTTGAGAGCATTAATCTCATCAGGGTCCCTGATATTTTTAACCATCGACCACCACTGATATGCTTCTCCCTCCAAATGGTAAATAGAAAGACTAACCTTTTAATTTTCTGAACACCCCATGACATCAAAAATCTTCTCCAGTGCTTTAATCCACCATTTAGCTTGAACGGGGTCAGATGATCCTCTGAATGATGGGTGATGTTGCCTCTTGAAATGTTCCACCACTGGCATGTTCCTCTGCGGTTGATCTGGCTGATCTCGTGCATGGATACCAACACCATTTATAGCCTGAGTCAACTGTGCCATCACTGCAACAAACTGTTCAGTTCCGATTCTGACCATCACAGGTTTCTGATTTGGAAGGTTGTCTTCCTCCTGATGTCGTCCCATCTTAGCTGCTTTGTTTCCTCTACGGAAAACCATTCTGAACATAGAAATATCTTAGGCGAAGCAACATGGTTATCTGTAAATGATATATCATTTCAATCATATTATAATTTAACACTTTTCTAACTCCTAAAGTTGTCTAAACCGACCTCTGATACCAACTATAAGGCTTCGGCCTTAAACCATACTAAATATTGAATTAAATGAATAATTCACATTGAGGATCTTTTCAGGTTTAGAGTTTTAGAGAATTAGGACATAACTATTACATCCCAAATGATTACAAAGTAGACACTTCTACTAAGATTCCATAAAATAAAAAAAATCTCTTAAAAAGAAACATGTATAGTTCCATGTTTTATATAGCATGACTTTACCTTGATCCCATCCTTGTCACTATTCCACATTAAGTCCTGTGAAAAACATTTCAAAAAAAACTTGGGGTGAGCATAAAAAGCTCAGTAAGGGATATACAAAGAATGAAAACTGTTAGTTTTTCAAACATCAAGTAAACCATGTATACTTTATCAAAGTAATACCTTCACCTTCATGAAGTAGTAAAAAACTCTTCACTGAATAAAATTTCATTACTTAAATTTTTGTAACAAAAGGATTACCATAAAACCCATATAAAGAACACATAACATATATAAAGTTAACTTGGGACATAAACAAACTTAATTGGAATAACCATTCGGTCGACTTCCACAGATATAACTTAATGGAATAGCCATACGGCCAACTTCCATACATACTTAATGGAATAGCCATACGGCCAACTTCCATACCCAATGCATTGGAGGTTATAACGTAACCACCCATCTTGGTATTCACGGCACCACTCGTTACATGGTTTATCACGTAACCACCTGTCAAATGTCCAAGTACCAATATAAAATCATAAAACATAAAACCAATATAAAGGAAGGATAAAATTTCCACATTTCAATCACAATATATCATTTAAATATATTGACATAATAGAATCCTTTATCAAAACCATTTTCAATACCCAAAATACATAAAATAGTATATGGTATATATTTTATTTTTTAAAAACATTACTACTTGTTGAGGAATCCAAAGACCAAATAATACTCGCGGCGACAGAAAAAGGTCGTTGTCACCGCATACGTTAAAAGAAACATTCCTTTTTGTCATTTAGTAAAACGCTTTGTAGAAAAAGATTCAGTTTGTATAAAAGTAAGAGTCAAAGGGGTTTATACACCATATAAAATAAAGTTGTGTATAAAACGAAATATGCCTCAATGAAAGGAGATTGAGACGAAGTCCCTTACCTCGGGTCCGACTTGACTCGATCATTCTTTAACGTCCTGAATAATAAACATGAGTTAATTTCTACTTGATTAAGAACCTTTTTAAAGTTCATTATTCCTTTTATATCACTTATTGCCATGTTATAAACATTATTTAACCATTTATGTTAATAATGTTTGTTTTGCCGATATTTGGTTCTTAAGTCGAAAGTGGACTTCTTACAATTACATGTTGTTCATGTGGTCAAAGGTTCTTTATATCCAGAATGAAATTCCTGATTTGGATAGCATATATATCATATATATCCAGCATATACATGTATATATAATATTACATAATCATTTAGATGTAAGAAATGAAATGCACCGTTTAAGGAGACGGTAAGCCATACGTACGCATGAACGCTACTTTCATTTCTATTTCGTATTTTATAGAATGGAATCATAATGATATAAAGGTATATTATAATTCTAGTATAATATCATATATAATATCACAGTTCCATCCTTTATACATCCCACATATGGTATTTAACGAATCAAATCACTTTGAGGGGGCGGTAGTCCGCACTTCCTTAAATGAAGATATCGTGTTTACCCATAATGGAAACCTAAAGGTATGCCCAAAATGAAAAATACAGAATCTCAAGGAAAACATAAACATATTATATATCATATATAAATATAGTGACATCTTAATGGCCACCTTTGAAGGTGTTAAAATAATGTTGAACAATCATCATTTCGGGAGGCATAAATTCACCATCCACGGAAAAAGTATGTCCATTAACCATTAGATGTAGGTGTGTGTAAGTGTAGCTCGAATCCTTCTTATAACAACATCCTATTATATTTAGGATACTGGAGTAGTTACAAAAGAAAATAATAAAAATAGTTTAGGGGGTTGGAGAAGCAAAATCAAACAAAAGGACTCAAAAGAAGACATTACATTAAAATTGGGTAACTCTCTTAGATTTGAGCTCAAAGGCTTCCTTGGGAAGACTTCTGCCCAAAGTGAGGCTTCAAGGAGTAATAGAGGGATGTGGATAGCCAAAATGGGAAGGGGTTGGCTGAGCCAAAGGCTTTGGGTGTGTGAGTAAGGAGGTAGATGTGGGGGCCTTTTATAAGAGGAGAGGAGGGGCACTCTTGTAAAGTTACAAAATGTTACTTTATTTTCAAAAGAGTTTCGGATTTTAAAGGTCCCACATTAATGTAATTCGAGGGGAAGGTGATAAGGGTTCAAAATACACCCATCCAATAGGTTTTGGCCACGTATAGATATTAGATATACATTATCTTTCCATTTTATTTAAATCCATTATTAATGAGGTAATCGTTGCATCATCATGATGTCATAAATAATTTAATTTATATAATGACTAAAAATTATAAAAAAACTATCATGATGTAGGAAATATTTGTAGATTTATAATGACTATTTATAATCAAAAATCTAACTTGTATAACCCCATGTAAAAATTGTTCTAGTAAAATATATCATGTTTGTGTTATTTTTTACTTTAACATTAAATAAAAAGTTATTTATGTCATTTCCCAACCAAAGTGGCTCCATGGGGTCCAAAAGTTGACCCATGGCTTTTCTTGGTCGGCCATGAAACATCCAATAAGGGTAGGACATGTTTCTAGGTATTTTCATTTTATTATAATATCAATTTTGCCTTAAATTGCACTAATTACCGCTAATCGCGATTAAGAACTTAAAAGTTACTATTCACCAAAAAATTATTTTAATCTCATTGAACCACATTTTACTTCTTAATGACAACCTTGTATGTCGGATTTTTGAAATTCAAAACACAGAAGTGGTAAAATTTCATTTAAATGAAAAATCAGTTTTTATAAGTACCACTTAGCGGTTTCACTATTCATCAAAAATTGAAGTTTTTCAGAAAAATACCAAAAATTCACCCTAATCTATATTTGATATTCTGAATTCAAAAATGAAGTCTATTTTACAAAATTCACAACATATAAGTTGCATTAATTAATTTAATAATTAATTCCCGTTTTCAGAGCAAATAATGTGTTTTTATGAAACAATAAGTATCAAAAGATTGACACTAGTTTATGTCCGATTTCAAAGTGAAATTAATTTCAACGACCACTATTGGATTTAATGGTAAAAATATATTCTAATTTCACATTAAAACCAATTCAAAAGATAATCTAATCATCTTCATAAATTAGATTAAAAAGAGGTTTTGAATTAAAATACAACATTTTACACTATTCATTAAAAATGAACTTTATCGGAAAGATACCAAAAATTTTCACAAAGTAAATTTTGATGTCCCGATTCTAAAAAATAGTTAAATTTGGTCCAATAGAATTTATAATATTGATCAAAACTATATTTAATGACGGTTCCCCTTCAAAAGGAGATAAGTGAACCTTTAGTGAAAATTAGGGTGTAAATGCCTAAAATTGAATTCTTTCCAAATTTTAAGCCTTTATCTTTTATTGGATAAATGTAAAAACATTTAAAAAACATATATAATCATATTTTAGTTATTTCTTTCTATTCCGGCCAATACAACGGCTACATGTTAACTACCATTTAAAATAATATTATTATATTACTAGTGTGCAATGTAAGATTTAAAAGGAACTCATCGTTGCGTGTCGGGTACGCTATCAAACATAGCAACCCCTTTAAAGTAAAATTAATATTTAATTCGTAAATATTAATAAATATGAAAATTTTTTATTCATTATTTACCTAGGATTTTATAATATCGTTTAGTTTATGATAGATAAGAGTAGGTAATTTTTGGAATAATGAAAAATTCCTATGGTGATAATATATATTAAATGATTTTGATGAGGTGAAGCATTGAATTTCAT
Source organism: Viscum album (assembly GCA_963277665.1). Classification (NCBI taxonomy): domain Eukaryota; kingdom Viridiplantae; phylum Streptophyta; class Magnoliopsida; order Santalales; family Viscaceae; genus Viscum; species Viscum album. The sequence goes on from OY728146.1 coordinate 1,117,102,953, forward strand.
AATTTTTATCATGTGTTCGTATAGGTTTCTCTTGATATTGGGTTGTAATGGTTCATTTGAGGTATTGTGTATTCTCTATGGATTTGTCAACTCTTATTCATATTAGAGAGGGTCTGTAATTTGGGAGACTTATTTTTCACTTTCCCCATGTATGAGTTATGTTTTCAACATCATTTTCATGTGAAAATTGATCAATTGTATTTATAGGAACTAATATTTAATTTAATTGTTGGATACTGACATTGAGGTCGTTTAAATGTTCATGGATACATATATTGTGAATTTTGACTACTATGATATGGTTTCTTATAATGATTTATTCCATTGGTGAATATCACATGGGGGAATTGTAGTATATAGAAGAATATATATGAAGTAGTTTAACAAACTAGAATTATATCATTATTATTTTCCTGCTATTTTATATAGTATATAGTATATATCATATAAGACGACATTGATACCACAATAAAATCTTTATAAGTATATAATGAATGAAATAACGGGTATTTACAGGTGTTAATGAAGCTATATCGATAAAATTGTAACACAACAATTTAAATAATAATACTACCATTAAAAATAGTAAACTATAATATGACTAGTAACCAAAACAACGAATGTAAATAAAATTTAGGCATCTAATAAGTGAATGAGCAATATAATTACATCATAGTACACATAAGTGAATATTTTAAAAATTAATATTTAATTGTTGGAATTTTTATAAGTTAGAAATTTGAATTAAAGTTTTATAATTAATAAAATTATTTAAAATAAATTTTATTTTCTTAAAATTGATTCAACAATAATAATTTTTTAAATATGATTTATTTATTATTTAATGATACATTAATTAATTTAACATAGTGTAATAAAATCATTTTTAAAATTAAAACACGTTTTTTCATGTAAATAACTATTTTATTTAAAAAAATTATTTAACTTTTTTGAAAATTATTTTCAAAAAATTGAGTCCATTTCTAAATTTTACACATTAAAAACTGTTATGAATAACTTTTCATATTTTTCTAAAATACTTGAATATTTGATGAATAGTGAAGTAGAGTAATTTTCAGTATTTAAATTATAATCTGAATATATGAATTAAAAGCATCATGCATGAAATAAGAACCAAAATATTGGACTCTCCAAAATTATTTGATCACATTTTATAATAATTCTCAAACTATACAATGTATTGATCCAAATTAATTAACAAATATATTAAATATTCAAAAAACACACATCTCCTGCACTATAAAAACCACCCATGACCCTCTATTATACTCACTCATTTAAACAATGAATATTATCTATGATATTCCAAAATCAACTTCCCTAGACCTTACCCACATCCATGAGCTTTTTGTGTTCCTAATATATCAAAACAACTTTCTCGATGGAGGTTTTCAAGGATGATAATTAAGGAGGTAAACCCTATTCCTTTTTATTTTAATTTAACTTTAAAATAACATTCTTTTATTATCATCTCCTAAACTCCCCTCTAAAAATGATCATTATAAATATAGTATCATATATGTTCTTTAATTATATCATGATAATGGGTTATTCATCATCAAACTTTTTTCGATTTAGGTTCTATTTTAAAAATGAAATTATCCTTTTTAAGGTTCCAATTTACATCCTTTATGTATGATGAACTTTCATTTATAAATTTTTCTTTCATGTATGACCATGAAATTTTTTTATTGATGTACCAAATTTTGAAATATATATTTTCTATTTTTTAGTTTTTTTATCATTATATATATATATTTATAATTTATATGAAAAAATACTATAAGATGATCAAAATACAACAATAATAATCTAAACGATTATCACTAATGTTTTTTCAAATAACACATATTAATAACATATATACAATGAATTATATAACCATTTAATCATTTATATTTTAATTAGTAACATATACATTCAATTATAGTGAATTATATCCCTTCCCAATGAACACTCACACTCATATTCAAGTATACCTAATGTGATCCCAATGAATCGAACGCTCCCCGTCAATAAATTTGTATCACATAACTCATCAAAAAATCCATAAATAAATAGAATAAAATTAAACTAAATAATATATATATATATATAATTTCTAAATTAATCAATTATTGTAGTTTATTTGATTATCCCTGCTGGTATGGTAATGTTCATAACATATTAGTACATAAGGTTACGGATTTCTTCCTAAACCTATGTTGTAATTCGGGTTATGCTTTCTTTCTCTATACACAAATGTTAATATCCTTTATTTATATTTAATTATTCTATGTCACATATATATATATTCCAAAAATCATATATATTAATCAATTCATCATTATTTGACAGGATAACAAATGGTTTACAAGGTTCCCTTCTCAATTTTTCCTGATTGTCATGCATAATTAAAGGGAACGTCTCAATTTCATACCCATTTTAATGTAACAAACACTATCTTTTTTAGAAAACAATTCTTTTTATAAACCCAATTTTTTGTCATGAAATTTTATATTTCATCATTACTAGTTTTACACAGACAATTATACTAAGTAAAAAATAAATTTTCCAAAAGAACACCTATTTGAAAAGTAGAAACATGGTATATCTCACAAGAATTACTCAATAATTTTATTATATTATTTTCATATATTTAAAATCCATGTTTGAATAATATGATTTATTGATAATGGTTTCTTATGATTATAATATTACATGGTTTATTAAATATTTTATGATCATTCCAACTGTGGATGCGCTATTTTATTGTTATTCACATTATTGCTCAAAATGGTTTGTGATTATGATTACATAGTAGGGAAAGTTATTTAAATTTCATAGTAAAATTAATTTTATTTTCACTTGAATATTTAACAATACATACTATTTAATGTATGGGGCCCACAATATCCTCTCTATTCATCATTATGTATCATGAGAAAAATCATATACGAACTTCGATGAGGCCTTTCCCATTTTCATATATTGTAATGGCATATGCCTTATTCATTTTAGTTTTCTTCGGTTATACATTGATGATATGATTCATATGTTTCATATTATTCATTCACAAATTATGAGACTAGAAATTGATTGTTTGTGTGGTTATTTTACTACTTAAAAACCCATGCTTATGTTTTATTATTTCATTATTTAATCAACTTTTATTACTAACATATTATGATCATTTTATTCTAAATTCAATATGTACTTGTTGTTATTAACCAACATTTATTATTTTTTCATCTATTATGTAACATATCCTTAAAAATCATATAATATCACCACTTTCTCATGTATAAGTTTTTTCCAATGTGGACAAGATGAATAGGATGAATAACATGATGATATTATGTAAGAGTTATGGATACTTTTAATGGATTTTATATAATGTATTTCATTTCAAGTTTTAATGTTGACAAAATGTATACATCTCATTCTCCTAAGATATTAATCAATTTTTTCCATTATTGTGCATCTTCTTTGTTTGTAATTCAATGTAATTAATGAAGACAACATATCTGGGAAACTATGGTTAGGGCCTTTATAGTGTGTATCATAGATGACGGTTCAATTACTATAGTATTTCTAAATTTCTGTCATTATAGGGAATTTATGTATTGCATTAAAATGAATAACATTGTATTTTCATCATTTTGATTGGAATTTTATATCATAATCGTTTTTATAGTAAAATTATAGTTTGAGAGGAAAGTCATGTGATTGTTATATTTTAGGGTTTTTTATTTCATTATATCCATGTTTTATTGGTATCTCATGGATGATAATAATTTTAACAATATATAATAAAGAGGCAAGGATTTTTATGTTTTAGGGATTATTTATTTCATTATATACATGTTTTACTAGATTTATTATTATACATGAGTTATGGATGAAAATTATTGTGTGACCTTAGGCCACTATAAAATATTTATTCAGTTATTCATTATTTAATTTTATTGATATTTGTAAAATTTCACTGGGGTGTGTCATGGTATAATAAAATATTGTTACAAATAGACATTATGATACAATGTTTAAGTTGTAGTTTCTTAATATGATTTTGAATTTTGTTCATTCTATTATCATGTTATCCAGTTTCTGATTTTTTTATTGGATTTGACTAAAAGGTTTCAATGTTTAAATGAAACTAAATATATAAAAAATTTATTCAATGAATCGAATATTTCCCGTTTGAGTAGATTCATTGAGATGAAATTTTATAAATTATGTCATAATTAAGATGGATATTATAAAATATTATAATTGAGTAACTATTATATATTTAGGGTGATGAATTTAATGATGTTGAGATTGATTTATTTTTGGTTAACCAATACAATTTTCACAATAATAAATATCATTACACAATAATTTATGAAATTTAAATTTTTAGTTATAAATTTTTTTAGAATAAATAATTTTATATAGTTCTTTCACATACATCATTTGCCATTTTGATAATGCAGTTTTCATAGGTTCTCTTGAGTACTCATTCACCAACCATTTGTATACTTTATTTTTATGATGCTGAATATATGAAAATTAAGTGCATCATTCATTTTACTTCAATATTTTATCAATATTCTATTTTCATCAATGGACTATGAATTTGTTTAATATATAGTTAAAATATGTATTGGTTGGTCATAGATCATTTTTATGTTCCTTATATATATTAGGATATATGATTACTAAAATCTACTCCAAATAGATGTATTTGTGTATGTGATTTTATTTTAACTTTTTAAATGATGATAGTGAATTCATTTATTTTTGGTTTCTGTAGTGGTGTGAAAATTTTGTGAATCACTTGAAAAAATATTATCGAATATAAAAATTGATATATTCTATATGGGTGTAATATTTCAATCACCTCATAATAATGAACTTATAAAATGATGGTATGTTATGTAATTTATGGAGTGATATTGGAATGGAAAAGTGATATGAATTATAAAATAGTAAATATTATTTATGTGGATGGCCCTAGATCGTATGGTTGTTCATGTATATTTTATAATATACAATTTGAGGGTAGAATATTTTTTTGGTTCTATTTTGTTGTTTTTATTTTAAATAAATTTTTTTCTCTAATTATTTTTATTTTATGAAATGTGGTTATGAATTATAATTAAATGATTTCATAATTTGTTGACTTCATTTTTTTAAAAAAAATTATCCTTGATTTTATGGTTTTAAAGATTCTTATTTGTTGAATATGTAAATAATTCATGATTAAATGACATGGTTAATGTGATATTCCCATTATTGTAATTGTTTTCATGTTTCCAGACATTTCTATGTTTGTATAGTTTTATAGTAAATTTGTTTTCTATTATAGTGATATTATTTTTAATGAAACATTAATTAGTTTTATGTATATTTTAATGTGGAAATTATTATGTTGGATAAGGAATTGTTTCCAATATTTTATGTTGATAATGATTTTGAAGAAATAAAGTGGAGGTTTCTTTTGTCTATGTCTATTTTTTCAATTTTGTTTAAAAGAATAATATTTCAATTTGTTATTAACACAGGTTTAACTACACATTGATATATATGTAATGAGTGGTTTTATAATAAACCTACTGAGTATACTTTTATACTCACTTCTTGATGAAAACATGTACTTCTTCACACACATTCCCCTACAAAAGAACATGGTTTTCATAAACTAGCTAACAATTCATAAATGTCCATCTTTATAAAGACATTCTTTGTTTCGAAAGTTTAATTGGTTGAGAGATAAACCCACAAAAGGAATTATAAAGGTAAAATATTGATTGATGTTATAAATGTGAGTAATATTAAGTGAAATTTTTCTTAGGATTCAACTTCTATATAATCGTATTCAATTGAACTTGTTTAAACTTTTCGGGTATGTTATTCCAAATAACATCCCAAAATAATCATAATTTTTATGGAATTTCATGTAGAAACTGTCATCAAGTTCCAATAAAATATATATCATATCATTTCAAAGGTATATATAGTTAAAATGGGGATTCTCAAGGGATTTCCCAAAAAATCACAACATAGAGATTAAGTCTTAATCATCTTGATGTTTGTAATTACACCATCCCCAATGGTTGGTATTCTTACATTGTTTTCAATCCCAATATGAGTGTTTTTCATTCAACCTATATATAGTCTATCACCTACCAATTATCTCTTTCCATCAATTATGTTATCCATGCATTACTCTATAGGATGAGTATCCTATATCTCTACCTCACTCAATGCCCCCAAATGTTTCTAACCACTAGCAGTGTTATATAAATATTGAGTTTAGAATAAATAATAATGAATAATGTATAAGAAATATATAAATCATGAATTAACCATCCTAAAAACATATTATTATATATATATATATGCTAAAATTGTACTAAATGTAAATAAAAGATAAGAAATTCAAATAATAGAAATGGATGGATTAGATGAAATATGATCTTAGTCTAGATCCTCTAAATTATATTGCACTCCCCCATCACTAGCATCCTATTAGTTATCTCTTCCCTAGGTGATCTGTATTTTCATTCCACTGATATGGTTCTACTCCAATGGGATCCCATAGGCTCAATTTGGGATTTCAATTTTCATGTCATTTTCTGCATTTTATTTTACACATCAACATTTCATTTGCAACCCATTTTATGGTAAATACATGTGAAATTGATTCATGAATCACTACCATATGTTATTCCTTATACATTCTTTGATGAAAGTTTATTTCAACACTCAATCCCAATATCTATATATTCTCCCACTATAACAGATGATCATTCTCAAGGTTCATCCATTAAGGCATTACCTGATTTGGTTATGTAGATAATAAGAGGGAATATTTTTAGTACCCTTGTATTTCATATATTCCATGTGGAATGGATATGATCTCAATGCATCACCCATGATCTTATATTCCCTTCCACAAATTCCTTTTCTTTTGAAGTTTATTGGAATGTTTTTCATGGTTTCTCCTAGTAATAGGTAAGGATTTAGATCAACAAATGGTAGATTGTTGTGTGAACACAATCTAAGCGTCGAATTAAAGGATCTGTTTGAAAAATAATGGAATTTGTGGATCCATTATGAGTATTTTATTTTTCATATATAATTCCAAATTTTGGAACAATTTAATTTAAATTTTATTATATTATTGATGGTGATCATGGTACTATTATGGATCTTCCCTATACTACACCATGATCATATTCAAACTTCTACAAAAGATGATCATAGTAATAGAAAGAGTGATGTATTGTGTTAAAATATTTACTTGGAACATAAATATTTGTTTGAATCATAGTTTCTTCATAAAATGTCAACAAATCTATTCTTATTGTTGTTATATTATCAAATTAAATCATGGTAGCTTACTGAGGATTCAACGTAATGTGATGAAATATTTATGAGGAATCGTTATAATTATAGATTTTATTTGGAATTTTTATAGGATATTTTATGGTATCACATATTCTCATTAACACACATAGATTATATTGGATGTGTGATGTATTCTATTGATTAAAATTGGATTTTATGTTATGGATTTCATGATCTATTAAGTCCCAAAGAATGATACAATAGATACCAAATGTAGTTTCAAACTCTCAAAAGAATTTTTCCATCAACACTATATTTCCACTTTTATTCCTTATAGTCCATATCCAATGGATTCTTCAATATCAAAAAAAATTAAACTCTTTACAATAGACCGTGTTTTAAATATATAATATAGGGAAACAAATACAACATATTGGGTCGTGTTTGTTAAATAAAATTAAAATTACCTTATAAAAAATAAAAATAATTAAACTATTGTAATAGAGTTTTTTCTAATTTATACTAAATTTAAAATAAATTGGTTATTATAAATAAAATTCCCTATTGATGTATATTTAGTTGATTCCCTAGGAAAATCAATGTAAAATGGAAGGAGGTTAGTAGAATCCTGTCCTTGGTAAAAGTAACCATAAAAAGAATTTCTCCCTTAGGTTAACTCATTTCTCCATTTTACACTTCCATCATTCAATATATAAAACAATCATATTCTCTATATTACCCTATTTGAATTATTATAATATTATCCTTATATTTTATCTCCCTAAAAAATGAGACACAAATATATTTGTAATTTAAATAGAGACATTAATGATTAATTGTTGTTATTCATTGAGTATGACCCTCCCAGAAATAAAAAATCACCTAAAATCTGCATCCCTTTATACATATTGTAAAATTCATTTCATGGATATAGAGTAATTTTAGTTAGATCTTAGAAACTCATTTAACTCTTATATGATAAATGTAATTTTTTTACTCACACAATGAGTCTCAGGATATCTTTGGAATCTTGCAGTCTGATCCCATATTTTCATTTTACTCATGTTAAAAAAAATTATGTATATTTTATTAAGATGGAAGCATGAGGTGTTAATTTTTCAAATATAAAATTTACCCTGGATTATGATCAAAAATTTAGTAGAGTGTGTATCAATTTAAATGAATCAATATTCAGTTTTTTTACATTACATTAAAAATGTTCATTCAATGATTTATCAAGTGTTCATGGCTGAAAAATATTGACACGAACCGAAATATTTTCATAGTCTACACCATATCCATGCTCCGCCTACTAATTGTATCACTATAGGGTCATTTCCCTTCACTGGGTCTCTCATTAAAATATACTAGATAATCACAATTCTTGAGTAGGATGTGATCATACGTCTCAGTATAAAAGACAAAAAATTTATATAATATAATGTTCTAAATTATACATGTTTATAAAATAATTATTATTATTTAATAAAGAACATAAAAATAAAATCCAAAACCAAGCGATTCTCCACTATCCATGGTGCCACAACCCGAAGACGTACATCCTTTGGCTCCTTGCCGAAAGATAACTAAATGATCCAGAAGAATAAAACCAGACCATGTAAGATATCATCATTATATCATGGTGTTGATACTCGACATCATCTATCGATCACGAGAATAACTTCTACTCAAATCGACATATCTACCTCGGAACAATGGAACGTGGCATCAAGTCCACCTCGAGAACTCCGTTGACCTGATTTTATGGTGTCCATGTACCAACTCCCTATTATCATGTACCTCATTGCTATGGTTGGTATCAAGTGTTATCCCCTACTAGGGGATGAATATGTCATGTTGGTCCTCCTGTCTCAAATACCACCATCAACCAGTAAGGAAAGGTATCACATGTACGTGGTGAGCTCACAAGTAGGCTTACTGTATCAACATAAGTATATAATGGCATAAAAACAACATGTGATCAAAAGAAAACATGGATAAACTCGACACTAATATTATTAATGGAATCACAATGAGATTTAAGGGCTACACAAACTCAAATTCTTTCAAAATCAATCATGGTCAAACAAAATTAAAAAAAAATAATCATTTAGAAAATTAAGGTAAATGTGAGCACAATAAAGTAAAGAACTGCCAACCTCACAGTTTCTAGGTCAACATTATGGTTTACAAACACCATCACCACCCAAGCCATAATCAAAGCTATCCAAAATTCGATAACATGCCACTGAAACCTTGAAACATTCCCATTTTAAAATTATTTAAAATTAACAAAATCATTGATAAGAAAAAATATTTATTTAATATCAAATATTTACCTCACTACTATCAAAATAAATCATACAATTAAATTTTTACTCATTGAGATGATTATAATTAATTGGATGGTGCATCAATCCATCCATATAAAATATGTTATTTAGAATTAATGTTAGAGAGAACAATAAATAAAATAAAATAATTGAAGATGGAGGGAGAAAATAAAGGTAGATACACATGAGATGATTAAAAAATAAACATTTCCACTACACAAGGAGCCTCCCCATTTACCCATTATATAATTTTTTTAATAAAATTTTTCAATTAAATTCCTCTCTCTTTATAATTATAATTTATTGTTTTTATTTATTCCTCTTCTTGTGTGATAGGCACCCTTAGATCTATCATCCTTCGTAAATTCCCAATTTTAAATACATAAAATTAACCATTATATATAATTCAATGGACATCCCAATAAAAAGAATTAATATATATATATATATATATTTATTTTCTAATAAGAATTATATAATAACACATTATTTATATAAATAATAACTATACACACACACACACACTAGCACATGTATGTTTGTGTATATATATAAATATATAAAACCCAATTATATATACAAAAACACAATTATAAAATATAAACATATTTACTAAAATAAATATAAATAAATATTTTTACCCACAAATATATATGTACATATTTTTTAAATGGATAAAAAATGAATTATTTTACCCATTTAATAATAATTATACTGGCAAGAATAATTATAATTATCATTAAATATCTATTATTAGTATTGAAATGACCTCCTCAATTTTTTGTCTTACACTTCCACTGAAGGCATGTTAATCTGACACCGTATAAAAGAGTTATGAGCAAAACACTATATTGGAAGAAAATAATGAGAATTATTATTATTATAAAAATAAATCATATTATTAATTATAATTTTGATTAAATAGATAAATTATATAGACTCTTTCATAATTTCAACCAGTAAAATTATTTTCCATATTTAAATATAATATATATATATATATATATTATTTTAACTATTATGTTTTTTATATAAAAACCTCAATTAAATACTAAGTGGTTAATATATTTAGATTAACCACAAAATTTCATTTATGTGATATAATTAATAATATCATTATTATTATATATCCCCTAAATAAATATCCACCCATGGTAAAACACAATTCATTGAATAAGTGAAATTAATTTCACTTGTAATTTCATTTTTAATTTATTGAACACAATATTATAATAATATATTAGAAACATGTTATTATTATTATAAATATATTAATTCCAAAAAAATTCCAAATCAAATAATATAAACATCTAACACTCATAAAATTTATACCCCACAGTATAGAATCCTAGCGTTCCAGACCAAATTGGGGCCATAGATTTCTAAAATATAGCATCATTTGGGATATATTAATTTTTAATTAATTAAAAATACTAATAAATAATTTATAAAATATATAATGGGGGTTTGCCCCATACGATGATGCCAAACACCCGAATCACATAAAATTTATTCCTCTCCTAAGATAAATCCAACCATATGAACCTGATATTGGTCTAAAATATATCACATAATGCACTGTATTCAAGATATTAAATTATTTTCAAATATTATATAATAAAAATTATTAAATAAAAAAATTTCACTAGTGATCTATCTGAATGATTGACACATACTAATGTAATACCTTTAATAGGGTAAACACTGTTTTCCTTACATATCAAATGTCTCATTTTTACACAAAATTCATTGTTTTGTATTTATTGATTTATTATTAATAAATTGTTCGTGAGTAAAATTATATATCTAATATTTTGATTCCATATTCACTGAGACTTTTCAGGTCTCGGAATATCATACTACGCCAGCATCTGTCCTTGAAAATATTCCATAGAATATTTCATGGTGTTAACTACCCTTTTCCATTACATGATAACATTAAATATTTTATTATGTAATTAGTATTGAAATGATATAATTTCATATAAAAATAGTAATCAATTATCAAAAAGAAGGTTTTTATTGTTTTTTATAAAAATAAGTATATTACAATTCACCACCTCTATCAACATCTCTACCCTGAGATGTACCCTAGGGGTCTAGCTCAAATAAATTATACCAATGATGTTGAACATCATAAAACTAAATTCACATCTCTATAATAGAAGAAGAATTAATATCCTAAAATTTCTTACTAAACTTTGTGATAATACAAAGGCTTCCCTAGGAGTCTTCCAACATCCCAATATATAACCCTATTATCCTTCATTGTTGTCTATAACCTTGCACGTTTGTCACATATTTAATTTATATACACACACACACACACACACACACACACATATATATATATATATATATTGGAACCTAACATTATGGATAGTTCATCTAATTAATTATAATAATGATATATCTCATTGCATGGAAAGACAGGTATATCACAGAAAACAAAATATCCCAAAAAGATCTGAAAAGTGATTTCATTTAATTTACAAAATAGTATGTAGCACAAAAACAAGATAATATATGTAATGTGAACATTCGTTCCTTTTCGTGATAAATTAACATATGGGAAGATTAATAAATCGAATATAACATCATGTGTGTCACCAATGGTGAATTTAATCAATACTAACACCATTACATAAATTCCCCCAAATAGAGACTCGGAGATACACTACATTGTGATGAATAAGCACTAATATAGTTCTCCTTCAATGAGACTCAACAACTTAACTTATCTCTAATCTATTCCAAAACAAGTCAAATGAAAAATAAGTTACAGAATGTTTTTGATCTATTATAGTTTTTTAACAATTCAATACAATCCTCTATGTCTAGGCCGGAGTTGCACATAACCTCATGGGTACCTCATCATTCACAGGAGGCTTACGACTGGCTATGTGGGTCCATGTATCTAAATGGGGAAAGTATACTCCCAATATAACATAATTTCATCAATAATAAATAATTCCAATATAATAAATTATCAGAGTAATAATGTGAAAACTAAATGACATACATGTCATGAAAATAAGAGAAACCCCTAATGTGGAAATCTTATACATACTAAAACGAATAGATGATAAGAAAATAAAATGTTGGGTCCTCCAGTGTATGTCCCAATCCTCCCCATTCCAATCCTCCCCTTGCTCAAGCACCCACCACATATTTTTTTCCCTTAACTAGGTCTCTCATGAAATATAGAATCACATCAAAATGCCTGGGGTATGCTGTGAGAACGACACTCAACTGTATGCCACCAATGTTTCCTTAACCAGATGTGTTGAAGTATAAAAGTGTATTCCATAATAATATTAAATGAATGAAATGCTTTAACATATAATCCCAACAGAAGTCATTGTGTGCAAACCAATATTCCACAACCCTCGGTCGTACCCGAATCAGCTTCACATCAAAAGATAACTAAATGATTCAAAAGAATAAAAAAAGACCTTGAACGGCGTCCTCATGGTGTCATATAGGTGATATACATAATCCTCTATCTCTCAAGAGGACCATGTCACCAGTATCCTCCAAATAAGAATAATTATTACTCACATTGAATATCTTCTATCATGGAGAGTGGAAATTTGCATCAAATATTATTAATGAACATGTTTGTTATGATTTCGTGACATCCTCGTACCTCCGCACTATTCATTGTTCGCTCTTTGTTATGGTTTCTATCAATAATTTTCCCTCATTGGTGGAAGAATATTTCATGATGGTCCACCTATCTCCAATATCACTAATAACTAAAATTTAATGGTAACACATATACATGTTTAGCATATGAGTATGAATAGTATATCATTGTTAGTATATAAAAGAGTACAATAAAACATGTAATCATAACCAAACATGGATAAAATATAATCTAATGTCATTCATGGAATCATAATGAGTATTATGGGTGAGACACGTACTCACATGTGATCAAAACCAAGTATGTTGAAACAAAGTGACATCTTATAAACTCATCTAGGAAAAAGTTTAAACGCATGAACAAGAAGCTAATAAGCATACTAAATCATTATTTCCCAAGTCTATATTTAGGATTCCAAATACAGTCATCATCCAAACCACACTAACACCTAACCGAAAGACAATAACACACAAATGAATCCATTAACCCTTCTCATTTGAACATAATTTAGAGATATTGATATCATTGATAATAATACAGATTATATTAAATCAGAAACAATTACATCGTCGGAATAAAAATAATAATTAGGAATATATTTTGACCCATCAAGATGATTCAAACTGAACTCATGGAAGAATAGTCTAATAAATATTAAAGAAGATATTGAGGATTGAAGTTGGACAAAACAATAAAGTATAATTAAATAATAGAGGATAGTGGGAGAGAACTGAGAGATATACACCAATTAGAGGATGAAAATCTATACATTTTTATACAAAATATGCCTCTTCATTTACCCATTATATAGTATTTAATTCCATTCCTCAATTAAATTCATCACCCTACATAATAAAAATTTATTATTTTTATTTACCCCCGATCTTGGGTGTGGATTACCCATATAACCATGATCATTTTTTTCAATTCCACTTTTAAGTACATAAAACAATTCAGTATATATATATATATAAGATATTCCAAATTAATAAATTTCTATATTTACTTACTATAACACATTATATAATAACCCATATTCATATAAAATCCAATATTTACAGATGCACATGTGTGTGCATATTTATATATAACCCTCATATATACAACAACAAACACACAAAAATAATATATATAAATTTGAACTAAAATTAATATATATATATATATATTTAAATATTGACCCACACACATATATATATATATAAATTTTAACATGTTTCAATTTTACCATACACTATAATTACTTTCTATATTAAATAATAATCATATTAAAAACAATAATGATTGTTATTAATAAATACATATCACTAGTATTGAAATGGCCAACTCAATTCCAGGTGTATGCAGTTGATGAATGTTCTTCAATTCCACATCATATAAGAGAGTTATGTCTGAAACGGTGTTGAGGCAACAATTATTAAAATGAAAATAATAATTATTATTATTAAAGTATATCACATTAATAATAATGATGATGAATACATAAATAAACTATTAGAACACAATCATAATTTTCACTGGTATATGAGTATATTCAAAAGTGTAATTGGTTTTATATTAAAAAGATATTGAAATGAGAGGTTTAAGACATGGAAAATTTTGATATAATAGAATATAGTCAGGTATAGTGGTTCCTAGGATTTGAATACCCGAGTATTAGCTTTAGGTAAAATGATTTTCCCTTATAAGGGATGTGATTCCATCAAACTAAAAAAAATATTCTAATTAATTATGCATGTGATATGATAATCCATCATTGAGTTATTAATAAATATATATCAATCCATTTCCAAGAGATTTAAAATGAAAATGGGGATTCCCATGTGAGTTCCAACCAAATAAAAATAAAAATATTTATTTCACTATCTCTATAATATTTGTTCTACCACCTTCTATATTGGATGATATACTATTAGGGTTTTTAACTTTTGATGTAGTGGTTTTCAATAATGATATGAGTGGGTTTTTTTATTCCTACTCACCCATGTTATCTTTTATATTTTCTTATAAATAGTTTATATGGCGAGGAGCTAAATTTAGTATATATCTAGATCCCTCTATTTATATCTACACACAAACATTTTCAATGAATCATTGATTTTGTATGAAGTAATCAAGACACATGAAATGAAAACAAATGGACTAATAACAAATCTATATAAAAAACATTCCAATATTAAAATATTTTAGGGTGTAAAACAATAATGTTATAAATAATTAATATATTAGAAATAAAAATCTAGGGAAATAATAACATAATATATATATGATTTCTACCCAGATCATCTGGATATCATGTGCACTCCTCCAACTTCATCTTCCCCAAAACTATCCACTACCATAGTGATCTACCCAACCCTATATCTTATATTATTATCCGTGTATATGATCCCCGATGAGTTAATATTGGATTTTTATAAACTTAACGATTTATTCATTTTATATCCACCATGTTGATTTCATTCAATGACCATTGTTTTATCAGACATGTTTTAACAGATAAACATACCACATTCACATGTGAAGGATGATTCCTTCCATTTTTTTTGATTTAACACCCGATACAAAGATATCCATATTCCCCCTCTATCCGCGATGTTTATCTATATATTTTTTTCATTGAAACGTTGCCTTATTGTTTTAATTATTTAGAATTGTCATGATTCTAGTGGATCAAACTATATATTTTATTACATTTCTTATTTTATATTTAATTTAATGATTATTTTGATGATTTTCAGGGGTGATCACATTGATAAATCAGAATTGTGATCTATTCATGTGTTGTGGATTGAAAAAAAAACATAAATGATATGATGGAAGATATGTTTGGATAATGAAAGTATGTGGGGTACGATAATGATGTATCGTTGGATTGGGTATGTACTATGCATTATGGTGCAAGGGACCATTTGTTCTTGCAAACAATCAGATATGAACATAGAACTATAGTGGGACTAAGTCATAAAATTTCATTATGATACCTATAATTTTATGCATTTATAGAAATTTAGCATGATGAATATAGGTGGAATTATATATATTATGTTGGTATATAAGATGTGATTTTATTTATAAATATTTTTTGGAATTCGATATAGTTAGCATTGGAATTGGTATTGTTCCAAGTACTATAGTAGGACTCTATTGATCATTAAAAGAAATTTTAGGGAGTCTATATAAAGAATAAATGTTATGGAAGTGCCATATCAGGATCGTATTATAGGACATGTTTAGGGTTGGTGTAGTTATAGTTGGTTCCCTAATATATTATCATAATTTGACCTCGAGACTATATTGGCTGGGTGGAAATCTTTTGGGGACCAAAACACGCTATATTGGTCTCCAATGAAAATTATTTTCCTTCTATTTATTTTTTAAACCCAATTGTTTTCACTATTTTTTATCATCCTATGCCACCCCCTATGATTATTTAACATCAAATTTTTATAATAATAATCACCATAAACCATGTTTAATAAAATAGTAAATAATCGTCAATATTTATAACATCATGATAATGTTGTCAATTAAGAATGAAATTTTCTTAAAATATACAAAATCTAATTAAACTATTGAAATTAACATAAAATGAAATAAAAATACATGACAAACAACATAAACACAATGTAAATTAATGAAAACCATTGACCATAATATTTGTATTAGTTTATAGAATTTATGAATGGTTTAGGAGTGGGGTTGGTCGATGTAAATTTAAGAATGTTTAAGTTTTGATGTCTCAAGTGGAGTAATATATAAGGAGAAATATAATGTTGTATTTGAATTTTACTAATGTAATAAAGTACATTGTATTTTTTTTATATTTTATATTTATGAAATCGTTTATTTACATGGATGTAAATTGTCTTATTTTTTCTTTTTTTATTATTTGACCTTTTTCAAGTTTTTAATGTTTATAATACCTATAATCATAAATTTTCTTATAAATAAGTTACATTCCACCATCCAATGGGAAATTTGGGGTGGGATTTAGGGACCAACCTAAATTTTTTTGTAAAATTAAAAGGAGTCCCAATGGGGTTGAGTTTTGATATATACTGTTTGGTGGATACTTTAATGACATGCTTTATTTAAAATATTTTCTGTTTTGTATTTATTTTGGACAACACATAATTTTATTTTTACACATAAAATTAAGACATGGAGATTAGTTTTATAATATTTAGTTTTAACATCAAGGATTTAATTATTTTAAAGGAATACTTTTTTAATATAGAATGTTCTAAATATTTATTAATTTCCCCATTAACCATAAAACTGTTAATAATTTGTTAATTTTTTTTTAATATCAATATTTAATTATTCAATGTAAACATATGTTAGAAAAAAATACTCCCACAATTTTTTGGGTTGTGTTTAATGAGAATACATAGAAAATATATTCTAAAAGGAAAATGGAATATAGAAAAATTCATGTATGTAATGTAGTTTTTTATCTGCTTGAAAAAGAGATAGATATATAAATGTAATTCAAGGAGATCACTACTAAAAATTTATAAATCCCATAATATTGATAAATATGAATCATATTGATACACATCTCATGGATTAAAAATTTATTCATGGTTCATAGATGTTCATGGTTTTTAGATTGATAAGAATTGATTTTTTTTGATTGATTAGTGAATGGAGTTATCAAATCATTGTGTTGTTTATAAACTAAGAGCGTTAATTATTCTTGTCTAAATATTTATAAAGAATAAATGTTCTTATATTAAATTTCATGTATACTAGAATATCGTCATGGGATTTTTCCAATCATTCATCCCAGTGTGTGTGAAAAATGTATGATTATATATGAATATCCTTTATTATTTATCATTTATAAATTTTTTGATGGAGGGAAATGATTTTAAATTAACCATGAAACATAATCATAAGGGTGAGATTATATAATTTATTTTATCATTAGTCACATTATTTCTCATCATATCTTCCTTTTGTGAGTCAAAAAATAACAAAAGGAATAATGATAATAACTTTTATGATACATAATATTGTAATATAATTCCATGTACTGAAAAAAATTTCATCTTTGAACATCAATTCCAATGTTCTATGTGGAACTTTATAAATGAATCATTCACTATATTTCATTCTTAATGCTTATAGTTGTTCAATTACCTATGTTTGAATGTACACTATATGAAAAATTTTATTTATTCATTGTTTTTTGGGCATCAAAAAATGGTTTCAACTAAAACAAATAGTTTCAAGATGGTTTCAAAAAAATGAAATGAAATTATATAATGGTATTTATTTGACATGGGTTTTTCGAGTAATTAAATATCAATTAGTGGTACTGTTTTATTCTTATATTTATTTTAAAATTATTTTTTACTATTTTACTAAATATTCAATTTTTAAATTTATGATAACATACCATGATTTTATGAAATCTGTATTCAGAATATAAATTAAATTTATTGGTTAGTTTAAATTATTAATCAAATAGTGATACACTATTAAATACTAACATTACCAATTGAAAAGAAATATGATATTTTTGAATAGTAAACTGGAAAATAGAAATGCTACCTCACCTATTACTGTATTTATTAAATGAAAAGATGATATATTTATTACATGGAATAATTAAATAAATGTTTTAAAAATGATAAATTATGAGTTGGTATTTTTGTGGAATATAAATGTTAATTTACAAATTTCTAAATTATATAATGATATAAATGTAAATATTATTACAGCAAATTTTGTAAATTAATAATTTTGTTCATATGATTTAATATAATTTTATGATATGTTATTTAAATTTTCAATGTGGTGTAAAATAAGAATAATATAAAAATTGTTATTTATTTGAATAAAGGATGATTTTAAATAAAATTTTAATTACTCATATTTGTATAAAAGTATGAATAAAATGGAGTCCATTTTCAAAATCTATTTTTTGAGAAATTGTTAGAGTGAATTTTTAATATTTTTTAAAAATAATTGGATTTTTAGCAAACAATAAAGTATTGTAATTTACGGTATATAACATTATAAGATAAACACACTATTATTTGATTCTATGGTGTTGTAAAAACCATAATCACAAATTATCCATCTATTTTTCCATATTTATTCTTGATAATTAACACTATATATAGTATACATCCAAAATCATAAACTAATGAATAAATTAATAAAGAAACACCCTTATCCCCCACTAGAAATATCACTCCCACGACCTCATCTCCTCACACTATCCAAGCATCGAAGCTTCATTATTTTATACCAATACAATAATCAAAAACCACCCACATATGCAATTTTATTTTTTCCCAACGAAAAAAATACAATTTCACCTTGGGGGTGTAATGGAGAAAAAATCAATAGGTAAAAGCGTCTTTTATTTTCCTTTTTTTCTTTCCATTTTAAATTATTTTATTATCATTCCATCACATAGCCTTTACAAAGGAATGCAATAACAAAAGTATCACAAATATATATATATTCATATAGTAAAATATTATTATGTTAATGGTATATCCACCAAAAATTTGCATCGGTCAACATTTTTCAATAAAAATGATAACATCGTATAAGAGGTCGATTCAGTACATTCATGGACGGTGATTTTTCATTTTCTAATATCACATTCAAAAATGATCATAAAAAAATAATATTCCATAAATATTATTTATTATAAATATTTTTATTTATTCCATTATCATTAACCATTATAAATACGTTATATTAATTAATAAAATAAATAGTCCATGATAATCGAAAATATGAAAAAAATAATCTAAAGAGAAATCATTATTGTCTTATCTAATAAATCATCATCATATCAGGAAAGAAATGATATATAATACCATTAAATCTTATTTAATTTCATTATTAACATATAATTTATATTATTGATAACAATTACCATTTTATATGATCCTTTATACATGTATACAAGTGAACCAATCATGATAACCAAGAAAAGAAACATTTCTAAGTGGAAAAATTATATCATAATAATCCTCGAATATTCCATAAAAAACATAATAAAATTATAACTGATAAAATATATATTTTTTACTTAATGAGATAAATTATTAATAATATAATTATAATATATTGAAAAATAAGTATAAGTGAATAACACAGTAATACATAGGGTAAAAGGTTTCTCATCTCATTTTTATTCATGTGGGATTTGACTTTTTCAACACGTATTTATGGTTTTTTGTGTAAATATAAATCCCTTTGTTTATATTATATAATGAATTTATTTATCTTTATGGTATTAAATATTTCATTTGATGATTATTAATTTTCTGGTAATATGACATGATTGATTACAAAGAAGTAAGGTATTCTCTTTGAACCACAAATTTTCCACCATCTTACACTTTCTCTCCTTTTTCCACAAATTAATTCTTAATTAATAATATATTATCGTCCTATATTCTATTTTTCTAATATGTAAAAATAATCCATGATTAAATCATCCTTATTATATGGGGAAATACAAGTTTTAAAATTATTTCCTTCTCAATTCCTCCCAATAAGAAAGCCTGATTAAAGAAAAATTTCCAATTTCTAACCCATTTTAAATTACACTACATAATATTTTTAGGCCAATAATAATTTTATAAAATAACTAAATTTATCTTAAAAAAACTATATTTTTAAATTTTTTTTAAGAAAACAAATAATATTTTATCTGTTTTAAAGAATCTATTACATTTTTCTTCAAACCGCGGTAAAGTGGATCATTTTTAAAATATATTAAAAATAATTTCATTATATTCATTCACTTTATTTTTACATCAGATGTCATGATCTATGTATATTTTTCCTTATTAATCTCCATGTATGATTTTATTACATTCTTTAATGGTCACCATTACGATATTCCCACTAGTTTTTCCTAAATCTACACTTATTCCTTCTGTGTGGTGTATGTATACGTCCAAGTTATTTATGATCATATTTAAATGATGATTTCACTAAAAATACATATATCATGTATCATGGACATGTATATTTACTTTTGGAAACATATCCTTTACCAATGGTTTCAATCTGTTGGTGAAGGCCAGACAAATGCTTGTATAAACTATACCAATGGTTGTCCAAACCATTGGTTGTAGAGCATTGGGGATAATCATATCAGAACAATTATATAAGAATAATCAGGATAATGGCGATTAATTGATTAAATACCAATATATTAGAGAAACCATTGGGATAAATGATTACCAATGGTTTAAAACCATTTAAAATATGAAAATCCATATTTATATAAATGGTTTTCCAAACAGTTGGCATAGAATTTTACAAATGGTTCCTTACAAACCATTGGGAAATTTCAGGTATAGAATATATACCAATGGTTTCATGTATATTGTTTATTATGTTTTCTTTTTAAGCATATTCCAACAGTATTAAACCTTTGCCATAACATTTATGAACTTGTACAAGCTACAGGAATGCCTCCCTCCAGTGCACCTACAACAATGCACTTCCACCAGTTCTAAATACAGACAAACCTGCAAATCTATATTTATTTACCAAGTACACAAACACAGAATTACCATACATAATTCATAATTTAATTACATCATGAATACACATAAAAATAGTATACCCATACAACATTAACACATAATTTATAATTTTATTAAATACATAAAGAATTAAATTAAGAATTCAGAGAAATTACCCTACCCATAATAGAATTCCAAATTGAATAAATACAATATTGAAATATTTATAAAACATACATAATTGAATTAATAATTTTGAAGGTAATATCCCCTTTATATGAAAATCATGTTTCATGTTTGAATATGGTATTGTTGTTCATTGGCATGGCTGAATTAATATTAGATTTCAGTTTTTGTATAATTTGGTATGACATGCTGTAGTGTGTGGTAATGTGACATGGGGTAGATTCTCTAATGGTTTATGCCTATATAAGGGGGGTATGTGTGTTTAGGCGGTGGTGGTGTTTTGGGGGTGGGGGATGTCCAGGGTTGGTGGGGGGATGTCTAGGGGTTTGGGGGGTGTCTATGGGGAGGGGTGTACAGGTTGTGGGGGTCTCCATGGGGTGTGGGATGTCCATGGGGGTGGGGTTGTCCAAGGGGTAGGGGTGTCCAGGGGTGGATGTCTGATAGGGGGGAGGGGTGGGGGTTCTATGGGTGGGAGGTTTTCTATGGGTGTGGGGGTGTCCTGGGGTTGGGGGTGTCCATGTGGTGAGGGGTTTTCCAGGGTGTTGTGGATGTTTAAGGGGGCTGGGGTGTCTAGGGGGTGGGGGTATCCGAGGGTTTGTGGTGTCCAAGGTGGTGGGGGGTTTTCCAGGAGGTGACTGTGTGGGTTGGGGTGTCCAGTGGTGGGGGTTTCCAATGTTGTGGGGGTGTATATTGGGGTGGGGGAGTGGTTTTCCATGTGGTGGGGTTGTCTAGGGGTGGGGTTTTCCAGGAAAATGGGGTGGTGTTCATGGGAGGTTGGGGTGTCCATTGGATGGGGTGCTGTGAAAGGGGCATGGGGAGTCCAAGGGGTGGAGTGTGTCCATGGGGGGTGGGGGTTTGCATGAGGGGTGGGGCTGGGGGGTTGTCCAGTGGTGTGGTGTCTATGGGGGGTGGGGTGTCCAGGGGGTGTGGTGGTGTTCAGGGGGTGGTGGTGTCCATGTGGGTGGGCGTGTCTAGGTGGGATGGGGGTGTCCCGGTGGTCGGAATGTGTCTAGGGGGGCTTTCCAATGTGGTAGGGGTGTCTTGGGGTGGGGTGTCTAGGGAGTGTGGGTGGCTAGGGTTGGGTGTTTCTAAGTGGTGGGGTTGTGTCTAGGGTTTGGGGGGATATCCAAGGGGGTTGGGGTTGTCCAGGGGGTGTCTAGGGGTATTCCCATATGGGTGGGGGTGTTCAGGGGGTTGGGTGATGTCCAGGGGGTTGGGGGTGTCCAGGGGGTTGGAGAGGGTGGATGTCCAAAGGTGTAGGGGGTGCACAGGGTGTGGGGCATCTAGCGATGGAGGTTTGGGGCTGTCAAAGGGGTGGGGGATGCCCAAGGGGGTAGGGGTATCCAAGGGGTTGTGGGGTGTCTATGGGGTGGGGCGGTGTCCCAGGGGTGGGAGTTGTCCCAGGGGTTGGGGAATATCCAAGGGGGTAAAGGTATCCAAGGGACATGTGGGGGGGGTATCTAGTGCTGGAGAGGGGCAGTCAGTGGGGGTGGGGGTGTCCCGGGGGAGTCCAGGGGGTTTTGGGGGTTTTCAAAGAGGTTATAGGGTGTCCAGAGGTTGGGGGTGTCCTGGGGGTGGGGTGGGGGGTAGTGCAGTCTAGGGTGGTGTCTAGGGGATGGGGGTTGTCTATGGGGGTGTGGGTGTCCAAGTGGGGTGGGGGTGTCCAGGTGGTGGGGTGGTGTCCTAGTGGTGTGGGTTGTCCAGAGGGGTTGGGGAGATGTCCCGGGGGTGGTGGCTTCTCATGGGGTAGGGGGTGTCTAGGGGGGTGTCCAGTCGGTGGGGTGGTGTCCAGGGGGTTGGGGCTGTCTAGGGGGTTGGGGGCTTTCCAAAGGGGTAGAGGTTATCTAAGGGGTTGGGGGTGTCCATGTGGTGGGGGTGTCTATGTGTTGGGGTGGTGTAAGTGGGGGTGGGGGATCTCTAGGGGTAGAGGCTATCCATGGGTGTAGGGTGTGTCTAATGGTTTGGGACTGTCCATGAGGGGTGGGGGCTATCCATGGGGGTGTCCAGGGGAGGGCTCAATATGTCATAAGAAATCATCAAGTCAGGTTTTATTATTTATAGATAAAAAAATAAATATAATGTCACATTCCTAATCACACATACATTCAGGCACAACAAATAATCAATCTTCATATGATAGAAATATCAGTAAAAAATTTAAAAGATCAATCTATCCCTCATTTCCATCAATATTGTCACCGCCATCATCATCTCTATCATTGTCAACACCATCCTCTATATGTTCCTCCTTGCCCTCGTACCCCGCCTCGACCTCCTCCTCGCCATCCTCATCCTCCACATTTTCCACCTCCTCATGATCATCTCAATGAACACTAGATCTAACACCTGTTTCACCATATATAGAACCAATCGACGACATATATTTATCACAAGCTGTGTTGGCCTCTAGTGGAAGTGTTAAATGTAAAACATCCATCAGTTTTATAAACACCCTTTTATCCATAATAGATTATTCTACCATCCCATTGGCCCTTTTTTAAGCATGTTATGTGTGTCATTTAACCTACTATAACTCAGTAGAACTACAAATTGTACCAAAAGAAGGCTGATACATTGTCAGGACTATCCTCTTCTTGGTCGGAAGTGTTCTCATCCAGGATGCTCATCTGCAAACACCTGATGTAAGTGCTCATTTGGCACAAAATTGCGAGTTTCCTAGGGAAAAAAGGGACTCTAAAGAAGCCTGTTACAAATATAAATAGATTATTAAGTTACAAAATATATATTAAAAATTTAAATAAACTATGTATAAATTTTAATCTGCTGCCGATTCGGTTCATTAACAGTACTGCTGTCTTTCTTCCTTCAACTTCAGAAAAACAGTTTTGCTCAAGAAACCAATCCTTAATTATTAAATTTTCCCCTCTACAATGACATTTAATATAGGAAAACAAAATTAAAAATAGGTTTCAAATAAATAATTTTATTACAAAAATTATATAAAACATTAGATATCAAATATACAATGGAGGAAATAATAGAAAATTAAAGTCATAATGAAACATTGTAAACAATTTCAATACATGCTTCCTCTCATGATTTGGCGTCATAGTACATCCCAATGTGGGGATATTTTTTTCAAATCTATGTTTTTTTATTTCAGCTTGTTTATTCCTAAATAAAATTTCATAATATAAAAGATATTGTTAACTCAAAACATGAATCTTTTCAGTTAAATACCTCAAATGTAATTAATTAATTAAACTAGGTAGTCATTCAATGTAAAAGCATCTTCCAATAATTTTCTATCAGACATTCATCAACAACAGATACCACCTCTAACATTGATCCAACATTATATTGCAAGCCAATATACAATTCGTGCTTGTAAGATCTACAAAGCTCAACTAAATTCATTAGATGTGTCGACCGCGCACCCTAAACATCTGGGAAATTAAACTGAGGATGACACCAAAATATTAATTAACATAAATTCAAAAATAATATATTACATTAAATTCAATAAATTATTTTACACATATCTCATCCCAAGCATTATCCATGACTTCATTGGGGAACTCTCTCAATTAGAGCGGGATGACGGGAATGATGTTGGAGTATTTGGCAAGTGTCGCCAAAAAAATCCGACAATGCTGCCCTATTTTTTCAATCATTTGACTGTATTAATTGTAGTCCATGATCAACTACGTGTGGCGGTTCCACACCGCATACATGCATGTACACCCCCACCCCTGTCTCTTGTCTATAGATGTTTCTATAAGGAATGACAAACAACTATTTTTTCAATATTGTTATAATGAAAAAAATAAGGGTATAAATATTTTTTGGGGTTCTATAAATACTTTTGCGGCCATCTGATCAGTGGGAACTACTAGATTCATAGAAATTGAAGGATCAACTTGTCTAGGTGGAGTGGGTCACAATGTATGTTTTATTGAGATAGATTCGGGAATAGCAGTAGTCGAACAATATGGAATATAGAAGCTTGGAGAGAAGGAAGTAGATATAAAAGATGATGGCACAGATGACTGGACAAATGCTGGATAGGGATTTGGAATCATCATCAGTTATGGTAAATATGGGTGAGGAGACTCAAATGTAAAGGGTGATGAAAACATGGGAAGTATAAATATTCATTGTGTCCCTAAATACAAAATGGGATTAGAATGTGGGATAAATGGTATGTAAGTGGGGGGGGGGCAGGGTCTAGTCGGTTATTCTGACTAGATCAGTTAGCTCCTATACCACTCCCCTCTCTTATGAACACCATGAGTACATAGACAACTACTAAGATACTCATCAAATATTTTCCCCCTAAGAGGTGGATCCTGAAAAAATGATTTAAAAAAATTAATCACCTGAAATTATATATTATTTAAATATATATATTTGAAATAAAATACTCACTACATGAAATAGTGGTTGAATTTCCATCTCATCCATGCAACAATTGTTGTCCATCATCTTTTTCCATCACCTCTTTTCAATTGGTTTCATTTCCAATGTTTGATAAAAAATCTGGATGTAATTAGAAAAGGATAAATAACTTATAACCTAAAAAACAAAATAAATGAGTGGGAATAGGTATATTCATTGATAATTTAACTATCTATTATATTATGTGATCATGAATAGATATACAATGAATTAAAAAATCATATGAGATATAATAATGAAATATTAATTTTAGTAGGATTGGTATTTTATAAGAATACAAACAACCGTGTTCATTAAAGGTAAAGAACTTTTCAGTATAAAGAAAAATTTAATTTCATTAGCCTAGGTAGATGATGCTGGTTTTTATACATGTTTTCTAGATGAAGAAATCCCATCATGTTCATTATCTGGTGAAATTTTAAAGAGAGGTATTAGAGTTATAATAATTTTATACATTGTTAATAAATCATTAAAAAGATCATAATGTTAGATATTTTGGTATCATTGGTTTGAATGTATTAAAATTCCAAATTATAAAGTGCAATTCAATTTAAATTTCAACCAATAAACATTGAAAATTTTCATAACAGTCATGTCATATACAACATATTAGTAATAAATATTAACTCAATTTGAATAGTTCCAACCTTAACCAACCAAGTTGAGATAAACTAAAAGAATCGAGAACATAGATTGGTGATTTTATATATTTACCACCACAACTTCAGGTTCACAGTTAACTCTGACAATTGAGGTATTAGAGTCATCAAAAGTAATAAATGGACCATTTCCAGTGACTATAGGGATGGTGTCAATTTAATCATTACTATCGTCATAAATATGTCTTGGAATTACATCAATAATGACACAAAATTCATGTTGAAGATGGTCTTTGATGTTACATTTTTTTTATACATTAATGCTAATATATATGGTTCATCGGTATCAGTAGTGTGATTCATATCAATTAGTCAAAATCCACAATCATTAATAAATGTTCCATGCCTCATCATGGAATCAAACCACCATAATTTCATCATTGTGACTCATCCATGAGAATGATTATCCAATATGATTATTTTTTCAATGAATCTATAATAAACTCAATTTTGAAATTGAGATCTTCTATTTGATGCAATATAATAATAGTCTTTTATGGAAGTAAACATAACACCATCATGTTGTGTAATTATGTTAATTTCCTGTTCATTGATAATAAATATGTACCCATTGAAAACAATTGATTTACAGTCATGATCCATGATATTAGTATCAAAATACAAAGCTCTTATTTCATCTGATACAGATTCAATAAGAAAAATCAATAAATAAAAGATAAATGAATGTAAATATTAATTAAATCTTGATTTAATTATTTTAAACAGTAATGTTTTACCTACAATTTTAACCAAGTAGGGGGGAGGGTTTCCAAAGGATGGGGTGGTTTCCCAGGGGTGGGGGTGTCCAGGAACTACAACATTAATAGAATTTTGCGACGGTTTAATAAAATACCAGTAAATATTTTATTAATGATTTAACGGTGGGTTTTTATAAACCACTTCTAAAACATCTATTTCAACCTCAATACTTCACCCCCCCCCCCCCACACCCTGTGACCCCCCTTCTCTCCCTGACCACTGCGAGACCCCCCCCCCCCAGGGCAACCCCTGAAACCCTCTCTACCTAGTATCCTAACAGCCTCGCCCCTCACCTTCTCATTGCGCCTCATCGCCTCACACATTTCAGAGGTATTTTCTCTAATTGGTTATGAAAAATACCATTTTTGATCTTAGGTTGTGTTTAACTAGTGAAAACTTGTTACTTACCATGATAAAGCTAGATAATTTTTTTATATTTTAGTGAACCATTAATTAATACTCATAGATTAATTTATAGGGAGAACTAATAAAGGGAAGGTGCTCTCGAGGGTTATCCGGATGGAAGCCTGGCTACGGCACTCAGCCTTCGGGCGGCGGTGATGACCGCCCTTCACTCCCTTCGCCTCTTGCCGGCCTTCACCCCTTTCACCTCCCTAGCCTCCCTCCCTAATTTCCTACATATCCATGTCTCCCCTAACGTCCATTATCTCTCTCATGATTCTCCTTCACTCCCGCTTTCTCTCCAAGAATTCTCAGAGGCATCATCACTACTCGAGATGTCCCTCATCGCCCGATTTAGACATTGAAGACCATCCCTTGACTGCTTCAATAGGATTGTTAACAACGCCTGGCCCTTGAAGTCCCGCATCATGGTTGGGCTGTTGGATTCACGTCACTTTCTTCTCCACTTCGATAGTGCTGATGATTTGGCCTCCACATGGTCCAATGGTTTGCGTGCATGTGCTGGTTCCCGCTGCTTTCTATTCAGATGGGGATACGAGTTCCACTGGAATCGTGACCCACCGACTGATGCTATTTGGGTTAGTTTCCCAAATCTCTCCCTTCCTTTCCAAAATCCATCTATTATTGTGTTGTTGGGTAAGAACTTTGAGAGGTTCCTTGATTTTGATGAACGTTCTCAGTCCTTCGGCCACCCGATTGCTCCTCAGATCTGCGTAGAAGTTGATGTCTCAAAGGCTCCCATGGACTCCTTATGGATTGAGGTTGGTGTTGAGTTCAGATACAAAAAAACCATGCTTTTTGAATGCTAGAAAGAATTTTGTTGTTCCTTTTCTCATTTCGGACACCTTCATCATGTCTGTCATTCGACATATTTTGCACCTGAGGCTGGACATTCTACGGGTAGTGTCCCCTCCAGCACTGTTGTTCCTCTTCGTTTGGAGGCTCAACCGTATATCCCTGACTCAAAGGCGGCTGGTACAAAGGTGAGAGAAGGGGGACCTCATATGTCCCCTACTATTACAACCACCATTTCATAGAATGTTGGAGTGCCTCATGTGAATGGCCAAATCACGAATCCCCCCACTACCAAGAAAAATTCAGTTCACTCTGATCCAATGGTTGAAGTCATATGTTTTAGATTAATATGCGATTTAAATCCCCTCAAACCCATGCAGGTACAGGGAAAATGAAACTCTTCAGTGCCTCCCTCCTTTGCTGAAATAGTCAGGGATGTGGGTGTGCAGAATGGAAAGGCACCAGAGATTAGTGCTCATACTCCAAGTGGTTATGAAGGTCATGGATGGGAGGACAATTCCAAGCAGTTTCAGTTCATGGGCTATGGATTTGATCAGCTTGATTGTGTAGATACAGTTCGTGGGAAGTCCTCCTTGGAGGTGGCACTTCACTGCGGTCTGGAGAACAAGGAAGGTATGGGGATGCCCTTCAGTGCACACATTTTCCATAAGGAAGGATCAGAGGTCATGTTGGGGAATCATTTTGATGTTTTGAAGGATGATGAATCTGCACTAACCCAAGAGGAGGTATCCTTAGGTGATGATAGGATTTGAGATTCTTCAGTGGATAGCATGGACCGCTATCAAGGGAAAGGACCTCCAAACATTAGGGGGAAGAAAGGGAAACAAGGAATTCGAGACCTAGGGGAATGTATTCTGGTGCATGAAAAAAAAATCTAAGATTCACAAAGATTAATCCCACCAGCCAAAACCCATGGAGACTAGGTCGGCCAAGAAGGGTAGGAAATAGGAAAGAACAATCCCACTGAAATGGGAAAGTGATGCAGTGGTAAGGACTACTAGAGATAGGTATGGAGAGGATGGGGAGTTCTTGAGGCTTATCTTGCACTACAAGGAAGAAATTCTTGAACAACAGGTATGAAAAAAGTCTCATAAGAGGTTCTTAGTAGAATTAATTAAAGGATGATAAAAGTGGAGACCAATAAGGAGAAAATAACATGGCTAGATAAATAAGCCCGTTTTGTGGCCAGAGACTTCAATGAGAATAAATCAACATAGATGAATTTATTAAGACAATGGAATGAATGATCTCTCGCCTAGAAGAGCTTATTATGCAGGATCCAGACACCCAGGTTAGTTCATTGAACTATGAACTATATTGAGTAGCCGAGTCATGTAATCGTAGTGTGGTGTTTAATAGTTTTTTGAGCTCTTTTAGCACATAGTGGTGTATTTCATTGATCCTTGGTTGCCATTTTCACTAAAAATGGCCTTTTCTTAATAAAAAATTATATTTGGTGGTGAGTATCATGAAGAGAATGTATCCTAACAATAAGATTTATGTTTGGCATTATCTTTTTATACCTGTTTGGATTCCATAATATAATAATTTTTATTTAATCACATTTTATGTTGCGATCATGTGTGACATGGAATTATGTTTTATTGATATTATAGTTAATGTGTCATATTCAGGCATATTTACCTATTATTTTCTTTATTATTAGAGTCATTTTAATGGAATTATTTCTTTAGATTGACTATTATATTGATATTTTGAGATTGTTTTTACTTTTTTATATGAATAATGTCCATTAGTATAAATAATAATTCTACTGTGACTATTGATATTGTTTTGATAAATAATGAGTATGTTTGAAGGGGTATTTTTTATTGTATAACTTGTGTGTTTGTATGTATTATATTGAGATTTCTGAATGGGATGTGATCAAAATGACTTTAATTTTTTAAAACCCTTTCACTTATCCCTATATACATTTTATGATAGTTCCTTGATTCTTGTATACATCTTCTTATTTCAAAAATTCCACGATCTTCCCATGACTCAACCATAGGAAGTATTGCTATAATCATAGTTCGATGGGAATGGAATCCTGGAATCCCTGACTTGATGTATCATATCCATGTCTAGAATCAAAGAAATTATTTTAGATATAGACCCTCCCATTATAGTGTTTTATTGTTTATAATTAATTTTAGATTATTATGTTTTCCATTATCTGATGCTTCCATGTTTTTACTGATAAAAATTTAAAATGTCATTTTTATATAAATATATATAAAAGTTAGCATTGATATAATGAAACATATATACGTATATTATATATAAGTAAGAATGTAGGTGGGTTATTACTGGGTTTTATATGCTCACACGCATCATATACACTTAGCGGGAACATGAATTTACATGGTCTATTTTTTAGGTACCTATAGGTACAAGTACATGTTCAGATGAATTGTTTTTTCTAAGAATGGTTTACTTTTATATGACTCGTGTTCCTTTTAATGGTGTAAATAGAGACAAAAGATTTATTTTTTTCATTTAGCCTTAGGATTCAGTGATCATTTTATAATATTGAACTTTATATGATCTGTAAATATTTAATATATGGAATTCACTCAATTTGGATCATGTTATTTTTATTATATTTTATTTTATTAATAAAAATGAGTAAACCCAATCCCACTATTATTTATAGAACCCAGATGATTTTCTCCAGCCTTCGGTGATCGATATGTAAAAATGATGTCATGTAGTGCTCCATCGTAGAACTATTTAGGTATATCAGTCACTATGAATACTCCACATGTAATTTTTTCTAATATAATATCTTTAATAATGGTGGTTTTTGTTTCTACATGTACCATTATCTATTATATCGATTTTTTATGAGCCGTACCACTTACTCCATATCAACCATTTATATTAATTAATTTTTTTAATTAAAATTGTTGATTTAAAGGATTTAAATAACAATAGTCTTATTTCTTGTTTTTTCCAATGATGAATATTTTATCAAATTTTTTCATCCAAATTATTTTTTATGTAATATTATAATTATTAGTGTATATTTCTAGATTAATTTTATGATACTTCATAATAAAATGGATGTGATTGATGAGTTATGTATTTTCTTGTATCTTTTTCAATGAATTTTTTTAGTATTATCTCCTAAAAGTATGGAATTGTTCGCACCACATTAATATTTATTTTATTTTTTTGTTTTATATTGTGTGAAGTGTTTTAATAGAGTTTTTTTAGTAATTTGTCGATATCACTTCCTAGTTCTATTGCATAGACATAGTGGATGCAATTATTAGACTAACCTCAATTCAACTCGATTATAGAGCATTCCACTAAACATGATGAGGTTCATCATACAAATTTATATCCATTGTATATCACAAATTTTAAGGATCATTCCACTCATTTATTATGATGTGTTGTTTGGATCATTCAATTTTATTAGATTTTATATTCTTCTATCTGATTTTTCTACCTGATAACCACCATAAGATCATCTTTGTCTAATGACCCCAATTCAATAAACATTATCCAGTGAATCCTAATCCAATTAGTTTTTTTATCTTCTCATTTTGGTGAATATAAAAGAAATCCGAAAATCATGTACTTGTTAATAAATTCTTGATTTTACATTTTTTTTCATCCACCCACTTGAGCCCATCCCTTATATTAAGCATACAATGTTCTTTGAAATTACTATCTTTTTTGGGATGTCTTGGTAGATATGAGATAGTATTTTGGGACACAATAGGTATATTATGATATATTTCTTGGCCAGATATCATCTTAATATGTCTTAAGATACCAGGGGCTATTGGGAAATAGTGTCAACGAGTATTTTCTTTATCTAATCCTAGATGTTTTCAAAAAAATTAAAATATTTATATATTAGCTTTTTACTTGTATTTATGAATATTTTTCCCTATTTATTAATAGGTATGTGTTTAAATATTTATTAATATTTTTTAGGAACATTGTGATATACATGGATAAAATCAAGATCATATTACCGAGGAACACACCTTAGTATGTTATGTGTTTAAATGAGTTTTTAGAAATATAAACTTCCAAAAAATTCGTTTAAGGGAGAATAAGATGTTTGTGTCCGAAATGTAAATTTAGAAGATGGTTCAGGAGAGATGATGTTTATGAATATTTATTATTGAAGCAATTCCTTAGTCAATATTTTTGTTCGATTTGGGATTGAGAATCAAACGTTACAAAAGGGATGAGAAATAATTTTAATCCACAAAATGTGCTCCCAATGTCATCGACAATGGGAAACGAAATAAAAAACCTTATAAATGATGCATTTGGAACTGCATGATAGCACCTTAAACTTCAAAACATATTAGATCATCCAGATGAGGGTGCTAAAAATTGCAACATAACTAGTGATGTTTTTGAGAATTTAGGGCAACAACATGAATATTGAAACATATCATTGGATCCTCATATTGATTATGTGGATACTAATTTAAGAGAAAATATCACAGAGGAACTGTGGTTTCATGATTTTGTTGACGATGGAAATCAAGAGATGTATAGTGGATGTTAGAAATATTCAAAACATACTTTTTTATGAAGATGAATCATATTATATGTAAATGTGGAATTAAAAATAAGGAAACTTCAATGATATTAGAATTATCGTGTGATGCAATTCTCTAAGCAAACATCCCCATGTCATTTTATAATATGAAGAAAATTTGTTAACATGATTGGTTTTAATTATACAAAAATACATCCACGTCCAAATGATTTTATGATTTATTGGAGAGAGGATTCAAGTAGATATGATTGAAAAAATTATTCTTCTTCTAGATGGTAGTCTATGGGTGATATTCAAAGTTTAAATCAACATGTTACCCTAAATAAGAACAAAAGGAACACACCTACAATAGTTCAACATTACATTCCATTAAATCCTCGATTTCAAAGATTATTCATGTCATCAAAAACCACCAAACACATGAAGTGGAATTCTGTAGATAATAATAATGATGTGTTCATGGGACATCCAAAAAAATCACAACTGTGGAAGAAAAATGATTCATTACATCCAAATTTCTCAACTGAACCTAGGAATGTTCGACTGGGATTTGATGCCAATAGATTCAACCTAGTGGGGACTCTAATTACAAGTTATATGATTTGTAAAGATGCTTTTATCCCTTAAAATCTACCTATGTTGATTTGTAAGTAGAAGAAATCATTTATTATTTCGATGATTCTTCCTAGACAACAAATGCCTGGATATAATATTGATGTATACATGCATTCCATGTTTGAATAATTATATGAGTTAAGGTGAAATTGTTTTGATACATTTGATGCTTCTTATAAAAAAATGTTCAAAATGCATGCTACTTTAATGTGAACCATTATTAACTAATCTAGGGTTGGAAATTTATTTGGATGGAACACATAAACATGATTGTCTTGTCTTGTTTGTAAATTTTATTTTGAGCTCAAACGAATACCTCAGAGTAGAAAATGGTTCCTTTTGTGCTATCGAAGATTTCTCAATGCATCTCATAAATTTGAACTGAATAGATCAAAATTTAACGATATCATTGATCGTAGACCTCCTCCAAAGTTGTTAACTGGTTCTGAAATTACTACAGAACATGAAAATGTTGAAAAAGAATTTGGGATGGTTTATAAATTTAATAATATAGGGAAAAGGGTCAAATTGCACCACCAAGTGAAATAAGAATGAAATAATGGAAGACAAAAGGTATATTCTACAAACTTCTGTATTGGTGATTTAATTTATTTCGGTATAATCTTGATGTTATGCATATTGAGAAGAATGTATATGACAATTTAAACATCACTAATGAAAATGAGAATAGAAAGTTGAAGGATCGTCCCAATGATCAGAAATACATACAATTAATGAACATAAAACGTGATCTCGGGATAGATGTGAATGAAAAGTATGATCAGGAAATTTTTGGAATAAAAAATTGGGATAAATATACATTACATCGAAATTTAAAGTATTTTAAAGTATCTTATGGGTAATCAAGTAACATATCGTGGTGTTTATACTTAATTAATCATAAGTTACATGGATTGAATTGTCATGATTCACATATTTTATTACAGTAGTTACTATCATTGGCATTGCATATATTATTACCTAAAAAATTTACTACTATTGTACTCCAATTATACACAATTTTTTGGAAAATTAGTGAGAAATATCTTCATCCATTTGGGCCTTACAACCTTCCGGAGGGGTTTGTATTGACACTTTTTTGAAATGGATATGATCATTCATCTCTCATTTTTTACTATCATGATGCATTTAATTGTGCATTTTGTAAAGTAATCTCAATTAGGATGCACCGTTGATTATCGAAGAATGTATCCAATTGAGAGGTAATTTATTTATATTTCTTTCATGTAAGTAAATTATTTTTTGGAACTTAATTAAAAGCTAAATTATGTTTGTTGTTTTATTTTATAGACACTATGGGCATTTAAACCATACGAGAGAAATAAAGCTCAACTAGAAGGCTCTATTACTAAAGGATATTTGGAAGAAGAGCATCTTACCTTTTTTTATAGATACATGAATGATATTTAGACAAGATTTAATTGATTTGGACATTTGATGACACATCGACTCAATATGAAATACAAGGGTAATCAAAAATATCTCTTTCTATTGGCCCATCAGTTGGGCGATCCTCAAATGTTACACTGAGAGAAATGGAATTATTATAGGCACAATGATATGTGCTGCTAAATAGTAAAATTGAAAATCCATTTATTGAAGAGATGAGGATACAAACCATGAGATGAATGAGAGACTAAACATGAAATGAAAATGATATAATGACATCGTTAAATAAAGATATTGTAGAATGGTTTGCTCGACGTGTATGTTCTTAAATATTGTAATAAATACAAATATTAGTCTGACACATATATTTTTAATTTCTACTATATTATATTTGTTTTTTCATATCATGAATAATTATACTTGATCAAAGTTGTCAAAATATTTGATGTTTCTCTCTTGAGGTCCTCTAAAAAAAGGTTGAACATTCAGCACTTCCATCATGAATGGATTTAGATTTTGCATACTCGATCAAGGAGAGGGTTTTAAAACATGGAATAGTGGTATATTTACATTTTATGAAGTGGGATACTTTGGAAAGCTGTCATATATTAATGAATTAATGTAACACGGTAATTTTTCATTTGTTTTATTCAAATGGAATTGGGTCGATATTATTAGAGGTGTTAAAATAGATTCCTTACAATTTACATATGTAAACTTCTCTTGAAAGATGGATGTTGGTGATTAAGAACTATCTGATCCCTATATATTATCATCACTAGAATAATGGTATATTATTTGAATGATGTTGTAGATGAATGTTGGAGTAAAGTTTCTCATGAAAAGCAATGAGATTCGTCTGATATGGGTGATGATGTGGAAGATTTAACCTCTGAAATTGAATCTCATCAATAACAAGAATCAGAATTATTTTTTCACAATGATATTGAAAATATTAGTCTACCAAGGATGAATGAAGTGGATGAAGAAATTGAGCAAGAAACTGACCTGATTGAAAATGAAAATGATTGTATTTATAGTTATGCATTCATTTTTTAAAAACTTATTCCTTTTGTTCAATCATTCATTATCATTGTTACATAGATTTTTTATGTTATAACTATTCATCGGTTATATTTATTAATTTTTTTCAACATAATTTTTTTCAAATATATGTTCTGAACCTAATTTAATTTGATTATATGATAAGAATTCCTAAGAATAGGTGATATACATTACATCATCAACTTCGATGGATGAAAATCCATCTATCTCCCTCCATATGACATCTGAGCCACCATCTTCCCCCCTGCACTATCTCCCCATGCACAATCTCCCGCACACACTGTGAGAATCCCTTCAGCATCTCATTCATCACCTACCACATTAGGAGCCTCAGAAGTTGGGGAGTGTCTCACCACATCTATTTCATTGTGTGGATACCGGTGGGTGACTCATTTGGGTAAAATTTTAATATGTTTAAATTTAGTTCACTTTCAACACTAACTGTTTGTTTAATACATATGGAAAAAATTAAACTATTGAAAAAAAATATAAAATGTTCGCATGTATTGAATTGGACCATAGAGAAGATAATTGTCCCATTTTCTTCATATGAGGTCCCTACAAATGACGCCACACGATTACTTGGCCATATTTTAAACTGGTTGGCTGCATAGCCCATTTCCATTACTATTTCATATGATGATTGGAGGACTATTTCTACAAGATAAAAAAATGATGTTTTTCATTCCCAAATGAAACTAATTTTAATACATTATTGTTTAATTGAATGTCTTGTTATTAATATTTTTAAAATGAATTAATCTGTATAGATATTTTTCCACTTTACAGTTGCTGATTTTATAGAATGAAAGTTGACATTGAAAAATCCAGGAAAAAATTAGAAGACATTAAATGGAGATTGTGGGGTGATGTCGAAGATACATCATTGACCTCTCAACAGATGTATTAAATCCTACGCGATGGAGTACCCAAAGAGTAGTGGAATGTTTTTGTTGAAAGACATCTTGATGAGAAGATAATGGTATTTAAATAAATATTACTATAATAATCACATTTTAAATTTATACATGTATATGAAGAATATATGACATTGAATACATTACTATTAAATTCCATTTTATTTATTTCAGGATCTTTCCTGAAAGAATGCATCAAGAAGGGATAAGCATGGAATCCCTCAAACTATGGGTTTAAAGAGTTTTTTCTGTAACCTGATACGCTCTGGTAATCATTTCATTAGTTTAAATATATTATAAGAAATTATTTTTGGTTTAATATATTAAATTTTTTATTTATGTTTTTTTAATGCAGTTATAGTGTTTAGGGCATGAAGTATCATGAATAGAAGTGTGGTTGATTGTTCACCAAATAATGGATGGTGGTTTTATTAGTGAGCATGCCAAAGAAGTTGGTTGTATGAACACATTTTTCATTATAATAAAATATTAGCATTTGTTATTTTGATAATATATATTTTCTCTAATAAAATTTCTATATGATTTATAGGTAAAAATTAATGATATGTGGGATAAGAATATTGCACAGTCGTACCTAGTCTCCCAGGATGACCCAGTTACTAATGTCCTTGGCAAGTACCATCTTGGTAGAGTGTGTGAGATTGGTTTTGGACTAGTATCATCTGAGGTCTTTGGTAGGCCACCTAGAATTGTAGCAACATCTACTCTTGATTGATGTCTGTCTATACCTGAGACACTGAATGAGTGATTATTTCTCTATGAAACATAGTTCATAAATAGGGAGCTTAGATATCTTATTTGCAGAAATCATTCATTGATTTATATTAGAAGATTACCAGATATTCTCCATGTGGTATTGTATCGATAGGTGGTGATCATGTAAATCATAAAAATAAAAAATCATGCAGTTTTCAAACTTTTATTGGTTTCACGTTTTAATATAAATATACAATAATATTTTATTTTCAATATAATGTTCTTTTAGGATGTAGCATGAAGTAGATATGGAGGTGGAGAGGGTTTCAAACTTTGTTCATCATCGGACCAGGATTAGTGGTTTTTTTATATGTTGGAAAATTATGGTTACATTATGTTTGTATATGTATCATGTGTGGCACATAGTTTCCACAAAATATTTTCATGACCTAGCATTTTCCTGATTTCTCATGTTTCGTTTTATGTATTTTATTGATTTATGAAGTTTCTTTTTTTGATTTGATTTCTCAAGTGTGGTATGCCCCATACATGTTTATTCATTTTATTCATGAGTTATGTTTTATGATTATTTTTTCCTAAATTTATTAATATTTTTAACCAATGATGAATGATCAAAAACATATCCTACAGTAACAAGAATCAATTCATTCATAGTTATTGGAAATGGTCCTCTATAAAAATGTGTCTCTTATATAGAAGGAGAAGGATGATATTTATGGGAACCATTATGTTTGATAGAAATAATAAATTAATGTCAATGAAGAAGGGCCTTTCCTTTAGGGTATAACTAGTGTCATTATAATTTTCACCAAGGAAATTTATAGGATATCCCGACATCATTACATATATTGAAACATTATAAATCAGTCCACATATAGTTTATGTATTATACCCTTAGGAATATTGGGCTCTTTCCTTGGGAAAGATTCATTTTTAATAACATTGGATTATGTGTAAAGAACTACCTGACATGGATCCTTATATAGATTTTGATAATTTGTAGAAGAAGACAAGTCAAACTAGGTAAACTTCTCTAAAAAGTTTCATGTCTTACAAGATGTACCATGCACCACATAGTTTAACATAATGTGAAAATTACTAAAATAATATATTGTTTAATATCATATGAAAAATTCATTATTATATTAGGTTCAATGTAGTGTAATCTAATTCTTTAAATGAAATGTACATGTCTTGATGCCATCCATATGGATGGAAAACCAATGTGTATAAAAAAACTGAGTCACTAAGATAATGTAGTGGATTTGATATTGGTTTTTTGGTTGAGTTGAAGATAGGAGATCTAGGAATCATTATGTATCCTAAGAAAATAAGAATCAATAATCACATAGTTCTTCTAATTTTAGGGAAAATATGATCACCTTGACATAGGATTGAGAAATAATAGTGAAACCAAAATAAATAGATTGAGTGTAATAGTATATACCCTTTATGAACATACAACTATGAATTATCAACTTGTGGGGATGTTTAGGGAGAGTTTTGTGGTGATATTTTTGGTTTGAGGTGGTGTTTTAGCCTTTTGAAGGTCACCACAACTTGTGCAATGACTTGTCTGGATATGAAAGAAGTGGATTAAAATTGTGCATGCACTTGTGTAAAATTCGATATATAACCATGAAATGAGGATGACATGGGGATATTCATATTTTTCTAGTTCTTTTACTATGCACCATGAGAATATTGAAATGCCATTAGGTGGGCATGGAATATCGGAGGATCACCTGTCAAAAATTAGAAACCCAAACTCACCACATTGTATCCTTAGGAATGGAGAGGGTAAAATGTTTGGGAAATGGGAACTAGGTCATGGATTCAATATATGGAATAATATAGAAGAAACATTATGGCATATGCCACTCCATGTTCATTGATTAGTGGGAGTTCAAATTACGTTTTAAAATAAGAAAAAGATAAAATGACAATGAAGGATCTAGATCACACTTTTACCAAACCCACCACATGAGTTTTGGATATTAACCATGTTTTCCTAGAGCTCAGTCTGATTCACTTATGAATAGGAGTTTTATTACCTCCATGATTGGAATTTTATACTTTCCCTCAATTATTGGTTGACCCTTACTCTTCCTCCCCTTCCCCAAACACCTACCTTGGGGTTCCAAACATCTTGGATCATATTGGATCATTTATATTGAAGTTTTTAAATTAATGGTATCCCTTTATTTCCCAATTAATTATTTATCATCATTCTATTATATTCAAGTCTTCATTATGGTGGTAATTTTATTCTTTTTTTGTGGTTTTTGATGGATTGTTATTATTCATCGGATTAAATAGTGAATAACATGAGATTAGTGGTGGTTTCCCTTAGTCATTCTTCATTTATATTTGAAGGTTATGTAAAGGTTTGGGAACCTTAATATCCCCTTATTCATGTGTACATTTTGGTGGTTTTATACTTATTCTTGTTACATAATCTTATTTGGCCACACAATCTTTTTTTTCAATTATGACTTATTTTTAGATAGTGTGTTGTTTTGGTTTTTATAAAACATTCTATGTATGTCTGTATAACCTCAAAAAATATAAAAACAACTAAGAATATTTAAATAAATATTAAATTTGTTTCACATGAAATATTGTGTTTCTGTGTGAATACTCATCATAATAATTTAGTATTTTTGATAAAAATCTGTATTGAAAATAAATTATTCACGGTGGTTCTAATGTGTAGTGGTTATGATTTGTGGTGGTGGTAATGTGGTGTGGTTTTGATGTGGGGTGGTTTAGATGTGTTGTGGTTGTGATGTGTTATATGTCATATCTATTGGAATGATTTTTTATTTAGGGCATTGTTAATGTTCCTGTAGTATCAGATGCATTTTTTTTAAATCTATATTTTGCAGCGGTTTTAACTACCGCCAAATAAATATAATATATTTAGTGGAACTTTTAACCACTGCTAATATTACTATTTTTTTATATCTTTGATATTTAAAACTATTTCTACAGACAATAATTTAGAGGTGGTTTTAACCACCATTAAATAGTTTTCGTATTCCTTTTATTATATCGAAACGGTTTTAATGGTTTTAGCAGTGGTTTTCCCTAGGAAAACTGATATTTTATAGTGGCAGTTTTAACCACTGCAAATCCATTTTAAAATTCCTTTATAATATTGTGGTGTTTTTAATGGGTTTATCAACAGTTTTTTTTGGGAAAGAGTGTTTTTTTCATCGGCTTAAACCACCTCCATTTCCAAAAAAACTGAGGAAATGGTCTTTTCCTATAATGAGGGTGGTGGGAGTGTGTCCAAGGGGTCGGGTGGTGTCTAGGGCAGTCAGTCCCAAGGGATAGGGTGTCCAAGGGGTGGGGGGTGGGGGTTGTCCAGGGGTTTGGTCTATCCATGGGTGTGGGGTTGTCTAGGGGGTGGGGGTGTTTAGGGGTGGTGGTTGTCTAGGGGGTTGGGGTGTCCAGTGAGAGGGGTGGTGTCTAGGGGGGTTTCCAGGGGGTTGGGGGTTTTTCATCGGGGGAGGGGTGTATAGGGGTGGGGTGTCCAAGGGGTGGGGTGGTGTTCAGGGGGGTTGTACAAGGCGGGGGGGGTTCTAGGGTGTTGGGGTTTTACAAGGTGTGGGGGATGTCCTTGGGGGTGGGGTGGGGTGGTGGTGAGGGATATCGAAAGGGGGTGGGAGTGTCCACCCCCAGACTAGGGTTGTAAAATCCAATCTAAATCCAATTGTAGAATTATTTCAATCCTATTATAAATTCTCCATTATATTATTGGTGTAAAACATGAATATAATACATATACATCACAACACATCTAATTATAAACACACCTCCAAATATCACACATGGAACAAATTTTAACTTCAACACTATATATCATATTTTTTTTCAAGAAAATAATTTAATTGTAAACACCCATCCAAAATTTTAGCTAGGCATGTCACTTATTGATGCCTTGATAGGAAACTAGAGAGCTAATTTGAGGTTGTGATACACAGTGTAAATATAGTATTTTCAAGGTTTACAAAATTTTATGTGTGTGTCAAATATGATCCTATGTATGTTGTTCAGGAATATGAGCCATGTTTTGATGGGACACTATTCATGGGAGTATGTGACTTGTTATATCATTACGGTATATGGAGTTTTATGAATGATAAATGTCTATGAGATCAATATAGATAGTGGATAAAAACTTGAGTGTGATTTCTTTGGAGAGATCAATTTTTCATTGAAGGGTAAAGTGACTATTGGTATGGAACATCAAGAAATGTCATAACGTGTGAAAGAAACTATACATTGGTTATATGTGATTCTTATATTTTTTAGAATATCAGAGTGAACAACCTACCCAACTTCATGGACATCTCACACCCCTGTAACCCCCCTGCAACCCCTGGACAACCCCCCACCTCCTCCCTGGACATCGACACCCCCACCCCACTAGGACTACCGGTCCCCACCCCCCATGGACCTCCCAACCTCGGGACAGCCCACAGCCCTCCCCCACATGGACAACCCCCCCTGACAACCCACCCCTCCATGGAAAGCCCACACCCCCCTCCCATACACCCCTGCAGCCCCTACCCCCTGGACAGCCCCCACCCACCCCACCTGGACACCCCCAACCCCCCTGGAAACCCCCACCCCACCTGGACTACCCCCCCACCCCCACCTATACACCCCCTAAAAATCCCACACCTAGACAACCCACCCCCATAGACAACCCATACCCTACACCAACCTAGACAGCCCACCCCCTGGGCATCCCACACCCTACATCCCCACCCAGACAACCCAGCATGACCCCCTTGATAGCGCACACCCCTCATTGGATAGCCCAAACCCACACCCCCTCCCCCATAAACCTATATCCCCTCCCTCTACAACCCCCTACCACAGTACAACCCACCCCCACCTGGAAAACCCCCTACCCATACCCCCTACAACCCCTCTTTTGGTAATTTTATTTAAATTTTTTTTTATTAATAATGAAATTAAAACAATCATTCATTATACATTTCATTCAAAACAAATAATTAAATTTATCAAAACATGAAAATTTTAGTTTATAAGGCTCTATGGGACACATAGGAAATTTCTTTGGGGAAAGGATAAATCACCTACATGGTTAATTCTAATTTAAAAATTGGGTCAATCACATAGGAGGTGGGGTAGCTTCCAAGAGGTGGGGTGGTGTCTAGGGGGTGGGTGTCCAAGGGTTGGGGGGTTTCCAAGGTGGTAGAGGGTGTCCATGAGGTGGGGGTGTCCATGATAGGGGGTTTCTAGGAGTGGGGGTGTCCAGGTGGTGGGGATGTCAATGGGGGGGTGTCCATGCGGGTGATGGTGTCTTGGGGGGTATCCAATGGGTGGGGTGTCCTGGGTTGGGGGATAGGTTGGTGTCCATGATGGTGATGGGTTTTCAGGTGGTCTGGGTGTCCATGGGGGCTTTCCAAGGGGTGGTGGGGTCTAGGGTAGTGGCAGATGACCTAGGGGGTGGGGGTGTGTAGGGGGTGTGGTTGTGCAGGGGGTGAGGGGGGGGTGTCTAATGGGGGTGTCCAGGGAGCAGTTAAGGTAGTAAATAACCAAAAAATACCTTTAACAATACCTATACCTAATCCAA
Organism: Viscum album; assembly: GCA_963277665.1. Classification (NCBI taxonomy): domain Eukaryota; kingdom Viridiplantae; phylum Streptophyta; class Magnoliopsida; order Santalales; family Viscaceae; genus Viscum; species Viscum album. The sequence goes on from OY728146.1 coordinate 1,117,146,947, forward strand.
CCAATATCAAACTTCCAATATATAACCCAGCCAACATCCAATTCATCCTCAATATCACTACCCTTTTAATTATTCCTTGAACAAAAACTATAAATTCAAAAACCAAATCCAATTTTCAACTATACATAAGTCTATAAGAACTACCATACCACCCCACTACAAAAACGGAAAACCACTTAAACCACTACCCTAATAGTCCCCAATCCCTTCACATGGGCCGTCCTTATATACATGAACCATTAAATTCATTGAGTGGGGATACATCTCACCAACACTCATTAGTTTATATGGTTTATGGAATCTACACAGAAGAAGTGGGTATGAAGACTTAAAATAAATGTGACACAGACTATCAAAACAAAAGAAGTGTAGAACAAAAATAGAAAACAAATCAATGAGTTTGGTATACCGTTCCCTAAATAGCACAAAACTATATTATAGGCCAAATAAAAACCGAAAACAAAGTTACACAAAAAATTAAATCAAAGGTACGACTTACTAATATGAATCTTATAAATAAAAAATTTATTTATTGAAGATGTATCTATCAGGTGGAAGCAGTTTTGAACCCTAAGGTAAAGAGTGATATTTGGGAGAGGTTTTGATTAGGTCATGTAATTGTGTAGATAGGGGAGATGGGATATTGTGTAATTGGGGGAAACCATTCCCATCGATTGAAAAACCCAATTGTGAAATCACTTCTTAACCAATGGGTTTAAAAATCTATATGTATATATTAGATAATTTAATGATTTCCCAAGAGTTTGAGTAAACTGTTGTGAAATTTTCCATCTAAAAACACAATGCCAACAGTTTGAAGAAACCATTGGCAATGAATTCTCTTTATTTCAGTATACCGACAGTTTGTTCAAACCACTGGTAAACTTTGTTGGAAAAAACACTATTTTCATTAGTTATTATATTATTTTTACTTCATTTTTATGTACTGGGATTTCATTCAATTTTTTTCTCACGGGTAAGTTATTATTGAATCCATATTTTCAACTCAAAACAAATATTATAAAAAGAGATATTGTTCCTAAATTTTATTTATGTATGAATATTTATTAACACTTTTTGTGGATTTTGGGACCTAGTTTTATATTTACCCTTGATTCATTAATAGGTTTCATGAGGAAAAATGATTGGTGAAAACCACATCATGTCATTATGAGAATAATCACGTGAGTTTCTACACACATATGTAATCTATCTTAATGGTATTATGATTCATGTTCAAAATAAAAGACATTATATTATTAAGAATATTATTCATTCGGTATTTAGAGATTTTATTAAAATTTAGTTTCATTATGTCAAAATCTACGGATTCATTTTCATTCTCAGTTTATTTATGTCATGTGTTTTTCAGTTATTTACCTTTCCCTAATGACTTTTCCATATTGAATTTCCCCTACTTATTTTTGATTCATTTAAAACATACTATAAAATTGCGGTCGGCATTTTATTATTTTTCTTTACCCAGTTAATAAAAGTGAAATTATTTAAGAAGATTATAGGATTTTGTTTTTTTCAATTTTATTTTCTTTGTTTAATTACTAGAGAAAAAAATCTAACATGCATGTATCTTGTTTTTTATAACTGATAAACTAATCGATATGTGGTTATGTTATATCATGTATCTATTCTATTAAAAATCACAAAATCTATGAAATTAGGGTTAAGGTCGTTAATATTGGTATTAGAGAATGATTATGACAAACCGTGGGAACAATATGTTAAAAAACATGAGAATCATAATAATTCCTTAGAGTGAATTTTTTGATCAGTACTCATGTGTATTATGAGCTAAAATTGTGTGTTTCATTATTTAAAAACGAATCAAAATGGAATAAATAGAATCAATACCATCCGATAATGTATGGATTACCCCACTGAGGAAGTCAACATTGTTAGTGATGGATTTGAGAATATTATGACTATATTTAGAAAAATAACTATGTCTATAATAAATAACCATAGTAAACCTATGTTGTATCATTATATGTGATTGAATCCTAAATACATTCATGCTATTATTAATATTGTGGTATCTAGGAAGTGGATCACGCCCCTAAAAATATATTTCCTGCATTGGGATGCAATAAAAATAAAAATTTTGTACTTCTAAAATACTGTTCTAAGGGATATTTTTATCGATGGTGTTCATTGATCTAGAATACTAAAGAGGAAGATTAAATATAAAAATGGAATTGAGATTTTTTTATAAAAGATACATTGAAAAATATTCCCCTTGAGTGATAATAACTGAAATGCAGAGAAAATTTGTTACCGTAAAGACAAAGGAACAATATATTTTCATAGAGTATGTGGCTTCCTTTACAATATAACATATCTATTTCATAAATTACAAGATAGATTCAGAAAAAAAATGGTAGTCATTTCCATGAAATACATAAACCATGTCTCCAAATGAGAATTTTATTCTAAAAAATTATCATCATATGATTAAATAATAATAATTTCCATAAAAATAGATATGAAATTATAGAAATATTATATGTTCAAAAAAAAATATTGGTTTCATAAGATAATCATGGAGAAGCTTAAGAAATAATGAATAAGAGGGGAATGAATTAATTAGAATTATGGAAAAAATATGAAATGAATCATTCCGGGAAATTATAGAAAGGCATGATAGTTTGTTTTACATGTGGATAATATTTTCATTAATATAATGAATGTTACCGAAGGACCCAAATAAAATTTGTTCATTGTGGAAATTTTAAATAAATCAGGAATTATTCAAACTAATGATCCAAAAGTCATGAGAATCTATTAATGAAGAGGCCAAGGGTGTATGGCCAAGCTTATGTGACCCTCACATCTAAAGTAAAAGTGCCCATCTATTTTGTGAATGATATGATAAATGTATATTAAAATTTTTACAAATGTTGTAGTTGATTCTAGATCATCCCACTTTTTTATATCTATCCAATTTTTCCATTGATCAAATCCCTAATACAATACCAATATCAAAGTCTCCATAAATAATGATCACTATATAATGGGTGGAGATGATGAAACAACTAGTGGAGTTGAGTAATAATGGATTTCATCACCCTGGAGTTCCACCATGTAGAGCCCCTATTAACATTCTTAATAATAATGATATATCCTTAATCCTTTGCATTGACTATATATAAATCAATTGTACTACAGTAAGAAGAAGTATCATATATCTTTAATTGTTGATTTATTCAGTCGAATTCATGGAGCACAATATTTTTCAATGATTTATCATCTTTCAGGGATTTATCAAGTGAAAGTAATGATGGAAGTTATTTTAAAGACAAATTTTTGAATTAGGTATGTATATTACGAGTTAAAATAATGCTTTTATGAATGATAAATGCACCCTCTATTTTTATAGATCTCATGAACAAAATATCCAATAAATATATTGATGATTTTATTGTGCTATTAATTTATGATAATATACATTATTATAAAACATATGAAGACCATAATAACGACTTCTAGAGCATTATTGAAACTCTCAAAAGTAATGAGTTGAATGTTGAGTTTATAAAGTTTGAATTTAGCCTTTAGGAAATTTCTTTTAATGACCTTATTATCACTAAGGACATAATATCGGTTGATCCAATTAAGATAAAGGCTATCTAAAAATATCATGTTGAAAAGAACATAACCAAAGTCAATAGTTTCATTGTATTAAAGTGTTAAAATATGATTTTTGTTAATAATTATTCCTGATTGTAAAACTTGTTAACCAAGATCCCATGTAAAGGTGTTATGTTTGTGTCAGAAAAAACAATGAGATGAATTTGTTGAAGAATTGAAGAGATAATTATTCAATGCTCTAATTTGGACTTCACCATCATGAAATGATGTGTTTCTGATATAATATGATGCATATAAAAATGGAATGGGTTTTTTGTTTATGATAAATAATAATGTTATTTCATATATATTACGGAAGATTATCATTCGTGAATTTTTTTTCAGAATCATGATATTGAGTTACAAGTCATAATCATTGCTCAAAATGTATGGATACTCTTTCTTTATAGTGAAATATGTGACATTTATATGGATAAAAATATATTGAAATACAAATTTACATACATTGATGTAAACATGGGTGAAATAAAATTGTTTGAGTTACTTAAATATTATGATTTCTCATACACTACCATCGAAGAAAAGAATATCAGATAGTATAAGGATTAATAATTAAAGATCATGGAATTTTGACCCAAATGTTTCATAAAGATCCTATATTCATGGTTTTTTTAAAGATATATGGGAAAAAATTTAAAAAAATGGAAACATTACTCCTATTTAAAATTATTTTCAAACAATTTTTATTAGAGAAAATAAAAATCTGCAAATGTTTAAATGATATATTTGAAAATAACCTTAAAGCTATTAAAGATTGTTTATTTGAATACATCATGTATGTGGAAGGAATTAAAATATTTAGAATGAGGTTATGTTTTCCATCAATTCTAGATCGTAAAAAGGGTATTATAAAATGATTCTTTATAGACCAAATTTCTATATACAATATGGAAGAACCAAAATGTAAAGAGATGTGATGTAACCATTTTTTGGATAATATGAACTAAAAAATTTATGATTATGTATCATGATTCCATGTTTTTCAATGTATTATTGATGAGAGACTAAATCTTAGAGGAGTTGTGGAATCTCTAGAAATTTCCATGCGGAAGTGGTATGCCATTTCTATAGAATTCATCACTATGTTATCAAATACCTCCATCATGAATGATATGATATAGTTTATTTTTAATCACATAAAAAATAGGCACATTATATATTTATTAAAAAATATTTACCTATTGAGCATATAAAAAGGCTCAATATTAATGATGTTATAAGATTTTATGGTGGACCTCTATTTATTTTTATTAATCATGATCATCATTTTACATTAGAATTATTGATGTATCTTATGTAAGATTTGGATATTTAAATTCATTTGTGTACTGGTTATCACCCTCAAACCGAATGATATTATAAAAGGACTATTCAAACATTAAAATACATGTTGATATCATAATCTGTTGACTTTTAGGTTATGTGGGATTAGTAGTTATGTTTTGTATAATTTTCATACAATAATAGTTTCCATTATTAATTCAAATGGTTCCATACAAAGAATTATATGGAAGGATATTTCATACCCCATCTATTATGGATGAATTTAGTGTAAGGAAACATATATTCCAAGAATATGGTGATGAGGAAATCAAAAGGGTAACAGATATGCAGGATAAAATTAAATCATATAAATGAAGGATAAAGAGATATGATTATAATAAGATAATAGATTTGGAATTAAAAGTGGGAAGTCATGTTCAAATGAATGTAACTTTAAGGAAGGGTATCGTAAGATTGGACATCAAGGGGAAACTATGCCCCATATACACTACAATTTGAAAATTTGGAAATAATTGGATTTGTTTCTTATATATTAGTAACGCCACCAAGTGTCTCCAAAGTCAGTGATTTGGTCCAAAAATAATTGTAATATAAGTACATTTGAGAACCAACACATGTAAACACCTATGAAGAAATAGAACTAGATTTGAATAGTCTTACTGTGAAGGTACTACCTAGATTTTTGACATTATAGGGCATCTAATAAGATATTTGATGAATTAAAAGGTCAATGTTCATTGGATAAGCCATATAATGAAATAAGAAACATTTGAACCTGAAGATGTAATAAAGAAGATCCATTTTCATATTTTTAGAAAGAAAGACACATGAAAATTTCTCGAATGAAATTTTTTATGGGATTGAATAATATAACACCCCATGATTGTATATTATGTATATTCTAAAATAAATGTAATTTATTTAGTATCATACTATATTTAACACACCATGATATAAATATAAATTTTACCATTTCTATTGGAATAGATTTTTGACCAATAGGAATAGTAAATTAGCCTATAGAATAGTAACATAACTTATGAATGTATATAAAAAATTTTGGTTTCTTATAAATGAATATATGATATATGTATATCACTGAATAAGTAAATATATGTTTTAAATATGATAAATTACGTTTTGTTATTTTTGTGGAATATAAATGTTACTTTACAATTTTATAATTAATTTAATCATATAAAATAAAATTTATTTTCACAAAATAAATTCTTAAATTAATATTTTTTCTTTCTTATTATTATAAAATAATTTTATAAGACTATTGTTAATTTTATGAAACCGTTGTAAATTTTTTAAACCATCTTGATGGTAGAATATTGCATGTCTCAAATACATGACATAGAATGATTAAGAAGTTTCTTCATATAGTATTCATTTATTACATCACATGATACATTAACTATGAAAAAAATATACAGATGCATTTTTATTCTTAGTTTATTGATGGTATGTGTTTTCCCATTATTTACCATTACATAATGATTATTCTTCATTTACCTTGTTTCAATAATTATATATTCACGTAACCCTAACTAAGAATTTGACATCACATTTTTAGTGGGATTCCATCCACAAGAAATGAAGAATGAATCTTTGAATATGTGTCAATAATCAGTTTATTATTCCAATGTTATGTTCAATAATTTATTACACTACATAATAAGTGAACCATATATGTATCTGGTTCACGGAGACTACTAAACTGATCATTCCTTGGTGATATGATCTCTTGTATAGATGACATTAAAAGGCATTGAATCTGGGATACTGAGGTCATGGTCATTACATAAATAGAATTTCAAATTATCTAAAAATTTATTCTTTATTTATTTTCCATTTATTATTGATTTAGTAATTTTTTTAATATTTTTTCTTCATATGATATAAAATTTCACAATGGTAACAAATTGTTAGATAACTACCATTCATTATAAGATAAATCTCTTTGTTCTAATCACTAAAAAAATAAATGTACACATATTAATATGTCATTATGTTTTATTCAACCTTCTTGATACAATGTTACTTTTAAAAAAAAAAATAACTTCTTTTTAAGTCATTCATTCATACACATCTCTGACCCATAATTTCATAACTCTTTATGTACTGACCAATCCACCAAATAAATTTACATGTATTAATATGTTAATACATGTTATATAATCAATTTGATAACAAATATTCTATAAATAATTAATGAATAAAATTTAAAATTTGTTATGAATTACTAATTAATTTCAATTATTGATATATATTAACTAAAATATATTTAGTTAATTTATAAATTAATTAATTCATTAATTAATAATTAATATTTATTAATTAGTAAATCATTTTCTTAATAAAAGGTAATTAATTATTTTTTAGTTATAAGTAAATGAACATTAAAAGTCATAAAATTAAAAATTACAAATAATTGAAAATAAATATTTAATATTTAGAATTTGATGACAAGATATTAATTATAAATAATAAATAACTAATGATTAATAGAAACTTATCACTTATTAATAATTATTTTTTTATAATTAGTAATTAATAACAACTCTTTACTATTTAATATAAAATTATAATTTATTTTAAATTAATAAATGATTAATAAATATAAACATTTGATTATTAATATTTAATAATTAACTAAACTAATATATAATACTAATCAAATAATTAATAATAAATAATAATTGTTCCATATTTAAAAAAGGATGGATTGGACCATAAAATTAGAAAACAAAACCCATGGTTCTGTTACTAAGCGAGTGGGAAAGTCACACAATTAGAGGTCCATATAGACTTTAATGTAAAATATATAGAAAAATTTACTCCTCCAATCCAATTCATCAGTGTCCTTATCAATAGAGCTATCAAATCGTGGACATTTCTACCACAAGAACAAATCAAAAAGAAATGGAAAGACACCAATCATGTCTCATATAATAGTGGTGAATCTACAAAATCTAATTAAAGATTCATTCTCTTGATTGAGGAATATTACGTTTATTTTTTAGGGCCCCTAATCACATGCGTAGTGACCACATCTCATTTTTTTAAAAATTTTATACAGATTTTCTTAATCATCTATAGAGGATACATTAATGGTCAAGGAAGCATATTTTTTATCTCGATATTTCTTTTCTACTTGAGAATAAAATGTTTCAGGGGAATTTAAATTGTCATGTATATATAATATATTTCATGGTATCATATTATTGTTTACAAAATATTCTTCTCACTCAAACTAAACTCCACATACATTGATTCATGATTACTCACATTGTTTTCATTTCATCACCTTTCTATTGCAACACTGACCAAGATCTATTAATTTGATCCCACAAGATGATATTTCATCCACACAATACAATCAATACATTAGCCACCCAAATTTATAGTTATAATCTTATTTGGTTTAGGAGATCCATTTATAGCATTATTCACTTTCATGGACCTAATTTATTCATCCATAATACAATGATGTGGCTCTTTTTGTGTACCTATGTGTTTTTCACATCAATTGTCGTATCCCTTTTTCAACATTATTACTATAATATGATATTCTAGTTGCCATTGGACTTGAGTGTTACAGATCAGACAAATATATCTTTATTGAGTCAATCACATTTAATTGCACCAGGTAATTATTTTTCAACTATTTCATTTTAGTATTTTTTTTAACTTGTTCACTTCCTTTGAATTTAGGGGAGATTGTGATCGCTTGACAAAAGAATGGTGTCTGCTCGGTCACATTCATCTCAATTGTGTATAGATTTGATAATATTATCTTATTAATATTTATATAAGTATATAGTTTCTCAATTATCCTCATAACCTAGTAAAATTTTCATTTATTAAGAATGGCTAATAAAAGAGATCTTATCTCAATTAACTTATTCCCAATTATCAAATATCTATAAAGATAATCATCTTTCTCTTCTAATATCAAATTATAATAAAATTAAGTCTCACCATGACTAAAATATTACAGTTTTTAATCATTACCTAAATCACCCTTGAATTAGAATTGGAATATTTCTTGTGACATATCTACATGTTCAAATAAGTAACATTCATTGAAATTACTTTTTTATTGATCTTATGTGTTTGGATATTTCATATAATGAGAAATCCCTAAAGGAAATATAGTTTTCTTTTTAGTTTGAATATTTAATCATGGAACAGTGAAATGTATAATATCAATTTCCTTTTAAATTTTGCTTATAACCATGGGGGAAACATTATCATTTTCAAACATGTTCCACTTATAGTAGTGAAAATATTGACATTTAATTCCACAAAAATTAAGGACAATTATTCTATGAATTTTTTGAAAATATATGACTTTTATTCTTTAACAGACAATACTATTTAGTTATTATTTCACAATCAACCTGAAATATCAACGTTCTTCAAATCAAATGTTTTAATAATTATTTTGATCATGCTGTAATTATGATCAATATCTACTAGAAATCATGAAATACCACAGTATCCTTATTTTGTTATTTCTAATTACATATTGGTTGGGAATATAACATTAGAGGAAATATACCAAATAATTTTGGGATAAAAAAGGAACTATCAATATCCTATAATCAAATCAAAATCTCAGTGATTCAGTTCTTCATTTTTAAATTGTTAAAATGACGGTACCAATTTTGATTTCTAATTATTCAAAGATTAAGGATCATGATCCCATATCTATAAAATTTTGTTTTTGTGATACTGTGGAATATTTAATTTGAATTAAGCCTATACCAAATGATTTCATTCACAATCGATCAAATATGATGTGGTCTTTAATTCATTTCCAATGACCTATGAGACTATACTGGGTATCATTTCATTGAAAGGTAAATGAGTTATGATAGAATTATTATATTCAATTAGTATATATAAAATAATATAGTGACATTCCTCAACAAAATCTATATCCCCATTCTTCATGATTATCTAAGATATGGAATTTATCAAACATTTTATCTGATAAAATGTCCTTTTACTTGATGCACAGACCACATCACACAATGTTATTTGATCTAGATTAAAGATCACATCACATGAATACTCATCCTATAATGAATGGAAAACTCTAGTACCTTTATATTAGAAATCCCAAACATTGCTTGAGCATTAGAAACATGATTTACTTTCTCAAACCTGATAGAATATATTGAATGAAATAAATTCATTTAAAAGATTGAATCTACTAAAATTATAGAATATAAATTGTTAGTTTGTTTACCGACCCTAATAATATAAAAATTTATTTAAAATATAAATCAATTAATAATAATTAATAAATTGTAACTAATATATTATAATAAACAAATAATTATTAATTATTAATTAAAATTTATTCTAGAATGAACATTAAATAATAATTAAAATTTTAAAAGTAATTAATTTTTTTATAATATATAATTAATAATTATAATTAATTGAAAATATATTCTTCAAATTTTATAATTATTATTTAATAAAAAATAATAATAAATTAATATTAAAAATGCAAATAGAATTATAAATAATTAAAAAATAATTAATAATTAATAATTAATAATCATAAATAATTAATAATTAATATTTTTCTTTATTAAAAATAATAATTAATCATTGATAATTTATAAATAAAACTACTAATTCATAATTAATTTAGTATTTTATAATTGAAACTAAAAAAAATAATACATAATTTATAATTAATAAAAAAAATTATACGTTAAATTATAAACTATTTTAAATAATAAATAGTTATTATTTAATCATTAATATTTAATATTTAATATTTAATATTTAATATTTAACATATAATCAACATTTATATTAATTAATTTTATAAATTATTAATTTCTCAATAGACTATATATAAATTCTCTCTAAAATTAAATAAATATTAAAATTTATTTTTTATCAAGGGTTTAACTTCTGATAAATGAAATTTATTTTCAAATAAATCATTACTGATTGGCCTCACTATTCAATAATAACTTCTATAAAATAAAATTATCTATTTAATAGAAATTTTTATTCCCACAACTTAATGTTATTCTATTTTAGTTTGTCCGAAGTGGTTATTCTCATGGTGTTTATATAACAAATAGAAGATATTTTAATTAACATAGTATAAATGATTTTATAATTATTGTTTGATTTTGTTCATATTTATTCAATTTTAGTAGTTCTTTTGACACTATAATTTTTATATTTACTCACTAAATTAGAAGTATATTTTATGAATAAAAAACACAATAATGAGATGATTGAGATAAACATATGAACTTTATGACATTATCTATGGGTAAAATCATTATGATTTGAATAAAAATGGATCTCAATAAGAATTTTAGCTGGTTGAATATAATATTAGGACACTTGAAATAAAATATGAATATTTATTTGAATAAAAACCAAACATAATGTACTAAATTCAATGAAGAATTTGATAATTATTGAAGTTTATAAAACACATCACGATAACTAAGGAAGATCATATGATTGGTGGGAAAATAATTCATCAATGTATTATTAAAATTTTATAGGTGTTTTAAATAATATACATACGTGAATAACTAATGAGATATGTTATAGTAATATTATCACTAGATATTTATTTGAAATTTTATGCCATTTTTTAGAAAATTGTAGAGGTAAAAATAAATAATTGATCATGATGAAATTTATATGATGATATTTTTATTTATTATAGACTAACAGAAATAATTTATATATTTTTTTATAATAAGTCCATAGTTATTTATTTCTTAAAATTATGGTTTTTACCGATGATGAAATATATATATATATATATAATTTTTGGTAGATTAAGATGATTAAAAAAATTAGAACATGAAGTAAATTAATCTCTAATGATTAATAAATGATAATTTAATATTGATTATTAAAAATAAAAAAAAATATTAATATATATAACCTAGAAATAATAATTATATATATGATATCATATTCATTTTTAGGGCCCAAAAAAATCTAGGATACCCTGAAATGTGGGTGAATTGGGGTTGTTTACCTAAAAATTCTACATAACATGATCACTTCAATGAATAGTAGAATCATAAAACAGACCCTCTCTCCAACACAATATGTAAGTGTTAATGAATGGGAATATGTGATTTTACATAGTTTACCCACAGAGTATTACATCCAAAAAGTATACAAATCATGATTTTTTATTTTTCTAAAATCATTTAAAGTGTATGATTACAGTATACAATTAGTGTAGAATAAAAATCCATATTGGTTTATAAAAAATCTCAATAGTGATACATCCATTTTTTCTCATTAAAAGATAACTCACTAATCTCACAAATGAACAATTATTGTTTACACAACAAAAAACAAATTATTAAACGATTATTTGTGTAGCAATACACTCTAACTTATTTTTAATGATGACCCCAGCATTATAGTTATGTCTTGATTTAGAAATCATATGTATAATCCTTATATTATTCCAAAACAAATTCAATAGAAATCCTCTCTAAAATCCCATTTATTATTTTTATCCTTTCCATGTTTGATGTTAATTCACGAATTCATCTAAAATACATAATATTTACGACATTAATGTCATTACTCAAATTTTATAACCAACTAGTTAATCAGCCATCTTATTCAACAAAATCTGAGTCAAAATATACATTTTATTGACAAATAATTACCCTTTTTAATTGATATTGAATCCAATTTTTTTTTATCCCGACAAAATTACAATGTAACACCAATTACATTAGCATAATAACATTAAATAAATAAATATTCCAAAAAATGGAATAATCTAAATTAGATACAAAATATTCAAAAATTACCAAATATATGAAATATATCACAAATCAACATATTTCACTATATAAACAAAAACCTTGTTGAAAATTAATTTTCAGAACCACCCTTTATAGTGTATAATTTTAAAGGTAATCCACAATAACTGAGACTATATTTTGTGTTATACCTATCATGGTGTAATACATATATTTTATGGATTAATTTATTTATAATAAAACCAACAACAATTATTTACTATAATTAAATTATTGAAAAACTATATGAAAAAAATATCATGCCCTTGATTAAAAATATTAATGTGTCGTGTATTGTTAGTTACATTAATATATTTATATTATATAGATAATTATCAATAATGTCTTCTAAAATTATTATAAATTCAAAATTAAAACAACCAATAATCTTATCTTTATGTTTAAATACTTATTTAAAAAAATCAATTACCTGATATGTATATATACTTTCTTGAAACATCTCACTTTTGGTTTTTTATAAACACTTATGACTTTAACAGAATGACATAAGGACCATTTTCAAAATGAAATAATATAATTAATTATCAAATAATCCGTATTTTTAATATAATATACTATAATCAAACATGATTTATTCTCATCATGGGAGTAATCAGTTAAAAAAATTGTTAACAAAACTGTTCATTGGCTTCACATAAAGATAGAAATTTTGACATGTTATAAAAAACCACAACTATTGAGACAATTTATTTCTAATTAGTTACATGGTTATTTTAATCAATAATAAAAATATAAAAATCATCATAATAAAGTATTATTGTGCGCTCTCTTAATTGAGTGTCCACTATGAGACATCCCCCCTCCACTTGAATACCATGTGGGGAATAATTCACCTCTGTTAATGGAAATTATAACCATCCATTTAGAGGGATCTCTACCACTGAAATATATTGTCTAACTCACTCCCTTTGTCAATAAATTTAATGATTAATTAATTTATTATTATATTAGGGAATTAGTAACACACCTAAAAATTCATGATAAAATAACATTCCATGATATGGAAACCAAATTTACACTATATTGGGAGTAAAGGTTGTGGAACAAAAATCACATTAGTGAAGTTGGGGTTTTTGTACTAAACCATTATATAAGATGGAGTTATTTGAACTCTAAGATATTATTAATAAATTGGAATCATATTTTATAAAATTATTTTATCATAATGTCATAAATATTTCTATGATTAGATATGTATTGAAATTTTACAAACATGTGATCATCATTAGTTATGATAAAATTATATTTTATCTTGATATTATTCTTGCATGAATGATGAACATGATTTTTGTTGTGAAATATAGTCTTCATGTACTAAAAAATGATTCTGATATGTGGATTCATATGAATGAAATTATATTAAACATATTACTATATAAATAATATTTTTGTGCAACAATTAGTTGTTTTTATGTAGTAAATTTCTATTGTACATAGTAAAATACAATATTACTTCTTACTCATTATTTTAAATATATATTGTAGTATAAATTTACTGATATTGATTCACTATCATCATCCAAACCATAACAATCAGTATATACATATTCTAATACCACTTAATATATAATATATTTATAAAATATTTCATAATATATCTTGAATTTAATATAAAATTCTATTTTTTACCTATGGAATTGTTTTATCATGGAATAAGCTTTGATAGCTAGCCATGTGATGAGTATCAAATATAATATTTGATCTTGAAGTCATTATGTATAATATGATTATAATTTTTCCACATACTACAACATAACAATTTGTTTTCCTTGTTCATATGTTCACAACATCAACTCGGTAGTTACCAAAATAGGGAATGTCCTGAAATCCTCATTGAAAATCAATTTCAGCACCACTGTAGTATATTTTTATTGAGAAATAAAATTTAATTTCTTACTTATATAACATATTAAGTAATAATGTACAATATTTCACTAATGATTTATATTTCACAATATGTCTTCATAAATAATATAAAATATTTGGAATATAATTCATTAGATCATTTAAATATTATTTCATTCCCAAAGATAATCAAAATCATTTATTGATAATCCCCCACATAAAAAAATATTTCAGTTTGCCTCTCTATATGAGGGATATAATTTTTTTAGTAGAGTTTGAGTTTGGACTAGTTTGATCTTGTTGTATTCTTTAGTGTATATAGTTCATTCTTTATATATAGTTTTTTACAGCATTATGATGAATTATAAATACATATAGTTGTTCAATGTAAACGTTTTCTATAAGGATTATACTAACAAACCTATATTTTATGTACATTTTGAAACAAAAAACATTTTTCATAGCACAATGTCTGAGAATAAAATTCACATTTCCAATTCATCCATGGGGATAAATGTCTTATGTGTATACATTACTTAAATTTCGGAGTAAAAATTTCAGATGAGAAGTGATTTATATTAAATATCTTTTCTTTTTTATTTCAATAGGTTGTTAAGGGGGAATATATATCTAATATGTTTCTAATCCACCCACCTAAATATAATATTCTATGTATTATTGATTTCAAATTGTAGAATAATTTCATTTATATCCATGATCCAACACTTATAGATATCATATTGAAAAAAAATTAGGCCATACTTATAATAATATTGAGGTTTGATGAAGAGTATTTTTTCTCTTTATATTTCTAGTGATTTCTAGTAACCAATAATTTGTTGTAAATAATTTATTTTATCAATTTTGATTTATATAATATAATTGTTAATTTTTTTCGAAAATACCTATCAGGAATTTCATTATTTTAATCCAAAATATCCCCATGTACTCCCTTATGTTATTCCAAACAGTATCCCTCTAATGACTCATTTCTTTCTGAAAGGAAATTTTTATATTAAATTATATTTATTTCTTTTAAATTAATATAAGGGTTAAAATGTTCATTTTCCATGGGGATGAATCCAAAGATTAATTTTATGTTCACTATGTTCTTATAATAATATGTTCTTTACCATAGGATATGAATTTAGTTGAATTCTAAGCCTTAAGAAGATTAATAATTAATTAATATTTAATTCAATAAATATTAATATATTCACATTTGTTCATTTGACCATATCATTTTAGTGAATTGTAAAATTTAGATTCCAACATAGTAGTTGAGTTCATAATAAGATTTTTCCCTATGCAATGAATAAACTCATGTTGGTCACTAGGGTTGGGGTTAGGCCACATTTTATTTTTCAATTCTTTCTATAATTTTTTTCCTACTATTATATTATTTTTTCGTCGACGGATTCTAAAATACCACCTATGGTATTCTCCTTCATGTAATAGAGAAAATAAAATAGAGACATATGGAGAGATGTATTGTGGATTAAATAGAGGTACCATGGTGATGCTCAAGAGAGACCATGTCATCATGTGATATACATGAATTATTGAAACATTTGAAGCCTCAATTTCTTCTACCGAATGAAGTTTTATATTATATTCATCCACAATTCCCTATAGAATTATCATTTTCATGTTTTAATTCCATTTAAGGAATTCATATGAACCATAAAAGTGTCGATATATACCTTTTAAAATAGAATCCATTGGTTTTTGGCGGATTCAAGGGGATTCGTATTATGAAATCCCAACCACATGATGTGAAGTTATAGAACAAATGTTTTGTGTCATATCTTGTTTGTAGAAGATGAATTTTACAAAAAACAAGATCTGTATTGGTTATACACTATTTGTTATGGTACTTAGCAGTGTAGTTGCGTACCTGGCCATATGGATCATGTAGGGGAACATTTTTTGTAGAGTTCACATATAATCCCCATGTGAGACACATTCCATATAGAAGTATATGACTAAAAACAAATACTACAGCCACATGAGGTTCACTAGAAGGTTCCACATGTTTTGTAAATATCATTTACATATCTTACATTCCATATTCATAGCCGTTTACAAGCCAATTATAACTGAATTATATGCCCTGGTGAATGTTTGGGAAAACACGTCGTGTACTTGGAATACTCTCCATGTACTACCCACTTTAATAATATATTTGGGGTTTTTTATCTTCAATGCAGTGAGTCATGATTTTACACTTAGGTATTCTATATTTACTATCTTCCCACATATATCATGATAGTGAAAACATTATGTTTACTTTAGGACTCCTAGTAGGTGTTTTAGGAATTTTACAAAACTAATAGGATCTTTATATGATAATTAATTCATGGAATCTATTCAGAGAGAGGGACCTGATATGATTTAAGAAATGATCTATCTCTTTTTATAGATAAATTTATATCTCTTCCTCTGATTAATTATAAGTATACAAAGATCCTATTATAGCCTAGGATTCCTTGGGTTTCATTGCTCTGAAGATCCCCTTTAGGATTCTTATTCATATATTTTGACTTAAAGTATCCCATGTTTGATTCCCCTTTATTAATAATATTTCTGAGGGTCTCATATCAGAAGCCTACTCTTGCATGCTAGACTGAGAGGGTAATAATAATGAGGTATCCTCTCTCTTATTCGATATTTCAGGGATCCCATATGGTATGCCTCTATCTATAAAACATTATTGAGGATCCCATGTCAGATTACTCTATATTATTTTTTACTAAGGATCCGTTGTAGATTCCTCTATCATTACATTTATTTTAAAGATATAGTGATGGATTCATCCTTTCACATTAAATGAAAAGGATCCAAATATGGATTAATTTTCTTATCCTTGACCTCAGAGGATCCTAAGGGGTATTACATTATTTAACTTTTAATATAGAGGATCCGTAGTAGGATGAATATGTCGTGTTTTGATATACATGATCATGTGGGATCCCTAGTGTCTGACTTTCCATGAGGTAATATGATGGTTTTTGTTAGAGATGGTTGTGGGTGTCACCACAGAACCCATTCTGATCATGTAACCACATTGGGTCGTTGAATTTGTGTTAAAATTGGGATTTTGGACACCCCAAAAATTAAATAATTCACCGGTTTACCTCTAATTCAATGATGATTAGCATTGGTGTTTCCTAGTTTTTGGTAGATGATCTAAATGAGACCTGGGTTTTTCTTTTGGGATGTCTAGATGTACTTCTTAGGAATTAACTGTTGAGACCATCCTGTTGTGTATTTCCATATTCACATTCTATAATCTATCTACTTATACTATTTTTTTATGTTGGGATGCCCAATAATATTTCATGCGATCAGGTTATTCAGTCCTCCTACAAAATGTTTCTAACATAATTCTAAAAATCCAGATTATCAACCACATTTGTTTATTAATTGGGATACTTGTATGTTCTTCCTGGGATATGACATTTGATCAATTTTTTTTATGTTTATCACTTCCCTCATGATACATTATTAGGATACTCTTTCTCTCTTAAATATATTCTTTAGTGAGGATTGTTTCTCTCTTATCAACTTATGGTTTGAGTAGGATTATTATTTTCTCCTCTATTTGGGAAGAACATCCATATAATTATGATATACTAGAAGGAAATACCAACTTATTATAGTCAATGATGAATATTATCTCCTCAATTTGGTCATGTTGTCCCTGTGATTGTGATATAAGGGTAATGAATCCCATTGATTATACTTAAAAATGATTACACTATCTTGAATGATGGGGATGATTGTACTCTCCCATATTGACTACATGATCATGGTTGTGGAAAATGTATCCACACCATTTAAGTGACATATACTAATGGATTATAGTCATCTACAATGTGATGAGGATGATTATTCTATCATTGATTAATTAAGGATTGAATAAGTGTCCGAAAATTACAGTTCAATGGAGTTTTAATTTCATGCCATCCTACGAATAGGGACATATGGCTCATACATCAAACTGGATTTACCTAGCCTATGAAACATGTGGTCTATATAATTGATAATTTATTGGAGGTTCGGTTACTATTTTTAATCCTACATTTTATATATACTTTTTCTCATATGGGGGGCTTACAACAATGACATATATCCTGTAATATTGATGTAAATTTCTCAAAAACATTTATAGTGATAGAAAAAGTATATATTTGTAAATAAGGTTTACAACTCTATGGATTACCTTAAATATACATTGTATGGGTGGTATTAATTATATAATTATTTGTTTCCCCTAGGATGTCAATATTGTTGGGATTATTGAATGAATGATCAACTGTGCATGTTTTACGCTATTTCTTTCTCCACACATGTGTATATACATATTTAGATGTATGTATATATATTTGTGTGTGTGTGAATAAATGTTCACTAATATAGAAATATATAATTTACTTTTCACAGTTGACTAGGATTATAGAACCATGGGATGAGTTTTTCTTCATTGTTTCAATTTGGATTATCTATTTCATTTGTGTCCAGACTAAGATGATCATATTGCAGGATTGTGCTTTTATGATAAAATATTCGTAGGTTCAAACTATGGCTGATGTAATATGTTTATTTATCCCTTATAGTTTTTCACCTTAGTGTGAATGTAATCCTTATGTCTAATTTTTTGGTTGAGCACAAATTTCATGAGAGATATTGTTTAGACCCAAGGTTTCATTTTTTGGAAGATCCACTTATGTGGTTTCTTTTGATCAGGATCGAGCATATCGAAAGTGTCATAGGGACTTGGTATATATTATAGATCAGAGTTATAATTAAACCCTTATACATTTAATTTTATTTCATTTATGTTCTCACGTATGAATGGTCGACTTAATGGGTGACCAATTTCATGTGTAGGACATGTTTGGTTGATATTTTATAGTATATAATTTATAATAGAAACATGTTTTTATTTTAGGTTAGTTAATGTTTCCACACACATATTTATAACAATTGTGTAAAATAATTAGATACTTATTCTATTTTCTGACTCTGATATGAGGGTATAGTCTATAAACTTTAAGACCCTAGGCCCTTGTTGATCATCAATAACAACAATTTTATTGGGATTCATGATTGAGTCCTTTTTGGGAACATGATTAGTAAACATGTTTAGTGAAACGCAGACACAAAAATCAAAAATTTGTATCATAAATTTACCACTCATTCGGTATTACTATTTAAAATATGGTAGGCATGGCTATTAAGAATGTGTCAGAATATATGGTGTATATTTTAATGGTGTGTTGATAACACTAATTATGGTTGGAATTCTAGGTTTCCAATGATATGTGATTTCTTTTTTATGGTATGAAATTTTATTGTTTTATATTACTTTTATTTTGAGAAATACAGTTTATTTGGTTATTTTTTATTTATTGAAGAGTTTCTATATCTTTCCCCATTAGAATGAGTTCAGTGGTTGATTTTCACTAATGGCCAGAAATGGAAAGAGGCATATCATTCATCATATTTGGAATGGATTATTTAAATGTTATAGTCTTTCTAGTTAGTGAATATTAATAAAAATAAAATATTATTGTTTAAATTAAAAAAGACTTAATGGTGATTTCCATTATAGTTTTTTGGTGGCATTGTACTCAATTGGGAGGATTTTTATATATATCATATTTTGATGGAGGGTGATGTGGGTCTATGTTGAGATGTTTGATGGTGAGTATGATGACCAATTCCTCGTTAATGGGAGTTGAATTGGCCTATTAGGATGATATGGAATGTTATGCCCATGTTTTGGACACCTTATGGGGTGTTATTTTATTATATTAGATATTTATATGTCACTAACAACTTATAATGTTTTTCCTACAAATATTGGAATTATATTCTACATAACCAATATTCATTCAAGGTAATGTAGTTTAATAACTTAGTATATTGAAATGAGGTTCCTTTATGATTATAGAGAACCAGACCTCGAGGGGGTATTACCATATGCATATTCACATTGACTATTAGTTGAATATATCTTTTATATTTGTATACTGACATCTAATGTGAAGATATTTATGAGGATGTTTCTAGTAGATTAATACCTTTTATGTCAAGTGGATAGTGTTTACCACCATATTTCATTATTATTTTTACCTCCCATTTAGATGATTTATATATTAGGTTTCTTTCTCAAACCTAATTAACAATTTATGAGACTTGATCAGTTTCCTAAGGTGGGACACCTAAAGGCCCTTACTTGTGGCTCAAACCTTTCTAGGTATAAATTTCATTATGACTGAGGAAAACTATGAGAGATGATGAAATTTTATTATGTATACCTTCTAGAAAATTATATTTCATATACGATCATCTATGATTTATGCATGATGGGTTATAATGATTTTTTGTTATAGGTAGTTTGATTATTTGTTTCATTGAAATAACCCTCATACTTTTTTTTAAATGGAATTAGTAGGAAGGAGAGTTCACATTCTTATAACTATCAATCATTTTTTTATATTCCATATGTAGTCAGATCATAGGTAGACGCTCATCATTGGAATGATTTCATGCGAATGATGGTTATTAAATAATTTGTGGCAAATGAAATGTGATTGATTTTGAAGAATAGTTCCAACGGATCATATGGATTAGTAATACTGACAAGCCATGTAGAATAATTGTCATGGATTCTTGATATATGACTCATGGGAGGCTGAGTTATGTTATAATAATAGACATAAGTTTTTCATTATACCATTTAACTCATAAATCCTTAGTTACCCGGTGCAAGACAATGCCCGATGTTTTTAAGACAGGAAATAGGCCTGGTTTATCATGATTTTTTTAAAAAAAATGATTTTCCTCCATGGTAGAAGATACATCATTGATAAATTAGGTTTCGTAATATGGTTTACATGTGGTTGAATGTCAACAAACATTTTCAGGAGAGGTGGTGTCAGGAGATGGTTACATGAATGTATGGAATGTTTGATGTGACTTAAGCTCGAAGAGATCCAAATATATATATCGATATAATGATAAAATACAATTTGTTTATAAAAAATCATTTTATATATATTTACATAATTCTGAGTACAGATGGTGATCTTCACCTCAATCCTTTTTTTTATTTCCATCTATTTTTTCGGGTTGGTGATGAAACATGTTGAGGTTATACTGAAGGAGCGATATAATGTGAAAATTATGTGACAACCCAAAAACATAAATCTTGTTTTGATACTAAAACTTGTTTTTTATTTATCCATTATAAAATATATGAAATGTTGATTATACTATATATATATATATATGAGGAACTTATCTAGTATAGGTTCTAGGAAATTTGACATAGCCTATCAAGTTATAGAGTTTTAAAAAATACATAATAATAAAATCACTTCATACAAACTATAACCTTAAATATATTTTTCTATTCTATAGAAACATATGAAATTCATTTTAAAACCATAAGATGAGAAATTGTTTTCCCAGAAAGCAGTTTTAAAACCATTGAAAAATACTTTGAAATTATTCCAATATCATTTTATATCAAATACAAAATATTTTTCAATATATATAATTTTAAAAAATAATAAGATAGGTCTATAAATACATACAAAAATAAATACCAAAAAAGATCAAAAATATAACATGAAAATACATGGATTTGTCGTTAAAATATTTTTGAAAATATCAACACTTTTATGTATTTAAATGATACTTGAAAATCGTATAAAACCCTTGTGGCCACAGAGTAGTATCACTAGTAGGAAATCACTCCATTTAGGTCATGTGTTCAATCATCCTTCCTCACCATCTAATTTGATATGAAAGGTCCATACAAGTTTTATGAAAAAAAATTTCAAGACAAGACCTTATCATTCACAATCCATAAAAACCCCTTCCATAATGTATTATAATTTATTTTCAAATAATAAAAAAATAACCTATATCCTAGGAAATAATCATATTTTTAGTGGTTGAATATTTCCCAAAAAATAATTTTGAACATTTAAATGAAATGAAAATTAACACAGAAAATATTAATCCAAATACCTAAAATAACTAACATAAAATTACATAATTTTATTAAATATGTCCATATATACGATTATAAAGTACAATTATATTAACTAATATTATCCATGACACACATAAATATTAGAATTTATCATTGGAAATTATGTAGAGAATTTAGTAAAGTAAAAATCATTTTAAATAAATGTTTCTAAAAAAAGAACAAAACATGTTTTGGTTATTCATTTAAAATTCTAAAATAAACAATTAAATTAAAAAAAACATTGTTTAAAACTAGAAAATATATTCCTGCACAAAATTGAATAAATTTACTAAAAATGTAAAATATTGGTTTTAAGAATAAAGAACATATAATTCATTTATATATTTTTTTTTAAAAAGAATCCTAACTATCCTTGATGAACCTAACAGTTTATATTGAATCCAAAATAATAAAAATTCTAAAAAAATAAACCCTTATTAATTTGTGAATAAAATTTATTTTTAATTAATTTTGTTTAATGCTAAATTTTTTTATAAAATTGGAATTTGTAATGTATTTATAAATTTTGAATAAAAACCCGTTAGATATAAAATTATTTTCATGAAATACTCACACATTCCTATTATAAAACACAAAATTGGCTAAAAACTCCTTATATATAATTCTTCAATAATAAAATAAAATACATCAAGACCACATCCCCTTGCTAGTCTATCGTCACACAATTAAATATATACACTTAGGTTATACATATTTAATTCATAAAACATCTAGCGTATTTTTTTTATAAAAATTATATCAGAATACATTATTAAAAAATTTAAATGTAAGTATTTATTTTATTTAATCTGTTGTGGTTTTAAATTTTTGATGAAATAATCATATTGTATAATGAGTTTTTCAAAAAATAATAAATCTCATTACAATTAAATAATATGAATGTTATTAAAATGAGATTATATTACTTCTCAATATAGAGATAAATCATTTAAACAGATTAATAATTTAATATTTGAATCTATCCGTATTTATATGTTTGATAGAAAATAAATTATAATGAGCCCAAGGTGACCAAATTTATTGAAAAAATTGAAATCAATTTACTAAAATCATTTATTTATTAATAAATATGGTAAAATTGTTAATAATACCGTGATAACGATTTTTAAAAACAATATTTGTAAACTTATACATAAAAATACATACATTCAACTACCGAAATATTCTAGATTCATAGAATATGGATGATGATGGAATGACTGCACCAGGTTACCCCATAATTTTGTCAATATTTCTATATTGTAGTCAATCATACCCAAAAATGTTCATAATCCCAGCAAATCAATTCTTATCCAGTGGTCACTCCAATTCTATGTTCGATCATTACTAGAGTTTGAGTTTCCTAGGCCTTAATTATATTCAGATATCTCTCTTTCATAGGCGATCGGTGCTCGAGTACTCATATTATGATGAATCCATACTAATATACCCTTTAATACAGTTGGATCGGTCATGATGCTTGACCTATCCTATAGAAAATATGTACTCTAAATTTTATTCCCGCAAAATGAAATCAACCCCTTACTAACTAAGTTATACAATAATTGTAAATGGTAAAATAATATGACTTTTTTTACTTATAATAATAATAATAATCAACATTTTATATTAAAAATAGAATAATATATATAGAGAGAGAGAATTATCATAATTCACATAATTATATATTTACAGTTTTAAAATTTTATATAACAAATTCATAATCTATATTTTATCAAGGATAACTAAACCTAATATTTTATAAATTTATTGTTTTTATTAATATAAAATTTCATGTATTTTATTTTATTTTTTATTACCATTTTATTTTCATACTATTATTTTTTAGAACATCTATCATTAATATAAAATATCATAAAAAATATATATCATAAAATCATATGTTGTTACAAATTACTGTATTTAAAAAAATACTTGTTGTAATTAATTTATATAAATTGATGAATTTATTTTTAAAAATCAATATTTATCGAGTTAAAATAATTTTATTAATAGTAATTTAATATGAATAACCATGTAAGCATTTAATATATATTTCAATTTATTCATAATTGGATTATTTTATCTTAATTATTATTTCATTTTAATTTTCATTATCAAATCTCGATTTATTTTGTTATTAGTTGTGTAATATTATTTTTAATAATTTATTAATTTTCTTATTAGGTTAAATTTCATTATTCTAATATCAAATTTCCAATAATGAAATAATCAATTAATTATATTTTAATGTTTCTAATTTAATAATCTCTTCAATTACCATTATTAACATTTTTATTAGTAACATTGAATTAATGTCTTATTTAACCTGCTAACAGAAAATTTAAAATAAATAATTCTTATATAAAACATGGGATGTTACATTCTCCCCCATCCCAATTGAACCTCACCCACAAGATTTGACCATTGTACCTAAGAAAAATTCAATTTCCTATCCTCATATGTACAATAATCTAGAATATCTAAATTAATATATTCTTAATGGTACATAATTACATAGAATAAAATCTATATTAAATTGATATTCATAATAAAACAATGCATAATATCCAATATTGCAAATATTATTTTTGAGATACCACTATGAAAACACTTCAAAATTCGGTACTATTTGTTTTTCAAATTTTCACTTATAAAAGATATCCAAATAATAAATAGTTCTTTATATATTTGATGAAAATTTCTAACATATGTTTTGGAGAATCTGGAATAGCATTAGAAATTATCATATTTTATAAAATGTTACAGAATATGTAAATCACTTCATCCCCATTATCACCTTAACTATATTTTGATATTTTATGGAAACCTAAGAAAATGATTTTAAAAACCTATGGTGGGAAAAAAAGATACCATTATATGGTTTTAAAACCTTTGAAAAATAAATTAAAATTACATTAAAAGAAAAATATATCTAATAAAACATGTTTTATATTATAAATATTTTCCCAAAATAATAATTCGAGGTTTTATGAAAAATCCATTAAAAATAATTTTCAAAACCATTCAAAAATACTTCATATTTTGAAAACCATTAGAAAATATCAACTGAGAATACTTGGATTTATCCTTAATATCCCTTCTTAAATAGTAATACTATAATGGAATAAAATGATACCTGAAAAATCTAATGAAAACCGAGGACACTTAGTATTATCATTGGTAAGGAAAAATCCAGCTAAGTTTGTGGGTTCACTTCCCAATCCTAATCATCTCATTTTATATCCAGGCATGAAAATAATATTAATAATTTTTTAAATATATATTTTTCACATTTACAACATATAAAAATTATTTAAAAAATATTACATATTTTCCTTCATAGATCAAAATTAAACATTCCATTACTGGAAAAAATAGCATTTTTCAGATATATCCATTTTACAAAAAATAATTACTCACATCTAAAATACATTAACATTAAAACATTAAAGTTAAAACCAATTTATTGAAATAAAATTCATTAAATATCATAAGAAAGTTTATATTATATATATATCTACTACTTTGTATGATAATTAAGGAAATAAAAAATAACCACGATACACGTAAAATGTTAGAATATATCATTGTAAACAATATGAAGAATTTAATAATGTCTAATTATTTTGAAAAAAAATTATATTAAAACAACAATGATTAATATTATTTTATAAATATAAAATAAAAAATTTAAACAAAGAAAAAAATATAAACCAAATCATAAATAACATCCTTTAATAAATAAATCATCCAAGAAAAATATAGAATTGTGGATATGGGAATATATAAAATATATTTCATTTAAACAAGGGATGTGACCATCCTATTATTGTTTCCTTGAAAAAAATACACCAATATAGAATACCTTTCCAAATTATCCTCTACTCACACATATAAGTATATACACATACCTTGCACATATTTAATAAAAACGTTCTCTACGTCTAATAGTTATTTATATATATAATAAGATTACATCATAAAAAATTGAAAAATGTGTATGTATTTAATTGAACCAGTTACTATTTCAAATCAGTGATGAAAGAAGTATATAGTTTGCTGAATTCTGAGAAAAATTATAAATATACTTACTACTATAGAATAATAATAGTTTTAAAAAGATAGTGAATTGCTTTTTGGATTTTGTAAGAAGTGTTTACAAACATTTAATATATATTTATATATATATTCATAAATTTTTACTGGTACAATGAAGATGAAATTAAAATGAGCTAAATCCAACTAAATTTGTTAATGAAAATAAATTTATTTAACTTATTATTTTATATCACAAGGAATATGAAATTTATTTATATAATATACTTAAAATTATCAAAGAAATTATATTTTGACACATAAAAATAAAATACTTATATACACATACCTAAAAGTTCATGATTTGGAGAAAAAGTTAGATTATGGATAACTCACACCTACTTTCCTCCAAACACATTAGAACCCCCCTCTCTAGTAGTGGATCATCCTCAACTAGTTCCTAAAAAAATACAAATTGATGCATATCCTGTGGTAAATCTACTTCATTGTTTCATATTTGATAGTTTTGAATGTCCAATAAAACAAATACATTCATATCTCTATTCGACACTCAATTTGAGCTCCATCTCTTATCTGGTGTTGAATTCCACCTGAGATCCCATTTCAATGTGTTTAATCTCTCTTGGTTCTCAACCTTGCATATGAAAAAGAATCCCTCTAATTGTTTTCCCAAAAAGAAATTTTCCATCCCATCAACTACCTTTTATTTTCATTAAAAAATATCATATAACAATAATATTACTCACATAGTGTTCTTAATTCATCTGTTATATCAATAATTAATAATATTAATTTATTTATTATAATTACAATCAAACTATTAATATATTTACGATTTAAAAAGTTTATTAAATTAATTCATAATCTAAATTTTATTAATTATAAATGAAACTAATTTTCGATAATTATATTAATTATATTATTTTATAATCTCATATATTTTACAATAATAAGGTTTATCCTCTTATTATTATATTATTATTATTAAAATGTTATAACATTAATATTATATATAAAAATAATAATTTATAAAATTATATTTCGTTACCAATAACTATAAATTTAGATGAAAACATACATGTTATAATTAATTTATGTAAACTTATTCATCTATAATTATGAATCAGTTTTTGAATTGATTAAATTATTTCCTTAATATCAAATTATCTTGCATAACCATTTTATCCATTAAACTATATTTGGACTCCCCTGTGACGTATGTATTGTTTAGGAATCACTACTTTTGGGTGGTTTTCATTGGATTTATTTATGGAACCAGAAACACCCAATGGTTATTTATCCAAAGGGAATTTATATCCAAAGGTGGATGTTTGTTATGTTGGGACCCACTATACATAAGAACATACATTGGTCAATATGATGGGATATCAGGCCCATCACATACTTTTGAAGGAAATTGTTGCCTACTCTGGGGGTCCCTTGTATATTTGAGATATTTTCACGAATCATTATTATTTCACGAAGTATAATGTACGTTTCCCAAGTAATTTTCATTCAATTATTAGCATATGTGAAATTTAGAATCATCCTTATGTATTTGAGGGTAGTGATTAATGGAGATATCTATATACATTCATGGTTATCCATCAATTTCATCCTACCATATAAAATATTGAGATTATTTTAGTCGTTGTTATGATAATACGGATATTTAATCCACTCCATGAGGGACATTAGAATTTTTTTCTTCTAGGGAGATGAAATTTTGCTTTGATGTTTGGATCTATAAATAAATGGTCCACCAACATATCATTGTGAAATGAATCCAAACACTTTTTGATTTGTTCGAATTAATGGGACACATCATAGATTTTATTGTAGTATGATAAAGCCCTAACAATAAAGTTTAATGTCTTGTTGTAAAGACATATATGTAGAAGGTGCTTAGTCAAAGCATGGTGTGGGACTTATTCCTAAGAATCAAAAGGAACCTAAAAATGATATGATTTTACAAGTTTTATTATACCATGTTTTGAATGTTTCACAGAAACAATAATGTTGTTTTGGAGTGTTGGGGTTTAACCTAAAGGAGGCTTCATATGTATCTCATTAATATGGAAATCAAATCCCACGTAGTTCGGTGAGTCTCTAAAGGTTGTATGATCCTTTTAGAGAAATATGTTTAGGGATTACTCCTAAATAGGATTCCCTGGTTCTTTAGGGGCTTAATTTGGGGCTTACACTATAAGGCCCCGACACGAGAATCCTCGGGCCAGTGCATTATTTTAATACATTGGAATTATTAAAAGGAATCAATTCTCAAAGGACAGATTAGTTCAGCAGTCTTGGAAAAAACATTACATACATTAACATCACATTAAAATTTATAATAGAAATCACATAATAAATAATACTTCATGAAATCTATTATTCCCCTAGCATAACCCTCCTTAACAATCATAATACACTTATTGGCATCAGGGGAAAATAAAACATAAGAAAGGGATGAGAATACATGTTTAGTAAGGATAAACAATATAGTGGAATCTATCATGAATAATCATTACATTCATGGAAAGGTATAATATTGATACACAAGACCTTAAAACATATAATTCAGTAAAATATTGCAATGGTAAATCAATTAATGCCATTTACATATTCATATTAATGTTCTACTAGTCAAATAATAACATGTAATATTAATAGCTAATATCATATTGACAGAATGCTTAATGGCGAACTTCTTAACCCCAAATTCAATCCCTCATTACATTACTCTAAATATAATATTTTTCATGGCCTGGTGCCAAGAAACTAATTTGTATAATGATACCTATCGATGCATCAAGGGGCTATAGCAGGCTCTGTCCATGACTTACTAAGTACAATTAATTCCTCATATGATAATGTTGAAATGTAAGAGAAACATTTTTATTAAAACTAGCATATGAAATGTCAACAAATTAACCATAAAACATAAATGGTATAAAAATATCACATCCATAGTCAAACATTCCAAAACATGTTAAATAAAATATATATGAATGTATTATAATAAATCAACCACAAACAACAACAATATTAATTAAATTATGTTCACATAGATCAAAATGATCAGTAAACTGTTTGAGAGAACTATACTTTTTCAAGAAATCATTAAAAGTGAAACATTTTATAAAGGATTTATTTTATGATAGATTTTTCAATAAATATGTCCCATACCAATTTGAAACTCTTTAAAAGAATTATCATGTTAAAATAATCATGTCTATGTAAATAAATCCATAAAATCATTTTAAAAACATGTATTTTAATTAAAAATCATTATAAGAATAAATAATTAAAACATATAAAATGATTTTCTTGATAAAGAGTTTCTTAAACAAATCCTTAAAATATTCCTTTTAAAAAACATTTTTACAATACATGGACATGGATTCTAAATATGTCCCAGTAAATTCATATATATAAATAATATCAGATAACAATGAGATAAAGGAATTAACCCTTAACTTTTAATTTTCTTTGGTCGATGGTATGTTTAACCTCTTATATAATGACCATGTTATGTTATTAAATTATACCATTACCATATTCATATTTATGATATTATACTTGATTCATTTATGACTTTATAATACCCATTTAAAAATAATTTCCTTGTTCAAATAACATTTCGAGTAATAATCGTTTTTTATATCAACATTGTTTTAACTTTTTAATATTAATAATATAAATTATATCATGATTTAATTGAATCCATAATATAATAAATTATTTAGGAATCATATATATTTAGAATATAAATTTAATTAATAGATAGATATATGAAATGGAAAACACAGTTTTTGGAGACTGTAGGCCATACGTACGCATAAACACTATTTCCGTTTTCATATCATTTTTAATGGAAGTAAGCAAATGAGAAATATGTAAATATATATATATATAATAGTATTTAACATAATACATAATTATTAAAAATATATATTTTTATAATCATCATTGAATGGTGAACGTGTAAATGAATCTTAAAACGTCGTGCAGACGGTAAGCCGTACGTAGGCATGTGTGGAAATATCATTATTCTGATAGTGAAATTGTATGTAATTTGGTGGTATATTATATATAAATGATAATTAATATTTTTTATTTATTATTTACATATTTTATTCTCATTATTATACCCATCATGGAAATAAAGTGTTGAATAATAAATTACACCACGACTTGGAAATGGCAAGTCGTACGTACGCACATATGGGGAATTTTTTTATTCATATAATCAATAGAATAATGAATATTGTTGTACAATATTTATAAAAACATATCAGTATGAAAAATATACTGGAGTTGTTGTTTTCCTATGGAGACATCAATTAAAAGGATGTGGAAGAAGAAAAGAATATTGAAATATGTGATGATGTGATTACCTCATTTCAGGTTCTTCAGTGTAATGCCTTTAGGATGAACTGAGGGTATTGGGAAGGATATTTGGGTATGGTTTTTCTAAGACAAAATGCATTGATGTTATACATTTAATAGAAGGGGAAGTGTCATGAACCAACCTGGGTCGACCCTGAACCGGTCACCCGAGTTGGTCCGCGACATGGCCCGAGAGGCGTTCACGATCCTCCCGGGATGGCGACAAGCGCCAGGGAATCAACAGAGGCTATGTGAATGATTTCGACCAATATAAATAAATAAGAATGTAAAGATAATACAGAGCATCGCAGAAAAGGTAAACCAAACAATGTGACTAAACAGGAATAGGAGAAAAATAAAACTGACCAAACACGACGTCCGAACAACTCCGTGCAACCTCACGGGTCGCTCTCCGACTCAATGATCAAGTGTCGCCCTAGGCGAGCGCACTCAAGCTATAGCCTGCACAAACACTAAAAACAGAAAACAAATATAGGCGTGAGTATTAAAACTCAGTAGGGTAGCCCAATATCTCTTCCCAATGCACTACCTTTAAAATAAAAGAAACATCCTTTCAAGTTTGAACTACAATCTATAAAAGTATGTTTTTTATCATATTCTACTTAAAAACAAAGTACGAACCATTTCCCTTGACCATTTCTAAATTTGGGTTCAATTCATTAGTGTCAATGAAATTTTAGGGATAGGGAAAGTGGTGTTTATATTTTCAAAATTTGTATAAAGTGGATTAAACATTTTCATTTGAAAACCGTTTTTAGAATCCTGATCAAAAGCAATTTACCACTTTCCAAGGAAAACAGTACACCAGAATGCATAAAGTAAAACATAAAGCAAGGGCAATGTAGGTATACATGTGAGCAACAAAATCTGAATAGACATGGGTGAACCTAGGAGATCGAGAATAAACCAGAAGACACCAATACATGAGAAATCATCCTTATCGACATGTCACGATGAAATCAAAACGCACAATACGCTCGACCATCCACTCTCGGGCAGGTCGAGGGTAAATCCCATAGTAATAAACCCAATATATCCACCTACTATGGGCCACTGGTCAGTACCATAACCTACCAGTGTAGCAATCATTCTTATAATATTCTCTCAATATGCCAGATTCCCATGTCTCAAGTGTTTGGAAAAAGGGGGGTGAGCCAACCGATGCCAGCCAAGCATCCAATCAGATATATCTATATATATAAAGCACAACATGCATCACCCCGAGCCACTCCATAGGAAAACCTCTTTCCTTTAACTACTCAAGTACCTGGGAGCCTCCAAGCACGGCCTCCCAAACAATCAATTGCAACCAAGGCATGAGAGTCATCCTAAGAGGGTTTTTATCAAAACATTTCATCACTTTTCATAAAGTGCCAAACGGGCATTAAATACATTTTACAATCACTACTCAAGCAGAGGTAAAACTTCTTTATAAGACAAAACCCAGTTTAAAACCATTTAAAGAACCCCGAAAAAAACTATGGCATAGGCTGACAATATTTTTATAAACCGAACCCAAAACAAAACATTTTATTTTTCCAAATAACCTTTAAAATCCAACCAGACAACTTCTTAAAATAACCAAAGTACCTGTTCACGCTTCAAAAGAAATCATTTCTCATTAAACCAGAACTTTATTATATATTCTGTAAATTATGTTTAAAATCCAAACGGGAATTCTTTTATTATTGGGTGTCCGCTCGTCAAAAGGATGTTTCATGTGTCGTGTATAAAATAAACGGCTCCTTTTTACACTAAATAACCATTTAAAAATTAACTATCTTATAAGAACAAAATTAATTATCGTATATTATCTCATATTTATTAAAATTAATAAAATATTTATTTTGAACAATTAGGGTGCGCAAGCAGCATGAAATAATATAACTTAAATTTTAAAAGCAGTGCAAAGGGAACCTACTTCAAGATCAAGCGTGATGACAAAACAACCTCGGAACCAAGGCGCGATGACACAATGTGTGTCTGAAACCACGTGATAAGGTCTTCCACTCTGTATAATCAATATCAAGGACTCAGACACATCCAAAAACTCACGAGAGCATGCGAAACCAAGCTTCGGGGAGAAATGCTCACCTCGAAACTGAAGCGCGACGACGATGCAAACTCAGAATCGCTTCGCGTGGGTTCTAAAACAAAGATCCTACCAAAACAAACATAAGTTGATAACCCTCTACAAACCGAAGTCTGAAGTAGGAATAATAGCAATAATAATAATAATAATAATAATAATAATAATAATAACAATAACAACAGTAATAAGATTAATAATAATAATAATAATAACAATATTAATAATAATAATAATAATAATAATAATAACAATAACAACGATAATAAGATTAATGATAATAATAATAATAATAATAAAAATATTGATAATAATAATAATAATAACAACAATAACAACAATAATAAGATTAATAATAATAATAATAATAAAAACAATCTTAATAATAATAATAATAATAATAATAATAAGATTAATATTAGTAAAAATAGTAAAAATAACAATAGTAATAACAATAATAATAAGAATAATAAGAATAATAATAATAATGATAATAATAATAATAATAATAATAATAAAGATAATAATGAAAAATAATAATAATAATAATAATAACACTAATAATAATAATAATTATATTAATAACAATAACAATAATAATAAAAATAAGAATAATATTAATATGAAAAAAAATATTAATAATAATAATAATAGTAATAACAATATAAAATTAATAATAATGACATTAATGATATAAATAATGATAATAATACAAAAAAGAGAAATAAGAATTAAAAACAAGGAAACCTTTGAAGGGGGGAGGCGGTGCGGTGGAGCAAGCAGGTCAGGGTAGCGGCTTCCGTGGAGGCAGGTGCGCCGGGCGTGTGATGGCCGAAGGCAGTAGGGACTCACGGTGGGAGTTGGTACGACGGGCCAAGGGATGTTGCGGGCTTGACCAAGGAGCAGTGGAGGCTGAGCGGGGGATCTAGCAGGGGAGAGGGTAAGCCGGCTACACGGTTGTTGTGCGAGGTCGACGGTAGGGAGGTCCGAGGGCCGTGGCGTGCAGGAGGGAGGGAGCGACGCTGGTGGTTGTCTACGCAAGGAGAGGAGGGTGTGTGCTGCTGGTCTGATGTGCGGTGGTGGACAGAGGAGGGAGGGAACCAGGTGCTACGGCTGCTGGAGGAGAGGAGGTTCGGCGCTGGCTGATGTGCGAGGGGCTGGAGGGAGGGCGTGCAGCGGCGGTCAAGGAGGAGGGGAACCAAGGCGAGGCTGTTGTGCGGCTACTAAGGAGGCTGGGTAGCAGGGGTGCTGGGGTGCTGGAGGTGGGAAAAGGAAGCGGCTCCGCTGGAACCGGCGCAAGGAGGCAGGAGAGGGCGCTGGGTTCGGACAGTGCACTGGGGAGCAGGAGGGAGTGAGGGGGAAGCTCTCACTGTAGAGGAGAGGAATATGGAAGGAGCAGGGTGCCAGGCCGAGAAGGGTGGCGGCACACAGGGGAAAGGAGTGAAGAGAAGAAAAAAAAGAGGGGGCTGCTAGGGTTAGGAAGGAATAAAAAAAGAAGAAATAAAAACCATAATAAAAATAGTAATCAAAATATTAAAAATTCATTTGAAAATTCATTTCATTTATAATATTTAAAATAAAAAAATAATAATCATAACTTTTACAATCTTATTTTTAAAATTTAATAATGATAATTGAAATTCCAATAACTTAATAACAATAACGCAAGTAGTCACACGGGTACCAGGCTTACCGCACGACTTCCGCTAATCGTGTGGTGCCCGCACACCGAACCAAATAATAACATCCACAACCACATGATGATAAAAATAATAATAAGTGAATTTATATCATCTTTAATAATATTAAAATTAACAAAAGGCCAAGTCATTGCAAGGGCGAAGCCGCGCGGCATCGCGCTCCTCCCCCCGTCCAACATTGTCGAACCCAAAAGTGCATTTTTTTTAAGACTCAAAATCTGATCTGAGACTGAACGTGAACCAGAGCAAAATAATTTAAAATGAAAGAAATCATAAAATAAAATAAAATCACGGTTTAGGGTGCGACATTTCTCCCCACCATAATGTTTTCCGCCCCCGGAAAGCCACAACATTGTCCAGCCGATCGATCGACGCCTAAGGATTCTACATTAACAAGACCCAACCTCTTAACCAAAGGACATTTTGTCTACCATCTACGTGACTCCGCCTCATTTCCCGAAATAGACCAACAGTAGAGGGGAGGCCTGAATGCACTCCCCACCATAAGGACTCCACTACCACCTGATAATGACTTAATAGAAAACTCAAAAGACTCATGGTGGGTCTCCCCACCATAAACGACTGACCTCTTAGCGACCAACCAGAAATCCAACATAGGCCAGATCGGGGCCTTTCCCAAGCTATATAAAAAAAACCCAGCAAACCATTTAAACCACCCACTCCCATATGAATGGGATAAGAAATGAATCAAAACTTCATACGAACTATAAACCCTAACCCCATGGGTGGGGAGGGTGGCCCCAAGGATCGGATCACTAAAACTATGACGTACGACTATTCATGATCCATCACTTCGTGATAAACACAACCCAAATTCGCAACTGATTCACATGGGTTGTCCACACATGACCACCAATTGACACCTCTCATCCAAAAAAAAGACACAATTATCGACATTGTTTGAGGGTTAGGTCCATCGCGCGCTTTGTGACAAGAGAAAAAAACTAAAACGACAGAGAAACCCGAGCAGCAACACCAAGACTATCTCACCACGACGATAGAGGCACGACTTTAACCAGACTCCTTAAAATTTTCCCCGGGGG
The DNA here is from genome assembly GCA_963277665.1 of Viscum album. Lineage (NCBI taxonomy): Eukaryota > Viridiplantae > Streptophyta > Magnoliopsida > Santalales > Viscaceae > Viscum > Viscum album. Next base: position 1,117,182,973 of record OY728146.1, read on the forward strand.
TTCTTGACTACGCGCTGGCTTCACTCCGAGACCTTTTGGCTGGAGCTCTGATGGATGAAGCATCATCTGCCTCGTAGTCAGGTTCTGATAATCCCAGGGAGATACATACATCTTTTCATTTATCAAAAGGAAAGGACAAGATTTTAAAATTTAAAAACATACCAGCATTGAAAGACGAGGTTCGTCAAAAGACCCATAAAGTTCCCATACATTTCAAATCCAAAACAACACCCATACAAAGGCCATGATAATAGATCACTTACACTGAAAGGAAACTTACACTGGAAACTTTGAACAAAGACCCTACAACACATTACTTCTGAGGACTTCCTCTGCGACGCTTGCTTGCAACGCCCCGACAAAATCGTCGCAAGTGCCCCAAGCGTCCACATGCCTAGCAGGGCTTCAGAGTGCTTGGTCACGATGACTTCTTGTGACTCCGCTTGCCACATTGATAACACATAACGATATCTCGCTCCGAAGAGGTTGATGACAGATCTCGAGGCCTCTTGATTCCACGACCTACTCCATCCACTTTTATTTGCTTACTCATTTCCTTTCCAGAATCTTCACCACTGCTCATAGGGATCGAAGGAGGTAGAATTACTTTGAGCACTCCTTCCATCGCGGCTTCGACATGAAAAGCTTGTCTTGCCACATCGACCAAAGAAATTAGGTTGGACTCTGACACCTTCGACTGTAGATCAGGGCAGAGACCCGCCTCGAAGCGTCAAGCCTTCATGGGGTCATTCATGGCATACCCTGAATCATAAGGTACTAGCTCTACAAAGCGCTGGAAATATTCCAACACAGATCCATCACCCTGTTGCAGACAACACATTTCTATCCCCTTTCTCACCCTTTCTTCCCCAGAGAAGTACTGACGAATGAACAAAGCCTTGAAGAACTCCCAAGTAATCTCTTGACAGGGCTTGTTTCGAGACACTGACTTCCACCACATCCATGGTGAACCTTCAAGCATGAAGGTCGCAAACTTGACCTTCAACGACTCGAGAAACTCAATGAGGTTAAAGTCCCTTTAAATCTTACACATACACTCCTCTGACACGGAAGATTTTGTTTGACCATAAAAGAGAGGTGGATCCAAATTCCGAAACTCAAGCATAAAATCCTTTGGTTGATCAACCGCACTACGATCACCCATCGAAGCTTCAAAGGGATAACCGGTGGACAAGGAAAAGTCAAAAATCCAATCAAGGCCAACTCAATGAGTGAATAAAAAAACCACAAAATCAATCACTGCATCAGTGATAAGTTCAAAACAAAAGAAAGTGAGTTATCATAACATCAAAACGTTTCTCTTTGAAAACATCTTTAATTTAGAACAAGCTTAGTAGGTTAAACCCCTGCCATTGGTATTCTTTAGAGCCTCACTCACATGCATGTATCTGTGCCACCCAGGTCATCCATCCACCATACCAGAAATCCATCCACATTTCTAACATACCACAATGCATGTGGGAACTCATCAGAACACCAAGGTCAAAACAAAGCAACTTCATTTTCCAAAAACAATTCATTCATACCACTTCTTTTAAAACCATCCACAAATTAAACATGTCATTTCAAAAAGCCATTTTTTTTCAAAACTAACTTTTTAGATTCAAACCACTTTCAGAAATCAAGGGAAACCCAAAATAACTCAAACAGGGGACTGGTGTCAGTGGGTGACTTGACCATATGGTTGGCGGCCATATGCCAAACACGTCACTGACATAGAGAGCCTTCTTGGACCATGCCCCTAGCTCTGCATGGCTTGACAGGACGTGTGGGTTAGGAGGACTAGTGGCCCAAACTCCGTTTGTCATATCCCAATCACAAAACATTTCCATAAAAATCCAAACAAACAAATTAAACAGGACTTCCCAAGGAAACTTGAGGATCAGTACGGGTAAGAGTTCGCGACGCTCTTCTCGCACCTACCCCTCAAGTCCCGAAAATCCTACTCCATCTACCTTGACATCCCAAATAACAAAGGGCGCTCTGAAAATGTGAGGTATGCTAAGAGATGACCTCCTCTGATACCATTTTATCACGAACCAACCTGGGTCGACCCTGAACCGGTCACCCGAGTTGGTCCGCGACATGGCTCGAGAGGCGTTCCCGATCCTCCAGGGCTGGCGACAAGCGCCAGGGCATCAACAGAGGCTATCGGAACGATTTCTCCCAATATAAATAAATAAGAATGAAAAGATAATACAGAGCAGCGCAGAAAAGGTAAACCAAACAAAGTGACTAAACAGGAATAAGAGAAAAATAAAACTGACCAAACATGACGTCCGAACAACTCCGTGTGACCTCGCAGGTCGCTCTCCGACTCAATGATCAAGCGTCGCCCTAGGCGAGCGCACTCAAGCTATAGCCTGCACAAACACTAAAAACCGAAAACAACTATAGGCGTGAGTATTAAAACTCAGTAGGGTAGCCTGATATCTATTCCCAATGCACTACCTTTAAAATAAAAGAAACATCATTTCAAGTTTGAACTACAATCTATACAAGTATGTTTTTTATCATATTCTACTTAAAAACAAAGTACGAACCATTGGCCTTGACCATTTCCAAATTTAGGTTCAATTAATTAGTGTCAATGAAATTTTAGGGAAAGGGAAAGTGGTGTGTATATTTTCAAAATTTGTATAAAGTGGATTAAACATTTTCATTTGAAAACCGTTTTTAGAATCCTGATCAAAAGCAATTTACCACTTTCCAAGGAAAATAATACACCAGAATGCATAAAGTAAAACATACAGCAAGGGAAATGTAGGTATACATGGGAGCAACAAAAGCTGAATAGACATGGGTGAACCTAGGAGATCGAGAATAAACCAGAAGACACCGATACATGAGAAATCATCCTTATCGACATGTCACGATGAAATCAAAACGCACAATACGCTCGACCATCCACTCTCGGGTAGGTCGAGGGGAAATCCCATAGTAATAAACCCAATATATCCACCTACTATGGGCCATTGGTCAGTACCATAACCTACCAGTGCATCAATCATTCTTAGAATATTCTCTCAATATGCCAGATTCCCATGTCTCAAGTGTTTGGAAAAAGGGGGTGAGCCAACCGATGCCAGCCGAGCATCCAATCAGATATATCTATATATATAAATCACAACAGGCATCTCCCCGAGCCACTCCATAGGAAAACCTCTTGACTTTAACTACTCAAGTAACTGGGAGCCTCCAAGTGCGTCCTCCCAAACATTCAATTGCAACCAAGGCATGAGAGTCGTCCTAAGAGGGTTTTTATCAAAACATTTCATCGCTTTTCATAAAGTGCCAAACGGGCATTATGTACATTTTACAATCACTACTCAAGCGAAGGTACAACTTATTTATAAAACAAAACCCAGTTTAAAACCATTTAAAGAACCCCAAAAAAACACTACTTTTATAGATTGTAGTTCAATCATGAAATGATGTTTCTTTTATTTTAAAGGTAGTGCATTGGGAATAGATATCGGGCTACCCTACTGAGTTTTAATACTCACACCTATAGTTGTTTTCTGTTTTTAGTGTTTGTGCAGGCTATAGATTGAGTGCGCTCGCCTAGGGCGATGCTTGATCATTGAGTCGGAGAGCGACCTGCGAGGTCGCACGGAGTTGTTCGGACGTCGTGTTTGGTCAGTTTTATTTTTCTCCTATTTCTGTTTAGTAACATTGTTTGGTTTACCTTTTCTGCGCTGATCTGTATTATCTTTCCATTCTTATTTATTTATATTGGGTGAAATCGTTCCCATAACCTCTGTTGATGCCCTGGCGCTTGTCGCCATCCCGGGAGGATCAGGAACGCCTCTCGGGCCATGTCGCGGACCAACTCGGGTGACCAGTTCAAGGTCGACCCAGGTTGGTTCGTGACAAAATGTGACAACCGGGCCCTGGTGACAGCACAACCACCCCTCCTTAACATGGCTGTCGGGTCCTGGCCCACCAGGTACCACCAGTTGCCACGCAGACATGTGGGTCCCACCCCAGGGTCGACACACGTGCCTGCACTGGTCATGTGACTAACGACAGTCCCCACAGGCCAACACTTGTCCTTTCCAATGTGCTTTGTCCTCACTCACACACATCCTGGGGAACTTTCCAGGAGGTCACCCATCCTGATCACTACTCCAGGCCAAGCACTCTTAACTGTGGAGTTCTAACCAGTTAGGCTCCTGAAAAGGAAGGTGCACCTTGTTGACATGAGTCATATCATTTAGTCATTTAACCCTTTATCATTTGGGGATGTTACAATCACTCCCCCTTTAGAACACAACGCCCTCGTTGTGGGCCCTACATCTCAACCCAGGCAGTGCACCGCACTTAAGGCTGGGTTCCTCCTCTGATACCAAATGTGACAACCGAGCCCTGGTGACAGCACAACCACCCCGCCTTAACATGGTCGTCGGGTCCTGGCCCACCAGGTACCACCAGTTGCCACGCAGATATGTGGGGCCCACCCCAAGGTCCACACACGTGCCTGCACGGGTCATGTGACTAATGACAGTCCCCATAGGCCAACACTTGTCCTTTTCAGTATGCTTTGTCCACACTCACACACATCTTGGGGAACTTCCCAGAAGGTCACCCATCCTGATCACTACTACAGGGCAAGCACACTTAACTGTAGAGTTCTAACCAGGTAGGCTCTCGAAAAGGAAGGTGCACCTTGTTGACATGAGTCATATCATTTAGTCATTTAACCCTTTATCATTTGGGGATGTAACAGGAAGTTCCCTTTTACAAGAGAGGTGAGTGAAACCTTAGAAAATTCATGAAATATTAATTTATTATAAAATCATTTTCAGATTGTAATAGCTCTAATTAGAATTACGTAGAGGCTAAGGTGGGTATGAGTAGAACTCATCTCAACCAGTAGGTTTTAGACAAGTTATGGTCACCATATTAACATTATCTTTTAAATTTATCCCATTGTTAATTAGCTTATCTATTACCATGTCTTATTAAATTATTATAATACATGGTTAATAAGATTACTATTAAATTCTAAAAGAACCTATAGTGGTTCATTAATTATATATCTATCATTATATTATTCTTTGTCTAAACCATTGATTTTTCGTACTATAATATAATATTAAAAAATAGTATTTGTTTTTAGAACTCATATATGTCATTTTTGACACTATTTAGTATTATGTTTTGTAAAATTAATAACAACCATATTTGTTCCAAAAATATTAATTTAATCAACCATAAATTTCCATATTATCCTATAAAATTCGTGAAATTCATCAAAAGTATCTATTCGTATTTTCTTTAATATTTATAACATAAATTATTTTAGTCCTTGATTAATAAGGTAATTATTGAATAATCATTGTGTCATAAATAATTTTAATTATATAATGTATAAAATTTATAAATAAAATCCCATGATGTAGAAATTTTTTTATCTTCCTATTAAATATTTATAGTCGAATTTATCATATCAATCACACTATATTAAAATAAAATTAGTTATTAAAATTATATTATAACACGTTTAACTCTTATTTAAATAAAATATAATAGAAGTCCAAATCTAATCCATGTGGATCACAAAGGATCATATTTTTTTCTTATAGTTGATTTTGGTTGAATTAAAATCGTTGACTAGAATTAGGACATGTGTTAGAGTAAATTTAGTATCATTTTTAGCTTTAATTATTTTATTTATTTTTAACTATTGTAAATAATAATAAAAAGTAACTATTAACTAAAAAATATTCCCATCATATTGAACCAACTTATACATACTAATGCGAACCATGTCTAGCATATTTTTAAAATTTAATTCACAGATGTGGTAAAATTATGTTTTAAGCAAATTTTCAAATGTTCCTATAAGGTGGGTAAAAGGCGTTAAAAAGTTCAATTAAATTTTATATATCTAATCTTATTTTAAAATGACTCTAATGAATAAAATAGGACTAATATATAAATAATTTATCAATTTTTACATTATAATAAATTTAAATTAAAAATATTTATTTTAAAAAAAATGTCAGTTTTTAAGTATTATGAAGTAATTTTCAGTAATCATCATTAATTGAATGTTTTCCAAAAATTACCAAAATATAATCCTAAGCTAATTTTGATACACTGAATTCAGAAATAATGTACATTTTACAAAATTCAATTCATAGGAGTGTCTAAAATTAATTTTATTATTCTTCTCAAAACGACATAAAAAGTAGTTAATGAAGAAAATATTTTTTCAAATTATATAACTAGGTTAACAAAACCTATAAATCTTATTATATATATGTTTTATTTTTATGGAAACATTATAAATATAATTTAATGATTATTTTTTGATATTAATATCAAAATATTTAATCTAAAAATAAATATATCATTTAATTAATTATAGTACTAATGTATTGTTTTGCAAAAACTCAATCTTGTGTATAACACAAGAAAAGTCAGCATTGTGTGCAATATAAGCTATTAAATTACATTAAAGAGATAACTTACTATGAAATAATGAGGTGTTACATTCTATTCTCCTTTAATAAATTTCATCCTCATAATTGGAAATTGTTCTTCTAAAATAAAAGGATGAAAATAGAAAATACCTTTGTGGAAAACCCACTTCTGAAACAGGGTTAATAAAATTTGCTTTTAATAAGAGGGAAGGGGAAATAAAAAAGTCCCCACAAAATTATGATTTCAAAAAAGAGAACAATGGTGGATTTTAGAGACAAATAATGGGAGAAATAATGTATATATTTATAGGGATTAATTGAGGTCATCAATCAAAAACAAGTGAGTAAAAAATGGAAAATTGTCGGCTTCAGATCCATAAATCTATGATTATGATTTTAAATATCATTGGTTCAACAAAACATAAGGTATTTGGATAAAAAATATTTGGTTTTAGATTGTTTCCATAAATTTAATAAAATATAAAAAGAATACATGACAAGTAGAGTTCTATGAATTATCTAATTTATACCACTAACTTATCTTTCACTAGAAAATACAATAGAACTAAAATATATTATATTTTACCTAAATGTATTGGGTTACATAAAATAAATTTGTAATTCATCTGTCTGACCATTAAAAAAATATATTTTACAATCTAGGACATCCCGAAGACAAGTGGTAGCTGATGCAACCATGTTTCCCTTCGATTTCAGGTTCAAGTCTCACGACTTACAGTACACGATGCATTATCACCCATCCATTAGGTTTTCCTTTTTATAACAATACAAAAACAATATTAAGAAATTATTTATCACTAAAAATAGTATCCAATGTCCAACATTATCTATTCCAACCTTTAATCCTTTCCAAAATACTTGTGTCCAAACTCACTGCCCAAAATTTAATAATGATGGTCAACCTAACATAATGAAGAACACTTTTATCAAATAATAACATGTGAATACCTTCATTATGCATTATATTAAAGAATGATAACAAATTTAATTACCATAAAATCTTATTGAATACTATAAAGCATCTGTATACCTTATAGAATACCGAATATAATTTTTAAATACAAAAAATGTTATAAACTCAAACAATCAATTATTTAGTTCCAATGTAGTAAAGAATATCCAATATATTTTATCCAAATCAAACATCTCTTATTCTAAAATGATTTCCTAAAAATTAGGACTATTTTTATGATTATCTTTCCCTCCAAAATATATTTTCAAAAATGACTAACTTGTTATTGAGTCACTTTTCATAGTACCAAAAACTATCATATCCTTAATGAAATTGTATTTCAGTACAATTCATATATATACTATAATTATTATAACTTGTATATCATTAATAAAATACTCAAAAGACACAATTCATTAATAAAAACATTAGAACGCTAATCATTTCTATTCATCTGTTGTAGTATCCTAACATGGTTATTATGTAATAACATCATTTGGGGTATACTCTATTGATTTGGACAATGATTCGCGTAGTTTCCCAACTCCTTGTAGCTGAATCATTTTACATTGGAAAAAAATTTCATACCCTTAAAGTCGTGAACATGGTGTCTTTTTTCTCAACACTTATAAAAAACTCTCATTCCATTCCAGAAATTTCTAAGGTGATTCTTTCAACAATTATCACTTGTGGAAAAATCCATCTTTTCATTATTTCCTTTATCCATATTTTCTATTTAATAATCTTAATTTCTTACTTCTATTTAAATCCATATGACTCAGATAATTCATCGCATATCGTACTAACAAATAATACTACATCATCATATTATGCATATGTGTGGGATATTGGTTTGCTTTTAAATGTTAGTTAAAGACCATGTAATATATTACCCTTCTTACTATTTGGATATTCTGCATTTCTAGAGTTCTTATTCTTTATAATGGGATCCATTTCTAAATGACAACATACACTAGGTTCTATAATATCATAATATTTAATCCCAAATCTATAAAAATTATCAGTATTAATTGAAGAATTACACACATATAGACTAAAAAACATAACATTGGTTTCTTTGTCAAAATATTTACTCTCAAATATTTTATAATGGTTTATAAATATTATTTTAATTATCCAAATCATATTCCCTGGAAGTGTACCAAGATACCCAAGTCAATCTTAAAACTCTTTGTCAGAGTTTTCATTCATAGGTACATCTTTGTGAGAACCACATTCACATGTAGTATCCAGACATTGATGTATTTCTTAAAAACCCCATATAATATCCACTTTACCAAAAATTTTGGATCTTCTTATGTACTAATCCTCAAAGTGTATCTTATTTTAATGTTTCTTAATCATAGTTTTTCTAAGTCTAATTTCCAATGTTATTTCTAAAATTCCTATGATACAAACTGTAATGATTAGACCCCAGGAGCCCAGATCCAATGCATTATTTTAATAAATATTCATGATTTGATGGAATAAAGCCCCAGAGGACCGATCAGTTCAAATGTCTTGGAAAATATATTAAATAAATGAACATTACATTACACTTTATAACATAAAACACATCAAAAATAATACTTCGAGAACTCCATTATTCCCATATCATAAAAATGCATAAAAATCATAATACACTTCTGAGCATCCTTGGAAAATAATACATAAAAAAGGGGTATGCTATCATAAATAATAATAAATTTCTTGTCATGTTATAAAATTAAAACACAAGACCTTAAAACATTTACTTCAGCATAATATGGAAATGATAAATAAAATAACGACATTTAATTAATCACATAGATATTATACTACTCGAATAATCACATGAATCATTAATAAATAATCTCATAATGTCAGAATTCATAATTTCAAACATCTTATCCACAATTTCAAGGCCCCGTGCCAATACTCCATGTATAAATTTATTCATGGAATTGTGTCGGGACACATGTTTGTCTAATAAGAGCTACCGATTCATCAAAGGGCAACATCGGTCCTTGTCCATCTCATACTATGTCCAATACATTCCTTATATAAAAATGTTCAAACATAACATAAACATTTGTATTAAAACTAATATACAAAATGACAATACATTGACCATAAAACATGAATGGTATAAAAATATAAAATCCAAAATAAAACATGTCATTACTCTTTAAAAACAAAATATAATATTGTAATATATTAAATCACCCTTAAATAATCTTAATATCTAGTAATGGATGTTGACATAGTTGAAAATGAGTAGTAAAACTATTTGAGAGAAATATCATTTTTAATGAAATCATTTTATAGTGAAACATTTTATAAAGGAATTTGTTTAAAATAGAATTTTGAATCAAATATTCCCATACCACTTTAAATCTGTTGAATGAAATTATCATTTTAAAAAAATCATTTCCATATAAATAAATCCTTAAAATCATTTTGAAAAGATTGATATTAATTAAAAATCATTTGAAGACTAAACTGTTAAAACATCTAATATTATGATCATGATAATGATTACCTTCCAAAAAATTTTAAAATATTAATTTTTATATCATTTTGATGAAAAATGGATATGGAAGGTAAATATGTCCCAGTAAATACTTACACATAAACATTCTCATATAAAAATGAGATTGTAGAATTAACTCTAACCTTGTACTTAATTTTGATCGAGGGTGCGTTTAACCTCATGTCTAATTACCATATCATGTTATTAAATTATCAAATAACCATATTCATTTTTATTATATTATAATTTATTTACTTATTACATTATACTACACATTTAACAAAAATATCTATGATAAAATAAAATTTCGGGTAATAATCACTGTATTTATCTTACAAGTTTTAACTTGTTATTATTGATCATATCACTTATATAATGATTTAATTTTGTCCAGAATATAAAAAATATTTATATATAATATATATTATGAATATAAATATTTATAATAGATAGATATACGAAAGGTAAAACATTGCTCCTAGAGATGGTAGGTTGTATGTATGCCTAAACGTTGTTTCTGTTTTCATATTGTATTGTACGGAAGTAAGAGAATGGGATATATGTAAATTTATATATATATATATATATATATATATATATATATATTTACCATAGAATTATTATTTAATATATTACATACTTATTAAAAATATATATTTTTTTAATCATCATTGAAAATTGAACGTGGAAATGAATCTCATTGCGCCATGGAGACGGTAAGTCGTTCGTACACACGAGAAAAAATATCAATCTAATTTTGGTAAAATTGTAAGTAATTGGATGGTATATTATATATACACAATATTTAATATATTATATTTATCATTTACATAATTTATACTCATTATACTACTCATCCAAAAAATTGATGTGTTGAATAATAAACTACACCACGACGTGGAGACTGTAAGTCGTACGTACACAGGTATGGTGAATTTTTGAATCATATGACAGGAATAAAAATGAATATTGTTGTACCATAATTAAAAGTAAATATTAGTATATATATTTTTGTAGAGTTATTATTTTTGAATTGAAACGATAAAGAATGTGGATTTGGAAGAAGATAAGAACCTTGAAAGAGGTGATGAAGTAATTAACTCTTCATCGGGTTCTTCCTTTTGAATTGAACACAATGGATCCAATGGAATACTTTATGATCAAAGAAATGCCTCAAGGTTTATGTGAGGGTATTACAGAGGTTATTTTATCTCAATTTGGCCGATCCAAACAACTTTGGTTATCTAAATTTAAGAGAATGGGGGTTTCCCTTTTTTATGAGTGGTGAAGGGCGCTTTAGGAAAAGCTTGAAATATTAAATGATTACAAAATCATATTGGGATTATAATACCTCCAAACATATTAATATCTCTTATAAGGATGTTATGGGTCTAAATAATCTCATTGAATATGTTTATTACAATATTAGGTCTCTATATTACTTAATATTTTAGATTTATCCCTTAGTTAAATAGTTTATCTTCTTCCATGTCGTGTTGTATTATTATAATGCATGGTTAATAAATGTACAATAAATAGCCAAACAACCATCAATTGGATAATTAATTAAATATCTATAATTATATTATTTCGTTGGAAGAACTACTGATTTTTAGGACTATTATATAATTTAATAAAATTGGATATGTTTTAAAAACTCATTTCTGTCAATTATGACACTATTCAGTATTTGGTTTTTGTGAAAGTAATAAAGATTTGATTACATCAAAAAAAAATTCATTTAACAAATCCTAACATGTTATATTAACCTATTAAATTCAGGGAATTCATAAAAATTTTCCTATTTACTTTTATTTTAATATTTATAACATCAATTATTTTAGTCTTCCACTAATAATGTAATTACTGATTCAACATTGTGTCACAAATAAATTTAATTATTTGATATCAATAAAATATAAATAAAATACCATGATGTACTATATTATTATCTATTGATAATGAATATTTATATTCTAATTTATCTTATTTATAATTCTATATTAAAATTGGTTTAGTTATTAAAATTAAAATTTATAATTTTATCTCTTCTTTAAATAAAATATAATAAACGTTATAATCTATTCCATGGTGATAAAAAAGGATCATATTTTTGATCTAAGGTTGATTTTGGTCGAAATACACTTATACACTAGAATTTGGACATGTTTTATTGTAATTATAACACCATGTTTACCTTTAATTACCATATTTAATTTTAACTACAGAAAATAAAATTCAAAAGTTACTATTTACCAAAAAATTATTTTTATCCTATTGAACTGCATTTTACTTAATAATGTCATCTATTTCTCTAATATTTTTACAATTGAAATGACATAAATAGTAAAATTATGTTTTATACAAATTTGAAAATGTTCATAGAAGGTTGGTAAAAGACGTTTAAATGTTCAATAAAATTTTATAGATCTAATCATATTGTAAAACGACTTCAATGAATAAAATTTGACAAATATAGGTATAATTTAACTATTTTTACTTTAATTTTTTTTTAATAAGAAATATTTTTAAAAAAAATTGCAGTTTTTATGTATTATGCCTTATTTTTCACTATTCATAAAAAATTCAATGTTTTTAGAAAAATACCAAAAATTCAACCAAATATATTTTTTATATTCGGAATTAAAAAATGAATTCTATTCGAAAAAATTCAATTAATTAGAGTGTCTGAAATTAATTTTATTGTGGTTCACAAAAGGACATAAAAGGTAGTTATTTATGAAAATACATTTTCCAAATATATTATGATTTTAGCAAAACATATACTTTTCATTAAAAATATGCTTTTTTTATATTAATACATTATAAATATAATTTAAAATTTATTTTTTACAATTCATATCACAATATTTAATTGAAAAATAAATATATCATTAATATTGTTATAATACTAATACGTGGTTTCAGAGAAACTCAATCTTGCGTATAACGCAAGCCAAGTCGGTGTTGCGTGCAATATATGATATTAAATTACTTGAAAGAGATAAATTACTATTAAATATTGGTGTGTTACATAATCCTAGGTATGATTCCATTTATGGATGAAATGAGGGGGAGCTCGGGCCTTAGGGAGGCTTCATATATATCCCAGTTTTGATGGGATTAAGAGTTATCCTAGTTAATTCAATGAGGTGTTTCTGAAAATGATGTGATCATTTCAAATATCAAATACCGTGTTGGTAATTCTCGGTGTGAGAATTAAGAGGATGCGGAAGATTCACCAAAGGCACACACACATTTCCTCCTCTACTGGTGGAAGAAGATGTGCCAATGTTGGCGATGGAAGGAGAGGGCGTGAAGTAATACACCATTCAATGTGGAATGAAATGTGATGGTCATTAGATCTAACCCAAAAGGCTAGGAGATAATGCTTTCATTTCTTCCCTAAAACATGGCCTCATAGGGGAGGAAGACAATTTTATTGTTCAAATGGAAATAAATGTGTGAACTGTACCCTTCTTAATACGGACCTGAGCTCCACGTTTTAGAGATAATAAGGGCATAGCATGGACAGATCCCTAATCTTCAAAACCAAGAACTATCAGACATTATTCCTAGGAGACGGGTCTATATGACTGAGGATATAGAAACCCACAAACACTCCATTAATCCTAACCCAACTTTTATAAAAATGTGGAAAACCTATGACTATATATATACAAACCAAAATGAGGTACACGATGAGGTGCCATTCCCAAGGGTTTTCATTTTTAGGATTTTTGGTTGGGATTTCAACATAATACCTTTTAGAAAAGGGGTCCCATTAAGCATAAGACATTCAAATAATTCTTTCATAGAAGGACTGATGAATGTCTTATATAGGTTGATGGGATAAGTTGAATCATAGAGGGGAGCCCACGTAGGAATCTGGTGCAAAGGTATAGGCCCAAAACAAGGATTTAGTGGCCTGATGTTTACTTAAGTGACAAAAAACCTAGATTTTATGACCTGGGGGAAACTTGACTCAGGCCTTCAAGTGTATTGACAAGTATTCCCATAAGTGGGACTCTCATGTTCTTTTGAGAGGAATGGGTTCGGCGTAAGTGTTTCGTATTTATATAGGTTGGGAACATTATCCATCCATGTGTTATTGATTTCAAACACTAAATATACATAATTCATATGATCCCAAATTAATTACTCAACCCTAGGTGTTGATGAAGTACCAAGATGGATTCAGAAGACTTTTATGAAGTAATTGGGTGACCAAATCATCAATTAGGCATTAGGAAATTTTTTCTTAAAAAATTAAGACCCTGACAGACTATTTATATTAAAATAAGTTTCCATGGGTAAATATAGATTGGGTACGTAAGTGGCTTTCATGCCATACATGTGGAGCGAAAGGACCATCCGTGTCGACGGTGCATTGGACATAATACGGTGATCCAAATTTCAAGACATTGAAAATATTGATTTTGTTCATGTTTTTTATCCTGTGTTCTTAATGAAATTTTCCATTATCAATTTTTCATCAATCAGAATGAGAATATTGTCAATAAGGACTTAGAAGAAATATCGGCTCCATTTTTCATAGGAGAAACCCATGTACCCCTACTTCATATCATAGCCTTGTTGTGGTCCCTACCATTTAGACTGGTGCCTTCTCTTCCTTATCTTACCCCCATGAAAAATAAAATCTCGCAACACAATCGTTTGGAGATCGGTTATGAACATTTTTCAGAAAAGGGAATGGAACACATTTAATGTTGTCAAAAAAAATCCCCCCAGATAGTTGGATTCTTTTGGATAAAAATAATAATATTTTAAGGTAAATTTCAGGCACTTTGATGCATTCAAACAATATTTGGTTAGATTTGGAGCTGCGTTATGTTTAGAGGAGTGACCTAATATTTTCCAATTCCATAGATCCTAGAGATCATAGGGAGCATTGTTTGATTTTATACTAGGTTTAAATGGATAATCCTACATACATTGTTACTTTTTTTCATTACCAATTTTTTTTTTCTTAATATCATTATAATAGAGACTTAGCAGGGAAGAATTTTATTTATCATAGATTACACTTTTCTGGTTTTCAACAAATATAGTTTTTCCCTTTAAAATTCATTGAATGATATTGACAAAACCATATATATTATAGGTCCAGTGAGATGAGACTTGACTTTTGTCTAGTGTTCCCTTTGTGGGTTTTTATCCTGGTGAGTACTATATCTCTTGTTGTTGGCAGTTTATATTCATTCATGACGAAATAATAATTCTAGAGTTTAAGGTCAAATATCATTGACCATATATTTTGAAATTAGATCCCAAGAAAGCCTCAATGAATAGTAATTGATCAAATATTTTTAGATACTTTATAAAGGAATCATATGTCATGATTTTTTGGTCCCGAAATCTAAAACATGAAGTATAAACATTAAGGAGGTATTTTACATAAACCACGATAAACTTGTTTGAAAACCCTATTATGGGGGATATATTATGTAGGGCCTATAGGAACATGCGCTTCATATCCAAATAGTGGTATCGTTTGATTGAAAGGCCTGCTATATGGGTGAATTTTATGGATGGACACATAAGGAAACAAACTTCATTATCACACAAAAGAGATAAAAAAACATGACATTTGATTATTGATATTCAACGTAAATTAGGATTTTAGTTACTCATGACCACAGTGAGTGTTTCCAATTATGATATCCATGGAATCATTAGAATAGGATTTCTATGATTTTCTGACTCAAAACAAATGATGTATGGTGTATTATGTTTTAGGATATGCTATTAAGACCAAAATATTATGGAAATAATGGATGATATGTATTCAAATGATCCAATGTTATTTCAAGATGATTCGAACATATGGAGTGGGGAAATTTTCACACCATTATATTTGAATGTTTCTGATCGGCCGAAAGGTAATGAGACAATTTGACACAGATAATCTTTTTAAGATTGATATTCTTGTATATTATCATCAATGTAAAAATGGACAAAAGATTCTTTTACCATGAATGATGTTACCATTATTTAAAAAAACCCCTTTTGGGGCTGTATTATGCATAACCAACCAAGGGGCATATTCTGCATAGAAAATGAGTGGAATGTTTTCACTGATAAACCTATTATGTGGGTGACTCATGCAAGTCCACCTATTGTAACATACTACATAGTCTGGAAACATAGATCTCAGGTATTAGAATCTATTCCACCAGAATCCAATATAATATTATTGGAATTTAGAATAAATAAAAATTAATATTATAAAATATGAAAGGGGTTATTCTCAATGAATATGAGAAATATTTAAATATATATTTTCACTGAGTTTTGAGTCTCTTACATATATCCGACTAATATGAAAAATGGGGTCATTTCATGTTTCCTTGGTGGGCTATCTATGGAGAGGACCAGAAATGAATACCCTCACATAGATTGTCAATTATATATTGAAGAGAAGTTAAAAATTAACCCATGTCAAGAACTAGGATATAGGTCTTACTTTTTACTATGTACTTCTATGGGATGAGGATCAAGCCATACATAGTTGTTTGGGTACATTGGAGTTTAATTTCATTTACAAAGGACATTGTGCTATGCAGCTTAGAGTCTTTTAGTGAGGACATGATGTTATTCTGATGTCAACTTCAATATTTTATCTTGACCAATGAATTGAAACAAGGTGCCACTATGTATCTTACTAAATCAAGAATCAATCCACGCGTAGTACTTGAGGTTTTTCCCCATATCAATCATATATTGATACTGGGAAGTGGGATATTTTGTGGTTGGGCCCAATATGGGAGATATAGTTTCCTATGTATCCTATTTAAATGAGAATCTATCCAAACAATGTTATTTAGAATATTTTTCCCCACACCAATTGAGTTTGATGTGAGAGATGATGACCTATATGAAATTCCAGAAATATTGATAAACATAAATCAAAAGATTGTATGAAGATGAAGCCATATATCCTGGAAGAGTATTATGTGTAGATGTGGTTTTTATATATGAATAAAAGGGAAATAAAATTCTTTAAGGATGTATATAGTCCCAAGATTGGTGATCTAGGTGTCTCTACGAATCCCATTTGAATGAGAATTAAGCCACATGTATTTCTTTTAATGAGGTCTCTATGGAGAAGTAATTCAATCATAGGGAGAAATGGATTTCATATTCTACTAAACAGTAGCTATGATTAGAGTAATAATTCCACAGGGAAGATACTCAATTTTTTAATGAACCAAAAGGAATAACAGTTTGAGGTATCTTAGTGGATTTCATAATGTGAAATGAATAAGATGTTGGCACTAAAATTTACTATCGTGAAGTGAGTACATATATTTTCATGCAATTTAACGTCATGCATTAAGGGAATAGATGCTGTACATTTTAAAATCATGAAACATGGAAACATATGGGTGTTATACAGTTTAATATCTTGAATATATGATTTTTTGTTGTGTAGTTTCATGTCATTCATTGAGGACATCAGGCTTGTGCAGTTTCACGTCAGGAATCGAATACATTATGTTGGGCAGTTTCAAGTCATGTAGTGAGGACATTAGGCTTTTTGATTACACAAATAAATTTTTCAAGAATATTCCATTGGTTAGAGATGTAAGAAAATATCCATCAATTGATATTATGGAATAATCCCCTTTAGCATATACCTTTGGTATGGAATAAGGTCCTTCCAACTTTGGCTCAATATTTGGAGGATTCTTTCCTGATATCATCGGAGTACTGAGGACAAATAACAATTCCCCTTGAAGAAATTAGTGGAGGAGAACTTTCTTGTTAAAAGATCATGATATTATATTATGAGAGACTCTCAAATGGCACAATGTATGCAATCAATTTTTTCTGAATCATTATATATTGTCAAATCACTTTTGAGAATGTTTATCTGTAGATAACTAATCACATATAGAAACTCAATGTTAAGGGAACTGTATTTCAATAGGAAAAACTACTTCAATTACATACACCAATGAATATAGAGTTGATTGATTGGACATATGTGTAGTATTTTGATAGGCCCATAAAGAATTTTTAAGTTTATCTGGTCAATAATTGTTATCTGTATCAAACATTTTCTAGATTATATTTGATACGGTCTTGTTGAATGACTCTATCATATCATTGGTCACTGCATGATAGCGAGATGAATGGTTAGATTTGATATAGTGCTTCTAATATAACTTCTTTACCTCAGAAAAACAAAAATTTGTTTCATTGTCCATTAAAATGGTATAAGGGACACCAAATCTAGTAATGATATTAACATTGACTAATCTAACATACCTTTTGGCCCTGAGCTCTTTTAGAGTTATTTCCTAAAACCATATGGATAAGAAATTAGTATTAATAAAAATATACATGAACTACTAGGCCATAACTACTGGATAACGTCTAACTATATCTATTAACCTTGTAAGAAATAGACATGAATATTTATAAATGTGTAGAAACTGTAGGGGTTTCTCAATGGATTTGGAATGTACATGTAAGGGTGACACTTCTTGGTGAAATATAATAAATCAAGTGTCATTTAAATCCAAAAGTATCCAAAAATTTTGATTTTACTGGAAATCCAATGCCAAGACTGGTCACCACCATAAGACCATGCATGTACTTTTAATAAGAAAGTTGTAGTTTTCTCTCCATCTGTACACCTGAATTAGAATCCATCAAAGCCTCATTTGTAGAGGATCTTCTGTTGACTTGTCCTATCATAATGATAGAAATTTACCACTCACCACTAGATTTTCTAATTCCCAGCTCTATCAGGCAGGAGTATTCAATTTTCTGGGTATTCTAGGATAGGTTTCATCTATCACGTAGTATAACAATATTTTCTCAAAAAATAGAGACCATTTCATTAATTTACTCTATTCTAGATGCAAAAAAGGTGCAAATACATGACGATGGTAAATACTGGTGATTATAACAACCCTATTAATATCATCCTGGGTTTTGGATTTATTAGCCAATGCTTCTACTTGGGAATTTTGTGATCACGGGATATAAGGAAATGTTGTCTATGTTAGAAAATTAACCATTTACCCACTAATATAATCACAAAAAGGGAATAAATATTCTTTCTATAATAACATAATCACCATTGATCTATTTGATTTCCAATTATGAATCACAATTAAATTTCAGGTTGTTAACATGTACCGGGAGTACCTATTCTAGGCTTGTAATGAGAGCTTGATATTCGTCCTCATTGTTAACACAACCTTCTGATAATAGTAATGAATATGAAAACACTACATCGTATGTGGATATAAGCACAATTTCTAACCATACTTTTTTTGAGTTTAGGGTTTTCAATTTTCTTCCTCATTGGACATATGGAAGCACCATCAATTTCCATTTCCCATATTAGGGGATTATGTTGAAAAGTGATGATTTATTCATGAGGAATATCTGTATTCAAAGAAAAACCTTCTATAGATGGGTGTTCAACAAGAAAGTCTTCCAAGGCTTGTCCCGTTATTTCTTTTTGAGGAAAAAACTGGAAATAAATCGACTAAAAAATAACTACCCACTATTCTGAATGTCATATAAGCATTAGAGAACTGAGGATAAATTTTAGGGGGTAATTGTGAGATACCATGTCTACCTCATGATGTTATAGGTAGTGCCTTAGCTTTTGAATGGAAATGATTAATTCCATCTATTTAATATTGATTATTCATGTCATGTATGGTTAAACTGAGATATTAGAAGTTATTTCTATTCCCAGTATCAAACTTTTGTACAAGGAAGGCACCCAGTGATTGATCTAAAGATGTCACATAGATAATATGTAGATGTACATCAAAATGTGGAATTAATACGGGTGGGCTCAAGAGATATTTCTTGAGGGTATCAAATTCCTCTTGGATGTATTCAATCGATTGATATGTAATTACATTATTTATTAATATATTAAAGTGTAAATACTCTATTGGAAAATTGAAGATTATGTAAAAAAATTAGGTCTTCTGTCATAAATATCCTCTTAATTCCTTCAAATTTTGAGGAGGTGGTAGGCCAATGATATGTTTTTTGTATTCTAGTGATCAACTCCGACGTCACGATGGCATAAAAAAATGCTAATAAATATACATCAGGTATCTCAAACTACACATTTTGAGGGGTTTAAATTTATATTATGTTGTGAAGATTAATGATATAGTCTCCAATTCAGTCAGGCGATCAGAACATCATTTGGATATAACCATTAGTTCATCTACATGACATTCAACATATTTTTCGAGTAAGAGTTTGAAGATATGGTGCATGGAAAATTGATACATTGTCTCATTATTTTTTGAACCAAAGGAAAATACCTGATAGAAAAATACTCTTTAGGGTATCCAAAAAAAGTATATTACACATCCTTTGGGGACATTTTAATTTGGTAATACCCTAATAATCCATAAATGAAGGATAAAGCTTTGTAGGAATCTGTTTCATCCATCAATAGTTCAGTGATATGAACTGGAATTTCATCCTTGGGAAATGCCATTTGAGATATCAAAAGTCATTAAAAACTATATTTTCCATATTATCATTTTCACTGGGAAAATCTTGGCGATTGATTTGGGAAATTTCACCTCTATAAAAATGTTATATTTGATAACCATATTGACTTTATCATCAATTTTGTAGGTGTGAGTTGGGTGTGTTCTTCTTGCTGCCTACTTAAATACTCGATTCTCTTATGGAAAACCCAAATAATGAGTGGCCACATTAAGATTAAATACTGGAATTTCTTTATAGTTTCAAGAAAATACATATTTTTTTTTCTTTAGAAATTACGTATACATCAATTTTTATTCAGATGTCATGGCCGCACTAATTATAGTATGGTGTGAATATTCTTATGTAGGAAATATTTATTTCTATAATCACATCCACTATGGTAGAGACCCCTTCCTAAATTGATGGATGATAATATGTGTGATTATAATCTTAAAAGTATCCATTATTCACTTATTTTTAAGGGTTGGTGATGAATAAAAACTTTCAAAACTAGGAGAGTTGTTAGTATTTGGATATCCTAAAGAAGAGGCAACCATTTATGACCTGAATAATGATGAAGGGTCTTCCAAGAGTACTAGAAAGTAAATGATGGGTTTTGAATAAACAACATTTTCATCCTTTATTAATGTTAAAACTTATTCTAACCATACTGATGAATAAAAGACTTGTTGATTTTCTTTGATTGAGATGAAAACATCTCCATTCAAACAATCACTATCAATAATTTCTGTAATGTTTTCATGCTCTATTGCCACAAAAAATTGTTATTAAAGTAACTGGATGTGTACATGGGTTTGGTTATTTCAATTCAATTTTATTTATAGGAAACATGTAGTCTATATTTATATTTTGTAATTGGAAAGATAGTAGCTTTTCCGGTCCATTTGGAGAATTGATTCATGTTAAATCTTTTTCCACAAACCTAGTTCCGTTTATGTGATAGTATTATTCCTCAATATACTGGTATTCAAACATTTTGAATGGATCCTTATCACCATCCAATATACAAATTAGTCCATTGATTCAATAATTTAGACATTATTGAAATGATGATGGAATGGAATCATGTTGATAGAGTCATTGCCTTCTAAGAAGAATGCTTAATGCTTTGTCGTGTCGGACAATAATGAAATATCAATTAGATACAATATTTACAAATTGAGTTCTCTGTGTAATCTCACATAGAGGTTCTTATTCGTTCCTATCAGATCCTTGAAACATTAATGTGGAAGCACATGAGTCATATTCAGTGACATCCAATAGACTTTGGGTAAAAATTGGAATGATGTTGACTCCTCAGCCATTATCAAGGAGGGATCATCATCTGTCTCTATCATTTATACTACTAAATAGATACATGAGCTTGATATGCACATGAACATAAGCATCCACATCATCATCCCTGAAATATAAAACTACATGAAATTATATTTTATTATTCTCTATATAATAAACATCAGCCACATCAACCTTAGTTTCAAACTCATGAGGAAATGACAATGCCAAAATCAGTGCTTCTAGAATGTCTTTTGACAGATTCAACATATCCTTCAATGAGTACATGTCTGGTATGTGGGCTAATTGTTTCAAAAATATCATGCCCCTGGTCTAATGGTCCCCGTTTTCCACCATGAAGATGGTGTTTTGTAGGTGCATTGGAATTTGATGCTTCTCATATATATGTAACATATGTCAGAACAGAATCCTAAAATACTTCTTCTCATGATATATTAGAATTATTAGGATTATCTATCTATAGAGAGAGTGATGGTGTAACTTCTAATCGGTCTTTCAAGATGATCATTTTAGGGAAGATCCTATCATGTGTGGGAGAATTACCTTTTTTCCAGTGAGCCCACTGAAGGGATCTCCCATGAATTTTTGTCACATAAACTATTATAATAAGGGTATAGTTAAATAGTGGTTTCTAGCATATCCAAATCACCCCATATATCCTCAATCATGATTTATTTTTCTACATACCAATTTTGGTATTGGGAATTCAAGATAATCAAAACCAGAATCATAAATTTCCTAAGGACCTATTATGTGTAATATGTTAATGGAACCAATGATCAATTCTTCATATGATAATGATTCTTCTTGATAGGTCTATTCTTGTTGTGCCATTTGGTTGGGTAGTTCCCATTATTTTGAGACAGATGTCATAAAGTCTACATAATTCAAAGAAAACATTGGTTTTTAAACGAGCTCTTAATAATATGGGCTCCCTAAATATTTCCGATCAATTTGTTTCATTAAGAATTGTCCTGTGGATGACTGATCATTTGATGAGGGTTCCAATCCAGTAGCTGAGGTGGTAGAATGCAAAGCTGTTTGTTTCAACTGTGTTCATAGAATGTCAGGAGTTTGGTTGATTAATCTCATGAATATCCAAATTTCATACTTATATACATTTTTTTCTTTTGACATCCTAAAACCCTCCTTCATCCACTGGATTTGTAGTAGTGAAACATGCTACTTGGGAAGATGAAATTTTTAGTTTCGCTTGTCTAGTGTCTACCATTTTTTTCAGGAGGTCCTTAAAAACAAAACACTCTAGAATAGGATTCCCCAACAGTTGATGAAAAGATAAATAATTTGGGATATTTTCATAAAAATATTTATTTAGTTTCATTATTATTGGGAACTGAACTATATTGTATTCCAAACATGAAATCATGTCACTGAGAACCTGTTCATTCTGAAATGAATAAATTTTTTCATTAATTCCCCAAAATGTCACTTTATTTATTTAGTTATCATCTTGATGAGTCGGCCATTGCTATTGATGTTTAGGAGGTGGATCCTTTCTGTATGATGAATGTTTTGAATTTGAAGCATGTATAGGAGCTTGTTTTATTAAGACATTAGTATCCTATATATTCCCTACTATCCTTCCCATAGTTGATGGGATTACATGAGATTTTGATTTGGTTTCCACAATGGAATCATGCACTTTTCAGGTGATAAAACCAATCTCTCAAAACACTCCAATGTATATAACAAGTAGTGGTTGTGTGCATAACTCATCATGTAGATTTTCCACATCGACTTGTATTAACTCTTATTGAGGGAGTGTTAGATTTAAGGAAAATGTTAATCCTTTCCATTAATAAATGAAATCATAAACACTTTTATTCACCATTTCATCCATTTATAAGATAAAAAATTATTGACTATAGTTGTGTTGAGTTAGTGTTAAATTAGAGAATAGATTTCTCATAAAGGACTTCCCATCTAGTAATTGATCGCGAATGAAAATTTGTATACTAGACAATGGCTTTCCCTGATAATAATTTATCAATGAATATGAGATTTACTACTTGTTCTTGTTGACGAATCTCCAACATGGGATCACATCGAGAAAAAAAATTTGTTGAGTGCTGCTCTGAATCTTCCAAACCATTAATGATTGGAAATGTGATATTCATAATTTTTGGTTAGGGAGGGATCAAATGTACCCATTGTGGGTAAGAATTATTTTCGGGTTGTACTAGTACACATCATTCTTACACAGCTTCCAATAGAGTTGCTAATACCTCAATTACATTCATATGAATATGGGGAATATCTACATGACCTAGGACCAATACAGTTAGAACATCAAGAGCATGAACTAGTGCATCTACTAGAAAAACCACTGTTGGTGGGGCTATTTATATTTTTCTTGCATAGCCCTTGGGGACAAACCAACATGGATGTTTTTTATCCTATTGTAACTTGGTACCTAATGAAGGGAATTAATTATCCACCTTTATAGATGAAACAAATATTATTTACTAAGGATCTCTTACCGGACATGAATGTTGGGGATCTGTTTGGGGAGTACATCTGGAAGAAATACAAATTCATTGTAAATAGGAATTGAGTTTTTTCAAAACCCTCATCTCCTCTTCATGATGAGAAAATAATTATTCATGTGAATGGGATTCACCTTATCTAGTGGAAGAGTAATAAATGATATGACTTTTACCTTTCCCCTAGTCATATTTCATTCAAAGAGGTGTTATTCAGTTAATTTAGGGAATACCTATAATATTTTTATGCCTCTGATTTCGGCTACACACACCTCCTTCATTGGCATTGGTGTGTACTGTATTATGAATACAAATTTTATCTTCCAAATTCCATGAACTTGACTCATTTTTTGGATGATCTTTCATAATGGTATTAATGACATTAACTAATTCATATTGAATTTACTACATTCTTTCAATATCGCGATAATACTATTTCATTATGTGTCCATCATTAGACATTGTTTATCAATATTCTAAATTCCTGAGAACAGTTTGACAATTAGAAACCTGAATGGAATCCTTGGATAGTTCAGTTGTGCATTCACATTATGGATTCTTTCCTAATTAGGATAAAACTAACTTCCATTAAGGTGGTGATTTTAGATGTCAAAAAACCCCAACCCAAAAAGATGAGGTAGTTCATATTATTCATAAAATCCAAAACATCTAACATTGTTTATTGACTTTAAAGTTTGAGTTAAAAAATCCCCCATCCCTATAGGTTTGGGTGGATCCTAAACTCTTATGGCTAATATTAGCATATCTGCTATTCATATTTTATGAATTCAGGATGGAAATTTTGATGGGTCTCTTATCTGATAACCACTTAAATATCATTTTTTAGAATACTGTTGTGCAATTTCATATATTTTCACAATATGATGGCTGACATCATCTATTTTGGAGGCCTAGTAAATGTTCACAGATGATCGATGAAAATGTATCTTTATAACATTCCCTCTTTGATGCTAACTTTGACGATATCTAGTCGAGTCCTATTCTTGAGCATATCATTGATTACACATAAAAACATTTGACTACATATGGCCATATGAAATAACATTTCATATGCCCACTTTTGGAAGGCGTTGCTAATTTTGGAGTGCAGTGAAATGCAATGTTCCATGTTCACCCCATCCTATAATATTTACACCAAATGGGTAATCAGTAATTAAATAGAATATCATCTTTAGTGCATCGTGTCAAGTGAAATGAACTACTACCTACTACTACTGAACCATTGGATGTTTGGAAACTGGGAAATATGGCCTGTAAATTTGGCATTGCAACTGTTCTATTTTCCTTAAAATGAAAATGGTATTTTTCACATGGTAATTCTTTGTCATTAAAATGAAAATTTGTTTTTCAAATACTGAGGATAATATCATAAATGAACTATTATAATAGAATTTATGGAATATTTTATTGAGAGGTTTCCATAGGTATGAACATGACTCGTATCTCACCCTTAGCATGTTTTTTTCTCATATCCTATATATATTCTTCATATTTTTCTAGAGGTTCCTTGAAATGGTCCAACCAAAGTGGATCCTTCCAAATTGTTTTATCACAAACAATGTGGTCAGTTATTTTTTACCCTAATAAATTAGAATGAAAAATGAACCAACGAAGTATTAGAGAATAAACTTCACCTTGTTATGTTTTCTAGTTGAGAGTATTTCATCTATTAGTAACAAGGAATTAGGAATTAAATTCTATATATTGTCATGTTCCTCATTATATATGGCTTTCAAGTCACAACACTGTTAATATGAGAATTATTTTGACAATGTGGATCACTGTTGTGGAGAGAACATTCATAGTGAATTCCATCATGAGGAGGACCACTATGGTGGATTATAGCAAGAGATATATTATATTTATCTAGGATATTCTGGCCATATGGATGGTTTATGTGGCACTCATACAAAGATAGGTTCTCTAGATTGACCAAATCATCATAAAGTAAGCCTTCATGATTAAGTGTTCAGGGTGTAACTTTTGAATTACTGTTACCACTCCCTCAATTGAGTAATGGTTGTACGATATTTAGATAAAATTAATAAATGTATAAGGGATTCATTAAATATAGTATTAAGAGGACCCAAATAACAGAATTTCTCTTGATTTCCCATCTATTTTTGGGAAGAAATATTCATAGATGTTCTTTTTCATCTATATGGGGCCACTTTCGGGTGGAAGTGGTTATCATGGACGGTGCTTGTGTCTTCTTTGGAGTGGTCATCAGAATTGAATGAATATCGCCAATTTTAAATGGTGTATGTTCCCGATCCGGTTATTTGTATGACATTGGGGTGTATGCCCCATAACCATTCTAGACTAGAAAATAGGAATGTATTTTCTATAGGATGGCATTTCAACGTGTCATACCATGTTTGGGGACCAAATTATGGGCATGTCTTTCTAGTACTATTGAAATTTCCTTTAAGATATTCTAGTGCGCTTCTATATTTTTTGTAGGAATTTGTACATTCCCATTCACCATTTTAAAAATGTGTTTAGTGAATTCAAAATCCAGAACATGAATATAGATTAATATAATATCTGGATTAGGTTTATGTGCCTACTCTTATCCCCATTTATTATCAATTGATTCTGACAGCATTAATGTGTGGGGGAAGAGAGTTGATTCTACCCCAGGTTTGATGTCATAGCTTTCGAACTGACATCTCTGGGTGCTACCAAACAAGTATAGTGTAAAACATGATGGATTATTGAAGGTTTATGTCCCTACTAGATGTTTTACGCTATGCATTGTTGATGGACTCATTTAAATGCTAACATATGAGACTGTTGGTAGGATTGTTGAGCGCATGAAGATGTATATTCCTGCTTAAAATTTTCCACCATATTTTATTGGCAGGTTCCTTGAATACAACCAGATGATTTTGGGAATTGGGTGATGGTTCTTAATTAGTTTTATGTTACTTCTCCTAGTACTCCACCAGATATAAATGGACCGATTTGATGGTTGATTCTAGAAAAGTGTGCTAACTGTTGGAATTATGGCGGACGAGTGTATGTTCCCATTCGTTATTTTCCCCCATGTTATGTTTATGTACATATCTAGGGGTGGGAGGTAAGAACCTACTCCCTATTTTCTATATGTTTTCCATAGTAGATCTTTTGGCATGCCCGTGTATAAGGGAAATGAGCCAAACTACCAAAGGAAACACAACCATGATGTTGAGGGTTTACTTCCCCACAATTCTATTTGTGGGAGCCATCAGGAAGGAACCCTATGTCTTCGAGTTGATTCATTTAGTGACCTCATGATCCACCTCTCTAAAGTATGAGAGGGAATTTTTATTGTGTTCTGGAGATAAGGACTTGAAACAGTTGAAGATGGTGGTTGGGAATGTCTTCTTCTGACCACTGGTATTCATTGACCGGATGATCGAGGGTTTTTGTTAACTTGGAGAGCCTGTCGGGAAGCCTCTAGGGTCAAGATAGTAATGTGATGATGGTATTCCCAAACCAATACATTTGTGAACCAGCATTGATGATGTTGATTTGGTGATGACATCCTTCCAGCGGATAAGGATTCAACTTGTGAAAAAGCATGGACATTCATTGGTTAAAAATTAAGGAATCCATTTTGATTGAATGGAGTTCCTGAAAAAAATTTCAAATACAATCAATGAAATCCTATAAATTATTGTCTTTTATATGGAGATAAGATTGATTTATTTTACTCCCTAGCTCTCTTTTATCAATTGATAGGGGCCTGAAATATGGGTAACACTATAAAATTGGTTAAGGATTCCTGACCGGTTCACCATTTTTGTTTCACCCCCCCCCCCTCGAGTAGGGTTTCCTTGATTGGAATCACTATATCTGATTGGCACCCATTGGATTTATTTATGGAACCAGAAATATCCAATGGTTCTTTAACCAAAGGGACATGCTTTCCCAATGCGATTGTTTGTTAGGTTTGGGCTTTCAATACTTAAGATCATACATATTTCATGATGATGGGAGGTAAGAATCATCACACCCATTGTGGATTTAATTATTTACTACTATAGAAATCTCTTATATATTTGATATACATTCACGAATCATTATTAATTCACCAAATATAATGTATGTTTCTATAATAATTTGATATCATTTATTATCAAGTGTAAAATTTCGATTCTTCTGTATGTATTCATGGTTCCTCATTTTTCGAGATTTCAATATGTATTTGAGGGTCTCAATCAGTGGTATCCTCCCATATACTGTTAATATATTATTTTATTCATTTTATAGTAATACTGGTTTTTAAGGAAATTAGTGGGGAATTCATGAATTTATTCTCGTCAATGGAGACAAAAGTTTGTTTTGATGTTGGGATCATTCCCAGAAATGGGATACCTACTTATACTTATGAATAGAACATGAACACTCTTAATTCGATGCCACATAATGGGAAACATCATACATTTTAAGGTCATCTGATATGGGCATAATAGTACAGTTTAATGTCATGTGTTATGGAAACCAAATTGGAAGGTGCTTAGTCAAATCATGGTGTGGGACTTATGCCTAAGAATCCCAAGGATCCTAGAAAAGATACATGTTTGGAGGTTTGATTTGACATTGTTCAGAATGCATCCCAAAAATAACATGATTTTTTTGGAGTGTCAGGTTTTATCCTCAGGGAGGCTTTCTACGTATCCCATTCGTATGGGAATCAAATCCCATGTAGTTAGGTGTGTCTCATATGAGCTTGAAATCCATTGAGGGAAATAGGTTGGGGCATACTCATAAATATGATTACCTGGGGATTTTGGTGTTTTCGTTTGGGTCTTACTCCTAAGAATGTTTCCAATTTATGGATCAGTTTAAATGGAGTTTGGGCCTTAGAAATGCTTCCAACGTATCCCTATTTTGATGGGAATCATAGTTCTCGTAGTTCAATCAATGTGGTTTTTGTGAAAATGTTGTGATCATAAAAAATATCTAATCCCACTTGATTCATTCTCAGTATGAGAAAAATGAATATTTGAAAGATTAAACAAAGGTATAGATACTTTTCCTCCATTATTGGTGGATATGGATAGGCTTACGATGGAAATAGTGGACGAGGACACAGAGAAATTAAAATTTTAAAGTGGAATGAAAGGTGATGGTCATTCAATCCAGTCCAAAAGAATAGGGTATTATGCTTTGATTTCTTCCCTAAAATCAGCCCTGCTAGTGGGGAGATTTTTCCATTGTAAAAAAAATAGGTGTGAACCATACCATTCTTACAAGGGACCTGAGTCTCTATGTTCAAGAGACAATAAGGGAAGGGTACGGACCAAACTCTAATCCTCTAAACCAGGAACTCCCTAACAGTATTCCTAGGAGACATGTCCTTTTGATTGTGGATATAGAATCCCCATGACACTATAAAAAACCTAACCGCGTTATAAATCAAATGTGGGAAGCCTCTAACTTCAAATATACAATCCAAAATGGGGGACATGATTATGCGCCTTTTCTAAGGTTTTGGTATGGAAGGAGGTTTTAGTGGTGGTTTCAACATAATCCATTTCAAAAAATGTTGAAAATGAAGAGGAAGACATTACATGAATTCCTTTGAAGATGTCTTGACGAATGGATTGTATAGGCTGAACATATAAGGTGAATCAAAGAGGGAATCCAATGTAGCTATCTGGCGAATGGGCACATAGGTTGTCTTGGGAAACCTGATGATTACTTAGTTGACAAACAACATCAATGTTAAAACTTGGGCAGGACATTACTCACCCATTCAAGAGTATTCACAGGTATTCCCATAAGTGGTTTTCTCAATAATCATCGAGAAGAATGGGTTGAAAGAAAGTGCTTCTGATTTAGGGTGGTTGGGTGATTTAAGATCGCATGTTTTACGGATTTCAAAAAACTAAATAGAATTAATTCCTATGATCCTCCATTAATTCATCTTCCTTAGATGTTGAAGAACTAACTTATGTGTTTCAGAAGACTAGGGTGATGCCCTAGCGAGACCATAGAAGTAATTGTTCTTATGAAAAAATATTCCATAAAAATTTAGACCCCAACGGTCTATTTATAGGAAAGCAAGTGACCTTGGGAGAATTTTTATTTTTCATGCAAGTGGATTTCACGCCATGAATGTGGCGTGCAAGTACCTTGAGATCCAACGGTACCATAGATTGATCGGTGTGATCTAAATTTCAAGACATTATAAATCATGATTTTCATCTTGTATTTTATCCACTTTTCTATAAGTCATTATTGTCCCTTTTCCCTAAATGTGATCGAACGAAGTGTCAACTGGGACTTCATACAAATAGCTACTCAATACTGAGGGGGAACAACCCCTGCACTCATTCATCAAAATAATGTCTGGTGGTGATATTGGCCCTTCGGGTCTGAGCCTTCTCTTATTTCACTAACCCCCATGAAAAGTTTAGAGTCATGATGTGTTCTTTTTGAGCTTTATTGAGCTTATTTTGTAGAAATTTTCATGGAACAATTTTCATGGTTTTTATAAGCTACTTTCAAATTTATTTATAATTTGATTATTTTGACATAATTTAACCTCGATGAGTATTTTAATTTTTTAAACTCCTTTAAATTTTTTTCTCAATTCCTTAAAATTATTCACAAAAAATCATAATTTACTGATCGAGATAAATTTTTTATACATGTAACTTACTCGAACCGAGTTCAAATCAGTAGTGCCCAGGGCCTAGTTGGCCACATACCCTCAAGTGTATCTCTTCGAATACTTGAGGATGAAGAATTATAGTGAGGACCTAGGTGTTTAAATGTGGAAACTTTTCCTTATTAAAATAGTGTAACATAACATATTATCAAAATCATATCAATAGAATAAGTATTATAACAATCAAAAAACATGAAAAATATTGAAGACTGAATATATAAAAAATTTCAAATGGAATATCATATAAATAATATGATAATACTTATCATGTGTGTAATAAATAATCTAAAATAGGTACACAAATGTACAATACATTAAATGTATAAAAATTTCAGAAATACTGAAAACAATCTAACTAACATCATGATCATCAACTCGGCCTCATTCTCTCATTATTCTAAGTAGAAATTCACAACTTGTAGAAGGGAGGTTTCCCTTATCTATAAATTAAACAATATAGTCTTTCTAGGTACTGAATGAATCCTAAAAATATTGTCAGACAGAATTATAGTATGCAACCAAAAATGTCCTTGGAAATCAATATGGAGTCCATATATCTCCAATTATATAATAGACAACCCCCTAATTCCATAATTGGAATCCCAAATAAGGATTCTAAATGAAATTAAAGGAAAAGAAAGGTGGAATCCAATTGATTTCATCAACAAAATTCACATATGATACCATTTATCAACAAATGGATATAGTAGGCATCAAATCTATATCATTTAATAATATCATTTTCACATGTCCAAGAAAACACCTAGAACGTCTCATTTTAAAATAACCTCATAAAGTGCATATATAAGTTGGATATTTGTTGAATTATTTCTTCTAAATTACTCACATGGGACATTTAATATAATAAAAAATAAACCTTAAAATTTTTAAATGTCCAAATCCAAGGGGAACCTCATACTTCCCTTCTCATTATTAAATTATATTGTAATTTAAAATAATTATTTTTAAATATAACAATCCATTATTAACATAAAATGGTAATTGGTAAACAACACTCTATAAAGGTATCCATTTTCTATAGATCACTATCGTTTTCCAATAAATTATCCAACACACGCAAGGATTTATTTAGATTCATGGTTCATGAATAATAATAAAACATTGGTGGACTCATTAATTATATAGTATACACCTATCAATTAAGAACATGGATTAAATTCGATTTCAAAGGGATAACTATGAATATTGGGCATGTGACACTTCAACATATAGTTAAACACTCCAAGAATTATGTAATGTCATGACACCACCAGTCATGCACTATAGTGGATTGTATTTCTAGTATCTACATATGATTTGTCTCGGATCAGGGAAAAAAAGAATGGTTAAAGAACCTACAAATATGAAAAATTAGAATTCACCTAAATAAAATCAAAAATCCTATGTTAAATGATAAAAGTCAATAATGGAATTTATAACTCACCGATACAATTCCAACAAGAAGAATGGTTATTGAATCTGAGTCTGGATGGAGACGATCCCTTGATTTCAACTTTAGGAATAAAAAAACCCCTCAAGATCCAATGGATTTACAATTGTGAAACGGTAGAAAATTAGGATATATATTTATTTAATTAAAGTTATTTTATTAATTTCCCATGAAATACATCGTTTCATGGTTTTACTACAATGTTGACAAAACTGTTTTCCAACTGTTCACCCATTGCTGTTGGAATGGGGCACTTGCAAGGTTTTTCTACCTAAGCTCAAATCAAGCGAAGCTCGACTATCAAAATTTAAAACATTTTAACATAAAACAGTTCCCCAAGTCACATGATTTGTCTAACTATTCATCATATAGATTCCATTTTTAATGCTAAGAAGGTTTAGAACTAATCACGTGGCCTCCACCGCATGGATACTACAATCCGTGCGCCAAGCCATTTTCACCCCAAAAGTTGGGTTTTGAGATCCGAACATTCCCCAAACACACCCATACAACCATGACCTCAACATTCATTAAAATTAGGCCACATATGTAAATTTAAATTGAAAATTGATGGAAATTAATGGATCATGACATCAAATTAGAATCAGGTTCTTGTAATACAATAAATAAATTTTATTAAAACAATTTATTCAAATGAAAAAAATGTTAATTTAATATTAATAACAATATTATTTACAAATATTTTAATTTTATATATTTAATTAACAATTACATAAATCTATTAATAGGAAACATAAAATAAATATTTCATATTTTAATCATTGGATGTAACATTCTCCACCCTTAATTCAAATTCTCTTTTACATTCTGTTCGTCATTCTTATGAAAATTATATATTTCCAACATTAAAATTTAGATAATTTAGAGCATCATAACATTCTATGTTCTTAGTGGTCCTTATTTTTCTAGATGAAAAATCATAAATCATATATTTTTGAAAAAATAATCCATAATCTCTCAATTTTTCTAGATTGTTTCTCTAATACAATTTTGACTTACTAAACCCACACTTCTAGTTTCGGTACTAAAGGCATGTTTTTTATTATAACTTAAAAAATGATAATAGATAAATAAGTTGCACTGTATAAATTGAGTTACCTTTTCTGTTATAGGTACTAAAAAATTAGTCATAAACATCAAATTCAACGTAGTATTAAAAAATTATAGAATGAATAAATTACTCATCCACACAATCACCTTATATATCTATTTAAATTTTAATTAAACCTATGAAAATCATTTTAAAAATAGGGTTTTAAATAAATTTCATAATAATGGGTTTTAAAACAAGCTAACAAAATATTGAAATACTTTTGAGACCATTTTTTTCCAATAAAATATATTGAATATTTTATATATTTTTCAAAAATCATATTATTAGGTTTAATAAATAAATAAATAAATAATAATCTGTTGAAGAATTATAAAATATTTATAATTTTTAAAACTATTAAAAACTATCACTTGAAAATACTTGTATTTCTTCTTATGATCATTTTAATAACAAAAATTCTTTTATGGATTAATATTACAAATAAAATATCTTATGAATCCCTTGTGTCAACACAATAATATATCTAGTTTGAATGAGTCTCATTGACGTAATGAGGTCAATACCCATTCATCATCATCCCATTTGATATGGAAGTTACAAATAAATTTTAGGAAATCATTTTTGAATATCTATCTTTCTCATTCATTACCCATCAAAAAACCTTTCAAAATCTTGCATAATTTATTTTCTTGTAATAAAATAAATAAATTTTATGCGTTAAAAAAATGACATTTTTGGAAGAGATCTATAATTCCTCAACCCTAGTTACCCAGAGTTAGGGAATTATTACACAACATTGACATGATCACAAGAGATTAGGTCTCGAAAGGCTGATTAGTTTCAATGCATTATAATAACTAGATACCTACATATGTTTTACATTACATTATGAAATAGAGAAACAACAACATTGTGTCCCCTTTGAAGACACTCCTATCCCTTAGCCTATTCATGTATGTAAATCATAATATACATCTTTACATCCTGGGAAAAATAAAACAAAGAAATGTGTGAGCTCAGATTCTCAATAAGAATAACAATATAGCAGAAACTATGCTAAATAAGCATATTCATTTATTGGAATGTATAATACTAAAGAAAAAGACTTTTAAACATAAAATTCAACATAATATGGAATATCTAAATAAAATAATGCCATTTACGTTTTCACATGGACATTCTACTAGTCGATTAATCAAATTTAATATCAATATCTAATTTTATAATGATGGAATACATAATGATACACATCATAACCACAATTTCAAGGCCTTATGCCTATACTACAAAGAATATTTTTTCAAGGCCTTATGACAAGACACATGTTTTTCTCACTAGACCTATTCATGAATCAAGGAGCTATAGTGGGCCCTTCCCGTCACTTACTTAATCCAACGCATTACTCATATGAAATGGTTGAAAATAACATAAACATTCATATTAATACTAGTATTCAAAATGTTAATATTATAACTATAAACCATGAATGGTATACGAATAAAATATCTATCATTATATATGTCCTTTTCCCTAATCATAGATTTTTTGGAATATTGTATCATATAATAATATATTATTTGATTAAAAAATCAATTTATTTCAATTTTTACACAATTTAGTATTTGGTTTTTGTGAAGGTCAAAAAACATGATAACATTGAACAGAATGAAATAAATCAATCAAAACATGTCATATTAACCTTGATAATTTTAGTAATGCATTAGATGTTCCAATTTTCATTTATTGGTATATTTATAATATCAATTTTTTTAATCTTTCATTAATAATGTAATTAATACATCATCATTATGTCATAAATAAATTTAATAATTTAACATATAAAAATAATAAATAAATTACCAATATGTAGAAAATCTTTCAAAATTTATAATGAATATATATAGTCAAATGTATCTTATTTATAACCCGATATTAAATTTTTTTTAGTTATTAAAATTTGAATTTAACACTTTTTACTCGTCTTTAAATAAAATTATTATAAATGACATGATCAAATACAAGTTGATCAAAAATGATCATATTTTATTCCTAAGGTTGATTTAGGTCAAAATATACTCATCCAAAAGAATTAAGACATGTTTTTAGGTAATTATTATATCATGATTAATTTTAATTACACTTTTTTCCATTAATAGTGTTAAATAAAATTAAAAAGATACTATTAACCAAAAAAAATCATCCTATTGAAATAAATTTTAATTACTATTGTCAATCGTGTCTCTTAGATTTTTGAAATTCATTTCAAATATGCAGTAAAATTATGTTTTATCTGAATTTTCAAATGTGCCTTGGAGGTCGGTAAAGACGTTAAAATGTTCAATAAAATTTTATACATCTAATTTTATTATAAAATGACTCCAATGAATTAAATTGAACTAATATTGGTATTATGTATCTATTTTAACCTAAAACAAATTAAAATAAAATAATCAATTATTTAAATAAAATTTAGCTTTAAAACATTAATGAAGTGTTTTTTCACTATTAATAATAAATTGAATGTTTTCATAAAAATACTAAAAATTCACATTAAGAAAAATTTGATATTCCAAATAAAAAAATTATGTTTATTTAAAAAAATTAATTTTTAAGGAGTGTATAATATTAATTTTTTTACTCTTCACAAATGAATATAAAACGTAGTTCTTTTAAGAAAATAGTTTTTCTAAATATATATCTATTTAAAAAAACATATAAATTTCATTATAATTTAGTTTTATTTATGCAAAAACATTATAAATAACAATATTTTTTTATTAATATCAAATTATTTAATTGATAAATAAATATATCATTTAAATAATTATAATAGTAATGTGTTGTTTCGGAGAAATTCAATCTTGCATATAACGCAAGCCAAGTTAGTGTTCTGTGCTGTATAAGATATTGAATTACTTTAAACATATTACTTACTATGAAATAATGGGGTGTTACATTATACCCTCCTTCAATAAATATCTTCCTCGTAATTTGAAAATTTTCTTCAAAAATATAATTTTAAAAATTGAAAATACCTTTTCTTGAAAACCCACTTCAGAAATAGGGGTAATAAACTTTATTTTTTAATAAGAGGGAAAGGTAAATGAAAAAGTCACCACCAAATTAGGAAATTGAATTGGAGAACATTGTTGGATATTTGAGACACATAATTATAGGATAATATAAATATTTATATAGAGTGATTGAGTTCAACAATCACAAACAAGTGAGAATTAAAAAGAAAAGTTTGGGCCCAAAAGCCATAAATCTAAGATGACTTTCAATATCATTGTTTCCTCAAAACATATGGTACTAGGATTAAAAAACTTTTTAAATATCCTTTCAACAAATTATAATTATTAATTTATGAATATAATAAGAATAAAGTACCTGTCATGTAGAGTACTAGCATCTAACTCATTTCTTCCACAAACTCATCTTTCAATCCAAAAGATAATAGAACAAAAAAATAATCTATTTATTCTAATAGTATAAGTTTTCAAACAAATTAATTTATAATTCATCTATATGATCATTTAAAAAAACTAAATTATACAAACCAAGACATCACATAGTCCAATGGTAGGTGATGCACCCTTGCCAGACACGACGCGTTGTCTCATGACCTTCATGTTGTCCTTTTTATAAAAAATCCAAAAAATAATCATAAGAAATGTTTTAACCATAAACTGTTTTATTATATGTCCAAATTAATCCATTCCATCTTTTATACTTATACAAAATACATGTTTCCAAACTCATAGTCCCAAAATTTATTAAGAAGGTCAATATAATATAATGAAGATCTTTTTTTCCACATAATAACATGTGAGTACCTTCAACATGAATTCTTTTAAAACATGGAAACACCCTGAATTACCATAAAGCCTTATTTATTACATTCATGCTACCTTATTCCTTAAAAAATACTAGATATATTCCTTATATCAAAAAATTATGAATACCACAACAATGATGGTTGAACAAACCGTTAATCAGTTCCAAGGTAGTCGATAATATCTAATATAATTTATCCAAATCAACCATCTCTTATTCCAAAATCACAAACATAGTATAAAAACCATATTAAATTTTGTCTTTCCCTCAACTATATATTTTATAAAAAGTTGCACTTTTTTTTGCGTTACATTTCTTAGTACCATGTAATCTCAAATCCTCAATGAAATAGTACTGTAGTAGAATCATTTTATATTTACATAATTTATATAACCAGTTTATCATTGATAGAACACTCAAATGACATAATTCATTAATAAATATATATATAACATAAATTATTCCTCTTTATCTATGGTAGTATCAAAACTTGATTATTATCCAATAGCATAATTTGGGGTATACTCTGATTATTGAGACATCATTTCGCATAGTGTCCCAACTCCTAGTAGAAAAAGCATTGTACAATTGAAACTTTTTTCTTACCCTTGCTATCACATACTTGGTGTCCTTTTTTCCATACTTATAAAAACCCCCATTCCCTATATTCTTTTACCAATGTGATACTTTCCACAGTTATCACATATAAGAAAATATTTCTTTCCCTTCTTCAATTTATCCATATTTCACTCAGCAATCCTTTTCATTCATAGATTCCCTTCAAGGAAATAGGACTCAGAGAATTCATTAAATATCATATTCAGATATGATACTATTTAATCATATTTGTAGAATACATGGGAGACTATTTCCCTTCTAAATGTTGGCTTAAGACCATGAAAAATATGATCCTTCTAACTCTTTGGATCAGGTGTATTGTTGGAGTCCTCATTACTTCTAATGGGCACAATTTCTATACAATGGAATACACTAGGTTGGATTAATAATTATAATACCTAATTCAAAAATAGTAAAATACCTAACATAAATTGAAAACATTATGAAAATAATACATAATCATAATAAAATACTTTCTTTGAAGATATATTTACTCATAAATCCTTCATAATGGTTTTTAAGGAAAATGTGCATTATCTTAAGAATATCTATTGGGATTTTCGTAAACAAGAGTGAAGTATGGCCTGTTGTCGTGTACCAGGATACCCCGAGTCAAGCCCAAAACTAAATGCAGGAGTTTTCACTCTAATGTACATTTGTTCCAAAGCCGCCTCTACCAAATAATATCCTGACATTGATTTATTTCATGGAAAATAAACAAAATCTATACATTATGAAAGTTATAGGATGTTCTGCTATTCTAATCCTCAATGTCTATTATAGGGTACTATTCTCTAATCATATTTTTTCTAAATCTAGCTTCCAATGATTGTACTAATCTTCCTTTTATACCAATTGTAATACCCTAACCTATATTCCCATAGTGGGTGCGTTATTACATAACATTAGCATGACCACAAGAGATCAAGTCCTAATGACCAATACATTTAATAGCCTTGGAGGTTCTAGATACACACATAAGTTTTACATTAAATTATGAAATGGAAAAACAACAACTTTTATGTCCCCTTTGTACACACTCATACCCCTTAGCCTATTACTGTAGGTTAATCGTAATATACTTATTATCATCTTGGAAAAAATAAAATATAGAAATGGTTGAGGTCAGATACTCAGTACAGATAACAATATATAAGAAACTATCATAAATAATAATAAACAATTAGAGCAATGTATAAGACTAAAACACAAGCCTATTAATCAGAAACATCAAAATAATGTGTCAAAGATAAATCAAATAATTCCATTTACCTATTCTCATAGATATTTTACCAGTTCAATAATCACAAGTTATATTAATAACCAATTTCAAAATGACGGAATGCATAATGTCAGACATCATAACCACATAGTTAAGGCCTCATTCCAATACTACAAATATGATTTTGTCATGGCCTTGTGTCAAGACACTAGTTTGTCTCATAAGACCTACAGATGCATCGAGGAGCTACATCGGGATCCACCCATCAGCTACTAAGTCTAATGCATTCCTCATATGAAAAGTATAAAACATAACATAAACATTCGTATTAAAACTAGCATACAAACTGCTAATACATTAACCATAAAAATTGAATGTTATAAAAATAACACATCCACAGTCAAAAATATCAAAAAAATATCATTACAATATGGAAGATTGTATCATAATAAATCATCTTAATACAAGTGTAAAATCCCTCAAAGGATATTGACATAGATGAAATAAAAACTATTTGAATGAAATATGTATTTCGATTTAAAAACAATTTAAAGGTCACGTAATTATAAAATAAAAAATTTATTTGGAAAATATTATTATAATATAGTAAAGGAATCATTGAATGTATTATAATGGGGGAAAATAGCCACACCCTCTGTATATGTTAAAAAACATTATTACCTAAATTTCTCAAAAGGGCATAATGTACTTTTTTTGGAAAACAACAGAAAGATTCCATTAAAAACATTTTATAAATAGGAAAAAGAGTGTATAAATTAATTTTACACATATTCTATAAAATATTAAAAATGTT
The DNA here is from genome assembly GCA_963277665.1 of Viscum album. NCBI lineage: Eukaryota > Viridiplantae > Streptophyta > Magnoliopsida > Santalales > Viscaceae > Viscum > Viscum album. The sequence continues at coordinate 1,117,222,941 of OY728146.1, forward strand.
TTGAAATATATTTTATAGAAACATGGTTGTGGATGATAATGAAGTCCTCTTTGATACATTCATAAATACAACTGTTGAAAATAAAGTGATAGTAAAATTAATATTTATCATGTACTTTTCCTTAGTTGAGGTTATATTAACTGCCTATATAATAGTTCAATAATGGGAATTGATAAATTCAACAACCATATACATAAATATGATATTATATACTATCTTCTAATATTGTTTTGTTACAAATATTTTACCAGTACCATTTTTTCAGGTGTTCACTAATTCATCTACCTTTATATGTTTTGTTACATAAGTCATATTTTTTATGGATAGGATGTATTGGATTCATGTCCAGAAAGATATTAAGTTTTTAATCATTATTTTGAATCAGAAAATGAATATTATTATTTAATGGTTATGATGGGGAATGAATCTCATTGCTTTCGTAGAGATTGTAATCCATACATATGCACGAGTGACAATACCATTCTATTTATAGTTAAATCGTATGTATTTGAATGGTATATCATATATAATGAATCATTAACATGTTACTTATATTATTTAAATCAATTACACTCATTATTATACCCATCAAAATAATTTAGTGTTGAATAACAAACTACACCACGACGTGGAGACGGTAAACATTACATATTCACGTATGGTGACATTGATATTCATAGGACAAATAGAATAAAAAATGGTTGCACCATATTAATAATAACATGACAGTATGTCTAAGGTACTGAAATTATTATTTTTTATAGAAACAACAAATAAATTGGAATTGGATGAAGAATAGAACATAGAAATAGGTGATGAAATATTTACCTCTTCTTCGAGTGATTCCAATTCATCAAAACAAAAAGGGATTCTTAGGATGGCTTTTTGATCAATGTAAGGACTCTAAGATGTAGTGGGGGTATTTGGGAAGATATTTGAACAGGTTTTGGCTGAGCCAAATGGATTTGGGTTGTGATTTTTAGAGAATGGGAAGTACTCTTTAATAAGGGAGGTGCGGGACACTTTAGGAAAAGCCTGAAATATGAATTAATTATACAATTTTATTCAGTTCATAATGGATCCAAAAGGATTTATTTCGATTATTAGGAGGTGATGTCTATAAAACATCTCTACCAATAGGATTTAGACATGTTTAGGACACCATATTAATCTTATATTATAGGTTTAACTCTTAGCTAAATAGTTAACTTTTACAATGTCTTCTTGTATTTTTATATTACATTTTTAATAAACATACTATAAAATTCCCAGAGATCCCCAAATGGTTCATTAATGACATATATATCATTATATATGTCCTTTGGACAAACCATAGGTTTTTAGGAATATTATATCATTTAATAATATAGTATTTGTTTAAAAAAATCCTTTAGGTGAATTTGGACACTTTCTAGTATTTTTTTCTTTAAGTCCACAAAACCTAATTACATAAAAAAAATTGAATTCAATAAATATTAACAAGTAATATTAACCTTGAAAATTCTAATAATGAATAATAAGTATAAATTTACATTTATTGTTATATGTTTAATATCAAATGTTTTAATCAATCATTAATAAGGTAAATACTGCATCATAATTGTGTCATAAATAAATTTTATTATTTAATGTATAAAAATAAAAAATAAAATACCATGATGTAGGAAATAGTTTTTCTATTATAATGAATATTTAAAGTAGAATTTTCCATACCTATAACCCAATATTAAAAAAGTTTTAGTTTTTAAAATTTGTATTTAATACATTTTATTATTCATTAAATAAAATATTAATAAATTTCTTAATCTAATCCAAGTGGATCAAAAAGGATCATATTTTTCTCTAATGGTTTATTTTGTTAAAAATACAGATATCCAATAGAATTAGGACATGTGTTTGGATAATTATAATATAATTTTTCCATTTAATATCCTTTTTACTTTTAACCATGGAAAATAAAATCCAAAAGTTACTATTTAACTTATATTATTTTCATCGCATTGAACCAAATTTTACTTATTAATGTCAATCGTGTCTATCAAAATTTTGAAATTCAATTCACAGAAGTAGTAAAATTAAATTTTATGCGAATTTGCATATATACCTAGAAGATGTGTAAGAGACGTTAAAATGATAATTAAAAACTTATACCTCTAATTTAAATATAAAATGACTCCAGTAAATTACATTGAACTTATATCACATTATCTATTTTGACCCCAAAAATATTTATAAAAAATAATTAATTATTTAATAAAATTTAGGTTTTAAATAATAACGCAGTGGTTTTCACTATTTATCGAAAATTGAATGTTTTCATAAAAATGAAAAAAATCCACCCTAAGATAATTTTGTTATTCCCAATCCAAAAATGACATCTTTTTACCAAATTAATATTCAAGGAAAATATATTATTAATTTTATTCTTGTTCACAAAAATACATAAAAAGTTTTTCTTTTAAGAAAATAGTTTTCTAAATATATAACTATTTTATCAAAAAATATACATTTCATTATAAATAATTTTTATTAATGTGAAAACATTATAAATAAAAAAAATTTATCTGTACTATTCAAATCACAATATTTAATTGAAAAATAAATATATCATTTAAATAATTAAATTACTAATGTATTGCTTCGTAAAAAATCAATCTTGCGTATAACACTAGCCAAGTCGGTGTTGCGTGCAGTATTAGCAGTTAACTTACTATAAATATATGACATACTATGAAATATATCGATGTTACAAGATCCATTATCAAGAAAATAATTACCCACATTTAAATGTCAGGATGATAATAACTTTAAAAATAACAAAATTCTTGAATTAAAATATATGAAATTTCATGACCAATTATAGAATATGACCATATATACTAATATTATTACATTAACAGAAATTTAAAATCAACATAATGCACATAAATTTTTATAATTAATTATTGGAACATATATAAGGTATTTAATAATTAAATATTAATTAAAAACAAGAAATATCGAAATCAATATATGTTTAATATTTTAAAATTATGAAATAAAACAATAAATATAAACAAAATAAAATATTTTTTTACAAATGAAAAATAACTTCCCTTACATAATCAATTTCATTTATAAAAAAAATTTAAAGTAGCTTTTTCAGTATTAATAATATATAATTAATTTTCTTATAATTTAAATTATGTAAGGATAGTGTCATTTGAAAAAAAAATCCCTATATACTAAATAGAAGATCATTTATTTTTTAATATAAATAACCCAATTTCAATTTTATATTAAAACCAAATTTTTTTATACATATAATATTTAATAACATTAAAACGCTAAATAAAATTATAATTTTGAATATATATATATATAATTAGAAAATAAAACTGAAGATTTATAATACCATACACGGGAGACAAACACATTCTTATCAGAAAAATAGAGAAAATGAAAATAAGGGATACACCCCTCCTTTTGTCAACCACCTTAAAAACAAATTCCACCATTCTAGACAACCTACCAAATAAATCCTCTCCTAACACACTTAAATATATACACATAGCTTGCACATATTTAATTCATACATTGAAAACAGAAAAAAAAAATTAAAATTTTAATAGAATACATCACCTAATGTTACAAATGTGTGATTAGTGATTTGTTGATTCAGTTATGATTTTAAATAAGTGATGAAAAAATTATATTTTTAGCTGAATTATTTGAAAAATAATAAATTTTAATACCTATAATGAATAATAATGGATTAAAAATTGTTAATTATTTCCCAAAATATGGATAAAGTACTGAAAATGATTACAATTTTCCATATATATAAAAAAATTTATCTGTATAGGTTCGACAGGGAAGAAATTAAAATAAACCAATGTTGACCTTATTTTTAAAAAAAACTCAATTAAATAAGTGTAATTAAATCACTAGTAAAATGAATAACATGTAGAAAATACACTAAAAATGATGCTAGAAACAACATTCATACACATAAAATTGAAATATATACATAATCAAGCCACAAAGATCACGATTCATAAAAGATGGTGGATTATGTATAGCGCACACCTAGTTTCCGCATTCCAATGCGATTGCACTCTTGTAATGTTGATCTTATCCAACATGGATTGAAAACCATATGAATCAATGCCTATCTAGAGGTTATTATCATTTGACATTCAACATTATTGGGTGTTCGAGGGTTTTTGACCTCAACTATGATAAAATTTATCTCTTCTAATCATGGTTTGCACTCGAGCTCTCATCTAGGGCTGAAGCCCCACTGAGATCCCCCATTCCATTGTTGAATCACTATCGGTGTTCGACCCAACATCCCAAAAAGGATCCCTCCAATTTTTGTTTTCGAAAAAAATGCAATTGTCCATCTTGTAAACTCATTTATATGGTAATTTTAAAGAAAAAAATTATTATTATTATTATTCTCAAAATATTTCTAATTCAACTATTAGATGAAAAAATATTCATTTTATTTAGAATTATCACAATTCATAAAATAATATATTTATAATTTTCAAAAAAAATTAAACCAATTCATATTCAATATTTTATATTGGATAAATAAACCTAATATTCTATAATTATATTAATTTTTTAATTGATAATTTTAATTATTTTATAATAATAGATCATACCTTTTAAAAATACTAAAAAAATTTAAAAGTTTTTACCTTTAATATAAAATATAGAAGACATATTTTATAATATAATATTTACTTTAAAAATTACTAGAAATTTTGTATTAATATTACTTATTATAATTAATTTCGGTATATTTTATCAATTATAATAGTAATTATATTGTTAAATTAATTAACATATTTACAAACTATTAAATTATTATGCATACGTTTTTTATCATTTATAATATATTTCAATTTATTTAGAACTAGATTTTTTAACATATATAATATTTCATGTTTAATTTCATTTTTAAATATACTTGTAGATTGTTTTTTAATTGAAAAAAGTAATTTCAATAATTCAATAATTCACTAATATGGATAAATTATTTTATAAAAATATTATATTTTCATTATAAAAAATCATTAATTCTACTTTTAAAATGTATAATATTGTATTCATTACAAATTTAGATATCAATTTTTTATTGCTATCATTGAAATAATTTTTATATCAATATAAATCTAAGAAAGTTAAAAGATATAATTTTAATTTTAAACATAGTATTTTAACTTATATTGTGGAAGTGAACTATTGGTCACATATGGCGGTTGACTATGATTCTCATTTGAATTCGATTTTTTGCGTGGGTCGTTGAGCTATGAGTTCAGTAATGAGTTGAATATAATGGTACAGTACAAAAAACCATTTCATTGGTGATTTTTTTGTAGTGTTTCTCCAAAAAAACATTACTAAATAAACAATGTTACCCCACAAAAACATCACCAAAAATATATTTATTTATATAACTCACTTCCCCGCATCAATGTAAATATATATAGATATATATATATTAATTTATATTTATATATATATTAATGTATGTAAAAAATGAAACACAGATAATCACATATATAAAAATATGAATACTTATATATATATTTAATCACACACAAACACTCTCACACAAACATATAGAAATTTTAAATCTAGTGATGTTTTTTAGTAAAAGTGCCTAATTACTGACATTTTTAATTTATTTAATAACACGACAAATTATATTTATATACACACATTTATACTTATATATCTATTCAGAAAGGCACACAAACACATATATAAAAAGTATTTATATGTAAAAAAAATATTAATATCAACACATATAATATATGTTAATATAATTTAAACATATAAATAAGCACAACAAATAATCATATATGTATATATATATATTATAAATATGAAATATGAACAAAACACACACACTTATATAACATGAAACATATATATATATATATATATAATCACATATATATATTAAATATATATATTTAAAATATAAACCATAAACATATAATTAATATATATATATATGATATAATATAATATAACCATATATATATATTCATTAAAAATATATATGATATATTTATATGTATATATATTAATAAATTTAAATATATTAATATAATTAATTTTAAATACTAAATTCTATTTATATATATTAATAGAACATAAAAAATGAAATATTTTCAATTTAGTAACATATTTTTTTGGAAAACGTTACTATATTTGTTATAATTTTACCTATGTTTTAAAATGTGGCTAGTTACATATATATATATATATATATATTTGATTATTAATAATTATATATATCTATAAAACACATATATATTTACAAGCGCGTGTGTGCACACACACACATATATATTAATATAAACATAAAATATATCTAATTTATATATAATATAAACATATACATTTATAAACATATATATATAATCATATATAAATATATAAAAATATTTATAAACATAAAATAGAATCATATATGCAAAATATTAATATATAATTATATAAAATAAACATATATATGTATATTTCAACATGAAATATATATATATATATCAAACAAATTATATTAAATATTAAATATAAACATAGATATATTAATATTGAATAATATTTAAATTTTTTCTATCTATATAAATATATGATAATACAATTATAGTTCAAAAGGTAAAATAGCCTAGTTGGTTGCCTTCTACCATTGTATGTTTGAGTTTAATGAATCTAATCCTAGGGGGGTGTTTTTCATTCAATGGCATGGATGACTGGGCATCTGGAAAATGAGAATAGGAGGATGACTAAAGCCATTTTACTAATGGGGTGATGGATTGTCACTAAATAGTCGTATTTATAAATTCCACTAAACATAGTTCCTTTATAAAAGTCTATTTACTGAGGTTTCTTGAAAACATTGGCACGTGAGGTGTCACTAAATTCACGATGTTTAAAATTGTCACAACATTAGTGATTTCTCATTTAGAGATGATTTTATAAAACATCAGTAACTGAATTAACGACGTTTTGAATGATCTCCAATTTAAGAAATAATCCCTAATTAATGTTTCTTTATAGTGTTGTTCATATGGTGGGGAGTACCATATCTGTCAAAGATAAATGTCCTAATTCGTTGTAGAGTTTTTAACATTTTGACACTGTTTGTTCAATAGTTAGGATACTGCAGTTGTGTGAATGGTTGGGATTAAGGAATGTATTTTTTTTCAAGAAAATATTCTTAGAGACAAGAAAGATTATATTGGTTATACTGTAATAGATCATGTTTTTTCATACAATAAACATTGATAAGATATTTGAATTTGTTATTTTAAATAATTGTTAAGGGTAAAATGGTCATTTCACCAAAGTATATAAACGTGAATAATTTTTTCAGATCACCCCATTAGTCTCATAATAGGGTTTTACCTAAGTATATATGTATGATATAATTCTATGATGTTCATATTTTAGGGGATTAATTTATATTTATTTTTTAATTCAATAAATATTAATTTATTTTCACTAGTTTTGTTTGACCATTTATTTGTAATAGATGGTTAAATTGATAATTCATCTTCCCACCCATTTTGGAAACCCTTGAGGTTATTTAACGACTCATATGAGTTCTTTCAGTGAGTTTTATTATCGCAAGGATCCTCTATAGGATTCCAATACATTCTTTTTAACGTAGAGGATTATTTGTATGAGGAATCTACCTTACAAAAATTTTTGAGGGTCCCTTATTGGACACCTTAACTAAAATGATTATACTAAGGGATACCAAGATGGATTGATACTAAAACTTATGTTCTTTATTGAGGATCCCTGGAGGGATAGAGATATATATGAACCATATATGAGGATCCAATATAGGATTACTCTACAGTATATGGAATTAAGGATCCCATGTATGGCTCATATGACTATGCCTATTGTTCAAGGATCCCATGTAAGATTCAAAATTTTCCCTTCTCTTCAAAAGATCCTGACTGGGATTACCTTACTTATACTCTACCTTAGTTCATCCCAAGAGAGATTCCTTCATATATCTATTGACATAATGGATCCCATGTTGGATAACTATAAAATTTTTAGACTTATGAGACCTTGTGAGTGCCCCAATGATTGAATGAACCTGAGCATGGTTGACGGTTTTGGATAGTGATGGTAGTGATTTCCATCTTAGAACCCAAGATGATCTTGTATTAAAATGGGAAAAGGCAGTAGGGGTGCGCTTTGGTATACATCCTCAATCACTATTTTTGGAATTCACTTTTTTATTACTAATGTAGTGATTATTACTAGAGGAGTTTCAAAGTGGGTCATTGAAGATCCAAAAGTGAAAACACAACTTTTTTGGGATCTCCAAATGTACATACATTAATCTGAATATTGATCCCTTATTATTGTGAATTTCCATAGTGCTTTCTAAAATGATTATTTTTAGCAAATTTATTATATTAGTTTGGATTCTCGGATGAGATTCCTAGGATCTGGTTGTTGAGACGTCCCATTAAGGATTCCAAAAAAAAATTCCAATATTCATACTTCTTAGCCCCTTTTGTTAATTAATTAGCATGCCCATATATTCTTCATTATATCCATATTTTGAGTTGTAAATCTTTATAGCTTCTTTGAGCCCCTCAAGATACAAGATAAGGATGATTACTCTCTCCTAAGTCATTTTTATTATGAAGCAGATTCCACTCCCATCAACTTTTGGTTCAATTGATATGATTGTGCTCTAATCGATATTGGAATGGATTCAATTTCACTATGAAATATAGGGGTGAAATCCCAAATGATTATACATAAGTATTAACACACTCTTCTATATTTGGGAACAGATTCTAGTTGATAATATTATATATCAATGGAATCCAAAAAGATTATACTCATAGATGATTACGATCTCCCGAGGGATGGGGATAATTACTCTATCATATATGTAATACATTATAATAGTGGTGGAAATGGAACCCCTCTCCCTTGAGGTGACATATATTCATGGGTGATTACACTATTAAAAACAACAGGGATGATTATGCTATCCCTGATTTATTATAGGTCACCTAAGGGACATACCCTTAATGTACATCCCATTTTTGATGTCATGACTTCCTATGGACCATGACCTTTGTCTCAGACATTAGACTATATTTACATGGAATTGGTGACCTAATTTCAAAATCTATGTCCATTTATTTCATTTCTAATTATTTAATTGGATCCAATATTTTATATATTAGAACCTATTATCTGTAAGTATACGGATAAGAAAATTGTCTCCATATGGTGAAATATCCTTCTTAGATGCATTTCCAATGATGGATGAAGTGGCTATTTTTTTATCAATAATAAGGACATATGGTTAGACATAATTATTCATAGTATTAGTGGTAAGTCATCTAACTCAATGATCTACCCATATGATGTTTACATGATCAGGATTACAAATCCAAGGAACAGTTTCATATTTTTAATGATAGTAATTTTAACATATTCATGTATGTACACATGTATATATGTATATATAAATTTATGGAAATATATTTTTACACTAATAATTAAATATACACATTATAGGACATTCCCTAATTGATTGTGGTTCCATTCATAGGGATCAACTACAGTTTATGTAATAAGATTATTATATCGTTTTCAGTTGTAACATAGATATGCTGAACATATTTCATGAGAATACACATAGTCTAGTAGATTTATTAGTTAATCTTTATTGTGGAACCTGGGGATTATTTCAATCCCTTGTACGTTCACTTCGGTTTTCATTTAGTCTTTATGTATTATGTTCTAGTTGAGAACATATTATCTGATGGATAAGACATAGGTACATGGTTCCATGTTTGAGTAGAGATGCTCATGTAAGTTCTTTTGATAGGGATGGAGCATCTTAAAAGTGCCATTAAGATAGGGAATGTGGTCTAGCTCGGAGATATTAGTAAATGCATGTATTTATTATTTTTGTTTCCATAATGTAATAAAAAATTTATATACAACCTAGTGGTGGAATTGTTTATTTGTATGATATGAATGTTTGGGATTTTACAAGATTTACTTTAATATTAGAGAAATATTCTGTTCCAATTTATTTACTAATTATTCTTTATGATTATTAATATTGTGTATGATAATAACTTATTTTTTCTGAATTTTCACTCGGAGATGAGGTTATGGACTCACCAATATCACACTATATGTCAATTATTATATTCAAAAACCTCTAGTGTATGTGTAGCTATTCTTGAGTAATTATGGTGAACCAGATCAGAGCATCAATTTAGTGTCATCCGAGCTGTGATTTTATATAACTTATAGTCTAGAATACTTCAAATATATTAAAAGAATAACCTCATTCACCATAAGAGTGAAATATTGGAATTATATATTTTTCACATTAAATTTTTATGTCTTGTTTTAACATTTCCTGTTATGAGTAGAGTAGAAACATTTCACTATATCCATGTGATTCAATCTCCCAATTCCTTTTCTAATTTTTTATAATAAAATATTTTCCTATAATCATTTAAATGTAATTCAACATCATATTTGGTTACCATTTATCTTTTGATGTCTCATCCACACCCAGATATAAAAAATATTTATTTTAGATATAGAATGATATAAGAATTGTATATGAATTATATATTTCTAGTGAATGTATTATAATGTTCATCCTTCCGGAAATTTAATTAAATAATCATTTTCTCATTTAAAATACACCATTTTTTATAATCCCCTACGAAATAAACCAGTTATGTTTTATCATTTTTCTCAACATAAACTCCCATTTTGTTGCAACCTTATACTATTCCAATTTTAATATAAAATTTCAATATATTTTTTAAAAAGTTTTTTCTCTCATACTCTATAATAACATGTCATTTAATTATGAATATTTGAATTTCAATTTATCACTACCCACCATTACATTATTCTAAATTCATCATTATGTATTTTTTAATAAAGGTTTTAATTACTATCCCCTTGTAATATTAACCAACAAACATCATTAAGAACTAATAAAAACAAACATTTAATACTCTTAATCCTCTATCAAATATGTATTCCAAAATTAATTTTGTACTATAGAAAACCTCACACACATACAATAACATATATAATTTATGATATTTCATTTTCCATTTTGATACACAAAACATTTGAAGGATTTTTTATCTATTATATATGTTACTTACTCCATAATATATATTCTCCTTCGATGGATATAATTAAAATAACTTCCATTACACTATTGAGGTTGATATTTTATTATGTGGGTTAAAATTTTATAATTATTACGCCATATATCTCCATGATAATACAAGAATTGATGGTGTAATGTATTGCATGCCTCAATTTTAAAATTTTTACTTTTTTTCATAAATTGTTACCATGAACGTCAGTAACCAAGGCATTCATCATATTAAGGTCATTTCAACTAAATTTTTTCCATCCATAGGGAATTATGTTCCTTAATTCATAAATGTATAACCATTTGGGTCCTTATTTTTCATATTTACTGCTCATGACAAGATTTTTATATATGATCATATAGAATATTTAATTTCATCCAATAATCTATTATCTATTATAGTATTATGACTCCATTGTAATTTATACTACTCTATATTTATAAAAAAAAATTAATGATTAAATAAAATGGTAAAAAATCTTTTTGTGTTTGATTATTTATTAATTATCCTTCCATCCATACATTAAGAGGGGATAATTTACATATAATAAAATAAAATATGGAAATAAAATAATTTAAAAATAAATAATTTTTTTCATAAATTAAAGTACCAATACACACATAGAATACTCTATAAACATTGACTGGTATATACCATACAAAGTACCTAGATTTTTTAATGGGTTAACTATCCTATTACAGAGTTCTCTTTACAATGGTGGTAAAAAATATACTCTTTATTTTTACTAATGTAGCATTAGAAAAAAAATACATGTGGATTTTAAATAATGATATTACCAAAAATTGGATAATAATTTTGAATGAAAATGTTTTATCAAGTATTAGTTTTCAAAATATTATCTATGTTGGATTATTCTTTTTTTAATCAAAATTTTGGAATAATCATATCACCATTGAGTTCTGAAATGTATGATAATGTTAAAAAACATTTGGAAATAATTGAACATCGATATAAACAAGTGATAGTGGTCTGATCAATATCAAAACAAAAGAGTAAATTTCAATGTATAATGTGATAAATGTATAGGACTGCACTTCTCTATACGTTCAATCATGCCATTGTCTTGGACTCTAACACATTCTCTATGGATTCTATCACATTGTGAGGTTCCAAAACATGATTAATTATTCATTTAAAAAATATAATAAAAAAATAAGAACTACAGAAAACAGAAATCTTTGAATAAATTTATTATCAATATTGATGTAATTTAAAAAAGACGATATTATTTTATCACATAACTAATAAAATTATCCATTTCTAAATATATAATAATAAATATAGAGTATAAATAAATATATATAAATAATTTTGAAAATAATTACTGAATAAAATAATATAATTCAATTATAGATATATAGAATTAACAAAAATTTATTCTCCTAACATATTTACGAATATATACCCATATGTACATAAATAGAAATAAAACATTTTAACACCTTAAATATATAAAAACAAAATTTTAGATTGAAAAAAATACAGTAAAGTTAATATTCAAATCTTATTTTAAGTATTAAAATATTAACCAAACTGAATTTAATATAAGAGAAACAAATAGAGAAAAAATAATCCAAAAAATTCATATATTTTTTATAATCTATTATTCATCATAACCCTGACTTATCCTATTTATAATGTTATATAAAATATAAAACAAATATATTTTAATACATCTGTAAAAATGAAATATTTGATGAATATTTATTACGGAACACTAATAATTATTTTTTCATCTACATTATGGAAACTAATTTTTTTCAAACTAGTCCCACAGGAACAATAGTTCCAATATAAAAATACTATGAAGTAGTATCCTTATGACCATTAATAAATCACTGAATAAATTATACCAATGATGGTTGAGCCTCTATAATATGAATTACTATAAATCATTTTATGTAATTAGTGGGCCTATACTAATAGTTTCATTATCAGCTATCATAATAGCCTATAATGTTATAACAAATAACCAAGAACATCTTATAGAAATGTTCCAAAATAAAAATTTTCAACTAAATCATGGCTCCATTAAGGAATTGGTTGGAAAATAGAAACAACTATATAAAAAATAATAATGGGATGTATTATTATAATAAATCATCAGAGAATATAATGAAATAATCAATAAAGACCATAATATAAAAAATTTATATTCCATAATACATGTAATGTGATTCATAGAAAACTATATAACAAGAAAAATCTGAATTATAAGCTCTTAAGGATGTGAATAAAACAATATATCTAAACAACACATTGAAATTTCAAGATCGATAACTTAATCATTCATGAAAAATTGAATAATATATTTATATATATATTGAAAGGAATACATGTATAATGTGTTGGATCATCCTTAATTACTCTCACACAAATGTGTAAGAGTCACATTAATGCCTTAGTAAATCTATAGATGAACCAACATACACCTAAAATTGGAAATTTTTAATAATCCTTACAATATTTTAATAACACAATATTTCATCTAATTAAAAAAACATATTATTGAAGGATATGTTTAGATGGTACCTCGAAACAACTTTCCACTGATATTTCACTCTTTGACCCCAACAAAAAAAATACATGTGCTTCAATACCTTATGTAGGTGGTATATTTTACAATATATCCCATATAAACACTATGTACTGTATAAAATAACCATATAATTATCATCACCAAATAATCACCACTAACAAACACCACATAGCTCTGACATCATAGAACACCACAGCCACATAAAATAAAATTTTTATATAACCATAAGTGTAAAATTTAATGAATTTGATAAACATAAATCGTATTCCCTTCTCCAACTATACACAATTACCTCCATTAATTTTAATTGAACCATGTGACCCTATATATGAAATACTATACTCAAGAGATCAAGAGTCAGGCGCTCCTTCTCCCATTAAAATATAATAAAAAGTAAAGTACAGAAAATAATGTCATGGGAAAACTCTACAATGGTGAGTATAAATCACTCCATCACGATAACCATAGTCAAGGAAATTACAATACCTAGGAAAAAAAGACTAAATAGAGGTGGCCTCTAAGATTCCTCTCTTTGAGAGGGAATCCTCAACCTGATTAGCCTCCCGATATACATGTGTGACTTCCAGAGATAACATTTCCATAAGCCGAAGAAAATCACCCCTGTCAGATATCATCTTCCATGGAACATTCTATGATCGATCATTGATAATTTGGACTGTAACAAATGAGCCTAACTCTATCCATAACACATTCCAATCATATTTCATGGCGTACCTGACTGCTTTTATCACTTCCCACAACTCCTCTTCAATTTCATATCCATTTCCTATATAATGAAAAAAAGTATCCTTTCAAAATCCCATCGTAAGTATGAAAAACTCCACCTCATCAAGAAGGCCCCAGTGCTCCAGAATCTGCTCCATCAACGTTAACTTGTAGCCATCGAGGGATGGGTGGTATCTATCTTACATACATCATCATCAATGGATTTTTCATCCTAGAATTGACACCATGTGATCTAAGAAAAATCAAATCAGATATATCATTTTTCCTTGAACCAGTCAGCACTTTAGAATCATTCAGAATTTCCCGATGCAAGAATAGAACCCCATCATGAAGTGATGTCTGGACATTATTGAATATAAGTTCATTTTATGTCATCCAGATGAAAGAAATAACATTTTCAGAAGCAACAAGCAGCTATGACCAGACCTACTCACTACACGAAGTCCCACATATAAACTGCAACAACCCATAAACGGATTGAAAATTGAGAGAGCAGTATAAAATATACTGTACATATGTCCACAACCTACATGAAAATTGACAAGAAACAAAAACATGTGAGATAGACTCATCCACCTCTAAACATGGGAGGCAGACCGAGGCCAGATGTATCCCAGTTCACTTCAAGTAGACCGGTAGTGGAATCCTCTACTTCCATATTTTCTAGATTAAAATATATTGTGCATGAGGAATAAGATCCTTGTAAAAAATTGTGACCTAGTGAGTAGGGTTCAAAGAGACACCACAATGAATTCTATAGCACTACCTTGTGGTGAACCAGCCATGAAGGTTGGGCATCCAAACCAAAACGTCACAGTCATAGATGTAGTACCTTGAGATTTCAAGGTGAACACCACTGGGTAGCATTCCAATGAGATCCATATTTTCATGAAAGGTAGAAGTGGTTATGTTTTTCAGTGAAGATAAAATAAGGGAATTATCTACAATGGATCGAGAAAGAAAAGGTGTAGTCCAACTGTTCAGATGTGTCTGTTTACAAACCATCCATTTAGAACAATCCAATAGATCATCATATTCGTTTTTCAGAGTAGTCCATATAGAAGAACTAAAATAATTGGGATAGCCTGCATGAAGTTTCTCAACAAACTCTTGAGAAAAAAATCCAGAGAGTTATCTGGTATTGAAAGGAGTTTCCATATAATTTTTTTAATAAGAGTATCATTAAAGATTCTGAAATCTTTGATTACCAAAACACCTATACTTATAGGTTTAATGTAGTCCTTCCAGGCCATAGTAACAAGTTTTCTTTCATGAATTGATCAAGTCCATATGAAGATTCTGACTTTACCATTTAAATCCTTGATAAGAGCTCTAAGACATCTATATAAATAGAATGAGTACACAAACATTGATGTTATCACTGAATTGACCAAACATACTCTCCCAGCATGAGACAGACTCTTCCCCTTCCATCGTGCAAGCTCACTTGTAATCCTTAATGCAATACAATCCAGGTAACATCTCTTTACCCTGCCCCAAAAAATTGGTACCCCATTCTAATTAAAAGTAAAAGATCCTATTTTCACCCCAAGCTCACAAGAATGTAATATCTACCTTGATGTTGAAATTCCTCCACCAAAGATGACAGATGATTTTCCGCATCTAATGAACTGACCCACATCCTCTTAATAGTGTGAGAAGATACCTTTAATACCACATATGGTACCTTTATATTCTCTCCCATATAGAAAGATGTCATCATCATAGAATAATTGGGACGGGGCGCATAACTCTCTACCCACTCGCATCTTCCGATACCATCCAAAATTAGCCAAATCAGTGAGACACCAACTCAAATAATCTTCAGAAAAGGCAAATAGCTGACCAGAAAGAGGGTCACCATGTCTTACACCTCTGGAGATTTGGAAGAAACCCCTAGGTGAACCATTAACCATAATTGATATCCTAGAACTATCTAGAATAGAACCAGTCAACCTAATGCATTTCTGGGAGAAACCATGAATTTTGAGAATTGTAAATAGAAAATTCCATCTAATTGTGTCAAAGGCCTTAGATATGTCAATTTTCACTACCATATTTCCGTCATTTACCTTAATTTTCATATCATTAACAAATTCAGAGGTATTTTAATGATAACTTTGTACATTACTCCCTGGAAAACACCCAAACTGATTATACGAGATGTGGTCCTTTGAAATCTTACCAAGCCTTTTAGCCATGATCTTACTAATTAGTTTTGGCAGGGTATTTCCAATAGCAACATGTCTGAAATCTGTTTTATCAAGAGCACTCTATTTCTTAGGAATTAATGCCACAATGTTAGCATTTATTCCAAAGGGCATGTATGAAAACCTGAATAAATCATTCACAACATTTACAATATCCACACTAACGATATCCCAATAACACATGAAGAAATTTTTAGTAAATCCATCAGGGCCTACCATACTGTCAATGTTCAAAGAAAATAAACCATAATGTATTTCCATTACACTAGGGATATCAAAAATATTCTTTTTTTTATCCTCTCTAATATAAGGTTCAATGCAGATGATAATATTAATGGAGTTATCATTTCTAGTATCTGAATACAGTTTCTCAAAATAGCATGTCATAACATCTAGTATCTAATTCTTAGAACATAACATGTTTCCATAAATGATGACTTCATTCAGGCCACTCTTGGATCGTTTTTCTATATTCATGCAATGATAAATCATTGAATTATTGTCCCCTTCCTTAAATTATCGAAGATTGAATTGATTCTGAACTAGGTTTCCTTTGAGGGTAAAAAGCCTGTCCAGATTTGCAGTAGCATGAATTTCTTCTCGAGGGGGTACATCCTGGTACAGATTTCTTTTTTGACAATGTAATAAAGTATTTTCAGCCTCACCTTAACAGCCATTAGCTTACACTAAAGGACATGAGCAGGGATACCCGAGAAAACATCAGCCCATTCATTTCTGAAAATATCCCTATAGCCCGGTATCAAAACCTAGGTATTGTTAAATTTGAAAGGGATAGGAGTTGACCTTGATTTATTAAAACAAACATCCATGAGAACGAGATTATGATCAGAGTGAAGCCTCGGGAAGGTTCTCCCAGAAGCATCAATCAGCTTATTCCTCCCATCCACTTGCACAAAACAACTGTCCAACTTACTTGACTGCTTACAATGAATATTTTTTCTACTCCAGGTGAAATCATCTTCAGAAATAGACACCTCAGTGAGGCCACACCTATCAATACAACATAACAGGTCAGAGGCTACAATGCGACATAAAGTTTCACCTGTTTTCTCCACAGGCCTTAGGAAGTGTTGAAGTCACCAAGGATAACTGATCTCATGGCCATAGTTTCAGAGATATTAGACAGATTCCTCCATAGCACCCTTCTTCTTATGTACAAGTTGGATGCATAAACAAAATACATAGCAAGAGAGTCATCACCAAGAATACAAGCAACAATGAACGACTGTATGTCAAGTAAGACAGATATAAAAATAACACTGTCATGCTTTAAAACCCACAGAGATTCAGTACTCAACACAAAAAGATTATTTGAAACAAATGAGTACCCCCATCGAATCCCACTTAATGGAGCTCAATATTTATAATTTCATTCTTGGTTCAAAAATTCCTCATTTACTGATCTATACCCTGAAGGGAGTATATGGGAGTGGATTAATCTGTGTTCTAATATTTTTTATTAATGAAATATTTCATTTGAGTGTTGTATCAACGTTAAAATGGTTATATGAATTATGTAAATAAAAAATGATTATAATGTAGTACTTTTTCATTGAGGATTTGAGATTATATGGTACTATGAAAAGTGGTGCAAAAACAGGTTCAAATTTTTATAAAATATATGGTTGATGGAAAGATAAAAATAAATATTGTTTTGATACTGTTGTCGTGATTTTGGAATAAGATATGGTAGATTTGGATAAATTACATTGGATATTATTGACTACCTTTGAGCTGATTATTGGTTTTATTATACCATCATTATTGGAGTATTCAATTTTTTTGGATATATAGAATATATTTAGTATTCTATAAGGAATAAGGTAGCATGAATGTATTCAATATGGCTTTATGGTAATTCAGGTTATTTCCCAGTTTCAAGAGAATACATGTTGAAGGTACTCACATGTTATTATGTGGAAAATGGAGATCTTCATTATATTATGTTGACCATCCTAATAAATTTTGGGACTATGACTATGTACCCTCCATGAATCATTATGATTCGCAACTATATTACATCTCTTACACTTCTCCTAGTGTACCGATTCTTGGTAGGTAATGTATTTACCACATGTGAGTCACTACCCCTAATCCACACTCACATTCCAATTAGAACCTAACCAATAATGAACTATTGGGTTGACTATATCAAATCAATGCCACCCATTTCAATTTATTGACATTTCCATTTTCATCCAGACCCAATGTGACAATTTCTGTGATTCTTCTCTCTGGTCATCAATCCATTGCTAACACATGGATACTCATAAAACAAAACATTGTAGGAATTGTACATACCAGTTCCCACTTTATTGTTCTATCATTTCAAAATGGGTTCTCACTCAGCCACTAATTGATCACTTATCCATAATAGCACTAATATGATTTGGGTTTTTTCCAAACTAGGATTGCACACATAAACCACTAACCATTCTCTGACAATGGATTCTCATAATTTCCTAGGAGTGTCGTTTTTAATCCTCTTCAAAAACGACACATCAATTATGTTGATTTCCACCACATGATATCTCTTCAAGTGGAATCATTCCATAATCGTAAATTTCTAACCTCACTCTCACTACAGTACTGGTAGAATGTCTCAAAATCTATAAGAACTGTTTCTATTTCATTCTAGCACTCTACCCCCAATTTTGATTCCAGGAACCTACACCCATAGTGCTACAGTGATTAGAACCATCCGAATAATCACCACACCTATACAACACAATTTTTCTCACCTTATATTCATCGATATGATCCCTAAGTATATTCATGATTTCATTTAGAATTTTTTTTCATTATCCTACTATAAGATATAATTGAAATGAAGGGTATTAATGTCATATCAAAACAACAAACTGAACCTAACTCATCATAACTTGAGTCAAGAATCACCCATCCGAGAATCATGTTCCTATCTATGTGATAAACCCTACTCTTGGTATGTCACTTACACTAACTATTGGAATCCCATATTCCCTCTTAAAATATTCCTGACACCATAAATTCCAAAAGGACAATTATATGACCACCCATAATTCAAAGAATAATTTAAAAAGTCCCAAACCACTTACAAATGCAGCTAATACATACCAAAATCAAAACCACAACTATGGGGGTCCGAAATATGAATGATCCTTCACATCAAAACTAGTCTATACACATGGTATTATCACCACAGGTGATAAAACAGAATTATATATGCAATTGTAAGAATAGTATATGAACTAGTTCCATAAAATAAAGATAAAACCATGCATCAACTAACTAAAATTATAAGTAATATCCCAAAGGTCACTAGGCTCTCTCACCTATTATATCTGCAAAGGTCAAAACTCATTTATTTCATGTCCCATGGTTAACACCCCACTATTCTAATTCCATGTTCACCCAAAATTTAGTATATAAAACATGAAACTCATGGTATCATATAATCATGAAAAACCAGCCTACCCTACCTTGTATCAGGTCTGGTATAATCCTCAAGGGTATCAATCCATTACTACACATCATAGAGGATTTAAAATCTCAATCTATCTGTCTATCCCCAACACTGAAACATGATGTACTACCAAAAATATGATTTCACACCACACCATGGGGTCTATCTCAATATATAACATTGATGCCCCAAAACATTGGGCTCTTAGTATCCCCAACTACTAATACATCAGCTAATGTCATGAACACCTGACATATATGTCACATCATTATTTTTATTTACATCATTATAAAAAAACAGTTTGAATCCTATATCATTTCAAAAATTTCACACCCTATGTTTTGTTAAATACAATTTCATTCCAAAGATTAGAGGGAAAATTCAGACTAAGATCTTTATTGTCAATTTATTTATCCAACCAATCATTTTTTCACTGATTTAGAATTTATCATGAATTTCAGATACCACAATGACATTACTTCAAAAAAATTTGTATTTTTTTAATTTTAGAATGTAGATTTGTTCGTACCATTTTTGGTAAAGTTTTCCAATAATTATCAATGATGGATTAAATAAGGATATATATGAAATATATAATGCAAAAAAAACATTATTATTTTATTAATTGAAAATTATTTAATTTATATAAATATATTTCATGTTTTATGTTCCTATATATCCTGAAATCATCATTGGGATTGATCATGTAAGATTTAAATATATTATATCATGGAAAAGAACCATATAAAATTATGAGAACTCTTTAAATCCACAATCCCCAATTTTAAGTCGTAAATAGTAATAAACTATAAAAATATATAAATATGATAAATAAAAACATACACTAATAATGATATAAAGAAACATGCATATCAATAAAAACAAGCATATGAATAATATACAAATAATGTGTTCCAAGAATTATACATGAACATAAACACCCTCTATTGAATTTCCATATGAGGTTTAAAAAAAATAGATTATAACATAAAACATCATGTTTATAACCAAAATAGGAAATAAAATATAACTATAAAGAAAATTTCATATACAACAGGTCTCATCATTATTAATAAGGTTTTTCTCCCATTTAGTTGTTAATCACTCCCCGACATGAGAAAATTACCATGATCTAAAACACTCTTAGTCTCCTCTATAGTAAGACCAAATAGGGCGAAAAAAATAAAATCTATAAAGATACCAATTTTTAATGCCCTACCCAAGGATCCACAAATGTGGTGATCCGGACTAGTGAACCACATGGCCTCAGGCATGCCTTCCCATATTCAAAATCCTAGCAACTAGTGGTTAGGGCCTGTGATGCTAAATTGGGGATAAAATTCCATCATTACTAGATTAGATATATAAGTATAAGTAATTGATAGATATAAACTAAAAAAATAACAATCTAATATCATATATGCATTGGAAATGAATACATGAAACAACCATGATGTAATATATTCGGAATTATATATATGCCAAAATATATCCCAAATGGTGGATCAAATAATAATATAAAGTAATTTCCCAAATCATGAAAGGAAACTATTAAATCATAAAAAAGTGTTCAGAGGTTCTACCCATCCTCTTTTTCCATACTCCACTCTTTCATGATAACAAAACATCATGAAACATGCCCAACCCTAATATTATAACCATCAATTTAATGTCTTATTCTGAGGTACCCAATTGAAATAGAGGCTTGAGTAGCATGTAGATAGAACATAACAGGCCTCTGACAATAGTTTCAAAAAAATATCTATATCACATATCATGTACATGTAAAATTTATACTAATAAATGATTCCAAATAATCTTAATATTTAGGTAAATAAAAAATGCACCCAATGATCATGGGATTCATTGTTACACATAATGTCAGACTGAACTTTATAGGGTAGTGTCAGTGTATCTATATACATTTTTTATAGAATAACCTATTTCATGGTATACCATCAGGTAAATTGTAGTCATGGAACATAAAGGGATCCAAATAGGGTCCCAATGGGACATAACTTCAAACCTAGTCATCGAGAATCTTTGTAAATCATCCTTGACATCCTTATCAATGTAATCCAATCAAATTAATGGAATTATATAATGAAATTCGTTAAACTGAAACTGTGGAACAATGAGTCTAATGTAGTTAGATTATCTAGAAAGCCCGGAATATCGGTTCAACCCCATGTCATTCCATCTTGTATAATCAAGATGAATCCATGGATATGATCCCTTGACATTCCCACGATCACCCTAAGAGAGTCCAAGACAATAATCTATGGTTTCTGACAGATTATGCATAACTTTAATCTATGTCTGAAACCTCTAAAATAACATTAAATTATCAATCAATTTGGAATCAGTTGTAATTCATGTTATTTCATAAAAGTAAGCATCCTTTAATCTAATGATGAATCCTCCAATGGAATTCAATCCATTTCGTAGAATGAATAAACAATAACTTAATGAATTCTATTGATTATATATCTTGAACCGAATCTATTAGATAAAATATAATGAATTTTATGCCAAATAATAATGTACACAAGAAAGGCACAATCATCCAATCCTAATTTATCAAATAATCATTTTTTATCATGAAATATATCATTTATGGAAAAAACCCCATGTACCTCTATAAGGACCATTCAACCAAACACTACAACCATATCAAACACCGTTAAAAATCCCATGACATTGAGTACTCCCACTTTTCATATCAAAAGGGCCTTATCAATTTCTTAGTTCGAGATTAAATAGGGTTTTGTTCGAAATGTATAAAAGAAATTTGTTTATGGGGTAGCATACTATATATTTGTTTCACCTATACCATTATATAATAACTCATTTTAAATCTAATGTGAAAAAATAACATAATTGAATTAAAATCCCCATTCAAAACCTCAATTTTCTATTTTACTTTATTTATGGTTTTTTCAATATAATAAAATTATTTTTACAATAATATATTTTTAACATAATTCAAGAAGCTTATAATCAAAATTAGATCATCTACCATATAGAAATTGATGGTCAAATCCATTTTACCATTTAATGATTAAAACTGATTGTGTTTAATTCCATAGTCCAAAATATTCCATCATTATTGTTGGTATTTAAATCACATTTCACAACCATAGAGTGAAATTATAGCTTCACACTTAATCCTTATACATTGAAAACCATTTTTAACCCCAAATCCATTAATTTTCAAATCCCATTTATGTCCATTTCTTAATAAACAGTCATTTCTATGGTTCGAAGAATGTTAAATGTGACATTAAAGAATAAAATTACACAAAACACCAAATTTTAGGGAATAGAGAAATGAAAAATATTTCTCCTATGGCCAAACAATTATATCACCTATAAAACGTTTTATGATAATGTCTTAGGCATAAGGACAACCTACTTAATTTTTTGTGAAGTCCATTAATCTAGTATCATTTGTCAAAATGGTTGCATTCATAAGAAAACTATAAACCAATAAAATATTCATAATATTTTCCTTAAATGGAAACAATTATAGGAATATCATATGAATATAAAATATAAATAAAATAGAGGAAGGAGTATAGGTAAAATAAACATAATCACTCCAATAGATGTGATGAAACTCGATTAAATAAAGGCAACAAAGATATCCCACAATGCGATGATAAGAGATGGGGATGGGGTCGAGGAAACTACTACTAGGTGAATTGAGGCTATGAAAATATGGTGGGGAGATCTTAAAAAAATGCTTGAAAGATAACATTTCATAGTTTATGAAAATGTCATATAAGTTCACCAGCTAGCTTTTGGGATGATTATCCCAATATCTCAATAGGGTTACCGGTCTACCCACCGACATGACGGTGGGGATTCAAGAGTATACCAGAATCCTGGATCCAAATCAAATCCCTTTGTATACTCATATGACTCCTCTACCCACCTATGGAGTTTCATTATAGTCATATAACATCATTGTTTGTGTGTTAAACCTATCAAAATATTACTCTGATGCATATTTAAAAAACAGGACCCTCTATGGCGAATAAATTTCATTTTCATTATAAAATTTTAAAAATACCAATATGAACAGTGAAATTATATAAAATGTTATCCTAATAGGAAAAAATTGATTCTATATAAGTATTATATTGAGAATTTATACATCCTTCATTTTGATGTCATCTTATTCTATATATCTTGGTTATTTATTTAACATAATACATTTTCAATGAAATGTTGTTTGCACTTCAATTGAAACATATTTAGTCTTTCAAAAATACAGTATTTTTTTTAAAATCATTATTATTTCATCTAATAATAATTATTCCCCTATAATTATGGTTATCAAGATTATTCTAATGTTCCTTAAAAGTTCAATATAAAAATTTCATCACATGCAATCGATGTCTTCTTTTTATCAAGACCATTTACCATATTTAGATATTATATTGATGTATTTGTTAAATTTAAACTTTAAATTAAAATATAATTATATTAAATATTGAAAAAACAAAAAATAATTATTCACACAATGAAGTACTTCAAGAAATTTTCTTGATTATTTATAATCATATAATATAATCTTTGAATCATTGAGCCACAAAAAATAAATTTTCTATTGAAACATGATTTTACTTTTTATATGTTTATTAGAAAAATAAAATCATGTAATAGAAAATATTCCATGATATTTAGTAGAATAATTAATTATAATGTAATATTTTTAAATATATGTTGTTACATTTAATTTAAAATTTCCCTTGTAAACAAGTTTCTTATTTTATTCCACTTCAAAAACACCTTATAACTCCACAATTGTCAAATATTTTCCATTTTATATGGACTTATAAATATAAAATAATGAAAATCTAGAATAATATAAAGATGAAAGTGAACACATATATAAGGACCCATAATGATAATAACAAAATCATGTAAAAAAATTATTGGTTACTGTTTTCTTGAGAGTAAACCCAGTTGAAGAGAGTTATCTTAAAAATGATTTATAATTGTATAACAATAAAATAAAAATAAAAATTTTAATATGTATTAGATGAGATGATGTTTTCAATTATATTACATATTTAATTTCATTCCTTAATAATTTGTTATAGTGACATTCCAACATCATATATTGTCTATGGGTTGTCATATTCCATCTTTTTCAAAAAAATAGAATCTGAAAACAATCATTTATTGTGTAGATACAATAATAAGGGAGTATGGTATTTATTATTGACTCATAAAACATATTTAATGTTAGGATTGTTAGAAAATTAATCCCTTTTTCTTCTATAATTCATAAAATGATTATAAAAATTTTCAATGACATCATCTATCAAAAATAGAATTAAAAAACTTATGTCATATGGATTTCTAGAACTATTAAAATTAAAACATGTGACTTAATAATTAAAAAAACTTTTAACATGAAATAATTATTATATATTCATGTTATATAATACATTGATTTTATTTTTCAAAAAAATAATATGTTAGGATACTCTTAGACATCTACAAAACAAAAAATTTAAAAATTATTAGTTGAAAAAAATTTCTCTTATTTTTTTTCTCCCACAAATATTAATCGTAATTTTTTAACATATATGATTTAAAAGGATTCATAATGACACTATCTAGTTGATCATCTAAAATAATTAATTAGATAAGGATATCACTTTTCTACACATTATTTCTTATAAAAATATATCTCATTATAATATATTAATCCCTAAATGCATAAGAAGATTATTTTATTTTGATATAATCAATGATTTAATAACATTAATGCATTTTATATTAAACATAATTGAAAAATATGACATAGATATTTTGGAGTATATTTTTTTGAATAATAAGAAGAACAAGATACACACTCTACCTCAATACTTTACAATTAATAACATGTGAGGCATCGTTAATTTCACATGGCAGAAAATGTTAATATATTCTTTTTTTCAAACATACAAAAATCTAAAAGGCATAGTATTTTTTATTTATGTTTTCAATAACATAGAGAATATGGAATCATAAGCACAATCAATAAATCAATTTATATAGGATCACAATTTTTTATGTAAATTTCATTATAAATTAAACTAATATAAACTGCATTATAGATTCAACAATTAATTCATAAATGAAGAGAATGATGAGTGGTGAATTAATATAAAAGTATGTTATTTCATTACTGAAAATAAAAAAACCACTAATGATACTAATAAAATTATTATTTTTTTAATTATAAATATAATTTATATCTGTGCGATAAATTTTCATCAATAATTTTCTAATATGTACATTCTTAATTAACATAAGTATCAAAATAATTATTGTGCATTAAGATATAATTGAAAAATTAAAAGAGTAATCCAGTTTTCTTTCATGAATTAATTACCTATATCATGTTAAGATTTATTCATTAATTAACATGTATCATTATAATTTAACAATCAATATGTTAATAACATTTTTGTCATAACACATTAATATTTAGTTAGACAAACACCCAAGTAGTAATAAATTTATGAAATTTCATATGCATGCTTTTTCATCTATATAACTGTATTAAAAAGTTAATAAAATCATATTTGATTTTTCATTAGATATGAGTGATTAAAATATCATATAAGAGGTTATAAAACAAAAATAACTAAGAAAATATTGGTCAATCATGGAAAATTTATATGAAATAATAATTATCAAAAAATATATTCCAAAAATTATACAATTAAAATCCATATAAAAATTAAATAAAAGAAATAAAATTGAAATCCACATATTATAGACACTTCATTTGTATTTTTTAAATGTTATAGTTTTTTTTGGATAGTTTAAAATTTTTAACATTCAATAATATACTAAACGTAGATCTTTTTTCCATTGTTAGGTTTGTCCATAAAAAATATAATATTATTTATGTCATTCAATATCATTATTCCATGGTTCCCCTATAAAATAACCAAAACTTTGATGTCATATAGTAAATTTTAACTAAATATCAAATATTAAAAACATAAAATATGAAGCTTTCATTCACATTATTCAAAAAATAAATTTATTCAATTTAATGTATGTGAATTTCAAAAATATATGATGGCCAATTATCGATCCATAAATAATGAATATTATATATATATATATATATATATTCCATCATTTCAATTCACTATGGTAGTTAATGTTTTACCATGTTATAATTACATGAAATATTACATGTTATTAATTTAAAAATATTTCTAAAATATTTCTATACACATTTAGCATGATTTTATAATTATATACTACATGATTTTTTATGTTATTCCACCATGATTCACTGATAAATAGGTCTTAAAGATCAATGAAATATGAAAATTCAGAATATGTAAATCGCTATATGATTCTATAAATTTAATTTACACCAAATATGTTATATATCATGAAATGGAAAGACCATGTTGTGTTGATTCTGCGTATACCATAGTCTTATTTTAAACTTATTTTGACTTTAGTGTAGAGACCTCTATTGTGATGTGGTCCTCATTATCAAAATATATCAAAAAAATTGATAATCATAGTTTTTAAAAATTATTAATGCGTTGGTGTAGTCCAAATAATCTCTGCAAATATTGGACTCATTATGATATAACGGAAACCTACATAAAGCATCCCATTTTGCCTCAACCAACTTTTGATGAAACTAAATGTCATGTCAAATACAATACATCATTGCATCATCCCAAAATCCTTAAATGATACGATTCATTAATGACATAATCATTGGAGAGTAATAATATTTATGCCAAATTAGTTTGTCTCTATCATTTCACATCTATGTGTATCATGCTATTTTTTATCAAATGTAATATAAACTCTTCAAAAATTAATCACATTCTATAATGTTGTGGTGAAATTTCTATAGAAACAACAGAACATTTGACTCATCATTTAAAAGTATATATAATGTATCCTCATTATGACATAATCCCTATAGTTTTTCCATGATTCTATAAGATCATCATCATGAAATTCCTTTTAAAAGGATTAGGATATAATGTGATGTGTTGTAATGTGACTTGTTCCATTCTTCTTCAAAATCATCAAAACATCTATAAATTTATCTTCAGTGATCAATATTGCATAAATAATTAAACACATAATAATGTATTATTTAGTGAAAAGATCTATAAAATTTATGGTGAAATATATAAAACCACATATTTATTAATAATTCCCCTAAATATTTATTCAATGAAATCCCAAAAAAAATTCTATGAATGTGACAAATGTATTTTTTTCTCTTCCTATAGATATTCTGCACTACACCTTACAAATATTTTTGAATTCATAAATAAAATAATGATTTTATAGGATATATGAAAATATGGTTAATAGTTTCTTTATCATATTTTACAATACATTTTTTATCTATAATGTGATATATCTTAGAAGCTTCCTAAATTCAGGAATTTAAACAGAAATTATACATTAAATCAATTCCTGATACTATTAGATAAGGAATAATACTAATCATTCCTCTAAATTTATTATAATCCATATATTTTCTAACCTGACATTCATCTAATAAACTAAATATAATCATATGTTTTCTAATTATCTTACTTGAATATAATCTATCAATTTCTAGACAAACCCTTTTAAGTGCCTAATATAATTTACAAAAATTACATCAACTCTAGGATATATCTGAAAACAAAAAATGTTTACAAATTATCTAATAATAAAAATATGATAATCATTTTACATTAGAATTGAAAATAATATCAAATTAAATTACTTAGAAATCCAAATATTTTGTCTTCCATATTTATTTTAGATATCATTTTATTATTTTAGATATTATATATAAACTATAAAGTATCCACATTACAACTACCAAAACTATTATATAACAATTATAAAGAATTCCTCTCATAAAATTCCCAAGATTTTTGATTTAGTCAATATTGGCCTTTAATAATATTTAAAACCTATATAAGATTTTTATAATTCTAAAAACCCATGGGATTCATTGCATATATATTTATAGAAATGTATCCATTTAGAAAAATGGTTATCTTGTTCATCTGGTATATCTTTGATATATTTTGTACATTATATGTAAAAATAATACTTATATTTTATTAATAGTAATTCTTGATATGAAATATCTACACAGTCAATAACTACTTATTGAATACAATTGTATGCCAAAATACTGTTTATATTACTTATAATATGTCTAGAAATATCTAATTGATTTTTCAAGAACTACATCAATCCTATAATTATTTGATTTTTTAAAAGGATTACTAATTTCAATAAATAAATCATAATATTATTTATTGAATATTCTTGAATTTTAAAAATTAACCATGGAATATTTATATATTTAAAAACATCATTTTTAACAATATATGAAAAAAATACATAATTTTATCAAACTCTTCTTACTAAATTTTTTAATTTAATTAGGGAATTATGATCACAAATTATAATCAAACTAAGATAATATCTATGTGTTTTCTACATTCTTGTTCGTATATTCTCATGGCACACTATAATAAGGGCATCTTTTTATTTTTCATTCTATTAATTTTATTTGGAATTATATGAGTAAATATCCCCACCAAAATAATTTTTATTCTTATTGAATGATACATTGAAATTATCTTTCTCATCAAACATAACATGGAATGATTTATAATAATCTATTTTTCAATTGTTAAATAGTTTATAAGGAATTTTTTGAGAACAGTAACCATGAAATATTCCATCATCTAACATATAACAAATTTTTCATGATTATATATTTTATAAAGGATGAATAGTGTACACCCAAAAAATAAATACTATCCCACCTTGTGATTCCTTCCATTATAAATTACTTTAATATACACACTGGTAATCAACCTATTATGATTTATATTATAATAATAGTAAGATATATTTATCTCGTATTCCTACACAAACACCAGAAACATGAATTCACTGAAAATAATCATTCCATATTGTTAATTATTAAATTTAACCTCTATGAAACACCATTTTTAATATATCTGTTGATGATGAAATTTTTCATAAATATACATTTTCATATAGATTTTTTTTCAAAAAAATGGGGGTGAAATTGTTTCTATTTTAACTACAAATTGATACTACTTTGAGTCATTTTTCATTATATACTATACTATTATAGATTAAAGACAGTAATGGAGTTTTATTTTTATCATTCAAAAGGTGCACCCATTAAAATCATGTATAGTCCACCACTATAATAATTTTTTACGTACTTTATCAATGTATTGATGTCTATATATGTTAATATTATACATGTGTTTCAAGTAAACTATTTTTTATTTTCTATTACATTTTGTGGATTAAATGATTTATTCTATTTCATATTTTTTTTATAAAAATAACAGTATTAATTTTTTATGTCCACCGTAATATTATGAATATATAAACAACTTTTATGTTTATAAAAATTCTGTAGAAATTTAATATTTCATTTTCAAATCCCTCAATACATAATTATAGTACCTATCTTTATATTTATAAAAAATATTATATTTTTTCATTTTTAATTCATCAAGGTTTAATGTATAATTTTTCTTATAAAGATTAATAGTAAATAAAGCTAAATGTTTCTCAAAAACAATTAATTTATCTTTGTTAAATTTTATCAATATTCCACTTTCTCATAATTAAGATAATGAATCAAAAAGTCGTTCCACTCAAAAATCATTTTCATTGAAATTGTAATTCTTTTAGAGTGGTAGCTCTTACATATCATCTATTAAAGTATTTAAAATTCTATAGATTATAAGCCAATTGATTTTAAAAAAAACAATATCATTATGTAAAATTTATTTTATGGTAAATAAAATTCTTTCTCCAAAAAAGATTTAATAATAGGGAATTTCGGTACCCATGATACATTCAGTCCAACTGAATTAGTCATAGTTCCATTAATTACCCAAAAAATATCAATGTACATTAATAATGGGTTTTAGTCGATATATATTTAGAATATAAATATTTTGTATAAAATAATGACAAAGGATTCCAAAGATTTTATACACTAATATTGCAATATCAAATTCAATAAATATAACAATAATATTTGAGACAAATATGATTTTGATTTTTTATAAAAATGATCCAATATGTTACGATAACCAAAAATATTAAACCAATACCATTTCTAGTATTATTCATTAATTAAAATGATATCATTTTTTATGATTCCCTTTTTTATTGATTAATTTGATCATGCCCAAGTTTAATTTTTATGATTCTTCTATATATTTCTATACCCCACCTGATTCAGAATTATTTTTATAGAATTAATATTTTTTATTTTTTATCTTCTTATGTCAAATTTTTATTTTCATTTACAAACGTTATTTTTTTGTGCTTTAGATATATATATAAGAATTAATATTTTATAAAAATATATTGATACTTATCAAAAATTTAATTTAATTTTTCTACCCCATTTTTATCTCAAATAAAATTATTATCAGAATAAAATACATGATAAATAAATTGAATTAATAATTCAATTCTAGATTCATATTAATGTTTAGATTCTTGACATAAATAAAATGTCCTCATATAAAATCCAAAAAGCATTTATTTCTCTCATATTAACACTTTTTAAATTATTATACTTATTTTTATTCATGATATTTTTGTAGCATTGCATTATATGTCCATTCATTATTCAATCAAAACAACTAATACATTAGGAATTAATATTAAAATTTTAGTAAACTCTACTATCTTTTCATGTATTATTCCTTATGTTTTTTCATCATAGTGAACTTATAAATGAATGCATTATGATTATAATTCCTAGAAAATTTATAATTATTTATTATTACCCATCATCACTATTATTATAAATTTAATATTTATATGAGTCAACAGATTAAATTTTAGTATATTTAAATGAATCACCAATCTTTTTTGTGATTTTATAATCGGATATATTCTTTTTATCAAGTTTAATGTATATTTGGTAACCCATTAAGTCATCTGATATGTATTCCTATATTTTTTTTGTCACATCAAAGGAATACTTCACTGAATAGTATTTCATAGTAATCTATATGATTACTATTTCTACCATAATATAATTTTCCAATGTGTCACAAATTTCACTCATTCCTTTGAAATTCATTTTAATTATAAATATTATATATCCACTATATTAATTTTAATACATCAATATATCCTATTAATCATTTTAAATAATATTAATCTCAATTATTCATTAATTTTCTCTTCCATTTCCAGTTACGTATATTGTTTTCTCTATTTCTTAATATATTATAAATTCAATGTTATAGAGAATGGAACTTCAACTTATCTAATGATAAATAATTTTATATTGTTTTTATATTAAAATATACATAATATCATCATCACTCGATAGAATTTCATGATCCACTAGGGGATAGGTTGTATACTTTTACCACCCATATCTAATGTGTAATACTCTATTTATCCATGTTTCTAATATAAATATTTTTCTTTATCCACAGTCATTTCCACAAAAGTATGGTGTAATATATTGAATCCAAAAATCATATATTCTTTATATATTGATATAAATGTGTAATTTTCCTTAGAAAGTTTAGTTTATTGGATATTAGTTGAAATAATGTAAACATATCCAAAATTTATAACAGTTATAACACAATTTATTTCCCGATATAGTTTGAAAAAAATATATTAAGAGAGGTGAATTGGCATTACAAAAATATTAAAAGTAGAATGAATTAATAATTAGTATACATTAATTTTTAAAATAGGATGGTCATAATTTTTAATTCATTCTCCATTGCCTATCTACTCATGGATAGGTGTTAATAAACTAGACATATTTAATTTAAATGGGAATTCATAACCATATTAACTTCTACATTTTTTATAGATGACCAACCAATCCACTCTTTTTTGGTCATATAGTATAAAAAACACATTATTATGCCTTTTAAATAAATTTTTAACTAGGTAAAGAATATTTATTTTATAATGAAAATAATTTTTTTATATAACATAGTGGAATAAAATAATGAAATATATCTTAAAGATAATATAAAAATAACATTGTATTATGTATCATAAAAATAATTTTGATGCACAAGAACCATAGAAAAAAATTATAAAATACTTAATATATAATATTAATAATATATTACATATATTTGTATTCATGGTTTTTCATTCATAATTTTCATCACATCAGGTTACTCTATTTATAAACACGATGGTTGTAAAGATATGTTAATTTATTAATTATAAAACATTGGATTTTCTTATTTTGGAAAATTTTTACATCCAACAATTTCTGAATGGTTTAATTTAAATAGGAATGTATATTTAAATATATTATTCATGGAAGGTATTTTTATTATATAGGTATAAGGCCTTGCATGTGTAATTTTTTTCTTTTAACCCGATTATTTTTTTGGGATTCATTACCCTAAATTAATATGTTCACAGGGAGAGTGATTTGTTATACTCCCTGTTACCCCATTTTAGTGGCAGATGTCTTCCAATAAAGTAGTGAAAGGAGAAATATTTGTGTGAGAGTGGTGATGGATAGTGATTCATTAGTGTCAAAACACCAAATATTCAATGATACACCACACTATATGGATTTTTAGTATTTATTTTAATATATTATGTGCTTATCCTCATTTGGTTCATTTTCATGGTTCCTTTTTATAGGGGATTTATGATTTCATCTAATAGTGCATATTTTCCAATACAACTGGATGATCATGATGGTTTGAAGCCTATAATTTTGTTCAATTCTGGATCAAATGGTGGGTGAACATAAATAAAAACAACATATAGTTCACGTATATAGATAGTGTTTCCTAAATATCTTTTATAATCACATGGTGTATAGAAATTTGAAACAAGTTTTCTGTTCCCATAGCGTACTCAAACATTAGTTTGGATGTGCACACTCATAGTTACCCTCTCGTATATAAATTGTGTTTTTCTAGTATTAGTGGAATAATATGGTGGTGGATGATATTATAAAATTTATTTTAATTTTTTGATTTCCGAAATCACAAGTGAGGATAATCCATATTAAATTTATAATTATTATATTTTGATCTTATAAAAATTAATCACATGTCTTAGGATTATTTCTTCGATGATGTATTAGATCATTCAAAACCCCCTTCTCAGATTGCCTTTATTGGAATGTGAAGATCCAAGTACAGAATCCCTCCAGCGGTGATCCACACATGATATTTTGATCTAAAAAAATAGCAATATATTTCTAGGTGAAATCGTAGAAAATCAATTTTCATGAATAGGTCATTTTTTTTAATAATCCATAGATCTTAGAGGAATATCTCTTGAGTTTCTCTTCCCTAATTGGGTGAGATAAAATATTAATTTGAGACATAATTCATTATTTAAAATAATTATCAATTTTTCAATTTTCACCACACTATCGAATATATATTATTGATTATTTATAGAGTAATGTTTTATATTAAAAAAACAAATTTAAATACATGTCTTCCAGTAATTAATATAATAAATATAAATAAGCCCCATCTATCATAATTATAATATTGATATTATTTCATGGAATGTGCCATATTTATCAATACAAAATATTATTTTTCGGTCTTTTTAATTAATATTTTTTACTAGACACACTCTTGGACCATTAATACTGTTTATCATTTATTAAATATCCAAATAAAAAATTTATTCTCCTAAAAAAATATTTTATTCATAAACTATTAAATAAATATTTATTTATTAAATATTCAATAAATTACATAATTAATGTTATTCAAAATCAGATGAGTTAATATTTATTTAATTTATGAGATCTATAAAACATGATGAGAATTTCTCATCAGTATTGATATTAATAATTTTATTAAAATTAAAGTATAATTTATTTAAGTTGAACTGGAACACATATTTTGTAACCCCCTAGGATTATTTATTGTTGGCATTAGCTGGAACACCTCAAGTCCATAATTACTTTCTAGTTCTTGTTCAGGGAATACAAAACAAAGAACATAATATCACTATGAAGAAAACTACATATAGACTCTCACTATGTAATATATTAATTTTGTGTCAATGAATCATCTTGAAGCTCGAACATCCATGTCATCAAACTATAAACATGATATGTTACTCTTTAACTATCTGAAATAAATGTTATTAAAATATTACCATTTAATTTAGTATGATAGTTATCTTTCAATCGAAGGTTTGATATATCAAATTCATTAAATATTAATAGAAAATCCTTTCTCACCTTATTCATTACTGAGATTTAATTCATGACACACCCAACGTACCATACCTCACTGCGAACACATGGCATTATGGTTTTCATCATGAAATTTTAGTATGTGTGACATGAAATGAATTAATATTTATAAAAATTACTAAGTACCATTACACATAAATAAATATAAGAATATATTAGGAAACCAAAAAATTCCTAAATAATAATTTTAGGTTTGTTCTCATAACCACTCATTTTAGAGATTACAAAATTCAGACATCATAAGAATAATCAAAATTAGTGTACGAGTATTGTTACATGAAGTTCTATGTACAATGTTCCATATAAAAGTATTTTATCAAATTAATGAAGTATATTAAGGTGATACCAACATATTATCTAATGGTTATTATTATAGGGGGGGACTATTACGACCTTATCAATGTGGATGATACTTTAAAACATTTTAACATCCATGTTACAAAGAAAAAATAATTAATTTTTGATAAGATATATAAATTTATATTCACTTAATTGAATATATAGGTAATATAATGTAAAATATAGTTGGTTCTTGTTCACTATCTACTAAAAACATCCACTTCCACTAGACACAATGAGTAATTTTTGATTAATCGAATCATATTAAACATTATTCTACTATGTATGGTTATAGATTTTATTCCTATCATGTTTGAATGCCTCGGGTTTTTTATGCCACATTTCTGTTCGGAGAATCTGTTTAGTACATCATCTCCCTCTATAGAAATTCCCTTAATTAGTTGTATAACAAAGTATCCACCCCTTATTTATATATTATAATTCTGATATCCTGACTAAATATATTGTTACATATTATCATTAAATGATAAATCTCTTATTATCATAACAAAAAATTGTAGTAGGATGTTACAAATTCATCTCATAAGCTACATTAGAATCCAAAACATATTCAGATATTATATATAAAGACACAACATACTATAATAACATTTCCATACAAATTAAATTACCCCTATTTTAGGATTCTATACCTACTTAAACTATGACTAGACATGTGTTCAATACCCTTGATCAATACTATTCCCACATCCCCATATATGATGAACTCATCCCATTGTTGTTAGATAATTCCAATAACAATCCATTTCACTTTTGTTTTACTTATTTTTTCATTTAACTATTATTATTTAGGGAACATTAATATCATACATAGGTACATATCATGGAAAAAGAGATAAATTCATATCAATTAATCTTGTTTAATTATTTTAAATTCAATAATCACTTACTATGTCCATGCATGTTGTACTTGAAAGATTACATAAAAACAAATATTTGTTCTTTATTTTTCCCATATTTTATTTTACATGATTTAGATAATATATATATTATATCTAAACTATGAAAACACATGTATCTATCATGTAGATATCTTCCCTAGAATACAGTTGTCGCTTCAAATCATACGGGGGTAAATTCTCATTCCTTAGTCATATAAAAATAGCATGAAATTAGTTTTTTCCCATATGTTGTAAATATATACAACATGAACAACTTATAATGATCCCACTAACCGAATATTGGCACATTTCACTCATTAATTTTCAAATGAATATTAAATGATCATTATAAATGATTTAATCATTATTGAATTTATTTATTATGAATATTTATGGAAATGTTTTTATGTCACAGACCCTTATAGTTTAAAATAATATACATATACCATAAGGTCTTGTTTCAGTAGCATTATATATATATACATATATCCTCGAGAAGGATTACTCTAAATGATGTGGCCATGATAATAAAAACCCCAATATGAAGGTCATATAAGTATTCCATGATATATATAATTAAAAAGTGGATTTATTCATGATGATTATTTAACATGTATTTATAGAATATTATTTCAATAATGAATCATGTTTTATTAGCATCACATGGTACCGTCCATGTCCATCATCACATTAATTCTCACCAACAGTTCTAAGTTATAGAAACATCTGAAATATGGAGTCCTAAATCATTATACATGGATTAAATTACATGAATTTTTATATACATTTCATACATGAAATATAAATATTTACCTCTTCATTATTGGAATCATTATTCTAAAATAAGAATAAATTTATCACCCAACATGGTGAAAATAAACCACTGCATTGGTTATAAAATCCAATACAATATGTTTCTCTATAAAAATGATTCCTACTATTCTCATTGGGGACTAGTATTCTTATGTCAAATTATGATCATCCACAACCTTACCGTAGAAATATTATGTTTTATCCTACTTTATATAATGTTATGTACATCATTTATGGAAATATATTCAATCATGTCTAGAAATTAATGTCTTTATAGGATTTAGGCTCATTAACATAGATTCTACATAGTGGTTCAATGTTCATTTGTTGTTATAGTAAAATTTTAACAATGGGTTTTCTACAAATAGATGTTGATATTCCCTACTATATTCATAATGTATCAAAATTGATTTGATATGCATTAGATAATATAGTTGGAATATTGTTAATGGTTTCACTTTTGTTTAGAAAATGTTTTTTGAAAGGGGTATTAAAATAATAGAATATATAGGACTCTTCATTAAGAATGCATTTTCATCCATTATAACATGGATTTTTATATAAAAATTATAGTTAGGGATACCCTTTACTCCTTTTATTGATTAATGACTTCGTTGATAAAATTTTCAGTAAATATTTGGCACAATGAGTCCACAATATTTACCATGTGGGCTAATTTACATCACTAATAATTTACTAAATTTATAATACAAAAATAAATAATTATTTGAAGTTTCTTTTCTCTTTAGATTAGTTCTCCTGAACATGTTAACCTAATTTTAAATTATTTATATGTACTTTTCATCTTAAATATTTATGTATCTAAAACAAGATACGCAATTTGTTTATATATCATATATCTTATCTAAACTAAGACTATAATAAATTAATGGGAATAAACAAATTAACTATGTGACATTTAATTTGACAAGGATTATCATGTCACATCGTGGGTACATTATTATATTTTATATTCATCATTTATTTTTATTAAATGTTTCAAGAGTTACTGAAATTATATTTTTTCAAAAAAAGTTAACTGAAAAAATTTATTCTATAAAAAAATAATGTCTTGTTGTGTCAATACAAACTCTACGATAAATAATTTTGTAATAAATATAAAAAATACGATTAAATATAAGAATGTAATGAAAAATAGCGAGCTCCCCTTGGATAACATAGGAATAATAATTTTGTATTTTTTTTAGTTTACTCTTTATCCAATATATTCCTTTTCATCTCCTATATTGAAATACATGTACGTTAAAAGAATAATGTATTTAATACACATAAGGTGAACAGAAATAGATGAATAAAGAGAATGTGGGAGTAACTTCTTCCTAATTCAATTAATTACAATTTTATTTTATTGTGTCCATTTTTATAAACAATGAAAAATTGGACCGATGGTAATTCTCCATCCCATGAATCATTTTTCTCCATAAAGGACACCTAAATGGATATTTTTCAATTATTTTATTAATGGGATATTTGTCCCTATCATTCAAAAAATTCTCCCTATCTGGTAGATAAATTTGTTTCAACCTGTACTTATCACCTATGTGAAGTATGGGAAAAGGATTCGTGAGTAAATTATATAGTTTTTTTTCAGGAATGAAAAAATAAGGATATTCTTCGTGGTCAGGATAATAGAATAATATTAATGGATAATTATTATCCATTTTTAAGAACTATTTTCTTAATCAATTAACATCACCCAACATTTTGAAATCATGATGTGAAGCTTGATTGACTTCTTCCACTTTACATATATATGCCGCATTTAAAATACTGTTTATTTAAAGACATTACTTATACTTCCCAAGGGAATAGATATGTGTTAGTGTGGATTAAGAATCTATATATTTATGTGGAATCATCAAATATATGGTCATAGTTTGTAATATAATATATTATACATAAGATGCACCACCAATATATGTCTGGTAGGGTTCCCATTCATATCATATCACCTAAAATGGTGGGGGAACACAAATAAGGGATTACAAACCACAATACAAACACTCAAATAATAGTGAAACTCATAAATTATTTTACCACATCTGAAAAATTTTATTTGTATGTATATAACTTATGTTAAAAAATGATTTCACTATTTTTTGGTTTTTAATTCCATTTTCTAATGTAACTAAAACATTTTATTAATACTTAGTATTATTAAATATTTTGTTGGAAATAATAATTTAATATTATTAGTCCTAACAATTTTTTATCATGTCCCAATAACTGTCACCATGAAACACAGAACATGTGGTTGTTAGTATATTCTAGATGAAATGTTACATATTCCACATCACATAACCTCAAGAATGATTGGTAAAGATACATGAAGGTATTTATAAATGAAATACTTTTCTAAATGTGGTCTTGTAGCTCTTTAATATATAAAGTGTACTCCCCAGCATAAAATCCTAACTTATATATTCTCATCCTCTTCCACTATGTAACATCTTCTCTAGTGATGAATAGTTATATTGTTGTAAAAAGGTTGTTTCAACCCAAAAACATCAAAAGAATTCCATGCTAAATGTAAAATTCCCAATAAAGATTGTTCAAACACATTGTTATGAGGATTTTCTCCATAATCATGTAATGGAATGTGAAATATGACATGAAATTTATTTGTGGTATTATTTTATTTATTTTCTATAGATTCAGTTTTTTTATCCATTACATTTAATGTTAAAATTATTTGAATTTTACTAAATCATTTACCATTATTGAATAAAAGAATTACGCATAATAAATTTATATAAATTCCACCTTTTCACATTAATTCATTTATTTATGTGACATAATCATGCATCCATAAAATAAATAAATCCATAAAAATAAATTAATTAATATTCAGATGACCAATTCATGAGAATTATATAAAGGTTGATGTCCTGAGTATATATTAAATAAACATACTAAATACATGAAATAATGTTTATTGTTGATGATGGATAGACATAAAAAATCCACTTATACATTTAGATATCACTTGAGTTTGAATCACAATGGTCCCATCATGAATTTCTTTTAGAGACCGATTGAAAATCCATTAAATACGTGTATTTATAACTCACATATAAGTGAGGGGATCAAATTGATTGGATAATGGGAAATTACATAAATTATATTGGACACATATGTCAATCCTAATAATAGAGGAAGATATTAATAAAAGAAAATCATATTAAATTTATTAAAAAATAAATCCAAACCCATGTATTAAATTAAATTAAATCATCCAACATTTACATTGCCCTTGGTCTAGCCCATGAACGGTCATACATGTAATGTATGTAGTGACACTAACCCTAGTATCCTAGAGATGTTCTTCCATATTAAATTATATTATATTAAAGATTCAAATCCCAAATGGTCAAATAGTTTAGAATTTTTCGAAAACTAGATAAAAAAATATAATTACAATACATTTGAGTAAAAAATTAAAAAAATTTATCAGAAATAAAATTATTCAAACAATAATATTCTTGAATATATGTCAAATTAAACTTCATAAAATCAATTGTAAATTAAATAATATAATGGTGGGAGGAAAATATTAGTAATGGTTAATTATAATTGATTAATTCATGAATCTAGAATAAATATCAATATGGAAAGGTAATAATTTAATATATATGCCATATAATTAATAAACTAAGAAGGAATTTCATCAAGAGAAAATATAAATGATATGATTTTAGGGTAATAATCAATATAGAAAAATAAATAAAGTTAAACACATTCCATTTAATAAATATCTTGAATATAATAATTGGATAAGGAAATATCAATATGGAAAGGTAAGTAAGTGAAAACACATTCCACTAAATCAATAAACATATAATTAAATGCTTTTAAAGAAAATATCATAGAAAAAATAACCTAGATAATAATTAATCTTAATTAATGAAATTATTAATTATAAAAAATCATGTTTCTCCTAAACATGACACCTTGACCTTCAATATTTAACTTGAAGATAGTTTAAAATAAAATCATTATAATCCATCATAGGTGAAGATTGATAACTGATTTTTCCCATGTTACAATAGATGCATCCGGTGGATTACATTAAATGGTCCCCAAACCATGTTTGCATGTAAAAATCATTCCTCATATACGAAATAATCAATATAATTCATGTGAAAAATTTCATTATCTTTATATATCTATATAGAGTAAATGATAAAAATTTATCAATATTTCCATGTTGATCAACTAACTGACAAAGTATAAAACATTTGTAAAAATATTATATATGTAGTAAATCCAAATTTTCCATGTATTATTTTTATGTATTGTATGGATTATTTTATAGAGGATTCACTATGCAGTTGTGTGATTTTGAGAACCAGTGTCCCCAAAATAAATGTTTTAAATATATTAAATATATTGAATAGCATGTACTCATATTTTTTCAAAAAAGATGAATAATTTTATAATTGGGGATCATATTAAAAAAATGAGGGAACTATTGAGTTTATAATATGGGTTTGACCATAGGTAAGTCATAACCTTGGTCTGTGAAATACATTTCTAGAAATTTCATTAGTGAAATAATAATGGAAAAAATAATTAAATAAATTATCTTATGAGTTTACCGAAGCAAAATAATTAATTAACCAATTTAAATATTCTCTTATAGATAATTCAAAGGGTTTTACTTTATAACCATGAATATTGAATAGATGTATTGGTGATTTTGGAAGAGATACCACTTGTGGAAGATTACTTGATCAGATATCGATGGTCAACACATCAAATACAAAGGATCTCACCAATAATCACTACATAACCCCATTCATTGTCAGTGATTAGAGTAAATTGATGTATGGGTTTTGTTTGATTTGGTTTAATTCCCCATTTTTAATTCATATGATGAACACATGTTAATAAACTAATAAATTTTATAGTGTATTGTGTGTATTGCATGATGGTTTTATTTTCTGGGATTTTATTAGTAGTTACTTTTTTCATCCTTCATTTTTCTACAGGAATCGAATCGAGGGAAACCGAACACATCCAAGGATCACTCTTTTTTTGTTTTTAATTATTTTATCCCATTTTTTATTTGCATTCATCATTGTGGTGTTGTTTCACTAATTATTTGTCTCATATAATGAAGAATTGAATGTTCTTCATTTATTTCTTAGTGGAACTACTCTATATAATAGATTCTGACTCGGTATGGCTCCGAGATTATGTAACGATGATCACAGTTGGAAGATCACGATAGGGTTGGAATGTGTAGGTGAATATCATTGACTTGATCTGATGGTTTATGTTTAGGATGAATCTAAAATGAATAAGATCACTTTAAATCACTTCTTCAATGATGACTGGACCTAGTGGAAACTAATCCATGTTCCACGAGCATTATTGGGGGTGATGGAAATATATCCTAGTGTGGAATCAGTGAAACAATAAAAATGAAACATGAAATGGGATTCATGAAAATCACGACCCACAAGGTGTGTCACCTATAATCAGTGACTGGACATGTTTCTGTTGGGGTTCACATATATGAGTTGGAGTACACTTGGTGGAGCAGAATGTATACTCCCATGCAAGGAAATGAACCTGACAAGTATATGGTCAATGTGAGGCACTAGTAAATGGGTATAGGTATAAAAGATAAGACTTCTACTAGAACATGGGTAGAGAACATGGGTAGCCCACACATCATGCACTTCTACATGGACATCACATGATACACTATCCATTTACATGGATAGGACTCGAGGATAAAAGATAGGAAATTTTACCCCTTCTACACTATGAATAATTTATAAAACAATTCATGGGGCCCTTGTCCTCTGAATCTCGTAATAGTTTGGTAAGGGTGTGTTCTTTTTATCAATTACCTAAAGGTAATTATGGAATTCACTCCTACATATAGAAAAATTGTCCCATCGGTAGGAATTATATGATATAGTCATTGGAATCCTTCTATGAGGCCTACAGACATATCCTCTAATCATCTTCATGCCCTATGTGGAGTTCATGGAATCAGTGTGACCAAACAGTCACAAGAACCAATCCTATATAAAGGTATATAAGATAGATTGGGTTATTGGAATACACTGTGGATAGATGAGTGATCCCAAAATGTGTATCTTATCCCTCAAGACAATTATAATGTACATCCTTATAGAAAGACATGTTGAAAATTACCTCTTGGAAAAATGTCATCAATGTTATGAGAATTCAGTTTGTTTTCTCTTTGAAAAGTTCTTTGATGATATTCATGTTGGGATACTTGGATAAATTTTATGGTATTAACATTACATTATAATTGGTGTAATTTTTTAGTATATCTAGATATTCTTTTTATATGTGTTGTAGACATATTATAGGGTAGAGACGAATGTATATAATTTTTGAATTATTTTTTGGTTTGGGGGTGTCCTACTATGTGTTTTTATACTCACCCTTACATGGGAATTTCTTGCACATGTCGTGTCTTGTGCAGATGATCGACCATTTAACAAAATCCTTGATAAAATAGGTCCTGAAAATGATTACTAAGATTGGACATACCATGGTGTCTTCCTTTAGTATTTTTATAGAAACTCAAGTGCCACATTCATGTTGGAATTATTTTCATAAACATTGTGGTGGGATACTAATCTAACATGTTTTGTATTCATTTACTACTTTTCATACTCTGATTGTGGGATTTAGATGTTTGAATGCATTGTTGTTCAGTTGTTTTTACATTTCATAATTTTATAGGCTTGAATATATGTGTGTGTGTGTATAGGAACATAATATAACTCCTCCAATGTAATTTATATGCTTATTCAGTGATAGTATCT
Organism: Viscum album; assembly: GCA_963277665.1. Classification (NCBI taxonomy): domain Eukaryota; kingdom Viridiplantae; phylum Streptophyta; class Magnoliopsida; order Santalales; family Viscaceae; genus Viscum; species Viscum album. The sequence continues at coordinate 1,117,267,328 of OY728146.1, forward strand.
ATCCCCTATCTAATACAAGGTAGGCTTTGGGATCTGTGAAGCATGCCTCAATGGGCCGAGTCATGAAATGGTGGTATTATAGAATTCGGTTCTTCCTTAGGAAATGAATCTTTGATACTTTTTTGGGATGATAGTGTTATTTGTTTCAAGTTATTCATTTATTATAGGGAATTTAGTATTGGTGAAGTGGCCTATATATTTATAGATCATGTCTTTTGTCACATACTTTCAACTCAATACATGAGACCACTGATTGAAATCATAAAAATATTAAATACTTCATATAGGAATGGGTTGTATTTTATAGGTACTTTTCAAATCAGATATCTAGATATAATCATTGAACATGATACATCATTGTTACTTTTAGGATGCATCTATGTTGTATTCCATTTATTATTTAGCATCATGGTCATGATGATGATCCCCTAAGTGATGAGGCAATAATAAATATACTACTTCTAAAGGTGTTACCTCCATGTGTTGCACCATTTATACCACCACCTATAGAGTACTACATTGTACCCATAATACTAGTATTTGAGGTTCTCAATATAAAAATAATCACAATTTTTAATGACCAATGCACCTCCATTTGCAGGGCGAGTTCGACTTATGGGTGGATGAGGACTAGCTCGAGTTAGTGGCCTGGGTTTTCCACTTGTTCTGTAGAAAGGCATATCAAATTATGGTGCTAGTAGAAAAACTTCTATATGTCTTAGTAGCAATATGGTGGTGGTTATTAACCTAGTCTCACAACAAGGTGACCCTACCATGTTCAATGTTTGAGTTCAATTTCAGAGTGGTGTTATCTCTAGAAACATTGTGGGATAAGTGTATCCATGATCTTCTATAGCTTATGTAGGGAAACCCAAAAGTATATGAGTATTCATAATGTTTTACCGAATACTACAGATACTTGATGGTAAGGGTACATAACTAGTTAATCATGTCTCATACTTTATAGTGATGAATGTAAGGAGAAATTTGATTCATTGTTATCCCTTTATGTATTTATAAAACTCATGGGATGCTAGAGCGAGCATAGGTGGATGAACATTCCATAGATGAGAAGATACAACTAGTGGATTCTATTTTGTAGCATATATGAGCAACAACCATGGATACAGGAATCAAACATTAATTCCATGGTCTTTGGTATGCAAGGCATTTCGGGAGGAGGTCCCTAGACCAAGGGTCTATGGTCTAGGGATCTTATGATGGGTCAAGTAAGCCCACAGAGAGTTGATGAAACTCATGTGATGACATGTGAAATATTTAATGAGATTGTGTGGGCTACTATAATTATGATATAGTGACCACATGTGGGATGTTGAGGTAGATACAAAAAAAGAAAAAAACAGGTGTTCTTGGTGGAAGGCATTGTATAATAGATGGGTGAGAATTTTGTGGTTTTAGATTCATTATATTGTTACTATTACCACCCCTAGTGGTATATGCTAGGCTCATGCTGCTAGAGGACATAGTAAGGGATTGTTTTTGGTGTTCATACCATATAATCCAATGGATATATAATGATATGAAGTATTATCTATTTCTTTCCTTATATTACTATAGTGGTGATAGACAGAGGTTCTTGTTATTCCATTCTTTCCACATATATTTTTTTAAGACATAGATAATTTGGTTGATCACATTACATGATCCTTGTGCATAAAGACTCATATTGGAGAAGGATAATTTACCACACACATACACTAATAGTGTGACATGACTATTGGAGACAGGGGTTCTTATTGGTATCTATTTGTAGTAGTGCGCAGTCAATATGATGTCATTTTTGGTATGAAATATGTATCCATAGTTCATACCCAGATTGAATGTTTCAGGTAAACAATGTTTTGTTTGTACATGGAAAGAATAATCTTTCCTTTATTTGCTAAAATGAAACAAATGAAATTAATTATGGACTCATGTATAGGAGGGTCCAATGGATTTCTAAGAAGTTTTCCTGAATGACACTTGAATTAGTGGATTTTTTAGTTCTTATTTTACTACAGTGGTAGTGGAGTATGATGATGTATTCCACATCGATGGTCAAGGATTACCTCCCCAACTAGAGTTATACATATTTGTTGATCTAAACACCATGACAACACAGATATCTGATATCTCCCAATAAGATTCACGACCTGAGGGTTGAGTTGGATGATTTCAAGAGGAACGAATTTAATAGATCTATTGTTTTACCATGGGAATCCTCAGTTTCATTCACCATGAAGGTGGATAGTAGCTTTAGGTTGTGTATGGACTACCAGTACTTGAACCAGGTGATCGTGATGAACAAATATATTCTACGGATGATCAATAACCTCTTAGATTATATGAAAGGGGAAAGATGGTTCTTAAAGGTTGATCTATGTTTAAGATGTCACTAGTTGTGATTATATGTGGAAGATATACTAAAGATGAATTTTATAAGTCTCAACAACATATTTCACTACTTGGTGATGACCTTTGACAATAAATTAACCATAACAGTATTCATGGGACTCCTAAAAATGAACATTCAGTATTTCATAGACCATTTTGTGGAATTCATTATCCATGAGATCCCTGTTTTCTAAACATATAAGGAGGAAGACACATGAAATATTTGGATGTATATGGACATACTTTATGAGAACCATATTTACATAATGCTCTCGTAGTGATTTTTATGGATTGAAGCAGTCTACATTCTAGGACATGTTATCTTAGTAGAGTAGTTTCATTGGACCCATCCATGTTTGAGATGGTTTGGGATTGGGATCCACCAAAGATCATGAAATATGTGTGTATTTTCAATGAGATAAAATTCAATTACTGTATATTTATACCTAATTTATCTATGGTATCATCACTGATTACATATTTGACATGAAAGAGGAATCCTCATGTGGGGAAAAAGACAACTCAATGTGATTTTCAATAGTTGAGATAGAGTTTTATGAGTGCTCGCATTGTGAGATTTACTCAATATGGTTACAAATATATAGTTTTCTACAATATATCATGAACATGACTTGGTTATGTTCTGATGCAGTGGAAGGCTTTGATTTCATATTAATCACTTCAGGTGATACAAAATAAAAAATTCTACATAAATGAAAATCTAGATTTAGTAGTGGGATTATTCAAAATTAATATGTTATTACACTACTGGAAGAAATGTGAATTTATAAAATTCGTTGATCACAAGTGTCTCATGTATATCATATATCATAATTATCATAACATGAGGCATATGTGATGGCTATTTCTCCTCCATGATATGACATCGAAATTTTATAAACTCCTAGAAAGGCTAACATTGTAGAATATGATTTCAGTATGAGATCTATTCCACATTGGATGAATGAGGTTTCATAGCAGTTGGTCTCATTGCATTAAACAAAATCTAATAGTGTTGTAGAAACTTACCTCTAGTCGATGGTTTTCACCCATCTACTCTTTTAGAGAGTTAAATAGGCACAACATGAGGATACCGACTTTGAGACCCTACCACCAATCAATTGTTGTGACCCCTCCATATTGATTTTATCTTAATAGCCAAAAAATATTTTCATTGTTTAAATCTTGATGAGTGGAAGTAGATCATGTTCAGGTTGTGGGGACTAATCATGATATAATCGTAATTGAGGTTCTTCTACTCTTATTTATTTCACTAATAAAATGGGGTTTTCGTCAAACAACATTGAGTCAATATGTGGTGCTCGATGTTATACATAAAAATACAATGTATATGTGTTAAAATTGGTAGTGAGGATTTTTTGAGACTATATGACTTCTATAAATCAGCAACATATCAATCTGAAACACGGTGTGATTAGTATGAATTCCATTTTAACTTTTAATATAATGTGTCATTAATTTTAGAAAGAAATAAAACTGACATTCTCAAAATTGAGAAAAATATTTTGATTATTTATATATAATAAATAAATTATGTATAATTCATTTATGAAAGGTTAAAATCACCCACAACTCAATTCGATGCATGACCTGACAACTATGTCTCAATGGGTATGTTATCTATTTAAAATTGGATGTCTTGATAAAAAATCGTCACTCACTAAAAGTCGATAAAATGTTACATGATTTTTCAGGTATTTTATGAAATAGATTAATTTTCTCTTTTTTACATGTAGGAATATGTCTTGATTCAAACTGATACACAATGTGATTGATATGAGTCAGATTATGTGTTTCCTGTTAAAATTCACAATTGTGTAAAATAATAGATCACATACTCAATACTATGGGTAACACTTCTGGTTTGTTTTGATACTATAGGAGAAAAATCCCAAGTCCATTAAGATGGTAATAATCAATCGTACATCAATCTGATACATACTGTGACTAGTATAAACCCAAACAAATTCTATTAATTTTAAATATAAATCCAATTTATTAAAATGGAAAAATAACCTACTCAAAAGGGAGAAAACACATTCATATTTTATTGATGATTTAATAAAATGAACCATACATAATATTTGATGTCTGGGAATCCGTTGGAACTAATTATGATACACGATGTTCCTGATATGGCTCAATGTGTCTGTTATTTTTTTTTAAATCGATAGTATTGTTCAAATAACGACACTCACAAAAAAACTAAGAAAATGATCTTGTATTTTCATGAATATTTAGAAAATATATTCATTATTAATTTTTATTTGTTGGAATTAGTCTCATGATAATCTTATAGGTGATGTGATTAGTATGAGTCAAAGTGTGCATATCTATTTTAAAATGTCATTTTTTGGTTAAAAAGATAAGTGATATACTAAAATATGTATAAACTAATTCTGATAGTTTTGGTCCATTTTAAAAATGATAAATATTGCATTCTAAATGACTATGATTTAACATCACCTCAATCGGACACATAGTGTGATCAATATAACTCCAAATTCTTTTTTTAAAAATAAAAACAATTTTATAATAAAACGACAACCAACCTACTCAAAAAAAGATAAAACAAATTTATATTGTTTGAAAATTTTAAAAATGACCTATAAGTAATTAGAGAAATATGGGAATCATCTTCACCTCAATCGAATTCTTAGTGTTACTGGTATGCCTCGATGTGCATCATTTTATTTTAAATTGACATCAATGATAATAAATAGAAAAAAATATACATAGAACTAGAAAAACACATTCAGATTGTTTTAATACTATTGTGAAATGATAAATATTTCATTTTTATATAGTATTTAGGTACACATCAATATGATACAAGATGTGCCTGGTGTGACTCAATTTTTCTCTTATCAATACAAAATCGACATTTAAGTTCAAAAAATGTCACTCCCTGAAAACCAAACAATGATTGTCAAATATTAATAATAATATAAGAAATCTATTCATATGAATATTCTAACATGTAGGAATTTGTATATTTTCAGAAAGTTAAAAAATGTGATTGGTTTGTGTAAAAGTGTGTGTTTCTAGTTCAAAATGACATTTTAATAAAAAAAAGATAAATGAATTAATTAAAACAGAGTAAACACATTCAAATCGATTTGGTACATAATGAAAAAAACCCATATTCTATTTTTTAGGTGCATGTTTATCCAACCCTAAATCTATCAAACAATGTGATCAATACGACTCACTGTGAATCTTTTTATTTAAAAAAATATCAATTTATAAAAAATCACAAATGACCTAATAACAAATGGGAACACAGATTTTGATTGTTTTTTTAAATTACGAAAATTATCTATAAGTCATTTTTTGACATGTATGAATTATTCTCACCCAAATATAATGGATGACGTTACCAGTATGACTAAAATTATTCCTTTTTATTTAAAATTGACATAATTTTTTTGTAAATACAAAAACATACATACTGAAACCATATAAAAAACATTATGATTGATTTTATACACTAGTAAAATGATCTATAAGTCATGTTTTACATGTAGTAATTAACATAAACTATATCTAATACATAATTGGCACAGTATAACTTGAAGTTTCTCTAATAGTTTTAAAATCCATATTTTAGTTCAAAAATTGACACTCACTAAAAATAGATAAAATGCATTCAGATTGTCTAGACAATATTCAAAAATTATTTACATGTCATTTGTGACATGTTGGAAGCAGTTTCACATCAAATTGATACGTGAGGTGACCTGTATGAGTGACCATTTTTTTCCTATCTAAAATATAATTTCAATGAAAAAGTCCTCAAATGTTTTCAAAACTATGAAAACACATTCAGATTGTTCAGATAAACTAAGAAAATAATTCCTATGTAATTTAAGACATTCCAAAATCAACCACACATCAATTAGACACACAGTGTCACCTGTATGACTCCAATTGCATCTTTTCAGTATATAAGTTTAATTTTAGTTTTAAATGAACATTACATAGCCAAATCCATGAAAACTATCCAATATGGGTTTCCAATCATTCAATACTCTATGAATTAAATAATTTCATTATAAATTTATCCAATACTTATTTACTTACACTTCATAGAGATCTATCAATAATAATAACAAGAAAAGGTGTGATGTTCAATAATCATCCACATCTCAATATGATACACAATGTTACTAGTATAACTCAATGATTATTTAAAAATTAACACAATATTTTTAATTTATTTGAATTTATGGTTACTAATTTTTTATAGGTGAATTTCTTTTTAAAGAGAATGTTAGGATTATAATATAAAGGAAGACTGTTTTTTTTGATTTTTTGTAATAATTCTCAGTTATGTAACTATATAAAATAATTTTGGATAGGTCTGTAATATAGTTTCTTTCCTTTTAATTGTCTTTTAACTTTTACTTCACTTTGATTATATACAATAACTTATTTTTTAATATTTTATTGTTATTTTTGGTGATGTGGTGTGTTGTTACCATACACTAAACTAGTTTAGTTGTGTACCAGTGCATCGTATTGGGCTATTCCCTTTAGCTGCATTTCAACAGGCAATGATAATGTACCCATTTATCAGCACTTTTTTAGCGCTGATATAATACTAGGGATTTTAATATCACATCGCTATTAAATGATGATAAAGGACATTTTAGCATTTTTAAATGCCTATTATGTATTAGTGAGGTGATATTAAAGAATAATATGGTCAGATATAATCTTGGAGACGATATGATCTATGTATTCATGGGTGACGTTTTCAATTTTTGAATAATCAATATGGAAATGATGTAAGAAATATTTTATATTTAATTAATGTTATTAATATCATATATACCATAATAATTCATTAAATATACATATATATATATATATATCATCCATTTAGTGTGTTGATTACAAGAGAGTCAAATTTCGTTGTGAAGGTGGTAGTCCACAAATACACAAATTATTTTATCATCTTTATGTGTAAAATTATTAAAATGATGCATTATCTTTATAGAATTATCAATATATATTTAATAACATAATTATTTAATTTAGATAAAAAAATAATTAAATATTATTTTATCACCTTCCATGTGATGTTCTAGTGGAAGATGAATCACATCACATCATGAGGCAGATGTCACCCCTACACATGTGTGATGTTATCATATCCCCTACAGGAATTAAAATGAATATATATATATATATATATGATATAGTGCATTTTATTTTATATTAATGTTAATAATATATTATATATATATATATATATTAGATCAATAATCATGTCCAAGCATGAGATGATGTAATTGAAAAATTAATTACATCATTTCATGTGGCGGTAGTCCACTATAGACAAGAACAACAATTTTTTAATCCATTTAATGGATGGGGATATTGTTTTAGGTTATGGATTTAGTTTTATAACATCCCAATTTAGGAAATATATTTAGTTTATTATATCATAATTGTAATATAAAAATTTATTTGGGTGGAGAATAATTTTAATAATTATTTTCATAGAAAATAATTACCAATTATTCATGTATTATACGTAGGATTTCACTAAAACCTTCAAATGTCATATTTCTTCCCAAAATAAGTTTATTTCGATGATTGTGATATTTTTAAAATCATTTTGGTTTGGTCTTCTACAATTTAGTTTTTTCTTGAATTTTTAGATGGGAGAGGATATGAGAAGACTTTTACAATGGGGGTTAGTGGCACACATGTAATGTTTTAAAATAATTAAGATTATCCACATTCGTACCTACCACAAGTCTCAGAATATAGACCAAATTTGATCCATGATCAGTCAAAGTGAATATATGGTCATCCAATGGGTTTTGTACATGTTTTTTTATTTTTATACCCTTTCATTCTTGTTTAACCACCTATAAAAATCATTTCTTACCTTAATTGTAATAATCAATTTTAACTCCATTCACTAATCATTATGGTCGAATTTTTTTTACCTTATATGAAATTACAATTTTAATGATTCATTAAATAAAATATATTTCTCCATGTTTAATAAAGAAATGTTTTAAACATTAATTTAAAACTAATCACATTGATGTGGTGAGAAAGTGAGGATTTATAGTTAAAATTTGAAAAATATTACCATGTTATAATATCAAAATTCAATACAAAAATTACCCCAATTACCTAAATTAAATTAATAGATGTATAGTTGAACTATTGAAGAATTTTTAAAATTAAATTCTAATTTAAAATTACAAATTACATATATGAAAAATAAGATTTCAATTAATTTCAATGTTTTTTCATTAGTCAACATAAAATTAAACTTCAATGAAAAATACAATAATTTCACGCAAAGTGAAAAGAATACTTTCTTGAAACATTTTAGGTAAATTTAATTGATTATTTTTTTATTACTAATAAATATATAACTAATAAACGTTTGTTAGATACATATTTACATAATTTAGTGATTCTTATTCCTACTCACCATTCTAATTGATAGAAGATAATTTTGAATTTATATAGGAAAATTAATGTTAATTTTTTGGTTAAAATAGACATTATATATAATGTAATCATTTGAAGGAACTTATGTTTACCTTTTAAAGAAAATAAACTCAGTGTTTCATAAAATTCATGATAAATTTTATTATTTCATGTAACATAAGGTAAAATCAATTTTGTGTGTCACAAACACTAATGAGAAAATTTTCACTCAGAACTTCTGGGTGTTATGTTATCCCCAACTTAAATAAATGTATTTCTTGAAATTTAAACATGATCACGGTAATCGAGTGTTTTACATTGTCAAATTATTGTGTTTAAAACCTCAAATTGTAATAGATTTAATAAATTAATTCTTCAATAACAGAGAAAGGGATATACAAATGTAATCTAGATTAACATATAAATAGGATTCTATGTAGGCGAAAATTTGTGTAATTTGAAGATATGGGCATGGGAGAAAAACATAAATATTTATAATGTGATTGAGGTCATTGATAATAATAAAATTAATGATCAATGGAATTATAATGGACTAGAATTTATAAATCTAGGTTGATTAAAAAGAATGTAGATTCAACCTAAATTAATGTATTATCATTACATTTTTATCTCATGACCATTTCTTATTGTGGATTAATTCTATTACATTTTATGAATATAAGAATATACAAATACCTAACTTAATTATATTTTCTAAACACATTTTCATCTTTTTGTTGGGCATCAATCAAAATCTTGATTATCCTTTACTTCTCGAAATTAATATCCCATCAAGAATTTTTTATTCTGGCATCACTAAAAATCATCTTTAACTAATTATATGATCTACAAAGAGCAAAAATTAATTCCTCTTATGTATTACTATATTAAAAACCCTATAGGATTAGGAAAAGTTATCTAATAAAAAATTATTAACTAAATTTAAAAAATAAACACTAATAATGGAAACTTACAAATTATTCGACAATTGTTTTACTAAAAATAATTACATATTAATGAGGACATCACATAGGCCAGTGTGATGTGTGAAACTGTTATTGTCATTTTGTCATGGATTCTAGCCCAATTTCTATTCTAGATTTAATAGATTGTCACCCTACATGATAGTTATCCATTTCATATAATGTATCAATATAATTCATATAATATTCCAAAAAAAATATTATGGACGTCCTCTAATTATAATTAGTTACTAAACAAACTATTTATTACGGTTTGAAAAAGAATATTTTTACATATTATGATAATATAATTGTACTAATATTACAATTAAATTAATGATGATATTGGCCATAATTTTTATCAATTCCTTGAATCTTATGTCAATAAATAGTAAAGTCATCATTTCTAAAATAACAATTCTATTTAAATTTATTATATTAATAAATTAACCCAAAAATTTAATAATCACATATAACATAAAAATAGATTTTATTGTCTCTGAACATTTTTACAATCATAAATTCATAACCCACAATGGTATCCATGACACTTAAATTAAAAAAAATTACATTCTTCTAAAATTTAACACAATGAAAATAACAATGGGAAAATACTTTAACGCAAATACTTCTTCTATTTTATTTAAAAAAAATTTATTACATTGTCTAGAATTTCAACTAGGTCATTAATTTTCATTATCAATTAAAATAATTAATAATTTATTATAATGAAAATGTTCATTTCCCTATTAATATCCCCCGTGAGTGTCAAACAAAGCTCACATTATGTCCAATTTTTGTGTACTATGTAATGCTCGAGTCATTCTAGATGCGTCTTTTTTGGAGTTATTTATTCTAGTTCCATATGTGTTAGAACCTCATATACCTGTAGCATCCAGTTCGGGATATATTTCCAAGAAAGACCATATAATATCATCTCTAATAGAGTGACATATTGTTTTTATGTACTTATATTAAAAAATATATCATAGGGTTATAATCCCTAATGTATGTTTTCCAAAATCATGTTTCCAATGTTTCTACATAATATTATCCAATTCAAAATATTGAAACCCTGATCCCTATGACATGAAGCCAATGCATTTTTCCTTATACAGACATATTTTTTCTATTCAAATAGAAAAGGCTCAATTAGTATAGATGTTTTGGAAAACTAGATGCATTCATTATAATTACAACACATTTGAATCCAAAAATAAAAATTTGATTTAGAATAACATTATTCCCTTTAGCGTATTCTGTAAAATATTTCATGTTAAAATTCATGCAATATATGGGAAAGAAAACAATTTATGGGTGAGATAAAATTATAAATATGGAATAATTATAGTGTAAAAATCATCAATCAGTAGAAATTTACTATATAGAAATGTAAAAATTAAATAAACATTCCATATAATAAATATAGTATTAAGTAAGTGCATGCAGATATAATGTAATAGTCCAAAAGAAAAATAACTGAAAAAATAATTTAATCAAAAACATGACTACCATAATTGGATAATTCGTAATCAATAAGGAATGTTACACAAATTAAATCACAGTCAATATAATCAATAAATTAATTATTAAATTAATCAAGATATAATGTAACAGTAAAATACTTGGGGATAATAATAACTCTTAATGAAGTAAATAATTAATTATTGGACATCATGTTACCTAGTATCATAATACAATTACCATCATGATATATCCGTAAGATAGTTTAAAACATATTGGGTATAATCCCGCATAGCTGAGGCTAGCCAGCTGATTCGCCAAGTTAGTCTACCAATGATTTGAGTTTAATACATTAAAATGTCAAAAACTCATGTATTACACATACAAATCATTCCACATATCTTTAAAAATTATTAAATTCACATAAAAAATGTTACTTATCGTTATATATTAATATTGAGTAATGGGTTTGGATTTTTCAAAATTTCCCCATTTAATCAAATAACATTCAATGTAAACAATGTTTGTAAAAATTGTATATGTTTTAGGATATATAAAAATAAATGAAAAATAATAGTTCCATGAATTATTACCTATTCATTAAATTAAATATCATAGAAAACTATATACACCATATTAAGGAAACAAGGTGCATAACTTTACAATAATCCTCACTGAAAAGAAATTGAGACAAAATCCCTTACATCACACATCTATTTGGATGAAAGTGCATTATAATGTTAATTATTTGTTTAAAAATAATATTATATTATTTTAGAACCATATTAATATTTACAATATCATATAGTATTATTTTATAACATCATTTTACCCTTTCGTTAATAGATATTCATCATTTTCATTATTTTAGTTATTAATTCAATTGTTTCTGATTGTGTAATTTGTTGTTTAATATAAATTTCATTTAGATATTAAATTGTTATATCATATCAAAAGTAATAATCATGAAAATACTAACTTATTAATATATTAATTATCATTTTAAAAATAAACATGAATGTTTGTTATAAAAAATGAAGTATGTTACGATCATGGAGATGGTAGGTCATGTGTATGCATGTGTAACATTTTCAATGTGACAATGATCATTATGGAAATGGTGTAAATAATATTTTATCTTTACATAATAATTATAATATTATATCCAACATATTATTTAAATATATATATATATATATCTGTGTGTGTTATCCATGTTTTGTTTGGATGAAAGGAGCGTCACATCACTTCAGGAAAGCTGTAGTCCAAACGTACAAGAACGATGTTATCATCAATTATTGTAAAAAATATATATTGATATTCTAACATTATATAATTATTAATATATAGTTAATATAATAATTATATCTTTATATCACACATAATCGTTTTATTTATCTTTATAATCCTAATTGTGGTGCATTAGTGATTGGCGAGTAACATTGCTTCACGAGGTGGTTATCTGATGTAAAGATGAGTGATGTTATCATATCATTTATGGAATAGATGGATAATTTATAAATGTTTATATATATGATATGGTGACTCAGTATGTATAATTATGTTCTAAAAATTTAATATATAATTTAGAGTAAACATTATTCATAACCTTGAGTGGTTGAAATGGATAAATTAACAACATCATTTCACGATGAGGTATTCATCAATACACCTGAATGATAATTTATTAAAATATCTGATGGGAATTGAGTTTATTTATGGTAATTAAATTATAATAAGAAAATCCTAGTACATATAATATAATAAATAAATTATATCATCATGGTAGAATAAAAAATTAAATGTCTGGAGAAAGAAGTAAAATAAAGATGCTTGTTGAATAATATTACATTTTCCTTAGTTGACATCCATAATGATTATGTAAATCCATAAAAATTTATCTTTATAAAAACAATAGGGATTATATGATAAGGATATGGATTTTTTGATGTTTTTTGGGATTTTATTGGCCAAACCAATATGGTATGAAGTTATCGAGGGGAGTGGAGGGGGGGGTTATATGTGGGGTGAGTGTGTTGGGTCGGTAAAAATCTATATGTAAGAAGAACCCTAACATTGGATAAGGATAAAATAAAAGTAGAGAATACAGATTAAATTTTTACAAAGTGGATATGTTTCAATGGATAGCTTGATTTTGTGATGTGCTAATTACATTACGGATCATTGCACCTCATTAAGATCCTATGTTTCATGAAGCATCTTGTGAATGAAATAATTCATAGGATATGACTGACCACTGATGCCTATTAATAAAAATATGTCCTTTTAGGGGCCATGGTGTAACTTCCACTTCCTCAAATTATATACCCCATAAATGAAATAATTCATGCGATGAGGCAAAGAATTAATTCTCAATAACAAACCTATCCACACGAACAAAGTAGTTCATGGGATGGGACATATTGTCACCTCTGGAAATCAAAATGAAGTTATTTGTGGGAATAGATGATGATTTCAATCAATATAAATGAACCCTCCCCCATAAATGAATTATTTAATAATGTAAGATGTACCACTGACTCCCACAAAGAAAATAAAGTCATTTTTGGGGACAATATTTTTTTATGTCCATAAAAAAGGCAGCTCCCCTTTGACTAGGTCATCAGCAGGCCAGGGTGTTCCATGTGGGGTTTTGAAAATAATGGTTCACATCCAATTATGAACAACCGACAATCGCAGTATCTAGTACTTCATACCTTGATAAATGAAACATGAGGGGGACTATGGTTGGAGTACCTAACAGAATAAAATAATAAGTAGAACATATGAGGTATGATGTGGGAGGTTAACTGAAAAGATTGTGATCTATTAGAAAAATTGTTGAACGATAATTTCCTATGAGGTATGTCCAACCCATGTAGAAAAATATTGGGACTAGAAAACCTTCTAAAATCTATACCCTAAAAAACCCTTTATATACACATATTCATAAGTCACTTGTAGATGGTCCCTTTACATATATAATTACTTCTTATAAAAACATTGTGCGGCATGGATCATGCCCCACATAGAAAAACACTATATTATAGGAACTCAATCCCACATAGAAAAGCACTACATGGGTAGATCCAAGACCCACATAGTAGTATCCAACAAGGGAAGAACCTGGGACACCATATCAAATTTCTATATTGATCATACTTTGACCCTCAATGCAATATAGTATACGAATGTAACCTCACTCCATATAGGAACATTCTATAGATAGTGGGGAATCCTAGCATGTTACACATTCTATCTCCCATCCATACCTTATATAACTCCATAATACCCCATAATTTCCCCTTTGTGAACCAGTCTCATGGAATAAGGTCAAGGCCTCTTCCAAATCCTCCAAGAATATTTGATCAAACCATTGGGTATATCAGTGTTTCCTCTCTTGTTTATACACTCATTGTCACAACCCGTCTCCCGGAACCCATGTTGTGACTACCCTAATCAGACTCTCGATAGCCAAGGGATGTATTCAAGAAGAGAATAAATTATCACATAAGTGGGACACATTTTCTTGAGTACTTGTACACAGGAACACATCCATTCCCACAACGATGAAAAGAAAAAAAGTATTCCACAAATATAACCACTAAGTGAAAAAGTACTTGTTATAAATAAACATCCCTATATTAGAAACCCACCAAAAGACAAGTATTAAATAAGAATATATCTAATAATTCATCGGAAAAAAACCATACTAAAAGTGTAGGTTTAGAGTATCCTCCAGAATCTGTAGGAGTACCCCTCACCTATCTAACCCCACAGGGCACCACCTAGTACTAGCCCACCATGGTCATATTCAAGGCACCTGTCATCTACACAAGACATGACATGTGCCGGTGGAGCTTGTCCAGGGGTGAGTAACACAATACATAGTAGGTAACCCAATCCATGAATGAAATACCTCACTAGAAAGAACAAAATAAGTAATGGAAAACCCACACATGTATAACATAATGAATATATTGTAAGATTATCTATGGTAAAGCCGAACCTTTTATACTATTGAGGGTCTTCTCACCGATGAGTCACTGAGGTCTATTGGTATGTTGGGTCACTATGGTCTACTAGAATACTAAGCCACTAAGTCTCACTTAGATACTAATCTTATGGTGGGCCACTGATGTCCCCTGGGCTATAAGACCACTGGGGTCTACATGACTACCATTTGTATGCCAGGCGACTGAGGTCAATTCCGTTACAACTTGTCTATTTATCCATTGAGGTATGATCAGCTACTGATCATCTTCCCTAATACTGAGGTCCTCTTGGATACTTCTTGTCTATTGGGCCACTTAAGTCCACTCAACTGTTGTTCTTCTACTAGTCCAATGAGGTTCGTTCGTCACTTCCTTCTCGTCATAGCTAGTCAAAGGATACTCGCTCATAACATGATTTATTTTAGTATAATATACTCCTAAATCAATCTGTCATATCCCAACTTTCACTAAATCCCACATGGAGTATGATAAAAGTAACACCTCATTGAGAGAGTCCCAACGCCTCAAATGGATCAGTAATAAGACACATGGTGTCGTTGTTATGGACGTTAGTGTAAAGGGGAAGCAGAGGTCCAGGTCTGGTCTGACCTGGTTAGACCGACCCTACCCATATTTCCCCCCATTGTGCTAGGTCTGACTCTATCTCACTGGCCCCTGCCTGGACGGTCAGGGCCCCAGGTGTGGCGTGCTGGGCTGGCCCAACCCAAATTCTCTTTCCTGGCCTGCTCATAGCAAGCAGACTTGTCGCGCCATGACATAGAAGCTGTTTTCAAATCTTCTCCCAGTAAATGCGGAGATTTTTCAACATGACCTCCAAGTTGGTCCCTAGTGGGCCCTCCTTCAGTAGTCTAGCAATATTGTTTCCCTCTGGTCACGTGAAACAGTTCAATGTTCCTTTTTCCAAAGACCTCACCACCGACTATTTCCAATAGCCCTTGTCCGCCTCCCTATGGACAATGTCATAGGGACCTCCACAGCCACTGTGCAATAACAGTGCATGTTGTATCCCTGATGTGGCCTTTTTCATTTGAAGGTGCACCAATGGGTCCTTTAATAGGAAAGCAGACTTTCTCTTGTGGTCCATTCTCTGATCATCAAGTGCTTTTAGGTTCCTTGGGTCATCTCTATTATAACAACCCATACTTTACATACATTGTTTTTACTTCCAAATTGAAGCACACTTATTACAACATATAACAAAACCATGAAAGGACCGTATAGGTATAGTTTTTTTAGAAACTGGAAAGCATAAACAACTGGTTCATAAAGCATCTACTTTACCTCCCATTTATTTCATCATATCTAGAGTCCCTTTTTGGCATATTCTACTTAATAACCTTCTTCCTGACATGGGGAAATAAAAAATACAAAAGGGTGAGCTCAAATTCTCAGTAAGAGTAAACAAAAGAAATATCAATCACATCATATACATAAGCACCTAACTTTTGGAAATCTTAACCTGCAAAAGAGTATATAATTTCATATCAAGGGATAAATCATAGTAGTGAAATGTAATCCCAATAATAATAACTTAATACATGAAACTTTGTGGAATACACACCTAATCATTGAGAATCATTTCTTGTTAGTCAAGACTCTTTGCCAAGAGTATCTTAGTGGAAAAAGTCCACTTCTGAATCGAGTTCACTCCTTGTTTCAGTCCTGTTTCACTGAACTGGTTTAACCTGCCATTCCAGCCATGTCTATCTCATGAGATATAAAATCTTTACCCAATGCATTGTAGGGAGATATAGGTCCCACACATGTCATAATGATACCATTCTTATGTGTTCCACAAAGTCAGAAAACCATACATCATTGCATAACCCATGTAATAAAAATGGGAATCTTAAACATCGTGACATCATAAAAAAATTCATATAAGATAAAGGAATTGTAACACCCCAAGCTTCTACGGTACGTTTCCCTTCGAATAATGCGATAGCGTGTGTTGTACGCAACCTCGAGTTCTAACACACACCACAACTAATTAAACTAGCCGTTGTGAATAGTAATACCTACTTTTTGAAATCATATATATTCTATATTTCAAAATGGACTTCATTTTTGGATTCGGAATATCAAAATTAGCCTAGGGTGAAATTTTGGTACATTTCGGATAACTTTCATATTTTGATGAATAGTGAAAATTTCTAAATTTTAATTAAAAACAACTTTTTTAATCAAAATAATTAATAGTGATAAATTATGAATTTGAGTGGTTTTAAAGTATATTTAGAATATATTTTTACCATTTAATATAATGTTGGTCATTGGACATAATTTTACAATTAAACCGAACATAAACAAGTGTCAATCTTTTGATAGTTATTATCTCTTAAAAACACGCTTTTTGTTTTGACAGCGGGAATTAATTTTAAATTAATTTCTGCCACTTCTGTGTTTTGAATTTAGGAAAATGGATTCCAAATTTGGAATCAGGATGTTCAAATTGTGTAAATAGGTAACTTTTATTTTTAGACATTTTGAATAGTTACTGTGGTAAATATTTTATTTACCATGGTTAAAGGGTAAATCCGGTAAATAAGGGTTAAAAAAAATATTATAATAATAAAAAATTACCCTAAAACGTGTCCTAACCTTATTGGTGGACACATACCCGACCATGGGCATCCTTTGGTCAATTTGGGGACCCCTTGGAGCCACTTGTATGTGGTAGGGACACTTTATATTAATAAAGTTAAAATAAAAATAAAAATGGCATAAGCTTACATCTTTTAGAAGAACAATTTTTACATAGGGTTATGCATGTTGAATTTTCGATTATAAATATTCATTAGAAAGCTAAAAAGATTTCCTACATAATGATATTTTATTTATAATTTTTAGACATTATATAATTTATTTTATTTATGACACAATGATGATGCAGTAATTACTAAAATAGTAAAAAATTAACATAATTGATATTATAAATACCCAAATAAATATAATATGAAACTTTTAATGAATTACACTAATTTTCTAGGATAATATGATATATTAGGATTGATTTAATTGACTTTGTTCGAAGTAATCAATCTGTTAGGAGTTTCACAAAAATCAACTATTGAATAGTGTCAAAATTGACATAAAAGAGTTCTTAAAACAAATATTATATTATTAATTGATATTAAATTCCTAAAAATCTAAGGTTCGGCCAAGAGACTTATATTATGATAGGTTCCTCATTAATGGACCACTTGGGGGTAGCTTGGATGTATATAGTAAGTTTATTAATCATATTATATAAAAATACAAAGAGACATTGTAAAAGTGAAACTAATTAACTTTGAGTTAATACTTAAAGATAAGGTTAATATAAGTACCCAAACCTGTCTAAATTCTATTGGATGAGTTGTTTTCGACCTATCCACACCTCATCCTTTGAATAGTCAACTTTGGAGCCTTTTTAAACCGAATATGAATTTATTATAAATTAATATTTCTAACTTTTCCAAAGGTGCCCCTCACCCCTCTTATAAAAGGGCACTCCTCCTTCTCATTTCTTCACACCTTCAAAGCCTTTTGGTTCGGCCAAACTCTGCCCAAATACTCTCCCAACATCCCTCAATACAACCTAGAGGCCTTAGTTTGATCAGAAAGCCAACCTAAGGAGCCCTTTTGATCAAATCAAAAGGAAGAACCCGAAGAAGAGGTAATGATTTCACCACCCTTTTCTAAGTTCATTTCTTCTTCCACTTCTTCTTCATTTGTTCTTACCATTCTGAAATAATAACTCCAGTATCTCACATATACTGTGATGTTATTATAAATATGGTACAATCATATTCAGTATTCTATCCACCCTTTGAATAACATGTCACCATACGTGTGTACGTACGGCTTACCGTCTCCACGTCGTGGTGTAATTGTTATTCAATATAATATTATTTGGATGGGTATAATAATGATGTGTAACTCATGTAAATAATAAATATAACATGTTAATGATTCTGTATATATGATATACCATCCATTTATATATTATTTTAATATCAAAAGAATGATATTGTCGCTCGTGCGTACGTACGGACTACCGTCTCCACGAACGCGATGAGATTCATTCTCCATCGTATCCATTCAAGTATAATTATCATTTGATGATTTAAAAATGATGTTTAAGGACTGTATATCATTCTGGATATGAATAAGATACAACAACCATGGCTTATGTAACAAAACATATAAAAGAAAATGAGTAAGTTAACTCCCGAAACGACGATAATTCTAAGATATTATTAACAAATCAATGTTAAAAGATCATATATGATATCATATTAATATATATGATTCTTGTATAATTTAATAACAACTATTTCACCATTATACAGGAGGTTAACCTACCCCAACCAAGGAAAAGTACAAGGTAAGGGTTATTTCACAATCTCTTCATTATCCGAGGTTGTTTATATGTAATAATCTACTGGGATCTCTTTATCATCCACATCCATGTTTCTTAAAAATGTATTTCAAAACATTTTTACTATTTACAAGAATATGGGTTAAAGTCATTTATACCCTTGTTTGACTTTTTATAAGAGTTTTATAAAGGAATCTTTCCGTCGTTTTCAAAACAAGGTCCTTTTTAACCTTTTCGACGGAATTGAGGTAAGAATGTTTTTTTAACTTATACGGCGGGTGCGGTTATTTTCCGCTGTTATAAAATTGTCGAAGCTTTACATACAAGCTTATAAGAATATTTTCAAAGAAAATGTTTTATTTTATATGGATCTTAAATGATTTCAAAATAAAAGGAGATACTTCTTTAAAAAGAATTTTGATTTCATCTATGTCAACATCCTTTGATGGATTTTAAGATTATTTGAAGTTGATTTATTATGATACAAAACTTCTATATTGTATTGAAGGTTTTGTGATATGTTTGACTGTGGATGTGCTATTTTTATACCATTCATAGTTTATGGTGAAATTATTGACATTTCGTATGCTAGTTTTAATACGAATGTTTATGTTATGTTTAAACCTTTTCATATGGGAATGCATTGGACTTAATAAGTGACGGGTGGAGCCCGCTATAGCTCCTCGATGCATCGGTAGGTCTCATGAGACAAACTACTGTCTTGGCACAAGGCCTTGACAAAATCTTATTTGTAGTCTTGGCACGAGGCCTTGGCTATGTGGTTATGATAGTCTGGCATTATGCATTCCAACATTATGAAAGTGGTTATTGATTTTTGCATGTGATTATTCGATTAGTAGAATATCCATGTGAATAAGTAAATGGCATTATTTCATTTTACTTTTTCCATACCATGTTGAAGTTCAATTTTAAAAGGCTTTTGTTTTAGTAATGCATTGCCTTAAATGTTTATTCTTATTTATGAAAGTTTCCGCTTTATTGTTATCCTTACTGGGCATTTGAGCTCACCCCTTTTCTATGTTTTATTTTTCCCAGGATGTGAAGAAGTAAGTTATGAATGACCTGCAGGGGTTTTATGAGGGGTTAATAGTTTGGATTGTGGAACATTATGTTGTTGTAGTAGTTTTTCATTTTATGATGTAATGTAAAACTTATGAATATATCTAGTGTTTCCAAGGCTACTAAACCAATCGGTCTTTCGAGATTTGATCTTTCTTGTGATCATGCCAATGTTATGTAATAATGCACCGACTCTGGGTAACTGGGGTCGGGGCGTTACAGTTGGTATCAGAGGAAGTTTAGTACAAACCTTGGAAGCTAGATTTAGATAAACTCTGATTAGAGCACGTAGACCTAAGATGAACTTTGAGGATTAGTATAGAAGAACTTCCTAGAATTTTGGTATTGTAGAGACTTTGTGAGTTTTGCGAGCAATACATCCCTGTCTGGATACGAGCAGGTAGAGGCGGCTCTGGCACAGATGTACCTAGTGGTAAAACCCGAAAACACCGCTTTGAGCTAGACTCGAACGGGAACTGGTGCACGACAACGGGCCTTGCTGCACTCTTGGTTACGACACTCCCGGGGGATATGCTTAGGATAACTCTCACTTTCTTTACAAATCATTATGAAGGGTTTATGAGTATATACTTCCTCAAAGAAAACATATTTATGATTATGGATTATATCCATAGATAGTTCAATTTATGTTAAGTGTTTTATAAGTATGGGATTATGTATTTTGATTCATAAACTGATCTAGTTTATGCCATTGTTTAGAAATGGCGCCTAGTGGAAGAAATGGAAACCGTATCAATGCACGCACTCCATGTAGGGATTGCCCTCCTGCTCAAGATAATTATAGTGGGGCTGGTGATGCAACTGGTGCTGATCAGCTAATCACCGTACTGGGACAACTTACTCAGGTTATGAATAATAACCTTACCCGTATGGATCACCCTGATCCGCAGCGTGGAGGATCAATGTTAGATCGATTCATGAGGCAACAACCACCAACGTTCAATGGGAATACAAATCCCTTAGTAGCTGAGCAATGGATATTTTCCCTAGAGAAAATATTTCAGGCTTTGGGGAGTAGTGAAAGGGAAAAAGTTACCATGGCAGTTTACCGCCTCACTGGAGATGCTGATCAATGGTGGTCATTGATTCAAAACATGAAGGAAGATGATGAAGTATCAAACATGGAATGGAGGGAGTTCAAAGATCTGTTTTTAGAAAAATACTTTCCTCGCGACCATCGAGCAGATATGGAAAGGCAATTTCTGAGTCTGAGACAAAAGGAGGATGAGAATGTCACAAAGTATGAGGCTAACTTTACAAGGTTAGCGAGGTATGCTGGAGATTATATTCACAACCCAAGAAGTAAGATTGATCGTTTCTTTGATGGGTTAAAACCATTTCTCCGTCGAGCATTAGTCTCACAATCCTTTTCATCGTACGAAGACATTGTCTCATGTGCTATCAAGACCGAAAAGGAATTCTCTAAGTCTTATGACTTTAAAGCAAAGCAAGAGAAGAAGAGACCTGCTGATCAATCTGGGAATGGAAATAAGGGGAAGAAGGGAAAGGTTGAATATCCATCTTGTGGTAAGTGCGGGAAGAAACACCCCGGTGCTTGCCTGAAGGGAATGGGAGTCTGTTACAAGTGTGGTGAAAAAGGCCACCAAGCTCATGATTGCAAGGGGAAGAAGGAAGCTACCAACGTTCAGTGCTACAATTGCAGGGAGATGGGGCATTATGCAAATGCATGTCCTAAGCGTCAGGAGAACTTACCTCAGAAAAGGCCAAGGGATCAAGGCCAGGCTTATGCTATCACTACTGCTGAGGTAGAAGCTCCGAAAGACGTGGTGGCAGGTAATTTAATGGTTTCCTCAAGTTTAGAAAATGCATTATTTGATTCTGGATCATCGCATTGTTTCATATCTTCCCAGTTTGCTAAGAAAATTAGATATTTCCAATTTGATTTAATAAGGGAGTTGTTAGTTAAAACTCCTAAGGGAAGTATCGTTGCAACAAAGTTTTGTGAATCAGTCCCCATTAGAGCACATAAATTTTCTTTATCTGCTGATTTCATCGTCATACCTATGATTGAGTTTGATATAATCCTCGGTATGGACTGGATTTCGGACTATGATGCGAAGATTTATTGTAAGAAGAAAGAGGTTACGATTCTCGATGATAATGATAAGGAACACCTTATTTTTAGAGCAGAATCGTCACCACCTAATTCTTATTTAGACCCACCCCCAGTAGCTCAACTTAATTCAATTATTGGGGAGGAAGAGAATGAAATAACTGTCGGTGAGGAAAGGAATGTTCAAATAGAGGATGTACCTGTTGTGAAAGAATTTGTAGATGTATTTCCGGAAGATTTACCTGGACATCCTCCAGAACGAGAAGTTGAGTTTTCTATTGATTTGATTCCTGGATCAAGGCCTATATCGAAGACCCCTTATAGAATGGCCACTGTAGAGTTAGTCGAACTAAAGAAACAACTAGAGGAATTGAGTAATAAGGGATTTATTCGCCCTAGTGTTTCTCCATGGGGAGCCCCTGTTCTTTTTGTTAAAAAGAAAGATGGATCTATGAGGTTATGTATCGACTACAGGGAGATCAATGCTATAACGATAAAGAACAAGTATCCCCTAACTCGTATTGATGATTTATTTGACCAACTGCATGGAGCTCAATACTTTTCAAAGATTGACCTTCGATCTGGATACCATCAGTTGTGTGTGAAGAAGGAAGACATTCCGAAAACAGCATTTCGAACCAGGTACGGGCATTACGAGTTTACTGTAATGCCGTTTGGATTGACTAATGCACCATCTGTATTCATGGATCTGATGAATAGAGTTTTCAAGGAGTATCTCGATGAATTTGTGGTAGTATTTATTGATGATATATTGGTATACTCCAAAACCTACGAAGATCATGAAAATCACTTGCGCATTATCTTGAAGACTCTGAGAAGGCATGAATTATATGGAAAGTTTAGCAAGTGTGAATTTTGGCTTCAGGAGATTTCTTTTCTTGGCCATATTGTCTCTAAAGATGGAATCTCTGTTGATCCTTCTAAGACCAAGGCAATCCAAGAATGGCCAGCACCTACGAGTATAACTGAGGTACGTAGTTTTATTGGCTTGGCAGGTTATTATCGACGTTTCGTCCAGAATTTTGCCCGATTGGCTAACCCATTAACGAAGCTCACACGTAAAGGGGTTAAATTTGTTTGGACAAAAGAGTGTGAAGAATTTTTCGAAGAACTGAAGAGAAGATTAGTCAATGCTCCTATATTGACTCTACCATCGGGGAATGATGGGTTCGTTATTTATAGTGATGCATCAAAGAAAGGACTTGGCTGTGTCCTTATGCAGAATGATAGAGTTATTGCCTATGCATCACGACAGTTGAAAATTCATGAACAAAACTATCCTACTCATGATCTTGAGTTAGCAGCTGTGATCTTTGCTTTGAAGATATGGAGGCACTACCTCTATGGTGAAAAATGTGAGATTTATACTGATCACAAGAGTTTGAAGTATATTTTCTCACAAAAAGAACTCAACATGAGGCAAAGGAGATGGCTTGAATTACTCAAGGATTATGATTGTACGATACACTACCACCCGGGGAAGGCAAACAAGGTGGCAGATGCTTTGAGCAGAAAAGACCATGGAGTTTTGAACATGATGAGAATTGAAAGGGATCCAATTTTCATGGATCTAGTGAAGATGGACATGGGAATAACCAGGGAAGGTGAAACATCAATGCTTTTTCAAATGGTTGCCAAACCATCTTTACTAGAAAGGATTAAGAGTTCTCAGACCGATGATGACGAATTCCAAAAGAAGATTAAAGCTGTGAATGATGGGAGATTGAGAGACTTTGTGTATGAAGATGGAATTTTGAAATTCGGGAAGAGACTTTGTGTTCCCAATATACCTGATCTAAAAAGGGAATTGCTGGATGATGCTCATAGTTCCAATTTCTCTATACACCCTGGGAGCACCAAAATGTATAGAGATTTGAAGGAACATTTTTGGTGGGACAACATGAAGAGGGAGATTGCTGATTTTGTGTCAAGGTGTATGGTTTGTCAACAAGTGAAAGCTGGAAGGCAACAGCCTGGAGGAGTCATGCAACCTCTTCCCATACCGGAGTGGAAATGGGACAATATTACGATGGACTTTGTCATGGGGCTACCAAAGACTTCTAGAAGGAACGATGCAATATGGGTTATTGTTGATCGTCTTACCAAGTCAGCACATTTTCTTGCTATAAGAGAAGATCTACCCCTGGAACGTCTAGCAAGACTATACATTAATGAAGTTGTGAGACTTCATGGAGTTCCCCTATCGATTGTTTCTGATCGTGATCCCCGTTTTACTTCAAGATTTTGGAAAAGTCTTCAGAAATCCCTGGATACTGAACTTCATTTGAGCACTGCTTACCACCCTCAGACAGACGGACAATCAGAACGGACTATTCAGACCTTAGAAGACATGTTGAGATCTTGCTCACTTGATTTTCAGGGTATGTGGGATCAATATTTACCTCTGGTAGAATTTTCC
Organism: Viscum album; assembly: GCA_963277665.1. Taxonomy (NCBI): domain Eukaryota; kingdom Viridiplantae; phylum Streptophyta; class Magnoliopsida; order Santalales; family Viscaceae; genus Viscum; species Viscum album. The sequence goes on from OY728146.1 coordinate 1,117,292,625, forward strand.
TATAACAATAGCTTCCATTCGAGTATACAAATGGCACCATATGAAGCGTTATACGGAAAGAGATGTCGTACACCAACCTGTTGGGATGACGTTGGTGAAAGAAAACTTGTAGGCCCAGAACTGGTGGAGGAAACGGTGGAAAAGGTGAAGGTAATCCAAAATCACATCAAAGCAGCTCAAAGTAGGCAGAAGAGCTATGCCGATAATCGAAGGAAGGATTTGGAATTTCAAGTCGGTGATCATGTTTTCCTAAAGGTATCTCCGTGGAAGGGAGTCATACGTTTTGGTAAGAAAGGTAAATTGAGTCCCAGGTACATCGGACCTTTCGAAATTCTAGAACGAATTGGGGCTGTAGCTTACCGATTGGCAATGCCGCCAAGTCTCTCCAAAGTTCACGATGTGTTCCACGTATCTCTGTTGAGAAAATACATGCCTGACCCAACGCATGTACTCACCTATGAGGAATTAGAACTGGAACCCGATCTGTCTTATTGCGAAGAGCCCGTCAGGATTCTTGATACAAGAGAACAAGTACTGAGAAACCGGACGACGCGTCTGGTAAAAGTTTTGTGGAGAAATCATAAAATGGAAGAGGCAACGTGGGAACCCGAGGAACTTATGATGAAGAACCACCCGAGTCTTTTTATGCAGTAATACCCTAGAAATTGCGAGGACGCAATTATTTGAAGGAGGGGAGAATGTAACACCCCAAGCTTCTACGGTACGTTTCCCTTCGAATAATGCGATAGCGTGTGTTGTACGCAACCTCGAGTTCTAACACACACCACAACTAATTAAACTAGCCGTTGTGAATAGTAATACCTACTTTTTGAAATCATATATATTCTATATTTCAAAATGGACTTCATTTTTGGATTCGGAATATCAAAATTAGCCTAGGGTGAAATTTTGGTACATTTCGAATAACTTTCATATTTTGATGAATAGTGAAAATTTCTAAATTTTAATTAAAAACAACTTTTTTAATCAAAATAATTAATAGTGATAAATTATGAATTTGAGTGGTTTTAAAGTATATTTAGAATATATTTTTACCATTTAATATAATGTTGGTCATTGGACATAATTTTACAATTAAACCGAACATAAACAAGTGTCAATCTTTTGATAGTTATTATCTCTTAAAAACACGCTTTTTGTTTTGACAGCGGGAATTAATTTTAAATTAATTTCTGCCACTTCTGTGTTTTGAATTTAGGAAAATGTATTCCAAATTTGGAATCAGGATGTTCAAATTGTGTAAATAGGTAACTTTTATTTTTAGACATTTTGAATAGTTACTGTGGTAAATATTTTATTTACCATGGTTAAAGGGTAAATCCGGTAAATAAGGGTTAAAAAAAATATTATAATAATAAAAAATTACCCTAAAACGTGTCCTAACCTTATTGGTGGACACATACCCGACCATGGGCATCCTTTGGTCAATTTGGGGACCCCTTGGAGCCACTTGTATGTGGTAGGGACACTTTATATTAATAAAGTTAAAATAAAAATAAAAATGGCATAAGCTTACATCTTTTAGAAGAACAATTTTTACATAGGGTTATACATGTTGAATTTTCGATTATAAATATTCATTAGAAAGCTAAAAATATTTCCTACATAATGATATTTTATTTATAATTTTTAGACATTATATAATTTATTTTATTTATGACACAATGATGATGCAGTAATTACTAAAATAGTAAAAAATTAACATAATTGATATTATAAATACCCAAATAAATATAATATGAAACTTTTAATGAATTACACTAATTTTCTAGGATAATATGATATATTAGGATTGATTTAATTGACTTTGTTCGAAGTAATCAATCTGTTAGGAGTTTCACAAAAATCAACTATTGAATAGTGTCAAAATTGACATAAAAGAGTTCTTAAAACAAATATTATATTATTAATTGATATTAAATTCCTAAAAATCTAAGGTTCGGCCAAGAGACTTATATTATGATAGGTTCCTCATTAATGGACCACTTGGGGGTCGCTTGGATGTATATAGTAAGTTTATTAATCATATTATATAAAAATACAAAGAGACATTGTAAAAGTGAAACTAATTAACTTAGAGTTAATACTTAAAGATAAGGTTAATATAAGTACCCAAACCTGTCTAAATTCTATTGGATGAGTTGTTTTCGACCTATCCACACCTCATCCTTTGAATAGTCAACTTTGGAGCCTTTTTAAACCGAATATGAATTTATTATAAATTAATATTTCTAACTTTTCCAAAGGTGCCCCTCACCCCTCTTATAAAAGGGCACTCCTCCTTCTCATTTCTTCACACCTTCAAAGCCTTTTGGTTCGGCCAAACTCTGCCCAAATACTCTCCCAAAATCCCTCAATACAACCTAGAGGCCTTAGTTTGATCAGAAAGCCAACCTAAGGAGCCCTTTTGATCAAATCAAAAGGAAGAACCCGAAGAAGAGGTAATGATTTCACCACCCTTTTCTAAGTTCATTTCTTCTTCCACTTCTTCTTCCTTTGTTCTTACCATTCTGAAATAATAACTCCAGTATCTCACATATACTGTGATGTTATTATAAATATGGTACAATCATATTCAGTATTCTATCCACCCTTTGAATAACATGTCACCATACGTGCGTACGTACGGCTTACCGTCTCCACGTCGTGGTGTAATTGTTATTCAATATAATATTATTTGGATGGGTATAATAATGATGTGTAACTCATGTAAATAATAAATATAACATGTTAATGATTCTGTATATATGATATACCATCCATTTATATATTATTTTAATATCAAAAGAATGATATTGTCGCTCGTGCGTACGTACGGACTACCGTCTCCACGAACGCGATGAGATTCATTCTCCATCGTATCCATTCAAGTATAATTATCATTTGATGATTTAAAAATTATGTTTAAGGACTGTATATCATTCTGGATATGAATAAGATACAACAACCATGGCTTATGTAACAAAACATATAAAAGAAAATGAGTAAGTTAACTCCCGAAACGACGATAATTCTAATATATTATTAACAAATCAATGTTAAAAGATCATATATGATATCATATTAATATATATGATTCTTGTATAATTTAATAACAACTATTTCACCATTATACAGGAGGTTAACCTACCCCAACCAAGGAAAAGTACAAGGTAAGGGTTATTTCACAATCTCTTCATTATCCGAGGTTGTTTATATGTAATAATCTACTGGGATCTCTTTATCATCCACATCCATGTTTCTTAAAAATGTATTTCAAAACATTTTTACTATTTACAAGAATATGGGTTAAAGTCATTTATACCCTTGTTTGACTTTTTATAAGAGTTTTATAAAGGAATCTTTCCGTCGTTTTCAAAACAAGGTCCTTTTTAACCTTTTCGACGGAATTGAGGTAAGAATGTTTTTTTAACTTATACGGCGGGTGCGGTTATTTTCCGCCGTTATAAAATTGTCGAAGCTTTACATACAAGCTTATAAGAATATTTTCAAAGAAAATGTTTTATTTTATATGGATCTTAAATGATTTCAAAATAAAAGGAGATACTTCTTTAAAAAGAATTTTGATTTCATCTATGTCAACATCCTTTGATGGATTTTAAGATTATTTGAAGTTGATTTATTATGATACAAAACTTCTATATTGTATTGAAGGTTTTGTGATATGTTTGACTGTGGATGTGCTATTTTTATACCATTCATAGTTTATGGTGAAATTATTGACATTTCGTATGCTAGTTTTAATACGAATGTTTATGTTATGTTTAAACCTTTTCATATGGGAATGCATTGGACTTAATAAGTGACGGGTGGAGCCCGCTATAGCTCCTCGATGCATCGGTAGGTCTCATGAGACAAACTAGTGTCTTGGCACAAGGCCTTGACAAAATCTTATTTGTAGTCTTGGCACGAGGCCTTGGCTATGTGGTTATGATAGTCTGGAATTATGCATTCCAACATTATGAAAGTGGTTATTGATTTTTGCATGTGATTATTCGATTAGTAGAATATCCATGTGAATAAGTAAATGGCATTATTTCATTTTACTTTTGCCATACCATGTTGAAGTTCAATTTTAAAAGGCTTTTGTTTTAGTAATGCATTGCCTTAAATGTTTATTCTTATTTATGAAAGTTTCCGCTTTATTGTTATCCTTACTGGGCATTTGAGCTCACCCCTTTTCTATGTTTTATTTTTCCCAAGATGTGAAGAAGTAAGTTATGAATGACCTGCAGGGGTTTTATGAGGGGTTAATAGTGTGGATTGTGGAACATTATGTTGTTGTAGTAGTTTTTCATTTTATGATGTAATGTAAAACTTATGAATATATCTAGTGTTTCCAAGGCTACTAAACCAATCGGTCTTTCGAGATTTGATCTTTCTTGTGATCATGCCAATGTTATGTAATAATGCACCGACTCTGGGTAACTGGGGTCGGGGCGTTACAGGAATTAGTAAAAATATAATTCCATCAAAACATTATAAAATCAATGTAATAATAGGGATAAAAAAATAACCCTTTATTGTCTTAGATGGAAAATAATTTTGATAAAACACTTGAACTCCATTCTTGAGGAAAATATCCTTTCTGCTTCAAAAACACTTTTCCTTTCTTAACATGTCATAAAATTATAAACTAAAAGAAGTTGATTAAAAATAAACATGAAAAATTGTAAAGGAAGCTTCTTGGAAATAATGTTTTAAAAATCCATTCATGCCGTATAAGTTAAAAAAACATTCTTCGTACTTTTGTCGGAAAATTCAAAAAGTACCTCGTATGAAAAAACGACAAAAGATTCCTTTCATATCCTTTACTAAAAACTCACCGAAGGGTAAACTTTGATTTAAAAAATTGTATATGGATAGAAATAATATTACATATTGAGGAAACATGGATGTGGATGATAAAATAAACCCTAGTAAATGCCAAAGTATAAACAATCTCAGATAAAAATGAGATTGTGATATTTCCCTTACCTTAGGTCTGATTTGCCTCGTAAGTGTATGAACCTCCTGTATAATGATTTAAATAATGTTATTGACTTATTCCAGAATCATAATTATTGTTATGACATCATATATGGTCATATTCTTAGCTTATTATTAGTAATATTTCATTACAACTTGTTATTCGGGTGTTTATTACTTTTTTTTCTTATGCATGTTTTGTCGAATAAATTCTTATTCTTCTCTTCGGGTTATAGATACATAATTTCAAGAATTTTATTAGTGTAATATATATCATATTCATTCATTCAATTCATTTATATAATCATAATGCAATGAAGATCATGTAGAACGAGTCGCATCACATCGTGGAGACGGTATTCCGTACGTACGCACGAGCGATGATATCATTCCCATGATCATGGAATTGTATTAGAGTGCATGTATAATATTTCAGAATAAATATAACTTTAAAATAATCATATATAGTCATTATTTACACCATTATATCCATCCAAGTAAGGTGGTTGTGGAAAGTAGATTACACCACGGCGTGGAGACGGTATTCCGTACGTACGCACGCGCGGTGATTTCATTTTCCGTAGGATGGATAGATGGTGAAATAGGGTTATTTCATACTTATAATTACATATCAGTATATTAGTGATACTGATGTTATTACTTCATAACGAAACAACTAATTAAGAAGAAGTGGAAGAAGAAATAAAGATGAAAGAATTGGTAACCGACATTACCTCTTCTTTGAAGTGCTTCTTTGAGAACTCCTTTTAGGGCACTAAAATTGGTCTTTGAAAAAGACCAGGACCTCCAGGATGTCTCTAGGGAAGTGGAGAGGAAAAAGTGTCAGAGTTTGGCCGATCTTGAAGGCTCAATGTGGTCTGAGGAAGAGTGGGAGGAGGTGCCCTTTTATAAGGGAGGAGAGAGGCACCTTTGGGATAACTAAAAATATTATTTTATTATAAATCCAAATTCGGTTTTAAATAGCTCCAAATTGATTTATTTCGAAGCTAAAGTGGGGATGGGTCGAAATCCTCTCATCCAATAGAATTTAGACAAGTTTAGGATCCTATTGTGACCTTATCATTTATATTTAACATTAAGTTAAATAATTTTACTCTTACCGTGTCTTCTTGTGTACTTACACTATAAGGTTAATAAACTTACTATAACAATCCAAACGAACCCAAAGTTGATTATTATTAACACATATAACATTATCTAAGTCATTTGGCCGAACCTTAGATTTTTAGGAATAAAATAACAATTAATAATATAATGATTTAAAAAAACCTATTTTATGTCAATTTTGACACTATTTAGTAATTGATTTTTGTGAAAATCATAACAGAATGAATAGTTCGAAAAAAGTTAATTAAATCAATAATAACATGTCATAATAACCGATAAAATTAGTTTAATTTATAAAAAGTCTCAAATTAAATTTATTTGGGTATTTATAAAACCAATTATGTCAATATTTCATTAATAAGATAATTACTGCATCATCTTTGTGTCATAAATAAATTAAATTATTCAATGTCTAAAAATTAAAAATAAAATACCATTATGTAGGAAATCTTTTTATCTTTCTAATAAATATTTATAGTCGAATTTATCTTATATATAACCTTATATAAAATTTTTTTTACTTATTAAACTTTGGTTTTAACTATTTTAACCCTTCTTTAAATAAATTAATATTAAATGTCCTAATCTAATCTAAGTGGGCCTAAATGGTCATATTTTATTACTAAGTTTGTTTTTGGTGGAATTACACTTATCCAATAGAATTAGGTCATGGGTTAGGGTAATAATAATATCATTTTTACCCTTAATTACCCTATTTACTTTTAACCATGGTAAATAAAAGTAAAAAGTTACTATTCACCAAAAAATATTTTCATCTCATTGAACCACATTTTACTTACTGACATCAACTGGGTCTCTCAGATTTTTGAAATTCCACTCACAGAAGTGGTAAAATTATATTTTATGAAAAATTCAGTATTTTAACTACCACTTAGTAGTTTCACTATTCATCAAAAATTGAATGTTTTCAGAAAAATACCAAAATTTCACCCTAGGATAATTTCGATATTCTGAATCCAAAAATGAAATCCATTTTGAAAAATAAAATTTATAAAATTTCAAAAAGTGGTCATTACTATTCATAACGGCTAGTTTTGATAATATTTTATTAGCATATCATTGTTTAGTGAAACTCGGTATTGCATACGACGCAAGCTATCGAGGAAGGTCGCGATTTCGTGTAAAGCAAGCCAACCAAGTGTTGTGTGTCGAAAAAGATTCCTATGATGATTTATATAACATAAAAGTCTCGGTTGTTACATTCTACCCCCCTTAAAATGAATTTCTCCCTCAAAATTTGTCCCTTTGTAACAAACAGATCAGGATACCTCTCCCTCATCATATCCTCAAGCTCCCATGTAGCTTCTTCTTATTGGTGGTTCCTCCATAAAACTTTCACCAATCGAGTGGTATTGTTTCATCGGACTTTTTCGCTATGATCCAGAATCTCTATCAGCTGTTCTTCATAAGAAAGATCCTGCTCCAGCGGTACAACTTCTGAGCTGAGTACATGTGAAGGATCAGGTATGTACTTTCTCAGGAGAGATACATGGAACACATCGTGAACTTGAGAGAGATTCAGTGGAAGCGCCAATCGGTAAGCTACCTTCCCAACACGATCCAGTATTTCGAGAGGACCGATATATCTAGGGCTCAACCTCCCATTCTTTTCAAATCTCATGAACCTCTTCCAGGGAGATATTCGTAATAACACTTTATCACCTACTTCAAACTCTAGGTCTTTTCTTCGGTTGTCGGCATAACTTATCTGTCGACTCTGAGATTCTCTTATGTGTTGTTGAATAGATCTGACCTTTTCTGCCATTTCATCAACAAGATCGGGTCCTAATAGCTTTCTTTCCCCAACTTCATCCCAACAAGTTAGAGTCCTGAATTTCTATCCATAGAGAGCTTCATAAGGAACCATATGAATACTGGAGTGAAAGCTATTATTATAAGAAAATTCCACCAAAGGTAGGTGTTGATCCCAACCACCTTTGAAATCCATAGAGCATTCTCTCAACATATCTTCTAAAGATTGAATTGTTCTCTCAGACTAACCATCTGTCTGAGGATGATAAGTAGTGCTGAAACTCAACTCTGTATCTAGAGTATACTGAAGACTTTGCCAGATCTTCTAGGTAAATCTCGGATCCTGACCAGATATAATAGAAAGTGGTACTCCATGAAATCTTACCACTTACTTTACATATATCCTGGAAAGCTGATCTAGAGAGAAATCCTCCATAATAGCAATGAAGTGTGCAGACTTTGTATGATGATCCACTATGACCCAGATAGCATTATTGCCTTTGGACGTTTTAGGAAGTCCTGTGACAAAGTCCATAGTGATGTTTTCCCATTTCCATTCGGGTATGGGTAATGGTTGTAACATCCCCTTAGACTTCTGACTCTCATCTTTATCTTGTTGACAAACCAAGCATCGAGAGACATATTCAGCAACATCTCTTTTCATGCCATCCCACCAGAAGTACTCTATCAGGTCCTTATACATCTTCGTTCTTCCAGGATGAATAGAGAATGAAGAACTATGAGCCTCATCCAGCAGCTCCTTCTTTAATTCGGGGATGGGAGGAACACAAACCCGATTCCTGAACTTTATTATCCCATCACAATTAAGGTTGAATTCAGGAACATTTCTCACCTTCTTTTGTAACTCGACATCTTCTTTCTGTGCCTCATTAATCTTCACATGTATAGATGGTTGAACATTCATTTGAGAAAGATACGATTTTCCACTTTCATTATAATTCAAAGATCCATCCTTTGTAAATCCATAAATATTGGATCTTTTGTGATCCTCATCATGGGTAAATTAGCATGGTCTTGTCGACTAAATGCATCTGCCACCTTGTTTTCTTTCCCAGGGTGGTAATGAATTGAGCAGTCGTAATCCTTAATCAGCTCCAACCATCTTCTTTGGCGCATATTCATCTCCTTTTGTGTGAAAATATACTTTAAACTTTTATGATCAATATAAATATCACACCTCTCACCATAAAGGTAATTCCTCCAAATATTTAATGCAAAGATTACCGCAGCTAACTCCAAATCATGAGTTGGGTAATTTTGCTCATGTATTTTCAATTGTCGTGAGGCATAAGCTATCACCATATCATTTTGCATAAGAACACACCCCAAACCCTTCTTGGATGCATCACTGTAGATCACAAACCTTTCTCCACTACAAGGAAGTGTGAGAACATGTGTACTGGATAACCTTCTTTTCAATTCCTTGAAATTTTCTTCACATTCCTCCGTCCAAACAAACATAACTCCTTTCCGATTCAACTTGGTGAGTGGATTAGATAATCGTGAAAAATATTTCACAAAACGTCAATAATATCCAGCTAAACCAAGAAAACTTCGGATCTCAGTTACTGTTGTTGGTCTCGACCATCTTTCGATAACCTCTGTTTTTTATGGATCCACAGATATCCCCTCTTTTGAGATTATTTGACCCAAAAATGAAACTTTTTGAAGCCAAAATTCACACTTGGTAAATTTGGCATAAAGCTTCTCCTTTATCAGTGTCTTCAATATAATTCTCAAGTGATCTTCATGTTCTTCCTTTTTCTTTGAATAGAAAAGAATATCATCTATAAAGACTACCACAAATTGATCAAGATAGTCTCTAAAGTATCTATTCATTAGATCCATGAAGATAGCAGGGGCATTAGTAAGACCAAATGGAATCACTATAAATTCGTAGTGTCCATACCTTGTACGGAAAGCCGTCTTTGGTATGTCCTCCCCTTTGACCCTTAATTGATGATACCCTGAACGAAGATCAATCTTGGATAAGTATTGAGCTCTGCGTAGTTGGTCAAATAGGTCATCAATGCGTGGGAGAGGATATTTGTTCTTGATTGTGATCTTGTTAAGTTCTCGATAATCAATGTAGAGTCTCATTGATCCATCTTTCTTCTTAACAAACAGAACAGGTGCTCCCCAAGGTGATGCACTAGGGCGTATGAACCCCTTATCAAGATTATATTAGAGATACTTCTTCAATTCCTGCAACTCAATTGGGGCCATTCTATAAGGTGTCTTTGAAATAGGAAAAGAATCCCGTACGAGTTATATTGAAAACTCAACTTCACGATTTGGTGGAAGACCCGGTAATTCCTCCAGAAAGAAATCATCAAACTCCCGTACAATGGGCATATTCTTAATCATGAGTTTCTCACTAACCATTTGAGATAAATAACCTTCATTTAGTGGAATCAATACCCATAAAATGAAAGAAATTTCCACTAGAAGGTTATTTTCATCCTTGCATCGATAGACGATCATAGATTGATCTGGAATATGAAATGTGACTTACCTTCTTTGGCAATTGATATGAGCTCCATGTAGAGAAAGCCAATCCATTCCAAGAATCACATCAAATTCCACTATAGGAAGGATCACAAGATTTGCAGGAAGCACTTTCCCACAAACTTCAATCGGAGAAGAATTATAAACTTTTGATGCGACTGTTATGCCATTAGGGGTTGTCACAGCTAACTCAACATCTAACTGATGAGGTAATACGGTGATATACTTAGAAAATTATTCAGAAATAAAGGAGTGGGTGGATCCAGAATCAAATAAAACATTTTCTACTTTAGAGTGGATGGTAAGTGTACCTTTCACCACATCGTTATCATACTCCACATCGCTGATAGAAATTACATTTGAATTTCCTTTGTCTTTAGCCTTAAGAGTTTTTTGACGTCGACCATCATCATCAACCCTTGGATTTGTCCATTGAATGGCATAATGCCATATCTCCTTCCACTTGAAACATTGAAGTGTAGTAGGGTCATTCTGTGTATCCCTTCATTTTTTTCATCATTAGACATCTTCATCCCATCATTGCGGCATTCAAATGCCAGATGACCTTCCTTTCCACATTTGAAACATTTACTTGTCCCTTTAAGACAACTCCCTCCATGTTTCTTTCCACACTTTGAGCATAAGGGAAAGCTCATATTCTTTTCAGTGTGGTCTTTAGATTTTCCTTTGAATTCCATTTTCCACTTCTTATCAAACCCGTGTGACTGATGGGTTACTCCAATCTCCATCTCGACTTTGAGAGCACATCGAACAATTTCCTCGTAGCTATTGAAGTCCCTTATGGCTAACGCCCTTCGAAGACTTGGTTTTAAGCCACTAAAGAATCGATCGATCTTACTCTCAGGTTGGATAATAATACCAGAAGCGTACCTTGAAAGTCTTGTAAAATTTTCTTTATAAGTACCAATAGATTCATCATCCTTTTCCTTAAGTTCAAGTAACTCTATCTCCATCTTTGTTTGGAGAATACGATGGAAGTACTTATTGAAAAATAAGTTCTTGAACTCGTCCCATTCCATGGACTCAATTTCATCCCTTTGGCTCGTATTCTTAATATGATTCCACCATTTATCAGCATCTCCTTCCAAACGATACACTGCTATGATGACTTTATCATGTTCAGAACATTGAAGAACTGAAAATATCTTTTCAGTAGTACTAATCCATTGTTCAGCAACTAATGGATCAGTAGACCCACTGAATGAAGGTGGATGCTGCCTCATAAAGGATTCAACAGAATGTTTCTCTTTCCTTTGCTTGTTTAGAAGTCCTGCATGATTCATAGCTTGAGAAAGTTGTGTGAGCATGGCTACAAGATTTTGCATTCCGGCTCCCATAACGTTTGGTTGCTCCGGGGGACAATCATTGCATTGCCCGTCGCATTCCGCATTAACGCGGTTCCTTCAAGTTCCAGCCATTGACTAAAACCAAGAAAAATAGTGTGAGAAACACTAATTATAATAGGAAAAAACACATAATCAAGAATAAAATTTCAAACTTAAGGTCTTATCCTAGGTTATTCATGGTCATTTCTAAAACACTATGATTGTGTTCTATGCTTAGAATTATCCTTAGGGTTCTTACAAAGTCTTTCACATCCTAGTTTCCAAATGTTGACTATACCTTTCCTCTGATACCGATTATAATGACCCTTAATTTACATAAATTTTTATTACTTCAAAATTGAAGCACACTTATTACAACATATAACAAAACCATGAAAGGACCGTATAGGTATAGTGTCTTTAGAAACTGGAAAGCATAAACAACTGGTTCATAAAGCATCTACTTTGCCTCCCATTTATTTCATCTTATATAGAGTCCCTTTTTGGCATATTCTACTTAATAACCTTTATCCTGACCTGGGGAAATAAAACATACAAAAGGGTGAGATCAAATACTCAGTAAGAGTAAACAAAATAAATATCAATCACATCATATACATAAGCACAAAACTTTTGGAAATCATAACCTGCAAAAGAGATCAAAATTTCATAACATGGGTTAAATCATAGTAGTGAAATGTAATCCCAATAATCATAACATAAAACATGAAAATTTGTGGTATACACACATAATCATTGAGAATCATTTATTGTTAGTCAAGACTCATTGCCAAGACTATCTTAGTAGACAAAGTCCACTTCTGAACCGAGTTCACTCCTCGTTTCATTCCTGTTTCACTGAACCGGTTTAACCTGCCGTTCCAGCCATGTCTATATCATGAGATATAAAATCTTTACCCAATGCATTGGAGGGAGATATAGGTCCCATCCATCTCATAATGATACCATTCTTATGTGTGCCACAAAATCAGAAAACCATACATCATAGCATAACCCATGTAATAAAAATGGGAATCTTAAACATCGTGACATCATAAAACAATTCATATAAGATAAAAGAATTCGTAAAAATATAATTCCATCACAAAATAATCAAATAAATGTGATAATAAGGATAAAAACAGAACCCTTTATTATCTTAGATGGAAAATAATTTTGATAAAACACTTGAACTCCATTCTTGAGGAAAATATCCTTTCTGCTTCAAAAACACTTTTCCTTTCTTTACATGTCGTACAATTATAAACTAAAAGAAGTTGATTAAAAATAAACTTGAAAAATTGTAAAGGAAGCTTCTTGGAAATAATGTTTTAATAATCCATTCATGCCGTATATGTCAAAAAAACATTCTTCGTACTTTTGTCGGAAAAGTCCAAAATTACCTCGTACGAAAAAACGACAAAAGATTATTTTTATATCCTTTACTAAAAACTCACCCAAGGTTAAAATTGGATTTAAAAAAATTTAGGTGGATGGAAATAATATTACATATTGAGGAAACATGGATGTGTATGATAAAATACACCCCAGTAAATGCCAAAGTATAAACAATCTCAGATAAAAATGAGATTGTGATATTTCCCTTACCTTAGGTCCGATTTGCCTCGTAAGTGTCCGAACCTCCAGTATAATGATTTAAATAATTTTATTGACTTATTCCAGAATCATAATTATTGTTATGATATCATATATGGTCATATTCATAGCTTCTTATTAATAATATTTCATTACAACTTGTTATTTGGGTGTTTATTACTTTTTTTTATTATGCGTGTTTTGTCGAATAAATTCTTATTCTTCTCTTTAGGTTATAGATACCTCATTTCCAGAATTTTATTAGTGTAATATATATCATATTCATTCATTAAATTCATTTATATAATCATAATGCAATGAATATCACGTAGAACGAGTCGCATCACATCGTGGAGACGGTATTCCGTACGTACGCACGAGCGATGATTTCATTCCCATGATCATGGAATTGTATTGGAGTGCATGTATACTATTTCAGAATAAATATCACTTTACAATAATCATATATAGTAATTATTTACACCCTTATACCCATCCAAGTAAGGTGGTGGTGGAAAGTAGATTACACCACTGCGTGGAGACGGTATTCTGTACGTACGCATGCGCGGTGATTTCATTTTCCGTAGGATAGATAGATGGTGAAATAGGGTTGTTTCATAATTATAATAACATATCAGTATATGAGTGATACTGATGTTATTACTTCATAATGAAACAACTAATGAAGAATAAGTGGAAGAAGAAATAAAGATGAAAGATTCGGTAACAGACAATACCTCTTCTTTGAGGTGCTTCTTTGAGACATCCTTTTAGGGAAATAAAGTTGGTCTTTGAAGAAGACCAGGACCTCTAGGATGTCTCTATGAAAGTGGAGAGGAGAAATTGGCAGGGGTTGGCCGATCTTGAAGGATCAAAGTGGTGTGAGGAAGAGAGGGAGGAGGAGCCCTTTTATAAGGGAGGAGAGGGGCACCTTTGGAATAACTAAAAATATTATTTTATTATAAAGCCAAATTCGGTTTTAAATATCTCCAAATTGATTTATTTAGAAGCTAAGGTGGTTATGGGTCTAAATCCTCTCATCCAATAGAATTTAGACAAGTTTAGGTTCCTATTTTGACCTTATCATTTAGATTTAACAATAAGTTAAATAATTTTACTTTTACAGTGTCTTCTTGTGTTCTTACATTATAAGGTTAATTAACATAATATAACAATCCAAACGAATCCCAAGTTGTTTATTATTAATATATATAACCTTATCTAAGTAATTTGGCCGAACCATAGATTTTTAGGAATAAAATAACAATTAATAATATAATATTTGTTTTAAAAACTATTTTATGTCAATTTTTGACACTATTTAGTAATTGATTTTTGTGAAAATCATAACAGAATATTAGTTCAAATAAAGTTAATTAAATCCATAATAACATGTCATATTAACCTATAAAATTAGCTTAATTTATAAAATGTCTCAAATTACATTTATTTGGGTATTTATAAAATTAATTATGTCAATATTTCATTAATAAGATAATTACTGCATCATCTTTGTGTCATAAATAAATTACATTTTTAATGTCTAAAAATTACAAATAAAATACCATTATGTAGGAAATATTTTTAGATTTCTAATGAATATTTATAGTCGAATTTATCTTATATATAACCTTATATTAAAAATTATTTACTTATTAAACATTGATTTTAACTATTTTAACCCTTCTTTAAATAAATTAATAATAAATGTCCTAATCTAATCCAACTGGGCCTAAATGGTCATATTTTATTACTAAGTTTGTTTTTGGTCGAATTACACTTATCCAATAGAATTAGGACATGTGTTAGGGTAATAATAATATCATTTTTACCCTTAATTACCCTATTTACTTTTAACCATGGTAAATAAAAGTAAAAAGTTACTATTCACCAAAAATTATTTTCATCTCATTGAACCACATTTTACTTACTGAAATCAACCGTGTCTCTCAGATTTTTGAAATTCCACTCACAGAAGCGGTAAAATTAAGTTTTATGAAAAATTCAGTTTTTTAACTACCACTTAGTGGTTTCACTATTCATCAAAAATTGAATGTTTTTGGAAAAATACCAAAATTTCACCCTAGGATAATTTCGATATTCCGAATCCAAAAATGAAGTCCATTTTGAAAAATAAAAATTATAAAATTTAAAAAAGTGGTTATTACTATTCATAACGGATATTTTTAATAATATTTTATTAGCATATCATTGTTTAGTGAAACTCGGTATTGCGTACGACACAAGCTATTGAGGAAGGTCGTGATTTCGTGTAAAGAAAGCCAAGCAAGTGTTGTGTGTAGAAAAAGATTCCTTTGATGATTTATATAACATAAAAGTCTCGGGTGTTACATCTATCCCATCTATGGGTTCAAAGTGTCATATTCATCGATTCAAGTGTTTTGTCATGAAGACCGCATGATCTCCCACAATAGAGGGATCCATTTTTGTTTGTTTCGGACCGATTCATCTGTGTGAGAATAAAAAAGGAGATGATTAAAACTAGGTTTATATCCCTTTGAGCGTGATATTAACAAATCCATCCAATAAGAACAAATGATCTGTGGATCGACCTTTTAGTGGGTTGATACACATTCTTAGTTTATTACAGAATAATGGGGAAACAATTTCATCAAGAACCAACCCATAACTCAATGTTTTATCTTTCTTTGTTGAGGATCCCACTACTTCATTAGTTTCTCCATAATCTATCATTGATAGTTGTTCATCTATAGTAGCTCACCAACATCAAATCTACATGGGTTCAGAGAAATTCTCCAACCTTCCAACGATATGTCTTTGGTCAATCCATTAAATATAGAAAATTCATTTCAATGTTTTTGTTCTGTTGTGTTGAAGTCTCAGTACACTGTTTCATAACAAAAATAGTGTTTTAGTTACGATAGGGTAGCAACATCATTACATTTCAATTAAATCAAAATTAAAAATAAAAAAACAATGATTTTTATTTTTTTTCTTAAGAAATTATTTTAATAAATTTTCATAAAATATATGAAAACTAAATTTTTCCATCGACCCATTCCGGTTGAGGTTTTGTTCATTCATTGGTAAATTCGTCATTAGAAATTCAACATTTCCCTTTGATTTTTAATAAAGTAAAACATTTAAAAGTTTTCAAAACAACTCACATGCACTATTTTAAATAATCAAAAGAAATTCAAAAAATTATTTTAAGCTCACTAGACATCAGAATCAAGTGTCGTCTGAGTGCCTAGTCTCAAAATAACGAAAATAATTTCAAAACAAATTCTGGAAATTCTGGGAAATTACATTTCCCCCACCTTTAGTGAATTATATCATTATAATCCAAAACATGGTATAACTATAAAATGCGGTTACTGAGAATGGAGGTGAGCCTCCCACTCCAAAGTGATATCCAATAGAATATCATTCTTCCACTAAATGCAAACCAACGGAATCAATCGTACATGAAGGAACTGCTCTTGTTATCCTCAACCTCCATCGAAAACTCTTCAAATGTTATCCCATCAACAATATTCATCCTTCCCATGTTGATGATCTGTGATGGATCACACATTTACCTCTTCAGTTGTGATATGTGGAAGAAATTATGCACTCAATGCATTTGTGGTGAGAGAGATATGCAGTACACCACCTCATCCACTGTGCTCAGAATCTAAAAATATCTAATGAACATCATGGTTATATTCTGGCCTTGGTAAAACCTCCACATTCCCCATCGATGTGATACCTAATGAAACACATGGTTTTCCTCCTTGAACTAGAAGGGCCTCTATATCCTATCAGCACACGATCTATGTCTTCTTGATGTCATCCCCATCCTCTCTTGGATGACCTACACCTTCTCAGTGGTAGCCCATACCAACTCTAGACCCATGAGTACTGACTCCTCTAGGACAATCCAACATATCTTTGATTTGTGCGGAATTCAATATAATTCCTTGAATGGTTCCATAACAATGGTGATGTTTTATCTCTTGTTGTGTGTGAACTCCTCTAGTGGTATGTGATCCACCCTACTATGACTGATGACCTTGATTTGTGAATGAAGCATGTCCTTTAAAACATACAACAACCACTCCATCCGACCATCTATATGAGAGTTAAATTTTGTGATCAAGTGATGCTGATTGTGGAACGCCTCCTAGAATCCATTCCTTAACTAAGATTTAAATATTGTGTCTTTATTTGAGACTATCACCAATGGGACACCATGTTGTCGAAAAATCTCTTACATAAAGAGGAATCCAATTCTCTCTACTGAACCCTGCTCCCTGATGGGTAGGATGTGGGACGGCATGGTGTGTCAGTAAAAAATCAACCAGTTGTTATTGTGCCCCAATGATATGTGTGGTAAACCATTTTTGATGTACATAGAGATACCATTACACATCCACTCCATCACTCTAAATATCTTAGTCAGTCCTATTGGAACCTGATGCTATTCCTTCACTTTATGACAAGTGAGGCACCATGAATCGAACATAGCTACTACCTACTTCATCAATTACCACCATTACTATCATTGGAGATCATGAATCATATTTTTCACTCTCGAATGCATCCCCAAAGGGGATGAGTAAATCTACCACAGAAAAAACTCATGTATTTCCACTAGTATAATGGTGCACCCTCTAAAATGAAGGGAAACTCCACACCTATAAATATCTCTCATGGGCTTGTCCTGAGAATAACTGAGAACATTGTGACTCACAATCAACATCCAGAAGTTGTACCTATATAACACATTGTTTGATTTTGGGAGTAATATCCATTGATTGGAGATAATCAGCTCTATCATAATCCATGAAGTATATCTCCATCGTGTCTAACTGCTCTGACTCCTAACTCAACAACTAAAAACTGGTTCTTCTACTGTGCACGTCTACAACCACATTCTCCTTCCTAGAAGCATAGAATATCTCGATTTCATAGTCCTGTAGGAACTCTAGACACCACCACTTCCTAACATTTAGGTCCTTCTCAGAGAAGATATACCTGATATTTTTATGAACTAAGTAGATAATAAACCACTCACCCATCATGTTGTTCTACAACATCTCTAGGTAAAATTCCACTGCTGCATGCTCAAGGTCATTAGACACATTGTTCACCTCATTCTGCCTCAACTGTCATGAATCGTGGGTGATCACTCCTTAACCCTTCATCAGGCCACATCCATCTTCTATCTCAGGTGCATCGTAGAACACTACATACCCAACTCCCTCCCATGATAGTCTCAATATTGGGGGGGAGGGTGACACTTTAATATCTTCTTCAACACTTGGGAACAATGTTGGGATCTCACCAACCACAAGAATGGTTTTACCTTACATGTCAATGCTAATAAGGGTGATTATAGCCTGGAAAATTAAGGTACAAACCTGCAATAGTTCCCATCCAACCCTTCGAAACTTTGTACCTCAGTTACTACCAGGGGTGGCTCCCATGAAGGCATCGCCTCTATCATTGCTGGATCCAATACAACTCCTACCACTAAAATGACAGGTCCCAGAAAGTGGTAATTTTAAATCATGAACAGACACTTAGAGAGCTTCCCATAAATGTGGTGATCTTATTGTGTATACAATACTATCTTCCTGGGTTTAGCATTCTCTCCCTGGGATGTAGAGTACACCAGGATGTCATCAATAAAGACCACAACAAACTGGTCAATGTAGGGCTAAATGATTCTATTTATGAGGCCCATGAACATTGATGGGTCATTCGTCACACTGAACGATATGGAAAAGAAATCATATGTTCCATATTGAAATCCAAAGGTTGTCTTCGAATCATATTAATATTTTACCACGATATAATCATTACCTGATCTATGATATATCTTCTAGAACCATATCTCTCCTTTCAATTGAACTAAGATGTCATCAATCATTGGTAGTGGATAATTTTTCTTCACGGTTACGTTATTAATGCATTAAGAGTATATGCACAGACTGAAACTCCCAAATTTCTTCTTGGAATACAATATTTGTGTAATTATGAGACATCTTCACCTACATGATTCATGGGTGGCACATGCTGCCCCTCTGACGACTCTGTCCACCCTGGGTAGCATGTACTATCGATATTTCTTGCTGGGATCATCCATTGAAATTTTTATACAACTTGGGCCCATGTGTCTTCAACCTACTACCCATAGATGTCGAATCTTCCACCTAGGGTCTATTGGTAGCTCCCTCTGCTGGAACCTACTCTTCTAGGAACCTCTCCATGAGTATAACTCTCTCTAGAAACCCTAGATAAGTTGGGAAGAAAATAGATTCTATGGATTCCTGAAACTCACATTATAGTCTATGATCAATGTCTAGATATATGAAGATTGTGCTTCACACTATGTTTATTGATTATTGTGAATACTTAGTGAATCTACATATGTAATTCAATATTGTCATGCAACCCTCTTGTAGGCGCAATACCTCTTGAATGCATACTAAACACAGTGCCGCTGGAAATAAATCCTCTATATAGTGGACTCAAAGGTCCTTCCAGTTGAGGGTCACCTCATCATGTGTCTCGGTAGTCAATCTATTCCATCTCTCCACCAAGACCTAAAAATTATCATGGCTAAAATCACCATCTGATCGAGAGTCATCCTCACCAGAAAGAAGACTCGTGTAACTACCTCGGGAAAATCCTCTACCACCTGGGGTTTTGTATGTAACGACATAATGTTTTTCAATGGAAATTCCCTTATTATAAATATGTCCTAAAATAACATGAAAACACATCATAAGGAACTATTATGTTCTAAGTGACAATTAATCATATGGTTTCCACTTATTTGATTGGAATTTTTAAAATATTCTAGACATGGTTGTGATGAGTAAGTTGTTTGGAGTCTAACAAGGGAAAATATAATTTTTAGTGAATAGTAACCTACCCTTATTAATAGTGACATACCTTTTTGAATAGTGATATACCCAAAGGATTAGTAACCTTACCTATGATAATATATACATAATATTCATGTCAAAATTATGATATAACTATATTTTAGAATAGGTAAATAAATGTTTATAAAACTGGTTTTTGGTAATAAATTATGATTTTAATTAAATATTAAAATAATATATAGGAAATTATTTTAGAAAAGTGGACTTAATTTTTGGATAGTTCACTTCAAAAAATGGTTTTGGTAAATTTCTGGGATTTTTCTGAAATACAAGAATTTTTTTGAATAGTAAAATACATTAATTTATCGTATAAATACATTATAATTTAAGCACACTATTCCTAACATCATAAGTGATGTAAGAACCCCAATCTCAAAAACACAAGCCTTAGTTACTATTATTGGTCATGGAATCATCACTATATCTTGTCTTAGGGGAATTAAATAAAATAATAAATTAAATTTTAAGATAACCCCTCTCCCCTCCACTATGAAAACCAATCTTCACACCCTTATTTACTAACACCTCTCAATCTTTAATACATTTCCAAACTCTGCCAAAACCACTTCCCTAGCCCCTCCCACATGTCCATGAGATTCCAGTCTCATCAAATTTCCCATCCTAGATTCTTCAAGGAGGATCTCAAGAGGGGGATTCAAGAGGTAATTCTTCTCTCTCTCATTTTCCTTTAAATTTCTTTCAATTTTATGTTCTTTTCATATTTTCTCCCCACCTATCTTCATCCAAATTTTATGATAACTCCAATATCATAAATATAGTGGAATGTTATGGTACTAATGGAATATTTTATTATCGAACCTCTTTCTCATATTTCTTTTATTTTATAAAAGAAAACGTTGTTCGTAAGGTGTTAATCTATCTCCTTCAAGAACGACACATTTTCTTTTTCCACATCTACCTTCATATATGGTCATGGTACCATTTTGGTTAGTGAACAAGAATATGTTATTTGTATTATGTCCTATTTAAGGTTCTGGAAATATCTTATGTTCATATTACTAAATTATTAATCAAACCAATTTCATTGTGGTTGAAAAACCTCCCAAATTAACCCAAACAATCATAATTGAATTATTATCGAATGATTCATCCACTTGTTATATAGTATAATTCGATAAAAGATCACTTAAACTTATGGAATATGATTAATAACCTGAAATATCATTTCTATATGTCTATCCTTGTTCTACACAAACATTCATTTAAGAATACAAGTAAACAAATCAAGAAAACCATAAAAACGATCATTCCAAAACATTGGTTTCAAACCTTATAACAGATCAAAAAGACCATAAAATAACATAATGAAACCAAAATTAACAATATTAATGTATAAATGGTTCTGTAATTTCTAATTAATTAATATAATTTCATTATACAAGACATTAATGAGAAAGAAGTGTTCTGATACAATGTAAGGGAAAATTCTCAAACCCAATGTTCATCATTCTAGTTCACCCTCATTCACTACAATTTTGACATGGTGTGTAAGAAACTAGATCTTTTTTTCTGGTATGTTTTTCTCGTATCTAGATTTTTTGAGAAAAATAGGATTTCTGGAAATTTTGTTGTACACACTGTGTACTTATATGTACACGTCGTGTACTATTTTCCCACACATATCCATGTGATGGCCCTGTAATGACCTAGAAAACAGCCTTGTGTGGTGACATGGAGACCACATAATGTGGGGACTGATAAGGGATTGTACATACCATTTAATTTTGAAGTACAGGTCGTGTACTTCTGAATTACATGTAATTTACTTCTAATGTACACGCCATGTACTTTCTTTTTTTCATTAAACAGACCGAGGTCGCATCTAATTAGAAGAAGTGTCTTTTTCTTCACCTTCTTTGACCAAGAGTGTCTGTACATCGTCAATCCTTCCTTGATCCCCCGATCGAGCATCCTTTCTCCAAATCAATCTCTCTGAGTTGCATTGGAATCGCATTGGTGAGTTCTCTAGTCTTCATGAACCTCATTTCCTAATTTCTCTTCACTCATGAGTTATCCTCAATTGGTTGTTTTAGACATTTTTGTAGATCTAAGGTGTTCTACCAAGATTCAAGGATTGATATTCGAATATATCAATCTCATAGCGCTATGGTAGGTGGTTTGTGCCTTTCTATAGATAGTCTTTGAGTTATTTGTGCAAAAGTACCCAACACCTTTAATCGGGATGTTGCGTGTTTACAGTTTTAACCCTGTTATTTCCTAAAATGATTTAAATGTTTGAGTTTAAATAAATTGAATGGAAATAGGGTTTATTGCTATGATATGGATGTCTTGCCCATGCTTGTATTGTCTATGACTCTTTGGTCTTGCTTAGCCTGTTAGGCCGCTTTCTTTCCAATCCTAGTGCTAATAGGTTGGTGTAATATTACTTATCTAACATGATGTTATGTTGTAGTATATTTATCCAAGTAGTTGCTGAGTTATACTTTGGCTGTAATATGTCTCTGTGCTCGATTAACTTACAAAGGTCCGTGAGAAACTAGTGTAGTAGACCATAGAGAGAATTGACGTTGAGGGATTCTCTAGTGTGTCTGTTTACTGGTATCATGTGAGACCATAGGGGGAATAGATGTATGTGCTTACTCAGAGTGATTATAGTTCTATGACGCACACCATAGAGGAATTTGATGCTGAGTGCTTCCCCATAGCACCTTTTAGTAACTTATATGAGACTATAGGGGGAATTAACGGTGAGTGCTTCCACAAAGAGTCTGTGCAAAGGCTCATCCAGAGGGGTTAGAATGTGTATACCTCCTAGAGGGTTGCTTGTGTTTTTTTGGTTGGACCATTGGGGTTAGGATGTGAGTACTTCCTAGAGGGTTACCTGATTATGATTAACTACTTACTTGATATCTGATTATTTAATGCATTTAAAACTATAGGATTTTTTACTTTTAAAAACATCCATGTTTACTGATTCATTTTGATTATAGCATTCCATATATATTCATTGACTATTAGGTACAGATCTTTGGGTGGTTTCCTACGGATATTTAGTCTCACACCCACTTTGGGTCATGATTTTGGCCCCAAACTGATTATATTGCTTCAGGTATAGTTAAGTTCAAGCGCTCTTCTACTTCATGTACTTGACTGTTGTGGAGCTGGGGAGCATGGGACCAAGCAGTGGCTTGCGATGCTATGGAGAATTTTATATATTTTCTATTTTACTTTGGATTGGTATTGTATTCCAGCATTGTGACTTGTTTGGATGCCTTCCTATACATATGTATCACACATCATATATATATATATATATTTCTTCTCCAGTTGTTTATTAATTCTTCTCTTAACATATTGCATGTTTTACTACTTCGGTTATTGTATACCAATTATTTCCACTATGTTACTCTTCCAATGAGGGCATAGTTTCCCCACTAGAACACCCAAGGCCCTCATTACTTGTCAGCACCCTCTGAAATTCGGGGATATGCGCTTGAGGCCGTGTAAGCAACCTAGTACGGGGCACCTCTCTATGGATATCGGAACCTGGACATTACAAAGGGGTATCATAGATATTCCTTTATTGTTGACTTACTGTTTGGAGCCTATATCCAGGGAATGGAAGAAATAGGTACATATTAAGAAGTTGTGACCAGGAGTAGCTAACCTATTTTTTAGGAAATAACCAATATACCTTGTTACACTCTATGTAATAACAACACGAGCCAGTGAGGCTTGTATAGTACACATCATGTCTGGCACTAACACGCTGTGTATTCATGTTTTGGAGAACCGTGTGGATTAGCGATGTAGAAGAACATGGGTAGGGAAAGAGGAATCATGTACATGCCATGTGTTTGGACAATACGTCATGTGTATGTGGTGTTAAACGGCCTGGGATAAAAAAAAGTGCACGCCCATTTGAAGGCTTATGGTAACACGTCCTGTAGTCATTATACATGCCATGTATCTATTTTTTGAAAAACAAAAATGATTTCTTTCTCTTGTACCCTTATAAAACTTCAATTTTTAGCCCTTTTTAATATTGATCAACGGTGTGATCTAGATATTGCATAGTCATGCCTCTAAGACGTCCTCTGGAAATCTTCCGGTAGTAGGGTAGTGATCGGAAATCCGATATAGATAATCAAGGAAAATAAGAAGATCCTCCAGTTTTTCCAGTATTGGCACTGGTTTTTATCCCAGATTCAGGTGACGATGCACTATTCCGAGAGGGCTTCGTAAGGTTTATATAGACCTTTCATGAAGTACCACATATTTCCCCCTCTAAGGAATATTTTACCTGGGTCATTCAGAAGCATCATCCTCCACTTTCTCAGGGGATGGAGGGCCCTCGGCTATAGATTCATGGATATAAGCCATGCTGTTGATCTTAGAGCATCGATAGATGCCTCCAGAGGAAACAATTAAGCTTTCTACAAACAAGACTCAGTATTCCGACCAGATATGGTAGGATGTGATCTCACAGGCAGGACCCCATAATTGTATGGCGTGTCATGAGTTCTAGTGTTCTTTTTATGGAAGCTTCTACCTAGAGAAAATGAGGACCAATCAAGCCTGAGAGTTCATTAGTTTGAAGCAGGGTACACTTTCAGTTATGATGTATTCTTCTTGCATCACAGTGATTTCAGGCTTCATACCTATTACAGGAGGTGATGAGTTATTTCTAGAATAGATGATTGAGAATGGTCATATGAATGACATCTGATCTCAGGTGAACATTTTCAAGTTGACTTCCATCACATCTATAGTCCAACAGGAACTAATTATAGAGTGTAATCTGAGGGATTCTAGAGTGTTGAGCTAGGTCTATTCGACATCTAGAGTTGTTATCCCCCATAGTGATAGCAGGATTTGCTGCTGGAATTATACGTGCTGGAATCTGGGGATGCATGAAACTTCTTCTAGTAGCTCAGTTGTGTTCTACCAGTACGGGAATAGAGGGCATAAGAAGACACATTGTTCGAGAACCCTAGTGCAGTGTCATTCCTGTGGCAAGATGGGTCATCTTCGGTGATTCTGTCAGATCTTCTCACCAGTGGATGGTGACAGGGACTCTTTTATGAATCCTCATTCAAGAGCATCACCACTGGTTTCTCACCAGTCTAGGAACTAGAGGTCTTCCGGCCGTTCAGGATGAGGTGGAGGTCATGGTCAAGGTAGCAAGTCTTCAGGAATTCAGCGACAACAGGGTGGATCAGATCAGAGTGGTCAGGCATTGTCGTAGGTTCATAGTGCTGGTAAGACATTTATAGTGGAGTAGACCTAGTAGGAGAAAGATCCAGGACCCTCTAATGTTCGATGTACTATCCGAGTAGCAAAAATTTTAGCTCTTTTTATATTCTATACTGGTGCTTCCCAGAACATTATATTGGTTGATGTTGTGGAGCACCTTAGGATCTTTATCTTTTCCACTATTGATATCTTGATGCTAGACAAGCTGTTAGGGGAAAGAACGACTAGTGTACAGAAGTTCATGGAGTTCCCTCTAGAGGTTGGTGGTTGTCACCTATTTTTGGGACCTCAATGTCTTAAAGATGATAGGCTATGATGCCATTTTCATAATGGACTGGTTAGTTCCCTTCCAAGATGTTTTTGATTTGTATCATCATAGGGAAAGTTTCACATCACTAGAGGGTGGATCATTTATTCACAAAGGAAAATATGATGTACAAGTGAGCAGAGAAAGACCCGAGCATCATGGGTTGGGAGGATTTATAGCCCAGATTTGTAGTCTTTATTTGGATAACCAAGCGAATTTACAGATTGGATTTCCTCTAGTGGTGTATCGTTTTAGAGATGGCTTTCCAAAGGAATTATTAGGTTTTACTCCAGAGTGAGGTGGACTTTTCTATTGAGATTTTACTAGGATTGGAACCATTGTCTATTCCTCTTTATAGAATGGATGCACCAGGGTTACAGGAGCACAATAAGTAGTTGGAGGAGTTGCAGGCTAAGGGGTTCATCTAACCTAGTACTTCTCATTGGGTTTTTCAAGTCATGTTTGTGAAAATGGTTGATGATACCCTCAGACTTTGTGTGGACTATCAGATGTTGAACAAATTGAAGGTCAAGAATCGATATCCCCTACTGAGGATCGATGATATCATTGATCATATTCGAGGATCCCTTGTGTTCTTGAAGAATGACTTGAGATCTGGTTACCAACAGTTGTGCAATAGACCATCAGATGTAACTCTTACAACCTTTCATAGTAGGTATGGTCTATACGAGTATGTGGTTATATCATTCGGTCTCATGAATGCACCAGTAGTATTCATTGAATTGATGAACCGAGTGTTCAATCCATACATGGAATCATTCATGGTAGTCTTCATGTATGATATCTTGGTGTACTCTTACACTCGACACGACCATGTCATACATCTTGAGATCGTTTTAAGTACACTAAGGAAGCATCAGTTATGTGATAAGCACTAAAAATACTAGTTTACCAAATTCACATTTTGGTTCATGTTATCATAGAGGTAGGAGTATCAGTAGTCCTATAGAAAGTGAGAGTAGTTGTTTATTGGGAGCATCCAAAGAATTTCATTGAGATATAATGTTTTCTAGGGTTGGCTGGTCACTATAAAAGTTTTATACATATCTATTCACGCCTAGTATCGCCACTAATGGGCCTGACTAAGAAGGGTGTGATGTACATGTGAACATATTCTTGTGATTCAGCCTTTAAAGAGATGAAAGGGAGGTTGAATTTTGCATTAATAGAAGTATTTCATGAGTCAGGAATGTCCAATACTGTTTACTATGTGGCAACAAGTATCGGGCTGGGAGTTGAGATTATCTTGGGAGAAGGAGTCATTGCATATGGTTCTTAGATGTTGAGGCCACATGGGAAGAATTACCCGACGCATGTTCTTGAACCCACAGTATCTGTTCATGACTTACATTGTTGGATACATTAAATTATTAGTGTACATTTTGTTGTTTTCACCAACCAAAAAAGCCTCATGTATATCTACACTCACCGTGACCTAAAATTGAGACAGTGAAGGTGGGTTGAGTGCCTTCAGACCTTTGACTTGGAGCTTGCTTACACGCCTAGGAAAGGAAAACTTGTGGCTGATGCGTTGAGAAAAATGACTCAGGTACAGGTTTTTTAAGAAGCCAATAGTGTGTGGTAGCTTATAGCTCGGTTCTCTATGATGCATTTGGAGGGTCATGATAGTTAGGGGTAGACGTTTCTTTCTTCTGTGTATGATACCTCTACTCTACTTCATCGAATGAGAATGAGATTGCTGTCAGATTATGATAGCCTAGTCCTCTGTGAGAGTGTTTCAGAGAGGACCCTATTTTAGGATGGATAGCAGGCGAGGATGAGATCTTCTGTTTTCATGGGCATATATGGGTTCTAGTAGACAAATGTGAGGAGATGATGTGGGACAATCATTCCTCGGTTTGGGGAGTTCATCCCAGTGTCACGAATATGCATTATGATCTAAATAGTCCGTTTTGGTGGCCATGTATCAAGAAAGTTGTTGTTTAGGTTGTCATGAGATGTTCCACCTGTCAACAGGTAAAGGCAGAGCATCAGCAACCATCTGGGCTTTTGTAGTAGTTACCCATTCTCGAGTGTAATTGGAATGATGTCGCGATGGATTTTGTGATAGGGTTACTGAGGTCACCTCTAGGGAGCGATGTATTTTGGGTTTTCATTGACCGACTCATGATGGTTTCTCACTTCTTGCTGATCATAGTGACCTTCAATGTTGATGAGATGGGAAGGTTGTACATCTACGATATTGTGCGTTTACATGGATTTACACACTCCATTGTTTCAGAAATGAATGCATGTTATACTTCATGGGTCTGGAAGAGACCTTAAAGGGATTTGGGTACACAGATACTTTTAAGTACAACTTACCATCCCCAAACAGATGGCCAGTCCGAACGTACAATTCAGGTGATTAAATACATTCTTAGGGCATGCATCCAAGATTTTGGATGCTCTTAGTAGAGGCACATACCTCTTGTGGAGTTTTCCTACAATAATTGTTTTCAAGAAACTATATAGAAGGCACATTATGAGACTTGGTATAGTAAGCCATACCGATCAACCTTATGCTAGCTAGAGGCCGGAGAGGTAGCTATGATCAGACCTCAAAAAGTACAAGAGACTATAGAGAATATATAGTTGATTTAGAATAGGATGGATAAATCACAGTAAGGACATATGTCTTATGCTTATCGATGGTGATGATATCTGGAGTTCGAGGATGAAGATCAGGTTTTTCCAAATGTCATACCGAGGTTGATAAATATGAGGATTAAGAGGCATAATAAGCTTTCACTGATGTGCATCGGGCTGTTTGATATGTCAGAGAGAGTTGGGCCAGTTGCCTATAAGATGTAGTTACCTCAGAGGTACCAGTCTATGCACGACGTCTTCCACATTTCGTAGCATAAAAAATACTTCTCTGACCCATCTCATGTTTTTTTAACCCGAGGAGGTTGAGTTTGAGGTTGATGCCTCATTTGAGGATCATCCTATATCGATTTTTAATTTAATTTCGACTTTTATCTATGGACAGTCTATTCCTCTTGTATGAGCGATATGGCATCACCGGCGAGTACAGGATGAGACCTGGGAGAGGTAGGCCGATGTATGATCATAGTGGCTGAAGCTTTTCGAGGATTATTCTTTTACGCCACCTTTCTAGATATATTCAAACATGATTTAAATTATAGGGGAATTTTTTTAAAAAGGTGAATCTTTTTTAAGGTATGTTTATCTTTTTTCTGGTGTTTTTGAGAAAAAATGATGTTTTGGAAATTTTTGAAGTACACGTTGTGTACTTATATGTAAACACCATGTACTCTTTTTCGACACATATCAGTGTTCTATGCATGTAACAGCCATGCACACATCTGTGTCAGGTGACCTGGAGACCACCTAATGTGGGGGCCAGTAAGGGAATGTACACATCGTGTACTTCTAATGTGCACGCAATGTACATTACTTTTTTT
The DNA here is from genome assembly GCA_963277665.1 of Viscum album. Lineage (NCBI taxonomy): Eukaryota > Viridiplantae > Streptophyta > Magnoliopsida > Santalales > Viscaceae > Viscum > Viscum album. The sequence continues at coordinate 1,117,321,900 of OY728146.1, forward strand.
CATTATATGGACAGGGGTCGCATCTTGTTGGAAAAACTATTTTATTTTTTTCCTTCGTCTACTGAGATAATCTGTACTATGCTGATCCTTCCCTGAGCCCCTAATCGAGCACCCGTTCTCCGATTCGAACTCCATTGGTTGCATTGGAGTCACATCGGTGAGTTCTATCTTCATCTTGAACATTGTTTCCTGATTTCTCATAACTTTTGAGTTATCTTCGATTGAAAATTTTAGTTGTTTTTATAGATCTATGGTGTTATAGGGCGATTCAATTCTCTAGGTTCACTTATATTGATCTCACGATGCTGAGGCAGGTGGTTTGTGCCTTTCCATGGATAGTCTTTTACTTATATGCGCCAAAGTGGCCAATACCTTTAATCAGGGTATTGCGTGTTTACTGTTTTAACCATGTTATTTCCTCCTATGATTTATATACATGAGTTTAGGTCAATTTAATGGGAATAGTGTTAATTGATATGATATGGATGTGTTTCCCAATCTTGTATGGTTTATAACTGATTGGCCTTTCTGATCCTGTTAGGTTGCTTGCTTTCCATTCTTATTACTGATAAGATGGTGTAATATTTTTTATATGACATGTTGTTATGCTGTAGACTATTTAGTGAAGTAGTTCATGAGGTATACTTTGCTTGTTATATATCACTGTGCTCGATTGACTTACACAAGTCCGTGAGAACCAGGTGAAGTAAACCATAGGGAAAATTGATGATGAGGGTTTCTCCAGAGTGTCTGTTTACTATTACGATTTGAGGCCATAAGGGGGAATGGACGTAAGTTCTTACTCAGAGTGTGTGTAGTAATTTGATATTGGCCATAATTAGAATTGGATTTTGAGTTCTCCCCAATAGCACCTTTTCGTTACCAATACGAGAGTATAGGGGGAATTGATGTTGAGTGCTTCCTTAGAGAGTATGTGAAAAAGTTGAACCATAGGGGTTATATTGTGTGTTCTTCCTAGAGGGTTTCTTGTGTTTTTTGGGTGGGACTAGAGGGGTTAGGCTACGATTACATCCTAGATATTTCAATGCTTATGATTAGATGCTTACTTGATATCTAATAATGGAATGAATTTGAAACTGTATGATTGATTATTTTTTATTTCATCCATGTTTAATACTTTATTTTGATTATAGCCTACCATATATATTCACTGACTATTAAGAACATATCTTTGGGAAGTTTCCTACTTGGATTTAGTCTCACACCATGTTTGGGTTATACTATTGGGCCCAAAGAGATTATACTGTTGTATGTATAGATAAGGTAAATTTCCCTTCCACTTCAGGTTCTTGATTACTGTGGAGCTGGGGAGCATGGGTCCAAGCTATGACATGCAATGTTGTGGAAAATCTTATATGTTTTCTATTTAAAATTGGTTTGGTATTATATTCTAGCATTGTGACTTGTTTGGATGAATTACTAGTCAAATGTATCAATCATCATATATATGCATGGGATGTAGTTGTTTATTACTTATGTTGTTTACCTATTACTTGTTTTATTGCATTTGCTATTGCAATTTGTTTTACTTCCGTTGTGTCACTCTGAAAATGAGGGAATGGTTTTTCAATTATCACAACCAAGGCCCTCACTTTTAGTCTGCTGCCCCTTCTCTTCTGAGAAATATGCTTGATCTATATGACCAACCGGGTACAAGGCACCACTAGGCGGCTCCCAGAATAGGGAGGTTACATGGTTAGTCATTAAAAATATTTTTTTCATCAATGTATTTATTTTTCTAGTATATATATGTTTTTCAATGGTGTTTATTTCAAAAAATATGTTTTCCAAAATAACACATCTACACAATATTTACTTCACATTCATGGATCATGGTTTTTGTAACATGTATGTTATTCTGTCATTATTTCGGGAAACCAATGTTTATGAATGTGTTCTTATGAGATTAAACCCATTCCTTTTCATAGGTAAGTTATGTTCATTATTTATATATGTTTATTGAGGCATTCATGATAAATGAAAATGTTATGATGTGAAAGGTGTTGTAACGCCCTGACCCTAGTTACCCAGAGTCGGTGCATTATTACATAACATTGGCATTGTCACAAGAAAGATCAAATATCGAAAGACCGATTAGTTTAGTAACCTTGGAATTACTAGATACATTAATAAAGTTTTACATTACATCGTAAAGATGAAAACTATAACAACATAGTCTCCATAGTCTACACTCTTTTCCCCTCATACTATCCCTGCAGGTCATTCATAATTTACTTCTTCATATCCTGGGAAAAATAAATCATAGAAAAGGGGTGAGCTCAAATTCCCATTAAGGATATCAATATGGTGAAAACTTTCATAAATAAGAATAAACATTTAAGGCAATGTATAACTAAAAAAATGACTTTTAAACATGAACTTCAACATAGCATGGAGAAAATAAAATGAAATAATTTCCATTTACTTATTCACATGGATATTCTACTAATAGAATAATCACAAGCAATATCAATAACCACATTCATAATGATGGAATGCATAATGCCACAATTTCATAACCACATAGCCATAGACTCGTGCCAAGACTACAAATATGATTTTGTCAAGGCCGTGTGCCAAGACACTAGTTTGTCTCATGAGACCTAACAATGCATCGAGGAGCTATAGCAGGCTCCACCCGTCACATATTAAGTCCAATGCATTCCTCTTATGAATAGGTTTAAACATAACATAAACATTCGTATTAAAAAAGCATACGAAATGTAAATACTTCATCCATAAACCATGAATGGTATAAAAATAACACATCCATAATAATACATATCACAAAACCTTCAATACAATATTGATGTTTTGTATCATAATAAATCAACTTCAAATTTGAGTAAAATCCATCAAAGGATTTTGACATAGATGAAATCAAAACTCTTTTTAAAGAAATATATCATTCTATTTTGAAATATTTTAAGAGTCATATATTTATAAAAGAAAACATCTTCTTTGGAAATATTCTTATAAGCTTGTAAGGGAAGCTTCAATGATTTTATAATGGTGGAAAATAACCACACACACCGTATAAGTTAAAAAAACATTCTTACATTAATTCTGTCGAAATGGTTAAAATGAACCTTGTTTGGAAAATGATGGAAAGATTACTTTATAAAGCTCTTATAAAAAGTAAAACAAGGGTAGAAATGACTTTAACTCATATTCTTGTAAATAGTAAAAATGTTTTGAAATACATTTTGAAGAAACATGTATGTGGATGATAAAGAAATCCCAGTAGATTATTACGTATAAACAACCTCGGATAATGAAGAGATTGCGAAATAAACCCTTACCTTGTACTTTTCCTTGGTTGGGGTAGGTTAACCTCATGTATAATGGTGAAAAAATTGTTAATAAATTATACAAGAATCATATACATTATTATGTTATCATATATGATCTTTTAACATTTCATTGTTAATTTTATCTTAGTATTATCATTGTTCCGGGTGTTAACTTACTCGTTTTATTTTATATGTTTTGTTACGTAAGACGTGTTTGTCATGGATAGGTTGTATCTCATTCATATCCAGAATGATATCAAGTCATTAAAAATTATTTTTAAATCATCAAATGATAATTATACTTGAATGGATACGATGGAGAATGAATCTCATTGCATTCGTGGAGACGGTAGTCCGTACGTACGCACGAGCGACAATATATTTTATTTGATATTAAAATAATAGATAACTGGAAGGTATATCATATATAAAGAATCATTATCATGTTATATTTATTATTTAAATGAATTACAAATCATTATTATACCCATCCAAATAATAATATATTTAATAATAACTACACCACGACGTGGAGACGGTAAGCCGTACGTACGCACCTATGGTGACATGTCATTCAAATGATGGATTGAATATTGAATATGGTTTTAACATATTTATAATAACATCACAATATATAGGAGATACTGTATTTATTATTTTAGAATGGGAATAACAAAATAAAGAAGAAGTTGAAGAAGAAATGAATTTGAAAAAGGGTGGTGACACTACAACAAAACCGCTGTTTAGCGGTGGTTTATAATAAACCGCCGCGAAACGTTTGTTTTTTTAACACCTGACCCTCCTTCCCCCACGACCCCATCCCCCCACTTCCCCCGTGAAACCGGCCCCCCGCTTCCCCCGACGACCCCGCGACCCCAACCCCGTCGACCCCGGCGATCCTGGCAACCCCGCGACCCCCGGCCCCCCGCGACCCCAGAAGCTGCACTGCCTTCCCCTCTAGGTAGGGTTTTGTTTCTCCCTTAAGTGTTTTTGGTTTTCTAGTAGGTATAAGAATAAAATCCTCAAGAAGGGTTTGTGTGTAATTAATACAATAAAATTTTATTAAAATTTGGTTGAATATAATGATATCTAGGGATGTTTTTATTATGTGTTTGGGTTTAATGCCAACATAGAAGATATATTTTGGGTGCGGTTGGATATAATGAAAACCTGATGATATGATTTACATGGATTTAGGTGTAATTCAATCTCAAGTGTTTTTATTAGTGAGGGGTTGGGTGTATTTATAATAATGGATATTCATGAAATATGGGTTTTTTGTAATGGCAACCATAAACCGTACAGGGAATGGAATGGATGTAATTACAACAATAAACCTATTTGAGTTATGGGTTGCGTTCACTTCCAACATGTGTTGTTTTTTTATATGATTCGGTTCTTAAATTGGATATACTTCCAACTACCATTCATTTGAGAATATTTTATGATAACAATAGGTATTTATTTGTAACATGTTTAGAAATAACAGAAAAACTGGACGAATCATGTATAGTTGATCCTGGAAGTCATGATGGAACCCAATAACATAAGGGGTATTTTTTATTTAGGTTATATTATTTTTATATCAATGTCACGTCTATATAAACTTATATTTTCTAGATTTGGTTAAGAAAAATGTTAGTGGTGGCCTCCTAATTTGTACTCTATCCCTACTTAGGCTAAATTGTATTTGAGAAGATTTCATGGTTTTTGTCAGGGTCATCCACCATCCGGCTATCTCGATTCACATCATCATATTCATTTTATTTGTCAAAAAATATCTCAAATGATGAGTATATAACATGTGTTGGTCTCTTTAAACCATAGGTATTTTAGAAAATAATGGGTTAATATCTAAGGTAGTATGTCTCAAGTGAGAGATATGAACAGTTGGACTAAATTAGTCGATTCACCCAATCCCAAGAAATGGTCTAGTTGTTCAGCAATAAAAGTGTTGATCATATTCCCTCAGAACCAAGTCTAAGTAATATTTGCATGTCCCATATCAGTAATCCCTACCCTCAAGGTTATATGATGGAACTACATCATGGAGGCATGGAATGTACTATCACCCTGTTTCTTTTTAGAAGAGAACATAATTTTTTAATGTCCCCTACGTACCAAACCATTCCAAGAAAATTGTCCCATAGGCTTGAAGAAGATTCCATGAAATCTATTTGTCACTATGAGAAAGACATCTATGAAGACCAAGAAAGTACCAAGAAGGGGTGTTCTAATGGTGAATAAAGGTGACAATGTGGTCTGAAAAGAATGATTAGATTATATCATTAATTTATTCATTTAAAATAAGTAAAGGGACACCAGAGTAGCCATTGAAATGGATATGGAAGAACCCATGAAAGTTATCTAAGTTCCCAATACCAATCATGTATTTCAATTCGAATTTGGATTTAGACTACAAAACTATATCATGGTGGCTTGAAGTGAAATTATGCTAGATAATTTGAACTGATCTTGTGTTTCCAAGACCATGATAGTTATAGTATAAGGTTTTCATTATGATTGTTGGGGATGGTTAATGATAGCCTTCACAATTAAAATTTAATGAATGGTTCCATCCTCTACCACATTCCACCTTTTGGATGGTCTCTCATTAACCAATGTATACTTCATACACTATTTTAAACCATTTCTTTGTGTTGAGTTTTGTTCACACCCTATAGCCCCTCTCACTCTCATTTTCCACATCTTTTATTTTCAATTACACTTAAATGATTATTTTACTGGTTTTTTTCATTATAGGGCGGTATGTAAAGGTGTAATGAGGCCTTGCGGGATAGCCCTATATAGTGGGTCTGTAAGGATATTCTAAAAATTGGTTGTGGATGTTGATTTATTTAGAGTTAACCTATTAGGATTTGATACTGAATATCACACCTTTCCTCGATGCATATAAAGTTGTCCCTATGGGATATTTCAGTCATGGAAGATAGTTCCACCTAAACCACATAATCAATCAATGTACTGATTGAGAAAATATCCAACCTACTACCATTAGATTCTATTGAATGAGAATGGTATTAGTATTCCACTATTTGTAATGGTCCTTCTTCACTAGTTGGTCTCTATTTCTTATTGACTCAGGCATTCATAATGTATGTTTTAAACCTTTCAAAATCATTCTATTCAATTTGATTGTTGTACCATGATGTTTAAACATTTGAGAATCATTTTAACAGTTAAATAAATTATGAAATTATATTCTTCTTCACCTTCCAATTTGAGTATGAATCTCTTTTGGATACCCCAAATACATAACATTAGATTCTCATTTTGTAATGTCTTATCAAAACCATGGTCTTTTTCATAGGATATTAAACTTTGTAACACAATGGTCTAAACATCATGACCATAAAATTAATGTCCCCCTCTATGGTATTATATGATACTAATAATCCTTAATTCACATCAGGTTGTGTTTTGGAATATCTATGATGACTAAAAAATCATTGGTTCTATGTTTTTATATATAAAAATGTTAGAAACTATAGGTCTGAGAACCATGACCAAAAAATATCTGAGACATCCCCTAAGGATAGATACATATGTGTGTCAAGATCTACATCCATATCATATTTTTTTCCTCTCTTATATCTCTATATATATCACATAATTTTTTTCAAGGATACATTCCCTTAAACTCTATACATAGATTTGTCTATGAACAATGAAATTAAACATAGTGTGAATATCCATGATAAATAAGTCATGGTTTCGTAATAAAACCCCTCCAACGGAGGTGCGCTGTCTGCAAAAACTCACAGTGGTATACCTTGCTTAACATTTTTGCATTGATGTTTTTCTTAAACATTATGTCGTTGTTAGTCATAAAGAACACATCGTACTTGACTCTTTTAATATTCCTATTGAGGGTTTCCATATTTTTATTAAAATGATTGTTTGAACTAAGACACTCTTTAAGTGTCGTTAGACTTTTAAGATGGGTCCCATGTTGTGTGACCATGTCACATGGCATGTGATATTTAAATACAACCAAGAGCCCAGTTCCACATCCTCAGGGTCCCACGGTACCAGTAATGTCAGATTACATGTTATGTAACATGTGATTTTCCTGATCCCATGGGGTATTAATTCCTCTAGGTATTCCTAAACATTGCTAGATCTCCAAACCTCACCGAATTAGGTATATCAGGGGTCATCCAATCCTCTAGGCATCACAGATTAGCATTCATTTCATTAAATATTATGAGAAAACATCCTCTCATGCCATCCATATCATCATATTTGAAACTAAGTGGAAGATTCTACCCCGTGGATGTCGCTGGACTGGGCCAACACGCTGCGGTCATGATGCGATCACACCGCAGTCATGCCGGGGTCACGCCGCGGTCACGCCGCGGTCACGCCACGGTCACGCCGTGGTAATGCTATGATTTGGCCCTGCTCCAGCCACATCCAGCCCACACCATCCCCCTTCCACCTTCATTTTATCCTGCTGCCACTAGCATTCCAGCCCGCAATAGCCCCCTGCCACCTTCGAATCAGCCCGCACCATCCCCCAAATACATGTAACCATCCCCCTTCCACCAGCATTCGACCCCTCACCGAATTTGGTATATCAGGGGTCATCCAATCCTCTAGTCATCACATATTAGCTTTAATTTCTTTAAATATTCTGAGAAAACATCCTCTCATGCCATCCATATCATCTTATTTGAAACTAAGTGGAAGATGTTGCCTCGCGGATGTCGCTGGACCGGGCCAACACGATGCGGTCACGCCACGGTCATGCCGCGGTCACGCCGTGGTCACGTTGCGGTCACGCTGCGGACACGCCACAGTAATGTCGTGATTTGGCCCTGCTCCATCCACATCCATCCCACACCAGCCCCCTTCCACCATTATTTCAGCATGCTTTCACTAGCATTCCAGCTCGCAACAGCCCCCCTTCCTAAGGGAATGAATGTAGAGAAATAGACTGAGCTCGTGAGACTTTTTATTGGCGAGAGATCAGTATGGGAGTATGTCAATAACCTTTCAAGGTTTGTTATATATTCTCCAAAGATAGGGGTCGTCAATTATGATAATGATCATTTATTTGGTGATGGTATTCACCCAGAACTTGGTACATATCTACTTTCTTTGGGGATAACATCCATTTTGGAGGTTGTCACAAGGGACATGTGAATGGAAGCTAAATATTCTTGGAAATAGATGGTTGTTCATTCCTCAGTTTTATCAGGTATGCAACAAATTAATGGTGGGAATGAATAGAATCCAATGTGCAAGGAGTAGAGGCAGGATGAACCATAACATGATGAAAATGCCCAATCTTATAGAAATAGTTCATCCATTTTGTGCTTCCAGTTTAGGGACTTTGAGGAATTTTGAGACCCATTTCTTAATATGTCATTGAATTTTTCTCTATTATGGAAATTTTTTTCATCATTATTTTTTTTTGATGATGGGGTTATAGAATATTTCTCATGTTTGATTCCTTGTTTTCTGTGTAGGCACATTGTGATATACATGGATAAAAGCTGGATCACATTACCGAGGAACACACCTCAGTATGTTAATGGTTTGAATGAGTTTTTAGATTTTGCAATTTCTAATTGATCAGTTGAAGGCAGAATGAAATTTCCATGTTCTAAATGAAAATTTAGAACATGGTTGATGAGTGATGAGGTTTATGAACATTTAATACTGAAGAAATTCCCTGCTCAATATTTGTGTTGGATTTGGCATGGAAATCTAACGTTATAGAAAGATTGAGCACTGATGTCAATCCACATAATGAGGTCCCATGATTGTCGACAATGGAAAATGAAATGGAAAACCTAATAAATGATGCATTCAGCACTGCAAGACACCACTATCAACATCAAAACATATCAGAACAACCAGAAGAGGGTGCTACAAATTGCAATGTTACATGTGATGTTTTTGAGACTGTAACACAGGAAGATCAAGATTTTCACATATCATTGGATCCTCCTCTTGATTCTGTGGAGCCAAATGTAAGAGAAATCATCACTGAGGAAAATGTGATTCATGATTTAGTTGATGATGGAAATCAAGAGTTGTATAGTGGGTTTTTGAAATATTCAAAGCGTTCATTTTTGCTAAAGTTGTACCATATCAAATTTCTATGTGGAATTACAAATAAGGAAATGTCTATGATATTGGAATTTATCCATTATGCATTTCCTGAAGAAAAAATCTCAGAATCTTTTTATGATATGAAAAAAGTTGTTAACAAGCTTGGTCTGAATTATACAAAAATACATGCGTGTCATAATGATTGTATGCTTTATTGGAGAGAGGATTCAAATAGAAAGAATTTCAAGAAATGTTCTTCTTCTAGATGGCAGGAAATGGGTGATGTTTGAAGTTAGAGTGAACATAATTTCATGGAGAAGAAGAAAAGGAGCACAACTGCAAAGGTTTTTCGTTACTTTCCTTTGAAGCCATGATTGGAAAGATTATTCATGTCATCGAAAACTGCCAAACACATGAAGTGGCATTCTGTAGATAATAACAATGATGGTTTAATGAGACATCCAAGATATTCCCAATCATGGAAGACATTTGATTCATTACATCTCAATTTCTCAGGTGATCCTAGGAATGTTCGATTGGGATTGGCTGCCGATGGATTCATCCCATTTGGGACTTTGAGTACCAATTATAGCATTTGGCCAGTTGTTTTGATCCCTTATAATCTTCCTCCGTGGATGTGTATGAAACAAACATCATTTATCCTTTCGATTATTATTCAAGGAAAAGAAATTCCAGGAAATGATATTGATGTATACTTGAAGCCTTTGATTGATGAATTGCAGGAGTTATAGAGCAACAGTGTTGAGACATTTGATGCTTCTTCTAAAACAATGTTCAAAATGCATGAAGATTTAATGTGGACCATTAGTGACTTCCCTTGGCTTGGGAATTTATCTGGTTGGAAAACTTACACGGGTTTGGATTTTCCCATTTGTAACTTTGATTTTGAGCCCAAACGGCTACCTCACAATAGAAAATCGGGTTTCTTGTGTCATCAAAGATTTCTCGATGCATCTCATAGATTTCGGCTGAACAGATCCAAATTTAATGGTTCCATTGATCGTAGAACACCTCCAAAGTTGTTCAATGGTTTTGAAATATTGGCACAACATGAAAATGTTGAAACAATATTTGGTAAGGTTCATCATTTGAATGATAGCGGAAAACGGGTCCGAAGTGTATCGTCAAGCGAAACCGGAACGCAAAAATGGAAGAAAAAAACTATATTCTTCAAACTTCCGTATTGGGAATTTAATTTGTTGCGGCATAATCTTGATGTGATGCATATTGAGAATAATTTTTGTGACAATTTGATTTTCACATTGCTTAATGAGCATGGAAATTCGAAGGATCATCTCAATGCTTGCAAAGACTTACAAGCAATGAACATAAAACGCGATCTCTGGCCAGATGAGAATGGAAAGAATCCTCCGGCAATTTTTGCAATGAAAAAAAGGGATAAAGATACATTCTTTCGAATGTTAAATAATGTTAAGGTATCTGATGGGTATTCAAGTAACATCTCGAGGTGTGTTGACTTGAAGAATCATATGTTACATGGATTGAAAAGCCAAGATTCAAATATTTTGTTACAACATTTAATACCATTGGCATTGCGTACATTATTACCTAAAAAAATTATTGTTGTTGTACTCCAGTTCTTCACATTTTTTAGAAAACTATGTGAGAAATCTCTACATTCGTTTCAGCTTGACAACCTCCAAGAGAGGTTTGGATTGACCCTTTGCGCAATGGAGATGATCTTTCCTCCGTCCTTTTTTACAGTAATGATGCATTTAACTGTGCATTAGGTTGAGGAAGCTAAATTTGGAGGCACCTTTCATTATCGATGGATGTATACAATTGAGAGGTAGATTATTTATATGTTTTCCAGTTATGTAAACAATTTTTGGTACTTAATTAAATGCATAATTATGTTTATTTTATTTCACAGATATCTTAGGCATTTGAAATCATACGTGAGAAATAATGCTAAACCAGAAGGCTCAATTGTTGAAGGATATGTGGATGAAGAGTGTCTTACCTTTTGTACTCGATACTTGGATGATATTGAGACAAGATTTAATCGAGTTGGACGTGTTGACAACACATCGACTCAATCTCAAATACATCAGAAATCCAAAATATTTCCTGCTATTGGCCAATCAGTTCAGAGGACCTCAAATGTGACACTGACTGAATTGGAATTATTACAGGCATATAGATATGTGCTGCTGAATAGTGAAATTGCAGATCCATTTATTGAAGAGTTGAGGATACAAACAAAGAGGCTAATTAGAGGCCAAACACAAAATGAGAAAGATACAACAAAAGCTGTTAATAAAGATCTTGTAGAATGGTTTGCACGACGTGTAAGTTCATAAATATTGTAATAAATACGAATATTAGTTTGACACATTCATTTTGTAAATATAATAAAGTATATATCATTTTTCAGATCATGAATACTGATACTCGAGCAGAGGTATCAGATGATTTGAAGTTTCATAGTAGAGGTCCTCTAAAAGAATTTAGAAAGTTTGACGCTTATAATGTGAATGGATTTAGATTTCATACAGTCGATCGAGATGTGGGTTTGAGAACACAGAATAGTGGTATATTTACATTTGCTGAAGTGGAATACTATAGAAAGCTGCATGATGTTATTGAATTAAACTACCATGGACATTTTTCGGTTGTTTTATTCAAATTAAAATGGGTCGATATAATCAGAGGCGTTAAAATAGATTCCTTGAAATTTACTTCTGTGAACTTCTCTCACTTGATGGATGTTGGTGATCGTGAACTTGATGATCCATATATCTTAGCATCGCAAGAACAAATGGTATATTATGTGAATGATGTTGCCGATGAAGGGTGGAGTGTAGTTTCTCATGTAATACAAAGAGATTTGTATGATATGGGTGATGAAGTGGAAAATATGACATCTGAAATTGAATTTAATCAGCAACAGGAAGCAGAAATATTTGTCCATCGTGATATTGAAAATATTAGTCTAGCAAGGATGAATGAAGTGGATGAAGCAATGGAGCAGGAAACCGACATGATTAAATTGGGAAATGATTGTATGTACAATTATTTATTTATTCATCATCCACTTGTTTCATTTCTATAGTCATTCATTATCATTGTTATATAAATTTTGTCTGTTACTACTCCATCTGTTATCATTTTTATATTTTTTCTGAATAATTTTTTTGAAATATATATTCTGAAATTAATTTTATTTGATTAAATGACAGTAATTCCAAGGAAGATGCGTTACATTATTTCATCCAGTTCTGCTATAGATGACTATCCATCTGGCTCCCTCCCCATGACATTTGATGCACCAGCTGCCGACACCACTACACCATCTCCCCCTGCACCATCTCTCACACCATCTGTGGATGTCCCAGTAGAGGCTGATTCGTCGACTCCCCTTTAGGAGCCTCAGTAGTGGGGTAGCGACGCGCCCCATCCAGTTCATCCCGGACATACTAGAGTGTCACTATCATAGGTACAAATTTTAATTAAATAAATTTATTGCATTTTGTTTATACTATTTGTTTTCTCATTGAAGATGACAAAAATAAAACCATGTAGAAAAAAATAAAATGTTCAGATGTTTGGAATCTGAATGGTGAGAAGATTTTTGTGCCATTTGATTCTTAAGGGGTCCCTACGGATGATGTCGCAGGGTTTCTTGGCCAGATTCTAGGGCAGCTGGCAGCGGAGCCCATTTCCCTTCCCATTTCATATGACGATTGGAGACATATGCCTCCAAGCTGGAAAAATGAAGTGCTTGATTCTCAAATCAAGGTAAATTTATTACATTATGGTTTAATTTAATGTCATGTTACTAATATGTTCAAAATTAATTTCTGTATACAGATGTTCTTCCACTTTACCATTGCGGATGTGATACCATGGAAGTAGACGTTGAAAAATATAGGTAAGAAGTGGAATGATTTTAAATGGATATTGTTGTGTGATGTCATTGATGCTTCGTTGACCATGCTACAAATGTATGAGAAGCTACCCAGTGGGGTAACAACAGAGTTGTGGAAAGTGTTTGTTGACAGGCATCGGGATCAGAAGCGGATTGTATGGAAATATATATATATATTATTACAATATACCCATTTTACATTTATAAATTTATATTAAAAGTACATGACATTCAATACATCAATATTAAATTGCATTTTATTTATTTCAGGATCTATCAAGACAGAATGCGTCAAACTGAGCGAAGAAAGTCATCCTGCACACTGCAGGCTCAAAATGTTTTTCTAGAAATCAATGTTCATTGGTAATCATCAAATTAGTTTAAATATTTATAAGAAAATATTATCTGTTTAATATATTGATTTATTGATTTATCTTTTATTAATGCAGTCATAGAGTTTAAGCCATGAAGCATCAAGAACTAAATTGTGGTTGGATGTTCAAAGGAAATCAGATGGATGTTTTGTTAATGAGCCTACTAAAGAAGTTGGGGTATGAAGTAAATATTTTATCATAATAACTTCTTATCACTTATTTATATGTTAATATATATTGATATTTGATTTATAGGTCAAAATTAAAGAACTATGGGATGCCAATCCTACGCATACCTACTCTGTCTCCCAGGATGACCCGGTTGCTAAAGTCCTTGGGAAGGAGCATCTGGGGATAGTGCGCGGGATGGGTTTGGGACCCGTGCCATCTAAGGGTTTTAGCAGGCCACTGGGGATAGATGCTTTATCTACTCCTGACTTTAGTCAACCCGGAGATGCTGAGAAAGAGATTGTTTCTTTACGAAACATAGTTCACTAGCAGGGGGATCAGATATCTACATTGAAGAAAGAGTTGACAGAACTACGTCAGTAGATGAGAAGATAAGCCCCCGGTGGGAGTGCATCGATTGGTGATATGTAGGTAAATCACAGAAAATCAGAATCATTTAGTTTTCTAACTTTCATTTGTTTTAAGTTTTAATATAAATATGTAACCATATTTAATTTTCAATATAATGTTCTTACAGGTGACAACACAAAGTGTAAATGAAGGTGGAGAGGGTGACGATGCATCATCGGACCCTGAGTAGTTGTACTGTTGATGTGTTGAACAAAAAAGAAAACAGTTGGTTTGTATATGTAACATTTGTGGCACATAGTTTCCACCACACATTTTTATTTCCTAAAATTTCCTTGATATCTCACGTTTCTTTTTATACATTTTATTGATTTCTAATGTTTGTTTTTATGTCTGTATTTCTAGAGTGTGGTATACATAATTCCATTTAGGTCTGTGTTTGAATTGGTAGTCGAGATTTTGGATGACTAGGAGTTAAACCCATTATTGATGTGTTGAACAAATTGGGTCATTTCATAGTGATCAAGGGGATAGTGTTGTGGACACTTTATTGAGGCCCATTATTGAAAATGTCTGATTTAAGCGTCAAAAGTATCTAAACATGCTCTAGATCTTCTAAAATGTCATGAGAATGTTCTAAATCAAGGGTGGTTCACTAAGATATAGGTGTGAATGAGGGGTGATAAATTAGCTTAAGTCCGTGAATATAGGCAAGAATACTTTATAAATTAAAATATAATCTCAAAGATGGATGTCGACTTGAGGCACAATTGGTATGTCTTATAAAAACATGAATTTTAAGAAAAGAAATTCTACCAAATACTTCAATATCAAGATGGTTACAATGGACCATTTCAAACCATAACTGTTTCGATCGCTGAACTATTACTGTATGACTTGAACTGCATTCCCAACACAATTTCCACTTAATCATGGTCTGTCTGGTAATTGTTACCTATCATTATATCCCTGAATTATTTATATTATGATTCTTAATTCCATTTTTTGATTCATTACAAGCTATCGGTCAAGAAACTTTAATTATTGGAATACCAGAACATTCTTCTTTACCATTCATGACTATTCTTTCTACAACCACTCTCCTAAAGGTTACATTTTCCATGACATGTGTGATTCTCACCACCATAGTATTTTAATATTCTTCATTTTAATAAAAATAGGAATCTAATTCCCATAAAAAACACTCTTTCCACCACTAAACATGGTTTCTGGATGTGAGTAAACATAATTATACCATGTTCCATCACGACAATCCATCCATGGCATACCCTGAAGCCTCATCTGGAACTAATATTCCATCCTTGAACAACCTGTGGTTCACTTCCTACCACATAGATTTACATCATCCACTTAATAATAAATAGTAATGGTCTATTCATAATCACATGTATTATGAAATCATTATTCCATGTGCACACATTCAATCAACATCAATAACTACATCTCGAACTTTAACCCAGATTGATGATGTTATAAAACTCGATCCTCTTACATAGTCATCCATAGAACTAGGATAACTGAGCTTTTCTACTAAAAACTCTGGTCTACATCACTCACCACAATGTAGTTAATACCTAACCTATATTCCAACATAAAAAGATATCAACTAAGACTCACTGGAAATATCCACATTCCTATAAAATCTATATCCCAATGTAACTATAAAACTATTCCCACAATAGGATTTTTTATAACAATATATTTCTAATGTGTTAGTTAAGCTATTTCATCAGTTCAAATTTATTATAAGTATTAAGGATGTTTTCTAGGCCACAAAACCAAAACAATCATTATATAAATGGTTTGGTACTAATATAACTATTAATTCATCAATTATCAATTTTTATTAGTAGAGTGGAATTTCTATGGATGATTTATCCTAATAATGTGAAGTTATAAGATTTAGTGGAATCCAGTTTGGGATGTTACAATATTGTATCAAAGGAGTATTTATCTTCATAGTATTTACTATTTAGGATATTGTATACAAGAGTATGAGGAATTTGTTGGAACATTTGATTGTTTTTTATGGTTTTATTTGTTTTTCAGGGAAGTGGTGCAGCAGAATCCATGAATTATGTTTTTTTTTCTGGGAAGCTTTTAGCGGCGGATATAACCGCCACGACATGTATATTGGCAGTGGTTTAAACCGCCGCTAAAAGTAAAATAAAATTTACTTCTAGCGGCTGTTATAACCGCCACTAAATAGAAGCTTTACAGATGCCTCATTCCATGGAGGTTTACCTAAATTTAGAGGTAGTTTTACCGCCGCTGGAAATTGAGTTTATTCACGGCAGTTATAACCACCGTGAATAAAACGATATCCAGGGCTCGTAAAAACGCTGCTAAATTCAAGAAAAACTCCACGAAATAAGGCAACTATGACGGTTTCCTGAAACCTCTGCTAAACGTTAAAAAACTCCGCTAATAGATTGCCAATGCCCTATTAGTAGATGGTTTATGTAAACAGCCGCTAAACGGAGATTCTGTTATAGTGTGAAAAACATTATTTCTTCTTCGGGTTCTTCCTTTTGATTTGTCAAAAGGGCTCCATATGATGGATTTCTGATAAAACTAAGGCATCTAGGTTGTAGTGAGGTAAGTTGAGAGAGTATTTGGGTAGGGGTTGGCCGAACCCAAAGGCTATGAATGTGTGAATTAATGAGAAGGGGAAGTACCCTTTTATAAGAGGGGTGAGGGGAACCTTTGGAAAATCTTGAAATATTATTTTATAATAAATTCATATTCAGTTTCTAATGGCTCCAATGTGGATTATTTAAAGGTAAAGGTGGGTATGGGTCGAAAACCTCTCAACCAATAGAATTTAGACAGGTTGGGGTTATTATATTCACCTTATCATTAAGTATTAACTCTTAGTTAATTTGTTTCACTTTTCCAATGTCTCTTTGAATTTTTATATTATATGGTTAATAAACTTCCTATATATATCCAAGAGACCACAAAGTGGTTCATTAATGATACACCTATCATTATATAAGTCTTTTGGCCGAACCATAGATTTTGAGGAATTTAATATCAATTAATAATATAATATTTGTTTTAAAAACACTTTTATGTCTATTTTGACACTATTCAATAATTGATTTTTTTTTAAATCATAACAGAATGATTACTTCGAAATAAGTTAATTAAATCAATCCTAACATGTCATATTAACCTATAAAATTATTTTTATTTATAAAAAGTCTCAAATTATATTTATTTGGGTATTTAAAATATCGATTATTCTAATTTTTCATTAATTAGGTAATTACTGCATCACCATTGTGTCATAAATAAATTAAATTATTTAATGCCTAAAAATTATAAATAAACTACAATTATGTATGAAATCATTTTATCTTTCTAATGAATATTTACAATCGAATTTATCTTATGTATAACCTTATATTAAAAATGTTTTAGTAAACAAACTTTGATTTTAACTCTTTTAACTCTTCTTTGAATTAAATAATAATAAATGTCCTAATCTAATAAAAGTGGACGAAAATTATAATATTTTACTCTAAAGGTTTTTTTGGTCGAGATACACTTGTCCAATAGAATTATGACATGTTTAAGGGTAATATTAATATCATTTTTTCCCTTAATTACATTATTTACTTTTAACCGTGATAAATAAAAGAAAAAAGTTACTATTCAAAAAAATTATTTTCATCTCATTGAACCACATTTTACTCCTTGATATTTACCATGTCTCTCGGATTTTCGAAATTCCACTCATAAAGGTGGTAAAATGATGTTTTATAAAAAATTCAGTTTTTTTAACTACCACTTAGTGGTTTCACTATTAATCAAAAAATAAAAGTTTCCTGAAAAATACCAAAAATTAGGCCTAAGCTATATTTGATATTATGAATTTCAAAATGATTTCTATTTTACCAAATTCAAAACATATAAGTTGCATTAATTAATTTAAAAATTAATTCCCGTCATCAAAACAAATAGCTTGTTTTTAAGAGATAATAACTATCAAAATATTGACACTTGTTTATGTCTGGTTTAATTGTGAAATTATGTACAATGAACAACATTGTATTAAATGGTAAAAATATATTCAAAATATACTTTAAAACCAATCAAATTCATAATTTATCAATATAAATTTTTTCAATTTTAAAATTTGTTTTTAATTAAAATATTGTAATGTTCACTATTCATCAAAATATAAATGTTATCTGAAAAGTTACAAAATTTCACCTTAGGAAAAATTAAATACTCCAAATAAAAAAAATGAAGAACATTTTGAGAGATAAAATTTATAAAATTTCAAAAAGTATGTATTACTATTCTTAATGGCTAGTTTGATTGGTTGTGGTGTGTGTTAGAACTCGAAGTTGCATACAACACAGGCTACTGTATTATTCAAAGGAAAGTGTACCGTGGAAACTTTGGATGTTTCATTGTAAATTTTTTATGTCCCCATTCTAAAATGTAAATTTATTTAGTCAAATTGAATATATAAATGTTTAAAATATTTTATTTGAAAAGGGTTTACTATTAAAAGTTGGTAAAAGTGCAATACTGAAAACGAATTTGTTTTTACATTATGTATAAGAAACTCATAATATTGATTCTAAAATTATAAGGATTATATAAACTATAAATTTTAGTTAATTCTATTCATAACCTGTTTTGAACGGCTTGCTTGGTAAATCATGGTGCGCTTGAACTCGGTGTTGTGTGTAGGGCAAGTTATTGAATTATTTTGAAGAAATAACACACTATGAAATCTTGGGGTGTTACATTCTCCCCTACTTCAATAAATTGCTTCCTCGCAATTTGAAATTGTTCTTCGAAAATAAAAGGTTAAATATAGAAAATATCTTTGTGGGAAAACCCACATCAGAAATTGGGTTAAAAAAATTTAGTCTTAATAAGAAGAAAAGAAAAATGAAAGGGTCACCACAAAATTATGATCTCTATTCGGAGAACATTGGTGGAAATTAGAGACATATAATTGGAGAAAACGTAAATATTTATAGGTAGTTATTGAGGTCATCAATCACAAACAAGTGTAAAATTGAGGGCCTTAAATTCATCAATCTATGATGATTTAAAATACCATCGGTTCAACAAAACATATGCTATTAGGATAACACATTTTTTTTAAGATCCCTTCACTAAAGTATTAGAATTAACTTCTTCACTGAATAAGAGAAGAAGAAAAATATATACTTGACAAGTATAGTCTCATCCTTTAACTGAGTTCTACCACAAACTCATCATTCACTCTAAAAGATAATATAACTTAAAAATAATATTCTATTTATCCTATTCGTATAGGGTTAAAAAAATGAATTTATAATTCATCTAGCTGAACCATTAAAAATGACATTATTCAATCCAGGAAATCACGTGGGTCAGTGGTAGGTGATACACCCTTCTTGCCCTTTGGTTGTGGGTTCAAGTCTCGTGGCCTTGCCAAACGCGACGGGTTGCCGCCCGAACTTCGTGTTGTCTTTTATGGAAATCCAAAATAATCCAAACTAGAATTATCCAAAATACATCAGTCCAGAATCTATAAGGAAGGTAAACACAATGAAGATCCTTTTTTCCGCGTAATAACATGTGAACACCTTCATCATGTATTCATTTAAAACAATGCAACATCCTGAATTACCATAAAACCTTATTGATTACATTCATGATCCCTTATTCCTAAAATAATAATAGATATACTCTTTCAATCCAAAAATGTTGTAATCCCCAACAATGATGGAATATAAAAATCATTAATAAGTTTCAAGGTAGTCAAGAGTTTCCAATATAATTTATCCAAATCAATCATGTATTATTCTAAAATCACTACCTCGGTATCATTACCATATTATGGTTTATCTTTCTCTCAACCATATATTTTACAAAAATTTAACCTGCTATTGAGTCACTTTTCTTTGTTCCACAAAATCTCAAGTCCTTAATGAAATAGTACTGCTGTACAATCCTTATATACTCCATAATTATTATAACAAGTACATTGTTGATACAACACTCAAATGACATATTCAACATAAGAACTCTAATAATTCCTCTTAATTTGTGGTAGTATCATAACATGATTATTATCCAATAGCTTCATTTGTGGCATAGTCTGATGACTAGGACATAGGTTCACGTAGTATCCAAACTCCTTGAAAATAAAGCATTTTACATTTAAAACCATTTTCTTACCCTCTCAGTCACGTACTTTGTTCCCTTTTCTTCCACACTTATAACAAACTCTCATTCCTTTCAGGAAAGTTCCAGGGTGTTTCTTCCCATAGTTATCACATATGGGAAAATTCTTCTATTCCCTCTTCCCTTTATCCATCATTCTCTCTTCCATCTTTTTCTTCTCTTGCTTCCCTTAAAAGCCATAGGACTCAGTAAACTCTTTACTTATCTTATCTACACATGGTATTATTTCTTCATATGATAATAATACATGGTAGACTATTTCTCTAATAAATTATGGCTTAAGACCATGAATGATATGATCCTTCTTTCTCTTTGGAACATGTGCATTGTTGGAGTTCTCATTCCTTCTACTGGGCACCATTTCTAAACAATGTCATACACTAGACCAGTTTATGAATAACAATACCAAATCCCAAACTTGTAAAACACATAACATAAATTAAAGAGTTTATGGATATAATATATAATCATAAAAATTTCTCCTTTTAAGAAGTATATTCCCATAAACCCTTCATAATGGGTTGTAAAGAAAATGAGAATTATCCTATGCATATCCCCTGGGAGTGTCGTAACCAAGAGTGCAGTATGGCCCGTTGTCATACACCACTTCCCGTTCGAGTCTAGCTCAAAGAGGTGTTTTCGGGTTTTACCCCTAGGTACATCTGTGCCAGAGCCGCCTCTACCTGCTCGTATCCATACAGGGATGCATTTCTCTGAAAACTAACAGAATCTCTACAATACCAAAATTCTTGGAAGTTCTTCTATACTAATCCTCAAATTCCATCTTAAATTTATGTTCTCTAATCAGAGTTTATCTAAATCTAGCTTCCAAGGGTTGTACTAAACTTCCTCTAATATCAACTGTAACTCCCCGACCCCAGTTACCCAGAGCCGATGCATTATTACATAACATTTTCATGATCACAATAAAGATCAAATCTCGAAATAACAATTAGTTTAGTAGCCTTAGAATAACTAGATACATTAATAAAGTTATACATTACAATATAAAAATGAAAACTAAAACAGAAGAGTCTCCATAGTCCACACTCTTATCCCCTCATACTATCTCTGCAGGTCATTCATAATTTACTTCTTCATATCCTGGGAAAAATAAAACATAGAAAAGGGGTGAGCTAAAATGCTCAGTAAGGATAACAATATAGCGGAACCATTCTTAAATAAGAATAAACATTTGAGGCATTGTATAACTAAAAAAATCCTTTTAAACTTGAACTTCAACATAGCATGGAAAAAATAAAATGAAATAATTTCCATTTACTTATTCACATGGATATTCTACTAATCTAATAATCACATGAAATATCAATAACAACATTCATAATTAGGGAATTCATAATGCCAGACTATCATAAACACATAGCCAAGGCCACGTGCCATGACTAAAAATAAGATTTTGTCAAGTCCTTGTGCCAAGACACTAGTTTGTCTCATAAGACCTACCGATGAATCGAGGAGCTATAGCGGGCTCCACCCGTCACATATTAATTCCAATGCATTCCTTATATGAACAGGTTTAAACATAACATAAACATTCATATTAAAACTAGAATACAAAATGTAAATACTTAATCCATAAAACATGAATTGTATAAAAATAACGCATCCATAGTCAAACATATCACAAAACCTTCAATAGAATATAGATGTTTTGTATCATAATAAATCAACTTCAAATAAGCGTAAAATCCATCAAAGGATGTTGACATAGATGAAATCAAAACTCTTTTTAAAGAAATATCTCTTTATATTTTGAAATCATTTATGGTTCATATATTTATAAAATAAAACATTTTCTTTGGAAATATTCTTATAATCTTGTAAGGGAAGCTTCAACGATTTTATAACAGTGGAAAATAACTGCACCTGCCGTATAAGTTAAAAAAATTCTTACCCTATTTCTGTCGAAAAGGATAAAAAGAACCTTGTTTGGAAAACGACGGAAAGATTCCTTTATAAACCTCTTATAAAAAGTCAAACAAGGGTATAAATGACATTAACCCATATTATTGTAAATAGTAAGAATGTTTTAAAATACATTTTGAAAAACATTGATGTGGATGATAAAGAAATCCCAGTAGATTATTAGGTATAAACAACCTCGGATAATGAAGAGATTGCGAAATAAACCATTACCGTGTACTTTTCCTTGGTTGGGGTAGTTTAACCTCATGTATAGTGGTGAAATATTTGTTATTAAATTATACAAGAATCATGTACATTATTATGTTATAATATATGATCTTTTAACATTGCTTTGTTAATAATATCATAGTATTATCGTTGTTTCGGTTGTTAACTTACTCGTTTTCTTTTATATGTTTTGTTACGTAAGCCATGTTTGTCATGGATAGGTTGTATCTCATTCATATCTATAATGATATCAAGTCCTTAAAAATTATTTTTAAATCATCGAATGATAATTATACTTGAATAGATACGATGGAGAATGAATCTCATCGAGTTCGTGGAGACGATAGTCCGTACGTACGCACGAGCGACAATATCATTCTTCTGATATTAAAATAATATATAATTGGATGGTATATTATATATACAGAATCATTATCATGTTATATTTATTATTTAAATAAATTAAAAATCATTATTATACCCATCCAAATAATAATATATTGAATAAAAATTACACCACGACGTGGAGATGGTAAACCGTACGTACGCACGTATGGTGACATGTCATTCAAAGGATGGATAGAATATTGAATATGGTGTTATCATATTTATAATAAAATCACAGTATAAAGGAGATACTGGATTTATTATTTTAGAATGTGAATAATAAAGAAATATGAAGTTGAAGAAGAAATGAATTTGAAAAAGGGTGGTGAAAACATTACCTCTTCTTCGGGTTCTTCCTTTTGATTTAATCAAAAGGGCTCTGTAGGTTGACTCTCTAATCAAAATAAGGACTATAGGTTGTAGTGAGGGAAGTTTAGAGAGTATTTGGGAATGTTATGGACGAACAAAAAGGCTTTGAAGGTGTGAATTAATGGGAAGGAGGTGTTCCCTTTTATAAGAGTGGTGAGGGGCGCCTTTGGAAAAGCTAGAAATATTATTATATAATAAATTCATATTCGGTTTCTAATGGCTCCAAAGTGGATTATTTAAAGTTTAAGGTGGGAGTGGGTAGAAGACCACTCAACCAATAGAATTTAGACAGGTTTGGGTTATTATATTAACCTTATCATTAAGTATTAACTCTTAGTTAATTAATTTCACTTTTCCAATGTCTCTTTGTATTTTTATATTATATTGTTAATAAACATACTATATACATCCAAGAGACCCCCAAGTGGTTCATTAAGGATTAACCTAACATGATATAAGTCTCTTCGAAGAACCATAGATTTTTAGAAATTTAATATAAATTAATAATATAATATTTATTTTAAAAACTCTTTTATTTAAATTTTGACACTATTCAATAATTGATTTTTGTAAAAATCATAACAGAATGATTACTTCGAAAAACGTTAATTAAATCAATCCTAACATGTCATATTAACCTAGAAAATTATTGGTATTTATAAAAGGTATCCAATTACATTTATATGGTTATTTATAATATCAATTATTCTAATTTTTCATTAATTAGGTAATTACTGCATCACTATTGTGTCATAAATAAATTAAATTATATAATGTAGAAAAATTATAAATAAAATATCATTATGTAGTAAATCTTTCAATATTTCTAATGAGTATTTAAAATTGAATTTATCTTATGTATAACCTTATATTAAAAATGTTTTAGTAAATAAACATTGATTTTATATCTTTTAACTCTTCTTTGAATTAAATAATAATAAATGTCCTAATCTAATACAAGTGGACCTAAATGATAATATTTTACTCCTAAGGTTGTTTTTGGTTGAGATACACTTGTCCAATAGAATTAGGACATGTGTTAGGGTAATATTAATATCATTTTTACCCTTAATTACCCTATTTACTTTAAAACGTGGTAAATAAAATTAAAAAGTTACTATTCACCTAAAATTATTTTCATCTCGTTGAACCACATATTACTCCTTGATATTAACCGTGTCTCTCGGATTTTTTAAATTCCACTCATAGAAGCGGTAAAATTACGTTTAATGAAAAATTCAGTTTTTTTAACTACCACTTAGTGGTTTCACTATTCATCAAAAAATGAAAGTTTGCAGAAAAATACCAAAAATTAGGCCTAAGATATATATGATATTATGAATTCAAAAATTATTTCTATTTTACCAAATTCAAAACATATCAGTTGCATTAATTAATTTAAAAATTAATTCACGTCGTCAAAACAAATATCGTGTTTTTAAGAGATAATAACTATAAAAAGATTGACACATGTTTATGTCCGGTTTAATTGTGAAATTATGTACAATGAACAACATTGTATTAAATGGTAAAAATATATTTTAAATATACTTTAAAACCACTCAAATTCATAATATATCAATATAAATTATTTCGATTAAAAAATTTGTTTTTAATTAAAATTTAGTAATTTTCACTATTTATCAAATATAAATGTTATCTGAAAAGTTCCAAAATTTCACCTTAGGATAAATTCGATACTCCGAATACAAAAATGAAGTCCATTTTGAGAGATAAAATTTATAAAATTTCAAAAAGTAGGTATTACTATTCATAACGACTAGTTTGATTGGTTGTGGTGTGTGTTAGAACTCGAAGTTGCGTACAACACACGCTACTGTATTATTCAAAGGAATGTGTACCGTGGATTCTTTGGATGTTTCGTTGTAAATTTTATATGTCCCCATTCTAAAAAGTAAATTTATTTAGTCAAATTGAATATATAAAAGTTTAAAATATTGGATTTAAAAAGGGGTCACTATTAAAAGTTGGTAAAAGTGCAATACTGAAAATGAATTTGTTTTTACATTATGTCTAAGAAACTCATAATATGTATTCTAAAATTATAAGGATTATATAAAGTATAAAATTTAGTAAATACTATTCATAACCTCTTTTGAAAAGCTTGTTTGGTAAGTCATGGTGCGATTGAACTCAGTGTTGCGTGTAGTGCAAGTTATTGAATTATTTTGAGGATATAACACACTATGAAACCTTGGGGTGTTACATTCTCCCCTCCTGAAATAAATTGCTTCCTCGCAATTTGAAACTGTTCTTCGAAACATAAATGTTTAATATAAAAAATATCTTTGTGGGAAAACCCACATCAAAAATTGGGTTAATAAAATTTAGTCTTAATAAGAGGAAAAGAGAAATGAAAGGGTCAGCACCAAATTATGATCTCTATTCAGATAACATTGGTAGAAATAAGAGAAATATAATTGGAGGAAAAATGTAAATATTTATAGGTAGTTATTGAGGTCATCAATCACAAACAAGTGTAAAATTGAGGGCCTTAAATTCATCAATCTATGATGATTTAAAATACCATCGGTTCAGCAAAACATATGGTATTAGGATAACACATTTTTTTGTTTTAACATCCCTTCACTAAAGTATAAGAATTAATTTCTTCAGTTAATAAGAGAATAAGAAAAATATATATTTGACAAGTAGAGTCCCATCCTTTAACTATGTTCTACAACAAACTCATCTTTCACTCTAAAAGATAATAGAACTTAAAAATAATATTCTATTTATCCTATTTGTATATGGTTAAAAAATGAATTTATAATTCATCTAGAAGAACCATTAAATAATTACATTATTCAATCTAGGACATCATGTGGGTCATTGGTAGGTGATACACCTTTTCCACCGTTCGGTTGTGGGTTCAAGTCTCACGGGCTTTCCGAACGTGATGGGTTGCCGCCCGACCTCCAGTTTGTCCTTTTTATGGCAATCCAAAATAATCCAAACTAGAACTATCCAAAATACTTCAGTCCAAAATTTATAAGGAAGGTAAACACAATGAAGATCCTTTTTTCCACGTAATAACATGTGAACACCTTCATCTTGTATTCTTTTATAACACTTCAACATCCTGAATTACCATAAAACATTATTGATTCCATTCGTGATCCCTTATTCCTTAAATAATAATAGATATACTCCTTCAATCCAAAAATGTTGTAAACCCCAATAATGATGGAATATAAAAATCATTAATAAGTTTCAAGGTAGTTAAGAATATCCAATATAATTTATCCAAATCAATCATGTGTTATTATAAAATCACTACCTCAGTATCGGAACCATATTATAGTTTATCTTTCTCTCAACAATATATTTTCCAAAAATTTAAATTGCTATTGAGTCACTTTTATTTTCTCCACACAATCTCAAGTCCTTAATGAAATAGTACTGCAGTACAATCCTTATATAATCCATAATTATTATAATAAGTACATTGTTGATACAACGCTCAAATGAAATAATCAACATAAGAACTCTAACCATTCCTCTTCATTTGTGGTAGTATCATAACTTGATTATTATCCAATCGCTTCATTTGAGGCATAGTATGATGACTAGGACATAGGTTCACGTAGTGTCCAAACTCCTTTCAAATGAAGCATTGTACATTTGAGACCATTTTCTTACCCTTGTAGTCACGTACTTTGTGCCCTTTTCCTCGACACTTATAACAAACACACATTCCTTTCAGGCAAGTTCCATAGCATTTCTTCCCATAGTTATCACATATGGGAAAATTATTCTTCTCCCTCTTCCCTTTATACATATTTCTCTCTTCCATCCTTTTCTTCTCTTTCTTCCCTTCAAAGCCATAGGACTTAGTAAAATCGTTACTTATCTTATGTACACATGATATTATTTCTTCATATGATGATAATACATGGGAGACTATTTCTCTTATAAATTCTGTCTTAAGACCATGAATGATATGATCATTCTTTCTCTTTGGATCTTGTGCGTCGCTGGAGTTCTCATTCCTTTTACTGGGTTCCATTTCGAAACAATGGCATACACTAGATCAGTTTATGAATAACATTATATAATCACAAACTTGTAAAACACATAACATAAATTAAAATGGTTATGGATATAATCCAAAGTCATAAAAATGTCTCCTTTGAGGAAGTATATACTAATAAACCCTTCATAATGGTTTGTAAAGAAAATGAGAATTATCCTAAGCATATCCTCCGGGAGTGTCGTAACCAAGAGTGCAGCAAGGCCAGTTGTCGTGCACCAGTTCCCATTTGAGTCTAGCTCAAAGCGGTGTTTTCGGGTTTTACCCCTAGGTACATCTGTGCCAGATCCACCTCTACCTGCTCGTATCTAGACAAGGATGTATTTCTCGGAAAACTCACAAAATCTCTACAATACCAAAATTCTAGGAAGTTATTATATACTAATCTTCAAAGACCATCTTAAATCTATGTTCTCTAATCAGAGTTTATCTAAATCTAGCTTCCAAGGTTTGTACTAAACTTCCTTTGATACCAACTGTAACGCCCCGACCCCAGTTACCCAGAGTCGGTGCATTATTACATTACATTGGCATGATCACAAGAAAGATCATATCTCGAATAAAGTATTAGTTTAGTAGACTTGGAATAACTAGATACATTAATAATGTTTTACATTACATCACAAAAATGAAAACAACAACAACATAGTCTCCGTAGTCCACACTCTTATCCCCTCATACTATCCCTATAGGTCATTCATAATTTACTTCTTCATATCCTTGAAAAAATAAATCATAGAAAAGGGGTGAGCTCAAATACCCAGTAAGGATAACAATATAGTGGAAAATTTCAGAAACAAGAATAAACATTTGAGGAAATGTATAACTAAAAAAAAGCCTTTTAAACTTGAACTTCAACATAGCATGGCAAAAATAAAATGAAATAATTGTCATTTACTTATTCACATGGATATTCTAATAATCTAATAATCACATGCAATATCAACAACCACTTTCATAATGATGGAATGCATATTTCTATACTATCATAACCACATAGCCAAGGCATCGTACCAAGACTAAAAATAAGATTTTGTCAAGGCCTTATGCCAAGACACTAGTTTGTCTCCTGATTCCTACCGATGCATCGAAGAGCTATAGCGGGCTCCACCCGTCACATATTAAGTCCAATGCATTCCTTATACAAACTGTTTTAAACAAAACATAAACATTCGTATTAAAAATAGCATACGAAATGTTAATACATTATCCATAAACCATGAATGGTATAATAATAACACATCCACAGTCAAACATATCACAAAACCTTCAAAACAATATAGAAGTTTTGTATCATAATAAAACAACTTCAAATAAGCGTAAAATCCATCAAAGGATGTTGACATAGATGAAATAAAAACTCTTTTTAAAGAAATATCTCTTTCTATTTAGAAATCATTTAAGAGTCATATATTTATAAAATAAAATATTTTCTTTGGAAATATTCTTAGATGCTTGTAAGGGAAGCTTCAACGATTTTATAATAGTGTAAAATAACCGCACCCGCCGTATAAGTTGAAAAAAACATTCTTACCTTAATTCTGTAGAAAAGGTTAAAAAGAACCTTGTTTGGAAAATGACAGAAATATTCCTTTATAAAACTCTTATAAAAATTCAAACAAGGGTATAAATGACTTTAACCTATAGTCTTGTAAATAGTAAAAATGTTTTGAAATACATTTTGAAGAAATATGGATGTGGATGATAAAGAAATCCCAGTAGATTATTACGTATAAACAACATCGGATATTGACGAGATTGCGAAATAAAACCTTACCTTGTACTTTTCCTTTGTTTGGGTAGGTTAACCTCTTGTATAATGGTGAAATAATTGTTATTAAATTATACAATAATCATATACATTATTATGTTATCATATATGATCTTTTAACATTTCTTTGTTAATAATATCTTAGTATTATCGTTGTTTTGGGTGTTAACTTACTCGATTTTGTTTATATGTTTTCCTAAGTAAGACGTGTTTTTCAAGGATAGGTTGTATCTAATTCATATCCAGAATGATATCAAGTCCTTAAACATTATTTTTAAATCATAAAATGATAATTATACTTGAATGGATACGATGGAGAATGAATCTCACCACGTTCGTGGAGACGGTAGTCCGTACGTACGCACGAGCGACAATATCATTCTTTTGAGATTAAAATAATATATAATTGGATAGTATATCATATATAAAGAATCATTATAATGTTATATTTATTATTTAAATGAATTAAAAATCATTATTATACCCATCCAAATAATAAAATACTGAATAAGAATTACACCACGATGTGGAGACAGTAAGTCGTACGTACACATGTATGGTGACATGTCATTCAAAGGATGGATATAATATTGAATTCCATTTTATAATATTTATAATAAAATAATAGTATATAGGAGATACAGGATTTTTTATTTTATAATGGGAATAACAATGAACGAAGAAGTTGAAGAAGAAATGAATTTGAAAAAGTGTGGTGAAAACATTACCTCTTCTTTGGGTTCTTTCTTTTGATTTGATCAAAAGGGCTCCATTGGTTGGCTTTATGATCAAACTAAGGCCTCTAGGTTGTAGTGAGGGAATTTGAGAGAGTATTTGGGTAGGTTCTGGCCGAACCAAAAGGCTTTGAAGGTGTGAATTAATTAGAAGGGGGAGTGCACTTTTATAAGAGGGGTGAGGGGCACCTTTGGAAAAGCTAGAAATATTATTTTATAATAAATTCATATTTGGTTTATAATGGCTCTAAATTGGATTAATTAATGTTTAAGGTGGGGATGGGTCGAAAAACACTCAACCAATAGAATTTATACAGGTTTGGGTTATTATATTAAGCTTATCTCTAAGTATTAACTCTTAGTTAATAAGTTTCACTATTCCAATGTCACCTTGTATTTTTATATTATACGGTTAATAAAATTACTATATACATCCAAGAGACCTCTCAAGTTGTTCCTTAATGATACAACTATCATGATATAAGTCTCTTGGAAAAACCATAGAATTTTAGGAATTTAATATCAATTAATAATATAATATTTTTATAAAAAACTATTTTATGTCAATTTTGACACTATTCAATAATTGAATTTTTTAAAACTCATAATAGAATTATTACTTCAAAAAACTTAAATTAAATCAATCCTAACATGTCATATTAACCTGAAAAATTATTGGTATTTATAAAAAGTCTCAAATTACATTTATTTGGGTATTTATAATATCAATTATTCTAATTTTTCATTAATTTGGTAATTACTACATCACCATTGTGTCATAAATAAATTAAACTATATAATGTATAAAAATTATAAATAAAATACAATTATGTATAAAATAATTTTAGCTTTCTAATGAATATTTACAATCGAATTTATCTTATGTATAACTTTATTTAAAAAATGTTTTAGTAAATAAACTTTGATTTTAACTCTTTTAACTCTTCTTTGAATTAAATAATAATAAATGTCCTAATCTAATACAAGTGGACCTAAATGATAATATTTTACTCCTAAGGTTGTTTTTGGTCGAGATACACTGTCCAATAGAATTAGTACATGTTTTAGGGTAATATTAATATAGTTTTTACCCTTAATTACCCTATTTACTTTTAACAGTGGTAAATAAAAGTAAAAAAGTTACTATTCACCAAAAATTATTTTCATCTCGTTGAACCAAATTTTACTCCTTGATATTAACCGTGTCTCTTGGATTTTTGAAATTCCACTCAAAGAAGCGGTAAAATTATGTTTTATGAAAAAATCAGTTTTTTTAACAACCACTTATTGGTTTCACTATTCATCACAAAATGAATGTTTCCAGAAAAATACCAAAAAATAGTCCTAAGATATATTTGATATTATGAATTAAAAAATGATTTCTATTTTACCAAATTAAAAACATATCAGTTTCATTAATTAATTTAAAAATTAATTCCCATCGTCAAAACAAATAACTTGTTTTAAAGAGATAAGAACTATCAAAAGATTGACACTTGTTTATGTCCGGTTTAATTGTGAAATTATGTACAATGACCAGAATTGTATTAAATGGTAAAAATATATTCTAAATATACTTTAAAACCACTCAAATTCTTAATTTATCAATATAAATTATTTCGATTAAAAATGTTGTTTTTAATTAAAATTTAGTAATTTGCACTATTCATCAAAATATAAATGTTATCTGAAAAGTTCCAAAATTTCACCGTAGGATAAATTCGATACTCCGAATACAAAAATGAAGTCCGTTTTGAGAGGTAAAATTTATAAAATTTCAAAAATTAGGTATTACTATTCATAACGGCTAGTTTGATTGGTTGTGGTGTGTGTTAGAACTCGAAGTTCCGTACAACACACGCTATTGTATTATTCAAAGGAAAGCGTACCGTGGAAGCTTGGGATGTTTCATTGTAAATATTTTATGTCCCCATTCTAAATAGTAAATATATTTAGTCAAATTGAATATATAAATGTTTAAAATATTGGATTTAAAAAGGGTTCACTATTAAATGTTAGTAAAAGTGCAATTCTGAAAATGAATTTGTTTTTACATTATGTCTAAGAAACTCATAATATGGATTCTAAAATTATAAGGTTTATATAAAGTATATAATTTAGTTAATACTATTCATAACCTCTTTTGAACGTCTTTTTTGGTAAGTCATGGTGCGCTTGAACTCGATGTTGCGTGTAGTGCAGGTTATTGAATTATTTTGAAGAAATAACACACTATGAAATCTTGGGGTGTTACATGGGCACCCGGATTTACATAGCACAATATGAATGTTTCAATGTGATGGTTGCACCTGAAATTATACAATTCTCTAATGAATTTGGTAAACTGATGAATTTCATGAGTTAATCTGAAATTATGTGTAAAAAAGATTCTACCATTGTTCACGATTATGTTTGGTATTTTTCCACTAAGACATGATGTTTCATTTTTTATACATTGCCACATTTCAAGTCTTTTATTAATTCTTCCTCTCATGATCATGATCCTTTGCCAATGTAATGGTTATCCTCACCTACTTTTATATTTTTCTTATATATCCTCTTTCTGGGCTTTTATCTCACTCCATTTTTTTTATCCCTAGGTGACTACGTGTACTAAAGAGGGTCCATGTGCCAATAAGAAGTTGGAGAAGAAGAAATAAAAAAATGTATATGCTGGATGTTGTAATTGTTATGTATAGTCATATTTTTCCCAATACAATTAACTGTTGGATCACTTATGTGAAATAATATTATGTTTTTTATATTTAAAATGAATTAATAGTATAGTAATAAATGGTTGGGTATCTATAGTTCGAGAAAAGGTAGTTCTTAGTTAATTTGGGAATTAGGATTTGTGAAAAATAGTGAACACCTATTGCATGAGACTAAGTAAAAATATGTACACAATTATCATTACATTGGGATCCCAAATGTTATTAATTTATAATAAATTGTAGAAATTAAGAAGATATTCATGACATGTTGGAATATTTTTTGCTCTTACATTTACTATTTTAGAAAATGGTGGGAACCAAGAAAGACTAGTCCCAAAAGTCGTGTGATGGCCAATGCGATGATTGCCCAAATGACATCCCTAATTATTTGGGAGGTGGTATTAAAAACATCATTAGGATTCTTACCAAATTTTCCAGGGTTATGAACAATAACCATAATAATGGGGAATTTCCACCTTTACCAAAGAGGGAGAAACTGGATATCAAATGATTGATGCGGCAATGACCACTGACGTTTAGTCGATCTAGTGATCCACTAGTTTTTGAATAGTGGGTCAACAACGTGGAGAAGATCTTTCCTGTGCTTCACTGTTCTGATATAAAGAAGTCAAACTACCTATTTATCATCTAGATGGAGAGGCCGATCAAAGGTGGGATTTGATTATGAACACCACACCAAGGGAGTAAATTGAAGAGATGTATGGGAAGACATTAAGATATTGTTTCCTAACAAGTATTTCCCAAGAACACTTCTAACAATGATGGATATAGAATTTATAGAGCTCATGAAAAATGAAGGATAATATTTCACAACCTAAAAAGTTAATTTCACAAGGCTTTCTTGGTATGCTTCGTGTTTTGTTATCAACAATGATATAAAAATTGATATATTTTGTATTGGATTTAATCAATATCATTGAAAGGGTCTTGCGATTCAAGACATTGAAAGTAATGAGGAATTTTTTTGCTGATCTCTCAAAGTGGAGATGGATTTTGGGAATTTTACCATGGATATGGTTATAATAAATAAAAGATGGAGTTTCAAGCTGGTGGATCTAATGACAAAGGTGGGAAGAAAACACAACTTCCGACATGCCAAAAAAGTTGGAAGTTATGCCATGGGAACTACCTCAAAGGGATGTGGAAGTTCTTCAAGTGTGGGAAAGAAGGACACCATTCCCCTGAGTGTAAAAAATTCATGAAAAATAAGGAGAATGTGGTGGAAGAAATGATAAAACCACCCACGGTTCAATTCTACAACTGTAGAGAGTTGGGGAACAATGAAATCTAGTGCACTAAACCTAATGTTTTCAAGGGTAATCAACGTCAGCAGTCACTAATGACATAGGAACAAGAAAATTATTTTTCCATCAGTAATGTGTAAGTGGAGAAAGAAAATGATAGTGTATATGGTACACTTCCTATTCACTCAGGAATGGAAAAATTATTATTTCATTCTAGTTCTATGCATTCCTTTATATCATGCAAGTGTTCTAGAACTATTGAATTGAATACACAAAAACTTTATGTAGAGATATATATAAAAACACAAAGCGTGGAATTCATTGTCATAGATTTGTTTGACTTTTCTCATATTGGCGTATGTGGGAGGATTCTTCCAGCAAATCTCGTAATACTTCCCTTGATGGAATTCGATGTTGTAATGGTAATGGACTAAATCTCATTATATAGAGCACATATCAACTATCAGGAAAATGAAATATCTTTTCAAATTTCAATCCATCCCATTATCCTCTACAAATGAAAGAAAGATCATGAATCTCGTTTGATAAATATGTCATTGTTGTGGGTGATGATTCACTATGAAGAAGCATACAAATCCTAAATGGTAGAGTTAAAGGAATGTTCTAACGTTGTGGAAATTCCCATCGTGAGGGAATATGAAGATGTATTTCTTGAAGTGTTACCCATAATTCCATAGGATCGTGAGATATATTTCTCAATAGGACTCATACCTGGAGCTACTCCTATATCAAAGTGTCCCAATAGGATGGCTCCAATCTAACTTGATGAGTTAAAGAAGCAAGTGTGAGAACATATGGACAATGGTTTCATATGGCCCAGTGTATCACATTGGGGTGCACCAGTGCTATATGTGAAGAAGATGTATGGAACAATGGAACTCTGTATCGATTATTGGGAACTCAACAGGATCACCATAATGAAAAAGTATCCTCTTCCAAGGAATGATGACTTGTTTGATCAGATAAGAGGATATCAATACATTTCAAGTTTGGATATTTGTTCTGGATATCATCAGCTAAAGTTGAAGAATGAAGGTATTTAGAAGACTGCCTTCCGTATGAGGTATGGGAATTTGAGTTTTGGGTGATTCCCTTTGGACTTACTAATGCCCCAACAATCTTCATGGATTTGATTAATACTGTCTGTAGACATTACCTCGAAAAAATGGTTTGTAGTTTTTTTTATGATATTCTCATCAACTCCAAGAGCACGGAGGAAAATGATGACCATCTAAGTCTTGTGTTTGAGACATTGAGAAAGGATTAGTTGTACTCTATGTTTAGAATGTGTGACATTTGGATGAAGCATGTCATGTTCTAGGAACATTGGATCAAAAGTGAGGGAATTTCTATGCACCCTTCAAAAACAGAGGCAATTGAGGAATGGCCCAGTTCCTCTACAGTCACAGACATCTGTAGTTTTTTTATTAGCTGTGTACTTTTGGCATTTTGTGTCAAATTTCTTTGGATTGTTAAGAACACTAACTAAGTTAACAAGGAATAGGGTAAAGAATGTCTTCTAAGAAAAATCCGAGGGAGGCTTTAAGGAGGTAAAGAGGAGGATTATCACTGCACCTATACTCAAACTACAAAAATGTAGAGAAATTTTTGATATATACAGTTATGATTCAAAGAATGTTTTGGGTTGTGTACTCATGAAAAATAAAAATGTGATAGCCAATGCCTCACGACAGATGACAATCCACGGGAAAAACAACCTGTCTCATGATCTGGAGTTCGCATCAATGATTTGTGACTTGAAAATCTGGGGGCACTACCATTATAGGGAGAAGTGTGACATATACACCAACCACAACAGCATAAAGTACATATTCACACAAAAGGAGCTCAACATGCATCAAAAGATATGGTTAGTGCTAATCTATGATTACGACTGCTCTATTAACTATCATTTTGGAAAGGAGAACAATGTAGCTAATGCTCTAAGAAGAAAAGAAGTAGCTACTCTATCCATGTTACGGATTGAGAAAGACCCTATCTTATTGGATATGAAAAAGGATGGATTTATAAATGAAAAGGGTAGGAGATACATCTTACCTTTCCCAAATTATTGTGAAACCATCTATCCAATAGATGATTATGGAAGCATAATGGGGTGGTATGGAGTTACAAATGAGGGTGAATGCAGTAAAGGGAGGGAATATGTAAGAGTTCCATATCTATGATTATGGTGTGATTCAGTTTGTAATGCAGCATTATGTTCCTTTGTAACCTAGGATAAATAAGGAGATGTTGGAAAACGCACATATATCAACATTCTCTATTCATCCTGGGATTACCATGATGTACCATGATCTTCATGAAATCATATGGTAGAATATCCTGAAGAAGAAGATTGAAGAATATATATCAAGGTGCTTGGTAGGTATACAAGATAAAGCAGAGCAACAAAACTTCAAAGGGTTGATGCTGTCACTGCATATACCCATATAGAAATGGTAAAATGTTACTATGGACCAAATCACGGGTCTCCTGAAGATATAAAAGGGAAATAATATGATATGGGTTGTGGCTGACCGACTCACAAAGACTATGCATTTTATCACTATTTGAGAAGACCTATCACTTGAACAACTTGAAAAGTTTAATGTGAATGATGTGGTGAGACTGCATGGTGTTCCACTCACGATTGACTCTGATTGTGATCCATGGTCCACATCTATATTCTGGAGTATTCTTCAACATGATTTGAGTAATAAATTAAATTTCAACACGACCTATCTCCCCCAAATTGACAGCCAATTTGAAAGTATAATTCAGACACCAGAAGGTATACTTAGAGCCTAATCTCTATAATTCAAAGGGGGATGGGATCATCATCTCTCATTGGTTGAGTTCTCAAACATCAATAGCTTCCACTCGAGTATTTAAATGCCTCTTTATGAAGCTCTATATGGAAAGCGATGTAGATCTCTAACCAGTTGGGATGAATATGGATAATAGATGCTACATGGACCTGATCTTGTAAAAGAGATGACTGAGAAGGTTCATGTCATCTAGAAACACATCAAAGCTGATCTGAGTCATCAAAAAAATATATGCTTCCAACCGTTGTAGAGACATGGAGTTCGATGTTGGGGATAAATTCATCCATCTAATATAACCATGAAATAAGGGCAGTCGGTTTGGGAAGAAAGGGATTCTAATCCCAAGGTACATTATCCTCTTTGAGATCCTTGACCACATAGGATCCATTGTCTATCGGCTTGAACATCCACCGAATATGGCTCACGTTCATGATGTGTTTTATGTATCACTCCTAAGGAAGTTCATACCATATACCCCACGTGTACTAAACACAAAGGTGGTACATCTGGAAGATGATCTATCTTATAAACAGCAGCAAGTAGTGATTCTGGACCCGATAGATAAGGTTTTATGCAACAAGACAACCCATATTTTCATCGTGTTGTGGAGGAACCATAAGTTTGATGAAGCTACATGGGAACTGAAATAGGAGATGAAGGATAAGTACCCCCACCTATTTATGTAATACGAAATTTCAACGGAGAAATTTCATAAGGGGGAAGAATGTAACAACACAATAATTTTGAATGGAAATTCCTTTCTTATAAATATGTCATAAAATCACATGAAAACACAACATAATGAACAACTATGTTCTAAGTGACCTTTAAACATATTTTTTCCACTTCAGTGTTTGGAATATCAAAAATCCCACATATACTGTTGTGATCAGTATGTTTTTGGGCGTCCATTAAGTAAATCATAAATATTTTTGAATAGTAACCTACCGTTATGAATAGTGACATACCCTTATGAATAGTGATATATCATAATGAATAGTAACCTTACCTATGATATTATATAAATAATAATCATGTTGAATGTATGATATACCTACATTTTAGAATAAGTAAATGAATGTTTTTAAAATTTTATTTTGGTAATAAATTATAATTTTAAATAAATATTTAAATAATAATATTTAGAAAATGATTTTCGAAAAATGGACATCAATTTTTGATTCTACACATCGAAAAAAATTTGGGGTGAATTTCTGGTATTTTCTGAAATACATGAATTTTTTCTAAATAGTAAAATACATTAATTTACTATATAAATACATTATAATTTAAACTCACTATTCCTGTCATCACAAGTGGGGTAAGCTCCAAAATATCAAAATCAAATTCCCTCTTTACTAGTCTTGATCATGGAATCATCAACATTTATTGTCTTAGGAGATATTAATTAAGTAATGAATTAAATATTAAGATAACGCCTCTCTCCTCCAATATAAATACCACCCTTCACACCCTCATTTCCTCACAATTCTCAATCTTCGTTCCATGAATAAACTGTTCCCAAACATCTTTTCTAACCCCTCACCCATGTCCATCAGCTTCTGGACTCATCAAAAGTCTTAGACTAGCTTTTTTATGGTGGATACCAAGAGAAGGATTCAAGAGGTAATTCCTCTATCTCTCTTTTATTTAAATTCCTTTCAATTTCAGGTAATTTTATTATTCTCTCCCCACCTATCTTCATCCACATGTTATAGTAACTCTATTAAAATACATATACTACACTTTTAGGATAATAATGGGATATTGTACCATCCAAACCCCTTGTCCACTTATTTTTATTTTATAAAAGAAAACGTTGTTCGTAAGGTGTTGATCTATCACCTTCAAAGAATGACATGTTTTCATTTTTCCATTTCTACATTTATATCTTGTTGTGAAAACATTTTTTTGGTTGAACTAGAATATTTTATATGTATTCTTTGATATTTATTTTTCTTTAATTATCTTATGTACATATAAATAAATGATTAATGAAAAAAAATTTGTTGTGGTTGAAAAACCTGCCAAATTAGCCGAAACAACCATCATTTAATTCTTATCCAATTATTCATCCACATAATATATAATATAATTCATTATGTGATCTTTTAAACTTCTATAATATCATTTATAACATGAAATTTCATTTCTCGATGTTTATCAATGTTCTACTTGAACATTCATTTAAGAATACAAGTGAACCACACAAGAAATCCATAAAAACTAACTTTCCCAAACAATGTTTTAAACCTTATAACACAAAGAAAGACCCATAAAATAAAATAATGAACCAATATTAACGCTATTCATGTAAATAGATTTCTGGAATTACTAACTAATTAATATAATGTCATTATACATGACATTAAAGAGAAGGAAGCATTCATATACACGTTAAAGTGAAATTCTCAAACCCAACATTCATCCTTCGGGTTTTCCATATTTCAATATTTTTTATATGGTTACTCCTTAAAAATCATATATACATCATTTTTTTTCTTTTTCAGGGATATAAATTTTTTTCACAACTGATTATGTCAAACAAAATGCTTTTGAAAAGTACTGTTCTTCTAAGAACATACCATTTACTTGCCATTATAGGTTGAAGATTCTTGTAACATGTATGTCATTCATTCTTTCTTTTGGAAAACCAATGTTTATGAATGTGATATTATGAGATGAAAACCATTCCTTATCATGGGTTAGTTATGTTCATTTTTTATATATGTTCATTTGTGGCATTCATGATAAATGATAATGATATGATTCGACTGATGCGCCCGGAATTATATAGTGCTATATGAATGATTCAATTTGACAGGTATGCCCAGAATTATAGAGCACTAAAGTGTATTGTGTATAGTGATGAATCACATGAGTTAATTTGAAATGATTTGTGAACAAGATGATAGATTTGTTCACATGTATGTATGGTAGTTAACCACTAAGACATGATGTTTTATTTTTTAGGCATTAGAATATTTCATGTCTCTTGTTAATGCTTCCACTCATATTCATGGCCCTTTTAATATGTTATGGTTGTGCTCACCCAATGTTATATAGTTCTTATATATCATCTTACTGGGCTTTTAGCTCACCACCATTGATGAATATCCTCATGTGACTACATGTATTAAGAAGAGATCAAGTTCCAATAAGAATCTAGAGAAGAAGAGACAAACAAAATTTATGCTCGATGTTGTAATTGTTATGTATGGTCCAAGTTTTTCCAAGAATGAAAACCATTAGATTCTATATGTGTAATACTATTATGTTGTTTATCTTTAAAATGTTGTAATAGTAATATAAGAAATGGTTGGGTCTCTCTATAGTCTCACCCTTGAACCTCAGAGGTCTGTGCCTTAAAGACTTGTGTATGTAACTGAGCCTATGTGTATCCTCTACAGGTAGAACCAGTTACAACTATTGATCGAAAGGTGGTGGAAATGCTGGTGGACCTCTAGGTGGGTCCATATGTAGTACAGGTCCTTATACTAATTCCTATTCATTGAGCCTACCATTCTCATGGTCATGCACTAGGATCCTCACTGACCATATATATGGTTACATCCTAAAAAATAGATATGGATGAACCATGATCAATAGATTATACCTACTGAGATGAGTTTGACTCAAGAAGATCACAAGGAATCACTCAAAATCCAATATGTTGTATGCAACCAGTGGTTTCATGTACCATGAAAAAAAGTAGAATTTAAGGTCCTAGTGTATGGATACATCAGCCACTTCACTAACACTGGACACCCTGATCCTGAAATTCAAACTAAAAAAATTCAACATTGTTTCCCCAAAAAAAACCATACAATCTTGTTCTTTATGGAAGGAACGACCCCCTATGAAACCAATGCTTCAAAACTAGTCCCCTGGGACTGTTCCATTACTACCACAAGCCCTCCTCCAAATAATCAGGGGATGACGACTACCACTGAAGATATTATCCTATCTGTGGGAGGAATTTTCGTGAGAACCAATACAAACACAAAAACACACATCCAAACACACAATACTGAAATGTTAACAAGAATTCCACTAAGTAAAACATTGAGAGTAAAAGTACATGATGTAAGTAATGATGGAATTGAATAAAAACCAACCAAATACAAGCTATAAACAAGGGAGTACAAGTTATCTTATAATCTATTTGTAGAAAACCCTACCATAAGTGTATGTGAGGAGTAGCTTCAGGAAGAATTAGAAGTATGCCTCAGCTGTCTAACCAAAC
The DNA here is from genome assembly GCA_963277665.1 of Viscum album. Taxonomy (NCBI): domain Eukaryota; kingdom Viridiplantae; phylum Streptophyta; class Magnoliopsida; order Santalales; family Viscaceae; genus Viscum; species Viscum album. The sequence goes on from OY728146.1 coordinate 1,117,362,887, forward strand.
TGGGTGCTTCTTGGTCTAGGGCCACCAAGGTCTCCATTAAGACATCAGACTTTTTGACAAGACATAACATTTGTGGGAAGATCTCATGTAGGGCTGAGTAACTCACTAATCAATAGGGAACCCAACGCGTTTTGAAAATACCACAATGTAAATTACACAAAAAATAATGGAATGATCACACTAATATATCCAAAAGTACATAATGTAAGATTATCAGTCCTAAAGAAGAGCATTTTGTAATTTTTGGGGACTCATCCCTAATGAATCACTAAGTTCTATTCACATGTTGGTCCACTGAGGTCCACTGAGATATCGGCCCACTGAGTTATTCACGACTATAACTCGTCTACATGGACACTGAGGTCCTATCAGCTACCTCACTTTTTCCATGAAAATGAGGTCTACTAGGCAATCAACCGTCTACTGGTCCACTAATGTACCCTTGGCTACCGCTCTTCTAGCTAGCCACAAAGGTCTGATTGCCTACTACTAGTCTTCTAGGGCACTAATGTCCACTCGGATAGTGCTCAGCTACCAGTCCACATAGGTTTGCACAAAAAATCCATCTTGTCATAAACAACCTCATGATTCCCACTTGGAGTGCCCTTGAATTCAGATGAATCTACTCCCCAAGCCATAGGTTGTATCCTGACAACCAAGAAATGTGAAAAATAGTTTGTCAAAAGGACCAAATCATTGAAAAAGTCCCAATTTCAGTAACAACGTGTCAATCTGACTCACAGTTTGAATGTTATGGACATTTTAGTAAAAACGGGTCTCTCGGGTTCGAGTCCGGTACGACCCTATTAGACTGACTCGACCTGAACCAGCATGATGGTCCCACTGAACTGACTCAGGTTCAACCCAACTCATGTCTAACCCAACTCATTTTCGACCCAACCCATATAAACCCCGATCTTATAGGCCCGAAACAGACCGGCTCGGTCTGGCCTAGACCGGCTGGGCCATGGTTCCAACCAGTCTTCTCCTGCCCAACCCACATTATGCAATCCAGCTTGCCTCACCCAAAAGTAGTGGTGGTCGTCACGTCCGTTCCCAGTAAAAACAAGAGGCTTGCCACATAACCACCCATTTCGTTACCAAGGGTCCATCCCACCACGGTCCCACTGGACTGTGGCCCGCCAGCCATGTGACGTAACTTGATTCCATGTCCTCTGGAGACCCCGCCAACAGCTATTACTAGAGGCCCTCATCCTCGGCCCCATAAAAAATGTCATTGTGACCACCACCACCACGGTGCGCTACGGATGTGTGCCGCCTCCCACATGTGGATGAAAAGAAATATCCATCTGTAGGCCACAAGACATTCTCTGGTGGTCTATTCTCTGATCCGTGAGTTCTTTATGGGTCCTTAAGTCATTATCATCTGTTCTACAGTTTCAATGTAGAATTATTTTCGATATGGGGGTTCTATAATGAAGAACACAAGAACTCCCAAAATGGAGTTATCTGAAATTGTTTGTGTTTTCCTGAAACCCCTATATTAGAATAAAAAATATGATTATTAAAAAAATATTATATCCCTTCAAGCCTGAGATAAAAAAATTCACAACATATGAACAAATTATCTGTAGACCAACCTATTTGTGGGTTGATCCATGTTCATTGTTTATAAATAAAAAACATGGAAACCAGTTCATCAAGAACCAACCACTATCTTGAAGTCAGATCCTTCATTTGTGAGGATCGCACAACTATGTTTGTCTCTTGAAAATTATTTATTGAAGGCTGTTTGTCTCTCATCACATGACAATGCCGAATATCATAGATTTCAGAGAAATTCTCCAATGATCCAATGATCGTTCATCAGTCAAACCATTAAAGTATAAATTATGTTTCAATGTTTATTTTACATTTCTATATATCATAATTATGTTGTTTCATAATTATAACCACATTTCATTTATGTTCGTGTTGCAACATAATTACATTGAAATGAATTAAAATTTCAAAATTAATTAATATTTCATGTTTATTTTATTTTTCCTTAAGAAATTATTTTGATAAAAATTCATAAAAAGTTTGAAAAATTACATTTTCACTTGACCCATGTCGGTCGTGGTTGAGTCCATTAATATGTTAAGACACCATTTTGGATGAAATGGTTCCCTCATGTATTTAATCCAGGCCCCCATTAATATGATTCCAAAACCTCTCACATGCGCTATTTTAATGAAACATAAAAACTATTCAAACATTTATTACAAGATCATTGTACCATGGAATCAAGTTTAATCTGAGAACCTAGTCTCAATAAAATACCATATAGTTGAATAAAATTACATTGAATTCTGGGATATTACACTAATGATAAGAATAAACACATTGGTGTCCTAAAAAATGGTGGACTCTTGGAACCTCATTGTGTTTACATTATCATGGTAATTAGGGTTCTAAACATTTGGAGTTCACATGAACCTCACTATTCTGAGATACATTTTTATGGAAAAGAAACTCTATTCTCTTAAATGGTAATTGAGATCCTTCCCACAGATCCAATATTATTGTACCTCTCAATGAGTAAGACCCAAGACTTCTTTGTTGTTGGTGGGACTCTTTAATTTCTTCATCTTATCCAAGGTCAATTATGGATAGATCAGAAGACATTACTGTCCTAGTTACAAAAATTATGGAGGACACATGAACACTCAATGTACCATCCCTCTCCCTTTACGAAGCACACCTCATCCATCCACAGGAAAAGATGAATTCTAGGGCCTTATCATCTATTAAATCCCCATGTTCCTCACATATAGAATGAATCACGTTGGATTAAAGGTTAATAGGTATCATGACATCTGTATGATCTTAAACATCATATGTTCCTCCGTTAATTTATAATTCATAAAACATATCAACTCAATCTGGATAACTATACAGTATAAGGCCCTAAATCATTGATAATTCTTCAAAGGGTCATATTACCAATGAAGAAGCACCAATCGGGTTTCATATACACTATAATCCCCAACCCACCTCTAAATTATATGGTATTTTATTCACATATATGTGTGATACATATGAAGCTTGTGTGAGGTCCAAACCCAACAAGAAAATTCACTTTAATGGTGTTTGGTCTAAATTCATAGTAGGAATATTCCCAAATGGGTTACCATATCCCATCAAGGTACCTATAGTCACTTTTTTAGAAGTCCCACACCAAAACATTGACCACGTACATTTCACCAATGCATCTTGTCCACGTGAAGTTGAACTATACGGTTGGGTGCTCATCACATGACATTAAATGGTGGTATTCACTAATAAGTGGAACATAACTACATGGGTTCTAATTCCTGTCATGTAGATACATGGGATGCTCATATTATGGGTTTAATATTAACATCAAAATTACTCATGTCCCCTCTAGAAGACTATAAAATCCATAGCTCCCCATTTCAATTTAAACATTATTTTTCCTAAATTATATGTCATGAATCTCAGATCCATGAATAATGATTCCACTGATGGGTAACAACACATATATACAGATGTCTCAATTTAGGGAGAATCTTAGATGCATTGATATGATTCCAAAATCTTACACATTTGAATTTGGTCATCAGATAAGGGTGATCTACAGGTGCATATTTGGGAGTGAACCATGGATTCATGAACCTATCATAAATCTATAATAGTGTCCCATAATAAAATATTGTTACACCAAAAAAATGGTGTGATGAGCCCAAGATCCCACACATTAAACCAATGTGAGTTCTTAGGTGTCATTGGTCAATCTACCCAGTCAACACCTACCTCTGGAAATTAGTTCGATTAGATATCATGGATACAAGTGATTTTGGGTGCTTCTAGATCCACAAAAAATACCAGTTGGATATTATTTAGAAGAAATATATCAAACATACATGAATTCATAGACGTATAATCCCTATAAATCAGCAATCATAGATCTCACAGACAACACATTTTCGTCAAAGAAAATGGTGAACACGATGTCAATATTTATCCTAGTTAGCAGTGTTTCCCTACATCTGGTACCTTTCACATAAAAAATGAATACGTCTATATGAGATCATCAATTACACATGTGGTCATTAGATAAATCTTTGGTGAGTTTTTTATGTTTATATATTTCCCAAATATGGTAGGTACATTCCTCTAGAACAACTTTGAATAAAATTACATCTCACCATAATTCCTGAATGCTCGCATCGACCACTACACAATTTCGATCCTCACCCAAACCAATGAAATCGTCTCAAACCATGCATATTAAATGATGGGTTTCAAGGGAACTTGTTCGAGAGTAACATAAGAATGGAACTATCCCCACACTAGATGCTAAACGATTGTACCTTTATTCAATGATGTCCTTCTAGCCATCCACCCAATGATTGTTGGTTCCATGCACTAGATGACACTGCTATTCATCTCCAATCATTTTAGGAGCCATTCTACCAAACATGAAAAAATACAACCTTTAACATTGGGAGTCTCATGAAGTCATAATTGATAACATTATCCATTAATAATAGGGTTAAATTCCAAAGGGCCATTAGAATAATTTTCATTCTCATGCTCATGCATCCCATTATCCTCACCATGCAGATGATTTTTCCCCACATTCCCCATCTGAATTCATATTGACCCAAGTCCCCCATTTGGCCCAAAAAGGGAGAAATTGTGTAAATCTATTAAAGTCCATCATCATGACTCCTACTGAATAATACCTTAAATTATATAATGTGGAAACATATATGTTGGAATATATTCCTAACCCTTCTGTTGGATCCTGTCAGTAAAATTTTATAATAAATTATGAGAACGTCAAAATTCCTACCACTACTCACCAAAAGCTCCTGGAAAATTGGGATGAAAATTATAGGCAGAGGAAGATCCATTAAAAATTAAAATCAATCCCATCATCCAAATATGGGAAACAACTATATTCATACTCATGAATATCATTTCCTCTAGTAAAACACGATGGAATTTTAAAGGCATATGAAAATTCAAGTGTTTGCATACCATGCCGGTCAGCCAATTAGGGAAGCAATAAGACGAAATAATTGATGTATCATAGATAAAAATTAAGGTAAGTCTTATGTACCTTCCCAAAAAATATATTTGGAATATATTCATGTTCCCTGTAAGGATGTTTCATATAACATATATCCAGCGATGGATGGTGAAACATCAATTCCAGACCACAACCAGTAGACATGTGCATTATAATCGCTTCGGTGGAAAGGAAAAAAGCCATCCCCACAATCATGAGACTCCAAGTGTGGAGACCCATCCAAAAAAGGTATGGGTTATGAGAAGAAGACATCATCCCCCCTAATTTCCAATAGGGTATCCGATAATATCCTGGAATAAATGGACTACCATATAGGGGAAAAATACATGTTCAAACTAGAAGAAAATAGTCCTCATAAGAGGTTGATCCAAAGAAGGAATATATATCATCTAGAAATATATAAGGCCAATCTCATATCCCATTAGTAACATATGATCCACTCAAATAGTAAAATTTATACAAAGATCATCAGTTATAGCAAGCAGCCCCAGGCACCTACAGAGTGTGATCAAAAATAAATTTCACAAATGGAAACTAAAAAATGATGAGTAGATTCAAAACATTGAACTAATGAACAATGGAGTTAAAAATTCCATAAGGCATATTACATTTGTTTTTCATGATTTTTAATATCCATTAATAAATTACGGATATGGTGGTAGTAGTTTAAAAGGTCCTCCCCGGAACGTTGTTAATATCAGCTTTGAAGGCCCTCCCTAGAGAATATACCATAAAGTCCCCCCATTTTGGGAATATAATGATCAATCATGAGATCCTATCTTTGGATGTATATCATAGTAACCCTACACCAAATTAGAAGATAAAATATCATTAAATTATTCCCCTTCTTTTAATTGACCCTGACGGTCCTCCCCATGGTATAAAATGTATAACTTCTCCCTACATTATGAAATCATGATATTATGGTAGTCCATTACATTGTGGAACTCGATGTGAATTTCCTCCCAATATGTATATATTCTTACAACATGAACATCCTCCCATGGATTTTTCAAAAACAATATAGCCCCATATTCAATGGTGCAAAGAAATATTGGAAATTGTGTTATATATACAACAATGAGAATCAACAACTTTTCCCAACCAAGAAATGGCCCATGTTGACACTCATCCTCTGATCCAACCTTGAAACATTTTAATTCCAACAAGATATTCCCAATCCCTATAACTAGTAAAAAACAAATAAAAATCACACTCGTTGGGATAATAATGTAGAGGAGTTTCTCATAGAGTAACATAAAGAAATATTTCTCATGAGAGGATAATTATAAAAAGATGATATACCCATTATGATTTATCTATCATCCATTTCACAATTCCAAATCCGAGGGGAATTGTCAGAAAAATTTATACACAACATCTTTCTGAATCTAGGGAATACTCTCTCCCACTAAAATCCTACATTTTTTAATTAAAATGTTTATGCATAACATGACTAGAAATTGGGATTGTATAAATGAAATTAATATTTGGACGAACTCCTTTTTGCAAGGAAATCACATTCTAATATGTTATTATAAGATTTTAAATAGGAATTCCTCAATGTATTGCATTAGTTTTTCCACATAAACATGGATTCCCACATATGGTTAACATCCGAAGATTTTGTGAACATAGATCATTACACTTCACTTTACACCTCATTTTGTGAAATCCATTGAAAGTGAAAACAGTTAATGTAAATATTTTAGGGATTATATCAATAAAGAACCATGTTCTAGAAAGCAGCCATGTGAAATATGAATTAAAATTGGTTATGTTTAAAATGATTTAGTCCTAACGAGAGAAGTAAATCCAAAAGAATCATAAACCACTCAATTAATAACATCCTGAAATATTAATTCTTATGGGAATCCAATCACCAATAAATTTTCATTCTGGCTGATCAAGTAGTTCACATTTAGAATGGTCATTATATCAATCTAATTTTTGAATAGGATTTTACATGATTAAGAAAGAGAATACAATAAAATAAGTATACATAGTAAATGATCAACCAAGTCCAATAGTGTTGGCGGAACATTTATCTGAAAATTCCACAATAAGACCAATATATGTGGTCTGATGCATGGAAAAAATATAATGATAGCAACCCCATCTTATAGGGGTGGATCCATTTTTACCTCAACCACCTCCTAAATAAAGATAATTCTTTTCCATTTTAAGTAGGATGAATAGTATTGAGGGCTCTGTGTTCACCCCATATCACTATCAATTTACTCCATAAACAAGGTGTATTCCCATGCTTCATAAATATTACCTTAGAGTTAGAGTTCACATTGAAACACGAAGTGGATCCCTAAAAAGAAGTAATAATTCCAAAAAAGGATGAAAACAACCATCATATCATTAAACATCTAGTATGATGACTAAAATTCATTATACATCATTAAATGTTGTGAATATAAATCATTAATATTATTCCAAAAATTGATTTAAATGTATAAGAACGAGGGGAGGATGGTTTCTCCTAGAATATATTTTACCTTGAGATTGAAGGAGTGCATACCCATAAGCAATGAATCATAAAAAAATTGGGATCTCACTCAATAAATATTTAACTAACTCCTCATAAAAAAATAAAAAAATGTACATATATAACCATCCTCCACTACATGATGAGAATCATCACCCTATACTCGAAGAAAGATCCGATTTGAAGAAGGAAGAGAGAAATAGTATAGGTGACTCAATGATGACAATCTTAGAGGCAAGATTCATATCGTGTAAGATTCCTAGGAAAAACCTCAATGTTCTCTTCTGAAATTCCCACCTTAGAACGAAGGATTCATTCTAGTAATCAATCCATGGATAAGATACCAACCAAACAAGGCTCTAAGACAATCACTTCACCTAGACTTAATAGTGGATAGATATCATGATCTCCCTATACTAAGGATGCAATCATAACAGGTCCAAGAGAATCTAATAAATATTTCCTCACATCGATACATGCCTCAAATAATGTAGAATAAGATCCTAACGTTCCAACCATTTTTACACCTAACAATATCAGGTCCAATCAGATGCATGTAAAGGGAATATCCATAACATCGAGTTATTGATGGATCAACTAGAAGCTATAAAGGAGCCACATGCACTAGTGCAGTAATAAAAAAAATCCTACCCCAAATGGTTGATTTACACACTACCACCAACTAACTATTGGTGCCCAGTGTTTCTAAAATTCAATGACTCAAGAGCCTAAACAACCACATATAAAGCACAATGAATCCCATTTTTTCTATGATCAGAACAATCGACACACAATTTAGAGAGAAACTCAGATTATTCATATAAACCCTATAGGGATAACCTTCATTTGGTACATTATTTTTCTAGATCAATTGATCATATAATGGAATATAACCATTTGATGCTTCTATTTTATTATAGATAAACACTAAATAATTGTATAATAAATGACCACTAAAATTTTCAGAAATGTAAAATCCCAAGAGTCTCAAATTATATTTACATATATAAATGGTTGAGGTATTATATGAACATACCACTTCCCCATTAAGAATTACACACTCTATAAATTTATAAACATTGTGATGAGATACAAATGATGTTCATCCTGATAATGTATACAAGAAGGATTCATTATTTCTCCACCATTCCCTTGAGAATAAGATATTCTATGTAGAAAACCATACTCATGTCCCAGATAGCACATCTATTCTTGAGAAAAGGAATGGGAAATGATGAGGTTGAATTCACCTTGCTTATGTCAGCATATTCAAAGGTTCCAACCCCAAAAATGGTCTTTATCATGATGAAAACCTGAGATTTTAGTATGAAACCCTTCCGTGACCAAACAAATGGATAATATCCTTGTGAAATATATTTAAGTAGTGAAGGAACAAAGTATACTCATTCTAAGATGATCAAGCTTGTTAAAATTTACAAGCTGATATGGACTATGATTTTTATATCCTTACAGAAACGAAAAGGATTGACCCAACACATCTCAACCATGGGATGTATTATTTCCCTTTTCATAGATAACCATTCACACCATCCTGGAATAGTTCTTCATCAAAAAATCATCTATAAAATGAGAGATTCCCAGAAATTCATGCTGCAAAAGACACCAGCATAAGTGGGATATATTTCTAAAAATACCCAAAAAGATGAATGTGAGTGGAAATAATTTTTTAGAAAAATGGAATATGTGTCCAATAGTTTTATGACTTGAAATACTATCAACAGTGTTCAGGGTTTTATCCATGAATAATTGATACAACAAGCTATTCCCCCATCATGTTCCACTATAACACAGTCAATGTCATCAGCACCACAAACCTCCAAAATATAGTATTCCAAAAAGTGGTGTGACCAGAAATGTAAGGTTAGAACATAGAATGTTCAATGTTCATCATTGTTAATGTTTTCATTGAGGCTGTTATACATTATTCCATCAAATTTGGCATAATTTGAACCAACCTATGAAATGGAACCACTCGAAAAAGTAATCACATAAAATTCATCATATTATAAGGATATAATACTTCAGGATCTCTTCTCATATGATGAGTTTGGTTATGAACCTATTTTCCCCTCACCGTATTGGGGAATGAAAGGGAGATGTTTTATGAGATGAGGAAACTAGGGAATATGTAGTCATCACATGATCCATAATTCCCATGATGCTCACACTCAGATGGTCAATTTTAATAAAAATAGAGGAAGAGTCCTACCCCAGATTCAGTAGGATCATGCAATTTAAAGTGAACTAGAAAAATTCAATTATGACCTGATCATTATGGAATATCCACAAATAGAGGAATTGGTTTCTTGTCTCCATCGACATGTAGTTAGTATTTCCCAACCCAAACCGCAAATAATGGGAGCATCACCAACATTAATTTCCTTGGTCAATACATCAACCTCAAATTCTATAGCCCCTGAAGTTCATGTGAATGAAAATTCCAACCCATTGAAACATAGGAAATAATAAAAAATGTATGCCATCTTGAAATAGTGAGCTTCTGTTCCATCTATGCTATTAATCCAATATGTCTTGATCATTTTATAAGACTTCAAAAATGAACTCGTGGAGTATTTTCTAACCCCCTTGAGTTGAAAAATGAAGTGGCCACTTTCAATTTATGTCAGATAGAGACAAATCCTTTGGAATATAACATGGCCATTTAATTAAAAAAATATCTATGATGATTGCATTATGTAGGGACACATCAAAACCATGTACATGTCTAGTGGGATAAATAGAGTTTATATCCAAAAAAAATCGTTGATAATTGATCTGGAGTTAATCTAAATCCATTATAGACTCTGTGTCATCTAGATTACCGGAATATTTATTTAGAACCTACTACTATAATACTACAAGGCTATGGAAAATGTGATTAAAAGACATTGGGAAAAACCACAATCAAGGCCCGTTTTGCAGACCATGTGGCCTACTCAGACATTCTGGTGGTTCGTAAAAACATGGACTTCAACAAATTACAACAAAGACCTTGGTGGAATCATCACATGGAGATTAAATCATCACACCATTAGTGTATCGAATATTGGATCAATGGATATGTCAGTATATTGTACACTGAAAAATATTAGTCCAAATCCAATGAGTCTCATTAAATTGATGCATTATTTTTTCAACAAGATTGAAAAGAACATATAGTTTATAGTGTATCTTATGTCACTACCCCGAATGATTTTGAAATGATTATGGCCAACCTCTTCAAATAGCTTAGAGAAGAATATGTATTTCCCATCAATCTGGAATAGTTTATAATCCCAAATGATGGTTTATTCATAAGGAAACAATTTTTTTTTGGTAATTACCACCGAGTCTAATAGTGAATAAAATTTTAATAACTCTTCATTCAATGGTGAGATCTGGGATCCATGTTTCCACACACCATCAATGGAGGTCGAGGAGGTCCCTTTATTATAACCCAACCATAATATACAGGGATATTAAATTTTTTAAGATGAATATTTAGTACATTACAAAAATACATTCATGAGTAGTGTAATAGTTAAGTTTCTTGGAAGCATGAAAACAAAGTCCTCTATCCCATTGAAATATCGCTTACATCTTCCAAAAATATTCCAACCTATAGTAATTCTACTAAAAACATTTCATCATACCTTGGTTAAATGAAACATGAGAAAGAGGTGTGATTAGATGTTTAATATGGGTAAATATAAGAAATAAAAAATCATAACACAAAGAAAATGGTTGGGGAACCTGAGAATACAATTTAATGATCGTTCCCTAAATACTAGAGAACTTAATAAAGAACTATATTTCATAATTCCTGAATCATAAAGAAATAAATTACATAGGAAATGTACGAATAAAATTGGAAAATACAGGGAATGTGTGGATTTCTTATTTGTTTATAATTTTGAGAACATATATATGTAGAAAGAGGTTCACCAATTATGTTTAGGACAAAAAATCAGGCCCCACCATCAACTTATCGATATGAAACTGGGTATGTACTTAACATTGGGATCATGTAATCCGGTTCAATATTCACCTTATGGGAATCAATCCAAGCTCATGAATTATATTGTGAACATGTAATCAGGATCACACTTAACCTTATGGACATAAAACTAGGACCATGTTTAAAATTGTGGAAATGTAATCTGGTTCACACATAACATTGTCCACTTGTAACAAGGATCACACATAAACCTATGGATGTGAAACCAGGTCCATGTATGCAAGACATTTTTAACATGTAATAGGGTTCATGCATAATTTGGTGAAAATGTAATCATGTTCACACATAAACTAGTGGAGATGAAACCAGGTCAATTAATAACATTTTGAACATGTAACAATGTTCACTCGTAATACTGGGAACATGTAATTATGTTCACACATAAACTTATTGATATAAAACCAGGTCCATGGATAATAGTGTAAACAAGTAATCAGGTTCATGCATAGCATTTATACTTATGTCTCATCAATATTTTCACAATGCATTAGAGTGAAATACATGTCCCACCAATCAAATAATAAAATAATTCATAAATTTTCCAAAAGATAACAAAACATCATCATATAATTACCCATAAAAATCCCTAATTTTTATAAACATCTCATCATATCTGATGTAATAAAATTTGTATAAGTAAACTTTCATGAAATCATTACCTATAGAAAATTTATAGTTTCAACATAAATTCATCAAATCATTACCCCTAAAAGATGTGGGTTTCATAAACATGTAACATATGGAAAAAAATTAATTTCATAAACATTTATACCATGGAAAAGAAATATGATTCTTAATGACCACAACATTATGCATAACCCACTAATAGAATTGTGATGAATGGGTTCAGTAGATCATTTTATATAAGGTAATTACTAACATGAGTTTATTTCATCTTATATGGAAAATAGTATTGGAATATGATTCAACAAAATTTCATAAGGAGAATTTTATTTCTTCTTTGGAAATTGTTTTTTATAATGTTAAACCTTATAAAAACATTTTTCACTGAAAATATTTTAGATGACATATAAAAAAATATCTGAAAATAGTAAAACATTTATGAAATCTCATTTTTTTGAAAATTATCATAAATTGTATTTTTGAAATCATTTTCTAATACATGGATTTTTAATACAATATATTTCTGACTGAAGAGAGAAATGGTAAAATTTTATCAAAGAAACATTATCAAAAGTTCCAAAGAGAAAGAAAATGGTAATAACACCTGGGGATATCTTGTAAAAATAGAGGACAATAAAACTCATGAATATTATCAAGAGTTGGATCACAATATTTCTTCAAAGGAAGCACAAACGTAAAACATCTTTAAAAGAGATCATATTTTCTAAATAAACACTTATTACTTCGTAACATTAGATCATAAGATCCATGTAAGAAAAAAAAATTACATTAAGAATTATTTATCATGAAAATATTTAGATTCATGATAATATATGTGAAATATAAGTATATACCACTCGAAAAAAGAATTTAAGGGCATAATAACATGAGTATCAATGAAGGAAAATTGAGAAAAACATATTTTACAGAATTGGTAAATTTTAAAAGTTTCATCCTATGAAATAATGATCATAAAATGGGTATGTGAATAACAAGAAATTTATGTAAAAAATACATATAATAAAGTCATTGGAATTACATAAAACAATAAATATGAATGATTGGTGATCATATCTTGAATCTTAAAGAAATTAAAAGTGAGATGAAATCACACTACCTTATGCCTTAACTCTCTTCGTAAACATACAAGCTTCCTCTTAATTGTGTAAATCTTTATGGTTTCTACAAAAGGCATCTATGGGAGGATTTCTCCTGAAAAAGAGGGTCCAAGGTTGTATGGGTGATTCTTAGTATGTTGATTGGGTAGGTATGGTCCAAACATAATAGGTTTGAGAGCTGTGAGGAATGGTTAGTGGTGGTGACATTTTATAGTGGAGGTGGAGTGGCACTCTTATAAATATTTGAAGAGATAATTCCATTATTATTTTTAAGGGAACATGTGGATCCAATAATGGACCATGGTTGATCCAATTGATGATATGGTTGAAATAAGGCCATCTAATCTGTGTTGAACACATTTCATAGTTGTTTTGGGTCTTAGATTTAAATCATAGTACTTTATGAACATAATGTTTCTCTGAAATGATGTAATAAATTGTAATAACTTTCCATATATTTTTTGTTAAATTTTTTTTTGACATTAATATATATTATAAATTATTATAATTCACAATATAGAATCCATTCTTCCATCATATAATAACATAATTGGAAGATATTAAATTAATTTTAATCCTGCTGATAGGATGACACTATGGGTTTTAAATCTAAAAAATGTTGAAATGTTTGATATGTTTTTATATCCAATATCCTTATGAAATTTTTTACAATGACCTAAATTTGATTATTTTAGTAAAATATTATATAATTAAAATATTAAACTGTTTAATAATCTTATCTGTATTTATAGTTAAATTAGATGAAAAACATGTTTGGATGAAAATCTAGTATGATTAACTACTCATTAAAAGATTAATCCTTTCATAAAAAATGACCTAAATTTATCATAAAATAATTATTATGTTTCTTTTCCAATGATAATGTTTATTTTGACATATTAAATATATAAAATTCATAATACTTATATTTAAAAAGGGTTCTCCATTAAAAGGAAGTAAAAATACTTTTATTAAAATAGTTTTTTTGTGCATAAAATTGGCTTTCATCATATCTTATGTATATATAATCTATTGGGTGAATATTAAATGTATTTTATTGAATAAATAACTTTTCTATTAAATTAATATCAATTTAAAATTATAATTAATTTACATTACTTGGTTAAAATATCTTTGTGATATTTATAGTATTTTCCATTATATTAAGTCATTTTTCATATTCATTAATTGGTAACCTAAGAATTTACCATTTATTTTTCAACAACACATATTATCATAATTCAGTCAATACTATTAATATCCATAGACTTAATATCAATGTTAAATATCATTATATTGATAATTTTAATTATATATTATAGATAGATGACACTCATTCTTATGTGTTACACAAGCACTTGAGGGTGGTTAATCTAGGGTGTAATGTACACTAACCTTGTTGTTCTAGGTAACATATGAAAAGTTGGTATTGGATGTAACATACACCAAGATGGGATTTCATGAAACTTATACCATGCCAGTGCCGTTTAAATGGAATTTTTGACTCAGTTAAAAACTATTATCATTATTGTGTCAAGTGAAAAATATGAAAATGATTAATTAAATAGAATAAAATATTTACCAAAATCCCATGGAGTGACATTATACCCCCATAAAATGCATTTTAACCTCAAAATTCATATAGGTTATCAAATATATAAAAAAATAAGGTTATATTTATAGAATCCCACATCATAAACATAGATCCTAAAACATCCCAAAAGGTTGAAATTGAGAACCACAAAAGTAACCAAAAGGAACATATAATTTGATTTCCACATGGGAGAACGTATGTTACAATTGAAAACATGTATATAGAAGAAATATCATGCCATCAAGTTCTAATGGAGTGTGTTAGAGAACATGATTAAGATAATGTTAACAACCACATAGCCATAAATCTACAATGACCTATTGATCCTTCTGATTCTTCAACAATATAGATATAAGACAACATTTTTGAATTCAAGATCCTTTTTCTTATTATTAATTAATTTTCATTAAATTATTTTACATACATATTTCTATAAAATTTCATCATTTATTATTTTTTGATCCACCTTGAATATTTCTCCTAAATAAGGAATGTATGTTTTTCATTCCTAAAGTACTAATAGATCAATAGACTTATGTTATGCCATCCAACATGACATTATTTACTGTAAAAAAATCTAGTTTAAACAAGATATCCAATATGAATCCTCATATGTAGAGATAAAAAATTAATTTTATTGACACAAGTGCAAACAAAGTGACCCTTGTAACAAAGTGGTCAAGATCCAGTGGGGAAAGAAGAAGTGTGAAAAGAATATTCATACCCTGATTCACCCCCCCCCCCCTCTCAGGGTATATAGGCCCCTATTGGTCCTAACAATTATATAAAAGTTACTTTCATGACGTTTAATTATGTTCATAGTATTCCAAGACACTATAAATTATGATCCTTAGCTTGTAATTTGATGTTTACTGATGATTAAATTCAGGTAATGATATGTGTAAAATGATGGGGTCACTATAGTTGGTATCATAGGATGGTATAGTTATTTTTGGATATTAGTAACAAATCACTTTATAAAAAATCTTATGGATAAGACTAAGTATAAGAAAACATCCCTAAATTTTGGCTAGTATAGAGTAAGTGGTTTATCATGAAAATACATATCTGTCTGTATACTATAAGTGGATGTGGTTATGGAATATATTTACCTAGGACTAACAACTCTGACAAGGTATTCTGGACCTAACTCAGGGTAACTTGGTACATGACAATGCTCCTTACTGCAAACCTGGTTTGAGTCTCCCAAAGGATATGCTTTTGTAAATTCATAAACTCATTACGAACCATTATTTGGGGAACAAAAAAAGAACCCATAAGAATATATGTTAATAAATAGATAAATGATAACCTATATTTAAACCTATGGAATCATAAGTTAGGATGTACATTTCCATTAGAAGTTTATCCTTTTATGTTCAAAGTTTCTTTTTATGCTTATTAGCTAAGTATTCTATCCCCCTCATTAAAATTTATTTTCTTGGTTAATGGAATTAAGTTGATTCTAACAATAAATGTGATAGGGAATGTGAAGATTTCCCTAATGATATGCGAAAAATGGTGGAAAATGGTTCCCAAAACATCATAACGGTTCTTGTTCCACTGGGTCAAGTTATAAATAATAACTTGAATCACGTGGGACACCAACCTCCTCCATGGAATGATAAA
Source organism: Viscum album (assembly GCA_963277665.1). Classification (NCBI taxonomy): domain Eukaryota; kingdom Viridiplantae; phylum Streptophyta; class Magnoliopsida; order Santalales; family Viscaceae; genus Viscum; species Viscum album. Next base: position 1,117,379,429 of record OY728146.1, read on the forward strand.
GTTGTTTTATAATACTTCATACAACAATAGCCTCCCATGTTTAGTGGATCTTCTGATCCCCTACTCACAGAACAGTGGATTAACTCCATTGAAAAGATATTCATTGTCCTCTAGTTATGAGAAGAAGAGAATGTCACGTTGGCGGTCTATCGTTTTGATAGGGAAGATGATTAGTGGTGGAAACTAATCAATAAAATGAACTCCTATGAGTAAATTGATTCCATGGATTATGAGGAATTAAAGAAAATGTTTTTAAATAAATATTTTACCTGAAACCACAATCTCAAGATGGAAAGAGAGTTCCTTAGACTTAAGCAGAAGCAAGATGATTCAATCAAGTCATATGAAGAAAACGATATAAGGCTTTCAAGATACACTTAGGTCTTTGTCATGAACACCTAATGCATGGTGAATTGCATCTTTATTATACTAAAGTTGATCCTATGAAAATTATTGGTGATTCATGACTTCAATAGTTATGATGAGATTGTCTGTTATTCCCTCAACGATGAAATAGAGATAAGAGACTCTCAATGGTCTCATGAACCCAGTTACAAAAATGGAAAATTGAGTCTAATATGGGTGGTTCATAAAATAAATCCCATGATGGAAAGAATACCGAACATCTAATGTGTAAAAATTTTGGGATGAAGAATCATAGGAACTATCTAAAGGGAAGAAGCAATTTCTTCAAATGTGGAAGAATGGGACATCTGGATAAACATATTTAGAGGGATATAAATAATTGCACTAATGTGGAAGATGAAAGGAAATCTCGGATCAACACTCATCCTATAGTGTAGTTATATAACAATATGTAGCATGGGAATTAAGAGAACAATTTCCATAAGATAACGGTTGTCGGAGGAAATCAAAAACAACCTCCAAAGAAACAAAAAGAGATTATTCTATCACTACTACTGAGGTGGAGCTGGAAAACAATGTGGCGATAGGTACTCTAGTTATTAATTCAAGAATAAGGAACATACTATTTTATTCTAGTTCTACACATTCTTTTGTATATTACAAGTTTAGTAGAACCATTCAAACACCACCTCAAGAATTTTTAGGTTGAGTTATCTGTGAAAATAGCGAATGGGGAAATTATTGCATCCAATATTTATAACTCCTCCCCAATAAATCTTTGGGGAATAAACCTCCATAAAAATCTTTTTAATACTTCCTCTATTGTTGTACAATTCTATTTCAGTCACGGATTTGAAATCTTTAAAAAAATCCAACATTAACTATCAGGAAAGGAAGATCACTCTTCATATCCAATAGTGTCCTCCAATCCTGAACAAGTGTAAGGAGGAAGATGAATCTTCTTCAGAATCATCATCTCAAGTGTGAATAATGTTGCCTTCTGAGAAAGATATCATGCTCAAATGATTGATAAAAATGAGATGATACTTCTTATAGATATTCCCATTGTGAGGGATTACAATGATGTATTATTTGAATAATTTTCTGGTCTACCTATTAATAAAGAGGTTGAGTTCTTAATTAAACTTATTATTGGATCCTTACTTACATCAAATACACTATATATAATGGCCATTGTAGAGCTGGAAGAGATGAAGAAGTAGTTAGAGTATAATCTAGAGAAAGTTTTTATACACTCGAGTGCTTCACCATGGGGTGCTCCAGTCCTCTTCATCAAGAAGAACGGTGGATCAATGTGCCTTTGCATCAATTAATTCGAACTTAATAAAATCACGATAAACAACATGTATCCCCATCCATGGATAAATGAATTGTTCAATCAGATTTACGGGGCTAGTTATTTCTCTAAGTTGTAACTTTAGTTAGGATATCACCAATTAAAGTTGAGGAAGGTAGATATTCCCAAAACTGCCTTTCAAATGAGTTATGGAAACTATGAGATCATAATGATGCCATTAGAACTCAATAATCCTCCATAAATATTCATGGATTTATGAATTCAGACTTTATAGATTACATAAATTGATTTGTGGTAGACTTTATCAATGATATTTTGATATAATCTAATAGCATGGAGGAACATGAAGAGAATTTGAATATTGTGCTGATGAATTTGTAAAGGGAGATAATTTTTATGACACCTTGGGGATGGACCTTGTTGATATTCTTATGAATGTTTTTATTAAATTTTGTAACCACATTTTCAGGTTATGATTCATGTTATTTCTTTTATGTTATACCTCATTTTCATATGATCATTCCTAGTTATATGCCTCTTACTCCCATTCTATGTATTTTTTCCTTGTGGGGATCTATGATCACCCAGTTCTTTTATGTATGTCCCCAAGTTATGAGATGAAGTCATTGTACATAGGATGAACCTATAATGAAGCATTTCATGTGTAATAGAATAATATTTTTAAGTATTCATGTAATATGTACCTAGTTTCCAAGACACTAAACTTTAAAGATCCTCTATTTGACATACATAAAACCCTCAGTCCCTTTTTCTGGGTTATAAATGACATAATGATCATGTTTTAAGAACTTCTTAAAATTTAATGATTTTGATATGAATACCCATTGAAATGATATAGGTTTGGGTATTCACATAAATAAAATAAGATAATTTCTTAAGAAAAAGAGAAATATTTTGAGATGAAAATTCTACAGCATAACAGCTATGCAACATGATATTAGAAAACATTAAAAAGAAAGGGGATAGGGGTCACCCATTCATAAATGAATCATAATATAGTATAGGGATAGAATAAAATGGAAATAATAACATGGTATGGAAAAATGAAAGGCATACCACATAAAAGAGAACTTGAATGGAAAAAATAGATGTTGAGAATTCCCTTACCACGTAAGAAACACTTGAATACATATCATTAAATAATTACATTATACAAAACAATAAATATATTGATAATATATTAATTCATGATATAATTATTTAAATTGTTTTATATACACCTTATAGGAAAATAAAGGTGCATAACATCAAGATATGCCCCAAAGAAAGAAGATTGAGATGAAGTCTCTTACCTTGATTCTCACTTGTCTCATTCGTTCTTTAACTTCCTGAATAATAAACTTAAGTTAATTTATACTTATTTGAGAAAATTATTCAATTTTTTTATTCCTTTTATATCACTTGTTACCATGTTATAACAATTACTTAGTGATTTAAGTTCATATCTGACATTAAGTCGATATTCGGTACTTGAGTCAAAAATGAACTTATTATGATTACAAATTGTCCAAATGGTCATTTGTCCATCATCTCTAGAATGATATTCATGATTTAAATAACTTATAAATATCATATATTTATTTATTTATAATAATACACAATATTTGGAGATAATAAATGAAATGCACCGTTCATCGAGACGGTAGGTTGTACGTACGCATGAATGCTACTTTAATTTAATTTTCATATTAAAAAATTAAAAATAATTGATACATATCTATATTATAATTACATTATAATATATTTTTTATATATGTTACATAGGTTCATTAAATATATCTTCTATACATTCCATGTATAGCATGAATGAGTCATATCACTTTGAGGGGGCGGTAGTCCACACTTCCTCAAATGAATTTATCGTATTTATACAACATGAAAAGCATAAAGGTATGTTCTAAATGAAAATTACAGAATAATAGAGATAATATAAATATCACATATATCATACATAAATGCAGTGCCATCATAATGACCATCATGGTCTTGCCCATGGTATTTTATCATGGTATTCGAAACTTGGGACACCTCGTATTATATTTTAATCTTTAAGAGTCCATCAGTATTGTTACATCATGATTACATAATTATTACATCTCAATGATGTCATTAAACTTACTGAAAACTCAAAACTATATTTTTACTATTCATCAAAAAATCAATCATTTCAGAAAAATCCCTAAAATTTACCCTATCCATTTTTCGACGAGTAGATTTGAAAAGTGAACTCTATTTTATAAAAAATAATTTCATTTTCAATTAGATTAAATTAATAAAATACTAATACTTAACTGATAATTTCTAAAAAATTATTTACTTATACTATTATATAATTATATCACATTACCACTTAAGATGACTAAGAGATATTTATACTTCCTTAGGTGATGTTACTATTCCATTGGTTAAATTACCATTCATAAGGGTAAAATTAATATTCCAAAGGGTAAAGTTACTATTCACCAAAAAATCATTTTGATCTTATTGAACCACATTTTTCACCCTGATTACAACCATGTTTGTTTGATTTTCAAAAAGAATTTCATAGAAAAATTTATTTAATAATAATTTTTTTTACTATTCATCAAATACTATTCATCAAAAAACATTGTTCATCAAATACTGAAAAAAATAAAACTTCATAGAAAACATCTACAATTTCAGCCTAGGTTAATTTTGAAATTTGAAATTCAAACATGATGTTTATTTTTCTATAATAATTCTCTATGTATGAGAAATATTTTTAAAGTATGATTTTTTACTTCTAAAATCAATTGATCAAAATTTTCTTAATTATAAATATATTTTATTAAGAAAAACAATTCGTAAAATAGAAACAATGAAATAATAATTTTATTTATACCAAGGGATTACACAAAGTAACTAAGGCCTCGTTACATAACCCCTTATAACACTTGTATAGCACCTAAGAGTATGGTGTGAAATGGTAATGGACTCTTGGGGCGTCTCAGATACATCGCCTGAGTGGTAATATACACTAACTTTAACTTCTCTCCTAGGTGATTTTGTTTGATCTTAACATGTTAAAGCTTGACTTCGGCTTGGTCCAAAGAAAATCCCAGTTACGCTACCTCCTTCCCAAGCTCTAACAAATGTGCTTCGTATGGAACAAGTCTATTAGATGAGGGCATCGAATCTTATTTCTGGAATAATAACCATTATCATTTTTATTTATAATCACTAATCTTAATGTTAAGAATATAGTTTCGAACGGTCATATTGACCAACGATCATATAACAGTCAAAACCCAACGGTCTCATTTCAATTATACTCACTTTATTAATAAAGTTATATAATTTTGTTGAGTACAAAATAATATAACATTCATTTTCAAGGAACAATTATTATTCAAAAAGTTTGGGTCATTATATTCTCCCCCCCTAATGAAATTTCATCCCTGAAATTTCAACTCTTACCCTTAAAAGAGAAAAGGTGTGGGTACTTCTGTCTCGCAATCTCCTCCAGTTCCCACATGGCTTCTTCATATTTGTGGTTCCTCCACAACACTTTTACAAGGTGGGTAGTCTTGTTGTGTAGAAATTTGTCTCTAAAATCCAAGATCTACACTGACTGCTCCTCGTAAGAGAGGTTATGTTCTAGTTGCACCACCTTAGGATTTAGTACATGTGAAGGTTTAGATATGTACTTCCTCAAGAGGGATATGTAGAATACATCATGAAATTCATCTAGATTTGGAGGAAGTGAAATTTGATAGGACATTTCTCCTATGCGATCAAGTATTTCATAGGGGGCTATGTACCTGGGGCTGAGCTTCCATTTCTTTCAAAACCTCATAAATCTTTTCCTTGGATAAATTTGACGGAAGACTTTATCACCAAAATCAAAATCCATGTCCCTTCGACAGTTGTCATCATAGCTCTTCTACCAACTCTCAGTACTCTTAATGTGTTGTTGGATTTCATGAACCTTTTCTGTCATCTCTTGCACAAGATCATGCCCAAGAAGCTTTCTTTCACCAGCTTCATCCCAATGAGTAGGATTTCAACATCGCTTTCCATATATAGCTTCATAGGGTTCCAGTTGAATGCTCAAGTGCAATCTATAATTGTAAGAGAACTCAAATAATGGGATATGTTGATCCCATCCACCTTTAAATTCCATTGATCATGTTCTCAATGTTTCCTTGAGTGTCCGAATAGTCATTTTAGATTGGCCATCAGTTTGGGGATGATAGGAAATACTGAAATTAAATTCAGTACCCAGAGCATATTGAAGACTTCTCCAAAATTTTGATGTGAACCTTGGCTCACTATCAGATATTATGGAGAGTTGTACCCCATGCAACCTTACTACATCCCTCAGGTAAATCTTGGAAAGTTTATCGAGAGATAAATCTTCCCGAATAAAGATAAAATGGTCAGTCTTAGTGAGATGGTCCAATATAAACCATATCACATTGTTTTCTTTGGATGTTCTAGAGAAACCAGTGACATAGTCCATAGTGATATTTTCCCACTTCTATGCTAGTATGGGTAGTGGTTGTAATGCCTTTTTAGGAAGTTGTTTCTCTGCCTTTACTTGCTGACACACTAGGCACCTTGCAGTGTAGTCGACAATCTATCTTTTCATGTTATCCCACCAATATTGATCACAAAGGTCCCTATACATTTTCATGATTCTAGGATGTATAGAGAATGTAGAGATATGAGCTTCATCCATCAGCTCCTTCTTTATTTCAAGAATAGATGGAACACATAGTTTGTATGAAATTTTAGTACACCTTCTTGATCAATATTGAACTCAAGATACTTCCCATTATTCATATCCTCAAACTTCATCTGTGAAAAAAGATCTTTTTTATCTTTCTTTATCTTCTCTAGTAATGATGGTTGAGAAATAATTTTGGATAGGGTTAATGATTTCCCTTCCCCTACAATTTCCATGTCCAGTTTTACTAGGTCATTGATCAAAGGATCTCTTTGAATCCTCATAATTTCCATCACAACAAGGTCTTTTCTACTCAATGCATCAGTGACTTTGTTTGATCTTCCGGGATGATAATTAATTGAACAATCATAGTCTTTAATAAGTTTAAACCATATCGTCTATCGCATGTTCAATTCATTTTTTATGAAAATATACATCAAACTTTGATGGTATGTGTATATATCATACTTCCCCCCATAAAAATAGTGCTTCCATATCTTCAGAGCAAAAAAAACTACTCCCATCTCCAGATCATGTGTAAGATATTTCAGCTCATTAGTCTTCAACTGCCAAGATGCATAATCAATCACCTTTTCATTTTTCATGATAACACACCCAAGACCATTCAGAGATGCATCACTAAAAATAAAAAATCCTTCTCCACTTTATGGTAGAGTTAACATGGATACAGTAACCAATCACTTCTTCAACTATTGGAAAATTTCCTCACACTCCTTTGTCCAGATGAACTTGACCCATTTTCAAGTTAACATGGTTAATGGATTGGAAATTCATGAAAAAAATTTCACAACCCTCCTATAATATCCTACTAATCCAAGAAAACTATGAATCTTAGTTACTGTTGTAGGATGAGGACATTCCTCTTCAACCTTTGTCTTTATAGGGTAAATTGAGATTTCTTCACTTGTTACAATGTTCCCCAAGAATGAAACTTGATGTAACCAAAACCCAAACTTGCTAAACATTCTAAATAACCTCTACTTCCTTAGAGTCTATAATATAACTCTTCTATTATCTTCATATTGCTCTCTAATTTTTGAATAAATCAGAATATCATCAATAAAAACTACCACAAATTTATCAAGGTAGTACTTAAATACTCTATTAATTAAATTCATAAAAATAGTAGGTGTATTAGTCAATTTTAATGGCATAAAAACAAACTCATAATATCCATATCTTGATCAAAAGTTATTTTTTGGAATATCTCCTTTCTCCACCCTCAATTAATGATAACCAGATCGAAGATCAATCTTAGAGAAAAATCGAGCCCCATAAAGTTGGTCAAATAAATCATCAATCCTTAGAAGGGGGTGTTTGTTATTCACTGTGATCCCATTTAGTTCTCTATAATCAATGCATAGTCGTATTGATCTATCCTTATTCTTCACAAAGAGAACAGGCTCTCCCCAATGATACACACTTGGTCAGATAAAACCCTTCTCCAAAAGATCTTGGAGTCGTTTATTTAATTCATCTAGCTCCATATTTTCCATTCTATATAGGGTTTTTGATATCAGATGAGATCTAGGTATGATTTCAATGTATAACTCTACCTCTATTTCTGGGGGAGTTCCAGGTAACTCCTCGAGAAATACATCTATGTATTCATGAATTATGGGGACATTTTCTATCCTTATACTCTCATTTACTTATTTTTCTTCACCGATCAACTCTATAAAGAAGGCTATAGGAGGTTATTATAGATAAATATTAGGTTGATATATCACTCCTTAGAAGATAATTGTAGGTTTTCCATTCAATACTACTAATATTTCCTTTCTTCTGCAATTTCTCTTAGCATTATACTTTGAGAGTCAGTCCAACCCTAGTATAATATCGAATTCGAAGATGGTAATGATTACTAGATTTGTGGTAAGATTGTACTCAATAAAGTAAATACTAGAGTTTCTAAACATTTTCGATGCTTGGATAATCCCTCATGGAGTCATTACTGGTAACTCTACTTTTAGAAATTTTGGGATTGATTCTATATTCTTTTCAAACATGGAGGATATAAAGAAATGTGTAAAATCAAAATCAAACAAAGCACTTGCTAGATTTGAGAGAACAACAATATTACCTCCCACTGCATCATTTGGATCTTTAAATTCATCTGTCTTGATATAAAATGCACGAAATTGATCCATTGGCCTATGTTGAGGCTGATGGTGATTCCCCTCCACTGCCCTCATATTGGGACAGTGATTAGAAAAGTACCCAAGCTATCCACACTTGAAGCATTGGATGTCAGGTGGGGTATGCACCATCTTCCCTTTTGTCCTTAGTGTTGGGAAGTTGAGACTTCACCTAACTATGAAAATTCTGAGTAATATGGCCTTCTCTTCCACACCTAGAACATTTCCCACTCCAAAGTAGGAAATTCCCCGAATGCTTCTTGCCACAATTGTTGCATGTGGAATGTTTCACTTGATTTCACCTATTCTTTGGTCAAAGATACTCCCAAATCATGGCTCTATTGGTATATGCTTTTAATTTGACTTTTGGGACCACTGTGTCTCACTGAACTCAAGATCATCTTTCATAGAACTTTTTACGATTTCCTCATAGCTCTCATAGTCTTGGTTGGATAGATTCTTCCATAGATGAGGTCTTAGTCCACTGAATAATATATCAACCTTCCCATTATGATCCATGAAAAAGCTATAGGTGTAATGTGAAAGCCTTGTGAATTTCATCTTGTAGCATCCCACATATTCATTCCCCTTCTACATCAGCTTGAGAAATTTATCCTCCATTTTTGTTCTCATCGAACGAGGGAAATACTTATTGAATAAGAACCCCCTGAACTCTTCCCACTCTATAGATTCAATCTCACCACTTCTACTCATGTTTTTAATCAGTTCCCACCAGTGATTAGCTTCTCCCTCTAAGCGGTAAATAGCCAAGGTGAATTTATCTAGTTCAGAACTATGAAGTATATAAAAGATATTCTCTATAGATCTTATCCACTATTACGTAATCAATGAGTCAGTAGATCCACTGAATGTTGGAGGTCATTGATGTATAAAGGACTCAACGAAATATTGTTCTATTCTTGGTGAAATCGGTTTCTCAGCTTGATTCAAGTTATTTCTCATAACTTGAGTCATTTGATTCATCATTCTCATGAAATTTTTCATTCCGACTTCCATCAGAGGGTCGTTAGTGCATGGTCCATTGCGGTCACCTTTTGCACGGTTCCTACTATTTCCATCCATTTTATAAAAGAAGAAAAACTTCGTGAGAAACTTTTTTCATTTAAGAATATTATAACTCTGAAATATTTTTACATCTTAAAAAATTACTCTTAAACAGATTATTCAATATCAAAAACTACATTTCTTATAAATCATTCATAATGATTCATAAAAATCTTGTGATTAACCAAACATATCCCTCAAGAGTGTCAAACAAGAAGTAGAAAAAGTCATGTTGTCTTGCATGCCAACGAGCGCATACCTGAGTGGTAAGGGCTCCTTCTTGGCATCCAAGAGACCCAGGTTCAAAACCGGGTGGAGGAAAATTTCTGAGTACTGTAGAAGTTACTGTTCGGTACTGTAGCAGTTGAAACTATTCACCTGATTTGGGCCTTTGGGCCACCAGTTTGGGCCTATGGGTCTCTAGGGCCTTCGGGTCATCAAAGGCCTTCGGGCCACAGGGACTTCGAGCCACAAAAGACAATGAAGTAGCCCAATTCACACAGAACATGCCCCAGATGAGGATCAGAGAAATAAGAGTAGCAGCCACCAGATGCTGAGCTAATCGGATTGGAAGAATGAGATGGTATGACAGCCACCATCGGGACAAGGCACCGTGCAGCTTTGTATGGGGCAATGCTAGCCGATCAACAATGCAAGGTGAGGAGATAGGTGATCAATGACGCAGAATCGGGGGAGGGTTAGTTCAAGTGGGCTGGGCCTACAGGTCATGTATTGGGCATGTTTTGCCTTTGGGCTTTGTGGGAAAGTATTTCAATTCAGTCGGGCCTTGTGCCCTGGGCATGCGGGTCATGTACGGGTTCCCCTTCAACTCTTAAAAAATGGTATTATCCATAATAAAATTAAAAAGAAGGCCTTCGGGCCATTCGGGCTATTGTCATGCACCAGTTCCCATTTGAGTCCAGATCAAAGCATTGTTTTTAGGTTTTACCCCTAGATATATCTGTGTCAGAGCCACATCCACTTGTTCGTATCCATACAGTGATTTGTTTGTTTAAAAACCACTACCTTAATATTTCACCAAAATACGAGGAATTTTTCCAATATTTAAACCCTTATATAGTGTTATTCCTAAATTTTTTCATATCCTAATTTCCACAAATAACTAAACTATATTTTGATACCAACTATGGCATCTCCTCTTTTTATTACATAACTTTTCATTTAATTTTACAAGTATAGGATCTTTAAAGTTTAGTGTCTTGGAAATAAGGTACATCATACATGAAAATATAATTAATTCTTATAATACAATTTTAAGTCTTCATAATAGGTTCATCCTAAGTAAAATTACTACATATCATATCTTGAGGACATAAATCAAAGGAAAGGGTGAGCAGAAGGCCTAGTAAGGGTAAACAAGGGAAACAATTTACTTTTGGTTTCAATAAGAACTTGATGAAATACATAAAGACATGAGCAATGGAAAAATAGGCACATAATAATAAAAATAACATGAATAATAACTTTAAAATTTGGATATGACATTTAATTTATACATTCATAATCATATCACCAAGGTTCATCCCCAAGGTGTCATAAAAATTACCAAGGTTATTCACTAAGGTGTCGTAAAACTTTTCATCTCTAGAGATTAATTTATTTACCCAATGCATTGGAGCGATATCATAGCACACCCTTAATATGTATTTATCTTAATGTGATCCACATATATCATAATATAACATTTCATAAATAACCCATATAGAATAAAATAAATGGGTTTCATATCAAAATCATGCCATTTTAAAACGTGCTTAAAACATGATCATTATGTCATTTATAAACCACATAAAGGGAATGATAATTTTATGTATGTCAATTAAAGAATCATATAAATAGTTTTTATTTCATGATGATTACCCATGGAAATGTATTTTTGGGTATTCATATAAATAAAATAAAGGAATTTATTGATAAAATGGAGAGATTTTGAGATGAAAATTCTGCAGCATAACAACTATGAAACGTGGTTTTAGAAAAACATTAAAAAGAGATAGGAAAGGGTATCCAATACATAAATGACTCATAATAAAGTATAGGGATAAAATAAAATGGAAATAAGAACATGGTATTGAAATTTTAAAGACATACCACATAAAAGGGGACTTGAAAGGAAAAGGGAAGTAGGGAATTCCCTAACCACATAAGAAACAGATGAATACATGTCATTAAGGAATTACCTTATACAAAACTTTAAATATCATGATAATATAATAATTCATGATATAAATATTAAAAGGGTTGTATATACACTTTATAGTAAAATAAAGCTTCATAACATCAACATAAACCCCAAAGAAAGGAGACTAAGATGAAGTCCCTTACCTTGAGTATGACTTGTCTCATTCATTCTTTATCTTCCTGAATAATAAGATTAAGTTAATTTATACTAGTTTGGGAACCTTTTTCATGTTTTTTATTCCTCTTATATCACTTATTACCATCTTATTACAATTACTTAATGATTTATGTTCGTTTTGGATGTTTAGTCTATATTCGGTACATGAGTCCAAAAATGAACTTATTATGATTAAAAATTATCCATATGGTCATAGTTACATCATATAAGAAATTATATTCATGATTTAAATAGAATATGAATATCATATATATATTTATTTAGAATAATCCATAATATTTGGAGAAGAGAAATGAAATCAACCATTCATGGAGACGGAAGGTCGTACGTACGCATGAACGCTACATTCATTTATTTATCATTTTAAAATAATGAAAACTAATTGATACATATGTATATAATAATTTCAGTAAAATATATATGTTATTTATGTTACATTGGTTCATTAAATACATCCTTTATACATTCAATATATAGCATGAACGAGTCAAATCACTTTAAGGGGGCGGTAGTCCCCAATTCCTCAAATACAATTATCATATTTATATAACAGGAAAATCATAGATATAGTATAAATATCATATATATCATACCTAAATATATTTCCATCATAATTTCCAAAATGATAGGTGGTAGGAGAAAATTGAACAATCATTGTTTCGTAAGGCAGCAGTTCGCCGTACACAAAAACAATATGTTCTAAATCCATTAGCTGGAGGTGTGTGTGTCAGTTTAGTTTGATCTCTTAGTATAAAAACAACCTAGTATATTTATAAAACTGTTTTGTTATAAAATAATGGAATAAATAGATTTTATGGTATTGGATAAGGAAAATATGGGAAAGGAACTTTAGAGAAGGTGTTACCTCTTTATCGGGTAACTTCGTTTGGTTTATACCAAAAGGCTTCCTTGGGAGTCATTCTACCCTAAAAGAGGCTTCTAGGATGGGAAGAGGGATTCTGGGAAGAGACTTGGGCAGGGATTTTTTGAACCAATGGGTTATTTAAGTGCGAATAAAAGATAAGGATAAGTTCCCTTTTATAGGAGAGATGAGGGGACCTTTAGGAAAGTCTTGAAATATTATATTATTATAAATTGATTTTTAAATTCTAATAGTTAAAAAGTGATATATAATGAGGATAATATTATTATGGGTATAAATCCTCTCAACCAATAGAATTTGGACAAGTTTAGTTCATAAAATTAACCTTATCTTTTTTGCATTAACTCTTAGTTAAAAACATTAACTCTTACCATGTCTTCTTGTATTTTCATAATACATGGTTACTATAGTTACTACAAAATGTCAAGAGAACCACAAGTGGATCATTAATGAGATTTGTAACATTATATAATTCATTTGGTTAAACTTATATTTTTAAGACTATTATAACATTTAATAAAATAGTATTTGTTTTAAAAACTCATTTATGTCAATTTTGACACTATTTAGTAATTGATTTTTTTAAAGTCATACCAACTTGATTCCTTTAAAAAAAGGAATTAAATCAAATATAAAATGTCATAAACATCCATAAAATTCATGTATAGCATCAAAATGTTCAAATTACATTTATTTTAATATTTATAGTATCATTTATTTGAATATTTCATTAATAAGGCAATCACTACATCATCATTGTGTCATAAATAAATTTATTTATATAATATCTAAAAATTAAAAATAAAATACCATGATGTAGGAAGTATTTTTATATTTATAACGACTATTTATAGTCGAAGATATCACTTATATAACTCTAATTAAATTTTTTTGTAATAAGATACATGTTTAAGTTATATTTTCCTTAACATTAAATAAAAAATTATAAAAGGTCATTATCACACCTAAGTGGCTTCATGGGGTCCTAAAATTGACCTAAGGATACTCATGGTCATCCATATCTCATACAATAGTATTGTGACCTATGTTAAGGTAGTTTTATATTATTATAATATTCTTTTACCCGTATTTACCTGATTTAGCCTTTAACCATGGTAAATAAAAAAAATTACTGAAGCTACTATTCATAATGTCCAAAAATAAAATATACTTATTTAAAAAAAATTACCTTATGATTCCAAATATGGAATCCATTTTTCCAAATTCAAAACACAGAATTATAATAAATTAATTTAAATTTAATTCTCATTACCAAAATGAGAAAGAGGGTTTTTAAAAGTTAAAACATAGCAAAAGATTGAAATATTTTTTAAATCTGAATTCTATATAAAATTAATATTGATGAACTACATTGTAATAAATGATTAAAATATATTCTATTTATACATTAAAAACATTAAATAATATGATTTAACTATATAAATTATCTCAATAGAAAAAGCTATTTTCAATTAAAATTTAGCCTATTTTTACTATTCATCAAAAACATGATAGTTATCAGAAAAATATCAAAAATTCATCCAAAGTAAATTTTGATGTCTTACTTATAAAGAAGAAGTTTATTTTGTCATCTTTAACCCTTACTTAAAAAAATTAACTATTACCATTTCTTTTTTTATTTTCATAATATATGGTTACTTGTGACTGAATGGCCCGAAGGCCTTAATTTTTATTTATTTTGGATAAAACCCCTTTTAAAGCGAAAAGGGGAAACCTTACCTGACTTCAAAGACATAGAGACATAAACATAACGTGATCCAAAAACAATAATACTAAAAATTCCCCTCCCTAGCATCAACATCGTTATGGAAAGCCTCCACCAAAGCATGACTACTCAAAGAGATGTCCCATGCAAAAAAAACATGGGCCTAGAACCGACGGCTAGGTCATACCCTCTCAATCTTCTTAATCCAAGTAACCATGTATAGTGAAAGCTACCTGCTCTAAATCCACATCTAAATCATGTCCTAGTATAAATTCTAGACCAAGCCGTCATCCAAAATACAAACCATCAAATGCAAAAAAGAAAAATCCCAAATCCAGTCATTTCCAATGGTTTCAGCAGAATTCCATTCGAGTCTGATAACATTCCATTTTCCCACCACTATCAAAAAGACTCCACCCCTAAAATAGAAAACCCTTGACAACCGTCATGCAACATAAAACAACAGGATCCTCAGAGAAGATTCATCCAAAGAAAAAACGCATAAATCAAATAGAGCAGAAACAAGAAAATCCAAACTTGAAAAAGAATAAAAAAGTCGATAAAGAGAACCCATCACCATGTTGGGCCGCCATAGATCAACCAATCATATCTCATTGCCACCAATAGTCCGGCTAGAGGAGACCACCACGAACCTTCGAAGCATTCATTCCATCGCATATCATGACCACAACCCTCATGATCCGACAGAACAGGACGACGTCACGACTCTAGTAACTACGATCCCACGAACGCTCCCGAGAGTGAGCTGACGAACAAAGTGACCTCATTGCAAACCAGTCTTACACCCGAGGATCGTGAAACTTGTCATCTTTATAGATTAATTTCTTTACTCAATTCATTGGAGAACTATCAGGAAGAACCCTTAATTTTTCTTTATTTTCATGTGATACACATAGACCATAATAAAACATTTCATAAATAACCCAAAAAGAATAAAAGAAATGGATTTCACATCAAAATCATGACGTTTTAAGAAGTGCTTAAAAACATAATCATTATGTCATTTATAACCCATGGAAAGGGAATGAGGGTTTTATGTATGTCAATTACAAAATCAAATATATAATTGTTTTTTCTTTATGAATAACTCTAGAGATGAAATAGGTTTGGGTATTCACATAAATAAAATAAGAAAATTTCTTGAGAAAAAGATAGAGATTTTGAGATGAAAATTCTGCAGCATAACGGCTATGCAACTAGGTTTTAGAAAACATTAAAATAGAGGAGAAAAGGATCAACCATTTATAAAAGACACATAATATGGTAGAGGGATATAATAAAATGGAAATTATAACATGGTATGGAAACTTGAAATACATACCACATAAAATAGAACTTGAAAGGAAAAGAGAAGTGGAGAATTCCCTTACCTTGAAGAGTAACTTCTAAAACTCTATGATCAGGACCTTGGGGCTTGAGGACACCTTGAGAAAACCTCTTATGAGGAATAAATAACATAAATTCTTGGATAATGATTTTGGAATGAATGGAAATGAAGGAATGTGTGGGTATTTAGAGAAAAAGTGAGGGAATATTTTATTAATTTCAAAAGACACATCATTAGTGGTATTTGAAAAACAATGGGCTTACCCAAGGTATTTTACCATGGTATTGGCCACTTGGGGAACCTCATATCATATTTTAATCCATAAGAGTCAGCCATAATTATTACATCATGATTACATCATTATTACATAGTTATGATGTCATTAAACTTACCAAAAACTCAGAACTATATTTTTACTATTCACTAAAAAAATCAGCCATTTCAGAAAAATCTCCAAAAATTCACCCTACCCATTTTTCAACGTTTAGAATTCAAAAGTGAACAAAATTTTATAAAAATTATTTTCATTTTAAATTAAATTAAATAAACAAAATATTAATACTTAATCAATACTTTCTATAACATTTATTTACTTATATTATGATATAATTATATCACATTGCAACTTAAGATGACTAAAACATGTTTATACTTCGTTAGGTGATGTTACTATTCCATTGGTCAAATTACCATTCATAAGGGTAAAATTACTATTTCAAAGGGTAAAATTACTATTCACCCAAAAATTGTTCTAATCTTATTGATCCATATTTTTTACCCTAATTACAACCATGTATGTCCAATTTTCAAAAATCACTTCACAGCAAAAAGTTATTTAATAATAAAATATTTTTTTACTATTCATCAAAAAGCATTATTCATCAAATACACATAACAGTATTCAAAATTTAGAATTCATTACCAATACTGCCAGAATCCAATACATCCAGAATTCAGAAATTTAGAATTGAAAAGCAATAACACCCATAACAGTATTCAAAATTAAGAATTCACTCCTCACTCAAACCACAACACCAATACACACAAGAGAAAAAACCTACATGTTATAGGAAGCACATGGGATGTTTACTTATGGCCTTGGGTTGACTATCATAAAACCAACAAAAAAAATTGGGCAGAGTTGACAAGGATCATGATACCCATAACATAGACAATGGTAGTGGTCATGTGATTAGACCTAGGATGAATTATAGGAAGCGCATGGGGGGTATATATTCCTCTAATGACTATGTATCCATGTATAAATAGTTCCTGATGTGTTAGTGGAAAACATTGGCCAATCTCGACATATGAGATGAGTTACCAGAATAGCCTACATGTTTTTCATAACATATCAATTCGAATAAGGGGGTATGTGGCTAATTATAATTTGGTCTCCTGGGTCTGATGTAAGATGAATCCCCATTTTGAGTAGTGGGTATGAATATTCAATTATGTCTTTGGTATTGGGTTCCCAAAGGGACTTTGGTTTGGTCCTAGAACCCACAGTTTGAGGATGGGATTGGAATATTAAATATCATGTGTTTTAGAAAAGGGGTAGGAGTTCCTCACATGAGAAGTGGATTGTGTGAGGCTGGACCATGGATCCTTGTGCTAAAGTATCTACACATTCTGAATACGTTTGGTCGGTTTTCCGTATGCATGTTGTTGTTTTCACTTAAAATCTTGTCCATTTCAAATTAAAGTGAAACAGTTTGAGTGGTACCAGCCACACCGTGGCTCGGATTGAGGTAGAGTTGACTCGTACATGTCAAAAATGACCCATGGATCGTTGTTATAAAGTATCAATAGAATCTGAATGTGTTTGGTCAGTATGTATGTCAGTTGTTGTTTTCACTTAAAATGGAGTCCATTTCAAATAAAACTGAGACACTTTGAGTGGTACCGGCCACACCGTGCCTCGGCTTAAGATGGGGTTGACTCGTACATGTCACAAATGACCCATGGATCCTTGTGATAATGTATCAACACAATCAGAATACGTTTGGTCAGTTTTCCGAATGTATGTTGTTTTTACTTAAAACAGTGTCCATTTTAAACAAACGAGAGACACTTTGAGTGATACCGGCCACACCGTGCCTCAGATTGAGGTGGGGTTGAATCGTACATGTCAAAAATGACCCATGGATAGTTTTACTGAAGTATCAATACAATTAGAAAGAATTTGGTTGGTTTTCCGTATGCAAGTTATTGTTTTCACTTAAAATCCTGTCCATTTCAAATAAAAGTGAGACAATTTTAGTGGTACCGGTCACACCGTGCGTCGGATTGAGGTGTTGTTGATTCGTACACATCACAAATGAACCATGGATCGTTTTCCTAAAGTACCAACAGAATATGAATGTGTTTGGTTAGTTTTTCGTATGTCAGTTGTTGTTATCACTGAAAATGTTGTCCAATTAAAATAAAAGTGAGACACTTTGAGTGGTGTCGGCCACACCGAGTCTCGGATTGAGGCGAAGTTAACTTTTACACGTTAAAAATGAACCATGGATCCTTGTGATAAAGTATCAACACATTCTGAATATGATTGGTTGGTTTTCCTTATGCCAGATGTTTTTACTTAAAAGGGTGTCCATTTTAAACAAAAGAAATACACTTCGTGTGATACCGACCACACCGTGCCTCCGATTGAGGTGGGGTTGACAATTACATGTCACATATGACCCATGGGCTATTGTCCTAAAGTATCAACACAATAAGAATGCATTTTGTCAGTTTTCCATATGCCAGTTGTTGTTTTTACTTAAAATGTTGTCCATTTCAAATAAAGGTGAGACACTTTGGTTGGTACCGGCCACACCGTGCCTCGGATTGAGTCGGGGTTGACTCGTAAACATTAAAAATGGCCCATGGATCCTTGTACTAAAGTATCAACACAATCAGAATACGTTTGGTCTGTTTCCCATATGTCTATTGTTTTTACATAAAACAGTGTCCATTTTAAACAAAAGTGAGACACTTTGAGTGATATCGGTGACATCGTGCCTCAGATTGAGGCGAGGTTGACTCGTACGCGTCACAAATGTCCCATGGATGCTTTTTCTAAAGTATCAACACAATAAACAAGCTTTTGGTCGGGTTTACATATGTATGTTGTTCTTTTCACTCAAAATATTGTCCATTTCAAATAAATGTGAGATAGTTTAAGTGGTACCAGCCACACCGTGCATCGGTTTGAGGCGAGGTTGATTCGTACATGTCCCAATTGACCCATGGATCATTTTCTTAAAGTATCAATAGAATCATAATGCGTTTGGTCATTTTTTCATATGCATGTTATTGTTTTCACTTAAAATATTGTTCATTTCAAATAAAAGTGAGACAGTTTGAGTGGTACTGGTCACACCGTGCCTCTGATTGAGGCGAGGTTGACTCATACACGACACAAATGAACCATGGATCATTTTCCTAAAGTATCAACAGAATATAAATGTGTTTGGTCGGTTTTCCGTATGCCAGTTGTTGTGTTCACTTAAAATGTTGTCCAATTAAAATAAAAGTGAGAAACTTTGAGTGGTACCGGCCACACTGTGCCTCAGATTGAGGCAGGGTTGACTCATGCACGTCATAAATGACCCATGGATCCTTGTGCTAATGTATCAACACAATCCAAATACGTTTGTTCGATTTTCCATATGCCAGTTGTTTTTACTTAAAAGGGTTTCCATTTTAAAGAGAACGTATATTGTGATTCAAGACGCCGAATAAAGAGTGAGATTGTCTCCGAAATCAAGGTAGGTGGTCCTTAGCCTTTCATGAATTGTCGTGATGTTTTATATATGTTGAATTTCCACTCGCCCAATGTTGGGATGTCGGGTCGGGGGGCTGTTCGGGGTCCAGGGAGGAGGGTGGGGGCTGTCCGAAGGGCTGTCCGGGGGGCTGTCCAGGGGCTGTCCAGGGTCCAGGGAGGAGGTTGGAGGGGCTGTCAAGGGGGCTGTCCAAGAGGGCTGTCCAGGGGTTGTATGGGGTCCATGGAGGAGGGTGGGGGCTATCTAAGGGGCTGTCCGGGGCTGTCTGGGGTCCAGGGAGGATGGTGGGGGTTGTCTAGGGTCCAGGGAGGAGGGGGTTGTCCGGGGTCTAGGGAGGAGGGTGGGGGTTGTCCTACTCCGGAATGTTGTATGTGGTATATTCTATGGTCTCATATGAACCGAATGATAACTCAACCTCAAGTCGGTCTTGGAGAAAACAGTTTCTCCTCAGAGCTGGTCGAATAGATCATCGATTTGAGGAAAGGGATAATAGTTCTTCACTGTAATTTGATTCAACCATCAATAATCCATGCACAATCGAAGGATGCCATCTGTCTTCTTGGCGAAAAGGACTGGCGAACCCTGTGACGATGTGTTGGGTCTAATAAAACCCTTAGCATCTAGATCATTATGCTGCTTTTTGAGTTCCTGAAGCTCTGTCGGTGTCATCTTATATGGAGGAATGGACACTGGTGTCGCACCTATCACTAGTTCTACAGTGAACTCAACCTCTCTCTCAAGAGGTAGGCCAGAGAAATCGTCAGGTAAGACGTCTCTGAAATGATCCACCATAGGAGGGAATTCTATTAACTGCATCCCCTGATCGCCTATAAAGAAACTTGTTAACTGAGCTGTCACCCTTCCAAGCCCAGTTCGCTTGCGTCCAGCTCGATCTGCCTAGAAATCTCATTCGCCTTTATGAAAATATGCACTTCCTGAGCCCCATGGGCGCAACCTAGTGGTTTCACCCTGTGGCGGTATTTGGGAGGTCTGGGTTTCAAGCCTCCCTAGGTGCAATTAGGTGGTGTTTTCTTTGTTTCTTCCCTCTACCCTGAATGATGTAATAATATATGCACTGCCCTCGGGTGATGTAAAAGACACTCTGCAGCGATAGTAATCTACTTGGGCATGACAAGGCACAAGTCATTCCATACGGAGAATGACGTTGAAGCTGGTCATCTCGTTGACCAATGATAAGGCGAACACCCCCATGGAGGGGTTTCACCGCAAGGTATGGTCCCATAAGACAGGACAAACCAATTTGATTAATTTCATATTCAAGAATAGGGCTTCGCCGAAAGGGTCTGACTAGTGGCACAATGACACGACACTTGAAATGCGACGGAAAGAGAGAAAAAAGGCATAGACCCCCTACCTTGACATCATAGCACTCCACTCGTACTCTAATAATCCTTGATTCTACCTAAAATGGAAGGAATCAAAGGATTCCTTCCACACCACGAAAATAGGACAAAAGTCTATCCCACCAAAATAGCGCAACAGGTGACGAAAGAAACTCAAAGGGGAAGGGTGAGGAAGGAAGAGCTTACTGAGAAAAGTCCATAGCTTCCAACGGCGAAGGAAATGGTGGAGAAACGAGGGACCAATCTCAAAACCCCGTGGAGGTGAGTAGGGGAGCTTGCATGCGTCGAGGAAGGGGAGAAAACACTGGAAAGGGAGGGGAAGGAAAAAAGGGGTGAAATAAAATTTCATCAAGGATGGTTTGGGTTTTTCACCCACGCAGGAGGGGTCTCAGGATTTGGCCGCAAGGTTGGACAAACTATGCACCAACCATACGGGACCTCACTGTCCAAAAACTACAGATAGTTGCACGGTCGTGAGGCCCTCTGCACCACACTGTCTACTACCACATGGTTTATGTAAACCGTGTGGGAAAGGCGGCACGATTTTCTCTAACCATGCGGCCCATTATAATTCTTCCTTTTTCTGGGTCTTGGGCTCCGAATGAGCCTCAGATGGTCCCACAAGATCCTTTAACCTTTTATCCACCATTACAATGGTCTTTTTATGAAATTTCGACCAAAAAATAATAGTCCATACCTTTGGATAAAACCAGGACATTACATGCTCGTTTTTTAACTTTAAAAAATGTTTGTAGTGTGGTGTTCTTTCCATGCATGTAGGATCCCTAAGGATCTAAATCATGTTAAAATCAATGTGCATGTCAAATTATGTGTTCATTTATGCCTTTCAATTTCTTCTTTTACTTTTCATTCTTTTGTGGTTCCTCTCAATGTGATTTTCTATGTTTTATTATTGGTATTGTGATTATTGTCTTTGTTTATTTATTTTAATCAATGTCTATCATCCATATTAATGAATATAAATCCATCATTCAATGATCCTCAATTATTCATAGGGGAATATCATTAGATTTTCCATAACATTTTCTAACAGTTAGTTTTTGTTAAGGATTTAGGGATTGATTTTAGTGGATGCTCAAAAATTATTTCTAGTAGCTTATTATGTGAAAAGTATTTTTTTTTATTATAATTGAGAAAGAAAATATCATTTCGCTTAAATAGATCCAATCATTTGGTATGTTGAAAAAACTGAGAAAATGAAAAGTACATGGAATGTTGAAAAGCATCAACCCATTTTGCAGACTAGCCATTACAATAGCTACTGTTGGGTGTGAACACACTAGTGTCATTCTGTTTCTGTTTTCACCAAGAATATTTTTTTCCATATTTCCCCTGTTTCTCCACCAGTCATCATATATGGTAGAGGTTATTCATGTAAAAAGGAAACTAAATGGGGAAATACTAATTTACTTTAGTTTTTTGGTTTGATATAATTAAATGAGAATAAATTAAAAGCGAGACATGTTTTCCACATGCACCCTCCCTTCATCGCCTACAAATTGTTGTGGCGGAGATGATTAGTCACACAGAGGTAAAGGAGAGAATGGCCCCCACAGTACCACCCAGGTACATCATCCTCATATCGGTGCCTATATGGGATACATCCTTGATGCCCCCAAGGAGACGGTGAATGGGCACCTGACCTTCATCAAAGCTCAGGCTGTGAGTCCATTCACAAAGTTCCAAGTGGAGACTGCCATCACAGAAGGAGCGTTCCATTATTGGACGTGGAAAAAATAAAATTCAATGACACAAACAATAGATAAACTATATTTTTTCTTTTTAGAACAAATCAAGGATGTTATAGATTTAAACAAAACATAGTTTCAAAATAAATTATATATAAACCAAGAGAAGATCTTCAATGCACTGCATCTCGCAAAGAAAGGTGCACACATCTCTTGAAGTCTATCGATCAAAGAACAAGGCCACACATCATCACTATGAAGGGGCGTCATCAAAAATATCCTCCATAAATGGCCCACGAGAGGAAGCCGGGGAGGATGACTGGCAGAAGTTCATATCTCAAGAACCCAACTCACCCGAGGGAGTTGGTGTTTCTCCACACTAGAGCGAGAGAGATAGAAGGGGATAGAATGAATGTGGGGTCACACTGAGAGGGCATAAATGCAGGAGTGATGAATTCCCCTGATACAATTCAGGCAGAGAATGTCATGACTCATCCCCCGGGGCCCGTGCCGTGACTACCCCAAGCCCGCCTTCCATAGGCCAGGGCTGACGACTAGCACCGAAGGCATATTCCCTAAAACTGTGAAGGCATTGCCTTTATAACCTGTAAGCACACGCAACCAAGCACACAACAAGATATGAACTCAAGTAGACTGAATAGTAAACATAGTGAGTTCAATAAGTAAAAGGGTTCATAATACAAGCTCAACTGGAAATTACAAGAAACTGAAAGTACAAGTAAACTGAAACAGCTCATGTGAACACCCGCCAGGGATCCTGCCTGAAGGGTAGGTACAGCTCTCAATCGGTCGTCTATGTGGTACGCCTCGTCTAAGGTCCACCTTCGAGCTACCTCCAGTCCTGGTACTCTCTTCCTCAGTCAGCTTTGTCTGTCGTCTACATCAAACACAACGAAGTGCGGGCATAGCCCGTGCAGGGATGAGTATAACGATACTCAGTAGAGACCCCGAGACCCTAAAGGTCCCACAAAATCCACAAAGGATAAACCACAAAGCATGAAATCAACTGACAATCCTACCTAGGTATATGATCATACATATACCTAAGTTATCAAGTATACCCATCTCAATCATGAGGAAACACAGAGTCTAACTCCAAATCCCAAAGCTCAACTGTTCCACTAAGTAAGCAACACCACGAAGGTAAGTACCACACAGGTATGCCACACAGAAGAATACCACAAAGGTACTGACTCAGCTCACACCAGGTATAATATAGGTACATAAGTACAAATGATTAGATGTAACTAATGAATCATCTTACTCTGTTAAGAGGCTTTGCTACTGACCCACACAGGATCGCTCAGTGCGGACCCACATAGGATCTCTAGATGCTAACGCACATAGGATCTCGAGATGCTAACCAACATAGGATCTCTATGTGCTGACCCACACAGGATCGCTCGGTGCTGACCCACACAGGATCGCTCTGTGCTGACCCACACAGGATCGCTCGATGTTGACCCACACAGGATTGATCGGTGCTTACTCACACAGGATCATTATTCATTCTTCACGTCACAACCAGCTATTGGGTTCTCGCACTAAGCTTGCTCGTCTCCAGGAGGGTCCGCCCCTCTAGACACTTGTCGATAATCCATCTGTCATGAAGTCCCATGAAAAAGTATCTCAAATGACCTTCAAGTCATAGGGGTCTCAATGCAACATACGGTGCGTCAATCGGATGCTCATTCTGTAGTTATTAGCCTTTTAGTCACGAGGGCCCGGTTAGATTCGTGCTCAATACAACCCGACTGTATCCCAACTTTTTCCAAATCTCAAGTGGGATATACCAAAGGGACCATCTCGCTCCAGGGTTTACAGCATCGTTGACGGTTTTTCAAATGAATCCCTAGTGCCAAAGTTATGGCCGATAGAGCGAAACGCTCGTAACTGGTCTGGGTGCGGTCCGACCCGGTCGGACCGACCAGGCCCGACCCGGCCTGGGCCGACCCGATCCAGTTTGGGTCGACCCAGCCCATCGGGTCCAACCCGGCCCGCGCGGGGGCTGCGGAGCGGCGCAAGGCTGCGAGGGCGGTGCAAAGGTTGTGAGGGCGGCGCGGAGGCCATAAGGGCGGCGAGGCCGCGGGGGCCGCGAAGAGTCATGGGGCGGCGAGGCCGCGGGGGCCGCAAAGATTCATGGGGCGGCGAGGCCGCGGGGGCCATGGGACGGCGAGACAGTGGGGGCCGCAGAGGGCCGTGGGGTGGCGAAGGCCGTAGGGTCCGCGGAGGGCCGCGGGGCGGCGAGACCGCGGGGGCCGTGGAGGGCCACTGGGCGGCAAGGCCGCGATGGCCGCAAGGCCGCGAGACAGTGAGGCCGCGAGGCGCGAAGGCCGCGAGGGTCATAAGCCCGCAGTACGACGGAGGCCACGGGGGCCGGGGAGGGCCGCGGGCGGCGCGGAGGCCGCGATCCGACGGGGCGATCACGGGGCGGCGAGGCGGCCACGGTGCGGTGGTGCGGTCGGGCGGCCGTGGTGCAGCAGTCCGCCGCGGCTGGCCAGATGGCCAACTGTCCTCTCCACGGGGCGCGGTCATGCACCGCGCCTTCGTCGGTGGCCGGTTCGGCCAGCTGCTCTTTGTTCCTCACCGTGGCACAAAGTCGCCTTCTTCCATCGCGAAGAACACACCATTCATGAAGAACGGCGTGGGGGTCAGGCCAGGTTTGTTTGTAGCGCACCCTCTGTGTTAGAGTGGTAGCAAGTGGCTCAAGGGGGATGATTCAATGTGAGGGGAAACAATTAACATTGATCAATTTAAAACACATCTCTACCTCGTTTTCTTGTTGACGTCAATGAGGAGGGAAGGACAGTCATCGATTGAAGATGTCTCACGTCGGAGGATGTCCCAAGGAAGAAGTCGAAGATGTTGGAGAACGTCGGCGTTCTTTGTTGGAGAACCGTTGGAGAAGAATAATTCATCCAAGGTTCTCTCCCAATTTCCCTTTGCCAACACTTCCCCCAATTCCACCAAAAAAAAGGTAGCCAATATGATATGTTTCCCCAATTTAATTGTTGGCCCAAATTAAATTGGCATCATAATTACATTGAGGTTGGCATAATAAATTTTGGGGAAACCTAAAGGTCACCTCCCACATTAAAAAGAGAGTTCAAGAGGTTTCTCACATTATGAGGGTTTGGGTGGTCCCCACCCTGAAATTAAAATTGGGGGTTTTAGGTTCGTTGGTCCCCACCTCCATAACCACACATGGGAGGTTTAGTTCTGGTGGTCCCCACCTCTTAACATCCACATGGGAGTTTCAAATGAAAATAAAATGTTACACAATTTTATTTTATTTTATTCTTTCACGAATAAGTGAAAAAAGAACTTCCACCCTCGACCTACTGCGGTCGCGGTGAAGGTCTCCTTAAGCGGCTACCGGAGCTGCGAGTTCAACTGTGCCCTCAGATTTCAATTCAAAGCACAGGTTCAAAATTTAAAAAAACTTGCTCGCATATTTACTGAACGTACCTGAAAAAAACTTCAGAAATTTATTCCGGGCGCTCTGGGCCTCGGAATCACGCGCCGTCAATTTTCACGAACATGTAAAATTCTCATTTAATTAAAAAAATTACATGGAATTTCTGGATCTTTACATTATTTCCACCCCAGGGCTTTATGACCCCGTAAGCCACATCACAAAACTAGGAAAATAAGTGGGGGTACTGAGCACGTATCTGAGCCTCCCACTCTCATGCGCTCTCTTGGAGGTTCTCGTGCTGCCAACGAACGTGCACCATAGGTATTAACCACCCACGAAGGACCCGCTCCCATAGATCCTCAATCTCAACTCGAACCTCCGTAAAAGTTTCCACATCATCGACGTCCAGCTCTCTGTGGTCGATGACATGGGAAGGGTCGTGCATGTATCTCCTCAACTGGGATATGTGGAAGACGTCATACACCCGGTACAATTGAGGTGGAAGAGCTAAGCGGTAATCCAACTCGCCAGCTCTGCTGAGAACCTGAAAGGGTCTAATGAACCTCGGAGATTACTTGTTGCCTCAGCCAAATCTCTGTAAACCTCGTCGGGGTGAGACCCATAGAAATACGTTGTCACTATCCTCAAACACTAGAGGTCTTTGTATCCTGTCGGCATAAGACTTCTGTCTGCTCTATGCAGTCTTCATCTGCTCCTGGATGATTTGTACTTTCTATGTGGTAGCCTGTATCATCTCTAGTCCCACTAGTGCTGACTCCCCTGGGTCAATCCAGCACAAAGGTGATCTGCAAGGTTGCTTGTACAACGCCTCAAAAGGTGTCATCCCAATGGTGGAGTGATAGCTGTTGTTGTATGTAAACTCCAGCAAAGTAAAGTGATCCTCCCAACTGTGATCGAAGTCGAGAACGCAAGCACGTAGCATGTCCTCGATGGTCTGAATGGTCCGCTCAGTCTGGTCATCCTTCTGCGGATGGAAGGCAGTGCTCAAATGAAGTTGTGTCCTGAAAGGCTCTTGAAACCCCTTCCACATCTGGGAAGTAAAACGTGCATCACGATCGAAGACAATCATCGAGGGTACTCCATGTAGCCTCATAATCTCCTGCACATAGAGGCGTCCCAAACTCTCTGCTGAACTCTGCTCTCTAATAGGTAGGAAGTGGGCCGACTTGGTGAGTCGGTCTACGATCACCCAAATAGAATCATGATATCTGGATGTACATGGAAGTCCTATCACGAAGTCCATGGATATCTCATCCCACTACCACTCTGGGACTTCTAAAGGCTGAACCAAGTCTACTGGTACCTGATGCTCTACCTTCACTTGTTGACAAGTGAGGCATCGAGAGACAAACTCTGCTACTGTTTTCTTCATTCCCGGCCACCAATGTTGTCGTCGCAGGTCCTAGTACATCTTCGCCACTCCTGGATGTACCGCTAGAAGGGATGTGTGGAACTCCCTCATCACTTCCTCTCAAAGTGACACAGCTACCATGGTACGTCCTCTGAAGTGGATGACATGTTCTCCACCTTCAGAAAATCCATCAAGTGCATGTCCTGTGGATATCTGAGCACGTCGAGTCTCGCAATCAGCATCCCCATGCTGCGACTCCCTGACTCGTTGAAGAAGTGGGGGAGTGACTGTAAGAGACTGAAGAAAAGATGATTCATCCCGATCCACAAATGATATCTGGAAAGCGGCCAGCCACTATATTGCTTCAACTAGCATCTGTATACCAAACCTCCTGCTGAGTGCATCTACTACAACGTTCCCCTTCCCAAAATTATAGACTATCTCGAAGTCATATTTTTGGAGGAACTCAAGCCAACGTCGTTGTCTCATGTTCAAGTCCTTCTGAGAGAAGATATACCTGGGACTCTTGTGATCCGAGTAGACTGTAAAACGCTCACCCATCAAATAATGTCGCCACATCTTCATGGTGAAGACCACTACTGCCAACTCCAGATCATGGGTAGCATAGTTCTGTTCATGATGTCTCAACTAACGAGAACCATATGCGATCATTGCTCGCTCCTGCATCAAGACAAATTCGAGCACAGTCCATTATGTGTCGTAGTAGACTACGTACCCCACGCCTTCCTCCATAAGCCTCAAGATAGAGGCACTAATCATCCTCTGCCTCATCTCCTAAAAACTTCGTTGGAATCTCTCCGACCACACGAAGGGTTGCCCCTTCTTCGTCAACACTGATAGAGGTGTTGTAACTCGGGAGAAATCTGGCACAAACCTCTGATAGTATCCCGCCAAACCCAGGAAACTCCATACCTCTGTCACAATCTTGGGTGGCTCCCAAGCAAGTACCGCCTCAATCTTCGTGGGATTCAC
This sequence comes from Viscum album, assembly GCA_963277665.1. Lineage (NCBI taxonomy): Eukaryota > Viridiplantae > Streptophyta > Magnoliopsida > Santalales > Viscaceae > Viscum > Viscum album. Next base: position 1,117,408,035 of record OY728146.1, read on the forward strand.
TGCAAAGCTAGCCTCCGATACGACATGTCCCAAAAAGTGAACTTATCGGATAAAGAACTGGAACATCGAGAGCTTACCATAAAGCTGGTGCTCTCAGAGTGTGTCCAGTACTACCAGCAAATGATAGGCATGCTCCTCCTCGGTAGTCGAGTAGATCAGAATGTTGTTGATTAAGACAACTACAAAGTGATCACAGTATGGCTAAAAGATCATGTTCATGAGTCCCATGAACACTAATGAAGCATTGGTAATGCTGAATGGCATAACCAAGAACTCATAATGGTCATACCGACATCTGAAAGTCATCTTTTTCACATCATCATCTCGTACTCTGAGCTGGTGATAGCCAGATCTGAGATCTATCTTCAAGAACCACAGTGCTCCCTTCAGATGATCAAATAGGTCGTCAATCCTCAGGAGTTGGTACTTGTTCTCCACGGTCACCTGGTTCAGGCATGGATAGTCAACACAAAGCCTCAAACTCCCATCTGCCTTCTTGGAGAACAAAATCGAGGTTGTCCAAGGAGAAACACTGGGTTGAATGAATCTTTTCCCCTGCAAGTCCTCTAGCTGTACCCGCAGCTCATGAAGCTCCGTGAGAGCCATCTGATATGCTGGTGTAGATATCGGTGTCGTCCCAGGGTACAAGTCAATGTAAAAGTCCACCTCTTTGTGAGGAGGTAGGCCTTGAACATCATCATGGAAGACATCCGTGTACTGGTCCACCACTACAGGATAACTCGGACTCTCCACATCAACTACTCTGAGGGTATGGGTTAGCCAACTGATGAGTGATTGGCTGCACTCTCCTCCGAGTAAGTCCATCCTATGCTGAAAAGGCTCCCTTCTCACTGGTGAAGGTAAACCTGGTCTCATCCGTGCGGACACACCTCACTTTGCACCTAATACAGTCAATCTAATAATGGACAGTAGATAATCAGTTCATACCCAAGATGATGTCGTAAGGCCTCGACGCCACTACTAGGAGATCTCACTAGAAACTCTCGCCTCCTAGATTAAGCTCGCACTGCCGACACTAGTGCGTAATTGTCGAATCCACTCCCGTAGGAGTCTCTAGCCATAAGGATCGAGCCAACAGCTCCGTCAGAATCTCTGAGCTCCGAACGAGGGTAGTGGAAATAAAAGAATGACTGGAACATGTGTCTATAAGTACTATAGCTAAGGTTGAATAGACACAGATCGTACCTCGTATCATCTCCGGAGCGTCATGGTTATAGGTCTCAGCTGCCTAGAGCTGAGCTCGCCCCTGTCCTCCTACTCCCTGCGGTCGGGGTGGACCTCATGGTGGTGGTGGTAACATCTCGAATCGTCTCCCACCGTCAGCTGCACGATCAGCTCATCTGCCACGTCCGCCTGCTCCCTACGGACCTCCTCGATCGAATATCTGTCTCTGCATAGGCGATCCTTCAACCGTCTGCTGATCATCCATACGGCGGGTCAGACAGTCATGAGCCATGTGACCCTGCCCGCCGCATGCGTAGAACTACCCGCTCCTTGCATGTCTGGCTCTTCCTCGGGTGGCCCACACAACCGACCCTAAATCATGTGGTTGTCTACCTGTAGCTCTGGTCCTCTTGAACCTCTGCGACATTTTTCTGCTACCAGGTGCGGAAGACTCTGCTATGTGACGTCCGGTGGTGGGTCTCACTGCTGGTAACTACTCAGCAAGGAAACTCTCCACTAAGAGGGCTCGCTCTAACACCCCCGCCTGCGTCAGGATGCTGAGTGAGATCATCAACGCTCTGATCTCCCATCTAAGTCCCTAATTGAAGGTCCGGGCCCTGAAGAATGGGTCACGCACTATATCTGTGGAGTAGCGTGAGAGGTCAGTGAACCTCACTGAGTACTGAGCTACAGTCATGCTGCCCTACTGCAGATGAAGAAGCTCTTGTATGCACACTGCACGAAGAGTCGCTGAGACAAACTATGCCCGAAACAGGCTCTTGAAGTCTGCCCAGAGAAGCGTCACCTTATCGTGAACTTGGAGCATCAAACTCCACCATCTGTCAGTTGCTGCCTGTAGAAGACTGGCAGCAAGGATCACCATGAGATTGGCTGGTGTCCTTACTAGTCGGAAGACTCTCACCACGACCTCCAGCCAATCCTCAACCATCTGTGGGTCCGTCTCTCCCCTGAACCTGGGTGGCCTCTGGCGTTGAAACTCATAGAATGTGCTCAAGAGGCGTGCAACCTCTACTGTTGGGGCTTGTGGCATCGGTGCACCAACAGGTAATGGTACCACTGGTGCCTCCGGTGGTGCCTCTACTAGAAGAGGGCCCTCCACCGAGGCCTCATCGCTCGGTGGGCTGTCAATGTGTTCTATATCTGGAACCCTAGCTGGCTGTTTGCGTGGAGGTATCCTAAAAAAACAGGTGTGTCATGGTCAATAAGTTATACCTGGTGAGCTGACTCAAATGATCACAAAGAAAACTTTTGAAAACAAACATGCAATCAGTGTTTTCATGCATTGAGTCGGAAATTAGTAATCAGGGTCCTAGTGTATGGATACGTCGGCCGTCACACCAACACTAGATTCCCTAAACTAATAACCACGCTCACTACACTTAACACTACTACCATTAAAAAAAGATCAGAGTCCTATGTTCTATGGTTGAACAAATTCCTCTAATACCAATTTGTCACGACCAGTCCCCCGGGGCCCGTGTCGTGACTACCCCAAGCCCGCCTTCCATAGGCTAGGGGCTGACGACTAGCACCAAAGGCGTATTCCCTAAAACTGGGAAGGCATTGCCTTTATAACCTGTAAGCACACACAACCAAGCACACAAAAAGATACAAACTCAAGTAAACTGAATAATAAATAGACCGAGTGCAGTAAAGAAAAGGGACCAGAATACAAGCTCAACTAGAAAGTACAAAAAACTGAAAGTACATGTAAATTGGAATAGCTCCTGTAAACAACTGCCAAGGATCTTACCTGAAGGGTAGGTACAACTCTCGATTGGTTGTCTCTGTGGTACGCCTCGTCTAAGGTCCACCTCCGAGCTACCTCTAGTCCTGGTACTCTCGTCCTTAGTCAGCGTTGTCCGTCGTCTGCACAAAACACGATGATGTGCGGGCATAGCCCGTGCAGGGGTGAGTATAACGATACTCAGTAAAGACCCCGAGACCCTCAAGGTCTCACAAAATCCACAAAGGATAAAACACAAAGCATGAAATCAACTAACAACTCTACTTAGGTATATGTCCATACATATACCTAAGTTATCAAGTATACCCATCTCAATCATGAGGAAAAACAGAGTCCAACTCAAAAGCCCAAAGCTCAATTGTTCCACAAAGGAAGGAACACCATGAAGTTAAGTACCACACAGGTACGCCACATAGAAGAATACCACAAAGGTATTGACTCAACTCACACCAGGTATAACTTAGGTACAGAAGTACAAATGATTAGATGTAACTACTGAATCATCTTACTCTGTTAAGATGCTCTGCTGCTGACCCACACAGGATCGCTCAGTGCTGACCCACATAGGATCTCTACATGCGGACCCACATAGGATCTCTAGGTGCTGACCCACACAGGATCGCTCGGTGCTGACCCACATAGGATCACTCGGTGTTGAACCACAGAGGATCGCTCGGTGCTAACGCACACAGGATTGTTATTCATTATTCACGTCACAGTCAGCTATTGGGTTCCTGCACTAAGCTTGCTCGTCTCCAGGAGGGTCCGCTCCTCAAACCACTGGTCGATACTCCAACTGCCACGAAGTCCCAGTAAAAAGTATCCCAAAGGGCTGCCACGTCATTGTTGGAACCGGGCGTGCAGCAGAAGCCCCAAAGAGGTGGGTTTTTAATTTTTTCCACCGACAGTCGACGTGAACATGTCAACGTCAGAGAAGAGCAGCCAGGTCTTTGCTGAGGACGACACGTGGAGGATTTGAAGCACAAACATAAACCGTAAAATACCTGGTTCATATTCGAAGCCACACACGACGTCTTCTCATCGTTGTCGATCGCTGCTCGAAGAATCTGAAGCCGAATTCCTCTAGATCGTCCACACGTGCTTCAAGAAATCTGCTGGAGCATCGTTCGTCGTAATCCGGGTGCTAGCGCGGATTTGCAACGATGCCTTCGACACTCTAACGACCACCGCATCGCATCGCCAGCGATGCCCGAGAGAGAGCTCCATCCGAGCTCCTTGGATCTAGAGCGTCTCTCTCTAGAATGTGGGCGAGAGGAGAGGAGAGATGAGCTCCATGAATAGTGTTTGGAAAATGTCTCTCCTCTTCTATTTATAGTGCACAATTAAAATACCCGGTATCGCCTCGTCGGCCCCGAATACATAATGCACTATCAACGACATTTATGACTACTAAACTAAGTCATAAATATTATTATCATTTACTTGTAATATATTAAAATATATTACGTGATAATAATTGAGTCATTAACTGGACTCGTCGCTCCCATAAATATTAATTGAACCTGAATAATTTTTTATTCGTCAATTAATATTTTCATGTATTTACTGAAAACTCGTAAATACATTTAATAAATAAATTCAATAATCATTATTCTAAACTCGAATAATATAAATTTATTTATTGAATTTGTGATCATTTAAATTTGGACAATTCCCGGACCCCTGTGGCGGGGCCCACTATGTCCAATACTCCGATTCCACTGAATATGGCAGATTCTTGAATACGCTATTGTGTGTGACCTTCTAGACCCTTATTTCGACAACCATGAATAGTGTTCACAGACCAAGAGCGGGATCTAGCAACCCATCATGGCCCCTGAAGAAATAAGGATTGTCACAGCAGTGACAACCAACCTACGAACACGCACTGTGTAATATAATCTATTTGTCTGCAATATCTCATAAAGCAGGACGCACTCACGTGTCATCGCCCTTTTCTTGCTTTATTGTTTGTTGATGTAACTGGATGGATTTACCCTCGACTGTCATGGACATGGTCTTATAAAGGTACTGTCATCCATATCAACATGGCCAGAGATATATTACTTCCATAAACTGTAAGCGAAAAATCCTTTCTTGACCATTCAACCAATGTCATGCCACCAATGACGCACCCGACACAAACTAGTTCGCCACGACTTCATTGTCATGGTTTTCGTCTTGCATCAAAGTACGCAATCAAATGACATACATTGTTAATGATCTCAAGTAAGGAGACCATTACACATGATCATAGATAGGAACATCCAATGACACCCGAAACATGCTATTGGCGGGTCATTCCTCATGATCTCACTACTAGAGATCACCAAGTGTAAACTTCATGAGAAGAAGTCTCAATGCTTATGAGCCCCCAACACCTGATGGTCAGACATCTACTATGTCCAATTATTAAGATGTATCTATACCATAGAACATATATTTAAGGTTAATGTCATGGTATCTAGAGGTTCTCATTATAACCTGTGAACTACTATAACCTTTCGATATGACAATTAATCTTTGGACATTACCATTTCAATACTGGAAGCATAAAACTCTACACTATAATGGTAAGATGACATCATGCATATTTAACTCTATACACGATATGGTAATCAAAAGAACATAATAGGGGTCTCAATGCAAAAGACGATGCGTCAATCGAACGTCCGGCCTGTAAGTTATTAGCCTTTTAGTCCCGAGGGCCCGATTGAATTCGTACTCGATCCAACCCGACCATATCCCAACTTTATCCAAATCTCAAGAGGGGTATAAGGGACTGTCTCGCTGCAAGGTTTATATTGTCATTGACGGTTTGTCAAACGAACGCCTGGTGCCAAAGTTATGGTTGATAGAGCGAAAGCTCATAGCTGGTCCGTGTCAGGTCTGACCCGACCCGGTGTGGATCAACCCGGCCCGTTGGGTTCGGCCTGGACCGCACTGGGTGATGCGCAGGCCGCAGAGCGGCGCGAGGCCGTGAGGCCGGCGAGGCAGCGGGGGGCCGCGAAGGGCCGCAGGGATTGCGAGGCCGCGGGGGGCCGAGGAGGGCCGCGGGGCGGTGAAGGCCGTGGAGGGTCGTGGGGGCTGCGGGGCAGCGACGCCGCGAGGGCCGCGAGGCCGTTGGACGGCAGAGGCCGCGGGGGCCGCGGGCGGCGCAAGGCGGTGTGGAGGCCACGGTCTAGCTGGGCGGTCGTGGTGCGGAGGGGCATTCGCGGTGTGGCGATCAGTCGTGGCTGGCCGGATGGCCAGCCGTCCTCTCTGCATGACGTGGTCGCGCGTCGCACCTTCGCCGGTGGCCGGTTGGGTCGGCGACTCTTCATTCATCGTCGTGGCACAAAGCCGCCTTCTTCCATCGCGAAGAACACACCATTCATGAAGAATGACGGAGGGATCGGGCCATGTTTGTTTGGCTCGCACCCTCCGCGTTAGAGCGGTAGCAAGCAGCTCAAGGGGGATGATTCAATGTGAGGGTAAAAATTTAACATTGATCAATTTAAAACACACCCCTACCTCGTTTGCTTGTTGACGTTGATGAAGAGGGAAAGAAAATCGTCGATTGAAGACGTCTCACGTTGAAGGATGTCCTGAGGAAGAAGTCGAAGACGTTGGAGAACGTCGGCGTTCTTCATTGGAAAAACATTCTTCGTTGGAGAAGCATTCTTCGTTGGAGAAGAAGAATTCCTCCAAGGTTATCTCTGAATTTCCGTTTTCCAACACTTCCCCCAATTTCACCAAAAATAAAAGGTATCCAATATGATATGTTTCCCCAATTTAATTGTTGGCACAAATTAAATTGGCATCATAATTACATTGAGGTTGGAATAATAAATTTCGAGAAAACCAAAAGGTCACCTCCCTCATTAAAGAGGGATTTCAAGAGGTTTCTCACATTAAGAGGGTTCGGGTGGTCCCCACCCTTAAATTCAAATTGGGGGTTTTAGGTTCAGTTGTCCCCACCTCTATAACCTCACATGGGAGGTTTAGTTCTGGTGGTCCCCACCTCTTAACACTCAAACATGAGGTTTAGTTCTGGTGGTGTCCACCTCTTAACATTCACATGAGAGTTTCAAATGAAAATAAAATGTTACACAATTTTATTTTATTTTATTTTTTCAAAAATAAGTGAAAAACTAACTTCCACCCTCGACCTACTACGGTCGGGGTGAAGGTCTCCTTAAGCGGCTACCGGTGCTGCGAGTTCAACAGTGCCCTCAGATTTCAATTCCGAGCACCGGTTCAAAAGTTTGAAAAACCCGCTCGCACATTTAATTAACGTACCCGAAAAAAAGTTCAGAAATTCATTCCAAACACTCCGGGCCTCAGAATCATGCGCTGTCAATTTTCATGGACTCCTAAAATTCTCATTTAATTAAAAAAATTACATGAAATTTCCTGGTCATTACAGAGAAATAATGCTAGAAAATCAGAGCGCCCAATGTATAAAATGCCAAATTGAAAGTCGAATGACTACGGAGATAAGGCATAGGATGCAAGGAGTGGGTGAAAGAGAACTCATGCTACCCCAAACAATGATCCCACAAAACAAGATGACATAAAGGCCTACATACCCAGTCCAGCAAACAAAACCCAAATCAGAATCAAACATTATTTTAGAATAATAATAATAAAACCAATTTCCCATGCATTCATATCAAGTTGTTTAAATGGGTGCATAATGAATAAGAATATTTCAAACTCAAAACACCAAATTTCACAAATCTCTGATTTTCATGGTAAATTGGAGATGTTCTTTCACCTATAAGGTTATTCGATGTGAACCAAATTCAATTTATGTAAATAGTATTTGAATCTTCATCATACCACATATTTAGTCAAACTATCAGCCTAGTTATTATCTGTATGTATCTTGTTGACACATTCAGTTCCACATTCAATAACATCTCTAATAAAACATAACCTAATGTCCATGTGTTTGGATTTACCATGGGATAAAATATTCTTAGATAAATGTAAAGGTTATCATTGTAAACTGTTATAATATAATTATAAAGATTAAGTTCATAATCCAAACCCCTAAGCCATAAGGCTTTCATGATAGCCTTGGTCAGTGAAATATATTCATTTTTTGTGGTTGAAAGAGCAACCACAAATTACATATTACATTTCAAGTATATAGAGCATCTGAAAGTGTGAATACATATCTAATCGATGACTTTTTGGTGTTAAGGGCATGCCAATGTGGCTTCCCTGGGATGGCTATAAATCTTCTAAGAATGCCGATTACAAAGAAAATATGAGGTCTGGTGAAAACCATGGATTACATAACAATTACCAACAATGTTGGCAAAGAGTAATTGAGACATGTACTCTACATCAGCGACATCAGTGGATGATTGTGTAAAAAAAGACATAAAATGGTGTACACATGGTATATTAACAGGTTTGAGAGATTCAAAAATGTATCTTTTAAGAACTTTTAGAGCATAATCATGGTGGGAAAGATACAATAGTTTTTTGGGTCTATCCCTAACAATTTTTACACCAAGGTTTTGTTTTGATGCCCATAAATCCTTAATTGCAAAAATACAATTTAATTGAAGCAAACTATTTTCTTATCCTTAGACTTTGACCTAAACTTGGGTTGTTTATTGTTCTTTATTTTATTTTTACTGTAGTATTTCATTTTACCCTCGTTTTGTGACCTATCCCTTGTGAAAAGACTCTCAGCCTCGGCCTTAACTCTAGGTTTATAATGCAATTCCTAAGAGAGTAGGGTAGATTTAACCCCTTTTAGGGTTAGAGTCACCACCAGACCATACATCATTGTCTCTGTCAGTGTGCAATAGGCATTGTATAAAGAAATAAATAGAATCATGGATTGATCATCATCATTAAATGTCGCATTTATATTGGCTAAATCAAGCATGATTTTATTAAATTCATCCAAGCAGAATTTATTGAAACACCATATTTCATTTTAAATGTAAACATACGATGTTTCTTAAAAAGTCTACCAACAAGTGATGTTGTCATAAACAATTTCTCTAGTTTATGTAATATACCAGCATTAGCGGTTTCATAAGCAACTTCTTTAAGAACAATATCTCTTAAACAAAGAAGCCATAAACTATGGGTCTTAACAAGGATATCAGAAGTGATATCTTGGCAAACAGTGGATGTCTGCCCATTGGGAGACTAGGTAACAGTGGGTTTTCTAGTTATGTGCAGGGCATCAATTAACCCATGATGAACATGTAGGGCTCTCATTTTAATTCACCATAAAATGAATTCATCGTCACCATCTATTTTTTCAATTTCAAACCTAGTTGAACTCCGGTCTATCCAATGGCTCTGAAACAACTTGTTGGGGGAAACGCTAATCATACACCCCCAATAAATAGTCAAGATCAATGGATATGCACACTTTTTCAACTAGGTATTAGAATTGGAATAATATGTATTGTTATAATGATTTAATTTAGAAATATAATGGGGCAATCGTGGATTGAGATGAGTTAGAAATGTGGGAATTAAACAGAAACCAAATTCGAAATAAGAAGAGGTTTCATAAATAGAAACAAGAAAGCCGTAAAGAATGAACCTATGATTTAACTTGTTTCATTCCCTTTGGGGTCCTACATGCACAGAAAGAACACCGCCCTCACATGCACAGATTTTATTCTGCTTCGAAAATAGGAAAATTTAATATACATTCCAGAGATAAAGAACACTGAAAGAAAACTACAAAAAGTTTATCTCCAAACTTAAATGAGAAAGCTTACAAAGTCGGAGAAAATGGTTCTCCAGAAGGCCTAATCTCTTCAAGATCCACAACGGGGTATGCCACTGCATCTCACAAAGAAAGGTATGCGCATCTCTAGAAGCCTCTGGATCGAGGAACAAGGCCACAGTTATTCAATATGAAGGGAAGTCACCAGAAATATCCACCATAAACGGCTCGCAAGAGGAAGCCGAGGAGGAAAAGGTATCGATCCTAGGATCCTAACTCGCCAGATGGAGTTCGGGTTTATACACACCAATGTGAGAGCGAGGAGGGGCCAAAACAAATACACGGACACACTGAGAGGGAACCAGTGTAGCGGTGATGAATTCCCCTAACACAACACAAGTGGAGAAATAATGCTGGCCAATCAGAGCACGCCACACCAAAAGTTCTAAACATAAAATAGAACGGCCACGGATATAAGAAATAGAGGTCGGTGGCCAGATTTTAAATGGTGGTTCACATATCAACAACTAGTAGCATGTACAGATAGATTTCTAGTGTGGCATAGGCGATGCAAGGAGTGGGTCAAAGAATAAGCCCAAACAGAATCTCATGCGGAAGCCCATCTGCCCAGTCCGGAAAACAAACCCAAATGAGTATCAAACAATATTTGAGCATAATAATAATTAAAACAATTTTTCATGCATTATTATCAAATCATTTAATATTAATATAATGGATAAGAATATTTCAAACTGAAAACAACAAATTTCACAATTTGATTTCTATGTGTTTCTATCCCTATAAATATGATGTTTATTTTTTCTATGATCACCTCTAATGATTTGAACCACCCATAAGTTGGTACATGGCAGGAGGGTAAGAAGTTGAAGAATTATAGATAAGTTTTCCAATTGGGTATTGAATCATTTTAATCTTCTCCCTTGCTTTTTTACTATTTCATTTGTCAAGAAAAGTAGCTGGAAACTTGAAACGAATTTTTGTATTTTACTCCCACACATCACAATCCAATCTTTAAAAATTGTCAAAAGGGAACATATAATGTCTGTTTTTACTTTGCCTCCCACGCCTCTGTCCCTCTCCCCCAATTTCATAAAAAAAAATATCCAGCCAATTTTACCACTCACCAAATACGGATGAAATTCCTGTATTTTATTAAAATATAAAAAAGGATCCCCCACCAGTACAGAGGATTGACCAACTTTAGTTGAATTTGTAGATTAGTTGACATCATAAACGCTTTCCCACTATTTTTTTCTCTTCCCTAATATATATTATTCTCCCCTCTTAATCCTGTTACTAACCCCCCCCCCATGCACTTTGGGGGCATCTTCCTATGGCCATTTTTTTCTCAAATTGTCAATCTAATTTTTTCCCAAAACCTCTAGCAAATGGGACTGCCCAAGGACATTTGAGACATTCACAGTGGATGACTGAAACAAACAGATCAAGTATTTCATTGCTGGTTTCTAGAGGCATAGCCCCAACTGGATATTGGCAGATTCTAATAATGCTGTCGTACGACTCCTAACTTCTCTTTGATTAGGGTGGATATATTTCCTGTGGTGGGATTAAACACACCAAAAAATATATATTTAAGTTTACGTGATGAGGAAAATTACATTTTTGTGGTTAAGGTAAGGAAATAAAATAAAAATTAAGGACCACTTTGTCATAAGGAAATGCTGCACGGGTGGAATAAACCAGTAAAGAATGGAAACAAGGATTTAACGTGCTTGGGTCTGATTTGGACCTAGGTCCACACACATAGTTTATTAAGCTCAAATGAAAAACGATACATCATACAATCCAACAGAAACTAACTAGCAACAAGAAAATAAAAGCATTCAAAATAATGATCTTTGAAACTAAAAGGAAACGAATAATCTAAAATGCTTACCGGGCCGGAGAGGATAGCTCTCCAGCAGTCTCATTTGCTTGAGCCCACTGGAACAGACGCATGGTAAATGCTTAGATTTGAAGGTTCAGTCTTCTTGTGGAGCTTCTAGATCACTCAAAAAATCCACACATTTTGCAAATAAGGGATACAGTCAAAACTCCACCATAAAAAGGCTATGAGGAGAATCCATGGATGATGATAGGCTAGGAGTAGATATCTTAAGAAGTTTACGTGTGCAAGGAAAGATAGGGTTTTTCCTAATAAAACTGGAGCTAGACCAGGAGGACGTCGAATGAACCGAATGCTAGATATTGAATGATCAAAGGTGGAGGTGGGTAAGACCTAGCCTCGCCTAGATCAATAATCGTCTTATGCCGGAACTGTCTTGGGCTTGGAAACCCACGAACGGTTCGCATGCTCTAGCGCAATTGCGCTCAAAGTTGCCCCGATATGGTTTTCCTGTCTGAAACCATACTGGAAAACAAGGACACCACAAGGATTGCTCTGAAATGTGGCTTCCAAGGCTGCCTCCCGGTCTCCCGACAAGGCCACTCCGGGGGGATCTGTCTCCTTTGGAAGGATTATGTCGACGTCAAGATCTTGTCCTTCTCCTCACACCATGTGGCTGTAGCTATTCATGTGGACCACACACCGCCATGGACTTTCATGAGATCCTATGGTTGGTCATCCCCTAGCGAGAAGTGGAAATCGTGGGATCTTCTCTGTAAGCTGCGTCATGATCTTCCGAGCCCTATTCTCTTTGGAGGGGACTTCAATGAGATTATGTTTCATAAGAAAAAAATAGGCGGAACCGTCAGATTATCTTTGTCGATGTCAAATTTTAGGGAGGCGGTATCTAGGGCGGACCTAGTCGATCTGGGTTACGCGGGTAATCCTTTCACATGGTTATGGGGTAATACAGATGAGACCCGAATCGTTGAGCGACTTGACAGATTTCTAGGATCAACAGATTTGAAAAATCTCTTCAATATGTTCCACATCGGTCACCTGACGCTCAACTGTTCAGACCACTACCCAATTGTCATTGATTGTAGTCAAGGTGAATGTAACAGGCAATCCAACAAACCCTTTAGGTTTGAAATCTTCTGTTAAAAAGAACAGGAATGTGAAGATGTTATCCGATCAAGCTGGAGGAGTAATCACGCAGACGTTGGACTCAATCTCCAACAGGTCGCATCCGATCTGAGGTCTTGGAGCGACAAGAAATTTTGTCATCCCGATAAGCACTGCGATTTCCTTGAAAGGAAATTGCATAACCTTCTCAAGAAACCCCCATCTAACTGCAATCTCTCTTCTATCAGTGCCACTCAAAAAGATCTGGATGCGGCCCTGCACGTCAAGGAATGCTTCGGGGCTATGCGGGCGCAGGACACCCACATAACCGAAGGGGACACTAATTCACATTATTATCACCAGAAAGCATCAACTAGGTGCCGAAAGAATTCTATTACTTGCATCTCTCAACCAGATGATAGAAAAGTTTCTGACACTGCTGGAATCCACGAAGCTTTGACCTATTACTTCCAGAACCTCTTCTCTGCAGGAACTCCTCTCATTTTTTCTGAAGTGGAGGATTGCATTAAACCTGTGATCACTGATGAGATCAGTCGACAAATTACCAAAGATGTGATGGATGAGGAGATACGTCTGGCTCTGAAACATATTCACCCCACTAAGGCCTCGGGCCCGGACGAGTTCCATGCCCTCTTCTTCAAACAATACTGGCACATTATCGGCTCCGACATCTACAATATGATGAGGAATATTTGAGCCGGGAAAACAAGCATTTTAGCCATCAATGAAACTATCCTGATCCTTATTCCCAAAATAAAGAAACCTCTGGCAGTCCCTGACTTCAAACCTATCAGCCTGTGCAATTTCTCTTACAAAATTTTCTCAATGATCTTAGTTAATCGACTGCGTCCTTGGTTACCTGACATCATCTCAGAAAACCAGAGTGCTTTTGTGGCCAAGAGACTGATCACTGATAATGCAATTGTGACCCATGAGGTGTTCCACTCTATGAAAACACCCTCCACCGTGAAAAGAGGAACCATGGCATGGAAACTGGATATGACTAAGGCCTATGATAAAGTGGAATGACACTTTCTCAAAGCTGTAATGTTGAAAATGTGATTCTGCTCTAAATGGGTAGATATGGTCATGCACTATATCTCGACCATCTCCTTCCGAATCATGGTCAATGGGGAGCTCACCCGAGGATTCACCCCATCCCGATGCCTTCTCCAGGGAGATCCTCTCTCCCCCTTTCTCTTTATCTTGGTGGCTGATGTTTTTTCTAACCTTATTTCTAGGTCTACATCCACTAACTCTATACATGGGGCAAAGGTTTTCCATGTAAGCCCACCAGTTTCACATCTCTTCTTCGCCGACGACTACCTCCTTTTCTCCAGAGCAACCACTAATGAATGCTGGGTAATCATCCATGCGATCCAACTGTACGAGAGGGCATCCGGCCAGTCTATCAATTTTGGCAAGTCGGAAATCTCCTTCAGCGCAGAAGTACCTCATTCCATGAAAGAAGAACTCTGTGAATCTGTAGGCATCCATTTGGTCGAGAAACACCAGAAGTATCTCGGGCTCCCCACGGTTATTGGCCGCTCAAAAAAAGAAATCTTTACTTCCTTGATAGATAGGATTGAGAAGAGAATTCAAGGCTGGACCCCAAAGAAATTTTCCAAAGTCGGTAAGTAGATCCTCATTAAAGCTGTCATCCAGTCTATCCCTAGCTATTTTATGTCCCTATTTAAGCTTCTGGTGGCTGTTGTCAATCAGATCCACTCACGCACAACCAACTTATGGTGGGGGAAGAATGATGGAAGGAATAGAACCCACTGGATTTCCTGGGAGAAACTGTGTAAACCCAAGGCTGAGGGAGGTATGGGATTCCAGAATCTCTTTCATTTCAATGACGCACTGCTGGTTAAGAAAGGTTGGTGCCTGATTCACTGTCCATAATCTCTCTTTGCACACATTCTTCGAGCCAAATACTTCCCCCACAAGGATTTCCACGTCTCCTCTCTTGGCCCCCATCCAAGCTTCCTATGGAGAAGCATTTAGGGGGATCGAAGTCTCTGGGAACAAGGGCTGGGCTGTAGGATTGGGAATGACCAAACTGTTAACATTTGGACCGATCCCTGGCTGATTGATGAGGAAGGTGTGCGGGCCTCATCCCCTACCTGGCCAGGTTTTGATGATGCAACTGTCAGGTGCCTCTTTTCCGACCAGGGTCCAAGATGGTGTTTGGAGAAGATTCATGCATGGTTCAATGAAAGAGACAAAAGATTTATCCTGAGTACCCCCTGGGTCCCAGACGCAGGCCCCAATCATCTCTTATGGATCAACAACCTTTTGGGAGCCTACACGGTGAAATCCGGTTACCGGCTCACCATTGGTAATCAATCAGTTTATTGGGATGGGGGGCCCTGGAAGTCAATTTGGAAACTCAACGTCCCCCCAAAAATCCACCACTTTTGGTGCCCGGTGTGCACGAACACCCTTCATTCCATGAGCCTTCTCGTCCTCCATCATATTTCCAGTGACAATACTTGCCCTTTCTGCCCGAATGTCCCAGAATCTCCATTGCACGCCCTCATCCAGTGCCCAGGGGCTATGAAAATTTGGAAAAAATAGGGCTCTGCTTCAGACGCTTCACTGGCCATAGCCTCTTACCTCCCATATTTCCTGATGCGTTGGTGGTCCTCTTTCTCGTTAGCTAAAGAGAGTTCACTTTGCACCTTGGCCTGGATCATTTGGGTCTGTCGCAATGAGGTAGTTTTTAACCACGTTCACAGACCCCCCCCCCCCCCCGAGTTCTGGATTGAACGAGCCTTTTCGTGGATTGAGGGATGGAAGCACCACAATGGACAACATAAGCCCTTTGGAACCCCCTATTTTTCCTCCCACTGGTGTTCGCTAAGAGAAGGGATTCTCAAGATCAATGTGGATGTGTCTCTCCGCAAGGATGGGCCTATCGCCCTCGGCATCCTGGCCCAGAACCATCAGGGGAAAGTCGTTACAGCAAAATATGAATCACACCACGCTTTTTAAAAACCTGTGGTGGCCGAGGCTACTGCCATACTTGCAGGTATGTTGCTTGACAAGGATCGCGGATGGGATAAAATCAACCTCGAATCAGACTTTCTCACTAATATCAATGCTATCAATTTCAATGACAGCGACCTCCAGTCATTTGGATCCCTCATCAGGCGAATACTTTCTCTCCGTCAAGGATTCTCATTCTGCACATTATCCTTTATTAAAAGGGAAGGAAACAATGTCGCCCATCAGCTGGCGACCTCATGCCCGTATGATGTTAACCAGCTCTGGCTGGATCATTTCCCTTCATGGCTTGGCATTTGTACGTCTGCTGATCTTCGACATTAAGGATTCTGTCTTTTCAAAAAAAATCGTCAGTATCAACATTTTTACCATAAAAGAAGATAGAGTTGAAGTGTATAACAGGTACCAAAAGAACCCACTTAAGGGAATGTTAATGTGGCTTCCCTGGGCTAGTCATAAATATTATAAGAGTGCAAATTGTAAAGGTAATATCAGGTTTGGTGCATATCATGGAGTACATAACACTGCCTACAATTTTAGAATATGGTATTTGAGACATGTACTCTTCATCAACAGCATCTGTGGTGCTTGTGTCAAATAAAGCTTAAAATGGTGGTCAAAAGGCACATTGATAGCATTCAGGGATTCAAATATGTACCGTTTAAGAACTTTTTGGGAAAGGCGTAATAGTTTACTGGATTTATCCCTTCTGATCTCTACCCTAAGGATGGATTTTTCCCCTAAATCCAACATTTCAAAAACACATTTCAATTGATTTTTAACTACAATAATGAGCTTCATGTTATTGGTTATAACCAATATGTCATCTACATATAATAGAAGCTAAGGCATGTAGAGAATCATGTTATTATTTATTACCAATATGTCATCTACATATACTAGAAGCTATGTCACGACCCGACCCAATGGGGATCAAGCCGCGACACCCCAAGCCCGCCTCCAATAGGCTAGGGGCTGGTGTTTAGTGCCGAGTAGGCTATCACACACATGGGAGGCATTAGCCCAAGGTACCTGTACACATGAACCCACATACACCTCCATGCAACAGTGCAGATATATATAAAAACTGGAAAGAAAATGCATGCATACAACTATCCCAAACCAGAGTACCGAAAAAGTACAAAAGGGAAAAACAGGGCCCACCAAAAGAAAACTACAAAGTGTCCAAACTGCTCAGAAAAAAAACTGCCAAAACACCTTATGGTAAGCTCCTCAGCACAGCTCCGTTAAACACCCCAGTCAAACCTGCTCACTAAGCTCCGCCTGCTCTGGGTGCTCTTGGGACTCCGTCGAAAGGCATGTGGTCTGCACAAGACACAAACATGTGCGGGAAAATCCCGTGTAGGGGTGAGTATAAAAATACTCAGTTGGAACCACAAAAACCCAGAACAAAAGAGAGCAACTGAAAGACCATAGTACGGTCATCCCATCCAGAGGGAACCCAGACGAGAGGAAAATTCCACCTCATGACCATCCTCAGCTAAACACAACTAGTCAGCTCAAACCAGGTGTATTCTTATACATAAACCTTTTACATCCAGATTTACTCAACTCACGCACCAAGCCACATGAGATACCGACCTCAACACCAACAACAGTTCACAACCAGGAGGACACACTCCATGATCACTGTCATCCCAGATGACACTCATTAGATACACTCCATCGGGTCCCACACAAACACCCCAGACGCTCACCTTAGAGATCACGCTCGTCGGATATCGTCACTGAGGAAAGACACGTTGAAACCGAAAAAACACCAAACTCCTCGGATAGGGGATCGCTCCTAGGGTCTGCTAGGGGATACCAGAACCCACACCGGTATACGAAGATCTCACAGATAGGGGATCACTTCCAGGGTCCGCTGGGGAAAACCGCAACCCGATCTGGCATTCATAGACCTCACAGATAGGGGATCACTCCCAGGATATGCTGGGGAATACCACAACCCGATCAGGCGCTCAACAGAAACATGTCACTCAGATTGAGGATCGTCACCCGTATCACGACGATCACGACGATACCTAAACTCTATCTGGTACATCTTGTGTTGTAGGGGATCAAATTGACGATGCCACAACCCTACCGACACCACACGCTGAGTAGGGGATCATATAAAAAACGATACCGCAACCCTACTATAATCATCATGTTGTGTAGGGGATCGTATTCCAGATGATGCCACAACCCTACTGATCACGGACCACTGCGTAGGGGATCATAATCTTGATGATACCACAAACCCTACGGAGTTAACCTGCTAGATATGGGATCGTCGCCCGTGGATAAGCGGTCACAGCGATACCAAGAAATAGATCTAGGGAAATGATGTTAGAGGATCCCACTCCGAGCCCACCGGAGGTATGCCACAACTCTAACAGGTTAACTATCTCATCAAGAGGATCAGAAACCTATATTAAGGTTATGATGCCACAAGAACCCTTGTAGGAACGAACCAAGGGAGGACCCTCAACCACTGTGGGTCCAAACATCGCTAACCTGAGAGACCCACCACAACACCCCCCCCCCCGCACACCTCTAAGGCTGATACTGAGGCCACCATTGCGATCCACATGAAAAAACACACAGGATAGGATGTTTACTCGCCCGAAATGGACAACTGGTGAAAAATGCACTATTCACCATAGCTAGCCCGTGCGAGGCCCACACAACGAACCCAAAACTCATAAAAAGGATCATAAGAGTATGATCCCCTCAGAAAAATACACGAGATCAACTACTCGTTTGTCCGAAATGGACACCCGGTGAAAAAGACACAATTCACCGAAGCCAGCTCTGGTGGGGCCCAGGCCTCGATCCCGAAACTCATCGAAGATATTTCACCATTGCGATCCTCTTGGAAAAATGCATAGGATCAAGTATTCATCCGCCAAAATCGGACTCCAGGTGAGAAAGATGTGTTTCTCCGCAAAAGCCAAAACACGACCTTGTGGGGCCCGCACCCCGATCTTGGCCCCAACACCCAAAAACCAACAAGAAAAGTCCGCCATACCATCAAGGACTCAACGCCACTGATGGCACGTCAATCAGATGCACTGGGTAGAAGATACAACGGCCCGAAGTCGAATAATAATAAAATATTATTATTTTATTCGACGTTTCAAACTCCTGGGCCACGGTCCTGAAATTTAAAATTCGCGAACCTATACCAAAAGGTTCTTCTCATCGCCAGGGTCACGTTGTTGCAAACGACATGCAAATCCGACCCCCAGAGTGCAAGAAACGGTGGTTTTAAAACCACTGTGTACAAAAGAAGGCCGGACCGGCCTGAACCGGCCGACCCGGCCGCCGGCCCTCCCTGGCCGGCGGCCCTCCACTGCGCTCCGCCGGCAAGGCCGACAGACCTTCTGTGAACCGCCGGGGGCACCTCGGTGGTCCGTTTTGCCATCCAAAACCTCTTGCGCGACCCTCGGGACCCGATCTTCCCTGCTACGACAAAAAAATGAAGCAATTCGAAGCAAAAACAGAATCGAGGAATTAAAACTGAAACCGCCTACCTCGTGGGTGAAACACCGAAGCTTTGGGAGCAGAACGGCACCCGCGACGCCTTGAAGCTCAATCTTCCAATGATCTGCGCAGAAAACAGATGTTTTAGGCTCGATTCGGTGATGAAATGGAGAAGGGAGGGGGTGGGTTTGTCGCCTGTGCGTTGGAGTTGGGGGAGATGAGGATTGGTTTTCTTTTTTTATTTAAAAACCTCATTTCATCTCCCCTCCATCACGCCTCCGACCCAGCACCCGGCGCCGACCATACTAATGTCGCGCCTAGGGTAAACACATAGTTCTGAACGCAATGGCAGACTCAAAATTGCGATCTGAGACTCTATTCAAGAGTTATTCGAGCCGACGCTCGTAAATTAACTTTTCCATTTATTTACAAAAACGCCCCTAGTGGATTTTCTCACAGCAGGCCCGTGCCCGGAAAGTTTACACCCCGCCTAGGGTAAATGGAACGCTCCGGATGCAACAGTGTCCTCAAATTCCCATTATAAGCTACCGTTTATGTGATAACACACCTCTGCCACGTGCATAGTATAAAAATATGTAATATTTTTATAAAATTAATTACGGGCACACCGGGCCCCGGAATCACAGGCTGTCTTCACTCCTAGCTCTGGAATTATTCATAGAAATATTCCAAAGTCTGACAGGGCCAAAAACCGAGTCGCTACAAGATAAGTCATGTTGAGCTTCATGTTATTAGTTATAACCAATATGTCATCTACCGTGTTATTTTTAACAGAATTGAATCATACACAATTATCATGTTGGCTCCTAGTAAAATGGTTATAAATCATAAAGAAATCAAAATTTCTATAACATTGCCTTGATTATTGTTTTAAACCATGCAATGATTTCTTTAAAAAGAAAAACATGGTTATATTTTATTTCTTTATAATAACCATTAGGATGATTCATATATATTGTCTCATTAAGGTCACAATGAAGGAAGGAAGCTTTCACATCTAAATATTAAAATATAAAATATTACAAGATAGTAATAGAAAGTGAGAACCTTATAGTAGAGTGCTTTTCAGCTGGTGAAAATATTTTAGAATAGTTTATTCCCTCTCTCTGGAAGAATCTATTGGTGAATGATCTAGCATTAAATTTTACTTTCTTCTCGTAATTCTTGTCCTTATTTCATTTATAAATCCACATACACAAAATTAATTTAGCATTGGAAACTTTATTAATGATAGACCAAGTGTGATTTTTATTTAAAGAGTGCATTTCTTCATCCATGGTGAAGATCCACTTCTTGGAATCTCTTTCATTAGTGGATTGCTTTTATGTTTTCGGACCATCATCTAAAATATCCTAGGAAACATGAAAGGAAAATGAAGCTATATCATATTGATTAAACCAGGAAGGAGGTCTAGAGACTCTTCTAGATCTATCACATGTCAATTTGTAATCAACATTGTAATTAGTCTGTTAATTATTAGAATCTGAATCAAAACTTGAGCTAGATTCATCATGGGTCCTAGGTAAAGGATCAAGTGGTGAAGGATCTACAATATCATCAAATTTAGTTGATGTTTGAGCATCAACATCCATATAAATGGTTGTAGCATCACTGTATTATGTGAAAACATTAGAATAGGGAGAATAAGCTTTTTGAAACACTAAATCCATACTTATTATACACTTCTGTAATCTGGGTTTATCAAACCACAATTTATATCCATTAACACCTTCAGGATACCAAAAAAAAAAATAAACTTGATTTCTTGAAGTTCAAGATTATGAGTCTTAGCATGGGCATATTTAGTATACCTAATGATTCTTAGGTAATTTTAAGTAGGTGGTTTTTTATTTTAGAGTTCCTCTAGGGATTTAAACAGATTAGTAGAGGATGAAAACCTATTTATAAGGTACACTTTTGTGGTGGTAGACCTTTCCCTGAAAGATTTAGCCAAGGCCGAGCAAGCAATCATTCATAAAACTTGATCCAGGATAGTTCTATTCATACATTTAGCAATTATATTCTATTTTGGGGGCCTCTCAAATAGTCTGGTTCCTTGAAATGCCCTCAGATCAGCAGAATTTAATGAAATCATTAGAGATGCATTCTAATTTATTATTAGTTAACATTGTTTTTCATACTTTATTTTCAATAATTCATTTCATGGTTTTAAGGTTTTAAAAAGAATTATATTTATTCTTGAGTATGTAAATCAAAAAATTTCTACATAATTCATCAATGAATGTCACAAAACATGAACCTCCACCATGGGAGGTAGTCCTACATGGTACTTATATCATAATGAATGTATTCTAAGGGGAAACATGCTTTCAAGGTGGACCTATTGAAGCTGGATCTCTTAACTTTAACCATTACACAATCTTCAAAAAAGGAAGATTACTTGGTGTAATATCAGTTATCAATCCTTTTTTTATTTATTTCCTTAACACCCTTGGAGGTTACATGGCCCAATAATAAAATACATAAAAACTATTATCAGTATAAAACACATATACAATACCCAAATGTCAAGAATGGGTATCCCAATTCAAGAAACAAAACCCATTAACAAAGGAACCCTTGATGATAGTTCTAGAGTTTTTGTATATTTTTAGGAGACCTAATTTAGGCCTACAATTGAATCCCTTTTGGTCATAAATTCTAAAGGATATCAGGATTATATGGAGGTTAGTAACCCAACTAACATCTAACAATATAATGATAGAGTGGTCATCTAGTTCTATTAATATATAACCTATTCTCACGACTTGAAACCTCTTAATATTTTATAAAAGAATAGATCCTTCTACCCTTTATACCAAATCAAGGAAAGACTCCTTAGAAGGTCACTTATGAGACAATCATGCAGAACCTGGGACCCATTCATGGGTAATGAAATGCCTATAAACATCCAAAACTTTAGTGGTATCATAACCAAAATCTAATCAAGGTGATTAGTTGGTAGGTTCTTTATTATCATGATTTTTTTAAAATTTTATTCATTCTAGTCCATTGTTTATGAACTTACCATAGTAAAAGAAAACTAATTTAGAATAGGGTATTTGAGACATGTACTCTTCATCAATAGCATCCATGGTTCTTGTGTCAAATAAAGCTTAAAATGGTGGGAAAAAGGCACATTGATAGTATTGAGAGATTCAAACATGTATATTTTAAGAACTTTTTTAATATAAGCATATTGGGGAAGGAATAATAGTTTATTGGATCTATCCATTCCAATCTATACCCCAATGATTGATTTTTCTTCCCATAAATACAACATTTCAATAACACCTTTCAATTGAGTTTTAACTATAGTAATGAGCTTCATGTTATTATTTATGACCAATATGTCATCTATATATAATAGAAGCTAAGGCATGTTGAGCTTCATGTTATTAGTTATAACCAATATTCCATCAACATATAATAGAAGCCAGGGCATGTTATTTTTTAAAGAATTGAGACATACACAACTATCATATTGGCTCATAGTAAAATGGTTATCAATCATAAAAGAATCAAAATTTCTATAACATTTCCTTGAGTCTTGTTTTAAACCATTTAATGATTTATTTAAAAGGAAAAAACATGGATATATTTTATTTCTTTATAATAACCATTAGGATGATTCATATATATTTTCTCATTTAGTTTACAATAAAGGAAGGAAGATTTAACATCTAAATATTAAAAGATAAAATTATAAAAGATAGTAAAATAAAGAGATAACCTTATACGACAATGCTTTTAACCTGGTGAAAATATTTTAGAATAGTTTATTCCCTCTCTTTGGAAGAATCCATTGGTGAATGATCTAGCTTTAAATTTTTCTTTCTTATCATTAGTGTTATGCTTCATTCATTTATAAATCCAGTTGCACCAAATGAATTTAGCATTGGAAGATTTATTAATGATATACCAAGTGTGTTTTTTATTTAAGGAGTGCATTTCATCATCCATGGTAGAGATACACTTCTTAGAATCTCTATCTTTAGTTGATTATTTGTAAGTTTACAGACCATTATCTAAAAGATGCTAAAAAACATGAAAGTAAATTGGAGATATATCATATTTATTAAACTGAGCAAGAGGTCTAGAGACTCATATAGATATCTCACATGTCAATTTGCAATCAACATTGTAAGCCAACCATTTATTATTAGAATCTGAATCAAAACTTGAGCTAGATTCAACGTGGGTCGTAGGTTAAGGATCAGGTGGGTAAGGATCTACAATATCATCAAATTAATATGAACCTTATTAATATAAAATAATAATATTATTTTATATTCTTAATGTTATAAGAGAATGAGATCTGGATTAATTTTTCCATGTGATATAAAATGAATTATAGTTTTCAAATTGTTATTTTTCGAATAAACTATGATTAATTTTTAAATTAAATTAATAATATTTAGAAATTTTTTTTAAAAAAATGGAGTCCATTTTGAATTCTAAACGTCTAAAAATGGTTATGGTGAATTTTTGGGATTTTTCTAAAATACTCAAATTTTTGAGGAATATTAAAATACGGTAATTTACCGTATATACATTATGAGTTAAATTCACTATTACTTGCATCATGGATGATTTAAGCACACCTAGTTTGAACTAACATGCATTTATTACTATCAGGGGTCACGTGAATCAACACTATTAGTTATCTTGAGAGAAATAATAAAATAATGAATAAGATATTCACAAATCACTCCTCTCCTCCACTATAATCCCCGCCAACACTCCCTCTTTTATTCACTCATATAAACCTTTAATATCAAACAATTTCTACTCAAATACCCTTACCTAGTCACTCCCCACATCCAGGAGTTCATGGTATTTCCAAAAGACCAAAACCCTTTCCCTTAAAGGAGGTTCTCAAGGAGGTCATTTCAAGAGGTAAAACATCTTTCCATTTCATTTCAATTTATCATCTTTTCTTATTCAATCCTAACATCATCTATCCAATTAATCATTATAACAATAGTATAATCTATATAATAGAATAATGACATGTTAATGTAATAACCAATATCAATCTTCTTACTCTCTCTCTCTCTCTTTTATAAATGAAATCATCATCCGTGAGGTTCCAATTTACAAACTTCATGGACGATGAAGTTTTGTTCTTAAATTTATCCTTCATTACTGGTAATGAAACAATTTTGATGGTTGAAACAAACTGTAATATATGTATTTTAACCTAATTAATTTTCATGAACCATTATATGTACATAAAATTAATTCAAATGATAAAACTAGCTCATAATAATCCAAATAATGCTAAATAATCTAAGTGATTGTTATTTCACCCACTGATTCATCCTCATAGCATGAAAAAAATTATATATGTTACCATTAAAACTTCTGTATGTTTATAAATAATATATAATTTCAATTCTGTATAATTACATCATTTCCACATTAACATCCATACTCATATACAAATATACCGGTCATGAAAACAACGGAAACGAACACTCCGGAACGATAGAATTCAATATTATAACTTATCAATAAGAACATAAATGAACTAAAAAAATTATTTTAAACTAAATAAATGTCTAATAGGTTATGAATTATGTTTTAAATAAGTCTAATTTCATATTCCAGGACCTTAGTTCAAGAGAGGAACACATTCAGACTTAAGGTAAGGGCTTTCTACCCGAACCTCAATTTTCATTTGGGTTAATTTTATTATCTACTTTCCTCAATTAAATTCTTATCTATTCATGTGTAATCCTCATAAATTATGTATTAATGTTCTATATATGTGTACCAACTAGAATCCTACATTCATTTATGGGGAAAGTGATTTATGTTTCATATGTTTGTTTCAATATGAAAGTATATGTCATTTATGTTTATCCCCATTCATATGAGGAATGCATTGGACTTATTATGTGATGGGTGGGGCCCACTATAGCCCCTTTATGCATTAGTAGGTCTCATGAGACAAATAGATATGGGCTTGTCCAATGACTTTCCTATTTTGAGATATGGTTTTGGCCGAGTCCTTGATCATTTTTAGACATCTTGGCCAAGGCCTGGATGTTAAGTTTCAGAATGTCCAGCATATGCAGTTCCATCATTATGAAGCTAGAAATTGATAGATCATGTGGTTATTAGACAATTAGAATACCAATGATTATGTTTTATTATGGAAATATTTAATCATGTCATATTTCTATCATATTATGTTCAAGTTTATCATTAAAGTCATGTGTTTTAAATTATTCACCATGTCTAAGGTTTATGTTATCTTCCACTGTAATATTTAACCTTACTGAGCATCTGAGATCACCCCATATTATGTTTAATTTTCCCAAGACATGAAGAGGTATATTTAATTTGACTTTCAGAGATAATATTAGAGTGGTGGTTGTTCCCAGTGAAACTTTTATGTTGTTTTTTCTTTTCAAGTTGTAATGTTGAACTTATGTATGTATCTTGTTTCCAAAAGCTACTAAAAAACTTGGTCCTTAGGAATGTATATTCCTTGTTTATATGCCAATATAATAAAATTATGCAGCGGCTCTGGGAAACTGGGGTTGGATCCTTATAGTTTTTATCATAGGAATTTTAGTAGAAAACTTGGAAACTAGATTTAGAAAATCAAGATTACGGAACAAACCCCTAAGAGAGTCTTTGAGGATAAACATAACAGAACATCCTGGTATTTTTGAAAGTAATATATTATGTTGATATTTCTAGAAAATAAATCCATATCTTGATACTACAAGTAGACATGGTTCTGGCATAGATGTACCTAGGAGTGAAAACTATGAAAAGGAGTTTCGGGATTGACCAGAGGTATCCTGGTACATGAGAATGGGTCTTATTGCGCACCTGGTTTGACACTCCGGGGCGATATGCTTAGGATAATTCAAATTTTATTTACAAGCCATTATGAGATATTTAAATGTAAATTTTTCTTCAAAGAAACCATGTTTGTGATTATGGGATTAACCATGAATATGATTTCAAATTATGCTAAGTGTTTTGCTCAGTTAAGATTATACGTTATGATTCATAACATAATCTATTTTATGACATTATCTAGAAATGACCCATAGTGGAAGAAATGGAAACTACTTGAACACACATATCCCATGTAAGGATTTCCCTCCGATGTAAGATAATGATGATGGCTCTGGAGCTACGACTGGTGTTGAGTAACTTATAACTATACTGGGACAAATGACTCAAGTTATGAACAATAAACTTATCCATATAGAGCATCTTGATCCACAACGTGGAGGAGCTATATTGGATTTCATTATGCGACAACAGACTCCATCATTCAATGGGACTAAAAAACCATTTGTAGCTAATAATTTGATATGTTCCCTAGAGAAGATATTTCTCAATTTGGGATGGAACGAAAGAGAGAAAATCCTCGTGGAAGTTTATCGTCTGTCAGGATATGTGAATTAGCAGTGGTCGTTAATCCAAAACACAAAGGAGGGGGAAGAGATAAAAGATATGGAATAGAGGGAATTTAAGGAAATATTCCTAGAGAAATACTTTCCTTGTGAACAATTAGTGGATATGGAAAGACAATTTCTGAATTTGAGAAAAAAGGAAGAGGATAATGTTGCAATGTGTGAAGATAACTTCACAAGGTTATCAAGGCATGTAGTGGACTACATAAATAATACAAGGAGTAAAATTGATCAATTATTTGATAGCCTAAATCAATTCCTCCATCGGGCACTGTTCTCCCAAAGTTTTTCATCATATGATGATATAGTTTAATGTGCTATCAATATGGAAAATGAATTATTTAAGTCTTATGAATTTAATGGATAGAAAGAGAATAAGAGGGTTGTTTAAAACTATAGAAAAATAAAATAATGAAATGGGGAATAAGGGAAGTGTTGAATTTCCCCCTCGTGATAATTGTGGAAGGAAACACCTTGATGCATGCTTAAAAGGAAAGGAGTATGCTATAAATGTGTGCAGAAAGGCCATCTTGCTGGTGATTGTAAGGAGGATAAAGAAGCTATTAATGTTCAATTCCAGAAAAAAAGTTGTGTGACTTTTAGTGGTGATGTCTTGAAATGGTGAATTGTTGAAGAGGTGGAGTGGTTAAGTGGTTATGTGATGTAGTTGTCTTGGTTTCTCACTTTTTTCCTCAAAAGTGTTTACATAATAAAAAAAGTAATTTCCAGCCAATGTTCAATACTATAATTTTCAGGAGATGGGACACTATGCTAATGATTTTATAATGTTTTTAAAAAAATTCAACAGAAAAGGCCAAGGGAGCAAGGACCAACTTATGTGATCACGACCACTGATATTGAAGTTCACAATGATGTAGTGGCAGGTACTTTAATTATTTCCTCAAACTTAGCCAATGCTTTATTTTATTCTATATCATCACATTCTTTCATATCTACAAATTTTTTCAAGAAAATTAGATATTTCCAATTGGATTTAATAAGGGAGTTGTCAGTCAAAACTCATAAGGGAAGTATCATTACAACAATGTTTTGTCAGGCAGTCCCCATTATGGCATATAAATGTTCTTTATCTGCTGATTTTATTTTTATACCCATGATTTACTTTTATTTAATCCTTGGTATGGATTTGATTTCGAACCATTATAAAAACATTTATTACAAGAAGAACGAGGTTACAATTTTTTAGGATGATGTGGAATCCATTATGTTTAAAGTAGAAATATCACCATCTGATTCTCATATAGATCCACCCCTAGTAGCTCTACTAAATCTAATTATTGGGGAGGAAGTGTAACGCCCCGACCCCAGTTACCTAGAGTCGGTTCATTAATTCGTAACATTGGAATGATCACAAGAAAGATCAAATCTCGAAAGACCGATTGGTTTAGTAGCCTTGGAAACACTAGATATATTCATAAAGTTTTATATTACATCATAAAGTGAAAAAATACTACAACAACATTGTCTCCATATCCCACACTCATATCCCCACATACTATCCCTGTAGGTCATTTATAAATTACCTCTTCACATCCTAGGAAAAATAAAACATAGAAAAGGGGTGAGCTCAAATGCCCAGTAAGGATAGCAATATAGCAGAAACTTTCATAAATAAGAATAAACATTTAAGGTAATGTATAACTAAAACAAAAGCCTTTTAAACTTGAACTTCAACATAGTATGGAAAAAATAAAATGAAATAATGCCATTTACTTATTCACATGGATATTCTACTAATCGAATAATCACATGCAATATCAATAACCACTTTCATAATGATGGAATGCATAATGCCAGACTATCATAACCACATAGCCAAGGCCTCGTGCCAATAATACAAATAAGATTTTGCCAAGGCCTTCTGCCAAGACACTAATTTGTCTCATGAGACCTACCGATGCATCGAGGAGCTATAGTGGGCTCCACCCGTCACTTACTAAGTCCAATTTATTACCATATGAAGAGGTTTAACTGTAACACAAACATTCATATTAAAACTACCATACGAAATGTCAATACTTTCTCCATAAACCATGAACGGTATAAAAATAAGACATCCACAGTAAAACATATCACAAAACCTTCAATACAATTCAAAAGTTTGTATCATAATAAATCAACTTCAAATAAGCTTAAAATCCATCAAAGGATGTTGAAATAGATGAAAATCAAAACTATTTGAGAGAAATATCTCTTTTCTCGAAATCATTGAAAAGTCACACATTTATAAAGGAAGTAATTTAAAAGAGGTTTTTGAATCAAAGTGTCCCATACCACTTTGAATCTTTTGAAAATAAATATCATTTCAAAACATTCATGTCCATATAAAAAAATACTTAAAATCATTTTGAAAACATGGACATTAATTAAAAATATTTATAAAGATAAATCTTTAAAACATTTAAAATTATGATCTTGATAAATAGTACCTTTCACAAATTCTTAAAATATTAATTTTGAAATCATTTAAAAGTCTCATAATTATAAAATAAAACATTTACTTTGAAAATATTCTTATAAGCTTCTAAGGGAAGCATTGATGATTTTATAACGGCGGTAAATAGTCGCACCCGCCATATAAGTTAAAAAAACATTCTTAACATAAATTTGTCAAAAAGGTTAAAAGTTCCTTGTTTGGAAAACGACGGAAAGATTCCTTTCAAAACACATAAGGGTATAAATGACTTTAACCCATTTTCTATTAAATAGTAAAGATGTTTTTAAATACATTTTTAAGGAACATGGATGTGGATGATAAAGAGATCCCAGTAGATAATTGCGTATAAACAACCTCGGATAATGAAGAGATTGTGAAATAAACCCTTACCTTGTACTTTTCATTGGTTGAGGGTAGGTTAACCTCATGTATAATGATGAAATAATTGTTATTAAATTATAAAAGAATCATATATATTAATATGATATCATATATTATCTTTTAACATTTCTTTGTTAATAATATCTTAGTATTATCGTCGTTTCGGGTGTTAACTTACTCGTTTTCTTTTATATGTTTTGTTACGTAAGCCATGTTTGTAATAGTTAGGTTGTATCTTTTTAATATCCAGAATGACATCAAGTCCTTAAAAATTATTTTTAGATCATCAAATGAAAATTATACTTGAATGGATAAGATGGAGAATGAATCTCATCACGTTCGTGGAGACGGTAGTCCGTATGTACGCACGAGCGACAATATCATTTTTTGATATTAAAATAATATATAATTGGATAGTATATCATATATACAGAATCATTATCATGTTATATTTATAATTTACAAGAGTTACACATAATTATTATACCCATCCAAATAATAATATACTGAATAACAATTACACCACGACGTGGAGACGGTAAGCCGTACGTACGCACGTATGGTGACATGTTATTCAAAGGGTGGATAGAACAATGAATATGGTTGTACCATATTTATAATAACATCACATTATATATAAGATACTGGAGTTATTATTTTAGAATGGTAATAACAAAGAAAGAAGAAGTGGAAGAAGAAATGAATTTGAAAAAGGGTGGTGAAAACATTACCTCTTCTTCGGGTTCTTCCTTTTGATTTGATCAAAAGAGATCCTTAGGTTGACTTTATGATCAAACTAGGACCTCTAGGTTGTAGTGAGGGAAGTCGAGAGAGTATTTGGGCAGAGTTTGGCCGAACCAAAAGGCTTTGAATGTGTGAAGTAATGAGAAGGGTGAGTGCCCTTTTATAAGAGGGGTGAGGGGCACCTTTGGAAAAGCTAGAAATATTAATTTATAATAAATTCATATTCGGTTTCTAATGGCTCCATAGTTTATTATTAAAAGGTTAAGGTGGGGATAGGTCGAAAAACATTCAACCAATAGAATTTAGACAGGTTTGGGTTACTATATTAACCTTATCTTTTAGTTTTAACTCTTAGTTAATTAGTTTGACATTTACCATGTCACTTTGTATTTTCATATTATATAGTTAATAAACGTACTATATACATCCAAGAGACCCCCAAGTGGTCCATTAATGATACACCTATCATGATATAAGTCTCTTGGCCCAAACGTATATTTTTAGGAATTTAATATCAATTAATAATATAATATTTTTTTTAAAAACTCTTTTATGTCAATTTTGACACTATTCAATAGTTGATTTTTTTGAAACTTATAACAGAATTATTGCTTCTAAAAAAGTCAATTAAATCAATCCTAATATGTCATATTATCCTAGAAAATTAGTGTAATTCATTAAAAGTCTCAAATTATATTTATTTGGGTATTTGTAATATCAATTTTTTTTAATTTTTCACAATTATGGTAATTACTGCATCATCATTGTGTCATAAATAAATTACATTATTTAATGTTAAAAAATTATAAATAAAATATC
Organism: Viscum album; assembly: GCA_963277665.1. Taxonomy (NCBI): domain Eukaryota; kingdom Viridiplantae; phylum Streptophyta; class Magnoliopsida; order Santalales; family Viscaceae; genus Viscum; species Viscum album. The sequence continues at coordinate 1,117,439,061 of OY728146.1, forward strand.
ATTACGTATGAATTTTTTATCTTTCTAATGAATATTTACAATCTAATTTATCTTATGTATAACCTTATATTAAAAATGTTTTAGTAAATAAATTTGATTTTAACTCTTTTAACTCTTCTTTGAATTAAATAATAATAAATGTACTAATCTAATCCAAGTGGACCTAAATGATAATATTTTATTCCTAAGGTTGTTCTTGGTCGAGATACACTTGTCCAATAGAATTAAGACATGTTTTAGTGTAATATTAATATCATTTTTACCTTTAATTACCCTATTTACTTTTAACCGTGCTAAATAAAAGTAAAAAGTTACTATTCACCAAAAATTATTTTCATCTCATTGAACCACATTTTACTTCTTGATATTAACCGTGTCTCTCGGATTTTCGAAATTCCATTTACAGAAGCGGTAAAATTAAGTTTTATGAAAAATTCAGTTTTTTAACTACCACTTAGTAGTTTCACTATTCATCAAAAATTGAAGTTTTTCAGAACAATGCCAAAATTTCACCCTAAGATATAATTGATATTCCAAATTCAAAAATGATGTCTATTTTACAAAATTCCAAACATATAAGTTGCATTAATTAATTTTATAATTAATTCCCGTTGTCACACCAAATAGAGTGTTTTTAAGAAACAAAATATACCAAAAGATTGACAATTGTTTTGGTCCAATTTCAAAGTGAAATTAATTCTAATGAACACAATTGGATAAAATGGTAAAAATATATTTTAATTATTCTTTAAAACCACTCAAATTCATAATTTATCACTATTAATTATTTTGATTAAAAAAGTTGTTTTTAATTAATATTTAGTAATTTTCACTATTCATCAACATATTAAAGTTATCCGAAAAGTACCAAAATTTCACCCTAGGATAATTTTGATATTCCGAATCCAAAAATGAAGTCCATTTTGAGAATTAGAATTTATAAAATTTCAAAAAGTTGGTATTACTATTCATAACGGCTAGTTTGGTAAGTCATGGTGCGCTTTAACTCGGTGTTGCGTGTAGTGCAAGTTATTGAATTATTTTGAAGAAATAACACACTATGAAATCTTGGGGTGTTAAATTCTCCCCTCCTTCAATAAATTGCATCCTCGCAATTTGAAATTGTTCTTCGAAAATAAAAGGTTGAAAATAAAAAATATATTTGTGGGAAAACCCACATCGGAAATTGGGTTACTAAAATTTAGTCTTAATATGATGAAAAGAGAAATGAAAGGGTCACCACCAAATTATGATCTCTATTAGGAGAACATTAGTGGAAATTAGAGACCTATAATTGGAGTAAAAACGTAAATATTTATAGGTAGTGATTGAGGTCATCAATCACAAACAAGTTTAAAATTGAGGTCCTTAAATTCATCAATCTATGATGATTTGAAATACCATCGGTTCAACAAAACATAGGGTATTAGGATAACACATTTTTGTTTTTAGGATTCCATAAATAAAGTATAAGAATTAATTTCTTCATAGAATAAGAGTAGAAGAAAAAATATATTCTTGACAAGTAGAGTTCCATCCTTTAACTAATTTCTACCACAGACTCATCTTTCACTCTAAAAGATAATAGAACTTAAAAATAATATTCTATTTATCCTATTCATATAGGGTTAAAAAAATGAATTTATAATTCATCTAGAAGAACCATTAAAAAAATGACCTTATTAAATCCAGGACATCACGTGGGTCAGTGGTAGGTGATACACCCTTGTCGTCCTTCGGTTGTGGGTTCAAGTCTCGCGGCCTTGCCGGACGCGACGGGTTGCCGCCCGACCTCCGGGTCGTCCTTTTATGGAAATCCAAAATAATCCAAACTAGAACTATCCAAAATACTTCAGTCCAACATTTATGAGGAAGGTAAACACAATAAAGATCCTTTTTTCCGCGTAATAACATGTGAACACCTTCATCATGTATTCTTTTAAAATACTGCAACATCCTGAATTACCATAAAACCTTATTTATTACATTCATGATCCCTTATTCCTTAAATAATAATAGATATACTCCTTCAATCCAAAAATTATTTAAACCCCAACAATGATGGAATATACAAATCATTAATCAGTTTCAAGGTAGTCAAAAATATCCAATATAATTTATCCAAATCCATCATGTATTACTCCAAAATCACTACCTCGGTATCAGAACTATATTATGGTTTATCATTCTCTCAACCATATATTTTCAAAAAAATTATCCTGCTATTGAGTCACTTTTCTTTGTTCCACACAATCTCAAGTACTTAATGAAATAGTACTGCAGTACAATCCTTATATATTCCATAATTATTACAACAAGTACATTGTTGATATAGCACTCAATTGACATAATCAACATAAGAACTCTAATCATTCCTCTTCATCTGTGGTAGTATCATAACTTGATTATTATCCAATATCATTATTTGCGGCATAGTCTGATGACTGAGACATAGGTTCGGGTAGTGTCCAAACTCCTTGCAAATGAATAATTGTACATTTGAAACCATTTTCTTACCCTTGCAGTCACGTACTTTGTGCCATTTTCCTCCACACTTATAACAAACTCCCATTCCTTTTAGGCAAGTTCCATGGTGTTTCTTCCCACAGTTATCACATATGGGAAAATTCTTCTTTTCCCTATTCCCTTTATCTATCTTTCTCTCATCCATCCTTTTCTTCTCTTGCTTCCCTTCAAAGCCATAGGACTCTGTAAACTCTTTACTTATCTTATCAACACATGATATTATTTATTCATATGATGATAATACATGGGAGACTATTTCTCTTATAAATTCTATCTTAAGAACATGAAAGATATGATCCTTCTTTCTCTTTGGATCATGTGCATTGTTGGACATCTCATTCCTTCTACTGGGTGCCATTTCTAAACAATGGCATACACTAGATTAGTTTATGAATAACAATACCTAATCCCAAACTTGCAAAACACATAACATAAATTAAATAGTTTATGTATATAATCCATAATCATAAAAATGTCTCCTTTGAGGAATTATATACTCATAAACCCTTCATAATTGTTTGTAAAGAAATTGAGAATTATCTTAAGGATATCCCCCAGGAGTGTTGTAACCAAGAGTGCATCAATGCCCGTTGTCGTGCACCAGTTCCCGTTCGAGTCCAGCTCAAAGTGGTGTTTTCGGGTTTTACCCCTAGGTACATCTGTGCCAGAGCCGCCTCTACTTGCTCGTATCCAGACAGGGATGTATTTCTCGGAAAACTCACAAAATCTCTACAATACCAAAATTCTAGGAAGTTCTTCTATACTAATCCTCAAATTCCATCTTAAATCTATGTGCTCTAATCAGATTTTATCTAAATCTAGCTTCCAAGGTTTGTACTAAACCTCCCTCTGATACCAACTGTAACGCCCCGATCCAAGTTACCTAGAGTCGGTGAATTACTTCGTAACATTGGCATGATCACAAGAAAGATCAAATATCAAAAGACCGATTGGTTTAGTAGCCTTGGAAACACTATATATATTCATAAAGTTTTACATTACATCATAAAGTGAAAAACTACTACAACAACATAGTCTCCATATCCCACACTCATATCCCCACATACTCTCCCTGCAGGTCATTCATAAATTACTTCTTCACATCCTGTGAAAAATGAAACATAGAAAAGGGGTGAGCTCAAATGCCCATTAAGGATAGCAATATAGCGGAAACTTTCATAAATAAGAATAAACATTTAAGGCAATGTATAAATAAAACAAAAGCCTTTTAAACTTGAACTTAAACATAGTATGGAAAAAATAAAATGAAATAATTCCATTTACTTATTCACATGGATATTCTACTAATCGAATAATCACATGCAATATCAATAACCACATTCATAATGATGGAATGCATAATGACAGACTATCATAACCACATAGACAAGGCCTCGTGCCAAGACTACAAATAAGATTTTTCCATGGCCTTGTGCCAAGACAGTAATTTGTCTCATGAGACCTACCGAAGCATCGAGGAGCTATAGCGGGCTCCACCCTTCACTTACTAAGTCCAATGCATTCCCATATGAAAAGGGTTAAATATAACATAAACATTTGTATTAAAACTAGTATAAAAAATGTCAATACTTTCTCCATAAACCATGAATGGTATAAAAATAACACATCCATAGTAAAACATATCACAAAACCTTCAATACAATACAAAAGTTTTTATCATAATAAATAAACTTCAAATAAGCTTAAAATCCATCAAAGGATGTTGACATAGATGAAAATCAAAACTATTTGAGAGAAATATCTCTTTTCTCGAAATCATTGAAAAGTCACACATTTTTAAAGGAAGTAATTTAAAAGAGGTTTTTGAATCAAAGTGTACCATACCACTTTGAAACTTTTGAAAAGAAATATCATTTCAAAACATTCATGTCCATATAAATAAATCCTTAAAATCATTTTTAAAATATGGACATTAATTAAAAATATTTAGAAAGATAAATCTTTAAAACATTTGAAATTATGATCTTGATAAAGAGTACCTTTCATAAATTCTTAAAATATTCATTTTGAAATCATTAAAAATCACATAATTATAAAATAAAACATTTACCTTGAAAAATATTCTTATAATCTTCTAAGGGAAGCTTTGACGATTTTATAACGACGGTAAATAGCCGCACCCGCCGTATAAGTTAAAAAAACATTCTTACCTTAAATTTGTTGAAAAGGTTAAAAGTTCCTTGTTTGGAAAACGACGGAAAGATTCCTTTAAAAACACATAAGGGTATAAATGACATTAACCCATTGTTTAGTAAATAGTAAAGATGTTTTTAAATACATTTTAAGGAACATGGATGTGGATGATAAAGAGATCCCAGTAGATAATTGCGTATAAACAATCTCAGATAATGAAGAGATTGTGAAATAAACCCTTAAATTGTACTTTTCCTTGGTTGAGGGTAGGTTAACCTCCTGTATAATGGTGAAATAATTGTTATTAAATTATAAAATAATCATATATATTAATATGATATCATATATGATCTTTTAACATTTCTTTGTTAATAATATCTTAGTATTATCGTCATTTCGGGTGTTCACTTACTCGTTTTCTTTTATATGTTTTGTTACGTAAGCCATGTTTGTAATGGTTAGGTTGTGTCTTTTTAATATCCAGAATGATATCAAGTCCTTAAACATTATTTTTAAATCATCAAATGATAATTATACTTGAATGGATATGATGGAGAATGAATATCATCTCGTTCGTGGAGACGGTAGTCCGTACGTACGCACGAGCGACAATATCATTCTTTTGATATTAAAATAATATATAATTGGATAGTATATCATATATACAGAATCATTATCATGTTATATTTATTATTTACATGAGTTACACATCATTATTATACCAATCCAAATAATAATATATTGAATAACAATTACACCACGACGTGGAGACGGTAAGCCGTACGTACGCACGTATGGTGACATGTTATTCAAAGGGTGGATAGAATACTGAATATGGTTGTACCATATTTATAATAACATCACAGTATATATAAGATACTGGAGTTATTATTTTAGAATGGTAATAACAAAGAAAGAATAAGTGGAAGAAGAAATGAATTTGAAAAAGGGTGGTGAAAACATTACCTCTTCTTCGGGTTCTTCCATTTGATTTGATCAAAAGGGCTACTTAGGTTGGCTTTCTGATCAAACTAAGGCCTCTAGGTTGTATTGAGGGAAGTTTAGAGAGTATTTTTGCAGAGTTTGGCCGAACCAAAAGGCTTTGAAGTTGTGAAGTAATGAGAAGGGGGAGTGCCCTTTTATAAGAGGGGTGAGGGGCACCTTGGGAAAAGCTAGAAATATTAATTTATAATAAATTAATATTAGGTTTCTAATGGCTCAAAAGTTGATTATTCAAAGGTTAAGGTGGGTATAGGTCGAAAACCATTCAACCAATATAATTTATACAGGTTTGGGTTACTATATTAACATTATCTTTTAGTTTTAACTCTTAGTTAAGTAGTTTGACATTTACCATGTCAGTTTTTATTTTTATATTATATAGTTAATAAACTTACTATATACATCCAAGAGACCACCAAGTGTTCCATTAATGATACACCTATCATGATATAAGTCTCTTTTCCGAACCTTAGATTTTTTAGAAATTTAATATCAATTAATAATATAATATTTGTTTTAAAAACTCTTTTATGTCAATTTGGACACTATTCAATAGTTGATTTTTTTGAAACTTATAACAGAATTATTACTTATAAAAAAGTCAATTAAATCAATCCTAATATTTCATATTATCCTATAAAATTATTTTAATTCATTAAAAGTCTCAAATTATATTTATTTGGGTATTTATAAAATCAATTATTTAAATTTTTCACTATTATGGTAATTACTGCATCATCGTTGTGTCATAAATAAATTAAATTATTTAATGTCTAAAAATTATAAATAAAATATCATTATGTAGGAAATATTTGTATCTTTTTAATGAATATTTACAATCTAATTTATCTTATTTATAACCCTATATTAAAAATGTTTTAGTAAATAAACTTTGATTTTAACTCTTTTAACTCTTCTTTGAATTAAATAATAATAAATGTCCTAATCTAATCCAAGTGGACCTAAATGATAATATTTTATTCCTAAGGTTGTTTTTGGTCGAGATACCCTTGTCCAATAGAATTAGGACATGTGTTAGGATAATATTAATATCATTTATACCCTTATTTACCCTATTTACTTTTAACCGTGGTAAATAAAAGTAAAAAGTTACTATTCACCAAAAATTGTTTTCATCTCATTGAACCACATTTTACTTCTTTATATTAACCGTGTCTCTCGGATTTTCTAAATTCCATTCACAAGAAGAGGTAAAATTATGTTTTATGAAAAATTCAGTTTTTTAACTACCACTTAGTAGTTTCACTATTCATCAAAAATTGAAGTTTTTCAGAACAATGCCAAAATTTTACCCTAAGCTATAATTGATATTCCGAATTCAAAAATGATGTCTATTTTAAAAAATTCCAAACATATAAGTTGCATTAATCAATTTTATAATTAATTCCAGCTGTCACAATAAATAGCGTGTTTTTGAGAAACAAAATATACCAAAAGATTGACAATTGTTTAGGTCCAATTTCAAAGTGAAATTAATTCTAATGAACACCATTGGATAAAATAGTAAAAATATATTCTAACTATACTTTAAAACCACTCAAATTCATAATTTATCACTATTAATTATTTTGATTAAAAAATTATTTTTTAATTAAAATTTAGTAATTTTCACTATTCATCAAAATATTAAAGTTATCCGAAAAGTACCAAAATTTCACCATAGGCTAATTTTGATATTCCGAATCGAAAAATGAAGTCCATTTTGAGAGATAGAATTTATAAAATTTCAAAAAGTAGGTATTACTATTCATAACAGCTAGTTTGGTAAGTCGTGGTGTGCTTTAACTCGGTGTTGCGTGTAGCGCATGTTATTGAATTATTTTGAAGAAATAACACACTATGAAATCTTGGGGTGTTACAGGAAGGGAATGGAATAACTATTGGTGAGGAAGATAATTTTATGATAGAGGACGTACCTATTGGGAAAGAATATGTTGATGTGTTTCAAGAGGACTTACCTGGACATCCTCAAGAGTAAGAAATTGAGTTTTCTATTGACTAAATTTCTGATTCAAGTCCCTTATCAAAGACCCCTTATATAATGTCCACTGTAGAGTTAGTGAAACTGAAGTAACAACTAGAGGTATTTTGTGATAAAGTATTTATTCTCCCCCGTAATTCTCTATGGGTAACCCCTATTCTTTTTCATTAAGAAGAATGATGGATCTATGAGGTTGTGCGTTGACTACAAGGAGATCAATGCTATAACAGTAAAGAACAAGTATCCCCTACCTCGCATTGGTGATTTATTTGATCAAATTCCTGGAACCTAGTATTTTTTGAAGATTGATCTTTGATCTGGATATCATCAGTTGCGTGTGAGGAAGGAAGATATTCAAAAGATAGTATTTCGAACCAGGTATGGGCATTACAAGTTTACAACAATGCCTTTTAGACTGACTAATGAACCCTCTATTTTAATCTATCTAATGAATAGAGTTTTCAAGGAGTATCTTGATGACTTTGTGGTTGTGTTTATTGATGATATCTTGGTATACTCCAAAATCTACGAGCATCATGAAAATCACTTGCGCACTATTCTGTAGACTCTTAGAATAAATGAATTATATGGGAAGTTTAGAAAGTGTGAATTTTGGCTTCAATAATTATCCTTTCTAGGACATATTTTATCTAAATATCGAATATCTATTGATCCTGGGAAGAAAAAGGATGTGCAAGAACGACTTACTCCAATGAACATAACTAAGGTATGTAGTTTTATTGGTTTTTCATGTTATTATCATCGTTTCATTTAGAACTTCACTCATTTAGACAACCCAATGACAAAGATTACATGTAAAGGGGTTAAGTTCATATGGAAAAAAGAATGCGAGGACTATTTCTAAGAATTGAAGAGGATATTAGATAATTCTATGATCCTAACTCTGTCATTGGGGAATGATGGGTTTGTGATCTATAGTAATGCATAAAAGAAAGGACTTGGTTGTGTCCTTATATAGAATGATAGAGTTATTGACTATGCATCAAGGAAGTTAAAAATTCAGGAACAAAACTATCATAGTCATGATATTGACTTAGTAGCGTTAATATTTTCTCTAAAGATATGGAGACATTATCTCTATGGAGAAAAATGTGATATATATACAGATCATAAGAGCTTATAATATATCTTCTCGCAGAAAAACTCAAAATGAGGCAAAGGTGATGGACCAAACTACTCAAGGATTATGATTTTACTATAAAATACCACCGAGGAAAGGAAGAAAAGGTAGTTGATGCATTAAGCATGAAGGATCATGGAGTTCTCAACAAAATGATGATCGAAAAGGACCCTTTGTACATGGATCTAGTGAGAATGGATATGAGAATTATCGAAGAAAGTGAAACATAACTACTTTTTAATTTGGTTTCCCAACCATATTTATTAAAAAGGATTAAACATTCTCAGCTTGATGATGATAAACTTCAAAAGAAAATTATTTCTGTGACAGATGGGAAGATGGCTAACTTTGTGTGTGAAGTGGTGTTTTGAAAATTGGGAAGAGGATTTGTGTTCCAGCTATACATGAACTGAAAAGGGAGTTATTGGATGATTCTTATATCTCAAATTTCTCTATACACCCTAGTAGCACTAAAATGTATATATAGTTGAAGGAATATTTTTAGTGGGATAACATGAAGAGGGAAATTTTTGATTGTGTATCAAGATGTTTTTTCTGTCAACAAGTGAAGGCCAAACGACAACATTCAAAAGGAGTCATGAAACAACTACCTATTCCTACATGGAAATGGGATGAAATTACCATGGATTTTTTCAATTTATTCCACAATACATTGAGAAAGAATTATGAAATATGGGTAATTGTTGATAAAATTATGAAATCTGCACATTTCCTCGCTATAAGGGAGGATTTTCCATTGGAGTTCCTACATAACTCAATATCAATGAAGTTATGAGACTTCATGGGGTACCTCTATCAATTGTTTCTGATTGTGACCCAAAAATTACATCGAAATTATGGAAAAGTCTTTATAAATCTTTGGATACTGAGCTTTTTTTGAGTACTACTTATCATCCTCAAACTGATGGGAAATCCGAAAGGATAATCCAAACTTTAGAGAACTTGTTGAGATCATGTTAAATTGACTTTCATGGTATGTGGGATCAATATTCACCTTTAGTGGAGCTTTCCTACAATAATAGTTTCCATTAAAGTATTCAAATGGAACAATATAAAGCATTGTATGGAAAGAGATTTCGTAAACCAACTTGTTGGGATGAAGTTGGAGAAAGGAACCTTTTGGGCCCAAAGCTTGTGAAGGAAACAAAAATGAAGGTAAATACTATATAAGGCCATATCAAATCAGCTCAAAGCATAAGAAAAATATATGCTGATAATCTAAGGAAGGATTTTAAATTTCAAGTGGGAGATCATTTTTTCTTGAAATTATCTCTATGGAAGGGTGTTATAAGATTTGTGAAGAAAGGGAAATAGATTCATAGGTACATAGAACCTTTTGAAATTCTAGAAAGAATTGAAGCTACTGCATATAATTTGGCTATGCCACCTAGCCTATATAAATTACACAATGTGTTCCATGTCTCATTGCTGAGGAAGTACATGTCGGACCCAACACATGTCCTCACTTCTGAAGGTATAGAATTGGAACCTGGCCTATCTTACTGTGAAGAGCCTATCCAAATTTTGGGCACTAAAGAACAAGTGTTGAGGAATCAGATGACTCGATTGGTAAAGATACTTTGGAAAAATCATAAAATCGAAGAGGCAACATGGGGGCCTAGGGAGCTTATGATGAAGAACTACCCACATCTTTTTGTGAGGTAACATTCTAGTAATTTTGAGGATGAAATTTTTGTAAGGAGGGGATAATGTAGCACCCCAAGATTTTGTAATTAAATTTAATATTGAATGCATGAAACATTAAGTCTCTACAAAACACCAATTTGTTATAACCTAGGCATTAAAAATCATTTTTCAACCTCTATGATTTTAATTTCGAAAAACTGACATACACAGTTGTGTTCAGTAAGATATTTAGAGTCTGATAAGATAAACATAATTTTTGGTGAATAGTGACATACCCTTATAAATAATAATATGAATAGTAATATGTCCCTTATTAATAGTAAATAATAATATTATTATATTTTATTAAGGTTATAAGATAATGAGATCTTGATTAATTATTCAATGTGATATAAAACGAATTATAGTTTTAAAATTGTTATTCTTCGAATAAACTATGATTTTATTTAAAAATTAAATTAAAATATTTAGAAAATCATTTTCAAAAAATAGAGTTTATTTTTGAATTCTACATGTTGAAAAATGGTTAGGGTGAATTTTTTGTATTTTTTTAAAATGTTCGAATTTTTGATGAATAGTAAAATACAGTAATTTACCATATATATACATTATCAATTAAATTAACTATTCCTAAAATCATGAATAATGTAAGCACACTTAGTTCAAACTCACATTAACTCATTACTATTATAGGTCACATGAATCAACACTATTGGTTGTCTTGAGGGAAATAATAAAATAATGAATAAGATATTCACAAATCACTCCTCTCTTGCACTATAAAACCCCCTCACTCACTCTTCTCTTCACTCCTCTAATCCTTGAAGCTCCTCAAAGTTCATCCCAGATACCCTTCCCTAGTCACTACCCACATCCAGGAGCTCTCGGTATTTCCAAAAGACCAAAACCCCTTCCCTTAAGGAGGTTCTCAAGGAGGTTATTTCAAGAGGTAAAACATTTTTTTTCATTTAGTTTCATTTCAATTTAACTTATTTTCTTATTCTCTACTAACATCCTATGTTCAATTGATCCTTATAACTCTAATATCATCTATATACTATAATTATACCATGTTAATGTAATAACCATTATCAATCTTCTTACTCTCTCTCTCTCTCTCTCTCTCTTATAAATGAAATCACCATCCGTAAGGTTCCAATTTACAAACTTCGTGGACGATGAAGTTTCATTCTTAAATTTATCCTTCATTACTGGTCGTGAAACCATTTTGATGGTTTAAAAAGACTATAATATATTTATTATAACCTAATTAATATTTGTGAACTAGTATATGTACATAGTATTAATTCAAATGACAAAACTAGTTCATAATAATCTAAATACCACCAAATAATCCATGTGATTTTCATTTCATCCAATAATTCATCTTCATACCATGTGAATAAATGATATATATGACCATTAACACTTATTGATGTTTATAAATAATATATAATTTCAATTCTGGATAATTACATTCTCTCCACATGAACATCCATACTCATATACAAATATACCAATCTTGAAAACCAAGGAAATGAACACTCCAAAACGACGGAATTCAATATTATAACTTATCAATAAGGACATAAATGAACTAAAAAAATTATGTTAAACTAAATAAATGTATAATATTTTCTGAATTAAGTTATTAATAAGTCTAATTTTGTATTCCAAGAGCTTAAGTTCAAGAGTGGAACACATTTGGACTTAAGGTAAGGGTTTCCAACCTGAACCTCCATTTTCATTAAGGTTACTTTTATTATATAATTAACTCAGTTAAATTCTTATCCATTCATTTGAACTCCTCATAAATTATGTTTTAATGTTCTACATATGTGTACCAACCTGAATCCTACCATCATTTTTGAGGAAAGTTTTTTACATTCCATATGTTAGTTTCAATATGAATATATATGTTGTTTATGTTTATCCTCATTCATGTGAGGAATGAATTGGACTTATTATGTGATGAGTGGGGCCTTCTATATCCCCTAGATCCATCAATAGGTATCATCATACAAATAGATATGTACTTGAATGATGGATTTCCCATTTTAAGATATGGTTTTGGCCGAGGCCTTAATCATTTTTAGACGTCTTGGTTGAGGCCATGATGTTAAGTTTCAGAATGTCCGATATATGAAGTTACCTCATTATGAAGCTAGAAATTGATAGTTCATGTGGTAATTGGAATAGTAGAATACCCATGATTTGGTTTTATTATGGAAATATTTACTCAACTCATATTTCTGCCATATTATGTTCAAGTTTATTTTTAAAGGCACGCGTTTTCAATTATTAACCATGTCAAATATTTATGTTATATTCTACGGTAATGTTTACCCTTACTGAGCATCTAAGCTCACCCCTTCTTATGTTTCATTTTTCCCAGGACATGAAGAGGTATATTACATTTGACTTACAGGGAGGATCTTACAGTAATGGTTGTTCCCAGTGGAGCTTTTATGTCATTTTTTCTTTTCAAGTAGTAATTTTGAACTTATGTATGTATATTGTTTCTAAAAGCTACTAAACTAATTGGTAATTTGGGATGAATATTCCTTGTTTATATATCAATATAATAAAATAAGGCTCCGACTCTGGGGAACTGGGTTTAGTTCATTACAAATATCATCAAATTAAGTTGACAGTTGAGCATCAGCATCCACATAAATGGTTGCATCATCACTGTCTTGTGTGATAACAATAGAATTGGGAGAATAATATTTGTGAAACACTAAATCCATAATTATTATACACTTTTGGAATCTGGGTTTATCAACACACAATTTATATCCATTAACACCTTCAGGATACCAAACAAAAATACACTTGATTTATTAAAGTAAGATTATAAGTCTTAGCATGGGCATATACAGGTAATTGTAAGAAGGTGGTTTGTTGTTACAGATTTCCTAAAAGGCTTTAAAATGATTACTAGAGAATGGAAACCTATTTATAAGGTACACTTTTGTTGTAGTATCCTCTACCCTGAAAGATTTATCCAAGATCGAGCATGCAAGCATTATTAAAACTTGATCCATGATAGTTTTATTCATACATTTTGCAAGTCTATTCTCTTTGGGGGTCTCCCAAATAGTGTGGTTCCCTGAAATTCCCTTAGAACAGAAAAATTGAATGAAATCAGTAGATATTCATTCTAATTCATTATTTGTTCGCATTGTTTTTCATACATGATTTTCAATAAGGCATTTCTTGGTTTTAATGTTTTCAAAAGAATCATATTTATTCTTGACTATATAAATCCAAACCTTTCTACATAATTCCTCAATGAATGTGACAAAACATGAACCTCCACCCTGAGAGGTTGTCCTACATGGTCCCTATAATAGAATAAATGTATTCTAAGGGGAAACATGATTTGAAGGAGGACCTATTGAAGTTAACTCTCTTATCTTTACCCATTACACAATATTCACAAAAAGGAAGATTACTTGGTGTAATATCAGTTACCAGTTATTTTTTATATAGTTCTTTAAGACCCATGGAGGTTAAATGGCCCAATCATCAAATCCATAAAAACTTTTATCAGTATTAAACACATATAAAATACCCAAATTTCTAGAATGGGTCTCCCCATTCAAGACATAAAACCCATTAACAAGGGAACCCTTGATGATAGTTCGAAAGATTTTGGATCTTTTTAGGAGACCAAATTTAGACCTACAAGTAAATCCCTTTTGGTCATAAATTATGAAGGATATGAAGTTTCTACAGAGGTCAGGAACCAAACTAACATCAAACAATATAATGATAGATTGGTCATCTTGTTCTATTGATATATAACATTTTCTCATGACATGAAACCTCTTAATATTTCCTAAAAGAATAGACCCCTCTACCCTTTTTACCAAATAAAGGAAATAATCCTTATAAATACACTTATGAAATGATAATGCAGAACCTAGGACCCATTCATGGGTAATGGAATGCCTATAAGCATCCAAAACATTAGTGGTATCAAAAAAAAATCTAATAAAAGTGACTAGTCAGTAGGTTTTTCATTATTAGGATTTTTTTAAAATTTATCCATTCAGGTCCATTGTTTTTTGTCTTACCATAGTGAAAGAAAAGTAATTTCATATCCTTAGATTTTAACTTAAACTTGGACTGTTTATTGTTGTTTCTTTTATCGTAACTAGTCTTTATTCTTACACTTGGTTTTTGGAAAACCCCTAGTGAAAGGAAACCCAGTATCACCCTTAACACTAGGTTTATAATGCAATTACTTATAGATAATTTCATATTTAACCTATTTTATGGTTAGAGATTCACAACCATAAATCATAGTCTCTATCAGTGTGTTATAGAAATTAACTAAAGAAATAAAAATAATCATGTCTTGATCATCATCATCAATAATCACATTTATATAAGCTAAATCAAGATTGATTTTATTAAATTCATCCATGTGGCCTTTAATTGAAACTATAGATTTCATTTTAAATGTAAACATGAAATACTTCTTACAATGTCTACCAACAGTTGATGTTATCATATAAAATTTATCTAGATTAATCCATATACCGACAAAAGTTGTTTCATAAGAATCTTTTCTAATCACATTATCTCTATAGATAAAAGTAAGCAACTATAATCCTTAATAAGGATATCAAAATAGATAACTTGGTAAATAGCGGAGGTCTGGCCATCGATAGTGTAACTTTCCTGACCTGATTAGCCACTGTTGGAGTTGGTTCCCTATAACCGACTTCTATGTACTTTATGATAAACATGTATTCATTATTTTGAATATTAATTAATTTATCACATACTGATTGTTCTTCTGTGTGACAAAGTATATGATAATGTCCCAAGAGTAACTATTGTACTAAAAGGTCATAATAGTTCCTCACTATGATGAGAACCTGGAAGTATTATGAAACTATTCTTGAATATACGTTCTATGGGAAGAAGATCTTATTTGAAGGGAAAAAATGATATAAGCTATCACGTGTGGAGACTCGTAGGGATTTGAGGCGCCTTCTCATGGTGTACACCCTTGGTAATATCTAGTAGGATATTATGAGAACAAGACCTGATAGTAAAAAATCCACATTATAAGTGTCATTGGATGTTCCTATCTGCGGACGTGTGTATTGGTCCTTAGACTTTACTATTATTATTAAGGGATATTATGATTCACGTACTTTGATTTATTGATGAAAACTGTCATGACCCGTCCCCTGGGCTCATACCATGGCTACCCCAAGCCTACCTCTAATAGGCCAGGGGCTGGTGACTAGCACCGAGTAGGCATATCCCACAAATGGGAGGAATTTTCCTAAGAACCTGTACACACGCATGAAACTCCAAGCCACAAAGGCTGGAGAGTAAAAACACTAAGTAAAGAAAATGCATGCATACCACTACAACCCTAATATAGAGTACAAAAAAGGTAAAGAAATAATGCACAACCAGGACAGAATACAAGACCACTAGGAAAAATACAACTGCAAAGTCCGACATGCAAACAAGGGTACTAATGATGCTATAGGAGGCTTCTGGAAACACCTTGACTCATCTGATCTGATAATTCAACATCTTGTCCTAGTCCAGGTCCTATTCCTCTTAGTATTCTGTTAAAGAATCGGTTGTCTGCACAAGACACGACACGTGTGGGTAAAGCCCATGCAAGGGTGAGTAAAATAATACCAAGTAGGGAACCCTAAAACACAAGGTAAAATACCAAAAATGAAACACCACTATGGAGATACAATCATATCAACACAAGTATATTTCTACAACACATATAACAAGAACATAAAAATATAATCTTTTCAGGAACTAAGAATCATAAGGTTCCAACCTCATATCCAGTAATAGGATTCTCATTGTATGTTCGAAAGGTAACACACAAATCCAAGAGATCACACTCCATGAGATCAACCATCCTTGATGGCACCCGTCCGAGAGGTATACTCCATCCACTACTGGAAATAAAATATATACCAATGGTTTGAAACCGTTGGTATACTATATACCAAAGGTTTTGAAAACCGTTGGCTAGTAAGCCATTGAAAAAGGCTTATACCAACAGTTTTTGTCTAACCGCTGGTATATGTCACTGTAACCTTCAGTATGCCAATGGTTTCTATAAAACCATTGGTATATATTTATACCAACGATTGATAAACTGTTGGAATATATAGATTATATGTACTTTACCAATGGTTTAAAACCATTGGTATCTAGTATTCCCAACAGTTCCTTAAAACCATTGGTAAACATATTCTGGAAATACACTATACCAACGGTTCAAAACAGTTAATATAGTGTATTACCAATGGTTTATTCAAACCATTGGTAAAACTATTATCCAAAAACACTTTACCAAAAGTTTAAAACCATTGGAGTAGTGTTTTTCCATCAAACTTCACAAAAACCACCCATTCCTTCCAACACATACACATATAAACATAGCTGCATATAACACTTAAAATAGAACAATTTTCCCATAAAATAGAACAAAAAAACACCTGCAATATCACATAAAAAATAGTACACTCTTCCAACCATTAAACAAGTATACATAAATAATTCAATTTAGAGATCCATACACCGTTAACAAATAATTCATAAGGTAATTAATGCAGCTATACACATACAACAAGTATTCCCATACACCATTAACATAATTACAGTAGACTCTTCCATCATAGTCAGAGTTACATACACCATTAATAGAATTAACACATATTTCATAAGGTAATTGTAGAAAGTATATACATACAAAAAGTATATCCATACACTATTAATACATAACTCATAAGTTAATTAAATACATAAAGAATTCAATTCAGAATTCAGGGGGTTGGGGGCCTGTTCAAGGGTTTGGGGTGGTTGTACAATGGGGTAGGGGTGTACAGGGGGTGGTGGGTGGCCGGGGGGATGGGGGTTTCTGGGGGGGGGGGTGTCCATGGTGGTGGTGGTGGTGTGTGTGTGTGTGGGGGGGGGGGGGGAGGGTTGTGAATTGGGGTGTCCCGGGGGGTGGTGTGGTGTTCGTGGGGGGGGGGTGTCCTTGGTGGTGTCCAGGGGGGTGGGGTGGTGTCTATGGGGGGTGGGGTGGTGTCCATGGGGGGTGGGGTGGTGTCCATGGGGGGTGGGGTGGTGTCCATGGGGGGTGGGTGGTGTCCAGGGGGTCGAGGGGGGGGGGGCTTTCTAGGGGTGGGGGTGTCCAAGGGGTTGCGGGGATTTCCAAGGTGGGGGTGTCCAAGGGGTGGGTGGTGTCCACGGTGGTGGGGGGTGTCCAGGGGGGTGGGGGCTGTCCAGGGGCGGTCCATGGGGGGTGGCGGGGTGGTCCACAGGGGGGGGGGTCCACGGGGGTGGCAGGGCTATCCAGGGGAAGGTGGTGTCCAGGGGGTGGGTAGGGCTTTCCATGGGGGTGGGGGTTGTCCAAGGGGCAGGGGGTGTCCACGGGGGTGGGTGGGGCTATCCAGGGGGTACGAGGTGTCCATGGGGGGTGGGCAGTCTATCCATAAGGAGTAGAGGTGTCATGGGGGGTGGGTGGTCTATCCACGGGGGTGGGGGGAGGGGGGTGTCCATGGGAGGAGGGGTTGTATAGGGGGTGGGTGGGGCTATCCAGGGGGTGGGCTGAGCTGTCCATGGGAGTGGGTAAGGATGTCCAGGGGGTATGGGGTGTCAAGGGGGGTGGTTGGGGCTGTCTATGAGGGTATGGGGTGTCCAGGGGGTGGGCGGGGCTGTCTAGGGGGTACGGGGTGTCTATGGGGGATGGGGGGGGGGGGGGTTCCATAGGGGTGTCCAGGGGAGTGGGCTGTCCAGGGTGGTGGTGGTGGGGGGGGGGAAGTACATGGGGTGTCCAAGGTGGTGAGGTGGTGTCCATGGGGGGTGGGGTGGTGTCCAGGGGGTTGGGGGGCTTTCTAGGGGGTGGGGGTGTCCAGGGGGTGGGGGTGTCTAGGGGGTGGGGGCGGTCTAGTGGGTTGGGGGGGCTGTCCACGAGGGGTGGGGTCTGTCCAGGGGGTGGGGGTGGTCCATGGGGGTGGTGGGGTTGTCTAGGGGGTAAGATGTGTCCAGGGGATGGGTAGGGCTGTCCACAAGGGTGGGGGATATACAGGGGGTAGGGGGTGTCCACGGGGGTGGGCGGGGTTGTCCAGGGGGTATGGGTGTCCAGGGGGTGGGTGGGCTATCCACAGGGGTGGTCGGGCTGTCCAGAAGGTAGGGGTGTCTAGGGGGTGGGTGGGCTGTCCATGGTGGTGGGGGATATCTGCGGGGGGATGGGGTGTCCAGGGGGGTGGGTGGGCTGTCCAGGGGGTGAGGAGGCTGTCCATGGGGGTACGAGGTGTCCAGGGGGTGAGAGGGCTTTCCATGAGGGTGGGGTGATGTCCATGGTGGGAGGGGTGTCCAGAGGTGTGGGCAGGCTGTCCACGGGGGTGGCTGGGCTGTCCATGGGGTGGGTGGGCTGTCCACGGGGGTGGTCGGGTAGTCCAGGGGGGTAGGGCGGGCTGTCCATGAGGGTGGAGGGCTATCCACTGGGGTGGAGGGCTATCCACGGGGGTGGCGTGGCCGTCCATGGGGGGAGGGGTTGTTCAGGGGGCTGGGTGGGATGTCCACGGGGGTGGCCAGGCTGTCCAGGGGGGGTGGGCGGGCTATCCACGGGGGTGGTTGGGCTATCCAGGGGTGTAGGGGGTGTCCATGAAGGGTGGGCGGGCTATCCACGGGGGTGGGCGGGGCTATCTAGGGGGGTACGAGGTGTCCATTGGGGGACTATCCACAGGTAGAGGGGCTTCCCAGGGGGGTGGGCGGGCTGTCCATAGGGGTGGCTGGGCTATCCAGGGGGTATGGGGTGTCTAGAGGTTGGGGGGCTGTCTAGGGGAGGGGTGAATCAGTCAAAACAAATCATCAAGTCAAGTTTTATTATTTATAGATAAAAAATAAAGATAATGTGAATTACGTAATCACACATATATTAAGGCACGACAAATAAATATACATCAAAGGTCAGTAATATTAGTAAAAAATGTAACGGATAAATCTATCCCCCATCACCATCACTATCATCACAATCATAATCACCCTCACCCTTATCCTCATCATCATCCCCATCATCATCCCCTCCATCCTCAACACCCTCCTCCTCACCCTTGTACTCATCCTCGACCTCCTCATTTCTCTCCTCCTCCGCCTTGACCTCCTCCTCGCCCTCCTCCTCCGCCACTGCCTCGGCCTCCTCCTCGTCATCATCTCAACCACCACTATAACTTACACATGGTGCAACATATAATGAATTCATCGATGGAATATATTCCTCAAAAGCAGTGTTGGCCTCTGGTGGAAGTGTTGGACGTAAAACTTCCATCAGTTTCATAAATGCAGTGTTTCCCTAGAAGACTATTCTTCTGTCTCTATGGCCCTTTTTTCAGCATTTTCTGCATGTGCCTTAACCTGCTGCAACTCGGTGGCACTAAAACTCATACCTAAGGAGGTCCAATACCTCATCGGAACTATACTCTTACCAGGTCAGCAACGTACTATACCAGGGAGCTCATCTCCCAACACTTGATGTAAGTGATCATTTGGCCCAAAATTGTCAATTTTTTAGGAATTAGGGGCCTCTAAATAATCCTATTACAAATATAAATATATTATTAAGTTTTGAAATAGAGAATAATTATAAATCTATAAATTAAAACATAAAATATGTTGTTGAGTCGGTTTATTTACCGCACTTCCATCATTCTTCTTTCTACTAGAGCAAAATAGTTTTGCTCGAGGCACACAACCTTATATATTCAATTTACGCCTCTACAATGACATTGAATGTAGGAAACCATAATTAAAAATAGAATACCAATAATTAATTGCATAACTAAAATTATTTAACAACTTTAGCAATCGAATAAATTATGGAGGAAGCAATAGAAAGTGAAAGTCGTAAAGAAAGATTATAAACTGTCATACCTGCTGCCTCTCATGATCTATCATCATAGTACATCCCAATGTGTGGAAGTATTTCTTAGCATCAATGTTTTTATTTCTTCCATATGAATCCTAAATAAAATTCAATAAATATTATTAAAGAAAAACATTAAAATTTTCATTTAAATACCTCTAATGTGATTAATACCTTAAATTGGGTAGTCTTCCAATGTGTAATCATCTGTCAATAATGTTCTAATGGAAAATAATCCATGACAGGGACCGCCTCTAACTCTGTTCCCACTCTATCATGCCATACAATGTACAACTCCTGCTTATAAGAACTCCAAAGCTCACCTAAATCCTTTAGACGTGCTGGCCGTGCACCCTCATCACCGGGGAAATTAAACCGCAGCTGACACAAAAATATTAATTCATATAAATATAAAAATTAATATATTTCATTAAATATAACATATTTTATTACCCATATATCTTCCCAGGCTTTATCCCTGACTTCATTTGGAAGCTGTCTCCATGAGAGCAGGCTGACAGAAATGAAGTCGAAGTATTTGGAAAGCGTCGCCAAAAAACCCCGACATTACTGCCCTGATTTTTCAATCATCTGACTATCTTCATTGTATTCCACCATCAACTGAGTGTAGTAGTTCCACACCACATGCATGCGTGTATGTCCCCTCCCCTGCCTTATATCAGTAGATGTATCTGTTATTAAAGAAAACAAATATTTTATCAATATATGTTATAATGAAAATAAATAATGGTGTAAAATTTTTTTATGGTTGTGTAAGTATACATATGGTAGTCTAACCAATGGGAGCTGTTGGATCCGCATAATCTGAAGTAACACCCTGTACAGATGGGGTGGGTACCAATTTATGCTCTGCAGGGATAGACTCTGGCGGAGCAGGAGTCAAAGAAGATGGAATATAAAAGCCCGGAGAGAAGGAAGCAGAAGTAAAATAAGATGACAGAGATGGCTGGGTGAATGCTGGATGGGGAGTGTGAATCATCATCAGATATGGTACAAATGGGTGAGGAGGCTTAGATATAAAGGGTGGTGAAAAAATGGGAGGCCTAAATATCTCGTGTGTCCCTATGGACACACCGGGATCAGCATGTGGGATGGATGGTATGTCAGTGGGAGGGGCAGGGTCTAATCAGGTATGTCGACAAGATCGTCTAGCTCTTGTACCACCCCTCGTATGAACACCCTAAGTACTGGGACCATTACTAAGCTACTCATCAAATAACTGTTGCCTAATAGAAGGATCCTACAAAAATCTTTAAAAAAAATTAATCACATGACATTATATTTTATTTAAATATATTTATTTGAAATAAAATACTCAATACAGACACGAGTGGTGGAATTCCCAGCTCATTCATGCGATGATTGTTGTCCATAATCTTTTTTCATCACCTCTCTTCAATTGGTTTCATTTTCTACATTTGAAAAAAAATATAGGAGTAAATAGAAAAGGATAACTAATGTGTAACCCCAAAAACAAAATAAATGAGAAGGAATAGGGGTGTCCAGGGGGGTGGGTGGGCTGTCCATAGGGGTGGAGTGGTTGAAAAGGGGGTACAGGGTGTTTAGGGGGTGGGAAAGCTATCCATGGGGGTGGCGTGTCTATCCAAGGGGGTACGGGGTGTCCAGGGGGGTGGGCGGGCTGTCCACGGGGGTGGTAGGGCTATCCAGGGGGGTACGAGGTGTCTAGGGGGTGGGAGAGATATCCACGGGGGTGGCGGGCCTGTCCATGGGGGTAGGGGTGTCCAAGGGGTGGGAAGGATGTTCACGAGGGGGGTACGGGGTGTCCAGGGGGTATGGGGTGTCCAGGGGGTGGGCGGGCTGTCCACATGGGGAGGGCGGGCTGTCCACAGGGGTGGGCGGATGTCCAGGAGGTAGTGTAATGGCCTGGACCCACCTAGTCCATTACTTTGCAAAAACATAGCTCCACCAAAATAGTGGCACCAGTCACGTGGGGCACCAGTTATGGTGGCACCGTGATGGACGCACACCAGTCACGGTGGCCCCGTGACGGTCGCACACCGGTGATGGTGGCACGGTGTCCTCACTGAGCGGTCTTTGTCACTTTTTCTAGTTTCTGACTTTTTCCACTCCTGCAACATATCTTTTAATGTAAATATGATTTAATACTCCTTTCAAAGCCATTTATATCCCATAAATATTATCTAAAATCCCCCAAGAGTTGGGAAACCCTTAACTTACAAAAATTTGTGGTTTTTCCTCGGTGTCACGCCCTTCCCCTTACCTTCTAGTTCTTCTCCCGTTGCACGTTTTTCCTCCATTTAAAAGAAACATTTTAATGCACAGCTATTATGCCACCACCCTGATGGGAATAATTAAATAAGAATTAATACCACCGTGTGTATCCTCCCAACCGCAAAGGAATCCATGATCCAAATTTAAAGAGGTTCAAAATTACTTATCCTGTAACAATAGAATTTCATCTTTATATCACGCTAGAGTTTCTTACTTCCCCTTCTTGGCTGGATTTATTTCTTCTCCCTAGTGCGCTTGTAGTCCCTCCTTCCCAAGGCTTGTGGTGCGCATGTGCTGGAGTTTTCTACTCATCCTTGGAGTCCCCGGAGTTCCTCCCTTACAAGCCATGCTTCCTCAGTTCTCGACGCGTGGAGAAAGACTTCATCATTGATCATCCAGGTAGGGATATTCCTTCATATCTCCTTACTGTGAATCATACGGGGTGGGTACACTATTGTTCTGTAGGAATAGATGAAACCAAACCCTAACAAAGATAATAAATAGACTATTAAAAAATGATGGGGAGTGTTTTACGTTTCTGCTGTACTCTTTTATAATTTCTATATGTTGTGAACTGTATGGGCTATGATCACTCAAAATCATGGCCGTTGGTGGTCTTTCCTTATGCACTAATGAAACCTTGTCTTCTGTGATAATTTAATGGCTCTAACATGGAAATTTGGTTAATTATGTAAACTCGTCCGATTAAATGAATGTCCAGTGAACAAAAAACCTTGTGTGATCACCCCGGTTAACCAAACAGAAAGAAGAAAACTTAGTGAATGATGTACTTGAGTCTGGAAACATCCTTGTTCTATCTTGGTGGCATGTCTGTTTATTATGCTCGATGCTTATGGGGTGATGTGGATGAGGATGGTATCCCCTATTGTGGCATGATTTTTAGTCATGAATCTGAAGCTATGTGGGGCTGTATGTCGAGCCTTGGTTTGGTTCCGGTACTTTGAGGGATCTCATTGATCCCTTTGTTGTTGTGACTTTACAAGAGAACCAGGTATGAATTATTAAATTGATGTTTGGCTGTTTCATTTTCTCTAGCTTGTGGTTATGACTGTTAGTTTCCCAGTAGTGAAAAATTTACTTAAATGGGATTACTTGAACATGAATCCAGAATGGTTTAAATGGGGAGTTGGTTTTGGAAATGAGTTGTGACTTGGCCATGAGTGTTGTGCCTTTCTTCTGGGAATGAATAGTAATGAGGGTGTTTGTGCTTAGGTTGGTTTTGGAAACCCTAGTTTGGGATGAGTACCTGTTAGCTATAAATAATATTATAGTTCTTATGTTTCTTATTCACACCCCACCCAAGTTGAGCACTTAGTGTCGAACACCCCCATTCCATGGGGGAGGGTGTTTTTCCCAACACTCCTATGAGTGGATGGTTATTACCTCCCTTTCTACTCCCTTTACTGAATATCCCAAGACTCTTCAGGTAGGATCTGATGGCCTGAGGTCCATTATAGCCCAAGATTCTTCGGGAAGGGTAGTTTTGGTGGTTGGCCTAGGTGTGTGCGGCCAGATTGTTTCTCAAGAGTCTTCAGGATGAGGCACATGTGTATTTGGGCATGGAAGTAGTTGTTTTGGACCAGGTGTTTGCAGGAATGGTTACGCGTGGTGGTTGTGTCCTAGGTGTTTGTAGGCGGGATGTGTGGTTGTGGCCCAGGTGTGTGTGGGCGGGGTGTGGCAGTGGGACTGCGATGAGAATGGCAGTATTGGTTCGATGCGTAGGATGTCTTCAATAACCAGTGGAAAAGTGGCGCGGGGTACCCCAACATCGATGTGCTATTACTATACATTACATGACTTGCGTTATTTGGGGAGTGTTACCTGGTGAGGCTGGGTTGGATAGTTTTCCTTGCTAGGTGCTTTGATTATCTCTTTTCTCACAGGGCATTAGAATGCCTCCCCACTTGTGCACAAGAGTCTTTGGTTTTCCCTACTGATTATACATTTATGCTCACCCTACGTATATAAAACTACTTTCAGGTTTCCAGGAGGACTTCAGGGATCATGCAGGGCCGTACTAGCTAGGAAGTTGGGATAGTTGCATTTGCTATTTTTCTTTTCTGTGGTACTTTACCTTTGTAGTCTCCTTTTACTTTGTGGCATTTACTTTTGTAATATGAATATGGCAATGGTTTTGCTTGCCTTTCTTTTACCCCCAATTTTGGTGTTGTTGGGATTTACTATCTTATCTCTGATCCTAATAAAGAAAAAGGGTAATGCCTTCCATCTTGTGTGTGATTCTATACCCTTGGTGCTATTCGCCACATCGGGGCCTATTGAAGGCGGGTCTCGGGTGTTATTATCTCTTCTTCAACTTGAAGAAGTAAGGGTCTGGAAATCTTCTATCCCTTCCCTCATCTTGGTGAACGCGGGTCGTGACAGAATGGTATCAGAGGAGGTCGAGAGATAGGATGAAGTCTGGGGTTAGGCACAGTGAAGACTACATGGGATGGTAGGGAAACAATGTTGGGTGATCTTGGTGCATGAAATAGGCCAGGGAAGACCGACTAGGACATGGGATTTTAGGCCCCCCGTGATCCGATGCAAGGACTTTGGGCCTACCTAATGGCCAAGTAAGGATACATTGATTGTAGGGTAGAGACCCTAGGGAAGGCACATGCATCATAATGACTTTTTCTTCATATGTTTTATGGGTATTTGGGGATTTCAAATAAATAAGAAGTCTAAAAAATTTAAGAACAATATTCTACACTACTCAGGCTTAGGCATTCCTTATTTACCATGAAGCTATGGAACTTAGGAGATGACCACGAGTAGTGCGGGAGATCGAGGCGCAAGAGGTTGACTTGGCTGATTGGTAGAGGACTGACTGAGAGGAGGAGGACGATCAGTGGAAGAGGATGATTTATTCCTTTCAGCGGCAGACCCTCGGGAAGTACGAGGGTAACCTCTAAGACATGGAGATAGAGAGCTGGATATAGGAGATGGTGGTAGATTTCAGCTTGATCCGGGCTATGATAGAGTACTGGGTTCCTCTAGCTATAATCCAGATGCGTGGAGTAGTGCGTCAGTGGTGGATGCTTTATCTTGTGGAGAAGAGGGAGGCTGAGGTTATGTGGGATGACTTCGAGAAGGAGTTATGGGTGGAATTCTTCTCTTCCACAATGAAGGTTGGGAAGAGGCAGAAACTACTCTCCCTCTAGTGGGGGAGTTTGTCAGTGAGAGAGTTGGGGATCAAGTTCAAGGATCTCCTTTTCTTTTCTCCTGACCTCTTTCCAGATGAGGAGTCTCGGGTAGGACGCTTGGAAGAGGCACTTCGACCTTCTCTCCAGTATGTTGTTACTCCATTCACCCTACTGATGTACTTGGAGGTCCAGAAGATGGATGAAGTGGTGGAAAGGATGCACACTCTGAGAGGTTTATCGCGAGAGGGAATCTAGTTGGGCTCGTCAAAGGGGAAATCCATCTGCAGTAGGCCTCCAGCATTAGGGCCATATAGGTTTCGACCAGTAGGAAGCAGACCTCAGCCGTTCCAGTTCCGATCCCCTGGCCCTCGCCCTTTCCTTTCAGGCCTGGGACCGAGATGCTTCCTCTGTGGAATCTATAGGCACATTTGGAATCAGTTCCTGGACACAGTGCAGTACGGCGAGGGTGGGCGGGTTCAACGCCAACCTCAGCAGCAGTAGTTTCCACTTAGGCCCTTTTAGTAGCAGTATCAAGGGAAGAAAGCTCCCACTCCTATGAGGGTAGGCATTTTAGGAGGGGACCTACCTCAGGATGCTCCTCAGGGACCTCGACCGGGGCGCGATCGGGGAGGCGGCTGACAGTCGAGGGGCAGGGGAGCTGGGCATGGGAAGTTCCACGCCGCTGAGGTAGCAGTTCCTGCAGTGCCAGAAGTTGTTCGAGGTACGATCAGAATATTTAGTACTCTTTCCTATGCCTTGTTCGATACATGAGATTCTCAATCCTTTGTTGCACCCAGTCTGGCCTATGCTCTGGGTTTAGACCATGGGAGACTTCCAGTGCCCCTGGTGGTGAGCACACCTGTCGGAGGTCAGACCGATTTGTTTTATGTTTGCCGAGGGTGTAGACTAATGATAGGGCCACATCAGTCTATCAAGGATCTTCTACTGTTTCAGATACAACCATTAGATGTCATCCTAGGCATCGACTGGCTGTTCTCTGTGTGTGACATCATTGATGACATCTGAGGAAGGGTCGTGTTTTCAGATTTAGGTGGCCGATGTGTAACTTACATCGGCGAGTAGGGTTACTAGAAAAGCAGCAGGCAAGAGGAGCCCCTCCTTTCCTTGTTATCTAAGATATTAGTGGAGTCGGTGGATACAAAAATGTTGGATGTTCCTGGGATCGTCAGTGAGTTTATGGACGTCTTCCCTAAAGAGGTGGCAACTCTACCTCCTCGGCATGACGTTGAGTTCGGGATAGGCTTGCAACCTGGTGCCCATCCGATTTCGATGGCTCCCTACCAGATGGCACCTTCTGAGTTGCGGGAGTTGCGGATTCCAATTGATGATCTGATGAAGAAGGGTTTTTTTCGACAAGTGTGTCACCATGGGGTGCTCCAGTCTTATTCGCAAAGAAGACAGATGGCAGTCTTAGGCTGTGTATAGACTACGAGAGACTAAATCAGGTAACAGTCAAAAACTGTTACCCTCTATCGAGGATATATGACCTTTTCGACTAGTTAAAAGGGGCAGGGTGGTTCTCCATGATTGACCTGCGGTTGGGATATCACCAGTTGAGGGTGATGGAGGGCGAAATCTCGAATACTGTCTTCAGGTGTAGGTATGGACACTTTGATTTTGTAGTCACGTCATTAGGTGTTACGAATGCTCCAGCTGTGTTCTTGGGGCTCATGAACTCCATATTCCAGGAATACCTCGATCGGTTCATAGTCGTGTTTATTGACGATATCTTGATCTACTCAAGCTCAGAGGTAGATCATGCTGAGCACCTGAGAATGGTTTTAGAGGTCCTCCGACAACACCAACTCTATGGGAAGTTTTCCAAGTGCAAGTTCTGGATGCGAGAAGTGTGCTTCCTTGGGCACGTGGTGTCCGAGCTGGGAATAACAGTGGACCCATCAAAGGTCGAGGCGGTTTTTTCTTGGGTAGCACCCAAGAACGTGGAAGAGGTTCGTAGTTTCTTTGGACTAGCATGCTACTATCGGAGGTTCGTGCCCAACTTCTCCCGAGTTTCATAACCCTTGACAGTTTTGACCAAGAAGGACTAGGCTTTTGGGTGGAATGGGCAATATGAGGCAGACTTTAGCTATCTGAAGGAGAAGCTGGTAAGTGCCCCGGTGTTGAGGTTTCCAGAAGAAGGGGCGACGTATGAAATATTTTGTGATGATTCAGGACAAGGCCTCAGGTGTGTGCTGATGCAACGACAAGGGGTGATCTCTTATGGATCTAGAAATTTACGTCCCCATGAGTGTAATTATGACACCCACGATCTGGAGATTTCGGCAGTCTTGTTCACACTAAAGTTGTGGCGAAAAAACCTCATCGGGGAGCGCTTCGTGGTCTTCACGGATCAAAAAAAGCATGAAGTATATCGTCAACCAATAGGACCTGAACATACGACATCAAAGGTGGATGGAGTTCCTTCAGGACTACGACTTTGAGATTTCCTACACCTCAGGAAAAAGGAATGTGGTGTCCGATGCCTTGAGTAGGAAGTTGTAGAAGGATGCAGTTCGAGAGTCGGCATATTCTTGGAAGGCGATGGAGGATTTTGCTGCCCTTCACCTGGATGTAAGGATGGATGGTGGTAGAGGTTTCATGTATCCGATGGCAGTTCAGTCTTCTCTACTACAGTAGGTGGAGGAGTATCAGTGGGGAGACATAGAGAGTGAGGTGATGTGTGACCGGGTTAACCAAGGCGATGCTCCGGAAGGGTTGATGGAGGATGGTCAGAATCAGATGCTTTTCCAAGGAATGTTGTTTGTTCCAGAGGCGATGCGTGAGAGGGTTCTGGTGAGTTCCAGAACTCACCCCTAGCAGTGCACTCGGTAGTTTCCAAGATGTATCAGGGTTTGAAGTGTCATTTTTGGGGGCCCGGGGTAAAGCGGGCTATGGCAGAGTTCGTGGCCAGGTGCCTAGTGTGTCACTAAGTGAAGGCTAAACACCATGTTCTAGGTGGTCTGTTACAACCTTTAGATGTCCCCGAGTGGAAGTGGGACAACATCTCAATGGATTTCATCATAGGTCTACCCAAGGTTCATGGAGCCTGTGACACTATCTGGGTAGTGGTGGACCGGTTGAGAAAATTGTCTCACTTTCTGGCGATCAAGGAGTCGGGTGCAGTGGATGCCTGAGCATGGAGGTACGTGGATGAGGTGGTGCGATTGCATGGAGTTCCGAGGTCTATAGTCTCGAATAGGTATGAATGGTTTACCTTAAGAGTCTGGAGGGAATTGCAGCATGATTTTGGCACCCAGTTATGTCTTAGCACTGCTTTCCATCCCCAGATAGATGGACAGACATAATGCACCATCCAGACGTTGGAGGATATGCTACGAGCATGTATTCTGGATTTTGGGGGATCGTGGGTGTGACACATTCCTCTAGAAGAGTTTTCCTACGATAATAGCTATCACTCTACCATTGGCATGGATCTATTCGAAGCCTTGTACAGAAGGCCAAGTCGCTCACCCGTGTGTTGGACAGAGGTTGGGGAAATAATCGTTCTTGGCCTGGAAGTGGTGCAGAGCACGATGGAGAAGGTTTGGCTTATATGGGAGGGGATGAAGGTGGCTCAGGACCAGCATAAGTAATATGCCAACAATAGGAGGATACCCTTGGAGTTTGAGGTCGGGGACCATGTATTCTTGAAGGTATCCCCTCAGCGTGGACAACAGAGGTTTGAGAGGGGGAGTAATCTTTCTCCAAGGTTCATCGGACCCTTATAAGTATTTCGACGGGTCATAGAAGTGGATTATCAGCTAGCTCTATAACCGCCACTACTGAGAATACATGACATCTTACATGTGTCACAACTCCGACGGTATCTACATGACGTTTCACACATCCTCGACTGGGGAAAGCTGGATATTGAGGATGCTGTGAATTTTGTGGAAAGACTAGTGAGGATCGAGGATCGTGAGGAGAAGGTGCTTCGTGGATAGACCATTCCTTTGGTTCGTGTGTTGTGGAGGCATGGAGGGCTCGAGAAAAGTACCTAGGAATGGGAGATGCATATGTGCACCTAGTACCTAGAGCTATTTTGAGTTTTGTTCTGTTTTGTTGTAATTGTTTTTGATGGAACGCTTTACTTGTTAACTATGGAATGTGCAGTTTTCCTTGTTCTATGGATGTGTGTGAAGAGTCCTTACTATGGGGAGGGGATTACCTGATACCTAATCAAGAAGCATTAAGGTGGATGCGATTAAACCCGTGCGGGCGAGTCAGTGCCACCCAATGCAGATAGTATCTTGACATGGAGGAAGAAACTCTCTAACCCAGATGACTGGACAGTTTGACCTTTGAATGTTTCCTGGTTACTCGAGGGAGAGGAGTTCCAAGATGTCGATGAGGTTCACTCTTGAGAGGTATCTTTCAAGGTGGTTGTTCGGAAACCCTCTTTTCTTCGGGTCTAGTTTTGATTCTCGAGGGCGAGAATAGTTTGAGAGGTATCTGATGTAATGCCTCGGACCCACCTGGTCCATTACTTTGCAAAAATACGACTCCACCGAAACGGTGGCACCAGTCACGGGGGCACCAGTGATGGTGGCATCATGAAGGTGGCACCGTGTGGGTGGCACCGTGAGGGTGGCACCGTGAGGGTGGCACCGTGAGGGTGGCACTGTGATAGTGGCACCGTGACCTCACCGACCGGTCTTCGCCCCTTTTTTCCAGTTTCCAACTTTTTCCACTCCCGCAACATATCTTTTAACATAAAGATGATTTAATTCCCCATTAAAAGCCATTTAAAGCCCATAAATAATATCTAAGATCCCCCAAGATTTGGGCAACCCTTAACTTACCAAAACATGTGGTTTTTCCTCGGTGTCACGCCCTTCCCTGTACCTTCCAGTTCCGCCCCCGTTGCGCATTTTCCTCCATTTAAAAGAAACGGTTTAATGCATCGCCATTATGACACCACCCTGATGGGAATAATTAAATAAAAATTAATCCCATCGTGTGTAACCTACCAACTAGAAAGGAAACCATGATCTGACTTTAAAGCGGTTCAAGATTCCTTATCCCGTAACAATAGAATCTCTTCTTTATATCACTCTAGAGTTTCTTCCTTCCCCTTCTTGGATAGATTTTTTTCTTCTCCCTAGTGAACTTGGAGTCCCTCATTTCCGAGGCTTGTGGTGTGCCTGTTCTGGAGTTTTTCTACTCATCCTTGGAGTCCCTAGAGTTCCTCCCCTGCAAGCCGCACATCCTCAGTTCTCGACGCATGGATAAAGACTTCATCATTGATCATCTAGGTAGGGATATTCCTTCATCTCTCCTTACTGTGTATCATGCGGGGTGGGTATGCTATTTTTTATGGGAATGGATGAAACCAAACCCTAACAAAGATAATAAAAAGACTGGTAAAGAATTATGGGGAGTTTTTTACTTTTCTGCTATAATCTTTTATAATTTCTATATGTTGTGAACTGTATGGGCTATGCTCCCCGAAAATCATGGTCGTTGGTGGTATTTCCTTATGCACTAATGAACCCTTGTCTTTTTTGATAATTGAATGGCTCCGACATAGGAATTTGGTTAATTACGTAAACTCAGCCGATTAAATGAATGCCTAGTGAACAACAAACCTTGTGTGATCACCCCGGTTAACCAAACAGAAAGAAGAAAACTTAGTGAATGATGTAATTGAGTCTGGATACATCCTCGTTCTGTCTTGGTAGCATGTCTGTTTGTTCTTCTTGATGCTTGTAGGGTGACTTGGATGAGGATGGGATCCTCTATTGTGGCACGATTGTTGGTCGTGAATCTGAAGTTGTATGTGTTTGTATCTCGAGGCTTTTTTGGTTCCAGTACTTTGAGGGATCTCACTGATCCCTTTGTTGTTGTGACTTTACAAGAGAAATGGGTTTGAATGCTTAAATTACTGTTTGGATGTTTCTCTTTCTCTAGCTTGTGGTTATACCTATTAGTTTCCCAGTAGTGCAGAATTTACTTAAATGAGATCACTTGAACATGAAACCAAGAATGGGTTAAATGGGGAGTTGGTTGTGGGAATGAGTTGTGACTTGGCCATGAGTGTTGTGCCTTTCATCTATGAATGAATAGTAATGAGGGTGATTGTTATTAGGTTGGTTTTGGAAACCCTAGGTTGGGATGAGTGCCTGTTACCTATACATATACTTTTAGTTCTTATGTTTCTTATTCGCATCCCACCCAAGTTGAGCACTTAGTGCCGAACACCCCCATTTCATGGGGGAGGGTGTTTTTTCCAACACTCCTATTAGTGACTGGTTATTAGCTCCTTTTCTGCTCCCTTTACCAAATAGACCAAGACTCTTCATGCAAGTTGTGACGGACTGAGGTCCATTATAGCCCAATATTCTTCGGGCAGGGTAGTTGTGTTGGTTGACCCAGGTGTGTGCGGGCAGGTTGTTTCCCAAGAGTCTTCGGGATGAGTCCCAGGAGTCTTCGGGCATGGCAGTAGTTTTTCTGGCCCAGGTGTTTGTGGGAATGGTTACACATGGTGGTTGTGGCCCAGGTGTTTGCAGTTAGGATGTGTGGTTGTGTCCCAGGTGTGTGCGGGTGGGGTGTGGCAGTGGGACTACGGTGAGAATGGCGGGATTGGTTCGATGCGTAGGATGTCTTCAATAACCAGTGGGAAATTGGCGCGGGGTAACCCGAACACTAATGTGATATTACTATACATTACTTGAATTTTGTTATTTGGGGAGTGTACCTTGGTGAGGCTTGGGTGGATAGTTTTCCTTGCTAGGTGATTTGGTTATCTATTTTCTCATAGTGCAATAGAGTGCCTCCCCTCTTTTGCATGCGAGTCTTTGGTTTTCCCTACTGAGTATACTTGTATGCTCCCCCTACGTATATAAAACTACTTTTAGGGTTCCAGGAGGACTTCAGGGATCATGAAGGGCTGTACTAGCTTAGTCTTTGGGACAGTTGCAGTTGATGTTTTTCTTTTCTTTGGTACTTTACCTTTGTAGTCTCCTTGTACTTTGTGGAATTTACTTTTGTAACATGCATATGGGAATCGTTTTCGTTGTCTTAACTTTTACCCCCCCATTTTTGGTGTTGTTGGGATTTACTATCTTATCTCCGATTCTAATAAAGAAAAAGGATAATTCCTTCCATCTTGTGTGTGATTCAATAACCTTTCTTCTATTCACCACTCCGGGGCCTATTGAAGGCGGGTCTCAGGGGTCATTATCTATCCTTCAACTTGAAGAAGGAAGGTTCTAGAAATCTGCTGTCCCTTACCTCATCTTGGTGAAGGTGGGTCGTGACAGTTAGGGAGTGTACATTGTGATGGCGTGTCTATCTAAGGAGGTAGGGGGTGTCCATGGGGGGTGGGGTGTCCACATGGGTGGGCGGGCTATCCAGGGGGTACGAGGTGTCCAGGGGGTGGGCGGGCTGTCCACGTGGGTGACTGAGCTGTCCAGGGGGTATGTGGGTGTCCAGGGGTGGGTGGGCTTTCCATGAGGGTGGGGGCGATCCATGGAGGTAGGGGTGTCCAGGGGGTGGGTGGGCTATCTCGATTGGGGGATGTCACTCGTTCCCTTCTACATCTTGGAATCATTAGAAATATAAGAGAGTTCATGTGAATGATTTAGACCTTCTTGTTTTTCCAGCCACATCCTCATTCTAGATTAAAATATTTTTCTCCTATATAATGATCTTTGTGAATATAAATGATTTTTTTCAAGGTTATTTACATGGAAGAGAGGTTTGAGGCAAGGACAAGCTCTATCTCCTCTCATTTTTGTGATTTTCATACATGACTTTTGTCACATTCTGAAGTCTCAAATCTCTGTTTGATTCTCATTCATGTTATATTAACGTTGTGGTAAGACATCCATATCCCATCTTTGTTTTGTGAATGATATTTTATTTCTCTCATTTGGAAATATATAATATTTATCAGTATTGAAATATGACATAGATTTATTCTCTTCCTTTTCTTGATTGACTATTAATCTTTCAAAAGCCATGATGTTCTTGGATATAAATTACTCTAATGGCTGGGATAGTTTTGATGATGATATGGTTATTAAGGGAGTATACCTTTCTCTTTTCTACCTTGGGGTCCCCCTTATTACTTCCATGCTTAGATTCATAGACTGTATGGCTTTATAGGAGAGAATTTTTAGAATAATTAATGTTTGGTCAAATAATTTTTTTCCTTCACTGGACTATTACAACTTGTTCAATATGTTTTACTTAGGATGAAATATTATTGGTGTCATCAATTCATGTGACCAAATAAATTGGTTAAGTCCATTAAATCAAATCATTAGATAATTATTTCAAAATTCCATTATCTTGTTACTTTTGGGGATTAAGTGGAGTTGGAATTGATGAATTATACTAAGGAGGAGGGATGCTTAGGTATTAAGTGGGATGAGAACTGGAATAAGTCACCCATGTTTAAAAATGTTTGGGATCTTTTTAATCCTTATTTTTCTTCATTTTTGATTGACTAGGATAACATTTTTCTACTTGGTCACTCCAAGTTTTGGGTGGAAAAGTCTAATTGGATTTGTCATGGACATGGAGGAAAGTGTTGGGGTATGAGACTTTCATAGAGACTAACTCCATTTTGGTAGGTAATATATATTCTTTATTATCTTATGTTTTGATTCTTGGCTTTCTAGGGGACCTATTTTCTTCTCTATCGGTAACAAAATAATATATTATTCAAGGTTATCCATGTTTCACTCACTTATGGAAATTATCTCTATTGGATCATGGAATCCACCAATTTTTGTTTCTACTAATATCATGGATATAGGGATAGAGATCCTTTATTTTTGTTAGCATGGAAGAGATTTTGAAAGGATTATACGGAATGGATATTATGGGTTCTCCGTTCTCATGGTTTGGGATGATCCTAGGTAGAAATTTGTTTTGCTACCATGGAGATCTTTGGTTTGGAATCATTTCTCCCAAACTAGGTTTTCAATCCTTTTATGGATTGGAAACCGTAATTGTCTGACCACCTAAGACCGGTTGTTGAAAAGGGTCTTGGATTTTCTTAATCATTGTTTTATTTATGAATTGGAATCTGATAACATTGATCTCCCATTCTACAACTATAAGCTATATAGGAAGATTTGAAAGTCTTTATTATGCCTCTATAATGTTTAATTATATGCTTATTCTTTTAGAGCCATTTTATATTGGTGTAATATCTTGTTTATTGAGGAATAATTGAAAATTGTTTTGGGATTTCTTGGGCTTGTCACTTTGGCATATTTTATTTTTATGGAGAGAAATTATGAGTTACAGGGTTCCTCATATCATTGTGGAATCTTTATTTGGTTAAAGTATGAGATTGTTATTTAATCCAATATAAATTCTTATAAACAGTTCCCTAATAATATGGTTTCTCAGGGGTTGGTTTGAATGTTTTACCTTTTATGTTCTTTTGTTAGGGATGGATACTAATTTTACTATGTACTGGGCTGGCCTATGTTCTAACATGCTTTTTGTTATTTGGATGGTGGTTGGGATACATGATTGTGAGTGAGTTTCTACTTGTTGGTTGTATTCTCTTGTGGTTTTTGTTTTTATGTTTAATTCTTTAGTTATATGGTGGTGTTGTTTCTAGTTCTAGGGGTTTTTGTGCTAATATGTTTGGAGGGTGTGAGATACTTGTTTTTTGGACCTGGGTGAGGGTTCTGGCTGTTGGATTGGAGGGTTTTTTCTGAGGGTATGTTGGAAGGGGGCTAAGATACTCTGTTTGGTGTAGGTTCTAGAAACTCATGTATGGAGTGTCTTGGTTCAAGTGTAGTTTGTTGTTATTACTCCATTTTTTGTCTTTGGTTCTATGGGTATGTGTTGGGAAAGGCCCATGTGACAATGGGTGATGTTAATCTCTAGTGGTGTGTGAGCTCCCCTCCCACCACACACCCCCCCGATCCCCCCCTCCCCCAACTCTTTCCTGCAGCCCCCACCCTCCACACTGCACAACCCTCACCCCTACACCCCACCCTACACAGCCACCCCCAACATCCCCCCCAAAGCCAACACCTCTCCCACTGTACAGCCCCCAATCCCACTAAACACACCCCTACAACCCCCACCTCCCACTACACAGCCCCCTCATAGCCACCCCTCCCACTAAGCAACCCCCTCCCACTACACAGCCCCCTCCCACTACAAAACCCCCCTCCCCACCACCCCACTACAGTCCCCACCCCAACACCCCACAACCCCCTCACCCCTGCAACCCCAACCCTACATATCCCCCTCTACAACCACCACTACACCCCACACCCCCACAACCAACTCCCTCCCACTATATAGCCCCCCCCACTCCCACTCCAGACCACTACATCACCCCCATACCCAACCCCTCTCACTACACAGCCCCCCCTACAGCTACCCCCCAACCACCCTACAGTCCCCCTCCCTCACCTCCCCTTGCAGCCCCCACCCCCACATTTCACACCCCCCTCACCCCATGCTTCCCCCACCCTACACACCCACCCCCTACAGCCCCCCACCCACACAACCCCCCTACAGTCCCCCTCCCTCACCTCCCCCTACAGCCCCCACCCCCACATTGCACATCCCCTCACCCATTGCAGCCCCACCCCACACACCCATCCCCCTACAGCCCCCACACTAAACAACCCATCTACATCTTACCACCTCCCACTACACAACCCCCCCCCCCCCCACTCCCACTTCACACCCCCTATATCCCCCTCACACTACACAACCCCCTACAACCCCCTCATACTGCATAGCTCTCACCCTCCCACCTTCCCACTGCACAGACCCCCTGTAGCCCACCCAAACCACTCCCACTACACCCCCCATTCCCACTACACCCCCTACAACCCCCTCCCACTGCACAACCCCCCTACAACCCCTCCCACTGCAAACCCCCCCACATAGCCAACCCCCTCCCATTTCACAACACCCCCCCATTGCCTCAAAAAATAAATTATGAAATTGAGACCCATAGTAGGTCTCCCAACCATTTAAGAACTCACTACCATGTTGGATCAATATAATATGACATCACTAAAATATCAATATAAGACATGAACCATGCTTCTAATCAAAAGGGTATCAATATGAAACCTAAACATAACATGACATGTGACTCTATTTGATGTGGAATAACAAACACTTACATGAATCAAGGATGGATCGCAGGTTGGAAAGAAGGGTTCACAAAGAATAGGGGAGCTGTCTTTTATGGATAATCAAAACAAAAAACGAAATACAACCTTGTATTCAAATAAATCTTAATGAAAAATGAAATAAATGGAGGTAGAACATAAAAATCATAACTTACAAATTTTATATGGAAGAAGAAACAATCGGTTGCTCAGAAGAAGGGTTTGCATGCTATAACAATGTGAGCTCTCATTTAGGGTGCAATGTGGGAGGATCCCGATATGAATTGGGGCTGAATTTGTAGAATTATATCCCAAAGGTTTTAAAAAACCATTGGTAAATATCATACCTATACCAACTGTTCGAAACTGTTAGCATAAGGGGGGAACCTATCACCAATCCCAACGGTTTCAAAAAACTGTTGGGAAAACGACCACCTATCCCAATGGTTATATATAACTGTTGATAAAGGTGTCCTACCCGGGCCTATCCCATTGTTTTTTCAAACCAATGGGGAAAAAAACTCTATAAATTACTATACCAACGGTTTTCAACAAACTGTTGGTATAGAAATCCTATCCCAATAGTTTTTCTAAATCACTGGGATATAGGAGTTGGTATAGAAGGAATTTCTATTAGTGATCTAGAACAACTCTACCATTCCTAATGGTACATCCAAGAGAATGTGATCCATTTGAAACATCCTACTAGGCTCAGCTCCAGTGCTCAGCACAAGAGGATCAGTCATCACTGTATTGTTCCCAACACAAGACTAAGGGAATCCGAGTAGAGAGGCCCAGCCTCACCACTATACACTTATGAGGGAGCCCTGCTTCTAACCATATTACAAAACCTTTTAACTCCTATAAGGATTGGCCTACACCTCAATCTGTCGTGGGAGCACTAGATCCTATATAGGTATCATTTACATCAAGTGGATGGGCCCGCTTCTCGTAACTATGTCGGACAGCTGAGGGAGCTCCAACTCTAGTGGAGGACCTACTCCCCACCACTACTCGGGATGGGGGAGTGCAACTTCGTAAGTGAGGACCCACACCCTGATCCCATAGGGGAGTACTAATCATAAAGGACTTTCAACCTTATCCTATAGGGGAGTACAACTTTTTAAGTTGAGGACCCACACCATACCCAGTAGGGGAGTACTACTCATTGACTGGAGGACTCGCGCCCTGGTATGATAGGGGAGTACCGACTCTATCGGTTCATGTGTGGAGGACCCACACCCTAAAAAAACATGGGAGTACTGAATCCTATCAAAGAGGACCCACACCCTACCTAGTAGGGGTCTGATTCTATATACATAATATATGGAAGACCTGTACCCTAGTCCTATAGGGGAGTACCGACTCCATGGTTAGAGGACCCGCTCCTTGGTCCCACAAGGGACTACCTACTCTTCCTTTATGAACATCTCCAAGAACCCAAAACCTAGTCCTTTAGGGGATTAAAAACCCTATAGGAAGCTACCCAATTTAAATGAACCCACTCCCATGATGCGGAGAGTCCCATTCTTTACGAGACACGCTGATTCCGCTCAAGAGTGCTTATACCAGGAGGACCTTTTCCTCAAACCATTTATTTTTTTGTATAACTTCCCCCCAAAACCATTTATATTATCTCAAAAAGGAATGTATAATCACAAGGGTCCCAAAACCATAAATGTTTCATCAAATAGATGCTCTTTTTGAAAGTTATGAGCATTTTAGTAAAAAGGGGTTGGTGGGGTCCGGGTCCGGTCTGACCTGGCCCGGGGTTTGCTGACATGACTCATGTCTGACCTGAACAAGGTCCGGCCTGACCATTTAGATCGACCCAACCCTCCGGGCCCGCCCCGACCATTCAGGTTGACATGACCCTCTGGGCCCGCCCCGCCTGAGCTGAGCCCAACCCTCTGCCGGGTCCGACCCACTGTTCTAGCCTGGCCTGCTGAGCGGGCCAGTTCGGTCCACCTGGGATGTGAAAGGTGCTGCATCCCCACCCCATCAATGTGCCCTACGGATCCTCTAAAATAGGTATCCATGTAAACATGGTTGTCGGTGCTGGCGCATGCCGCCTCCCGCACGCAGCCTCCACCTCTCCCACGTGGCTGCTGCCACTGGTGCCAGCATGCTGATGGCCCCTTCTGCGGGCCACTGGTGCTTCTCTGCTGCTCCATTTTTTGATCTAGAAGATGTTTGGGAATAATTTGGTCACATTCTTCATCACCATGGTCTCAAATCCAAGTTTCAAACCATTATTCAAGAAAATGACCGAGAAAAACTATCTCCCGTGTCGCTTTGATCCATCAGTCGTCATCGCACCTTCGTCATGACGTGTCCATCT
This sequence comes from Viscum album, assembly GCA_963277665.1. Classification (NCBI taxonomy): domain Eukaryota; kingdom Viridiplantae; phylum Streptophyta; class Magnoliopsida; order Santalales; family Viscaceae; genus Viscum; species Viscum album. The sequence continues at coordinate 1,117,478,399 of OY728146.1, forward strand.
CATATTCATTATATCAGATCATTACGCCAAAAAACTAACTTGAAAATATCCTTCATTCATAACCCTATGAAGAATAAATAATGAACATAGATAAAGGGGGAAGAAACCACTGGAAAAAACCGAGGAATGAACCTAGACCGTTGTTCTACCTTGGTCCTCTCCTATTAGAAGGACCGAGAAACTAAAAAAAAAACAGAATTGAATGCCCAAGATCAAACTCAAAATCACACATTCCTACAAGAATGATCGAAATACGGGTCAACCTGTTCGTTGTTAGTCAGTTTTCATTTTTAGATAAAAGAATAGGAAAAAAAATTAAACAACACGCCCTACCTGGATTCGGTTCAGTGGTTGATGAAGATCGAAGATGCGTCTTTATCGATCATCGATCCACTGCTCTTATGATCCAAGTACCAATCTTGATTTTCCAATCCATATATGTTTTTTGGAGGTGTCTCCTTCTCATTTCCTTAGAGAATTTCTAGGGTTATCAAAGTAACCTTGGAATTATGAAAAAATAATTTTTAATGAAATTTCACAATACGTCCAATAAAAATATTTTTATTAAATATTTTTTAATGATTATATCCAAAAATTATCTTTCACCCTTGACCCAAGATGGTTAATTTTAGGCCCCACTTAAGGTAAATCCAATTATTTGAATGCAAAGGTGCCCTTTGATTTCTGATTCGGGTACCCATTTAAAAGATATTCCACTTTTTTCTGGAAAACCGCTCACGCGCACTATTAAAAACTGAACATTTTCAACGGACTGTTCTGAACACATGTTGTCTCAACACATGGTCTCCTAATTTTCCCAATAATTTTCTAAAAACAGACTCATGAAAATCCAATTTGTTACATTATACCCACCTTAGGGATTTTCATCCCCAAAAAGAAAAATCCCATGCTCAAGGGTGGAAAACTGAGCCCCCTACTGGACTCCCATGCCAGCGAGCTCATCAAGGGTCTTTATATTCTTACAATAACTCACTTGGAGGAACCACTGAGAAAAAAATCTCAACTACAGCTTCTACTAGACCAATACTATTCAAAATGGGTGCATGTCTCTTTAGCTGAGACAAGTGGGAATGAACCAAGCACCACAGTCCATCTGCTGTCATGGGGTCTAGCGGCTCACCTCCATGATAACTTGATACGGATACTGATGGAACCCCACAGTTCACATCCACCCCTGGATGAACTGTACAACAACCTCTAAAAGTTTCACATGTTCAAGGTTTATGCTTAACATGCAGGGGTATTTACAAACAAAACATTCCTGCCTAAGAGAGAACGCTGGGTCTTACAAGGTCCTCTGTCTAAAACGTATAGATTCCACACAGTTTTCTAAAATAGAAACACTGCCACACCCACTAGTGGAATCCATACTGAGTATGGATGGTATGAAACCATTCCACACTATGGAAACATCACGTGGTCTAACTCTGCCACCACGGAAATGATCCCAAGCAAAAGAAGTCGAGCAGAAAAACTCCATTGGTAGGGCTAGGATATGCTCCGATGCTTCATCATAAATTCTCACCCAGAATATGAAAGACCAAGGTATTCTCCCATTGTACCTCAATACTGGGTTTTAAGAGCCCATTTTTCAGCAATCCCTTTGAGAGAGTCCACACTGTAATGCTTGGGTTTCCCTTTCACCGACAAGGAAACCCCATTTCATCATCACAAACACACAAAACCCTTCACCTAAAATAGTCAATCTGGGCATGAACAATATTAGTATATACCAAGAATGATTTCTTAAGGCCTCAATGCAACAACTAAGAGAACCCAACCACATCTCTTGCCTCCAAGAGTTAGGTCACACTATCATACTTAGTGTGTGATCATCAGATATCCTCCAATAGGAGTATCTAAGCATGAGGGTCAAGTCCATGGTTTGAATATTACCTCTAAGACTAAAAAAATTGTAGTAGAAGAGAATTACTAGCACTAGTGTCTACTATTAAGGTAGTTAAAATAGGAAAAAAAACATAGACCGTACCTCAAATATCTCCTAGAGCCTCTGGGTCATATGCCCTGACCACATAAAACTATCCTTGACAATGTATTTTTGCTCCTTGAGCCTAGCATGGATCACTTGGGGTGGTGGTGGTAACATTTCAAAATGTCTACCACAATCTTCTTCTCTCCTAGCTCCTCTTCCACGTCTGCTGCCATGTTGATCTATCTTCTCCTGCTTTCCCACTACAGAGTATCATTGGATGAATTTTTTAAAAAAGGGATTCTTAACCACAAAGTTTTTCTCTATCACCCTAGCATTAGTAGGAATGCACAGAGGAATAACACTAGCTTATATGTCCCTAAGAACACCTTTCTCAAAGGTCTGAGCCCTAAATTATTGGTTGGGTATCATATCTATTGAGTACCTGAGAAGGTTGGTATGCCTCGATGAACACTTAGATACTGACATGTCATCCCGTCGAAGCTATATAATCTTTTGGGCACACATAGACCTTAGCTTTTATAGTGAGATCCCCTTAGCTAAGAAATTTTCACAAAATTCGTCCACAGAAGAGTCACCTCATTGAAAGAGTGGGTAATCTAAACCCCATCATCTCCCTACTGATCCATGTAGAAGGCTCACCTTTAGGACCACCATCTGATCTAATGGTGTCCCAACTAAATGGGAAACTCAGCCAACAATTCCTACCAGTCCTTAGCCACCTGAACGTTGGGATTGCCTCAGAACCTTAAGGGTAACTATCATCAAAACTCATGAAGTATGCTCAACATGTGCATCTCACCAAATGTTAATATGAGTACTATATGCTACTCTACAGGTGGTTGTATAGCTTGTACACCACCCAGAGGTACTGTATCTGGTACAAAACCATGTACCCATATCTCGTCACCCCGTGAATCATCTTCATGATCACGTGGTGAAATCCTGGATGAATTTATATGTGGAATAATGTTGAAGAAACACAAGATGTAACATGACCAATAGAGTATACCTAGTTAGATGACTCAAAAAGTACATGGAAAACAGAACACATTACTATACGATACATGTACCATCATTTTTCATTACTACTAGTGTTTTCATGTACCAATTCAAAAATCAGAATTCAGGGTCTCGGTGTATAGATACGTTGGCTTCCGTACCAACACTGTATTCCCTAGCCTGAAATCCTAACTCAAAACACTTAACACTGTTTCCCCAAACCAAACTCAAAAACTCTGAGTTCTCAAGGTAGAACCAACCTGCTCTGATACAACTTTGTCAAGACCCGTCCCCCAGGGCCTGTGCTGTGACTAACCCAAGCCCTCTTCCAATAGTCCAGGGGATGGAAACAAGCACCTAGTAGGAATATCCCACAAATGAGAGACATTTTCCTAAGAACCTGTACACACGCACACAACTCCAAGACACAAAGGATGGAGAGTAAAAACACTAAGTAAAGAAAATTCATGCATACCACTACAACACCACAACAGAGTACAATAAAAGGTAAATAAGTAAAGCACAACCAGTCTAGAATACAGGCCCACTAAGTAAAAGAAAACTATAAAGTCCGAATTGCAAATAAGATACTCAGGCTGCTGTATGAAGCTTCCGAAAACACATAGGCTCATCGGATCTCACAAGGTACCATCTGGTTCTTGTCCTAGTCCTACTTTGCTTAGGACTCCGCCAAAGATTCAGTCATATGCATAAGACATGACATGTGCTGGAAAATCCAGTGTAGGGGTGAGTAAATCATTACTTAGTAGTTCACCCCAAAACCCAAGTAAAATACCACAAACAAATCACTACTAAGAAGATATAGTCATCTCAACACAGGTATATGTCAATAATACATATAACAAGAACATCTAGATATAATCTTCTTAGGAACTAAGAATCATAAGGTTCCAACCTCATAGCCAGCAATAGGATTATCATCGTAGGTTTGAAAGGTAACACAAAAAACCCGGAGATCACACTCCATGATCTCAACCATCCTAGATTGCACCAGTCTGAGAGGTAAAATCCACCAGGAAAAGCTCCACCATTTCTAATGGTACATCTGAAAGAATGTGATCCATCAGGAACATCTTACTAGGAACAACTCTAGTTGTCAACACTAGAGGTTCAGTCATCACTGTCTTGCAGCCAACACAAGACTATGGGAACCAAAGTGGAGAGGCCCCCCCTCACCACTGTACATAGATGAGGGAGCCCTACTCCTAACCATCTCGAAAAACCTCTATTTCTTCTATAAAGAGTGGCTTACACCTCAGTTCATCGATGGAGAACTAGCTCCTATCTAGGTATCATTTACATTATGTGGATGGGACCACTCCTTATAACTGTGTCAGGCAACTAAGGGATCTCCAGATCTAATGGAGGAACTGATCCTCACTTCTACTCAGGATGGGGGAGTGAAACTCCGTAAGTGAGGACCTACGCCCTGATCACACAAGGGAGTATGAATCATGAAGGACTCACACCCTGATCCCACATGGGAGTATGACTTTATAAGTTGAGGATCCACACCCTACCCGGTAGGGGAGTACTACTCATTGACTAGAGGACCTGCACCATGGTACGATAGGGGATTACCGAATCTGTTAGTTCATGTGTGGAGGACCCGTGCCCTAGAACAACAGGGGAGTAGGAACTCTAATCATATAGGACCCTCACCCTACCCGGTAAGGGTGTTCCGAATCTATGTATATTAGATATGGAAAACCCGCACCCTATTCCTATAGGGGAGTACTGACACCATGGTTAGAGGACCATCTCCCTGGTCCCACAAAGGTGTACCTAATATTCCTTCACAAACTTCTCCAAGAACCCGCACTCTATTCCTTCAGGGTATTAACACCCCCAGAGGAAGCTATCCAAAGTAAACGAACCCACTCTCATGACGTGGGGAGTCCCATTCTTTATGAGACATGCCGATTTCGCTCATGTGTGGATTTACCAGGAGGAACTTCACCTAAAACCATTTATATTCTAGAAAACATTCTTAAAAACTCACTTAGAGTATCTCAAAAGGACCGTATCTTCACAAGGGTCCCAACTCCATAGAAGGCTTGTCAAACGGACGCTCGGTTTGAAATTTATGGGAATTTTAGTAAAAAGGGGCTGGTTGGGTCAGGGTCCGGTCCGACCTGAATGGACCGAACCAACCTGACCTGACCTGGGTCAGACCTGACCCTCTAGGCCTAGATCCCCCTGGTTGGGCCTGATCTGATCTGTCAGCCCGCCCCAGTTGGGCCCGACCCTACTTGCCGGCCCACCCGGATCTGTCAGCTTGGTCCACTGAGCAGGCCGGTTCGGTCTACCCATGACGTGGCGGGTGCTGTGTCCTCGCTCCATCAACGTTCCCTATAGATTAATCCATGGTTCCAGCTATCCCCACTACTATACTGGTGGCCCCTTCCTTGGGTCACCGATGCTTCTTCAGTGCTCTATTTTCCGATCTGAAAGATGTTACAGAATCCTCAGGTTACGTTCTTCATCGCCATGGGCTAGAATCCATGTTTCAATCCATTCATCCAGAAAATACTTGAGTGATGATATCTCTCGTTCCGCTTCGATCCGTCAGTTTTCGTCGCACCTCCTTCAGGTCGTGTCCATCTCAGATTCGTGATATTGGATCGTTGTTCTGCAAAAAGAACATGTGAAGATCCTTCATTTGTAAACCCACGAATAATGAAGAACACACATAGATAACAGGGGAATAAACCATAGGAAAAAAACAAGGAATGAACCTCAACCATTGTTCAATATGGATTTGGTCCACTCCCATTAGAAGGACCAAGAAATGAAATCAAAACAGAATTAAATCCCCCTGATCAAACATGAAATCGAACCCACCTGCAAGAACGATTGAACCGCAGGTCAACCGATTTGTGGGGTGATTTGAAATAATTTTTAGGTCAAAGAACATGAAAAAAAAATTAAACAACATGCCTTACCTGGATTCAGTTTGGACATTTATGAAGAGTGAAGCTGGGTCATTGTCAATCGTCGATCCACTGCTCTTCCGATCCATGTCCCGATCTTGATTTTCCAATCCATATGCATTTGTCAGAGGTAGATCCTTATCTTTGCCTCATAGGATTTATAGGGTTATCGTAGTATCCTTGGAATTCAGATAAAATAATTTTAAAATAAATCTCAGACTACGTCAAATAAAAATATTTTTATTGAATATTTTTATGATGATTACGTCCAAAAACTATCTTTCACCCCCGACCTCCACTGATCAAGGTTAGAACCCAACTTAGGTAAAGCCACTGATCTAAACGCAATGGTACCCTCAGATTTTTGATCCTGGTACCCATTTAAAATATATTCCACTTTTTTAGGAAAACTGCTCACACACACTATTAAAATCATAACATTTTTCGACAGACTATTCGAAGAATACCAGACCTCAGAATCACACATCATCTTAGTGCATGGTCTCATAAATTTTCCAAGAATTTTCTAAAAATATACTTGGTAAAATCCGAGTTGTTACAAAAACATGATGAAAATTTTTCGTGGAGAGGTAGGATATGTTGGGTGTGTCATGTGTAATATTTCATTAATGAATAATTCAAGAAAGGATTTCTCCATTATGTTTTATTAACAAAATTTAATATCTAAGGCCCTTTAATGGAAATGATATATCATAAATAAATCCATGGCCATGTAATTCTCTAGAAAAGTTCTATTTTCGAAAAGTTGAAGAAAGAGATATCGAGCACATAGGTTGATAGAACTAGCAATGAACCTGCTCGATGGGAGATATTATGATAAATAGATTATATTACATGGTAAGAATTTTTATGAGGTGACATGTTGGTGCAACATTAACTTCTTTCTCTATGGGTGCCTTGGTATGTTGCTAGACGTTAACCTTGGAGATTAGGAAAGTTCACCTAATGCCACTGAGAAAGAGGCCTAGAGGGTCACACACTAAGTGTATCCAGAATCTCAGTTAAATAATTAATTATTTAACAAGTTGAATAAATATTATTCCCAGTCTTGGTTTAATAATTATTCATGTAAGTATGATTTCATTTATTCCATTACTAGTTATTAGATATAATATATTATGTGTTTAATATTTAATAAATATTTATTTTCTATTTTGGTTAATATAATATTTAATTATTTACCAATGAATAATGTATTGATATTTATTTAATAAATAAATAGTCATTATTCAAGGCACGATAAATATTGAGGAGGATTGGTGGACCGAGTTTAAGGGTCCGGTGAGAAATAATATTAAATATTATTTAATTAAATAATATTTAATTATAATAATTTTCAAGCCAAGCACGTGTCATGAAATAACAATATTGCTATTATTATTTAACATGGGGATTTTTTGGGATTAAATAAAATAATAAATTCTTTGTGCAACTATTTAATTATAACCATAACAATATACATATCCAATTATAATATTTTTTTAATTTTCCAATTCAATTGTGCACAAAATTTTGGAGAACACTACTCAAGCCTATAGATTCCTTTCTTCTCCAAGAATGCTCTCAAGAACAAGAGCGATCCTCCTCCACCAGATCAAGGAGAATTATTTGGAAGTGGTTCTCAAGGCAATCAAAGGTGGACGATGAAACCATAAGGATATTCCATGTTATCACCCACAGACTCCTTCAGCGGTATTCAGAGATTCTTGGAACATGTGTGGATCACCTCTCCAAGAGATCTACCCTTGATCTCTACAATGCAACGATGGTGCACTACAGATCTGTGGCAGAATGCATCAATGAATAAAGAATAAACTTGGAGGTAATTCTTATTTAATAAATTAAATATAAAAAAATGTTTTGATCTACTCTATTGGGTTTCGGGTTCCTATTCCTTTGTCATATTTTTTTTATTCAATTCCATCAATCACAACATTCATCATCGCATATATCTCGGATTGATAATCAATTAGGGGACAAAAAATTTGGGCACCACCCTATCTCGAGCTTCGGATGTGCCCGAAACATCCAAGTGGTATTAGAATGGGCACATTATTGTTTCTAATTATTTAAAAATCATTTATGCTTTACACATTCATAATTTAGTTTTTCAATTAAAGTTTAATCATTCTTTTTATCTGAATTACAAGATCTGTTTCTTCCTCCATCATTTCTTGTAGATAGAACATAAAAAATCAATTATATGATTAAAATAAAATCAAGTAACTCATACAGAGGTGCCAAGGATTCTTCCTGGATAACACAGTAGTACACGTCATGTAACCAAAATTACACGACGTGTAGTTGTGTATAATTCATCAGGAGTTAATTCATAAATTACTCAACCCATGTGAATTAATGACCTGTGGTGTGGTTAATTCTTACACCACATGTTTACCAGGAAAAACTGGTCCACGGTCATCCAGACTACACACAGTGTGGCCCACTAGACACAACATGTAGTCCCTTCAGGTCAGGTCCGATCTGTGTATTCCATACACAAACTAGTCAACTAGTGAACGTGTAATGTAAAGTCAACATGGCATGTGACCCACTAAACATGCCATGCACACCAAGATTTATGAAGTATGCCTCATACGCTGAGTCCCTAGGCGTGTACTTTAGATAGACAGTGAAGGGCATACACGCCATGTAGATCGAATCTACACATCATGTACTTTTATCAAATTACACAGATTTAAAACTTTAATATATGTATAATGTTTAGATCTGCATATCATGTATAAGTCGTATTACAAGTTGTTACTCTAAATGCATTGAAGCATAACATGTTGCTGAAAAAATCATGTGATTTGTGTAATTATTCATGATGTACACATTATGACAGTACACATTAAATCGTGTATTCCATATGTCACAAGAGTAAAACAATATAGGATTACAATACATGTTTGGTAGATTTGGATGGGTATTCACCGTGTTACCTTCAAGGCACATTTATCTACAAGGTTAATTTTAAATGATTTTTTTTAAATTTTTTTACAATTACAATGGATGAGAATGTCAAGGAAATTTAGAAAAGGATTAAGAAAAAAGGATTGATTAATTAAAGATAATAATTAATTGATTTGAGAAAAATTTATATTAAATAAGAAATATTGAATATTTCAATGCTAGTTTTATTAAATGCATAATTCTTTGTATGCATGTGGATGGTCAAGAGCTATACTAGACCTTTGTATGTTATTGGTTTCCTTTTAATTTATTATTAAATTATGTTGTTGGCATGTATGACTTTTATCCTCATTAATATATAGGTCCTATGTTCCTATGGTTTCTTTTATATAAACCCCCTTTTACCCCTCCCTTGCATGTGAGTAAAATAATATTTAATGGATAAAGCTCCCAAAATAGTGGAGGTGTTTCAAGTTAGGATCCATGGAGAAACCAATCAAAGGAGATACAAAGTTGGACATGTGGAAAGATGTAAACACAAACCTCAGATTGGTTCAAGGTGTTTATCCCATAGGTCAGTTGTTAATTTATCAACCACTAGATAAAATTACCATTTGAAAAAACTCATGATCACACCATTTATTTTATATCTTTTAGTTTCATGGTTATTCATTATGGATATTTTTTGCGATCAGAAAATTAATTAATTAACAATCATACAAGATGGAACTAAAATAAACTGTCTTATGCGTAAATATTATCTAAGACATGGTTAATCACATAAGTAATCCCACTTAATATTAAAAATAATGCAAAAAGATAATAATTGGAAATTTATGCATAAAAGATAAAACCCCACAATAAAATATTATGTCGGTATAGACTTCCATTACTTCGGTTAGAATCAAACAATAGTTCGAAGTGCTTGACCATCCAAAATTGAGATGCTTTCCTTTATCAGGGAATTCTAATTTGAGATTTTTGGTTGACATAACATGTTTGACATCAAGGGATGACTTCTAAAGTAGGAATTGGTGTAATTGATATGCAATGGTTGTGGAAATCTAAAATTTATGATTTTAGGATTGGGGAGTCAACTCAACAGATCAAGAAACTATAAGTTAATGCCGTTGGCATTTAAAATGACTACCTAAAACCGTTTGAGTTACTGGACTAGACAAAGTTGGGGTGATGAGAATGGGAATATAGATATGTACTAATATAATATCTAAGAAACATGATATTCTGAAGCCAATGGTGAGGGATATTGGGTTTCGATAAAATAGTGGGAGACTAATAAATACAATTTTATTTGTTTGTATAAATTTATCAGATAAATTACTAAATATATTCCCAAATTATTTATAGAAATGGAAATAAAAATGACAAAAAAAATATCATTTTCATCCATAATCAATAAGGAAAACCTTCTCACTGGAACTAATTTTTAGGAGTGGAAAAAGATCCTACAAGACATCCTTCACCATGAAAGAAAATTGTATGTGCTCGATGAACCTTTACCAGTTGTACTTTGAAATGAGGTGAGTTATGAAGAAATATATCTCTATGAGAAACATCTGAATGGTGCTACATATATTCTGTGCTTCATGCTATCATCCACATATAATGAGATCTTGAAAAAACATGAGGAAATGGATGCATATAACATGATGTCTTACCTTCAAGATCTCTATCAAGAGAATATGAGACAACATAGGTATCAAATCTCCAATTCTCTTTTCACCACTAAGCTTGGAGAGTCTACAGTAGCTGGGCCTCATATAGTAAATATTATCGGCTACATTGAGCATTTGGAAATCTTAGGGATTAAATTCCCGGATGATTTGCATATAGATCTCATAATTTCATCATTTCCCAAGGCCTTTTCTAGTTTTATTGTGAAATATAATATGATAAATAATGAGAATATTTTGTTGGAACTTCTGACCTCAATTTTCCCAGTGGATAAGGACTTGGGGTGCGACAAAACCTGAAGTACTTATGGAGAATAAGAAAAGTTACACTACAAGAAAATCACCTTATAGTAGCGTTTTTTATATCGCAGTGGTTTAAACCGCCGCTATTTGCATCTGCGACGGTTTCATAAAACCAATGCTAGATTGGGTGTCGAAATCCAATACGTGGTGATTTCTTCAATTTAGCAATGGTTTCTGGTATGTTTTGTAGTAAAAATATTTAGTGTAGGTTCTCAGGATTTTAGCAGTGGTTTTCCTGTAAAAAAAATAAAATTTATTTAGCGGTGGGTATAACTGCTTCTCATAGTAAACATATTTAACAGCGATTATCATGGTTTTAGATACAGTTTTCATGTAATAAAAATATATCTAGCAGTAGTTATAATCGCCGCTAAAAAGTTTCCATTTTTTTGCATGAAAACGCCTATAAATTATAATGGACATTTATTTAGTGGCGGTTAAAACTGCCGCTGATATGGAAATATCACCTTATAACAATGGTTTAAACCACTTCTAAATTTGGATTTTCAAATTAAATAAGGCTGCAGATTCTGCAGCCCCAGTTCCAGTACCCTGAAAAAAAAAACTATGTGCATATAACATATAACTGAATAATCTAACAATGTTCAGTATTCATCCATATAACAATGTTAATTAGTCAACCATATAATAATGTTTCATAGAAAAATCATTTGTAGAGAAACCACAATAGAATAATCTAAACTATAGCATCTCAACCATCTAAGGCACCTATCAATAAAACCTGAAAACCTTTTGTGCATTAGTATCATAACCCAATGATCTTACCCATGATTTAATATCTAAGGAAATAACCATCCTGGTATAAATCCTCTCATGGGTACACTTGATCATACCAACTACTAACCCATTAGTGTCTTAGTCGAAACTAAGGTCCTCTATGTCTATCAACTATCTCTACTAATTAGGTATCTTGTTTGGGTCACAACCCATGGTATATCATACAAAGTCTTATATTAACCCACAACATCAATAATCTAAAAACCCACTAATAGGGTCTCACATATGATGACATCACATGTTGACCACTACCCCGAACTAGGGAACCCATCCACATGAGAATCCAACAATAGGCCCCCTCTCTCAAGGATCATCTCTCACCAATTAAATCTCACCATAACTAAGGAAATCACCCTAGATTATCCATATCGAAGGAGAAAACAAAAAAAAAAGGTTTAGCTAAATAGAATATTATTCCATGCAATATGGAAAAGACCAAATAGGCTATAGTTGGAACTTTAGATGACCAAAACTAATAAAAAAATACATTATGGGTTCATCATTAGGAATCCAATTCCATGTTAACACACCATATTCATTCAACATCATGTGAATGAGGACGGTTTCATCATCCTAATCACTGAGAATCTCACAATTAATACACATGAGTTTCCATTATAGGAAAATCTATATACTTTTTATCCCAATTGATTAGAATCCCACCAAGTAATTAGATTAGAAATTATAGTATGAGGAGTTGTAAAAACATTAAACAACTAAACGCCAATCATTAGTAAAACCACTCAATAGAAATCCTATGTGTAATGTGAACCATATATTCTAGATATGATGCATTAAATTCCTCTTTCCAATATCATCCAAGAGTCAAATCTAATCATTTGCCTCTTAAGAATGGGATAAGATCCAAAAAGCATAATAAATAAAGAACCAAAAACATCATGAAAATGTTAGGTCATGAAAATGTTAAGTGAATAATCTGTGCCAAACATTATACATGAAAAAACCCTCTATTTCCATATTTTTCCAAAATATAAAAAAGATCACTAATCACTATATGATAATGAACATTTCTCCTCACCCTCTCCATCTCTACCTCCTACTATTGGCACCTTTAAGACCAGTATATTGAAAATTAAATAATTTTGTATATATATATTTAAACTGAAAACCAATAAATGTTTGATAACTAAATGATTTTAAAGTTTTGTGATTTACCTTCTCACCATCAGTCATGGATGAAATACCACCACGGACAGATTCAATTGTCTTTTGATATAAATCAACTAATGCTTTCTAAAAAGTGGATATCTGAACCCCCTATTCTTGAATTGTGTTTTGTATAGAAACAAAATCTCTCTGATCATCTCGGTGGGAAAACATATGTTCACAGAGATTCATTTTGAAAATATTAGTATTTAATAACATATTTACATTCAATTACACTATAATGTATTAAGATTACCTTTATTTGTGAATTAAAAAATTCATTTTTCCATGATGAAGACACATGCCTCTAATCATCATACATAATGGGGAGGTTAACCAGCTCCGCCGCCAGCTGGCTTAGAATCTAGCCAAGTAATCCCACAATGTCATTTATTGGGACCCCATAGGAATCAAATGGGATAACTATCTTTTCTCCGATCATATTCCATACATCTGAAATTTTTATATTTTTATATTTAGTTGCATTATTTTCATCTTTTATGAAAAAATGATTAGTAGTATAAAAAAATTTCTATAAATTTATCCATATTAAATTTTTTACCTATAACACTCACCCTAAAGTATCCTCATGAATAACTAGGAGTGGTACCCTGCTCCCTCACTACTGAGGCAGTTGAATGGGAAGGCACTGACCGAGATGATGGGATGTTGAAGGAGGGTGTGAGAGATGGTGCAAGGGGTAAATAGATGGTGTCTGAGATGCTATAAGGAGGGAGATAGGTGGATTGTCATCTGTCGGTGTGGTCGACAGAACAGTATAATGCTTCCTCCTTGACATTCCTGTCATTTAATAAAATAAAATTATGTCTAGAACTTATATTTTGAAAAAATTATGCAAAAAAATAGAAATGATAATAGATTCACAATACTAACAAACAAAATATACATAATAATGATAATTAATGACTGAAAAAATGACATAAGTGGTTGATAAATGAATGGATAACAACACATAAAATCCTTTTATCCTTAAATAATGTCAGTTTCATACTTCATTACTTCATACAATACATCCACCTTTACAAGACTATTATTTTCAATATCATGATGGACAAATAAGCCCACTTATTGATGTTGATGGGAATCAATGTCAGAGGTCAAATATTTCACTATATCACCCATATCATACAAGTCTCTTTGTTTTATGTGATCAACTACAACCCAACCTTCCACCATGAAATCTTTCACATAATATACCATTTTATCTTGGGATGATAAGATATGAAGATCATGTAGTTCATGGTCACCAACATTCATCAAGTGAGAGAAGTTCATAGAAGTAAATTGCAAGGAATCTCTTTTAACATCCCTGATAATATCCACCCAATTGAATTTGAATAAAACAATTGAAAAATTCCCGTGGTAGTTTAATTATATGATATAATTCAAATTTACATAGTATTTCAATTTAGAAAATGTAAATATACCACTATTATGTGGTTTCAAACCCTCTTCCCGATCGACTGTACAAAATATAAAGCCATTCATGTTGTAAGCATCAAACATTCTAGCTTGTTTTAGAGGACTTGAAGAACGAAACATTAAATATTCTGAAAACTCTACTCAAGTATTAGTATTCATGATCTGAAAAAAGTAATATAAATTTTTAGATTTACAAAATATATGTTTCAACATAATATCCATATTCATTGTAATATTTATGAGCTTACACATCATGAATACCATTCTACAAGATCTTTATTAACAGCTTTTGTTATATCTTTCGCATTCTATGTTTGTACTCTCATTCATCTCTTTGTTTGTATCCTCAAATCTTTAATAAATGGATCCAAAATTTCACTATTCAGTAGCATATATCTATGTGCCAGTAATAATTCTATTATTGTTAGTGTAACATTTGTGATACTCCCAACTGATCGACAAATAGGAGGAAAGATTTTTGATTTCCCATGTATTTCTGAATGATTCGATGTGTCATCAATAAATCAAACTTGATTGAATATTGTCTTAACATCATCCAAGTATCTAGAAAAAATGGTAAGACACTCCTCTACCAAATATCCTTCCAAAATAGAGCCTTTAGGTTGAGATTTATTTATCACGTAAGATTTAAAATGCCCAAGATATATATGAAATAAAAGAAACATAATTAAGTATTTAATGAAGTGCCAAGAATTTTTTCTTAAAACGAAAAACATATAAATAAAGTACATATCAATTGGATACATACATCGATAATGAACGAGGCCTCCTAATTTATTTTCCTCAACCAAATGTACAATTAAATGCATCATGATAGTAATAAACTATGGAGGAAAGATCATCTCCATTGCACAAAGTGCCAACATAAATATCTTCTGAAGGTTGTCAACCTGAAATGGATATCGATTTTGGTCACATAGTTTTTTGAAAAATGTGCAAAATTGGAGTACAATAGCAGTAACCTTTTCAGGTAATAATGTACGCAATGCTAATGGAAGTAACTACTGTTACAAAATATGTGAATCGTATATTTTCAATCCATGTAACATATGTTGCTATAATTCAACACACCTCGAGATGTTACTTGAATACTGATAAAATACCTTCAAATGTTATAAAATTATAAGGAATGTATCTTTATCCTTATTTTTCATTGCAGAAATTTCCAGAGCATACCTTCCATTCTCATCTGGCCAGAGATCATGCTTTATGTTCATTTCTTGTAAGTCTTTCCAAGAATTAAGATGAACCTTGGACTTTCCACGCTCATTAAAAAATGTGAATAAAAAATTGTCACAAAATTTCTTCGCAATATAAATCACATCAAGATTATTTCACAACAAATTAAATTCCCAATACAAATGTTTTAAGAATATACTTTTTTCTTCCATTTTTGCATTTTGATTTAACTTGATAATGCACTTAGATCTCATTTCCCACTATAATTCAAATGAATCACCTTCCCAAATTTTGTTTCAATATTTCCAAGTTGGGACAATATTTTAGAACCTATTAACAACTTTGAAGGTGGTCTATGATCAGTGAAACCATTGAATTTTGACTTGTTCATCCAAAGTATATGAGAAACATCAAGAAATTTTCGATGACACAAGAAGCACCATTTTATACTACGAGGTAGCCATTCATGCACAAAATCATATTTACAAATAAGAAAATTACGACCCATGTAAGTGTTCTAACTAGATAAATTCCCATGTCCAGGGAAGTCACTAATGGTCCACATTAGAGCAGCTGGAATTTTGAAAATTGTTCTAGAAGATACATCATATGTCTCAACACCATTGCTCAATAAATTCTGTAATTATTAAATTAAAGGCTGTAAGTACACATCAATATCATTTCTAGGAATTTTTTCCAAGAACAGTCATTGAAATGATAAATGACATTTTTTTCATACATATCCACGAAGGCAGATTGTAAGGGATCAAAACAACCGACCAAATTCTATAACTGGTACTCAAAGTACCAAATGGTTTGAATCCATTAGCAACCAATCCCAATCATACATTCCCAAGATCAGATGAGAAATATGGATGTGATGAACCAAATTTCTTCCACAATTGTGAATCTCTTGGATGCCACATTAACCCACCATTGTTATTATCTATGGAATAAAACTTCATGTGTTCAACAGTTTTCGATGACATGAATAATATTTTCAATCAAGGATTTAAATTAATGTAATGAAAAACCATTGTAGGTGTGTTCCTTTTATTCTTCTTCATGGTAATATATTGCTTAATACTTCCAACATAACCCATAGAATACCATATAGAAGAAGACTATTTTTTGAAATACCGTCTACTAAAATCCTCTCCCTAATGAAGCATACAATCATTGGGACACACATGTATTTTTTTATAATTTATAAAAATATTGTTAACAACTTTTTTCATATCATAAAAATACTCAGGGATATTTTCTTGAAGAAATGCATCACACAATAATTCCAATATCATGGACATTGCCTTATTTTTAATTACACATAGGCATTTGATATGGTAAAACTTTAGCAGAAAAGAATGTTTTGAATATTTCAAACATCCATTATACAACTCTTTATTTCCATCGTCAACTAAACCATGAAACACATCTATCTGCTCAGTGAAGTTTTCTCTTACATTAGTCTCTATAGAATCAAGAGGAGGATCCAATGACATGTTACAATCTTGATCTCGTTGTCCTACAGTCTCAAAAACATCATTTCTCACATTTCTATTTGAAACACCCTCAACTGGTTGTTCTGATATTTTTTGATTTTGATTTTGGCGTCTTTCAATGCCAAATTCATCATTTATAAGGTTTTTCATTTCATTTTCCATTTTCGACGAAGTTGGGATCTCATTCTATGGATTGACATTTTTACTCAACCTTTCTGAAATGTTCGATTCTCTTTTCTAAATCCAATAAAAATATTGATCAGGGAATTGCTTCAATATCAAGTGTTAATAAAATTCATCTCTCTTAAACTATATTCTAAATTTACCTTTAGAACATGTATATCTTATTCTCCCATCAACAGATCGATTGTAAATTGAAAAATATAAAAACTTCTCCAAACCCTTAGCATACTGATGTGTGTTCCTCGGTAAATTGATCCAACTTTTATCCATATATATAACAATGTTCCTACACATTATTAAAAAAATTAAAACACATAACTCTTACTAAATAGGAAAATATATTCATATATAATAGTTGAAAAAAATATGAATATGTTAAATAACCATACACCACCTTTTAAATATACATATAACCATCTGTGAAATAAGAATTACAACCACTTTTAAAAAATAATAAAATTATTTGGACTATTAGAATATTTCGATGAAGAAACTGGTGTAGAGTAGTGAACTTCGACCCTTCTTTAATTGATACAAAACAAGGAAATATAGGGAAACTAGAAATTCCTCAACAAATCAGTATACTGAATCTGTGAAGTTATAAATGTATTTATTATCCTTTATCTACTTCTTTCCTTAGCTTCTATTTATAGACAAAACAAAAATGGATAACATTCCTTATAAATCCATTTAGTCTTGTACTCATGGGTGTTTTCTAATTCTTCATCATTCTTTTATAACCCACAAGTTAGAAATTAAAATAGAAATATATTACTATTTAAATTATCACACTCAAATTCTAAAATACTCAATGTATTTCATTCCTGGTATCATTGTCCAGTGATAGAGGATTTCTACCATTCAATCATATGAGATACTCTACTACGTAAATATAATAGGGAAATTTTATACCTATATAGCCCACATAAGGGTAAAATAATTTTTTCAGAGGCTGTATAAGGGTACCTCTAAATTTTTATAATCTATGTAAAGGTAACCTTTAAAATATAAAACTCAAAAAAAAGATAAGATTAATTTTACACATGTTTTATATAGGTAAATTATAATTATATACAAGGGTAATAACAGATTATAAGAATATCATTAGGGCAACTAGTAATGTTGTGTAATTGTAATCTTTTACTTAAACTAGTCAAGTAAAGGTAAATAGAAAAGTTGTATAAAGTAAATTATTAGTTATATAAGGGAAATAAGAATTTTATAAATCACACGTAAAGGAAAACCATAAATTCCATACACTAATTAATGTTATCTAGTTCACTACACGAGGGTAGATTAAATTTTTTCATGAATCATAAGGGTAGATTAGCACTTGTGTAAAGGTAAAAAAAACTTGTGTAAAGGTAATAAACACTTGTGCAAAGGTAAGAATCACTTACATAAAGGTAAGAAATACTTATTTAAATGTAAGTAGAGATTACTTAAGGGTAAATACAAGAATACAAATCATGCATAAGGGTACAAAGGTATATATGTAAAGGTAACACACAAAATATAAATACCATGTAAGGGTAAGAAAAAAATTACATAAGGAATGTAAAAATATAATATAAACAAGAAAGATTCCATAATGAAGACATCAAGGGAAATGATATAATATAACACTAGATAAAACTCCCATAAATCACTAAGTAACCATATAATACAATATAAACAAGAAATATTTCAGAATGAAGAATTCAGAGGAAATAATATAATATAGCACTAGATAAAACTCCCCTAAATCACTAAGTAACCATATAATTGAATGTGTCTTGCGATCTACCCTGGGAATAATAATGTGATAAGAAGTTAATCATATATGGGCCTAACCACCTGAACTATCCATCTAATGGATTATGCTACATATATAACTGAAAGCCAAGTTTCCCACATAAGCCTCATGATGACCCCCCAAACTAAACCTTGTTTCTATAATGAATGGTTTGAAACTAGCGGCTTGTGAACCAACTAGAGAAGTAAGTTCAGTCATCCAAGTAGTACATGGTTTCCCATGACCAATAGTGGAAATGAGGCATAGTGAAAATGAGACAAGTTTAACACATGATGCATAACCATAACTACACTCAACCCTAACACCCAATGATGTAGTACCCCATATATACGTAACATACACTCAAGGAATAAGTATCACATTCTAATGCATGGGGAGAAACAAGCATCACATATTTATCCCAAAACCACTGAAGTGATAAATGAGAAAGGGGGATTCAAGGGTTTCCTTCCACATACACCATTTAATACTAATTTTCTAAAAAGTAATTTTACTAAAAAACATGTCTTCGAATGAAAAAACATTTAATTTTTCAAAAAATAATTATAAAAAAATATAGAAAATGATGGAAAATGCCAAAGAATTTAAAACATTTTAATGTCACCCTTACACAAGGGTTCTATTATTTGAAGAAACAAATCAAGGCCAATGACATTTATTTCCCTAAAAAAGCACATGAACCCAACTTGAAACTTTTTAATAGATCTATAAATTCAACCATTTATTTTAAAATGTTTCAAAGCTACACTTCAACAAGTTTATTTCTCTTTGAAAGTCAAAGGAAGGAAAAAGGGACAACCACATCCATAAAACCATTTAAAACAAAACAAAAAGAAATTTTAGAAGTTTTAAACCATGTAAAATTTAAAATAATAATTTGAAATTCATTAAAACAACCCTTTTTAAAACATTTATAGGCCAACACCTGAATTCCAAATAAAATTATTTTTAAAACCATGTTTTCACACATTAAAAACCATAATTGGGTCAAAACCCATTTCAAAACATGATAACCATTTCAAAAAGAAATAATGGATTTCACAAGAATATTATCATAATAAAACATTCCATTTAAAAAAAATGAAAACATGTTATTCATGTGAAAACCCATTTATACCAACCTCAAAACACTATGAAATATTTTTAAAAAAATTTGGTTTATCCAAAATATTTGTAATTTCATAAAAATGGAATTTTTAAATTAAGCACATGCTTATAATTATAAAATAAAACAATTTCATAGTAAAACCTACCTCAAAGAAGTAGAAACTAATTTGAAACACTGTGAAAATAATATCCTTCAAAAATGATCAGACTAATGGTCGGGATCAGCGATGAGGCTTCAGAGGGTCAGGTAGGTCTTTGGGGAGTCGGGGGGGGGGGGGGGGGTGAAGCATCAGGGGTCGGGGTGAAGTGTTGGAGGGGTTGGTGAGGGTAGGAACGACAACAATGGGCAATGAGCGATGGGATCGACGATGAGGCTTTGTAGGGTTTTGAGGGGTCATGGGGTTCAGGGGTGAATCATCAGAGGGGTCATGGGAGAAGTGTTGAGTTTGTTAAAATATTAAAATATTTAGCGGTGGTTTTTAATAAACCACCACTAAATTACTGGCAGTCTCATAAACCATTGCTAAAAAACTATTTCTAATGTCGGATTTCGGTGTAGTAGTAGGATAAGGAAAATGGGCCTAATATTTATAAATAGTCTAAACCCCCAAGAACCATCAAACCAAGAAGAATAATATCTTGAGATAGGGAAAGGAAAAGAAGGTAATAAGTTTTTCATGTGTAATGTCAGGCCACTGGAAGAGTAACTACACCCAAAGGCAAAGGGAAGCTAAATGTGTGTTCCTTATCAAGTGAAATATTTCAAGTTTTACACATTGGGTATTAGATACAGCTTGGGGTGCTCACATATGTATCCAAATGGTGGAACAAAGTAGATTTCCTAATGTTTCTAGAGGATATAGGGATCTATGAGCTACCAATAATGTGAGGTTGGCTACTATTTTGATTGGTTACTACAACCTTTCGTTGCTGATGGGAATGATTTTGGTTTTATATGATTGTTATTATGTACCTAATATTACTAAAAACATAATTTTTGTATCAAGTTTAGATACAGATGGGTTTATTTTCATGTTCATAAATAATATTTTTTTCTTTTATAAAGACAACACATGTTATGATATGACACATTTAAATAATGGATTTTATGTATTAAATTATGAAAACCAATTCTTGGAAACTGAAAACGAATCATGTTCACACGACTCATATAACACCCTATTGTGGTATCACCATCTAGTTCATGTAAACTATATGTGTCTGACAAAGCTCTATCAAGATGGTTACTTAGACTCATATATGTTAAAACCACTTGATAGATGTCGTGCTTGTTTACAAGAGAAATGACCAAACATTCATTTGGTGGACTGGGTGAAAGGGCCATAGAGCCTCTTGGATTGGTACACACTGATGTGTGTGGATCATTTCTAGTAGAACCTAGAGGTGGATATTCCTACATCATAACTTTTATATATGACTTTAGTAGATATGGATATATTTAATTGATGAGGTATAATTCTATGTCCTTTGATAAATTCAAGGAATTCAAGAATGAAGTAGAGAATCAGTTGAGTATGTAGATAAATAAGTTTTGATCGGATCGAGGTGAAGAATATCTTAACCAAGAGTTCATTGACATTATATGGGAGTTTGGGATACTATTTCCAATCACTCCACCTTATACACCACAGTGGAATGGTGCTAGTGAAAGGAGGAACCATACCTTATTGGACATGGTAAGGTCAATGATGAATCAGGCAGATCTTCCATTATATTTTTGGGGATATGAATTACATATTACGATATGCACATTAAACCGAGTACATACTTAAGTGGAAAATGGAATTCCCTTCAAGATATGGAGTGGAAAGAAACCCTTTATGTTGCATACATGTGTATAGGGTTGTGAGGAGTTTGTTAAGGCTTTCTCATGTAGAAAAATATCACCCCAAGGCACGAGGTATATATTTATAGGGTATCCTAAGGAAATAAAGGTATACTACCTATACAACCCCTTAGACAAGAAATTTATTGTCTCTAAACAATTCGTCTTTCTCAAGAGGGAGCACATCCTCAAAAGGGTTTGTGATAGAAATATTGACTTTGATGAAGTTGATGATCAAGATACACATGAGTTGGTATAAGAACAAGATCCATAGGTGCCCATTAAAGAATTAGTTCCTAAAATACAAGTACTATGTAGGAGTGTACGAGAGGTAAGGGAACCATAGAGATATGGATTTCTAGTCACTGAGTATGGTGACTCATTGTTGTTGGACAATGATGAACCTCTCTCATACAAGGAGGTAGTAGAGAGATTAGAAGCTGCAATATGACTAGAAACTATGAATTATGAGATGGATTCTAGTATCATAACCAAGTTTGGGTTCTGGTCGGTGCACCATTTGATGTAAAGCCTATTGCATGTAAATCGGTATTCACGAATAAACTAGACATGGAAAGTAAATTAAGTACCTATAAATTAAGGCAAGTGGCTAAGGGTTTTGAATAGTGTCAAGGAATTGACTATGATGAAACCATTTTGTTTGTTTCTATGTTTAAATCCATAAGAATCATACTTGACCTAGTAGCTTTCCATGACTATGAGGTTTGACAGATGCATGTGAAAACTACATTCCTTAACGGGAACCTTCAGGAAGATGTCTATATAACACAACCGAATTTTTTTGTGACTAAAGGTGATTCCAAAAGGATTTTCAAGTTATAAAGATCCATTTATGGATTGAATCAAGCATTTAGGTCATGAAAAATTAAATTCGGTGAATCCATAAAATAATTTGGTTTCATTAAAAATGAATAAGAGCCGTGTATTTACAAAATGTTTAATGGGAATGTGGTAATTATCCTAGTAGTATATGTTGATGACATATTACTTATTGGAAATAGAATAACAGTCTTATAGTCAGTTAAGTACTGGTTGAAAAAGTGCTTCCCCTTGAAGGACTTAGGTGAAGTATCTTGCATTCTAGGGATCAAGATCATTCATGATAGATCAAAGAGGCTTCTTAGACTAAGTCAAAGTACATATATTAAACAGATACTAATGATATTTAGTATGGAACAATCCAAGAGGGGATTGGTTCCAGTGTCACAAGGCTTACATATTTTTAGGAAAATGTGTTCCCAGAAACAACAAGAGAAAGAGAGGATGATTAAGATATTATGCACTTCAGCGATAGGATCAATCATGTATTCCATGTTATGTACTAGAATTGATATTTCATATGCATTGAGCATGGTAGAAAAATATCAAGAAGATATAGGAGTACAACATTGGACTACTGTTAAGTCTATCCTTAAGTATATAAGAAGAACTAAGGATATGTTCCTAGTTTATGGAGGAGAAAAGGATATTTTCATCATAAGTTATGCTGATGCTGGTTTTTAGATAGATCAAAATGATCTGAAGTCACAATCAGGATATCTTTTCTGTCTTAATGAAGGAGTTTTGAGTTGGGCTATTTCAAAGCAGCTCTTTTTCATTGATTATAAAGCAGAGTCTGAGTATATAGTGTCTCTTGATACTGCCAAGGAAGCTGTTTCGATTCAAAACATTGTCTAGGATCTTGATGTGGTAGCTACCAGTAGAGACCTTATCACATTGTATTGTGATAATACTATAGTGGTGGATATTTAAAAAGAGCCAAGGTCACACCAACAGACAAAGAACATACTCTAGAAGTATCACATCTTGATGGAATTTCATCAGAGGGGTAAAGTTGCAGTGACCAAAGTACCCATGAAAGAGAACATGGTGGACCCCTTGACTAAAATCCTACATCACCAGAAGCATAAGTATCATGTGAGAGCTATCAGACTGAAGGTTGTTAGTAGTTGGATCTAGTGCATGTGGGAGTCTGTTGGAGTTGGTGACCTAGAACCAACTTATATATAATTTATGATAAACATGCATTCATTATTTTTAATATTAATTAACTTATCACATCATTATTTATCTTCTGCATGAGATAATATGTGATAATTTCCTAAGAGTATATATCTCACAAAAAGTTAATTGAATTTCCCTTCTATGATGAGAACCTAGAAGTGTAATGACATTATTCTTGAATATACTTTCTATGGCTGGATGATATCATTTTAAGGGACCTAAATGAGACATGCTATCAGGGGTGGAGACTCATAGGAATTGGAGGATCCTTATCATGGTGTACACCCTTGGTAATCCAGTAGGATATTATGAGAATAAGACCTGACAGTAGAAAATACTCATTATAAGTGTCATTGGATGTTCCTATATGAGGACGTGTGTATTGTTCCTTATATTTTTAGATTATTATTAATTGATATTATGAGTTGCGTACTTTTATTTATTAATAAAAACCAGGATGATAGATGTTTGCAGCGGGGTAGGATACATTGGGTGCATCACGAGTAATATTGCATTAATGAATAATGTGAGAAATGATTTATCCCTTCTGATCATTAATGGAAGTTAATATCTCAGGCCATTTGATGGAAATGATATAGACTAAATAAATCCATGTTCATGGTGTTCTCTAGGCATGTTCTATTTCCATAAAGTCAAAGAAATATATTTTGAGCACATAGGTTGATGGCACTGGAATGCAACTTGCTCGATTAGATATATTGTGCTAAAGGGATTATATTACATGGTAAACTTTCATCTGAGGTGGCATGATGTTGTGGAATTAAAAAAAATCATTCATTCATAATAGGTAACGAAGACACGCCCATGTAAAAAGGGTCATACATGTCAATATAAAGAAAAAGGGTCACCCCATGGATGAGAAAAATATCTAAAAATAGATAAGCATGTTGAAATAGAAATGAAAAAAGGAACACTCCAACTAGACGTGACCTAATGGTCCCCTAACAAAATCCATGCTAATTCAACTAGTATATATCTCTAGAGCTCTAACCCTTACCTGAATGTAAAGGCATAAAGTTTACATGCATCCATAAGGGCCCATGTAGGGTGTGAGAACGTGTCTTAGTAGGATACCGCCCAAGTGTGCATACCCAACATAAGAGTTTGAGTAGGTGTAAACTATAATAAATAAATAAACAAAACATGTATCAAGTAAACACAAACTTACTTCGTGCTCAATAGCCACCGGAAAGTCATCACCTACCCCGGCCAATGCTGAAATCCCAAAAGTATAGAGGATACTTGGCCCATGTCCCAAGGTATCCCCAGATGTCAAACAATCCAGGTGAACCTATAGGTTCCACCACCAAGTAAACAACTCAACACCTCATGCCTCTTGACACCTGTGGTCTCAAATAAATCATCAACATCCTAAAGGTACACCCAAGAAAAAGTAACCGGTCCCTCAGACCCCTGCTCAAAAGCACTCATCAGATCAAGGCTTGGCATCCAGAGGCACAACAATATATGGCCTCAAATAAAATCATCATTGACTCATAGCATAAAGTATTGAGGAATGAAGATCTCTTTACTCCCAAAGTAATCCAGGACCATGGCATCAATACAATGAGCCCCATCCCCCAACAGATATCCATAATGCTATCATCTGAAGGATCCTTACCTTCCCCATAGATTTCTATGAAAAGAATCCTATCAAAATTTCCAAATATGTACTACGGCGGGCCTCTACCCAATCGAGTGGTCAAAACCACCTCATCACTGAGTCAACATGTGTGCACATGACTCCAATATGAATTTTGGACATCACGGGTGAGAAACAATAACCAAATAGTACCAAATCCATATCCAACTGATACCTCATACCCCCATGACCATGTCTCTCAAATTTGATGGCCACACCATCCAAAATCATCCCGCACCATGCCCGTAACTTGACTACCTTTCCGCCTCAAACAGAAATCCATGACACCCAACCGATGGTCAAAACCACCCAAGTAATCTAGTCCAAGACTAACTATACGAACACATCTCTTCAATTCCGAATGGCCATCACCATTCCAACTTCAGTCCTAACTTTTAACTGTCCCATGGATCACATCACATGAAATTCATATAAATATATAAATAAATATATATATATAAACCAATTCACTTTAAATAAGTAATTCAATTTAATATGATTTAATTGAACAATCTAAATAAATATAACAACACAATTTAATTGAATTGACTAACTCAATTTAAAATAATAAAATTAAATTTAAATAATAAATATTTAAATTAAAGAAACACACCTTGACCTAACCACCTAGGTGGTCGATAACCTCTAACCTAGCCTCAGATGAGAGAAAGAGGTTTGGGAATTCCCAACATCATCCCATAAGGTCACACAATCAATTTAACTTCAAATAACATGGTCTATCTTAACTAACCAATGGAGTGATAAAATATGCACAACCAAATAGAATGTGAAAACACAAATAAAGAAATTCACCACCTACCTTAGACTCATAAATGTAGGAACATTCGATATTAGCCTCTAACTTGAACTGGTTTGTACGAAATTGACGATTCCATCGAATGCCCTTAAAAATAGGGTAAACCAGTTCAAAAAATTTAGTGCTATGTGAGGCGAGAGAAAATAAGAAGAGAAGATAGGGTGAAGATATTCATGCCACTTAGGAACCAACACACCTAGAATATCTAAAAATGGATCACTGATGAAGGAGGTGGATCAAATCCAAGTAGGAGAGGAAAGGGGAGAGCTCCCTAATGTACATGTGACACAGGAGGACAAAAAGAAGAGAAATAACCTAAATATAAAAGAGGTAAATTTTGTAAATTTTCCTCTTTAAAGTGCCGCATGGTTTTAAAAATTGTGCAGTAATTGTACGGGCTATAGTGCATGGGTACTTCATAAGTGGATCTACCAGTGTGACTTTCCGCTTAGTTTTCCCCAACCATGCCCAAACCATGTGGATGCCTCGGCAAAATTGCATACATGTAAGCACAAAAATGCTCCCCACACGCATGGTTTACCCCAAACCATGCTCAGTACAAAAGGGGCCACACAGTTAGCTGGAGGAGGCAGTTGGGTTTTCCCCAAACCGTGCACCTTGACCAACAACTCCAAAAATAGGCCTTTAGGCCTCCAATGATACCAAAACCCTTAAGAACACCTGAGGCTTCAGCTAAACCACTAAAACCATCCAACAACATGATATTGGGTTGAGGAAACTCTTAAAATTAAGTTTCTATGCTCAAAAAAGAAATTTTCATACCGACCAAATCAAAAATTCAAAACATGAGAGGTTTTTCAACCTAATTCGAAAAACCCAGGGCATTACAGATAAACTGGGTAACAATGGGGTTTTTAGGGCCATACATGGAATCGATTAACCCCTTTTGAAAAATTGGGGATCTCATTTTAATTCTATATAAATTGAGGTCATTCACACCATTTAATTTTTATATTTAAAACCTAGTTGAAGTCATATTTATTTGAAGGATTTGATAAAACTTGTTACAGACAATGCTAACCAAATGCCACTAGGAATTATCCAAGTTCAAAAAAATATAAACACTTACTCAATTAGTTAATAATTTCAAAATAATTTTTATATTTATAATGATTTAAGTTAGAAAAAAATAGGGTATTTTCAATTTAATATGAGATCAGAACCCAAAAATAAAACAAAAACTTGATTTGAATATAATAAAATATTGAACTTCCAAATTACAAAAGAAAGAATGTAGTAAAGAATGTACAAACAAGATTTAATGGTGTTCGGTCCTTTTTATACCTAAATTCAATGAAGGAACACCACCCATACACAAGGTTTATTATGACCAAAATGAAAATGATACAACATATAATCTAGTGAAAACTAACCAATGAAAAGAAAATGGAGGAATTCAAAATAATTATCTTTGAAACTAAAAGGAAATTAAGAAACTGAAATTCTTATAAGGATAAAGAGGATGCCTCTTCGATAGTCTCATTCACTTGATCATGCTAGAATAGATTCATGGGAAACACCAAATATGAAGTTTTGATATTCATGTGGAGCTTCTGGATCACTTTTAAAAGCTACACATCTTCATAGTGAAGGGAATTTAATCAACACTTCACTATATACATGATATGAGGAGGATCTGAATAGAAAGATATTATTGGAGAAGATATGTCAAGAAGAATACATCGGTAAAATGAGATATGGATTTTTCCTGATCAAATGAGAGCTATATCAAGAATAAGTCGAATGATCCAAATGATGAAGAGAAAAGTGTGTAGGGGTCATCAACCCCTTTGAAATAGAATTTCACCTCAAATCATGTCATCCAACTAAAATACATCGTGAAAAAGGATCTGAATAGAAACAAAGTGGAACACTAGAGTGTGGTTAGATAGGTGGTGGGAGTTGATATAATGTCCATAAATAATAATCGATGATCAGGAATAAACCCATGCTGGATCGCTGACTTGGAATCCATGGGGAGAGAAAACAGGTCCATCTTAACATCATAGTAAAGAGGCCCATGCAGAAGCCTATCATCCTATACATGGAAAGTACATCATATAAAAAAATCTAAGCATAAGAATAATTGAAATATAATTTTTCATTCATGTGAATACAAGAGTTATAAAAATATTAGATTATCCAACATGTAAATTCAATATGAAAAACCCAAATTCCCAATATCATTCATTAATTTTTTGGAAAATTAAATTGTTACATTTATGAAGAGTTCCTAGGGGGGTATCGAAGAGCCATTGATGATTGAAGTGTTGATGAAATGGAGGGATCTCATGATGTGAATTGATAAATGTATAGTTGTGTGTTGATCAATTGAAATACGGTCTTTATAGCATTGATCCTACAACAAGAGATGGATGACACTCCCAAACCCCATTCTATAATATTCTATGGTGTTTAAATAACCTTTACATTGGAATTATGTTTTTTCTTATTTAGAATATTTATTCATGAGTATTTTCATGTTGTGTTTATTGGTAGCATGCGCATTAATGAGTTGGAGAATCATTGAATATGAATGGAGTTTCAAATATATAAAGAGCTAATATATATTTTTAAAAAACTCTCATAAGAATATATATATATATATAATAATTTATACTTACATTTATCATTTTATTATTAATTATAATTATATATATAATTATAAATATATATATATATATTATCAAATATAGTGATATGAATAAGATGGAGATCTTATAAATCTTGAATAGAGATATTCTATCTCTATCTTGAATCCCATGTCGATTTCCTTGGGGATCGTAGTATGGCACCACACTTCATAATAAAAACCATTAAATATGAGATCATTGGCCACTAAAATATTTTTGTTGTCTATATCAGTGCACATCCTGAGGTTTACTTTTTGTAAATAAATGAGAAATGGTGGAACTCTATAATTTAGGAGTGATAGAATTATCTATGTAGGTGAGATATTTGGTTATCAATGTCATAAGAATTGGAAGAAAAAAAATGAAAAAATCAGGCACATTATTTATTTGGGGTATATCATTTGGGACCATGACAATGGTAAATTACAATAGGTCTTGCGACAGAGGATCACTGGGTAGAGGCTACCCATGAAGGACTGTCACTTAGTTTCAGGGGGATCCTCCCTATAGTGATGATGGAGTAGGTTGGCGATGACCGTAGGTCATGGGGAGTAGGCCGATGAGGTGTTTGGGGACCCAATGGTGATGATATGGTTAGTGACGAAGTGAGGCTAGCAAAAGACCTATGCCTTTCAAAATAATTGATTAGCATCCCACCTCTAGGATGAGGCTGGTGACAAGGTATGATTTTTTAGCTTCATGCAGTAAGGTGGGAGTTTTTTATAAGCTTTCTGATTTTTTTAAATATGACTAGGTTATTATTTTTAAAAATGTGTGTGAAAGGCGACATCCTCGCTACCGCCTTTCACCTAAAAAAAATATTATTTTTGTATACTTAAATTTTAATTTTGTTTTGATTTTATTTATATGTATATATTACAAAATTTTTCAATAGAATTCATCTTCTATTTAATATCCAACAGTACTTACACTAAAACAGTATGGATTCTGATAGAAACTCTCATCCACTGCTCCCTTTTATAAGCGGACTTGCCCTAGAAATCATTCTGCATTTTTAATGTGGGATTCAGAAATGTTTCAAGTATGTGGCTTTGAAAGACTATAAAATAAAAACTATAAGGCCAATATAAATGAAACTTAAAACATGGATTAAACATATAATAAATAGTTTAAAATAAAAATAATTTTATAAAAAACATTGACAAAAAATAATTTATAAGCTTTCAAAGCCACCAACTTGAAACATAAAAATGTTTCATGTATGTGAATATAAAAGCCCAAATAATATAAACTATAAGACAAATATAAATGAAACTTAAAAAATGGATTAAACATATAAGAAATTGTTGAAAATAAAAATAATTTTTTTAAAAAATGTTGATGAAAAATAATTTATAAGCTTTCAAATCCACCAACATGAAACTTAAAAATGATTCAAGTATGTGATTTTGAAATCCAATAAAATATAAACTATAAGACTAACATAAAAGAAAAATTAAAATATGGATTAAACATATAATAAATATTTGAAAATTAATTAGTTAATTAGTAATATAATTATTAATTATATTATTATTAAATATATAATTATTAATTATATAGTAATTAAATAGTTAATTAGTAATATAATTATTAATTATATAATTAATTAGTCAATTAGTAATATCATTATTAATTTTATAATAATTATATAGTAATATAATTATTCATTATATAATAAATAATTAGTTAATTCGTAATATAATTATTAATTATATGCAGTTAGAGGCTTACCCGAGTGGTAAAGGCTCCCCGTAATCCTGCATCAGACCCATGTTCAAATCTGGATGGGAGTGTGTGTCCACATGCAGGTAGTGACGTAGGCATAACGCATGACGCAGGCGGGTGGTGATGCAAGAATGATGCAAGACAAGTGAGGCAGACAATATGAGGAAGATATAATGCTGCACTGGAACGTTAGGCTTGTTTGTGGGTCTTTAGACTATGTAATGGGCTTCATGCCCACTAGACCTTCTGGACATGTACTGAATAAATAACAGCTTGATGGGTGAGCTATGTCTTGTGGGGGCTATGACCTACCTTTCTGGCCTGTGTGTGTGGTGTGTGTATTCAATGTAATTGTATCCCAAGAACCTAATATATAATATAATACTTAATTATTAAATATATAATAATTATTTAGTTAGATAGTAATATAATTATTAATTATATAATAATTAATTAATTAATTATTAATATAATTATTAATTATATAATATTTAATTAGTTAATTAGTAATAAAATTATTAATTATTATTATTCATTATAATTATTAATTACTAATTATTAATAATTAATTATATAATAATTAATTTGTTTATTAGTAATATAATTATTAACTATATAATAATTAATTATTTAGTTAATAATATAATTTTTAATTATAATTATGAATTATTAATTATATAATTAATAATTATATTAATAACTAAGTAATTAAAATTATATAATTAGTAATTAATAATTCTAATTAATAATTATATTACTAATTAACTGATTAATAATTATATAATTTATAATTACTAATTATAATTAATAATTTTATTACTAATTATAATTAATAATTATATTACTAATTATAATTAATAATTATATTACTAATTATAATTAATAATTATATTACCAATTAACCAATTAATTATTATATAGTTGATAATTATATTACTAATTAACTAATTAATTATTATATAATTAATAAATAATATTTAATAGTTAATAATTAATAATTAATAATTAATAATCAATAATTAATCATTAATGATTAGTGATCAATAATTAATAATTAATAATTAATAATTAATAATTAATAATTAATAACTAATAATTAATAATTAATAA
Organism: Viscum album; assembly: GCA_963277665.1. Taxonomy (NCBI): domain Eukaryota; kingdom Viridiplantae; phylum Streptophyta; class Magnoliopsida; order Santalales; family Viscaceae; genus Viscum; species Viscum album. The sequence goes on from OY728146.1 coordinate 1,117,510,299, forward strand.
TTAATAATTAATGATTAATAATTAATAGTTATAATGAATAATTATAATTAATATTTATATTACTAATTAATTAATTAATTAAATAAAGTATAATTAATAATTATATTTTTTTAAAAGGTTGGGGCTGAAGCCTCATTTATTATTAAAGCAAAGAAAAGACCTCTTTAACTGGGTAGAGGGAGACTCATTACATAGCCCGAAGGCCCAGTGGGCATTTCGCCCATTACATGGCTCGTAGGCCCATTTTTTTGGCCCAAAACCCATTCTGTGAATAATACTACTACATTACAAATTAACTAATTAATTATTATACAATTAATAATTATATAATTAATAATTATATGTATAATTAACTAATTAATTATTAACTATTTCTTATATATTTAATCCATGCTTTAATTTTTATTTATATTGGTCTTATAGTTTATATTTTATAATCTTTTAGAGCCACATATTTGCAAGATTTTCAAGTTTCAAGTTGGTGGCTATGAAACCTCATAAAATATTTTTCATCAACATTTTTTATGAATTTTTTTTTATTTTCATCCATTTTTTATATTTTTAATCCATATTTTTAGTTTTATTTATATTGGTCTTATAGCTTATAGTTTATAGGCTTTAAAAGTCACATACTTGAAACATTTTTAAGTTTCAAGTTGGTGGCTTTGAAAGATTATAAATTATTTTTCATCAACATTTTTTACAAAATTATTTTTATTTTCAACTATTTATTATATTTTTAATCTATGTTTTTTGTTTCATTTATATTGGTCTTATAGTTTATATTTTATAGGATTTAAAAGTCACATACTTGAAACAATTTTAAGTTTCAAGCTGGTTCCTTTGAAAGATTATAAATAATTTTCATCAAATTTTTTTTATGAAATTATTATTATTTTAAACGATTTATTATATGTTTAATTCTTGTTTTATGTCTCATTTATATTGGTTATATAATTTATATTTTATAGTCTTTTAAATCCACGTACTTGAAACATTTCTAAATCCCACATCGAAAATGCAGAATGTTCTACGCAGAAAAGAGAGAACCTAAATCCCACATCGGAAACACAGAATGATTTCTAGGGAAAGCCCTCTTATAAAAGGGAGCCTTGGATGTGGGTTTCTGTCAGAATCCATATTAATGTAATAGATGTACTGTTGGATATTAAATAAAAGAGAAATTCTGTTTAAATTTTTTGTAATATATATATACACAAACAAAACAAAATAAAAATAAAAATTTTAAATAAAAATAGTATTTTTTTCCTGAAAGTCATTAGCAGCGCTGCCTCCTATCACACACATTTTCAAAAAAAGTTTGACCTATGAATTATAAAATACTCAAAAAAATATATATAAAAAAACTCAACAAGTTGGGTATGGGATCCAGGTGCCGGAGAGTCTGTGCGTATAGCGATAGAGGCTCGACGATGGGGAAGATGATTGGGAGTTGGTGGAGAAGACCTCAAGGTTCTGGGAGTACGTCAAAAACATCCTAGGAATGATGGTGGTGACCTCAGGACACGAGGATACGATGAAAACCTTGGGATAAAGGGCACATACTTGTGTTATAAGCTAGCGATAACCTCGAAAAGCTGGTAATTAGGATACGGGGTGCTTACTATCAGCAACTTCAAGATTGTGAGCAGAACTCAGGAACAACACACAACCAAGGGAAGTCATGATTCACAATGGAGGTGGGAGCACTGAGGTCATGGTCCAGACATCCCATGTACAGGCAGGTTAAGCCTTTGGGCCCTGAGAAATAGGCATCAACATGGTATTTGGACCTGGGCCCAATATCATTGGACCTTTATGGGATTTCAATTTTAAATGGAAATAAATCTAATGTATGGTGATGGGTATGGAAAATAAGGGTCATGGGAACACTAAATGTGTTTATCGGGGTCTCCATTTCATCTGATTGTTTTTTGGGTGGTGCTGGTTTTCCCAATTTCTTGTTTTGATAATGCTTTTTGTGCCACATTCTTTGAGTCCCTAGTTCTTCTATATTTTTATTCTCATTAATAAATTTTAGGGTCGAGTGCACTCAACTCTTGAACCTTCTAGATTATAGTTATATGATCTGTATAAATAAATATATAAATATTTTAAATGTAATAATATTTACTATATAAAAATATAGATAACATTTCAATTTATAAATTTATATTAATATAATATAATTTATCATATATATATACATATATATATTTACATTAAATATATATTTTAAATAGTTCATAAAATAAATAAATATTAAATTATTTATATACAAACACCCACACATATATAAATATATCATTACATAATAGAAATAAGATATTCGTTTTTTCAATTTCACATCTCATTGGTGTGTTTTTATATATATAGACACACACACACACATAAACACACACATAATCAAACATATCTCGGTCCAGATAATAATATATATGTATATTACACACACACACACACATATATATATATAATATAGAATAAATATAATTCTCATTATAAATTTATACATCAATGAAAATAATAACTTTAATTTATTTAAATGAATTAAAAGGCTAAACATTAATTAAATCAAATTAATTATATAGAAAATTCGCATATTTACATTTATTATTATTATTATAATATATGTCAACAATTATAATACCAATATTTAATGCTATTAAAATTTAATTAATGTAATTTTGTATATATATATATGCATTTTATTAATATATGTATATACACATATCTTTATATAATATATATTTTTTTTAAAAGTTGTAATTTAAATATAAAAAATATTAAATACATTATCTTTTAGGTACAATGGAATCTAAAAAAGTGTTCAAAATATTTTTTATTTAGATACAATAGAGTTATAATATTTATCAATATAAATCTATATTTTTATTTAGAGAAAAATATTTATTCATTTATATAAATAATATAATTTTTGAAAATATAACTAATAATATTTAAATAGAATTTATAATTATTAATATTTTTTTATTATGTATAATACTAATATTATATATGTGATGTCCTCCTCTAACCCGGGACCATTGAATGGTTCTCGGATCAGAGGAGTCACCACTTGACCTTAGGCGCACCTCCCCAAACATCAAATGGTATCAACCGACAATGGGGGACTAGGGTATTACTGTAGATACACTATACCCTCATATTAGAGTGTTCAATAATAGAAAAAATAATCAAAAATCAACCACACCAATAAAAAATCAAAGTACAAGAAAGAAAATAAATTGACAACAATGTTATATAAAATGAAATACAATAGATAGTCATACATACTCATAATCATACATTAAGACTGATCACCCACTAAGCTGATCATAGATATAGAATATAATAATAAAAATACATTGAGGATTTACTTATATCCCCGAGTGTCACCTCATCCCAGAATCCACTCTCGTCCTAACCATCCCTCTTGATTATCTAACTCTAGGACTCCGGCCAACCTAAACCTACTATTAGCGAAGATATTCTCGGGTACCCCAGTGACTTGGATACCTAAGCAGGGTGAGATTACGACACAATATGAAACCAAAAATGCAGTCCCATATATAATCAGTAATGTAGTGTATGTGTATGAGGCATGCTCACTATAAATAAGTAATATATTAAAGCATACATAAAATAAACACCATCAATCCTAAAGACCTAATGTGACACCCATGCTTTACTATACATACTTTGGCTAATTCTAGAGTGTCTCTGAGCATGAAACCATTCTAGACTGAATCTATCACTTTAAGAAAGATCATACTCTTCTAGGAAAACACATTATTCAAGTCCAGGGGTGCAGCTCTCCCTAGCTAGACATCATGCTATCCAAGACCCAGGGTGTGGTTCCCCCTTCTAGATATCAACTCATATGAATCCAAGTATTTGTCTCTTCCTTTTCATACATCACATTATTCAATTCTAGGGGTGTTTTTCCCCTACTGAATATCACCTCATGCATGTCCATGGGTGTGCCTCTCCCCTACCAAACATCACCTCATCTGGATCCATGGAGCATATCTAAGGCATCCTAAATCAAAATATTTGTGTCTTAGTATATTATAAATACCACCATACAAATACAAGGAGTTTTTCCATGTAATTTGAAACCTTATGTTGACATATTAGTGTAATATTCATCCTATCATACATATCTAAGGAGAATGTCCAAGGCATCCCAAACCATGTGTCAGTATCAGGCTCAATAGTCAGATCCAAGGAGCACTCCCTAAGAATCCAATGTATCTCAATACATCTTAATGGGTAGTGAATCCCACACCAATATCTTGTTCCATAGTCACAACCACCTCCTCGAGCTCACATCGTCAATCCAAGTTCCAAGGTGACGCTCAAGATCATCAGTACCCCTAACTCAAACACACCCTAAATAGGGTCAACATCTCATTGGTGTACCCACTAGTGTCCCCCTAGTCTCATCAATCATGGACACCTTTAATGGTTTCCCTTATCTATAACACATATCTAGGTTCTACACCCATCACTCAAAGGGTATAACTTCCCTATAAACCGTCAAAATCTCATCAAGGTTGTATTATCCTCCTAAAAAAACTCAAAAAGGGAGATTCCCTTAATCACATTCCTTTAATAAGACACCCTAGGATTGTTCTCATACATAACTTATCCCTTATATTCTAAAGGGTCTACCACTTGGTTAATTGCATCTTAGTTGGGAAAAAACTCTCACTCCACAGTCACCTCACAAGCCAAATGACACCAAGGAATCTCAAGGTTCCAATAAGGCCTACCAGGGCCACTCATTCTCATCCCATCACAAGTCCCTACTCATGGGGTTTAAGGGAGCCTATCTAGGTTCATCACAATCACAAAGTTTATTTAAATATCACTCTTTATGGGATGAGTATCACAAAATACATCATTATAACCAAGGCCTCAATCATCAGTGACAAAGAAAATAAAGATAGTGCACAAGGGTCCATCATGGTCCTTGGAACTTTATTCAGTTCATTCATGGTCATTTAATTCTTATTAAATAATTAGTTAAATTTTTATAATTTCAATCACCCACAGTGGTGATACCATATATCACATGCATATAAACAGAAATAATAAACCACAACGCTAATGCGTAAGGACCATATTCCTTAATTTTAGTGTTATTACCTTTAAAGTGAATACCGACAATCCCCCTAGCTCATCTAAGACCACATCAATATATTGAGCACCTAGCTCAAGGAAAAAGATCCCATAATTAATTATTAACAATTTATAATTAATAATCAATTCATTTCTATTCATTTCTATTTTTTAATGGGTATGGGGTTCAACACATTACAATTAATTACATAATTTAGTTAAAATAGTCATAATTCCTAAAATCTCACCAAGTGATCTCATCAAACTAAAATCACAAACAATGAGGTGAATTCTACTCTTGTCGCATACCCAAAACCATTCCATATAAATCCTTACAATTTGAAAATAATTTATTTATTAATTTTTCCTAAATTTGATGAAAATTCCAATAAGATTCCTACAATGAAGTACCTTCGATGAAATATCATTTCACAACATGCAAACCTTGTATCGATTTGTATATACCCACTCCATAAAAAATATTCATTTGAATCATATGATTCCACCAAAATCCAGTGGAATTGACATCAAAACCCGAATTAAAACTGAATCAAAATAAAAGGGCTATAACAGAAATAAGTACATAGGGTAATGGAGGAAGAATTCACCTAGAATCATTATTAAATATCATTTAGAATCATCCCCAATCAAAGTGTATTGAAATATAATAATGGCATGGGATAATTTTCCAAGGCATGGCCTCTACTGAGTCCCCTCTCCCCCTAAATAATGGAATACACGACCAAAAAAGGACAAACTATCCCTACTCAAGAAGACTTCACCTATAAACCATTTACTGTGTGAAAATGTGATTCAACCCATGAATCCATACGACCTAAAAATTTCATAGAAATAAATTTATGAGATAGAGGGGTTCACCCCATATCCAACCTTATTCATGGTGTGAACCCCATTGTTAACTGTGTGAGTGGATATAGTAGTTGAAATTTTATATCTCGTGCCACATGACCCTTATCTAATAGTCACCTATGCATTTGAACCACAAATCAAGACTTGAGTCTCATCTATAAGAAATAAATTGAGGTATAAAAACTCTCTAAATTATATTTCAAACCTATTTTACAAAAAATAACCCCTCACCAAATCAAAAATTCAAATTTTTACTAAAATTAACTACATGAAAATGTATGGGGTTTTATAACATTCCCACCATAGAACTTATCATCCATGAGAGGCCAAAAAATATCTTGAACTAAATACCTCAATCTATTCCAATTTTTAATTACAATCTAGCTTAACATGTTCTACTCTAGGATTAAAATCAAGCTTCTACTATGAAACTCCAAACACATGGTACACTATTCATTGGAAATCAATCCACCGTTCATTACCATCACCTAACCACCAGTGATTTCCTAAACTAATTTATCACGAGGTATCTAGGTCACATCATTTTATTCATCATCCCTAGGCTTATAGCACTCCCCACAATATGACTTAAACCATATGGGTCAGTTTCGAGCCAGGGTGCTCCCCACCTTTGGAATATCCTACTAAAACAAAATTAAAACGGTTTAATGACCCATTCAAGGAAATTTCAATCTTACCACACCCAATTATACGTGTACATATTAATTAAACTTTCTTTGGATGACCATTCTAAAAAATTCTAGGTCACACCCACCAACATGATGCTACAACCAGCAGATCATAATGTCTTAAATCCAATGGCATCCTAAGGAAGTCAAAACATCCAAACTATAGTCCTAACTTGAACTTTTGGGTAATTTAATGGTTGAATCCTAAACCAACAAAACCAACCCCACTCTTTTAATTGATCATTCTCTCACCTCTAATATGACTCATGATCAGATCGTATCAAAACCTCCCTGAGCCCAATTCCAATGCAGTGACACTAACCAATATCACATTCAAATCCAAAACCTATTATTCCCCACAAAACCATATATAATTGGATTTAACTACTCACCAGCATCCAAAATTATACTCAAACACCAAACAATAGGTCACATTACACTTGAGACCCAACCAACAAAGGGTTAATACCTCAACATGCTACACTCTATCCATTCACACATGTAATAACTTGATGTGGTAATCCCTCTCATATTTTAGTGATTACAATAATATTAATCATCACCCATTATCAACTAATGGGAATATCATCCTTGGAATCCAATGAAATTACAATTACAATTACAATAAGGGTTACACCCTCCAATGACCATTGTTTCACTCCCCAATATATGGATTCCCTTATATCATTTCATGAGAAAATCATCAAAAGGTTCCATTATCCCATGTGTCTATTGCTTCTGCAAATCCATTCTCACCCACCCTTTCAGTACTAATATAGCTTATACCTACATCATCATTTCCAAAGAGGAAACACCTCTCATCATCATCATCAAAAACCCAAGCAATCAAGCCCATAATAGTTTATAGAATTCAATAGTCCTTATCCTACCCAAAACCATTCATAGAATAGTACCCAATATGAATTATGAAATACCAATTCATGATACCCAAATATCATCCAAATTTACTAACAGTACACTCCAATACAACCCAAACGCTTAACCCAACTCAAGATCCCATGAGTCCCAAAATATAAATTCTAGGATCACACTCATAAAAACCAACTATGATCCTTATACACAATAATATCATCAAAAAATAAACCCCTTTTCTATTTTTCAATAAGCCTGACATTCATCACATGTAGAGGAAAACTAAAGACTAATCCTCTAATGAGCATCATCATTGAGTGTATGTGTCTACCCACACTCTAACCACACTCTAAAAATCACACCCATAATCTGTAGGGTCAAGAATTTGACCAAACCCTACCTCTACCAACCCAAAAACTGATACAAAAAGCACTAGTACTCAATGTTCTCATTATCATGGAATCCCAAGGCATATCTTTTCTCACACCATATACTAGGTAGCACCTAACATGAACCAATCTTCTAACTCAAATAATCTACTAGTGTTTCCATATATATGGAACTCACAAACATGGGATAATCCTTTTCACTCGAGTAACCCTTGTATATATCACATACCATCTCAATAATAGAAGGAAAGAATCTTGGTATTCAATCATAAAACTTGGCTCACTAATATCTTAGGCAGTATCTCAAGGCACCAGGCTCTACCACCGAGTCCATGAATTGCACATGACTACGTCAAAGCTTATAGGAAAAACCGCTTAATTCCCATCTCAACCATCACCTCAAAAATCAAATTTCAAACCACTAAATCTAGTGTTATCGTATACGTAAAAATATAAAAAACACATTCCAACTCATCAGTATACCCATGATAACTGATTATCATAGTGAATATGCATATGAGACTACCCTATCAAGGATTGAAATCTCATCCAGGAACATTTATATATAATGAAATTTCCCCATCACATTCCTTTAATATTATCCCATAATCATTTTTTGGTCAAGTATAATGTTTCAAAGAATCTATTTGGGAAAACAACATATCTGATTTTGTTAAAACATTAAATAACTGAACCAATTTTCTCTCTCAGAACCCGAACCAAAATCAAAATCATTTACACTAAGTCTATCACTAAGACATTTAATTTATGTATTGACATAATAGAGTTAATTATATATCCATTATACTTAGGGAATATATAACCATTTTAAAAGAGAATATTTATATATAATCCACATGACCAGTTATTAAAAGAAAATATACTATGGTCCATTTGAGTATAATTCCACCAACAAGTTTTATGAAAAAACACCATAAAAGTTTTTAATAACAAATTAAATATCTGAATCCCATCATCAATGATAAATCACATAAAGGCATGTGAATTTCATTAAAATACTAAATGATGAATATAATGCATGTACACAGGCCTCTTTTCTATGATATAAGGGAAAAAACTCATGTGCATCACTCTAGGTGAAATAATACATCTATAATATAGAAAACCAAAAAAAATAATCCCATTCCCTTTGTAACATAGACCTATTAATAGAAAATATGTTCACAATACACCAATTTGATATCCATAACATGATCTGAAATATTCATATATCACCTATTTACAATCTCCCCAAATATTAAGATGAAATAAAAATATGATAAATTCTATGATATCAATCACCTAGAAGCTATGATACCACTTTGTTAGATTCTACCTCAGGCCTCGGTAACTGAATTTTTCCGGAACCATAATATTCAACACCTGATCTCAGACACACCTCTCGATATGCCATAGGCTATCGACTTGTAGTGGATGTATAGGATAGTTCCATGGGGAGACTATAACCATATATCAAAGTGAAAAATAACATAAAAAATAACTAAAATCATCCAAAATAATTAATATAAGAGTATAGAAAATAAAATATATTGAAAACAATGTTATGTAAATTTAAATAATGTATGAAGTCATATAGACTCACTGTCATACAACAAGACTGATCACACATTGAGCCTATCACATATATAGAATAAAAGAATAAAAATACAATGAGGATCTACTGCTATCCCCAAGCCTCAACTAATCCCAGATTCCACTCCAATCAAAGATATCCCACTCAAAAATACAACTCTAGGACTCTACTCAAATAGAATCTATGGTCATTGAAGATCTTTTTCGGTACTCTAGTTCCATGGCCTCTTGAGAAGGGTGTGAGTAAAACTTAATAGGCACCCAACAATGCTGTGCCATATAGAACTAGTAACGTATTGTATGTTCATGATACATGAACATAAAAAATAAATGATCTAAGAGAACATAAATAAATTAAATAGTATTGAAACTTGTATTTCAACGTGACTCCCTAGATCGACTATTATTGCTTTGGGTAGTGTTGGAGTGTCCCTAAGAAAATCATGAAACCATGCCAACCTAAATCCATCACATGGATCAAGGAACACCAAGCCTAGAAAATACATCATCTGATTCCAGGGGTGTGTCTCTACTATGTAAGTCATAATTCCATCTGAGTCCATGGGTGTGGTTCCCAATTCTATATACACCTCATCTAAGTCTAGGGGTGTGTCACTTTCCTATGAGCATCCCATCATTTGAGACTATGGGTGTGGTTCCCCATTCTTTATATCAATTCATCTGAATCCAATGGCGTTTCCCTAAAAAATAATACATATGATTATCAATATCTATGCAGTATATCCATGGAATCCAAAATTATGGTATATGTATCTCGATGGATTGTGAATCCCACCATACAGATATGAAGTGTGTGTCCAAGGAATCCCAAACCTTGTGTCAGCATTTGGATCAATAGTCAAATCTTAGGAGCACATAATAGGCATCCCATGTATCTAAATATCACATTTAGAAGTTTATAACACCCTATAATATTGCTTCATATTCACCAAAACCTCCCTGTGATCACATCATCAATTAAGGTTTTAAGGTGACACCCGTGATCATCACTATCCACAACCCGCAAACACCCTATCTAGAATTGAAATATCACTGGGTTACCCATCAGTGTCCCATATATCACATTAATAATGGAAAATCGTAATGGTTTCCTATATATAAAACATATATCATTGGTTGTCACCCATCACTTAGAGGGAGTAACTTCCCTTGATGTTGTTAAAATCTTATCAAGGCCTTATCGACATCCTCAGAAAAGTTAAACAAGAGAGATGGCTAAAAGAACATTCCCTTCCAAAGTCACCCGAGGTTAGTCCTCACATACAAATCATCTGTCACAGACCACAAGGTTGAACCACCTAGATAATTGGATCTCAGCAAGGGGGGAACTCTTACCCCATGGTCATCTCATAAGACAAACAACACAAAGGCATCTCAATGTAACAATAAGTACTACTAGGGACATAAATTTCCATAAAATCTCATATCCATTCTCAAGTGGTCTAACGAAACCTATATAGGTTTAAAATGATCAAAACATTCATTTAAAACTCAACCCTTAGGGTTTGAGTATCACAAGACACAAAATTATAATCAATTCCTAATCCATCAACCACCGAGGTAATTAATACATTCCACACGGGTCCATCGTGTCCCTTATAACTTTTTTTAGTTCATTCATGGAAATTTAATTATAATTAAACAATATATTAAAATTTATTAAGGTAAATCACCTAAATTTATGAGGCCATATATAGAATTCATATAAATTCCAAGCATGAACCATATGACTAATGCATAAGGACAACCCATATCAATTTATGGGTTATTACCTTTAAAGAGAAACTCGATAAATCTTGCTCGAGCACATAGAAGTCCACATAAATATACCATGAATATATAACAAAGAAAAATATACCATAATTAATTATAAACAATTTATAATTAATTATTCATTTCATTTTAATATATTACAGTTAATTAAAAAATTTAATGAAAGTTGTCATAATGCCTAAAAAATAACTGAGTAACCTAATTGCACTGAAAACATGAGAAATGAGGTTTGATATACTCCTAAAATGAACCAAAACCTAATACATATAAATCCCCATCATTCCCTAAAATTTCAGCCACCAATTTTTTCCAAACTGTATAAAAACCCTAATAAAATTTATACGATTACATACCTTCACTAAAAAAGTGTGAGTCAACAGAAAGAAATTTCCCCTAGATACTCTATAGCTATGAAATATAAAATCCCCATTGAAATTGGATAATGACATCATACTCTCAGGAAATATGCACCAAATCCCTAAAAAATAGAACAAAAATCAAAGGGTTATAATATAAGAAATATGGGGGGGGGGACAGAGGATGAGAACACCTTAAAAAAGCATTAAATCAAACATGAAATAATACAAGATTTAAGGGGATTGAAGGAGAGGAATGTTTGAGGAGAATATTCCAAAAAATGCGCTCTCAGAGTCCCATATTCCGCAAAATTGTGAAACACCGTAACCACAAAAGACTAAACTACCCTTGCTAAAAAAGAAGTAACTGGGTATGTAACACCCTAAGGTTTTGAAAATAAATATTGAAGGCATGAAACACTATGTACCTATAATACAACACATTTTATAATCTAGCTGTTAAACACAACTTTACCTCTACTATGTTTTGAATTTCAAAAAACGGTCTTCTAGAGTTGTGATCAGTAAGTCATTTAGAGTCTGGTAGAACAAACTTGATTTTTGGTGAATAGTAACATACCTCTATGAATAGTAATATGACCCTTATGAATAGTAAATAATGATATTAATTTATTTTCTTAATTTAATAAGATAATGAGATCTTAATTAATTTTTCAATGTGATATAAAACTAAATATACCTTTAAAATTGTTATTTTTTGAAATAACTATGATTTTATTTAAAAATTAAATCAATAATATTTAGATTGTTATTTTTGAAAAATGGAGTTCATTTTTTAATTCTACACATCGAAAAATGGTAGGGGTGTTTTTTTGGGATTTTTTTAAAATACTTGATTTTTTCTAGAATAGTAAAAATACAGTTTTGAGTTATCGATGTGTTTAATGACATCGTAAAGTCATAATAATTAAAATAAAATGATGGTTGACTTGTGTACAGTAAAATATAATATTATGTGTCCTAAGTGGATAATACCATGGGAAAATACCATGGGGAACCCCATGGTTTTACTAAAACCACTAATGAGGTGTCGTTTTAAATTAATAAAAAACTCCCTCTCATTTACAATAAATACTCACTCATTCATTAATTTTCCTTCATTCCAAACTCATAATCCTTTAAGATCCAGTTGTTTTACCTCCCAAGGTGTCCTTAAGCCCCCGAGGTCCCAACCTTCAAGTTCTAGGAGTTACTCTACAAGCTAAGGGAACCTTTCACCCTCCTATTTTTTAGTCAACACTTCTTTTGTGTTATCTCTTTGAATTTTCATTCTCATATGTTGGGGTTTAATATTATTTATTCACCTTAATATAATTTTTATTTCCATATGATGAAATATACTTTTTCACTAATCAATTCATTTTATGAAATTTTATGCGATGTCGTTAGGCTGCAGAATTTTCATACGGGATCTATCAACTCTTATTTTATTTTCAAGTTCATCTATTTTCTTTTTCTTTCCTCACCTCCTCAGTCCAAATGACCATGATACCTATAGTATCATCTATATACTATAATTATATCATGTTAATGTAGGAAACATCATCAATATTATTACTCCTTCCCTTTTATTTTTATAAACGAAATCAACATCAATGAGGTTCTAATTTATAACCTTTGTGGATGAAAAAGTTTTGTTCTTCAATTTCAACTTCATTACTGGTCATGAAACCATTTATATTGTTGAAATAGACTATAATATATTTATTATAACCTAATTAATATTCAGTAACCAGTATATATACATATTAGTAATTTATATGACAAAACTAGTTCATAATAACCCAAACACTGCCAAATAATCAAAGTGGTTGTCATCTAATGATTCATCATCATTATATGTAAAAAAATAAAAGAAATTACCATTAACAATTCTTAATGTTCATAAATAATATTTAATTTCAATTATAGATATTTACAACTATTCCACATGAACTCTATTACTTAAACACAAGTGAACTGATTATGAAAATCAAGAACAAAACACCCTGGAATGACAAAATTCAATATAATAACTTATCAATAAGAACAGAAATGAACAAAAAATAATTTTGAAAAAATAAATACATGTATATTAGGTTCTGAAATAATATATTAATAAGTATAATTTCATATTCTAGGACCTTATTTTCATGATCGGAACAAATTTAGACTTAAGGTAAGGGTTTTCCACCTGAACTTTCATTTTCATTCGAGTTACCTTTATTGTCTAATTACCAAAATGAAATTATTATGTATTATTATAAAATCCTCATAAATTATGTGTGAGTATTTTATATATGTACAAAAAACAGAATCCTTCATTATTTTATGTATATTTACACATTTTAAAAGAAACTTTTAAAAATGGTTTCAAAATACAATCACGATTCAAGGGAATTTCTAAAATTCTTATATATTTTCAAGGGAACTATATAATCTATTTTTGGAAACCATTATCTTTTTAAAATCACTCATTTAATTATTAAAATAATATCATACTAATGTTCTTGTTTCATACAAATACTATTCCAAAATAACTCTTCTTTTCAAAATAAAAGAGCAATTTTCTAAATAATTACTTAATGGTTTTGTAAGAGTATTTTTGTCTGTTTCAAAACTCTTATTGATTATTATGTTTTATTGGGATTAAGAATTTATTATTTCATATAAAATATTTAATTGGATGGTTTACGACAAGTTTTATTTTGTGTGTGATGTCTTAAAACCATTCGTCATATTAATTCGAATGGTTAGTGTTTATGTTTAATGATTGGGGAAAGTTAGATACATTTCATATGTTAGTTTCAATATAAATATATATATTTATTATGTTTATCCCCACTCATATGAGGAATGCATTGGACTTATTATGTTATGGGTGGGGCCCGATCTATCCCATTGATTCATATGTAGGTATCATGAGACAAATAGACGTAGAATTGGTCGAGGCCATTCCCACTTTTATATATGGTTTTGGCTAAGGCCTTAATCATTTTTAGACGTCTTGGATGAGGCATTGAAAAAATAGTTCAGAATGTCCGACATATGCACTTCCCTCATTATAAATCTAGTAATGTAAAGTTCATGTGGTTATTTGACTAATACAATACCCATGATTATGTTTTGTTATGGCATTATTTACTCATATCATATTCCCTCCATAAAGTGTTCAAGTTTATTATTTATAAAGGTGTGTGTTTCCAATTATTCAAGTTGCCTAATTTTTATGTTTATTTTATCTTCTTCTGTATTTCTTACTCTTACTGATCATTTGATCTTACCCCTTTTTTATGTTTCATTTTCCCAGTATATGAAGATGTTAGTTATGAGTTACTTCTAGGCATAATCTAGGAGGCTTGGATGTTTCTAATGGAACAAATTAGTGTTGTATTTCCATTCATGATGTAATTTTAACCTTATATATTTATCTTGTTTCCAAAATCTACTAAACTACTTTGTCCTTTGAGATAAATATTCCTTGTTTATATGCCAATGTAATAAAATAAGGCACCAGATCCAGGCAACTAGGGCCAGGTCCTTACAGTTGATATCAAAGGAAGTTTAGTAGAATACCTGAAATCTAGGTTATAAAATGTAGATTAGAAAATAAATACCTAAGTTAGTATTTAAGGAGAAACATACAATAATGTCCTGGTATTTTGTTAAGGAATAAATTATATGGGTCTTTCTAGCAAATACATCCCCGTCTGGATACAAATAGGTAGAGGTGGCACTGGAACAGATGTACCTAGGAGTGAAAGCTCCAACAAGGAGTTTCAGGCTTGACCCAGGGTATACTGGAACATGAAAATGGGGCTTTCTATACTCTTGGTATTAACACTCCTAGGGGATATGCTAAAGATAATTAAAATTTTTCTTACAAACCATTATAAAGGATTTAAAAGTATATTTTTCCTCAAAGAAACCATTTTTATGATTATGGGATACCATGTGTAGGATCTCAATTTATGCTCAGTATTTTGTTATGTTAAGATTATAAATTATGATTCACACCCTATCTTGTGTATGACATTATTTAGAAATGGTGACTAGTATATGTAATGGAAACCTCACGAACATGAGTGTCCCCTATAGAAATTTCCATCCAATGCAAGACAATTATGTTGGCTCTGGTGCTGTGACTGGTACTGAGAAAATTATAAATATACTGGGACAACTTACTCAGGTTATTAAAAATAACCTTACCCATATGGATCATCTGGATCCACCATGTGGAGGAGCTATGTTAGATCGATTTATGCGACAACAACCTCCATCGTTCAATGGGACTACAACCCCATTTGTAGCTAAGCAGTGGATAAGTTCCCTAGAGAAGATATTTCTCGCTTTATGATGTAATGAAAGAGAGGAGGTCTTCATGGAATTTTATCATCTATCAAGAGATGAGGATTAGTGGTGGTCGTTAATACAAAACACAAAGGAGGAGGAAGAGATCGAATGGAGGGACTTTATGGAAATATTCCTAGAGAAATACTTTCCTTGTGAACAATGAGTAGATATGGAAAGGAAGTTTATAAATTTGAAGAAAAAGGAAGATGAGAATGTAGAAAATTATGAAGCTAACTTCACAAGGTTAGCAAGACATGTTTTGGACTACATACAAAATAAAAATAGAAAAATTGATCAATTATTTGATTGCCTAAAGACATTCCTCCAACGGGCTCTGGTCTCCCAGATTTTCTCATCATATGAAGATATTTTTTCATGTGATATCAAGATAGAAAAGGAATTATCTAAGTCTAATGACTTTAAGGGAAATAAATAGAACAAGAGTGATGCTAAAAACTATGTGAAAGAAAATAAGGAAACACGGAAAAAGGGAAGAGTTTAATTTCCACACTATGAAAATTGTGGAAAGAAACAGCCCGGTGCCTACTTAAAAGGAAAAAGAGTATGCTAAAAATTTAGAAAGAAAGACCATATTTCTGGTGATTTTAAGGGGAGGAAATAATCCATTAATGTCTAATTATATAATTGTTGTGAGATGGTACACTATTTTAATGATTGTCCAAATCATCAAGGAAACATGAAACAAAAAAGGCCAAGGGAGCATGGACAAGCCTATGGGATCACAACCACTGATATTAAAGTCTCTAATGAAGTGGTGGTAGGTACATTAATCATTTCATCAAACTTATCCAATAATTTATTTGATTCTAGATCATCACATTCATCTATATCTTCCCAGTTTTACAAGAAAATTAAACATGTCCAATTTGATTTAATAAAGGAGTTATCGGTCAAAAATCCTAGTGGATGTATCATTTCAACAAAGGCATGTCGATCAGTCCCCCTCATGTCACATAAACGTTCTTTAGTTTCTCGCCTTATAATCATACAAATTATTCACTTTGATATAATTCTCGGTTTGAATTGGATATCAAATTATGATGTGAAGATCTATTGCAAGATGAAGGAAGTTACAATATTTGAGAATGGTGTATAATCCCTTATCTTTAGAGAAAAAACCTCGCCATATGATTCTCATATAGATCATCTCCCAATATCTCTAATTAATTCAATTATTATGGAGGAAGATAATGAAATGAATAAGGGTCAGGAAAATAATGTTCAAATAGAAGTTGTACCTATTGTGAAAGAATATATTGACATCTTTCCAGAGGATTTACCTGGACATTATCCAGACTAAGAAAATGAGTTTTCCATTGACTTAATTCCTAGTTCAAGGCCTATATCAAAGACCCCTTATAGAATTTACACTGTGGAGTTAGTGGAACTAAAGAAAAGACTAGAGGAATTGAGTGATAACAGATTTATTCTCCCTAGAGTTTCTCTATGGGGGGCCCATATTCTTTTCATTAAGAAGAAATATGGGTCTATGAGGTTGTTCATTTACTACTGGGAGATCAATTATATAACAATAAAGAACAAGTATCCCCTACCTTGCATTAATGATTTATTTGATCAACTTTATAGAGCCCAATATTTTTCAAAGATTGATCTTCTATCTGGATATCATCAGTTGCTTTTGAGAAAGGAATACATTCCAAAAAATAGAATTCCGAACCAGGTACGAGCATTATAAGTTTACAGTAATGCATTTTGGACTAACTAATGCACCCTCTGTTTTCATGGATCTATTGAATAGATTTTTCAAGGAATATCTTGAAGATTTTGTGGTGGTGTTTATTGATGATATCCAGGTATACTCTAAAAGCTATTAAGATCATGAAAATAACAAACACACTATTTTAACGACTCTTAGAAGAAATGAATTATATGGGAAGTTTATAAAGTGTGATTTTTGGCTCCACTAAGTATCCTTTCTTGGCCACATTGTCTCTAAGGATGAAATATCTATAGATCCTGCAAAGAAAAAGGCTATGAAAGAATGGACTACTCTAACAAACATAACTGAGGTACATAGTTTTATTGGTTTAGAAGGTTATTATAGGCGTTTCATTCTTAACTTTTCCCATTTAGCCAACCTAATGACCAAGCTTACCAGAAAAGGGTTTAAGTTCATATGGAAAAAGGAATGTGAAGAATGTTTTAAAGAATTGAAGAGAAGATTATTGAATGCTCCAATTTTGACTCTACCATTAGGTAATGATGGATTTATAATCTTTAGAGATGCATCAATGAAAGGAATTGGATGTTTCCTTATGAAGAATGATATATTTATTTCATATGCATCTAGGAAGTTAAAAATTCACAAACAAAACTATCCAACTCATGATCTTGAGTTAGCAGTGGTAATCTTTTCTCTGAAGATTTTTAGAAATTACCTCTATGGTGAAAAATGTTAGATATATACAGATCATAAGAGTTTGAAATATATCTTATCACAAAAAGAACTCAACATGATACAAAGGAGATGGATTTAGATACTTAAAGATTATTATTTCACAATACACTACCACCCCGGGAAGGAAAATAAGTTGGTAGATGCATTGAGTAGAAAGTACCACTGTATTCTTAATAAGATGAGAGTTGAAAGGGATATTTTGTTCATGTATCTAGTATATATGGATATGGGAATTATCAAGGAAGGTAAAACATCACTACCTTTTCAAATGGTTGAAAAACCTTCTTTACTAGAAATGATAAAATGTTCTCAGGCTGATGATGAGGAGTTTCAAAAGAAAATTAAATCTGTAAATTATGGGAAGTTGATTTAGTTCATATATGATGGTGATATTTTGAAATTTGGAAAGAGGCTTTGTGTTCCTGCTATTCCTGAGCTAAAGAGGGAACTATTTGATTGTGCTCATAGATCTAATTTCTCTATAGAATCTAGTAGCACAAATATGTATAGAGATCTAAAGGAACGTTTTTTGTGAGAAAACATAAAGATGGGGATTGTTGATTATGTGTCGAGATGTCTGATTTGTCAATAGGTGAAGGCTGGAAGACAACATCCTGGAGGATTCATGAAACCCCTTCCTATTTCTATGTGGAAATGGGATGATATTATAATGTAATTTGTCATGGGGCTACCAAAGACTCCAGGAAAGAATGATACAATATAGGTCATTATTGACCTTCTTACTAAATCATCACATTTTCTTGCTATAATAAAAGATTTACCACTTGAATGTTTAGAAAGACTATATATTAATGAAGTTTTAAGACTTCATGATGTACCTTTATCATTTTTTTTCCGATCATGAACCCCATTTTACCTGAAAATTCAAGAAAAGTATTCAGAAGGTCTTAGATACTGATCTTCGTTTAAGCATTGACTACCACCCACAAACTGATGGAAAATCAAAACAGACTATTAAAACTTTGGAAGACATGTTGAGGTATTGTTCACTTGACTTTAAAGGTATGTGGGATCAATATTTAACTCTCATAGAATTTTCCTATAATAATAGATTCTATTCAAGTATTCAGATGGTACCATATGAAGCTTTATATGGAAAGAGATGTCTTACACCAACCTACTGGGATGATTTTGGTGAAAGAAATCTCGTAGGACCAGAAATTTTTGAGGAAACAATGGAAAAGGTGAAAATTATCCAAACCCATATCAAAATAGCACAAAGTAGCCAAAAGAGCTATGCTGATAACCAAAGGAAGGATTTAGAATTTCAAGAAGGAGAACATGTTTTCTTAAATTATCTCAATGGAACGGTATTGTACGATTCGGTATGAAGGGAAAATGAAGTCCCAGGTACATTAGAACTTTTTTAATTATAGATCGAATTGGAGCCATAGGTTAATATTTTTCAATTCCACCAAGTCTCTCTAAAGTTCACAATGTGTTCTATGTGTCAATGTTAAGGAAATACATGCCAGACCCAACACATGTGCTCACCTATGAAGAAATATAACTTGAGCTCGATCTGTCTTATTGGGAATATCCTATCAAAATTCTTGATACCAGAGAACAAGTATTGAGAAATCAGATGACTCAACTGGTAAAGGTTCATTAGAGGTACTATATGTAACACCCCAAGCTTCCACGGTGCACTTCTCTTTGAATAATATGGTAGCGTGTGTTGTACGCAACTTCGAGTTCTAACACACACCACAACCAATCAAAGTAGATCTTATGAATAGTAATACCTACTTTTTAAAATTTTATAAATTTTATCTTTCCAAATGGACTTCGTTATTATATTCGGAATATCGAAATTATCCTAAGTTTAATTTTTTTGTAATTTTCTGAGAACGTCCAATTTTTTTAGGAATAGTGAAAAATACTTAGAAACAAATTTTTTTAATCAAAATAATTTATAGTGATAAATTATACTATTTAGTGGTTTTAAAGTATAATTAGAATATATTTTTACCATTTTATCCAATGGTGTTCATTATAATTAATTTCACTTTGAAATTGTACATAAACAATTGTAAATCTTTTGATATATATTGTTTCTTAAAAACACGCTATTTGTTGTGACAGCGAGAATTAGTTATAAAATTAACTAATGCATCTTATATGTTTGGAATTTTGTAAAATAGATATCATTTTTGAATTCGGAATATCAATTATAGCTTAGTGTGAAATTTTGGCACTGTTCTGAAAAACTTCAATTTTTGATAAATAGTGAAACCACTAAGTGGAGTTAAAAAATTGATTTTTTCATTTAAATGAAACATTACCACTTCTGTGATTTGATTTTCAAAAATCCGACATACATGGTTGTAATTAGGAAGTAAAATGTGGTTCAATGGGATTAAAATAAGTTTTGGTGAATACTGACTTTTAAGTTTAATTAATCGCCATTAAAGGTAATTAGTGAAATTTAAGGTAAAAATGATATTATAAAAATATGAAAATACCTTTAAACTTTTCCTAAACTTATTGGATGAGTCATGGCCGACCAAAAAAATCCATGTGTCAACTTGGGGACCCCATGGAGCCACTTGGGTAAGAAAATGACAATAATAACATTTTATTTTAAAGTAAAAAAAATTGTCACAAACATGAGTTGTTTTACTAAAACAATTATTACATGTGGTTATATAAGGTAAATTTTCTACTATAAATATTTATTGGAAAGCCAAAAAATATTTCCTACATCATGATATTTTTTTTATAATTTTTAGACATTAAATAAATTAAATATTTTACGACACCATGATGATGCAATGATTACCTCATTAATTAACGATTTAAATAAAATGAAAAGATAATGTATAATCTATGACTTAAACTTGTCAAAAACCTATTTTATGAGTATATTTAGAACCCTTATCACCTTATCCTCGAAATAAATAATTTTGGGACCTTTAAAATCCGAAACTCATTATATAATAAAGTAACATTTCATGACTTTCCAAGATTGCCCCTCCTCTCCTCTTATAAAAGGCCCCCACCACTACCACCTTATTCACACCATCAAAGCCATTTGGCTCGGAAAAAATCTGCTCAAATACTCTCTCAACTTCCCTCTCTTACTCCTAGAATCCTCACTTTGGGAAGAATTCTTCCCAAGGAAGCCTTTGTCTCAAATCAAAAAACATTACCCGATTTTAAAGTAATGTCTTCTCTTATGTTATTTTGTTTAATTTTGCTTCTCCAACCCCTTAAACTCATTTTATTCCTTTATTTTGTAACAAAACCAGTATTTTAAATATACTAGGATGTTGTTATGAGAAGGATTTGATTTACACTTACACACACCTTCGTCTAATGGTTAAATAACATACTGTTTCTGTGGTTGGAAAATTTCTGCCTCACGAAACGATGATTGTTCAATCTTCTTTTAACACCTCTCATGGTGGCCGTTATGATGACAATATTTTTATATGATATATATTATGTTTTTTCCTTATGATTATTTATTTTTCATTTATGTCATACCTTTACGATTTCCATTATGGGTAAACGCGATATTTTCATTTTAGGAAGTGCGGACTACCGCCCCCTCAAAGTGATTTGAATCGTTAATGCCATATGTGGGATGTATAACAGATGGAGTAAATGGTATTATACCTTAAATTATACTGGAATTATATTATACCTTTTTATAATTATAACTTCATTCCATTAAATACGAAATAGAAATGAAAGTAGTGTTCATGCGTACGTACGGCTTACCGTCTCCATGAACGGTGCATTTCATTTCTTACCTCTAAATGTTATGTAATATTATAAATGCATGTATATAATGGATATATAGTATATATATGATATATACATCATGAATATAATTATGGAGATAATGTATATTCTACCACATAAACAACTTGTAATTATAAGAAGTACCAAAGATCGACAAAATGACCGTTATTAACTTAAATGACTACATAATTTTCGTAACATTGTAATAAGTGATATAAAAGGGATAATGAACTTGAAAAAGGTTATTAAGCAAGTGGAGATTAACTCCAGTTTATTATTCAGGAGGTTAAAGAGTGGTCGAGTCAAGTCGGACATGAGGTAAGGGAACTTCTTAACCCAATTTCCATTCTTTGGGTTAATCTCCTACTTTCAAATTATGTCATGATATTATTATGTCCTATCTTGTATTTTTACTTTATTTATGTGTACTTATAGTTAATAAACATAATAGATCTATTTTATTAAAAAAATTTCTTTGTAAGGAACTTTGTCTCAGTCTCGTTTCATTGGGGCATATTTTATTTTGTACACAACTTTCTTTTATATGGTGTATAAACACCTTTGACTTTTACGTTTATTCAAAAGGAATCTTTTTATAAGAAGTGTTTTACTAAATGAAAAAAGGGAATGTTTTTTTTCATACGTATGCGGCGATAATGACTTCTCTGCCGCCGTGACCATTATTTGGGTTTCAGATTCCTCTTTAAGCCATAACATTTTTTAAATGAAAAATAATTACAATGTTTTAATTTTCTTTTATTTTGGTATTGAAAATGGTTTCGAAAGTGTTTTTTATATCAATGTGTTGTATTGATATCTTGTGATTGAAATGTGGAAATTTTATGTTCCCTTTATGCATGTTTTATGTGATACGATTATGTTATGGATTATGATATGTCTAAACCTGTTCGTACGAGGAATGCATTGGACTTAATAAGTGACAGGTGGAGCCTGCTATAGCTCCTCAATGCATCGATAGGTCTAATAAGACAATCTAGTGTCTTGGCACGAGGCCTTGACAAAATCTTATTTGTAGACTTGGCACGAGGGCTTGGCTACGTGGTTATGATAGTCTGGCATTATGCATTCCAACATTATAAAAGTGGTTATTGATATTTCATGTGGTTATTCGACTAGTAGAATATCCATGTGAATAAGTAAATGGAATTATCTCATTTTACATTTTCCATATTATGTTGAAGTTCAATTTTAAAAGGCTTTTGTTTTAGTTTTACATTATCTTAAATGTTTATGTTTATTTATGAAAGCTTCCACTATATTGTTATCCTTACTGAGCATCTGAGCTCACCCCTTTCAATGTTTTAATTTTTCCAGGATGTGAAGAAGTATATTATGAATGAATTGAAGGGATAATATGAGGGGTTATGAAGACAAGATGTTGTTGTAGTTTTTTATTACTTTATAATGTAATGTAAACCTTATGAATGTATCTAGTGTTTCAAGGATACTAAACTAATCGGTCTTTCAAGACATGATCTTTTGTGATCATGCCAATGTTATGCAATAATGCACCGACTCTGGGTAACTGGGGTCGGGGCGTTACAGTTAGTCTTAGAGGCAGTTTAGGACTAACCTTGGAAGCTAGATTTATATAAACTCTGATTAAAGCACATAGGCCGAAGATAGACTTTGAGGATTAGTATAGAAGAACATCCTAGAATTTTGGTATTATAGAGATTTTGTGTGTTTTCCAAGAAATACATCCCTTTATGGATCCGAGTAGGTATAGGTGGCTCTGGCACAGATGTACCTAGGGGTAAAACACGAAAACACCGCTTTGAGCTAGACTCGAATGAGAATTTTTTTACAAACCATTATGAAGGGATTATGAGTATATACCTCCTCAAAGATTTTTTTTTATGATTATGGATTATATCCATAAATAGTTCAATTTATGTTAAGTGTTTTAAAAGTATGGAATTATGTATTTTAATTCATAAACTAATCTAGTTTATACCATTGTTTAGAAATGGCGCCTAGTGGGAGGAATGGAAACCGTATCAATGCACGCACTCAGTGTAGGGATTTCTCTCCTACTCAAGATAATTATTGTGGAGCTGGAGATACAACTGGTGCTGATCAACTTATTACCATACTGGGACAACTCACTCAGGTTATGAATAATAACCTTACTCTTATGGAGCACCCTGATCCGCAACGTGGAGGATCAATGTTAGACCACTTCATGAGGGAACAACCACTAATATTTAATAGGGTTACAAATACATTAGTATCTGAACAATGTATAAAATCCATAGAGAAAATATTCCACACCTTGGGGAGTAGCAAAAGGGAGAAGGTTGTCATGGCAGTCTACCGCCTCACTGGGGATGCCAATCAACGGTGGTCGCTGATTCAAAACACAAATGAATATAAAGAAGTATCATGTATGGAATGGAGGGAGTTTAAGGAAATTTTCATAGAAAAATACTTTCCACATGACCATTGAGCAGATATGGAAAGACAATTTCTGTGTCTGAGGCAGAAGGAGGTTGAGAATGTCGCAAAGTATGAGGCTAACTTTACAAGGTTAGTGAGACATTCTGCATATTATATACATAACCCAAGAAGTAATATTGATCAATTCTTTGATGGGTTAAAACCATTTCTCCGTCGAGCATTAGTCTCACAAACCTTCTCGTCGTATGGAGATATTGTCTCATGTGCTATCAAGACAGAAAAGGAATTCTCTAAGTCTTATGACTTTAAAGAAAAGCAAGAAAAGAAGAGATCTTCTGATCAATATGGAAATGGAAATAAGGGGAAGAAGGGAAAAGTTGAATATCAGTCCTATAGTAAATGTGGGAAGAAACACCCCGGTACTTTATTGAAGGGAATGGGAGTCTGTTACAAGTGTGGTGAAAAAGGCCACCAAGCTCATGATTGCAAGGGAAAGAATGTTTCTGTAAATGTGGAATGCTATAATTATAGAGATATGGGACATTATGAAAATCAATTTCCTAAGCATCAAGGGAACTTACCTCAGAAGAGGCCAAGGGATCAAGGCCAAGCTTATGCTATCACTACTACTGAGGTTGAAGCTCTGAAAGACGTGGTGGAAGGTAATTTAATGGTTTCCTGAAGTTTAGAAAATGCATTATTTGATTCTGGATCATCGCATTGTTTCATATCTTCCCAGTTTGCTATAAAAAATAGATATTTCCCATTTTATTTAACAAGGGAATTTTCAGTCAAAACTCTTAAGGGAAGTATTATTGCAACAAAGTTTTATGAATCAGTCCCCATTAGAGCACATAAATGTTCTTTATCCATTGATCTCATTGTCATACCTATGATTGAGTTTGATATAATCCTTGGTATGGATTGGATTTCAGACTATGATGCAAAGATTTATTGTAATAAGAAGGAGGTTACAATTTTTTGATGATGATGATAAGGAACACCTTATTTTTAGAGTAGAATCATCCCCACCTAATTCATATTTATATCCACCCCCAGTAGCTCAAATAAATTCAATTATTGGGGAGGAAGATAATGAAATGACTAATGGCGAGGAAAAGAATGTTCAAATAGAGGATGTACCTATTGTGAAAGAACATGTAGATGTGTTTCCAGAAGAGTTACCTGGACATCCTCCAGAACGAGAAGTTGAGTTTTACATTGATTTAATTCCTGTATCAAGGCCTATATCGAAGACCCATTATAGAATTGCCACCATGGAATTAGTTGAAATAAAGAAACAACTAGAGGAATTGAGTAATAAGGGATTTATTTTCCCTATTGTTTCTCCATGGGGAGCCCCTGTCCTTTTTGTTAAGAAGAAAGATGGATCTATGAGGTTGTGCATTGACTACAGGAAGATCAATGCTATAACAATAAAGAACAAGTATCCCCTACCTCACATTGATGATTTATTTGACCAATTTCATAGAGCTCAATACTATTCAAAGATTGACCTTCGATCTGGATACCATCAGTTGTGTGTGAAGAAGGAAGGCATTCCGAAGACAGCATTTCGAACAAGGTACGTGCATTACGAGTTTACAGTAATGCCTTTTGGATTGACTAATTCACCCTCTATATTCATGGATCTAATGAATAGGGTTTTAAAGGAATATCTTGATGATTTTGTGGTGGTATTTATTGATGATATCTTGGTATACTCTAAAAGCTACGAAGATCATGAAAATCACTTGCGCATTATCTTGAAGACTCTTATAAGGCATGAATTATATGGGAAGTTTAGCAAGTGTGAATTCTGGATTCAAGAGATTTCATTCCTTGGCGATATTGTCTCTAAGGATGGAATTTCCATTGATCCTTCTAAGACCAAGGAAATCCAAGAATGGCCAGCACCAATGAGTATAAATAAGGTACGCATCTTTATTGGTTTGGCAGGTTATTATCGATGTTTTGTCCAGAATTTTGCCCGATTGGCTAACCCATTAACGAAGCTCACACGTAAAGGGGTCAAATTTGTTTGGAAAAAAGAGTGTGAATAATGTTTTGAATAACTGAAGATAAGATTAGTCAACGCTCTTATATTGACTCTACAATCAGGGAATGATGGGTTCGTTATTTATATTGATGCATTAATGAAAGGACTTGGTTGTGTCCTTATAAAGAATGATAGGGTTATTGCCTATGCATCAAGACAACTGAAAATTCATGACCAGAACTATCGTACTCATGATCTCAAGTTAGCTGCTGTAATATTTTCCTTGAATATATGGATAAATTATCTCTATGGTGAAAAATGTGAGATATATACCGATCAAAAGAGTTTGAAATATATTTTCTCACAAAAAGAACTCAACATGAGGCAAATGAGATCGCTTAAACTATTGAAGGATTATGATTGCATGATACACTACCACTTGCGGAAGGAAAATAAGGTTGCAGATGCTTTGAGTAGAAAAGATCATGGAGTTTTGAACATGATGAGAGTGGAAAGGGATCCTATTTTTAAGGATCTAGTAAAGATGGATATGGGAATCACCATGGAGGGTGAAACATCAAAACTTTTTCGAATGGTTTCCAAACCATCTTTACTAGAAAGGATAAAGTGTTCTCAGGACGATGATGAAGAGTTGAAAAATAATATTAAAGCTGTGAATGATGGGCGATTGAGTTACTTTGTGTGTGAAGATGGAATTATGAAATTTGGGGGGACACTTTGTGTTCCCGATATACCTGATTTAAAGATGGAATTTTTGGATGATTCTCATAGTTCCAATTTCTTTATACACCATGGGAGCACCAAAATGTATAGAGATTTAAAGGGACATTTTTGGTGGGACAACATGAAGAGGGAGATTGCTGATTTTGTGTCAAGATGTATGGTTTGTCAACAAGTGAAAGTTGGAAGGCAACTTCCTGGTGGAGTATTGCAACCTCTTCCCATACCTGAGTGGAAATGGGATAATATTAAAATGTATTTTTTCATGGGACTACCAAAGAATCCTAGAAGAAGTGACACAATATGGGTCATTGTTGATTGTCTCACATAGTCAGCACATTTTCTTGATATAAGGGAAGATCTACCACTTGAACGTCTAGCAAGACTATATATTAATGATGCTGTGAGACTTCATGGAGTACCCCTGTCGATTTTCTCGGATCATGATCCCTGTTTTACATCAAGATTCTAGAAAAGTCTTCAGAAGGCCTTGGATACTGAACATAGTTTGAGCACTGCTTACCACCCTCAAATAGATGGATAATCAAGAAGAACTATTCAAACCTTAGAAGACATGTTGAGATCATGCTCACTTGACTTTCAAAGAATGTGGGATCAATATTTACCTCTGGTATAGTTTTCCTGTAACAATAGATTCCATTCAAGTATTCAGATGGCACCATATGAAGCGTTATATGGAAAGAGATGTCGCACACCAACCTGTTGGGATGACGTTGGTGAAAGAAAACTTGTAGGCCCAGAACTGGAGGAGGAAATGATGGAAAAGGTGAAAGTAATCCAAAACCACATCAAAGAAGATCAAAGTAGGCAGAAGAGCTATGCCGACAACCAAAGGAAGGATTTGGAATTTCAGGTAGGAGATCATGTTTTCTTGAAGGTATCTCCATGGAAGGGAGTTATACTTTTTGGTAAGATGGTTAAATTGAGTCCCAGGTACATCGGACACTTAGAAATTCTAGAACGAATTGGGGCTGTAGCTTATCATTTGGAAATGCTGCCATGTCTCTCCAAAGTTCATGATGTATTCCACATATCAATGTTGAGAAAATACATGCCTGACCCAACACATGTACTCACCTATGAGGAATTGTAACTGGAACCCGATCTGTCTTATTGCGAAGAGCCTGTCAGGATTCTTGATACAAGAGAACAAGTGCTGAGAAACCGGACGACTTGACTAGTAAAAGTTCTACAGAGTAACCATAAGATGGAGGAGGCAATGTGGGAACCTGAGGAACTTATGATGAAGAATCACTCGAGTCTTTTTATACAGTGATATTATATGAAATTTTGAGGACAAAATTATTTGATGGAGGGGATAATGTAACACCCCAAGCTTCCACGATACACTTCTCTTTGAATAATACGGTAGCGTGTGTTGTACGCAACTTCGAGTTCTAACACACAACACAACCAAAGTAGCCATTATGAATAGTAATACCTACTTTTTGAAATTTTATAAATTTTATCTTTCCAAATGGAATTTTTTATTGTTTTCAGAATATCGAAATTATCCTAAGTTGAATTTTTTGTAATTTTCTGAGAACGTCCAATTTTTTTATGAATAGTGAAAAATACTTAAAAACAACTTTTTTAATAAAAATAATTTATAGTGATAAATTATACTATTGAGTGGTTTTAAAGTATAATTAGAATATATTTTTACAATTTTATCCAATGGTGTTCATTATAATTAATTTCACTTTGAAATTGGACATAAACAATTGTCAATATTTTGATATATATTGTTTCTTAAAAACACGCTATTTGTTGTGATAGCAGGAATTAGTTATAAAATTAATTAATGCAACATATATGTTTGGAATTTTTTAAAATAGAAATCATTTCTGAATTTGGAATATCAATTATAGCTTAGGGTGAAATTTTGGCATTGTTCGGAAAAACTTTAATTTTTGATGAATAGTGAAACCACTAAATGGTAGTTAAAAAACTGATTTTTTCGTTTAAATGAAACATTACCACTTCGATGATTTGATTTTAAAACATCCGACATACATGGTTGTCATTAGGAAGTAAAATGTGGTTCAATGGGATTAAAATAATTTTTGATAAATAGTAACGTTTACATTTAATTAATCACGATTAAAGGTAATTAGTGAAATTTAAGGTAAAAATGATGTTATAAAAATATGAAAATACCTTTACACTTGTACTAATATTATTATATGAGACATGGAAGACCAATAAAATCCATGTGTCAACTTGGGGACCCCATGGAGCCACTTGGGTAAGAAAATGACAGTAATAACATTTTATTTAAACTAAAAATAAAATTGTCACAAACATGAGTTGTTTTAATAAAAAAATTATTACATGGGGTTATATAAAGTAAATTTTATACTATAAATATTCATTGGAAATCCAAAAATATTTCCTACATCATTATATTTTTTTTATAATTTTTAGACATTAAATAAATTAAATATTTTATGACACCATGATGATGCAGTGATTACCTCATTAATTAACGATTTAAATAAAATGAAAAGACAATATAAATTCTAAGACGTAAACTTGTAAAAACCCTATTGGATGAGTATATTTCGAACCTTTATCACCTTATACTTGAAATATATATGTTTGGGACCTTTAAAATCCGAAACTCATTATATAATAAAGTAACATTTAATGACTTTCCAAGAGTGCCCCTCCTCTCCTCTTATAAAAGGCTCCCACCACTACCACCTTATTCACACCATAAAAGCCATTTTTCTCGGCCAAACTCTACCCAAATACTCTATAAACTTCCATCTCTTACTCCTAGAAGCCTCACTTTGGGCATAATTCTTCCCAAGGAATCCTTTGGCTCAAATCAAAAAGCGTTACCTGATTTTATGGTAATGTCTTCTCTTATGTTATTTTGTTTTATTTTGCTTCTCCAACCCATTAAACTATTTTTATTACTTTCTTTTTTAACAAAAAAAGTATCTTAAATAAACTAGGATGTTGTTATGAGAATTATTTGATTTACACTTACACACACCTTCATGTAATGGTTAAAGAACATTCTGTTTTTGTGGTTGGAAAATTTATGCCTCACAAAACGATGATTGTTCTATATTCTTTTCACACCTCTCATAGTGGCCATTATGATGACAATATTTTTATATGATATATATTATGTTTTTTTTTCTTATTATTCTGTATTTTTCATTTATGGAATACCTTTACGATTTCTATTATGGGTAAACGCGATATTTTCATTTTAGGAAGTGCGGACTACCGCCCCCTCAAAGTGATTTGAATCGTTAATGCCGTATGTGGGATGTATAAAGGATGGAGTAAATGGTATTATACATTATATTATACTGGAATTATATTATACTTTTGTACAATTATAACTTCATTCCATTAAATATGAAATAGAAATGAAAGTAGTGTTCATGCGTACGTACGGCTTACCATCTCCATGAACGGTGTATTTCATTTCTTACCTCTAAATGTTATGTAATATTATAAATGCATGTATATATTGGATATATAGGATATATATTATATCTACATCATGAATATAATTCTGGAGATAATGGATATTCTACCACATAAACAACTTGTAATTATAAGAAGTACCAAAGATTGAAAAAATGATCGTTATTAACTTAAATGACTACATAATTTTCGTAACATTTTAATAGGTGATATAAAAGGGATAATGAACGTGAAAAATGTTCTTAATAAAGTAGAGATTAAATCCAGTTTATTATTCAGGAGGTTAAAGAGTGGTCAAGTCAAGTCGGACACGAGTTAAGGGAACTTCTTAACCCAATTTCCATTCATTGGGTTAATCTCCTACTTTCAAATTATGTCATGATATTATTATGTCCTATCTTGTATTTTTACTTTCTTAATGTGTACTTATAGTGAATACCCATAATAGATCTATTTTATTAAAAAAATGTTCTTTGTAAGGAACTTCATCTCAATCTTCTTTCATTGGGGAATATTTTATTTTATAGACAACATTTTTTATATGGTGTATAAACACCTTTGACTTTTACATTTATTCAAAAGGAATCGTTTTATATGAAGCGTTTTACTAAACAACAAAAGGGAATGTTTTTTTCATACGTATGTGGTGACAATGACTTCTCCGCCGCTGTGACCATTATTTCGGTTTCGGCTTCCCTTACAATCCATAAGTTTTTTTAAATGAAAAATAATTACAAAGTTTTAATTTTCTTTTATTTTGGTATTGAAAATGGTTTTGAAAGTGTTTTTTTATATCAATGTGTTGTATTGATATCTTGTGATTGAAATGTGGAAATTTTATGTTTCCTTTATGCATGTTATATGTGATACGATTATGTTATGGATTATGATATGTTTAAACCTGTTCATATGAGGAATGCGTTGGACTTAATAAGTGACGGGTGGAGCCCACTATAGCTCCTCGATGCATCGGTAGGTCTCATGAGACAAACTAGTGTCTTGGCACGAGGCCTTGACAAAATCTTATTTTTAGACTTGGCACGAGGCCTTGGCTACGTGGTTATGATAGTCTGGCATTATGAATTCCATCATTATAAAAGTGGTAATTGATATTTCATTTGGTTATTCGACCAGTAGAATATCCATGTGAATAAGTAAATGGAATTATCTCATTTTACATTTGCCATATTATGTTGAAGTTAATGTTTAAAAGGATTTTGTTTATTTATACATTATCTTAAATGTTTATGTTTATTTATGAAAGATTCTGATACATTTTTATCATTACTGAGCATCTAAGCTCATCCCTTTCAATGTTTTAATTCTTCCAGGACGTGAAGAAGTATATTATGAATGAATTGAAGGGATAATATGAGGGGTTAAGAAGACAAGATGTTTTTGTAGTTTTTATTAATTTATGATGTAATGTAAAACTTATGAATTTATCTAGTGTTTCAAGGCTACTAAACTAATCGGTCTTTCGAGACTTGATCTTTTGTGATCATGCCAATGTTACACAATAATGCACTGACTCTGGGTAACTGGGGTCGGGGCGTTACACTATAAGATGGAGTAAGAAACTTGGGAGCCTGAGGAGCTTATGTGGAAGACATACCCGAATCTTTTTAGGTAACATTTTGTGTATTTTGAAAAAGAAATTTTTGTGAGGAGAGAATGTAACAACCCAAGGTTTTGAAAATAAATATTAAATGAATGAAACACTATGTCCCTATAAAACAACACATTTTATAATCTATCTATTAAACACAACTTTTCTTCTACAATGTTTTGAATTTTGAAAAATGGTCATCTAGAGTTGTGATCAGTAAGTCATCTAGAGTATGATAGAACAAACTTAATTTTTGGTGAATAGTAACATACCCCTATGAATAGTAATATGAATAGTAATATGACCCTTATGAATATTAAATAATGATATTATTTTATTTTCTTAAGGTAATAAGATAATGTGATCTTAATTTATTTTTCAATGCGATATAAAACTAATTATACATTTAAAATTGTTATTTTTCAAATTAACAATGGTTTTATTTAAATATTAAATTAATAATATTTAGATAATTATTTTTATAAAATGGAGTTAATTTTTGAATTATACACATCAAAAAATGGTAGGGGTAAATTTTTGGGATTTTTCTAAAATACTTGAATTTTCCATGAATAGTAAAAATATAGTTTTGAGTTTTCAGTGTTTTTAATGACATAATAATGATGTAATAATTAAAATAAAATGATAGTAGACTTTTGTAAAGTTAAATAATATATTATGTTTCCCAAATTTATAATACCATGTGTATATACTATGGGAAAGCGCATGGTTATACAAAAACCACTAATGAGGTGTCCTTTTAAATTAATAAAAAAACTCACTCTCATTTACTGTAAATACCCATTCATTCCTTAATTTTCCTTCATTTAAAATTCATAATCCTCAAATATATTATTTTTTTACCTCCTGAGGAGTTCTCCCAAGGTTTTCCTAATCCCTCAATGTCCCAAAATTCAAGATCTAGGAGTTACTCTACAAGGTAAGGGATCCTTTCACCCTCTTCTTTTTTAGTCTACACTTCTTTTAGGTTATCTCTTTGAATTTCCATTATCATATGTTGGGGTTTGATATTATGTATTCAAATTACTATAGTTTTTATTTACATATTATGAGATACCCTTTTTCTCTCATCAATTCATTTTATGAAATTTTAAGCAACGTCGTTAGGTTACCAAATTTTTATAAGGGGTCTCTAAACTTTTCTTTTATTTTCAAGTTCATCTCTTTTCCTTTTCTATCCTCACCTAATCTGTAAAAATGACCATGATAAATCCACTATCATCTATATATTGTAATTATATCATGGGAATTGAATAACCATCATCAATATTCTTACTCCCTCCCTTTTATTTTTATAAATGAAATCAACGTCCATGCGGTTCCAAATGAAAACCTTCCTGGACGACGAAGTTTAATTATTCAATTTATCCTTAATTACTTGTCATGAAACCATTTATATGGTTGAAAAAGACTATAATATATGTATTATAACCAAATTAATATTCAAAAACCTGTATATGTACATATTATTAATTTATATAAAAAACTAGTTCATAATAATCTCAATACTGGCAAATAAGGGAAGTGGTTGCCATCTAATGATTCATCCTTATCCCATGTAACAAAATGATAGAAATGACCATTGAAAATTATTTAGGTTCATAAATAATATTTAATTTCAATTATGGATATTTACCACCATTTCACATGAACTCCATTACTTAAAAACAAGTGAACCAATAATGAAAATCAGGAAAACAAACACTCTGAAACGACATAATTCAAAATAATTACTAATCAATAAGAACATAAATGAACTAAAAAGAATTATGATAAAATAAATAAAAGTATATTATGTTCTTAAATAAGTTATTAATAAGTATAATTTCTTATTCCATGACCTTAAGTTCAAGATCAAGACACATTCAGACTTAAGTTAAGGGTTTTCGACTCGAACTTCCATTTCCATTCGGGTTACTCTCATTGTCTAATTACCTCAATGAAATTATTATGTATTATTATATAATCATAATATATTATTTGTGATTATTATATATATGTAAACAAACTATAATACTTCCTTATTTTTTTGATAGTTACACGATTTAAAAGAAACTTTTAAAACTGTTTCCAAAATACAAGCTCGATTCAAGGGAATTTCTCAAATTCTTATCTATTTTCAAGGGAACTCTATAATATATTTTTGTAAAGAATTATCTTTATAAAACGACTCAATTTATTATGAAAATATCATCTTAATTCAGTTCTTGTTTCATAAAAATACTTTTCCAAAATAACTCTTCTTTTCAAAATAAAAGAGTATTTTTCTCATGAATGACTTAATGCTTTTATAAGAGTATTTTTGTTTGTTTCAAAACTCTTGTTGATTATTATGTATTATTGGGTTCAATCATTTATTATTTCATCTACCATATTTAATTGTATGTTTTATGATTTTTTTTGTTGTTTATGTGATTTCTTGAAACCATCCACCATATTACTTTGAATGAGTAGGGTTTATGGCTAATGATTGGGGAAAGTTATATACATTTCTTATGTTAGTTTCAATAAGAATGTATATGTTTATTATGTTTATCCACTCTCATATGAGGAATTAATTTAAATTATTATGTGATGGGTGGATCCTGCTATATCCCCTCGATTCATCAGTAGGCATCATGTGAAAAATAGACGTGGAATTGGCCAAGGCCTTTCCCAATTTGATATATGGTTTTGGCTGAGGCATTATTATTTTTAGACGTCTTGGCCAATGCCTTGATTTTTTTTCAAAATGTCTGGAATATTCACTTCCCTCATTATGAATCTAGTAATTTAATGTTCATGTGGTTATTACACTATTAGAATACCCATGATTATGTTTTAATATGACATTATTTACTCTACTCATATTCCTTCCATAATGTGTTCAAGTTTATTATGCCTCACGAAACGATGATTGTTCTATATTCTTTTCACACCTCTCATAGTGGCCATTATGATGAAAATATTTTTATATGATATATATCATGTTTTTTTTCTTATGATTCTGTATTTTTCATTTATGGAATACCTTTACGATTTCTATTATGGGTAAACGCGATATTTTCATTTTAGGAAGTGCGGACTACCGCCCCCTCAAAGTGATTTGAATCGTTAATGCCGTATGTGGGATGTATAAAGGATGGAGTAAATGGTATTATACATTATATTATACTGGAATTATATTATACTTTTGTACAATTATAACTTCATTCCATTAAATATGAAATAGAAATGAAAGTAGTGTTCATGCGTACGTACGTCTTACCATCTCCATGAACGGTGCATTTCATTTCTTACCTCTAAATGTTATGTAATATTATAAATGCATGTATATATTGGATATATAGGATATATATTATATCTACATCATGAATATAATTCTGGAGATAATGGATATTCTACCACATAAACAACTTGTAATTATAAGAAGTACCAAAGATTGACAAAATGATCGTTATTAACTTAAATGACTACATAATTTTCGTAACATTTTAATAAGTGATATAAAAGGGATAATGAACGTGAAAAATGTTCTTAATAAAGTAGAGATTAACTCCAGTTTATTATTCAGGAGGTTAAAGAGTGGTCAAGTCAAGTCGGACACGAGTTAAGGGAACTTCTTAACCCAATTTCCATTCATTGGGTTAATCTCCTACTTTCAAATTATGTCATGATATTATTATGTCCTATCTTGTATTTTTACTTTCTTAATGTGTACTTATAGTGAATACCCATAATAGATCTATTTTATTAAAAAAATGTTCTTTGTAAGGAACTTCATCTCAATCTTCTTTCATTGGGGAATATTTTATTTTATACACAACATTTTTTATATGGTGTATAAACACATTTGACTTTTACGTTTATTCAAAAGGAATCGTTTTATATGAAGCGTTTTACTAAACGACAAAAGGGAATGTTTTTTTCATACGTTTGCGGCGACAATGACTTCTCCGCCGCTGTGACCATTATTTCGGTTTCGGCTTCCCTTACAATCCATAACATTTTTTAAAGGAAAAATAATTACAAAGTTTTAATTTTCTTTTATTTTGGTATTGAAAATGGTTTTGAAAGTGTTTTTTTATATCAATGTGTTGTATTGATATATTGTGATTGAAATGTGGAAATTTTATGTTTCCTTTATGCATGTTATATGTGATACGATTATGTTATGAATTATGATATGTTTAAACCTGTTCATATGAGGAATGCATTGGACTTAATAAGTGACGGGTGGAGCCCACTATAGCTCCTCGATGCATCGATAGGTCTCATGAGACAAACTAGTGTCTTGGAACGAGGCCTTGACAAAATATTATTTTTAGACTTGGCACGAGGCCTTGGCTACGTGGTTATGATAGTCTGGCATTATGAATTCCATCATTATAAAAGTGGTTATTGATATTTCATTTGGTTATTCGACCAGTAGAATATCCATGTGAATAAGTAAATGGCATTATCTCATTTTACATTTGCCATATTATGTTGAAGTTAAAGTTTAAAAGGATTTTGTTTATATATACATTATCTTAAATGTTTATGTTTATTTATGAAAGATTCTGCTACATTTTTATCCTTACTGAGCATCTAAGCTCATCCCTTTCAATGTTTTAATTCTTCCAGGATGTGAAGAAGTATATTATGAATGAATTGAAGGGATAATATGAGGGGTTAAGAAGACAAGATGTTTTTGTAGTTTTTATTAATTTATGATGTAATGTAAAACTTATGAATTTATCTAGTGTTTCAAGGCTACTAAACTAATCGGTCTTTCGAGACATGATCTTTTGTGATCATGCCAATGTTACACAATAATGCACTGACTCTGGGTAACTGGGGTCGGGGCGTTACACTATAAGATGGAGTAAGAAACTTGGGAGACTGAGGAGCTTATGTGGAAGACATACCCGAATCTTTTTAGGTAACATTTTGTGTATTTTGAAAAAGAAATTTTTGTGAGGAGAGAATGTAACAACCCAAGGTTTTGAAAATAAATATTAAATGAATGAAACACTATGTCCCTATAAAACAACACATTTTATAATCTATCTATTAAACACAACTTTTCTTCTACAATGTTTTGAATTTCGAAAAATGGTCATCTAGAGTTGTGATCAGTAAGTCATCTAGAGTATGATAGAACAAACTTAATTTTTGGTGAATAGTAACATACCCCTATGAATAGTAATATGAATAGTAATATGACCCTTATGAATATTAAATAATGATATTATTTTATTTTCTTAAGGTAATAAGATAATGTGATCTTAATTTATTTTTCAATGCGATATAAAACTAATTATACATTTAAAATTGTTATTTTTCAAATTAACAATGATTTTATTTAAATATTAAATTAATAATATTTAGATAATTATTTTTATAAAATGGAGTTAATTTTTGAATTATACACATCAAAAAATGGTAGGGGTAAATTTTTGGGATTTTTCTAAAATACTTGAATTTTCCATGAATAGTAAAAATATAGTTTTGAGTTTTCAGTGTGTTTAATGACATAATAATGATGTAATAATTAAAATAAAATGATAGTAGACTTTTGTAAAGTTAAATAGTATATTATGTTTCCCAATTTTATAATACCATGTGTATATACTATGGGAAAGCGCATGGTTATACAAAAACCACTAATGAGGTGTCCTTTTAAATTAATAAAAAAACTCACTCTCATTTACTGTAAATACCCATTCATTCCTTAATTTTCCTTCATTTAAAATTCATAATCCTCAAATATATTATTTTTTTACCTCCTGAGGAGTTCTCCCAAGGTTTTCCTAATCCCTCAATGTCCCAAAATTCAAGTTCTAGGAGTTACTCTACAAGGTAAGGGATCCTTTCACCCTCCTCTTTTTTAGTCTACACTTCTTTTAGGTTATCTCTTTGATTTTCCATTATCATATGTTGGGGTTTGATATTATGTATTCAAATTACTATAGTTTTTATTTACATATTATGAGATACCCTTTTTCTCTCATCAATTCATTTTATGAAATTTTAAGCAACGTCGTTAGGTTACCAAATTTTTATAAGGGGTCTCTAAACTTTTCTTTTATTTTCAAGTTCATCTCTTTTCCTTTTCTATCCTCACCTAATCTGTAAAAATGACCATGATAAATCCACTATCATCTATATATTGTAATTATATCATGGGAATTGAATAACCATCATCAATATTCTTACTCCCTCCCTTTTATTTTTATAAATGAAATCAACGTCCATGAGGTTCCAAATGAAAACCTTCCTGGACGACGAAGTTTAATTATTCAATTTATCCTTAATTACTTGTCATGAAACCATTTATATGGTTGAAAAAGACTATAATATATGTATTATAACCAAATTAATATTCAAAAACCTGTATATGTACATATTATTAATTTATATAAAAAACTAGTTCATAATAATCTCAATACTGGCAAATAAGGGAAGTGGTTGCCATCTAATGATTCATCTTTATCCCATGTAACAAAATGATAGAAATGACCATTGAAAATTATTTAGGTTCATAAATAATATTTAATTTCAATTATGGATATTTACCACCATTTCACATGAACTCCATTACTTAAAAACAAGTGAACCAATAATGAAAATCAGGAAAACAAACACTCTGAAACGACATAATTCAAAATAATTACTAATCAATAAGAACATAAATGAACTAAAAAGAATTATGATAAAATAAATAAAAGTATATTAGGTTCTTAAATAAGTTATTAATAAGTATAATTTCTTATTCCATGACCTTAAGTTCAAGATCAAGACACATTCAGACTTAAGTTAAGGGTTTTCGACTCGAACTTCCATTTCCATTCGGGTTACTCTCATTGTCTAATTACCTCAATGAAATTATTATGTATTATTATGTAATCATAATATATTATTTGTGATTATTATATATATGTAAACAAACTATAATACTTCCTTATTTTTTTGATAGTTACTCGATTTAAAAGAAACTTTTAAAACTGTTTCCAAAATACAAGCTCGATTCAAGGGAATTTCTCAAATTCTTATCTATTTTCAAGGGAAATCTATAATATATTTTTGTAAAGAATTATCTTTATAAAACGACTCAATTTATTATGAAAATATCATCTTAATTCAGTTCTTGTTTCATAAAAATACTTTTCCAAAATAACTCTTCTTTTCAAAATAAAAGAGTATTTTTCTCATGAATGACTTAATGGTTTTATAAGAGTATTTTTGTTTGTTTCAAAACTCTTGTTGATTATTATGTATTATTGGGTTCAATCATTTATTATTTCATCTACCATATTTAATTGTATGTTTTATGAATTTTTTTGTTGTTTATGTGATTTCTTGAAACCATCCACCATATTACTTTGAATGAGTAGGGTTTATGGCTAATGATTGGGGAAAGTTATATACATTTCTTATGTTAGTTTCAATAAGAATGTATATGTTTATTATGTTTATCCACTCTCATATGAGGAATTAATTTAAATTATTATGTGATGGGTGGATCCTGCTATATCCCCTCGATTCATCAGTAGGCATCATGTGACAAATAGACGTGGAATTGGCCAAGGCCTTTCCCAATTTGATATATGGTTTTGGATGAGGCATTATTATTTTTAGACGTCTTGGCCAATGCCTTGATTTTTTTTCAAAATGTCTAGAATATTCACTTCCCTCATTATGAATCTAGTAATTTAATTTTCATGTGGTTATTACACTATTAGAATACCCATGATTATGTTTTAATATGACATTATTTACTCTACTCATATTCCTTCCATAATGTGTTCAAGTTTATTATTTACAAATGAGTGTGTTTCAATTATTCACCTTGCCTAATGTTTATGTTTATGTTATATTCTATTTTATTGATTATTCTTACAGATGGTTTGAGATCACCCCTTTTTTTATGTTTTATTTTCCCAAGATATGAAGAAGATACTTATGAGTGACTTACATGCATTATCTAGGAGGCTTTGATGTTTCTAATGGAACAAATTCGTGTTTTATTTGTAGAGACCCGAAGCTTGACATACATGGACATTACATTACTTTAGTGTAATACTTAATACATAATAAAAACAGACACACAAGGACCTTAATAGTTTAGTGTCTTTGGAAACTTTGAACGTAATCTTCTAATCATGGTGAAAGATCTTCCACATCTCTCATAATGATCTTCCCCCTTTTTTTCTTCCCTAAAACCTTTCTTTATATCCTGGGGAAAAGAAAACATAAAAAGTGTGAGCTCAAATTCTCAGTAAGGTTAAGCATGGATAAAATAAAACATACCATATACATTTGAACTTAAAAACATGAACATAATGTTTAAACATCAAAATCTTGAGAAATGACATAAAACATGGATGTACGTAAGGGATAGATCATAAAGAAACATTAATATTGATAAAATTGCATGGGAATAAAAAATCTAATTGTGGAAACCATTAAGCACATGATATGATTTCCATAGTATCAAAGGCATTGCTGCCAAGACCATCTTAGTGGACGAAGTCCCTTTCTGAATCGAGTTCACTCCTCGTTCCAGTCCTGTATTACTGAACCAGTTTAACTTGTCATTCCAGCCATGTCTATCTCATGAGATATAAATCTTTACCCAATGAATTAAAGGGAGATATAGGTCCCACCCATCTAATAATGAAATCATTGTTACTTGTGCCACAAAATAAACACACATCATTCATAATAACCCAACGAATAAAATGGGTTTCATAAACATCATCCCATCATCACATAATCCATATAAAAGAAATGGGTATCATTTCATAATAAAAAAAGTGAAACCATGTCAATCATAGAGACATTACACTTGAAACATACACATATGAAATAATTTCATCTTAGATGGAAAATGGTTTTGATAAAACACTTGTAATGAATTCTTGAGGAAAATATCCTTTCTTCTTCAAAATCAATTTCTTTTCACAAAACGTCAGGCAATTTTAAAAGAAATATATTTTTTTGAAAATGGTCATGAAATATTTTGGAAGAAGCTTCATGAAAATAAGGCTTTATAAAACCGTAAAAATCCGTTCGTTCCGTATAAGTTAAAAGAAAAACATTCTTTTCGTACTTTTGCCGGAAAAGTCAAAAAGTACCTCGTAACGTAAACAAAAGAAAGATTACCTACATACCATGTAGTAAAAGTCAAAAATGGGTAAAAAGGAATTTAAAAATACATGAAAACACTTTTATAAAACATGGACATGGATTATAGAAATAACCCCAGTAAATACTTACGAATAAGAAATCTCGGATAAAAATGAGATTTGCAAAATTATCCCTTACCTTAGGTCTGATATGCTTCGTACGTATCCGAACCTCCTGTATAATGATTTAAATAATGTTATTGACTTATAACAGAATCATATTAATTGTTATGATATCATATATGGTTCACTTATGACTTTATATTACCCGTTCTTTTGTAAATTCCATGTTAAAGAGCGTTTTGGGTAAAATCATTTCATTTGTCGTCCGTGTTTTGACTTGTAATTATTCATATGATTACTTAGATCATGATTAATTACATCCAGAATGTAAAACATGATTTATATATAATATATATTCATAATATACATATATATAATAGATCGATAAATGGATAGAAATACATCGTTCATGGAGACGGTAGGCCGTACGTACGCATGAACGTTGTTTTCGTTTCCTCATTGAATTGAATGAAATTAATTGGATGAAATACAGATAAATATATATATAAATCCAGTATCATTATTATGCCATATATTTCATGATTACTTATTATATATAATATATAATCATTTATGAATGGTTAATCATTGAAAATGAATCTCATCGCGTCGTGGAGATGGTATTCCGTACGTACGCACGAGTGATGATATCGTTCCCATGATCATGGAATTTTATTGGAGTGTATGTATACTACTAAAGAATCAATATCACTTTACAATAATAATATATAGTTATTATTTACACCATTATACCCATCCAAGTAAGGTGGTGATGGAAAATAGATTACACCACGGCGTGGAGACGGTATTCCGTACGTACGAACGCGCGGTGATTTCGTTTTCCGTAGGATTGACAGATGGTGAAATAGGGTTGTTTCATACTTATAATAACATATCATTATATGAGTGATACTGATGCTATTACTTCACAATTAAACAACCTAAGAAGAAAAAGTGGAAGAAGAAATAATGGTGAAAGAATCGGTAACGGAAATTACCTCTTCTTTAAAGCGCCTCTTTGAGACCACCTCTTAGGGCACTAAAATTGGACTTTGAAGAAGACCAGGACCTCTAGTATGTTTCTAGGGAAGTGGAGAAGAGAATTGGGCAGGGTTTGTCCGAGATTTAAGGCTCAAAGTGGTGTGTGGAAGAGAGGGAGGAGGTGCCCTTTTATAAGGGAGGAGAGGGGCACCTTTGGAATTCTTAAAAATATTAATTTATAATAAATCTAACCCCAATTAAAAACCTCCAGAAATGACTCATATTAGAAGATTAGATGATATAGGGTTGTAATCTCATCAACCAATCAAATTTATACATGTTTGGATCTTTTTTTAAACCCTATCATTTTGATTTATCCTTATTTAATCTATTTAAGTTTATTTGTGGTAATAAAATTATAAATTTTAAATTATAACAAATAATTACTTATTTGTTGTTAATTTTACATAATTTTTTACTTTATAACATTATATACCATATAAATTTAAATTTATAATTTTTAAATATTTTTTTGATTTTTAAACAATTTTATAATATGTTATTTTTATAAAATAACAATTGTGTCAATTTTGAAACTATTCATTTATTTGAATTTAAATAAAATATATACAGAAGATATGTTCAAACTAAAAGCTTTAATAGATTAATAAAAGGTCATATGTATCTATAAAATTAGTGTATAACATTAAATATTTCATATAATATTTATTTTATTATTTTTAAAACCATTTATTTGGTTTATCTCTTAATAAAATAATTACT
Organism: Viscum album; assembly: GCA_963277665.1. Lineage (NCBI taxonomy): Eukaryota > Viridiplantae > Streptophyta > Magnoliopsida > Santalales > Viscaceae > Viscum > Viscum album. Next base: position 1,117,553,795 of record OY728146.1, read on the forward strand.
ACAACATTTTTGTATAATTATTTAATATACTGATTTGTTGCGTAAAAATTAAAAATAAAATACTATGATGAATATAAATATATTACCTTTCACAATAATACTTTTAATAGAATTTATCATCTTAAAATCACAATATTTAAATTGTTATATTTATTAAATTATGAAGGTGACAACTTTGGCATCATTTAAAATAAAATAATATAAGTGTCATAATCACTTTTATAAGGCCCCAAACGGTTATATATTAGGTCATTGGATGATTAAGATGTATATATACATTACCAATAAGTTTCGGTCAGGTTTTTGGGCTTTTTAATGGGTATTATTATTTCAATAAAAACTATATTACTTATTTCCCACTTAATAAATAATTTCTGTATCATTAATGTATCACCATTAATGGCAATTATTTAATCCCTAAAAATTATAAATAAATTATCATGATGTAGATAATTTTATTAGATTTCTGGATACTATTAATGTTAGAAGTTTTATTATGTTTTTCACGAAATTAAAAGTATTATACTTATAAGATTTAAGAGAGTGACATGTTGTCACTTTCTTTGGTTTTAATAATAATTAAATTATTTTCATGGTCAAAAGTCCAAAAAATGAATCTAATCTGACCCTTAGGTTATATGGTTATACTTTTAGCCATCCAATAGAATTTTGGCATGTTTTAAGGTAATTTTATAAAATTATATTTACCCTTAATTACCCGATTTACATTTAAATATGGTAAATAAAATTTACCGTAGTTACTATTCATAATTCCCAAAAATAAAAAGTATCTTATTAACATAATTTGGACCCACTGATTCCAAATATGGAATCAATTTTTCCAAATTCAATACACAAAATTTTCAGAAATTAAATCAAAATTAATCCCGTTGTCGAAAGAAAACGGGCATTTCTTTAAAACTTTGCAAAAGATTGAATTGATTTAACTATGAATTTAATGTAAAATCAATGCTAATGACATACATTATATTAAATGGTAAAAATATATTCTATTTATACGTTAAAACCATTCAATACTATTATTTAACTATATAAATTATTGCGATGAAAAAAGTTGTTTTTAATTAAAATATATCGTGTTTTTACTATTCATCAAAATATGAAAGTTACCAGAATAATATGAAAAATTTATCCAAAGTAAATTTCTATTTCTATATTCCAAAGAAGAATTTTATTTTTTCAAATTGAACTTATAAACATGTCAAAAACTAGATTTTATGTGGGTGCGCCATCAAAAGGTGACAAAACTGCAATTTTTGAAAAATACTTATTTTACCCGAAAAATTTATTTTGTTCTTATACCATGTTATAGAAAATGTGTAAGATGAATAATAATGTTATAAAATTCAAAATTTAGTTAATATTATTCATAACGGCTAGTTCATAATAATATTATAATAATATATCGTTCTTTAGTAAAACCCGGTATTGCGTACAACACATGCTATCGAGGAAGGTCGTGATTGCGTGTAATGCAAGCCAAGTCAGGGTTGCGTGTTGTGCAAGAATACTTCGTTGTTTCATATAACAGAATCCAACCATATTTCATTTATACATTGAATATATATATATATATATACTCAATGTTGCGTAGAATAACTATTATCAAAATTGTGTGTAACACGATCCAAGAATAGTGTTGCGTATACTGCAAGCTAATACGGTGTTGCGTATAGCGCAAGGTAATCTTGGTGTTGCATAAAACACAAGACATTAATGAAACTAAAAGAATATTTTTCATAAAATCTTGGGGTGTTATAGTATTTCCCATCATGATATAATGTTAAACTTATATATGTATATTTTTTTCAAAATCTACTAATATACTTGGTCCTTTGGGATACATATTCATTTTTTATGTGACAATGTAAAAAAATAAGGCACCAGCTCCAGGCAACTGAGGTCAGGTCCTTACAAGGGAACCATTCATGATGTGACTAGGGGATTAAACCCATGAATCCATACCACCCAAACATTTTATATCCTAAATCGAGGTTCAAGGCAAGAAACTCTCAACACAGATGGGTTAACCCATTGACCATCCCCATTCATGACGTGATTCACAAGTTTCATGATGTGAATTCCTGTAAAAGCTAAAAATTCAGCACCCAGGCTATCCAAACCTTCTTCAACACTCACCTGAGTACCAAAAAAACTAACCGGGACTCAATCAATATATAAAAGACATCTCTTGAGATGTTATAACTCTAAAAATTCAACTCTAAACCATAGTTCTGAAAATTAACTCCACAACAAATAAAAAATTTGAATATATACTAAAATTCACTACCAAAAAATGCATGGGGTTTTATAATTTACATTTATATACTTAGTAATTATTATTATTTATATAAAAATGTTAATTAATGTAATATTTTTTAGAAATTAGAAATTAAATTTAGTTTTTTATATAGATATTATTGTAAAATTAATATTATATGTATTGTATAGATATTGATATAACAAGGAGGAGTAAATCATGGAATGAATGTTGTTGATCGAGACACAACTTGTTGAGTATGAAAGAATAATTTTATCTTAAAATAATACCTTAGAATGCATTACAAATATTTATATTTTAAACCATTTTTCTAAGGAATTATGTGGAGAGTGTTGTGTCATGAAGTGACTTTATAATTTTTTTTATTTCTTTGGTTTGTAATTTGAATTTAGTCATGATAAAGAATGTGTATTTGTGATGTAAAGATGTTTCTAAGGATTTTATGTGTTAGGGATGCATAGTGAAAAGATTCCATGAATATTTTTTTTCTATATTCATAAGGTGTTGGGAAATCCTTATGTCACAAATCAAGAGTTCACACCACAAAAGAGAGTCTCATGTTACAGTAAGAAAGGTCGTGCCAATTTGGAATGGCACTTGTTATATATTTTTTAAAAGATATTACATTGTACAACAATAATCATCCTAAAATGGATTGAGCTATAGGAAGTTATTGGTTTTCTAGTTTTATAGACTTTGGATCCATCGTGACATAATCTAACATGCCACATTGAATCTTTAGTCAAAGAAGATATGATATAATTATGATTTACTTTCAATATGTTCCAAATATGTTGGTCATAATTTAGAAAAGAGAATTGTGCCACAATTCATGTTGAGTCAAGAAATAAGTGGTGTTCTGTCCAGAGAAAAAGTGAAAAAAAAGAGATAAATATCTGGGATAACTGACCACCCATTCAATGTGGATTTTGTCTTGAACTAAGGAGTAGAACAAGGGTACATATATGATCTAAATTTTAGAGGCACTTGAGGTCATGGGAAGTAAATATTGATAAAAAATTTATAGATCTTTATTATTTTATGTAATTATATTCACTACAATAGGGTTTACCTTTATCACTATGAAAAATATCCTTTATCAACACTTTTGAAGTGTTGATAATTCTAACACTCATAAAGGTTGATAGTGTTTATCACTATATAAAAAGTGTTGAAAAATCTCTCCTTTATCAGATCTATGTTTAGAAATAATAAAATGTAGCCTTTATTAGGGAAACATTTAGTGTTGATAAAATGTTATTTTATCTATGCAATTTTTACCAATGATAAATTAAACCATTTTCAGAACTAAAGTTAGAATAGAAAAAATCACTAATTATCTATTGTAGAATGATTCTATATAAATTTCACACTACACAAGTCGATAAAAAACCTAGAAAAAATTTTGTACTATAATAATTAAATATTTTTATAACATAGAAAATATATTTAAAATGATCTAATTATATAAAAAATTACATTAAAGAATTTATTTATAGTAAAACTAAATTGATGTAAAATTTACTTACAAATGAAAATAATCACAATCAACACAAAAAATGAACTCTCATATGAGATCTCTTTCAATGATCAATCTAACCCCATATAAAGGAAACAACTTCTTTTAGTAAATAAATTTTTAATTTTAGTATCACTATATAAAGAAATAAACAAATATCCCTGTAATGATATATTATATGTGATAAATTTCAAATAGAATGATTTTTGATTAATTAATAAATGTCACAAATGGATTTATGATCATTTTCTTATGGTTTCATGAAAATAGAAGTGCATTTTCTTTATTTTGAGTATGCAACGCATGCTTTGCACTACTTTAATACTTAAAATGAAACAATTAAACTTTAATTAATTTTAGATCCAACGTGCAATAGAATGACATGTGGTTTCCTGATACAGGTATCAAATGAATCAAGGACCATTGTTCTAACGTTTTTTTACAATCTGATCATTTTTATCAGTATTAGGTATGTGATTCACATTTCAATCTAAAATGTAAATTCTAAATTAAACACACACACTTTAATTCATAATTCTCACACATCATATTGAAATTATCTTTAGTTAATTCTTATAGTTGAAAAAGGAATCATTTATTTTCTTATAATTTTTTAAAAAATCATAGCATGTTTTCTCAGTTTTGACTATATGATGGATTTTTGAACTAAAATTGAACTTTCAAATTGAAAACATGCACTTTTAGTCATACCAAACACACCAGGTTTCATAATTATTTTTGATAAATTAATATAGTTTATAAATGAATCATTGATAATTTCTAATATTTTATGAAAATTCGAGCACATTTACTCAGTTTTGAGCCTGAAACACATGTTTTGAACTAAAATTTCACTTTTAAAGTAAAAAACATGGAATTTTATACTTGAAACCAACATTGAATGTAAAAATGATATTAAGTCAATTATTATAACTTAAAAATGAATCATTGATCATTTTTTAAAGTTTCATGACAATCCAAGCATTTTTTGTCAGTTTTGAGCATGTGAAACATGTTTTGAACTAAGATGTTCCTATTAAAATAAAAACATTACCTTTTTGTCATATTAAATATATAATATGTCATAATGATGTTAAATTAATTATTATAGGTCCTAAGTGGTTTATTATTTGTTTTATGAAAGTTTCATGAATATATGAGCATGTTTTCTTGGTTTTTGAGCATGTGGAACATGTTTTAAACTAATTTCCACCTTTATGTTAGAAACACACAATTTAGTTATGCTAACCACACCACATGTTATAATGATGTGAATTTAATTACTATATGGTCCAAAGAATGAAAATATCATTTTCCTAAAGTATAAAAATAATATGAGAATGTTTTCTCAGTTTTGAGTATGTGAAGAACATTTCAAACTTATTTAATGCTTAAAAAGGTAAAGTAATCTTTAGATCATTCCATTTACAGTTCATGTAATAATTATTTCATATTTTTTAATCAGGGTTAAAAATAAACATTGATCAATTTACTATTTTTTAGGATAATTCGAGTTTGTTTTCTATGTTTAATGTATGTAACATATATTCTAAACTAAAATGTCATTTTTTTAAAAAAAACATGAACTTTTAGTCATACATGACACAACACATGTCAGAAATATTTTTGATTAATTCTTATAGGTCATAAATAAATCATCAACATTTTTTTAAAGAGTCACATCAATCCGAGCATGTTTTATATATTTTGATTATGTGACACATGTTTTAAAATAATATATCACTTTTAAATTTATAATATACTCTTTTAATCATACCATCCACACCAAATGTTGGAATGATGTTCGGTTTATTCATATAGTTCACAAATAAATCATGGATCATTTCAATAAGGTTTTAGAAGAATATGAGCTTTCTTGATCCATTTTGAGTATGCAACATGAATGTTTAACTAAAATGATACGTTTAAATTAAAAATATTAACTTTTAGTCATATCAACCACAACATGCATTGGAATTATATTCAATAATTTTTTGTAGATCAAAAATGAATCATTGATTATTTTACAAATATTTGATAATAATATGATCATGTTTGTTTGGTTTTGAGTACGTGACAATAGCTTTGAACAAAAATGTTACTTTAAAATCAATAACACAAATTTTTAGTCATAACGGACATTCCACATGTTGGAATGATATTTGGTTGATTCTAAAGGGGATAAATGAATCATTTATCATTTTACTAAAATATCACAATAATCTAAGTATGTTTACTTGGTTTTAATCACGTGACACACACATTTTAAACTAAAATGTCAGTTTTAAATAAAAAAATATCACTTTCAATCATACTAGATATGACACATATTAGAATTGTGTTTAGTTAATTTTCATTGTAATAAATTAATAGATGATCATTTTCCTAATGTAACATGATAATATGATCATGGTTTCTTTGTTTTGAGTATGTGATGCATGTTTTGAACATATTTTGGACTATAAACAAAAAATACAATTCAAATTATTCTAGCTCCAATGCACTTCAAAATGATGTGTAGTTAATTAATATTGGTAAAAAATGAATCATTGATCATTTCCTTAATGTATCATGAAATTATGAGGATTTCTATTATTTTTTAGTATGTGGCCTAAGTTTTGAACTAAAATGACCCTTTTAAATTTAAAACACACACTTTTAGTCATACTAAGAACACTAAATTTCATAATAATATCTAGTTAATTCCAATAGCTCACAGATAAATCATTGAACATTTCTATAACATTTCATTATAATAAGAGAATGTTTTCTTAGATTATAGTATGTGTGATGCGTGTTTGGAAGTAATATATCATTTTAAAATAAAAAACACTCACATTCAGTTATATCATCCACACCACATATTGGAATTATGGTTTTTTATTTACCATGGTGAAAAATAAATCATTGATCATTTAACTAAATTTTGATGATAATAAAATTGTATTTTCTCATTTTTGAGCATGGGATGCATGTTTAGAACTAAAATATAAATTTTAATTTACAATTATTCCCATTCAGTCATATTAGACACACTATAAATTAAAATGATGTTTCATTATTTTATATAGGATAAATATTAATCAGCAATTATTTTCATAATGTTTCACATTAATCCAATCATGTGTTATTTTTTTTGAGTATGTGATGGGTGTTTTGAACAAAAATGTCACTTTTAAATTAAAAAAACACACTTTTGTTCATATCTGATACACTTCATGTTGAATTGATATTTAGTTAATTATTATGGTTCATATATGAATAATTTATCATTTTGGTAAAGTTTCATCGAAATTTGAGTATGTTTTCTTAATTTCGTGCATGTGTTGCAGGTTTTGTACAAAAATATAACTTTTAAATAAAAAACCCACAATTTCTATCATAATGGTCACACCATGTGTTAGAAATTTGTTCAGTTGATTCCTAAAGATTATTAATGAATCATTGATCATTTTCCACAATGTATGATCAAAATTTGATCATTTTATGTTTATTGAATATGTGATGTAATTTTTGAACCAAGATGTCAAATTTAAATTAAAATCATTCAATTTAGTTATAATAGACACACCATGTTCCATAATGATGTTTCGTTTATTTGTGAAGGTAAAAATGAATAATTTATCATTTTATTAAGTTTTTAAGATATAATGAGGGTATTTTCCAAGTTTCAATCATATGAAACATATTTTGGATTAAAATTTAAATTTAATACATTCACTTTCAATGCATGTATCTATAATAAATATTATTGTATGTAAATAACTATTATGTAAAGAACATAGTGTCTAAAAAATATGAGGTATAATATTAACTTGTACATATCTCAAATAAAAATCACACTGTTAAAATTGAAATAGAAATAGTACATCAATACATAGTAATAAGTTTTTCCTTAACATGACTCATATATATATTTACAGTGGAATCACAATGCCAAACATTTTAGTATCATTTTTTCAATAGAAATATGGTAGGTTTTGTTGACACTAACCTTCACACAAAGTGAACTCATGTCATTTTATATAGTGGTTGGAGTAGACAAAACCTACCAGCTACTTATTGAAAATCTAATACTAGAACCATGGGTGTACCTTTTCTAAACCAAAAAATTTCTTTTAATTATTCACTTAATTAAATATTTTTGATCATCTAACATTATTATAATCAAATATATCTAAATTAAATGTCACTAATAATGATAGTTAAAGATAAAAAAATTAAAAAAAATTGTAGGTAGACCAAAATGTAATGAATCTGAATCTAGCACCCCAGATCTAATTGCTATTATATTAAAAACGGTACATAGATCACAATACATAGGCTCAAATAGTTTAATAACTTTAGGAAACTAGATACATAAAATAGTTTTATATTAAATTGAAACTAAAAATACATCATCTAAAAACATGAAAACATTATTATTACCCTTATAATCCATTTTTCATATATAATAAACCTCCTGGATCCCTAGAAAAAAATGAGAAATAATATAAAGAGTGATGTCAAACATTCAGTAAGGGGGTTTCATAGAGTGAAAGCAATTATAAAAATACGTGGTATGGCATAAAAAAGTAATTTGAGTCATGATATATCAATTAAAACTAAGAGAATAATTAAATCCATGGCCAAAATAACAATGAATAAAGTCCAAGATAACAATAACTGATCATAATATGATGGGAAGCATGAAATAATAAGGTGAGTTATTCCATGTCATAATAAAATTAGGGAATAAATAAGTTCAGGGATAAATTAACCATGAATAAATGCTAGGATAACAATAATTGATCATATTGTTCTATGAATGCATAATTTTATATGTATTAAAATACCATTAAGGGCTTATGCCATGAAATCTTACATAAAGGGTAATGATGATCCCATTACCCAATCATAATTGTCTCATGAGACTTATCAATGCATAAAGGGGAAATATAATTCTGGGCCCACCCATCATTTCATTCCCAATTCATTACATCACATTACAAAATATTAATTGACATAATGTTTAAGGAATGAAAACCATAAATACTTAGCAGAATTTCTCAATGAGGCATAACTTATATGATTTCCCCATATAAAAGAAAGAATTATATAGTGCAAAATTATTTCCCCTAAATTAAAGAATTATTAAACATATATAGGTAGTTGGAATACATGTATTTTAAACGTTTTAAGTCTAAATAAATGATGGATAAATCCTTCAAAATTGTTTTTAAATAGAATGTAAATTAACTAAATCATATCCCTAATGCATGCCAAACCGGGTGTGAAACAAAGATCATTGTCGTCCACTAGGTGAAGATCAGGTCAGATCCCAATATGAATTTTTCAGGGTTATTAACGCTAGGTACAACCATGCCAGATCCATATCCCCTTTTAGTATCCAGAAAAGGATTTCATGGCATTTAAAACCAACCAATTTTTACTTTACAAAAATTTTAGGATGGTTTTATGGCTATTGAATAGTATGAGTACTATAAAGACTCGAAAAAGCATATAATTAGAGGGAATAAATAAAATATCATTTAAAAATATAAGAAATGGAATGTAATACTATAGAATAATAGTCATGTTTGAATATGAAAATGGAATTTAAAAAGTAAATACAATAAAAGTAATGAACTTGAAAAACAAAAGAGGAGGATTGGAGACCATTACATTGGAAGGATGATTCTTAAAGTTAGATAGGGACTAAATATAAACATGAATCCTCATTTTAGAGAATCTTGATAGGGTAATTTTGAGATAAATCATTCCAAATGGATTTGGTGTTGGAAGTGATGAGGGAAAGGGGGTATTTATACTCGAGGAATGGTGGGTTTAGGGTTAAAATATAGGTTATTTTAACATATAAGCCAACCACTTGTGAGTTTAATCAATTAAAACCAATTTTATGGTTTATTAATGAGTGTAAGAAAGTTTTTGGACGTCAAATTCATTACCAAACCGAAATAAACCTCTCAACCAACTCAATTAATACACATAAATCAAAAATAACTTTTGTTTCAAAATTCCAATTTTGGTTGCAAAAAAGTAAAGTATAAATTTCTATTTTAAAATTAATATTTTTAAAATAATATGTAAAATTATTTAATATGATTTTTATTGAATAAAGTGTTTTATAAATTTTTAGTCATGATTGCATTATAATGATTTCATAAAATCATAGTGTTATGTGAAGCGATAATTTTTATTTTTTTTCCAAAAAATAAACTTTGTTCAAATTTTATAAAAAAACCACCATAAGATAATTTTGATATGAAGATTCCAACTATGGAGGTTATTTTATCAAAATATTTCTCTAAATATTATAATTTTAACTTTTAAACAAATATCCTAATTTATTCATATTTAGTAATTTCATTGAAAAATAAACATTCCCATCAGTATAAAAATTACTTAGGAATTAGTTAAAACATCTTATCCTTTAAAAAGTGTTTTTGAAATATTATTTAATGAATATAAAATTTATTTAAAACTCATAAATTTATCATAAAGCATATTATTATTGTAATATATTTTTATTCACCAATATTTTTTTTTCATTATACAATTAAAATAATCATATCAATCACTTAATTGTTTATAAATGACCAATAATAATAATGACTAATTGTATTATTTACTAATGGTAATAATGATGCTCAAACATATTCATTGATAATTATAATGAAAAAAAGACATTTTACCTATAAATACACATTTATTCTCACTTCTTCACTCACTACTTTGCATACAATGGTTATTACACATACATTGATAATTTCCATTGTTTTCCCAATTCTTTCCTTCCTTTTCATGATCTTTATTATTGGATCGCTCATCTTGGTGTATTTCAAGCTGATGGAGTTTATTTTAGTGAATTTACTTTTCATTAATGTGTATATCCTTTACCTAATTCTAGTTTTACTATTCCATATTTATGAATAATTTTTAATGTTCTTATGAAGTGTAAAAGTATTTCTATGTGTCTAATAGTTGTAATAGTGGGTATTTTACTTGATATGATTGTAAAAAAAGTTATTTTTCTCAATGACTGAAATTAAGATTTATTAAAATTTTATTATGAAATGTTTTAAATAACCTTTTAAAATGAATACTTTAATGTAATAAAACATATACACATATTAAGAAAAAATAAAAACATTTCAATGAACTATAATGAAAATTGAAAATGAATCATAATTTATTATTTATATTTAACCACACATAATATGTGAAATGACTGTACATCAAATTTTATAATAATGAAAACATTTATTACACTTTGTTTGACCATTAAATTATAATGACTTAATTTTCGAGATGATTTGGAAATAATAATATTAGTAAAATGAATATATTTATCAAATAAAACTATATATTTAAAAGAATCATATATATAATAAAAGATATGTATATATATATATATATATGAATAATGTATGGAGGAAGTAATTTGGGAAATAAAGGTTGTTATAAGGTGTTACATCCTTGTCACCCTTTGGTCAAGGGTTTGAGCCCTGTGGCCATGTATGATATGATAGGTTGTTACTTAGCCTATGGGTTTCTATTTTGATAAAATTATTTTATCATATAAATTTATATTTTATAAGAAAAACATGTAAATTAATAAATTAAGTGATAAATATTTTTATAAATAATTGTCTATTTGAAAGAAATAAATTTATTTAGAATTTATATTTAAATTTCTGAATGAAAATTCATAAAAATATTCATTGACAATTTCTAGATTTTTTCACAAAACATTATGATGTATATGAAATATAAACAAATTTACATAAATGATAGAAATACACCTATTCCGGATCTCATAAGAAATAATAAAACTATATAATATTCCCAATCATTCATAAAAAATATATTTACTTATTTGAATATGAGTTTTTTCAACAGTCCTGGTAGCACTGTAAAAATATAGTATATAAATAGTTATGAAATATTTTAAATGAAATTACAATTACTCTTAAAATTAAATATTCATGAATTCTAGTTTGTGTTTTATTATCATTGAATGTTTTTTGGGGGTGAATTTATATTTCAATAAAACTGATTACCCCCCCCCCCCCCCCCACACTCAAGATAATAATCCATTCAGAAGTTAAAATTTGTAAAATGATTAGTGTAAAAAATAATAATAAATGTAGTGAAAATTAAAAATATAAAAAGTTATTAACTATACTAGTTAAAAAATACCAATAAGAAACAAAATAATATAAAGTGAAACAATAAAATGGAATTCTAGATTAAAACCCACAGACTCCATTAAAATATGTTGTACTGAATATTACCAATTTGGATATAAGAACATATTTACTCTTAATTTAATGATGTAGGAGGATCGATAACCAGATCTAAAGGGTATAAGTTTATATAGATAATAACGTCATTGATCAAACTAATTTTATGATTTAGGTCTATTACCTAGATTTATTTTACTGATACAGTTAGAAAAAAATCCATGCTTGAGATCCCCTTCGATCAACATGATTATAAGAAAGTCTTACCTTCAGATGTCATCAATTAAGAAGTTTATAAGTACACAAATTCCTTTCCCTAGAATCTCATCAATAACACTAGATTGTAAATAACAAATGAAAATGAAAATCTTAGAGATTTCACGATGTTGAACCACAAAAACATAAGTTCTAAATAAAAATGAAATCTATGAAATCATGGTGATAGTGTAACTATGAATTGAAGGAATTACAAAAATTTTAGCATCTTTCATCCCATAAAGAACAGTCTCCATTTATAAGTGTTGGTGTAAGAAAATTTCAAATTTAAATCAATTAGTTCTTTAGGTAGAACAATTACATCTAACAAAATTAGATTCTCAACTCTTACAAAGTATAAGTAAAATAAGGAATGTTTTTTAATTTATTAATAAATAGATATTGAATATGTAATTTTAGGAAAAAAAATCAATAATATCCCCCTTTTTTATAATAAAAAATCATGAAAAAAATAAGAGATATGATAGAATAAATCAATATAGAAAACTCTTTTCCTTTCAAAAACTGTACTCCCCTAAGATAATTTTTTAGAAAATCACTCCACCATTATAAATTTTAAATATTCATCAAATTCTCTACCTTTTTTAAACACTCTTCTCTTAATCTCAATATTTTATCACACTCCTCTCAAACTTCCCCCCATTGGGATTATAAAATTGAAAACCAGTAAAAGAAAAATGATCAAGAGAGTTAAAAAAGATAAAAACACATAAGAGTAACTTTAAACTAAGTAATATTATCTTCTAACCGAGCATGAGTAACTCTAGAAATGACATAATATAAAAATCAAGACTATATAAAGGTAAATCAAAAAAAAAATGAGGGGATCTTAATGAAAGACTTCACAAGATAAATACATGAAGTTAATGTTACCTTTTAAAATTTATTACCTTCTGTATGATTTACTTTTGAAAGACATTGAAATCATATATTATAGCTTTTATTAAATGTTATTCTAAAAATACAAAGTAACTACAAAAAATCTGAGTATAGTTATATACATAAAAATAGTTCCCTCATCCTTTCTCAATGATTTTTTCAATGTTAGGAGAATATAAAAGAATAACCAAAAATCAATCACTTAATACTGATCATACCATTATTTATTTTAATATACTTTGATAATTTGTTATATAAATATTTTATAAATATATCATTAAGAAGAATTTTAGTTAAGATAAATTCAATAATAATATCTTATTTATGTGTGTGAGCATGAAAAAAATATTACCTTATATATATGTGTTTACACTGTGAGTGACGTATTGGATTCATATATAAATAAATAAAACTGATACTATCACAAATAAAGAGAGTCCGAGCAAAAATCATTTTTGAAATTAGTGAGTGTGTGATTTATCCACAATAATTGGGTGTAACAAATTCCATCTGCTATATATTTATCTTTACCAATGATATGTGAAATCAAATATTTCTTCTTACTATACCAAGAAACTATTTCGTTACCAAGAAAATGTCATGATCCATAAATACACTTATGATCCATCCTATAAGCTCAGAAATAAGCATCTTAATAACTCTAAAGCATAAAATTCTATCTGAAAGAATAAAATATAAGTGGTTTCAATGATACTTTATGGTAACATAATATTCATTTAAATGACTTAAGATAAGAATGCTTCATATTGTCCTATAACATCATACACAAAAATAAAGATAACATAATTTCTTCTAGATATTATATCGAGTTATGTAAATTTAAAATCACCACTCTATAATTAGTTTCATCTACCAATTTCTTGGACTCATCAAGATAAAATAATACATGTGGTACTTACTAGAGAAGTTCTACTAAAAGCATTATCAAGACCAAAATATTTAAGTATATCTCTAATATACTTATGCTAAGTTTAGATTCTTCCTTATATTTTATGATTTATTTGGAAACTAAGAAAGTATTTATGTTCACCCATTGCACCCATCTGAAATTCACTTTTCATAAGTTTAGAAAAACTATCCACTAGTGTTTTTTGGATAGAAGAAAAGATAATTTCATTTAAATATATTTTTATAATTATGATTTCATTAATAAAATTCCTGATAAAAAGAGAATGGTCTTCAATTTATTCAAAAAATTCATTTTGTTGTAAAAATATAGAAAACCTATCATTCCAGGATCTTAGGTCTTGATTAAGTCTATATAACAATTTAGTAAGTATGAAACTTTTTTTACAAAAACTTTGTATCTTAAAATATATTAGGTTGTTCAACATATACCTACTTTTATTCATAACCATTAAGGATATAACCCTTTATATTCATTTGAAATAGAGTAAAATTTATATGTGTTGTGGAGGTTAACAAAATAAATATAGATTCCACACTAGTTATTAGAGAAAATGTTTCTCCATAGTTTATGTCCTCCTCTTGATTATAACCATTTTTAATGTGTCTAAAATTATTTTATAAAATAGTTCCATTATCATTAAAATTATTTCAAAAGACATATTTTAATCTTATAATTGTAATATCATTAGGACTTTCAAAGTCTAAAACATGTTTTTTTTCAAATTAATTAAGTTATTCTTGCATATAAATTATCCAAATCATATCAACCAAGGCACCATCTACCGTTTAAAGTTCATGTTGACATAATAATGAAATATGATTAAATTCATTTCATAAAAAACACCTTGTTCTAATAGTTTGATCTATATCAATGATTATATTATTAGTGATATGGTTCCTAAATATCATCTAATTTCTCAAAAAAGGGAATTTTCTTCCTTATTTACCAGAGGAGTATCTTCTATTATAAATGATTATAAAATAATAGTTATCGGTGTATATGGTTCAAATTTTGAAAGTAAATTAGAAGGGAATTAAAAAACAAAATCTATATTATTTTAATAATATAAACATTTTAACTTTGTATAAGTATTAGATTCATAAAACTTAACATGTATCATTTCATTAATGATGTGTGTTTATCTATTGAAAACATGATAAACCTCACTTTTTATGGAGTAAACATGAACAATTCCTTCATTATTATTAAGATAAAATTCATTATGATTAAATTTAGTATTTAAGATGAACCCATTTCATCAAGAAGCTTTGAATTAAATAATTTTTGGATTTCATACATTCCATAATTCATAAGGTTTTTTATTAAAAGTAGGGGGAAGTAGAACATGATTTATTGTTTAAATTGTTGTATATATAGCTTCAACCTAAAAAATATTAACAAAAAATATTCACATAACATAGACTTGGAAATTTAATGTAGTTTTACATTACACCATTCAACTACACAATTATGTTGCAGAGTTATTAGTGATGATAAGTTATGTGGGTTTCTTTTCAAATTTTTTTTAAAAATTATAATTTATTAACTATCCACCATGATCACTCCAAATATAGATAATTGTAAGGGTTTTCAAATTTTAGAGAAAATCATAAAACCTCTTCAAAAACAAGAGTTATTTTGATTTAAGATAATGAAAACAAGACCACGTATATTTGGTGTAATCATCAACTAAGACATTTACATAGTCTTTTCCTCTAATACAATAAGTTTTTATAGGTCTAAAAAAATCCTTGTGGGCCAATTATAAATGATCAAAATTTAAGAATTCACAAATAAATTTAAAAATATGCATATGTTTTTACCATACTGGTAAGGTTCATATACCATAGAATAATTAGGCTTAAATTTCAGAATATCTTTCAAAATTTATTTCATATAAATATTATGCAAGGTTCAACCATTTTAGTGTCTTAATATTTTTTTCTAAAGAGAAAACTTATCCTCAACTTCCATAATATATGGAATGTTCTGGAAAGTATGGCCATCTAGATTTAATAGTGTAAAAAATATCATGTTTATTAGTAGATAATATTTAAACTCTTTCTGTACTTATGATTTTAGACATTTCATTCTCAAAGTCCATAGAGTCACCCTCATCACATAATTAACTTATAATAATAAGGTTTTTCTTATGTCTTATAATATAAAGTATATTTAAAAATAAGTGGGATGAACATGTATAATTGTTGCGTACAGTAGTGGGAGGAGTGTAAGTATTGATAGAATGAATTCAATGAGGTAGAGTCATGGGGAGTAGGACCAATCATTAGATTTTCATTTTAAAATTCTCATGTAGATTTATATATGGAACAATGTACTATTGGATTCTTTGGTGAATGAAAGGTATGAATTCTGATATGATATCTGGTGGAGTTGATGCATTGATATCATGCTCAAGATGATCATGATATTACCTGATGGTGATGTGTGTGTTGAGTGACATTTCATGACTTATTTTGTAGGGTGATCCATGATTCATGACATTGTTTAGGGGGTGAACCGGCTTTTTCACAAATTTTAGGGGGTGAATCCTAGTGTTATCGCATGGTTTAGTGGGAAAATCATGTGCTAATATATTTCATTACATGATTCCAGGGGGTGAAGCATGTGATGAAAAGTCGTTGAAATTCCATTTTGGGAAAAAATTCTTTGGAAGAATTAGGATATTGATCTACGGATCTAGATATAATCAGGGCCCTATGTGTGTGGTCATTAGTGAAAATTTTATACTAGAGGCATTCCTTTTCTTATAAGGACATATATATAGTTACAATTGAGAGATTTTTGAAGAATTCTGCTGGTGGTGGTCCGACTAATGATTCTTCTTGATGTTGTACATGGTAAGAGGGAATACCGTGTTGGGAGCATCATATGAGATATAGTAAATGGGTCATTAGATATTTGAAAACATGTTTTGATAAGAGATCCTAATAGTGGGGAAAATCATGGTATAGAATTAGTTGAGATGAGTTGAGTTATATGGTGGGGAGTACCATGAGCTTATTAATGAATTGGGTGATGACACTATGGTGTCCTAGGATGGGTAGGTGTTGTGGAGTTTCATCTAGATATTTCAGGGATGGATAAGTGTATTGGATTGAGTTTTGATAAATGATGCGCATAATGTATCGAGGTTCATAATGGAATATATATCAGTATTATTCTAGAGTAAAACATGGTGAATTGAGTGTGATTTGGTGACCTGAGTAGGTTGGGTTTTTTTTTGGGAATTCTCAATGAGGATTCTTAGGAATGAGATCTTTTATGGTAGGTAGATATTATAAACCGATGTCTATATGGGTAATAATTTCTAAGAGATTTTATTTATATTTTGGATGGTTAATTTTGGAAATTGGGAATGAAAATGATTTTTAGGGCTTGAAAATTTTTAAATGATGGTTTTGGATGCGGTTTATATTTTGGTAGAAGTATTAAGGTTTTGGGAAATCAATAGAGTTTGAAAATGTGACTGTGGATGCTAGAAAAAACTATAGTAGGATATTTATGTCATAAATTATGATTCATGACTTGAATGGGGTTCACAGGTTAGATTTTGGGGGTTTCAACAAGTGAAAAGGGAATCAAAGAGGCATTTCTCAAAAATTCATGGCGTAAAACAAGCTGCCACATGAAGAAAATTACCAACAGTGTTTTTTTAAATATTGAATTAACCCCTTTTTTGTCAGACACATAGGATACATGTGGTGGATCTCAAAAAATAATCTCCTCACCCATTTCATCCCCATTTCAAGTGAGTCTAAACAAGATTGGATGAAACTAGAAGTTAGGACCCTCCTCTCCTACTCCTCCAATTTTCCACCACAGTTGTCACTGATTCTAGGGATGTTCAATTTAGGTATGAAATCATGATTTTACTAAAGGATAGTGAAATAACACATATTTATTTAGAGTTTCATACAACTGAGGAATAGGGGAACCTAAAAAAACATTTGAATTCTTTTTCACATCATTTCATTGAGGTATGGAATCATTTAGAAAATTTCAAGTGGTTTAACCCTAAATTAAATTATTAGGCCATTGTAATGAATTTTTAGGTGGGATTTTTTTCATTGAAGAGATTTGGGTGAACATCAGGAGTGGACCTCACATTGTAACTAGTAGTTGTAATATATTGGGATGACTTGATGTTTTTTTTGATTTATTACTATTTGAAATAAATTTTTAAGTAATTATAATGTTATATAATTAATTAATTTAGAATATATTGAGTTATTTAGGGTTCCACAAGGTTTGGAAGGGGATGATTGAGATTTTATGGTCTTGGATGGTCCATGGTAGCTGATGTCAGTCCTTGGAAATAAAGTGGAAAGAATTATCAAGGTAGGTAGTCCATCATAATTTCCATTTAGGTAATTTCTTATGCATATGTGGTATGTGATGTTCTCAAGTTCCACTATTGATGGTGAGGAACCCATAATTAAATGTATTTACTAATTAAATTAAATAAACTACTTTATTAACTAAATTAAATCATTTAAAATGAATTAGGTTCCTTAACCTATATATATAGAAAAGTTCCACATGAAACTTCAATCCCGTAGGAATCGACTCAGTTCCTTGGAGGTCATAGGCCATGACTTTTCCCTAGACCATTTCCTTATATTGAAATAGACCCATATGAGGATCCTGAAATTGGGAATGGGTGAGAGAGACTTAGTATAAATAACTACAAGTGACTTTGAGACCTCCTTTAAGAATATAGTTCCTTAGAACTATTCCGGTTGGCCTTGAGGTCACTCATGACCCTAAAACATACCGCCTAATTTAATTAAGACCTTAAGGGATCTGATGTGTTAGAAGTTACATATTAGGGGCATTTATCCACTTAAAATGGGCTTGTTCTTGTTCTAGGAATTGGACCCAAACCCACCTCTAGAATGAAATCTTTGGTATTAGGGTCACTTAGGATCCAACCATATGTTTTCATTGCATGAGATATCATTTCCTCCCAAATATTGAATTTAAAAAATTATTAATATGAATATAGTTATAATCACATGTATATTATAATCTTTGTATCTGGATGTATTTTAGAATGTAAATATCAAGTTGGATTCCTGACTAATTAGGATTCACCTCTTAATTAATGAAGATATTCACTGACTATAATTAAAATATTTTAATTAAAATTAATTTATGATTGTAAATATTTGAATACCTAGTGAGATCAGGATCAAATATTCAAAGCTACCTTACCAGAATTCCTCATGTCTTTAGCATTCATCCCTGTACCTAGGAAATAGGGAAGGTTGCTAAGTGCATCTTATAAAACCCTATTGGTTAGAGTATCACCAAGTATGCCAAGCTCGCTAGGGTCAAGGTGAGGATTGAGGTAATTGAGTTGCCACAATTCCCCTAATAACGGGATGTTTGTGATATACCCAAGGTTATTGATGATGGAATCAATTGATGACAAGAAAAATCCTTAGGATCAGGTGGATTCACCTTTATTTCATTACCTAGATATATCTGAGAATAGGCTGTTGAGATAATGATTAATGGATTCTAAGTTACCATTATGTATCAGGAGAGTATTCATTTTATATTATATAAGGGTTATCCGCTTGGGAATTTTTTTCTAGTTTCCATTGTCTTGACTTCTAATGGAACAAGACCTAGGAATATGAAATTTTATTGGAATAGGGAATGTCGAGAAATCAACTAGGTTCCTATAATACTCAGATATTGATTTATATTCCCATAAAACCTATGATTCTACTTCATAGCATATTTACCAAATGTTTATAAGATATATATAGTCCTATCTTATATTTAATGAAGGTGAGTATGGGTGATCCCTAGGTATAGGTTGTGTATACCCCTTTGGTAATATATATATCTCATAGATATTTTGTCACAAGATGATGCAAGTATGGTTATACATTAGTGTAAATTAAATTTTGAGCTAAAAAATTGGTTATTAAATTTATATCTAGTAGAAAAATGTTATTATTATTTAGTTGAGTAGCTCACATACACATACCCATATTTTACTAGCTATGTATAAGACCTTGTTGGTGGTTACCTGCTGATTTTTGTACTCACACCGTACTCAGACTGCCATTGTAATTAGGAACCTGAGTAGACATTCACCTAGTTTTAGGAAAAGGTAGGGATGAGGCCCAAAACTAGTTGAGTTGGATGAATTATATTTGTACATGGAACTTTTTATGTAGTATGTATTGGTACGTTTTGGAGCCAATGTTTTACTCTATTTATTATGGCCTGTATAAGTAACCGACCGAGTAGGTGGTTAGTGTATGTACGAAATGGATATTTAGGACCTTACAACATTTTATTTGTTATCACCTATTTATATTAATTTTTATCTACTTTCAATTAATATTATTTTGTATCATGTTTTTCTATTTTCTATTGTCGGATTACTATGATTTAAGGAAATAGCCTCCCTAGAAACACACCCTAGGGCCTCGTTGTTAGTCAGAAGAATCTAAAATATTAGGAGGCACACTTGAGGATATGTGGAAACCAAACCTATTTATTGGTCATAGTAACCCAAGATGGATGTGAAAATTTTAAACCCATATGTCATTTTTCGAGAAACAATCCAGAAGAATAATTAATTTCTTAACAACAAATTATGTTTTAGAGAAATTGTCATATGACTCTATACCCTTTTGAGATTAAAAATGTGTTATCTTGAAATTAACTATTAAAAAAACCCAATAAAATAGTTTTTAGAGCATATGAACAATACTATATTAGAGCGGGTCTGAAGCATGATTTCATACTCAAGATTTACCAAATAATTCTCGGTCGAGGCTGTAACCAATATAGTGTACCTTATTAATCCTTTTCATTAAACTGTAAATTAATTAATAGTTTTTTTTACTTATTATGAATATATAAATATTGATAAACTTGAATTTATGGATCTTAAATCCATGTTTTACAATACCCTAATTGGGTTAAATGATATAACTAATAGGTTAACAAAACTGTTTATCGAAAATGTATTATAAGATATTATATTATCTTCCATGAGTATGTTTCACCTAAAAAAAGTCTGTCACTAGTGATAGTGATCATGAGTCTCAACATAATAATGATCAAATTAATATTTTAACCCAATTTGAGACTCCTAGTGATCCTTCTCCCCAAGAACCTCAGCCTAAAGTGCATCTTCAGTCCATCCCACATACCAGGTCACACAAAAAGACCTTAAAGGATCCTAGTGATTAGTAGCTTACCCAGGATAGATCTAAGAGGGTCATTAGGCCCCAATATTATTTTAACCAATATTACATGGATTCATTTTCTTTCTATGTTGTTATATTCCATGATTATGATGATCACAAAACCTATAGGTAGGATATAAGTGAAAAATACTCTAAGCATTATGTCTCAACCATAGATGATGAAATGAAATCTTTTAAAGGAAATAGTACTTGTTTATTTTTAATAAACTACCAAATTTCATAGTAATTTGATAATAGTGGATCTTTAAATTAAATTATACAACGCATGAGAGAAAGAAATTAATATCAAGACTAGACATGTTGCAAATGTTTTCCTCTAGTAGGATGGGATTGATTATTCTAAAACCTTTTCCCCTGTGGTTAAACATTCATCCATCCATTTATTTCTTGCATTCACTGATTATTAAAATTGGAATATTTAGTATCTTGATGGAAAAAAATTCATCTTTCATTGTTATATTAACAAGTAAATGTAAATTCCTGAAACCCTGGTTGTTTTTGAGTCGTCTTTGAGGAAATACAAAAGATAAATATTATCATCATTCTAATGATACTTCATCAACTTGTAAATGTGTGGTGGATCTTCTCCAGGTAATCTTGGTGGAGATTTTGGCTGATTTCACCTCTTTTGCGCGTTTCTTGATCAATAACGGGAACCATAATTCAACTGAATCCTCGACGAAGCTCCCTCAGATAGTGGTAAGGCAGTTTTTTCTTTGTAAGACTTATGTGTCTTTGTCTTGCTTCAGTTATAGGTTCCATTTTTTTTGTTGCATTAGATATATATTTTCTAGTTTTTATCTTGTACTTCTCATTTTTTTGTGATCATTAACAAAATGTGTGTGTATTGTGGTGTTCTTTCCATTCAAATAGGATCCGTAAGGGTTAAAATAATGTTAAATTATATATTCATGTTAAATTTAGTGTTTATTAATGTTATCCATTTTCTTCTTATACTTTTGGTTCTTTTATGGTTCATCCCAATTTGTTTCACCAAGATTTATTATTGGTGTTTTGATTCATAACTTTGTGTGTTTCAATATCGCTTGGTTGCCCATATTAACAAATTATAATCCATCCTTATATGATCCTTAGTTTTTAGGGAAATATCTTTAGATTTAATCATATATTTTCTAACAGTTAGGTGTTGTTAAGGATTTAGGGATTTAATGCTAAAATATTTTTTCACTTAAATACATCAACTCATTTGGTATGATGAAAAAACAAATAAAATGAAAAGTAAATGGAAGTATGAAAAGAATCAACTAATTTTTTAGATTGGTCATTACTGTAGATGTTGATGGGTGTGAGTGCATTGGTGTCATTTCTTTCAGACATCCCTTATTTCTTTGTAGGTAATCATGTATGGTAGTGGTTATTCGAGTAAAAAGGAAACTAAATTGGGAGATAGAAATTTACATTAATTCATTTGTTCTATAGAATTAAATAAGAATAATTAAAAGTATGACATTTTTTCCACATACAACCTCTCTTAATCTCTAATAATTATTGGTGGTATAGAGGATTAGTCACATCAAGTTAATTCATAGTAGTAAAAGAGAATAATTCCACCACTTCATTACCTAGATACATCATCCTCATGTTTGAATTTATAGGTTTTTATATGGGATACACCCATGATTCCCTTGAAAAGATGTTGAAAGGGTACCTGACCTTCACTGAAGTTGAGGTTGAAAGAATTTTTCCACATATATTAATTATTTTAAAAAAATCCCCAAATGTTAGAAATGTGAATCTAATTTATAATCTACCACATCATTTTTTCAATTAGAATATAATGAAAGGTTTCTTAAAGTAATGCACCTTACATGCAGAGAATTTTTGGAAGAAACTTTTCAAGAGTACGCCTTCCATGAAAAATATAAACATAATGTTCGTTCATTCAAAGCATATTATTTGAAAATCTACCGAAGAAGGCCCTTTCAAAGAAAGTGCCTCCATCTCACCCCCTATAGAACACCTTCTCAACACATCAAGAGTTTCTTTCCTCACCATCATAGATATGAAACATCAAATATAACTTATTCTTCTCATATGGAGAATCAACATCAAACTTCCTCAAATCGATATTCACCTTCCGTAAATTGATATCAGCCTTTTAAAAAATGTAGATCCATTTTTTAAAAACCATTTTACATAATTTTCATTGAGGAATTTGAGGGCCGTGCAATAAACCATGAGTATCCAGTGAATTCGATCTTCCATGAAATGTGTGAAGCATATTGGTTGGTGAATCACAATCAGAAAACTAGAACCCCATTCACAAAACACTTCTAAGCCCCCATTCACAAAACTCTTCCATTATACCACCATAATAAGTGTTTTCAATTTAATATAGAATTTTTTTTGAATTAATATTTATTCTAATTTTGATATTATTTTTAATAAATTTTATTTGGTGTGTTATATTTTTTAGTTTAAAATTGTATAATATTTTATTGAATTTTGTTTTTTATTGTTTATATTTGTGAAATTTGATATTTTATAAATATCAAGGTTATTTATATTTTTTTATGGTTTTCTTTGTAATTTTATTATGGTATTTTTATTAAATGTATATTTGGGTATGAATTATTTCATTATATTATGTGTGTGTCTATATATATTATTTAATTGTATAAAATATATTTGTAAATTAATTATTAATTTGAAAATTAATATATTGTTAGAGTGTATAATGTATATATATTAATATTTTATTTAATTTTAATTAACATAGTTTTATGGATTAATATATTATTATATTTATCTAATAATATATTACTGCAGTGTAATTTAATGAGAAAAAAATCAAAAAAAAAATCATAAAAAATCTTTTTAATATATAACTGTATTATAATTAACACACACATATATATATTGAATTATATAAAATAAACATATATATAAATATATATATTTAAAATGTAAATAAAATATTTGTGCTTCGTCATTAATATATTATTAATATTCTTAATTTAAAATTGTTTAATATTTTCTTAAATAGTGTTTTTAAATTTTTATCTTATGGTTTAAATTTGTAAAATTTGGTTTTTTATAATTACCATGGATTAATTATTTATATTATTTTAGGTCATTGGTTATTAATTTTATCATTTTATATTTATTGCATGAATATTGCCTATAAATTATTGCATAATATATATATATTATTTAATTGTATAAAATATATTACTAAATTAATTTGTGATTTTGTAAATATTATATTATTATAGTGTATAATATATATTATAATATATTATTTTATTAATCTAATAATATATTATTCTATTTTAATTTAATAATCAAAATAATTTTAAAAAATAATTGAATAATATATTATTAATATATCATTGTATTATAATTAATATATATATTATTGCATTATATAAAGTTATTTTTTTAATTAACTAGTAATTTTTTAATTAATATAATATTTCATTTTAAAATATATATTAATTTGTAAGTTAATAGTAAGTTAATATTTTAAGTTAGATGAATTAACTATCATGGAATTAATTTCAACTAATAAAAACATTAGATAAAATAATTCAATTTTATAGTTGATGATAAATTAAATATTTAGAAAAAGAAATTCGATATTGAAATTTAAGTTAAATATTGATTAGTAATTTTTCAAAATTTAAGTAACCTTTATTTGTTCATTATTTTATTGTATAGTATATATATATTATTTCATTGTATAAAATATACACATGTAGATATATTAATATATTATTACACAGTAAATAACATATTTTTTTCTTCATAATTGATATATTAGCATATCATTCTCTGACCCATCATGACTTCCCATAAACATTGTTAGTTTCATATATTATCTACTAAATCAAGGAATTAGATTCAAAATAATAATATATAATGTTTTATTGTATTAGATTTATTTCAAGATATGGTGGTGAATATATTTGACATGTAATTAATTTCAATTAACAGATTCACAAATATAGCCAAACACTTGTATGCAATTATTTATCATAAAGTTTAAATTGTCAACAATGAGCATGGGATATCATATATTGGTGGTCCTGCAAGATTATTAAATCTTATTGGACATGATATGATGAACATAATTTAAAATATAATTCAAGATCGACTGAAGCGTGTTGGGAATCAGTGTATATCATTTGTCATTTATATATTTCCTAAAAATCGGGATAATATATATTCAATACATCATCATTTGGTCCATGATGAAAATTTGAAGATTTATTAGGATACATTTCATATGTAATTCCACCTTTTTATTACATAACTTTTCATTACATATTACAAATAGAGGTTCTTTAAAGTTTAGTGTCTTGGAAATAAGGTACAAAATCCATGAAAACATGAATACATTATTCTAATCCACTTGAAATGATTCTTAATTTGTTAATCCAATGTACAATTATTCCAACTCATAACCTCAGGACATACATCAAAGGAAAGGGTGAGCATAAGGCCCAGTAAGGGAAAAAAATGGAAACAATTTAAATGTGAACTTGAAGAATATCAATAAGAACATGAGGAATTAAATAAAGGCATGAGAAATGAAAAAATAGGCATATCATAATAAGAATAAAATTATTAATAACTTAGAAATGTGGATACAATATTTAATTGAGTCATTCATAAGCATATCACCGAGGTTTATCATCAAGGTGTCATAAAAATTTACCAAGGTTATCCACGAAGGTATTGTAAAACTTGTCATCTCAAGAGATTTAATTCCTTACCAAATGAATTGAAGTGCTACTAGGGAATATACTTTATATGTATTAATTAATTTTTTCCACATATATCATAATAAAACATCTCATAAATAACCCATGGATAATAAAATAAATGGGTTTCATTTCAAAATTATGGTGTTTTACAAAGTGCTTAAAAATAAGATCCTTTTGTCATTTTAAACCCACTGAAAAGGAAGGTGGGTTTCATGTATGTTAATACCATAATTAAATTATATAATTTTAAAATATTTGTGAATAACCCTTTAGAAATAGAGTTTTTTGTATTCAAAAAATAAAATAAAATAATTTCTTTATAAAAAGAGAGAAATTTGAGACAAATATTCTGCAACATAATGGGTATAAAACATTGTTTTATAAAACATTAAAAAGAGATGGGACAAGAGTTTAAAATTAATAATAGACTCCAAATAAATTATAGGGATATAATA
Organism: Viscum album; assembly: GCA_963277665.1. Classification (NCBI taxonomy): domain Eukaryota; kingdom Viridiplantae; phylum Streptophyta; class Magnoliopsida; order Santalales; family Viscaceae; genus Viscum; species Viscum album. The sequence goes on from OY728146.1 coordinate 1,117,580,395, forward strand.
AAATGTAAATAAGAACATGTTATGGAAATTTTAAAGTCATAACACATAAAATATAACTCGAAAGGAAAAGAGAAGTTGAGAATTCACTTATCATGAAGAGTTACTTCTAAAACACAGAGATCATGATATTGAGGGCCTAATGACACCTTGGGAGGAATACTTGGTATTTAATACTATCATAGATTCAAGGAGTTTTATTTATGAATAAATAGAAACCAATTAATGGGTGAGTATTTATTGTAAAATTGAGGGAGTTTTTTATTAATTTCAAAGGGCACCTCATTAGTGGTATTTTCAAAACCATGGGAATTCCCATGGTATTTTCCCATGGTATTGGATAACTGGGACACCTAATATCACATTTTAATGAAAAAAATTCTAAAATCATTATTAAATTGTTATTAAATCATTAATTATGTCATTAAACACACTGAAAACTCAAAATTGTATTTTTACTATTCACTAAAAAACAAAACATTTTATAAAAAAATCATAAATTCACCGCAAAATAATACAGATGTTCTAAATTAAAAAATTAAATTTATTTTATCATAATAATTATATAACTACATGTAATTTTACTTTTACCTATAAAAACAATTAATTATTAAAAATAACAACGGACAATAAATGCACAGTAAATTGAGTAGTAAAATTTTCGACACTTGAAAAAAATTATTTTATCATTTGTAATTAAAAGGAGTGTTTTAATAACACAATTTAATTATTAAAAAATCCTTATTTTAATATGATAATTTATATCTCTCTGAAAAGTAAAAATTTTACCCAAAAAAATAATTTATCAAATTCCATCTCAATTTTTAAGAAAAACTATTCTAAAAATAGAAATGAAGAAATAAAATTTTTATTTATACTATGGGATTAAATTTTATGTAACTAGGTCCTTGAGGAATAAACCCTTAAAACACCCACATAAAACCTAAGGGTATGGTGTGTGATGGTGATGGACTCTTGGGGCGGCTCAAATAACATCGCCTAAGTGGAAATCTACACTAACTTGAATTTCTACCATAGGTGATTTTATTCAAGCTAAACATGTTAAATTTGGATTGGGATTGGTCCATTGAAAATCCCCGCGATGCTACCTCCTTACCAAACTATGAAAAATTGGCTTCGTACGACTCAATTATACTGGATGAGGCCATCAAATCTTCTTTCAGGATTAATTATCCATTATCATTTCTGTTTATAAACAATAAGTATAACGTTAAAAATTATTATTGTTTCCAATGGTCATATTAACCCATGGTCAAAAATTGGTAGTAAAATTTCATTTATACTCATATATTTCTATTTTTTATGACATACCAAAACATACATTTTAATGAGAAAAAATATTATTCAAAAGTTCAGGTCGTTGCATTCTTCCCCCCTTAAGAAATTATGTCTCTGAAATTTCAACTCGTACCCTCAGTAGATAAAATGAGTGGATACTTCTACCTCATAGTATTCTCTGGTTCCCACATGGCTTCTTCATATTTTTTATTCCTCCACAACACTTTAACAAGGTGGGTTGTCTTGTTGCATAAAACCGTGTCTCTACAGTTGAATATCTCCATCAGCCGCTTCTCATAAGTGAGGTCATGTTCCAGTTGTACCACCTCTATATTCAATACATGTGAAGGGTCAGGTATGTACTTACTTAAGAGGTATATGTTGAATACATCATGAAATTGAGATAGATTTGGTGGAAGTACATGCCGATAGGCCACTACTCTTATGTGATCAAGGATTTTATAGGGTCCAATGTACCTGGGGTTGAGCTTCCCTTTTTTTCCAAACCTAATGAATATCTTCCCTGAAAAAATTCAAAGGAATACTTTTTCATCAAAATTTAACTCCACCTCCCTTACAAGGTTGTCAGCATAACTCATTTATGAATCTGAGCATCCTTAATGTGTTTTGGATGGCATGAACCTTTTCTGTCATCTCTTGCACAAGATCAGGCCCAATAAGCTTTCTCTCACTAGCTTCATCCCAACATGTCGGAGTTCTACATCACTTCCCATATAGAGATTCATAGGGGTCCAATTGAATGGTCGAGTGGAAACTATTATTGTATGAGAACTCAACTAATGGGAGATGTTGATCCCATACACCATTAAATTACATTGAGAATTTTCTCAGTATATCCTAAAGTATTTGAATAGTTATTTTAGATTGGCCATGAGTTTGGGGGTGATAATTCATACTAAAATTCATCTCAGTACTCAATGATTATTGAATAATTCTCCAAAATATTGATGTGAACCCTATATCATGATTAGATATAATAGAGAGTGATACCCCATACAGCCTTACCACTTCCCTCACATAAATCATGGAATGTTTATCATGATATAAATCTTCCTGAATAGAGATAAAATGGGCAGTCTTAGTGAGATGGTCCACTATAACCCATATTGAATTGTTTCCTTTGGATGTTCTTGGGAGACCAGTGAAAATGTCCACAGTGATATTGTCCCATGTCATTGCTATCATGGGTAGTGGTTGTAATACCCCTTTAGGAAGTTATTACTCTGCCATCAATTTCTGAAACACCAGACACCTTGTAGTGTAGTCAGAAATTTCCCTTTTCATTTTATCCCACCAATAATGATCATGAAGGTCCCTATACATTTTCATGCTTTCGGGATGTATAGAGAACATAAATCTATGAGATTTATCAATAATATCCTTCTATATTTCTAGAATATATGGAACAAATAGACTTTTATGATATTTTAGTACACATTCTTGATCAATATTGAACTCAGGAAACTTCCTATCCTTCACAGCCTCAAACTTCTTCTATAAAAAAGGATCTTCATTATGATATTTCTTGACCTTCTCTAATAATGATAGTAGATAAATCATTTGGGATAGGGTTGATGATGTACCTTCCCTTACAGTTCCCATGTTTTGTTTTACTAGGTCTTTGATCATGACATATCTTTGAATCCTCATCATGGACAGAACAATAGGGACTTTCATACTTAATGCATCAGTGAATTTGTCTGCTCTTCCATGATGATAATGAATTAAACAATCATATTCTTTAATAAGTTCCAACCATATTCTCTATCTCATGTTCAATTCCTTTTGTGTGAAAAAATACTTCAAACTTTTATGGTATGTGTATATATCATATTTTTACCCATAAATTTAGTGCCTCCATATCTTTAGAGAAAAAAAACCACAACCATCTCTAGATCATGCGTAGGATAATTCTGATATGAGTCTTTAGTTGTCGAGATGCATAAGTAATCACCTTATCATTTTTCATGAGGACACAACCACTGTCTTTTAGAGATTCATTACTAAAAATAATAAATCCTTCTCTGATTGAGGGAAGAGTTTACATGGGTAAAATAACCAATCTATTATTTAGCTCTTGGAAACATTTCCTCACACTCTTTTGTCTAGATGAAGTTAACCCTTTTCATGTTAACTTGGGTTGTGGATTATAAATCCATTATTTTTTTTCAAAAACCTTTTATAACATCCTACTAAACCAAAGAAACTATAAATCTAAGTTATTGTTGTAGGATGAGGCTACATCTTTACAACCTTTGTCTTTGTAGGGTCAACTGAGATTCATTCATTGGTTACAATGTTCCCCATGAAATCAACTTGTTGTAACAAAAATTCACACTTACAGAACTTTCCAAATAACCTATAATTCCTCATTGTTTTCAATATAACCCTTATATGATCATCATTTTCCTTGTGAATTTTGGAATATATCAAAATATCCACAATAAAAACTACTAAAATGTAATCAAGGTATTCGTTAAAGACTCTATTCATCAAATCCATAAAAATAGATGGATAATTAGTAAAACCGAAGGGCATAACAACAAACTCATAATGCCCACATCTTTATCAGAAGTTAGTTTTTGGAATATCTTCTTTCTTTACACTCAATTGATGATAACCAGATCAATGATCAATATTGGAGAATAATTGAGCCCCATGAAGCTAGTCAAATAAATCATCAATTCATGGAAGAAGGTATTTGTTCTTCACTGTGATCCCATTCAGTTCTCTATATTCAATGAATAGATGAATTGATCCATCCTTCTTATTCACAAAGAGAACAGTTGTTCCCTAAGGAGACACACTCAGTCAGATAAAACCCTTCTCCAAAATATCTTGGAGTTGCTTATTTAATTCCCCCTACTCCACATTTTCCATTATATAAGGGGTTTTTGAAATAGGCTTGGATCTTGGCATAATTTCAACTAATAATTCCTCCTCTCTTTATAGGGTAGGTCCATGTAACTTCTCAAGAAATACATAAATGTATTCTTGAATTATGGGAACATTCTCTATCCTTATAAACTCATTTATTTCTTCTTCTTCACTGATCAACTCCATAAAGAAAAAAATATGAGGTTCTTCTAGAAAAATATAAGGTCAAGATAACTCTCCTTAAAAAAAATTGTATGTTTTCCATTCAAAAATATTAATATTTCCTTGCTTAAACATTTGATCTTAGCATTTTTCTTTGAGAGCTAGTCCATCCCTAATATAATATCGAATTCCAATATGGGAATGACAACTAGATTTGTGATTAGATTGTGCTCGCAAAAGTAAATAATATATTTTATAAACACTATTGATGCTTCGATAATACCTCAAGGAGTCCTGAAAGATAACTCTAATTTTAGCAGTTTAGGGATTGATCCTATATTATTTGAAAATATGGAAGAAATAAGGGAATGTGTAGAACCAGAATCAAACAATGTACTTGCTATCTATGAGAGAAAAATGAGAGTCCCTCCACCACATTATAAGAATATTAAACTTCAACTGTTGAGATATAAAAATAATGGCCTTTATCATTTGGCCTATGTTGAGGAAGATAGTGATTCCCCTCCACTTCCCTCAGATTTGGATTGTGATTAGAAAAGTTCCCAAGTTTTCCACACTTGAATCATTGGACATCAGGTAGGCCATGCACCACCTTCCCTTTTTCATTACTGATGGGAAGTTGAAGAATCACCTCACTATGAAAATTCCAAGAAATATGGACTTCTATTCCACACTCATAAAACTTCCTGCTCCCAAAAAGATAGTTCCAGAATGCTTTTCCCTTATTTGTTTCATGTGGAAAGTTGCACCTACTTTCCTCCTCTTCCTTGGTCAAAGCTCCTTCCTAAGTTTATATCTAGAGATATCTTCTTCTCATTCGATTATTGGGACCACCGTATCTCCTAGAACTCTAGTTAGTCTTTCATAGCACTTCATACAATATACTCAATGATATCATAGTCTCGGTTGGCTATATTATTCCGTAGATTAGGTCTTAGTCCACCAAAGAATATATCAACCTTCCCATTTAGATCTATGAAAAATATAAGGGTGTAACATGGAAGCCTTGGGAATTTCATCTCGTAGATTCCCATAGACTCATTATCCTTCGATTTAAGCTCAATAAATTCCTTCTCTATTTTCATTCTCATTGAAGGAGGGAAATTATTATTGATGAAGAACCCTTTCAACTCTTCCCACTCCATAGCATTAATCTCCCCTCTTGGCCTTGTGATTTGAATCAGCATCTACCACTGACCAACTTCTCCCTCTAAACAGTAAATATCTAGGGTGATTTTATCTTACTCAGAACTATGAAGTATAGAAAAGATAATTTCTATAGACCTTATACACTATTCTACAATCAATAGATCTGTATATCCATTGAACATTGGCGTCTTTCTCACAATAGAGTGCCCACTGAACTTTGTCTCCAATCCTTTGGCATCCAGCTCTACTCTAAATGAAAAATATGAAATCAACACAGAGAAGATTCTAACCACCAATTTATCTCTTCTTCCACTTCTTCAAATCTTTGGAAATATATTCGTGACATTTTTGACTGCAGATGGTTGATTCTTGAATCTATCAAAGCTCAACTTAAAAAATGTGCAGAAATGGATGGCTCTCAGTAAGTCAGGAATCCCTTCCATTTTGTGGTTGCTGAGATCCACCATGTGATCTGGTATGATCGAAATTATATTATTCATAATAATTACTCATTTAATCAAAATTTAGGTCATATGAGGATCTTAATTTCCATACATGAAGCTTCCTTGATTCAAAAGGGTCATTGCTTCAACACCGTGCATGACTTTGTGATCCTGAGGCGTCTAAGGATTAAAGGAAATTTATGTCAGCTGCATCACACAATGGAGGTGTTTTGGAGATCCCCACTACCTAGATGGATCAAGATCACTATTTATGGCACCTCCAAGGGAAATTTTGGACCTATAGGGTGTGGTGATATTTTCAGGAATCACCTCGGTTAGATCCTTGGATGCTTGATGGGTAAATATGGCATTGCTACCTCAATTGAAGCTGACATGCTAGGTTTGATTCATGCTATTTCCTTTGCCAAGCTCTTTGGTTGGAATAACCTTTAGATCGAAAGTGACTTGATGACTATCATTCAAGCGATTTGGAATGGCATAATTCACCTTGCTTGGATGATTACTACCCACTAGATGGAATACTCCAATTCACTTATCGATCTTAACTATATAATCACACATTTTTATCTTGAAGAAAACACGGTTGTAGATGGTCTGGACAATATGGGAGTTAATCAAGACATTACCTGGTTCGAAGACCTTCCCACTACTCTTATTTCCTTTCATGAAAAAGATTGTAATATGATCCCATATTTTAGCCTCCTGTAATCTTTCTTTTTATAATATTTGTGCTTTGGTCGTTTTTGACAAAGGTGTCACCTTTTAAAAAAATCATCATTCTGATGAAAGTTTGCATTCCAGCATCTATCAGAGGGCCATTACTGCATGGTCCATTATGCTCACCATTTGGACAGTTCCTCCTATTTCCCTTCATTTTCTAAAAGAAGTAGACCATAGTGAGAAACTTGTTTCATTTAAGAGTTTTATAACTCTAAAGTATTTTTATTTCTTAAAACATTATTCTTAAACATGTTATTCATTATCAACAATTACATTTTTTATAAATACTTCATAATGGTTTATAAAAAGCTTGTGATTAACCAAAAAATCTATTGGGAGTATAAAACCAGGAGTGCAGAAAGGACAATTTTCGTGCAACAGTTCCTACTCGAGTCTAGATCAAAGTGGTGTTTTTGGGGTTTACCCCTAGATACATTTGTTCCAGAGCCACATCCACTTGTTCGTATCCAGATAGAGATTTCCTTGTTCAAAAACTACTTACTTAATATTTCACCAAAATACGAGGATGTTTTTCTATAAATAAATCTCTTATTATGGTTATTCATAAAATTTTCAAATCCCAATTTCCAAAAAAAAACTATACTTTTATATCAACTATGGTATCCCACTTTTTTATTTCATAACTTTTCACTACACATTACAAACAAAGTATCTTTAAAGTTTAGTGTCTTGGAAATAAGGTATATAATACATGAAAACATGAAAATGTTATTCTAATCCACATTAAATTATTATTAACTTTTTCTTCCTATGAAAAATTATTCCAAATCATAATCTAGGGACATAAATCAAAGGAAAGGGTGCTCATAATGCCCAGTAAGGGAAAATAGGGGAAATAATTTACAAGTGAACTTGAGGAATATCAATAAGAACATGAGGAATTACATACAGTAAAGGGTAATGGTAAAATAGGGATATCATAATAAAAAGGACATGATTCATAACATGTAAATGTGTTTACGATATTTAATTGAGACATTAATAAGAATATCGCTAAGTTTTGTCACTGAGGTGTCATAAAATTTACCAAGGTTATTCACCAAGGTATTGAAAAAATTCACATCTATAGAGATTAAATTATTTCCCCAATGAATTAGTGCACTATTAGGTAACACCCTTAATATGTTTTAATTAATGTTAGACACATATATTATGATAAAACATATCATAAAAAACCCATGTAGAATAAAATAAACGGGTTTCATTTCAAAATCACGGTGTTTTAGAAAGTGCTTAAAACAATTTCCTTTTGTCATTTTAAACCCACAGAAAATGTAGGTGGGATTAATTTATATTAATACCATAATTAAAGTAGAATATTTTGAAATATATGTTCATAACCTTGGAGAATATAGAGTTTTTGGTATTCACAAAATAACATAATATAATTTCTTGATAAAAAGAGAGAAAATTTGAGACAAAAATTATATAGCATAATGGGTATGAAACATGGTTTTATAAAACATTAAAAAGAGATGAGACAATAGTAGTACATTCATAAAATACTAATAATATAGTATACTAAAAAAAATAAAATGTAAATAAGAACTTGGTATGTAAATTTAAATACATACCACATAAAAGATAACTTGAAAGGAAAAGAGAAGTTGAGAATTCCCTTACCTCAAAGAGTTACTTATAAAACTCTAAGATTGGGAACTTGAGGGCTTGAGGAAACCATGGTAGGTAATAATATTATATATATTAGGGTGTATGATTTGGTAATGGAGATAAAGGAAGGAATGGGTTGTTTTTAAAGCAAAATAGAGGGATTGTTTTATTAATTTCAAATGACACCTCATTAGTGGTTTTTATAAAACCACGAGATTTCCCATTGTATTCTCCCATGGTATTGGCCACATGGGACACATAATACAATATTTTAATGTAAAATATTCTACCAAAATTATTATATCACTATTAAATCATTAATTAGGTCATTAAACACAATGAAAACTCAAAACTATATTTTTACTATTCACCGGAAAACAAAACATTTTATAAAAATCTCATAAATTCACCATAACCTAATATATACATTTTGAATTAAAAAATGATATATATTTCATCATAATATTTGTATAAATATTATAAATTTAACTTGTAGCAATAAAAAGACTTAATTATTAAAAATGATAGTGGATAGAAAATGCATAATAAGCTGCATAGTTAAATTTCCGACACTTGAAAAAAATAAAATTATTTTTTCATTTGTAATAAAAACAGAGTGTCTTAAAAACACTATTTAATTATTAATAAATACTTATTTTAATATGATAATTTATATCTCTATAAAAAGTACATTTTTTACTTGAAAATTCAATTTATAAAATTCCATATCAAATTTTAAGCAAAAATATTCCTAAAATGGAAATGATGAAATACAAATTTTATTTAAATAATGGGATTAAATTTTAAGTAAATAGGGCCTTGAAACATAAACACTTAAAACACCCACATAATACCTAAGGGTATGGTGTGTGATGGTGATGGTCTCTTGGGGTGGCTTAGATAACATCACATGAGTGGTAATCTCCACTAAGTTCAACTTATCCTATAAGAGTTTTCTTTCAATATTAACATGTTGAAGATCAGATTAGGCTTGGTCCAGAGAAAAGACTAGTGATGCTACCTCCTTCCTAATCTCCAAAAAAATGGGCTTCTTATGGCCTGATTATACTTGTTGAGGCCATCAACTCATCTTTTTGCATTAATTATCTATTATCATTTTTATTTATAAACAATAATTATAACATTACAAATTATTATTGTTTCCAATGTTCACATCAACCAAAGGTCAAACCCAAATAGTTTAATTTCATTTATAATTATATATTTTTATTGATTATGACATATCAAAACATACATTTTCAAGAAACAACATATTATTGAAAAGTTTGGGTCATTACATGTCGAGAGCAGGTAAGGCTGGTTGCGATAGAATTGTATATTGATATTAGTACAATTATAGATACCACACAAATCAATATATATATATATATATATCAAATGATGGTTTATTTGATGAGGGGTATATATTCACATCTAGGCTGGTTGTTCAAGGTGGATCAAGTGAAGAATATATATTTAAAGTATAGAAAACATTTCAAAAGAAAGTATATGTTGATTTTCCTACAACATCTATTTTTATTTCTGATCCACCTATGGTTGTGATCAGTGATGCCTATGATGATCATTTTGAGGATGAGGAAGTATCTCATAGAGAACATGACATTATGTTAGAAAATAATCCATAAATACAACATAAAAATGTAGTTAAATTATCACATCATAATATAATAGTGGTTCCTGAGTTTGATTGAGATATAGTGACACCGATAACTATAACATCCCACCCCTCCTCATTGGATTGAGTTTAGGTGGATGTTCCACTTGGAATTATGAGAAATCCCCAAGGTGCAAATGGATGTAAATAAATTATGATAGATTCATGAATGGTGGGGGATGATTTTCTCTTTTGAAAGGAAACACCCAACCAAATGTTCCAATAAAAAAATAACCACATGATGGATGTCAAAAATGTTTCACAATTAAAAAATACCAAAATACCAATACAAAAAAACCAAAATATTACAAAATCAAATTAAAAAGGGAAATAATAAATAAAAAAATCCAAATAATATATGACACAACTCCATAGACCAACACCAAGATCCATGCTCCAAGCACCACAATACAACCCAAGCATCATGATAAACCACTAGGGAAATGAGATGCCTTAACTTTGCCTATATTTCATAATAGAACATCTTCAAAAGCACTAAAGTGCCAAATTGGGGGGTGAGTAATACTTCTCAGTAGGTTTTCCTTAAATGGATTCCCTATACACAGCACTAAGATAGAATGAGTTAGCATAATTATATAAAACAATTTATATAAATCCATTAAAATAGTTCAACAATTAACGATAAACCAAATACATAATTACCCAAATAAATTCATGAAAATCAACAAAATTTAAAGGAAAAAAACCCAACATGTCATAACTCCTTCCATATTGGCATAACCAAAGTAATTTTTCATGTCCGCACGTCATCCATGACCATACTCACACTTTTCCACACGAGCTCGGAGTTACCATTGATGATGGAACTTCACATCCAACCCAATACCCTTTTTTTATAGTGGTACTTCATGCCAACATTTCATTACATTGATGGTAGTCCTTCATGCCCACTATCTATCCCATCAAACCCATGCTTATACCACATAATCCAACGAAAAAAAAAATCAACATATACCAAAATGATATCAACAAACAATTTCCAAAACCAAAGTAATGAATTATGCCCAAAAAAATATCAACATAACATGAAAAACCACTTAAATAAATAACTCATTTATTAAATACACATTTAATCAAACATTTATGCCAAACCATACTAAAATAAAATAACATTTTTATTGAAACCTAATTTTCAGAAACCATTTTCAATAAATTACCCTAACCACTAATTTTAAAATAACCATTTTAAAATCCAAAAACAAATCACATTTGACAACAATAACCCATTTTCCACAAAATCCTCAAATCATCACAAAATGGGTTTTAACCAAGATTCACACATCATAATCATAATCAATTCCTAGAAAACCCATTTAATTTGAAATTTAACATTCTAGTTCTTGAAAAAAAAGATGAGAGAGATACCAGCTACCTTAGGGTTTTGAAGAAATTGATCAACTCAAAACCGCACCAAAAATACGAGTGAAATATCTGCAAAACCATCTTAGATCTCTTTACCTAACATCAACAAGCTTAACTCTCATCATTTTAGCCAATAAAAACACTAAATATACATGTGATGAGTGTATATCTAGAAAATTGAGAGAGAGGGAGAGAGAGAACTAGATCTGAGGAAGACCTAGCAAACACCAAGAGAGGATACTTACTAGAGAATAATCACCTTCCAAGTACCTTGAAAACCCTTTGATTAAATTCGAAAATGAGTGGGAGAGCCTCCCGAACCCTTGGGAAGAATAAATACCAAGTTCGGTTCGAGTGGGAGAAGAAATGGGATATTTAGTGTTAATACTGAGTGACCTCATTTTTTAAATCCCACTTTTTTGATGTCATGCACAGTTAGATCACACAATTAGATAAAACATGCGATAACCATGTGATTAATACTATCCCAAAGGGTTCCCTGCATAGTTTCCTTGTATGGTTTGAAAAAACATGCTCCAACCGTGAAAAATCCCACTATATCAAGTAGCATGATTTACCTGGGCTGGCAAAACAGTTTAGAAACTGTGGGCCTCGACCATGCACCCACCCCTTTTCCTTTGCCTCACTATGCACAATTACTTGGGTTTGTTGCACAATTTCCCCTAATGGTTTTCAAACTGTGCACCCCTAGAGAAGCCTCCAAACCTTCCCAAAACCTTTCCAAACTGTCCCAAACATTTTCCAACAACTTTATACACAAAAAAAGGCATAAAAAGTTTACATGCCTCAAACTGGGGTACTACATTATCCCCACCATTGGAATTTACATCCTCAAAATGTAGAGAACCATCTGTCTACCGAAATAGATAGAACCATTTCTCAACCATCTCTTTCTCCCACCACGAAGTCTCCTCTTGAATCTAACCATGTTACTACAAAACCCTAACTAGACCGATGTTTTTACCACCCAAGGATTTCTCTTACCTATCCACAATCCACACTAGTGTGTGAACCAAGGAAGCATCCAGATCTAGTTCAACATGCTCCCAAAAATTCACATGATCATAATTTGGATGGTACATTTTCAATTGGGATAGATAAAACACATTATGCACCACACTGAACCATTGTGGCATAGACAACCGATATTCCACCTCTCTAACCTGCTTAAGTATCTCAAAGGGACCAATATAACTTGGAGATAACTTTACCTACTTCCCAAACTGATGATGTCCTAACCTAAGATAGATTCTAAAGAACACATGATTACCCACCTTGAACGACAACGACCATCAACGATGGTCCTCATTCAATTTCTGATGACTCCGTGCAGTCTCCATTCTTTTCCTGATCAACTTAATATTTTACATCATTTATTATACAAGACTCATACCAACCATTAAAGTCTCACCTGTTTCCACCCAACAAAGTGGAGAAAAACACGGATGCATATACAATGCTTCAAATGAATCCATATGTATGGAGGCATGATAACTGTTTTTATAGGAAAAATCGACCAACGACAAGTGATCCTTCCATGAGACACCAAAATACATGACACAAGCCCATAAAATATCTTCCAATGTTTGTATCATCCTCTTACATTTACCATCCATCTAATGATGATACGCCATACTCATCATCAACCGAGTCCCAAGGGCCTATTTCAAGGACTTCTAAAAACGAGATGTGAACCTTGGATCTCAATATGATAAAATCAAAACTGATACACCATTCCTCTTTACCACCTCATTGATATCAATTTTGGATAGATCCTCAACCATATGAGATTAACTAATAAGGATGAAATGGGATGAAAATCAACTATCCACCTTTTGTAATCGTTCTTCTTGACCATTCTTGGGATACCTGTAACAAAATCCATTTCTATCTGCTCCCATTTCCACACTGGGATAGGTAATGAATGAAACATACTTACCGGCCATTGATGCACTTCATTGACTTTCTGACAAGTCAAGCATCTCGATACAAACTTGGACAAATTATTTTTTATACCCACCCACTAAAACTACACATTTAATGATTTATACATTTTATGAATTCTAGGATGGATATCCTATTTGGAATGATGATAAACACTGAGAAGTTGTTCTTGACAAGACATTAGTATAAACATCCAATTCTAAAAGCACAAAACTTAAATCCCATCCAGTTTCCATCCCTCAATGGTCTTCCCACCATTGAGTTTATACCTCATATCCACATACTCTAAATTATATATCTTCTCCTCTTTAGCCAAACCAACCAAGTCAGGAACCAATGAGACCGAAAAGAAAATGGATACATCACCCCGATCTTCATATTCTAACCACACGTCAACTATAACCAATATCCGCAGCCACTAATCTAATTCTTATTTCACCACTTGAGCATATTGATTTATACTTAATGAAAATTTCCCTTACCTACTATGTACATCAAGTCAATGTTAAATATCTGGAGATACTCCATCAATATCCTTTGACTAAAATTCAAATCTCTTTTTTGTGAAAATATTATTCAAGATCTTATGATTATTATACACTATCAATTTATCACTGAAGATATAGTGATGCATTGTTTTCAAATCATGTACCACCGCCACCAAGTCCAAATCATGTTTGGGTATTTATTCTCATTAAACCTCAGCTGTTGTGAGCCATATGAAACCACATGATCTCCTTGCATGATAACACACCCCAAATCTAATCCCAATGCATCACAATACACCACATACCCTTTCCCTAGTTCTAGAAAAACCTAGATTTTTTCTGATTTAAGATGATCCTTAATATCATAAAAATACTTCTGACACTACTCATTCCATTTAAATGGAACATTATTAATTTTCAATGCTATCTTGGGTGAAGATAATCAAGATAAGTTATGAAAAAATCGTCCATAATACCTATCTAGACCAAGGAAGTTATATATCTCAAAGACATTATTTGGATGTTTCTGAGAGATAAAATCTTTTATCTTCTCCAGATCCATTGAAACTCCTCTAAGAAATAACATGGACAAGGAAACGAACATCTTGTATCCAAAAATCACACTTTGATAATTTGGAATACAAGAGATGATCTATCAAGATTCCAAACACTACTCCCAAGTGTTTCTCATGATACACCCTTGTCCTTGAATACACCAGTATATCATCTATGAATACCACTATAAAAGAATATAGATATCTCTAAAATATGTAATTCATTAATTTCATGAAAACTGATGGTGCATTCATAAGACCAATGGGAATAACCACATAATCATAATGTCCATATCTACCTTTGAAATATTTTTTGGGATATCATCCTTCCGCACCTACAACTAATGATATCCTGACCACAAGTCAATCTTGGGGAACCACGGAGATTCCCTAAACTAATTGAACATGCCATTAATACGAGGAAGTGGATATCGATTCTTAATTGTAACTTGGTTAATCTTATGATAATAAACACATAGTTGAAGAGTTACAAATACCTTTTTAACAAACAAAACCGGTGCTGCCCATGAAGTCGTGCTAGTCTAGATGAACCCTTTGTTTTCTAGCTCCTATAAATGAACTTTTAGTTCCATAAATTCTTCTAGTGCTATCCGATAAGAAAACAGTGAGATAGGACTGGTCCCCAAAATGTGATCAATTGTATACTCCACTTCTCTCACAGGTGGAAACCCTGAGAATTATTCATGAAAGACATCCATATACTGATAAACATCTACCATATAACTAATTCTCTCAACCTCTTCCATTGATGCCAAATACAATGCTTCTAATTGATGAGATATCATCAAAACTGGTAGTTCTAACAAGTATGTTTCGCTCACCTTCACATTTTTCTCTCCTCTAAATAGATGCTTGATGCCATCACCCATTGTAAATGTAACTGTTTGTGCATAAATGGTGATGAGGTAATTAAACATCACTAACCGATCCATACCAATGACTATATCATAAACATCCATCTCAAGAATTGAGAAGTCCCAAATTATCTCAACCTCATACACAACTATACAACATGATCTACACAAAAATGATTAACACACTCTTTAACCCAGAGGAGTTTGATGTTTTAGAATAGAAGGCATTATTGACACACTTAAACCCATAAAATCAATGACATAAGAAGAAATGACAGAATTAGAACCACCCATATAAAACAACACTTTCAGAAAGGTATAATTCCAAATAATCACAACTCGCACTGTAGATGGTCCTGATTGCTCATCCACCACAACCTTCTCAGCATTGAACACTTGCTTAATAGATAGATTTTTTATTTATTACCATGCTGAAACTTTACTTGCTAAGGAGTCATGGTATTCTTAGAATCACCATGACTAACTTGGATCTACTGATGAGGGGTATGCTACTACCCCCATCCCATCGAGGCATAGGACTCCTACGACCCTTGAGGTTTGTCACAAACACCTGACCCTAGAGAATTGTGAAAATAAAGCTGAAGATGGACCATATTCTTGTAGTTATGACATGATAGAGGATATTTCATAAAATCCCGCTTCATGTGGCCAGCAGAACTACACTGAAAACACCCTCGATTACTCAGAGGCTTCATAGGATAATTCATTGATCCTGCTATTGGATTCTAAGCCATACTCCCACCCTATAAATAAGTGTCCCTCTTCCGCTTGATCCCTGCATTAGATTTACTATTGTTCCTCAGGGGTACTAACATGATTCCCCTTCCTGTAGCACCCAAGATATGCATTTCTCCCACTATTTCTCTATTCACCATTTATGTATAATAACTTCTACATAGCATCAAAATTTTGGAATGAATGTCTTTCCTAAGACCCAATTCGAAGATCCGGGCCTTTAAGGACACACTAGCTACCACCCCAAGTAAAAACGACACTAAGTTTATAAACTTAGCTAAATATTCCATCACTGACATGTTCTCCTACTTCAATCGGAATAAATCCTCTATGAATTGAATTTTGAATGTATGAGGGTGGAATTGTTTTTTGAACAATTCTTTAATACCCTCGTATGTCATAACTTGGTCGGTTCTAGAATGGACCACCAAATCCCACTATAAACATGCAAGATATTCCAACATGTAAGTTACAATCTTAACTTTCAACAATGTCAGTGTGCCTAGGAAATAAAAGATTCAATTCATCCTGTTTATCCATGATTGTTCAATTTTTGGTTATGAATCTCCTAGAAAATGTGTGGATTCTGCTTTCGAAACTAAACCGAGTGATCCACATGACTCGGGTCATCTCTTATATTCCCATTTTCCCTAGATTCAAAATCTTTCACTATGCTCTGAATTAGATGCTAGTTCACATGGGGCTCAGGTGCAACCACATTCTCCATTGTATCCTTCAGTTGGTATCTACGATGTTTACCTAGTTCCATTTATATTAAAATAAGAGTCACCATAATTCTCACTCCCTAGAAACTAAAAAATTACAATTTTAAATAATATCACATTCTAGCTATCACAACCATGGTTTCCAATATTTCCATTTTAACATGTTCAACCATTTTGAGAAATCCACTATTTGAAAATTGAGCCATTTTCAAAATACCAATACCACTCACTTTTCAAAACCACACTTTTTTTCAAAAAACAATACATTTATATCAAAGAATAAATAATTATTCAAAATTAAATATATAATCCTAGTGAGAATTCATTTCTACCATGCATATCATACTCATCTCATTGGATACACCAACAACAATGAGATCACGCTTCTATAAGTGTCTCCAAAACACTTATGTACCCAAATCCATGGTAACTTGAAGTTCAACAAAAAAAGGTTAGATATTTCCTTTTAGGATATACATTACATATTACAACAATACAAATTATTTCTATCATCCCAAATCAAGTAATACACCAAGAACAAATGTCAACTCCAAGAGAGACAAACCATGACAAGGCCAAGAATTTACTTGTACATCAAGGACCGAACAAGCTGATACCACTTATAACATCCCACCCATCTTCATTATATTAAGTTGAGGAAGAGGTTCTACGTGGCCTTAGGTGACATCCCTAATGTTCCAAATTATAGAAATAAATTCTTGGGATTCGTGAATGGTGGGCGATGATTTTCCCCTTAGAAATAAAACACCCAACTAAACATGCCAATACAAACTTAACTACATTATGCATGTCAACAATGTTTCCTAATTCAACAATACCAAAATTTAAATACAACCAAACCACAATAATACACAATAAGAGTGCCAAGAAGAAGACTAAACATCAAAACCCCAAGAATATATGACAAAAATCCACAACTCCATACTAAGATCCATATTCCAAGCACCATAATACCACCCAAACATCATGATAAACCACTATGAAAATAAGATGCCTTACCTTTACCGTATCTTAGAATAAAACATCTGTAAAATCACTAAAGTGCCAAAGAATAGGGTGAGTAATAATTCTCATCATGTTTTCCTAAAATTACTTCTCTATACATGACACTAGAATAGAATAAGTAAGCACAATTGAATAATACAATTTATATAAATCCATTAAAATATTTTAACAATTAACAACACACCAAACACATCCTTGCCCAAATCAATTCGCCCAAATCAACACAATTACATGGAAAACAACCCAACATGTAATTACTCATTACATATTGGAATAAAGAAAGTAATTCCACATGTTCTCATACCTACCATGACCATACTAACACTTTTACACACAATCTCGATGTTACTATTGATGGTGGAACTTCACGTCCAACTCCATGTCCTTTTTATAGTGGAACTTCACACCCACATTCCATTACTTCTACGAAGGTCCTTCATGACTATAGAGACCCAAAACTTGACGTACATAGACATTACATTACTTTTTTCTAATACATAATACATAACAAAAAACAGACACCAAAGGACCGTAATAGTTTAGTATCTTTGGAAACTTGGAACATAATCTTCTAACCACGGTGAAAGATATTAAAAATCACCCATAAAGATCTTCCCCTTTTGTTTTCTTAGCTAAAATCTTTATTTATATCATGGGGAAAAGAAAACATAAAAATGGTGAGCCCAAATTCTCAGTAAGGGTAAACATAGAGAACATAAAACAATCCATAAACATTTGAATGCAAAAACATGAACATAAAATCTAAACATCAAAATCTTGAGCAAAGACATAAATCTTGGAAGTATGTAAGGAATATATCATAATGGAAAATAAATCATGATAAAATATCATGGTAAGAAAATATGTAATTTTGGAAAAACATTAATCACATGATATGATTTCTATAGTATCCAAGGCATTGTTTCCAAGACCATCTTAGTGGGCAAATGCCCTTTTCTGAATCGAGTTCACTCCTCGTTCCAGTACTGTATCACTGAACCAGATTAACTTAATATTTTAGCCATATCTATCTCATGAGATATAAATCTTTACCCAATGAATTGGAGTGAGATATAGGTCCCACCCTTCTCATATTGAAATCATTATTTCTTGTTCCACAAAACAATCATAAATCATTCATCATAACCCAATGAATAAAATGGGATTCATAAACATCATCCCATCTTAACATAATCCATATAAAACAAATGGATATCATTTAATCATAACAAAAATAAAACCATGTAAATAATAGATACATTATACTTGAAACATAATCATAATTTCATCTTAGATGGAAAATAGTTTTCACAAAACACATGAAATGAATTCTTGAGGAAAATATCCTTTCTTCTTCAAAATCATTTTCTTTTCACAAAATTCTATGCAATTTTAAAAGAAAAGGATTTTTTTGAAAATAATCATGAAATATTTTAGAGTAAGATTCATGAAAATAAGGCATTATAAAATTGTAAAAATCCATTCATGCCATATAAGTTAAAAAAACATTCTTCTCGTACTTTTTCCGAAAAAGTCAAAAAGTTCCTCGTATGCTAAACAAAAGAAAGATTCCTTCCATAACACATTGTAAAATAAAAATAGGGGTAAACATGACTTTAAAAATACATGTAATAATATTAAACACTTTATGAAAATATTTTTATGGACATGGATGAAAAAATATAACCCCAATAAATACTTATGCATAAGAAATCTCGGATAAAAATGAGATTTGCAAAATTATCCCTTACCTTATGTCTGATATGATTAGTATGTATCTGAACCTCCTATATAATGATTAAAATAATGTCATTGAATTATTATAGAATCATATTCATTGTTATGATATCAAATATGGTTCACTTATGACTTTATATTACCCATTCTTTTGTAAATTCATGTTAAATAAGTGTTTTGGGTAAAATCGTTACATTAATCGTCTGTGTTTTGACTTGTAATTATTCATATGATTACTTATATCAGTATTAATTACTTCTAGAATGTAAAACATGATATATATATATAATATTATCATAATATACATATATATATAATAGATCGATAAATGGAAATAAATACACCATTCATGGAGAAGGTAGGTCGTACGTACGCATGAACACTATTTTTGTTTCCTTATTAAATTGAATGGAAGTAAGTAAATAACATATAAATAATTCCAGTATCATTAATATGTCATATATTTTATGATTATTATATATATATACTTTATAAACATTCTTTAATGGTTAACTTGGAGGATGAATCTCATCGCGTTGTGGAGACGGTAATCTGTACGTACGCACGAGCGATGATATCGTTCCCATAATTATTGAATGGAATTAGAGTGGATGATATAATATCTCAGAACTAATATCATGTTATAATTAACATATATATAGTTATTAATTACACCATTATCCCTATCCAAGTAAGGTGGTGGTGGAAAAACATATTACACCACGGCGTGAAGACGGTATTCCGTACGTACGCATGCGCGATGATTTCATTTTACGTAGGATGGATAGAAGGTGAAATGGGGTTGTTTCATATTTATAATAACATATCAGTATATTATTGATACTTATGTTATTACTTTATATTGAAACAACTAAAGAATAATAAGTTGAAGAAGAAGTAAATTTGAAAGAATCAGTAGAAGAAATTACATCTTCTTCGACGCACCTCTTTTAAGCTTCCTATTAAGGCACTAGAGTTGGTCTTTTGAGAAGACCAGAAACTCAAGAATGTTTCTAGGGAAGTGGAGAAGAGAAATGGTCAGGTTTTGGCCGAGCTTGAAGGCTCAAAGTGTTTTGAATAGGAGAGGGAGGAGGTGCCCTTTTATAAGGGAGGAGGGGGCACCTTTGGAAACATAAGAAATATTAATTTATAATAAATTAAAACCCCACATATAAACATCCAAAATGAATCAAATAAGAATATTATATGAGATAGGGTTGTAATATAATCAAACAATAAAATTTATACATGTTTGAAATTTAATTTAAACATTATCAACTTGATTTATCCTTATTTAATCTATTTAATTTTATTTGTGGTAATAAGATTTTAAATTTTAAATTGTTATAAATAATTAATTGTGAATTTTGAATTTTAAATAATTGGATAATTTATGACATTTTAGACCATATAAATTTAATTTTTAATTTTGCAATATTTGTGTTATTTTTAAACAATTTTATATTATGTAATTTTTATAAAATAACAATAGTGTCAATTTTGACACTATTCATTTCATTGAATTTAAATAAAATCCTCAAAGAAGATATGATCAAAATTAAAAATTTAATAGATTAATAACGTTTCATATATATATATAAAATTAGTGGGGAATATTAAATAGTTAATATATATTTATTTTAATATTTTTAAAACCATTTATTTGATATTTCAATTAATAAAATAATTTCAACATCACCATTGTTTCACCTTTAATGATTATTATTTAATCCCTAAAAATTATAAATAAATAAAAATTATGTATATAATTTTATTATATTTCTGGATATTATTCATGTTTGAAGTTTCATGAAATTTATCACTAAATTAAAATTATTATACTTATAAAATTTAAGAGAGTAACATGTTGTCACTTTCTTTGGTTTTAATACTAATTAAATTATTTTCATGGATAAAAGTCCATAAAATGAATCTAATCCAACCCACATGTGATATGGGTCGACTTTTAGTCATCTAATAGAATATTGGCATGTGTTAGGGTAATTGTATAATCTTAGGATCACCCTTAATTACCCGATTTATCTTTAACTGATGTAAAAAAATTACCATAGTTACTATTCAGAATATAAAAAAAAAGTAACCTATTAACATCATTTGGACCCACTGAATCCAAATATAGAATCCAGTTTTTAAAATTAAAAACACAGATGTTGTAGTAATTAAATTAAAATTTATCTCGTTGTTAAGAAAACAGGGTTTAAAAGTTAAAATATTGCCAAAGATTGAACGGTTTTTACCTATGAATTCTATATAAAATTAATGGTAATGAAATAAATTATATAAAATGGTAAAAATATATTCTATTTATACTTTAAAACCATCCAATACTATAACTTAACCAAATAAAGTATTGCGATGAAAAAATTTGTTTTTAATTAAAATATAGTGTGTTTTACTATTCATTAAAATACGAAAGTTATCAGAATAATATGAAAATTTTATCCAAAGTAAATTTTTATATCCTGATTCCAAAGAATAATTTTATTTTTTTTAAATTGAACTTATAAACATGTCAAAAAATATATTTAAAGTTGGTGCGTCATCAAAAGGCGGCAAAACTGCATTTTTTGAAAAATACTTATTTTAACCAAAAAATTTATTTTGTTCTCATACCATGTTCTATAAAATGTGTAAGATTAATAATAATGTTATAAAATTCAAAATTTAGTTAATACAATTCAGAACCACTAGTCCATAATAATATTATAACAATATATCATTTTTTAGTGAAACTCGGTATTACGTACTACACATGCTATCAAAGAAGGTTACAATTGCGTGTAATGCAAGCCAAGATAGTGATGCGTGTAGTGAAAGCTCCTTTTGTTGTAGCGTACAACACAAGATATCAATGAAATTAAAAAGAAGAATTCTCAAAAAATCTCGGGTTGTTACATTCTACCCCCCTTAAAATGAATTTCACCCTCGAAATTCATCGGGGTTATAAATGGTTTACTACTTGAAAGTTTCTTTCATAGAAACCCACATCATAAAAATGAATACTAAAACATAATTTTAAAAAGTGAAGTATGAAACATATCGGTTACCCAAATTAACTCATCACTAGGTTTCCACATAGGATAACATGGGTGAAAATATGGATATGGAAGAGAAACCTAACCATCAACTTCTGATAGAGAGTGGTAGAGAACATGGCTATGAAAAAGCCAACAATCAAAAAGCCATAAATTTGTGATGATCTAAGGTACCATCTGATTCATCAGATATAAGGGCACTTAGACAACATTTTTGGTTTTCAATATCATTTCCCTAAAGTTGAAGAATTTGAATTAGAAGAAATACTTACTTTATTTCGGTATAATCTCACCATTGTCCGTTCCTTGAAAAATTTGCACTTCATCTCTTAAAGAAATGAAGTTAAATTTTTCATTCGTGAAGTGTTAGCAGATCATGTGATAGAATGATGGTTCACTCCATATGTCTCAAACAAAAGGTTAGAAAAAGTTATCAAATATACATAAGTCCATCTGTGGTGAGGTTAATCGTATATGATTTCAATAATGGACTTATACTTCATCTATCATAACTTGTAATAAAATAAAAGTAGTTTCTACTAACCAGGGACATCTTGTAGGCTAGTGGTAGGAAATAAAGTCCTGTCGCACTTCAATTGTGGGTTCAATTCCCAAAACCTTGTCCGACGCGACGGGTTGTCTCCCTTCCTGCAAGTTTTCTTTTTTTTTTCTAAAACATCACTATTATAACATTACGGAAATAATATCAAAAAAAGTTCCAGCCTTAAACAATAATATCTAATGTCCAACATAATCCATTTTAGTATTTAGGCTTATCAAAAATACATCTGTCCAATTTCATAGTATAAAGAAAATGATTACTAGAAATATCATTATCCATGCATGTGAATACCATCATTTATCCCCCATATATCATAAGATATATCTTGTTGATCACATTCCAAACGTGTGAATACCTTAATATTGTATTCACTTGAAACATTAATTACCATAGAACCATAGTGAAAACATGAATTTTGTCAAAAGGAAACTCTTTCAACATACCAAAATCCCAAAATTTCAAAATACTCAAACCATGATATCACTTTTTCCTTATATCAGTCATGACCTCATTAATATTATTTTCTCCTTATCCCTTCATTATGCGCATATCATCCGATTTCCAAAATATTTGAATTAATTTTCATGGTTACCGGTACCATATAATTATTGAAAACCATAATAAACCAATACATAGATATTCCAATATTCCACAGTACTATAAATTAGATTCCACAACATTATTTTGGAATCTCATTACATAAATACATAATCATTCCACTACATCGTTTTCATACTCAACATCGCCAGTAGTGATTGCATGTGACTTCCCTTTGCCATTTTCCTTAAGAGGTTTCTCACATCGATCATCATTAACACTTGGATTTGGGAATTGATTAGCATAATGCCACATTTACTTGCACTTGAATCATTGAAGTGTTGGTGGAGTATTCTCTGTTTTCTTTTCTCTGTTCAAATCATTAGAAACTTTTTTCCTATTACATTGGCACTCACCTTCTTTATGACCTTCTTTTCCAAAATTGAATCATTTTCTAGTACATTTTAGACAATCTCCACCATGCCTCTTTCCACACTTTGAGCATAAAGAAACATTCACCTTCTTTTCACCATTTGTCAGAGGTTTTTCCTTGAACTCCATCTTTCGTTTCTTGTCAAAACCTTGAGATGGATATGTTACACAAAATTATAGTTCTGCCATGATAGCACAAGACACAATTTTTTCATATATTCTGAAGTCTCTTATCGTTAATTCCCTTCGAAGACTTGGTTTTAAGCCACTGGAGAATCGATCAACTTTACTTTCAGGTTGGATGATAATGCCAGATGCATACCTTGCAAGTCTTGTAAAATTCGCTTCATATATACCAATATATTCATCATCCTTCTTCTTAAGCTCAAGAAACTCCTTTTCCGTCTTTGTTAGAATAATACTTGGGATGTACTTACTAAAAACCATGTTCTTGAAAGCGGCCCATTCCATGGATTCAATTTCATATTCGGGCCTTGTATTCTTAATTAGAGTCCACCACTGGTCTGCTTCACTGTCTAAACTATAAACAACTAAAATAACTTTTTCATGTTCTGAACAGCGAAGTATGGAAAATATATTTTCAATGGTACTGATCCATTGTTCAGCAACAAGTTGATTGGAAGACACATTGAAAGATGGTGGGCGTTGCCTCATGAAGGACTCAATAGAATATTGTTCCCTTCTCTGATCATTTGGAAATCCAGAATGATTCATAGTTTGTGTAAGTATAGTAATAAGATTTTGAACTCTATCTCCCATCAAATTTGGTTGGTCGGGAGGACAATCATTTCATTGTCCATTACATTGATCAATACAGTTCCTTTGGGTTCCAGCCATCGTCTAAAACCCAAAAATAACAGTGTGAGAGGAAAAAATCATGATAGGAAAACAACATAATAAAGGGAGAGTACCTTCAATATCTAACATCTTAGGTTTAATTATAATATCGTTACCATAATTATAGGACTATAACCTATACTTATACTTAACCTTATGTACATCCCTAGACATACATTAGAAATATCTTTAGGGATCTCACTAAACTTCTTGCATCCTAGTTTCTAAAGGTTGACTAAACCTTTCCTCTGATACCAACTATAGCTGTTTGGAATTACATCCAGTGGACTATAATTGATACCTATCAGGGCATTCCATGGATGGCTACACCCCCTGGGCGGGACACACCACCATCCCCAGTGGCAGCCATTTCCTCATGAAGCCCTTGGGCAGAGATCCATGCTTCGTCCAATGCTCACATGTAAGAGTTCCCAACGATCTGATACATTTTTACCTCCTTTTCCTCTGATACCAACTGTAGAGACCCAAAGCTTGACGTACATAGACATTACATTACTTTTTTGGAATACTTAATACATTAAAAAAACAGACACCAAAGGACCGTAATAGTTTAGTGTCTTCGGAAACATGGATCATAATCTTCTAATCATGGTGAATGATCTTCAACATCTCCCATAATGATCTTCCCCTTTTGTTTTCTTACCCAAAATCATTCTTTATATAATGGGGAAAAGAAAACATAAAAAGGGTGATCTCAAATTCTCAGAAAGGCTAAACATAGAAAATATAAAACAATCCATAAACATTTGAATGCAAAAACTTGAACATAAAATCTAAACATCAAAATCTTGAGCAAAGACATAAATCTGGGAAGTACGTAAGTAATATATCATAATGGAACATCATTCATGATAAAATATCATGGGAAGAAAACATGTAATTATGGAAAACCATTAAGCACATGATTTTATTTCCATAGTAGCCAAGGCATTGCTTCCAAGACCATCTTAGTGGAAAAATCCCTTTCTGAATCGAGTTCACTCCTCCTTCCAGTCCTGTATCACTGAACCATATTAACTTACCATTCCATCCATGTCTATCTCATGAGATATAAATATTTACCCAACTAATTGGAGAGAGAGATAGGTCCCACCCATCACATATTTAAATAATTCTTTCGTGTGCCACAAAAGAATCATAAATCATTCATCATGACCCAAAGAATAAAATGGGTTTCATAAACATCATCCCATATTAACATAATCCATATAAAACAAATAGATATCATTTAATCATAGGAAAAATAAAAAAATTTAAATAATAGAGACATTATAATTGAAACATAATCATAATGTCATCTTAGATGGAAAATAGTTTTTACAAAACACATGAAATGAATTCTTGAGGAAAATATCCTTTCTTCTTCAAAATCATTTTTTTTCACAAAATTCCAAGCAATTTTAGAAGAAAAGGATTTTTTTGAATATAATAATGAAATATTTTAGAGTAAGATTCATGAAAATAAGGAATTATGAAATTGTAAAAATCCATTCATGCCGTATAAGTTAAAAAAAACATTCTCCTTGTACTTTTGCCGAAAAAGTCAAAAAGTTTCTCGTATGGTAAACAAAAGAAAGATTCCTTCCATAACACAATGTAAAAGTAAAAGAGGGGTAAAGATGAATTTAAACATACATGGAAGAATATTAAAAAGTTTATGAAAACCTTTTTATGGTCATGGATGAAAAATATAACCCCAGTAAATACTTACGCATAAGAAATCTCGGATAAAAATGAGATTTGAAAAACTATCCCTTACCTTATGTCCGATATGCTATGTATGTATCCGAAAATCATGTATAATGATTTAAATAATGTGATTTAATTATTACAGAATTATATTAATTGTTATTATATCATATATGGTTAACTTATGACTTTATATTACCCGTTCTTTTGTAAATTCATGTTAAAGTAGCGTTTTGGGTAAAATCGTTACATTTATCGTCCGTGTTTTGACTTTTCATTATTCATATGATTACTTAGATCATGATTACTTACTTATATAATTTAAAAAATTATTTATATATATTATATTTTCATAATATACTTATATATAATAGATCCATAAATGGAAAGAAATACACCATTCATGGAGACAGTAGGCCGTACATACGCGTGAATGCTGTTTTCGTTTCCTTATTAAATTGAATGGAAGTAAGTAAATAACATATACATAATATAAATATCATTAATATGTCATATATTTTATGATTATTTAATATATATACTTTATAAACATTCTTGAATGGTTAACTTGGAGAATGAATCTTATCACGTCGTGGAGACGGAAATCCGTACGTACGCACGAGCGCTGTTATCATTCCCATAATTATTGAATGAAATTATAGTGGATGATATAATACCTCAGAATTAGTATCATGTTCTAATTACCATATATATAGTTATTATTTACACCATTATAGCCATCCAAATAAGGTGGGGGTGGAAAAACAGATTACACCACGACGTGGAGATGGTATTCCGTACGTAAGAACGCGTAGTGATTTCATTTTCTGTAGGATGGATAGAAGGTGAAATGGGGTTGTTTAATATTTATAATAACATATCAGTATATTATTGATACATATGTTATTAATTTATAATGAAAAAACTATAGAAGAATAAGTTCAAGAAGAAGGAAATTTGAATGAATTGGTAGAAGAGATTACCACTTCTTCGACGCACCTCTTTTAAGCTTTCTCTTAAGGCACTAGAGTTGGTCTTTTGAGAAGACCAGAAACTCAAGAATGTTTCTAGGGAAGTGGAAAAGAGAAATGGTCAAGTTTTGGACAATATTTAAGGCTCAAAGTGTTTTTAAGAGGAGAGGGAGGAGGTGCCCTTTTATTAGGGAGGAGAGAGGCACAATTGGAAACATAAGACATATTAATTTATAATAAATTCAAACCCCACATAAAAACATTCAAAATGACTCAAAATATAATCTTAGATAAAATAGGGTTGTAATAGCATCAACCAATAAAATTTATACCTGTTTTGAATTTATTTTAAACATTATCAACTTGATTTATCCTTATTTAGTCTATTTATTTTTATTTGTGGTAATGAGATTATAAATTATAAATTGTTATAAATAATTACTTATGTGTTGTTAATTGTCCATTATTGGATAATTTATAAAATATTAGACCATAGAAATTTTAATTTATAATTTTTAATATTTTTTTGATTTTTAAACAATTTTATATTATGTTATATTTATAAAATTACAATAGTGTTAATTTTGACACTATTCATTTATTTGAATTTAAATAAAATTCTGACAGAAGATATGTTCGAACTAAAAAATTTAATAGATTCATAACATGTCATATTTATCTAGAAAATTTGTTGAGCACATTAAATAGTTCATATAATATTTATTTTAATATTTTTAAAACCATTTATTTGATATTTCAACCAATAAAATAATTTCAACATCACCATTGTGTCACATTTAATGAAAATTATTTAATCCCTAATAATTATAAATAAATTCACGTGATGTAGATAATTTTATTATATTTATGTATACTATTAATGTTATAAGTTTCATGCAATTTATCACTAAATTAAAATTATTATACTTATAAGATTTAAGAGAGTAACGTGTTGTCACATTCTTTGGTTTTAATAATAATTAAATTATTTTCATGGTAAAAAGTCCATAAAATTAATCTAATCCGACCCTTAGGTGATATGGGTAGACTTTTAGTCATCCAATAGATTTTTTTTTCATTTTTTAGGTTAATTTTATAATTTTAGGATCACCCTTAATTTCCTGATTTATCTTTAACTAATGTAAATAAAAATTACCGTAGTTACTATTGAAAATATCAAAAAAATAAAAGTATCCTATTAACATAATTTAGAACCCCTGAATCAAAATATAGATTCCATTTTGCCAATTCAAAACACAGAAGTTTCAGTAATTAAATTAAAATTTATCCCGTTGTTAAGAAAATGAGTTTTAAAAGTTAAAATATTGCCAAAGAATGAAATGTTTTTACCTATGAATTCAATGTAAAATAATTGGTAATGACATAAGTTATATTAAATGGTAAAAATAAATTCTATTTATACTATCAAACTATTCAATATTATAGTTTTACCATATAAATTATTGTGATGAAAAAAGTTGTTTTTAATTAAAATATAGCGTGTTTTCACTATTCATTAAAATATGAATGTTATCAGAATAATATGAAAATTTTATCGAAAGTAAATTTTTATATCCGGATTCCAAACAATAATTTTATTTTGTCAAATTGAACTTATAAATATGTAAAAAACTATATTTAAATTTGGTGCGTCATCAAAAGGCGGCAAAACTACATTTTTTGAAAAATACTTATTTTACCCGAAAAATTTATTTTGTTCTCATACCATGTTATATAAAATGTGTAAGATGAATAATAATGTTATAAAATTCAAAATGTAGTTAATACTATTCATAACAGAAAGTCCATAATAATATTATAAAAATATATCGTTTTTTAGTGAAACCTGGTATTGCGTATTACACACGCTATCGAAAAAGGTTGTGATTGAATGTAATGCAAGCCAAGTCAGGGATGCATGTAGTGAAAGATCATTTTGGTGTAGCGTACAACACAAGACATCAATGAAATTAAAAAGAATAATTTTCAAAAAATCTCGGGTTGTTACAATTCCCACTGTCCATCCCATCCAACCCATGCTCATAAAACATAAGACAATAATCATAACAATCATTATTTACCAAAATCATTTCAACACATAATTTTCAAAACCAATGTACCAAATTACACCCAACAAAATTTCAACGTTACATGCCAAACCACTTCAATAAATCCCCCATTTATTAAAAACACCCTTAAGACATCATTCATGCGAAACTATACTTCAATAAAACACCATTTTTATTGAAAACCAATTCTCACAAACCATTTTACATAAATTACCCAAACCACTGATTTTAAAATAACCATTTTAAAATCCAACAACAACTCACATTTCACAACAATAACCCATTTTCTCCAAAATTCCCAAATCATCACAAAATGGGTTTCAATGAAGAATCACACATCACAATCACAATAAATTCCAAGAAAAACCATTTAACCTGAAATTAATACTTTTAGTTCTATCAAAATAGAGATGAGAGAAAATCCAGTTACCTTAGGGTTTTGGTTAAATCAACCAACTCATAACCACACCACAAATCTGGGTGAAATCTCCAAAAAACCACCTTAGATCTATTTTTCTAACATCAACAACCCCAACTCTCATAATTTTAGGCAATAAAAATGCTATATCTACATGATACAAGTATAGATCTTGAAACCCAAGAGAGATATAACTAGATCTAAGGAAAACCAAGAAAACACCAAGAGAAGAGACTTACTAGGAAAGAATCAACTTCAAAGTACATTGAAAATCCTTTGATTCACTTCCAAAATGAGTGGGAGAGCCTCCCTAACCCCTGAGAAGAATAAATACTGAATTGGGTTCTAGTGGGAGAAGAAATGAGGTATTTAGGGTTAATAAGAAGTGTCCCCATTTTTAAACCCCCCCATTTTAATACTGCATATGGTTAGACAAACTGCGCACTAACCGTGCGACTACTACTATCCTAAAGTGTTCCCACATGGTTTCATCACATTCTTTGAAAAATCGTGCAGAAGTCCACTATCTTATGTAGCACAGTTTACCTAGGCTGGCCACATGGTTTGGAAATTGTGTGCCTTAACCATGAGCCCACCCATTTTTCTCTTCCTCATGGTTCATGGTTTTCTGGGTTTATTGCATAGTTTCCACTAAAGATTCTCAAACCGTGCACCCCTAGGGAAGCATCTAAACCTTCCCAAATTCTCCCAAACATTACCCAACCACTTTATACCAATAAAAATGCATAAAAAAGGTTATATACCTCAAATAAGGGGTACTAATTTCTACCCACCACATGAATTTCCATTCTCAAAAATTAGAGAACCATCGCTCTACCGAAATAGCTCGAGCCATTTCTCATCCATGTCTTTCTCCCACTCCCATGTCTCCTCATAAATCTGACCATGTTACCAAAAAACCAAAACCAGACTGATGATTTTACAACACATGACTTTCTATTTCCTATCCACAATCCAATCTAGAACATGCACCAAGGAAGCATCTGAATCTAGTTCAACATGATCCTAATAAATAAAATGGTCATAATCAGGATTATACATTTGCAATTAATACACATGAAACACATTATGCACCAAACTGAAACATGGTGGAAAATTCAACTGATATGCCACCTCTCCAACCTGCTCTAGTATCTCAAAGGCCCAATATACCATGAAGATAACTTGACCTGCTTCCCAAGCCAACGATGTCCTAGCCTCAGAGAGATTCTCTAGAACACTTGATTACCCACCTTGAATGAAAAATTTCATCGATGATGCTCTGCATACAATTTCTGACAACTCTATGACATATCTATTATTTCCCTGATCAAATTATTCTTCTCCATCGTTTCTTGTACAAGGATCATCCCAACCATTGAAGTCTCACATGTTTCCACCCATCAAAGTGAAGAATGACACGAACTTCCATACAATGCTTCAAACAGATCCATCTGTATGGAGTCCTAATAACTATTATTATAGGAAAACTCCACTAACGGTAGGTTATCCTCCCATGGGAAAAAAAATCCATGACACAAGCCTACAAAATATCTTCCAATGTTTGTATCTTCCTCTTGAATTTACCATATATATGAGGATGATACACTATACTCATCGTCAAATGAGTCCCAAGGTCCTATTTCATGTATTTATGGAAACATGACAAGAACCTTGGATATATATATGATATAATCAAAACTGGTACACCATCCCTCTTTATTACCTCATGGATATAAATGTTGGACAGATCCTCCATCATATGAGATTCATGAATAGAGATGAAATGGGATGACGATCCACTATCACCCATATGGAATCATGTTTCTTTATCCTTCTTGGGATACCTATAACAAAATCTATCGCTATCTGATCCCATTTCCACACTGGGATAGGTAACAACTACAATATACCTTTCATCCAATGATTCTCTTCCTTGACTTGCTGAAAAGTTAAGAATATCGAGAGAAACTCATCCATGTTCCTTCTTATACACACCCATAAAATTTTTCCTTTAATAATTTATACATTTTAAAAATTCTAGGATGGGCACCCCATATGGAATGATGATAATAAGTAAGAAGTTATTTCTAATAAGCCACTGGAACAACCATCTAATTCCAAAACAAGAACATTGAATTCCCTTCTAGTTTACAGCCCTCAATGGTCTCCCCACCATTGAGTTTCGACCTCATATTCACATACCCTGAATCATACATATGCTCATCTTTAACCAAACCAACCAACCAGGAACCAATGATACCATAAAGAAAACATCTACATCACCCTTGTATTCACATTAAAACATCATGTTGACTATAAATGACATCAACTGCCACTAATCCAATGCATGTTCTGCAACTTGGGAATATAAATTTCTACTTAATGCATCTGCCACCAAATTCCCCTTACCTGGTATATACATCAAGTAAAATTTAAACATTTGGAGATAG
Source organism: Viscum album (assembly GCA_963277665.1). NCBI lineage: Eukaryota > Viridiplantae > Streptophyta > Magnoliopsida > Santalales > Viscaceae > Viscum > Viscum album. Next base: position 1,117,612,987 of record OY728146.1, read on the forward strand.
TTTATCCATCTCATTTGCCTCAAATTAAAATATATTTGTGAGAAAATATGCTTTAAGATCTTATGATCAGTATACATTATGAATTTCTCATCTAAAAGATAGAGACCCCACATTTTCAAATCATGAACCACTACCACCAACTAAAAATCATGTGTTGGGTAGTTCTTCTCATGAAAACTTAACTACCATGACACATATGAAACCACAAGATCTCCTTGCATGATAACACACCCCAACTTTGACCCTAATGCATCACAATACTCCACATACCCTTTCTGTAGTTCATGAAAAAACCCTGATTGGTGATGATGTAACATGATCATTAATGACATTAAATGATTTTTAGCACTGCTCATTCCATTTAAATGGAACATTCTTTCTTGTCAAATATGTCACCAGTAAGGATAATAATGAGAATTCATTAACAAAGAGTCAATAATACCTACATAGAATAAGGAAGATCCGTATCAAAAAAATACATTCATTAGTAGTTTCCAGAGATAATAACCTCTATATTTTTCAGATCCACTAAAATAGATCTCTCAGAAATAACATGGCCAAGGAAAGAACTTCTTGTATCCAAAAATTATACTTTGATAATTTGGCATACAACCAACGATCTATCAAGATTCCCAACACTACTTCCAAGTGTTTCTCATGCTCCACCCTTTTCCTTGAATACACCGGTATATCATCCATGAATACCACCATGAGAGAATCCTTAAATTTCTGAAATATCTGATTCATCAATTCCATGAATACCGTTGGTGAATTTTTAATACCAAAGGTCAAAGAGACAAACTCATAATGGCCATATCTATTTCTGAAAGCAATTTTTGGGATATCCTCTTTCTTCACCCACAACTAATGACATCCTGATTGCAAGTCAATCTTAAAGAATCACTTATCTCCCTGTAACTGATTTAATAATTCATCAATATGAGGAATTAGATATCAATTCCTAATCATAAATTTGTTAATCTTATGATAATCAACACACAAATGAAGAGTCCCTTCTGACTTTTTAACAAACAAAATTGGAATGTCTTAAAGATGCATTCTAGGATGGATGGACTCTTTGTTTTCTAACTCATCTGACTACACTTTCAATTCCATCAATTCTAATGGTGCCATCCGATAAGATGGTAGTGAGATAGGATATGTACCTGGAAAAAGATTAGTCATAAACTCCACTTCTCTCATAGGTGGAAACCCTAATAATTATTTTGGAAATACCTCAATAAAGTGATCAAGCACTGCTAAAAAAATGCTTCTCCCAACCTCTTACATTGATGCCAAAGATAATGATACTAATTGATTTGATATCGCCCCAAATTATAGTCACAACAATCCCATTGAACCCACCATCACAATTTTATCTCCTATAAAGAGATGCTTGACACCATGACCCACCATAAAAGTAACCGGTCATGCATAACAGTTGATGTGTGCATTAAACATCATTAACCAATTCATACCCAAGATTATATAATAAACATCCATCTCAAAAATTGAGAAGTCCCACATCAAATAAACCTCATCCACAACTATACAACATCATCTGCATAGGAAATCTCAACACTCTCTTCGACCTAGAGGAGTTTGAAGTTTTAAAATAGAAGGGATCATTTCCACACTTAAATATATCAAATCAATATCACATGAAGAAATTAAATAATGAGAATCACCCATATCAAACAACACTTTCAGAAATATAGAATTCCAAATAATTATACCTCACACCATGGATGGTCTCGACTGATCATCCATCACAACCTGCTCATCTCTGAACAATTGCTTACTACCCAAAATTTTCTCTTTATTACCCTACTAAAACATCCCCAAAGGTCTCATGGTATTCCTAGAATCACCATGTCTAACTTGGATATACTGATGAGGGGTATCCGGCTTCCCCTATCTCATCGAGGCATTGGACCCCTGTGACCCTTGAGGAGTGTCACGAATATCCAAACTTGAGGATCTATAATAATAATGATGAAGATTAACTATCTTATTATAGTTATGAAATGATCAAGGTTGTGCCATAAAATCCAACTTCATGTGTCCTGTACAACAACATTGAAACAGTCCTGTCTTACACTTAGGATTCAGAGAAAGATTCAACGATCATTCTGTCAGATTCTGATCCACACTCTCACCCTTTAAATAAGTGTCCATATTCCTCTTGATCACTGTGTTAGAGTTCCCACTTTTTTTAATGGGTAACAACATGATTCCCCTACCTATAGACCCCAAGATATCCATTTTATCCATTCTTTCTCTATTCACCATTTTTGTATAATCACTTATACATAACACCACAATTTTGGATTGAATTTCTTGTCTAAAACCCGACTCAAAGACATGTGCCTTTATGGACACACTAGATGCCACCTCAGGTGAAAACCAAATTAAATTCATAAAATAAGCTACACATTCTTTAATTGACATGTTCTATTACTTCAATATTTGTAAACACATTATACACTAAATTTTTAACATATGATTGTAGAATTGTTTGTTAAATAATTCCTAAAAACCCCCATGTCATACCTTGTTCAGTTCTAGCCAGGACCACCAACTCCCACCACTAACATGATATATCTTCCAACATGTATATCACTAAATTAAATTTTAACTATGATGGTGTGATTAGGAAATTGAAGATTAGATTTATCCAATTTAGCCACACTTTCTCCCATTCCGGTTCTAAATCACCCTAAAAAATGGGTGGATTCTGCTTTTGAAACTGAACTGAGTGATCCACATGCCTCAGTTCATCACTTATGTTCCCACTTTTCATAGCTTGTAAACCATGATCTTTTCTATGCACTAGTTGTTGGTTCAACTAGGGCTTAAGTGCAACCACATTTTCCAAAACATCCTCTGGTTGGTCTCTACGACGTCTACCCAATGCCATTTCTATCAACACAAGAATCACAATAAGTATCACTCCCTAGAAACTAATGGATTAAAATTTTTAATTATATCACATTCCATCCCTCAAAACCATGGTTTCCAAAATTTCCATTTTTACATGTTCAAACATTTTAAAAAATCCACTTTATTTGGAAAATAGACCCATTTTCAAAATACTACAACCATTCACTTTTCAAAACCACACTTTTGAAAACCATTTCATGATTTTTAAAAAATAAATACATTCATATCACTACATAAATCATTATGAAAAATGAAATATGAAATCCTAGTGGGAATTCATTTCTACCATGTATGTTAGGCTCATCTCATTGGCTGCACCCACGACAATGAGATCACACTCAAATAAGTGTCTCCAAAACACTTATGTACCCAAATACCAGGTAACTTAAAGTTCAACATAAAAGGGTTAGATACTTCTTTTTATGCTATGCATTTATTGTTCAAATAATAAAAATCTATGCTACCATCCCAACTTAAGTAATACACCAAGAACGAATGTCATCTCCAAGACGGACAACCCATGCCAATACTGAACAATATGGACTTTACTTGTACATTAAGGACTGAACAAGATGATACCACTTTTAACAACTTCCCCCTCCTCGTTGGCTTGAGTTGAGGAGGTGGTTACACTTGTCCTTAAGTGACATACCCAAGGCACCAAAGGTTGGAAATAAATTCGGAGGGCTTCATGAATAGTGAGGGAGAATTTTCCCTTTTGAAAGAAAACACCCAACCAAACGTGCCAATACCAAAATAACTATATGATGCATGTCAATAATGTTTCAAAATTCCATAATACCAAAAAACCAATACAACCAAACCAAAATAATATATAATTAGAGTACCAAGAAGAATACTAAATAACAAAACCCTAAGAAGCTATGAAATTACCCCACATCTCCTCACCACACTCCATGATCCAAGCCCCACAATACCACCCAATAATCACGATTTTACTAGGGAAATGATATGCCTTAACTTTTCCCATATCTCAGAATACGTCATCTAAAAAATCAACAATTTTCCAAATTAGGGAGTGAGTTATAATACTCAATAGGTTTTCCCCAAATGAATTCCCTATACATGCCACTAGGATAGAAAAATCTAGCACAATTGTATAAAATAATTTATATAAATCCATTAAAACAGTTCAAAAATTAAAAAAAAAACCAAACATATTCTTACACAAATAAATTCACCCAAATAAACATAATTCAAATGAATGAAACCCAAAATGTCATCAATCCTTCTATATTGTCATAAAAAAAGTAATTTTGCATTTCTTCACACCTACCATGAACATAATCCTACCTTTTCACATGATATCTGTGTTACCATTGATGGTGGAACTTCATGTAAAACCCCATCACCTTTTTATAGTGGTACTTCATGCCCACATTCAATTACTTTAATGGTGGTCCTTCAAACCCACTATCCATCCCATAAAACCCATGCTTATACCACATAATACAACAATCATAATAATCAACATCTACCAAAATCATATCAACACACAATTTCCAAATCTAAAGTAACCAATTGTGCCCAACAACATTTAAACATAACATGCCAAAACACTTCAATAAATCACCCATTTATTGAAAACAACCTTAATCCATCATTCATGACAAACCATACTTCATTAAAACAACATTTTTATAGAATCCCAGTTTTCAAAAACCATTTTCCATAAATCAACCAAAACCCCAATTTTAAAATCACCATTTTAAAATGAAACAACAACTCACATTTCACAACAATAACCCATTTCTCACAAATCCACAAATCATCAAAAAATGGGTTTCAAGAAATATTCTCACATCATAATCACAATCAATTCCAAGAAAAATCCTTTAATTTGAAATTAATCCTTCTAGTTCAAGAAAAATGGATATTAGAGAGATTCCTACAACCATAGGGTTTTTTAAAATCGACCAACTCACAACTGCACCACAAATATGGGTGAAATCTCCACAAAACCACCTTAGATCTCTTTTCCTAACATAAAAAACCCCAAATCACATAATTTTAGGAAAAACACTAGATCTAAATGTGATGGGTATAGATCTATAAAATCAATAGAGATAACAATATCTAAGGATAACCCAGAAAAAACCAAGGGATTGGACTTACCAGGGAATAATTTCCTTCAAAGTACCCTGAAAAAACTTTGATTTGCTTCCAAAATGAGTGGTAGAGCCTCGTTAACCCCTAATAAGAAGAAATCCCATGATGGGTTTGAATGTGATAAGAAATGGGGTATTTAGGGTTAATACCAAGTGACCCCATTTTTTTAAAAAATCTCATTTTTAATGTCTCACACGGTTAGATCACATGGTTAGATAAACCATGCTCTAGCCGTGCAACTACTATTGTCCTAAAGGTTTCCCCACATGGTTTCCTTTCACGGTTAGACAAATATTTCTACAACCATGCATAATCCCATAGTCTCAAGTAGCATGGTTTACCTAGGCTGGTTGCACAGTTTGGAAACTGTGCACCCACCCCTTTGCCTATGCCTCATTGTGAACAATTACCTGGGTTTGTTGCACGATTTCTACTAACTCTGCTCCAAACATTGACCCTTAGAAAAGACTTAAAACCTTCCAAAAACCATTCCAAACTCACAAAAACATTACCCAACCACATTATACACATAAAAATTCCTAAAAAAGATTACATACCTCAATTCAGGGGTACTACAATAACCAAGTTCCCATGAATGTTACAAGAAATCAATGTTGGAATGATTATTGATGAATTGTCTATCAGAAGGTAGTTTGATAGAAAAAAGGCATTAGAAATAGTTATGAAGCATTACCATTTGAAGATAAATTATAGTTATCTCATATATAAGTCTATGATATTGATATTTTCTATAAAATGTTAATAGTTTTGTGACACATGAAAGACACAATAATAAATTACCCTTGTCAACAACTCATCATTTTGGATTTTTTTTAAATAATCTAGACCACACACTTGTTTGAATCCACGTTTGACTCAAGATCATAGAAACATCAACATAAAATTTATATGATCCATTATTATTGGCATAATCAGATTTAATTAGGATGTTTATGTTGAGTTAATACAGGAACACATGGATAGTGAGTATAGATATAAAATCTCATACAAGAAGGCATGGCCTACATAACCTAAAGCTATTGAGAAGGTTATGGTGATTAGGAGATATAATTATAGGGTTTTTCCTTATCGTATCATGTGATTTGTTCAAAATATATTGGCTTTTTATCTATTTTGAAATAGTATAGAATATGGTGAATAATCGTGCCTCTACAGAAAAAGTCCAATTTCATCGGATACTTTGGGAATTAATACCTCGAATCACAAAATCCCCTCACTAAAAAAAATCATACAAATGGGAAAAAAATTTCTCTATGGAAATTATAATGGAGTTCTATAGATTTAATCCACTCAATATAGAAATAGCTGTCATGTGCCTAGAAGGAGAATTTGGACTCATAAAGTTGGTTTATATCTTTTCTACATGTTCATTTCATCGATAATAAAGTGATATACATTATTTAAAATAACCACCATGCTATAAGAGAATAATAGAATATCTAAGATGATGTTTGGATACCCTCTAATTCCTACCATTATTACCAAATGGGACATATTACCATGAATTTACATACAAAATTTGACAGTGAAAACACCCAAAAAAAGAAATCGTCAAATTTAGTGATGGATCACATTTTATTCATATTTATAAATTATTATTATTTTATATAAATTGGATATTATTTAAATTGTTATTTAATTTCTTTATAACATTGGAACCAAGACAATAATTTTTCCTTCAAATAATATAAAAATTAATAGAAATAAATAAGGATGACTATGAGTACATGATGTGAATTCCAAAACTGAAATGTTCATTGGTTCTGATGGATGGAAGAGATATGATGACATGATGATAAAATTATTGGACACATAAATACAATCTTCAAATGGGTTATAAAATTACTACACATGGTAATTTTTTCTCAAACAATTTATAAACATTTCAAATAATATTTTATAGATATGAGGATGTGGAGAAATAACTAATGGAGAGTCAATGATAATCTAAAAATTTAGAAAGGGGATTTAGGTTAATCAATAATATGCAATATCATACAAGGTGTGTCATTTTAACAAGATGGGAATCCAAGTTGAAGTTGAATAGGGTTAGTATCCATAGACTGGTTTTATTGGTCAGGTGATAACTTTTCTCCTAGAGCACCGCAATTGGGACTATGGTTACTTCAAATCTTACCAGATACCATGATAACATGTAATTATAGTATGTTCCCATCTTCACCTATCACAGGATAGTTATGTTAATCCATTTTATAGACTCGACATGTTGAGAAATTTCTACAATGAAGAGTGGAGCCTAATTAGAGATGTATTAACAAACCATGTGTTATACAAGACACATGACACTACCCCCAATATAGAACTATACACTTGGGTTCCACGTGGTTTTTTAGACCAAGCTGGCTAACCATTCACCCTTTTAAAATTATTAAAAATTAATATTCTTCTAGCCAAAATATCCTACAAACTCACAATATCAAAAAATAATATAAAATAATATTATATAAATTAATAAATAGAACTTTAGGTGTGATATTACCACTACAAATTTATAACCAAATTATGAAATACAAAAAGAAAAAACAAACTAAATAGATTATTTAAAATCAATGGATCACATCCCTAATTAATACCCAATATCTCAATGAGAATCCCAACAATCAAGTGGACCCATAAAGTCTATAAAAATTTCTCCCCCTCATGAATTCTTTATTTAAATAAATGGTTAACAATGCCAATATTTCAATTGATAGAAAACCTAAAAATGACACATACATATAAGACCAAAAAAATCATAACAAAACTCTATCAATCATACTAATAAAAATGGGGAGGGACTAGAAGAACATTAAATACAAGAACCAAAATGGGCCTCAGACATTGGTCACCATAATAATATTGGTAAACTAAGATCTAAAATCATGACCACCAATGCATGGAGGGAAATAAAATAATTATAAATCCAGTATGATCAAGTGCCTGAAGGCCATCCGTACCTGTTTCCCATGATCCATGCAAAGTAACCCACGATCCACCCAACAAAAAACACCAAATTTTCAATCTAAAATATGAAAACCATCAGATATTATGCCCAAAACACAAAATAAAAGTACATTATTATGACTCTAGTGTCACGACTCATCCTTGTGGGACTTGTGACATGACTCCCATGACCGCCTTCAACAAGCTAGGGGCTGGTGACTAGCACCGAGTAGGCATATCCCTAACATGGGAGGCATTACCTATGTACCTTTACACACACACAAATTTACAATAACCAAAATTATGGAATATAAAAATCCACTAAGGAACAAAATGCATTCATAGAACCAAACTCGATCAAAAGAGTACAACAAAAAGTAATTGTAGAATGTAATGTGGGCTAGAATACAAGCCCACCAAAAGAAAATGTCATCAAAATAAAAGTCCAACCTGTAATAACAATGAGTCTATGGGACTACTGCTATTAGGCCTTGGAACACCTCGTGCTATAGAGAACTCAAAAGGCTTGCTTTGGTCTTGGTCTGCCCATGGAATCTGTCAAATGGGTGCTCATATGCACAAGACAAAACACATGCTGGAAAGTCATGTGCATGGGTGAGTATAACAATACTCAGTAGAGAACCACAAAAACCACAATGTAATACACAAATTAAAGGTATAGTCAAAAATACATAATACGTGTCTATTGAACATATAGAAAGAGAAATGTATCCATATATAGTCCAAACCTAGAATTGTAGTCTTGAGGTAAGTCACATGATCGCATACCCACACTTGATATTCAGTTCAATAATTCCATAATGTTCTTGTCTGGGAGGACTCACTCCATGAGTTTGGTAGCTCTGATGACATCCATCCAAGAATTACTATTCATCGGGAAAATCCATGGGGGAGATAGGTGCAATGATGGATCTAAGGAGAGAACAGATACACTCATTCTATGAGAACACACTCTTGAGTGAGAAAATATTGCGATACACGGATGAGGATCACTTTTAGGGACTTGGTGGATACCGTGACACACCCATAATTCCTTACTAAGTAGAGGATCATCGCCCTGTCAGATTGGTCATGTTGATACCACACTCATCCTATGGTCAAGAGTGGATAGGGAATCTTGCTCCATGCCTCTTGTTAGAATACCTGACTCTATCCCAAATAGTCCTACCAAATGGATCATACTAATGTCATTGGAAATGATAATTGATTTTCATATGAATGAGCAAAGGGGGAACTAACACAAACTAAACTTTTCCAGGGAATGGTGGGGAAGAAGATCAAGCTATGAAAAACAGAGTGTATAGTGTGTAGATGTGGTCATATATATTGTCCCTTGAATCCGGGTACTACCCATGTACAATGTTCCAAGTATTTAGCACATATTCTGTAAATACTTATATGCATGGAATGTTGTAAGGATAACATGTTGTGTTAAGGTATCTTGGGTCCACATCATCTATGATATTCATGTGCCCATACATTGCATCAACCCGTGCAATTGGTACACATGGTGACCCACATAACTGGCATTATCTGGTTGTGTGGTGAAGTATAAGGCATGTACTCCGCTTCATGTCCATATGTCATAAGACACACACACTGAGTCCCGTGTAGTGACCCACATGCCATGTGACAATGGTGATACACCATATCTATAATTCCTATTCCCTGGACCCCTAGACGTCATTGGATGCGGTCCAAACCCAGTGTCTCCCCTGAGACACACCATGATCTTCATTGTGTGCATCAAACAATTCCTAGCCACCACCACTGCCCCCACAAGACATGTTTTTTGAGATCCACACCACGTTTATCGTGATTTTCTAGAATCATTGTTCTTTGTTGTTATGCTTCATGTGACCTTCTTATCATTAATCTAGTGATTAAAATACTTAAAAACCCAAGGTTCAAGGTCACCCTGACACCGCATTGTCATATCTATTTATTTCAAGCCTCCAATCGACCTAGAAAAACCTGTCTCGTTCCACCCACACGAAGAACGTTCAAAATAATATTTCTCACAAACCATCATGATTCACCTACCATCATCGTCGCACCTATATTAGGTCATCATGATGTCCGATCTATAATTTGGGATCATTTCATTGAAAAAATACTGTTAAATGATATTTTGTTCTTCACCCCTTGAAGAACGTGAAGAACACAGGTAAAAAGGGGGAAGAAATACCAATGAAAATCAAGGAACAAACCTTCCCCGTCTTTCATCATGATGTTGGTCCTCTCCCATTAGTAGGATAAAATGGAAAAAAACCAAATAATCTTGCAAAGAATAATTCCCCAAATTATTATCCCCATAAGAAACAGAAATAATAACTCTCCCACAGGGGTGTTTGATATCAAGGATCAACCTACTCATCGAATGATATGCATTTTTTGTTTAATAGAATAATGTGGAATCAAATCAAATCTATAAAACCCCTACCACGATTTTCTCGAATAAATATCATTGAGTCAATTCTTCAGTGTGGTTCCATCAAAATAGAGGTGTGTCTATCGATCGCACCATCATCATTCGCCAAAAGGTTCTCTTCCAAAGCTCTAATTGAGATTTTCAATTCATAGGGTTTTGAGACTTACCATAAAATATTTCCATAAGAAGTTATTAATAGGGGAGGATTAGTTCACCTTATTAAGGAATCATTTAAAGTAACTGAAATTATTTATTTATTTTATTTACTTTAAATATCCAATAACTAATTTTTTCAATCGACCCGCGTTAGTCGATTTTAGGAACTGAATTATGTAAAGTTGATGTTTTTAATACATTAGTGTCCTAGGCATTCTGATCTCAGAACCTGTTTAATATTTCTTACACTTTTTTAGGAAAATATATCATGCGCTCTATTTAGAAGTTTAATTTTTTTGAAACATTTATGATGGGTACCCCAGGACTTGGAATTGCACACTGTCATAAATCCATGTATCGTAATGATTTTATATTGTATATAAAAATAATAATTAGAAAATATGAGACATAAATTCTCCCCACATTTCATCTTTATGCTTAATAAACCAAAAATAATAGGCTACTCAAACATACGTTGGTAATGGGGATGAATTTGAGCCTCCATCTCCCACATTCTCTCTTGACAATTATTGTTATGCCACAAACAATTCACTAAGTGAATCACTCGACCATGAAGGATCTTCTCCTGTCGATCCCTAATCTCCACTGGGTACTATATGAAGGTCACTCCATTCTCAATATCAAGATCACTATAGTCGATGACGTGTGTTGGAACTGACACATACACCCTCAACTACAACACATGGATGTCATCATGCACCCGGTGCCAATGAGGTGATCGATCAAGGTGGTACGTTGCCTCCCCAACTCTTTTTAGTATCTCAAAAGGGTTGATAAACCTTAGAGACAATTTTCTTCCCCGACCAAATCTCTACAACCCTCATGAGGTGAGACCCGAAGGAAAGCATGGGCTCCCTCCTAGAACTCCAGAGGTCTCTGTCATCTATCAACATAAGACTTATGCCGGCTCTGTGTAGTCTTCATCCACTCCTGGATGATTTGAACCATCTATGTTGTAGCTGGAACCTACTGTCGACCCATGAGTATTGACTCTCCGTTGTCGGTCCAGTAGAGCAGTGACTAGCAGGGTAACTCGTATGAGGACTCAACCGGTGCCATGAAAATGGTGTAGTGGTAGTTGTCATTGTACGTAATCTCTACTAGTTTTAGATGGTTCACCCAACAACTTCCAAAGTCCATGGTACAAGCCCACAACATATTCTCTAGAACCAGAATGGTCCTCTCCATCTGTCCATCAATATAGGGATGGAATGTCATGATCAAGCATAACTGAGTCCCAAAGTCCACCTACAATCCCTTCCAATACTAGGATGTGAAGTAAACATCTCTATAAGAGAAATTCATTGAAGGGATTCCATGAAGCTGAACTCTATATTTGATGTAGAGGCATCCGAAACTCTATAAAGAACTCTAATCCTGGATAGGTATGATGTGCCCCAACATGGTGACTCATTCAACGATCACCCAGATTAAATTGTGACCCTTAGAATTTTGTGGTAAGCCCGCCATGATGTCCATAAATATTTCATTACACTTCCAATATAACACTTATAGTGGTGAGATAACCCTGCTGGAACCCGATGCCTAGCCTTCACCTACTAGCCCGTAAGGTATCGAGAAACATAATCCACTACTGCCTTATATATACATGCCCACCAGAATTGATGTTGGAGATCCCAGTAAATTTTAGCTACTCCCGGATGTATCACCAAGGGGGTGTATAAAATTACCTCTGGACCACCTCCTACAACACAACTCGCACCATTATGTGTCCTCTTAAAATGACTAAATGCTCCCCACCTTGCGAATATCTATCAGGATTACGTACTGTAGATAACTATGCATATAAATTATCTCAGTCGATATCCCCTATCTATGCCTCTCCGACACACCGTTAGAGTGGAGGGGAGACAACCATAGATTAGATATAAGGTATATCATCTTCACCCACAAAGGATAACTACAGGAATGCCAAATACTATTATGCCTCACTCAACAACTGGGAACTCGATCTCTTGCTGATAGAATCTATCACAATGTACCCCTTCCTAGGAGTATAGAAAATCTCAAATTATTAATTATTGTGGAGAACTAGACATATTATTTTCATTGGATTCAAATCATATTATGAGAATATGTACTTGAGGGTCATATGTTCAGAGAAGACAACAAACCACTCGCACATCAGGTAGTGTTTCCACATCTTTATGAAACAAATTTCCATTGCCAACTGTAGATCATGAGTTATGTTGTTCTAATCAGTCAACCATAGCTAAATGAATCATAATAAATCATAGCCTATATCTGCACCAATACATAGCCATGCTTGCTCCTTGAGGGTATATAGAAAACTACGTACTCGACACCCTATTATGGAAATCTCGAGATCGGTGCAATCAACAAACTATACCTCAACTGCTGAAAAGCCTAATTGTAGATTATTGTCCATGTGAATGGTTTCCCCTTCTATTTCAATGATATCATTGGTGTTGATATCCAAGAGAAATAAGTGATAAATCATTGATAGTATCTTGCCATCCCAAGAAAGATCTTCACCTCTATCATGCTCTATGGTGGATCCCATGCTAACACCACTTTATCCTTAAATGGGCCTACTCATACTCCCTCTATAGAGATAAAATTTCCTTGAAAGTGGACCTACTGTATCCAGAATGAGTACTTCAAGGTCTTACCATAATGAAGGTTCTTTCGATCTACGACTATAACCATCCACAGGTGTCTCACGTGCGCCTCCTCTAACGTCGAGTACACAAGGATTTCATTTATGAAGACCATAATGAATCAGTGTAGGTACGGCTATAATATCAAGATGATAATTTCAATTAACACAGTGTGGGGTGTTGTTCACACCGAATGGAATCACCGTGTACTTGTAGTTATGATAGAAACATCTGAAATCTGTCACTGGCACATCCTCGACTTCTACTCAAAGCTGGTGCTAACCTGACCTGAGAACAACCTTTGAGAACCAATTTTCCCATATAAACTAATCAAAGAGGTTTTTGATCCTAAAAAATTGATACTTGTACTTCACCATCACTCTTTTCATGTGACATTAGTCCATGCACAACCTCAAACTCCCATTTTACTTCTTCGTAATAAAAAATGGTGATGCCAAGGATGGAACACTGGGTCTTATGATGACCTTACATTAAAAATCCTCCAACTTCCTCCTTAGTTCACAAAGAACTACTTGATCCATCAAGTACATTATTGAGGGTATCAGTGCCATCCAAGGGTTCAAGTCGATGCAAAAGTCGATCTCGTCGTGGGAAGGTAACCACAAGAAGTCATCTAAAAATACATCGTCGTACACCGCATTAATTTTGGAATGTGGAATCTACCTAAATCTTCTACACTGAGGTAAGGCAATCCAACTCATGATTGATCATCTAAAACCTTCTATGCATGATCCCATTTTGTGATTTTTGGGGTTCCTTCTCACCAATAAAGTAAAACCTCGTCTTATTGCTACGGACACATGACACTCTTTCCCTAAAGCAGTTAATCTGGGCATGGACCGAAGATATCCAATCCATATAGAGATTGATATCATAATACCATAATGCTATCACAAGGAGGTTCTAACCAAAACACTTGCCTCCAAGGGAATAACCACACTATCAGTAACAATATGTGATCATCGAGTCTCCAGCTGAAGGTTTCTGCAAGCGTAACTGTCCAGTCAACGTCTCTACCAAAATCTCATGGTTTCACACAAGACCAACATGGTGGAAATAATGATTGGAACATATTTCAAAAAGTATAGTATCTATGGTATAAAATACATATATCGTACCTCTAATAATCCCTGGAGTCCCTTGGTCGTACGTCTCAACCAAATGAAGTTGTTCCCACACCTATCCCTCAGCTCCCTGAGCCTGGTGTAGACCTCCTTGGTGGTGGTTTTGGGAGTAGAGTAATGCATATGACACCACATGTATCTCTCCCTACTCCTCCACATCCACTTCCTGGAAGGTCTTCCTATTCCAATCTTTGCCGCTACCTTGGTGGTACATCTACCACCTCCCTGTTAGCTATGCGACGGGTATAAAAATCTCTAGTGAAATGTCATGTACCATCGCAGGCATAGCATCATCTCTCCCTAGACATATTGGATCCATATTGAGAACCTTGTACTCTCATTCCTGTATCCTATCTCCTCCTATGACGTCTCACACATTCCGAACCATTTTTCTAATGTCGACTCCATACTGCAGAGGTCTTTGCACCCGTCTTCCTACTACTGAATGCCATTGGTCGTCTCTTCTCCTTCAAGAAGCACTTGACCACCGATCCATTCCCAAGAACTCTCGAAAAAGTTTAATTCACAGAGGAATGACACTAGATAAACCATATACCTTTTCATAATGATCCATTTTTTTCCCAAATTCCCAATTAAAATTAAAGTATTCACAAAACATTTTCTGAAACGAAACATTGTTTCATTACAAAAAATAAATTAATAAAAGAAAAAAAAATTAGATCCCATTTTTGATATAAAATAATTAACATAATGAAAAACATACTCAATGAAAATGAAAAAATACTATTGAATCATATCAGATGATAAACCATGGACCTTTTTCCATTTCAAACAACACTCAAGGAATTAAATGAACCCAAATTTCTAAATATTAAATCCAAAACAAGATATAGAATAATGGTTTACATAAACACATTACTGAAGGGGAATGTCCCAATCATGAAATTAATCCTACAAAGGTTTTTGGATCAAGAACATGGTTAATACATGGATTATCATGACACTCAACCAAACATCACAACATAATTTTATCACTATTTTAATTATAAAATCCTATATGATCCATAATGAAAATACTAACAACTAGATGAGGATTAAAAAAGATAAATAATAATCAATTAAATGTTTCTAATATATATCAAATCTATACTACCCATAGTGTCTCAATCATCATCATGGTAGGTGGTTATCATACACTGATTCAAGACCAACATCTAGACTCTTTGTGGAAAAATTATAACCAAATCATATTATGACACTTCATATAATAATATACACACTCATAAAGTAGACAACGTTCTCATAATGAAATGAATATTGATTATTTGATTCCATTTTTTCATAAACAAACCAAATATGACAAATCATGTGATGCTCCAAATGGATCCTGAAATACCCCAATGGTGTTGCTGATATCCATGGATTGGTGGAAATTTCCCTGAAACCATATAAAATGTATTGTATTTATTTTACCATTGGATTAAAGTAAAATTAGTATTATAAAAATAATGAAAAATATGAATGAAACATTCATATATTAGTCAACCATATGAAATGAAATATTCAAAAATAGCATTAAAAATATTAAAAAAAGATAAATAAATAATTATTCTTCTCATCCACAGTATCCCTACACTATAATTCATAGAGATTATATGTTTCCTCCACCTTTACTTAATTCCCCCACAAGAAGATATAGATACCAACCATCCATAGATAACAAAAAAAGCTTAATTGGATATGGTAAATCATTGGAATGGACACACACGAGACATTATATTAAGGTAAAATGAGGTCCAAAAAATTCAGGTAGTAAGTACCACATGTTGAATACAATATAATAAATAATTGTCTTTGAATAAATCAACATTATCAGGAATGGAAAAAAGATAGATGAATATATAAACTGGAATGATAAATAAGCATTGGATAATGATTTGTAGGTATTCCAAATAGAAATAAAACCTCATGAATAATAATTAAAAGAATGATATATTTAGTTAAATTTGAAAATATAATAACAAAAATAGAGTATCATGAAACTATATGTTTTAAAATAATTTACAAAATATATAGGTTTGAAATACTTATTCATTGAATAATTTAAATGAATACAATCACATAGAAAAATATTAATATGGTTAATCCCTTTTTAGGACACATTTAAAATATCTTTTAAAACAAATTTAAAATGGATATTGAAATAATTAACACACACAACATGAATAGAAAAATAATTATAGAAAATTACATAGACACTAAAATAAAAATGTATGAATCCAATATCTGGTTCTACACACATAAAGACTTATTGTGGTATTAAAGAAGCCACTCTAGTCCCCCTATGTGAATCTTAAAAAACAGAATATATGTCATATTTTCTACCCATGTCCTTAGAGTGATACAATCATAGAAATTAATAATCATGAACTAACATACCCATGTACATTAAATCTTTACATAGACCATTTACATAACATGCATCTAGTGTCATTAGAATGTCATAGTGATCATGATATATAACCAACTAGAGGGTAGACTAGTAGTGTACGACTATCTAATATGTCATAATTCATGAATCATACTTTTTAACAAGGGTTAACCTAAAAAATTAAATAACATGTGAGAAAGTGATCAAATAAAATAATTGATAATAAGTCCTAATGGTATATAATGAGGATACAATAATCCCAATTAATATCAAAAACTAACTCTCACATCCACGTACCTCTCAACAAACAAACATAATTGCATAACGACCCCACAATATGAAACAAAACCATACCTTAAGGGCCACAATCAATGCCAATAGAGACCAAAGAGAGTTTGAGATGGAAATTCACAAATGTACACATTTGAAAAATATCTTAAATGTTCAAAACAAGAAATCCAACTACATTATAAAATCCCAATGATAAAATACCATTTTATAGTTGTACAAATATTCACACACACACACACACAAAGATAGATATATTTGTTTATCTCATTTCACAGATTCACGTATTATCAAATGAATTTGTGTTCAGAAATGCATATATATTCATTCACATGTATATATGTAGAACAATATTGTGTGTATATATATAAGGATTTTTTATACAAAAATCATTTTTCTTAAAAGCCTTATTTAAAAAATATGTGTTGATACATTGCTTTTACAGATCCCTTTAAAAGTACATTTATAAATAAATGAATATATTTGAAAAAAATTATAAAAAATTCCATTTAAAAAAGCATCAAGAAATAAATTTATTTTTTATTGAAAACATATATAAATCCAAAATAAAGATTTTAAATTTGATTCACAACCCAAATGGGGTCAAAAGAGATCCAAAATTATTATTTAATTTCAAAAAAATTTAAAATAATATTTACATACTTTGAATTTAATGTTCCTCTTTAAAATAAAACTAATTTGGAAATTCCAAATGATCAATACCTAATAGATATAATTTCATAATATGTGACAAGAAAAAAATTATTAATTAATTAATTACATAATATAAAACATCATGCAGTAAGGTCCCTCAAATTGAATCCAAAAAAATAGGTACCCTAACCCAAAATAAATGGCCCACTAGAATGAACATGTCATATTTAGTTGGGAACACCCAATTTGGTAATAAGTGACAAAACAAATAGTAAAATTAAATTTGAAATAATAATTGATAGAACCAAGAGATCATAAGGTGTCACAAAACCAAACAAATAACATGGGAATTGAATGTTCTACGAAAAATTAAGGAAGAGTGGTGACAAGGTTATTTTATGGAGATCTAGACGAGTTACCAGTGAATATCAGAATTAAATAGTTATATATAGGAATATCTGTGAAATGGAGGCAAACTCAGATATTGGGGCTCGGCGTGGGGTTTCAAGAATGGGGGAAGAGAAGAGGATATGTGAGGATGATAAATAGGGGGTGTTCCATGATTGAACTAGAATGGAAATGAGTTTCATGGGTGGGGTAGTGTGCATGAGTTGGATGGTCATGCATGGGTCAATTTTAGGTAGGTAAGGGGTGTATTGGAGAATAGAGAATAAATTGAAAAATATAACAAGAAAAAAAATAACTCTGGAAAACATATCAGTTAAGTAGAATAGTTTGGCAACTCATGTGAAGGATATTAAACCCATAATACATTTTAAACAATTAATCTTAGGATCCAACAGGGATTAAAAAAACATCCCACTAAGAGTTCCCTATAGAACTTCATCAAGAAAAATACTAATAACACGGTTGATGTATCATCTATAAAATATTATTTTCTAACCCAGTCCCCAGTTAAAAACAATTTTCTAAAAAATTCCTTGAACTTGCTTGAAACATTTGTTTCCAGTAAATAATATCATATTATATTACCTAAAATTGTAAATAAAACATGAAGTCTAATACTTCATCCTAATTATTTCCTTTTGAGGAACCATAAAGATTGAATTAAAGCTATCCAAGAGGTGGTGGAAGCCATATGATGAACTAATTACTTCTATAATTCAAATAATTAACTTAAATGAAAATTATTTTAAGAATATGAAAATTAGGGAATGATTTATCAACATATATTTTTTTCATAGAATTAATATCCTTGATATTCCTTATAATTTAGGATAATGCACTAGAGATTAAGGGACTTCTATCATTATTTATAGCAAAATATCTATGATTTCAGAATAATTACATAATATCATAAAAATAAGAAATTAATTGATTTTTATTTTTCTGGGATGAATTTATAATATTAAACTACATAAGGGGGTTTAGAATCCCCTTCGATCAAAACTATGACAACATAATATATCAAAATAGGTAGGCTAAGGAGAAATTGATACAATATAGTTATGGAATAAATGATCAATATATTCAATGATGTATTAGAAGAGCACACATATGGAGTAGAATTATACCGTCATATGTCTACATGTATGGGTTTGTAGGGACCCTCTTATAATCCAATCTTTAAATCAGTCTTGAATAAGTTGGCCAAACCCATTCCTTGAAGAAGTGTGTATAAAATTTTATCTCATTAATCATATTTTTTTTACAATAACTTAACCATTCTTTAGATCCTAATTCCATTTAGGATACCTATATAAAAAATTAATTCATTATAGATATCATTGAGTCATAATAATTAAATATTCATAATGTATAACAACTCATAGGAGAAGATCTATTTTCTTTACATAAATTTTACATTTCAATAACAATAAAAAATTAATTGAATCAAATACAGAACAAAAATTAACTAATCGTAAGTTAAACATAATAATAATTCAGTAGTCTACCTTTCTCAGATAAAAAAATTCATATAATAATTACAAAAAACATTTGAAAAACGGGTCAAACATAATGAATATGAGAATAAAAAACATGTTCAAAAACCTAACATAAGAAAATGTAATTTAAAATCATGTAAAAAATGCTAGATTTATAAAAATGAGTAATAAAATATATGTCATTGGTTTTATGGTTTGAATGTTATGAAATATTGGAAGGAGGTTGTAATAGACTTTAGATTCCATGATTCCCTGAATGATGTCAGTCAGGGGTGATCGTTTTTGAGGTTCTCTTAAAATAGTTTAAGGTGCAATATCAAAGCTAGTAAAATGCACTGATAATTTCCCCATTTCTTATCACTAAAATAAAAAAGTGCAGTTAAAGCTATAGTAAATCATTAGTTTTTTAGCACTGATAAATACTAAAAAAATTCACTCTTATAAAATAATGATAATTATATCTTTATTGGAAAAAACAGTTAATATCTTATAAATATTTTATTTGTACTTCAAAAAAACTAAAAAATGAATAAATGAAATAAAAAATAAAATACAGTAGTAATTATATAAACATGAATATTAAAATTTTCAAAATTAAATTATAATAAAAGACAATAAATATTAAAAACAAATAAATTAATAAAATACTAAAAATTAAATGATGATATACAATATATTTAATGTTGCAATAAATGTGATAATATTAATATAAAAGTATTATCATTATTAATATTTTTAATAAACAAGTTTAATAACATTATAATAAATGATTTATTATTAAATGTATTAATATTTTTTTCAAAAACTATAAATATATGTAATAGTGTTATAAAATATTAGAATTTGAAAATTTATATTCTTATAAAAAATAATAAACATTAAATATATATATATATATAACTAATTATAAACTAAATTTGAAAATTATTATTATATTTATGAAAAACATTAGTTATATAAATGAATAAATGTTTTTAAAAATATATCATTATTAAATATTTAAACAGTAATAACATGTAATGATATTTTATAAAGAATATATTTTATTATAATAGTTTAAAAATTAATGTGAGAAATATAATAATTATTTCATAAAAGTAATAAATATAAAAAATTGAAAATATTAAATAAAATTATTTATTATAATATATGTTTAAAAAAATGTTATAATATTATTAAAAGTATTTTAAATTCCAATAGATGTATTAAAATTAAGATTACTCTAATAATATTATAATTAACTATTAATTTGAAAATGTATTAATATATCAATGAGATATTTATAAAGATTTTCTATATATATTAAAAATTAAATTATGACTTAATGTATTAATTAAATAAAACATTAAAAATAAAATATTACATTAGAAAAACAATAAACAAATATTAATAGTGAAAAAACTATAATTAATTAGTAACTATTATAGAAACTGTTAATTAAAATATTTATTAATAATACCACCAAATAAATTTATATTTTAAATATACCATTAATTTATTAATGTGGATGACATTATAAGAAAAGAAAATAGAACATAAACCCTTAGGGCCACGAGGACAATCCAACCCCCTCTATGAGTTTTCCAATCTATAGAAGGCTCATTACAATGATTGGCATGAAGGCCATTACTTGTGAATTCCCTGTTTCCTACATCACTCCCTTATCACTACCTACATACATCACCTATAATATTGTAAATCCCTTCAAATAGTATGCAATGATTCAAACCCTTCTATCAAGGATGTAGAAGCTAGTGTTCATTAAAACATAATAAATGAATATTAAAAATTAAAAAATTACACTATAAGAAGATATAAAACAACATTAAACTAAATATATATATATAATATTAAAAATAGAATAACAATCTTAATTATGTTATATGTTTTAATAAATTTTATAATATAATGATAAATTTACTATGTGGTAATAATTTTATTTATAGGTTGAGAAATTTTTTAATATCATTGTAAATTTTTAATTATTAAATTTTCCATTATTTTAATAAATATTTTATTAGAATATGTATGTATTAATATTACAGAGAATAATGTGTTAAAACCAACTATATAACATGAATTAATGAAATAGATGGATAAATAGAATTAATGATTAAGCCCATTTCCTTATTATTTATTATTATTAAATATATTATTAAATTTATAAACAAAGAAATATTTTGTAAAATTTGGAAATAATACAATTTTAAATATTAATTTCATATATAATTGTTTCCCACAATATTCAATTACTTATAAGACTATAACATAGAAATTTTTTTTGATTATTATTATTATAAAAATTGATTCAAATATGCAATACATAGATATATATTATTATTACATAATTTTATTATAGATACATATATTGTGTTTTTTGTATATAAAATGCATAATTAATTATTAGTTTTAAATTAAAAAAGTAATTATGTATAAAGATATTTTTATTTAAATAGTTTTCTGTTTTTTTATGTTGTCTTATGTGATATATAAATGAGGTAACACATACATGTGCATATTTAATTACTACACACATACACATTTACAATCACATACATAGACATACATAAAAACACACAATAAAACATGCACACACAGACACACACACACACACACATAGATACATATATAACAAATCTATATAAATTCAGGAATAACCTACATATTACACACAAAAACATTCACATGCACACACACATATGTATTAACCCATCATTATTTTATCACACACATAAATTTGAATAAATTTTAAAATATATAAATACAGACATAATGTTAATATTTATTTTTATACATTGTGTGTGAGTATATATATATATATAAAGAGTCATATGGCAATAAAAAAATAAATTAATATATATATATATATATATATATATATATATTATGATAATTTTTATTTTATGAATTTAAAATATAAATTCAGATATAAAAATATAAATATATTTATATTGTAAAATTATATTATTTAAATTTAAAAATATTATTTAGAAAGGTTAAATGATTAAAAATATATATAAATTATAATTATATAATTATATGTATATATATAATATTATAAAAACCACATTTAATATTTTATAAATATGTATACATAGATTATAATTCGCATTATCAATGCTAAAAAATCATTAATAAAGGGAACCCTTTAACATCCCTAAATAAATAACTGATAAAATAAATATTTTATTAGTGATAAAAAACATTGATAAAGGGTTCCATTTTATCAACACTTTTTAGTGATAATAAAGGGTACAATGGTTAGAACTTTTTGTAATTTTCAATAAAAGTATATAATTTTTCTCACTTTTTTAGAATAAATAAATACTTTTTCTAAATATTTTCATTTCTATTGTAATAAAGTGATTTCAATATAAATAATAAAACATGTATTTTTTCTTCAATATAATGCGTCTGTGGGATAATTATAACCAAATATTTCCCCTCTTAATCGTCTAATGAAATTTAGATATGGATGGGTACCAAATTAGGTACAATAACATTAGTTATATGTCAATAATGTAGGTCTAAAAAACTATTTAAATGTGTTTCATTTATGTTACATTATAGTGAATGTGGTTAATTTTATGATACCTTTTTATGATTAATTATTATAATGATTTAGTGAAATAATATTAATAAAACATTATGAAAACATGGATGGAGTCAAGAATACTATTCCGAGGATGATCTAATATGGCCTTAGTGAAAGATGTTAACATGAAGGCCAATGTGAATTTGATATTGGTGGTTGGATATCTCTAAAATCTCAGAGATACACCAACCTAGTTATTCATCTGAAAATTAATTTCGATGTGGTGAATAATCCTTTGATATTGGCATTAATCTTCCAGAACATGGCCAATTAGTATCATCCAAAGGATAGAAATTCTCCATTTTGGGGACTCAAGGGTATTACCAAATTTCCTAATTGTTTACTTTCCCCAAAGGTATTACCCTCTCAAAACCATCCACGCTATTTTAGAATGCTTAGTTTTTATAGTTTATACATCATGTCAGATAATGATGTGTCCCTCATTAATTTGATTTCCAAAATTTATCCATGATTCCCTGTGGTATCAACCATCATTATAGGAATCCAAAATTATAGAGAAGAAAATTTTCTACATATTTTTAACCTTTGATTTATATATTATTTGTGATGAAAAACATGTTCATGGGAATTGAAGATAACACATTATAACTTGAGGGATATTCCCCCAAAAGTTATAAACTAGTTCATCAAAATGTTGATGAGTTCTGAATTTCTTCCACTAGACCTTAAAACTAATGAATGTGATTTCTGCCATCAAAGGTATGATATTCTATTTACTTCTTCTACAAGGAACATCTCACCAAACCAAGGGAGTTTTTAATACATTTTTATTGACTTTCTAGACATGAATTTTACAAGAATATCCTACCTTTCACATGATTGATACACTTGACACTCCATTTCCTTCATTCTCAAATGAAATAGATAATACCACTAACTGACCCACTACAACCATTGGTAAACAAAACCATGTCATCCACAATGATAATATGTGACATTCCCTTAAAGAGGACTGTGCATTTTTAGATCTTGATTGAACATCATTGAAGATCATTTTTCAGAGTCTGTCTATGTGAACCTTAGGCCATGATAAACACACTAGGTGGTAGGGTATCCCCTTGTCAAAAACCCTGATATTAATTTAAATAACCATATATAATGACCATTAATTTAACTGAAATATATTGGAAATTTAATCACCTAAATGATAAATTTGTCACCCATGTATAAAAACCCATGTCAGTCATCACCTTGATTATGAAACACCCTTCTAACATGACATACAATTTCTCAATATCACTTTCCATCATCATGTTTAATCCATGAATTTTCCTATTGATATCTATTATCATTAAATATATTAATGAAAATGTAGCTTTCGTGGACCATCCCATAATAACACTATTTTATCCACAGAGATCTATACATTAGGTTGAATAGAATTTATGCCCTTAATCACACTATTCAGATATTTGTAGGAAAAATTTCACATGTATTATTTTATAATGGATAATAGGGGAAGGATAATTGACCTTTTGACTGAGAATCAGAGTCATAATGTTGTCTACTTGATGTAAGGAACCCCATGGAAAAAATATTATATAGACTCTACATGATTCTCCTTAACTAGACCCCACATGGTCATATAGAAATCATGTGTAGTGAAATCAGGGCTTGAAGACCTCTGGTTTTTTAAAGATACCACAACCTCCCTTAATTTTCATATACCTAATATGCTCTCAAATAAGGATTTGGTTGAATCCTTAGTAATTATAGGGATGTAATCAATTAAAATAGACTTCCCTGATGGAATTCCACCAAACATGAGTGGATTAACATCAATGTGGATATATTTAAATACCTTTCAGACCATTCTACCTATAATCACTATGTCATTTGTATAACTAAAATATACATTGATAATTTTATGAAAGATTTGTATTCTTATCTATTTTATGTATTCCTAAAATGTCACACTATTTTTATTGCTCACCCTCAACTATGTTAGATTTTATTTATCTCAAGAAACATTATCGAACTAAAGAAAACATAACCTATACATGATTATTATTTCCAAGAATGTAAAGGAATTTTTCCTCATCCCTTTCCTCCTCCACAATCAAATCTATCAACTCAATATCCTTTTTAGGTGAATCCAAGTCCATAGAATGAGTTGATTGTTTATTCATATGGGAATATAGTTCCCCTTTAAGTATCTATAATTTTTTTATGGAAGCCAACCCATGAACACTCACCCATGTTTTTCAACAAGGGATCAAAAACCACTATGTGGTAAGATGGGTTTGTTTCACACCACTAAACGATGATTAAGGTTCTCTGTATTGTTGAGATAGATTCTATAATTACCAGAATAGAGAAATTTCCTAAAAACATGAATGTGAGAAGGGATAATATGGATCATGGAAATGTTGTGATTCCTTACAGGTTAGTAAGGAATCATTCGAGTTAGTACAATATGAAATTGGATCCCTTTTTATTGTCAGTCAAGGAAAACATGTCACCTGAAAACAAATATACATGACCAATCTCCATGATGAAAAGTAAGATAAATATTATGTATCCCTCAACAAGTTTGATCTTCCACCTTTTTTTCTAAAAAATTCACAGGATCATGTTGAAGTCACATACTAAAAACAACACAAATCCTCCATATTTAAAAAATCTATATAAAAAATTATTCAATAACCTGAAACTCAATTCATAAAAAAAACAAATGAAAAAGCTGAAAGATTCAAAAATAGCTATAAAAATAATTTATCGATAAAAAATGGGTAAATTCTTCCCTTGATTCAAATTCTTCTAGTGGATCTATTTATATTGGTTGAAAGGTTCACGATGTATAAAATTACACATAGAAATAAGGTGAGCAAGATCCTTTATCATAGATGGGAGGATTTTGGTTTAAGAATTCACACCGTAGATACTTTTTTAAAATGTTTCTTATTACATAAGAAATTGACTATAGCATGGAATCTATGTATTATTCATTCCATATTAAACAAGAAATCATTAGAAATGATGTTTCATGGATTTTACCCCCAGAGATGTATAGTTCATATCTCATGAAGCAGAATGTGAAGAAGCATTTTTTTACTGAGAAATGGTAAGCATGAGACTGGATAGAGATGCCAAGATGACACATTAGTGGTTAGAAGAAACCTACGGATATGAAAATATATAATGATAAGATGATTGGGGTTGCTTATCCTAAACATGATAAGGGAATCAATGAAAATCTAGGTTAGAGTTATCTACCTCCATTCATTGTGATGGTACAAGGGATAACTTTGGTTGTAGGTTTCCACATATGAGAATAAACTATAGGTGTTGTTAGTGATGGTTGAAATCCAAATGGAACAGCCAAGATCCTGATATTAAGGCAGTTATTTAAGTGAATTGGAGAGGGTGATAGACTTCGCAAAATCATAATGTTCCCCCAATGATGATGAACTAACCAATGCATAAAAAAACATGATATCTAGAGGCTCATTGTCCAATAAGGGATCATAGTTGGTAAATTGTTCTCTTTGTTGTCCCTATTGTGATAGAAGAGCAATGACATAAGGCTAACACATTACGAATGATGATTTGGGGGGGGGGTGCAACCTCATCACATTCAATGCCTACTAACTTATCATAAGTGGGATGTAGAGTCTCATTGATCACTAGTCTTGAGGTCACACCATGATCCTTGAAACACATATGATGAGATCCTACCACTTTCTAATGGAACCCAACTACTACATGACGTGACCTCCTACAAACCATCATTGACTTATCCTACAAGTGGCTGGATGAACAAACCATCAGAGGAAAGTTGTAAAAGATATCCTACCACTAATCAAACAAATTCTCCACCATTAGAGAAATCTATGTTGGGAGATGCTGTGTGAGATCACGATCTATATATATTTGGGAAACTGCAGTTTCCTATAATTGAAGGTATGATTATCCATGAAATAGATGAAAATTGTGTAGTTGCATATTCCTTGTAGGATGGTGAGGTTATTTAATTGAATTGGGAGGCTAGTGAGGTTGATCTTGACCACAACATGAGGTGATCCCAGCTACTGTTAAACACTATCAACCAAAAAATTGAAACTACCATTGGCCAACAGACATGGGGCTACAATACTGTGTCTTGAAGAAGTCTCCATGAAATTAGAGCATGTTTCTAAAATAATTATTCTTAGTCATAGAGACATCATATATATAATTTATTCCCCTTGATTTAATGAAGTTTTTGAAAAGATAAATGGGTGTTATTCCACCACAAATCAAACCTTTAGGATCCACAAGAGAAGATCTGATTCCACCTTAAAAGACAAGGTGTGGAAAAATAGAACCAGAGATTCTCCAATAGAAGATTAACAAAGCAATATTGAATGGAAAATTTGGGGTTGGAAAGTACATGATCATTAGGTGGGAGGATGTTGACAAAAAATGTGATAAAATAAATTTGAAATTGATCTCTCTCTAGAATAGCGGGATCACATATAGAGAAGGAATTCATATTGATAAACCAATATAGGGGACGAGGCATCTTGACCCTAGTGAAAGTGGGGAAATCGAGAAGGAGGATATATCTAGAGGTTTATTAATGGTAGAGTGAATTTGAATAGAGCGTTACATTTATAGATCATTTACTTTCTCCTTATTATTAATGACCCCCATTATCCAAAATAATTCACAAATAATGTCGTCTAATTATTTATAAAACAACAAATGTGAAAATTCCTTTTACAAATTTTATTACCAAAACAAAATAATATATTTAAATTCAGAAACCCATTTCCATCAAATACATGGTCCATTGAAACAGTCCATTACATATATCATAATTTTTTAGACCACACCCACCCCAAAGGGGAGTTTTCATTAACATAAATCATTTTATATACAGTCACCATATTAAAAAAAGATCACAAAAAGAATTCAATTTTTAAAATGACAACAACAAAAAAAGGAAGTCACTTCACATTGAACAAAATAACACATAACCATAGTCAATTTTATTTTAAAATAGAACTTACCATTTTATAAAAAACACACTAAGAAATCACAGTTCTATTTTTTAATTTAGAAACTAAAACCCAAATCATCATCATTTACAAACTATATATTCCATTTTAATAAGCCTAATTTATTATTCAATCCCATTTCATTTAATTATGATTTGAAATTATACATCACTATAATTAATTCGAAAACTTAACCTCAAAATTTTTAATAATTGAAATATGTATTTAAAACATTATAGTATTTATGTAAAAAAAATCATCTAAAATACGAAATATAAATAATAAAAAGGCCAAATTTAAAATAAACTATTTAGCCTAAGATCATGCCTTTAAAAATCATTAATACCAAAAAACATAATAGACCAATAGATAAGTAATACCATGGTTATCATTTTTGGAACACACAACATAGGATTAAATAACCCCACATGATTAGAATCATTAACCAGTTTATCCAGAATTATAAGAAAATGTAATGACTAACATGAGAAATGAAAAAAGGGTGTATGATACATACTAAATAATAGGAAACACAAACAAGATGTAAAATATTAAAATAATGTAATTGATTGAAATCCATAACCCATGTCTTGATCGTACCAAAAAATATCTCTATAAGAGAATAGATGAATGATATCCAGAGTGAAAGAGGGAAGGATAATTATAAATCAGGGGCATGTCTACTCAATAGATGATGAGAGGAAAATCATGTTATGTATAAGGGGTTAAAGGGGTGAAAATGAACAATTTACCAATTAGAAAACCATCATGGGGGCCCCGGTGAGGTTGTGGCACACCATCTAGATAGTGAACGTAATTCCTCTTTAAGGCTACATCATATTACAATCAATGACTGGTTACTATAGTGGATTCATTTCTTACCCTATCCATTTTTTTCATTCGGACATGAAACTCCAAGGATTC
This sequence comes from Viscum album, assembly GCA_963277665.1. Lineage (NCBI taxonomy): Eukaryota > Viridiplantae > Streptophyta > Magnoliopsida > Santalales > Viscaceae > Viscum > Viscum album. Next base: position 1,117,642,203 of record OY728146.1, read on the forward strand.
ATCTGAGCCACTTCCAACATCTAAATTGGATCTTTTATGTGGTTTTATTCTATATAATTAAATTCTGACCACCAGTTTAATAATTTATCCATTAGGTAATGGAAAATAAAAATTTACTGTAGAAAATAGTAACTACCTATGTACATTGGACTTATAAATTTACCACTAGAACACTTTTCCTTCTAAAAAAGACATGGTGTCTATTATACCCTATCTACTGACCATCATTGGATAATAATTTGATTCCAAAATGTGGAATTACAATATCAAATGTCTAAAATTATTCCAAAGTGTTACTCAAAAAATCCAATTGATCTATTGAAAAAATAATATCCACAACCAACATTTAGGTACAAGAAACATGATAGTGCTTACCTAAGCTGATCTACACCATGTCAAGATCATTTATCTATATAACTTATCATCATTTCTATGGTCATCCTCTATATTGTACATAGAAGATTAAAATAAATTCTGTTACATAGTTCCTACCCCATGTTGAGTCAATAAAGATTCCTTATGACTTTTCCATTCATTCATGTTTGCGGAGATTTTTGAGTCAATAAGGTTTCCTTATGATATTAAAATTTCTTCATTTTTTAAAAATCAAAAACACCTTATCTTATGGAAAATTTACCTTAACCTCTCTTTTACTTTCATAAAGAAAATTTTCCTTCCTCATGGAAATTTATCCTTACCATGTTTTCATTGTTTTTTTTGTCTAAGTATAAAATTCAGTTTCATATCCAAAACCTTAGAATCATATATATTCACAGATATAAGACATTCTATTTTCCTGATATGAATTCAGGTTTCCTACTCTCTGAATTGAGAATCCAAACACTTCTATGTTCTGAATCCGAGTTCTCTGAATCCAGACTCTGAACTCTTCTAAGGTCTAGCTCCGAGTTCTTTGAATTCATAATGAAATCTCTTCTGAGTCATGACTCTGTGTTCTCTGAATTAAGACTCCAAACTCATCTAAGTTATGAATCCATGTTCTCTCAATTCAGACTCTGAACTCTTCTGAGTTCTGACTCTGAGTTCTATAAAGTTAGACTCGGAACCCTTTTGAGTTCAGAATCCGAGTTCTCTGAATTAAGACACCGAACTATTATGAGATCAGGATTCGAGTTCTCTGACTTCTGAATCAGAACACTTATGGGTTCTGGTTTCTAATTCTTATTAATTAAATCTCCTAATTTTTTTAAAATTCAAACTCAGAATTCTATAGAATTCAATCTCCGAATTCTTCTGATAAACTGAATCTGAATATTCTATATCATAGACTTTGATTGTTTTTAGGTAAATTTCGAACTTTCATTTTTTCTTACATTCCGAAAAATGAATTTGGATTATGTAACAATATTTTTTCTTACTCATGTTTTTCTTTTAAAACGATTTTGTGCATTTAGTTCTGAACTAACCGTTATTTGAGTGACATGTGTACAGGTCTCACCAAAATTCAAGGAATAATATGATTGTTGGATGATTGAGCCAATCATTGAAGATGTGCCTATAAATAGGAGCTCATCTGAATGATCTCCCAATGTTACAACTTTGATAAACTATTCTATGACTTTAGATATTACATGCAGATAATGTGATTTCTAGATAAATAAACATTCATGCTTTGTGCTTACTGAAAATATTGTTCAGAATTTCTTCATGTGAATCTGAATATTTCTTAGTACATTCAAGGTCTTCTAGAGATAGGAAGACAGAGGTGACGACTACCATAGAGTTCGTGGACATCCGTTTTGAGGAAGACAGAGGTGTCGAATACCTTGAAGTAGAGGGCTTGCGGGGATAGAAAAACAGACTCCGATCGTTGTATCGAGGGCTTACCCTGGTGTGGGTAAGATATACTTTCTTGAAAGTATATATAAAAGGGACCTTTATCCATGGTTGTTGGATACCCTTCTCTTCGGGTTAAAATATTTACTACTTGTTACTTTTATTTTTTAATGTTTTCTACTGCATATTGTTTCTTAAGGAATGTATAACTATCTTATACTTTCATATACTTGTATACTGTTATTTGTATTATTCTATACATGTTAAGGAAGAATATTTTTTTGTAAACTGTTTATGAGTTTCATTTCCGGAATCACTTTTTCAGAATTACATTCTAGAAATCATATTTTTTGAATCAAGCTAGTTAGTAGAACTTATAGGTTTTTTGAATTTACCTTGTTTAACTGTGTTAAATAATAGAATGGTTCTATCCAATTTTAAAATTTCCAACAGAATTTCTAAAGTATACAATTCCCCCACTCTTGTATATTTAGTATCTATAGTATCTTTTTGATCCTCAAGTTGGTATCATGGGAGAATATCACTCTCCATACCAACTTAATAATTGGTATCAGAGTAGGTTTCTGATATTCTTATATTAACGTATATTATTTCTTTCTCATGTTTTTAATTATTCTATATTTTTCCTTACTCAGGATATTCCAATCCTTGTTTACAATTTTTATTTTATAACAAGTGTGTGTGGAAAGATTTTCATTAAGATGGAATGAATCAATGTTTGTTCCATAGACAACCTAAATACTACTAGACCACATATTTTTTATTAGAATGATTACAAATTTTGGAGATATCATATAATGACCTTAATTATCAATAATACGATAGATAATTTTGTTATGCTTACTGGAGGATATTGAATCCCTGATAAGGAAGTTATTACTTTCCCCAACAAAGAAAAGCATTAATATCAATTGAAATATAAGGTACACAATGCATTTCTTTATTCTACGACTAGAAATATATATATCCAAATTTTATCTTGTGAGGCATCAAATTGTATTTGGAAAAAGCTTAAAGTTACACAGTTTGGAACTTCCATAGTTATTGAAACTAGAATATCCTTGCTCAGAGAAGAATATCATGGTTTTATATTTCCTTATAGAGATTGCATAGGTAAAGTGTAACAATGATTTATGACTATCATCAACAGTTTACAATCCTTGTGTGAGAAAGGATTAGATGATGAATATCTTGTGGAAAAATTCATAGACATCATGCCTATTGAGTGGTAATCTAGGAGGACTGCTATTGATGAGAATCAAAAGGTTTCTCAGATTTCTCTTGATGAAAATTTTGGAACTCTTCTTCAATATGAGACTAGAATGAAGAGAGATGCTGATAATATTAAAACAAACAATGGGATTAGCAATGTTTATTTTACAACAACTTCATATCATACGAAATCCAGGACTCCTGAGAGAGTTACAAGATCTAAATCTAAAAAGGTTTCTATTCAATATGAATATAGTGGATGTGAATATTTAGAAAATGAACCTTCCAACCTTGCTTGATGGATGAAAAATATTGGTGGATAGAAGAACATTCAATCCAAATAAAAAAGAATAATGAAAAGACAAGAACAATTCAGTAATAATGTGTTATGAATGAAAATGATCTAGACATATAAGACTTAATTATCCTATGATTAATAGAAAGGAATGACTAGAAAATCATTCTAAGATAAACCTAAGGAAGAATTATAAAGATAATGTTAAGAAAATTTTGAAAGCTAATGACACCTGGAGTGCTAGTGGTGCCAACACATCAGATGAATCATCAAATTACAAATTTTTTGGATATAAGAATCATGGTTTGATAGCCATACTGCTTATTGAAATCTTTGTCTAATGGCTAAGGTACACAATGCTGAATTCATGAACAATGATTCTTTAAATTCTAATTATAGTAATGATAAATATTATAACTTTTATGGAGAGAAATCTTCTTCTTCAAAAGATAACACTTTACTTACATATGAAGAATTTTCTAGGAATTCTAAGCATCCTCGGAATAAAAATTATAATGTCAATAAAAAGCATGATAAGGAAAATTCTACGATTTCTATACATACTAAATAAATATCATATCTCTCTAAAGATCATGATAAAAAAATCCTAGATTTTGAAAGTACTTCAAAAACCTTGAGGAAGTAAATTCTGAGAAGGATAAACATTCTAAAGATCTAGAAAAAGTAATTTCTACGAAAAATTCTTTTGAGCCTAACTCTAGTTCTAAAACTAATGTTTTGGAAGACAAGAACATAATTATTAGACTGAAGACAGAAATATTTTCCTTGAGGAAGTGTTTTTCAAACATTACCTTAGGTAAATAAATTTTGATAAAATGTATTCTCAAATTCGACCATTGAGGAATAATTCTGGTTTTGGTTATACTAGTTCAAACTTGATTTTTAGTAACAATTATTTTGTTCCTCAATGTATTCTATTCTATACTAAGTGTTAGTGTGGTGGACACTAGGAAAAAATTGTTCCATAATCAAAACCCAGTCTTTAGGATCTCATAAAGCCTATTCTTCTATGAAAATGTTGGTACCAAAAATTTTTCTTTATGAAATTTCTGTATCCAAGAAAGTTTGGGTTCCAAAAGTCTAACACTAATATTTTCAAGAAAAATAATATTGTACTAACATCAGTACTAGGTACATGGATAGTGGATGTTCCCTGCATATGACTGGTAAGAAATACTTCTTTGAAAAGATTATCATGAAAAAAAGAGGAAAAGTAACTTTTGGAGATAATGTTAGGGGAATTTTTTTGTTTATATAACATTATTTTTCTTGGAAAATATTTATTTTGAAATGTTTTATTTGCTAAGGGTCTTAAGCACAATCTCATTAGCATAAGTCAATTATGCGATGATGGTTACCTTGTGAATTTTATGAATGACAAGTGCATAGTAATCAATTCCAAGGAAGAGTTTATTCCTTCTACCAATAGGCAAGAGAATGTTTACACACTAAACATAGAAGACATTAGGAGCCACGACCTTCATTGACATAGTGCAATGGAAGATCATTCTTGGATGTGTCATAGAAGGATAGGACAGTGTAACCCTAGGATCCTTTGTAAACTATCTATGAAAAGACTAGTTAAGGATCTACCGGATCGTAGATTTGATTCTTCAAAAGTATGTGATCCTTGTCAATATAGAAAGCCACTTAAATCAAGTTTTAAATCAGTTGGTGATGTATAATCCATTGAATCATTACAGTTAGTACTTATGGATCATTTTGTTCTAACACAAACTGGAAGCATTGGAGGAAAATATTATGTATTATTCCTAGTTGATAATTACACTAGATTTACACGGTTCAATTTTCTAGTAATCATATCTGAAACTTTTTATTATTTCAAAACATTTAGAGCCCAAGTTAAAAATGATAAAAACCTTCCTTTGATAACTTTCCATAGTGATCATGGAAGATAATTTCAATACATAGATTTTGAAACTTTTTATAGTAGAAATAGGATTTATCATAATTTCTCAGCACCCAGAACACCTCAACAGAATGGTGTTATTGAAAGAAGAAATGGAATTCGTCAATAGATAACAAGAACCATGTTTAGTGAGTATTCTATAGCCAATATTTTTTGGGCTGAAGCTGTAATTACAGCTTGTTATACTATAAATCGTGATTTGATTATAACTTTTCTCAATAAAACTCTTTATGTGTTATGGAATGGTAGAAAACCTAGTCATTTATATTTCAAGGTTTATTGATTCAAGGTATTAATTCTGAATACTAAATATAATCTTCTCAAATTATCATGAAAATCTAATTAACGAATTTTATTAGCCTATTCCACAACCACTAAGGCTTATAGTGTTTTCAATAAAAACAATTTTACTGTTGAAGAAATAGTAAATGCCAAATTTGATGAAACTGATCCATTTTCTAAACAACCTCAATCAACATCCTCAAATGTGTTTTCAAAAAATGATTATCAACCATTGATAGAAGATCCTTCAAATAAAGAAAATATCCCAGAAGATAATTCTGAATCATTTACCCTAGAAGACCTCCTACCTTATGTTGATAAACAGGTAAAAAAAACTGAAATCAGTTGTTTTTAAAGTATCATCCCAGTGATATTATCATTTCTGATGTGAATAAACCTATAAGAACTAGAAGTTACTTATGGAATGAAGTAGAACATCTATAACTCCTTTCCCAATTAGAACAAAAAATCACCGATGAAGAATTAGGTGATGATGATTGGATAAATGCTATGCAACATGAACTAAATGATTCAAAAGGAATAATGTCTTGACCTTGGTTGGAATAACTAATGAAACTTATGTTATTGGAGTAAAATGGGTCTTCAAAAATACGGGTGATGAAAATGGAATCATCTTAAGAAATAAATCTACATTGGTTTTTAAATGATATAATCAATAATAATGAATAGACTATGAATAAACTTATGCTCTAGTAGCTAGACATGAATCAATTTGTACTCTACTTTCCATTGTAGCATTCGTAAATTTCAAACATTTTCAAATGGATATGGAATGTTCTTTTTTTAATGGTTATGTTCAAGAGGATGTTTTTGTTGAAAAATATCATGGTTTTGAAGATACAAATATACTGAACATGTTCTTAAACATCCCAAATCCTTGTATAGACTTAAGCATGCCCCTTGAGCATGGTATGATAGTCTTACATGATTATTCCTTCAACAATATTATTTTTAGGTAAATGGTGATCCAACCCTTTTTATAAATAAATATAAGAAAAATGTTTTGATTGATCAAATTTATGTTGATGACATTATCTTGGGTTCAACTCAGAAATCTATAACTGATTCCATTATGGATCTAATGAAATCTGTGTTTGAAATGGGTATGATGGGTGAGTTAAATTTTTTCCTTGGTTTTAAAATTTCTTAAGAATCCGAAGGTATTTATATATATCTCAACATAAGTATATTAAATATCCACTTAAAAAGTATGGATATAACAACAATAAGAGTATAATTATCCCATTGGTACCTCAAATTCCCATGATCTTGATGAAGTTGTGAAACTAGTGGATAAAACATATTTTAAAGGTATGATAAGAAGTCTACTTTACTTGAAAACTGATCATCCAGGCTTAATGTTATCAGCATGATTATGTGAAATATATCAATCCAATTCAAAGTAATATCATTTAAATGTAGTGAAAATAATTTTTTTCTACATAAATGGAATAATGGATCGTAGACTCTTTTATACTTCTAGAATTGATTTTATTTTAAATATTTTTTCAGATTCTGACATTGGTGGATGTAGAATGGATATAAAGAGTACATCTAGAACTTTTCGTTTCGTAAGAGATTCATTCGATTCATGTTCATGCAAAAAACAACACTTATTAGCACTTCCCACTACTGAAGCTGAATATGTAGTAGTAGGAATTTGTTGTGCTCAAGTATTGTGGATTCAACACAAAGTCACAGACTATGGTATAAGTTTTACCAAAACACAAATTTTTTCTGATAATACTAGTGCCCTTTCTCTTTGTAAAAAACATGCACATCAATCTCTTGAAAAACACCTAGATATTAGTCATCACTTGCTTAGAGATTACACACAAAAGGGGATATCATTTTTCAATTTATCGAAACACAAGATCAACTTGATGATATTTTCACAAAATAATTATCCTTCAATATATTTGATTACATTAAACAGAAGATAGGAATGATAACCATAAGGTAATCTTCCTTATAAACTTTCTGTTGAAAACAATCTCATTATGGTAACAAACACCTTTTCATATGGGGTGTACATTTTCTTGTTAGTTAGATTTTCCAAATCTTTCATAATAAGAATTTTCATAGTCAGATTTTCCAAATCAATTGTAATGGAAATTTTCGTAGTTATATTTTTCAAATCATTCATATTGGAAAATTTTTAATCAGTTTTTCGATATTTTGTTGTAATCATTTTTTCAGAATCGAATGTTCATCAAGAATAATTTTTAATCATTTGGAATAATCTTCCTAGCGATTCGAAAGGTATGATTCCTTTCTTAAATTATCGTAATCATCTTTTACTTTTTATTATTTTCATCATTTTTTTTAATTTTCATATTCACGCTTTCATAAATCCGAATGTTTTTATTAAAAACCTCAAAATTTCGAATTCTATCAAAATTTCCTTCTGATTATAAGCTCAACTGTTAGATCAGATCAACAGCCTTTTCAACTATTTGATTAATTATGGAAGTAGAACCATCATGCATAACACCTATATAAATAACCCCAAATGGTTTTACCACATTGATTCTAATTCTTGTGTGTGTTGAATCTTGGAACTTCTACTTAAGCTCGTTTCACAATTCTTAGAGATTTCTCAATTTTTGAATGTCTGTAGAAGAATCCTCTCAGAAAGATATGTCTATTGTCAAGCCAATTTTGGAGTGGTAGGTTTATTGGGAAAGGTTGGTGCATCCAAACCTTTTTTCCAAGTATGATTCAATAAACTCGAAAAACAATAAGTTGAATGGATGGGAGAGTGTTTGTGTATCGAAGATAGGGGCTCAAGATTTAGTATATCCAGACATACCAGTTGAATTCAATGAATAAATCAGTTTTTTTTAAAGAAGAAGGTAGGGGGAAGTTTTCAGTCAGAAGATGTGGAAGGAATTATGCTCTTTCAAATTATAAGGCAGCTATTTTGGTTGGTATTCCATACGAAGGAGAAGCTGAGTTCAGTTCCCATAAGTTGCCATATGTCAAAAGTAGTTTTGTTAAGGATAGGGCTATGGAATGTCTTGGACCCTCTGATGTAAAGACTTCAAAGATCACCCACTTGGCTAATAATATTCGGATTCTCTAATTATGTGTTCAAGGATTCATTATTCTGAGAAAAGGGTACTATGAAACATTGAATAATAATGACATTTAGATCGTGGATTTCATGGTGAACCACACGAAGACCAATCTGGTTAAGCATATTCTCATCACCATTGAGAATATTAAGAATGGAAACAAGAAGGCTAAGATAATCATGTATCCATACATTCTCTGTATGTTAATTGTTCGGTGCATAGAATATTTTAAAATTCCGTGAAACTCGAAGCCAAGGAATTGCAAAGTCATTCTAGTCAGTGATAATACCCTAAAAAGGATGAACATTGGGTTTTCTACAAAATCAAGATAATTTTATGACTTACTAGAGGAAGAAGATGATGCTGTTCTGAAAAAATAAGAAGTGGCTAAACCATCCAAAAAGGGAGAAAGGTAGCGGATGTTAAAGGAAGTAGTAGTGGAAGGAAAAACTGCAGAGCCCAGGGAAACCCAATCTGCACCACCAAAACCTAAGAAGCAAAAAGAATATCTTGATGAGGTTGTAGTATAATGGAGGTAAGACAAGAAAAATAAGAAATCAAGGGATCCATGTTTTGGTTTGGATTTTTCTGAAGCCAAATATTTAAAATAAAAGACTACTGATGAGCTTGAGAAGAAAGCTAAAAAAGAATCAAAAGAAGAAGATGGCTGAAACAGAGATTGTCCAATCTCTTTTGAAGGCTGCTGAGAATGTATTAGAGAATATCCTAGTACCAAAATCCTTTATGGTAGAACCCTTAACTGAAACCCTAGGAAAAGAGTTTGTCGCTCTAGATAAATCCCAAGAGAAATTCGTTAAAGAAGAAAAAGTAGTGGAAGAAGTGGAAGAATAAGAGAGTAGTTGTGATACCGAAGATATCATAAGGAAAGTAAAAGACTTACATGGGCAACAATGTCCATCCGAAAAACACTCAATCCAAACATCCGAAGAAGAGTCTTCAAAGCTCACTACTCCAGGGAAAGATGAGTAAGGAGAGGAAAAGATGTTTGAAAAAGAAGTCAATAAGATGTCTGAGGAAGAAAGTTTTAATAAACACTTCATTCAACTAGATGGTGCTGATGCAGGAGATAATAATGATGAGGTTGGTGATGACAAGTTCGATCAGATTTCTAATTGTGAACAACATTATCCAAATCAAGAAGAATCTATTTCGAATGATGATAAGGGAAAATGGGTTGTAGTTTAGACCCATAGTGAGTTATTGTGAAGAGTAATGAAGTGGGTGGATCTTCAAAGAGGAAACATTCTGATCTAGAAAAGAACATCAGCAAGAAAAAGTTTAGATTCTTAATAATCATCCATTGTAAATGATTTTTTTTTTCAGTCAATGAAGAATCTTGTTGGGACCATTCATATTTTTCCAAGTATTAACTCAAGTTGTCAGATGCTCCAACACACCTTTAACCAGATATCAGATTCAGTATCCATGGTGATGGATAAGTGTGCCAATCTAGAGGTTTAATTCAAGAATATTTTTATCAAAAACAAATCTCATTAAATATCATGTAAGATGATGACTAGTTGGTCACGAAAAACCATAGAGTACTAGGGAAATATTTATGAGTTCCAAGATAGTGTCATGGAGGATTTTTGACATTGAAGATCGTAAGATCAAGGATCTCACAAGTAGTTTTGAAGAAAATCTATCTCTGGAATAGAATTCTCAGATTCAAGAAGCGAAGTATTTATATTGGGAAACTATATTCAGTGGCTCAAATTTGGAAGAGAGATAATGATCTTTGGATTGAGAGAGAATAAAATATTGTCAAGTAGGAAGATGTCCTGAAGTTTTAGGCAGAGGCTCATAAGGCTTAGGAAGATAGAATCAAAGACTTAGAGAAGAAAGCTAAGGATCAGGATCTGATTCTCAAATGAGCAGAGGAAAACTAGAAGGATCTCAAGAAGCTAAAGATAATAGTGATGATGTTGATGCCCAAGGAAAAAGGAAAAATAACATTTTTTAAATATTATTTTTGTTGTATTTTCCTTGATGTATAAATTTGTCCAATCATAATTAAATTCTGGTTGCTCATTTTTGTCTGGATATTTTGTACTAATATTTCAGGTACTATATTCACATTTCTATTCCCTTTATTTTTATTTTTGAAAATCACAAAGGGGCAGAAAGGAAAAATAATTCTACAAAAAGATGAAATTTCCTTATCTAAGGGGGAGTGTTCATCTATGGGGAGTTATTATACAAGAAGATTTTCATATGTAGTAAAATTCAAAGTATCTTTCCAAAAATCTAAAATACGATCCTTAGTGTTCCAAATCCTAAGGGGGAGTTAGTCGTATTCATTTATTCCCATGTATGTTAAGGGAGATAAGTTTTATTTTCTAAGACATTATATCCCTTTTTGAAAGGATGTTTCTTCTTCTAAAAAAGTGGGATATTATGGAGTCAATAAAGTTTCCTTATTTCTTTTTCATTCCTTCATGTTTGGGGAGATTTTTGAGTCAATGAGGCTTCCTTATAACATTACCATTTCTTCATGTTTTGAAAATCACAAGCACCTTATATTAAGGAAAATTTCATTTACCCTACATTTTATATTAAAAAGGAAAATTTTCTTTCCCCAAGGAAATTTATCCTTACCATGTTTTTCTTTATTTATTTTGTCTAAGTAAAAAATTCGATTTTGTATCCATAACCTCAGAATCATATATATACTTAGATATAAATCTTTCTATTTTTAGGATGTGAATTCAGGTTCCGATCTCTCTGAATTCAGACTTGGAATTGTTCTATGTTCTGACTCCGAGTTCTCTTAATTTAGACTCCAAACTCTTCTGAGTGTTGATTCCATGTTCTCTGAATTCAAACTCCGAAATCTTATGAGTCCTGACTCTGAGTTCTTTGAATTTAGAATATAAAATATTCTGAGCCCTGACTCCATGTTCTCTAAATTCAGACTCCGAACTCTTTTGAGTTCTGACTCAGAGTTCTTTGAATTCAGACTCCAAACTGTTCTGTGTTTTGACTCCGAGTTCTCTAAATTCAGACACCGAACTTTTATGAGTTCAGGTTCTGAGGTCTCTGAATTCAGACTCCGAACTCTTTTGACTTTAGGATTTTAATTCTTATGAATTTTGAATCTAAATTTTCTTAAAATTTAGACTTCGAGTTCTATAGAATTCTAAATCTGAATTCTTCTGATAAACAGAATCTGAATATCCTATATCATAGACTTCAATTGTTTTTAGGTAGACTCCAAACATTCATATTTCATTACATTCTGAAAAATGAATGTGGTTAATGTAACCATATTTTTTCTTACTAATGTTTTGGTTATAAAACGATGTTGTGCATTCGGTTACTAACTAACCATTGTTTAAGTGACCCGTGTACAGGTCCCTCTGAAATCAATTAAAAATATGACCGTTGAAGGAGGGAGCCGACCGTTGAATATGTGCCTATAAATAGGAGCTCATTTGAAAGAGCTCAAAAAATTAAAACATTGATGAACTATTATATGACTCTAGAGATTACATGATGCTGAAGTGATTTCTAGAGAGAAAAACTTTCATGGTTTTTTCGTACTGAACATCCTGTTCAGAAATGCTTCATTTGAATCCAAATGTTGCTAAGTACATTCTAGGGATTCTAGGGATCGGAAGACAGAGGTGCTGACTACCTTAAAGTTCATGGACTTCCTTGCTGAGGAAGATAGAGGTGCCGACTACCTTGAAGTTGAGGGCTAGTGGGGATAGAAAGACAGAATCTGATCATTGAATCGAGTCATTACCCTAGTGTGGGTAAGACAAAATTTCTTGAAAGTATAAATAAAGGGACCTTTACCCATGGTTGTTGGATACCCTTCTCTTTGGGTTAAAATATTTACTACTTGTTAGTTGTATTGTTTCGAGTTTTCAATTTCATATTTTTTGTTATGGAATGTATATCTATTTAATACATTATTATACTTGTATTCTCTGATTTGTAATATTCTATACGCTTTATGTTAGAATAATTGTTTTGTAAACTTTTGTTATGTTTCATTTCCGGAATCAATTTTTTGGAATTACATTCTCGGAATCATATTTCCAGAATCTAGAAAGTTAGTAAAACATAGAGGTTTTGTGAATTTACCTTGTTTAGCCATGTTAAAAAATCGAAAAGTTTCTAAATTTTTTTAAATGTTCCCAAATAATTTTTAGGGTATACAATTTACCCCCTCTTGTATATTGAGTATCTACAGTATCATTTCGACCCTCAAGTTTGTATCATTGGAGAATATCACACTCCAAACCAATCAAACACCCCCAATATAATTTTTCACCCAAAACACATTCTTATGTTATAACAACAGACATAGTGTTTTATCCGAATTACGACACCAAACCACACATTATAACTCATGTTTGACATTGGTTATCATCCTCATTTCAAATTCTAAAACCAAACAAAAATTAATATTCCATCTTTTCCCAAATCATATATTCCAACTATTCTATGAAAATATATAGGAATTAATATAAATCCCCCATTACATTAATACGATACAACCATTATGTTTCTAACACACTGAATCTTACTACACATGAGAAAAATTCACACCTTCTCAGGCCAACAATTGTTCATAAATATCACCTTCAATTATCAAAATAATGTTTAATTACAATAGAATGATTCTATAATCAATTTAGTAATTCAATGCTCTTCTAGACTGATTATGATCTCATCTGACCTTTAGTACAATTACATGGTCAAGTCACCACCCACTCATGCTATTTATTATGAACACACCTGAGCACCAACATTCCATGTACCTATACCATGCATAGATCATCGATTTTTAACCCCAGTTTAAATAAATCTATGATACATTTACCAGAATAACATATTAATTATTCTGTGTAATTTTCATATAATATAGATTACATTGAAGGAACATTATCATAGAAATCCAATTTTGTTAGTACTGTCTAAAAACTGGTCAAACCCTTTATATCATGAGGGTGATATGCCCATAATTATTATAATGTTCCATATTCTATTTGTTATATTTTATCTAGAAAAATAATACAAAAATAGGCTGAGTATGTACTATGTTCTACCCTTGAATATATGAAATTAATGGATGTGGTAATTTTGTTCAAATCCAAGCATTATGTGTGTAACACTAACAATTTCATATCCTTGATTCCGTGCAACATCATTATTGAATTCAATTGAACCTAAAATAATAGTAGGGTTTATGAACATAATCATTCAATGATTCTCCCCACCATATGGATTCATGTAATACATCTCCTGAAGTAGAGCCTAAATATTCTCTTTAAGGAATGAATTTTTTTCATTATGAAGAATGATCAACAAAAAAATAACTCATACATGAACCCAAGGGTGATGCTTAGAATAATCAAGTCACCACCAATCTACCAATCCATTGAAATCATACATTACCACTGGTTCCTACAGAACCCAAAACAATTGTGGGACAGCCGACCCACATGGTTCAACCTATTTTTAGTCACCCAATTCCACAAGGATCATATAACAGAACTCAATATGGTCAAAATATTCTCTATCCACAAATCATTGACCAAATCCGATTATCACATTCCAAAAAAATGCATAAATTGCGATTTTTTAAAATCATTATAATTCTCATGGAGACCACTTAATATGAATCAAATTGAACCCCGTCTACTTTGTATCATGCAAACCATAATGATTCGAATAAAAAAATATTGATTACTCTTGAAACTACTAATATTATTGGATCCCAAGGGTTCTGCACTCCCCTTTGACCTATTCCAAATACCAATTAATCATACCATAAGTCCATTTTCACAAAATCAAGTCACATGAAGATAAGAAAAAATCATAATTCTATATATATGTCACACTAACTAACCACTGACATTTTAAAGGTATATTTTTAAATGAATTATTTAGCACCTCACAAATATCAATGATTAGACTAAAATACCTATCCTCCCAAGTGTCATTTAAAATTTATTAATCATTATACAATAAGAAAATATGGTGATAGAAGAACAACCACAATGAAACATTCACGAACATGATGGATCCAACCATTCAAAACTACCTTAGATACAAAGAACCCACACTGAAGTTATTATCCAAAACTACAGTTATATATGGTTTCCCCAAACATTCTCTAACCACATAGACTAAAGAATCTTCCCATACCCACATCACTAATGGCTTGCATAGGATAATTCATACCCATATCTGAGGGTTCCCTTTATCTTCACAATGCACCAACTCAATTATCACAAGTCGCCTTCTTGGGACATTATGTCATACTACATTAAACCCAAATCATGTTTCTTAAGGATCACGACTCATGATTAAATATTCATCCCCTATCAATCTCATAAGAATTATAGCCTATTTAAACACCCACATCATGGTACTGTATAGAGGTGAAAATATAGTATACCATAACCATTATTAGATTCAACATAACCCAAAAAGGAATCAACTCAAATAAAGTCACGATAGGTGTAGTATCAACCATGCATCACACCACTCAACTATATTGTTTTCATAATCTGGGATCTCACTATCATAAGCCTTAAACACCATTTACATGTTCAATGAAATACCTATGAGATTCCCAAAGCTGCCAAAGGGTCTATCTCAAAACATATTATATGGGATTCACAACTCAAGAACACACATAAATCATACCGGAATGTATACTAGGTACATCCATATATGAACGATTCCCATCATGATAGTCAAATGGTTTACATTCTCTTTAGATGGATATTCGCATTACCCTAAAGCCATAAAATCTATTTTATACGAAATTTTCTTTTATTTTATCAAAAAACACACACATTTAAACATTATGAATTTATAAGGATTCATAAAAAATGAAACATTATAAGATACAATTTTTAAAGGTATCATCGATCATAATAATAATCATCAAGAAGATTCAATAGATGTAAATATGAGATGTTATCCACGTAAGGGATAAATATTTTTTTTTTCAAATAAACTAATTAAAACACTTTATAGGTTTATTACTAGCCCTAAATTTAACAAGGAACCTCTATTAAAAACCCATTGATCTCTTCATTTACACAAACATATCTTCTTTGAAATAGGAAAATTAATATTTCACCATAGCCTTATATTAAAAAAATTATTACATATTTTGTGAAAATATTGATGAGAAAACATGATTTTTATCAGTAGTTATACATAACTAATGATACACATAAATCAGTCAAATAATTTCACAGTAAGCAAGAAATACAAATTTTAATTTATGTCACATGCATGATGCATGTCATATAATTCCCTACATGAATAAACTGATGAATGAACAAGAATCTAGTCCTAAAATATTAATATATTTGTAAAATATAAAATGTACAAGTAAAATCACAATCCATGTTTATCATTCATGGGGAAAATCAATTAATGTTGGAAATGTTATATTCCAAGGATAAAATTACAATTACCCAATTACCTGGGACTTTACCTAAGTATGGTTTAATGACCCCAAAGTACGAGCTCATTAACAAGCCTTGAAAGGTCATATTATCCTATATATCATATACAAAAAAAATACGGAATAGCGTATCCTCTGATGACACTTTTTAATATATTACCACCCTAGACCACTAAAAAGCATTGGAAAAGTAGTTTTGACAATTGGATTGACATTCGTCTTCATACCCCATATGCTGTAGACTAGTACCGTGAGTTTATGAGAATACCATGGGTAGAATACAAAATCATATCAGAGTATAAATACTAGTATAAATATTAAAAAAGTACCTCACGTCCAAGTTAATATCACAATTTAAGTAGGGAAAGGGCCGATAAAATATTACGAACATAACAATGCGGTATGAAATAGAATATTACATAAAATCCACAAAATATCCTTTAAGGGATGATCTTATAAATGAATAAAAATTTAATAATAGAACTAAACTATTGAATGAATCTAATTGGAAATTTTCATAGCCTAGTGTCATCATCCTAACATGATTATATAATATCATGCAATGCTCAGGCTATGTATTTTTTTCCTAAACCTATAACCTATAACCAAATAGATGCATTTTCTTGGGTACCCAAGATTCCAGGTGGCCCAACCAGTGTGTGGGTGTAACTCAGTAGTCTACCACCAATTATGAAGTTAAATAATCCAGTATAAATGATTTTTTATGCAATATAGTAGTTGGAAAATGGATTTTAGGGACCTCTAAAAGTCATTTATAGAGGACTATAGTGGACCCATAACATTTTCCAATCATTTCCTCTTTTAGTTCCATCACTATTTTTTATAGAATCATCCATTTGGAAAATGATATAATTCAACTGAGGATCACCTTTAGGGACCATCGTTTGGTAGTTTCTATAGCCCATCAAGTGTTAGGCTGTAGCGGTCTCCATTTATAGGTCGCTATAGCCTTCATCGCAATTTGATATATCGACAGTGAGACTATGGTCACAATAGAAAAACCAAAAAAACACCTATAGAAACCTCCATATAGCGAATACTATAGTTATTATTTTTTTTTAAACAATAAATTTCAAAAATAAATAATTTTATAAAATATCTAAAACCATTGGCTGATAAAACTCTTTGCCTCATCATCTTCTGTTTTTTGCACCCCTCATCAAATAAACCCAATTTAAAAAGAATTATAAAATAATTTGTTGAAAAAAGATTCCAACATATAAGCGAAATTAAATAAATTATTTCAATTAAAGAATGGTTTATCAAATTTATATTTTTTGATGTTGAAAATATATTAATAATTGGAATTGATTTTTTTAACATTAATCCCACTTATTTTATCATTTTTAGAAAACCACATGTCCAATTGATGTGTCGTCTACGCACACAAATCAAAAAATAATAATATGTTTGTTTTCCAGTGATATTATGGCATTCCAAGTTCATTGGATATGTATTTGACCATTAAATTCATGTTTTGGTGTTTTATGTCAATAAAAATGCATTTTTCATCATCCTGGTCAAATTGAACTTTAAATAGACATACCATATACTAGAACATTTCAATGTTCACATTATATTTATTTTCACATGATTTTGTAGTATTCTGAGGTCATTCGGCATGTTTTGACCCCCAAACACACTTTTTAAATGGGCATCAAATCATTAAGATCCACATATTTGGAAATATAATATCAGCCTCACATATGAATGATTTTTCATTAGCTCGATCACATCACCAATAAAAAAATATGGATTTCCTATGATTTTAATTCATTCAAATGTCATTTCCTATTATTATGATTGTTGATTTTGTTTTTTGATGTTTTATGACACTAAAAGTGCACTATCAGTACTCAAAGGAAAATTCCATATCGAATTCATATTATGTCTACTAGAACATACCAAAATTTAATCCAAAAATATTTGAGTTAAATATCGTGGAATTTAGAGGACATTCAGATGATAATAATCCCCCCCCAGTAGCACCATTTAAAGGGCCTCAAACCATTAGCAACCACATATTCAATCGTTTCACATAGAATAAAAGTATAATTAACATTTTTTTGGATCATAGACATTATAAATATTAATAATAAAAATTTTCTATGATTTAATTAAATTTTTAGGTCATTTTCTATGCATTTGATTATTGAACATGCATTTTGGTTTTTTACAACCTTAAATCTGTGTTTTCCATCATCCCAAACAGAGGACACTTCTAGTTGATGTACCATCTACTCAACCATTTCATAGTTCACACAATAGTTGTTGTCATATGATTTCAAAGAATCTAGATTTAGTTCAGCTGTGTTTGACCCCATAACACACCTTTTGATTGAGTGTCAAATCTTTAAAAATAATACATTTAATCAATCTAAGAAGACACAATATATGATAGATGTATTGTCTTTTTATACACATCAAAAATAATATTTAGATGTTTGTACTATAATTTCATTTGAATCAAATGTTTTTGGTATGGATCAAACCATTAAATGCCCATTTTGGTGTTTTATGACACTCAAAGTGCATTTCAATTATCTTGGTCAAATGACACATCCGATAGACATACTGTCTAATCGACCATTTCAAAAATCACTCAAGGATTGTTATCGTCTGATTTAATGGAATTCTTACATTATTTTTATTAGTTTTAACATTGAATTAACCATTTTAAAGGGCCTCAAATCATTAAAACCTATATATTCAGCCTTACTATATATACTACACATCTAATTGATGTTCCATCTACTATTACACATCAAAAATAGTAATAAGAAAGGTTTCATTTGATTTCATGTTATTATGTAGTCATTTTCTGTGGATTGTGCCATTAAATGTGCATTATGGTGTCTTATAACACTAAAACAGTGATTTTTTCCCTCCCAATAAAATTCCTTCTCTGATTGAAATTTTTATACTCAACCATTATACATTTCATACTACTATTTCCATCATCTGATTTCATGGAATTCAATGGTCGTTTGGATGGTTTGGACCCTTGAACAAACCTTTTTTAAATTATGTTAAATCATTGAAAACCACATATTTAGTCATTCCAAAAAATACTAAACATCTGGTTGACATGCCATCTACTCAAAGATGTCATGAATAATAATAATATGATTTTTTTGAAGTCTTTATGAAGTTTTTTTCTATGGATCTGACCATAAAAGTCACATTTGGTGTTTTATGAAAATAAATGTTCATTTTTGGTCCTCCTAGGACAATGTCCCCTCAAATTTATGTTATTTCTACTCAATTATTTTAAAAATCATTCCATTTTTTTTAATCTCATCACATTCAGAGGCCGTTCGTCTAGTTATGACCCTCAGACGCAACATTTTAAAGGACGTCAAGTATATTAAACCCACATATTAAGTCATTACTTGTAGACCACACATATGTTTAAAATTTAACCCCCTATTATATGTCATGAATAATAATAATACATTTTATCTTTTATAAAATGACATTTTAATGTCATTATCTTTGAATATCATGGTCAAACATGTGTTTTGGTGTTTTAGGACACTAAATGTACGTTTTTTGTCATCCCTAGAAAACAACACCTCTGATTGATGTTTTAAATAATCAGACATTTCATAAGTCACAATATAATTGTTTTCTTCTGATATCATGGAATTTTAATGTTGTTATTTTGTTTTTACCTAAGGACTCGCCTTTTTAAAGGGCGTCAATGATATAAAAATATCATATTCAATAGTAAAAGGCTGACAACACACCTGATTGATGTTCTAAATTTTGGAACACATGCAAATAATAATAATATGATTTCTTGTGATTTAGAATCATTATCTGAATGTTTTGTATTTTTTGACCGTTAAATCCACGTTTTGGTGTTTTCTGACACTAAGAGTGTTTTTCCATCATTGTGGACAAATAAACCATCAAATGATGTACCATTTTCTTGAAAGTTTCTCAATTCACACTAAGGTTTTTATTGTCTTATTTCCTGACATTTAGACACAATTAAGTTTGTTTTGACATCCTGAACACCCCTTTTTATGGGTTTCAAATAATTAAATACCATACATTCTTTTATTCTGAGCAGACCACATTTTTGATTGACATGTAGTATCATTAAACATATCAAAGACAACAATAACATGGGTTTTCTATTATTTCATGTCATTAAGACAATGTAAGGTAGGTATCTAAATATAAAATGTTCATTTTGGTGATTTATGACACTAAAAGTGTGTTTTCGGTCATCATAGAAAAACAACATAACCATTTATCACTATATCTACCAAACCATTTCCAAAATCAGTCAATGGTTGTTTTCAACTAATTTCATAGAATTTAGTTGTTGTTAGGTTGGGTTTCCCTCCAGACCCATCTTTTTATCAGGTTTAAACCCTTAGAAACTGTATTTTCAGTAGTTTTGGGCATACTGAATGTTTTATTATTGTTCGAATTACTCATACACATCGAAAATAATACTAAGATGGTTTTAATATGATTTAAAGTCTCTACATAGACTTCCTCAATATATCTGACCGTTAAACAAATCATTTGGTAATTTATGAAAAATGTGCATTTTTCATCATCCAGGACAAATGGAACCACCAATTAGCATACCATCTATACGAACATTTTGTAGTTCACACTATTGTTGTTGACTATTTATTTCACGGTATTCATATGACATTCGCTTAGGTTTGAACCCAGAATGAATGATTTTAAAGGGCCCCAAATCTTTGAAAACAATACATATAGTTATTACAAGATGAACAGATATCCTATTGAAATTTTATACCCTCAGAAACATGACACATAATAATAATATTGTTGTCTTGTGATTTCATGTCATTCTAAGGTTATTTACTATGGATCTGGCTGTTAAATGGACCTTTTTCCATTTTAAGACACTAAAACGGTGTTTTCCATCATCCTGGTCCAACGATAGCCTCTAGTAATATACATTCTACTTGTCTTCATAATATTTACCCCCATAGTTTTTTTTATTTCATCGAATTATAATGTTTTTTGGATGGTTTGATCCACCACTCACATCTATTTAAAGTGTATCAAATCATTAAATACTAAATATTCAGTAGTTTCATGAATACTGTAAGTATGATATATGTTCCATCTACTCATACATGTCATGAATAATAATAAAACAATTTTTTATGATTTCAAGTCAATCAATGGTCATTTTCTATAGATATGTCCAATAAACATGTGTTTTGTGTTTTATGACAGAAAAAGTGTTCTTTAAGTCATCTTGTGATAATGAAACCCCCTATGATGTTCCATCTAATGAAACATTTCAAAATTTATTCAATGAATTTTTTTCATTATATTTCATGTCATTCATATTTTTTAGGTGGTTTTGATCCCCCGGACACACATTTTCAATGGGAATCAAACCATTAAAAACAACATATTCTGCAGTTCTGAGAAGACCAAATGTAATATTGATGTTCAATTTTCTAATACACATCAATAATAATAAAAATATTTTTTTCATGTGATTTCAATGTTTTTCCAAGTTTTTTTTCAATGGATTTGACAAATAAACACATGTTTTGGTTTTCTTTGACAGAAAAAGTTCTTTTTCAGTCCTCTTGGGCACATAAAAAAACTTGATTGATGTATCTACTACTCAACCAATTCTAAAATATGATACCAATATTTTTATATGATTTTCAGGCATTTAGATTTCATTCAGTTGGTTTTTCCACCGTGCATGTTTTTAACGTAATATAATCATTAAATGCTCCATTAGAGTCGTGAATTGATTTAGGATCCATGTGTTATTTTCATTTATTGTATATGGATCTGGAGTAGGTATAGAGGTTGAAGTAGTAGCACGTAGAATTAAAAGACCTCTTTCTACTATATATAGGTTTTGAACAATTTGTGATGTAGAAATCCCAAAAGGACCAGGTGATGTAGAAGTGTCAGTGCTTTGAAAGGATGACATAATGTAGAGATAAACATGCATGGATAATAGAGATTGTCATATAAATGTATGGTTCCCTAATACAAGTAATATCACTCAATACTCAAGATACATGTTCCATTATTGGAATATAATATTCCTTATATAATATAATGTCATTCAAATGATATGATAACACCTTAAATGTCTACACATGATCATTAAAATCCTATGTTAGTGGATGTATTCAATGATCAATGGATAAGGATCTATACATTGTCATTAAATTAGATTTTGTGAAAAATTTGAAAGATAATAATCAATGGTTTTAGATGATTATATACAATAGGTGTTGTTGAAACTTTATGTTTACTCATATTTCATCATGAAAAACATTGATTGACCCTCCTCCACAACTAAATCTAATTTCCCTTTTTAAGATAATGATTATTCAAAATAAATGGGATGATAAACTAAACAGAATTAGATATTCAACATTGTTTATTTAGAATAAAAGAACCCTAGAGTTAAACTCTATATTCTACAACACTAATCCTATATGAAATTAGATAAAAATATATGAAATATATTGATATAGAAATCAATAAAATTAATGAACTTAGGGAAATGAGAAAAGGGTTAATACTCAGTTCAACCATCATGTGGGAATGAGTTTTTTCCTATTTTTAGTAGGTAGTTATATTTGGTTACTATAATATGAAGGTGGGTTTGTTTTCAATGGTCATGAACCACCAATATTTTTTTATTTTGATGTTATTTTGTTTTCAATATTTGATGTGAATTCCATATATACATTGTAGGAATCAAGAGATTAAAAATTGGATTTATTTATAATAGTTTATCATGTAAGAAAGAATGTGTTAAATGTGGTGTATGTAAGTTTATTTTTTTTATTCAAATATAAGAATATGGTTTGGTTTTTTATTTTGGATATTTAAATAATATTATAAGATATTAAAAATTGGACAATTAAAAGAGATGTGTGTGATCACAGATATAAAGAAGGCTACAATGTAGGTTGGAACATCGGAAGTGGGTGTTCCATGGGACGATGTTATGATTTCCCTTCAAATTACCAATGAAACACGGTCACCAATAAATCAAATAGATTCCTAATTCAAAATAGATTTGGGATTTATTTAGAAATATTTTATTGTTTGCTTATCATTAAAAATAAAGACATGGGACACGTAGTCTGAAATAATGAAACAATAAATTTCTTCCACCTCAATCATGGGGGAATATGTCATGTCTATTTATCAGTGACCACATACAAAATTTCTCTATGATTTTAAGGACCTTGTCCCGATATTGTGACTATTTTATAATCTTCGTCTTATATTCTTGATTATATGGATAGACACCACATATCACCATGTGAGTGGATGATAATATGAAGAGTAAACCATGGGGTTAACATATGCCTTTGAAAGTAAGTGTGTGCTGGAGTACATCCATTGAAATGAGTGTTTGACCATGAATTTAATTGGTATAGAGGCAATGCCGAGATTCTACAAATCCTCCATTCATCGGCCACCTAATGGATGTATGTTCATTGATACAGATAAAAAATAGTAGGAACATATCCTTAGATCATGAGACCCATTCTAATGTATAGAGAGAATCAACATTTAAAAATGATACAATTATTACTATCATGGGGAATTGAAAAAAAATGAGATCCATGAGCAGTATTGAAATAATAACTTGAACGTGTATCCAAACTTGTATTCTACGATGATAAAATATATATTTCCCTTATAAGATGCTTCATGTATGTTTTTCAACTTGTTTTTGGTGTTAAAAATGAGAAGAAGATCTAAATATCCATACATACTGTAAGAACTTTTCTCCATGAAGATTTTTCAATGTGTATATAATAACATGAAGAAGATAGTTGATCCATGAGATCTTAAATATTTAATGAAGATATCTTAGTGAATATAACATTAAAATATTCTTACTATGAATAACAAGATGTGTGTGCCAAAATAAATTTTAATGATCTGGTAATTGTTAATATAAGTGGTAGAAATCCATTGATATTGAATATTGTGAAATATTGGAGCTATTTTGAAGAGAGATTATATGACCTATTGTATTATTAAATTAGTAGATATGGGAAGACCATAAAATACAGGTTCATGCACTGATAGAAGTGTACATGAAGAGAGCTAGTATATAAGGTTGATGTTCTATAGATTTTATAAAGAAAAGACTGAAGTTAATTTTTGACACATGCAGTAGAATGATGTTAAACAAAATTAGTATATGGTAGAAGAATATAGAAGTTTTAATATATATATATATAATATCAGATTAATTAGTTTAAGATAAATGGAAATAGAACTTCATCTAGAGAGAAATTCTTATAGTTGAACATATTGAAATCTCGAATTTGTGCAATGTTTACTAGTGATGAAATAGTATAGTAAAAAGATTACATATGGTTTCAATTTAGTGAAAATTTTAATGAAAAAATATTGTTAATTACTGTAATCAAATTATCTTAATTTATTTATATTTTTCTTACAATTATATTTTGGAATAGATCAATCCAACACCCACATAGGGAAGTTGAACTCATCTGGTTTTATAAGGTAGATAAAAAGTTGATTGAAGCTCACAGTGCATTTATCAAAGGATAAAAATATAGTGAGTTGATATTTATATCGATAAAAGATCATAGAATCTAACATCAATAAAATGGAACATAATTCATCAATGTACTGTGCAGAGGTGAAAATAGAGTGGGCTCCTTGGAATATCAGTATGGTTTTTTGGCATCACGCAATGGCAGTGAGCCTTGGATAAGGACTAACTGATCCCTAAATATTGTAAATGTTTTGCGTCTAACATAGATTGACTAGAATTGAAAAATATTTATCCAAAGAATGTGTAAATATATGTGGATTTTAAAACATCAACACATTTTTTTATTGTTACCCTTGAACATATCTCTTTGTTGTGAACTAAGTAGAATATTTTTATTCATTTATTGTTATAATTTCCTTCATATCTATTTTTTGGTTGTTGTACAAACATGTATTATAGAACACAATTTCAATTAACATAAGAGAATGATAAAAAAATAATGAGTAAAATTTAAGTAAAATAATAATCTAGGCCACACCCTCATTCATTATACCTCTATGAGTGTTCCTAGTTATAACATGTTTTATCAATGATAAATGTTTATAAATTTGTTTTCAACTTGTTATTATATTTTATGGAATATTAACGAATATTATTATGTTTATATAGGTTTATCATCTTGAAATGGGAAGATGAATGTTCAAGAGAAGAAATAACTAGAGGGTGTTATTAACCTTCAACTCTTGATGAATTATATATTAAAATTTAGAATAATTTTAACATTGGTATACTATTTAAATAATCTATTAAATATGTTGATTAGTGTAAAAAAATTTAGATCTCATTGAAAATGATTTTAAAAATAAATCAGAAAGATGGATGAACATTAAATAAGTAGTAGAGTTCGAATTAAAGATTGGAGAATAGGACAAAATGAAGAATCCATGTTCATCTCAGAGAGAATGAAATACTAAGATTTAGTCTATTTTGTATGAATTTTATTCATTTAAATGGAGGAATTATGAGTATTCCATTGAACATGAGCTATTAGAAAGAAAATTATTTATAGTCATTAGTAACAAAGAAAAGTAAAAAACAGATGATGAGGACTCTATATAAGACAATCTAGATAATATTTTTATGGAGGAACGTGATTTAAAATTGTTCAAAATCTAAGAGAAGAAAATATTGTATAATAGTAAATGTTTATGAGAAATCATTTTCAGAAATAGTTTTTGAATATGTAATCCATGGGGAAGCTAACTAAAATCTTCATGAATGTCAAAGATTCAAATAAGGACTATAATAAGAAGAGGTTAAATATATAGATAATAAGATACTAAAGGAAATATATTTGAGTGATTATCCATTAAATTTCATAAAGAGTAAATGTGATAAATTTTTAAAAAGACTCAATGAATAGAAATATAAACTAAGTCTGAGATATATTGATTTGGAGATGAAGCTAATAAACAAGGAAAGGATACCATGAATTTCTTCACAAGTTACTAAGTTTGTTACAATTTTTTATTAGGTTTTTGAAAATATTTTTATCTCTATTAATACTAAAATTGATAATTAAACGAGTTTTATGTTATCTACTGATTAATCTATGATAAGCCCATGGGAAAATGTAACATTTTTCTAAACTAATTTTTTATGAACATTGTTTCATTTATTGGTTTATGATATAAATCAATATCTGGAAAAGGTGCATGGATATAAATAGAAATAAAACCAAATCCTCATGAATGGTGTATAATGGCATGACTATGAATTGTATAACCCCATATTCTATTTAAAATAAGTCCAAATTTTATTTTTTCCAAAAAAAATAAATAATCCAATAATTTTATACTGTATCTATGAGAACAAGGAAATGTTTTAATGAGTACTATTTGTGTTGTTGGATGTTTGAAAAAATTACATATACTTTTGAAAAAATATGTCACTATATCAAAATATAAAAGGCCATTATTTTGAAAAAAAATGATGGAAAAGAATAATCATGTTGTTTTAAATCAATGTTTGATGAAAAGAAATAATGTATCCACTATAAATTGATATAAATAACGGGAATGAATTTATTATTTTTTAATAAATGTGGATTGAACTATAAAGACTAATAATATATACCAATCAATTAAAACAAAAATTTTACTAAGAAAAAAATCAAAACAACTGAAGAAGAAAAGTTGAAATGATATTATGTCTTCCTATGTGAACAATCAAAAATAAACAATACAAAAAGTACATCTAATAATAATTTTGTAATGTATATCACAATGAATATGAAATAATACACATATTATTAAAAAGATTCAGCATCATAGAATAATTTAAATTTTCCAGGAAAGTCACTGATAAATGGGAAATTCATAAATTATAGAATGAAGAAGTCCCGGATTAATGTAATAGAACTGGATCTGTACAAAAAATCAATGAAGAATATATTAAATTTCACGAGTGATTGTATAAAATAGTTAACTCAATGAATGATGATGACATGTATGGAAGGTGTAAATTGTCAATTTATACAAAATAAAAGTCTATGACTTGGTTACCGGAATAAGAGATAATTAAAAAACATTGAGAAAGAACCTATGAATTTTTGTAATGAATATTTTAGTATAAAGTAGGATCCCGCACATTAAAATAATAGTTATCTTGAGCCTTGGGAATGTTTATAAATTTGTTTAGATCAGTTGAAATTGTCTATGAAGACATAACAAGAAGAAAAGAAGATCATGTTAAAAGTATTTATGAATTTCAAAGAATGTATAATGAAGTGTGTATATGTGGTTTCATGCTAAATTATTCCACAAAATATTCAATCAATATTGAATTTTTCTACAATGTAGAAAAACATTTCGAATGTGAAGGGCTATTATGGTACCCCTTTATCCATTCACATAAATGTTTCATATCACTATTTAATGATTTGAATTATTGAGTGAGGGATAAGATCATTGGGGTTGTATGTGATGAAAAAGAAAAAAACTGATGAAAAAGTCATATGATGGAAAGAACGAATAAAGAAAAAATAAGTAGTGTCTGATATGATATTTAATAGGATCCCAATATACAACTATAAGAAAATAAAAATTTCTATAAATAGTTTCCCAAGATAAAATAATATTTCAAAATATAGTCCAAATAGTATATGAAATTCACGGGAAGTTGGTAATGGTCACTTTAAGGCATTGTTTCCTTATTTTTAAATAAATATTCCCTAAAAATATAGGAATATCATGATATATAATGTGATATAAATTTATACACCATTTGGTATTCCTTAGACACATTTTCTGTCATCTATTATCTACTGATGTTTTAGTGTATGTGTGATTGAGATCATAGTTTTCCATAAGAAATATAAAATAACAAGTTACATTGTTGTTTTTAGAAAATCATATGTTATTTTAATGAAATTAATATAATTTTAAAAAACAGTAATTGTGTATATTAAGTTCCATCTTAGTTGTAATATATTATTTTTTTAATGACATTTCCATGTAGTTTTGAACAACACCAGATATGAGAAACATATGACAATGATTTAATATTACCAAATGTATATAAAATGGACATGACTAGAGGGTAATTTAGGGCTATATAAAGTATTTTTGAATGAAATTTATTAAAATAATTTTTTCAATAAAACTCTTGATACAATAAGATTAATTCTATTGGGTAAATCATGTTAGAAATGTATTCCCCACAATGAAAAAATCAAAATGAAATAAAATACTCAAAACTAACCTAGTAGGGTCATATGTAAAGGGTGTGATGGGAGTGGGAATTCACAATAGGGGATTGACAGGGGCTTGATGGGGGCAGGATTCCATGATAGTGGGGATTGAAAATGGGGGATGGATGAGGGGATAATGGTTCAACAGGGTTGGGAGGGAACGATGAAGGATCTTGATAGGGGTATGAGTGCTCGATAAATATTTAATTGGGTGGTAGGTCTCAATGGAGGTGGTAGAAATCTCTGCTGGAACTTGACATGGGTGGGAGGGATAGATGTAGGTAGGAGAGCATAACATCATGGTGTGGAGGAGTCGAAAGGGTTTGATTGTGGTGTGATGGAGGACAGGATAGAAGGGTCAGGGTCACGGGGTCGTGGGGTCATTATATCCCATACAGGAGGGTGAAATGATATGATACACTGAGAAAGATTAAGGGATGGGGTGGGAAATAATAATGTGGCATTGATTTTGTGGTCACTAATAAGGTAAATAATGTATGCTAAATTAATGTCACCCAGAACCGCCTCCACAAATACTAAATTTTATAATAGTTATATTTCAATATATGAACAATTTTAATAACTAAAATGTAAATAAATAAATAATTATTTAATAACTAGAACTTGGGTTATGTGGTGATGATATTAGTCAATACCTAATTCTTATTATGGTCCCTGATAACCCTAATAATGCCTCAGGGATAAAGAAAACAACTAAATACTATCGATTTGTGGTAATATACCCATCCCTAGTGAGAACAGTACACAAGGGTAATATACCCATATTTTAGTCTCAACACATCCACCAAAAGGTTTTATTCGCATAGGTATAACAAATAATTTATGATCTATATATCACTAAATCATGTATGCAAGATGCAATAGGAAAATAACCCATTAATTCCAAAATAAATAACCTAAACTCAAAAGGGATGGTTTAAAATCCCAGTATTTTATTTTATTTATATTGATATAAAAATAAAATGGTTTAGTGGATACCCGTACCCCAAACATTATTAATGAAGTCATTAAAATAAGAGTTCCATCATAAAAAAAGAATAGGAAACCATTCGCTACTATGCAATACTCATGGAACCTCCAATTGTTACACCCATCTAAACAAGAACAATTGAAGAACTAGAAATTATTTTCCTACATCGGTGACCAGTTCTATGATACACTGAATTTTCATGGAAAAAAATTTATAATTTAGTAATAGATAAAGGTGGAGATATACTTCAACTTATCTAAATGTAATGTTCACAAACATCACAAA
The DNA here is from genome assembly GCA_963277665.1 of Viscum album. Lineage (NCBI taxonomy): Eukaryota > Viridiplantae > Streptophyta > Magnoliopsida > Santalales > Viscaceae > Viscum > Viscum album. The sequence goes on from OY728146.1 coordinate 1,117,671,902, forward strand.
ATCCTAAAATGTAAAAGAGATACTATCCTATTTAATAAAATAAATATCCAAATAGGAGGACAACCATGGAATGATAGATTCATTGGGTCCCTATGGATTCTTAATCCACATCACATTAGCCTTTTCTTCTATGGACCACTCAATATTATAAGGATATGTTAAATTAATTTTAGTCTCTATAGATTTAGAATATTTCTTATACATGTATTTTATTTTCTCAAAGAAAATATGGGGTAGAATACCTTGTTTTTATGGCCACTTAATGGCCCCCTAGTCATATTGTGGAATATTTATTTATTATATACCTCTATCATTTAATTCCCTTTCATATTCATCAAATATTACATGATGATATACCTAGTCACAATAGAATCAATTAGAGAGGAGTAGTCATTCCATCACCATGCTTTCTTCCCCATAGAGTAAGGGGAAACCCCCTATCAAATAGTATTAAAAATTATTATATTCAATTTTAAAAAAAAAACTAAAATTGATTAAATTCCATTTAATAATTTCATTACCAAAACCATGTAACAGTTTTACACTGGAATCCAATTTCATGTTAAATTATAAAGGATAAAAAAATTACCATTCCACATTCATGTACGAACTTAATCATAATTTGGACCAAGTACACTTTGAAAGGTCAGTTTTATTTAAAATTAATACATTTAAGAACTTAAATTTTTTTTGACATAAATTAATAATGTAGTTTTAATTTCCAAAAAATATACCACATCAATGAACTTACATAGATTTTGACCCATACAAATTAATATCACCATATTCCATGTAAATTTAATCTTCAAATTAAAATTCCAAAAATGAATTTTTGGAAACACTAATCCATTAAGCAATTTACAATAAAAAGACAAAATCCACATAATATAAAAACCTTGTTTTCCATTTCAACATGACTAATTTAAGGGTTAATTACATTACATTAAATTGATTACTGTAAAAATAACTTTTAAAATAATCAATAGAAAAAAATAATCCCATTTTGGAATAATTGAAATATCAAACAACTACTAATATCATAAATGTTAATCAAGGATAACACACTAAAATAAGGAATTATAACCAATGAAAAAAATTCCCATATTAAATATAATATAAAATACATGATCACCACTCGACACACCGATGAGACATCAAACACGTGAACACAAATTATATATGTATATTGATTAAATTAAGGAACCAAAAAACTTATTCTCAAACCAGAAAACATATTGAGTAACAACTATCAATTTGATATGAATAAGAGGAATTTCTGAAAATAAAAAAAATCCTAAAAAATATCATGTATTAAACATAATAACCAAGAGAAAAACATTGGAAATGACTAAAATATGAAACGAGGAACCTAAAACATTTATATACGTTAGGAAAATGATCACACAAAAAATTGTAAAAAAATCAATGTTAAATTAGATATATAAATATGTAGGATGGGATGAATAAAGAGGTTGGTTGTGGCTGTTGTGCTGACAAGGAATTTTAAAATTGGGTTGCGTTTAATGGGTTAAAAGGAATGAAAATATAAAAGTTCCACTATGAGAATAATTATTTTTAGCCTATTAGATTGTTTTTTCCTTGACCAAAAGTCTAATAGAACACCATGTGGTCTGTGAACCGTCATCCAATACAGTTATACTGACCAAGCTACTGGTTATCCCTGGACTTCTTTTGATACTCTCTTTAAAATCTTCAGTGCTGTTAAATCCACTTTCAATTTTCAAAACCAATATTTCAGGGTGTTCCATGTTTTATAATTCTTTGTTGAGTTTAATTTTAAAATCTATAGCCTCAATAAACTAAAATTCCATAACATTCAATAATAACATGTCCCATCCTTACACATGAGCACCACAAAAATATTCACTTGTTCCTTGTAACCCATTATTTTTGGCTACTTTTTTCTCTAACTCATAAAAGGTTGTGTTCTTCTAGAGATTAAAATTCTATAGATGTAATATATTATTTAAATTGCTTGAACCCATAATAAAATCATCTAAGATAAGAATATATTATTATTTTTATGGGTACCATTGAGATATAATTATGTCCCTAATAAAATATGACTCTCTTTATGTATATATTTATGCATGCGATATAAGGGTTGATAAATATATTGGAACTATTTTTAGGAGGAAATAAGTGGGAGGGTAGTTTTATTAATATATTTTAGTCAACAAACATGCTCCCTCTATTGAAATATGTAATGAAATATAATTATTAGAGGTGTTCTAATTCTATTATGACTTTTGGTGGCAATTATTGATTATGAGATGGAATAAAGAAACATATTATGTTTTTACAAGTACAAATTATTAAGATTTTTTAGGTTTATTTCCTTCCAATTATTTTTTTCAAAAATAAATTTATCTTTCTCTATTTTTGACACATAAATTACACTAATTTATGTTTCTATGTTTATTTTGGAAGAAAAATATATTTAACTATACATATTTATGTTATGAAATTTTTATATTATCTAGTATAGATGTTTTTATCACACTAATCAGTTTAATGTATGATTTTGTTCAGTTATATTGTATTTTATTTAGAATACTGCTTGATGTGATGATTTAATGCACTTACTTCTATAAAAACTAGTTAAATGGATGATATCCTAGTGGTTTTAGACATTTTGAGTTGTAATAATGAATCTGATAGTGAACTATTTATTGGGCCATGTAACTATAGTTTCACTGGAGTTATATATATATATATATATTAATAAATATATATATATATATATTGTGATATTTATAGTATTATAATAACGAGATATTAAATATGTGATGATTTTTATAATACCCATGGAGAATGATTGTTTATTTTTATATATTAATATCAATCAGGAATTAATTATCATGTTGCATTCAAAGTGATATATGAGTGTTCAATAATTTGACCTACTATGTGTATTTATATACTAATTTTTTTTAACATATTTCTTTTTTACTAAAAGACCAGGTTTGAGATAGTTACACATGATATTTTTAGGAACAATTATAATATTTTCTATTTGGACAACAAAATTTTTATTTGATGTAATCATGAGGTTATATTGTGCAATATTTATTCTACAGTAAACCCCATGTCTTGGTAGTTTTCTTTGATACTTCATATTTATGATATAACGTATGATTATTTTAGATCCATGATCTTTTTATTGGATTGTATTTTTGTATTTTCATATTTGGTTGAAGGAAATTTAGATTATAGGAAATGTTTTCCAAAAAAATGTTACATACACATGGAGTTTGATAGCAATCTCAATGAAAATAAATATGGTATTTACGTGCCATTCATTATCTTATTACTGGACTTTATAATGAGTTAGATGTTTCGGTACATGTAATATTTTTTATATAATTTTTAGGATATATTTTTGGGAGGGATTCTTTGAGTATTCATTGGTTTGATAATGTGGTAATATTGTTCAAACTAACATGTTATATAGGCTTCAGATACCGGATGTAGACATATAATCCCCCAACTTATTCAAATAAGGAAATTGATAATCCATGTAGCCTTACTAGTTGAGAGTATATTTACATAACAGAATATTTTATAAATATAGAATCATCGATTGTGAATTTTTATGTCACAATGTTTTCATTCATTGAGTATAAAATGAAACATATTTTTTATCTTATTTGAAAATATTATTAAATACTATTTTACATCTTAATATTGAATTTTATATAAATATCTAGAAATAAAATTCATAATTCATCAGTTTTTATTACAGTAAAAAGATATATATAAATAACCCTATAGAATCCATTAAGGTACATACCTTGAAGCTGGATAGTTTAAATAATTGTTGATTGGTGTGTTTTAAAAGTAGTGACTTGTATGGTGTAAATGATTTTTACATTATCATGAAACCAATAATTTTTTATATTTAGAAAAATTCACATTATAGATGATTCCAATAGAGGAAGAGAAGAACATTCCCCAAGTGATGATTATTTTATTCAAATCCAAATTGAAATGGTCGATTTTTTTTCTATTTGAATAATATAATCCCGTGAATTTTTTTGATTAAATGTAGGGGTATTAATGATATTATTCTGATGTAATACAATTATATTTAAAAAATAGTGTAATATATTATTCATTTAAAGTAAAATATCCATTGTTCATTATTATTTTTTATGTTAGATATATCTTCTAGGTTACTCACTAAATTTCATGACTAATGATTGTTTTGGAAATAATTACTCAATAGAGTCATACCCCTAGAGATATAATGAAAAAAATATTTTCATATATTTCTTACACAATGATACTATAATAGTTTGAGAATTAATAGAATGTTTTTATGAAATGATTAATTTCTTGGATATTTCATATAAGACAAATTTTATGAATGAGAATAGATATATATGATACCATATTTTAATAAATTAATATTTTAGTTGGAATAAAATAAATTTTTTTTATGTGACACAAATTTATTTTTTTGGGGGATCATAAAGATTGGATTTTTTGTTTGATGTGTTTAATTAAATTAATTTTATTTTTTATTTGATGTCTTAGTTAATGGTAGTGATTAGTATAATGTGAACATGTCGAACATTAAAAAAATACTAAAAGGTATATCATAGGGTAAACACTATAATGAACCTTATAACATTTAGTTAGTTTAGAGGTTGTGAATTTTCCAAAGTCGAACCACTACCAGGTTGGCCGTTTCAATCAAGTGTTTTATAGATAAATGATAGTCAATGGTTACCTACTATGTTAAGAATTTGTTTTAGAAAACATTTTAAATCATTTTTGTTTTTTTTCACAGGATGTTGAACTGAAATATTGATTTCCTTATATTTAATGTGATAACTCATTATTATCTCATCATAATATCTCCATCCCTTCTCTCTAAAACATTCAATAATAATTTATCCTTAATTTTTGAATGTATTGATAACCAGTTTTTTACATAAATAAAATAATGGAGAGTAGAATATGTTTATCCTCAATTATTTTAATGAAATAAAGGTATCATTAATATTTTTTCTTTAATTCATTTTTTCCATCATTTTTTATGAATTATTGGAATTAATTGAATGAATAGGAATAATTATCCCAATCCTTTTAAAGATTGTTGGCATAACATGTAACAAACCAAGAAATTTAAGGATAACAAAATTTCACGTCTTATTAATATTTATTAGTTAGATATTATCAATATATAATCATTATACACATATAACGTAAATTTCCAATCAAATGTAAAATCATTATTTATAATTCAATTTTCTCTAATTAAATGGGTTCATCATAAATTCAAAATTATAAAAATTTAATTAAAAAAACCAATTACATATTTGAAATAACAATATAAAAATTATCTCAATATGAATTTTGGAAAACTCTATTAAAAAAATGATTTTTAATAAATTTTAAAAAATATCGATTCTTATTGAAAAATATGTTTTATTTTAAAAACAGTTATTTGAACATTTATATATATTTTTATTTTATCGTTTTATTAGATTTTTTGGATTTAATATAATTTATTAATGATTTTTACATGATTTTTATACCTTTAATAAGCATAAAATCATTTTTACATTAAAATGATATTTTCTAGGAAAATACCTTTTTCAAAGTGTTTTTCTGGTTTAATTTTAAATTATATTTTCCAAATCAATAAAGTGAATCATGAAAAAAAATATTCCAAATTTTCAATTATTGTGTCCATATTCTGTAAATAAGAAGCTCTTTTGTCAATATGAATACTAGCCTTATTAAATTATGTTATCTTAGAAATTTGTATATCACACATTTAAAGAAAAAAATAAAATGATAAGGACTAAAGAATGAACCAAACACATGAAATAAATTTACTGGATGATTATATCACTTGCATAATAATAAAAATGACTAATATATGAATTTTCTATTTGTTTAGGTAATTATGACCATTATAATATTTTTGTAATGAAATGTAAAAAATGTTAAAGGATTATTTTTAAATATATTTATATTTTTAAAATGGGATTACAATATGATATGATTTATTATTTATAGTCTTCAAAGATATAAAATATTTATCTTCCTCATGGTATTAATTTAATTTTAGATATGATATAATTGAATAAAATACATACACAATACTGGCACTAAAATTACCATATTATTGGAAATATAAAAAAAATTCATATTTAAATATTAAAATCTACATACTATTAACATATTAATTCAAAATATGAATTTTATTGACAAAAATCACATAGTAGGGATGTACGAGGATATTTTATTCAAATTTAAATTTTTTTCATAATGTCAGGAACATAAAATAAGATGAATATTTAAAAAATTCACATTATTGATATTTAATGAACTGTATATTTAATTAAAAAATATAAAATTCATAAAAATTATATATTCATCCAATTGATTATTATATGATTTAAAATATCACCCATGGTCCATTTATGGGCATTTTTTGATTTATCATAACTATCATGAAAGAGTGGTAGTAAAAAACATTCTTATAAATTTAAGTCGCAAAAGGGTTAAAAGGGTTTAAAATAGATAGATATAGTTAAAAATGTAACTAAACATGTCAAAAATTATTATATGATATTTTTTCGACAAATATTAATAATCAATTTTAATATTAACTTTATTCAGTTTGGACAACAAAAATAAATTATTTTAATTTAATATTTCAAGGAATTTGAAGAGTGTCCCTCCACTGTCCAATAATATAGAACCTACTATTCTAATTTGTTTATATTTAAAAATATTTTGGATACTAAAATATATGTGAAAGTCTATTCAATAAATCTATAAATACATCCTATAAATTTTTGCATGACCATAATTCAATGTAAGAAAATATTTTAGTGAAAACTATAAGAGGTTCTCCAAAGAATGTGTATCATTCTTAACCAAGAGTTTTTGTTTTGTTTCGTAATACAAATCATTGAAATCATCGTTAACTGTTATGAAATAATAACACTATTATGTTTCATACAATGTGGTTTTGTTATGTTATTTTCAAAAACCTTATCCATATCTTCATCCCTCAAATGGGAATCAAATCCAGTTTTTGTATGTACATTAGACTACCTCCCCATGAAACGATGTAATTTTTTCCATCACCGTCTTCCATGTGTCGTTTTAATGAAGGATATAATTAATATATCTATATATATAATAGTTATGACATAATTATCATTCCTAAATGATAATATATCATTTAATTTATTTTTATTCCATTCACCAAAAATGATAATGTCGTTCATTCAAACATATGGAGTACATCCTCTATGATGTGATGTGATTTTTTTTCTTGAGAAAATCACATGGATGGTATTTAAATGTATTTTTAATGAAATTATATTGAATTTATAAGATTATTATTATTTTATAAATATATAATATTAATTATATTCATTCTATAATGATATTTGAAAAATTGTAACATCAGTGATTCATACATTTAACGTACTGTCTCTTTGAATGTAACATAGTCCATTTTTTATAACCATTCTACAAGATTGGTGTAAAAATTTTAATTCATGTATTATGATGATAATTATTTCTTGATGATTATTCTATAGGTTGTGGAATAGTGTCCTTTTTTATGATAGTTAGCTTATTGATGTAATTTTGGACTAACAACCCAATATCATCTAAATTTATGACATAAAAATAAATGATTATGTAATAGTATATAACATCGTTTTATATAAAATAAATGATACAATAAAAATAAAAATTTTCTTATTTAATTATTTAAATAAACATAAATGTGTTATTTATAAATATGATGAACATCCATGATGAGTCAGACTCAATGTAACATACAATTTAACTTAAAAACTTATTTTAAAAGTTATGATGATTCATTTTAAAAAAATTTCCCCTCCATGTATATGTTTTTAAAACAATTTTATGAAATAATTAATAAGAACATTAAAAAACTAAATAGGTAATTTTATATTTCATTCTGTTAATTGTTTTTAAAAAAGGAATAATTTTATGCAATGCTTAACATTCTTCTAAAAAGATAAAAGAATTGAACCATTATAATTATAATAAGATAATGAATTTTCATAATACCATAGTGGTTATATGAATATTGTATTCATTCACATGATTTAATATTTTTTTCAAAGAAAAAACTCATTTACATTTATTTCATTTTTTATTTATAATGGTATTTTTATAAAAAATATATATATTATAACCAATAATGTATGCTCATATTCGTTTAAAAGAGATTTTCTGTGGTTTTATTCATGATATAAATCATAGAAATTTTATACAATGGGTTGATCAACATTATTGATCATGGTTGATCGTGATAAATCTTTTGTGAAGGTTTCATCCATATTATTTCTACGAGGTGAGCTTGATAGAGATTATATGATGGGGCACCTAGACAACACTACAATGCATTCGGAAATGATTTTCATCTTTTGATTGTAACACCCCAAGCTTCCATGGTACGTTTCCCTTTGAATATTGTAATGGCTTTCATTGTACGCAACATCGAGATTCTAACACACCACAACCAATCCAACTATCCGTTATGAATATTAATACCTAATTTTTTAAATTTTTTAAATTTTATCTTTCAAAATGGACTTCTTTTTTGGATTCATAATTTTAAAAATTATCTTAGGGTGAAATTTTGGTACTTTTCGGATAACTTTCATATTTTGATGAATAGTGAAAATTTCTAATTTTTAATTAAAAAAAAATTTTTTAATCAAAATAATTAATAGTGATAAATTATTAATTTGAGTGGTTTTAAAGTATATTTAGAATATATTATATACTATTTAATACAATGTTGGTCAGAGACATAATTTCACATTTAAACCAGACATAAACAAGTATCAATATTTTGATAGTTATTATTTTTTAAAAACACGCTATTTGTTTTGACAAGAAGAATTAATTTTTAAATTAATTAAATAAACATATATGTTCAGAATTTGGTAAAATAGACATAATTTTTGAATTCATAATTTCAAATATAGCTTAGACCTAATTTTTGGTATTTTACTGAAAACATTCAATTTTTTATGAATAGTGAAAAATATTGAGTTATAGTTTAAAACCAAATTTTTATTTAAATTTTTATTTATTTTATTTAAATTTAATTAAGCTCAAAATAGATTAATAATAACTATATAAGTTAAATGCAATTAATTGATGTTAGTTTAGAATAATTTTAGATATATAAAAATTTTATTGAACTTTTCACTGTCTTTTACCCACCACCTAGGAGAATTTGGAACTTTACATAAAACTTAATTTTACTACTTCTGTGAGTGGAATTTAAAAAATCCAAGTGACACGGTTAATATCAAGGAGTAAAATGTTCTTAAAAAAATGAAATATTTTTTTTGGTGAATAGTAACTTTTTACTTTTATTTACCACGATTAAAAGTAAATAGGGTAATTATGGCTAAAAATGATATTAATATTACCCTAACTCATGTCCTCATTCTACTGGACAAGTGTATCTATACCAAAAAAATCCTTATGAATAAAATATTATCATTTAGGTCCACTTGTATTAGATTAGGAAATTTATTATTATTTAATTCAAAGAAGAGTTAAAAGAGTTAAAATCAATGTTTAATTACTAAAATTTATTTAATATAGGGTTATACATAAGAAATATTCGATTGTAAATATTAATTGGAAATATAAAATGATTTTATATATAATGGTATTTTATTTATAATTTTTATACATTATATAATTTAATTTATGTATGACACAATAGTGATGCAGTTATTACCGAATTAATGAAATATTAAAATAATTGATATTATAAATATCCAAATAAATGTATTTTGAGACTTTTATAAATTAAACTAATTTTCTAGGATAATAAGACATGTTATTATTGATTTAATTAACTTTTTTCTAAGTAATAATGCTATTATGATTTTCACAGAAATCAAATTCCAAATAGTGTTACAATTGACATAATGGTGTTTTTAAATAAAATATTATATTATTAATTCATTTTCTATTCATAAAAATATAAATTTCGGCCAAATAACTTGTATCATGATAGGATTATCATTAATGGACCACTTTGGGGTCAGTTGGAAGTTTATTGTAAGTTTATTAACCATATAAAATAAAAATACAAAGAGACATGGTAAATTTTAAACTAATTAACTAAGAGTTAAAACTAAAAGATATGGTTAATAATGTGACCCAAACCTATCTAAAATCTATTGGTTGAGTTTTTTTCGAGCTATACCCAACTTAAAATTTAAATAATTTACTTTGGAGCCCTTAAAAACCGAATATGGATTTATTCTAAAATAGTATTTCTAGATTTTCCAAAGGAGCCCCTCACCCCTATTATAAAAGGGCACTCTCCCTTCTCATTAATTCACACCTTCAAAGCCATTTGGCTTGGACAACCTCTGCCCAACTATCCTCACAACTTCCCTAACTTCAACCTAGAGGCCTTAGTTTGATCAGAAAGCCAACCTAAATATCCCTTTTGATCAAATCAAAAGGAAGAACCCGAAAAAGAGGTAATGTTTTCACCACCCTTTTTCAAGTTCCTCTCTTCTTCAACTTCTTATTTTTTTTATATTATAAAATAATAACACAAGTATCTTCTATATAATGTGATATTCTTATAAATATGGAACAAACAAATTCATTATTCTATCTATCCCTTGAATGACATGTCACCATACGTGCGTACGTATGGACTACCGTCTCTACGTTGTGGTGAAATCGTTATTCAATATATTATTATTTAGATGGGTATAATAATGATGTTTAATTAATTTAAATAATAAATATAACATGATAATGATTATGTCTATATGATATACCATCCAACTAGATATTATTTTAATATCAAAAGAATCATATTGTCGCTCGTGCGTATATACGGACTACCGTCTCCACGAATGCGATGTCATTCATTCCCCATCATATCCATTTCAGTATAATTTTCATTTAATGATTAAAAATAAAGTTTAAGGAATTGATATAATTCTTTACATGAATAAGATACAACCTACCCATAACAAACATGGCTTACATAACATAGAATATAAAGGAAAATGAGTAAGTTAACACCCGGAATGATGATAATACTAAGATATTACTTACAAATAAATGTTAAAATATCATATATGATATGATAATAATGTAAATTATTCTTGTATAATTCAAGAAAAATTATTTCAAAATTATACATGAGGTTAACCTACCGTCGACCAAGGAAAAAGTACAAATATGGGGTTTCTTATCTCACTCTTATTTTCGTGAGAATTCCATTGTTCACCACTTATTTATTTCATGTGGTGTATGTGTACTTCCCATGATTATATTAATTGTGTAATATAATTTAATTTATGGGTATTTACATCATCATTGTATGATCCTTCTTTCATGTGTGTATGTTTCGTATGTTACCAAATGGATAAGGAAATTTGAAATTTCAATTTCCACTCATTCTGCTATACTCATTCTTCATTGATTATATTACTCCATGATTATGTGAGGAATAATTATTCATTTGATCATGTAATAATTTCCACTCCCCTTTATTTGGATATACTTTTGATACACATAATCACTCCATTGATAAATTCTCAAGTCATCGGTATGAACTTGATAATAGTAATTTTTTACTCAATCTCGATTTGTTGAGTTAAACATCCAATTCATTGGTGTAGTTTTTACAAGAATATGTGTGAATGTACTTTTTTTGTTTTACAATGAATATCTAATCATATTTAGTGTATTTATATTGTTCACTCATAATTATGTCATTGATTTATCAGTAACCTAAGGATATGGCCTTTATGAGAGATTTCATATCAATTTACATTCCATTGAGACTCCTTTGTTGTTATAGACCAAATCACTTTTATATGGTGTATATAGTGTACTTTAACATAGTATATCATGAATCCCTTTATTCCCATGATATTATAATGTTTTGATTACCTCAATTATTTGTATTCATGTGTCTCTCTATTGGTTAAGAATTCTAACTAAAATGTCGTTTTAAAATGTTTTAAAGATTTATTATTCTAAATCTGTCTCATTAATGTCCATGCTTTAAAAATGGTTTTAAGTATTTTTTTATGGGTACATTAAAGTTCTCAAATCAAAATTACCTTTAAATGTTTCAAAGTGGTATGGGTCACTTTGCTTCAAAAAAAATCTATTTAAAATTGCTTCTTGAAAAATAGTGTGACTTTTAAATGTTTTCAAGCAAAAGGGGGGTATTTCTCTCAATAGTTAATGATTATTTTAATCTATGTTAATATCCTTTATTATTATCGATTGAGGTTAATCTGATACAATACAATCATCCATATTGTATCGAATGAGTTATGTTTGACTATTGATGTGCTATTTTTATACCATTCATGGTTTGTGGATAATGTATTGACATTTCGTATGCTATTTTTAATAAGAATGTTTTGTTCCAAACTTTTCATATGAGGAATTCATTGGACTTAGTAAGTGACGGGTGGAGCATGCTATAACTCTTTAATTCATCGATAGATCTCATGAGACAAACTAGTGTCTTGGAACAAGGCCTTGACAAAATATTATTTGTAGTCTTGGCACGAGACCTTGGCTACATGGTTATGATAGTCTGGCATTATGCATTCTATCATTTTGAAAGTGGTTATTAATATTTTCATATGATTATTCGACTAGTATAATATTCATGTGAATAAGTAAATGTAATTATTTCATTTTATCCTTGTCATATTATGCTGAAGTTTAAGTTTAAAAGGCTTTTGTTTCAGTTATACATTGCCATAAATTTTAATGAATGTTTCCGCTATATTGTTATCCTTACTGAGCATCTGTGCTCACCCCTTTCAATGTTATATTTTTCCTAGGATGTGAAGAAGTATTTTATGAATTACCTGCAGGGATAGTATGAGGGGATATGAAGAAAATATGTTGTTGTAGTTTTTCACTTATTGATGTAATGTAAACTTTGTGAATATATCTAGTGTTTCCAAGGTTACTAAAATAATCAGTCTTTCAAGAATTGATCTTCTGTGATCATTCCAATGTTATGTAATAATGCACCGACTCTGGGTAACTGGGGTCGGGGCGTTACAGTTGGTATCAGTGGAAGTTTAGTACAAACCTTAGGAGCTAGATTTAGATAAACTCTGATTAGAGCACATACCCCTAAGATAGATGTTGAGGATTAGTATAGAAGAACTTCCTAGAATTTTGGTATTGTAGATATTTTGTGATTTTTAAAAGAAATACATCCTTGTCTAGATATGAGCTGGTAGAGGCGGCTCTGGTACAGATGTACTTTGGGTAAAACCCGAAAACACCGCTTTGAGCTAGACTCGAACGGGAACTGGTGCACGACAATAGGCCTTGCTGTACTCTTGGTTACGACACTCCCGTGGGATATGATTAGGATAATTTACATTTTCATTACAAACCAATTTGAATTATTATATATTATATGAGAGTAAATGAACTTGGTTAATCGTAATGTGTTTCAAATTGAGAATATGGTGTCATGTTAATATCTAAATGATTTTATGACTACTGTTACTCACACAATTCTTTCTGGTTTTAGTCAATGGATGGATTCCTAGGATGTCATAGTGACTTTGAGAATGATGTACAAGTTTGGAACAGTGGTGGGAATAAGGAAAAAAATGGAATGTTGATAAGCGTAAAAGATATCATCCTCATGCCAAATAAATTTTCCAAAAATATGATAAAAAATATATATATTAACCAATTCCCAGACTCAACAAAGAAGAGAAAGGTGATGAATGATAAGAGCTCTAGCAGTGGAGACCGTAGAGAAAGGAATCCTCAATTTCCATCATGCAAGAAATGTGGAAAGAGACACCCAGGAAAGTGTCTCAATGGGACAATGAAATGATTTACCTGTGGGAAGGAAGGACATAAAGTGAAGAATTGCCGAAGAAAAATGAAGAGTACTATAGAAGAAGATAAAAATGTTCCAAGAATCCATTTACAGTCATTTTCATTAAAGTTAGGGGACCTGGCCATTACCCGAGTGAATTCCCTATTCTATAGGATAATTTCTTGGACAAAGAAGAAGCTTTGTGGAAATAAATAGTTGGAGAAATGTTTAAAAATTATTAGTGCTTCTTATTTATGGGTTTAATTTGGAATAATTTTCTCTTGTATTTGTAACCCTGCAGTTTTTATGCAAGATTGATATTTGAGTAAGAATTATCTTTTCTCTTGTTGATATAGTTATAAATAACCTTTTAGTTTTATATGATCATTGGGTTTGAGGAAACTACAAGTTATTATAATTTCGGATGAAAATTCAAGGTATGAGAAAATATTTTTGGTTAAATTATGTTATGGTTATTTTGAAAAAATTATCTCATTTTGGTAATGTTATAAAATATAGTTTTTGAAAAGGGAAAACACACAGACCGTGTGACAACACGTCGTGTCGGAAAAAGGTGTGGGAATAGAATCCACAACCAATGAGTGATTGGGATTTATCGCCTACCACTGGACTATGTGAAGTTCCTGGTTAGTGTTACTATTATATTAGTTAAATGATTTTATTGATCAATAATAAGTTGATCTGGGATCTTATGTCTTATCAAATGAATACCCTTACTATAGGAAAATGATTTTGTGATTAAGTGATAAATTTTATTTTGGAAGATGTTCTCTTTGTTGGGAACACTATATGCCCAAGGAAAATAGAATACTATGGGATTTCATTTGATGAGTAATGGTGGATTTTTATCTTTGTTTTTATTGTAGATTTATAGTGATTTGGGTTATTTATGGAAATGATTAACTTATAATAAATAATATGTGACTAGGTTAATTACTTTTAAGTATGTGACTGTAAGTGTAGTTGATGTCATTTGGAGATATAATTTAACGTGGAAGACTACATTCTTATAAGTTTTGGGTTTCAATATTTGTTTTCATTATATAGAATGATTTTAAGGACAATTGATTATTGAATGGTATTTATTTAACTTTGGAGTACTGTTGGTTTTATTTTAGAAATTAAGATTAGTGTTTTTTTCTCTAACGGAATATACATTTGGGGGGTCATCAGAGACTATACTAACAGTTTTGGTTTTGATTAATCTCTAAAGACAAGTTAAATATATAGTTTATCCTACGTGAATCATGTTATTCTATAGAAGATTTTTCTTAGCTCTTCAAGTGTGACCATGTATTCTTGAATACTCATTGTTCAACAAAAATTGAGTTAGTGGTTGAAATTTATTAAAGAATGAAACTTTACATAAAAAGTAAGTATATCTCTTTATGTTCTTAGTCAATATCATAAATGAATTCTTCATCCTTATGTAATGTAACGTAAAACAAAAAAATGTTGTCCGTTAACTTTTCCTACTGGGTGACTAATGACTGTTTGTCCCAACAAAAATTTGTGGTATTCTTGTTGTTAACTTTCTCCTGATCACGTTTTCTATCCCTCTCCATCAGAACTTGAAACTTAGTTTATCGTCCATATAAATTTTTTCCTACATGGAATCCTAGTTTGGGTTATCTTGTGTGACCTTAATACCTCTCATTCTTTCTTTTAATGTTATGGTTTTATTGACTCTTTTTTCGATGTGGGACTTTCCATTATATTCTCAACCCCAATTTTAAAAAATTTCGAGGAAGCAATTTATTGAATGAGGGGATAATGTAACACCCCAAGCTTCCATGGTACGTTTCCTTTTGAATAATGCAATTGCTTGTATTGTACGCAACTTCAAGATTCAAACACACCACTACCAATAAAAGTAGCTATTATGAATAGTAATACCTACTTTTTGAAAATTTATAAATTTTATATTTCAATATGGACTTCATTTTTGGATTCGTAATATCGAAAATTATCTTATGGTGAAATTTTGGTACTTTTCGGATTACTTTCATATTTTGATTAATAGTGAATATTACTAAATTTTAATAAAAAACAAATTTTTTAATCGAAATAATTAATAGTGATAAATTATGAATTTGAGTAGGTTTAAAGTATTTTTAGAATATATTTGTAACATTTAATACAATGTTGGTCATTGGACGTAATATCACATTTAAACCAGATAAAACAAGTGTTAATGTTTTGATAGTTATTGTTTCTTAAAAACACACTATTTGTTTTGACAACAGGAATTAATTTTTAAATAAATTAATGCAACTTATATGTCTCAAATTTGGTAATATAGACATCATTTTTTAATTCATAATATCAAATATAGCTTAGGCCAAATTTTTTGTATTTTTATGAAAACATTCAATTTTTTATGAATAGTGAAAAATACTGTGTTATAGTTTAAAATCAAATTTTTATTTAAATAATTATTTATTTTATTTAAAATTAATTAAGGTCAAAATATATACATAATACCTATATAATTAAATTTTGATTCATTGAAGTTAGTTATGAATAATTTTAGATATATAAATATTTTATTGAACATTTCACCATCTTTTACCCACCCCCTAGGAGAATTTGGAAATTTACATAAAACATAATTTTACCACTTCTGTGAGTGTAATTTCGAAAATCCGATAGACATGGTTAATATCATGGAGTAAAATGTGGTTTGATAAGATAAAAATAATTTTTGGTGAATAGTAACTTTTTACTTTTATTTACCACTGTTAACAGTAAATAGGGCAATTAAGGGTAAAAATTATATTAATATTACCCTAACACATGTCCTAATTCTATTGGAAAAGTTTATATCGACCAAAAACAAACTTAGGAATAAAATATTATCATTTGGGTCCACTTGGATTAGATTAGGACATTTATAATTATTTAATTCAAAGAAGAGTTAAAAGAGTTAAAATCAATGTTTAATTACAAAAACATTTTTAATATATGGTTATACATAAGATAAATTAGATTGTAAATATTAATTAGAAATATAAAAATATTTCCTACATAATGGTATTTTATTTATAATTTATAGACATTATATAATTTAATTTATGTATGACACAATGGTGATGCAGTAAATACTAAATTAATGAAATTTTAAAATAATTTATATTTTAAATATCCAAATAAATGTAATTTGAGACTTTTATAAATTAAACAAATTTCCTAGGATAATATGACATGGTAGGATTTATTTAATTAAATTTTTTTTTGATGTAATCATGTTGTTATGATTTTCACAAAAATAAAATTCCAAATAGTGTCAAAATTGATATAAAAGAGTTTTTAAACCAAATATTATATTATTAATTCATATTCTATTCCTAAAAATCCAAGGATTGGAAAATGAACTTTTATCATGATAGGTGTATCATTAATGGACCACTTTGGGGTCTCTTGGATGTTTATAGTATGTTTATTAAACAAAAAATATAAAAATACAAAGAGACATGGTAAATGTCAAACTAATTAACTAAGAGTTAAAACTAAGAGATAAGGTTAATAATGTTACCCAAACCTGTCTAAAATATTTTGGTTGAGTTTTTGTTGACCTATCCCCACCTTAAACATTAAATAATCTTCTTTGGAGCCATTATAGACTGAATATGGATTTATTATAAAATAATATTTCCAGCTTTTCCAAAGGAGCCCTCACCCCTCTTATAAATGGGCACTCTACCTTCTCTTTAATTCACACCTTCAAATCCATTTGGCTCAGCCAAACTCTATCCAAATATCCTCCTAACATCCCTAACATCATATTAGAGGCCTTATGTTGATCATAAATCCAACCTGAGGAGCCCTTTTGATCAAATCAAAAGGAAGAACCCGAAGAAGAGATAATGTTTTCACCACCCGTTTTCAAGTTCTTTTCTTCTTCAACTTCTTCTTTATTTGTTATTTCTATTCTAAAATAATGACTCCAGTTTCTTCTATATACTGTGAGGTTATTATAAATATGGAACAATCAAATTCATTATTCAATCCATACCTTGAATGACATGTCACCAAACGTGCGTACGTACAAACTACCGTCTCCACATTGTGGTGTAATTGTTATTCAATATATTATTATGTAGATGGTATAATAATGATGTATAATTAATGTAAATAATAAATATAACACGATTATGATTATTTATATATGATATACCATCCAACTATATATTATTTTAATATCATAATAATGTTATTGTCACTCGTGCATACGTACGGACTGCCGTCTCCATGAATGCGATGAGATTCATTCCCCCTCATATCCATTTGATTATAATTCTCATTTAATGATTAAAAATAATGATTAAGTAATTGATATCATTCTGTATATGAATAAGATACAACCTATCCATAACAAACACGACTTACGTAACAAAGAATATAAAGGAAAACAAGTAAGTTAACACCTGAAATGACAATAATACTAAGATATTTTTAACAAATCAATGTTAAAAGACAACATATGATATCATATTAATGTAAATTATTCTTGTATAATTCAATAACAATTATTTCACAATTATACAAGAGGTTAACCAACCGTTGAACAAGGAAAAAGTACAAATTAAGGGGTTTCTTATCCCACTCTAAATTTCGTGAGAATTCCATTTCTCACCACTTATTTATTACACGTGGTGTATGTGTACTGCCCGTGATTGTATTAATTGTGTAATATTCTTTAATTTATGGTTATTTACATCATCATTGTTTTATCCTTCTTTCTTGGGTGTATTTTTCGTATGTTACCAAATCGATAAGGGAATGTGAAATTTCAATTTCCACTCAGTCGGCTTTACGCATACTTCAAAGATTATTTTACTCCATGATTATGTGTGGAATAACTATTCATTTGATTATGTCATAATTTACACTCCCCTTTATGTGGATATTCATTTGATACACATAATCACTCTATTTATAAATTCTCAGGTCATCGGTATGAACTTGATAAGAGTAATTTTTTATTCAATCTCGATTTGTTGAGTTAAACATCCAATTCCTTGGTGTTGTTTTTAAAAGATTATATGTTAATGTAATTTGATTGTTTTACACTTAATATCCAATAATATTGAGTGTATTTATATTTTTAATACATAATTATGTCATTGATTCGTCCTTAACCTAAGGATACTGCTTTTTTTATAGATTTCATCTCAATTTACATTCCATTGAGACTCCTTTGTTATTATACACCAAATCACTTTTATATGGTGTATATAATGTACTTTGACATAGTATATCATGAATCCCTTTATTCTCATGATATTATAATGTTTTTATTAACTCAATTATTTGTATTAATGTGTCTCTCTTTTGGTTAGGAACTCTAACTAAAATAGCATTTTAAAATGTTTTAAAGATTTATTATTCTAAATCGTTCTCATTAATGTCCATGTTTTAAAAATAGTTTTAAGGATTTATTTACAGGGACATTAATGTTTTCAAATCAAAATTCCCTTTAAAATTTTCAAAGTGGTATGGGAGACTTTGATTCAAAAAAATCTATTTTAAATGGCGTCTTGACAAATAGTGTGACATTTAAATGTCTTCAAGCAAAAGGGGGGATATTTCTCTCAATAGTTTGATGATTATTTTAATCTATGTCATTGTCCTTCATTATTCTCGATTGAGGTTAATATAATACAATACAATCAACCATATTGTATCGAATGAGTTATGTTTGACTGTGGATGTGCTATTTTAATACCATTCATGGTTTGTGGAAAAAGTATTGATATTTCCTATGCTAGTTTTAATACAAATGTTATCTTCAAAACTTTTCACATAAGGAATGCATTGGACTTAGTATGTGATGGGTGGAGCCCTATATAGCTCCTCGAGGCATCGGTAGGTCTCATGAGTCAAACTAGTGTCTTGGCACGAGGCCTTGAAAAAATCTTATTTGTAGTCTTAGTATGAGGCCTTGGCTATGTGGTTATGATAGTCTGCAATTATGCATTCCGTCATTATGAAAGTGGTTATTGATATTTTCATATGATTATTTGACTAGTAGAATATCCATGTGAATAAGTAAATGACATTATTTCATTTTATCCTTGTCATATTATGCTGAAGTTCATGTTTTAAAGGCTTTTGTTTTAGTTATTCATTACCTTAAATTTTTATTAATGTTTCTGCTATATTGTTATCCTTACTGAGAATCTAAGATCACTGCTTACAATGTTTTATGTTTCCCATGATGTTAAGATGTATTTTATGAATGACCTGCAGGGATATTATGAGGGGATATGAAGAAAATATGTTGTTTTAGTTTTTCACTTATTGATGTAATGTAAACTTTATGAATATATCTAGTGTTTCCAAGGATACTAAACTAATCGGTCTTTCGAGACATGATATTTTGTGATCATGATAATGTTATGTAATAATGAACCGACTCTGGGTAACTAGGGTTGGGGCATTACATAGATAGCTATATTATAATTTTACCATTTTTTATTATAATATAATTGGTTTGGTAATGTTTGTAAGATGATGATTTACCTAGGAACCTACATGACTATTATATTATTTTATTGATTTTTAATTGAAAGTATTGATTTACTAATATTGGATAATGGGCATTATAAAGTAAAAAAATGATATATTTGAATAACAATGTTTGTTTTTTGGAAAAGGATTCTCATGGGTGTTCATGGTTTTCCCTAGAGTAAGAGGTATCTTCATTTTATGTATCTTAATAAGAATTTTTCACTCATACCAGATTTTAATATATTTTTATAAGGGTATATGTATGGGTAAGGGAATAGAGGAAGTCAAGTTAAAATTAGTGAAGTCATTTGAAGAAAATAAAGCATGTTTTAATTTAAATGTTTTTAATTATAGTCAAAATTAATAATCAATAGATGTCTCCATTTTTAAAATTTTGGTTCATTATATAAGATTTATGATATACTTATCTAAAACTCAAAATCTAGAAGGATCATTAGTATGTTATATAATAGAGTTATATTATGAATTTTAATGTATTTTAATATTTTAATAATTTTATAACAATAATTTTAGAATTTTTTCCCACTATGGAAACAATGAGATTATAGTTAGAATGACTAATGGGAATGCCATCCATCAAAATAATAAATTTTTTGTTGTTATAAATGAAAATATGTAGTTTTTTATACTGATCGGTTAGTTAAATCTAGTTATAAATGGTGGGGGAATCAATGGTAAATATAAACAAGATTTACCATAGTTGAAAATTATGATAGTTAACAAAAAATTGAAACAAAACCCACTATAATTCTATTGAATATCTATTTCAGTGTTGGTCAAAGAATGGATCAATTCCAAATAAAAGATATTATAATTTAGGGGGTGTTCAGAACATATAAAATTTACCCATTCCATTTACCATTTTAAAGTTTGGTTTTTCAATGACAATCTTACATTTAGAATAGAAAATTGATAGATGAGCATGATCCCCTACATTGAGAAACATTTTATAATCTCATAATTGAGAAATACGTCAAAAAGGTAATGACAATCAGGATGGAAAAATAAATATTGTAATTGAGGAAAAAGGATGAATACTTTTTCGTTACGATTTTAAAAAGTTTTATTATATATTTGATGTAAATATGAATGTTTTTGTGATATTTATGTAAAATTAATATATTTTACTCATGTTTTAATCGAATTATTCCATCAGTTTTTGCATTATGTTAATTTTAAAGTTATGATAATGTTTTTCATCTTGATGAGAAATTTAATAAGGATATTCCCAAAACTTATATTCCTCTAGAGGAAAAGAGTATAAAATTGTAGTGGAAGATGGAAGTGGGGATTCATTAATTAAATTTATAAAAAGGTATGTAAATAATGTTATCATCTTATAAAAAAATTGGTAATAAGTGTCCTATAGAATGTATGGAAAATTCTTGAACATGATAGCATTGTGGTATGTTTGGACAATGGGGTTGTGACTATAAATAATAGAGTCCTAAATAATATAAAAATAGGGAAAACCATTTCTAACCATCATTGAGAATTATTAGTTATAATATGATGATCAATTTTTAGAAAATTTTATTACTGTCAATTACTAATGATACTAATCATCATGAATGCGAGTAGAAAATTATATAAAAAACATTTTCTACTACTATGGTTTATATATGGCCATAAAATAAAGTGCTGCATATATATTAATTTATTATTCGAATTATTTTGTTACCCTATTCAACTAGATAAAATTGAATTAACTTATTTATGTGAAAATTTCTTATATATTCGCAGTATCAGATCCTGAAATTATGATAGAACGTTTTTGATTTTTTTTTGAATTAATAATGAAACCATGATTTATTGTAATGATTCAATGATTATTATTGTTATGGTTTTTTCATAATAATTGTATTGGACTGCTTATTGTTGCGTTTGATATTATTATGTGTACGTATTAGATTTTAGATTCTCATGATAATATATATTGATGATCAGATAATGTATTCATCAATGGTGTAATAAAATTGATAAAATATCATGAAGTTGAGAAATTAATTAGAAATGGATGTGAAAGTTACTTATCCCATTTTGCTGAAAATTAAAAAACAAATCTGATTACAAATGTTCAAGAAGTAAATGAATATATGGATGTTTTCCATAATGATTTATCTAGTTTAATTCTTGATCATGTGGATTATTTTAATATTAAATTAATATTTTTTTCTTATCCTATTTCAAAATACCCTAATGAAATCATTAAATTATAAAATTTGGAACCAAAAATGAAATTGAAAGAGTATATAAATAATGTTTTCATTCACAAAAGAAAATCACCTTAGGGAAATAATATTTTATTTTTAAATATAATCATTTCAAAATGAGAATTTATATTTATAAATGTTTCTTTAATAAAATCAAAATTAAGAAAAATACCATTTTTCTATTGTCGATGTTTTTTGGATTAGTTATATAGAGTGAATTTTTTTTCAATGATTGATATTATAGATGGGGTACCATAAGATAATAGTGAATGAGGAATATATATCGAAGTCTATATTTTTGAATACGTATTTGAATTATGAATATTTTCTATTCCCATTATATATCACCCCTATAATTTTTATAATTATTTATTTTTATTGATTTTGATTTCATTGATAGATTCTGTTACCCACAACAATATGTTTAGAATAACAATTTACTATTATTTAAATATTTTGTGTATATTATCACATTTTAATGGGATCGGTGTGTATGAAAAATAATTAATAAATTAATATAAATACACTATATAAATATTTACAAATATATTCATTACTTATCAATTGATTATAATTAAAAATAATTATTTGAAAATGAAGACTATATTTTTTCTGAATGATTGTTTTTATGCACACATTGCATTATTAAGAATAAATTAAATTAATCACAAATAGTGAATTATTATAAAATTCTTTTTACAATAATTATTTAATAATGGTTTTTAAATGTAGAAAAAATTTATTATATGAAAAGGACACAAATAAATATTACATTATTATTAAATATGTATTTTCCTAATAAATAGATAGGTCAAATTTTATTCACTTAATTTAAAATTAATTTATTCAATTTATATTTTTTTATTTATATTAAATAAATTGTATACTTTTATTCTTATGGTTTCCCACTTTATTTGTTGGTCAATATGAATAGTAACCATGATAATGTTTATCACATCGATAATGGGTAAATTGGGTTAATCTATGACTTAATTCAGTGATAAGGCCATAATTTTATTTTTTAATTATAATTATATGAATAGTAATTTTTATTTAAAATCATAGTGAAGAAATTGATTTGTTTAATTATATTTTTTTAAAAAACAATTTAATTTTATATAAATCAAAGAATGTTACAAATTTTCACTCTCATAGTTTAAAATGTACTATAATTGTTCACATCAAGAAATAAAATAATTGTCAGAAGAAATTAATATTCATTTTATAAATAATAAAATTATATTCCTATAGTTAATTTATATCTAATTTTTATATTTTATATTGTTACATTAAATATATACAATACTCTAAAAAAATATTTATTATATTATTATAAAAATAAAATAAATGGTTTTGAATATTTTAACAGTTGTATAATTTTTTTTACTTTATTGTGTTATTTGAGTTATAAGGGTAAATAAGATATATAAGTGTTATTGTATAAGATCATATTTGAATTAATTTTTTTCATTTTTATTATATGTAAAATTAAAATAAATGATACCAAATTAGAAAACGATGATATTTTACAAATAAATATTTTTTAAAATTATTTGAAAATGAAGAAAAAATATTGAAATAAGAAAATTATAGTTGGGTACAGTAAATAATTTCATAACTTTTTCATTTATAGGAAATGTTTTACAATATTGGTAAAAAAATACCACATTTAATATTTTTTAACCATAATTAAAATTAAAATTTGTTACCCAAGGTATAATTAAACAGAAAAATTATAAAAATAGACAAAACATTTATAAATTATATTCTATTATGGGTTTATAATCCCATAATTCATTATATTTCAACCGCCTTCCATTTGGATTCATTTGGCATCACTATTAATTTATTATTATTCATTCTTTTGTGTAAATCTAATATTTCTCCCACCTCAATTACAAAGGAGAACCTCCTCCATCAACTTTTTTCACCACAGTGTACATTATAGCATAGCTAGACTATAAAAAAATCTCTTTTAAAATTCTTTACTCACATGCATGAGGTTTTTATCTTCCTAAAACACCATCCTAATATACAATTATAGTATATCTAAAAGAGTCATTTTAAAGATGTGTTAATCTCATTAACTGGTCACATTCTTTTCCAATATTCTTTAACACCTATAAATACATTTTTTTCATATAATATTAAATTTATTAAATTTATTATTATTGAATGATCCCATTATTATAAAGATACCATTATATAATCTCCTTCCAATCAGATGATAAGCGAGATTATCATTTGTGCATACATAAGACTTACCATCTCCGCATAGATCACTATTTATTTCTCATCATCATCTTTTATGTATTGTATTTAAGATGGGTCTCATGTTTATATATAATATTTATGACATAATTATACTTATATAATGTTTATATATTGTATTCCTTCTATCCTTACAATCCCTTGGGTAATCATAACATCACTTGTGTGTACGTGTGGAATAACATCTCTATGAAATGATGTTATTTGTTTTTATTTAACATTTTATTTAGATGGTAATGTGGATGAATTAGATAAATATATATGTTATATATTATATCATAATGATCCTAGAATTGTGAATTATTATTTATCATTTTTTTCCATCCAATGGAAAATGAAAATATCGTTTATGTGTATGTTGGGCCTACCTTCTTCTGAAATAGTGTAATATATTTTATATATTTAAAATTTATAGAATAATATAAATATTTATATGATTAATATATATGATATTTACACCTTGATTAATATTTTGGAGATGATTCAACCATGACAGATATTCCACTATCATAAATACTAAACTGAAATACCCATGATAAATAAAATAGTAAACAACCCAATATGATAGTTTAAATAAGGAATTATTGATAAAGGGGGTTTTGAATGGTTATAAAGGAATTATATATGATTTTTAAGTATTATAATTATTTGGAATATAATTATATTAAATTTAAATCTATTATATAATGGGTTATAACAAGTACAATAACATTTAGATTCGAGGTTACATAATTTCACCTCACTTTTTTTTTGATGGGACACATTCCATATTCACCATTCATTTATTTTTTGTAGATTATATGGTACACAAGAATGTATTTTATCATTATTATTGATGATACTATGGTATCTATATTTCAATAATAATTGTTTTTCATTCCTGTTGATTATAATTCAAAATTTATTGATGTGGCAAAGAGTTTTATATTACAATCAAAATTATTATCAAGAAAATTTAAGATTAAGTCATAATGATGAAATATTATGATTTGAATATCAAAAGGCATTTGAATTTTATTTTCCTCATGTTATTTCTTAAAAATAGGCATTTTTATTTCATTTTAATTAATTTAGGTACTCATAAAAAATACTTCATCAAGTAAAATAGATTTCATTTTTCTCTGATGTGGAATTTTTTTATAAATCCGTATTTCATATAAAAAAAATAAAAAAAGATTAACTATTATAGTATTATTTTTAAATTAATTTTTAAACATGATTTAAATTTTAAAATACTAATCTAAATGAATCCTCTTTTAATTTTTCAAATGAGGTACTAAGTGACATTAGAAAAACCTTAAAAGGAATGTTTTTTAGCTTACACAACATGAAAAGATTTTTATTCCATCATGATTAATAATTTATTTATATATTCATTTATATGATTACATTATTTTTTTTAATGAAACATTTTAACTTCATAATTGAAAAATATTTTTTTATTAGTTATAACAATATGGAAATGTTATTTTTCTAAAAAGTGACTAAATAAACTTTTAATTTTATTTCTACTTGTAAATTTAAAAAAACTAGATATTAATTTTTTAAACCAAGGATATGATCCAAGGATACCATCCTTATTCATGTTTTTGATGGTTAAAAAATATTATAACATAATTTTTATGAAACCCATATCTTTTCAAAAAGTTATATTGTAACAAAATGTTTATGAAATCCATTTCCATTCCATGGTTATGAGATAATGAAATCGTTATGGATCTCATTTCCATTAATGAGTAGTAATATGAATAATTCATTATGTTCTTGTATAAATCATATGTATGATTCACATTATGTTATGGGTGGGACCTATATTTCAATATAATGGATTGGGTGATGATTAATATCTAATGATATTAAAATTATAGGAAATGGTTGTGAACTCTGTTCATTAAGGGACTTTGACAACTATGATAGAATTTAGAGTGATCCATGACTATTACGACGGCTTGATATGTTATCCCATTCTATGATGACTGTCTCGAAAGAGTTCATTGACTATTATGTAAATGAGTTTATATGAATATAAGTAGTCTAAAATTCAATCTCTTATTCCAATATTAATTATCTATGGTTCTTATTCTCTAATTCTCTTGTGATTAATATCATATAAACTACCATGATTAATTCCATGAGGTAATATTATGATATTTTATATGAGTGGTATGGGTTCGAATTGTGAAAATGATTTTCTTATATCTTTATGATAATTTTATGATTATGTGATCAATTATATATCTATTTATTAACTATACTAGGTATCTGAGGTCACACATTCATATGTTTCCTTTCATAGAATTTAATTAATTGTATTATATATGATATGTTTTAGAAGATTGATAGTTTTGACGATCTATATAGGAGAAAATGTATAACTATTATGAAATTGATTTATTTTTCTATATTCCCAATTTCACTAAACAAAAGGATTATGGAATGGTTTGAAATGTTGTGTAATGAATATTCATCTATTTAGATATAATATCAATTAATTAACATTATGGGTCACCCTAGTTGTTATCAATGAAATGATTTTATAAAATTGAAAAACTATGATGAGAAATGTTTAGTAAGAACCCATGGTATTAATCAAACTATAGGATAAAATCCTACAGCTTTGGTAATTATAATTAATGAACTATGTTTAAATAATGGGTCCATTGACTAATGTGTCACGATTTAGATATCCTATAATTTAGTTTTCATGATTATGTGGTTTCAATCTATGAATATTGTTATATACATTAAATTTTTATATTATAGAAATGGTTGGAATCCAGAGGAATCATTTTTATATTAAATGTGATGGAAAATGTAATGATTTCCCTCAAGATAAGCTGGTTATTATTATAGGGTGAATGAAAATTCTTGTTATTATGATCACATAAAATTATCTTCTTATGAATAAAACTAATCATAAAAGTGAAGAATGTATGGAATTCCAGTCAATTGTATCCTTATTGAGGTAATGTAAACCTTTATTAGTGGGTCCACTATGATTGTAGTCCCTGAGAAATGGATTAATACCATTGAAAATACTTTTAACATTAATAAATATTCTATGAATGATAAATTAATTTATATTTTTATTGATTAAATGCTAAATATGAGGAGTGGTGCAACCTTATCAATATCAAGAGAGAATAAAAAAAATTAAATCTATCAATTTGTATTAATATCAAATAGTATTGATCGGTATGAAAATTCCTTTTATTATTAAAAGGAGTAAAAATTCATTATTTTAATGTATAATTATTATAATTATGTTGGTATATATGAGGAAAGTTTCACAAGAATTTGGAGTTATTCTTCTAGAATTATCATCTAACATGAATGTTAGGGTTGACTGATTATTCAGTAGCTTAAAATCAAGTTTCCAAAGGGATTTATCAATAGGAATCATCAATATCTAAGAATCCAATGATATATTTTCTCTTATTTGGGATATGCATTTTTGAGTTACCAATTAATCTCCTAGTTTCAATATATAAATATAAATAGGGTTGAATTAAATTTCTAAAAACCATGGAGAGGATATGGACAGATTTCCTTCATTATTATGATTTGGAAGAAAATGTGGGAGATTATTTCATATAAAATTATAATTATAAAAAATTAAATTCATTTTAAAAATCATATTGAGAAAATTATGTGAATATAATTTTTTTAGAATTTTTAGAAAAAATACATTTTTTAATGAATAGTTAAATAACTAATTCTAATTGAAAAATATATAT
This sequence comes from Viscum album, assembly GCA_963277665.1. Classification (NCBI taxonomy): domain Eukaryota; kingdom Viridiplantae; phylum Streptophyta; class Magnoliopsida; order Santalales; family Viscaceae; genus Viscum; species Viscum album. Next base: position 1,117,700,587 of record OY728146.1, read on the forward strand.
ATTTTTTATGTATTTGATAGTTATATTTCAATATTTATGAGTTTTATATATTTTTAGTAAATATTTATTTAAAATAAACAATTTTTTATGAAAATAATTTTGTTATTTAATTTATTTTAAATACATTTTTATATTAAAATGGTTATTTTTCTTTGAAAATATTTTCTCATCACATTTTTTAATTTTATTTCTAAATTATATTCCAAAATTATGTTAATTGAATAATGAAATATGCGTTCGATATTTTTAATCATTATGATTATGTTCTGTAAATAGGAAAATTTTAAATTTTTTCATTTTTAATAGTAATCATAATAATAGTTATTTCCACTATAAAGGTAAAGGTGTAAAAATAAAGTTAAAAATAAAATGATAGGAAAATTAGAAGGACCACAACACTTTAATAAAATATAATATATATGTATATATAATCTATAATAATACAAATGTAGAATATATGGTATAAGGACCCGACCTTATAACATTACATAATCATGAACTAAATGAATAATTCACATAGAGGATCTTTTTAGGTTTAGAGTTTTAGAAAATTAGGACATAAGTATTACATCTCAAATGATTACCGAGTAGACACTTCTACTAAGTTTCCATAAAATAAAAACTCTTAAAAAGAATCATGTCTAGTTCCATGTTTTAGATAGCATGTCATTCCTTCAGCCCATCCATGACCCTATTAATATTTAAGTCATGTGGAAAACATTTCAAAAACATGGGAAGAGCATAAAAATCCCAGTAAATGATACACAATGAAGGAAAACTGTTAGGTTTTCCAAACAACAACTAAAACATGAATACTTTATCAAAGTAATACATTTCACCATTATGAACTATTCATTGAATAAAATATCACTACTTTTCCATTGTAACCAAATGATTACTATAAAACCATATAAAGAAGACATAACAAATAAAGGTATCTTGGGATATAAACATACTTAAATGGAATAAACATATGGTCGACTTCCACACATATCACTAAATGGAAAACCCATATGGCCGATTTCCAAAACCAATGCATTGGAGGTTATAAAGTAACCACCTGTCATGGTATTCACGGAACCACCCGTCATATGGTTTATCACGTAACCACCCGTCAAATGTCCAAGTACCATTATAACACATAAAATATTTCAAATATAACCATTTCACCAATAAGGTTTCATTTGCATTCACAAGGTGTAATTTCATGATATTCAAATAATCAATCCATCTTCAAAAACCATTTAAAAAAGGATTTTTGAATCAAAGTGTCCCATACCAGTTTAATGATTTTAATGGAATTATAATTTTAAAACATTAATGTCCATGTAAATAAATAATAAAAACCATTTTTTAAACATGGACATTATTGATAATAATAAATCATTAAAACATTTTAAATTGATATTTTGTAAAAGATTTTTTTAACAAAATGAGAGACTCTTGAATAAAAATAAATGCAGAATAAAATTTAATATGAAATTTATAATATCATTAGAATAAAGTAATTAATGATAGAATATGTCAAAGGATAGTATATACACCATATAAGAGTGAATTGGTACAAAACAATAATGAAGTCTTAATGGAAATGTAAATTGAGATGAAATCCATTATAAAGATGGTATCCTTAAATTAAAGAAAAATCAATATCATAATTATGTGTGAAAAATAAAAATACACCCAATATAAGTGGATATAAAGTGTAAAACAATCATAGTTCATTCACTCATATTCATAGGATGACATATTCAATAACTACAAGTTGAACCCAATGAAATCGAAATTGGGTTAAGAAGTTCCCTTTTAAAATTCGACAGCCTAACGGTGTTACATTAAAATTAAGAAAATGATTTGATGAGAAAAAAAGGGTACCTAATCACTTGTAAATAAATTTTACATCAATAAGGATATATAAGAACATATCCCAACATAATAAGATGTAAATTAAAGGACATAACAAAAAGAAGTCTTTTAAAAAGAAGAGGGTGAAAGGTTCCCTTACCGGTTTGGTAACTTACAAAAAAAATGACACATGATAGAAGGATCATACAATGAAGATGAAATTAATTATAAATGAAATTATATTACACAATAGTGTACAATAATGGGAAGTACATACCTCATAGAAAAGGAAATAGTGGGGAATATATCATGAATCTCACGGGAATAAAAAGTGATATGAACCCCTTTACCACGTTGTAATCAATAAATTCTTAAGAACAAAAGTTAATAACCACCAAATAAATCACATAATTTCATGAATATACAGATAATAATGAAAATATATATGAAATTTCAGTATAAAATACACCACATGCAATAAATAAGTGGCAAACAATGGAAATCTCACAGAATTAAAAGTGCGATAAGAAAATTCCTTACAAAAATTTGGCGGCCTTATGGAGCCACATAAAAATTCATAAAATGGATTGATGAGATTAAGAGGGGTATCTCATAATTTTAAAATAAAAATTAAAATATGTTGAATATAAAATAACATCCTCTAACATAAGAACATGGAGATAAAACAAATGATATAAATGAGAGTACTTGAAAATAAAGAGAGAGGTCGGATCCCTTACCTCAAGTTCGACTTGTCTTGTTCGTTTTTATATTCTGGAAAAATAAACTCAGTTAAATTTATAATTGCTTAATTAAATCCATTAAAGATTATTATTCAGTACATATCACATATTATAATGTTATAATCATTGGTTATTAATGTGAGTTCATATTAGATGTTTTTTTCGATGTTCGGTACATTAGTCAAAATTGAAGTTGTTAGAAATGAATTTTCCATGTAGTTATAGGTACATCATCTCCAGAATAGTATTAATGACTTAAATATCATATATATACAGTATATATTAATTTTATACAATTTCATAACATTTATAGATAAAAAAAATGAAATTCACTATTCATGGTGACGGAATGTCGTACATACGCATCAATGCTAATTTCATTTATTTGTCATATTAATGGAATTAAAACTAAATGAGAGATATATATATTATAATTACAGAATGGTATCCATCATATAGATGTGTTATATGACATATATATCCATTATATATATGTACTTATAATAGTACATAACATTTGGATATAAGAAAAGAAATGTACCGTTCATGGAGACGGTAAGCCGTGCGTACGCATGAACGCTACTTTGATTTCTATTTCATACTTTAATGGAATGAAAAAAATAATGATACATAGGTATATTATTATTACAGTATAATATAATATATAACATCATTAAATCCATCCTTTATACATCCCACATATGGTATTAAGGATTCAAATCACTTTGAGGGCGCGGTAGACTGCACTTCCTAAAATGAAATTATCACGTTTACCCATTATAGAAACCTTAAAGGTATGGAATAAATGAAAAATACAAAAGCATAAGGAATACATAAACATAATATATATATCATATAAAAATACAGTGACAACTTAATGGCCACCATGAGAGGTGTTAAAAGAAGATTGAACAACCATCGTTTTGTGAGGCAGTTATTCGCCACCCACAGAAACAGTATGTTCTTTAACCATTAGATAGAGGTGTGTATGAGTGTAGCTATAATCATCCACATAACAGCATCCTAGTATCATTAAGATACTAGTTATGTTACAAATGAAAGGAATAAAAATGTTTTTAGGGGATTGGAGAAGGAAAATAAAACAAAAGAACATAAGAGAAGACATTTCCTTTAAATCGGATAACTCCCTTAGTTTTGAACCAAAAGGGTTTCATGAAGAGATTTCTGCCTAATGTAATGCTTATATTTTGAATAGAGTGATGTGAATAAATAATATGAGCAGATTTTGGTTGATCCAAATGCTTGAGAGGTGTGGGTAAGGGGTATAGGTGGGGGCATTTTATAAGAGAGAGGATGGTCACTCTTGGAAAGTCATGAAAAGTTACTTTATTATAAAATGAATTTCGGATATTATAGTTCCCAAATTTATATATTTCGAGTGTAAGGTGATAAGGTTTATAAATAAACCCATAAAATAGGTTTTCGACACATGTAAGACTTATAATTTACCTTATCTTCTTGTTTTATTTAAATCGTTCATTTATGAGGTAATTGATGCATCATCATAGTGTCATAAATAAATTAATTTATTTAATGTATAAAAATTATAAAAAAATAATATGATGTAGGAAATACTTTTATATTTCCAATTAATATTTATAGTCAAAAATATGACCTGTATAACCCCATGTAAAAATTATTTTTGTAAAACAATACATATTTGTGATGTTTTAATTTTAACTTTAAATAAAAAGTTATTATTGTCATTTTCATACCCAAGTGGCTCCATGCGGTCCCCTAGTTGACCCATGGATTGTCTTGGTCGGCCATGAATCATAAAACATGGGTAGGACATGTGTCATGGTCATTTCATATTGTTATAACTTTATCATTACCTTAAATTACAGTAATTACATTTAATCGCAATTAACAAAACGTAAAACTTACGATTCACCAAAAATTATTTTCATCCCATTGAACCAAATTTTACATCCTAATGAAAACAATTTATGTTGTATGCTTGAAATTCAAATGACAGAGGTGGTAAATTTTCATTTAAATGAAAAATCAGTTTTTTAACTACCACTTAGTGGTTTCACTATTCATCAAAAATTGATGTTTTTCAAAAAAATACCAAAAATTCACCCTATTACATATTTGATCTTCCAAATTCAAAAATGATGTCTATTATATATAATTTAAAATATATAAGTTAAAATAATCAATTTAATAATTAATTCCCGTGGTCAAAATAAATAGCATGTTTTTATGAAACAAAATATATCAAAAGATTGACCCTGGTTTAAGTCCAACATCAAAGTGAAATAAACTCAAATGACCCCATTGGATTAAATGGAAAAAGTATATTCTAATTGAATATTAAGACAATTTCAAAATATAATCTATTAATATAAATAAATAAGATTATATTGAGGTTTTGAATTAAAATACAACATTTTACACAATTCATTAAAAAAATGAACTTTATCGGAAAAATACCAAAAATTTATACAAAGTAAATTTTGATGTCCCGATTCTAAAAAAAAATTATTTCGTCAAATATAACATATATAATTGTCAAAAAGTGGATTTAAAAGAGGTTCTCCATCAAATGGAGGTTAATCGGCCTTTTAAAGAATATTAGAATATTTACGCTTAAAATTGGATTCATTCGCATTTTAAGACTCTAAAATTTATTTGAATAAATGAAAAAATATTTGATAATCATATATAATCATTTGGTAGTTAGTTATATTCATTCCTACCATTACAATGTCTAGGACTTAACTTCCATTTAAAATAATATTATTATATTATTAGTGTGCAACGTAAGATTTAGAAGAAACTCGTTGTTGCGTATTGGGTACCCCATCGAACATACAATACCATTTTAAGTAATATTAATATTCTATTCATAAATATGAAAATTACATATTCATTATTCACCTAGGATGTTACATCCTTCCCCCCTTTTGAAAATTCCGTCCTCGCAGTTTTAAAATTGGGATTGGAAACTTTATTGAAAGCCCCACATCGAAAAAGGAGTCAATTAAACTGTCACTTAAAAAGAAACAAAGGAAAGTACCAAGGTCACCAAAGATAACCCATACATGGATTCCATGTAGGAAAACATGGATATGAAGGAAAAAAACAAATGGTCATGCTCTGATGGAGAGTGATAGAAAACAATATTAGGAGAATGTTAACCACAAGAAAATCACAAACTTGTGATGGGTTAAACGGTATTTGATTCCTCAGTAGGAAAAGATAACAAATAAATTTTTTTTAAGTTAGTTTCATTAAGGAATTTATTTATGAGCTTAAATAAATCCTATGGATACTTAGGTACTTGTCATGTAGAATTTAATCTCTTACTAGATTTCTTACACAAACTCATATTTTCTCCAAAAGAGGAGTATTTAGGATGACTTGTTCACATTAATAGCTCTATAATCAACTTATAGAGAATAAACTAATACACAAATGAGAACTATATATTTTCCATGTCTTTAGACCTTAAACAAAATCAAAATTGTTAGAACAAGATCAGATAATCCACAAAAGGATAATCCTTTATAAAAAGAAAATATATTATTAATCTCCAGAATTTGTCCAACCAAACCCAAAGTTCAACGAAGACCATTCAATAAAAACTTTGTCCATAAAATTATTCAATGTAAACCAAAATAATATTTAAACCCAAATATTTGAAGGATTTAATCACATAGTCTTCCAAGGTAAAGAAATTAGCATTTATCTCCAAATAACATCAGTTGCTCTTAAAGTCTCGTATTGAAAAGTAATTAACCTAATCTAATATCCTCCATGATAGGTCAATATTTCCCTAGATAACCCAAAATCAACTTATTCTTCAGTTATAAAATTATATAACTAAAAATAATTTGTCATACTTACTAGGGACTTCACATAGACCTGTGGTAGGCGATAAATACCAGTCGTACTTTGGTTGTGGGTTCGATTCCCATAGCTTTGTCTAACGCGATGGGTTGTCATAGGGTCTGTGTGTTGTAATTTATCCAAAGCTATATAATTCTCAAAACATTCCCCAAAAAGAGATAAATTCATAAAAAATAACCATAACATAATTTAACCTCAATTTTATCCAATGCCTTTCATTTCCCATCATACCATATAATAACCCATAATTACCTCAAAAGTAAGGATCATATAAATCTTAATGGTTACCATTATAATTATTACCTGAACTACCACATTGAGTTGGTCATCTCGTACATGATGCATTAGAGAACTCAACAAGGTTCAAGTGGTTAATCATGTCTCCTGATAGTTGGTTTAGAATAAACATGAGATTTATCATTGAATCCCCCATTTCATCTTGTCTCTTAATCAGAGAACCACCACAGTTTCCTTCAAAACCGTTGTCACTTTGGTGCCTACTAGATCCAACCATTTACTAAACCAAAAAGGACAGTGTAAGTATATCATTAGAATCATCATATAATACTAAGATATAATTATTCATGATATCTTAAACTCATTAACTTTATCTAAAACTATGACCCATTCTGAAATCCTAACCATTATGGTAATGTCACTTGTGATTAAAGTATACTCTAACCTGTAAGGTTTTCTATACCGACCTCTGGTACCAACTATAAGGACCTGAACTTATAACATTACATAATCATGAATTAAATGAATAATTCACATAGATGATATTTTTAGGTTTAGAATTTTAGAGAATTAGGACATAACTATTACATACCAAAAGATTACAGAGTAGACACTTCTAGTAAGATTCCATAAATCAAAAACTCTTTTAAAAGAAACATATCTATTTCTATGTTTTATATTGCATGTATTTCCTTGATCCCATCCTTGACACTATTCATCATTATGTCCTGTGGAAAACTTTTCAAAAACTTGGGATGAGCATAAAACGCCCAGTAAAGGATACAAAAAGAATGAAAACTGTTAGTTTTTCAAAACAACAAGTAAAACATGAATACATTATCAATGTAATACATTTCACCTTTATGAAGTAGTAAATACTCTTCACTGAATAAAATATCAATTCTTATCTTTTCTAACCAAAAGATTACCATAAACCCATATAATGAACACATAATATATAAAGGTAACTTGGGACATAAACATAATTCAATGTAATAACCATACGGTCGACTTCCACACATATCACTAAATGGAATATCCATACGGCCTAATTCCATACCCAATACATTAGAGGTTTTAACGTAACCACCCGTCCTGGTATTCACGGCACCACCCATCATATGGTTTATCACGTAACCACCCGTCAAATGTCTATATACCATCATAACACATAAAATATTTTAAATATAACCATTTCACCAATAACATTTCATTTTCAATCAGAAGGACTAGTATCAAGATATTGAAATAATCATTCCATCTTTAAAAACCATTTAAAAAAGGATTTTTGAATCAAAGTGTCCCATACGCCATTGAATATTTAAATGGAATTATAATTTTAAAACATTAATTCCCATATAAATAAATACTAAAAACTATTTTTTAAACATGGACATTAATGATAATAATAATTCTTTAAAACATTTAATATTGATATTTTTGTTAAAGAGGTTTGTAACAAAATGAGAGACTCTTGAATACAAATAATTGTGAAATAACATTTAATCAGAACGTTATAATATCATGAAATTAAAGGTATTCATGATATAATATGTCAAAGTATAGTATATACACAATATATGAGTGAATTGGTGCATAACAATAATGAAGTCTCAATAGAAATGTAAATTGAGATGAAATCCATTATAAAGATGGTATCCTTAAATTAAGGATAAATAAATATCATAATTATGTGTGAAAAATATAAATACACCAAATATAAGTGGATATTAATTGTAAAACAGTCATAGTTAATTCACACATATTGATAGGATGACATATTCAATAACTACAAGTTTTACCCAATGAAATCGAAATTGGGTTAAGAAGATCCGTTGTAAAAATTCGACAGCCTAACGACGTTACATTAAAATTAGGAAAATGAGTTGATGAGACAAAAAGGGTATCTCGTCACTTGAATTTTTTTTACATCAATAAGGATATATATTATAACATATAACAACATAATAAGATGTAAATTAAAAGACATAATAAAAAGAAGTCTTTTAAAAGGAGGAGGGTGAAAAGTTCCCTTACCGGTTTGGTAACATACAAAACATATGCCACATGATATAAGGATCATAAAATGAAGATGTAAATACTTATAAATAAAATTATAATACACAAAGATTACAATCATGGGTAGTATACACACCACACAAAATTAAATAGTGGCGAATATAGCATGAATCTCAAGGGAATAAAAAGTGAGATGAAACCCTTTACCACATTGTAAACAATCTAGTCATAAGAAAAAAAGTTAATAACCACCAAATGAATCACGGAATATCATGAATATAAATATAATACTGAAAATATATATCAAATGGAAGTATAAAATACACCACATGCAATAAATAAGTTGCAACCAGTGGAAATCTCACAGAATTAAAAGTGAGATAAGAAAATCCCTTACAAAAATTCCACAGCCTAACAACGCCACATAAAAATTCATTAAATGATTTGATGAGAGTAAGATGGGTATCTCATCATATTAAAATTCAAATTAAATTATGTTGAATATAAAAGAACCTACTCCAACATAATAACATAGAGCATAAAATAAATGACATAAAAGAGAGTACTTGAAAAGAAAGAGAGTGGTCAGATCCCTTACCTCAAGTCCGACATGTCTTGTTCGTTTCATTATATTACTGAATAATAAACATTGGTAACTTTATAATTTCTTAAGGACCTCCTATAAAGACTATTATTCAGTTCATATCACATATTATAATGTTATAAAAATTAGTTAATAATGTGAGTTCATATCTTACGTTTTTGTCGATATTCAGTACATGAGTCAAAATTGAACTTCTTTGAATATAAGTTTCCATGTAGTTTTAGGTACATCAACTATAGAATAGTATTAATGATTTAAATATCATATATATCCATTATATATTCATTTTATTCTTTTCCATAACATTTTGAGACAAAAAAATGTAATGCACTGCTCTTGGAGACGGCAGGTCGTAAGTACGCATGCACGCTACTTTCATTTCTTTGTCATATGAATGGAATTAAAAATAAATGAGAGATATATATATTATAATTCCAGAATGATATCCATAATTTAATATAATATATGACATATAAATCCATTATATATATGTAATTATAATAGTACATAACATTTGGGGTTAAAAAATGAAATGTACCATTCATGGAGAGGGTAAGTCGTACGTAATCATGAACGCTACTTTAATTTCTATTTCATACATTAATGGAATGAAAAAAATAATGATACATAGGTATATTAAAATTATAGTATAATATAATATATAACATCATTAAATCCATCCTTTATACATCCCACATATGGTATTAACGATTCAAATCACTTTGAGGGGGCGGTAGTCCGCACTTCCTAAAATGAAATTATCGCGTTTACCCATTATGGAAACCATAAAGGTAAGGAATAAATGAGAAATACAGAAGGATAATGAATACATAAAAATAATTTATATATCATATATAAAAATAGTGACATCTTAATGGCCACCTTGAGAGGTGTTAAAAGAAGATTAAACAATCATTGTTTTGTGAGGCAGTAATTCGCCACTCACAGAAACAGTATGTTCTTTAACCATTAGATGGAGGTGTGTGTGAGTTTATCTTTAATACTCATCATAACAGAATCTAAATATTTTTATTATACTGATGTTGTTACAAAAGAAATGAATAAAAATAGTTTAGGGGATTGGAGAAGCAAAATAAAACAAAAAAACATAAGAGAAGACATTACCTTTAAATCGGGTAACTCCCTTTGGTTTAAACCAAAAGGGTTTCTTGAAGAGATTTCTACCTAAGGTAAGGCTTATAAGATTAAGAGAGGGATGTGGATAAATAAAATGAGCATATTTTGGTTGAGCCAATGGCTTGAGGGGTGTGGGTAAGTGGGTAGAGGTGGGGGCCTTTTATATGAGGGAGGAGGGGCACTCTTGGAATGTCTTGAAAAGTTACTCTATTATAAAATGATTTATGGATATTAAAGGTCCCAAAATTATATATTTCTAGTGGTACAATGATAAGGATTCTAAATCCACCCATAAAAATGGTTTTTGGCATGTGTAACACTTATACTTTACCTTATCTATTCATTTTATTTAAATCGTTCATTTATGAGGTAATTGTTGCATCATCATAGTGTCATACAAAAATTTATTTATTTAATTTATAAAAATTATAAAAAAAACTATTATGATGTAGAAAATATTTTTATCTTTACAATGAATATTTATAGTTAAAATATGACTTGTATAACCCCATATAAATTTTTTTTAGTAAAATAATACATGTTTGTGACATTTTTATTTTAACTTTAAATAAAATGTTATTGATGTCATTTTCTTACCCAAGTGTCTTCATGTGGTCCCCATGTTGACCCATGTATTGTCTTGGTCGGGCATGACTCATACAATAAGGGTAGGACATGTGTCAAGGTCATTTCATATTATTATAACATTATCTTTACAGTAAATTACGCTAATTATATTTAATCGTGATTAATAAAAGTTTAAAGTTACTATTAACCAAAAATTATTTTTATCCCATTGAACCAAAATTTACATCCTAATGACAACCATGTATGATGGATTTTTGAAATTAAAATCACAGAGGTGGTAAAATTTCATTTAAACGAAAAATCATTTTTTTAACTACCACTTAGTGGTTTCACTATTCATCAAAATTTGATGTTTTTCAGAAAAATACCAAAAATTCACCCTAAGCCATATTTGATATTCTGAATTAAAAAATGATATCTATTTTACAAAATCCAAAACATATAAGTTTCATTAATCAATTTCTTAATTAATTCCCATTGTCAAAACAAATAGCGTGTTTTGAAGAAACAAAATATATCAAAAGATTGACCCTAGTTTAAGTCCAATTTCTATGTGAAAACAACATCAATTACCACCAATGGTGTAACATCCCGGGTAAATAACGAATAAAATTTTTTCATACTTATTAATATTTACAAATTAAATATTAATTTTACTTTAAAGGGGTTTCTATGTTCGATAGCATACCCGATACGCAACAAAGAGTTTCTTTGAAATCTTATGTTGCACACTAGTAATAAAATAATAGTATTTTAAATTGTAGTTAACACATAGTTGTTGTATTGGAGGGAATGGAAATAAATAACTAAAATATGATTATATATGTTTTTTTAAATGTTTTTACTTTTATCTAATAAAAGATAAAGGCTTAAAATACGGAAAGAATTCAATTTTATGCGTATATGCCCTAGTTTTCACTAAAGGTTCATTTATCACCTTTTCATGGTGAACCGTCATTAAATATAGTTTTGTTCAGTCTTATAAATTCTATGGGACCAAATGAAACTATTCTTTAGAATCGGGACATCAAAATTTACTTTGTGAAATTTTTTGGTATTTTTCTGATAAAGTACATTTTTTAATGAATAGTGTAAAATGTTGTATTTTAATTCAAAACCTCATTTTAATCTAATTTATTTATATGATTAGATTATCTTTTGAATTTGTTTTAAAGTGAAATTATGAAATATTTTCATCATTAAATCCAATAGTGGTCATTGGAATTAAGTTCACGTTGAAATCGGACTTAAACTAGTGTCAATCTTTTGATACTTATTGTTTCATAAAAACACGCTATTTGTCATGACAACGGGAATTAATTATTAAAATAATTAATGTGACTTATATGATTTGAATTTTTTAAAATAGACATCATTTTTGAATTCAGAATATCAAATATAGCTTAGGGTGAAGTTTTGGTATTTTTCTGAAAAACTTCAATTTTTGATTAATAGTGAAACCACTAAGTGGTAGTTAAAGAAACTGATTTTTCGTTTAAAAGAAACTTTGTCACTTCTGTGTTTTGAATATAAAAAATCCAAAATACATGGTTTTCATTAATATGTAAAATGTGGTTCAATGGGATTACAATAATTTTTTGGTGAATAGTAACTTATTAAGTTTTTAATCGCGATTAGAGGTAATTAGTGTAATTTAAGGTAAAAATAATGTTGTAATAATATGAAATGACCTTGAAACATGTCCTAACCTCATTTGATGTGTCATGGGCGACCAGGAAAATCCATGGGTCAACTTGGGGACCCCATGAAGCCACTTTGGTTGTAAAATGACATTAATAACATTTTATTTAAAGTAAAAGTAAAAATGTCACAAACATGAGTTATTTTACTAAAAAAAAATTTACATGGGGTTATAAAAGTCCGATTTTTGACTATAAATATTCATTGGAAAGATAAACATATTTCCTATATCATAGTATTTTTTTAATAATTTTTATACATTAAATAAATTAAATTATTTATGACATCATGATGATGCAATGATGACCTCATTATTTAACGATTTAAATAAAATAGAAAGATAATGTAAAATCTAAGACCTACACATGTCAAAAACCTATTGGATGGGTGGATTTCGAACACTTATAATCGTATCCTTGAAAAAAATCAATGTGGGACCATTAAAATCCTAAACTCATTCTAAAATAAAGTAACATTTCCTTACTTTCCAAGAGTGCCCCTCCTCTCCTCTTATATAAGGCCCCCACCTCTACCTCCATACCCACACTTCCAAAGCCTTTGGATCTGCAAACCCCTAACCATTTTGTCTCTCAAAATCCCTCTATTGCACCTTGAAGCCTCACTTTGGGAAGAAGGCTTCCCAAGGAATCCTTTGAGCTCAAACCAAAGGGAGTTACCCGATTTTAAGGTAATGTCTTCACTTGAGTCCTTTTGTTTTATTTTGCTTCTCCAACCCCCTAAACTCCTTTTATTCATTTATTTTGTAACAAATCCAGTATATTAAATATACTAGGATGTTTTTATAAGAAGGATTCTAGCTACACTTACACACACCTAAATCTAATGGTTAAAGAACATACTGTTTCAGTGGATGGTGAATTTCTGCCTCCCGAAACGATGATTGTCCAACATTTTTTTAACACCTTCAAAAGTGGCCATTAAGAAGACAATATAATTATATATGATATATAATATGTTTATGTTTTACATAAGCTTATGTATTTTTCATTTTGGTAATACCTTTATGGTTTCCATTATGGGTAAACGCGATATCTTCTTTTAAGGAAGTGCAGACTACCGCCCCCTCAAAGTGATTTGATTTTGTTAATGCCATATGTGGGATGTATAAAGGATTTAATTAATGGTATTATATATGATATTATAATGGAATTATAATATACCTTTATATCATTATTATTCCATTCCATAAAAATATGAAATAGAAATGAAAGTAGCGTTCATGCGTACGTACAGCTTACCGTCTCCATGAACGGTGCATTTCATTTCTTACCTCTAAATGATTATGTAATATTATAAATTCATGTATATACTGGATATATATGATATATATGATATCTAAATCATGAATATAATTATTGATATAATGGATGTTTTACCACATGAATAACTTGTAATTATAAAGAGTTTATTTTTTACTCAAGTGCCAAGGATCGACAAAACGACCATTTTTAACATAAATAATTACATAGTGTTCATAACCTGGTAATAAGTGATATAAGAGGAATAATGAACTTGAAAAGGGTTCTAAAGAAAGTATAAATTAACTCAGGTTTATTATTTGGGAGGTTAAAGAATGATCGAGTCAAGTTGGACCCGAGGTAAGGGACTTCCTCTCAATCTCCTTTCATTGAGGCATATTTCGTTTTATACACAACTATCTATTATACGGTGTATAAACCCCTTTGAAGTTTACTTTTATACAAAAGGAATCATTTTCTACAAAGCGTTTTACTAAATGACAAAAAGGAATGTTTCTTTTAATGTATGCGGTGACAACGACCTTTTCCGCCACTGCAAGTATTATTTGGTCTTTGGCTTCCTTAATAAGCCATGATGTTTTTAAAATGAAATAAATACAATATACTCTTTTATGTATTTTGGTATTGAAAATGGTTTTTATAATTGATTTTTTTATTTCAATATATTTATGTGATATATTGCGATCAAAGTGTGGAAATGTTCTCTTTCCATTATATTTTTTTTATGTCTTATGATTTTATAATGGTACTTAGACATTTGACATGTGGTTACGTGATAAACCATATGACGGGTGGTGCCGTGAATACCAGGATGGGTGGTTACGTTATAACCTCTAATGCATTGGGTATGGAAGTCAACCGTATGGCTATTCCAATAAGTATGTGTTGAAGTCGGCCGTATGGCTATTCCATTAAGTGATATGTGTGGAAGTCGACCGTATGGTTATTCTACTTAAGTATGTTTATGTCGCAAGTTACCTTTATATGTTATGTGATCTTTTTATGGGTTTTATGGTAATATTTTCATTACAAAGGGGTAAGTAATGATCTTTTATTTGGTGAAGAGTTTTTAGTACTTAATAAAGGTGAAAAGTATTACTTTGATAAAGTATACATGGTTTACTTGTTGTCTTGATAAACTAACACTTTTCATTCTTTGTGTATCCCTTACTGAGCTCTTTATGCTCACCCCAAGTTTTTTTGAAATGTTTTTCACAGGACCTAATGTAAAATAGGGTCAAGGATGGGATCAAGGGAAAGTCATGCTATATAAAACTTGGAACTATACATGTTTCTTTTTAAGAGTTTTTTATTCTATGGAAACATAGTAGAAGTGTCAAATTTGTAATCTTTTGAGATGTAGCGGTTATGTTCTAATTCTCTAAAACTCTAAACATGAAAAGATCCTCAATGTGAATTATTCTTTTAATTCAATATTAAGAGATGTTTAAGGTCGGGGCCTTATAGTTGGTATCAGAGGTCGGTTTAGACAACTTCAGGAGTTAGAAAAGTGTTAAACTATAATATGATTTAAATGATATAGCATTTACGGATTACCATGTTGCTTCATCTAAGATATTTCTATGTTTAGAATGGTTTTCCACAGAGGAAACAAGGTAGCTATGTTGGGAGGACATCAGGAGGAAGATAACCTTCCAAATCAGTAACCTGAGATGTTCAGAATTGGAACTGAACAGTTTGTTGCAGTGATGGCACAGTTGACTCAGGCCATAAATGGTGGTGGTATCCATGCACGAGATCAGCCAGATCAACCGCAGAGGAACATGTCAGTGGTGGAACATTTAATGAGGCAACATCCCCCATAATTCAGAGGATCATCTGACCCCGTGCAAGCTGAAGGGTGGATTAAAGCACTAGAGAAGATTTTTGATGTCATGGGGTGTTCAGACATCAAAAGGTTAGTGTTTCTATTTACCGTTTTGAAGGTGAAGCTGATTAGTGGTGGTCGATGGTGAAAAACATCAGGGATACTGATGAGATTGAGGATCTTCACTGTGACGAATTCAAAGGTATGTTTCTTGAGAAATATTTTCCTAAGGTGGTTCGTCTTAGGATGGAAAAGACAGTTCCTAGAATTGAGGTAGGAGGATGATTCAGTGGCTGCTTATGAAGCAAAGTTAACTCGATAGGCAAGGTATGCTCCAAACTTCATACAAGATCATAATAGTAAAATAAACCATTTTTACACAGGGTTAAAGACAAAGTATTGAAGGGCTTTAACTTCTCGTGAGTTTAAAAGTTATGAAAAACTTGTTCGATGTGCGGAGAAGGTGGAAATGGAGTTTTCCGATGATAAGGTGTTCTATGACAAACAACAGAATAAGAGGTCTAGTTGGCAGGAAAAGGGGAAGAATTCATCAAAGAAGCAAGGAGGTAAGGAAAACAAATATCCATCCTGTGAGAAGTGTGGTAAAATGCATCCTGGAGAATGTTTATCCATGTTTGGTAAGTGCTTTCAGTGTGGTAAGTCTGGTCATATTGCTCGTAACTGTAAGGAAGATGATCAAGCAGGAAATGAAAAGCCAGCGGTAAGATGTTTTAAGTGTAATGAAATGGGTCATTATGCAAATGAGTGTCTAACGAAGAACTCGACTGGGGGAAAGCAGCCAGACTACAAGTAGAAAGGGGTGGTGAAATCCTTTGCAACAAATTCAGCATATGTTGGTCCATCGAATGAAGTGGTATCAGGTACACAGTTTGTTTGTTCAGATTATGCCAATGTGTTGTTTGATTCAGGGTCTACACATACTTTCATTTCTGAGAAGTTTTCTAGTAAATTGGGAATTCCATCACAAGATATGAATCCTGAACTTATGGTAAAAACACCTGGGGGAAACATTGAGACAAAAAGGAATTATAAGAACCTTCATATCCATGTGTGTGGAAAGAATATACCAGCAAACCTTATTGTTTTGCCTCTAGTAGAGTTTGATGTTATTTTGGGCATGGATTGTCCTTCTGTTTAACATACGAAGATTGACTGCAGAGCTAAAATGGTTTCTTTTCAAGAAGATTTTCAGTTTGTGTACAAGAATGAACCCTTGCTTTTGATATCATATCAGGAAGTTGAAAAACTAGTAAAAGATGGAAATGAATGTTACCTTGAACATATTGTTAAAAATAAAGGAACTATTCAGATTAATGATTTACCAGTGGTAAATTAGTATCTTGATGTTTTTCCTGATGAGTTTCCTGGTATTATTCATGATCGGGAAGTTGAATTTACTGTTGACTTAGTTCCTGATTCTAAGCCAATTTCAGAACCCCCTTATCGAATGTCTCAAGTTGAACTTTTAGAGTTAAAGAAGCAATTGCATGAGTTATTAGATAAAGGTTTCATTCGACCTAGCTCATCACCATGGGTTGCTCATATCTTGTTTGTTAAAAATAAAGATGGCTCAATGAGACTTTGCATTGATTATAGATCCTTGAATAATATTAATGTTAAGAACAAGTATCCATTGCCTCATATCAATGATTTGTTTGATCAGCTCCCGGGAGCTCAGTATTTTTCAAAGATTGACTTGAGGTTGGGGTACCATCAGTTGAAATTAAAAGAAGCAGATGTTCCGAAGACTGCGTTCCATACTAGATATGGACATTATGAATTTGTAGTTATTCCTTTTGGGTTAACCAATGCACCTGCTGTATTCATGGATCTTATGAATATAATTTTCCATGAGTTCTTGGATAAGTTTGTGGTTGTTTTCATTGATGATATATTGGTGTTTTATAAAATTAAAGAGGAGCATAAAAGTCATTTAAGGGTTATCATGAAAACCTTAAATGAAAAGAAACTATATGGAAAATTCAGCAAGTGTGAGTTTTGGTTACAATAAATTTCTTTCCTGGGTCACATTGTTTCAAAAGATGGCATAACTGTTGATCCTACTATAACAAAAGTTGTTGAAGAATGGCCAAGACCCACGAATGTAACTGAGATCCGTAGTTTCCTTGGTTTAGCAGGTTACTACCGAAGGTTTGTTGAAAATTTTTCACGGCTATCTAGTCCAATGACTAAGCTAACTCGTAAGGGTCTTAAGTTCATCTGGACAAAAGAATGTGATGATTGTTTTCTGGAGTTGAAAAGAAGATTGGTGAATGCTCCAGTTTTGGCACTTCCATCCAGGAATGGTGAGTTTGTTAATATAGTGATGCTTCGTTGAAGAGAATTGGTTGTGTCCTTATGCAGAATGATCAGGTAATTGCTTATGCTTCACGTCAGTTGAAAACTCATGAGGTAAATTACCCTACACATGATTTGAAATTAGCTGCTGTTGTTTTTGCTTTAAAAATTTGGAAGCATCATTTTTATGGAGTAAAGTGATAAATATATACTGATCACAAAAGTTTAAAGTATATATTCACTCAGAAAGAATTGAACATGAGACAGAGGAGATGGCTTGAATTAATCAAGGATTATGATTGTACAATTCATTACCATCTGGGAAAAGAAAATAAAGTGGCATATACGTTGAATCGAAAAAGTAATGCTTCATTAACCATGCTATGATTGGAACGAGATCCATTGTTTTTTGATTTGATGAACTTTGGCATAGAATTTTTTGGCGCAGGAAGTTCTTCTGTTTTGTTTCAGGTATCAGTGAGATCATCCCTATCAGACAAAATTAAGCAAGAACAGAGGGAAGACAGTGAGTTGAAGAAAAAGGTAGAGCTGGTTTAGAAGGGTAAGTTCCCTGAATTCAACATTTATAATGATTGTGTTTTGAGGTTTGGGAAGAGATTATTTGTGCCTTGTGATTCACAGTTGAAGAATAAGTTGTTATGTGAGGCTCATAGTTCCCCGTTTTCAGTTCATCCTGGTAGTACTAAGATGTACAGAGATCTGCGGGAGTGTTACTGGTGGGATGGAATGAAAAGGGATATTGTTGATTTTACTGTGAAGTGTTTGACTTGTCAGCAGGTTAAAGCAGAGCGGTAGTTACCGAATGGGATGCTTTAGCCTTTACCAGTGCCAGAGTGGAAATGGGAAAACATATCCACGGACTTTGTTGTGAGATTACCGAGGACATCTCGAGGTAATATTGCAATCTGGGTTATTGTTGATCGCTTGACTGAATCTTCTCATTTCCTTGATATATGAGATACTTTTTCACTAGATCAACTTTCCCATTTGTATCTTAAAGAAATAGTCAGGTTACATGGATTTCCTCTGTCCATTGTATTTGATCGTGATCCCAGGTTTACTTCTAACTTTTGAAATGGCCTTCAGAAGTCGTTGGGTACTGAATTAAATTTCAGTACAGCTTTTCATCCTCAGTCAGATGGGCAATCAGAATGAACAATTCAGACCATGGAGGATATGATATGTGCCTGCTCTATGAATTATCAGGGAATTTGGGACCAACATCTTTCTTTGGTTGAGTTTTCATATAATAATAGTTTTCATTCCAGTATACAGATGGCACCATTTGAGGCATTATATAGTAAACAGTGTCGAACTCCAGCTTTTTGGGATGAAGTGGGTGAAAGGAAGATGATGGGACCAGAATTGGTAGGAGAGATGGCAGAAAATGTTCTGTTGATTCAGAAACAAATGAAAACAGCTCAGATCAAGCAGAAGAGTTATGCGGATAACCAAAGGAAGGATCTATCTTTTGAGGTAGGTGATCATGTTTTTCTCAAAGTCTCACCATGGAAAAGTGTGATGTGATTTGGTAAGAAAGGAAAGCTGAGTCCAAGGTTCATTGGACCATATGAAATTCTGGAGAAAGTTGGATCAGTTGCGTATCGAGCGGCTTTATCTTCGAGTTTATCTCAGGTACACAATGTTTTTCATGTTTCGATGTTGAGGAAGTATATGCCAGATCCATCTCATGTTTTGAGTCCAGAGGTAGTTCAGCTGGAGGAGAACCTATCTTATGAAGAAAAACCAGTCCAGATTCTTGACCGAAGAGAGAAAGTGTTGCGAAATAAGGTAATTCACCAGGTAAAGGTTTTGTGGAAAAACCATATTGTTGAAGAGGCAACGTGGGAATCTGAAAATGCTATTAGGGATAAATACCCCACTTATTTGGATAAGTGAATAATATTGTGAGGACGTAATTACCAAAAGGGGGGAAGGATGTAACATCCTAGGTAAATAATGAATAAAACATTTTCATATTTATTAATATTTACGAATTAAATATTCATTTTACTTTAAAGGGGTTGCTATGTTCGATAGCGTACCTGATACGCAACAAAGAGTTTCTCTGAAATCTTATGTTGCACACTAGTAATAAAATAATATTATTTTAAATGGTAGTTAACACATAGACATTTTATTGGTAGGAATGGATAGAAATAACTAAAATATGATTATATATGTTTTTTAAAATGTTTTTACTTTTATCTAAAAAAAGATAAAGGCTTAAAATACGGAACGAATTCAATTTTAGGCGTATATGCCGTAGTTTTCACTAAAGGTTCATTTATCACCTTTTGGTGGAGAACCGTCATTAAATATAGTTTTGTTCACTCTTATACATTCTATTGGACCAAATAAAACTCTTCTTTAGAATCGGGACATCAAAATTTACTTTGTGTAAATTTTTGGTATTTTTCTGATAAAGTTCATTTTTTAATGAATAGTGTAAAATGTTGTATTTTAATTCAAAACCTCTTTTTAATATAATTTATTTATATGATTAGATTATCATTTGAATTGGATTTAAATTGAAATTAGAATATATTTTTACCATTAAATCCAATAGTGGTCGTTGGAATTAATTTCATGTTGAAATCGGACTTAAACTAGTGTCAATCTTTTGATACTTATTGTATCATAAAAACACGCTATTTGTCATGACAGCGGGAATTAATTATTAAATTAATTAATGTGACTTATATGATTTGAATTTTTTAAAATATACATCATTTTTTAATTCAGAATATCAAATATAAATTAGGGTGATGTTTTGGTATTTTTCTGAAAAACATCAATTTTTGATGAATAGTGAAACCACTAAGTGGTAGTTAAAGAAACTGATTTTTCGTTTAAATGAAACATTTTCACCTCTGTGTTTTGAATTTCAAAAATCCGACATACATGGTTTTCATTAAGAAGTAAAATGTGGTTCAATGGGATTAAAATAATTGTTTGGTGAATAGTAACTTATTAAGTTTTTAATCGCGATAAGAGGTAATTACTGTAATTTAAGGTAAAAATAATGTTGTAATAATATGAAATGACCTTGACACATGTCCTAACATCATTGGATGTGTCATGGCCGACCAAGAAAATCCATGGGTCAACTTGGGGACCCCATGAAGCCACTTTGGTTGGAAAATGACAATAATAACTTTTTATTTAAAGTTAAAGTAAAAATGTCACAAACATTAGTTGTTTTACTAAAACAAATTTTACATGTGGTTATACAAGTCAGATTTTTGACTATAAATATTCATTGGATAGATAAAAAGATTTCTTATATCATAGTATTTTTTTCATAATTTTTATATATTATATAAATTAAATTATTTATGACATCATGATGATGCAGCGATGACCTCATTATTTAATGATTTAAATAAAATGGAAAGATAATGTAAAATATAAGACCTACACATGTCAAAAACCTATTGGATGGGTGGATTTAGAACCCTCATCACCTTATCCTCGAAACAAATCAATGTGGGACCATTAAAATCTGAAACTAATTCTAAAGTAAAGTAACATTTCCTTACTTTCCAAGAGTGCCCCTCCTCTCCTCTTATAAAAGGCCCCCACCTCTACCTACTTACCCACACTTCCAAAGCCTTTGGCTCTGACAAACCCTACCCATTTTGTCTCTCCACATCCGTATGTTACTCCTTGAAGCCTCACTTTGGGCATAAGTATTCCCAAGGAAGCCTTTGAGCTCAAACCAAAGGGAGTTACCCGATTTTAAGGTAATGTCTTCACTTGAGTCCTTTTGTTTTATTTTGCTTCTCCAACCCCAAAAACTATTTTTATTCATTTATTTTTTAACAAATCTAGTATCTGAAATATACTAGGATTTTGTTATAAGAAGGATTCGAGCTACACTTACACACACCTAAATCTAATGGTTAATCAACATACTATTTCAGTGGATGGCGAATTTCTGCCTCCTGAAACGATGATTGTTCAACATTCTTTTAACACCTTCAAATGTGGCCATTAAGATGACACTATACTTATATATTATATTTAATATGTTTATGTTTTCCATAAGATTCTGTATTTTTCATTTTGGGAATACCTTTATGGTTTCCATTATGGGTAAACGCGATATCTTCATTTAAGAAAGTGCGGACTACCACCCCCTCAAAGTGATTTGATTTCGTTATTTCCATACGTGGGATGTATAAATATTTAATTAATGATATTATATATGATATTATACTGGAATTATAATATACCTTTATATCATTATGATTCCATTCCATAAAAATATGAAATAGAAATGAAAGTAGCGTTCATGCGTACATACGGCTTACCGTCTCCATGAACGGTGCATTTATTTTCATACCTATAAATGATTATGTAATATTATCAATTAATTTATATACTAGATATATATGATATATATGCTATCTACATAGTGAATATAATTCTTGATATAATGGATGTTTTACCACATGAACAAATTGTAATTATAAAGAGTTTATTTTTGACTCAAGTACCAAGGATCGACAAAACGACCATTTTTAACTTAAATAATTACATAGTGTTCATAACCTGGTAATAAGTGATATAAAAGGAATAATGAACATGAAAAAGGTTCTAAAGAAAGTATAAATTAACTCAAGTTTATTATTCAGGAGGTTAAAGAACGATTGAGTCATGTGGGACCCGAGGTAAGGGACTTCATCTCAATCTCCTTTCATTGAGGCATATTTCGTTTTATACACAACTATCTTTTATACGGTGTATAAAACCCTTTGACTTTTACTTTTATACAAAAGGAATCTTTTTCTACAAAGCATTTTACTAAATGAAAAAAAGGAATGTTTCTTTTAACGTACGCGGTGACAATGACCTTTTCCGCCGCCACGAGTATTATTTGGTCTTTGGCTTCCTTAACATGCCGTGATGTTTTTAAAGTGAAATAAATACCATATACTCTTTTATGTATTTTGGTATTGAAAATGGTTTTTATAATTGATTTTTTATGTCAATATATTTATGTGATATATTGTGATCAAAGTGTGGAAATTTTCTCTTTCCATTATATTTGTTTTATGTCTTATGATTTTATAATGGTACTTGGACATTTGACGTGTGGTTACGTGATAAACCATATGACAGGTGGTGCCGTGAATACCCGGATGGGTGGTTACGTTATATCCTCCAATGCATTGGGTATGGGAGTCGGCCGTATGGCTATTCCATTATGTATGTATGGAAGTCGGTCTTACGGCTATTCCATTAAGTGATATGTGTGGAGGTAGACCATATGGTTATTCCACTTAAGTATGTTTATGTCCCAAGTTACCATTATATGTTATGTGATCTTTTTATGGGTTTTATGGTAATATTTTGGTTACAAAAGGGTAAGTAATGATCTTTTATTCGGTGAAGAGTTTTTACTACTTCATAAAGGTGAAAAGTATTACTTTGATAAAGTATACATGGTTTACTTGTTGTTTTGATAAACTAACACTTTTCATTCTTTGTGTATCCCTTACTGAGCTCTTTATGATCACCCCAAGTTTTTTTGAAATGTTTTTCACAGGACCTAATGTGGAATATGGTCAAGGATGGGATCAAGGGAAAGTCATGCTATATAAAACTTGGAACTAGACATGTTTCTTTTTAAGAGTTTTTTTATTCTATGGAAACTTAGTAGAAGTGTCTACTTTTTAATCTTCTGAGATGTAGTAGTTATGTTCTAATTCTCTAAAACTCTAAAACTGAAAAGATCCTCAATGTGAATTATTCATTTAATTCAATATTATGAGATTTTTAAGGTCGGGGCCTTATAATTGGATTAAATGGTAAAAATATATTATAATTTCACATTAAAAATAATTAAAAATATAACATAATAATAAAAATAAATTAGATTAATATGTGGTTCTAAATTAAAATACATCATTTTACACTATTCATTAAAAAAATGAACTTTATCAGAAAAATACCAAAAATTTATAAAAAGTAAAATTTGATGTCCCGATTCTAAAGAGAATTTTATTTTGTCAAATATAAGATATAAAATTTTCAAAAAGTGGATTTTGTAGGGTTTCTCCATCAAAATGCGGTTAATCGACCTTCTAATGAATTTTATAATATTTACGCTTAAAATTGGATTTATTCGAATTTTAAGCCTCTAACATTTATTTGAGTAAATGAAAAAATATTTGACAAGAATATATAATCATTTGGTAGTTAGTTATATTCATTCTTACCATCATAATGGATAGGCCTTAACTACCATTTAAAATAATATTATAATATTATTAGTGTGCAACGTAAGATTTCGAAGAAACTCGTTGTTGTGTATTGGGTACGCCATCGAACATAGCATACCCTTTTAGGTAATATGAATATTTTATTCACAAATATGAAAATTTCATATTCAGTATTTACCTGGGATGTTACATATTTTCTTTCATTCCCATTTGGACGTGACTGTGACCTCTATAATATTTTATGTATAGAAAAGTATAATATGTCACACTCTTGTTTCTAAAAACAACAATATTTTTCACTTGGGGATAGCCAGAGTAAATTTATAGTTATAAAATATTATTTATATAAAAATTATTTATATTTATGTTGGTGTCTTTTTCTCAATTTAAAGTTAATATATTATTACATTAAATTAGTAAATAATGATGAAACAATAAATTCTCAATTAATGGAAAAATAAAATAAATGATATTTTTAATTTTTATAGTAGTGTAATTTGAAGAAATTAATGAGTGCCATGTATTTTTTTATATAAACATAGTATTATAGGCATCAATTAAAATATTTTATTTTAGATTCATTTTTCTTGAAATTATTAAATTCACTGTGAATGGAACATTCAAAAATTGAAATAATTAATATTCAATAAAAATAAAATTTTACTAAAATGATTTTAATTTCCATAATATTCTATATATTATAATTATTTTAGAATATTTTAAAATATAAACTATTTTTAATTTATGGGCATTCATTCTATTTATGGTTATTCTCTTGACCATTAAAGAATAACCCCTTTTTATCAAGATAATTGATTTAAAATTGTTAATAGGGGGGGTTAAAAAACATATTCGTAGAAATATGATTCAAACTTGTCCAAATTTTCTTTTATGAGATTATTTCAACTAATACTTATATTATTCAAATATTAAAAAAAAATTCATTTTAAAATCAAAATTAATTTACATTAAATTGATTTTTTATGATTTTTATGAGTTCACCTCCCCTTACATATAAAATGCCCCCTCTACTTTTAATTTTATTAAAAATAAAAAATATTTTATTTCATCCATGATAAACCAAATACCATCCATCTATCCATCCCTATATCCTATAGTATATTATATATTAGAAAAAAATCCAAGAAAATATTTTATTGTAAACCATAAGAGATTTTATGAAGAATATGTATCATTATTAACCATGTTGTTTTTATTTAATGGTCTACCACATCATTACAATAATATATAATCATGATGAAATATTAAAAATAGTATATTTCATAGACTATGGAATTTAAATTTTAATGACACAACTTATATCCATCTCCTCTTCCATAAAATGGGAAATATAACCATCATTTGTTTGTATAGTGGACAACTACCTTACTAAACAATATAATTAATTTTCCATCATCAAAATTCATGGTCAATCATAACGATGGAATTAATATATATATATATATATATATGATATTAATTAAATATTTTTAATAAATACATGATGATGTATCCTTTAATTTCTTACGTTTTGATCCCTAGAGAAATTGTAATGTCATCCTCACATATATGTAAAATACAACCTCCATTAAGCAAAGTGATTCATTCCTCCTCACAAAATCAAATTTTTTATATTTATATTTATGTTTAAATATATAATATGGTATTTCTACGCATTTAAGAAATGTATCTATTTTTTTGAAAATGCATTTTAGCCCCATTATCTCCCACATGTGATCCGAATATAGCTTATATGACTATTGCACCAAGATTGTTCTATAATTCACTGTATAAAAATGATATTCTCAAAATAAATATATTAATGGTTAGAAATATTCTTTTTAAAAGTGTAAGGGTTTTATAATGGTTCTAAGATGATGATTTTAGAAGGTAGATACATGATATTTAAATTTTTTCTAATGACATTCCATGGGATCATTTAATTTTAAAAGGAAACATAATTATCTTTTTAAGTTAAAATGAATCTATTTTGGATTAAAATGTATGTTTTTCTGAAAGGTAATTTCATGTGTTTTATTTTCTTCTCTATCCTAATAGATTTATTACTTACATGTCCCTTTCCATTTTTTACTTATCCCATTTTGAATACGTGTTTTACAAGGTTTATGTATGGGTTAGGGAATGATGGTAGTTAAGTTGAAATTCATGATAATTTTTTATTAAAATAAATATGGCTAAATTTAAATAAATTTATATTTTGGAAAAAATGGAGAATGAGTATATGTGTATTTCTTAAATTATAATTTTTTATATATGCATTATGACCTTATTTTATAAAACACTAAACCTGAAAATATCCTTGAAAATAAACGTGATTAAATTATATTATAAAGTCCATAAAGAATTTAATTTTTATGTATAGGTCCACACAAAACATTATATAAGTGGTATCTAGTTTACCAAGGGATCTAATTCATTAATATATTATATTTTGTGTGTGATTATTCATAAATTTGTCTTTTGAAGGGTTTTGACATGGAATTGGTTGTTAATTTAAGAAGTAATTAATAAAATATGTTACTGTGAATTTTGGTGTGATTTCTAGGTAAATATTTCCTTAAATAAGTTATTATTGATGGAATAGAAATCATTTCTTGTGATTTGATAGGATTAATTGAGTAAATAATATTAATATTGGAAGACAGTTTTATTTTTAAAAATATAATTTTAAATTTATATTGGATGTCAAAAAACAAATTATGAAATAGTTGTAGGCTTCTTCTAGGCATCCAAAACACACAAGATCAAATCCGGGCATGGAAGAATTCCAGGTTAGTGTAGAAATACAGTAGTAGGGCATTGTAGTAGTATTGAAGCAGTGGTGGAGTTGTTGCAATGGTGGAACTATAACAATGGAGGCAATGGAGTAGGAATGTAGTAGTGGAGGCACTGTAGCAGGTGACTGTAGAAGTGTGGGTACTGTAGCAGTACTATTCACTAAGGGGTGTTTTGGCCCAAAGAATGGTATTTTGAGCCTTTTATTGACTTGGGACTTTGTGCTATAAAATGGGTCTCCCATCACCCAGTCTTAAAGAGGTCTTTTCTTTAAATATCAAATTGCGGGTTCAGACCCAACCTTAAAATAAATTATGATGGAATATCAATATTATCATGTGGAATAATAAATATATAAATTGTATTCTACATGAAAAATTCCACATGTGTATACTGTATAATTTTTCTTATGTTTTGGGAATTTAATGAAAAAGTTTTTTTATATGTTATTTAAGTGTTTAAATAAAATGCGTGTTTAAATGTTTTGTGGAGTAAAAAAAAGGATACTTGCAAAGGTTGTGTAAATAATTTTTATTTTAATTAATTACCCAATAATATATTTTAGAATAAAAACTTTCTCTATAGTTTGTGTCATTGTGTTTAATTGTTTATTTTATAGAATTCAAAAACAATTGAGTGTAGTTTTATATGGATGTGGGTATGTGGGAATGAAAGAAAATAGTAATATAGGATTAGACTTCTTACATTTAATGATTATTAATGTTTGTAGAATGGTATAAACTGTTATTATTTTGGATAATGTAGAACTAGAAAGAATTTTACCTCTATGGAATTGACTATAAAAGAAGGTGAAATTATATAAAAGAGATCTATAAAAATAAAATTTAATAATATTGTGTTTTTTTCTTTTTTTAGGTTAATGGTATGGGAATAAGGGACTTACAATTGATGTTTATTTATGGAATGTTTATTTCAAAACCCAACCAGACTAAAAAACATATTGGGATAATAGTGGAGACATGTGTTCCCTTTGAATAAAAAATCTAAAATATCTAATTGGTATAGAATATCAGTGAGGATATTACTCACTAAATTTGATGGCTTTAGCCTCCAAAATTATCAAGAAATATAATATAAAAACCAATCATCTTTGGATAAACCAACCAAAGATATAAATTTCCATTTCTAAATCTATAAGAATATTAATCATATTGAATACAACATTAAAAAATGCATTAACATCTCTTAGACATAACTCATGCTTTCTAAATTGATGAATCCTATATATCCTTTTATTTTTCATGCAACAAAACTCTTAAAAACTGCAGAGTGATGAGAACATGTGTTTTGTAAAAAATCCATGTCTATAGAAAATTCAATATCTATGTGAAATATATTTTCCAGGCTATACATGATTATGTTCAATGATCAAGTAACATGGAATAATTATTATTGGGGCTAAACATGCAAGGAATATTGGCAATATGTGTAATGTCAAAAATCATATAAAAATTTTCATTCAATAAATTAGAAAAATGTCTCATAGAATAAAATTATGTAATAATAAAAATAATAAATGATGATGATATGTGGTTTTTTGAATTAATTATGAATAATTTATATTGTCTATAATCAAATAAACACACTTACAATCATCTAGATCTCTTATTAATGTCAATATTTTTTTTGAAAAAAGTGGTGACATGAATTGGTCACCCAATTCATCCCTCAAAGGACTTTATTGAAAAACAAAAGTGGAAGTAAAAAAATGAGGTGTAAAAAACATACACCAGCAAGGATTGAGAGTGTCACAAACCAGAAAACACTGAGGAAAAAACCATAAAAATCTCGAGAAGCAATAAATATTGAAACAACATGATATCAACTCTTTTATGTTCTCCAAAGTTTGTATTATCCAAGGGGCTTCCATCAATACATTGTCTCAATATATGCCAATACTGACTACTTCCCTATCAACCCAAGACTTGTCCTTCACACTGCTATACAGGTCTAATTGTACAATGAATGCTAGAAAGGAACCTGAGATAGTTTTTAGATAACTGAGAGAACCAATTAGAAATAAAAAAAAGTAAAATTTTGGACCAGAAATCTATTGATAGTATCAACAAGCATTGCAACATCACATTCCAATATGATCGCAAAATGCAGTTCAAGATTCTAGTATAGGGAAAACGGGGGTTATACCAGCAGGATACCAGAAATGAAACATCACCCTTTTGTACTACCTCATCAAAACCATTACACAACCACCACGTTTCTGTATCACTTAAGAAACATCCACATCTAATCCATAACCCAATCACCACATCATTGACAGAGGATAATTTCATAGACAAAAAAAATTATTAAAATGAAATTACATTAAGACATCATTATATGAGTATATGTTTACAAGTCATCACCTTGATTCATTATAACTAATATTTAGGTTCATATTATGAAACCTAATCTTAAAAAGGTCACATATGTATATATCAATACACTGTTATTTTAGAAATAAGATCTAATGTTTGTATATAAATTCAATCATAAAATAAATCAATTATAATTTTTAAGTGATATACATTTGATAACAATGAACCATTACACATAATCTATAGATGCACTACACCCTATAAAATGATATATTATTAAATTATGCATATAATGAAAATCTATTATATATTACTTGTATTTCAGTTTAACCACCATGAAATAAAATAAAATAAACAAACAATCATACAATAAATAATTAATGTAATAATGTAGATACATTAATAGTAAATTAAGATGTAAACTATACAATACGATGCAAAAAAATTCAAAAACATATAATAATCATCAATTATAATAGGATATCACATCTGAGTGTTATTATATATACCATAATAGATTCAAATCTTACACATACATTAATCAGTTTTTTATACTAATTAATTAGATAGATAATTTTTCTTGATTAGAATGTTTATATAAAACCCCACATCATAACCATAAAACCTCATGCATAATTTCACAGCACAAATAAATTTCTAATAGTTACCCAAAAGTGAAACCCAACTCATAGAATAAAACCATAATACCCCATGAGTCCCGTTTTAAAATACCTATCTCATTCTCCACATCTCATTCTTTAATCATTAACTATTTACCACACAACCACAAAATCCAAATGCTTATAGAAAGATAAATATTAATATAGTACAATTAATTCTCCCAATAAAAACATTACACAAATATTATACCAAATTTAAGTAAACTAACCTTTTTTAAATGTAAATGATTTCTAAAACACAATACATAAACCATCCCAAAAAATTATTTAGTCATCGTAAATCTATAATATGTAATCATTCAATAATAATTATGTTGTACACCATGAGTTTCCTTATTATCATCATATTACCCATTATTAATCATTTAATTTTTATAATAATTCTTTTAGTATATGAAAACAAAAAATACATATTAAATGATTTTTCTATACATGTTCAACTAATCAAATCATTAATTGTAATTATGATTTAAATTTTTAATTCCAACAAAAAAACTCTTCCCATTCCTTTTGGAAAACCACAGAATATTAGTATCATAAAAATATATAAAAAATAATTAATCATCATAAAAAAATTGAGAAATAATATCATATTGTTAAAGTGTTAAATGAAATAAGATTTTAAGGATTATGATAAACATAGAAATACAATATTAGTGACAAAATGAATATAATTGGAAGCCTACAATAACCCTTACACTAAGATAAAATGTACCCAACAAAACAGTATGATATTAAAATGTATCAAATAAATAGTAACATCTCCTTGTAATCCATACAATCTCTAATGAGCTTTTGGAGACTCTAATAACATATATTATCTGAAGGATTGGATATAATTGGTAGTTAAACAATGTTTAAAGATAAATAAGATTCATATATTTTAGGATTAAATGTGAGATAGTTAATTAAGATGAATCAGAGTAATTAAAATATTCTATTAGATTGATTTAATAATTAAAAGAGAAATGATAATGATTTAATCATCGGATTCAAAGAGTAAAAAATTGATGGTTCAAGATATATAATGGTATCGTGGATGGTTCCACAACATATCAAACTATGTAAATATTATAAGTCAAAAATGGCTTAAAATTAATTGACCAAAATGAATTGGGAATCTCTAAACTAAAACATTTATAAACTCTATAATATAGGATCTTTGACCAACATTCTATACAATAATATTCCGTGAATAAAACAATAGTCATAATCATGATTCCTATTGAAATCAGTGATGAAAAATATAATAAATAACACAAGGTATGACAAAACATGTAACTCGGATATTGTAATGAATTGTATATATGTGGGAGAATGAATATACTCTCATCGAAGTCTATAAGAGAGAGGTATATATAGTGATGTATATATCCACCCTTAATTTTTATGCTACTTGGGTAAATAACATGGGTGAAAACTAATATAAATATTGCAACATTTTATAACATTAAATTTGAAATTAGGTCAATCATGATGCACTTCATCATATAATAAAAGTCAAATCCCCCAGAAATATTTTTTTGTAAATAAATTATTCTACAACAAAATTTTAATTAAATATAAAAAATTTGTCATATATGTTATAATATTAATAATATATTTATTAATAATGAGAATTTATAATCCTGGTTAAAATAGAAGAAATTGAAATTTTTAAAGGGGTTCTATTCTTATATATAGAAGAACATACCTTTAAATTTATTCACAATGAACTATACACATAGAAATATTCTATAGCGATTAACTCTTATATTCAAAAGAGAACATTATTACTAATGGGGAATATTAATGATATTTTTGAAGATTATCTATGTGGAATTAAAACCAATTATTGGGGGGAAATGAAAGTTATATTATGAAAAAGGACTATTACATATCATAGGGATATGTTCTCAATTTGAAAATTTCTAAATTCATGGTTTAAAATTTTGTAGAATATTGGTCATGTCACATAATAGGGTGTAAAATAATGGTTATTAGGAAAAAATGTAAGGATAAAATATATATGTGTTAAAAAATTAATTATTAAAAAGTTATTTTCTAAAAACTCTAAATAAAAAAATAAAATTGAACCAATTATATAAAATATTAAAGATATGAAAAATATACTTCCATACCCACACAAAATAAAAATACCCCACTAGTTTCCCAAAAAACTCATGAAATCTTAATGGGAATGATTCATCAGAATATATGACCTAGGATTATATCTATCTCAAAATTATAGTACTAATGAATTAAAATAAAACCTAAAGTATAGATTGGAGAACACATGATAAGAAAATAGAAATATGGGTCTGCACATTATATAACCTTATGATGTTTCTTTTTTTTTGAATCTTATTGAATATCAAAAAGAAAATCCATAAGAATAATAGTTATAGGGATATACAAAAAAATCCATTCCATTAAGAAAAACCCAAACGTCAATAATCAAAGATTTCATTGAAATACATTAAAATTATTTATATACGACTTAAAATCATAAGAGTTCTTAATATATAAATCCTTTTAAAACATTTTAAAACCCAAAATATTTTTAATTGAAATTAATATTCTGGGTAATGGTGAAATTTAAAAAAGTTTATAGAAATTATCAAACATTAATTTTTGATACATTATTTAAATCTAGATACCATATTAGTTTCAGGATTATATTAAATGATGTTCATTGTTAATACATTATGATATACCATACCTCCCAAACTATAACTATCCGCCCAAAAGGATTATAGACTCATGGATCCAGAGATTTATCATTCCACTAAATCACTATTGAAACAAATGCAATATAATGTCAGATATTATTCAAAAATTACCTTATCATCTATATTTTTGTCTATGGGTTATATCATCTATCATTTACATGAAATTTCAACATTAAATTAAATGGTTATAGA
This sequence comes from Viscum album, assembly GCA_963277665.1. Lineage (NCBI taxonomy): Eukaryota > Viridiplantae > Streptophyta > Magnoliopsida > Santalales > Viscaceae > Viscum > Viscum album. The sequence continues at coordinate 1,117,733,733 of OY728146.1, forward strand.
AAATTTTAAAAGATATATCTATAATAAATGATGAATTAATTTCATTTAGTCAACCCAGATTTTGGTTTTCATTTTAAAATACTTGGCTTGGGTTTAAATTCAGTAATAAAAGTTACAATAAAATATAATAGGAGAAAAATAAAATATTTATATAGAAAAATAATTATTCAATTCACTCAAACTCCATGCATCGTAGAGAAAAAAAATTTAGTCGCACTTTTCAAATATAGTGAAATCAAACTTCTATGTCTTAATGAATTTAGTTTATCTATTTTGAAAAACAAATTCCAAGATGAAATAAATATTTAACAGTGTCTTTGAAAATAATAATCATTAAATAAATATTAAAAATGTAGTTCTTTATTAAATCAATAAATTTATTAGTAAATAGATAGTAGATAATAAATAATTGAAAATGGTAAAAAATGCTAGAAAATATCAAACTAGGACTACAAAATGGAAAATAGCGGTTATAATATAATCATATAAAAAATAATAATCCACTAGTATCTTACTATCATAAATTTTTCCCTAACACATTTCCATAACAACACCTTTTCCACCAATCACACCATATCATATCAATAGTTCTAGAAATATCAACAACGACTTTATATTTCACTATTTTACAAAATAATAGTTTCAATTGGTTAAAATAATATATAAATTATTAAGATTATATATTGAAGTAAGAATATTAAAAATAATGAATTATAATAAGTAATAAATTATCATATTAACTCAACCCATGATATTAAAAATTATTAATATAAACATTCAAAAGTATTTGAAAATGAGATATTCACATTTATTACTTTTATTTTCCAACAATATTACAATAACATAATGTTTTCACAAAATTAATAACTTTTTAATGATTTCTTATTCACTATTTGCATTATATAATATATATACATGATTATTTAAACCATTACTCATAATCATAATACATAAAAATTAGTAATTTAGAGAATTTATGCCATGTGACAATTGTTAAAGATAATCATTCTTAATCATGGAATGAAAAAATTTACACTCTATATAATTTTTCCTGATTAAATAAAACACACGTTATATAATTTAATAAACATAGATATTTAAAAATTATATATATTTTTATTTATATTACAATTATTTAACATATTCTATTAAAATAACACCATAAATTACAAACAAGATACTACATGTTTTACAATTTATTATAATTTAAAAATTTGTTTTTTAATATTAACAAAACATAACATTAATATAAAACATCATATCTTGTATTAAACTTTAATAAATTATATTTTATTTCGAAATATTTAATTTATTAAAAATAATTTCAATATAACAATAAATACTATATGATATCAATATTTATGATCAAATAAAGAAACAATAGAAAAAAAATAAATTTTCAAATTTTCACTGAAATGAGTCATTAGACAGGGATACACACAACCGTCCAAAATTAAATATGTTGTAATAAACACATTTTTTAATATTAGAATTCATGGGTTGAGATCATGGACATCATATAAGATTATAATAAGTCATGATATCAGTATCATAGATATTATATATAACATTAATAGTCCTAGAAACATTATATAGGGGACCTAAACATATTTATTCTAACTAGTCCCCCACATTAATAAATGATTTGGTTAAATGATACTCTTTACCAACCCACCTCATTAATGCCTCACATGTTCCTAAACTCAAAAATTATCCTATCTCTCATCAAAAATCTTTGGTATTACATTTTCATGAATCACCAAAACTAATACCCCTTCTGGTTCATCATTCATAATACGTATAACCCTTGAATCCCACCTCTAAAAGTACTTAGGTTGGAAGCTAGAACTGAGGGTATCTATTACTAAAATAATTGGAATTGCAATGAATATATTTTTGAAAAAAATGACTTCCAATATAATCTATAAAAATAAACAAAATAGTTAATTTTTAATAGGACCAAAATCAAACTCTATGAAATATGAATAATAAAATTAGAGAAAATGCATAGTGACCTCCTAGACACCAATATAGATTTTTGAATAGTAGCATCCCCAGTATCTTCTGAACAATCCAATGAAACAAATAAAAAAAATATATAGTGGTTTTCACATAGGGAAACTTAGTATTATCTAATTTATAAATATTATATACATGTGAAATAAAGTTTTTGGGATAGACATGAGTAACATAACACATCCAGTATAAATGAGATAATAATGACATGGACTAGATAAGTAAAAATATATGGATATAAATGTTATATTATAGAAGTACATAACCATCATCCTGAGGAATATCAATTTCATGATTTATATTAGATGATTCTTTTTTTAATAGAATGAATAATCAAAGATGATATAAATTTTCCAATATCCTATAAGAATAGCTGAGAATATACATAATAAATAAGCACTCTTTCAATCATCACAATCATATTATTATATCTAAAATATTATTTATACCATGTTAATATAAGATATATTTCTATATCATAAAAACCAACACATCACCACCATATCATCAATTCCATCAGACCACCGCCTCATCCCAATATCACCATATCCATATCAACTTCCTAAACACCACCTCATTTCCATTCCATTGACTCATTTTAAACCCAGAGCTTTCAAAAAAAATATACATGAAATACACTTACGACATTATAAACCATGGATGTGGGTACATGTCGTTACCTTAATCCATTAAAACTGATAAGAAAAAACACATGAAAAAACATTAATCTACTATATAAAAAACAAACAGAAAATATATATTTACAGTTCCTTAAACAATTCTAATCTTTTTACTTATATAAATGAAATCAAAATTGTATTCTATTATAACATGAAAGAATTATATTTGATAATTGTGGAAAGTAATTTACCTTATATAGATTCACCACACAATAATCCATTATAGAAAATGAGAGTATAGAGATAACTAGAATAATTTAAAACATTAATATATATATTATAATGTGATCAAATAGAAACAATAAAATAATCAAAAAACAAGACCATAAATCAATCATGAAAATAAGAATATCCATGTATATTATATGTAATAACAATTTAACTTAATATAAATACTTTAATAAGAGGGTTATAAAAAACCAAGAGGAGTTCAAGGGGGTATGATGTTCTGGATACCTAAAGAATCTCTATGTATAATGCTTACACAATCATGGGGAAGGGATCCACTATTCAAATATATAAAATCCACCACATTTTACCCATGCATGCACGAAGAAGTGATAAACCTGATATAAAAATTGATGGGATATGATTACAAGGTGTTCAATGGAGGATCATATAGAGAATATATTCTTTATCTCCAATGAGAATGTTTTCCTCCACATAAAATATAATAGTCACATGAATGACTCATCCCAAATCATCTGTAATGAAGCCTCTAACTCATATAAATCCATTTTCTTATTTGATTTCAGTGTTAATTTCAAATCATAAACTCAAAAAATTACATTAGAAACAATAAAACTTCTCATTAAAACACTCACATTTCTTTATCTGTATAATTGTGTGGTAAAGAATCCTAAATGTAAGAGCATTTTAAATCTATAAAAAAATGGTTAAAATCATTAATCAATAATAATAATTTATTTTTTGAGATTACAGAGCTGTTTTATGTTGAAAAATAACTTATTGTGTTACATTATTCCAAGATATCATAAAAACCTACTGAAAATAGAACACTATAAGAAAATATTCATTGGAAGAAGATGCCACACCCATAAACTATATCTAGAGGAAATAATAAAGTGATAAAAGGTAAACAATGATTCTCAAACAATATATAAGAATTTTCTATTTGATTACACCCATTCTATTTATAAAAAGAGATAATTTTTTGTCTATATAATTATTTTTTAGTAGTATATACATGTTGAGTCGCATAAAATAAATTTTAATTTTAAGAGATTGTTTTTATGTATAGATATATCATTATTACACCACATTGAAAAAGTATTTTTTTATTGGGATAAACTTCTTCCATAAAAAGATAGTCCTATTATAATCTAAATCAAGAAAATGGATGATCTATAAATATTTGATGTTATAATAGTAGACCAAACTAGTTGGGGGGAAGAGAACAATTTAGTTCAACAACCTCCTAGATACTAAAGAAGTGATACTTCTGATGGTCATACAAAATGAATTTTGTGAATACCATGAAATAAAGTTTCACACAATAACTCATGTAATGGTATATAAAATTAAAAAAATAGTGACCAAACAATAATTTACTTTCCATAGATAGATATTTTTCATGATCTATAATCAACCGTGAATTGTCAAAAAAAATACAAATGATACCATATAAACTATGCCAGAAATGGGAATTCAAAGAACACCACTATGTAGTTCCATTGTTATCCTTCCATATTTTCCATTAAAACGTTTAGACCATAATAAATTTCTTGTAAGAGAAACTAGTTAGAGCATTTTCTGCATACCAAATATCAATTTACCGAGTTTTTCGATATTAATAGAGACTTTATCAAATGGTTTCACTAATAAATACCATCTCATCTGCTGGAATTTTACCTCATGGGGTGTGTCCCAAATAAATACATTATTATGCGTTAATAATTTCTAGTGAATTATATTGTGTCCTTAATATATGAAAGTGCATTCATTGTAACTAATTATTTAATAGAAGATGTTATAGTGATCAAACATATAAAGGAATGTAAATGACTTTTCAACTAAGTGATGGGACCTAATATTTTTACCAATAGATCATAAAATTTATTAATATGTATTCATCCTTTAAATATAATATGAATATGTAATGTTAATGGAAATATTCATTTAATCAATATACATAGAATTGTTATATATTTTTACTACTCAACTGGGTATATATATATATATATAAAATTTTCATACTTATTTAATTTATGTTTATTTTTTGCCACTCAACATTTAATTATTGTTCATAGTTTCAATAAATTTTTAGATAGATTAAGGTATTTTGTTTAAAATTAATAAAAATTCATTGAAACCCACACAAATATTTCTATTATGTTCTTGGGGGTACAATTAAAATCAAACACACATACACACACCCCACACATGATTGATTTAAAGGTAGTCCATAGCCTCTAAAAATGGGATACCGAACCCATCAAGACATATTTATTTAGTAGATAAAAAATATAACAATTGGGAGTAAAGCCTATTATATGGACATGAAGCATAGTTAATTATCATGCCTAAATCAGCCTTTTTACGTCACTTTTCCTGCATAATGCTTATATCACCACCTGCCTATATCAAGCCCACTTCACTCTTATCATATATCATTATATATAATATTGTAGTAATAAAACTATAAATACAATATATTTTTATTGATATTTCAACTATAAGAATCTATGAAAAAGATTAAGATACTATGAGAGATAAGATAACTGTGGAAGTAGAAATGTGGAAACATGATGAAACTTAAATCCCATCTCATAATAGGGATCAATAGCCATAGTGAAGAATAGTTTTCTAAAAAGAGTCCATTGACCCATTTATAGAAGCCTCATCACCTCATTTGTTCCCAAATGTTGTTTGAATTTATTTTTCCCTTAACATTTTCAAAACCATTATTTACCATCTTATTGGACCCAATAGTTTTGATTTCATTATATGCCATCATCTCTTGCACCAACCATGTTAAACATGCATATTCGTCCCCATAAAAAACGAGGTTCTTCTTTTAAGACTAGCTTGGATATGTAATTAATGTGTCTATAATTTATAATATTGTTGTCAATTTTTAGGGGAATCTAAACATAGTAATTTTTGAACATTGGTAAAATTAACTCAAAATTTTTTCTAAGGGTATAAGAATTTCTGTAGGATTTCATGTGCTCCTAAGTATATATCCACATTTTAATTAATCATTTAAGTAATTGGTGATATTTATTATGATCTCCCATGTAATAGTAGAGAAGGAACCTAAGAAATCCTTCATGTCCAAGTGAATTGTTCATATTAAATTGGTTTAAAATCCTTTTGATTTTATCTTCCATTTGGAAGGATTTATGGGTTTCATTTTGATGGTCATCAATGTAGAATAAAATATTGTTTAACAAAGATATCATCTCATTACACAGGGTAATTGCAACTACATTCTTATTCTGAATATGTGAGTAAGGAGATTAAATAAGAGATATGGATTTCTTGGTTATTGTAAAATAATTGTAAAAATAAATATCTTTCATATTTATGTTGATATTTCCAATATATTTTCTTTCATTGATGCATTAATGGAGTAAAAAAATCTACCATATCAACCAATGTATAGTAAAGTGTTGGTGAATTTCCATATTCTATAATTCTATATTACTAGGATGGTTGGCAATCCCCTTCTCACATACATAAATATCAAATTTTATTTGTGAACTAGTTTTAAAATATATCATATATTATACTTTTATATATTTATTTCAGGATTCATACACATTATGTATGATCTCTTTATATTTGGCTAAGTGATAATGATTATGAATCTCTATTAAGCATAAATAAAACAATGTAACATGAATTGTTTATGGTAGATATTTTAATTATCCAATCTTTATGAGTTACTGAATCATTAGGGAAGAATGAGATCAAATTATGGTTGGATTAACACATATTTATATAAAAAAGGTCCATAGATTTCCACTTTTTTTATTTCACTATGCGATGTTATCAATAGAAATACCAATATGAAAATAACTTTTTATAAATAGTATTAATCTCTCTCATACCTTTCCAGGAGTAATTAATATCTCCCCACTTAGCTAGGTTGTTATTAATTATTTAAAAATAACCTATAATTAACCAACCATGGGGGTTTATGATAAAATATGTAAAATACATTCTAGGGATATTATTTTTCAGGAACATCACACTTAGAAAAAATTATGCATTGAAATCCCAAGAGAGTTAAACCAATCACTCCTAACATAACATGTTGAACAGTATAATTCAATAGGATTACCTACATATTAAATTATTAGAATATATATATATGATTATTACACAGGGAAATAGGATCACAATTCCATGTGTTAAACATAAATCTAAATTAATGAATGGAAACTTATTTTTACTTTCTTAAAGACAAGTAATTAAAGAAATATGAATAAGGATAAATTATTGAGAAAAAATTGAATTTATCCAAGGATTTTATGACCCTTTAATATTATATTATATTGGAAAACCTAATGATAATAAAAAAGCATATATGGTGGCTTTTGAACCCATAAAAAAATTATGTCTTTATGTTCTAGTCCTTAATGGAGTGTTCGATAATAGAAAATAGTAGTTATAAACTATGGTCAATTAATACTATATTCTAAGCGTAGGATCCAAGATTAATAACACCATGTTGAAAGATATGGGGGATACAAGATGATCATATCTAGTTTATGGAATTTTCTAAAATGGTATAAGGGAAAATTTTAGTAAAGGATCGATATCACTTCTATTAAAAACATCTAGAGAATCTGGTTCCCAACGAAAACTCCATAGAAGCAATAATTTTTTTGAAACTCACCATTGACTACCATGGGAATGAATCACAACTGTTGACCCCATATTATAAGGAAACAAATCTCTATAGGAGGGAGGGATGAAAACATAAAAACATTTATATAGATAGAACTATAATATTTAGAGGTTGTAGAAAAGTGGTAGTCCTTTCATTAGATTCCAAATCTATGAATCCAATGTGATTTGGAACCAGAACACTGAAACTAACTATATATAATTCCTCATCCTTTGTTTTCTGATCATTGGACCTAGTATCCTCAACACCTAGTTTGAAAATGACCTAGGTAGAATATACTGATGATGTGTACATTTTGGATAGAGCCACACCAATCTCTATATTATATTGTAGACTCATAAATATATTTATAAGGGAAAACAAATGAATTATTTATAACCACCCAACATTACAACCCATCTCCAAGAATATTGTTGTAGTCTCCAAACAATCCACTTCACTATGTCATACCCAACCCTCTCCCTCTCAACCCCAACTCTACACTATCCAAACAAAAAACCAAAATGAATATGTAATTGTAAAGCCTAAAAAAATAGAAAAAATACACCAAATATCAACTATATTTAAATATAAAGAGAAAATCCAAACTAAACTGACCATTTATAATTGAATGAAAAACAATCACTCATAATAGTAATAATCCTTCAAATGTATTTAGAGATCATAAACCCCCATGTGATAATCATCCCCTTTTAATTATCCTCTAAAAATATATTACATTTTTTATATTATAATTTCGCAATCAATTAATATATTAAAATAATTTTAAAGTATATCCTAATGAAATATTATAATAAATGATTTATCTTACAATTTTTTTCTGTTCATAAACACACGTAAAAATTTGAATTAACATATGAATTACACCTCTACAAAATTTAGCATTTCTCATGGGATATTAAATAATAATTTTAATATGTAAATTTATTTATCATCATAAAACATTAAAAAATTATCATTTATAAAAAAATAAGAAAATAAATCCAGGAAAGACTATGATAGGAATGGAAAGACAAAATAAATAATGAATATGAATATAAGTGGAAAGATAAAATAACCTATTATCTAGGAAAAAAGTGGAGCCTATAAAAATATTACTAAAAAATAAAAAGAATAAAAAGAATTAACATCATAGATCAACCCATCATAATGATGCATGGGTATATAGTATAAAATTACCATATATTTAGACTTATATAGAATAGTGATTTTATCAATGGTTGAAGTGATATAATAATTATGTCTCTTAGAATTCAATATGATAGTTCTAGTTAATAAGGATGATGGTTATTTCAATCAATCATTCGAAGGGGTAATCAGTAAAAATTGGACTCGTAATAACTTAATCATCATTTTGAATGGTCTGGATATTGATAAATTAGAGTAAAAAAAGGTATCATGGTTGGTTAATTAATATATAAACTACCAAAATTTCAAAACATAATAAAATATTAAGAAATAACCATCCCCATAGAAATGAACAATTTCTCAATGAAAGGTCACCTATTTCAAACTATGTGGGATTCCACCAAATGAATGCACAATAATATGCCTTTAATAATTAACTAGACCCACTTCTGATTATTTTTAATATAATGACCCGTCACAAACAGTCATTCCTGACACTATGATGCACCAAGATAAATTTATGACTTCCATATATAAGTGGATACAGATTTTTTTGTGAAGTTTTGAACTCTATTAAAGAGATATAAGACCTACAATATCATATCAATTCATAAATAATTAAAATAAATTATAAAATTAAAAATATTGCATTCAAAATATGATGTGAAAGACTTAATATCAAATATGATAACGTATTACACTAATGTAATGCAAGGAAATAAAAAATATATATCTAAATGTGGAAATCCAACATATTTTTCATAAATAAAAGAAAAAGAATAAATTTAGTTAAAATAGTATGGAATATGTCATGAAACAACCTCAGAATCCATGACTCTATGTCCTCCCAATCTGTCAATGGGACCTTGTAGTTCCCCAGATACCATGTAATGAAATATAAATTCTCACAATGTAATTTGAGGTGTTTTTTCTAGAAAATTAATCTGGAACCCACAAATATAAATTAACATATGCTATAAAAACTCATAATAGGGTATGTTATTCATTAAAAAGATGATGGAATAAATATACACCATCAAATTCATTGAGTCATCATGTGATTAAAAATCCACCACGAATCCTTTCCCCACCTATATTTTCTTGATTCTAGTAAGGATGTGAATTTCTAATATCACAATATCCATATTTAAGGAAAAGGTACATCCCCACCCTGATGGTTATTTTTATCCATAGATGATGGTACAAATGACCTGAAATGTTTGATGAAATTGGATAGAATATCTCCCAAGCATGGAATTATGTATCATTGGCCAATATTTGAGACATTATAAATTCCCATGCCTGGTATACATCCACATCATCTGAAATTCCCAGGATTCGACCCATACAATCAAGCAAACCATTGATCATATCGATAATCATGTCATCATGATTCCCATTTATGTGGTTATCTTACCAAAACTGAGAAACCTGATCAACCTAGTACATAGAGCATGGTTCCAAAGAGTTTGTAATACCTCAAGTAATATATATCATATAATCGAATTGTAAATAAAATAAAATAATTTTCCGTAATTTTCTACACTTAAGACATATGATCACATTTCAAGATAAGAGACCCAATTTCCACTCATTCACCCACATGCAAATACTTATCAAGTATAGGTGATCAAAAATTTGAAAAAATAATTAAAAGATTATATGAATGGAACTTTATGGTAAGTAATAGCAAATATATTAGTTGTTAATGAATATTTGTAATGTTCATCAATTATTGATGGAAAAACACATCAGATAGACTTGGATAATGAGAAAACATCTCAACCATAACTAACATGGGTTATAGATCACAAAAATGGTTTTTTAGAGAATAAAAAATATGACTCATCAATAACTGTGATATACAATATCATAAATTATGTATTTTTTCATTACATCATGTTATGAGGTAGGTTGAAGGATAATCATCCAACTCATGGAATCTACTGCGGAATATGGAAAAAATCATAAACTCTTCATAAATTTTAGAAGATATCCTCAAATCCTTACAATTATCATTGTAACACCGTGAAAATATCATCAATAATGAGGTAAAATATGATATTAAATAACAATAATATCTAATGTTTATTTATTTATGTTTATTTACTCAAAATCATTAACTCTTTACATAGAATGAAGAACTGGTCAACATGTTATTATTGACATGTCACAACATCATCCAATTAAAAAGATGACCATCAATGTATTTTAGTTTTATCATTAATATTTTATAAAGAATAGAACTAAGAATATTTTTATTAAACACATAAAATTAAAATGAGAGATACTTTCAGAATCAATCATTTTGATGAAGATATATTATATACTCCAAATATCCCTCATTCATATAAGAATAAAGAAATAAAAAATAATTGGATATTAATAGAAATCACATATCCAACATAGATCGATTCAAAATTTTCAATAACTCTAAATAATTTAGTTTATATCTAGAGAAAATAAACCAATTGGATTTTACTATGTATTTTTATTAATTAAACTCATTCGTTAGCAGCTTATAAATTAATATGTAACTAGAAGATAAATCTTACAATGGTTTTAAAAATAGTGGAAGTATAGGCTCAAACCAATAGAGAGGTTTTACAAACCTTCTAAACCACATAATGGAACCACTGAGGGATAACCCACATAAATTAAATGAGATGGATTTTAATATAAAAAAATTTAGTAGAATAAATTTTTTTAAATAATGTTTCATGATCAATTTTGGGAACCAGTGTATAGGGAATTTAGAAATCAAACATTGGTTGATAAATTCTCTTAAGAAGACAAGAAGTTCAAGAATTACTTAGTATATTTTTCTTATTAAAATTTTATGAACCTAAATTTATAATCACTATTTTTTATAGATATGGATTTCAACTGAGATTAATGATGTGCATCTACAATGGTAGAAAATAGAACAAAATAATTATTCCTATTTTGATTAATTCCAATTAGATTGTGGTCTTTCCTATATAATCTGCTATATCTGGTTCATATGAAGGAACGAAATAGAGAATATTTATGAAACCAATTTTCTTAGATAATATTATCTATATTTTGATGTAAACATTAGTTATGTGTTACTACCCCTACTTTTGACCCCTAACCCATGACTGACTAGTGGCACATTTATGTAATAGAATAAGACATGTCAAATAGTAATTTAATTATAGAAATTTTCATAACAAGGAAATAAATAATTAAAAGAAATTAAAATTAATTCATTTAAATTTAATGAGAAGAAATAGAACACCATGATAATTTAAATAGTCATAAATGTGTATGGAATAAAAATTATTAATGGAGCCTTCATTTAAATGAGAGTAATGAATAAATATGTATGTAAGAAAAATTAAATAAAGATAGTACTAGGTTAAAAAGAAAAAAATACGGGATCCTCTAAAATTAAATGCTCCAAGAATATAAATTCATATGTGAACATATTACATAATTATATTGTAAAACATAAATCATTTAAAAATTATCTTTGCCTAAAAATTATACATCATTAAAAATAGTTTTATATAATAAATGGTAGTCTAAAAATCATTAAAACTCTCTCTATAGATATTTTTTATTTTGACCATGTATTAAAATCATGGGTTTTGAGGAAGGTTGGACAGATGTACAAGATAGTGGTTTTACAATGAAAATCATAATTTTATATTGTGAGTTTTATTATCTAGAATAATTTCGTATCCTATGTTGGTTTACGGATTTCAAGATTATGTATTCAGTCATTAAACAACAAAAATAATGATTTTATTTGAAAATGTTTTGAAATCTAATATCACTATTCTAATGAGAAAGTCTCCAAATAAAACCATATCAATATGTAAAATAGATGTATTAAATTTTAGTTACGCCCATTCCTTGATTATATATTCCTAACAATATTCTTGTTTTGAATCAATCATATCCACTCCACATTTAAATTTAACTCAATTAATCAAGAGGATTAAAAAATCATTGTTCAAATGAATCTGAGGTAGAGAGTATGGGGGATGATGAAACAAAATAAACCCCAAAGAGGGTAAAATATAATGAATTATGCATGATAATAAAAAAATGTGTAATTAAGAATATCCTTTACCAATAGAATCCCGGTACTCACAAAATCTCAAAGTGGGTCTATGAATATTCCATGAATGTATAATGATGGTACCTTGTTTCTATTATTCTTATTTTTTTAGGAATTCATGTTTATGTTGGATATCGTATCCACCAAAAAATGATATATAATCATCAATGAGATTAATTGGTTTGGGAATGATATTTTTAAAACACATTTATATGAAACCATTTTTTCACTCGCTTTTAGAGTAATGATTATCAATAATGTATATCAAAAATAACCATGGACCACATCTCAAGAATTTGGTAAATATAACAGCAAACATCTCATCAATAGTAATAATACTATTTCTAATAGAAATTTGTATCTCCCTTATTTCTTAATCGAATGAATATCATGAAAAATAACAGGATTTGGGTAGAAAGGGATATCATGTGCTTGAAATATGACTCAATACATAAAATTTCATCCATGTAATGGATGTTCTATCTAGGAATTATATAATGGTGAAATTTTTTCCCAGTCATCCAAAATAAATAAATCATTTTAAAAATGTATTTTTCATGTCTTAACTTCAAAAAAGTTCCAATGAATTTGCGGTTAGGTTTACATGGCCCAAGGGTCACCCTTGTAATATTATCTAGGAATAATTAGAAAAAATAAGACATGAGTCCCCATAAGATTTGTAATAATGATAAAAAAGGAAATAAAATAGTGCATTACTATATGTTATAAGTCAATAAATAAAAAATTTAATTTTGAATCATAATTAAAATACTAAACTCCACAGGCCATAAAAAATTTTAAATATATATAAATAACAAATTGTAAAAAAGTTCATCAAAATTATATTTCTTTTCTAAGGTGAAATTAATTTTGACATTAAAGAGTGTGTAAATTAAAAAATATCTCCAAGACTAATGGGATCATAAAATAAAATACTCGTGAAAATACAATATATCTCAATAATTACCTCAATTAAATAGTGTCTACCTTATTTCAGAGGTGATTTGGGAGAGATAATAAGGAAAGGAGAAAAAAATATGTATTAGGAAGAATAAAATGTGTGTGGGGAATTGAGAGATCCCAGAAAGTAATATCATGCCCTGGGGGAAATATTTGAAAAATTATTTTAATCTAAACTACCATCAATAATATTAGCAAAAATAAAGACTAATAATATAAAAATGATTATTTAAAAATATATATTTATCATAAAATAAAAAAATGGAAAGGTGAACACATGTGTCAAAATGAATAACATGTCATATAAATTCATAAACTGGAGAGTAATTACATGGTTGATAAACTCATAGTAGAAATAAACTAGGAAATGAAATAGAAAATCCATAAAAAACATAGAAAAATTCAAAAATATTATCCAATAGGTTAACTCACAAAAATAATTAATATTTATGTAATCATATAGGAAGATAGATAATGATCAGTTAGAGTAGTCCATCTACAAATATATCCTTTTTATCTTGGGGGAAATAGAGGTAGTGTCTTACAACACTAATGGAAAATTCAGTGGTACTACAACCTCAAAATGGAAGGACCATTCTAATAAAATGGATGTGGGGTAGTCTATTCATGATGTAGATGTATCCCCTTGGGTGGTAAATGAATCACAATAATATGTCAAAAGAACTCAAGGGGAGGGACAAGGGGTGTTATAGATGGTTCATTGAATGTAAAAGAATAAGTAGATGATCAATCCATAGGAAAATTTAACGTATTAATGATAAATAAGTATTAAGAAATGTATCAGTATAAATAATTTTTATACCACCCATTATCTATAAATGATTTAGTATGCAAGAGGTGGTGAGGGGTGATTCAGATGGAGGATGTGTGTTTAGAGGTAGGATCGATGAATGACACATTGAATGGAACATCTACAATATGACCCTTTCTAAATAGATCTTGTTCTAATAAATATTCCCTCTAATTTATTTTTGAGTGATATTTAACATAAATATGAAAGGGGTTTCATTCATGCATATGTTGTAGAGATTAGTAATAGAGCTGTATTCTCATCTAGTGATCGAAGGGTGAGGGTGGGTGGGTGTATTATTGGCTGGTAGAGTAGTAGTTGGGGGATCTAGGGGATTAAAGAACGAAATTCCCATGATAATGAATATCATACTTTGGTCCTCTAAAATGTAATAGTGAATGTTATCCTAGTTCTGGGAACATTTATATTAATCTAAAAGTATATGGATTCACTGAGATGAATATGAAGAAATATAGTTGGTAGATCAAATTTGAGAAACAATGATTGATGGAGGTGTTGAGGCATATGAAGCACGTTCTTTTTTGATGTACTTGGTATAGCATTTTTCCTCATCATAATGATTTCACATTTTTTAGATTAGCCTTATGTTTTACTTCATTATGGGTCCAAGGAATGGAATTGGTCATAATTAATGGAGAGTATGGGATGAATATAGATAATGATAATCCAATGTGCGATGAATGATCCATCTATAAAGTGTTTTATATTTCCTCTTTCCTAGGTCCTCATAATATGAAGTGATAAATCATGACATATTTCCCATGGAGGATCCCATTAATATCGAAATAATGATCACCTTAGTATGAGTGAAAACTTCAAGAGGGTAGTGGTGATCTATCCATGCATGTGACTAATCATGGTGAATGATCCTATGAGAGGAACAACTCAATGAGGTGATCTACATGTTAGGTGGATCGTGGGTTCTCTGACATATCATTCTATAATTTCCAATTTCATTATCTCACTGATCATTTACGAATCATGATTTATTTAGGCGTATGTTGTTGAAGTGGTAAAGTTGAATGAACAAACACCCATCCATCCTCCAAGCTCATTAAATATGAATTACAAATACCCTCCTCCCAACATAATGGGGATGTGAACAATTTTGGGATCTATCGTATCTATGAACTCATTATCGACATCTCGATACATCTCATCGTGGACCAAGATAATACCAGTTAGGTGCATCTGGCATAGGGTCTGTATAACTTCATCATATTTGAGGATAGTCGATTGGGTGGAAAAATCAATATTCTTGTTGGTATGCATTCACATTTCATTAAAATGGGTAATCTAGACCTTATGTTGCTGTTCTAGAATATGTGTCATAAGAGAATCTGAGTAGTCTGGGTAGAATCCTAGTAATTCTGGGATAATGATAGTAAATCCAATCCTGATGGGTTTGAATAGTGGAAATGATTCGGTAATGGTGGGGGCATTGGAAAAGGATCATATCCTATAATATTGGCCATGGGAGGATTATTTCACTTGTGTTCACTCTTGGATGGATGATTAGTGGTTGGAATCCCTCCTATATCCATCATGAATTCCACACATGGGTTGTGTGGTATAGAGAGGACGATAAGTATATGAGTAGAAGGAGATGACATGCATGTGATTGTGGATAGGGAGGTGGAGAAAAAGGATCTTAGGGGATTCAGAGTCAATGAAGAGGAATAGTAGGTGTTTTTTGGGTCAGAAAAAGATTAAACACCATAATACATTAGATAAAATTCTAAAAATGACTTCTAAGAAAAATATAGACTTTATAAATTGAATTTTGAGATTTTTATTTTTAAAAAATTGTTATTATTTTTTTCCTAAATAATTATTCTAAACCACTAAACTATCATAATAATTATATTATTATTTTTAAATGAACTCTCAGCAATCAATCAATGATTTTAAAGTATCCAAACTTCAATGATCCAAATCTACATAAATGAACAAACCTGGGTTTCCTCGCAATAAATTGATCAATTAATTCATAGAGATAATAATATCCTTGACCTATGTTTACATGAAATATTGAATAAACTCTTATTGAAATGAATATCAATAAATGTTTACTTATTATCTATGGACCATGATGGAAAATCCCCATCCTTAATAAATTTCTACTATTCTATAAGGGAACATTTGATTATGTCAAATAAAACTAACCATCAGCATTTTAATTTCCCAAGGAATATCATTAATCATCAATTCAATAATTGTATATTGTCTCTGAATGTGAATACCCTCTGAGAAATTCAACAATAATTATTTTTTTCATTATAAAAATATTATCATAGAAATCCCTCTTTATTTCCTCCATGTCATCAAGCTTTAAAAACCATTATTTTCCACCGTTCTATATAACCATGTTTGTTTTTTATTTACCAAATGGGGTTGTGTTATAATTATATTGGAAGGTAGAATGGTTTTATATAGTGTTGTCAAATTATTAATGTGTTGATTGGTTTTTTGAGAGCATTGAAATATTCCCAAATTGAATCATCTAGTTTTCTACTCAGAACCTTTTTATTTGTAGTCACCATTATGTCAAAACAATTCTGGATTTCTCAATTAGAGAGTTTTGAATGAAAACTATTTTATGGGTTGTATGGGGTACTGGTATTACATTAAACATGATATTTCTATAACAACCCATTCATGGAATGAATTATTTAGAGTGTTTCCTGATCACTAATGAGTATTTAGGAAATAAAAAATAATGAATTTAATTTTTCATTAGAATGTTTACTACAGCTTGGGCAATGTTAAAAATGACATATTTAGTTTCGACCCACATCAGGAAATATTCAACCAAGAAAAAGATATATATAATTATATATAAATTGGGAAAGGGATCCATGAGGTAAATCCCTAATACATCAATGATTTATACATACATAATATAGTTCTATGGAATTTCTTATATTTCCAATGGTTTATGTTCACATTCAATAATTATAGAATTTTTGGAATATTCATGTGACCCAATAGAATGTGGTCCAGAAGAATAATTTTTTAAAAAATTAGAGGTTTTATTGTTATACCTATTATATCTTTGAGTTAGTAACACATAGAATGATTCATACAAACTCAGAATTTCATATTCTAGGATACAACATCTAATTAACCCATTATCACATTTATTGTATTTTCTCATCATAGTTGTAGATAAATGAATCATAAAAAACCATATTACATTTCTAATAATACATGTTTGGATAGAGGGAAACAATAGATATATAATATTCTATATAAATAACATAATGTCTAAATTTAACGCCCACATTGAAGATTATTTCATAAAGGAATTCATATAGAATTATCAATTGAACATCTTCTTTAATATTGGGTAGCTAAAGTCTATAAAGATGATCAAATGTAACATTCATGGTATCCTTCTTATATTATATGTAAATGAAAAGACCTAAAATCCATAAGATACAATGTATCTACATTGGATTTAGATCCTATTTAATCAAAATATATTATAGTTCTCCATTATCAGTGAAAACCATAGCTCAAGAAATCCTGATTTATGGTCAAAATTTATCAATTGGGAAAGTCACTGAAACAATCAATATCCTTTTATTTGATTAATTTTTTTGGACAATAATTAAGGGTGTGTATCAAATAGTATATACAATGAAGAACATTATTAATAATTTTTCCTAAAAAATCTATGAAAAAGTCACTTCATCAAACAATTGAAAAATTTTCTTTTCCCAATTTGGGTAGACAATAAAAAGGGATTCCACCAGGTTGTTTATCACAGTCTAAAATTCATTTTGACAATATTTGTTAAGTTAAATAGTATACTTATAACTGGAAGGTGCAATATTGGTCATGATATTTGTGGAAAATCAAGAAAAATCAATGATATAATTCTTCATTTCAATGAAAACCCATGATTTACATAATAGTGGTGGTTTCAGGAAACACACTGATGAATTTAATTTTATTGGGATAATCATCCATTCCATAATATGAATTAAAAGTCCATGTAATATGAATCCTTACATACTAAATTGAAACATTACCGGTTTATAATAAGATATTTTTCTTCATAGTGCTGCAATAGATGTTCTAGGTATCTTAAAAAATCATTAACTGACTAATTTTAAATAAAGAAATATTTTATAATTACTTCCATGAACTCATCCACAATATTATGAAAGATATGTGTCATACAACATTAGAATGTTTCTATTGAATTACACATTCTTAATAGCATTAATTGATTTGTGAATGTTTCAAATGGGCTTATAAATTTTTACTTTGAATGAAATTATATGTTGAATGGGATATAGATATATGATGAATAACTATATGGGAAATAATAGATTTTAGGCTTGAATATCCTGTCATGGACGTTATCCAATAATCGGAGAATAAAATTGTACATTCACATAACTGTATTTAGATTTATGTAATCAATGTAGGCTCACACACAAGTAAGTGACTGAATAGTGATTAATTAATCTTCATTATTTTTAATCATTGTTAAGCCTACCTTAGTTAAAAGTAAATATAGAGGTATCATCCAATACCTTTTGGATATGGAGAAAATAATTTATATGTTAAGAAGATTAAATATTCATTTATACCACATTCTTGATAGGATGGTTGATCCATCTTTTATGTTAAAATGTTAGTTTTCATCCTTATTTTAATACTATATTATATGTCAAAATAATTAGGATTACCAAACTAAAATAAGACACACTCCATGATATTGAAATATAATGAATAATTATGAATTGAAATTAATTGATCCTCTTTCACATGATTCAACTTAGTTATTACTATGACCTACTATGCATCATTATTCTTTAATAAGACACATTTAAGAGCTCTTGGAATAGGTTTTGGTTCAAATGATGGTGTATTAATCATAGATAATGGGACCTTGGGAAATGAGTCTCCTATTTGAGGATCATTATTTTATTTCTCCATATATATAGTACTATCATCTTTTTTCAAGAAAATTTGGTTTTATTTTCTTTTTCATGAGTCAAAATATCCTGTTTTATGCTAGCTATAAAAATATATTAACACTCATGTTAATATTCACATTTATTAGCATCTTTAACTAGATTAATGAATAAAGGTTCTTCACTGAATGACATGATATCTCATCCTTGGTTCATATTGATTACGGATTTACCAATGGTGGGAAATGATTTTAATAAAAAGATGGGAATATCACAATATTCCTCTTTCTATTGGATTAAAAAGTCAGTTGAAAAAATGAATATACCAACCTCAACTAAAATATACTTTAAAAGTCCATGAGAAAATTTGATAAATCTGTTAGCAAGATAATTTATTAATCATGTCCCATTATGTATTCAATCTAATAAGATTTACACAGAAATCATCCACTATTCACAATGAATGAATCTCTGGTCCATAATATGATGTTGATACATCTACAACATTCTTTATTCTACAAGTGAATCATCAATGAATAGAATTTATATGTTAATGTGACATTAAAATATTTTTAAGAATATATGTAATTAAAAAATAAATTGAAAATACATTTTATCAATGGTATATATCATTTCAATCAAGAGACATTGTGAACTAATTATATCCCTCACCAATATATGAATAAATAAAGGAAATATCATTCATTATTTATAGAATTAAAATATCTACCACAGAGTCATGGTTATCTATAAATAACTATGAAAGGGTTGGATTTGATATTGCTAAAATTGAAAAATTGAGTTTTATTGGGTTGTTAAAATTAAAGGGATCCATATGGAGATTAATGGTGTATTAATAATGATTTGGGGATACCTCAAATCCAAAATAACATGTTTGAGGTTTGAATTTGTTATTAATGTTGGTCGAAACAAAGTGAGAATTAAAAATTATGTGGTGTATTTAATGGACCCCCTTACTAGGAGTACAAAAAACTAGGGGTTATCACTGGGGAGCCAGTGGACATACCAACTAGTTAGTAGGGTCTATATAAATCTATAGTCTTACTAAAACCCCACAAGTATACCAACAAATATTTTTCATCCACCATAAGGTTACGACTCTCACTATATTTTCAACCATTATTTCCCATACCCTAGTAACTAATGAATATCCACTGAACTACCTACATCATAGAATAACTAAAGCTTGAAAATATGATTTTATTACATAAGAATGTGAGAAAATAAAACAAATTTGGGATGTTACAAATCTCCCTCTCTAAAACTTCATATCCTCAAGAATTACCCTTAATGGATCCTCTCAAACAACATAAGCCATTATGGTCAATCATCTTCCTATCTCTCCGATATATCCTCTTAGATTCAACCATTATTACATAGAATATAGAAATTTGTACCAAATTTAATCAAATGATACCATCACATTAGTCTATAACCCCAAATGGTGCACCATGTATGATGAATTATGTTTCATTTCAACATCATCACAAAGAATTTCATGCATGGGATCATTCATGTTCGTAACACCTGAGAAAGATGAAACATATTGTGCATACCAAGGTAGTGTGAGTGATTGTCTAGCTGTTGTGAAACTATACCAACCAACTCATTAATATTTAATCATCTAACAAAATATTGGTGTAGTTTTCCTATCATTATCAAACATTAATGGTCTAAAAAAGGAGTTACACCTAAGAAAACTCTATCACCTATATAAAAATAAAAAGGTATCATCTAATGGTCATTATAAGATCTATTTCGAATCAATACTATGGAAAACCACTTTTTAGTCATTTACAATATCATAAACATCTCAATTACAATTCATAGAAACACAACTAATGTGTCACCTACCTCATTTTAACAATACGGTAAATTACATTGGCTAATATAAAGTGCCTTATTTGTCTCTATTCAAATAGAATCTGGTTAACTATTATTTTATTGAAAACAAAATTAGTCTTATGAGGTATTTATATGTTCTATTTATATATCATTTGAATGCTCAAAGCACGTCATCCAGAATGTCAAAGGTCCCCTCTGATTTTCTATTTTTCTATAGATGGTACTCTATACTCTATCTCACATAATTTCATAATACCTTATACAAGATGGACCAATAATAAGATATAACATTCTTCTAATCAAGATACAATTCTCAATATAACTCCTGGAAGGCATAATACCTCATGAATATATATTATTCCTAGTTTTTGTACTTAGTCAGTCTCGCAGATTAGTGTGAAATGTGAAAATTTTGTTAGTTGGTTGATAATCATCCAAAAAAATTCATGACTCCATTGGTTCTAGGGTAATCCCATTAATAACCCTATTTCCATTTCTTTACAATTCAACAAGAGAATTTTAACTTGATAAATTAGATCACGAGTATTTTGGTGCACATCTTGTATCCTCAAGTATGGAATATATCAAGAAAAAAATCCATAAATGTACATCCTTTTCCATAGACACCAAAATTATAACCTTATGTCCTGAAAAATATATATCACTCTATAATGGACTTAAGAGTAATAGGTGAGGAAAAATATCTTCATATTTTTCTTTTATGTAAGTATGTACTACATATCTCCCATGCATAAGGATTATATCATCGTTGTCCAACAACTGCATGGGTATCAAGGCACCTCCTTCTAAGTATATTCACATAATATCAAACTATACATATAAATCATATGAATAATTTAATCTAAAATCCAAATAATATCTGAATGAATCTTCAGAACTTGAGAATAATCCATGATATGATGAAGTAATCATCCTTTAATTGACTAATAAGCTCATTAATAACCATTGCGCCATAGGGGACATCCATAAATATCACGAGAAACCTTCACCATATAAATAACTGAATCTAAAATTACATATATGTTTCCTTATTCCTAGGAAATCTCATTATTTAACTCATATAGATACACTACCTAGTTTCAATGCAGAAAATTGATGTCCCACTGTGTGATGATATAATGATGCATCTTCTGGTACATGTTGAAAATTAATCAATCACTGAAGAGATAGTGCCACAAACACCTCAATGTGTGGTACATGACTGCTCCCTCTAATTAATGGTTAGTATATTTACATGGATAGAGTCTTTGATTAAATTACCCACAAGATACTACACACTCCCTATGTACAAGTTTTTTCCTAATGAAATGGAATCTTGATCACAGTAAACGACATAATCAATATCTTGAATGAGATATATCATCCTCAGATCTATAGTACAACAAATATTCATCTTAATAACAATATCCTCAAAAAAGTAAAACAAATATTACCTGACTACATTAATTATTTTTATAGTAATTTGAACTAATATATGGTTGAAGTCCTTGATAAACCATAAGTAGTGTCATCCTAAACCAGGAAATCTCCCAACTCTAGAACATGTCCCAGGGATGTTTCTAGGACATCACTTCCTCAACTGTTATTATGTACACGTATATATTAGTTTAAGATAATAAATACCTTATATTAATAAATTTTAAAATCAAAAAGATACACTTTGATTACAATACATAAATATGATGTGCTCGAAGCATTCCAAAAAAAATCTATTGATGGGTGATGTTAAATTTTTGAGGTTGGTGAGTAGATTTAGAAATATTAAACAAACAACATGATGGAAATGTAAAAATATTGGTGGAACCTCCTATTCATGAGATATAAGAACACTTCCATCACTTTCATCAATACTGAAATAATCAACATGAAATATAGTATCCAATAACTTCTCAAAAACACTATAATTTGGATGTCCTCCTTTCAAACACACAAATGGTGGTAACATGATTGATGATCAATCATGGAGAATGAAAGAGCACTAAAAACTAATCCAATAGATTTTCGTCCATTGTAAAATGATATTAAATCTTTAACTCTACTTAATATAACATATGGTGATCAAATCACATTTTATGTGTACCATGTGTATTACTGGGGAGAAAATCAGGTTCACCTCATTGAGATGTACATTTCATGAAAAACACATTATGCCTCATGTCCTCAACATATTCCATGAGCTTCCTAAACAAGAATGGTTCTATAAAATATGGGTGTATCAAAATAGGTTACACAACTTCTATGAGCTCTATATCAATGACAAATCCTCTATTAAGGAAAATTTCTGTAAATTTATATGGTAAAACAACCTGATAGTGATCCAAAATATATGAAAATAATGAGGGTGCTTCCACCAATTAAAACTAATGATAAATTCCTAAAATATGTTCCATGTTCATCCTTATATGACTCAGTTATTGATAAAAATAAACTTATCTTACTTCCCACATAACTAACGTCACGAACTTCTCTTCCCTTGGGGTTGAAAATGATACCCATCTCTGATATAAATTAATTTGAGCATGGAATTGGGATTTCTAGTTCAAATTAATAATCAAAAAGAAAATAATCATCTCTAGAACAACATTGTTGTAGATGTCCATAATTGAAAATGACTATTGGATACACTGGGAAATTATAAATATTCTTTGTATTTATTTTTAATGGTTTATCTAGAGAAAGTAACTCAAATTAAATCATTGTCTATAGGTGAAGTCTAATGAAAACTTCTAATAATATAATGTAATCGGAAGAACTAGTGTCGAAAATGATTTCGATAGTATATAAGCGATCATGATAATACAAAAAATAGTATATGTCTCCTCAATACCATATTCTTATGTCTGGTGTAAAATATAATCTCATCATGCCTTATCCCTAAGTGTGTTCCCCTGAGTCAATGTTTTCTAAAAATATTACATACTCTATTGGGGACCTCCACTAATATCTTACCTGTATCTATCAATATTCCACTAGGAATACCATGAGAAAATTTTACAAATATGTTTATCCCTACCAAAATGGTGATACTCCATATAAGGAATTATGAATGAATTTATTTAAAACACCCTTTACTAATAAATGATGCACCTAAAAATAACATCTAAAAAATAGAACACTGAGGAAGAGCATATTTCACCCATCTTGTTTATATGCTACATATCTTAATCAGTCATCATCAGCCCACTACAGGAATATGTTCCTATAGAAGTAAGTGGAAACTCAGTAACCAGTCCAATATGGTCTAGATGTAGAACTACAACCCTACCATCCTTTAGCCCCTTCTCATATGTCAAGGATATGCATTGTACATGCCAATTCATATTCAGGTCAATGTACCGGATGTAATGTATGTGTTCGTGGAAAAGGACTCTGATGAACCCTTAATCCTTTTGAAAATTATTCCCATTAATCATATGGGAAATAATATGTAACTCCTTGAATTAAAAATATTATGAAGATGCATTCATATACCCCTATTGTAGCTTCATGATCTCCACTACATGTTCCAAATTACTCATGTTAATAAAAATATTAATTTTGAAATAGATATCTGATGGTCACCAATGTATGAATTTAAGGTTCAAAATTTTTCCCTTATATTCAATAATCTCTTGGATGGTCCTTTGAATATAAAGGTCACCAAAATTACATTTTAATCCTCAGGTTTCTAGAAGAGCAGAAAAACTCAAAAAATATAAAAATTATTTGTAATTCTATGGTCTTGAAGTACCCTAAAAATATAAAGGACAATGAATTATGAAGTCCCAATCATGATTATCCATGGCCTTCAAAATATTTATTCCATTAATGGGAAGAATCCAAAATATTTCCAGCTCTACTAAATCAATCTCTTAAATCACCGGTTCTTGTAAAGAAGTATGCTTACATACATCCTTTGGAACAACTTGTGGTTGACTATATATTCATCCATAAATAGAGCATCATGTGGTTTTATGTTTGGAGGTACCATTAAACTTATCAATGATGGAATTTTTCATTACCAAAAGAACAGTTAATAAATCTAAATCCGAAAGATGAATATTGATCCTAATCAGTCTAGGGAATCACTAAAATTTTCTCCCAATACCTCATGATATATACCTCCAAGAACAACCCATGGTTTCCAATCCAAAAAAGTTATTCATAGTGAAATATAAATAAAAATAGAATGTTAATTCTCATGTTTATCGAATAATGATTATGTCGATATATCACAATATCCATGAAAAATTATGTATCACTCAATGAAGAATACATGTCTATCACATAAAGAAAATACAATGAAATAATTATCTAAAATAACAAAATATATTTACAATAAATATATATATATGTATTGAGATCCTGTGTGCCTTTTTATGTTTTATAAACGCATTAAAATCCCATAAAACAAGGACTGTAAACCCATAATTGGTTCCTTTTATGTTTATAAAACATGGGACAGATAAGAACATGGAGGATCACATTCTTGAATATTTCATAGAATATCTCAATTCCAAAACATCCAATTATATTCAAAAGAAAAAAATAAATCTACCATCTCATTACATGTTTTACTTCTTTGACTCAAACCACGAGGACTAAGCCATAGAGTTATAAAGCCTCCATTTTGCATCCCCATATTGAAGGGGATGCTGACTAGTGGAATGGAAATGAATTATTTTAGTAAGGGAAATATACAATCAATATCATATGTATGAAACAACAATTAAATTAATTTATATCAATAACAATAATAAAATATATTCCTAAATATGAAATACGATAATGGATAAGAGACAAGTCATAAAAGGAAATAAATAAACTTGGATCCCAATGTAGAAATCTAAAAAAATTTATATAAGTAATTAAATAAAAATATTAAACCAAAATAGTATGATTATGTTCTATAATATCCTTTTACTACAATCCTACATCACCTCAACTCTTTTTTATAGGTTTATTTCTCTTTACTGGATCTTAGGTCATGAAATCTATACACATATTGAAATACCTATACAAGGTGTGAGTAATAAATTTAGTAGGAATCCAATAATGGGTCATTAATAATTGATCACATAATAGAGAAGAATGAAAGTAATGAAAAATATTATACTCTAAAATACACTTTTAGCCTCAAAAGTGAAACTTAATCTTGTTCTAGCCAAGCATCTATGAATGCGGCCCCACTGAATTCATCTTATAGCTAGTAAGGATATTAATGTGTGCCAACATAATTGTCTCCCTTAAGGAAAACCGAAAAACCCCACCTTGATATTGGTCATCATCCTCATCCTTATCCATATATGATTGTATGCACCCCAGACATAATTAATATAATTGGATATCAAAACACCCTTGCACGTAATTTTCCCACATCACCCAATAGTTGATAGATCCAAAATTACCTTTAAGGTTATACTCCAAAGGAAATAGAAATATTCATTATATAGACCATACAATAAAATGGTATATAGTTTATAGCCATCATAATCTCATCAATTTTCCCCTATTAGGGGATGCATATCCAAAAAATGAAAAATTGAATAGTCTTATTACCTGATGCTTGGTAACACATGCTATGAAATAACCAATGTAATACGTCTCATTGAATGAAAAAATAATTCATATGAATTACTATTCTGAAGGGGATAAATATAATCCATTTGATTACATATCATGAAAGGTTTATAAAGGTCTACTCATTCACCAACATGAAAAAAATTATCAAGTACGAGTTACTAAAAATAGAAAATAATCATGAAAACATCTAATGCATGGCCCTATATGGAAAGGAGAATCTTTCCTTAATGATTTTGATGTATAACCCTAATGTAATTCAAGGATAAAATGTTGAAAATGTAGAACAACCAAATATAATGATCTAACACATAAATGATTCAATACTAATGGTCTTAGTCCATCAGGAAATTGGTTCAAAAAGAAGTCTTAAGAGGAATACATGTTAAGAATGATTGTTATATAATTACATAACATAATTATTATATCAATTAAACCAGTTACATGTTATATAAAAATACTGAACACCAATTCACCATGAATCTCTTTGATTGAGGAATATATCATGAATACATAATCAGTTATAGAAGAGGAACCTCAGTGCAGCCAACAAGCATTAAACCACTGTCAATCATACACTAGGAAGAAATATTATGATGTAAATCAATGATAATAATATCTTAAGAAGATCGGTCCAAGTTGACTTAACCTAAAATGTTTACAATTCATGATGAATCAATTTCTGATCAAAGAGATATTGTCAACACGTCGAATCATCCTTTAATATACTAAAGACTCATAAAAAATTATTAGCTCTATCATCAATACAACATGATTTTTATGTATATGAATATGATTATCATACATATACAAATAGATAATCTATTATCATTTGTATATCCCATTCCTATCAAGATTCATTTTTAATAAGATAGATCCTTTATTTATTTTTGATGAAAAGAAGAAAATATCATTTTATATTTATTGAAATCATATATCCATAAAAAATAAATGCTCATAAATCAAGAACTGTTAATGATTTGTTATAAATATTGAGATAAAAATTTATTTTAGTTTCACTATATTGCTCCAATGAATTTTATACATTGTGACATAAATTGGAAAACCATAAATCATTCTAGAAGACAAAAAATAAAAAATATGCTTATTAAGATATCAATTTGATGATATAACAGATCAAAACTTTGATAGAATTAAAACCCACAATGTGTATTTAATCTACACTTGGAGTGCATAGACTGGATTCCCATTGTCACTAACTAGTTCGATTGTGCCATTTTTAGTAAACTAGTGTGTATTGATGAACAACTTGGGCACTTTAGAACCCCCACTGGTCTAATGAGGTCTTCAAAATTATATAGACGAACTCTAACATAATAGACTAACTAGTAGCTTCCACATAATTACAGATGGGGTTTTTACGTCCACCTCAATGTTGATTCTATCACTATCGATATAACCATTGGTTCCACGAAAATATTAACAAAAAAATATCCACTGAATAACCTATATCCGAGAAGAACAACAAGGGGAATAGAATTGTTTAACAACCTCAACATCGCTGATAAAAGAACAAAGTTATTATGAAACAATTAAAACTCAATGGAATAAGAATAATAAATAATGATGGTATGGATTAGCACATACACCATCAATTTTTAAAAATAATGTGTGTACATAGAATCATGATTTCATGACTATGTAATGTTAACATAATAATAAAAGAATATACATACATGGAAACACCTAAAATTTATAATAAAATTCTAGTGAATTGTGTGGGTAAAAATGAATCTTATTTTAATAGTGTGTCCCCCATATAAATATAAATTTAGACTGATTATGGAGTTCTTCTTCAAATAAAAAAATATAAATCCCCTAATAATGTTTATAAAAATCATGCTGAGGAAAATATAAAATAAATTAAATTTTAAAATCAACAAACTTATGAATTTTGTTATTAAAAATGTAATGATTAATTAAAAAATAAAATCTATTTTAAAATTAGTGAAAAAAATTCTCACAAAGGGAAGTAATATTTTTTTAAAGTATGTAAGTAGTGATTTTTTTATTAGAAATATGAAAAAAATAGAAACCCTATAGGGAATATGAATACAAACCAACCTGATTAAAGAATAAAATCTAGCTACCTATATTTTTCCACAATTGTCTCATTACTTTCATTATTCATCCTGAATTTCATTCCATCTATAAATAGCTCTTTTGTGTTTATTCCATTTACCTCTACATCTCCATCCACATAGAGGAAGAGTTTTAATACTTTTATATCGGGTCTCGACATAAGTGATGTCAGAATTAGAGCTATCTGCCTACTTGTCATTGTTTTTTTAGGAGAGGTGTCCCTTGATGTCATACTCCACTCAACCTCTATCATGATAATCCCTAGATGAGTCCCTTCATGTTTAGTCTCTTCATTTGGCTAATAAACCACAACTTGGGGGTCAAACAAAGACCTTGTGTTGTGTAAATTAATTTTTCTTTAATAATGACAATAATGAACCCAAATAACATAAATAGAGGAAATGTTACATTTTAAAGAAAATAATTTTATTCATGGGAGAATGAAACATATGAAATAATATTTTACTAATGAATTTTCTTCTATGTTTGATCTAATTGAGTCTAATATTTAAGGGAAATAATCTTAAATTTCAAATGGAAAATTCAATGTTTTAAATTTCAGTGATTCTAGTGTTATCATTATGAAATATAAGTTTATTGTCCTGAAAAATGATGGGATATAATTAATATTAGGGGAAATTTAATGGTAAAATACCTATGGCTTATAAACATAAGGATCATTCAAGAAATATACAAAAATTAATATTATGAATCATAAATTAAATATTTTTAAATTTCATCCAAACTAAACAATAACCAATGAACAATATTGAAAATAAAATAAACACCCTCATAGTATGTTAAAATTATTTAAAAAAAGGTAATAGTTTAGGAAAATATAGCCCCTTAACATTCTGGTGGGATATTTAAATTAATATTATATTTAAAAAAGATGCATAAAAAATTATCTTTTATAAAAGGGTATTTGGTGGTAATCACATGATGCGTGTTATAATCTAACTACTTGAAAACATGTTAGTTATTTTTGTATTGGTAAAATGAGTTATAAATTACAATGATATTTGTTAATGTGAATTTAATGTGGAATATATTCTTTCTGACATGTATGATGTTAATTATGTATTCTAAAAACACTGTTATAAAATAAATGATTTTTGGTTATAATTATATTATTCTTCAGGGAGTTTTATAAATTGAAAGGATGCTTATTTATTAAATGAAATAATTATTTTTCCTAATATTATTTTTTTAATGTGAATATAATGAATGGATTTATTTTTGGTTGTGATGTATTACTTTTTATACATTATTTTATGATTTAAAAGAAGATCCTTATACGTAAAAATGTTTTTCAATTAATTTTTTCTTGTCATTTCATGTGTATTAAGAGAAAAAATGGTTTATAATAATTAGTTATGTGATTTATATTTAAAGGGGTTAATTTTATACAATTTTATGTAGTAATTATTCATTTGAATAACAAGATGAAAAAAATAATTGACTTATTATTTGGAAACATGTTCAGATGATTGTAGAGATTATACTAAAATGACATATGATGCTTTTGTGTAGAAAAATCATTCCTTTAATTTTAATATATTTAATTCCCTTGGTTAGGTTAATTATTACCATTGATTGTGGTGATGTTTTAGGATCATCCTTATGCTTGGATTTTATGAGACTATTCAAGGGTTTGAATATACTATTTTATAAAAGTAAGGGGAATTTTTCCATCAGTTTCACAAGGTTTCCAAATGTGACATGTGTTCATTTATAACATTTTTAGAAAAAATTGTTGAACCTCTAACGAAATTTAATGATGATATTAATGTATTTAACTAGATATTTTGGATATTATTTAGCATTATTCATTATGATGGGATTTCATGGATTAATTTTAATGCTTGCATTTTAATTATAAATATTTATTTATATTAAGATCCAATATATTTTATTAGTGTCTATAGGTATCCCATAATTATAATTATTACCCAAAATATACATTCATTTAAAATATATACGTACATATAATTTTATTTATTCATATGTGGAAAAGGAAATTGGGTAGCGTATGTCATGACCATATTTTTATTGAAATTCTACACCTGTAGCTAATAAATTTTGATAGGGAATTGAAATATTATTTTTTCATGTTATTTCATAATTATTGATATATATATACAATTATTGTTTATTTGTATTATCTTCTTGTATGACATTTCATTGGTTTTTTCTTATATAAGATATTAATTTTTTTGTAATGTATATTTCCATGGTGTTTATTTTTATTTAATTGGGATTATTTACTTATAATGGTCTATTATATGTAAAATCAATCCTAAAGAGAAATTCATAGACCATCACCTCTGTTAAATATCCATTAGTGACATGGTGGTGTAGTTGGGGCCATGTGAAATTTCAGAGAACCAGCATGGTTATTCTGGTTCATGACATGTACCATATAGCTTTTCAATTAATATAATTTCATTTCTATAGAAACTGTTGATTGAAGACTACATACTAGGATGTGGTATGATATCAATGTCTACGTACTAAGATATCATAACAATTTTTTAAGTTAAAATCACTTAGGAAGTATGATATTTAGTTAATTTATATTAATCATTTATTAATTAGTTATTTCTAATAAATAATTTTTCACATGTTTTTCAAAAGAATCCATATTGAGGGTGAATAATGGTTTGTTCATTCATAATTTTTTCAGGTAGGTAAATTAAATATGTTCAAGTGAAAATATTAATATTGATTTATTTTTGATTAATAAATGAAATTTATTTTCTATATTTTAACTTTCAACAATTATAATAGTGTTAACATTAAAAATCTATTAACTAATAATTTGTTAAATAACATAACATAGCTTTACTAGATGATTTAGTGTAATTTATTGTGATTTTTGAGTGATTTATGAAGTTATTTCATAATATTATTATGTAAAAATTAATATATGAACATTTAAATCATTCAATAATGAGATATCATAGTGATAGAACTTAAAAAAAATGTAATTTTTAAATAATTTTTTCAATAAAAAAATGTGAAAGGTAATTATTTGGAAATATTGACAAGGTATTTCTTGAGTAAGGTATCATGGAATATATTGATATATTAATTAAATAAATTTCCAAAAGATACATTAATAAATGAATAATAATTTAATTTAATGATTTATAAATATATTGAATTACTATAAAAATGGATATAATAGATAAAAACTGATAATATTTTGTATATTATATATCTAATTAAATGTATATAAAGTGATGGAAAAAGTAATATAATTTTCAAGTGAATTAAATATATCATTCACTATTTTATAGTATAAATTTTAAAATATTGAAATCATGTATTAAATGTTACCATGAATAGATTATGCATCTCTTTGAATTGTAATGATATTTTGAAAGGTTTATTTTTTTGTGTATAAATTTTTGTATGCATTCATAATATAAAAAATTTGATATGAGACATATTTGTTGGTGGGATCATGTGAAAAACTAAATATAGTTATACATGAGTGATTTTTAAATGATTATAGTGATGTGGAATGATTTTTTAATGGGCTATAAGTTATCAAATTTGAATTATAGTGAGTAATTTAATATTTTTATTGTGTATGATTATGTGGATAGAAAAATAGAAAAATATATTTAATGATTAATATAATACTAAAACATTGATTTGATTTTATAAAAACATGATTTGAAATTATTATATTTAAAAATAAATTCAATTTGATTTATTGTTCATGTGATTTCATTGATTTTCCTTTTCTCATTAAGAAAACATGATGGATATGTATTATAAACAAAATTTAGTGAAGTTGAATCATGTAGTTCAATTTGGAATTCCTAAAATTATAAATGTTTTATTAAATTTTTTGATTGGTAAATTTTTAGATATCTAAATTTGACTTCTGTGATAAATAGTTTACATAAGAGTTGAATTTTTTTCAGTAATCTAAATCCACATACTTATTTAGTTATGTTTTTTTAAAACATATATTGATCCTTTTATGTTTCCTTTAAAAGTATTTATTTTTAGAGTTCATGAGAATTTGAAGTGGTTCTGGAAGAGTGTTTTGGGTCTGAGGCCCAGGAGTATGAAAAATTGATGTTTTAGGCTTGGTCCTAAGGTTAGTGAATCGTTAGTGATAACCATGAAGCCAATCATGTAGAATGGAGAAGGCATGGGTATTTTTTATTAAAACTATAGAAATCACCATGGGAAGATATAAAAAACAAATAATAAACTTCAAAAAAGTTTTTCATTATTAGAGAACTATTTTTTCTAATCATATGTGTGATCTGTTTAGGGTTCAGTTCCTAAAATGTTTTAGACTACACAAGTTAAACACAGTTTAGAAGACCATTATATTAAAAATTGTTGTCTTACCCATGGAATAAAAATTTATAAATTACTAAAATTCCATTATTAATTCAAAAATTTAAAAACCCCACTATCTCTTACCTCACCAAACTATCCCCTCCCCAATAAAACTCTAGTAATTGTTATACATTTCCATGGTGATTTATTTCTCATTTAGATAGTGGAATGAAGATTAGTTGTCACTTATAACTAAATCAATTAAGGGTAGCCCTACATCTCATAACATTATAATGTTATTTATATTTTTACTAGTCTTTTCTAAATTTCAACTGTTACTAAATTACATTTTTAGTTTTCAACTATTTACTTAATTTCCAAGATATAATATTGAACTCATGGACAATTTTCATAAAATAAGGTTTTACGAACCTTTGGTTGGTGGTAGTCGACTATCTCTTAAAGTCTCACACATTTGATTATTGAGTGCGATGTGTAGTAAAAAACAATTCTTGTAGAAGAACAAAATCTAAAATAATTATTATCATGGGGTCGGTATTATTATAAATTTCATTGAATATTGTGAGTGTATCATTAAATTCTTCTAATATCATAATTTCAAAAATAACATGAGGACTTCATGATTATCAAAAAGTATGAAATTAATGGAATGAACCGATGAGGTGTTATAAATAATTTTTAATTTAAATCAGGATAACAGATCACTTGGATTCCCATAGGATATGTTATTGATATGTTTTGCATATGGTATGTGAATTATCTGATTCTGTATGAACTCCATAGATTCTCTCTATTGATTAGTTAGTATTCTAATATATATATGGTGCCTTATATGTTCTCAATAGATTTATAACTATGCCTATATATGTAGTATACCATTGATAACCTCCTTGATTCTTGTTTTTTCACTATAGATAAGGGATTTATTAGACATCCTACTTAGAACTGCCATTATTCTTATGGACAGAGTAATCACTAGGCCTGGTCCTTAGACCATCATTTATACTTATTCACATGGGATGAAATGTATCAGATCCTTGGATATAAATTTATAATGAGGGATATATTATTCCTTAAATATCCTGTTAAGATATAACATTGTCACTGATTACAATTTTTTAATGATAAATGATGTATTGGCCAATGTAGGCATGGATAGTCTCCTATATCACCAAAGAACCAGAAAACATACATTGTTTTATTTATTTATATTTTTTATTTAATTATAGACATATGTATACACAATAATCATAATATATATTTTTAAATATTTTGGTAGTTATTACCTATTGAGTCAAACTAACATCGTTTCATTTCAACTGTTGGTAGTTGAGAAAACGTCATGGATTTATTTAAGGATAATGGAAGGTGCCTAATGATTGAGGGTTGATGA
This sequence comes from Viscum album, assembly GCA_963277665.1. NCBI lineage: Eukaryota > Viridiplantae > Streptophyta > Magnoliopsida > Santalales > Viscaceae > Viscum > Viscum album. Next base: position 1,117,768,520 of record OY728146.1, read on the forward strand.
CTTATTGGTATAGAGTGTATGAGATGTGAGTATGGTCAAACCCAATACCAGTGTTGTTCAATCCCCCCACATTTATACATTTTTTTAGAAAATGTATTATATGATATACCCATAGGGGATTCATTATATACATATATATATATATACTAATTTATTTATTTATTGAAATTCATGAAATTTATACTTATCATATTAATATCTCATGGATTATATTCATTTATTTTAACTTTTAACAATATATATTTCCATTATTTTCCAAGATGTATAATATTTAAATTATTTATTTTATTACATAAAGGTATTATATGGGAATATCTCGGCACAACACAACCATTTACCCCTTCTATTAGGAGAAATCCTCTATTATATGGGGAGGTCTGATTGACATTATATGAAACCCCCTCTGCAGAAAAAAATGAAAGGTCGAGCATCAGGAGAAGTTATAGTCTGGTATCTGATCCTATTTTCATGGACATATTTTTTGGGGTATGGTATATAATAGATATAATGTTCATAGAACATGGTATATATCTTACAATTGAGAGTATCTAACCTATGGATGGGGAAAATGAATTTTTTTATGGGTGGGATTTATTTTCATTGTTTGTTCGTTTTCCATTGATCAATATCAGTAATTGTGATTCATACTGTTTTAGGAGTATAATTTATTGGATTTCTAGTCATGGACTATACAAGAATGATGGCGTTCCTTCATGAATCATATCAGGTATTAAGGATTTAATTATCATTCACAATATTTATTGTGATCGGTTACATAGATATGATGCTTTAGTTGTCTATTTAATATATCAACCCAAATGTATATAGTGTTTTATAATATTTCTGGATTGTTCAATATTATCTAAAATGTTATTATAATTAATTTAAAATTAAATCACATGGACATATTTTATTAAATATGTTATTAAATTTATATATTAGAAAATGAAAACTATAGTTTGTTTTAATATATAACATTTATTAGAAATTTTATTGAACTGATCATGAGATGAGAAAATTATTAATAATGTGAAATAAATTTATATGTGATATTATATTGATTATATATTTCTCTGTGTGTGTGTGTGTGTTAAACATGATTTTTTCTATATTAGGTGAGATATATAGCCTGGATTACAAAACATTTTTATGTCGGGTGTAACGAATAGGCAAATTTTACAGATATTATTTATTTCCCAAAAAATTAATATTTATAATAGTGATAGAAATATGATTTGATCTCTAAACATGGAATTTTAGAGGTATTCTACTATAGAGACCACAAATGGAAGTCCATGAGGGTGGAGTTGAACAAACCCCAACAATTATATGACTAGAGACTCCTAGAGTGGTAGATTAGGGGATAAAGATTTATTTTTGAGTGAGATTATTTCATTCCATATAGTTGATGGAGTGGGAGTGTTAATGAGAAGTGCCTACATTTTCTATGATGAATATATATCTTCAAATTTATAATATACTATTTTTCATTTGGGATAATGGTCCTTATTATCATGATTTATCAATAAAGTACATTAAAACTGTCTTTAATAATCTTGGTATTTCATAATGGGGGGGGGGGTGAATCTAATTTTATTAATGATTTGAGATTCAATAAATCATCATTTATATGTTCTAGTATTATAAGATGAACAAGTGTGGGTTTCCTAAATATATTTCTAGGAACATTTCATTGATCACTTATTCATAGATACACTAAGAGAATATATTTCCAGAGATTTTATGAACCTCATGCAGAAAGTTATTTTACCGATGAATGGTTTTAATCACTTCAAAGGCATACAAAATGTTCCCAATATTATGGTAGGGAATGTGAAGTTAAAATATTCTTATTTTTAGGGTGGGATGTGGTATGAGGTCAGATTTTATATTAATATCAATATTATTTCTTAGTATTAAATGGTGGTAAATTATGACCTTATTATTTATAGGAATCTATGTGAAGGTAGAGGCTCGAGAAAGAATACATCCATATGTATTATCATTTGTTATTTTATGGTATTATGAATCATTGTTTTGATTATTTATTCCAGGGTGGTGGGTGGGGGGAATTCTAAATATTGGTGTGGGTTATTTTTCTCTACCTAAAGAGATATTTCACTATTTTTCTACTAGTGCTTTATTCCATGTCACATTCAACCTCAGTGAGACCATCAACCAGTTGATTCATGAAACTGTAGGGGAAGATAAATGAGTTGAATTTTTTAAAAAATACTATATTTTTTTAAAGTGAGAGTATATTTTCCTATTTAAGGTGACATTTCAGAATTTTTCCATGACTGTTTCATTCCATGTCACATTAATCCATAGCGAGGCCAAATACTATTTGACTAAATACCTTGAAAGAGGAAGATAAATCAGTATAGTTTTTCCTAAAATATTTCAATGTTTTATAGTGATAGTGGATTTAATTTGGAATTTGGTTCATGAGTTTTATTTTCTACAGGATGGGGAGTTAGTTTTAGTTTTAGTCAGTAACCATGTTCTGTTTTAGTACTATGTCAAAATGAGATAGCATAGTAGTTCCAAATACGGTGTTTCTTTATGGGGACATAGATAAGAGATTAGGGTCAAGGAATGGGCTAGTTTTACCCCATTTATCACATTCATACAAACAATTATGTCAAACTACCTTCAACATGATTTTAAATCAGATATGATTCCACTATATCATGCACCCTATTCGATAAAGTTAAATCACACTCTTTCATATATACTCAGTTCAAAGGTGTATCGTCTTCAACATAGATTATTTTTATAGAGTGATTTTGAATTTCATACATTAACAGATATAATAAAATTTAATTCATCACTATAACTAATTAATACTCATGATTGGTGGTTATATATTATTATAAAATCCTTTTATCTTAGTGATGAACAAATTTTTTTTGATTTTTATGACATACTGTTAGGTTCCATATCAACCCTATGTTTACTTTTATCATTGTGGTGAATCATTTATATCATTCGATGATAAAATTTATGTCTATATTGATTTAAAGAACATATAATCAGGTTATGTGGAACCTAACCATAAATACCATTCTTAGAGTATAGAAATGAATTCTAGTCATGTTTTTAGGACTAGAGAAGTGGCATTCCATTTTTTCTATCCATTTTTGTAAATTTATAGGATGATTTCTTACAGGATTCCAAAGAGTTTCCACTTTAGGGACATCATGAGTTCAATATCATTCCCATACAAAGTGAATAACATATAAAATACCACATTATTATATTTATCAGACAAATAATAAAGAGGTAAATTCACTATGACATGTCTTGGAGTCCAAGGGTTCACGTGGTCGAGTATATCTCCTTGGGAGGCACTAGGCCTTTTATCCTCAAAGGATGATGCACCATTGTTATATTAGTGGATAATTATATGCTATATTTTGGTTCAATTTTGAAATTATAAATGTACTGATGACTTATTATTTAACTAAGGGTGTCCTTAGTATTTCCAAAAATGATTTGAAAGCATGTTGTCACTTTTATTGAGTGAATCATTTGCACACATATCACACTATTTTTGATCATGTATAACATATATGAGTATTTTATAATGATTTTATGTAAAAAGAACACAAAAAAATTATTTCGTTTATTAATTGTGTCTTAAATCCATATAGAGACATTCTTTTTGGTTGTTTTTTGGTTATATTATCATTTATTCTTGTCCAAAATTAGTGAACACATGACATTTAGAGTATCTATTCATCACATTTCAAGTGTATCATCATATTTCATTGTCTCAAAGTTAATATTATTGACTAATTGTTTCCAATTCGTTTTAAATATGATGTTTAGGGTAGGTGTATTTATTAAAACCTATAAAGTATTGTTTGGGATTTATTGGGAGCAGTTCAAGGAATTTTTTATTTCATTTGAGTTTTGGTTTTGGAATATTTTTAGAAAAATTATATTCCTGATGTATCTCAATTGGTTTAGTAGAAGATAATATTTATCATGAAATGAGTGATTTTGGTTGGTACTAAATCATTATAAATATCATTTTAAGAGTTTAAGGGTGAATGTATAATGCACGAATAATAATATTTCCTAAGATGGGTAAAAATTATACTATATATTGTCATGTGTTCGGAGTTAGAACTGAAAAACTATTGATAGAAAACAATAATTTCATCACATATGTGTCTTGGATATGAATTCTGTATTATTTTAATTACATGAACCATGTCCTAGAGATATCATCAATAGTACCATAAATGATTTTATTGAGACATTACCAATTAGGTTCAAGGTTCAATTTGTACACTAACCAAAAGATCATAGGACACATATTAACCTAGATGGACCTAAACCTCTAGCAGTAATGGAGATTTGGTTATTTTTATTCCTTAAATTTAATTCCAGGATAAGTTCATCGAAAGGGTTACATCCTTACAAATGCATTTTTCATGATGGAATATCCTTATATAGAGTAGGAGTCCAATAGTGAGTCACATTGGACAATACTATTTAGTAAGATGTCTCTTGGAACTCTTGATTAGAAGGGTCATGTTACCATAACATCGTCATCTTTCACATGTTCACTATTTAGTATATGAAAAAGGATCCAACTACCAAATTTAAATTTTATGGTCATGAGAGACTAAATATATGGTGGGTAAAGCCATAATCCCGGTGTCTTGTTGTCGATGAAATATTTCAAATATAAAGCCATGTCATAGTCCCCAAAACCATTCATGAAAAAGTGATGATTGATTCACATGCCTAAAAATGGGTAATATAACTATGTATGAATTAAATATATTTAAATATAAAATGGTTTTACATGTGTCTTGGGATGAAGAGAGACATAGTGGGATTTTTCAACATTGTATTCCTCAAGTTAGTATGTGATGTTTGAGAACGGGAAGCCCATTATCCCGCTATATAAACAACCTGTTTCATAGTGTAAATTGTATTTTCACGATGATGAAATTTATGATGCAGTTACCTTGGACACCCTAGGGAAGGGACATTGTAGAGATGATCATATATTGGATGAATAATTCTTATCAATTCTAACAAATCAAAGTGATCTTTGTTTTTTAGGAGTTGGGAAAGCCCAACATTCAAGAGATTATTTGGTTTCATGAGATTCCATGTTATAATTTTTTATATAGATATGTACATTTGATGTTCCCTTAGATTCAGGATAATAAAATGATATTCTTATAGAGGTTACTATGTTAAATTCCTTTCATCCCAAGTGGGATTAATAGACTAAGAATAATATTATGATTTTATAGAAAACATTGAGAGAATGATAAATTGAAATTGGTGGTATCTATTTGAAGATGTGTATTACATGTCTTGTCATTAACACATATGATGGATACATGGTTAGAGAGTTTTCTATAATTGAGTTGAGTCTTGTAATAGATACCATAAATCATATCCACTTGATCATGAAGTGGTTGATGATTTTTCAATATAGGTAGAGGTGATATGTTTTCTAATAAATAAATCCTGATGAATTTAAGGTGGGTGGTTAATGTCTTTATTTGGGTCACTAAATATCAGAATCCACTATGTATGGAGGTATGAAAATTAGGGGCTATGTATGGGGGGTTGTTCAAGATCATTTATAGGATAAGTGAAGAGGTATATTAGTTGCCTCTACTTCATTTTTTCCACATAATTAAGGATATATTCCATGTATTCTCTATTTAGTGGTACTATCCTAATCCAAATAATTTTAGCAAATATGATAATATTATTTTATGTATATTTTTATAACAATAGGGGTTAAGAGTGACAATATATTTCACAAGAAGATGTTTATCTTGTTAATAGTTTATTCGAATCATATATATATCTAGGAGTAGATAAGAGATTGTGAGAATTATATGAAGGAACCCTAGAAGAAGTAATTTTCTAATGAGACCTGTTGATTTTTAGGAGGGGCACTCATGGAATAAATTCATTATAGTATAGAGGTTAAAAATCCTATTAATTCTTACAGTGCATTTTTTAAATTTTATTGCAGTTATTGTATTCCTACAGGGATGGTATGTGTTTAAAGTTGTTTTTATATTTGGGCAGTTTGTAAAAAAAATTAGGATATGGTGATCCACTAGTATGAATAATGAATGTTATATGTAGGGATAATGGTTAGGTAATACAAATTTCTGACATTTAACTCGAAAATATTAATTAGAAAATTACTATTTAATGATTACTTATATATGTTGGATAGCTTGTGGAAACAATTTAACCATATTATTAAATAATAAACCTGTTTCCCATGGTTAGTGGTCATCTTTTTTTTAATATTTTGGGATAATATTTTGAGGAGTGGTTCCTAAAAGATTGGGAAAGACACAATTGGACCAGTGTTTTGAAAATATTTTAAGACAAACCATTTTGACATCCTAGTGACTCAAATGTTTATAAATAACCAAAATTTCATTATGAATATCAAAATAGGTAAGCCCTTATATCTAATCCCTATAATTAACATCCATACCAATCCACACCTCTCTTTATTTCTCCATCTTTCTATAATGATTTTACATTTATTTTATATGATAATCAACTTCCATTTTCCCTATTATGATGACGATGTAAGGTTATACGTTTTCCATAAACCATTACTTACGTTTTCACTAATTTGATATTTGCATACTTCATTTATATATTTATACATTATATTATGGTTTTTATTACTTATTCAAACTCTATAATTGGTCATTAAAAATTTGACCTATTTTCAATGAGTATGCTGCTAAAAGATTTTGCGCAGGTGGTGTTGAAAATTTCATTACTTCCATTTAGATTATGTCTATTTTTGTGATGTTTTTCATGAAATCTTTTTCTGGATTTAAATAATTATAAACTAATGTTGTTATAGGGTTTGACCCTCATATTTTATTTGGATTTGAGTATCTAATTAATATTTTCTAATAATGGACCATTATCCATTACATGATGTGTGCTAGATTATGATTCACTGTGGAAATAATGGATTGACCATATGGGGTGTTCTGAATATCTAATGATTTAATTAATAAACCTAGATTCCAAGAATACTTCTAATATTTACTATTAATAGCAATCGTGTTTTTTAAATGAATTATTATATAGTTTTAGGATGATTTAGATTAATTCCTTCGATCTGAATTTATGCCTATAGACACCAAATATCTTGGATATTCTACATAGATATAGATTTATTAAAATAGATATATGGTTCCTTGGAAAGCCATATTGGATCTATTTTTTGCTAATATGTTATTACATAAAAAGACATCCGACAGTGAACAATTCGGTATTATTAGTTCTAGGTGTCATCGTATGACTTTTGGACATATGGTTGTTTATTTATATTAATTTAATTTTGTATTATAAAAATTATAATTCAATATTACACAATAAATATATGTTTTTAGACAAAAATTGTAGAATATTAATGATTTGATCACATCCCTTTCTTGGGATATCATCGGTACATGAGAAGACATCATTGTTTTTGGAGAGGACACTAGAATAATCCTGATTAATCAAGGTTAGTCATTTATTAGCAGAGAGAAAAACTGATAGTTCAAATACTACACTTAACACCCATTTCGTTGAGTTTATTAAATATATTTGTGGTTATGTGTGTATATGATCATTCCACGGGGGATCAAATTTTTAGGGACTAAATCATTTTAAATTTATATTGCACACATCGAATCACACATGTTTTGATTTTTTCACTTTTTTTTTAGGTTAAATCCTGTTATTTCACTCGATTTATAAAATTACATGTTTACAACTATTATTTCACTTTATAATTTGGGTATAATTATATCCATTGTACACCTATAAGCCCTTTCTCTTAGTTTACAAGCTCGGGTCTATAAGGTGGAATGCCTGAGGTCATGTGAATCAACCTTTCTAGACACTATAGAGTGGTCATAGTTTAAAAGAATTTTAAAAGTGTGTTATTAATGGATTTTAATAATTATATTTATTGTTTGAATGAATTAAAATTAATAATAAATTAAGGGGAAAAATAAAATATAGTGGATTATGGTTTTTTTTCATATATTGATAATATTTTCACTATATTTGTGAGTATATTGTTCTTAAATAAAATACCTTACATTGCATTTTTCTTATGGTTTCTTTTAATTTTTTTAAGATTATCAAAATGTGATTTTCATATTATATAACATGATAATGTTAAGTATTGTAATATAATTTAACATGTCATATTTTGATTATTACTATAATTTTATCTACCTAATGAATTTAATATAGATATTGATGTAGATAATAATATATTTTTTGGACGGAAAATTAAATACTATGTATTATATGTTGAACATATAATGTATTTATTAACACATTAATATCAATGGAATACTAGTGAATCTTCTTTTAAAAATAATATTTTTTATTAAATAATTTAAATACGATAGAATTTCATATATGAATTTATTATTATGATTTTTACTAATGAGTTTTGATGTATAGTGTGTTATTCCTTTATTTAGAAGAAAATTTATTAATGTAAATATATTTATTTTATATTTATAGTATTAAAATGATGATTTAACCCTAGTTTAATGGGTTTTTGGGGTAGCGGTGCTCTTTTCAATACAGTATGGTTATTATTTTTTATTTAACTAATTATTGGTAAATAATGTAAAATTTGTGAGTTTTTAAACATTATCATACATTTACACAACAACGAGAATGTATGTATTGATTTTAAGAGGCATTTTAATGAATTAAACACTATTTTTGGGTTTGAAATTGTTATTCGATAAAACCCAATGTTGAGATGGCAAATATAAACAATTTTGTCACATATTTTTTTCAGAAGGTATTCAATGGGTATTCAATATTATATTTTGTTCTCTTCTAAAAGATCATTTTTAGAGAAGGATTTACTAGTAAAAGAAAATATGAGTGGTATAGTTCATAGAATTGATATCACCTTTTTAGAGATCCCATGATAGGAATCATAGGGTGAAAATTTATAAATGGGTGAATAATGAAGTGATGAATTGAAAAATCATTTAAAGGATTTTAATGCTATTATTGGATGACTGTTTTTACTATCTTGGAGTATGATTTTTAATGATACATAAATGGTGGATTCATTTATTTTTGATGGTAAAAACACTTCAAAATGATTTTAAGACATATATTGTATTGTTTTATTGAAATTGTTTCTATTAGTTTAACTAATTTTTTTACATTTTCAGTTTATTGATTTTAATTCATTTATTTTCTTTTAAATTTAATTTTTTAGGTGGAATTAGTGAGTATAAGATGGAGGAAGTGGTTTATCATTCAAGAATCTAATGAAGAAAACTTCAACATAAAAATTATACTAAATTAGGGTTTCATTATTCAAGAGAAATGTAGATCCTTTTGATATTCCTAAACATCATGTGGTTGGTGCTAATCACTACATTGCTGATATCCATCATGGGAACTTTGGTTACACACCATTTACACATTTTGTTTTTATATTTTTTTAGCTCAGATAATTTTTATATATTAGTCGCTGGGATATGGGAATTTATTTAGGTTCTAATTATATCTATGTAGTTATCTTTAGATTTTTTATCAGAAATATCAAATATTATCCCCCAAATTTTCATATGTAACTTCTTCAGTACATCTTGTTGTATAAATTATTCTTATATTGTATTAATATGAGGATGTAGGGTGTTTTGTTTTCACAATAATTTTATTAAATAGTGGAAATGTTTAATTTTGTGTATTTATAAAATTTGAGTTTTCCATTGAAATATAGAAGAACTTATTTAATATGATTTGATATAATAAATTTTTCATTTGTTACCTTTTTTTTTGATTTTGTATATAAAATGAGGTAAATTTCCTCAAAATTTTCTAGGAATGAAATTCAATAATATTGTGTATTTTAGTATGTACGATTTTATAATTGAATATTTTTTTTGTTTATCTAAATTAAATTGGTTATTAAATCTATAATTGAATAATTACGTTTTTATGGAAAATAATTATGGTCAATTGAATATAAAATTATTCCATGAATACATGATAATTAATAGAATATGAAATTTTTTAAAAAATGATAAAAATTTATCAAAATATATAAATAATTAATTATATAATTATTTACTTCATTAGTTAAATATAAATATCATAGATGTAATTAAATAGACTATAAGCCTTTTGGGGTAAAAATTTACCTTTGATTACTTATAATTTTATGAAAGAAATAAAAATATATCATTGTTAATGTTTTTAATTTTTTTTTATTCATTTTCAAATCACACTGGGAATCACATGACTCATTCTTTTCAATGGAAATCAAAATCAATTATAATTTATATCCAATTTATCTAATAGAGAAAATTGGGGAAAATTATCATATATGGGGTCATATTGTATAGTTTGGGACACTCTTATAGATTTTTGAAATGTTTTCCAAATCATTCAACATAAAAATAAATTTTACCTTTTTAAGGAATGTGTTTGAACAAGTTGATACATATAAGAGGATACTACACATGTGGCTTATATTTTCTATTACATGATTCAATTATATATGGTTTATTTAATGTTTAAATTATTTTAAGAAGGAATAATAGAAGTAATATCAATCCCAAAAGGCGTTGAGATCCCATGAAATAAGATACAATGTGTTGTATAGTGTAAATAAATCTCATAAATGGGGCTACCAATGTATCCCTATGAAGTAAACGAACCCAAGTAGATTATTTACATTTAATTATACACTTAAAACATTTTAATGTCATTTGACAAAGAATATAATGGTAGATTTTATGGTCTTGAATATTGAATTCGTCAATGAAGATTAATTTCATAATGATAGGACCCCAAGTTGAATAGTTATTTTAAATTGATTTGTTGATAATTAGAAAAAATTAGACTATTATAGATTATCCTAACAAATCAATGATGTAAATATATATTCTTAATCAATGTATAATCTCAACTCACATGTTACAATGATTCCAATTTGGGGATCTCAAATCATTGCATATATGAAATCTGAATGAGGATCTCAACTCAATGAATTTAAAGAAACCATTAAAATGATCACCACTCAATATAATTTAGAGACAAAGAGTACAACCCCTACACAATGTTATCAAGGAAACCCTAAGAAATACCTAAATTTGATGAATATAATCATTCTTAGAAGATTGTCTTGACTCATGAAATTTGGGAAGACAAGAGGAGAATATAATATGAATGAATTTTATAATACAATAGGTGAATACTGACTCAATGAGTTTAAATAAATTAACATGATTGTCCAAACTTATGGAATTTTAGAAAACATGATTAGAATCATAATTGGATGTAATTTTTCAATCACGGTTGCGTTTTTATTATAATGGAAAAAATATTATTAAACCATTGTGAAAAATTCTATGGTGTGACTAAATATATTAGGGGTTATTTATAGAAAACATGTACCATGGTTATAGTCTTGAATCCCTTATGCTATAGAGAAACTTATTTAGGATTGGAACACATTTCGACGATATGTGTAAAAAAATATGACATTAGAATCCATTACAATTTTATATAATGTATAAAATAACTTAGAACAATTTTATTATTAAAAATAGATACTAAAAAATGATGTCATGGAAAATAACATGATCATATATCATATTGGTATCTTTAATATTTAACACTAAAAAAGTAGCAATTTTTTAATTTTCCTAATTATATTTCAATCATTAAAACCTAAATAATATATTTTTACTGTTGGATTTATATATAAAATAACATAAATTTTTTATGCTAATACCCTTATTGTTGGTTTTAAAATATCCAACTTTAATAATAATACTCCAAGTCAAATAATTTTTTTCTCTCCACTAACACTGTATTTATTTCCAAAATTCTTAATTTCTCAATTTTTAAAATATTAATTATATTCCATATCATTATAATGGATTTGGGGTAATAATTTATAAGATTGTTGTTTTAGAAAATAAATTCAATGATGAATATATTAATTTGGAAATTATTTTTTTCAAATATTCTATTATAGATGTAAACTATATCAAAAGATTTCTTTTTGAAATGTAATTATTTTAATCATTGTTAAAATTATTTTATGATTATTATAGATATTAAATCAAAAAAATCTAAATTTATTTATTTAATTATAATTACATTATGTTGTAATATGAAAAATGTATTCAACAATGAAATTACAAATTTGGTTCAAATATAATTATTTATTGTTGGTTATTTTATAAATAAATAACATTGGGATCTATTTAATATTATATTTTAAAATGTGTTATATTTTTCCCATCAGTTAATTATCAAAATAATTTAAAATTATCTTTCTACAATGGTTTATTGGAATGTATAATGTAACTGATGAATTTGGAAAACCATTTTTAAAATAACCAATGTTAAATCTAATTATATATTATGAAAAATATTCTAATTTCAATAATTATATTTATTGTAGATATTTTTATTATGAATTTTTTTATCGTGAATATCAAATATATTTATATATTTCTCATTAACTTATCACCTCAACACAAATTTTAAAAATATAATAAATTCATCATGAATCCATCCTTTTATACTGTTTTGACAATGGGGAATAAAAAATTATTTAACTAACATTGGAGAATTGGATTCTATAAGTTACCATGTATCTTCGTTGTGGAATGATTTCAACAGATTATTTTACCTGTATGATTTTTATTTGGGATGCCATTGGGAACACATATTATTTGAATATTGATAATGTTAGACTCTAATATTATTCTCGTATGTTATCACCCAAGGTATAGGTATAGATCCAGGTTAAAAGTGGATAGGTTCCAAGATTTTTCACCCACATCAGTCAATGGGGGATGGGTAGTGGTTATTATTATCGCTTTTCCTTCTATCTTTATATAGAAATACAAAGAAGGGGAGTTTTTTAAGGCTTTGGTATAGAGGCATATTGTCTTTGTGTGCTGTTGAATTTGTTATGGTTTTTATTCGACATTGGGTCGAAATTGTTTGGATAGAGTTTTTTTATAATTTTACCCTATCATTGCTTCCTTTCATTTGATTATAACTACCTATAACCATTTTGGACACCATTATATAGATTTTTTCATGTTAATGGTGATGGGTGGGTGTGTACTTGGGGTTTTATCTAAGTATATTTATTTTTAAGGGGTTAATGGTATGGTGATAATGGAAAGGTAAAACCAAAAATTGTATGTAAATATTATATACTACAACAATGGTATGTAATATAAGTCCATTATGGTGGTTGGTGTATGATTCACACAAAAACATTTTCTATATTTGGGTGTTGAATTTGGAAAAAATTCCTAAGTGAAATTTACAAAATAGAGAGCAATAATTAATGATCTTAATGTTTATTTTTTCTCGACATGATGTTAAAAATATCTTTTTATTTTTTTTATATAATAATTATTATATGTATAAAAATATACAAAATGTAATTAGAATTTATATTCTAGTACTAGGGTATAAATTTTTCAAAAAATGTATGAAATATGTTGACTTCTTCTACTTTTAGGATCTACCCACTATGAAACAATGTGAATATATTTTTTAAAAGGATATAAATCCAATTTTATGTGACCAATATTTTGGTACCTAAATATCTCATATGTGTCTTCTATGTGGGTGGTGGTATTAGTTTATCATCATGTATACATTTTTCATTAAAGTGAGGATGATATCAATATTATCATGAAAAAAATTTCCATATTTTTAGGTTCCATCTATTTATATATTATAGTATTATACATTATTAATTATACATTCTTGTTTTTGATTATTTATCATTACTATATTCAATTTAATAATAATGGTGTATTGATATTAATTTTTATATCATGATTAGTTTTCTTATAAAAAATGGGAATGAGTATAAGTAAAAAAGGTGAGTAGGAGGTAAATTAATGAGTTTTATAGTAAAATATTAATCATTGATTAATTATTGAACTTTTTTATAATATGGTATGAATTATAGCATTAATTTATGCATTTATTGACTTATCTAACATGTAAGTGGAGCCTAAAAACATAGTTTGTTAGTGAATATAGATGAAGTGTGATTATAATGGAATGTTAAACATTATGAATTGATTATAATGATATATGAAAATAAAAAAACAATGATATTACTAAAAAAGTGAATAATAAAATGTTTCTGAATTTTGTGGGTCATATAATTGTGTTAAAGTTAGTATTTAGAAAATTTATTAATGTAATTTTATAATGGGGGCTCTATATTAAATTGGGATCAGAAAATGATTCATATTAAATTTAAAACATTTAAAAAGATTATTTATTATATTATGTATTTTTTTAATAACAAAATGAATTTTTTGTTTCATTTGGATGGTTTTTTTGGGAAAATGAATGATTAAACATTATTCCTTTGGTATATTTGAATGAAATATGTAATGGGTTATGCATGATAAGTTCATTGATGGATCCAATATCGCATATGCTTCATTCTCAAAATATTGGGTTTTCTTTGTCGTTTTATAGGTGGTTATCTATCTTTCTATATGTGCCTTCCTCCCTTATCATTTAATTGTCTTACCCTATTTCCTTATGTGATTATTATTTTCTAGTATGTGACTCTACTATATCCATTACTGTCTATATTTATCCTTTTTTTCACTAATTTTTTTAATAGTTTCCCATTACCCCTTTTTATCATTGGATTAGTTTCGGGTTCATTCTATAATACTTTCTCTTTTTGGTTTATTGTTACCATTATTGGTTTCTATATCACAATTATGGACATCTTTAATCTTCTTATTTCAATTTTCTTTTCACAGACAACATGATTAAACATTATTTAGTGGATTCCTAACATTCATGCTAACATTGAAATGCATATATCTCCCATTGTGCATTTTTTATCATTGGTAATAAATTATGAACCCATTATTGGATGATTCATTTCATCATTGATTTCATAAAGATGATTTTACATAAACATAATTGGCATGGTTTTGGTCAATTTTAGGGGTACTATCCTTGAATTTCCTAGGTTTTTCACGGTGGTGTTTATAGTTATGTTTGTTTAGGATAATTGAACATATTCGTCTATAAATAAAATTCATCAGATGACATAAGAAATAACTCCACAACAACTTTTTCTGGTTTTTTTATTGATCTTAAATTAATTTGTAGACCCTCTGTGATGTAATTTTTTTTGGGTATTTTCATGTTAATAATGGTGTTTACTATTCAAGGATCTACCATTTATATGGTTAAATTTCATTATTTGTTTCCTTTGTTACCTTTATTTTGTGGTTTTGGATTAGATATGTTATTATTACTAACATTATCTTGTGGAGATGGTATGATAGAATTATAGTGTTGCATTACAATAGTGTTAACACTCTATGATAGAAATAATTTTTTTTGGATTTTGGTGTACATGTAGTCAATAAATAGTTCATATTAATGGAATATTTTTGTTCTATTTATTATTTAGTTTCATTTCCAGGGATCCTAGTGTTATTTCAATATGATGTTTATTTGGTTTTTTCTTTAGTACATTATTGAATTTTTCGAATACCTTTCATGTTACTGATGATTCTCTTTATGTGATGGAAGATCCTAGTTTTTTGGTGAATTGGTAGAGGCTCATTTATCCCTATTGATGTCATGATTGGATATTTTCTAATGACTATGGATCATTGTTTTAATGAATATTTATTTTTTGATATCACATCTGAGAAATGGTGATGGTATGCAGAGTATCACATGACATGTTTTTTAGTTTCTATCATGAAAAAATACATAATTTTTGGTCTAAATAAGATTCTTATCTCTGGATATATTGTGATTTATAATCACATACTCAGATCTTGGTGAATTCTAATCATAGGGATAGTGTTATACAACATCCAATATAGGGAATTATCTTTGGGGTACTATTTGACTTTTGTGTATTTATTTTTTATAACTTAGTCTCTTTATACAGTTACTTATCCTTCAATTTTGGGTTGGTCATGGATTATTTATATATTTTATGGCCCAATTTTCTTATAACCATTTACCATATGAATGGGTCCCACTATAAACTTTTTATGTCTAGGAAAATAATAAAATATACTTTAGAAAGGATGTAATGGTTTTTTTCTAAATTATATTGAATGAAATACATTGTTAATTTAATGTAATTTTCAATTATTGTAGAGTTTGATAATTTTATATAAAATGTATTGGGTAAAAGAATAGAATGTTGTGAAATAATTTTTATGGTGAAAATAAATAATATTACCTGAAATAAATTATACAAGTAATATCATTTTTTTGGATGAGATGATCAAAACTAGCTTTTCGGAATAATGATTTACTAATTAAGGGAATTTTTTTTTGAAATGAATATGAAATAAGAGGAAAATGTTTTTATGGAAATTAAATTATTGATTTATCCCTATAGATTTTATTTGATATCGATTGTATGTTGAGTTTATTCTATTAGTATATTGATATGTTATATTACTTTATTTACAACTTATAAATGTATTGGGATTATTATATTTTTTGAATAACACATTATTGTGATAACAAAAAATTTAAAAAACATTTTTTTAATGGGTATGTATGTTGTTACATAATGGGATAACAATGTGTCTAGTTATGGAATCGTGAAAATCTATGATGAGAACAAATATGTGTATGGTTTTGATGTGATTTGAAAAATATTGTTTTTATTCCATGTATTTGGATTTATGAAAAATTGTTCCATGTATTTTGTTATCACATATATTGAAATATATTTTATTTTTCTACTAAAATTGTAAAAAAAAAGCTCTTGACCAATACTGTCTAGAAATAATTGTATGTTTTTTATTATATTATAATTTCTTAAATAAAATTCATATAATAAAGTTTTTTTTTAAATAATTACCTTAGGTAATATAATAAGGTTGGTGTCTATCATTGTATCGTACATAGATTCATCTATCACACCCTATACATTAAAATCTAATAAAGATTCAATTATAGTAATTTTTATGATAGTATTGATAAGGACATTGATCAAAATTGAGTGAGGGTTCAAGATCATTGTAGTGGTGTTAGTGGACTACGTAGGTGTTAGTGTATAATTTTTAAACATTATATCATGTTTTGTCAAATATATTAATGTATAATTTTTTATTAGGATATGAATATGTTTGTTTTTATTTTTTTCATATAACGGAGAATTATGGGAATCTACTTTTATGATTTAGTAGAGATTTTTTATATAATTTTTCATAGTAATAATGTTACCCTAGTTATATATTTTTATTTATATAAATACATTAAATGATAAATTTTTCCAATAAATACTTATAGACCCTACGAACTAGTCACTACCCATTTGTGATTTGAATGCACACCTACAAATATGTGAAAAGTTTCCCATATACCATACTCCTGGTGTGGTGGCACATTATTGGTGGAATAATAATTCTCTTCTATATAGCATATAAAAATATTTTTGTGATTGTATGGTAGTAATTAAATTAAATAAATTTTTTATTTCTAGTTTTTATAGAAATATATTCTAGGTTCTTATAACATTACTTATATTAATGTGTTTATTGATTATCCACACCACTAGTTTTATATTCATCCACATTATCAAAATCTTCATTAGTTTAATACCTAATTTAATGAATAATATTTATTATAATAAAGAACACCACAGAATTTGAGGCTAAAATTAAACTTCCTAAAGTTTAATTTCATTATTAAGTGAAATACAAAGATTACATAAGAGGTATATGTAGAAAATATGAGAAAAATTGTTTGAAATTTAATCCAAGATAAATAAAGATAGTATACGTTCTCTAATTAGATGAATAAAATGTGTTTTAAGGAAAACGTTGTATCTTATCAACTCGATACCTTATTTTCATTGATAACCATTCTTCATATTATATTTTCATACCTACCATGGTCTAATTTATAGTGAGTTTTTATGTGTTAAAAAATATATGAGATATTTATTGGGAATGATTGATAATAAAATAAGTTTTTCATTATATATATATATGTTTGATATTATTATATAAATGTATTAACTGTACCATAGAATTCCTTTAATTTTCTTAATAGGATGAAGAAAAATAAAAATTTAATAAAAAAAGGAAAATAAATTTCAAATTCAGTTAATGAGGAACCTAATATATGTCCCATGATCCCAAATCTATAATGTCCTTATAGATATACAACCCGAGGTCTATAACGTATTCCAAAGGACCCGGTGACCTATATGTATAGAAATAACCCCTCAACTCTGATATAAAAAAAGTACCAAAGGGTACTATACTTTATGATAATAAAATGTCACACATCTTGTCACCCCCATTAGAAAAACTATACCAGTGATGTAACTAATTAATGATGTGTCAACCCAGGAAAAATATGATCAATAATTTTCCTAACAAGGATGGGAAAAACTCTATACCACAATGTAATATGGGGAAAACCCAGATGATAGATTATAGAAAACCCATCACTCTTTTGAGCTACCCTCCCAAAAATTATTTAGTTCAACAACAATGTCAACCTATTATTAAAATTCATTAGACTAAAAAACAATATAGATGCAAGTGTGTAAGGATACCTATCCATCCATCAAGATGGATGGATGATGATTAATGTTATCACACACATCCCCCATTAATGGCCTCCTACACTATGTCATATTCAAAAAAAAAATTTCTATCATCCATATGAGCAAAAAAATATCAGGACATTTATTATATCAATATTATAGAGTAGACTAGAGTTCCACCGAACCAATGGCCCAGCGATGACATGAAGTCTTGATGTTCAAAGAAAAAATTATTCCCTAACAAATAATGTAAATGAGAATCTAATATTTTCTAATGGTACAAGCCTATGTTTCCACCACCTTCCATACCTACCTCTATGCGAGAAGAGAAAATTGAAAATTTTGTAACCACAAAAAACAATTCAACCATCTTTGCCTGAAGCCAAGGGTTTCACTTACTAACCCAAATTCTATGATTCCACCATTGACAACAATTCCATTTCATTAAATGTTTCTGCATGATCCATGCATGTTTCATTATAATACAAGATTTCAATCACGATTCAGGGAAACAAACTCCACCATTGACTACCCTAATATGCCACTTAACAAAAAAACACAATTTCCAAGGAAACCTACATCATCCCTACTTTATTCCATCACCAATACTCCCCCACAGACACCATTTTAATAAAAATAGTAACATTAGCCTTTTATAAAAACATATTACTCATTCATTCTCTAGCACTAACACCACAATTATTTGAACATTACCAAAAATCCCACCAGATTTTTTTGGTGACTTTTGTATTAAATGATATCTTTGAACAAAAGAACCAAATGATATAATGGGGAACCATAATCCAATTTAGGATGAATAAAATATAGATAATCGACACTACACCACCAAATAATGAAGGAGAGAAGTCTTGGGGAATGCGCACACAAATTTCATTACTATAGAAGTGAGAATCATATAGAAAACCAAAATACGGGGGAGTGTAGTGGCATCATGAAGAAAAATATAAGAGAATATATATTCTATTATATTATTTTCAATCAATATATGGTATATTTTTGAAAATGGAAGGATATCATAATATGTCATATATTATTATAAACTATAATCAATGATTGTTACATAATGATACAAGAAATACAATACCATAAGATAATATGGCCTATTTTCATGAGAAAATTTGGCACACAACATAATAACATGAAACATGGTTAAAAAATGTTATTTAAAATACCCACCACATGGACATAAAATTCCATTTCACTTTTAAAACTAATTGTGATAACATGGCCATTTACAGAAGATAATTTCAAGATTTAAAGCCCTTAAGAAAATAAACATAGCACAACATAAGGTAAAGTAGTACATTTGGTTCAATATACATATCAAGGATATATTATAATGGTGATAATTATATTTTGGAACATCAAATCATGATATATGATGGTATAATAATGTAAAATTTTAGAATGTGGAAAAAAGAGAAAACATAACAACAAATAATTATTTCTTAATTCATTGGATGGATATATTGGTCTGGGGCCACCTATAACATTTATAACATGTATATTCATAAGAATTAAATATATTTTATAAAATTTAGAGAGGTCTTAAATCAAATTTAATACCATTATGAAGGAGTGTGGGACTCATAAATGGATTTAACAAATAAATGAATGATATACTCATCTAGGTGAATACCCTTGAGTGGAAAATGTTATGGGTATTTACTACACAACTATTTGGAAGGGAAAATATCAGGATAATCAAAAATGTAATGGTTGTATATTAAGATTCATGGAAGAGTTTAATGAGAGTTTTAGGGGTCTCACACCATTTTTTAATCATAAGGATTACAAGAGGGATGTATAAAAAAATTTGAACATGAAAAATTGGAAATTAAAATGTATAATGTAATGTAGGTTCTTAAATAAAGAGGAGATGGATGGGATACCTTATCTTCAAGGTTTTCAACTGATATATTGAAATGAGTTCAGTAAGAGCCTAGGGTTCCTTGGGAGGGATCTAGAGAGGGAGTGGTAGAGTAAATTTAGTCTTTAAGGGGTTATAATGGAGATTAATGAATGGATGGGTGAGTTTTCATAGAAATATACTTGGATAATTAGTTAATAATTTATAATATTTGATTATGGAATCCATATTAAAAATAATTTAAACCAAATTCCATCCCAATGTTTTTATAATTTTTTCAAAATAAGAGTGGTGTTATATATTTTAGTAGGATAATAAATTAATTCATTAAAATAGTATCATCGGTGATGTTGATGTGAGTCACCTTCCTAGAAAACTAATTCGAAAACCTGAAAGTATTATAATTGTTTTTGAGGATTCATTGTGGGTTATTAAAAATAAGGAAATGAAATTTAAAAAAATCATAAAGGAAATAAATTTATTTTATTCATGGATACTATTTAAAATATATTTAACATCACTTTTTGTATATTATGATGTTATAAGACAAATAATGTTTTTATAAAATATTTTATTTTACAAAATAATTCGACTATCTCATACATTTAAGAAAAAAAGCACCATTGGAACATTTCAAGAAGATTATATTAAGAAAAATATTTCATTAATCAATATTATTTCTTAAATATCATAATATTCAATTTTATATTAAAATTATTTTCACTAAAAATATAGCTTTTTACGAGGATAATAGTTTTTAGTTCTTTATAAAAATTATATTTGACATTATGAAATTATATTAGCATTTATATTTTAATAAAATTATTTAATAAGAATATTTAAAAAAATTAAAAAAATTAAAAAATCCATGAATTCAATGAAAATGTTTTATAAAAGTACATATTTTTCTAAAATACAATTTTTTTTATCACATAAAAATCTATATTTATCAAATTCATTATTTAATTACCTATATAGTAATAATAAAAAGTATAAATTAAATCATTATTTTATAAAAAAACAATCATAAAATAAATACATTTCGGGTCAAAATAAATAACTCAATATTCCACATATGTATTCCCAAAGGGTAATTTGTTTGATGGTGACACTTTCATGGGGTGGTTTACTAAACATGTGTTGGGATACCATATAGGTATTATTAAACTTCTATATTAATTTTTTTATGTGTACATTAGATGTTGGAACTTTTTTTTGGTTTTGTAAATGGAAAATTTGAGGGACATTATGTCCTTTAGAAGGCCTAATAAATCGGATTCATAGGGTATGATCCTACTTGTTCAGATAATTTCTTCTTTTTTTCTATGTCAAATTGATTTATCATCACCCATAATATATTTATTTATAATCATTAGTGTACAATTTAAAAATTATGAGGGGTTATGATTCATAATTGTATACTGAATAGTATATATATAAATTATAATAGTCTGAAATAACTAATATAGGGAATTTTTTTTTTGATAATTTCATTTATTAATAATTCCATTATTTATTTGAAGAGGTAATACCATTTAAAAAAAATTAGGTAAATAAATTTTCTATCCATCTTTTTTTTACCCTGAGAATTACATTGCATATGATAAAATGAATGAGGTTACATAAATATTATATCCTCTTTCAATTCTCTGGTTTCATCCTCAATGTTGTAGATCTTCCAGTACACATTTACTGGGTGGGTTGTCCTATTTCTCCTGACATTGTATAAGTGATATAATATCATCTCTTGTTTTTCGTATTTTGAAATTTCATTCCCCAATGGTACAAAAATTGGATTTAGTACTTGTGAGGGGTCTAGTATGTACTTCTTCGAGAAGGATACATCCAACACATAACATATAAGAGATAGGTTTGATGGGAGTGGTATTCCATAGTCCATAACCCCAATGCAATCAAGACTCTCAATGGGGCTAAGGTATTTTGGAATAATATTTAACTTAATCCCATAATTCAAAACATTCTTCCATTGTGATATTCAATGAGAAACATAATCTCTGAACTCAAACTCTAATCCATGTGGACTATTGTGTGGATATAATTTTATTCATCTTACTTTTGATTTTATTTGACTTTGAATTAATCATACTGAACCTACAATCTGGTGTATATGACTATGTCACATCAACTATTGATCTTAAACATCCTTCTGGTATATCAGAGTCTAACAGTGCATCCCATATAGAGCCTCATAAAATTTCACATGAATACTAGAATGTAATCTATTATTATATGAGAACTCCCCTAGTGAATGGTGTTGATCTCAACATCCATGGAAGTCATTTGAATATGATCTCATCATATCATATGAAGACTGAATAATTCACTTAGGTTGGAAATCTATCTGAACGTGATGAGAAGTAATAAAATTTGTCTCTATATATAATGTTTTCCAAAGGATTCTCTACAAAAATGAGGTAAACCTCAGATTATGAAAAGACTCTCGGAATTCATATAACATCTCTTACATATATATTGTTTATTTGGATTAAAGATAAGTAATAACTGACATAATATTAATGAGGTGAATTTTTAACGTGATCAAGTACCACCAATATATAGTAATTTTCATTAGATATCTTGGGGGGCCTTGTGATTAATTCCATGGTTATGTTTTCCTATTTCTATAATTTTATGGAAAATGGTTCCACCATACCCATTGAATCTAGTCATTCAGCCATGACATGATCACAAAACAATCAACAAGATAAAATTTCTTCAATAGTCAACTTTATTTTATCTCACCAAATGTTTTTATTTACATCAATATATGTCATATATCTTCCTAGATGAAAATAAAAGGATGATCTATGCATAACATCCAATTGTTTCAATTTTTTAGACCTATAATTTATTGGACACATATCCATGTTCAATACCTTATAACACAATATTTAGAAATGTTGGGATCCAAAATATTCAATACCTATTTTTGTATATCTTTATCATCATTTTGGGATTTTTGGATCCTCTTAAGAATGGGTGATTGATAATATATTTGAGTAAAGTTGGATGATGATAGTTTTATTTTTTTCATTCACATCAGTTTCATGTAATTTATAATTATATCTATTATAATCTTATTTATGGATAAGATTGTAGGTTCATTTCTACTCAAAACATCTACCACATTGTTGACCTCCCAGGTGTGGTAATGTATTGAAATATCATAGTCATTAATTATATCTAATATGATCAATTGGCACATATTTTTCTCATTTTATGTGAATATATACTTAAGGTATATATGATCAATATATATTTTACCCTTCTCCACAGTGAGATAATATCTCCAAATCATCAACTAAAAAAAATATAGGAAATTATATATCATTCATTGGGTAGTTTTGATCATAAATGATTAATTAGTTCGAATAATAGGCTATAACATTTTCATCAAACATGAATACAGAAGCTAATACCTTTTTAGTCTCACTACAATAGATTATAATTCTTTATACACAAGTGGATAAGATGGTTACATCTACATTAATTATCCTATTAATTTACTCATTTACATTCTCATAAACTTTGTAACTCTAGTAAAACATTAATAAATTATGAGTTATCTATTTTAGTGGTCTTGATAATCCTGACATGTTTCACTCAAATTAGAGACAATACCAAGATAATTCAAAGATTCTACAAATATATATCACTAATATTGGTCTAGGAAATATATCAATTTACAATATATTTTAATGTTCCATGGAATTCCCTTTAATTGTAATATCATAGTCACATTTACTGCACTTCTCATAGAACATATCATTTCAAGGGGTCCTTAGTACAATATTTAAATACGATCAATGTTCCACCTTGAATTTGGATTAGATTATAATATCATAAATAAATATGATAATAAATTTGTTGAGGTAACACCTACAGAGGTGAGAAGTATAAGCCTCTATAGAGGTGATAGAAAAATCATCATTCAATGGAATATGATACTTTTTCATTACCATGATCTTATTGAGAATGCAACAATAAAGTGATAATATATATTATAATGGACTAGAACTACATTGTCCATTACATTGTCAAAATCTAGTGTTTGGGCTGTTTGGGGAGGCAATAGTTGCTCATTTCATGTGTTTTGGAAATTTTATTTCTTTCATCGGTGTGTCTAGCATCAGTTGCTCAAAATTGGTTGCTTTAATCGGTAACACGTTTTGTTAGGTTATATTTTCTGTAGGTAAAGGCGTCGGTAGATCATTCCATCGGTGGATCAGGCATTAGTGACATAAGAAATCTGTAGGTTAGTGCATCAGTAGGTCAGGTTTTTAGTAGGTCATCGTGTTGGTGGCTCAAGAATTGATTACGTAGGGTTTCAAATGTTCAAGGTGTTTATATGTCAAGCATTACTGACTTAGGAATTAGTTACTCTCCCATCATCAAGTCATTTTCCAACCATTATGAGATTTTTAAGTTCCACATCATATTTATGGTAAATAAGTTATGTATTATATTTAATTAATTTTTGGGATATTTCAAATGGTATCTATATTTTAAAATTCTAATGCTTTCTTTGACTCATAAGCCACCTAGTCTTAGTTGTGACCTGTCTTTAATGGTCGTTGAAATAGTGTCTCCATAGTTTAAGGATCTAGAGTTTCTAATCCCAAATCTTATCATCCACCGAAGCCTTCCATTTTATCTAGTGCTCCAATAACCATTATTTCATGAGGAGTCATGCTCTTGTGATATAGATATCCATTCGACTTTCTCTTTGAGTTTTTATTACATCTCACGTGACCCCCTATTTTTTGTTCAAGGAAGAGTTGTTGGTCACTTGTTATTTCAATTAGGGATTTTCGTCATTTTAGTTTCTTTTTTTCATCATGAAGGTTGGGTGTACTTTGGTTCTCTTATGAATACGGTTGAATAAAATTTAAGGATGATAATAAGAAGTAATTAATGAGTGGTTGGGAGTATGACGATGATGATGGATTTGTTTTATGTGTTATCTTTGATCCACATTTAGAATTTAATGGGTTGTATTCTTAAAAAATTTATGAACATTGGTGCTCTCTGTTTGTGCACCTGTAGGATTTTGGAATCACTGGTGTATGAAATAGAATCTATTTAATCATTTATATTCTGTTAATTATATGTATACCCTAAGAAAAAAATTATTTTGTGATAACCCCTATTTTATCAAGTGGAATTAAAGAATGAGTGATGAAAATTATGAAAGATCGTTTCCTTTTTGGTGTGGTTGTGTGTTGTGTGTAGTTATATTCCACTTCGCTCCATGCTATTCCTGTGATGTTTTGGTTGGGGATGTGGTTTAGAGTATTGGGTGATATTGGTGGTGTAATGGAATCTCAAGTTGAGAGGATGATTGATTGTGAAATCAATGAAATTGTGATGAAGTGGGACAATATCCGGGCAGTGGTTGGGTAGTGGGGTTTCAGGATTGGGTTGTGTCATGTTCATGACTATGTGTGTGTGGGGCGTGGTGTTGTTATGTAGCAAAGATACTAACTGGGGTTTCTATTATGTGCGTTAGGGGGATTACATGTTGAGAGGAATGACATATCATCATGAATTTGGAGAATGATGGTTGTATTGGTTGAACTAGAATTCATGGGAGGGGAGTTTGTAGATGGACTTCAAGGTGGGTGAGTTTTGTTTTGATAAATGTTTTAGTGCTCATGCATTTGGGATACTGAGGATGGTTTAGGATGGATAACTCTGAATAAGGATGTTGATACCTTGTGAGATCCCTTGGTCTGGATTTTTAAGAAATTCATGATGTGGGGATGGGTTATGATATCACTTGTGGTATCCTATGTTTGTTAGTTACCAAGGCAGGGATTGAATGAATTAATAATTAAATTGATAACACAAAATCGCAACTGGTTAAATGAGTTGGATGGGGGTATGTTTCGAGTTGTGGTTTCAAGTGACGACGAGTTCATTCAATGGGAAGTGACCATCATTCATTTCAATACACGCATGTAGGATTGGCAGTTTGGGATGTTTTGGTGTGGGATGGTTTTTTTTGAAAACCCACAGGGTGGTATGGGTGTTTGGTACCAATATTTATATATACATGTTATTCCATTTGATTTCTATATGAACCCCACCCATGACTAGAACTATGTACTGAACACACCCATGGTTATGGGGGATGGTTTCCTTTTACCAAAATCATGATTGGATGATTGATGTATGGTTATTTTATTTTCTATGATCCTTCATCTAGGAATTTATTTCCCATGACTCTCTGTGCATGCAATAATGGCTGGAGGTATATTACTATATTTATGGTACTTGTGTGAGAGGTGGATTGTTTCTAAATTGTCATTGGGATATTCCCTAGATGTCTTATGACGATACATGAGGTGGTTATGGACCTGGTGTCGACGAGTGGGATGTGTTGTGCCTATAGCCCAGTTGTTGGTAGGTGAGATATGATGTGGTATATGGCCCAAGTATGTGCGGGTAGTTTGTGACACTGGGGCTTGTGGAAGAGTGTGGTATTGTCTAGACTTTTTTATATTAGTGACAAGAAGTTATCTTGCCGGAAGTGGTGGAGGGTACCAAAAAATCATTTTTCTTACTACTTTACATTAAATAATGTTCTTTATTTGTTGAGGTTTCCATAGTGATGATGGGGTGGATTGTATACCTTGTTAATATCTTTTGAGTTTCTAATGTTTTCTCAGAGGGGAATTAATATTCTTCTCTAAATTTTGCTTGGGATACATTTGGGTTTTCCCTACTATGTATAATTGTATTCTCACCACATATATATAAACCCATTTTTAGGTTTCTAGGGAGATTACATGGTCCATGATAGACCATACAATCATGCACATTGGGGATGGTTAATGTGTCACTAATTAGTTTTTTTGTACTTACATTTTAGTTTTCTTTTATTTCTAGAAATTTTACATTAAACATGCTTGTGGGATGGACTTTTTCATTTCTATATACATGGTTCTTCGAGTTGTTTGATATTGATACATCTTATATAATAATAATTATTCATTAAAAGGGTTATTCCTCCCATATTCTATGAATGATTACATACCCTTGGAGCTATTTTCCACCACGGGGCCTATTGGCAGTGGGAATTAGGGGTTATTATCTCTCTTTCATCATAAATTAGGGGAGTCATGATAGAATGGTATCAAAGGATGATGGTTAAGATATATGATGGAGTTTGGAGTAAGGAAGAGCATTGATTGCAAGGGTTGGTGGGCAATAATGTTGTGTGATCTTGGTGTGTGACATAGTCCAGGGATGACCGATTTGGACATGAGTTTTTATGGCCTCATTTGATACGATTCATTGACTATCTGCATAACGAGCTACCAAGTTAGGCTAAATTAGTTTAATTGTAGAGACCATTGGTAAGGTACACAAAACTAGATGACTTGTGTTCATGTTTTTGGGTAGTTTTTGGGATATAAAAATAGAAAATGATTTAAAATAAATTCTAAATAAATTCAATACAACTCAAAATTTGGAATTCTTTGATTACCTTTAAATTATGTTACCGGGTCTTTATCCCTATGTGGCTTAGGAAGTGATGAATTAATTGGATAATTCATCTAATCATCAAAGGGATGATCCATAAGAGGAGAAAAACCAATCAAAGAAGACTATTAATGCTTTCTAGTGGCAGACTATAAGAAATGATGATGGTGGTACTTCAATTGTAGAGACAGATAGTTGGATTGAAGATCTAGAAATCACCTTCACATCGATCAAGTCTAGAACTATGTATTGGGTTTCCCAAGTAGTGAGCCAGATTAGGGGAGAAGTGCATCAGTTGTGGATGATCTACCTTAGAGAGAGAAATGACACCAATGTTATATTCGCCGAAATTGAGAAAGAGTTTGGGGGTGGAATTAATCTTTTCAATGATGTTGGATTAGTAGAAACATGTGGTAATAACCATTTATAAGAGGAGTATATCAGTATGGGAGTTGGGGGTATTTTTTAATGATGTCCTTCACTTAACTCCAGATCACTTTATAGAAGAGGAATCTCAAGAGAGGTGTTTAATGAAGGCACTCCTTCCTTTTCTCCACAACGCAGTTACTCCCTTCACCTTACCAAAATAGTGAATTTTTCTGAAGAAGGATGAGGTAGTGGATATGATGCAATTCGAAGGACGTCTCCCTTGAGTGGGGAGATATCTGAGTTCTTCATAGGGATGTTTATTGGCAGTAGGAATTTGGTGTCATGAAATTCTAGGTTCTAGCTTGCGGGGAGCCGACCCCAGCAGTTTCAACTCTAACCTTTTGGTCCTAATCCTTTTCCCATAGGCATCAGACCATGTTGTTTCTCTTGTGGAGGCCACAGGAACTATCAAAATAAGTGTCCAATTCATTCTCAGTACGGTGGAGATGGGATGGTCTAGCGGCCGCCCTAGAGTTATTTTCAAGCCATGCCATTTCTGTAGGAGTGAAAAAAGGATTCTTCTCCATTGAGGGGTGATGGTGCAAGCAGTGGCTGATGTCATAGGGTTCCACAGGGACATTGAACAGGTCATGGTCAATAAAGCATCTTACAATAGAGGGAAAGAGAATATGGGCTTGGTCAATTGCACGTGATAGAGGCTGTTGTCCCAACAAGACTAAATATCATTTGGGGTAAGATCAATTTGTTCAGTACTCTTGTTTGGGCCCTGTTTGATTTAGGATCTCCACACTCATTTTGTAACTCGTTATAGCCCATTATTTGGTACGGTTCATAGATATAATTCTTGTTTCCTGGGTTTTTAGTACACCATTAAGAGATCATGCCATTGAGTTTGTTGTTTTCTATTGATGTATACTAAAGTTGGGGCTACATCCATCCTGTGGGGATTTATTTTAACTATAGATGCTGCTATATGATGATATCCTTGGAATCAATTAGTTTTACTCCATGTATTATATTATCAATAACTTTCGGAGAAGTGTCAAGTTTTCTTACATGATTGGATAGAGTGTAGCTTTTTATGGCGAGTGGAGTAGTCAGGTGCGCAGCAAGCATGTGGAGCCTATTCATTCCATGTTGTCAATGATTTTAGTGGAATATATGGATGATGGGATAGTGGGGGTTCCCAAAGTTGTTGGAGAGTTCATGGATGTTTTAATCAAAGTGGTTTTGACTCTACCCCCTCAACGTGACATTGAGTTCAAGATAGACTTTTTTGTCCAATGCTTCTCCGATTTTGATGGCTACTTGTCAAATGAAACCTTATGTGTTGTGGGAGATAAGGATTCAGATTGATGATCTGGTAAGGAATGTATTCTTCTACCCCAGTGTATCATCATGTGCTACTCCAGTTCTATTTGTGAAGAAGGATGAAGGTGGTCTGAGGTTGTGTAAAGACTACATGATGTTGAATCATGTAATGGTGAATAACTATTACCCTCTCTCAAGGATAGATGTTTTTTCGACTAGCTAATGTGATTAGGCAGATTTTTTATGGTCAATAAGTATTCTGGGTATCACCAGTTAAGGGTAATTAACAGTGACATCTCAAAGACTACTTTCAAGTGTAGGTATGTGCACTTTGAAATTATGGTGATGTTGTTCGGTGTTATCAATGCACCATCTGTGTTCATGGGGATTATAAACTCCTTCTTATGGGAGTTTCTACACTAATTAATCATCGTATTCATCAATGAAATTCTTTTCTACTCAATTATATATGATTTTCATACAGAGCATCTCAAGAATATCTTAAGGGTCCTTTGAAAACACTAACTCTACGGAAAGGTGTCCAAGTGAATGTTTTGAACATGAGAAGCCCACTTCCATCGAAATTTGGTGTAACATAATTGCGTAGAAGTAGACCTGTAAAAGTTTGAGGATGTTTTTTCATTGGAATCACCCATGAATGTGGAAGAGGTTCATAGTTTTCTCGGTCTGGTAGGCTGTTATAAAAGATTCATACTTGGTTTTTCTCAAGTAGTAGCCTCGTTTATGGCTCTGACCATAAAAGGATATGATTTTGTGTGGAGTGATCAATGCCAGGTAGCATTTTGTAATCCTAAGGGGATTCTGTTTAGTGCCCCAGCGCTTATGATTCTAGAGGAAGGGGTTATGTCTAAGGTGCTTTGGGATGCTTCCCATCTAGGCCTGGGTTGTGTTTTGTTAAAACAACGGGGAGTGATCTATTATGGGACTAGGTTGATAAATCCCCATGAATGTAACTATGTATAACATAATCAAGATCTATTAGTGGTTGTTTTTTCACTAATGTTGTGGAATAATTACGTCATTGTTAGCGCTTTCTGGTCTCCAGGGATCACAAGATCATTAGGTACATCTTTTACAAGAGTGATCTGAACTTGAAATGGTTGAGGTGGACAGTTTTTCTCTATGATTATAGTATTGAGATCTCATACACCTATTATCATGGGATTGTTGTGGCTGATTCGTTGAGCAGGAAATCACAGAAAAAGGTAGTTTGAGAATTTGCTAATGTTTGGATAGTGATGGAGGAGTTTTCCACAATGCACATAGATATAAAAATGGATGGCAGAATATGCTATCTATTTTTGATAAAAATGATGTATCCTTTGAGGTAGCAATAGTATGAGTCTCAATTGGATTACTCAAAGGCTGAGGTGATGTGAGATTGCATTTACTAAGGTGATGCTCTGGGGGATGGTCGGGGATGGTCATAATCATATTTTATTCAATGGGAAGTAGTTTGTTCACATGATGATGTGTGAGGTAGTTCTATGTCAGTTTTGTGGATCATCCATAGTGGTAAAACAATGGATTTATATGATGTTCCATTGCTTGAGGGAATAGTTATGTGGCCTAGGATGACGTGAGTAGTGGTAGAGTTGTTGGAAACAATCATGGTGTGCCAACAAGTTAAGGTTAAGTATTGTGTTCCCGGTGTTTTTTGTAGCCCTTTTATTTACCCCAGAATAAGTGGGATGAAATCTCAATATATTTTGTCACAAGGATACCCAAGGATTATGGTGGCTACAATGAAATCTAGGTAGTAGTTTATTTATTGAAGAAATCGACTTTCTTCCTAGAAATAATGGAGTCAATAGTATTAGATTCTATATCACATAGGAATGTGGATGAGGTGATGTGGCGATAAAGAGTTCGGAGATCCTTCATCTCATTTCAGGATACAAATTTTATGTATTGAGTTTGGGGAGGGTTGAAGAAAGCCTTTAGAACTCAGTTATGCTCATCAGTACTTTCCACCCTCAAATAGATGGGAAGACATAGTGGATCACCCAGATGATAGAGGACATGCTGTGAGAATGCGTCTAGGACCTTGGTGGGACTGGGTTGCAAAAAATTACTTTAGTAGATATTTCTTACAATAATTTTTATCATTCCTCCATTTACATGGCCTCATTCAAATCACTGTATGGGAGATCATGTTATTAAACTATGAGATTGACATAATTTGGGGAGGTATCTCATGTTTTCGGGAAATAGTGCACAATATGATTAAGAAGGTGTAGCTTGTCCACAAGACGATGAAGGCAGCACATAACCGAAAGAAGTCTTATGATGATCAATGTAGAATTAAATTTGAGTTTATGTTGGCGAGTATGTTTTCTTGATGCATTCCCCCCAATGTGGGTAGCCAAGGTTTAGAATAGAAAGTAAGATTTCTCCTTGTTTCATTGGACCCTTCAACATGTTGGGATGAGTAAGTGAGGTGGAATACTAGATGGTGTTTGCACTATATTTTAGAATGATCTAGGATGTCTTTCATTTCTCCCAAATTCGTTTATATCTTCATGATGATTCCCATTCCTTGATTGGGAAGAGTTGGATATCGAGGATGAAACAACATTTGTAGTGAAACTAGACGAGATACAGGATCATCGGGAGAAGGTTATGCATGGATGGAAAATTACATTGGTCCATGAGTTATGAAGGTATGTTGTCATGGTGGAGAGTTCTTGTGAAGGGGGATACAGATGTGTGCCCTATACGCAAAGTTGTTTTTGAGTTTGGACCTTGTGTTTTTATTCGTGATGTAATGGATAAACCTTGATTTAGATGAGATGAGTTATTTTCTTATTCCTTGATGTATGATATTGTACTAACACACGAGGAGGGTATGAATTGATCCCTAATCAAGATGCATTAATCTGGATGGGATTAAACCCATGTGGGCGAGTTGGTTCCACCATATGTGGCTACTATCTAGACACGGAGGAAGGGATTACCTGATTCATGTGTTCAAATAGTGTTGATTATAGTGATTTTGTGGTGGTTGTATGGTTTTTTGGGGCTACTAGATATTGATTTAGGTGCTCTTGGATTTTGAGGTTTCACTTCAAATTTCCAAATATGACATGGTGTATTATTTTAGAGTGGTATCTTATGGAGTGGTTGTTTGGACCCCACATTATTCTAAGTTTGGATTTAAATTCAAGGGGAGAGAGAATAGTTTTACAGGTATCAGATGTAATGGATCAAACCTCTGTGTTCAATTACATTGTCAAAATCATGTGTTTGGGGTGTTTTAGGAGGTGACAATAGCTCATTTTAATAGTTTTCCAAATTTCCAGTTTTTTATTCAGCGAGACAGGAATCGGTAGGTTGGAATTGATAGATCATTATCGGTAGATCAGAATTAGTTTCTCACATTATAATCTTTGGATGGTAGGTTAGGTTTTTAGTAGGTCTGAGAATTGGTAGTTCGTCGCATCAGTGACTCTGTGCGTTTGTAGTTCAGGGCATTAGTAGGTTAGGGCATCGGTAGGTCTTGGAATCAGTAGTTCAGGGAAACAATATTTTCATTACGTCAGTGGTTCAGGAATCAGTTAATCATGGTGTTAGTAGTAAAGGGAATCAGTTTGTCAGGAATAAGTGAATCAAGAATTGGTGACTCATATCGGTGAGTCGCGCCTCAGTGTGTCATTTTTCAGTCTTTCCCAGTTTTTCCAGTTTCACTTTTTTTGACATTAAATAATTTATGTGCCATATTTAATGATTTGTTATGCCATTTAAAATGGTATTTATCTTCTAATAGTCTAATTCTCTCTTTGACCCCACAACTACACCTTCTTGGTTAAGATCATTCTTTAATGGCCATTGAAATGGAGTCTGCATATATTTAGGACCTAGCCATTTTAAAGTCATATCATCCCATCATTTGAAACATTAATTTTCTCTTGAGCATTGAGAAACATTATTCCATTAGGAGTCAATCAAATCTATTTTAGTAGTTTTTACAGTTTTTCCCTTGATTTTTCTTGCAACTTGCACGACACACTGTTTTTCGGCGCAAGGGAGAATGGCTGTTCTCCTATTGTTCCAATTTGAGATTTCCTTCATTTCTATTTGTATTTTTCATCATACAGGTTGGTTGTACATAGCTTCTGTAATGAATACAGTGAAAAATAATTTAACAAAGATAGTATGAAGTAATAAATGAGGTGTTTGGAATACAAGGATTATGATGCCTTTGTTTTATATATTATCATTGATCCATGATGTGAATTTTATTAGTTATATTCTTCTAAAAATCATAGTTGTTAGTGGTATTTGATTGTGAAGATATATTCATTATGCATCAATGGTGTACAAATTGTAATATTGTAAATTATGTATATATGGATAATTATATAGATTCTATAGGTTGAAACTATTTCGATTATCACCCATGCTTTATAAAGAGTAATTAGTGAATGAGTGCTTCTAAATCTGAATGAAACATGCCATGTTGGTGTTGTTGTAATGCCCTGACCCCAGAAGCCCAGAGTCCGCACATTAATACGTATCATTAGAATGATCATAAAAGATCAAGTCTTGAAATTCAGATTAGTTTAGTTTCTTTGGAAGTACTAGATACATTCATAAGGATTACATTACATCATAAATTAATAAAATACAACACCATTGTTTCCATAGAAAACACTGAGTTCCAATAGTCTATCCTTACCAGTCAGTCATAATATACTTCTTCACATCCTAGAAAAAATAAAACATAGAATGGGGTGAGCTCAGATGCTCAGTAAGGATAACAATATAGCGAAAACGTTCATAAATAAGCATAAACATTTAAGTCAATGTATAGAACTTAAAAAAGCATTTTCAACATAAACTTCATCATAACATGGAAAATATAAATCAAAATAATTCCATTTACTTACTCGCATGGATATTCTTCTAGCCAAATAATCACACGCATTATCAATAGCCACATTCATAATGGTGGAATGCATAATGCCAGACTTTCATAAACTCATAGTCAAGGCCTTGTGCAAGACTAAAAATAAGATTTTGTCAAGGCCTTGTACCAAGATAGTAGTTTGTCTAATGATATATTCTGATGCATCGAGGAGCTATAGCGAGCTCCACCCATCACATACTATTTCCAATGCATTCCACATATGAAAAGGTAGAAACATTATCTGAACATTCGTATTAAAACTAGCATATGAAATGTCAATATTTTAACCATAAACCATGAATGGTATAAAAATAGCACATCCATAGTCAATCATAACTCATTCAATTCAATATGGAAGATTTTATTAGAATAGATCAACCTCAATAGAGAATAATGAATGATATTGACATAGATGAAAATAATCATCAAAACTATTTGATAGAAATATCCCCATTTTTCTAAAAAACATTTAAAAGTATCACTATTTATCAAGAATCCATTTAAAATTGATTTTTGAATAAATGTGACCCATACAAATTTAAAACTTTTAAAAGGAATTTTAATTTTAAAACATTAATGTCTACATAAATAAATCCTTAAAACCATTTTAAAAACATGGACATTAATGAGAAAAATTTAGAATAATAAATTATTAAAACATTTTAAAATGATATTTTAGTTAGAGTTCCTAAAAAAAAGAAAGACACATGAATAAAAATAATTGAGTTAATAAAAACGTTATAATATCATGTGAATAAAGGGATTCATGATATACTATGTAAATTCACATTATATACAAAATATAAAATCGAATTGGCATATAACAACAAAGAAGTTTCAATGGAATTTAATTTGAGATTAAATATCCTATAGAGACCGTATCCTTAAATTATGGAAAAATAAACAACATACTTATGTGTGAAAAATATAAAAACCCTCAATATTATTGGATATTCAGTGTAAATAAATCAGAGTACATTCACACATATTCCTCTAAAAACAACACCAATGAATTGGATGTTTAACTCCATAAATGGAGATTGAGTTAATATTACTTTTATCAAGTTCATAACGATGACTTGAAAATTTATCAAAGTAGTGATTATGTGTATCAAAATTATATCCACAGAAAGGGGAGTGGAAATTACTACAGAAATGATAAATATTGATTCCACACATAAGCATGGATTGAAATAACCAATAAAGTATGCTTAAAGTAGAATGAGGAGAAATTGAAATTTGAAATTCCCTTACCAATTTGGAGACATAAGAAACACACATCCCATGACAGATGGATCATAAAATTAAGATTTAATAACTCAAAAATTAAATTACATTTCACAAAGAATACAATCATTGGTCTGTACATACACTACACAAAAGGAAATAGTGGCAGTATGGCATGAATCTCACGAAAATATGAAGTGAGATGTAAACCCTTACTTCATTGCAATCAATCGATTCATATGGACTAATTATAATAACAACCAAATGAATCACATAATAAAATGAATATAAAGACAATCATGATAATATTTATATATCAAATGATAGTGCACAATCCACCACATTTAATAAATAAGTGGCGAACAATGAAAATCTCACGGAATAAAAAGTCAGATAGGAAACCCCTTACATTGTACTTTTCCTTGGTCGATGGTTGGTAAAACTACTATATAAGGGTTAAATAATTGTTATTAAATTATTAAATAATCATATAAATTAATATGATATCATATATGATCTTTTAATATTACTTTGTTAATAATATTTTAGTATTATCGTCGTTTCGGGTGTTAACTGATTTTTTTTTCATTATATGCATTGTTTCATAAGTAATGTTTGTTATAAATATGATGTATCATATTAATATTATGAATGATATTAATTCAATAAAAATTATTTTTAATCATATAATTAAAACTAGTCTTGAATGGATTACGATGGGAAATGAAACTCATCATGTTCGTGGAGACTGTAATTCGTACGTACGCACGAGCGACAATATCATTATTTTGATTTTAAAATAATATATAGATGGATGATATATCATATATACAGAATCATTATCATGTTATATTTATTATTTAATTCAATTACATGTCATTATTATACCCATACAAATAATAATGTATTGAATAACAATTACACCACGACGTGGAGATGGTAAGCTGTACATACGCATGTATAGTTACATGTCATTCAAAGATGTATAGAATAATGAATATGGTTGTACCATATTTATAATAACATAAAAGTATATAGAAGATACTGGAGTTATTATTTTATAATATAAAAATCAAAGAAAGAAGAAGTGGAAGAAAAAGGAACTTGAAATAGGTGATGAAATATTTACCTCTTCTTCGGGTTCTTCCCTTTTATTTGATCAAAAGGGATACGTAGGGTGGATTTCTAAATATATAAAGGCCTCTAGGATTAAGTTAGGATATTTTAGAGGGTATTGTTTCTGGGTTTGGCCCAGACAAATGGATTTTATGGTGTGAATTTGAGAGAAGGGTAAGTTCCCATTTAGAAGAGGAGTGAGAGGCACCTTAGGAAAAGCTAGAAATATTATTTTATAATAAATTCATTTTTGGTTTCTAATGGATCCAAAGTCGATTATTCAAATTATATGGGGAGTATGAGTCCAAAACCACTCAATACATAGGTTCTAGACCGGTTTGGGTCATTATATTAACCTTATATTTTATATTTAAATCTTAGTTAAATAGGTTGAAATTTACGATGTCTGTTTGTATTTTTAAATTATATTGTTAATAAACATACTATAAACATCCAATAGAACCCGATGTGGTTAATTAATGACACACATATCATTATATAATTTTTTTGGCCTAACCATAGATTTTTAGGAATATAATATCAATTAAAAAAATAATATTGTTTTAAAAAACTCTTTTTTGTAAATTTTGACACCATTTGGTATTTTGTTTTTTATCAATTCATAACAACATTATTACTTCGATAAAAATTCATCTGACCAACCCTAATATGTCATATTAACCAATAAATTTATGAAATTCATAAAAACTCTCAAACTACATTTATTTGAATATTTATAATATCAATTATTTTTATATTTCATTAATTATGTAATTACGACATCATCATTGCGTCATAAATAAATTTAATTAATTAATGTCTAAATATTATAAATAAAATAAAATTATGTATGAAATATTTCTATCTTTCTAATGAATATTTATAGTTGAATTTATCTTATGTGTATCCCTATATTAAAAATGTTTTAGTTATTAAACAATGATTTTAACTCCTTCAACTCCTTTTTAAATTAAATATTAATAAAAGTCCTAATCTAATCCAAGTTTACCAAAATGGTTCATATTTTATTACTAAGGTTTTTTTTGGTCGAATAATACATATCCAATAGATTTTGGACTTCTTCTAGGGTAATAATAATATCATTTTTACCTTTAATTACCATATTTACTTTTAACTGTGGTAACTAAAATTTAAAAGTTACTATTCAGAAAAAATTATTTTTATCTTATTGAAAAAAAAAATTAGTCATTGATATTAACCGTGTCTCTATTATTTTCTAAATTAAAATCACAAATTTATTAAAATTATGTTTTATGTAAATCTGCAAATGCTATTAGGATGTGGGTAAAATACGATGAAAAGTTCAATAAAATTTTATATATCTAATATTATTACAAAATGACTACAATGAATTACATTGAACATATATAGGTATTATTAATCTATTTTGTCCTAAAATAAATTTAAATAAAAAAATTAATTATATAAATAAAAATTTGGTTTTAAACTATAACTTTGTGTTTTTCACTATTCAACAAAAATTGAAAGTTTTCAAAAAATACCAAAAATTTACCCTATGATAATTTCAATATTCAGAATTTAAAAATGAAGTCCATTTTTAATGGTAATATTTATAATATTTTAAAAAGTAGGTATTACTATTCATAATGACTATTTTGATTGGACGTAGTGTGTTAGAATATCGATGTTGCATACAATGAAAGCTATTACATTATTCAAAGTGAAACATACCATGGAAGCATGAGGTGTTACATTCAACCCCCCTTTTGAAAATTGTGTCCTCGCAATTTTCAAAACTGGGCTTGGGAACATAATTGAATGTCCCACATCATAAAAAGAGTCAATATAACTATCACTTTAAAATAACGAAAGAGAATTACAAAGATCACCAGAGATTACCCATACTAGGATTCCATGTAGATAAACATGGATATGGAAGATAAACTAGGTGTCATGTTCTGATGGAGAGGGATAGAAAACATGATAAGTAGAAGGATGACAATAAGAAAACAAAAAACTTGTGATGGGATAAATGGTCATTAGTTTCCCATTAGGAAATGTAAATGGAAAACATTTTTTTGTTTTATGTTAAATTTCGTAAAGACGAGAAATTTATTTATGAGATTTACAATGAACATAAAGAGATATACTTACATTTTAAGTAGAGTTTCATTCTTTAATAAATTTCTAACACTAACACATTTCATTTTCAAACGATTATTATTCAATATGACTTGTTCACACAAGAATTGTTATAGTCAACCTCTATAGAATCCTATGTTTCAAAAAAGATAAACTATATATTTACCTTGTCTTTAGAGATTAATCAAATCCAAAACGGATAGTACATGATTAGATGATCCCCCAAAAGGATATTCATTTTAAGAATGAAACATAAATCATAATTTCTAAAATGAAACCATCAATAAACCAAAGATAAATAAATACCATTCAATATACAATTGTCCTTAAAATCATTCCATATAATACAAACTAATTTTGAAACCCAAAACGTAGAAAAATTTGGTTATGTAGTCTTCCACGTTAAATTGTATCTCCAAATGACATCGACTACTCTTAATGTCACATACTTTAAAGTAATTAATATAATCATATATTCTCTATTATATGATAGTAATTTCCTAAATCACTATAAATCCACAATAAAAACATAGATAAAATTCCACCATTACTCGTAAAATTAAATCGCATATTATTCTATTTTCCTTAGGCATATTGATTTCCCAACAGAGTGAACATCTTCCAAAATAACATTTATTAATTAATCTCCAATTCATTTTCCCATAATAATGGTATTCATTTGTTAAGAAATAAGATCCAAAATCAATATATTATTGATAAATAATATCATTTAACTAAAAATAATTAGTCACACTAACCAAGGACTTCACAGTGCAGTGGTAGGTGATAAATCTCAATCGCACTCTGGTTTTGGGTTCGATTCCCACAGCTTTGTCCGATGAGAAATGTTGTCACACGGTCTGTGTGTTGTCCTTTTTCAAAAACTATGTTTTATAACATTTCCAAAATGATATAAATTTATCAAAATAAATATAACATAATATACAACAAATGATATCTCATACCTTTCATTTTCATCCCAAAATATAATAACTTGTAATTGCCTCAACCCCAATGATCATATAAAACCAAATGGTTATTTATAACTCAATCCACAAGAGAAAATATAATTCTTCCTCAAATATCATTTTCACATGAAAGACTGTAGGGTTACAAATACTAGAGAAAATTATTCCAATGTAATCCCATCAATAAAGATCACTAATACTTTTAAACATTTCTCCAATGATGTTTTTCCACATAGTTTTATCTTTGACCATGAAAATATCCTATTGGATAGGGAATTCACTTGGGCAGTGGCCAAGTCCCCTATATTTATGAGAAATGAATGTAAATGGATTCTTGGGACCATTTTAATTTTCTTCCATAGTACTCTTCATTTTTATTTATCAATTATTTACTTAATGTCCTTCTTTCCCAGATGTAATGCATTTCCCTTTTCCATTTAGAAACATTACTAGTTGTATCCTTCAACATTTTTTTCATAATGGATGTTGAGGATTATTTTCTCCGTGGTCTCCACTGCTGGAGATCTTGTCATTCATCACCTTTCTCTTCTTTGTTGAGTCCAGGAGTTGGTTAATATATACATTTGTGATTATATTTTTCGAAAAATGATTTGGCATGAACAAGATATCTTTTAAACCTATCAGCATTCCATTTTGTTTCACATTTCTACCACCATTCCAATCTATTACATCATTCTCAAAGTTACTAGGACATCCTTGGATTCCAGACATTGACTAAAACCAGAAAGCATTGTGTGAGTAATAGTAGTCATAAAATTATATAGAGAGTATCATGACACCATATTTTCAATTTGAAACACCATAGGATTAACCAAGGTCATTTATTCTCATCTTATATTAAAATCCTTAAAATATGTTTGTAATAAAAATGTAAATTATTCTAAGCATATCCCTCGGGAGTGTTGTAACAAAGAGTGTAGTAAGGCCCATTGTCGTGAACCAGTTCTCTTTTGAGTCTAGCTCAAAGATGTGTATTAGGGTTTTAACCCTGGGTAAATTTGTGTCAGAGCCACTTCTACCTGCTCGTATCCAAACATGGATGTATTTCATGGAAAAATCAAAAAATCTCTACAATACCAAAATTTTAAGAAATTTTTCTATACTAATTCTAAAAGTCTATTTTAGGGCTTTGTGCACTAATCAGAGATTATCTAAATCTAGTTTCCATGGGTTGTACTAAACATCCACTGATACCAACTGTAACGCCCTGACCCCAGAAGCCCAAAGATGGTGCATTAATACATATCCTTGGCATAATCACAAATGATCATGTCTCAAAATACCGATTAGTTTAGTTTCCTTGGATGTACTAGATACATTCATAAGGTTTACATTACATCATAAAATAGAAAACTGCCACAACATTGTCTCTATAGAAAACACTAAGATCCCAAATTCTATCCCTACAGGTCAATCATAATATACTTCATCGCATCCTGGGAAAAATAAAACATTCAAAGGGGTGAGCTCAGATGCTCATTAAGGATAACAATATAGCAGAAACTTTCATAAATAAGAACAAACATGTAAAATAGTGTATAGAACTAAAACAAAATCATTTTCAACAAAAAGATCATCATAATATGGACAATATAAATCAACATAATTCCATTTACGTACTCATATGGTTTTTTCACTAGTTGGATAATCACATTAAATATCAATAGCCACTTCAATAATGATGGAATGGATAATGCTAGACCTTCATAACCACATATTCAAGGCCTTGTGCCAAGACTACAAATAAGATTTTTTCAAGGCCTTGTTCCAAGACAATAGTTTATCTCATGAGACCCTACCAATGCATCGATGAGCTATAGAGGGTCCGCACATCACATACTAAGTCCAATTCATTCCTCATATGAAAGGTTGAAACATAATCGAATCATTCGTATTAAAACTAGCATATGAAATGTCAATATTTTAACCACAAACCTTGAACGGTATAAAAATATCACATCCACAGTCAAAAATAACTCATTACATACAATATAGATTATTTTATTATAATAGATAAACATTAATAGATAACAATGAATGATATTTGTAGAGACCCGTATCTCGACGTACATTGACATTACATTACTTTTGCGGAATACTTAGTACATTACAAAAACACACACACAAGGACCGTAATAGTTTAGTGTCTTTGGAAACTCGCACTATAATCTTCTAATCGTGGTGAAAGATCTTCAAAATCTCCCATAAAGATCTTCCTTTTTTTTACCTAAAACCTTTCTTTATATCCTGGGGAAAAGAAAACATAAAAGGGTGAGCTCAAATGCTCAGTAAGGGTAAACAAAATAAATATCAATCACATCATATTCATAAGAACATAACATTTTGGAAATCATAACCTGCAAAAGAGAGCATAATTTCAT
The DNA here is from genome assembly GCA_963277665.1 of Viscum album. Taxonomy (NCBI): domain Eukaryota; kingdom Viridiplantae; phylum Streptophyta; class Magnoliopsida; order Santalales; family Viscaceae; genus Viscum; species Viscum album. The sequence continues at coordinate 1,117,811,022 of OY728146.1, forward strand.
AATCATGGGATAAATCATGGCAGTGAAAAAGTAATCCCAATAATCATAACTTAAAACATGAAACTTTGTGGCATACACACATAATCATAGAGAATCATTTCTTGTTAGTCAAGACTAATTTCCAAGACTATCTTAGTGGACAAAGTCCCTTTCCGAATCGAGTAACCCTCGTTTTAGTCCTATTTCACGGAACCGGTATAACCTACCATTCCAGCCATGTCTATCTCATGAGATATAAAATCTTTACCCAATGCATTGGAGGGAGATATAGGTCCCACCCATCTTATAATGAATCCTTTCTTATGTGTGCCACATAATCATAAATCATAATTCATCGCATAACCCATGTAATAAAAATGGGATTCTTAAACAACATGACATCATAAAACAATTCATATAAGATAAAGGAATTCATAAAAATGTTTCCATCACAACATAATCAATATCCATGTAACAATAGGGATAAAAACAGAACCCTTTTATTATCTTAGATGGAAAATAATTTTGAAAATCACTTGAACTCCATTCTTGAGGAAAATATCCTTTCTTCTTCAAAAACATTTTTCCTTTCATAACATGTCATACAACATTAAAATAAAAGAATTTGATTAAATATAAACTTGAAAACTTGTAAAGGAAGCTTCTTGGAAATAATGTTTTAAAAATCCATTCATGCCATATAAGTTAAAAAAACATTCTTCGTACTTTTGTCGGAAAAGTAAAAAAGTACCTCGTACGAAAAACGACAAAAGATTCCTTTCATATCTTTTACTAAAAACTCACCAAAGGATAAAATTGGATTTAAAAAAATATTAGGTGGATGAAAATAATATTACATATTGAGGAAACATGGATGTGGATGATAAAATACACCCCAGTAAATTACAAAGTATAAACAATCTCGGATAGAAATGAGATTGTGATATTTCCCTTACCTTAGGTCCGATTTGCTTTGTACGTGTCCGAAGCTCCTGTATAATGGTTTAAATAATGTCATTGACTTATTACAGAATCATATTCATTGTTATTATATCATATATGGTTCACTTATGACATTATATTACCCGTTCTTTTGTAAATTCCATGTTAAAGAAGCGTTTTGGGTAAAATCGTTTCTTTTATCGTAGGTGTTTTGACTTGTTGTTCTTGACATTATTATTACTTATATCATGATTTACTTACTTCCAGAATATAAAATATGATTTATATATCATATATATTCAGTATATATATATATATATAATAGATAGATAAATGAAATGAAAAACACCGTTCATGGAGACGGTAGTCCGTACGTACGCATGAACGCTGTTTTCCTTTCCCTATTGTCTTGAATGGAAGTAAGTAGATGACATACATATATATATATATACATAAATCCAGTAGCTTTATAATGTCATATATTTCATTATTATTTCTTATATATACTTTATAATCATTCTTAAATGGTTAACATGGAGAATGAATCTCATCGCGTCGTGGAGACGGTAGTCCGTACGTACGCACGCGCGGTGATTTCTTTTTCCGTAGGATAGATAGATGGTGAAATAGGGTTGTTTCATACATATAATAACATATCAGTATATGAGTGATACTGATGTTATTACTTCATAATGAAACAACCTAAGAAGAAGAAGTGGAAGAAGAAATAAAGATGAAAGAATTGGTAACGGTAATTACCTCTTCTTTGAAGCGCCTTTTGGAGACCTCCTCTTAGGGAACTAAAATTGGTCTTTGAGGAAGACCAGAACCTCTAGGATGTTTCTAGGGAAGTGGAGAAGATATTTTGGCAGGGGTTGGCCGAGCTTGAGTGCTCAAATTGGTGTGAGGAGGAGGGGGAGGAGGTGCCCTTTTATAAGGGAGGAGAGGGACACCTTAGGAATATCTCAAAATATTATTTTATATTAAAGTAAAAATCGGTTTATAATGGTTCCAAAGGGTATTATTTTGAAGCTAAAGTGGGGATGGGTCGAAATCCTATCAACCAATAGGATTTAGACAAGTTTAGGTTCTTATTTTAACCTTATCAATTAGATTTAACTCTAAGTTAAATAATTTAACTTTTACCGTGTCTTTTTGTTTTCTTTCACTATATGGTTAATACACTTACTATAACATTCCAAACGAACCCCAAATTGTTTATTATTAATATATATATCCTTATCTAAGACATTTGGCCGAACCTTAGATTTTTAGGAATAAAATAACAATTAATAATATAATATTTGATTTAAAAACTATTTTGTGTCAATTTTGACACTATTTGATATATGATTTTTGTGAAAGTCATAACAGAATTATATGTTCGAACCAAGTTGATTAAATCAATACTAATATATCATAGTAACCTAAAAAATTAGTGGAATTCATAAAAAGTCTCAAATTACATTCATTTGAGTATTTATAACATCAATTATGTTAATATTTCCTTAAAAGGGTAATTAATGCATCATCGTTGTGTCATAAATAAATTAATTTATTTAAAGTCTAAAAATTATAAATAAAATATAATTATATAGGAAATCTTTTTATCTTTCTAATTAATATTTATAGTCGAATTTATCTTATGTATAACCCCATATTAAAAATGTTTTAGTGAATAAACGTTGATTTTAACTCTTTTAACTCTTCTTTGAATTAAATAATAATAAATGTCCTAATCTAATCCAAGTGGTCCTAAATGATAATATTTTACACTTAAGGTTGTTTTTGGTCGAGATACACTTGTCCAATAGAATTAGGACCTGTGTTAGGGTAATATTAATATCATTCTTACCCTTAATTACCCTATTTACTTTTAACCGTGGTAAATAAAAGTAAAAAGTTACTATTCACCAAAAATTATTTTCATCTCATTGAACCACATTTTACTTACTGACATCAACCGTGTCTCTCGGATTTTTGAAATTCCATTCACAGAAGCGGTAAAATTAAGTTTTATGAAAAATTCAGTTTTTTTAACTACCACTTAGTAGTTTCACTATTTATCAAAAAATGAAGGTTTTCAGAAAAATGCCAAAATTTCATCCTAAGCTATATTTCATATTCCGAATTCAAAAATGAAGTCTATTTTAACAAATTCATAACATATAAGTTTCATTAATTAATTTTATAATTAAATCCCACAAATAGCGTGTTTTTAAGAAACAATATCTATTAAAAGATTGACACTTGTTTATGTCTGGTTTAAATGTGCAATTACATCCAATGACCAACATTGTATTAAATTGTAAAAATATATTCTAAATATACTTTAAAACTACTCCAATTAATAATTTATCACTATTAATAATTTCGATTAAAAAAGTTGTTTTTTAATTATAATTTAGTAATTTTCACTATTCATCAGAATATGAAAGTTATCCGAAATGTACCAAAATTTCACCTTAGGCTAAATTCGATACTCCGAATCCAAAAATGAAGTTCATTTTGAAAAATAAGATTTACAGAATTTTAAAAAGTGGTTATTACTATTCATACCGGCTAGTTTTAATAATATTTTAATAGCATATCGTTGTTTAGTGAAACTCGGTATTGCGTATTACACACGCTATCGAGGAAGGTCGCGATTGCGTGTAATGCAAGGCAAGTCAAGGATGCGTATTGTGAAAGCTCCTTTTGGTGTAGCGTACAACAGAAGACATTAATAAAATTAAAACGAATATTTTTTATAAAATCTTGGGTTGTTACATTCTACCCCCCTTAAAATGAATTTCGCCCTCGAAATTCGTCGGGGTTATAAATGGTTTACTATTTGAAAGTTTCTTTAATAGAAACCCACATCGTAAAAAGGAATATCAAAACCAATCTTTAAAAACAAAAGTATGAAACGTAACGGTTACCCAAATAAACTAATCATTGGGTTTCCACATAGGTGAAAATATAGATATGGAAGAGAAATCTAACCATCATGTTCTGATAGAGAGTGGTAGAGAACATGGCTATGGAAAAGCCAATAATCACAAATCCATAAATTTGTGACGATCTAAGGTACCATCCGATTCATCAGGTATAAGATCACTAGGACAACATTTTTGGTTTTCAAGATCATTTCCCTAAAGTTGAAAATTTGAATTGGAATAAATACTTTCTTTATTTTGGTACAATCTCACTATTGTTCGTGCCTAGAACAATTTCCACTTCATCTCTTAAATAAATGAAGTTGAATTTGTTATTCGTGAAGTGTTAGCAGATCATGTGATAGAATGACGGGTCATTCCATCTGTCTCAAACAAAAGGTTAGCAAAAATTATGTACATAAGCCGATCTATAGTGAGATTAATCATATATAGTTCCTAAAATGGACTTATACTTCATATATCATACTGCTTAATATAATAAAACTAGTTTCTACTAAACAAGGACTTCCTGTAGGCTAGTGGTAGGAAATAAAGGCCAGTCGCACTTCGGTTGTGGGTTCGATTCCCACAGCCTTGTCCGAAGCGATGGGCTGTCGCCCGTCCTACAGGTTGTCCTTTTTCTAAAACTATATTACTATAACATCCCATAAATAATATCGAAAAAACTTCTATCCTTAAACAATACTAACTTATGTCCAACATAATCCATTCCAATCTTTAGTCCTATCCATAATACTGCAGTCCATTCTCATAACATAGTGAAAATGATTACCAGAGATTTAATACCATCGTTGATCCCCATATATCATAAGATATATCTTGTTGGACACATTCCAAACATTCAAAGGCCTTAATCTTGTACTCTCTTGAATACCCATTGAACCTTAGTGAAAACTTGAATGCAGTTAAAAGTTAACACTTTCCACATACCAAAATCCTCAAAATTTTATATACTCAAACCATGATATCACTTAGTCCTTATATCAATCATGAGCTCATGAATACTGTTAAACATTTCATTTTCTCGTTTTCCCTTCATTATGCGCATAATATCTCAATCACTTTGAATACCACATTAGACCAATACATAAATATTCCAATATTTCATGATACAACATTATTTTGGAATCCCATTACATAAAAACTTAATCATTCCACCACATCGTTGTCATATTCAACATTGCCAATAGTGATCGCATGTGACTTCCCTTTGTCCTTTACCTTAAGCGGTTGCTCATGTCGATCATCACTAACCCTTGGATTAGGGCATTTATTGGCATAATGTCCCATCTCCTTGCACTTGAAGCATTGAAGTGTTGGTTGTGCGTTCTCTGCAGTGTTTGCTTTATTCACTTCATTAGAATCCCTTTTTCCATTACTTCGACACTCAGCTGCTCGATGACCTTCTTTTCCACACTTAAAACATTTTCTAGTCCCTTTAAGACAATCTCCACCATGCTTCTTTCCACACTTTGTGCATAAGGAAACATTCATCTTCTTTTCACCATTATTCTGAGATTTCTCCTTGAACTCCATCTTTCGTTTCTTGTCAAAACCATGAGATGGATATGTAACACCAACTTCCATTTATACCTTGATAGCACAACGCACAATTTCTTCATAGCTACTGAAGTCTCTTATAGCTAATGCCCTTCGAAGACTTGGTTTTAAGCCACTGAAAAATCGATCAACTTTACTTTCAGGTTGGATGATAATGCCAGATGCATACCTTGCAAGTCTTGTAAAATTCGCTTCGTATATACCAACAGATTCATCATCTTTTTTCTTTAGTTCAAGAAACTCCTTCTCCATCTTCGTTCGAAGAATACGAGGGAAGTACTTACTGAAAAACAAGTTCTTGAACTCGTCCCATTCCATGGAATCAATTTCATCTCATTGCCTCGTATTCTTGATAAGATTCCACCATTGATTAGCTTCACCTTCCAAACGATATACTGCTAAGATGACTTTATCATGTTCAGAACATTGAAGAACTGAAAATATCTTTTTAGTAGTACTAATCCATTGTTCAGCAACTAATGGATCAGTAGACCCACTGAAAGAAGGCGGACGCTGCCTCATGAAGGATTCAACAGAATGTTGCTCCTTCCTTTGCTCGTTTGGGAGTCCTGCATGATTCATAGCTTGATAAAGTTGTGTGAGCATGGCTACAAGATTTTTCATTCCAGCTCCCATATCGTTTGGTTGCTCAGGGGGACAATCATTGCATTGTCCATTGCATTGATCAACATGGTTCCTTCGGGTTCCAACCATCGTCTAAAACCCCAAAAGAATAGTGTGAGAGGAAAAAATCATGCTAGGGAAAACAACATAATAAAGGGGTAGTACCCTCAATATCTAACATCTTAGGTTAAATTCTAAGATCGTTAGAGAAATTCTAGGACTATAACCTATACGTATACTTAACCTTAGAGACATCCCTAGACATACCTTAGAAATATCTCTAGGGATCTCACTAACGTTTTCGCATCCTAGTTTCCAAAGGTTGACTAAACCTTTCCTCTGATACCAACTGTAGAGACCCGTATCTTGACGTACATTGACATTACATTACTTTTGCGGAATACTTAGTACATTACAAAAACACACACACAAGGACCGTAATAGTTTACTGTCTTTGGAAACTCGGACTATAATCTTCTAATCATGGTGAAAGATCTTCAAAATCTCCCATAAAGATCTTCCTTTTTTTTACCTAAAACCTTTCTTTATATCCTGGGGAAAAGAAAACATAAAAGGGTGAGCTCAAATGCTCAGTAAGGGTAAACAAAATAAATATCAATCACATCATATTCATAAGAACATAACATTTTGGAAGTCATAACCTGCAAAAGAGAGCATAATTTCATAATCATGGGATAAATCATGGCAGTGAAAAAGTAATCCCAATAATCATAACATAAAACATGAAACTTTGTGGCATACACACATAATCATAGAGAATCATTTCTTGTTAGTCAAGACTAATTTCCAAGACTATCTTAGTGGACAAAGTCCCTTTCCGAATCGAGTAACCCTCGTTTCAGTCCTGTTTCACTGAACTGGTATAACCTACCATTCCAGCCATGTCTATCTCATGAGATATAAAATCTTTACCCAATGCATTGGAGGGAGATATAGGTCCCACCCATCTTATAATGAATCCTTTCTTATGTGTGCCACATAATCATAAATCATAATTCATCGCATAACCCATGTAATAAAAATGGGATTCTTAAACAACATGACATCATAAAACAATTCATATAAGATAAAGGAATTCATAAAAATGTTTCCATCACAACATAATCAATATCCATGTAACAATAGGGATAAAAACAGAACTCTTTTATTATCTTAGATGGAAAATAATTTTGAAAATCACTTGAACTCCATTCTTGAGGAAAATATCCTTTCTTCTTCAAAAACATTTTTCCTTTCATAACATGTCATACAACTTTAAAATAAAAGAAGTTGAATAAAAATAAACTTGAAAACTTGTAAAGTAAGCTTCTTGGAAATAATGTTTTAAAAATCCATTCATGCCGTATAAGTTAAAAAAACATTCTTCGTACTTTTGTCGGAAAAGTAAAAAAGTACCTCGTACGAAAAACGACAAAAGATTCCTTTCATATCTTTTACTAAAAACTCACCAAAGGATAAAATTGGATTTAAAAAAATATTAGGTGGATGAAAATAATATTACATATTGAGGAAACATGGATGTGGATGATAAAATACACCCCAGTAAATTACAAAGTATAAACAATCTCGGATAGAAATGAGATTGTGATATTTCCCTTACCTTAGGTCCGATTTGCTTTGTACGTGTCCGAAGCTCCTGTATAATGGTTTAAATAATGTCATTGACTTATTACAGAATCATATTCATTGTTATGATATCATATATGGTTCACTTATGACATTATATTACCCGTTCTTTTGTAAATTCCATGTTAAAGAAGCGTTTTGGGTAAAATCGTTTCTTTTATCGTAGGTGTTTTGACTTGTTGTTCTTGACATTATTATTACTTACATCATGATTTACTTACTTCCAGAATATAAAATATGATTTATATATCATATATATTCAGTATATATATATATATAATAGATAGATAAATGAAATGAAAAACACCGTTCATGGAGACGGTAGTCCGTACGTACGCATGAACGCTATTTTCCTTTCCCTATTGTCTTGAATGGAAGTAAGTAGATGACATACATATATATATATACATAAATCCAGTAGCTTTATAATGTCATATATTTCATTATTATTTCTTATATATACTTTATAATCATTCTTAAATGGTTAACATGGAGAATGAATCTCATCGCGTCGTGGAGACGGTAGTCCGTACGTACGCACGCGCGGTGATTTCTTTTTCCGTAGGATAGATAGATGGTGAAATAGGGTTGTTTCATACTTATAATAACATATCAGTATATGAGTGATACTGATGTTATTACTTCATAATGAAACAACCTAAGAAGAATAAGTGGAAGAAGAAATAAAGATGAAAGAATTGGTAACGGTAATTACCTCTTCTTTGAAGCGCCTTTTGGAGACCTCCTCTTAGGGAACTAAAATTGGTCTTTGAGGAAGACAAGAACCTCTAGGATGTTTCTAGGGAAGTGGATAAGAGATTTTGGCAGGGTTTGGCCGAGCTTGAGTGCTCAAATTGGTGTGAGGAGGAGGGGGAGGAGGTGCCCTTTTATAAGGGAGGAGAGGGGCACCTTAGGAATATCTCAAAATATTATTTTATATTAAAGTAAAAATCGGTTTATAATGGTTCCAAAGGGTCTTATTTCGAAGCTAAAGTGGGGATGGGTCGAACTCCTATCAACCAATAGGATTTAGACAAGTTTAGGTTCTTATTTTATCCTTATCAATTAGATTTAACTCTAAGTTAAATAATTTAACTTTTACCGTGTCTTTTTGTTTTCTTTCACTATATGGTTAATACACTTACTATAACATGCCAAACGAACCCCAAATTGTTTATTATTAATATATATATCCTTATCTATGTCAATTGGCCGAACCTTAGATTTTTAGGAATAAAATAACAATTAATAATATAATATTTGATTTAAAAACTATTTTGTGTCAATTTTGACACTATTTGATATATGATTTTTGTGAAAGTCATAACAGAATTATATGTTCGAACCAAGTTGATTAAATCAATACTAATATATCATAGTAACCTAGAAAATTAGTTGAATTCATAAAAAGTCTCAAATTACATTCATTTGAGTATTTATAACATCAATTATGTTAATATTTCCTTAAAAGGGTAATTACTGCATCATCGTTGTGTCATAAATAAATTAATTTATTTAAAGTCTAAAAATTATAAATAAAATATCGTTATATATTAAATCTTTTTAGCTTTCTAATGAATATTTATAGTCTAATTTATCTTATGTATAACCCCATATTAAAAATGTTTTAGTGAATAAACTTTGATTTTAACTCTTTTAACTCTTCTTTGAATTAAATAATAATAAATGTCCTAATCTAATCCAAGTGGGCCTAAATGATAATATTTTACACTTAAGGTTGTTTTTGGTCGAGATACACTTGTCCAATAGAATTAGGACATGTGTTAGGGTAATATTAATATCATTCTTACCCATAATTAACCTATTTACTTTTAACCGTGGTAAATAAAAGTAAAAAGTTACTATTCACCAAAAATTATTTTCATCTCATTGAACCACATTTTACATACTGACATCAACCGTGTCTCTCGGATTTTTGAAATTCCATTCACAGAAGCGGTAAAATTAAGTTTTATGAAAAATTCAGTTTTTTTTCACTACCACTTAGTAGTTTCACTATTTATCAAAAAATGAAGGTTTTCAGAAAAATGCCAAAATTTCATCCTAAACTATATTTCATATTCCGAATTCAAAAATGAAGTCTATTTTACCAAATTCATAACATAGAAGTATCATTAATTAATTTTATAATTAAATCCCACAAATAGCGTGTTTTTAAGAAACAATATCTATCAAAAGATTGACACTTGTTTATGTCTGGTTTAAATGTGCAATTACATCCAATGACCAACATTGTATTAAATTGTAAAAATATATTCTAAATATACTTTAAAACTACTCCAATTAATAATTTATCACTATTAATAATTTCGATTAAAAAAGCTGTTTTTTAATTATAATTTAGTAATTTTCACTATTCATCAGAATATGAAAGTTATCCGAAATGTACCAAAATTTCACCTTAGGCTAAATTCGATACTCCGAATCCAAAAATGAAGTTCATTTTGAAAAATAAGATTTACAGAATTTTAAAAAGTGGTTATTACTATTCATACCAGCTAGTTTTAATAATATTTTAATAGCATATCGTTGTTTAGTGAAACTCGGTATTGCGTATTACACACGCTATCGAGGAAGGTCGCGATTGCGTGTAATGCAAGGCAAGTCAAGGATGCGTGTTGTGCAAGCTCCTTTTGGTGTAGCGTACAACACAAGACATTAATAAAATTAAAAAGAATATTTTTTATAAAATCTTGGGCTGTTACAATATTGACATAAATTAAAATAATCATCAAAACTATTTGGGAGAAATATCCCCCTTTTTTCTTGAAAACATTAAAAAGTCTCACTATTTATTAAGAAGCCGTTTAAAATAGATTTTTGAATCAAAGATTCCAATACCACAATCAATCTTTTAAAAGTAATTTTAATTTTAAAACTTTAATGTCCATATAAATAAATCCTTAAAACCATTTTAAAAACATGGACATTAATTAGAAATATTTAGAATAATAAATTTTTAAAACATTTTAAAATGATTTTTTAGTTAGAGTTCCTATCCAAAAGTGAGACACTAGAACACAAATAATTGAGTTAATAAAAACTTTATAATATAATGTGAATAAAAGGATTCATGATATACTATGTTAATGAACATTATATACACCATATAAAAGAGAATTGGCATATAACAAGAATGATGTCTCAGTGGAATGTAAATTGAGAGGAAATCTCCTATAGAGACCGTATCATTAGGTGAAGGATAAATAAATGACCTAATTATGTGTGAAAATATAAATAAATTCAATATTATTGGATATTATATGTATGTAAATCAGAGGAAATTCACACATATTCTTGTAAAAAAAATACCAATGAATTGGATTTTTATCTCAACAAATGGAGATTGATATAAAATTACTCTTATCAAGTTCATATCGATGAATTCAGAATTTATCAATGGAGAGATTATGTGTATCAAAAGTATATCCACATAATGGGGAGTATAAATTAGTACACAAATAATAAATAGTGATTCCACACATAATCATGGAGTGAAATAACCAATGAAGTATGTGTAAAGCTGAATGAGTGGAAATTGAAATTTGAAATTCCCTTACATTTTTGGTAACTTACGAAACATAAATCCCATGAAATATGGATCATAAAATGAAGATGTAATTACTAATAAATTTAATTGCATTACACAAATAATACAATCATTGGGAAGTACATACAACACAAAAAATGAAATAGTGGCAGTATAGCATGAATCTCACAGAAATATGAAGTGAGATGAAACCCCTTACATCATTGTAATCAATCGAGTCGTATCCGAAAAAGTTAATAACAACCAAATGAATCATATAATACCATTAATATAAATAGAATCATGATAATATATATATATATATATATATATAATGACAGTACACAATACACCACATTTAAAAAATTAGTGGCGAACAATGGAAATCTGATGGAATTAAAAGTGAGATAAGAAACCCCTTAATTTGTACTTTTCCATTATCTATGTTAAGTTAACCTCTATTATATTGGGGAAATTAATGTTATTAAATTGTACCAGAATCATATACATTAAAATTATATCATATATGATCTGTAAATATTGCCTTTTTAATAATATTTTAGTATTATCCCCGTTTCGGGTGTTAGCCGATTCATTTTTTAATATGATTTGTTTTGTATGTAATGTTTGTTATAGATAGGATGTATATTATTCATATTCAGAATGATATTAAGTCTTTAAACATTATTTTTAATCATCTAATGAAAATTAATCTTAAATCTATTACGATGGGGAATGAATCTCATCATGTTCACATAGACCGTAATTCGTACCTACGCACGAGTGATAATATCATTCTTTTGTTTTTAAAATAATTTATAATTTGTTGGAATATCATATATACAGAAAAATTATCATGTTATATTTATTATTTACATCAATTACACATCATTATTATATCCATAAAACTAATAATGTATTCAATAATAATAACACGGCGACGTGGAGACGGCAAGCCGTACGTACGTACATATGGCAACATGTTATTAAAAGGATGGATAGAATAATGAATATGGTTTTACCATATTCATAATAAGATCATAGTATATATAAGATACTGGTGTTATTATTTCAGAATGGAAACAACAATGAAATAGTAAGTGTAAGAAGAAAGGAAGTTGAAAGAGGTGATGAAATATTTACCACTTCTTTGGTTTCTTCATTTTAATTTGATCAACCGGGCTCCATAGGTTGGAATTCCGACTAAATAAAGGCCTCTAAGATGATGGTAGGATAGCTGAGATGATATTGAGGTAGGGTTCGGCCTAGCCAAATGTCTTGTAGGTGTGAATTATAGAGAAGGGGGAGTTCCCTTTTATAAGAGGAGTGAGGTGCACCTTATGAAAAGCCAGAAATATTATTTTCTAATAAACTAATTTTCGGTTCTCATGGATAAAAAGTGAATTATTTAAAGTCTAAGGTGGGGATGGGTCTAAAATAAATCAATCAATAGGTTTTAGACAGGCATGGGTCACTATATTGACCTTACAATTTATATTTAACTATTAGTTAAATAGTTTGACATTTACCATGTCTTTTTGTATTTTTACTTTAAATGGCTAATAAACATACTATAAATTTCAAGAAAATCCCATGTGGTTCATTAATGATACACCTATCATTATATAAGTCTTTTGGAAATTCCTTAGATATTTAGGAATATAATATGAAATAATAATATAATATTTTTCAAAAAACACTTTTATGTAAATTTTGACACTTTTTGGTATTTTATTTTTTCTAAACTTATTACAACATTATTTCTTCAAAAAAAAATTCATCTAACCACCCCTAATATGTCATATTAACCTATAAAATATTTTTAATTTATAAAAATTCTCAAATTAATTTTTTTTGGATATTTATAATATCAATTATTTTAATATTTCATTAATTGCGAAATTACTCCACCATCATTGTGACAGAAATAAATTTATTTATTTAATGTCTAAAAATTATAAGTAAAAATCCATTATATAGTAAATCATTATATAATTCTAAATAATATTTTTAGTCGAATTTATATTATGTGTAACCCTATATTAAAAATGTTTTAGTTATTAACCATTGAGTTTAACTCTTTTAACTCTTCTTTGAATTAAATAATAATAAATGTCCTAATCTAATCCAAGTTGACCAAAGAGGTTCATATTTTATTCCTATGTTTTCCTTTTGTAGAATTATACTTATAAAATAGAATTAGTACATGTTTTAGGATAATAATAATATCATTTTTACCTTTAATTACCATATTTACTTTTTACCGTGGTAAATAAAAGTTAAAAGTTATTATTCACCATATATTATTTTTATCTTATTGAACCAAAATTTACTCATTTATATTAACGGTGTCACTCAGATTTTTTTAAATTGAACTCACAAATGCGGTAAAATTACGTTTTATGTAAATCTGAAAATGCTGCAATGAGGTGGGTAAAAGAGGGTGAAAAGTTCAATAAAATTTTATATACCAAATATTATTAGAAAATGAATCCAAAGAATTACATCAATCATATATAGGTATTATGTATCTATTTTTACCAAAAATAAATTTAAATAAAATAATTAATTATGTAAATAATAATTCTGTTTTAAACTTTAACTCGTTGTTTTTCACTATTCATCAAAAACTGAATGTTTTTAGAAAAATACAAAAAATTCACCCTATGCTAATTTCGATATTATGAATCCAAAAATTAAGTCCATTTTGAATGATAAAATATATAATATTTTAAAAAGTGGGTATTAATATTGATAAAGATAAGGTTGATTGGTCGCGGCGTGTTATAATCTCGAAGTTGCGTACAATGCATGATATTACATTACTCAAAGGGAAACATACCGTGGAGGCTTGGGGAGTTACAGTGGTCCTGTGTTGTTTGCAGTTTTTTTCAACTTGTGTCCGATATATTAATGTGATGTTGTTGATGTGTTTTCTCTTTTTATTATGGGGAGGTACAGGTGGGTAGTGGTATCTCGAGATGAGAGGTTAGTTGATTAGGGAATGGATGAACTTGTGATGCCTGGGGACTATATCTGAGAAGTGGTTGGGTAGTGGGGCTGGAGGACTGGGATGTTTCGTGCTCCTATTTAAGGGTGTTCTAAGATTTTTTTGTTATGTAGTGGGGCTACCCAGTGAGGTTGAAATGAGGTGTGTTGGGGGGATTAATTATTGAGAGGAAGGATAGGGAGGCATGACATAAAAGAATGATGGTTTTTGTGGTTGAATGAGGGTTCAATAGATGGGAGTTTGCAGTGGGACTAAAAAACAGGTGAGTGTTTTTTACTAAATTTGGTGGTGCTTATGTAGCGGGGTTGTCGATGATGGTTTAATAGGAATAATTTTGAAGGAAGAGGTTATTACCTTGTGAGATCCCTTTCCATGGAGTTTCTAGACATTCATGAAGTGGGCATGGGTTATGATGTTACTTGTGGAATACTATGTATTGTAGTTTCTTGGGTAGAATGTAATGAATAAATAAGTTATTTGATAATGAATAATAACAATTAGATAAATGAATTGGTTGGGGGAAAGTTTCAATTTTTTTCTTGTAGTGAAGCTATGTTCAATTATTGTGAAGTGACCATCAATAATTTTGATATGTGCATGTAGTATTATCAGCAATGGTAGTTTTAATGTGGTCTAGTTGTTGTTTTGAAAACCCATAGGTTTGGGTAAGTGTTTGGTACATATAAATATACATGTATTTCTTTATTATTTTTATATGCACCCCTCCCATGTTGAGAACAACATGCAGAAAACCCCCATTGTTATGGGGGAGGGATTCCTTTCCAAACATCCCAGTGGGAGGATGGATGCATAGTTTTTAGCTTTTCATTGGTCCCTTATGAAGGCATTTGTCGCCAAATATCTCCATGAAGCCGTAATGGTTTGTGGTTTATTAATTGATCTATAGTACTCATTGTGTGAGAGGTGGTTAGTTTCCCAAGTGTCATTGGGATGAGGCCTTAGTGTCTTTAAGAGAGAGTTGTGGTGGTTTTTTCTTAGGTGTTTGTGGTCAGGATATGATCTGGTTGTAGACCATGTGTTTGCGGGTGAGATGTGTTATTGTATGTCGCCCCGATGTGTGCAGGTAGGTTGTAACAGTGGGTCTTGATGAAGATAATGGTAGTGTCAGGATGATTTCCATTATAGAAAGGTATGTAACATCTGAGTAGTGATGTGTGGTACCAAATACTGATGTTCTTACTACTATACATTATTTTACAAGCATTATTTCGCCAGTGTTCCTTGTTGAGTTTGAGGTGGATAGTATCCCCTATTATGTGCTTTTGTGTTCCTGTTATTTTCTTTCCGGGGATTAGTATGATTCTTCCTATTTTTCATGGGGGACATTGGTTTTTTACATATTGTGTGTACTTGAATGATCACCCTATTCATGTAAAACTATTTTCAGGTTTTCCCGAGAGATTACATGGACTATGCTGAACCTTACAATCTTCGACCTTGTGGATGGTTTGTGGGACATTGCATTATTTTTTGGTAATTACATTGTATTTTCCTTGAAAATTTAGTAGGTTTGAATTAGAAATGTATGTGCGATGGGTTTTTTGGATTCTTTTTATATGTCTCTTAGAGTTGTTTTGGGTTGACAAATATTATCTCTTGGTAATTTTTCATTAAAAAGGGTAATTCCTCCCATCTTGTGGGAATTTTTACCTAAGTGTGGTTCATGTCGCCACCCTAGGTCCCATTAGAGGTAGTACTTGAGGGTCATTATATATCATTCATCTTGAAGAAGGCAGGTCATGAAAACATTGAACCCTCATTGTTCTTAATAAAAAGGATAGATGACCGCAATGTAAAGCCCATGTGCTTATAAAACATTTACCCAAAGTTTCCTATAATTTTTTATCCAAAATTAATGATATACATTGTTCATTCTATATACAGTCCATAATATTTCCAAAGATCTGAGTATAATTTTTATAGATAACTAATCCTCATGGTAAAGAGGATGAACCTGAATCTTAGTATGAAAGACAATATAAAATCCAATACAATGGGAATTTCATCAAAAATGAAAGTATCATTAGTCTCAATCATTTAATATATATATACACTTTTTCATTGGAAATAATATATATTGTTTGGATAATTATATCAAATATGTTTTTTCTTCATTCATGTACTTGTATTGAATCGAAGGGATATTTCTGATACAGATAGTGATTTCATTCTCATGGAAATTAATAATGTCTCTATATAAGGAATGATAATCCATTCCCACAATAATAAATACATCCAAAAAATTTAATATCACAATCTTTTCTAGGAAATTAATCTGAAATTATTATAGGGGATGTTTTATATGATTTTTATAAAAAAACTTACCAAATTTAACTCTTCATTGATAGCTAACTACTTTTTGGTGATGTTTAAATTGATATTATGAACCTGTGGGATATGAATTAATTCATGAAACTATAATAAAATAGTTTGTTTTATATTCATTAAGGAATAACTATACTACTAATCAGAACATCATTTTCAAGACCCACAATAGGGTTTTTGATAAAACAATATCACTGTAGGTTCCTGGGTTTTTCATGAGGCACAAATCCATCTTTTTGGGTTAAATGCATTTACATTATTTTTGGATTAGACCCTAGGTTGGGTTTTGTACTAGTTGGGTTATTTTAAGGAATTAAAGGGAAAAATATTGTAAAATATGGATGTAGGCTAGGTACACATCGTATACATATACTACACACTATTTACTTCCAGTACATGTTGTGTACTGTCCTGCCACAACGTGTAGCCAGCTTGGCTCAGATAAAAATAAATTGGAGTACGCGTCGTGTACATTCCTAGTGGGGATTTTTATAAAATAGGGTGTAGAGGATATTATTGATAGAAAATAAGTTTCCCCATCATTTTTGAACATAAAAACCCTCTATTAATGTTTTTCAATTATAAAATCCATCCAAAAATCAATTCAAGAACCATAATTCATTATATTACTGCATCAGTAAGTATTAGATTCCTTTAGTCATTCTTGATTCTTCAAAACAATGACTTCACAATTTGGATTTAGGATCGTATGCCCTAATATCTTGTTCTTCGTCCATTTTTCATATTTCATTCAAAACTGGATGAATTCGGACCTGAAACTGGACGAGTGTTCTACTATTGAGGTGAGGTAGGTGGTATATATATTTTTAGGTTTTTTTTGTGCTTTTATGGTGTTCATCATTTTTGCTGGCCGCCGGACTTTCCGACAAGATTTGACACCCTTTACATGGTTCATGGTCACCCAAGTGCTGTGCCTAAAGGAAAATAACTTGTCTAAGTTAGTGTAAACCACCCTAGAGGTGTGTTCTTTTCCTTTCCAAGTTATAAGAATCATTTTAATTCTTTGATTGCTTTAATATCCTATTTAAGAGATATACTTCCCATTTTCAGTTGGATATCTTGTGACATTATAATTATTTTTATAACATGGATAAATTGAAATGTGTCTATATGGGTGGGAATACCTATTTTTAAATTACATTGGCATGTTAAATAATTATTTTGGTAGGGTAGGCCCATATGCTTAGTAAGTGAAAAATGGTTTGCATGAGGGGGTATACTCATGGATGGTTCTTGTTGACATGAGTAGGTATACTCAATTGGTTAAGAATGTATAATTTGAATTCTTGAATGATGGATTTATTGGGTTGATAGATGTCATGGACTACTCTCCATGGATCTGGAACGTAGTAGTGGACACCTTCAGTTGACTCTACCCCTAGGGTCTTGATTGAGTGGCATGTCTCAAGCTTGGATACCCCTTTGATACGGCTTTCTTGGTGCCACGTAATACTTTATATTATTAGGATCGAAGGACACACACTAGTTCAAAATCGTGTTTCCATAAGGGATGCACATGGGACTTAATGGGATGTTGTGTACATGCTCTTTGGATTCGGCCCTCTGTTTTCTAGAATTATTACATAGATTACATGTTCTGCGGACACCTTGTATCTAGCCCTTGGAGAATACATGTCGCTATACAACATGGTTGTGGGATGTTGCATTCACTATACAATATGGTCACTAGATTCTTGACTTTTTATACAGCATGATTATTGGATGCATATTATATATGGATGTACGGTGTGTCTGTGTGACATATTTCCTTGTTATAGTTTCCCTGTTATGAACTAACACTCTTTTTCATGTATCTATGACGGATTGTTTTTTTAACTTGTCAAAATAGACTTATTCCATGTGCAGATGAACTTATTTACTGATTTTTTACACTTTCTTGTACATTTGAAGAAATTCTCTTTATAACTATATAGACCTAGGTGGATGCCCACTAGGATGTTTATCTCACACCTTATTTGGGTCCCCATGGGGACCCAAACAGATTGTATGGTTTTAGGTGATGATAGGGTCAAGATCCCTAGTATAGGTTGTTGACTACGGATTTGTGGTATGGGAGAATAGGACCAAGCTAAGGCTTGCAATGCCAGGACACCATTTTGGTCTCTTGTTCTTTTTGGGATACTTGTATTGTATTTCCATGTACTGTGCTGGCTATTTTCTAGATACATGTACCATATTCATCATTTTATTATATGAGATACTTTTGTGATTGTTATTTATTCTTCTATGGCTGTATTTATTTCAATTGTATACTGATTTATTACCTTCCACTATTTATTATATGTTTCACTTCTGTTGTGATACTCTTGTAATGAGGGAATAGTCTCCAAACTAACTCAATTAGATCCTTGGTACTGGTAAGCAGCCTCTAGAATTTGGGGAGATGCGCTTAAGACCCACCATTGCTACATCAAATTTTTATCATGATGCGAAATGATATACTTTTGGATTTTGGAGTTTGTGTACACCAAACAACGCTCTCCAATTAAATAGTTCCCCCAACAGAGCAACACATGAACATCTGTAGCTAACTCGAGATCATGCATAGGGTAATTCCTCTTTGGAGGCCACAACTATCAAGACCCGTACACTATAAAAAATAGCGGAAAACTTTTCATTCATCCTTACCTTTTCCTCTACCCAGATGGATAGAGTTTTGACAATGAAGCTATCAGATTTAAAAGGCCAAGTCCTACATAAATTTGTTGAAGGTGAGGACCATCCTACTAGTTTGACGGTAGGTGATGATTTGATCCTATGTATCCATGGACATGTCTGGTTCTAGTGGAAAATACATGAAGATTTGATGTGGGAGTTTCATGATTCATCTTGGGCAGTGTATCCCCGGGGTCACCAAGATTTATCGTCACTAGTGATGACAGTACTGGTGTATGAGAATGAATAGAGTGGTAGTTGTTTTTATTACGAGGTCTTTCACCTATCAGTAGGTGAAGGTGGAACATCAGCAAACCGGGTGGGCTTTAATAGTATTTACACATCCGAGAGTGGAAATGGGACATTCTTGCTATGAATATTAAAACTAGTTTTCTGAGGCTTCCTTGAGGTAGTGATGTTGTGTGGGTTTTCATTTATATGCTTACGAAGGAGGAATATTTCATGTTAATCAAGGAGGCTTTGAGTGTTGATGATCATGGAATGTTTTACATCCGATAGGTGGTATAAATTCATGGGGACTCCTACACTATCATTTCTGATAGGGACACCCACTTTACATCTCGTCTCTGGCAGTGTTTTTATCAGGCACAAGGTAAACTGGTGCTTCTGAGAACAACATTCAACCCTTAGAATGATGATCAGTTAGAGAGAACGATACAAGTTCTCAAAGACTTATTGTGAGTATTTTTCACTGATTTTGGGGTTTCTATGGAGATTCAAATTCATCAGATTATGTTTTCATATAATAACAATTATTAGGTGACCATATAGATGGAAGTTTAAGAGGAATTATATGGTATGTCATAATGTTCACAACTATGCTGGTTAGAGGCAGGTAAAGAAGCTTTAATGGGGCCACGACTCATGTAGATGATTCCTGAGTAGGTTTAGTTGAGTCAAGAGTGGATGGCTACTGCACATTCTTATCATAAATCATATGCCGATCATCGCATATGACCATTAGAGTTCAAGATCTAGGATCATGTTTTCTTGCATGTTTCACTGGGCATGGTAAACATGTTGATTAGAAGACATGGTAAGATTTCACTATGTTATGTCATGCTATTTGAGATAAGGGAGAGAGTGGAGTTAGTTTCATATTGGTTTTATTTACCTCTATGGTACCAATCCATGTACGACGTCTTCCACGTAACACATCTGTGTCGTTATCACTCAAAACCATCTCATGTATTTCATCTTGAGGAGGTTGAGCTTCAGGTTAATCCCTCATTTGAGGTGCATATTATTTGTATCATTAATAAGAGGATGAAGGTTCTCTGAGGAATTTCAATTCCTCTAGTACGGGTGTTATTGCAGCACAACCACTTATAAGACAAGACATTGGAGAGGGAGGCTGACGTATGCGCTGAGTTTCCAAAGTTATTTTCATGTGAATCTTGACCACCATTTGGAGAGAATTTCAATGACAAATTTCTATAAGATGGGATGATTGTAAGACCCCTAGTTTTTCATGATGTACAGATCCCTGTTTTATGGTTAAATGTGTTTACAATATATTTGGATTAGACCCTAGTCTGATTCGTGGGCTATTTGAGTAGTTTTTGAGAAAGAAAGAGGAAAACAAGCTAAATGATGGCTATAGGCCAGGTACAGGTCGTGTACTTAGACTACAAGTTGTGTATGATATAATAATGAAGTGTATCCTGCCAGGCACCAAAAAAATTTGGAATACACACTGTGTACTTAAGGTACACACATTTTAATTTCATAGTGGGGTTTGTTAAATAAATGAGGTCTTAGGACATATTTTCGATGGACAATATGTTTCCTCTCGTTTTTTAACCCAAAACAATGTATTCTAGTTTTTCAATTATAGAAGATGTTCAGAATGTGATTCCAGCATCCTCTATCACAATGGTACCACATCAGTAAGTACACAATTACTTTTTTAGTCATTATTGATTATTGAGAACAACGACTACGCTATTTGGTTTTTGGATCATAGGCTATAATATCATGTTCTTCATTTGTTCTTTAGGTTCCTTACAAACCAGGATAAATCAGGACATGATACTAGATGAGTTGTCTACTAATGAAGTGAGGTAAGTGGTCTCTAATTTCTTCTGGCTTTTTGAATTCATTTAGGGTGTTCGGCCTTTTCCCTACCCGTCGGACTATCTGGTGAGGCATCATTTTTTATCATGTTTCTTGCCATAGTTGAAGTCAGATGTAGTACAGATTCTCATAAGTTCCTTTTAGCTACGTCGACACCCTTTACATGTCTCATGGAAACCGAAGTGGTACAACTAAAAACAAATAACATGATTATTGTAGTTTAAACCACCCAACAGGTGTGTTCTTTTTCTTTCCTAGCTAGAAGAATCCTTTTAATTTTTTGATAGCTTGAATATATTATTTTAGGAGAACTAATTCTTCCTTGAATATAGATATCTAATGATTCCAAACCTATTTTTATTTATGGGAATAAATAAAATGTTATCATATGGGTGGTTACACCTATATATAAATGAATAATGGCATGTTAAATGGTTCATATGGGAGGTTAGTCCCATATTCTTGGTATGTAAAAAATGGTTTTCATGAGTGGGTATACTTTTGGCTAGTGCTTGTTAACGTGAGTGGGTATACTGAATTGGTTATTAATGTTTATTTTTAAAGCTTTAATGCTTGGTTGAATGATTTTATAGATACCATGGACCTCTCTCTGTGGTTATGGAATGCAGTAGTGGACACCTTAGGTTGAATTTTCCACTTTGGTCTTGATTCCATGGGTTGCATCAGGCCTTTCTACTCCATAGATCTATCTTCATTGGGCTCCTGTAGGACATTCTATATCTATGATCCTAGGACCCCAATAGGAGTCTAATCAAATTTCCACCATGGATGCCAATTTGAATCAATGGAAATCCTTGGACCCTCCCATTGGATCCGACCTTTGATAGTCTCAAATTATTACATGAAATCCATGGTCTACTAACACCGTGGATCCAGCCATTGGTGTGTACATTTCACTATACTGTGTGGTCGTGGGATGTTAATTTTAGTATATAGTGTGGTCGTGGGAGTCTCGACTTCATTATACATCGTGGTTGTGGGTTTCATATTATAGATGTATGTAAGCATTAGTCACGTGACTTGTTTACTTGTTATAGCATCTTTTTAGGAGCTAACTCTCTTTTTAAGGTATCCTTGAGGGCTTGTTGGTTTTACCCATCATAGTAGACTTATTTCATGAGACTATGAACTTATCTACTAGTTGTTTTCACTTTCTATATCTTTTGTAGATTGTTACACCCCAAGCTTCTACGGTACGCTTCCCTTTGAATAATGTGATAGCGTGTGTTGTACGCAACACCGAGTTCTAACACACCATAACCAATCAAACTAGCCGTTATGAATAGTAATACCTACTTTTTGAAATTTTATATATTTTATATTTTAAAATTGACTTCATTTTTGGATTCTTAATATCGAATTTAGCCTAAGGTGCAATCTTGGTACTTTTCGGATAACTTTCATATTTTGATGAATAGTGAAAATTACTAAATTTTAATTAAAAACAACTTTTTTAATCAAAATAATTAATAGTGATAAATTGTGAATTTGAGTGGTTTTAAAGTATATTTAGAATATATTTTTACCATTTAATATAATGTTGGTCATTGGACATAATTTTACAATTAAACCGAACATAAACAAGTGTCAATCTTTTGATAGTTATTACCTCTTAAAAACACGCTTTTTGTTTTGACAGCGGGAATTAATTTTAAATTAATTTCTGCCACTTCTATGTTTTGAATTTAGAAAAATGGATTCCATATTTGGAATCAGGATGTCCAAATTGTGTAAATAGGTAACTTTTATTTTTAGACATTTTGAATAATTACTGTGGTAAATATTTTATTTACCATGGTTAAGGGTAAATCCGGTAAATAAGGGTTAAAAAATAATATTATAATAATACAAAATTACCCTAAAACATGTCCTAACCTTATTTGTGGACACATACCCGACCATGATCATCCTTGGGTCGATTTGGGGACCCCTTAGAGCCACTTGTATGTGGTAGGGACACATTATATTAATAAAGTTAAAATAAAAATAAAAATGGAATAAGCTTACAGCTTTTAGAAGAACAATTTTTACATAGGGTTATACAGGTTGAATTTTCGATTATAAATATTCATTAGAAAGCTAAAAAGATTTCCTACATAATGATATTTTATTTAGAATTTTTAGACATCATATAATTTAAATTATTAATGACACAATAATGATGCAATGTTTACCTCATTAATAAATCATTTAAATAAATAAGATTATAATGATTAAAATATTATCTAAAACCTGTCCAATTCTTATTGGTTGATGTTATTTAGAAAATTAGTCATCTTATCGTCGACCTAAATGATTTTTGGACCATTATAAACCGAATATAATTATATTATAAAGTAATACTTTCACTCTTTCCTAAAGAGCCCCTCCTCTCCCTTATAAAAGGAGACAACTTCTACTCATTCCTCACACCTCTCAAGCCACTTGGATCGTCCAAAACCTGCCTAAATACTCTCTCAACCTCCCTCACTACAATCTAGGGGCATTAGTTTGATCAGAAAGCCAACCTAAGGAGCCTTTTTGATCAAATCAAAAGGAAGAACCCGAAGAAGAGGTAATGTTTTCACCACCCCTTTTCAAGTTCCTTTCTTCTTCCACTTCTTCTTTCTTTGTTCTTACCATTATAAAATAATAACTACAGTATCTCACATATACTGTGATGTTATTATAAATATGGTACAACCATATTCAGTATTCTATCCACCCTTTGAATAACATGTCACCATACGTGCGTACGTACGGCTTACCGTCTCCACGTCGTGGTGTAATTGTTATTCAATATAATATTATTTGGATGGGTATAATAATGATGTTTAACTCAGGTAAATAATAAATATAACATGTTAATGATTCTGTATATATGATATACCATCCATTTATATATTATTTTAATATCAAAAGAATGATATTGTCGCTCGTGCGTACGTACGGACTACCGTCTCCACGAACGCGATGAGATTCATTCTCCGTCGTATCCATCCAAGTATAATTATCATTTGATGATTTAAAAATAATGTTTAGGGACATGATATCATTCTGTATATGAATAAGATACAACCTATCCATGAAAAACACGACTTACTTAACAAAACATATAAAAGAAAACGAGTAAGTTAACACCCGAAACAACGATAAATCTAAGATATTGTTAACAAAACAATGTTAAAAGATCATATATGATATCATATGAATGTATATGATTCTTGTATAATTTAATAACAATTATTTCACCATTATACATGAGGTTAACCTACCCCAACCAAGGAAAAGTACAAGGTAAGGGTTTATTTCGCAATCTCTTCATTATCCGAGGTTGTTTATTCATAATTATCTACTGGGACCTCGTTATCATCCACATCCATGTTTCTTCAAAATGTATTTCAAAACATTTTTAATATTTAAAATAATATGGGTTAAAGTCATTTATACCCTTGTTTGACATTTTATAAGAGGTTTATAAGGGAATCTTTCCGTCGTTTTCCAAACAAGGTGCTTTTTAACCTTTTCGACAGAATTAAGATAAGAATGTTTTTTAACTTATACGGCGGGTGCGGTTATTTTCTGCCGTTATAAAATCGTCAAAGCTTCCCTTACAAGCTTATCAGAATATTTTCAAAGAAAATGTTTTATTTTATATGGATCTTAAATGATTTCAAAATAAAAGGAGATATTTCTTTAAAAATAATTTTGATTTCATCTATGTCAACATCCTTTGATGGATTTTAAGATTATTTGAAGTTGATTTATTATGATACAAAACTTCTATATTGTATTGAAGGTTTTGTGATATGTTTGATTGTGGATGTGCTATTTTTATACCATTCATAGTTTATGGTGAAAGTATTGACATTTCGTATGCTAGTTTTAATACGAATGTTTATGTTATCATTAAACCTTTTCATATGGGAATGCATTGGTCTTAATATGTGACGGGTGGAGCCCGCTATAGCTCCTCGATGCATCAGTAGGTCTCATGAGACAAACTAGTGTCTTGGCACAAGGCCTTGGCAAAATCTTATTTGTAGTCTTGGCACGAGGCCTTGACTATGTGGTTATGATAGTCTGGCATTATGCATTCCAACATTATGAAAGTGGTTTTTGATTTTTGCATGTGATTATTCGATTAGTAGAATATCCATGTGAATAAGTAAATGGCATTATTTCATTCTACTTTTTCCATACTATGTTGAAGTTCAAGTTTAAAAGGCTTTTGTTTTAGTAATGCATTGCCTTAAATGTTTATGCTTATTTTGAATGTTCCACTATATTGTTATCCTTACTGGGCATTTGAGCTCACCCCTTTTCTATGTTTTATTTTTTCCAGGATGTGAAGAAGTAAGTTATGAATGACCTGCAGGGATATTATGAGTGGATAATAGTGTGGATTGTGGAAACATTATGTTGTTGTATTATTTTTTCATTTTATGATGTAATGTAAAACTTATGAATATATCTAGTGTTTCCAAGGCTACTAAACCAATCGGTCTTTCAAGATTTGATCTTTCTTGTGATCATGCCAATGTTATGTAATTAATGCACCGACTCTGGGTAACTGGGGTCGGGGCGTTACAGTTGGTATCAGAGGAAGTTTAGTACAAACCATGGAAACTAGATTTATATAAACTCTGATTAGAGCACGTAGACCTAAGATGAACTTTGAGGATTAGTATAGAAGAGCTTCCTAGAATTTTGGTATTGTAGAGATTTTGTGAGTTTTCCGAGCAATACATCCCTGTCTGGATACGAGCACGTAGAGGCGGCTCTGGCACAGATGTACCTAGGGCTAAAACCCGAAAACACCGCTTTGAGCTAGACTCGAACGGGAACTGGTGCACGACAACGGGCCTTGCTGCACTCTTGGTTACGACACTCCCGGGGGATATGCTTAGGATAACCCTCATTTTCTTTACAAATCATTATGAAGGGTTTATGAGTATATAATTCCTCAAAGAAAACATTTTTATGATTATGGATTATATCCATAAATAGTTCAATTTATGTTAAGTGTTTTATAAGTATGGGATTATGTATTTTGATTCATAAACTGATCTAGTTTATGCCATTGTTTAGAAATGGCGCCTAGTGGAAGAAATGGAAACCGTATCAATGCACGCACTCCATGTAGGGATTTCCCTCCTGCTCAAGATAATTATAGTGGGGATGGTGATGCAACTGGTGTCGATCAGCTAATCACCATACTGGGACAACTTACTCAGGTTATGAATAATAACCTTACCCGTATGGAGCACCCTGATCCGCAGCGTGGAGGATCAATGTTAGATCGATTCATGAGGCAACAACCACCAACGTTCAATGGGAATACAAATCCCTTAGTAGCCGAGCAGTGGATAAATTCCCTAGAGAAAATATTTCAGGCTTTGGGGAGCAGTGAAAGGGAAAAAGTTATCATGGCAGTTTACCGCCTCACTGGAGATGCTGATCAATGGTGGTCATTGATTCAAAACATGAAGGAAGATGATGAAGTATCAAATATGGAATGGAGGGAGTTCAAAGATCTGTTTTTAGAAAAATACTTTCCTCACGACCATCAAGCAGATATGGAAAGGCAATTTCTGAGTCTGAGACAAAAGGAGGATGAGAATGTCACAAAGTATGAGGCTAACTTTACAAGGTTAGCGAGGTATGATGGAGATTATATTCGCAACCCAAGAAGTAAGATTGATCATTTCTTTGATGGGTTAAAACCATTTCTCCGTCGAGCGTTAGTCTCACAATCCTTTTCATCTTACGAAGACATTGTCTCATGTGATATCAAGACCGAAAAGGAATTCTCTATGTCTTATGACTTTAAAGCAAAGCAAGAGAAGAAGAGACCTGCTGATCAATCTGGGAATGGAAATAAGGGGAAGAAGGGAAAGGTTGAATATCCATCTTGTGGTAAATGCGGGAAGAAGCATCCTGGTACTTTCTTGAAGGGAATGGGAGTCTGTTACAAGTGTGGTGAAAAAGGCCACCAAGCTCGTGATTGCAAGGGGAAGAAGGAAGCTACCAACGTTCAGTGCTACAATTGTAGGGAGATGGGGCATTATGAAAATACATGTCCTAAGCGTCAGGAGAACTTACCTCAAAAAAGGCCAAGGGATCAAGGCCAAGCTTATGCTATCACTACTACTGAGGTAGAAGCTCCGAAGGACGTGGTGGCAGGTAATTTAATGGTTTCCTCAAGTTTAGCAAATGCATTATTTGACTCTGGATCGTCGCATTGTTTCATATCTTCCCAATTTGCTAAGAAAATTAGATATTTCTAATTTGATTTAATAAGGGAGTTGTCAGTTAAAACTCCTAAGGGAAGTATCATTGCAACAAAGTTTTGTGAATCAGTCCCCATTAGAGCACAAAAATTTTCTTTATCTGCTGATCTCATCGTCATACCTATGATTGAGTTTGATATAATCCTCGGTATGGACTGGCTTTCGGACTATTATGCGAAGATTTATTGTAAAAAGAAAGAGGTTACGATTCTTGATGATAATGATAAGGAACACCTTATCTTTAGAGCAGAATCGTCACCACCTAATTCTTATTTAGATCCACCCTCAATAGCTCAACTAAATTCAATTATTGGGGAGGAAGAGAATGAAATAATTGTCGGTGAGGAAAGGAATGTTCAAATAGAGGATGTACCTGTTGTGAAAGAATTTGTAGATGTATTTCCGGAAGATTTACCTGGACATCCTCCAGAACGAGAAGTTGAGTTTTCCATTGATTTGATTCCTGGATCAAGGCCTATATCGAAGACCCCTTATAGAATGGCCACTGTAGAATTAGTCGAACTAAAGAAAAAACTATAGGAATTGAGTAATAAGGGATTTATTCGCCCTAGTGTTTCTCCATGGGGAGCCCCCGTTCTTTTTGTTAAAAAGAAAGATGGATCTATGAGGTTATGTATCGACTACAGGGAGATCAATGCTATAACGATAAAGAACAAGTATCCCCTACCTCGTATTGATGATTTATTTGACCAACTACATGGAGCTCAATACTTTTCAAAGATTGACCTTCGATCTGGATACCATCAGTTGTGTGTGAAGAAGGAAGACATTCCAAAGACAGCATTTTGAACCAGGTACGGGCATTACGAGTTTACTGTAATGCCGTTTGGATTGACTAATGCACCCTCTGTATTCATGGATCTGATGAATAGAGTTTTCAAGGAGTATCTCGATGAATTTGTGGTGGTATTTATTGATGATATCTTGGTATACTCCAAAACCTACGAAGATCATGAAAATCACTTGCGCATTATCTTGAAGACTCTGAGGAGGCATGAATTATATGGGAAGTTTAGCAAGTGTGAATTCTGGCTTCATGAGATTTCTTTTCTTGGCCATATTGTCTCTAAAGATGGAATCTCTGTTGATCCTTCTAAGACCAAGGCAATCCAAGAATGGCCAGCACCTACGAGTATAACTGAGGTACGCAGTTTTATTGGTTTGGCAGGTTATTATCGACGTTTCGTCCAGAATTTTGCCCGATTGGCTAACCCATTAACGAAGCTCACACGTAAAGGGGTTAAATTTGTTTGGGCAAAAGAGTGTGAATAATATTTCGAAGAACTGAAGAGAAGATTAGTCAATGCTCCTATATTGAATCTACCATCGGGGAATGATGGGTTCGTTATTTATAGTGATGCATCAAAGAAATGACTTGGTTGTGTCCTTATGCAGAATGATGGAGTTATTGCCTATGCATCACGATAGTTGAAAATTCATGAACAAAACTATCCTACTCAGGATCTTGAGTTAGCAGCTGTGATCTTTGCTTTGAAGATATGGAGGCACTACCTCTATGGTGAAAAATGTGATATTTATACTGATCACAAGAGTTTGAAGTATATTTTCTCACAAAAAGAACTCAACATGAGGCAAAGGATATGGCTTGAATTACTCAAGGATTATGATTGTACGATACACTACCACCCAGGGAAGGCAAACAAGGTGGAAGATGCATTGAGTAGAAAATACCATGGAGTTTTGAACAATATGAGAATTGAAAGGAATCCAATTTTCATGGATCTAGTGAAGATGGACATGGGAATAACCAGGGAAGGTGAAACATCAATGCTTTTTCAAATGGTTGCCAAACCATCTTTACTAGAAAGGATTAAGAGTTCTCAGACCGATGATGAAGAATTTCAGAAGAAGATTAAAGCTGTGAATGATGGGAGATTGAGAGACTTTGTGTATGAAGATGGAATTTTGAAATTCGGGAAGAGACTTTGTGTTCCCAATTTACCTGATCTGAAAAGGGAATTGCAGGATGATGCTCATAGTTCCAATTTCTCTATACACCCTGGGAGCACCAAAATGTATAAAGATTTGAAGGAACATTTTTGGTGGGACAACATGAAGAGGGAGATTGCTGATTTTGTGTCAAGATGTATGGTTTGTCAACAAGTGAAAGCTAGAAGGCAACAGCCTGGAGGAGTCATGCAACCTCTTCCCATACCGGAGTGGAAATGGGACAATATTACGATGGACTTTGTCATGGGGCTACCAAAGACTCCTAGAAGGAACGATTCAATATGGGTTATTGTTGATCGTCTTACCAAGTCAGCACATTTTCTTGCTATAAGAGAAGATCTACCCCTGGAACGTCTAGCAAGACTATACATTAATGAAGTTGTGAGACTTCATGGAGTACCCCTATCGATTGTTTCTGATCGTGATCCCCGTTATACTTCAAGATTCTAGAAAAGTCTTCAGAAATCCCTGGATACTGAACTTCATTTGAGCACTGCTTACCACCCTCAGACAGACGGACAATCAGAACGGACTATTCAAACCTTAGAAGACATTTTGAGATCTTTCTCACTTGACTTTCAGGGTATGTGGGATCAATATTTACCTCTGGTAGAATTTTCCTATAACAATAGCTTCCATTCGAGTATTCAGATGGTACCATATGAAGCGTTATACGGAAAAAGATGTCGTACACCAACCTGTTGGGATGACGTCGGTGAAAGAAAACATGTAGGTCCAGAACTGGTGGAGGAAACGATGGAAAATGTGAAGGTAATCCAAAATCACATCAGAGCAGCTCAAAGTAGGCAGAAGAGCTATGCCGATAATCGAAGGAAGGATTTGGAATTTCAAGTCGGTGATCATGTTTTCATAAAGGTATCTCCATGGAAGGGAGTCATACGTTTTGTTAAGAAAGGTAAATTGAGTCCCAGGTACATCGGACCCTTCGAAATTCTAGAACGAATTGGGGTTGTAGCTTACCGATTGTCAATGCCGCCAAGTCTCTCTAAAGTTCACGATGTGTTCCACGTATCTCTGTTGAGGAAATACATGCCTGACCCAACGCATGTACTCACCTATGAGGAATTAGAACTGGAACCTGATCTGTCTTATTGCGAAGAGCCCGTCAGGATTCTTGATACGAGAGAACAAGTACTGAGAAACAGGACGACACGTCTGGTAAAAGTTTTGTGGAGAAACCATAAGATGGAAGAGGCAACGTGGGAACCCGAGGAACTTATGATGAAGAACCACCCAAGTCATTTCATGTGATAAGTATTCTAGAAATTTCGAGGTTGAAATTATTTGAAGGAGGGGAGAATGTAACACCCCAAGATTCTACGGTACGCTTCTCTTTGAATAATGTGACAGCGTGTGTTGTACGCAACACCGAGTTCTAACACACCATAACCAATCAAACTAGCCGTTATGAATAGTAATACCTACTTTTTGAAATTATATATATTTGATATTTTAAAATGGACTTCATTTTTGGATTCGGAATATCGAATTTAGCCTAAGGTGAAATTTTGGTACTTTTCGGATAACTTTCATATTTTGATGAATAGTGAAAATTACTAAATTTTAATTAAAAACAACTTTTTTAATCAAAATAATTAATAGTGATAAATTGTGAATTTGAGTGGTTTTAAAGTATATTTAGAATATATTTTTACCATTTAATATAATGTTGGTCATTGGACATAATTTTACAATTAAACCGAACATAAACAAGTGTCAATCTTTTGATAGTTATTACCTCTTAAAAACATGCTTTTTGTTTTGACAGCGGGAATTAATTTTAAATTAATTTCTGCCACTTCTGTGTTTTGAATTTAGAAAAATGTATTCCATATTTGGAACCAGGATGTCCAAATTGTGTAAATAGGTAACTTTTATTTTTAGACATTTTGAATAATTACTGTGGTAAATATTTTATTTACCATGGTTAAGGGTAAATCCGGTAAATAAGGGTTAAAAAATAATATTATAATAATACAAAATTACCCTAAAACGTGTCCTAACCTTATTGCTGGACACATACCCGACCATGAGCATCCTTGTGTCGATTTGGGGACCCCTTAGAGCCCCTTGTATGTGGTAGGGACACATTATATTAATAAAGTTAAAATAAAAATAAAAATGGCATAAGCTTACATCTTTTAGAAGAACAATTGTTACATAGGGTTATACATGTTGGATTTTCGATTATAAATATTCATTAGAAAGCTAAAAAGATTTCCTACATAATGATATTTTATTTATAATTTTAGGACATCAAATAATGTAAATTATTAATGACACAATAATGATGCAATGTTTACCTCATTAATAAATCATTTAAATAAATAAGATTATAATGATTAAAATATTATCTAAAACCTGTACAATTCTTATTGGTTGATGTTATTTAGAAAATTAGTCATCTTATCTTCGACCTCAATGATTTTTGGACCATTATAAACCTAATATAATTATATTATAAAGTAATACTTTCACTCTTTCCTAAAGAGCCCCTCCTCTCCCTTATAAAAGGAGACAACTTCTACTCATTCCTCACACCTCTCAAGCCACTTGGCTCGTCCAAGCCCTGCCCAAATACTCTCCAAACCTCCCTCACTACAACCTAGGGGCCTTAGTGTGATCAGAAAGCCAACCTAAGGAGCCCTTTTGATCAAATCAAAAGGAAGAACCCGAAGAAGAGGTAATGTTTTCACCACCCCTTTTTAAGTTCCTTTCTTCTTCCACTTCTTCTTTCTTTGTTCTTACCATTATAAAATAATAACTCCAGTATCTTACATATACTGTGATTTTATTATAAATATGGTACAACCAAATTCAGTATTCTATCCACCCTTTGAATAACATGTCACCATACGTGCGTACGTACGGCTTAACGTCTCCACGTCGTGGTGTAATTGTTATTCAATATAATATTATTTGGATGGGTATAATAATGATGTTTAACTCAGGTAAATAATAAATATAACATGTTAATGATTCTGTATATATGATATACCATCCATTTATATATTATTTTAATATCAAAAGAATGATATTGTCGCTCGTGCGTACGTACGGACTACCGTCTCCACGAACGCGATGAGATTCATTCTCCGTCGTATCCATCCAAGTATAATTATCATTTGACGATTTAAAAATAATGTTTAGGGACATGATATCATTCTGTATATGAATAAGATACAACCTATCCATGAAAAACACGACTTACTTAACAAAACATATAAAAGAAAATGAGTAAGTTAACACCCGAAACAACGATAAATCTAAGATATTGTTAACAAAACAATGTTAAAAGATCATATATGATATCATATGAATGTATATGATTCTTGTATAATTTAATAACAATTATTTCACCATTATACAGGAGGTTAACCTACCCCAACCAAGGAAAAGTAAAAGGTAAGGGTTTATTTCGCAATCTCTTCATTATCCGAGGTTGTTTATACATAATTATCTACTGGGACCTCGTTATCATCCACATCCATGTTTCTTCAAAATGTATTTCAAAACATTTTTAGTATTTAAAAGAATATGGGTTAAAGTCATTTATACCCTTGTTTGACTTTTTATAAGAGGTTTATAAGGGAATCTTTCCGTCGTTTTCCAAACAAGGTGCTTTTTAACCTTTTCGACAGAATTAAGATAAGAATGTTTTTTTAACTTATACGGCGGGTGCGGTTATTTTCCGCCGTTATAAAATCGTCAAATCTTCCCTTACAAGCTTATAAGAATATTTTCAAAGAAAATGTTTTATTTTATATGGATCTTAAATGATTTCAAAATAAAAGGAGATATTTCTTTAAAAATAATTTTGATTTCATCTATATCAACATCCTTTGATGGATTTTAAGATTATTTGAAGTTGATTTATTATGATACAAAACTTCTATATTGTATTGAAGGTTTTGTGATATGTTTGACTGTGGATGTGCTATTTTTATACCATTCATAGTTTATGGTGAAAGTATTGACATTTCGTATGCTAGTTTTAATACGAATGTTTATGTTATGTTTAAACCTTTTCATATAGGAATGCATTGGACTTAATATGTGACGGGTGGAGCCCGCTATAGCTCCTCGATGCATCGGTAGGTATCATGAGACAAACTAGTGTCTTGGCACAAGGCCTTGGCAAAATCTTATTTGTAGTCTTGGCACGAGGCTTTGACTATGTGGTTATGATAGTCTGGCATTATGCATTCCAACATTATGAAAGTGGTTTTTGATTTTTGCATGTGATTATTCGATTAGTAGAATATCCATGTGAATAAGTAAATGGCATTATTTCATTTTACTTTTGCCATACTATGTTGAAGTTCAAGTTTAAAAGGCTTTTGTTTTAGTAATGCATTGCCTTAAATGTTTATGCTTATTTTGAATGTTCCGCTATATTGTTATCCTTACTAGGCATTTGAGCTCACCCCTTTTCTATGTTTTATTTTTTCCAGGATGTGAAGAAGTAAGTTATGAATGACCTGCAGGGATATTATGAGGGGATAATAGTGTGGATTGTGGAAACATTATGTTGTTGTATTAGTTTTTCATTTTATGATGTAATGTAAAACTTATGAATATATCTAGTGTTTCCAAGGCTACTAAACCAATCGGTCTTTCGAGATTTGATCTTTCTTCTGATCATGCCAATGTTATGTAATTAATGCACCGACTCTGGGTAACTGGGGTCGGGGCGTTACATTCGCCATCAAAAGGTTGTTAATCGACCTTTTAAAGAATATTAGAATGTTTACGCTTAAAATTGGATTCATTCTCATTTTTAATCATCTAACATTTATTGTAAAAAGTGAAAATATTTGACAAAAATATGTAATCATTTTGTAGTTAGTTCGGTTCATTCCTGCCATTACAATGGCTAGGCGTTAACTACTATTTAAAATAATATTATTTTATTATTAGAGTGCAACGTAAGATTTCCAAGAAACTCGTTGTTGCGTGTTGGGTACGCCATCGAGCATAGCATCGCCTTTAAAGTAATATTAATTTTTTATTCACAAATATTGATAAACATAAAAATGTCATATTATTTATTTACCTGGGGTGTTACAATAAGAACTGTTTAATGGATTTATAATCAATAAAATTATATCATGAGAATGAACATTATACATAATTTGGTGTACTACAAACAATTAACATGTCTATATATTTGTAGAAAGTGTTATATGGAAATGCAGCATCGTACCATAAATTTTATATTTTGATTTAGAATGTCACATGACCTCCAGCACTCCTCCATGTATGCCAGATGTTTCTATGTAGCATCTCGGGTATCGTATGCAACCATTGGGATATTATACTGAAAACCAATGTCAATAATAAAAATATGTTGTCAAATATATAAATATTATACAATTAGACCATGTATAAATGAATTACATACCAACTATATGAATTTATGTAGGAAAAAATACTCAATCATTAGTACAAGCCACTGATCCCCCACTAGAAAAATCACATATGCATATAAGAAATGGAAAATGTATAAGAGTCTTTTCTCACACACAAATCTATATTTCATCCTGATATTCTTAAACATACCAATTTATCACTCTATTTTACCAACACAATAAATTACCCAACCTATATATTAAAATAGAGTGTGACTCACAAGTTTCCATGTTCATTGAAAATGTAAGTATAGTATGAGTAGAAATTTGTTTCAGACCACCTACATGGACACATACCAAAACAGTAATATGTATATATTGTGAATGTGATAATATTAATAGAATGTAACATGAAAAACATTACTAATCACATAATAGTTAATAACTGATGTCCCACAATAATCATCAACTATGTTTCGAGTTGTCACGTGCTTACTAGGGATCCCTGAACCCCTACCCATACCTTCTTAGAATCTCTGTCAGAATGTAGTCATAATTGTGGTATGATGTAAAAAAATAAATTCAGAACACTAAAATTCATTGGATAAGACCACACTAGGACATCACACCCTTTCTATCATTATTGCCTATGTTACATGACCTTTGCATCTAGATCATTCCACAATTGGCCATAAATCTCCTCCTCCCTCTATAGTTGTATATGTTATAGGCCTCGATTAAAGAAGACACCCAAGTATCATTCCATGTTTCTATATCTCATGTCAGATCACATAATCCATCATTGTCTAAAATTTCCACTTCTGTACAATCACATATTATCATCATGCCACCATTTCAGGACATAGGAGGATACAATTTCACATCATCTATCATGACCTGATTATCACAACACATGATGCTTATAAACATGTTCCCTATCGATGTAAATTTATTCATGGTGGGTAAAAGAGTATCTTAGTTAAAATTAATAAATATAAATCATAAAATATTTTATTAAATACATCTCAAGGAAAATTTGTCATCATATTATTCACACATATTTAGTTTAATTGAAAAAAAATAGTTCTCATACATTGGCATCCCATGTCACATAATGGTTTTCTATAATATTAATTCACACACACATACGATCACCATAATTCACGGTCAACAACAAATGCCAATATAATAATAACATCAAGTAATCATGAGTATACATATAAAAAATTATGTCATATCATGAAGAGTTAAAATAGTTATAATTTTGATTACAAAACATAATATTAAGGAATTCCGATCTCAAGTAAAATATTAACACACTTAAAGTAATTAAAACATAAAAATAGGGATACATTGGCCACACAAAAACACAAACACACCATGTGGTCAATCATCAAACATAGGATTCACTGGATACACAAAAGCTCAATTCTTATCCATCTGTGGAAGGTCAAAAATCTAAAACACAAGGTCTATCCTAGAAATCATGACATTTTCATTTTATTTGGAATGTTTCTTTAATTAATTAACATGTAAGGATCATAAATTTATTTACCATTATTATATTTTAATAACATAATATTATTTTATAGTAGTTCAATAAAAGTGTTGAATGTTATATCTCATGGAAATAAACTCTTATAGACTACATGGTTGATTACAAGTGACCACCATCCTAATGGTTTTCGAATTCAATGTCTAGGTTTGTTAGAAAATCATCAAGCGAAAATGAATTATATATCATCTTATTAAAAACACTCACTTAGGATTCTATAATTGATTCCGTTATTTTATTTTCAATATATATGTATGTAATTATATTTGATAACAAATTTCTATCACATAGATAATTTCAACATTATCAAATAATTTCAATATTTTTAATAATTGCTTCATCATAAAATAATTATTATAATTCCTCATTAGATAAAATTATACCTATAAAGTTATATGATTCATAATATAAATATTCATAATCATTTTTTGATTATTCAGTTTTAATTATAATTTTAGAAATTTGGTATAATTTTTCTCTAGAAAGATTTAGTCATCTTATCACAAAATGAATATTAAACAATTTTTTTTTTCAAAACATAGATATGTTTTTTATTTTCATAGAAAAATCCATCACCTAGAGTATAGAAGAATGGTGATGGTTCAACTGTACCTGGAACACAGATGAGGGCCCTGGTTTATTTGATGAAGAAATCGTCGATTAACATGAATATGTTCTAGACTACATGAATGTTAGGGGATATCTATAATGTAATGGATGAATTGTTGAAATATATTTTAGTTCAAAAGAAAAATTAATTAGTAGTATAATATACATAAAATTATATTAACAATTTATTTTTTCGTTTAATAGATTCATAATTTTTTTAATTAAATTACCTTATAAAATATCTTGAAGGAGTCAAAAGAATAATTTTCCATAATTTTGGGCTTTTAATGATTACAAATGCATTATAGATACATTCCGGTGATGAACCATGGAATATTATAAAATATAAAGTAAAAACACTAACAGTTTGTTATAGGATATATTTATGTAAGGGTAAGCCTTTTTTTCCTTTCACAATGGTCTAAATCCAAAACCCACAAGCTGGATACCCTCATAATGGCCTATTAAAATTATGATTCATAATGGATTACCATTGTGTGCCCTATAGAAATCACTTTTCTTTCACTAGTCAACTCATTGATACTCTTATACATGTCTAGAGTAACATTTATATATGAACAATTCATGCATTTATAAGAAGTGGGTTTCTCCTAATTACAATTATGTAATCCATACATACACTTACAAAAACCATGCTCACCCATACACTACAAAAAATATTTATATTTTCCTATATTAATGACACATTTTCCTATAAAACACCAGGAGAACCTAATTAACATTATATAATTGTTTTTTACACTTATGAAATTTATATTATTGACATTGGGGAAGAAATATAGTTAATACATTTTTAATTTCAACCAAAAAGACTTATAAAATATTATCATAGTTGTTTTTAGAACAATTAAAGACATTAAATGATAAAATAATAACCCTATAACATTTTTGGTTTATATGGGCTGTCCCCAGTGGTAAGTATCAGCACCTTAGTCATACTTCATATGATGTGATTTTTGTAGTTATAACATAACACATTCATTTAATCACTACGAAATAAGACAAAAATCATTTCATAAAATATCAAGGGTACTCTCCTATAGAAGAAAAATAAATAAGATCCTTAGAATAGGATTTCAAACCATTTAATGATTCACCATATTGTGTAAGAAAAGAAAAATAATGAACAAAACATACCTTTCAACTTAATGAAGTGGGTTTGACCACATTCACAAAGAAACAACCAAGAGCTGATACTGAATCCTCAATGAACCAAACATCCAAAACACAAAATTAAATATCAAATTATAAAATGTTCTTAAGATCCGTCAATGATTAAACCTTCCATAATGAAGAAGAAAACTGGAATGTATTTCATCACTAGGAATGTACTTGATGGTAACATTGGATTTTAAACTACAAGACTCATATTCTAATTAGCTCATTGAATCATCCCCCAAAATGTCTAAGTGCATGTTCCACCAATAACCCACTTAATTACAGAAAATATAGAACATTCCCAAGGTCTATTCAAGTATTAACAATATATGATCCAAAAAATTACATCAATAAAAAAATATGAACTATAATCACACATGAAAGATCATCCTTCAGATCAATATTGATATATATCCATAATGGAAAAATAAGAGGATTATAGGAAAAAAACAACCATCCTAATAAGTTCACAAAACTAAACACATGGAGTTTCCCATATAAATTTTAAATAAGAGGTATTTCGAAGAACAAAAAACCCAAAAATCTAATGAATCTTAGAATAATATTCTAGTTTTTACCACATAACTCCACTAGGCATATTGGTTTCAAAACCATTCTTGATGACAGATGTAATATTTATGTGAACACATAAAAAATGAGTAATAAAGAGATACCAGCTATGGGGGACCATCACCATGATAAAAATAAAGGTATACAAGAGAATATAATTATTGGACTAAATGTATGTCCCTATAGATCCCCCTACCTATAAGGTCTAGATAAATATCATATATTATTTCCTATTTGGTTTTCCAACAACATGCAGAAGCTAAAAAGATCTTAACTATGTATCAGTTCACTAAAAATATGACTCATCGTCTTTCATTATTTTTATCTTGAGAGATGTGAAAATTTGGTCCTATCATGAACTATATCCATAACAAATATAATACATTCATTATGGGACCGTATACTCTTGAAAAAACTGCTGATATGTCAATATAGTAAAAAAAATAATCTAAAGGTAACTATTAAATATAATATGACCCCTCCATAAGATAGGTAATTTAGAATGTGACTAGGTTGATACTAATTACAATATGATAATACATATTGTCCTCCTATCATACATAATTATACCCTGATACATTTTTGATGTCCTTATCCACACTAGAGTTCACTCCATAATCATTACAAACTAGCCCAGTGACCATTTGAGCATCATTACAATTTCATTAGTAGACAACACGAAGTGTGATACTATACCAAAAAGAATTTAGTAACATACCAAAAAAACTATAGTGATCACATATAGAACCAAATACATCATCAATTTTCAGTACAAAAACCCCACTTTCTCCAAACCATGCGTAATCCCTACATGAATTTTCATGAATCATGGATTAATCATAAAAAATTAAAACAACAGTTGATTCTCCAATAAATTTATTTTTAATACAGAGCCTCAGACATCAGAGATTGAATTATAAGCTGTAACAACCATTCATTGACTATTAGGATCAATTATCAAAAAAATATGCAGTCAATGTGATCCTCTTTATAAAGGAAACTCCATGATTGTGTGTTTAGTTATGCACCACTTGTCTCATGGGTTTCAGCTCAAGTTGTTTTGTTTCAACCCATGCTTAACCCTCCAAGCCCGATTACTATGGATATTCACTTGGAATCTCATGAGTGTTTAATTCAGATATAACTGGATAGGAAAACCTGATCCTAACCTCAATGAAACAAGCATCGACATGCTTAAAAACCCATCCATGTATCATGATTACTAAAAAAATTCACTATATACTCCAGATTTCGAAGGGAATTTTCAATACATTCCTCTAGTTCTTTATGATCCTACTTATATGAAAAGTGTATTTTCTTCAATAAAATTCACTCCTAAGAAACAAATCATGACTATTCCTCCATGAGAATTTTCCATACCCTAGATAACATCAACCAACATGAGACACTAGATCAACAGTAACTAGAATCGCATTCAATACCAATTGGGTCTTTCAATAAAATTACACAGAAGGTTTCACTAAAAAATTCATCTCCAAAAAATAATCTTGGAACATGTCAATGACACCCCATGATGAATTCACATGTAGAACAAATAGATTTAGAGTCAATGGCACATTGTTTGGTTTTGAAAGATGAAACATCGTAATATTTGGAAACGTCCCCATATACCTTGTATGGAAATTTAATCAACTTGATCACTATATTGGCCACCAACAAAAAGTTCTTGTGTAAATCCATTAATTCCTAGAAATGATCAAAGAACCTCACTACACCACCTATTCATAATGTGTCTAAATTAACATCACCATCAACATATCCATCAACATAATTATCAACATCATCATTTCCAAGGTATATAATATCATAGTCGCACTTGGCCTTATATAATGAAAAAATCATTAAAAAATAATAGTATGTTTCATATCATATATGAGATGAAAAAACTGATCTGATATGTACCACAAAATATTTTTATTTAAATATGGACATTATAAGCTTTATGTTAAATCGATATATATGAGTAATATTAAAAAAATATGATTTTTAATTATAAATATTGCAAAAAATATAAATGTATGAATATATTATTGGTAAATTTTCACTAAAAATTTAGAAAAGACAATTTCTTCTTAAAAAATCTGTTCTTTTCAGAAATCATTTTTATTATTTTTTAAGAATTGATTATATAATCTATTTCTCTTTTATTTTTTAAAAATGAATTTTACAAAAAGAATGTTATTTTTTTTATTAACATATTAATATTAATATAGAGTTAATTTTTATAGGTATTTTATGAAATGATTTATTTTTCAGTTAATAGTGAAGAATATATATTTTTATAAAAAAAATAATTTTATTTCAATAAATTATGTAATTTAAATGTAACATTATTTTTTTAAAATTATTTTGATAAAAAATAATGTTTATCTATAGGTATTTAGATTATTTATTACATTTTTTCATCTTTATTTGGTATTATTGTACAATTACATTTTAATGCTTTGAAACTTATTTTTCTAAATATTGTGTTTAAGTGAATAATTTTTATCTATTTTAATTATTAAAGATAACCCTTATGAGGAATTATTTAAGAGAAAATTATATATTATATTTCAATATTTATTCAATTAAATTCATATAATTATGACTACGTGAAGTATATTTAATAAGAGATCAAATTATTTTTTTAGAAAAAATACATTTGACGATTGAATCTTTTTTGACAAGTAATGCAAGTTAATTTAAAAAATAAGTTCTTCCAATTTTTAATTAAATTGAATAATATAGATTTAATATTTAGAATCAGCTTAATTAATTTTATATATTAATTTCAATTTAATTTTTTCATAATGAATAGTAAAAAAGAAAAAAATATCACCATAGTAAAAAATTTAATCTTGTTAATTTATTTTCAAACTCTTTAATATAGACACAATTTTCATGTGAAATATTATTGGATTAAATTATTTTGACACTTTTCTCTTTAGTATCTATATAAAATTTTATAAGACAGTTTTTCAGTGAAAATACCATAAATAATATTTTTTTAAATGTCCAATAAGAAAACATTGAAAAATCAATTACGTGACCCAAAAAGTGAAAACGATGTTGTTATTGGATTTTTAAGATTATATTTATCATAATAATTTTCTTCCCATTAAGGAAATATAATGATAAATATTTATCTATCACATACATGCATTAAATTATTATGGAATAATTTCAAAATATTTATTCATTTAAATGAAAAATAAATTAAACGATTCTAAAATATTAAAAATAAAATAAATTTAATGTAATAATTTATTCGATCAGTTTTTAGATAAATAAATAATTTTTATTATATAAAATTTTTTTATTGTAATTCCATTTTCATATTGATGTTTTATATGTAACATTTACTTCAATGCATCAAAATTGATATGAATTATATTTTATAATAATGAAATATTTATTTAATGATTTAAAATTTCAAAAGAAAATATTCATCCTAGTGGAAATTATTTTTTTGATAATATAAAAAATTGACAGTTTATAACCTTATTTTACATTTATTATATCTTTATTGACCCCAATATAGTATGCACATTAATACTGTGGTAATTATTAAAAAATTAATATTTTTAAAAAGTAATAGGGCTGGGTGAAAAAATCACCTAACAATCTCCAATTTTTTATACATGACAGGATTTGGACTCATAATCATCGCATATTCAAATAATTTCCCCTTTTAGTATTTTCAATTTGATAATTATTTTATATTATTTTAATATTTGATGAAATACTAAGAGTTCTCATCACCTTTCTCATAAAAGGGAACCAATATTTTTTATTTTAATCAAACATAATGAATCTTTTTTCATATAAAATACATAATAAATCTATTATTAAAAACATAAAAAATTCTTTTAGGTCATTTATTGATCACAATACAAACCTAGTTATTTTGTAGTGTAATATTTATAAGGATGTCTGTAGAAGAGGTGTAGTTCATAACAAGTATTTTTTGTATTGATTCTTTTTAAGAATTCACTAAATCATCTTCAATAATGATTAAATAAAAAAAATTATATATAATGTGATTTAATTATATTAATTACTTAAACTATATAAATTTTCAATTCCAAAAAACAAGAAACAAAACTATTTTCATTTTGTGTGGTGGAAAACAGTCTTGTGAACCGATTTAATTACA
This sequence comes from Viscum album, assembly GCA_963277665.1. Classification (NCBI taxonomy): domain Eukaryota; kingdom Viridiplantae; phylum Streptophyta; class Magnoliopsida; order Santalales; family Viscaceae; genus Viscum; species Viscum album. The sequence continues at coordinate 1,117,854,142 of OY728146.1, forward strand.
TTTCCATCATCTCATCTTATGTATGATTTTAATTATGGATATAATATATATATATATAATAAAATTATATTTTTTATAATTATAAAATGATAATATATCATTTAATTTCATAACTATCCATCTACTAAAAAATTAATACATCATTCAAATGTACGTATGAACTATGGCCTCCATGAAGCGATGCGATTCATTTTTCATCACCACATGAATTTGCTAATATATGCTTATATATTTTAAAATATCATTCAGTATTTATGATATTATTATAATATAATAAATATAAATAATACATACATATGTTCTATAATGAACATTGAAGAATGGAACCACTAATAATTCGTATGTACAACCTACCATATCCCTTATTGTAACACAATTAATTTTTCAAAACATCTCTCATTAATATTTTTAAAATTATAATTTATGAATAAAAATGATAATTATTTAACTACTGTTATTATTTATATGGTTGAATAATTACCTAATTACCCATAAATATCATTCCATAGTCATTTGGGACATATGATCCTAATATCATAAAACGGGTTGACTTGACATTAATTGAATAAATAAATTATTAGAACCTAGTTAAAATATAATAAAACTATAGATGGTTCAAAATAGACTAAATTCACAAATATTTTTATTAAATAGAAATATAAAAAATATATGTGATCAACCATATTCAATTTAAAAGACTTTATTATAATTAAAACCACTTTTAAAGATTCTCTTCAAACTTTTTTTCATTCATGTCCATGTCTTTCAAATTGTTTCAATAAACTTTTTATTTATCATTCACTAGTTTTTTTAAAGTAAATTTTGTATATATTTTACATTATTTAAAATTTTTAAATGGAATACTTCTATTTTATTAAATTAAGCACACTCTACATTAAAAATAAATTTTAATATATTTTCAAGATTTATGTTATAAATCATTTTCACCGTACATGAAATTTATAATATAATTTTATTGTTATACATATATGGAAATGAATGAATGATATTTTATATTTTATATCTAGTTTTCATTTTATTATCATTTTTTCAAAATGAATATGTTTTCTTATTTTATTTAAAATATTTTCAATATTTTAACAAAATAAAAAAACTAATTTTCTTTTTTAACATATACGGTGTTAATAAATTTTCCAACTGTTGTAAAGAATAATTTATATTTTTATTCCATTAAAATATTTCATTATATCTCTAAATAAATTCCTTATTTTCCTATTTTTTTAATTTTATTTATGAATATCTGTTGTAAAAAATAATGGTTGTTATTATATCTTTAGGTGTCTTATATAGGGGTTAAAAATATATTTTTTGGGTTTTATGATGAAATTGTGAGTTTGTAATTATTTAATTCATGGTATTGTCCTTGGAAATATTTTATGATGGAATGTGAGAATAATATAAATAGTGTTTATGGGTAATATTCATATATATTATCTGATTGGGGCACCCAAATAGCACTCTAATACATTCAGTAATGATTATGTTTTTTAGAGAATTACACTGGAAGTCAATAATATGGTTATTTCAATAATAATGGTTATTATAAGAGTAAAATGGAGATAAGGACTATGGAATCCTACATTAATTTTCTATGATTTTTATTTATATTATTGGAAATTGTATAATTTAAAAAGAGACGCTAATAATGTTCTTAAATGAAGGATTATTCTATTTTAGGTAAAAAAGTAAAGTCTTAAAAATATCAATTTTTATCATGTTTTCTATGAATCCCACATTGTTATGATTTTTAGCCTATGTTTTCTTATTATATGATTTATGAAAAAAAATTGTCAGTAAATCTGATTTCATTTAATCTCATTGATTAAATGAAAATTCATTTTTTATTTTAGAGTTCTAAAGTAGAAAATCTATTTTTTATATTTTATTTTATATACATTACTATGATTTTTTGAAATAATACAATTTTGTTTAAATTTTATTCACAGTGTTTTATGATGGGTAAGAAAAAATAATAATTCAAGCTTAATTTATTTTATATTTTGATGAAAATAAAACATTGTTCATTTTAAAAATCTTATATTGTGGAAAATATTAACTCTCGATATTATTGTCTATTTTTTAATGTATGATGTCATTAGATAATATTTTCGAGATAATTCTATAAAACTATAAACAATAAATATCCAAAAGAATTTATTAAAATGTGTTTCTAAATAAAAACTCCATATTTATGATATTTTTAAGATCAGGTCATTTTTATTGTTACCAGGCCATGGTTTAGTTTTTATAGATATTATGATGTTTTCATTTATGGTTTTCACAATAGTCATGGATTACATCATGGTTTTATAATTATATGTTTGATCATACTTTTATTTTATTAGAGAATTATTTTGTGCATTCATTTGACTTTATTTTAAGGCGATTTATGATTTTTTGGGAGACGTTTTATTTCTTCTGAGGGATATGTAACCATTATGCTTAAAATAATCATTAATATCTGAATAATTCACTTAACTATTTGGGTATATTATGGTAATGGTATGTGAAATCCATTGATGTTAAAAAATTATTTATTTATTACATTATTAATGATATTTTGAGGATTTTATGGATATATTTTTATAAAATTTCTATGGGTATTTTCTCTACAATAATGATTTTTAATTTAATAAGAAATAATCCATTTTATATTTTAAATTTGATATTTTATATAGAGTAATTATATTTTATAAAAATGAATTGAAAAGGAACTGAAAAAACCTTTTTATACCATATAAATAATTGTATCGTTACTATCATTGAAAATGGATTTTTAAATGGTTCTAGAAGAACATAACATAATTTATTTAAAATGAAGGATTGGATATAAATATGGTTATAATCATGAAACACTTTATAACATAATTTATTTAAAATTTTGGAAACATATGTTTATTATGTCAATAATTTTTAAAACATGTCTTGGAAAATGATGATAATTTTTTTAGAAACAAATTTTGTGCCACACTATAAAGGGGTATGTAAACCTGTAAACTAATATTTTCTTGATGATAATCAATAAAAATAATAGATTTTTTTGGAAAAATGAGATATATAGAAAACCATTGAAAACAAAATGTGATATGATGACTAATTATATTTTTAGATTATTTATTATATATTTGATAATGTTATATAAGTTATTTAAATTACCAATTCTCACATCTGGCTCTTCCATGGGGTGTGATCCCACTACTAATAGGCGATAACTGTACACTACCTTCCTCTTTCCTACTTGATGTCCTTGTTCACATGTCTTTACAAATAATGATTAAAATGATACTGGGAGTGTAAATGTTATCTTCTATATCATCATGTTTAGGAAAAGATGTTTGGTGATTAAGTGATTAATGTTATTATACATAGAGATCACTATATTTTATGTAAACTTATATGGCCATGATAAGGAGAATAATGTTGGATATTTCTTAGGATTAATGTTTGATTTAACTTTTAGTGTTATATATGATTTTAATTATTATTTTTTGATTGATGTCATTTAATGGTACTATTATCTTATCATGTATACTATATTACTATGGATTATGAGTTTTTGGTTTGAGACTTTAAAAGACATTGATTTTATTTTGAGAAAAATTTTTAATTTATCGTTGAAGAATATGTAATCAAATAACTATATTTTTTGGTTTTCAATCGCATTGATGAATATTTTGAAAAAATTTATGGATAGTTATTTATATAATTATTTAGTTGGATCATATGACATTACTAATGAATATTAGAGATTAATTTATTATTTCTTCATATGAAGGATTATTCATATTTTGAATTGACTTACTTTATAAAAACCATTTAATTTTTGGGTAATATCGAAAAATTGGAGGAATAACTTGTCATCATTGTTTTGAATTATGTGATCCATTAGATATTTATTTTAATCATTCAGAAATATGAAAGTTTTTAATACTCATAATTTTGATGAAAAATAAGATATTTTATTTGAAATTGAATAAAATATGAATTTCAACTTTTCAAGAATGTATATTTTCATTCTGACTGTATTCTAGAACGTAACATATTCTACAACTATATGAAAAGGATCATGAAATGGTAAGTTTATACACTTAATAAATGGTAATTGAAACACCTCTTGGGGTTTTGGTTTTCTTATTGTTAGAATTATCATGATCAGTCATTTTATTTTGATCAATTATCTATTTACCTCTCCATCATTATTTGGTAATTAATCATTTTTTCCATGTGTATATTTTTATTTTCCATCAATTTTATTTAATATGGAAACCTAGTTATGTATTATTTTAGACGACGATATTATTTCACATTCTCTACTGCCAATAGAAAGTCTTATTAATAATTTTTAGGACGTGAGATTTCAATAATGGTATTTTCAATTGGAAAACCTTTTATTCATGAGACGAATCTCATATTTATAGGGTGAAATTAATTAAATTGAGGAGAATTTAAGACGCTCATATTATAAATTGAAATAAAATTATGTAAGACATCATATTTGAGAAGAAACAATCTGCCTCATCGAACCATGAATTATAATTATTAAAAAATTACAATTAATACATTACTGTAATGTTGGATGGTATGAAACGTAACATCCTTTATTTTCCTTGTATTATTTTTATATATTATATTGATTGTTTTTGAGACTAGGACTTAAGACGATGTGTGATTTTAAGAACCAATTTTCCTAGAATAAATGTTCAAAATATATTAAATATATTTAATATCATGTGATCATTAATTTCTTCAAAAGTGTAATAACTCTTATATAGGAGCTCAAATCATAAATCTAACGGAACTCATCAGTTAGAATGGTGGTTTTACCCTAGGTGTGACTTAACATTATCTAGTGAGAGTCATTTGTAAAAATGTTGTTGCTTCATAAAAATTAATTAAACCAATTAACAGATGATTTTATTTTATTTTTATAGATAATATAACAAAATATTTATAAATATACGGGTACAGAAATTGTCTTGAGGTTGGCCATAAAACCCTAGAGTCCTAAATGTCATTGGAAGAGAGTTTCTTGGTGGATGAAAACAGATCAAAATCAGATTAGAGATCACCACACCAACAAAGCTATAATATCTCATCAATGAAAACCACACAACCATTATTTATTAAAAATTGATTCAACTCCAAGAAGGATATTGTTTAATTTGAATTTCATCCCCATTCTTGATTCCTATGGTGTACACTGATCAATCAACCAATGGATTGATCATTAGATCATGTATATTTACGGGATGGGTTTATTATGGGGTGATTGTAGAGAATTAAATTAATCTATTATTTTATTATCATATAATTATTAATTGAGGAAGACAAAAACATCGATCTAGGTTTGTTCCTTTAATTTGATTATGTGATTGTCTTCAAGGATTATGTAATTCACCAAAGATTGTAATGACCTGACCATAGTTACCCAAAGTAAGTGAATTATTTTAATACATTGGCATGATTAGAATGAATCAAGTCACAAAAGACCAATCAGTTTTGTAGTCAAGGAAAATAGATTACATATATTAATGTTATATTACACCTTAGAAAACAATACAAAACATAATTAATCCATTGATAATGCCATTAATCCACCGGATTAACCCTGTATGTCAATAATAATACAATTCATGGAATGATGGGAAAATAAAACATAAGAAAGGGGTGATCTCGAACACTTAGTAAGGTTATGCAATATAGTAGAAGATAATATATGCATTAAGTATGGTAAATTATTTAATACAAATGAAATTACAAATAATATACATGAAAACATTATGGTAGGAATTAGAGATGAGTAAATAATGCTGTAATAAAACATTGCCATGGGTATTCTACTAGTTGAATATCCTCATGAACCAGCTATAATATTTCCATAATGAGGAAATTTATAATGTGGTACATTCTGAAACATTTTGTCAAAGCCTCAGCAAAGACGTCTAAAAAACATTATGGCCTCGACAAAAACCATATATATAAATTGAAAGATCTCTCGGCCAATAACATATCTAATTGTCTAATGAGACCTACTGATGCATCGGGGAGTTATAGTAGGCTCCACCAGTCACATACTAAGTCCAATAAATTCCTCATATGAAAAGTTTAAGACACAACATAAACATTCATATTAAAACTAGCATACTAAATATCATTACATTAACCCTAAACCATGAATTTTATAAAAATAGAACATCCACAATCAAATATATCACAAAACCTTCAATAAAATATATAATATTTTTATCGTAAAAAATAAACCTCTATCTAGAATAATATCCCATAAAGGATGTAGATATAGTTGATAATGATCAGTAAAATTCTTTGAGGGAAATATCCTGTTTTCATGAAATCACTAAGAAGTCACATAATTTATAAAGGATGTTTTTTAAAAGATAGTTTCAATAAAATTTTCTTATACCACATTGAAAATTTTGAATAGAATTAACATTTTAAATCATTCATGTCCAAATAAATAAATTCTTATATCCATTTTGAAAACATGGACATTAATGAGAAAGGATTAGAGAAAAAAATCTTTAAAAATTTTCAAATGATGTTTTATTAAAAATTCACTTAAAAATAATCAATTTGAAAACACTTTTATAAAACATGGAAATGGATAATAAATATGTCCCAGTAGATACTTACATAAAAACAACCTCAGATAATAAATAGATTATGAAATTAACCCTTACCTTGAACTTTCCTTTGGTCGAGTGTACGTTTAACCTCTTATATAATGACCATAGTATGTTATTAAATTATAAAATAACCATATTAATATTATTATATCATGAATTATTCATTTATGACAATATAATACCTATTTAATAATTATTTTCATGATAAATTAACATTTCATGTAATAATTGTTATCTTTATCGTACGTGTTTTATCATGTTATTATCGATCGTATCAATTAGATCATCATTAAATAATTCTTGAATATAAAAAATTATTTATATATCATATATATTTAGAATATGAATATGTATAATAGATAGATATATGAATTTGAAAATGCTGTTTATGGAGGTGGTAGGCCGTACGTACGCATAAATGTTGTTTCTGTTTTCATATCTTATTAAATGGAAGTAAGTGAATAAGATATATGTACATACATAAAAAAATACACACATATATATATATTAAGTAGAATTGTTACGTCATATATTATATACATATTAATTATATATATTTATATAATCATTGTATAATGGTGAATGTGGAAATGAATCTCATCGCGTCGTGGAGACGGTAATCCGTACGTACGCACGAGTGACAATATCATTCTATTGATGGTGAAATCATATGTAATTGGATGGTATATCATATATTAAGAAAAACTAAAATGTTATATTTTTTATTTACTTCCATTATACTCATTATTATACCCATCCAAATAATGAAGTGTTTGAATAACAAACAACACCACAATGTAGAGACGGTAAGTCGTACGTACGCACGTATGGTGAATTTTTCATTTATAGACAGGATAGAATAACAAATATGGTTTTAGCTTATATAAAATAACATCAAAGTATATTGAAGGTACTAGATTAATTATTTTATTATGGAAACGACAAATATATCAGAAGTGGGAGAAGAAAATAACTTGAAAGAGGGTGGTGAAATTATTACCTCTTTTTCGGGTGTTTCCTTTTTAACTGATCAAAAGGGCTCCATAGGATAACTTTCTAAAATGATTAAGGACTCTATGTTTTCGTAAGCTATGTTGGGAGGATATTTGGGAAGGGGTTGGTAGAGCTGAATGGATTTGGAGGTGTGATTTTTAGAGAAGGGGATGTGACCTTTTATAAGAGAGGCAAGAGGAACCGTAGGAAAAGGTTGAAATACTATTTTATAATAAAATAATATTCCATATCAAATGGCTCAAAAATGATTTATTTAATGTCTCTGGTGGGTATGGGTCGAAAAAATATCATCAACATGGTTTTACATAGGTTTAGGTCACCATATTAACCTTATCCTTTAGATTTAACTCTTGGTTAAATAGTTTATTAGTTACCATGTCTCTGTGTATTTTTATATTATATGGTTTATAAATAGACAATAAAGTTCGAAGAGAACTCCAAGTGGTTAATTAATGAAATATTAATAATTAAATATGTCCTTTGGAAAAACCATTGATTTTTATGAATATTATATCATTTAATAATAAAATAATTGTTTTAAAAACTAATTTAAGTCAAATTTGACAATATATTGTATTTGGATTTTGAGATAGTCATCACAAACTGATTACTTCTAAAAAATAAATCTAATCAACCATAACATGTAATATGAACCTAGGCAATTCGTGGATGGCATCAAAACATTCAAATTCTATTTATTTTAATATTCATAATATCAATTATTTTAATATTTCATTAAGAATGTAATTACTGCATCATCATTGTTTCATAAATAAAGTTACATATTCAATGTCAAAAAATTATATATAAAATACCATTATTTAGGAAATATTTATATACTTCTAAATAATATTTATTTTTGAATTTATCTTTTGTGTAATTTATATGAAAAATGGTATAGTTATTAATCTTCGAATTTAAAATTTTTATCTTTTCTTTGAATAATATAATACTAAATGTCATAATCTAATCTAATTCGACCAAAACGATCATATTTTATTCCTACAGTTGTTTTCAGTCGAATTACACTTATCCAATAGAATTATGAAATGTGTTAAGGTAATTATATTATCATTTTTACCTTAAATTACCATATTGACATTTATCCATGGTAATTAAAAGTCAAATGTTACTATTCCCCAAAAATTATCTTCATCCTATTGAAACACATTTTACATACTGATTTCAACTTTGTCTATTGCATTTTTTAATTCAAATCACAGTAGCAGTAAAATTATGTTCTATGTAAATTTGTAAATGCTTCCAGAAGGTGGGTAAAAGGTGGTAAAAAGTTCAATACAATTTTATACATATAATTTTGTTATAAAATAACTCTAATGAATTACATTGAACTTATAAAGTTATTATATATCTATTTTTACTTAAAATAAATTTAAATAAAATAAATAAATATTTAATTAAGAAGTTAGTATTCAATAATAACGTAGTGTTTTTAATTATTCTTTACAAATTTAAAGTTTTCAGAAAATGAACAAAAATTCACCATAATCTAATTGTGATATTACACACAAAAAAATGAGGTCTATTTTTACAATTCAAAACATAGAAATTGGATTAATTAATTTAAAATTAATTTCCATTGTCAAAACCAAAAAATGGGTTTTCTTAAAGTAAAAACTATCAAAAGATTGAAATTTATTTATGTAAATTTTAAAGGTGAAATTACTTATAACGACCTCCATTTTATTTAATTGTGAAATTATAATCTTATTATACTTTATAACCATTCAAATGTATAATTTTATAGTATAAATTATTTTTATAAAAAAGTTGTTTTCAATTAAAATTTAGTATCTTTCACTATTCATCAAAATATGAATGTTATCCGAAAACACCATAAATTTATCAAAATAACTATTTATATATTATTTATAAATAAGAATTTTATTTTTCCAATTTAATATAAAATTATAAAATATTTCATTTTATGAAAATGTTCAGCCTTAATCAGCGGTAAAATATCATTTCTTGAAATATTCAACCTTTATCGGATCAAATTGAATTTGTTCTTATATTATGTCTAAGAAACACATAATTTAAAGACCCAGAAATTTCAAGAAAATTTTTTTCTTAATTTTCTTTGGAATTTTACAAGAACGCAGTTTCTGACGACACTTGATTCCGAGGCCCGGAGTGCCCGGAATCAATTTCCGAAGTTTGGCTTGGTTACGTTCAGTGAACGAACGAGCGGGTTTTCCTATCTTTTGAACCAGTGCTCGGAATTGAAATCCGATGGCACCGATGAACTCACAACTCCAGTAATCGCTTAAGGGAACCTTTTCCGTAGTTGCGTTTGTGCGGGTGAAGAAGTTAATTTTTGGGGTTTAATTAAAAACGTAAATAAAATTGTTGAATCAATTTTATTTCATGTCATGTGGTTAACATCTCCCATGGGATGTTGGTGGTGGGCCCACATCCACCCAACTTCCCATGTGTGGATATTTGAAAGGGGTGGGGCCCAAACGAATCCCCCACCTTTTCAAATTCCTTAAACTCCCTAACCCCTCTTAACCCATCACTTTCTTAACCCCTCTAAACCCCCCCCCATTTATGTTTTGATAACTTATCACCTCAATAATTTTATAACATCTTATGTTAATAACTTAAGTGAGTTAAATGTGGGTTTTGAATTTTCAAACTCTTGAAATTTAAATGGTTAGGTTGTGTTAATAAAATAAGACTTAGTCTTATTTTATTATTGTTAGAGTTTTGAAACCTTGAGAGGATTGGGGAAGCGCTCTTCTTCTTCTTCAACCTCGACGAAGAATGCGAAGAACACCGTTCTTCAACGAAGAACTTCTCCGCCGAAGAACACTGTTCTTTCGCGACGCTGTATCCGCGACGCGATGTTCTTCTTCCGCGTCGTCTCTTCCGCGACGGTTTTCCGCGACGAAATCACCGTCAATGAATTCGAATCCTCGCTTCGCGACATCAACATTCTTTTCCAGCGACACCCGACCTCCGCGACCCTCGTCTTCCGCGGCTCGTTGACAAACACCGTTCCTGAACCGAGGTAGGTGATTATTTTATTTAATTATTTTCCATTCAAGAATCTAGATTATCGATTATCGTGGATTTTTGACTAGATGATATCGTTTAACGAGAGGGGGACCGGACCGCACAAACATGGCCAAACCCCCCTCATATGTCCATGTTTGATTCTTTGTGGATGGAACGGAATGGCGAGGTGCCGTTACACCACGTGGGAATCGCACGACAAGTATTACGCGACGTTGTCACACCATGCTGTGGAAAGAAGTCTAAGAGCGCGACGCTGTCACGCCACATCGAAGAAAACCAAAGAACTGCGGTCGGAGTCGGGCCGCGACGAAGGGGTGTGGCGCCATCGGGTCGCGCTGGAAAACTACAAAGACGACGCTATTCGTTTTGACATGCGGATTGACGGGCGACGACGAAGCATGCCGTTTTGGAGTTTGAATCCCTTCGCAGTGAAGGTGGGGTCCCGGGGGGACCATAGGCGAAGACGGCAGGAGGAACGGACCACCGGAGCGCGTCTGGAGGTCCGGCGGATCCACCGCCGGCCGCAATTAGCGGCGACCGGGGGAGTCGCACACCCCGCTCCGCGATTCGGCTCGGCCACGCTGGCCGAGCCGCGGCCGGCCGGTCGGGCCGGACGGAGCCGGGAAGAGTCGGGCCAGGCCGGGCCGGGCCCAGCCGGGTCGGACCTGGTTCGGGTCGACCCGGTTCGGCCGACCGAGTGGGGGTCGGGCCGGGTCAGCCCGGGACCAGACCCCCGTTTTCGGGCTACTTTCAGTCAAATGCCCATATCTTGAGCTGTAGACCTCTGATTGACGCTCCGTCCGCGGAAAAGCGATCCTTGGACTGAGGCACTCGTTTCGGTATATTACACTTAAGGTTTCGGAGAACATTGGGTTCGGCCGGGTTGGCTCATACGCGAAACCAACCAGGCCCCTGGAACGAAAAAGCCAATAACTCACAGACCGGGCGTCCGATTGACGCGCCGTCTGTTTCGTTGATTTCCTCTTGATGAGATGGATCTTTTGGCATACTTTTCCCGTGATTTGGATATAGTTGTATATTGGCCGGGTTGGATCGCACCCGAAATCCAACCAGGCCCCTTGAAGAGAAAAGCTGATATCTTTCAGACAGGACGTCCGTTTGATGAACCGTCAGCGACATTGTTGATCACGTTGAGAAAAGTTCCCAATGAGTATACCCTATGAGTGTTCAGGGTACAGTTGAGATACGTCCGGGATTGGTTCACTCACGAATCCAATCGGTCCCCTGGGATGAAAAGGCTAGAAACTCACAGACCGGGCGTCCGATTGACGCGCCGTCTATTGCGTTGAGACCCCTATGACGAGGAGGTCCTTAAGATACTTCTTCGTGGGACTTTGAGATACTTGGAGTATTGACCTGTAGCTCGTGGAGCGGACCCTCCCAGTGATGAGCATGCGGAGTACAGAGACCATGTAGCCGACTGAGACCTGACGACTGCTTGACCGACTCAACTTGGAGTGAGTCGACTAGCCCAGTGGACGAAGCACTACTTTGTGAGGTGCAGAACCATGGCGGACGGAGCACTACCTGTGTGACAGTGCAGACCCGCGGTACTCGTCCGGAGAGTACCTCAGCAGGCTACTAAGGGGTGTGCACTACTGTGTTTGGGTGACATACCTCGGTGGGAAGCACTACTGTGTTTGGGTGGCAGACCCGCGGTACTCGATAGGAGGAGTACCTCAGTAGTCTTAGGTTAGTGAGCAATACCTCGGAGTCGTGACAAGACCACTGTATACTTCAGAGACGGGGCTCTTCAGCAGTTACGGTTTCGAAAATGAAAATCCTGGTTTGAGCTAAGACTTTTGACCTTTGTGTTTACCTCATGATTGAGATGGGTTACTTGATAACATAGGTATATGTATGGGCATATACCTAAGTAGAGGTTATCTGTTGAGATCTTATTTGTAGTTATCCTTTTTGGTTTTCGAGAGACCTTGAGGGTCTCGGGGTCCCAACTGAGTATCGTTATACTCACCCCTGCACGGGCTATGCCCGCACCTCATTGTGTTGGTTGCAGACGACGGGCAGTGCTGACATAGGCCGAGTGTTCAAGGACGGGATGGTACTCGGAGGTGGACCACACAACGAGTCAGTATCTGGAGGAGGACTTCACAGCAAGACGATACACTGAGGAGGTTGATGGGTGAGAGCGTTGAGGAGGCTATCTGTACCTACCCTTCAGGTAGGATCAGTGGCAGACGATCCAGGAACTGCACTATCTGTACCTACCCTTCAGGTAGGATCCGAGGAGGAAAACCCAGGAGCTGCTTCCTTCTTCCAGCTGTTGCCTTTTTCTATTGTACTTTCGTTCAGTTGTAGTTGTACTTTCTTTTGGGTTTGTATTCTGGCCCATTTACATTTCAGCACTTCTCTTGTACTTAGTGTTTACGTTTTCCGCTTGCTTACTCTATGGTGCTGTTTTTCTTTTATAAAGGAAATGCCTTCCCAGTTATTGGGATTTACGCCTTTGGTGCTAGTCACCAGCCCCTGGCCTATGGAAGGCGGGCTTGGGGTAGTGACGGCACGGGCCCTGAGGATGGGTCGTGACAAATTGGTATCAGAGGAGTCGGTTCTACCGCAGAACGTATAACTCTGATATTTTCCTTCTATGAAGCAATAGTGTTAAGAGTACCGAGTGTGGTCTTCAGTTCAGGGAGTCCAGTGTTGGTGGAGGCGGCCGACGTATCCATACACTAGGACCGTGACAACTGATTTCCGACTTTGCACACGAAAAAACTGATTGCGTGTGTGTTTTCAAAGGTTTTTCCTTAAAATAGCTCAAACCAGGTCAACTCACCAGGTATAATCATTTGACCATGTTACGTTGTTTCTTTCAGGATGCCTTTTCTCGGATGACCAGCTAGAGCCCTGAGAGTGGTTCGTACTGACAGCCCGCCGAGCGACGTGGCCTCAGTATAGGGCCCTTTTCCAGTTGAGGCACCAGCAGAGGCACCGGCGGTACTACTACCCGTTGGGCCACCGATGCCACCTGCCCCAGTAGAAGAGGGTGCACATAGCTTGAGCGCACTGCACGAGTTCCAGCGCCAGAGGCCACCCAGGTTCCAGGGAGGGATGGACCCGCAGGTGGCTGAGGATTGGCTAGAGGCTGTGGTGAGAGTCTTCAGGCTAGTGGGGACGCCGACAGACTTCATGGTGATCTTTGCTACCAGCCTTCTTCAGGCAGCAGCAGGTAGGTGGTGGAGCCACTTGTTCCAGTTTTGCAACGGGATGACCTTCGCATGGGATGACTTAGAGACCTTCTTCAGGGTGGAGTTTGTGTCAGTAGCTCTACACCCCAAGCGTGTTCAGGAGCTGCTGCCATTCTTGCATGTTTTTTGATCAGTAGCCGAGTCATTTGTGGGCAGTAGACAGATGATGCAGTGGTCCAGGAGGACCAGACCAGCAGTTGGGCGATCTCAGGTTTTAGGACTGGTGGTGCGGGGAACCCGGGGTGGGGTCAGAGCCAGGCGTGCTAGAAACAGACAGTGTTACTCATGCAGCGGGAAGGGTCACCTGGCACGTGACTGTCCGACTCCTCGTACATTTAATCCACAGGCGTTGGAGGAGCCACCAAGGAAGTAGAGCTCCGGGAGCAGGTGTACAAGAGAGGAACTAGTGGATACGTCCCTTGTACTTCTAGTTCCATGTTGTTGTTGTATTCGTGTCTTTGTACTATGAGCTGAAATATTAAAAAGACACTTATCTTTGTTTGCTTTCATGTCCTTTTTTTTGGTTGATACTGAGTGGTCCTGGTTAAAACTATTGAGTTGACCCTCACTTTCGAGATTTCTACTGGAGGAGACCCAGTGACCTCACACTGATGTCGACAGTGTGACTCGACCCTTGGAGGCAAGAGTGATAGTTGGATCTCTTACTAGTTACGTCGAGGCCTTACGACGTCATCCGTGGAATGAATGTGTCATTCATGTCAGGATTGACTGTATTAGGCAATGGGTGTGGTTCATCCTGGGGATGAGACCGAGTTTCTCTTTTTGGCAAAAGAGAAATTTTAGCAGCTCTTCAGATCATAGGCAAAGCAGGTGCAGATCATCCAGGAGCGGATGAAGACTGCACAATGCAGTAAGAAACAAGAAACCGGCTCCAGTCTTAGAGACTCAAGCGTGTTAAATGTTAAAGAAGAGGAAGCTTAATGGAGATATGATTCTACGAAGCAGCAGATTTGGAGTCAGAGCTAGGAGAGCAGCATGAGGTGGTATACATCCTAACATGGTACAACAACCCGCCTTAGTTATTCCCGCCAGGCTCAGGGAGCTGGAGGGCGGAGGAAGAGTGCGGCTGCATGCTGTCAAGGATTGTGACCCAATGGCTCTAGAAATGATTCAATGGATAGTCTGTGTCTACTACTAGCTGTTGTAGTAACGGATGTCGATATGAATCATTCCTTGCTTTCACAAATCTTGTTCCAGACCTAGAGTTTCCAGTAAGCCGTGGACTTGACCCTCACGTCTGGAGATACCTTGGGAGGAGACTCGATAATCACACTTACGCCGACGGTGTGGTCAGACTCTCGAGGTGAGAGTTCCGGTTGGAAATCTCTTGGTGGCAGCGTTGAGGCCTTACGACGTTAGTTTGAGTATGGAATGGGCAATAACTATTCATAATCAAATTGACGGTTTTAGGAAAACGTCGGGATGGGTTTTCCTTGGTCGGAGAAAAGGAAACCCTAGGCAACACATGATAAAATCTTTCATAGGAGGGTGCGACCGATCACTCTTGAGTCGTCCAACCTTACCCTCATAGCGGTAGTCGTTTCGAGTTCCAGTTCTAACAGGAATTGGAGACCTCTAGAGTTTGAGGATGACGATCACGTCCTTATACGGGTCTCACCTCGACGAAGTTTACGGAGTTGTGTCCAAGGCGGCAAGTAAACTCTGAGGTTCAACGGACCTTTCTAGGTCCACAGCTGGGTAGGCGAGGTGGTTTACCACTTGACCTATCCACCTCAGTTGCACCAGGTGCACGACGACTTCCACGTACCTCAACTGAAGAGATATGTGCTCGACCTTCGCATATCATCGACCATGAGGAGCTGGACGATGGCGATGAGGTGTTTTTCACGGAGGTTCCAGTGGGGACCGAGGATTGACATGAGTGGATCCTTTGAGGACGATCGATTCCTCGGGTGAGCTTTCTTTGGCATTACGGAACCTACAGGTAAGAACATGGGAGTGGAAGGCTCAGATGAGTGCTCTGTACCGCTTTTGTGACCCTAGTTTGTGTTGAAGCTTTACGGGGACGTAAAGACCTGAGGTGGGAGTAATGTAAAGACTTGGAAATTTCAAGGAAATTTTTTTCTTAATTTTCTTTGGAATTTTACAAGAATGCAGTTTCTGACGGCACTTGATTCTGAGGCCCAGAGTGCCCGGAATCAATTTCTGAAGTTTGGCTCGGGTATGTTCAGTGAACGAACGAGCGGGTTTTCCTATCTTTTGAACCGGTGCACGGAATTGAAATCCGATGGCACCGATAAACTTGCAACGCCAGTAATCGCTTAAGGGAACCTTTACCGTAGTTTCGTCTGTGCGGGTGAAGAAGTTAATTTTTGGGGTTTAATTAAAAAAGTAAATAAAATTGTTGAATCAATTTTATTTCATGTCATGTGGTTAACTTCTCCCATGGGAAGTTGGTGGTGGGCCCACATCCACCCAACTTCCCATGTGTGGATATTTGAAAGGGGTGGGGCCCACACGAACCCCCAACCATTTCAAATTCCTTAAACTCCCTAACCCCTCTTAACCCCTCACTTTCCTAACCCCTCTAAACCCCCCATTTAAGTTTTGTTAACTTATCACCTCATTAATTTTATAACATCTTATGTTAATGAATTAAGTGAGTTAAATGTGGGTTTTGGATTTTCAAACTCTTGAAACTCAAATGGTTAGGTTGTGTTAATAAAATAAGACTTAGTCTTATTTTATTATTGTTAGATTTTTTCAACCTTGAGAGGATTGGAGAAGCGGTCTTCTTTTTCTTCACCCTCGACGAAGAATGTGAAGAACACCGTTCTTCAACGAAGAAATTCTCCGCCGAAGAACACGGTTCTTCCGCGACGCCTTATCCGCGATGCGATGTTCTTATTCCGCATCGTCTCTTCTACGATGGTTTTCCATGACGAAATCACCATCAACGACTTCGAATCTTCGGTTCGTGATGTCGACGTTCTTTTCCCGCGACGCCCTACCTCTGCGACGCTCGTCTTCTGCGGCTCGTTGACGAACACCGTTCCTGAACCGAGGTAGGAGATTATTTTATTTAATTATTTTACATTCATGAATCTATTTTATCGATTATCATGGATTTTCAACTAGATGATATCGTTTAACGATAGGGGGGCCGGACCGCACAAACACGGCCGAACCCCCATCCGATGTTCATGTTTGATTCTTTGTGGATGGAACGGAATGGCGAGGTGCCGTCGCACCACGCGGGAATCCCACGGAAAGTATTACGCGATGCCGTCGCGCCGCGTCGTGGAAAGAAGTCTAAGAATGCGACGCCGTCATGCCGCGTCGAAGAAAACCAAAGAACCACGGTCAGATTCGGGCCGCGGCGAAGGGGCGCAGCGCCATCGGGTCGCGCTGGAAAACTACAATGCGACGCTATTCGTTTTGACATGCGGATTGACGGGCGATGACGAAGCAGGCCGTTTTGGCGTTTTAATCCCTTCACAGTGAAGGTGGGGTCACGAGGGTACCATAGGCGAAGGCGGCAGGAGGAACGGACCACCGGAGCGCGTCTGGTGGTCCGCGGAAGGCGACGGCGCGCCGCCGGAGGGTTAGCGGCCGGCAGATCCGCCGACTGCCTCAATTAGCGGCGGGCGGGGGAGTCGCGCACCCCGCTCCGTGATTCGGCTCATCCACGCTGGCCGAGCCAGGCTGGGCTGGGTCGGACCCGGCTCGGGTCGACCCGGTGCGGCCGACCCAGGGGGGTCGGGCCGGGTCGGTCCGGGCCCAGACCCCCGTTTTCGGGACACTTTCGGTGAAATTCCCATATCATGAGCTGTAGACCTCCGATTGATGTGCCGTCAGCGGAAACGCGATCCTTGGACCGATATGGTCGTTTTGGTATATTACACTCAAGGTTTCGGAGAACTATGGGTTTGGCCAGGTTGGTTCGTACGCGAAACCAACTGGGCCCCCGGAACGAAAAAGCCAATAACTCACAGACCGGGCGTCCGATTGATGCGCCGTCTGTTTCATTGATTTCCTCTTGATGATACGGAACTTTTGGAATAATTCTCCCGAGATTTGGATACAGTTGGATAGTGGCCGGGTTGGATCGCACCTGAAATCCAACCGGGCCCCTCGAACGGAAAAGATGATATCTTTCAGACAGGACGTCCGTTTGACGAACCGTCAGCGGCGTTGTTGATCACGTTGAGAAACAGTCCCAATGAGTATACCCTATGAGAGTTTGGGGTACAGTTGAGATACAGCCGGGATTGGTTCTCTCACGAAACCAATCGGGCCCCTGGGATGAAAAGGCTAGAAATTCACAGACCGGGCGTCCGATTGCCACGCCGTCTGTTGCGTTGAGACCCCTATGACGAGGCGGTCCTTGAGATACTTCTTCGTGGGACTTTGAGATACTTGGAGTATCGACCTATAGCTTGTGGAGAGGACCCTCATAGAGGCGAGCGTGCGGAGTACAGAGACCGTGTAGCCGACTGGGACCTGACGACTGTTTGACTGACTCGACTTGGAGTGAGTTGACAAGCCCGGTGGATGGAGCACTACTCTGTGAGGTGCATTCCCATGGCGGACGGAGCACTACCTGTGTGACAGTGCAGACCCACGGTACTCGTCCGTAGAGTCCCTCAGCAGGCTACTAGGGGGTGTGCACTACTGTGTTTGGGTGACATACCTCGGTGGGAAGCCCTACTGTGTTTGGGTGGCTGACCCGCGGTACTCGACAGGAGGAGTACCTCAGCAGTCTTAGGTAAGTGAGCAGTACCTCAGAGTCGTGACAGGACCAATGTACACTCCAGAGATGGAGCTCTTCAGTAGTTATGGTTTCGAAAATGAAAATCCTGGTTTGAGCTGAGACTTTTGACCTTTGTGTTTACCTCATGATTGAGATGGGTTACTTGATAACTTAGGTATATGTATGGGAATATACCTAAGTATAGGTTATCTGTTGAGATCTTCTTTGTGGTTATCCTTTTTGGTTTTAGAGACACCTTGAGGGTCTCGGGGTCCCTACTGAGTATCGCTATACTCACCCCTGCACGGGCTATGCCCGCACCTCGTTGTGTTGGTTGGAGACAACGGGCAGTGCTGACAGAGGCCGAGTGTTCGAGGACTGGACGGTACCCGGAGGTGGACCACACGACGAGTCAGTATCTGGAGGAGGAATTCACGGCGAGATGACACACGGAGGTGGTTGACAGGCGAGAGCATTGAGGAGGCTATATGTACCTACCCTTCAGGTAGGATCCGTGGCGGACGATCCAGGAGTTGCACTATCTGTACCTACCGTTCAGGTAGGATCCAAGGAGGATGGCCCAGGAGCTGCTTCCTTCTTCCAGTTGTTGCCTTTTTCTGTTGTACTTTCGTTCAGTTGTAGTTGTACTTTCTTTTGGGTTTGTATTCGGCCCATTTACTTTTCAGCACTTCTCTTGTACTAAGTGTTTACTTTTTCCGCTTGCTTACTTTGTGGTGCTTGTTTTCTTTTATAAAGGCAATGTCTTCCCAGTTATCGGGATTTACGCCTTTGGTGCTAGTCGCCAGCCCCTGGCCTATGGAAGGCGGGCTTGGGGTAGTCACGACACGGGCCCCGCGGACGGGTCGTGACACATAATATGGTTGTTTAAATTATATAGAGTATATAAGATTCATAATGTAGTTAACACTATTCATATCCACTTTTTGAACGGCTAGTTTGGTATGTTGCGAGGCGCTCGAACTCGGTGTTGCGTTTAGCACAATATATTCAATTACATTATTGTGATAATATACTATGAAATATTGGGGTTTTAAATTCTCCCCACCTTTAATAAATTTTTTCCTTTCAATTTGAAATTATTCTTTGAAAATAAAATGTTAAAAATATAAAAATAACTTTGTGGAAAACAACATCAGAAATTGGGATAATAGAATTTAGTCCTAATAATAGGGAAAAGGAAATGAAAAAGTCACCACCCAATTATAAACACGATTGGGATAATATTTGTGGTAATTAGAGACACATAATTAGAGGAAAATGAAAAATATTTATAGGGACTGATTGAGTTCATCAATAACAAAGAAGTGAAAAATTGAGGGCATCAATTCCATCAATATAAGATGATTTAGAATATCATCTATTCCAGAAAAACATTAGGCATTAGGATGACACATTTTTGGTTTTAAGATCAATTACCCAAAGTTTAAGAATTAATTTTTAATATAATAACAGAAAAAATATATACTTGACATGTATCGTACCATATTTAGACTAATCTATCTCACAAACTCATCTTTCACTCTAAAAGATAATAGAACATAAAAATATTATATTTATCCTAATAGTATGGGGTTACAAAAATATGAATTTATAATTCATATATCAGAACATTTATAAAAACTGCATTATACAATAAATGACATCACATAGGCCAGTGGTAGGTGATGCACCCCTGTCACCCTTCGGTTGCTGGTTCAATTCTCACGCACTTTCAGGACGCGACAGGTTGTTTCCTGACCATTGGGTTGTCCATTTTATAACAATAAAAAAATAATTTTATGAAATGATTTAACCTTAATAATAGTATCCAACTTCAAACATAATCTGTTCGAACCATTATATTTATCCAAAATGCATTGGTCCAAACTCACAGTCCAAAATTTATAAGGAAGGTAAACAAAATGAAGATCTCTTTTGCTACATAATAACATATGAATAACTTCATCATGTATTCTTTTAAAATGTGGTGACATCCTGAATAATCATATAAACTTATTGATTACACTCATTCTTAATTATTCTTATATATTTGTAGATATATTCATTATATCCAAATATTTTGAATATTCCAAAAATGATTGAATAAAAAAACAATAAATTAGTTCAAAGGTAGTCAGGAATATCCAATATAATTTATCAAATTCATCAATCTCTTATCCCAAAATCAATAGCTCAGTATTAGGACCATATTATGGTCTACCTTTCCTTCAGTCATTTATTTTCCAAAAAAAAATTAACATAAAACTATGTCACTTTACATGGTACTATCAAATCTCAAATCCTTAATAAAATAGAACATTAGAACAATCCTTATTTATTTCCGTAATTCATATAACCATTATATCATTAATACAATACAGAAATGAAATAATTCCTTAATAACAACATTATAACACTAGACATTCTTCTACATCTATAGCAGTATCATAACTTGATTATTATCCAATAGCCTCATTTAGGGCATACTCTGATGATTTGGACAATGATTCACGTAGTGTTCCAACTCCTTGAAGTTGAATCATTGTACATTTGAAAACATTTTCTTAACCTTGCAATCACTTATTTGTTGTCCTTTTTCTCCACACTTATAACAAACTCACATTTCCTTCATTCATTTACTAAGGTGATTATTTCAACAATTATCACATATGGTAAAATCCTTCTTTCCCCTCCTCCCTTTATCCATCATTCTTTATACCATCCTCTTCTTATCTTCCTTCAACTCATAGCCATAGGGATCATAGAATTCACTAAATATCTTATTAACATATGATACTATTTCTTCATATTAATAGAATATATGGGAGACTATTTCCCTTTTAAATGTTGGATTAATACCATGTAAGTTATGATCCTTATTAATATTTTGATCACACATATTGCTGTAATTCTCATTCCTTCTACTAGAAACAATTTCTAAACAATGGCATACCCCATGTTAGTGTATGAATAGCAATGAAAAATTCCAAACAAGTAAAATACCTTATGTAAATTGAAAATATCATGAATATAATATATAATCATATATTTTTTTTTGAGAAGTATTTAATCCTAAATCCATCATAATTTCATGTAATGAAAATGTGAATTATCCTCTGATTATGCCCAAGGAGTTACATAACCAAAAGTGCAGCAAGACCCATTGTCATGTACCAGGATAGCTCGAGTCAAGTCCAAAACTCCTTGTCAGAGTTTTCACTCCTATGTACTTCTCTTCTAGAGTTTCCTTTACTACTCGTATCAAGACATGGATGTATTTCATAAAAAATACACAAAATCATTACATTACCAAAACTCTAGGAACTTATTCTATACTAATCCTCAATGTTTATCTTAGGGTAATGTGTTCTAATCATATTTTATCTAAATATGGTCTCCAAGGTTTGTACTATACTTACTCTAATACAAACAATAACGCCACGACCCCAGTTACCCATAGTCGGTGCATTATTTTAATACATTTTCACGATTATAAGAAATCTTGTCTCGAATGACTGATCAATTTAGCGGTCTTGTTAAATAGTTTACATTCATGAACATTACATTACACCTTACAAAATAAAACACAATATAAATGACCCATTGATAAATACATTAGTCCCATATATTAATCCTACTTATCAATCATAATACAGTTCATAGAATCTTGGGAAATTAAAACATAAGAAATGGGTTAGTTCAAACACTCAGTAAGGATAAGAAATACATTAGAAGATAACATAAACATTATGCATACTGAATAATTAAAAACAAATTATTTTACAAATAATAAACATGAACACTTTGTGGAACGAATATGAGATGACTAAAAATGCCATAACATAACATAGTCATTGGTATTTGACTATTCTAATAACCACAGAAACCATCAATAATATTTTCATAAAGAGGTAATGTATAATGCGGGACATTCGGAAACATTTTTTCAAGGCCTCGGCTAAGAACTCTAAGAATGATTAAGGCCTCTTCCTAAACCATTTATAATAATTGGTAAAGGCCTCAACCAATTCCACATATAATTTTCTCATGAGACCTACCGATGCACGGAGGAACTATAGCGGGCTAAACCCGTCACATAATATGTCTAATACATTCCTCAAATGAAAAGGATAAAACATAACATAAACATTCGTATTAAAACAATCTTAAGAAATGGAAACACATTAACCCTAAACAATAAATGGTATAAAAATAACACATCCATAGTAAAATATATCAAAAAAACGTCAATACAATATGGATGATTTGTATCATAATAAATCAACCTCGATCATGAATAATATCCTGTAAAGGATGTAGATACAGTTGATAATGATATGTAAAACTCTTTGTGAGAAATAAAAAATTTTCATGAAACCATTTAAATGCCACATTATTTAAAAAAAAGTTATTTAAATGATATTTATGAATCAATGTTTCCCATTAAAATTGAAGCTTTTGAAAGGAATTAACATTTTAAAACATTCATATCCATATAAATAAATTCTTAAAACCATTTTGAAAACAAGGACATTAATGAGAACTGATTAGATGAATAAATTATTAAAAAATTTAAAATGATGTTTTTGTAAAAATTTCCTTAAAAATAATCCCTTTGAAAAATATTTTAAAAATCATTGACATGGATAATAAATATGTCCTAGTAATTAGTTATATAAAAACAACATAGATAGTAAAGAGATTATGAAGGTAACCCTTACCTTTCACTTTCCTTTGGTCGTGGGTATGTTTAACCTCTTATATAATGACCATATTATGTTATAAAATTATAACATAACGATATTACTATTTATTATATCATACATGATTTATTTATGACTTCTTACTACCTATTTTATAATTATTTCCTTGTTAAATTAACATTTCGTGTAATAATTGATTTCTTTATTGTACGTGTTTTAACAAGTTATTCTTGATCAAATCAACTATATCATGATTTAAATACTTCCAAAATTTAAAACATGATTTATATATCATATATATTTAGAATATAAATATGTAATATTTATAGATATATGAAATGGAAAACACCGTTTATGGAGATGGTAGGTCGTACATACGTATAAATGTTTTTTCGGTTTTCATATAATGTTGAATAGAAGTAAGTGAATAAGAGATATGTAAGTAAATATATATATATATATATATATATATTAAGTTTCATTAATATGTCATATATTACATACTTGTTAATAATATATACTTTTATAATCATCGTTGGATGGTGAATGTGGAAATGAATCTCATCACGTCGTGGAGATGGTGATCCGTAGATACGCACGAGCGACAATATCATTATATTGATGTAGAAATTGTTTGTAATTTGTCGGTATATCATATATAAAGAATCATTAACATGTTAAATTTATTATTTAAATCAGTTATAATCATTATTATACACATCCCAATAATGATGTTTCCTAATAACAAACTACACCACAACGTGGAGACGGTAAGCCATACGTACGCACGTATGGCGACGTTGTCATTTATAGGATGGATAGAATAAAAAATATGGTTGTAAGATATTTAAAATAAAATAATATTATGCCGGAGGTACATGAGTTAATATTTTGGTGTGGAAACAAGAAAGAAATAGGAAGTGGGAGAAGAAAAGAACATAAAAGAGGGTGGTGAAATTATTACCTCTTCTTCAGGTGTTTTATTTTGAGTTGACCAAAACGGATCCATAGGATAACATTCTGATAAAATTAAGGGCACTTGTTTAATGCGACAGAAGTTGGAAGGATATTTGGTCAGGTTTTGGAAAAAAAGGGCTTCAGAGGTGTGATTTTGAGAGAAGGGGAAGTTCCCATTTACAAGAGAGGTGAGGGGAACCATATGAAAAGATTGAAATATTATTTTATAATAAAATAATTTTCGGTTTCTAATGGATACAAAATGATTTATTTAGATTCTAAGGTGGGGATGGGTTGCAAAAATCTCAACCAATAGGTTTAATATAGGTTTAGGTCACCATATTAACCTTATCATCTAGATTTAAATATTTTTTAAATACTTTAACATTTGCCATGTCTCCTTGTATTTTTTTATTATATAGTTAATAAACATACTGTAAAATTCCTAGAGATCCCATGGTTGTTAATTAATGATATATGAATCATTATATAAGTCATTTTTAAGAAACTTATATTTTTAAGAATATTATATATTATAGTAATAAAATATTTGTTTTAAAAACAATTTTTTGTCAATTTTGACACTATTTAGTATTTGGTTTTTATGAAAGTCATCAAAAACATATTACATCGAAAAAAAAACATTTAATCAACCCTAAAATGTCATATTCACCTAGAAAATTAGTGGATGACATCAAAACTTTAAATACTATTTATTTTAATATTTATAATAGCAATTATTTTAGTATTTCAATAAGAAGGTAATTACTGCATCATCATAGTGTCAAAAATAAAATTAATTTTTTAATGAATAAAAATTATTAAAAAAATTCCCTAATGTAGGAAATATTTTTATATTTATAATGAATATTTATAGTCTAATTTATATTATGTGTAACCCTAATACGAAAAATGGTTTAGTTTTTAAACATAGAATTTATAAACTTTTAACTCTTCTTTGAATAAAATAATAATAAATTTCCTAATCTAATAAATGTGGACCAGAAAGATCATATTTTATTCTTAAGGTTGTTTTCGGTCGAATTACAATAATCCAATCGAATGAGGACATGTGTTCGGGTGATTATTATATCATTTTTACCTTTAATTACCATATTTACTTTTAACCGTGGTAAATAAAATTCAAAAAGTAACTATTTAAAAAATAATAATTTTCATCCTATTGAACCACATTTTACTTAATTATATCAACCATGTATCTCAGTTTTTTTAAATTCCACTCAAAGAAGTAGTAAAAATACGTTTTATAGAAATTTACAAATACTCATATAAGGTGGGTAAGAGACGGTAAAACGTTCAAAAAACATCTATACATCTAATTTTGGTATAAAATTACTCCAATGATTTACATTGATATTATATAAGTATTATATATATTTTTTTAATTAAAATAAATTTCAATAAAATAAATTATTATTTAAATACAATGTTGGGTTAAATAATATCGTAGTGTTTTTCACTATTCATCAGAAAATGAATGTGTTCGGAAAAATACCTAAAATTTACTATAATATAATTATGATATTCCGAAACAAAAAATGATGTCCATTTTACCAAATTCAAAACACACAAACTGTATTAATTATTTTTAAAATAATTCCCACTGTCAAAACCAACAATGCGGGTTTTTTACCCAGTAAAAACTATCAAAAGATTAACATGTGTTTCTGTCATATTTGAATTTCAAATTACATATAATGAACTAAATTGTGTTAAATGATAAAAATATAATATTATTATAATTCAAAACCCTTCAAATGTATAATTTTCCATTATTTATTATTTTTATTAAAAAAGTTGTTTTCAATTAAAATTTAGTATCTTTTACTATTCATCAATATATGAATGCTATTAGAAAAACACCAAAAAATTATCAAACTAAATTTTTATGTCCAAATTCTAAATAAAAACATTATTTTGTCATTTTTAATATAAAATTTTCCAATATTACATTTAAAAAAATGGTTCACCATTAATAGGAGGTAAAATTGCATTTTTGGAAATTTAAATCCTTTATCTGATCAAATTTAATATGTTATTATATAATTTCTAAGAAACACATAATATGGTTGATAAAATCATATATAGTATATATGATTCAATATATAGTTAATACTATTCATAAACTTATTTTGAATAGCTAGTTTGGTGAGTTGTGGTGCGCTCGAACTCAGTGTTTCGTGTAGTGCAATATATTCAATTACTTTAATGAGATAATGTACTATGAAATTAAGGGGTGTTAAAAATGTTATTTATCTGGACTGGGGATCAAATATTCATGATCAATCGATAGTTACAGGCTCGTTCCATAGAGCCACCATCCAATATAATAGATCATTGAATGGAATGATGTAAATGTGGTGAAAAAGTGGTTAGGGTAGTCAATCGGTTGAGGATGGATCCCCGATTACTCATTCATACGTGTTATTCGGTGGAAAATGATGAATAGAACATAGATCCATTTTTCATCAGATCTAATTATAGAGTATGAGGATTTTTGATAGATGGGATTAGGTAAGTATTCCCATTATGTTTTCCAATAACGTGTGGCCAGAATGATTGCTAATGCAATATAAAAGATGACTGGAGCATGGATATAGGATTATGGAAACTCATGCAAAACATATCATGTAATATGGGATTATATGTCATGTGGGGAACTCGGGATGTGGTTCATAGGGGTTGGATAATGTTAATTATCACACAGTGGGTGACCCCAGTAACATGGTGTGTGACCTACCCTAGTTGACTTAGTGTGTTGTACGGAAGTACCAGAACATAGGTAATAGTATGAGGACTGGGAAACACCATGCACTCCCACTTGTAGAAAGCGTAGCATACAAATACTGGTACACAAACCCAACATCAGAAAAAAAACACAACCATTTGAAATAGGTAGGACACCTTGTGTCTCTAAACACCATTTACTCATTCTACATTCCATTTATATGGAGACTACAATCCATGTGGGGCTCTTCCACATGGGCAAGACTTTGGATATCCATACACATTGTGTACCCTTTCAACGTGTTCTGTACTACCATAATGAATTCTAGATGCTCTTTATTATTATTATTATGGACTCGTATAGGTTGAGTGTGCTCCGTAGGTCCTTTTCCATGATGTTATGTCGCATCATTACATCCATATCACTGGATTATGATCCCCACTATAGGTCGACTCTAAAATAGAGTTATGGTTTCCCTCCCCGAGACTACTGTGTGACCCTCTATTGTCCTTAGTTCCCTATTTAGAATTTAGGGAATCTTGCCTACCTCACTAACCAATGAATATACCCTCCATTTTGTAGGCCACATCGGTAGGGTTGGATGAATTATTTACATATAATCACCTAAGATGAGGGTTGATCAATATTGGGATCGTGGTGTCAACTAGAAATACTGGGCATGCCACCTATCTATGTATTCAAGTATTTTTGGACCATTTTTTTCTATTTGGTTGGGAATCAATGACCTAGACCTCATTATCACGTTCTTCTATTTGTATCATGGATCGTGGAGTGAGTTCTCTAAGAACATGAATTGCTTTTATTAGAATCATATGTCTAAAGATGGTTATGAACCCCTAGTGGCATGGTGTCCTTATATAGTATATCTAATATTTTTCCATTATTAATTGAGTGTTATATACTGTATTGATATGAATATATGTGGTTCTTCTTAATTGGTAATATTTTGTTTCATATTGAGTATTTTTATACTCACCCATACAATAGATTTTCCCAACTATTTCAGGCCTTCTGGAGATGGTGGCCATTTTCACGGTGTCTTAGGAGGATATGGAGTAGATGGAGTGTAGATGGATCCTGAAAGATAGAAATTTTTACATGGATTTCTATTTTTTCTGAGCTATTTCTTTTGAATCTTGAGGGAAAATTTTTAGTTTATATTGGGCTTATTTTTTGGTTGTTTTCATATTTTAGTACATTACTATATTACTTTTTTGTGGATCTTAATGTCTTCATGAATTATTTTAGTTGTTTTATATTTATACAATATTTGGGATTGAAACTATTTTCATGTGTATAGTTACTTTAGTCTAGTGCAACCAATTTTTTGGTATATAGTTAATCAACACTGGTTGGCATCCCATGGTCTATTAGATGTTGGCATTGGGTATTCACTGTCTATTTCCCATTGGGACGGCTCGTGATAGAGTTGTATTATTAGATATCATATCCCCTTTAGGACCTGAGTCGGTGAGATTGCTTTGAGGAAATAGCTTTTAGTGTTCTGAATTTGAATTTTAGGCCATGGATTCTTATTTTGGTGCAGTGTCCTACATATCAATACACAATGGCTCTGATCACCTACATTGCAACTCTATACTATAAAAAATATTTTTTGGGGAAATATTTTGGTACATGCATCATAAATGAATGGTTGTGTTTTCTATTTCCTACTTTAGTCAACTCCCAATGTATACTATTTTGGACATGTTGAATCTTATTTTCCAAGATTCCTCAACAAAGACAACAAGCTATGATTCAACCTTTTGATCATGAGGATGATATTTTTATTGAAGAGGAATAAATATAATGTTTACAATAAAGATCGAACCTATAGGCTGTTTTCCAGCTATTACACAACCCGTCGAGCTTCAGCTAGGGCCAGTTCACTTGGTGGATGAGAACTAGCATGACATAGTCCCTTGAATGTTCTTCCAAGTGAGTATTCTTGCCATTTATATGGTAGCCCATGTAGTATTTCTTCTTCATAGATCATCATAGAGAGGGTAGATCTTGATGACCTAGTCACATGACCAAATATCTCTCTCCGGGATTGTATTTGACAAAATGTTCAGGGAAGATTTCTATTGAGCCACATCTTTGTTAGTACATAGACATGAGCATATACATCTACATGCATGATATATATATGTGGTAGATAATTCATCGAACTTCACCGACCTCTTGTGGTACACCTTGAATATGGTATGTGAATAGTTCTTTAGTGCTCAATCATCTGAGAAAGACATGTGTTGTGACATTAGTATGCTAGTGGTATCTCATAAAATTTCCACATATACTGGAGTGGTTAAGAGAGCCTTGTTGGTAGCATGGTATCTATAACAAATGACACCAGTCATGGGAGGTAGCATTGGAGACTCGATAGATGTGTCCACTCCAGCAGGAAGCCAATGGTAGTCACATGGATCCAAGCGAGTCAGATTCTCCAAGAGGAAATCCTATGAATCAGGTTTAACAGTCCATGGCTCACAGTGTTTCTTAAATTAACCATGGTGAATGCAATTTTTCTCTTACAATTGTCTGGGAAATCTATATTGTGATTTTTAGGCCCGTCGCACAGTTGATCGGGTGGTAGTCGAGGGGTCCATGTGGCAGAGATAATGTCTACAAGAGGGTGGTCCAAATGTCATCATTCATTGAAGAGTGGCTGATAGGGAAGTATGAGGTGGTATGAGGCTTGACCCATTATCACCACCTCTAGGTTTTCAATTCCATGATCATGGATTTGGTGGGCTGGGATGAGGCAAGATGCGTTTTATAAAAGACAATGACCATGAGGCTCTAGGGATGATATGAGGTATGATATCTATATTTTCAACAATATCTATAGTATTTATAGAAAGATGTTCAACCCATTTATTCCCTTACACTTCTATTTTAATGACATATGGATTATGACTGGGTTTTTAACTGGACCCTTATATTTGGAGAGTCTTATGGGCATTGACTCATTGATTTCAAACTTGTGTTGGCAGTGCGACATGACAGGTAGATTAGAGTGTTTTTATTGGATCTCATTATTGCATCAATGATGCCTTAAAAAGTTATTCTTAGTATGGACTAGTAATAATCACTTCATTCCTATACTGAATGTTTTTGGTGGAGGATTTAGTGTGTCTGTTGTAATGGTACAATGTTATCCCTTGTGGGTGAAAAAGAAGCCATGTTGGAGGCGTGGGAGAAAAATTATAGGAGAGTACAAATGATTTCTCAATAGCTGTATATTATCACTCTGCAGATTTTGAATGATTTGGGAGACCAATTTCTTACAGTAATGATGTAGTATGAGGACATCTTTCATAAGGAAGTAATGTGGTTAACTCCCTACCGAGAGGTAGATTTATGTATCAATTTTTTTCTAGAGATAGAAATGATCTTTTCACCAGTATATCGGATGACTCAGGTAAAAATTAGAGAGATTAGGATGATGTTGGAAGAATCATAGGATAAGGGATTCATGAGACCCTGTGTTTCTTCCTAGGTAGTTCTACTGTTGTTTTCTAAGAATGTGGATTGGATCTTGAGGATATGTTTAAATATATGGTGCTTTAATGAGGTTACCATGAAATATAGGAATCCACTA
This sequence comes from Viscum album, assembly GCA_963277665.1. Lineage (NCBI taxonomy): Eukaryota > Viridiplantae > Streptophyta > Magnoliopsida > Santalales > Viscaceae > Viscum > Viscum album. The sequence continues at coordinate 1,117,884,862 of OY728146.1, forward strand.
CGGAGATTAGAGAAAATATTAAATTAGTTTATTGGGGTATGATGGTTCATGATGATTGAAATTAGATCAAAATATCAGTAGTTGTGAGTAAATGATGAAGTTATACTAAAGAAGGCATTCGTATGTTGTTATGACCACTATGAGTACATGGTGATTCCTTTTGTGTGACTAATTCCCTAGTAATGTTCATGTAACTCATGAACATTATATTTCAGACTTTCTTAGAATATTTCACATTAATTTTTTTATGGCATCCGTGTGTGTTCGGTGTCCGATGATGAGAATTAGAGGCACTTGAGGATGGTCTTAGAAAAACTCAAAGAGCATCATCATTAAGGGAATCTCTCAACGTGTTAGTTATTATTTAAAAAGCTCTATATTCTATGACACTTCATCATATAGATTAGAGATGAAGTAGATCCAATGAAGGTTGATGTAGTTCTTTCTTGGGAGCCAACAAAGGCCATTATTTTGGTGCATAGTTTACATGTATTGGATGGGTACTGTTGTATTTTTTTACTTGACCACTCTAGAGTGGACGCACCCTTAAAATCCTTGACCAGGAAAGGAATACATTTTGTGTGAATGGAACACATCCAGAAATGCTTTTATGAGATGACTCAGAGGTTGATGAGCACTCCCAAATCGAAGTTACTAGAGGAATGTGTTGAGTACACTGTATTTTTTGATGAATCTGGGATAGGGATTGGTTTTTATCTAATTTAGAAGCAATAAGTTATTGCCTATGGTTTATTCAAATTGAGGCAACATGAGTAGAATTATACTACCCATCAACTTTAGTTAGTAGATTTATTTGATTTTTCATTTATGTCTTGATGACTGAAAATTATGAATTATCTGTTTATTATATACTATGAACACTATAGACTCAAGTATATATTATCATAGAGGTATATTTACTTGATATAGATCCAATGGCTATAGATTTTCTGGGACTATGACTTCGAGTTTTTTTATACTCCTAGGAAGGGGAACATGTGTTGACGCTCCTTTTCATCACAGAGTCTAAATATTGGAAAAGGTGAATATCTTAGCTCAAATGGATTCATCCTTTGAAGAAAATATCAAAAAATCGGAAAAGGGATGAACAAGGAGAAGATTTCCCATAAGTCGCGCACGTTTCCTCATAGTCAAGCAAGTCCACTTGCGCGACACATTATGGTCGCGCAAGTGACTTGTGCGACCTAAGTGATAACCGCTCGAGGTCTTCTCCTGCCTATAAATAGACCCTGTGGGCCCCCCATTTCGAGGGAGAATTTTTCCAGAAACTCAGATTTGAGCTCCCGGCGCCCTAGTCTCATCTCAAAGCTTTCGGAACACTTCTAAGGTAATTTATTAACTAGAACAGAAGATCTAAAGAGGGGGAGGAAGGCCTAAGTGTTGAAACTCATCAACACTTGCACGCCTAGGTGGCCAGCCCTTAAGGGAAATGGTCACACTTGTGCGCCGCCTTACTCTTTCAATAGAACCTGTGCGCCCATCTCCTGGAATAACCTCAAGAGGATTCTAACAGCCTTAACCAATATTCGCTCAAGTATTACCCTGCTGGTTGAACACCGCGCAAGTACCCACCGTGTCGCGCAGGTATACCTGCGTGACCAAGACTTGCGCTCCCATGCAGTACCTGCGTGCCTGCCAGGACTTGCGAGCCCCTCACTTTTTGGGTGCCCTTCTTGCCCATTTAACCCCTCTTAAGCCATTCCACCTCTTTTATTAAAGATTTAGTCTTGAAGACATTCTTCAAATCCATTTATGGCGTAATTTATTGATTTGGATTCTTTATCTGAAAGGAATTCTGTGGAATATCCCTCAAAACCTTGTGATTTACACATCTTTATGTCACTAAAGATTGAGATTTCATTCATTAAACCTCATCCTTTAAGATTATAGAATCCAATACTGGACCTCCTTTTCAAGAGTAAGTCCCAGTCATAATTCCTTTAACCTGGGCCTCCTTTTTAGGAGTAAGTCCCAGTCATAATTCCTTTAACCTAGGCCTCCTTTTCAGGAGTATGTCCCAGTCATAATTCCTTTAACATGAGCCTCCTTTTCATGAGTAAGTCCCAGTCATAATTCCTTTAACCCGGGCCTCCTTTTTAGGAGTAAGTCCCAGTAATAATTCCTTTAACCTAGGCCTCCTTTTCAAGAGTATGACCCAGTCATAATTCCTTTAACCTGGGCCTCCTTTTCTGGAGTAAGTCCTAGTCATAATTCCTTTAACCTGGGCCTCCTTTTCAGGAGTAACTCCTAGTCATAATTCCTCTAACCTGGGCCTCCTTTTCAAGAGTAAGTCCCAGTCATAATTCCTCTTAATCAATCCTAATTTACCCTTGATCTAGGATTCCTTCTCAGGAGTAAAACCTAATCATCAATCCTCTTCTAATTTTGGGCCTCCTTTCTGGGAGTAAGTCCCAAGATATAGTATTCAAATCTCAATGAAGCACATATACCTTTATGGACCCTATTCCTGGATTTCTTCTCTAAAGTTAATCCTAATCTTCATCTATTTTGGGCAGTCATACGTACATAAGTCCCACATCATTTCTTATGATTGCATCTTTCACGACCCAATTGTCTAATTTTTACCAATACCTCATGTTTCTCACACCGAGCATGACTCATGTGAGCTTAGAGGGTAAAAGTAACTATGACATCCTTCTTTGAGCCATTAATCATAAACATCATACTCGCCACTCGAACAATGTGGGTTCTGATTCCTTTTCTAAACAAAGGATATGTATGTAGCCCGTCTGTGGGTTCGATCCCAACTCTGAAATAATCCATGTCCTTCTGAATGAAAATAAACATCAAGTGCCCCACTGAGTGGATTTAAAACCAGCATGGTCATCATAATGACCAAGAGACTTCTATATGAATATGTTGAAAGGTACCATTGACCAAAAATCTCTAATAAATACAGATGATTCTCTATCGATGAAGAAACTTGAATACATATAAAAGATTCTATAAATTTCCTAAATATAGATCATTGATTGTCAAATCTAAAGGAAAACTTATTTTATACTTGGTAATGTAATAAGGATTCACGAACAAAACTTAAATCTATAAAAAGAGTCCCGGAGTAGACAATAATTCACCTCAAAAAGGTGTGATGAGTCCGACATCCCATCCTCTCGACCAATGAAAATTCCTAAGCCTCATCAGTCCACAACTAATGAGAACCTACCTTTGGAAAGTAGGTCCGAATGGATGTGGAATCATGGGATGTTTCCGGTTCTACGAACAAACCCGTTAGAAACCAATTGGAACATTTGAACCTCCCATCAAAGGCGGTCATCCTCGAAATCCGAGGGAAACTAAAAATGGTGAGCCCGAGGTGAATCCTTAACCAAATTAAAATGATGTTTTACCTATTTGTTAAGACTCTATTTCAAATCAATGAGAGGGCCAACACGATAGTCAATAACATATGTGCTCATTCAAAAGATGTAGTAGCTGAATTTATCTTTATTACGTCTCTTATATCAAACAGGTACTCAGTTCCATGATCTTCTGCATTTCCATAATGGCTGCTCTCAAATTCACACCTGTGAATACTGCTGCTGTAAATGCCACAGTTGCTATTCCTACTAGATCGTCATCCGCTATGAGGATGACATCACCTACTCAGCATCTTCAACGCTGGGTATCAAATGCGCTGGTTAAGGAGTACCGTCAACACAGTACCATCCCAACTCTGAAGGCTGCCTGAAAAGCCCTCCAAGCGAACAACTCACACCGGTCATTCGGAAAACGACGACCAATGATCAAGAAAAAGGCGATGATGACTACCATCTCCAACCGTTTCGGGATGTTATCCCCAGAACGCAATCACCATTCACTCCCTTATTCTGAGGAAGTGAATGAGCAGGTCCCTCGGGGACTTAATTCAAGAAGACATGAGTCTTTCCTGAAGGCTCCAACCGACAATCGCCGTCAGACTTGTGCAGCAGTGCGCCCTCAACATGATGAGGGTACCACCTCCAAGTGTTTGGATCAGGTTCCTCGAACCCGAGCAGGCAAGACGAACCACCAGAGGCGGAATCTGGTCAACAGTGAGCAGGTTCTCATCTCTGCCATCTTCGGAGAAGTCCACCACCCTAAATTGGTGGCAAGCAACGAGCAGACACATACACCTACCCGTTTTAATTCCACTGTCCAGCAGACTCATCTGGCAGCATCATGCCAATCCCGCCAGGAAATTCCGCGGAGTACTATAGGCAGGAACATACACCTATTTATATATCATCAGCTAGTCAGTAGGCTCGTCTGACTACATAAGATGGATCTCGTCAACCACGTTTGGCGAAGTGCAATCAGCAGGAACATACACCTGCTGGTATTAATCATGCCTACCAACAGTCTTGCTTGGTAGCATTCAGAGAAGTTAGTCAGAATGCCCCGACAACAAATAGGAAGCAGACTCAACTCTTTGCCCCCACACTTGAGTACTGTCAGGATTCACTGACAGGAAAAGGGGGACAGGAGAAGGTACATACACCTGCTCCAAGCCCGAAATGGACGTATATTCTCGTTCTGGCAGCTGAAGTTACCAAGAATATTCTATCAATGGTGAAAGAGAATAAGAAAATCCCTGCTCATATTCTGGATGCCTGCCAGGATATTATAACAACTTCAGCGGCATCTTAGGGAAAGACACATAAATCTATCCATGCCAGTGGAGTGACACGTCAACAATTCACTCCTGAGGAGACACACATCTGTTCCAGTCCAAGAGGGTTGTGGGGCATACTCCCCAATATCATACGGACAACCAAGTCAGGCACATACACTAGATTTGAGTGGAGATCGTCAATCTAACCTGGCCAACTTTTTTGATCAGGCACATACACCTTCTCAGAGCAGCCACTTTCATCAACAAGTGGTTTCCAAAGAGAGTAATAAGGTGTCTAAGAAAAAGACCCGCCCAACATAGTTATGAAATCAAGGGCTAATTTGAAACAAGTCCTTGCTCGATGCTGGAGTTCTTGAAGCCCTCAGACAGTTATCTGTTGGAATTAAAGATTCTACTCACTCATTTCCCAATAATGGGAACATTAATTCCGAAGGTCTTCAATAGACACTTCCTCATGAAGGCTTGATTTATGAAAATTCGGTCAATCTTGAAGTTTTATCTTCAGATGAAAGCCACAGGAACCCTCTGTGTGGTCAGAAGACCAAGGAGCAAGAGATCTCATCTTTTTCTATAACCCATTATGGTGGACCTCCACATGATTATGAATTTCCCTGTGAAAGTCCTCTCTGCAGTAGTGATTCACATTGCCCGGAAAATGCTCCAGTGGAAAATGTAGTTCCGAGAAATCCCTATTATCTTGAGGCACTTGCAATTGCAAAACCAGTCATGTATGATGCTTCATCGCTAGCAGGTGAAATACTTTCTCAATCAGAAGATAGCCTAGGGTGTAGGTCACTCTCCGAACCACCCCTAAGTCATGAATCTTCTAGTTTGATCAATGATTTCTCTACCAATCTTGTTGAATCCAATGAAGCAACAAGGAAACACCAATTCTGGTCAAAATAGGTAGAAGAATCATCATTTAATGATAAAGAGGAAATGCTAAACCTGAGAAACAAACTGGAAAAAGGTGAAGTACCAGTCATGTTTTTTCCTCTAGTTGACTCTCAGTATGACAATCCAAAGATGTTGATGAAAGATGGAATCCATGATATTCGTCTCAACATATGGAAAACTCTTTGTCAATTGAAGAAGTAGGTATTATCTTATGATGAATATGAAAATAATCTTAAGATAATAGAAGGGTTACAATGTCAGATTGATTTGGAATCTCTATCAGTCTCTCGATATCCGAAGGGTGAAAAGCAGCAGAGAGCCCTTCAACGTTCATGACTTGGCACACTAAGAAGATTGTGTCAGTTAATTTCCAATTCCCCATCTGGTATTCATGTCAGAGGGCGGGGTGTTAATGGAGAACTACATTTCATAGTGCTCTCTAGTCAAAAATGCCCGCCAAAAATGGTCTCATGCAATGTTATTGCCCATAATCGGCCTCAGTCAACGGGCTTTGTTTTTAATCAAAAGCTTGCCCAAGAACATGCTTCAACTCATTCCTCTCAAAATCAAGCATACAAAGAACAAGTTGTTGAATTACTCCTACATCAAGCAAAAGAGAATATTTCACAGGCCTCTCGTATGGAGCAAGCACATCATCATGTGAGAGAAGTTTCGGAAATCATCCAATGGTCTTTTGAACCAGGTGATAAATGTGGATACAGGTTAATGCATCCTGCTAATTTCCGGAATAAGGTTCACAATATAAAGAGATATTTTAACAAAGTCTCAGACATAGCATGTCAAGAGACACCCCAGCTTTCCAGACTGGGGAATCTTTTAAACCAACCCTCGAAATCAACAAATAGGTTCCGAGGAGTTGAGCAGGAACAGCAAGAACAACCCCAGTCCACCGAACTGGGGACTTCTTCAAATCATCAATCCCCTCCTCAGAGAAAGTCAGTCTTTTCTCGATTGGGGATGAAACCTCAAGAGGAATGAAGAGACAAATTATTAGGAGATTTCCTCCAAATTACGGTTCATTAATAAGTTCCTGAGGGATTGAATCAATAAAAGGAAAAGTCTCATCAAAGACATGGAAGAAGACAATATCACAAAAATGCTGATAGAAGGGATGTGATGAGTTATTCATCAATCAATGTCATCAATGTCGTCTTTGCTGATCCACCAAATGAGGCTCACTCAGGGGACTCAGATGAAGAGGTTCCTGCTCAAGAAGATGTACGCACCGACACAAATGAAGAAGGTGTGCGTACACGAAGTCAAAGGATTACTTAGAACCTAGGTAATCCTTCGAGTAACCCACTTTCGTTTCACCGAAAAGGATCCAACAAATGGAAGGGAAAGAACCAGGTTACATATCCTTCATCTAGAGAAGGTCAATCGCTCTCACTAGGGAAAAGGTTTTCATAACAAGAGGAAGAAATGAAGGAATTAAGAAGGATGAATGCAGAACTACTTCAGAGTAGTCTTCTTCTTAAGCATGCTCGAGTCAGTCATCCAAAAGAATTTTTTGCAGCTACTGAGATGGATCAAGAATATCCTCCTCTTTCAGTACACCCTCACAGTTCTAATCCTATGGGTCAAGTACAAAAATAGTTGGCAGTGCTACCATCAGTTGCAGCACCAATTGCCACATCTGTCATGCTCTAGTCATTTCACCTACCCAAGTCCAAGTTCAACTGAATGTTTCTCAAAATTTAATAACTACTATTGAGTCATTAACATCTCGGTTAGAAACTATGGAAGGGAAATGTGCACAAGTTAAAACAGAAATGAAAGTTTACCCTGAAAGGGTAAATTCAATTTCTTCTCCATCCAGTTTTGGGAATCCTTTATTCCCTATATTCAATGGATCTGGCGATCCTGAATAGCATTTGACGCATTACGTGTCTTGTTGTGATCCTATGATGGGAAATCTGGAGCAGCAAGAAGAAGTGAAACTCATATGCTTTGTGCAAACCTTGCAAGGACCAGCTTTTGTTTGGTATACAAGCTTGAAATCCTGGTCAATTACCAGATGGTAGGATCTTCATCAAAAATTCCTCCTTCAGCTCAGCTCAACATTTCCTAAGACAACAGTTTTCGATCTTACAAACTTTATGCAAAGTCAGAATGAAAGAGTCTCTGATTTCATTTCTCGCTGGAAGTGATTAACATATTCATTGAGTTTAGAAGCCCCTCAAGAAGAATTGTTTCCAATCTGTGTGGAAAATCAGTGGGATGAATTACGCATGCCATTTATCCCTTTGAAATACACAGGAGGGTTTCGAGACCTTACTTCAATCGCTCAGCAGATTGAATATTCCCTTATACAGGCTAAGGCTAAATCTCGTGTAATTCCATCAGCTCCAGGAAGGAGAATGTGTAAAGCAGAAACTGCTACAGTTATGCTTAAACAAGCACCTGTAACTGTTTCTACTTCAAAACCTTCATCTTCTCAAAGGGCTCCACCTCCTGAGCGCCAACAACAAAGGCCATTTCGTCCAGATGATCAAAGATATCTCAAGACGAAAACAATTTGAGGATTTGAAGAGCAAAACATACTCTTTCTGAAATGAACAAGTTCCTGGTTACTTCATTTCAGCTCTGGAAAATAATCTGGTTCAATTTCCAAGGCCCAAAATGCCAAACAAGGAACGAAATGACGACCGTCCCAAGTATTTCCCCTTTCATCAAATGTTGGGTCATCCCATCCAGGAGTGTTTTGTCTTCAAATACCTTCTACAAAAGATGGTCGACTCGGGACAAGTCAAATTGAAAGGTTCTTCAGCTCAGGTAGCATGTGTTACTGCTATAGTTCCAGAGGAGGAAGGTGAATGGAAAAAATTCAAAAGCAAAAATGCACAGAATTATGATGATTGGATGGTCAGAAAGACAATCAATCGAACTCATGCTATTTTGCGAACACATTTAATGAAACAAATTCTGTCTTATGCCATGAATGTTGCAGCAAAACCCTTTTTGTCAGAGGGAAAGTCCTCAAAGAAACGACATGATTCAAAGAAAGAAAAAGAATCATAAGAGGATGAGTATGTGTCAAAGCCTAAGTTGTCTTTGACTTTGGCAGACTTCATGCCATCTATTACAAAGCCACATGCACCGACCCACCAAACGGCACAGCCTAAATAGGCTAATCAGGCGGAGTCTTCATCAGACGAAGAGTTAATCTTCGGTTCTGTTAATATGATTCAATTAACAGATCCATATGCCAGTCGCAGTTTCAATTTTGATGAGCCTAAATTCCCTGTATCAAACAAGGGAATCATAGGAAGTTCCAGAGGTTTAGAATATAGGGGAATACGTGGATTTTTCAGAAGCCACTACCCCAATTCTACCCCTACTAGAAATGTGTATGCAGCAGAAACTCATGGTAGAGCCCTTCAGCGAGCTCAGCAAGAACAAGCAAGTTATTCTACCAATAGGAAATTCAGTCCTGGCACAGTTATTTTGGAAGACCGATTGAAGGTTCCATCTTCTTCCTCTCAGAATGTATATGGATCTAATCGGTCTATTCTTCCGAAATCAAGGATGTTTCCAACTCCTATCCCAATACAAGATGCATTAACTTCAAAATAATCTGCTTCCAAGGTACCTACTAAACCACATATTTCTGTTGCGAAACGCAGACCTCTGGATCTAATGTATGATATATTGAAACACTTGTCCCTAGTACCAACCATGTTATCAATTCTGGATGCTTTGAATATGACAAAAGATCTTCGAGAAGCACTCATCGAGGCTTTTTCATGTCCTCAGGAGTTTGAAACAGAAATTGTTGCAGCTGAAGTCTATCACATATAGAATAATTCTGCAGAATGCCATGCAATAATATCTTTTACTGATAAAGATGAAGATTATGTTGTGCATGGGCATATCAGGCCTTTGTATTTATCTGGAAAGGTCAATGGTGTAGACGTCCGATGAGCTTTCATTGACAATGGTTCAGGAGTCAACCTCATGCCCATTCGTACACTTCATTGATTGGGCCTCACAGAATCTGATTTATCTCCTTCTACCATGATGATACAAGGATATGATAAAAATGAACAAGAAACATTGGGCGATGTTACACTCAGAACTCAGTTTGGAGATCTTGTATCCAATTCGGATTTCATGATTATTGATCAGGACTCAGCTTTCAACGTCTTTCCTGGAAGACCCTGGCTACATCAGCATGTGGCTATCCCTTCATCATACCATCAATGTCTCAAATACTATTTCGATGGACAAGTTGGAACATTATATGGTGATAAGGCCCCATTCAAGACATGTGAGTCTCAATACATTGAGGCGAAATTCTATCACATGAAGGGAAAGGAGAAATCCACAACAAAGGAAATTACCAAAGTTAATGCTCTATATCGTTTGGAGAAGATTCTAGTAAATCCATTTACACATGTGAGTACAAATTATGTGTTGCCTATCAGTCAATTTGATAAGGTATACTCGAATAAAAATACACTTATGGAAAGATCTATAATGTCAATTATGGCAATCAAGCCAGAAAACATGGGAGAAATTGGTAACCCACCAAGCAATAATGAAAGCACAAATGGAGACGTCCTCATTTCATCTGCTGAAATCCAACAAGTCTATACTTCTCCAATTAGGCCAGAAGGAGTTATAGCAACATTAGAGGTGAAAAATGATGTCGATTCTCAATCCATCATTTCCTCTTTATTACCCATAGAAAACTCTTCATCATCAATAGGGTAAAAAATGGAAGCTTCCTCTTCAAAATGTGCAAATTTTGACATCTATTCTGTTCATAAAAATTATCCTTTGTCATCTAATATGCAAGTAGAAACGGAAGAAATAACACATGATGAAGAAGAAGAGGATTATCTCAGAGATGCTCCTCCAGCATTTGAAGAGGGTATCTATACCACTGTGGATGAACTTAGAGAAATAAATCTGGGTACAATGGAAGATCCACACCCCACTTTAATCAGTGCGGCCATGACCCTTGAAGAGCAAGAGATGTATATTTATTTTCTAAAGATAAATAGAGATATTTTTTCTTGTAACTATACATAAATGGCAGGGCTTGATCCTGATGTTTCTACTCATCATTTGGGTTTACCAGAAGAACATCGAGGATTTAAACAGGCCACGAGAAGAACACACCCAACTTATGCTTCTAAAATTGAAGCTGAGGTGGATAAGCTTACAAATCTAAATTCTTCATATAAGTTTAGTATCCCAAGTGTTTGGCTAATATTGTCCCTGTAAAGAAGAATAATGGACAAATTAGTGTTTGCATCGATTTCAGAGATCTTAATCGACATTGTACTAAAGATGATTTCCCAGTTCTGATTACAGAACTATTAATTGATGCAACATCCGGATATGATGCACTTTCCTTCATGGATGGATATTCTGGATATAATCAGATCCGAATGGCCCTAGAAGATGAGGAATCCACGGCCTTCAGAGCCCCTCAGGGTTTGTTTTGTTACTGGGTAATCCCCTTTGGCTTAAAGAATGTAGGTGCAACATATCAGCGCGCCATGCATCGTATCTTCAAACCCTTCTTAGGGAAGTTTTTTGAATGCTATGTAAACAATTTGGTGGTTAAATCCAAACAACGTTCTAATCACTTGGCTGATTTGGAAGTCATATTCTGAAAGCTTTGACAACATAATATGAAGATGAACCCCTTAAAATGTGTTTTTGGGGTAACCTCAGGAAACTTTCTCGGCTTTTTTGTATGACATCGTGGTATTGAAGTCAATCCTGAGAAGACCAATTAAATCCTTGGTATGTCACCTCCTCAAAATTTTAACGAATTAAGAGGACTTCAAGGAAACCTTTCCTATATTCGGCGTTTCATCGCAAATTTGGCAGGCAAAACTTTACCCTTTACCAAATTGATGAAGAAGGGAGTCACTTACCAGTGGACTGAAGAATGTCAAGAAGCATTCGATATTCTCAAGAAATACCACTTGTGTCCACCGGTACATATTCCACCAGTTGAAGGAAGACCACTTATCCTCTACGTAACAGCTTTAGAGCGATCATTGGGTGCCTTTCTTCCTCAAAAGAATGATGATGGGAATGAAAACAGCCTCTACTATCTCAGTCGAACTATGCTTGAAGCAGAAACCCGATATTCAAGTATTGAGAAGTGCTTCCTGACATTAATCTTTGCAGTTCAGAAGTTGAGACACTACCTTCAACATCACGAGGTCCAATTGGTATGTCGCAATAACCTGCTCAAATTCATCCTCAGTTGTCCAATGCTTACAGGATGTCTAGCAAGGTGGGAAGTTATTTTGCAGCAATTCGATATTCAGTATGTGTCTCAAAAGGTGATAAAGGGCCAAGATCTAGCTGATTTCCTGGCTGAACACCCTTCAGTGGAAGACACATCTTCAGATATTGAACTCCTTGATGAGGAAGTCTTCTCTATTCAAGAAAGTCCTCAAGCATGGGAAATGTATTTTGATGGTGCTTCCAGAAGTCCAACAGGGAAGAAAATGGAAAATCCTAAATTCAACAAAGTTGGCTTAGGAATTATGCTCATTTCTCCAGAAAAGGCAGTGTTACCTTATTCCTTCTTATTGTGGGAAGGTGGTACCAATAATGAAGGTGAATACCAAGCTCTTATCACAGTCTTGGAATTAGCGCTTCAAGCACAAGTGAATCACTTAAAGATGAAGGGTGATTCAAACCTGGTAATCAAACAAGTCAATGGAGATTATGCCATCAGAAAATAAGAACTAATCCATTTGTATGATTATGTCAGAGAGTTAATGGCGGAATTCCCTTCAGAACCGACATTTTCTTATGTCCCAAGATCACAAAATGCTCAAGATGATGTGTTGGCTAATATAGCCACAGCTCTGGCAGATCCAAATCGGGACGAGACAACCATCAGTATTGCCCACCGTCATGCAATTTCAACTTATGTTCAAATCAGAACAGAGGAAATTAATAAAATTAGTCCCATTGCTGAACCGTATGGTCATACTACAGGATGGATGTCACCTATCAGGGAATACCTTCAAAATGGAAGACTTCCACCTGATAGAGCCGAGAAAGAACAAATCTAGAGATGTGTGTTCAATTTTACTCTTTATGATACCCTAGATCACCTAGAGAAAATTCTCTACAAACATGGTTTTGATGGAGTTTTCTTTAGATGCATTGATGGTGAAGATACAATGGATGTCATGAAAGAAGTGCATGCAGGAGTCTATGGTACCACTAGTCTGGACATAGATTGTCTGATCAAATTCGAAGGCTTGGATACTTTTGGCCTTCAATGATACGAGATTGTTTTGATTTCACAAAGAAGTGTCATTCATGCCACATACATGCCAACTTCATTCATCAACCTCTAGAGTTTCTTCATACAACTAAATACTCATGGTCATTTTCCACATGGGGAATGGATGTGGTGGGACCTTACCCTTCGGCTACGGCCAAGTAGTTTAAATACATTCTTACTGCTACTGAATTCTTTTCCAAATGGGAAGAGGCAATACCTATCAAGGAAGTCAGTTCTAAATGCATTGTTAGATTCATCAAGTCTAACATCATTACCAGATTTAGTGTCCCTCATACCATATTGACAGACCATGACACCAATTTCTGTCCATCCGAGGTGAAGAAGTTGTATCAAGAATACAAAATCAAATCCAACATTCATCTCGATATCATGCAGCGGCCAATGGACATATAGAACCCTTCCACAAGGCTCTTTCAAATATACTGCAAAAGATGGTGGATAAAGATAAGAAGTCATGGACTGATAAACTTTTTCATGCTGTATGGGCTTATCAGATTACCACCCACACTAAAACGTGATCAACTCCATATTCATTGGTATATGGAACGGAAGCAGTCATGCCAATTGAAGTTCAATTACCCTTGCTCAGAGTAGCCATTTGCGATCAGTCATCTACAGATGAGCAATCTCAAAAGCAATTGAATGAATTGGAATGGTTGGATGAGAAAAGATTGTGCACTTTGCAGCACTTGGAAGTCTATCAAAATCGAATATCACGAGCTTTTAACAAAAAAAAGTTCATCTTCGCTCATTCACTTAGGGAGAATTGGTATTTGTTCTCAGAACTCCAATGATACCAGGAATGAAACCTCCCAAAATTGAACCAAAATGGGAAGGACCTTATTCAATACATAGGCTCTACTCTAATAGAGCTTATCCATTAATCTAGATGGATGGAGAACTCATTAATACTCCAACCAATGCCAGATTTTTGAAGAATTATATTGTATAAATTGCAAAGTATGTATTTTATCCTTTCTATATGACGTTAAACTATAAAGAAATTGTCCAATATGACCATTAGCTGCATCATCAACGGTCCTTGCATGTGACCCTAAACTATTCATGTTTTGTCCTTGCTATATGAAGTCAAACTATACATCAATGGTCCAGTATGACCTTAAACTACAACTTGGTCCTGTATGACCTTAAACTGCATCATCAACGGTCCATGCATATGACCCTAAACTATTTTCAAGTCCCTTACGTCCAACAAGACGTTAAAATGTGACGTCCTTACTACATGACTCTAAACTGTATAAAAGTCCCTTACGTCTGGAAAGATGTTAAACTACATAACCATCAAAGGTTATGTATGACCTTAAACTACACTTTCTTCCAGCATGATATTAAACTGCACCTTCCATGGTGTTTCCGACACTTTCTCCGGGGCGCGCGCATCCATCCTTCCATAGAGGAGGACGCACTGTGCTTTTTGCCCCGCGTTCCCGCTTTCCAAAGGTGGGCAGCATTCGCTCTTTATTCAGAGATGTCTGCTCCTTGATCGAAACGGGATGATGGGATGTCGGTTCTTCCTTCTGTGGATTCCTCCTTAGAACTCGTCACCTAGTCCGGGTCTCCCTCATAGATTTAATACGTTGTTCATGAAACTCTTCCCAGTGCCATGTTTCTATGGGCGCCAGTTTATTACACTGCTTCTGTCGGGACATTCCAAAGGGTCCGGTCAGGGCAGCAACCTTCAGTCGGGGGAGTAGTCACGTTGAGGCATCAGTAGCATGTCTGGATGCTGGGGAACCTGGCATGTCTATCTATTATCCCTGATCACAGGGATTCTCGAGGGCGTGGATGCCCGTGGCATACCACATCAAGCACGTGGAATTATATGCCGTAGGCACATATCTGAGGTTTTCCTCAGCTTCCCGTGTTTTAACACAAGGTACGCCACGAGTTTAACGTCCAACGGAGACGGATCAGCCCGATCAGAGCATTATCTAGAATAGACCGGATTGAGGGATTTCCCATGAAGGGATGCCGATACTGGGGTTAGCCCATAGGTGGCTGTGAAGAGGAGCGTATCGACATGGTCTCACTGAGATATAACGGTCCGGGCGAGAATCAGGATGGGTGATGGGTGGATGAATGGTGTGGAGGGGGGATGAAATGGGACCATCGCAAGGGCGACAGTGAACTTGGGCTTGAGCCTTGAAGAGGCTTCCTATGTATCCCTGTGGTAGGGAATTAAAGTCTGCGTAGTTCGGGATGGTGTCGGTGAACTGACGTGAAGGTGAACCTTGGCTCGATGGGCATCGTCAATGAACCGATGTGAAGGTGGACCTTGGTCTGATGCGTCGTCGAACCGACGGGATGGTGGACCTTGGTCTGATGGGCATTGTCAGCGAACCGACGTGAAGGTGGACCTTGGTCTAATGGGTGGTGGGCTTGAACCTCGGGAGGCTTCCTACGTACCATGCCTTGACATGGATCAAAGACCTCGTTGTTAAAAGGGTTTCATATATGAGTCGACGTGAAAGTAGACCCGTGGGTCCACTAGAGGTGGGGTTGAACCTTGGAAAGGTTTCCTACATACCATTCCTTGACATGGATCAAAGTCCTCGTAGTTCAAAGGATTGATGGAATACAGTTTAACGTCATGCGGGACGGTAGTGAACCTTGACGTGAATAAACGACGGGCGGTGGGTGTCGATGAACTGATGTAAATGAGGGACCTTGGTCTGTTGGGAGATGGGCTTGAACCACTGGGAGGCTTCCTACGTACCACGCCATAACATGGATCAAAGTCCTCATAGTTCAAATTGGGGAATACAGTTTAACGTCATGCGGGACGGGGGTGAACCGACGTGAATGAGGTCAGAACGACCGGATGGTGGGTTTGAACCTCGTAGAGGCTTCCTATGTACCACTCCTTGACATTGATCAAAGCCCTCGTAGTTCGGGTTGGTCACAACAGCTTGCCGTCGGACTGGAATTGCATTTTAACGTCATGCTGGACGCAGGAAGAACTCGACATGAATTGGATGATGGGTGGTGGGTGTCGACGAACCGACATAAATGAGGGACCTTGGTCCGATGGAAGATGGGTTTGAACCTCTGGGAGGCTTCCTACGTACCACGCCTTGAAATGGATCAATGTCCTCGTAGTTCAAATTGGGGAATACAGTTTAACATCATGCGGGACAGGGGTGAACCGACGTGAATGAGGCCGGAACAACCTGATGGTGGGTTTGAACCTCGTAGAGGCTTCCTACGTACCACTCCTTGACATGGATCAAAGTCCTTGTAGTTCGGGTTGGTCATAATGGCTTGCCGTCAGACTGGAATTGCATTTTAACTTCGTGTTGGACGCAGGTAGAACTCGACGTGAATTGGATGATTGGTGGGCTTGAACCTCGTGGAGGCTTCCAACGTACCACGCCTTGACATGGATCAAAGACCTCGTAGTTCAAATGGGTGTGCAGTTTAATGTCATGTGGGACAAGGGGCATACAGTTTAACGTCATGTTGGATGAGAGCTTGCATTTTAACGTCATGCTGGACGTGGGTATGCAGTTTAACGTCATGTGGGACAGGGAGTGCAGTTTAACGTCATGCTGGACGAGGGCGAAACTCGATGTGAATGAATGAATGAGTAATGTGGCTTGAACCTCAGGGAGGCTTCCTACGTACCATGCCTTGACACGGATCAAAGTCCTTGTAGTTTGCTGAAGGTAGGGGTCAGGGTCGGTGCTCACTCTAAGCCCACGTGAGTGATTCTCGGTGTGAGAAACATGAGGTTGCAAGGACCTAATGATCATGTCGTGAAAGATGTGTCCGTGAGAAGCGAAGAGGGGCTTACGCGTTAGGCGGCCCATCGTGCTGGGACTTACTCCAGGATGGAGGCCCAGAGTGCGACAAAGCGCAGCGAAAGAGGGACTCGGGACCAATGATGGGAGGTGCCTCGTTCCCTATTATGCCCTCCACTGACCTTGGTAGTGGGGAAGTACGGAGATGCTGGGGTGCAACCATCCGTTGGAAATTCTAGGCGCTTACGCTCTGAGGCAGCCCTTCCCCCACGGACAAACGCCGCTCCGACAAGGAGGATCTCATCCCATGTGAGGGGGAGTCTTCTCCCATGGGGACGAGTGGCGTAAAAAATGTTCGAGCTGGAGGGACCCTTCGTGAGAGGCATGAGGCCGGGTCATAGCTTAACTTCATGTGTTGAGGACGTGATGCTTGGCAGTTTAACGTCCTGCAGCTTGGATGAGGTGGGTTCACTCCACACCCCTAGGACTTACATAACCGGTACCCTCTGGTCCTTGGGGAAGGGAAGGTACCAGTAAGGACATAGTCAAGGGGGGTTGTGGAGCGAACCATCAAGGGGTCCACATTACCATGGCTATGTGAAGAAGCAATAACCGTTAGCATGCCTAGGTGAAGAAGCATTAGGCGAAGCAACTCTATGAGTGGTATTGTCCATGGGACTTTGAAATCACATCGTGCAAACCTGAAGGGTCGCATGGGAAGAGGAATTTCCAAGCAAAGGAGTGTGCTTCACGAAGTGGAGTTCCTTGTCCTTAGCATGGGGCATAGGTGTGAGTGGAGGGTGCTTCGTGATGTGGAACAGTATTCGCGGAGCACTACCTCACGAAGAAGGGGTGCCTCGCGAAGCATGGTGCTGCGAAGCAGTGTGCTTCGCGATGCGTAGCGATCCTGCCTTAGCATAGGGATCACTAGTACAGCTTGGGTGTTTCGCGAAGCATAAACGCTCCGCAGCTGCCCAGGTTCCCTTGGGAATCCCCTTCCTTCGCGAATGCCCTTGAGCTTTGCGAAGGGAATCCCTCTCAGAAGAGGGGCTCAAAACGAGACAAAGCAAAGGCGTCTCACGAAGTAGAAGTACCTCGCGGAGCTCATGATTCCCGGGGAAAAGAGTGTTTCGCGATTCGGGAGAGGAGAAGCTGAAAGGTCAGATTGTCCATCTTCGAGACTCAGGGGGAGTCCAGTATTTATAGGGAAGGGGCGCCGCGAAGCAGAACTCACGTGCCTCCTCAAGTGCTTCGCGGTGCCCTCGCGAACGTCAACGTCGTCCGCGAAGAGTTACCGCCTCTGGAGCCTCGCGGCGGGCTCGCAAATGTCAAATGCGTTCGCGGAGAGTTACCACCTCTGGAGATTCGCGGCGAGCTTGCGAACGTAAAATGTGTTCGCAGAGAGTTATCGCCTCTGGAGCTTCGTGAGACCGCGATTCTCGGGGTGTTGCGCATCGGTGCTTCGTGAGGCAGCGTGCCAGCCTTCTTTTGCGTCCCTTCTTTTTGCATAATATTTTGGTGCCAACAAATTCCCCCCCCCTCAGACTTGGAGCCGCGGTGGGTGTAGGGTCGAAGTATGAGGGAAAATCTCCAAAATTGTCGGTGGTTCACGATGCAACTACGCGAAGGGGGCCGCGGTGCTGACCAGTGCCACGGATCCAGACGCGCCGTGATGCTCCGCGCGTGTGAGGCGCGCCGCGATGCTCCGGGGTCATCGCCTATAAATAGGGGGGGTCAACCTCTTTTGTCTTCACGCAACATCCTTGTCTTTTTGTGCTCTCAACTTCGCGAAGCTCCACGTACTCTGCGATAGACCTCCGCAAATCGAGCTTCACGGCGAACCGCGGGTCTCCGACTCCACGTCTGCACCAAGAGAACTTATTCTTGTTGGCCTCGGCCAGACTTCATGGCTTGGTCTCGCGACCGACCTTCGCGATCCGGCTTCACGATCCAGCTTCGCGATCCAGCTGAAAAAATTCTTTTCTGAGGGCCGGAATCGAAATGGACCATCAAGAGGCTGTATTGGGGGTGCTTTCAGATTCTGCCCGTCGGGATGAGATGGCCAACTGTACAGGCCTTGGGGAGATGGTCCGAAGCCATTCGGACCATTCTTCTTTGACAGATCTGCTATCGGAGGGTCAGAAGAATTATCCGTAGTGTAAGAAGCTCCCATTGTACGGCTTCGGTCTGAGGGATGACGTCTTCATCCCTGAGGCGAGTAGGGACGAACCAGCTTGCTGGTTCAGGAGTACACCATGCCAGCACCAATGGTTTAGGGCGGCCGATGGTCACGCACAGGAGGACTTCACACCCGTCACCGCTGACTGTCTCTACAACCATGTGAACGATATTGACGGGATGCCACTGCTACCAGAGACGTCCCCTCCTCTCTATCATACCATGCTGAAGGCAGCTTTGCAGGATTCAAAGAAGGGATGGTCCGATGAGTGGGACCTGCGCCAGGGTGGCAACTTTACTGACGACTGGGCCTACGCCTGCTGGGTAGGCGCCTCATGCGAGGAGTTTGGGGCCGAGGTGAGGAGAGTGGGGTTGTATGAGGAGGCATGGGCCTCCCAATTCCACATTTATCAACCAAAGCAACTGATGCTGGAATTGCTGAGCAGATGGTCGTCTAGGACCAATACCATTCACCTGCACCACGGGGAGGTGGGCATCAGCCTGTGGGATGTCCACCAGATTTCGGGAGCTCCGATCTTGGGGGCCATGTATGATGAGTTCCTCCCAGTCATGAGTGCGTGGGAGGATACAGAGCAAATTCCGTGACTGGCGTCAGCGCTGATGGCGCTCGTCCAGGGAGAGGACAAGGAGGCGGTGAGGGATGTCCACTTTAAGAGATGGTTCAAGTGCTTCCTGAATTTTCCAGAGAATCGAGAGTTCCCTCCGAGGCCTCTAACTTGTCCGAGGGCGGCCCAACGGGGTTAGGGGTACTCATATTAGCGGGTCTTGGAGGACAGCCAATGGAAGACTTGGGGTTTCAATGTCAGCACTGAACAACAGCCGATAGTCAGGCTGGCGGCGTTCATCGCGGCTCTCATCTGCGGTTGGATCCTACTGGTGAGGGATACAAGCATGGGGGTGCGGCCCAGCTCGTTTGTTATGGCGTCCATGTTGGACATGGGGTAGCAGATCAATATGGGGATTCTAATGCTCGCCAAACTGTACAGAATGCTGCGGTACATTAGCGAGGGCAAGAAGCCACCAAGGATATGCGGGCCCTTCCACCTCATGTATGGGTGGATCGCATCGCATATCAGGGGGATTTATGAGTATCCAAACCCCATTTCACCACCGGGATCGAACTTCCACCCCTCCATCCTGAACGCGGTCGGGAGCTTCCCATTCAAACTAGCCGCGCCGATGGTGCTGAATCGGGTGTGGAGGGCGGATGAATTTAATTTCCACCCCTTCCCATTGCCAAATGGGATACTTACTAATGACGGGCGGGGAAAAAAAGAACATCGGGCTTACCTCATGGACTTTCAAGGTGGAGTTTTGGTGGCACGAGTAGATCATGAGCCACTCTACGAACCGTACACCCCGCATCGGTTTGCGAGGCAGTTCAGGTGCCTCCAAAGGCTGACCCCATAGGTCTTCTGGGAGGTGCATCATGAGGAGCACCCGTGTGTGATGAGGTATTTGTGGATCATGTTCACACGAGAAGATGGGAAGATGCGAATTGCATTACCTCCATCCACCGCTGCTTTCGGATTGGTGAGGGAGTATGCCATTAGTTGGGAGGCTGCTTACCCAGGGGAGATGCTGAAGAAACCAACAATTCGGGTCGGTGACGGTGGGCCTCCTCTATCTCGAGGTCGGGGTCGAAGGGCGGCTAGGGCCGCTCGCGGTAGCGGGGATTCCATGGCAGTGAGACCCGTACCGGCCGAGGGTATCATATCGGTGGTGGATTTGGTGATTCTGGAAGAGCAGGGCCATCCGGAGGGGTAGCCAGCGAGGGGATTTCGTAGGATATCCACTCAGGCTCCAGGGAAGCGCCTGCGTCATATCGACATGGAAGAGGATGCCGTCTTCCCGGAAGCCTAGGACATTTGGGATGTCAACCGGCAATTCCTCATCCCACCGTGATATGGGCCCACCTGAATGGCCTCGGGATGGAATTACCGGGCATTGGCCCAGTCCGGGCTGGATTCATGGCATCTCCGGTGGAGGCAGAGCAATACCTGGACGAGCTGGAGGATTACGTCCACTCCAGTGGTGTCCCTCGCCCAATGACAGACCAGGTGAGGGTACTATTGAATCAGATGGTCCCCCCACAGTTATCGGATGCCGATCTGAGGGAGCGCTTCCCCATGCTGGAAGAATCAGAGGACTCCTCTCGGGAGGATGAGGCTGGATGAGGGAGTCCGTTGGAGGAGGGAGAGGTCGGAGATCAAGGCTCAGATTCTGATGACTTCGTGGAGGCTCTCGAGATAGCATTACGAACTTATTTCCTTACGATCCGTTATTGGGTCACTATGGACTTCTCACCGATGTTTGAGTCATGCAGGAGGAACTTTTTTGTAGGCCCCGTTCTCGCCCCTCGGCGGGTGATGATGCGGGACCTTCAGAACCCGCGCCTATGGCTGCGTCCAGTTTCGCGTCTGGTGGGACCAGAGAACCCGAGGTGGCTCCTCCGGAATCTCTAGACCTTCCAACAGTATACGGAGGGCCTCGCCTCGGGGTCCCATCAGTACCGGCTCAAGAGCAGTGCCAGGAGGTCGATCTCCATAAGTTTCCTCTACCGGTTTCCTCGTCTTCACAAGTAGACTATACCAATTAATGTTTATGTCCCTCTCTGTCATACAGTTCTCCGACTGGTGTGGGTTGATGCGGAAAGACTGGTCGGGATGTCTGGTGGCTTCCCTCCTCGGGGAATTCTGGTGATGGTGGCGATAGTCCCCCCATCTCATCAAGCTGTGACACACATCATCACTGGCGGGCTCACCAGCAGGGTCGTGCCTGAGGTCATCGAGGTGGACTTCGATGAAGAGGATCAACTGGTCGGTCCCAGTCCTGTCACGCCTGCTTCAGCGCCAGGTGTCGTACTGGATTCAACACCAGATGTAGATCCTACCGAGGATTTCTTGCGGGCGTACCCCGCGTACGAGCCTGCCAATCGCGTAGACTGGGATGAAACGGCCTCCGACGAGAAAGACAACAGCATAGCCCGCCGCCGGTCGTGGAAGCTAATCACACGCTTTATCAAGGACACCCCCAAGCGCAATGGCTGGCCGAAATGGATAGACTCCGCTCGCGGTTGCACGAACTGTGTGCTGGGGGAGTGGATTCCCAACGCCCTCACGTACTCTTCCGAGACCTTATGGCTGAGAAGATCTGGGAGCATGATCGTGGGCTCAGCATGGGCTGGCAGCGGAAGAAGGCGACCAACATCAAGAAGCTCCAGGAGGCTGAAGGCGAGGTCCAATAGATGCAGACCCGAGAAGATGAGCATTCAACCTCTCTTAATGCACAATCTGAGCTGGTCTCACGGTTGAAGGCCCAGCTGGCCGAGGCAGAAGAGCATATGAGGCAGGCCTCTGGAAAGATGGATGTCGTTCAAGCTGGCGTAGAGAGGGCCAAATCCAAGGCCGACGAACTACGCCCGCCGCTGCTGAAGAGGAGCGGGAGCTAAGTCAGCAGCAGCAAGCCTTGGACGCCACAAGCCAACGGGTGGCGGAGCTGCAACGCTCTTTTGACGGGGTCAACCCGTCCATGGGGGGAGTCGACCCCCGGGTATTGTAACAAACCAAAAAACATTTTATTGGTATTTCCGTGCCTCAGTTTTTTCATTCATTTCTTTGAATGCCGTAGCGCACACGATTTACACTGTTTGAATCGCCTTGTTACATCCCTACAATGTTTTCGGGACATTCGGCGACAATTCCCCAAGCCCATGTGGGTCGAGCCCGATGTGAGAAACAGGAGATAGTTTCCTTCTCATCCCACCTAACATAGGAGTGGAGACCATGCTCCAGGCATCCGGGATTCGGATTACCAGTCCGGATTTCCGAAATATGGGAGAGTCTTGACCAGAGAAGGAAGTTTCTAGGACATCCGAATTACCGTTTCTTCAGCGTGCTCTTATGCATGAACGACGCAACGCCAGGGGCCCTGAAATCGGTCCAAACAGATGAAAATGGGAAGTGTGAATCATGATACCCAAGATTCAGAACACTGTGGGGATGGCGTGACAATAAAGGAAAACCGTTAACCATGGTGGAGAAGTGGTACCCTTACTGCGTTAGCCTGTAATGGGGACAAATATGAGGGTCAACTATTGACCATGTTCGAAACACGGGTCCATGTCACAAATATTGTCGGTCAATATTTCGGGACATTGACCCAGGACAGTTGGCGGACCATAGGTCAAGCATCCGTACTGTTAGGGGGTCCTTCCAAACATGACCGGTCTTCCGAAACATTGGCCCAGGATGGTAGGTGAGCCGATGCAGCATGAGACCGGGCCGTTAGGGGGTCCCGTGAGCCATGAAAGGGGACGAGGGTCCAAATAAAAGGCATGAAAAGCATGGAATATGGAGTGATGTTTTGTCCGAATAGAATCCAACACTTAGGTAGTTACACCACCATGGTGGGAGTACACCATATGGGCGCATTGTTTTGATCATGGATCATTCCTTCTTTCAGACAGGGCCCCTCTGGCGAGGGGGTCTGTTAGTTCCCAATGTATTCTTGGGGCATCCTGAACTTGTTCAGGGTAGAACCGCAGTTTAGTGTCATGCATTGAGGAAACATGGACTTCTGTAGTTTAATGTCATACGATAGAACGTGGAATAAAAGGGAAGATCCCAGGGAGTGTGTGGCGCAGTAGATATGAAACCGACGTGAATGAGGACTTGGAGTCCAAATCACTCCACGTACCCCTGGAGGAAACTCTTCAGGTCGAGGGACCAAGAGTGAGGATTAGGCTAGGCCCGAAGCAGAGTGGTCGGGCATTCCTACGTACCCCATGAGGATGGGAATCAAGCCATACGTAGTTTTGAAAGTGCAGTTTAACGTCATGCAGGACGATGAGACGCCCGACTATGTTGGTACACATCCTTCCAAAACTACTAAACCCACGTGAGTCGTGATCGGTGTGGGAAACAAGCAGTAGTGGTGGGAATTTCCCGAAAAAAGGGGCAGGTTAGGGCAAAGGGATGCTCGGTGAATACCGTCCTAATGACACAAACACGATCATTTAGCACACATAGATGCGCGAAGAGAAATAGCCGAGTATAATGGAGTTCCACTTGAACATGAGGAAGTGGAAATGTGTGAATCATGAAGCTCGAGATTTAGATCACGATGATGGCGGCGTGACGATGGAGGATAACTGTGGACCGTGGAGAAAACCCAGCATCCATATCGCGTTAGCATAGAATGGGGACATACAAATGAGGGTTGACCGTTGACCATGTTCGAAACATGGGACCATGTCACAAATGTTGTCGGATATCCGTTGGGACGTTGGCCCGAAATGATTGGAGGGCCCTTAGGTCCAGTATTCATGGAGAGCCCTTAAGCCTAGTATCCATGTCGTTCGAGGGTCCTTTTAGATGCGGAAGAGGATGAGGATCCAAATAGCGAGCTCACGAATCTTGGTCATGGGATGAGTGGAATGTCCGTATAAAAATCCCACACTTCGGGCTATTTGTCGAAACACATCTGAATACGACAACGAGATGTATTAGATAGGGGGAGAAGAGTCTGTTCCCATAGGGGGATCTTAGTTTAGGGTCGTAGAATTCGGACCATGGTTGAGAGGAGACATAAGAGGCACATGGTGGAGTAACTCAAATACCTGGCGTGAATGGGAATAGGGGGTGTGTGCGGTGCGATGAACAACCTGAAGTGAATGAGGACGTAATCTTACACCACACTGCATGACCTCCTTGGTAGAGGCTTTAGGTCAAGGGACCAAAAGCGAAAGTTAGGCTGGGCCCGGGTGGAAGTGCCCGGGCGCTTCTACGTATCTCATAAGGACGAGAATCAAGCCTCACGTAGTTCTTGATGGACCATGGACCATAAATGGGTAAAGGGAGCATGGGACACATGTAAAAAAAACCCAACGTGAAGGAGGACCTAAGCCATACTTACCATGCGTTCTCTGGGGAAATGCTCGACTCGAGGGACCGAACTCAAAGGTTAGACTTGGCCCATGGGGAAGTGCCCGGGCACTCCTACGTATCTCATGAGGATGATAATCAAGCCATACATAGTTCTGGAAGGTGACATGGTAAGGTACCAGTGCCAGGGGAAGAGGGGAGTGCGGTCGTGGCCCTTGCACTAAAAGAAGCAGAATTTGATAAATCTTGTTTGTTCTTTAAGGTGAGTGGTTTTTTTTTGTGAAGCGACAGGCCTAGAGTAGTAGGTCGTGGTGTCTCCACAAGGATCAATCCGTGAAGGGAATTGAAAAATGGCATGGCACATGACCAATACCCAACGTGATGTCCTCCACAACGAGGTCACCACAATGCAGTGCTGTTTTTCGTCGTGCGGCCGGGACAATAAGGTCACAGTTTAGGGTCGTATGATAGGACCAAGCGTGCATTTTAATGTCATGTAGCGCAGACGTAGCAGAGACGATTCTAGGCGGTGAACGTGCATAGTGTTATAAAACACAATTGATGGATACATGATCCAACATCACGTTGTACGCCACTCGGAGAGGGAGACCTTATCCCGGGGGGCCTATATATAGTGGTAAGAGGTGAAACATGGGGGAGAGACCGGCTCCCTAAATGGGATTGTACCCGAATACAGGGCGTCTGAGCGGTCCTACATATCCCATGAGGATGGGAATCAAGTTGAACATAGTACCGGATGGATCTTAGTTTATGGTCTTAGAGCTCGGACCATGGGAGCCCCAAAGGACGCCATATTGCAGCTTTGTCCCCCTGACATGCAAAGGTGCACTGAGGGATAGCGCCAAAAGTGTCGAGATTCCACCTGGACATGATGGGGTGGAAAATGATGTGAATCATGCAACCAACATTCAAGGACTGAAGGGGCAGGTGTGACGACAGAGGATTATTGTTGACCATGTTCGCAACACAGCATCCTGTCGCATTAGCCTGAAATGGGGACAAACAAATGAGCATCGACCGCTGACAGTATTCGCAACGCGGGATTTTATCGATTTGTTGTCCAAAACCCTCAGGGGAGTTGGCTCGTAACAGTAGGAGAGCCCTTGGGCGTTGTTTCCCAGACGTTCTTGGTGGTCCCTCCGGGTGTGAATGGTAATGGAAGCCCGAATGGAGGGGAACACAAATCTTGACAAGTGGAAGGAACTTGACCAAGTTGAATCTGACACTCTTGGTCCTAGACCAGAGTACTCATAACACATGGGTGAACCACTGCAAGGGGTCAGGAGACTCAACTTGAGGGTAACCAAGAGATGGCGGGTTCCCGGAGGAAGGGGGCATGGTGCCCAAAACCTTGTTTCATACCTACATATCCCCCTCCTGGAGAGGGATAGACCAAGTGGCCTAGGTTACCGGGAGATCAGGAGATCTCTAAGAGGTGGGGCTGGACCCGAATCCTAGACATTCAGGTGCTCCTACGTATCCCATGAGGAAGGGAATCAAGCCATACGTAGTTCTGGAGGGTGCCTTTTAATGTCATGCGGGACAAGGAATAAGAGGGATAACTCTCAGAACGGGGGTGCGCGTGGTGCAGCTATTGCAAACCCGACGTGAATGAGGACATAATCCCGCACTACGCCACGCGGTCCCATAGTTGGGGTCCCGATGGCGGGACCCGAGAGGAGAATTATCTGAACTCAACCTGGACCCAAAGACAGGAGGTCTGGGAATTCCTACGTATCCCATTAGGATGGGAATCAAGCTGAGCGTAGTTCTGAGAGGATCTTAGTTTATGGTCATAGAGCTCGGACCAAGGATGGTGGAAACTTCCCTATTAAGCGCAGATGTCAACCCGATCCCTAAGCCCACGTGAGCTAAACTAGGTGTGGGAAACAAGGGGTAAGATCCTTATCTCAATACTTGGGGCGCCCATCGAAGGGGAGTCGACAGAGAGCCCCGAAGTACACCTTTGATGCGGCTTGTTCCCACAATGCGCAGACGTGCACGGAGGAAAAGTACCAAGAGATCCGAGATTCTACTTGGACACGGTGAAGTGATGAAGGGTGTGAATTGTGTACCCAACATTTTGGGCTTAATGGATTGGCGTGGCGATAGAGGAAAACTGTTAACCATGGTGGAAACACAACGTCTATATCGCGTTAGCCTGAGCTGGGAAGAACAAATGAGCATCGACCGCTGACCACATTCGCAATGCGGGATTTTGTCGATTTGTTGTCTGAAATCCTCGGGGGTGTTGGCCCGTAATGGTAGGAGAGCCCTTGGGCGTTGTATCCAGGCCGTTCTTGGGGGTCCCTCCAGATGTGAAAGATGATGGAAGTCCTGATGCAGGGATACACAAAGCCTAGAAAGCGGGTGCAGACGTGTCCGAGTAAAGCTTGGCATTCCAGGTAATAAACCCGAGTACTCTTAGGCACATCGGTGAACTGCCGAAAAGGGATCGACGAAACAGCTCACGAGGGATAGGTACATAGCGTGGTCATTACGAGACCGACGTGAATGGGGAAATAACCTCACTCCACACCATACACTCCCATAAGAGAGGACCTGGGCCGTGGCCCGGAAAGGCCAAGGGGCCTGATGGTTAGGCATTGGTCAGGAAGGTCTGACCTGCTTGCAGTTTAACGTCTTGCAATGAGGACGAGGGTCGGGGACCCGAGGAGGCCAAGGGGCCTGAGGCTGGGCCTCGTATGGGAAGGCGTACAGCATGGTACATGATCCCGACGTGAATGAGGATGTAGTCCCACAACACACCGTACACCCCGAGTAAGAGGTTGGGCGGAGGGGCCCGAGAAGGCCAAGGGGCCTAAGGTCAGGCATCAGTCAGGAAGGCTTGACGGGTCTGCAGTTTAACGTCTTACATGAGGACGGGGGTCGGGGACCCGAGAAGGCCAAGGGGCCTGAGGCTGGGCCTCTTACGGGAAAACGTACGACATGGTACATGATCCCGACGTGAATGAGTGTAGAGACCCGTATCTTGATGTACATGGACATTACATTACATTTGCGGAATACTTAGTACATAACAAAAACACACACACAAGGACCGTAATAGTTTAGTGTCTTTGGAAACTCGGAATATAATCTTCTAATCGTGGTGAAAGATCTTCAACATCTCCCATAAAGATCTTCTTTTTTTTATACCTAAAACCTTTCTTTATATCCTGGGGAAAAGAAAACATAAAAGGGTGAGCTCAAATGCTCAGTAAGGGTAAACAAAAGAAATATCAATCACATCATATACATAAGCACATAACTTTTGGAAATCTTAACCTGCAAAAGAGATCATAATTTCATAACATGGGGTAAATCATGGCAGTGAAATGTAATCACAATAATCATAACATAAAACATGAAACTTTGTGGCATTCACACATAATCATAGAGAATCATTTCTTGTTAGTCAAGACTCATTGCCAAGACTATCTTAGTGGACAAAGTCCCTTTCTGAATCGAGTAACCCTCGTTTCAGTCCTGTTTCACTGAACCGGTATAACCTACCATTCCAGCCATGTCTATCTCATGAGATATAAAATCTTTACTTAATGCATTGGAGGGAGATATAGGTCCCACCCATCTTATAATGAATCCTTTCTTATGTGTGCCACATAATCATAAATCATACATTATCGCATAACACATGTAACAAAAATGGGATTCTTGAAACATCATGACATCATAAAACAAATCATATAAGATAAAGGAATTCATAAAAATAATTCCATCACATCATAATAAAATCAATGAAATAATAGGGATAAAAATAGAACCCTTTTATTATCTTAGATGGAAAATAATTTTGAAAAAATACTTGAACTCCAATCTTGAGGAAAATATCTTTTCTACTTCAAAAACATTTTTCCTTTCATAACATGTCATAAGATTTTAAAATAAAAGATGTTTATTAAAAATAAACTTGAAAAATTGTAAAGTAAGTTTCTTGGAAATAATGTTTTAAAAATCCATTCATGCCGTATAAGTTAAAAAAACATTCTTCGTACTTTTATCGGAAAAGTCAAAAAGTACATCGTACAAAAAATGACAAAAGATTCCATTCATACATATTACTAAAAACTCACCGAAGGGTAAAAATGGATTTAAAAAATTGTTGGTGGATGGAAATAGTATTACATATTGATGAAACATGGATGTGGATGATAAAATACACCCCAGTAAATACTTGCGAATAAACAATCTCGGATAAAAATGAGATTGTGATATTTCCCTTACCTTAGGTCCGATTTGCTTTGTTCGTGTCCGAAGCTCCTGTATAATGGTTTAAATAATGTTATTGACTTATTCCAGAATCATACATATTGATATGATATCATATATGGTCATATTATTAGCTTCTTGTTAGTAATATTTCATTGTAACTTGTTACTCGGGTCTTTATAACTTTTTGTACTTATGCGTGTTTTGTCGAATAAATTCTTATTCTTATCTTTAGGTTATAGATAATTCATTTACAGAATGGTATTAGTGTAGTATATACCGTATTCATTCATTCAATTCATTTATATAATCATTATGAAATGAAGATCATGTAGAACGAGTCGCATCACATCGTGGAGACGGTATTCCGTACGTACGCACGAGTGATGATATCGTTCCTATGATCGTGGAATTGTATTGGAGTATATATATATATTATTTCAGTATCAATATTACTTCATAATAATCATATATAGTTACTCATTACACCATTATACCCATCCTTGTAAGGTGATGGTGGAAAAATAGATTACACCACGGCGTGGAGACGGTATTCCGTACGTACGCACGCGCAGTGATTTCATTTTTCCGTAGGATGGATAGAAGGTGAATTAGGGTTGTTTCATATTTTATAATAACATATCAGTATGTAAGTAATACTGATGTTATTACTTTATCATGAAACAACTAAAGAAGAAGAAGTTGAAGAAGAAAGAAATTGAAAAGATCGGTAATGGATATTACCTCTTCTTTGGAACGCCTCTTTGAATCCTCCACTTAAGGAACTAAGATTGGTCTTTGGAGAAGACCAGGACCTCTAGGATTATTCTAGGGAAGTGGAGAGGAGAAAATGGCAGGGGTTGGCCGAGCTTGAGTGCTCAAATTGGTGTGAGGAGGAGGGGGAGGAGGTACCCTTTTATAAGGGAGGAGAGGGGCACCTTAGGAATATCTCAAAATATTATTTTATATTAAAGTAAAAATCGGTTTATAATGGTTCCAAAGGGTCTTATTTCGAAGCTAAAGTGGGGATGGGTCGAAATCCTATCAACCAATAGGATTTAGACAAGTTTAGGGTATTATTGTAACCTTATCAATTAGATTTAACTCTAAGTTAATTAATTTAACTTTTACCGTGTCTTTTTGTTTTCTTACAGTATATAGTTAATAAACTTACTATAACATGCCAAACGAACCCCAAATTGTTTATTATTAATATATATATCCTTATCTAAGTCATTTTTCCGAACCTTAGATTTTTAGGAATAAAATAACAATTAATAATATAATATTTGATTTAAAAACTATTTTGTGTCAATTTTGACACTATTTGATATATGATTTTTGTGAAAGTCATTACAGAATTATATTTTCGAAAAAAGTTGATTAAATCAACAATAATATATCACAGTAACCTATAAAATTAGTTTAATTCATAAAAAGTATTAAATTAAATTTATTTTGGAATTTATAATATCAATTATGTCAATATTTCATTAATAAGATAATTACTGCATCATCTTTGTGTCATAAATAAATTATTTTATTTTATGTATAAAAATTACAAATAAAATACCATAATGTAGGAAATCTTTTTAGCTTTCTAATGAATATTTACAATCGAATTTATCTTATGTCTAACTCTATATTAAAAATGTTTTAGTAAATAAACATTGATTTTAACTCTTTTAACTCTTCTTTGAATTAAATAATAATAAATGTCCTAATCTAATCCAAGTGGGCATAAATGATAATATTTTACACTTAAGGTTGTTTTTGGTCGATATACACTTGTCGAATAGGATTAGGACATGTGTTAGGGTAATATTAATATCATTTTTACCCTTAATTACCCTATTTACTTTTAACCGTGGTAAATAAAAGTAAAAAGTTACTATTCACCAAAAATTATTTTCATCTCATTGAACCAAATTTTACGTACTGACATCAACCGTGTCTCTCGGATTTTTGAAATTCCATTCACAGAAGCGGTAAAATTAAGTTTTATGAAAAATTCAGTTTTTTTAACTACCACTTAGTAGTTTCACTATTCATCAAAAATTGATGTTTTTCAGAACAATGTCAAAATTTCATCCTAAGCTATATTTTATATTCCGTATTCAAAAATGAAGTCTATTTTACCAAATTCATAACATAGAAGTTGCACTAATTAATTTTATAATTAAATCCCGCTGTTAAAACAAATAGCGTGTTTTTTAAGAAACAATTTCTATCAAAAGATTGACACTTGATTATGTCTGGTTTAAATGTGAAATTACATCCAATGACCAACATTGTATTAAATTGTAAAAATATGTTCTAAATATACTTTAAAACCGTTCAAATTAATAATTTATCACTATTAATTATTTCAAAAAAAAGTTGTTTTTAATTATAATTTAGTGATTTTCACTATTCATCGGAATATGAATGTTATCCGAAATGTTCCAAAATTTCACCTTAGGCTAAATTCGATACTCCGAATCCAAAAATGAAGTCCATTTTGAGAGCTAAAATTTCTAAAATTTTAAAAAGTGGTTATTACTATTCATAACGGGTAGTTTTAATAATATTTTAATAGCATATCGTTGTTTCGTGAAACTCTGTATTGCGTACTACACACGCTATCGAGGAAGGTTGCGATTGCGTGTAATGCAAGGCCAGTCAAGGATGCGTGTTGTGCAAGCTCCTTTTGGTGTAGCGTACAACACAAGACATTAATAAAATTAAAAAGAATAGTTTTCATAGAATCTCGGGCTGTTACATTCTACCCCCCTTAAAATGAATTTCGCCCTCGAAATTCGTCGGCGTTATAAATAGTTTACTATTAGAAAGTTTCTTTAATAGAAACCCACATCTTAAAAAGGAATACCAAAACTTGGCTTTAAAAACTAAAGTATGAAATGTAACGATTACCCAAATAAACTAATCACTGGGTTTCCACATAGGTGAAAATATGGATATGGAAGGGAAATCTAACCATCATGTTCTGATGGAGAGTGGTAGAGAACATGGATATGGAAAATCTAGCAATCACAAAGCCATAAATTTGTGACGATCTAAGGTACCATCTGATTAATCAGATATAAGAGCACTAGGACAACATTTTTGGTTTTCCAGATCATTTCCCTAAAGTTGATGAATTAAAAGAAATACTTACATGATTTTGTTACAACCTCACTGTTGTTCGTGAATTGAACAATTTCCACTTCATATCATAAAGAAATGAAGTTTAATTTGTTATTCGTGAAGCATTAGCAGATCTTGTGATAGAAGGATGGGTCATTCCATCTATTTCAAACAAAAGGTTAGCAAAAGTTATAAGTCCATCTTATAGTAAGATTAATCGTATATGGTTCCAAAAATGAACTTATACTTCATATATCATACCGCTTAATAAAATAAAACTATTTTCTACTAAACAGGGACTTCCTGTAGGCCAGTGGTAGGCGATAAAGGCCAGTCGCACTTCGGTTGTCGGTTCGATTCCCACAGCCTTGTCCGAAGCGATGGGCTGTCGCCCATCCTGCAGGTTGTCCTTTTTCTAAAACAACATTACTATAACATCCCATCAATAATATCGAGAAAAATTCTATCCTTAAACAATACTAACTTATGTCCAACATATTCCATTCCAATCTTTAGGCTTATCCATAATACTGCAGTCCACTCTCATAACATAGTGAAAATGATTACCAGAGATTTAACACCATCGTCAAACCCCATATATCATAAGATATGTTTTGTTGGTCACATTCCAAACATTCAAAGTCCTTAATCATATATTCTCTTGAATACCTTAGTGAAAACATGAATGCAGTTTAATGTTAACACTTTCCACATACCAAAATCCTCAAAATTCTATATACTCAAACCATGATATCACTTAGTCCATATATCAATCATGAGCTCATGAATACTGTTAAACATTTCATTTTCTCATTTTCCCTTCATTATGCGCATAATATCTCAATCACTTTGAATACCACATTAGACCAATACCTAAATATTCCAATATTCCATGATACAACATTATTTTGGAATCCCATTACATAAAAACTTAATCATTCCACCACATCGTTGTCATATTCAACATTGCCAATAGTGATCGCATGTGACTTCCCTTTGACCTTTGCCTTAAGCGGTTGCTCATGTCGATCATCACTAACCCTTGGATTAGGGCATTTATTGGCATAATGTCCCATCTCCTTGCACTTGAAGCATTGAAGTGTTGGTTGTGCGTTCTCTGCAGTGTTTGCTTTATTCACTTCATTAGAATCCCTTTTTCCATTACTTCGACACTCAGCTGCTCGATGACCTTCATTTCCACGCTTAAAACATTTTCTAGTCCCTTTAAGACAATCTCCACCATGCTTCTTTCCACACATTGTGCATAAGGAAACATTCATCTTCTTTTCACCATTATTCCGAGTTTTCTCCTTGAACTCCATCTTTCGTTTCTTGTCAAACCCATGAGATGGATATGTAACACCAACTTCCATTTCTACCTTGATAGCACAACGCACAATTTCTTCATAGCTATTGAAGTCTCTTATAGCTAATGCCTTTCGAAGACTTGGTTTTAAGCCACTGAAAAATCGATCAACTTTACTTTCAGGTTGGATGATAATACCATAAGCATACCTTGCAAGTCTTGTAAAATTCGCTTCATAGGTACCAACAGATTCATCATCCCTTTGCTTCAGTTCAAGAAACTCTTTCTCCATCTTTGTTCGGAGAATACGAGGGAAGTACTTATTGAAAAATGAGTTCTTGAACTCGTCCCATTCCATAGACTCAATTTCATCCCTTTGCCTCGTATTATTAATAAGATTCCACCATTTATCAGCATCTCCTTCCAAACGATACACTGCTAGGATGACTTTATCATGTTCAGAACATTGAAGAACTGAAAATATCTTTTCAGTAGTACTAATCCATTGTTCAGCAACTAATGGATCAGTAGACCCACTGAAAGAAGGTGGACGCTGCCTCATGAAGGATTCAACAGAATGTTGCTCCTTCCTTTGCTCGTTTGGAAGTCCTGCATGATTCATAGCTTGAGAAAGTTGTGTGAGCATGGCTACAAGATTTTGCATTCCGTCTCCCATATCGTTTGGTTGCTCAGGGGGGCAATCATTGCATTGCCCATCACATTCCGCATTAACACGGTTCCTTCGGGTTCCAGCCATCGTCTAAAACCCCAAAAGAATAGTATGAGAGGCAAAAATCATGCTAGGGAAAACAACATAATAAAGGGGTAGTACCCTCAATATCTAACATCTTATGTTAAATTAGAAGATCGTTAGCGCAATTCTAGGACTATAACCTATACGTATACTTAACCTTAGAGACATCCCTAGACATACCTTAGAAATATCTCTAGGGATCTCACTAACGTTTTCGCATCCTAGTTTCCAAAGGTTGACTAAACCTTTCCTCTGATACCAACTGTAGAGACCCGTATCTTGATGTACATGGAAATTACATTACATTTGCGGAATACTTAGTACATAACAAAAACACACACACAAGGACCGTAATAGTTTAGTGTCTTTGGAAACTCGGAATATAATCTTCTAATCGTGGTGAAAGATCTTCAACATCTCCCATAAAGATCTTCTTTTTTTTATACCTAAAACCTTTATTTATATCCTGGGGAAAAGAAAACATAAAAGGGTGAGCTCAAATGCTCAGTAAGGGTAAACAAAAGAAATATCAATCACATCATATACATAAGCACATAACTTTTGGAAATCTTAACCTGCAAAAGAGATCATAATTTCATAACATGGGGTAAATCATGGCAGTGAAATGTAATCACAAGAATCATAACATAAAACATGAAACTTTGTGGCATTAACACATAATCATAGAGAATCATCTCTTGTTAGTCAAGACTCATTGCCAAGACTATCTTAGTGGACAAAGTCCCTTTCTGAATCGAGTAACCCTCGTTTCAGTCCTGTTTCACTGAACCGGTATAACCTACCATTCCAGCCATGTCTATCTCATGAGATATAAAATCTTTACTTAATGCATTGGAGGGAGATATAGGTCCCACCCATCTTATAATGAATCCTTTCTTATGTGTTCCACATAATCATAAATCATACATTATCTCATAACACATGTAACAAAAATGGGATTCTTGAAACATCATGACATCATAAAACAAATCATATAAGATAAAGGAATTCATAAAAATAATTTCATCACAACATAATCAAATCAATGAAATAATAGGGATAAAAATATAACCCTTTTATTATCTTAGATGGAAAATAATTTTGATAAAATACTTGAACTCCAATCTTGAGGAAAATATCTTTTCTACTTCAAAAACATTTTTCCTTTCATAACATGTCATAAGACTTTAAAATAAAAGATGTTTATTATAAATAAACTTGAAAAATTGTAAAGTAAGTTTCTTGGAAATAATGTTTTAAAAATCCATTCATGCCGTATAAGTTAAA
This sequence comes from Viscum album, assembly GCA_963277665.1. NCBI lineage: Eukaryota > Viridiplantae > Streptophyta > Magnoliopsida > Santalales > Viscaceae > Viscum > Viscum album. The sequence goes on from OY728146.1 coordinate 1,117,920,300, forward strand.
AAAACATTCTTCGTACTTTTATCGGAAAATTCAAAAAGTACATCGTACAAAAAATGACAAAAGATTCCATTCATACATATTACTAAAAACTCACCGAAGGGTAAAAATGGATTTAAAAATTTTAGGTGGATGGAAATAGTATTATATATTGATGAAACATGGATGTGGATGATAAAATACACCCCAGTAAATACTTACGAATAAACAATCTCGGATAAAAATGAGATTGTGATATTTCCCTTACATTAGGTCCGATTTGCTTTGTTCGTGTCCGAAGCTCCTGTATAATGGTTTAAATAATGTTATTGACTTATTCCAGAATCATACATATTGATATGATATCATATATGGTCATATTATTAGCTTCTTGTTAGTAATATTTCATTGTAACTTGTTACTCGGGTCTTTATAACTTTTTGTACTTATGCGTGTTTTGTCGAATAAATTCTTATTCTTATCTTTAGGTTATAGATAATTCATTTACAGAATGTTATTAGTGTAGTATATACCGTATTCATTCATTCAATTCATTTATATAATCATTATGAAATGAAGATCATGTAGAACGAGTCGCATCACATCGTGGAGACGATATTCCGTACGTACGCACGAGTGATGATATCGTTCCTATGATCGTGGAATTGTATTGGAGTATATATATATATTATTTCAGTATCAATATTAACTCATAATAATCATATATAGTTACTCATTACACCATTATACCCATCCTTGTAAGGTGATGGTGGAAAAATAGATTACACCACGGCGTGGAGACGATATTCCGTACGTACGCACGCGCGGTGATTTCATTTTTCCGTAGGATGGATAGAAGGTGAATTAGGGTTGTTTCATATTTTATAATAACATATCATTATGTAATTAATACTGATGTTATTACTTTATCATGAAACAACTAAAGAAGAAGAAGTTGAAGAAGAAAGAAATTGAAAAGATCGGTAATGGATATTACCTCTTCTTTGGAACGCCTCTTTGAATACTCCACTTAAGGAACTAAGATTGGTCTTTGGAGAAGACCAGGACCTCTAGGATTATTCTAGGGAAGTGGAGAGGAGAAAATGGCAGGGGTTTGCCGAGCTTGAGTGCTCAAATTGGTGTGAGGAGGAGGGGGAGGAGGTGCCCTTTTATAAGGGAGGAGAGGGGCACCATAGGAATATCTCAAAATATTATTTTATATTAAAGTCAAAATCGGTTTATAATGGTTCCAAAGGGTCTTATTTCGAAGCTAAAGTGGGGATGAATCGAAATCCTATCAACCAATAGGATTTAGACAAGTTTAGGGTATTATTTTAACCTTATCAATTAGATTTAACTCTAAGTTAATTAATTTAACTTTTACCGTGTCTTTTTGTTTTCTTACACTATATAGTTAATAAACTTACTATAACATGCCAAAAGAACCCCAAATTGTTTATTATTAATATATATATGCTTATCTAAGTCATTTTGCCGAACCTTAGATTTTTAGGAATAAAATAACAATTAATAATATAATATTTGATTTAAAAACTATTTTGTGTCAATTTTGACACTATTTGATATATGATTTTTGTGAAAGTCATTACAGAATTATATTTTCGAAAAAAGTTGATTAAATCAACAATCATATATCACAGTAACCTAGAAAATTAGTCTAATTCATAAAAAGTATTAAATTACATTTATTTTGGAATTTATAATATCAATTATGTCAATATTTCATTAATAAGATAATTACTGTATCATCTTTGTGTCATAAATAAATTATTTTATTTTATGTATAAAAATTACAAATAAAATACCATCATGTAGGAAATATTTTTAGCTTTCTAATGAATATTTACAATCGAATTTATCTTATGTCTAACTCTATATTAAAAATGTTTTAGTAAATAAACATTGATTTTAACTCTTTTAACTCTTCTTTGAATTAAATAATAATAAATGTCCTAATCTAATCCAAGTGGGCATAAATGATAATATTTTACACTTAAGGTTGTTTTTGGTCGATATACACTTGTCCAATAGGATTAGGACATGTGTTAGGGTAATATTAATATCATTTTTACCATTAATTACCCTATTTACTTTTAACCGTGGTAAATAAAAGTAAAAAGTTACTATTCACCAAAAATTATTTTCATCTCATTGAACCAAATTTTACTTACTGACATCAACCGTGTCTCTTGGCTTTTTGAAATTCCATTCACAGAAGCGGTAAAATTAAGTTTTATGAAAAATTCAGTTTTTTTAACTACCACTTAGTAGTTTCACTATTCATCAAAAATTGATGTTTTTCAGAACAATGTCAAAATTTCATCCTAAGCTATATTTTATATTCCGAATTCAAAAATGAAGTCTATTTTACCAAATTAATAACATAGAAGTTGCACTAATTAATTTTATAATTAAATCCCGCTGTTAAAACAAATAGCGTGTTTTTTAAGAAACAATTTCTATCAAAAGATTGACACTTGATTATGTCTGGTTTAAATGTGAAATTACATCCAATGACCAACATTGTATTAAATTGTAAAAATATGTTCTAAATATAATTTAAAACCGCTCAAATTAATAATTTATCACTATTAATTATTTCAAAAAAAAGTTGTTTTTAATTATAATTTAGTGATTTTCACTATTCATCGGAATATGAATGTTATCCGAAATGTTCCAAAATTTCACCTTAGGCTAAATTCGATACTCCGAATCCAAAAATAAAGTCCATTTTGAGAGCTAAAATTTCTAAAATTTTAAAAAGTGGTTATTACTATTCATAACGGCTAGTTTTAATAATATTTTAATAGCATATCGTTGTTTCGTGAAACTCTGTATTGCGTACTACACACGCTATCGAGGAAGGTTGCGATTGCGTGTAATGCAAGGCCAGTCAAGGATGCGTGTTGTGCAAGCTCCTTTTGGTGTAGCGTACAACACAAGACATTAATAAAATTAAAAAGAATAGTTTTCATAAAATCTCGGGCTGTTACAATGAGGACGTAGTCCCACACCACACCGTACACCCCTATGGGGAATCGGGGTCATGGGCCCGATTGCTATCACCACCCGGGGGAAAGTTTTTCACTTCAGGATGGGGCAGAACGAATCACTGAACTTGATGTTTGGGACATCTCGGGGTGGACCCAAAGATCCAGGACATTGTTGACCATGTTCGAAACACAGCGTTCCTATGGCGACCCGATATGGGAGCAACAAATGAGCATCGACCACTGACCAAATTCGCAACGCGGGACTTGTATAGGCTTGTTTCTTGAAAACCCTCGGGGGCGTTGGCCCCTATCGGTAGGAGAGCCCTTGGGCATAGTATCCAGGCCGTTCTTGTGGGTCCCTCTGGGTGTGAAAAAAATTATGGAATCCCAGTAATGGAGTGGGTGAATCATAACTGTATCCATCCACGAAAGAGGAAAACATCTCCAGGGGGGGGTGTGCAGCCGGGTCGAGGCTTGCTCGATGTGAGTTGGGGAAAAAGTGTGTACCCTGCCATATGTCTTGACCCGAGGGGATGATTTTGGCTTTTGGGCTGGGCCAACAGACAAAATGTTCTGGCGTTCCTACGTATCTCATGAGGATGAGAATCAAGCCATACGTAGTTCATGAAGGCCATGTAGTTTAGCGTCATGCGGTGAGGACGTGGGAGGATAGAAGAACGGGAGTGGGCACATGGTGCGACCCTTACAATCCTTGTGTGAGCGGGGTTGTGTGAGCAGGGCTAAGAAAGCCTACCCCTCGCTACACAAAGATCCTCCAAGGAAACTATTCCCAGGGGGGATTGTGGAAGAGAAAAGCTTGGGGATGGGCTCAAGACGAGGCATCCGAGCATTCCTAAGTATCCCATCAAGATGGGAATCAAGCCACACGTAGTTCTTAAGATGTAGTTTAGCGTCATGCAGGACGAGGACGCATTTCTTTTGGGGATATGTAAGGTTCAGCAAGTAATCCGACGTGAATGAGGATGTAGTCCCACACCATATCGTAAAATCCTGCAAGAGGGTAAGTCAGGGAAAACCAAGGGGCCTGAGGCCGGACCGCGGTCAGGGAGACCTGACCAGCTTGTGGTTTAACGTCTCGCCGTGAAGACGGGGCCGTAGGCCCAAGGAGGCCAAGGGTCCTGAGGCTGAGCCTCGGTCAAGAAGGCCTGACTGGATTGTAGTTTAACGTCGTGTAATAAGGACGGGGGCCAGGGGGCCCGAGGAGGCCAAGGGGCCTGAGGCTGAGCCTCGGTCAGGAAGGCCTGACTAGCTTGCAGTTTAACGTCTTGCGGTATGGACGGGGGGAGATCTTAGTTTAAAGTCATAGAGATCGGACCGTTTTGCAGTTTATCATCTTGCAGGATGAAGATGCAGTTTATGGTTGTGCAGGACTTTACAGTTTAAGGTCGTGTTGGACCATAACGTGCAGTTTCAGGTCATGCGGGACTATTTCACAGTTTATTGTCTTGCAGGACGAAGATGCAGTTTAAGGTCGTGCAGGACTTTACAGTTTAAGGTCGTGTTGGACCATAACGTGCAGTTTAAGGTCATGTGGGACCATTTCACAGTTTATCATCTTGCAGGACAAAGATGCTGTTTAAGGTCGTGCAGGACCCTTTTTTCCTAGGCAAAGTATCACTTGAGAAACTTGGCATTGGTGGGAGGGGTTATGCGCTCTCCATCCGTGGTCACCAAGGAGTATGCTCCATTGGGGTAAACCTTATGGATGATATAATGCCCTTCCCATTTGGGTTCTAATTTGGTTGGTTTCCTACCGGGAATCATTGGCGCTCGAAGAGCCAGTACTAAGTCAGCCTTGTAGGAAAGAATGGAGACGAACCTTCTTGTTGAAGTCCCTCACTATCTTATCCTAATGCCTTTCCAGATTGTGCAGGGCACGAAGCTGGTTCTCGTCCAGTGCTTCTAATTCAGCTAGACGGATTTCGGCTACGTCATCTGATATCTGGTGATTATAGACTACAGTGCATAACCATGGCAGCTGGATCTCAATGGGTAGGACGGCCTCAGTTCCATACACCAGGGAATATGGGGTCACCTGGGTAGAGTTGCGATTCATCATCCGTTAAGCCCAGAGGGCGTTGGGGAGCTTGTCCGGCCAACTTTTCTTGTTTGACCAACCATATTCTGTAGAATGGTAGAGAGGGTTTTGTTGAACACATCGATCTATCCATTTTCCTGTGTGTGGTAGTGGGAGGTATGGTTCGACCAGATGTCGTACTTGGTGTTCAATTTCTTTAGATTAGCCGCTCGGAAGTTGGTGCCGTTATCGGTGAGGACGGCGTGAGGGACCCCAAACCGGTGGATAATATTGGAGCTCACAAAGTCAATGATGGAACATGCCTTGACCTCTTTGAGTGGAACTGCCTCTGCCCACTTGGAGAAGAAATCTGTAGCAGTCAGGATGAACCTACACTGGCGGGCTGTTGCCGGTGGATACGGTCCCACTACATCAAGTCCCCATACCGCAAATGGCCAAGAGTACTTGGTGGGGTGGAGGGGCTCCGGCGGCCGATGCAGGAAGTTGGCGTGAACTTGGCACGCATGGCATCTCTTGGCAAATCCAATTCAATCGTGGATCCTAGAGGGCCAAAAGTACCCCAACCTCCGGATTTGATGGGACAGCTTCAGCCCAGCTTGATGGGCGCCACAGGAACCGGCGTGAACATCTTGCATAACTTGAGGTATCTCTACTCCTTGGATGCAACAGAGGAGGACACCATCGAAACTCTGCTTATAAAGGATCTGTTCAAGACTGGGGCTGCTCTGGAGGGTAAATTGCAGCGCGCGGTGTCGGATTCGCTCGCGCTCGGCCCGGTCGTTCGGGAGGCAACCATTTTGGTGGTACTCGACAAAAGGTGCCCTCCAGTCGGAAGTGGCTTCAACCACTGTGTCTAACGAACCCGGGACGCCTGACGCGGAGGGTTCGGCAGTGAGATGACCTACCCGCAGGCCATCATTTTCCTCTTGGGTGACGAGGCCAATGACTCTCTGGTGTGCCACATGTATGATCAAATCATCTTGCTCAGGTTCTACGAGCGACACGGCCAAGCCAGAAAAGGCCTCTTCTTGACCGTTCTGTGACCGTGGGACATGGGTAACCTCTGGTCGAGAAGAGAACTGGGCCATTAGGCAGAGGGTGTACTCCAGCAATGGTGCAAGCACCGGCTTCCTGACGATGTAGTTTCCATTAACCTGTTTGATTACCATCTCGGAATCTCCCTTCACATGTAGATGGGGCACATGGATCTCAAGGGAAAACTCGAGGCCGGTGATGAGAGCCTGGTACTCTGCCTCGTTGTTTGTACAGCCTTCTGAAAATAGGAACGAGTATGGTAGGACGGCTTGCACTGCGGTAATGAAGACAATACCGAGGCCCACTCTGTTGAGCTTGGGATTGTTGATCCACCTACCGGTGGGGCTCCGGGAGGCGTCGTCGAAATGCATTTTCCAAAATGGGACGACATGATCGACTGAGAGGATCACCTCATCAGGAAAATCCAGGTCCAGGGATTGATCCGCGGAGGTTGGATGGGCAGCTAAAAATTCTGCCAACGCCTGTCCCTTAATGGACTTATGAGGTACGAACCTAATATCAATCTACTAGAGAATCACTACCCACTATGCTAGTCGGCCAGTCAGCATGGGGCGGTTCAGGATGTACTTCAGTGGGTGTACCCGGGAGACCAATTGCACCTCATGGTGCTGCAGGTAATGTCGCAACTTCTGCATGGTGAAGACGAGCGCAAGGCAGCTCTTTTTGATAGGGGAGTATCTGACCTCCGTATCGAGAAGAATGTAGTTGAGATAGTAGAGACTGTTCTCAGTACCCTCGTTATTCTTCTGGGCGAGCAGTGCACCGAGGGATCTTTCTAGGGCGGTCACGTAATGGACCAGCGACTTTCTGGAGATGGGTGGCATCAAGACCAGAGGTTGGAGTAGATACTACTTGATTTCCTTGAAGGCAGTCTAACAGTCCTCATCCCATTCGTAGGTAGCACCATTCTTCATGAGCTGGGAAAAGGGATTACACTTGCCGGCCATATTTGCGATGAATCGGCGTATATAGGCAAAGTGGCCTTGAAGGCCTCAAAGTTCCCAAATGTTTCTAGGGGGAGGCATTTGGATGATGGCCTTGATCTTCTTTGGGTCAATCACGATACCTCGGTATCTGACAACAAAGCCCAGAAACTTCCCAGAGGTGACCCCAAAGGCACACTTCAACGGGTTCATCTTCAGGTGACGGGAACGGAGGAAACCGAAAACCTTTTCAAGGTCTTTGAGATGGTCCTGGCAATGACATGATTTGACTATGAGATCATCTATGTAGCATTCCACCAATGTCCCGAGAATCGGCTTGAATATGCGATGCATAGCCCTCTGATAAGTGGAACCAGCATTTTTCAAACTGAATGGCATAGCCTGGTAGCAAAAGGTACCTTGGGGAGCCCTGAACGCAGTTGACTCCTCGTCTTCGGGGGCCATCCGGATCTAGTTGTACCTATAATACAAATCCATGAAAGAGAGAGCTTGGAACCCAGCCATGGTGTCAATCAATAACTCCATCACCGGGAGTGGAAAGTCATCCTTTGGGCAGTGGCGATTAAGATCGCAGAAGTCGATGCAAACTCGGATCTGCCCATTCTTCTTTCTGACTGGCACAATGTTGGCAAGCCACTTGGGGTACTGGAATTCCTTAATGATGTTGGCTTTGCTAAGATTTTCAACTTCGACCTCAAACATAGCACCATGAGAAGGGTGCATTTTCATGGGAGGCTGCTTAAACCCACGATGTTTTGCCGGGAGGCCCAGACGGTGAACGACTACCTGGGGATCTAGTCCTGACATCTCATTGTAACTCCAGGCAAACACGTCACGATGTTGTTTGAGGAAGTCTACGTACTGCTGCCGCTCCTCGGGGGACATGGCTGCACGGATCAATGTGGGTTTCGGATCTACCTCGCTACCATGGTTCACCTGTACCAGTTCATCAACCGTGGTAGAGACGCCTTTCTCAAAGGTGGGGGGAGCATCCTCCAGGTCTTCCTCCCCACTTGTGGGGGGATTTCCCACGACGAGAGATACTTCTGGGATATCAAAACCAGAGGGGCAGCTGGTGCCGGCTCGGGCAGGAGTGGTCATCATATCAGGAGACTCACTTTCCATTGAGACCATAACAATGAAGGCAGTTGACCCTATCCCATCTAGCCATCGGCCTAAGGGGCCATGCTTGATGATATCAAAGCAGTGGTGACGTGTCGGCTTGAGTCGGTGGATTCCAGCCCGGCGTAAGAGACACGTATGGTGTACCGCCGTTGTCATAATCCTGACCTTCCGGTACCATACAGGGGTAGGAGGTTCCGGGATCACCTGATCCTGGTTGATGTAGGAGTACGAGGTGATATTTCGTCGTCGCTTGGAGATGGGAACATGCCTTCCTTGTGTACCCAAAACAACGAAACATTGCCCCATGTCCGGGGTCGTGGCCTCCAATCGGTGGATCAGGAGGACGTAGGCGTCATCCATGCTTGCCCAGGGATCACTTGTGACCGAGGCGGGTTCAACCTCAATTACTAGGATTTGCTTATTCTTACTTTTGTAATAACCCGCATCAAGATAGCGGGCCTCCCAAGAAGCGAAGGGAGACACATCTTCTTGGATCACGCCTACTCGACCATTGAGTGAGTATTTGAGGCACTGGTGATACGACGAAGGGACCACTGCATGCAGATGGAGCCATGGCCTACCCATCAATGCGTTGTAGGCGGTGTCCTACGATACGACAATGAACTCGGTGCTGGAAATTAAGCCACCGAACTGAGTCTTTAGGCGGATCATGATGACTGGGGTTTGCTCGGTCTTGTCGTACCCCTAGATTCTGAGGTCAGAGGGAGTTAAATCACCTTCAGACAGACCCAACATTCGCAACGTCCGAGTCGGAATTAGATTGATTCCGGAACCCATGTCAATGAGGCAATGGCGGACTTCCACACCATTCAAGTGGCCAGTGATGTACAGCGGACGAATGTGCCCCTGTATAGGAGGGTCCTCATCTTCTCCGTAGAACGAGATAACCTCCTGACATTCGGCGTTTTCAATCATCTCGGTATGGAATGCTTTTGCAGCTGCTACCTCTGTCTCAAACTAGAGGGGGCTCCTTAGGGCCTCGGCAAGTGACTCGTTCATTTCGGATGATAGTCGAAGGGCCTCAAGGATAGAAATCCTTGCCGGAATGCTGGCCAGGTGCTTCAGGACAACATTCTTTCATTCTAATCGCAAACCTCTGCCTACAGGAGGTCGTTCGGCATTTGGAGGCATAGCGGGCCCTGCCGGTTGAACCGGCGATCGGCTAGTACTGGGTACATCCTGCTGCCTACTAGTTGAAGTTTGGAGAGTAGTCGCCGGACTAGGATTGGACAGCGGAGGCTGGCCTATAGCCGGGCAAGACTGACTGTGATATGAACGAGGCAGCTCTCCCTGATCCAGTAGCACAAACGGCGGTGGAGGTAGAGCTGAGGGCGTTATATGGGGTTGGGCGTGCTGAGCTCTATGCTGAGCCTGCTGTCTGGTCTCTGTAGCGTGCACGACATGGCTGAAAGTGCCTGCTGACGTACCTCGATGACCGACACGGTTGTGATTACGCTGACGTTGACATCGGATGGAAACGTTGGGGAGGTTCGCCTGGCGTTCCCCCTCGTCGGGAGTCATATAGGGCTTTACCAGCTCCAAGGTGTTAACCGATGCATACCCCTGGCTGTCACTCGAGGTGTCATCCACCACTGGGCGGATTCGGGGAGGAATCACCATTTCATGGGGCATAATGTCGCCGAGAATGCGGGATGACGATGGAAATGATGGTGCACATTGCTTCTTCTTGCATCGCCGCTGCTTGCCCTTTTGGGAAGAGGTCGACTGTGAAGACGATGCAGAGGTAATGGCTACTTCTTCTAAAGGTTCTGGCTGCTTCAGGCGCGCCCGAAGGATACCATGGGAACGGACGAAAGTTTTTCGAGCCATCCAGTCGTCGTATTTCTGGGATCCATGGCTGGGAACCTGCTGCCACTCGCCTTCGATGTCGCTGCCGATCTCTATTCCTGCAAAGACACCCGCCACTTGTGCTGGTGTCGGGCCCAACTTGACTATGTTTTTGTTGACCTGGTCTTGAAGCCAGTCTTTAAACACATAGCATTGCTTGAGGGTGTGCCCTATAATCTGATGATAAGGGTAGTAGTTGGGGTGATCGGTGAGATTCGCCTCTGCAGGCCTTCTGCACTTGGGCAGGCGCACAATCCCTTGCTCTAGAGAACATCAGAAGTAGCCAGGGACCTGATTTTTGTTGAACGAATAAGTCTGGTGCCTTATTTCCGGATAGGGGGGCTTGGGGGCCTGACCCTGAAGAGGGGCCGGAGGGGCCTACAGAGGAGGCGGTGCCTGATTGTCTCACCTGGGTAGTGGTGGCGCGTTGCGCGGGGGAACCTGTCGATTCTGAGGCGGTCGCTGCTGGGCAGGAGCCTGTGCTTGAGGTGGAGGACCTCTGCGGGGGTTGCAGGGATGGTGTCGTTGGCAGTAATTCTAGCTGCCTAGGGGATTCTATTTGGGCCATCGCGGCATGTTCAGCCCTGGCGGTCCTCCTGAATGGGATCATAGGGGGAAACGAACGTGCCTGAATAGCCTGTTACAGAGCTTTCTCAAGCCACTGAGCCATATCTGTGAAATATTTGAACCCTCCAGGGTAGTTCTGGGTAATCAGGGAGGGTACCAGCTCTGTTTTGACGTTCCCCACACACATCATCAGTAATTTATACTAAGTCAGTGGAATATCGAGGGATTACGTAAGTCCCTTCCACCGGGCGATGAAATCTGCAACCCGCTCATCAGGCCTTGGCTTGCACTTGAAGAGGACTGCAATGCTGGTCTTCTGCGTGGTGGAGCTGAACTGGTATAGGAACTGCCGGCGGAGGTCCTCCCAACTGTTCACCGATCCGATCGGGAGTTGGTTGTACCAGACGAATGCCAGACCTTCCAATGTCTGTACGAAACACCGGAGTTTGGCGGCTTCTTGCTGAGCCGGGGTCCCCAGCATGGGGCCACACCTGGAAGAAAAATGTGCCAAGTGCTATGGCGGGTCCCCTGTCCCTTTGAAGGGAGAGAGAGTGGGGTTCCCAAAACCCGGAGGTGCGGGCATATCATCCACCCATGCGGGATAAGGCTTTCCATCCGGTGGGACCGCCACCTACCGCGTTTCCAATGCTTCGAGGCAGGCTGTAAGTGCCTCAATAAGATCATCCGGGTGGGGGTCCCTGTCTTAACGGGGATCCCTAACCACAAGTGCATTGCCAGGTTCTTCAACACGGTAGATGGCTTCAGCAGCTCGTGGATCAACTGGCGGAATGACCTGCGGGGCGACTGGGGGAACCCGGACTAGATTCATCAGATTGCCCCGTCGTTTGTGGGGGTTTGGCGAGACGTATCACGCCCTCTTGCCGTAAGTTTCGGCTTCTGACCTATCTGCGGCAGTAGCATGATCAGGGTTGCCCAGAGTCATCTCACTGGGGGGAAATTGTTTCTGCCCCTACTGCCCCTGCCTGGGATTACCATAGTTGGGCCGCCACTCTGCGGTGCGCTCAGCCAAGTGTTCGTCAACCAGCCTATTCTTCTCAGCAAGCTGCTGGCGTAACGTGGCCTTCTTGGGGTCTTCGTCCGTTTTCTGCACAGAGGCAGACTGGTCAGAGTGCTTGACAGTTCCGACGTGCTCCTTACCATTGCCGATATTTCGACCGAGTACCAGCAACTCGGTGGGTATGGGGAGGCCTAGCAGATTCTTCTGCTGACGGGTAACCCTCCCTGATGGGTCCAGTAGTGGCGGTACGCCCTCAGTGGGTAAGTCTCCATCAAGGAATTCAAGCTCGTCTTCCTTGTCCACTACGTCAGCCATGTGGACCGCGACCCCTCTCGAGGGCATGTCCTCGATGTCGCATAGAGAATCGGTCTGCCGTCGGATATGGTCAAAAAGGAGAGAGGCATAGTGTCCCCAACCACGGAATTGCACATGGGGGGTAGATTCCCTGAAGATTTTGCAGAGTACTTTGAAACTCTGAACACATTTCCGTTGAAGGGCGCTCTGGCGGACTGGTGACTCGGGGTGCTGGGCCACAAGTAGTGCGGCCGAATCGATCAGGCGGCATTGCTCTCCGATTTCTTCGAAGTGCTCTCGACTTCATGGGTATACCACCCGTTCGTAACGAAGGCGGAAGTGTGTCACCCATAGGGATCGACAAAAGAACCCCACTTCTTCATGGGTAAGGGACTCTAGTGCGCGAATATTCAGCGCCGCCGTCGGCCAGAACTTCTCCGAGAAGTAATCCGCTGCAAGAATACTCCAGAAGCTCCTGGGTTTGGACTCGAGGTCGGGCCCTATATTTCCCCACTCGTCAACCGGGGGAGATTGAGGGACTGGTAGCGGTACCGAGGCAGACCTCTGGGATAGAAAACTCGGCGGCAGAGAATACGGCGAACGAGCTGACTGGCCGCTGAATTCCGGGCCATCCTCTGAAGAGTAAGGTGACCTGGCCACGATTTCACGATACGATGGGCTGATAGCCACAGCTTCCGTTACATTCGTCATGGCTACCGGCGATAGGTCATGTCATCACACTACCGTCGTTGGCCCTCAAAATAGCTCTCCGTGATCTCTGGTAGAGGTAGAGGGAGCTTCTGGTGACAATGTCGGTGATTGCGCGGTCGAGACCTGCGGAATTATCAAGATTTCTTCCTCCTGGATGTACCTACGGAGAGAGATGGGAATCTGGTGGACCTCATATTCCGGGAGAATGAGGCTAACGCATCTGGTTCCTGCCCTAGTCCTTGATATGGAGGAGCAGGGAGAAGGTTCCATCACTGAGTCGCATTCTGCTTCAGAGTCGGAGAATCAGGCAGGTTTGATCTCCACCCGGGCCTTCCCAGGACTCTTCTTGTGGCGGAGACGACCCGCTCTCCTGCCCTGGGGTGGATCTTCGGGACAGGGTTGATCCCTATCATGTAGTCTTGGGGCGGCGCTGGCGCCGTGGTGGAGTGGGCCCCCACTCGAGATAGCCGCGGTGCGAGGGGCACCAGGGAAAATGTCGAAGGGTACATGGGGAGGACCTACATGGATAGCACCCATGTGGACGGAGCCTCTGTTGGAATCGGGAGGAGCATGGGGAGGACCTCCATGGTCGATGCAGGTGGAGCAAGGCTGACCTTCACTCCTCGAGTTGCTGGGGCGAGGAGGACCATCGCCGGTTGCAGAGAGGACGTAGGGAGGGCCCCCACGTTGGAGAAGGACTGGATGGGAAGTGCCTTCCGATCGGCGGTCAGGGGCAGGAGGATGGACTCCATACCCTGTATAGTGGGCATGGGAAATGTTTCCGCGCCGAGCGTCACTGCCGCGAGGCAGGTCTTCCTTCGGGATGGGGGTAGCACGAGGCATACCTCCATGAAGAACTTCGGAGTGGGGAAGGACCACGCTCTGTGGAGTAGTGGTACGGGGAGGGCCTCTTTATGGGGTGACATCACTGCGGGTTAGTTCGCGGCGATCACCACTCGGGCCTGCAACCCGGAGAGTCAACCCAGCCTGCCCATGGGGTGGTTGGGGTCTCGATCCTGGTTGGGTGAATGAGTGACCCTGCTCACTGTATGTAGGGACTTCATGATGCACGTCGGCAGTGGATAGGGCCACTGTAGCTGTCGACGTCGACACATCTGGGTGAGCGTCCTTAGCCTGGGCCTGGCACTGACGTCGGGTCAGGCGAGCGGGTGCAGGTGGTGCAGGGGCATGGCCTGCCTGCTCTTCCTGCGGAGTCGGACCGCGGCACTGACGCGGCTGGGTAGGAGCTCGTTCCTGGAGCCCTTGGGTTGGGACCCTGAGTGGGCTGAGACGGACGGCGCCCGCCTCATCAGCCTAAGGCGAGGAGTCGTCAAGGGGTGTCGAGGACAGGCTCCCGAAACGGTTGAACGTTGGGGTGGGGAGAAGGGGATCCTTGCGCGGCCTGTTAGGGCGGCATTGACGGCGGGGCCTGGAGGCCTCCAGGTCCAAGCGGTCCATATCCCAAGTTGGGATGACCCCTTCCTCCTCGTATCTGCGCACGAGGTTGTTGATCACCCTTCGCTGGATGACCTCTGATGGGGAAAGGGGACGTGGGCGCCCCATATTCTGTGATGTGGCGGCCATCGTGGCGGTAGCGGTGCCATGTGGGGTGGATGTGGCGATGTTTCCCCTGCCCCTGCGTAGGCGAGTGGGCGGTGATCACGTCTCTGTACCAGCAACCTGGTTCCTGAGATATGAAGGGATCAACTCCTCAGCACTGAGAGGAAAAGGATTGACAACCAGTGCCCCAACGTCCTTCCATTATCCACGTCTGTATGAAGGATCCACGCCAACACGCTGTAGAACGGAGTTCCCCACATTCTACTGCCCCGACTTCCGGTGAGTTTCACGACAGGCCCGCTATTTGCTTGGTGGGACCAGGCACCGGATATCTGGATCCGGTGACACGTCAATCTAATGGTGTCTCGAACACTACTAATCTCCATATTGAGAAGAATACTTTCATGTCGGGTTCACCATTTCTGTTTCTGACGCTTTTTCCAGGGCGCGTGCATCCGTCCGTCTGTGGAGGAGGACGCGCTGCGCTTGTTGCCCCGCGTTCCCGCTTTCCAAAGGCGGGCGACATTCGCTCCTTATTCAGGGACGTCTGCTCCATGATCGAAACGGGATGATGGGATATTAGTTCTTCCTCCTGTGGATTCCTCCTTAGAACTCGTCACCTAGTCTGGGTCTCCCTCATAGATTTAATATGTTGTTCGTGAAACTCTTCCCAGTGCCATGTTTCCATGGGCGCCGGTTAATTACACTGCTTCTGTCGGGACATTCCAAAGGGTCCGGTCAGGGCAGCAACCTTCAGTCTAGGGAGTAGTCACGTTGAGGCATCAGTAGCGTGTCTGGATGCTGGGGAACCCGGTATGTCTGTCTATTATCCCTGATCACAGGGCTTCTCGAGGGCGAGGAAGCCCGAGGCATCCCACATCGAGCGCAGGGAATTATATTCCGTAGGCACATATCTGAAGTTATCCTCAGATTCTCGTGTTTTAACACAAGGTACACCGCGAGTTTAACGTCCAGCAGAGATGGATCATCCCGATCGGAGCATTAGCTAGAATAGATCGGATTGAGGGATTTCCCTTGAAGGGATGCCGATAACGGGGCCAGCCCATGGGCGGCTATGAAGAGGAGCGTATCGACATGGTCTCACCGAGATATGACGGTCCGAGTGAGAATCAGGATGGGTGATGGGTGGATGAATGGAGTGGAGGGGGGATGAAATGGGACCATCACAAGGGCGACAGTGAAGTTGGGCTTGAGCCTTGAAGAGGATTCCTACGTATCCCCATGGTAGGGAATTAAAGTCCGTGTAGTTCGGGATGGTGTCGGTGAACTGACGTGAAGGTGGACCTTGGCCCGATGGGCATCGTCAGCGAACCGACGTGAAGGTGGACCTTGGTCCGATGGGCATTGTCAGCAAACCGATGTGAAGGTGGACTTTGGTCCGATGCGTCGTCGAACCGACGTGAAGGTGGACCTTGGTCTAATGGGCATTGTCAGCGAACCGACGTGAAGGTGGACCTTGGTCCGATGGGTGGTGGGCTTGATCCTCAGGGAGGCTTCCTACGTACCATGCCTTGACATGGATCAAAGACCTCATTGTTCAAAGGGTTTCATCGGTGAACTGACGTGAAGGTAGACCCATGGGTCCACTAGTGGTGGGCTTGAACCTGGGGAAGGTTTCCTACGAACCATGCCTTGACAGGGATCAAAGTCCTCTTAGTTCAAAGGATTGATGGAATACAGTTTAACGTCATGCGGGACGGTAGTGAACCTTGACGTGAATAAACAACGGGCAATGGGTGTCGACGAACCGACGTAAATGAGGGACCTTGGTCCGATGGGAGATGGGCTTGAACCTCTGGAAGGCTTCCTATGTACCACGCCTTGACATGGATCAAAGTCATCATAGTTCAAATTGGGTAATACAGTTTAACTTCATGAGGGACGGGGGTGAACCGACATGAATGAGGGCGGAACGACCGGATGGTGGGTTTGAACCTCGTAGAGGCTTCCTACGTACCACGCCTTGACATGGATCAAAGTCCTTGTAGTTAGGGTTGGTCACAACGGCTTGCTGTCAGACTGGAATTGAATTTTAACGTCATGCTGGAAGTAGGTAGAACTCGACATGAATTGGATGATGGGTGGTGGGTGTCGACGAACCGACGTAAATGAGGGACCTTGGTCTGATGGGAGATGGGATTGAACCTCTGGGAGGCTTCCTACGTACCACGCATTGACATGGATCAAAGTCCTCGCAGTTCAAATTGGGGAATACAGTTTAACATCATGCGGGACGGGGGTGAACCGGTGTGAATGAGGTCGGAACGATCGGATGGTGGGTTTGAACCTCGTAGAGGTTTCCTACGTACCACTCCTTGACATGGATCGAAGTCCTCATAGTTTGGGTTGGTCACAACCGCTTGCCATCGGACTGGAATTGCTTTTTAACGTCATGATGGACGCAGGTAGAACTCGACATGAATTGGATGATGGGTGGGCTTGAACCTCGTGGAGGCTTCCTACGTACCACGCTTTGACATGGATCAAAGACCTCGTAGTTAAAATGGGTGTGCAGTTTAATGTCATACGGGACAAGGGGCATACAGTTTAACGTCATGCTGGACGAGAGCATGCAGTTTAACGTCATGATGGACGAGGGTATGCAGTTTAACATCATGCGGGATGGGGCGTGCAGTTTAACGTCATGCTGGACGAGGGCGAAACTCGATGTGAATGAACGACCGAGTAATGCGGCTTGAACCTCATAGAGGCTTCCTACGTACCATGCCTTGACACAGATCAAAGTCCTCGTAGTTCGCTGAAGGTAGGGGTCCGGGTCGGTGCTCACTCTAAGCCCACGTGAGTCATGCTCGGTGTGAGAAACAAGAGGTTGCAAGGACCTGACGATCACGTCACGAAGGATGCGTCCGTGAGAAGCGAAGAGGGGCTTACGTGTTAGGCGGCCCGTGGTGTTGGGACTTACTCCATGATGGAGGCCCAGAGTGCGACAAAGCGCAGCGAAAGTGGGACTCGGGACCAATGATGGGAGGTGCCTCGTTCCCTATTACACCCTCCACTGACCATGGTAGTGGGGAATTACGGAGATGTAGGTGTGAAACCATCCATTGAGAAGGCTAGGGGCTTATGCTCTGAGGAAGCCCTTCCCCCACGGACAAACGCCGCTCCGTTGAGAAGGATCTCATCCCATGTGAGGGGGAGTCCGCTCCCCTGGGGACGAGTGGCGTAAAAAATGTTCGAGCTGGGGGGAACCTTCGTGAGAGGAATGAGGTCGGGTCACAGTTTAACGTCATGTGTTGAGGACATGATGCTTGGAAGTTTAACGTCCTGCAGCTCGGATGAGGTGCGTTCACTGCGCACCCCTAGGACTTACATAACTGGTACCCTCTGGTCCTTGGGGAAGGGAAGGTACTAGTAAGGACATAGTAAAGGGGGGTTGTGGAGCGAACCATCAAGGGGTCCACGTTAGCGTGGCTATGCGAATAAGTAATAGCCGTTAGTGTGCCTATATGAAGAAGCATTAGGAGAAGCAACACTATGAGTGGTATTGTCCATGGGACATTGAAATCACATCGTGCAAACCTAGAGGGTCGCAAGGGAAGAGGATTTTCCAAGAAACGGAGTGTGCTTTGCGAAGTGGAGTGCCTTGGCCATTGCATGGGTCATAGGTGTGAGTGGAGGGTGCTTCGCGAAGTGGAACAGTATTCGTGGAGTACTGCCTTGTGAAAAAGGGGTGCCTCGCGATGCAGGGTGCTGCGAAGCAGTGTGCTTCGCGATGCGTAGCGATCCTACCTTAGCATAGGGATCACTAGTACAGCTTGGGTGTTTCGCGAAGAATAAAAGCTCCGCGGCTGCCCGGGTTCCCTTGGGAATCCCCTTCCTTCGCGAATGACCTTGAGCTTCATGAAGGGCATCCCTCTCAGAAGAGGGGCTCAAAACGAGATAAAGTAAAGGAGTCTCGTGAAGTAGAAGTACCTCGCGGAGCTCATGATTCCCGGGGCAATGAGTGCTTCACGATTCGGGAGGGGAGAAGCCGAAAGGTCGGATTGTCCATCTTCGGGACTCAGGGGGAGTCCAGTATTTTTAGGGAAGGGGCGCCGCGAAGCAGAACTCGCGCGCTGCGTCAGGTGCTTCGTGGCACGCTCGCGAATGTCAACGTCGTCCGTGAAGAGTTACCGCCTTTGGAGCTTCGCGGCGGGCTCGCGAACGTCAAATGCGTTCGCAGAGAGTTACCACCTCTAGAGCTTCGCGGCAGGCTTGTGAAAATCAAATGCGTTCGAGGAGAGTTACTACCTCTGGAGCTTCATGAGACCGCGATGCTCGGGGTGCTGCCCATCGGTGCTTCACGTCGGTGCTTCGCGAGGAAGCGTGCCAGCCTTCTTTTTCGTCCCTGCCTTTCGCACAATATTTTGGCGCCAACACACGGTCTATGCATATAACCTTAAAATATTCGCACTTTCGTCCAACATGACTCTAAACTATGGAAAAAAATCCCCAATGTGTCCAACATGACGTTAAATGGTGTACTATTTTGTCCTCACTGCATGACATTAAACTGCACAGTCCCCCTTTCGTCCAACAAGACGTTAAACTCTATTTTCCCCGTCGTCCTAACTACATGTCGCTAAACTGTACAGAAAGTCTGTGATACATCCTACATGACATTAAACTGTACTATTGTCCTTGCTACATGACACTAAACTGTGCAGCACCAATAGTCCTAATTGCAAGACTCTAAACTGCATTGTCCCTTTATATGTCCTACATGACATTAAACTGTACTTTTGTCCCTGCTACATGACACTAAACTATGCAACACCAATAGTCCTAATTGTAAAACTCTAAACAGCATAGACCCTTTATATGTCCTATATGATATTAAACTATTCATCGTTAAGGTTGTTGTTACCTCTTGTTTCTCACATCGAGCATGACTCACGTGAGCTTAGAGAAAACCTCAACCATAACACTATCTTTGGGCCGCTAACCATGTGTATGTCCCAACAACATTTTTGTTAGGGTCATTTTCCCCAAGAACAACTTGATCATTAATCAATTCTTTAATTGAACTACACAGAATTTGATCCTTGCCTTCTATGCTGGGTATGTAGGCAACCTCCCAAGGTTCATGCCCAAAACCAATCTCCTCACATCAGTTCACCTCCATCTCATACGATGTTGATTCGTGAAACCACCCCTAGAATCAATATCTTTACATTGGTTCACTTTCGTCCTTGTTATACGACGTTAAACAATACAACACTTTTGTCCAGTATGACAATAAACTACGATATTCTTTGATACGATCACCTGAGAGGGAACCATTATTTACATTGATTTTTTCAATCATGTTTCATTTCAAAGACTACGTGCATACATGGCAACGCCCAAGCCTTTTATCTTGGGTTAAACCATCATTGTACTAAAGTCCCCTTTCACCCTTCACATGTATGATCCAAATTTGTACAAAGGGTATTTATAGAACTACGGGGTCTTGATTACCATCCTTATGTGATACGTAGGAACATTCGAGTGTCCCTCGAATCCAGACCCATGTCTTTGGGCCTAACCCCAAATTCCATTTTCAGTCCCTTGGCTGAAAAGTCCCCATGAAAACACACATTGTGTATTTCTTAAAATGGTCCAAGATCTATGACCCTAAAATAAGATCTCTAATCCTTTTATCCCACATGACGTTAAACTATAGTATAAGAACTACGTATGGATTGATTATCATCCTTATGGGATACGTAGTGAAGTCCAACATTTCAATTCAGGACCCAGCCACAATATAATTATGGTTAGCATTGATCTGTGTATCTCTATGTACATTGAACAATATGCATCATTATGTGTCATAATCTTAACCTTAAATATTTTCAGATTTTTATAACCCTTTTCATGACTTCTAGTCACGAAAATGTCAAACTTCTGAGAGTTCTTTTGCCTGACTATGCAGCACATTCCCATAGGTGGCCTTGCATAAACAGTCTACACAACAGACTTGTTAGCCAAAAGATACTATTATTTGACTATGCAGCCAATACCCTTAGGTGGACCTGCATAATTCAACACCCTAATGGGTTTTTTGGATAGTGGTAACTTCATTCTTGGGAAGAATTCCTCTTTTTTCCTTATTTTCCTTAAATGACAGTATCTAGGGATCTGCAAAAATAGCAATCCTTAACATATTTGTCCCATATCCCTTTTCATGATTTGAAAGTATTCAAATTTATGGTTTATATTCTCCTTCCCTACGTTTGGGTTAGACCTTCGTAGGAGTGATATTCATCCAGTTCTTCGATAATCTTGTTTGGAAATATCTTCTCTATATTCAAGTACCTCATTCCATATAGCAAACTCTATACTTTGGAAGATTTGAATCTCCATAAACTTTCACTGGCTTTTAGCACTAGGAAAGTAAATTTATGAGAGTTATGTTGCCTGACTATGTAGCACGTGCCCATAGGTGGCTTTGAATAAACAGTCTACATAACAGACTTGTTAGCCAAAAGATACTATTTTATTTAACTATGCAGCCAATGGCCTTAGGTGGCCCTGCATAATTTGACCCCCTAACGGGTTTGTTAAATAATGGTAAATTCATTCTTGGGAACTACTTCTTCTAATTACTTTTAGCTCTTTTTAATAACATTCCTCAGATTCAAATATTCTTATGTCATAGCTTACATATTTTCCCTCATACTTGAGTATGGTACTATGTTTTCAGATGAGTTTTCAGGGAATTGAGTCAATTCTAATCCATTTCGGTCAAAGCTATTTCGAGCTTAAACTTTAGCCATTTTATGTCTGATGTGCATGACTTTAAACTGCCCACAAAAGACAAGGGAACTCTAAATAAAAATCGAGTTCCAGCTCACTAAACATACATTTAGTATGATTTAGGTAACATTGAGCAATTAAAAGATTTGATGTTTGTAGGGTTATTTACATTAATCCTAGTAAAAATCAAACTATGCTTACTAGGCCCATTGGATTAGGTAAAATCTAAAGCATGTAGAAAAAGAGAATGCAGGTACAAATGAGTGAAGGTGAAAGTGTTTTTCATTGATACATAAGAGTTATAAAGACATCCATAGATTGGAGTCTCTTCTCTTTTTCAAGAATTACAAGAGGCTTTCAACATAAGTCTTCAATTGATGAACCACATCCCGAGCTTAATCAGCAGCTACTTTAAGCTCATGCACTCGACCAACTCCACTCTTTTCAGCCTGATGGAGTGCTTTCTTGGCATCTGCAATGGTCTTCATACCATTTGTTTGAACTCCCTCTAGTGAATTATTGAGTTGGTCAAGTTCCCCAGTAACAGCATCCAACTATTGCTGAAGGTGCATCTGCTGGACAACTTTTTCTTTGATTTTATGCTTCAGCTCTTTCATCTTGGAAGCATAATCAGCCTCAGCTTGGGATACCGCATCCTCAAATTCACCGATGTTAACTGACAATTTCACCCTGGTCAGATCTTCGTGGCACTTTTTCTTCTGCTCCCTCCTGAAAATGATCAGTTTCACTGCGGTATGGATCTTTTCATATCCAAAACCGCCAAGTACTAGTATGAAAAATTGGGATGACAATTGAGGAAATTTCGATGATATCTCTTCTAAAGGCACCTCAGATATGATTTTCCATATATTGTTCCATGCCTTGCATCGTGAAAAGCTGAATGCTTAAAGCATATTTGGGTCTGATTCAACATCATCATCAAAGGGGGGCAGGTATTCTGGGATTAATGCGCTTAAGGAAGTGCCCTGTTCTACTCTTTCCCCCCTGACTTGTGCTTCTTCGCTTTCAATTCCCATGGGGTTAGAGGCTGAGGCCTCACCTCCAGAACTAGCCACTGCAGTTGACGGCCTACATGATTAATTGAAAGCGTTGGTTAGCTTCAAAGGATAACAAAAGAATCGACTGTCTTGAAAATTAAGTACAATCACAAATATTGTTATCCCTTACCCGATGGTGGGTCAGCAACCTGAGAAGACTCCTCCCCATCTTTCCTAGTTTCAACAGGATCTTCAAGATGGGTCTCAGGAGGTTTTACTGGGTTTAGCTCTACTTGAGTTAATATTTCTGCAATGGTAGGGTTGACATCAATGTCCACACCCTCTTCAGGCATTGGCAGTTCAGCAGCTTCTACGGATGAAACTTCATATTATTTTCAGTCATGATTAGAAGTGTAAATTAAAAAAAAATTACTGGGCGAAGGATAACACTCACTCCCAAGGTCTTCTAAATCACATGAAAACTTAGCATGATCATAAAATTCTACGAATGTCACGCTAGGATTCATTATTTCATCCAATGATATTTCAGAATCCTGGTATGTCTCACTAGTGGGAGCGTTTGTTGCATCTTCTTGATGACTTACGTCCTACAACCCTTGACCTTGGACAACATCTTCAGATATAATCACAGCATCAGTTGCAATAGTCGCCAGAAGCTCTAATGCAGGAGTTGAACCTGAAGTATCACATAATGGAAGTCAGTCGTTATTTCGTTCATCATTTTTATGAAGCATTGTTGACTTACCAGAAACAGGTTCTTCTCTTCTTGAAACAGTAGCAGGAAGGATATTGCGAATAGATGCTAGCTCTTCTCCAGGAGCATCCATGTAATCTTGGATCTTTTATTGTTCCACATCACCCTCCATGGTCTTTGAAGGAGGATCAGTCCATTCCCTCAGGGGGGAAATTTAAGAAGCCCCTACAATCCCCAGTAATATGAGTAACCATGTGGTCATGAGTATAAACTCATGATTACTTGAAGGAATTACCACTGCTAATGAAACGTTAAGATGTGGACTTCCACCTTTGTTACCTTTACTTCTTTGGTTTTTTGGGAGCATCAGTTGTCTCCCTTATTGGAACTTGGATTGGAGAATGGAAGGCTATGTCCAGTGCCTCATTCATGGCCTACTAGCCTGGAGATATCTCGCCTGGATCACGAGGAGAATCAACAGTATCCCCGAAGGCAGTACCACCAGTGCTATACTGTGGTGATGGAACCCCAGTTCCTTTCTTTGCAAGCTGCAAGATGAAGAAAATAACTTCCTTAAGTAATAATGCATAGACTGAAATCAAGTTGCAAAGAAAATAAGTAATGAAAACTTACATCTTCAGGAGCCACATACTCATGCCACTCCTCACCTCCAGAACCACCAGCCCCCTCAGTGGCGCCACGATCGATCATTTCCTTCACCCGCCTGGTGAGAGAGTCATCAGTAGAATATATGAGAATTTACAGCTCTATGATATAAGCCCGAACTTCATTGAGGTTGTCCTCAGATTGAAGATTTGTAGAACCCATAAGATTCCTATTCTAGGTAGTTGTAGGCCCTCACAAAAATCCAGCTAGGCGGTCTCAGTACCAAAATATAAACTCTGCCATAGCTGGACAACCTCTGGTCTTAGATATGAAGGCTGTGAGGAAGGTCCTACAATTTTTGACTTCAATTTCTTCCAAGCTCCTACAACTACAGATAGAGAATGAGAAAGTAAGACTTATTGCTTTATAAAGTAGAAATGATTAAATTACTACAATGAAGTAACTCACCAGGAGTTGATGGAGTTGGTCTTTTAATTATGGCCGGAGGATTATATCGGGCACGAAACCGCTTTGCCGCTGGTTGTGCCTCATCATCCCCATCATGGTAATTCGGTGAATCAGTTCTAGAAGAGGAGTCTGTCGAATCAACATCAGGTGGGGAAGCATCACCTTCAAGACGAAGGTTTTATTTATCTATAGTCCTCTTCCTTTTCCCCACCTGATAAACTGGGTGATTCAATATCCCTTTGGGGTATGATGCTATCCAGTGTTCGGCATAATATGTAGTCAAATTATGTGCCGCTTTTTCAACTGGTAGATCAAATACTACCCCAGTTTTCTCCCTTGACATCAGCAGCCATAGTTCCCGAGCAACCATCAGATGTTGCTCTAACCAGACATGTACCAGAGGAGATACAACAATCTGTTGCAGACATTTTAATTGACGTGAAAATCTATATGGAGCATAGGCCTCACATATGATTTCACTGTCAATCCTTGAAACTAGCACACCATCCCTGCAAGCTAGCATGTATGCCCTCAAATCCAAATCGGCTATCCCATCATCAACAAACCGCCTAGTTTGAGGACATCCATAGTAAAAGAAGTTGAATTCCTTAATCATGCTCAGCCTCACTTTCATATCATAAGCATTAACATCTAATGGAGCAACTCCAAGGAGTGCTTGCACTGACAGCCTCATAGAACTTCTAGGAATTTGTAATCCATTCTGTACATTGTATGTCCAGAAGTGAGTTCCATCCATCCCCACAAAACATGGAATGGTCCCACTATTCTTAAAGGATATTTACCCATGAATACATGAAGTAAACTCCTGTGAATCTTTGCTAAAATGGGTGTATCCATCCCAACGATTTTCCCTCTGACAACTTTGCCGCAATAACAAAGGTCCCTGGCCTGACACCTCCCTTCGAATCCCTGACCGACAAGAGATAAAAACTGATCCACATTTCCAAGAAGCCCTCCAGACGAGTCTTCTTTGGGATTCTTTGATTCACTTCATATCCCCACTTCTCGAACTCTCCTACTTCTAGAGTTGGCTAGAATGTGCCAGGAGCACCCCTCTTCTCAGGTTTTGGGCAGGTGGTAGGACGTTTGGGCCTCTTATCCTTGGATTTCTTTATCTTGGATCCTTTTTCTTTTGGATCCTTCTCCGTTGGCTCCCTCTCTTTCTTCTCAATAATAAATACATTCATCCATTCCTTCGGATAAATATACTTTCTAGAATGAGTTAATGAGGTCTCTAAACTCTTGAGCCTATGGACGATCTTAAATAATTCCTGAGCTAAAGCAGAAGTCTTCTCTGAATCATTCCAAGTCACCTTGGGAGGAATGAATTCATCATACATATCGCCCAAAATTGGAGCCCCTGAAATCTTGTGGACATCCCACAAACTGATACCTACTTCTCCATGAGTCAGATGGAAAGAATTAGTTTCTGGGCTCCAGTAGCTGAGTATATCTGGCACGAAGTTATCATGTCTGTAAACATATGTTTGCCCGACCCATACAACTTCATATATTGCAGCTCTCTTCAAATCCTCGACAAACTTTGCACATGTTTGTCACACCCTGTATGCCCACATCCAAGTTGGCTTCACGCCTCCCCCAGGACAGAAGTCCCAACTTTTCTTCCAGCCTTTGGATTGATCCATCTGAGCATTTCGGAAGATTGATGAATGAAAATGTGGTTGCATCTCAGGTGTATGATTTTTCAGATCTCTTGTGCAAGGGATATGATGCATCATGTAGGCCTTCTCCACAGTTCCAGCATTTATAAATACTCCTTCACCTGAGATATTTTCGGAAGCAAAGTTGGTGTAATTCTGAAACCACGAAAATGGAAGATAGTTCTTTTCTTCTGGAATGGTAACTTCTTGCAAATGACCATAGCCATACAAAGGCAGATAAGTTCTCTGTGGGAAGTCACAATGATATTTCTTCAGATACATAACCAAATTCAGAAGAGTGCTATCTTTGACAGTATAATAATCATGGCCAATGACGTTCATCATATCATTTATCAACTTGCTAGCCAGTTCATCAACTATTCCGGGTCTAAGAGCCATTGAATCTGCACAAAAGATGAATAAAATAAAATTCTTAAATGGATTGATTTTTTATAAACATTGTGAAGAAATATGAAAAAATGGAAAAGGCACTAAGGCACGCAAGTATAAACTTGGAGCACAAGTGTTCTTGTGCCACACTATTTTTTACCACGCAAGTATAAACTACGCAAGTACAGATACCTAGACAGCAGCGTGACGACAAGGAAACAGCGGAAAGAAGAGACTTGCGCGACGAAGATAACTTGTGCGGTGAGAGCTTGAGAATTTGGAACCAGATGCTATGCACGGGCAAGGATCCTATATTTATAGGCTAGGAGGCCTATCTGCACGCCTACACCCAGTGCGCTCATGCCTTGACCGACTCGAACCTGCGCACCAAGTGTTGCACACTGAACACTTGCGCGCCACCATTCCTTTGGATGTCTCCTTTTTCCTCAGAGTCACATATTCATTTTCTTTTGGATCCAACTCCGAGGGGGGACTTTTGTTGACTCTCCTTTTCTTCACAGTGTCTAAAGATTGGAAAAGAGGAATATCTTAGATCAAATTGATTCATCCATTGAAGAAAATATCAAAACATCGGCAAGGGGATGAACAAGGAGAAGATTTCCCATAAGTCACGCAAGTTTCCTCATAGTCGCGCAAGTCCACATGCGTGACACATTATGGTCATAGAAGTGACTTGCGCGACCTAAGTGATAACCACCCGGGATATTCTCCTGCCTATAAATAGACCTTGTGGGCCCTCCATTTTGAGGAGGAATTTCTCCAGAAACTCAGATTTGAGCTCCCGGCGCCCTAGTCTCTTCTCAAAGCTTCCAGAACACTTCTAAGGTAATTTCTTACCTAGAAAGAAAGATCTAAAGAGGGGGAGGAAGGCCTAAGGGTTGAAACTCATCGACCCTTGCGCACCTAGGTGGCCATCCCCTAAAGGAAATGGCCACACTTGCGCGCTACCTCACTCCATCAATTGAACCTGCGCGCCCCTCTCCTGGAAGAACCTCAAGAGGATTCTAAAGGCCTTAACCAAAAGTCGCTCAAGTATTACCCTGCTGGTTGAACACCGCGCAAGTACACAACATGTCGTGCAGGTATACCTACGTGACCAAGACTTGCGCACCCATGCAGTACCTGCGCGCCTGCCAGTACTTGCGCACCCCTGCCTTTTTGGGTGCCCTTATTTCCCATTTTACCCCACTTATGCCATTCCACCTCTCCTATTAAATATTTAGTCTTCAAGACACTCTTCAAATCCATTTATGGCGTGATTTATTTATTTTAATTCTCTATCTAAAAGTAATTCGGTGGAATATCCCTAAAAAATGAGTGATTTACACATATTTATGTCACTAAAGATTGAGATTTCATTCATTCAACCTCATCCTTTAAGATGAGAGAATCCAATACTGGGCCTCCTTTTCAGGAGTAAGTCCCAGTCATAATTCCTTTAACCTAGGCCTCCTTTTCAAGAGTATGTCCCAGTCATAATTCCTTTAACTTGGGCCTCCTTTTCAGGAGTAATTCCCAGTCATAATTCCTTTAACCTGGGACTCCTTTTCAGGAGTAAGTCCCAGTCATAATTCCTTTAACCTGAGCCTCCTTTTCAAGAGTAAGTCCCATTCATAATTCCTTTAACCTGGGCCTCCTTTTCAGGAGTAAGTCCTAGTCAAAATTCCTTTAAACTGGGCCTCATTTTCAGGAGTAATTCGTAGTTATAATTCCTTTAACCTGGGCCACCGTTTCAAGAGTAAGTCCCAGTCATAATTCCTTTAACCTGGGCCTCCTTTTCAGGAGTAAGTCCTAGTCATAATTCCTTTAATCTGGGCCACCTTTTCAGGAGTAAGTCCCAGTCATAATTCCTCTTAATCAATCCCAATTTACCCTTGATCTGGGATTCCTTCTCTGGAGTAAAACCTAATCATCAATCCTCTCCTAATTTTGGGCGTCCTTTCCAGGAGTAAGTCCCATGTTATAGAATTCAAATCTCCATGAAGCACATATACCTTTATGGACCCTGTTCCGGGATTTCTTCTCTGAAGTTAATCCTAATATTCATCTATTTTGGGCAGTCATACATATATAAGTCACACATCATTTCTTATAATTGCATATTTCATGGACCAATTTTCTAATTTTTAACAATACCTATTTTTTCTCACACCGAGCATGACTCACGTGAGCTTAGAGGGTAAAAGTAATTATGAAATCTTTCTTTGAGCCATCAATCATAAACATCATACTCGCCACTCGAACTATGTGGGTTCTGATTCCTTTTCTAAACAAAGGATACGTAGGTAGCCCGTCTGCGGGTTCGATTCCAACTCTGAAATAATCCATGTCCTTCTGAATGACAATACACTTCAAGTGCCCCACTGAGTGGCTTTAAAACCAGCATGGTCATCATAATGACCAAGAGACATCAATATAAATATGTCAAAGGGTACCACTGACCAAGAATCTCTAATAATTACAGATGATTCTCTATCGATGAAGAACCTCTAATACATATAAAACATTCTCTAAATTTCCTACATATCGATCATTTATTGTCAGATCTAAAGGAAAACTTATTTTATTCTTGGTAATGTAATAAGGATTCACGAACATAACTTAAATCTATAAAGAGAGTCCCGGAGTAGGAAATAATTCCCCTCAAAAAGGTGCGATGAGTCCGACCACCCATCCTCTCGACCAATGAAAATTCCTAAGCCTCATCTGTCCACAACTAATGAGCACCTACATTTGGAAAGTAGGTCTGCATGGATGTGGAATCATTAGAATGTTTCAAGTTCTACGAAAAAACCCGTTAGAAACCGATCAGAATGTTTGAACCTCACATCAAAGGAGGCCATCCTCAAAATCCAAGGGAAACAACATGATAGCAGGAATGCTTAGAAAAAGATCTTGTTCTGTATTGTTGGTCGAGTCATGAGGACAATTAGCCTCATTTCAACAATCCTTTTGGGGCAAGGATAGTTCTTCATATCATTATTCAATGGTTGTTACCCCACCACTACTACAACGAGTGAATTAGGCACAATGTGTGGATACTAACTTTGACACCCTTTAGAATAGGATATCCACAACACATTTTCCTGATTGATATTCCAAAGGAGGGGAGCATTTCATTCATTTCAGAGGACGTTCGATAGTACACGTGAAATTGTGAGGATATTTATTCAAGATGTTTCTCACATAACTATTGTAGGTACATCTAGGTGTGGTAAATATGTACCTAAACATCCAATATTTATTTTGGTGGATAAAGATGAATAATGTATTTGTAGAGTTTGTCTCTCAATTCCACACATGACAGGAAGTGAAATCTAAGAACTATGTTTCAATGTCATTTACCCAACCCATTGAGGTGTTAGAGTGGATGTGGGATGTGATATCCATGTAATTCTTGAATGTATTACCACGTATGTCTTGGGGACAAGATCCCATTTGATTGATCATAGAATGACTCACCATGATAGTTCACTTGTAAGAAATTGGGTAATAAGGTTTTGTATAGAAATTTGGATGCCTCCTCGTGTTGGAGATATTTCATCTCCATGGAGTTCCATTGGATATTATCTCCAATCATGAATCCATTTCCATAATCTAGTTGTGTAAGATATTATATGAGGCTTTTGGGACTTAGTTATTCTTTATCTCAACCTCCCACCTTTAGAATGACAACGAGATAGAGCTGACAATCCATGTCATGGAGGACATGTTTATGAGATTGCTTGTTGGAATTTTTCCATAGTTGGGGGGATAACCTATAACTAGTGGAATTTTCATAAAAAAATACCATTAATCCATTTATATAGAGCCATTGGAGGATATTTGTAGGAGACCATGTAGGTTATCACATTGCTAGACAGACCTCAAAAAGTTGTCACTAATGGGCCGTAATGTGGTGTGAGATATAATGAAAATAATCAGATCATATAAGTGCAGAAGGAGACTACATTGATCCATTAGAATAAATATTCTTATAAGATAAGGCGGCCTTTAGATTTTGAGATAGGAGACCATGTGTTACTAAGGGTCTAACCATGACATGGATTCAGGATATTTGGTTGGGGAGGAAAGGTATCTATGAGATTCAACTATTCATTTCATATTATACATTGAGTAGGCGAGTTGGAGTACTGCTTAGCTCAGCCTCTATAGTTTGACTGCGTACATGAGGTCCTTCATATGTCCTATTAGGGGAGTTTTGTGCATGATCCATCACACATTATCGATTGGGTCCTGTTGGACATCACAGTTGGAGAAACATTTGTTAGGTATACAATAGAGATCAAGGATCGACCTTAGAGGAGCCTTTATGGGTGATTGATTACTTCGGTGTGTGTCTGATGACAGCATGATAATATCCATGATATCACATCAGAGTAGGAGGCTGATATTTTTTCTCAATACCCAAATCATATTGAGTAGATATTGTTTTGGATTATTAGAGATGTTAATCCCCATGGTGGGGGGGGATAGTGTAACATCATAGTATTTCTATATTATTTTTAAATATTATATATAGTATTTTTTAAAATAGTAATTGAGATGACATGAAATTCCAAGGACTATTGTCCCTAGAATTATGGTTTGAAATATATTAAATATATTTAATAGAATTCATGAATATTTTTCCTAAATAAAGGAATACTTCATTAGTTACCTGAATCAGAAATCATATGAGATTGTTGAGTTTATAATTGTGTTTTTACCCAATGAACATCATAACATTATCCCACGCTAGTCATTTGAGAAACAGTTGTCACTGTGGTGATGTTAATAAAATAAATTAAGAGATGATTTTTTCTTGAATATATCAACCTATATCTTCTTTAAATATCTGGATTTTGATATTTTCTATGGTTTGTCGGCTAATCCCTTGAGATGTAGATACCGTTGGAAGAGAGCCTTCTCAACGGATGACAACATGTCAGAATCAGATCATGGCTCATAACACCAAAATATCTGGAGGATCTCGACAATAATGAAAATCCCGCTATTCTTCATCAACGGTTGTTACAAAATCCATTTAAAATGTTTTTTATATAGATTTATTCGATTTTAAGGATTCATACGATGAACATGGATCTATAGACTAATAGATCTATCCATGTATCATGAATATTTTTTAGATGGGTTCATTAAATGATATGTTTGGAGAATTAACAGATTTTGTTCAATTTTATCTTATGGAAATGAATCATGATCGACATGAACATCGATCAAGGATCGTTCCTTTTGTTTGTTTATGTTCTTTTCTCCAGCAATTATTTGATTATCCATGTGAATTATTTGTTTGGAATGGGGTTCAAATATTACAAATAAATCGACCATGGCACTCCCATTCATTGGAAAAATCATTCGACATCGTAGGTCTAGGGTTGAAATCACTTGAAGGAGGTGAAATGAAGGTAGAGAAACCCAATTTGATGATTATGGAGGCTCGATTACACATATTTTGTTTTTCATCGGTGCAAAAAAATGATTGGTTCATAGGTCTATTCTTATAATAGATCTATGGCCAGGTCCTGATGATTTTTTATGATGTTATTCATACTGGGTTTCCCCTAGAGTTTCACAACAATGAATAACCATAATGATGTTAGAAGAATTGAATAAGATGACCATGGTGTTGATATAAGACTCTAAAAAATCCCATAGAACATGGATAATGGTCTATGATTAAATGAAATGTTGGGCCCCACAAGTGTGGTGCTAGGGTTTTCCTGATATTAAGGATCACACGACATGTGACCCCTATAACATAGAGTGTGACATTCCCCCGTCGGCTCAGCTTGTACTTAGGAAGTACACGAATATGGGACGGAGTAAACTAGGATAGACACACATGAACTCCCACATGTAAATGGCTTGGGGGAGGACATACCTACAGATGAACACAACATCTAAACATGAAAAATTCCATGTTACATGGCAATGACAACATGTGACTCAACAAGATATATACTCATTATATATAGTTATTATAGGAGACTACTTGCTGCGTGTGGCTCTTCTACACGATAAGGACTTTGGATAATCATACACACCACATTCCCCTTATGAAACAACATGTTCTTCCATCAAGAGTGTTTGAGGCTATTAATTTTCTATGTTTGTACTGTTATATGTTGAGTTAATTCCCTTGGTTTGTTCCCTCAATGGTATACTTTGACATTACAACTATATCATTTGACTGCGATCACTTCTGGTGGCCATGTCTCAGATAGAATTGTTGTGTCCCTATGTGAGTATAGAGTGTGGTCCTATATCACCATTTGTTCCTTAATTAGAGTTTTTACAATCAATGTGACCTCCCTATGATAGGAATATATCCTCCATCTTGCAGGTCACATTACTAGGGCTTGTGGAATCATTGATGCATGATCCCCTAAATAGCGGGTTTTATCCCGATTATGTACATGGTGTCCCACGTGGGTTCTAGGCGTGACCCGTAGATTTTTATCAGAGTCTCTTTTGAACAGTGTCCTCTCTTTATGTGGGTCAAAATGAGATATACCACTTTAAGGAGTGTCTTCGATTGTATCATGGCTCAAATAGTGTGTTCTCATTGAATGAGAATTTCTATGATCAGAATATTGTGGATTATAGTTGGTTATTACCAACTAGTGGTGTGGTGTCTTTCATTAGTATATTTGGGGTTTGATTCTATTATAAATTTTTTATATATATTATTGTATGATTATAATTGTTTTTTGGTCTTTTTTGTTTTCAGGGTGTCGAATTGAATATTGTCATACTCGACCCTACATAGGCTTTGTTGACATGTGTCATGTCTTATGCTGACAACAACTATTTTGAAGTTTTCCTATGATGATAGGGTTTGGGTGGAGAGTTTATTGAGCTTGAAAAACAATGATATTTACCGAGAGGATTATTTTTACATAGTTTGTTCCCATAGAGTAGGTGGGACCTGTTTTAGTTATGGTTGGGCTTGTTTGTGCCCCTTTTATATTTTCCACACATTTATATCATGCTCTTTAGTGGGATCTTAGATGTATGCATGAATTGATTCAGTTGTTTTATATTTCATCATTACATTGGCTTGGAGATGTGTGTGTGTCGTTATTGGTGATTTAGACTAATGCCTCCCGTTTTTGGGATATGCCTACTCAATGCTACTCACCACCCCTAGCCTACTAGAGGCCAGCATGGGGTAGTCATGACACAAGCCTCTATAGGAAGACTCAATATAATGAAATTGATTAAATTATTTATGATATATATATATTTTATTATATGTTATATAAATTTATTGATTAATTTGTACAAAATAATCACTCAATTTTTAATAATATCATCTTATTCTTCGTAAATATATTGTCTCCTAAAATAATCTTTTTATTTTTTATTATTGAATATTATAATTTTTTCCCATTTTGGTAAATATATTTTATAAAAAGGATATGAAATTATAATTGTCCATATCATAAATAAATTCGGGTATTTTTTTTATTTTTATGAAATTGATGATTTTTCAGTGAATAGTGAAGAATACAATATTTATTATAAAACTATCATTACTTTTAAATAAATTATGTGATATAAAACCCTCAATAGGCATCAACATAAATTTATAAGTAACATAATTATTATTTAGTTAGTTATTAATGTATTTTTTTACAAATGAATACTCTGTATACCAAATTTTTTAATAATTTTATTTTCATGCTAAAAAATGATTAAAATCAATATATATTTTAATAAAAAATATTTCTCATTTTTAATTAATTAAAATAACCCCATTAGAAGAATGATTTAAATAAAACCTTTCAATAAAAAATATTTGTACATGACATAATATTTATATGATGATTAATGATTTCCATATAGAATAATTAAGAATATCTTATTATTGAAAGATACATTTCTTGAAAGATAGTTTTTCAACATGTATTATATGTTAATTTTTAAAATTAAATTCTGCGACATATTTGAGTTGCAAATGATAATATAGATTTCATAATTTCAATTACCATAATTAACATGATGTAAAAATTTAAGCATATTTTTTGTCATAATGGATAGTAAAAACAGAAAAAAACAGTCACCATTGTAAAAAGGAAAATTCTGTTAATTTAGCTTATAACTGATTGATATACAACAATTATTCATATTAATAATTATTGGTTGAATTAATTTTTAACCATATCACCTTAGGTAGAAGATAAAATTATATGTTGGACATTTTCCATGAAAAATAAATATAAAATTTTTAATGAAAAAAGAATATATGATAATATGTACTCCCATATATTTAAAAATCTATGATGTGTTCACATATATAAAAAACGAATGTGTGAAAAAATAATGATTCCTTTTTGTATCATAATAAAATTAGTTCAATGGTGTATAAATATTCAGAAATTTTATGTGTCATTTAAATCCCTTAAATTATTACAAAACACCAACATAATTTTTTTCAATTAATATAAAGAAATATAAATTATTCTAAAAATATTAAATGTTTTATAATTTAAAATTATTATATTTTAATTCAACGAAATTATATATTTTTTTAATGTCAAAATTTAAAAATCATTTCAAAATTGAAATTAATGATATTTTATAATAAATGATTTTCATATTAAACTAATTCATTTTTAAAAAAATAAAATTCAATAATGTGAATGGTATTTGGATTATACTATAAGAAATGGTATTTTTAATGGATTTTTTTCTTTTTATTTTGACTTTTATAATCCCATAAATAGTAGAATCATAAATATTGTGTTAATTTTTAGAACAAGATAAAAAAAGTTAGTTGTGAAAACATAGACAAAAATAGTCCAATTTTAGATAGACATTCATATTGAGACTCGAAATCATCTTTGCGTATAATATAATCAAATTGCATAAATTTTAACATTATTATTAATTTATATTAATTTAATA
The DNA here is from genome assembly GCA_963277665.1 of Viscum album. NCBI lineage: Eukaryota > Viridiplantae > Streptophyta > Magnoliopsida > Santalales > Viscaceae > Viscum > Viscum album. The sequence continues at coordinate 1,117,955,048 of OY728146.1, forward strand.
TTTTATGAAATTACTAGTGATCCCCACTCATAACTTATAATAGTTATCCTCTTATTCTTTTATCTTCAGAAAAAGATCCATTTTTTCCAGGTAATTCCCTACCCAAATAACTTCCTTGAATTAATAGTGCTAGGGGAATTGGGCTGATAATAAAGATATTATATTTAATCCTTTTTGTAGTCCTTAATTTATTATCTGAATTAGAGGTATAGTTATTAACCAAGCATTTTTATGGATTATTTCTCTAAAATCATAACATTTTCTCCAAAAATGTTGAAATAGTAAAACAAGTATCTCATATATGCATATTTTTTATATATACTATAATACTATATATTTATCATCACTTCAATAATATAGAAAATTAAACCATCATTTGTGTATGCGGGTGACTTCCAATTTTTGAACAGATGCCATTAATTTGCTATCACAAACACATATGGTATGATTTAATTAAGGATTTACTATATAAATATAATTTTAATGGAATATTTATCATTATGAATGGATAATTTATTATATATTTTAATACCTTTTCCTCCACTAAAAAAAAGAAATATCCATATGTGGAAAAATGTGAACTAATTCCACCATAAAGGGATGAGTTTTTTATCCTCACCACATTATTGGATGAAATATAAAAGTATATTTTAAAAAATAATATGGTATTGTTTATATAAATTTAATTATATAAATTTTATATAATACTTTGTATAATTACAAAATTACCATTGAATAATGGAAAACTTCCACAATCATAAGTACAATCAACCACCTCTATGATTATGAAAAAGATAATTTTTCGTAGCCATCTATCATTGTTTGTTTTAAATGTAAAAATGTTATATAAAAATTATCATTATTTCATGAATATTATTCAAGAGATGATGGAATGATGACCTTATCAACCATAGTTAACCATAAATGTTAGTTTAGACATGTGAGAATAATATCATCAAAATGTCCAGTGTCAACTTAATTTGTTTAGAAATTGATTATAAAAATGTTGAAGGAATAATAACAAAAGGGTTAATAAGAAATTAAATATTTAAGATAAATATTTTAGTTAGGGTGAAAATGAACGTAAAATATGATCCAGTCTCAATCTAGCAGATATAATTTTAAATAAATCATTTTTCAATGTTTACCTTCCAAAATATTTTATCCGTGTACAAATTTATTTAATTTATTCATGAATATTAATATTTATTATTCAATGGATGAAGAATTATATTTTAAAAAATATTTGGATTTGTTTTAAAATATAAAAATAAATATTTTTATTTTTTTATATAATGGACACATTACTTTTAAAAACCTAGTTTTAATTATTTTTATGATATATATTATATATCATTATCTTCTATGTCAGTATTTTAAAAATTGTTTTCTGGATAAAATTACACTGTCATAATTGAATTATATGTACATTTCATGCTTATTTTACATTTTTTAATATGAATTTAAAAGAAATATATGTACATATTTTATATGAAATGTTATGAAATTATTCACAAAATAAAAATAGAATTTACTATTTTTAAGAATAGTATAAATTTTCCCATGACTATAAATATTTATTGATGTTTGGATTACTTTATAAACAATCGTAATTCCTATAATGAAAAAATTAATACTTATAAGAATTTTTTTATAGAAAATGGGTTTCTAAAAATCAATTGGTATTTTTATCTCTGAATGTTTTTTACATATTAGTTCAAATGAGATTTTCACTGGTTTTATATTGAACCGTGAAGGACCAAATTTGGTTATTCATGATATGTTACCTAATTTTTTTGGGATTATGGGTGAGCCTTATATATCTCATGTGGATGGGTGATCTTGAAATAAATTACATTATGGGAACTCCAAGATAATGATATGATGCACTAGTTTAAGATTATTATATATATAAAATTAGGTAGGGACCCAACCATATTATTATTCAAAGTTTAAGGGTTATGATAATGTATATAGGAAGACGATGTCATAAGAAACCTACATGATTTTTTAATTATTTGCAATGAGTTTTTAGTGAAATAAATTTAATTAAATGGTATTATAATGATGTTTTTAATGGAATAAATTATAACATTTTTAGGTAAAAGTGTATCTTTTATGAATATATTTTTTATCTGTAATTGCTTTTACAAAACCATCATGGTTATTAGTTTTTTTTATCCTTATTTATAATGATTTTAACGAAAAATAGGTATTAAATCTAGTTTTATTGAGCAGAATGATTAATGAGAATATATTTTTTTAACTCATGTTATTGAAACAGGCTTATATGTTTATTTCATATTGTATATCTGTTACAAAACATTTTGAACTGATCCCATGCTTGAAAAAAAATCATTGGTCTTAAGGATGGTTATGAATAAGGATCATGTCATGATGAATTTCAGGAATATTTTGACAAAAATAAATATATTTCTTTTGAAAAAATTATAATCTGTTGAAAATTGATATTTTGATGAAGTGTCCACATCTAAATATGTAATTTATTTATGTAATAGATATGAAATAATTATCTAAAATAGAAATTCATAAAGACACATGGTAATGTTTTAAAATTAATTAGTGAATAAAAACAAGAGATTTAATAAATATTTTAGGATGGTTCCTTACACATACCACTAAAAGTAGACTCACATATGAATTCACCAAAAATAATATCTTCAAGAACATAAATATTAAATATACTACAAGTGATGGACAACAAAATTATTAAGTTTTCCATCATTAGTATAATGAAACAAAATAACACACAAGTTTTGGGTAACCTATGTATTGAATAACATAAAGGTCTCACATGTTGATTTCATGAAAATTAGTCAAATAAATATTAAATAACAACATCAATAATACATTTGAATCAGTGTTTGTGAAACCTAATGATATCAATAGAATCCAGGAATATCAATCCCATGCCTTTTACCTATAAATCCCTTTGAATATGTGTCAATGATCCACCAATCTAATTTTCATCAAAAAATACAACACAGTAATACATTACATATGTAGCAGCTCCCCAAAATTTTAAAATTGGAAGACAACCTATACACAGATTCTATTTTGTAACATCCAAACCCATATTATTATCACCAATATAGAATGAAAAATTGCCTTAAGAAGAACTATTTGTATGCTAGATGTTGCTGATTAGTGGTGAGGGTCTTGCATGTAACCATTGGGAGACTACACCATCTATTATTGTGTATAATAACAGTAAATAACCCAACATATAAAAAATCTATTTTAATAGTTAGAATAAACCAACAACCATCAAATGTTATGAATGTTTGTGAAAAAAATAGTGAGAAACATTAAAATAAGGTAGTAATATCCAATTGGGATAATCACATATAGAACAATAATACATATTTAATATTAAATTTTCACTCATTCTAAGAAAAATCTTAACCTTGTCTCTAGAATCATACATAAATGTCCTACTAGGTGATCAACTTGGACCTCATCCAAGATATATCTATAAATTTTAATGGATTATCTGGAATCTATGTTCCATGTATTCTTATATAGTGTGATAGAATGACTCAGTATGATAACAAAAATGTATTCAAATACCCAGCCATTAATAAACTATTTAAATAAAATAGATAATATTAGTAGAATGTAACATTAGTTATATAACTAAATCGGAATATCATAATCACCAAGAACACATAAGTGACATACACAATATCATGAGTTGTAATGTGATTACTAATGGGTCTTGAAGCCATATCCATTCAAACATCATCTCTATAGAGAAATATAATCACAACATGTGTTAGATGTAAAAAATGGTAGTTCATATGTTTAAGAATAAAAATTGAATCAACACTATGAAATCATACCGCATCTCTCTCTCTCTTAAGTAGTACAAGACCTTTGTATCTATTTCTAACCTTACTTGAAAATGATACACTATCTCCCATTATAGTTTTATAGGATATATGCCTCTATCGTAGAACACATTATGATATTATTCTTTATATCTATATATCATGTTAAATAATGTAGACCATCATTCCAATCTATATCCTATTGTGTCTGATAACATATTATAACTATTCCCCTAGGTCATATCACAATATGAAATCATCCCCCTTTACAAATTTCTACCATTTCATTTTGTCACATGTTTTATCTGAACATGATCCCCCTCTAGGGCTACCGATCTTGGATGGGTCTACCTTACTATTAGGTAACATGAAATAAATAACATCGTATAATATAAAAAATACATCTCAAGGAAATTGTGGCATCACAAATATCAAATATTTTCAATGTCAAATCAGAAAAAATATTTGATACTAAAAAACATGAATACTATATCAAAACAATTGGTCTCTATAATACACATTTACACATCTAAGTGATCACTATTAATCATGGTCAAAAGGAAATATTATCACATGTTTAGATCAATGAAAAAAGGATATTCCTCTAAATTGATCATTGAATATCTAGATGGGTCATAATATTTAAACATTTTTTCAAACATAAGAGATGTTATTATACGATCTAGGTATCTAGTAGCACAATGAAATATCATACCATGTAAATAAATTAATCATGAGATCTACTAGAAAAAATCAGAAACAAAAACCAACACACACACACACACACTATGTGATAAATCATCAAACACATGTCTCATGCGATAAAAAACAACACAAGATTTAGCCATTAGTGTTTAAGAAACAAGCCCGCACAAAAGGTGTAATGTGATCCTTGACCCCTTGGAAGTTGTAAGGCTATGTAACTTTAATTAATAATGGTATAAGGATAATTAATTAATTAATAATTATTGTTTTTACTAAATAATATGATTTAATTTTTGTTATCCTAAAGAGGAAAAAATCATATCTCATTATATAGAACATGAATAATATCTCATGGTTGTGTACATAGTTCAATCAAAATAATGATTATCTATATAAATGTTTTGTTTTGTTAAGGGCATATTATAAAAAATATTCATGTGTACCAACTTGTTCAAATTGATCACTAAGGAATACTATAACTGATTCCATTATATTACCTCCAAAATGAATTAACTTGATCACATGAGTTAACCAATTATTATCTCCTCGATAATCTGTAAATTTTTAAATTAATCCATGGAATGAAATAACCATTTCATCATAAGAGAATAAATGACATTCCTCATGTGATGAAATTATCTCTATGTTATAAACCAGGTATATAATGTTAAATAATCATTATAATATTGTTTAAAAATAAAGATTATTAATCATTTAGTGAAATTTATATAATTTTTCTCAATAAATAGAATGAATTATTATCAAAAATTGATTATGAAAATATTTAAGGAAAACATTGATATGTTAATTATTCTCTATGAAAACTCCACCATCAATAATAGAGAATATAGGTGAGAATTATAAAACACCTTGAAACTAGATTATGAACCCAGTAATTTCGAAAAAGTCTTCTCAAATTCAATACAAATGAGTTCATGGCTTCCTAAATGTAATGGAATATTCAAAAATCTAATGGAATAAAAAATAAAATATCATTACTATGAAAAATTGTACTAGATCACAATACATGAAACCTGAAAAATGATTACCACCTAATAAGCACTTTAATGAAATATTTTATATAATATTTCATATTACATAATATAAAGAATCATAAACTATTAAGGCCTCAAAATAATCAATTCCAATAATTTGTTTCTTTTAAAATAGCTAGAATATGCCACTTATACATTATGGGGAAAGAGAATAAATTATAAAGAATGTTGTAGAAATCATTACCTTTATAATATTGAAAGAAAATACACAAGTATTAATTATTTTATATGTCTATAATAATATATATACACATCCACACATAAAATAAACTAACATAGACCTATTACCCTTATGTGACACATATTACTACACTTACACGGTCTATAAAAAAACATTATTTCCCTTGAAATTTTCATGGTTCAAATTATTGTTGTCCAGAGTTACCATTATGTTAGTATAATTTATCATTACATGACCATATTTATTCTTATACACTACCTTATATAAATTAATCACACTCTTACAAAACAATGATTATAGTACGTAGTTGTTAGGAGATTAATTTATCATTACCATGCCATGTTTTACCATTCTACATCACATTAAAAATAACTCTTCCATTAAATATATGTTTTATCCAAAATGTGAACCCTTTAATCTATGTAGTTGTAGGAATATGGTATTTTTTTAATTTATACAAAAATTAATTAAAAAATAAAACAAAATTGGGGTTTGAAAACTCTAAAACAAATATGTTACTAGAATTGTAGGCGAGTGTATAAATTTCAATGAGATATTTACCAAATGTTAAAACATAACTAAAAAATAAATAGGTGAAAAAATTGAATACATACATAAATAAACCAATATATTAAATATTTAAATATAATTCTCAACAATGTTTAATTGTGAATAACTATATCGAATTTAAATAATTAAAAATCCTTACTTTAATGAACTCAAGGTAAATGTTATATAACATATAAAAAATATATAAATCCATATATCACATAGTTTTATCATATGTAAAAAATATATTCAAATGAAAAAAATAAAATAATATTAACAACCCTAAAATAAAATAAAAATATGTATAAAAATTTGGATTTATCTCTATACTCCATACTAATAACATGATTATTTCATTGACTAATTTCATAAAAAATTTATACTAAGGATCCCTTGAATATAAATGGACCCTGATCAATTTAATTGAAAAATGAAGAGTATAGATAAGTGTATATGTCCTCAATTAAGACATAGTATACATAAAATTAAATATTAATCAATAGGTAGGATGTCACTGAAAAAAAAATTTCTCCAATGATGTGTTTTCTAGTTATCATTCAAATTGGAAGAGTAATATACATATAGACATGTATTAAATAGTTTATGTGTATTGAAACCTTTTTCCAAATTTTTTTGACATGGCCTTCAATTGGATGTATTCTATGGTAAATGTAATAAAGATTTATTTAAAATTGAAAAATCAAATTATGATTAGTTGTTCATTATTTGTAATAGTCTTATAGTGGTATAACTATTTGACATACGTGATAATCATTTTATAGTAAAAATATGTTCTATTATTGTTAGTTTTAAGGTTTTATAACCATACACTTATATAGGTTTTATATCATAATAATATATTAATAGTTTTATCATCATAAGAAACTGTTAATAAATATTTACCAATTTTATATTTTCAAGACGTTATATAATAAGTTCAGATATTTTATTAGAACACTATATTTAATATAGCAATTTATATGACATAGTATTTTGGGATTACTAGAAGAATTTCAAGTCCATGATTAATTTTCATTTATATATTAATTATATAATATTAACTTTTTTGTAGTTTATGTGATTTAAAAAAAAGTAAATAACATTTCTAGGTTTTTTAAGTGACATTTTGATAGGATTTCTATTTATTTTTGAGATCATGATTTGTATTTTATAGAAATAATTATAATAACACATTAGTTTATTAAAAATAAATTAATGATTTCTTTCATAAGATTAAACATAATACAACTTGGAAGATCGATAATTCTAGTTTCTTTTGAAATTAGTTACATATCATAACATTTGTAACCTAGGATACAACAAAATTATGGAAAACATCAATAACATGTTTCTAAAATCCCATGGAATTTAAAATTTCACAGGATAGCTTGGGAAAATATAGAAAAATGGGGTGATATATAAATACAAACAATATAATTAATCATGGAAGAAGAATAATTGAAAAATCCATATTGGACAGTCGGAATAACAATGGATCATAAAATGGTTGAGAATCACAAACACCAACAATAAGACATGATATTGCCTAATAACATCGTAAATGGGGAAACATCTTATAACACTATATGATAAATATTACTCAATGATAAATACCAATAAAATATAATGAAAAAAGTTCTATATATGTATCAGTTTTACTCTATATCCTAACATGAATTATTTTTATACTAAACATTACCCAATTCATTTGGGTGCTATTTATTTTGGGTCCACCGATCACTTAAATTATATTCTCATGTGTTTGTGTGAACTATATATCACACAATAGGGATTAATTCATCCTTATATTTTAGTCCATGATCTAGTGGTGTGGAATACATATATGTAAGTCACATTTTAGAGATTTAGAACAATATAATGGGGAAAACCATAAACTGGAAATGGGTATGGTATTCACTACAAAATTTTATTATCTTGGGAAATCATGGTGAGATTTCTATAGCATAACAGGGTAACTTGGACATAGAAAAGGGATTATGAGAGAGAAAAGTGTATCAAAACATCTGGATATATAATATAATGTAATAGGGATATGGAAAGATATATACCAATATTATGAATTGAAAATAGAAGGCATAAAATTCAAATAAACATGAATTACGAAGGAGATGAAAGGATCTGTTACATGAGTTTGTGAATCCAGAAGCATTGGAGGGCCATATTAGAAGAATGATGGTGCCTTGAGAGGAGTCAATCAAGGGGAATTTATATTAAAGATATGATATATGTATTTTTAGTGAAGATAAATAAGAACTTATGTGGTTTTATATAGGCAATGTGTGGGGATTTATTTAACATTTCTCAAACATAGGTTTTGGAAAATTTATAAAAAAATAACCAAAACCACAAACTAGCACGTGGTTTTTCTCATGCCTTCTTCTAAATGGTGTAAAATGTCATTTTTTTATATGTAAAAGTGCCAAATATAATAAAATAATACCCTTCCTAATATTTAAGAGAGTTATACTCTCAATTAAATGATTTAAAAACCATAAAATGTAAAAATGGTTTTGTAGGATTCATAAAGAATTTATATAATTAACCAAGTAAAAAATAAATACATTATTTTAAATTTAAAATATTTATTTCTTCATTTATTAAATTTATATTATTTATTACATCACAATTATCTCATTATGATTTCATAATTAACAAATTATATTTATACAGTAGTTAATTTATCCAAAAAATTATACTATCTCAGAAAATTATGAAACATTCACCATTGGATAATAAAAAAGAAATTATTCCAAATATATCATTTATTTTAAGAAAATATCATTCAAAATATTAAAATTTTCACATTAAAATAATAATAGGCATTTTTAAGAGGTTCTGGGTTTTTTGACAATAAGAGTTTCTGAACCCATATAAAAATTACATTTGATTTCATTAATATTATATGTTCAGTTATATTTAATAAAAATTATATAAAAAGTATACATTATTAAAATATTATTTACCTAAAACACAATTATTTCGTCAAAATAAAATCTTTAATTGAATTTGAATATTACAAAAACAATATCAATGATGTTTTATTATATCTAAAAATTTATTTATAATGAAGCAGTAGTGTGATGAAATTATTATCATTATTCTATAAAATTCTAATCATATTGATATGGTCATGATACATAATCCTTTAATACTCTAGAAAACTCCCTTAGAGTAATGTGTGTGATGATGATACATTTATTGGGTGGTTTGGAAAACATGCTTTGGGTCATGATCTCGAAGAGATTGAACTTCACCTATAAAAGATCTCACTCATTCTTATGTTGATGGATCTAATCTAGGGTTGGGTCAATAGAAAATCCAAATGATTCTATCTCTCCCATAAGCTCTGATTAAGGGGAATCTTATAGTACTATCTTAATAGTTGATGGAATCACCAAACTTTTTTGTCAATTAGCTCCATTTATGCCCAATATTTATAATAATCATTGGATCACTACTAAATGGGTATATTATCAATGGTAATAATACATGAATTTCTTCTAATTATAATTTTATATAATAAAAGAATACAGATGCATGTGTTTTTGTAACTATATTAAAAAATAATAAATTTAATAAAATTGGAAGGGTAATTTTTTTATAATAGTTTTGGTCGTTATAGTAATCCCACCATTAGCAAAATTTTCACAAAAAAAACTATATAAACTATATAAGGGTATCTCTATTCTATCACTTCCTCTGGTTCCCATGTTGCTTCTTCAAACTTGTGGGTTCTCAATAGAACTTCAACTGGGTGGATTTTCTTATTTTTTAATACATTATTTATGTGACTAGGTAAAGGGTATTATCATATTCTTCTCAATTCCCAGGAGCAACTTGAACAGGTTTGGAGACTAGGTAATATTCATCTTAAACCAGGTCTCCTTAGAATTTCAGATTGGGATGTTTCTTTTAACCCCCACACTCACAGGAACTCTTTGGCACAAGTCTGGATCCGAATTCATGGTCTAAACTGGTTTTTTGGCACCCTAAGATCCTAAATGACATAGCCTCCTGCATAGGTTCCCCCATTAAAATTGACCATACAATGTTAAATGGAGACCTTGGATTGTTTTCTAGAATCATGGTTGAAGTAAATCTAGCTTCTGAACTACCTTTGGTCATAAATTTTAATGCTCCCAATTATAGAACTGACATCAGGATAGAATATGAAAGGAAACCTCCTTTTTGTGAGGTTTGCAAATTGATAGGGCACAATGTTGCTAACTGTAGAGTGGTTAGAAGGAAAGTTGACCCCCTATTTCTAATGAATAGAAAGAAAACAAACTTAGAAAAAAGGTAAAGCTTTGTTGGAGAAAAATGACCCTCCTAAGAAGAAACATGAAGAATGGGTCATGAAATCTAATAACTTTGCCTCCCTTGAGGGGAAATCTTGGGGTAAATTAGTGGAAGAAGAAGAAAATATGGTGGCTGGATCTTCTAACACCTTCCTGGTAAATGGAGGCAGCAATAAGCCCTCCACTCCCCCCTTTTGATCTCTAATGATCCTGCACTTTTTCCCCCTGTTTCGAAGAAGAGCTCTTGCAGGAACATTGAGAACTCTAGAGCTGCACCTATACTAGATGGGACTGGGACATACCTCAATAATCTGAATGTTCCAGGAAGTCGGAAAGAGGAACCCTCCCCCAGTGATCCTGGTCCTCCCGGTAACATGCAAAAATCACCACAACGAGGTAACTCAGTTATTTTTCCGCTTGATTCTGCTGATAACAATAATACTACTGCCTGTGGGAATTCTGATATGACTGTTAAGATTACAAAATCATTTTCTGACATACACATCAAGGAGAAAAACAACAATGTGCTTACTGAATCTCTCATTGATGTTTCTGACTCTGCTGAAAATACTCTTATCATTGTCCCTGAAAAATCTAGTTTGACTGAGCAGACTGCAAATCCTGCTCCAAGCATGGAAATTGACCCAAATATCAACACTGCTTCTATGGTTTTAAACTCTGATTTGCATGCTCCTTCTTATGCTGATAATATTATTACTAACGTCGCTGTTGACATACACATCATTGAGAATCACAACAATGTCCCTACTGAAACTCTCACTGTTTTTCTTGATTCTGTTTCTAAAACCCCTTACACTGTCCCTGGAAAAAATAATATGTTTGAACAAGATGTAAATCCTGTTTTAAGCATGCAGACTGCGACAAATGTCATTATTGATTCTACTGTTTTAAACTCTGATTTGCATACTCCTGTCTCCCCTTCTTCTGATAACACTAAGCTCTCACCTAATCACAAATCAGCTCTGGACTCTACTGGTACTCTAAAACCTCATGCTGTTTCTGCTGAAAAACCAGATCCAGAGAACTCTCAGATTTTCCATTCTCAACCTATAACTCATGCTGCTACTGTGTCGGTTCATTTGAATGAGCCTCCTAAGATTAACTCCTCAAATTCTGATATCAAATCAACTAAGAACAAATCATAATCTACCTCCCCCCTCTTATTAGAAGATCTAAGAGGAAGAAAAATTCTGGAAAATCCAAAAAAAAGGGCTCTAACCCAAAACATAGGTAACAATGAATCTCCTATTTTGGAACTTCCAAGGCATTGCTAACAATGACACCTCCATGACACTTAGGAGGCTTTTAAACAATCACAAACCTCAGCTTTTTTCCATATCTGAACCCAAGGTCAACTTTAATTCTAGTTTTATGAGACTTGGCTCTCTTCATTATAACTTTTTAGGATCCTGCAAAAATGGTCCATTGATGGACTCTATGTGGATCTTATATCACTCCTCCCTTCAAAAAATCAATGCCTTCAAAACCACTGATCAACATTTCACTTGCGACTTTATCTGGAATGATCAGCACATCTTTTGCACGATGGTCTATGCTAATAACAGGTATCAACAAAGAAGAAATCTTTGGAAAGATCTTTTTGACATGGCTAACACTATTCAAGATCCGTGGGTGATTAGCGGTGACTTCATTGCTATTCTTAGTCCCACTGAAAAAATTGGACCCTCTCATCTTTCTATATCCACAAGAGAATTTAGATCTGCTATTGATGACTGTAGTCTCTCTGAAGTTAACCTCACTAAGGCGAAATACACCTGGTATAGAAGGCATTATAACAAAACTGTTTCCAGTAAGCTTGACAGGGCCTTTGTTAACATGAAGGCCCTGGACACCTCGGATAGTGTCTCTTGTATAAATCTCCCAAGACTTAACTCTGACAACCACCCCATTTTACTCAGCTCCCTCTCTAATGAACGCAGATCTCCCCTCCCTTTTAAATTTAATAATGCTTAGTCCCTAGACCTTGACTATGTCAACTTGATTGATAATACTTGGAATTCTATGAGCCATTCTCATGACTCTTTTGCCTGTATTTTCAAATTGAAAATTTTAAAACAAGCTCTCAAAGGCTGGTGTAAAACCAAGACCCTAAAAATGGATTCTGACATCACCTCACTTGAAGATGAACTTAATCAAATCCAAACCCGTAGTTCCAACTCTGATTTTACCCTCGACCCTCAGTTGGAGGTCAATACAGCTCTTAAGCATAACACCTTACTCACCTTTAAGGATAAAATCCGAAAGCAAATGTTTAAGACCAAATGGCTAGCTGATGGAGATAGAAATACTAAATTCTATAACTCTCTTCAAAGAACCAGAAAAGCCAATCATCCTCTCACTAAAATAATTCACAATTATTTGATCATTGACTCTGAAGAAGCCATCGCAGATCATGTTGTCTCTTACTTTAATGACATTTTCAATAGCCCTGAGAGAAATATTGATCTCGATCCTAATATTATCCCCTTAATGGTGGATGGGCATGTCAATGACTCCCTCTTAGAAATTATTTGGAGCATGAAATTAAAGACACTATCATTAGTCTAAATCCTGATAGTGCTCCTGGACCGGATGGTTTTAACAATGGTTTCTATCAAAATCACTGGGACACTCTTCGTTCAGATGTTTGTAAGCTGATAAGGTCTTTTTTCATTCACGGATCCCTCCCTCGGGGTATCAATGCTCAATTCCTCACCTTAATACCCAAAGATGAAAATGCTTCTGAAATTCATCATTTTAGACCAATTGCTCTTATCAATACCCTTTACAAGATCATTACTAAAATCATTGCCAACAGATTGGCTCCGATTTGCAACAGAATTGTCTCATGGAATTAGTTTGGTTTCATTAAGAACAGATCCATCCAAGACTGCATTTGTCTCGCCTCAGAATGTACCAACACCCTAAATAAAAATAATAGGGGGGGGGTGTGGCCATCAATCTTGATATTAGAAAAGCCTTTGATACCATTGATTGGGGCTTTATATTTAGAGTCTTGAAAAATTTTGGTTTTCATGAGACTTTTATCAAGAGAATCAAGACTTTATTTCAATCTTCTAGCATTTCCATATTAATTAATGGCACCCCTCGTGGGTTTTTAAATGCTCTAAAGGTGTTAGACAGGGCGATCCCCTCTCGGCCATTCTGTTTGTTATTGCGGAAGACTACTTTAGCAGACTCATTCATAATCTGGTTGATCAAAAAAAACTTAAACCCATTCAGGCCGCTAGAAACCTTACTGTCCCCACTCACCTCCTCTATGCTGATGATATTATTTTGTTTCTTAAGGGAGATCAAAGAAATATTCAATGTCTTAAACAAGCTATCTCTCATTACGAGAACCTTTCTGGACAATCTATTTCCTGGAACAAATCTCACATTTTCTTTGGAAAAAATTTTCATGTTAGAAGAAAATCCATTATCACCAATAATCTTGGAATTAAGGAAGGTTCTCTCCCCTTCACGTACTTGGGATTCCCGATTTTCTTGGGACGTCCTAAATCATCTTATTTCTATAATATCACGGATCAAATTATTAATCAACTTTCTACTTGGAAGGGGAAATACCTCTCCATGGATGGTAGAATTTGTCTTGTCAAATCTACCATTGTCTCTAAGCTGGTCTACTCGCTCATGATTTATAAATGGCCCATAGGTACTTTCAAGAAAGTCAATACCTTTATAAAAAATTTCATCTGGACGGGAAGTATCTTTGAAAGGAAACTTGTTACCATCCCATGGAAGACATGTTGTAAACCTCTTGATAATGGAGGCATTGTCCTCAAAAACTTAAAATCGTTCAACGATGCACTGCAAGAGAGATTCACTTGGCGCCTTATTAATAACAACTCTAAAGCCTCTGACTTTTTAAAATATAGATTTTTAAATAAACTTTTAAATGGAAATCTTAATTTCATCAACTCCTCAATCTGGCCCTCTATTAGAAACTCTTATCAGAAGATTATGGCTAATCCTAGGTGGATGGTCAGCGTTGTCTCTAACATTAAATTCTGGTGTGACAACTGGATAGGTACTCCTTTAATTTCTATGCTGCCTCCTAATAACACTTCTATAAACAACACTCACACAATTAAAGATGTTATGCATCTACATAGGCATGATCTCCCCAACGACATTGCTCAAATTATTGAAAATTATACCTTCTCCACTTCTAGGGAATTCCTTGTTTGGGAACCTGCTCCCAATGGCATACTTGATTCAAAAAACTTCTACATGCACAATTTTTCTGACAATGAATCTAATTATAATTGGGTGAGTACTTTCAATAAGACTTGGATCAAACCCTTCAGGTTCACCCTTATTTGGCGTATTACTCACAATAGATTGCCCACTGAAAATCAACTTCAAGCCTCTGGCATTCAACTTTGCTCAAAATGTCATTTATGTAATCATCACAGAGAGGATTCTGATCATCTCTTCTTGTCTTGTGCTACGACCATGGCTTTATGGAACTATATTTTTGAGCTTTTTAATTCTTCATGGTCTTTATCTGACCCGATTTGTTTGCTTTTGAAGAAATGTACTAAATATGGCGCCTCTCAGCAAGTCAAAAACATTTTTCTTACGGCAGTGGCTGAACTTCTTCATGAAATCTGGTATGAAAGAAACGATCTTATCCATAATAATCACTCTTTCAGTCTTAATGCAGGAAAAGCTCTAATTATCATTGAGATACATGAAGCTGCATCAATTCAAAAAGATTGTTGTAGCAATCATATTGGAGACTTCGAGATCCTTAGACGTATCCGAGTCCCGGGTATTTTCCCGAAGCTCAAGCAACCCTTTGATGTTTTCTGGCAACCTCCGATGCCGGGTTGGATTAAAGTGAATGTCGACGGCGCCTCAAAAGGCAATCCTGGACCTGCTAGTTGTGGGGCCATTTACAGAGACTCTGATGACCATTGTCATGGTTGCTTTTACGGTGGTTGTGGGATCGCCTCTTCCATTGAAGCGGAGATGCTTGGAGTCGTCCATGCTGTTGATTTTGTGCTGCAAAGAGGTTGGCGTAAACTGTGGATTGAAAGTGGTTCTACCACCATTGTTCAAGAAATTTGGAACGGAGTCATTCATCTAGCCTGGCCGCTTACTATGCGCTGGATGAACTGCTTGAATTCACTTCAGAAGATCGACTACATTGCTACACATGCCTTTCGTGAAGCAAATGCAGTTGCTGATGCCCTTGCCAATAAAGGTGTCCACCAGAACATGACTTGGCTGGATGCGCTGCCAACTGATTTTCTTCACCTCTATGAAAGATATTGTAATAAAATTCCTTCATTTCGCTTCATGTAAACTTTTGTTTCTTTTATTAATATATGGTGCTTTGGTCTAAAAACAATATACATAAAATTCTATGTCTCGAACATCAAACTATATGTCTCATTGACGATTTTCATTATAGCTCTTCTAGTACATGGAGAACACTTGATAGCCTTCTGAATAGTATAACCCATTTCAACTCTTTCCCCGGCCAATTCATTACCAATCAATTTTTGTTCCCCAACATCATTCTATCATGTAGGTGTTCTTCCCCTCTCCCCCTAAAAGAATTCATAGGGAGCCATTTGGATGCTTCAGTGGAAACTATTGTTGTAAGAGAATTGGACTATAGGAACATGTTGATCCCATCCTTCATTGATGTCAATTTACCATGCTCTGAACATGTCCTCAAGTTTCTATATATTCCACTCATATTTTTCATCATTTTTAAGGTGATAATTCATGATAAAATTCAAATCAGTATTTAGAGTGTGTGGGAGACTCATCAAGAACATAGAGGGTAATTATTATTTTCAATTAGATACAATAGAATGTTGTGTTTCATAAAGCCAAAAAAATTCGGTAATGAATATCCTTACATGTTTAGAGATGGATAAATTTTATAGAATTTCAATTGAGTGTGAAATCATTGTGAGATAATCAAACACAACCCATATAGAGTTATTGCCTCTTGATTTCCTTATAAGACCAGTGAAAAATTACAGGGTGATGTTTTCCAATTTCCATGTAGTTTGTGGTAATGGTTGTATCATCCCCTTGTATTTTTATTCCATTTTATCATCATGTGATGACATATGAGTCATGTTGATGTATAGTCCACAATTTATATCATTATATTGTCTTAGAAATAGTTCATTTATAGATATCAACACATCTTTGTGCATCTTGGGTGGATAGAAAAGGTAGAACTTTGTGCATTGTCAAACAACTCATTCATTAGCATTGTGTTTGTTGGTATAAAATGTTGTCCCCAAAATTATACAACTCCGTATTCACTACCATTTAACTCAAATTATTTACTCTTTCTTATATTTTACACTTTATTCTAAATTTCCACATCATCTCTTTTACCATAATTGATCTTCTCTAGATGGAATGGTTGAGAAATAGTTTCTGAATGGATTGATGACATTCCTTTGTTTCTTATTCCCATGTATTACCATTACCAATATATTGAGATCAATTCCCTATCAATTATTTTAAATTATAGAGTTTATATATCTTTTCATATTAGAATTTTTTCAATTTTATTCACATTCTCTAGATAGTAATGGATCAAGAATTCACAGTCCTTGATCAACTTTTTCCATTTTCATAACTGCTTATTCATCTATTTCTGTGTGAAAATATACTCATGGATTTTATAATCCATATATATTTAACAAATCTACCCAAAGAGATAATGACTCCATAACTTCAAAGTGAATAACAATTTATCTAAATGCATATCATGATTTAGGTTGTGATATACATTCAATATCCTTGAATCATAGCTTATGGAATTTTCATTCGGCATCAACACAAAACCCATACCGCTCTTTAGAGTATTTCTATATATAAAAAAATGGTCTCCACTTTAGGGTAGTGTTATTACATGAGTAGTGATAGGACTCCTTACAAACTCCCTAAACATATATTTACATTCATTATTCCATAGAATCATTATGTCCTTCTGAATTATATTGGTTACCGGGTCTGAAAATAATGATATATTTGTCACAAATTAATTGTAATACCCTGATAATCAATGGATTTTATAGATATATGTCATAGATGGTGGCCTTAACCCTTATTCAATGTATTAATTTTTTGGATTTTTCATATATTACTTATTTATTGCACTGATTTGTCCCAATAATTAAACTATCTTTAACCAAAACTATCATTTTATGTGCTTTGTGTAAATATTATCCTTTCCCAAGGTATTTTATAAAAATACTAAAATTCTCTTTTGGGAAATCTTTGTTTTTTTATATATGAGATTATCATCTATAAACACTACCTAAAATTGGTCATGGTAATATCTTCTGACTACATTCATCATGTCCATGATTATTTTTGGAGCATTATTTTGTCTTAATGGATTTACTATTAACACATAATGATCATACATTATATAAAAATAAGCCCTGTGGATATCGTCACTAAACATGAAATTGTAATATACCGAACACATATCCACCATGGAGAAGTATTGTGCTCCATATAAATGATATAACAAGTAATAAATCTGTGAAAGAAAATACATTTTCTTTATTATTATTTTTTTGAGATCATGATTATCAAAGGAAAGGTGCTTTGACACATCCTTTTTCTTAATGAAGAGGTATTGTATAGACCACAGTGAGGAACATGAACATGGAGAACATTATCCAAATTCCATTATAGTGGTGACCTTATCTCCTTTTTTCCATAAAATACATTCTCAATGATGTATTAGATAATGGTAATTCCCCTGGTATAGGCTTAATTGAGAATTCACCTTCTAGATTCGGAGGAAGAACAATCAATTCTTTTCGAAACACATCCATAAATTTCAACAAAATTATAATATATAAAAGGATGATTTATTCATAAAACCCAATCATTTGATCTAGTATTGATTTTTCATTTGGTAATAATATCCATTCTTTATATGTTGGTGCTAAATAAAATATATCCTCATTCATTCACCTATAAGAAAATAGGGTAAAATTCATAATACAAAGAGTGATTTCCTTCTATTGAAAATATATTTCGGATCTATAAGGGAAAATATAATCCATACCATGAATTGAATAAAATTGAACTAAATGGATTATAAAAATGATTACATAGAATTTCATCACAAAAACTATCACATGGGGAGTTATATAATTGGATTAAATAATTTCCCCAATTTTTGTTTTCACAGACATCTCTTCATCAATTCAATGTGGTGGTATTTTAATAGGTCTATTAAAAATTCATGATATGATTGAATGTATAAAATTCATATGAAAATTATTTTCTCTTTCCATGATTGAATAACTAGAGTACCAATCATTACATTGTTGTTGGGATCCACCTCAGTTGTTGTGATGAAGTATATCACCCTTGATTCCTAGGAGGTTTTTGGTTATTTATGAAAAACCATGAAATTTTAATTGATTTTAAAGGTTACTTAGTTATATATATATATGGTTAAATGAACAATGTGATGATGGTTTACTAGATCATTACATATCTTTTTTGCATTAACAGGGTTCCCTTATCAAATATCACTACATAGCTTTTATTCCATCCCACAACTGGACCATTTCCTCATTCCACTAAGGCAATTTATTGGAGGCTTCATTATGTATATTTAAAATGTAGAATGTTTAAATTTCTTAGCTCTATTGGAATTCTCATTTAGACCACATGAATTAAAATATACTTTTTCCTTAATATTCCAATAATACCAATGATATTCATTGATCCCCATTTTTGACATTGATGGAATATCATACAATTTCCCCATAGCTATCAAAGTCTCATATCAATAAGGATTTTCATAGACTAGGATTTATCCAACCAAATAAGCGGTATCCCTTCCTTTTTAGGGTAACTACAATATTGAAGTCATATCGTGCATGTTCTGTAATGTTTTATTCAATCTTCCTGATTGAGTGAACATATTATTTATTGATGTAAATTAAAACATTTACCATTATCTATTAGAGAGTACGAGATAAATATTAATCAAAAGATAGTTTCTTGAAATCCTTCCACCATAATTATTTGATATCTTTATCATTCTTTAAATTTTTTAACAATGTCCACCACAGATCTGCTGCACCCAACATAAGATAAAACACTAGTAGAACATTATCTTCTTTAAAACATTGAATGATGGAGAAGATATTCTCAATGAAGTACATCCACTGTTCTATGGTAAAGGTATCATACGATCCATTGAATATATGATTTATTCGTATCATAAAGCTAATAATTGATGATTTTTTTGTGGGATTTGTGTGGAACTCTTAATCAAAATTTATATTTAAAACATAAGTATACTAAGAGAGTATCGTCATAATGTTAATGATTCCTTCTCCCAGTGGATTAGTCATCTTGTTGGGGAATTCATCACATTTCTTATCACAATGATTATTAACATGATTACTCATATTTCATGACATATGGTAAAATAATAAGAAAATTATACTAGATTATATTTAAAATATTAAACACATAACGTGGGAATAAAATGATATTAAAAGGATAGATTATAAATTATATTTATTTCATATCATAGTTTTTTAGGATTGAATCTATATAATAAATGATATATTTTTAATATATGTTATTATGGACATCTTCGTTACCTTAATAATGGTTCGTAATGATCTTATGGATTTACTAATGAATATCCCAAAATAATTTCCAAACATGTGTGTAGAAAAGACCTTTTTTGTACTAGATTATACTAAGTTAGGCATGAAGCACATTGTATAAATTGTACCCCTATATACATCTGTGCCGGTGCCTTGTCCCCTTGTTATATCCTAACATAGATGTTTTATCTTCATAACCCCTTAACTATATATATAATGAAATTTGGGTAAATTTTCTTATAATTAGTCTTATTCTTAATACATTCACAAAAAATTTCTAATCTAATTACCACAACTAACTAAACATTTTACCCATACATAAAATGATTAGAGTTATCTTTATTAAAAAATAATTAGTTATTTATTACACAAGTGTAATAATAAAATAACCCAAAATATTGTTGATTATAGTGTCTTTTTGAATTATTTTCATATCATAAAATCTTGAAAATGGAATAAAACAACAATACAGAAAAATACTTTAACCTGGTTCTAAAATTCAATGTCTTTTAAAAAAGAATGGGATATCCTAAAAACATATATAAGAAAGGGGTGACCTATAAAGACTAATATGGGAAATTGACATGGAATAAAATGAAGATAAAAATACATGTTAGATATTAGGCATACTCATTTAGTATAAAATGGCTTAAAATCACATAAATTAAAAATAAGACATGGTATATAATGAAAAAATGGGAAATTTGGAAACAACATCAAACACATCATCATTAATATAGGCAAAGACTAACATCTAAGAAATAATTATCGAATAAGACAAAAAAAGAATATATATTTAGATCCCTATCCAAAAAAAGATGTAACATGAGAGAAATTTCTTTCCAATGCATTGGATATCTATTTAATTTCAAGCATACATGTAACATTCATTTCATTTTAATAATTATGTGTGACACAAATATTAGACAACCTGGATTCATACATCATCAAATGTTATTCCACGATTAAAGAGTGTATAATAGATAAATTTGTGTCCCAATTAAATAATTTATTTGGTTACCAAGGTAAAGAAATCATGATATTAAAGGAGTATGGTATAAACTACAATATCCATTTTGGATAGAAAATAATGGTGAAATTTTAGCAGCATAACGTCATCACATAAAAATTCATAAAAATGGTTGATGAGATAAAAACGTGTCTTTGATCATTTTCATGAAATCAATTCAATAAAAAAGATATTTAATGACATGGACAAACTTTATTAATATGAAATAGATGGAATAAGTCATAAATAAACATGAATAATTAAGTGGAGGAAATAGACCTTGACATTTGTATGTGAATTCGAAAGCATGGGAGGGGATTCATTAGAGATTGGTGGATCCATGGTAGGACCATTGAGAGGGTTTGTAAATATATAAACATTTTCATTGAATTTTTGGGGAAGAGGTGTGGGATAATGGGTGGGTTTAAATAGGAAACAATTTCTTTAATAATTCTCAAACATAGTTTATAAACTATATATAACAAATACATGAAACCATAACCTGTTCAATGGTTTCAGTAAAATAGGAATTTTATTCCATTCTTTATAATAAAATGGCCCAAGCATATTAAAATAATACCATTTCTTATGGAGAAGTGAGTCAAACTATTTTAGAACCATATGATACATTAATGGTTTTGAAGGATTCATAATGGATTAATAAAATTAACCAATTCATGATAAAGTAAGATTATTTTAAATGGAAAATATATATTTGAATAGTTATTCATTATATTTTATTTTTATAGAACATATTTTTAATTATGAAATAAAAATTCATAAAGTATCTTTATTTGGTAGTTAATTCTTACACGGAAAATATTATTTCTCAGAAAATTATAATAAATTCACAATTGTATAATTTTGATATTATGATTCAAAAAATATTAATAATTAAATATATATATTATTTTCTATAAATGTGAATTTCCACTTTTAGTATAATTAAATAATGTTATTGAGAAATGCAGTGATTTGTTTTGATAATATCTGATGTTAAACCCTCATAAAAATTACATTTTATTTCATAAATTTTGTATAGTCATTTGTTTCTTGAAATTATTTTTAACGATACAAATTTATCAAACAATTATTTATATGAAAAATCCATATATTCATAAAAAATGATACCTTATTTGAATTTATTTATTAACCAAAAATTCCATTTGTGTTTTATAATATCAAAAAATTTATATAATGTAATAAATATATGATCAAAATATGTTCATTATTCTATTAAAAATAATTATCATATATCCAGGGTCTTGTTAAATATCAATTTAATAGACTAGAAAATTCCAGAAGAGTGAGGTCTGCGATGGTGAGGATTTTATGGTGTGGTTTAGCTAACATTGTTTGGGCCATGATAATGATAAGATTGAAAGTATCCTTTAAATGTAATCAATATTTCTTATGTTATTGGATCTCAGATTGGGATTTGTGAATGGATATGCCTAATGGAACTATTTCCCTTAGATTCTCTAATGAATGGGATTCATAGGGTATAATCCTAATAGTTGTGTATGTCACCTCCTATGACTCAATTAATGTTATTAGTTAAAATCATATATTTATAAAAATCATGTGATCACTATTAAGTGAATATATTATCAATGATAGTTATATGTACTGGTCTTTTAAATCATATTGGAAAAAATAAAACAATAGAAGTTCATCGGGTTTTTTATAAACATATTACATATTAATAAATTTAATTAATGTAAAATGGGAATTTTTTTATAATATTTTTTATCATCTCAATAATGAAGTAATATAAACTATGATTTTAAGATTTTAATTCAACTAGTGAACATTCCAAAACTCATGGTGGGTATTTCATTATTCTTATTCCATATAAAAATAATTATTTTTTACCTTTTAAGGTAATAAAATAATTAATATTGGTACCAAAATTTTATGGGGATCATTATAGGGAGGTTTTATCTAGTAATAATGAGTATATATGTGTTCACACTTGATCCATTATTGGAGTTACTGGATGAGTACCACATAATATTGTCAAAATAAATTAAAGTTATTAATCAAATCATAAAATATTTTTAAACATCAAATTATGTAACCAAATTCAATATTACTTTTTGAAAATATGATAATGAAGTTTCAAAATGTATCATAACCACAATTCAACTAGGAAATTATCACACATAAAAAGTTCCATAAAACCTTCTAGAAAATAGTTTATAATACGTTCATTCATTATTACTCCCTATTTATAATTTATTATTTTTCTAATATTTTTATAATAATATGGTACATAATAAGAATGATATTAATTTTGTGGGAGTGACATTATGGTAATCAAATTCACCCCTTCTTAGTGGTCAATTATCCATCAATAATGTCTACCATTTAATAGTAGTGTAGTGGGTTTCATAGGATATCATTCATCATATTAGCATTACTGAAGAAGTTAGATTTACATTCAAGAATGTTTTGTTTTTTTTATTATTATAACTTTTTTTAAATTAGTATTAATAGATTTTTTTATTTTGGTTCCATAACAATGTTGATATAAATTTTCTGGGAAAAGTGTTTTAATTTTTGAAACAGGTAACAATTCCATAACATTTTTCACAAGGATTAAAAAATATATAATTACCAATTTTTTTTTTAAATTTTAAAAATATAAAATTATAATTTAAATTACATTAAAATTAATATTTTTTTGACAATGGGATTTAACACATTTATCTACTCTCAAAATTCTATAATACAGAAATGACCTGAGTTATGGTCTCCAAAATATAAAATTCTATCTTGGGAAAGATTCATTAGATTCATAAAGTATATAATAATATAAATTAGTGAATTTTTAAAAAAATTATTGAAATATTTAATATCTTTTTATGAATAAAGATGAATTAGAAAATTACATATTTATTTGAGTAAAAAATATTCGATGCACGATAAATAGTTTTGTATATTTTTTGAATAATTTCATATGATAATTAAATAAATTAGAAATATACCACATTTGTTCAATCAAAATATTTATAACATAGATGAAAAAAATTTGTATGAGTTCACCATTGAGAATCATATGAACATAATGTTTTCATAGGATATGAGGATCGAATAGACCTTGAATAATGTTGAATATTATGTAAATGAGATTACATTAAAATTTTCAAATAACACAATGGTCCTTGAATCAATGAATACTAATGGAAATAATATGATAGATGATAATAATTAAATGAAGTTAAATTATTACACATCATATTTCTCTAAAGGGATCAATGATGTAATGTTTATTAAAAATAAAAACATTTTTATTTGTTGTAAAAACTGAATGATTGTATTTTTTTCAATAGTTTAAACATGAATAATGAATTGGGTGAAGAGGATGGTGAAATTGAAATTTCTTTTTAGATAAACATGGTGGAATGTAGTAGAAGTGGAGGAACATTAATAAATAATTGGGAATTACTCATTCATCAAATGATTTTTTATATAAAGTCATAATATATTATCTTCTATCCGCAAAAGATTAATGGAAGAAGAATAGTCAGAGGTTTATGTAATCAATGATTTAATAGATCTATAGAATCACTTCAAAAAACTAGAAAATGATGATTGTTAATGATTTAATATGAAATAACATAATTGGCAACACACTAATTGTTCACATTACAGAATGTTTATATGGGATACTATATGTGAAAGATCAACGATAGAATAAACATTAATAAATATTTTATGAAGAAATATGTATTTTTGAGTAACTTCGGATATATCAGTTCAATAATTAAAAAGAACAAGATATTAAAATAAACAAGAATAATTATTTTGAACCCAAATAATGATAAGGTAAAATATATTGATGGCATGTTGAGTAAATTTGATAATTTATTCAATTTTTTTGCATGATTTAAAAAAATTTGTCACAGAATTTAGAAAATATTATAAATATATGTATAATGTAATTATGAATGAAAATAAATATTTTTATTTTTCAAATTAATATCTTCATTTACTCATGGGTACAATTATTTTTAGGAATAATAGTGGTATAAATGCCATAATGTGATATAATTTTTATATTTAACTAATGAAAATAGATTCCATGATTGTCACTTCTAATGGATATATTTATAATCAAAATAACAATATATTTTCGAAAACTATTGACACTAATGCAAATACTATGTGAAAATATAATGTTATGGAGAATAATTCATGTAATTACAATTTTTAAGAACATTAGAGGACTTCAAATCCAAATGATGAAAACTAAGAAACATAATAGAAACATAATATATAAGTAATGAGGTGATTTTTATGGAATATTATAGTGATATAGAGTATAGTTAAAGTAGGTTTGTATTTATTGGTCCAAAAACTTTTTATATGAATATATGAGAGTAAATTTTTTTTGGATACCATATTTTATTATATTAGTGGAGAAATAGTAGGAAAACCAGGAGATAACATATAACATACAAATTCATTTCATGCCATTAACAAATTATATGGTTGTTTTTGAAATATTTAGTAATACATTTAAAAAGTGTATCACATTATTCAATAATTAGTTGATGAGAAATAAGAACTAAAAATATATTAAGATGATTATATTACAATATCAACATATATATGTTGATATGGATGAGGACATTTTAAAATAAAAAATGAATTTATTTTTTAAAAGAATTTCTATTCATATAAGACTAGAAACCATGTAAAACTAAAATATACATATGTAACTATTACATATGATTAGTTAATTTTAAAAATGATATATAATTACATCATAAGGGTTTTGGAAGACCAAATTTTTATTCAAAATATGTTGAATACTTTTATATTCAATTTATTGATGGTTTGAGACACTATCTTTTTAGTTCATATAATTTTTGATGATAAATATTTTTAGAATTATGGAAGTGTTATAAATAATATTTTTGATGGAATGATAATTATAAAGGGTTATCAGATAAAAAATACCATATAATGTATTATTTAATATTAGAATAATGTTTTTTTGAAAAATAATTATAAAAATTTTATGTTTCCTAAATTAATAATCAATTTTTTCCAAAGAGAAATTGAAAAAAATTAATAATATATTTTAGGAAATCATTCAAGGATGAGTAATGAAATGAGAATCAATTATATTTTTTTTAACTAATCAGGAAAAAAAAAATTTCTATATATTATAGGTATCAAAATACTCTTAATTTTCTTAAAAACCCCCATGAGATCAGTTTATCATTACATTATTTTTGATGATTTTAAATTTATGAATTATGTGACTTCATTGTCAATTAAATGAAAATATATTAATATTTATGTTAATATTAAATGATATAAAATCCCAAAAATGTATTATATTGATTGTTATCAATTTGATATTTTGTTAAAGTACATGAATAATAAAATTGAGTCACATATTTTGAATCATCTCGAGAGGAATGGATGTAACACGATATATATAATATAATAAATTATAATGGATAAATTAATGAATAACTATTTAGTTGACTTGGGAGAGATTTTTTATATTTTTATAGAAAATAAAAATTATATTCAAGTTAATAAAAAATGGGTGTGAATATATTTTATATATATGTTATTTTAAAATATATTCACTCATTATACCTTAATAAATATAGGTGTTGATAAATCCAATATAATGTGTTTGCTGTTTTTTAAAACCCATTATTATATAAGGATTACACTGAGTTATTTTATAAAGATAGAATAATGGGTTAACAACTGAATGTTTCAAAGATATATGCATAAATAAAGGTGTAAATTTTTTTTATTTATAATAATAAAATGATCTTTCAAAACTATAATATCATAGTCTTTGAGGGATAAGGTATACATCAAACAAAATTTCTTATTGATGATTACATTTAAAAAGATCGTGGAAAAATTGGTGGAATAATTATATTCTTAAAATTAGTAAAATAAAATTTTAAAATAAATGAGTTGATTATTTAATTTTCTAGACACATCAAACTCATAACTATCAAAACTGTGTTATAAATAGGGCCTATTGTGTGACTCCTCATATTCTAAAGGCTTCTGATAAGTATTTTGGGTATATTATTGTACATTGATAATATTATTCCCTCATGATCATATTTATTTTGATAGTTATATAAAAAGAAAAAAACAATACAACTTTTATTATAATTGATATTAGGAATTATAAATAATTTGGATATAATAAACTGGAAGAAGATGGGTCATTATCATATAGAAAATGTTTTTACGATTGTATGATAAAAAAATTTAAATATGATATCTCTACCAGGTTCACAAGAATATGTTTGTTCCTTTGATCTTGTACTCTATCCTAGTAACAAATTTTAAGCACCCAAATATGGATCATTATCATTATACCAATAGATCTATTTGGTTAATAATAGGTGTCTTGAACATTGTGTGGGACGTATTAAGTATGCCACAACAAACATCATCTAGTATAATCCAACTAGTTTATATATGATATTAGTGTGTAGATTTTAACGTCTAAATCCGTGATGTGAACTACAAATTTTTTTTTCACTGGTATCTTTAAGGACATCAAGCTAACACAACCTACCTAAAAAAAATTGAGATTTCTCTAATCATGTATAACAAAATACACATATATAAGTATACTAATATATATATATATATGCATTTATATTTATAAAATATATAAGCATTAAAATAAATTTCCATATATATATGTATTGTCCCCATGGAATAACGCATAACACAATAGTCTATTCATAGTCACAACTCTCTCATAGGGTATAAAATGATGACATTCCCTTGTATCATGAATCATAAGGGTCACCATGCTCATGTATCAAATGTATATCAGATGTTATGCTTGAGTAACAAAACTATGTTGGACTCCAACCCAAATATAAAAATTATATGGCATTCAATGTATGTATATCACACACGCATATATATATAGGACTCCATGATAGAGTATCACAAGTATATGTCCAAAAATTCAAAAGTATATGGGAATACATGTATCTGTGGGAAAATAAAATCAGATACCATGCAATGTATCTCAATTATATGGGACTACATGCCCTTGTATCACAATTATAGAGGATAAAAATTATGTGTTTAAAAATAATTATAATTATATTTAAACATTTGGAAAATAATTTTTCTTGTCAAAGACACATGACGATGACATAACACTCAATTTTCATTTAATTATAATAAGAAATCCCATTTGGGAATGAATATAGAGCCACATATTTGTTTCTTGGAAGCATAAAAATTTAATAATTCAATGGTAAATTTCATAATCACCACAACAGTGGTGGAACTACATAAAGGGTGCATCCTTTATTAAGGAAAATTGTGTACGAGATAATTTCTAACATGGATAGATTTGTAATTTTGTATTAATAATTTTTTTGATGCAATACATAGATATTCATTAATTCAGAATGATGGATCATGATGTGAATAAAAATGGATTTAGTGAGAAATTCCATGTACTCTAAAATTTTCTTGGTAGTGATATAATAATATGTTATGATACATTAATTCGAGAATGAATGGGATAAATAAATTTAATTGAAAAATTACCTAAAAATAGAACTTATAAGGAAACACATATTTATAATTCAATATGTTGATAAAATTTATAAACGTAATGAATTGGATTCATGGGGATATAATTATCTAACTAATTTTACTGATGGTGATGGAATCAGAAAAATTATGATGGAGGCACAAAACCTATATTTGAGGAAATGGGGGATGTCTAAGAATGTGGTCCAATATAAAAAAAGATAAGGGACATGGATATTTTAGATTAACTAGAGGTAGGGGTAATGAATATTACACACCTCATTTTATTAGGAATACGGTTTTCTTGCACAGTTTTTCAAACCATACATCTAATTATGCATAAATACTGGTTAACTTTCACTAAGTGTGCTAGATAGGTTCATTGATTAAAAAACTATGCATATACCATGAACTACCCTTTGTACATTTATATAGGTCCATTATAGGTAATACCATCCACAAATGAGATATTTAAACAAAAAATTAATCACCATTCATGGCTCACATAGTTGAGTCACACAGAGAGAGCTAACAATTCACAAATTATGTGAATCAACATACCTTTACATTATCTAGATATCCAGGATCTGAGTGAGCCCTGAGTACTCAAAAAGCACACCTTAGACTCATAATCATGTATAATTTAATACTAATATGTTTTTAATGGATATTTAATATATCCATAACTATTGGAAAATATGGGACATTACAACTAGTTTTCCATTAGAAATATCACCCCCAATTTTCCCTTCTAATGGTGGTAATTATCATTTGAGAAAAATTATGGAATATTATCATGCACATTATCATATCTCTAACATAGTTCTCATCTATTACATGGCTATTGATCCATAACCCCTGAACTAGTGGAACATACCAACCTTGGAGAGCCTTTGATTACTGATTTAAGATATAAATAGATGTCATTGTATATTTTAGACTAATTTCACATGTTTTTGAGAATATTTTTTCTTAATATTTTTAATTAACACGATTAATAGAAATCTGATTATTATTATTAATTATTTTTTAATGATAACAAATACAATAAATATATTTCAATATTATTAAAATATTATTATTCTTATTTGGAAGGTTTATTGGAGTTATAACATATGAATTGTCAATATGTTAAGATTTTTGAAGAACTCAGATATATGAATTTCCAAATTATAAAATTTTATTAGGTGAATCCCTTATGTGAATTTCCCATGTGTTAAATCAATTATGAATGTTATACTACTTAGTAAATTAACATATGTAGAGAAACATTCCTACTAGAAAAACCATTTCAGTGATTCTAGTAACATAGTTTAGATATTTTATATAGGTTTTTCTAAAATCTAGAAAAATGTTTTGTGTTATTATATTTAAATTTCATCAAAATGATTAAAGCTTATTTTAAATGTAGGTATTTTAAATTTCATATTTCAATTTAAAATTTTTGAATTTTATTGGATCATCCATTGATATAATATTATCATGACAATTTAATTTATTTAATAGATATATAAAATAGGTTTTATTTTTTATTTATTGTTTTTAATAAAGGGTTTGAGTCAAGGTATATTTATTGAATGACACATTCTTCCTTTTCATTCTCTTTATAATGAAATGGTTTTATAATTTTTGAATTTTGAATTAAAGAACATATCAAGGTTGTGTTGAGTTTGTTTATTTTTGAATGGTTTCCAAGCATTCTTTTCCTATAACACACATATATATATATATATAAGATATGAGAACAAGATAATTCGATAACTAAATCATTTCATTGAACATTGAAATGTGGTACCCATGATATCAAGATTTCATATAGTGAATGATCTCTTAAAGACAAAAAAACATCTATGAGAACTACTACCTTAATGATACATTCAAATACATTTCTTGTGGACTTGAAACAATGATTTATTTGTTTAACATCAAATTGAACACATATTGTTTTATATTTTACACATAAAAATATCATACATATACACTCATTTTTTTATTTCTTATTATCTTATATTCATTGTTTTAACTTTTATCATTTCATTTAACTCAATCAAATATATATGTTATTTACTATTAATAATTTATCATTATATTATAATTTTTTGATCATTAGTATTCACCCCCTCTATACCATTTAACATCATATTATCTGGTCTAAACAATTTTTATTAGAGTCA
Source organism: Viscum album (assembly GCA_963277665.1). Lineage (NCBI taxonomy): Eukaryota > Viridiplantae > Streptophyta > Magnoliopsida > Santalales > Viscaceae > Viscum > Viscum album. The sequence goes on from OY728146.1 coordinate 1,117,986,134, forward strand.
ATTCCATATATAGTTTAACATATCCTTACATAGTGTCTACTATTTAAATTTTATTTTGATTATAGATACCTATACCTCACAGTCTGTGTAAAATATATATTATATTGAAGAAAAGAATAAAAGTGATGGATGAATTTTTCCAATGATACCACCAATTGATTGAAATTATTATTGATATTAGAAACCATAATGGAGTTATACCTCAAATATTTAAGTATAGAATATTTATCTATCATTTAAAAGTCACGCACACAAAAGAAATAAATAATATATTCTATTACAAGAAATGATGATATTTTATAATTATGAAATAACATTTTTTATAATTTTAGTATATTGTGATATTAATGTAATTGTTTTTAGTAATGTTTATTCATTCAGTATATCTCATTATATTTGGGTGATTCTATAGGATCCTCAACTTGGATCAAAACTATTGTTTTGAACCAAAGATATAATTTTTTATGAGAAGTTCAAAGTCCATTATATGGGTGAAGTTGAAAATGTGATCCCAATGTTCCATTGATTCCTATTAATTGTGAATGGAATTGATTCCCTTCAAAAAAATAGAGAAATATTTTAATATGTAAGTATACTTATGATAATTACCAAAGAAATATAATTCATTATATTCCCCTATTGATCAATGAAATAACTTCCATGTTAGCATTGTTGATGAATTGATTGGATCACTATGTAACTAAAGAACCTAGAAAAACAAGATACAGAAAATAAATTGTGTAAAATTTAACTCAATGAATTTTATTTTTAATGAAATACTATATTCTGAACTAAATGATTGATAAAAAATAAACCATGGATCATATTGTGACATGAGCTTAAAAATAATTTAAGAAAACTGATTCAAGAACCAATTTAGGAGAAATCATAAAAAAGAAAAACACATGAGAGATTATAAATGTTTTCTGAAAATTATTACCTTAGATATTATGTTTTTTTAGTGCATAAATAATGGGAATATTAAGACTTAAATCCCTAAACTAATGAATAATAAAAATACAACAATAAGTACAAAAAGGAATTGAAAAAAAGTTGGAGTTGTTAAATTGAATTTGATTGTAGTTATGAATATGGATATGTGTAAGAATATAATATGATGTTATTAAAGGATTAAATAAATAAATTTAGAGATTCAGTTTATTATTATTGCTGTTAAGAATATAAATACGACTATAAAAATATGATTGTTTATGAGATAAATAATGAAATTGAATTGTAGAGAAATTATGTTTCCAAATATGTTTATTGGTACAATATGTTTATGGAAAATAAGGATAAAGATGATTTTAAAATAAAGTTCCCTTATATGTGAATGAAAAAAAATATCATATACTGATTCTTACACTAATTTAAAAATTATGATAATTCTATAATATTTTAGGATTAGAATATAAAATTGAAAAAATATGTTGAAGGACTAGTGAAATGTTTGCCTTATTTTATTTCAGGTCATGAAAAATACCATAAATTAAATTTTTTTAAAAAATAAATTTAATTGGGATAGTATTTGATATGATAGAATATTACAAAACGTGTATAAAAACAATTTCATAATATAAAAAACAAATTTACTTCTAATTTTGCATGAATTAATTTAGAATGATGTGTCAATATGAAAATGGTTATTCTCTAAGATACAAAAAATAATTTGGACATAAAAATACATATATTTATAAATATATTTAATCTATTGTACCATAAAATGTATTATTAATTTTTTGTGGGTACATATAATTTATATTTATAATATGATTGTAACAAATGTATCTTGGATACAGAAAATGTAATGTAACTATTTTTTATAGAAAAAAATTCATTGATATATCAAAAAAAATATGGTACATTAGTGGTGTATTATTTTTCGATATTATGGTATAATAATAATATTTTAATTCTTACAATACATTTGATGGATTCACCATTAAATTTAAATAATATTCAAAATGAAAATTAAATGGTCTTTTTAATAGGTTTATTTCTAATTTTACATTTATTTCCATGGTTTTATATTTTTATGTATTAATTGATATTTTAATTAATATGTTTAAATAATATAAAGTTTTAATTGATGGTAAATATAAACACAATAATTTTTTGGTTTTTAAATATTATTCATTATAATTTTATTCTCCTTGAAATGAATATTATATATATGTTTGTTTTTTAGAGAATACTTTTCCACATGTTATGTTATTTAATGGTGTGTATAATGATAGCATTATTTCTCTCTGATTATTAAGACATTATAATGTCATAATTTCACATAATCTCTATTAACATATGATCATGGTATAAATAGATATAATGAATAATGAAAAACATTATGTTTGTGATGTTATCATTATAAAGAATCAAAAGAATGTTTCATTCATAACAATCCACTAGATATGTACTAATAGATAATTATAGTTAGAATACTTTAATTTATATGGTCATAAAAACATTAAAATATAATTTTAATTGAATATTAATTATTAATTGTGTATTTTTATTTTTGATTTACATGAGTTTACATTCTTTCACATAAAAAAGTACATTATCAAGATATATTTCATTTTTTAATAATGTTCAAAAATATTTAATATTGTAGGATTTTTCAATTAATAGTAATTATTTAGTTGAATTTAAAAATATATAAAATGTAAATTTTATTGAAAATAAGGTTTGTCCCTAAGAAGACCATAAATAAACGGTGTTATAGAATAGAAAATAGAACTCTTATTGAAAAGACTGGTACTATGTTATGTGAATGTGGATTTTCTAGATTTTTTTGGTTGATGATATTTTTTATTCTTTTTATATTTCAAATAAAAATCTTGATTGACTTATTTCAATGAAAAATTATTTTCTATTATTTAATGGTAAAAATCATTATGTTGATTATTTTTGAGTTTTTGGTTGTAATTTTATTATTTTTAAATGAATATATAATTTAAGAAAATATGATGCTAAAGTAATGAAGGTAATTTTAATTGTTATTATAATAGTAGTAAATAAAATAAATTTAAAAATAAAGGAACTATGGTTATTGAAGAATCACTTCATGTTATGATTGATGAAAATAATAAAAATTAAATTTTTATTCTAATGTTGTTGATTTTGAGTTTTGTGATTTTAACATTAGTAAAGAAAAACAATATTATAATGATGAATCAATCGAGGTGGATAATAATATTAATCATTTATATCCTTGGGTGGAAAGAATCATAATAATTATCCCATTAAAATTGTGATTGGAAATCTTTATTATGGTAAGAAAAATAGATTCTCTACTTTAAATATCAATTCTAGGACAATTTTTTTGATTATGTTGGGACTATTATTTCTAATGATTTTAATGATCTAAATGGAACCATTATTATACTTGATGATGTTAATAAATAAATTGAAAATAATGTTTTTTCATTAGTTTAATATCATGTGGATAATAATTTAATCACTAAAAAATGATCATTAGAAACTAAAAGGATGAATCTGGACAGACTGTGAAAATAAATCCCAATCAAGTTTGATTAAGGATACTATTAAAAATAAGGTATATACATTGAGGATTCTGTTATAGCTGTTTCTAGTCTATTGGATTTTATAGTATTTTTAACTTATCCATTTTTATTATTTTAAATTTTATTTCAATGGATGTCCAATTTTATTTATAAAATGGCTTTATATCTGAGGTATTTTATTTTTCTCAACCCCTTTGTTTTGAAAATTGGTCAATTAATTCCTATATTTTTAAATATTCTAAATCTTTTAATGGTATCAAATAAGTAAAAAATGTTTTTTTGGAAGGATTTCATTATTTATACATGATAATAGTTTCAATAATGTCAATCTTGATCAAATAATTTAAATTAAATGTTTTTCTAATGATATTTTAATTATGGATCTTTATGTTGATGATATAGTTCTTCATTCATTAGGTGAATTTCATTATAACAATTTCTATTTTTTGACGTTTTTTAGGTTCACAATATATTAATGGGTGAATTAATGTTCATTCATTGACATAAAATTTATAAATATATGGATTAGATTTTTGTTAAATAATATATGTATGCTAATGATTTCATCAAATGGTTTGGTCTACATTTATATAAATCATTGAACGTAATTAGGATTATTAGTTTGAAATTAGATATTTATGCATCTGTAAAATATTTTTATATTAATGTTTTTAGAGTAATGATTTTTACCTATTTGGATAAAATGCATCTATTGCTGATATAATGATTTGTGTATTTTTATGAGTATGATGTCAATCTAATCATAAAATGATTCATTGTAATGATATCAAATTAATAATTTGATATGTTAAATTAACTATTTACTCATGTATGTTATAATAGAAATATAAAAAATATGATTTAATATACTATTATGAATATTATTAGGGATTATATATAACTTATAGAAATTATTTATCAGGTATGGGTCATTTTATGCAAATATTATATTTTATTATTGTTTTAGGATGGAATTTCATTATAATCAATCAATTTTAGAAGATGAATATATTTCTACCACTCGTCATTGTGCATAATGTTTACGGATCAAGAAAAAATTACACAATTATGCACTTTATCTTGTTAAATAGAATATTTATTTTGATAACATATCAACCATTTCTATTGCAATGAATCCATTACAAGATTCCTAAAAAACTACTGATGTTGAATTTTTTATATTAGAGAACCATTTAATTATGGAAATATGGTTTTCAATTTTATCCTTTCTCATTAAAGAAATCAATTTCTATTAACTAAATCATTTAAAAATAATAAATTGGGAAATATTATAATTGAACATGGTATTTGGTAATCCTAAATTATTTTTGTAAAACTGTGCAGAGTGTAATTTTGTATGAAGTTATATACTAAATGTTTTAGGTCAACATGAATTCTATAAAATATATAACATATTTTTTTTGATTACTTTTGATAAATTTCATTACATATTTTTTTTAAATATTTGGATATTTAAAGCCTTCTCATTTATCCCTGATTTTTTTAACATACTGATTATACTTTACATGTTTATTAAATAATTTTAACATTGGATGACTTTATCATTTCTCATTGATACTTGTTTAAAAAAATAAAGGATTTATAGTTTCTCAATGATATATAGATTCAAATATAGTAGTATAATAACACTATATACATTATTTGTATTATTTTCAATGAAATAATTTTTTTATTTAATGAATACAATTTTAATAATTTCATGAACATTGATATTTTTTTCTGATTATTGGTAATGTAATTTACGATATGGTGGATATTGTAGAGTGGCTTCTTGATTTTTTTTGATAACTATACATATTTATTTTTTTATTTCGTTTAAATGTATTATTACTTAAAATTGTTTATTGATTAAATTTTGATTATCTTTGATCATAAAATTATATTTTAATGCATAAAAATATCATTATATTTCATGTTTTGAATAAGCATAACATGTCTTGTATGATTTATTTTAGTTTTTCACCAAATTTATTCATTAAGTGCCTTGAAATATCATTTATAATTTTTTTATTTATTCTGACACAGAAATAATGTTTTTCACTATGTATAAAAATTTGAATCCAACTAGATGATCTAAAATTAACATATCCATTTGAATATATACATTGTCAATTTTCTAGAATCAGTTACCATATGTATTTCAACAATATATTGAGATAAATAAATCCATATGGATTATTTATTTTTAGTAATTTTATTTATATTTTTAATTATAAAAAATAAACACTAAATCAATATATATATTGTCAAACATCAAGTTTAAGGTCACTATTTATTTTGTAGACAAATTTTGAGGAATTAAATCCTACAAGTCACATTATTAAAAATTTATCAATAGAATTAGTATCTTTTTATTATATGTTTCAAAAATAATTGCATATATTAGTGTTAAGAATCATTACAGAATCAATGGTTGTAATTTATCTATTTTCTCATTGATTAGTGATCCCAGAAAAAGCATAAACAAGGCTTTATTAAAGAGATTTAATCCAATTATTGAGACTTACTACAATTATGAAAGGAAATAAATCACTTCTGGGAATAACCACCCACTAAAAAGTTATTTATGTTCTTATAGAAAAATATCATCAATATCAATTATATTGACATCATTAACCTCTGCATCATACCCTATTTTATAATTTATTCTATGAATTTTCTAATAGAGTCTCATGTTTCCTAAGGTTATAGCCTTATTCCCATTCCAAACCTAGATAAATGAGTTGTTTATATATAGGATGTGATAAATAAAGAGGAATCAATATTTTTCTACTGTTTCGATGTTTATTTGATTGTGTATGAATATAAAGTCAGTGGGGGTGGGTGAAGTTCTCAACATTAACTATTTAATCCCTTAAGACAACCATAATATTGTGAATAAATCAATAAACATTTATAGATTGAAAAATATGGGTTGGAGTTCATCAAGACCAAACTAACAATACACTACATCTAAAATTATTTTCATAATATATCATAAATCACAATGGGATTTCCCATCATTATTTACTCATCATTTAACATTGATGTATATAATCCTCATGTCTTTCAATGATAGAGGAATGTTTCCCTGAAAGGTGTTACTCACATTAGAATCTAAAATTACATGTATTTTATGTGAAAATTATCATATAAAGGTGAAGAACATATGAAGAAACATATATTATGAAGTTATGATTTTAATTGAATATTGAATTTTTATGCTCAACATAAACTAAGATAATATTTACATCAATATATCATACAATATAGATTTAGATTTTCCTCTCATGCTTTGAGGTAAGGAAAAGGTTTTTGATATTGTTTGGTTCGTTATGAGTTCCTTCAGAATCTAATTAGTTTTTTCAGTTTCAAAATGTTTATCTTCATTATTATCATGTGTTTTTAACTCTTTAAATATTTTTAAAATTTTTGTTTTAGGCTTATAAATATATTTCATACATCTTATTATTGTCATCACATTGAGTTGTTTAAGACATGATTTTATGCATCTTGATTCTACCATCCTAGATTGTAGGGGAATTACATAACTGGGATGATATTAATTTCAATTTTTCAATTCTCATTTCATGTTAAAACAATGATACCTATGGTATTATTTAATTCTATTCATTAATAACATTTCATGAATTGTGATATATATATATATATATATATATATATATTGGGTAGGGTATTTTGTTAAGTAGTATATTTTTGGAGGATAATTCATCGATTTGATGGGTTATTGAATTTGTTTCTAAAATAGGAGTCGACGAAGTAGTTATTAAACTGTTTGAGATTGAAACTGGTAATTTGTTTGAAACTTTTCTTCATGTTTTGGGTTAATACTTCTTTATTTTTTTTATTTTTTGACTATCATTGTAATAAAATCCTATATGTCATTATATATTGTATTGAATGTGTTTTATTTCACGAAATTTTAAGGTTGAAAACATTGACCTCCACTAGGGTTTCTCCTAAAATAACTTCCCTTATAGAAGTGATGGTTACTATTTTGTTGTTATTGTCGTCATTTTTTCCAAATTGTGAAAAGTAGTTCTACAGTTATAATATCATGGGCTTTCCTAAGACCGATATCCTCAACATTCCAAGTGAGGGAATAATGTTTTTACCTTGGATTTTTTATTATATATTGTTATCAACTCCCCAAAATTTGGGTGGTTTCTCATATTAAGGTGATATTTATATCATTTGGTTATATTCGTAAATATTTTTCAGATTATCGTAATAATCACTTACTGAATTATTTTTGTAATTTATATTACACATCATGTTAAGGAATTTTTTTCCATGATAAACCATTCATAAAATTTATTAATAATTTATATAATTATAAATAAATGGTGACGAACCATATTGAGTTCGACTTTGATCCATTCTCATGTTTTAAAAATTGAATCCCCTTCATTTTAGTAACGGTTTTGGATGGTCTTTTATGGGATTTTTTTGATGGGGGTAGTATTTTATTGTTAAAATATCTTGGTAATTAGTCCCATGAATGGATTAATGATGGTTCCATATTTATTCTACCAATTAATTGGTATATCATTTAGATAATTGGAGAAATGTCTATTTTTTACACATATTTAATTGGAGGGAACATGGTCTCAACGATATAATTATACTATCTTACATAAAGGTATAGAATCATAGAATCCATCTCGTAAGTGTATGGATGGTGTTTTAGTTCATGATTTTGCAACCCATAGTGTATATATCCTAGACGACCATTCCTAATGACTGAGGGTGAATTGGTGCATGAAGGTATACGATTTTTTACACGGTTTGATTGATAACATTTTCCATGTTTTTGACTACATGATTAGGGTTTCTATTTTGGTTTCCATCATTGATGATAACATGGTTTTGTGGAAGACCATCCATTGTATTTCAATATAATTTTAGTTATGGTGTCATATAAGGATTTTTATGTAATTGAAAAATCCCTTTAGTTTTCATTGGATTAACAAACACAAAAATACCTACAGTAATAAGATGAAATGATTGTTTATAGACATGGGAGGACATGTTCTATAAAATGATAATAGTGTGAGAATGATAAAAGAAATTTAATGAGAATAGAGAAATGGTGGAGAAGTTAATTATTGTAAAGAATACATACTTGGTTCACTGAATACAATGAATTTTTTTTTCTTATCTATATTTACACATTTTTAGTGTTTATGTTGTTAATGGTAGCGTATCAAGGGTCACCAAATCCTCAATAACCTATGAAGATACCAAAAATGTACATTTTATCATGTTTTTCCTGATATGTTGAAGAAAATATGTGTTTTAATTGAATCTATTATTAAAATACAACTAGATTTATATGAAATAAATTAATGTAAATCAAATGAGATATATGATTTAATGGATGGATTAGATGAATTTAAATTTTAATAATATCAATTATTTATAACCTGTATTGATTCATTCAACAAGATATTGAAATTGTAAACACATATTGGATAAATGCCAATAGAAACTTAATTTTAATAAACTACACTCGTAGAGGATAACTTTTATGAGAACTTGAAGTAATATTATTGTACTAGAACTTGAAGTGTGTACATTTAAAATTCAATAAGGGTGAAGAATGATTATTTTTACTAAATGATATTCATAATTAAAATTAAAAATTAATCATTTATTGTGTGATAAATAACATTCTATCAACAAGTATGGTACTCAATTGTATCAAACCATATAAGGGTTATCCTTTTATAAATTCTATTATATCAATTTATAATAATTTTAGTCTCATAAGGATGGTATTAGTGAAGTAAAAACAATGATATAATGAAAATTACACTATTGTGTAATGTATTTCTCTCTACACTGGGAAAATAAATTCACACTACATGTAATAACATATGTCGTTATATTATATTTTAATCTTTTTTCCTTCAAGATGAAATATAATTTTTATACTAAAAACAAAAATATTATTATTATATTTTTATATTTTATCTTGTATTTTTTTTATTATATTCTTTGTAATATATTGTTATCCATTGATTACTACATTACGAAAATTAATTTGTATCCATAAATAATAATTTTTCTTAAATTTTGTCCTAATAATGTAAAGAAGCCCTCGATGATTAACTTGATGAATCTAGATATCTGGTTTCCATAAATGTTATTTGTTCACAGATACTATTTTTAATACGAAATTACATATTATTGGTCCTTACATTAATGTTTTTATGGATGATTTATTAGAATAGGTAATATTGTCGATACAAACTCTTCAGAGTCAATGTATCAAATGCTCATGAATTTATGAAAAATATAAGGATGAAATATTTTAATTAGGTATTCTTTATACATTATATATTATTCCTTTGTCATCCATGATATAAATTATGTCATCTCCAATTATGTTTTTTTAGATTTGTGGTTGAATAAATGATGAAAATATTTCCAACGTGGAAGAACCAATGAATCAAAATAGATTTAATTCATAAGCACATTAGACTACAGTAATGTTTTTAGAAGATGCTACTCCAATTGAGTGAAAAAAATCCAAAACATTCCAAAAATATATGTTAAAATATAAAGAATATAAAATAAAGTGTAAAATGATATAACCAAAATATAGTGGCGACTCACATCAATTCATACCCATATCAGTATTGATTTCATTTCCAATTATCAATCCTAAAAATGTGGATCCTTATTTCATTATTTATATGAGAAATGTCGATATATTATCAAAAATTACATAGTGAAAATAAATCATTTCCAAAATAAAATATTACAAGAAAAATAATATGATGAATTTTAAATGGTAAAACAATAATTTCAATGAAGTTTTTAAATTTATGAATCATTATTATTATTTAATGTATATTAAAAAAACAAAAAAAACGTACTATATTATTGAGGTATTATAAAACCATACAAATTCATGAAGTCATAAATTTTAATCCATAAATGATGGAATTTATTCCACCCAAATTTTGATTCCCTTATTGTGAAAATAATAATATTTAAATATTTTACACCACCCCTCCTCAGATATAAATATAAACCCCCTATATCCATTCTCCCACACCAAATTTCATGATATCTTATAAAATTAATTCTATTGGGACCCTAACCTTTTACAAAAATTATAAAATGATTTTAATAATAATTAACCATCAAATATAAACCAATCATTGAAAGGACTCGTTTTTATAGAATACTAGGATTATAATTGGAAAACATGAAATAAAAATAAATATATATTTTATATAAAATCAATAATGAGATCCAATCTCACTGCTATATTTTGCATATTTATTGGATAACATGGGGACCTTGTGATAACAGGGGAGATCAAAAAACCCAATAAGGTAATAAAAATTATATTAATGGAGAACAAAAGACAATCAATCAACACCTAAGAGATGATAATTTCATTTTTTTGAATAAAATAGAAAGAGAAGGGATTCAATAATTTATATTCCATGAGCACAATTACATTAAATTATATAAATGGCACCAAATTTATCATGTAACATTTTATTATTGAAGAAATGATGATGTAGAAGAAATACAAAATTTAATTGGAAGGTGGAGGATTTGATCTTCAGTATAACATCTCCCTGAGATCCTCCTTGAGGCACTATGTTTTGTTATTCGGTAGAGGCCAAAATCTCCGATACTAATAGGATTGACCTTGGAATGAAATTTCTATGAATTTACAAAATATTCATGGCTTTGTAGGTGTGAGGAGAATTGGGGGTGAGGGTATTATTTATTGTAAAAGTAGAGGAGGGATTTGACTATTTAATAGATATTTTTATTATTTTGGATCAAGACTATCTGTCGTGTTGATTATTATGACTACGTATAGTAAATAATTCATTATATTTGGAACCAATTGGTGCTTAACTCATTCATTAAACATTATTGACTCACTAATTCTTGAATATGTTAAATTTTGTATATTACTATATTTCTCCATTCAAAAAACTCAAATATTTTGGAAAAATCAAAAAAATCACCCAAACAATTCTTTGACATGTATATTTAAAATATGTAATACATTTTATTAACATAATATTCAACTTTTTATAAAATTATTTTTTATTGAATTCACCATTTATTCAAAAAATAATTATTCTAATATTATAACCAATTTTATGACACACTAAAAAATTAATAAAGGTCTCATAAATTTGTATTATATTATAAATATTAAAATACATCTAGTATAAAAAAATAAATTTCATTTAAATTGTTATACTAAATGTAAAATTGATAAGAAAATTTTACATTTCAAAAAAATTCCAACATGCAATTCATAGTTCATAGAACATTATTTAACGTATACCATGACTTAAATATATACTATTTTAATTTAAAGTAAACCTCATTTTTATTTATAATTAAATAGGAAATGTATCAATTATATTGGGCAGATTACTATTCTTAATGGTCAGATAAGTATTCCATTGGTTAGAATACAATTCTATACGGTATTATATACATAATTTCTACGAATAAAAATCACTTAATTCCTAATTACTGTCAATATTGTTTTTAAGAATCTTTATGTGAAAAAAGTAATTTATTCTATATAACATAAATAAATGAATATAAATTCCCTTGATAATTCTTTTTGATGTTATATTATTCCTCTGTAAGGAAAATTCCTCCTTGAAATTTCATTTATGATTCTATGTTGAAAACTTGTGAGGGTATTTCAACTTCATCACTTCCAACTATTTTAAAATTTCCTCTCCATACATATTGATTCACCATATTGCTTTTACCTGGTGATTATTCTTGTTGCGCAAAAAGAAATTCTATGGTCTATGATCTACACTGGTTTCACTTCATATGATAGTTTAATCTCCAGTTGTACCACCACTAGCTTCAATACATGTGGGGGGTCATTTATGTACTTATTCAAGAGAGATTCTTGGAACAGGTCATGTAATTAATCCATTATTGGTGGAAGTTAAAGATGATAGTTAAATAATCCCATGAGATCATGGATATCAAAGTCGACAATGTACCACAAGATAAGACTCCCTTTTGAAAACACACAACTCTCTTCCATAGTGAGATTTATAAGAAGGAATTGTCTCCAACATTAGACATAAAATCCATTTTTCAGTTATTAGTATTGAAATTTTTCATAATTTGTGTAGATTTTATATGTTTTTAGGTTACTTGAACATTAACTGTCGTCTCTTGACCTAGATTTGGACCAACTAACATTCATTCTCCAACATCATTTGAATAGGCTAGAGCTCTACATTGCTTCACAAATAAATATCCATATTGATCCATCTGATTGCTTGAGTATATGTTTTTGTTTTATTAGAACTCAACTTATTGGAGATGATCCCATATTCATTATAATTCCATCATTCACTCTCTCAACATGTCCTATAGTGTTGTAATTGTCCTTTCATATAGTAAATCAAAATGAAGGTGATGGGGCCTACTGAAATTCAATCTAGTACTCAAATAATTATGAAGTCATCTCCATTTTTAATGTAAACCACGGATTATAATCATCGATGATCGAAAGTGGAACCCCACAGAGCCTCACCAATTCCATCACATATTATATGAAATGTTGTCTAAATGAGAAATCGTCACAAATAGTAATGATTTTTCAGTCTCAGTGAGTTGATCCACCCCAACACATATCAAATTCTTTCCTTAGGATGTTTTTGGGAGACCAGTGAATGATTTAATAGTGTTATTATTCTATTTCCATGTAGTCATTAGAAATGGTTTCATCATCATTTTATACATCTACCACTCTAATTAAATATGATGACATATCAAGCACCTTAATATATACTATGAAATATATTTCTTCATTTTATCCCACTTGAATTCTTCTAAAAGTTCAGGTTAAACCTTTCTAATTCTGCGGTGAATGGGTAATGGCGATATATGTGCATTATATAATAAATAATTATTTATCTCAGGAGGCAATGGACCACAATAACTAGTTCCAACCAAACTAATCCATTAAAATTAATATGTAACTATTGTAGCTTCTGTTACTTTACTACTTTATCCTTATTCTATAGTTCCATATCATTCTATTGTGCCTACTTAATCCTCTTTTGGATAGACGGTTGAGAATTATAATTGTAAAGGTAGGCATTATTCTAGGATTTCAAGTTTTCAAGATCTATCCCATTTATTTCCACAAATACAGAGTCCTTCTAATTCTGCATCATGGGTAAAGTATCATATTAATTTATATTATGATCATTAAAAACTATTTTCCTTCCCATGGTGATAGTGAATTTAGAATTTGTAATCTTTTATTATATCTAACTATATCATTTGATCCATTTTTATCTCCTTCTGTGTGAATATATACTTTATTCACTATTGGTCAATGCATATGTGACACATCTCACCATAAGGGTAGTACTACTAGATTTTTAAGTGAAAATTCTTTTCTTATAACTCTATATCCTGCATCTTGTAGTTTTTCATAGGGATATTCATGTCTAATAGTCAGATGGTATCACATATTTATTCCTTATGAGTACACAACCCATTCCTTTTTAAGCACTAATGTATATCACACAAGCTTCCCGACATATTGTTAGTATGAGAAACTCTGTATTGACTGGCCTCTTATTGAGATTAATAATGTATTAATAATATTATTCAATATAGACCTACCATAAATGTTACGATATTAACACATTTAATAGGTTTAAAAATTATCCAAAATTCCATAAAAAACGTCAGTAGTTCCCATCTAAGAAAATAAAACTATGGATTTCCTTTAGAAATATTGGCATTAGACAATCTTCAATTGCATTTGTTTGGAGGGTTCTACACGTATTCCTTTGTAGGTGATAACATGACCCATTGATGATAATTTCTCCATAAATAACTAAAATTAAATTTATTTTTCATATTTTATTTACCATAAAAAATTCTTTAGCACAATATCCAAATTCACATCATATTTCTCATTTTTCACTAATTGTTTCACAATGTGATTAATAAATACTACCAAAAAATTTCCAAGGTAATATTTAATGAATATATTGAAAATTTCAATTAAAATTTATAGAGAACTAGTGACTCTAATGGGAATCATTATGAAACCATAGTTTCTATATCTCATTCGAAAGGTAGTATTGGGAATATCATTCTTCATCATCAATAATTAGTGACATCCCAATTGAAAAACCGCCTTTGTGAAATACTAGGCCCTGCAGAGCTGATCAACCATATTATCTATTTATGGAAGGTGATTAAAAAAATTTATCATTATTTTTTTGAGGACACAATAATCAATTATGAGGAACACTGATCTATCTCTCTTCTTAATGAAGAAGACTAGAGCACCTTATGGTGAAGAACTCAATCAAATATAACCCTTGTAAAAATTCTCCTATAAATGATTCTTCAATTCCTACAAATGGATGGTTTCAATTATTTAAGGATTCAATTATATATAAAAATATCCATGACTAATTTCAATTGATAAATCACCGTCTTAGTTAAGAGGAAGACCAATAAATTATTTAGGGAATATATCAAGGTATTACCTAATAATGGGATGAATTTGAGCATGATCCTCTCTTTTATATCATTCCTCTGAGCAATATATTCTTTCCCATATAGTTATGATATAAAAAACTAAGATGATTATTCTAAAGGATGTTCATCATCCTCGTTACACATGTACAAAATTAGTGGATTCCATATGATGTGAAAAATGATATACCTTTCTTGATATATGATAATGGATTTTATTTTGATATCCAATCCATATCAAATATATAATTTGACTGATCCAAATTAAGTAAGGAATAATTTTATGCAAAGTTAATCCCATAAAAATTATTTGGGGAGGAGTTATATACTTTTGATGCAATAATTTCTCAATTTATGGTTCTCAATGGTAACTGGGATTCTATATTTTGAGATGGTGTTTGAATATTTCTACTAAACAGGAATTTTATAAATGAATATTTAGAACTAATTATACTACTACATTCACTATTCTTGAATGAATATACATCATACCTACCACCAAATTATTGTCAAGATCAAGGCGACAATAGAGATAGCTTATTCCCTTACATATTTCCATTGAGGATATTGTTGATTTACACTGAAAACCATTGTCTTATGACATTGGTTAGTTTAATTACCATGTTCATTATTGTTGAAACACTACAAAACAAGATGACTGTTAGTCCGAACCTAACATTTATTATCTACATTTGGGGGATTATTTAAATCCATTTGACAAAAATCATCATAATGAAACTTTCTTTTACATTTGATGAATCTCTTACTTACCCTTTTCCAGTTAATAGGATTCTTCTCTAACACTATTTAAACATGATATGTTTGGTTTTCTTTCCATTAGGGGATTTATTTGTTGATACTATTATATTAAACGTCATTTTTTTATCTATGGCTCCACAAGATCATGGAGAGTCGATGATATCAATTTAAACAATAATGGAATGACAAAAAAACATAATCATAGTTGTCAAAGACTATAATAACCAACACGTTTCATATAACTCAACATTAGTCCACTAAAAAAATGACCTGATATATATTTCAAGTTTAAGATAATGTCGAATTCTTATCGTGCAGGTATCATGAATTTTATCTCATACAACCTAATATAATTGTATTCATTTGTTGTCTATTCTAAGGTAAAAGTTTTTATATTATAATATAGAGTGTCCAGAGGAAATATTTACTGAAATATATTTTCTTGAATGCTTCCCATTCCATGAAATCAATTTAATACCTGGAAATTGTGTGTTTTATCTTTGTCTACCACTGATCATCTATCCCATCCAAATGATATACCTAAAACACAACTTTAACATCTTATAAGAACTAGAACATGGAGAATATTATTTCAACGGATCAAATTCATTTTTATTTGAGAGCTGATAAAAATAACCGCTAATGATAGGAGGAATTTGTCTTATAAATAATAAATCCACATCATTCTATTTCATATAAGGAGGGAGAAACACATGATTCATGTTATTATTATTTACATGGTCTTGTTAAGGATCTATTTTTATGATGTTTTGATCTCCCGTTGACATCATATTTGAAATTTCATTATACAAATAGTACAATTTCATATAATGTTGATTATTGGAATGGATTCTCTTTTTCTATTCGATTAATTATTAAAAAATAAATTTAAGGTGTCTTTAATAATTTTATAAAATATATAAAATAGTAAAAATGAATATGGAATGAAAAAAAATTAAATGAAATGTATATCCAAACATGTGATGCCCTATGTGGTATTATATGTAATCAATTGTGATATAATTATCACTAGGGTTCATACTACAATTAGATTGTCTTTAAGACATTGTACATAATTAGAGAGTATAAAATAATATGAATAAAAATTTAATGAAAACTACATAATGAGATTGAAATATCCATTGAGATATTACATATATATAGGATAACCTAGGGAATACATGAACAAAGGGAAGAGCTAAAATTCCAAGTAAGGGAAATAGATATTGGAATAAATAATATCACATTATTTAGAAGTAAAAAACGATGACATAAAATGGAATGGAATAGTAATTTTATTAAGGAAGAAAGAACTATATAACAGGGAATCATCGAATGTGGAAACAGATTTCAACATGAAAAAAACATGAGTCGAGGATAACCGATATGACTATATCACATGGTGGACAAAGTCCCATAATAAAATTTGGATTTCTCTATATCCAAACATGTCAACTCTAGAGACTAAACATTACCCAATCCATTAAATAACTATCTAGGAACACCCATCATTACATGTTCATGAATATGTGTTCCACATGAAAATTCAATCATAAGGAATAATAATAAGGGTTACCTTTGGAATGTAATGGGGAACATAATCTTTTCGAAAGGAATATAAAATGGGTATCAGAAAATTTTTTCCCATGAAATACTTGATTTATATTCTACATGGAACTTCATAATAGAAAATTTTCATAGGTAAGAATAAGTGATTTCAAACATAAGTGAGAACATATATAGATATTTCTGGATAAACATTATGCCGAATCCACTTTAGGAGAGAATGATTAAATTAATAAAATGTATTTAAATTAGAAAAATATGTAATTTATTGAATAAAAAACCCTAAATTAACTAATATTTTTTTCATGATAAAATTATTGATAATTGAAAAATAATGGTGTATTAGATTTGAATCTATATGGAACATGAAAATTGCTATAAATTTGTGATGTTCCCTTTAATTGGGCATTCCTATCAAGATAAATTAAGAAGGAAGCCATATAAAAAATGAATTTACCAATCAGTAAAAGGAGACATGATATAGGTTAATATGTATGAAACCCAAAAATAGAAATTTTTAGGATTATATATAAATAATTATGAAATTATTTTGTTTAAATATGGAGAAAGTGAAACTTAAATGAAAAATGGAGGATCAAGGGGAATCCCTTACCATATGTCTGAAAGTGTTATCCCCATGCATATACTTTCCTAGAAAAAAACTATATTTATTAATAATTTAATTAAAAATGTATTTATCATATATTTTATTTTTTAACATTTAATTAAGATCATTTATCATCATTTCTATGGGATTAAATGATTTAATGTTTTGTTTCTGATGAATTCGTTTCATGCTTTTATGATTAGTTCAAGTGAGTTTAATTATATAAGTATTTTTCAAATGGAATAAAACCACCAAATGTGGAATGATATTATATTAATATAATTATATAAATTTAAATGGTCACAAATATTATTTTTTTCATATTTGATAATGACACATTAGATAAAATGTTTATGAAAATTGATTAGTTTAATTTGGCGTATTTTCAAAAATTAAAAACTAGTTTTGTTTTATTATTTAATATCATGTATATATACTTGATCAAGATCATGATAAAAGATATAAAATATTTTATTATATCTTTTTTAATTATAATACTAGTTTTATTTCCATCCTTAAAGGCTTCAATGGAAAACAAAAACTCATCATCCATTAAGTCGATTCATGAATTATGTTTTCATTTTTATAATTAGAAAAGAATAGAATGGGCTAGTCAATTGATATTATATTAACATAAATAAATAAATAAATAAATAATTCATATAATTTATTTATCATGTAATTATAGATTTTGTAAGAAATATTGAGGTTGAAAAGAGGATGAATCTTGAAAATAAAGGTGGAGGATTTATCTCTTCTACATTGCCTCATTGAGATCCTTCTTAAGGTGCTAGTGATAGGAAATTTATTAATAATTTAATCTCAAGGACACAGGAAAAGAAAATTTGGATGGGAATTCGGAAATATTTAGGCATGTTGAAAATTTATGGTTTGTTAGGAGATGAGGTTCTGATGGGTGGTATTTATAGTGCGAGGTGAGGGGTATTTTTGATTTTTTAATTCAGTTGTTAATTATTTTGTCTCATGAAAATCAATAGTGTTGATTTATATAACTTTGTAAAAAATAAATGGTTTAGTAGATCTCGATTCAAGGGGATCTTACCCTATCCAAACATCATCAATGACATAACAACTCATGTATTTGATAAGAATAGCGAATTAACATAATTCATATTTTACCAGAAAATAAACCATGATAGTAAAAACCCAAAAAACTACCTTGTATTTATTTAGATGTGTAGAATTAAAAATGGCCACAATTTTAGAAAAATAATTATGTAAATATGAAATAAAATTAAATTAAAATAATCATTTACTGAAAAAATACAATTTTTAATATTATAAATGATTTTTTGATTCATTGAAAAATTAACAATATCTCATAAAATAATATTATAATTGTAATGAAAAAATAAAACAATTTTATGAATGTAAATTTTGTTTTAAAATAATATATTATATATAAAATTTTAAATAAATTTTATATTTTTCAATAATAGAAACACGTAATTTGAAACTTTTTAAAACATTTATTAACGTATAATATGAAATTTATATATCATATTTTTATTTTAAGATACCTTAATTTTTTTTATACATTAATATGTGAGGATTCTATTATACATTTCATATTACCAATCCTAATGTTCATACTACTATTCCAATTGTGAGGTTACTATTTCATAAGTATATGTTCCTTATTTTTGAATACCACTTATTTAATTATTAATTTATTATAATAATGTTTTCCTTAGCTCCCCAATGAGATTTATGTGTTTATAATTTTTTTAAAAATTAAATAATGGATATTTCGGTTGAGAATTGTTGTTTCTTATATCTATCAACGAGTCTCATGAATTTACCACTCTTCATCATTGAAGTGTTTTTTTAGTCTGATGGTTTTTCTCTATGAGTAGAATTATATGAGGTGTAATGGTTTACCAAATATGCATCTTTATTTTTCAATATAAATTCAATAGTTATATTTACTTATAATACTCCCTTTTATATAAAAATTCCTTTACTTTCATTCCATTAACATCATGTTTAATTATTTTAAATGATATATTAGTTACTCCCTCTCATTATAGCCTTTTTCTAAGAGAATCTAATTATTTACCTATACCATTACTATAAAATAATACAAAATTATATTAATTCAATTTTTGTGTGGATTTCCAAAAAAATACTTATTAAAATATTAAAATTATTTTTAATTATTGGACAATTTTACCTCATGGTAATAACCCTAAAAGGGCCCATTGGTGGTTGAATTGATCCTTAACTGGTGGATGAAAATGGGCCTTGCTACATACCTTGATTGACACTACCTTGATATTTTTTTTATAAATTAAAAGCTACATAACAAATATTTTAAATTACTTTTATATATTTTTATTAGTCTCTAACCTTATAAAATTCATATAACATTATTGACTCTAAGATTGGGGTGGGATAATTTCATACCATATATGTTTTCTTTATCGATGGTAAAACATTGTATCATATATCTCAATTTAAAGTTGAACTATGTATCTATATGGTATTTTGATTTAACATTATTTAACGTAATCCTTTGATGTGAGATGGAATACATATGACTATTATATAATGGGTGGGCGTAGAATATTATAAAATATTTAGTAATTTTTTGGTATAAATATAAAATTATGATTGGGTAATGGGAGTATCCTTACCATTTATTTAATATTTTCATTACATAAGGATATCCTAGTAGGTTTAATATATTTTTATAATTATCATTTCCATTGACATGTTATCCATTAAAGTTATCCAAATATCTATTTATTATTATGTTAGCCATGGATTTGTTTATTATTTTTATTTTTATATGGAAAAAGTTAATTTATTTATTCATTCCCTAGTATGTTTTTTATTATATCTTCTATTGCACATTACCCATTATAATGTTCCTAAATTATACCATTGTATTTCTTTATTTTTCAACTCTATGCAGATATGTATACTACATATTTATAAAAGGGTGTCAATGAGAGTAATAATGGATTCATGTTTTAAGATAATGTATTCCAATTGTTCATTGCCAAACATTGTTATGAATTCAGTCTTCCTGAGGACATTAAACTATTGCACCACTCATATTTTTATCATAATAATAAAGATAATCCCACTATATGGTACTAGAGTTGATGTTATTGTAGTTTTTATTGATGAGTAGTTAAATAAAAACCTTATCAGATTTATTTATTAGAACATAGTTGGGAAACTTTAACCATGTGTAAAATCTCCTAACATATTCTATATATTATTCTCATAGTGTTTTTATATGAATATAGTATATAAAATAGTGTAAAAATTTATCCTAAAGGAAGGAACAACTGTAAAAACACTTTGAATAAATTTAATTATTTCCCTATAGACCATGTCAACCATATTGGTTTTGTATCATAGAATATTATGGATTTATTATGTTATTTAACATTGGTTATGGATAATAACATTTATTACATGGATGTGTCTATTACTCCCCAATTTGGTTTATAAATGATGGAATACATTATATTTAAACAATATCTATCAATTAGTGAGAGAAAAAATCTATTAGATGTTGAAAAATGTGTCATGACCAAAGTGAATATATTTATTTCTTTTTGATGTTATGATATGGGGATAAATTGTCTGGGTGATATATTCTATAATGCAAGATGCTTCTTAGTGGTGACCATCGATACAAGACTCCAAGAAAAAAAATCTATATAGACTGTATTAATTGGGAGGAGATATTATTTCAAAAGTGAATCCCTCAAATGAAATGAGCACACAATTGAAGGAAATTCCTACAAATGAGGTTTAATAACGAGGACACTGTGGCTGAGTGTGAATATCAAATTAAATGTTTATCGTGGAATTGTTCTAATTAATTGAGAAACCAGAAGTGAAATATTGATCAATTATTTGAGGGAATAAAACCAATCGTACGATGGGTACTAGCCTCCCAATAATTTTCTAAATATGTGGAGAATGTAGCTATTAATATCATTACCTAAAAAATATTCCTCCATGTATCCTATTTTATAATAGTAGTTGTATAATAATATGTTATCAAATACTAATGCTTATAGAAATTCATAATGAAACAGGAAATGATGGATGTATATTATAACATAAATTAATTTTGGGAAAAATAAACATAGAAATTATGTGAAGTAGGGGGGTAAAGGATGAGAAGATCACAATTCAAGGGTAATATGAAGTAAAACAATGTAATGTTATTTAATTAAAATGACATGAAACATTATTCAAATAAACAATCCAATAATTAAGGGAATATTTCACAAAATAGTCCCATAGAGGATGGTCATGGCTACTGTAGAAGTAATATAGTAGTTTTTCTAGTGTATACCATTTGGTACATTAGTATCTAGTAAAATTCATCTGATTTTGGACTTTGGTCCATCAGTTTTTTCTTATGGATATGAAGTCCATTGGGCCACCAAAGGATATTAGTATTCAAGGCCTACGGGCCTCCATTGGCCTTTAGGGCACTCGGACCTTGAGCTATGAGGACCAGAAGAATCACAGGGAAATCACATAAGAGGAGGACAAAGATAAACAATTAGAGAAATTAGTACCAACCAAAGTATATATAACCATATTTTAAGTGTAAGAAGGTATGATAATTTCTATCAGTATTATGAATCGTGCTTATTTTCACTAGTAAAATCCATCTCATCAGACATGTGAGGATGTGAGTTTGATTCCATCAAAGATGTAGATGGAGGGGAGGGGTATCTCTTGTGATGTAGGGTCTTAGGCCTTCAAGAAATGTATTAATTATTTTTCCTTGGGCCTTCAAGTCATTAAAGATCCTTATTCCATCTGGGATAAAGGTCGTGATATAGTTCCCCTCAAACCATAAAAGAGGGATTGTCCAATAATAAATAAAAATCTCAATTACCTTTGAGATGGGATTATCCCCTAATGATTTGGTGGAATGTAAATTGGACGTAGAAAAGAAATTATCGAATTCTCTATTTGATTATAGATCATCCCACTAATTTATATATTGCATTTTATATATGAACATTATATATTTATCTAGAAACATAATAAGGAATTAATCAATTAGAAATCATATTGGAAATTGTTCTTATATTAAGATATGTAAATAAATAACATTTTTATGGATGAAAATACAATACTTGTGGATTTAGTAATAATAAATTTTGTAAAATTTAAAATAATTCATATAATGGATTTGATTCCATAGTATAATGAAAACATTTATTGTAATGAAATATTATTATGATAAATTTTTATAGAATAGAATCCGATGAATTTAGAGTGGTGACATCATTTTATGAGCCTTATCTAGAACATAATATGTTACATATTTATGAAATACTCTATGATGATACAAAAAATGGAATGGATTTCCTAATATTATAGAATATATAAATTTTCATAGAATATGTTAATCTATTTGAAAAGGATATTATTTGATAAGATTTTTAATGTGAAGTTGAATCAACATTTTATTTTCCCCCTAATGAAAATATAATATCGAAGCCTTCATATATGATAGTTCTACTCGATTTAGTCAAGCATAAGAGATAACTATATGAATTAATTAATAAAGGGTTTTAATTACCTAGTGATTCACCTAAGGGAGTACATGTCTTGTATGTGTAAAATAATTATGGGTCAATAAGGTTATGTATTGACCATTGGGGAATAAATGAAAACAATATTTATTAAAAGTATCATTTTCCATATATTGATGATCAATATGATCTGCTTAATGGTCAAAAACAGTAATAAATGATTTAACTCCATAATAGTTATCATCAATTAATATTGAATAATGATGTTATAATAGTGAAGGATTTTCTCAACACATATGAACATTATGAGTTCACAATAATTATATTTTTGATTCACAAATGTACCATATTTTTTAAAATATATTGAATTTAATTTTCAATTACCATCATGATGAATTTTTTGTTTTATTCCTTGATGATATCCTAATACACTCAAATTCATATAATGAACATTAATATCATATACAAATCATTGTAGATACACTAAGGGATAATGAAATTTATAGAAAATTTAGAATGTCTCAGTTCTAAAATTACCAAGAACCATTTATTAGATTCTATTCACAAAATAAAGTATATATATTTTCCCCCACAAAGAATAAATAACTTATTGAATGGTCAAAAATCCAATGAATATAAATGAGATATATTATTTCCTCAGCTTATTATATTACTATTAGGGATTTGATAAATTTATTTTCCAAAATTCTATTCAGTTGACCAAGATGACAATAAAAGGTGTGAAATTCACATGGTCTATGTGATGTGTGGAAACCATTGGGGAACAAATGAAAATATTAATCAATTTACCACTATTTAATTAAACATTAATAAAAGAATGATTATTTATATTTTTGATGCATTCATGAACATGTTAGTTTGTGTCCTTAGGTAGATTGATTGAGTTTGTTTCATAAACAAAATGAAAATTGAAAAACCCTGAGAATAACCTCCCCACCAGGGGGGAACCCTTCCACATCAGAGAAGATTTTCCCTTTAATTTTGTTCTCGAACTCTGATTTCTTACCTATGTTCATAAAAATTTCTATTTTCCCTATGGTCTCGGGCCTTAGTGATGACTACCCTCAACTCATAATATCTATCACAGAATTCACTCATGCTTCAGCTTTCCATGATCTCACTATGGTTGCTTGATTTCCTTTGTGGCGTCCTCTTTTTGACTCCATGGAATTTTTTTTGAATACTGGGGAATTCACAATCGGGAGACTATTAGACATCTCAACAAATGTAATATCGGGATTTTATTTGATTTCAAAGTGGATTTGATCACGGGGTGGCCCACAACTCCTAAATCTTACAATGGCCTAAACAATCATCTCATGAAATGGTCTTATGTTCATTATATGAACCGTGATTCTTGGTCTACAGTTTTGTGGGTATGTTTTCCCAAAATCCATATTCTTTTTCAAAATCCCATTATAATCATTACAGTTGGGTAAATTTTTGAATGCTATATGTTCACTGAATCAAGAACCTGCTCAAATTGTCATCATATTTCCCCATAGATTTGTGCCAACCTTTAAATTTCTTGACATATACTTGAATCAATGTGGATTATTGAAGGATACTAATTTTGGTGGAATCAGTAGGTGGTTTTTTAATTCTAGATGAACTTTTTTTCAAGGTGTTCTCACCTTGGGAACATACCCCACACATGCCAAATAGGCAGCATGGGTCGACAAGGGGGTGGTGAAGGGCCCAATTCTACCCCCTATTGTTGCTTCTCAGGTTGAATTTTTCATGGATGCTTCCATGGACATGCATTTGGCTTCATTATGCACATCGAAGGAAGTAGTGGGGGATGGGGTTGAGGCCTGTTGAAGTGTCTCAAAAGTAGGACACGATGCTACATCATGAGCTGTGAGTAATTGATATCTTCAATATTTTCGAACATGATCTCTTAGGCCACCCTTACATGAAATTTCCCACTACAAATAATAGAGAAATGGTGTATAGGCACACAGCCAGTGAAGAAACTCATGTTTCCATAGATGGGTCTTACAGTTCAAATATCATGGGGTCCCAAACTGCTGCACATATTCTATGGTTTTGCATGCAAGAAGCAGTATAAACCATGGAGGGGAGATTCCACCAATAGGTGTAGGATTTTCCAAGGTTGTTTATGTAACGACCCAAAGTTTCATTAATTGAAAATCCCTCTTGATCCAGTTAAATGCCTCTTTATGAAAAATGTTTTTATAAGATGTCAACTTCTTTGGTTTTATGTTAAGAATTGTGACCGTTGTTAATATATCCATTGAACAGTGATCACATGATTAGTATAAATATAGGACCTTAACAAATCCAATTTACTCAGACAAAAGAAGCGATGGCCTCATCCAGTAGAATTTCCCCATATGAAGCCCATTTGTTAGAGCTCAGAAACGAGGTGGCATCCTTGGACTTTTCCCTTCACCAAGTCCAAGCTGAGATTCACCATGTCAAGCTCGAACGGGACCGTCTATGGTAAAAGTGGAAGTTGATAGAGATTACTACTCGAGCAATGTTATCCGAGCCACCCCAAGAGTATGTCACCATCACACACCTTACCCTTAGGTCTTATTGAGCTATTGTAAGGGGTTATGTAACAAATAAGTAGTACTATGTTCATGTACATTATTTTTGTATATAATAATGAATATAATTTCTAGTCATTTTTGATACATTGTAATTAGTTTTTAAAGTACAAATGGTGTTATTAGTTATTATTTAATTAAGAAATATATTTTATTAAATTAAGTGATTTTTAATTAAATAATATTTTAATAAAATAATAATAATATTAAATTATTTTTTATTAAATAAATGATATTATAATTTTATGAATGCAATTAAAATTTTATATTAAGGTTTGAAATCCATTTCTGTCAAAACCCATGATTTTTCGATAAATGTTGTTTTTTATTTTAAAAGTGAAAATTAATTTATTTAGAATTTTTTTTAGATAAAATAAATGTCATTTCTCGAATCAGGACGTCGAAATTATCCAACGGTGAATTTTTCATAATTTTTTGGGAGTCAAATTTTTTGGTAAAAATTAAATACTGTTTAAATATATAATGTCTTTTATGTCATCATAATGACCCAATGGTGATGTAATAAAATACCATAATCCTTATGTTCGGCCAATATATGTTTTATCATTAAAATAATGTGATTTTGCGTTTGTTTTTCTTACTTTTCAAAGCATTAATGAACCCCACAAGACATATTCAACACTTTTCCTTTTTAAATTAATTTCCATGGGAGTGTGACTCCCCTCCACATGAGAAACCGTATTATTTTAAGAAGTTCGGACTTGGGCCTTATAAAATATTGTTTTCCTATTCCCTTTTCCATAAACCATGGGAAAAAACAATGGGAGGTTTATGGTTTGGATTAATTTAATA
The DNA here is from genome assembly GCA_963277665.1 of Viscum album. Classification (NCBI taxonomy): domain Eukaryota; kingdom Viridiplantae; phylum Streptophyta; class Magnoliopsida; order Santalales; family Viscaceae; genus Viscum; species Viscum album. The sequence continues at coordinate 1,118,013,102 of OY728146.1, forward strand.
TATGGGGACCCAAACCTAAATAATAAAGAATTCCCTCACCTTTCCTATATAATCCCACAGAAACTCCCAATTACCCCTCACTCAAAGCCCTTGGAGTTCATCCAACCTCTGCACTACTCTCTATAGAATCCTCCCAAGGTGCCCCATGCTCCCAAGAATCCTCTCAGAATCCTCTCTCTAGCCTTTGGAAGGACACTTCCATGTAAGGGTTTTTTCTTCCTTTCTCATTTTTTTCAATTTTCTTTAAGTTGTATTGCCCTTTTAATTTAAATTATGAATGTTGGGGTATGGATTCGAACCTCCCCCATACTGCCCTCATATTGTTTGAATGATGGGATACCCCTTTCTCTCTCATTAAATTCCTCCCATGTACACCCGTTACTATGCCGAAATTCTGAAAGGAACTTCTCTCTCTTCTTTTACATTCAAGAAAGAATTTTGTATCATGAATCTAAATTCCATTACAATTGTTGGGACATGTATCTATATGACCTCCTTACTATCCATTATATGTAAATATTATTAGGAACCCCTTTATATCTTACCAACCATTTTTTATGAATTCTTATGTCACGTCGTTACGTTGCTGAAATCGCACCGATTTTCTAAGACAATGCCATTGTGTAGTGGATACCATGCCCATTTTTCCATCAAGGGTATTCACCTTTATATACCTTTACTTATTGATTACAAAGTTTCATGTATTAAATCCACATTCCTTTAGCATGGAATAAATGTTTATGTTTTATGAATAAATGTTTTATGATCCATGTTACACACTTATGCATGAAATGAAATGTTTATGAAGGGTGCACCCTTATAGCGCTCCAATGCATTGGGTAAAGTATAGTATCATGATACGTCATGTGCAATGAGTGTTGAATCTTGCTAATTCAAGTGTAATGAGGGTTTACTCAGGCTTCATGTGCAATGAGGGTTTACTCATGCTTTATGTGCAATGAGTCTTAGCTCATTCTAATTCAACGTTAAGTGTTGTTGCCACATTTCCATGTTATGATTATCATGCTTTATCATTCCTTTATATTCATGTTTATTTTATGCTCTATTGATATGCCTATTGTCTAAAATGTATTGTACTCCTCATTTTATTCCATGTGTACTCCATTACTGGGCTTTATAGCTCACCCTTTTCTTATGCATGTCCTCAAGTTATCCCATGCAATGCTATGTACGAGGGAATGTAATGGTCATGTAAAGGAAGTTTTCAATAAAGATGTTGTATTTCATGTTTAAGTTATTATGTAATGATCCTAAGCCCCAAAGACATGAAACCTCTCAATCTTATTTGGTGTATGAAGTGATGTTTTATATAATAAATCATGTTTAAGTTGTAATAAAAAGCAGGGTTGTCATAATTGGTATCAGAGGGTATGTTTAGTTATTTTTGGGATTAGGAAACCATAGTAAAGCCTTATATACAAGACTAAGTAAAATAAAAACATCCCTATGTTCTGGTAAATACTATGTAAGTGGTTTATCAAACAAATACTTCCCTGTCTGGATACGAGTAGGTAGATGCGACTCTAGGATAGATGTATCCTAGGGGGTAAAACCCGAAAACACCACTTTCAGCTAGACTCGAATGGGAACTGGTGCACTACAATGGGCCTTGCTTCACTCTCGGTTACGAAACTCCCGTGGGATATGTTTTGATAAATTCACAATCTTAGTATGAACCCTTATTAAGGGAAAAATGCCCCTAAGAATATATGTTAGAATGTAGATCATGAAAATCCTAGATTGAAGCCTATAGACTCATGAGTTAAGGAAATAAAAGTTTATTTATGAGTCATAAACTTTTGTCTTTGGATTACCCTTTATGTGTTACCCCTAACATTCCTTTTATTCCATCCAATGGCCAGTAATAGGAGGACTCGGGCTAAAAACTGTTGTGAAGATTAGTGTGATGATTGTACTAATGAGATGCCAAATCCAATGGGAGCGGGAATCGCGAACATTGTCATTATTCTCTCTCAAATAACTCATGTTTTTAAAAGAAACATGGGTCAAGAGGAACGTTCAACCCCCCTAAGAAAGAACAAGTCGCTATCAAGATCTTCATGAGATAATGGCCTCCTACTTTTAGTAGATCATCCGATCCCACGATCGTTGAACAATGGATCAACTCCATTGAAAAGATATTCTCCATCCACCAATGTTCTAAACAAGAAAAGGTTCTCCTGGCGGCTTATATTATGGAGGGTGAAGCTGATCAATAGTGGACATTGATAAAAAAATACGAATCCTAATGAGGAGATCGAGGCGTTGGAATGGAAGGATTTCTGGAAGTTGTTTTTCGATAATTATTTTCCGCGCACCCCCAGCTTAAGATGGAAAGGTACTTCCTTTCCCTCAAGAAAAAATATAAAGAATCTATTGGAGCTTATGAGGCAAACTTCACAAGGCTTGCATCATACGCTTCCGGCTTTTTCTATACCCCCGAATGCATGGTTGACCGCTTTTTTGGTGGGATGAAGCCTAGCCTATGGAAAGAATTAGCAATCCGTGACTTCGATAGCTCTGAGGAATTTGTCCGATGTGCCCTCAAGGTCGAAATGGAGTTCAGGGAATCACAAGGGTATCATGGGGACAAGAAGCGTAAGATGGACTTCAATTCTGGTGGTCCGATGGATAAATCAAACGGTGCTAAGAAGATCCAGCACCCCACTTTCCAAAAGTGCGGAAAGAAGCACCTTGGAAATTGCCTTAAGGGGACGATAAAATGCTTCAGGTGTGGAAGAGAAGGGCACCTAGCTGTTAACTGTCGGCAAGAAGGACCTACGGCTGCGATAGAGGAGAGGAACGCTCTGTTCGAACCTCAAATTGTTGTTCAATGCTACAAATGCAAAGAACTGGGTCATTTTGCAAACCAGTGCCCTAATCCAAGGGTTATTGGAGGCAGCCAACATCCTCCAAGACAACATGGAAGAGATTTTTCCATCACTTCAGCCGATGTGAACCCCGACAATGAAGTGGTGACATGTACGCTAGTTATTCATTCATGAATAGTGATCTTACTTTTTGATTCAGGTACTACACATTCTTTTATATCTCAAAAGTTTAGTAGAAAAATCCCAGCACCAGCAAAAATCATGGAAGTCAAGATGTCGGTGAGTACGGAAAATGGGGCAATCATTGCATCCCATGAGTAGAATTCCTACCCTGTTATAATCTATGGATTGAATTTCCCGGCGAACCTCGGCATACTCCCTCTGGTGGAATTTGATGAAATTCGTGGCATGGATTGTCTTTCCTTATATAGAGCCAACATAAATTGTCGGGAGAGGGAAGTCACACTCCATATGGAGAATCAACGCCCGATTCTTTACAAGTGTCAGGAGGAAGATGAATCTCCTTTAGCTCCATCATCTCAAGAATGGATATTACTACCTTATGAGCACGCATATCTGGCTCAGATGATTGAGTCTATGGAAGAAACCATCCTTGAAGAAATGCCTATTGTGAGGGAATTTGCTGAAGTGTTTCCCGAGGAACTGCCTAGTCTTCCTCCAAAAAGAGATGTTGAGTTCTTAATTTAACTTATACATGGGGCGCTACCAATATCCAAGACTCCATATAGAATGGCTATTGTGGAGCATGAAGAGCTGAAGAAACAACTACAGGAGAATCTAGATCAAGGGTTTATACACCCAAGTGCTTCACCATGGGGTGCACGAGTCCTCTTCGTCAAGAATAAGGATGGGTCAATGCAGCTTTGCATCGATTATCGCGAACTTATCAAAATCACGATAATTAACAAGTATCCTCTCCCAAGAATCTATGACTTGTTTGATCATATGTGTGGAGCACAATACTTCTCTAAGGTGGATTTGTGGTCAGGATATTATCATGTAAGGGTGAAGAAGGAATATGTCCCCAAGACTGCTTTTCGTACAAGGTACGGGCACTACGAATTCATATTAATGCCTTTCGGACTCACCAATGCTCCAGCAATATTCATGTACTTGATGAATAGAGTCTTTAGAGATTACCTTGACAAATTTGTGGTAGTCTTTATAGATGATATTCTAATATACTCCAAAACTAGGGAGGATCATGAGGAGCATTTAAAACTGTACTAGAGACTTTGCGCAAGGAGAAGCTCTATGAAAAGTACAGAAAGTGTGAGTTTTAGTTGAATGATGTCTCATTATTGGGCCATATCATCACAAGCAATGTGATATCTGTAGACCCCTCCAAAAAAGATGAAATTGAGGGATGGCCAAGGCCAACATCGGTAACGGATATCCGTAGCTTCTTGGGGTTAGCTAGATTTTGTCGACAATTTGTGAGAAATTTCTCACGATTGTCCAACCCTCTTATCAAGCTAACTCGAAAGGGATTAAAGTTTTCTTGGAGTGATTAATGCGAAGAAATCTTCAAGAAGTTGAAAAGGAGGCTTATCACTACACCCATGCTCACTTTACCCACAAGTGGAGAACTTTTTGTGGTATTCAGTGATGCTTCAAAGAAGGGATTAGGATGTGTGCTGATTCAGAATGATAAAGTGATATCCAATGCCTCAAGGCAGTTGAATATCCATGAGCGAAACTATCCAACATGTGATCTGGAGTTGGCTGTTGTGATCTTTGCCTTGAAAATATGGCGGCATTATATTTATTGAGAGAACTGTGTGATATATACTGACCACAAGAGTCTTAAATATATATTCACACAGAAAGAGCATAATATGCGCCAGAGAAGATGGATAGAGCTCATCAAGGATTATGACTATTCAATACATTACCACCCTGGGAAAGTGAAAAAGGTGGCACATACCCTAAGTAGAAAGGATCCAGTGATTCTATTAATTATGAGAATTGAGAAGGATCCAATCTTCTTAAACTTGATAAAGATGGACGTGGGAATCATAAAGAATGGAACATCATCAATCCTTTCACAAATGATTGCTCAACCATCTCTTTTGGAAAGGTTAAAGGATGCTAAAAAGGATGATGTGGGAATTCAGGAAAAAGTGGGAGCTATCGAAAAAGGGAAATACTTGGAGTTTAATGTTAATGAAGAAGGAATTGTGTGGTTTGGGAAAAGACTATGTGTTCCATCATGTCCGGAGCTGAATAAGGAACTTTTGGATGATGCACACAGTTCAAATTTCTCTATTCACCCAGGGAGCACAAAGATGTATTGAGATCTCCGAGAAAACTTTTGGTGGGATAATATGAAGAAGGAGATCGCTAAATATATATCAAAGTGCCCGGTGTGTCCGAAAGTGAAGGCAGAGAGGTAGAAGTATAAAGGGGATGATGCAACCATTTCCTATACCAGAATTGAAATGGGAGAACATCACCATGGACTTTGTCACTAGACATCCAACGACATCCAAAGGCAACAATGCAATCTGGGTTGTTGTGGATCATCTTACAAAGACTGCACACTTCATTTATATTCGGGAGAATTTTTCATTGGATAAACTGGCGCGGATATATATCTGGGAAGTGGTAAGGTTGCATGGAGTACCACTATCTGTTGTGTCTGACCGAGACCCATTATTCACCTCTATGTTTTGGAAGAGTCGTCAACATGCTCTGAATACTAAACTGAACTTTAGTATGGCCTATCATCCTCAAACTGATGGCCAATCTGAGCGGACTATAGAAACACTTGAGGATATTTTGAGAGCGTGCTCAATGGACATTAAAGGAGGATGGGATCAACATCTTTCTCTGGTTGAGTTCCCTTATAATAATAGTTTCCACTAGAGCATCCAAATGGCACCATATGAAGCCCTATATGGGAAAAGGTGTAGAACACCGGCATGTTGGGATGAGGTTGGTGAACGTAATCTGCTTGGACCAGAAATGGTCGAGGAAATGGTGGAGAAGGTGAAACCCTTTTAGCAGCATATCAAGGCAGCCCAAAGTTGATAGAAGAGTTATGCAGATAATCGTCGATGAGACCATTAGTTTAAAGTTGGAGACATGGTGTTTCTACACATCTCTCCATGGAAAAAGGTCATTAGGTATGGAAAGAAATGGAAGTTTATTTCAAGGTACATCGGCCCCTTCGAGGTTCTTGATCATGTTGGGGTTGTGGCCTATAGACTAGAACTTCCACCAACTATGGCCAAAGTGCCTGATGTCTTTCATGTATCCCTCTTAAGGAAGTACATACTGGACCCTTCACATGTACTCTCATCTGAGGTGGTACAATTGGAAGATGATCTTTCTTATGAGGATCCACCAGTGATGATCTTAGATTGTAGAGAAAAAGTTCTACGAAATAAGACGATGCCCCTCGTTAAGGTGTTGTGGAGAAACCAAAAGTTTGAAGAAGCGACTTGGGAATCAGTGGATATGATGAAGTTGAGTTACCCACATTTGTTTTAGTGTGGGAAGAGGAAAATTTCGAGGGCGAAATTTCTTAAGGGGGCAATATTGTAACGACCCAAAGTTTCATTAATGGAAAATCCCTCTTGATCTAGTTAAATGTCTCTTTATGAAATTGTTTTCATAAGATGTCAACTTATTTGGTTTTATTATTGTATTGTGACTATTGTTAATATAGTCGTTGAACAGTGATCACATGATTAGTATAAATATAGGACCTTAACAAATCCAATTTACTTATACAAAAGAAGTGATGGCCTCATCAAGTAGAATTTCCCCATATGAAGTCCATTTGTCGGAGCTCGGAAAAGAGGTGTCATCCTTGGGCTTCGCCCTTGACCAAGCCCAAGATGAGTTTCACCATGTCAAGCTCAAACAGGACTGTCTACTGGAAAAGTATATGTTTATAGATATTACCACTCGAGCGATGTTATCCGAGCCACCCCAAGAGTCTGTCAACATCGCACACCTTACCCTTAGGTCTTATGCAGCTATTTTAAGGGGTTATGTAAAAAATAAGTAGTACTATGTTCATGTACATTATTTTTTTATATAATAATGAATATAATTTCTAGTCAATTTTGATACATTGTAAATAGTTTTTAAACTACAAATGGTGTTTTTAGTTATTACTTAATTAAGAACTCTATTTTATTAAATTAAGGGATTTTTGAATTAAATAATATTTTAATAAAATAATAATATTATTATTAAATTAATTTTTATTAATTAAATGATCTTATAATTTTATGAATGCAATTAAAATTTTATATTAAGGTTTGAAAGACATTTATGTCAAAACTCGTGAATTTTCGATAAATGTTGGTTTTTATTTTAAAATTAAAAATTAACATATTTATAAATTTATTTTAGATAAAATAAATGTCATTTCTAGAATCAGGACATAGAAATTATCCAATGGTGAATTTTTCATAATTTTCTAAGACAACAAAATTTTTGGGTAAAAATTAAATACTGTTTAAATATATAATGTGTTTTATGACATCATAATGACCCAATGGTGATGTAATAAAATACCATAATCTTTATGTTCGGCCAATATATGTTTTATCAATAAAATGATGTGATTTTGGGTTTTTTTGACTTACTATTCAACGCATTAATGAACCCCTCAAGACATATTCAACACTTTGCCTTTTTAAATTAATTTCCATGGGAGTGTGACTCACCTCCACATGAGAAACCTTATTATTTTAAGAAGTTCGGACTTGGGACTTATAAAATATTTTTTTTACTCTTACCTTTTCCAAAAACCATGGGCAAAAACCATGGTATGGTTTGTGGTTTGGATTAATTTAATGTAAGTGGACCCAAACCTAAATAATAAATAATTCCCTCACCTTTCCTATATAAACCCACCCATGCTCCCACTTCCTCCTCACTCAAAGCCCTTGGAGTTCGTCCAACCTCTTCCCTACTCTCTCTATAATCCTCCCAAGGTTCCCCAAGCTCCCAAGAAGCCTCTCACAAGCCTCTCTCTAGCCTTTGGAAGCACACTTCCAAGTAAGGGTTTTTTCTTCCTTTCTCATTTTTGTCAATTTTCTTTATGTTTTATTTCCCTTTTAATTTCAATTATGAATGTTGGGGTATGGTTTCAAACCTACCCTATACTGCCCTCTTATTTTTTGAGTGATGGGATACCCCTTTCTCTCTCATTAAATTCCTCCCATTTACACCCGTTACTATGCCAAAATTCCGAAAGGAACTTCTCTCTCTTCTTTTACATTCATGCAATAATTTTGCATCATGAATATAGATTCCTTTACAATTGTTGGGACATGTATCTATATGACCTCCTTACTGTCCATTACATGTAAATATGATGAGGAACCCCTTTCTCTCTCATCAACCGTTTTTTATGAATTCTAATGTCATGTCGTTACGCTGCTGAAATCGCACCGATTTTCTAACCCAATGCCATTGTTTATTGGATACCATGCCCATTTCTCCCTCATGTGTATCCACCTTTATGCACCATTACTTATTGATTACAAAGTTTCATGTATGAATTCCACATTCCTTTATCATGGAAGAAATGTTTATGTTTTATGAATCCATGTTTTATGATCCATGTGGCACACTTATGCATGAAATGAAATGATTAAGAAGGGTGCACCCTTATAGCACTCCAATGCATTGGGTAAAGTATAGTATCATGATACGTCATGTGCAATGAGTGTTGAATCATGCTAATTCAAGTGCAATGAGGGTTTACTCGTCCTTCATGTGCAATTAGGGTTTACTTATGCTTTATCTGCAATGAGCCTTGGCTCATGCTAATTCCATGTTAAGTGTTATTTCCACATTTCCATGTTATGATTATCATGATTTATCATGACTTTATGTTCATTTTTCTTTTATGCTCTATTGATATTCCTATTGTCTAACATGTATTGTACTCCTCATGTTATTCAATGTGTACTCCCTTAATGGGCTTTATAGCACAACATTTTCTTATGCATGTCCTCAGGTTATCCCATGCAATGCTATCTACGTGGGAATGTAGTGGTCATATAAAGGATGTTTTCAATAAAGATGTCGTATTTCTTATTTAAGTTTTTATGTAATGATCCTAAGCCCAAAATATACTAAACCTCTCAATCTTCTTTGTTGTATCAAGTGAAGTTTTATGTAATAAATCATGTTTAAGTTGTAAAAAAAATCAGGGTTGTTATAGGTCAATAGTGGGAGGTTCCAAGTCACTTCACTTATCACCTGAATATCAAATTGATCCTTATGAGAATATTGAGCAGTCTCAATTTGAACCACTATATTGATACACTATGTGTCGAAGGATGTGATAAATATAAAATAATTATCCTTAAAAAGTTGAGTCTAATATAGAATTACACTCAGTTGAAATAGGAGAATATGGTATTGGACCACACAGATTGAGGGGAAAGAATTTGAATAAAGAGAACATTGACCCAAGATGATTTTTTGTCACCCAGAAGCATAAATCCAAGGGACACAGAGTCTAGATATATCTTATAAGGCTGATAAAGACATGGTCAACCAAAAATGCTAGTAAATACATAGAACATGAACCTCAACTAATGGAATAAGGGTATTTTTCATAGGTCATGGCACCATAACTTGTGGAAAGTAGGATCAAAAAGTAGGTGAAAATAGTTCCTTAAAGAAATTGGTGGAGGGGTATGTGGATGTTTTCTAGTATCCTTAAGCGGATGCAATTGAAGATATTGAGGGTTAAATTAGGGTTATTCCTCTTTATCTAGAGGATTCACGATTAGAGGAGATGGTTTTGCACCCTTCTTCACAACAGCTGTAGGCTGAGACTAATAATGGAACTCATTGAAAGAAAGATGCGTCTATGAAACACAATATGGAACAGCTCACACATTTGGGAGAAGAGATGGTGGAGGACATCCAAAAAATTATGGCAAATGAAGAATAGGTTGATAAAATTATGGAATTAATGATCCAATTGGATATTATAAGGAATCAAGGTGATTGGATATAGAATCAAGACTACATATTGATTAGAGGGTTTAGCATGGGGAAGATTAGCGAGGAGGCATACATCCACTCTTGGTTTTATATAGCGCAGAATTATGATGAAATCTTGAAGGATGACCTATAAATCCAAGTAAATGCTCTATCATATATATTATATAGGTAAATTGAGTCTAAATGGCTTAAAATTTTCATTGTTAAGAATATAGTTTATTTTTCTAATTGACCTGGTTAGTTTTGAGGGTTCTCAATTTCTCCATAAAAGTGTTTTAATAATAAAATGTTAATTTCGGTGACGAGGAAAACTCTCTGAATACGGTTCATGATTTTATTTCTATAATCTTTTTCTTGGACATGATGGTGATGAAATAACTATGTATTAATAAGTGACATACAAACCTATCAAAAAATATTACATTACATATTAACACCAATTTATATTAATATTAGATAGAAAAGACTGATGGAAATCAACAATGTCTATGATTGTTAAATACATAACATCCCTAGGAAGGAAAAAATAGTTGTGCATGTATTATATATAAAATATTATGGGTTCTAATCCACGAGGAGGATAGAAAATGAGCCTAAAATAAATGTGTTTGAAATGATGGATATGGTAATTAATATGGATTCGAGAACATCATTACTTTTCCTTGTAATTTCCCATCCATACACGCTAGGGAACATAAAAAATAATAATCAGGATAAAAATGGAAGTAATGATATCAAAAAATCAATAAAATATTGGAAATTGGAAGTGTTCCCCTATTAGAGAGATGTATTAAAATTTGAAAAAATATTATGTGTTCCTTAAGATCCAAAGATAAGGAGGGAGTTACTAGATGATTAGGAGGGGTTAAATGTTTACATACACCATTATATTACCAAGATTTATAGATATATAAATTATTACTTCTAGTAGGTATTGGTACTAAAATTTAGGCCCCTATCAGTAATTGATGAAGCCCATAACTGTTCTGGATGAAGTTCAATACCAACCTGCCCAAATTTCATAAAAAATGATTCCTTATGAAACTCTCATAGGGGGCCTATTATCATAATAAATGCTTGAAGCACTGATAGAGCTCATGTGAGTCCAACATGCTCTGCAACCCTGGATAGCTATGGAGGTCTGACATAGAAAATACCTTTTATGAAACCCCACATATTTCATAGTGCATCTAAGAGTACCATGAGCCACCCCCGATGAGTATAAATATAAGTCTCACCCCACCTCAAAGGGATGGATACCCCGACCTCATTACTTCCAATATCCCAAATCTTGAAGTACCCATGAACCATGAACTAGAACAATAAAAGATCATCCATGTTACTTTATCATTATGATCCATATATTCCCTTATTCATATTTTCCAATGACTATGTTTTGGTTACCTTTCAAGGAGGAACACACATTTCATGGTGGAAGGACACCAAATGGGTAACTCAAGGATTCGTGGAGCATGATTCCTTTGCGATACACTCTTCCATAAAAATAGGATTCCATGATAAGGTAGGGTGCCCATGCTTCATGAAGCCCATTATTTCATGAAGCTACGACTCTACGTGAAGCATAAAACCATCATGCATCATCCCCCAATGATGATCCCCACTTTTCTATAACCTATTCCATGCATTCCTTCTGGCTTACATGTTTTGACATATTGGATCCTCAAAAGTTTTCTTCTATTTTGTCTCCTTACCTCTTACTTATTGTAATTGGTACGCTAATTTTCATTACTTTTTAGGAATAGGGAATACAAAATCGACATCCGGGGTGACCACTCATCCAAAACCATTCCTTTTGGTATTTCATGTTGCTTCTAATTTCCAAGGGTTAATGGGTACTAGTTATGTATGTTGAATTGGTGAGGCGTGTGTCCTCCACGATTGAGCTATATTACATTTAACTACCAAATATCCTAAATCATTGATACATGAAGACAAAAAATCGATCTATCCATTCATGTAAATCAAAATATGTCATTTTGTATTAGTGATATAGAATGACACCCTCTACATTAAAATAGATGGGTGGTGGTCATTCAGAGCCCACCTTCCCCCCATATTTAGATCTACATAAGTCTCCCTTTGGAATTTATTGAAATGTGAACCTTTTTCAGTCTTCAAAATTTCCCTAAAATCGACTTTCATAGGATTCCATGTCTATGGATAAAAATTTACCACTCTTATAAAAATTGAATGAGATCCTCATTGTACAGAATTCTATCCACAGTGGACAACAATTAACCCTAAGCCCCACACCATCTCTTAATGAATTAATATTCATGACATGATTATTTGGTCTACTGTTACCTATTTTTTTCACACACTAGTCATGAATCACATGGGTTCAATAGTTAGTAGTTTCGGTTACACCATTATACATCCCAACATCCATCCCTCATGGAGTGACCTCAATGCACATAATTCTAAACTACACGTGTTTCGATCCCATTCCTCTAATTAGGGTATGTATGAAGCCTCCATGAGGCTAAATCCCATCCAATGGTAAACTAGGGTTCTACCTCCTTATAATATACCCTAATGATTTTTCATCTTCCCTTTATGGGACAAATCCCCTCAGATCCACCTCCATGGGGTGTTATGATCCATCCCCATCACCTAATTTATCCATCATCCATCCTGGTTTTACCCTAGGATATCATGTCCTACTAATATCATGGTATTCAACCACATTCACCATTGCGATGTATCCTCAACCATAGGTGACCAAACACTAATCATTATCCATCTCTGTCACACCCATTTGTATTCCCTTACATTCAATTGGCCACTCCCATGTATAAGCTTCATCATTTCTAATCTGATGTCTTAGTGAGTAAGTCTCAAAGATTCCTCTAAACTGCATGTACATTGATCCATTTATTTTAAATAAGGTACATAGGAAGCCTCCCTAAGGATAAATCCCATCATCTATTCCCATCCTGAATATTCCCATAAATCTACATGTCTCATGAAAATCAAGCCCCATTAGAGAGGATATACTTCATTTAGGTCAACATATATATTCTCTATTATCATGATGCACCATCATAGGAATCTCATTACCCAACATTGAACATGGTGGAATTTTATCCCTATGTTCTAAAAAGGGTATGTATGAATCCTACAAGAAGATCAATCCCAATATCCATATCACACTATGAGTTTGTCCCATTCCACTCCCCACTTCATCAATCACATCAATCGTATTCTGGTGATATCATATCATATATCTGGGACATCTCAACATGTAATCCCCATTCACCCCATATATACACTTAGTATCACATGTGAAATCTCAGTGTATATGCCTTATACAATACACCCCTTCCAACCAATACCAATCTTCATACGATAGGAATTATCAGTGCGTAAGCCTCACACCACCCCATTAATACTACGATTGTTTGATCCATGTATTAGGGAATGTTTTACCCTTAAATGAGGTTAAATCCTAACAAAGGTAATCCTTGGTGTCCCCCTCATTAGGGTGCACCACTCTGACGCACCCTCCCTGGCATCTAAAACATTCTTCATGATTTGAAAATGTCTCATTATTAGACGAACCATCCTAAGTCCTCTCTCATTGGGTGATCAGATCCATCAATTAGGTGGAAATTTCATGTGTTCCCATTATTTAGTTGGATCTCTTTGGTATTACTTCATCATAAATAATGATTTATCCCACTATCGTTTTCTTTAAAAGATATTAAACCCACGACATACAACATGTTAGACATAGGATTCCTATGGAAAACAATAGAAGACAAGACTCATGTATAAGATAACATATGATCAATATGTGATTCCTTGAGTTCTATTTTATCAAGAATCCCTCTTATGAGGAAGAATGTAGGTGTTCTATTGTTCCGACATCTAGATATGCCACCGATACTCAACATGAATACTCTAAAATCAAAATATTCTTTCATTTCCAAGACCACATAGAATATCCAGAAAGAAGGAATTTAATTAACGACCATCCAAAAAGACATGGAATGAGGAATGATTTTGATTATCTATGAATTAAATTTATGTGGGATATCTAGAGAGGGTAATGAATTTCATGGATAAATCCATTTAAGTAGGAAATTTAGTCCCTTTCTCCCATTTTAAAAAAGGAGAAATAATCGCCAATAAATTCATCACTGTCTCCTATGTTGTGAAAGAGGGAATGTAGGTTCAAATTAATTCTATAAGAAAGAATGATATTATAGACATGAATAGTGTAATTGATATAAAATAAAGTGTCAGAAAAAGTGGGTAACACGAAGTAGTAAATTTGATGATTATGTATCAGGAAAAATGGTATCGAAATATTTTATTACTAAGAGGAAATACCCAATGGGTTTCATTCAATATTTCCCTATTCAAATGTGTATGTGTGAAAATATTATAATGGAATTTGAAACTAGAATACATAATTAATCAAATATAAATGACTCTACCTGGGTTATTTTCAATAATTTGACTAAATATTAATTATATATACTAGTAATAGAGGATCTACCCACTCAAAATACTTACATAACATTATATTAATGATGTTTTTATACTTCATGGTTCACTATTATCCAATTTTTGTGATCATTATTTTCACTCCACATCCCAATTGAAGACATTTGATCATATGGAATGAGAGAATGAAAAAATTTTGTGTAACACATATTATTCTATATACAATGGAAAGCCATAACGGACTATGAAAACAATTTAAAATATATACTGAGGAGATTATCAGGTTACTTTCAAGGAATATTAAACCATTGAATTCCATTGGTGGAATATTAAAATAATAATTTATTCATTTAAAGAATAAATATTTTTCTATAAGAGGCCTAGTATGGGAAACATTATGTAATCCAACATATTTGGATGAGGTTGTAATGTGGAATCCAGATTGTTTAAAACCTGTTATAAAGGCAAATGAAAAGGTGTGTGTACATCAGAACAATATCAAATCATCATAGATAACAAATAAAATTTATTCAGATAGTTGATGGAAGGATATGTAATTCCATGTAAGTGATCATGTATTCTTCAAAGTATCACAATGAAAGGTGGTTATATGGTTCTGGATATATTAAAAGTTATTCCAAAGTACAATAAGAAAATTGAGATCCTAAAGAGAATTTTAGATTTTTAATATCTTTTATCCATGAAACCCAACCAATCTATGGTTCATGTAGTATTCCATATCATGAAGATAAGGAAATACATGACATCCTGGACAGATGCACTCCCCCTAGATATGATGGATATTGAAACTTATTTTCTTGATATTGAGAATAATGTCTTGATTTATTCCACCAAAGAGAAATAATTGAGGAACAAGAAAACCCACCTTGAGAAATTTTTATAGGGAAATTAAATTTTAGAAGATGAAAAATGATAACCTAAAGAATAAATTTAAAACATTTACATCTTCTTATTTCACTATAGTATAATGATCTAATGTTCAAGGATAAAATCTTAATAGGTGGTGGGGGGAATGTAACTTAACATGAAATTCAAAATATATGTTATTGATTTTATTTTATAAAATATATTAAACTATATACTTAAAATACCGTATTTATTTATATTTTTATATTTTTTAATATATTTTCTTTGGTATGGGGTAATTTACTAAGACCCTGTGAGTATTACATAAATTGAATTGATTCACAACCATTAAAGAACATTTTATTCATATATTTACAAAAATATATGAAACATTTATTTTTAAAAAATAAATGATTTCATAAAGATATGATGTGTCAAGAAATATTTTTTATCCAATTATTATATTTTTCCTTCAAAATATCATCATATTTTTCTAAGTATTAAAGATGTAATAGATGGATCATTATTGAAAATAATTCTATCCAGATAGACATTCCATATTAAATGTAATGATTGTACACATGGATTTCTATATAGTAATTGATGAATCCTTGAATGTGGAATATTTTTATTTTCAACCTTATTTAATTAATTTCTAACATCAAATTTTCACCATCTTAAATGTTTTTTTTGTTTGGAGATGTGGTCAAATCATAATTGGAAAAATTTACATATTCACAGATTCATTAAATCTAGATAAATATCATTCATGTTTGAAAAATTCTAACTATACATTCTATTATTTTCTTAAAAATATCTTTATAATTTTATATAATATCATTATAATTATCATCTAATATAAGACATTTGAAAATTCTATAACTGAATTAATGTGCTGGGACCCATCTAGTCATATCCACATCAACGTTGAATTAACTATACCATATAACCTCTCAAAATTTGGATACATCTTTTAAAATATAAATGGAATACATAAATTAATTAGTTTATAGTAAAAAAAATTAAATTATTCCCAAAATAATATTTTAGATGAAAATTTTTAAAGAAGATATTAATGGGAAAAACCATATTTATATTAGAATTGATAAATTAATTAATCCTTATTCTAGATCAAAATATATTTATGAAATCACTATAAACTTAAATAATTAATTGATGTATAATATGACCACACCAATCCTTGGGATTTTAAATTATCATAAAAAATATTAGAGTTAATTCCACCCAAAATAGTTTCGTTTTAAAGGAACAATAATCAATATTTAAACCATATGGACCGGCCCTCATACGTATAAAAAACCACACCTAATCATATTTTTCGTAATGTAATTTTTTATTATATCATAATATATATCACAATGGGTCTCTAAAATTTCATTTTCTTTTATAATAATTCAATTTTTTAATTCAATGGTTCTTCTCTACGGTATAAAACTATTGATAGGTGAGGGACTCGATAATTATCCCCTTTATTTTCAAATTGAAATTACTTTATTTTATTTTGATATTAGATTATTTATACTATATCTTAATAACATATTATTACCAACCATATGAATAATTACAAATGAGATATTATTTACTCTTGGTCATTATAGCCTTTTTCTTAGCTGATATAATGGTCGAACTATTCCGTAACCACACAAATATCATAAAATTTGTGGATAAAATTTGTGTATATATTTCCAAGAAACAATTCCATATCATGATTCTATAAGTGGGAGTGGTTATATAAAAATTGTGTCTGTGGGTAATAAGCCTAAATATAGTGCAATGGGCTTTAACTCGATCATGACCTGGTGTACAATAATGGCCCTTGCTATAAACCCCACTAGGAAATTTTGTGGGATATTTTTAGATGATATCGCTGATACATTTACACCAGTATAAAGGATTTATCTATCAATATATCGGTACCCTTACATTTAATGTTATTAAAAAATTTATGATTATGTTATCCTAGGGGGAATAATTTCGTACAATATCGATTGAGGTTGTATATAATAAAACATTTTATGATATTCTTCATTGATAAATTATTATATGTGTATATGTTTTTCATTTGATGAACAATAATTTATATATTTTATTTATCTGAAATGAAATGAATTGGAATATTACATGACAAGATGGGCCCACAGTTATATACTCCCTCAGAGAACATGTATAGATAATGAGATAATAACGATTGGGTACTAGGGGAATCATTACACTTTATGTAATATTTTTTGGAAGAATGAATTGAATGTTTTCCTATCATTCCCTGCATTATGAATTCCCATTTATATTTAATAATTTATTATGATTTTCATATTTTTTAAGATGACCATAGAGTTATTTGTACACTCAATTTATATTTATATGTAATATCTATGTTTATTTATTATTGTAATAATAAATTATTTATAATGAAATAATAAATTATTTACAATGTAATAATGAATTATTTATAATTATTTCCTTTGTACCTTACCCCTTATTTAGTCCTTATTCTCAACAGAATACATTTTTTTGATTTCCCCAAGAAACGAATATGAGTACAATTTATGATAAAATCATCTGAATTAAAATAATAATACATTTTTATTTTTAGATTGTTTATTCAAAATTTTCAATGTAAATTTTTTTATTTATCTCATTTACTAATTATTTTAAACAATTGGATCCTATTTATTTATTATAATGTAATAAAATGCCACCAATATCTTCAATAATGGAGATGGGGATGTAACAGAACATTGAAAAACATTTCACTATGTTAAAAAAACATAATATAAGATAAGGATAATGATTTTTTTTGAAAATATGGTGAAATAAAAAAACATCAAATTGATGAAATTATATTACAACATCTAATTAATAGCAAACAAATATATCAAAATAATACACAACATCATATAAAGTAAATCAATGCTGCTACGTTAAATTGGAATTAATGAATCCATGAATTAATGACCCAGCGTTCCGATAATTCCCAAACAATTAGAGTATGAATAGTTTGGTAGAATGTAAATTTATGGTGAAATTTTCCACCTGTGAAAAATGATCAGAGCTAGTTATAATCAACCCAACTTATTCACCAAAACTACAGAGACCCAATATTATCATACCTAGATATTATATAAATTAAAATGAATATTCCTCATATTATAAAAAGATACACGAGGGCTGTTATCATTTAGTTTCTTTGGAATCATGGAACTAAATATCCTAACATAGTGAAAGATCATAAATGTTTCATACAAAGATCATCCACATTAGTTATTCTACAAAACAATTTTTTATATCATTGAGAAAGGGAACACATTAAATTATGATCTCCAATTCTTAATATGGGTAAACATAGGAGATAGATAAGGATATCTTGAGAATAAAAGAATGTGAACACAAGAATAACATTTTGATATCATAACATGCATATTAATGGCCACACACATGAGTTATGGAATATGGATTGGCTATTCACAATACATGAATCTTAAGGGTATCAAGAGAATAATCGATGATATAATAACATATGAATATGAAAAAGAATTTGTAGAGTAAATAAGAATATAGAAAATCTAATGTCAAGGATGCCAACCAAGACATTCACAACATGTTATGAATGGGTTAATCACATATGTAACTACTTCAGTCTTGGATTAACTCTTCCCATACAATAAAATTTTTGGGCATGGGCTACAACCCGTGTAGCCTAAAATTTTTGGGAATGTGCTAAAACATGTGTAGCCTTATATTATCCAGCATTGGTTACAATATGTGTACCCAATTTGTGCTCTGGTCTGGGCATCAAATCTGGTCCCCTCTTATATTTTGGCTTGGGAATGAATCCGTGTTCTATATTATTTTAGTGAATAGTCTACAACCCATGAACATTTGTTTATGATTGGATAGAGTAGAAATTTGTAGCTGATGGGTTTAAATTGGCAGGTAGAGAAAATAAAGAAATAAATATCATCAATATAATGGGATTATTTCTTATTGAATGAAATTATATAATCCAAGGAGACACTCTTGGGCTACGTCACTATTGGCCTCCTGGACCTATTTTACTCTTTATTGGTATTCATGTATTAATTTCATTATTTCAATATAAATTCAAATTCATGTCATTACCCAATTAATTTTAGGGAGATATAGGTCCAAACATTCTCATAAATAAATTATTCATTCGTGCACCAAAAAATTAAAACATTCATTATATCCTTACCCCTAAAAATGGATGGGTTTTGTAAACATAATAGAATAAAACATGAAATGAAATGTGTATAATATAAATTTTATCATATCATATCATATCTAAAAGAGATACTTTACATGATCATTTCATCCTAGAATAATCCAGGAATGGACGAAGGTTTCATAAAAAAAATTCAATGTATAACACCTGGAAGAGAAATATGTTCCATAAAATAATTTCATACAAACAAAAAATAGTGAGATAAAATATTCTAAATATTATAATAAGATCATATCCCATGTAAAACATATTTTTATCAAATTATTTTTTCTTAGATAGAGAATTAATTTGAATGATTAGTTGGAAAGGTTCATTAGAAAAATAACCTTTATTTGAAAATCATATTACATGTTCTAAATACTTTTAATTAGAAAAAATTTAAATCATATTATGTGAGCTTTAAAAACCATTTAAATAATTTCATGAGGGAAATATATTTTCCAATTTGACAAAATATTTTTAAACAAAAAAACACATTGAAAACCAATTTCTTTTATAATAACCTTGAAATATTTCAAATTAAAATATGAAAACCATTTTAAACGTTTTAAAACATTAATAATTATTTAAACATCATTTATAAATGAATATTTACTATATATATAACTTATAAAAAAATTTAAATATTTAATTGAAAACATTTTTTGTGAATAAAAAATATTTTCGAATGGAGATACATAATGTCATCTTTTGTTAGAAACATTTTCTTAGTTATTTTATTTACCAAAGAGTTGTAAAATGGTATGAATACAATAATATAGAATGAGAAACCATTTATGAATAAAATTATGAGAATTCATGAAACATTAATAATAAAATCTCATCAATATAATCATAATTATAAACAATCCCGCTAAATGATGAGATTATTGAAATAAACTCTTACCACCTGGGAATCATTGAATCCTAGTCCCAAAAATAGTTAATAATGACATTAATATTAAAATATAAATAAATTAAGTATATTCATGATGCAACATCTCAAATTGAAGTATATAAACATTATAAAATAATATAGATTAATAACAAAACATGTTTATCCATGAAGGTAAATTGAGACAGGATTAATATTTGGTAACTTTTGAACAGTATAACACAATGTAATTTTTACTATAAAATAGATATTAAAATATCCATAAATTTAATTATAAGTATCATATAACACATTCATGGGATATATATATATATATATAGCAAACAAAATAAATTATCTCTGAATATGGAAGATGTCTCATAAAAATAAAAGAAGGAATATAAATCCCCATACAACTTGGGTATCATTTTAATCAAGAGATCCATGAGGAAATAAATTTAATTGATTATTTTAATATCTTTAAATAATATTAATTCATGATATAACATGTAATAGGTCAGTATATACACCAAGAAACATGAATAATGTTGAATATAATATATATTTCCTAGAATTTAAATTGAGATAAGAGAACCCTTGCATTAAGTATTGACATTGTTCATACACATTTAATATTCCTGTATTAGACGATTAATAATATTATATATCTACATAATTACTATATTATATTATTTCCTTATGTATAAGATTATATTATAACATTATATTTCATTCTAATTAGTAATTTCATTTTAATGTTACGTTTCAGGTATTATCCACTTTTTTCGTATTTTTTTCCTTTTTATTTTTTATGCTCATTATTAGATAAATAAATAAATAATTAATAATAATACTATAGGATTTAAATATCATATATATTTAATATATAAATATTTATATAAATATATTAAATATAGGAATATTAAATGAAATAAACTATTCCTAGATACCATAGGTCGTACGTATGCATGAACGATGTTTCCATTTTTTTGGCATATTGAATGAAAGAATGTAAATAAATAAATGTATATATTTATAATAAATAAATTATAAATATTATTTTTAACATATAACAAAATGTTTCTAAACCAATTGTTAATAAATTCTTTATAAAGTATTAAAAAATCACATCACATTAGGAGGAGTTATTTCAAACGTCCACAAATAAAGTTACCCTCAAATGGAATGCATGAAGTTATATTTAATATAATAACAACAAAAGAATAAATAAATCATAATTATCATAAATATAATATTAAAATGGTAACTCAATAGTAATTTCCAACCATGAGTTGAGGTAAAGGAAAAATAAATGACATCATTTTGGATAGCGGTAGTACGTCGTACAACCAAACGATTAGTTTGTTACACATTTGATTGATGTGTGTTTAGGATTAAGTATAACTCATAAAAAATAATGTATATTTTGGATAATTATTTTATTAAATAATCATGGTAAATGAAAAAATTAATGGGTTGTAAAAGAAATGAGAAACACAAATTCACATTGAAGAATTTTACCTATTTTTCTGGTAACTCCTTCGAATTTGCACTAAAGGGATATTTGGTTCGATTTTTTCCAAAAGAGATGACTATATGATTACGGTAGAGAATGTGGGACCTTAAATTATTTGGGATTTTAAAAATCCAAAGGTATTTATAAGAGTGTACAATTGAGGGTGTGGGTTCCCTTTTATAGTGGGAGAGTGGTGTCACTCTTTTAAATATAGAATAGTAAACACTATTAAAATGATTCTATTACAATATGTGTCTCCAATAATTGTAAATTTTCAAATTATGTATGAATATGGTCTGAATATGTCCAGAATTTGGATTCGTGACAAGTATCTATGGTATTTTCCCCTTAAGTTGATGTTTGACCACTAAATACACTATCATTATCTTCATCGCTCTAATTAATTTTAATTAAATTCACTAATATATTTTTATAGAAAATAATTTCTATCTTATTATAAATTATAAATTATTATAAATAAAAATATGTTATACATTTTTCAAAAATATTAACTGATATGTGGTAGAAATTAGTTTAAAAACAATCCCATAGATAGGAAGAAAGTAGAGGTGTTTAATTTGAAAATGCTCACATGTTTGTATTGTTTTTATACCCAATTTTAATGTAAAATTCATTCTGATGACCTAAATTTTACAAATTTATGTAAAATTAATCCAAATTAAATTTTAAATATCCTAAAAATAATATTTTACAATATAATTAAATAAGATGAAAATGTTTTTTTCAATTAAAATTCATTATTTTCCATATTCATCAAAAAATTAAAATTCTCATAAAAATACAAAAAATTCACACAATGTAAATATTTATATTCATATTTGCAAAATGAAATTTATTTTTTCGAATAAAAAATAAAAAATATCTAAAATTTGACTGAAATGTGTTTTTAAATAAAAGTAGGTATAATTATGTTTTTAAAAAATACATCCTTTAATTGAAATAATTTGATTTATTCATATCTTATGCATATAAAATTTCTTAGATTAAAAAATATTAATTGAATATATAATATATAAATTTTAATTAAAATATTAATTAGATATTTTAATTAATTTACTAATAGAAAATGTTGTTTTTACATAGAGAAATATTGTTTTTAGGAAAATAATTTATTTAGTTTCAAATATTTATTAATTTCAATTATAAATAATTGATAAAAAGTAGATTTATTTTATCTACACGTTTAAATAATATTTTCAAAATTTATATGATCAAATTCATATGTTTATTCCAGTGTATATATGGTAACTACAAAAAAATAATTTATACTAATATTCATAGTAAATTGTAGTTTTTTATAATTAGGTCTTTTTTATAGCCCAAACTATTGATGGATCATAGAATTATGTGTAAAAATATCAAAAAATAGGTTTTCTCATGAAAAAATTTATTCTATGTGTTTTATGATGTGAAATAAGGACATGGTGTTGTGTAGAAGGATTGAATAACATGATTCTTTCATATGTCACATTCTATATACATTGTTGTGTGAAATATAAAATATCAAGTATTATAAATTAATTTGAAAAAATATATTTCATTGAATATTTAGGTGATAAATTCTACACCCCTTATAATTTATTTTTCTCATGAAAATTTTCTTGGATATTCGTTCTGTAATGCATTAAATTTTGCTTCATAGAATCCGACATTATGAAATTTAATATTAAAAAATATCATAAAAAGGGAATTTTATAATCGTAATGGTTCCCCAATGTAACTCATAACTAGGTTACTATATATGATATTACAACATTGGAGTACATATTAGGGGTGGATGAATAACTTAAATAATTATATATAGTGATAATGATTAGTAATCAACAACAAGTGAATGATACATGTAATGTTAGGCGCTCTAAAACCATAAATATGTGATGATTTATTTGACCATCAATTCAAATGAATCAAAGGTAATTCATTATATATTTTTCTATATTTTTTTAAGAGTTTTGGAATTATTTTGATGTCAAAAAAATGGAAATAATTTTAATTTATTTTATTGCATTCCATATTCACAATACCATCCGTTGGATTTTCAATACTCAATTTACACATCATCACATACTCTAAGAAATGTAGTTGATCTTTTCATTCCTGATGTAATAATATTCTGTAAGTATAATGATAAGAAATCCATATTTCATTAGTTTACATCTTACTAAAATGGTTCCCATATGTTATTTAGTATTCATAAATCCTCAAATAGATAGATAATACATTAATGTCAAAAAACACATACATTGTCTATCTTAAACCATACCATATATGGTTATTATTATAACAAATGAAAAATATGATCATATATAACTTTAAAAAGAAGGTCATTAAATCACGTTAACAGTAATACCACATAACTAATAATATAGATCATTAGTTGTCACATTATTAACATGTGAATAAACTCATCCTATATTCTCTTTAAATATTGTAATAACTAAAATTATTATATATAATTACTAAAAACATACATCCTTTTTCATTATTTATATAAAAGAAAAATTATGGGATATATTCGGTAATCATAAAAATTGTAAAAATCATCCATGATAACATATACCCCTGTTCAAAAATCAATAATTAGTTCAATGGAAATTTGTACTATAATGTTTACTTTTCCCATATCAATAATCTATTTATCCAAGATGAACACAATTTTATCAACATTATAAACACTTTGAAGGTTACCTTTCCTGAAGAATGATATCACCTTTTCATTAAATAACTTTTATAATAATTCATCCCCATTCAACGAGTCCTTTTTAATTGTTAGTGAAAAACTAATAAAAAATTATTATATATATTTCATGAATTTTATAACAAAATAATTTCTTTTAGTAATATATACACTTACATAATAAAAATTCTAAAATAAACCATTAGTTATGCTTAATAATCATATTCCTTCATACCACATTCATATTATATGAAATATTTGTCCTGAATTAAGGTTGTTCAAAATCAAAGTAATCATTCTTCCTACATTTATTATAAAAAATACTCTTATAACCACATATACCGATCAAATTTTGTTTGTATTCTCTACAGTATAAACAATACAAATACTTCCTTCAAAATTTTTGTAATTATATGTCATCAAAAGATATCAATTTTTATAATTTCCACACATTAAACAACTAAAATATTTAATGTTCATCAAGTTATTTTTAATACCAGCTATTGAATAAGACCAGAATGCATAGTGTGAGATACAACTATCATAAATTATATTGAAAAATTACTCATAGGATTCATAAATCATGAAACAATCATTTAAATCTATGAAACCATAGTTTTGTCCTTAGATAGTTCTATAAATATATCCTTTGAAATAACCTCAGGGATCTCACTAATGTTTTCACATCCTAGTTTCCAATGTTTGACTACATGTTTCTATTTGATACCAAATATTGGGAACCTAGATCAATATACCAATATATTACATCAATTTATATAAATTGTTTTCCTATTAAAAACATACATGCCCTAGGATAAAAATATTTTATTGTTTTTGTAAGTGCGGAGCAATATATTGTATATTGTTGAATGTTTATAATAGTTTCCCAAAAATAAATTCTCATTTATTGCTTATATATTAATGAATTATTCAATAACCAAGGAATGTAAACATAATAAAGGATGAGATCAAATTCTCATTAAACATTAATAGAGGATATATGCATGAATAACATGACAATAAGTGTATAACAACAAGATAATAACATTTTATGACAATAAACATCATGTCCGACAACATATGAATGAGTTATAGTATATAGATTTGTAGTAATTAGTGAATGAATAATATGTGAATCAGTTGCACAATCCATGATATCATAACATAGTAATAATACAAATAGTTTTTTCTTCACAGATGAGCATAGTAAATCTGAAAATAATGCTACCTACCAAGACCTTCATAACATGCTGAGTTGTGGATAATCAAACATGTACCTCTTTATTTATTAGGATATTAAACCACGTTCCATATTATTTTTGTTCATGGGATACAACCTTTGTACCTTATAATTTTTTTTCATGGTATACAACCCATTGAATCTCTAGTTTTTTTTATTGGTCTGCTTCTCGTGTGCCCTGTTCTTTTCGGTCTTTGACTACAACCTATATACCATATTTTTTTGGGATAATTTATGTGTAAACCCTTATTTTTGGGCTTTAAAAAAACCACGTACCATTTTACAACATATACCATTCATCAATACACAATTCATTATATAGAGATATAGGTCCCACCCATATTGTAATGAAATCATACATACATGTGATTAAGATAATTAATCATTTCTTATATCATGATCCAAAAAAATAGACGGGTTTTATAAATATAATACTATAACCCATAATATTATATTTTTATCATATAAATTTTATCATGTCACAACCTATGTAAAATATATATGTTTCTTGAGCCTTTAATCCTAGAATTACTCAAGAAAAGAAGGAGATTTCATAAGAATTTTTCATGTTACAAACCTCGGAAATGAAAATGGTCACATAAAAATCATTCCATCATAACAAAATCTATTCAAATAAATAATACGAATTGTTACTTTGGACCATGTCTCAATTAAATAATAATTATATCAATGGATGTCATTATATATGGAGATTTATTTTTAAATATTATGTGGAAATGTTCGTAAGGAAAATAATATTTCTATGAAAAATATATAAGATTTTAAAAATTATTTTATTTTATAAATACATTGAAAATTTATAAAGTAAACCTTAAAATAATTAGGAACATTTTTTAGTATTGTGTCATTTCCACATTGAAAATTTTGTTTTAATACTTCAAACATTTTGAAATCCTTTATTTTAATGTAACTAATAAAATTTATAATAGAATAACTGTAAAACACTTTAATGGATTTCAAACCTTAAAATTTTCTTTAAAAAAGTGTATATATTAAAATATTATTAATATATAATTTAAAAACTTTTTTGAATCAATTTTATAAATCATTTTTTTTGAATAAAACATATTTTTAATGAAGGAGACAAAAAGGTATATTTTCTTATAAATGTTTCCTTAATTATATCGTGTAAAAAATGATGAAAAAATTGTACGAATATATGAATATATCATTGAAAAACATAGGATAATAAATTCATGATAATTCGTAAGAGATGGATAATAATAATAAATTAATTAAATCATATCATAAACAATATCGATAAACGATGAAATTATAACAATAAACAAACCTCTTTGGAAATATTAAATCATAAAACCCATGAAATAGTAAAATAATATGCAGCTAAAAATATCATTAAAGGTAGTATATTACCTATATAACATGTAAAATTACATTATTTAAACCTCATATATGAATAAAGGTTTATAACAAAAAATGTGCCTCCATAAACGAAAATTGAGAAAAAAATTACATTACGTATTTGGTAACGTTTGATATGTAAATATCCTCAAATTAGAGATCATAAAATGTATATTTAAATAACAATTAATTTATGTATAATTATATTATAATAAATTCAATTTATTTTTATAAACATTATAAAATAAAATAGGGGTGATTATGTTATAAATTTCATATATATTCATTATATAAATATTTATAATAATCTTTAAAATATAGACCTATAAAATAGAATACATCGTTCATGGACTCGGTAGGTTGTATGTACGTATGAATGAGGTTTTTATTCTGTTGTTGTATTGAAAGGAAGAATGTAATTCAAATTTATTATTATATATTTTATCATTACAATGTAATTATTTTATCACATATATAATATGTTTACCAAACCCATCATTAATATATTCCATTTAGTGTGTGAATGAATCAAATTGATTTTGGGAGGCGGTAGTACACATGTCCACATAAGGTGTAAGAATATTTACACAAAATTGAAAGATTGAAGGTAGAACTTATATTTAAATTAATGAATCATAATTAAATCAAAAATATAATTTATAGAAAATGGAAAATATATTTATATCAATACCCCCAGTGATGAGATGTGGTAAATTAAAAATGAATGAAATCGTTTCTTGAGGTGGTTGTCAGTCGTAGACACCTAAGATATGTTTGTTACCCATTTCATGGATGTCTTTACATGCATTGGGTGATCTCATATAATAAGAAAACATTATTATATTTATGAAAAATATTTTATTATATATTCATAGGATAATAATAACTGAATTGGTTGAAAAATAAATAAAACAGAACATCACATAGATGAATATCATCTATTATTCGTGTAACTCCATTTTGTTTTCCCTAATGGGATTTGTTTGTTGGATTTATTCTTATTGTGAGACTTATATGAGTAATTTAGTGAATTTTAAAACTAATTTGGGTAGGGTTTGGTTGAGAAAAAGTTTTTGATATGTGTGAAAAAGAGACGTGGGTGTGTTCCCTTTAATAATGGAGGAGGAGTGGCATTCTGGAAAATGAAAAAAGGTAAACTATGTTACGAGGTCTCCATTACATCATCAAACACCAATCATTTTTAATTTTAGAAAATAAGTTGGATATGGTCTATTTATATCTATAAAATTTATTTTTTAAATCCATTTAGGTTATTTAGTCTCTTTTGTTAAATCTTAACCACCAAATAAACTCGTTTTTACATTAACCACTACAATTAATTTTAATTTGTTTCAAAAATATTTGTGGATAAAATAGTTTTTCATTATTAGATAGAATTGTTAGAAATTAATTTTAAAATAATCCCTGATGAAGGAATGAATCTATGAGTTTTAATGTGAAAATGTTCTAATGTGTAAACTGTTTTATATAAAATTTCAATTTTAATTTAATTCAAATAAACCAAAATGTATTTATTTATGTGAAATTTATATTAATAACTTCAAATAAAAAAAATATATCAATTTTATATATGATAAAATTAGTCGAAAATGAACTTTTCATTTGAAATTAATTAATTTATTACTACTCATGAAAAACTAGACCTCTTAGAAAAATATAAAAAATTAAAAAACATGAATTATGGTATTAAAATTTAATAAATTAAGAAAAATATATCAAGTAAAATTTATAATAATTTAATAAATATTATTTAAATTTTTTCTCCATTAAAATATTATAAATTTACCTTTTTGAGAAATATATATTTTTATTTGTTGGTTTGGTTTAATTATAATGATATGCCTATCAAATATAATGGATGTGTATAAATAAAAATTAATTTAATATTTTATATATTATTTTTATTTAAAACATTCAAAAAAAAGTTGTTTCTTTTATAGACATAAAAAGGTGTTTATAAATTGAGAAAATGTTTTCTTTGAAAATTTATTTTATTATTTTCAAATTGTTCTGAATTTCAATTCTATATAATTTATAAACAAGTATTAATTTTTTTTACAAGTGGAAATAATATTTTTATAATTTAATTATTATTATTAAAAACTTCTATTCCAATGTATATGTGTTAACTATAATAATATTTTAATTATATTTTTATTAATCCACTATATGCTGGTAAATATTGGTATTGTGTGTAGTGCAATATATCAGTAGAACCCATCATAATTTTTATCACAAGACAAACATATATTTTCATGTATCGAATGATAATATAAATGTTACATTTAGTGAAAGATCAACACAATGTTGTGAACAAGGAATGAATAACTAGGTGATTTCATATAACACATGCTATATCCAGTGTCACATGAAATAAAAAATTTAAATTTTTTTAAATTAACATGAAAAAATACTTCACAAAATCATGGTGTCTTACCTAAAAACCATTAATGATTTTGGAATATTTATTATATTTATATGAATAAATTAAATATCTATATATCCAATAACATTAGAAAATTATTTGGCCAATTATTCATCAAATAAATTGAGTTATGATAAAATATAGAGCTTGTTAATCTAGGCCACAAAATATGAAAAACAATTTTTACTTCCAATTGGTATTCATAGATTATCCAAGAAACTCCTGATTTATCTTATGACATAGTTTAAAGAAATTTTCCCCATGATTTAATATATCTCTAGATAAAATTTGGTCTTCACCGGGAATATTTTAAGACCACAACAATATTTTTGGTGGGATTATATCAAGTTCACATTGAGCATAATTCACTATGTTAATGGACAATGATTAGTTCCATCAATTATGATTCCAAATCCACAACCGAAAGTGAAAATCAACCCTATAAATTTTTAAATGGATACTTAATCATAAAATAATCATTAAGAATTTTTTTATATGGTCATGAAAATTGTACGTAGTATTAGTGAATTTTTACAAAGAAATGATTCTTAATGATTGATAGAGTTAAAATAATAAAATGCTCAAATATAGGTGTTTGTGAACAATAATCAAATAGAATATGAAAATATAAACACTGAATATTTGAATAATTCATTTTAGAATTATCCACTCTATATGGAAATATATTATTTTATTTTCGAGATTTTTTAATAGTTGAATTGGATTATAATTTAATGAATTTTGATTATTTGATAATTATGATGAAATGTGTAGTTATGTTTTTTTTTCGAATTGTGTTACAAATGATTATTAATTATTATTGAAAGAATAATATTTATTAAATTTTTACCATAAAATTTTGGAAATAATTATTTAATGATTGGTTTTAAAATATAAATATTTTATTATTACATCAATTATTATAATTATTATAATTATTATAATTATAATTTATTTTTAATAGCGTATGATAATTGATTTTGGATACATATTATCATGGAAATACTAATGGGAATCTAGAATATATTTCTGATCACCAGTCATCAATTTAATAAATAATGTTTGAATATGAAAAAAGATAAGGAGAAACAGATCCCAACACACGTATTTTGACCTGATTTATTAATAGATATATTTTCATGTTTTTAAACCCTATATTCCTATAAATTCATTCTATAAATATTATATCAAAATCAGTTTATATATAAAATAATTCAATTGATTCAATGGTGATGAGATAAATTAAATATTATAAGGGAAAAATAAATTATGTTATTCAAAGATATTGATATACACTAAATGCAATATAACATGGGAAATTATTTTTATCAAAATTTTTTGTTATCTGACTAAAACATTATCAAGGGATTGCATCAAAATAATTAATTAAAAATAAAAATATTCTAAAATATTAGGATTTTAGAGAGTATTTTTTTAATGATTCTTCATTAAATAATATTTGTCTTTAATATTATAAATACATCTGGTCTAGATTTTATGGTACAAAATATTTTAAAACTATTAAATTAATTTTAATAATATAATTATATTTTTTTTATAAAACATTAGTATTCATATATTAGAATTTGATTAACATATTCAATGTGTAAAAAATTTGATTGGTCAAATATCATTTATGAAATACAAGTAAATATATTAAACAAATTTAATTTTGATCCTTATATAAAAAATTATTATGGCATAATATTTATGGTCATAATAATATGATTATATTATCTATTATTGAAATTTTCATTTTTAAAATATTGTACCCAATTTATTATATCATAATAACTATTAAATGTTAATTTGATCATCAATGAAATGAAAATTTATTATTTTTATTAGACTTTATAATTTTTATCAAACATCAAGGGAAATTTAACAATTATTTTAGATTTAAGTGTTATAATATTATTTTAAACTGATGTTTTCTTATATAAATTTCATTATTAAAATCATTTTATTATATTGTGAGATATATTATTTACTCATAAAATTATTAATTTTGATATATTATTTTATAAATAAATTATTTAGATAAAATTTATGACCATATTTATATTATATTCTCCTTAGATGAATGAATTCCTTAATTTATTATTATTTTATTTTTAAAATAATAATTTTATACTATCAAAATAATTTTTAGTGGTAAATGATGTTTTATATTATTTTAAAATGACTGATGAATTTTTTATGTTAAATATTTTATATGTCATAATTTTCTTGAATTATTTTTATCTTTATGAGCATTTTTTTCATAATTTTTTTTCATGTAATCATTGTGAAGAAAAATAATTAAATAATTATATATATTAGATTTAATATTTTATAAGAAATATTAACAAAAATAGGATTGGGTATGGGTACATTTTAGAATTAAGAAACACATGTATATATAATGACACAATAAATGTAACGCCCTGACCCTAGTTACCTAGAGTCGGTGCTTAATTACATAACATTGGCATGATTATAAGGAATCGTGTCTAGAAAGACCAATCAGTTTAGAAGAATTAGAAAATAGATTACATAATACCTTAGAAAAATAAAACAGAACAGAAATGAATATTTTAGAACACTATTAATCACCAAACTTAACCCTGATTAATAATCATAATATGCTTCTCAGAATCCTGACCAAATAAAACATAAGAAAGGGGTGAGCACAAACTTTCAGTAAGGGTAAAAAATACAATATATGATAACATAAACATTAGACATAGTGAATAATTTAAAACACATGCCTTTACAAATAATAATAATGAATACTTTATGGTAGGAATCTGAGTTGAGTAAATAATTCCATAATAAAACATAGTCAAGGGTATTCTACTAGTAGAATAACCACATGAACCATACATATCATTTTCATAATTAGGGAATGTATAATGTCAAACATTTTAAAACATTTTTTCAAATCCTAATCCAAGACTTATAAAAATGATTAAGGCCTCGGTCAAAACCATATATCAAATTGGGAAAGGCCTCAGCCAATTCCACATATAATTGTATCATGAGAAATACTGATGCACTGAGGATATATAGAGAGCTCCACTCGTCACTTACTTAGTCCAATACATTCCTCATATGAAAAGGTTGAAAATTAAAATCAACATTCATATTAAAACTATCTTACAAAATTTTAATAATTTATCCATAAACAATGATTTGTATATAAAATAACAAATCCATAAACAAAGATATCACAAAACCTTAAATACAGTATGATATATTTGTATCATAATAAATCAACCATGATCAAGAATAATATCTCATAATGGATGTTGACATAGTTGAAAATAATCAATAAGAATATTTGTGAGAAATATCTATTTTTCATAAAAACATTTAAAAGTGTCATTATTTATCAAGAAGCTGTTTAAAATAGATTTTTGAATCAATGTGTCCCATACCACTTTGAAACTTTCAAAATGAATATCAATTTCAAAACAATAATGTTCATATAATTAAAACCATAAAACAATTTTTAAAACATGGTCATTAATGAGAAAGGTTTAGAAGAATAAATCATTAAAACATTTAAAATGATGTTTTAGAAAAAAATTACCCTAAAAATAATACATTTTAAAACTCTTTTATGAATCATGGACATGGAAAATAAAAATTACCCTGTAGATACTCACGAAAAAACAACCTCAGATAATAATGAAATTGTGAAATTAACCCTTTCCATGCACTTTCCTTGGGTGGAGGGTACATTTAACCTCCTGTATAATGAACATAGTATGTCATTAAATTATAAATTAACCATATTCGTATTCATTATATCATACATGATTCATTTATTTCTTTATACTACCAATTTAATAATGATTTCAATGTTAAATTAATATTTCAGGGAATAATCGCATTCTTCGTTGTACGTGTATTTACTTATTATTCTCGATCGTATCACTTTGATAATGATATAAATACTTCCATATAATAAAACATTATTATTATATAGTATATATAGAATATAAATATGTATAATAGATATATATATGAAATGGAAAACACTGTTTAGGGAGACGGTAGGCCGTACGTACGCATAAATGTTGTTTCTCTTTTCATATTGTATTGAACGGAAGTATGTGAATATGGTATCTGTAAGTACATATATATATATATCCTATATAATTATTATGTCATATATTACATATATATTAATAATATATATTTTTATCATAATCATTGAATTTTGAACATGGAAATGAATCTCATCACGTCGTGGAGACTGTAATCCGTACGTACACACGAGCAAAAATATCCTTATATTGATGGTGAAATAATATGTAATTGGATGTTATATCATATATAAATAATCATTAACATGTTTTATTTATTATTTACATCAGTTATACTCATTATTATATCCATCCAAATAATGCTGTGTTTGAATAACAAACTAAATCACGACGTGGAGACGGTAAGCCGTACGTACGCACATATGGCGACATTTCCATTTATAGGATATATTAAATAAAGAATATGGTTGTAACATATTTATAATAACATAACAGAATGTAGAATATAATATTTTTTTTTCTAGAAACAACAGTGTATTTGGAAATGGAAGAAGAAAAGAACAAGAAAGATGGTGGTGAATTTATTACCACAACTTCGGGTGTTTTATTTTCAGTTGATCAAAATGGCTATGTAGGATGGCATTCTGATCAATTTATGGACTCTAAGTTGAAGTGTGGGATATTTGGAGGATATTTGGGAAGGTTTTAGCCGATCCAAAAGGCTTTGTAGGTGTGAAATTAAGAGAAGGGAAGTTCCCTTTTATAAGAGAGGTGATTATCACTTTTGGAAAATCATGAAATATTATTTTATTATAAAATCATTTTCGGTTTCTAGTGGCTCCAAAATAAATTATTTCAATGAAAAGATGGGTATGGTTCTATAACCTCTTAACAAATATATTTTAGGCAATTTTAGGTCATCATAGTAACCTTATTTTATAGATTTAACTCTTAGTTAAATAGTTTGACATTTACCATGTCTCTTTGTATTTTTATATTATATGGTTAATAAACATGTTATAACAAGCCAAGAGAATACCAAGTGGTTTATTATTAATATATATAACTTTATATATTTCCTTTGGTCTTTCCTTAGATATCTATGAATATTATATCATTTAATAATATAATATATCTTTTTAAAACACATTTATGTCAATTTTGACAGTATTTAGTATTTTGTTTTTGTTAAAGTAATAACATCATGATAACAACGAAAAAAATTCATTTAATCAACCCCAACATGTCATAATAATGTATAAAATTTTAGGAATTCATAAAAGGTCACAAATTAGATTTATTCAGATATTAATAATATCCATTATTTTAATCATTCACTAATAAGTTAATTATTGAATCATCATTGTTTCATAAATAAATTTTATTATTTACCCTCTAAAAATTATAAATAAAATATATTCATGTATGAATTATTTTTATATTTCTAATTAATATTTATAATTGATTTTATCTTATGTATATCCCAATATTAAAAATGTTTTGGTTATGAAAACTTGAGTTTAACACTTTTAACTATTCTTTGAATTAAATAATAATAATTGTCCTAATATAATCCAAGGGGACCAAAAGGATCATATTTTATTCATATGGATGATTTTGGTCGAGATGAACTTATCCAATAGAATTAAGACATGTGCTAGGGTAATAATAATATCATTTTTACCTTTAATTTCCTTATCTACTTTTAACCGTGGTAAATAAATGTCAAAAGTTACTATTCACCAAATATTATTTTTCAACTTATTGAACTACATTTTTCTTATTGATCTCAACTTTTTTTCTCAAATTTATGAAATTCAACTCACAGAAGTGGTAAAAGATTTTTTATGCAAATTGGTAAATGCTCCAATAAGGTGGGTAAAAAGACATTAAAAAGATCAATAAAATATTATACATATAATTTTATTATAAAATGACTCCAATAAATTAAATTGAACTTATATAGTAATTATATATATTTTTCTACTTAAAATATATTTATATAAAATAAATAGTTTTTAAATAAAATGTCCTTTTTAAATAATACCGCATTGTTTTTCCACTATTCATCAAAAATTAAAAAAATTCAGAAAAATACCAAAAAATCACCCTATGTTAGTTTTTATATTCTGAATTCAAAAATTAATTCTATTTTACCAAATTCAAAACATAGACGTTGTGTTATAAATTTAATATTAATTCCCATTGGCAAAACCAAAAAGCGCGATTTTTAAAAGTAAAAACTCTCAAAACATTGACATGTGTTTATGTCAAATTTAAATGTGAAATTAATTATAATGATGTATATTTTATTAAATGATAAAAATATAATCTAATTATACTTCCAAACCATTCAAAATTAAAATTTAAAATTATAAATTATTTTGATTAAAAAACATGATTTTAATTAAAATTTTGTATTTTCACTATTCACAAAAATATGAATGTTATCATAAAAACACCAAAAATTTATCAAAATTAATTTTTTATATCCCAATTTTAAAGAAGAATATTAGTTTGCATAACTTAATACATTAAAGTATCAACTATTGGATTTAAAAATGGTTCTCCATTAAAAGGTGATAAAATTGCATTTTCTATAAAATACTTCTTCTATATGAAAATTTGAACTTGTTCTTATATAATGCATAATAAAAACATTACATGGATCTTAGAATTAAATGGAGAATATGAAAATCAAAATTCATTTAATACTATTCATAACGTTTTTTTGAACGACTAGTTTGGTAAGCCGTGGTGCACTGGAACTCGGTGTTGCTTGTAGCGCAAGTTATCGAATTACTTTTGAAGAGATATCATAATTTGAATTCTTAGGGTGTTAAATTCACCCCTCCATTAATAAATTCAATCCTCACAATTTGAAATTATTGTTGGAAAATAAAAGGTTAATAATATAAAAATACCATTGTGCAAAATCCACATCAGAAATTGATTTAATAAAATTTATTCATAATATGAGTTAAAGGGAAATGAAAAAGTCTCCACAAAATTATGATATCTATTATGAAAAAATTTGTGGCAATTAAAGTCTCATAATTGGAGGAAAAATGTAAATATTTATGTGGATTGATTGATGTCATTATTCACAAATAAGTGTAAAATTGAGGGCCTCAAATCCATCAATCTAGGATGATTTAAAATATCATTCGTTCAACATAACATAAGGTAGTAGGATAAAAGTTTTTTGGTTTTAATATCCCTTCACTAAAGATAAAGAATTAATTTCTTCATAGAATAATAGGAGTAAAAATATAATTGATATGTTGAGTTTCATCCTTATACTAATTCCTACCAAAATCTAATAATTCACTCAAAAAGATAATAGAATTCAAAAATACTATATTTATCCTAATCATTTAGGGTTATATGAATAATGAATTTATAATTCATCTGTCAGACTATTTAAAAAAACATAATAAAAACAAGGACATCACGTATGCCTATTTTAGGTGATCCACCCTTGTCACTTTTCTATTGCGGGTTCATGTCTGGCAGCCATGTTAGACATGAAGGGTTGTCGCCCGCCCTCTAGTTGTCCTTTTTATGAGAATCCAAAAATAATCTAAAGAAATCATTTAACCTTATGAATAGAATCCAATGTCAAACTAAATAGATTCCAACCATTACACTTATCTAAAATACTAATATCCAAACTCAATGTCCCAAATTTATATGGAAGGTAAACACAATGAAGATCCTTTTTCCATGTAATAACATGTTAATACTTACATTATGTATTATTTTAATACACTATAACACCCTGAATTACCATAAAACCTTATTGATTAAATTCATGCTCCCATATTCCTTATAGAATAATGGCTATAATCTTTCAATCCAAAAATGATATAAACTCCAACAATGATGAAATATACAAATCATTAATCTGTTTCAAGGTTGTCAAGAATATCCAATATAATTTATCCAAATCAACCATATATTATTCCAAATTCACTATACTAGTATCAAAACAATATTAAGGTTCATCGTTATTTCAACCATATATTTTCCAAAAAATTTAAGCTGCCATTGAGTCACTTATCATGGTTCCAGAAAATCTCAAGTGCTTCATAAAATAGTACTACAGTACAATCCACATTTATATCTGAAATTCATATAACCAGTACATCATTGATACAACACTCAAATGAAATAATTATTAATTAACAACATAAGAACACTATTCATTCCGCTTTTTCTATGGTAGTTTCATAACCTGATTTTTATCTAATGTCATCATTTGGGGAATACTCTGATGATTCCTACATTTATTCCTATAGTGTCACAACTCATTGCAGATAAAGAATTATCCATTTATAACATTTTTTATTACACTTGTAATCACGTACAAGGTGTCCTTTTTCTCCACACATATAACAATGTCCCATTCCCTTCATGAGTTTACCAAGGTGATTCTTTCCATAGTTATCACATATGGGAAAATACTTATTTCCCTTCTTCTGTTTTATCTTTATTTTTCTCTACAAAATTTTTCCTTCTCTTGCTTTCCTTCAAAGCCATATGACTCAAGGAATTCTTTACTTATCTTATTAACACATGATACTATTTATTAATATATTGAGAATAAGTGGGAGACTATTTCCATTTTAAATTTTTCTTAATAAAATAAAATATATGAGGCTTATTAATCTTTTGATCATGCATATTGCTGGAATTTTTATTCCTTTTTCTAGATGGAATTTATAAACAATGGCATACACTAGGATAGTTCCGGAATCACAATGCATAATTACAATATTGTAAAATATCTAATGTAAATTGAAAATATTTTACATATAATAAATAATCAAAAATTGTTTTCTCTGAGGAAGTATTTACTTCTAGATCCTTTATAATGGATTATAACGACAACATGAATTATCATAAGAATTTTTCCCAGGTGTATCCAACTAAGAGTGCAGCAAAGG
The DNA here is from genome assembly GCA_963277665.1 of Viscum album. Classification (NCBI taxonomy): domain Eukaryota; kingdom Viridiplantae; phylum Streptophyta; class Magnoliopsida; order Santalales; family Viscaceae; genus Viscum; species Viscum album. The sequence goes on from OY728146.1 coordinate 1,118,051,685, forward strand.
TGGTTGTCGTGTACCTAGATATGCTAAGTCAAGCCCAAAACTCCTTGTCAGAATTTTCACTCCTAAGTACATCTCTGTCATAGCTGCCTCTAATTGCCCATATCAAGACATGGATGTATTCTTTGGAAATGCACAATATATCTACATTATGAAAATTCTATAAAGTTCTTCTATACTAATATCAATGTCTATCTTAGGGTAATTTTCCTTAATCAGATTTTATCTAAATCTATTTCCTAGGTTGTTACATAACTTATATGATACCAACTGTTACACTGCAACCCCAATTACCCAGAGTCAGTGCATTATTACATAAAATTTTCATGATTACAAGGAATCAAGTCCCGACAAACCGATCAATTTAGTAGTTTTGGAAAACAGATTACATACATGAACATTACATTGCACTATAGAAAATAAAAATAAACATAAATGGTCCTTTGAGAAAGCCATTAATCCCTATGCTTAACCCTGTTTATCAATCATAATACACGTATTGGAATCCTAGGAAAATAAAAATAAGAAAGGGTTGAGCTCAAATGCTCAGTAAAGGTAAGAAATACATCTGAATATTGAATAAACAATAGGCCTGATGAATAATTTAATACACATTCCACCAGAAATAATAAACATGAACACTTTATAGTAGGAATATGAGGTGAGTAAATAATTCTATAATAAATCATAGTCATGGGTGTCTACTAGTCGAATAACCACATAAACCATCAATATTATTTTCATAATGGGGAATGTATAATGCCGGACATTCTAAAAAATTTTATCATGGCCTCGGTGAATACATATAAAAATAATTAAGCCCTTGACCAAAACCATATATCATCTTGGGAATGGCCTCATCTAATTCCTGGTCTAATTGTCTCATGCGACCTGATGATTCATAGAGGAGAAATAGAGGGATCCAACCATCAACTACTATGTACAATACATTTTTATATGAAAATGTTGAATCATAACATAAAAATTTGTATTAAAACTAGTATATAAATTGTTAATAAATTATCCACTAACCATGAATGTTAAAAAAATAACATATCGACAGTCTAAAATTTCAAAAAAACTTCAATACAGTATGAAATATTTGTATCATAATAAATTAACCTTGATCAAGAATAATATCCGATAAATGATGTTGACATAGTTGGAAATGATAAGTTTAAATCTTTGATTGATATATCCATTTTTCATGAAAACATTTAAACGTATCACTATTTACCAAGAAGAGGTTTACAATAGATTTTTGAATAAATCTTTCCAATACCACTTTGAAACTTTTAAAAGGAATTTTAATTTTAAAGCATTAATTTCCATAAAAAACCTTAACACCATTTTTAAAACATGGAAATTAATGAGAAAGGTTTAAGAGAATAAATCATTAAAACATTTAAAACGACGTTTTAGTAAAATGGTACCTTAAAATGAATATCTTTTAATACTATCTTATGAAACATGGAAATGGATAATAAATATATCCCAGTACATACTCATGTAAAAACCACCTCGGATAAAAAATAGATTGTGAAATTTACCCTTACCTTGCTCATTACTTTGGTCAAGGGTATGTTTAACCTCCTTTATAATGACCATAGTATGATATTAAATAATACCAGAACCATATTCATATTTATTATATAATACATGATTCATTTATGACTTTATACTTTCCATTTAATAATGATTTTCATGATAAATTATGATTTCCGGTAATACTCGCTTTCTTTATTGTACGTGTTTTAACTTTGTATTCTTGGTCGTATCACTTAGATAATGATTTTAATACATAAACAATATAAAAAATTATTTATATATCATATATATATTGTATATAAATATGTATAATATATATATATATGAAATGTAAATCACCATTTATGAAGACGGTAGGCCGTACGTACACATAAATGTTGTTTTTGTTTTCATATCGTATTGAATGGAAGTAAGTTAATAAGATATATTTAAGTACATATATATATATCTACAATATCATTATTATTTCATATATTTCATACATATTAATAATATATATTTTCATAACAATTGTTTAATGGTGAACGTGGAAATGAATCTCATCGTGCCGTGGAGACGGTAATCCGTACGTACACACTAGTGAAAATATCATTAAATTGATGGTGAAATCATATGTAATTGGAGGTATATCATATATAAAGAAGAATTAACTTGTTTTATATATTATCTACATCTGTTATAAAAATTATTATACCCATCCAAATAATGAAGTGTTTGAATAACAAATTACACCACAACATGGAGACGGTAAGCTATATGTACATGCGTATGGTGACTTTGTCATTTATATGATGGATAGAGTAACAAATATGGTGGTATCGTATTTATAATAACATCACAATATGCATACAATATTTGAATTATTATTTTTGTACAAAAAAACAAATAAAGAGGAAGTGGAAGAAGAAAAGAACTTGAAAGAGGGTGGTGAAATTATTACCTCTACGTAGGGTGTTTCCTTTTGAGTTTATCCAAAGGGAACCATAAGTTGGTATTCAGATTAATGTAAGGCCTCTAGGTTGAAGTGAGGGATGTTTGGAGGATATTTCTGAAAGGTGTGGTGGATCCAAAAGGCTTTGTAGGTGTCAAATTAAGATAAGGGGAAGTGCCCTTTTATTAAAGAGCTTAGGGTCACGTTAGGAAAAGCTTTAAATATTTTTTTATAATAAAATCATTTTCTCTTTATAATGGCTCGAAAATAAATTATTTCAAGTAAAATGAGGGGAGGGATCAAAAACTACTCAATAAATATATTTTAGATAGGTTAAAGTCATTATATAAACCTTATATTTTATATTTTACTCTTAGATAAATAGTTTGACATTTCCACGTCTCTTTGAATTTTCATATTATATTATTAATAAACATACTATAAAAATTAAAACAAACCCCAAGTGGTTAATTATTATTTAATATAATCTTATCTAAGTCCTTTTTCTGATCAATATATTTTTAGAAATATTATATCATTTAATAATATAATAATTGTTTTAAAAACACATTTATATCAATTTCGACACTATTTAGTATTTTGTTTTTAAAAAATCATTACATCATGACTATTTCAAAAAATATATTTAATCAAGCCTAAAAGGTCATAGTAGCCTATAAAGGTTAGTTTAATTCTTAAAAAGTCTCAAATTACATTTATTTGGATATTTATAATATCAATTATTTTAATCATTCATTACTAAGGTAATTACTGCTTCATCATTATGTCATAAATAAATTTAATTATTTAACATCTAAAAATTATATATATAATATCAATAGGTATGAAATTTTTTTAGATTTATAATGAAAATTTATAGTTGAATTTATCTTATGCATAACCCTATATTAAAAATGTTTTAGTTATGAAAAGTTGAGTTTAACACTTTTAACTCTTCTTTAAATTAAATAAAAATAAATGTCCTAATCTAATCCAAGTGGACCAAAAGGATAATATTTTATTCCTAAGGTTGTTTTTTTGGTCAAATTACACTTATAAAATAGAATTAGGACATTAGTTAAGGTAATCATAATATCATTTTAACCCTTAATTACAATATGTACTTTTAACTGTGGTAAATAAAAGTTAAAATTTTCTATTCAAAAAAACATATTTTCTTCATATTAGACCAAATATTACATATTGATATCAACTATGTCTCTCAAATTTTTGAAATTAAACTAACAGAAGTAGAAAAATTATTTTTTATGAAAATTTACAAATACTCGTAGAAGGTCAGTAAAAAACGTTAAAAAGTTCAATAAAATTTTATTCATCTAATTTTTTTATAAAATGACTGAAATAATTAAATTGAACTTATATAGGTATTATATATATATTTTTACTTATCAAAAATTTAAATAAAATAAATAATTATTGAAAAAAAGTCATTTTTCAATAATAACGTAGTGTTTTTCACTATTCAACAAAAAATTGAATGTTTTCAGAAAAATATAAAAAATTCCGCATAATATAATATTGATATTCTAAATTCAAAAATTAAGTCTATATTAGCATATTTAAAACATGAAGTTGACTTTTTTAAAATAAAATGAATTCCCGTTGTTAAAATCAAAAAGCATGTTTTTTAAAAGTAAAAACTATCAAAAGATTTACATGTGTTTATGTCAAATTTAAATGTGAATTAACTTATAATGACCTAAATTGTATTAAATGATAAAAATATAATATAATTATACTTTCAAACCATTCAAATATAAAATTTACCACTATAAATTGTTTTTATTAAAATAGTTGTTTTCAATTAAAATTTAGTATTTTTCACAATTCACCAAAATATGAAAGTTTACAGAAAAAAACAAAAAATTTATTAAAAATTAATATTTATGTCCCCATTTTAAAGAAAAAATTTATTTTGTAAAATTTAATATATAAGAGTTTCAAATATTGGATTTAAAAAAGGTTTTCCATTATAATATGATAAAATTACATTTTCTGAAAAATACTTCCATTATTTCAAAATTTGAATTTTTTCTTATATTATGTATAAGAGACACATAATATATAATTTAAAATAATGTGGAGTATATAAATTTTAAAATTCAGTTAATAGTATTCACAATAGTATTCTGAACAGCATGTTTGGAATGTTGTAGTGTGCTCGAACACGGTGTTTCGTGTAGCTTAAGTCATCAAATTACATTGAAGGGATAACGTCCTATGAGATCATGGGTTGTTAAAATAAATGTAAAATAAATTTTAAAATCAACTATATATGAATTTTTGTATTTAAAAGTTTCTGAAAAGGAGACTCCATTATTTTATAAATGCCTATTTTATGTAAATAAAATATTTATATTTTATTAGTTCTGTTTTCTTGAGTTATTATATATTGTCTTTTTAACACTCAAATAATATTTTAATTCAAATGATAATGATTAATTGGTCCAATGAGTAATTAAGATGATGGTTATTTGGAAAGTGATAAAATTTATATGAAATAGGTGTTAGAAATGTATATTTTTTATTAATTATGATTGAAGTAGATTTTTTTGTCATTCATACATTTAAATACGCAAGTAAACATTAAAATAAATTTTATTATATAATATATGATAATTATATTTAAATATGTGTTGAATGTATTTTTATTATGATATTTGAAATGACTTTATTATAGTATATTTTTGAATATTGATTGATAAAATTGAAGTGATACATTTTTTATAAAAAAGTGGTATTAGGTACATGATATAGATGTAAATGATTCTTTTTTTAACTTATCAGTAAAAAACTATGCTTACACTATGGATATTCCTATTTAATTTTATTTTTTTATAGTTCCTACCATAGTTTCTCTATGTGTGAAAATGTATACTAATATATTTTTACCTAATAATATCTTTTCAATATTTTTGTAGTTTTCCATTGGTGTATCTTTTTTTCATCTTACAAGAGTACCATAAAAGTAGTTCATTTACATTAAAATATTATAAATTTTTTCTTTAGATTATCAGTGGATTTTACCTCACTATCTCATGGAGTATCAAACATATTCTTAGAATTGATCATATCATGATGTGTGTATATTTATTATATGAGAACTAAATGTGTATTAATTTTTTGACCATGTATAGGTTATAGGGTCATATATGATATTTATTTATTTTATTCTTTATAAAAAACATGCATCAAATTTTCTACCTATAAATTTATTGATTATCATGGCATGGTGAAACTAGTATTTAGTTATATGGTGGGTGTCTAGATGGCTAACTAGATACATCCAGTTTTTACAGTCACTTTCTACTAGAAGAGTATCACATTTGATATGATTACATAGAATATATAATTATATGGATGATGTGATGTTTAGATAATATGATGATAAAAATTATTTGACTTTTGGTATGATGTTTTTTGGTGTATTATGTAATAATGGGATATAGGAATGACTTTATTTAATAGAAATATCATAATAAACACTTGAGGGAGTTTTTTAAAGGCCCGTATTTTCCATAAATAATAATTATAATTATTATAGCCTTTTAATTATTTATGACAAATATCCCAGATGATGTGATCTAAAAAAAGAGATTTGAGAAACCATTAATGAATATTTTTTCACATTGTTGTTGATATTTATATATTGAGTTAATGTACATTCTGAAAATCAACGTATTTATTAATTTAATTTTTAAAAAAATCACCTGACTATTGATTTCAAGGATTAGATTCCCCAGTATAATAATTCTTGAAATTTTCTACTATTTTATCTTTTTTTATCAAAATTATCTAATTAGAGTAAATTATTGATTGATGATATATAAGAATTAATGGACTAATGATTTTTTGAATTTTTAAAACTCATTTCTTAATTAGGTTTTCATTATGCAATAATTTAAAATTCAAAGGAGATGTATTGATATATAATGATAACATAACATTATAATTTTTGATGAGTTTTTTTATTATGAAGATGATTAATATTTGTTTAATGAGAGAAATAATGTTCCGCACTTATATAGGTAGAATTTCATATGGTAAGAATATTATTGGGAAGTTTAATGAGGAAATGTTAATGTAAATCCATGTGTTACAGTAATGAATTCACATATTAATTGTATATGTTTTTTATAGTGGATATTTGAAGACAATAATGATCATGGATTCAAATAATGATTTTACTAATTTAATTTAAGGTTCAAGAGTCACACTATAATTTATACATGTCATAACATAATTTTCTCCGATATTATGATAATTATTTTATAAATGTAATTAAATTTGGTGGTGAAAAATAATCTACTAAAATGAGGTTAAAGATATATAATCATTTTATGGTCTGATTATTGACATTAAAGAGAGTATTAAGTGACATTATCATTGATAATGAGATGAATTATATATATCTTAGATTATTTTGGATAATTTTATGGAAACATTAGCTTGGTAAAAAATTTAGGGAAATCTTATGGTGGTGTTTTGTAAAAATTGAATTTGTTTATTATCATAAAACATTACTAGGATTTCATAAATAATAATAAATGATATCTTATATAGAACTTTTTGAAAAGATTAAATTCCATAATTATGAAACAAAAATAATGAAACATTAACATTAACAAAATTAATTTAATTGTAAAAAATAATTATCGATTGTCACAACCCACCTTCGCCAAAAGGAGGTAAGGGTTAGAAGATTTCCAGACCCTTCTTTCTTTATGTTTAATGAGAGATAATGAACCCTAAAACCCTCCTTCAATAAGTCCAGAGTGGCGACCAACACCAAGGGTATAAAATCACACAATAAATGGAAGGCATTACCCTTTTTTTTAATAGGATCGAGGGATAACATAGTAAATTCCACAGCACCAAAACTGAAAGTGAAAATATGGTTGAAAATAAACCATTCCCATATGCATGTTCAAAGGTAAAAATACCATTCAAAGAACTCCAAATGTAAAAATATACCAAGAAAAAGGGAAACAACAACAGCAACTGCCCCGAGGTCCAAGCTAGTATGGTCCTGCACGATCCCTAAAGTCCTCCTAGAAACTGGAAAGTAGATTTATATACATAGGGTGAGCATAAAAGTATACTCAGTAGGGGAAAACCAAATACTCTCATGCACATATGGGAAGGCATACTAATTCCCGGTAAGAAAAGAGATGACCAAGCACCAAGCAAGGAAACTAACCACCCAAGCCTCACCAAGACACACTCCCCAAATAACGCAAGTCATGAAATGTATAGTAATAGCACATTGATATTTGGTACCCCGCGCAACATTCCCACTGGTTATTGAAGACATCCTACGCATCAAACCTATCCTTCCATTCTCATCATTGTCCCACTGCCATACTGTGCCTGCACACAACTAGGCCACAACCACACATCCCGCCCGCAAACAACTGGGGCACAACCACTAAACCGCCCACAGAAAGCTAGGCCACAACTATCACATGTAACCACACCTGCAAACACCTATGCCAGAACAACCATTTCCATGCCCGAAGACACCTGGGCTAGAAGAACTACTTCCATGCCCAAAGGCTCCTGGGCCTCGTCCCGAAGACACTTGAGAAAAAACATGCCCGCTAGCACCTGGTCCAACCACTATAACCACCTCGCCCGAATATTACTGGGCTAATAATGGACCTTAGGTCATCACAGCCTACCCCAAGAGTCTTGTGCTATCCGGGAAACGGAGCAGAAAAAGAGCTAATAACCAGCTACTCATAGGTGTGTTGAAAGAAATACCCTCCCCAATGAAGTGGGGGTGTTCGGCACTAAGTTCCCAACTTGGGAGGGGATCGAATAAAAAACACAATGATTACATGTATATGTATAGGTAACAAGTACTCACCCAATCTATGTTTTTTATCAACCAGCCTATGGTACACTATTCTTAATATTCATTCATAAGAGAAAAGAACAGCACCCATGCCCAAGTCACAACTCACATCAAACAAAATCCCCATTTTCCCCATCCTTGTTTTCATGTTCAATAATAATATTTAAATACGTTTCTTCACCTACTTGGGAAACTAGTAAACTTAAGCACAAGCTATGAAAAGAGTACAACCCATAATAATGTAAGCATTCACATTGGTTTCTCTTGAAAAGTCACAACAACAAAGGGATAAGGGAGACACCACGAAGTATTAGAACCAATGAAAACCCCAAGATACAGCCCCACATTCCCAAAATCCAGGAGTCAACGGTTTCTCAATAATATAGGATCCCACCCCAATTCGTGATATAAGCAGAGTAATCACACAACCTCAAATTCACAACAAGAGAAAGTATAACAATAGGGGATCCCATCCCCACCCACATCACCCCCACAATATAATCCCCTATCTGACCATGGAGGAAACAACCAACTCAATACTACCAACACAAGGCAGACTCAATAGGCAATTTTTAGATGTAAAAGATTAACACACTCCATGATTTCAATTCCACTGAGCTTAAACTGGGGTCATCATAGAACAGGAGTTGATCATTGTGCTTCTAATTTACTTAGCCGAATATACGTAATTAACCAATCTCCATTACAAAAAAAAATGATTCCCAACAATATAAAAGCCATTTAAACACCACAAGGGGTAAGGTTTTATTATTGCATAGATAAAGACCACCAACGACCATGATTTTTAGTAGGCGTTATCCCACACAATTCAGAAATCATTAATCATGAAATAGGAGAAAAACAGAGCAACATCATCGATCACACACCTCCCCTTCATTATTTAGAATCTGTTTATTATCTTCATTAATGTTAGGTTTCATAAATTCCCAAAGAGGAAAAATCATGACCACCCTGCATGATACACCGAAAGGAGAGGTGAAGGGTAAAGTCTCTAACTGATGGATCAAAAAACGACGTTATTTCCTCACGTGGAAACTGGAAAACATGGGTGGTAGGAACTCCACGGAACGTGAAAGGAAAACTTCGCCGTGTTACAACTCGTCATAAGGAAGGGTACTCCGACCATAGGGTGATCGAGAAAAATAAAGGTAGGGAGAAGCCTTTATGTTATAAAGGTTGAAATGGGATGTGATACAGCACGCTGGGGATGGTTATGATAGGGAGACAAAAAACTCAAAACTGTGTAAGGAGCGGGATTGTAGGTTGACCATGCGGCTGGGACACCCCTCACATTATTAAGGGGTCCCCACCTTTCGGGGCAGATTAAACCGACGCACAGCAGGGTACCTCACCAATAATTTAATTAAACGACATTAATTGGCATTAATGGGATTTAAAATAGGCTTAGATGGGACAAAATATGGTATAACACCAATTTTCTCAAAAAAAGAAGGTGGTACTAGAAAACCCGTGGGGGTAGGCAAGAGCTACCTGTTCCCAGGAGCTAACGGTTGGCGATAGCAATCGGTAGCTGAGAGCTACTAGTTGGAAAAAGATAACAGTAGCTGAGAGCAACCAGTTGGCAAGAGATATTGGTAGATGAGAGCTACTGGTTGGTGACAGCTACCGTTAGCTGAGAGCTACAAGTTGGTGAAAGCGACTGGTAGTTGAGAGCTACAGGTTGGTGACAACTACCCATAGCTAAGATCTACCATTTGGCGATAGCTACCGGTTACTGAGAGCTACCGGTTTCCGAGGGCCACTGGTACCCCAAGGACACTGGTAGTCTATGTCTACCGGTAGGCCAAGGCTACCGGTAGCCCAAGGCTACAACTAGGACTCATCGAGGAGTTGGGATGGCCTTCCAGACCACCCAGAACATCTCAACATCAGATTTTTACCAAGTAATAGACCCCCAAAACCAGGGTCATTACATCATATACTTCTCAAACTATTATCATCCTTGAGAATATAAGAACAACACAGAAAAAACAAAAGTGGGGTCCAAACAACAACCCGTTAAATATTCATCTCAGGGGAAAACCTCAGAGTTGTTTAAAATCTAGAAAAGAACCCTCCCCCTACATCCAGGAATACTCCACCAAGAGTTATCAACCATAACATTTACAACAAGCATATGGATCACACTATCCAACACATGAGTTATAGAGTCCCCTCTTATAAGTCCGGATATTATCCGCTTTGGGTGGAACTAATTCGACCGCACGAGTTTAATCGCATCCACATTAATGGGTCCTGATTAGTAGACAGGTTTTCCCATCATCACACATTCATACACACACACAGAGAGAACATGGAATAAATCATTTAATAGCTAATAAAAACAATAATTTCATATATTAAAGCACACGGTTCAATATCTCAAGGATTAGAAAAAAGACAACAAGTCAAAACAGCTCTGTGTACTGAACTCTTAACTGGGCCTCCCGCTCCCATGTGTTCTCTTCTAGGCCACCATGTCTCCACAACACACGAACCAAGGGGATGGTTTGTACATGATGTATTTTCTTTTTATTATCCTCGATCATGATTTATCGTTCTATGATGGCCGCATCGTCTTCCACATCTAACGATCCCCAATAAACGACATGGGAGTCCTCGTGTAGATATCGATGAAGCTGTGATACAAGGAATACATCGAGTATCCTCAGATGCAGCGGTGTTAGCACTAACTGATAAGCCACTTCACCGACCCGCCACAACACATCAAAGGGTCTGATGAACTTGGGAGAAAGCTTACTTCCCATTCCGAACCTCCACTGTCCACTCTGAGGGGAGACCATCAAGAACACGTGGTCCCCAACCTCGAACTCCAAGGGTCTCCTCCTATCATCAGCATGTGACTTCTGATGGTCTGGAGCCACCTTCATCCTTTCTCATATAAGCTGAAATTTCTCTATCATTCTCTGGACCACCTCAGGGCCAAGAACACCTTCTTCCCCATCCTCAGTCCAACACATGGTTGAGCGACATGGCCATCCATATAGGGCTTCGAATGGAGCCATTCCAATGTTAGAGTGATGGCTATTATTGTAGGAGAACTCTACCAGAGGCAAGTGTCGCACCCATGATAACCCAAAGTCTAGAATACACACCCGCAGCAGGTCCTCCAAGGTCTGGATGGTGAGCTCTGTCTGCCCATATGTCTAGGGTTGGAAAGTAGAGATAAGATGTAGCTAGGTTCCAAAATCATGTAGCAATACCCTCGAGACTTGTGAGGTAAAACGTGAATCCCTGTCTGAGACTATGGAACATGGATCTCCATGCAAACACACTACCTCTTCCACATACTTCTGTGCTAGAGAATCCACTGCACTCGACTCCTTATTTTCCAGAAAGTGAGTTGACTTCATCAAGTGGTCCACTACTACCCAGATGGCATCGCAACCCCCTTGCACCTTGGGTAGTCCCGTGATGAAATCCATCTAGATGTCATCCCACTTCCACTCGGGAACATCTAAAGGTTGCAACAACCCACCTGGAACACGGTGTTCTGCCTTTAACTGCTGACACACTAAGCACTTGGCCACAAAATCTTCCACTGCTCGCTTTACTCCGAGCCACCAAAGCTGTGTCCTCAGACCCTGGTAAATCTTGGAAACACTTGGGTGTACCACTTGGGGTGAGTTGTGGTACTCAGTAAGAACCTTGCCACGCATCGCCATTGGGACAAACAACTTTCCTCAGAAGAGAATCCTATTTTTACCATCTTCCATCCACCCTTCTGGAGCATCTCCCTTGTTAACTAGGATGCGCATCACTTCTCACTCTGGGTCTCCCCACTGAGACTCCTCCACTTGCAGCAACAGAAAAGACAGCACTGTCATCTGATACAGGAAACCTCTACCACTATCCATCCTCACATCTAGGTGGAAGGTATCCAACTCCTCCATCGACTTCAAATCGTCTTCTGACTCTCGTACCACATCCTTCTATTACCTCCTGCTCAATGTATCGACCACTACATTCCCCATTCCTGAAGTGTAGAATATCTCAAAGTTGTCATCATGGAGGAACTCCATCCAATTTCACTGCCATTAGTTTATGTCCCACTGGGAGAAGATATACCTCAATCTTTTGTGATCCGAAAAAACCATAAAGTGTTCTCCAATGAGGTAATGCCACCTAAAAATTAGTGAAAAAATGACCACTGTAAGCTCCAGATCGTGGGTCGCATAATTACGCTCATGAGGGCATAGCTTCCTAGAACCATAAGAGATCACACATTGTCACTACATCAACATACATCTGAGGCCTTGCCCAGAAGCATCACAAAACACCACATACACTTACCCCTCTTCAGGTAGTCTCAGCACTGGGGCACTAACCAACTTCTCCTTCAAATAGACGAAGGATGCATCACACTGCTCACTCCACATGAAAACCTAGTCCTTCTTGGTCAAGTTTGTCAATGGTGCCGCTACTCGAGAGATGTTGGGTACAAACCTTCGGTAGTAACCTAGCATCCTAAGGAAACTATGAATCTCTGCCACGTTATTGGGTGCTGCACAAGAAACAACCACCTCAACCATTGCTGGGTCCACCGCTAACCCTTGATCGAACACTACGTGCCCCAGGAAGTGCACTTCTCATGTCTAGAACATGCATTTAGACAACTTCCCATGGAGTCGGTGCTATTGGAGGACCTCAAAAACCATCCTCAGGTGCTCATCGTGGTCCTCCTCTGATCTTGAGTAGATCAAGATGTCGTCAATGAACACGACTATGAACCTATCCAGATACTCCCGAAAGACGGAGGTCATAAGCCCCATGAACACAGCCAGAGTGTTCGTAACACCAAAAGGCATGACTACAAACTTGAAGTGCCCATATCTACACCTGAAGGCCGTCTTCGAGATGTCTCCCTCCTTCACCCTTAACTAGTGATACCCATACTACAGGTCGATCTTAGAGAACCATTCTACACCTTTTAGCTTGTCAAACTGATCGTCTATCCTTAGAAGAGGGTAGAGATTCGTGACCGTTACCTGATTCAGCCTCCTGTAGTCTATGCACAACCCTAGACCGCCATCTGACTTCTTCGCAAACAACATAGGAGAACCCCATGGTGACTCACTCGGTCAAACAAAACCCTTCTTCATCAGATCGTCAATATGAATCCGAAACTCCCGTAGCTCCGAAGGCGCCATCTGGTAGGGATCCATTGAAATCGGACGACCACCATGCCGCATGTCTATCCCAAACTCGATATCACGTTGAGGGGGTAGAGTCATCACCTCCTTGGGGAATACGTCAATAAACTCACTGATGATACCTAGTACCTCCACCATCTCAGCATCCACTGACTCTACTGACATCTTGGATAACAAAGAGAGGAGTGGTTCCTCTCGCCAGCTGCCCTTTTGGCCACTCCGCTCGCCGGTGAAAGTAACATGTCGACCGCCCACGTCTGAGAACACAACCCTTCCTCAGATGTAGTCGACGATGGCACACACAGAGAACCGCCAGTCAATGCCTAGGCTGAAATCGTATGGCTATATCTGTAGCAGTAGTAGATCCATGACTGAATGATGAGGCCCTATCAACAATATGCATCCTATACAAACATAAAACATGTCGGTCTGACCTCCGACTGGTGTGCTTATCACCAGGGGAACTGGAAGTCTCTCGGAATCTAGACCAGGATAGCGGGCCAGACCGAGTGCACCAAAGTAGTGAGAAGCTCCAGTATCGAACAAGGCATAAGCAAGGGTAATTAATAAACTGATCGTACCTCAAACAACTTCAGGTCCCCTGGAAATGCTACCTCCATAGAGTGCAACTATCCACGCCCAGCTCCTCTGCCCCACGGCTATCAGCTGCCTCCCTGACTATGCCCTGATCGAGGTCCATGAGGATCGTCCTGAGGTCATCCTCCCCCTGCAACATCTACCCTCGGAGGAGCGAGAGCTCTCTGACCCTACTACTGCTAGAAAGGCCTAGATGGAAACTGATGATACTGAGGTGGGCATTGAACCTTTCCATCACCGCCATACTGTAATGGTCCGAGAAATGATTCTAGAGATGTCCATGGTTTTACAGATAAAGCACCTCGGTCCTGGTCTTGAAAGGAAAGGGCGAGGACCGAGGAACTGGAACTAGAACTACTGCGGGCTTCTCCCTGGTGGTCGGAACCTATGGGGCCCCGATGCTGGAGGTCTGGTGTGGATGACCTTTCCCTGTGACTGGTCTAGCTGAATCCCCTCTCATGACACACCGCCCAACATGTTCATCCTCTCCACCAGCTCTACCTTATTCTGGACCACCAAGTATGTCAGCAAGGTGAAGGGGGTAACATCGTACTAGAGGGAGGGTCAGAGCGCCTACTCTAAACGTCTCGCCCGAGACTCATCATCTGGAAAGTGGTTATGAGCATTGCGGAGGAGGTCCTTGAACATGATCCTCTACTCCCTTAATGACATACTCTCCTGTTGGAGGGAGAGTAGCTCCTGCCTCTTCTCTGCCTTCATCATAGAAGAGAGGAATTGTGGCCGGAACTTTTTCTCAAAATCTTCCCATGCCACCTCAGCCTCTCTCCTCACCCCCAGGTAGAGCATCCACCAAAGACGCAATGGTCCCCACATCTGGCTAATGGCTAGAGGAACCCAGTACTCGGTCGAAGCCCGGATCAAGGCAAATGTTATCACCAGCTCCTCTAGCCATCCCTCTATCTTCATGTTAGAGGTTATGCCCTCGGACTTCTCAAGGGTCTATCACTGGAAGGCTCGAAGCTTCTTCTACCACTGGTTGTACTCCTCCTCTCGATCAACCCTATGCTGATCACCCTAGTCAACCTCCTGGGCCTCGATCACCCGTACAACTCATGGTCATCTCTCGGGATCCATAACTGCAAGGTAAACAAAGAATGCCTAAGCTCAAGTAGTGCAGGATATAGTACTTAATTTTTTTATACATTTTATTTATTTCAATATTTGAAAAGACTCTATAAACATGAGAACATAAGTCATTATGATTCTTGTACCTTTCCTAGGGTCTCTACCCTGTAATCACCATGACCTCACATGGTTGTTCGGTAGGTCCAGAGTCCTTGCATCAGATCAGAGGGGTCCCTAAAATCCTATTTCCTAACCGGTCTTCCCCGGCCTAATTCACGTTCCAAGGTCACCCAACACTATTTCCCTACCATCCCATGCAATACCCACTATGCCTAACCCCAAACACCATCCTATCTCTCAAACCTAGTGTTTCTGATACCATTCTATCACGACCCACCTTCACCAAAAGGAGGGAAGGGTCAGCAGATTGGCATGCCATTCCTTCTTTAAGTTGAAGGAGAGATAATGACCTCCAAAACCCACCTTCAATAGGTCCTGGAGTGGAGACCAGCACCAAGGGTATAAAATGACACACTAACTAGAAGGCATTACCCTTTTTCATTTAATAGGATCGAGGGATAAGATAGTAAATCCCACAACACCAAAACTGAATGTGAAAATACGGTTGAAAATAAACCATTACCATATGCATGTTTAAAGGTAAATGATACAAGTCACAAAACTCCAAATGTAAATAGATACTAAGAAAAAGGGAAACAACAACAGAAACTGCCCCAAGGGTCCATGCTAGTACGGTCCTGCATGATCCCTGAAGTCCTCCTGGAAACCTAAAAGTTGTTTTATATACATAGGGTGATCATACAAGTATACTAGTAGGGAAAAACCAAAGACTCTCATGCACAAGTGGGGAGGTATACTGATTCCCTGTAAGAAAAGATATTACCAAGTACCTAGTAAGGAAACTAACCACCCAAGCCTCACCAAGGCACGCTCCCCCAACAATGCAAGTCAAGTAATGTATAGTAATATCACATCGATGTTTGGGTACCCCGCGCCACTTTCACATTGGTTATTGATGACATCCTACACATCAGACTAATCATGCCATTCTCATCGTAGTCCCACTACCATTCCCTACCCCCACACACCTACGCCACAACCACACATCCCACCCGTAAACACCTGGGCCACAACTACTAACCCACCCACAGACACCTGGGCCACAACTGTCACACGTAACCACGCCTGCAATCACCTAGTCCAGAACAACCACTACCATGCCCAAAGACACCTAGGCTAGAGGAACTAATTATATGCCTAATGACACATGGGCCTCGTCTTGAAGACACTTGGGAAACAACATGCCCGCAAGCACCTATGCCTACCTCCACAACCACCCCACCTGAAGATTCGTGGGAAAATAATGGACCTCAGGCCATCACAGCCAGCCTCAAGAGTCTTGGGCTATTTGGGAAAGGGAGTAGAAAAGGAGCTAATAACTAGCCACTCATAGGAGTGTTGGAAAAAACACCCTCCCCCATGAAGTGGGGGTGTTCGACACTAATTTCACAACTTGGGTGGGGATCCAATAAGAAACACAATGACTACATGTATAAGTATAGGTAACAAGGACTCGCCCAATCTAGGTTTTTCATCAACCAGCCTATGGAACACTATTCTTACTATTCGTTCATATGAGAAAAGAACGACACCCATTCCCAAGTCACAACTCACAACAAACCAAATACTCATTTGTCCCATCCTTGTTTTCATGTTTAGTAATAATGTTTAAGTATGTTTCTTCACATACTTGGGCAACTTCTACATAAGCACAAGCTATTGAAAGAGTATAACCAATAACAATTTATGCATTCACAATGGATTCTCTTGCAAAGTCACAACAACAAAAGGATAAGGGAGATCCCTCGAAGTACTAGAATCAAAGAAAACCCCAAGATATAGCCCCACGTACCCAAAATCTAGGAGACAATGGTTTTTCAACAATAGAGGATCCCACCCCAGTTCGTGATATACGCAGATTAATCACACAACCTCAAATTCACAACCAGTGAAAGTATACCAATAGGGGTTTCCATCCCCACCCATATCACCCCAGCAATCTAAGCCCCTATCCGACCGTGGAGGAAACAACCAAACCAATACTACCAACACAAGGAATACTCAATAGGCATTTTTAGATTTAAAATATTTAACACACCCCATGATTTCAATTCCCCTGGGCTTAAACTGGTGTTATAATAGAAAAGGAGTTGATCCCGGTGCATCAAATTTATTTAACCGAATATACATAATTAACCAATTTCCAATACACTACAAAAGGTTCACAACCAAAATACAAACCATTTAAACATCACAAGGGGTAAGGGTCTATTAGTTCATAGATAAAGACCACCAACGACCATGATTTTCTGAAGGTGTAAGCCCGCACAATTCAGAAATCATTAATTATAAAAGGGGTGAAAAACAGAGCAGCATCATCGATCACACCCCTCCCCTTCATTCTTTAGAATCCATTTATTATCTTCATTAAAGTTAGGT
The DNA here is from genome assembly GCA_963277665.1 of Viscum album. Classification (NCBI taxonomy): domain Eukaryota; kingdom Viridiplantae; phylum Streptophyta; class Magnoliopsida; order Santalales; family Viscaceae; genus Viscum; species Viscum album. Next base: position 1,118,069,437 of record OY728146.1, read on the forward strand.
TTCATAAATTCCCACAGAGGCAAAAGCATGCCCACCCTAATTGATACACTAAACGGAGAGGAAAAGGATAATGTACCTACCTGACGGATCAAAGATCGACGTTAAGTGCTCATGTGGAAACAGGAAAATAGGGGTGGTAGGAACTCCACAGAATGTGAGATGAAAACTTCACTGGGTTACACCTCGTCGGGAGGAAGGGTACTCTGACCGCAGGGTGATCGAGAAAAAGAAACGTAGGGAGAAGCCTTTAGGTTATAAAGGATGATAAGGACTGAGATACAGTATGCCCAGGATGGTTAAGATAGGGAGAGAAAAAACTTGAAACTTTGTAAGGAGCAGGATTGCGGGTTGACCACGTGGTTGGGACTCCCCACACGTCATTAAAGGGTCCTCACCTTTCGTTACTATTTAAACCGAAGCACACCAGGGTACCTCACAAATCATTTAATTGAATGACATTAATGGGCTTTAAAACAGGCTTAGAGGGGTGAAAATATTGTATAAAACCAATTTGCAAAAAAAATGAGGCGGTATTGGAAAACCTGTGGGGATAGGCGAGAGCTACCGGTAGCCGAGAGCTACAGGATGGCGAATGCTAAGGGTAGCTGAGTGCTACCGGTAGCTGAGATCTACCAGTTGGCGAATGTTACAGGTAGCTGAGAGCTACCGGTAGTTTAGATCTACTTGTTGGTGACAGCTACCAGTTCATGGGAGCTACTGGTAGCCTAGAGCCACCGGTTTCCGAGGGCCACCGGTACCCCAAGGTCACTAGTAGGATAGGTATACCGGTAAGCCAAGGATACCGGTAGTCCAAGGATACCTCTAGGAGTCACCGAGAAGCTGGGATGGCCTTCCAAACCTCCCAGAACACCTCAACATCATATTTTTACCAAGTAATGGACCCAAAAAACTCGGGCCATTACATGGACATATTGAGAAGTGGAATAGATATTGGAAGATGGCGAAAAAATATTCAGTGTATTTTTGATATTTGGCCTAATGTTTGGAAAATGGGAGAAAGTGTGTATATGTGTAAAGTTCCATTTAGTATTATATTAGTGAAATATTGATTAATATTTGGGGAAAATATCCTTTGAAATATCAATATATATAAGTGGTTGATAATTTCAAAAGACATTCAATGAAAACAATTTCTAATCAGGCATAGTGGAATAACATTATCTTATATCAGGGGTATAAAAAATCCACAAAAAATAATTATTTGTCAATAAGAACATGGTGTGTAATGTTTTATTATGAAATTGAAAATGAATATCCAAAAATATGAAATTATCCCTTGTAAATGGACACTTTTTGTTTTTATCTACTAGTGTATCTTGATATGGTGGAACTATGGTGATTCACATTGCTTGAAAAACTGTCAATTCCACTTCCATATTTCTTGTCTATGATTATTTCTTAATGTTTCACTCACATAGACCCCTCTATCTAGTTTACATATCTTGAATCTCTATCTAGAATTTATTTTTTTCTCACACCTTATCTATTTCAATTTTATTGATGGTTATATAGATTTTTCACTAGATCAGTCTTTTTTAGGATACCATTTCCTATCATTCATGTATTATTATTTCAATAGTTGGGAATTACGAACCACATATGTACACCTCGGAGTCCAATTTTTACTTTACAAAGGATTTAACACATAAAATATGGTAGTGATCTCATAAAACATTTATTTTAGTATGCAGTTACTTTCTAATAAAGACCTCTCCAAAGAATGGCCATGTGTTCCACAACTATTTTAGAAGATGCATTTCCAAAAATTGGTATAGTTTATAGAGATTCTAAATAAATTTGATTCAAAAAAGGTGATTGTATTTTGGTGTATCAAAAATATTTTATTTATATTATATAACTAAACAAATATTTAAGGATATTTGGAATTCCAATGGAAGGCGATTTAATGTGAGTGAGGACACATTGATCACATGTTATAAAATGTATGCTAAAAATTATGTAAAGATGGAGTTTTTCATGATTTACACATGTTTTTTTCACTAGATTAATAAAAAATTGTTTATCCCTATAGATGAAAATATATTTTTATATAAAGGTTTTATACAACTTACTCTACCATACACAATTATAAAATGATGTTGATGAAAAATAAAAACCTATCATCCATTTGCACTAATGCTCGATGAATGGATTTTATAACTAAGAATATTCTTTTGCCTTTTTTTATCCTCTAAATAGAATTTCATCATATTAATTTCTTTAGAGAGTTACATGAGGCTTATAGTATGGTGTTCAAGACTATTATATGCTATAGAACTCTGGTAATCGAGATGGGGTAGTATTAAATTTGATTTTATTCATTATTGAAAGAGATAATGTCACACCACAAAGAAATGATGTCATACTCATGAATCATATTTTGGTTACAATTAAAATCTGTGTATCATAAATTAGTTATTATTTAGGGTTTAACTAGAATCTGATTCTTGTATTTTTTTATGGAGTCATAGTTATAAAATTAAATGCCCCAACTACCCTTAATGAATATAATTAGATCTAATAGGGGTATGATTTGGTACCCTTATTGTTTCCTTAGGATCATGTGATTTTCCCTTAATGAAAAATCAGACAAATAGTCATGTCTTTAAGGAAGTAACTATTGATGTTTCTGTTGTCCAATGTACAAAAAATAAATATTTTTATATCCATTTAATTATTTAAAATGAATTTTATTGAGGAGAGAGTTGAATCTCCAATTCTTGTTCACAATGAATTCTCCTCTATTGAGTGAGTGTTGATAAATCTGTTAAGCTCCCCTCTCTAAGGGTCACCCAATAATGTACGACTTGGTGTATTGTTTATTACACTTCAAATCATGATGTATGTCAACCAATGACTTTACCATAATTATTATAAATTCCCCTCTAGCTCAAAATTTGGAATTATAGAAAAAAAACATAGTATAATTGAAGTTATAATTATCATAAAAATTATCTAGATATAATAACCAACAACAGTCTCATGCCATTTATAAATAGAAACAATTTCTAATATTATCATGAACTAAGGGTTTCTCTATTAGATATAATTTTTTCAGATCACTAAGAATAAATATCAATGGGTTTTTAAGAAAAAATAATTCGATATATTTCATGTACATGGAGATATTTTTTACTAACATATTGTTGTTTTTAAAGGATAAGATTAACATTGACATGGTAAATTACTATTTCATGTTGGAGACCTTAATGGTTTTATCCATATAATTCAACATCCTCCTATCTAGTATAAATAATAATTATGATATTCCTGAAATTGGGTTTCTATAATAATGGATATATTATTATGATATTGGAAAAATTTCATACACCATGGGGGAATATATTTAATATATTAATTTTATCTTGAAATATGTATATTGGATTCAATTTCGCTTATTGGTAAACAAAATACATATATTATTTCATGTATACTAACTAAAATCATGAATTGATTTATTCTAGAAAAAAACACATTTTGAAATAAAAAAATTAATTAAAATGAGTCATAATGGACATGTTATTTACTAGAATGTAGGGATTAATGAATTTTCTTAAGATCATGACCAAATTATTACCAATGTTCAAATTTTTTGACCAAATTTTTTTATATTTAATTTGAGAGTTCATTAAACAACATGAAATTCTATCAATTTTTATAATAACATGTGCAAGAAAACATGTGTCTTCAATGTCACTAGGAAATATTGATGTATATTAATATTAACCCATTATTTCACTCCACTCTAAAAAAATTTGATGGTTTATGAAAATGATATTTAATTAAAAGAGAACTATATATCCTAATATATTTTTCCATTAAAATACTATAGTTATATATATTGTTTATACTAGGTTAATCCACAAATTTATAAATGTGGTATTTTGAAAATTTTATTTTATAAAAATTTTTATTTTCAATTTTTGTAATAAATGATGAATGATAGGGGAGGGGAAAAGATAGTCATTCTAGAACTAGGATGGTTAGAGTAAGAATAATTTCCTCACTACATGTATAAATTATAAGATAGTTTTAATAAATTTCAATGTTATTCTAGTCGGTGTTAATTTAAATAATGATGTTTTCTCCCTAGTATTGATTATAGTTAAATATTACAATAAATTTCCTACAAGATCGATGGATGGTAAAAGGTATTGGTGTGGATACACTAATATGAGTTATGGAAAATCATTACTCCATGGTATTAATTTTTCACTAAAATTATATATAATGAACTCATATATGGTATTTTGGGTTATGAAGACATATTAAAGGATTTAAAGTGACAAAAAATGAATTTAATGATGAACATAAAAAATTCCCAAGGGAATTTTTCTCCACAATTCATATTATTATCCATGAGGAGGTCACATGAGTGGTGGAGTATTTCATTGGGGGTTAAAATCTCCCAATATTGGATGCAGCAATGATCATTTTATTCATACATAATGTGACTCACCTTGAATTTTTCTAGTAGTAATATCGCATCAATATATCCAATATATCAAATAAACTATTGCTAAAAATCATTAATGATATACTTTATAATGTCACACCCCGAAATTTTCTCATATGAGGATATTGGATTCATATATGAGTAGATTTTATAAGGAACTATCACATTATTAAAGAAAATGGTCTTTAAAATAACTATAGATTCTATTAGATGAATCTTTATTTGAAATTTCATTATGGAGAATGCATATGTCCAATTGGAATGAAATTTTATCTAGTGAGATCTTCATTAGTTTATCTTTTTGCTCTAGGAATATGATTTGGGGTTTTCATAATTTTTATCACCATTGTTTAATATATCAATAAACTATAGGAGACTTGATTTTTCTAAATCTTGAATTTTTTTGAAGAAGGTTGATATTTTATTTCCATATATGTTCATTTGGAATGATGATGTATTCAATATATGACATAAGAATTTTATAGAAATTTGATTTCTAGACACCGTCAAGGTTATTATGGTAAAAATGTGGTTTTATGTATATCATTTTTAAATTTTAAATGACAAATCTATTAGTTTTAATAAGCATTCAACACATTCTTTCAAATACATCATAGATTGGAATTAATCAGGGAGTGGAGAGAAGTTAAAAAAAGATAAAAGTTGATTGTTTTTCTCTTCATATTTATCAATTAAACAAATAAAAAATAAAAATATTTATGGGAATGAAATAAATTAATTTAAAATTAATTTATAGTGGATTTTATCTATAACAGGAGTGTCTTTAACAAATATTATGATGTACTAGTTGACAAAATTATTAGGTGTATCATGAATAGGATAAATCATTTCCTATCCATTGTTGGTAGGTTGTCTCAAATTTATAATTTTAAATCCATAATTTTTATTTTATTTTATTTATAATTAATGACCAGATGATAGTTTTCACTCCTATATGTCACTATTTCTATGTATTTAATAATATTTTATTGTTTCTTAGGAACCATCAAATTTTTCAATAATTTCAGATTTTAATTTAAATTTTTATGCTTTTTTTGAATGAACATATCCTATGATATATTACAATAGGGCTAGTAGAAAATATTAGGAATTTAATTACATGATACTTATAAGATTCTTGTTTTTGTTTTCATTTATTTTAATAAATAGTTGATTAACAATTATGTATTGGCTTCTTCCTTAAATTTTTCACATTCAAGGTCTGCCTTCTTTTGATTAACATGACTAGGGGAATCAATATAAGGATACAATTGTTTTATGGAATTATGGAATGAATGGGTCAAAAATTATAATCAGAAATATATTGAAATCTATGTTAATGTTGGTACAAAATAACCAAGATGATTTAATGGTCGGTCAATGGATTTTCAATAATTGTAGTACCCTTATAAGATCCGCATTTGTTAAAAAATTGTTATCCCATTTTTAACCTTTTTAATTTTAATTTTGTTTCCACATTTAACATATTTTTATTTATTCATGGTAATCCTATAAATTTATGTGAGATTTTGGTTCCATTTCTATTTAATATTATTTATTTTATACCTTCATTTCAAGAAAATTCTTTGAGGTTAATCTAATCTTCATGATTCTTTCTCTCTCGGACCATTATCTATACATTTATTTGTAATTTCATATCTTACATAAAATAATTTGTGGATTATATACTACAAAATATTATTTGGGATGGTTCTAAAATAAGGACCCTTGCATCTTGGTCTTTTTGTATCTTCTTGACTTTTTTTTAGAATTATCTTTGAATGATAATAATATCATGGATGATCATCATTCATATTTGGTAGGTTTTTTTGTTCTTTTCTTTTTAAATTGAATAAATTCACCTTCAAAAGGTTTTAATTTTTTTTATTTCATATCATAAGTGTATATGTGATAGTCAAATAATTTTTTTAAATGTAATGGTATTGATTCCCACTTGGTGCCAAAGGGTGTCATATGACTTCATTTTTATCAAAAGGGTATTTTGAGTACCATGGGATTGTGAAAAATATTTGATGATTTATTTTAATATGAAATGATGTTTTTTAAATATATTTTACTCAATTTGGTTATTGATGTTGTAAAATATTGGCTTTCACTCGAATTTATCAATGATAAGAAACAAATTTTCAATTTTTTTTGTTTTCATTGTTTTTAGTGAAGAATTGATTTGAAATTAATGTCATGTTGTATGAGATAAAATATTCATTTAAAGTTGTATTTTAATATATGAGAAGTGACGTAGAATTATGAGACTGTTTTATAAAACTCATATTTGTATCTATTAAAATATTTTTAAATTATATGGGGGATATACTCCTTCATGAACATTATTAAATCATATTGGAATAAATGGTGGATCTAAGAGAAATTCTATATATTTATATTGGTAGTTAATAATATAGTTAGTGTTGTATCATGAAATGGTGTTTGTGATGTGAGATGTTTATTTTAGATTTTTAATGTATCCATTTATTATTTAAATTTTCCACTTTATTATGCCATTTATAGGCTCACTATGATTTGAGGGAAAATTAATGGTGTTTTCTATACATTATAGTAAAATTATACAGATGACAACCTACTTTTGTTTTGTGGGAGTGGGACGTTTCGCAAATTTTATTCTAGTTGAAGGCTATTCAAGTAGATTCTAAAAGTTTTTAATATAGTGTCACATGTCAATACACCCATTCTATATTAATGGACCATCTCAAATTCTGACCTAGAATATTTCTATATATTCCAGATGACTCTATATGAGGAAGTATGATGGTATTCCCAACCTCCACTAGCATAAGAGGAATAATGGTTCTTTTTTTTCTAGATGATGATATAGTTATGTAGTTCGTATTTGTCCATTTTTTCATTTATTATTTTTATTTACTATATTTCCATGTATAATTAACCAGTTTTATTCATAAAAATTCTTTGAATATATAGATTTAAGGAACCCATTTCAATAATGGGGTATTTTACTATAGGAATATTTTCAATGTAATTTTTTTCAATTATGTTAAAAGAATGAAATGGATGTTTATAAAGTTTCTATTTATATTTTCTATGGATTATATACAAGCAGTTTAAAACCCAAATTTCTAAATATATTTCAAACTAGATTTAAATGAACTAGTCTTTTAAATTAATATCATATATATTTTGGTGAAATCCAGCAGAGTATAGATTCAATCTCCCATCGTATTCACCCTTCAATGTATATAGTTAACATGGTTCCTTTCAGTTTTGTTTTAGGTTCCCATCACCCTTCATCATATTTAATGGGATTTTTTTAGTGACCACTAGTTTGATACATGGTGATTGTACAAGGTTCACATAAAGATGGAGATTATTTTTGTTTTGGTATTAATTTATTTTCTTATAGGATGATTAGGTGTTAGAATCATGGCATGGATTATAAAATTAGTTCAATTAATTCATGAGTTAATAATTTTTTATGATTAGATATCCTTAATATTCATTTGAGGTCCAAATAATTCCTACAGGTGTGCTTCATTGATACCATGTGCTTTCCACTAGACCAAGAAAATCCAAAATAGACCATTTTCCATGTCATAATAGAACATTATTATTAGTATGAAGGATTAAAAATTTTGGTTTATCCAACAAATATAATCATAATTTCATCTTGATATTTTAATATTTCAATATAGTATGAATTGAGTTATAATTTTTATTTTTTTGGTAGAGTGTGGAGAAAATGTTTAAAAAACACTTCGTTATATAGAACCATGAGTTTCATTGTGTATTTAGGATATGATATTTTTTGTTTCATCAATTTACATAATAATGTTTGATGTTATTTTGATCGGTAATTAATATGTTGGTTTTCATCGTAGTCAGTTTGAGTTTAAAAGTTAGAAATAATGATTGAACCAGGGGTGAATGGTTAATCCAAACAATAATATAGACCATGTAGAGCATTTTTATAATGGGTTTGTAACCTTAATGATTCCAATTAATGGTTGGAACATACATTGCATGCCATTTCAAGAGAACCCTATATAATATTTTTTCTCCACCATGAATGTTTTCCATCCCCCCATTATTTTTGAAATGACCCAAATTGTGTCTGTCATTTGTGTGTTGTTAATTAAGGTAGGTTGTGGTTAATTAAATGATTATATGTGGATTTTATTTTTCTGATGATTTCAAAGTTTTTCCCAATTTTTTTAATGGTTTAATTTAGGATTATGAATATGATTTATTTAGTTTGGAAGGGGATATATCATTTAATGGTTAATTTTTATTTATATTTTAATATTCTCCATTATTTAAATTTTTTTAGAACGATTTTAATTGGAATCATAGAATATTTCAAAAATAATTAAATATTAAAATCTAGTTTGGAAATGAAAAATATTCATAATATTCAATAGACAGTTTGGTTCTTTTAAATCTCATGAAATACACATCAACAGTTTTTTAAATTTAAATAAATTCTTTTAGGGGTTAGAAATAAATATAAATTTTATAAAATTTTATCGATTGATGATGAATAATTTATAAGTTTTTTTAGATTATAAAATAGTATATTTTTAAAGATATTTAAATGAAACAAGATATGGTAATGGGTTGTTTTCGAATGGAAACATCATGATAATGTTTTAAATGAAGTTATTTAATTTTCTTTTGTTGTGTATGTTATGTTTTAGAATTATTTTGATAATTTAAGGAATTGTGTGATTTTATTTTAGATATAATTGATGATGGGGGTTGTATTTAAAATTATTTATAGAATTTTCCCCAAAGAGCCTTTGATGAAATGTAGAATGTATATTCATTAGGATGAACATATGGATGGATAATCAAATTATTATAAATTAGGTTATTTATATTCATCTATACCATGACTCCTATCATAATGATTCATTTAAATTATTTACTCCAGTCCACAAGCACTTAAAGGATCCCTCAAACCATATGTTTTCTTTACCAAATATTTTATATCATGGGGTTGATGAAGGTCTATCATCAAATTAAAAGGTGGTTCCTAGACCCCAATATTTTCGATTTTATTTAATATGGTTTGGTTTAAGAAAATTTTTTCATGTCATCAGAGGTTTAAAAAAACTACTCACATTAGAATAAGAATAATAAGAATATGTTTTATATGTGCATCTATTGGAGGGCACTTGGGAATTATAATTCATATACAATGGATGTTTTGATGTACAAACATTCATATGGTCAGTTGGTCCATCATTACATATGTTTTAATATAAGTTTTTATAATTTTAATCCTCATGGGTATCAAATTTTTGAATATCTTGTTTATTTGGAAATTAATTTAGCATGTGTTTTGTAATTAAAATATTTTGAAATTATGTACTTATTTATTGTTCTTATTTTATTGGTGGTAAATTTTAGTTTTTTTGTTCTTTTTTACTTGAGTTTTGTTTTTAGGGTGTATTATTATTATATGACAATTTTAGATTTGTTAATTAGTGGTATTAACATGGGAAACTATTGGGACCCAACATAAGTAACTAGGTCAATTAATGCATTAATGGTGTATATTACATTGAAATTTCAATAACCACATATTCATATATTCATGGGGTATCATTCTATGATTGTGGTCCAACTTTTATTTTTTTTGTAGTGACGAGATGTCTAGATCCATGTTTTTTAATGTTAATTTTGAATTGTTTATTTAATCTTTAGAGATTTGGCGAGGATTTAAATTCATGGAAGTTTAGTTATTCTGGGGTTTTGTTATCCATATGTTTTTGTAGTTTCTTTATCTAAATGGCTGTTGAATTTGGTTGTGTGTTGAAGATTTTGGTTATTTTTGGGGCATTTCTTGAACTTGAATCATTACAGATAGTGTTTTAGTATGGTGGTGTATCTCTTTTTCTTATTTATCAATTAATATATATATATATATATATTAGTCATTTTGAGACATTTACAAGGTCTCTATTTCCTTTATACGTTAAGTGTTATAGTTTTTGATGGTTGTAGATAATATTTGATGGTGTTTTGAGGATATAGTTTAGAATACATTTGGAAGGGATGGTTAGAGGTGTTCAAAATTATTGCTTAATTTTGTTTCTTTCCATATAGTGTTTTTTTGGGGTAATATTGTGGCGATATGTGGAGAATTTATAAAAACAAATTACATTTTTTTCATCTATTTAAAAAATATCCAGAATAAGAGTGATTTAAAAAATTTAGTGGTTTATATCAAAAATATAATTTATATATAGTTTTTTTATCCTTCAATTGTGAAAGGTCACCATAGGGTTTTTTTAAACACTATAGAAGTCCTTTTAGGGGCCTCTTAATCTACATAGTTCATGATAAATCAGTCACTTGTTCTAAAAATAGAATTATTTAGTTCAATTTTTAACATGCACGGTTTGCCTCCATAGTTAAAACATGAAATGAGAAAACCATTTTGGGTTACCATTATATGTATGATATGGGATAAAAGGGGTTCACATATATTTAAAAAAATAGTAACATTGAGAAGCTTAATGTATCTTGACATATAATTCATTTGAAATTATGTTCTTTGTTTTCTAAATGATGTGTTTAATTTTTGAGTTACTCAATTTTATAAAAAAAAATTATTTCACATTATCCTTACAAATGTAAAATGGGTTTCCCCTTCCCGTTCCCACCACTATATTCAACAGACTAACAAATATGATTGGGATTACCTCTCCCCCTTCCTCCAATATTTTTGAGCACCACCAATTTGATTATCTATGAAAATGGTGTGCTAAATCCCTTCTTCCTATTTATTTTTCTCTTTGTAATTTTTTTCTCATTATTTTCAATTAATTTTTTACCTAGAACCAAATTGGGGTAAACATGATGGAAATAGGGTTTGGGAATTCCCAAAATTAGTGTCATGATGTCTATTTCTAGTTTGGGACATGGCAATATTTTTTGGAAGTCACCATCATGGGAAATTAATTTCTTCATGATATTCTTTGAAAAAAAGTAGGGTTTTAGTTGTTTTTATTATTCAAAAAATAATATAGTGATCATGTTATTTAAACGTTTAATTATTTATTATATGAATATGTGTGATGGTAACATAAATATTATAATTTTTTATGTTTTTAATAATAGGAAATGGTTTTATAATATTTTATAGCTTTCAAATGGTGAATTTGTAAACTTATTTTTTAAAAATTATTCCATGATTTATGTGAAATTAAGATGATGGTTTGAAAATGTAATTTACCCAGAGTGGAAAAAACTCTTGGAAGATGGTTATATTCATTTTAATGTTTGAAAGAGTGGAAATTGAATTTCCTTAATAATGTTAGTAATTTTTTTTTAAGAAATAATTTGTAATAAATATAATGGGGGGGGATATTAATTATTCATTTAAATAAATTTAAAAAGACTATTTATGAATTTTTATTTCATATTAATTTAGTGAAGTTTGGTTAACATCATTTATATTGTTTTAAAATTATGTGGGTCTATGAGAATATCTTGAGACCTTATTAAATATCCATTCATTTGAGGGTTTCTCCAGGGGTAATTTGTTATATTATATTGGTTATGAAAAATATTATCAGGATTGTTTATTAAGATAGAATTATAGGGTTGGAAGACTTAGTTTTAGTAATGAATGGATTAATTATTTATTGAATACACACACCTTAATGTGGGAGAGATGGTTTCTATAGCCCAAGAATGAGATTTATAAATTTATGCGAGCCTAGATATTTCAAACTACTAGTTTTCTCCATGTAATGTGTTTTGTATAGTGAAAAGTTCCCCTGATTCTGGGACGGGCGTCTTATGATAGGATTAATCAATGGATATAAAATTTTTAATTATTTAAAAATGTCTTTGAATGTCTCTCCTTTGAACATAATTTGCTTCAAATGTTACTATATAGACCCCTAAGGGGAATTTAAATGGTGTACACTACTTGATTTGTATATAATGAATCATAGTTCATTTTCTTGGTTATTGCTATAGATCATTAGTTATTGTTTCCCATTATTGCATTTATCTTGTATATTTTAAATTATATAAATAATTATAAAATTTGTGCATTCGTAAATGTTAATTTTGACATAGGAATTTATAATAGGAATATTAATGATGCAATATTAATTTGATGGAATATTTTTAAATGTATTTTCTTTTAATTAAATTAATATAAATATATGTATGTAATGTTTAAATTATTATTTCATTTTATTTTGAATACATATATTGTAAATAAAAATATATTATTATTTCAATGTATCAAAAAATGTAATTCAATTTTAGGGGAATAAAGTAAACACCTGGGTGAAATCCCACTGACAATTGTTTTACTCACACCTCTAAATTTTTTTATTATATATAATTCCCTTTTTTATGTTCTTAATTGGGGTCTTTTATGTGTTTGGGTTTCATATTGTTTATTGATTATTTTTTTGTGGTATTGTGTTTGAGAGATGGTTCCACAATATTGTTTTTCATTTTGATTCACATTTTGTTTTATTTAATTTGAGCATTCTTCTATAACATCCTCGTCTTTTGGATTTTAAATATGATTTTTTAGTAATCATATAATGATTTTTTATTCAGTTTTCGAAATTTAATCTTTTTATTATACTATCCATAAGATTTTTTTAATTTTTATGGTTCTATTTTATTCACCCAATACATTATCATTGGCAGGATGTGTTTTTTTGTATTTATGGTGAAATGTTTTACACTAGCGTAAACTAGTGACACCCTAACACTAGTCTCCAACATGTGTTGATTGAGAACATGAATCATGAAATTTCTTTGACCAAATAAGGTGTTTGGTATATTTATTAACTAAGATAATTCATAACATCGATGATCAATCATATCTAAAAACATTTTAAATTTTTTGTTAATATTTATAATGTGAGAAGAAATTTTATTTCATGGTATTAAATATAATAGAGTGATCATATAATAATTCATCGATTCCCATCCATGATCTACCTGGAATTGTGCATGTATATAATTTAATATGGTGTATGAGTTCGTTGAAGGAAAAGACCCATTTTCATGTTATTCATGGAATAATTTTGGGTAACCTCTTAAATATATGTTTTATAATACCCCATCAAATAATAATTATAAATTATATAGTTCCTTATAGGATATCATTGAACATTATATATGGATCGTAGATAAAATATTAGTCATTTTTTGGTACAATAATTAAATTGGTAAATATATATGCATCTTATGATGTATCGTACTAGAAATATAGTCCACGATCAGTATCTTATATATATAATTTACATCTAGAATCATGGATGAGCTATAATGGGAAATTTTGGAAGCTATATAAATTTTAGTAGATAAAAACTAGATGATGTTCACACAATCTACCTCTAATTATTTAAACTTTTTTTATATTTTTAATAAGAGTAATAGTCAATAGGAAAAAGATTCGGTTTTTAATGCCATATCGGGTTATGAGACCTTATAAATATAACATCCCTTTATGGAAAATTCGATGAAATGCATTAATAAAATAACCTGTAGTTCATTTTATGGGGATTTAAATCGTATTAAAATGTTTGTGTTTCATTATAAAAAAATGTGATGAAAATTCAAATTTTCATACATGGGGAATCTAATGATGTAATCTAGAACATTAATTCTAGTATTATAGAATCATTTAAAAATGGGTATTCTTTTAAGAAAGCATTAATTTCGAATCCTTAAAGGGTTAGATATGGATTATATCCTTTGATTTCGCTATTGGGATATTTTATGATTGAGAAAAGAAATACATAGAGAAAGGCTTCCAATAAATAATATGATCTTTCTACAACCATTTTACCAAATCATACATTTTTTACTGTATCTATTATCCCTGTGAACTTATAAATTTCTCAACTATATTTTTCTAGAGGAACTAAATATTCCTTAGTATCTATTACAGATTGGGAGGGTAATTTTGTTTAATTATATACCCTTTATAATTTGTCGAATATCCAAACTGATAGATATCATAACTAGGAATACCGTTAATTATCTAAATCATTCACCCTCTCAAAAGATTTTCTATTTTATGAAATATAAACACCCTCTGTTATTAATTTATTCAGAATATTTCCTCAAAATAAACAAGTTGGAAACACATTCAAATCTCACTTCCAGGTATCCAACACCAATAAAATACTGGTAAATATTTTAATAGAATAGAAAATTTATTTATAATTTTAGGGAGTTGAATATGGAAGTAGATTGGTTGGATTTTTCATGGTAACAAATTTTGATAATTCTAAACATCACCAATCAACACATCTTATTTTGGGTTATAAAATATATTTGTTTGAAGATTCCATTGGAAACCATAAATTTAATCCACCTATATTTTTCTGAATATATTTTGTATATTTGAAATTATTTTAATTTGAATGATTATGGGAATATTAAATAGATAAATATTTTTTTTCATAGGAAAAAATGATAAATAATTCTATCTCATTAGGTAAATGGATGTTTTACATGTTGTGGAATCATAAAAAAAACATAACATATTTGTATGGTGTTTGGGCATCAATACACGTGGGTGAAAGTAACATATAAATTAATAATTTGCTATTATAATTTATGAATTATAAAATTGTTTAGAATATTTTAATAATATTTTGGGGTATATGCAAAATCCCAAGTAAATAAAGAATAAGACATATATCATATTTAATAATATTTGTGATTTAAATATTAATTTTACTTTTAAGGAGTTGCTATGTTTGATAGCGTACCTGATACGCAACAACAAGATTCTTTGAAATCTTACGTTGCACTCTAATAATATAATATTATTATTTCAAATGGTAGTTAACACCTAGCTGTTGTATTGGAATGAATGAATGAAACTAACTACAATATTATTATACATGTTTGATAAATGTATTTATATTTATCCAATAAAATTTTTGAGTCTTAAAATATGATTGAATCTAATTTTAAGAATAATTAATATTAAAAGGTCGATTTAAAACCTTTTAATATAGAACCCTATTTAAATCTATTTTTGGACACATTAATACATTCTATATGACCAAATAAAATCCTTCTTTATAATGGGGACATAAATATTTACATTGTGTAACTTTTTTGAAATTTTTCAGATAAAGTGCATTTTTTAATGAATAGTGAAAATATTGAATTTTAATTCAAAAATGCATTTTAATTTTTTTTATTTATATGAATATTTTATATTATTAATTGGTTTTAAATTTTAATTAGAGTATAATTATTACATTTAATCCAATTTTTGTCATTGAAATTAATTTCACATTGAAATTTAACAGAAACAAGTGTCAATCTTTTGATAGTAACTGTTTCTTAAAAACATGCTATTTGTTTTAACAACAAAAATTAATTTTAAATTAATTAATGAAACTTATATTTTTATAATTTGGTTAAATATACATCTTTTTTGAATTTGGAATATCAAATATAGCTTAGGTTGAATTTTTGGTATTTTTCTAAAAAACTTCAATTTTTTATGAATAGTGAAACAACATAGTAGTAGTTAAAAGAACTGAATTATTCATTTAAATGTAATTTTACCACTTCTGTGAATTGAATTTTGAAAATCCAATAAACATGGTTGTTATAAAGAAGTAAAATTTGGTTCAATAAGATGAAAATAATTTTTTGTGAATTGTAACTTTTGACTTTTATTTACCACAATTAAAGGTAAATATGGTATTTCAAGGTAAAAAGAATATAATAATAATTCAAAATTACCATAACACTTGTCCAAACATTATTTGTTGAGTCATTTACGACCATGGTAATCTTTGGGTCGATTTTTAGACCCCATTGAGCCACTTGGCAGTGATAATGACAATTTAGATTAATTAATTTAATGTAAAGGAAAAAATGATATAAACAAATATATCTTGGTAAATTAATTTTTACATGGATGTATATATATTATTTTGTCAACTATAAATATTCATTTAAAAGATAAAAATATTTCCTACATCATGGAATTTTTTATATAATTTTTAGACAATAAATAAATTACATTATTTATTACATAATAATGATATAGTGTTTACCTCATTAATAAATCACTTAAATAAATAAGATTATAATGATTAAAATATTATAAAAACATATCCTATTATGATTGGATGATTTTATTTCGAATAAGAGTCTTCTTATCTATTAATTTTTTGATTTTTACCTTTTGAAATAGAATTTCATTACATAATAAAATAATATTTTCACACTTTCCTAAAGATCCCCTCCTCTCCCTTATAGAAAGAGACCACTTCAAACCCATTCCTTATACCTCTAAACCCTTTTGGATCCTCCTAACTCTACCCAATTAGTCTCCCTACATCCCTCTTCTACTCCTAGTGGCCTAAACATAGGCAGAAAGAACTTCAAGAAGTCCTTTCGTTCAAACCAAATGGAGTTACCAAAATTAAAGGTAACAATTTCCCTTAAATTGTTTTATTTTATTTTACATCTCCGACCCCTAAACACTTTTTATTACATTCTTTTGTAACAAAAACAGTATCGTCAATATACTAGTATGTTTTTTGAGAATAATTCAAACTACACTTACACAAACCTTCATCTAATGGGTGATGAACATAATGTTTCTGTGGATAGTAAACTAACGGCACACGAAACGATGATTCTTCAATTACCTCTTACCGCCTCTCAATGTGGCCATTATAATGGAAATATATTTATATATGATATATATTATGTTAATGTTTTTTTATTCTTCTGTATTTTCAATTTTAGCACTTCTTTATGGTTTCCATAGTGGGTAAATGCCATAATCTCATTTGAGGAAGTGCGGACTACCGCCCCCACAAAGTGATGTGACTAGTTAATGCATTATGTGGGATTTATAAAGGATAGAGTTAATTATATTATATATGATATTATACTATAATTATAATATACCAATGTTTAATTATGCTTTAATTCCTTTAAATATGAAATAGAAATAAAAGTAGCGTTCATGCCTAAGTACGGCTTACCGTCTCCATGAACGGTGCATTTCATTTCTTACCTCCAATTGTTATGTACTATTATAAATACATGTATATACTGGATATATATGATATATATGATATATAAATCATGAATATAATTCTGTATATAATGGACTATTGACCACATGGACAACTTGTAAATATAAGGTGTTCATTTTTGACCCATATACCAAATATCGTCAAAATGGAGGTTATTAACATAGATTATTACATAATATTTATAACATGGTAATAAGTGATATAAAAGGAATAATAAACACAAAAAAGGGTCTTAAGAAAGTATAAATTATCTTTAGTTTATTATTCATGAGATTAAAAAAAGATCAAGTCTAGTCAGACATGACCTTTGACTTTTCATTTCTTTCAAAGGGAATCTTTTTATACGAAACATTTTACTAAACGACAAAAAGGAATGTTTTTTACGTAAGTAGTGACAACGAACTTTCATCTACCACACGTATTATTTTATTTTTGGCTTCCTTAACTAGATTTAATGTTTTCCAAAGGAAAAATAATTACCATATACTCTTTTTATGTATTTTGGAATTTAAAATGATTTTAATAATGGATTTATTATTTCAATATCTTGAAATGATATTTCTTTATTACAATGTGGAAATGTTATCATTCATTTATACTTATGTTATGTGTTGTGATCATGTTTTGGTTATTGGGAATTATTTATGTATATCCGTGGTTCTGTGATAAAACAGGGTGGGTGAGCCAGAGATAGCTCTCCAATGCATTGGGTAACGTGATAGTTGTAAACGTGAATGTTTCTCCTAAGAGATTTAGGGAATATACTGTGATGAGTATTCCAATGTAACTCCCTATGTAGTTGTGATATATATAATGTAAGTGTGTTATGGATACCCCATGTGTCCATTATGATATATTATTTCTATGTCTCTTTCATAAATCTTATGATTTCATGATGTAAGTAAGAGAGTTCATGTTTTGTATGTATTTATAAACAAATGTTTTCATTTTATTTTTTATAACCCTGGCTGATATTTTTATGCTCATCCCATGATTTGAAATGTTTTCACAGGACTTAAATATGAATTGTTTCATTGATGGGATCAAATAAAATTCATACTGTCTAAAACCTGAAACTAGTTATGACTCTTATTTTCTTGAGTTTTTATTTTATGAAAAAATGGATACTGAGTAGAATTGTCTACATGTAAAATTCATGTTGTTATGTATAATTAATGTCATAAATCTCTAAAACACTTAACCTGAAAAGATCCTCATTGTGAATTATTCAATTAATTCAATATTATGTAATGTTAAAGGTCGGGTCCATATATTTGTTATCAGAGGCCAGTTTCGATAATCTTAGGAGTTAGGGTATTGTTAAATTAATATCCATAAAGTAATTTATGATAATATTGAAATGATATAGCATTTAAAGATTACCATGTTGCTTCTCCTATGATATTTCTTGTGTTCGGAATGGTTTTCCGTAGAAGAAACAAGGAAGCTATATTGGGACAACATCAGGAGGAAGACAACCTTCTAAATCAGCAACATGTGATGGTCAGAATTAGAAATGAACAGTTTGTTATAGTAATGGAACGATTGACTCTGTCTATAAATGGTGGTGGTATCCCTGCATGAAATCAGCCAGATCAACCACAGAAGAACATGTCTGTAGTGGAGCATTTCATGAGGCAACATCTCCCATAATTCAGAGGATCATCTGATCTGGTGCTATTAGAATGGTGGATTAAATCACTAGAAATGATTTTCAATGTCATGGGTTATTCAGAACATCAAAAGGTTAGTCTTTCTGTTTACCTTTTTGAAGGTGAAGCTGGTCAGTGGTGGACTATGGTGAAAAATATTCGGGATTGTGAGAAGATTGATGCTCTTGATTGGGACGAATTCAAAGTTAATTTTCTTGAGAAATATTTTCCTATGTTGGTAAGTTTTAGGATGGAAAAAAATTCCTAGAATTATGGTAGGAGGATAACTTAGTGTCTGCTTAAGATGAAAAATTCACTCGACTGGAAAGGTATGCTCCAAATTTCAAACGAGATCTTGATAGTAAAATCAACCATTTTTACTCAAGATTAAAGCCAAAGTATCGAAGGGCTTTAAATTCTCATGAGTTCAAAATTTATGAAAAACATGTTTGTTGTGTAGAGAAGATGGAAATGGTGTTTTTCGATGATCATGTATTCTTTTTAAAATAATATATAAGTGGTATAGGTGGCAGGAGAAAGGGAAGAACTCTTAAAAAAGTATGATGGTAAGAAACTTATGTTTATAGTTTGTGAAAATTGTGGTGAAAAGAATACCAGGGAATGTATTTTTGAATTCTGGTAAGTGCTCCCAATGAGGTTAAATGGTACATAAGTATCATAATGGTACTGAAGAAGATCAGGGTAATGGTAAGACAAAATCTGATTTGCAGTCAGTAAATGTTTTAAGTGCAATGAAATAGGTCATTATGTAAAGTTGTGCCCAACAAAGAACTCAACCGAAGGAATGAAACCAGACTACAAGCATAAAGGTGTGGTCAAATCATTTGGAACTACATCAGAAGATGATGGGCCAACAAATGAAGTTATATTAAGTGCACTATTTGTTTGTTCATATTATGCCAATGTGTTGCTTGATTGAGGGTCTACACAGTCTTTCATTTCTGAGAAGTATTCTCGTAAATTGGAAATTCCTTCTCATGATATGAATACGATACATACGGTAAAAACACATGGAGGAAATGTTGAGACAAAAAGAAAACATAAGGACATTCGTGTCCTTGTGTTAAAAAAGAATCTACCTGAAAACTTTATTGTTTTCTCTCTAGAAGAGTTTGATGTTATTTTGGGAATGGATTGTATTTTTTTATCATGATAAAATTGATTGCAGATATAAATAGGTTTCTTTTCAGAATTATTTACATTTTTAAAAAAAATGGACACTTGGTTTTTATAGAATATCAGGAAGCAGAGAAACTAATAAAATGTGGAAATGAATGTTACCTTCCACATATTGTTGAAAATAAATGAACTCTTCAGATTAATGATGTTCCAGTGGTAATTGAGTACCTTGATGATTTTTCTGATGAGTTGTTTGGTATTATACCTGATTGGGTAGTTAAATTTACTTTTGAATTAGTTCCTGATGCTAATACAATTTCAAAACTCCCTTACCAAATAACTCAAATTGAACTTTTAGAGTTAAATAAGAAATTACAGGAGTTATTAAATAAAGGTTACATTCGAGCTAGAACAACACTATGGGGTGCTCCTCTCTTGTTTGTTAAAAAGAATGATGGTCCAATGAGACTTTTCATTGATTATAGAGCATTGAATAACATCACTCTTAAAAATAAGTATCCTTTGCCTCATATCGATGAATAGTTTGATCAGATCCAGGGAGATCAGTATTTTTTGAGTATTTATTTCAGGTCAGTGTACAATCAGTTTAAAGTAAAGGAAGCAAACATTCTGAAGAGCGCATTTTGTAGTAGATATGGACATTATGAATTTTTAGTTATGCCTCTTGGTTTAACCAATGCACCTTTTTTATTCATGGATCATAAGAATAGAATTTTCCGTTAGTTCATGGATAATTTTGTTGTTGTGTTCATTGAAGATATTTTGGTTTATTCCTAAAGTAAGGAGGAATAATAAATTCATTTAAGGGTTGTTTTTAAAACCCTAAAATAAAAGAAACAGTTTGGGAAATTCAGAAAGTGTGAGTTTTGGATACAAAAAAATTCATTCTTTGGTCACATTATTTCAAAAAATGGAATCAATGTTGATCCTACTAAAACAAAAGTTATTGAAGAATGTCCAAGACCCACAAATATATCTGAGATTCAAAGTTTTCTTTGTTTGTAAGGTTATTACAGGAGGATTGTTGAATTTTTTTCATGATTATCTTATCCAATTACTAAGATAACTTGAAAAGGTTTTAAGTTCATCTAGACAAAAGAATGTGATGATTCTTTTCAGGAATTGAAATGATGATTAGTGAATGCCAAAGTTTTTCACTACCACCCAGAAATCATGAGTTTGTTATCTACCATTGATGCTTTGATGAAAGGACATGGGTGTGTCCTTATACAGAATGATCGGGTAATTGCTTACGCTTCACATCAATTGAAACCTAATGAGTTAAGTTACACAACACATTACTTGGAATTAGTTGCTGTTGTTTTTTCTTTAAAAAAATTTTAGACATCATTTTTATGGAGTAAAATGTAAAATATATACTGATCAGAAAAGTTTAAATTATATATTCAATCAAATAGAATTGAACATGATATAGAGGAGATGGCTATAATTAATCAAAATTTATAATTTCATGATATATTACCATCCGGGAAAGGAAAATATACTGGTCAATGCTTTGAGTCGAAAAAGTAATGTCTCATTATCCATGCTCCATTTGGAAGGAGATCCTTTTTTTTGATTTGATAAACTTTGAGATAGAAGTTTTTGGTGCAGGAAATTCTTCTATTTTGTTTCAGGCGTCAGTGAAATCATCTCTATCAGACAGAATAAAGAAAGTTCATAAAGAAGACAGTGTGTTGGAGAAAATGTAGAGTTGGTTCAGAAGGGTATGTTTTATGATTTTAACGTTGATAATGATTTTGTTTTGAAATTTGGAATGAGATAATGTGTACCTTGTGATTCACGGTCGAAGAATGATTTAATATGTGCAGCTCATAGTTCTCTATTTTCAGTTCATCCTGGTATTACTACTATGTGCAGTGATCTTCAGGAGTATTATTGGTGTGATTGAATGAGAAGAGATATTGCTCATTTTACTTTGAAGTGTTTCACTTGTCAGCAGGTTAAATCAGAGCGGCAGTTACAGAAAGAAATGCTTCATCCTCTACCGTTTCTAGGGTGGAAATGGGAAAATATATCCATGGGCATTGTTTTGGTATTAACAAAGACATGTCGAGGTAATAATGCAATATGGGTTATAGTTGATCGATTGACCAATCTTCTCATTTCCTTCCTATTCGAGATACTTTGTGTCTAGATCAACTTTCTCGGTTGTATGTTAAAGAGATTGTCAGGTTTCATGGAGTTCCCCTCTCCATTATATCTGACTGTGATCCCAGGATAACATATAACTTTTGGAAAGGCCTTCAGAAGTTGTTGGGTACTGAATTAAATTTTAGTATAGCATTTCATCCTCAGTCAGATTGGCAATCAGAATGATCAATTCCGACCGTGGTGGATATGCTAGATGCTTGTTCAATGGATTATCAGGAAAGTGGGGACCAACATCTTTCTTTGGTGGAATTTTCATATAATAACGGTTTTCATTCCAGCATACAGATGTCTCCATTTGAGGAATTATATGGAAAGTGTTTTCGAAATCCATCTTTCTGGAATGAAGTATGTGAAAGGTGTAGGACCCCAGGACACCCTGAGAGGGGAGGGGTGAATCAGGGTGTCAAATTTTTCTTTTAATGTGATGGATCTTGTTCCCATGTTGGTAGGAACTTGTTAAACTTGTATGATGGAAATGAACAGAAATCAAACATTCACATGCAGAGAGATGACACAACACTTTTAACATGGTTCACATCTAAGGGATAGGTCTAAGGAGAATACACCAACAGATTGTCGGTCGTACCAAATTCCACTATACTTCATTAGCTATGGATTACAAAGGTTCGGGAATAGTCACTCTGTCCTAGGTTCACTACCTTTACAAAAGTTCAGGGATAGCTCACTATGTCCATCGAGTCACTCCCTTTGACTCACCCTGGCTCACTGCCCTTGGTAAAGTCACACTCAGTTTATAGACGTGATGGTATCTTCATCATTGCAAAAGAATGAATCCTTTGTTTAATATAGATTCTCTATTGAAGTCCAACTTTAACTCGTATACTATTCCCACTTTGCAATGATAGTATCAGGAAATCTTCGAATTTCTATGCAGCTCCAAAAGGACTTGCATACAACAACCTCACCTAGCGGGCTTCTCAAATACTGGCACACATGGCTCAAGAATGGCGTGCAAGTCACTTTTATTACATAAAATTAGTGCACAGGTGACACCAAAAAACTTGCACGACACTTCCTCCTTCAACTCCAAACTTGTGCGACTCTGCACCTTTAACTCCCAAACAACCTTGGTCACGCAGCAAACAACCAATGTGAAGCCTCAACTTGCGCGACCCAACTACCACTTGGGCGACTCAACCACTTGCTTGAAGAGAGCTTGAAAAATATCTAAGTCTTGAACATCGTTACCAATTTGGTGGGGTGGTTCTCTATTTATAGGAAAAATGGACCCCCATGCGCGGTGGTGCGCAAGTGTCCTCACAGCACGCATGTCCCGGTACGCAGCTCAAACTTCCCTAGCCTATGTCGCAATATTCAATTGCATGGCCACACCAATAATTGCGTGATCTACTTTCCTTTTCCATATTTTAATGTTATGATCCTGAAGAACAACTAGAGCGCTAGTTTCCAAACCTCCTAGTCATCAGCGCGCAAGTCCTTTCTCGGCGCGCAGGTCACTTGCGCGACCATCCCAAAACTTGCGCGACATTTATCCCATTGCCATTTTTCCATGTTCTGATCTTGAAAAGCATATGGCTCACAAGTTTTTATATCCTTCAATTACACGGCGCATAAGGCTCTTTTCCAAAAACAATATTCTCCACCTTCTATACTGTTGTTTGCTTGAACTGTATGATCACTTTACTAGTACACATTCTAAACTTCCATTGAGGATTGACAACAAACACAAACCATACTCCAATTCATGCATAAAAGACCATGGTTCCAAAAAAATTAACCAGATAGGACCATAATTGGTTAAATATATTTTAGAAAAGTTTAGTTGATTCAGAAGCACATGAGAATAGCTCAGAGTAGACTGAAAAGTTATGTAGATAAATAGAGGAAGTATCTTTCTTTTGAAGTAGGTGATCATGTCTTTCTCAAATTTTCTCCATGGAAAAGTGTAATTAATTTTGGTAAGAAGGGAAAGTTGATTCTGAGTTTCATTGGACTTTATGAAATTGTATGGAAATTTGGATCAGTTGCGTACAGAGTGGATTTACCTCCAATTTTATCCCAAGTACACAATGTTTTTCATGTTTCGATGTTGAGAAACTATATGCTAGATCCATCTCATGTTTTGATCCCATATGTAGTTTAGTTGGAAGAGAATATCTATTATGAAGAAGAATCATTCCATATTATTTACCGTCAAGAGCATGTGTTGGGGAATAAAGTAATTAATTAGGTAAACGTTTTGTGGAGAAATTAGATGGTTGAAGAAGAAACATGGGAATCTAAAAATTCTATGAGGCATTAATTCCCCAACTTATTATGATAAGTGAATAAAAATTTCATGGACGCAATTTCAAAAGGCGGGAAGGATGTAACATCTCATGTAAATAAAGAATAAGAAATATTTTATATTTATTAATAATTGTTATTTAAATATTAATTTAACTTTAAAAGGGTTGCTATGTTCGATAGGGTTTCTGACACACAACAACATGATTCTTTGAAATCATACGTTACACTCTAATAATATAATATTATTATTTCAAATTGTAGTCAACTTCTAGCCATTGTATTAGATATAATTAAAAAAACTAACTACAATACGATTATACATGTTGGATAAATGTATTTACATTTATACAATAAAAAATCAGAAGTTTAAAATAAGAAAGAATCTAATTTTAGTCATAATTTACATTAAAAAGTCAATTTACCACCTTTTATTGGAGAACCCTCTTTAAATCTAGATTTGGTAACATTAATAAATTCTATATGACTATATAAAATCCTTCTTCAGAATACGGTCACCAAAATTTACTTTGCCTAAATTTTTGGAATTTTTCCGAGAATGTTCTTTTTTTATGAATAGTGAAAATATTGTATATTAATTCAAAACTGCATTTTAATATTATTTATTTATATGGTTATATAATCTTTTTAATTGTTTTTAAAGTATAATTAGAATATATTTTTATGATTTAATTCTATTATGGTCATTGAAATTAATTTCACTTTGAAATTGGACATAAACAAGTGTCAATTTTTGATAGTTATTGTTTCTTAAAAACACGCTATTTGTTTTAACAGCAGAAATTAATTTTAAAATAATAAATACAACATATTTGTATAGAAATTTGTAAAATAGAAAACTTATTTTGAATTTGGAATATCAAATATAGCTTATGCTAAATATTTGTTATTTTTCTAAAAACTTCAATTTTTTATGAATAGAGAAACAACATAGTAGTAGTTAAAAGAACGGAATTTTTCATTTAAATGAAATTTTACCACTTTTGTGAATTGAATTTAAAAAATACATCAGAGATGGTTGTTATAAAAAAGTAAAATGTGGTTCAATATGATGAAAATAATTTTTTGTGAATATTATCTTTTGGCATTTATTTACCGCGGCTAAAGCTAAATAAGGTAATTCAAGGTAAAAAGAATGTTATAATAATTTAAAATTACCTTAACACTTTACCAAACTTTATTGGTTAAGTAATTAATGTCCATGGGCGTCTTTGGGTCTATTTTATGACCCCATTGAGGCACTTGAGAGTGATAATGACAATTTAGATAAATTAATTTAATTTAAAGACAAAACTGACTTAAAAAAATATATCTTAGTAAATTAATATTTACAGAGTGTTATAGAAGTTATTTTTTCAACTATAAATATTAATGGGAAAGATAAAAATATTTCCTATATCATGTTAATTTTTTTATAATTATTAGACAAAAAATAAATTAAATTATATATCACATAATAATGATGTAGTGTCTACCTCATTAATAAATCATTTAAATAAAAAAGATTATAATGATTATAATATTATCCAAAACAAGTACAATTATAATTGGATGATTTTATTTCTAATAAGAGTCATCTTATATTTTAATTTTTTTATTTTTGGACCTTTTGAGACAGAATATACTTATAAAATAAAATAATATTTTCTCACAATTCTAAAGAGCCCCTCCTCTCACTTATAAAAGGAGACACTCCTAACCAATTCCTCAAACCTCTCAAGATATTTGGGTCGTCCAAAATATACTCAATTCAGCTCCCTACATCCATAAACTCATCTTTGAATCCTTAGAATAGGAGGAAAAAACTTCAAGAAGTCCATTTCTTCCAACCAAAGAGAGTTACCCAAATTAAAGGTAATAGTTTCTCTTAAATTATTTTCTGTTGTTTTACTTCTCTATCCCCTAAACTCTTTTTATTCCACTCTTTTGTAAAAACACCAGTATCCTCAATATACTAGGATGTTTTATTAGAATTATTCGAACTACACTTACGCACACCTCCATCTAATCGGTGAAGAACATAATGTTTCTGTGGATAGAAAACAGACACCTCACGAAACGATGATTGTCCAATTATCTCTTACAGCCTCTCATTCCGGCCATTATGATGGAACTATATTTATATATGATATATATTATGTTCATGTTTTCTTTATTCATCTGTATTTTTCATTTATAGAATGCCTTTATGGTTTCCATATTGGGTAAATACGATAATCTCATTTGAGGAAGTGCGGACTACCACCCCCTAAATGTGATGTCACTCGTTAATGCCTTATGTGGGATGTATAATGGATAGCGTTAATGATATTATATATGATATTATACTGTAATTATAATATAGAGTTGTATCATTATGTTTTAATTCGATGAAAATAAGAAATAGAAATGAAAGTAGGGCTCATGCGTACGTACGGTTTACCGTCTCCATTAACGGTGAATTTCATTTGTTACCTGCAAATATTATGTTTTATTATAAATACATGAATATAATGTATTTATATGATATATATGATATATAAATCATGAATATAATTCTAGATATAATGGACTATTTACCACATGGACACCTTGTAAATATAAGGTGTTGATTTTTGACTCAAGTACCCAATATCGACAAAATGGATGTTATTAACTTAAATGATGACATAATATTTATAACATCGTAATAAGTGATATAAAAGGAATAATAAACTACAAAAAGGTTTCTAATAATTTAGAAATTAACATTAGTTTATTATTCAGGAGATTAAAGAACGATTGAGTTAATTCAGACACGGGATAAGGGACTTCGTCTCAATATTCTTCCATTGAGGCATATTTTGTTTTAATACATGATTTTCATTTAAAAGTTGTATAAAAAACTTTGAATTTTCATTTCATTCAAAAAGAATATTTTTATAAAATGCTTTTTACAAATCAAAAAAAGGAATGTTATTTATGTAAGCGGCAACAATGTCTTTTCCGCCGCCGCGAGTATTATATGATCTTTGGCATCTTTAACAAGATGTAATGTTTTTAAAAGGAAAACTAAATACCATATACATTTTTTATGTATTTTGGTATTGAAAATGATTTTTGGAATGGATTTATGTTTTCAATATCTTGAAATGATATCTTGTTATTGCAATGTGGAAATGTTATCTTTCCTTTATGCTTATGTTATGTGATATGATTATGTTATGGTTTTTGGGCATTATTTATTTATATGGATGGTTTCATGATAAACATTGGGAAGGTGAGCCCAAGATAGCTCTCCAGTGCACTGGGTAACATGATGGAGGTAAACATGAATATTTCTCCTAAGAGATTTAGGGAATATACTGTGATGGGTATTCTATAGTAACTCCCTATTTAGTTGTGATAACTACAATGTAATTATGTTATGGATGCCACAAGTTACCTTTATGATATATGATTTCTATGTGTCATTCAGAAATATTATGATTTCATAGGATAAGCAAGATATCTCATGCATTGTATGTATATTTAAACAAATTTTTTCATCCATTGTTTTATAACCTTTATTGATATTTTTATGCTTATCCCATGTTTTGAAATTTTTTCACTGCACTTAAATATGAAGAGGGTCAAGGATATGATCAAGAAAAATTCATGCTGTCTAAAACCTGGAACTATACATGACAATTTTTTTCTAGAGTTATTATTTTATGATGAAAATGGATCTAGGGTAGAATTTTTTACATGTAATATTCATGTTGTTAACTAAATGTAATGTCCTAATTCTCTAAAACTCTAAACCTGAAAAGATCCTCAATGTGAATTATTCATTTAATTAAATATTATGTAATGTTAAAGGTTAGATCCTTAGAGTATAATTTTTATAAATTAAATTCATCTTAATTAAGAATATGGGGTAATATTTTGAACTAGAACTTGATTTTATTTTAATGAAGGACTGGATTTTTAATATCAAAAAAATCCATTGATAATTTTTTATATCAAGCAGATGCTAATTTTATAAGTAGTTTTACTATCTCTCTATATTTATATGTGTTCAATTTTTTTATATTTGAAAACTTTTCATACTTTTAATTTATAGGAAATAAAGAATAATTAATTAGAAGTTATTCAAGTAAATGGGCATAAATGATAATCTCATGGAGAATTAATAAGGTGGAGAAATTTGAAAAAAAGATTTTCCAACAAGGGTTATACATAAGTCTTTGGTTTTATTTAATATTAATTACATAGATGAAAATTTATGTTCATTGCATTTTTTATAAGATTCATATTGAATATTGACGATTGAGTATGATGTAATTATTTGAAGGGGGAGTTAGAAAACCATCAAAAACAAAATTTTCAAAAGAGTACTAATCATTTAAGCGATTGTTTGTGTGTTTAAAAAAACATTTTCTTATCATGTAAGGTAGGGTCTAAATAACCATATCTTCATCTAATTTTTATGAGTAGTTTTAGAAAATTTATCCTTGATCATTAAATAATTTTTTATGGTTTATTTCTTTTGAACATGCTTACAAATGAGTGGGAGGTCCATAATATATTTTCTAAAAAATTGTTATGTATATTTCATCAATTTTATAAACTCATAGTATGATTTTATGAGAGTTACCCAATGATAATTACTTATAAAAAGTTGTTTTACAGTAAATTAAAATCAAATTTGAATAAAAATTGGCAGTAATAGGATCAATTTTTTAGTTTTTGGTGTTTGAAAAATATTATAATTATGAAATTACTTTTATGAAAGTATGATCCCAAAATGATTTTTTGTTACCTAATTAAGAAAAAGTAGTATTGATGGATAAAAAACAATTTTTATTGA
Source organism: Viscum album (assembly GCA_963277665.1). Lineage (NCBI taxonomy): Eukaryota > Viridiplantae > Streptophyta > Magnoliopsida > Santalales > Viscaceae > Viscum > Viscum album. Next base: position 1,118,099,068 of record OY728146.1, read on the forward strand.
TAAAAAATTATTTTACTGATTTTTTACTTTAATCTATAGTTTATAATGTTGCACCATAATATTTAGTTTTTAAAAGATTTAAACTTTCACTAAAATTGATTCCATATTTTCCACACACCAATATTTATATGTAACACTATGATAATTCATATAGGTTTTTTAGTATTTATGGATATAATTAATTACATCATGATGAATTATAATAATTCAAAATCCTAATCATGATATATATTGATACTTGTATATATGTCATTATTTATTAATAGATTATAAGAGACATTATCAATGAATTTTTTCTATGAGTTTGACAATAAAATATTCCATAATTCAGTTTATTAGGACAATATTTATAGTACTAAAAAATATTATGATTTATCCAAAAAAATTATTTAAATCAATGGGATAGCTGATTATATTATTTTTGAGTATTAATGGGATATTAGAACGGTGTAGTGATAATAATGAATGTTCCAACATGATACCATTGTAATTGAACCATAATAGGATTGGGGAAGATTTATTTTAACTGTTCTATATTAAATTTTACCATACATTAATATTTTTAAATTGTATTCTTTTACTGAAAAGATTAACGACATTCTATAATCAAAATAAAAATCTCATTATTTATAATAAAATAAACATGTAAATTAGGAAAATAACTACTATTGTTAAGGATCAATCCAGTATGTAAAAAGTGTTTTTGAATCTTTTTTATATCTTACATCTTGATGTATTACTATTTGGTATATTTTTTATTACACATCTTATTTTCTTAGATTGATTGAGATCATAATTTATAATCAAGACAAAAGTATTTGTAATATTTTGATGATTTTTTTGATTGCATATAATCAGTTCATCTCACATTTTTCATTCATTGAATATAATTTGTAATATGAAAATGGTGTTTTTAATATTTTTATATGGTTGATAATATTTTAAATCATTCGATTACAATGTTACCCTGGATGAAAATTAATTTCATCAATAATAAGAGTGTTCCCATCATCAATGAGAGGATATTTATCTTATTGAGATAGAGAATGGTTAAATATCTAATATCACTAGGACTTGATATTATTTACACCATTGATAAAGGCATAAATTTTCAAAAAGATATAATACATTTAATTTTTAGAATTATATTTTTTTTATTGAGGACAAAAAAGAATGTAATGGATTTAATTTATCACTATATTGGGAATAACTGACCCCTGTTATGGAATCCAATACCAAAACACCAATTTTTATAGGGAATATAACATTGATTAATGTTTTATAAAATTTATATAATAAGAAATTTAGTATATTATATTCAATTTAATAACACAATTATTAAAAAATATGAATCATTTGATGAGTTTTTTATAGAAGTGAAAAAAATATTATGGTTGATTCAATGTTTTGAACATAACCTTTAACCCTATAACATGTTTTATAAAATAAGTTGATAAAACTGTAGATTTTTTTTTCAATTTAATTAGATTTTTATTACTTAGAAATTGGAAAATAAAAAATCATCTTGATAGACCATCATATAAAAATAGGTTATGCATTTAATATGAAAGGTAAATTTCAAGAGGATAATAATTCTAAATATTCAAAATGCTTATAAATCTAAAACGTATAATTGTTTCATGATTTTAAATAAAAAATTGAATATTATTTATTGAATATAACCAATATATAATGTTTTTTAAAAGGAAACCATCCATTAAAAACGTGAAATTATATAAATATTGGGAAGTGTTTTGAAAACAACACTATGATAAATCATTATGTAAAAGTGGATAACCATTTAAAAAAATAAATAAGGATAAAAAATATACAATAATTGTGGAGTGGATTTAAATTATTAAATGGAAATTATATATGATATTTATTGTAGATGAGTAATTTTCCATAAAATCCTGAAATTTTATATTTTCATAGTTAATGTTAAATAAAAAATCATGTCTCTAAAAAAATATATGAGGCTAATCAATCAAATAATAAGTGTTAGAAAAAATTAACCAGAAAAATATTATGTCACAAAAATTAATGAAAAAGAATATTAGGATATACTCACAACATGAATAAATGAGTGGGTAAGGTATATACAATAAAACATTTATTAATGAATATGAAAAACATTTCATGGTCAAAACCTATTTTTGTTATATAACACATCACCAAGATAAAGTTGAAAGGCAGTAAATATAAAATGATGTTTATTTAAATAAAGACAAATCCCATTTATATCCTTATATATCCAGTGATAATATTAAAATAAAATTAATTATAGTGTATTTTTGAATGTACTATCTCCAAAATTACCTATGCATAGGTTACATTTTCCCTCTTCCAAATCATTAAATTGATTGAAAAATGTAGATAATATCCAAGGAGTTATCCTATAAATATGGGCGGTGGAAATCATCGTATTGAGATTTAATTATGTTATATAAATATATTCTTTTGATATATGAGGATTCGGTGGTACCTACATTTCGTAAATAACCTAAAAATCATGTCTATTTAATATTGAAAAAATTTAATGTGTGATTAAGGAAGCCTCTTGAAGTAAATTTAAAAGGGGGAGTTTGGAAGTCACTAATTGAGAGTCCTTTAATATACTATATTTAATTATATTATTTTTTGGAATGTTCAAAATAAAATTAATCTATTTATTTATATAGAACTCATATAAATGTTTTACTGAAATGTTTTTCATCTTGACTGGATTTATTCATGATGTTTAATGTTACTTTTCTCACATAAGTGTTGTTAACATTATCATGGTTTAGTAATATACTAATTGGTGTCTTGTTGGAATAATGTAAATGATTATATCATACATATTATAATTCTTGTCTGGGTAGGAAATAGATTGGGTGAAATTATCTATTTGGAAGATATAAATTCAAATACAGATAAAATTTACATCCAAAATTTTTTAATATAAATTCAATATTTTATGTGGTGTTTGTGGTTTATTTACTTAAAATTAAATATTCATTTGTTCTTACTTAACAATTTATAATTAAAAGTATGATATTTTAATTTTAAAGGAGAAAATATTGATGCTTAGTTGGGTGTCATTGGAAATCACTCTTAACATTGTTTTAGATGTCATAATGCAAGGTATAACACTATAAAAAATATTTAGAGAATATAATGTTGATAATTCAACATATACTCACACTATAAAATATTTATTTCATACAACATTTTTACCCTATATTTTTCATGGGATTTTATAAATAAAATTAATGGGTCCTTATTGAACAATAAGGTCATTGAAATCTGTTCATAATATCTATAATGTTTTTGGTTACTGTATGTGATTTTATAAATTTGATTAGGTTGTTTGATCATTTATTTTTAAATTGTAGTTTAATGTATAATTATGTAATAATCCAATGCATTTTTCTATGATTTATAGTGATATATAAATATTTCTTGTTTTTTATATCTATGTGTTATTGTATTTTCATAGTGACCCATATATTCAAGATAGTATTTTAGAGTGAAATTTTTTAATTATGAGGTGATTAATGAAGGTTCACCGTTTATCAATACATGTAATCACATGAGGAATATTTAAATAAAGTTCATAGTTTTTGGAACCTAGATAAGAAATTTCATCCTTATATTAGTAATACATATCTCTATTAATGTTTAAGATTCTATGAATACACCATAATACTCCATAATTATTACAGAAATGATTATGTATGATTTGGGATAGGAATAACCTTTCACTAAGTACATATACAATATATATATATACATATATATGTATACAATTTTCAAGTTTTCTATGTGTGTTTTAGTATATATAGATTATATTTATATTTATTAATTGATTTTTTAGTTCATTGTATAGAAATTAAGTGTAATTTTATTTAGTGGATTTTATTAAATTAAAAAATGTCATTAATGTCATTCTTATGTATAGATTTTGATTTATATTACCTATATTTGTAAAAATTTAATTAAAAAATAATTTATACCCACTTATATATATATATATTATCAACATATCCATGAATCTATGTATAAATGTTATTTTGTATGTATGTGTGTACATATTCATAGTTGTATGTTCGAACATACGGATGTATGTATACGTATATATATATTTTTGTTGTAAATTAATACTTAATGATATGTAGAATAATATAATTATAAGTCAACATTATTGATAATTACATGTATTTATTTGAAAAAAAATTATAATATAGGTTGTTAGAAATGAATTTGGTAACAGTTCATCTTAGTTATTCCAATCATAAAGCATAAGATATATAAGAGTTTCAACATATTTGGATTGATTAATGGATTTCAATGAAAATGTATCTTATGTCTGATAATATAATGCTCTAATTTCCAATTAATGTATTAAGACATATGCATATGTGTTTTGGGATCCTTTCAGTTTTCTTAAATTATTTTACAAACCATAAATCAATTAGAACACCCCCTGATAAAATGGTATCTACTGAATCTATTATAGTGATTTGAGATCAATTTTATGATGTCAACATAAATTATATTTTATATTGGTAATTTTTTAATATAAAATTTAATTTTCATTAAGATTTTATTATTATAATATTAAATTAAAACATTATGGGTGTGAAATATTTACAAAAATGATTAAATACAAAATAGTTATTATATAAAAAATCATAGGTGAAAAAATTATTATTTATAATTTTTCTTTCATTATAAATTTGAAATTATGTTTTGTAGATTTTTGTATAAAATAATATTTTATTCATAGTATTTTAAATTTTAAAAAGCTATTTTATATTATTTTAAAATTATTATCTATTATTATTTTATGATTTCTTCTATGAAATCTAGATATAAAAAAATATATCTTTTATGTAAATGTTTTCCTAAAAATAATTTTTATTTTTATTAAATTTAATAAATTATAATTTATTAAGATGTGTCTTGTTGAGGAAAATAATTAATTTGATTATAATATGTTTTATTATGTATTTATAAAAATATATATTATAAACCATTTTCTTAATACAAGTTATGATTAAATTTTAATTTTAATTAACATTAAAAAAATTATTTTATTATTATATTTCATTATAATTTCAAATAAAAAAATTGATATTAATGTAATATTGAGATAATTGGGGTTTATTATTTTTATTATATTTTTACTATTAATTTTACACTGATTTAATCTTGGTTATGAAATTTTATTAAATGGATTCCAGTTATTTATATTAGAAAACAATTCATTTTTAAATATATTTGATTTTCTAAAAAAACTAATTTATAATATATTTGATGAGTAAAATTTTGAAATATATTCTATCAATGAATGATTTAATAATTATTTTTCATTGAGTTCTTGAATATATAATTTATAATTTTGAAATAAGTTTATAATGGTTATTGATATGTAATTAATTTATTAATTGAGTTTCTATTATTGGTATACTTAATAGTTTATGGATCTTAATTATGAATGAATTATCCAATTTGCCTATGAATTTTTCAATAACTATATTGAGAAATTATTATTATTAAAAATTAATCAACAGTAACACAGTTTGTTAATTAAATTATGTTATTCACAATTCTAATAAATAAAAAATTCATTATGTATATGCATCACATGATTATATTAAATATTTAGTTAAAAATTATAGGCAGATTTATGGTTTTTATTTGAAGACTAAAATGAAATCACTTAATTATAGATTTAAATTTATGATAATTAAAAAATTAAAAGATTGTAATAAAATGGATGTGGATACATAATATTACTAAAATAATAATATTTAATTAAAATTAGCAGTTGAAACTAGATTGTTGTATATTACTTCTCATAATTTTTTACTATAGTTTCTATTAGACTTTCATTGACTATATTAATCTAGTTTTATCAAAGAGTATCCTCAAATTAATTTCATGTATGTATCATATGTAAAAACATAACTGTTATATCCATTCATTTTTCTAGTGGAATGGATTATTTTAGTTCTGGTTATACTTTTGTTTAGTTTATCTTTTTTCATAGATACTTATGTTGGGCCCATGGGGAAGTTGGGTTGAATTTTGGAAAGGAAGAAGAAAGTTGGTATCATGCCAATTACATGATGTGTATTTGAAATACAATACCTATATTCAATACATGATGTGTAATTGCCATGGCTAGAAAATCCAAGACATGTGAAACACTTTTTTTATAGGGATGACCCCATGAAATACATGACGCATAAATCAATCACACATAATAAAAATTCCTAATGTTAATTTTTAAAATAAGAGGTGAAGCCCTTATTTTTGAAAGAACCCAAATCCTCCTCCTTTCTCTCACACACATGATCACACTCAAGATAAGAGCTATTCCTTTGATTAGTTTTATGATCAAAGATCCATTTCTTCCGTTGTGGATCTCGTTGGATCTATGATGGTAAGTTCTTCGTTTATTTTGTGTTGAACATCATTTCTCTCCATATTGGCAATGTTATTTAGGTGGAAGAAAATATACCCAATTTTTAGGGATTTCATCTATATAATTGATTTCATCCAATTCTTATCATATTTGGAGACAATACTAGATTTGATTTATACCATTATTAAACAATATGTTCTCTTTACCTTTCACATATGGTAATTTGTATTATATCATGTTGTAGTTTTTCTGCACATTGTACATTCCAACATTTCCCCCATTATTATGTGAATGCCCAAACATAATGTTTTTTTTTGAAATTGATAGGATTCACATGAAGACCATTTTATAGTTGTTGGTATTTTTCCTTAACCATAGAAAACCATGTGGTTATTCTACCATTTTTATTGTGTTGACCAAATATGTGTTGTGTTTATGTATCTTCTCTATGTTATACCACATTGTTGCGCGTCTGTGAGCTCGTCATTGATAGAAGGATCGTTTAAAAGTAAATGATATATTTGGGAGAGCTTTCTAACTCTATTACCTAGTTATAACATGATTTTAAATTTATTATGTATTTTATAAAGAAAATGTGGAAATGGGATGGATGAACTAGTGTATTATTTATGATTATAAAATGTGATATAAATTAAAGACTATTTTGATAATGGAATTGTATTCTATGGATGAGCTACTTTGACCCTAATTCCATTGGATTCCATAGTCATTTATACTTCAACAATCTATATTTATCATGGAATTAGATTCCATTGACATTTATAATCTTTAGATATAGATTCTATAAAATTACAAGGACATTGGTACCCCTTAGATATAGAATTCATAGACATAGAAAGGACCTTCATTGTTGACATGATCCTTGAACTCAAAAAATTATTTTTCATTGTTTCAATCAATATTCTACTTGGTCTCTATAGGGATTAATTGTTCTTTTATACCATGGATACATCCTTTCATCATTTTACACAGGATTACATGGAATTTTCTATTTTGGATGTTTACACATTATTTCATGAAGATGAAATTGTGGATATTTTTCTATATTTACAGATATCAATGGTATGGGTATCTGATTAATGATTTTAGTCTGGATCATTTTACACCATCATGTACAAGCTTCAAAATACACCTTTTTTAATTTAGCATGGTCATTTTTCATAGGGCTCTATGTTTACTCACACACTCTTTAGGACACCATTTGGTATCCAAAAATACTCTATGGATGTTGGTAGGAACTGGGAAAATATTCCATTATATAATGATTGATTTGAATTTTTATTATGAACATGGGAGTATAGAAGTAAAAAATCATCATTTTATAGTCTTATTGATAGAATTATAAAACTTTTAAATATTTCTATATATATTTCCAGAGATAGACAATGAGATAAAGTGCGATTCCGTGACCTGGTGTGCCAGAAATAAATTATATAGAAATATTAAATACATTATATATTATCCACACAATTATAAAAAAAGGGGATAAATCTTAAAACAATGATCAAATAAAAAATGTAGGACAAATATTGCCTCTTAAACATGGTGTTTATCCAATGCATTACATAAATAAGTTGCCATTAGAGTTTAGTACCCATTTCTCATCAGAAGTTCATATAACTGAATTAATTAATAGATTGAATGATTAAAAAAGTAATTTATTTTAAACTAATATTGGATATAAGTATTTTCCAATGGTAATTATTATAGGGTTAGATCATTATTAACATTTTCATGGGAATATCTGACCCGCAGCTAATTTTTAGAATCTCTCCAATGAATAATGAATCCTTGGGTCAAAGAGAATCAAATCACAAAACATTCGGTGACTAATATTGAATTCAATGGTGAGAACATTCTTCATAAACGAGGAATACAAAATATAGGTAGTACTATATTTTTTATTTTACATGTTTTTTTAAATATTTTACTGTATTCATTATTATTATTTGATCCACTCCCTTGATTTAAATCCATGCATGTTCCTAAGAAATGATGCATTTTTTTATTTCTTCAAATTTCAACCCTTATAGCCCAGTTGTTTATTGACTTCTCCGAATGATGGGATAATGATGTTTATACACCTATTGTTGTGCTTTTATTCCATATTTATTCACATTTTCCACTAGTGGATCCCCCATGGTTACCAATTTGACAATTTTTAGGAATCCCGATCTCGATCAGGAACTCAGATGAATGGAAGACCAAACAATCATTAACTGTTTGGTTATCCGAGTGCAGATCGTTAAAGGTTTGGAGGTAGGGATCACTGATGATGTTGTTAAAACTCCATGATCATGATGAATTATGACACAATATCATGAAAAAAAACATAACAAAACACATCTCATTGAATGAAATTGATTATTAGCTTGAAATGATGGATATCTACATTCTTAAGTCAGATCATTGTTTTAGATTATATTCATGGAAATATCTTAGGTGGATTGGCTGGGATCAAACTAGGAGACTATATCTAGAAAATATGACCTTTTTTGTAAAATATTGACTACATTACATATATAGAAGGAACAACATGATTGGTAGCCTCCCTCATCGATGACAGTTAGGTTTATAATAATTAATGGTAACATAATGTGTATCCTGCTTTCATACATTATAAACCAGTTACATAGATGTAAAAAAAAATTAAAAGGCCACATTGTTTGGTACTTTGTGTAAGAGAATAGAGACATGAGTTGAATATATAGAGCAACATCCTGTATGGACCAACTAACTATGAACCAGAGCACAAGAACAGTGGGTTCGAATACACAAACATGGACAGAAGATATGTCCTTGACTCGAGTTTGTCAAGTAACATTTTGTAGTCCAAATAAACGACATTATCTACAACATGGGGTTGAGTATTATACTATCTAGGGACAAATCCAAGCAATAGATCGGGACCACAAACCATGTCGGTCCCCTCACATTTCTATTTTATGCTAGAGTTTATCTGATCAATATTCAAACAACATTATCTCCTACATTTGAACTCAAATTTTGGACTACGATTATCCATTATTGATTGTTTTTAAACATTTAACTATTTTATTCTATCAATATTTGATTTTGTGACATGATGTGAATTTTTATTTATTTTTAATGGGGTTTGGAAACACCCTATGATGGTATAAATCATACCAAATCACCAGAGTTATTCCCGGTGTAACCCTCTAGCATGGTTAGGCAATGGAGTTACCCGAACACAGTGACATGCTTATACTCCAATAGTGATACTATTTGGAATTCATTAATGATCATTTATAATTAACCTCTAGTATGAATTCATAGTGTAGTTCCTCAGCGTTTTTGGCATACCTTCTAGCATTGCTAGGCAGTGGAATTCCTTGATGACAGTTCTGGCCATATCAACCTATAGGGATAGAAAGTGGAATTCCCCTATGACATCTTATAAGTTTAACTGTCAAATAGGGGTGGGTAGTGGATTTCTCCAGTGAATCATTGGTATTACCCTATAATAAAACTTGGAAGTGGAATTCCATGATGCCATTCGCATGAATAACCCTATAGTAGGATGGACATTGGAGTTTCTTAGTGAGTATCAAAGCAGTGACCTCCTATAGTAATAGGTTATGGGATCTATGCTTATAATTTTTGTCCCATCAAATATGTGGAATGGTTGTGAGACCTGATTTAACATACATATAGACTAATGTGTAAGAGGAAAACATTGCTCATCGAGACACATTTTTTTACAGGACCAAAAACTATGTGCGTGAGTCAGTGCCGCCCAAAGCTATTTGTATTAATGTTTGAGGATTGAGTCCCTTAGACAAAAGTTTTCAGAGAAGTAACTTGATATTATGGGAATCATTGATGGACATACATTTGAATAAATGGCTATTATTCTTCTCAGATCGAGCTATGAGATAGAGATCCCCTTACACTCTCATTTTAAAATATTTGACTAATAATATATATATATATATATATATATCCAATTTTATTATCCACACCTTGGGACTACTAACTTTTCTTCAAGAAGAGGTGAAGATTCATGTGATATTCCATGTTTTTTCCATTTCGAGACTCACATTATTTAATGATTTCACTCTCCTACAATAGATAGTTTAGTCTTTATGAGATGTTCACCATCTCCAGTGTTGATATCCTTATGTTTTCATGAATTTATATTCATTATCTTATCATGTTATGTTGTACATTTTTATCGTACCTTTTTTATCTACAACGTTAATATACAATTTTATCTCTTAATTACCACTTGATCAACATTTGGGTCTTCAATATTGTATTTTTATACTCACTCCTAAAAGAGATTCACCCAAAACATGCCATGTATTTTTAATAATATTGAATTATTGATCACACAATTATAGGACCTTATGGATATGTGGTTCCTAGAGAGTAAATGGTGGTTTTAGCTTGAAATCCTAGAGCTAGGCTCTCTCAAACGAATATCTTTTTATGTTTTTAATCTAGTTGGGTACCATTTTAGGTTGGGTATGTTTTTTGTCATTTTTAATTTATATAACATTGTTAACCATCATAATGTTTAGAGGTTTATGGATGTTTATTTTATTTCCAAAACTGTTAAATCATTTATTTCATCAATATACACTTTTACATTGATTTGTTTATGTACATGTGTACATGTACTTAGGAAGAGGCCTCCCAATCTTAGTTGGGTATTCAATGATTGTTACCACCCTTATCCTATGTAGGTGGGATAGATATAGTTGTGATTAATTACACGACATGGGTTTGGTCATGATAGAATAGTATCAAATGAAGTTCATTCCATGAGAAATTATGTGGATGTTTCCCCTTATGTTTTTTTGGGTTTAGGACACCATAATCAATGTGTCTTAAGGGTGGATCATAGACCATAGTGTCTAGTGAGTGTATGAGAATCTGACATATCAATTCACTAGGACCCGGTCCACATTCTGGATGCCTTACAATGATGATTCATTTCTTTTAAGGATTAATTTTTCATTAAACACATTGGATTGATTCATTGAGTATCCTTCTCAATTTATCTCTAAAATTATTTGTCTATATATATATATACATGCTCATATTTCCACTTTACTAGATAAATTTCCGGATGTCTCTCTGATTATAGTCATCCAGGATACGAGATCTGGTTTATTATTAAGACTCTATGAGTGATGACGACTCAGTTCAGGGTCCATCGCATGATCCCTTCCTCCATGTGGATAAGAAGCAGCACCTTTACCTGTTGATGAGAATATCATCTATCCAAAGAGGTATGATGACAAGCACAAGTTGAGGGAACATCTAGTGTTCCAACATCAGAGACCGATGAGGTTCCATGATATGCTTGATCTCTATGTTGAAGGGCATCAGCTAGGTTTGGTGATCCATATCTTCAAAATTATCTCATCACCAACCGATCAGAGGGTGTATTTGGAAACTACTCTTCAACATGGATTATATGATCAATGGTGGATCCTGATTACTAACATTCACAATGAGTTTAATGTTTCATAGGAAGACATCTAGTAGCTATTTCATGAAAATTACTACCCCTCCCATATATGCTAAGTGCAGATCCATGACCTTCTGAGGATATATCATTGGGGTGATAGTGAATGATTATATTTCTAGGTTCACATCCCATATGTGCTACTCTGTTGAGTTGATCCACACTTGCTACTTAGGATTGCGAATGTTTGATCTGGGAGTCCACAAAGAGATCTGAGTTAGGTTAGTGCCCTTTTTCATCCCCACATACGCTGGGGTGTTATAGAGGGAACTTTTTATAGTGTTCTTTCAGTCTGAGGGGTTCTAGATAGTTGAACATGGTAGTGGGGACAACAGTTCTGAGTCATCTACTGAATATAGATGGTGTTAGAGATCCTAGAACATGGGAATATTCTATGATGAGGCTTGGGAATGCAGTCATATGGTGCCAATATAACATAGAGGTATAGATCCACCAAGATAGTAATGTTTCCCTTAATACATTCCATATATTCTGGGAACATATCACATTAATTTGAGGAGGTGGTTATTCACAACTCAACAAATAATGCTATAATATTCATAAAAGTGTAGTAAAAATCATTTGGGTTATATAAAAATAAATAAAAATTAAGTTATAAATTATACATATATAATATAAACATTATTTCCATCATATTCCCCACTATGAGAGTTGGTAATGTATGAATGACCAACCATCATTTTAGGAGTCGCTAGTTCACCTAAACCAACTGTATATCATTACCCATTTTGGGGATGTCTCTGTATGTTTAGTTATATAAAATAAATTAAAAAATATGAGTATTTTTATTATAATGATCATATTATTTAACCACAAAAAAAATAATTTAGGGGATGGAGAATGAAAATAAAATAAGAGATTGAGGACGAACGTTACCTCTTTTCTAGGTAACTCCATGTGGTTTCCACCGATTGGATTCACTCTATAGATTTATTACCAAATTGGGGATTCTGGGATTATGGTAGGTATTTTAATGATCATTTGAGTAGTTTTTGGGTGACCCAAATCGCTATATGCGTGTGATGAAATTAGAGGGTGTCAATGTATTTTGATAGTGGATACAGAGTTAAATTCTTGTTAATTTTGATTGGGGAATTCCACAGAACTTTTTATGAAGTAAAGTGGGTATAGTAATGGTTTAAATTCAATTCAATGTTGGATATGGTCTAAATATAAATATACAATGGATCTTGGAGGTGTTTTGAGGTCATTTTTTCTCTTATATTGAAGGATTAGTCTTTTATTAAGCTAATATTTCTCTAAATAACTACAGTTAATTATTTTATCCTTCTATAATATTTCTAGTAAAAATTATTGTCTACAATATTATAAATTATATATTATTCAAAAAATATATATGGAATCCATTTTCTAAATTCTAAATATAGAATTGGTAGAACGTAATTGAAATATAATACCACAAACGAGAGGATATGACATGGATTTGACATAAAAATGATTTAATGTATTTATAATCGATATAATATGACATTAAAATAATTTAATATATATATTTTAACCATATAAATTAATTAGATGACAAATCAGTTTTGTATAAAAATTCACTATTTTTCAATATTCATCCAAAAAATAAAACATAAGATAAAAACAACAAAAAATTAACCCTATACTATTTTTGATTATCCACATTAACAATATTTTTATATTTTGATATATATGATTTATAAAAGTGAAAAAATGAATTTGTAATATTTTTTTCCCTCAAAAGGTGGAAAACATGCCTTTATAAAATTATTTTTATTTATGTGAAATATTGTGTTTTTATCTTATACTTATCAAATATTTTGGATGAATTTATAATATATTTTGATGAATATATATATATATATATATATATATTACATTAATATAACTCCATAACTATAATAAATATAATTTAATAGGATTACATATGTTTTTGAACCAATATTTTTTATAAAACATTCCTTTATTATTCAAGTGGGGTTTCTCTCCATTTTTATGGAAATTTTCACAAATTCATTCATTTTATATTTGTCTAAATCATATATTATAACATATTATTTAATAATATTCATACCTTTTATTTTAACAGGTATGTTATTTCTTATTATATTAAATAATTACACTTTGATAAAATATTATTGTTTGGTAAAACATGATAATTCATGTAATATAAGCTATCAAACAAGGTCATTATTACAAGTAATTAAAGATAAAAAAGTTTTTTAATGAATTTAAATCTATGGAATAAATTGAATTTATTAATGTTATTAAATATACCATAAAGCCTTTAAAGGTTATACATTATCAAATAAAAAGTACTCTTTTATAATTTTAGGGGTGTTGTAGAATAAATTACCTAAATTATTTAATGATTATTCTATAGGTTTCCATGGTAATTTAAATAAATGATTTCAAGAATATATTTTTCCACATGAAAAAGAAATTTTCCTTAATAATTTTTTTTAAATTATTTTTAAATCACCATCTATAAATTTTCAAATATCATTTTCAAATAAATGGATTTCCAAAATTTTTTTATTAAAATTTTAATTTTAAGAATTATTTTTCATTGAAAATACATATTCATTAGTAATTTTTCTAGGCGTCATTTAAAAATGATTTATCCTCTACAATGACATCTATTGATGTTACATATGCCTTATTGATGATATTTTCAATGGATTGAATTTATATATACTATATAAATGGTTTATTTTTTGGGTAAGGATGTTTACATAACTTTTTATATTTAGTGGTTTATACAATGTGAAAATTAATAAGAAACATACATATTTTCTTTGGCTCTGGTATGATGAAATGATGATATGATTACAAACACTGTCAGTTTTCAATATATTTAGGTATGGTTATGTGATTATAAAACAAATTTCATTAATTTGGTAATGATATGAGGAATTTATTATAATTATATAGAAATAATATTTTTTAATTTCAATATGTTTTGGGCGTGACCTATTTATACCACTAATTAATTGAGTATATATTAATATCTTCTGTGGTAGATAAGAGAAGAATGGTCAGTGAAACTGGTTACGTTAGGGTATTTTTCCACATTAATGAACTAGGGAAGATCCTAGGATACTATGATTATTTAGGGTGTGAACACATTCTAAAACTATAGTCGTGGAAGAAAGAATTTACAGATTTAGAAATGATTTTCTATAATTATGTGTATTCCGAAATTCCATATCTCATTCAAATGTTTTTATCTCATGGATATTATTATTTGATTTCCTAATGATTATTTTCTTATGTGCTACCAATATTTGTTTTCATGATAGGAGATTCTGACCTTCCAGACACTGTGGATGGTTTTCATAAGTTATTATCATGTTACCATACCCTTATACACATCTTAAAATTACATATTTTCCATTTTTTAACCTTAATAAGAATCTTATCTCACCCTTTGTTTTGTTTCTATTCCACATGTCGTGAGTAAATGTTCTATCTTTGGAATTACAATTAAGAGAACATAATCAAAAGATATCTTTATAATTTTAAGATATCTCATTATTTAAGATGACTATTTAAATATCCCTCAAATACACTTAACCATTACAGTCCACATGATTGTGCTTGTGTAATGTATTGAATATTCATATAAAGATATTAAATATCTATGATTTAAAAGAATTGGTCATTACTTTTGGTAATATAGGAATTAATTTATTGGGAACTATTATGAGAAAACATTATCAGGACCCCTAAGAAAATGTATTTTTATTTGTTTAAGGATGAGTGAATGTATAATGAAATGAAATTGGATTTTGGTAAAGTTTTGAGTGAGTTGTTTCAAATAAATTACATTCATTCCTATATAATTGAAGGGGATGTGGATCCAGAATAGAGGTACCTATGGGTAAAAACTCTAAAATGGGTGCATTGAACTATAAGTGATTATAAAATGGTGTAGAAAAAAGATCCATACTATACCTCCAGTTTGACAATACCAAAATATTTTCATTTTAAAGACAAAAACTACATAGAAAATATTATTATGGATTTGAATAATTTTTATCAATAACCTTGGATAATCATATAATTTCACACATTTAAAAGTTGGTTTCAAAATTTAGAAATTTTATAAGTTAATTATCTAGATTATGTTTTGTCCCACAATGATTCTTTTTGGTTTTAGTATGTTATTTGGTTAGTGTTAATGGAAATAACATGAAGGAATCATATAAATAATGAATATTATTAATAATTTTGTTAATACGAAAAACCAAATTTAATGATGATTAGAGATATAGATATTATGATTCTTCCTCATCAGATATCATGATATATTTTTAGAAATGTAAAATTCAGTGAGATTCCTAGTGAATAAAATAATAGGAAGATGAAATTTTAGGATGTTTTATGTGGTAATTATCACAATGGAATGAAAAATCATATTTATAAAGGTCATGAAGGTGGGATAAAAAACATTGATGTATTTCTCAATGGGAAGGTATGATTTTATCCATGCGGAAAAGAATTTCATAGAGGGAAATAATTTCATGGAGTACAATGTCTTGTATTTGGCAATAATGGAGTAATATAGATAAATGATCAAAACTAAAGGTTATCCCCTAGAACAAGGAATGATATTTGATATAAAAAATAATTATGTTAAATGATTAATGGGTATATGTATTTGGATTCATAAATTATGTGTTTGATGTATTTCAAAAATGGTATTACAATTCTAAAATTAAGATAATATATATGTATTGAATTAATTTTGGAAGCACTAATGTCTTCATGTAAGCCTAATATATCAATAATGTATTAATCATGGGATTATGAGTTTATGATTGATCCAATGTTCAATTAAATTGAAACGTGTTTTGAGTAATTATGAGATGGATGTATATCAAAATTAAAGATATTTTATGAGATATTTATGGTAATAGATAAATTTGTTTTTGAATGATTTTTAGTGAGAATGATATTAAGGTGTAACTCCTTTAATGTTTTTGGATACTTTATTAATTATAATGTAAGCCTCTAGTGTCTAACATATCTATGATGCTAATGTAATTATGGGTCTTAATTGATCACTATATGATGTTAAAAAACATTATTTTTATTGGAAAATATTTTTCACTGGGTTCCACTTCAAGAAAATTCATTATGGATGTTGTAATGATTCATGGGGTACAACTTTAGATTACATATGATTGGGATCTGATATTTAACTTGATGTTTTGGATAAGTCTTCAGTAAGCTCATTGTATAGTTTTAGGTATCAGAACTGTGTATCATACGAAGATAAATGGTCATTTTATGAGTAAAGTTAAAACTAGATAACATATTCTATGAATTTTTATTATTGATTTAAATACTGGTTGGGATCAACGCCTTTTCAAGTTGAGTTTTTATAATATCACAACATTCTACTAAGCATTCAATTCGATACTTATGATTAATTCTAGATAAAGTAGTGCAAATTATCAATGTGTTTGAATAAATATGAATAAATAAGCCTATTGAGTTCATAGATAGTTGATGAAGTGGAAGAGAAAATTATATCCATTCAGCAACACATCAAGGAATATTGGAGTGTAATAAAAAGATATGTAGACAATTACATTGACCATATATAATTTGATGTTAGATTCAAGGTGTTTCAATGAATATCACCATTTAATAAGATGATTTTATTTTCATGGAATTGAAAAAATGACTTAGGTATATTTATTACATTAAAATTCTTGATCGTATTTTGATGGTAGCCAATCAATTTTTGGTTCTAGAAAGCCTCTATCAATTCAATGACATGTTCCATGTATCGTTCTTGAGGATGTACATATATGACCCTTCAAATGTACTGAAATTTGTCTTAAAAATATTGGATCCCAATATTAATTATTATGAAAAAAATATGATATTTTGAATTGTACATAAAATTAGCTATAAAATAAGATTACTCACCCAGTTATGATCTTGTGTTGAAACCACTAGTATGAAGATGAAATGTTGGAACTTGGTGAATTTTTAAGGTAGTAGTATTCTCATTTTTTGTTTGAGAGTGATGAATTTTCCTCAAGAAATTATTTTTATGGGTTTAATAATGTTACACCATAATATTTTTTGAATTATTATTTATTTTAAATAAATTAAAATTTCTATAGTTTAATTTAGACAAAATATTTGGTTTTAAATAAGAACATCATATTACTAATAATATTATTTAAACATGACCATTATAATATAGCCTATAAAATATACATATGAGATGAGATAAATAAAATTTTAAAAATTCTATGAAATTTTATTATAGAAAATAAAATTATTGATTAAAAATAACAATTAATTATAAATTTTTATAGATGTTTAAAAAATATTACATTATCAAATAGAGAATTATTTTAATTTTCCTGAAAAATAATAATATTAATTTTCGAAGTATTTTAAAAATTAATATTCTAAAATAATTATAATTATTTAAATCATCATGTAATAATTATATTTGCAGGATTTATTGGTCTTTTTAAAAAAAGATTAAATTTTTAATCAATGGTGGAAAATATCCATTTAATGAAAATATAAAAATAGTTTAGGCTTTTGAACATTTTCTCTTTGGAAATTCACCCTCTCAACATGTTTCTTGGAAAAATTGTAATTTTTTTTCTCACTTATGTGAATGAAAGATGGAAAGATGGATTCCATTATTTTTTTAAGAATAATTAATATTAATGACTTCATTAATTTATTTTTTGAACATAATGAATAACAAAAATCCAATATATTACTTACTGCAGTTGAGTTAAAAATGTGTTTACTGGGGGTAACACTAAAATGTAAAGGGTTAAAAATGACCCAAAAAAATTATAAATTACTATTTTATGGAATTATTTAAATATTATATATTATTAGATAAAAAAATTATTTTGGATCTTGTGTAATGAGAAATAAGTGGGTATTCGATTTTACCTTAAAAATATTTTATATGTGGTCCTCTCCCCTGTTATAAAATGTAACCCCTATCCTATCCTCTTGAAATTTAATAAACTAGTTGTTTCATCTAATAAAATCTCTAATAAATTCACTAATTCACTTATTCCATCAAATAATATTTTTTAGAAATACATAAAAATAAACATTTTGGTGAAGACAAATGTATGTTATTTGAAGTAGAGGTAACACCGCTAACCAATCATTTTAATATATTCATTACCCCACCATATCTAATTAATATCTAAAAAACCTCATATAATTACCCTAGAATAATACATATAATGATATGCTATTATGTTATTGGAATAACAAAAATCCTATTGATATTCTATGTAATTAGTTATGAAGTAATGATTCACGTTTATAATGAACTACTACCTCACAAACTAATGCAGTTAGTTTTCAATCACCACGTATCAAATAAATATATAAAATTGGATTCATTATTTATAATTATTATTTATGATATATGTTTTCCTCTGAAATCATTATATCAGGAATAAATTCTTAAATTACATCTATTGTGAATATGATAACACCGTTCACGTGTATGGAGGACTACAACCTTTCGTTGCAACAACATTCATTCATGTTTCACATATATAGAAATAAACACATTTTTAATGATTATATTTGATATTTATTAAATAAAAATGATTCTGGAATATTTATATGTGCTTTAAATGTTTTTATTTTAACCCATCGATAAAATTTAAGTAATAATAGTGCTTATGTATAACATGTTGTCTTAATGAATGGTGTATTTAATTCTTGATCACAAAAGTTTATAGAATTATATAGACATATATATAATGAATACATATGATATTTATATCATGGATAATATTTTTTATTGGATTTATACACAATCAATTTAATATGATGTTCAAAACATACATGAAAAACAAATTAGTTATTTCCTAAACACGACATTAACATGAAATAGTTAATTAAAGGGTTGTAATGGTAAAAATTAAATCATATATGGTATTATATATATGTATGTTTCTATATTAGATTAATAATAATCTTTTATTTATTATAAAGGGGGATTGAATTTGTGAAATGGGAGGAGATACATAAGGTAAGGGTTTTGTAGTTTGTCTTTCATTTCTTAATGACATTATCAAAATTTCCATTAATTTATTATTAATGATTTATATATTGCACCATAGAATTGTTATATCATGAATATTTACATTTCAATGATATTTAGAGTTTTGTTTTTTGATTTTCCTAATTATAAATAATAATCCCAAATATTACTGAATTTCTATGGGATTTCTTTTACACTTTTTTCTTCTGTGAGGTACATTCAATATTCACCACATATTACATATATATGGTGAATTTATATCCCTAAAATTTATCTTATTATAACTCTATTGAAAATTATTTTAATATAATTATCCATTTCTGGATATCTCTTTCATGGGGTTTATGGAAAAATAATTAACTAAGCAGTAATAGATTTTTGTCTCTGAACTACTTCATTAAGAAAAATGCTATGTTATTAATGTGATTCCATATAATTGTATATAAAGAACCTTTGACATATAATATCATGAGTTTATATATTGCCATAATATTTTATGATTCAATTAATTTTATTCTTTCATGGTAATTATGATTTCAGGTTACAAAAATTAGTAAGAGTTTTATGTTACAATCTAATTATTTATGAGGATTTCTCATGATTTTATTTCTGATGATAAAATCATAGGATCCACATCTCAATAAATTCATGAAATTTTTTCTCCTATGATTATTTCATAGTAAATCGTGTTATTCCATCTAATTTCATTCATTATAAAATAATGAGTTCCAAAAAAAATTTATGAAAAATTATAATTATTCCTCTCTTATGTTGAAACACATTTTCCATTGAAACCCATCTTTTCCAAAAAAATATTATAAAAAATTATTTATAATTCTTAAAATTATTTATAAAATTAAAATTTACACATTTTTTACTTTATAGATGTTTTATTTAAGAGAATATCAATCTAACATTTTAAATAATGCATGTTTTTCATTTAGTCAACACACCATCCTACTATCTATTACTACTTATATCAGTTATAAATAGGAATCACATAACCATATTCTAATCATATAAGTAAATGAATATTATTTTTTAAAATATTCTATATCAAATCTTCTACCCCCATAATAATTTTATGTCCCGAGAATGATGGGGGATACAATGGGGGAAAACCTTAGAATAATCTATTGAATCATCCCTTAGATTTACCACCATTATATTCTAAATTGAAAAACAATGAACACCATGTATCTGTGTATGTACCCCTAAAACATCCATTTATATAATTTTGTATTCATACAGAGGGTTCACTTATTATGGTTCATCAACAGATTCCTCCTCAGTTCTATTTTATTGACTTTTAAATGACATGGTACCAGACATCGTCAATAGATAAAAAGAAATCATCTTTCAATATAAGAAGAAAATAAAATCAATCAACAATAATTCATCATGGATATATAAATATCTAATTAATGTTTTTAAAAAGTCTAAATTTATACCTTATAATTGTTGTAATGTGAAATTTTTGAAACACCCATTGTATATTAAGTCTCATTACAATGAGAGATTTTTGGTACTTAATAATAACCCACCGTTTATTTATATTAATCCTTATCACATGTCTACAAATAAATCATAAATAATATAAAAACATC
This sequence comes from Viscum album, assembly GCA_963277665.1. Classification (NCBI taxonomy): domain Eukaryota; kingdom Viridiplantae; phylum Streptophyta; class Magnoliopsida; order Santalales; family Viscaceae; genus Viscum; species Viscum album. Next base: position 1,118,120,679 of record OY728146.1, read on the forward strand.
CATAAATATAATATACTTCCTTTTATTGTAGGTTTTTCAGAACAAACCAAGTTGACTAGATTAAGAGGTAACCAAATAACTCATAACAAGAATCTAACGGACTTACTAATCCCAAAAGGGACATTGACTGCTGTTAGTTTTTAGAAATAATTAATAGTATATTATTTATTCCCATTAATAGTTCATGATGAAAAAAATACAGAAAATAATTCATAAAATTTTTTCATTACACATACTCATCAAGAAAAAACTACAATATGGTAGACTATAACAAAGTCAGAAATAAGATATGAAACCATGTTATAAAAAACGATCTTGTAATATCTTATGTATCACCTAATCCACCTATCTCTAAGAAATTATAATTTCCCACCCTCAAGAAAACAAATTTACTATGATAATTTATTTCCCTTTTCATGTACCATGGAAAAGAGAGTCTAAAAACACATGAAGCCAAAGGTGGTGCATAAAAATAGTAACCCATTTGGACGATAAAAATTATTTTATAATAAATAAAAATCAAATAATTAAAAAAATCATGTTTAAATAATATATTTCATTTTAATATTTTTAAATTTCATTATAATTCATGATTTTCAAATCCATTTGATAATAATTATTTACTAATCAATAAAATAACATTACATAAAATGATGCCTGAATAATAATGTAAATTAAATAAATATTTAAGAATCAATATATAAACACTGGAATGTATAAATAATTTTTAATTTTATAACCATATTTATAAACCTAGGGTTTAGTGAGATCAAATCTCAATGATCCTCACATATTTTTTATATATGGATCCATGTGTGCACACTTTTTAACATTGTTGGAATATGGGGAAGAAGAATTCATCCTAATTAATTTACTACCTACCCTCACCATGTTTAGTATTATTTACATCATAAATACACGGATTGGTATATCTAATACATATATATCAAATTTCTTCTAGACAACCCACCTAACTACCAATGCATCCATTTGAATCAAGGCAATCAATCAATGATAAGATAATTCAGAACGAATAGGTTGACAAATAATCTCTCAAGAATACCTTAATAAAGTTTCCAAACATACAACTTCATTTCCAAAATAATAAATAATTGGTTATCTATTAATTTAATGATTTTCCAAAAAACTTCTTTCTTTTAAAATCTATAGAACTATTCCTACCATATTTTCTAAAAATTATATTGATATTAGTTGATTCAAAATCTTTAATTTGATTTTTTTTTCAAATTTTCACACATAGATTAAAATTTAGAGTCAACTAGGTTTAACAAACAATATATCATTATAATTTATTAAAAACAAATTATTTATTTATGATTTATGAATAATTTAGATATAATTTTCAAATAATAAATGAAAAAACGATTTCAATTGATAAAAATTTCATTACTTATCCAATTACCATAATAATATAATCATCAATCACCAAAATAGGTTACAGAACTAGAGGAAAATGAATTGATAAAATCGAATAATAAACAATTTTTAATGAAAAATTCAAAAATTGAATCCTATATACAATATATTCATAATATTTCACATCACTCAGTAAAAAAGAAAAAAAATTGGATAAGGGAATTCATAAATAGTTTGAGGACAAACATTCTGAGTGTGGTTCAATGATTGAATCAAAACATTCATCAGTGATGAATACTATTCAAAAAGGAAAAAAATATCTCAAAGAGAGGACAAAATTGCATGGCTCAATTTATTTGTGATGGATACTTTTAAATAAATAGATTTCAGGATCATGGGAAATTAATTATGACACATACCATTCCAAACACACCAAAATCAGTTTTAGTAGTTTAGGGGATTATTCCAGAAATTATTCCTATGCTATTATAAATGACACCATTTTGATATTAGTTATATATTGAACACATTATCCAGTAAATATACCTCCTAACATACACTAGTATATTTTTAGGAATTGTATATGTCTCTCCATCCGCTAGCTTTTTAGTGGCCCTCACCAGTGATAGGATGGACAACCATTATTTTAATTAGTTAAAGGCCACTATGAACTATCATTCAATCAACCCAAGAAATCTCTTAAACTATCAATAAATATTAAAAAATTCATACCAATCTGTTGAAAGTAATGGAAAAGTAGAAACAATAAATAATGAATAAAATCATCCATGTTCCTGTATGAAAATCAAGAGGAGAAAAAAAAATCCATGGTATTTAGTTGAAAGAATGTGTTAGGTTGTTACATGTCGTATGACTAAAAAATATTAATTATTTTTCATGATAATGAAATTTATTTATATAGTGGAAATATTATATAAAATTTAATTTTTTTAATTTATAAAACAATGTTTTTACATTTTGAAAATAATTCAATATATTACAAAAATAATAGTCTTTCACTCGTTATTTTTATTAATTTTGTTATGTGAAAAATTATACATCATATTACATTCAATGTTACATAAAAATAAAATTGGTAAAATGAAAAAACAATAATGTGGTCACAATAAGATATATTGATAAATTTTTTTATAAAAATAAAATTAAATTTTATGAATACACATATTCTAATAAATTGTTTTCACATATTACATGAGAATATATAAAAATTAATTTTTATCACAAATTGATTAATTTATAAAATTTTATTCATTTTTAGAACCATCACTTCTATATTAATTAAATTATAATTATAATTTTATTCATTATAAAAAATTTTATATTTAATAATTATTTACCATGTCGAATAGAAGTCTAAAAAATTAGAAAATATATGTGTTAATGAAATTAAAAAATATCTTGAATATCTATAAAACTCTGTTATTGAGAATTTTTGAACCTTACCCTTTTACCACTATATTATTTTCCATTATTGGATCTATTTTACATTTGTATAGTGACATACCTTTTATATATAACAATAATACTACCACTCTCCCTTACAAAAGTACCAATTTTAACCCCCTTCTGTTCTCAAGCAATGACTCTTGAATTAGGCCAAACATGAAATCATAACACCTAATAATAATAAAAAGCTCATTTGGGTTTTATTATTTTTCATATGTCCCCCCAAAATGTCTTAATAAATTTCTTTTAGAGGAGAAATTCTAAAGTGTAAGGTTACATTATCAATTTCAACTATTTTATTCATTTCCATTCCATTTCATATACTAGAAAATCACACAAAATATATAAATTAAATTAATATAACATATGTACTAAAAATATTATTAATTTCTCCTATAAAAATTTGATATAAAATATCTACCAATTATAAATTCCACACAAGTAGTGATAATATCAATATGTGTACTTGGGGACTATCGCCTCCATGAATAGGGTGCCATCTTTTTCACCCCTTACTCATATGGTGGTAAAAGTTTTTTTCAATGACTAATAGTGTATTTATAATATTATTATGGTATTTCATTTATAATCTATATACCATAATATTTCCAATCTATATAAGTGTAATGTGTATCAAATGAATACATGTAAACTACCACCAACAAAAATGTGATTTAATTTAATTTAAATTATATTATTTTTAATTATAAAACTGTATTATAACTTGGTTATATATCATTAAAACATCTAAATAATAATATTCTTCTTCTATAATAATCATATTATTATAAAGTAATCAATTTAATTAATTATACATATCCATATATTATAGAATGTTTATTTGGGAGTGATTGACTATATACATGAAGAATTTTATATATTCATATCACGTGTAACTATGGAAACATAAAAACATGTGATATTAGTCAATAATAAGTAATTAAATTTATGGTTACATAATTATAATATTAATATCAGTCATGTAAATCCATTATATTTGTTAATTTTTTATTTTAAATTAATTTAATATTTTGATATTTTTCATTTCAGGAAAAAATTAATATATATTTTTTTATATTAAAGGGAAAAGTATGTCCTGTGTTATAGGAAACAGAAATTCAGTATGTGAATTCAAAAAACACTTAAATTGGTTTTATATACAATAAATGATTTGTTTTTCTTATATTGCATTCAATTCATGTATCCCTTTGATGGAAGATGTTAAAAATAAGTTCTGTTTCACCAAACATCAATATTCTTTTAATATGAATAATAAAATATTATCATATCTACCACATATATATTTAAATTGATTATAAAAATAATATTAATAAATTTTTGAAAATATGATTTAATCAAGTATATAAAATTAATCTATTGGTTATCAATTAATAGAAGTCAATGTAACAAATATTTTAATATATAAAATTAATTTTTTATTAAAACAATTTTTATACATACAGACAAAATTCAATATAAATAATTTTAAAAAATACATTTGATTATGGATTTCAATAAATTTATTATTATATATTCAATCATTAATTTTGAAACTCCTACAATATATTTCATAGATATGCAATTATAATTAAACAAATGTAATGAATAAAATTATGTATTTTTTCATAATCTAATTTTAGCACCTTTTAATGGTAAGGAAATTTAAAAATAATTTTTTAAAAATTTTAATATTAATTTTAAAAATGAAAATAATTTTTGGGGGTGTAGTATCAAAATTTACATTTGGTTTTTTGTTGTTATTTTTATGAGATATAATATTTTTTTATTAATTGTGAAAAACATTGAAATTTATTACAAAACGATATTTTCATATAATTTATTTATAGAGTTAATATAATTTTGTGATGTATAAATCATTAAATAACAGGTTTACATCAATTATTCAAATTTAGGTAATTATAATAAATTTTGCATTGAAATAGATAATATAAACAATTCAATCATTTACAATTTTTAATTTAAAACCACACTAGGTCATCCCATCCATTAGAGTAAATTTTAATTAATAATATCTAGTTATAAGTTTATAATTTTGAAAAATTGTTTCAATAATTTGATGAAGAGTAATATAAAATTTATAAAAATTTCCAATTATTTTGTGATAAAAAATATTAGTGAAAGTAATTAAAATTAAATGTATTGATAATGAAAAAAATAAGTTTAATAGAGGACTAAACAATAATATTAATGGAAAAAATTAAATGAAAAGATATTTAAAAAATAATAGAATAGAAATATTAATACCCTAAAACTTATTTTATCTAATTAGTACAATTCATGGTGCAAATTGACATGATAAACCACTTGGTGGAACTCCCATTTCAAATTTTTCTATGAATTCCACTATTCCTCTACTATAAAAGGGCACACACCTCCCACTTATTTACTCCAATCAAGACCATGAGATCAAAAAAATTGTACAAATATAATATCCTAACTTCTATACATTAATCCTATAAGACACCCTTTATGATTTTATTTAATCAAGGATGCCCTTTGGTTCAAACCAAGAGGATTTACCCAATGAAGAGGTATCATCTTTCCGCAAGATCCTTTCATTTATTTTAAATCTCTACAACTTCAATTACTATTATTAAATGGTTATATAGTACCTTTAATATCTCACATATATTTTTATGTTGCTATTATAAGTGGGTTACCTACAGTTACACACACTTCTATATAATGTGTAACAAACTTTCTGATCATATGTATGGAAAACTAATGCCCCACGGAATGATGTTGTTTCTATTTTCTTTTACAACCATTCATGGTTTGGAATTATGAAGGAATATATTTTTTATATGATATATATGATATTAATGTAACATTTCATATTTCATAATTATTATATAAAACACACTATCCTACATACAATTTTATGTATCTATTATAACATCGTTTTTTGAAGTGCGGACTACCACATCCTCAATACAATGTGATTCATTCAAACATTCCCTAGAATGAATTAATGATGGATTTAATTAATATATATGAAATATTGTAAATATTAATTCACCATTATTGTATATATATATCTGTGTGTATTCCATTTACATTATTTCATTCAGTACAATAATAAAATGGAATCAACGTTCAAGTATATGTTCAACCTACCAACTCCATGAGTGATGTATTGAAATTCATACATATATATTTTATATATTGTTATAAATAAATATAAATGGGATATATCTGATATTTAATAAAATTTATTATTAAAATAATTAAATCATGATCTTCGTTATATAATCAACAATAACAAGTCAAAACATATATGAAATAAAATAAATGATATTTACCAAAATGTAACAGAGAAATAAAATTGACAGTAAATAAGTAATATAAAATCAAAACAAAATATTATATGGTATTATAAATAATAAAATGGTTCTCTAGAATATGTATAATATGGTTAAAATATATTATATAGTAGTTATGATCATGTACAAAGAATGTCAATACTAATTGTAAGGGTTTTTTCATCTCACTTTTCATATTCGGGAGATACATGAAATGTTCACCACTCTTTTATTTTCAATTGTTTATATAAATCCCATGAATATAGTGTATGATAATTTTAATTAAATTTATGGGTATTTATATATCCATTTTAGCATATTTCTTTTTTGGGGATTACATTTCCAATGTAACCAAACTGGTAAAGTAGTGTTGTCTCAATTTTCATTCTTCGAGACACATAACATATCATGCACATTTTTTCTTCTAATATGTGTATATTTAATACTTTTAAAATTTTATATCAGGAATATAATTACTTTATATATAATTTATTCTTATTTAATTTCATATTCTTGCATGCAGAGTATAATTCAATGATACCATGTTATAAGAGTTTATTAAAACAATATCATTGTTTGTCATGATTGATTATGATTTTATTTCAATTAAAAAAATATTTATGATTCCTATATCAATAATTATCTTTATTTTTCCAATCATGTAGTTAATAATAATAAAATTCATGTTTTAGAGCCCTTTACCACTCAATGTTAATTAATATTATAAATAAAGGGTTTTCCTGAAAACCCCACTTTATCTCTATATTCTGATATAAAACATATTTATTTCAAACATTGTTTTCTGAAAATATTTTTAAAAAAATCTTAATATTCATTTATGATCCTTAAAATAATTTTTTACATATGATTTATCTTTTATGAAATATTTTGATAAATATAATATTCACTTCATTTTCTAACTGATGAACATTTATTATTTTTTTGCGGTGCAAAAGGAATGTTTTTCACTTACATACCTTCTCGCACTCACGATGTTCATCTATTAAAATATTTATATATAAATATACAATTTTATTTTGAATAATTTTTTGTTTCTTAACAATCTAGATATTCAATTTTTATATTTGGTTTCAAAGAATTTTTTTACAAAAACTGTTTACACTAATTTTTTTTTTAAATAAATATTAATGATCAATTTATATGTTTTAAAAAGGTTGTTTTAGAAGAAAATGATTTCAATGATTTCCAAGATTAATTTTTATTTTTTCATGCTATATTCAAAGAAATTGTGTTGAAATTTTTTTCTTCAATATATTATATATTTTTTAGGAAAAATTATTTTTATATGTTTTCAAGGATATTTTATATGTTCTCAAGGTAAAATATTTCGAAAATGATCTCAAGGCTCCTTTTTATGTATAAAAATTTGGTTTCTAGATTCCTTTTTATTTTTTCAATATTATTTTCATTGAAAATGGTTTACAAATGGGTTTATGTTTTGGAAATCAATTTTAAATACGTAAAATATATTTTCGATAAAAATTGATTATAAAATAATACAGAAAACTATTTTTCATTGAGGATGATCTCTGTTAGTTCCACTCAAGACTTTTTGGGGAATTGATTCATTATTTCCACATCCATTATTTTCTTTAATGGTTTATGTTTTGATAGAATATGATTTGTGAAACATGTACCTATTTTAAGGGTTATATGTTTAATAAATCTATTTTTTAATAACTAGTTATATGTTTATGAACCATGTTTCAATTCAATGGGTTACATTATAATGAAATATGCTTCTTTCTACCGCTTTTACTATATTAAATGTTTATGAATCATGTATCTTTTTCAATGCTTGTTATATGATTACATTTTTATGATAACCATTCCATTTCATTGGTTATGATATGAAAAACATTTAGGATCTAGTGACACACATATGTATGATTAAATTATGGGATGGGTGGGACCTATATCTCCATCATTTTCATTAGGTAAATAATTATATATCATGATAAAGTAATTAATTAAATGGGGAGTGAACTTAGATAATTAAAGATATTTATATGCTAATACAGTACTGGGAGTGAACGATGCATAATAATATCTTCAAGAGAGTAAACCATTACTACAAATATTATATGTATTGTGATATCATAATACAAATATGGTGTTGTTAGTGATTCCATAACTATTATTGAAATCATTTTTATATTATTATGTTATTATGATAAATTCTATTTCATCTTAAAATTATATGATTCCATGATTTATTTTCATTTATCCCATATGATTCATGACATATGAAAATCCAATATACATTCCACTACACATGTATATGTTTATTGATATCCATTGTATGATCTTAAAATGTGAATCTAAGTTTCCCATTCCCTTATGATCATGTTATACTTATGTATCTCTTTCATTTTTATCACTAATCATAGTATATCACCACATTTTTATAATTCCATTCCATACGTTATTGTGATAAGTTTTGTGAAGATGTACTAAGTAAAAGATATTTTTTTGAAACAATTAAAATTATTCATTATGTTAGAATAAGTTCTTATATATTTCCAAATATAGATAACTATTGTAGTAATTAGGCATGATTTTCTTATATTTGATGAATATTCATATAAATGTTTTTAATATCTAGTTATGTTAAGAATGTGTATCTATTTTTAGTATCAAAGGAAATGATTAGTCAATATTTAGATACTAGGAAATGAAAACCTCTATGATATATCTTAGTATATTTATAAGGATTTGTCATGGTATATCTATAAGGATATTTATATAGGTGTGTTGGTGTTTAGGAAAATGTCTTGGATTGTGGGTAAAGGATATAGTTAGTGGTTTCATAGAAATAAATACATGTTTGGACACTAAATGTGGATGAGTAACTGGAACATATATACATAGGGGTAACATAAAAACATCGTTTTTAGAAAGACTCAATCCAGAAATGGTTCATGAGAAAAATCCTTGATACAATATTAGTTTGACACTCCTGGGGGATATGATTTGGGAATTCCAAAAATTATTACAAAACATCAGGAAGGATTGAAATGGAAGAAAAATTGGAATAATATATGATTAACCCAAGGAGTTATAGACTAAAAATTATATTTAAGGAATTATACCCTGTATATGGAATTTTCCATGATTATGTGCTTCTATAAATTTATAAGTGATGATCACATATTGAATTCTATTTTTAATGAATGGAAGGAACAAAAAAATTGGATTTTTATTGGATGTGATGGTATTTTTTTGATGGGATATATAATGTGTTGATTGTTGGGGTGAAAGATTTTGTGATAATTTATAATCCATTTTCATGAAACACGATAAATAATGTGTAACTTATCTAGATCTAAAAATCACCAAATATGAGAATAAAGGATTTTTCTGAGATTTAGGGTAATAGAGACTATAAAAAAATCCATTTTAGTTTTATTTGTGTCATGAATGTTGAAATTATATTCCAGGAAAATTTATTATAGGATGAAGAATGTTTTTTGACAGTGGATAATAATGACACAAAGCATGTAACTGCCAAGAAAAAATGAAAAATTTTGTTTATTGAATTGATGTGGATATTGGTCTGATTAAGATGTAATAAAAGGTTATATAATTCTTGTTTGGCATGAATTGTCAATATGTAAATTGATTTCCTATATATAAATCTCTCAATGAGAATCCACATAGTGGTATGAATAATAGTTATGATGGTGATGATGCTTAAAATATATATGAAATGTCAAATTAAAGGAGAAATAAGGAATAATATGAGGAATCATTGTTAATGGAATATTCTTGAATTAGAATAATACTTGTTTTTATTTTTTAATTCAATAACTATGAATGTTGATTTATGTAAGAATTGTTCAATTGATGTTTTTCTAAGGATTTACAATAATTCATTGAATATATCATATGGACTACAAATGTTATTTAGAGGAAATGTCATTTTCACGAAAACACATGATTAAGGAAAATAATACATTCAATATGTTCCTTTATTTAAATTTATGTTATTTTAATAATGATATGTTGGATATGAAATTATTTATTTGAAGTACTTATTACATTGGAACTAATTATTCAGTTGATGACAAGTGACTTCAGATATCATTGATTATGTTTACAACATTTTTTGATTTTGAAAAAATTATATAATAACAATTGATATAAGAAAATTTGCATGTTTAAAATAATGATTTTTGGTAATTTAGATTATTAATTGGTGTCAAGGAAATACATGATATAGGTATTCACATGTTTGGTAAGAGACAACCAATATCTTCTTTATGGTATATAGTAGATAAATGGTAAAAAAAATTTCAGATATTTAACAAACATATTTCATAATGTTTTGGAATTAAATTTTTTTCAAGGTTTATAAGGATGATAATTAATAAAATGGTTTAAGATAAACATTGCATATGGTTTTGAGATTAATGTATTGTTTCACAACATTATTCTTTATGCATATTTAATAACATATGATAAACTATTATTGTGACTAAAATATTTGGAATGGACAACCATTATATTCATGGGTCTCATTATCTATTAATTATTTAAAAATGATAAATTAACCTTCATTTTTGTGAATGAGACATGCTGTTGATGTTGATACATGACCAATAAAGGTTGTAGTTTTTCTTGAAATCATGTAAGTATATATTTTCTGGAAAATTGTTCTACAATAGGAATATTTATCTTGATCCCAAAAAAGTTAGCATTGTACCATCATTTAGGATGAATGAAATGTTCCTTCAGATCATCACCAATTTTTTGGAAATTTTCTTTGTTAATTTAATTCTAACCATATTCTCTATACTTCTTCATTAGAACATAATAGCTATATCTCTCTTTGATATAAATGTTTTCACCATCAACCAATTTCTTTTATTTGGATACTCATTAATTAGTTACATTTGGTAACAATTATGGTTCGAATTTCATTTAATAAAGGATATTTTATTATAAATTTAAAAAATTATAGTTTATAAGAAATGAAACTCCATGTAATAGATAAATTATATACTAGATGAATTTAGAGGGTTAAATTCATTTTAAGGGGATAAAATATTACACTATGGGAATTTTGGAATTTTGTTGAAATAATTTAATATTTTGATATAAAAAATTCAAACAACACTGAATATAGATTTTTTTTATATGAATGACCTATGTTTGGATTATGTTATACTCAAAAGGAAGGCATGATTACATTAGACACAAAAATTATATTATTATACGATACATGAAATATTATGTTTGGATTTTATTACACAGAAATCTAAGTCTCTTTGATAGCTTGTGTAACAAAAAAGGTCTATCTTTTAATAAACAAAAGTATACTATTAATATAATTATCACATGATTATTATATCTATCACCTATACATTAAAATTTATGATATGAATATGGTCAATAAAATTGTAAATATATGATTTAAAAATGAGAAAAAAATTAATCATTTTGATATAATTTAGTATATGTTAGTGTAAAAATATTTGAAAGCAATGAAATTAATTGTCAATGAAAACTATTTTTCTATATATAAACACAATTTATATCAATAATTATAAAAAATCACTTGTGATTATTGTTATAAATATATTTTTTATATTATATATTCATATATTATCTTTACAAGAAATGTTTAAACATGTTTTACCTTTAATTTAAAATGGTTACAAAAGAATCCTTTTTTGTATTCATTGATTGATGTAATTTTTAAGGTATTTATATTGAAAAAGGGATATTCAATATATATATACTTACCGGCTTCCATGAACATAATTTCCATTAATATTAAAAAATAGAAATTTATTTTAAATGAAAATGTTTTCTTAATATTTTATACATTCATTATCATTAATGTGGAATACAATAAATTGTTTTTAAAAAATTATAGTTGTAATAAAAAGTGGTCAATGTAAATTTCAGAGCTCCAATTATATTTTTTCAAAATATTATTTTAATATAATTTTAACTCAATGATTTCTAATATTATTTTTTGTGATTTTTTGTTATTTTCTAATAAAAAGGCTATAATAAATATTTAAGAATTTTTTTGTTTTCTAGGAGTAATTATCTCAAAAATTATTCAATATAATATTAAATTTCATTAAGGGAAAATATTTCTATTTTATTTTAAATATTTTTTAAAAAAAATCATAGAAAGTTGTTTTCTAGATTTTCTTATATGTTTTGAAGATTATTTAAGTAAAATTATTTTAATATTTTTTTTATGTTTTAATAATAATTTGTTAAATAAGAAAGTATATTTTTCTCACGAAATTATCTGTTCCTAATTATAAAAACTTATATTTCATGTAGGATGACATCTGTTGGTGTTACCTATGCCATTATGGGGAAATTATTAAATGTTTTCACTCATATTCATATATATAATGGTTTCAGTTTAGATGGACTGATGTTTATAAACCTTGTTTCTCTCTTCTAGGATTTATGTTTACAAACCCATTTTCTTATTCAAGGGTTATAAGTTTATGAAACCAAAATATATTTCATGGGTTATGTGATTATGATACCATCTTATTTTCATTGGTTATTCAGGATTAAATGATTATAAAACATATCTTTTTTTCATAGGTTATTATATTATTATAAGTTTTTTAATCCCATTTTATTACATTGGTTATTATATGATAAATATTTATGATACATTGTGACACGTATGTATGAATTAATAATGAGATGTTTTGAAACAATATCCACCAACAATACATTAGGTAACAATCTATATCATATTAGATAGACATGGCTAGAATGGTGCGTGGACTCTGTCTCGTAAGGGAAATTTTCCAAAAAGATGATATTTATATTAAACCTTTACTAATATGATTAGAATAGGAGTGAACCATGTCTATAATGCTGGTATAGAGAGTGAACCCATACAACTAAGATGGATTTAGTAGGAATTATTTTACTACTATGGTACAAAATTTTATATTAATATGAGTCTACCACAAATTCAATGTCATATTATTATGATATGTTTTCATGGATTACGGTATAACTCCACATACTATTAATTTGATATAAAAAATGAATATTTATGAAATAACTCATTTATATGATCTTTGATATTTATGTTATGATATTGAAATTATATTCTCATGTTTTCATACATTTATTCTCATGTTTTTTGACTATGTAATTTGTTTAAGCATTCTAATCATCTATGATCACCAATATCATATGTTTCCATTATAAAGGGTTTGAAGAAGGGATTGTGTACAGGTAGTAAAGTGAATGATCATATTGGGAAATATTGAGGTTTTTTCACGGAGTTAGAACAAATTTATTCAATGTTTTGAAGGACACTAAACTATTATAGTACACATGAATATATTTTTTATTGTGATGAGTATTAATTTAAAATGAAATTATATATGGGTATGTTATTCCATGTTAAGTATATATCCTGTTATTATGAAACCACGTAGATTTTTTAAAAATTAACAAAAAAACATTATCCATAACATCATTTCCCTGAGTTGTAAATACAATTATAACAAGGTGAATTTAAAACATTATACGTTCTAAAAAATATATATTAAATTACATATAATGATATCTAGGTTATTATTTCACAATTTAAAAACATCAATTTTCACTTCTATTATAAATGCAGTATTAAACATCATGATTAAAACAAATAAAAATATGAGGATGAAACCCAAATGTTACCGACAAAATTATTTAAAATAAATTTTTAGAAATTTCGTTTAAAAAGGATTAATGTAATGAATATAGTGTTTGAATAATTTATTATGATATTTATTTTAATTAAACAGAGGATTCATGTTCCATCGTGAAATTTATGAATTAATGAAAAATGTATTTACATATCAATAATACATCATTGAGATATGATTCATTGTAACTACTTGATTTATTTTTGTGGTATATATATTGCATATAGAATTATCAAATCATATTTTTTCATGAAATATTAGTTATTTGTAAACACATCCTATTCTCAAACTTTTATGGGGATTCAATTCAAAAGAAGACGTTGATGTATGTGTTTTTAACTGTAAACTAGTTTTATTATTTATAATTTTTAATATTGAACATCCATATTAAAAGAATTATTTCATTAAAAAAATGTTTTTAGGTTATAATATCACTTTTTTAATGAAAAAGTGGTTTTTTAAAATTAACCACCTTTATGATTTTTATCTAGATTAATGTATTCTAATTTTATGAATAATTCACATTATCCATAAGGAATTTTTGACATTCATATCCACTTTTTATCCCAGTTCTATTATTTTACATTATATTTCGACACCTCGTTATTGTTTATTACTAATGATATTTTCAATTACCTTTTCATATTCTCAAAATTAATACATTTGACTATTTTTGGGAAGAATGATTTTGATAAATTTTATTTAATATGTTAATATCATATTTTTTTATGTTCATTTTATTAATTTTCAACTCAACATTTCCTTGATATTGTTATTATGTATTTTTGAGGTTCAAATATTAAATATTCCTTTTTGAGGTAATTGATTTCAAAATTTATCCCTTAACCATTTGAAAAAATATGTTTTATTGTGATAGTAAATTTATCTTTTAAGGTAATTTTAAAATAATTATGTAAATACTCTTTCATGAATATGATTTAATTTTTCAAATGAAATTATAGGTTTTATTTATAATGGTATTAGTTTTCATGAATCTCTATATAAAAATTGTGAATTAAATTTTTTTGCATGATTCATTTTATGTAGATTTTTTAAATTTATAATGTCAATTATTGTGATACCATTTAGAGATATTATGAACTATTGTTTTGTATAGGTTCATTATGATGTGATGAATTACAATTTAATATTTGAATACATATAGTTGATAATTGATGGAAGGGGTTATATATGACCCTCCAATGTGATTGTTATGATTTCATATCTCTTGCGATGATGACATTTTATAGGAATGTTAGGGGGGAGACATTGTTCAAAATTTTGTTTCACAACGGTGATACAAAAATAGTTATTTTTTAGTTTACTGTGTGATTGTTATTTTGGTAGCTTTGTTGAATATATTTATTTATTATAATGTTTGAATCATTATTTAATGGATATTACACTAATAGTGATGTGGCTAGAATTATTGACATGGCTGTTGTGCGGATGGTATATAGCTTTCTTTTTTACAAATATTTCTTTGTTAACATGATACATATAGCATTATTTCATTTTGTGGGTCGGTACATTATACATGTAGCTTTGTTGTCTTGTTCGTTATTGGAATGTGGGAAGGGTATCTCTATTAATTTTCTGTCTATGAATTTTAGTTTATAAGCTCTGTCCAAATTATTTTTTATGATTATTTTTAACATAATATATTATTATTCTATGTCTTAATGACATTCCCTTTCTAATTATAAAAATAAATACATCCCTTATCTTATGTTTTTTTTCACTCACTAATTTATCATGGTATATGTATTCTCATTTGAGAGATCATGCATTAATATAGTTACTTATGGAAAAATTTAATTGATCTTTATTATTTTAAAAAAAATATTTTTACACTGTTCATGTTATTTTATATGCTTATTATCTAACCCTCAATGAAAAATTGATGTGTTTTTTCATTACTAACCATTTTATCTCAAACAGTTCTTAGTCTTCCATTCATGATGTTATGACGATATGTATAACTAAAAATAATCCTAGAGGGGGTTCTAAAGTGTTTCGATTATGGATAATTGTATGCAAGTATCATTAAATAATTAATATATGTAGATGACTCGTAAAGTCACTAAAACATATGTTCATGGGATTGTGTACTTATTAGTGAGATTTAATGTTTAACAATGGAGAATGATTTAAAATAATTATATGTTGGCCATTTTCTATCTCACTGCGATTCAATGTTAGTATTTAATAAATGTTTTCTCTCCTTAGACATGAGATTACAGATTTTGGCAAAACTAGATTGTATATGGGATGGTTTTATTAATTTATCATGATTAATTTTATTGATTTTATGGATTAAGATATAATAATTAAATTAAATCCATAAATATGATTATATGTATATCATTACACAATTATGTTTTTTAAATGTATAGATTGAGTTATATTTGAAATATTTTATCTCTATATAAATACTAGTACGTAGAGAAGTTGTTTCATATACATATTGAGGGTTAATCACCTTGAAAAATTATTATTGGGTATCAACATAATATTTAATTGATGAATGATCATGATGAGTGTTCCTAAGACTGAGAACCAAGATATAAAATCCTAGGGATACACTTTGGTGTTTTAGATTCACATTATAATCTATTATGGAGAATTTTAATGGATCTGTAGGATATAATAGTTAACTATTTAGGATATAGAACCTAATTATAATATGAACATGGATAAAATAAGTTAATCCAAATGATATTTAGTTCCATCCAATTATGATAAGGTATGAACATAAGAATTAGGGGTTTAAATAAATGTTTCATTAAACAATACAATATATAATATTGTTTTTTTAATATAATTTAAATTAATTTTATTTGGTATCATCATAACCATTTTAGATATATTATTTTAATAGGAAAAGAATCCTAAAAATGAATCTTTGAAAGTAATGTTTTTAGAAACTCATAATGAAACTTATTTTTTTGACAAAACATTCCCTAAGAATACCTAATATATTAAGGTAAATATCTAAATAAAAATAAAATACAATGTTATGTATATCTTATGGTAAATTGAAAAGGAGATTTTAGTTATTACTGATAAAATTTGTGAGGATATTAATTATTTAATGGGGGATGTAACACCCAATAGTTTTTTAATTTATATTTTCTCTAAATTAATTCGATATTAGATAACATTTTGTAGATGAAAATTATAACTAAAACAAGGAATATAAAATTTGATAAACATTATCTATCAAATAAAGCAAATAATAAAACTACCTCAAAGAAAAGTAACCAATTTATATGTTTATACATTTAGAGGATATGTAATTAATTAGAAATAATATTCCATGGTATCTTCTCCATCATATTACTCTTTACAATATTACAAAAACAATTCAACCACTTCTAAATGACTATTAAGGTAATAAATATCATTACAATAAATGAAATAATAATTTTAAATTCATTGTATAAAAATTAATATGAAATATGATTATGAATATTTAATATTAAAATGTTAATACATCTATAAAATAATTTTCCTTAAATTATATATTTTCATTAAAAAGATAAATATTTAATTGGTAGAATTATAATTTCAGAAAAGTAAAATAATATTTTGATTCATCATTTGAAAATTATATAGGGATTAATTTTTGAGTCTTTTTAGAAATAAATTATTTCTAGATGAATAATGATTTCTATAGTGTTTTACTAAAACTAAAACATTTAACACTATATAAAAATGTAATTATAATATAATAACATAGTAAAATTCAATGATAAAAATTATAATTTTTATATGAATTTATTAATTAAAATATACAATGATTATTTAAAAAACCAAATGGTTAATATTTAAAATATTTAGAAATATTTATCAATTAGAAATTATTTTATTAATTTTCATTTTATTATGTTCCTTATTTGAATTAAAAATATATATTGATTTTAATTTCATATAACACATGTTTAGGTAAATATATGGTAAATATTTTTATTAAAATCAAAAACATTGATAAATTTTAATAAATATAACATTTATGCATAAAATACACATTTTCTGAAAATGTGTTTTTTCTAGGTACATGATATAATGTAAAAATAATTTTTTCATACAAAATAATTTAATTCATACTTTTTTTTCATATTTTTACTAACTATTTTAAATTTATAAAATGACGTTTGTTTTATTATCATCCATTAAGTATAAATTACATTTGTAAACATATTTAAAATTAGTAAAACCCAAAAGTGTTAGTAGTGAATATTCATAGTGTAGAATATATAAACGATTGAAACAATCAAGTGTTAAAATATATGGTAGAGAATTTCTCTACCATACCATTGTCTATTTTCATTATTTTAAATTTTATTATAAATTTTACATTATAAATTGAAATTAACTATAATATATTAAAAAAATTCACATCCTCATCCTTTTAAAAGGATCTATCTCCAATTCAAATCTATTCACACAACATTACACTTGAATTTGACCATGATCTGGAAAAATAAATCCAAAAAACATATATACACATTTTATAAGTTGTCTTCTACTCAAAAGTACCACCTATCAAAATCACAATATGTTTTTCAAAGAAGTTATTCCATTGACTAATGTATAACTCTCATTTGTTGTTTTTTCATTCATTTTTACTTTATATTCTTCAAATAAACCCTATAATTTTTAATATCCTTGAATGTATAGAAAAAATTGTTTTAATAATATTTTTGAATGTTTTATATATATATAATCTCTCATTTATTCCATATTTCAAAACTATTCAAAAAATGAATGTTCCCATAGGTGTACGTGTACAATACCGCCTCTGTGAATATATTTTTTTAATTTTAATCACCACCATACCGGGATAGTTCTAAAATTATATTTAAAATATTAATATGATATTTATAAATTTATTATGTTTTGGAGATTATAAATCATTTCTTTTCTTCATCCCAATATATGGAAAATTATGAGTCACACGTGCATAAGTGAGGATTTAAGGACCCAACCACAAACATTACATATTCATGAAAGTATAAAAACTGTACTCCTTCAAATACTATACATTTCTTCACAAAAATAATCCCATTTAAAAATAAGACATGTTTAAATTTCAAGAAACATCTTCGATACATTCTTTATAAATTCACCTTTAACATAATAATTTAATGACATGTGAAAAACATTTTCAAACATGGGATGAGAACAAAAAACACAGTAAGGGGTATAAATGTAAGAATGAAACACTTAGTCCATGAATATTTAAATGCCATGATTTTTTGAACAAAATAATTTTTTCACCCAAAAAAAATAAACCATTTATCTTACCCCAATAAACAATAATAAACCTATAGAACTCATAAAAATAATAAAACATAAAGGTTACAATTGGAATCCATATCATAATAAAATGTAGCATTCAGTACTATAGAGAGATACAACTTCATGATTACGTTTAGAATAACAATAATAGTATATTACACAAATCTCATTCATGAAACCCTAATGGTAATATAGGTATCATTATCTAATGCACTAGAGTGTTATCATGGGCTCACCTACCCTCGGTTTATCCAAGAACCACCTGTAAACGTAAACAATTCCTAGGAATGAAAACAAAATCATTACACATAAAACTAGTACAATTAGAAAATAAAATTTTGACTTGAAAATCAAATGATATCAATTCAGGATATATATATATATAATAAATCCAATATCAAATCCCTTTTAAATACCAATATTATAATAAAGGTATCATATTTATTTTTTTAAAAAAATATTACCGCTTATATAGGAAGAAAAGTATAAAAAATGGTTTCGATGACAGAAAAGTCATTATCACCATATATTTTAAAAAACCATTCCTTTTCCAATATAGAAAAAATCTTGATATAAAACTATTCATGTTTAAATCCATTGAGTTAAATTAATATTCAATGGGATTGATTATAAACCCTATAAAAGATGGTGGTTTATAACATCAAAATACACCTCAATGAAAGGTGATTGAGACAAAGATCGTACATTGAGTCTGACTCATCATGTAGAATATTTATATTCCTAAATAATAACCATTGGTTAATTTTTAATTTCACGAGAACCTATTTTAGGTTTATTATTCATTTTATATCACTAATTTACTTTTTATAAAAATTTCTAAAATGTTTTACATTAACATTGATGTTTTTCCGATATTCGATACATGAGACAAAAATGAACATGGTTGGATGATAATATGTTATGTGGTCATAATTTTGTCATCTCCAAAATAATATTAATGAAATTATTATCATTTTTATATATCAATTATACTTCTAAATAAAACCACTATGTATTATTCTGAAAAATGAACCATGTGATAATCATGGAGATGGTATGTCGTACGCACGAATGAGTAACATGTTCAATTTTTCATTTATCGTTATGGAAAAAAGTTATGAAATACATTAATATTATATAATGACCCCAAACTCAGTAATATCACAAGAATAATTTAAATACATATATATATATATCTATATATGATATGTAATGTGGTTAATTAAAATTAATAACATTTCTTTGTTGAGGTGTTAGTTCACACGTTGGCATGAATGATATTATCAATTCAATGTGTATGAAAAGTAAGAACATAATATATATATATATATATATATTATAATATAATAATAGTTAATATTTCATCAACAAAAAATATGAATAGTAATTCTATCAACAAAACTAGTAACAAGTGATAGTAATGAAAAACAATCTATATCAGTTCACGTGGCAACAGTCAACCATTCACACAAATGAAATGATCATTTCACATATAATGACATTAGAGATGAAATTATGCGACTATAATAATAGAATAAAATATCATTATATTGAGTAATCTAGATGTATTATTTCATCATGGTTGGAGAATATTTGAATGACGATGAAGAAGAAAAAAAATACATATACTTAATCAAAAATGTTTCCTTTCGTTTTGATGTGCATCTTTATTAACCCAGTAACACCACCAAATATGGTGTTGTACCTAAAATAAAGCATAAAAAACGTTGGGATGTTTTTTAGGAAGGGGTTTCAGAATGTAATTTCTGAAAAATGGATTTTTACCTGGGTGTAATATAGTGGAATGTATGCCTATTTATAGGTGAGGGGATGGGCACCCTTAGAAACCCTTAAAATATTAAATGAATATAAATTGTTTTTAACAAAAAGTGAATAAAAATTACATTAGTTTTATGATAGTCTTAGGATGATTTGAAAAACACTCTATAAATTATGTTTTATATATTCAATGACTTTATTTTAAACATTTTCTTTTGGTTTTAACCCCTTTTTATTGTAAGAATTTTATTAAAAAATTTAGAATTTCATGTTTAAATTCATTACAGTAACATTCCAAATAACCATTGAATATAAAATTAATTATATTCTTAGTCGTATATAAACCATTTTATATAATCCATGATTATTAAAAAAAATTATAACACTTAATAAAATAATTTATGTTTTAAAATACCAATAGTATAAATTTTGACAATATTCATCACCTGACATTTTAAAATTTTCATTGTATAATGATATGTTCTAACCTGCTCAATTAAATAATTAAAAAATGTTAAATTCATACATAGAATTATTTTAGGGAATCAAATATCTAAAATGAAATTTATTCTAGTATTTATAATATCCATTATTTTATCCTTTCATTAAATAATCAAATATTACATCATCATTCTGTAACCATTTATTTTAATTATTTATTTTCTATAAATTAAAAATAAACTACCATTATTTCATTAATCATTTTATATTTATAAATAATATTTATAGTCCAATATACCCCTTATATAATAAAATAAAAAAATTATTTTTTTAACAAGAGATGTGATTATGACATCTTTTTATTTACATTGAATAAGATGTTCTATGTTAAATAATCCAACCTAAGTGGCATAAAAAGGCCAAAATTTTAGTCCATGTATTTTTTTGGTTGATAATTACACATCCAATAATATTAGGATATGTTTCAGTGTAGTTTTATAATATTTGTGACATTATTTTATCCTTCTGTTACATGATTTACCCTTCACCACGGTAATAAAAATAATTACTAATGTTACTATACATAATGTACAAATATGTTACTATTTAAATAATTTGAACTTGTTTATTCTAAATATGGAATCTATTTTTCAAAATTCAAAACACAAAAAATAAATTAAATTATTTAAAATTTAATCCCATTAAATGAATGAGAAAAATGTTTTTAAAATCAAAAAAATCAAAAGAGAACAGAGTTTTTATATCCAATTCCTTTATAAAATTGATTCTAATAACCTAAACTAGATTAAATGATTAAAAAATAGTCTAATTATATCCTAAAACTATATAAATGGTAATATAACTCTCTTAATAAATTAAATGAAAAATAATATTTTAATAAAATAAGTACTGTTTTTTAGAATTTATTAAAAGTTACTATTTAGAGTAAAATACGGAAAATGAATCCAAAGTAAAATTTCATATCCAGCTTCCAAATAAAAACATTATATTGTAAAATAAAATTTATAAAACTAAAAGAACCATATTTAAAATGGGTTCTCCATCCAAGGGCTTAAAAAATGCAACTTTTGAAAAACACTCATTCGATGTATAAAATTGAATTTTTCTTATATATAGTCTATAAAATACATATGATAGATTTTAAAAATTATATTGAATTAAAATTCCAATAATATATTAATGAAATTATTATTTTATTATTTATAAATATAATTTTTCACATTTAATGTTTTTTCATAAAAACTTCATTAATATTCAATGGGGTTTGATTTAAATTCCAAATTAATTTGTTAAGATATTAATCATTATTTAAAATCTTTGAACCATAATTTTATAATTTAATTAATCCTTCTCATTCCCACCTATATAATGACTATATGATAACTATTATATTAAATAATAACATTATGTTGTTCATTAAATCCATATATGGTGTACCTTGTATTCTATTGAACATATTGATTCCTTTTAAAAACATAGGAGGTTAAATTCTCCCCCTTCTAGAAATTTTGTCCTCATTGTTTTAATATGGGTTTAGAAACAATGGAATTATTTTTCAAAATACCATTATTTAAATCCCATATTAGAAAAAGGATTAATAAAACATCTATTTTAAAAGAATTAAAGTAAAGTAAAAAGGCCACAAGAGATAACACATAATAGGGTTCCATATTGGAAAAAATGGATATGATAGAGAAAAATAACTATCTAGTAATTATGGAGAGTAATAGAATATATAGTTTAAAGAAATTTCAAAATCACAAAACCATAACTATGTGATTGGTTAAACACTATTTCATTTTGTTGTAGGAAAATTAAATAGAAAATGATTTTAGATCCTTTTTATATAGTTTTTGAATTCATTTACTACCTAAATAAAGAAAATAAGGAAATGTACACACATGAAAAGTAGGGATTCATCATAAAATGAAATTCATCCTGAAAGTCAAATTTTCATTCAAATGACGAGTATTTAGAAGTAATTTTTTACACGTGAAAAACTAGAATCAAATTCTAGAAAATAAAATAGTCCAAAAAATATTAACTTTATTTTCATCTTTCCATGAAATATTATCCAAAAACACATATAGGATAAAATAAGATAATTCCCCAGATATATTAAACTTTAAATGAAGAATAACTTCTTTTAATCTCAAAAATTTAAAAATAATACAAAATTTAAAAGATGAACCATTTGATAAATATTTTTCCTCGAAATATCTCAAAATTATCCAAACCATGTTTGAAACCAAAATCACAGAATAATTGGTTACATAGTCTTCCTTGATAAATTTTAACATTTATCTCTTAATAACATAGATCAATTTTAATGTCTGATACCAAAAAGTAATTACCCTTATCCCCTATTCTCCATTTTAGGTAAATATTTTCCAAAAATAACCTAATATCTTATAATTCCACAATTAATATCACAAATTATTCTAAAATTTAATTTATCCATAACTCATAAATGGAAATCCCATAGTATTATATTTAACATAATCATATAAAGTTACCAAAATAGTGAACATCTTCCAAGTAACATTTATCACATAGTCCTTAAATAAACTTCTTATATCAAGGATATCCATTTGATATGTCCCCAAAATAATATTTTTCTTTTTCAATCAACTCATTTAACAAAAAAGAAAACATCATACTATCATAGGGAATCACGTAGGCCAGTGGTTGGGGATAATGTCTTGTCACCCTTCAGTTTTGTGTTCGATTTATGTTAGCTTCTCTGACAAGGAAGACATGTCACACTTCTTTTAGGTTATCTTATTTATAAAAGTATATTATTATTATAAAATTCAAAAAAATATAATAAAATCCTGAAAAATAACAATGACAAATTTTATCCTCAATGTTAATCTCATGCATTTTAATTTTCATACAAAAATCTAATATCCCATATTTAACAAAAAATGAAAGATCAAATAAACAATAAATGGTATTTTTATAAATATAATTATATCCAAACAAGCATTTATAATTCTTATTCAAATAGTTTTTTACATATATAGCTTTAGGTTTACACATTCTATAAAATAATATTCCAATGTAATTTCATAATTAAAAGTTCATTAACACTTTTAATTATTTAATCATACTAAAGTATACCATAAATCATGAATCAATATTATGTAGACTTATAAATCATTAATAATTATTCTGGATCAATTCACCCTGATTTTACATACAATTCATTAATACATATTTCCTCCAAATATACATGATTTTTTTTCTTCAGATTTAATAATTTCAAAATAGGAGACAAGAAATAATCCATACATTTTTAAGCTATTTTCAGTTTCCTCATATTTTATTAGAATGGCATTAAATATTGGTGAAAATATATTTTTTCCCCCCTGACCCCATTCATGAACATTATTCCTTGGAAATTTATTTTCTTAAAAACCATACTCCCCACATTAAAAACATTTAATCGAAAAAACAGATTGAACTTTTCTCGCTTTCTTCGAGTAAAATAAATGCTTAATTTTTTCATGGATGTTTATTTATTTATGAACATCATTACCACACTTAAAACATCTTATGGTCTCTTTAAATAGTTATACTATGTGTTTCATTACAAATCCTAAACCCATGTGTTGTTTAATATTTGTTCCTTTAGAATTATTATCGAGCATCCATATTGATTCATTTCTCTGACCTCCGATGACTTAGAAAAATAACCAAGGATTAAGTAGTTATTATTAACTATTGATCGATGTTTTAGAATAACCACATGAGTTCTCATTTTAGATCCCATTTGATTGAGTTTTTTCTTCATAGAACCACCACATTTAATTCACACCCATTATTTGTTTGGTTCCTCCTAGATCCTTCTATTTACTAAAACAAACATTTAGTGTAATAATTATTTAAATAAATAATTTCATTTAACATATTTTTATGAATGTAATCACTATGATAACCTTATTAATTTTATCAGAATATTATTTTATTTATTTAAAATATCTATATCTCTTCCCATGAAGCTAACCATTTTTGTTATATAAAACTTTTAATTTATGCTTAAATAGAACCCTAACATATAATGTTATCTAAACTAACATTTGATAACAAATGTAAGGACCAGACCATAAAAAATACATATTCATATGTTATATTTAATAATTTTTAATTTATTATCATTGTCGTTCTTTTCATGTTTATATATTTATAGAATTGTGCCATAACTCATTAAATCCCATTAGAACACAATGGGAGAACATCGAAATAGTATCCAATATTTTATGAAAATAAATCCTTTAAAAAAAGATTTATTTTAAAAACACATACTGGATACTTTCATCAATAGAAAATCTTTGTCTTTAAAAATCATAACACCAAGAAAACATTTTGAAACAACAAATGTGATAACAAATCATCGTAAGGGGCATAAAAAAGGGAATGAAATCATTAGTCCATGAATATTTTATACTCATGATTTTTATTCATAAAATCCTACATTTCAAGAAAAAAAACATAACCTCTTTATCATACCTCATGAATTTATTAGATTCCTGTAAAACTCATAGAAATATTAAATCATAAAGGTATATTGTTTAATCTATATCATAAATACATTGTATCACTGACAAAAATAATGGGAGTAACCTTCATGGTTATGTTTGGAATAACCACCATAGTATATTTTGTAAATATCATAGTGAAAAACCAACTAGTAAAACATGGTTCATTACCCAATGCATTGGAGAGATATAATTAGATCATCCACCATCACTTTATCACACAACCCCCTGTATACATAAAAAATTCCCAAGGACCATAACATAATCATTACAGATAAATCTTGCATAAAAGATAAATAAAATATCCACATTGCAATCATAATATATAATTTAAAGATATTGATATAGTCAATCCCTTCTTAAAAAAAGATTCAATATCAAAATTCATGAAAAGGGAATATAGTTTTATTTTTATTTTAAAAATAGAAGTCCTTTTAGAATAATCCAACCATCAAATAATGGTTATAGGGATGGAAAAGTCCGTATTTTCATATACGTTAAAAATCATTACTTTTTTCATTTATTAAAAACCATTATATAAAAATATTTCTTTTGAAAAAATTTAAATGAAATTCAAAATCATAGGGGTTGCTATACAAAGTATAAATGAATTTTATGTATGACATTAAAATATGACTCAATTGATGGAGATAGAGACAATT
Source organism: Viscum album (assembly GCA_963277665.1). Taxonomy (NCBI): domain Eukaryota; kingdom Viridiplantae; phylum Streptophyta; class Magnoliopsida; order Santalales; family Viscaceae; genus Viscum; species Viscum album. The sequence continues at coordinate 1,118,147,306 of OY728146.1, forward strand.
CCCATTACCATGAGTCTGACTCATCACATACAATCAATATATTCCTAAATAATAAAGTTAGGTTAATTTATATGTTATTGAGAACCATTTAAAAGTTTACTATTCCTTTTATATCACTTATTTCCATCTTTTAATAATTACATAATTATTTAAGTTCATGTTAGATGTTTTATGGATATTTTTTACTTGAGTAGAAATAAATGTGGTATGATGTCAATAGTCCATGTAGATATATGTATATGATCTCCAAAATAATATTAATTACATTACTATAATTTTTATTCATCAAATATTATTTTAAATCAAAATATTATGTGTTTTTATCAATATTGAACAATGTAATTATTAAGAAGACGGTAGGCCGTATGTACACATGAGTTACACATTCCATATTTAATTAAACATTAGAGAAATAAGCTATCATTAATATCGTATTAATAATATAAAAATACTTCTATATATACCATAGAAGTGATGTAGTGAACTAAAATGAATCACATCACTACGTGGAGGTGATAGTTCACACATATGCATGAATAATGTAATGATATATATGTACATGGAATTTAAGAATGTAATCAGTATATTAATATCATATAATTATTAATTTTTCTGAAATACGACTTATGATAATTAATTTCATCATTATAACCATTCATGGGAGACGTATGTTGAAAATGAACTATATCTGCTAGCGGGGCGGTAATCCTCCGAACACTTGAACAAATGATTAATTTAATATTTTATTAAATTAGATATGGATTCTGGTTATTATGTGAACATAATATACTCTAATTATATTAGGTATAATTTAATATTATTTCATTATGGTTGGAGAATATATTACTGAATAAGAAGAAGAAACAACAAAAAAATGCATAAATAAAAATGTTACATTTCCTTCATATGATCACCTTTCATAACACCTTAACACCTCTAAAGATGGTGTTATTAATAAAATCAGGATAAATTAATGTGTATAGGAATTCTATTAATAGTTTTGGGTACGGATTGGCGAAAGGAACTATTTTTATGTTTTTTTAATATGGAGGACTAGGTACCATTTATAGGATAGGGAAGGGGCAATTATAGAAGCCCTAAAAATATAAAATTATTATAAATTAATTTTTATATTCAAATGAATAAAATATAAGTTAGTTCTATGATAGAATATGTATTGTTCATAATCCTCTCAACCATTTATTATTAGACATTCTTTGATTTTATTTTAACTGTTTTCTTTTAGTTTAAACCACTTTTCACTCTAACAATTTTATCAAGTAATTATCAATATGAAAGTAAAATTAATTACCATAATATAAAAAATGACCAATGAATGTGTAATTAATGATAGGAGTAGAATTATCCTTACAGTGTTTCCAAAATCATATATTTTTATGAATTTTTTAATATTTAATAATTTTATTAAAATAACAATATTGTCAATTTTCAAACTATTGATTAGCTGGATTTATCAAAATACCATACCATAATGACCTTTTCTAACCAAATCCTTTAAGTCAACAAAAACATGTAAAAGGATTCTAATAATTTATTTTATTACATTATTTATTTCAAATACTATTAATTTTAGTATTTATAATATTATTTATTTGATCCATTCATTAATTAAGAAATTACTGCATCATTATTGAATAACCATTTATTTTTATTATATATTATTTAAAAATAATAAATAATTTACAATGATGAAGTTAAAAGTATATATTTTTAAAAACTATTTTCAGTTTAAAATATGACTTATATAAAACCACATTAAAATGGTTTTAATAATAAGAGATATGATAATGACATCTTTCTTTTTAATTTATATATGATATTATCAGATTAATAATCAAACCAAAGTTGCTTACAATGACCATAATTTTGGCCCTAGGATTCACTTTGTCATGACCCCCTCCCCACAAAGTGTACCCCTCCGGGGCCGGCAATGTGAGAAGGGAGATAATGACCCCCGAGTCCCGCCTCCTGGAGGGCCCGGGTTGGCGACTAGCACCGAGGGTATAATAAACACACAAATGGGTGGAATTACCCTCTAAGAGAACACATGCGGAAGAGAGAGATAAGATAGAAACCAATCAACTCCAACTCAGAACTGGAATATAAAATAATCTCATGTGTATGTATGAAATTTCATTCAAAAGTACTACAAGGGAAAACTTCGAGTAACCAAAATAATATAAAAAGAACAGTAACCACAAGCCTGAACATCTCCTACAACCACAAGCTTGTAGTAACCAGTCTAATCTCCATCCTACTACAAGTGACCTGAATAAATTTTTATATATACGTATGGTGAGAATAACAGTATACACCGTAGGATCCTCCACAAAGCCTCTCATACAAAAGTAAATAGAGAATTCTAAAGCACAGTGAACAACAAGTGAAACTAACTCATCACCAAAACAGGTATACAATGTTCCCAACCACACCATTGCTACTCTCACCAATTATTTCATACATGAATATAGCATATAATAATGAATAACAAGGGTACCCCACTACTACTTCCCCATTGGTTTGCCGCTATGCCCCAGCTTCACACGTCCTAAGCATCTCTCTTCAAAAAGGATTGTCTGTAGACACCTAGGCGATGGACCACAATCTTTACCGCGTTCACCACGAAGGTTTTCTAGCAGACACCTGGGTGAAGCACTACACCATTCTCACAACCAAAAGTAACTAGGTAGTTTCCGAGAGCCACCATAGCTCGCATAATGTGTATTATACGTCGAGTATTATACCTCAAGACATTACATCCCATACACCGAGTAAGGATCCTCAAGCCATCACATCCTATATATGTTACACCTATAGTAGTCCATAGGATACTATATCCAGAATATATGTTTGTGAATAACCACAAGCCATTACAGCCCTCTACACACATATATCGGGAGAAATAACTGTTGTTCCTAAAGGCCCAAGTATCTACCAAGGGACGATAGTAGGTCCAAAGGTGATATTCATTCATTCATCCTCCCACGTGAATGTTGGGGAAAACACCCCCAGGGCTCAAGATCTCCAGGGTGCTAGTTGGCCTTACATACAGGGTGGAGTAGCGTGTTGAAACACAAAAACTACAAAATATACTATAAATCACAACCCCACTATGGGCATAACCATTTCCTAGACACAACTGCAGCTAATGTCTCTCAGACTCCGGGCTGCTACATCAAATATTAGGTATCGTATAATCACACAACCATTTAATGAGCTTTATTAGATTACTTCATTCCCTTTTTATCAATTCCACTTGACGTTAATTAATTCATTAAACAATAATTAACCATGAACAAATCTAATTTAAGTTTCATTAACATCACACCCAAAGTCCATTGTTCCTTCAAAAGTTTTTAACCTCATCATTAAGTTTCAGCGATCACCAACCACATGGGTTAACACCGTTTAATCAATCATTTATTACATAACACTTTCCCATATTCCCAGGTATTCTAGAAAAGCACTCTATGCTGATAACACAAGTGGTGCAACACGGTGAGTTGATGTACTACCCGTCGAGTCGTTGCCGCCTAAGGAAAGGGAATAAAGCCATTCTCCCTTGATAAGGTAAACACATAAAGCACATGGCATACCTCACGTGTCTTCACCTCTTTCAGGAGAAGGGTATGCAAGACCAGATGCCTTGTGCAGTGGAGAAAAGTAAGCATAAAAAAAACCAATGAATCAGCAAGCATCCAAAAACCACATCCATCTCAATCCATCATCCCTGGTGTCCTCCCCAACACCCACATTCATAAACCGATGCATCTCTCCACTCTAGGCATCATCTGCTGCTACAACCAAGATTCATCTATTCCCCCATATATCACAACAACAATTTAGGATCACATCACAGCACAAGCAGTAGGAAAGAAAACATCACATCAATTGGGATCTTGGCCCATTAACAATCAAGAGGTTAACAAAGAACCCTTTAAGGACTTATCAAACAACCAATTATTTAATCCATCCTAAATTAACATATTTAATATCAGTTGCTTCCAACACTGGGGAACTGAACCATTAAGCTATCACAAATGATTATGCATTCTTACTAAGACAATTTGACAAATATGAAATTAAAAAAAGAACTATATTCGTTCACATGCCTCTTTATCATTAGCCAAACAAATATCAATTAGTCTAAGTTTACGTTATTTACAGATTTCCATCATGGACAATAGATAATAAAAGAACACATAGATATCACACCATCTAGTAAAACAAGTGGCAACAACATACGATCGATACAATTTTTTTATCCGGTTGAAAATATATATTATTTCAATTCCATTGTCATCAAGTGGGATTAAACATGCTAACAATACAGTTGCATGTAAAATAAAGAGAATCAATGAATCCCCTACTCAATGGTTTTGAAGAAAACCAAAACGGTCGAATAACTCTCAAGAAACCCGTGTTGATTCTCGAAAACCCCTCCTTAGATCTCCCCCTAGTAAGATCAAAACCATAACTCATCATATTTGACATCCACACACTTAGATTTACCCATAATGGGTGTAGATATAATAAATCGAGGGAAGAGGAGGAGTATATCTAAGTAAATCTAGGAAACCAAACAAGAACGATCACATAACTCCACGAACAGGCTTCAATTCGTTAAGAGAAGCCTTCAGATCACCTCCAAAACTCTTGGGAGAGGTTCTCATACCTTCGAGGAAGGATAATCCCATGTTATGGCCTCTTAGGAGATTAAACGAGCAATTAAGAGGTGAAACGTTTGAGATCCACAATTTTAGGATCTAATTTAAGTGCCCACACTGTTAGTCTGCATGGTTTGACAAACCGTGCGCTAACCATGTGTTAGCTACTACCTTGGCCACCCCTCTCACATGGTTAAACTGCATGGTAAAAAAAATCATGTGCCACCCCTACGGATGCTACTGCCTTTTCAAACACTCCTCCCATGGTTAGGTCACACGGTTAGAAAAAATGTAAACTAACCGTGTGTTAGCCACTACCTCCAAGTTTACCTATGAAAGGTATGGCTGCACGGTTTAGAAAAACTGTGCGTAGCCCGTGAGAAAGCTACTGTCCTTTATTTTCCCATAAAAATCCTCCCAAACGCACCTCAAGTCACCTTAACATCCCAGAACACCTCCAAAACCACATTTTCACAATGTAATGGGTGGGAGAGGTCTGGGCCATTACAGAAGATACCTCTCAAAAAATTCTAATCGCTGAGAATCCAAAAACCACCTAAAGTGAAAGAAAAATGGGGTTTGAACCACCACCCTGCAAGATACCTCTCAAAAGAGAGAAAGCCACAAAAGCAACAATGGGATACATCTAAAAATATGAATGTTTTGTAACCACATCAGCTACAACAATACATGAAAAGAGTTAAACATCAAACAACTCTGGGTACTGAGCACGTATCTGTGACTCACGTTCCCAGGTACTCTTTTCCAAGCCACCGTGTCACCAAAAGTCATGAACCAAGGTAATATAATGCCTACACAACACCTTCTCCTTGTGGTCTTGGATCACCGTAGGTCACTCCTCAATGGTTTCATCATCATCAATATCGACCTCTCCCCGATCGATTATGTGAGAGTCGTCATGAAGATATCGATGAAGCTGTGATACATGGAAAACATCATGTATCCTACTCATCGTAGGGGGATTTTCTACTCGATACGCCATAGCTCCAACACGATATAACACCTATAAATGCCCAACATACCTAGGAGAAATCCTACTTCCATGACCAAACCTTCATAGACCACGACCGAGAGTCACCCTAAGAAACACATGATCCCCAAAATTAAACTCCAATAGTATCTTTATTTGATCGGTATATTATTTCTGATGATCTTGCGCTGTCTTCATCCTCTCATGAATCAGTTGAACAATCTCTGTTATATTATGTACTAGTTCCAGTCCGAAAATTGCTGACTCTTCGACCCTAGGCCAGCACAATAGAGAACGGCAAGGTCGGCCATACAAGGCTACAAATGGCGCCATGCCGATGGTGGAGTGAAATATAATATTGTATGATAACTCCACCAAGGGTAAGTTCCTAATCCATGAGCCTCTATAATCCAGAACACAAGAGTGTAAAATGTCTTCAAAAGTTTGTATGGTTTGCTCTGTCTGACCATCTGTTTATGGATGAAAATAAGTTTTAAGGTATATCTGATAACCGAAAGAATGTTGGAGGCCTCTCCACCCCATGGAGGTAAAATGAGGATCTCCATCAGAGATGATCTCACTAGGGACTCCATGAAGTCTCGACACCTCATCTGGATACTACCGTGACAAAACATCCACTGAGCATGACTCGTTGATTGCTATAAAGTGGGCCAATTTTTTTAAACGATCCACTACCACCCAAATAGCCTCATGTCCTTCCGATCCTCAAGGAAGAATGGTTAAAAAGTCCATTGAGATGTATTCCCACTTCCATTGAGGAATCTATAATGGCTGGAGAAGACCTCCTGGAACATGGTGTTCGACCTTTACCTTCTGGAAGACTAAACATCGAGACACAAACTCTACAACTGCACGCTTCAGCCAAGGCCACCAAAACTGACTCCTCAAGGATTTATACATCTTTGTCACGCCATGATGTACCGCTAAAGGTGAATTATGGAACTCTTTGAGGACTATATTGCGCAAAATCAAAGGAAAAAAACCATCTGTGATGTAACACTCTGTGTGGTTCTTCATCAAACCAACCATCAGGGGCCTCACCATAAACAACTCATTCTCTCCAGACCTCCACCTCAAGATCTCCCAAGTAGGACTCTTCCACCTATTACAATGGGGATGAATGGTCTTTCATCTGAAAAAGACACCCTCTACCCCTAACTTCTCCCATATCATGATGTAATGATGAAAGTTCTTCCATTACTCTCCAGGAATCACCAGATTCACACACAGCATCACTACGTGACATTCGGCTCAGCGTATCAGCTACAACATTCTCGTTTCTAGATGTATACGTTATTTCTAAGTCATATTCCTATAATAACTCCATGCACTTACATTGTTGTAAGATCAAGTCACACTGATCTTATGATCGGTGAAACCCACAAAGCGCACACCAATGAGGTAATGTCTCCACCACTTCCGAGAAAACACTACAGCTTCCAACTCCAGATCGTGAGTGGCATAGTTATGTTCATGGGGATGTAACTACCAAGACCCATTATAAACAATTGACCTCTATTACATGAGAACACAACATAACCCAAGATGTGAAGCATCGTAGAAAACATCAAACTGGACCCCCTTAGCTGGACGAAAAAGGACAAGAGCACATAAAAAAATTTCTATTAGATACTCGAAAGCTGGCTGACACGGATCAGCCCATATTAATTCATGATCATTCCTGGTAAAAGATGCTAGAGTAGTTGCAACTCGTGAGAAATTGGCTACGAACCTCCTGTAGTAGCCTGCGAGACCAAGGAATATTCACACCTCTGAAACTGTCATTGGGGCTGCCCAAGACACAACTACTTCTATCATCGATGGATCCACATCAACTCCTGGTTTGGACACAACATGCCCCATGAAATGGACTTCTCGAGTCCAAAACTCACACTTCGACAACTTTCCTAATATCTAATGTCGATGAAGAACTCCCAAAATGGCTTGTAGATGCTCTACATGCTAGTCTTTATATGTGGAGTACATGAGGATGTTGTTGTTGAAAACTACCAGGAACTTGCCTAGGAATTCACAGAACAGAACATTCATCAATCCCATGAACATAGCTAGAGCATTCGTGATGCCAAACGACATTACAAAGAACTCATAATGCCCATGATGACCATGAAAAGAAGTCTTCGAAATATCCTCATCCTTCACATGCATCTGATGATATCCTGTCCACAAGTCGATCATTGAGAACCAACTTGCACTCTTTATTAGATCGAATAATTCATCAATCCACAGATGAGGATAGAGATTCTTTATTTTCACATTGTTTAAGCGACGATAATCAACACACAACCGCAAACTGCCATCGGCATTCTTCATGAACAAAACTGGTGAACCCCATGGTGACACACTTGGCCAAACAAAACCACACTGTAACAGACCATCAAGCTGTATATGTTGCTCTCGTAACTCAGAAGGGGCCATCCTATATAGGGACATAGAAATAAGAGATTCTCCTGGATATAGCTCAATCCCAAACTTGATCTCTCGTCGAGGTGGTAAAGTTACAACCTCTTATAGAAAGACATCAGGGTACTCCTCTCTAACCCTAAGAAATTCCAACAGCTGAACCTCTGAATAAATCAACATCATCTCAGTCATCATAGATAATAAAAATGGAACGTGCCTATGACCCATCTGAGGGTCTCGCTCACCAACAAACACCATTTTCTCTCCATCCGCACCCGTGAAGACAACCCTTTTCCTAAAGAAATCCATGGTATCCTACAAAAAATACAACCAATCCATGCCGAAGAATGAAATCATTTGGTTGTATTCGTAAGCATAGGAAATCTCCCCAAGAGTGGTTTTTCCCTAACACTAGCTCACAGTCTCTACATATTTCAAACAAGTCAACTCGACCTCCAACTGGAATAGTCAACACCAAGGGCACTGGAAGCCTCTCAACTTCATGTCCCAATGCATGGACAAGGGTAGGTGATATGAAGGAGTGTGTCACTCTTGAATAAAACAAGGTATACTCAAATGTAGAAAACAAGAAAAGGGTACCTCGAACGACATCTCGCTTGATTGGTGCTGGCAACGCTAGAGCATGAAGCTGACCATGACCTACTCCATGGCCTCTCTGTCCCTAATGAAGACAACCACCATGAACGCGCTCTTCTCTTTGATGATGGGGAGCATCATGGTGTTGTTCTTTTACTACCCCATCTACCCTCTGGTGATCTAAATCTGGTGCAACAGGCTGTTGCAGCTTCTCCTGGAACTACCTCAATGGAATAACCTTGAACATAGAACCCGATGCACGATGACCGCTCTGAAAGGTCGGACACTCCCACTATTGATGGCCACAGACACCACATGAAAAACAACTACCTGATCCCATGGAAAAAGTCTGAGAGTTTTTTCCCCTGGAGAAATGAGATGTGAAGTGGTGGGACATACCGCCACCTGATTAGAATCTCTTCTACCCTAAAAACTGGAAACCTCAGTCCACAACTCTGCTTCGTGAGGAATCATGATGTTTCCCCTCACATGATGATCTGGTCCGGGCCAAAGTCTTCTTGACAACCTATTCCCTCTCTAGTACCTCCAGATATGTTTTTAGCATAAATGGGGTGACCTGACTCTGGATCTCTAGATGCAAAGCCTCCTAAAAATGCCTCGCCCTAGCCTCCTCATCTGGCATTAGGTCTGAAGCATATTGTAAAAGGTTCCTAAAACGGATTCCAAAATCTCGAACACTAGAGGTCCCATGTCGAAGGATAAGAAGCTCTTGGAGACTGTACTCCTTTGCAGCCGAAGAAAGAAACTCGACTCTAAACATGTCTCGGAACTCCTCCCATGAGAACATTGATTCCTCACGATCCCTGAGGAACAAAAACCACCACTGCCTCGCTGCTCCATGCAACATCTTCACAGCTAAGGACACCTAGTGCTCCTTCCGATCACGAAGTGAACTAAAGCCGATCTCTACCTCCTCTAACCAGTCTTTCGTGACTACATCTGATACAGAACCCTCGTACTTCTTCACACTCTGGCGCTGAAACTATTGGAGTGTCTTCCTCCAAGTGTCTTCATCGTCAACATCTACCCTACCATGATCTTCTAGAACAGCCTCCTGGACATTTTCTGCGCAAACATGACAAGGACATCGACCTGGAGCCATATCTTTAAAATACCAAACTTTTAGAGCTCCTAAACCTGGAATATGGTAGACTCAACATTAATTAATTAATTTTTTTTTTCTTTTATTGATTTTAGGTTAACCTATCACAAGGTCTACCCATTTAAACACATGCACAAAGAAGAATGATGCATGGTCCTATCCTAGGTCTCTCCCCTGCAACTAGTATCACCTTGTTAAGTAACCATTGTAAATATAATGGTCCATACAATAGATCATAGGGGTCCCTAAACGCATATGTATTAACCCGCCTCTAGTGTTTACCTAACTTGCTAAACATGAATGACATTGTTTCCCTACCAACCAATGAAACTGCACATGTGCCTAACTCCAAACTCCATCCTATCCCTCAACCAGAACTCTGATACCACTCTGTAACGACCCCCTCCCCACAAAGTGTACCCCTCCTGGGACGAAAATATGAAAAGGGAGATAAAGACCCCTGAGTCCCGCCTCCAGTAGGCCATGAGTTCGTGACTAGCACCGAGGGTATAATAAACCCACAAATGGGAGGTATTGCCCTCTAATATAACACATGAGAAATAGAGAGATAAGATATACACCAATCAACTCCAACTTAGAACCGGAATATAAAATAAACCCAAGTGCATATATGAAATGTCATGCAAAATTACTACAATTGAAAGGAAAAAACTACGAGTACCCAAAAGAATGTAAAAAGAACAGAAACCACAAACCTGAATAGCTCCTCCAACCACAATCTAATAGTAACCAGCCTGATCTCCAACCTGCTCCATGTGACCTGAAAAATAGTATATATATACGTAGGGTGAGTATAACAGCATACTCAGTAGGATCCTACCTAAAGTCTCTCGTGCAAAAGTAAAGAGATCATGCTAAAGCACATTGAACAACAAGTGAAATTAACTCATCGCCTAAATAGGTATACTATGTTTCCAACCTCACCATGGATACTCTCACCAAGTAACGCATACAAGAATATATCATATAATAAATAATATCATGGTTACCCCACTATTACTTCCTCACTGGTTTCCCGCATTGCCCCAACATCACAAGTCCTAAGCATCTCTCTCCAAAATTTCTTGCTCACAGAAACCTAGGCGGAGCACCACAATCTGCACCTCATGCACCACAATGGATTGCCCGTAGACACCTGGGTGAACCACCACACCATCCTCACAACCAAAAGTTACCAGGTAGTTTCTGAGAGCCACCAAAACTCGCATAACGTTTATCATACGTCGAGTATTATACCACATGCCATTACAGCCTATACACCGAGTAAGGATCCTCAACCCATCAAAGCCTATACACGTTACACCTACAGTAGTCCATATGATACTATATCCATAATATATGTCTGTGAATAACCACAAGAAATTATAGCCCTTACACACATATATGGGAAAAACAAACTGTTTTCTTAAGGGCACAAGTATCTACCAAGAAAAAAGAGCAGGGCCAATGGGGGTAGTCATCGATTCATCCTCCCACTAGAATGTTGGGGAAAACACCCCCTAGGGCTCAGAATCCAAGGGGTGTCGGTTGACCTTACCGATAGGGTGGATTAGAATATAGAAACAAAAAAAGTACAAAATATACTATAACTCACAACCACACTATGAGAATAACCTAGTCTTAGACACAAATGCAACTTATGTCTCTCAGACTCCGGGCATCGACATCTAAGACTACGTATCCTATAAGCACACAACCATACAATGAGATATATTAGATTACTTCATTCCATTTTTTTCAATTCCATTGCGTGTTAATTAATTATTAAAAGATTAATTAAACATGAAAAAATCCACATTATGTTTCATTAACATCACACCCAATGTCCATTGTTCCTTCCGAAGTTTTCAACCTCACCATTATGTTTTATCGAACACAAACCCCATGGGTTAACCACATTTAATCAAACATTTATTACATAAAACATTCCCATATTCCCAGGAAATCTAGAAATGCACTCAATGCTACTAACACAAGGGGCTCAACACGGTGAGTAGATGTACTACCCATCTATTATTTTCCTCCTAAAGTAAGGAAATATACCCATTCCCCCTTCAGAAGCTAAAAACAGAAAGCATGTGGCATACCCCGCGTGTCTTTGCATTTTTTGGGAGATGGTTAAGCAAGACCAGATGCCTTGAGTAGGGGTGAAAAGTAAGGATAAAAACAACCAAAAAAATCAACAAGTATCCAACAATCACATCCATCTAATTCCATCGTCCTAGGAGTCCTCCACGAAACCCACAAGCATAAAATGATGCATCATTCCACTCTAGGCATCATCCACTGCTACAACCAAAAGGCCTCTATGCCCCCACATATCATAGAAACCATTTAGGATCACATCACTGCACAAGCAGCAGGAAAGAAAAAATCACATCAATTGGGCTCTTGGCCCTTTATCAATCAAGAGGGTAACTTAGAACCCTTTAAGGACTTATCAAACAACCAATTATTTAATCCATCTTGAATTAGCATATTTAATATCCGTTGGTTCCAACACTGGGAAACCAAACCAGTAAGCTATCACAAATGATTATACATGCTTACTATGCCTATTTGATTGACATAAAATTACAAAAAGAACTATATTCGTTTACATGCCTCATTATCTTTAGCCAAACAAATAACAATTTGTCCTAGTTTACGTTCTTTATCAATTTCCATCAAATACAACAACTAAGCAATGCAAGCATATATATCACACCATCTAGAAAGACAAGAGGCAAAAACCTAAGATCGATACAATTTATTTATTAGGTTCAAAATATTTATTATGTCAATTCCATGGTCATCTAGCATGATTAAACATGCAATAATACAGTTTCACATAAAATAAAGAGAAGAAACGAATCCCCTACTCAAAGGTTTTTGACGAAAACCACAATGATCGAAGAATGCTCAAGAAACCCAGGCTGATTCTCTAAAATCCCGCCTTTGATCTCTCAGAATAGAACGATCCAAACCAATTCTCGTCATATTTGACATCCACACAAATAGATCTACCCATAACATGCATAGATCTAGGAAATCGAGAGAAGAGGAGGATTTGATCTACGTAGAACTAAGAAACCAAACAAGAACGATCACATACCTACAGACACCGGATTTAATTTTCCAAGAGAAGCCATCAGATCACCTTCAAAATGCTTTGGAGTGGTTCTCCAACCATCGAGGATGGGTAGTCCCAAGTTATGGCTGCACAGGATCTTTAATGAGCAATTTAGAGGCAAAACAGTTGAGATCCACAATTTTAGGATCTAATTTAAGTGCCCGCATGGTTAGTCCCCACGGTTTGAAAAACCGTGCACTAATCATGCGTTAGCTACTACCTTGGACGCCCCTCTCACATGGTTCGGCAGCACGGTCAGACAAACCGTGCACCTCCCATGCAGAATCTACTGCCTCATCAAACACTCCCAACACAGTTAGGTCTCACGGTTAGACAAAACATGCGCTAACCATGCGTTAACCACTGCCTCCATGATTACCTATGCACAGTCTGGCCGCATGGTGTAGACAAACTGTGCACAGCCCATGAAAAAGCTACATCCCTTTGGTTTCCCTTAAAAGTCCTCCCAAACGTACCTCAAGTCACCTTAACCTCCCAGAACACCTTCAATACCGCATTTTCAAAAATTAATGGGTTGGAGAGGTCTAGTCCATTACATACATGATTAAAAATAACTCATCAATTATGATTAGTACATGATTTATGGTAGTTCTATAAAATTTATAATATTATTTTAACCATTAATTACCTGATTGACCCTTATATGTTGTAAAAAAAACTAAAAATGTTACTATTCATAATGTCTAAAAATATAAGGGCACAATTTAAATAATTTTAATGATATGATTCCAAATTTTAAACTATATTTAAAAATGCATGTTATATAATTTTTATAAGTTATTTAAAATTTAATCATTCTAATGGAATGAAAAAAATGGGTTTTTATAGTAAATCTACCAAAAGTTCAGAATATTTTTATGTCCAATTTCAAAATAAAAATACTTCCAATGAACTAAATTGGATTAAGGGACATAATAATAATCTAATTATATCATAAATCCATGTAAAAGTATAATGTAAATATATTAATATGTTATGAGAAAAATTTGTTTTGATTTCAAATGCAACATTTTCCCCAATTCACAAAAAATTAAATATTATCTAAAAAATAAAAAAATTGTCAAAAGTAAAATTAAATTCATTCTTCAAAATAATAATATATTTATTCAAATATATTTTAAAAAATTGAAAAAATAAATATATAATTATGGGTTTACCATCAAAAGGCGCTAAAATGACTTTTAACAAACATTTTTTATGCATAAAAGAGAATACGTTCTTATATCAAGTCTAGAAAATACATAATTTGATTTTTAACCATTATAATGAATTTTTATTTCATTAATATAATCCAACAAGAGTGATTTTTTTATTTTATAAACAATATTATTCACATTTAAATAGTTTTCCTTAAAATGCATCCATTATTTACTATTGGGTTTTATTTAATTTTCTAATTAATTTGGTGAAGAATGACACATTATATTAACATGTCTAAAACAAATTTTTATAATTTAGTTATTTCATTTCTTCCCCATATTCTAACAATTATGTCATAACTATCATAGTAAATAAAAATATTATGATTTTCGTTTAATCTTAATGTGGCTAATAATTTATGTTATCTATCATATTGATACTTAAAAAATGGATGTTATATTAGACCACCACCTCAATAAAAGTGACATATTTTATTTCTAAATCTAGTATTTTATAATTGAAAAAAAAATTCATTTCTTAATTAAATTTTTTTCAAAATCCAAATAATTTCCTTTTTCTTATTTGATAATGATTATATTATAATGTAATTGAATTAATAAATATAATCACCCATAAATCATTACACACATTACTTTGGGTGGAATTAGAAACATACATTGAAAATTCAATATGTTTATATCATCTCTTAAAACAAAAAAAAAATTAATACGGGTGATATTAGACAATAAATAGTAAATATATTTTTATTTGTAGTCTTAAAATAGTAAATATAATATCTAAACTATTTATATCATTCCACCCCACATTCAGGGAAACCGAAAAAACCAGATCTCCAATTAGTTCATCATACTTATTCCTAAATAAAACATAATAAATGGAAATATAAACATATTCATATTTATAAAAAATCTATTCCATTTCCAATTTAGAATATAGAATGATTAATCCTAAATATAAAAAATGGATTCTACAGCATCATATAAAAATAAATACAATATAAAATGATAAACACTATCAAATACCTGAAGATGGAGAAAATATAACTTACTAGTAAACATATAATGAATTTTAAGAGATAAATTTTAAAAAAGTTTATAGTTACTAATAGTAGTATGAAATCAGAGATTATGATATTTATTCATCTAGAATGAATGTTAAATAACATTTAGGGTATTCAAAAATTATGGTAACGGTTTTTATCTAAATTTAACATCTTTTTGATATTATGTGTATTCCAATGTTTTTTAATATATGTAGTGAATATAAGGAAAAAACATTAATTATTTATTTTCTATATAATCTTGGTCAATTCCATGTTTAACACACATTATACTATTCATTGGTTTTTAATTTGGATGATAATGTCGATATATTTGATTATAGTTAACATAATCCCCCATTTCCATGAGTTAAAAATTCTCATCTTGATCATCCTCTTTCTATTAATAGAGTATTACAATTAGTGATTTTATGTTTTGATTTATCATTTAATGTGGGGAAACAACACTTTTGAATGAAATATTTATTATTGATGAATTTATTATCCACCAAAGTTTGACAATGTTTGCAATAGTTGACATCATTCTAAAGTATTCTCTTTTTCTTCGAAATTCATGTTTTTATAAAAAGACTTTTCTATGTTTATTTAATGTTGGGTATGAACCTTTTACATTTTAAATGTAAATTATGGTTATACCATATGGAAGTGATATAAAATTTATTTTTCATTCATTAGGTCATTCATCGGGTGATGAATGATTATTTTCAATTAGAATATATATATTATTATTGAATGGATGGTATCCTTTATATCCCACAAATATATTGGACAAGATATCATATAACATGATATTATGAAATATTGATTTAATGTGGAAATTTTTTTTTTGACAAGTTTTCTATTTCATTATCATACTGGTAGATTTGATCACTATTTTGTAGTGTTAAAAATATGTATTATTATCTTTACATAATCTGTTTCAATTAATCTAGTGAAGGTATCTCTATTTATTTATTTATTTTGAACACGACGCATAGAGAATTGTTCACAAGTTTTTATTTATAATGTGGAGCATGCAATTCAGTTCAACAGATTATTTATTAAAAATTATATGAGTAGCTTTGTTCAATTTTTCTAACATGATATTGTCATATTTATTAATATCAATGTGTTGTGAACTTTATTTTGGTGTCATTATTAAAAATATTTTGCATGAACATGATATATGTAAATTCAAACCCAAGAATATCTATACAAATAAATTTTTAAAATTCATAAATATGATATATTTTGGATACATAAATATTTAAATATGATAATAATTATATACATTTTCTCATGTTTATTATATAAAAATATATTTTAATATAATGTCATTTTTATATTTGTATTTATTTTCCTTAAATTGTAACAGAGAAAAAATTATTATTATTCAATGTTCATTTTAATAATATATTTCTCCACTACTCATATTTTCACAAATGATTATGACCTTACCCTTGATGAAATATCGACGATGTTCTTCCTTACTAAGCATTTTAGATCCTTATTTTCTATTTTTCACACAAAATCTCCATTTTATTTGATTGTGTGCTTACATGTGATAATTGTTGTAAAAATTTATGATATTATGTAAAATAAAAGTATTTTTGGATTATTTCATTAAATGTTGTATTAGAAAATGTTATTACGAATATCTATTAGCACTGGACTCAGGATTGTGGATATAGGGTACCTCAGTCAATCATAAACCCATGTCACTGGTTGCCGAAAAGAATAAATTTATAGGTGTTTTTGTAGTCACTTAAACATAGTAGCGAGAGATAAGAGAAAACATTCAATGTCATCTTCTACAGTGTTCCCATGTCTATAAAAAAATATTAATGTAGTCTCTCAAATGTACAAGTATAATTTTTGATGGACAATCACTATACATTCCATTATATGAAAATTATATAAGTAAACAATTTATTAATTTGAACCATCTAAATATATTAATAATTGTTTTTATGAGATCCAAAAAATCACCTATGTTCATAATTTTCCTATGATTAATAGAAATTCTATTGTCTACCACTATTCCCACTAGTGGTTCAAATGACAACTCATAAGTACTTGTCATCCAAATTATTAATCAAAATATCACAACTATGTAAACTAAATTAGATGAATAAATGTCATAAAGGGTAGATTATATAATTTTTTAGTAATTTTAATTAATATAAAGTGTATACAATTTCATTATAATATTAAATCATCAATCAATGAAAATGTACATCAAATTACCTATAATTCAAAATAAATATATATATAATAATATATTTATTAAATAGCAACTAATACAATGGTATGTCATCCCTATTATTACAATGAATCCATATGTTTTCATGTTTTGTACACCGTGAAATATTTTATAGAGCCAACCAGAAATGTTCACTCAATATTTTATTATATGTTTAATAATTAATTATTTTATTAATGTCAATAAAAAATTATATTTTTATTATATGTACACATCATCACTATAGGAAGTAATTATCATAATTATGGCTATAAATATTTTTGTTAAATATATATTATTCAATCATAACCCATGGATATCCATACTATTAAATCATTAGTCACCATTGAATTATAGTAATCAAATTTGCAATTAAGACATTTTAAAAATTTTTAAAATTATGTCATGTTATATTTGGGATCTTAATAAAATCCAAAATATTTTTTATCATATTTTGATACTCCTCCATCCCCAAATTTCCATTCATATTTTATTTATTATGAGGTTTCATAGGGAAACATATTTCAGACCTTATGTTCCATGAAATGTATATCATTCTATAAAGAAACAATATATTATAAAAGTCATCTATTCATAAGTTGGATAATTTATTTTATGCCACCCCAATCCATTTGAGTTCATTAACATAATGTGATGGGGTGATATTTTTCACCGATGTATCAGATTTATCAATTTGATAAACAGTATATGTATCACAATATATGAGCATGTTATTTTTGTTAAATGAAGAACCATTTACTTCTACCAGATATGTTGATTAGATGTTGTCACGACCTACCATACCTATAACCACATCCAAGATCGATAATTCACGGTTCCGTGATACCAAATACATAGAGAGATAATGGGAAACATCACCACTATATTTTTGTAAATACATCACATAATCACAAATATTATAACAATTATAGTCATTTTATTATGAATTAAATAAGAGTTTGATGAAAAATTAATAGATACTATGATAATTAAAAAATATTATCACTATATTATTTTTATACCCATACATTTATTGATCATTATAATAATTTTATTATTTAATTCTATTAATAATTTCATCAATGATATATTATATAGATATTAATTTTTCATGGATAGATATTATCCCAATATTATCAAAACAATTCAGCACATCACTAGATAATGTCACAAATAAATCAACACAAAATATTATAAATGTATAAAATATTATAAAAATTATAATATATTGACTAATTATTTATTATAAAGAATTCATACATTAGAAATTTGATACAACCAAAAGGAGTGATTATATTATAAGTTTCTAAATTTTCAATATCATTTACACTAATCATCCAAAAATAATACATTAATTCTAATTTTTTTTGTCTCAATCATTGTTTGTAGAATAAAATATTGAATCACAGATAATTTCTGTGGGAAAAATACAATGGAATGAATTTTTTTCAATAAAATTTCAAATATTTGTTTTTTTGTAAAATATTTAATTTTTTGTTGGAAATTATTGTATCCAGTGATACAATTTTTTCTATAAATTGATACTAGGAAATGAGAATAATCGAATCCAATAAAATGAGTATATATAGAATATATTGAATTGAGTATTTATTTTTTAAAAATAATAATTCAATTAAAACCCAATTATAATTTTATATGTATTGTAATTATATCAAAATAATCATGATATTTGGTTAAAATAAGACATCCGTAGTTTGGATTCATAAGTGTAATATATTTTAAAATCCCACAATCTATGAATTGGTAAAATTAAGATAATACCTTATTTAAAATTTCAAATGAAATATATAACATTACTATTAAAAATTATCTCAATATGATTAATTTATTATTTTAAAATTGTTTTGTTAAGTAATAGATGGTAAATTAAATAATGTAAATCAATTATAATCCGATTAATCAAAATATATTATAATTATTTATATGAAATGAATTTTGTCAAAATCTTACATATATTTAACTAATTTTTACATAAAATGAAAATGAATAAAAATAAAATTAATTTATCTGTTACATATGTAACATATAGAGAAGGGTAATATTTTCTCATCTTCTTGATTCAAGCTAAGGTGATATCTTATGATCCTCAACATATAAATATAAAAAGAAAAATAAAACATTCAAATGTATTTCACCATGTGGATAAACATTTATTACAACTCAAATGATAAAAAATATCTATTATACATTGAATTGTATAAATTTTCTTGATCACGTCTTACAAAAGTAATTTGTAATCCAAAAATACTTCAAAATAAAACATAAATATATAGATAATAACTCTAGATAACTCCACTGTAAAGTGTTATGTATTGTTAACCCATTTCCATTAAGGTGCTCAAAACATATAATTAGTTTTTTAATCACAATTGGATCTAGATGAAATGAAGTTATTTATTATATCTTTTTTCATGATTATTGATTAATGGTACATTCAATTATTCATTTTTTTAAAAAAATGAACAAAAATTATAAAATATTTATTTAATGTGACAAATAACCTCTAGGATTTATAGTGTTCAATAACAAATTATATCCCAATTAAATCAAATATTTACAAGAAGGGATAGATTATATTATTCTGTGTTCATGTCCTACATGATTTTCTTATAAATAGAACTCTTACACTAAATTAAAATTATTTCATTATATGTACATAAAATTGATCTTCCGTAAATATTTATCAATGGGTTGATTTAATAGTTTCAATTAACCCATGTCTATGATGATATCAAAATTGGAGTTTTCAAGATTATGATGTTCTCATAAATGGTTATAGTCCCAAAAAATACCACAGATTTTAGACACCTCAATATATATATATGATACATTTCAATATAGAGTGTTTATGGATTATATACCCACCGGGAAGTGTGTCAATATACATATATCATTTTCTAATGAATAATATATAGAAGGGGGTCTCAAAATAGAATTAATAATAAATTTATCCATTGGTGATGTATCCAAAATAGTACCATTTTCAATAGATGGATTGTTACCATTAATAGTTAATGAATACATGTTCATATAAATAGTCTAAAAAATGTACAATAATATTATATGTGTGAAAACTGATTTTTTGTTGATAAATCCATTAAAATCAAGGCCCTAATGACCATATCTTCTACCTCTACATACCATGTTAATGTATCTATTATTCCTCTATAAGGTGTCATACGTGATAATGTGATTATTGATTTTGATAGATTTTAGACACCTGAAATAAATATATAATTAATACTCTTATATAATAGACACAAATGACTCAATTCAAAACAAAGATAACTGACTTTTGTTTCTACTTCATGATATATGGGCATGAACCATCTGTCAAAACTAATACTACTCTAAATGTAAATTCACAATTGAGAGGGAAATAGATAAACCTCCAAAAATTATCTCATATTGGCCATCACCTAGTATACCATCCTCATATGTCATCTTCTTTCCATAAATAAACACATCAGCTAGGTTTTAAAAAAATGATCACTTCCCGGATTCTAAAGTCATTGAAAGAATCATCCCATAAGTATTAGAATTTCTCAGACAAATACACACACACACACACACAAATATATAGATATTTATATATGGAAAAGAGACACACCTTGGTTTGAATAAATTTCTAAAATATGAAATCAAAATAATAACCCTTAATGGAGTCATTACATCCTAACACTAGATTAATTCAAAATATGTTATTGAATAATTCCACATAGTCTATAATAATATTCCAATGATCGATCTAAACAAGCAATAAGGTGTGAATCCAGGGTTACCATATCACAAAATCTCAAACCAAATTTTTTTAATCCGTTAATTGTAGTATAATATCACTAGAGAGAGAATAACTAAAATTAGCAAACAAATATATAGAATACCCTCGTTAAATTAGAGTTTTCAAGGTTTAATAGTGTTTTTATCAATTTTCAAAACCATTTTGTACATTAGTGTGGTAATGTATTCCATTGTCCCACTATAGTATTAATTACAAAAATATAATATATTTGAAAGGTAGTGTTATATTATTGAAATGATTGATCAATATGATAAATAACCATTACATAAATAATAACTTCATATATCAGGTTCCCGTATACTTTTTCGTAACTTTTATACATTTTTCATCATGTTATTCCCAAATAATATACCTTTAAATTTTTATTTCAATATATGTATTTTTATCATAATGATTCATCCTAATTTTTATTATGAAATATAAAAAAATTTATTAACCACACGTGAATAACTAACTTGTGTCTTTTGTTGTAACATAATCCCATGATCTATATTACTCCTCTTACAACTCTCAATGGATCCCAAATAAATTTTTTTCAACGAATGAAATGTTTAATTGCAACATGATGTTTTTATAATATTTTATTGGTTATAGAAAAAATATACTGTAACCCTAACCCAAACTGTGTGTGGTATCTGAAATCCAGAAGTCACACTCCAAATATTTCAAAGAATGGTCACCTCTTGATTTGAGAACATCATTAATTACATTGAAGTCATTATTATTATTTTAACTAGTCTGTAATATTTTATATTGTTCTTTAAAATCACTAATTCATTTTGATAATGAAATATTATATCACTTTTAATATTTTTGTAATGTTGTGTAAAGGATTTGTTGACGTCGTGTCATTAAGTTACAACAACTTTATATCCATACATATCATGAACACGGATTGAAAAGATAATTATTTAAGAATAATGTAAAATATTACTTCAAGAGGTAATATATAAAATTATAAAAAATTTATCATTTTATTGGAATAGTTGAAATAAGGTTTTATTTGGTTTTCCAAATTTAATATGAAGCCTATAAATCATTATCTTTTAGAAGTTGGGACAAAAAAATTGGTATAGTTCGCAATGCATTAGGTTTACAATTATATAAAAGGGTTACTTGTTTTTTAATGTTTTATATGTAATTATTACAAATTAATAGTAAATAGTGAAAAAATATTGAAAAATACTAATTGATAATTGTAATCTAAATTAACTATGAGATACCTATGTGTCACTCAATAATTATAAATTATACTTATGAGGGGGACCAAAAATATCTATGATATGTAGGTGTTGATCTAGATTAAAAGTAAGGATGGATCTTTGTTTAATCATATGGGCTAATATAGATGATATATAAGTGTTGAACTATGGTATAGTATAATTTTTATGTGTTACTTTGTGATAATTAAGGGTTAATATATATGACAAATAAATGTTAATATAGTTTATACATAAGGGTTGATCATTGTGATATGTAAGGGTTGAAATGAATAATATTTTTTGGTTACAGTACAACATAAAAAGATAAATATGATTTATTATAACAACCCATGTAATTAAAGAATACTAAATTTTTTATATTTATTATTATATATAAATTAAATATTAATGTTATCTTAATGGGGACCCTATATCCAAGAGCATACTTGACACACAACAATGGGTTTCATGGAAATCACATGTATCACGCAAGACTAAGTTGTACTGAAAATTAATATGTTGTAATAATATTATTTAAGATGGTATTTATCACATAGTCATTGTATTGGCATGATAAAATATAACTAAATATATTATGTTTACACTTGTTTATTAATTTTTTTTACTTTCTTCCAAAAAAATATATAGACTTAAAATAAGAATAAATCTAATTTGAAGCATATAAAGATGTAAATTTTTTAAAATGTAGTATTACCACATATTGGTGCTTGAGTAGAAAAAATGGGGTATGATTTCAATAGTCCATTTGGATATATTTATATCATATTTAAAATAATAATAATTACATTTTTATCATTTTTATTCGTCAAATATACTTTCAAATCAAAATATTATGTATTGTTATCAATGTTGAACAATGTAATTATTAAGGAGACAGTAGGCTGTATGTACACATGAGTAACATGTTCTATCTTTAATTGATCATTATTGAAATAAGGTATCATTAATATCACGTTAATTTTTTAAATATACTTATATATATATACCATAGAAGTGATGAAGGGAATTAGAATGAATCACATAACTATGTGGAGGTGATAGTTCACATGTATGCACCAACAATGTTATCATATTAATGTTCATGGAAATTCAGAATGTAATTAGTATATTAATATCATAGAATTATTTATTTTTATGAAATATGACTTATGAAAATTAATTCCATCATTATAACCATTCATGGGAGACGTATGTTGAAAATGAACTATACCAGTTCGTGGGGCGGTAATCCACCGAACTCTAGAACAAATGATTATTTTAACATTTTATTAAATTGGAAATGGATTTATGTTATTATGATAAATTAATATAATCTAATTATATTAGGTATAATTTAGTTATTATTTTATTATGTTTGGAGAATATATGAAGGAATAAGAATACAAAACAACATAGAAATACTTAATTAAAAATGTTACCTTTCATTCAGATGATCACCTTTCATAACACCTTATCACCTATAAAAATAGTTTTTTAATAAAATAAGGGTTAATTAATGTGGGGAGGAATTATAGAAATGGTTTTGGGTAGGGATTGGTTGAATTAAAATATTTTTATGTTTGTGTAATATACAGGAATATGTAACATTTATAGGATAGGGAAGGGGACCCTTGAAAATCCTTAAAATTAATAATTAATATAAATTAATTTTAATCTTCAAATGAATCAAAAATAAGTTAGTTCTATGATAACATATGTATGGTTCATAATACTCTCAACCATTTATTTTTAGATATGGATTGATTTTATTTTAACTGTTATATTTTTGTTTAAACTGCTTTTAACTCATACAATTTTATCAAGTAATTATCATTTTGAGGGTTAAATTAATTATCATAGCATGTAAAACGACCATTGAATGTGTAATTAATGGAATTCATAGAAATATTATTATAGTGTCTCAAAAATCATATATATTTTTGAATTTTTTAATATTTAATAAAAAAATTATTTAAAAATAACAATGGTATCAATTTTGAAACTATTGATTATATGGAATTTTAAAAACATCATACCATAATGACATTTTATAACCAAATACATTAAGTCATCCAAAACATGTAAAAGGAATCCAATAATTTATTTTATTCCATTAATTATTTCAAATTATATTTATTTTAGTATTTAAAATATCATTTATTTGATCCATTTATTAATTAAGAAATTACTCCATCATTAATGACTAACTATTCATTTTAATTATATATTATCTAAAAATTATAAATAATTTACCATGATGTTGTTAATAAGATTATATTTCTAAATATTATTTATCGTTTAGGATATTTATTATATAACACCACATTAAAACTGTTCTAATAATTAGAGACATGATTATGAAAACATTATTTTTAATTTAAATATTCTATTATAAGTGTAATAATCAAACCCAAGTGGCCTACAACGACCATAAGTTAAGACCTAGGATTTCGTTGATAAAAAATAACTCATCAAATATTATTATTACATGATTTATGGCAGTTTCATAAATTTTATAATATTATTTTAACCTTTAATTACCCAATTGACCCTTATATGTGGTAATAAAAATAATAAATAATGTTACTTTTCATAATGTCATAAAATATAAGAGACCCATTTAAATAATTTGGATATTATGATTCCAAATTTGAATCAATATTTCTAAATGCATGTTATATAATTTGTATAAGTTAATTGATAATAAATTATTATACTGGAATGAAAAAATCAGTTTTTAGTATAAAACAACCAAACGTTCATATTTTTTTATGTCCAATTTCAATATAAAATTAATTACAATAAACTAAATTAGATTAAACGAAATAATAATTCTAATTATACCATAAAACCATGTCAAATTGTAATATAAATATATTAATATGTTAGATGATGAATTTCTTTTGAATTAAAATGTAGTATTTTTCCCTGTTCAAAAAAATTATTATTGTCTGAAAAATAAAAAAAATTATCATTAGTAAAATTTAATTTTTTCTTCTAAATAATAATTTATGTTTTAAAATATAATTTAAAAATTTTTAAAAATAATTTTTAATAATGGGTTTACAATTAAATGGTGCTCAATATTCCTTTTTGAAAAAAAAATATTCATAAAAAAGAATTTGTTATTTTATCAAGTATTAAAAATACATAATATTATTTTTGAACATTATAAGGAATTTTTATTTCATTAATATAATCCAACAAGAGTGATTTTTTTATATTATTAACAATATTATTCACATTTAAATAATTTTTCCTAAAAATACATCCTTTATATACAATTGGGTTTTATTTCATATCCTGATTAAATTGGTGAAAAATAAATCATTATATTAACATGTGTACACCAAATTTTCATAATTCATTTACTTATTTTCATCCCCACATTCTAAAAATTATATGATAACTATCATATGAAATAAAAATAGTATGATTATAATTTAATCTAAATGTAGAAAATCATTTATGCAATCAATCAAATTGATTATTTTTAAAAACAATGGATGTTATATTATACCACCACATCAATAAAATTAACATATTGTATTTTTAAATATAGTAATTTAAATTTGATAAAAATACATTTCCTCATTAAAAAATTTTCCAAAATCCAAATAGTATCATTTTTCTTATTTGATAATTATTATAATATAATGTAATTGAATTCTTGAATATACTCACCCATAAATCATTTCATACTTTAGTTTGGGTTGGTATAGAAACATAAATTGAAAATTCAATGTGATTATATCATCAGTAAATACAATAAAAATTAATACTTTTGATATTAGAAAATAATGAGTATATAATTTTTTATTTGTAGCTCGAAAATAGTAAACATAATATCTAAACTATTTTTAAGATACCACCCCTCATTCAGGGAAAAAAATATCTCTAACGAATTAATCTTACACAATCATATCTAAAACATTATAATTGGAAATATAACATTATTCATCTTTATAAAAAATGTATTCCATTACCAATTTTGAACATTGAATGATGAATCCTAAAAATAAAAAATGGAGTCTATACCATCATATAATGAAATACTATATTAATGTTTAAAAACTATCAAACACCTAAAGATTAAGAAAATATAACATACTAATAAACATATAATGAATTTTAATAAATAAATTTTAAAAAAAGGTTATAGTTATTAACAATAGTATGAAATCGGTGATTAAGTTATTTATTCCTCATGATAGAATGTTAAATAACATTTAGGTTATTCAAAAATTATAGTAAGGGTTTTTATTTAAATTTAACTACATTTTGATATTATATTCATTCACAAGTTATTTAATATATGTAGTACATATAATGAAAAAAAATTATTTATTTATTTTTTGAATTATCTTGGACAATTCCAAGTTTAACACACGTTATAGTATTCATTAGTTTATATTGTGGATGATAATGTAGAAATAATTAATTATAGTTATCATAATCCCACTTTCCAGGAGTTAAAAATTCTCATCTTGATCATCCTCTTTCTATACATAGTGTATTACACTTAGAGATTTTATCTTTTACATTATCAATTAATGTGGGGAAACAAAACTTTTGAATGAAATATTTATTATAGATGAATTTATTCTCCCCCCATGTTTGACAGTGTTAGAAATAATTGACATCATTCTAAAGTATTCTATTTTTCATCCAAATCCATATTTTATAGTGAATCCAATGTTATCCATTATATATATAAAAAATTATGTTTTATCTATTTTTTCCTCAATATTTAAATTTTATTATTTCTTAATAGTTGTTTAAGTACAGTTTTTAATTTTGGTATTCAACCAAGAAATTCTGGTTTCATAAAAAGCACCCTTCCATTTTTCATTATTTTATTTATGATTAATCATTACATTGAATTACTAATTATTAGTTTTTCATATAGAAACTATTGAAATTAAATTTTAAAATAAATATATTTCAATAAATTAATCTTCAACTTTATTAATATAGGATTTTCAATGTTATTGTGAATTTATATTTTATGAAAAATAACACCGGGTTCTCTAAATACTATTTTATGATTTAAATTTTGTATTATTATTTATCTATAAATGAATTATTTCCATAGAGATTACTTTTGATGAATCACCATATTCATGTTTTTATAAATAAATCTTTTCTAAGGATATTTAATGTCAGGTATGAACCTTTTACATTTTAAATGTCAATTTTTGTAATACCATATAGAAGTGATATAAGACGTATTTTTCATTCATTAGGTCATTCATCATGGGATGGATGATTAATTTATATTGGAATATATATATATATATATATTATTGTGGTATTGATGGTATTATTTATTTCTCAAAAATATATTGGACCACATATCATATAACATGAAATTATGAAATCCTGATTTAATGTGGAATATGTTTTTTTTGAAAAGTAAGCATTTTAATATCATATAGGTAGCTTTGTTCACTATTTTTTAGTGTTAACATAATATATTATTATTTGTATATATGCGGGTTCAATTAATCTAGGGAAGGTATCTTTATTTATTTATTTATTTTTAACGCGACACATATTGAAATGTTCACAAGTTTGTTTTTATAATGTGAAGCATGCAGAATAGTTCAATAGTTTATTGAGTGAATATTATATGAGTATCTTTGTTTAGTGTTTTTAACATGATATTATTATTTTTATTAATTTTTATGTGTTGTGAACATTATTTTGGTTTCATTATTCAAAGGTTTTGGCATGGACATGATATAGGTAAAATCAAACCCAAGAATATATATACAAATATTTTTTTTAAAATTCATTAATATGGTATCTTTTGATTACATAAATATTTATATATTCTAATAATTCTATACATTATATCATGTTTAATATCTCAAACTCTATTATAATATAATGTGGTTTTTATAATTGTATTTATTTTCCTTCAATGGTGACATACAAAAAATTATTCTTGTTCAATGTTCATTTTAATAATATATTTCTCCACAACACATGTTTATAAAAATGATTATGATCTTACCCTTGTTGAAATATCTATGATGTTCTCCCTTACAGGGCATTTTAGATCTTTATTTCCTATTTTTCACATGAAAACTCCATTTAATTTTATTGTGTGTTTTTATGTGAAAACTGTTATTAAAATGTTAGAAATGATGTAACATAAAAATATATGTAGACTATTTCATTAATATTTTAGTTAGAAAATGTTATTACAAATTTCTATTAGCACTGGACTCAGGATTGTGGATATAGGGTACCTCAGTCAATCATAAACCCATGTCATTGGTTGCAGAAAAGAATAAATTTGTTGGTGTTTTATTAGTCACTTCTACATAGTAGTGAGAGGTAAGAGAAAACACTTAATGTCATCATCTACACTGTTCACATGCCTATAAATAATATTAATGTAGTCTCTCAAATGAACAAGTATAATTTTCGATGTTCAATCACTATAAATTCTAATATAAGAAAATTTTATAAGTAAGTAATTTATTCACATGAACCATCTAAATATATTAAAAATAGTTTTTAAGGGATCAAAAAAATCCCCTATGTTCATAATATTCCTATGATTAATTGAAATTCTATTGTCGTCCACTTTTCCCACTAATGGTTCAAATGAAAACTCATAAGTACTTTTCATCCAAATTATTAATCAAAATAACACTACCTTGTAAATGAAATTAGAGGAATATATGTCATCAAGGGTAGATTATATAAAAATATGTAGTCCTTTTAATTAATATAAAGTGTATACATTATCATTATAAGAGTAAATCATCAATCAATTTAAATTTACAACAAATTACCTATAAATAAAAAAAAATTATATATAAAATTATATATTCATTAAATATCCACTAATACGATGGTATGTCATCCATAATATAACATAGAATCCATATTTTTTCATGTTTTGTACACCGTGAAATATTTTATAGAGAACACCAGAAATGGTTATTCAATATTTTATTATATGTTTAATAATTAATTATTTTATTAATGTCAATAAAAATGTACATTGTTATTATAAGTACGCATCATCACTATAAGAAGTAATGATCATAATTATGGCTATATATATTTTTAATAAATACATATTATTCAAGAATAGCCCATGGATATCTCTGATATTAAATAATTTGTCTTCATTGAATTATATTAATCAAATTTGAAATTTAAAAATTGCAAAAAATTTCAAGATTACGTCCTGTTATATTTGGGAACTTGATAAAATCCCAAATATTTTCTTATCATATTTTGATACACCATCATCCCCAAATTTCTGTTCTAATTTTTTCTTATTTCGGGGTCCCCTATGGAAATATATTTCAACCCCTATGTTCCATGAAATGTATATCATTCTATAAAAACACTACGGGTTATATAAGATATCTAATCATGAGTTGGATAATTAATTTAATGCCACCCTAATCCATTTTTGTTCATTAACATAATGTGATGGGGATATATTTTTGACCAACATATCAGATTAATCAATTATATAAACACTATATGTATCACATTAATTGATCTGGTTGTTTTGGTCAAATGAATAACCATTTAGTTCTTCCAGATATATTGATTAGATATTGATCAAGACCTACCATACCTATGACCACATCCAAGATCCATAAGTCAATATTCCATGATTCCCAATCCACAGAGAGAGATTGGGACAATTTACGACTAAATTTTGGTAAAGTCATCAACTGATCACAAATATTATAAAAATTATAGTCATTTTATTATGAATTATATAAGAGTTCGATGAAAAATTAATAGAGATCATGATAATTAAAAAATATTATCCCTATGATATTTTTATACCCCTACATTTATTGATCAATATATTAATTTTAATATATAATTCTAAAAATAATTTCATCAATGATAAATTATATAGAAATTAATTCGTCAGGGATAAATATTTTTCTAATATTATAGAAAAAAATTAGAACATGACTCTATAATATCACTAATAAATCAACACAAAATATTATAAATGTATAAAATATTATAAAAATTATTATATAATAACTAATTATATATTATAAATAATTCATACATTAGAAATTTGATACAACCAAACAGAGTGATTATATTATATGTTTCAAAATTTTCTATATCATTTACACTAATAATCACATAATAATATATTAATTCTAATTTTTTTGTCCCAATCATAGTATATAGAATAAAATATTGAATCAAAGATAATTTTTGTGGGCACAAAAAAATTGAATTAATTTTTTCAATCCAATTTCAAATATTAGTTTTTTGTAAAATATTCAATTTTTTTAGGTAAATTATTGTATTTAGT
This sequence comes from Viscum album, assembly GCA_963277665.1. NCBI lineage: Eukaryota > Viridiplantae > Streptophyta > Magnoliopsida > Santalales > Viscaceae > Viscum > Viscum album. The sequence goes on from OY728146.1 coordinate 1,118,178,091, forward strand.
GATACAATTGTTTCTATAAATTGAAACTAAGAAATGAGAATATTTAAATCCAAAAAAATGAGTATATATAGAATATATTTAATTGGGTAGTTATTTTAAATTTTATTTATTAAATCCCTATAATAATTTCATATGTATTGTAATGACATCAAAATATTCATGAAATTTAGGAAAAATACGACATCACGTGTTTGGATTCAAAAATGTAATATATTTTAAAATAGCACACTCTATGAATTAGTAAAACTAAAATAATACCTTATATAAAATTTCAAATGAAGTTTATAACATTACTATTTAAAATTATCTCGATATGATTAATTTATTATTTTGAAATTATTTTAATAAATAATAGATGAAAATTGACATAATCTAAATAAATTATAATCCAATTAATCTACAAATATTATAATGATTTATATAGAATAAATTTAGTTAAAATATTACAGATATTTAAATGATGTTCACATAAAACGGAAACAGATAAAAATATAATTATTTTATCTATTACATAAGTGACATTTGGAGATGGGTAATATTTTCTCACCTTCTCTCTTCAAGCCAAGGTGATATCTTATGTTACTCCATATATAAATATACCAATAAAAATAAAAAATTCAAATGTATGTCACTAAGTGGATAAACATTTATAATAACTCAAATGATAAAAAATTTCTGTTATCCATTGAAATGGATACATTTCCTTGATCACATCTTATATAAGTCATTGGTAATCCAAAAAATTCATCAAAATCAAATATTATTTTATAGATAATAACCCTAGAGAACTCCACTATAAAGTGTTATATCTAGTTAACAAATTTACATTAAGGTTCTCCAAATAGACAATTAGTTTTTTAATATCAAATAGATCTATATGAAAAGAAATTATTTATTGTATCTTTTTTTTCTCGATTATTGATTAATGGTACATTAAATTCTTCATTTTTTATGAAAAATGATTAAAATTTTTAAAATATATATTCAATGTGACAAATAACCACTGGGATTTATATTGTTCAACAACAAAGTAAATTCCAATTAAATCAAATATATACAAGAAGGGAGAGATTATATTATTATGTGTTCATGTCCTACATGATTTTCTTATAAATGGCACTCTTATAGTAAATTAAAAGTACCAATTAATATGTACAGAAAATTGACACTTTATAACTTGTTATAAATGGGTGGATTAAATAGTTTCAATTAACCCATATCTATGATGATATAAAAATTGGAGTTTTCAAGATTTTGATGTTCTCATAAATGGTTATAGTCCCAAAAAATACCACAGATTCGAGACACCTTGATATATATATTTTATACATTTCATTATAGAGTGTTTATAGATTATATACCTACTGGGAAGTGTGTCTATATACCTATTTCATTTATTAATGGAAAATATATATAAGTGGGTCTCAAAATGGAATTAATAATAAATTTATCCACTGGTGATGTATCCAAAATAGCACCATATTCAATAGTTGGACTATTAACATTAATAGTTAATGAATACATGTTAATGAAAATAGTCTATAAAATGTATAATAATATTATACATGAGAACAATTATTTTTAGTGGATAAATTCATTAATATTAGGGCCCTAATTTCTATTTCTTCTACCTCAACATACCCATGTTAATGTATCTTTTATTTCTCTATAAGGTGTCACATGTGACTATTTTCTTATTGATTTTTTAATAGTTTGACCACCGTAAATAAATATATAATTAATCCTCTTATATTATAGACACAAATGACTCTATTCAAAATGAAGATAAATGAATTTTTTTCAACTTCATGATATATGGGCATTAACCGTCTATCAAAACTAATACTACTCTGAAAAAAACATTCCCCAATGAAAGGTAAATAGATAAACCTACACACATTATCTCATGTGGGCCATAACCTAGGATAACATCCTCATATGTAATCTTCATTCAATAAATAAACACAATAGATAGGTTTTCAAAAAATTGTGACTTCCCAGATTCTCAAATCGATGAAAGAATATTCCCATCGATATTAGAATTTTTTACACAAATGCGCACACACATAGTGATATATAGATATTTATATATGGAATAGAGACTCACCTTGGTCTGAATAAATTTATAAAATATGATATCAAAATAATAACCCTTAATGGAGTCATTACAACCTAACACTCTTTTAATTGACAATAAGTTGTTGAATAATTCTACAAAGACTATAATAATATTCTAATGATAGATCTAAACCACCACTAGGGTGTGATTATGTGGTTACCATATCACAAAATATCAAACCAAATTTTTTAACCCTTGAATTTTATTATAATATCACTAGAGTGAAAATATCTTAAATTAGAGAACAAAAATATATAATACCCTTGTTAAATGTAAATTTTCAAGGTTCAATAATTTTTTTATCAAATTTCAAATCCATTATGTACATTGGTGTGGTAATTTTTTCCATTTGTCCCCCCATATTTTTAATTAATAAAATAGAATATATTTGATAGGTTGTATTATATTCTTGTAAAAGAATGATCGAGATGATAAATAACTATTTCATAAATAATAACGTTATATATCGGGTTCCCATATACTTTACTGAACTTTTATTCCTTTTTCTTTATGATAATTCCAAATAATATACCTTTGAATTTTTATACCAATTTAGGTATTTTTATCATAATGATTCATCAAAATTTTAATTATGAAATATATAAGAAATTTATAAACCTCACATGAATAACTAACTAGTGTCTTTTGTTGTAACATAATCCCATGATCTATATTAATCTTTATATATATCTCAATGGATCCAAAATAACATTTTATTAATGTATGAAATGTTTTATTGCAAAATGATATTTCTATATTATTTAATTGGTGATATAAAAAATAGTGCAACCCAAATCCAAATAGAGTGTGTATCTAATACCTAGAAGTCACACTCTAAATATTTCAAATAATGACAACCTTTTATTTGAGAACATCATTAAATACATCAAATTCAGGATTATTATTTTAACAGGTGTGTTATTTTTGTATTTTTTGAAAATTACTATTGCATCTTGATTATGGAATATTCTATCACTTTTAATATTTTTGTTATGTTGTGAAAAGGATTTTTTGAAGTCATTTTATTAAGTAATTACGACACCTTTATATTACTACATATCAAGAACATGGCTTTAATAGATAATTCTTTAAGAAGAATTTCAAATATTACTCTGAGATGTTATATATAAAATTATATAAAATTATCATTTTATTAGAATAGGTGGAATAAGGTTTCATGTGGTTTTATGAAGTAAATATGATGCCAATAAATCATTACCTTACAGAAGTGGGGACTGAAAAATTGGTAATGTCCTCAATTCATAAGGGTAATAATAATATATAAGGGTTACTTGTTTTTTAGTATTTTATACATAATTATAAATAATTCACAGTAAATTGAGGACAAATGTTGAAAAATAAAAATAGATAATTGAAATATAAATTAACTAAGTGATATATATGTGTCAACCAATAATTTTAAGTTATAATTATGAGGGGGCCCAAAAATATCTATGATTTGTTGGTGTTTATCTTGATTAAAAGTAAAAGGTGGATCTTTGTTTAAACATATGGGAAAATCTGGATGATATATAAGTGTTAAAATATGGTATAGTATAATTTTTAAGGGTTACTTTGTGATACATATGGGTTAATATTGATGATAATTAAATGTTAATCTAGTTAATACTTAAGGGCTGATCATAGTGATATGTAAGGGTTGTAATGAATAATATTTTATGGTTACAAGATAATATAAAATGATATATACGAGTTATTGTAACAACTCATGTAATTAAAGAATACTAATCTTTTAATATTTATTATTATATATAAATTAGATATTTATGTTATTGCAACGAGGAAAATATATCCTAGAGCATACTTTACACACAACAATGTATTTTTTTGAAATCATGCGTCTCACGCAAGACTATGTTGTACTGAAAAATAATATATTGTAATAATATTATTTAAAATGTTATTTATCACATTGTCATTGTGGTGGAATGATGAAATACACCTAACTATATTATGTTTACACATATTTATTAAATTTTTTTACATTCTTCCAAAAAAATATGGACTGAAAATAAGAATAAATCTAATTTGAAGCATATAAAGCTCAAATTTTTTTAAAAGGTAGTATTACCACATATTGGTGGATAACCTTTTCAAATCCAAATTCTGACACTTATATATCTTTTATTGGATATAATAACCTTATTCCTTATAAGAGGGGAATCATAATTTACATTGGATGAATTTCTGTATTTTTATGTTAAAATTAATTTTTAAATGAATTGGGAAAAATACTTCATTTTAATTAAATTCAACATTTTTATATAATTTATATATATAGTTATGTTGTACATTGAAATGGTGTTAATTTGTAATAAAATATTTTTTTTTCATTTAATCCTTTGTAGGTCATTGGAATCAAATTCAAATCAATATTCAATATGAAAACATTCTGAACTATTGATTGTTTTACATCAAAAAGTCATTTCCACATTCCATCAGTAGGATTAATATTAATGAAAATGTATTCACTTATGTGAATTGAATATTAAAAAACTAATATTTTTTTAATCAATATGAAGAATCTGATTCAGTAAGATTAAAATATTCTTTTGGTGAATAATAAATTTAGTATTTTATTTACCATAGTTAAAGGTAAATAGGGGAGTTAGAGGATAAAATAAATTTATAACAATATAAACCTACCATAAAACATGTCATTGTATTTTTGGATGATTTATTGTAGACCAATAATAGTATTGGTCCAAAATTGTGAATATTAGAAGCCAGAGGGCCGAAATTATTACTTTTATAACATCTAATTTAAACTAATGTAAAATAGTTAATAAATATGTCTTTTCTTCTGAATATTCTAATATGGTGTTATTTAGGTGATATATTTGACTATAAATATTTCTTATAAATATAAAAATATTACCTAAATCACTATAATTTATTTTTAAAATTTAGATATTTTAAATTAAACATAATATTGACACAATGATGATGCGGTAATAGATTTATTAGAGAAATAATAAACTAAATGAAATTAATAATATAAAATTAGATATAAGTTTTAATATTAGATTCCATCTAAAAATTTTATGGATGACTACAAATTTTTTCAGTTTATTTATTTTAGGTTTTTAAGGAATAATGTTGTGGTGAAATTGTTTTAAAAATTCAAATAATTAACAGTGTAAAAAATCACCTAATTCATAACATAAAATATAAAATTTCTCATTGAATGAAATAATTTTTTTTAAAAAAAATCCTGGACCAAAAAGTTTAGATATGTCCAAAAATTTCATTATTGATTTATTCATTTGTCATTTGGCATGATTTGATAATTATTTTAACTCTCAACGTGTAAATTACATAATAAAATGGTGAGAGTTAAATGGGTTAAAACATAAAGATAATGATTACAAATATCAAGAACAAGTATATTTTTTATTTGATGAATTTATTTAGACCTATACTCATCATATCATCTATGTAAATAATTTTTTATTCCTTTTCAAAGGAAATTGAATTTATAATTATTTAATACTTTTAGCAATTCCTAGGTTTCCCATCCACTCTCCTATAAAATGGCACCCATTCCTCTCTTTTTTTACACTTGAAAAACAGTTTTGTTAATTTAAGAACATCCCAATCAACTTCCAAGAATTAATCACCATATTCTATAGGCATTTTCTTATAAAAAACACCAATAATTAGGCGTGTTAATTTGTTCTTTAAAGGTGATAAACTGTAGAAGATTAGTTGTTTTTAATTAAATGTTTCTATTTTAGTTCCTCTTCCATGACTTTAATTATAATCAAAACATGATGAGAAAATAAATACATTATCATTAATATACTAGGGTTTTATTATTTTAATATCCCCCACATAATTCTATCTCCAATTTCAACTAATGGTTAATTATCATTTTTTTACTGTGTGCGGCAGACTACTACATTGTGAACCGATATAGTTTGTTTTTCACTACCATATCTATAGACTGGTCATAATGATAGAATAAATGCTTCAATAGTATTTTCATGACAAATTAATAATTATAATATAATAATATATAAATTACTTTTTTACATCCACACACATAAAAATGAAAACGTTGTTTGGGTGTATGTTAGAATTATCTCCTCTGCAAAGTGATGTGAATCATTTTCATTGACCACATAACATATATGATATATATATATATGTATATTTAAATTTTTTTTATTTTTATAATATTATGATATTTCATTAAACATAAAATCATAATTACTATATTTCCATAATGGCCAATGAAAAATGGAAACGTTACTCATGCTTTTGTACATACAATCGTATATATGATTATATAACGTTTCATTTTTCATTACCATAATTAATATAATTATATATAACTATAATATAAGTATAAAAGTTATAATTTGGTCATGAACATTTTTATGAAGAAGATAAAATCATTTCTACAGGGACTATTGACATCATATCATGTTCATTTTCAAATCAATTATCGAATATTGAAAAAATGTATGATATGAACAAAAATAATAATGTAATTATTATAACATGATAATAAGTGATATAAATCTAATAAAGGAAATGAAAAAATTTCTCCTAATATTATAAATTTACCACTTTTTATTAAATTTAATGATAAATAACTTATTAGATGATTTAAATTCAAGGTAAGGGACTTCATCACAATCTACTTTTATTGAGATATTTTTTATAATATGCATCTTTATTCTTTTATATGTTATATATATATAGCTATTACGAAATTATATATCCATTTTCGTTATATTCCCTTTTTATTTAATGTTTTTGTAAATTTATTAATTAATCAAATATTATTATTTAAATTTTCAATGTTTTATGGGAAACCTTGAAGGTTTAAAAATTCCATTATAAAATATTTTTCTCAAAGATATTAATTATTATATTTATTATATACTTATAAAAATATTTTAAAGGAATTTATTTATGTTTTTAATTTGATTTAATTGTTTTAAAAAGTAATATTTTTATATGTTTTATATAGAACGTTTTGACAAATAAAAAAAGGAATGTTCATTTTAATGTATACAACGACAAGAACTTCTCATACATCGTAATAGTTATTTGATAAATGGATTTCTCTGCATGCCTTAATGTTTTTAAATGCATAATAAATCCAATATTCCTTTTTTGGGTATCATAGTATTGAAATTGGGTTCATAAATTAAATTGTTTTATTATATGTAAATGATTTTAATATGGGATTATAATATATTTTCAAAATGGTTTTGTGATGAAAGTTTTTTAATCATGAAAAGGGAATTGGGAATTATATGAAATGAGTGATACCAATATATATTATTCTAAGGGTTAAGCCCCATTATAGCACATAGGTGATCGCAGCATATCATATACAATTTTTTGAGTCCCATCTAGCTCACAAGTGAACCTATTATACTATATATGAATATATGAGAACCATTATAGATCATGGGTGAGCCTAATATAGCTAATTTGAATTGTGATACACATTTTAGTTCTCCAAATCATTGGGTAATAATAATTTACGAATCCACCAAAACAATTATTCCAATTGATTGTGGTTTGAAGTGGTTTTATATATATGATTATTTATGTCCCATAAATGAGTTTTTGTTGATTGTTATTGGTTTTAGTGTTTTCATTTAAATAAGAAGTATGAGTGTTATTTATGTGGAAATAATTTGTTAAATTATCTCAAAGAACATTATATGGGATTTTATGTTTAAATTGGGACAATGATTTTATTTCTTTTTATGTCTATAAAATTTATTTTTCTGCTTATAACATGTTTGTTAATATTTTAATTTGATTTAAGGTAGAATAGAGTCAAGGGTAGAATCAAAGAATATTTAAGAATAATAAACATGAAAATAAAAAAAACTACTTTATAAAAGTTTTTATGTTATAGACGAAATGGTTAATATTGTATGTGTCAACATTTTATTTATTTGGATTTATTATATAATAGTTCTGGCCTAATTCTATAAATATGTAATGATAAAAGGATCCTCAATTTGAATTCTTATTATATATCAAGTCTTTTAAATGCTTATTGCAAGGGACTTATTTTTGGTATTAATGTTCGATTTAGATAACTGTATAGATTAATAAGGGGTTAATTTAAAAACTTTAGATTAATTTACTTGATGGTTATGAAGAAGTGATATAGAATTTTGTGATTACATTTTTTTCTTCATCTAAACAATGTCTGTTCAGAATGATTTTCCACAAAGGAATTAAAAAATGTCTAATTAGAAGACACATAGTGCAAGACAACCTTTAAAATAATCATCATGATGTTCCATGAATCAGAAATTAATAGTTTTTAATGAGAAGACACCATTGACTCAGGATATAATTGGTGGTGGTATCTATGCATGAGATTATACTGATCAACCACTAAGGAAAACTTTTGCAGTGGAACATTTAATGAGGTAACATCCCCAATCTTCCCATGGATAAGCTGACTCAGTGGCAGCTGAATGATTGATCAATAACCTAGGTAAAATTATTTATGTCACGGTATGTTCTGAACATAAAATGGAAACTCTTTCCATCTATCTGTATCAAGGCGAAGATGATTAATAGTGGTAAATAGTTAAGAACAGTGAAGGGAAAAATTGTCTTTATGCCAATGAATTAACATAATTTAAGGATATATTTCATGATAAATATTTCCCTATGGATGTTTAGCTTAGGGTGGAGAAAAAATTATTGTAATTAAATAAAAATAATGATGATTTAGTTGCTTCATATGAAGCAATCATCCCACGATTGGTCATATATGTTACATATTTTATTTAATAGATTAATAGTTAATTTAATATAATTTACTTATAATTGAAACCAGTGCTACGAAGAGCTATGTCCTCCCAAGATTTTTTTATGTTATGAAAATTCGTTTTTAATGAGAATGTTTAAATGGAGTTTTCTAACCCATATGTTCCATGAGATGATAAGAGTTAAAAATGGTCAAGGTAGAATGAAATAGATAAGAAACAAACTATGAATTATAGAGGCAATGATAAAAAATGTTCCAAGTGCGGTAAAATACATTGTGGGGAATGTATATAAGGATCATAAAACTATTATCAGCCTGGTAAGATTGGTCACAAGGTTCGTGACTGCATGGAAAATGGTCCTATATGGTCATACATTTAGATAAAATTTATCTTCTCTATTGTATGAAGCATTAACTATAATGTTTTTTTAATTTAGGAAAATAAGTTTCTGATGTTAATTATATAAGGAGGAAATCCTTATGAATCCAAAAAAAAGGTTCTGAAAAATATTTTTCTGATACTATATAAATTTATAGGCATCAAGGGATGTGATGAAAGCTCCTGAGAGCCTGATATTTTTTGAAAAATAACTATAACTTTATGGTTTTAGATACACCTTCTGAGTTTTTAAGTGATTTTATAATAAGTTATTATGGACCCTTTCAGTATATTTTATGGGGGTTATGTTTATTTAATGTTTTGTTTAATATGGTAGTATAATAATACATTGGTACATTAGTTCTAATATATTCCTACCTTTTATTGTTTTTTCTGATCATTGATACTTAAGGTTATTCTTAGTGTTGTACATCATAATTCTAGGAATATTATGATGATGAAATTGTTCTTATAAAATAAAAATACATTAATTAAGTATGTTTACTTATGTTATTATTCATGATTGTAAATTAATTCATATACTCTATCAAATGTATCATAAAGAATGTTAACCATTTACATTTCCAAACAATATTTTGACTCAACACATTATTATGGTTTTAGGATGTCTAAGATTCCAATAACTAAGTTCTCTATCACTCTCTATTAGTCTTTAAGAATTTCTTTTATCATTCATGTCCATTTTTTCATACAGGAAACCCTAGTATGTGTTATATCATATGAAATTTTTAATTGAGTTTATTTCTTTTATATTAGAGATTTTATTGACTTTTTTTTAATGTTGGGGTTTCAATGCAGTAATTTTGAAATGTGAAACATTATTTACCAAGCCCGTATTTAAAATTGTAAGGACGTAATTTCCAAAGGGGGAAGGATGAAACATTCTAGGTAATTTCAGAATAATTTTCGTTACTTTTTATTAATATTTATGAATTAGATAGTAATGTTACCTTAATGGGGATTTTATAGCCATTAGAAGACTTTACATGCAGTAATGGGTTTCTCCATTTCACGAACTAGCATGGATCAACCTCGAACCAGGCACCTGAACCAATATATGGCATGTCCTGAATGGATTTCCCAATCCCCATGAGATAGAAACAAGTTTTGGGTATCAAAAGAGTATTCCATGGAACTATTTTTCCAAAAAATAATCAAGAACTAAGTAATATAATGAAACGAAAATCCCAAAATATATTTATATAAAATTGAAAAGATCTTTTTTATTCAAGAAATCGAATGTACAATAAATAATTACAACCAACTGACCAATCCTAAAAACCATAATAACACCATGTTACCCCACTAGTCACTCTCCAACATAATGAATACTCATCATCAAAAGAGACAGAACTCTAGTTGATACATGAAAAGGGATAAAAACAGAAGAAAACTATAGGCATGAGTATTAAAATACAGTAGGTTCCCCTGCTATTCATTTCCTAAGGATTATCATTTGAATTAAAAGAAACATAAACATCAAGTTTGAGATAAAATATATGAATATATGTTTTCTTAAGGAGGTTTTATGATATAATAATTAATGGGGAAATACATTCATGTTTTATAAACAAGAATACAAGTAACAAATTTTCAACAAGGTAAAACATCAAAATGAAAATAGTTTTCAAGAGGGATGCATTAATGAATGTATAACATCAAATAAAACACACATGATGATAATTTATCTTCTAAACACACCATATTCTTATGGTGAGTACAATATATCCAATGAGAAAATGTCACAAGAACAACCCTTAACACTAGTTCGTTGTGGGTCCTGGGTACCTTGTATCTTGGTGTAAAAGTAACCATAACAAATTTTAGTTCTCATGAACATGAGCCACTAGTAAGAGAATCATCCACAACCTAGTGTTCCATAACATCATAATTATAATACTTTAGTTATTGTTGTCATCGTCAATATTGCTACGTGAAATAGGGAAAAACCCATCTGGATCACTAGAATTATAGTACATGTCCTCCCACCCAGATACCAAGGTTTATTTTTCTGCCCAAACAATTTTAACATCTATTAGATACCATTTTCTCATAAATTATATATTTAAAAATAATAAAAACAGTAAAAATAATAGATACATGTCTCAAATTTCATTCATAGATCCATAAACCACTTAAATTTTTTTAATATAATTTCAAGAAGAATAAAGACGCCTTGCACAGAAAATCCATTATAAAATGCCTTCTCAAGGGAAAAAATCACAAATACCATATAAAACAAAACATTTCATCCCAAAAACCATTTAATAAATAAATTTCATAGACCATACAATGCCCCAAATAATATAACATGAAAATCACAAGGAAACCATTTTTACAGAAAACATTCCATATCGGCCTTTAATTGTTTCTCAAAATTATCATTTTACAAAGGTAAAAAGATCAATATTAATAAATTGGTTTCTAAAAAAAAGTAAGATTTAATAAAAAATTCATAAATCCTTTAAAACATTTACGTTACACATCATAAGAATGACCATTTTTTAAATATGGAAAAAAGGTCATTTTCATTCAATTTGGGCCAAAACATTTTTACTACAAAAAACCCATTTGCTTATAAAACCCAAAATACATTTAAAATCAAAAAAAGGATTCCATATTAAGATTTTTCATGCTGTAAATGTATTTATAAATCCAAAAAACTTATTTTAATTCACCTTGAGTATATAAAAGATTTTTGATAAAATGACCAAACACATTGCATGTACTTTTAAATAAACAACATATTTTAAGGACATTAAAAGGGTTAAAATACAATTTTCATGCCATAAATTTATTCAATATAGTGAAAATAGTTCAAAATACAATAAATTAGGTGTATAAGCTAAAATAACATTTCTGTAAGTAAGAAGTGTACATGTTTATAAAAAAACAACAACACTTTTCACAAAACATTGTTTAAAAACCCGTTTTCCTTACCATGATAATTATCTAATTGCGGAAAAACAACAATAAAAATATATATCATCTGAGAAAATCAGGAAACATGTTATACATAATTTAAAAAGGAATGTATAATGGATATCCTACCCCAAAACCAAGTTGGAATGGAACAACATACCCAATATCACCCACTGTACTTCCCACCACTATATATCTATGATGAATAGCCCTAAAAGATACCAAAGATCATCAATAATAATGGGATAACATACCCATTGGTAGATCATGAGTAGGGAATAAGATGAAACCAAAATAAAGTGTATGGAGGAGGAAGAGAGAGGAGAATTGAGATGGATCCTGTCCTTAGAAACTAGATAACTTTACATCTTCCATTATATATACACCATTAGAGGAATGGGAATGGATTAGAAATTCATGGAGAGGCTACTAATTTCTGGACGAACCAAAGAAAGATTATTTGGTGGGGAAAGGGAAAAAAAGAATCATTCATGAATGAAACAACTTACCTTGACAAATATGGATGATTTGTGAAGCCTTGAGAAATTTCTCCATAATCCGCAACTAATATGAATTCCAAAGAATAAAAATGGAAGTCGAGGGTAGAACTAGGGTTATTAGGTTCATGTAAGAGGTTTAATCACCAAAAAAATGTATAAAATGTTATTGAAACAAATCATTTCATTTAAATGTGTAATGGGGCTCTCAGGATGGCCGATTACCTAAATTATTAACCCAAATCCAGCATTATTATCAATTTTTAAGAGGCTACAAATAGTTATCTTGGTTTGAATTTGATGGTAGATTCAATGTGTTAAGTGGAAGAAGTGAAAAATTATTAATATGAAAGGATTTATAAATTAATCAAATGTTCGGTTAAAATCTATAAATGGGCTCATAGTCGGACAAAATCATAAAGTCGCCACCCTTTTCATCATGAACTCCCAAACAAGCTATGGGGAACCCATGGTAGGATGATTAGACCTATATGAAATTAAAAAAATCATCATTCATATCCCCCAAAAACCATGAAATGGATATGGATTTCCCACAAACATGATCAAAACCAAAACATGAAAAAAAAACAAGGTGTGACAATTCACCCCACCATTAATGATTTCCACCCCGAAAAGCCACAACACATTCCTGATAATTCATTAACAAATAAAGCTTCTTTATCAATACGTCTGGCCTCTAAATCCATTTAATCCCCATCCACCTTTAGAAAAACATAAGACTCTTACCTCTACCAAAATACCAACTCCGAACCACTTCCTGAGAATCAACCAAAAAAATTTGGAACTACCTCCTCAACCAAACCAAGAACTAGATTGTTGGTACTTATCCAAATTAACTCAAAGATCACCCAATCCTATGAGCACATATGAAAACCAAAGAATCTATAAGAGTCTGGAATGGACTCCCCACTATTATGATACAATTAGCACTGAACAATTTCTTAGGAGGAAACTCTATGAGACTCATGGTGGTTCTCCCCACCATTAAGAACCAACGATAAATGACCAAAACAGAATTCATAATAAACATAGAATGGGTATCACCCATATAGGCCCTTTAAAACTCTCCTATAACAGCCTACAAACCATGTTTAAGAGGAACAAAACATGATCATTTAAACCCCCCACTCATGAATAGAGAGGATAAGAACTGGGAAAACACTCTCTGCACGGATCCAAACCCCCGCCATATGGTGTGAGGAGGGAAGGGGAACCAATCATCTGGCCACAAAATAAAAAAACAAAATGTAATAACCCCATTGCAATTGTAGAGGAATGAGTAGAGTAATACTACCCACATTCCTAAGACACTTGACTATGCACCAGCTTGACTCTGAGAGCTATGTCTAGAGCTCTAACAGATGAAGCATATTTTTCCTCACAGTCATGCATTGAGAATAACTAACATGATCTCTTCCCCATAGTTCTACCTATGGACACATAACACTCTCATGCCGAAACAAAAGATCCAAGGACACCTTCAAACTCTCTTCCTCAATGAGAAAAATTTTAAACAAACAAAAAACTTGAAGATACACAACACTAGTTTTTCTCACTTTGAATAAGGAGAATAACAAACACGATACTTGGAGAACCACATCACACTCACTGAGCACAACTACCCAAACCCAGATAGACACAATAATGAGAAGGCACATTGAATCGAGCTTGAAAACATCTAAATTCAACCATACAGGTTTAGGCATCGTTCAATGAGGTGGATTTAACCTTTGGAATAAATCATTAGGATGATCACATAGAAATCATGCCAAAAGAGTACCATCAGTGGCCATATCACAACATCCCACACATCCTTAGAAACCCACTGAACAATTCCACAAAAACAAGCCACCAACAAGATACCATATCAACACAAAATAATATTATGACATCCATATCGAATGGATCCATAAAAAATAAACCACACATTTATGATATAGAAAAAGCCATCCAAATAACCATTAATTTATAACAAAAACAACTATTGTGTAGCATAATAACATTTTGAAAAATAACAGAACTTATTTTATTTTCACATTCACCAATGTTGTTACATCATGAATCACACATATGTACATTTCTTTGCCACCCCGAGCACCCAACCACCATTCCATTATAATTTTTCATCCATATATCCATAAAAACATACATGTGAGCACCCATGAAAACACCAAGGATAAATAAAAAATCATCGCTCCAAAAAAAATCATGTACCATCCAAAAAACATTAACAACCAAATCAAAAACCATATTAAGATTTTACAAAACAAACCACACTTCATAAAGAGCCATTTGATTATAATACCAATCGATTTTATTTTATAGAACATTAAAAAAACAACCATTAAATTACAAATATCCCTTTCCCATTTTCAAAAATTTAGAAATGTATACTTTCATAATCAAACAACCAAAAAGGAAAAACAACCATTCCAAAAAAACAATAGCCCTAGATACAAAATATTTGGAACCATTTCATCATATTCGATCAATTTTAAAGATCCCAAAATGCCCCATTTAAAATAATGTTCAAATTCAAATTTAAATAATACCTGAAATGTAAAAATTTCTTTTCAAGAAGCCCTATTTTTAGTTTAAGATAATTCATTCTGGTTAAATAATTTCCTCTTTATCTATATGATTTATTTGAAAAAACCCAATATCACAAAACCATTCTCATATTAAATTTTGAAAACCCATTTTTCACTTTTCAGTGATCAACCATTCCTTTGAAACCCATTTTCACAATTCTCACACTAGAATTCTCAAAACCAAATTTAGATTTCAAGAAAACTATGAGAGACCCAAAAAAGGGATCTACTGTCGGTCGGTGACTTGACCATACGGTTGGATGCCATATATGAATCACACGACGAACATTGAACGCCTTTTTAAGAATATTATATCTCCCCAAAATGAGTTTCTCGACCCTAGGATCTCTTAGAGACCATTACACTATATCACCCTGTCATATCCCAACAACAAAAAATCTATAAGAACCAAAGACACCAATAAACCCAAAAATCTCATGGATAGTCGTCGGTCATAACGGGCAGGAGTTCGTGACGGTCTTTCCAAACCCATCCCTCATGCCTCGATAATGCTACTCCATCTACCTAGAAATCACTAAATAACAAATGGATATCTAAAAATAACGGTTTTCTAAGATCCAACCTCTTTTGATAAAATTTTTTCACAAACCAGACTGGGACGACCCTGAACTGGGCAACCAAACTGATCCATGGCATGGATCGAAGGGAGTTCCATATCCCCATGAGGTGGAAACTAGTTTCGGGAATCAATAGTGTACTCAATGAATTGAATTTTGAAAAATATAATCATGAAATATGCATCTGAATGAAACAGAAAGCCCAACATACATTTATATAAAATTCAACTGAACATTTTTTAATCAAGAAATGATAATTAAAACTGAACAATACAACCAAATGGCCCCACCAAATGACCTAAAAAACCATTTTAATTCACTAGTCACTCTCCAACATAAAAAATACTCTTCTCACATGGTGACTGAACTCATGATGAAACCTGCAAAAGGACTAAAAATAGAAGAAAACTATAGGTTTCAATATTAAAACTTAGTTGGTTTTCCCGATATTATATTCCCAATGCACATCATTTAAAAGAAATGAACACTCAATTTCAATTTTGAGATACAATATATAAAAACAAGTTTTCCAGATGAGTTTTCATGCTATAAAAATTAAAAGATGAAAACATTCATGTTTTATAAATAAATCATAGTAACAAATTTTTAAAGAGGTGAAACTTCAAAAAGAATGTATTATTCATGAAGGATTCTTTAAATAATGTAAAATTTTAAATATAACACACACACATATTAATTTACTAACAAAAAACACCATATTACAATTGTGTGTACAATATTTCCAATAATCACAAGTCACAGTAACAACCCTAGGAATAGTTCATTGTGGGACTTAGGTACCTCTTATCTCGTTGTAAAAGTAACCGTAAAAAAATAACGATTCTCAATAAAATGAGGAACTAGTAGGAGAATCCTTCATAACCTAATTGTTACCAACAACATCATTATTATATTTTAGATATTTTTATCAACGTCAAACTTTCTACATGAAACAGGGACAAAACCTCTCTGGATGACTAGTATACTAATACACGTCAGCCCACCAAGATACAAGGGTTTTCTATTTTGGAATTCAAACAAGTATAACATCTATACAATACCATTTTTTTATAATTATTCCATTTAAAAATCATAAACACATAAAATTTACCTAACACATGTCCTAAATTTCTTTCACGGATCAATAAACCACCTAAATTTTCAAAAACCATTTTCATAATGTATAACTAGGCCTTGCAAATAAAGTCCATTAAGAATTATTTTTAAGGAAAACCCCCCCAATACCATATAAATATAGATTTGGAAACCCTAACACTATTTAATAAATAAATTTCATGGACCATGATATGACCCTTCCATGATACGACATGAAATTCACATGGAAACCCTTTTTCAAGAAAAATGTCCAATGCGCCTTTATGCATTTCACATAAAAAAATTAAAAGGTAAAAATTTCACATTTAAAATAGTAGTGTATATACACCATTTAAAAAAGAAATGAAATTTCATAAATTCCATAAAATATTCATATTACACATCCAAATCATGACCATTTTTTATAAAGATTCCAAACATGCCATTTTCGTGCAACTTGGGCCAAACATGTTTGCAACAAAAAAACCATAAGTTTATAAAAAACTTTTGAATTCCCTAAAAGGACACCAAATTACTATTTTTCATGCTAAAATGTAATTATTAATGTAATGGAATAATTTAAAATACCACAATGCACATAAAATCATCCCGTGAAATTTATTGAAAACATGACATGCACTTTAAGACAAACAACTTATTTTATGAACTTGAAAAGGGATAAAATTATATTTTAATTCCATAATTTTATTCAATATAATAAAAAATGTTATAAATTTCATAAACCCAGTGTGTAACCTAACTGAAAATTTAAGTACGATTGAGGTGTAAACATTTATAACGAAACAAAACTACAATTCAAAAAATAGATATTTAAAAACTATTTTGAACACCAAGAAAAATATCATTAGGATTAAAACAATACTAAAAATATATATTAGCGACTAAAAACATCAAAATGAATAAACATAAATGATAACAGCATGTGAAAAGGGTTATCCTATCTTAAAAACAAGACTGAAAGGTAACACACACCTGATATCACCCAACATTGTTCCCAATATTCTAGATCTATGACGACCAGCCTTAAACAAACCAAAACCCCATAAAAATAATGGGATAACATAACCATATGACTTTCATGATTAGGGGAGTAGAAGACCATAAAATAATTTGGAAGGAGATTGAAGAGAGAGGAGAAAAGAGTATGAATATCACCTTGGAAACTAGATATGTACGAACTCGGTTCTTATCATTGAGGTACGGGCTTCTTCTCTTCTATTTTCCTTATGTTTTTTTAATAAAATATGAAAATGGGGAAAATCCTAAATTTTGGAATTACACACCATGTACATTTTCCACACGCCGTGTACTTCTGGCCGTGTGGGGATGAGTACACGCGGCGTATAGCCATGTCAGTGACAAAGGGTTTAGGAACCGACTACACTACGTGTAGTGGTCCTGTACACGCTGTGTAGTCAGTCGGCAGGCCAAAACAGTAAGGCGGTAGAGTAGCTGCCAGCTGGGCGACAGTACACACTGTGTACTAAGGAGTACATGTCATGTATTCATGTCGTTGGGTGAACAGTATGGAAGTTCCATCAGATGAAAAGTTAAATGAATGGAGTACACGCCGTGTAATTGGAAGTACACACCGTGTACTTTTTTGATTAAATCTGGCAGTAGCCTCCCCTGTTCACAGGGAAGGCTTAGAACGGAAGAGGGATCTCGGGAGGGATGACTGAACCATTGAATATCTGTCGAGATGTTCGTCTGGAATCTGATTCTGCTTTGGACGATCTCATTGGAAATGCACGGGTAAGCCCTCTCTTCTCCTAGTGTGTTGCTTACCAATTCTTTCCATAGCGGGAGTTATTTGAGGTTAATATATTTTTGTTCTTCGTCAGATCTATGCCGTTCGTAGGCGTTTCAGGAGTCGAAGATTGGTTATACCGCTCATTGGCATATAAGGTAGGTGGGTTGGTGTTTAGTTTTCCTACAGCTGTGTGTTTTTTTCATTTTTGTGTCACGAACCCATGTTTGGGAGTCGTGTGGCTGAATTAGTTGCTATATTAAACACCTAGAATTTATTAGGTATTTAATTATGATATTAAAATGTAAGATGGGATCGTTGCTTGGATCTGGAACCACCTGGGGGTGTGTTCCACTTTTTAGCCGTTTGGCCAGGATACCCCAGGGTATGCCTTTAAAGTAGTAATTGTAGAATTTACTTGAGTGGAATTTCTTGTTTACTACTTGTTTACAAGTTGGGGATGGCCCAATTACCAGTTAGCCTGAGGGTGTTGTTGTGATTAGCCCATGGGCACTGCACTGTTTAGCCCAAGGGTAGTAGTTATTTCGGCCTGAGGGAAACTTCTTCCATGCCTGAGGGTAGCTAATTCTGTGCCTGAGGGCGACACTACCTATGCCTGAGGACAAAATCTGTTATACCAGAGGGCAGATTCTTATGCTGGATACTATTTACCTGAGGGTAGGGGTTTACGCATCGATGGACTTTTATAGGTTACTTAGAATATTCACTGTGGTGATATTTTAAAATTAAATGATTAAAATGAATATTAAAATGGATATTTAACTGTTAAGTTGGTTACCTGTGAGTACTGATTACCTTATTTCATTTTACTATTGCACTATTGTTTCATGCTAAAACGTAGTTGGGAAAGGGCCTTTAGTGGGTGCCTATTGAGATATGTTTCTCACACCCTGTTTGGGTCACGCTTTTCGGCCCAAATAGATTACCTTTCTACAGGTTTGGATAGGGGAAAGAGTCCCTATAGAGGTAATGATTGCTGCTGAGGAGTAGGAGGGCATGGGACCGGGATTAGACTCATGATGTCGCTGCCAGCTGTTTTGCTATGTTTTGGTGCACATGTACTCTGTATTGTATTGTTCTACTATGTAACATGTTCTAGCTATTTTCTTTGAATTGGAGACATGTTGCATCATATTTATATATCTGTTTGGTTATATATACTGTAGTTGTTTATTTCAGTTGTGTATGGTTTACTACTTCCGCTGTTGTTGTATGTTTATTTATATTCTGCTATGCTACACTTTGAAAAATGAGGGAATAGTTTCCCCACTATTAGACCTAGAACGTCGCTGCTAGTTGGAAGCCTCTGGTGTTTGGGGAAATGCGCTTGAGGTTACATGGAGAACCGGGTTCGGGGCACCCGTGGAGTGGTACACGGATCCGGGATGTTACAAAGTGGTATCAGATGAGTTCTATTCATTGAATTACTTTTTGGAGCCTTAGTCAAGGATAGGAGAGGAATGGTAGTTTGTAACAAGTTATGCCCGGGCATAGCTAACATGCATATAGGGAAAATCCGGTCTACCTCATATTTTTAAAAAAAAATTAAAATCTTACAGGTGATATGATTTCACCATTCAGTGACGCACTTGTATTGTGCTGTTTATATTTTATCTATGGGTTCTATTCTGTTCAAACTCGATGAGATGAGGGTATGTCGTCTCATGAATCATTTAGGAACATGCTAGAAATCACATGCCATGCATAGTTACATGCCATGTAGGTGCATTAGAAATTTCATGTTGTTGTGATAATTGTTGTGTTAGAAAAGTATGATGTTGTGATAGCTGCTTGATAAAATACCTACTATGTGATAGGGTAATTTTATGTGACCCTGTTTGTAAAATGGATGCCAAACTCTAGTTTTTGGGGAGTATGGGCCCCCATTTACCATAATTTTGCAGAAAATTGACTGTTTATAACACGTATAAGATGTCAAACTTTGATTCGTGGGGAGTATAGGCCCTCACAGGTCAGAATTTGACACTTATGTGTTGTTTTCGAATGTTTTCTGGGTTTCGGGGAAGTTTCGGAGGCATACTATCTGGAAACCCAGTATACACGTCGTGTAGTATTTTCACACACACAGTGTATGACCTTCTGTTCAGGGGAAAAATGAACTTTTTAAGTACACGCCATGTACTTTGAGTACACGCCGTGCAGTATCTTCCCATGTAACAAACCATGTGGGTGACGACATGGGGTAGGGATGTTCTTGGGAAAAACACACAGTGTACCTGATCTATACGCCGTGTAGTGTTGACCATGAGTCCGGCCATGTAACTAACAACACGGGTCGGTGAACTCCTTTACAGAACACACTATGTCAATTATGAACATGTCGTGTAGTGTGACCTGGGGACTCGGCCGTGTAACTAACAACACGTTTCGATGTCACCGTTCCATAAAAACGTCGTGTACCATTGGGGACACACAATGTAGTCTTGTCCTAGGACAGACCGTGTGGAATTAGCCGTGTGGCTGGGTAAGTGGGGTGGTGTACACGCCTTGTGCGGGTGTAACATGTCGTTTAGTTTCAAGCTGAGTAGTCGGCCATGTCACAAACGACACAGGAAGTTGGAAAATAACACCATTAACGCCGTGTAGATTATATACACTCCGTGTAGTTTTTTTTAATGGGAGACGCGTATCTTAGCCGTGTCGAAGGACCTGGGCAGGGGAAGGGAAGTCCAGTACACGCCGTGTACTCAGTATACACGCTGTGTAGTCTTGTTTTGTAAATTTTGAAATACCTTCTTCTTCATGATCCCTTTGTGGTTTCTTTGTTTCAACCTTAATAATCTTGAATCTAAGGCGTGCTTTTGACCTTGTAGTGTCATGCCGTCTAGACGACCACGTGTTGTTCTCCAGGAGAGTGGCGACAACTATACTCTGGAGATGGTGGGCCATGGGCTACCAGTTGATCCTCCAGCAGAGCCAGATGCGGCGCCAGCTACTATACCGGACATAGGTGCGGAGGCACAGTTCCATGAAGGATTTATGCGGTTCATGAAAACCTTTCAGGGAGCATCACGGACTGCCACATCTACGGTTGAGCTTACACATATCTTCCAGCAAAAACCATTTTCCTACGTTTTCAAGGGATGGTAGACCACATGCTGCAGAGTCTTGGTTGGGGTCGATGTAGACTATTTTCGAGCATCTTGAGATGCCTCCAGGGTGGAGGGTCAAGCTCGCGACATACATGTTGTGTGATTCTTCCAAGAGGTGGTGGGATGTTACCACCCAGACAGAGTATCAGAGATACATGGTGTGGGAATATTTTCAGGCAGTCTTCTATGACTTCATCTTCCCAGAGACACTGAGAGTAGATAGATCTAGAGAGCTCATGAATCTGTAGCAGGGAACTATGTCAGTGATGAACTATTATGCTCATTTCACCAAGATTCATTGTTTTGAACACGTGTTGGTGGGTAATGAGACGTTGAGGGCCATATATTTTGAGGATGGTATTCGTTATGACATCCGAGCACTGGTGAATTTCTTTAGGTTGCCTATTGTACACACTATTGTGAATCAGGTGCTTATTACAGAGATGAACCTATGGGAATCTAGTGGTGTGGGCCAGGGCGATTCAACACTAGTCACTGGTACTTTTTCTGTTGTCAAGAGGAAGAGACAGGCGGACATCTCTTAGGGCGGTAGTACCAACCAGAAGAATGTTTTAGATGGCCATGTCATTTGCTACCAGTGTGGAAGAGAGGGGCACAAGAGACCGCAATATCCACGAGACCCAGTGGAGTGTCGAGCATGCAACAAGATGGGTCATCTACAATGCTTTTCAGGGCATTTCCACTGGTGGCTAGTGAGAGGGGTTATGTGTGAACTCCGCGTGCGGGAGAAGGACCAGTGGCTTCTTACCATTCCAGGAATTGGAATACGTCAGGGCGTACATGCAGGGATGGTGGTCGTGGCCATGGTAGCAAGACACCATAATCACAGAGGCAATAGGGCGGGATAGCTCAGGGTATCCAAGCTGTGTCACAGGGCCGCGACCTTGGGCAGGCATATGCAGTGCAACATGCCCAGCTGGAGCAGGATCCCAGACCTTCTATAGTCATAGGTACTATTCTAGTAGCTTCTGTCTTATCTTTAGTAATTTTCGATATGGGTACTAGGAATGGTTTTATATATGTACCCATTGCGGAGAGCCTTGGGCTCTGTGTTTCTACTTCTTCTGATATCATGATGCTAGACACTCTGTTGGGGACTAGAACAGCAGGTGTGCTTCAGTGATAGGAGTTCCCCCTTGAGGTTGGTGGGTGTCACTTCCTTTGGGACCTCTATGTCATAGAGATTACAAACTATGACGTCGTTCTTGGGATGGACTGGTTGGTTCCATTTTGAGCCTTTGTAGATTTCTTTCATCGCAAGGTGAGTTTCACATCACCAGAGCGTAGAGAGTTTCTATACAAGGGTGAATGGGATGTTCAGGTGATTCGAGATGGACCAGAGCATCGTGGGCGGTTGGAGTCACAGCCCAGATTACGAGCTTATATCAAGATGATCAAGGGACTTGTCAGACAGATTTCCCCCCAGTTGTTGATCATTTCAGGGATGTCATCCTGGATGACTTTTTGGGTCTACCTCCAAAGCAACAGGTGGATTTCTCCATTGAGCTTGTTCCAGGAGCAGCACCGGTGTCCATTCCTCCTTATAGGATGGGTACACCTGAGTTTCAGGAGCTTAAGAGGCAGTTATGGGAGTTAAAGGCAAAGGGTTTCATCTGAACCAGTACTTCTCCATGGGGTTCCCTGGTCCTTTTTTCAAAGAAGGCGGACGATACCCTCAGACTTTGCGTGGATTATCGGAAGCTAAACCAGTTGATAGTTATGAACTGATATCCCTTACCGAGGATTTATGATCTTTTTGATCAAATTCATGGAGAACGAGTGTTCTCGAATATATAATTGAGATGAGGATATCATCAGCTGCGTGTTAGACCATCTGATATACCCCTCACAGCTTTCAGGAGCAGGTATGGCCTATACGAGTATACGGTTATTCCCTTAGGACTCACGAATGCACCATCAATTTTCCTGGATCTTATGAATCGTTGTTCCATCCACATCTTGATTCTTTTGTGGTAGTATTTGTGGATGACATCTTGGTGTACTCTCACACTCAACATAATCATTCCACCCATCTTGAGTTCATATTGAGTACACTGAGAGAGCATCGAATATATGATATTCAATCAAAGTGCCACTTTTGGATGGACCAGATTCACTTCCTGGGCCATATCATCTCAGAGGAAGGAGTTTCAGTAGATATAGAGATGGTGAGAGTAGTAGTTTCCTGGGAGAATACTAAGAATGTGTTTGAGATATAGAGTTTCTTAGGGATGACTGGTTACTACGGGCATTTCATAAATGACTTCTCCCATGTAGCAGCGCCGTTGACAGGCTTGACTAAGAAGGGTGTGAAGTTCATTTGGTCGGAAGCTTACGAGGCAGCCTTTCAGGACCTAAAAGGAAGGTTGATATCAGCACCGATCCTGATACTCCCAGAGGAGGGGAAGAGCTATACAGTTTACTATGATGCATCAAGTATTGGGTTGGGTGTAGTGTTGATTCAGGGCGATCGAGTTATTGCGTACGGGTCTCGGTATTTGATTCCACATGAGAGGAATTACCCGACGCATGATCTCAAGTTGGCAATAGTTGTTCATGCGTTGCGCTATTGGAGACATTATCTATTGAGAGAGAATTTTGTGGTTTTCACTGACCACAAAAGCCTCAAGTATATCTTTACATGGCGTGACCTGAATCTGAGGTAGCGAAGGTGGGTCGAGTACCTACAGTCCTTCAATTTTGAGCTTGTCTATACACCTGGTAAAGGTAATGCAGTAGCTAATGCACTGAGCAGGAAGAATTAGATCCATGCAGTGCAGGAGGCCAATGGTTAGTGGAAGCTCATGGCCTTGTTCTATGAGATGCATCTGGAGGTGCATGAAAATCAGGGGCAGACTTATATTTCCTCATTAGCTGCGATTTCTACCCTCTTGGATAGAGTGAAGATGAGACAGCTATCTGATTCAGAAGTCCTAGTTCTATGGGATTCGGTGGCAAGTGAGGACCCATCTCCTGGTTGGACGATAGGCGACGATGAGATTCTGCATTTCCATGGACAAGTATGGGTTCCAGGGGATATATGTGAGGAGCTGATACTAGAGTTTCATGCTTCAGCTTGGGCAGTTCATCTCGGGGTTACCAAGATGTACCGTGACTTGAGACGTCAGAACTGGTGGCCGGGTATGAAGAAATATGTAGATGGTTTTGTTATGAGATGTTCCACCGGTCATCAGGTGAAGGCGGAGCATCAGAGACCAGCTGTGCTTTTACAGTAGTTACCCATTCCAGAGAGGAAATGGGATGATGTCACGATGGGTTTCATGACTGGTTTTCCGAGCTCACCTCGTGGAAATGATATCGTGTGGGTTTTTGTGGACAGAATCACAAAGGTAGCACACTTCTTGCCGATCAAGGAGACCTTTGGTGTTGATGAACTTAGAAGGCTGTATATCCGAGAGATTGTACGTATTCATGGGTTCCCTCGTTCTACCATTTCTGGTAGGGACGACCACATCACGTTTTTTTATGGCAGAGTTTTCAGAGGGAACTGGGAACACAGGTTCTTCTGAGCACAGCCTAACACCCTTTGACCGATGGCCAGTCAGAGCGTACTATACAGGTGCTTGAGGACATGCTGCGAGCATGCGTCCTAGACTTTGGGTGCTCTTGGGAGAATCATATCCCCTTAGTTGAGTTTTCCAATAACAATAATGTCCGGGCGACTATTGAAATGGAACCATATGAGGCTTTATATGGTATGCCATACCGTTCACCCTTGTGCTGGATGGAGGCAGGTGAGGCAGCTTTACTGGGGCCACAACTCGTGCAGGAGACTTCTGTGCATGTCCAGTTGATTCAGAAGAAGATGGCTAACGCACAATCCCGTCAGATGTTATTTGCTGATCGCTGCAGATGACCTTTGGAGTTCATGGTCGAGAATCAGGTTTTCTTGCGTGTTTCGCCGAGGCTGGGAAACAAGTGGATCAGGAGACAGGGTAAACTTTCACTGCGGTATGTGGGGTCATTTATGATTCTGGAGAGAGCCGGGCTGGTTGCTTATCGGTTACAATTACCGCAGCGTTACCGATCAATGCACGACATCTTCCACATATCCCAGTCGTGTCGCTATCATTCAGTCCCCTCTCACGTCTTTCAGCCTGAGGAGGTTGAGCTGGAGGCAGATGCGTCCTTTGGGGAGCATCCAATTCGTATCGTTGACAGGTGGACGAAGGTTCTCTGAGGCCGGTTAGTTCCTCTCATACGGGTGCTATGGCCACATGGCCGAGTGCATGATGAATCCAGGGAGCAGGAGACTGACGTACGTGCTCAGTGGTCAGAGTTCTTCACGGCTATATCTTCACCACCCTTGGAAGGGAAATTCTGGGATGAATTTCTATAAGGGGGAAGTTTGTAAGAGCTCGTTTCTTATCATTGAGGTACGAGATTCTTCTATTCTCTTTTCCTTAAATATTTTTAATAAAATATGGTAAATGGGGAAAAATACTAAATTTTGGAAGTACACACAGTGTACATTTTCCACATGCCGTGTACTTCTAGCCCTGTGGGGATGAGTACACGGGGCGTGTAGCCATGTGAGTGACAAAGGGTGTAGGAACCGACTACATGCCGTGTAGTGGTCCTGTAAACACCGTGTAGTCTGTCGGTAGGCCAAAACTGTAAGGCAGTGGAGTAGCCGCTAGCTGGGCAACAGTACACGCTGTGTACTTAGGAGTACATGTCGTGTACTAATGTTGACGAGTGAACAGTATAGATGTGCCGTTAGAGGAACAATTAAATGAAGGGAGTACATGCTGTGTACTTGGAAGTACACGCCGTGTATTTTGTTTTTTTCTTAAATCAGGCAGTAGACTCCCCTATTCATAGGGAAGGCTTAGAATGGAAGAGGGAGCTCAGGAGGGATGGACAAAACTTTGAAGATCCACCGGGTATTCGTTTGGAATCCAATTCCGCTTTGAATGATCTCGTTGGAACAGTGTGGGTAAGCCCTCTATTCTCCTAGAGTGTTTCTTACCAATTCATTCCCTAGCGGGATTTATTTGAGGTTAAGCGAGTTTTGTTCTTCATCATATATAAGTTGTTCGTAGCAGTTTCTGGAGTCGACGTTCGGGTATACCGCTCGTTGGCGTATAAGGTAGGTGTCTTGGTGTTTAGTTTTCAAACTGCTGTGTGTTTTGTGCGTTTTTTGTGTCACGAACGCATGTTGGGGCATCATGTGGATGAGGCTGTTGCTATATTAAAAACCTAGAATTGATTATGTATTTAATTAGGATATTAAAATGCTGGTTGGGATCGTTGCTTGGATTCGGAACCACCCCGGGGGTGTGTTCCACTATTTAACCGTTTGGCCAGGATACCCGAGGGTATGCCTTTAATGTAGTAATTATAGAATTTTCGTGAGAGAAATTGCTTGTTTACTACTTGTTTACATGTTAGGCATGGCCTGGTTACCTGTTAGACATAGGGAGTTGTTGTGATTAGCCCGTGGTCACTACATTGTTTATCCCGAGGGCAGTAGTTATTTCGGCCTGAGGGAAACATCTTCGGTGCCTCAGGGAAGCTGATTATGTGCATAAGGGCGACACTACCTATGCCTGAGGGAAAAATCTGCTATGCCTGAGGGCAGATTCTTTTGTTGGATACTCTTTACCTAAGGGTAGGGGTTTATACATCTGTGGACTTTTAGTGGTTACATATAATATTCAATGTGGGGATATTTTAAAATTAAATGATTAAAATGAATATTAAAATGTAAATTTAACTATTAAGTTGGTTACTTGCGATTGCATCTTAACTAATTGCATTTTAGTATTGCAGTATGGTTGCATGCTTACACGCAGTTGGGCATGGGCCTTTGCTGGGTGCCTATTGAGATATGTTTCTCACACCCTCTTTGGGTCACGCTTTTCGGCCCAAATAGATTATGTTTGTTCCGGTGTGGATAGGGGCAAGAGTCCCTATACAAGTACATTATTGTTGTTGAGGAGTAGGAGGGCATGGGACCGGGCTTAGGCTCGCGATGCCGCTGCCATCTGTTTTGCTATGTTTTGCAGCACTTGAACTCTATATTGTATTGTACTACTATGTAACATGTTCTGGCTATTTTCTTAGAATTGGAGACACATTGCATCATATCTATATATCTAGTTGTTTATATATACTGCAGTTGATTATTTCAGTTATGTATGGTTTACTGCTTCTGCTGTTGTTGTATGTTTATTTATATTCCGCTGTGCTACACTTTGACAAATGAGGGCATAGTTTACCCACTATCAGACCTGGGTCCTCGCTGCTAGTCGGCAGCCACTGGTGTTTGGGGAAATGCGCATGAGGTCATGTGGCGAACCGGGTTCGGGGCACCCGTGGAGTGGTACCCGGATCTAGGATGTTACAAGAGAGTTGTTCATCTTCACTTAGATCTACTACCTTAGAATAAAGGTAATGGATTGGAACTACTTTTAGAGGCTCCTTAGGTTCAAAATAACTAGGGAAATAAATTTGGGGAAAAGGGAAAAATGAATGATTAATGATATAAGCAAATTACCTTACCAAATATGAATGATTTTGAAAAAAACTAGTGAAATTTCTCCCAAATCTAGTACTTAGATGAGATCTAATGTGGGAAAATGGAACTTTTGGGTGTTCCTAAGTATCATGGGCTCGAGTGAGAAGTGAAATGACTGAAAAATACAAAAAAATATTTAATATATAAAAGAAACAATTTTTTTAAAACTATAAATGGGTTCCAAATCCAACATTATTATAAATTTATATGGGGGTTCAAAATGATGTGGTGGATTGAATAGGTAAGGGGAGGCCATGTGGGAAGTGAAATGGTTGAAAAATGATGGAAAAAAGGGATTTATAAAATAAACAAATTATGTGTTTAAATTTGGTAATAGGATCATGGTTGGACCAAATCATAGAGTAACCACCCTTTTCACCAAAAACACCTAAAAATTAGGGGGAACCCATAGTAAGATTATTAGATATAGATAACAGTTAAAAACTCAATATTAAACCCACCCAAAACCCATGAAAAGGATCATTATTTCCAATGAACTAGATCAATAACAAGACATAAAAAAACTCAAGTGTGACCCTTCAAAATCGTACATTTCACTCAAGACTGAGATATACAAGAAAAAAATATATTATAAAATTATTATTTAATATTCAAGTTCATACGTAGCCATTGTATTGGTGTGAAGTAATATGACAAAATGTAATTTTTTTACACATTTTTATTAAATATTTTTACATTCATCCAATAAAATTTAGAGGTTTTATATAAGAATAAATTTGATATCAATCATAAAAAATATCTACTTTTCTAAAAGGTAGTATTACAGCTTTTTGAAATCAAAATTTTTACACTTTAATAGGATATATTATACATAATAATCTTCTTCTCTGGATGTAGTACATCAAAATTATCATTGATTGAATTTTAAAAATTGTTTAATAAAATCCAATTTTAATGAATATTGAATATATCCACATTTTAATTTAAAAATTCATTTTCATATAATATATTGATATTGATAGGTTATCCTTTTAATTGGTTTTAATGTGTAATTTAATATATTTTTTTCATTTAATCCAATATTGGTCATTGTAACCAAATACAAATAGAAAATGCGGATAAAAACATTGTGCACCTTTTAACATTTTACTTCAAAAATCCTTTTCTCGATCCATTAGTGAGATTTGTGTTATGTATAATTTAGTAAATGATTTGAATTAAATTTAAAATATTGGATATAAATATGTGTATTAAATATAAAAAATATCTGATCCAATTGAAACCAAATATTATTCGTTGAATAGTAACATTAGTATTTATTACCATGGTTAAAGGAAAATTGGGTAATTAAAGGTAAAAATAATATTAACTAATATAAAACTACTCTAACACATGTCCTAATATTTTTGGAAGAATTATTTTAAACAAGAAAATAATTGAGCCAAAATTGGGACCTTTGGATTCAACATGGATGTGATATTGAAATTTATAACATTTTGTAAAGACCCATATATCTCAGTAGTGTTATCTATTGATTACATACATTGTGGTTTATCCTTAGTTAATTTTGTGAGACCTTGAGGGTCATGGGGTCCCTATTGAGTATCATTATACTCTCCCCTGCATAGGCTATGCCCTCACCTTGTTGTGTTGGATGCAGATGAATAACATTGATTACTGAGGATGAGGGTATCGGGACTGGACGTTACTCAGAGTTTCACCATATGGTGTGTCGGTTCGCAGAGGAGATTGGGGGATGTATTGTGCTGAAGAGGCGATCTTTACCTACCCATTAGGTAGGAATTGAGGTGGATGATATTGGAGCTGCTTTTCACGTGTCATTCATCCTATACTTTCCATTTTTCATAGTACTTTCCAGTTGGCCTTATATTCTGGACCCTTTTTATTACTGTGCTCAGTCTGTTTACTTTTTAGTTTACTTGTGTTCGTGTCTGGTTGTGCTCTAGGTGGCATGTGTTTACAAGTTATAAAGGTTATTCCTTCCCAATTCTTGGGAATTATGACTTTGGTGCTAGTCGCCAGCCCCTGGCCTAATGAAGGTGGGCTTGGGGTCATCACGCCATGGGCCACAGGGGACGAATCATGACAATTGGTATCAAAGTAGATGGTTCTACTACATAACATAGCACCCTAATATTTCTCTTTAACGACAATTGTGTTACATGTAGTGAGTGTGGTTATCAGTTTAGGGAATCTAGTGTTAGTGGGGTGGCCGACGTATCCATACTCCAGGACCCTAAATTATAATTTCCATCTCAGTGCACGAAAACACTGATTGTATGTGCGTTTTCAATAGTCTTCTTTGTGATCTTTTTGATTCAGCTCACCAAGTATAAATTATTTACCATGGCACACATATTTTTTTAGGATGCCTCCATGCAGACAACCATCTATGGTTTTGAAAGTAGCACACACTAATAGCATACTGAGCAATGACACCTCAGTCCAAGGCCCTTTTCTAGTATAGGTACCAGCGGGGTCACCAGCGGTACCACTACCTGTTGGGCCACCGATTCCACCATGCCCAACATCAGAGAGTACACACCGCATGAGCTCGTTGTACGAGTTCCAGCGCCATAGGCCACCCAGGTAAAGGGCAGAGATGGACCCACACAAAGATGAGGATTTCTTGGAGGCTATAGTGAGAGTCTTCCGACTGGTAGGGACACCAACTAATTTCTTGGTGATCCATGTTTCCATCCTTCTAAAGGAAGAATAGGGAAGATAGGGGAGCTTGATGCTCTAGGTTCACAACGAGGTGATGCTTCTCTGGGAAGAATTCGAGAGCCTATTTAGGGTGGAGTTTGTCCAAACGACTATTTGTGCAGTGCTTATATAGGAGCTTCCTCATCTGTAGTAGGGCAACATGACTGTTTCTCAGTATACATCTAGGTTCACTGACCTCTCACGTTACCCCAATGATATAGTGTGAGACCTATTCATCATTTCTCGGAACATCAAGAAAGGTCTTCGGCTAGAGATCAAGCCTCTGAGGATCTTACTCAGCATCTCGACACAGGCGGGGATGTTAGAGCTCACCCTCTTATTGGACAGTTTCCTTGTAGAGCAATCAACAACAGCAAGACCCACCACTAATCATCACACAGAAGAGTCTTCAATTGTCAGAAGAAGACAGAAGTCACAGAGGTCTAAGAGGACTAGACCTACAGGTGGAGGACCTCAAGATTCTGGATCAGTTGTGAAGGGCACCAAAGGGAGAGACAGACATTCTAGGAGTGGGTAGTATTACA
The DNA here is from genome assembly GCA_963277665.1 of Viscum album. Classification (NCBI taxonomy): domain Eukaryota; kingdom Viridiplantae; phylum Streptophyta; class Magnoliopsida; order Santalales; family Viscaceae; genus Viscum; species Viscum album. Next base: position 1,118,209,798 of record OY728146.1, read on the forward strand.
CATGTTGTGAGTAGGGTCACATGGCTTGTGACTTTCTGACCTGATGCTCGGATTATCAACAAACGGTCGAAGGACTGCCCAGGTAGAGACAAAGGTTCGACCGTGGAGGTCCACAGAGAGTAGGCAGACGTCACAGAGGAGCTGGTCGTGCTAATGGTGGTTGGTGGAAATTCAAGATGTTACTGCCAACACTACCAGGAGGTCCTTACCAATGCATGGAGCAGGTGGAGTGGGGAGATCTTAGCTCTAGGAAACTGAGGATTACAATCATGTAGCTATATAGATGATACGAGTTACGATCCCTGTCTACTCAACCTTAGATGCTGTTCTTATAGACATAGGTTCCAGTCATTATTTTATTGCCACTTCCCTCTTTCGGATCTCAAAGATTCAGATAGATCCATTGGATAGATCCTTACGGCTAGAGAATTTTACGTGAGCAGATTTGATGATTACGTACTTTTGGTGGTAGTGTGAGATTACTCTTGGAGGAAAGAGCTTTACCTCAGTTTGTTGAGGGTGAATGTTAGTTTTTGGGTTTTTCATTAAGGAATAAAATAAATATAAATTTTTGTAACAATTTATTTTAATTTGAAACACATGTGTGGATGTTGGGAGGTGGGGACCACTTGAAATAAACCACCCTTTGTATGATAAGAGGTAGGGACCACCGGAACTAAACCTCCCTAGTGAGGTTAGTGTGGTGGGGACCACATGTGCCTAAACCCCCAATTTGATTTTTATTGGTGGGGACTACATGACCCCTCTTAATGGGGAGAAACCTCCCTACTACCCAATAGTTTACCCCTCCCCTTAAATTGAGATATTAAATTGGGCCACTTAATTGAGCTGATTAATTGTACCAACGCGGTACATTAATTTCACCAACATGGTTATGCCTACATAATTAATCCATTATGTTAATTATATTGGATCCCCATTCATTTCTTTGTGTGGGATTTTAAGAGGAGAACCCATGTAAGATTACACTTCTCCAATGAATAACGCGTTCTTCCATGAAGAATGTACATCCAACGAAGAATGCCGACTTCAACTTCTACCTTAGGACACCCTCCAACGAGGTATGTCTTTGACTATGATGAACCAACACTCAAGCCTTGGATTGGAGATGTGTGGTAGACTAGAAGAATGGTAACATCTCCAACTAACTTCTTACTCCAACGTCAATGAACAATTCAAGGTAGAGGTTTATTTCCATATGATTATCACTTCCCATGTTCCCCCTTCTAAATCTATTGTGGGATTAGTAATAGAGATTGATGTGGGTTGGGCAGTTTTATGTTTTTAAATATCTTTTATACATGTTAATGATTCAATTTTGTGAACCGATTGCTACCACTCTAAGGAAATGGTTGAGGGAAAAACAATCGTGGCCTGAACCCTCTATCGTTCTACTTTATTGGTGTGTTCTTCACAATCGACATAGGCGATGAAGGAAATGGTACTCCGCCGCCCGCGGTAACCACATACTATGACGCTCTGCACCATCCACCATCCAATCCGCTTCCGCCACCCGATCCGCCGCCGCTGTCCGAGCAGACCTGCCGCTGCCAGGACGAACCGCCATCCGAGCCACCATCCGAGCCGCCTCTGAGCCACCGCCGCTGTCCGGGTTGAGCTTCCACCGCCCTTCTGGAAGAATCTCCCTGGCCAATCCTCCCTACAACATCACTCCCTCTGTGGCCTTGTGGCCACCCGCAACCCGCTCGCAACCTTTCAGGCCGGACCAAGTGGGTCCAGTGGTGTTGAGTTGAACTAGGTCGTCCCAGGCTGGGTCGGGCCTAGTGGGTCCGACCGGGTCGGACTGGACTCGGACCCACCACGACCCATTTACTTTCATTTGACCATAACTTTGGCACCGGATGTCTGTTTGACGAACCATAAACAGCGCCAAAAATCATAGAGAAAGACAGTTCCTTTGAGTATACCCCACTAGACTGTTGGATTATGACGGGGGACGGTCATGTTGGATCGAGCACGAATCCAACCGGACCCCTGAGAAAAAAGGCTAATAACTCACAGACTGGGTGTTTGATTAACACATCTTCTGTTGCATTATGACCCCTATGAAGTGGATAACCATTGAGAGGCATCTTCATGGACATCATGGCAGTTGGTAAATCGACTAGTGGTTTGCAAATCTGACTCTCCCGGAGACAAGATAACCTATTTTAGAAACCCAGTAGATGGCTGTGATGAAAAGACTGCTCCTAGCTATCCTGTATGGGTTGACTCCTAGCAATCCTATGCGGGTCTTCTCGTAGTGATCCTGTGTGTGTCAGATCTATGCGATCCTCAGTGGGTCAGCTCTTAGAGATTTTTTGTGGGTCATCTCCTAGCGATCCTGTGTGGGTCAGCTCTAGTGATCATGTGTGGGTAAGCTCCAAGCGATCCTCTATGGGTCAGTTCCAGTGATCATGTGTGGGTGATCTCATAGGGATCCTATGTGTGTCAGATCCTAGACATACTGTCTGGATCAGCCCCTGTGATCATGTGTGGGTCAGCTCCAAGATTTTTTGTGTGGGTCAGCTCCATCGATCCTAAGTGGGAAATTAGTAGCAATTCTGTATAGGTCATCAGCAAAGCCTCTTAACGGAAGAAGATGATTAAGTATTTATAACTAATAATCTCTTTTCTTGTACCTAAATATATACTTGGTGTGAGGTGTGTTAGTACCTCTGGGATTTCCTCGTGATTTTGATAGAATACATGAAAAATTAGCTATATGTATGGGCATATACCTAAGTGGGATTATCTATTTTCTACATACATTGTGGATTATCCTTGGTGGATTTTGTGAGACCATGAGGGTCTTGGGGTTCCTACTGGGTATCAATATACTCAACCCTGCATGGGCTATGCCTGCACCTTGTTGTGTTGGATGTAGATGACAGACATCGCTGACTGAGGAGGAGGGTACCAAGACTGGACGGTGCTCGGGGGTGGACCATACGATGTGTCATTTCACGAAGGAGACGGGTAGAAGTGGTGTGCTAAAGAGGCTATATATACCTACCCTTCAGGTCTGAATCGTGGTGGACTATACAGTAGCTAATTTTCACCTATCAGTCGTCTTATACTTTCATGTTTACCATGTAATTTCTAGTTAGTTTTGTATTCTAGTACATTTTTTATATTTTAATCAGTCTGTTTACTTTTAAGTTTACTTGTGTTCGTACCTTTATGTGTGCTTGGTTTTATGTGTTTACTAGTTATAAAGGCAACACCTTTTCAGTTCTCGGTAATTACACATTTGGTGCTTGTCGCCTGCCCTAAGCCTAAGGATGGCGGGCTTGGGGTAGTCATGGCATGGGACTTAGGGTGCGAGTTTTATCATATTGAATATAATGTATTGAAAAATATATCATAAATATGTCTACTATTACTAAAAAAACATTAATATGGGGTTATGTCCATGATATCATAGACTATGAATAGTACATGGAACAATAAAATACTAACTGCATCATTTTAATTTATATGTAATTTTGACAAATTAATTAATTAAATATAATTTTGACACAATGATGATTGAGTAACAGATTTTCAAAAAAAATCTAATAAACAAAATAAATAATTTTGAAATAAATACAATTTTCATATTTTATTCCATAAAAGAATTTTTTGGAAGACTATGACATGTTAGGGGTAAATTAATGTTGTTTTTTAATGAATTAAGTGGTTAAGATTTTTTTTAATAAAAGTCAAATAATGAATAGTGGAAAAAATGGCATAATTCATAACTTAAAATATAAATTAACTATTTAAATTATATAAAATTTATAAATATCAAATATCCTACCAAAATGTTTACATAAGTCCCCAAATTTAATTAATGAATCCTTAATTGGTCGTTTGGAATGATTGGGTATTTATATTAACTATTAAAGTGTAAATTTCTTAATAAAATTGTATGATTTTAAAGTGTTAAAATATAATGATAATGACAAAAAAATATCCAAAACATATCAAATATTGATTGGATGAAATAATTTCAACACATACACATTCTATAGTCTATATGAAAATTTTTGGACCCTTTTGTAATCCTAATTGAATATGTATTAATTTAATATTTATAATAATTCAAATGTTTCAACTCCCTTATCCTATAAAAAAACACAATTATAAGTATTCCATACACTGCTAAAATGAAAATTTTAATCCTATATCATCCTATTCAACTTATTATAATATCTCTACAACGTCTTTAGGACTTTTGATTAGCATATAACCGTCTATAGAGGTGTTTAGTTGTTCTGCAATGGTGATCAACCGATGGAGTGGTATCATTTTTTTATGAATTTCTATTTCATTTCTTCATAAAAATTCTTAAAACCTCCTCCAAATATGATGATATAATAATGTATCCTCTATATCATGTGATGAATATATATTAATATCATCAACTAAATCTATCTCTAATTTCATCAAATAAAAATTTAACAATTTGTTCCTATGATTGTTGAACTACCACTACACTGAGTAATATAGTTTACTTTTTATTACCATCTTTCAAGACTATTAAAAATGATGTAATTAATGTTTCAAAATGTTTTTCATGTAATAATAATTATTATATGTTAATAATATATTTATATCAATTTTTACTTTCCATACACATAAAAATGATAACATTGTTCATTTATACCTGTGAACTATCACATACATGAAGTGTTGTGAATCATTTTTATTCACAAAATAACAATATTTTAATAATATAATAATAAATCTGGATAGATAAAATAATAATTACAATATTAATGAAATGGTAAATGAAAAATGGAAATGTTACGAAAACAAAGATAAAACCTATCGTCTGCATGATTAGAACATTATCCAATTTTTATTCCCATTAATAATGGATTGATTTAAATGTATAATGGTTTTATAAAAGTGATCCTTATTTCATGAATATTATTCTAAGATGATGAAATTATGAATGCATGGACTATTGACATTGTACCATGTTCATTTTCTTCTCAGGTGTTGAATATAAAAAAAACATCTGATATGAACATAAATAATTGTGAAATTTTTTAACAAGACATGAACTGATTTAAAAGGAAAAATTAAAATGAAAAAGGTTCTTAGGAAAGTATAAATTAACCTAATTTTATTATTCAGGATGATAATGAACATACGATATTATTTAGACACGAGTTAAGGGAATTTATATCAAAATTCTTTCATTATGATATTTCATGATAATATAAACCTATATTATTTTTCATGGTATATTTACAGACACTATGACATGTCATATCTTTATTTTATATATAATATTGCCATTTAATGTTTTCTTAAATCTATTAATTCAGGGAGACTATGATTTGAATGTTCAATGTGGTATAAGACACCATGAACGATTAAAATTTTAATTATAAAATATATTTCATCATGATATCAATATAAATATTTATTATACAGATATAAAAAGTTTTAAAGGACATTTTTACATTTTTAATTTCATTTAAATTTTTTAAAAGGAATATGATTTTGTGTTTTATAAGTAACATTTTAGTAAATTTTAGATGGAATATTCTTTTTAACGTATATAACGACAACCAAATCTCAACTACCCAAACCATTATTATATATATGGCTTCCTCTATAATCCATAATGTTTTAAAAAGAAAACAAATACCATATTTCCTTTTTGATTATATTGGTATAGAAAAAAGGGTTCTAAAATGAAAATGGTTTTTTAGTGAGAAATTTTTCCTGATGAGATTTGAAGATTTTTTAAAAAGTATTTTTTGATGAATGTATTTCATTCATAAAATGGTACATGAGAATTTTATGAAATGGGTGAGCCCGAAACAACATGTATGAATGGTTTATCCCCATTGTATAACACAATTGAGCTCATTATAACTTTTATGATGGGATTACCCCAATTACATCTCAGAATTGGTCCGGATATATCTTATACAATGAGTGATCACCATTATATATCTCCAATTCATTGTGTAATAATAATATTAGAAGTTGTCCATTTTGTTAATCAAATTGAAAGGGGTTAGAAAGAGTTTTCTGTATATGATTCTCTATGTTACATAAATAAGTTTTATTTTCATTCAACTAGCTTTAGTATTTGTCTTTGAAAAAAGGTATGAGTGTTATAAAATTGAAAATGTTCTGTTACATTTATTCAATAATCATTAAACGTGTTGCATGTATTAAGTAGTGTAATGGTTTTATTTAATTTTTTATCCCTTATTGAGTTTTTTTGTTATCATCTTTTGTTTTTAAATGTTTTCACTTGATTAATGGGACAATTAATTCATGTATGAAATCACGGAAATTTTATAATGATAAAACATGAATAGAATCTGTATTTCTCTTTATATGTTTTGTGTCATGTAATGTGGATTGTGTCCCCATTGTATTTATGGGTTTTTTATGTAATAGTAAAGGACTAATTTTCAAAATTGTTAAAACATAAAAGAACATAAATGTGAATTCTTATCTTAACTGTCACACCCGGACTCCTCACTATGGGAATGACTTTTAATTTTATTCTTATTCTATAATTTTTATTTGGCATTAAATTTGTTATGTCGAGATGCATGATGGACTCGACATGAGTTTTGCTTTGCTGATAAATGTGCGTATTGACTTAGCAATACCTGATACTTTATTTTAATTATTTTGGGTCTCGTTTTTAAATTTTCAGTTTGAACCGGTTTATATATATATATACACACTTGGGTTGTTATACGGCGCGCGTCTTTGTGTGTGACCGTGCGTAGTGTCCATCATTGGTAAGAAAATGTTTTTGAATTAAATTTGTTTGTTTTTTGAGAGCGTGGCTAGGCGAGTGACGGCGTACGTGACCATGTGTGGTGTCTAACATTAATAAATAATATAATATTATTTTGTTATTATTAATTAGGAATTTGTTTATTCTTTCAAATTTCATTTATTTATTTTATTTCATTTTATTCATTTTATTTATATATTTTTATTTCATTTTATTTATTTATTTTTATTTCATTTTATTTATCTATTTTTATTTCATTTCATTTATTTATTTTTATTTCATTTTAATTCATTTATTTTTCTTTTATTTCTTTTTTTCCCTCTCCCTTCATTCTTTTATTTCATTCTTTTTCATTTCTTTTTTTTCCTTCCCCCCTCACCCTCCCTCGTAGCGCTGCTCTTTCCCCCAAGTGCCGAACCCTAAACCCCACCTTGCTCTCTCGCTTGCGCCACCCCCCCCCCCCCCACCGACGAGGGTTCTCCGGCCCACCACCCTTCGCCCCTACCTGCTTCCTCCCAACTCCACCGCACTACTCGTCGCCCCTACCCGCTTCCTCCCGGCTCCGGAGCGCGCCGCTCACCTGGATGAGACCGCCGGCATCCCCCTCCTCCCGTTCGGCCAGTCGCCCCCTCGTGCCGCTGCCCCACCTCTCACCACCGGCCGCCCTCCCAGCCTCCTGCATAGCTATCCCTTGTGCGGGAGCTCCTCTCCGGAAGCCCCTTTGGGTAAAACCCTCTTTCGATTAGGAGTTTTAGGTTTTCAGTAGGTTTGATGTTCATGTCAGGGTTTTAATCTTGAGTTTTTCTTGTTTAATCTTCTGGATTAGGGTGTATTTCAGTTTCCTTGTGCTTTGTTTGACATGCAATTGAGGAATTCACATCAATTTTTTGGGAGAATAACTCTGTGGTAAGTGGTTCTGTTTTTTGTTTTTAATTGATGACTTAATTTGCTTGTTTAATTAATTTAGCATGGTTATTGATTGTTTTGTTTGATCTGAATTTGATTTTACTTGAGGTTTAGTATATTTCTGATGTGTTTATGAGTTTAGTGTTATGATTATGTGACACGAGTATTTGTTGCTATGAGAAATCATGTTGAACTCTTTAAATAGTGTTTTATAAATTGTGCAGTTAGTTTATTGTTATGTGCAGGTGGTGCAAAGTTTCTTTTATATAGCGTCGTGTGTGTTGGTTTTCAAACAGAATTATTTTAGTGTAGTTTTGTTGTAAAAATTTGAAACGCACCATGAAAATGTTTTAGTAAGTGTTTCTTTAATTTATTTAAATTGTTTATGTGGAGAAAAAAATAAAAGTTTTAAGACAATTTATTATACCTTTGATTTTAAAGTGGTATCTTAATATGAGATACGATGTGTTTTATTTGAAGACCCATGTCAAGCTTCTTATCACTATTTTATAACATGTATTGTTGGTTTATCAAAGTGTGGAAAGACTGCAGTTAGTTTTTTGGTATGGTTTTAATGTGCGCTTGGTTGTTGAAGTTGGCTTTGGGTGTGTTCTTGATAAAAAAGTCTCATATTGTTATTTATAATTGTTTCATAAAATGTTTTAATGATTTCTTAAGTTGTAAAGGAGGTGCAGATTGTGTTTTGGAGTTCTTTTGGTGTGTGTATTTTCTCAAAATGGTATCCATGTGTGTAAATGATGGTTCTTGGGGTGCATCATATCTTGTTTTATCTGGGTTCGTTAATGTGATGTGTTTTTCTGAAATGTTGTATAGATTGTTTATGTGTTTATTTGTTTTATTAAATTATATGTGTAGTGCGTTGGGCCGCGCATGTCGAGGAATCCTATATGTACATGCATAGGGTAAGGAATGTACATATACATGCCCTCTTTGCACATATTCGCTTATGGCACGGGGAATATGTGCAATGCAGCTAGGGGTGTATATATATATATATGTATAAATTCATGTTTTTGTGAGCGCCAAGTGTCGGTTCGAGTGGCCATTGATAGATAGCGACAAGTTTGAGGTAAGTCCCCTATCCCTAAGCTTTTAATTTGAAAATCATAATTGCTTGATTGTTTTAAAAATATGTTTTACACTATGCTATATACACATGCTATGGAATTTGATTACGGTTGCTTGAAACTATTATTCCTTGTATTGGAAAATTGAAATGTATTTCAACGCCGTTGGCCTTAAGAGACTTTTCTTGAAAAAAACTTGATCTCTTAAGTGATTTTGAATTGGTAAGGTGTATTTCCAAAGGTGTTTTGGCCTTTTTTCCCGGTTGATTTTAAAAAGTGTTCCCTTTATGTAATTAAGCCTATTTGTATTCTTAAGAATGTTTTATGGAATAGAAAAACTCTATTGAGGCCCGTTTGTTACTTTAAGATTTGGTTTTCGAAAATAGAAAACCCCTTTTTGAGTCATTCCCCTAAATTTGAAAATAAAATGTGATGCAAGTGTTTATGAGCGGATTGTGATATATGTGCCTAGGGTAAAGGCTTGTGTGTGATTGTGTGATGTAAAGAGGGGGAATTCTCTTAAGTAGGGAGAGCGGTGGTGAGAGGTTGTATGAGTTTTAGATAAAGAAAGTGTAATGTACTTTTTTGATTGCTTGATAAAGAAAACTCACCACCATTTTGAAGAAGAGGACAATGGGAAAACCGGGTATCTAGGTGGGTGACCAGGACTACTACGCTAAATGACTTGGAAAAGGATTGTCCCTATTTGTCTAGCAGGATTGACTCAACATTACTAACTAAAAATATGAATTTCTGATGGTCGTGGTCTTCTAAGCCACGTTTTCTGAGGGTCATGGCCTTCTAAGCCACGTTTTCTGAGGGTCGTGGTCTTCTATGCCACGTTTCACCGAGGTACGAGGTCTCTAGGTTCCCACTTATTCTAGATACCTATAGGGATTACCCATAGTGCTCATTTTTGACAGGTTGCTTGTGATATAACTTTCTTTTCAGTTGTTTCATACCTGGTGTCTTGTTTGTAAAAGCCACATTTTATTCCAAAATGGTATCTTTTCATTTTGAAATGTTAACGCATGCTTGGAACCTATTTTGAAAATGTAGTAAGAGTGAAATGAATTATTTTAAAATGAAAACTCCTTACTTGAATTTGAAAAGAAGGAAAAACATTATTTTATTATATCTTATTTTCAAACTCGCATAGTTGGATTTCTTAATAATGGCGGACGCATAGGACGTGGTTATATTTTGGCCTTCCTACTGAGCATCTCGGTGCTCATGCCTACTTCACTTTTCAGTTGTTAGTTTCAGTCTTTGATCGCTCTTGGGAGCGAGTGTGGTTGTCGTACCGCAGTGATCCATAGGGTCACCTGAGGTATGTCGCGTTTCTTTGTTTATTCCTTTTTCCACTACCATGCTGTTCAATTTATTTTCCTTTATTTATCTTTTTGTTCAGTTTATGTTTATTTATCTTTGTCATGGGCCAAACCGTCCCCAATTGGTTTGTTTTGATGCCCGGCACTAGTTGTCAGCCCGTGGGGATAGGGAATGCCCTTAGGGCCATGTTGCTGACCGGGTCGGGTGCCGAGTCGGATGACGATCCGGGCTAGTTCGTGACAAAATGGTATCAGAGGTGCCCTTGTTATTTGGGGTGTCAAGTATCTTGGTGATTAGGTGTGTCGGGACTCGAGAGGTAGGTGCGAGAAGGACGTCATGAACCCGTGTTCGTCCAGAGACTCGAGTTTCCCGGGGTAGTTCGGGATTTGAATTTTCTTCTTTGGATTGGTATGTTTGGATGAGGTATGGCAAGGGAAGTGATCCGATGTTACGCGACGAGCCTGTATGGAGTAGCGACCCATGTACGGCCCGAGTGCACGGTTCAAGATGCTTCCTGTGGTTGATGTTTTCTTGGAGCATGGCCTGCTAAGCCATGTTACCGGGTTGGCATAGCCACTAGTCCCTTATTTTTGGAAATTTTGATGAGGGCTATGTTTGATCTTCATTTAGGTTGATGTGAGTAGATCTCAAAAATGAAAATGGATTTTTGTGATGGTGTTTTCAAAAGGGAATATTGTTGTTGGAGTGGAAAATGGTTTTTGAAATGGAAGACGTTTTGGAATTTTCAAATGTGTTTCATTAATGATAAGTGACTTTCTCAATTGGTTGGGAATTTGTGCTTTGTGCTTAATGGTCTGTTTTGGAAATGAAAAGTGTCTTGAATTGACCCTTGGTATTCCTATGAGTGATCACATACATTGAGGTGTGCATGTGGCAAGCGGGGAAATTGGTGATGTGAGTGGATGGGTGCTTGAGCTATCACATGGATATGTATGTGTGAGATTTCATGGGATATCAATGGTGGATATTTAAGTGGTTTTGGTTGCTGAAAAATGGTTTTCAAAAAGGGTTCTTCAGATGTTTAGAAAAGTGGGTGAGAAATTGTTTACCGTTCTCTTTTCGTGTGGGGTATTCCTTTTTTCACTGGTTCTTGGTTTGACATATTGAATAGTAGTTGTAATAGTGATTTGAGTTTGAGCTTTCGTTTGTGATTGTGGTGTGGAATTTTGATTTATGATAACTTTTCATTTGGATTCGTGCCTCTTGTTTTGAGTATGCTGCCCAGAAAAGTCCCAGAAGTTCCTAGTGAGCCTCTTCTAGTTGTTGGTTCTACCAGGACTCTTATCAGAGTGGTGGAATTGAATTCTTTTCGATTGTTCTCCAGCATGTGTAGTGATAGTGATCTATCGAAGGCAGCGGACTGGCTTGGTGAAATCATGGGTGTTTTCTGGTAATTGGAAACTCCCAAAGCTAAGAGAGTTTGTGTTGTTTCAGGTCCATTTGAAGGTGCAACTTTGTATTGGTGGAGGAAATAATCCCAGCGTCGTTTCATGATGGTATTTCTTGGAAGCTGTTTAAGATGACTCTCGTCAGATGGTTTATACCCAAGGAAGTGAAGGCAATGAAAGTGGCAGAGCCAGTGGGTGTCGAGTAAGGCCAACGAGTAGCGAAGGCCTATATGGGGAATTCTAAGGGGTTGATTCCATTTCCTCTGGAGGTAGCGTCTTGGAATCAGTTAAAGTTTATCTTGTGTGGGGTCTTTGTCTATTGTTCAAGGACCGATTTCCTATGGTGTTTGGGATGGTTCCCCATTCTGTGAGAGTGATCCGGAGGAACCCATCTCAGACAAGTCTTCTTGTCAATTCCATCTTCTGTTAGTCAAGACACCCTCTTGTTCGCTTCTTTGTGGTTAGTTTGGGTACTTTAAGTCGCCTCATCATGATCCATTGAATAATTGTTGTCGGTGTGGACATTTGGGACAATTGGAGAGGTTCCGCTAGCGGCATCGTCAACAGGAGTCTCGACCGAAGGATGTCAGCTCCTGGATGCGGGGCAGCAGATGCTTCAAGACATCAGAGCTCCAGCCACAGGTCTCGGAGTGAAACCATTCATGCAGTCAGGAACCGTTGGGTGTGGGTCACGTAGGTCTAACATTTGTCTCCATTGCTAAAATAGGGACAGTTTAAGTTTCTCGGTTCAAGTTCACTCGTCTTATACGGTTCTGTTTTTCTGTAAGAGTCGCAAAGGTCTATTTTTCTAATTGTGGTCATTGTTCTTTGAGTACCCCTCTGTGGTTGTAAAAAGGCATGGTGATCTTATTTTCATGTAATTCCAGTAGTTGCGCCTCCTCAAGTGTGACGCGTTTTGTTTTAGTACATGCTCGTTTTGGAGATGCTCATCTCTTGTGGAAATGATGAGTCATGGTTATGTTTGTTATTTGGTATAATTATTCTATGGATTTTCTCATGTTGCAGTGGTTTCTAGTTTGGGTTGGAAGTTCTCATGATAGTTTATACTAGTTGGTTTAAGCTAGTCGGTTCTTAAATGGTGGGGAGACTCACCATGAATCTTGTCGTGCCTTTTTTGAGGTTTGGTCTATGTGGTGGTTCCCTCTTGGATTAAGTTAGCAGTTCCAGAGTTAGTTCATGCTAAGAATCTTAATGTCGGTTGTGCTAGTCGGGTTCTTGTAGTGGGGAGAACACTCCTCTTTTCTTGATGGTTCTTCTCTACTCGATTTCCCTCAGAGTTGGTCGGGTGTGACTGATGGAGTGAAAAGTCATACCAAGTTTGTGATTTTTTTGGCCTCATTCCATTTCAAACTCGAGTTTGATTCCTCGTTTGGCTGGGTGACTTTCTGGGGGCATAAAGTGTCATGATGGGGAGAATTTTCACACCCGGACTCCGCACTATGGCAATGACTTTTAATTTTATTATTATTCTATAATTTTTTTTTGGAATTAAATTTGTTATGTCAAGATGGGTGATGGACTCGACTTGAGTTTCACGTTGCTGATAAATGTGCATATTGACTTAGCAATGCATGATACTTTATTTTAATTATTTTGGGTCTTGTTTTTAAATTTGCAGTTTGAACCGGTTTATATATATATATATACACACTTGGGTTGTTATATGGCACGCGACTATGTGCGTGACCGTGCATAGTGTCCATCCTTGGTAAGAAAATATTTTTGAATAAAATTTGTTAGTTTTTTTAGAGAGTGGCTATGCGAGCGACCGCGTACGTGACCATGTGTGGTGTCTAACATTAATAAATAATATAATATTATTTTGTTATTATTAATTAGGAATTTTTTTATTCTTTCAAATTTCATTTATTTATTTTATTTCATTTTATTCATTTATTTATTTATTTTTATTTCATTTTATTTATTTATTTTTATTGCATTTTATTTATCTATTTTTATTTCATTTTATTTCTTTATTTTTATTTCATTTTAATTCATTTCATTTTCTTTTATTTCTTTTTTTCCCTCCCCCTTCATTCTTTTATTTCTTTCTTTTGCTTTTCTTTTTTTCCTTCCTCCCTCACCCTCCCTCGTCGCACTGCTCTTTCCCCCCAGCGCTGAACCCTAACCCCCACCTTGCTCTCTCGCTCACGCTACCCCCCCCCACCGACGAGGGTTCTCCAACGCACCACCTGTCGCCCATACCCGCTTCCTCCCGGCTTCGGCGCACCACCCGTCGACCCTACCTACTTCCTCCTGGCTCCGGCGCGCGCTGCTCACTTGGACGAGACCGCCGGCATCCCCCTCCTCCCGTTCGGCCGGTCACCCCCTCGTGCCGCTGTCCTGCCTCTCAACACCATCCGCCCTCCCAGCCTCTTTCACAACCTTCCCTTGCGTGGGCGCTCCTCTCCGGAAGCCCCTTTGGGTAAAACCCTCTTTCGATTAGGAGTTTTTGGTTTTCAGCAGGTTTGATGTTCATGTTAGGGTTTTAATCTTGAGTTTTTCTTGTTTAATCTTCTGGATTAGGGTGTATTCCAGTTTCGTTGTCGTGCGTTTGACATGCAATTGAAGAATTCACATCAATATTTAGGGAGAACGACTCTATGGTAAGTGGTTCTGTATTTTGATTTTAATTGATGACTTAATTTGCTTATTTAATTAATTTAGCATGGTTATTGATTGTTTTGTTTGATGCAAATTCGATTTTACTTGAGGTTTAGTATATTTCTGATGTGTTTATGAGTTTAGCGTTATGTTTATGTGACATGAGTACTTGTTTCTATGAGAAACCATGTTGAATTGTTTAAATAGTGTTTTATAAATTGTGCAGTTAGTTTATTGATATGTGCAGGCGGTGCAAAGTTTTTTTTATATAGCGTCGTGTGCGTTGGTTTTCAAACAAAATTATTTTAGTGTAATTTTGTGGTAAAAATTTGAAACGCACCTTGAAAATGTTCTAATAAGTGTTTCATTAAATTATTTAAATTGTTTATGTGGAGAAAAAAATAATAGTTTTAAGACAATTTATTATACATTTGATTTTAAAGTGGTATCTTAATATGACATACGATGTGTTTTATTTGAAAACCCGTGTCAAGATTCTTATCACTATTTTATAACATGTATTGTTGGTTTATCAAAGTGTGGAAAGACTGTAGTTAGTGTTTTGGTATGGTTTCAATGTGTTCTTGGTTGTTGAAGTTGGATTTGGGTGCATTCTTAATAAAAACTTCTCATATTGTTATTTATAATTGTTTCATAAAATGTTTTAATGATTTGTTAACTTGTAAAGGAGGTGCAGATTGTGTTTTGGAGTTCTTTGGGTGTGTGTATTTTCTCAAAATGGTTTCTATGTGTGTAAATGATGGTTCTTGGGGTGCATCGTATCTTGTTTTATCTGGGTGTGTTAATGTGATGTGTTTTTCTGAAATGTTTTATAGATTGTTTATGTGTTTATTTGTTTTATTAAATTATATGTGTAGTGCTTTGGGCCGCGCATGTCAAGGAATCCTACATGTACATGCATAGGGTAAGGCATGTACATATATATGCCCTCTTTGCACATATTCCCTCATGGCACGGGGAATATGTGCAATGCAGTTAGGGGTGTGTATATATATATGTATAAATTCATGTGCGTGTGAGCGCCAAGTGTCAGTTCGAGTGGCCATTGACAGATAGCGATAAGTTTGAGGTAGGTCCCCTATGCCTATGCTTTTAATTTGAAATTCATAATTTCTTGATTGTTTTAAAAATATGTTTTACACTATGCTATATACACATGCTATGGAATTTGATTGCGGTTTCTTGACACTATTATGCCTTGTATTGGAAAATTGAAATGCATTTCAAAGCCGTTGGCCTTATGTGACTTTTCTTGAAAAAAAATTGATCTCTTAAGTGATTTTGAATTGGTAAGGTGTATTTCAAAAGGTGTTTTGGCCTTATTGGCCGGTTGATTTTAAAAAGTTTTCCCTTTATGTAATTAAGCCTATTTGGCATCTTAAGAATGTTTTATGGAATAGAAAAACTCTATTGAGGCTTGTTTGGTACTTTAATATTTGGTTTGCGAAAATAGAAAACCCCTTTTTGAGTCATTCCCCTAAATTTGAAAATAAAATGTGATGGAAGTGTTTATGAGCGGTTTGTGATATATGTGCCTAGGGTAAAGGCTTGTGCGTGATTGTGTGATGTAAAGAGGGGGAATGCGCTTAAGTAGGGATTGCGGTGGTGAGAGGTTGTATGAGTTTTAGATAAAGAAAGTGTAATGTACTTGTTTGATATCTTGATAAAGAAAACTCACCACCATTTTGAAATAAAGCACAATGGGAATCCCGGGTATCTAGGTGGGTGACCAGGACAAGTTTGCTAGATGAAACGGAAGAGGTTTGTCCTGGTTTGTCTAGCAGGATTGACGCAACAACACTAACTAAACATATTAATTTTTGAGGGTCATGGTTTTCTAAGCCACATTTTCTGTGGGTCGTGGCCTTCTAAGCCACGTTTTCTGAGGGTCGTGGTCTTCTAAGCCACGTTTTCTAAGGGTCGTGGCCTTCTATGCCACGTTTTCTGAGGGTCATGGTCTTCTAAGCCACGTTTCACTAAGGTAAAATGTCTCTAGGTTCCCACTTATTCTAGCTACCTATAGGGATTACCCATAGTGCTCATTTGTGACATGATGCTTGTGATGTAACTTTCTTTTCAGTTGTTTCATACCTGGTGTCTTGTTTGTAAAAGTCACATTTTATTCCAAACTGGTTGCATTTCATTTTGAAATGTTAATGCCTGCTTGGAACCTATTTTTAAAATTTAGTAAGATTGAAATGCTTTATTTGAAAATGCAAACTCATTACATGAATTTGAAAAGAAGGAAAAACAATATTTTATTATATCTTATTTTCAAACTGGCATAGTTGGATTTCTTAATAAAGGCAGAAGCATAGGATGTGTTTATATTTTGGCTTTCCTACTGAGCATCTTGGTGCTCACGCCTACTTTACTTTTCAGTTGTAGGTTTCAGTCTTGGATCGCTCTTGGGAGCGAGTGTGGTTGTCGTACCGTGGTGATCCACAGGGTCACCTGAGGTATGCCACATTTCTTTGTTTATTCCTTTTTTCACTACCATGCTGTTCAATTTATTTTCCTTTATTTATCTGCTTGTTCAATTTATGTTTATTTATCTTTTTCATGGGCCAAACTATTTCCAATTGGTTTGTTTTGATGCCCGACACTAGTTGGCAGCCCGTGGAGATCGGGAACGCCCTTCGGGCCATGTCGCGGACCGGGACGGGTGCCGAGTCGGATGATGATCCATCCTGGTTCGTGACAAAATGGTATTAGAGGTGCCCTTGTTATTTGGGGTGTCAAGTAGCTTGGTGATTAGGTGTGTCGGGAATCGAGAGGTAGGTGCGGGAAGGACGTCATGAACCATTGCCCGTCCCGAGACTCGAGTTGCTAGGGGTAGTTTGGGATTTGAATTTTCTTCTTTGGATTGGTATGTTTGGATGAGGGATAACAAGAGAATCGATCTGATGTTACGCGATGAGCCTGTATGGAGTAGCGACCCATGTACGGCCCGAGTGCACGGTTCAAGATGCTTCCTGGGGTTGATGCTTGCTTGGAGCATGGCCTCCTAAGCCATTTTATCGGGTTGGTATAGCCACTAGTCTCTTATTTTTGGAAATTTTGATGAGTGTAATGTTTGATCTTCATTTTGGTTGATGTGAGTAGATCTCAAAAATGAAAATGGATTTTTGTGATGGTGTTTTCAAAAGGGAATATGGTTGTTGGAGTGGAAAATGGTTTTTGAAATGGAAGACGTTTTGGAATTTTAAAATCTGTTTCTTTAATGATAAGTGACTTTCTAAATTGGTTGGGAATTTGTGCTTTGTGCTTAATGGTCTGTTTTGGAAATGATAAGTGTCTTGAATTGACCCTTGGTATTCCTTTGAGTGATCACATACATTGAGGTGCGCATGTGGAAAGTGGGGAAATTGGTGATGTGAGTGGATGGGTGCTTGAGCTAGCATAGGGATATGTATGTGTGAGACTTCATGGGATATCAATGGTGGATATTTAAGTGGTTTTGGTTGCTAAAAAATGGTTTTCAAAAAGGGTTTTTCAGATGTTTAGAAAAGTGGGTGAGAAATTGTTTACCGTTCTCATTTCATGTTGGGTATTCCTTATTTTGCGGGTTCTTGGTTTGACATATTGAATAGTGGTTGTAATAGTGATTTGAGTTTGAGCTTTCATTTGTGATTGTGGTGTGGAATTTTTATTTATGATAACTTTTGATTCGGATTCGTGCCTCTTGTTTTGAGTATGCTGCCCAAAAAAGTCCTAGAAGTTCCTAGTGAGCGTCTTATAGTTGTTGGTTCTACCCAGACTCTTAGCAGAGTGGTGGAATTGAATTCTTTTTGGTTGTTGTCCAGCATGTGTAGTGATAGTGATCTATCAAAGGTAGCAGACTGGCTTGTTGAAATCGTGGTTGTTTTCATGTTATTGGAAACTCCCAAATCTAAGAGAGTCTGTATTGGTTCAGGTATGTTTGAAGGTGCATCTTTGGATTGGTGGAGGAAATAATCCCAGCGTCGTTGCATGATGGTATGTCATGGAAGCTGTTTAAGACGACTCTGGTCAGATGTTTTATATCCAAGGAAGTGAAGGCAAGGAAAGTGGCAGAGCCAGTCGGTGTCGAGTAAGTCCAACGAGTAGCGAAGGCCTACATGGGGCATTCCAAGGGGTTGATTCCCTTTCCTCCGGAGGTAGCGTCTTGGAATCAGTTAAAGTTTATCGTGTGTGGGGTCTTCGTCTATTGTTCAAGGACAGGTTTCCTTTGGTGTTTTGGATGGTTCCCCATTCTCTGAGAGTGAGCTGGAGGAACCCATCTCAGACAAGTATTCTTGTCAATTCCATCTTTTATTAGTCAAGCCACCCTCTAGTTCGCTTCTTTGTGGCCAGTTTGGGTACTTTATGTCGCCTCATCGTCATCCATTTAAGAATTGCTATCGGTGTGGACATTTGGGACAATTGGAGAGGTTCTGCTAGCGGCATCGTCAGCAGGAGTCTCGACCGAAGGATGTCAGCTCCTGGATGCGGGGCAGCAGATGCATCAAGACATCAGAGCTCCAGCCACAGGTCTCAGAGTGAAGCCTTTCACGTAGTCAGGAACCGTTGGGCGTGGGTCACATTGGTCTAACTTTTGTCTCCGGTGCTAAAATAGGGACAATTTAAGTTTCTCGGTTCAAGCTCACTCGTCTTAGAAGGTTCTGTTTTTCTGTAAGAGGCACAGAGGTCTATTTTTCTTATTGTGGTCTTTGTTCTTTGAGTACCCCACTTTGGTTGTAAAAATGCATGGTGATCTTGTTTTCATGTAATTCCAGTAGTTGCGCCTCCTCAAGTGTGACCCGTTTTGTTTTAGTACATGCTCGTTTTGGAAATTCTCATCTCTTGTGGAAATGATGAGTCATGGTTAAGTTTGTTATTTGGTAGAATTCTTCTGTGGGTTTTCTCATGTCGCAGTGGTTTCTGGTTTGGCTTGGAAGATCTCATGTAGGTTTATACTTGTTGGTTTAAGATAGTCGGTTCTTAAATGGTGGTGAGGCTCACCATGGATCTTGTCGTGCCTTTTTTGAGGTTTGGTTTGTGTGGTGGTTCCCTCTTGGATTAAGTTAGCAGTTCTAGAGTTAGTTCATGCTAAGAGTCTCAATGTCGGTTGTGCTAGTCGGGTTCTTGTGGTGGGGAGAACCCTCCTCTTTTCCTGGTGGTTCTTCTCTTCTCAATTTCACTCGGAGTTGGTCGGGTGTGGCTGTTGGAGTGAAAATTCATACCAAGTTCGTGATTTTGTTGGCCTCGTTCAATTTCAAACTCGAGTTTGATTCCTCGTTTGGCTGGGTGACTTTCTGGGGGCATAAAGTGTCATGATGGGGAGAATTGTCACACCCGGACTCCGCACTATGGCAATGACTTTTAATTTTATTATTATTCTATAATTTTTTTTTGGAATTAAATTTGTTATGTCAAGATGGGTGATGGACTCGACTTGAGTTTTGCGCTGCTGATAAATGTGCATATTGACTTAGCAATGCATGATACTTTATTTTAATTATTTTGGGTCTCGTTTTTAAATTTGCAATTTGAATCGGTTTATATATATATATATATATACACTTGGGTTTTTATATGGCGTGCGGATGTGTGCGTGACCGTGCGTAGTGTCCATCCTCTGTAAGAAAATGTTTTTGAATTAAATTTGTTAGTTTTTTGAGAGCGTGGATAGGAGAGCAACCACGTACGTGACCATGTGTGGTTTCTAACATTAATAAATAATATAATATTATTTTGTTATTATTAATTAGTAAATTTTTTTAATCTTTTAAATTTCATTTATTTATTTTATTTCATTTTATTCATTTTATTTATTTATTTTTATTTCATTTTATTTATTTATTTTTATTTCATTTTATTTATCTATTTTTATTTGATTTTATTTATTTATTTTTATTTTATTTTAATTAATTTCTTTTTCTTTTATTTCTTTTTTTCCCTCTCCCTTAATTCTTTTATTTCTTTCTTTTTCTTTTCTTTTTTTCCTTCCTCTTTCACCCTCCCTCGTCACGCTGCTCTTTCCCCCCAGCGCCGAACCCTAAACCCCACCTTGCTCTCTCGCTCGCGCCACCCCCCCCCCCCCCACCGACGAGGGTTCCCTGGCGCACCACCTGTCGCCCCTACCCGCTTCCTCCCGGCTCCGGAGCACCACCCGTCGCCCCTACCCGCTTCCTCCCGGATCCTGCGCACGCCACTCACCTGGACGAGACCGACGGTATCCCCCTCCTCCCGTTCGGCCGGTCGCCCCCTCGTGCCGCCGTCCTACCTCTCACCACCTGCCGCCCTCCCAGCCTCCTACACAACCATCCCTTGCACGGGCGCTCCACTCCGGAAGCCCCTTTGGGTAAAACCCTCTTTCCATTAGGAGTTTTAGGTTTTCAGCGGGTTTGATGTTCATGTTAGGGTTTTAATCGTGAGTTTTTCTTGTTTAATCTTCTGGATTAGGGTGTATTTCAGTTTCCTTGTGGTGCGTTTGACATGCAATTGAGAAATTCACATCAATTTTTTAGGGAGAACGACTTTGTGGTAAGTGGTTATGTATTTTGATTTTAATTGATGACTTAATTTTCTTATTTAATTAATTTATCATGGTTATTGATTGTTTTGTTTGATGCGAATTCAATTTTTCTTGAGGTTTAGTATATTTCTGATGTGTTTATGAGTTTAGTGTTATGTTTATGTGACACGAGTACTTGTTTCTATGAGAAACCATGTTGAACTGTTTAAATAGTGTTTTATAAATTGTGCAGTTAGTTTATTGATATGTGCAGGCGGTGCAAAGTTTTTTTTATATAGCATCGTGTGCGTTGGTTTTCAAACAGAATTATTTTACTGTAGTTTTGTTTTAAAAATTTGAAACGCACCTTGAAAATGTTTTAGTAAGTGTTTCTTTAATTTATTTATATTGTTTATGTGGAGAAAAAAATAATAGTTTTAAGAAAATTTATTATACATTTGATTTTAAAGTGGTATCTTAATATGAGATACGATGTGTTTTATTTGAAAACCCATGTCAAGCTTCTTATCACTGTTTTATAACATGTATTGTTGGTTTATCAAAGTGTGGAAATAATGCAGTTAGTGTTTTGGTATGGTTTCAATGTGCGCTTGGTTGTTGAAGTTGTCTTTGGGTGCTTTCTTGATGAAAAAGTCTCATATTGTTATTTATAATTGTTTCATAAAATGTTTTAATGATTTGTTAAGTTGTAAAGGAGGTGCAGATTGTGTTTTGGAGTTCTTTTGGTGTGTGTATTTTCTTAAAATGGTATCCATGTTTGTAAATGATGGTTCTTGGGGTGCATCGTATCTTGTTTTATCTGGGTGCGTTAATGTGATATGTTTTTCTGAAATGTTTTATAGATTGTTTATGTGTTTATTTATTTTATTAAATTATATGTGTAGTGATTTGGGCCGCACGTGTCGAGTAATCCTACATGTACATGCATAGGGTAAGGCATGTACATATATATGCCCTCTTTGCACATATTCCCTCATGGCACGGGGAATATGTGCAATGCAGCTAGGGGTGTATATATATATATGTATAAATACATGTGCGTGTGAGCGCCAAGTGTCGGTTCGAGTGGCCATTGACAGATAGTGACAAGATTGAGGTAGGTCCCTTATGCCTAACCTTTTAATTTGAAATTCATAATTTCTTGATTGTTTTTAAAACATGTTTTACACTATGCTATATACACATGCTATGGAATTTGATTGTGGTTTCTTGAAAATATTATGCCTTGTGGTGCGTTTGACATGCAATTGAGGAATTCACATTAGTTTTTAGGGAGAAGGACTCTGTGGTAAGTGGTTCTGTATTTTGATTTTAATTGATGACTTAATTTTCTTATTTTATAAATTTAGCATGGTTATTGATTGTTTTGTTTGATGCGAATTCGATTTTACTTAAGGTTTAGTATATTTCTGATGTGTTTATGAGTTTAATGTTATGTTTATGTGACACGGGTACTTGTTGCTATGAAAAACCATGTTGAACTATTTAAATAGTGTTTTATAAATTGTGCAGTTAGTTTATTGATATGTGCAGGCGGTGTAAACTTTTTTTATATAGCGTCGTGTGCGTTGGTTTTCAAACAGAATTATTTTAGTGTAGTTTTTTTGTAAAAATTTGAAACACACCTTGAAAATGTTTTAGTAAGTTTTTCTTTAATTTATTTAAATTGTTTATGTGGAGCAAAAAAAATAATAGTTTTAAGACAATTTATTATACATTTTATTTTAAAGTGGTATCTTAATATGAGATACGATGTGTTTTATTTGAAAACCCATGTCAAGCTTCTTTTCGCTATTTTATAACATGTATTGTTGGTTTATCATAGTGTGGAAAGACTGCAGTTAGTGTTTTGGTATGGTTTCAATGTGCGCTTGGTTGTTGAAGTTGGCTTTGGGTGCGTTCTTTGATGAAAAAGTATCATATTGTTATTTATAATTGTTTCATAAAATGTTTTAATGATTTATTAAGTTGTAAAGGAGGTCCAGATTGTGTTTTGGAGTTCTTTTGGTGTGTGTATTTTCTCAAAATGGTATCCATGTGTGTAAATGATGGTTCTTGGGGTGCATCGTATCTTGTTTTATCTGGGTGCGTTAATGTAATTTGTTTTTCTGAAATGTTTTATAGATTTTTTATGTGTTTATTTGTATTATTAAATTATATGTGTAGTGCTTTGGGTCGCACGTGTCGAGGAATCCTACATGTACATGCATAGGGTAAGGCATGTACATATATATGCCCTCGTTGCACATATTCCCTCATGGCACGGGAAATATGTGCAATGCAGCTAGGGGTGCATATATATATATATGTATAAATGCATGTGCGTGTGAGCGCCAAGTGTCGGTTCGAGTGGCCATTGACAGATAGCGACATGTTTGAGGTAGGTCCCCTATGCCTAAGCTTTTAATTTGAAATTCATAATTTCTTGATTGTTTTAAAAATATGTTTTACACTATGCTATATACACATGCTATGGAATTTGATTGCGGTTTCTTGAAAATATTTTGCCTTGTATTGGAAAATTGAAATGTATTTCAAGGCCGTTGGCCTTAAGCGACTTTTCATGAAAAAAAATGATCTCTTAAGTGATTTTGAATTGGTAAGGTGTATTTCCAAAGGTGTTTTGGCCTTTTTGGCCAGTTGATTTTAAAAAGTGTTCCCTTTATGTAAATAAGCCTGTTTGGCATCATAAGAATGTTTTATGGAATAGAAAAAATCTATTGAGGCCCGTTTCGCACTTTAAGATTTGGTTTGTAAAAATAGAAAACCCCTTTTTGAGTCATTCCCCTAAATTTGAAAATAAAATGTTATGCAAGTGTTTATGAGCGGTTTGTGATATATGTGCCTAGTGTAAAGGCTTGTGCGTGATTGTGTGATGTAAAGAGGGGGAATGCACTTAAGTAGGGAGAGCGGTGGTGAGAGGTTGTATGAGTTTTAGATAAATAAAGTGTAATGTACTTTTTTGATTGCTTGATAAAGAAAACTCACCACCATTTCGAAATAGAGCACAATGGGAAACCCGAGTATCTGGGTGGGTGACCAGGACTAGTATGCTAGATGACACGGCAGAGGTTTGTCCCGGTTTGTCTAGAAGGATTGACACAACAACACTAACTAAACATATGAATTTTTGAGGGTCGTGGTCTTCTAAGTCACGTTTTCCGAGGGTCGTGGCCTTCTAGGCCACGTTTTCTGAGGGTCGTGGTCTTCTAAGCCACGTTTTCTGAGGGTCGTGGCCTTCTAAGCCACGTTTTCTGAGGGTCATGGTCTCCTAAGTCACGTTTCACCGAGGAACAAGGTCTCTAGGTTCCCACTTATTCTAGAAACCTATAGGGATTACCCATAGTGCTCATTTGTGACATGCTGCTTGTGATGTAACTTTCTTTTCAGTTGTTTCATACCTGGGGTCTTGTTGGTAAAAGTCATTTTTTATTCCAAACTGGTTTCTTTTCATTTTGAAATGTTAATGCATGCTTGGAACCTATTTTGAAAATGTAGTAAGAGTGAAATGCATTATTTGAAAATGAAAACTCATTACTTGAATATGAAAAGAAGGGAAAACATTATTTTATTATATCTTATTTTCAAACTGGCATAGTTGGATTTCTTAATAAAGGCGGAGGCATAGGAAATGGTTATATTTTGGCTTTCATACTGAGCATCTCGGTGCTCACGCCTAATTTACTTTTTAGTTGAAGGTTTCATTCTTGGATCGCTCTTGGGAGCGAGTGTGGTTGTCGTACCGTGGTGATCCATAGGGTCACCTGAGGTATGTCACGTTTCTTTGTTTATTCCTTTTTCCACTACCATACTATTCAATTTATTTTACTTTATTTATCTTCTTGTTCAGTTTATGTTTATTTATCTTTTTCATGGGCCAAACCGTTCCCAATTTGTTTGTTTTGATGCCCGTCACTAGTTGCCAGCCTGTGGGGATCAGGAACACCCTTCGGGCCTTGTCACAGACCTGGTCGGGTGCCGAGTCGGATGACGATCCGGCCTGGTTCGTGACAAAATGGTATCAGAGGTTCCCTTGTTATTTGGGGTGTCAAGTAGCTTGGTGATATAGGTGTGTCGGGACTTGAGAGGTAGGTGCGGGAAGGACGTCATGAACCCTTGACCGTCCCGAGACTCGAGTTGCCAGGGGTAGTTCGGGATTTGAATTTTCTTCTTTGGATTGTTATGTTTGGATGAGGGATGACAAGGGAAGTGATTCGATGTTACGCGATGAGCCTCCATGGAGTAGCGACACATGTAAGTCCCGAGTGCATGGTTAAAGATGCTTCATGTGGTTGATTCTTGCTTGGAGCATGGCCTTCTAAGCCATGTTACCGGGTTGGCATAGCCAGTAGTCCCTTATTTTTGAAAATTTTGATGAGAGTAATGTTTGATCATCATTTTGGTTGATGTGAGTAGATCTCAAAAATGAAAATGGATTTTTGTGATTGTGTTTTCAAAAGGGAATATTATTGTTGGAGTGGAAAATGGTTTTTGAAATGGAAGACATTTTGGAATTTTGAAATGTGTTTCTTTAATGATAAGTCACTTTCTCCATTGGTTGGGAATTTGTGCTTTGTACTTAATTGTCTGTTTTGGAAATAAGAAGTGTCTTGAATTGAACCTTGGTATTTCTATGAGTGATCACATACATTGAGGTGCACATGTGGAAAGTGGGGAAATTGGTGATGTGAGTGGATGGGTGCTTGAGCTAGCACAGGGATATGTATGTGTGAGACTTCATGGGATATCAATGGTGGATATTTAATTGGTTTTGGTTGCTGAAAAATGGTTTTCCAAAAGGGTTTTTCAGATGTTTAGAAAAGTGGGTGAGAAATTGTTTACTGTTCTCTTTTCGTGTTGGGTATTCCTTTTTTCGCGGGTTCTTGGTTTGACATATTGAATATTGGTTGTAATAGTGATTTGAGTTTCAGCTTTCGTTTGTGATTGTGGTGTGGAATTTTGATTTAGGATAACTTTTGATTCAGATTAGTGCCGCTTGTTTTGAGTATGCTGCCCAGAAAAGTCCCAGAAGTTCCTAGTGAGCCTCTTCTAGTTGTTGGTTATACCTAGACTCTTAGAAGAGTGGTGTAATTGAATTCTTTTCGGTTGTTTTCCAACATGTGTAGTGATAGTGATCTATCGAAGGTAGCGGACTGGCTTGGTGAAATCGTGGGTGTTTTCAGGTTATTGGAAACTCCCAAAGCTAAGAGAGTCTGTGTTGGTTCAGGTTTGTTTGAAGGTGAAACTTTGGATTGGTGGAGGAAATAATCCCAGTGTCGTTGCATGATGGTATGTCTTGGAAGGTGTTTAAGAAGACTCTCGTCAGATGGTTTATACCCAAGGAAGTGAACTCAAGGAATGTGGCAGAGCCAGTGGGTGTCGAGTAAGGCCAACGAGTAGCGAAGGCCTACATGGGGAATTCCAAGGGGTTGATTCCATTTCCTCCGGAGGTTGTGTCTTGGAATCAGTTAATGTTTATCTTCTATTGGGTCTTACTCTATTGTTCAAGGACTGGTTTCCTTTGGTGTTTGGGATGGCTCCCCATTTTGTGAGAGTGAGCCAGAGGAACCCATCTCAGACAAGTCTTCTTGTCAATTCCATCTTCTATTAGTCAAGCCACCCTCTTGTTCACTTCTTTGTGGCCAGTTTGGGTACTTTAAGTCACCTCATCATCATCCATTGAAGAATTGCTATCGGTGTGGCCATTTGGGACAATTGGAGAGGTTCCACTAGCGGCATCGTCAGCAGGAGTCTCGACCGAAGGATGTCTGCTCCTGGCTGCGGGGCAGCAAATGCTTCAAGACATCAGAGCTCTAGCCACAGGTCTTGGAGGGAAGAATTTCACGCAGTCAGGAACCCTTGGGTGTGGGTCACATTGGTCTAACTTTTGTCTCCAATGCTAAAATACGGACAGTTTATGATTCTCGGTTCAAGATCACTCGTCTTTGAAGGTTTTGTTTTTTTGTAAGAGGCGCAAAGGTCTCTTTTTCTCATTGTGGTCTTTGTTCTTTGAGTACCCCACTGTGGTTGTAAAAAGGCATGGTGATCTTGTTTTCATGTAATTCCAGTAGTTGCGCCTCCTCAAGTGTGACCCGTTTTGTTTTAGTACATGCTCGTTTTGAAGATGCTCATCTCTTGTGGAAATGATGAGTCATGGTTAAGTTTGTTATTTGGTAGAATTCTTCTGTGGTTTTTCTCATGTCACAGTGGTTTTGGGTTTGGGTTGGAAGTTCTCATGTTGGTTTATACTGGTTGGTTTAAGCTAGTCGATTCATAAATGGTGGGGAGACTCACCATGAATATTGTCGTGCCTTTTTTGAGGTTTGGTCTGTGTGGAGGTTCCCTCTTGGATTAAGTTAGTAGTTCCAGAGTTAGTTCATGCTAAGAGTCTCAATGTCGATTGTTCTAGTCGGGTTCTTGTGGTGGGGAGAACCCTCCTCTTTTCCTGATGGTTCTTCTCTTCTCAGTTTCCCTTGGAGTTGGTCGGGTGTGACTGATGGAGTGAAAAGTCATACCATGTTCGTGATTTTGTTGGCCTCATTCAATTTCAAACCTGATTTTGATTCCACGTTTGGCTGGGTGACTTTCTGGGGGCATAAGTGTCATGGTGGGGAGAATTGTCACACCCGGACTCCGTACTATGGCAAGGAATTTTAATTTTATTCTTATTATAAAATTTTAATTTGGCATTAAATTTGTTATGTTGAGATGTGTGATGGACTCGACTTGAGTTTTTCGTTGCTGATAAATGTACGTATTGACTTAGCAATGCCTGCTACTTTATTTTAATTATTTTGGGTCTCCTTTTTAAATATGCAGTTTGAACCGGTTTATATATATATATATATACACACACTTGGGTTGTTATATGGCGTGCGGCTGTGTGCGTGACCATGCCTAGTGTCCATCCTTTTTAAGAAAATGTTTTTGAATTAAATTTGTTAGTTTTTTGAGAGCGTGGCTAGGCGAGCGACTGCTTACTTGACTATGTGTGGTGTCTAACATTAATAAATAATATAACATTATTTTGTTATTATTAATTAGGAATTTTTTTATTCTTTCAAATTTCATTTATTTATTTTATTTCACTTTATTAATTTTATTTATTTATTTTTATTTCATTTTATTTTATTTATTTTTATTTCATTTTATTTATCTATTTTTATTTCATTTTATTTATTTATTTTTATTTCATTTTAATTCGTTTCATTTTCTTTTATTTCTTTTTTCCCTCTCCCTTCATTCTTTTATTTCTTTCTTTTGTTTTTCTTTTTTTCCTTCCTCCCTCACCCTCCCTCGTCGCTCTGCTCTTTCCCCTAGCGCCGAACCCTAACCCCCACCATGCTCTTTCGCTCGCGCCACCCCCCCCCCATTGATGAGGGTTCTCCGACGCACCACCCGTCACCCCTACCCGCTTCCTCCTGGCTCCGGCGCACCACCCGTCGCCCCTACCCACTTCCTCCAGGCTCCGGTGCACGCCGCTCACCTGGACGAGACCATCGGCACCCCCCTCCTCCCGTTCGGCTGGTCGCCCCCTCGTTCCACCATCCATCCTCTCACCACCGGCCGCCCTCCCAGCCTCCTACACAACCTTACCTTGCGCGGGCGCTCCTCTCTGGAAGCCCCTTTGGGTAAAACCCTCTTTCGATTAGGAGTTTTAGGTTTTTAGCGGGTTTGATGTTCATGTTAATGTTTTAATCTTCAGTTTTTCTTGTTTAATCTTCTGGATGAGGGTGTATTTCAGTTTCCTTGTGGTGCGTTTGACATGCAATTGAGGAATTCACATCAGTTTTTAGGGAGAAGGACTCTGTGGTAAGTGGTTCTGTATTTTGAATTTAATTGATGACTTAATTTTCTTATTTAATTAATTTAGCATGGTTATTGTTTGTTTTGTTTGATGCGAATTCGATTTTACTTGATGTTTAGTATATTTATGATGTGTTTATGAGTTTAGTGTTATGTTTATGTGACACGGGTACTTGTTGCTATGAGAAACCATGTTGAACTGTTTAAATAGTGTTATATAAATTGTGAAGTTAGTTTATTGATATGTGCAGGCAGTGCAAAGTTTTTTATATATAGCGTCGTGTGCGTTGGTTTTCAAACAGAATTATTTTAGTGTATTTTTGTGGTAAAACTTTGAAACGCACCTTGAAAATGTTTTAGTAAGTGTTTATTTAATTTATTTAAATTTTTTATGTGGAGAAAAAAATAATAGTTTTAAGACAATTTATTATACATTTGATTTTAAAGGGGTATCTTAATATGAGATACAATGTGTTTTATTTGAAAACTCGTGTCAAGCTTCTTATCACTATTTTATAAGATGTATTGTTGGTTTATCAAAGTGTGGAAAGACTGCAGTTAGTGTTTTGGTATGGTTTTAATGTGCGCTTGGTTGTTGAAGTTGTCTTTGGGTGCGTTCTTGATAAAAAAAGTCTCATATTGTTATTTATAATTGTTTCATAAATTTTTTAATGATTTGTTATGTTGTAAAGGAGGTGCAGATTGTGTTTTGGAGTTCTTTTGGTGTGTGTATTTTCTCAAAATGGTATCCATGTGTGTAAATGATGGTTCTTGGGGTGCATCGTATCTTGTTTTATCTGGGTGCGTTAATGTGATGTGTTTTTCTGAAATGTTTTATAGATTGTGTATGTGTTTATTTGTTTTAATAAATTATATGTGTAGTGCATTGGGCCGCGCGTGTCGAGGAATCCTACATGTACATGCATAGGGTAAGGCATGTACATATATATGCCGTCATTGCACATATTCCCTCATGGTGCGGGGAATATCTGCAATGCAGGTAGGGGTGTATATATATATATGTATAAATGCATGTGCGTATAAGCGTCAAGTGTCGGTTCGAGTGGCCATTGACAGATAGCGACAAATTTGAGGTAGGTCCCCTATGCCTAAGCTTTTAATTTTAAATTCATAATTTCTTGATTGTTTTAAAAATATGTTTTACACTATGCTATATACACATGCTATGGAATTTGATTGCAGTTGCTTGAAACTATTATGCCTTGTATTGGAAAATTGAAATGTATTTCAACGCCGTTTCCCTTAAGTGAATTGTATTGAAAAAAAATTGATCTCTTAAGTGATTTTGAATTGGTAAGGTGTATTTCCAAAGGTGTTTTGGCCTTTTTGGCCGGTTGATTTTAAAAAGTGTTCCCTTTATGTAATTAAGCCTATTTGGCATCTTAAAAATGTTTTATGGAATAGAAAATCTATTTTGAGGACCATTTGGAACTTTACGATTTGGTTTGCGAAAATAGAAAACCCCTTTTTGAGTCATTCCCCTAAATTTAAAAATAAAATGTGATGCAAGTGTTTATGAGCGGTTTGTGAAATATGTGCCTAGTGTAATGGCTTGTGCATGATTGTGTGATGTAAAGAGGGGGAATGCGCTTAAGTAGGGAGAACGGTGGTGAGAGGTTGTATGAGTTTTCAATAAAGAAAGTGTAATGTACTTTTTTGATTTCTTGATAAAGAAAACTCACCACCATTTTGAAATGGAGAACAATGGGAAACCTGGGTATCTAGGTGGGTGACCAGGACTAGTACGCTAGATGACACGGTAGAGGTTCGTCCCGGTTTGTCAAGCAGGATTGACGCAACAACACTAACTAAACATATGAATTTCTGAGGGTCGTGGTCTTCTAAGCCACGTTTTCTGAGGGTCGTGGCCTTCTAATCCACGTTTTCGGAGGGTCATGGTCTTCTAAGCCACATTTTCTGAGGGTTGTGGCCTTCTAATCCACGTTTTATGAGGTTCGTTGTCTTCTAAGCCACGTTTCACCGAGGTAGGAGGTCTCTAGGTTCCCACTTATTCTAGCTACCTATAGGGATTACCCATAGTGCTCATTTGTGACATGCTGCTTGTGATGTAACTTTCTTTTCAGTTGTTTTATACCTGGTGTCTTGTTTGTAAAAGTCACATTTTATTCCAAACTGGTTTCTTTTCATTTTGAAATGTTAATGCATGCTTGGAACCTATTTTGAAAATGTAGTAATAGTGAAATTTTTTATTTGAAAATGAAAACTCATTACTTGGATTTGAAAAGAAGGGAAAACATTATTTTATTATATCTTATTTTCAAACTGGCATAGTTGGATTTATTAATAAAGGTGGAGGCATAGGATGTGGTTATATTTTGGCTTTCCTACTGAGCATCTCAGTGCTCACGCCTACTTTACTTTTCAGTTGCTGGTTTTAGTCTTGGATCGCTCTTGGGAGTGAGTGTGGTTGTCGTACCATGGTGATCCACAGGGTCACCTGAGCTATGTCACGTTTCTTTGTTTATTCCTTTTTCAGCTGCCATGATGTTCAATTTATTTTCCTTTATTTATCTGCTTGTTCAGTTTATGTGTATTTATCTTTGTCATGGGCCAAACCGTTCCCAATTGGTTTGTTTGGATGCCCGGCACTAGTTTCCAGCTCGTGGGGATCGGGAACGCCCTTCGGGCCATGTCACGGACCCGGTCGGGTGCCGAGTCGGATGACGATCCAGCCTGGTTCGTGACATTAACTCAATATTATGTATTGGTTAAGGTTAAGTTCGTATA
This sequence comes from Viscum album, assembly GCA_963277665.1. NCBI lineage: Eukaryota > Viridiplantae > Streptophyta > Magnoliopsida > Santalales > Viscaceae > Viscum > Viscum album. The sequence goes on from OY728146.1 coordinate 1,118,241,040, forward strand.
GTTACTCTATGTTAAACAATAGTTACTTTATTAGTAACACTATATCCCAAATTTACCAAAAGATTAGAGTTATGGTTTTTAAGGGGCATATGTCATGAAAGATATAAATATTTTTATTACATAAAGAAATAAATTCTTATAAATTTTTAAATTTTATCATTTTTTAGAAGGAACCATATAAAACTAAGTGATTCTTAGTTTTAGTGATTATATTAAGATTTTATGAGGGATGACTTTGATGAAATATTTTATCAAGGTAGATAATTACATGAAACTAAATTTTAAAAATTAATAAATTTATTAGAAATTCGGGGATATATATGGGATTTAAAAGGATAAAATTATTTGACATTACTAATATTAAAATTTGAGGAGTAGGAATAGTGTGTTTGGAGAAGGGATAAATATGAACATAAAGGTAATACAAAATAGGATTTATTGAAAATTTGAATAAGTTAAATTGTGTTATTGTAGAAAATATTTATAGTACACAATTCCTATTATGGTAATATTTTAAATACAGTATATTATTATTTCAAGGGTGATTTTATTTGTGAATTAAAATCCTAACTCATCTTATAAGAGGTTTATTATATCTATATTTAAAATCATAGATTTATATGTGGTATCCATTTAATCACCTGGTCGAGAATTAAAATTAATTTTATACATGGTCTATATTGAAATTGTGTATTCAATATCATGTTAATAATAATTTCTATAGACTAGTATGTATATAAATTAATATATTACGATGGAGTTCATGAGGAAGGAGATGAGGGTGACCATTTGGAGTTCTTGATATGTTACCCAAATCATATAATATATAGTGAACATTGGTGAGGAATTAATTTTCCTTAATATTATATTTATTGATCTTTGGAGATTATTTACATCAACTAAACCCTATATTTTCCAAATTACAGTGTTTGTAGCTGATTTTTATTAAAGAAAAAATATTTGAAGCAAACGATCTCTAGATGTATCCTATTAATGGGAAAAAATCATTTTCGTACAATTTCATTACGTTTTAGTACGTTTTCAAGAGATTTTTTATGGAAATGCGTGAATGAAAACAAATACCCAAGTGGATATTTCGAACAATGTAATACGATTCAATTGTATTTATGAGTGATAAAAATGATTCAATTGAATGATGCATTGATTCACCGAGTATAATGTTATTTTGGATTACTAAAAAGTGTTATCAAAGACAAAATGTTTTATTTCTTAATATATATATTGAAAATTTTTTATGAGTATATTGTGGACACCATATATCAACAGGGTAGGATAAATTTTACTGATGAGAATTAAAATTAAAGATTTTATATTTATTAAGTAAATATTGATTGTGAACATGGAAAACTATATATTCACAGAAAAGAAGAATATTTTTGGAATATTGAAAAAATATCTTGAGTATATTGATTAATTTGACAATGAACAAACTTATATTAATCATAGAGTTAAAACTTATCCTGTTGACCATGATCAATCGTAATTTGTTTCTGATTTTATTAAAAACATTGGTGAAAATTCAACTTAGTTAATCAAATGAGTGCATCTATTAATGGAAATGTGACATATTGTAGTCTTTTAAAAATAATTTGTTCGTAAAAAATAGTTCTTTTGATAATTTCTAATATTTTGATTCATATCAAAGAAAATGTTACAGTTTATTTAGTGAAGGAAATTATTATATTATGTAGTATTCAAGTAATAATGAAATAGATTATACTATGGTTTATATGAAGGGTTATGAGGAATATAGTATGAAATATAATGAACCTCTATATAAATTATTGATTTATTTTGAGGATAATACAATAGGAATACCATTGAATCTTATTATGAAAGACATGTAATGTATATTCCTTCTTTATTAGTTAATGGTTGAGAATAATTGAGGTAATGATATATGATTAAATAAGAAAATTCGATGAAAAATTAATGTAGTGGATATAAAATTATATCCTTATATAACATATAATAATTTTTTGTTTGATGTGTGTAGAAAAATATTAAAGAGGTGTAATGTAAATTTGACTCTTTTAATGGGGGAAACGAAGATCAAGTAAAAGAACACAAATTGTTAAATAATGATTTATTAAAATATATTCAATAAAATTAAATAAATTAAACATGATTTGATTTTATTTGGTTTTTATGCTGAGATATGTTGAGAACATTGATATTATATATAAAAATATATTTTAGATTTCATGAGTTATTGGGAAATAATAACGAGTGTCTTGAATCACAATGAAAACATGTTATAGAATATTTTTTTAGTAATTTGACTCTATATAGTCCAAATTAATCAATTGACCTATTGTGAATATTAATATAAAGATACGTGGATACTAAAAAAATAATGGAGTTAAAATTAAAATGTGAATCATATCATTGAATCAAAAATGTGTATCAATTATGAGAGACATCAAATAACATTTTTTATTATGGGATCCCTTATTATATAGAATTAGTTTAGTGTTGATATTCGGATAATTTCTATTTGTGAATATAAGGGAATTTCAACATCAAATATACCAAAATAGTGATGCACAACTCATATAATCTTGATTATAATTACTCTAATTTTTTTCAAGTAACATAATATTTATACACATACAGAATAATGTTTTAATCATATTTGAAGGTATTAAATCAAATATTTTTTGGTATTTTTTTTATTTTGGATTGTAAGTTCACATGCTGAGTATGCTTCAAAGAGAGTATATGGCATATAATAAATTAATTAAAATAATAAGTGATAATTATAATTGATTATTTATTAAATGTGACTAAAATAAAAAAAAATACACAAACATATTATACAAGAATAATAAGAACAAATGATGTTGTAGAAAACTGATCCATTGAGCGTTATAAATCAAGATGATACATAAATAATATCTGATATAATAAAAAATTGATAACATTTTAAAAAAATTAGGAGTTGGACTATTAATGGGTTGTGTGTATGAGGTTATTGTTTTTCATAGTACAATGCCTTTCATGGGAGGAACTGTGGAAATTATATAAATCATATGAGAGATAAATATAACCACATGGATGAAAATTAGTATATAAATATTAAAATATTGTTTCCACTAGTGTAGAGAAAAAGTATGAAGAGACTTGTAGATCTATTAGAGTATATCTTAATCATAAAAATAAGGTACCAAAAATTACATGATATATTGTTAAAAAGGTATTAATTAAATAAATAAAACTAAGAATACATAAATGAAACATATATGAAATAGGGTTTTTTGATATGAACAACCATATTCCTCATTGTGAATATGAAAATACATAACCAACACCCTATGAACATAATTTTTATAGAGGATACAAGGAGTAATGGAAGTATATGTGTAACATACAATTCATTGTATGAGAATATACTAAATATATTAACATTTAATGTTTGAAAACAATGAAAAAATCATTTGAGTGAGGGACTAATTTAAATTAATAGGTGATATCTTTTTGAAATAAATATAATTTAATGATAAATTTATTTATTAATATAAATATAAAAATGTAGTTGGTGTACATATACAATTTTTTTGAAAAAAAAACCAAACCCTAATTTGAGATTTCAATATTTTATCATAACTAATTTTGAAATGAAATGTTATATTATTACATTACTATGTAATGAAATTCTATGAGTAATAGGGGTATAAATTGATAAAGTAGCAGTAATATTTATATAGAAATTAATGTTTTATTTGTTTATAAACATGTAATGTGTAATCATTTGTTGATTTCAAGGACAATAATAGATTCATAAGAAGTATTTATTTTGAAAAATAATTTTTATATAAATAATAAAAAATTTAATAATATTTTGGGTTATGAGGTGAAGTAAAAAAAAAGATGTTAATGATCACAATTCAATTTATGATTAACCTCATCTTGGATTGGAGAAAACCAATGAAGAATTGTTGGATTGGGATATTATGTTGTATCAGTTTTTTTAAAATATTGTATGAAACATAATAATTTTGAAATTACAAATTATAATCTAGCATAATATTATAAATATATGTGAAGGAAAATGCAATCAATGATGTTATTATAATAGAATAATTTTTCCATTTAAAAGATCTTAATCAATAAGCCTATATGATTTGTTGATATCTCATGGAATTGTGGTAACATCAATTACAAATAATCATTTAAACAAATATAGAAGAATGCAAATCTTGAAAAAATATTATTTTACAAAGAAATACTATTGTAATAATCTCAAATGGTCTAATTATAAATAAAGTTTTGTTGAACTGGTATATAATTTTGAAGCTGAATGAAGCTGTATGAAATATAGGAATGTATTCGTTCAGAAATGGGAGAGTTATAATTCTATAAATAGATATAAAATTTATTTTATAAATTGAGCCCATTTTTTATTTTGGTGGAACACATGGTAGATATAGGGTGCATATAATTAGTGACAATATTACCCCTATACATGGAGTTTCTTAGAGTATGTTTAATTATTCTATCTCTCTTGTATATCTTATGAAATATGTATGTTAATAATAGTGGTATAATTTTAAGGAATCAACCAAAATAAATATTTATGGATATATAATGATGAATTAATGATGTATAATTTTTTAATCATTTTTTTATTATTGATAATGTTGGACAAATTAATTTCCCAAAATTAATGTGTTTACAGTATCATGGATTGAAGGATAAATGGGGAGCTAAATTTTTTATTTATTGAATTTTTATTGATTTTGTTGAGTTATTGTCAACAAATTCCATAGGAGGGAAACTTTTTCAAGGAAGAGGTTGTATGTTTTATTTGTTAACAGTCAATTCAGGTTGATCATGGCTAATAATTCTAATGAAATTGTATTATAAATATGTTCTGAGAATGAGTTTTTGAATAAATAACATTAACTTATAATTTTACATTTTTATCAGTATATATATCATTTATATATCAATGATTCTTAATTTTGAAATGAACTATTATATATTACCTATAATATTTATAAATAAGTATATGCTAACAAATTACAGCTCTGTATGATGTGTGATGGCGTTTGAAAATGTATGGAGATGGCTGGGATGGGGTAAAGAACTACTTTATTCTATGTATTTAGGATAATAGAAATTGGTATATCTAAAATAAATAATCCTACTATTAATAAATAAGGGTTTCGTGAATTTTTTTTATATATGTAGTTTTTAGCACATTTTGTTAATAAATTTTAAAAGTACGTTTAGTTAAGAGTGGTAATGATTTTTATTTGATATTAAAGATTCAATCTAAATTAATGAAGAATACTTGGGAGTGTAATAGATGATCTATTTGATACATAATAGTTAATTATGATGATATATAAAAGTTGGTCTATTTGATAAAAATATATTTGTATGGATGATACATAAGGTTCAATTTAGAGTTATCATAGGGGATGATCTAGATGATATATAAGGGTTAATATATGATTTATATAAGAATATGAATGGGTTGCTATTTTATATGTTTATCGTACCATATTAGTATGAAAAAATAAAAAAATTTATAAAAGAAATGATATTACTTTTATTTCTAGTAGGTATAAAATTTAAAGGATTTAAATATATAGGTTACAACTATAACTGATATTCTTTAATATTAATATTATTGTGTGGTCATTAAAGAAAATTAATCAACTAAAATATTTTTTATGGATTATTATTTATGATGATATGGGGGATGAATTTAATATATAAGAGATTAAAGTTAGTAAAATTCAGGAAAACATTTGAATTCAAAATATACTATTTTAAAAATATGATATTTTGTAGTAATATAAAATTGGGAATGTTCGTGATAAAACTAAGAAAAAATATGAGATATCCGAAAATGGTGTTCTTATAGGGTTTTAGGAATATGTAAGATTTTGATAAAAAAAACATGGGATTTATTTAACATAATATTAGAGAGATTATGGTATATATAAATAGAATATATTGAATATAACACCTAGTCATGAATTTTTTTATATTAATAATATTTGATTTTTTATCATGTTTATTTTAATATAAATGATAAAAATATTATCAAAATATAGTAGTTATACATTGTCCAGAAATGTTAGAAAACATGTGATACACAGTGAAGCATCACATTTGGAAACATGATACAACATACATCAAATCAACATATTGATCTTGAAATGTCTATCATGAAAATAAAATAAGAAGGTAATATTATAATATAAAAAATATGTTCATGATTATTGTGAAATTAAATATAAATGAGTGACCCTTGGGGGATCTGGGTTATTTTGTAAACCATTTTATAGGATGTTATAATTGGAAAGGAGTGTCTACACATAAATTGTAAAGGTATTAATATTTTTCAGGGATAATGTTACCAAAAATCATATAACCTTATAAATTTGAATTTACGGTAAAATTTTTTGAATTGTAATTATTAAATGTGTCTACCTAAGGTATTTAGATCAATTCATGTGACTGAATAAATAGAATTGTGTGCTATATGTAGTTCATGTCTACATTTGTGTATGAGGTTTGGTGATATTTTTTTTAAATGACAACAATTATTGAACATGTTATTTATAAGGAGGGAATATAATCTAATGCGATTTTTGAGAAAAATGTTGACTTGAATGACACCTTAATTTAACCACAACATATCTCTAAAGAAATCACATGTTATAATATTTATAATGTGAATTAAATTATCTAAAATGTCTCAGATTTTACCATGTTTTAATTTATTATTATGTGTGAATTATTTCAAGACCAGACATCAACACGGCGTGAAGTTCCGAGGCCTGGTGAGCGCAGAACAATGGTTTGGATTAAAATAAATAATTAAATAATGCACACGTGTGGTTTTCCTGAAAAAATGTAATGACTCATGAATGGGTGCTCAGATCTGAAATCTAAGGGCACCGTTGGGTCCAGAGCATCGAGTTTTTTCTATGGGTGACCTAACATCGGCTAGCACAGGCCGGTGGTGAAATCCAGTTTTTGGACACAACCGTAATAAAATATTTAATTAAAATGTATTATTATGCCTTGTTGCTTCAAATATCTATAATCTTTTTAAATATCGATTTGCACAGGGGTTCAGGGTTATTGACCTCCTAACCCTGAAATCCCTGGAGGATTTGGGAATGCTCTGGAGGAAACCCCCAACACGGCGACAACCTTCTTGATGAATTTCACCGGTGAAGACGACGCAGCGACTCGATCTTCTCCAACGAACACCACGAATCTATGTAGTATATTTAATTTTTGATTTGTTCCCCATTATTTATTTCTACGATGAATGCAGACTAATACACGAAAATATTAGCTCGCAGATCGATCGTTATTACGGGATGGGATTTTGTGGGTATTTTGGGGGATTGAATCCATGTTGATATATTTATATTGGTTTTATGCTCTATTTAATCCTATTAACGGGAGTGGATCAACGCCATGACGAAAGATGGTAGCGGTTCATTCTAAAAACTAGTTTCATTGGATTTCTACCTTTTCTCTTCTTCGCGTTCTTCGTGTTTTTTATAGGGCGATGAACAACAGATCATTTCACATCCATTCTTCAATGCAACAATCCCAAATTAATGAATCGACACCACGACGATCTCGTGGAGGTGCGACAACGGTTTCGGTGGATGATTTGGAGCGGATAGAGATATATTTCTCTTTTGTGCGTTTTTCATCAGATGGATTATTAGAGGTTTATGACCCGATCGAAGGACCGAAAACACCTGATTCAGTGTTTGTATGATGGGACGAACCAAGACCTAAAGCATCGGGATGAACAAACGAGTGATCGCGGATCCAGAAGATCGGCTGAAGCGTGAGGAAGAAGACAATGTTCTGGAAACATTTCGACTACACGGCTTGTATTATCGGCTACATGGCGTGTGTTTGTCAGCGGATCACCTGGTGTGTACTCCGAGAGTACATGGACATGGGTTGGTTACAAGGCCAAGGACACGGCATGTGTAACCCACCCCGGCCAGACCCGGCCTAATACACAGGATACCCCATGTATTGGTACATGTGCAGGTGACACGGCCAGACATCGTGCATGGGAATAAGACCAGGGAACACATGTGTTTTCATGATGATCAAACATAGTGTGTTCTTTGACTTACACGACGTGTATATGCATTCCTACATGACTTTTCTTCCATACAGGGGCTGTTTACATGGGCAGTACCCAGAGTCATGGAACAGGGCATGTGATCCTTCTACACGCCGTGTAGTTGAGTTTTACACAACTTGGAAAGATGACACGGGCTGTTACACAGGAATACCCAATGTCATGAACACTGATTTTAACCATACTACATGTCGTGTAACCTATTTTACATGGCTTGAGCTAGTTTCCTTCTATGGCATTGACTAGTTTCCTTAGGGTTCATCTCTATGGTCATTCTCCTGATGTTTTAGTTTTCATTTACTATATAAAGGAGTATGATCCCTTTAGTAGGACTACCTGAATAGAGTTTTTGGAATATCCTCTATGAGGCATAGAGCCGGATCCTCTATTAAATTCATAGATCCATAGGTAGAGTTCTTGGTATCGATGTGACCAAATTCACCCAGGCGCCGATCGTTTGCTTAGCGGATTAGATCAGACTATGTTTTTTGAATCACCCCATAGCTATTGGTTGTGATTCTCATCTGAAGATCATATTCTAAAGTACATGTCGATTGTGTTATCCCAGAATGAGTACATTGTATCTCTCTCTTTAGACCTGGGAGTGTGTTCTCCTTGTTACATGCTTAGTGGAAATCCTCGACCTAGATCCTAGTGGTGGTATTCGCGATAGTGGATCGTGTATGTGTATATTCGGATATTCTTATTATATGTTCTGTAAACATATACTATGTGGATATGGATGTATCATTCCTTTGTGGAATTTCCATTGTTGTATTTCCCTTGTGGTTTTGAGGTATCCTACTGGGTATTGTTATACTCACCCCTGCACGGGCTTTGCTCACACGTGTCATTTCTTGTGAAGAAGAGTGAGCTTTAGACTAGATTCTCAGGGGACTAGGACCGGACAGTGCTCAGTGAGATCACACATGCTGAGGTGTGTTCCTACGGCTACCGATTTCAGTCCTAGTACCTTTCTTTATAGGTTGGACTTTGTTACAGACTCTCTTTTAGTGGGATTGTACTTTTGGTCAAGGGTTTTACATTATTGTACTTTACTTTCCTTTCGTACTCTATTGGTCGGGTTTTTAGTGTATGCATGCATTTCCATTTTTAGTAATTTTTACTTTTTAGCATTGTGGTCTTGGAGATGTGTGTGCGTGTGTACATGTGTATAGGCAATGCCTCACATGTTAGTGATATGACTACTTGGTGCTAGTCACCAGCCCCTGGCCTATTGGAGTTGGGATTGGGGAGTTATGGCTGAGGCCCCACTGGGACGGGTCATGACATAGTGGTATCAAAGGTGGTCGGTTCTACCATAGGACCGAGAGTCTGTGAGTTGGTTTGGGGAAATATTTCTAAGGGTTTCGAGTTTGGATTTCAGGCCAGGGAACCCAGTATTGGAGGGGAAGGCTGACGTATCCATACACTGTGAGTTTGATAACATGATTTTTGACTCGAAAATGTGAACACTAGTTGCAGGGGAAAATAATGGTACATGCATCATATAGGAATGGGTTGTGGCCTCCATGTCCTTCTTGAGACAGCTCCCCATATATACTCAAAGACTGTGATACATCTTGTTTCTTTACAGTATGCCTTCGTGATGCACACACTCTAGGATACAGTAGCTCGATCACGAGGATGACCACCTCAGTGATGATGCCTCAATACAGGGACCAGATCCCCTAGATTTACCTTCAGGTGGTGTGCCAGTTGTTCCACCACCTTTGGAGCAGTTTTTAGTGCCTTTTGTACCAATAGAGGAGGAGTGCAGGCTGAGCGCTCTCCATGAGGTTTAGAGGCAAGGACCCCTCAAGTTTCGAGGTGAGCCTAAACCTCAGGCAGTATAGGAATGGCTTGAGGTAGTGGCCAGAGACTTTCGTTAGGTTAGGACACCAGCAGACCAGATGGTGATCCTAGCAGTGAGCCTTCTGCAGGGCTCGGTAGGGTGGTGGTGGAGTTTGGTTATCCAGAACCACGATGAGGCGACCCTTTCATGGTTAGAGTTTGAGTATCTCTTCAGGGAGGATTTTTCACCGGTTACCCTGAGAGCAGTATGTATACAAGAGTTTCTCCAGCTCAATCAGGGAACCATGATTGTGGATGACTATTCATCGAGGTTTACCGACCTCTCATGATACTCGATGCATATGGTCAAAGATCAGTACATCAGAGCACCAACATTTGACAGGGGCATCAGCAGAGACATCTGAGCTAGCATCATCCCTATGACCATTTCTACTTATGTGGGGGTGCTCGAGCGGGCTTTGGTGGTCGAGAGATTCTTGGCAGAGCAGAGGTAGCCAGCAGTTGTCAGTGGTGATCGGTCTGTAGTAGAGACCTTGGTAGTAGGGAGCCGACGTCAAGGACCCAAGCGTGGGAGGCGTTTCCGGAGGAGATCCCCAGACAAGGGATCTTCCATATAGGGTTCGCAGGGCGCATCTAGCTACCCTCGAGAGAGGCGATGCTATATATGGGATGGTAGCGGACATCTCTCCCAGGATTGTTCAACCCACTGTACTACCGAAATAGGAGAAGTGGATGGACCACCAAGGTAGAGGCAACGTGTGGAGAAGACAGATCTGTGGGGTGGAAGACGTGGTAGAGGAGCTGGGAGAGTAGATGAAGGTGGTCGGCATTTTGAACATTTACCACCACCACCCCCAGGATGTCAAACCCAGGCTCAGGGAGCTGGTGGGCAGTGGTAGGGACTACTATTGGCAGTGGAGGCTTATGAACCAGGCACTCCTAGAATTATTAGAGGCACAATCTGTGACTTTTCTAATTTGGTTTCCATACTGATAGACACAGGTTCTAGTCATTGTTTACTTGCTTATTATCTTGTTTGAGACCTTGAGATTCCTGTTGAGCTGTTTACTCAACTCTTATGATTAGAAACAATGACTGAGGAAGATTCAGAGATCACACACCTTTGTAGACAGCGTGACCTAAACCTTGGAGGCAAGAGTTTTGGTTGGAACATCTTGGTGGTAGCGTCGAGGCCTTAGGATGTCATTCCTGGTATGGATTGGCAATCCACAATTCATGCCCATATTGATTTTTTTCGGCGAAGGGTGCGGTGTGTCTGTAGTGATGGAATGGGGATCTCCTTTGTCGGTGAATAAGAGACCCAGGCAGCTCATGATGGACCCATTCATAGGAAGGTACATTCGATTTCATATCAGTTGGCTACCCTATCCCTTAGCGCATCAGATTTTATGAGTTTCCAGTTTCTAGCAGTAGTGGCTGAGTACGAGGACGTCTTTCCAGAGGATGTCCCCGAGCTACCTCCACGTTGGGAAGTAGATTTCTGCATTGAGTTGAAAATTGGGAGGACACCGATATCAGAATCAACAAATCGGATGGCTCCTACAGAGCCTTGTGAGCTGAGGGTGCAACTGGAGGACTTGTAGAAGAAGGGATTCATGAGACCCAGTGTATCACCCTGGGCGGCCCCAGTGTTGTTTTCCAAAAAGGCAGACGGGAGCTTGAGGCTGTCTGTGGATTACCAGCACTTGAATCAGGTGATCGTGAAGAATCGGTATACACTACCGAGAATACATGACCTCTAATTCCAGTTAATAGGGGTATGATGGTTCTCGAAGGTTAATCTATGATAAGGCTATCACCAGTTGTGAGTACGAGATGATGATATACCGAAGACGACTTTTAGATGTCGCTACAGTCACTATTAGTACTTGGTGATTCCGTTTGGAGTGAAGAACGCCCCGGCAGTATTTATGGGACTCATGAACCAGATCATTCAGACCTATCTAGATCGGTTTGTAGTGGTCTTCATCGATGATATCCTTGTGTACTCTACGTCCAAAGATGAGCACAAGGGGCACCTGAAGATGGTTCTGGATACACTCTGGGAGCACCAGTTGTATGGGTAACTCTCGAAGTGTCAATTCTGGATATAAGAGGTCCACTTTAGGGAACACATTATCTCAACAGATGGTGTAGCAGTGGACCCAGATAAGGTAGATGCCGTGTTATCATGGGATCCACCCCGGAGCATGATGGAGGTGCGGAGTTTCCTTGGGGTGGCAGGATACTATCAAAGATTCATCCCTGATTTATCCAGGATTTCGGCACCCATGACAGCTTTGACCTGAAAGGGACAACCTTTCGTGTGGACCAAGAAATGACATTAGGCTTGTCAGCAGTTGAGACAGAGTCTAACGAGCACCCCGATCAAGAGATTACCAGGTGAGGGTGTTGAGTACGTAATGTTCTTCGATGCATCAGGAATCATGCTTGTTTGTGTCCTGATGTAGATGAAAACGGTGATTGCCTATGGCTCACATCAGCTGAGGCCACATGAGTAGAACTACGCGACATATGATCTTGAGTTGGTAGAAGTCTTCACATTGAAGATGTGGCGGTAGTACCTGATGGGTGAGAGGTTTATCGTCTACTCTGCTCACAAGAGTCTCAGATGTATCTTTTCTCAGATGGATGTGAATTTGAGACAGAGGAAATGGCTTGAGTTCCTCCAGGATTACGACTTTGAGATCGTTTATACTCTTGGGAAAGGGATCCCTATGGCAGATGCTCTCAGTAGGAAATCGAGTTTACAGTTGCTCGATGAGACAACGAGGCAGTTGACCTCTTTAATGTTATCCTTCATGTATAGGGAGGAGGGATCATACCTTCAGTCTATGTTTGTTACCCCACCACTCTTATAATGAGTTAGGGATGCACAGATCGAGGATTCTAGTTTCGAGAAAATATGTGCTCAGATATCCACAGGTGACGCCGCTGATGGATATTCAAAAGGTGGGGAGCATGTTGTCATTTTCAGAAGACGTATAGTAGTACCAATGACGTTGCAGGAGGAGGATCTGATGGTGTTCCATACATCTCCTTTGGCGGTGCATCCAGGCATGCGAATGATGTATTAGGACCTCTGACATCAGTTCTGGTGGCCAGGAATGATGAAGAGTGTGGTAGTGTTTGTTTCTCAGTGCCTTAATTGTCAGCAAGTAAAGGCTAAGCACCATGTGCCAACAGGTTTGACTCAGCCCCTTGAGGTGCCAGAGTGGAAGTGGGATGGGATATCCATGGACTTCATGATTGGTTTACCACGTACGTCCAGGGGACACGATGCCATATGGGTGATCGTTGACCGACTCACCAAGTCGGCCCACATCCTAGCCATTTGGAAGTAGAGTTCTGTAGAGAGCATGGGAAGCCTCTACGTGTAAGAGATAGTTCGACTTCATTGAGTTCCATCAATGATCATCTCAGATCGTGATTCTCATTTCACATCCCGTTTGTGGAAGGGATTGTAGGAAGCTTTTGGGGCTTAGTTACAATTGAGCATAGTGTTCCATCCTCAGACTGATGCACAGAAAGAGCGAACCATCTAGGTTCTGGAGGATATGCTATGAGCTTACATACTTGACTTCGGTCGTAGCTTGGAGGATCACCTACCACTGGTGGAATTTTCTTATAACAATAGTTATCATTCCACTATTGGTAGGGCACAATTTGAGGCTTTTGTAAGGATGACCTTGCTGGTCACCACTTTACTAGATTGACCCAGGAGAGTAAGCACTCATGGGCACAAAGATGGTGCGAGCTACTACAGAGAATGTGCAGGTCATTCTGAAGCGGATGAAAACTGCACAGAGTCGACAGAAGTCTTATGACGACTGGAGACAGAGGCCCTTTGATTTTGATGAGGGAGACCATGTGTTCCTTCAGGTCTCACCTCGACAAGGATTGCAGAGATATGGATGAGGTGGCAGGCTATCTCCGAGGTTCATCATCCCTTTTCAGATTTTGAATGTAGTTGGAGAGGTTCTATACCTCTTGGCTCTACCTCCACATACGGAATAGTTACACAATTTCATCCATGTGTCACAGCTGCGAATGTACGTTCATGATCCAACACACGTTATCGACTGGGGCGACCTGGACATCGATGATTGAGTGACCATTACTAAGTACCAAATTGAGATAGAGGATCGACAGGAGAAGATCATTCGTGGGCGAGAAATTATCTTGGTGCGTGTCCGGTGGCAGCACAAGAATCTCCAGGAGAGCACGTGGGATTGGGAGGCTCAGATTCATGTGCAGTACCCACATCTTTTTGAGTAGGCTTTGTTTTGGGTTTTCAGGGTCGTAAAAGCCCTTAGGTGGGTGTGATGTAATTCCTTGGATTTTACCATGTTTTATTTTAATTTTATGTCGGAATTATTTCGAGACTAGGCTTCAAGACGGCGTGCATTTCAGAGGCCCAGGGAGCCCGAAACAAAGGTTTTAATTAAATTAAATAATTAAATAACACGCACATGTGGTTTTCCTAAAAAATTGGAATGACTCATGAACGGTTGCTCGGAATCATAAATTCAAGGGCACCGTTGCGTCCAGAGCGGCGAGTTTACCCTAGGAGAGACCTAACATCGGATGGCACATGCAGGTGGTAAAATACAGTTTTTGGACGCAACCGTAATAAAATATTTAACTAAAATGTTTTATTAATCCTTGTTGCGTCAAATATATCTAATATTTTTAAATATAGATTTGTGCGAGGGTTCAGGGTTACAGACCTCATAACCTAGAAATCCTTGGAGGATATGGGAAATCTCTAGAAGAAACCCCCAACATGGCGACAACGTTCTTGATGAATTTCATCGGCGATGACGAAGCTGTGACCGGATCTTCGCCAATGACTTCTGCGAATCTAGGTAGGATGTTTAATTTGTTATTTCTTCCCCGTTCGTGATTTATACAACAAACACGGACTAATACATGAACAGATTAGCCTACAGATCAATCATTCTTGCGGGATGGGATTTTTTTGGGGATTTTGGGGTATTGAATCCATGTTGATCTATTGTTGTTGGATTTCTGCTCCGTTTAATCCTATTAACGGGAGCGGATCAACACCGTGATGAAAAATGGTGGAGGTTCATTCCTCAAACTTGATTCATTGGATTTCTCTCCTTTCACTTATTCGCGTTCTTTTCATTCTTCACGGGGATATGAACAACGGATCATTGCACATCTTTTCTATGATGAAACGATCCCAAATTGAAGAATCGACACCACGAAGATCTCACGGAGGGGCGACAACAGTTTCAGCGGACGATTCAGAGCAGATCCGAAGATATATCGCGTTTGATTGTTTTTCTTCGGATGGATAGTTAGAGGATTATGACTCAATCTCTAGACCTAAATAACCCGATTTCGTTTTCGTATGATGAGACGAACCAAGCCCTAAAGCATCTGGACGAACAGATGAGAGATCACAGATCTGGAAGATCGGCAGAAGCGCGATGAATAATACGACGTTCTGGAAAAATCCAAACTACACGGTGTGATGTATGGGCTACATGACAAGTGTTCATTGGAGGATCACCTGGCGTGTACTCCGGGAGTACACAGACATGGGTTGGGTGCGCAGCCAAGGACATGGCGTGTGTACCCCTCCATAGCCAGACCTGTCTAGATACATGGGATACCTCGTGTACTGGTACATAGGCAGGCGACACAGACATACACCGTGTACGTGCATATGACCAGGGTACACATGTGTTTTCCAGTTGACTGGACATGGTGTGTTCTTTGACTTACACGTCATGAACATGCTTTCCTACACGACTTCGTGTCTAGAAACTGGCCGTTTAAACTGGCATAACCCGGTGTTAGGGAACACTACGTGTGATCCTTCTACACGCCATGTAATTGAGTTTTACACAACGTGGACGGATGACTTGTGTCGTTACACGGGTAGTACCCGGTGTCACAGAACACAGCATGTAACCATACTACATGTCGTGTAACCTATTTTATATGGCTTGGGCCAGTTGCCTTCTGTGACTTGGACTAGTTTCCTTACGGTTCGTCCCCTTGGTCAATCTCTTGAAGGTTTCCGGTATCATTTCCTACATATAGAAGTATGATCCCTTTAACATGACATCCTGAATAGTGTTGTTTGAATCCCCTTTGTGAGAATTAGTTTTGGATCCTCTATTCATTTCAGGAACCCTAGGTTGAGTTTTTGGTATCGACGAGACCAAATTCACCTGGGCGCTGATCCTCTGTTTGGCAGATTAGTTCATACTGAGTTGTGGGAAACACCCCATAGCTATTGGTTGTGATCCTCATATAAACATCATATTCTCAAGTACTTGTGGAGTGTTTTTATCCCAGATCATGTACATTGTATCTCTCTCTTTAGACCTAGCAGTGTGTTCTCCTTGTTACGTGCTTAGTGGAAATCGTCGAGCTGGATCCTAGTGGTGGTATTCTTGATATTCGTTCATGTATGTGTAAATATGGATATTCTTGTTATAAATTCTGTAGACATATACTGTGTGGAGCTGACTGTAACATTCCTTGGTGGTATTTCCCTTGTTGTATTTCCTTTGTGGTTTTGGGGTGTCCTACTGGGTATTGTTATACTCACCCCTGCACAGGCTTTTCCCACACGTGTCATGTCTTCTGAAGATGAGCAAACTTTTGATAGGATTCTAGGGGGACCAGGACCGGATGGTGATCGGTGAGATCAGAAAGGCTGAGGTGTATTTCAACGGCTACAGATTGCAGTCCCAGTACCTTACATTATAGGTTGTACTTTTTTACAAACTCTCTTTTGATGGGAATGTACTTTCGTCCCAGGGTTTTACATTATTGTACATTACATTCTTATCATACTCTGTTGGTCGGGTTTTTAGTGTATGCATGCATTTCCATTTTTAGTAGTTTTTAATTTTCAGATTTGTGGGCATGGAGATGTGTGTGCGTGTGTACAAGTGTATAGTCAATGCGTCCCATGTTAGTGATATGCCTACTCGGTGCTAGTCACCAGCCCTTGGCCTATTTGAGGCGGGCTTGGGGAGTTGTGGCTCGAGCCCTACTACGATAGGTCGTGCCATTTTCTCCATCAGTAAGACCAATAAACAAATACTATAACTCCCTCATAATGTATTTCCTATTGTATAGAACCTCATAATTTTCCTATTGGAATAACAAGTGTAGGATTCAAATATATTTTTTTCTAATAGTATATTTTACCCTTTGGTTTAACCCTTCGTAGACTAATGTGATCCTTGAATGCTCTACCCTTACACAATTAAAATAATTTTTCTTTGCATCATATGATATCCAATTGAAATCAAACATCATTAAGACTATATTTTAAATAAATATAATAAAAAACACCTCCATACCCCATGAATGAATTACCTTAATAAAAGTCTCCTAATTCAGAAATTATGGTAACATTATATAATTATTACACCATTGAATAGAATGATGTTTTTTCTTGTTCTCTCATTCTTAGTGTAATGAAAAATAATAATTTCTCTATCTTGGATTCATTAAAATTTTAATCAAACCCATTATCAATTTACTCTATGGGATGTTTTTAAATAAATGTTCAAAAATCCTCTCAAATTTCAAATGGATCATTAGTCCATCACTTAGGGATTTTCAATATCACCAAGGGATTTGTTTGAATCATATGAATAATAAAATAATGTATTATTAAATATTTAACTACTGAATCCTAAAAAATCTTCTTATATTAGAAAAAATTTAATTTACACCTTGAACATAACAAATAAAAATGAGTCATGTATCTCCCCATTTTCATGATTATCTCATCTATATTCACACACTTTTAAAAAAATGCAAATGAAGGAAAGAATGAAAATTTATATGATAATATATGAGGATTTTAGCAGTTATCATAGTACCATTGAAAGTCTCAAATGTTATATGGAATCCATCATTTAGTTATTTATTATAATATTAATAATTTCATATTTATTGAAAAAATACTAAAAAATGCTCTGTATGTTCCACCATTCCCATAATATTTCATTCCTTGATATCAATTGTTTTCATTGAATTTTGTAATTGATTATTTGAAAAGATAATTTCTCACAGTTTATCATAATCAATCAAAAATGGTAAAAAAAATATAACATTATGTCCCCTCAATATGACTTCATCCACATCATTTTGGGTGTGAAATCCTATTTTGATATTTACATATATTATGTTGTGCTTATAGTGATTTGATTCATTATATTCCTATGTAACAAAAAATTATTCAACAATGAATGGAACCATAGATATTTTTATCTGATCCCTACAATAACTAGATATATCATTACGTCCATTATTTTTTTGTTATTACAACCCATTTTTTGAAAATATTTTGTTTAGATACTTCATTGAATATATTTTTCTAATATTTGGAATATTTTAGATGTTTTTGGGCCATTGAATTTTTTAACCATGGTTAGGGAAAACCATTAGGGTCCATATAAGAAACCTTTTATCATTTTTGGATTTTCCATTGAGGTTTCACCATTAAGAAAATGTTTAGTCCAAAAAATGTGTTCATCCATTCAAACTGGGTAACTCGGGTAGGAGTAGTTTTCCATGTTTTACACATAATTTTTGAATCATTGTGGATAAAATTCATGTCTCATCATGTATCCTAGAATGTAGTTTACAATTGCTGAATTGTTTCAAAAATAATACATCAAAAACATTTCATGGGATTGTAATTAATTAATATATAAATTTTAGACATGAAATACATTCTTTTTATTTCATTCTGCATTTTGTGTAATAAACTATTAAACAATGAGTTAACTCATGATGATTTTAGATATATTTTTCCTCCGAATGATCCATTTTGATAGATATTTCATTGTATGATATATTTTATTGAATTTATGTTCCCATTCATGGGTTTTAATCATAAATATGTATGATTCAAACTAATTTATATTAAGAAATCAATTGATGAGTTCTATTTATGATAGAAATATGGGTTTTAGACATGGTAAAATTGGAATTTGTGGACATACCTTATGGAGTTCGTTTTTTCCATTATCATCATTTTTCATTGTGTATTCTATTGCAATCGTGATGTTTAGTGGTTCATATCTTTATTATTTTTCAATAATTACAGAATTTTAGGGTTTTATTATTTAATATTATTTTTAATGTATTTTGATGATTGAATCTATATTATTTTCAAACTATGTTGTTGGATACATTGTTTTGTGTTTTATAGAATAATGATGAAGGTAGCTAGAATCATATCAAGATTTATATTAATTAATTTAATTGTATATTGCATGATTTGAAAAAACTCCAATTTATTTCTTATGAATTGTATGAGATACTTTAAAATATACATGATATGATTTTCTTGGTGTTGGCCCATTTTATTATATATTTTAAAAAAATTGTTTATTTTCAAAATAATATTTTAAAATAAAATTAATTTTTGTAATGATGATTTAGATTATTATTAGTGACAATGAATGAATGAAATGTTTAATGATTTTTATATATACATAATTTTAATAAATGTAATGAGTTTTTTGGGGACCATTTGATGATGGTGTCTCGAATAAAATGGAAAATTTAGGGACATAATGATTTTAATGATTTAAATGATTGTTGGAAATGATTTTAAACTAATTTAACTGAATTATTACCCCTTTTATGCTGAATTTCCTTGAATAACATGAGATATAGACTACTTAATTGAATTGATTTGTAAGATCGACATTTATTATAAATATAAAACATTATATTAATGGTTTCAAAAGAATATATATTCTCATGAGGTATATATATTCATTATTTGGAATGGATTCTATTTCCAAATAAAATAAAACTTTAGATTAGTACAGTATATGAGTCGTATTTAATCAGTATTACACAAAACCTTATGACCAATATATATAGAAAAACATGGGTCCTATAATAATGGTTCTATAGTGTAATGTGATTCATAAATTATAGTGTTTGTGAATTTATTTATTCTTAGTTGTTCAGAAAGAAGTCATGATAATTTATTGTTTTGAAGAAAACACGCTATTATAAATTTTTTACTTCTTATTGAAAAGATTTCAGAATAATATTTTATTTTATATTGTGAAAAAATTATTATTCCATGTTTTATTTAAAATAAAATATTATTATTTTTATTTAATATTGAAATTATATGGACTGGTTTATGGGGTAGTATAGAGCTAGTGTTTCTAAAACCATAAATTTTTCCTTTGTGAAATTTTATAAATTATTACGTAGGTCTAGGAACATGAAAAACACCATAGAGAGGTAGTTCATATTATTGATAGATGATCCTAGGTAGTCGGATAATATATTTGTAGTATGTGAAGAACTTGTTAATATGATATATTTTATTGATTCTATCTTTTAGGTTTGTACTTTTCAACAATATGGGGTACTGCTCTTTAAGTTTGTTTTGAATACATACGATTTGTGATTTCATCTCCACTACTCAATATATGTGTTTTATTCTTCCTTAAATATATAATTAATTTCATTGTTTTGTTTTTATATGCCTAGGAGTAATTCACTAGAACACAGCGATTCATTAATCCATATGAGAAATTTATGGAATGATTTAGGAACTAGTTTGTTGGGATATAGTGGAATTTCATGAAAATTTAGCATCTAATGAAGATCGATTATCTTCATTAATGTCAGTATGAAATATGTGATATATTGGTACAATGAGATAAGATTAAAAAGTCATTTGTGTTAGGTTGTTAGAAATTATATAACCTTCTCTCTTTCAAATGATCCTTATGAGACAAAGAGTGGTTTGGATGATGTTTATTAGAGGCATTTTTCGATATGATTATAGAAATCTATCAAACATTTATATAATCTTTGTATTCCTAATTTTAGTTACAATAAATAGATTATATATTCCCCAAAATATTTTCCATTTATTCCTAATTAACTATTTATGTTTTAATTCCACCATGAAGTCAACATATCCCAATTCAAGAGGGAGATTTTGATGAACCACATCAATTAAAACATTATGTTTAACAGATCTCTATATAATTTGTATTATATATTTTCAACATAATGGGATTAGGATCTATACATATTGTGTTTTACGTTATGGAGGTAATACCCCAAAGTTATTATTTTGTATATTTTTACCATGAGATTCTACATCAAAAACCACTACCTTTTCAGGGAACAAATGATCCTCGGGAGGAATAACATTGGTTGAGGGATGGTTGAGAGTATCCTAAACATCATGGATATGATATATTCCATTAAGTTGAAATATTTTTTCATTACACATTAAGGGAATATAATGATATTGTGTAATATATTGATTTTGAAAAGATTAATGAGGTCTTTGTGTGGAAAGACTTAAGAATACTTTTCATGTGGATAATTATTTCTAGGGTCATTTTTGTTGGCAATGTCTTTAGTGTTTCCTACAATTCATACAGGTGATGGATAGTTATTCAGTAGTGCAATAGCTTTTTTATAATTTAGTAGTTATCTCACAAGGTATTTTTAAATGAGACAGTAATGGCCTAAAGGGTAAAGATTGGTATTTTATTAAATTTATTGTTTAAGGATTTCCTTTTTCTGATTATATATTGAATTTATATTGAAGAAATAAATATTATGATAAAAAATTAAATTGATGGTATTTCATGTTTTATAAATATTTATACAAATCTTCTTTGTAGTATTAGTGGCTCTATTAAATGTAAATGGATGCATAATGATTGTCTTTGTGGAAAATTTTTGGGGAGGTCCTTGTAAACATACATTCTCCAAATCAATTTGTTTTAGTTAGGGCCCAATTACTAGTTTATAAGGTATAAATGTTAGTAATTATAAATATTTTTCAAATACATGACTTGTTATATTTAGAATTCATATGCAACGGTCACTTTTAAAGGTATTTTCATGTTATTAAAGCATTGTGTAGTGGTTCATGATCATTGGTATCGAATGGATCTAAAATATTGTCAAATTCTTCAACAACAACATTTTTCCAGCCCCATACATTAGGAATGAAAAAAATAAAGTAGTGTATTAGTCCCCAATAAGAATTTATGTATGTCTTAAAATAGTGAGAGGTAATATAATTATTGCATTATCTTTTCTTGAGACCTTTTTTGATATTAGTGTCTATCATACTTTCCTATCATCCCATATGTAGAATATATATATTATTTATATGGAATTCATGTGAGATGTGATAGAAATTTTAATGTCACTTGGAGTGAAGAGGGATAGGGTTCCTCAATTCCATTATTTTAATTTATCATTATCAGATATTGATCTATTATAGGAATTTTTTATTAAATATTTCAATCTTATAAAAGTATATCATTCATTCGATCAGTCATCCACTCATAAAGTTCATATTAAATATTACCTATATTGGTGTAATATTACTTCCTCTGATCCTGGGTGTTGTTTATTTCATGTATAGTGGGACCACATAATAATATAAAAGGGATATCCTTCTATAGAGTGTTGAAGGGTGAAAACCATCTATTATTTTTAATAGTTTTTGGAATCTTTTTTCAGTGAACTTCTTCTAAAAGAGGATAAATTTCGAAATGTTTTTCCATTGGACTTCCCTAGTATTACTCCAATCTGTTTAGTAGAGTTCAATATAAAAATAGATTTTTATACTCACCAACTTCATATGTAATCATCTAAAAAGAAAAAGATCAAGGAACAGTAGGAAGACATTATGTATACAAGAATTAATTGAAAACTATCTCTACATAGGAAGCACTAGTTCTATTTTTAATGAAAGCTGATGGAACCCATTAATTCATTGTTGATTACAATACGGTCTATTTTGTTATAAATAATAAAAACTATCTATTTCCCCATCATCATGTCTTCTATTAGATAATGGGGATGTGGTCCTCTAATATTAATCTGCATCCCTGTTACCATGATCTTAGGATCATGGTTTATGATATCTAAATAATGTTTTAAAGATATGTAATGAAAACTATGAGTATATTTTTATATTAGTTGGTTGAAAAAATGTTCCTACTGTTTTTGAATAATGGATGAGTACGATTTTTTTCAATAGTACCTCTAAAATTTTGTAGTAGTATTTGTGAATGACAACCATTTTTTTTAAAAAAACCCAGAACGATCATGTACTTAATCTTAGATTAGTTATTGTCATCTTGAGGAATCCCCGACATCATAAAAAGCTATAAATGCACTAAATTTGTATAAAGGATGTGATCTAGTTGGGGAACATGGTATTTAATCACGATATCTCAGTTTGATCCTGAAATGATAAAAGCATTATAAACCAATGAATAAAAAATATTTTATCCTATAATAAGTATTTCTAAATAAAATGATTCAGAGAAAATAGAAAAAGAATGAAAATACCAGTAATAGATTTCAAAATTTAAAAATAACCATTATAAGTTATTCATTTAATTTGAAGGTATGAATTTGAGTAAAAATATAAAAAGATATAGGTAGAATGAAAATAAATATTACGTTTAATAAAACTATAGTTCAATTATTATATGTAAAAAAATTAAGAAATTCATTCTATGCATAAAAATAAATTATTTTAAAATATGTGTTTTATTTCAAGAATTATTATATATTATGATTTAATAATATGAATATATGTTGAAAATATAAAAAATATATAACCAAAAAATTAAATATTATTTGAATTAAAATATAAAATAGAATAGATATAATTTTAAAATTTTATTTTTGAAAATTAATATTTTTCTGCTATATTATGGGCTTTTAATTAAAAATAAAAATTGTAAAATTTTTGAAATTTCATTTCAGAATGTGAAAATATTATTTTGATTAATCATTAAAATATGTTAATAAGAATAATTTTCATTGTCTCTAAAATGATTCATATTTTTATGATTACTAGAATATACCATTTATATAAATATAATAAATTTATTATATTATTAGTATATAATTATTAATTTTATATTTACTAATCCTTTTTCAAATATTAATTTTTTAATTTAAAAGCTAATTTTTAAATATAATGATGTTGTCTTTAATTTTTAATCTCATATTTAATATTTTATTATTAATGATATATTTTTTTAAAAAAATAAATAAATTATAAATTTTTTATTTAAGTTTTTTATAACTTTTAGATTTAGAATCAGTAAAATGAACATAAAATATGGAATAATTGGGTCCAAATTATAAAATAAGGATAAATTTATATTGAAAATTAACCTGGGTAAAAATAGTGTATCATGGAGAAAATGAATGAAGTCAATATGTGTAACCATATAGGTATATGAGAAAAATGATTAAAAATTTTTTATAAGAAAATAATTGAGGACGTTATTATCATGTAACCTTCTCCAGTCCAACTCATAAGAATTTTATAGATACGTTTCTTTAGAGATACTACAATAACCTGATATTTTTCTAAAATTTAAAATACATTATGTAATGAAAACTAATAATTTAAAAATATTTCATACAATTAATAACAATAATTATAAAAAATTGAAATTTATAGAATTATAATTAATTAATTAAGGTTCTAAAAAATATATAATATTTTATACAATTATTTTAATTAAAATAATATTTAAATATGAATATATATATTCGATCAACATATTATTTTATTAATGTAGTTTAGGAGTAATATATATATTCAATATTATATTTTTTTAATAAATACTATACTATGTTATGAATATATTCCCACTTAATATAACACCCCAATATTTTAGGGTATGTTTTTTCTTTATTATTTCCAAATAATTAAATAGATCACTATTAATTAAACATTAATTCTATGGGAAACTAAAATTATTATAAAATTTATGACAACCTAGCTTTTAATAATAATTTTGCACTTATGTGACTTGAATTTCTAAAAATGGACATACACGGTTGCGTTTAGTAAGATATTTAGTTTCTGATAGGATCAACTTAATTTTAGATGAATAGTTACTTACCCCTATGAATTATAATGTTACCCTTATGAATTGTAACGTACACATATGAATAGTAATATTATCCTCATGAAGAGTAAACACAACCATGAAAGTATAAATAAAATCCATCGACAATATAAATGACATTGAATATTTTAAAAATTAATAATTAATTCCTGATAAATTTATGAGGCAAATTTTTTAATTAAATTTTTATAAATAATAATTATTTCGAAAATAAGATTAATTTTCATAAAATATATTTTGAAAAAAATATTTTGTTTCCCTATGATTTTACGATACTCTAGTGACTTTGATAATTTTTAGTGTATTATAAAATCAGTTTTAATTTTTGAAAATTTATTTTATGTGAAAATATTAAAGTTAATTAAAAAATTTATTTCTCATATCTAGAAAATAAATAGCATAAAATGGTGTTCATTTTTGGATTCAACACATATAAAAATAGTTATGGTGATTTTATTATTTTTTTGAAAAAACATGATTTTTTGTTAAATAGTGAAATTCAATAATTTATGAAATATACTAAATAAATAAATTTCTACAACATGTTTGAGTCATGGATGAAGTAAATGGCCATTGGTTTAAAAAATGAACTTATTCATTTTTTGTTCATAAAATTAAATAGTATTTATTATCTTGTGAAAAATAATAAAATGATGAATAAAATTTTGAGAAATCACTCCTCTCCCCCACTATAAAAACCACACATCACTCCCTCTTCACTTTACTCCACTAAGTGAGGAAGATACTAAACGTTCTTCCACAATAATCTTATTGTATCTCTCCTCACGCCCATGTTGTCCTAGTCTTCCAAAAATACAAAATCCCTTTTCCTTAAAGATTTTCTCAAGGAAGTGTATTCAAGAGTCAAATCCACATCTGTTTTCATTCAATTTCGATTCATGTCCCATTATTTTGTAATCATCGACTCACCACCTTTATATAATTGATCCTAATTAGTATATAATCATCTATATACTATAATAATAAAATTTAATATAATAAACATTGTCAATATCTTTATTATCCCTTATTTATTTTATACTCGAAATCATCATCCGGGAGGTTCCAATTTAAAAAATTGTGGATGACGAAGTTTCATTCATTAAATTTTTTCTTAAAATAAGGTCATGAATACATTTTATGGTGGAAAAAGACTCTAAATTATTTATTTAATCTTATGTAATTATTTTTTATCCATCATTGATTCAAGATATAAAATAATAGAACAAAAGTATTTCATTTTGATCGAAAAATTATAGTAATAATATAAATGATTATCACATGATGTATTTTGTAATGATTCATCCTCATAATATAAAAAATGATATATATATGTATATATATATTTATTAAAAATTATTTACGTTAATTAATAACATGAAATTAAAACTATGGAAAATTTTATCCAATCTCTAGGAACTCCATTACTCAAAGTGAAGAGATTTGATCATGAAAATAATTTAAACAAACACTATATAATCACATAATTCAATATTATCAATCCTTAGTTAGATAATTATTTAAATTAAAAATAATTAATTATTAAAATAAATGTGAATATGTTTATGAATTAATTAATTAATTTTTTAAAATTTACTATCTGGGACATTATGTTCATGTTAAAAAATCAATCAGGAATAAGTTAAGGTGGTTCTCATCTCACATTTATTTCCCTGATATTTATATTGTTCGCCACTTAGTTATTTTATGTGTTTTATTTATAGTTCCACTTTATAGATAATATCATGATTCATTTTATATACATTTTATTCAATGATCCATGTGTTGATAATTAATTTTTTGTTGTGTGATTCTATTGATTATGATGTTGTAAGGGACTTTAAATCTCAATTTTCATTTCATTGAGAATTACATGGTATTTTCAACCGAATAATTTTTATGAGATGTATCTACATCCACATTGAGATCTTTTTCATTTGAAATTACATTCCTATTTAATATCCATATTCTGGTATAAAGCATAAAATTATTGTCTTTTTTGTATATCCTTTTACATAGGAAGCGTTTTTTCGATATTATTTACATTGTAGAGGTATTGATGAGTCTATATCCTCTACTAAATATAGAAAATGATAATGCATATTTTTCTTTAATTAATCAATTGTATAAGAATTGTATGGACTTGAAATTATGGGAAGAGCCTGCTATAGAACCACGATGCATCAACATGTCTCATGAAACAAAAAATTTAGTGACAAACCCATAATGTTTGTTTCCAAAACATAATCATAAAGGTTTCATCACTTAAACTTAACCAGTCTCGATGGTATGATTTTTCATGTGCTAGATACATGATGTCCAAATAATAATAATTGTTTTTATTTAGTATTCGGTTTTCACATTCTATGTGTTTTTTCACTATAAGAAAAGCTATGGATGAATTTTCATTAAATTTTTATTGATGGTGTGAGCATTTCAACTATGAACCATTATATATTGATTATATATAATTAATTATTATTTAATTATTATCAATTCATGGTTCCACTATATGTAACGCTTCCCGATCATTTGATACACCCCTTTCATTTGTTTCCCTTCCCTAGGTTATGATGAAGGGGTTATTTATTGAGATTTCAAGGGTGAAATTAATTTTATTTTTTATTAGGTCATGTTTTATTTTGTTTTTAAAATTTGTTATGTGTATCATGTATGAATAATTTTTCTTTAGTAATACTAAATTGATTGGTCCCAAGGGAGATGTTTCTGTGTATCCAATCAATTCTAATAAAATAATGCCCAGGTTATGGGCTACAACAGTCAGGGTGTTACAATTTTTATTAGAGGAATGGTTGTAGAAACATGGGAACAAGATTTAGAAAACACAAATTAGGGATAAAATATATAGGATAGACATTTAGGATATGTATATAAGATCATCATAGAATATTGGTAGGGTAGATAATTTGTGGGTATTCCTAGTTATATATCCATGTCTGGACATAACAAGTTAATGTGGTTCAAGAACATATATACCTAAGAGTAACAACATGGATAAGGTGTTCTGGGTTTTAATTAAGGAATCCTAGTACATGAAAATGAGCAGTAATTTTTACTTGGATTGACACTCATGGGGGTTAAAATTAATATAATTGACCTTTTTCTAACATATCATTATAATTGATTTATTCTTCTAAAGTTTCGAGTTTATATTGTTCTTTTATTTATGATTTATAAATTTATATTATGTTCTATAGAATGTTTACAGTTATATAATGTTCATAATTTTATGAGTTAATATGTTATATGACGTTGTTTCAAAATCTCCCATAGTTAAAGGAAGGATAAATACAGCAATTCATATGACGAAAATAGTAATAAGGATCATATTATTCATGGTCATAAGGGAAAATATTGAAGGTATATAATATACAAGGAATCCCCATCATATGAAGAAACACAATCATGAGTTAACAAAATAATTAAAGAATTATTTTATTCCAATGTCTCTGAAGAGAAGTAGGAAAATAAATGGATGTAAGTGAAAATGATTAATAATGGGAAGAAAGGAATGTTCATTTTTCCCACATCTAATAAATGTGGAAAGAATCACCCTAGAAAATTATTAAAAGTAATGTGAGTTTGATATATTGGGTGGTGAAAAAGGACACAAATTTCGAGATTTTAAGGGTTAAATAAGGGTTTCTCAATAATAATAATTCAACTATGAGTATATGGGACACAATCTGAATCAATGTCCCATGTGTCAATGAAATATAATATAAATAATGATATTGTTTAATGATCAAGTTATTCTACATTCAAATATTAATATAAATAATTAATATGTCTATTAATGACTTATGGAATTTGAATATTTTATAAAAAATCTGCTGGTTATATGAATTATGGAATATTTGATTATTGAATTGTAGTACTTTTTCATTACTGATTTGAGACCATAAGTTCAATAGTACGAAGAATGGATATTCAGTGGAAAGTTATAATTTTGAAAAAATGAATAATTAAGTGAAATATAACCCTCAATATATACCTGATGATGATTTAATGATGAAGAAATGAATGATTTTGATATGTGATGACTACCTTGGAACTGATTAATTAATTTTTTACAAGTGGTATATTCTATTATTGTAAGAGTTTACTATACTTTTGGATTTGAGGAATATATCAAAAAACATGTATATTACATAATGAATATATATGAATGCATGTTTCCAGTATGTTTTTATAAAAATTAGAGTTAATACTATATTTCAAGAGGATACATGATGAAGTAGTCAACATGTTTGGAATGTTAAAATATAGAGCTGCTTAATAATGATTAAGGGATTATGATAATTTTATCTTGAAAATTCAATGACCTACTTTATAAATTGTTGGATCATTATATTTTGTATTGTTTAACCATTTAGGAATTGTTTATGTTTCTCATTGTATGAGGTTTTTGGGGTTACTATATTACTTCACCACATGAAACAACATTTGCTAAGAGATGAAGTATAGATAGTTCTTGGATGAATCAACAAATAAGATTCTGTTTTTGAAATAGAAACATATATGTATACTCATATAGAGTGGAATAATTCGTAAACTCCAAGAACATTGTCATAAATAAAATTTTATCTTATTATGACTAAATTTTATAGTATCAAGGATTTGTTTTCATTATATTTATTTATATTTTTGCAGTAATAAAATTCAATATAAACATGTTCTCTAATATATTCCATCATAGCTTCGTAGTTTCATTTTTCTCCCAGGTATAGGTTTTTAAATCCAAATAATGTCACCCCATATGAAACCATAATTTTTTGGTGGCCACATCATTTCCCTTAACATCTTCAACATCATATTTTATTAACACAATTTCTGATGTGGGTTTCTAACAAGGGAATTTCCAAGTATCAATCTTCAACTTTCAATTTGATGTTTCGACTTGTGAAGAAAAAAATACATTGAGCGGAGAATAATGTAACACCCTAGTATGTTTTCTATAAACATAAATAAATGATTTTAAAAAAATAATTGTAAAATTTTATAGTTTAACTAATAATAATACTTTTCAATAATTATAATTTATATCTTTCAAATTAATCAATTAATGTTATAAAAATTAGTATTTGACACTATTATTTATCATAACATAATATTTTAATATGTTTTTGATTAATAGAACATATAACTAAATATTTTAATTAATATATATTTATATATGATGAATATTTTAATTATTGTTATAAATACTATATTTTGTTTTTAATATATTGACTGTTAATATAACACCCAAAGATTTTAGGGCCTCTTTTTTCTGGATGAATTTCAATTCATTAGATCACTAGTTATGCATGCAACACCGAGTATCTAAAAAATAAAACTGTGTTATGGTAAATATTTATAACCTATACATTAATCATAATTTTTCTACTTTGGTGATTTTAATTTTGAAAAACGAACATACATAGTTGCATTCAGTAAGATATTTAGAGTCTGATGGGATCAAATTAAATTTTGGATTATTAGTAACTTATTATTTTGAATAGTAATGTTACCCTTATATAGTTGTAATATTCCCTTATTAATAGTAATTTTACCTTTATGAATAATAACCACACTCGTGAATGCATACAAAAAATTTAGGCACCATATAAATGAATGTGAATATTTTAAAAATTAATTATTAATTGTTCTTATTTTTGTGAGAAATAAATATTGAACTTCAATATTATAATAAAATAAATTTTTTTAAAAGATGTTTCATTTTTATAAAATGTTCACCTAAATAAATTTTTTTGTACAATGATTTTAAGATAATATAATGATACCTAGATAATTTTACAGTGTATTAGAAAATCATTTATATTTAAAAAACATATTTTTCATGAAAATGGTGGTTTTAATTAAAAATTAAATTTCTCATATATAGAGAATTATTTTCATAAATTGGAATTAATTTTATGATTCTACATATAAAAACATTCCCAAGGTGAATTTTTTGGATTTTTCTAAAATACATGGATTTTTTGTGTATATTGAAATTAGATTATTTATGAAATATACTAGATAAATAATTTTATTCATCATTCATGTGTCCTGATAGAAGTAAATGGTCATTGGTACAACAAAAACTCAGTTATTACTATTTTCTCTCTCAAGATCAATTCTATAGCATGTGCTACAGAAAATAATAAAATATTGAATAAAATATTGACATATCGCTCCTCTCCTCTACTATAAAACCAAACCTTAACACCCTTTTCATATCACTCCTCTAATCCTTTATGCTTCTAAATGTTCTGCCAAAACACTATTCCATAGTTCATTCACATGTATAAGAGCACTTCTTGATGCCAAATGAAAAAAAAACATTCCATTGAAGATATTTTCAAGGAGGTGTATTCAAGAGGTAAATCCACATCTTTTTTCTTCCAATTTTATTTCATGTTACTTTATTTTGTTATCCTCTACTAAAGACCTATGTCTATTTGATCTTGATAATTTAAGAATACAGATCATCTCTATAGGTATGTATTTCTTTTTTTTTTTTGAGAAAATTAAGAGTTTCTGGATATTTCTTTAGTACACGCTGTGTACTTATTTGTATAAGTTGTGGACATGGTATTCACGGGTAGCCATTTACTGGTAGTGTAATGACCTATAATATGGCCATGTCTAGAGACATGAATACCACCTAAAGCAATTGTTCAGATAAGGATAGTACATGTCATTCTCTTCTAATATACATACAATGTACTTTATTTTAATTCCATTAAACGGACCGGGGTCGCAT
This sequence comes from Viscum album, assembly GCA_963277665.1. Lineage (NCBI taxonomy): Eukaryota > Viridiplantae > Streptophyta > Magnoliopsida > Santalales > Viscaceae > Viscum > Viscum album. The sequence goes on from OY728146.1 coordinate 1,118,272,775, forward strand.
CTAATCTATGGAACCATCTTATTCCTCATTTGTCTCATCCAAGAGGGAATATATGGCACAAATCATCACCGAGCCCTTGACTCTCCATTAATTCTCTGAACTGACTGCCATTGATTGCATTGGAATATCCAGGGTAAGCTCTTCCTTCTTCTAGAGTCTTGTTTCCATATTTCTCCTCTTTCGTAAGATATCCTTACTGAAATGTTTTTATACTTTTAATGATCAATGAAATTATGGGATGATTCAAGAACTGAGGATCACATATATCAATCATACAACATAGTGGTAGGTAGTGTGTGCCTTTATATAGATATTCTCTGTATTCTATAAGAAAAAGGTCCCAATACCCAAGAACGGGGTATTGCATGTTTATGGTTTTAAGCCTTTTTATTGCCTATTATGAATTTATTGTCCGGATAGAGGTTACTTGTTATTGAATATGGTTGACTTTCCTATGATATTGATGTCTTCCCCATGTTTACTTGTTTGTACCGTTTGTTGTATCTTTGGTATTATGATGCATTGCTTTCCATGCCTAGTATTTCTAGGATGGAGTGATTTAATCTGAAATGATGTGATATGTTGTAGACAATTTAGCCATGTAGTTCTTGAGGTTTATATTGGATGCCAAATATTGTTCTGCACAATTGGCTTACTTTGGGTAGTGATATCATGGTGTAGTCGACCATAGTGAGAATTAATGTTGAGGGCTTCTCTAAAGTTTTTGTTTACTTTTACATTGTGAGACTATAGGGGGGATGGATGTTTGTAATCCCTTGGAGTGTCTATAGTTCCACGTTGCAAGACTACATGGGGAATTAGATATTGAGTGCTTCCCTAGAGTGTCTATAGTCACTGATATGAAACAATAGTGGGAATTAATGAGGAGTGGTTCCACGGAGATACATTGTTAAGACAAACCAGAGGGGTTAGACTATATTTACATCCTAGAGGGTTGGTTGTGTTTTATTTGGTTATTCCAGAGGGGTTAGCTGGGTGCAATTTTTATAGGGTTACCAATTTTGGATTGACTTCTTACTTGATTCATGAAATTGAATTTATTCAAAAATGTAGGATTGTTTACTTTTGAGTACTTCCATGTTTACTTCATATTTTTTCTTATTTTCATCCATATATATTCAATAACACTTAGGCACATATAATTGGATGGGTTTCGATTGGGAATATTCTGACACCCTGTTTCGGTAATGCTTTTGGGCCCAAAAAAATTATATTATTGCAGGTATAGATAAGGGCCAGCACCCTTTTACTTTAGGTACTTGATTGTTGTAGATCAGGAGAGCATGGGACTAAGATGAGGATTGGGATGATGAGGAGTTGCTGCTTGTTTTACTTGAACATGAGTTTAGTTCTGAATTCCAACATGTGATTGTTTGGATACTTTCCTGTACATTTGTACCATTTTTCATTTAAATATTTATTTATGTGCTCATGTTGTTTCATACTTTCTATCTTCTGTTTTTTACTTTTTGAATATTATTAAATCTTCTTCTATTGTTATCCATTTTTTTCTACATAATTACTTTAAGAATGAGGGTATAATTTTACCACTATCACACCCAAGGCCCTCGTTGTTTTTCGGCAACCTCGGACATTTAGTGAAATGCGCTTGAGGCCATGTGACCAGCCGAGTATGAGACACATCTCGTTGGCCCCCCAGAAATGTGAAGTTATAGATAACAACAATACCATCAATTTACTGGAATTATACCATCTTAATTCATTAACCATTATATATCTCTTTACTCTCTAAAAATTATTTTATAAACGAGTTCATCGTCTAGGAGGTGCCAATTTATAACCTTTGTGGATGAATAAGAATTGTTCTTTAAATTATTCCTCAAATATTCTTTTCATAACATTTTTATGGTGAAAAAATATTCTAAATTTTTTATTATATCACATGTATTTATTCTGTAACCATCATTGACACATGATATTAAATAATAGAACATAACTTGTATTTTGTGATAAAAAACCTCTTTAATGATCAATATTATTATCACTAAATATAATATCAAATGATTCATTGTGATAATATATAAAAAAAATATATAAAAAAATTTAAACTTTTTTATTTTAATTAATAACATGAAAGTACAATTCTATAGAATTATATCCATTCAATATGAAACCCATTACCTAAAGTCAAAAGAACTGATCATGAAAATCAAGGAAATGAACTCTCTGAAAACACAAAATTCTATTTAAAACCAATCATGAGGACCATAATTGAACATAATAAAACTTTAATGAATCAAATACATGTAGATAATTTTTATTAAATTTATTAATTTATTTAATTTGACTATACAAAAAATTATGATCATGTGATGATCATATTCGGGCATAAGGTAAGGGGATTCTCATCTCACATTTATATCCATGATATATCCATTGTTCGCCACCTATTTCATGTATGTGGTGTATTTACACTTACAATTGAAATATAATACCATTCCTAATTTAATATCAATTGGATTCAATAGTCCATTTCTGATTATTATTTTTTGGTCATGCAATTAAAATGAATACAATGTGGAAAGAGACATTATCTCAATTTCCATTTCATTGATAATTAGTTGGTAATACACTCGTAATCAATTTCATATAGTGTATATAATGACAATATGATATCATTTTACATTTGAAATTGAAGTGCATTGTGTTGCATTTGTTGTCAATGAGGCATTAAGTTGTCTTGGAATGAATGGATGTCAAGGAGTCAAGGTGTGAATGTCAAAGGATGTGATGGTGTTGGTGGTGAAGGAGAATGGCCATGGAACATAGAGGCATGTCACTTAGGAGATTCACTAAGTGACATTGGAGAATATGGTTGAAACATTCTCCATGGAAATCAGACGATTGTTGAGCTGTTCTTAGAGTTCCAAGAACTTGTATCAAGATGATACAAAGTCAAAACATGATTAGAAGACCATGCATTGTAGTGACAATGCATGAGGAGTTGGATTTGAAAGTGATCCATCCATAAGTTGAAAGTGGATGAAGTGGTTTAATGAAGTCCATGCACTATCACTTAGTGCATGTGAATCAGAAGATGTTCCAATTGATCTCTGATTAGATCAATGATGTTTATTGAAGAAATATTTGATTCAGAAGCTCGGTTGAAGATGAAGAAACCTTTTGAATTCCATATCCTAAGTGATGATTATATGTTGAGGAGGATTAAGGAATTCCCAAGAAGTAGAGAAGGGAAGAAATTGAGAAGAAGAATGAAAGGGCTTGATATGGCATTTTACATGGAGGACTTTGTTTTTTACAAAGTCTTATTCAAGACTTAGCCAAAAAAATATGGCCAGCCCGTGAGCACCTTGTGGGTTCAACCCCAAGGCTCATGTGGGCCTAAGGCGCCACGCCCAAGGGGGAACCCGTGGGGCGAGCTCAGGGCGGCAGGGGCGCACCCAAGGACACCGCATGGGCGCCTAGGGCACGCCCGGAGGAGCGCAGGGGGCCGTGTATAAGCCCCCGAGGGCACGCGGTGGTGAAATCCGCGCGCCGGAGGAGCATAGTGGGCGCTAGGAGCGCGCCCACAGGAGCAGAGAGTGGGCGCAGAGCGCGCCCGTAGGGAGAACACGGTGCAGGGCGGCACCGTGGAGGGAGAGGATTCAACTGGCGAGTAGCGGTGAGAGCCAGGGTAATAAGCCGCGAGAAAACTGGGCGGCGTTTCGATGTGGGACGCGGGATTTTCCCGCGGAAGAGATCCTGGCTGTCCGAGCCATCGCGCGCTTGATCTGCGCCGCACGATCCATCCGTGGCGAGATGATCTGATCCAGGCCGTCCGAGATCAATTGAATCGCCGATCCAACGGCTGCGAATCCGTCTTCCTCCTCGAGCTCAAGCCGAAGCCTCCCGCGTACCTCCTTCGAACCAGAGGCCTCCCGAAGATGGATTTCGAGCTCCCGGCCACCGCTGATCAAAGTAAAGCCACCCTCATGCTCGTCTGGCCATAACGAACCGAACCATGCTTAAAAATATACATGCATGCAATGTATGGAGAATTTCGAATGAGGCCGAGGCAAACGGAGTTGTCGAGGCATCGAGGTATTCGTGTTTTGCATGGGACGGCCAAAACCGAAGGCTGTGCATGCGTTATGAATCGCATGCACGAGGAGAAACAGAAAGAAAAAGAACCCGCGTTGAAACAGAGGAAAGAAAACAAGATTTCACCGAATCTTGAAAACCCGAAAAATTCGGGAATTTGAGTTATTTGCACGCGGATAATCTGAGGCAGCCTCTGCCTATAAAAATGAGGCTGAGCCCTCTGTGAAGCTGGCTGATGCGCTGAATTTTTGAAGTCCCGTGAGCGCATCTCTCTGCCTCGCGAAGGTTTGAAGCCCCGCGCAAAGAAGTTGTGCGGTTGTGTTCCTTTTGCGCACTCCTTGCGCGAAAGAAGAAAGGAGGAGGAGGAGATCCCCTGCGCGCCTCTCTTGCGCGACAGGAAGGAGCCGAGCCGCATATTTGCGCGCTCGAGACTCTTTTTCCCTCTCTGCCCGCACCCTTGCGCGGCAAGAGGAAGACCCCACGGGTGTTGCACTTGCGCGCCCCGCGGGTAGGAGGTCTTGCGCGCCCCTCGTCCAGTGCACTTGCGCACCAGAGGCAGTACCACCCTTGGGTCTTGCGCGCCACTGTGCCGTGCACCCTGCACGCCTTGTTTGAAATTGGGTGATGAGAATTACACACCAAGTGGGTGTGTGCTAAAAGGTGAAAACACCCACGCCATGGACAGTGTGTGTGCATAGTGTTGAGAAGAAGTACCCGAGGCACTTTGTGTGCAATTTGAAGTGGAAGGCCGTAGCCACATTTCCCCTTGTGTGTGTGCTAAGTGCAAAGAAGGGCAGTAGGTGTTCGGGTGTGTGTGCAAGAAGGGAAGAGAAGGCCGAGCCTTAGTGCCTTGTGTGCCAAGTGAAGTGGAATACCACACATTGTGTGTGAAGTGAAAAAGGCTGAGAGGAAGTGTGTGCAAGTGGAAGAGGTCGTAACCTTGTGTGTGTACCATGTGAAGACACATTTTTTGTGTACATAATTGAAGAACAACCTACGGGTTAAGGGTGTGCAACAAGAAGAGGGAAGAGGCCAAAGTCAAGTGTGTGCAAAACAAAGAACAATTTATGTGTACATGAACAAGTGACAAAGAAGGCTGAACCTATGTGTGTGCTCTAAGAGGAGTAGACACACTTAAAAGAAGAAGAAGATTCACACAAATTATAACACACTTCTATGTGTGTAATCAAAAGGAACTAAATGTGTGAAGTACAAGTGAGAAGGTGTGTGCTATAATTGATTACACCCTTTGTGGGATTACTGCACCTAGAAGAGAAGATGGGGAGTGCATGCATGCATGCATGCACGTGCACACGTGAACAATGATAAATCAGTGGTGTGCATCTGAGGAGTCCAAGACTTGAAGATCTTGAAGAGTTGCCATGCACTCAGTGCATGATGTTGAAGTGAACTGAGACTGGACCAGACTGAAGTTAGAGATATCAGTTGTCTGAGCATTCAGTAGTTGAAGAGAGAAGCCAGGTCATCCAGAAGAAGGAGATAAAGCCTGATCTAGACGAGAAGCCCTGATCAACAACAAGTGATCAGAAGAGAAGAGCAAGGCCAGTAGCCTTTATCCCAGGCTGCTGAAGTTACTTGAAGAACTTAAAGTGAAGAAGAGCTACTCGTGTGACTCGAGGAGCCAGGAGAAGACCCTGTGGGACTCAGGGAGAAGAAGTCTTCAATGGGATTCTGGAGTAGGCCAGTGGGACTCTGGTAACACTGTGTGAAGCAGTACAAAGACCCTCCTGTGGGACTCAGGAGAGATACAGTGGGACTCTGTATCGACCATTGTAATTTTAACAGGTTATAATGGAGAATCCATGCTGGGAGAGCATGGCAAGGATGTAGGCCTTTGGTGCCGAACCTTGTAAATCCTTGTGTCCTGTGCCTTTTCATTACTGCATTATCCGGGAAAGGTTGAGAGATACAAGAAGAGTGGATCGAGGCTTTAACCAGCCATAGAGGTTTAATTGATTAAGAATCAATTAGTAAAAAAGTTTTAAGGGATCACTGATTCACCCCCTCCCCCTCTTAGTGATTCACACTGATCTGGGCACTTCAATTGGTATCAAAGGGAGGTTACCTCTAAAAGATCCAAGAGAGTCTATATGGAGTGCAGATTTGAGGAAATGAAAGAACAGCCTCAAATGGAGATATCTGCCAAAACTCAGAAAAACAGAATGAAGAAACAGGCAAAGAAGATGAGGAAGAAGGTTGCTGCAATCAGAGAAACTCCTTCTATGGAAAGAAATGTGAAAGTCACATCAGATGACAATTCCTTTTATCATCCTTCTGATGAAGCCTGCTCTAGTTGTGATGAAGATGGAAGAAACAATGATCTTCTAAATGCAATCAAATATCTTCAGAAGAGAGTCCCCAAGGAAGTTGCAATGTGTATAGCTATAGGCCTCCTTGATCTTCAAGAAGAAAAATTACAGCTAGAAGATGAAGCCAATTCTCTGGAAGTCCAATTGGCTAAAAGGGTTGGCATAACCAACACTCTCAGAAGGCTGGTGAATGCCAAATATGAAACAGTTTCCCTTTGCAATGAAAGATATGAAGACACTGCTGAAGAATTGCAAAGAAGCCTTTCTGAGAAAGACATCTTTATGATAATGATCAAAGATGTTGTCCATGCACAGGAAAAGAGGCACAAAGTGTCAATGGTTGTCAGGGATGCTCAACTAGAAGACAAAGTCAAAAGGGTGAAGGAGCTTGACAACTCATTGCTTGAAATGAAGCAGATGCATGAAGACCAGATAAAACAGCTGGAAGAGAAATGGGAAGGAAGGCTAAGAACAGTTGAGGATGAGAAGAACTCCCTCAACATGAAGTGTTTAGAATTAGAGGTGATATTGAAAAATCAGCAATCACCCAAAGCCAAAGCCTCCCAGTCAACTGAAAGGAGAAATGTTGCTACTCAAGTATGCTTTGAGAAGGATGATTCTAAGAGAAGGACATCCTCTAGTAAAAGTGCAACATCTTCTAAGAAGAAGGTACCATCCATACCATCTTGTACTGATGCTTCTAATAGTGTTTCTACTAAAAGTGCAGGATGGAAGAATAATTCCAAACAAATATGGATGAAGACAGTAAAGAAGCAGAGCTCTCCTGAAACAGCACAACAGGTCAAGAAAAGTACCCTAAAATCAGAAGGACTGAAGAAGTCAAGATTTGTGGGTCAATGTTGGTGTTGTAATAAGTATGGGCACTGTGCAAAGGATTGTTGGTACAATCCACTAAATGTCAAAGCACAAAGGAAGCCCATGCCTAGGGGGAGCAAGCCAGAAGAAAAGAAGCAGCATCCACAGGTCCAGAGACATCTGTTTACTGCTAACAGATTTGGATTACTTGACAACATCTGGGATGGTTGAAAAAGTGGTCAAAATGATACATGTCAATCTCCAACTGTATCCAAAGATGAAAAGAAGAGAAGATCACTGCACCTGGCTAAAAAGGAATCCTTGGGAAGCAAGAAGAAGAAAGCTGAAAAAGCTTCCAAGAAGATGTTGAAAAAGGAAGAGAAGTCCTTGGAGTCTGAGTCCAAGAAGGGTGATGCATCCGGAAGGACCACCAAGAAATGCTTCTTCTGTGGAAATAAAGGACACATCATGGACCATTGTAAAGAAGCCATGAAACTAAATAGAAGCCAACTGAACTCCAAAAGACAATCAATCCAGAAGAAGAAGGGATTGATTGAAAATAAGTTGCCTAAGAAAGGTAGCTTAACAGCATCAAAAGAACCATGTGGAACTTCCAGAACTGGGGCCACCCTTCCAAATGATTTACTTGTCATATGGCCACATCAGTTGCAACTTGCCAAAGATCTTCAGAGAGCTGAAGATGAAGTTCTGGCAATTGCTAAAGCAAAAGGGAAGAAGAAGGTTTCACATGAAGATGTTTTGAGAACCACACCAGCACAATCATCAATGAAGATCAAATGTGCAAGTGTGAAGAATGGTGAAAATGGGACATCTCGGTTGAGAGAATCTTCTCAACCTCGTTGTTCACATTGATGAACCAAGGAGGTTCCATCTTATTCCCTTATACTATTGGTATTTACATGTGCTGACATTGCAGGGAATTGAAGATGATGATCATTCTCAGCTGGAGGATGGTTTGGACAGAATGGAGTGCACCCCTTGAGGGGGAGCCAATCTGGAGAAGATGGGATTCTGATATTTAATTCCATCTTGAGAAAAGTGAAGGTATTCCAATCATACTTTCATCCCTTGTTTCTTAATTGAGGCTATCTTGTCAATTAAGGGGGAGCATGGATTGAAGACAAATGGATGAAAGGGGGAGCTTTATCATTGCACTGAACTTTCTATTGAGTTTTGTGAAATATGTGCAGGATTTAGCAATTCATTGGTATATCTGAAAAAAAAAATTCAAACCCCTGAAGCATGATCTCACATGTACAGTGAATTTTGGACAGCTTTGAATTCCTTGGTCATATCACTCTTGTTTTCTACACCGGGTTAGCCCAAGTAGACTTAGAGCTGATTTACAAAAGGTTCTTTGCTAAAGAGAACATGTGACATCATCCCTCTCCTAGTGTTTTTCAAGAAGATACTTTTCAATGGGAGGAAGATATTTCTGGAAGAGAACCACACCACACCTTTGCATTTGATTGCCAATAAGGGGGAGAAATATTGGCACACATATTGACCCATTCATATGTGCTGAAGTGGTGTATTGACAACAAATACAAAGGGGGAGATTGAAGTGCATTGTGTTGCATTTGTTGTCAATTAGGCATGAAGTTGTCTTGGAATGAATGGATGTCAAGGAGTCAAGGTGTGAATGTCAAAGGATGTGATGGTGTTGGTGGTGAAGGAGAGTGGCCATGGAACATAGAGGCATGTCACTTAGGAGATTCACTAAGTGACATTGGAGAATATGGTCGAAACATTCTCCATGGAAATCAGACGATTGTTGAGCTGTTCTTAGAGTTCCAAGAACTTGTATCAAGATGATACAAAGTCAAAACATGATTAGAAGACCATGCATTGTAGTGACAATGCATGAGGAGTTGGAGTTGAAAGTGATCCATCCATAAGTTGTAAGTGGATGAAGTGGTTTAATGAAGTCCATGCACTATCACTTAGTGCATGTGAATCAGAAGATGTTCCAATTGATCTCTGATTAGATCAATGAAGTTTATTGAAGAAATATTTGATTCAGAAGCTCGGTTGAAGATGAAGAAACCTTTTGAATTCCATATCCTAAGTGATGATTATATGTTGAGGAGGATTAAGGAATTCCCAAGAAGTAGAGAAGGGAAGAAATTGATAAGAAGAATGAAAGGGCTTGATATGGAATTTTACATGGAGGACTTTGTTTTTTACAAAGTCTTATTCAAGACTTAGCCAAAAAAATATGGCCAGCCCATGAGCACCTTGTGGGTTCAACCCCAAGGCTCATGTGGGCCTAAGGCGCCACGCCCAAGGGGGAACCCGTGGGGCGAGCTCAGGGCGGCAGGGGCGCACCCAAGGACACCGCATGGGCGCCTAGGGCACGCCCGAAGGAGTGCAGGGGGCCGTGTATAAGCCCCCGAGGGCACGCGGTGGTGAAATCCGCGCGCCGGAGGAGCATAGTGGGCGCTAGGAGCGCGCCCGCAGGAGCAGAGAGTGGGCGCAGAGCGCGCCCGCAGGGAGAACACGGTGCGGGGCGGCACCGTGGAGGGAGAGGATTCAACTGGCGAGTAGCGGTGAGAGCCAGGGTAATAAGCCGCGAGAAAACTGGGCGGCGTTTCAATGTGGGATGCGGGATTTTCCCGCGGAAGAGATCCTGGTCGTCCGAGCCATCGCGCGCTTGATCTGCGCCGCACGATCCATCCGCGGCGAGATGATCTGATCCAGGCCGTCCGAGATCAATTGAATCGCCGATCCAATGGCTGCGAATCCGTCTTCCTCCTCGAGCTCAAGCCGAAGCCTCCCGCGTACCTCCTTCGAACCAGAGGCCTCCCGAAGATGGATTTCGAGCTCCCGGCCACCGCTGATCGAAGTAAAGCCACCCTCATGCTCGTCTGGCCATAACGAACCGAACCATGCTTAAAAATATACATGCATGCAATGTATGGAGAATTTCGAATGAGGCCGAGGCAAACGGAGTTGCCGAGGCATCGGGGTATTCGTGTTTTGCATGGGATGGCCAAAACCGAAGGCTGTGCATGCGTTATGAATCGCATGCACGAGGAGAAACAGAAAGAAAAAGAACCCGCGTTGAAACAGAGGAAAGAAAACAAGATTTCACCGAATCTTGAAAACCCGAAAACTTCGGGAATTTGAGTTATTTGCACGCGGATAATCTGAGGCAGCCTCTGCCTATAAAAATGAGGCCGAGCCCTCTGTGAAGCTGGATGATGCGCTGAATTTTTGAAGTCCCGTGAGCGCATCTCTCTGCCTCGCGAAGGTTTGAAGCCCCGTGCAAAGAAGTTGCGCGGTTGTGTTCCTTTTGCGCACTCCTTGCGCGAAAGAAGAAAGGAGGAGGAGGAGATCCCCTGCGCGCCTCTCTTGCACGACAGGAAGGAGCCGAGCCGCATATTTGCGTGCTCGAGACTCTTGTTCCCTCTCTGCCCGCACCCTTGCGCGGCAAGAGGAAGACCCCGCGGGTGTTGCACTTGCGCGCCCCACGGGTAGGAGGTCTTGCGCGCCCCTCGGCCAGTGCACTTGCGCACCAGAGGCAGTACCACCCTTGGGTCTTGCGCGCCACTGTGCCGTGCACCCTGCACGCCTTGTTTGAAATTGGGTGATGATAATTACACACCAAGTGGGTGTGTGCTAAAAGGTGAAAACACCCACGCCATGGACAGTGTGTGTGCATAGTGTTGAGAAGAAGTACCCGAGGCACTTTGTGTGCAATTTGAAGTGGAAGGCTGTAGCCACATTTCCCCTTGTGTGTGTGCTAAGTGCAAAGAAGGGCAGTAGGTGTTCGGGTGTGTGTGCAAGAAGGGAAGAGAAGGCCGAGCCTTAGTGCCTTGTGTGCCAAGTGAAGTGGAATACCACACATTGTGTGTGAAGTGAAAAAGGCCGAGAGGAAGTGTGTGCAAGTGGAAGAGGCCGTAACCTTGTGTGTGCACCAAGTGAAGACACATTTTGTGTGTACATAATTGAAGAACAACCTACGGGTTAAGGGTGTGCAACAAGAAGAGGGAAGAGGCCAAAGTCAAGTGTGTGCAAAACAAAGAACAATTTATGTGTACATGAACAAGTGACAAAGAAGGCCGAACCTATGTGTGTGCTCTAAGAGGAGTAGACACACTTAGAAGAAGAAGAAGATTCACACAAAGTATAACACACTTCTATGTGTGTAATCAAAAGGAACTATATGTGTGAAGTACAAGTGAGAAGGTGTGTGCTATAATTGATTACACCCTTTGTGGGTTTACTGCACCTAGAAGAGAAGAAGGGGAGTGCATGCATGCATGCATGCACGTGCACACGTGAACAATGCTAAATCAGTGGTGTGCATCTGAGGAGTCCAAGACTTGAAGATCTTGAAGAGTTGCCATGCACTCAGTGCATGATGTTGAAGTGAACTGAGACTGGACCAGACTGAAGTTAGATATATCAGTTGTCTGAGCATTCAGTAGTTGAAGAGAGAAGCCAGGTCATCCAGAAGAAGGAGATAAAGCCTGAGCAAGACGAGTAGCCCTGATCAACCACAAGTGATCAGAAGAGAAGAGCAAGGCCAGTAGCCTTTATCCCAGGCTGCTGAAGTTACTTGAAGAACTTAAAGTGAAGAAGAGCTACTCGTGTGACTCGAGGAGCCAGGAGAAGACCCTGTGGGACTCAGGGAGAAGAAGTCTTCAGTGGGATTCTGGAGCAGGCCAGTGGGACTCTGGTAACACTGTGTGAAGCAGTATAAAGACCCTCCTGTGGGACTCAGGAGAGATACAGTGGGACTCTGTATCGACCATTGTAATTTTAACAGGTTATAATGGAGAATCCATGCTGGGAGAGCATGGCAAGGATGTAGGCCTTTGGTGCCGAACCTTGTAAATCCTTGTGTCCTGTGCCTTTTCATTACTGCATTATCCGGGAAAGGTTGAGAGATACAAGAAGAGTGGATCTAGGCTTTAACCAGCCATAGAGGTTTAATTGATTAAGAATCAATTAGTAAAAAAGTTTTAAGGGATCACTGATTCACCCCCTCCCCCTCTCAGTGATTCACACTGATCTGGGCACTTCAGAAATTACATTCTTATTAAATTAAAATATTCATGTATAATTGATATGACTATTTCCTTACCCATATAACCATTTACAAACAATGTTTATTCTAAATTCTATTTTATTTTGTGGAAATAATGATGAGTATGCATCATCTTTTTAATGAAGACATTGATAAGGCATATTATTGTGGAATTAAAAAAATCATAATTTTTTTCGAATTGATGCGATGTGTGGGGCCCCTTAATTCCCCTTGATGTATCAATTAATCTCATGCGACAAAATAGTTTGTCACAAACTCCTCGAGTTTGTGTCTAAAACATAATCATTCATGGTTTCTACCAATAGAAATAAACCATATTGACGGTATGACGGTTCATGTGAAAGATACATGATATCCAAATAATTAGCATTATTGTTATTTAGTATTCAGATTTCACTTTCCATCAAGTTTTCACTATGAAAAAAATCCATATATTCATTTTCATTCACAGATTATTGATGGTGTGTGTTTTATAATTATTCCCCATTCCAAATTGATTATGTATAATTATATATGGTTCACTGGTTATTAATTCATGATTACACTATATATAACCCATAAAAAAATATTTACCCTCACTCGTTACATTTATTTCCATCCCTATGTTTTGAAGAGGGAGTCATTTATTGAGCATTCAAGGAGGCATTTTATTTCATCTTATATTGTATCCTATTTTACATTGTATTCCGAATGTATTATGGGTATCATGTTTGTATCTTGTTTATTCAAGACTAATAAAATTACCAATATAATGGGACATGGTTCATTGTAATCATGCCAATGCAATAAAATAATGCATTACCCCTAGCTTCTGCGGTTGAGGCGTTATAGTGAATTACCAGTATTTTGGTGTTTTTGGTATTTAGAAAAATGAAGATGCATTAAACTTATAAAAGGTTAACATTTCAATAAAATTCATCACAAAAAATACATATTTTAATTAAAAAAGACTACCCATTCATCTCATATACAGTAATATGCTCATTAATTTGGTTTTGTTCATCTTATAATAACATCCCTAATAGGATTAATTCCATTTTTAAAATGAGATATTCTTAGATGTGGGGTAAATGTTCCAAACTTCTCACTCAATTATATATCACATTACGTGATTTTATGTTTCAAAATATTTCATTCACCATAGAAAAATTATAACATCACTATAATAATTATATTTTTATGTTATTTTAATAATTTTATAAAAATTAACCACCTTCTTTGATTTTATTAAGAGAAATGATAATGTGAATGGATTGTTGTGTGGAATGCTGCCACAACAATAAAATATTTTTAAATTTCCTTCACATTAAATTTGAAATCATCCTAATATTTAATTTATTATATAATTATTTCATTAATGATATGTTTTAATTTCTAAAATTACAAAAAATATTCCTTATTTGTCTTGTTCTATTGAAAATTAAATTGTCAACCATGCATAAATTTTTACTCTCTTCTCCGTCTAAAGATAAATTTTTACCTATAATTTCAACACTTTAATAGATGGTTGGCTATGAAAATTAATTTAAAAAATAAATATTATATTTATGATAATAATAATTCTCTATTATGTCATATTTTAGAACCTATTAATGATATGATAAATATAATATTATTTAATATTCAATTGTTTATGATAATTAATTAGAGAATACTTTGTTGAAATTATATAATATTTCCATATAAATTACCACATATTATAATTATTTTATAATGATAATATATCATCTTAATAAACAATAAATATTATAAGTATGATAATTTCTTAATTATATTACAAATATATCACTTTATATTCATTGATAGCCTTGGTATGTCAATATTTGGGACTATTGGTCCACCTAATTGAAAAATAATATAAAATTATATCATTGATGTGTTTTAGAAAAAAAAATTGAAAAATATTATTTTATTATGTTAAAAATATATTATTTTTTATATGAAACATCAATATTTAACAAATTATTAATTAAAACACCCTTCGAAAGGGGAAAATATATGAAAATTTCCTTTATCAATTTATTCCTCTCTTGACAAGGGAGAAAGTACGCAATGGAAAAATGTTTTCCATAATTAATATTTATAATCCAAAAATTTTTGTTTGTTTAATAAGTTTTTATTTGTTTAATAAGCGAGATTAATGAAAACTGATGCCAATTTTTGAAAACTCCTACAGACATTCGAGAAAAATAAAAACATGATATGGGGAAATAAGAAAAAACTAACTAAAATAAATATATATAATTAGTATAAATGAAATTTTAAATTTTTTTTATGTTTGAATATATCTATCAATTTATTTTTGTGGTAATGTTGTTTCTCATAGAAAAAATAGAGTTAATTTGATAATGTAAGGAAATAAGATAAGGGTTTCTATGTCTAAAATATTAATCTAATTATACATATTTAATCAATACACCATGAATTATTTTTAATGGTTTAAATAGATAAATATTTCAATTTTTTATCATTATTATATTATATTTCACGATAGTAGGTGTTCTTATTTATGTTATACCACTAATTTACTTTTGATTCAAAATTTTTATAGGTTATAAAGGGTATTCTATACAAAAATATTTATCATGGGTAATACTCACTATTCCTTGAATATTATATTTATATAATTATTTACATTAATCAATGATAATGTAATTCAATATTTATAACTTATTTTTAATTAAATGAAATTTCCACAACAATTTATTTTTCATTGATAGGTTTTCTTTGGATAAAATGTATTTTTATTCAGATTGATTCATGTTAATTTTAAAAAATAGTTATCCTATATTTTTTGGGATAAAAATATGGATTATTTTTATTATTATCATAATTCAATTTACATATTATTAAATGGAATTTTTTTTACTATTTCAATGAGGTGAGTTTAAAAATAAATCTTTTTTTAAATATTTTAATGGTTTTTTACATCTATTCAAATTTAATATTTTATTCTTCCAAGCCAAAATATTTTTGATAAAATTTTCTATTTTCTACAATATTTAAATAAAAATTATTTATTATATGTCCTTAAAAATTCTCACCCACCCTTTTAATTGAATTTAATTTATTTTCAAATAATATGTCATAATAATTTATAAAATGTTGTGTAAAAATTTTAAATTTTAAATTCACTTATTTTCTTCTTATGATTATCTCTCATGATTTGATGTTTTATCATCCTATGTGTTTATTTATGATATAAGTTCTTTTGTAAAGTTTTATCTTTTTATATCAATTCATATTATATGATTATGTTATACGATCTTTATGTTATTCTTATAATATCACTTTTTTCATGAGTCCATTATGATATGATGAGGGTTTAATTAATGTTGCTAACATATATATCAGTTATTATAGGTGAAGTATTATTTTTACTAACAATATGTTGTTTTATGTTTATATCTCCTGAGATAATTCAATAAAGATATATTTGTCTTCTTCCACAAGAATGGGATTAATGGTTTTCTTCATAATTTTTTCCATTGGAATAGTGAGGGGTACAATCATTTGAATAACAAGTTTTACCACAAATTACATAAAATGCCAATAGTTAGGACACGTTTATAAGTTATGCATAGTGTTAGGCTAATATTTCAAGAGATGTATAATTTCCATGAGAAAAATTGATTTAATTATTATTTGTTATCCTCCGAATCAAATTTTTATTTAAACAAAGAAAATTACAACAATGATAGAAATGGTTTATGGGGGTCTAAAATAATTCAAACCAAGGGAATCCTCTCCAATCAATGATTTAATGAATTCTACACTTTTATGTCACTCTCATGTGATATAGGAATATTGGGATGTTTTTTGAGATAGGTCATATATTTAGTGCTTTTAATTATGTATTTATGGTTAAATTATATTAACATATTTTATGATTATCATTTATGGTAAATTGATAATTGTATAAGCTATTTATTTCTTCCTATTATTTCATTTCTGTTATGATTTTTTCAATTACTAATCTTTTTAGATCAAAAATTTATTATTTTTACAAGAACATTGTCATAAATATAAATATATCAAATTTGATAACTAGAAGAGGACCAATAGGATCACGATTATGGATAAAGTTTTTCAAGTATTGTAAAATATAATGTTTATATTTCTAATATCTAGTACATAAAACTTTTATGACATTCTGATTCATGACAATTATTGATATTAATTATCTAAATATTTGTAGAAATTTATTTTATATATATATATATATGTTCATATAGTGTGAATATAGTTTTTATAATCGAATTGTATTATTTTTTATTAGTTTACATAAATTTTTTGATATGTCAAGAGAAACCTAGTGAAAACTCCATAAATGAGTATATATATAGGATGATATACTAAAATATTGGAAAGTTATTTATTATAGGGTTTACCTAAAAAATAAATCCTATCATGATACTATATATGGATGTAGGATCTGACACAAATATACCTAGGTATAATAACACTGGAAATGGATTTTTAGTTATTAACTAATTCAGCCACTGGTGCACAGTAACGTGGCCGAACTATAAAGTTTTTTGACCCACTCATGTGATATTATTTAGCTAATCCTAATCATTTTATTAACAATAATTAATGATTTATTTCAAACACACATTTTGGGATTGTTTTGAGATGTGTAAGATAACCTTACTTGATGTATCCATGGTTAAACTAAAATTGATTTGGTTTAAACAGAAAGAAATATTTTCCACATAAAAAGTAAAATAACATGAATCTTCAAGAATTAATCCCTTTTATTATTATGATAATATATATCTATTTTTAATCATTCATTACGCATGTAAACCCTTTTGGTTTTTTAAATAAACAAAACTTGAAGGAACTATTATTTTGAAATAAAACATGAAAATTAAGTTAATGAATAAACCCTTTAAATGGGGGATGGAATGAGAATACCAATTTGTATAAAAAACTCGAATGAAATATTATTAACCATTTTAAGATATTAAGAGTCTCAATCACACAATATCAGATAAATTTAGAGCCTCATGAAGTATTATGTGATTATTATTATTAAGTTAAGAATATTTAATTAATTATACACAGAAAAATGATTGATTAATCATCGAGAGAAATTAATTTTGGGGACGGGAAGATGATTTACATGAGTAATAGGGGTTTTTGAGCCTAAATAATTTATAATAAAATTGAAAGGTTAGTTTTCGTTATGGGGGTTTAAAATATGCATCTTCATGAACCAATAATATTCTGATGCATTATGTTTATTAATTAAGGAAATTATCCATGTTAGTGTCACACATACATGGAGAATAAGAATCATATGAACAAATTACTGTAATTACCAAGGGACAATAATGGATTATCATCAATGAATTCTAATGAGGTGGATTGTGATAAGATAATCCTTTAATTTAGAAATGTGAAATGGGTGATTTAATATTGCTACTCTATGGTTCCATTATTATATTATGTGTATAATCCTTTTTTAAATAAAATAAAATATAAAATTTTTTATGGTTCCATTTTTATGTTCAGTATTTTGAGAGTATAAATATTATAAAACGTCATTTAGAAGAATTAATTTTTTAATATTTAAATATGTCTACATATCAACCATTTTAAATTTTGGTTTTTAAATTACCCAAAACATTCTCAATATTGATAATTTTTGGGTGTAGGAGAAGAAAAGATAAACCACCATAGAAATATCATAATGTTATTATTATAGTAGATAAAAAAATCATATTCATTATCCCCTATTAATGAACTAAAATGTTATTTATTACTTGATTTTCTACAGAAGTAAAATGAAAAATTACAATGTAGATATGTGATATACTTCTCCAAGAACAATACTAGTTACACATGAAACATGGGTTTGGAGTATAAGGGTACCACTAAGGGATATTAGAATTTGGAATCATTCGATAATATATTTCAATGAACCAAATATCATGATTCCATATAGAGTGTGTTAGAATTGGTTTGGGTCTTATAAGGCCCTATTTGGAAACCTAAATACCACCTAGTGTAGTCATAGTGTGGAGTATCTCTCAAATCCATTATTTTAGAGGGATTAAAGGGAGTGCACAGTTAATGTACTCATGTAATAGTTTGTAAATTTGATGGGTTGTTATCTACTGATGTTGGAAAAATAGGCTAGAGAGAATATGATGATGGTAAAGGCTGATGTGTATGAGTAATCTATTTTGAATACATCTAGGAGGGGCCGGATTTTAATATAAGTGAGCTACATAATGATGTGGAACATTTATTATTGAATTTATAACAAAAAGTTGACATTTTACCTAGAAATTATTTTTGGAACCTTGAGAGATGAGATATATGTGTTTGTAGAGTAGATATTATAAAAACGTGGAATAAAATATTATTCTTAAAAATAATTTATTATAATTCATCACAATATATTTGAAAAAAAAAGATTCAATTAAAACTTGGATATGTCTTCACATTAAACCATGGCAAAAAATTAACAAAAATTGTTGGGAATTAACACAGTAGTTGGATAATGTTTATTTCAATTAAATACAAGTGATGGATATATTATATGGAATTGGAACCAAACATTACATAATCATGATTAATATCAATAATATGAAATTATCTCACATTTAAGATCCTTTCCTGTTAAGATATTTAGAGAAGTTGGACACAACCCATATATAATAACTAAAATATTACAATGTATTTAATTCTACTCACTATTCAATTTTTCAGAAACTGTTTTAAAAAAATCATGGTTTTCATTAGTATTTAATCATCATAACATATCCTAGAACCTATCCATGACTATATTCTCTTTAAATTCTTTAAAAACATTTCAAATCAATGAATGAGATTTAAATTCTTATTATGTGATACACAATGATGGAAAACTATTAGTCTTATAAAAATATGTAAACCAAGAATACATTATCATAATGTAATACTTTTCACCTTTAAGAAGTAGTAAATATTATTAAATGAATATAATCTCACCTCATACCCTTTTTGTAGTCCAAAAAATACCAAAAATCCAATAAACTCACAAAAAACATATAAATGAATCCTGTGGCATAACCATACAATGATGGAATGACCATACAGTTGATTTCTACACATATCACTAAATGGAATAGCCATACGACCGAATTCCACAACCAATGCATCAGAGATTATAATGTAACCACCAATCAATAGATTATCAGTCATGACCCCCTCACCACAAAGTGTACCCCTCCTAGGCTAGAAATGTGAGAAGAGAGATAATCAACCCTGAGTCCCGCCTCAAGTATGCCCTGGGTTGGTGACTATCACCGAGGGTATAGTAAATGCACAAATGGGAGGCATTACCCTTTAAGAGAACACATGCAGAAGAGAGAGATAATATTGAAACCAACCAAATCCATGTTAGAACTACAATATATAATAATACCCAAGTTCACATATTATTTTTTATGAAAAAGTACTACAAATGGAAGGGAAAAACTGCAAGTACCCAAAACAAAGTAAAAAAAATATGATCCAGAAGCCTGAACATCTCCTACAACCTCAATCTAGATGGAACTAGCTTGATCTACAACCTTCTCCAAGTCACCTAAAAAATAGTTTATATATACATAGGGTGAGTATAACAGTATACTCAGTAGTATACTCCTCGAATCCTCTCAAGCAAATGTAAATAAAAAACTCTAAAGAACAGTGAGCAACAGGTGAAACTAACTTGTCACTGAAACAGGTATACTAAGTCCCTAGCCTCACTATGGTTACTCTAACTAAGTAATTCATACAATAATACATCAAATAATAAAGAATATCAAGGGTACCCCGCTACTACTTCCCCACTGGTTTGTCGCTTTTCCCCAATTTCGTACATCCTAAGCATCACTCTCCAAAAGGGTTGCATGCAAAAATCTCGGTGAAGCACCACAATATAAACCTCATGCAACAAAACTACCATGTACACACACCAATGTAACAAGGTAGTTTTCAGGATCCACCATATCTCACATAACATGTATAATACATTGGGTATTATACCTCAATCCATTATAGCCCATACAGTGAGTAAGGATCATCAAGCCATCATACCCTATACACGTTACACCTATAGTAGTCCATAGAAAACTATACACAGAATATATGTCTATGAATAACCACATTCTATTGCAGCCATTTACACACATATATGGGGAAAAATAACCGACGTGCATGCCAGCACAAGTAACTACTAGGAGAAGAGAGTAGGGACCAAAGGGGGAATTCATCCATCCATCCTCTCACCGAAATGTTGGGGAAAACACTCACAGTGCTTAGAATCCCCCGGGTGTCAGTTTCCCTTACTGACAGGGTGGAGTAGCAAATAGAAACACATAAAGTACAAGATATAATATACCTCACAACCACACTATGGGTATAACCTAGTCTCAGACACAACTGCAGCTAACATCTCTCAGACCCTAGGCTGATATTTCTATGACTATGTATCCTATAAGCACAAAACCATTTAAAGAGATTTTTTAGATTACTTCATTCCCTTTTTATCACTTCCACTTTACATTGATAAATTTTTTAAACATAATTAACCATGAATAATTCCACATTAAATTTCCTTATCATCACACCCAGGTACAATGTTCCTTCAAAATTACAACCTCATCATTATGTTCTAGAAAACACCAACCCCATTGGTTAACCACATTTATTGAATTATTCATTACAGAAATACTTTCCCATATTTTCAAGCATCCAAGAAAAAAATACTATGCTACTAAACACAAGGGGGATCAACATGATGAGTAGATGTACTACCCATTGACTCATTGCTGATTGTAGCAAGAGCATACAACCATCTTAATTTGAGAAGCTAAACACGGAATGCACACGGCATACCCCATGTGTCTTCGCATATTTCAGAAGAAGTGTATTTAAGACCAGCTGCCTTGAGCAGTGGGAAAAGGTAAAGCATATAAACAACCAATAAGAATTAACAAGCATCCAACAATCATATCCATCCCCTACCATCATCCCTAGTGTACTCCTCGTCACCCACATGCATAAACCAATGCATCTAGCCACACTAGGAATCATCTTCTTCCATATCCAAAAGGCCTCAATGCCCCCACATAACACAACACCCATCCAGGACCACATCACAACATAAGAAGAAAGAAAATAAATTTATTAACTATTAGGCTCTTGGCCATTTTACAAACAAGAGGGTAACTCATAACCCTTATATTATTTATCGAAATAATAATCTATTTTTAATTAACTGATTTATTATATGTAGGTTCCACATTCGAGAAAAATAAACTGTAAGCTGTCCAAAAGAAAATTAAACATGATTACTGCACCATTTTTATTAACATAAAAATTACAACAAGAAGAACCTGATTCATTTACATGAATCTTTATCTTTTTCCAACCAATTATCAATTAGTCTAGGTTTACATTCTAAAAACTATTTAAGTCATGAACAAACATTTATACAAAGAAAGAATAGATATCACACTATCTAGAAAAACAAGTGGCAATAACATACAATAGATATCAATTTATTTACCCAGTTAAAATATTTATTATTTAATTTCTATTGTCATCCATTGGGATTAAACATGCTAAAAATATAGTTTCATGTAAAATAAAAGTTAATCAACGAATCTCCTACCTCAGACATCTCCTGCCATTCTTTTTCCACACAACGGGACATGATCCTCCTCTCGTGACAACTACATCAACCCAAGGATTACATGGTACGACCACACCAACCTAAACCCAATAAAGCTCTCTTATAAGTATGGAGATTTCATTATATAATATAGAAAGGATAAAAAAGAGAAGATGAAACCCCAATAAATGAAGATAAACACATTCCTTATATCGATGATTTACCGATACAGCTTGGTTGGATCAAAATAGAGAGGAACCAATCCGAGGAGGAAAGTTTAGTTGTGTAACTACTATGAGATGGAATGGGATGATCGAGCACCTCACACCCGAGAACAAGGAGGAAGAATATGGGGGAAGATATCGTATCCCTTTTGAAGATGTAACAGAGTGACGACTTAAGATACACTAAATTTACCATTAAAAGCGGATCACATTAAACCATGCAGTTTGATCATGTAAAAACATCCTGAGCCTTAGAAATAATTAATATAGGAGTTATGGCCTTGGAATTGGCCTTTGTGTCCTTAAAATAAGGCATTAAATTCATTTTACGTCAAAGGAAACGTCAAAGGGGAGAAATTGTAGGAAGCTGGAAACACTATTCCTGAACCTCACCGATAGAAACAGTGTTCATGAACCTCACCGTTAGAACACTATTCATGAACCTCACTAATAGAAAACTATTCATGAACCTCACCAATAAATCATTGTTCATGAACCACTCCGATAGAACACTATTTATAAACCTCACCGATAGAACACTTTTCATCAACCTCACCAATTGAACATTGATCATGAACCTCACCGATAGGACACTGTTCATGAACCTCACCGATAGAACATTGTTCATGAACCTCACCGATAGAACACTGTTTATGAACCTCACCATTAGAACACTATTCATGATCCTCTCCCATAGAACATTGTTCATGAACCTCATCGATAGAACACAGTTCATGAACCTCACTGATAGATAACTGTTCATGGACCTCACTAATTGAACACTATTCATGAACCTCACAGATAGAACACTGTTCATGAAGCTGACCGTTATAACATTGTGCACGAACCTCAATAATATAACATTGTTCATGCACCTTACCGACAGAACATAGTTCATGAACCTCACCGATAGAACATTGTTCATAAACCTCACCGTTAGAACACTGTTCATGAACCACACCAACAGAACATTGTTCATGAACCTCACCAATAGAACATTGTACATGAACCACACCGACAGAAAAATTTTCATGATTCTCATGGATAGAACATTGTTAATGATCCTCACCGATAGAACATTGTTCACTGATGGACTATTCAATAAATTTAAAATTTGGAAAAGGAATGAAATGTTACTAATGCTACTATTCACTGAAAGGGAAAATTGGCAAAGTGTTTGGAATGAGTCACCTTGAACTCCCAGAACACCTCAAACACCATATTTTCACAATGTAATAGACCAGAGAGGTCTGAGCAATTACATTATCACAAAACCACCCATATTAGGTTTATAACATAACATCCCATGTTGTTTACCACATAACCACCCTTCAATTGTCCATGTACTATTATATAGTCATAACATATAAAAAACTAAATTTTCAACAGTTTACTAATAAAATTACATTTAAAATCACAAGAAATCATCTCAATATAATGAAATAGTACTTCAAATTTTAAAACCATTTTCAATACCAAAATACAAAAAAAATTGATATATGTTATTTTTCTCTTTTAAAAACACTATGTATTATACAATATGTGAGATATCAAATAATGGTTACAAATGTAATGAATTTGTTTTCCCCACATACATTAAAAAACATTCCTTATGTTATTACTTAAAGAATGTTACAAACATAAAATAAAAAGATTATATTTGAAAAACAATGTATGAGTTTCATAATAGACATAACAGTCTCTGTATAATCCATTTATATGCACAAAAATAAATAAGTAAATTAATTTCATGAAGAAAAAAATTAGGAAATAAAATCCTTAAATTTTCAATGTTTTCCATACCACATTAAAAATTTAAATCATAAATTTTATGATTTAAAAAATTTTAAAAAATATTAAATAAAATTTTTATTGATATAATTTGAATATTAATTTTCATAGTGGCTGTGTATACAAATAATGAAAGTTTAATGGTGTATATTATCATGAAATTCCTTAAGGAAAGAAGATTGAGGCAATGTCCCTTAAAAATAATTTTTTTTAAATAAAATAGATTGATTATGTGTAACCACTATAAATCCACATAAATCATGTATATGTGCATTATAATATATCCATAATTAATTTCTCACATAATAATATTATGACATAATCAAGAGGTAGAAGTTTGTCACAAAGAATGGAAATTCTGTTATGAAATTTCATTACCTCTAAATCATCTCATATATCCCGTGTTCTTATTTAATAATATACATAGGAGATATTAGAAATGGTTAATAAAATTTTAATGTTAATTATTAATTTTATATCATTAATTTCCATGCCCTATAAATTATATAATTATTTAAGTTCATGTTGGATGCTTTGTAGACATTCAGTACATGAGTTAGAAATGAACATTGTATGATTTCAAAATTCCATGTGGTCATAAGTCCATAATCTTAGGCATATAAATCACGAAATAAATATCTTAAATATCCATTATATATTTATTTAAAACAATCATTTAATACAATCTAAAAACACCATTTATTGATATGGTATCCCATACGTACGCATGAACTCTATTTTCATTTTTCCTATAGTATTTAAAGAACAAAATTAAATGAAATTTATGTAAATATGTATACATATATAATTTAATTAAATTTGAATTAATATTTCATTTTAATAATCAATTATCACTAAAAATTCATAAACCATTCTATGTGATTTCTGAACAAGTCACATCATTTTGTAGAGGTGGTATTCCACATGTCCCTCCAAAAAAGGTATCATGTAACCACAATATAGAAATCAGGAAAATAAGTTTCATATAACACTAATATATTATTTAATAGGATATATAATAAATAGTAACCTATTATGTTACTAAAATAATAGTTTTACGTCTATCCATAAAGGCATTAATTAAAAAAACAAAAAAAAACATTAGAGAGGTGATTAACTGGCCTAACATGGAGAATTTTTTTATTGAAATGTAGGAGGTGAGAAATGAAATGTATATGATATATTACATTTTAAAATAAAAAATATAGGATATAAATGATTTTGAATTTATCATGAATTTATGGATGAATTATGTGAGGGGAAAGTAGAAAAAGAAAAGAAGTTTCAGGGTGTACTTTGACAAACATACCTCTTAAAAATATCATCCTTGATACAGCCTTGGAAACATTGATTTTGGAATTCAGATGAGAACAAAAGAACATGGATATGGGGATAATGAGGGGGATAGAATTGGTCCATGTTTTTATTAGCTAAAAATCATTTTAGATCGAAATTTGGTGGGGGTGATGTTTGTTATTTATACTTTAGGAGAGGTGGTTTAAGTGACTAATTTATTAAATTTTATATATTAAAATCCCACCATAGAGTAGTGGCATTAAATTACATGAATTTTGAATTTAATTTTTATTTTATATTCTGGTTAGGTTCTAGAAAATCATGAACCACCATTTTATTATTGTAGTTTTTAACTATAATAAACTTTTATGTTTTAATTTTAACTATTGTCAATAAATTTACTTTTAATATGATAAATATATTTTTTACCATTATATCTTATATAAATATTAATTATGTTTCCTTTAAAATATAATTTGGGCCATACGATTCAAAATATGGAATCATTTTTAC
The DNA here is from genome assembly GCA_963277665.1 of Viscum album. NCBI lineage: Eukaryota > Viridiplantae > Streptophyta > Magnoliopsida > Santalales > Viscaceae > Viscum > Viscum album. The sequence goes on from OY728146.1 coordinate 1,118,298,560, forward strand.
TGAATTCAAATCACAATATTTGTGAAAACTATATTTAAAATTAACTCTTAATACAATACTATATGAATTCATTTTTAAACTAAAGAGTTCCAATGACTGAAATAATATTGTATATTATATCGATATGGAAAATAATAAAATGATATACATTGTATTAAGTGATAAAAAATCATTTAATTATAAAATAAAACCTTGTTATGTGATAATCTATCAATATTAATAAATTATATTATAAGTAGTACTAAATTAAAATATAGTATTTTTCATTATTCATTAAAATATGAAATTTATCTGAAAATTTAAAAAAATATTTAGAAAGTAAATTATGATATTCCTCTTCCAAATACATTGTTGTTTTGTAAAATATATCATATAAAAGTGAAAAAGTATATTTATATTGGGTTCTCCATCAAAAGGTCGAAAAACTACATTCTATGAGAAACATTCATTGTATCTGTAAAATATTATTAGTTCTTATAAAATTTCTAGAAAAAACATAAAATAAATTTTAAAAATATTATTTAATTTATATTTCAAAAATATAATTCAAAAATAGAGATTTTGTAATATTAAATAAAATATTATTCTCATTTAAATTGTTTTTTTATAAAAACACATCCTTTATATTCTAGTAGGTTTTAATTAATTAATTAATTAATATGGAAAAAAATGAATCATTTTATAAACATGTGTAAACCATATTTTCGAAATTCAGTTAATCTTATTAATTTCCACATATTAAATTATTATATGATAACTATCATAATAAATAATAATATTGATTTGTTCATTTACGATATATGTGGGGTATCATGTATACTATCAAACATATTGTTTATATTTAAACAATATGGATGATAAATTTTATAACATATTGAAAATTTTTTCTTCACAATTTGAATTTAATCTTGGTTAATAAGGGATGACTTTTCAAAATATTTTTATTGAAATTCTAAATCAGGTGAAGGATTAACAAAACAACCAATTTAAAAAATGAAATGAATTTAAATGGGTTACATGAGATAATAGATTCTAGGGTTCCATGAATGAAAACATTACTATAGAAAAGAAAACTAACAATCTCGCTCTATGGGAGAATAATGGAACTCATTGTTAGAGAAGGGTTAACAATCACAAAACAAAAAGTTTGTTATTGGGGAAATGGTATTTGAATTCAAAGTGGGAAATGTAAACATAGAACATTTTTGTGTTTAGATCCTTTTCATAATGTTTTGGAATTAATTTTTGAAACTATCTATGAATATAAGGAATCATTCTTACATGTCACGTATGGTTTCATTTTTAATCAATTTCCACAGTAAATTCATTTTTTTATCTAACTGATGAGTATTATAGATGTTATTTTTCACATCTAAAATAGAAGAATAAATATATAGAGAACCACATAATCCACAAAATATAAACAATATATTCCTCTCTAATTGAGACATTAACAAAAAAATGGTTAGGATAAGATCAGATAATTCCCCCAAAAGAATAAAGAATTCTTTGATTAAAAACTACTTATAATTTCAAAAAAATTAAAAGTAGTATCGAATGGTCAATATAAAACATTTGATTAATAGTTATCAGTAGACTTCCTCAAAACAATAAAAACTAATATTGAAACCACAAAATTGGATGGATTTGATAACATAGTCTTCCAAGATTAATTTTAATATTTATCTCTAAATAACATCAATCACTCTTAATAGGTCATTCAAAAAAATAATTTCCATAATCCAAAATTCTCCAGGATAGGATAATCATTTCAATAAAAATATTAATTACCATAAGTACAAAATAAAATAAAATATTATTACAAAATATAATTCAACTGTTACTTATCAAATATAATCACATAGTTTTCATTTGACAAAGGCATATAGGGTTACCAAATACAGAACTTCTTGCCAAATAATTGTAAAGTCCTGTTTCTGGAAGCCACCCATAGGTGCCCCGTACCCGGTTGGTTACATGGCCTCAAATGCATTTCCCCAAATACCAGAGGCAGCCGACTAGCAGTGAGGGCCTTGGGTGTGATAGTGGGGAAACTGTTCCCTCATTGGCAGAGTACACAGCGTAAGTAACAACACATACGACAATGGAAGCAGTAAATATCCAACAACAATAACGGCATAAGACTGATAAATAAACTGGAGAAGAAATATATGTAAATGACGCATGATACACATATGTCTAGGAAAACAGCCAAACAAGTCACAATGTTGTATACATTACTAAACTAAAGTACAAAAGAAAAACAACAGATGAGCTACTCCTCAGCATCACAAGCCCTGGCATGGTCCCATTCTCTCCAGCTCTAGTACAATCAAGAACCTGAAGTATAAGGGTGATTGCCCTTATCTATACGTAAAACAATATAATATGTTTGGGACCAAAAGCATAAACCATACAGGGTGTGAGATAAATATCCTAGTAGGCAACCACCCAATGATTTGTTCCATAAAGTTAGCAAATATATGGCAGTTAAAAGTACAGAAAATAGTAAACATGAAAGTACTCAGTAGAAACAGTCCACAATCTCTAGCATATAATGTACAAACAAGAAAACATCCACTCAAGCAAGTAGAAAAAATAGGTAACCCTCTAGGTTTGCCTCATATCCTAACCCCTAAGGTTCACCCTACAAGTACTAGCAGCCCTTTGGGAGGCACACACAGTCTCAACCCTTTGGTTTAGCTAAAGAATAGACTCTCTGGGGAAGCACTCACCATAGATTCCCCCTATATTCTCCTATCATACTAAAGGAACTCTTGGAAAGAACTCAACGTCTCACTCCCCCTGTGGCCCACGTCGAGGAACTATAGACACTCTAAGGAAGCACTCAACATGAATTCCCCTTGTGGTCTTGCATCGTAAAATTAATGACACTTTTGAGAATACCTTATGTCCATTATCCCTATGGTCAATAACACTAGGTTCTCATATCCCTGTGTAAAATCAACAAGTATCACATCGTGTAACAGCCAAATAATCCTCATGAAGAACATGGCTAGCAACTACAACATCTCAGCATAGAAGAACAGTCATACCATCTTACAAACTAGTCATGGAACTGGCAATAGCCTAACAAGAAAAACTAGACCAAACAATCATAAACAAGAAAAAATGCATAGGTTAAACATCCAATTCACAATAAATTACCCTATTCATAAAAAATAACCTCTACTCAATCATATAAGAAAATCAGGAAAACAAAAATGGAAGAATAGGACACATGCAATACTGTGTTCAAGGGTATTGGTTGAATTTTCACAAATACTGCACGAATATCTACAGAATTACACAAACCACATACCTTGACGTTAGGAGATTGATATAATCGAACCTGGAAGATTGAATCTCCATGGAACGTCATAGATATAAGAAAACATCCTAAATTCTCAAAACATTATAACTTGAAAAATAAGATGAATTGGAAAACGAAGCTCTAGGACAAGGAAGAGCTTACTGATGTGGTTCTAATTCCATCGACATCGGTCGATTCATTGAATGGATGGAGTCTCGGGGGTTCATCAAAGATCTGTGGTCGTACGGAACGCTCTCGATCGAAGAAGATGGAGAAGAAGAGAGTTCCGAATTCTAGACGCGACCCTAGTGTGTTTAGTAAAAAAATCACATGAAGTGTACTTTTGGAGTACACATCATGTACTTGGCTTTTCCGAACTCTACTTTAGGTGGCCTCTATGTCACCCCTACATTTCCGTCTGTGTGTCCATAACACGGCCAGCACACAACCTCTAGTGGAAACGAAGTCCACGGTGTGTACTCAGAATGTATAGGGTGTGTACATTAAAAATTTCTAGAAACTACTCTTGTCTCAAAAACTCTAGAAAAAGGAATAAAATAACTGAAAGAAGGTACGGGTTCATTCAAAATTCCCCCTTAAATAAATTCATCCCCAAATTTCCCTACCGTGGCGTAGAAGAAGAAAGCCTAAACAGCTGGAGCCACTGTGATCGCACCTCAGCCTCCCACTCTGAAGTCTCATCCTTTACTCACCCATAAAGACAAAGCACACGTAATAAAGGAATATACCGGCCATGCAGAACCTTCGTATTTTGATTGAAAATCTCTATAGAATGCTCCTCAAACGATGTATCTACTTCAATCTCAACCTCATCTGGTTTATGGTCCTGAGACGGGTCTGAAAAGTAATGCCAGAGTTGAGAAACCTAGAAGACGTCATGCATAACTTAGTACCTCGTAGGTAACTGCAGCCGATAGGCAACCAACCCAACTCTCTCCAAAACCTAATATGGCACGATGTACCATGGTGAAAGATTACCCTTTCTCTGAATCCTCTAGTGTACCAAACTCGATGTGACATATAGAAAAACATGATCCCTGACCTTGAACTCCAGAGGACATCTCCGCTTATCATCATAAGACTTCTGTCGAGACTGTACTGTATCCATCCTCTTTTGAATCAACTCTATCTGCTCCGAGGTATACAGAAGAAGATGAGGTTGCAGCAAAGCTGCCTCTCCCACCTTCATCCAGCATAAAGGTGATTAGCATGGACTACCATACAGATCCTTGTGAGGTGTCATCTGGATAGTCACCTGAAATATGTTGTTGTAGGAGAACTACACAAGTTCTATTTGATTCTCTAAAGAACCTCCAAATAATATAATGTAAGCTCCGAGCATATCCTCAAGCACTTGGATCATACGATCAGACTTCCAATCTATCTGGGGATGGTATATTGTACTCAGAGTACATGGGATCCCAATGATTTCTGAAGCCCCTTCTAGAACTGATATGTAAAACGTGCATACCTATCTGAAACGATGGAGTGTAGAACTCCTTGAATACGTACAATCTCTCGGATGTACATCCATCCCAGATCATCAACACTAGATGTGTCATTTATCTGAAATAAGTGAGAAACCTTCATGAGTCTGTCAATGACAACCCATACTATGTCATTCCATCAAGGAGATCTCAGAAAACTGGTCATGATGTCCATCATGACGTCATTCCACTTCCACTCAGGAATTGGTAACTGCTGTAAAATACCCGCTGGTCACTGATGTTCCACCTTAACCTATTGACAAGTAGAACATCTCATGAAAATACCAGGAACATCACTATTTTTTACCTGGCCACCAATACTAGTAGTGTAGATCGCGATACATCATTGGGATTCCTAGATGAACTACCCAAACTGAGGAATGAAAGTCCTGCATCAGCTCTTCGTATAAGTCTGCTGGCACACATACACGTCACTAGAAACACAAGATCTCATCCTTGCCTACTGTCCATCCAGGAATAGGGTCCTCTCCTTAAAGTCTTTCCCGTAAATCTGGGCCTTCATAATCTGATAGCTTCTTCATTCATACTCGATCAAGAAGTGTAGAGGTAACAACTAAAGAAGATAAGAATGTCTTCCCATGTCTATCGTGCACCACCAAATGCATCTCAGAGAAGAGAGGAATATGCTTCCACTCACTATTGGCCTTTTAAACTGCATGTATATGAGTCCTCATTCTCAACACATCAGCCACTGTGTTTCCCTTTCCTGGTGTATAGGAATGCTCAAAGACAAAGGACGAAAGATACTCAACCCACCTACACTATGTCAGATTCAGGTCACACTGGGTGATGACGTACTTGAGAATCTTGTGGTTGGTGAAACCCACAAAGTGCCCTCCTAAAAGATAATGTCTCCAACAGCATAAGGTATGAAAAACTGCCACCATATCAAGATCGTGCATCGGGTAGTTCCTCTCATGTGGCCTCAACTGCAGAGACCCGTACACAACGACTCCATCTCCCTGCATAAGCACAGCTCCCGGCCCGATACCTGAAGCATCACAGTAAACAATATAGCTCTTGCCCGGCACATGCAAGACTAGTATCGATGCAGATATTAATCTCCCTTTCATCTTTTGAAATCCTGACTCAAAATAATCTGACCATAATATCTTTTCCCTGTTCTTGGTCAGACTTGTCAATAGTGTTGCTAAGTGTGAAAAATCTCGTACGAAGCGTCTTTATTATCTAGCCAGCCCTAGAAAACTCTGCACCTCAAAGAAATTCATCCGATGCTCCCAGGAAACTACTGCTCTCACTTTCTTGGGATCTATTGATACCCTTGTCTCTAATATTACATGACCCAAAAAATTGAATCTGATCCATCCAAAAGTGGAACTTCGAGAGCTTAACATATAACTGATACTCTCTCAGTGTACTTAGAATGATCTCAAGATGTATGGCATGGTCATGTCTAGTGTGAGAGTATACCAAGATATCATCCACAAATACCACCATTAAGGAGTCTATGTATGTATGGAACACTCAGATCATCACTTCCTTGAAAATTGAAGGCGCGTTCATGAGGCCAAACGGCATAACCATATACTTGTATCGGCCATACCTGCTCCTGATGGCTATAAGTGGTATATCTGATGGTCTAACATGCAACTGATGATAACCAGACCTCAAAACGATCTTCTAGAACACCCGGGATCCTCAAATATGATAATTGAGGTTATCAATCATAGTCAAGGGATGTCGGTTCTTATCCGTCAACTGGTTTAGCTTTTGAATATCCACACAAAGCCTAATAGTGTCGTCTACCTTTTTTGAAAATAGGATAGGCCAACCCCAAGGAGAAATACTGGGTCAGATGAAACCCTGGGCCTGTAACTCCTCCAACTATTTCTTGAGCTCATGTAACTCAGGTGTAGCCATCATATAAGGAGGAATGAACACCGGTGCCACTCCAGGAACAGGCTCAATAGAAAAGACTACCTCACGCTCTGGAGGAAAACCTAAAAAGACCTTGGGAAAGACATATATGAAATGATCCACCACTGGAGGAATGTATAACTGTGAAGTCCTGTGGTCATCCATATATAGACTAGCAATCTGGGTTGTAAGTCCTCCTAGTTGAAGATGCTCTGCTCCTTCTCTGCTCGCCTGGTCATCCCACTCACACTGATGAATAAATGATCCACCATATGGTGATATGAAACTCGCCATGCGGTGATAACAGTCGATGACTGCTTGGAAGGGAACTAGCCAGTCCATTCCAAGAATGACATCATATCATGTCATCTCTAGGAAATAAATATCCCATAATAAGTGACACCCTGCAACCTCAAGAGGGCACTATATTCTCTAACGTACACTAACTGTTCTAGTCCACAATGGTGTGTCTAGAGTCAAAGTATCTGAAGATGAAAAGATGTAGAGACCTAGACTCTCCACAACATCAAAAGAGATAAACTTATGGTAAGCCCCTGTATCTAAAAGAGTAAAAGATAAAACTTAGGCAACTATGATCGTACCTAGAACTGTAGAGGGTCTGGGATCCTACTTCAGCTGGGTCTTATCCACTACAAAATAATGACCTATACCATAGCCATGTGGCCCTGCCTAACAGCTCTGAGCTAATCTGCCTGGCTTTTGCTGATAGACCAGCGACTGACCACCCCATACACAACCTCCTCCTCAGCCAGAATAGCCAAATGAACTCCAGTTCCCAGATTGTTGAGAAAATGGTGGCGCTGCTCGTGAAAGAGGTGTCAGGGACGAACCCCTATCACCAACTGCTGGTGAGAAAACCTGATAGAAGCACTTAAGGTGACCCATCATGCCTCATGATCATAACTCCGCTGGGTCTCTCTGGCACTGCGGCATTGTATGTCTCGCACTTCTACACTGGTAGAATACCACCTGGATATCTAAAGAAGCATCTCACTGCCGCGTATCACCATTCATAGACTCCCAACGGTTCTTCCTTCTTTCATCTGGTGAAGTACTAACTCTAGAAACAGAACCGCTCTGGCCCTCAACTCTGGAATCTCACAGATTGCGCTCTTAAATCAGTGTCTAGTTGACCATAGAAGCGATTATAGTCAGACTGAAGATATTCACCTGTGAAAAGATCTCCCGTCTGAGGCCATCCAAAAAAATTACATGCCAAGAACAACCCATCTTCCCCATAAAGGGGTTTGAAATGATGATGCTCAGTGAAACAATAGGAATACTCCATAACAGAATGAGTACCCTACTCTAGGATCATGAACTACCTGGCTTGGTCGGACCTCAGGGTCTCTAGATAGAATTAGTCATAAAAGATTTGTTGAAAATCCTTCCATTCCATAACTTGTTGATGACCCGCCTATGAGATCATGCCCAACCAACTCTTGGAGGATTCTCGTAACAAGTATGTAGCTATCATTACCTGCCTTTCTGGAGGCATCTCCAAATGCTCTAAGATCATCATCATGGATTCTATCCATGACTCTATAGCCTGAGGTCCTATTCCCCTGAAAAGGTGGGACGGTGTTGCTACTAGAAAACCCATGTCATGTTTTCCATAGTCGAGGCATGAGGTAGTTCACACTGGAAGGTCTACATCATCCTCAGAATTCCTTACCTAAACTATGAATTAGTGCCTGTAACCGGTATCACTGATGGTGACAAGGCCGACACAACAGGAGGATATGCGGGAAGTCCCTGATCAGCTATATCCAGTGTCTGATCACCACCAGGAAACTGGAATGCAACTAGAGGACATATCGGTGCCATAACTCTGCAAGTTCAAAATAACTCTTTAGATCACATTACCGAGGATTGAAAACTAGGAGCATAAGAAGGGAACAAGGGAATGAAATCATTTAAAATTTACAAAACATGACTACACGGCGTGTATAAAAACTACACGGCATGTTCCCTTAAGTCATTTACATGGGCGTGTACTTTTACCTAAACTGGTCGTGTAACACCCCAAATACATAGCATGTTGTCCCAACACACAGTGTGTACTTGAATTCTATTCCATGTCTGAGTCCTTTTACAACGTTAAGCCACACGGCTCTCCTAAGACAAAAATACAAGGCTTGTTCAAGGTATACACGACATGTACTTAAGAAATCCTTACAGACTGTGTGGTTTGCGACACAGCCGACTTCATGGCTGATACTACACGACATGTTTCAGGCGGACACATCGTGTATGAGAAACGATAACACAGTCATGTGTTGTTCGTGACATGTCCAGTTAACTAGATCCAACTACACGGTTTGTAAAATTCAGACATGGCGTGTATGTGAAAAGATAACACTACCCGTGTTGTTCGTGAAATGGTCGGGGTACCTATTTCATACTACACGACGTGCTAAAATCAAACACATCATGTTCCTACAAGAATTTTCACAACACTATTTCCATGCTCTCATGGTTATGAAACGACTATAGAATACACGACATGTATTCATAATGTACACACCATGTATTCTGGGTTTTTCCGGAAAGTAGCCTCAGAACTGCACTGGAGCCTAGAAAAAACAGAAAAACAAGTATTAAGGTGCCAAATTCCGATCCATGAAGGCCAATAGTCCCCAAAAATCAATGTTTGGCATCTCTAACAGGTCACAACAGGGTAAAAAGGACAATGATCCACCAAATTATGGTCCATGAGGGCCCATAACACCTCCAGAACGAAAATATGGCATTCATTCAGGTAAAACCATACTCAATCAAATCTCTAATAAGATTTAGATATTATTGTCAAGCATCTATCACAACAAAATGCATACTCTAGAAAACATCTATCACAACAACATGAAATTGATAATTCATCCAAGATGACATGGCAAGAATTCATGACATGTGATTTCGAGCAAGTGCCTATATGATGCATTAGATGGCACACCCTCATCTCATTTGGTTGCGACAAAATAGAATCTAAATAACAAAAATGGTAACAACAAAATGCATGTGAATCACCCAACGGTGAAATCAAATCAACTGTAAAATTGTAAACTATTAAAATTATGATAAACGAGGTAGTATGGCTTTTTCCTGTACACGGGTTATCTACTCCCAGTCACATATTATTACCAAATACCTATTCCGTCCTATCCTTGGATATAGGCTCCAAACAGTAAGTCAATAGAAAATAAATACCTCTGATACCACTTTGTAACGTCCCACATCCGAAATCCACCCAGAGGCACCCCGTACCCAGTTGGTCACATGGATTCAAGTGCATTTCCCCGAATGCCAGAGGCTACTGACTAGAAGCGAGGGCCTTGGGTGTGATAGTGGGAAAACAATGCACTCATTGGTAGAGTATACAATTGAAGTAACAACACATACAACAATTGAAGTAGTAAATATCCAACAACAATAACGGCTGAAGACTGATAAATAAACCACTGGAGAAGAAATATATATAAATGATGCACGATAAACATATGTCTAGGAAAACAGCCAAACAAGTCAAAATGCTGAATACAGTACTAAAACAATATACAAAAGAATGAAAACAAATCACAAAATCATGAGCATCGCAAGCCTCAGCTTGGTCCCATGAATTGGAGGGAGATATAGGTCCCACCCATCTCATAATGATACCATTCTTATGTGTGCCACAAAATCATAAACCATACATCATAGCATAACCCATGTAATAAAATTGGGATTCTTAAACATCGTGACTTCATAAAACAATTCATATAAGATAAAGGAATTGATAAAAATAATTACATCATAACATAATCAAATAAATGTAATAATAGGGATAAAAACATAACCCTTTATTATCTTAGATGGAAAATAATTTTGATAAAACACTTGAACTCCATTCTTGAGGAAAATATCCTTTCTACTTCAAAAACATTTTTCCTTTCATAACATGTCACACAATTCTAAACTAAAATAATTTGATTAAAAATAATCTTGAAAACATGTAAAGGAATATTCTTGGAAATAATGTTTTAAAAATCCATTCCGGTCGTATAAGTTAAAAAAAACATTATTCCCGTACATTTGTCAGAAAAGTCAAAAGTTACCTCGTATGAAAAATGACAAATGATTCCTTTCATATCTTTTACTAAAAACTCACCAAAGGGTAAAATTGGATTTAAAAAATTGTAGGTGGATGTAAATAATATTATATATTGAGGAAACTTCGATGTGGATGATAAAATACACCCCAGTAAATACCAAAGTATAAACAATCTCAGATACAAATGAGATTGTGATATTTTCACTTACCTTAGGTCTGATATGCATTGTATGTTTCTGAACCTCCTGTATAATGATTTAAATAATTTCATTGACTTATTAAAGAATCATATTCATTGTTATGATATCATATATGGTCATATTCTTAGTTTCTTATTAGTAATATTTCATTACTACTTGTTATTCGGGTGTTTATTACTTTTTGTTCTTATACGTGTTTTGTCGAATAAATTATTATTACTCTTTATAGGATATAGATACATAATTTACATACTGATATTAGTGTAATATATATCAGATTCTTTCATTCAATTCATTTATATAATCATTATTCAATGAATATCATATAGAACGAGTCGCATCACATCGTGGAGACGGTAGGTCGTACGTACGCACGAGCAATGATATCGTTCCCATGATCGTGGAATTGTACTGAAGTGTATGTATACTATTTCAGAATCAATATAACTTTACAGTAATTATATGCACTTATTCTTTAAACCATTATACCCATCCATGTAAGGTGGTGGTGGAAAACAGATTACACCACGACATGGAGACGGTATTCCGTACGTACGCATGCGCGGAGATTTCGTTTTCCATAGGATGGATTAGAGGTGAAATAGAGTTGTTTCATATTTATAATAACATATAAGTATATGAAGGATATTTATGTTATTACCTCATAATTAAACAACTAAATAAGAGAGAGTAGAAGAAGAATGGAACTTTAAGAAAATGGTAGAAGGTATTACCTCTTTCTCGAAGTGCCTCATTTAATCTTTCTCTAAAGGCAATAGAGTTGTTCTTTGGATAAGAACAGTACCTCTAGTAGGATTCTAAGGAAGTGGGGAAGTGAAATGGGCAGCGTTTGGCCTAGCTTGAAGGCTCAAATTTGTTTGAGGAAGAGAGGGAGGAGGTGCCCTTTTATAAGGGAGGAGAGGGGCACCTTTGGAAGGTGTGGAAATATTATTTTATAAGAAACTAATCTTCGGTTTAAAAAGGTAAAAAAGTCATTAAAGATGAAGATAAGATGACTCATAGTCGAAATAAAATCATCCAATCAGAATTGGACCAGTTTTGGAAAATATTTTAATCATTATAATATTATTTATTTAAATCATTTATTAATGAGGTAAATACCTTATCATTATTGTGTCATAAATAATTTAATTATTTGGTGTCTAAAAATTATAACAAAAATATCATTGTATAGGAAATAATTTTAGCTTTAAAAAGAATATTTATAGTCGAAAATATAATTTATACAACCCCTTATAAAAATTAATTACAAAAATATTTTTGTTATTGTCAATTTTGTCTTTACATTAAATTAATTAATCCAAATTGTCATTGTCACTACCAAGTTGCTCAATGGGGTCCAATAATAGACCCAAGGATGCCCATGGTTGGCCAATACTCATAAAATAAGGTTAGGACAAGTGTCAAGGTAATTTTGAATTATTATAATATTCTTTTAACCTTGAATTACCTTATGTACCATTAACCGTAGTAAATAAAAATTACCGTAGTTACTATTCATAATATCAAAAAAATAAAAGTAACCTATTAACATAATTTGGACCCACTGATTCCAAATATGGAATAAATTTTTCAAAATTCAAAAAACAGAAGTTGAAGTAATTAATTTAAAATTAATCCCATTGTTAAGCAAACAAGTTTTAAAAGTTAAAACATTGCCAAAGATTGAAATGTTTTTACATATGAATTCAATGTAAAATTAATGATAATGACATAAATTATATTCAGTGGTAAAAATATATTCTATTTATACTTTTAAAACATTCAATATTATCATTTATCCATATAAATTATTGCGATGAAAGATGTTGTTTTTAATTAAAATATAGCATGTATTCACTATTCATTAAAATATGAAAGTTATCAAAATAATATGAAAAATTTATCCAAAGTAAATTTTTATATCATGATTCTAAAAATAATTTTATTTTGTCAAATTGAACTTATAAACTTATCAATAACTATATTTAATGTGGGTGCACCATCAAAAGGCAGTAAAACTGCAATTTTTGAAAAATACTTCTTTTATCCAAAAAACTGATTTTGTTTTCATACCTCATTCTATAAAATGTATAAGATGAATTAAAATGTTATAAAATTCATAATTAAGTTAATACTATTAATAACAGCTAGTATTATAATATATCTTTGTTTAGTGAAACTCGGTATTGCGTACGACGAAAGCTTTCAAGGAAGGTCGCGGTTGGGTGTAAAGCAATCCAAGCTAGTTTTGTGTGTAGTGAAAGATTCCTTTGATGATTTATATAACATAAAAACAAAATATTTCTCATTAATGTCTCGGGTGTTACATTATACCCCTCTTAAAATGAATTTCACCCTTGAAATTCGTCACTTCATAACAAACAGATGAGGATACCTCTCCCTCATTATACCCTCAAGTTCCCATGTAGCTTCTTCTAATAGGTGGTTCCTCCATAAAACATTCACCAAGCGAGTGGTCTGGTTCCGTAGGACTTTTTCACTATGATCCAGAATCTCTATTGGTTGTTCTTCATAAGAATGATCTTGTTCCAGCGGTACATCTTCTAAGATGAGTACATGTGAAGGATCAGGTATGTACTTTCTTAGGAGAGATACATGGAACAAATTGTGAACTTGAGAGAGATTCAGTGGAATTTCCAATCGGTAAGCTACCTTCCCAACACGATCCAGAATTTCAAAAGGATTGATATATCTAGGGATCAACTTTCACTTCTTCCAAATCTCATTACTCTTTTCCAAGGAGATATTCGTAAGATCACTTTATCACCCACTTCAAACTCTAGGCCTTTTCTTCGGTTCTTGGCATAACTTTTTTGTCGACTCTAAGATGCTCATATGTGTTGTTGAATAGATCCGACCTTTTCTGCTATCTCAACAACAAGATCAGGTCCTAATAGCATTCTTTCCCCAACTAAATCCCAGCAAGTTGGAGTCCTGTATTTCTTTCCATAGAGAGCTTTATAAGGAGCCATCTGAATACTGGAGTGAAAGCCATTATTATAAGAAAATTCCACCAAAGTTAGGTGTTGATCCCAACCACCTTTGAAATCCATAGAGAAAGCTCTCAACATATCTTCTAGTGTTTGAATTGTCCTCTTAGACTGGCCGTCTGTCTGAGGATGATAAGAAGTGGTGAAACTCAACTCTATATCTAGAGTATGTTGTAGACATCACCAGAACATTGAGGTAAACATCGGATCCCGATCAGATATAATAGAAAGTGGTACTCCATGCAATTTTACCACTTCCTTTACATATATCCTGGAAAGTTTATCTAGAGAGAAATCCACTCTAATAGAAATGAGGTGTGCAGACTTTGTAAGACGATCAACTATGACCCAGATAGCATTATTACCTTTTTATGTTTTAGGAAGTCCAATGACAATGTCCATAGTGATGTTTTCCCATTTCCATTCAGGTATGGGTAATTGTGGTAACATCCCCTTAGACTTCTGTCTCTAAGCATTAACTTGCTAACAAACCAAGCATCGAGAGACATCTTCATCAACATCTCATTTCATGCCATCACACCAAAAGTACTCTTTCAGGTCCCTATACATCTTCATGTTTCCAAGATGAATAGATAATGAAGAACTATGAGCCTCATCTAGCAGCTCCTTTAATTCAGGGATGGTAGGAACACAAACCTGATTCTTGAACATTATTAACCCATCACAATCCATGGTTGAATTCAGGAACATTTATCACCTTATTTTGTAACTCAACATCTTATTTATGCGCCACTTTGATCTTCACATGTATTGATGGTTGAACATTCATTTGAGAAAGATTTGATTTTTCCCCTTTCATTATAATTCCAAGATCCATCCTTTGTAAATCTATAAATATTGGATCCTTTGTGATCCTCATCATGGATAAGCTAGCATGGTCTTGTTGACTTAATGCTTCTGCCACCTTGTTTGCTTTCCCAGAGTGGTAATGAATTGAGCAGTCATAATCCTTAATTAGCTCCAACCATCTTCTTTGGCGCATATTCTGATCCTTTAGTATGAAAATACACTTTTAAATTTTATGATCAGTATAAATGTCACACTTTTCTCCATAAAGATAATGCCTCCAAATATATAATGCAATGATTACCACAGCTAACTCCAAATAATGAGTTGGGTAATTTTTCTCATGTATTTTCAACTGTCGTGAGGCATAATCTATCACTATATCAATTTTCATAAGAACACACCCAAATCCCTTCTTTGATGCATCACTATAGATCACAATCCTTTCTCCACTACAAGGCAGTGTGAGCACAGGTGCACTGGATATCCTTCTTTTCAACTCCTTGAAATTCTCTTCACATTCCTCTATCCAATCAAACTTATCTCCTTTCCGAGTCAACTTGGTGAGTGGATTAGATAATCGTGAAAAATCATTCAGAAAACGTCAATAATATCCAGCCAAACCAAGAAAACTTTGGATCTTGGTTACTAATATTGGTCTCGACCATCTTTCGATAACCTCTGTTTTTGCTGGATCCACAGATATCCCCTCTTTTGAAATTATGTGACCCAAAAATGAAACTTTTTAAAGCCAAAATTCACACTTGGTAAATTTGGCATAAAGCTTATCCTTTCATAGGGTCTTTAATACAATTCTCAAGTGATATTCTTGTTCTTCCTTGCTCTTTGAATAGACAAGAATATCCTCTATAAAGACTACCACAAACTGATCAAGATAGTCTCTAAATACTCTATTCATCAGATCTATGAAGATAGCATGGGCATTAGTAAGAACAAATGGCATCATTGTAAATTTATAGTGTCCATACCTTCTACGGAAAGTCATGTTTGGTATATCCTCCCTTTTGACCCTTAATTGATGATACCCTAAACGAAGATCAATCTTGGAAAAGTATTGAGCTCCGCGTAGTTGGTCAAATAGGTCTTCAATGCGTGTGAGAGGATATTTGTCCTTGATAGTGATCTTGTTAAGTTCTCTATAATCAATGCAGAGTCTCATTGATCCATCTTTTTTCATAACAAACAGAACATGTGCTCTCCAAGGTGATGCCCTAGGGAGTATGATTCCTTTATCAAGATTCTCTTGGAGTTGCTTCTTCAATTCCTGCAACTCAATTGGGGCCATTCTATAAGGTTTCTTTGAAATAGGCAAAGCACCCGGTACGAGTTCTATTGAAAACTCAACTTCATGATAAGGTAGAAGACCTGGAAATTCCTTCGGAAAAACATCTTCAAACACCCGTACAATGGGAATATTCTTAATCGTGATTTTCTCACCAACCATTTGAGATAAATAACCTTCATTTAGTGGAATCAAGACCCCTAAGATGGAAGAAATTTTTAATGGAAGGTTATGTTCATCCCTGCATCGATAGACAATCATAGATTGATCTGGAATATGAAATGTGACTTCCCTTATTTGGAAATTGATATGGGATCCATATAGAGAAATCCAATCCATGCCAAGAATCACATCAAACTCCACTATAGGAAGGATCACAATATTTTCAGGAAGCACTTTCCCACAAACATTAATCGGAGAAGAATTATAAACTTTTGATGCAACCGTTGTGCCATTAGGAGTTGTCACAGCCAACTCAACATCTAATTGTTGAGGTAATACGGTGATACCCTAAGAAAATTCTTCAGAAATAAATGAGTGGGTGGATCCAGAATAAAAAAACATTTTCTACTTTAGAGTGGATGGTAAGTGTACCTCTCACCACTTTGTTGTCATAATCCACATCGCCGATAATATTTTCATGTGACTTTCCTTTGTCTTTGTCCTTAAGAGTTTGTTTACATCGATCATCTTCATCTAACCTTGGATTTGGGCATTGATTGGCGTAATGCCCCACCTCCGTGCACATGAATCATTGAAGTGTAGTAGGTTCATTCTGTGTATCCCTTCCTTTGATTGCATCATTAGACATATTCATCCAATTATTTCAACATTCAATTGCCCGATGACCTTATTTTCTACACTTATAACATTTTCTGGTCCCCTTAAGACAATTTCCTCCATGTTTCTTTCCACACTTTGAGCATAAGGGAAAACTCATCTTCTTTTTAGTGTAGTCTTTAGATTTTCCTTTTAATTGCATATTCATCTTCTTATCAAACCCATGATACTGATGAGTTACACCAATCTCCATCTAAACCTTGAGAGCACACCAAACAATTTTCTCGTCGCTATTGAAGTCCTTTATGGCTAACGCCCTTCAAAGACATGGTTTTAAGCCACTAAAGAATTGATCTATATTACTATTAGGTTGGATAATAATTCTGAAAGTGTACCATGAAAGTCTTGTAAAATTTGCTTCATAGGTACCAACAGATTCATCATCCTTTTTCTTTAGTTCAAGAAACTGCTTCTCCATCTTTGTTCGAAGAATACGAGGGAAATACTTATTGAAAAATAAGTTCTTCAACTCGTCCCATTCCATGGACTCAATTTCATCCCTTTTCCTTGTATTCCTAATAAGATTCCACCATTGACCAGCATCACCTTCCAAACGATACACTTCTAGGATGACATTATCATGTTCAAAACATTGAAGAACAGAAAATATCTTTTCAGTGGAACTGATCCATTGTTTATCCACTAATGGATCAGAAGACCTGTGGAATGAAGGTTGATGCTGCCTCATGAAGGATTCGACAGAATTTTGCTCCCTCCTTTTCTCATTTAGAAGTCCAGCATGGTTCATTGCTTGAAAATGTTATGTGAGAATGGCTACAAGATTTTTCATTCCAGCTCCCATAATGTTTGGTTTCTCAGGGGGACAATCATTGCATTGCCAGTCGCATTCCGCATTAACACAGTTTCTTCGGGTTCCAGCCATTTTCTAAAACCAAGAATAATAGTGTGAGCAACACTAATTATAATAGGAAACCACATAATCAAGAATAAAATTTCAGACATAAGGTCTTATCATAGGTTGTTCATGGCCATTTCTAAAACACTAAGATTGTGTTCTATGCTTAAACATATCCTTAGGTTTCTTACTAAGGCTTTCACATCCTAGTTTCCAAAGGTTGACTATACCTTTCCTCTGATACCAACTATAACGACCCACTACATAAATGGTTAATATATCAAAATTGATGCATACTTATTACAACATGTAACAAAACCATGAAAGGACCGTATAGGTATAGTGTCTTTAGAAACTGGGAAACATAAACAACTGGTTCATAAAGCATCTACACTGTCTCCCATTTATTTCATCATATATATAATCCCTTTTTGGCATATATTACTTAATAACCATCTTCCTGACCTGGGTAAAGAAAAATACAAAAGGGTGAGCTCAAATTCTCAGTACGGGTAAACAAAAGATATATCAATCACATCAAATTTATAAGAACATAACATTTTGGAAATCATACCCTGCAAAAGAGCTCGTAATTTCATAACATGGGATAAATCATGGTAGTGAAATTTAATCCCAATAATCATAACATAAAACATGAATCTTTGTGGCATATACACATAATCATAGATAATCATTTCTTATAAGTCAAGACTTATAGACAAGACTATCTTAGTGGACAAAGTCCATTTCTGAACCGAGTTCACTCCTCATTTCAGTCCTGTTTCACTGAACCGGTTAAACCTGCCGTTCCAGCCATGTCTATCTCATGAGATTTAAAATTTTTACCCAATGAATTGGAGAGATATATATGTCCCACCCATCTCATAATGATACCATTTTTATGTGGGCCACAAAATCATAAACCATACATCATAGCATAACCCATGTAATAAAAATGGGATTCTTAAACATCGTGACATCATAAAACAATTCATATAAGATAAAGGAATTAATAAAAATAATTCCATCACAACATAATCAAATAAATGTAATAATAGGGACAAAAACAGAACCCTTTATTATCTTAGATGGAAAATAATTTTGATAAAACACATGAACTCCATTATTGATGAAAATATCATTTCTACTTCAAAAACACTTTTACCTTCTTAACATGTCATTCAATTCAAAACTAAAAGAAGTTGGTTAAAAAATAACCTGAAAACTTTTAAAGGATGATTCTTGGAAATAATTTTTTAAAAATACATTCATGCTGTATAAATTAAAAAAACATTCTTCTCGTACTTTTGTCAGAAAAGTCAAAAAGTACCTCGTACGAAAAACGACAAAAGATTCCTTTCATATCTTTTACTAAAAACTCCCCCAAGGGTAAAATTGGATTTAAACAAATTTAGGTGGATGAAAATAATATTACATATTGAGGAAACATGGATGTGTATGATAAAATACACCCCAGTAAATACCAAAGTATAAACAATCTCGAATAAAAATGAGATTGTAATATTTTCCCTTACCTTAGGTCCGATATGCTTTGTACATGTCCGAACCTCCTGTATAATGATTTAAATAATGTCATTAACTTATTACAGAATCGTATTCATTGTTATGATATCATATATGGTCATATTCTTAGCATGTTATTAGTAATATTTCATTACTACTTGTTATTCGGGTGTTTATTACTTTTTGTTCTTATGCGTGTTTTGTCGAATAAATTCGTATTACTCTTTATAGGATATAGATACATCATTTACAGTATGGTATTAGTGTAATATATATCATATTCATTCATTAAATTCATTTATATAATCCTTATTCAATTATGATCATATAGAACGAGTCGCATCACATCGTTGAGACGGCATGCCGTACGTACGCACGAGCGATGATATCGTTCCCATGATCATGGAATTTTATTGAAGTGTATGTATACTATTTCAGAATCAATATCACTTTAAAATAATCATATATAGTTATTATGTACACCATTATACCCATCCAAGTAATGTGGTGGTGGAAAACAGAATACACAACAGCGCGGAGACGGTATTCCGTATGTACGCACGTGCGGTGATTTCGTTTTCCGTAGGATGGATAAGAGGTGAAATGGGGTTGTTTCATATTTATAAAAAAATATCATTATATGAGGGATACTGATGTTATTACCTCATAATGAAACTACTAATGAAGAGGGAGGAGAAGAAGAATGGAACTTGAAGAAAATGGTAGAAGGTATTACCTCTTTGTAAAAGTGCCTCCTTTAAACTTTCACTTAGGGCCCTAGAGTTGGTATTTTGATAAGACCAGTACCACTATTAGGTTTCTAAGGAAGTGGGGAAGTGAAATGGGAAGGGGTTGGCTGATCTTGAAGGCACAAATTGCTGTGAGGTAGAGAGGGAGGAGGTGTCGTTTTATAAGGGAGGAGAAGGGCACCTTTGGAAGGTGTGGAAATATTATTTTATTATAAACTTATCTTCGGTTTCAAAAGGACCAAAAATCATTATTGATGAAGATAAGATGACTCATATTCGAAATAAAATCATCCAATCAGAATTGGACATGTTTTGGAAAATATTTTAATCATTATAATCTTATTTATTTAAATCATTTATTAATGAGGTAAATACTTCATCATTTTTGTGTCATAAATAATTTAATTTATTTTGTGTCTAAAAATTATAATAAAACTATCATTATGTAGGAAATCCCTTTTTATTTCCAATGAATATTTATAGTCGAAAATATAATTTATCTATCCCCTTATAAAAATTAATTACTAAAGGATTTTTGTTAATGTCAATTTTGTCTTTACATTAAATTAATTAATCCAAATTGTCATTGTCACTACAAAGTGGCTCAATGGGGTCCCAAAATTGACCCAATGATGCCCATGGTCGGCAAATACTCATCCAATAAGGGTAGGACAAGTTTCATGGTAATTTCGAATTATTATAATATTCTTTTAACCTTCAATTACCATATTTTCCTTTAACTGTAGTAAATAAAAATTATCGTAGTTACTATTCCCAATATCAAAAAAATAAAAGTAACCTATTAAAATAATTTGTACCCACTGATTCCAAATATGGAATCCATGTTTCAAAATTAAAAACACATAAGTTTCAGAAATTAATTTAAAATTAATCCAGTTGTTAAGCAAACTGGTTTTAAAAGTTAAAACATTGCCAAAGATTGAAATGTTTTTACCTATGAATTCAATGTAAAATTAATTCTAATGAAATAAATTATATTCAATGGTAAAAATATATTCTATTTATACTTTAAAAACATTAAATATTATAATTTAACGATATAATGTATCGTGATGAAACAAGGTGTTTTTAATTAAAATAGCGCGTGTTTTTACTATTCATTAAAATATGAAAGTTATCAGAATAATATGAAAATTGTATCCAAAGTAAATTTTTATATCTTGATTCTAAAGAAGAATTTTATTTTGTAAAATTGAACTTATAAAATTGTCAAAAACTATATTTAATGTGAGTGCTCCATGAAAAGGCGGTAAAACTGTATTTTTTTAAAAATTCTTCTTTTATCCCAAAAACTGATTTTGTTTTCATACCTCATTCTAGAAAATGTATAAGATGAATTAAAATGTTATAAAATTAAAAATTCAGTTCATAATATTAATAACGGCTAGTATTATAATATATAATTGTTTAGTGAAACTCGGTATTGCGTATGACGTAAGCTATCGAGGAAGGACGCAGTTGCGTGTAAAGAAAGCCAAGCTAGCGTTGTGTGTAGTGAAAGATTTATTTGATGATTTATATAACATAAAAACAAAATATTTCTCATAAATGTCTCGGGTGTTACAACCATACTCCCTAAATTTAGAAAAAATTAATTGATAAATCAAAAAGCACTTATTTCCCTTTCATGGATTCAACTGAAAGAATACATTTATCTTTGTATGGTTCCCCCTTTATGACCTTCATTTCCACATCTATAACATCTTCCCACCCCATTAAAACATTTTCCATGGTGTCTCATTCCACATTCTTGAGATATATCTTGTTGAATGTTTTTCCCATATGATCATCATTTCCTAAACATTCTCATGGAATAATATCTCTCGTATATGATGTTTTAGAAAATTTATTAATGTTCAAGTGGTTAATCATGAATTATAATAGTTGTATTAGAATAAACACAATAGTTATCATTGATGATATAATGACATTTAGTTTATTATTCAAATATCGACTGCATTTTAATTCACATTAATTATTATATTAGTGACCATTGAATCTATACATTTACCCCAAAAAAATGTTAGTGTTACTATATCAATAAAATCGTCATCTAATATCTTATGACAAGTATAATCACTATTTTATACTTATTCATTTTATGTTAACATTATTCAATTTATTTAAATAACTATTACTCATTCTAATTTTCTATCCATTATTGTCATATACAACTTGTATCATATAATCAAATAAAAACCTAAAATCTACAGTTATCGAAACCGACATATGATATCACCTATTAGGCTAAAACCTTAATCATTACATAATATTGAATTATGTAAATAATTTGACATTATATCATATTTATGATCGTTTCATGTTTAGAGCCTTATTGAATTAGGCCTTTACTCATACATAACAATTTAAATATTACAATGTTGAAATTCTATTCGCTGTCTATTTTTATGATAAAATAATTTTTTCTAAAAAAAGAAACATCGTTTTGTTACATGTTTCATCATCATAACTTTTACTTGATCCCATTATTGACTATATTCACCTTAAAATCCTATAAAAATATTTCAAAACTTATTATGAGAATATAGACACTCAGTATGGGACACACAATGAAGAAGAACTATTAGATATTTAAAAACATGTAAACCATTAATACTTTATAATATTGTAATACAATTCACCTTTAAGAAGTATAGAATAATCTTCACTGAATAGAAACTCGTTGCCTAATATATTTGTAATAAAAATATTAATATACAAATCATAAAAAACATTAAACATATAATGGTTACTTGGGACATATCCCTTCATAAATTTAATAAACATATGGTCGACTTCCGCATATATCACAAAATAGAAAAGGCGTATGACTGACTTTTATACCCAATTCATTAGAGGTTATCACGTAACCACCCATCCTATTTTTATCATTGAACCATACATATTTGGTTTATCACTTTACATCCCATCATTGGTCTATCTTGTATCCACCATCCAAATTTTTATTCATAATCATTTAATCATAAAACAAAATATAATTAAATTATTAACATTTCACTCATAAATTTCCATTTAAAAACACAATAATCCATTTCAGGATATTGAAATAGTCCATCCATTTTCAATAACAATTTCAAGAACTAAATACAAAAAATAGGCTATAATGGATTTTATTTTAAAAAAAACATCTATGAAAATAATATAATCACAATATTAAATAACAGTTATGGAAGTGGAGAAGTTTTTGTCACCAAATATTCCAAAAAACATTTCTTTTTTATTCTGTAAATAATGTTAAATTCTTTGTATAAAAGGATTAGTTTTTAAAATATTTTAATGAAATTTAAAATACACATAAATTTTATGTTATAATCATTTTATATGTATATAAAAAATATTAAAATCAATAACATGATGGCATGGATTTGGTATTTAAATCATTAAATGTTCAAGGTGTCTCATACCAATTAAGAATTTAAATCTATAACAACATGAAATAATAAATTTTACAAAACCATAAATCATATCATTATAGATAAAATATTGATATTAAATGTCATAGTGGTAGTATATATACCTACTAAAATAATAAATGTTTGTATTATCAATAAATGCATCAATAAAATATGAATGAGCCGATGTCCGTTACAAATGTCATTTTGCTAATAAAATGGATTACTAATTTATATTAAATATAAATCCAAAAAATTAATGTATAAATACAAAATAATATATAAAAAATTCATTTCTCACAAAATCATATAATGAAATAATCATGAAGTATAATCTTAACATAAAAATGAAATGTGGGTTGAGGAATTCCGCAACCTTGAGTCCAACATCACTTGTAGGATCCTTGTTCTTCCCGAATAATAAAAATATGTTAATTTAAAATTATTCATAATATTTTCATTTATATTATTCCCTTTATATAATTAATTACCATGTAATAACAATTACATAATTATTTATGTTCATTTCCCATTTTTTTGATATTTATTACATAAGTCAAAAATAAACATGGTATGATGTCAAAAGTAAATTTGGATGTAATTAACTAAAATAAATAATGTCAAACATGATATAGATATCTTATATAATAATTATATATGTTTTTATAGTAATCTCAAAAGACAATGTAAATTCATTGTTCAAAGAGATGGTAAACCGTACTTATGCATGAACAATATTTTTATATTTATTATAATATTTAATGATTGAAATAAAATGAAATAAATATAAATATGTATAGATATATATTTTAAATAAATAAAAATTAATATATCTTTTATATACTATATTTTATCTAAATATTCCTTAATATATACTATGTGATGTGTGAATGAATCACATTACTTTGAGGAGGCAGTAGTCCTCACATCCCCAAAGGAAGTTATCATTTAACTATAATACGGAAAAGATAAATGTATGTTTAATATAACAGTTACATAATATTAAATATGTAATAGTTTTAATTTTATAATACTATTTCACTTGAAAAATATTTTTAAGAATATCCATGAAGGGAGTAATGGAAAAATAACTAAAACATTATTCATAGAGGTGATTAACCGATATAACTTGGTAAATAATTTTGTTTCCTTGACTAAGAAGAAGTAAAAAATGATATTTATATGATATTTTACTATATAAAAAACACACTAGTATATACATGTTTCTAGAGTTTACATTCATTTTTTATGAATTATCTATGGAGAAAGTAAAAAAATAAAAGAAATTAAGTGGGGCACTTTTAGAAAATTACCTCTTGAATATCCCCTCCTTGAATGACCCTTAAATACCTTGGATTTGGTATTTCATTAAGACCATTAGAACATTGACGGTGGGAGAGTGTGAAGGAGAGGCTTGGGTAAATATTTGAGGAGGTAAAAAGTTTTTTTGGGTTGAAATGTGGAGGGGAGGATTTTTATTTACACGTGAGGATAGTTAGGTTCAAGTGATTAATTTATTGATTATTTAACATTTAAAGATAACCATATAGAAGTGGAATTAAATTACATAAATTTTTATTTTAATTAATGAATTATTGGTTATTTAGGATTGATCTAAACCTCAAAATCTTTTTTAATTTTCTATTTTTTATATATGTTAATCTTCTTAACATTTAATTTTAAAGCATGGGTAATGTTTTATTTTACTAGAGTAGATAACTTATTTTAACATAGTAACGTTTAAATATGTTAAAATGTAATTGACAATTAAACCTAATTTGTGACTCTTAATTCCAAAAACATAATCAAATTTTATCTAATTGAGTTCATAGAATTGGGATGGTTTTATTTAGAATAATGTTCCCAAAAAACTCTAAAAAGTTATTTTTAAAAGTGAAATGATCAAACGATAGAAATGATTTTATATCTAATTTAAATTTGAAATATAATATAACAAACTAAATTATATTATGTGATAAAAACATCATCTGTCTACACGTTAAAAACATGTGAATATATAATATATCAATATAAATAAATTATATGAGATGTTGTTTTGAACTAAAACGCAGTAGTTTTCATTACTCAGTAAAATATAAATTTTTTTAGAAAAATATGAAAAATTTGTCCAAAGTAAATTTTTATGTCTCACTTCCTAATAATAAGTTAATTTTATATTATAAAACATATACAAGTTAAAAAACTAGATTTAAAATGCGTTTAACATCAAAAGTGGTAAAACATTATTTTTAGAAAAAACACTCATTTAATTAGTAAAATTGTATTTGTTCTTATACAAAGACTTAAAAACAGATAAGATCTATTTTAAAAATTATATTTAATTTATAGGTTATAAAATAATCGAATAATAGAGATTTTATTTATTTATATACACAATTATTTTCATTTAAATAATTTTTTCACAAAAACTCATCCTTTATAATCAATTGGTTTTTATTGAATTTCTTTATAAATTTGGTGATAAATGAATAATTATATAAAAATTTATAGAAAAAGTCTTCCAAATATAGTAAATCCTTTTCATTCCAATCATTATAAAATATATTTTTATAGAAATATTATTAAATAATATTATTATATTTTTTATTTATCTTTAATGTGGCGTCTCATGTATACGATTAAACAAAGTGTTTCATTTAAAAACTCTGGATGTTACAATATCCGAATCTTTTGGAAATTTTATCCTCATGATTTTATTTTGTTGTCAGTAACTGAGGTATTAAATTTCAAAATCCCTATATTGAAAATAATCAATGAAAAAATTATTAAAAACATCAATATTAAAAGAACAGAAGGAGCGTAAAAATTCTACATTGGTAAACCCATAAAATAGCTCCATATAGAAAAACATAGATAGAAATGAGAAGAATAATGATCATGTTCTAATAAAAATAATAAAAATAATTTTTAGGAAAATATTAATAATCACAAAGATATAAATTATTGATGGTTTGAACATTATTAAAGTTTGTAGTATTAGAAGTAAGTAGAAAATATTTTTGTTTCAATATCCTTTTCAAAAGGATGTGGAATTCATTTATGTAGTTTACTAAGAAAATTGGGATGTGTCCTTAATTTGTTTTGTATTATTTCACCATTTAACCAATTATTTAACACAAAATTATAATTTTCTCTAAATTTATAGTATCTATGAAAATTTTTTTACACATGAAACACCAGAATAAAATTCTAGAGAACCAAATAATCTAAAACTGATTAACAATATAATTATCCTCTCATTAATCATTATAAAAAATGAAAAGTTTTTGGATAATATTATATAATTACCATAAATTAAAAAACACTGTATATTTAATAACAACTTATAATATATAAAATTCAAAATTAATAACCAAAATTCAAGATAGAACTTTTGATAAATAATTTTCATGAAACATACTCGAGATTATCCAAACTAAAATTTACACAGACAAATTGCAAGGATTTGATAACACAGTCTTCAATTATAATGTTTAACATTTTTCTCAAAATTACACCAATAACACTTAATGATTCATTCCAAAAACAAATTACCAAACTCCAAAACCCTCCAATATAGGTTAATAATTTCCATTAAAACTTTAATTATGCAAACTCTACAATAAAATAAATTATTCTTCCAAAATATAATTCATATTTTTCTTTTAAAAAATATCCCATATTATTTTATTTTCCAGAGGCATATAACTTTCAAAAAAGAGTGAACATCTTCCTAAATTACATTTATCACTTAATTTCAAAATCATTTTCTAATTCAAAGGATATAAATTTGATAAAATATAATTTCCCAAAATCAACTTCTTCTTATTCTATGAACACTTTCAACTAAAAAGGAAATGTCTTACTAACAAGGGATGATTTTTTGGCCAGTTTTAGGTGAGACACCTTTTTCTCCCTTAGTTTGTGGGTTCGATTCAAATGGCCTTTCCATATGTCACAAATTTTATCCCATCCTACGAGTGATCCATTTTCTAAAATTTCAAAATTCTTACAACATTCAAGAAATTATATAAAATACTCAAAAGGACCTTAACATATTTTATCCTCATGTATTATATTATGCCTTTATTTTTTCCATCTCAAATTATAAAATACTATAATAAGCTCAAAACCAAATATCATTTAATCACTAATGGTAATTAATACCTTTCTAATTTTGACCAAACAAATATAGATAATTATTAATCAAATGAAAATTTCACCTAAAAACCATCAAGGTTACACATACTATAAAAATTCGTCCAAAGTAATCATATCATTATAATAGCTTTAATAATTTAAAATATTTCATCATCCATATATCTTGAAAAACTCTCAAATTCAAAAAAATGTAGACATATTAATCATTTAAAATTATACATGATCAATTAACCAATTTTTTCTATCTTATCCCTTAATACTTATTTCGGACAAAAAACATTAATCTTTTACTATGATTCAATAATGTCAAAACAAGAGTCATGAAATAATCCATACCATTGATATTTCGTTTTCAGTTTCCTTGTCATCAATTGGAATAACATTAGGTATTGTTAATCATATATTTTTACAGTCTTTCTAATCTAATTATTGAACCTTCTTCAGGTGACAATGATTTTCATAATGACCATACTCTTCACATTTAATACATTAAATTGATAAATCAAAAATAACTTCTCTTCCTTTCATGGATTCAACCAAATCATCATTTTTCCATGGAATGGTATTGCTTTATTGAATCTATTACCACATATAAAAAATATTCCTATCCTTTTGGACATTTTATATAGTGTTTCATTCCCAATTATTGACACATATGTATTTGACTATATTTTACCTTATGATTATTGTTTCTTAAAGTTTTACATGGATTTATTTCTATTGTATATGATAAATTAGAAAACACTCTAAGCTTAATGTTGTTAACAATGACTCCAGATAGTTTTTTATAATAACCATAAAAGTTCTCATTATTGCTCCTATAACATTATGCTTCTTATTCAGAAAAACACCACATTTTTCATCCCATCCATTGTTAATTTTGTGCTTAATAGATCCATCCATTTACTAAAACAGAAAATGTTGGTGTCATTATAACAATAAAAGCATAAGATAAAATCTTACGAGGAGGACAAGCACTTAAATATATTTGTCTATGTTTTCTCAATGCCACTTAATTTTTTTAAAATATCTATGTCTCATTGTAATATTCCAAAAATTTTGGTTATATACAAGATCTATATTATGGTTAAATAACAACCTATCATCCAACGTTATATAATCTGAAATATAATACCATCTAAAAGGGACATTCTCTATATATTACATAATCTTGAGGTCAGTCAGTAAATTGAAATTTTCTCACATTGAAGATCATTTCATGTTTATAGATTTAGAGTATTAGTCTAGTACAAATATGTAACAACTCAGATATTACATAGTATACACTTCTACTCACTATCCATTTTATTCATAATTTTTATAAAAGAAACAGGTTTTTGAAACATGATTAATCATCATAACTTTTCCTTGATCCCATCATTGACTCTATTCTCCACTATGTCCTGTAAAAACATATCAAGTCTTCTGATGAGCATTAAAAAGATCATTAAAGCATACATGGTGAAGGAAAACTATTATTCAGGTGAAAAAAATAAATAATGAATAATTTATCACAATTAAAAACTTTTCACCTTTATGAAGTAATAAATACCATTAACTGATTATATGCACATTGCCTACCCTTTTGTCATCAAAATATTACAATAAACCCATAAAAAAGATATATAATATATAAAAATAACAATAGAAATAATCATACTTAAAAGGAATAACCATAATGTTTACTTCTACACATATCACTGAATGAATCATCCATTCAAATTACTTCCATACCCAATGCATATGAGGTTATAAAATAACCACTGAACCCTGGTTTATCATGGGACCACCCATCTTTGATTTATCATGTAACCATCCATTTTATGTATATGATGTAACCACCCATCAAATTTCTTTATACCATTATATAATCATAACACATAAAATATAGAAATTATCAACATTTCAATCATAAAATTACATTTTCAATCAAAAGAAATCATTTCATGATACTAAAATAGTCAATCCTTTTCAAAAAGACACACTTTTTATAAAAGGATTCCATTTTAAAAACATTGAACTAAATTCAATATATATATAACATAAAATGTATAATTATTTTATATCTATATAAATAAATATTTAAATTAATATTATAAAGTTAATGATTTGGTAATTAAATAATTAAACATTCATGATGTTCTATATCACATTGAGTTATTATATATTATAATCTATGAAATAATTAATTAACCAAAACATTTAGTAAGAATATTATAGATAATATATATATATATATATATATATCAATAATGGCTATATAAATAGATAATAAAAGAATAAAGGTTTATATTATCAAGAAAAGCATCAATGAAAGAAGATTATGTTAATGTCCTTTACAAAGATCATTTTTTAATCAAATGGATTGATTATGTGTACTAAAAATAAATTCAAATAAAATTTTATATATACATGATAATTTATCCAAAATTCATTTATAAAAAAATCATATCAAAAAATAATCAATAAGTATAAGTCTAACACAGTGAATTGAAATTGGGGTAATAAATTCCTTTACATGAAGTCAAACTCATCTCATATGTACCATTTTGTTCTAGTATAATAATATTTGGATAATTTATAATTTCATTAGAACATTTTAATGTTTAATTTTTCTTTTATACCATTAATTACCATGTTATCACAATTACATAATTATTTGACATCATGTCTTATGTTTTGTCGATATATAGAAATTGAGTCAAAAATTAACATGGTATAATTTCAAAAGTCCATTGGGTGATAAGTCCATACATGAAAGAATATTAAACATGATACTAATATATTTTATATTAATTATATATTTAATATAGTAATACTTTAATACAAACTAAAAAAACATGCATGGATATGACATGTTGTACATACTCATTAACTATATTTTCAATTTACCTGTCGTATTGAAATAAATAAACTTAGGGAAATTTATATATATATTATATCACTATATTATCTTTAATATTTCATTTATATATTATATATTTACATTAATAATACTTAATACATCTAATGGGATATGTGAATGAATCACGTCATTTTGAGGAGGGGTAGTCCACATGTCCCCCAACGAAGATATCGTATAACCAGAACAAGGAAGGTAGGAAGGTTCGATTAATATAAAATTTACAAAATATAAAATATGTTATAATATAAATATAAAAAAATTGTTTGATATTAATTTTTTTATGAAGAGCCATGAAGGTTGTAATGGAAAAACAATTATTCACACATGCAATTAACCCTAATAACATGGAAAACAATTTCATTTCAATGAATAAAAGGGGGTGAGAAACGAAATGTATAAAAGGTATTCTAGTAGAAACATAAAACAATATTATATAAATTATTTTGGAGTTATTATTAATTTATGGATGATGGAGGTGAGTAGGAATTATAAAAATAAAAGAAATTAAGAGAGGTACTTTGAGAAAATTATCTCTTGAATATCCCTTACTTGAAATACCCTTCAAGTGCTTGAATTTTGTAATTTGGTGATAAAATAATCACATAGACATAAATACATTGAATATGATAGGTTTGGGATGATAATATAGTGGAAAATAATAATTTTGTGTGGGCATGTGGAGGTGAGGTTTGTTATTTATACTTCAGGATAGGTTGTTAATGTGATTAATGGATTGATTGTTTTATATTAATATCTAACCATATAGAGTGTAATTAAATTCCAATAAATTTTCCTTTAATTAATTTTATATAATATTTTTTGGTTTGATTGAAAACTTGACCTACCTTTAAATTTTTTTGTTTTGAAAAATGTTAATCTTTTGACTTTTAATTTTAACTCTTGTCAAAATTATCCTTTTAATATGGTAAATTAATTTTTTACAATGTTAATTTTTTTGTATAAAAAAATAAAATTTTCCCTAAAATATAATTTAGAAAATAAAATTTAAAATATGGAATTTATTTTATCTAATTTAATTCACATAAATAGAAAACTTATATTTGAAATAAATTCTAACAACAAAAATAAAAAAGCGGGTATTTTAAAGTGAAAGTTTCAAAGGATTGAGATGTTTTATATCTAATTTAATGTATTAAAAAATAAGATGAACTAAATTAGTTTAATTTAAAAAAATTCATCAAATTATACCTTAATACCATGTAATTTTATAATCCAACAATATAATTAAATTTGACAAAAAGTAGTTTTGAACTAATATTCATTATTTTCAAGTATTCATCAGAATATGAAATTCTTCGGAAAAATATAAAAAAATTATCCAAATTAAATTTTGATATCCAGCAAACAAATAAGAAGTTTATTTTTTAAAATATAACATATAATACTTATAAAAACAATATTTAAAATTTATTTTCCATCAATAGTTGTTAAAACACATTTATCTAAAAACAATAATTTTATCAGTAAAATTGTATTTTCTCTTATACAATGTCTAGACAAAACATAAGAATAATTTTAAAATTTAGATAGAATTCATATTTCATTAATATAATCAAAAAAGTGTTATTTGAATATTTTATCTATATAATTATTCACATTAAAATAGTTTTTCATAAAAACACATCCTTTACATTCATTGGTTTCTATTTAAATTCCAAGTTAATTTTGTAACCTATTAATTATTATTTAAACATGTATAAACCATATTTTCATAATGTAGTTAATTGGTTTAATTAAAACTAGACATATAGATATATGATAACTATCATATTAAATAATAATATTATGTTGTTCATTTCAGCTAATTGTGGTATATCATGTATACTTTCAAACATTTTGTTTCGTTTTAAAAACTCATGATTTTACATATATCATTGGAGAATTAAATCTCAAGTAATCATAAAAATATCCTTAGATAAAATTTTATTATGTAATAATTAACATGTGAGGTTTAAATTTATTTTAGGGTATATAATGTAATGACCTGTTATTTCATAATATATTAACTATTAAAATATATATTATTTAATTGAATGATACTCGAAAAAAAATTAATAATATAGAAAAGGATTGATATATATTCAATATCAAATATAACCATTAAAATAATGAAAATGAATTAGCATGTATGAATAACGGTAACTAAATAATTAATAATATGAATAATTATTTTTTTTACATTTAATACTAATGAATCAAATTTATATTTCTCAAAAAACTATGAAAATATGTTTATACAAACACATATAGTTTCTTAATGATTATGTATTATTTCACGAAACTATTTATATTATGATTAAATATTAATAACTTTTTTTATAATGTGAATAATATATTATAAATTTATTAATTTTTAAATTATAGGAAATAATATTTGACAATTTAAAAAATTATTTTTCAATATGAATTGTTTTAGTCTATATATTATGATTTTATATTATCATTGACTTATAAAATTATATAAAGTTGATTTTAATAAATAAAAAATACTATTTATCATAAAAATATTTTATTATTTATTATTTTTATTATTTCTCTAAATAAATTAATTTTTGGGTGAATATTATATGATCTCATTTATTCAAATAACTTCTATTTATTATAATATTACCATATAATTATGAGTTGTAATTTTATGAAAACATTTTATAAGACCATAAATTTATTTTATTAAGGAATTTATAATTTTTATTTTTATTTTAAAATCATAAAAACATATTTTAAATTTTAGAAATTACATTTCATATTTAAAAAAAAGTTTTCCATACGTTATACATTCCAAACATCAATATTAATTGTTAAAAATATAAAAAATTTAAAGGATTTTTTTTATAAAATGCAATCATTAGGTAATCACTATATAATAAATAGTTATTTATATTTTTAAATCATCCAAGTTTAACCATGTTATCATGTTGAAAAATAACATCATAAAAGTGATTAAACATAGTAGGAAATGAGATAACATGTATAAAAAAGAATGTATATGAATTGTGGAGGGTTTTACTAAATTTATCACATCTCCACTTGATTATATTTCAATTTTTGAGTAACTACACCTAAGAGTGAAAACCAATTAATGATATTATTATTGGTATTACAAAAATGAATATCCACTTTTATATTGAAATGGGAGACTCTATGCGTAACTTCCCCTCACAAATATATCTCTTATGATTGGTTAAAAATATTTCAATCCTCCCTCACACATGAAAAGATTAATTAAAGAGGTCTTATAATTCTCATAATTCAATACCTAAAAGGTTTAATCTTATTCAAAAAGGAGATAACTAAATTGGTTAGGTATATATTCATAACCTCTCTTTGACATTCCTATGTTATGTTACTTTATTTTTCCCTAAATATCATTTCAACAGCTTAATATAAAATATGAATATAATTATTTAAAAGATTATAATGATCATAAAGATATTAACCACCCTCCACTTCTTCCATTAAGGGAAACAAAAACATGAATCATACACTGTGTGGACGACCACCTATATGAGTAAACATTTTCATTTTCTTTAAAGAAATTAAAAGGGTGTAAAAATGAAGAATTTATAATATTATAAATATATTTATGATAATTATTATATTTTAAAATGATAATAACCAATACTTATTTACTTATTTTGTGTAAAATGAAATCTTAACCATGAATATGTGTATATTTCTACATCCACATGACGATTGATTTTCGTTTTTAATTTCATAAAAAACTTATAAAGGTTTTATCAATAATGGGTTTTAAGGTTACATAATTTTTTATGACATTATAAAGGATTTGGTGTGAAATATTAGATAGTCTTTTAATTATATGATCAAATTAAATAATAATTAATCCATTCATTTAAAACGAATGTAATTAGTGGAACACAAAAGAATTATATTTTGTAATATATTAATGTCAATTAAATAATAATATATTTCATTAAATTTATAATATAAAATATTTTTAGACACTATTTTATTTCAATATTAAATAGGTGTAATTGTTTTAAAAAAAAACTTATCATAATTATCGCCAATCATTGTAGGTTCATGTTTGGCTGGTTTAACCAAATACATGAG
This sequence comes from Viscum album, assembly GCA_963277665.1. Taxonomy (NCBI): domain Eukaryota; kingdom Viridiplantae; phylum Streptophyta; class Magnoliopsida; order Santalales; family Viscaceae; genus Viscum; species Viscum album. The sequence continues at coordinate 1,118,333,279 of OY728146.1, forward strand.
AAATTCTATGAAAATATAAAAATGGTGAGTATAAAAACGTAATTACTTTTATAATATGATACACATGCTTAAATAATGATGAATTTTTTTTCCTGATAGTATATATAAATATTCACCCCATTAATGAAAAAGATAACCATCCTATGTTAGAAATATTTTAAAATAATACATTATTTATTTTAATCATCCTATATATAGACCAAAAAATCCATGAAATGAAATTTAATCATTAATAAAAAATTATAATTCATCCATTATATTGATATAATTTATATTTTAATTATGAACTTTGAAAGGGGAAAAAATAAAAAAAACTCATACTAGACTAATACTAATGGTCAAAACATTAAACAATGTTATAGGAAAATATGAAAAATAAAACTAATATACATCTATATAATAATTATAAATTGAAATTATAAATAGTGTTATGTATGAATATGGTTCCTAAAATAGTTATTAAGATTTTTATATTCTTTATAACTATATTTATTGGTTATTTCATTAATAAGGGAAACCTAGTTAGAGATTCGTTGTCTCAAATGAAAATCCAATTAGACTTCTTTATACGATACAACATGTCTTGTTTTTCTAATGATTTATAAACATCCTTAATTTCATTATTATATTTATCATGTATTAATTAATGATATTAAATATCATATTTAACTTATAACATTAATTTGATTTTGATTCAAATGTTAAAAAGACTAATAATATTTTTTGCGGATCAAATCACTTCCTTAGGTCATAATCACTCTTTATAAAATATTATCATTCAATATTGATCTAAATTATCCAATGATGGATATATGTATTATTTAAATAATATTTTAGATGTCAAACCATTTTTACACCAAATCCTTATTATTCTATTATTCCATTTAAATGTATATTTTTTTGATTAGTTCCAAATTATTTTCTATGTATTTTATTTCATAATATGGTTTTATTCTGTACAATATTATAATCTATATTTAGGATATATATTATGGATACTTTTATATTAATATAAAAATTATAAGTAATAAATTTTAAATGGAAAATTTATTACAATTTTAATGAAGAGGGTTTAAAAAGGTATTTCAATATATTTTGAAGGTTTTTGAAAACTATAAAAATAATTTTTTTAATCATTATATGTTACAATGAGTAACTAAAGAAGTGGGTGTATTGAGTTACCAATAAAATTTATATTTAAAAAATCATTAAATTAGTCCAAAAATTTTAATAGAAAATTTTCATTTAATCAAAATTATAGTTTGATATATGTTTTTTATTTTAAATTATTTCTTAGTGATTGATTAATTTTCATTTATATAAATATGGGAAGTCAAATTAACTTTTTAAATAAACTTTCTCATACAAATCCTTATGTAAATAGTAGTTAATAATAACTACTATTAGAGCCGTTTGGTTTATATTTTAAAATAAGAATCTTTATTTCATTGAAATAAATGAAAAATAAAATCATGAAGTTCAATAAAACAAGTAGTTAAATCTAAAGAAGAGACCTAATCCCCTTATATTTACAATTACCCGCTAATAATGAGATTATAGAACTACAATCTAATACGCAACTTAATTTTTTTATAAAAATGTTTCGTATAAATTTTATAGCATTAAAATCATATTACATATTCATTCGTGGGAAGAAAACTACTCATGCCACATGGGGACCTTCACCATAAAGACAATGGGATTGCAGATGATAAGTTATATAAAATAATATCTATTGTTCTCTAATTATAACACATGATTCATCTAGTTATGATAAACTGAGAAAAAACAAACTCTCAATAAAATATAAATAAATATTATATATAAAAGTTAATGCTAAATGGTATATAGTGTATCATATGCAGAAATTTATATAAATGTGTCTTGGTTGGGAGATTGAATGATTATCTAGAAGTATCTTTAAAATATATCACTACATAGTTTCCATTTTATATTATTAGTTTTTTATTTTTGACCATCAATGAGTTTTATGCTTCTATTGATGAATATCTATAAGAATATTGTGTGTAATATCATTTGACGATCCTTCTATTATTCTGAAATTTGATAGTTCTACATTATATTTTCATATAATGGAGTATTCAGAAAATGTGACACATTATATATATCCATTGAAGAATAATCATCTAGACCTTTTGGATCCATGTACTAATCTCTGGCATTGTCTTCAATAAAACACTACAATAACTAAGAATGTAATAATAAAATAAAAATTTTAATCAATTTCATTAATATTTAAGTTGAATAATTTTAATTGAATATAGGTATAACAATGATAGTGAATCTTATCATTGAGGATATATTTGGGGGTGACTCATCCTCACGTTTAATCAGCTCGATTGCAACAAATCTTTAATAGTGAATCAACTTGGTAATGATTAAATTGAGATAAAATAAAAAGTGGTATCAAATATAAAGAGACATGGAATTATTGATATGTAAAATATAAGGGAACTTAATGTCTTCAGTGGTAAAGTAAATAAAATTTCAATAATTAAGGTATCATAGAAAAAGAATAGATGTTCAAAGATAATGAGTCCTAATAAAGATATTGAATCATGGAAACATGTAGAATAAATAAATCCAAATGGGTAAGGAAACAAAAAAAACTGATATCAAGGAAATAGAGAAAATTTCATAAATCAATATTTCAAAAATTGTTCACTCCCTTAGGGGATTACCATATAATAATACGAAGAAACAACAAAGAATAAATAAATATATGAAACATTATAGATATATAAGATTGGAATCCAATGAAAACAAGAAAGAAAAATAATATCAAAGAATATATAAATATGTATCAATGGAAAAATAATCATAGAGATTAATTATTTTAGTGACATGTCACAAATAACAAAGAGCCAAAAGATTAAATCCCTCAAATAGTACAAGGAATGTAAATAAAATAAGCCCCTATAAAACAATATTGGCTAATAAATATAACTTCTATCATTAGTAGAATTATTAGTAGGTCCATTAAAATTTTCAAAGGTATTAGGGATAGATGTAGAAGATGACAATGTTATACTAGTGGAAGGAAATGTTCATAATTTTTGAGTTAGGTCAATGACAATGACTCAACAGAGATGCCAGATGGATTTTCTGGGATTTATGTTGAAGGGATGAAACTAATGAGTTGTAGGGTCTACAAAATAATAAGAGGTGTGGTTTTCATATTAATGGCCTATAGAGACACCACTAGCATTTCATATAAATAGAGTAAGGGATTCATGATATTCAAAAAGTACATGATAATATTTCCTCCTCTCTCCAAAAAAAAATATTTAATATCCTCTATAAATAACTTATAGATATGTAGAGAAACATTTATCTAGTTTAATTGTCTACTGATATCCCTAGAAAAATGTGGAATCCTTAGATTCTAAACATAAAACATGAAACGAGTATTCTATCCATGTTTGGTGTACAACATAGGAAGGTAATATTTTTTCCATTATGATGGTTTCAAAATCACTTCAAACATCATTTAAAAAATTACATTCTAGTTTTTATGTGTCTTGACCATGCTGATGAATCCATCTCAATTCATCTTAGTGGATAACGTTAATTTAATCCAATGTAGAATGATGGTCCTCTCGATTATAGTGTCGATCATCTTAGAATCCACTAAAACTGAGAGAATAGGAGAACTAAATTAGGAATCATCTAAAGGTAAACTCTCATAACTTTCCATCATAATAGCCCGAGTGGATGTAACCGAGGATTATATTTCCTCAATAACTAATATCATAGACTCCTAGTCACTATCTATCAATAATTTCCCTATCTCCAATTCCAAATTATGACGATAAATCTATAGATGAATATGACACAAATCATTATCAAATCATTTTCTAGTTTATTCATGACAATGACGAGTGATAGGGGTTCCTAACACATCAAAACAAAACAAAATTACATGAATGTTTTGTCTTAGAGACTCTAGGTATTCCCTAGATATACAATTTGGGAGAACTGATTCAGTAGTTAGAGGTATAGTAGGATTTATAGGCTCTGGTCTATCATTATGAGCATATAAAGGAAAGAGATGAAACTTAATCAATGATCCATTAGGGTAAATCCCATATCTAGTAGAGATAGAAGGCACACCATCCTTTTCTTTGCCAATATTTTAATCAACTGAATCATTATACACAATAACAATAAACATTGAACTTGGAGAAGGATCCCCTATATAGGGTACATCATCATATACTTAGGAATCCCAATTCTATTCAACACCCCCTCAAAATTGATGGATTATGAATAGTATAGTAAAATATATATATATATATATATATCCTTTAAATTTCACCCATTAAGAATTATTAGTATAAAATTTGATAAAAATAGGTGATTTATCCCCATTTAAAGGTACTTAGATTCATCCTCTATGATAAACAACATCATCATCTTGGTTATTGGTAAATTATCTATCCATAGGGTTATATCAAGACATATATAGTCTCTCAACATTTCCACTACAAGGTGAGATTGGTCTCTCCATCTACCCAGTTAATGAAACAGACCCAATATGTGATATATAAGGTGCCTGAAGCCATACAACATCAATATCATGATCAGGTCCTCTACTAGAAATACATACATACCTATCACCATCTACATTATCAACGTTACCATATTTTTCTCATTCCTTGTCAAAGAGTTCCTCAAACTCTTTAGAATATTTAGATGAATATAATAAAATTTTATCATCATATGAATTTTATATCTTAACATCATAACTATATTTATCAATTAACAAATCCGTTCTAGTAGGGAGATTGGTATGATGAAAGCTATGGAAAATGGTCATACTTGTGATTTTAGTGATTTCTAGGTCACTAACCTCCCCCACTAAATATCCCACCCCCTACTCAACATCATCTCCCTATTCTTATTCATTATCAGATTACTCATATATCTCATCTGGATCCATGATATGATCCACTAGGATATTAGTTTATATTGGATGATCATTTGTATTACAATACACATAAATGATTTCATTTACTTGAACACATTACTTCATCAAAGGGTTCCATCTCACCCTCATCGATATAAAATTACCTTATACAATGAAATTATTCCATACTTTTCCTTCCCATATTACTCTTAATATATCACAAACATTGTTTCCAAAAAATTTAAATACACTACAAGTTATTTAAAGAGTTTGATCTAGAAGATAACCTACAAATATCAATCATATAAACTACATGTTTTTTTCATTGATTGATAATATCCCCAATTATATAAAGTATCATGAGGTACTCATTGTGGTATCCCATGGTTTTGATGTTCACATTCATGGGATATAAAATATTACGGTGAAACATGGACAAAATCATACCTACTACATCCATCTTAGTGGTAGTAGGTCTTATCAGAGTTCAATGACCATTTAAATTTATAAAGACATATTCATAACTAAATAATGAAGGGTTTTTATTATCATACATTGATAATATTCAAAGGCCCCTTAATGATGAACATTCTAAAATCAATCCCATTCCCCTAAAATATTGTTAATTTATTTCCATAAATAATATATTGAATCTGTTCATTCTATTTGTTAAATATAAACATAGAATACTTATAGAACTGATTAGCTAACCTGGGATAGAGAGGCTGGACAATTCTAGATAACCATCCTACCCATAATTTTTCATGGATCACCCTTATCAGGGATGAATCACTAAAAATAAACCAATTTTCATCAACCTATTCTTTGGATACTTATATATGATTATCCAGTTGTGAGTTTTTTCAAACAATTACATATTATCTTAGTCAACCTTTCAATTTCATCTATTTCTTCAATTACTCATTAGAAGAAATTTTAGGTTTCATCACTCTCCCATTTTAGAGAAACAAATATTGATGCAAGGGCGTAATAAGGATGATCATCAAGAGAGAATGACAGTGATGTAGTTTGGGAGACTGTGCATGAGTGAGAGTTATTCTAATTCATACAAAATGCATGATATTTCATTAAGGGATTTAAAATTATAAAATACATCCAAAATAAACGAATAAAAAAATTAATACTAATGATTATTACTGGTATAAAAAATATAAATAGAGATATGTAACTATCCCAAAGTTTACATATAAGGCCCCAGCCTTAAACATTACATAATATTGAATTAAATAAAGAATTCACATTGAGGATCTTTTCAGGTTTAGAGTTTTAGAGAAATAGATCATAACTATTACATATCAAAATCAAATTACACATTAGACACTTCTACAAAGTTCCCTTTTTTAGAAAACATGAAATCTTAAGAAAATAGTCATGTCAAGTTCCATGTTTAAGACACCATGAATTTTCCTTGATCCCATCCCTGACCCTATTCAACATTATGTCCTATGAAAAACAATTCAAAAAGAACTTGGGGTGAGCATAAAAATCTTATTAAGGGATACACAAAGAAGGAAAACTGTTAGTTTTTCAAAACATCAATTAAACTATGAAAACATTATCAATGTAACACTTATGACCTTGATGAAGTAGTAAGTACTCTTCACAGAATAAAAGATCATTACATACCCTTTTGTAACCAAAATATTACCATAAAACCCATATAAATAACACATAACATATAAAGGTAACTTGGGACATAATCATAATTAAATGGAATAACCATACGGTCAACTTCCACACATATCACTTAATGGAATAGCCATACGGCTGACTTCCACACATATCACTTAATGGAATAGCCATACGGCGAACATCCATACCCAATTCATTGGAGTTTATAACGTAACCACCCGTCCCGATATTTAAAGCACCACCTGTCATGTGGTTTATCATGTAACCACTTATCAAATGGCCAAGTACCATTATAAAATCATAAGACGTAAAACAAATATAATGGAATGAAAAAATTTCCACATTTCGATCACAATATATCACTTAAATATATTGACATAAAAAATACATTATAAAAATACATTTTTAATACCAAAATACATAAAATGGTATATGTTATTTATTTCATTTTAAAAATACTACAGCTTTTTGGGGAAGCCAAGGACCAAATAATACTAGCAGCGGCAGAAAAGGTCGTTGTTAGTGCGTACGTCAAAATAAACATTCCTTTTTGTAATTTAGTAAAATGATTCATAGAAAAATACTCCCTTTTAATTAAATGAAAAGTCAAAGGTGTTTTATACAACGTATATAATAATGTCTTGTATTCGAACAAAATATGCCTCAATGAAAGGAGATTGAGATGAAGTCCCTTACCTCTTGTCCGACTTGACTCGATCTCTCTTTAATATCCCGAATAATAAAACCGTGTTCATTTCTACTTGCATAAGAACCTTTTTCAATCTTATAATTCCTTTTATATCACCTATTTCCATGTTATAAACATTATGTAATCATTTATGTTAAAAATGTTCGTTTTGTCGATATTTGGTTCTTAAGTCAAAAATGGACTTCTTACAATTACATGTTGTTCATGTGGTCAAAGGTTAATTATATCCAGAATGATATTCATGATTTGGATATCATATATATCATATATATCCAGCATATACATGTATTTATAATAGTATATAACATTTAGAGGTAAGAAATGAAATGCACCGTTCATGGAGATGGTAAGCCGTACATACGCATGAATGCTACTTTCATTTCTATTTTGTATTTAATGGAGTGAAATCATAATGATATAAAAGTATATTATAATTCCAGTATAATATAATATGTAATATCATTAACTCCATCCTTTATATGTCCCACATATGGCATTAACGAATCAAATCGGTTTGAGGGGGCGATAGTCCGCACTTCCTAAAATGAAATTATCGTGTTTACCCATAATTGAAACCATAAAGGTATGCCATAAATGAAAAATACAGAAGCATAAGGAAAAAATACACATAATATATATCATATATTAAATGTTTTACATCTTAATGTCCATCATTAAAGGTGTTAAAAGAAGATTGAACAATCATCATTTCGTGAGGTAGAAACTCATCAACCACAATAAACAGTATGTTCCTTAACCATTAGACGGAGGTGTCTGTAAGTGTAAATCAAATAATTCTCATAAACAAATACAAGTATATTTAAGATACTGTTGTGGTTTAAAAATAAAGGAATAAAAAGATTTTATGGATTAAGAGAAGAAAAATAAAACAAAGGAACATAAGAGAAGACATCACCTTAAATTCGGTTAACTCTTTTTGATTTGAGCGAAAGGCTTCCTTGGGAAGACTTCATCCCAACATGAGGCTTCTAGGAGAAAGAGAGGGAATTTGATAGATTATTTAGGCAGAGGTTGGTCGAGCAAAATGGCTTGAGTGGTGTAGGTAAGGTGGTAGAGGTGGGGGCCTTTTATAAGAGGTGAGTAATGGCACTCTTGGAAAGTCAAGAAATGTTACTTTATTATATAATGAGTTTCAAATATTAAAGGTCCAAAAATTATATATTTCGAGGATATGGTGATAAGAGTTCGAAATCCACCCATCCAATAGGTTTTTGACAAGTGTAGGTCTTAGATTTTATATTATCTTTTCATTTTATTTAAACCATTAAGTTATGAGGTAATCGCTGCATCATAATGGTGTCATAACAAATTTAATTCATTTAATGTCCAAAAATTATAAAAAAATATATCAAGGTAGGAAATATTTTTATCTTTCCAATTAGTATTTATAGTAAAAAAAATTGACTTGTATTACAACATGTTTAAATTGTTTTAGTAAAACAATACATGTTTGTGACATTTTTATTTCAACCTTAAATAAAAATTATTAATGTAATTTTCTTACCCAATTGGCTCCATGGGGTCCCCAAGTTGACCCATGGATTTTCTTGGTCAGCCATGACACATACAATAAGGGTTGGACATGTTTCAAGGTAATTTCATATTATTATAACATTATTTCTACCTTAAATTACACTAATTACCTCTAATCGCGATTAATAAAACATAAACGTTACTATTCACCAAAAAAATTATTTTAATCCTATTGAACCAAATTTTACTTCTTAATGAAAACCATGTACGTCGGATTTTTGAAATTCAATTAAAAAAAGTAGAAAATTTTCATTTAAACGAAAAATTAGTTTTTTAACTACCACTTAGTGGTTTCATTTTTCATCAAAAATTGATGTTTTTCAGAAAAATACCAAAAATTCACCCTAAGCTATATTTGATATTCCAAATTCAAAAATGATGTATATTTTACAAATTTTAAAACATATAAGTTGCATAATTTAATTTAATAATGAATTCCCACTATCAAAACAAATTGCATGTTTTTAAGATGCAATATCTATCAAAAGATTGACACTTGTTTAAGTCCAATTTCAATGTGAAATTAATTTTAATAACCACCACTGGATTAAATGGTAAATATATATTCAAATTTCACTTTAAAACAAATTCAAAATATAATCTAATCATATAAATAAATTATATTAAAAAGGGTTTTTGAATTAAAATACAACATTTTTCACTATTCAATAAAAATGAACATTATCGTAAAAATACCAAAAATTTACACAAAGTAAATTTTTATGTCCCGATTCTATAGAAGAATTTTATTTGGTCCAATAAAATGTATAAGAGTGACCAAAACTACATTTAATGAGGGTTCTCCCACAAAAGGTGATAAGTCGACCTCTTAGTGAAAATTAGAGTATCTATGCCTAAAATTTAATTATTTTCTTATTTTAAGCCTTTTTCTTTTATTGGATACATGTAAAAACATTTAACAAAATAATATAATCATATTTAAGTAATTTATATTCATTCTCGCCAATACAATAGCTACATGTTAACTACCATTTAAAATAATATTATTATATTACTAGTGTGCAATGTAAGATATCAAAGAAACTCGTTGTTGCGTATCAGGTACGCTATTGAACATAGAAACCCCATTAAAGTAAAATTAATATTTAATTCAAAAATATTAATAAATATGAAATTGTATTATTCTTTATTTACCTAGGATGTTACATCCTTCCCCTCTTTTGGGAATTACATCTTTACAATTTTATTCACTTATCAAAATAAGTGGGGGTATTTATCCATCATAGCATTTTCAGATTCCCACATCGCCTCTTCAACCATATGTTTTTTCCAAAAAACCCGTTACCTGGTAAATTACCTTATTCTGCAACACTTTCCCTCTACGGTCAAGAATCTAGATTGGTTTTTCTTCATAAGGGTGATTCTCTTCCAACTAAACTACCTCTGGGCTCAAAACATGAGATGGTTCTGGCATATAATTTCTCAACATTGAAACATGAAAAACATTGTGTACCTGGGACAAACATGGAGGTAAATCCACTCGGTAAGAACCAGATCCAACTCTCTCCAGAATTTCATATGGTCCAATGATCCTTGGACTCAGCTTTCCTTTATTCTCAAATCACATCACACTTTTCCATGGTGAAACTTTGAGAAAAACATGATCACCAACCTCAAAAGATAGATCCTTCCTCTGGTTATCCGCATAACTTTTCTGCCTTCTTTGAGCTCTTCTCATGTGTTTCTGAATCAACTAAACTTTTTCTGCCATCACTTCTACCAATTCTGGTCCTATCAACTTCCTTTCACCCATTCATCCTAAAAATCTGGAGTTCGACACCACTTCCCGTATAATGCCTCAAATGGAGCCATCTGTATAATGGAATGAAAACTGTTATTATATGAAAATAAAACCAAATAAAGATGTTGGTCCCAACTTCCCTGATAATCTATAGAGAAATCACGTAGAATATCCTCTAAGGTCTGAATTGTCCGTTCTAAATGCCCATATAACTGAGGATGACAGGCTGTACTAAAATTTAATTCAGTGCCCAATGACTTCTAAACGCCTTTCCAAAAGTGAGACGTAAACATGGGATCATGATCAGATACAATGGAGAGGGAAACTCCATGCAACCTGATTATATCTTTAACATACAACCAAGCAAGATGATCTCGAGACAAAGTATTTCGAATAGGAAGGAAATGAAAGGATTTATTCAATCGGTCTACAATAACATAGATTTCATTATTTCCTCGAGATGTCTTCGGTAATCCCACAACAAAGTCCATGGATATATTTTCCCATTTCCACTCTGGCACAGGTAATGACTGCAGCATCCCTTTCGGTAACAGTCGGTCTGCTTTACCTTGTTGAAAAGTAAAACACTTCACATTAAAATCAGAAATATCTCTTTTCATTCCATCCCACCAGTAATACTCTTACAGGTCTCCCTACATCTTAGTACTGCCAGGATGAACTGAAAACGGGGAACTATGAGCCCACATAACAACTCATTCTTCAACTGTGAATCACAAGGCAAACATAATCTCTTCCCAAACATCAAAACACAATCATTATCAATGTTGAATTCAAGCAACTTACCCTTTTGAACTAGCTCCACCTTTTTCTACAACCCACTGTCTTTCTTCTGCGCTTTCGTAGTTCTGTCTGATAGAGATGATCTCACTGACACCTGAAACAAAACAGAAGAACATCTTGCACCAAAATCTTCTATGCCAAGGTTCATCAAATCTGTAACCAAAGGATCGTGTTCCAAACGTAACACGTTTAATGAAGCATTACTTTTTTCACTCAAAACATCATCCACTTTATTTTATTTTCTCAGATGGGAATGAATTGTACAATCATAATCCTTGATTATTTCCAGCCATCTCCTATGTCTCATGTTTAGTTATTTATGAGTGAATATATACTTTAATCTTTGGTGATCAGTATATATTTCACAATTTAATCCATAAAAATGACACCTCCAAAATTTTAGAACAAAAACAACAGCTGCTAATTCCAAATCATGTGTAGGGTAATTTACCTAATGAATATTCAATTGATGTGAAGAATAAGCAATTACCTGATAATTCTGTATAAGGACACAACCAAGTCCCTTCAATGAAGAATCAATGTAGATAACAAACTCACCATTCCTTGAAGGAAGTTCCAAAACTGGAGCATTCACCAATCTTCTTTTCTACTCCTAAAAACAATGATCACATTCTTTTGTCTAGATAACCTTAACACCCTTCCGATTTATCTTAGTCATTCGAATAGATAACCGTGAAAAATTTTCAACAATACTCTTGTAATAACCTGCCAAACCAAGAAAACTAAGAATCTCGGTTACATTTGTGGGTCTTGGCCATTCTTCAACAAATTTTGTTTTATTAGGATAAACAGTTATTCCATTTTTTGAAACAATGTGGCCAAAGAAAGAAATTTGTTGTAACCAAAACTCACACTTTCTGAATTTTCCATACAGTTTATTTTCTTTTAAGGTTTGCAAGATAAACCTTAAATGACTTTTGTGCTCCTCTTTACATTTAGAAAACAACAAAATATCATCAATGAAAACAACCACAAACTTATCCAAGAACTCATGAAAAATTCTATTTATAAGGTCCATAAATACATCAGGTGCATTGGTTAACCCAAAAGTCATAACTAAAAATTCATAATGGCCATATCTAGTATGGAATACCATCTTCAGAACGTCTTTTTCTTTTACTTTCAACAGATGGTACCCTGACTTCAATCCAATCTTCGAAAAATACTGAGCTCCCTTGAGATGATCAAATAAATCATCTATATGGGGAAAAAGATACTTGTTCTTAACAGTGATTTTATTAAAGGCTCTATAATCAATGCAAAGTCTAATTGAACCATCTTTCTTTTTAACAAACAAGACAGGATCACCCCATGGTGATGTGCTTGGCCGAATGAAACCTTTATCTAATAACTCTTTCAATTGCTTCTTTAACTCTAAAAGTTCAACTTGAGCCATTCGATAAGGGGGTTTTGAAATTGGATTAGAATCAAGAACTAAGTCAATAGTAAATTCAACTTCCCGATCATGAATAATACCAGGCTACTCATTAGGAAAAACATAAAGATACTCATTTACCACTGGCACATCATTAATCTGAACAGTTACTTTATTTTCAACAATATGTGAAAGGTAAAATTCATTTCTATCATTTACTAGTTTCTCAACTTCTTGATATGTTATCAAAAGCAAGGGTTGATTCTTGTACACAAACTGAAAATCTTTCTGAAATGAAACCATTTTAGCTCTGTAGTCATTCTTAGCATGATAAATAGAAAGCCAATACATTCCCAAAATAACATCAAACTGTACTAGAGGGAAAACAATAAGGTTTGCAGGTAGATTCCTTCCGCACACAAGGATAAAAAGGTTCCTATAATTTCTTTTTGTCTAAACGTTTCCTCCGAATGTTTTTACCAAAAGTTCAAGATTCATATCTTGAGATGGAATTCCAAATTTAATAGAAAACTTCTCAGAAATGGATGAATGAGTAGAACCTGAATCAAAAAACACATTGGCATAATCTGAACAAACAAACAGTGTAACTGATATTACTGGATTCGAGGGCCCAACATCTGCTGAAGTAGTTGTAGAGGATTTTGCCACCCCTTTCTGCTTGTAGTCTGGCTGCTTTCCCCTAGTTGAGTTCTTCTTTATAAACTCATTTTCATAGTGACCCATTTCATTACACTTAAAACATCTTACCGCTGGCTTTTCATTTCCTGCTTGATCATTTTGCTTACAGTTACGAGCATCATGTTCAGACTTACCACACCGAAAGCACTTTCCAGACTTGGATAAAAATTCTCTAGGATGTATTTTACCACACTTCTCACAGGATGGACATTTGGTTTTCTTACCTCCTTGCTTCTTTGATGAATTCTTCCCCTTTTTCTGCCAACCAGACCTCTTATTTTGTTGTTTGTCAATGAACACATGATAATCGGCAAACTCCATTTCCACCTTCTCCGCACATCGAACAAGTTTTTCATAACATTTGAACTCACGAGAAGCTAAATCCCTTCGATACATTGGCTTTAACCTTGAGTAAAAATGGTTGATTTTACTATCATGATCTAATATGAAATTTGGAGCATACCTTGCTTGTTGAGTGAAATTTTCATCATAAGCTGCTACTGAGTCATCCTCCGGCCTCATTTATAGGAATTGTTTTTCCATCTTATGACTAACCACTTTAGGAAAATATTTCTCAAGAATCATACCTTTGAATTCGTCTAGTGAATATCATCAATCTCATCATTATCCATGATATTTTTCATCATCGACCACCACGGATCAGCTTCAGCTTCAAAATGGTGAACAGCAAGACTATCCTTTTGATGTTTTGAACACCCCATGACATAAAAAATCTTATCTAGTGCTTTAATCCACCCTTCAGCTAGAACTGGTTCAGTTTATCCTCTGAATAATGGGGGATGTTGCCTCTTGAAATGTTCCACCACTAACATGTTCCTCTGCCGTTGATCTGGCTGATCTCGTGCATGGATACCACCACCATTTATAACCCAATTCCATTGTTCCATCATTGCACCAAACTGTTCAGTTCCAATTCTGACCATCTCAGGTTGCTGATTTGGATGGTTGTCTTCCTCCTGATGTCATCCCAACATAGCTGCCATGTTTCCTCTGCGGAAAACCATTTTGAAAACATAAATATCATAGGTGATGCAACCTGGTAATCTTTAAATGCTATATCATTTCAATCATACCGTAAATTAATTTATAATTTAACAAATTTTTAACTCCTTAAGTTGTCTAAACCGACCTCTGATACCAAATATAAGGCCCCAACCTTAAACACTGCTTAATATTGTATTAAATGAATAATTCACATTTAGGATCATTTCAAGTTTAATGTTTTAGAGAATTAGATCATAAATATTACATATCAAAAAAATTACACATTAGAAACTTCTACAAAGTTCCCTTTTTTAGAAAACATGAACTCATAAAAAAGAGTCATTTCTAGTTCCAAGTTTAAGAGAGAATGAATTTTCCTTCATCCCATCCTTGACCATATTCCACATTATGTCCAGTGAAAAACATTTAAAAAAAATTGGGTGAGCAGAAAAACCTCAGTAAGGGATACACAAAGAAGCAAAACTGTTAGTTTTTCAAAACATCAAGTAAACTATGAATACATTATCAAAGTAACACTTTTCACCTTTAAGAAGTAGTAAAAACTATTCACTTAATAAAATATCATTAAATACCCTTTTGTAACCAAAATTTTACCATAAAACCATATAAATAAGACATAACATATAAAGGTAACTTTGGACATAAACATACATAAATGGAATAACTATACGGTCGACTTCCACACATATCACTTAATGGAATAGTCATACGACCGACTTCCACACATATCACTTAATGGAATAGACATATGACTGAATTCCATATCCATTTAAATGGAGGTTATAACGTAACCACCCATCCTGGTATTCATGACACCACCCGTCATATGGTTTATCACGTAACCACCCGTCAAATGCCCAAGTACCATTATAAAATCATAATACGTAAAACAAATATAATGGAAAAAAATTTCCACATTTCGATCACAATATATCACTTAAATATATTGACATAACAAATCCTTTATACAAACCATTTTCAATACCAAAATACATAAGAGAGTATATGGTATTTATTTCATTTTAAAAAACATTACAGCTTGTTGAGGAAGCCAAGGACCAAATAATACTCGCAGCGGCGGAAAAGGACGTTGTTACCGTATACGTTAAAATAAACATTCCTTTTTGTCATTTAGTAAAACGCTTCGTAGAAAAAGATCCCCTTTAAATGAAATGAAAATTAAAAGGTGTTTTATACGAAGTATAAAAGAACATCTTGTATAAGACCCAAATATGCCTCAATGAAAGGAGATTGAGACAAAGTCCCTTACCTTGTGTCCGACTTGACCCGATCGCTCTTTAATCTCCTGAATAATAAACTAGTGTTAATTTATACTTTCTTAAAATCCTATTTCGAGCTTATTATTTTTTTTATATAACTTATTCCCATGTTATAAACATTATGTAATAATTTAAGTTAATAATGTTCTTCTTGTCGATATTTGGTTCATAAGTCAAAAATGGACTTCTTACAATTACATGTTGTTCATGTGGTCAAAAGTTCATTATATCCAAAATGATATTCATTATTTGGATATCATATATATCATATATATCCAGCATATACATGTATTTATAATTGCATATAACATTTAGAAATAAGAAATGAAATGCACCGTTTCTAGAGATGGTAAGTCGTACGTACACATGAACGCTACTTTCATTTCTATTTCGTATTTAATGGAGTGAAATCATAATGATATAACGGTATATTATAATTCCAGTATAATATAATATATAATATCATTAACTCAATCCTTTATATGTCCCACATATGACATTAACAAATCGAATCACTTTGAGGGGGCGGTAGTCCACACTTCCTAAAATGAAATTATCGAGTTTACCCATAATGGAAACCATAAAGGTATGCCATAAATGAAAAATATAAAATCATAAGGAAAAAAATAATATAAATCATTTATAAAAATAGTGACATCTTAATGGACACCATGAAAGGTGTTAAAATAAGATTGAGCAATCATCGTTTCGTGAGGCACAAATTTTCCAACCACAAAAACAATATGTTCTTTAACCATTATACAGAGGTGTGTGTATGTTTAAATCAAATCCTTCTCATAACAACATCCTAGTATATTTAATATACTATTTATGTTAAAAAAGGAAAAAAAATTAAGGGGTTGGAGAAGCAGAATAAATCAAAGGAGCATTAGAGAAGTCATTACCTTAAAATCGGGTATCTCTTTTTGATTTGAGCCAAAGGCTTCCTTGGGAAGACTTATTCCCAATGTGAGGATTCTAGGAGTAAAATAGGGATGTTTAGAGAGTATTTGGGGAGATTTTGGCCGAGCCAAATGCCTTTAGAGGTGTGTGTTAGGTGGTAGAGGTGGGGGGCTTTTATAAGAGGAGAGGAAGGGAACTCTTGGAAAGTCAAGAAATGTTACTTTATTATATAATGGGTTTCTGATTTTATAGGTCAAAAAATTATATATTTCGAGGATAAGTTGATAAGAGTCCTAAATAAACCCATATAATTGGTTTTTGAGAAGTGTAGGTCTTATATATTACAATATATTTTCATTTTATTTAAACCGTTAAGTAATGAGGTAATCGATGCATCATCATGGTGTCATAAATAATATTATTTATTTAATGTCTAAAAATTATAAAAAAAATATCATGAGGTAGGAAATATTTTTATCTTTCAAATGAATATTTATAGAAAAAATATTACTTGTATAACCCCATGTAAAAAGTTGTTTTAGTAAACAATATATGTTTGTGACATTTTTATTTTAACTTTAAATAAAAAGTTATTAATATCATTTTCGTACCCAAGTGGCTCGATGGGGTCCCCATGTTGACGCATGGATTTTATTGGTCGGCCATGACACTTAAAATAATGGTAGAACATGTGTCATGATAATTTCACATTATTATAACATTAATTCTGCCCTAAATTACACTAATTACCTCTAATTGCGATTAATAAAACATAAAAGTTACTATTTACCGAAAAATTATTTTAATCCCATTGAACCAAATTTTAATTATTAATGAAAACCATGTATTTCAGATTTTTGAAATTCAATTCACAGAATTGGTAAAGTTTCATTTAAACGAATAATCTGTTTTTTAACTACCACTTAGTGGTTTCACTATTCGTTAAAAATTGAAGTTTTTCATAAAATTACCCAAAATTCACCCTAAGATATATTTGATATTCTGAATTAAAAAATTATTTCTATTTTAGAAATTTCTAAACATATAAGTTGCATTAATAAATTTAATAATTAATTCTGGCTGTCAAAACAAATAGCGTGTTTTTAAGACGCAAAATCTATCAATTGATTGACACTTGTTTATGTCCAATTTCAAAGAAAAATTAATTTCAATGACCACAATTCGATTAAATGGTGAGAATATATTCTAATTTCACTTTAAAACAAATTCAAAAGAAAATCTAGACAAATAAATAAATTAGATTAAAAAGCGGTTTTTGAATTAAAATACATCATTTTTTACTATTCATTAAAAAATGAACTTTATCGGAAAAATACCAAAAAATTACACAAAGTAAATTATGATGTCCCGATTCTAAAAAAGAATTATATTAGGTCCAATAAAATGTATAAGAGTGACCAAAACTATATTTAATTAGGGTTCTCTATCAAAAGGTGATATGTCGACCTCTTAGTGAAAATTAGAGTATATATGCCTAAAATTGAATTCAATTCTTATTTTAAGCATTTGTCTTTTATTCGATACATGTAAAAACATTTAACAAACATATATAATCATATTTTAGTCATTTCTATTCATTCCCACTAATACAACGACTACGTGTTAACTACCTTTTAAAATAATATTATTATATTACTAGTGTGCAACATATGATTTCAACGAAACTCGTTGTTGGGTATCGGGTACGCTATCGAACATAGAAACCCCATTAAAGTAAAATTAATATTTAATTCACAAATATTTATAAATATTAAAATGTATTATTCTTTATTTACCTGGGATGTTACATTACTTACAATGGTGACTCACTAACAACGACTCATTAAATGGTGACATGCCATTGTTGACTCCCCTATGGTGAGACAAAAATACAGAATCACTATAGTTGAATAAAAATTGGTGACTCATATAACACTTATAGAATTGATTAAATTTTTCATTGAAATATTTATATCTTTTGTGTTGTTACAATTTTTTGGGGCATAAATAAATTGATATCCTTAGTGTATGAGAGTGTGTTTCATCCACAAAATTTGATCTAAAAGATAACCTAATTATCCTAATTCAAATATAAAAATTGATAGTTAAAAATAATGTATCTTCTCACTTGACCATTATACTAGATACATACACAAATGATGGCATGTTCTAAAGGTTCTTTTTATATCAACTCACAACCACCAAATTATATATATGTAAATCTCATTAAGTAAAATGCTTTTCCTATATGATCGAATAGTCTTAAATTTATTTCATATTTCATGTTTTGGAGAATCTTTTTAACATTACGTAAATGTGACTATTTAGTGTTTTCTGGAAAATGAGCATACATAAACACGCGAAACAAAATATCCGGTCTGATAGTAATAAAATGTAAAAACAATCAATCATGCCTATGTATCTAGTTTTATCCATTGCTTTCCCAACATCACATAGATGCATATTCCATTTGGTACTCATGGGGGTATCATTAATTTTCAAAATATCCACTCAAAAAAGTATTAAAATATATTTAGTATAGTTTCAATGATTTTAAATAATTCAATATTTTTATTCAAATATCAAAAACCTAAGAATGAATTATAGTTAATAAATCAAAATCATATTAAATTCTTATTTCATTATCATTGAAAAATAAATTCAAAAATAATTTTATGAAGATAATAAAATTGTATCATGAACATAAATCTGAAAAACGAAAACGTCTTTTAACATTATTTTATAAAACATTATGTTGACATATAATTTTTGAAAACCCTTAAAATGATTGAGGATGATCATATCATATAAATATGTAGGAGCCAGTATTAATCCATTAATATTTGTTTTTAATTCAATAAATTGATTGAGAAAATGAGGATTTTGAAATAGATGGGGTTTTTCAAAAAAATTAATATGCAACTATATAACCATTGATGAATTATTTTTTAACATCCATTTGATATAGTTGAAAATTCAAATGTGATGCATTAAAATGATGTATTTTGACGTCTTCATGTCTATCCAATGATGAAAAGGTTTCCTCATAGTCAACTCACTGTTATGGACTATTCCCTTATAAAACCATCCTATCCTTAAATCATACTATAGTTTTACACTCATCAACCTTATTTTGAAAAACCTGTTTATTTCCAACAACGAGAGTGAATTTTGGTGTTTCTCTAAGTTATGAATGATTACATCCTTCAAATTTATTAATTTTCTCTTCCATTATAATCACTTATTATTCACCATTAATTAAAAAACTGATATTTTTAGGTTTATGTTGTGATATAAATGCATGCAATTCATCATAATTGATAATATATTATAAAGTGTATGTACCTATATTTATATCTCTATCTACAAAATCAAGGTAATTTTAACAAATATTTCTAAAATCTCTTTCTAAATAAGGTATGGTTATCTCATGGTCTGCTACATGTCCAGGTTTTGGTTAAGAATGTTTTATATAACTGGATGAATTTTATTCTTTTTTCATAGTTGTGTATGATGGTTTGGCGTTAATGTTGAGTGTTGAGATATTACCATAAAGGTTTTCTAAGTGGGTATTAGGATCATGATGAACTATTTCATCAAACATGACATGAAAAAACTCTGACAATGTCTTGGTTATTTTGTTAAAAAAATTATTTGATTTACTAGAAGTTGAATAACTAATTTTAAATCCTCCAATAGTCCTTGAAGAACATTTATTGTGATTATCCATAGTGTGAAGAATAATGAATTTGGATCCAAAATCATTAAAGTAATTAATTGTTATCTTTATTCTACTTTGTAGTTTATAAGATATTTTTGATGGTATGAATAATTATATAATACGAAATTATTATATATGATGTATTATTAGCCTCTTACCAAGAAATGATCTGGAAAGTTATATTCACTAGTAGTAGTCTCGAAAATTTCATGAGTTTTGTTTTTTATCCTTTCTATAACTCCATTTTGATGTGGGGTCCTTCTAGAAGAAAAGATATTAGCATAGCCATTATGTGAGAAAAACATTCAATGTATTTATAATCAAATTCATGATTTTGATCACATCATATAGAAACAATTCAAATTCCACTAATATTTTCTATATATTTATTATACTTGGTAAAATAAAAACATGATACATTTTCTTTATCTAAAAACATTATCCATGTATCCCATGAAAATTCATCTATAAGGACACAAACATATTTTTCTTATTTATAATACAGACTCAAGAGGGTCCAAAAAAATCGTTTAATATTAATCCATTTGTTGAGATGTTTATCCATATTTCATTGATATGAATTATATCTTATATTGTTTCCCCCTTAGACAGGGGTTGTCGACTTTGTCATTTAGGAATTCATGTTTAGGTAGATCAATGACAAACCCCTTCCCAAATATATTTCTATGTGACTGGATATTAAAATGTTATATAATCTTATTCCAACTGCAGCATTCCTTGTGAATTTTTCTTAGAAAAGAACCATTTGGGGAATTTAAAAAATATAAATTAACATCATCAATATAGTCATTTTTTAAATTAATAAAAAGTAAATCAATTTTAGAGTCAAAATCATTACAAGAATAATTTTTGAACATAAAATTAATAGCACCATCTCATAATTATAACATTCTAATAATATTGTACTTTGAACAATCAACAAATCATAAATTTGAAATTGTAATGGAGTTATAATTACTGATTTCACCAATGATACATATTTTTCCTTTAGAATTGTTACCAGATGTAACATGTCCACCATAAAAACATTAAAAAATTTATGATTTAACAATATCCAGTAATATTTAAATAATATTCATTTTCCATATACCATATCTTCAAAATATATATACTAATGTAGGTTCTCTATAAAACTAGTTTTACAGAATAATTGAATTTAGTAGCCAAATAAATATCAGTTCAGAAATATTAGAAATTATAAATTTAGGAACACATATTTTCATTACAAGATTCTCTATAAGTATTTTTTATAAATTTGGAAATAAATGTAATCTTTAGTTCATTTTAATAAAAACGAGTACCATATTTTCTAAAAATGGTTTATTGAATAAAATTGTTCATAGGAATTCTCATTTATCCTTGTTGATAACACAAGATAGAGGTGTAAATAGGTCATATCTATTTTACATGTATTTATGTGGGATTATTATTACAATAAGCTAATATGTATAGTTATTTTATTAATTTATCCTTTGAAAATTTTAATTCAATTTTTCCATTATGATTTAATCACATTTATCATTTTCAGCAACATGGATAGATTTAAAATTAGAATTTCAACCATACGCTTTCTTCATAATCATATACTTATAAACAAATAATAAAAATATAATAAATAATGTTAAATGACTAAAAATTAAATCATTATTCATGTTATAATCATTTTATTGAAGCTCATGTTGATTTTAAATATTTACAAGAGAATCATGAAAGAAATTTGACACATCATCTTCGTTTATCGTGAGTCTCATGCTAGCGATGTATTGTTTTTCATGATGGGAATTGTTTGAATAACTCGAGAGGTCTTAAAAATCAATTACTGTTTATTTTATTTTCCTGTTATAATTTTTATCCTATTAATCATATTTTTATCAAATTTCGACAAACAACAGTAGTCTTTGACATGATTTTTTCATTTACATACATAGCAGATGATCTCATTTAATGCATCTCCTTTCTTCATGTCCATTTAAAATTTTTTTCTAAGGAATAATTTTCCTTCATATATTGGTCTCATAAACGAATTTTTCATCATATAAATCTTTTTAAATATTCTGTCCAAATCAAAAATCTCTTCATCACTATTAGCTGGTGATTGTTCATCACATGAACATTCAACCTGAAATTTATCTATCTATTTTAAGTAGTATTCTTGATGGATAAATATTTCCTTTTCAATTTATCTTCCTCTACATAGATAACATGAAAATATTCTCGATTCATAATTAACATTACAATCATTTCATTATCAAGTATCCTTCCAATATCACATCATTATATTATCAGGGATAAAAGTTCTCTCCAAAATTATACAATAAACTTTAATAGGTGTGTCATGTGATTTTTAATATAAATTGGATTCTCTAAGGAATATATTGCATTTACTATATCATCAACCTGAGTGACATTTCAATAATAATTTTCCCATGTTTTATCTTAAATGAATTATATTTTATAATATAGGTTTTTAAACTCATTTCATTATCATATGTTGTTCTTTCATGAGAACCATAAACAGTGTCCCAATTTAAAAAATGCACTTAAAAATAAGAAATTTTATTTTTAGTGGTGGACTGAGACCTTTCTCAGAAAATAAAGATCACATTATTTACAAAAATAAAATCATACACCAGTCTAAAAGAAAAAGATTTACATCAGTCCTTCCCAATGACCAGAGAATATCACTTTCCCCTTAATCCTCCAAATGAATATCCAAGCCACCAACACATATCCTAGAGATACCATCCGCCAAAGCCTTTGCATCTCTATAGAAGTGGGTAATAATGTATTCCTTTGAGTAAATCAGATCAAGTAATTTTTTCCATCGATTATCCAGCTTCCAAGATAGATGAAGAGAAGTTATCCTGAGAGCCATCACCACATGCATGAAAACAAATAAAATACATAACTTATTCCAACCCATTTTATCAGCCTATTAAACTACGTCAATTACTCCACACATAATTTCTTCAAGAGAAGAGGAAGAACCACACAAACCAGAAAAGAAACCAATAACACACCCTTTGCGATCACTAAAAATATCACCAAAACATGAATAACCTGAATAACCTTGGGAAGCGCCATCTAAATTCATCACGGTCAAACAAAATTTTTTATCATCATAACTCATAAATTGTGAAAATAGTTTAAGGAAATGTTCCCTTGACACACAACCTAGTTAGGATTGATAGATCATGAATTGAGTTCCCCTAGATTTTGCCTCTTGGGATGACAACCTCACAGAATGCAGTTAGGATTCCAAAAATAACCATTTTCTAGAAATGTCTTGCTTCTAATGAATTAATATTTTATGTAATACAATATAAGAGAGATTAAATACATTTAAATAGTGAGAAAAAAAGATGAGAACTGCGATGAAAGATTAAGAGCAGGCCAACTCATCATAAATTCAACCATTGTGTTAACCCATGACTGGTGCACTTCATAGATGCATGAAAAATCATCCCACATTGCTGGAGCTACTGCACAATTGAGAAATTGATGATTAATATATTCCTTATTTTATTGAAATAATACACGAATATAGTAGAGGGATATACCACATTTTTTAAGATGACCATCGATTGGATGATTTTAGTGTGCTAATATCCAAGAAAAAATAGACCCAGAGGGTTTGAGGAAGACATTATTCAACTTAACCATCCACTGAAAACTAGAAACACTCTCAAAAGAGTTCATATAAATTACATTGGAGGAGAGGATCCCATTATTGGACAACTACTATACACAAGAGTCCCCCCAAGAAAATAAGATGTACTTCCTTATAATGAAAATAACCTGATTAGAAATGCCTTCCACACAACCAAGATGATCTTTGATTGATAGGTCAAAATCCAATATAGCATTATCTAAAAGAGACATGTATTATAGGTTTATTCTAGTATAATTTCATTTCCAAAATGTAATGGATGATTCCTTTGAAACCGGTTAGGGAGAATCTTCATCAATTCTGGAAAACTTGTTTTTGAATGAAGGCCAAACATGGGAATTAATGTTATTGAAGTTCCCCGATTTGAGTCTATGTATGAATATGGCTCAAAGAAATGATAGATCCTCATAATGTGTGTTGAAAATCCTCCATATAAATTCTTTCTATATATAATCATTTAAATAGATCAGATTCTTGATAACCAATCCCCCATCATCATATGGCTTGCACAACGATGTCCAAGGGATCGTTATAAGCCTCTTTTCAGTGATACATCCACTCCAAATGATGTTATTGATCGAGTCATTTATGTTCTTCATTAAATAATTTGGCCACTTGTAATCCATGAATGAGTAGAAAATTTTTTAGATAATAATGGACTTCATAAGACTCATTCTACCATCCATGGATAATTATTTATTATTATAATCTTTTTTAGTGTCATCTATATTGGACACTCTATCATTTTTAAGTAACTAATATTTATCTTATATTATTATCCAAATATCAAAACCCATGATCTCAAGATGATTTTTTATTTTAATATTTGAGTATGCATTGTTATTTCCGTTAAAAAATGATATATATTGGTAAAATCCCATCTTGTATATTATCTGTAAATAAATAAATTTATGTATATACAAATTTGAGAACATAAAAACACAACTAAAATTATTGTTGAAATGTTATTTAAATTCACTAGATAACAATTGTTGGTAGATGTGAGTAAATAAAGAGGGGTGTGAATTAATTTGAAATTACTATAGGATTTTATGTAATAATGGATTGACATAATTCATATTTAGATATTCCCATATGAAAGAGAATGAATATTTATGAAATGAGGAATGGGTTTTAGTGGTCATGTATGAAATGTGGAATCACTAATTTTGGTTAACATTTTTATAATGTCAACTGATCATGGAAAATCATTAGAATCATAGTGGTTTTATTGAAACACATCATATTATAACAAGGGTGTGGGATGAGATAATTATGGATGTATATAATTGGTTCTCACATACACCAAATGTTGTAATAATAATTGGGATTATTTTGGGAAATTTATACAATTGGTTTACATTATCCATATTCATGATACCAACAAATGTTTTGGATTTATTAAATATAATTGTGGATCAAATTCTTGGGATACATAGTGTTCCATGTGTAGTTATTATAAATAATGATAAAAAATATCAATTTCCTTATTTCCTCAATGAGGTGAGTGGATCAATGCTTATGTTGAGAATGATATTCAATCATCAAATATATGTTTTAACAGAATAAGCTATATATATTATTGATGATATGTTTTATTATTGTATCCTTGAATTTGGATGATTATGAGGATTACATTTTGAGATTATAGTGTTTTCCTATAATAGTAGAAACCATGAATCCTTTAAAATGTACATGTTCATGGCTCTATATGTATTACCATTTAAATATCCACAATGTTGGTAAAATATTAGTGATGCATCCCTTGTGTGATCTTGTTTTGAACATGATATGATGGTGGAAATAAAAAAAATTTATTATTGGTTTGTGATAACATAATGATGATTAAAATGATATACTGATTGACAATAATTTTTTTTTAAAATCCTTGGATGGTGGATTGGTTTTTTTTATAGTTTTCCTCAATTTTTTTCACTAACATCATGGAAAATTAGGGGTGTCATCCTCATGATTTATGTGTATCTTTTATGAAGTAATAATTATTGGGGGTATGGGTTAAAATTTATAATGTTCATCTTAGATTACATCAATCAATTATGATTTCCACATGTATAAATTCAGGTTATGTCATTTATACCCAAATGATGTTATGAATTTGGTGGGACTTAATGTGGAACCTAATATTTATATGATTTAGATTCCTCATTGAATTTTTGATTCAGATATAATTTTATCCCATGGAAAAAAAATACTATTTGTTCTGGTATAATGGAATTATTCTCATTATAATTTATAGATTTGGGAGTATGACATAATAACTAGATAGTAGTTGATTCATCCCATTGTGGACCATTATTCTTAATAATTATTTGTGGGTGTACAAATCATTTTTCTTGGGAGAATTATAAAACCCCAAAACAAAAATTCAACCACTCACATTAATTTAATTTTTTATCATCATTCATTTGAAATAATCTCTGTGGAATTATTGGTGACTTTTGGAATATATTAGAACTGTTTTGGGAAAAATCATGGTTGGCTCATAGTCTTGGAAAAACCTGAGTGTCTTCTATTGAAATCACCCACATTGTGTTGAATTACTTGAGTAGGGAACAAATTTTGGTGAAATATATGCACATATTGGTTTATAATATAAATTTCACCTCAATTTAGACAAATATTCAATGCATAACATTGTGATATAGGTTGTACACATAATTTTTTTGAAACTTTAATACAAAAATTAATCATACATAAAATATCTATATAATCTCCCACTAATTTATTTGAATATGGATGAATTTTTATAAATATCATAAATAAATCATTTCTTCATATCGTAGGGAAAAATAAATTTAATAATGGGTGAGAATAGATTACTATAAATTGTAAAAATGGAGATATCAATTAGTATTAAAGTATAACATGAAAATAAGGGTAAGAGAACATTATTATTACATTTATAAAATATATAAAATAAAACATCTATTATAATCACAATTCATGGAATAATGTTTGGTTTTTCTTATGACAACAATCGTAATGGAATTAATGAACACGAGGAATGAGAGCATAATGGGGGAATAAGAACATGTCAAGAATGAGTGGAATAAAATGTGTAATAATAATAATAATATATATAATACATCAAAGATACCCTCAATGAAATTATTTACATGTTAGGATTGGGATTACCAACTATGTACCTCATTTAGTTTTGTAAAAGAATCCCATGTGCCCACTTTTGGGATCGAGATAACCTATACTGTACATCATGAATTATTAAATTTAGGATATACCGGTTATTTGAAAAAACAATATTTTTATTATTCACACGAAAATAAAAGTATTTCAGAAAAATACCAAAAATTCACTCGAACAATTTTCCAAAATGTAGAATCCCAAAATGAAGAATTTTTTTTAAAGAAATTCCAAATATGATTAATTTAATTTTTAATTAAAATGTTAATTTACATGAAAAATACAGTATTAAAATTGAAACTTACTTTATAATGCCTTCAAAAATTAAATAAGGTCTTATAAAATTTTCATCAAAGCAGAAGGCATATAATAGTTAATTTATGAATATGTTTTAGTAAAATACATTTTATTATAATATAATTATTTATAATTAATTATTAAAGACTTACAAAAACACCAATAGCTTTACGACGGTAATATAACAACATATAAGATTCTTATATTTTATATAATAATTCATAGGTAAGGTTATTTTTATTTTGGATGATTTAATATTCATAAGGGTCATATTACAATTCATAGGGGTAGGTTACTATTCAAAAAAAATTACGTTTTTCATATTGTACTCCAAATAACAAATTGATCACAACCGTGTAGGTCATATTTTTGAAATTCAAAGCATAGAAGTGAAAAAAAAACCTTAATGGTCATGTAGCATATAATATCATTATATGAAATTGTGCTTCCAAATACTATAATGCATAGTTATAAGAGGGGAAGTACTTTGATAAAACGTTCAGTTTTTACATTATATTTCATGAAAGTGTGTGGAAAAAAATATTTCTATGTAGCATAAAAAATTATATATGTGTCATGGTTTTATTATCAAGATTCTATATAGATTTATAATTATCAAAAACGTATATGCTATAATATATAAATTCAATTTAATTATTGTTGAATATATTCTCATAAATAATAAATTTCAACAAATCTTCCATATCAAAATCATGATTATAAAATATATATTTTATTGTAATATAAATAATCATATTTAATTCCTTCAATAATTTCATAGGATCACCCATCATTATTATCAACACTATATTCATGTAATTAATTTAATTAAATTATAATTTATCAAGGGATTTATCATTAGATTCATTATCCATTCTAAATATTGTTTTATCCTTTTTATGTTTCTTAATTTTATATTAATTATAAAAAACCCCATCCTAAATTTCTATTCATTCGGTTTCTTATCATATAAATAATCTATATAATTATTCCCCTACTGCATGAATCCTTATTATTAACTATAGTGTGTTTAGATAACTTTTTATTTGACAATAATATTTCTAGGTCCATAGACCCTGAATACATCATCATCTTGTTATCATTCCCCATCAAAAGATATTAAATTATTTTTGGAGTGACCATTATATTGAAATGATGAATTTTTATTTATCATACTAATGAATAATTTTTTTATATTACACCACTAAGAACCATTCTCCTCCTTGATTGTATTTTAAATTTTTCATCACTATCACCAACAGTTTTATTCCTTGGAAAACCAAATAATAAATTAATATATGAGTATACTAGAAAAAATTAATTTTACCCATTTATATAAAACTACCTATTTAAATTATGTTTTAAATTAATGATAGATATTTATTAAATTTAGTGGAATAATTATAATAATATATATCATCATCTATATTCTTTATGAGATCTACATTTTCAACATATTTATTACATTAAAGGTCACCACCTTCATATATTTCCCCATTATCCTTTAATAAATACTTATACACATCAAATAGGATGAAATTAAAAAGTTGACATTACCAGTATTCATTGTAATTATTATATGATAATATAAGATCAATACACATTAATTTCACAAAATTTTTTCATTACATTGTAATTTATCAGTACATTATAATCATGATTTAAATTTTTTCAACTAATACAATAATTTATACACTAAAACATATTTTACTATTTGAATAACATATAACATGCCAAGATTTTTTATATATATGATTCCATGACATTTTTATCAATATCATGCATATTAGGATGTTTCCTCTAGATTAATTCAACAATTATTTTATCCATTATTCATCACCAATCCATCTTAGAGAGTAATCAAAGTAACACACCTTTCACTATACAATTTATATTAATAATCATATTCTCTATAAAAATTTTGGCTGCCCAAATTCTAGATTATGTAACCAAATCACGGTGACCAAATTTTTATCAAAGCTAATACAATGAAGATACAGAATGATCAACTCACTCCATAGATGGATAACCCATTCTAAAAACATAGAACCTATTTTTCTATTAGAGTTGTACATTATTTACATATATCCCATTGATAAAAAATATTTTATAAATATATACTAAAAATGTATTTTTATAGAAATAAATGAATCTCTATGATTATATCTATAATAGAATGTTGCTAAAATAATATATTCAACTAACTATATGAAGCTTCTATTAATTTTTATAGGACCAAATGAGTGTAAAACCACTACTTGGGGTTGAATTATTGGTTAACATTATTCCAACTTTCATGGACATATTTTTTCGCTTGTTTGAGTATAATATCAATGGATAAAACAATCCTACCCTAAAAGATATTTTCAGTTTAAATACACATAACATAATGGTTATTACAATTTTTACACTCTCTTTTTATCTATTATCTTGATATTGATATAAATTATTTTTTATTAAACTTTCTTTATTCATTTCTTGTTATTTAAAAATAAATAAATAAAGAGTTCAATATGGTGGGAAAATAATAATATAAGATGATATAATAGGGTGTTAATTGGACGATAAATCACCACATACCAAATCATTTTCTACATGAATATTGGTCATCTACCCTATTTTTCCACTTAATCCAATCCAAATCCTTGTTAGAATTCATTAATGATTAGATGGTATATTATGTTATCATTTTTTAACAGTTTTCCCTTCTCGAGTAACACAATTTTTAAAAAACACACCTGTATCATGATGTGAAACCATATGTTGGTACTTGATCCCAAAATACAAATTTTTTAATTTAATTTTATAAAAATATCCAAAAAATTACAATGACCATGTCTTATGACATGTGAATTGTTTAACATAATCATTATTTATCCTCTTATATACAAGGAAAACTGATTGTGTTCGAACACTACTCACTATGACTAGTGAATCTAAATTCCAATATAATCCCATATATTTTTTTTATGTCCAATAAACTATGTGTAATTAGAATCAATACTATGAAATATAATTTCGTATTATATCTTTATAGACCTCAAATCCAATAGTCATAAAATCCCCAAAAAATGGAATTATTTTATGGGATTGTCCAAAACCTATGGAACACAAATTTTTTCTTATTGGGAAAACTAATGTAGTTTCGGGGATGATTATTTTTTCATTTTAAATGTATTCTCCATTTTCATCCCTTTATATATTAATTTCAACTAATTTAGTTTGGTCTATGGTCTTCGATGTCCGACATTTGGTTGGTGGTCACTAGCATCGTAGTCACTGGGATTGCCCTCCAGTGAGGTTTTCTTCTGCTCATACTCTACTCTGTCATCCTGGTCCAATGCTCCTACCAAGTCGGCATGATGTGGCTGTCTCCATGGAGGGTTTGGGTTGTCCTGTTCGAGCAGTCAGTGGCCTCTAGAATGCACATCCAGCATGGTACAACGACGATGACGACAGTTCTCGAACGGTGACAATGGTTCTTGAATGAAGATGATAGTGTTCTCACGGCGTTGATGGAAATTTTTTGTTTGATGTTTATGATGGTGTGATGTTGACAATAGTGGCGTTGGTGGATCAATGATGGCACCGATGATGTGGACAAGCTGTGAACCTCATGTCAGTGTTTAGGTGCTTCTGGAATCGAGCAGGCGCGGTGTGGTTCTCAATGCACAGAAATTTATTTTATGTGGTTTGAATTTCAAATTTTTTTCTTTGGCACGCAGTGATGGCTGATTTGGTTTTGTTGTATTTCAATGCTGTCTCGAAATTTTTTAAAGTTTCACACTTTATCTTAAAACTATTTTCAGAAAATTGAAAATAAATTTTGAGGTAAATACTAAACCATCATTAATTTATATGATTTATACAATAAATGTTCTCTAAATAATTCATTCACATACTATAATTAAATAAAATATGAATACTCCATCATGGATGATGACAAAGTAATCTAATAGAAAATGTCACAACCCCCTACCAATTTGGGTGTAATATAACCACTAAACTAAAGTAAATAATTGTTTTTGGATTTATTAATAAAAATTAAATTAATGGTCTTTATTATATTATAAATTCACCAATTTAGATAAAATTTCACATCCCAACTTTTTAATTAAATTCATGATTTATTTTGAACCCAAACACTCATTAACCTACCAAATAACTATGGAATGTTCAATAATTCTATTAATGGTCCTCAAAAATCATATTTATCACATTGATAGAGTTCTATAAACTCATGGGGAAAATCCAACCCTAATGTATTTTACATATATGAATTTAAAATAATATCTTTAATCAATAACATGATAGGGCCTCATGATTTCTTTCTTGAAACGTGCTATTAAACAATCTCTAAACTAGTATCATTAATAAAAAAACCATAGACTATACCATATAGTCATATAATGTAATAATCATGTCCAAAATACTCAAAATATTCTAGATCAACTCCTCTATTCTCCATTAACTATTATTGTTGTTAATATAAGTTAATTGTATATAAAAAAATTATGAGTAATGTTCGCTTGACTAGTCCTAACATAGGTTTCCCCATTATTTTTCATAAAAAATGATCATTGAATATCTATTATCATCTTAATAATTAAAATCATTTGAACCACTAAAAAAATATTATAATCCATCTTGCCTTTTTAGGGCACCTCAAGGTGAAATATGAATATAATATTTATAATTCTGCAGTCTATATTTTAAAATAATCTTTAAAGTTAAAATATAATCCTTCAATTTGACAAGGAAATCAATACACACTTATCATATCCATGATATAGATAATGTCCATATGTATAATGATTTATCAGTATATAAGGAAAAGAAATCCCAATTTAGATAAATTTGTTTTAAATATATCCAATCTATGACTAATCCCAACACATATCCAATGAAATCAATTCCATAGATATTTGATCAAAGGATATGTATAGATGATGGGTACAAAAATTTAATAATAATATTATTCATTATATTGAATTTATGGAAATTTACACCTATTTTGTTAAATAACCATCAACAAAAAAATTTACATAATGTAATTTAAACAAAATTTCAATGAAAACAACTACAAATATTTCAATCATTTATTTCAAATCAACAATAACCATAATCATGGCCTTTGATATGATGTTAAAATAACTCAATAATTAAGATTAACCTCTTACCCATAAAACTAATAATAATAATTTAACATTATATATCAACATAAAAAATAAATCCTTACTAAAAATTTCCCATCATTAGTTCTGAATATTAATAAAAACTTTAACTAATCCCGGATAATCTGTAATTTTCCAATAAATGTTTTTCGTAGAAACAATTATAACATGTGTTATTCTTTATAAATATTTTATATCTCTGTAACCTATATATAACCATACAAACCAAAAAAAATTCCTTAATACAATTTTTTATATCCCATATTGGACACCTATACCTATATGACATAAGAACTCATGATGAACCTTCAATATCTTATACCACATGAACAATATATTGGGTTATAGAGGTTATCACAAGTGAAAATTTTACCTCTCATTCAAATATTGGATTCAATCTATAAAAAAATATAAATAAACCATAATATTATATTTACAACCTAAGGAAACATGTTGGTTAAAAATACAATCCAACCATAATAAGAAACTCACAAAATATTATATCTTCAAGAAAATGGGTTTTTAGAATGGGTCAAAATCCAGATATTTTTTGAATTGATGACTTTTTTTTAGAAAAATGGGAAAATCTAGGAAGTTCTAGAAATTTCCAAATTACATGTTCTGTACCTTAATTACACACCGTGTACCCTTTCCCTTTTTTGAATTCCATACACGATGTGTAGGCCTATTGGCAGGGTAGAATGTTTTTCGCAATTCCACATTGTATACTTTTTGTGCACACCGTGTAGAGGGTCTGTTTATGGGGATATTAATGGAGTGTTGGGGTTGTCATCCAGGAAGAGAAGTACACACCATGTACATCTAGGTACATTCTATGTATCATGTTGTGAGGCCTCTGTGAATTTCCAACTATCTTATAAATAGTATTGTGATACACAAGTCTTGTATTCCTATGTTCATGCTGTGTAAATTAAAAACTTTCTCTACAATGGGAAGTGGCCTCATTTTCAGGCAGAAACCAAACCCCTCGATAGGACTGAGTGGGGAGGGCCATCCATAGCAAGTTATTACTTCCGATCATCGGTCTGAACTCCGTTTCAATCATCGTTAGATGCGTCAGGACCCCCTTGGTAAGCCATTGATTACTCTTGGGTCACTCTTCTTGATTTCTATTCTATGACTCATTATAGGGGTTTAAACAGATTTGATTCTTTTACAGATCCACCATGTTTTAGACCTAATTAGAGTCTATTATCAGAAGAGTATCATAGTACTTTAATGAGGTAAGTGGTTCATACCTTTATTCTTGTTTTAGCAGACCATTGGGTGGCCCAGATTAAAGCTTTTATTTTCGTATTTTGAGTAAGACACTGTTTTCTCTTCTATTTCATATCTAATTGTTTATCAGACCTATGGGATGCCTTTGGGTATTCCATTTTACTTTTTTTTTCATGAGTGGGGTTGAGAAAAGGAATGTTTCTCATTGTGGAATTTTGTTTGGGGGATGAAAATGGTTATATTTCCATTTTATTTTTCTAAACTATTGAGTTTTGTTTATTAAACATTGATATGAATTTTTAGAGACTTCCAAGTCCTTGGTGCTGGTATGGGACAACAACTAGCTAGTGAAATTCAACCACTTATTTTGTTTTTACTATTTAAATGTTATTATTTTGATAATATATATGTAATTGTTCAATTGAATGTGATGCAATCCCATTGAGTTTTTTTGGGTGTGGCCTGGTTATTCTTAAGTGATGTTGATAATAAGTTGGGCTTGACCCGGGTTACATTGGGTGGTTTTAACCACAAGATTTGGTGTCATGGGCATTCTCTTGAAGTAGTGTGACTGTCAGTATGGGCATGGCCTGGGTTACTTGGATGGAAAGCCCATCAGAAAAGAGAAACATGGTCGTAGGGGAATGAGGTGACAATGATGTCGTGGCATGGGTACAATATTTGGGATTACCGCTCAATCAGAACTTTAAGTGGTGTGCACAGTGAGAGAATCATTAATGAGGTGGTTTTGGCCAATCAGGTGGGTGGATCCTCATGTTAGTTTTAGTTTAGTAATATTGGTTTGGGGGGCATGATGTAGGAAGCCATGAGGAAGTTTAGGAACCTACAGTGGATAGAATTGACACTATCGGGTTGGGAGTAGAGGCTCGCAGTTATTTGTGGGAAGATATCGATGTCTCTCCAATTAGTGTATATGAGGGTAGACATAGTTGTCCATTCAGTTACTTTATTTAATGGAAAACAACATTGCCCCTCCGGTTTCTTATTTGAGAACAAGAATCATTGTTTCTATGATGTACTATTTCTTGGGAATTCTTTCGGGATATTGGTACTTGAGACACACAGTGTCAAGGGAAAATGATACTGAGTTACATAAATGAGATACTGGAATTGGCCAATGTGGTGACACTTTATTATGGCCTCTGAGCACCAGTGGAATTGACAGGATTTATAATTTTCAATTTTTTCCTTACAACTTCATGCCTTCTTATACAATTATATTATGTGCACATCATTGGGTGGTATCTTACTGAGAATCATCTCACACATTGCATGGTCCCTTCGGGATGCGTGTTGTCTTTGTGGATTTGCGTGCAAGAAACATGTCTTCATCAAGAGCTGGAATTCATTAGTTGTTTCATGGAGATGGTATGGGACTTGAAGTCTTGCATAGAGGATGTTTACCTGGTTTGGTTTTCTTCCATACATCAGCATGTTTACCTTGATAAATGTTGATACTTCTATTAGACATTGTCTATTTTTTATATATTGACTTGATATAGAATCGTGATTGGCTTGTTTAGTAGTTACATGGGGTGTTCATCATGTTTTTCTATGTGAATTATATTGCTATGGTTTATATTTATTGTTTCCACTATTTATCAATATTGAATGTGATTCTACCCTACAGGCATGTTTCAAGTTTGCTGAGTCATTTATTCCACTGCAAATTTATTATTATACTTAGAATAATACCATCATTATCCTCCAAGAGGGTATAGCCTCCCCAATTTACATATAAGTCCATTGCTTCAAGTTAGCAGCCTTTGGCATTCAGGGAGGTGCACCTAAGGTAGTAACACCCGACTTGTATCGCACTATTCAGGTATTGATTGATACAAAGTGGTATGAAAGGAGTTCTTGGTAGGGTTTTAGTAGAATTTTTTGTAGGATACTAATGATATTGAGGCATCCATTTTTATTTCTTATGGTTTTCTAATTTGGGATATGTTAGAATAGAGATATGTTGTTACGGGAATATGGTTTGGAGCTAGTTTGTGGGTGGCTGCAGCCCCAAGAATGAAAGATTGACCATATTTTTTTGGAAGAAAATTTCTGTTTTATTTTTTCTCAGATTATAGTTTATATAATTTCTTCATTGGTGGCTCACATGGAGTCTAAAGTTATTTATTTTGATATGTAACCCTTGACTTGGTGCAGTAAGGGAAAATTTGATCTTGTCCTGGTATGGAAACGAGTGATTTGTTTTTTTAGGAATATTTTTAGGGGATTTCAATTTCATAACTACACATATGCTTTGTGATGAGATAATTCCATGTGAATAATGTCAATTTCCATGCATTGTATAATTTGACATGGGAATAGGTGAAATTCCATATAAAATTTTTTGTTTATTGAAATGTGTTATGCCATGATTTATAAACTTGTAGAATTTTAGGTGGTAGGGTATTCAGGTATGGTTATTATAAGAAAAGGTTGGTACTATGCTTGAGGTGATTTTGATCATCCGGATTGGGTGAATCAGTCGTCAGTTTGAGGAAACATTGGTTGCAAGGATTGGCATGGCCCTAGGTACTTTTGATACATGGCTATGTTGAGGGCGGGTAAGGGGGCCATGAGGTCCGGATGCCATGGGCATCTGTTTTGCGGTGGGGGAGAGTAATGGTAGTTGTTATGTAACGACCCGAAATTTTGAATAAATCTTGTATCCTAATTTTGTGTGTTATTTTATTTTTGTATATACTCAACAAAAATGTTTCATTTGATAACATACTTATAATTAAAATGAGACCGTTGGGTTTTGACTATTATATGACCAATGGTCAATATCGCCGTTGGAAACTAAACGTTTTGATTTTTGTCTCTAAATACAAGTAATCTTGGTTAATTATTATAGAAAGAAGATTTGATGGCCTCACCCAGTAGTCTTGGACTGATCAAAGCCCATCTAACAGAACTTGGGAAGGAGGTAGCACCACTGGGCTTTACTCTGGACCAAACCCAAGCCGATCTTCATCCTGTGAAGCTAGAATGGAATTGCCTTCCCGAGAAGTTCAACCTGATAGAAATTACAACTCGTGCGATGTTGGCCGAGCCTCCCTCAGATTCTCTCATCTTAGAACACCTTACCCTTATGTCCTATAATGGTGTGATAAGGGGCTATGTAAGGACACCGTAACTGCCTTGTGTAATCCTTTGTTTTAAATAATAATTGGGATTTCTTCTTATGATGAAGTTTTTGAATTTTCAAATGACCGGATAAATATAGTATGCATATTTTTGATGAATTTTAGGAAAAATATATTTTAAAAATTTTTATGTAAACCTTAAATAATTAAAAATGTGTAATGATTTTCAAAAAATGGTCTTCTACAATTATGTTCAGTACGAAATTTAGAGCCTAATAAGATAAACATTATTTTTGATGAGTAGTAAATTATGAATAGTGATTTTATGCTTAGGATTAGTAATGTGACCAAATGGATTAGTAATCTCACTTAAAGAAAGTATTAATATAATCTAGGACCCTTTATTAAGTAATGTGATTCAATAAAATGGGTAAATAATGGTTTCATATATTATTATTCAAGTATTAGTTTTTTCAGGTGAATAGTGTTTTTTTAATTAAAAATTTAATTAAAAATATTTATAAAAATATTTTTATAAAATGGATTTCATTTTTGAAATCAGAGCGTCGATATTATGTTATGGTACGTTTTGGGGATTTTTCTGAAAAATGAATATTCGGTGAATAGTGTATTTATTTAAAAATTAAATTAAAAATATTTTGAAAAATATTTTATTAAATAGAGTTCATTTTTGTAATCATACCATCGATATTTGGTTAAGGTGAAATTTTGGGATTTTTCTGAGAAAGCTGAATTTTCAGTGAATAGTAAAAATATAGTTTTAGGGTTTCGGTATGTTTAATGACATCATAACTGTGTCATGATGATGTCATGAGATATTTTATGGGTTTTCCAAACAAAGGTGATGAAGTATTGTATTGGGGGCCCCATCTGGCCTAACTTCATGGGAAATATCTTAGGAGAGAACATGGTTTTGAGAAACCCACTTATGAGGTGTCCCTTGGCCATTAATGCCTTGTCCCCTCACTTTCCATATAAATACCAAACCATTCTCTCATCCTTTGGACTCCAAAATCATTATAAACCATGTTCTGGTCTCATTACCTCCCAATGAATCCTCCCAAGGTTCCCCCAACCCCTCAAGGTCCAAACCATTGAATTTTAAGTGTTACGTTTTAAGGTAAGGGATCTGACCTCTCTCTTTCTTTTCAAGAAATCTCTTTTATGTCATTACATTTACGCTCCATGTTTATATGTTAAAGGTTGTTCTTTTATACTCATCATACTTCCCATTTCATGTTCATATAATTTGAGATCCTCTCTTACTCTCTTTATTTCTTTTTATGAAGTTTTACGTGGCGCCGTTAGGCTGCCGAAATTTTTGTAATGGATTCTTTCTCCCTTCTCATTTTTCAAGATCTATTTTCATGTAAAGTATTTCATGTTCCTTTTTCTTATATTGGGGTATG
Source organism: Viscum album (assembly GCA_963277665.1). Taxonomy (NCBI): domain Eukaryota; kingdom Viridiplantae; phylum Streptophyta; class Magnoliopsida; order Santalales; family Viscaceae; genus Viscum; species Viscum album. The sequence continues at coordinate 1,118,371,816 of OY728146.1, forward strand.
ATCTATAAATTTTTCATAATGATATTTTATGATCATATGATGAGAGACCCCATTTGATCTCTTCAATTCAGTATTTTGAAATTTTAAGTGGTGTCGTTAGGCTGCCGAATTTTTAAGTTGTTCTTTCACCTTTCTTCTTTCTCAAAGTTCTAATTCCATGTCAAGTCTTGAAAGATAATTTTTATTAGGTTGCAGGTATTATATCTATATCTATCATACTATTATTTTATGATCATATGATGAGAGACCCCATTTTATCTCTTCAATTCAGTATTTTGAAATTTTAAGTGGTGCGTTTAGGCTGTCGAATTCTTAAGGGGATTGTTTCACCCTTCTGATTCGTTTCAAAGCTCTAATTCCATGTCATGTCTTGAAAGTCACTTTTTATTATGTTGTGAGTATGATATATATATATATCATACTGATCTTTCATGATCATATGATGAGAGACCCCATTTTATCTCTTCAATTCAGTATTTTTAAGTTTTAAGTGGCGCCGTTAGGCTGCCGAATTTTTAAGGGGATTCTTTCACCCTACTCATTCTTTTCAAAGTTCTATTTTCTTGTCAAGTCTTTCATGTTTTTTTTATTATGTTGGGTTATGATCTATAAATATATCATACTTATCTTTTATGTTCATTTGATGAGAGACCCTATTTGATCTCGTCAATTCATTTTTTTTGAAGTTTAACTGGCGCCGTTAGGCTGCTGAATTTTTAAGGGATTCTTTCACCCTTCTCGTTTTCAAGATCTATTTTCATGTCAAGTCATTCATGTTCCTTTTTATTATGTTGGGTTATGATATATAAATATATCTTACTGATATTTTATTTTCATGTGATGAGATACCCTATTTTATCTCGTCAATTCATTTTTGTTGAAGTTTAAGCAACGCTGTTAGGCTGCAAAACTTTCATAAGAGAAATATATTTTTTTTCATCCTTCCATGTTTTTCATTTCAAATGGTATGTCTTTAAAATTTCATTACCATGTTCATATATCATTCTTATTTTGTCCCTCTACTATTTTATAGGGCATTTATGAATTTTTGACCCATGACCCCTCTCTTTTCAATGTTTTCTAAAACCCTGATACATAGCCATTTTGATACAGAATTTTCGTCTCAAAATGCCTCTCTCTATTTTCTCAAAATTACATCATGTTATAAAGTGAATACTCAAAGCTCTTATTTCTACAGTGGTATTCACATATATATCAAAATGTTCTATTTTAAATTCTGGGATTTACATACATGAAACCCGCTCTCCCATTCCTTGGGTTTAAAGTGACGTAAAGATCGTGTCTTTAAAGAACTTTTTAAAATGTTATGATTATGAAATGAAAAAAAATTATTTTATTTTATATGGGTTATTTATGAAATTTTTTATGATGATATATGTGGCTCACATTATGATAAAGGAAAATTTAAGGGTGCACCCTGATAGCGCTCCAATGCATTGGGTAATGATGTAACCACTAGAGATTAAAATTCTCACGATATCTTGGTGAATAACCTTGGTAGTTATCAAATGACACCTTGGGGATGGACCTTGGTGATATGTTCATGATTTTCTATGTTAAATGATGTAGCCACATCTTCATGTTATGAAAAATGTTATTTTTATTATGATACATCTCGTGATTTATTTCTCATGCCTTAAACATCTTTTCATGACCATATTGAAGTATCTCAAGTTCACATGTAAAATGTTTCTCTTATTTCCCTTATTGGGCCTTTTGCTCACCCTTTCTTTTGATGTATGACCCCAGGATATGAGATGCAGTAATGAACCTAGGATGATAATGATGAGAAGTCGTTCAAGTGTTTAAGAATAATTTTCTATGTTTTCATGTTTTAAGTTCCTGGTTTCCAAGACACTAAACCTTAAATATCATCGGTTTTGTAAAATGTAATGAATGATTATGTGATAAAAAGGTGGGATTCCATAGTTGGTATCAAAGGATGGTTTATTTATTTGTGGAAATTAGATATGAAAACTCTAGGTAGAACCCTATAGAAAAGTTTAAATATAGTAAATCTTCCTGGTATTTTGGTGATTATTGAGTAAGGGGTTTCCAAGAAAATACATCCCTGTCTGGATACGAGCAGGTAGAGGTGGCTCTAGGACAGATGTACATAGGGGTAAAACCCGAAAACACCGCTTTGAGCTAGACTCGAACGGGTACTGGTACATAATAATAGGCCATGCTGCAATATTGGTTACGACACTCCCGGGGGATATGCATTGGTTAATTCATAAGCTTAATATGAACCATTATTAAAGGAACAAAGATAAAATAAAATAAAGATTCACATAAGGATATATGATCATGGATAACCTAGTTTGAATCCTAGGTGATCACAAGTTAGGGTATAGTTTTCTTCTACAAGTTATACTTATATGATTTAAGTTCATTTTCATGATTATTGGCTAAGTATTTAAGCCCCTAGTTATACTTTCTCTTCTTAGTTAATGGTGGGAAATGGAAGAACATGTCCCAACAACCAATGTGATAGAAAATGTGATGATTGACGTATGAATATGATAGAGTTGATTTGGGATTTAAAAGATGATTATTATTTTGGAAGACGTTCACTATTCTGGGAACCATATTTGATCGAGGTAAATAGATTACTATGGTATTTTTTTGAGGAGTAAAGGTTGAATTATACTTTGAAGAATCAAGGAATTTAAGGTGAACTTATGGTATTATAGGTTACTTATGGAAATGATTTACCTATCTTGGGAAAATAAGTTTCGGTTAGTTACTTTGGTTATAAGATGTTAGGAGTGGTTGATGTTGTTTGGAGATGAACGATGAAGTTTATCTTGAAAGACTATGTTATCAAGTCCTTCTTGTATTTGGGTTTCAATCTTAGTTTGGGTTATTTAGAGGAATTTTAAGGGCAGTTACTTACGGAATGGTCTATGATGAACCCTAGGTAGTACCGTGGATCTTTAAAGATTTAAAAGTAGTTTCCCTTCCTATGGGAATATTTCTTTTTGAAGAGTTGTTTTATCTTACCCTTTCTGTTTTTGGGATAAATGTTTAAAGATAGATAGTTTTTCTTTTGTGGAATACGTGATTCTCTAGAAGATTATTCTTGTGTTTTGATGAGACTAAGTAGTTTTGAATGCTCATCGTTTGGAGAAAAGATTATTTTTGGTAGAAACTTATTAAAGGATGAAACTCTACATGAAGGTAGGTATATTTCCTTATATTTTTGTTCTACGTAGTAAATGAATTCCTCAAAATTATGAAAAGAAACGTTAAAAAACGTTTTTGGTTTACGTTTCCTACTAGGTAATCAAAGACCGTTTACACACATCATAAGTTTGGGATTTTCTTATGGTTAGATTTCTCCTAATCATGTTCTCTATCACTCTCCCTTAGAACATGACCCTTTGTTTTCTCTTCCATGTCCATGTTTTCTTACATGGAATCCTAGTGTGGGTTAACTTGGGTGACCATTGTACTTCCCTTTCTTTCTTTTAAAGTAATAGTTTTATTGACTCTTTTTCTAATGTGGAAATTTCAATGAAATTTCAAAACCCAATTTTAAAAATTGTGAGGACGCAATTTCTTATGGGGGGAAGATTGTAACGTCCCGAAATTTTGAATAAATCTTGTTTCCTAATTTTGTGTGTTATTTTATTTTTTTATATACTCAAAAAAATGTTTCATTTGATAACATGTTTATAATTAAAATGAGACTGCTGGGTTTTGACTATTGTATGGCCATTAGTCAATATGACCGTTGGAAAATAAACGTTTTCATTTTGGTCTCTAAATACAAGTAATCTTTGTTAATTATTATAAAAAGAAGATTTGATGGCCTCACCCAGTATTCTTGGACCGATCGAAGCCCATCTAATAGAACTTGGGAAGGAGGTAGCACAACTGGGCTTTTCTTTGGACCAAACCCAAGATGAACATCATCGTGTGAAGCTAGAATGGAATTGTCTTTGCGAGAAGTTCAACCTGATAGAAATTACTACTCGTGCGATGTTGGCCGACCCTCCCTCAAATTCTCTCACCTTAGCACACCTTACCCTTAGGTCCTAAAATGGTGTGATAATGGGGCTATGAAAGGAGACCGTAACTGCCTTGTGTAATCCTTTGTTTTAAATAAAAATTGGGATTTCTTCTTATGATGAAGTTTATGAATTTTTAAATGACCGGATAAATATAGTATGCATATTTTTGATGAATTTTAGAAAAAATATATTTTAAAAATGTTTATGTAAACCTTAAATAATTAAAAATGTCTAATGATTTTCAAAAAATGGTCTTCTACAATTATGTTCAGTATGAAATTTAGAGTCTAATAAGATCAACATAATTTTTGATGAATAGTAAATTATGAATAGTGATTTTACCCTTAGGATTAGTAATGTGACTAAATGGATAAGTAATCTCGCATAAAGAAAGTATTAATATAATCTAGGAACCTTGATTAAGTAATGTGATTCAATAAAATGGTTAAATAACAGTTTCATATATTATTATTCAAGTATCAGTTTTTTAGGGTGAATAGTGTTTTTTAATTAAAAATATAATTACAAATATTTCGAAAATTATTTTTATAAAATGGATTTCATTTTTGAAATTAGAGCATCGATATTAAGTTACGGTAATTTTTGGGGATTTTTATGAAAAAATGAATTTTTAGTGAATAGTGTATTTATTTAAAAATTAAATTAAAAATATTTAGAAAATTATTTTTATAAAATGTAGTACATTTTTGTAATCATACCATCGATATTAGGTTAAGGTGAAATTTTGGGATTTTTCTGAGAAAGTTGAATTTTCAGTGAATAGTAAAAAAACAGTTTTAGGGTGTCAGTATGTTTAATGACATCCTAACTTTTCCATGATGATGTCATGAGATATTTTATGGGTTGGCCGACCAAAGGTGATTAATTATTGTATTGGGGGCCCTATGTGGCCTAACTTCATGGGAAATATCTTGGGAGAGAACGTGGTTTTGAGAAACACACTTCTGAGGTGTCCCTTGGTCATTAATGCATTGTCCCCTCACTTTACCTATAAATACCAAACCATTCTCTCATCCTTTGGACTCCAAAATCATTCTAAACGATGTTCTGGTCTCCTTTCCTCCCAAGGAGTCCTCCCAAGGTGCCCACAAGCCCTCAAGGTCCAAACCTTTGAGTTTTAAGTGTTACGTTTTAAGGTAAGGGATCAGACCTCTCTCTTTCTTTTCAAGAAATCTCTTTTATGTCATTTCTTTTATTCTCTATTTTAATTTGTTAAAGGTTGTTCTTTTATACTCATCTTACTTCCCATTTCATGTTCATATAATGAGAGATCCCCTATTACTCTCATTATTTCGTTTTATGAAGTTTGAAGTGGCGCCGTTAGGCTATCGAATGTTTTGTAACGAATTCTTTCTCCCTTCTCATTTTTCAAGATCTATTTTCATGTAAAGTATTTCATGTTACTTTTTATTATGTTGGGGAATGATCTCTAAATTTATCATACTGATCTTTTATGATCATATGATGAGAGAACCCATTTGATCTCTTCAATTTAGTATTTTGATGTTTTAAGTGGCGCAGTTTGGCTGCTGAATTTTTAAGTGGTTATTTCACCTTTCTCCTTTCTAAAAGATCTAATTTCAAGTCAATTATTGAATGTTCTTTTAATTATGTTGGGGGTATTATATCTATATCTATCATAATGATATTTTATGGACATATGATTAGGGACCCCATTTTATCTCTTCAATTCAGTATTTTGATGTTTTAAGTGGCGCCGTTAGGCTGCCGGATTTTTAAGGGGATTCTTTCACCCTTCTCATTCTTTTCAAAGTTCTAATTCCATGTAAAGTCTTGAAAGTTCCTTTTTATTATGTGGTGGGTATGATCTCTATATCTATCATACTGATCTTTTATGATCATATGATGAGAGACCCCATTTGATCTATTCAATTCAGTATTTTGAAGTTTTAAGTGGCGTTGTTAGGCTGACGAATTTTTAAGGGGATTCTTTCACCCTTCTCATTCTTTTCAAAGTTCTATTTTCTTGTCAAGTATTTCATGTTACTTTTTATTATGTTGGGGTATGATCTATAAATCTATCATACTGATTTTTTATGTTCATGTGATGAGATACCCTACTTGATCTCGTCAATTCATTTTTGTTGAAGTTTAAGTGGCGTCGTTAGGCTGCCGAATTTTAAAGGGGTTCTTTCACCCTTCTCATTTTCAAGATCTATTTTCATGTCAAGTATTTCATGTTCCTTTTTTATTTTTTTGGGGTATGATCTCTAAATATATCATACTGATCTTTTATGTTCATGTGATGAGAGACCCTATTTGATCTCGTCAATTCATTTTTGTTGAAGTTTAAGTAACGTCGTTAGGCTACCAAACATTCATAAGAGAAATATAATTTTTTTCTGCCTTCCGTGTTTTTAATTTCAAATGGTATGTATTAAAATTTCATTACCATGTTCATATATCCTTCTTATTATGTCCCACTACTTTTTTATGGGTCATTTATGAACTTTTGACCCATTTCCCCTCTCTTTTCAATGTTTTCTAAAACCCCGATACATTGCCATTATGCTGCAGAATTTTCGTCTCAAAATGCCTCTCTCTCTTTACTCAAAATTACTTCATGTTATAAATTGAATACTCAAAGCTCTTATTTCTATAGGGGTATTCACATATATATCAAAATATACTATTTTAAATTCTGGGATTTATATACATGAAACCCTCTCTCCCCTTCCCTGGGTTTAAAGTGACGTAAAGATCATGTCTTTAAAGAAGATTTTAAAACGTTATGATTATGAAATGAAACCCATTTATTTTATTCTATATGGGTTATTTAGGAAATTTTTTATGATGATATATGAGGCTCACATGATGATAATGGAAAATTTAAGGGTGCACCCTGATAGCGCTCCAATGCATTGGGTAATGAGGTAACCACTAGAGATTACAATTTTCACAATATCTTGGTGAATAACCTTGGTAATTTTAAAATGACACCATGGGGATGGACCTTGGTGATATGTTCATGATTTTCAATGTTAAATGATGTAGCCAAATCTTCAAGTTATGAAACATGTTATTTTTATTATGTTATATCTCATGATTTCTTTCTCATGCCTTAAAGTTCTTTTCATGACCATATTGAAGTATCTCAAGTTCACATGTAAAATGTTTCTCTTGTTTCCCTTACTGGGCCTTCAGCTCACCCTTTCTTTTGATGTATGTCCCCAGGTTATGAGATGCAGTAATGAACCTAGGATGAATATGAGGAGAAGTCGTTCAAGTGTTTAAGAAGAATTGTTTATGTTTTCATGTTTTAAGTTCCTGGTTTCCAAGACACTAAACATTAAAGATCCTCAGTTTTGTAAAATGTAATGAAAGATTATATGATAAAAAGGGGGGATGCCATATGTTATTTGATGCCTTTTACTGCTTTTACTATCAATGCGAATATAGTGTTATATATATATATGGTTTGTCTGAACATTTACCGAATTTAGCGGGTTCCTATTGGACAACTCAGATGGAGCGTCATGCGGGAGATGGTACAGTGACAGAAGAGTAGGATCAGGTTCAAGATCCGGTCCAAGCAGAGCATCAGACATAGGTACATTATTAGGGACAAGAACATTTTTGGGATCTAGTGCAGGTAGGGAAATAGTCGTGTTTGTTAGTGTTCGGTTCATATCTCGACAAGAAGCTTATGTCAAGTCTGGTATGTTACTTGGAGGGGATCGACAGAGGTGCGTAGGGTACAGATCCATATATGGTATACAGGACGTGGGAGTTATAGTCATAGCAGCCACTACATTTTCACAGTGAGGGTGGTCGTGAGGTGGTTGAGAACTAGATGAAGAGCATGCCGATGATTTTCGAATAGCTCAAGACACCTCTAGGGAATAGGATCAAGCTAGCGACATTCATGTTATGAGGTCCGGAAATGTGCTGGTGGGATGTATAGGTTCAGGCTCATAGGCATGAGGAACTATCATTTAATGACTATGAGGAAATGTTTTTCGAGTAGTTTTACCTTGATACACTAAGGGCTGAGAGAGCTCAGGTGTTCTTGAGCCTTCAGTAGGGAGATGTGTGAGTCATGGACTATGCAGCTACATTAACTGAGCAATCTCATTGTGCATATGTTATGGTAAGAGATGACATATCTAGGGTGGGGTTCATCATTGATGGATGATTACATGCCATTAAGATCCAGGTAAATATCTTCAGGTTGGGTTCACACTTAGAGGCAGTATATCAGGAATGCATAAATGAGGGCAACAAGAGGGATATTCCCCAGGTTGGCCAAGAGGCAGATTCATGTGATGATTCAGACAATAAGAAGCGAGGAAGTGATGAGTTCCTAAAGGGATATCTAGAAAAGGACTCATCTAGACAACCTCATAGAAATTAAACTATGGTTTTCATTCAGGGTGGATAGTCAGGACATGTTTGGACTCATTTTGATAGGCCTCTAAATGAGTTCTAGACATGTGGATAGGTCGAGCATCTGGAGAGATTCTACAGGAAACCTTCTACGACAGTTGGTAGGTAGGGACCATGACAGACGGTGGAATCTGGATTTGGTTCATGTTTTCTACAATAATAGGGTATCCGAGTTTTAGCTACATGCGGAGGATGTCACAGTGATAGTGCAACCCGGATGAGGGGTTAGTGGCTGGTGACTGGAGTAGCACTGTAGGGATGTCATATATCAGGCTGTCGTACATCAGGCTAAGTGCTTGTCATGGAGTATCCAGATGGTGAGCATGCTGGAGAGCTGATGATGGTTAGAGGTAGACCAAGTGAGTGGTTGTGACTTCATTGTTTTCTATTTGTCATGACCTACTGAGGAATTTCTGTTTTGAGTGCATGAGGTGAAAAAATGTATGTGGACTGACTAGATGTTGGTCAATGGGATTGGCACCATATCAGGTTCCTTATATATTCATATATATATTAATGAGATGTGTGGAATCAGGGCATTGAGGATGTGGGTTACATGAGGTACCTAGGTCATCGAGGATTTGAGGATGTGGGTTACATGAGGTGCCTTGGGCGTCAAGGCATCTGGGATGTGATTTAATTGATCTACATGGAATACAGATTTATTTTGAGCATACATGGGATGCATGAACTTATAGAGGCGGACACCGAAGAGGTGTGGGATATGTTTGGGGTGTCAGGAGTGAAACGAGAGCACCATTGAGGCACAGGGGTGATGATGCATCTGGAGAAGAATATACGTTCAGAAACAGGTTAGTAAACCTTTTCTGGGTTCATTTTTTGTGGGTTTGAGACCGAGTTAGGCAGTTCTTAAGGTTGGGTGCCCCTTGAATAATTTAATAAGAACCATTGAGATTGGGGATGTCCAGGTTACATTGATCAGGGTGGTACATTCAATTCCATTTATAGGTTTCTTTTTAGGGCTTAGGGAAAATCTATGTAAAGGTGGGAAGATTGTAAGAACCCGGGTTTTTAGAACGTTTCAAAATATCGACGCTGTTTGAATTTTTCACTTGTTTTTTGGATAACTGGGAAAATATGGAAGTTCTATAAATTTCCACATTACATGTAGCGTACCTTAATTACACGTCATGTTCCCTTTCCCTTGTTTGAAGACCGTACATGGCATGTTGTCCGGTTGGCGGGGTAGAATGTTTTTAGTAAGTACTGGTCATGTACTATTTTCACACGCCATGTAGAGGGGTCGTGTATGGTGATATACATGGCGTGTTGGGGCTGTCTTCCAAATAGAGAAGTAAAAACCATATACCCTTAGGTATAAGTCGTGTATCATGTTGGCTGGCCCTCAGAGAACTTCTAGCTTTCTTATGAACAGTAAAATGATAAACCCTGTGTGTAGTCCTATTTGCATGATGTGTAGTTTGTTTTTTTTTCTAAAATGGACAGTGTCCTTATTCCTAGGTAGAAACTCAAACCCTTGATGGGAATGAGTGGGGAGAGCTGGATGGAGCTAGTTATTACTTCTGATCATCCACCTGAACACCCATTCGTTCGCCATCGGATGCGTTAGAACCCCCTCGGTATGGCCTTGATTCTTCTTAAGATGTTCTACTAGATTTATATTCTAAGACAAGTTATAGGGGTTTGAATTTTTGTAATTATTTTTTAGATATACCACGTTTTAGAAGTAATTATAGGCTGTTATCAAAGGAGTATCGTCAAACATGTACAAGGTAGGTGGTGCATAATATCTTTCATGTTTTTGTAGACCATTGGGTTGTGCGGCGTAAAGCGTGAATTAGTGTATTTTGGATAGAGACCTTGTTTTATCCGATATTTAATATCTTATTGTTTATTAGACCTTTGTAAATCCTTTGGGTATTCCATTTTACTTGTTTTTCTTGAGTGGGTTTGGATGAGGGGATGTTGCTCATCGGGGCATTTTGGACGGGGGATGCCAAAATTGTTATAATTGAATGGTATTGTTTTAAACAACTGAGTTTAGTTTATTAAAAAACTATATTAATTGTTAGAGGCTTAAATGACAGTGGTGAAGATATGGGACAACACCTAGCTAGTCCAATTCGATTGTTTAGTTATGTTTTCATTTTTAAATGTGATTCTTTTGATTATTTATTTGTAATTGCTGAATTTCATGTGCCAGTACCCCTTGGATTTATGATGGGAATGCCCTGATTATTCTTGAGTGATGTTGATCTTAGGTTGGGCTTGACATGGGTAACATTGGGTGGTTTTGACCAAGGGATTGGGAGTCATAGGTGTCATCTTGAGGTACTGTGACTGTCTGATTGGGCATGGCCCAGGTTACTTGGATGGCAAGGCCATCAGACTTGAGTTACGTTGTCCTTGGGGAACGAGGTGTCAGAGATGTTGTGGATTGGGTACTATTTTGGTTATTACTGCTCACATGTATCATTGAGTACTGTGCACATAGAAGAATCTGTGATGAGGTCGTTTTGTCCAGTTTTGTGGGTAGATAATTCGGTTAGTTACGGTTTTGGTACTATAGGTTTGGGGGTGCTTGTCGTAGGAATCCAAGTAGAAATTAAGGAACATTCCGGGTATACTATTGAGGCTAAAGGGTTGGGGGAAGAGGCTCACCATTATTTGAGGGAAGATATCATTGTCTCTCTGGTTACTTTACTTGAGGGTAGTAATCATTGTCCATTAGGTTAAATTATAAGAGGGAATACATGGTTGTCCCTCCACTTACTTATTTGAGGACATGCATCACTATTCCTCTGAGTTACTATTTCTTGGGCGTGCCATCAGGACTTCATTACTTGAGGCACGTGGTCTAAAGGGGGTCATGGGGTTAGTATACATAAGAGAGATTCCGATGTTTCCCGAAGCATGTGAAACTTCACGGTGGCTATTGAGCACTAGTGGAGTTTTTGTGCATCTTACACATTACTGTTTTCTTTATAACTGCATGCCTGCTTAAACACTTATATTAAGTATGCACCGTTGGGTAGTATCCTACTGAGATTCATCTCAAACCATGCACAGTGCCCCTAGGGATGCCTATAGATTTTATGGATTTTCGTGCTGGAAAGAGGTCAGCTTTAGGATCTAAACTAGATTAGTTGTTTCATGGAGATAGTATGGACCTTGAGTTCTTACCAAGATGGTGTTTACATTTTTTTCTTTTTTTCATATATCAGCATTCTTATCTTGTTAATTTTAGCTAAATTTAGTTATTCATTGGGACCATTTATATATATTGAACCGTTGAAGATGTGTGAATATTTTTTTAGTAGTTTCAAGTGGTGTTCAACATGTTGTTCTATTTACATTCCAAGGATGTAGTTTATATTTATTTTTTTCGCTGTTTATCGATATAGAATGTTATTCAACTCTGCTGTTATGATTCAAGACTACAGAGTTTTCTATTCAACTTTATATTTATTATTATACTTATAAAAGTACCTTTATTATCCTCAAATAGGAAATAGCCTACCCACTATACCTATAAGACCCTCTCTGCTGGTCTGCAGACTTTGGCATTAGGGGAGGTGCGCCTAAAGTAGTAACACCAGACCCATATTGCTCATTTCAGGTGGCTGTTCAGGTCCAGGTCAGTACAATATCAATCATTTCATATCATTTATATTCAAATATTATAATATCATATATCTCAATACGCATCAAAAATATATATAATATAATAAAATATATAATAATATATAAATTCACTCATATCCTTGACGTTATCTATCTATTAATGGTAATGGATCCTCACAAAAGTATATCAAGATAATCTAATAATAACTTGAAATAATCAATCCATTTCCATTAATCGTATGATAATAAATGATGTGTGCACATTTACTAGGGTTCACATTCATAGTGGAGTAAAAAACATAATCTTTTTATAAAAGGGTTGTAAAATTTTCCAAAATATATAAAAATTAATGATTATTGATTTCTTATATTCCATAAATCCCAAAAAATCATTATTGGAAATTTCTAATTTTTCATGTGTATTGGTATACCATTTTACCATAATTAGATACACATAATGTCATAATGTGTCTTAGATGGCCTCTATAATTACATCTTTAATAATAAAATTATTTTTCAATATATAATGCATCTCTTTCTTGGAGTAGTAATAATTTCAATGGTAAAAAATAATATCCCATTTGATATTAAATTAGTTTCAATTCATAACATATCTCGACATTAGAATCACTTTCATGAATAATAATGAAGATAATATTTATATTTTTAATCACATATCCTAAAAAATTTCACAGTTATGATGTAACATACCATTAACAATGTATAGAATCAATTATAAGGGAGTAATATATCTCATCCTCAATATTCAATGTCATACCATATATTGAAAATAATATCATTATAACAATATTAATTTAAACAATCAATATTGAACTATATTTCCTTTGCAATCCCCTATCCACCTTTATCCAGGTAATAATACATTTCTCGGTAAGTTCATATAAAATAGTCAAATTGTTAAGATAATCATGTTTAGTTAAAAAAAATTCAACATATATTATTAAAAAAATCTAAAAAATGATATATCGACATAAAAAAAATCCCCTTTTAAAATCCTACACATCTTAGCCATTTTAAATTCTATTCCTTGAAAAATTAATTCACCCTCTACATAAACAATAAATTATTGATATATAAATCCCCAATTGTAATATGGTATCATAAAAAGACCATTAATTAAATTTCACAAGGTAAAACATCCATCCATGGTTTGTAAATACATATATATTAATGAATCTATATGTAATGTATCATTTGATAAACGTATATATAAATATACTTAAGGCGGTACATCTACGACATCCGAACTAGTTTTATTTATAAACTATGAAAATTTTATGTCACTCTATAATCCCATTTAGTGGTGAACGTAAAAATATACTCCACAGGTTCTTCTATAGACTCTAATTTCAATCTAAATGAATCATTCTACTATATCTTTGAATGAGAGAAACAATATTAAAAAAATTAAACACAATAAAATGATTTAGTGACTAATTTATGTCAACTTGTTTCCTATAATTATACATACCCTCTAATTTATAATAAAATTTTTATTTTTATAAAAAAATATGGCTCCATTTAACATTATTAAACCAATATGTTTTATACTTAGAGGGTCCCCATATAAAATATCCTAGAAGTTTTCTAGTGATAGGGTCCATAAAATAATATCTTTATATAGATATCTAATCATAGGTACCTTAATAAAATATATAAAAGAATATTTCAACCCATAAAGATCATATTAAAAAGGTAATGGTTGGGATGTTTTATATCTAAAAATAATCTCATTGTTACCAATTTTCCACCTCTGTAGACTCTGTAAATATTAAAACACCAACAGTAAAATAAATAAATCCAGAAATAGTCCATGAGAAATGACACTTCATTTCTAGTTATTGAACATAATAGAGAATAACCACCTCAAATAGCATCATCATTACTAGACACATAATATAAAAAAATAATTGATTATATTAAAAATAACATCTTTATAATTTATTTAAAATAGATTCCTACACCCACCATAAAATATTCATTTCCTCTCAAGTAATCTATAAATAAAAGTGTTCTACATATTTATATACATTGTTTTGGATATACAAAACTTCCACCTAGGTAAAATAAGTATAAATATTATAAGGAAAATAACCATATCCAATATTCATAGCTTCCACACACTAAGGTCCACAATAAAAAGATCATTTGGAGTATTTTTTATAAATCCCATATTCATAACACACTCCCATGTAGGAAAAAATAAAAGATATCTATATTTTTTTAATCTAAAAATTAATAACATTCTAAACACCACTATAATTTATTGGTTATGAATATAATGTATACTTATCATAATAAACCTTTATTTTTTAATATCATCATCCATAACACCCTTTCATATATAGTCTTTTATCTAAAAAGATGTTACTTTTATCTAAAACTTCTTATGATATTCAACTTTCTAACCACTAATCATCTCTTCTCAATATATCCATAGAGTTTTATAATAAATACTAAACAAAGAACATAATATAGGTATTTTATAAACATAACAGGGCCCCATGTTGGATATTAAACAATGCCTATACAATGTTGAAAAAACAAGCATTGCTCATTTTATTAATTTCTGTCATCACATGTATTTGGAAGTATCATAGCTCTACCCTATACGAGCCTCTTAAAACACTTTACCTCCCTTCATAAACTCTATACTAATGGTTGTAAAACCCCTCATCTTACCTCATGAAAATCATTCATAGTGTATCAATTATAGATGCTCATATAAGCCACAATAATCAATATGAAATATATATATTAAACCTAATAAAAATTTAAAAAGAATATTATAATATCTAATATGAAGAGACCCAAGATTAATGTACAAGGAAATTACATTACTTTTGTGGAATACTTAATACATAACAAAAGCAAACACACATGTACCGTAATAGTTTAGTGTCTTTGGATACTCAGAAAAATAATCTTCTAATTATGGTGAAAGATCTTCAACATCTCCCATAAATATATTCCCCTTTTATTTTCTAGCCTAAAAACTTCCTTTATATCCTGGGGAAAAGTAATCATAAAAAGGGAGAGATGAAATTCTCAGTAATGGTAATCATAGACAACATAAAATAATACATAAACATTTGAATTCAAAAACATGAACATAAAATCTAAACATCAAAATCATGATAAAATAAATAAATCTTGGAAGTAAGTAAGGAATATATCATAATGAAAAATCAATCATTATATAATAGCATGAGAATAAAATATGTAATTGTGGAAAACCATTAGGCATATGATATGATTTCTATAATAGCCAAGGCATTGCTGCCAAGACCATCTTAGTGGACAGTGTCCCATTCTGAATCGTGTTCACTCCTCATTAATGTCTTGTATCACAGAACCGGATTAACATAGCATTCTTGACATGTCTATCAAATGAGATATAAATCTTTACCCAATGTATTGGATAGATATATAGTTCCCACCCATCTCATAATGATATCATTCTTTCATCTGCCACAAAATAAACATAAATCATTCATCATAACCCAAAGAATAAAATGGGTTTCATAAACATCATCCCATCATAACATAATCCATAAAAAGTGGATATTGTTTCATCATAAACAAAATAAAAACATGTAAATAATATTTATGTAATACTTGAAACAAAACCATATAAAATAATTTAATCTTAGATGGAAAATATTCTTGAAAAAACATGTGAAATGAATTCTTAAGGAAACTAAACTTTATTCTTCAAAACAATTTTCTTTTCACAAAATGACATGCAACATTAAAGTAAAATGATTTTGTTTAAAATAATCATGAAATGTTATAGAGTAATCTTCATGAAAAATAGGCATTATGAAACCACAAAAATCCGTTAATGTCATATAAGTTAAAAAAAATTCTCCACGTACATTTACCAGAAATGTCAAAATGATCCTCATATGGTAAGAAAAAGAATGATCCCTTCCATAACACAATGTAAAAGTCACAGAGGGGTAAAAAATACATTAAACATACATGGAAGATTAATAACGACTAAATAAAAAACATTTTTATGGACATGGATGAAAAATATAACCCTAGTAAATACTTGCGTATAAGCAATATCAGATAAAAATGAGATTTGAAAAATTATCCCTTGCCTTAGGTCCGATATGAATCGTACGTATCTGAACCACTTGTATAATGATTTATATAATTTCATTGAATTATTACAGAATAATATTCATTGTTATGATATCATATATGGTTCACTTATGACTTTATATTACCCGTTCTTTTGTAAATTCTATGTTAATGCAACGTTTTGGGTAGAACCGTTATATTTATCATATGTGTTTGGACTTGTTGTTCTTGATATTATTATTAAATATATCATGTTTTAATTACTTTAAGAATATAAATAATGTTTCATATATCATATATATACAATATATATGTATAATAGATAGATAAATGAAATGAAATACAGCATTTATAGAGATGGTAGGCCATACGTACGCATGAATGTTGTTTTATTTTCCTTATTGAGTTTAATTGACGTAAGTAGATGACATATATATATATACATAAATAAATTAGATTTAATATTTCATATATTTCATTATTATTCATTATATATACACTATAATCATTCTTGAATGGTTAACATGAAGAATTAATCTCATCGCGTTGTGGAGACGGTAATCCGTACGTACATACGAGCGATGATATCGTCGCAATAATTATTTAATTGAATTGGAGTGGATGATATAATATTTGATGATTAGTATGATGTTATAATAACTATATATAGTTATTTGGTTTTATTAATAATTACATCATTTTTATGGTCAAATGTCTATGAAATGAATCTATTTCGACCATATTGTGATATGGGTTGACTTATATTAATCCAATATTATTTTTTCAGGTGTTATGATAATTTTGTAATCTTATTTTTACCCTTATTTACCCGATTTAACTTTAAATGTAGTAAATAAAAATTATCGTAGTTACTATTCATAATGTAAAAAAATTAAAAGTAACCTATTAACATAATTTGGACTCACTGAATGCAAATATGGAATCGATTTTTCGAAATTCAAAATACAGAATTTTCAGTAATTAATTTAATATTAATCTTGTTGTTAAGAAAATGGGTTTAAAAGTAAAAACATTGTCAAAAATTTTAATGATTTTACATATGAATTCAATATAAAATTAATGGTAATGACATGAATTATATTAAATGGTAAAAATATATTATATTTATACATTTAAACCATTAAATATTATAATTTAACCATTTAAATTATCTCGATGATAAAAGAATTTTTTAATTAAAATTTACCTTATTTTTACTATTCATCAAAATAATAAACTTATCAGAATAATATCAAAAATTTATCCAAATTAAATTTTTATATCATGATTTCAAATAATAATTTTATATTGTAAAATTAATCTTATAAACCTTTCAAAATATATATTTAAAGTGGGTGCGCCATCAAAAGGCGACAAAACTGTATTTTTTAAAAATTACTCATTTTACCCGAAAATTATTTTGTTTTCATAACATGTTATAGAAAATGGGTATGATGAATAATAATGTTATAAAATTACAAATTTAGTTAAAACTATTCATAAAGTCTAGTTCATAATAATATTATAATAATATATCATTGTTTAGAGAAACCCAGTATTGCGTACTACACACGCTATCGTGGAAGGTCGTGATTGCGTGTAATGCAAGCCTATTTAGGGTTGTGTGTAGTGAAAGATCACTTTGGTGTTGTGTATAACATAATCAAAACTTATTTAATTTCTACAATAATCAAAATCTTTATTTAATGTTGCATATAATAATTTCTACAAAACAAACATGAAATTTTGTGTAACACGAGCCAAGAATAGGGTTACATATACTGCAAGCTAATACGATGTTGCGTATAATACAAGATAATATTGGTGTAGTGTACAATATAATACATTAATGAAATTCATAAAATCTCAGGGTGTTACATTCTACCCACCTTAAAATGAATTTCGACCTCGAAATTCATCAGGGTTATAAATGGTTTACTACTTGAAAGTTTCTTTAATAGAAACCCACATCGTAAAAATGAATACTAAAACATAATGTTAAACAAATAAATTATGAAACGTAACGGTTACCCAAATTAACTAGTCACTGGGTTTCCACATAGAAGATAATAGGAGAAAATATGGATACGGAAGAGAAATCAAACCATCATGTTCTGATTGAGAGTGGTAGAGAACATGGCTATGAAAAATCCAACAATCACAAAGCCATATATTTTTGATGATCTAAGGTATCATCTGATTCATCAGATATAAGGGCACTAAGACAACATTTTTGTTTTTCAAGATCATTTCCCTAATGTTGATGAATTTTTGAATTAAAATAACTACTTAATTGATTTTGGTACAATCTCACCCGTGCTGGTGTTGTGAACAATTTCAACTTCATCTCTTAAATAATTGAAGGTGAATTTGACTTTCGTGAAGTGTTAGTAGATCATGCGATAGAATGATAGGTCATACCATCTTTCTCAAACATAAGGTTAGAAAAAGTTTCATACAATAGTACATCTATGGTGAAATTAATCGTATATGGTTCCAAAAATGGACTTATACTTCATCTATCATCCTGCTTAATAAAATAAAACTAGTTTCTACTAACTAGGGACTTCATGTAGGCCACTGGTAGCTGATAAAGGCCAATCACACTTCGGTAGTAGGTTCGATTATGGCATCCTTGTATGACGTGATGGGTTGTTTCCTATCCTGCATGTTGTCCTTTTTTTTAAAACTACACTATTATAACATTACAAAAATAATAATAAAAGTTCTAGCATTAAACAATTATATGTGACGACCAACATAATCAATTCCCATCTTTAGGATTCTCCAAAATACTTCAATCCAATCTCATAGTATAAATTAAATGATTACTAGAAATTTCATCTATCGATCATGTGAAGACCATCATTTATCATACGATATATATTGTTGGTCACATTCCAATCATGTGAATACCTTAATCATGTATTCTCTTGAAAAATTAATACCCATTTAAACTTATTGAAAACATGAATGCTGTCAAAAGTTAACTCTTTCAACATACATAATTCAAAAAAATTCTATATACTAAACCATGATATCACTTTTCCATTATATCAGCCATGAGCTCATTATTTTCTCCTTATCCATTTATTATGTGCATATCATCTTCTTCCCAAAAATATCTGAATAAACATTCATGGTTACCAGTACAATTCACCATGTAATTTCAAATACTTTAGGAAAAACAATATTGTAACAGTGCTCTGATGTTTCTTTATTCCATATTACCATTAACACAACTCTTGGTAAACATACAACCATTCCACTACATTTATAAATCATTGACCGACCTTGAACAATTATTTCATCTCACATATAATTTTTCGTCTCTTCATCATCATCAATATAAATACTACCCATACAACCATACTGATTCCATTCATGAGACATTCCTTTAGGAAATTGGTTTGCATAATTCTCATACATTCAACATTTAAAACATTTAATCGTTGTCGATGTCATAGAAATACCATTATCCTTTTCCATAGTGGTAACAAAACCTTTTTCATTACACTTACTGGCTTTGTGTCCTCCTTTTACACACCCAAATCATCTTCGATTTCCTTTGAAACATTTTACTTGATTCCTCCTCCCACATGATTTACATGAGGAAAATTGACCTTTATTTCCTCTATGATCATCATGAAACTCCATCTTTCTCTTATTAGTCGAATAAAAAAACTTACCAAAGTTGATATTATTGATCATATTATCAGATTTCTGATTAGGCATAATAACGATGTTTGGACATCCAAATCCAATTTCATTTTTTTCCTCGTGAAGAATATCATTCCATTTTCCATCTTATCCTCCATTATCTTGAATCTTCCTATGTCCAGCCATTTTCTAAAACCCAAAAAGAATAGTGTGAGAGGAAACAATAATGCTTAGAAAACAACATTATAAAGGGTTGTACCTTATATATATAACATCTTAGGTTAAATTCTAAGATAGTTACCAAAATTCTAGGACAATAACCTATACTTATACGTAACCTTATGGACATCCCTAGACATACCATAGAAAAATATTCTAGGGATCCCACTAAAGTTTTCGCATCCTAGTATCAAAATGTTAACTAGACCTTTCCTATGATAGCAACTGTAGAGACCCAATCTTAATGTACATGGACATTAAATTACTTTTTTGGACTACATAATACATAACAAAAACAAACACACAACGACCGTAATAGTTTACTGTATTTGGATACATGGAAAAATAATATTCTAATCATGGTGAAAGATCTTAAACATCTCCCATAAAGATCTTCCCATGTTATTTTCTTACCTAAAACCATTATTTATATCATGGAGAAAAGAGAACATAAAAATGGTTCGATCAAATGCTAGGTAAGGGTAAATATAGATAACATAAAACAATCCATAAATATTTGAATGAAAAAACATGAACATAAAATACAAACATCAATATCTTGAGCAAAGACATAAATCTTGGAAGTACGTAAGGCATATATCATAATGGAATATCAATAATGATAAAATAGAATGGGAATAAAACATGTAATTGTGCCAAACCATTAAGCACATGATATGATTTCCATAGTGGCCAAGGCATTTCTGCCAAGACCATGTTAGTGGACAAAGTCCCTTTCTGAATCGAGTTCACTCCTCGTTCTAGTCATGTATCACTGAACCAGATTAACTTACAGTTCCTGCCATGTCTATCTCATGTGATATAAATATCTACCCATAGAATTGGAGGGATATATAGGTCCCACCCATCTCATTATGAAATAAATCTTTTGTGTGCCACATAATAAACATAAATCATTCATCGTAACATAAAGAATAAAATGGGTTTCATAAACACCATCCTATCATAACATATTCCATAAAAAATGGATATCATTTCATCATAAAAAAAATAAAAACATGTAAATAATATGAAAATTATACTTAAAAAATAACCATATTAAATAATGTGACATTATATATAAAATAGTCTTGATAAAACACTTAAAATTAATTCTTGATGAAAAAAATCCTTTATTCTTCAAAATAATTTTATTTTCACAAAATGCCTTGCAATTTTAAAGGAAAAGGATTTTGTTGAAAATAATCTTGAAATCTTGTAGAGTAAGCATCATTAAAATTCGGTGTTATGAAAACATAAAAATCCATTCATATCAAATATTTTAAAAAAACATACTCCTCGTAAATTTACCAGAAAAGTCAAAATGCTCCTCGTATGGTAAGAAAAATAATGATTCCTTCCATAACATAATGTAAAATTTAGAGAGGGGTAAAAAAGACATTAAAAATACATGGAATATTATTAAACACATTATGAAAAACATTTTTATGGACATCGATGAAAAATATAACCCACGTAAATACTTACGTATAAGAAATCTTAGATAAAAATGAGATTTGAAAATTTATCCCTTACCTTAGGTCTGATATGCTTCTTACGTATCTCAATCTCTTGTATAATTATTTAAATAATTTCATTGACTTATTACCGAATCATAATCATTGTTATGATATCATATATATAGTTCATTTATGACTTTATAATACCTGTTCTTTCGTAAATTCTTTGTTAAAGCAGTGTTTTGGGAAAAATCGTTTTTTATCATACATGTTTGGACTTGTTGTTCATGATATTATGATTACTTATATCATGTTTTACTTACTTCATGAATGTAAATGATGATTTATATATCATATATATTCAATATATATATATAATAGATAGATAAATGAAATGAAATACACCGTTTATGGAGACGGTAGGCCTTACGTACACATGAACACTATTTCCTTTCCTTATTTTTATGGATCGGGTTTTTGGGGTCCATTACTTGGTACAAATTCGATGTTTGACATGTTCTGGGTGGTTTGGAAGGCCATCCCAGCTTATCGGTGAATCTTAGAGGTATCCTTGGCCTACCGGTAGCCCCAGCCTACCGAGCCTACCAGTGACCTTGGGGTAAGGGTAGCCCTCAGCTACCGGTGGCTCTCACCGACCGGTAGCTCTGGGCTACCGGCCGCACTCAACCACCAGTAGCTCTTGTCTACCGGTGGCTCTTGGCTATAGGTAGTTGTTGCCAACCGGTTTCTCTCATATACCGGTAGCTCTCAGCTATTGGTTGTTGTCGCCAACCGGTTTCTCTCCACTACTGGTATCTCTCGGCTACCTGTAGCTATCGCCAATCGGTAGCTCTCGGCTACCGGTAGCTCTTGGCTACTGGTACCACTCAGCTACCGGTAGCTGTCACAAACTGGTAGCTCTCAACTACCAGTGGCTCTCGGCTACTAGTGGCTCTCGGCTAAAAGTAGATCTTGGCTACCAGTGGTTTTCGCCAACCAGTATCTCTCGGCTTCCAGTGGCTCTCAGACACCGGTGGCTCTCGGCTACCGCTAGCTCTCGGCTATCGGTTTCTGTCACAAACTGGTCACTCTCGGCTACTGGTAGCTCTCACTTACCCCCCACGGGGTTTCCAGTGGCACCTCCTTTTAATGCAAATTGGTTTTTAAACCATGTTTTGAACCCTTTAAGCCTAATTTAAAGCCCATTAATGCCAATTAATGGAGTTTAAATTAAATGATTGGTGAGGTACCATATTTAAATGAAAAACCACACGGGGTGCTTCTGTTTAAACCACCCCGAATGGCGGGGACCATTTAAGTGGCATGTGGGGTGTCCCAGCCGCGTGGTTAACCCATGATCCTGTTACTTACGTGGTTTCGAGTTTTTATTTCCGTATCTTAACCATCCCCGGAATGCTATATCTCAGCCTTTATAACCTAAAGGCTTCTCCCTACGTTTCTTTTTTATCTATCACACTGTGCTTGGAGTACCCTTCCTCCCGATGAGTTGTAACTCGACGATGTTTTCTTTGATCACATTCTATGGAGTTCCTACTACTCCTGATTTCAAGTTTCCACGCGAGGACTTAACGTCGATCCTTGATCAATCAGGTAGGGATTTCTCCTTTGTCTCCCCTTTCTGTGTATCATGCGGGGTGGGTATGACTTTGTCTCTATGAAAATTGATGAAACCCAACTTAATGAAGTTAATGAACGAACCTTTAAAGAATGAAAGGTGGTGTGTGATCGATGTCCTGATATTCTTCTTTATTGTTGATATGTGTTGAATAATATGGGACTATAGTCACTGAGAATCATGGTCGTTAGTGGTCTTTCATTGTGAAATAATGAACCTCGGTGCACCTGGATGTTTAGATAACTATAACATGGAATTGGTTAATTACGTATACTTGGTTAAATAAATTAAAATCACTAGTATTAACCTTTTTCTAGGATAACCTTGGTTAAAGAAAAATGGAATTGGAACCATAGAGTGTGTTAAATCTTATAAATTTGAAAATACCTGCGTGGGCCTACCTTGTGTTGGTGGTTTTTCCATCACGAGCCGATTACAGATGACTATGGTTTTCTAGGATGGGATCCCCGGTTGTTATACATTTTCTTGTTGTGAATCTAAGGCTTTGGGGGGGGGTTACTTTTCTTATATCACGAATTGGGGTGGAATCCTCTGTTGTTGACAAACCATTGGCTTATGAAGTTTGGGGACCTGGGGCTATGTCTCATGTTTGTTTTGTTTCAAGTACTTTGAGGGAACTCACTTGATCCCTAGTTGTTGTGACTTTTCAAGAGAACCAGGTGTGATTGCTTAAATTACATGATGTTCTTCCTTTCTACCAATTTCTTTTGTTTCATCTGTTAATGTCCATGTTAGTTTCCCTGTAGTGAATGGATTAACTCATACTGAACCGTTATGAATGATAACATGAACAGGGGAACTAGGAAATGTTTTTTGTTTGCCTGTTTTCTGAGCCAGCAGTGCTTGTGTTCCTTCTTGTATCAGTTTGAGGATCCGTAGGTTTGGCTGTGTGTTGGTATATATATGTATAATTGTATTTTTAGTGTTTAGTCGCACCCCACTCGCGTTATGAACTTAGTTTCGGACAACCCATATCATGGGGAAGGCTGTTTCCACATAGTTACTCTCCTTCCTTCTCCCTATTCCCTCATCTATGATGGCTGGAGGTGACCATACAACCAAGATTCTTCAGGTAGGTTTCATTTGGTGTGATGTTAGCCCAGGTGATTTAGGGTAGGGGTTCTGGTTATTGTTTGTTTTCCCAGGTGTCTTCGTGATGAGGCTGAGGTTTTTTCCCGCAGGGATGTGTGGTTATGAGGCCTAGGTGTGTGCGGTCAGGGATGTGTGGTTGTGAGGCCCGGGTGTGTGTGGGTAGGAAGAGCATGGTAGTGTCAGGACATTTTTCTTTAGGGAGGAGCAGCTAGCTAGTGGGGGAAATGGTGGTCTGGGGTACCCAAATGTTTTGTTGTTTTAATATTACCTTACTTCTTGTGTTATTTGGCGAGCATGGCCAGTGAGGAGGGATTGCTAGACTCCTTGATAGATGTTGGTTTCTCGGCATCTCATAAGACTTTAGTACATCTCCCCACTTATGTGTAATGGTCCGGACCCTCCTGGCCCATTACATTTCCAAAAGTGAGGCTCCACCAAAACAGTGGCACCGTGAGGGTGACACCGTGACGGTGGAACCGTGACGGTGGCACCGTGACGGTGGCACCGTGAGGGTGGCACCATGACGGAGGCACCGTGTGGGTGGCAACGTGATGGCGGAACCGTGATGTTGGCCCTGTGACGGTGGCACAGTGAGGGAGAACCGTGATGGTGCCACCGTCCGTGAGGGTGGCACCGTGTCCCCTCGCCGAGCCTTTCATTCTTTTTCCAGTACCTGATATTTTCGCCCTCGCAACGTATGTTTCGACGTACATTTATTCTTTCACTAATTTTAAAACCATTTAAATCCCATAATTAATTCCTAAAAATCCTGAGAGACCTCGGTGTGTAACTGCCCAGCCGCGTGGTCAACCCACGACGCCCGCGCCTTACGCAGTTTCACGTTCTCACCTCAATCGTTCGTGGCTCTTATAAACTAAGGGTTATATGTGGTTTCTCCTTTCCTTGATCGCAGCTTTTCACAAACAGCTTTTGGTGCATCGGGCGCGCCGCATCATTATTTGTAAAGTTCCGCGCCCGGCCTAAGCGTCAATCATCTATCAACGGGTAGGGAATTTATCCTTCATCTCTCCCTTTTTGTGTATCATGTGGGGTGGGTGTGTTTTTGTTTCTATAAATTTTGATAAACCAGATCTAAATAAATATAATGATTGAACCCTATAAGGAATGAGGGGGGGGGATGCTATAATTGATGTTGTTTATATTAAAATCATCTTTCTGAGTTGTGCTGGTTTACGCGTTTCTGAAAATCGA
This sequence comes from Viscum album, assembly GCA_963277665.1. NCBI lineage: Eukaryota > Viridiplantae > Streptophyta > Magnoliopsida > Santalales > Viscaceae > Viscum > Viscum album. The sequence continues at coordinate 1,118,397,303 of OY728146.1, forward strand.
GGCCATTGGTGGTCATTGTTTGTGTACTAATGAACCCATGCTGATGTTTTAAATGGCTTGTTTGTGGTTGTGAACTCCTACTGTTAAAAAGGATACTGTTTAATCACATACACCTGGATAAGTGAATTGAAATCCCCAGGATCAATCCTTCTCTGATAACCCCCAGTTAAAACACACAGAAATTGAAATCATGGAGTGTGAAAAATCTTTTAAATCCAAAAATACCGGAAAGGCCCTACTTAGTGTTGGTGACGATGGATTGGTTGTTTAAATTCATGGGCTGGTTGCTGGAGATATGGGAGGGGATGGTATCCCCTGTTCTTTTTATGAATTCGGTGGTTGTGAGTTTTAAGAACCAGTGGTTACTTGTTTATATCATGAATTGGGGTGGGATCCTCTGTTATTAAGGACCAGGTGTGGGCGTTATGGTTGATTCTTGACTATTTACTTTCTTGGACTTGTCCCTATGCTTACTAGTTGCCCAGTAGTGCTTAAAGTTAATTAAACATTATCACTGAACATGAAACAAGAATGGGACAAAATGGGTTTTGTTGGCGAAAGTCGTGACATGGGACTTGGACGGAGTGGTGATGTGTTCTGTAGGCTGTTTAGGAAAACCTAGGCTTTGGGTGAGTTCTTGTTACCTATATCTATACTTGTAGTTTTGTGTTTCTTATTCGCGCCCCACCCAAGTTGAGCACTTAGTGCCGAACACCCCCATTTCATGGGGGAGGTTGTTTTTCCAAACACTATTCTTAGTGGCTGGTTGTTATCTCCTTTTCTGCTCCCTTTCCCAGATAGCCCATGTATCTTCGGGTAGGCTGTGATGGCCTGAGGTCCATTATTAGCCCAAGAACCTTCGGGCGGGTTAGTGTGGTGGTTGGCCAGGTGTGTGCGGCAAGTGGTTTCCCAAGTGTCTTCGGGATGAGGCCCAGGTGTCTTCGGGCGTGGCAGTGGAATTTCTTGCCAAGGTGTCTTCGGGCGTGGTGGTGGTTGTTCTGGACTAGGTGTTTGCAGGCGTGGTTACATGTGATAGTTGTGGCCTAGGTGTTTGCTGGCGGGATTCGGCAGTGGGACTGCGTGTGGTAGTTGTGTCCCAGGTGTGTGCGGGCGGGTGTGGCAATGGGACTGCAGTGAGAATGGAGGGATTGGTTCGATGCGTAGGATGTCTCAATAACCAGTGGGAAAGTGGCGTGGGGTACCCAAAAATCAATGTGATCTGATTATATATATTACTTGATATGCGTTATTTGGGGAGAGTGCCTTGGTGAGGCCTGGTGTGGATAGTTTACCTTGATTAGGTGTTTGGTTTACTCTTTTTCTCACGGGACTTTAGTATGTTCCCCCACTTGTGCATGAGAGTCTTTGGTTTTCCCTACTGAGTGTACTTGTATGCTCACCCTACGTATATAAAACTGCTTTCAGGTTTCCAGGAGGACTTCGGGGATCACGCAGGACCATACTAGCTCGGACCTTTGGGGAAGTTGTAGTTGTTGCTTTTCTTCTTTGGTACTTACCTTTGTAGTCACCTTTTGTACATTGTGGCTTTACTTTTGGAACTTTCATGTGGGAATGGTTTACTTTTGGATTTATTTTTCTTTTACCTTGGTTTTGATGAGTTTCATCATCTTATCTCTCGATATTATGAAACAAAAAGTGGTAATTCCTTCAATTTGTGAGGAATTTCAGTACCCTAGGTGCTAGTCGCCACTCCGAGATCTATTGAAGGCGGGTCTCGGGGGGTCATTATCTCTCCTTAAACTTCAATAAGGAAGGGCCTGAAAATCTCTTTACCCTTTTCTCCTTTTGGTGAAGGCGGTTCATGACAGAATGGTATCAGAGGTGATGGTTGAGAGATAGGATGGACTCTAGAGTTAGGCACGGTGAGGATTGCATGGGATGGTAAGGCAACAGTGTTGGGTGACCTTGGCGCGTGAATTAGTCCAGAGAAGACCGGCTAGGACACAGGATTTTAGGGCCCCCCGTGATCCGATGCAAGGACTATGGACCTACCGAACGACCAAGTGTGGCCACAATGAATGCAGGGTAGAGACCCTAGGAATGGTACATGCATCATAATGACTTGTGTTCTTGTGTTTCTGGGATGTCTTGGGAGATAAGAATAAATTAAATTTTAAGAAATTTTGAAGACGATTTCTGCACTACTTGGGCTTAGGCATTCCTAGTTTACCTTGCAGCTATGGAACCTGGAAGGCGACCATGTGTGGTACATGTGATCGAGGCCCCGTAGAATACTTTGGCCGATCGGTAGAAAGCTGATCGGGAGGAAGAGGACGACCAGTGGCAGAAGACTCTTCGGGCCTTCCAGCGATAGGCCCTCGAGAAGTATGAGGGCAGCACCTCCGACATGAAGACGGAAGACTGGCTAGAGGAGCTAGTTATAGCTTTCGGCCTAATTCGGGCCCCGACCGAGTACTGGTTTTTTTGTGGCCATCAGCCAGATGCAGGGAGCGGCGTGTCAGTGGTGGACGATTTACCTGGGGGATAGGAGAGAGTCTGAGGTGGTTTGGGCGGATTTCGAGAGGGAGTTCCGGGCGGAATTCCTCTCTTCGACGATAAATGCGGAAAAGAGACAGGAGCTACTATCCCTCCAACAGGGGAGTATGTTCGTGAGGGAGATAGGGATCATGTTCAATGACCTCCTACATTTTTCTCCGGATCTCTTTCCTGACGAGAAGTATCGGGCGAGACGTTTGGAGGAGGCACCCCGACCCTCCCTCCAGTACGATGTTACTCCCTTTACCCTTCCGACTTACTTGGAGGTCCAGAAGAAGGCCGAATTGGTGGAGAGAATGAAAACTCTAGGTGGAGGGTCACGAGAGGGGATCCATCTAGGTCCATTGAAGGGGAAGGCCATCAGCACCAGGCCTCCAGTGTCAGGACCCTCTAGGTTCCGACCCACAGAGAGTAGGCCGCAATAGTTTTAGTTTCGATCCCATGGTCCTCGCCCCTTTTCTTCAGTGCCCGGACCGGGTGAAGTACGGAGGTGGCGGACAGCCCCACCACCACCCAGCAGCAGCTTCTAGCCAGACCTTTCCAGCAACAGCAGCAAGGACGGTGAGCTCCTGCTCCTCCAAGGGCAGACGTAGGAGGAGGAGGCCGACCTCAGGGCGCACCTCAGGAACCTCGATCGGGGCGTGGTCAAGGATTTGGCCAGCATCCAAGGGGTAGAGGAGCTGGGCGTGGATAGTTTCACGCCACAGAGGCAGCAGTTCCAGTAGGACTAGAGGTTGTTCGAGGTACGATCAGTCTGTTTAGCACTCTTGCTTATGCCTTGTTCGATACCAGAGCCTTGCACTCCTTTGTTTCACCCAGTCTAGCTCATGCCTTGGGTTTAGATATAGAGAGAATTCCAGTTCCCCTGGTGTTGAGCACACCAGTCAGAGGTCAGAACAACTTGTTGTTTGGTTGTCGGGGATGTAGACTGATGATAGGGCCACATCAGCCGGTTAGAGATCTTCTTCTGCTATAGATTCAGCCATACGATGTCATCCTAGGCATCGACTGGATATTTTCTATGTGTTCCATCATCGAATGTTTCTGAAGAAGGGTTGTGTTCTCGGACTTGGACGGTCGGCGTGTTACCTTCACCGGCGAGCGGAGCAGTCAGAAGGGAAATAGGCGAGAGGAACCCCTCCTCTCCTTGTTGGCCGAGCTGACAATGGAATCAGTAGATGCTGAAATAGTTGAAGTGCCAAAGATCATTCGTGAGTTTATGGAAGTCTTCCCTGAGGAGGTGAAGACTCTACCCCCTTGGTGTGATATCAAGTTTGGGATAGACCTGCAGCCCGGTGCTCGACCGATCTCGATGGATCCTTACCGGTTGGCACCTTCAGAGCTACGGGATTTGCGGATCCAAATTGACGATCTGATGAAGAGGAGTTATGTTCGCCCGAGTGCGTCACCGTGGGGTTCCCCAGTCTTGTTTTCAAATAAGGGAAATGGTGGTCTCAAGTTGTGCATAGACTACAGGAGGATGAATCAAGTGACGATCAAGAATCACTACCCTCTTCCGAGGATAAACGATCTTTTCGACCAACTGAAGGGGGATGATGGTTCTCAAAGATCAACCCGTGGTCTGGGTACCACCAGCTATGAGTGAAGGAAGGCGACATACCGAAGACGGAGTTCAGATGCAAGTATGGACACTTCAAGTTCATAGTCATGCCCTTCGGTGTTACGAACGCCCCGGCTGTGTTCATGGGGCTTATGAACTCCATCTCCCGGGAGTACGTGGATCGGTTCGTGGTTGTGTTCATCGACGATATCCCGATCTATTCGAGGTCAGAAGAGGACAATGCAGAGCACCTGAGGACAGTTTTGGAGGTCCTCCGACATCATCAGCTCTATGGGAAGTTGTTGAAATGAACGTTCTGGACATGAGAAGTGCACTTCCTCGGGCACGTGGTGTCCGAGAAGGGGGTAGCGGTGGACCTATCAAATGATGAGGCGGTTGTTTCTTGGGCAGCACCCAAGAATGTGGCAGAGGTCTGTAGTTTCCTTAGGCTGGCAGGTTAATATCGGAGGTTCGTACCCAACTTCTCCCGAGTAGCAGCCCCTTTGACAACCCTTACCAAGAAAGACCAGGTTTTCGGGTGGAGTGAGCTGTGCGATTCAGCCGTCAGCTATCTGAAAGAGATGTTGGTTAGTGTACCAGTGCTGAGATTACCAGAAGAAGGGGTGGCCTATGAGGTGTTCTTTGATGATTCAGGACTGGGTCTGGGATCTGTGATGATGTAGAGACAAGGGGTGATCTCTTATGGGTCCAGGTAGCTATGCCCCCATGAGCGTAATTACGCCACCAATGACCTAGAGCTTGCAGTGGTCATCTTTTCACTAAAGTTATGGTGGCACTACCTCATCGGGGAATGCTTTGTGGTCTTCACGGATCAAAAAATCTTGAGTTATATCTTCTCCCAATGGGACTTAAACTTGCGAAAACAAGGATGGGTGGAGTTCCTCCAGGATTACGACTTCGAGATCTATTATACTGAAGGAAAGGGAAATGTGGTAGCTGATGCCTTGAGCAGGCGGACGCAGAAGGATGCGGTCCGAGAGTCGGCAGACGCCTGGAAGGCAATGGAAGAGTTGGTTGCCTTACACCTAGATGTGAAGATGGATAGAGGAAGAGGCTGCCTATATCAGATGATAGTGCAATCATCTCTGTTTTGACAAGTGGAGGAGTCTCCGTGGGGAGACCCGGAGTGCGAAGTGATGCGTGACTGGGTTGACCATGGAAATGCTCCGGAAGGATGGGCAGAGGATGGTCAGAACTAGATGCTTTTTCAGAAAAGGTTGTTTGTTCCAGGAGTGATGTGTGGAAAGGTTCTTAGTGAGTTCCACAACTCACCCCTGGCGGTACAACCAGGAGTTTCCAAGATGTACCAGGGACTGAAAGGACAGTTTTGGTGGCCCGGAGTGAAGCGAGCAGTGGCAGAGTTTGTGGCCATGTGCTTAGTGTGTCAGCAAGTTATGGTTGAACACCGAGTTCCAGGCGGCCTGTTGCAGTCTCTAGATGTCCCCAAGTGGAAGTGGGATGACATCTCGATGGATTTCGTCAAGGGAATACCCAAGTTCCAAGGGGGATACGACGCCATCTGGGTGGTAGTTGACAGGTTGACAAAATTGGCTCACTTTCTAGCAATCAGGGAGTCGAGTAATGTGGATGCTTTGGCATGAAATTACATGGATGAGGTGGTGCAGTTGCATGGAGTTCCAAGGTCTATAGTCTCAGATAGGGATGCACAATTTACCTCGCGAGTCTGGAGAGGATTGCAGCATGCTTTTGGCACCCAGTTACGCCTTAGCACTGCTTTCCATCCCCAGACAGATGAAAAAACAGAGCGCACCATCCAGACCATGGAGGATATGCTACGTGAATGTTTTCTGGACTCAGGAGGATCATGGGTACGACACTTTCCCCTGATAGAGTTCTCCTACAATAATAGATTCCACTCTACCATCAGTATGTCCCCGTTTGAAGCCTTGTATGGGAGGCCATTATGTTCACCTATGTGTTGGGCCGAAGTAGGAGAGGCAGGCATCCTTGGCCCAGAGGTGGTGCAGAACACGACATAGAAGGTTCAGCTTATACGGGAAAGGATGAAGGCGTCCCAGGACATACGGAAGATGTATGATGATACCAAGAGGAGGCCCTTGGTGTTTGAGGTTTGAGACCATGTGTTCTTGAAGGTCTCCCCTCAGCGTGGGCAGCGGAGGTTCGGCAAGGGGAGTAAGCTTTCTCCCAGGTTCATCAGACCCTTCGAAGTATTACGGCGGGTCGGTGAAGTGGCTTATCAGCTAGCATTACCACCGCCACTACTGAGGATACATGATGTCTTTCATGTGTCCAAGCTCCGTCGATATCTGCACGACGATTCACACATCCTTGATTGGGGTGAGTTGGACATCGAGGACAATGTGACCTTTGTGGAGAGACCAGTGATGATCGAGGATCGCAAGGAGAAGGTGCTTCATGGGTGAACCATTCCCTTGGTTCGTGTGTTGTGGAGACATGGTGGGCTTGAGGAGAGTACGTGGGAGAGGTAAGCACAGATGCGTACCCAGTACCGAGAGTTGTTTTATGTTTTGTTCCTTGATGTACCTGTTGTGATAGAACATTTTGTCTTTTGGATATGAAATGTACTGGTTTCCTTTCATCTCATTGTGTGTGAAAATCATTGGCTATGGGGAAGGAGAGAACATAGCCCCTAATCAATACGCATTATGGTGGATGAGATTAAACCCGTGCGGATGAGTCAGTGCCGCCCAAAGCGGATAATATCTTGACATGGGGGGAGGAGACTCCCCAACCCACATGCCTGGGCAGTTTGGCATGATATGTTGCTTCGCTCTTGACAGAGAAGTGTTTTTGGTAAGCATGGGTTCACTTCTAAGAGGTATCTTTCGAGGTGGTTGTTCGGACCCTCTCCTTCATTCTTGGTTTTTTGGATTCTCGAGGACGAGAATCATTTAAGAGGTATCTAATGTAATTGCCCGGACCCTCCTGGCCCATTACTTTTCCAAAAGTGAGGCTCCACCAAAACAGTGGCACCATGACGGTGGCACCGTGTCCCCTCGCTGAGCCTTTCGTTCTTCTTACAGTACCTCACTTTTCCGCTCCCGCAACGTAAGTTTCGACATAAATTAATTCGTTTACTCCTTTTAAACAAATTTAAAGCCCATAATTAATTCCTAAAAATCCTGAGAGACCTTGGTGTGTAACTGCCCAGCCGGGTGGTCAACCCGCGACCCCCGCGGCTTATACGGTTTTGCGTTCTCATCTCAACTGTCTGCGGCTCTTATAAACTAAGGGTTAGCCATGGTTTCTCCTTTCCTCGATCGCGGCTTTTCACAAATATCTTCTGGTTCATCGGGCGCGCCGCATCATTATGCGTAAATTTCCTTGCCTGTCCTAAGCGTCGATCATCTATCAACGAGTATGGAATTTCTCCTTCGTCTCTCCCTTTTGTGTATCATGCGAGGTGGGAATGTTTTTTTTCTATAAATTTGGATAAACCAGACCTAAATAAAGATAATGAACGAGCCCTATAAGGAATGAGGGGGGGGGGGAATGTGATCATTGATGTTGTTTATATTAAAATCATCATTCTGATTTGTGTTGGCTTACGCGTTTCTGAAAATCGAGGCCGTTGGTGGTCGTTGTTTTTGTACTAATGAACCCCTGATGTTGTTTTAAATGGATTGTTTGTGGTTGTGAACTCCTACTGTTAAAAAGGATACTGGTTAATCTTGTACACCCGTCTAAGTGATTTTAAATCCCCAGGATCAATCCTTCTCTGATATCCCCCAGTTAAAACACATGGAAATTGAAATCATGGAGTGTTCAAAATATTTTAAATCTGAAAATACCAGTAAGGCCCTGCTTAGTGTTGGTGACAGTGGTTTGGTTGTTTTCGTTCATGGGCCGGTTGTTGGAGATGTGGGAGGGGATGGGATCCCCTGTTCTTTTTATGAATTCGGTGGTTGTGAGTTTTAAGCCCCGGTGGTTACTTGTTTATATCACGAATCGGGGTGGGATCCTCTGTTGTTGAGGACCGGGTATGGGCGTTATGGTTGATGATTGACTGTTTACTTTCCTGGACTTGTGCCTATGCTTACTAGTTGCCCAGTAGTTCCTAAACTTAATTAAACATTATCACTGAACATGAAAAAAGAATGGGACAAAATGGGTTTTGTTGGTGAAAGTCGTGACTTGGGACTTGGACGTAGTGGTGTTGGGTTCTGTAGGCTGGTTAGAAAAACCTAGGCCTTGGGTGAGTGCTTGTTACCTATATCTATACTTTTAGTTTTGTGTTTCTTATTCGCACCCCACCCAAGTTGAGAACTTAGTGTTGAACACCCCCATTTCATGGGGGAGGGTGTTTTTCCCAACACTATTCTTAGTGGCTGGTTATTAGCTCCTTTTCTGCTCCCATTCCCGGATATCCCAAGTATTTTCGGGCAGGCTGTGATGGCCTGAGGTCCATTATTAACCCAAGAACCTTCGGGCGGGGTAGTGTGGTGGTTGTCCAGGTGTGTGCAGCTGGTGGATTCCCAAGTGTCTTCGGGATGTGGCACAGGTGTCTTCGGGCGTGGCAGTGGATTTTCTAGCCCAGGTGTCTTAGGGCGTGGTGGTGGTTGTTCTGGACTAGGTGTTTGCAGGCATGGTTACATGTGATAGTTGTGGCCTAGGAGTTTGCATGTGGGATTTGGCAGTGGGACTGTGTGTGGTAGTTGTGGCCTAGGTGTGTGCGGGCGGGTGTGGCAGTGGGACTACGGTGAGAATGGCGGGATTGGTTCGATGCGTAGGATGTATCAATAACCAGTGGGAAAGTGGCGTGGGGTACCCAAACATCGATGTGCTCTGATTATATATATTACTTGACTTGAGTTATTTGGGGAGTGTGCCTTGGTAAGGCCTGGGGTGGATAGTTTACCTTTATTAGGTGTTTGGTTTACTCTTTTTCTCATGGGACTTTAGTATGTTCCCCCACTTGTGTACAAGAGTATTTGGTTTTCCCTACTGAGTGTACATGTATGCATAGTCTACGTATATAAAACTGCTTTCAGGTTTCCAGGAGGACTTCGGGGATCACGCAGGACCATACTAGCTTGGACCTTTGGGGCAGTTGTAGTTGTTGCTTTTCTTCTTTGGTACTTACCTTTCTAGTCACCTTTTGTACTTTGTGGCTTTACATTGGGAACATGCATGTGGTAATGGTTTAATTTTGGCTTTTGTTTTCTTTTACCTTGGTTTTGATGAGTTTCATCATCCTATCTCTCGATCTTATAAAACAAAAAGGGTTAATGCCTTCCATTTGTGAGAAATTTCTATACCATGGGTGCTAGTCGCCACTCTGGGATCTATTGAAGGCGGGCCTCGGGGGTCATTATCTCTCCTTAAACTTAAAGAAGGAGGTTCCTGACAATATTCTAACCCTTTCCCCTTTTTGGTGAAGGCGGGTCGTGACATTATGATCGAGAAATATACATTTTTTCTACTGAGTATGCTTTGTATGCTCACCCTACGTTTACATTCATCTTTTTCGGAGGACATCAGAGGACATGCGAGACCTTAATAGTCTAGACGTTGGAGTTTCTATTGGTCACTATTTTTTTCTGCATCTCCTTTTCTTTTCCTGTTGGTTTATACTTTGTACTTATGGTACATTGTTCAGTTTTATTATTAAAACATCCATGCAGTTTGGTTTCTTTTGAGTTTTCTATACTTGGTGGTGTTAGTGTTGACTCATTATTTCTCCTAATCTTGGTTAACTAAAAAGGGTAATGCCACCTATATGATGAAAATGTTACACCCTTTGTGCTAGTCTCCACTCCGGGGCCTACTGTAGGCGGGACTGGGGGGTCATTATCTTGTCTACGACTTGAAGAAGGAAGGCTGGGGCCTTTTCCGCCCCTTCCATTGTCTTGCCGAAGGCTGGTCATTACAGAATGGTATCAAAGGCAAGGTTTGAGGGATATAATGGAGTCTAGAGATAGTCACATTGAGGATTGAATAGGATGGTAGGACAACAATGTTAGCTGATATTAGTTCGTGAAATAGGCCAGGGAGGACCGGCTAGGACACAAGATTTTAGCCCCCCCCCCCCCCCCCCCGTGATCCGATGCAAGGACTCTAAGCCTACCAAACGACCAAGTGAGGCTATATTTATTATAGGGTAGAGACCATAGGGAAGGTACATGCATCATACTATTTGTTCTTTTATTTGATTTGGGACACCTTGGCGAGAAAATAAATAAATAATAATAATAATAATAATTACCTTACTACTCGGGATTGGGAAATCCTTGTTTACCTTGCAGCTATGGAACCCGGACGTTATCCATGAGAGACCCGGGTGGTTGAGGCCCAGCAGATCGAGGCAGTTGACCAGCAGAGGGTTGACCGAGATGAGGAGGATGACTTGTGGCAGAGGACTCTGTGCTCCTTCCAGCGAGAAACCCTTGAAAAGTAAAAGTGCAGTGTTTCTGACTCATTAATGGAGGAATGGCTCTAGGAGCTAGACATCACCATCTATTTGATCTATGCTCTGAGGGAGTATTGGGTTCCATTGTCCGTTAGTCATCTGAGATGAGAAGCGCGTCAGTGGTGGACGCTTTTCCTGGGAGAGAAGACAGAGGCAGAGGATTCATGGGCGAGTTTCAAGAAGGAATTTCCTGAGGAGTTCCTCTCCTCTATGGCGAAGGCTGAGAAGAGGCAAGAGTTTATCTCCCTTCTGCAGGGAATCATGTCAGTGAGGGAGATGGGGATCAGGTTCAATGATCTCTTGCGGTTTTCCTGGATCTCTTTTCAGATGAAGAGTCTTGGGCAAGACGGTTAGAGGAGGCACTTCCTCCTTCACTTCAGTACGCTCTCACTCCCTTCACTATTCTGGCGTACCTAACTGTAAAGAAGAAGGACGAGATAGTAGAGAGGATGCATTCGAAGGGAGACACAACACAAGAAGGGAACCAACTGAGTTCATAAAAGGGGATGGAAATCACCAGCAGGTCTCTAGCGATATGGCCTTTCAAGTTTCGACAAGAAGGGTTTCAACCTCATCAGTTCCAGTCCCATGATTATGGCCCTTGCCCTTTTCTGGCAGGGCTAGGACTGATGTGTTTTTCTTGCGGTGTTTTTGGACACATTCAGAGCAGGTGTCTGACTCGTGCTCCACATAGTGGAAGTGTCGAGTTTCAGCACCCACCTCGGCAGCATCCGTTGCCGGAAAGGCCTTTCCAGCAGCAGCAACAGGCCCCTGGCCCTCCAAGGGATGACCTTGGAGAGGAGATCGACACCAGGGTGCTCCTCGTGGACCTCGACCCGGGCGTGGTCGGGGAGGTGGTCGACAACAGCGAGGCAGAGGAGCTGGGCATGGACAATTGCACGTCATAGAGTTAGTAGCTCCGATGGGACCAGAAGTCATTCGAGGTAATATCAGTGTATTCAACACTCTTTTTTGTTCCTTGTCTGATTCGGGAGCTTCTCACTCATTCGTTACACCCAAATTATCCCATGCACTGAGTCTAGATGCCGAGAGAATTTTTTTCCCCCTAGTGTTAAGAATACCAGTTGGGAGTCAGACCAGCATATCATACTTCTTCTGGGGTTGTAGACTGATGTTGGGACCACATCAGTCCAGTGGAGACATTCTTTCATTGTGGATGCATCAATACAATGTCATTCTAGGCATCGAATGGTTATTCTACATTCATACCATAATCGACTGATATCGGAGAAGGATTGAATTATCCAACAAGGATGCATGACGTGAGGCTTTTGTTGGGGAGTGGAGTTATCAGGTGGGGAGTCGACATGTGGAGCCACTCCTTTCTATGCTGAATGGGATTTCAATAGAGTCGGTGGATGCATGAATGATGGATGTCCCAGAGGTCGTAATAGAATTCCATGATTTCTTACTCGATGAGGTTGTGACTGTACCCCCTCAACGTGACGTTGAGTTTGGAATGGTCTTACAGCCTGGTGCCCCCTGATCTCGATGTCTCCTTATCAGATGGCACCTTCAGAGATATGGGAGTTGCGGATTCAGATTGACGATATGATGGATATGGGCTTTGTTCGACCCAGCGTATCGTAGTGGGGTGCTCCATTTTTGTTAGTAATGAAGGCATATGGTAGTCTAAAAATATGCATAGACTACCGTAGGTTGGATCAGGTGACAGTGAATAATTGTTACCCCCTCCCAAGGATAGACGATCTTTTCGACCAGATGAGGGGATCAGGTTGGTTCTCTAAGATCGATCTATGGTCTGGATACCACCAGTTGAGAGTGAATAAAATTGATATATCGAAGATGAATTTCAGGTGCAGATATGGCCACTTTGAGTTCGTGGTCATGACATTTGGCATGACAAATGCACCGAATATGTTCATGAACCTCATGAACAATATTTTATGAGAGTTTCTGGACCAGTTCATTATAGGGTTCTTTTATGACATCCTTATCTAATCATGATCAATGGAAGATCATTTTGAACATCTTAGGGAAGATTCAGGAGTCCTTCTACACCACCATCTTTATGGAAATCCTTCTAAGTGAAACTTCTTATCATGAGAGGTACATTTCCTTGGACACGTAGTGTCTCAGAGGGGAATAGCAGTAGATCCATCAATGGTCGAGGTAGTATTTTAATCAGAAACACCCTAGAACGTGGAGGAATTTCGTAGTTTCTTGGGTTTGGTAGGTTTTTACCAGAGGTTTGTGCCCATATTCTCTCAAGTTGCAGCTCTGTTGACAAATTTCACTAGGAAAGACCAGGCCTTCACTTGGAGTGACCAGTTCTAGAAAACATTTGGATACCTAAAGGAGAAGCTGGTTAGTGCTCCTGTACTCATATTACTAGAGGAAGGGGCGTTTTTTGATGTGTGATGTGATACTTCTGGCCTTGGGTTGGGATGTGTGCTGATACAGCAGTGAGAAGTGATCTCTTATGGGTCTAGGTGGTTACGTGCCCATGAATGTAACTATGCCACCAACGATCTGGAGCATGCATCTATGGTGTTCACATTGAATTTGTGGCAGTATTATCTCATCGGAGATGGAATTGTGGTCTTCTCAGATCATAAGATCTTGCGTTATAACATTTCCCAGCGAGATCTGAACATGGGACAGTAGAGATGGGTTGAGTTCCTCCATGATTATGAATTCAAGATCTCTTATACTGAGGGCAGGGGAAATGTTGTGGTTGATGCCCTATGCCGGAAATCACAGAAGGAAGTAGTTTGGGAATGTGCAGATGCTTGGAGAGTGATAGAAGTGTTTGTGGTATTGCATTTGGATGCAAGGGTGGAAGGTGGAAGAGGATGTTTGTTTCAGATGACTGTAGTTCCCTCCTTAGTGGTGCAGGTGGAAGAGTCTCAGTGGGGGGACTCGGAGGTGGAAGTGATGGAGGATCGTTTTTATCAGGGAAATGCTCTTGTGGGATGGTCAAAGGATGGTCAGCATAAGATACTTTTCTGTTGAAGGATTTTGGTTCTGGAGATGATGTGTAAAGGTGTTCTCCGTGAGTTCCATGGATCGACTTTAGCGGTATATCCTGGGGTCTCAATGATTTACCAGGCCTGAGGAGAAAATTTTGGGGGCCTGGGGTAAAGTTGGTGGCAGAAGAGTTTGTGGCCAATTTCCTCGTTGTTCAGCAAGTAAAGGTTGAACACCGTTTTCCTGGAGGGCCATTATAGCTGTTAGATGTTCCCGAGTGGAAGTGTGATGACATCTCGATGGACTTTATCACATTGTTACATAGGGCTCTGGGAGGCTATGATGCCATATCGGTATTGGTGGATCAGTTGACAATATAAGCACACTTCATGGAGATTAAGGAGTCAAGCCTGGTGAGAACCTTAGCCCAGAGGTACGTCGATGAGGTGGTGTGGTTGCATGGGATCCCGAGATATATTGTCTCCAATCGGGACATGCGGTTTACCTCACAGGTCTGGAGGGGATTACAACATTCCCTTGTCACCCAGCAATTCCATAACACTGTTTTCCACCATCAGATAGATGGAAAAATAGAAGGAACAATCCAGACGATGGAGGCCATGCTGCGGGCATATGTTCTGGATTTTGGTGGATCTTGGGTAGGACACTTACCTCTAGTGGAGTTTTCTTATAACAATAGATTCCAATCCACAATTGGTATGACACCGTTTGAGGCCTTGTTTGGAAGGTCATGTCATTCACCCGTTTGATGGATAGAGATTGGGGAAGCAACTGTTCATGGGCCAAAAGAGGTGCATGGCACCACTGAGAATGTTCAACTCGTACATGAGAGGAAGAAGGCAACCTAGGATCGGCAAAAGCCTTATGTTGATCGTAGGATGAGGCCCTTGGTGTTCGAGGATGGGAATCATTTGTTCTTGAAGGTTTCACCTCAATGTGGGCAGCGATGGTTTAGGAAGGGGATTAAGCTCTCCCCTAGGTTCATCATACCATTCAATGTGTTGGGATGAGTTGGTAAGGTGGCGTATCAGCTGGCGTTTCCACCTCAGTTGGAGAAAGTTCACAACGTCTTTTATGTCTCGCAGCTTTGTCAATATCTACACAACGACACCCACATGATCAATTGGGGAGAGTTAGATGTCGAAGACGATGCGACCTTCGTAGAACAACCAATCAAGATCGAGGATTGTAAATAGAAAGTGCTTCATGGACGAACCATCCCCTTCGTTCGTGTGTTGTGGAGGCATGGTGTCCTGGAAGAGAGAATATGGGAGCGGGAGGCCTAGTTACGCATTCAATACCCATAGGTATTTTGACTTCCTTGTTGTTTTTTTGGATCCTTGAGATATTATACCTTGTGCTTTAATATATAAAATTCTTGTTTTTCATAGCTATTTGATGATTTGTTCCCTGTTCTCTGTATGTGTGTATCCGAATGAGTGATGATGGGAAAACCTAACTGATAATCAGGACGCATTAATGTGTATGTGATTAAACCCATGCAGGCGAGTCAGTACCACCCAAAGGGGATAATATCAAGACATGTAAGAGGGGACTCCCTAACTCATGTGTTAGACAATGTGATCCTTCTGCTTGTTGTGAATGTTTGGGGTTGATTACTCTTGGGGGAGTGTTCCTAGATGTAAGGGGAGGGTTATGCTCCAGCTTTCAAAGAACCCAGGGGTTCTCCCCTGAGAAGTATCTTTTTGGGTTTTTCTTATATTCTCAAGGACGAGAATACTTTGAGAAGTATCTGATGTAATGGCCCATGTTTTTGGGGTCCATTACATGGTAAAAATATGATATTTGAGGTGTTCTGGGTGGTCTGGAAGGCCATCCCAGCTTCTCGATGACTCATAGAGGTAGCCTTGGCCTACCGGTAGCTCGGGCCTACCGAGCCTACCTGTGACCTTGGGGTACTGGTAGCCCTCGTCTACCTGTAGCTCTCGGCTACCAGCAACTCTTGGATACTGGTGGCTCTCGGCCACCGGTAGCTGTCGCCAACCGATATTTATTTGCTACCGGTGGCTCTCGGCTACTGGTCTCCCTCGGCTATCTGTAGCTCTCGGATACCCTTAGTTGTCGCTAACTGGAAGCTCTCGGCTACAGGTGGCTCTCGGCCACCAGTAGCTCTCGGCTGCTGGTAGTAGTCGCCAACTGGTAGCTCTCAGCTATCAGTGGCTCTCGGCTATTGGTGGCTCTCTGCTACCAGTAGCCCTCAGCTACCGGTCGCTGCCACCAACTGGTAGCTCTCGTCTACAGGTATCTCTCACTTAACCCCCCATGAGTTTTCTAGTAGTTCCTCCTTTTAATGAACATTGGTTTTTAAACCATGTTTTGACCCCTTTAAGCCTGTTTTAAAGCCCATTAATTCCCATTAATGGAGTTTAAATTAAATTATTGCTGAGGTACCCTACTTAAATGAAAAACCATGTGGTGTGTGCTTGTTTATACCGCCCCGAAAGGCGGGGACCTTTTATGTGGCGTGTGAGGTGTCCCAGCCATGTGGTCAACCCACGATCTCACTTCTTACGTGGTTTCAAGTTTTTCTTTCCATATCTTAACCCTCCAGGTAATGTTGTATCTCAGACTTTATAACCTAAAGAATTCTCCCTACGTTTATTTTTCTCTATCATAATGCACTCGGTGTACCCTTCCTCCCGACGATTTGTAACCCAGTAAAGTTTTTGTTGATCGTCTTCCGTGGAGTTCTTGCTACTCCTAATTTCCAGTTTCCACATGAGGACTTAACATTGATCCATGATCAATCAGGTATGTTTTTCTCCTTCGTCTCTCCATTCTAGGTATCATGCGGGGTGGGAATTCCATTTTCACTGTGGAAATTGATGAAACCCAACTTAATGAAGTAAATGAACAGACCTTTAAATAATGAAGTGGGGGTGTGATCGATGTCCTTCTATTCTCTTTTATTGTTGATATGTGTTGAATTATACGATTTTATGCTAAATTAAAATCATGGTCCTTGGTGGTATTTCTGTGTGCACTAATGAACCTCAGTGTTCCTGGATGTTTAAATAACCACAACATGGAATTGGTTAATTACGTATACTCGGTTAAATAAATTGAATGCACCAGGATTAACCCTTTTCTTTGATAAACCCGATTAATGCACAATGGAATTGGAACAATAGAGTGTGTTAAATATTTTAAAACTAAAAATACCTATGTGGGCCAACCTTGTGTTGGTGGTTTTTTCCTTCATGGGACGATTACGGGTGACTATGGTTTTCTAGGATAGGATCCCCTATTGTTATACCTTTTCTGGTCGTGAATCTGAGGCTGGGGGGGTTACTCTGCTTATAACATGAATTTGGGTGGAATCCTCATTTGTGGAGAAACAGTTTTCTTCAGGAGTTTGAGGACATGGGTCTATGTCTTGGGGCTATTTTGTTTCCAGTTCTTTGAGGGACCGCACTTGATCCCTAGTTATTGTGACTTCTCAGGAGATTCGGGTGTGAATGCTTAAATTTCCTGATGTTTTTCCTTCCTACCGATTTTTTGTTTGTTTCATCTGTGAATGATCCTGTTAGTTTCTCAATGGTGAAGGGATTCACTCATACTGAACCACTATGAATGATAACGTGAACAGGGGAACTGGGAACTGTTTTTTGTGTGCTTGTTTTCTGAGGCAGCAGTGCTTGTGTGCCTGCTTGTATCTATTTAAGGAGCCATAGGTTTGGCTGTGTGTCAGTATATATATGTATAATTGTATGTTTTGTTTTTAGTCTCACCCCACCCATGTTGGGAACATAGTGTTGGACAACCCATTTCATGGGGAAGGGTGTTTCCCCCTTGTTACTATCCTTCCTGCTCCCTCTTCCCTCGGCTGTGATGGCACGAGGAGACCATACACCAATGATTCTCCGAGTAGTTTTTGTTTGGCATGATGTTATCCCAGGAGTTTTCGAACAGGGGTTCTGGTTATGGTTTGTTTTCCTAGGTGTCTTCGGGATGAGGCCCATGTGTTTTCAGGAAGGGATGTGTGGTTGTGATGCCCATGTGTGTGCGGGCAGGGATGTGTGGTTGTGAGTCCCAAGTGTGTGTGAGTAGGATGTGCGTGGTGGCGTCAGGACGTTTTTCGTTAGGGATGAGTAGCTAGCTAGTCGGGGAAATGGTGGTGCGGGTTACCCAAATGTTTTGTTTTTTACTATTAACTTTATTCTTGTGTTCTTTGGTGAGCGTGACCAGTGAGGTTGGATGGTTAAATTCCTTGATAGATGTTGGTTTCTCGGCTTCACACGGGACTTCAGTACATCTCCCCACTTTTTCACAAGAGCTATAAGTTTTTCCTACTTAGTATGCTTTGTATGCTCACACTACGTTTACATTAAGGTTGTCAGGAGGACTACGGAGGCCGTGCGAGACCTTACTAGTATGGACGTTGGAGTTGCTGTTGGTCACTGTTGTTTTCGTCTTCGACTTTTCATTTCTTGTTGGTTTTTACTTTGGAGTTCTGGTACCTTGTTCAGTTTTATTATTAAAACATGCATGTAGTTTTGTTACTTTTGAGTTTTCTATACTTTGTGGTGTTGGTGTTGACTCATTATTTCACCCAATCTCGGTTAACTAAAAATGTTAATGCCTCCCATATGGTGAAAATGATACACTCTTGGTGCTAGTCTCCACTCTGGGGCCTACTGGAGGTGGGGCTTGGGGGTCATTATCTCATCTTCGACTTAAAGAAGGAAGGGAAGAGGCCTTTGTCGCCCCTTCTATTATCTTCCCAAAGGCTGGTCGTGACACTTATTGACATGAATTGATGTAAGTAGATGAAATATATATATATATATATAAATAAAGTAGATTTATCATGTCATATATTTCATTAGTATTCATTATATATACTTTATATTCCTTCTTGAATGGTTAACAGGGAGAATTAATCTCATCTCGTTGTGGAGACGATAATCTGTACGTATGCATGAGCGATGATATCGTTACCATAATTATTGAATTGAATTTGAGTGGATGATATAATATCTGAGAATATTTATGACGTTATAATAACTATATATAGTTATTCTTTACACCATTATACCCTTCCAAGTAAGGTGGTGGTGGAAAAAATAGATTACACTACGGCGTGGAGACGGTATTCCGTACGTACACACGCTAGGTGATTTCATTTTCCGTAGGATGGATTGAAGGTGAAATGGTGTTGTTTAATATTTATAAAAACATATCAGTATATTAGTGATACTGATTTTATTAAATTATAATGAAACAACAAAACAATGAATTTTTGATGAAGAATGAAACTTGAAAGAATCAGTAGAAGAGATTACTTCTTCTTCGGCGCACATATTTTATACTTCCTCTTATGGGACTACAGAGGGTCTTTTTAGGAGAACAGAACCACTATAATGTTTCTAGGGAAGTTTAGAAGGGAAATTGTCAGGGGTTGGTCGAGCATGAAGGCTCAAAATTTTTTAAAGAAAAGAGGGAGGATGTGTCCTTTTATAAGGGAGTAGAGGGGAACTTTTGGAAACCTCTAAAATATTAATTTATAATAAACCCAAAACCCACATAAAAACATTCAAATTGACTCAAATTTGGTTATTATATAATATAGGGTTGTAATATCATCAACCAATAAAATTTAGATATGTTTTATGTTTATTTTAAACATTATCAACTTGATTTATCATTACATAATCTATTTAAATTTATTTGTGGTAATAAAATTATAAATTTTATATTGTTATAAATACATACTTAAATGTTGTAAATTTTACATAATTGGATAATTTATAACCATTTAGACCATATAAAATTAAATTTTTAGTTTTTAAATATTTTTGTGATTTATAAATAATTTAATAATATGTTATTTTTATAAAATATCTATAGTGTCAATTTTGACACTATTTATTATTTGAATTTAAATAAAAACCAAACAGAAGATATGTTAGAAACAAAATATATAATAGATTCCTATCATTCCATATTAATCAAAATAAATCATGTTAAATATTAATTTGTTCATATATTATTTATTTTAATATTTTTTAAAACCATTTATTTGGTATATCTCTTAATAAAATAATTACTACAACATTTTTTATAATTATTTAATATACATAATTGTTACATAAATATTAAAAATAAAATCTTTTTATTAAGATAAATATTATAAATTTAATAATAATATTTTTAATAAAATTTATCAACTTAAATTCACAACATTTAAAATGTTATATTTATTAAATTATGAATGTGACAACTTTGACATCATTTAAAATAAAATAATATAAATGTCGTAATCGATTTTATAAGGCTCTAAATGGACCAAAAATCATCCCTTGGATTATTGGGGTATAGATATACTCGACCAATAATTTTTGTTCAGGTTTCTGGTTCTTTTTTATTGGTATATTTATTTTAATAAAAAAATATTTTTTATTTTTCACTAAATAAAAAATTTCTGCATCACTATTGTGTCACCATTAATTACCCTTATTTATTCCACAAAATTTCTAAATAAATTTCCATGATTTATATAATTTTATTAGCTTTCTAGAGTCTATTTATGTTCGAGGTTTTATGATGTTTATAACTAAATTAAAATTATTACACTTATAATATATAAGAGAGTGACATGTTGTCACTTTCTTTGGTTTTAATAATAATTAAATCATTTTTGTGGTAAAAAGTCAGTGAAATGAATATATTTCAACCCTTAGATGATATGGGTAGACTTCTATTAATCCAATAGAATATTGTCAGGTGTTAGGATAATTTTATAATCTTATTTTTACCCTTAATTACCCGATTTACCTTTAACTATAGTAAATAAAAATTACTGTAGTTACTATTCATAATTTCAAAAAAAAAATCAATGTAATTAAATAACATAATTTTTACACACTAAATCCAAATATGGAATCCATTTTTCAAAATTTAAAACACAGAAGTTGCAGTAGTTAATTTTAAATTAATCCCATTGTTAAGAAAACGGGTTTTAAAAGTTAAAACATTGTCAAAGATTGAAATGTTTTACCTATGAATTCAATATAAAATTAATGGTAATGACATGAATTATATTAAATGGTAAAAATATATTCTATATATACTTTAAAAAAATTCGATATTATAATTTAACCATATAAATTTCTCAATAAAATGTTTTTTTAAATTAATATTTAGCATATTTTTACTATTCATCAAAATAAGAAACTTATCAGAAAAATATCAAAAATTTATCCAAATTAAATATTTATATCCTAAATCCAGATAAAAATTTTATATTTTCAAATTTAACTTATAAACATTTCAAATACTAGATTTAACATGGGTGTGCCATCAAAAGGTGCCAAAATTGCAATTTTTAAAAAATACACATTTTACCTGAAAATTATTTTGTTCTCATAACAAGTTCTAGAAATTGTGTATGATGAATAATAATGTTATAAAATTCAAAATTTAGTTAATACTACTAATAAATTCTAGATCATAATAATATTATAATAATATATCATTGTTTAGCGAAACCCGGTATTGCGTACTACACACACTATCGTGGAAGGTCGTGATTGCGTGTAAGGAAAGCCAAGTCAGGGTTGCGTGTAGTGCAAGATCCCTTTGGTGTCGTGTATAACATAATCAAAACTTATTTCATATATACATTAAAAAAATATATACTTAATGTTTTTTAGAGAAATTTCTACAGAAAAACTTGAAATTGTGTGTAACATGAGCCAAGAATAGTGTTGTGTATATTGCAACCTAATACATTGTTCCGTATAGTACAAGCTAATCTTGTTGTAGTGTACAATAGAAGACATCAATGAAATTAATAAAATATCAGGGTGTTACATAATATATACTCATATACCTTTCTTTGTATATATATATATATTCATAAACATTGATCATGATAGAAATATACACAATCAATCTTAAAAAAATAAAAAAAATCATATTATCAGAGAATAAAGGGTCATAAATATCCAAAATTTCAATTAAAAATTATTTAATATCCTTTATAAATATAGAATATCACTAATAAACTGAATTTTTAATAATTAAATGTTTGAATCATTATAAATCATTAACATGAATTAACCAATCTATATAGATTTAATAATTTGAATAAATTACAATTTAAATAAAGATATGAAAATGTAATCACACATTCAAAAATATCTATTATGGTTCCAAATCCTAAATAAACTACCTTCATTCATGTAATCCTGATCTGCAAACACATATCCTCAATTATCCCCAACATATATTTTCCAATTATGTTTTACATCATAAGGACAAGCATCCATGGTGGAATGATATATCAGAAGGTGTCAATTTTTCATTTCTAATAAAATTGTCCAACTAAACCTCCTGAAATCAATGATGTTTTCTATATAAAAATACAATTATATATATTATGAGTGGATTGAACCACATTAAACTTATTCATAAATATATGAATTATCAAATATTAGTAATACCTCTTTTTTAATGAATCGATAAATATCATTTTTTTTATTTTTAAAAAATAATCGAATAAATTAAAGTACTTATATAAATAAATAAATTTGGAAAAAATGACAAATAACCAACCCAATTGGAAACATCACCCCATAGAAACAATAAATCAAAACATAATTTAATTCATGGTTGGAGGAATTAAAATTTCACTATTGATAGAGAAAACTATATTATATTTTCAAACTAAAAAGTATGGAATTTTTTATATATATTTTAGACACCACATTTAAATTTATCACCATGGAAAATCATCTAACATAGAAGTAAAGATAAAATATTATAATAAAAATTATCATTAAATTAAAATTAGAAATCTCAATAATTCATAAAAATTAATAATTGACATTTTACAGAAGGTTGTATATAATATTATACTCAAAATTTCGGAACCCTTTACATTTCTATTTTATCTACTGTGGTATATTTCCATGGACCATAAAATTAGGGACACACATCCATGTATATCTTAAAATATTTCATTATTAATGTTCAATTGTAATTTGGTAAACGAGATATCATCATATCAACACGAAGAATATTGATCATGTGTGAATGATCAATAGAATTCATATACATAATGAACCGGTAGAAAATGACATGAATAATCACTAATTATAAAGGTAGTTACAACTAAAAGGTCACCAAAAAATAATCCCTCAACCCCAAAAAATTTCCAATAAATATTTCTGATATCATACTCATCATAAAAATCCATTAATATATATTATATTGGAAAACATTTGTGAAAAAATAGAGTTAATTGAAAACTAAATTGGCCAATTTTTCTAGTTTTATTGTATTTCATTTATCTTTTACAGTTCGTTAATTTAGTTGTAATTAATTATATATATTCTATTATGTGCTCAAATACATCTAATATATTAAAATAAACCCCACAAACCATGACCATTAATAGTGGTTATTGAAATTTTTTCCTTGGGAGGGTGTTACATTAAGACAAAAATTTCATGAAATTTGAACATATTTTAATATAAAATGATAATTAATGTGAAATGATATTTCATGGACCTATGAAATAAAATATTTATTCCATTAATATATAAATAATCTTTTAAAATGACATCTCAGCTGAACCATCATTATATTGGTGGAATTTAATTTTGAATCACATGTATATACTAAAGGAACACTTTCATACCTCTATAATCATGATATAAGTATAACCAAATGATTTTATGGTATAATTCTATAAAATATATCAATTATTACCACTACAATATATTTATATCATCCTAAAACATTATCTACTGAATTATTCCCTTAATTGTTGAAAATTATCATAATTCCATAACAGATTTATTATAGCCATAATTGCAGAACATTCTATTAATATTTGAATTAATATAATCAAAATAACTTCATCAAAAACATGAGTAGTAAATAATTTTTTAGGGAATAATGCATAGTTATTTTTAACTTCATCCAAACCCCAAATATCCTCAATAGTTACCATATGAAATATTTAAACATATATACAAGGGTTTTAAATATCATATTTCTCTTTCCAAAACACGAAATAATATTTCCTTGATATCTCATTAATATATTGGCTAATATCAACATTCTTGACATAAGTGTGGTGAAGAAATCCCAAAACATGATCAAATTCAATAAATCACTCTAATAGTTTGTAATAATACCAAATTACTTCCAAATAAATATATATAGGGACACATTTTCCTAAAAAGGGTAAATCACAATGTCAATGTCATAATCCGAATTAAAATAAATCCCTATTATTATTATTATTTTGAAATGATATATTTGAAACTGCTTTTATTTTTATAAATAAAAATATAATCTTATTGTAAAAATTTACGTAATAGTATTTCAATAGAAACAATAACCATAGCTTCCAAATAATTAATACCATAGAAAAATAGATATATATTCAGAATCTCAGATTTCTCCCGCAGACTCAGAATGCACGCTTTTATGCATGTTGATCCCTTGAACAACCATATTTGGATCTTCTGGAAAAAGAATGTGCAAGTGGATCTTGATCAGGTCGGAGATCAGTTCATCACGACGAAGGATACTCCCGATGGAAGTTTTCTCTTTTCCTTTTTTGGTTTATAGAAGCTATGATGCCTAACACAGAGTGGTTCTTTGGAATGACCATAATAACTTCGACCCTAGAAAACCCCCTGGATTTTGTGTGGTTTTTTCAACATAATCGTAGATACGGAAGAAATAAAGGGAAGGGGGCCTTTCTCGAGGCATGAAAGTATGGATTTCCGCCTCTTCATGGAAGGAAAATGGCTCTTGGACCTTGGCTTAATGGGGGATCTCTTCATGTGGTGTAATAACCAACGTGGAACACACCGGTCTTGGAGCCGGTTAGATCGGTGTCTGGCGAACATGCAAGTAGTGGCTTCTTTCCCTAATACTAAGGAATCCCATCTTGTGTGAGGCATTTCAGATCACACTCTACATCTTGTTACACTGGCCTTATTGCAGGTAAATAGGGAATCCATCAGGTTTTCTCAGTATTGGAGAGGCTGACCTGGCTATCACCAAACTAAAAATGATTCTTGGTATGAGCCCGTCCAAGGAGGTCCTTGGATAGTTCCTCATTCTAAATTGAGAAGGCATAAGACCCATCTTCAGGCCTGGGCTATGCATCATCGACTGGATTATTTTGACTTGGATAATGTGATGCATGAAGAGGAGTGTCTGGAAACCTTTCTTGAGGAATCTTGGGATGACCGTGTGTTTTCTGCACTATCAGCCATGAAAGACTCCCTCTGAGACCTTATTCTTTTTCGAGAGAAAATGGAAAGGGAAGCGACAAGGATCCATTGGCTCGAGAAGGGGGACAAGAACAATGAGTATTTCCACGCGTGTATCAAGGAGAGAAAATACTCAGGTGCTCCGAACATCTTGATGGAGGATGAGTCTTTCTCGAATGACATAGATTTTTTGGTGGACCTGGAACTCAACTTCTTCAAGGAAATTCTTGCAAGTACAAATCCTAACATGACCAATGGCTATCCTAGAGGCATTTAAAAGGCCCTGGTTGATACTCTGAAGATCTTGTCCTCCCAGGATAATGATAGGCTAGCGGTCGTGCCAGAAGAGGTAGAAATGTACAGGGCCATCTTAAACCTAAAACTTGATAGCGCACCCAGTCCTGATGCTTTCCCTGGTTATTTTTTAAGGACTCCTGGGAGGTATTTATGTTCGATCTATCCAAAGCCATTCAAGACGTCTTCTATGGGGTATTATCCCCAGGTTCGCAACAGCAACTATGCATGTCCTCCTTCCCAAGACTAAGAACCCCTCCTCCATCATCCTTTTTATCCCAGTTAGTTTGTGCAACATCACATATAAAATTTGTACTAGTATCATCAATTCTAGGATGGTTGTTCACCTTCTTCAATGGGTCTTCAAAGAGCAACATAGATTCGTGAAGGACCGGTGCAATCAGGGTGATATTGCATTCACCCAAGAGATGTTGTCAGATCTCTATATCAAGACTCATGGCTGGCCTCTACCCTACTTCCACTGACCTCATCTTCAGATGTTTTTGCTCTTCCTGGCTGGCAGTCAATTTCATGGGCATGTCCCATGGTTTCTTGAAAGAGAATTTTTTATTGAAGTAGGGTGATCCTATCTACCACAGCCTCTTCATTCTATCCTATTACATCCTTGGTCATCTCATTCACAAAATCCTCAACAGGGGGGAGGTGCAACCTTACAACGGGAAGGGGAACCTCCCATCAATTTATCATCTCAGGTATGCAGACGATACTCTAATCTTCTTCAATGGCAACAATATGTCGAGGTGTGGACTGATTAAAGTGTTTGAGATTTATAGAAAGTGGAGTGGTCAAGTAATAAATAAGTCAAAAAGTGAACTCTTCCTCTCCAAATGGCTCCCCCATAGCCAAGCATCCTGGATTTGAAATACCGAGGCCATGCAGCTCGGCATCCTTCCCATGTCTTATCTGAGTGCCCCTATCTCCACTATAGGGATTCAGATTAGAGATTTTGATCTGGTTGATTCTAATCTAGTTTATAGAGTGCTTAATAGGAAGAATAACTTCCTATCATTTGGGGGATGCATTGCTCTCGTCAACTGTGTCCTTCTAGCCACTTCGTTGCATTATTTGTCGGTAATCAAGGATCTGAAAGGAATAATGAAAAATATTTACAGGATCCTTGCCAAATTTATTTGGAATGCCCGTGCGGAAGGGAAGGGTCACTGGGTGTCATGGGAAAAGATGACCAAGCCCATCTGGGATGGTGGGATCAACGTTTGAAGCATAGCGGACACTCTATTTTTCCGGCATGCAAGCCTTTCTTGGGACATTCTTGAGCATCAAAATCATTGAGGTAAGATAAGTAGCAAGGCTATAGAGTGCATCCTTCTGATGACGACATGCCACAGGTCCCCCTTCCTCGTTTCGCTTGTCCCCATCCTCTCTGCTCTGCAACCTGTGGCCCGCTGGATCATTGGGGAGGGCTCAGTTTCCTTCTAGAATCAAAACATGTTGGGGGCGTGCCTCGGTTTTCCAGGTTATCCAACCTCCACAATTACATTTAAATAAGCCAGTATGTACCCCTAGTATATTAAGGTGACCCATGATGAATAGAAACAACGATCATTCCATCTAATTGAAACCTCCATGGATCCTAATAGGTGTGATTTCACGCTTTCCAACTCGGGGGCTTTCTTGGGTAGCCTTTTCTGCTGGACCTTGGATACCCAGGTGCAGGAGGACCGCTGAAATGAAGTCCTTTGGATTAAATAATTTCCATCTATGTTCAATTTCATTTTTTGGAGGCTTCGGCATAATGCTGTCTCTACTGATGGGAACATCAGGAAATGCGGCATCCCTCTTGTCTCATGCTATTCATGCTACAAAAATCACAAGAAAAAGATCGTTGAACAACTGTTTTTCTAGGGGGAATGGGCACGTGATGTCAGGTCTTTCATTGGTATGTTCACAACTCTCTTCTCCCCACCTTTCTCAGATGCCACTTTTCTGGACCGTTGGATTAATAACTCGAGGGACAAAGGACTGAAGAGACATGCTATAACCCTCATCATCCATGCAGGATGTCGGCGCCTCTGGTAGGCTAGAAATAAAGCAAGCCAGGATGGGGCTTAGACTTAAGGAAAGTCCATTATTGCATGGACTCAGAGTATCCTCCTTGATTTGGTCAGGAGCACTGATACCTGGAGGGATGCTCCATCATTCCACATCTTGCAGCTGCATGCCCATACTTCTATTCAGATGGACATTTCGAAAGGAAAGTGGGTTCGCGATATCCCTTCCGATGCCTGGATTGAAACTCAATACTGAAGGCGCCTTCTCCTCAATAGTCATGGGAGGTGGTATCTTGGTCAATAACTCCAAAGGCCTAGTTGTTTTCGAATTCACTTCATTCTTCAGCCTCGACCCAACTCTTCATATAGAGGCTATTGCCTTCCCCAGATGCCTCTCTCTCTGTCACCAGGGTGGCATCACCATTGCGGAAGCAGAAGCTGACTCCATGGTCTTAGGAAACTCACTGCTTGATGTCTTTAATACCACTTGGTCGATCACTTATGTCATTCAGAAGTGATATGGTATGAACTCAAACAACGTTTTCCTGAGAAATAAATGGATTGAAGATAGCATGGCGGATGATTTCCTTTCTTCCATTGCGGGCTATGGTTCTAGTGTCTCTTGTTTCTATGACTTAAACTTCCAGAAAGTGGAGGGGGTGAATATCATTAGAGGGGATTCCCTCAACATTAACTACATCTGATTCCCTTATGTCCTAGCTTCTCTTGCATGCCCCATTGTAGTTTTATTCCGTCTTATCAATAATAAAATTAATATTGATGATGATAATAATAATATAATAATATATTTTATTTTATAAATAATTGTTTTAATCAAATTGTTTTAATATTTTTTGTGTAACAATCAAATTTTTAGTTTTATTTATTTATTTAGGCTTTTTAAAATGGATTGACTCTTGATAAATAAATTTTATTTATTCATTTCTATGAAGATTTTAAAAATCTATACCATATTTTTCATTCAATAGTAATATTTTATTCATAAAATAATTTATCGTTACTTAATATATATTTCATTGTTTATTTTATTTCCATCAAAAAATTATGTTTCATATTTTTATCATACCATTAAATTACTAACACTTATTAGAAAAATCAATTTTTTAATATTTATTTATAATTTGGATCAATTTTATGTTATTGGATCAAATTTGGCATCAAATCATATGAGTCCCAAATAAATAAAAAAACTAGTGATACTAAATCACTCAAGTGTTTTAATATGTAATATAAATTGTATTATATCCCAGAACATGCATGTTTAAATGATATCTAGTGTTTTGTCAAGATAAAAACAATTTTTATGAAAACATAACAAATGTTGATGAAACAATTTAACCATTTTCATTAAAATGAATGCATGTGAATCAAAACCAATTGAATTTAATGCTCTAGAAAGTATAAATAATTCATCATTAGTAATATGTCATAGTATTTTTATAAATATATATAGTATAGTGTATTATAGAAACTGATTTTTCCTACATTACCATTGAATTATTTTAAATATAATCAGAATAATAGTGTATCAAAACTATGAACCAATGGTTACTATCTTGGAATAATTGTGAACATTTTAAACATCTACCTAATAAAACATAAACAATATTTAATTAGTTATTCTATATCTTCTTAGTGGATTTCATGTATTCTTATGGAAATGTATAAATCCTAAGATATACATCGAAGAACACGGTTATATAAATTTCATGTAATAGGATTGATGAGAATATAAATCAATATAACATTAGTAACAATAATAATAATCAACATATCAAATGAATGGGGTAAATATTACAACCTTAAATAGAATGATTAGATAAAATCATGGATTTTGGAAATGAATAAAAATGAAACATCATGTCTTAGTATTCAAATATCACACGTAGTTTGAAAAAAAATAGAATCATGATTATTCAGATCATATTTGAATAGTCATAACATCATCATTGTGGAAAAAATATAACATTATGTTAATGCATATTTCAAATTAACTATTAAGATATAATAAATTACACAATACACTAGTTTTTTATATAATTCTGAGCTTATCATTCACATCACAACATTCACATTTATATCAATATTAGATATAATATAACCCATGTAAATGAATTTGTTTCATAACCTAGATAAAAAATTCTTTAATAAAATTTGGGGTTCTCGAAAGGAAATATCATACTAGTATTGGAATAATCAATATTTACTAATGATAAAATAATCTCGATAGAATTAAAACATTCTTTTTTAGAAATAATATTTCTTTTTAAAAACCATTATTTTTTTATGAAACCATCTTTGAAAATTTTATATCACATAATGGTAAAATTATTGATATGAAATTAAAATTAAGAAGTATAATATTGACATCGTAACAGAAATTTGGAATGAAAGAGGAATAACCCAATGAAGGCATATTGGGTTTGATAATCCTATTAGATTATATCAAAATGATTTCATAACATTGAAATATTATATAATAAATTTATATTCACTAATTAATAAATCTAGAATGTATTATAAAGGTTTCTTATTTATAATATTTATATTAATATCATTTATGGTCACACTGATATGTTATAGAGTTCAGTTCCATCGTCCTAGAATTGTTTGTTTCATTGATTTCATGATCCGTTCGGTTCAATACTAGTATAAAATTTCATATAAGATGATAATAATTTTCATTAATTTAAATGATATATTATTAGAGATCTTATATATTTTTAATTTGTCTTATATTTTTTAGATACAAGGATGAATCATTAGATGAAATGTAAATGATAAATATTTATATTAATTTTGGTAGTTTTATATCACAATGAGCTTGTTTTTTATTATTATTTAATTTCATATATATTAATTCTAAAACATAAAACTGTAAGATATTGAATATTAAAATAATTTTCATAATTATAATGGTTTAATAAACAACCATGAAGGTATTAAATGAATAAATGTATCATCCTTAAAGGCAATAAATCAAAACCTCATAGATAATATTTTTCTTTTTTGAATAAATAGGAGAGGAGAACACCTTTGATGGTGGAGTATTCTATTAACATAATAAAATTACATTAAATTTATGATACTATATTTATCATGTGACTTGGATGATGGTAGGTCATGAGTTAATAAGAAAAAAAATGAAATAGAAAATAACATATAAAGAAATAGAAGGGGATTTTATATCTTAAACGCATTCTATTTTAGAATCTCCATATAAAAATTGGAAATTTTTTTTGTGAGAAAAATTGTTCCTAGATGTGGGTGTGTGGATATTTCTATCTATTGATCTGAATTTGGACATTTGTAATTTATATTTGTTTGAAGGGAATATGTGGTGATGATGGAATTTATAGGGCAGGAGAGGGGTGTTATTTAAATATATTTTAGATTTCTTTATTTTGGATCATGACTATTAATATACTAAATTTTATAACTAAAATAATTATATAAAATAGTTTTAGTATGAGTTTATATTCTTACATCACTTATGTGTCATTTATAACTCAATAATTCATATATTTATAAAATACC
Organism: Viscum album; assembly: GCA_963277665.1. Lineage (NCBI taxonomy): Eukaryota > Viridiplantae > Streptophyta > Magnoliopsida > Santalales > Viscaceae > Viscum > Viscum album. The sequence goes on from OY728146.1 coordinate 1,118,427,930, forward strand.
TTAAATTACAATATGTTACTATTCTAAAATAATTCAATTCAATTTGGAAATTTATAGAAAATCATTATATATTTGTTTTAACATATAAAATCAAAAAATGAGCTCCAATTGTTGAAAATAAATATCTAAATATGTGAAATTTAATATTTAATTAAAATCATCATTTTAATGAAAAATCGTGATTTTTAAATTATAATATATATTACAAGACTTGGAAAACATAACTATGGTGTCACAAAATTGGTTTATAATCATAAGAAAAAAATTATATTTTCTTATTAATAAATTTCAGGAAAATAAATTTTCTTTTAAATAATAATATTAATTACAACATTATAAATAAACATTTTTGTTTTATAAAAAATAGAAACACATAATTCATCATTTTTAAAACAATGGTTAACTTATACCATGATATAATTATTTTATATTTTAATTTATAATATTCTTAAATAATATTTATAATATAATAAGTGATGTTTCAATTCTATTAGTTGGATTATTAATCATAATAATATTTTTTACTCCTAAGTTCATGTTAATAATCCATGAGTATAAATTAATTATTTTATTTGAATAGTACTTTTTAATTCATCATTTATTAGAATGATGTTTTCATTCGGATATCATTGATATTTATATATTTTATAATATATAACATAACTATTATAACCTAATAAATTCCATGGAATAATGTATGGGGGGTTTAATTGTTCTCCTCTTTTGAAAATTTACCATCAATATATCTTTTTACAAATAAATGTGAGGTTATTTATCCCTCATCACTTTCTCAAGATCCCATGTTTCCTCTTTGTACGAATGGTTCTTCCATAGTACATTTAATATGTGTGTAGTCTTGTTTTATTGAACATTATCCATATAGTTCATGACATTAATAGACTTATCCTCATAATAGAGATTATTTTCCAACTATACCACCTTGGGATTCAATAAATCTTAGGGATATGTTATGTGCATTGTCAAGATAGATATGTGGAATACATAATGTACTTGAGACATGATAGGAGGATGTGCTAGTAAATTAGCCACATCAACCAAACAATCAAGAATATGAAAAGGTCATATATACTAGGGACTCATCATTCAATTCTTCAAATATGTTATAATCATATTCCAATGATTTATGATGAGTAATACCTTGTTTTAGACCTCAAACACATGGTCACATTTATGGTTGTTTTCATAGATTATTTTTTAACATTGGGATTCCTTTAAGTGATACTTAATGGTATCTTCTTATTACACAATTTCTTCAACTATTCAATGTAATAGATACTTACATTCTAGTAGTTCATCATAGCAAGATAGTCTTGTACATATTTTCATATAAAGGACTTCGTATGGTGAAATTTTGATGGTTGAGTTTAAACTATTGGTATAAGATAACTCAACCAGAAGATGATGTTGTTCTCATACTTCTTTAAAGTATATAGATCAAGATATCAACATTCCTTCAAGTGTGTAAAGAGTCCACTATGATAATAAATAATTTTAAGGATGATATGTGGTATTGATATTTTACTCACTGTTTGGAGAATGTTGGAGACATTTATATATTTTTAGGTGATTCAATAATATTGATTAAATACTATTGATAGTGGTACTTTGTGTATTACTAACACTTATCTGATATATATTCATGCATATTGATATATTTAGAAAACTTTTTGAATTGTGATAAAGTGGGATGTATATTTATGATGATCCATAACCACACATACAACTTTGTTTCCTCTTGAATCTTTTTAATTTCTAGTGATAATGTCTATAGTGACTTTTTTACGAGTTTGATGTCGGTATGGGTTGTGGTTGAATTATACCCTTATAAAATTTCCCTCCATCCATAACTTACTAGAAGACTAGGCATGTTGATGAATATTTTGTGATCTTGTTTTTTATAATGTCACACTGAATGTTTCTTTTCAGATATTGACACATCTTTGTTCTCCCTATGCGAATAGAGAACATTGAGCTAACGGTGTAACATAGAATCTCATTATTTTATCAATATTGTAATTTACACATAGTTGTGATCCAAATATTTTGAAACCTTCCTCATCAATTTAGATATCTAAATATTCCTCCTTTTATATTTCTTCCACATTCTTCTGTGTTTCTGCATCATTTAATTTAGAATCACTTATATTATCCAGGAGGTATAGTTGATCAATAATTTTAAAAAGGATTGATGATGTTACTTACCTATTTATTCAGATGTATATACTTTTAAAATATAATAGGACTAGAACCCTCCCAACTCGCATCCTTGATAATGTTGCAGGTTCATTTATACGTTGATTATAAGACACATTAATTACATTACTATGATTTAATTTAGTTGATAAGTTTTAATCCTTGATGATCTCTAACCATATTCTCTAGAAATAATTGAGATCATTTTACTTGAAAATATATTGTAGGATCTTATAATATGTATATATCTCAGTCTTCTCCCAATAAATATAACTTCACATGAATGTTTAAGTTAATATAACAACTATCAACTATAGATCACGCATGGGTTATTTTTTCGCATGAATTATTGATTTCCATGATGTGTATGATATCACATTTTCATTTTAATCACAACACACCATAATATATTCATTTAATAATCAATATAAACAATAAATAGATCCCCATATGTTGGATGTGTAAGTATTAATTTAGTGATAATATTGGCCTATAACTCATTAAATAATTATTGACATTCACTTTTCTAGATAAAAATTACTCCCTTTTTAATTGTGATGGTTAGTGGGTTTAAAAATTGTTTGAAAGTCGTAAAAAGTAACTGTTAATACACATCTTGACCATGGAAACAATGGATCTAAATTTTTTATATTGTAATGGACCACTCATTGATTTAATATTTATTTTAATAGTCCACATATATTCATGTTTTGGTGATAACATTCCCCAAGAAGGATACTTATTACATATAAAAATGTATTTTATTAAAATATTCTCCCCTCACATTGAATTTAGAAAAAAATAAATTTCTTTTTATGTTACTCATTTATCTATGGTGATATGATATTATCATATATAATGACTAATTTTCTTTTTTGGTGAAAATATATAAATACTATATTAATTATTTGAATGAATATTTCTCGACAATTAGTGGGATTTAAGAGAGTCATTATGAATTCACAGTGTCCATACCTTGTTTCAATAGAGGTATTTAGAGTATCTTCATTCATGACCTTTAATTTCTGATATCACGATTGAATGTCCACATTAGAAAAATAAATGGAAGTACATAATTAATCGAATAATTCAACTATCTCTGGATAGGGATCCTTTTTATTAATCAGGATTTTTGGAACTCGTGACAGTCAATATTATGTTACATTGGTCCATTATTATTCTAGATGAAGGGGACTAGTGCACCCTATGGTGAAGCACTCAGGCGTATTAAACCATTTTTCAAATTATCTTGTTACTTCTCATCTAGTACTTCCATGTAATGGTGGACATTATGTAAGGTGTGTTTGATATATGAGGAGATCTAAGAATATGTTCAATCAAGAAATCAGTCACTCAATCAGGAGGATTACTAGGAAATTATTTAGGGGACACATCAGTGTACCCCCCTTACAATGGGATGTACTCATGCATGATTGTCTCTTTTTTCAAAATAATTTGAGGTACTTTTATTTTATCATTAAAAAATAATACTGAAAATTGATATAATTATTCTATAAGTGATTCATCCTCTTCCTTACACTTGTAAATAAATGGTGGATGCATTGGTATTTTAAAAGTGATCTCCATTTCCTAATTTTTGATGTTGGATTTGTATAGAGATAGCCAATCCACGTCCAATATATTATCAAACTCTACAAAAATAAGTAACACCATGTTTTATAGGAGGGTTAGATGAAAAACATTAACTAGGGAGGAGATATATAATTTGAATTAAAGAATTAACCCATTTTCAGATCTCACAGATATCCCATCATTTATATATTGAGATGTAGTTTTAGCTCATGAACTAAACATTCATGTAATGAATGAATTTAATGAACTATAATCAAATAGTATGTTCTCAACTATTAAATGAAGAAAATTTTTTCCTATAAACAAATCTTTTTTAGGATCCACCTAATTAGACATTATGGAAGAGAATTTACCCTTATCCTTCATATTTTCTATCTAATAATTATAAATAACCTTTGGGACTATACTTTTAGTGTATTTTATTTCATAGATCCCATTTTACTATACTTTAAAGCTTAAAACAATAGGTTGTTCTCTCATTTTGTCCAACATATTGTCCCACTTTCTCAGGTGTCTTCGATATTCGTTATAATAGTAGCCTTCACTCCAATAGTTTGTGAGTTTCCCCATCGCCCTAAGGAAATTACCATGTTGTTTCATGCCATATGTTATACATCTGAGTTATTGATTTTATAGTCTACACTTTCTAATAGATCATACATATTGACACTGAATATTTTATTTCTTATGATAATATCCATTAGACCAATCCAAAAACATCATTTCAACATTGATAGTATGTCGATGAAATTATTAATAGATCATAACATCATTAATAGAGAGATCCTTTTTAGGGTCTAGTTTTAAACCACTGATGAATATATCAATTTTATTATCATGATTGATAACAAAACCTGAGGCATACCATACTGTAATTGTGAAACATTCTTCATAAGGCAAAAAAGATTCACCTTCTTTTTTCTTCATCTCTATATATTATCCTTCCATCCGTATATAAAGAGTTCAAGGTAAATGATTTATAATAAATATTTTCATACTGTCATCTCACTATATATATTAAATTGATTCTTTTGGATTTGTGTTATTAATCAAGACCAATCCTTGGTAAAACTCCCCATCTAAATGGTAAATGGAATGCGTAACCTTCTACTTCTCAAAATATCAATGTATAGAAAAAATATTCTACATTAGGTGGACCCAATTTTCTTTGATTAATGGTTCTGAAGATCAACTAAATGTCAATTGTTGTTTCTATATGAAAAACCTGATAACTAATTACTCAGTCATAGGTGAATTTGGGTCTTCCACATTATTTGGGTAATTTTTAATAGACTAAGACTACTGGGTAAGCATCACCATGAAATTTTTAACTTCACCTCATAATAATTGTGAATTTATTCTGGGACTTCTTTTAATTTACCCTCAAATGGGTACTAGGCCAGGTTTCTCCAAGATCCTTCCATTTTTTAAATATAAATGGTTCAAACAAAACATAAACCAAAAAATCATGAATACATAATCGATACCATTGAAAATTTCTCTGTAAAGTAATATCTTGTGGGATCCCTTTGTTTAATAATTTTATAAAAAACATATTGGGTGATTAAGTTTATTTACTATCATAATGAGGTTTTTCACTAATTTTCTTTAATTTATATTCCTAAAATAACTAAAAAATTATCTAATACATAGTATAGTGAACATTATTTTTCTTACATAAATATTACATAATTTTAAATATAAAAAATATAATAATTTCATAGAAACTGGATCCAAATATTTAATATTTTTTGAAAAATATGACCAAATAGATCATTTACATAATAAATGATAGAAATCATTTAATTCATTCTCCTATATATTTTTACTATCGCTCATTTACTCTTTAATATAATTACTCACACGAGGATATTTATCAAAGAGAGTAGTGAGTTATATAACAATTAAAAGGATAGATAAGAACATGAATCAATAAAACATGGTTGAGAATGATAATATTTGTCATAACATAATTATCAAATCATAATCAAAATCATGTGAGGAAGAATTAAATAAAGTCATGGAATGAGGAAATTCATAAAAATGAAACATCATATCTTAGGGGTCAAATACCACACAAAAGATTGAACAATGATGACATAACTGTAACACCCCAGGTAAATAAAGAATATGAAATTTTCATATTTATCCATATTTGTGAATAAAGTATTAATATGACTTTAAAGGGGACGCTATGCTCGATGGTGTACCCAACACGCAAAAACGGGTTTCTTGGGAATCTTACGTTGCACTCTAATAATAAAATAATATTATTTTAAATGGTAGTTAACATGTAGCCATTGTATTGGATGGAATGGATATAAATAACTAAAATATGATTATAAATGTTTTTAAATGTTTTTATATTTATCCAATAAAAGCTAAAGGCTTAAAATACGGAAAGAATTCAATTTTAGGCGTATATGCCCTAGTTTTCACTAAAGGTTCACTTATCACCTTTTGATGGTGAACCATCATTAAATATAGTTTTGTTCACTCTTATACATTCTATTGGACCAAATAAAACTCTTTTTAAGAATCGATACATCAAAATTTACTTTCTGTAAAATTTTTGTACCTTTCTGATAAAGTGCATTTCTTTGAATAGTGTAAAATGTTGTATTTTAATTCAAAACCTCTTTTTTAATCTAATTTATTTATAGGATTATATTATCTTTTTAATTGGTTTTAAAGTGAAATTAGAATATATTTTTACCATTAAATCCAATAGTGGTCATTGGAATTAATTTCACTTTGAAATCAGACTTAAACTAGTGTCAATCTTTTGATAATTATTATTTCACAAAAACAGGCTATTTGTCATGACAGCAGGAATTAATTATTAAATTAATTAATTTGACTTATATGTTTTGAATTTTGTAAAATAGACTTCATTTTTTAATTCGGAATATCAAATATATTTTAGGGTGAATTTTTGGTATTTTTCTGAAAAACTTCATATTTTGATGAATAGTGAAATCACTAAGTGGTACTTATAAAAACTGATTTTCCATTTAAATGAAATTTTTCCACCTTTGGTTATTGAATTTCAAAAATCCGACATACATGGTTGTCATTAAGAAGAAAAATTTGGTTCAATGAGATTAAAATATTATTTTGGTTAATAGTAACTTATTAAGTTTTTAATCGCGATTAGTAGTAATTAGTGTAGTTTAAGGTAAAAATAATGCTTTAATAATATGAGATAACCTAGACACATGTCCTACCCTTATTGGATATGTCATGGCCGACCGAGACAAGCCATGGGTCAACTTGGGGACCCCATGGAGCCACTTTGGTTGGAAAATGACATAAATACCTTTTATTTAATGTTAATGTAAAAAATGGCACAAACATGATATGTTTTACTAAAAAAAAATTTAAAATGGGTTATACGAGTCATATTTTTGATTATAAATATTAATTGGAAATCTAAAAAGATTTCCTACATCATAGTATTTTGTTTTATAATTTTTAGACATTAAATAAATTATATTATTTATGACATCATAATGATGCTGCGGTGACATCATTATTTGACGATTTAACTAAAATGGAAAGATAATGTAAAATCTATGAACTACACCTGTCCAAAACTTATTGTATGGGTGTATTTCGAACCATTATCACCTTATCCACGAATTATATCAATGTGGGACCTTTTAAAACCGAAAAACATTTTCAAATAAAGTAATATTTCTTTACTTTCCAAAAGTGCCCCTCCTCTCCTCTTATTAAAGGCCCCCACCTCTACCACCTTACCCACACTCCAAAAGCCTTTGGCTCGGCAAAACTCTGCCCATTTTTTCTCTCCACTTCCCTCTCTTACTCCTTGAAGCTTCACTTTGGGCAGAAGTTTTCCCAAGGAAGCCTTTGAGCTCAAACTAAAGGGAGTTACCCGATTTTTAAGGTAATGTCTTCACTTGAGTCATTTTGTTTCATTTTGCTTCTCCAACCCCCTAAAATCTTTTTATTAATTACTTTTATAACAAATAAAATATCTTCAATATACTAGGATGTTTTTAAAAGAATGATTCGAGCTACACTTACACACACCTACATCTAATGGTTAAAGAACATTCTGTTTCTGTGGATGGCGAATTTCTGCCTCACGAAACGATGATTGTTCAACATTCTTCTAACACCTTCAAAGGTGTCCATTAAGATGACACTATATTTATATATGATATATAATATGTTTATGTTTTACTTAAGCTTCTGTATTTTTCATTTATTTCATACCTTTATGGTTTCCATTATGGGTAAATGTGATATCTTCATTTAAGGAAGCGCGGACTACCGCCCCCTCAAAGTGATTTGATTCGTTATTACCCTATGTGGTACGTATAAAGGGTATATTTAATGATATTATATATGATACCATACAGGAATTAAAATACTATTATGAATAATTATATTTTAATTCTATTAAATATGAAATAGAAATGGAAGTAGCGTTCATGCGTACGTACGGCTTACCGTCTCCATGAACGGTACATTTCATTTCTTATCTCAAAATGTTATGTACTATTATAAGTACATATATATAATGGATATATATGTAATATATTATATCTAAATTATGGATATCATTCTGGAATTATAACATATATATATATATATATATCTGATTTTGTTTTAATTCCTTTAATATGATAAAAAAAAGAAAGTAGCGTTCATGCGTACGTACGGCCTACCGTCTCCATGAATGGTACTTTTCGTTTTTTATCTCCAAATGATATGGAATAGTATAAAATGAGTATTTAATGGATATATATGTCATTTTAAGCATTAATACTATTCTGGAAATTATTTACATATAACTACATGGGCAATCTTTTTTCAAACTTGTTCATTTTTGACTCATGTACCAAACATCGACAAAAACGTCTGATATGAACTGACATTATTAAACAATTATTATAACATTATAATATGTGATATGAACTGAATAATAATCTCTAATGTAGGTACTTAGGAAATTATTAATTGAACAAAGTTTATTATTCAGGAATATAAAGAAACGAACAAGACAAGTTGGACTTGACGTAAGGGATCTTACTCCACTATTTCTTTTTAAGTATGCTCTTTTATGTCATTCCCTCTAAAGCTCATATTTCTTGTTATTGGGATGTTATTTTATATTACACTTACTGTAATTTTCATGTTCATGTGATTAGAGACCCTATTCTCTCTCATCAATCCATTTTGGATGTTTTGAGTGGTGCCGTTAGGCTGCCGAATCTTCGTAAGAGATCTAACCTCTCTCTTTCTTTTTAAGTACTCTCCTTTGTGTCACTTATTTTAAGCTCCTCTTTTTTATGTTGGGGGATTTTCTTTTATATTCATCTTGCTGTAAATTATATTGTAGTATGATGGGATACTCTATTTGATCTCATCAATCCATTTTTGTATGTTTTATGTGGCACCGTTAGGCTGCCGAGTTTTCGTAAGGGATTTTTCATCTCACTTTTATTCCCGTGAGGTTTATGCTACATTTGCCACAATTTCCTTTGAGTGGTGTATGTACTGCCCATTATTCTACTCTTTGTGTAATATAATTTCGTTTATGAGTATTTACATCAATGATTTATTGTCCTTCTTTCATGGGGTGTATGTTTTGAAAGATACCCAAGTCGGTAAGGGAACCTTTCACCCTCCTCTTTTTAAAAAGACTTCGTTTTGTTGGGTCTTTTAATTTACATATTGTTATGTTGGGATATGTTCTCATATATCCTTATTGATGTAAATTTTATTTCCAAGTGATGAGATACGCTTTTTATCTCTCATCAACTCATTTTGATGTGATGTCGTTAGGCTGTCACGGGAACTTCTTAACCCAATTTCGATTTCTTTGGGTTCAACATGTAGTTATTGAATATGTCATCCTTTGAATATGTGTGAATGACCTTTTATTGTTTTTCACACAATACCCACTTTTATTGGGTGTATTTATATTTTTCACACATAATTTTGAGATTGAATTATCCTTAATTTAAGGATAACTTCTTTATAAGGGAATTCATCACATTTGACATTTCTATTGAGACTTCATTATTGTTATGCACCAATTCACTGTTATATGATGTATATACTGTCCTTTGGAATATTATATCATGAATCCATTTATTCTCATGATATTATAATGTTCTGACTAAATGTTATTCCCCAATTATTCTATTCAAGTGTCTCTAATTTTGGTAGAACCCCCTTTAACCAAAATATCGCTTCAAATGTTTTAATTATTTGTTCTTATTAATATCCATGTTTTCAAAATGTTTTTAAGGATTTCTCTATATGGATATTAATGGTTTAAAATTTCAAAAGCTTCAAGGTGTTATGGGACACTTTGATTCAAAAATCTCTTTGTTAAATGTTTTAAATGGTTTTGGAAATGGTTTCTTTTTGAATGGATTCATTATTTCAATATACTAAAATGTTATATTGTTATTGAAATGTGGAAATGTTATGTGTCCTTTATGCATGTTTTATGTGATACGTTTATGTTATGGTTCTTAAGCATTGTTATGAAAACAGGTGGTTCCGTGATAAACTAAGGGTGGGTGAGCCCGATATAGCTCTCCAATGAATTGGGTAACGCGAAGGAGTGAAACGTTAAGGTTTCTCCAAAGAGATTTAGGGAATATACTGTTATGGGTATTCCAAAAGTAACCAAGAGGGTTACTCCATACATAAGAATGTTATGAATGCCTCAAGTTACCTTTTATGTCTTATGATTTCTATGATTTATTCATGATTTGATGAGGTATGTTAAAGTGCCTATGTTTTATGGGTAAAGTATGATTTCATTCTTATGTATATATGAACCCATGTTTCCTTTCCATATTTTTATGACCCTTACTGAGCTTTTTATGCTCATCCCATGTTTTTGAAATGTTTTTCACAGGTCAAGGGAAAGGTACATGATGTGATGATAGTATCAAGGATATGTCAAGAAAGAATCCATGTTTTATTTTAAATATGTTTCCTTTGATGGGAAGAATGAATAATGTCATTTATGTAACCACTTTGTTTAAATGTGGAATGTAATGCAAGTTTCATGATCTAATTCTCTAAAACTCTAAACCTGGAAATATCCTCAATGTGTAATCTTGTAATAACTCAAGATTAAGAAAGGTTTAAGGCTGGGGCCTTATAGTTGGTATCAAAGGTCGGTTTATATAACTTTAGAGGTTAGGGTATTCTTTAAGAATAAGTGGCATTAACGTAATGGTTAGGATTTCAAAAAGAGTCCTAGTTTTAGATACAGTGAATGAGTTTGTATATCTTAGTGTTTATCTTCCTCATTAGTACATGATGGTTTTTTTTGATATACTCACACTGACCTTTTTGGTTTTAGTAAATGGCTGGATCTAGCAGGCACCAAAGTAACAGTGGATGTGAAGGAAACTGTGACAGTTTTTTGAGCAAGCAACTGAATGATATGGCAGCTGCAATGAGAACTCTTGCGACTATCCTCAACCAACTATCTGGAGTCATGATTGACCACCTAAACCTTGGTGATTTCTCTAAGGCATCATATATGAAAGAAACAAATCCCTACGGAAGTACAGGTAATAATCATAAAGGTAAGTGTGTTAAAAAACCTATGTGTCACAGATGTGGAAAGAAACACCTAGGAAAATGTTTCAAAGGGACAGAAATATGCTATAGATGTGGAAATGAAGGTCATAAAGCAAGAACCTGCCATGGAAAAAGGAAGCATCCAATTGACTCGAGGAAAGTGAAAGAAGTTCTTTCTGAGGGATCAATTGAATGTTTTAAATGTGGTGTGCATGGACATTATGCAAACACATGTCCTATGAAGAAGTTTCGTGAATGGGGTTACCAAGAGTGTACAAATGTTCGTTTACGAATACCTAATGCCATTCCGATTGAGGATGAAGAAACTGACAATGACCAATCAAAGGTACGTATTATTTCATGACTATTTTTTTCCTATTTTGGAATCTCAGGATATGATTCATGATTTTGTTTGTAGGAAAGAGGTATTTCGGAAAAAGATGGAAAGGAATGGTTAATGGATCATGAAGAATGTTGAATGAGTAAGATGTCAACATATAAGGGCTTCAAGATTTGTGGTGAAATTCTTATGAGTATTAAGTCTCTTCTGATGATGGGGTTACATTAGAAGACTTTTTATATTATGTGTAACCCTAATGTTTAATATAGGCAAATTTTATTCAAGTAATAGTTATCTTTTCTTTTGTGGACATAGTTATAAATAACCATTTGGGTTTATATGATTCTTACTTTTGTGGTAATTATGGGTTTCTATATGTTATGATTGAAGTGAAAGGAAGGAGATAAAATTGAGGTTAAATTTTTTTTTGGTTATTTTTTATGATTTTATCCCTTTTTGGGGAATTATTTGAGAATTATATAGTTTTAGAAAAGGGACAACATGCAGACCGTGTGACTACCCGTCACGTCGGACAAAGCTGCGGGAATTGAACCCACAACCAAATTACGACTGGTATTTATCGCCTACCACTGGACTACGTGAAGTCCCTGGTTAGTTTGACTTATTTTTTTAGTTATATGATTTTATGAATTAAGAGTAAGTTTATTTTGGGTTATTTATGAAAATGATTATCCTATCATGGAGGATATGTGATTAGGTTAATTACTTTTCAATATGAGACTTTAAGAGCAACTGATATTGTTTGGAGATAAATATTACCATTTAACTTGGAAGACTATGTGACTAAATCCTTCAAATATTTGGGTTTCAATCTTAGATTGGTTTACTTTGAAGAATTTTATGGACAAATTGTTTATCAGATGGTCCTCGTTGAACTTTGGGTTTTGTTGGACAAATTTTGGAGATTAAGCATAGATTTTATTTTTAAAGGGTTATCCTTTTCTGGATTATCTGACCTTGTACTAACCTTTTTGTTTTGGTTTTGGTTAAAGCCTAATGAAATGGTAAGTATATAGTTCTCTTTGGTGGATTAGGTGATTCTCTAGAAGTTGATTACAGTACTCTTAATGCCAACAAGTCTCCCTAAATACTATTCTTTTGGAAAAAATATGAGTTTGATTAAGGAATCTAGTAAAAGTTGAAAGTCAACATGATAAGTGATTATGTTTCCTTAAGAATAAATTCCTTAATAAAAAGTAACTTAAAACAAAAATGTTTTCTATTAACTTTTCCTACTGGGGAATCGAATACCGTTTAACCCATCACAAGTTTGTGATTTTCTTATGGTTAACTTTATCCTAGACATGTTTACTATCACTCTCCTTCAATAACATGACCCTTTTCTTTTTTTCCATGTCCATGTTTTTCAACATATGGGTTAACTCGGGTGACCTCTGTACTTATCTTTCTTTATTTTTAAAGTGATTGTTTTACCGACTCTTGTTCCGATGTGGGACTTTCAAGGATGTTTCCAAGATCAATTTTAAAAATTGTGAGGACGCAATTCCCAAAAGGGGGGAAGGATGTAACACCCCAGGTAAATAAAGAATATGACATTTTCATATTTATCCATATTTGTGAATAATGTATTAATATGACTTTAAAGGGGACGTTATGCTCGATGGTGTACCCAACATGCAACAACGGGTTTCATGGGAATCTTACATTGCACTCTAATAATAAAATAATATTATTTTATATGGTAGTTAACATGTAGCCGTTTTATTGGATGGAATGGATATAAATAAATAAAATATTATTATATATGTTTTTAAATGTTTTTACATTTATCCAATAAAAGCTAAAGGCTTAAAATACGGAAAGAATTCAATTTTAGGCGTATATGCCCTAGTTTTCACTAAAGGTTCACTTATCACCTTTTGATGGAAAACCATCATTAAATATAGTTTTCTTCACTATTATACATTCTATTGTACCAAATAAAACTCTTCTTAAGAATCGATACATCAAAATTTACTTTCTGTAAAATTTTGGTACCTTTCCGATAAAGTTCATTTTTTTGGATAGTGTAAAATGATGTATTTTAATTCAAAACCTCTTTTTTAATCTAATTTATTTATATGATTAGATTATATTTTGAATTGGTTTTAAAGTGAAATTGGAATATATTTTTACCATTAAATCCAATAGTGTTCGTTGGAATTAATTTCACTTTGAAATCAGACTTAAACTAGTGTCAATCTTTTGATACTTGTTGTTTCACAAAAACACGCTATTTGTCATGACAGCGGGAATTAATTATTAAATTAATTAATTTTACTTATATGTTTTGAATTTTGTAAAATAGACTTCAATTTTTAATTCGGAATATCAAATATAGTTTAGGGTGAATTTTTGGTATTTTTCTGAAAAACTTCAATTTTTGATGAATAGTGAAATCACTAAGTGGTACTTATAAAAAACTGATTTTCCATTTAAATGAAATTTTTCCACCTTTGGGTATTGAATTTCAAAAATCCGACATACATGGTTGTCATTAAGAAGTAAAATTTGGTTCAATGAGATTAAAATATTTTTTGGTGAATAGTAACTTATTATGTTTTTAATCGTGATTAGTAGTAATTAGTGTAGTTTAAGGTAAAAATAATGCTTTAATAATATGAGATGACCTAGACACATGTCCTACCCTCATTGGATATGTCATGGAAGACCAAGACAAGCCATGGGTCATCTTGGGGACCCCATGTAGCCACTTTGGTTGGAAAATGACATAAATACCTTTTATTTAATGTTAATGTAAAAAATGGCACAAACATGATATGTTTTATTAAACAATTTTTAAAATGGTGTTATACAAGTCATATTTTTTATTATAAATAGTCATTGGAAATATAAAAAGATTTCCTACATCATAGTATTTTCTTTATAATTTTTAGACATTAAATAAATTAAATTATTTATGACATCATAATGATGCAGCGATGACATCATTATTTGACGATTTAACTAAAATGGAAAGATAATGTAAAATCTATGAACTACACATGTCCAAAACTTATTTGATGGGTGTATTTAGAACCCTTATCACCTTATCCACGAATTATATCAATCTGGGACCTTTTAAAACAGAAACACATTTTAAAATAAAGTAATATTTCTTTACTTTCCAAAAGTGCCCCTCCTCTCCTCTTATAAAAGGCCCCCACCTCTACCACCTTACCCACACTCCCAAAGCCTTTGGCTCGGCCAAAATCTACCCATTTTGTCTCTCCACTTCCCTATATTACTCCTTGAAGCTTAAATTTGGGCAGAAGTCTTCCCAAGGAAGCCTTTGAGCTCAAACCAAAGGGAGTTACCCGATTTTTAAGGTAATGTCTTCACTTGAGTCATTTAGTTTCATTTTTCTTCTCAACCCCCTAAACTCATTTTATTAATTTCTTTTATAACAAATAAAATATATTAAATATACTAGGATGTTTTTATAAGAATTATTCGAGCTACACTTACACACACCTACATCTAATGGTTAAAGAACATATTGTTTCTGTGGATGGCGAATTTCTGTCTAACGAAACGATGATTGTTCAACATTCTTCTAACACCTTAAAAGGTGGCCATTAAGATAACACTATATTTATATATGATATATAATATGTTTATGTTTTACATAAGCTTCTTTATTTGTCATTTATTTCATACCTTTATGGTTTCCATTATGGATAAATGCGATATCTTCATTTAAGGAAGCACGGACTACCGCCCCCTCAAAGTGATTTGATTCGTTATTACCATATGTGGTACGTATAAAGGGTATATTTAATGATATTATATATGATACCATACCGGAATTAAAATACTATTATGAATCATTATATTTTAATTCTATTAAATATGAAATAGAAATGGAAGTAGCGTTCATGCGTACGTACGGCTTACCGTCTCCATGAACGGTACATTTCATTTCTTATCTCAAAATGTAATGTACTATTATAAGTACATATATATAATGGATAAAAATATAATATATTATATCTAAATTATGGATATCATTCTGGAATTATAACATATATATATATATATATCTCTCATTTTGTTTTAATTCCATTAATATGACAAAAAAAAGAAAGTAGCGTTCATGCGTACGTACGGCCTACCGTCTCCATGAATGGTGCTTTTCGTTTTTATCTCCAAATGATATGGAATAGTATAAAATGAATATTTAATGGATATATATGATATTTTAATCATTAATACTATTCTGGAAATTATTTACATATAACTACATGGGCAATATTTTTTCAAACTTGTTCATTTTTGACTCATGTACCAAACATCGGCAAAAACGTCTGATATGAACTAACACTATTAAAAAATTATTATAACATTATAATATGTGATATGAACTGAATAATAGTCTCTAATGGAGGTAATTAGGCAATTTTTAGTTGACAAATGTTTATTATTCAAGAATATAAAGAAACAAACAAGACAAGTTGGACTTGAGGTAAGGGATCCTACTCCACTATTTCTTTTTAAGTATACTCTTTTATGTCATTCCCTATAAAGTGAATCTTTCTTGTTATTGAGATGTTATTTTATATTACACTTACTGTAATTTTTATGTTCATGTGATGAGAGACCCTATTCTCTCTTATCAATCCATTTTGAAAGTTTTGAGTGGCGCCGTTAGGCTGCCGAATCTTCGTAAGAGATCTAACCTCTCTCTTTCTTTTTAAGTACTCTCCTTTGTGTCACTTCTTTTAAGCTCCTCTTTATTATGTTGGGGGATTTTCTTTTATATTACTCTTGCTGTAAATTCTATTGTAGTATGATGGGATACTCTAGTTGATCTCATCAATCCATTTTTGTATGTTTTATGTGGTGACGTTAGGCTGCCGAGTTTTTGTAAGGGATTTTTCGTCTCACTTTTATTCTCGTGAGGTTTATGCTACATTTGCCACAATTTCCTTTGAGTGGTGTATGTACTGCCCATTATTCTACTCTTTGTGTAATATACTTTCGTTTATGAGTATTTACATCAATTATTTATCGTCCTTCTTTCATGGGGTGTATGTTTTTAAAGATACCCAAGTCGGTAAGGGAACCTTTCACCCTCCTCTTTTTAAAAAGACTTCGTTTTGTTGGGTATTTTAATTTACATATTGTTATGTTGGGATATGTTCTCATATATCCTTATTGATGTAAATTTTATGTCCAAGTGATGAGATACGCTTTTTATCTCTCATCAACTCATTTTGATGTGACGCCGTTAGGCTGTCAAGGGAACTTCTTAACCCAATTTCGATTTCTTTGGGTTCAACATGTAGTTATTGAATATGTCATCCTTTGAAAATGTGTGAATGACCTTTTATTGTTTTTCACTTAATACCCACTTTTATTGGGTGTATTTATATTTGTCACACATAATTTTGAGATTGAATTATCCTTAATTTAAGGATACCTTCTTTATAAGGGAATTCATCACATTTGACATTTCTATTGAGACTTCATTATTGTTATGCACCAATTCACTCTTATATGATGTATATACTGTGCTTTGGAATATTATATCATGAATCCATTTATCCTCATGATATTATAATGTTCTGACTAAATGTTATTCCCCAATTATTCTATTCAAGTGTCTCTAATTTTGGTAGAACCCCCTTTAACCAAAATATCACTTCAAATGTTTTAATTATTTGTTCTTATTAATATCCATGTTTTCAAAATGTTTTTAAGGATTTATCTATATGGATATTAATGGTTTAAAATTTCAAAAGCTTCAAGGTGTTATGGGACACTTTGATTCAAAAATATCTTTATTAAATGTTTTAAATGGTTTTGGAAATGGTTTCTTTTTGAATGGATTCATTATTTCAATATACTAAAATGTTATATTGTTATTGAAATGTGGAAATGTTATGCTTCCTTTATGCATGTTTTATGTGATACGTTTATGTTATGGTTCTTGAGCATTGTTATGAAAACGGGTGTTTCCGTGATAAACTAAGGGCGGGTGAGCCCGATATAGCTCTCCAATGCATTGGGTAACGCGAAGGAGTGAAACGTTAAGGTTTCTTCAAAGATTTTTAGGGAATATACTGTGATGGGTATTCCAAACGTAACCAAGAGGGTTACTCCCTACCTAAGAATGTTATGAATGCCTCAAGTTACCTTTTATGTCTTATGATTTCTATGATTTATTCATGATTTGATTAGGTATGTTAAAGTGCCTATGTTTTATGGGTAAAGTATGATTTCATTCTTATGTATATATGAACTCATGTTTCCTTTCCATATTTTTATGACCCTTACTGAGCATTTTATGGTCATCCCAAGTTTTTGAAATGTTTTTCACATGTCAAGGGAAAGGTACATGATGTGATGATAGTATCAAGGATATGTCAAGAAAGAATCCATGTTTTATTTTAAATGTGTTTCCGTTGATGGGAAGAATGAATACTGTCTTTTATGTAACCACATTGTTTAAATGTTGAATGTAATGCAAGTTTCATTATCTAATTCTCTAAAACTCTAAACCTGAAAAGATCCTCAATGTGTAATCTTGTAATAACTCAAGATTAAGTAAGGTTTAAGGCTGGGGCCTTATAATAACACTAACCAATAACATATCTGTATAATCAAAATATCATTCTCTGTGATCAAATATAGACTCGTGTTCAAGAATAATTCACATTATCTATAATGATATATCACACCATCCAATGCATTTGATCTCTATAGAATTTAGGGTGAACCCATCATATTATAACATTTATGTAATGATGTATGGAAAATAGATTTTATGACAATCATAATATTAAATAACACATGGAATGGAATGGGTTTCATACCATCAAAAATAATTTCCTAAATAATATTTGGGGTTCTAATAATCAAATATAATATTTGTATTGTAATCATCAATTTTTAAATACAAAACCACATCAAGAGAAATAAAAAATGAATTTTTAGAGAAAATATTTATTTTTGAAAATATTTGTCTTTTTTTTAAAGTTGATTGGAAACTTAAATATCATGGAAATAAAAATCAAAGATCATTGAAATTAGATTTGAGGAGTAATAAATGAACATCCACATTGAAATGTGGCATGAAAGAGGAATATACCAAAGAACATATATTGGTTTTAAGAACACTTTTTACATATCTATGAATGCTTCCTTCACATTAATACGCTAGATAATCAAATTATATTAATTATATAATAACTAAATGATGTCATATTAATTTAGTAAGATTATTATGATTTTATAATGTTCTTTTATTGACATTATGAATATTTATAGAGTTCAATTATTTAATTCCAAGAGGTTTTGTTTCTTGGTTTTCATGATATGTTTTCACTTATACTAGTATAGAATTTCATATAAGATAAGAATAATTCTATAAAATAAAAAATATATGACATTAGTGTTATTATATTTGTTTAATTTTTATTACATGTTATTTGTTTCAATATATTATGATCTTTCATTAGATAATATGTTAATGATAGTCATTTAGATTAATTTTGGTCGTTCTCAGTAGCAAAAGAGACCATTTTTTTATTATTTTGTATTATTTAAGGAGGTTAGTTCTTGGGAAAAATATTTTATGACATAAAGTTTAAAATTTTTATCAAAAATTATAATTTTTTATGACCATAATTGAATTCATTAAGGGATATATGAACAACTGTTTTCTTTGATGATGATAATTCAATAGCAAAAGACTTCATTTTCATTTATAGAATAAAATTGAGAAGATAAGAGGTTTTATAATGGATTATTACATCAAAATAATTAAATTAAAATATAAATAATATATTATAGTTAACATTCCCCTAGTTTCATCAGAGGCTATGAATGAATAATAAAATAAAAGAACTTGAAATGATATTAAAACAAAACAAAAGAGGATTTTACATCTTGAACAACATCTCCTTGATAAAATCCTTATAGAAGTTTGTATTTTTATTTTTTAGAGACAAAATTATCATTGAAATGGGGTCAGAATTTAAAATTATATTGAGTATAATTTATAAAATATTCAATTAATGGATTGTTTGAGGTGAAGAGGTAGTGATGGGTCACATTTATAGTGGAGAGGGGTGTTTTTTTAATATTATATTCAATATTTTGTTACATTAAATCAATAATATTAATAGATAGTTACTTATCAATAATAATATTAAATAATTGAATTATTATATATTAATATCATATTTATCATTAATTACTCAACTATTCATGAATTTTTGAATTCTGAAAAATTATCGTTCTTCTGTATTCACAATAAATTCAACTATTTTACAAAAATCCCCATAATTAAATGAAGACAAATATTAAATTTTTTGAATTATAAAATTTGAAACATTTTATAGAATGAATTTTTTATGTTTGAGCATTTTTATTTTTAATTAATTTCATCACTAATTCAAATAAAATCAATTTCAGGATCATAATCTATTTTACAAAAATATTAAAAATTAAATAATGTATCACAAAAATATATTATAATCATAATAAATAAAAATATTAATTTATAAATACAGTTAATGAAAATAAATTTTATTTTATGTAATTATACAAATTATAAAATTGAAAATAAACATTTCTCTTTTATAAAGAGACAAGAAAATTAAATTATTTTTTGAAAAATATTTTTTTAAATATATGATTTTGTCATGTCGTATTTTCATCTCTCATATACAGAAATTATTATTATAAATTCAAAAGTGAGGTTTCAATTATATTAAATGGATTATAATTCCTAATGGTCAGGTCAATATTCTAAGGTTTATATTAAAACTCTATTGGTATATATTTCGTAGTTTCTATGAATATTACATGATTTTTTTATTCATTATTTGTAATGGCGATTTTATTTGTATATCCTTACAATATATATGTTTTAATGTATATATCATTATTATAAGATGGGGAAAAATTATTGATAAATTATTGGGTCATTATATTTTATGATTTTTGAGAATATATTTATGATATTGAGAAAAAACTTCTTTGAATTTAAATTTCATAGATTCATCCATTTATTTAGACACCAATAATTAATCATTTTTTGGATTGAATTAGAGGGATAAAATTACACTTCCCTTGATTATAAATATCTAAGACACGTTATATTCAAGATTTGTACATTTTCAGAAACAAATGATGGGGTTTTTCTTTTGTAATTGTCTTATAAATTTTATATATATAAATATTTTTTCTTAATTTTTCTTCTATGATTTCCCTTTCATGGTTATCTCATAAAATGGTTGTATATAACAAAAAATCATTATATTATGTGTGGATTAGATGTGATGTATATAATTTTTTTCATATCCTTTAATTGAAGTAAGTTTATTCTAATATTTTGTTTTTATTTAAACTGAATAAACATAATGTCCCACTATATTATTTACTATTTTTTATACTTATTAATATTTCTATATTACCCTTAATGATGAAGTCATTCAAATGGTGATGTATAACATATATATTTATAAACATTCCAGAGTTATCCTTTTTTTTAATAAAATTACTTATATATGTAGATGTATTAGTGTAGTGAAATAAAAATTCAAATTAAAGAATACAGTATGATAGGTCATGACCACAACGTTGAATTAAAAATAGATAATTGTGTTTTTATGAACACCAATAACTTCACATTCAACTAATAAAAATCTTATATTTCATATGACTAACATATTTTTTATTTTGTCATTATTCTATATTTTTCAATCAAAAATATAAATTTATTAAAAATTATTTATAATAGTAATATGTAATTAGTATTTATTTATTATCATTAAAAATATTAAATATTGTAAAAATTAAAAAATGGTTTTTCTATGTTCCATCATCAATATATAAATCATATAATGTATAGTATCATAATATTATTAGGAAAATAAGAAACTTTTCAAATGGATAATGTGTAATCCATGATCAATAAAAAGTTATAAATTTTGAATAGTAAGTCAAAAAAATAATTACATAAGAATGATGAATGGGTTGACTCCCTAAATAATATTTTGAACTATTAAAATTAATCTATGATCTACTCATTCACATAAGTTTCAATACATTATACACATATTTATTTTATAACATCTTATATTAATTAATGAGATTTTAATAAATCTACTACCATAGAAGGGTCCCCAATATTAATAAATTACAACATAAAGTTAGAAAAATGAGTCTTAAAATAAATAATAATAGCATATGTGTATGAAACCTATCATTATTAAATGAACCATGAAACATTAATAATTGATTTATAATATATTTTTCATAAGTTCCCCACTCATGGAGTCAATTTCCTATGTTTCACACCACTATCCTGAGGTGGTGTGGCTATACATGGCCATAGTGAAAAACTAAATGTTTTAGTGGGTATATAATGAGATTGAGAAGACATTCTCAACCATCAATATATAATGAGAAATATCATTTATAATATATATAATTTTTAACACATGGATTCCTATTCCACAACATGATACTACATATTAATTTCAAATAAAATAACAAGGGATTTTATAGACTTCCATCCTCATGGTCACAAGTTCCCACTCATTGACTATCACAAGTTTCTTTCATAAAAATAAATGCAAGACACTACTAATATCAAATGATATTGAATATTATGAAATATATAGTGAAATTAGAAATATGGGGAAATATACAAATGATCTAAAATGATTCATATTGATGCATGAAATATGGGAGAAAAGTCTAAATGTGTGTTTTATGAAATAAGAAAAAGAAGAAACACGAAAATACTGATATAAAATAAGTGGTCTGGGGTTAAATTTAAAATATTATAAAACACAAATAAAATATATATGGGACATTATGGATACATTACACCCTTAATAGACAACTGGTGCTAGGGGTAGTATCCAATACAATTTCTTTAAAAAAATTAGTGCCATCTCAATATAATTCAAGTGAGTAATGTACTCCCGAAATTATTTTCTCAACAAATTTATAAAAAACACGATACCAATCATTCTATCACCCCATCAATATTTAAAAATATTAAATTAATATTTACTCAATAAAAATTAACACACACTTTGACATTGGTCTCTATGGGTTGGCAAAAACTCTATAATATATTATTGTTCTATCAATAAGACGGATCACAATGGGTTTTTATAGAAAATATTTAGCCCTGAAATTTTCATTTTATTATTTTTCTAAAAATCCCATGTTTTGTAAACATGTTCTATAATATCACAGGAATTTAGAATAAAACACTATATTCAATACTGTAATAGGTACGCAAAACATGACCTAAATGAACAAGAAACATTAATATTTAAATATGGTTGTTATGAAAAATCCATTGAATTTGTTGGTATGAATATGATTAAACACATAATATATATATATATATATATTTCTTAATAAATTATAAAATATTTATTATTTATTTGGGAATTTTTTTTAATAAAGTAAACATTATTCATCAAAAATAAATTTTATAAATATTAATAAGTTTTTTTAGAATATAGTAATTATTTTATAGAAAATGTAAATTTCAATATAAATATAATATTAATTTTCAGATAACATTTTCTATGTTAATATAATGTTTGTTAGGTCTTTTTTAGAAAATTTTTATTTTCTAGTGAATCTTCAAGAATATTTATTTTTATAGAAAATTTTCTTTTTTTAAATGAATTTAAGAATAAACATTTTGAATAACTATTTCAATGTTATCTTATTTTAATAATATTATAGATAAAATTTTTTTATTCAAAATAATTGTTATTGTTGAATTTTAATTCATATAAATTTTATTCAAACAAATTCTTTCTCTAAAAAACTGTTTTAAATTTCATTTTTCAATTTTACATGAAATTAATAATTATAACGTATTGAAATTTTATATGAAAAATGGATTCTATATTTGGAAGCTAGATGTATAAATTTGGTATGTATTCCACCTTTATTTATGGTCCTTATGTATAACCACAATTACATATAATTTTCATCATTCAATGGTTATATCATGTAACAATAATTAAACCTAATTTGAAATAGACTAAAAATTGACCCAAACAATTGATGTTAACATGGTTCTATAATTCTTTACATTGTTTTTTATAATAAATAAGTAAAATGTAATGTAAATTTTTTTAATTTCATTCATTTATTAAATTTAAAATTTTAGGATTGAGATACACACATAATATGATCTTTTATAAATATTTAAATTAAATTTATATTATTTTTTATCATGGATATATTTTTAGGATTTTTTATAAGAGAATTACATTAAATAAATAACCAACAACCACAAACTGGTTATTTAATTTATATAAAAATAAAACAAATGATTCGTAAAATATTAAAAGTAATATATTGTAAATGAATAATTGGGTTCAATGAAATTTGTGAATGAATTTACCTCATTAGTTATTTGTTAATTTACAATAATTAATTTCGTCTATTGTTATTTATTTTTTAAATACACATTAAATTTATACATTTAAAAATGACATAAGTTATATTTTATAATATATATTATATTATTAAATTCAATATTAATCTCAATAATAATATTTTATAAAAATTAATTTTAATATGACTAAAAATTTCAATCAATTTTATTTTACATTGAAATATTTAATTGAAACAATCATGACCCTTAAATTGTAAAAACGTTTGATATCATTGTAATCACCAAAGGAGCTAAAATGGGGATAAATTAAAAATATTTAGCTGAAAACACCACCTGAACAAGTATATTTTTTATGTAATGATATTATTTAGACCCATTATTATATTTTACTAAAATTATATATGTTTTTATCCATTTTGACATTAAAATTAAATTATATTAACATAACAAATTTAGAAATTCAAAGGGTTCCCCTCCCAACACTTACAACAGGGTTCATCCTATCCACTTTTAATACAAATTAAAAAGAATTTTCAATATGATTATACTTAAAAACATATATTTATAACATCCCCCACTATATCATAGAGTATGTTTTTGTCCTAATTAATCCTTAGATGGCTATAGTTATAATCCTAAATAGGTTATCCATTGAAATATAAAATATTTTAATGAATCATTTTAATTTTATTTTTTATTGCACATCCTTTATATAATAATCATCCATGATTACATATTAACATTACTATATAATATAAAATAATATGTTAGTTTTTCAATTAAATAACATATATCCATGTCCTCTTCTATAAAATTTGAAATCAAACCTTCATTTTTGTATTTGACAGAGTATAACCTCGTAGAAAGATGTAATCATCTTTAAATCACCACCTTTCACAGATAGTAATAATTTTAAATTTAATTAATAGAGATTATACTAATGAATACATTATTAATCTCTAAAATTAATATATCATCTGTCATATTATCATTAAATTTATTTAACAGTTTTAATTTCTTTCTCGTGTACGCATGGAATACAAAGTCCATGAAGCGATGTGATTCATTTTTCAACACCACATCACTTGGATGAAATGTATAAATATATTTCAAGTCATAATATAAAATTTATAATATAATTTTAATTAAGAAAAAAAAATTATTTTTACTATCATTCTATCATGATCATAGAAAAATGGAGATGTTAATCTTCTATACTCATAACATATCATCTGAATGATAGTATAGTTTTTATTTTTTCATGACCATCATTAATTATTTGTTTTAATGTATTAATTTATGTATTTAAATAATAATTACATAATTATTTTTATTCAATATATTATGGAATAATGAACTCATTATCAATAGTCAACCAATCGATGTCATTTTGTATATATTGATAGAATATGACCAAAAAAATTACACAAACTGATATAATTTAGTATTTAAATATAAAAAAATCATCTATAAAATAATCAAAAAAACATACACGAAAATTTGTTTTAATGAAAGTAAATAATTTTTTTATTTCATACTTTATAATCATAAATTATGTTAATGTTTATTGAGACTCAAGGTAAGGGACACATTATATTAAAAGCAAATTGTCAATGGTTTAATGATTTGTTATCTAACTAATTTTTACACATAATTATTCATAATATTATCATGTCAATTTTTTATATGGAAATATATTATTTGAAATGAATTTTATGGTACATTACCTAAATAGTAAAATAGAATTAATCTTTTTATTAAATTTTATGACATTCCTTAAATAATAAAAAAGGACTTTTATATTATACCACATTAAAGACTTTTCCCATAACCATATCAATTATTTTCTTTTTTTATAATCATTTATTTGATTCTTTATTTTCATAAATTATGTAAATCTTTACCTTGATGTTGTGTTTATTATTTATTGAGTAGAGTTTTTGAAAAAAAAAAATTTGTCATCCAAATGACTCTTAAATATAATTTATAATGAGATTTTATAGGGATTTATGATGAAAAGGTAAAAGAATAAAAATTTCTATGAATGAAAATTCCCTTGGTTATATTTTATAATTATTTGAGCCCAAAATATATCTCATATATATTGGGTAAATATTTTTTACATACAATTAATTATTTTGGGTCTTGACTATAATGATTATTCGAATTGTAGTGGTTCTATTATGTTTTATTTGAAGATGATGTACCAAGTAACCTAGATAACCATTATATATGTGGAAATGTGTTTTCATAGAAATCGTTACATTTTGAAAGGTAATATTATGATATTTTGTTATAAAAGAATGATTATTCACTTTTATGCTAACAAGTTATGTTTATAGAAAATGTTATTCATTAGTTTTTATATGTTATATGAAATAATCAATGTAATTATTTTTCAATTATACTTAATTTTTATGTAATTAATATAAAAAGTATTTAGTAAAGTTGATTTCATGTGTATAAAAAGGACTAATTGAGAACATTTTTTATTAATTTATATGGAAACAATGTTTAATTATATAATATTTTTAAGAGGAAACAATTGTTTTTTTTTCTATCTTTTTATGGACATTACAGATAATTATGTTCTCATACAACATTTTCAAATGTCATTCAGATGTTTTTGAGGATGATTAGTGACAAGGATGGGGAAAAGATTAAAATTATGAATATATTTTATGAAAATAAAATGTGATTAATTATGAAATTTTTATTATTCATAAAAAAAATTAAATTTTTTAAATTTACAATGGATTAGTTTTTATTAATTATATAAAATCATAACATAAATAGGAAATGGGTATGATTGTGGTTGAAAAGATTTTAATGATGATTTAAATTATTTATTGGAAAAATATGTTACATTTATCAGTATTAAATCCATCAATTTAAGGAATGTATTTTTATCCTTGGATTCCTGGAGTATGGTTTTGGAATATTCAATGTCTGTGCCAAATGAAATGATGAAATAAATTTGAACACTGGGATATTATCATGAATGTTAAACTTATGATTTATGAATACCATCAATGGTTTATATATTCAAGGTTTATCAAAAGAAAAAATGTATTTGACACAAATTTTTAGGTTTCATGTGATGAAGTGTATGTCGATTAAGAATATTTTGGGAGATATTTATGGTAATATAACCCCAGGGATGAGTATGGGGTTTTGGGAAATAACATTTTAGGCTAATTTTTTTTAATATAATTTTAAATGTGTTCATAAATTTTATGGTTTATATAATTGTTTAAGTTGAGATAATTCATGGTTATTTGGAAATGAGTACTTTATCATAAAGACAATAATAGACTTCAAATATGATTAGTTAATTCATGTTATTTTATATGATGATAAATTTAATTTTTTTAACATTTTATAATTATTTTAAAGAGAATATAATTAGATAATATGGGATTTCAATTGAGTGATAATGGTATAGTGATATTTTAGAAGAAAATATAAATTTTATATTTCTTTTTTTTTGATTTTAGATATTAATTGAAATTATTCACATATTTTAGAGATTATTTTATTAAATTATACTCATTTTTAAATGAGAATTTATGAGTTATTTATGTAATTTATAGATTAATGTTTAATTTATCATAGGTGAGTATGTGATAAAATAATTTTATTATTTGGAATAAATATGAATAAGTAATGTTTTCAGTAATTTTAAGGATATCTATTTATTGAATGATCAATGTTTAACATTTTATGTTTTATAGAGGTATTATAGATTAACCACATATTCATAAATATGAAGGTTCATTCATAATTAGAATTACCTTGTGTTGATTATTTTGGATTTTTCAGTTTCTAAAGATTTATTATATAGTTGGATGTCCTTTTATGGAATTATGTGACCTTTTAGATCTTAATTTTAGCGATTTAGGTGTGAACAAATCTTATATACTCATTATTAGAAGTATAAGATGATATTGAGGTGGAAATTGAATAAAGGATGATATTATAATAGTTAAGTATTTATATTTGATGATATTTTTATCAAAGATGGAAGAGTAAAAAATAATCTCTAGTAAAATGATTTCACATTTTTTTATCGTTTTACATTAATTTCCAATGAATCGGTATCCATTTTCAAAAATAATTGGTTTGAGGTTTTTTAGTGGATTAAAATTTGAGGAAAATTCAATTTATTCTTATTGATGTTCTCTATCACTCTTTATCAATAATTGGATATTATAATTTTCTATATGCCTATATTTTCAATTCCCAATAATGTTATACTGTTTTGAAAACTATTATTTGTTATTCAAGATGATCTTCATACATTGTTATCCCTCTTTTCAAGATATATTTTTTCAAAACAATATGTGACATGGGATTTCAATATTTGGTTTTTTAAAATTTCAAATATTTGAATACAAATATTAATATAAGTATTTACGGTTGAAATTCAATAAGTTGGGATTTATGAACCTATTAATTTAAAATATGACCTATGTTCAATAGCATAAAAGATATCGAACATGAATCATAAACAATCTATGAAATAAAATTATTTAAATATCAGTGTTATAACATATAAATTGATTTAGCATTATTAATAAGATTACAAAAATATTGAAAAAATTTAAATATACAAATAAATACAAATACAGTGATTAAAAGATAATAAATAAGAACTCAATTCTTTGTAAAGTATTTCTTTTCATCATGAAAATATTTCATAAAAATGGTTTTTATTTCATTTATTAGTAATTTTTATAATTATATTGTAGAAAATTTATTAATTTTATTTTAATAAAATGGTATCATATTTTTATTTCTCATATCTAAAATATCATAGAGTAAATATTTTAAATTTTTATGAAATTATTGTTTCAATTGAGTGGTGAAGAATTATTATTTTTATACAAAATTGTATTTTCAATTCAAGATATTTCAAAATTACATTAATTTTTTTTCAATGTATAAATGGTTTATTAATATTTTAAATAGATCAATTGAATAAATTTTAATTAGAATTATAATTTATTAGTTTAGAAAACATTGTTTATAAAAAAAACTTTTCTAAAAACCAATTTTTCGATGCATGTTTCATTTTATATTATATTAATTATATCCACAACTCAAAAGTAAATAATTAAATATGGATTCAATAATTTTAATAAATATTTCCAAATTTATAAATTACTTCCCAAAAATGTTTACATATTATAACTATGAACCATAATAAATTATTTACACCAAAATAATAGAAAAACTATTAATTAAGGTTATAAATAATATTATCAGAAAAAATAAAAAAAATAATTCTAAAATTATTAAAATTAATATAATTTGAATTAATAACATTGGTACATCATTTTATAGATAACTACAACATTTTAGGTAGAATAAAGTTATTATATTAGATTTTTATCATTTAGTTTTAATAGTAAAATTAAATTACTAGTTCAAAAAATGAAATTATATTTATATTATAAACAAAAAAATTTATTAAATGTATCCAAATTACTATAAATAAGATAATTATATAAGTGATTGAGATATTTTTTTAAAGTTCAAAAATTTAAAATTTTATTCCAAATTTCATTTTATTGTAACATTACATACCCCTATAGAGTAAAAACCTCAGTTTAAAAATTAAACTAACACAAAACCCAAAACATAATTAGTTTTAAATATAAACCTGAAAATTAATTTGATGAGATTTTTTGTAGTAGATCCTAAAATAGCTTAATACAATTTATTTTTTAGTCAGGATCATAGGAATTAATATAAAAAATTTCCTTGAAATATTACCAAAAACTACTTTTTATAAAAAAAATCATTAAAAAAGTAAGACATATAAAAATAAGTATTTAAAATGATTATAAAATTTTATGAATGAAATTGAAGATTTATATAGGTATTAATACTCCTTAAACTTAATTGTTATTGAATTAAAATTTCATGCTTTAAGATATCGATAGTCTTGAACAGAAATATAAAGGGATGTATTTCCTAAAAGAGGTATCCCTCAATAACAATATCAAAATGAAACTGTCTTCCTAATATTTTGAATCACTAGATATGATCATCAGTTAAAGTTATATCTTTATATAACTGGAAACATTGGTAAAATATATCAAAATAAATTTTCTGCATTCCCAAAAATCCCTATATCATAATTTAATCACAATATCTAAATTTTAAAAAAATTGAGAAATTTACAAACCTCATACAAATTCCATAGAACTACATCACTCTGTAAAATGAAGAAGTTTAATAATGAGATATTTAGGGAGTGGAAAATAATATAAATTTTGAGTTGTAAACAAATAAGTTCCCACATCATCATATTCACCCAAATTTATTGGCCTCCTTCAAATAGATATATTCTTATCAATCTCACTATTTGATTCAGTCACGTTATATATTATTATATTGTCATCTCACAAATACTTTTCCATCTATTATAATTTTTAATATTACCGTAACTATGGTTTAATGATTTCTATTCTATAAGAATAATAACAATTACATTTATTATAGTAATTTGATAGTTAGTTGGACTATATTTTTTTCAAATTGAATATCTAAACTTTTCCTTGTTTGTTTGTTAAAAATATTTGTAGTATTCTGTATATGAATTCATTCTATCTATTAGGGGTAAAACATGTATAACCAATGTAAAATATTAAATTTATTGTTACTGAGAGTACACATAGTCATACTGATGGATCAAATTGACAATCAAAATGATTATCATGGTTTTATATAAGAATCATATCTATAGTTGGTAGAAATGGATGATTTATTCAAAGATATTACATTTTTCTCGGATATATAATGTTAGTAATGTACTTTTTATAGAATTTGATAATGTTTTGGGGATTTTCAGAACTATGTAAATGAAATTTATAATATATGACTTTCAACTCAACAATCTCCCTCTTTCTGGAAAGAACATACCACAATACATTAATTGAAAACACAATAACTTATAAATAATACAATGCTTTGTATTATTCTAAATTTAAATAAAATTATTCTTATGAAATATATTCCCTTATAATAATATACTCCCTCTATGTTGATAACTACATTTTTTGGTCATATATGATGTGATAGGGAAAATATTATTTCTGATTCTCCCCCAAAATCATTAACTGATTTTCACATTTATATTCTTCCCTAAGGGGAACTATTTATCTCCCTTTGGATAACTTGTACGATTAAAAAAATATCCTCATTTTTATTTTAATAATGGAATTCGGAATATAATATATTCTACTAAATTGATAGAATATAAAAAATAAAATAATTGTGTTTGTGAAACTATTAATCCAAAATATTAAGAAAGAAAAATCATCTAAAATATATTGGTTAATATTTAGATAAAAATTATTTGTATAATAGGAAAGTTGAATTAAATTTAAACAAATAAATTTTAAATACATATGATTACATTATTACTTCAATAAATTAAATCATTATTTATTATAAAATATTTTGACAAAAAAATTCATTTCATCGCATCTTCATTTACCTACTCAAATTTTGTTACAAGAAAATTCATTTTCAGATATCTTGTCTTCTATTCAAGTGAGATTCAAATTATCTATATTAATTCATGAAACATCATCTTCAAGAATACTAATATTTTTATTTTACTCTTCCAACCTCATAATAGTTATTAAATTACCAATTTCCAAATTATCATCTATTAATATCTCATTTTTTCATCTCCATTATATAAAATCCTCATTCAGAGAATCTTCTATCTCTTTTAACTGTTAAATAACCATAAATCTATCTAATATTTTAGATAAAGAAATTTCAAAAGAGTTATAAATATTAAATGATATTTTATTGTCATTTGAAAGATAAACATATATATCTTTTAAAGATCCATAAACATTCCAAAACTATTTCACTATATGATTTAGTATTCTTCAGTGTGAATTAAATTGATCAATTAATGCTTTTATATTGAATTCATTCGATATTAGTGACTCTATCTATAACAACAATGATTCTTATATTTCAATAAAATGTTTGTAATTTTCATATAGCTTCTTTAAATATAATTAATCTACAGAATTAAATTACATATTTATATCAAAGTCTAACAAATTTAAGAAAAATATTCATTTATTTTGATAATGATGAGTTTTATCTCATTCATTAGGCCTCTAAAATGAGTCTGTATGGTGGTCTAACATCGACCATTTATTTTACTCCAGAATATTATTCTTCTAAAACATTAAAAATATAATCTCAATTATTAGCTCCATATTTGTTTGATACATTGGAATGTGTATGTTGATATTCAACTTATTTTAATTGTGATAATGAATTAAAATCCCCTAAAACATCAACAAACTGATTCTAATTGTAATGGCTTCATAATGATGTTGTTGGAGTATATTATTTCAAACACTATTATTCTCATTATCATTTTTATTCTACTTCATCCTCTTCTTTTACATCTTCTAATTACTTTTCCAACTACATCAATTTTCTTTATACCCCTTTTCTGACATTGTTAACTGATTTATTTTCTTCTTTATATTTAATTTTTAACATTTTTTAGATTCCATTCATAAATTTAAATTTGAACATAAGTATCTTTAACAAATTTTTTCTATTTAATTTATCAATATCATATGAAATAATAATAGGTTCTATGAATGATAAAAATATTGGTGCTAATGTATCCAAATGTTTTTTATTAGAAAAAATCATTGCTTCAGATCCATGAATAGGTTAGGAAAAAAATTGAAAAAATATATAAGCTAGTCTGTGGAAACTCATTCTATTACATTTATTACATTCCTAATCGTAATATCATCAACTATAATTTTCTTATATTTTTTATTCGTACCATATTATTTCAATACATCATCAATATATTTTTTATAAAATATTATTCTTATTATTTGATGTTTCAAATGATTGATCCCTTGGTCTATTTTCATCTTTATGATCCATCAATTTTTTAAAATCATCAATGGGAATTTATTTTATTTCTTCTAAACCTTAGTAATATATGATTGAAATTTAATCTTATTTTATTATACATTATTTATGTTTATTTTCACAACAACCTACTTAATGAATCTATTTATGTTCTCTCAAAAAATCCAAATTTAAAATTACTAATTATCTGATACACACTAACAACCTTGATAGCCTTTTACTTACTCAATCAAAGGTGGTGATTCAGCAGTATACATTAAAATATGTCTAATCATTTATATGGAGTACAACTAGAGATGATAATTTCACTACTATAGAGTTATACATGATGGACATTCCAGGATCCATTATTCACACACCACAATGGAAAAAATTCAAGTAAAACATTATAAAAACATAAATATTATCACGCCATTAGATTATTTGGAAGAATAACATTCACATTCATGATCAATTAAGGAGTTCTGGTTAGTATAATATCCCAGTATATTCCCTTTCCTTGAAGGTTATTGAAAATATACAACACCTCTTCAAAAAAAGCTTATCTATACATGATAACTAGAGGTATGTTTTTTTATTTTATTGATATTTGATTATGTGTTAACATGATTCTAGATAAAATAATGATGAATATATTCCCAATCAGGAAGAGTGAACATTTTTCGTACCTGTTATTGCCAACAATTGTTACTATAGTTAAATCTATC
The DNA here is from genome assembly GCA_963277665.1 of Viscum album. Classification (NCBI taxonomy): domain Eukaryota; kingdom Viridiplantae; phylum Streptophyta; class Magnoliopsida; order Santalales; family Viscaceae; genus Viscum; species Viscum album. The sequence goes on from OY728146.1 coordinate 1,118,461,720, forward strand.
TGGAAGGAATGAAATGACAATGATTTTGATAATCAACCATCCCTTATTTGTAATAACATAATTGAAATTCAAGAGAAAATAGATTTTTTATGAACGGTGAAAACTAGATCTATGAATCGATATATTATGGATCCTATGACTTTTAGATCATTGGGTGTTTTTGGTAGTTACACGAATCATCTTCTTCTCATGTCAATATGATATATCCCACCAATAAAATCTTGTTTTAAAAAAAAATTTATGGTGATCATTCAGAATGAATGGGCCCTCATGTTTCAGTGGTGTCATACACACTTTTTGTGGCACTTTGAATGACTTATTTGATCATTATATTAGAATTTGATATTCTATTGTATCAAAATATTGGGCTACGATATGTGTTACAGATATATTGTATGGAATAATTGAAAAAACTTATAGATGGTATATTAAACATAAAATACAATGAGGGGTAGAAATGACAGAACCACATATGTTCTTTATATGATTATACCTTATTGTATTGACTTAATTAACCTTGTTAGGAACCATAACATTATTTTATCAAATACCTACATGAGTGTAAATCGAGTGGAAGAAACATTTTCAAAGAGAGAAATTATGGACATGATCACTATGTGGTCCTATAGAACAACATATTACTAAGAATCATTTGTAGAGGATGATATAAGGTTAGTAATTTTCACTCTCCTTTGTAAAACCCCTTAAAACATTTAATCTCTCATTCTTTTTATTTCGTAAATTTTGGAGGGATAAACATTTAATGTATTCTTGACCCTTTTGGATGTAAGAATGTCCAAAATAAATATATTGAGGACTTCCAGAGTATCCATGTTTCCATTCGAATGATTAATTTAATTTATGATCTATAATGTTATAACTCTCACATCTAATGTCAAATGAAATATGTTTATAACATTTTTATAAGGTGAACACGATGATGCTTAATATTTTTTCTTATTAAATCTATAAATACTCTCTAAAATAATATGTTATGTATGATCTTCCTCACCATTCAATTGATATTCTACTAACTCAGAGACATGTTGATATGTGATTATATATCAACCTCTAAAAACAATAAATTAAATTACTTCCATAACCTCATACATATTTAATTATACCAAGGAATATAATCCACATATGATTTATAGATAGTGTATGTCAAAGTCATCTTTCTCAACACATATCTTTTACCAAAATTGAAAATTAACAACTATTTTCAAAAAATAATAATAATTTTTCATACTAGTTTTTCTCAATCATAAATTATCTTAAAAAGTTTTTATAAGAGAAATATTCTATAGATTTTATCTTATATAAAACTAATGTTGGATCTCTGACTGAATAATTTGATCAAATGAATGTATAACATACAAACTGAGTAATAAAATGGGTGTTTATGGTGAAATGAAAAAACAAATTTTAGATACGGGAAAATGATGTCATACAATTTAAATAAATTTATATAGGGAATTCATTGTATTCCATAATTTCATTTTCTAAGATTTAAAAACAAATTATGATCCAACACATTATATTAAATCCATGGATGTTATTTTTTTTCTAAACTCGAATAGATTTTATGAATAAAACTCATTATACTAGTTCATTTTACAATTATATATACTTATTAATTTTCTATCAAATTGAATGTCTGAAAGAAATAAAGACTATGTACAAAAATATAAAAACAATAAAAGTAATAGATATTATAGATAATAAAAATTAGAAGAGTACCACATGGTGTAAATATTAGTTTTTGTATGTGTAAACTATTCTTCTTGGTCATCATAAGAGAAACTGAATTTAATAATATTTATAACAAATATTTTTTGTTAATAATTTATATTAAAAATTATGATTCAGAAAAAAAATATTTTTACGAATTTTTTATATAGATTAAATTTATTAAATAAATATCATTTCCAAATTATTAATAAATTTATGAAACAATATGGTTTGATATTTTTTCAAAACTAAATAATATGTACAACCCCTTATGATAAGTATTTCATCATTTTAAAGTGGTTAGTTTACATGAAGGATACATGAATAATCATTTTATATTGATAATTCCTCGATATTTTTTAATATAATCAACAATATCATAACTAAAAGTTTTAATGAAATCATCAGAAAATTGTTCATGAATTATGTTTTAATAAAAAAATTATATTTCATTTTTTTCTGTGATCCCAAAATAAATGATTATGTGTATATATGTGATTATATAATGAATAATATTTGACATTTTTTATGTTATAAAATGGAAGTTGTGTTGTAACACAATATTTTTTTCTGGTCATTTGTCTAGAGAAAAAATATACATGTACAAAAGAATCTTATTCATGGAACATTATATAATTTCCCGAAAATAAATACATTAATACTTCGGATCCCAAGCCTCATTGGGTAACATATTATTAGAAATATGATTTTAAGAACCCATGTTTGTTTGATGTTATTATATTAAGAAAATATTGAATATTTTGAAAAATTATCTCTATGAAAACATATTAATTTATCTTTCATTAAAGAAATATTTTTCTTCAAATTTCCACAAAATTCACAATTTTTGGGAAACAGATCAAATTTTAAAAAAAATCTGTCATTACTAAAAACTTGATTTAAATTTAAAACCTATTTTTGAAATATATGTATGTGGTGAGACTTTTTTAAAACATTTATCAATATTTTCTATTATATTTTTAAAATTTGACTATAGATTATTAATAATAGAATTTTCAGAATTTAGTTTATCAAATTATATTTTGTCCTCATTAGAATTTTTTTCCATACTATGTTTTTAAATATCATTTTTAATCTATTATTCAAAAAATAAATAATTACAATATATTTTGAAAGATCATATATCATATATCATATAATAGGGTTTTAAAAATAATTATAAAAAATATGATATTATAGTAGTTAAAGTAGTTATTAAAAAAATTCACAAGTTTACCTTTAGAAACATCAAGGTTTTTCAGAATCATTCAATTTTATATTTCATGTAATTATGAAAAACTAGAAATTTAATAAAAAAATGTAATGAATAATTTCCTTAATTACATGAGGTAGATTCATTATTTGAAAATGAGATTTTTTTTGTCATTATTATCTTGGTAATTAACATTTAAGTGAATATTTTTAAGAGATTCTAATGATACCTAAAACCTTAAATGGGTTGGTACCATTAGTATTGCAATATAGTATCCATTATTCATCTACCAGGAACATTCATTTTCTGATGAATTCTGAGATCTACTATCACCCGAACTTTCACAAAAAGGTAACTGATGGTTTCATGATTTTATTATTCATATCCTTATAAGAATTTTTATAATATATATTAGAATTTAATTGTTTAATATCCTTTATTTATAACCTAGGACAAGCTGTTCTGATATATCTTTCCTTCAAACACTTTTAGTAAATCACAACTGATGAAACATTCTTATAACTTTATCCCTTAGTGATTTACATATATCTGTACTGAAAAAAATTTCATTCCAAAATTATTATTCATGATTTTTAAAAAAATTAAGTTAAATCATTGATTTCATTGTATAAATAATTTCTAATTAAATTTCATTATTTTATATGACTTGTCATCTTTATTAGTAGATTATAATTTTTTAGGATAGTTTCATGTATTTGGAAAAGACACTTCACCAATTTTCATTTTTTTATCAACCTATATTATCGGTATTATAATATATTACACAATGTTTCAAATAATATCATCTGGGGTAAGATTAGTAATCAATAATATGTCATCCAAATTAGTTATCCTTGATTCTCATTCACCATGAATTATTTCATCAATCGTTTCCACTTAGATTCCACAGGTAATATCTTGATAACCAAGAGTATAAAAATAATATTTAGTGGTCAAAAAACATTTGTCAATTTATGCAACACATTCTCCAAGTAAAAAAAATCCAAATCATGATAAAAATCTCTAACCATAGAAATTCTCATCTTAATGAATATATATTTTCCCAAATGAGTTACCTAAAGATTACTAAAACTGATATTTTCTACATCACATGTTGATATATGACTTTAGATAATTCTAGATATGTAAAATAAAAGAGTACTCTTCACCCTATAGTTCAATTGATATTATATATTTTTATATTTAGTAAAATCTTATGTTCTTGGTCTTGAATCACATTGATTCTAATCAACATGCGTAAAATTTATACTCTAGTTTTTATAACGAATGTTTTTATTCAATATCTCTTGTATCATCATCATTGCAATAGTTGATAAGTCAATTAAAAGAATTCCACATATGAATCTGGTCCAACATTCAAACCATCCATACTATAGAAAATTAATAATATTTATTCAATACATGTATGTTTAATAATTATTTTAGATTTAATAAGATTATAAAAAAAAATATTACTCTCCAATGATTAAAATAATTAAAAAAACCTCAAGAAAGTCATTTGAACATCCAATGATTACAATTGATAGAGAGTAAGCTTTTACAATGGATATAATATAGGAAGGGATCAATCATAGTTTTAAAAAATTAAACTATCAGTAAACCCAAAACATAATTATTTAAAAAAAATGGGTGAAAAATTAATATAATGATCAAAACATGTGTATCATATCCATAAATTGTTTTATAAAATAGATTTGGTATTCAGCCTCGCATACATCTTGATTAAAAAAAATTATTAGATTAATTTTTAAATAAGCATTCTAATAGAAATTTAGAGTGGAATGTAATAATTATAGAATCATGTAACACAAAATATTATAAAAATGAATGAATTAGTTATAATATTTACAAAGGTAATTGTACACATTAACCATATGAGTTAATTTATTAATAAATCCTTAAATATGATATCCATAGTTTTAATCCAAATTTTAAATTTCTATACATCCAAACTTTGAAAATATGTCAATATAAACAACAAAATGTATCTATCATCTAAATCCCTAGAATCCATCAATATGATGATCCATGTTAGCACTCTAATCCTGCCTTAATAATCCCTCATTCCAATCTATCAGAATCACCTATCATCTGATCATTGGATGTCCTCGATCTATATATTTATCCCAACTACTGAATATTAATAAAATATGTTCAATGAAATTTAAATCCCTAACATGTGCTCTTTATAATTAAATATATATAAAATATTAAAATATCATTATCATTAGATGTTAAGGATTTGAAAAATCTCATAATTTTTTTGTTGGAAATGCACCATTTCCCAATAACCAAAACGATCTTCAATTTATATGAATAATTTAAAATAATAAATTTATATGATTCACATAGTTTATTTCAATGAAATCAGATGTTCTACAAGTTAAATCACAATTTTTTCCCATATGATGTCATTTTGATTAGTACCATTATAATGTTGTAAATAATTTTTTTGGGAAAAAAATAATTCCATTTAAACTTATTATAAACATTTGATAGTCCATTGGACTAGGCTATTTATGAAAAAAATGAACTGAATTATAGTCTATCCATTAGATCAGAACTATTATCAGTATGATGGATATGACATTGAATTCTTTGATGCATAAAAAACTATCCAATCCAATTGAAAAAACACTAGGTATTATGACAAACCAAATTCATATATTTTCTTATAGATCATAATGATTAATATGATGTTTTTATTTATTTTATATTGTTATCGATTGTATATTTTATTGAATTAGATTTTTTCTAAAAAAAATTCAATAACACATGGGATATATAATGTCAGTAATATTGATTTTGAAGATAGTGTTATGGTTTTTTTATTTTGAAAGCTAATGAAATTAAATAAATGATACAAATTATATAATGAATAACTCTCTTTATGTGGTCACCCCACCCATGCCATTTTAGAAATATGAGATGAATATCATAAAAAATATATGATATGAACATAAATGATTAAGATATTAAATATAAAATTGTAATTCAAAATATTATAGGAAGAATAACATTTCATATGGTTCTTTCAAAACATAATAATTATCAAATATTTGTATTATTGATGATTGAGAACATATATGATGACTCAGACTCAAGACAAAGGACTCATTACACAAAACTCCTCTTTAAATAAATTGACTACAATTTATCTAAATCATTTTCCTACATTTTGATATTCTGAAAAACATTTTTTATATGTATTTACACAATCCTAAATTTTATAAAATAAAATTTTATGTATTCTGAATAAAAATGTTTATAAAAGGAATCTGTTTCAATGACATGTTATCTTTCCTTACAAAATAAAAAAAGAATTTACGAAATTAACATTGATATAATAATAATAATTGTATCTACCTTAATATTAATATTACTTTTTGGAATGAATTATAATCATTTATTGTTTATTAAAATAAAAACACTTCATCCATTTGTTATCGATATTTTTGTTTCGAATGTGATGTTAAAAAGGTTATTCTGATATTTTAAAAAAAATTCTTATGGGATCCAAAGTGTTTTTCAAGTTCTTTTTTATAATAATTTTCATGATTGAAATATTTTATTCATTTTACAGTCCATAGATATTATTATAGTTTTGGTGATACCTGTATAAATATCTAAATAATTTGCTAATTATTATGTTCTCTAGAGAATTATGTTAGTGCTCAATAGTAATGGATATTCCAATTATTATGGTTCTTGTAAGGTTTATTATAAGGGTTGTATGAATATTATTTATCAAGTAACATACTTGAATCATAAATTCATAAAAATTGTTTGATATTATTTTTATTTGAAAATTTACGGTTAATATTTTTTATTTCAAATAATGAATAATCTATTTTAGGGTAAAAGTTAATGATTGAAAAATAATTTTCATTGTTTTTCATGGATCGTAATGATAATTATTTATTATGAGATTTATATTTTTATTTATTATAATGTGGTTTATCAAAATAATTTTATGAAAAAATGATGATTTTAGGTGTATGTAAATTTGTAATTCATATAAATATTTATAAGGATAATAGAAAAAAATATTTTCATGATGACATGTTTTTTATAAAAAACTAATGAGTTGTATTCATTCCTTTTATGTCACATAATGATTTTTTTCAAATCGCAAGGTTTGTTTATTATTAATATGGTGTAATGATGAGTAGGAATAATGAATATTTTAAGATAGAAATTGTAAATACTTGACATGAAATGAAAATATTCTTGTTCTAACAGTTTTCTACAGTAGAAAAAATGGATAAGAAGAGGATTTATCAAAAAAAATTATATGGTTTTAATATATGTTGTATGAAATAATTATAAAAAAAATATAATCCTAAAATTATCCTCAGAATTTTATAATTTTATATATATTTTAATAAAATAATTTTTTGTTTTATTAATGAATAAGAATTATTTTTTTTCAACTATAACCATAAATTTGGTTCAATCATCAATTTAAAAATCTTCTCACTCTGATACACTCTTTGAATAGGTTATTTGAAATATTATTCCTTGGAAAATAACTCAAAATAATATATCATAATCATGTGAAAAGGGTCACATTGATATATTAGATTATATGATAAATAAAATATGTTTTTATATTTATTCATAATAGAATAAAATTTTGGTATTCTTCTATAAAGATCATCTATAGTACCTTCAATGTCTCCACAATCCTTCATTGCAAAATACCAAACCATTGAATCCACTTCATCCCCATCCTAATTTAAACTATACATATTTTGGATTCAAATAACAAAAAGACTATTAGCTAGTTACTAAAAGGTATATAAATACATATATATGTCCTAAATCTCTATCAAAATGAATATCATTTTTATATGCTCTAAATTAATCTTCATGGGAATTGGAAAGTTGATAAAATACTTCCATTCCTATAACCAATAAAAATAATGTTTACACGACCATCCAAATAAATATTTTATGGATTTTATCTAAATATAATCATTTTTTATATTGTTATAGTTGCATTTTACAGTTAATAGTTCAATATCCATTGATAATCCAAAATAAATGGTGAATTATTAAATCATATCATCCATTATATGGATTGTATATTATGTCTCTCCATTATATTAAGAAAGAATTATTATAGTAAAATATATCTCAATATTCATGGATTTATGATGTTTTTAAAAGAAATCAGATATAAACCACGATAAAGGGGGTTTTATAATAATAAAAAAATCAAGGCCTTCGGGCCATTGGATGGAGATATAAACTATGATTCAAAATATTATAAGATTATCATTAATTCCGAATTAATAAAAATAAGTCTAAAAAATATTCTTTTGAAGAATGGGTATATTAAAGGATACCTATAGTGATTTGATGTAAGCCCAAAACATTTTTATAGGTAAGAAATGAAAGAAAATCCTCATAACTATATTCATTATCACATGAAACCAATATTATCTGCAGATGTAAGGATACATCCTAGAAAGTCTTATTAGAATAAAACATATTGGTGTTTATGTATCCTGTATCATCTCCTCGTATATTCTCATTGATACCAAAAATCTGTATTTTATATACTAGATCATGGATTCATTCTAAATCCAATCATGGTGTGTCTCCAGACCATAAATTTTATCACACATAAACTTGAAATATGTGTTCAATAGGTTGATATCCTTTACATAATCAAGAGGTTGTTAGTTAATGCTCAAACCACATGATCTTAGTTCTTTCTAATCAAATAATTTTCTAAAAATATTTCGATTCTTGAGGTGTAAATATTCATGAAATTAACATATTTATGAAGGACAAAAAACCTTTTCCTAATAAATCATTGTAACAACCTCGAATCTAGTAAAAAATTGAAATGGTCTTCATTATAACATTGAAAAATATTATGGGGACCTAAACATGTAGTATATATGTGTTTATTGGTAATGTAAATATCAATATGTAAACGATTACCATGTTAGATTCTAAATATAAAATAGATATAATAAGAATTATCTTTCAATTATAGATATCTACCATAATATGTTTCATTATAGCATGAGGATATAACAAAAAAATTATGTTTTGGCCTCAAATAATCAATAAGGGTCACATACAATGGAATATATCAGGAATAAATAATGAATAATTAATATGGAAATGTATATAAATAAATACACATACTATTTAATCAAAAACATGATAACCAAATGAACACATGGACATTATCATTTCTATAATCACATGGATAATAAATATTTAATTATCAATTAATTAATTCGATACTATTTTATATCCTAATCTCAACTTTTATGATATAGATTTTACCAAGATCATTCACTAAGATAGATAAAAATATATTTTTTAAAAACCATTTTATGTTTCCATCTACTTTGTCTCATGAAAAATGTCAATTCATATAGGGATAATTTTATTCGAGGGCCCTCCCATCCCTATGTGTCTAATGAATTCCTTTTATTTAAAATGATTGACTTAATTAAAGAAAAATAATCTCTATCCATATATATATACATTTTTATTTTTTAATTAATACATAACAAAGATATTTTTCCATTCAATGAAATAAATCAAAATGTAAAACACATATATAGAAATTGTGAATTGTTTAGGAAATAATCTTATCGATGAAAGATATATAAGGGAAAAATAATGTTCTTTGATATCAAGAATTTGGGTATTTTTATATTTTTTTATGAATCCAAAAAATTATAAGACATTAAATTTTACCTTGAATTCATCACAAATTATGGTTTTGAGATAAATAATTTCATTCAGGGAATAAATAAAAAATTTATGAAGAAACATTCTAATAATATTTTCTTCCCTAAAAAATGTTTGAAAACATATATGAGAATCTAAAGATTGTAAAACTGTTATGGTGGTGGGAATCTCCATTAACATTGTGTATGTTATAAATCACTCATACTAACTATTTTAAAAGTAATTATGAAAATGGATACTTTAAATAAAATATTAGAAATATTTCATTTATATCCTGAAAAATTTAAAGGATAATATAAAATATGAATACCTCACATTTGTATATATTTTATCATGAATAATACAATAGTATAATGGTTTTATTAATGTTATTATATATAATTGAATTATATTAATATTAATAATATCATATTTGATCCTATTATAAAATGTTATTACCTTTTTCTCAGCAATCATCATTATTAAAATTATCATAAGAGTTAATAGGATAATTTTCCCCTGCAAGTTTTATAAAAAAATCATCCATTACATGCACTTTATTATGGTAAAATAATAATAAGAATGATAATAGAGATATAAATTTATTAGATATATCAATTAAATATTTTTTCGTATTGTTCAATGTAATGTGGAAAAAAATGGACATCTTCCCTTCTTGGAGGTGTTTGTACACATGAACACAAGAGATATGTCATCATTTTTTAGAGGATTAGAAGTTAAAAGGGTCCACATGATATTACAATTATAGAGGAATATTTATATCAACAATTATACATATATTAAATACATTCATCTTCATAACCATCCATTTAATGTGGTGATGAAAGACAAATCACACTACTTTATAGTGATGGTAAGATTTATGTATGTAGGAGAGTTTATCATTTTTATTAAATATAAAATACATATGAAATTTTAAAAACATAAAAATAATACCACATTTATCTCATGATGATACTAGAGATATTATTTTTCTATGGTTACAACAAATATTATTGATGATAAATAAGAGGTAAATTTGAATGAGTTGGTAAAGATGATTTATTCTTCTTCAAAATAGCTCTGATATATTTTCAATTAACGGAATAAGGGATAGAAATATTAGTATGACCATTAAATTAATAAATAATGTATATGTTTAATTTTAAACTAAATGTGGTTAGGTTTGTTTGAGTTATATGTCTCAATGGGTCATGTCAGATTGAAGGAAGCAGTGCCCTTTTATAACTTTGGGGTGAAGAATTCTTGCAATTTTATAATGTAAAAAATAAATATAATCAATATTTTAGTTCCAAATTTAAAAACATATATCATTCATAAAAAATTGACAATTAGTATAAAAAATCTAATATAATAATATTTTCAAAGGTTTTGGCTATTATTTTTCTGTTATGTTTTACATTTAACCACTCATTGTCCTTATTGGAAATTACAATACAATTAATCTTTTTAACTTATTTAGGTTCACAAATTATACCATAAAATGAAAATGTCCTATAAATGGACCATTGTTGACATTTTATACTGTATCCCAAAAATTTGGATGAATTTATGTTTGTATATAAAATTTAAAAAAATTATTAATATATTATTAATTAATAGATATCATTAATTCCATTTTTAACAACATTAACTTATTTTGACATTGAATACATAAAAAAATTAAATTCCAGCATAATTATTTTTAAAATCTACATAATCAAATAAAAATAAATTAATTTATTGAATAATATAGTAATTTAAAATTAAATTAGTATCAATAATTATAAATCATTTATTTTAGTTTTTAATATTTAATTATATATTATCTTATTGTTGTGAAAGCATTAATGGATACAATGTCATCACTAATCATTTTAAATAAACAATAATGAAGTAATAAATTTTATTTACAATGTGTATTTATTATTGGGAATAAGACATATTTATATACAAATTAAAATATTATAGATATTATATGAAATGAAATGGTACTGCTTATCTTTATATCCAAACTAAATATTATAATGGTTTAAATCAATGATATCTTCCAAAAAGATTACAAATCTCTAATCACATTATTTTAGACATTAATAATTTCACAATCCCAAACTATGATATGTAATATTTATTATGGCAACTATTTATAATTATTGAATTTAAAATAATAAAATTTAATATATATTTACATTCTAAATCTTATTAAAGAATCTATATTTAATGATTCTATTTATTTAAGTGGATGAAATTATTTTAAAATAAAAACCAAAAATGAAACATAGAAAATTATTTCAAGAAAATGAATTATATATATATAAATATAATAACTCCAAATTTAACCAAGAAATTTATTCAAATTAAATTAATTTTATCATTAACCGAAAAATGGTAATATTTTCAGTTTCGGATCAATCAAAAAATTGATCTTTGAAAATAATTGAAAGAAATTTGATTTTATATTAAATTCTCTAATTTTCACTATACAATGGATAATATATTTATCTAGAAAAATATTAAAAACTTAAAATAAGATGATTTTTATATAATGATTTTTTTTAAATTTATCTTTATAAAATTAATTTTTTACGATAATTCTTAAACTAATTTTAATATTTTTCAAAAAATTGAAAAAATATTTTTAATTGAGAACATAATTTTATCTACATAAAATAATTTTGCTAAAAATTGAGTACTTATTTCTTAAGTAATATTATATGAATTTTTATTGATTATATCATTTATACAAATTTACAATTTTATTTAATACAATTCAATCCTTCCAATTCAATGTCTATGAGATAATTAATTCATTAAATAAAAAAATTTAATAATATATCATGGTTCACATAAACTCTATGTCACTTATCTGATATAATATCAAACATTGAAATAACTTATAATATTATGATATTAAACTCTAGACCCAGAAATAAATTTATCCCTCTAATTATTTTATTGATCATCAATGGGTTGGCCATTTCTGAAATCCCACATCCTAAAGAGGTAAAATAAACTTTCATGTAAATGGAAATGTGGGGAAAAAATGGTACCCAAAATATTTAAAATTAATTTTTTGATATATATAAAAAATTATTGGGAATAATAGATGAGAATAAAAACATAAAATTACTAATTGAGACTAATTGTGACAATGGTCTTGGGAATTTACTAAATACAAAACATAAATTCAGTTACGAGTGAAGAAACATATATGTATCTTAAACAAATGTAACTAGATAATATATTTACATCATCATTATTTTATTAAGGTTGAGGACCTCAATTAATATCATCATAAATTACTCATGAATATACAATTACCTGATTTATATCTATTTGATAAGAAACGATTCATCTATTTATTTCACTTTGATCTATTTATATTTTATATGTTACCTAGAATATTGATTTTTTATGCTTGAATAACTCAAATATCATTTTAATGAATCATAATTCTACTAAAATAATGAAATTTCTTTCCCATTATTTATAATATTTTACAAAACAATGGTTATAAATAGTCATCAAATATATATTCATATCAAAAACATCTACAATCAGACTAAAATATCAATACAATCCATTCCATAAATTTATTAAATTATAATCCTTCAAAAATAAATCTTACCAATCATAAAATAATTTTTTTTAAAGTGGGAAACTAAATTTAACTATGATTTATCCTCTTAGTAGATCATAATTTTCACATACTAAATAAGATAATAGCTTGGTCACATATTGTCCATAAACATGGTAATTATAAGGCCCCTTCCATAAACATTACTTAATATTGAATTAAATGAATAATTAACATTGAGGATATTTTTAGGTTTAGAGTTTTAGATTATTTGATCATAACTATTACATCTCAAAAGATTACACAGTAGACACTTCTACATAGATTCATTTTTTTACAAAACATGAATTCTTAAAAAAAAGAGTCATGTCTAGTTCCATGTTTAAGACAGCATGACTTTTCCTTGATCCCATCCTTGACCCTATTCCATATTATGTCCTGTGAAAAACATTTCAAAAAAAAACTTTGGGTGAGCATAAAAATCTCAGTAAGGGATACACAATGAAGGAAAACTGTTAGTTTATCAAAACATCAAGTAAACCATGAATACTTTATCAAAGCAACACTTTTCACTATTAAGAAGTAGTAAATACTCTACACTTAATAAATGATCATTATATACCCTTTTGTAACAAAATTATTACCATAAAACCCTTATAAAGAACACATCACATATAAAGGTAACTTGGGAAATAAACATACTTAAATGGAATAACCATACGGTCAACTTCTACACATATAACTAAATGGAATAGCCACATGGCCGACTTCCATTCCCAATGCATTGGAGGTTATAATGTAACCACCTATCCTAGTATTCATGAAACCACCCATCATATGGTTTATCATGTAACCACCCATCAAATGTCTAAGTACCATTATAAAATCATAAGACATAAAACAAATATAATGGAAAGAAAACATTTCCACATTTCAATAACAATATATCACATAAATATATTGACATAACAAATACATTATAAAGACCATTTTCAATACCAAAATACATAAAACAATATATGGTATTTATTTCATTTTAAAAACATTACGGCTCGTTGAGGAAGCAAAAGGCCAAATAATACTCGCAGCAATGAAAAAGGTCATTATCACCGCGTAAGATAAAATAAACATTTCTTTTTTTCATTAAGTAAAATGCTTCATAGAAAAATATTACCTTTGAATGAAATATAATTTCAATGGTGTTGTATACAGTGTATAAAATAAAGTATTTTTTTATAACAAAATATGCCTCAATGAAAGGAGATTGAGACGAAGTCTCTTACCTCGTGTCCGACATGACTCGATCGCTCTTTAATCTACAGAATAATAAACTTGTGTTAATTTCTACTTTCTTAAGAACATTTTTCAAGCTTATTATTACTTTTATATCACTTATTTCAGTGTTATAAACATTAAGTAATCATTTAAGTTAATAATGTTCATTTTGTCGATATTTGGTACTTAAGTCAAAAACAGACTTCTTACAATTACATGTTGTTCATGTGGTCAAAGGATAATTATATCTATAATTATATTAATGATTTAGATAACATATATATCATATATATCCATTATATACAAGAATTTATAATATTACATAACATTTAGATGTAATAAATGAAATGCACCGTTCATGGAGACAGTAAGTTATAGGTACGCATTAATGCTACTTTAATTTCTATTTCGTATTTAATAGAGTGAAATAATAATGATATAAATGTATATTATAATTCTAGAATAATATCATATATAATATCATTAACTCCATCCTTTATACATCCCATATATGTCATTAACGAATCACATCACTTTGAGGGGGTGGTACTCCACAATTTCTAAAATGAAATTATCGTGTTTACCAATAATAGATACCATAAAATGTATTCCATAAATGAAAAATACATAAGAATAAAGAAAACATAAACATAATATATATCATATATAAATTGAGTCCCATCTTAATTTCCACCATGAAAGTAGTTAAAAGAACATGGAACAATCATCGTTTCGTGAGGCATAAATTTTTCATCAACAGAAACAGTATGTTCATTAACAATTAGACGGAGGTGTGTGTTAGTGTAAATCAAATACTTATCATATAAAAATCCTATTATATTTAAGATACTGGTTTTTTAATGAAATAATGGAATAAAATGAGTTTAGGGGGTTGGAGAAGGAAAATAAAATAATATAACACAAGTGAAGACATTACCTTTAAATCAGGTAACTCTTCTTTGTTTGAATCAAAGTGGTTTCTTGAAGAGAATTCTCACTAAATTAAGGCTTTTAGGATAAAGAGAGGGATGTGGAGAGATAAAATGAGTAGAGAATGTCCGAGGAAATTGCTTGAGAGGTGTGGGTATGGTGGTAAAGGTGGGGACCTTTTATAAGAGGGAGGAAGGGCACTCTTGGAATATCAAGAAATGTTACTTTATTATACAATGAGTTTCAGATTTTAAAGTTCCCAAAATTATATATTTCAAGGATAAGGTGATAAGAGTTATAAATCAACCAATCCAATAGGTTTTTTACAAGTGTATGTCTTATATTTTACATTATCTTTTAATTTTATTTAAATCGTTAATTAATGAGGTAATCGCTCCATCATCATGGTGTCATGAATAATTTAATTTATTTAATGTCTAAAAATTATAAAAAAAAATATTGATGTAAGAAATATTTTTATATTTCTAATGAATATTTATAGTAAAAAATATGACTTGTATAACCACCTATAAAAAATGTTTTAGTAAAACAATACATGTTCAATTCTTTCTGAGTGAATATATACTTTAAACATTTTTGATCAGTATATATGTCAAACTTTACTCCATAAAAATGATGCCTCCAAATTTTTAAAGCAAAAACAACATAATCTAATTCCAAATAATGTGTATGGTAATTTAACTAATGAGTTTTCAAATAACGTGAAACATAAGAAATTACCTGATCATTCTGCATAAGGACAAAACCATGTCCCTTAAACGAATCATCACTATAGATAAAAAACTCACCATTCCTCGAAGGAAGAGAAAAAACTGGAGCATTCACCAATCATCTTTTTAACTCCTGAAAAAAATCATCACATTATTTTCTCCAGATAAACATAACACCCTTTGGAGTTATCTTAGTCATTGGATAAGATAACCGTGAAAAATTTTCAATAAACCTTTGGTTGTAACCATTCAATCCAAGAAAACTACAGATCTCGGTTACATTTGTGGGTCTTGGACATTCTTCAACAACTTTTGTTTTAGCATGATCAATAGTTATGCCATTTTTTGAAACAATGTGGCCTAGGAATGAAATTTTTTGTAACCAAAACTTACACATTCTGAATTTACCATAAAGTTTCTTTTCTTTTATGGTTTGCAATATACCCCTTAAATGACATTCATGCTCCTCTTTAATTTTATAAAACACCAAAATATCATCAATGAAAACAACCACAAAATTATCCATGAACTCATGGAAAATTCTATTCATAAGGTCCATGAATACAGAATGTGCATTGGTTAACCCAAAAAGCACAACTAAAAATTTATAATGGCCATATATTATATGAAATGCATTCTGCAGAAATTCTGCTGATTTTACTTTCAACTGATGGTACCCCGACCTCAAGTCAATCATCGAAAAATACTGAGCTCCCTGGAGCTAATCAAACAAATCATCGATATGAGGCAAAGGATACTTGATCTTAATAGTGATGTTATTCAAGTGTCTATAATCAATGAAAAGTCTCATTGAACCATATTACTTTTTAACAAACAAGAAAGGAGCACCCAACGGTGATGTGCTAGGTTGAATGAAACCATTATCTAATAAATCCTGCAATTGATTAGTTAACTCTAAAAGTTCATATTGAGCCATTCGATAAGGGGGTTTTGAAATTGGCTTAGAATCAAGAATTAAGTCAATAGTAAATTCAACTTTCTGATCATGAATAATACAAGGCAACTCATCAGGAAAAACATCATGTTACTCATTTACCACTGGCACATCATTAATCTGAATAGTTCCTTTATTTTCAACAATATGTGCAAGGTAACATTCATTTCCATCTTTTACTAGTTTCTCAACTTCATGATATGTTATCAAAAGCAAGGGTTCATTCTAGTACATAGACTGAAAATATTTCCGAAAAGAAACCACATAAGCTCTGTATTCAATCTTAGCATGATAAATAGAAATCAAACCTTTTCCCAAAATGACATCAAAATTTACTAGAGGAAAAAGAATATGGTTTGTAGGTAGATTCATTCCGCACACAATGATAGGAAGGTTCATATAATTTCTATTTGTCTCAACGTTACCTCCGTGTGTTTTCACCGTATGTTTAGGATTCATATCTTGAGATGGAATTCAAAATTTACTAGAAAACTTCTAAGAAATGAATGAATGTGTAGACCCTGAATCAAACAACACATTGGAATAATCTGAGCAAAAAAACAGTGTACCTGATACTACTTCATTGGATGGCCCAACTTCTACTGAAGTAGTTGCAAAGGATTTCACCATCACTTTCTCCTTGTAGTCTGGCTGCTTTCCCCTAGTTCAGTTCTTCGTTAGACATTCATTTGCATAATGACCCATTTCATTACTCTTAAAACGTATTACCGTTGGGTTTTCATTACCTGTTTGATCATCTTCCATACAGTTACGAGCAATATGACCAGACATACCACACCAAAAGAACTTTCCACACATGGATAAACATTCTCCAGGATGCATTTCACCACACATCTCACAGGATGGATATTTGGTTTTCTTACCATCTTTTTTATTTGATGAATTCTTCCCCTTTGCCTGCCAACTGGACCTCTTATTCTATTGTTTTTCAAAGAACACCTGATCATAGGCAAACTCCATTTCCACCTTCTTTGCACATAAAAGAAGTTATTCATAACATTAGAACTCACGATAAGCTAAAGAGCTTAGATACTTTGGCGTTATCCCTAAGTAAAAACTGTTGATTTTACTATCATGATCTCGTATGAAATTTGGAGCATACCTTCCCAGACGAGTGAACTTTTCATCATAAGCATCCACTGCATCATCCTCCTACCTCAATTCTAGGAATTGTTTTTCCATCCTATGATGAACCACCTTTGGAATATATTTCTCAAGAAACATACATTTGAATTCGTCCTAGTGAAGATCATCAATATCATCACTATCCGTGATATTTTTCATCATCGACCACCACTAATCTACTTCACCTTCAAAATGGTAAACATCAAGACTAACCTTTTGATGTTCTGAATAACCCATGACATCATAAATCTTCTCTAGTGCTTCAATCCACCCTTATACTTGCACAGGGTCAGATGATCCTCTGAATGATGGGTGATGTTGCCTCATTAAATTTTCCACCACTAACCTGTTCCTCTGCAGTTGATCTGGTTGATCTCGTGCATGGATACCACCAACATTTATAGACTGAGTCAATTGTGCCATCACTACAACAAACTATTCAGTTCCAATTCTGACCATCTCAGGTTGCTGATTTGGATGTATATATTCCTCCTGAAGTCGTCCCAATATAGCTGGCTTGTTTCCTCTGTGGAAAACCAATATGAACAATCATGTCTTCGATGAAGCAAAATGGTAATCTCCAAATGATATATCATATAAAGTTTACCATTAAAAAAATATTTTTTGATAATCATTTAATATAATTCTAACTCCTAAAGTTAACTAAACCGACCTTTGACTCCAACTCTAAGGCCCCGACCATAAAAATTACTTAATATTGAATTAAATGAATAATTTACAATGAGGATCATTTCAGGTTTATTGATTTAGATAATTCGATCATAATTATTACATCTCAAAAGATTACAAAGTAGAAACTTCTACAAAGATTCCTTTTTAAAAAAACATGACTTCTTAAAAAAAGGAGTCATGTATAGTTCCATATTTAAGACAGCATGAATTTTCCATGATCCCATCCTTGACCCTATTCCACATTATGTCCTGTGAAAAAAAATTCAATAAAAACCATGGGGTGAGCATAAAAATATCAGTAAGGGATACACAAAGAAGGAAAACTATTAGTTTCTAAAAACATCAAAGTAAACCATGAATACATTATCAAAGTATCAATTTTCACCTTTAAGAAGTAGTAAATACTCTTCACTGAATAAAATATCATTACTTACCCTTTTGTAACCAAATGATTACCATAAAACCCATATAAAAACACATAACATATAAAGGTAACTTGGGACATAAACATACTAAAATGGAATAACCATACGGTCAACTTCCACACATATCACTAAATAAAATAGCTATATGGCCGAATTCCATACCCAATGCATTGGATTTTATAATGTAAAAACCAGTCCTGTTATTCATGGAACCACCCGTCATATGGTTTATCATGTAACCACCCATCAAATATCCATGTACCATTATAAAATCATATGACATAAAACAATTATAATGGAAAGAAAACATTTCCACATTGTGATCACAATTTATCACAGAAATATACTGACATTACAAATCCATTATAAAAACCATTTTCAATACCAAAATACATAAAAGAGTATATGTTATTTACTTCATTTTAAAAACATTATGTCTTCTCGAGGTAGCCAAAGACCAAATAATACTCCTAGTGTCTGAAAAGGTCATTGTCACCGTGTATGTTAAAATAAACATTCTTTTTTGTTGTTTAGTAAAACCCTTCGTAGAAAAAGATTAGATTTCAATGAAATGAAAAGTCAATGGTGTTTTATACAGTGTATAAAATAAAGTCTTTTATTAGAACAAAATATGCCTTAATGAAATGAGATTGAGATGAAGTCCCTTACATCGTGTCCGACTTGACTCGATCGCTCTTTAATCTCCTGAATAATAAACTAGTGTTAATTTCTACTTTCTTAAGAACCCTTTTCAATCTTATAATTCATTTTATATCACTTATTTCCATTTTGTAAACATTATGTAATCATTTATGTTAATAATGTTTGTTTTTTTGATATTTGGTACTTAAGTCAAAAATTGACTTCTTACAATTACATGTTGTTTAGGTGGTCAAAGGTTCATTATATACAGAATTATATTCAAGATGTAGATATAATATATATCATACATATCCAGTATATATATGCATTTATAATATTACATAACATTTAGAGGTAAGAAATGGAATGCACTGTTCATGGTGACGGTAAGCCGTACGTACGCATGAAAGCTAACTTCCTTTCTATTTCATATTTAATGGTGTGAAATTATAATTATATACAGGTATATTATAATTCTAGTATAATAACAAATATAATATCATTAACTTTATCCTTTATACTTCCCACATATGTCATTAATGAATCAAATCACGTTGAGGGGGAGGTATTCCACACTTCCTAAAATGAAATGATTGTGTTTACCCATAATGGAAACCATAAAGTTATTCCATAAATGAAAAATAAAGAAGCATAAGGAAAACATAAACATAATATATATCATATATAAATATTATCACATATTAATGGCCACTATTAATGTTGTTAAAAGAATATTGAACAATCATCATTTCGTGAGGCAGAAATTCTCCAACCACATAAATAGTATGTTTTTTAACCATTAGAAAGAGGTGTGTGTAATTTTAAATCAAATGATTCTCATAAAAACATCCTAGTATATTTAAGATACTGTTTTTGTTACAATATAAATAAATAAAAAGAGTTTAGGGCATTGGATAATCAAAATAAAACAAAAGAACACAAGTGAAGACATTAGCTTTATATCGGGTAACTTCTCTTGGTTTGAACCAAAAGGGTTTCTTGAAGAAATTTCTACCTAAGGTAATGCTTCTAGTATGAAGAGAGGGATGTGGTGAAATAAAATGAACAGAGCTTGGATAATACAATGGCTTTAGTTGTGTGGGTAAGGTGGTAGTGGTGGGGGCCTTTTATAAGAGTGAGGAAGGGCACTCTTGGAATGTCAAGAAATGTTACATTATTATATAATGATTTTCTGATTTTAAATGTCACAAAATTATAAATTTAGAAGATAAGGTTTTTATAGTACGAAATACACCCATCCAATAGGTTTTTGACAAGTGTACATCTTAGATTTCACATTATCTTTTCATTTTAATAAAATCGTTAATTAATGAGGTAATCGCTGCATCATCATGGTGACATAAATAATTTAATTTTTTTAATGTCTAAAAAATATCAAAAAATGATGATTTAGGAAGTATTTTTAGCTTTCTAATGAATATTTATAGTAAAAAATATGACTTGTATAACCCCATGTAAAAATTGTTTTAGTAAAACAATACATGTTTGTGACATTTTTATATTAACTTTAAATAAAAAGTTATCAATGACATTTTCTTACCCAAGTGGCTCCATGGAGTCCCCAAGTTGACCCACTGATTGACTTGGTCGGCCATGTCTCATACAATAAGGGTAGGATATGTTTCAAGGTTATTTAATATTATTAAAACATTATTTTTACCTTAAATTACACTAATTACCTCTAATCACGATTAACAAAACATAAAAGTTACTTTTCACCAAAAATTATCTTAATCCCATTGAACAACATTTTACATCTTAATGAGAACCATGTATGTCGGATTTTTGAAATTCAATTCAGAGAAGTGGTAATGTTTCATTTAAATGAAAAATTAGTTTTTTTAACTACCACTTAGTGGTTTCACTATTCATTAAAAATTGAATTTTTTCAGAAAAAATACCAAAAGTTCACCCTAAGCTATATTTGATATTCTGAATTAAAAAATGATGCCTATTTTAAAAAAATCGAAACATACAATTTCCATTAATTAATTTAATAATTAATTCCCATTGTCAAAACAAAGAGCGTGTTTTTAGGAAACAATATATATACAAAGATTGAGACTATTTTAAGTCCAATTTCAAAGTGAAATTAATTACAATGACCACCATTGGATTAAATGGTATAAATATATTCTAATTATAGTTTAAAACCAATTCAAAAGATAATATAATCATGTAAAAATTTTTTATTAAAAAGTGGTCTTGAATTAAAATACAACATTTTTCACTATTCATTAAAAAATGAACTTTATCGGAAAGATACCAAGAATTTACACCAAGTAATATTTGATGTCCTGATTCAAAAGAAAAATTTTATTTGGTTCAATAGAATGTATAATACTGACCAAAACTATATTTAAATAGGGTTCGCCATCAAAATGTGATAAGTCGGCCTTTTAGTGAATATTAGAGTATCTATGCCTAAAATTGAATTCTTTTCTTATTTTAAGCCTTTATCTTTTATTAGATAAATGTAAAATAATTTAACAAACATATATAATCATATTTTAGGTATTTATATTCATTCATTCCAATACAATAGCTACGTGCTAACTACCATTTAAAATAATATTATTATATTACTAGTGTGCAACAAAATATTTCAAAGAAACTCGTTGTTGCGTATCAGGTATGCTATCAAACATAGAAACCCCTTTAAAGTAAAATTTATATTTAATTCACAAATATTAGTAAATATGAAAATTTATTATTCTTTTTTTACCTGGGATGTTACAGTAATAACATGAATTTCTAAAATACCTCAATAAAAAACATGACTTCTTATAAAAAATAACACTATCATCATTAAAAAATCATATATTATATAATTTTTTTAATGAATAAAAAACTATTTTAACTCAATCAATGTTAAAAAGAACAAATTTCTCATTAAAATTAGTAATCATTTTTAGGATAAACAATAATATACTATTAAATTAATCAATGTAATTATTCTCATTATCACATAAAAACATTATTAACTCAATATCAATAACATATTTTTGGTTATCAGTATATTATTCATGTTTTTATTAAATATATCACTTTAATTCTATCTCAAATTTTATTATCATTAGAACCACTCACCATATAATTTTATATTATTTAGAATAATCATTTTTATTACAATTTTTATATGTTTCATGATTCATGTAAGTAGTGTGCAATGGATAAAATATTTAGACAATGTAATTAATGATTCTATATACACATAAACATTAATTAGCTAACATTGGATGTAGTAAAAACATAATACTAAACATTACCCCTTATATTCTTCTCAGATATATTCCCTTGATGGTTTTGGAACAAGTTTGTGTTGGGTCAAATATCCATAATGCTAAAAAAATTAATTGTTTCATTACAGAAATTTCATTCACATTACTTATGATCTTTTTCTCACAAATTTATAAAAACGTTCATTACCTTTAACAAGGAACCATCGTGTTTCTTTTGTTATTATCACATGTGAAAAAATCATTCACTTATTCTTCCCCTTAAACAATTTTTTATCTTCCACCCCCTTCATCCCTTTAATTTCCTTTAAAATAAAATATGGGGAGGTTTAATTCCTTGTCATGATATCTCATGAAACCCTATCATTATATGATGAGAATTTTTTTAGTGATAACTACTATTTAATGGATAACCATTAACCCATAATTTGAAAGCTCAGTATTAGTCTTTAGAATACCTATGTATGCTGAGAAATTTAATCTAAGCCATGTAATGTTATCCCCATAATTTGAATCACTTTCTTCCATTTTTCTTAATCTCAATAATTTTTTATCCATATCGTCTATTTTATCTCATGGAAAATAATTTTTCATGAAAATTTCCAAAATGTAATTTCATTCCATTATCAGTTTATACTTATCATTGTTATTGTTTCTAATAAATGAACATAAATGAATATAACCCCAAAAAATTATAAACTTATAGAATCATCTTATTCATTTCAATACTTTCTGATGTGTATCATCATATAATTCTAAAATAAGAAAATTGAATTGTATTGTGGATATTAAAAAGATAAAAAAATTGAAGACAATATAAAATTTAAAGATGTTATGATACATTTAATTTTAAATAAATTCACTATCTTAATTATATTACTTCACATGTAACCCTATGTCTATATGGAGTAATAACCAACTTCAAGATTATCATGTGTCACATAGAACACTGCGTTTAAAATAATTTTAAAGTATTATTAAAATATTATTATATAATATAATAGTTACAAAAATGATTTTCAATTGATGTATATGAATATTAATAAATAATCATGGAATATTAAGGTTTCTAATATATATTAAATAAAAACAAAATCATCTAAAAGATAAATACTCAATTTTTGAAATTTTGTTTTTCTAAAAGTTGGATTCGTCACATACTGTGAAAATATTTTAAATGTTGTTTTTAATTATTATAGAAAAAATATTTTAAAAACTAAATATATTTTTTTAATAATTATAGAAAATTATTTTGGTTGGTGTTTAAATAATTTTATACTATAGTTTAATTTTCTATGAATATTATAAATTACATAACAATAATTGAAAAATGATTTTTTGATTAAATAATTTATATTGTAACATTATATTTTATTTTTTCAAAATTTAATTAGTTATATTATATATCAAATAATCTAAATTATGTTATTTGAATGATTTTCATGATGAATTTTGATATATACAGTTTAAATCCTTTTGAATTGTATTTTCATTAAAACCCACATTCTTGACATTTATGTACGATTAATTATAGATATAAATTTTCAACATATATAAATATAATTTGAAAAAAAATATTAAATACATTTAAATTGAATAATTAATAAATTATAATATGTTCAAAAAATTTTTGATAAGAATGACTAGTTAAAATAGTAAAATCTAATTATTGTGGTTAATGTAAAAATTGAGTCTACATGAGCTAATCTAGTATAATAAGGTATAAAAATAACCATAAAACATTTTAAAACCCCATAGTATAGAAATATTTAGACCTTATATCTAGTGAGAACTTTAATAGACCATTTTTTTAATATGTGGCACAATAAAAATGTGGGTATGAATCAATATTTTCAAAAAAATTCAACTGTACAACTCATATCTGTTAGAACTAGACACCCACTACTGTTTCTTCTTTATGAATTCAAACTATAATGGACAAGACACATTAAGAAAATTTACCATTTGAAAATCCTTCCCCAAATCGTGGAGTCATTATTGTTGGTCTAAAAAATTCTAGGATGGGTTCTGGGGGAAAAATAATGAGGATACCAAAGAAGATATAATATTCTCAACGAGCATTTTTTTATTTATCAACAAACATAAATTATGATTAAACTGTAACAATATAAAACCCTTAATGTCATGAATATTTCTTTATTTCTTATAATTATGTCATTAATTACATCCATATTCACATAAATCAAACGGGTTATAAGATCACGGTTTGTGTGTAGGGAAGACTACGAGGTCATGAAATAGTGTCATTCCGTTTTTTGTTACAACCACACACATTTTGGTATAATTATAGATATATATTATATATATATTACATTTATATATTGATTTGAAATTTTTATTCATTATATCATTTTTAAATTTTTATATTCCATTATGAAGGGTCTTTGATAACATCTATCATCTATACGTAGGACTCCCACATCATGAAGGGATGCGAATTGCTTTTCATAAATGCTTCACTTGAATGGTGATAAGAATATACTAAAAATATAAATATTATATAAATGAAATAATTTTAATTTTCATGACACTATTATAATTAAAAAATAAAAATATATTATTTTTATTCATATACCAAAATATGATAACATTGACCGTGTATTTGTGGACTATTACTTTCATGAAGGGATGTGACTCTCTTTTCATCATCACACCACAAAAATGACACATATTAATATATTTATTTAATTTATATGATAATTATGATTTTATGATAATTATAGTAACAAAACATATTAATTACCCCATTTCAATGATGATCATTGACAAATGGAATCCTTAATCTTGTGTACCAAGGGACTATCATCAATATGATCAAAATGTACTTAATTTTCCTAACCATGTTAACTGATTAGTTTTAAAATATATTTTGATTTAAAAATAAGATAATTTTATCCAGATTAATATTATATAGTTGTTAAAAAATATAATATGAATATGAATAAGAACACTCATACTGAATGATGAGTGGGAAAATAAATCAATCAACACCTGAAATAATAGTAATATTGAAATATTATTATGAAACATGTGATGATATGTTATTAATATAATAAAATATTATATTATAAGTGGTAATATGGTGGTATTATAATGTTTTTATATTTCTATAAAAATTTATAAGAGTTTAATAAAAATTCTTGCAAAATGATATCTTATGTGAGTGATTTGATCTCAAATTCATTTCATTGAGTCATGTAATAATTTTACCCTCATAATTTAATTTATAAGGTGTATATACAGAGTCATTTACATGTTATATCATATATTATTGTTAATTCATGGTATTTTAATTATAAATTCAATTAACTTCTCTTAGAGGCATTTGACATAAAATTTACAAATTGGGAAAGAATTAATTATTGAATTTATTTTTACATAGTTATATTATATCTTCATTGGATATGATATTATACGATAATATATATAATTAATTTTTAATACATTATGATTATAATAAAAAAAATTAGATGGAATTACAATTTTTTCAGAAATTTGATTAATTTATTAATTATTACATAAAAATTTTAATCATTGTAAGGGTTTATTACACAATCTGATCCTAATCGAGATTATTAATTCATGAATTTTAGTTGAAGGAAATTATTTAATAATATTCTAAATAAAAAAAAATTTCATTTAATACGTTTATTAATTATATTTTTTTGTAATAGTACCAAATTACCTCTCATTTGTAGATAAAATAATTGAGAAAATTGTCTTAACATTTACTTCATTATTTAATTTTTATAGCCATTATTATCTTCTTGATTTTTACAATTTTTTATGATCATTAGACATTTAATTCCCCCAAAATATCCATATTATATAACATGGATATATTTATTTTTAAAACAATACATCATTTATATATATGGTATTTTACATTTAATGTTATTTTTTTATTTGGAAAAATATTAAAAAATTCACATTCTTAACTCAATGCATTTACTTATGGAATGGAATATTAATTCATTAATTAAACTAATTATTTGATATATATATATATATATAGAATGATCTAGACATTATGTGGATAGTTGGGACCTATATTATACATCCAATCAAGGAATCTTTATGTATCATGATACAAATACGTAATCTAGAATTAATTTAATTTTTACATAAATTTAATCCCCCTTGTGAATGATCTTGATGGATGATGTATCATGATGTATGAGATCATGAAATTCCATAATTATTAATCTACATAATTATTAATTTTATTAATATTATCTATGATATCTTGAGAATGAAATTATAACTATATGCATTTCATTATCAATTTATTAACAAAATAGAATTTTATTTTAGTAAATTACCATTCCATAATGATTAATCCATATCTAAATTTGATAGTGAATTTATTGATATGATGGAATGCGATTTCATAAATTTATAATCAAATATTTATTATTCCTTGTCTAATTTTTATATCCATATTGTGGAAAAAATATAACATGTGTGTAATTATATACACTTTCATATTAATTATGCTTAATAATTCATGATAGATACTAGTGTACATACCATTACATGATCAGTTGATATATTTATATATTTTTTCAATTATTAAGATTCAGTGAAGTATTTTATATTTGATAAGAAAATATATTTCAATTGGAATAATGATATTACAAGAAAAACATTTATTTTGTAAATTTTTATTGAAATGAAATAGTGACTTATATATGTTTATTGTTTACTTGTACAACTAAAATATTTGGCATATCAGGATGTGATCACTTGTATCATAAACTAATGTCCTAAAGCAGTTATAGACATCAATGTAAAGGTGTTGTGGCCATGAAAATTAGTATCAATGGACCTTTATTATAAATGATGGGAACCAAATTTTGTAAAATAAAGAGGTTGGATCATCACTCTAAGATAACCTTTCAGGACAAGTATATAAGAACATACTAATATGATGATATGGTAGAAATTATGTCTCTTTCCAATAAATTAATAATTGTATAGATAATAAAACTATATTTACTTTTAGAAATGTGTACCTAGGGGTTATATCTCTATAAAGGGCACAATTGGATTGAGTCAATTGACACTTGGTGCATGTTAATATACATTACTACGCATACTATTCAAAACACCCATGTGATATCTTATAGAAAATTAAAATATTAATTTAAAAACAATATGAATGATTTAGATAGATTATGACAATGAATTCCCTAGTTTAAATAGAAGGTTTATTGGTTGAAAATAAGTCAACTCAAAGGAAGGGAAGAAAATTATTTTCAAACAGGTATATAATAAAGCAGTGAATTTCATATGGAAAATTATGAGTATGATAGAAGAGAATAAATCTAATCATATGGATCCAAGTATTTTTCATTGTTTAAATTATTTAAAACTAGATTATAATACTATTTCATTACCTCTTAAAAAGGATAAATCCTAGTAAAATTAAGGACATTATGGACATAAAATTGATGATGTTTTATTATATATAGATTCAGGAAGTAATGATTAGAATATTTTTTACCCATCATATTTCGGTGATTAAAATTATTAAATATCTATATATTGTGAAAAAAATTTGTATCATTTTTTCCTTTACTAACATAATAGTTATGAATATCGAATTGGGTATATATATTTATTTTTGATCCATTTTTTTATTTTATGAAATTCATTTTAGGTTTTAGGTGTTGGGAGACCACCATGATTGTGAAAATTTTGATGAAATTTAGTTAATGATTATATTTTAGTGGATAAATTATTTATGGAATAATAGATTTAATTTTTATAGAAAAAAATTAGAGTAATTGATTACCATTTGACTTTATATTCAAATTTATTATGCTGTAATAAGAGTAAAATAAAATTAGAATATTTTGAGAAAAAAGAGTAATAGTGAAAACCATTTTAATAATATAATTTTGTGATTAACATTATTTCTAGGATGTCAAAAAATATTTGATATAATTATCGTAATTATATTAATAATGTTTAAAAAAAGACATCATGTATTCTAGGTGAAAACACGTCACATAATGAAATCCCATGAGGCCCGATCTGGTAACTGAAGGATGATAAAGATTCAACCACAATCCACTAGCAGACCTAAGGTTCTAATTAATATTTCATAAATTCATGTTAGTTGATGTAATAAGTAAATATTAATTATGAACTAATAGTGTATCTTTTGAGGCATATAGAATAATTAATTATATTTAATAACTTGTTCTAGCCTTATTGTGTTTGGATAGAAGCTATCGGAAAAAATATATACTCAACTCTCTTTGACAGATCATATGATTAGCTAATAATGAGTTTTAGGGCTTCAGGAATTAACAATTCAATTTTTAATGATCATTAAATTTATTAAGGGTTAAATTATAAATTTATCGAAGTAAATGTAGGGGAAGAAGTTTTACTGATGAAATATAATCATATCTAGTATATGTCGATATATAAATAAATAATAAATGAATTACTCATCATTTAGAAATGAATAAAGAAAAAACAATGTGTTCATATTACATTAATATCTGAGGAATATAATTGCCTTTTTTATCATCAATTATTTATAATATTGAGGCTATTGAATTTCCATTTACAACTCAAATTTTTGTGATCAATGACTTGAATCACTCTTTGAAATTTTTTTGACTTATATTCTATGTCCATATATTCATATTCTGACAATTATATGATAATTATAAACATAGTTATGTGTTCTTCTCTATGAACTATTTCCTTCCCTTTATATATTATTGAAGAAATATTTTATTAACAACATTATTTTTTTGGGTTTTCGCCAATGGTATTTCCAAATTTGGAACCCTAAATTACAATGAAATTTTTTTAATTTAGAGGAAACAATTTTCATAAGGTGGGGAGAACGTAACACCCTAAAAATATCAAATAATAACATAATAGGTGATAGTGTATATTACATGAAATAACTGGAATAAAAGGAACTATAACACCCTCAAACTTGGTGATATATTTATTTTAAATAAATTATATACATTTGGTTGTTTTCTTTTTACGTAACTATATGTTTAGCATCTATTACACACCATAAATATTTTATCTTACTTTATACATAATAAATATTTGAAACAAAATATAAAATAGTATAAAAATATATTTATTTTATATAATTTTGATAATAGATAAATTAAATCGGTGGTCATGAATAGTAATATCTAAATCATTATGAATTTGGATATCAAGTTATTTTAAATGAAATAAGAATCGTTTAAATGAAAACTAAATGCTTTATGAAAAAATATATTTTTCCAAAAATTTGTTTATTGATTCATTGAAAAGATAATGTAAAATTATTTTTTACAAAATTTTGATAAATCACTAAGAAAAAAACTCATTTTTATAAATCATCGTATCAAAATAATATTAAGGTGATTTTTGGGATTTTAGTAAATGATGGCTTCATCATTCATTATAAAGATAATTCGAAATTAATATTCAACCCTTTTTGAAACTATATTTGGAAAATAATAATAATTTGAATAAAAAAATGAAAATTATCATATGGTGAATTTTTTTAATTTTCTCAAATATTTCATTTTTCAATTCATAGTGAAAACGCAGAATTTTATTTGAATCATAACATTTCATTTAATATAGTAGATACATTATATTAAATTTTAAAATTTTTAAATGAAAAATAGTTTAATTATATATGTGCTAATTATACTTAGTTCAATGTAATCATTTTCAGATTGTATTTAGTTATAAAAAACATAGTATATATTTGAAAAACAATTTCATTAAAGACACTCTTTCCCATTATATCTAATAATTTAATATTAAATTATATTTTTCTACATAAATTAATTGATTTTGGAAAAAATAAAAATTTACTTGGAATTATAATAATTTATAAATTATAATAAGTTCACCTTGTACTTTTTCTAAAATATATTTTGAAATCATTAAAAACTAATTATAGTGGTTAATGTGAAAATAAATTTATTCATGGTAAAATAAAAAGATAATCGTTAAAAAATTAACTAAAAACATTTCCAACACAAATGTTACCGGGGTTAATATAAAAAGATAATGGTAAAAATGACGTGAAAAAAATTCCATCAGAAATGTTATAGCTATATTTTAACCTTATATCATATATTTTATTGAATTTTACATTTTGAAAGCCTTTAGGGTGATTAATGTGTGGGTATGATTGAATACTTTCCCAAAATTATATTTATTCTAATCCCCTCATTTATAATAGCCACCACATCTCATATCATATTGTAACATCCCAGTTAAATAAATAATATTACTTTTTCATATTTACAAATTTTTTAATTAAATATTAATTTTACTTTAAAAGCGTTGCTATGTTCTATATTGTACCCGAAACGCAAGAAAAGTTTCTTTGAAATCATACGTTGCACAGTAATAATATATTATTATTTTAATTGGTAGTAAAATTCTAACCGTTGTATTAGCGGGAATAAAAAAAACTAACTAAAACATGATTATTCATGTTTTTTAAATGTATTTACATTGTTCCAATAAAAGTTAATGGCTAAAACTATGAATGATTCTAATTTTAAGCATAATTTACATTAAAAGGATGATTTATCGCCTTCTAATGGAGAACCCTTGTTAAATCTAGTTTTGGTCACATTAATACATTATATATCACCAAATAAAATCCTTCTTCAGAATAAGGACATCAAAAATTACTTTGTGTAATTTTTTTGAGTTTATTCGATAAAGTTCATTTTTAATGAATAGTGAAAAATATTGTATTTTAATTCAAAAGTGCCTTTTAATATAATTTATTTATATGGTTAGGTTATCTTTTTAATTGGTTTTAAAGTGAAATTAAAATATATTTTTACCATTTAATCCAATGTTGGTCATTGGAATTAATTTCACTTTCAAATTGGACATAAACAAGTATCAATCTTTTGATAGTTATTGTTTCTTAAAAACACGCTATTTATTTTAATAATGAAAATTAATTTTAATATTAATTAATGCAACTTATTTGTTTTGAATTTGTAAAAATAGACATCAAGTTTGAATTTGGAATATTAAATATTGCTTAGGGTGAATTTTTGGTATTTTTCTGAAAAACATAAATTTTTGATAAATAGTGAAACCTCTGAGTGGTTGGCAAAAAACATAATTTTTCATTTAAATAAAATTTTACCAATTTTGTGAATTGAATTTCGAAAATCCAACATACATGGTTTTTATCAAGATGTAAAATTTGGTTCAATAAGAGGAAATTTTTTTGGTGAATAGTAACTTTTGACTTTTATTTACAGCGGATAAAGGTAAATAAGGTAATTTAAGGTAAAATTAAAATTATAATAATTAAAATTTATCTTAACACTGATCCAAACCTTATTGGTTGAGTCATTTAATACGATGGACATCTTTGGGTCGATATTGGGACCCCATTGAGGCACTTGTGAGTGATAATGACCATTTAGATTAATTAACATAATGTAAAGGCAAAAAATGTAAAAAGAAAATATCATTTAGTAAATTAATTTTTATATGGTGTAATATAAGTCATATTTTCGACTATAAATATTATTTATAATGTTAAATATATTTCCTACATGATTTTATTTTTTTCATAATATTTAGTCATCAAATAATTTAAATTACTTATGACACAATAATGATGCAGTGTTTACCTCATTAATAAATGATTTTAATAAAAAATATTTTAATTATTAAAATATTATCCAAAACATGTCCAATTCTGATGGGATGATTTTATTTCGACCATTAGTCATATTATATTAATATTTAATGATTTTTTTACAATTAGAAACCGAATATAATTATATAATAAAATAATAGTTTCACACTTTCTTAAAGAGCCCCTCCGCCCCTTATAAAAGGAGACCACTTATAACCAATTCCTCACACCTCTCAAGCCATTTCGCTCATCAAACCTCTACCCAATTAATCTTCCTACATCCCACTCGTCCCTTTAGAAGCCTTACCTTAGGCAGGAGGAATTTCATGAAGTCCTTTGGTTCAAACCAAAGGGATTTACCCAAATTAAAGGTAACAGTTTCTCTTAAATTGTTTTCATTTAATTTACTTCTCTAACCCCTGAACACGTTTTTATTCTTTTATTTTATAACTACACCAGTATCCTCAATATACTAGTATTTTTTATGATAAGTATTCAAACTACCCATACACACACCTCCATTAAATGGATGAAGACCATAATGTTTCTGTGGATGTCAAACTAACGCCTCACAAAATGATGATTGTTCGATTATCTCCTACCGCCTCTCATGATAGCCATTATGATGGAACTTTATTTATATATGATATATATTATGTTTATGTTATCTATATGTTTCTGTATTTTCCATTTATAGTAGGCATTTATTGTTTCCATAGTGGGTAAATACGATAATCTCATATGAGAGAGTGCGGACTACTGCCCCCTCAAAGTGATGTGACTCATTAATGCATTATTTTAGTTGTATAAATGATAGAGTTAATGATATTATTTGTGATATTATACTGTAATTATAAAATACCTATGTATCATTATGTTTTAATTCAATAAAAATAAGAAATATAAATGAAAGTAGCATTCATTTGTACGTATGGCTTACCATCCTCATGAACGGTGCATTTCATTTTTACTTCTAAATGTTATGTACTATTATAATTACACGTATATACTAGATATATATGATATATATGATATCTAAATCATTAATATAATATTGTATATAATGAACCTTTGACCACATGAACGACATGTTATTATAAGATGTCCATTTTTGACTCAAGTACCAAATATTAACAAAATAAACATTATTAACGTAAATGATTACATAATGTTTATAACATTGTAATAAGTGATATAAAAAGAATAATAAACTAGAAAAAGGTTCTTATTCATTTATAAATTAAATTTATTTTATTATTAGGTATATTAAAGAACAATCGAGTCAAGTCGTACACGAGGTAAGAGATTTTATTATCTCACTTTTAATTCTATGAGATTTCCATTGTTCGCCACTTATTCATTTCATGTGGTGTATTGTGTACTGATATTTGATATATATTATAATGATTCTAATGATATTAATGGTATACTAGGATTTATTTTGTGATTATTATCTTTTGGTCATACGAATCAGTCGATTACAATGTGGTAAAGGGTTTCGTCTCACTTTTTTTCACGTGATATTCATGCAATATTTTCCACTGTGTGGTGTATATACTACTCATGATTGAACTCTTTGTGTAATATACTTTCATTTATGACTATTTGAATCTTCTCTGTATGATCCCTCTTTCATGGGTGTATGTTTTTTAAGATACCAAATCGATAAGGGAATTTGAAATTTCAATTTCGACACATTTAGTTTTACACATAATTCATTGAATATTTTATTCCAATATTTTGTGTGGAATCACTATTCATTTTCTTATGTCATAATTTACACTCCCCTCTCTTTGGATATAATTTTCATACCCATAATCACTCCATTGATAAATTCTCAAGTCATCGATATGATCTTGATAAGAGTAATTTTAACTCAATCTCCATTTGTTGAGTTAAATATCCAATTCATTGGTTTTGTTTTTACAAGAATATGTGTGAATGTCCTCTGATTGATTTACACTGAATATACTATCATATTTAGTGTATTAATATTTGTCACACATAATTAATTCATTGATTAATCCTTAACCAAAGGATATGGTCTTTATAGGATATTTCATCTCAATTTACATTTCCATTGAGACTTCATTGTTGTTTTGTACCAATTCACTCTTATATGGTGTATATACTATCCTTTGACATTTTATATCATGAATACCATTATTCACACGATATTATAAAGTTCTGATTAAATGTTATTCCTCATTTATTTGTATTCAAGCGTCTCTCTTTTTGTTAAAAACTCTTTAACAAATATATCGTTTTAAATGTTTTAATGATTTATTATTCTAAATATTTCTCATTAATGTACAAGTTTTCAAAATGGGGTTTAGGATTTATTTATACAGACATTAACGTTTTCAAATAACAATTCATTTAAAATCTTCAAAGTGGTATGGGATACCTTGATTCAAACATATCTTTCTAAATGGTTTTGAAAATGATTTGATAAAGAATTGTTTATTTCAATATCATGATTTGATATATTGGAATGTGGAAATGTCATTTTTCCTTTATACATGTGTTATGTGTTATGATTATGTTATTTTTATTGGGTATTGTAACGTATATACGTGCTTCCGTGATAAACCTAGGGCGGGTGAGCCCGAGATAGCTGTCCAATGAATTGGGTAACTTGACGGAGGTAAACGTGATGTTTCTACTAAGAGATTTATGGAATATGTTGTGAGGGGTATTCCAAGTGTGACTCCCTACGTAGCTTTGATAGCTACATTATATGTTTGATATGGATTCCCTAAGTCACCTTTATGACTTATGATTTGTGTGTGTTATTCATAAATCTTTTGATTTCATAAGGTATGTTATGATTGAAAAGTATGGTTTCGTGGATTTATATTTATTATTGGGATAACGTTTTCGTTCCTTATATTATCACCCTTACTGATCTTTTTATACTCATCCCATGTTTTTGAAATGTTTTCCACAGGACTTTCATATGAATAAGTTCAAGGATGAGATCATGGAAAAGTCATGATCTCTAAAACATGGAACTAGGCATTTGTCTTTTAAAGAGTTTTTATTTTATGAAAAAAATGGATACTAAGTAGTAGTTTCTACTTGTAATATTCATGTTTTTTAGTAATAGTTATGGGATAATTCTCTTAAACTATAAACATGAAAAGATCCCCAATGTGAATTATTCATTTAAATCAATATTATGTAATGTTTAAGGCAGGGTCCTTATAGTTGGTATCAGCGGTCGATTTAGATAACTTTAGAGGTTAGGGAATTCTTCAATCAAAAGCGACATTAACATAATGGTTAGGATTTCAGAAATAGTAATAGTGTGTTTAGATAACGTGAATGAGTTTAGGTATCTTGAATAATTATATCTTAGTGTTTACCCTCCTCATAAGATATTATAAAATTATTTTACTGATATACTAACACTGGAATTTTTGGTATTAGTAAATGGTTGGATCTAGCTGGCACCAAAGTAACAGTGGATGTGAAGAAAAATGTGTTGGTTTTTTGAATGAGAAACTGAATGATATAGGAGCTTCAATGAAAACACTTGTGGATATTCTCAACAGACAATCTAGATTCATGATTGAGCACCTAAACCTTAGTGATCTTTATAAGGCATCATATATGTGAGAAACAAATCTCTACAGAAGTTCAGGTAATAATCATAATGGTAGGTGTGTTAAAAACTTATGTGTCAAAGATGTGGAAATAAACACCTAGAGAAATGATTCAAAGGGACAAAAAGATTCTATAGATATGGAAATAAAGGTCATAAAGCAAGAACCTACCATGGAAAAATGAAGAATCTAGTTGAATTTAGGAATGGGAAATAAGTACATTCAAATGGATCAATTGAATGTTTTAAAAGTGTTGTGCATGGTCATTATGCAAACAAATGTCCAATGAAGATGTTTTTGGAATGGGATCACCATGATCATAAAAATATTCATTTACCAATACGTACTGCCTTTCCGATTGAGGATGAAGAAACTTACAATGACCAATGAAAGGTATGGATTATTTCTTAACATATTTTTTCCTATTATTGAAATCCTCGGATATGATTCATGATTTTTTTTGTAGGAAATAATTATTTCAGAATATGTTTTAAAGGAATGGATAGTGGATCATGAAGAATGTTGAATGAGTAAGAAGTCAACATTTAAGGGAATCTAGAGTTATAGCAGAATTTAGGATTGTGAAATGCTTAAAATTATTAAGGCTCTTTTGATGATGGGATTAAATTTGACGACTTTTTATAGTATGTATAACCCGGATGTTTGATATATGAATATTTTATTCAAGGAATAATTATCTTTTCTTTTTTGGATATAGTTATAAAGAACAATTTTGGTGTATATGATCCTTGTATTTGAGAAAATTACCAGTTAATACATTTTAGGATGCAAAACGAATGTTATTAGATAACCATTGTTTTTAAAATCTGTTATGGTTATTTTTGATGAATTTATATCTAGTTGGGAATTTTATAAAATAATGTAGTTTTTGAAAAGGGACAACACGCAAACCGTGTGACAACCCTTTGTGTCAGATGAAGCTGTGGGAATCGAACCCACAACCAATGTGTGGCTGGAATTTATTGCCTACCACTAGACTACATGAACTACCTAGTTAGTATGACTAATTATTTTTATTTATATGATCTTATGAATCAAGAATATGTTGATTTTGGGTTATCTATGGAAATTATTAACCTATCATGGAGGATATGTGATTAGGTTAATTACTTTTCAGTATGAGACTTTAAGAGTAACTGATGTTATTTATAGATAAATGTTATGATTTACCACAGAAGACTATGTGATTAAATGCTTCATGGATTTGGGTTTCATTCATAGTTTGGATTACTTTGAATAATTTAATCGATAACTGCTTATTTAATGGTATTTCTTGAACCTTGGTTCTTTTTGATGAATTATTGAGATTAAGAGTAGTATTTATTTTTATAAATGATTATCCTTTTGGTGATTATATATTATTGTACTAACAATTTTGGTTTTAGTTGATGTCTAAATACAAGGGAAATAGATATTTCTCCTTTTATGTATTATGTTATTCTCTAGAAGATGATTCTTGTGCTTTTGATGTTACCATGTCTTTTTGAATTCTCATCGTAAAGAGAAATGAATAGTTTTTGTAGAAACTTATAAGAAGATGAAACACTAGTTGATGGTATGTATATTTCCATATGTTTTTATTCTATATTGAAGTTGAATTCCTCAAAATTATGAAAAGTAACGTAAAACAAAAACATTGTTGGTTTACGTTTCCTACTAGGTAATCAAAGACTATTTACACTCATCATAAGTTGGTGATTCTCGTGTGATTAACATTCTCCTAATCATGTTTCCTATCACCCTCCATCAGAACTCGACCCTTTTTTTCTCATCCATATCCATGTTTTCATGGAATATTATTTTGGGTTATCTTGGGTGACCATTTTACTTCTCTTTCTTTCATTTAAAGTGATAGTTTTACTGACTCTTTTTTCTAATGTGCGACTATTAATAAAGTTTCTGAGTTTAAATTTTAAAATTACGAGGATGCAATTCCCAAAATGGGGGAAGGATGTAACATCCCAAGTAAATAGAAAATATGAATATTTCATATTTATTAATTTTTCAATTAAATATTAATTTTACTTTAAAAGGGTTGCTATGTTCGATATCATACCTGATACGCAAAAACAGATTTCTTTGAAATCATACGTTGCACAATAATAATAATATATTATTTTAAACGATAGTTAACTCCTAGCTGAAGTATTGGAGATAATGAAAGAAACTAACTACAATATGATTATACATGTTTGTTAAATGTATTTACATTTTTCCAATAAATGTAAAAGGCTTAAAATGTGAATGATTCTAATTTTAAGCATAATTTACATTAAAAGGCTGATTTATCGCCTTTTAATGGAGAACCCTTATTAAATATAGTTTTGGTCACTTTAATAAATTATATATGACCAAATAAAATCCTTATTTAGAATAGAGTCATCAAAATTTACTTTGTGTAAATTTGTGGAATTTTTCCGATAAAGTTTATTTTTAATGAATTGTGAAAAATATTGTATTTTAATTCAAAAGTACCTTTTAATATAATTTATTTATATGGTTATATTATCTTTATAATTGGTTTTAAAGTGAATTTTAAATATATTTTTACCATTTAATCCAATTTTAGTCTTTGGAATTAATTTTACATTGAAATTGGACATAAACAAGTATCAATCTATTGATAGTTATTATTTCTTAAAAACACGCTATTTGTTATGATAACGGGAATTAATTTTAAAATTAATTAATTCCACTTCTATGTTTTGAATTTGGAAAAATAGACATCATTTTTGAATTCGGAATATCAAATATATATTTGGATGAATTTTTTGTATATTTCAGAAAACATCAATATTTGATGAATAGTGATACCACTTACTGATAGTTAATAAAATAGACTTTTTGATTTATATGAAATTTTACCACTTTTTTGAATTGAATTTCAAAAATCCGACATACATGGTTTTTATCAAGAAGTAAAATTTTGGTCAATAAGATGAAAATAATTTTTGGTGAATAGAAACTTTTGAATTTTATTTACCGTGGTTAAAAGTAAATAAGGTAATTCAAGGTAAAAAGAATATTATAATAATTCAAAATTCTCTTAACACTTGTCCTAATTTTATTGGTTGAGTCACTTACGACCATGGGCATCTTTGGGTCGATTTTGGGACCCCATTAAGACAAATGGGAGTGCTAATGACAATTTAGATTAATTAACACAAAGTAAAGGCAAAATTGACAAAAACAAATATATTTTAGTAAATTAACATGTATATGGTGTTATATAAGTCATATTTTTGACTATAAATATTCTATATAAAGATAAAAATATTTCCTATATGATAGTATTTTTTTATAATTTATAGACATCAAATAATTTAAATTTTTTATGACACAATAATGATGCAGTGTTTACCTCATTAATTAATGATTTAAATAAATAAGATTATATTGACTAAAATATTATCCAATACAAGTACAATTTTTATTGGATAATTTTATTTCGACCATGAGTAATATTTTCTTCATATTTAATTAATTTTGAACTATTAGAAACCTAATATAATTATATAACAAATTAATAGTTCCACACTTTCCTAAAGAGCCCCCCCCTATAAAAGGATACCACTTCTAACCAATTCCTCACACCTCTCAAGCCATCTGTGTAAAGACCCCTAAATTTCAAGGAAATTTTTTTCTTAATTTCATTGAGGTTTTACAAGTACGCAGTTTTTGACGGCACCTGATTCCGAGGCCCAGTGTACCCGGAATCAATTTCTGAATTTTAGCTCAGATACATTCAGTGAAGGAATGAGCGGGTTTTTCTAACTTTTGAACTAGTGCTTGGAATCAGAATCTGAGGTCACCGATGAAACTGCATCGCCGGTAATTGCTTAGGATGTAATTTTATAGAGTTGCATTTTCTCGAGAAGAGTTGTTTAAAAAAATGGACTAAGTTTAAAGTGAATTTAAAATTGTGTCACAATTTCTATTTCAAATCCAAGTGGTTTAACCCCATGCGAGGGAGTTGAGTGGGACCCACTTGAACCTAAATCCTCTTAATAGGATATTTGTGAGGTGTGTCCCACAAGAGCCCCACCTCTTCATTTCTGCTAACTCCTCTTCCACATTAAATGATGCCAACATGCACTAATTAATTTTGAGAACACAAGATGTAATTAATGGGGTGAATTCAATTTTGAATTTTATAAATGTAGGCATGTGTAAATAAAATAAAGAAAAGCCTTATTTTATTTTGGTTTCTTTATTAGGTTGAGAAAGTGAGAGTTTTATACTCTGATGAACTTCATCTTCCTCCTTGAAGAACATGATGAACACTAACACGCCGTTCCATTTTATCTCCACATCAAAGAAAAGGGGAACGACATTTCTTCCTAAGACGAACTCTGTCATCGCATATGGAGCATCACCTCACGACACTATTTCCCACGACGATCATCGTTTGAAATCTTTTTCTAGGTAGGGGTGTGTTTTGAATTGAGAAATAATGGTTTTCCTTCCATGTTGATGTTTCTCTCTAAGCCTTTTCCTATTAAAGAAATGAGGAAGGAACCAGACCAAACTTACACGGTTCGATTCCTCCGCTATTCTTGTTGTATGGTGTTCTCCAACTGTTCTTGAGCGGAGAATGAAGGAATGATTTCGGAGCAGATCGGAGGACCGAAACCATCCAAAACAGCCTCAGAACATCGGGAAAACCTTGTAATGGGAGTTTTGTTGCAAATAGATCATCAGGACAATGTACAAACGCCATGACAGGCGTTCTGGCCAGAGGCGTCGATTCTGGAAAATTCTAGAATACAAGGCGTGTTCCTCCAAAGCACACACCGTGTAGTACAAGCGTTCAGCGGTTGAAGTAATGAACATCAGGAGAAGTGACACACGGCGTGTGACACCGGTCACACGGTGTGTACTATCCAAACAGTTTGACAGAGGATACTACAATGGACATGGCATGTATTCAAGGGAAATACACTGACACGAACAAAAATACACAGCCACGAGGTATGGCATGCATTATCTTCTTTGAAAGGTAGAAGTAGCTACAATAGGCTCGGCGTGTAATCCGGGAGATACACAGACACGGGAAGAACCACACAGCCATGAGGCATGGCGTGTACTACCTTCACCTTGGAAGAAGCGGCTTCGTGATGACTCGGCGTGTATTCCGGGAATACATGAACACGGGGTGGAGTACACGGGAAGGTACTCCACCGCACGGACAGGCATGGACATCGTTCACGGTGCCAACCCCAGAAGTTTGGACACGGCCTGTAATCATACCACACGTCGTGTACTTACTTATTACATGAGTAGCCCTTCAACACAGGCTGTGGAACACGGAAAATACCTGTGGACTGAAGACACGGTGTGTAACAATACCACACACCGTGTACTTACCTTTTTACATGACTAGTTCCATGACATGGTCCGTTTCACACGGCCAGTACCCGGTGTCTGATGACAAGGCATGTATTGCTTACCTACATGCCCTGTACTTCTGGAAAATGTCTTGGTTGTCTCGTTCTCCATGACTTGTGGGAATGTTTTTCTTGGTTTTCCCCTATGATGTGGGACGGAACGTTGGAATACATCATCTCTGGTCTTCATGAAGGTTGATGTATCCACCCCCTTGACTCGAGGAGAGGACCCTCCCAGAATCGAGTATGCTGTATGTGGAAACCCTAGAGCTGGCAGCGACTGTGACAACGACGACGATTGTACTGAAATCCTCTGTGGGTTTGACAACGACGACGACCGTACTGGAATCATCTGTGGGTTTGACGACGATGACTATTGTTCTTGTATCCTATGTGGGTCCGGAAGTACTTGACTACTGTTCTTGTATCCTAAGTGGGTCTGGCAGTATTTGACTCTGTACTTGTATCCAATGTGGGTTCGAAAGAGTAGCTGGTCTTGTATCCTTTGTGGGTCCAACATCGTAGTTGGTCTTGTATCATATGTGGGTCTGACAGCTTAGATGAATCTGTGGCTACATCTGATCATCTCTATCGTCTTACAAAGAAGTATACCTGTGTGAGCTGAGTCTTGACATTCAATCTCTATCTTCAATATTATAGACTTTCTATCCTGTGTGGATTGAGTTTACCTTCCTGTGTGGACTGGGTTGTACTTGGGATCGTGTGCTGGAGCTGATCTGGAATTGATGACTTAGGTATAAGTATGGTAATATACCTAAGTAGAGTTGGTTGTTACTTCTTGATTGTATCTCTCTTTTGTGGTTTATCCTTCGTGGCTTCTGAGAGACCTTCGGGGGTCTCGGGGTCCCTACTGAGTAGCGTATATGTAACACCCCAGGTAAATAAAGAATATGACATTTTTATATTTATCCATATTTGTGAATAAAATATTAATATTACTTTGAAGGGTATGCTATTCTCGATGGCATACCCAATACGCAACTACGAGTTTCTTGGAAAGCTTACGTTGCACTCTAATAATAAAATAATATTATTTTAAATAATATTTAACGTTTTTCCATTGTAATGGCGGGAATGAACAGAACTACCTACAAAATGATTATATATGTTTGTCAAATATTTTAACTCTTTACAATAAATGTTAGAGGATTAAAAATGTGAATGAATCCAATTTTAAGCGTATACATTCTAATATTCTTTAAAAGGTTGATTAACTGCATTTTGAAGGTGAACCTATTTCAAATCCACTTTTTGACAATTTTATGTGTTATATTTGACAAAATAAAATTCTTATTTAGAATAGGGACATCAAAATTTACTTTGTCTAAATTTTTGGTATCTTTCTGATAAAGTTCATTTTTTAATGAATAGTGAAAAATGTTATATTTTAATTCAAAACCTATTTTTAATCTAGTTTATTTATATGATTAGATTATATTTTGGATTGTTTTTTTAGTAAAATTAGAATATATTTTTACCATTTAATCCAGTGGTGGTCATTGTAATTAATATCACTTTAATATTGGACATAAACGAGTGTCACTCTTTTGAAAGATATTGTTTCATAAAAACACGCTATTTGTTTTAACAGCGGGATTTAATTATAAAATTAATTAATGAAACTTCTATGTTATCAATTTGGTAAAATAGACATCATTTTTGAATTCGGAATATCAAATATATCTTAGGGTGAATTTTTGGTATTTTTCTGAAAAACAAAAATTTTTTATGAATAGTGAAACCACAAAGTTATGGTTACAAATTTTGATTTTTCATTTAAATGGGACTTTACCACTTCTGTGATTTGAATTTCAAAAATCCAATTTGAATGATTTTAATTGTTAAGTAAAATGTGGTTCAATGGGATGAAAATAATTTTTGATGAAAAGTAACTTTTAAGTTTTATTAATCGTGATTAAAGGTAATTAGTGTGATTTAAGGTAAAAATGATATCATAATAAAATGAAAATATATTGACACTTGTCCTAACCCTATTGGATTATTTATGTCCGACCAAGACAACCCATGGGTCGATTTTTGGTACCCCATGGAGCCACTTGGTTTTGGTAATGACATTTATGCCTTTTATTTAAAGTTAAAATTAAAATGTCACAAACATGATTCTTTTTACTAAAACAATTTTTACATGTGGTTATACAAGTCAGAATTTTTACTATAACTATTCATTGGAAATATAAAAAGATTGCCAACATCATAGTATTTTTTTATAATTTTTAGACATTAAATAAATTAAATTCTTTATGACATCATGATGATGTAGTGATGACCTCTTTATTTAACGATTTAAATAAAATGGAATGATAATGAACAATCTAGGACCTACACATGTACAAAACCTATTTTATGGGTGGATTTCGAACCCTTATCACCTTATACTTGAAACAGATCAATGTGGGACCATTAAAATCCGAAAACCATTTGAAAGTAAAGTAACATTTTATACAGTTCCAAGAGTGCCCCTCCTCTCCTCTTATAAAAGGCCCCCACCTCTACCACCTTACCCACACCTCTCAAGCCTTTGGTTCGGCCAAGCTATGATCATTTTGTCTCTACACATCCCTTTACTCATCCTAGAAGCCTTAACTTAGGCAGTAATATCTTCAAGAAACCCTTTTGGTTCAAACCAAAGGGAGTTACCCAATTTTAAGGTAACGTCTTCACTTGTGCTCTTTTGTTTTATTTTTATTCTCCAACCCCCTAAACTCTTTTTATTCATTTCTTTTGTAACAACTCCAGTATCTCCAATATACTAGTATGTTGTTATAATACGTATTCTAGCTACACTTAAACACACATAATCTAATGGTTAAAGAACATACTGTTTCTGTGGATGGCGAATTTCTGTCTCACGAATCGATGATTGTTCAAGACTCAT
The DNA here is from genome assembly GCA_963277665.1 of Viscum album. NCBI lineage: Eukaryota > Viridiplantae > Streptophyta > Magnoliopsida > Santalales > Viscaceae > Viscum > Viscum album. The sequence goes on from OY728146.1 coordinate 1,118,506,642, forward strand.
ATAACACCTTCAATGGTGGCCATTAATATGTCACTATGTTTATATATGATATATAATATTTTTATGTTTTACTTAAGCTTATGTATTTTTCATTTGTGGCATACCTTTATGGCTTCCAATATGGGTATACGCGATATCTTCATTTTAGAAAGTGCGGACTACCGCCCCCTCAAAGTGATTTGATTCGTTAATGCCATATGTGGGATGTATAAAGGATGGATTTAAAGTTATTATATATTATTTTATACTGGAATTATAATATACCTTTATATAATTATTGTTTTCTTTCCATTAAAGTATGAGAAAGAAATGAAAGTAGCGTTCATGCGTTCGTACGGCTTACTGTCTCCATGAACGGTGCATTTCATTTCTTATACTCAAATGAAATGTACTATTATAAGTACATATAATGGATATATATGATGTATGAAACATCTAAAGGATGAATATAATTCTGGAATTAAAAATATACACATCTCTCATTTAGTTTTAATTCCATTAATATGACATAGAAATGAAAGTAGCGTTCATGCGTACGTACGGCTTACCGTCTCCATGAACGGTGCATTTCATTTCTTACCTCTAAATGATTATGTAATATTATAAATACATTTATATGTTGGATATATATGATATATATGATATCCAAATCAGTAATGTCATTCTGGATATAAATAACCTTTGACCACACGAACAACATGTAATTGTAAGAAGTCCACTTTTCACTTAAGAACCACATATCGACAAAACAATCATTATTAACTTAAATGATTTCATAATGTTTATAACATGTCAATAATTGATATAAAAGGAATAATGAACTTGAAAAATGTTCTTAAGCAAGTAGAAATTATCTCAAGTTTATTATTCAGGACATTAAAGAACGATCGAGTCAAGTCGGACCCGAGGTAAGGGATCATACTCCTCTCTTTCTTTTTAAGTACGCTCTTTTATGTAATTCCTTTTAAAAATCATATTTCTTGTTATTGGGATGTTATTTTATATTACTCTTACTGTAATTTTTATTTTCATATGATGAGAGACAGTATTCTCTCTCATCAATCCATTTTGAAAGTTTTGAGTGGCGCTGTTAGGCTGCCGAATTTTCGTAAGAGATATAACCTCTCTCTTTCTTTTTAAGTACTCTCCTTTATGTCACTTCTTTTAAGCTCCTCTTTGTTATGTTGGGGGATGTTATTTTATATTCCTCTTTCCAGAAAATTTATTTTAATATGATGAGATAACCTATTTGACCTCATCAATCTATTTTTGTAAGTTTTATGTGGCGTCGTTAGGCTGCCGAGTTTTCGTAAGAGATTTTTCATCTCTCTCTTATTCCCGTGAGATTTATTCTACATTTGACGAAATTTCCTTTGAGTGGTGTATGTACTACCCATTATTTTACTCATTGTGTAATATACATTCATTTATGAGTATTTACATCAATGTTGTATTGTCCTTCTTTCACGGGGTGTTTGTTTCGAAAGATACCCATGTCGGTAAGGGAACCTTTCACCCTCCTCTTTTTAAAAGACTTATTTTGTTATGTATTTTAATTCACATACTATTATGTTTGGATATGTTCTTCTATATCCTTATTGATTTAAATTTTATTTCCATGTGATGAGATACCCTTTTAATCTCTCATCAACTCATTTTCTGAATTTTGTAGTGACGCCATTAGGCTGTCAAATTTTTGCAAGGGAACTTCTTAACCCAAATTTGATTCTTTGGGATAAACTTATACTCCTTGAATATGTCGTTCTATGAATATATGTGAATAACCTATGATTGTTTTACACGTAATATCCACTTATATTTGGTGTATTTGTTTGTCACAAATAATTATGTAATTGATTTATCCTTAAACCGAGGATACTGTCTTTGTAAGGGACTTCGTCTCAATCTCCCTTCATTGAGGCATAATTCATTTTATACACAACTTTCTTTTATACGGTGTATAAACCCCTTTGACTTTTAATTTTATACAAAAGTAATATTTTTCTACGAAGCGTTTTACTAAACGAAAAAAAGGAATGTTTCTTTTAACGTACGTGGTGACAACGTCCTTTTCCACCGCCGTGAGTATTATTTGATCTTTGGCTTCCTCAACAAGCCATAATGTTTTTAAAATAAAATAAATACCATATACTATTTTATGTATTTTGGTATTGAAAATGATTTTGATAAAGGATTCTATTTTGTCAATATATTTAAATGATATATTGTGATTGAAATGTGGAAATGTTATCATTCCTTTATATTGGTTTTATGTGTTATAATTTTATAATGGTACTTGGACATTTTACAGGTGGTTACGTGATAAACCATATAATGGGTGGTGCTGTGAATACCAGGATGGATGGTTACGTTATAAACTCCAATGCATTGGGTATAGAAGTCGGCCGTATGGCAATTCCATTAAGTATGTATGGAAGTTGTCCGTATGGCTATTCCAACAAGTGATATGTGTGGAAGTCGACAGTATGGTTATTCCACTTAAGAATGTTTATGTCCCAAGTTACCTTTATATGTTATGTGTTCTTTATATGGGTTTTATGATAATATTTTGATTATATAAGGGTAAGTAATTATATTTTATTCAATGAAGAGTTTTCACTACTTCAAAAAGGTGAAGGTATTACTTTGATAAAGTATACATGATTTACTTTTTGTTTTAAGAACTAATAGTTTTCATTCTTTATGTATCCCTTACTGAGCTTTTTATGCTCATCCCAAGTTTTTGAAATGGTTTTCACTGGACTTAACGTGGAATAGGGTCAAGGATGGGATCAAGGGAAAGTCATGCAACCTAAAACATGGAACTTGACAGGTTTTTTTAAGTGTTTTTATTTTATGGAAACTTAGTAAAAGTTTCTACTTTGTTATCTTTTGAGATGTAATAGTTATGTCCTAATTCTATAAAACTCTAAACCAGAAAAGATCCACAATGTGAATTATTCATTTAATTCAATATTAAGTAAGGTTCAAGGCCTAGGCCTTATAGTTGGTAGCAGAGGTCGGTTTAGGCAACTTTACGGATTATGAGTTTTTGTTAGACACATGATTAGTCCCTATATCTATTATTTCATTCAAATCATTGTTTTATAACTTTTTTCTAGTCATGTATCGTCGGTTACGAATGGAAGGAGAAGGATCTCAAACGACATTCCTATCTCTTCCTGATGACATGCTTGCAGTAATTATTGCAATGTCATGTTCGGATGATTGTGAAACTTTTTCTAGCACATAACTCACTTGCAAGCAGTTGTTTGAGATATCAAACACCTCTACTATACCTCTTTATCATCATGTATCATGAGAAGTTTTTAGACAAATACTATTTTCATAATATTCTCATATTTTCAAGAAAGGTAAATATTATCAAGGTATATTCAAATATTTTACCTTATCAAAAAAATTTGAAGCATATTATGATTTTAAAGATGGTGATAAGGAAGGAGACCCTTGCGCAACCTATTTATATTTGATTTTAAAATATAGTCTCTCAGCACATACTTATGGTATTTTAAAAGGACCAATAATATAAAGTTTCAACACAAATTCTGTCTGACTATTTTATAGAAATCATGTTTTATCAAATGTTTTGGAATTATATGTCATACATGATTATTTTCCAAAACTGTTTTTCTGTGAACACCCATAAGACCCATGTTGTACAAGGTGTATTTGGATGGAGGAAGAAAATGATTTTGAAGGATCTCTAAATCATTGTTGTAATGCATGGGACTTCTACCTACGTGAGCAAGATGACGATGAAAACGAGTGGACGCCATGATCAAGGTATGATGTTATTCATTTTGGGAATCATTTTATTATATCATATGGTGGTGAAATAAGTCTTAATGAATTAAGATGTTGAGACCGTAACAAATTTGGATGAAAATGAGAGGTATAAGGAAACTATTAAGGTTAAAACATGTTAGGGTTATTTTTGGAGTTTTATAAAAAGGACAACACATAGACCATGTGAAAACCCGTCACGTCAGACAAAGCTATGGGAATCGAACCCACAACCAAAGTTCAATGGGTATTTATCACCTACCACTGGACTACGTGAAGTCTCTGGTTAGTATGACTTATTCTTTTTATTTAAGTGACTTTATGAATTAAGAGTAAGTTGATTTTGGGTTTTTACGAAAATGATTAACTTATCATGGAGGATATGTGATTAGGTTAATTACTTTTCAATGCGAGACTTTAAGAGAAACTGATGTTGTTTGGAGATAAAGGTTATGATTTAACTTGGAAGACTATGTGACTAAATCCTTCAAATATTTGGGTTTCAATCTTAGTTTGGTTTACTTTGAATAATTTTATGGAAAAATTTTTTATCGAATGGTCCTCGTTGATCTTTGGGTTTTGTTGGAAAAATTTTGGAGATTAAGAATATATTTTCTTTTTATAAAGGGTTATACTTTTCTAGATTATCTGATCTTGTACTAACCTTTTTGGTTTTGGTTTTAGTTAGAGTCTAAAGACATGGGAAGTATATAGTTCTCTTTTGTGGATTAGGTGATTCTCTAGAAATTGATTATTGTACTCTTAATGCAAACAAGTCTTCCTAAATTCTTGTCTTTTGGAGAAAATATGAGTTTGATTAATGAATCTAGTAAAAGTTGGAAGTTTATGTGACAAGTAAGTATGTTTCATTATGATTTAGTTAGGCTCAAAAATAAATTCCTCAATGAAGAGTATCTTAAAACAAAAATGTTGTCTGTTAACTTTTCCTACTGGGGAATCGAATACCGTTTAACCCATCACAAGTTTGTGATTTTCTTGTGGTTAACTTTTTCCTAAACATGTTTCCTATCACTCTCCATCAGAACATGACCCTCTGTTTTCTCATCCATTTCCATGTTTTCCTACATGGAATCCTAGTATGGGATAACTCGGGTGACCTTTGTACTTATCTTTCTTTATTTTAATGTGATTGTTTTACCGACTCTTGTTCCGATGTGGGACTTTCAAGGATATTTCCAAGCCCAATTTTAAAATTGTGAGGATGAAATTCCCAAAAGGGGGAAGGATGTAACACCCCAGGTAAATAAAGAATATGAAATTTTTATATTTATCCATATTTGTGAATAAAATATTAATATTACTTTGAAGGTGATGTTATGCTCGATGGCGTACCCAATACACAACAACGAGTTTCTTGGGAAGCTTACATTACACTCTAATAATAAAATAATATTATTTTAAATAGTAGTTAATGCCTAGCCATTGTAATGGCGGGAATAAACCGAACTACCTACAAAATGATTATATATGTTTGTCAAATATTTTTACTCTTTACAATAAATGTTAGATGATTAAAAATGTGAATGAATCCAATTTTAAGAGTAGACATTCTAATATACTTTAAAAGGTCGATTAACCATCTTTTGAAGGCGAACCTCTTCTAAATGCACTTTTTGAAAATTTTATGTGTTATATTTGACAAAATAAAATTCCTATTTAGAATCGGGGCATCAAAATTTGCTTTTTTAAATTTTTGGTATCTTTCTGATAAAGTTCATTTTTTTAATGAATAGTGAAAAATGTTGTATTTTAATTCAAAACCTCTTTTTAATCTAGTTTTTTTATATGAATAGATTTTATTTTGGATTTTTTAGTAAAATTATAATATATTTTTACCATTTAATCCAATGGTGGTCATTGTAATTAATATCACTTTAAGATTGGACACAAATGAGTGTCAATCTTTTGAAAGATATTGTTTCATAAAAACACTCTATTTGTTTTAATAGTGGGATTTAATTATAAAATTAATCAATACAAATTCTATGTTATGAATTTGGTAAAATATACAACATTTTTGAATTCAGAATATCAAATATAGATTAGGGTGAATTTTTGGTATTTTTCTGAAAACATCAATTTGTGATGAATAGTGAATCTACAAAGTGCTGGTTACAAAATTTGATTTTTCGTTTAAATGGGACTTTACCAATTCTGTGATTTGAATTTCAAAAATCCAATTTAAATGATTTTAATTGTTAAGTAAAAATTGGTTCAATGGGATGAAAATAATTTTTGATGAAAAGTAACTTTTAAGTTTTGTTAATCACGATTAAAGGTAATTAGTGTGATTTAATGAAAAAATGATATTATAATAAAATGAAAATATATTGAAACTTTTCCTAGCCCTATTGGAGGAGCTATGGCCGACCAAGAAAACCCATGGGTCGATTTTTGGTACCCCATGGAGCCACATGGGTTTGGTAATGACATTTATACCTTTTATTTAAAGTTAAAATAAAAATGTCACAAACATGATTTGTTTTACTAAAAAAAATTTTACATGTGGTTATACAAGTCAGAATTTTGACTATAAATAGTAATTGGAAATATAAAAATATTTCATACATCATAGTATTTTTTTAAAATTTTTAGACAATAAATAAATTAAATTCCTTATGACATCATGATGATGCAGTGATGACCTCACTATTTAATGATTTAAATAAAATGGAAAGATAATGAAAAATCTAGGACCTATACATGTCCAAAACCTATTGGATGGGTTTATTTCGAGCCCTTATCACCTTATACTTGAAAAACAACAATGTGGGACCATTAAAATCCGAAAACCATTTGAAAATAATGTAACATTTTATACATCACCAAGAGGGCCCCTCCTCTCCTCTTATAAAAGGCCCCCACCTCTACCACCTTACCCACACCTCTCAAGCCTTTGGTTCGGCCATGATCTGATCATTTTGTCTCTCCACATCCCTCTCCTCATCCTATAAGCCTTAACTTATGCAGGAAGCTCTTCAAGAAACCCTTTTGGTTCAAACCAAAGGGAGTTACCCAATTTTAAGGTAACGTCTTCACTTGTGCTCTTTTGTTTTATTTTGCTTCTCCAACCCCCTAAACTCTTTTTATTATTTTCTTTTGTAACAACTCCAGTATCTTAAATATACTAGGATGTTTTTATAAGAATTATTCGAGCTACACTTACACACACCTTCATCTAATGGTTAAAGAACATACTATTTCTGTGGATGGCGAATTTCTGCCTCACGAAACGATGATTGTTCAACACTCATATAACACCTTCAAAGGTGGCCATCAAGATGTCACTGTGTTTATATATGATATATAATATTTTTATGTTTTACTTAAGCTTATGTATTTTTCATTTGTGGCATACCTTTACGGCTTCCATTATGGGTATACGTGATATCTTTATTTTAGGAAGTGTGGACTACCGCCCCCTCAAAGTGATTCGATTCGTTAATTCCATATGTGGTATGTATAAAGGATGGATTTAAAGTTATTATATATGATGTTATACTGAAATTATAATATAACTTTTTATCATTTTTGTTTTCTTTCCATTAAAGTATGAGATATAAATAAAAGTAGCGTTCATGCGTACGTACGGCTTACCGTCTCCATGAACGGTGCATTTCATTTCTTCTCCTCAAATGTAATGTACTATTATAAGTACATATAATGGATATATATGATGTATGATACATCTAAAGGATTAATATAATTCTGGAATTAAAAATATACAAATCTCTCATTTAGTTTTAATTCCATTAATATGACATAGAAATGAAAGTAGTGTCCATGCGTACGTATGGCTTACCGTCTCCGTTAACGGTGCATTTCATTTATTACCTCTAAATGATTATGTAATATTATAAATACATGTATATTCTGGATATATATGATATATATGATATATATGATATCCAAATTAGGAATTTCATTCTGGATATAAAGAACCTTTGACCACACGAACAACATGTAATTGTAAGAAATCCACTTTTGACTTAAGAACCAAATATCGACAAAACAAACATTATTAACTTAAACGATTACATAATGGTTATAACATGTCAATAATTGATATAAAAGTAATAATGAACTTGAAAAATGTTCTTAAGAAAGTAGAAATTAACAAATGTTTATTATTCAGGACGTTAAAGAACGATCGAGTCAAGTCGGACCCGAGGTAAGGGATCCTACTCCTCTCTTTCTTTTTAAGTACGCTCTTTTATGTGATTTCTTTAAAAGATCATCTTTATTTTTATTGGGATGTTATTTTATATTACTCTTACTGTAATTTTTTTTTCATATGATGAGAGAACCTATTCTCTCTCATCAATCCATTTTGGAAGTTTTGAGTGGCGCTGTTAGGCTGCCGAATTTCCGTAAGAGATTTAACTTCTCTCTTTCTTTTTATGTACTCTCCTTTATGTCACTTATTTTAAGCTCCTCTTTGTTATGTTGGGGGATGTTATTTTATATTCCTCTTTCTATAAACATTATTTTAATATGATGATATACCCTATTTTATCTCATCAATCCATTTTTGTAAGTTTTATGTGGCGTCGTTAGGCTGCCGAGTTTTCATAAGGGATTTTTCATCTCACTTTTATTCCCGTGAGATTTATGCTACATTTGCCACAATTTCCTTTGAGTGGTGTATGTACTGCCCAATATTTTACTCATTCTGTAATATAATTTCATTTATGAGTATTTACATCAATGTTGTATTGTCCTTCTATCACGGGGTGTATGTTTCGAAAGATACCCAAGTCGGTAAGGGAACCTTTCACCCTCCTCTTTTTAAAAGACTTCTTTTGTTATGTCTTCTAATTCACATACTATTATGTTGGGATATGTTCTTCTATATCCTTATTGATTTAAATTTTATTTCCATGTGATGAGATACCCTTTTAATCTCTCATCAAATCATTTTCTGAATTTTGTAGTGACGCCATTAGGCTGTCGAATTTTTGCAAGGGAACTTCTTAGTCCAAATTTGATTCATTGGGATAAACATATACTCCTTGAATATGTCGTTCTATGAATATGTTTGAATAACCTCTGATTGTTTTAAACTTAATATCCACTTATATTTGTTGTATTCATTTGTCACACATAATTATGTGATTGATTTATCCTTAAACCAAGGATACCGTCATTGTAAGGGACTCCGTATCAATCTCCTTTCATTGAGGCATATTTCGTTTTATACACAACATTATTTTATACGGTGTATAAACCCCTTTGACTTTTACTTTTATACAAAAGAAATCTTTTTATACGAAGCTTTTTACTAAATGACAAAAAGGAATGTTTCTTTTAACGTATGTGTTGACAACGAACTTTTCCGCCACTGTGAGTATTATTTGATCTTTGGCTTCCTCAACAAGCCGTAATGTTTTTAAAATAAAATAAATACCATATACACTTTTATATATTTTGGTATTGAAATTGGTTTTGATAAAGGATTATATTTCTTCAATATATTTAAATGATATATTGTGATTTAAATGTGGAAATGTTGTCATTCCTTTATATTGGTTTTATGTGTTATAATTTTATAATGGTACATGGACATTTTATGGGTGGTTATGTGATAAACCATATGACGGGTGGTGCCATGAATACCAGGATAGATTGTTATGTTATAACCTCCAATGCATTGGGTATGGAAGTCGGCTGTATGGCTATTTCATTAAGTATATATAGAAGTTGGTCGTATGGCTATTCCAGAAAGTGATATGTGTGGAAGTGGACCGCACGGTTATTACACTTAAGAATGTTTATGTCCCATGTTACATTTATATGTTACGTGTTCTTTATATGGGTTTTATGATAATATTTTTATTACAAAAGGGTAAGTAATGATATTTTATTCAGTGAAGTGTTTTTACTACTTCATAAAGGTGAAGGTATTACTTTGATAAAGTATACATGATTTACTTGTGTTTTAAGAACTAACAATTTTCATTCTTTGTGTATCCCTTACTGAGCTTTTTATGCTAATCCCAAGTTTTTGAAATGTTTTTCATAGGACATAACGTGGAATAGGGTTATGGATGGGATCAAGGGAAAGGAATGAAACCTAAAACATAGAACTGGACATGTTATTTGAAGAGTTTTTATTTTATGGAAACATGGTAAAAGTTTCTACTTTGTAATATTTTGAGATTAATAGTTATGTCATAATTCTCTAAAACTCTATTCATGAAAAGATCCTCAATGTGAATTATTCATTTAATTCAATATTAAGTAAGTTTTAAGGCCGTGTCCTTATAGTATACTCACCCCTACACGGCCTATGCCCGCACATCATTGTGTTGGATGCAGACGACGCACATCACTGATCGAGGTGGGAGCGTGTGGAGTTGGACAATACCTGGTGGTGGATCACTAGACGAGACATACTCAGAGCATACGGCTGGAGTCGAGGAGCAGAGGAGACTATCGGTACCCACCGTTCTGGTGGGATTTCCAGAGGACGGCATAGACTCACTGCTTTACTTTTCAGTTGTTGTACTTTCTTTTCAGTTGTACTTTACATATAGTTGGGTTTGTATTCTGGCCCATTTACATTCCAGCACTTACTTTTGATAGTTATTATTTCTTAAAAACATGATTTTTGTTTTGATGACGGGAATTAATATTAAATTAATTTATGCCACTTATTTGTTTTGAATTTGGAAAAATTTATACCATATCTAGAGTCATGAGGGAAAACTCTTCTAAATATATAACTTTAATTTTAGATATTATAAATTTTTTACTTCAATTAATATTTTATTTACCATGGTTAAAGGGTATATATGGAAAATAAAGGTAATAAATTATTATTATAATAATATAAAATTACCCTAAAATGTGCCATAATCTTATTGGTTGATCCATATCCAACCACGGTCATCCTTGGGTCGATTTTGGGACCCATGGGTCCACATGGTAGTGATAATGACAATTTTTATTAATTAATTTAATGTAAAGAGAAAAAATGACACAAACATATATCTTTTAGTGAATCAATTATTAATTTGGGTTATTTATTTTATCTCTTATAATATAAATATTAAATTTAATTCTAAATATATCTCCTAAATAATGATATTTTTTTATAATTTTTAGACTTCAAATAAATAGAAATATTTATGATACAATAATGATGCAGTGTTTACCTCATTAATGAATGATTTAAATAAATAAGATTAAAAAGAATAAAAAAATATCAAAAACCTATCCAATTCTTATTTTGTGATTTTATTTCGAATATGATTCATCTTATAATTGACTTTAATACGTTTGGGACCTTTATAAACTCAAAAGAAATATATAATAAAATCATATTGTTAAACATCCCTAAAAATCCCCTCCTCCACCTTATAAATAGACCTCACTTATACCACATTCCTAACACTTTTCATGACCCTTGTATCATCCATCCTCTTCCTATTTAAGCACTCCACTTCTCTATACTCTTCTGTGATTCCTTACTTTAGGCAGAAGGCAATTCAATTAAACCTTTGGGATCAAACCAAACAGAAATACCCAATTTAAAGGCAACATCTCCCTTTAAGTTCTTTTGTTTTAGTTTCTTGTCAGACCCCCAAACTATTTTTTTATTTTATTTTATTAAATCACCATTATCCTCAATATAATATGTTATTTTTATGTTATGTATTCAAACTACACTTACATAGAACTCCATCTAATGGGTAAATAATATAATGTTTCTGTCAACGGTGAACTACCGCCTCCCGAAATGATGATTGTTTAATCATCTCCATCACATCATATGGTGGACATTAAGATGGAAATATATTTATATGTTATATATATTATATTTATATTTTTTATATGCTTATGTCTTTTTCATTTATATAATACCATTATGGTCTTCATATTGGGTAAATTCGATGATTTCATTTGAGGAAGTGGGGACTACCACCCCCTCAATGTGATATGACTCATTCATGCCATATGTGGAATGTCTAAATGATGGAGATAATTAAATTATATATGATATTATAGAGGAATTATAATATACCTATTATCATAACAATTTTATTACGTTAAATATGATATAGAAATGAATGTAGTGTTCATGCACACATATGGCTTACAGTCTCCATGAATGGTGCAATTCATTTCTTATCTCTCAATGTTATGTACTATTATAAATACACACACGTATATATACTTGATATATATGATATATATGACATATAAATCAGGAATAATTTTTTTTTTGGAAAATGTAATGTCGACCACATGGACTGTTAATAATTATAACATATACATTTTTAACTCAAGTTCCGAACATCGACAAAATGACCGATATGAACTCAAAAAAATTAACTAATGGTTATATCAAGTTAATAATTGATATAAAATGAATAATAAACTTGAAAAAGGTTCTTATGATAGTATAAATTATATTTAGTTTATTATTCAAGAGATTAAATAATGATAGAGTCAATTTGGACACAAGGTAAGGAGATTCTAATATTACTATTAATTATGTGTTATTGCTTTTGTTCCCCACTTATTTATGGAATGTGGTGTATTGTGTAATGCCATTTATATTTATTATCATTATTATATTTATATTCATGATATTATTAGAATAAATCGGTGGTTATTAACTTCTGGTCATATGACTCAATTTATTACAATGTGGTATGGGGTTTTCATCTATCTTTATATTTCCATGAGATTGATGCTATATTTTCCACTATTTCTTTTTATGTTGTATATTACTACCCATGATTTTATTATTTGTTTAAAATTATTTAATTTATGGGAATTTCCATCTTTATTGTTTTATCTTTATTTAATGTGTTTTATTTTTTGTTTGTTACTAAATTTGTAAGGGAACCTTTCACCATACTCCTTTAGTCAAAGACATCTTTTATGTCATGTCTTCTAGTTTCCTTTTTCTTATGTCGGAATATCTTCTTCTATATTCTAATCATAGTAAATTTTATTCCCATGTGATTATATAACTTTTACTTTCTCATCTAATCAGTTTCTAAATTTTAATGTGATGTCGTTGGTAGTAGAATTTCTGTAAGAGAACATATTAACGCAATTTCAATTCTTTGGGTCATTATTATAATTATTAATTATTTCATTATATTATTATGTGTGGAATCACTATTTATTTATTTATGTTTTAATTTACACTCACTTTTTTTGGATATAAATTTGATACACATAATCACTCCATTGATAATTTCTCATGAAATTAATATGAACTTCATAAAGGTAATCTTAACTCAATTTTCATTCATTGAGTTAAACATCAAAGTAATTGGTTTTGTCTTAAAAAAACATGTGTAAATGTAATCGGATAGATTTACACTTAATATCCAACCATATTGAGTGTATTTAAAATTTTCACACATTATTATGTAATTTATTTATCCTTAATCTAAGGATACAATTTCTATAAGTAATTTCGTCTCAAAATACATTCCATAGAGACATCATTGTTGTTATGCACCAATTCACTCTTATATTGTGTATATACAATCATTTGGCATATTATATCATTGATACATTTATTCTCATGATATTATAATGTTCTGATTTGATGTTATTCCTCATATATATTTGTTCAAGCATCTTTCATCCAGTTAAAAACTCTTTAACTAAAATATCATTTCAAATGTTTAATGATTTATTCTTCTAAATATTTCTAATTAATTCCCAAGTTTTCAAAATGATTTCTTGAATTTATTTATATATAAATTAATGTTTTCAAATGATAATTCATTTAAAATCATCAATGTTATATGGGATAATTTAATTAAAAAATAGCTTTATTAACTTTTTTAAATGGGTTTGTAAATGGATTGATAAAACATGGTATATTTCAATTTCATGACTTAATATATTGTTAATGGAATATGGAAATGTTATCCTTATATTATTATTGTGTAATGTGATATTATTATGTTTTGGGTAGTGGTCATTTTTACATATACCTGTGGTTACGTGATAAAGCTAGGGAAGGTGAGCCCGAGATAGCTCCATAATGCATTGGGTAACTTGACAGAGGTAAACGTTAATGTTTCTCCGTAGATATTAAGGGAATATACTATGATGTGTATTCCAATGTAACACCCTATGTAGTTTCGATATCTAAAATGTGAGTATGATATGTATTCGATAAGTTACCTTTATGATTTATGATTTCTGTATGTTATTCATAAATCATATGATTTCATGAGGCATGTTATCATTGAAAAGTATAATTTCATTGATTTTTATTTATTAATAGGTTAATTCATACTTTCATTATTTTATAACCCTTACATAGCTTTTAAATCTCACCCAATGTTATTAAATGTTTTTCACATGACTTAAATATGAATAGGGTCAAGGATGGGATCAATAAAATGTCATGTTGTCTAAATCATTGAACTATACATGTATAGTTCCATGAAATTTATACTCTATGAATTTAGAGGCTATGGAAAATTAACTGCAAACTATAGTTCTATACCAACTTATTCAACAGCTATATCACCATTTGGAAAATGATCTGTCAATAATTATTTTTATACATCAATATTTTTTTCTTGATTTTGATACATAAATCTAATAAATATTAATAAAATTTTATTATCACCATCTATTGGGAAATTTAGAATTTCTTATCTATAGTATTGTATTGTGGGTTTCATGTGAAATATTTGTGCACAATAGCTACCCAAAATTATGTATTCAGCATCAACATTATTTAATGCTCCAAAATTATATTTCTTACAACAACATTAAACTATATTTTTCTCAATAATTTAACTTGTTCCTTAAGTTATTTCACTACATAAAATACATCCAACAAAATTACCATCATAATAACTAATCAATTCAAATGATTTTCCTCATTGATATATGTGTCCTAAATTGGTAGTATATTAGAGGTATTTGACGATTATTTTTAATTAAACCAATCATGACAATTTTTTTCCTTGAAAAAGGAACTCATACACACACAAAACCTTATGTCAGGTTGGCATGATGTTAGGTAGATTAGTGATCTAATCATACCTATGTATCATGTTTGATCCACTAGTTTCAAAACATCAATACATTCCCACATAACTGTAGTACAAATAAGAGTATCACTACCTTTAGTTCTATCGAACCTTAGATATTTCAAAATTTACATATTATATTTACTTTGATTAAAAATATTTCATTTTTTATTTTATAAAATATTAAAATCAAGAAATACCATTAGTTCCCCCATAAAACTCATTACTAACAACATTTATATAATTTTTTTTTAAATAATATGTACATAAAATCATTTGAAAATAAAAAATATATATCATCTACATACATTTGTACTACTAAATCGTATTCTCAATGCCATTTTCTATAAAATAATAGGTTAAAATATACCTTTTGAGAATCCTTTTGAAATATGAAAAGAGATGAACCTATCATATCACACTCTTGGGGATTTATTAAAATCATTAAAATCTATTTTTAATATAAAAAATGGATCGGAAAAAAATGAGCTTTCTATAAATGGAGGGTTGTTAAAAAAACCTATACTATATAAAAATTTAAGAATTCACTTTTTCAATATATTTTATAATATTTGAAATCTATATAGCCTTCATAAAAATCGAGTATTTTAATTGATTCATGTCTTACTACAGGTGAAAAGGTATTTTCACAGCCAATTTTTTCTTCTCGACGATACACTTGTGAAATATATATATACGCTTATTTCATAGTATCATTCTTAATTAATTTACCTTGTTTCTAAAAACCAATATATTATGTAGATTCAAGGTTTCCTTTTGTATATCCCAGTGTTCCTGTACATTGTTTCTTTTAAATTTATTTATTTGTTCTTACATAACCATTACCTAGAATTTATTATTGATTGCATCCTTTATGTTCATTGGTTCATGTTGTTACATGAATTATTGATGTTCAACATGTTTTCTCCTAGAATATATATTCTGTGTACCTCTATATTGGTATCTTTATACATCATCAATAGTTTATAACGTAAGAGTTATAATAGATATCGAAAAATAAGGGCATCTCACATAAGGATTCTATATAGGTCCATGTTCATGTTCTGTATCTTCATCAGATCTGGATGATTTTTCTAATTGCTTTAGGGCAAAATCAACATGTTTGGAATTTATGTTCAAATAAGTTAAATTGTATTAATGTATTTATAAGGAGGTTTTGGTCTCAGGTTGATATTTATCATCATATTTTACATTAATTTATTCTTACAAAAAAAATATTTAATTAAAAAATATATAAGATTTACTAGAGGTTGAAGAACCCAGTAAAATTCATTTATCACTTGTGGATAGAATTTTTTCAAGATTATCCTTTGTGTTAATATTAATGAAATCATAACAAAAAAATATAAAGTAATTAACATTAAAATTCTTAATGATCCAATGGTAAATTGGGGTCTTCTTCATGATTTTTATTAATATAAATATATTGATAAAAAAAGATGTTCTCACAACCTATTTCTAAAATTATGAAGTTATACCATTATCATTTAACATAGTTTTATCCATCTATTGATGTGTATTGTCTTTATATTCTACAACCCCGGATCCATCAAGGGGTCCTAGGAATAGATAATTTATGACTATTTACATTTGAATGTAAATGTATTCAAGGTATTGATTTTCATACTCATAGACATTATCCCCTATTAAAACTTATTTTTAGGTCCACTTAAGTTTTTTATTGATCATGAAAAATTATTGAAGTATGAATGTGGTTCAATGTTTGAAGATAAAAACAAATCTAATGTATACCTAGAATGGCCATCTACTTGTTCATATATATATTTCGTCACATTTAGACTAGAAACTAGAGAGTTTCTAAATAGATCCCTATAAACGATCAAAATGGTTTTATATATTGAGGCATATTTCATTGAATTAAAATAAGCCATGTGGTGGGGCCCATTTTTATAGAAGTTATATACCATGATGTTTGGGAGATATGTTTTTGTTATATCCATTACTAACAGTTGAAGGAGTTTTGTTGATGAATGCTTTGGTTGATTTGATCAATTCTTTATATTATTGTTCTTCTATACATATCTAGTAAGGATATGGGGAGGAGGTTTAATAGAGGCTTTCAGTTTAGTGGTTTAACTACACCTCTCTAATTTGAAATTTTGGATGAGGATTCATATATTTTTTTGGAAGTGAGGTTTGGTGTGGGTTGGTGTTCTAGGTGCTCGTCCCTTCGATGATGCACTTATAGTTTACATTGACTCCTTTATGGATACCATTCGGGTTTATCAGTTTGGATATTTTCTTATTCTTCATATTTATAGAGATGTTTTCTACGAACATTATATGGATGAAATACCATTCAAGGCTTACTTTAAGTGTTAAATTTGACTAATTACATTTTATGGAGTCCCTCAATGATGGTTTGTTCCAGATTTATGGTTATTTGAAGTTACAATAGTTGAATGTTGTGATTATTTCGGTAGTGATGATTAACTATGGTGAGTGGTTCTTAATGTGATCTCATGTGGGTTTAGCCAGTGATAAAGATTGTTAATATTGGATGGTAAAAGAAGACAGTGATGATGATGTATGGTAGGCAACGCGACATAGAATGATGGATGGATCTCAGGTCAAAGTCTCATTAGGCCATGAGTTCATCATGTGCTTTTTGAATATTGGATTCTTTACTATGGAAACATTTTTTACTTTGGCTTTTTTGTTACAACTCTCCCAAAATGATTACATATTGAATATAAAAAATAATAATAATCGGAGGGTAGATCCCTTGTTAACCCTTTCTTACCTAGCATCCTATATTAAAAAATATTATAATGGAATAATATTCTATTTAAAATCCATGATTACATAATGAGGGAAAACATGAAATAAGAATTTTGAGAAATTAAATAATTATGACCAATTTCATAAATATATGAATACCTTAAATTATTAAAAACTAAGCAACATTAAAATATACAACATTACATGTATTAAATTTAAATTTCAAATAAAAACCTTCATCACTTAGCTATGGTAATAAAACAAAATTTTACATCAATCCATTAGTAAAAAAATAGGAAATTAAAATAAAATAATTATTTAAAATTTAACGTAGGCCAATAATTTTCTCTTTATCGTTGTCAACAAAGGTGACATGACCACCATCACACTTTAATAGGGTATTAAAACAATACTAGTCAATATTCACATGCCTTGAACATTAATATTACATGTTCTATATACTTTTAACTAAGTTATTCATCCATATTTTCTTTAATCCATATGTGTCAGTACTCAGGGATTTAGGATCACAAAATTTTATAATATTAATCTCATGAAAATCTATTTTACTTGTGAAATGAACAAATTTTTGGTCATTTTGAAATATAACTAATAGTTGAAAATCCAGAATTTTATTTATGTACACAAGTTCTCTAAACTATTCTTACATATTCATTTTGCTATCATTGACCTATAAAATAATTTTGAAAAATATATTTTCCTAGAATCGATGTATGTATTTCTCATTAATTTTTTAAATTTTACTTAAATTATTATTCATTCATTTAGTATATAATTTTTTTCAGTATCCTCATTTAATTTCTAAAAAATATTCTCTTTCAGTTCGAAAAAGTAAAAATCGTTGTTATAAGATAAAGCATGTTGTTTTTTGAAAACATTATATTTATTATTATGTTAATTTAATTTTTCACATTAATATTAAAATATTTTTAAAAAAATTATTTAGTCTTATCATAATTAATCTCTACATTTTTTGAATAGTAAAAAATAACCATGGTTAATAAAGTAGGTACACCATTGACATTGTAAATGAAACACATGTCGGCTTGGTCAGATATCTCTTGAGGAGTAGAGTCCAATTCACTAGTGATTTCTCCATGGGCTCTCCATGAATCTTTTATAGATTTCATTATTTTTCATTCATTATCACAATAACTATTTTTTAAATATTATTTGGTGGCAATCATCCCTAACATGTATTCTATTCTTTATTTCATAGTTGGTAATATAATTTATATTATCAATCATTTTCTAATGATTATTTCAATTTTCATTTCTATGTTATGTTCATTTATAATTATAATTTATGTAAAATTTCTTCTTATTATAAATATTTTTAAAAAATTTATGAATATGGGATATATCCTCATCACAATTAGGTTGTGAATCAATGTCATAAAAAATATAATCCTGAAAATTTATTATTTTTTCTCTTTTTTCTTGGATGATGTATACATGAATGTTAATGACATTATTATTAGATCACCACCGTCTTCTGTAGTTAATTTCAGCTCTTATGCATACAAAATTGATTTACAATTTAATTAATTAAACAAAAGTTATCTAATAACATAGGATACAATAATTAACATAGACTTATCTCTCTATAATTTTGGATGTGATTTATGTAGTCTCCTAATATGATCCCTGTTACACACTGGATTTCCTAGGGATCAAATATTGATCATTATTTTTTTTATCCAAAGATATATATCAGAAACTATTTCACCAGTAATCCTCTTATATGAAGTATACATAATAGTATATATATTCAATCAAATTTCATTTGTCATTATTTTTCACCTCATGGGAGATTAATAATGTGTTTGAAATTTATAATGATTTTTTACTAGAATAAACTCTATTAAATTCTTCTTATCGAAATTCACAATACATGTTATTAATTGCTTCTCAATTATTAGTTTAGTGAACATTTTTATCATCATCCCATGTACTTATATAATCGTTAGGAAAATCATTAATATCCTTATGAGAAGAAAAAATCTCAAAAATCCATAAATTAAATATGAATTTTCATTTATCCCTTCTAATTTAGAATAATTTTATCCTTTGAAAAAACGTGAAATATTAGTCCTAAGAACATAATGTATATTATCCATTAATACAATTAAATTTATAACTAATATAAATTTATGATCATTAATGGATATATAAAATAAATATAGAAAAATTATTGAAAACATTTATACTTATTCTACAACATATGCGGCTTAATTTTTGTCAATGTGGTTGTATCTATAGTGTGGTGAACTAAGTAATCTATTAAAATTTCATTGAAAAATATGTGTATCTAAAATCCAAAATATTATTTAATATAAACCCATTAATCAAAATAGATAGTTTACCATTTAAAATTAACATTATGAATGATTTCGTATATGTTAAAATAATAAAGAATATTTCCATAACCATTGAATTCAATATATTCTATCAAAAAAATATAAACACTAATAAATTTTCAATATAATTGTATAGAATATTGAATTCATTTTAAATCATATTCATACTTAAATATTTGTGATTAACTGAACATAATAAAAAAATAATAGAAAAACAACACAACTGGTTCAGTCTCAAGATGAGTCTTAGTTATGTCGGGTTGAATATCACCAGCTTCCAAGGTGATAATTTGAAACAAAAACATTTTTCAACAACATAGATCATGTATACAATAGTATGAAAGTTGTCTAAGACATATAGGGACCTCTTAAATAGTATTTATGGAAGATTAAAAAATAGGCCACACATTACCCTCTACCAAAACACATGTGATACATGATTAAAGAGTATTTGAGAATACATCTATGTGTCATCTATTTTAAAAAAGGAGATAGTTTGTGTGTATTTAAAATATTATGAAAACACACTTCATATATTTTAAATGAAAATAAAGAAACAGATCATGTGATAGTGTTAAAATGATTTTTTTTCATTGTATGATATATAATTATGCTTGTGACTATTTGAGTGTGATATTAAATTAAGCTTGTGTTAGGTTTAGGAAATTTTTTATAGAAAATAGTGTCATAAAATTATCTATTATACCAATATGAAGTATTCAATAAGATAAATGTGATCCACTTATTCTACAACTAATCAGAAGTAGATATTTTTCATATAAGTACCCCATCATAGTAATTCATTTCTCTTCATGTGTTCTTCTATATTTCCTTTTCAAAACATCACATGCATCACATGAGGTGGTATACTTCAACCTTTATCAAAAATAATCATAGAGAACTGGGTAGATCATCTACACCTATTATATGATGTTTAACATGAAATTTAATAGGATATTAAAATATCAAAAACTATATAATTAAAAAATGTTTCAAAATTAAGTATGATAATATAGTAATTATAATTGTTAAAATAAAAATCAATAAAATAGTAGCGGTTAGTTTTTATAGTGGGGAAAAACCTATGGAAGTGTATTTATCTAGAGGTAAATATTGTAGAGGTAAGTATGTTATTGGAAGTTACATGTTTTGGTGATGACTGTTTTAGATGTTGAGGGATACTATAACATTTTCTGAGTCTTGCGGTGAGTCTTCTCACTAATAGCTATGCTAAAATGTTACAATTTTTTTTCTTTTAGTGACTCATCCATGATAGTGAGTCATCACATAATTTTCTAAAAATTTATTTAGGTGGTGACTCATAGATCACTAAAAGAAATTCAAAATGAAAACCAATTTGTTATCTTAGTAGTTTGACATTGGTGACATTGACTGATAGTCATTGGTGTCTATTTCCAATAGTTATCCATATTTATATAGTGTCAGTTACTCAAATATAAAAAATATTCATCAATTGAAGTGTAACATTATTGGTGGTGAGAAATACATGTTGTTGAGACATTATTAACAGTGAATAAACCTCAATAGTTAGAATATATAGGTAAAATCACTCAATTATAGTTTATAATATAAATTCTATCATAAAACATAAATATCATTAATAACATAATAAACAATATTTTTTGATGATTAAAACATTGAGGCATATAGATTCCATGATTAATTATCATTACAAATTATAATAATTGTAAGTATTTTTTAATCAATCTCATTCTAGTATAAATTTTTAATTATAGAATTTTAGTTGATGGAAATTAGTTAGACATCATCAGGAAACAAAATTATTTTCCTACTAATATTTTTATGCAGGATGTTGTGAGGTAATTGTATAATTTTCCAACACTTTTGAATATAAAATTATGGAGAGTTTTTTAAAATGTTAGACTTTATTTACCTATTTCTTGTAATGTATGTTTTCTTAAAAAACAATGATTTTGAATCACTTTTAATATAATATTTTATCCTCCTAATACTTAATTTTTAATTAATTTTTCCACATTTTGAAATATTACACGTTTTTTAAAATGCAACCTTCTTACCATTTTCTGAGAAGTGTATGAGGAACATTCTTTTAACCTATATGACATATAATGAAATACCATGCATCATGTCTATCACTTCATTAATACTTAATATGAAAGTGTATTTTTTAATTGAAAACTTCTTTTTCATATCATAGAGGAAATCATTAGTTTTTAGATGTATTTATATGAAAATGATTTTTAAAATGTATTGATATTTCTGAATTAATTTTTAAAGTAAAAGGACTTATTATTCAATATGATTATCAATGATTATTTTATAGGATTTTTGTTAATTAATGATAAAAACCGTTATTTTACCTATAAACATCTTGTTATATATTGTATTAATAACATCCTTATATTTTTTCTATATGTTTTAGGATTATTATGACCAAGTATAGTTTTAACCATGACATCCTTATTTTATTTTTGTATTTAATAAATTCCCATTGAGTGATTTATATTCCAATGATCATTAGATATTATGATTCCCCTAAATATCCATATTATTTATCTTGGATGTCCATTTTAATAAATTGTATATCTTTTATACATATGGTGTTCTACAATAATTATTGATTTATATATAAAAATATTGATAAATTATTATTCTTTAATAATGGTGGATATTTGAAAAAAATGAATATTTATTCAAGAATTAAATCAATTATTCGATAAATAATGAATGATTTTGACCAACCATGATGGGTGGGTCATGGAGTTATCTTTCCCCTCCCTACATTGATAGGTCATATGAGACAAATCGGTAATCTAAAATTTATTGTGCTTTACCTTTAGTTTAATCGGTATTTTATAATAAAAAATATTGTATAACTATAATGCTGTCTAATAATAGGGAATAATATAATTAATAATTTAATTCATTAAGAATTTTAATAATAATATCCAATATATTCTAATAATTATATTATATATAGATTTATTAAATACACTATTTAATGATTAAATGGTATATGTTAATAGTTATTTACCATAACATATTGAGTATGCCTTATCCTATTATGATAGTCGCGATATTGATTTCATGGAATGTATTTTCAGTAATTTTCCATGGCTTATTTATTATTCTTTATCTAATTATGATATTTATGTTATTAATTACATGGAATTTTTGTTTGATTATTTATCTTACATGATGTTTTTTATTATTGATTCATGATATATTTCATTGTATAGAAGACTTACTAAGAGTCTTAGATAAACTGTATTTTTTTCATTCTCTAGATTCAATGAAGTGTACTCTTTTTGATAGAAATGCATATGCTTGAGGGAATAATGATATTCGTGAAAAAATATTTATAATGTTTATATTTATATATAATATGGTAACCATATATAATTATATTTCACTAAGACTAGAATATTATTTGGTATTTTGATATATAATTCCACATATATTATTCCAATGTAATTAATTTGGCACTGAATCTTGGCTACTGGGTTTATCGTCTCATTACAATGTTAGAAATATATTCTCTAAGGAACAAATCGATTTCTCAGTTACAAGTTGATGTCTAGTCCAATTGATGGATAATGATTTATGATAAATGTAGTGATTTAACATTATTAATCTATGTTTCGGATTGGTAGCATATAACACATGTGTATGGTTATCAGTCATAACTCATGTCAGTAGCCCCAAAATATTAATAAATTTTACATCTCTAATTTTATTATATTTCATACATGGAAAATTACTACATTGATTATGTGCATTCATAATGTTTTAATTCCATCTACTATGTTACACATCTATGTAGTTTAAAAAAATATATTAGATCATAAAATTAGGAATAATACTTTTTAATTTTATGAAATTTTTAATAATTAGTAACATTTAAAAAAAATATCTGATATGAAAATCATATGATTGGTTTTATTGGGAATACTCTCAAAGGTTTTCATAGGGTAACATTGCCTATTCTATTCCTTCCATAATATATTTTGAATGGTATACTAAATATTATATGATAAAAATTATAAACACCCCAAATATAGTAATGTAGAGATTGTGTCTATCTAATTACATTAACAATTATAAAAATGTTCTAACCATGCATGACTGATCAGTTTTGAATTATTAGATAACAAGATACTCATATGTTTCCCATAATAAATTTAAATGATTAAATGACTATTAAAATAAATTTAATCATTAATATTAACAATTATATCCTTTATCATTTGAGTGGTAATGAAAAATAATGGAATGAGGAGCTCTGATAATCAGTAACAGTTACATACAGCAAAATCGTTCATATGTGAAAATTCCAGATTAAAATTAAAAGTAAAATAACTGAATAAAGAATCCAATTAAACAATAAAATTACAAAAAATTCATAGATGTATAATATAAATGTATTAATCACATATATAATATTAACTAAACTTTCATTGAATGAAATTTAAACAAGTGAAAATCATAAAATATGACATCATGATATCTCTATCATCATTAATTGTGTAATGATAGTTTAAAAGTATCAAAAAATACCCATCTAATTTAGGTAAATTATTTTTTTCCTGACACATATTGACACAGAGTGGGAATATATAATTCAATTCCCCACCCATAACAACATGTCTAATAATTCATCTTATATATAATTCTGAATTTAATGACTGAACAATATTTGTGACCAAGAATAATCTGTTATATGTTATTATTATGAAATATCAATATTTCCTCGATAAATAAAATAAGTTTTAAATAGATACTATATATATAGATGGTATATACATTACTAAATAATTTTATACATGTTTTATATTTTATTTTAGTGTAATTATTAATGTTAAAAGCATATTAAATGTTTTAAGATAATGTTAATAAATATAAAATTAATAAGATATTCATTATTACTCTAAACTCATCATGAATAAATGTTTTTAAATAAACATAAGTTTATTAGATATTAAATTAAAATTTAATAGAAAAAATTCCCCATTAATGATTCCATAAAAATCTTGTTGAAATCATTTAGGTTATGATATGTCATGTAATATAGTTACGGAAGCCAAAATGTTCGTTCATTTTGTATAATCTTAAAAATAATTAAATTCAATATTTTTAAAAAAAATATTTAAATTAAATCCATAGAAGAAAATATTTTAAATATTACCTTATTACCATTTAGGAAGTTAAATATTAATTAAAATACCCATTATAAATAATTTCTGTTAATAAAATACATTTCTATCAAATAATTTTGAAATATATGGATATGTATAGGAAATATAAATGTCGTGGAGGAGAAATAACTCCAAATATTTTTTCAAACATTTATAATGAAATATTAACATTAATTGGATCATTAATCATCATGAATATGTATATTTTATTGATAAATTACAAAATGTTCTAGTTTATACATCACAAAAATGTAAATTGGTGAATCTTACCAAATATGTCTCAATGGGGTGGAAACTGATCTGAAATCCATTACATAAAGATTCCACTTTATTAAGCTTTATTTAACCTCAGATTAAATTTTTTAGTCATGTTATTTATTTATATCAAAATTATATTATTATTTATAGTATAATATATTATCCTTTTATAATATAGTATGATCTATTTGTTAAAAATCAAACTTATTATCATTGTTTTTCGTGTGAATTAATTTATTTATCATGAATATTTTGTTTCGATAATCGAGCCCTTAGACATTAATTATGGTTACTTATTATCCAAAATGATTATAATAATTTAAATTTAATATATATATATATATATTATATTTATCATATCTACATTCTATATAATGTGAAAATGAAAAAAGGATCTCATTACATCGTAGAGGTAGTATTCTACATGAACTCTTGAAAGACATTATCATTTCCAATAGGCTAAATGATAAGAATATATATATGAAATTAATATTAGACTGACATATATATTTCATTCATATCATTTATAATCAATAGTTTTATATTTATAACCATCCATGTAACATGTGAGGAAAAATGTCTTAAACCACTATATAGAGACGGTAATCTATACGTATAAATGAGCATTTTATTCACATTTCTGAGGATAATAATGAGATGAAAAATTCTTTTTTCACATCAATAATTAAAATATATCATTATTTTTATCATAATAAAAAAGTTATTTAATTATAGTTATAATATATATATATATATATATTGTTGAAGAAGAATGAAATATTAAAGTGTTGATAAAGATGATTAACTCTTCTTCAAATGCGCTACATTAGATACTCTCTTAATGGACATGAGGTTTTACTTTTCTGATGAAAAATACCAATATATATATATAATGATATGGGGATGAGATTTTGGTAGTTTCATTTCTTCTTATACTGCTCTATGTGTTATTAATGATTGAGAGAAGAGGTGTCCTTTAATATTTTAGGGGAGGGGCATTGAAATAATTTTTCATAGAATTAAATTTATATAAATAATTTTCTATTTCAAATTTCTCCAAATTGAAAAAATTATAATATATGATGAGGATCAGTCCTAAAAATATAATTAAATAAATTTTTTACATCGTTATTTTTATTTTTACACATTTAATATTGTTTTAACCTATGATTAACAAATTTTTGAATTACCAAACTATTAGTGTATTCTTTTTTTATGGGTCAATATTGTTTCCATAAAATAAAAATATGAATAGAAATTAGAAATTAAGATGTTTCAAACAACAAAAATCTAATTTGGACAAATAATATATAATTATGAATTTTAGATCATTTATAAATTATTATTAATTATAATATATCATTAATTTCATTTTTGATACTTTTCATTTAATGTAATATTAAATACATAAATAAAAAGATATAATTCAAATATAATAGATTAAAAAACACAATAATTTTATATTTATCTATGAAACTAAGGATACTGAGTATTTTTTCACATTATATTAGATGAATTATTTAGATACTCATTTATTTTTTTCTATTAATTAGATAAATGATTATGAGATGATGCACATGAATTTATGGAAATTTCTTCATTAATAGAATTTAAAAATAATTTAACATGACGAGGATTCATTTAATTTTTTTTAATATTTATTATATGTATTATGTATCATTTATACCAACATTAAATATTATAGATATTAAAACAAGAAAAGTGGGAATTTTTGTCCTTTTATCTTACTTAAGTATTATAAATTTAAAAATCAATTTAATAAGAAAAAAATATTCCATATGATTGAAAAATTGATATACAAGGATATAATAAATAAATATAATATGATTAATGAAATTTTTGGGTTTATTTTTAGTTCTTTATAACATTATTTTTCGCTTGAATTACCCAATATTTTTTTACCATGTTTAATTTTCATCACAATAGTTACTTTTCAAAAAGAGTGAAAATATAAGGGATGTGTTTACAAATTTTTGACCTATTAATTCCAAATTTTGAATCTATTTCTTTATTTATATTCAATAATAGGACTTAATTAATTCAAATTCGAAACAACAGACTCAATAATAAACATTTCATAGAAACAAAATCATTTTTTGTATAATCTCTTTAAATAATATTTAATCATGAAATGTATATCAATGAATATAATTGGATTATAAATAATATAATAGAACTATTTTTGGATTTAAATAAATTCTTCAATAAAGTTTATAATATATATACATGATACAAAGATACCATTTTCAATAAAATTCATTATTTGTCACTATTAAATGGAAAATCATCTTTTCTAGGAAAATCTAATGACATTCCCAATAATTTAATTTTGAGATTGTGATTTAAAAATTGATATTTCAGTATAAAAAATGTATTAATGTTAAAAAAAATATTATAACAGTTTATCAAAAAATAATAAGGTTTAGAGGAAATGTATTTTCTATGCATAAATAATATTAATTATATTAAAATTCTAATTTACAATAAATTTATAATTTTTTTCATGGTTATACCCCGTATAAAATTTTCATTATTTATCTATTACTATTAATACACTTTAATTAAATGTATATACAATAATCATTATGTTAAATAATATTATATTGATACTATATAATGGTTCATTTAAACATGTAAGTTTGTATCATTTACACAAAAAATAATAATTATTGAAGAATATTATATTATTTAATTATTACCACAGTAACAAAAACTTTATATTAGACTCCTATATTTCTCGTAGAACATAATAATATGGACCAATAATTATTCACTCTAATAACACAGGTCACACACATGAAAAACCAACTATAAATCATGTGTTGGGTATTTCCACTCATATAGATTAATATTCCAAAATAATATGTTATCAATTACCCCAAGTAAAAAAACCACTCTCCAATATCATATAATGATTACTTATCAATATGGTGTATTGCGTACCTGAATCATGTGTGCTTAGAATTTGTTTGGTCATCAACCTCATTTACATTTACAAAAAGACACTATCAGAGCTGACAACCAACATGGACTTCACCTATATCATTATAAGAGAAATCATTGAGAAAATAAAGAGAAATTATATATAGATATATAAATATTAAGTAAATTGTTGAAATTATACAAGGTCAAAACTACTATACAAAACCTAAATACAAAAAAATTAAATCCAATCATCAATATCATGATATAAATCCTATGATATACCTCTGTTGTCAATATTTATTTTGATGTTAATGAAAATAATCTACTGTCATGACGTATAATATATTATATGTGATTATTATAATTGGAATTGAATCAAAATGTTCATTTTATTGTCAATACGTCAGGTCTATAAGAACTATTTAGGAATTTTATTATTAAATTGAATTATAAGGTACTCATATAACCTGTATCTAACTCATAAATCTATATGAATAATATCCACCATCCTCTCCCAAAAATGATGTAATCTAAAAACAAGATTGAAAATATAAAACAACTATGCTAACCATAATTTATTGAAATGTTTATCAATTTATGTAAAAGGTCACAAATTACTCATCAATAGTTACTTAAAACTCTAGTAATTTGTGTATGAAATCATCGTATAATCACACATACATATAAAAAAGACTGGTAAACTATAATTTTCATGCTGAAGTATATAAATTTCATTCTTCATAAAGTCCTCTCCCATGGATTTTATATCACTAAAATCTAATAGAATCATTTGTATGGCGGATTTAAAACGAGATTTACAGAAGAAATTCGATCAATAGTGGACTCAAAATACAACATATGTAGTAATCATGAGAATCAATCCTAAAATAATTCATGACATTGATATACCATTAATAAAATGTCTGATGTCACATATCCTCGTCTCCCTTAATATTTCCTAAGAGGTAACATATGAATTCACCCACGGGAAGATAGTTAACTACAATCAGTCATCCATATAAGATACACTATTTTATTAATGTTAAATAGTGAAACAATATAAAATTAAAGAATGGCCACATGATGTAGCTATAAATGAATTAATCATAAAGAATAAAACAATTCATAAAAAATATAATATATGAAATCCATATAACCAATACAACAAAATTATATATATTATTATAACCTAATATTACTAATAAAAATCTTTAATTAAAGAGAATTTATGCATATTTCCACATTAACAATTTTCTAATTGTAAACACCCAATGAGACACAACTTATTCACATCCCAATTAATAACTATAAACATAGATATAAATGATTTTAACTCACTAATATTAAATATAATTAGTTCTATATTTTATTCACTAAGATGAAAACCATAAATATTGGGTATCCTCTTCAAAGATGAGAAATATTCTTCTAAAAAACAATAAGCCTTTATGATTATCAATATATTCCATCAAATTAAATATTCTAAATCAAATTATTAGAGGAAATTTATTATATATAATTATTCTACCCAAAGGCACCATGAATACATATATTTAATTTTTCCTTCAAATTTGGGAGTTACTCACAATGATTCAAAATCATCTAGTGGAATTCATTCCTTAACTAAAAATTCTATGGCCTACAATAACCCATAAGTAGAGGTGGATTCTTTATCATGAACTCCTTGGACAAATTAGTAAAAAAAAGGATTACCTGATAGATCCCCCTTTTAGTTATATTATTGAAACCAAGGAAAAATACATTAGATATATTGATCAATAAGAGGTGTCGATGCTAAATTTGTATAATATGATTACTCCACAATGGTATGCTCATTAAACTTATTTTAGAAGTCATTTATAGTTATATATGGTGGTGTATAACAAAAAATTCAGACACATCACTCATCTCAAAAATATATTTGTTTTTGATACCACTATTTAGTAAACTAAACATCTTTTAATGAATCATACTGATATAAAAACACTCTACACAATATATGAGTTTCAATAAAACACATGTCATATTATTATTCAGCATACCCAATCTCAATATATTTACTAAATAAAAATAGATTCATAATAAAAATAATTATAAATACAAATCATTAAAATATTACCAATTTTTATCAAAACCAATACAAGTGATATCATACTTGGTAATATTTATCTTGCTAATAAAAGGTATCCATTTCCCAAATAATATGGCACATAGAGTATTTTCACTAAATGCATCTCATTATACCAGTAATTATAGAGTAACATAAATTAGAATATATAATTATTTCCAATTGTTAATATCCCTAAACTTTTTGGAAAATGAAACATAGAACTAGGTGTGACACCTTACCTCTTGTATACTTTCCCATTCATTATAGGTTAATGAACAATGTTTGGGGACAATAAAGTAGTTACGATGACATATACTATATTTTATATGCATACATAATGAAGAAAACAATAAAAATCAATATACCATAACAAACCACACTATATAAAAATTATCATTAAAGATAATTGTAACAAATAAACATAAAATAAAATAAAAAATAAAAAAATTGTCTCTTCAAACAAAAAATTCAACGTGTGGATTATTTAATGATGGGATAACCATATACATAAAATAAACCAAATTAAAAATGTGGTGGAGGTTGAAATAAATCAACAGTTTTTCTATCATTCTTGATTATTCCTACTGATACCTCCTTGTATCTGAGCTAAAATTTTGACCAGATGACAGAATATCTAACCTGAATAATTGATCCAAACGTGTACACAACAACCTGTTTTTTTTATTTAAAGAGACTTTAACTATTTTTTTAAAACAATGACTCTTGAGACACTTCATATTTATATCGTGGTATAAAAAATATGATGTAATAAAAAAATTTACTAATATATCTACTTTCACATGAAGGGATACTTAAAAAACGCAAATGAATTTTCATACGTGTGATTAATAATACCAAGGCGTGGTGGGTACTCCTGTGGTTTCAAAAAAAATCTGAGTGAATATGTTATCACATTCCAAAAAAAAATATTCGATGATTCTTATATCAAAATTGATAATTAATCATGGAGAGTAGGTAACCACCACTCGTAATATAAAAATAAATCAACCAAATATCGCCATCATCACAAAAATAAATTTTCATGTTTCAGAATGAAATACATTAGTTTGGGTGAACGGTTTCAAATATATCTTTCTATAAGAATAAATGATCAATTCATTTACATAATAACTAATAATGTGGAAAGGTTGTAACTATAATTAATAATATAGTTAATGATTCATAACTATAACAGTAAAATTAATAGCGAATGATTCACCACCATATCATAAAGAGTGGCTGAATGAGCCATATCCCTTTAATAAATTAGGTTATCATTTTTATCTAATTATATAGAGATGTCTATAAGGAGGTTTTAAAACATTCCAATAATATAGGGATAAAAGAATGAGTGAACCTGATTCAATAATGAACCTTTTCTTATATAATGGTCTTGGAAATAAACCTTGACTAATATGAAAGTGATTTTTTATTCTTATATATATAAAAAATAATTATTTTATTTCATTATCTCATGGAATATGTTAATTTATTCATTACACTACTAGAAAATGGGTCAATACACATGGTTTTACAAAAAACCATGGGTATAGAGTACCCTTATACCCACTGTTTTTCAGAATCATGGGTATAGGGTTAATATGGGGAACTATACCCACAGTTTTGCTTGAAACCGTGGGTATAGGTTTATTTTGAACACCTATACCCACGGTTTAGGAGAACCTTGGGTATATCCTTCCCGCGTTATGGCAGGGAAAAAAATTATGCGGGACAACGAAAAAAAATTGGCGGCAACATGGTTTTGCATAATATAATTACAAATATACACATATAAATTCTACAAGAATACGCAGGTTGGTTGGTTAGATCGTTGGTCTTGTTTAAAACGATCTGTTTTCGATTCTGAGCGAATTATATTTTTCTTTTAAATGAGTGTATATAAAATAAGTAAACAGATGTATAATAATATCTACAAAATTATCCTAGCTCTGATGGTAAGGCATCGGGTAATCCTTAAAACGGTCGTGTATTCGAATCCCGCTACTACCATCTTTCAGTAAGGGCCTATATTAATAGATTTATATAGATAGGCAGATGTAGTCATATATAACAAATATGACTTTACAGCTCGGTTGGGCGGTTGGCCTACTGCTCCCGCGAGGCTTTGGGAGAGGTATGGTTTCGAAACACACCTGAAGCTTTTTTTGAATATAAATACCGCATATTAATATATATAGCTAGATATATGTATATATAAAAGATAAAATTCATGGCTCTTGTGGTCAGTAGGTGGGGCGCAGTCAGATTGCACAGCACGGTGCCTGGGTTCGAAACCCACTAGCTGCAATTTTTTCAGATTTAAATCCCAACGATTTGAGAACCGTGGGGTCATGTCTATGCGAGCCTATTCACAAGCTTGCCACATTATGGCACTCCTATCCCCATGGTTTGGGAGAAACCGTGGATATAGTCTGACCCCCTATCCTGATGCCATTCCAGCCCATAGTTTCCAAAACCATTGGTATAACCTATACCCACGGTTTTGGGGGTTATACCCATGGGTTTTAACTATGGGTATAGGTCTGTTTTCTGGTAGTGTTATGAGACTCTATGATTTATTCCATGACATGGTCTTTTATATAATAGATTAAATGTTTCAAATTAATTATTTATGTTATACTGTTTAATGATTATTATATGATTGATATCTCCCTTAATTACCATTAGTGACCATATAAGGTCACTCTTTTATGTGTTTCGTTTCCTTGGGATATGATGAAAGGTATTATCTTAGACTATAAATTATGGTTCTAACTATGGAGTGATAACCAGGATACAATCTTAAGGTTTTATGAATCAATTATTTATAAGTAAAATTCACCAAATACTATTAAACTACGTTATTATATAATGCTTTTGCAATATTATGTAATGAATATACTTTTATTTAATTGTAATATCTATGTATGATAATGTTTGGTCCATTTTAAAATGAACGTACTAACAAAAAATTATCAAATATATTATAAAAACATAAACTATTGTTCCTCAAAGAGAAAATATCATTGGTATCTTGTATTCATCAATGGTTGGAAACCTCAATGTCGATGCATCATTAGTTTAAAATTAATTTGTAAATATATTAGCAGCTACATGAATTATCCCTCTCCTATCAAGGATTATAAAAAGTGAACTATTAATTCTTATAAAAATAATGTTATTTTTTTTAAATAAATTTTTAATAGGTTAACTTGTTATAATTAATTAATAATCTAAAATCATCAATATATAACTAAGAACCGAAACCCATTCCTTATTAATCATCAATGTGAAACAACCCATTTTCTAAAATAAAACATATCTCCATTTTCATTGTAAATTATGTTTATATGACACTAAACTATATTATCAGGTAATAATTTTTTTTCCTTTTATTATATATTAATTTTAACCTAAATGATAAATACCTCATAATATTGTAAAAATCTATCCTAAGGATAAACCATAATTTATGAAGGTAATGAAGCAATTATAAAACCTCCAATAGGTTATTTCATCATGTAAATATTTCATTTGGCCCTATATAATACCAATTACACAATAACTCAATGATAAATGTTGTATAAAAAAGGAAAACAAACTTGTTGTGGCTTCCACCACACATATATCTTTTTTTATCACTATAGATAAAACATGAGGAGATACTAAAATAACTCATAAAAACCTTATTTAGATACCAACCCATCCATGCATTCTATTCTCCCATATCGGGAGGACCAAACTATATGTGAATCATAAACAAAACTATTTTTTATAACACATTCCCTCTTGAGCATACAAAAAATAATATTTTCATGATTCATTAGCCAAAATATTCTCCATCAATATGAAATAAACATCATGTAATATGTTTAAATGATCGTTAATATATACAATAGAGTGGTCATTATCAAGATAAAATACAAGTATAATGGTAAACCCCTATCATTAAGTATTAACATGTCAAAAAACAACATCATAATAGTCATTTCACCTCACATTCTATATCTAACTTATGAAATAGAATATACCAAATCAGACCCTCCTGAACTCTTAAGGAGAGTCCCTTTTATATATTATTTATCTCATATCTATTAATAATATAGGTATAGATACAAATGTATTTGATCCTAATAAGGGTTTATTCCACATTATTTATTAGAGTGAATCAGTGTTGGTTAATTTAACTCTGACATTAAATTATTACCTTTTATATTACCTCTCCCACTTATTAATGTGATCTTATTATCTTTTTCTCTCCCTTATATTTTTTATTGAATGCAACACCACAAACATTGACACATAGAGATTAAGAATGTATATATTGTTCACCTCTCTATATGAGATGATAAAAACATTGTGTGAATTAGATTCCCCCATGATCAGACAACCCATGAGAATCATCAAGTCATATTGAAAATATTGTCTCTCAATATTGAATGAGTGTGCCTCCCAAAATACTTGTATTAGTGCGTCCCACACGCTCGCACATCCTGAATAATAAAAAATTTATTAAGGGTAAATAAAATACTCTACTTTCCAAATTGGTTATATTCAAGACCGATATTTTTTTTCCTCAGTCTATTTATTCTTGTTCTTTAAAATTCATAATAGAATGTAATGGATTACTCAATTTTTTTAGAAATACAGAGATGTAAAAATTTCATTTATATCGTCATAGTAGCTTGGTAAAAATTGCTTTCTGGTATAGGTTTTATGAATTATAATATTCATTCACTAATTCAATGAATCATATTATATCAATGAAATTATGTAATACACAACCACCCATTCTTATCTCCACATATTTTCTCTTATTTATGTTCATTATTGTAAAAGAACATATTTAATATGGAATCTTTTGTTCATTAAATAATATAATTATTTAAAAATATTTTATATTTGGATCTATAGTCAATTACACAATCAATATATTTTTCACATTTTTTTAGCATCTAATCTCACATATCATCCTTATATATAATTGGATAGTCTCATTATATTATATATTTTAATCATATGTTAAACATATTCTCCTCGTAATAATATTCAATCTATTAACTTATATATGTGCAGATATATGTCATATAATAATCCCCAAACAATGATTTTAGTTCAAATTATAATTTTATATTGAAATTTGAAAATTAAATTTTAGACATGGGATTTTGATCAACTACCATTTAATCCATACCGTACAATTGAATCTACCAGTTATTCTAATTATAAATATAAATGAAACCAATTATAGGATTTCATGTCATAAAGACAATTCAAATATCCATGTTTTCCAACTTTACAATTTAACCACCCCTTTATGTTATACAATTGTAGTTAATAATTTAAATTTTTTAAACATATATAAATTTAGCAACATTAGGTGGTACTAGGTAAATGAGGACATATAAAAGTCCATATAGTTGAATATAGAACCTCAAAAAAAATTAATCATGGAACCAACTTCCACAACTTGAGATACAACCTTCCAATGTGTTTCTTTAATTATCATGTAGGATCCTTAAAAATAAATGAAAACCAATATTTACATAATCCTCTATATTAGAGTATCACCCTACATCAATTTAACAATAACCACAGTCGACATATATTTCAATGTTGTACACTTTTATGTCTTATTGTTCATAATAATGCCTAATATATGGGAAATATGCTAAAACACTTATGTTGCCACTCATTTGACCATGTAGACCATTAAATAGACAAAACTGCCCAAAAATTGACTCAATATTAATCATGGTGTATTAACAATTTTATATTAGAATATTTATTATCCAATTAAATAATATATTCCCCTTTCAAAATCCATGGTAGTTGACTTCTTCCGAATATAAAATACATCATGAAAACCATTCATGTAATGTAGTAAATATAAAATGGATTATGATATATCATAATTAGAAGAAAAAAATATTCACCTCACGTTAAATATTTTTTTACAAAATTATTTATGAAAAAAATATAACCGAACTAACCTCATAAAATCCAACCATGTCTTCAGGGAAATAATCAAATATTATTGTATTAAAAATTTATGACAACACCAATAATGATGTCCATTCTGATTAATAGTTGGAATTCCAAAATAGAACTAGTACGGTTTATTTCTACTATTGAAATAAGAAAAATATGATCAATTTCAAGTTTTTTTCTCCAGACTTAATCTGACACATGAATAGAGAATCTCAATCAACATTTCATTATTGAAATGTTTAATTCTCAGTTAAAAATTATCTACAGATCGTTATTCATTGAATCACACTTTCCTATTATAATAATGTGATCTCAAAATTCATTCATTGTAATATAATCATTTACGTTCCATAATAATTATATTTGATATTCCGTCAACTAGTCACAAATATATATCATTCTAAAGCATTCACACCAACTTGTAAACATCATTAATAAAAACATGTTATTTCCATTATTATTAGTATGTCTTTAGAATTTTATGTTAGCATACCTGATATGATTTTCTTCTATTTCGAATCTTTTAATATATTCAATTAAATCATTATTCATTTACTAAATATCACATGAAATACAACTCACTGTGTGGGATTGATAATCAAATCATTTTATTTATTATAAATACCTACTAATAAAATGATAATAAAAATTTATAACTCTTTATCATTTTATCTTCTATCCCACATTATAATGAAATATTAAATTATATTTTCATTCCCTTCAACCATAACTAATTTTTTAAATATCATTCCATCCCCATTATTGAAAATAATAACACAACTCAAGTGATATAATGTTATCAATCTATGTACAAAATTTCTCAATCATCCATTCTGATATCTATCAATATGATCCATGTACTTTATAGAAAAAAAGTGATTTTGGTTTATTAAAAAAGGTATCTATTACAAATAAAATATGATAAAAACTTAAAATAATAAAAAAACAATAATTTGAAATATTCAACTATTTATGGATAAAATAATTGATTTTGACATTTAATATATTATTTGAAAAAACAATTGATACAAAATATGATACACATTTCTCATATCAATCCAAATTTCAAGAAGTCACATTAATAAAATAATAAGCATATAAGAAATATAACATTATAAAAACAACAATAAACCATATTTTAACATTCATAATTTATTTTTTTGATTAAATTTACTTCTCTCATTAATATTTGTTATATATTTTTGTTACTAAGGATAATATATTAGGCCTACCTATATCTTCCTCGAAAACATATTAAAAAAAATCCATAATAAATAGATTACCAAGGAATGATTATCCTAAAAATTATTCTAAATTATTATTTATTTATTTATTTTCATGAAGACCATCTTCTTGTTCTCTACAATAACTAGACTTTTTAATTGGTATACATTATTATTTCAGTTATCATAATAAAATAAAATTTATTTATTCGTGAATTAATCCATATTAAACAATATCCAAATCTTCACTATATATGATATTTCGTTTATGTTGCTAATGGTACCAAATATAATATAAATCATGGATACTTTCTTTTTTACATTATTCTATTATGTTGAGAAAAATCCACCTATGTCAACCATATAAAATATTATAATTTTACAAATTTCTAAAAATACTTATTTAGGAATATATCATAGATCGATCCCTCTTTATGTAGGATATCTTGATATGACTTTTCTCACTACATTTCATGTTATCCCTTTAATAATATACATATCACAGAATTAAAAAAAATTATGTAAAATACGACAGAAATATTTAAGGGAATTATATAGATATCTTTTAATTAATGTGACCATAATTGTTGATATGATCATGTACACCAAGACTTTAACTTATTCATATATCCTTATTTGTTTTTATGAACTAATTATGTTTGAGGTAGCATGGGTCTTTTCACAACCTATTTTTCGTTTATTGGAGATATTTTATTTTTAATATACTTCATGAAAAATTCAATCTTAATCATTTTTATAAAATATTTTTATTACAGAAAAATGGAGAGACAAAAAATATTTTTAGGTTACCCTTTTTTAAATCATTTTTGATATTCTTAATTAATAAAATGATTTTCATTTTTTCATATTGTCTCGTGAATTTTAGGACCATTATTTTGATCATTTTCATTTATATTAGCACAATCAGTTTATTCTGTTTGATTAAATATTAACTAATTATTTAAATGTTCAAGAAAAATCACTATAGAGACTTTTGAAACATTATAATCATTATTAGAGGCCTCAAATTGATTTTGGTGAGATATTCTAATATTTTACATAGAAATCCTCTAACACATAATGTACATATATATAGTTTTAGTTTGTTTCTATTTATTGTCAATGGAAAACAAATTCTTTTTTTGAAACTTCTATATAGAATAATAAATGTTAATATAATTAATAATTCAAACTAAGGATTAAAATTAATCTTTTCTTAAATATATTGTATTTTTTATAATCAAAATTTTATCCATTTTTATATTTCAGGGAATAACTTTTTTAAAGAATACTGATTAGAAAATCCCAAATATTTTCATGTTCATCAAATTTATTTGAGGAGGATATATTTTTTTATTAGGTGAATATATCTTCTTTCTCTATTTGTATCCCAATGATATTGGTTTTTTGGAACCATTAATACCAATTGAGTTTACTAGTAATCCAATTACATATTATAAAATCTATTAAAACTATAGTAATTTCCAAAATCCCATAATATTCCCTTCAAATTAGCTTTCTGTTCATAATTTCTTGATTTTTTATCCTTAAATTGATTATACTTCTCAACAAATGGTTCAGTTGCTTCTTGAGAATCAACAATGACATTACATTGACTATATACCAATTCCATGGTGGCATGATTTATATAACCTATTCACCTAAATATTTCAATCATTTTAGATTTCCTCCCATTAATAATTACATCCATAATTTTCATAAAATTAATATATTGATGGTAGTATTCCAAGATAAAATATTGATTTTGTAGTGATATTATTTCCATAACAATGGAGAAATATTATAGAAGATAAAATATTTATAAATGTTTTCTTTATTAGCTTATCTTTTATCCGTTTTTTGTGAATTCATTGATTGAGAATATTTAATGGGTTTTCACGTGAAATCATGACTAATATTCTTCATTAATCATCAATAAGATTAATATTTTCTTGAAATCTATTAATACATCAGTCTATGTCTATATCATGAAATTTTTAATCATGCCGTAGTGTGTTAAACTCTACGATCCACTTAGATTTTATAGCCAATTTTTCATTATTAACAACAATATTATTTTTCAGATTGGATATAAATGTTGAGACACATTAATAAAAATAATTTATATCCTTATCCATTTATATGATATTTTGGAAAAAATTCATAGTTAAAATCAATGAAACCCTCTTTATCCTCCTCAAACACAAATTAATTGAATGTTTATTTTCTAGATATATTTTAACTGATAAATTGTTTTTTCGTTAAAATTTCACTATGTTATAATCCTCACATTCATGATAGGTCATTTAGTTTATATGACGTTCAAAATGACTGTAAATAATATTAAATATTTCATGTTGAAAATAAAGATGAATTTGATAAAACATTTTAAATTTTATATATTTTTAATAGAATATATGATAACATCCACTTGGTTATTCATCATATGGTTTTTTACAATTATATTATCATACCTCATGATTACATGAAATCATTGATTAAATAATGGTAAAAGGGTTTCCATAAGACTTTAATGGAATAAAGTACCACCAGATTCTATCAATATAAATTTAGTATAGTCTAAGTCATGGTATATATAAACATCTTTTTCTTGTGATTAGAGGGATAAATTATTAATCATGTATATTTATATATTTATCATGTTCATCAAGGACTTTGTAGAAACAAAATTTTATTTTTAATTTTAATGTTTTTCATCAAATATAAATTTCCTTATAAAACAAGAAATAAACATGAAATACTAAAAAAATAACAAAATAAAAATATTATAATCTAATCAGAGTGGAATCACGCTATCATGTTGATTGTGAGAACCAATTGGGGATATGTTATACATTTTATGGGGTGGTGGTGGGGTTAATGTTATTGAATTTAATTATAATATATATTTATCTCATTTTGATAACTTTACTGACCTAGTAAAATGATCAAGTTTTCTTATTATCACCTTTTCTTTTTTTCCAAATGAAACCCTTCCAAAACACAAAGAAATAGTGGGAAATTATTTACATGGATAACCTATAAAAAAATGTCATCTTTGTTACAAGAAAATGATTACTCTTGAATAAGAAGATATACTAGAATCTTCATATATGCCTTATAATATAGTCCCATAATACCATATGAGATTATCTCATGCACTGCGTTATTTGGTTCATCCCATAGTATGGTGTATCAAAAATAATAAAATGGTATAAGAAGATATAAAATATGATATTTTATTGATGAAGTTGTTCAATTCTTACATTAGGTGTGCTACCACACCCTATTTAATCTAAATTTTAAACATTCATAGTATTATATAGGGACATTATATTATTTTGTTTTGATAACATTTAAAAACAACCTTTATTATATCTCTATATAATAGAATGTGATGGTATCTATTTTTTCATTGTAATAATTGAATTTAATTCAATTGAACATATTATAAGGATATTATTCAATCTATGATAATATATAATTTAAAACCTCTCTTCTTTCTTTTATATTCTTTACACTTCTTTTTTTCATCATTAATTATTAAAATAGATAACAGAATATATTTTTTCTTATATATCAAAGAATACTTCTTTCAAAATATTGTAGTTTCCAATCTCCCTGCCCTTATATTTTCGTTGTATTTTTTATAAATTATTCATTATGGAATCACAATATTCATCATTTCCTTATATAATATAATCACATAATATCATCTATATAGAAAAAATATATTTATTTTTATCATAATAAAAATAATTTCATTAAAAAAATATTTCATTTTTAGATTTATATAGTAAAAATAAACCATCAATATTTTTTTTAAATATGAAATAATGATTAAATTGTAAACATAAATCTAATACTTTTCCATTGAGTCATATTATGTTTGATCTCTTCCATCTAAATAAAATTGGTAGTTATTATAGCTTAATATAACAACCAACAATTTCAGGTGATGAAATTACAACTGGGCTATAATACATA
This sequence comes from Viscum album, assembly GCA_963277665.1. Taxonomy (NCBI): domain Eukaryota; kingdom Viridiplantae; phylum Streptophyta; class Magnoliopsida; order Santalales; family Viscaceae; genus Viscum; species Viscum album. The sequence goes on from OY728146.1 coordinate 1,118,548,348, forward strand.
TCTAGTTTTATATATTCATGGTTTGGCCTCCCCATTTGGGTGAAGAATATTTTTCTAAAAAAATTATACTAAATGCACACATTTTGGAATGTTTTCGTACAATGGATCAGAGGAATAACAATGTCAAGAGATAATAAAATAAATTATCAAAATCCATTATATTAAGGAAATGTATTGTGCGATATGGTCCACCTATTTACAACATGTTTCATTAATTACAAAATTGGATCATTTATAATGTAAACGGATAGGTTCACTCAATAATAATTGAACACATTTCTATACATGTCCTCTAGAATTCCACCATGTATTCTAGAAGCTAACGACTAGGAGTGGGGGTAAATATTTTAACAATATGGGAATATAACCATAGAATAGCATAATATTGTAATCATATCAAACAAGGGTAGAAGAAAAAAGATAATAAACCAGTTTATGAATAAAAATTCATCATACAAATAATTAATTAGTCACATTCATCATTGTCATATAAAAAATTCTTATCTTGGAATTATATGCAGAAAGGATACACTAATAGACATAGTAGTTGGTAAGAATACTTACAAGTATTGCCTATTAATTAAAATTTCTAGAATAATTTCTCTAAATAGAATCATGATCCATAGATCCGACTTTTTCTCCCCAAGATGCACAGAAAAATCAATCATATATTAACACCCGATGAAATTCTAAGGTGCCAACCTGTATCCATGTAGTCGTCCTCAGTTCCAAATGATAGAATATTCTAGGTGTGAGACAAACTTAGTATGCCACCACTAATGGTGTATCATTCCGTCCAGACAATGAATACATTATAGATAGTGTGAAGGCAACAATAAAAGATATAATTGAAATATAGTATATAAATAACCTTTATAGGACCAAGATACCTTAGACGAACTATCATCTTATACTATTATCTGTGTAAATGAATTTTTTAGGATAAATATGTATATCATGATTTTAAATATAAACTCTTGGTCCCTAGGACAATGAACATGTGGTCCCCATGAATCGTATCTTAAAATACTTTATATAAAATGCAAATTATAAAATTTAAGGATTCAACTAAATCCAATTCCATTTTTTAGAGGAAAACAATTCATAAAGTTAATTTTATATAATTATAATCAATATTTTTCCATACATGGAATTTTAAATATTGTTCCTAGGTATCCCATTAGGTTTATCATTAACGCATCACCATACAAGACCTTTATAGGAAATCTTTATAGGGGCCCTACTATCGATATAGGGGACGAATAATGTTAACACCCACTATTTCTATCCTTCTATGATTGTAAATGGATACCATGTGTCACTCAAGGATAAATTAATGATCATCCTTATGAGCCAATCAATATTTTCCCATTCATGGCGTCAATGTATCATTGGAGCATAAGTGATTATTGTCCTACTATGTCCATCCATGATATACCTTGATGGGAGTCCATGTATCACTAATGAAACATGTAATACATATCTCAAATATGTCAATCTATGTAATTAATTTGTGAACCAATTTATCACATAAGGTTCATGGAAAATCCAATTCCAATTCAATTAAGTAATTAGGCACAATGATTCTGTTACATGATTTCCACATCTGATCCCTTCTCTCAATCTCATCATTGATATATTAATGGTTTTGGGCCCAAAGACAAATAACATTATTTATATTTACATTTCAAATCAATTTTTGATAATATTTATACAATCAGTTTTCTCACCATAGAAGGTTCCCAAAATTAAAACTTTGTTTTAGATGCTTAACATAAAAATAAACCTCTCATTTATCTAAATTGGAAATTAGGATATAAAGATCATTTCAGGCATACAAAAGAAGGAAAATTTCTAAATACATGGGTAAATGTTCTTCCATTACCTTATGTATTCAACTAAATTATACTATCTATTTATTTTATTATCCAATGTAATGGTTTAAAAAACATAATTTAAAAGGTTAGTCAAATTAATATGCCATCATTATGGGTTTATAAATTTTTTAAACACACACTAAGGCATGGTAAAATTGAATATCTTTGATCATTAACGTTATAAATTAAGGACTCACAAGACTTATAGTTTATGCCTACTGATTTAATATATTGATAAACTCATTTAATATGTAAATGTTGGAAAAATTGGGAGTGAGACAACTACATTTTTATATAAGGAACAATGAGTTCGGTGAAGGATGCTACCTATGTCGGATTGGTAGTCAAATCCCCATCCATTGTTGTCCAATAATACAAGATTGATTAGTTGAAAAAATGAAAATAAATAATCAAAATTAAAATATGGCACATGGTATCACACTAAATTAGCATGTTTGATATAATAACAAATGAATATAGTAATATGTTTAATAAATATATTATCAGAATCCATCTAATGAGACTAAAAGAATGTTATTCTCAATACAAAGGAAAAATGATTCATTAATGCATATCATTATACTTAGAGATGATTTTTGTGTGAAGAGGGGACATAATGTTGTCAATTAAAACAAAATAGAGAAAGAGGGTTATCATCTGCATGTATATATATAAGAAAATAAGAAAAAAAACAAACAAAAAAGAAATTTCACATTTTCAAGCCATAGGGTTAGGAAAACCAAGATCTAATAATGATACCATCTCATTCCCAAGACACCCATCGAACAACATGCGATGCACTATTATTTAAAATTTAAATAGCCCATGAGAACACTATAAATCATCCCATCATTGGTGTGATTCCTAAGGGAACTATTATATCAAATCTTGAAGCCCCTGAAGCTACATAAGATCACCCCGAAGTTTTCATCCAAACCATGTGGACAGGTGTTCCTGGTTTATGTTAACTATGAATCCTAGTTTTATTCTCCAAATTCCATCTCGCCATGCTCAAAACATGCCGAAGATGATCTTGTCCCATTACCTAAATTTGAGGGATCCATTATAAGGTTATGAGAATTATTTTAGGAGAATATTTATTTGATATAAAACTCATACAATGTGTATGTTTTTATATCCTTAAAAACTCTTATGACACCTAATTATACTTGGTATTCTCCTATTCATGATTTTCTAACAAACATGATATATGAACCACAAATTACATGAATATTTTAGTAATCATTTATGGTGTAGAGGTATTAGATATTCCATATATATAGAAAATATGCTATGTGATTACAAAATATCCATCCAAGGTAGTATATAGGTCATCAAAAATCCAAATACCAAAAAATTATTCCCTAACTTTTATTTGGGGTATCCATTTCTTATGAAATAGTTTCATTAAAAAATGTAAAAATCAAATAAACAACCTTCTCGATATCCTTTTTTGTTTAGTACTTTCTTTAGGCACAAACATTTTTTTACCATTGATTCAAATTTCATAAATTCACTGTATTTACTATCACATTACTTTATTATGTTTCCTCATTCAAGTACATAATTCGAGATATTTAATCACTAAAAACCAATATATTTATTATCAAAACTAATATTCATTCTTCCTAACCTACCAAAAAATGTTAGTTTGAATATTATTTGTGTATTGAAAACAAAATCCAATACACTTATAAACATCTAATCAAATATCTACCTCATTAAACTACTAAATACTATCGTATTAAAAAATATGTATGCACATGAACAAAGTCCATTATAATGAACTATTGTACTTTAGGAATAGTTCTGAACATCTTGATTCCATTTTTTTAATTACAATGTCAATGATCACCTTAGATATTGGGTAGAATAAAACATAATCCAATCATGATAATAGAAACATCAAATACTATTAATCAAATAAATATAAAATTACCACTTTTATATTATATATGGAACTTCAATATTGTAATGAATTTTGTTAGAAATAACTAGGTAATTGTAAATTAATTTTAAGTAAAGGAATTCAATAAACATAAAAACTAATATTCTATAAATTGTCATCCAATATTCAAACATTAATATTTTTATGACACTTTCATACATTTTTAGAATCATCAAAAAAAACCCATGTTATTTCCATTTCTTCATCATTAATGCATGGTCATTAGTATATTCATTCAAAATCCATGTTATTGAATATTTTAATTTTTAATCAAAAAATATAAATTAATTACTTATTAATTTAAAGGAATTTATAATAAAGGAATAACAAAAAGTGGTCCCAAATTTTTTTATAGATTTCCTTGCAAAAGGATTTGAGTTGCCAATAATTTAATATTTGGTGTTATATTGATGAAATATATATATAACACCTCAAACTACAAACAAGTTTTATATATACCTAATATATAACTCACTTGGGTAATTTTATATTTTGATAAATATGAATGAGAACTATATAAAAATGAAAAATCATCCTCATGAATATTCTATGTGGATTTTTTTAGATCACCATTGACAGATATTTTTATTATAAAATTTATATGGTTATACATCATTGTGATATCTATATACTATTATATTATTAAATTATTTTAGAACTAAAAACGTGATTCCATGAAATCAAAACCATAATTGAAAAATTCATTAACACATAATTAGAGTAACTACTTGATGATTATATATAATTTACCATGGAAACATTGTCAATGTCTTATAACCATTTGATGGAAATTAGTTTAATGTTATCCATCACAATAAAAATGATAAAAATAAAATGAATTCCTCTTACCAATGACAGAATAATATTTTTTACTTTCAAACATACGGTTTTTCGATTAAGAAAACATCTTATAATGACCTCACCATAAATGATCACATAATTAATGATTCTATATTTTTTATCCCACAACAATTGTGAAATTGGATATGAAAATATATTAAGTGTAAAATATGTTACTTAAAAAAAATACCACCCATATAGACGCCATGTCTTCAAATATATCCTCAATCATCTATCAAATAACTCATATTATGATAACTGAATTTCACATGATAAAAAATAAATCATATAATAATTGTGACTTCTGATATAAATTACATTGAATTTCACATTGAAACATATATTGTAATAATACACACTAAAATGGGATTCACATGTATAATATATAACACACACATGAAAGGATTGATAAATGTGAAGATGTGTTGATATAATCCAAGAGAAAACATTGAGGACATAGAAAAAAATCCTTTTTTCATAATAGAAGGTATATCATTAGATACAACTACTACCAATGACCTAATAATCTATAAAAAATAGAATACGTACACATTAATCCTAATAAAAATAATAATTATATTAATTACACAGGGACACCAAAAAATATATAGCTAAACTACCATATTATGATAACAAATACAAATCAACCCAATCCTATCTTTGACTGCAAAATAGTTGCATCTTTCAATGTATATAGGAGTTCACACACCCAGAGAAACTATCATCTAATTGGATTCAAAATAAAAAATTAACTACTTATGCTTATCCAAGAAATATAATTTTTTTTAATATATATACAATTACTCTATCGTTTCAAATATTAACATTACATAACATCTTTATAACACTCAAAACATTATAAAACTAGACACCGACACACCATAACATTATTGTTCCTTCAGAAACATAAAAACATAAAAACTGGTACATAAATAATCTATATCACCTACTACTAGGTTTATCTTTAGTATCTCCATTTCTAGGCACATTCAACTAAACATATATATTTATAATCTGGGTTGAAGGAAACATAAAAAGGAGTGATCTCAGATGGTCAGTAAGGTTAAACAAAGGAGATGTGTAAGTATAATCATGAGAAAAACGGAATAAAAAATTATCATGAAAAATATATATGATCATATATTACATATCAAAGACCATAAACATGAATCATGGAATAAAGCATGGAATTTCTTAAGTAATAAATAATAATGAAATAAAGAATATAATCCATGAAATCATAACATAGGAATTAAATGTAGAAATTTGAAAAACATATAAGAAAATTATATTATTTTTATAGTTTCCAGTAATATCAATCAGTACCATATTAAATGTTAGGGTTAACTACCCATACCATCTTCGTAGTCATAGATCAATCCCATATCTGTATTAGTATCATGAGTTCACATTATATACCACCTTGGTAGTCATGGATCAATCCCATGGACAGATTAGTAGTCAAGATTAATTATAAAGATCATCTTTGTCTATATAATAAGATAAAAATCATTACCCAATTAATTTGAGGGAGATATAGGTCACACCCATATAATAATGAAATCATAAAAACTTGTTACACAAAATCATAAAAATTCATATCAGAACCAATAAAATGAAATGGGAATCATAAATATGTAATCATATTATAAACTATAAAATAAGATACGTTTTTAATAATAATTTCATTAAAAGATGAATTGATTAAAACTTGTGGGTTTAAAGAGAATATATCATCTAGAAGATAAAGGGGTGTTGTAAGCATCACTCTATCAAAATACAAAACTTTCATGAATGGAAATGAATGGAACTATTGATTTATTTCTTATAAGGCTATGCTCGAATGGCTTGAGTGCCTTCTTTTTTATTTCAAAATCATCAGCAATCCATTTTCATTGAAAATGTGTAGAGTTAGCTTGGAAATATTTTGAAAAACATTACTCTTTAAAATATATAAATGAATATTTAAAAATCTATGAAACCAATGTATTCAAAAATACATTTCAAATGTATATAAAGGAAACAATAAAATATTTAAATAAATCTTAATGAAAAAATATAAATGAAACCAAAAAATATTCGTTATAACACTTTTAAAAATAATTATAAATTTTCTTAAAAATGATCCTTTTAAACATGTAAATTAAGCTTCATAGAAATGATGGATGGTAAATCATAATATGTCATATGAGGTATGAAAAACATTTATTTAAAATATTAAATGGTTAGTAAAATTCCATGTAAAAAAAAGAAACAAAAATATTTAATTAAAAAAATTGGTAAAATAAAAAATTTGAAAAATTATTTTAGTGATTATGTTATAATAGTATATTATTCATTGAAATCCTTTTTAAAAAGAATTTTTTTGAGGTAACACAGATTTCCAACCCAAGAGAGGGAAATAGAGAGCTTTCTTAATAACACATTCATAAATTCTTAATGTAATAAAATAGTAGAAAAATGGTACTAATACATGAATAAATGATGAATAACCATAGGATAAGAAATTTAATGAATTTTCTTGTGATATAGACCATAATACTTCATTAATGTATTCATGATCATAAACAATTTTGAAAATAGATGAGATTGTTTCATAAAACTGATACCACTTGGTAAATTTGAACCATCCCTATGTAAGAATGTAAAATTACATGAATCATAAAATATAATGAAATGAATTAGATTCATGATTAGAAATTTCATAGGTAGTATTTAAACAATAATGAAAAATATTATTGCATAACATGGCATGTGTGTCAAATCATGAAAATTTAGAAAAATTGCATTACTAATTTTCTATCTTTTGAAACATAAATCCCATTACATAAAGAAACAAATAAAAATTTAAATAGACATATATTTAAGTATAACAGTCTTAAAATACATCAATGGGATGTATATACACCACAAAAAATCAATGGGTGGTGAATAAATCATGTATCTCATAGAACTAAAAATTATGATGAAATCTTCTTACCCTAGGTCTTAACTCTCATCACACTCTTTCACACCTCATGTATAGTAAATATAGTTTTATTATACACCTATAAAATAACCATATTGTTATATATAACTCATTATATGGTATTATTATATCTTTATATTACGCACTTTTTAATTATACTATGTTGTGGATTCATTATGGGTCATATATGATTTATTCATTCCATGTGTCTTAATTCGATATATATTTGGGCCCTATACGTATAACATGATTTAAAAAATGTTAATGGCTATATAAATATTATTTATATTTATTTTATTTTTTTATAATAATATATAAAATAATATTTATTAAATGGAATATACCATTCATGGAGACAATAAGTTGTATATACACATGAACGATGATTCCAATTTTATTATCACATTGAAAGAATGATGTTAAATTAAATATGTGTATATGTATTTATATTTGTATAAAAATTTTATAGTATAATTATTATATCATAAATATTATTTAATTCCAAAAATCTTATCCTTAATAAATTTCATATAGTATGTGAACAAATTAAGGGATTTGAGGTGGTGGTAGTCCACACTTCCTCCAACAAAATATTAATATTTACAAAAAATGGAAATTTTAATGATATATGTTATAAAATAATTAAATAATAATAAATAAATTATATATATAATAAATAAATATATTATACTATATAATTTATACTATGATTGGCTGCAAGGAAAAATGAATAAGAATCGTTTTATGTGGTGGTATAATACACTACACATAAGAAGATTGTTCGTTAACCAGTAGATGGGGCTGTTTATAATTGTAGGACGAAACCATAGCATAAAAAATTCTAGTGTTCTGAATATACTAGTATTTATATAAAAACATGTAACATAGAGAGTGGAGGGGTGGTGATAGAAAATAAAAGAAAAAATATTGATACAATTCGTAACATCTTAATCAGATATTTCCTTTTAGATTTTTCCAAAGGGATTCCATTGATTTATTTCTGAAAAAGTAGAGGTTTCTAAGAGTAAGGGATTGATCTTGGTAAGTCTATTGGGTTGAGCTTGGAGGATCCTAAGTGGTTTGATCTTACACCCCCATAATTTAAAATTTAATATATCATGTAATGCACACAAAAATTAGACTGTGTAAAAAACACATTATTATTATAATTATTTAAACACAATAGTTATAACCTACAAACAAAACAATTTTTCTCCACTTTTTTAATTTTAATTTAAAAAACTGACAGCCATCATTGTGATCAATATGCTTTTTAGAGTCTAATATGAACTCCATAATTTTTTTATTGAATTGCTTCTTGATCCTTATGAATAGTAATGTACCCTTAGGAATAGTAATGATACCCTTTTGAATATAAGAATTTAGAATATGAATATTAACATCCCACACGATATTATAAATAATTTTTAGGCCTCTTATAAATGATAGTGAATGTTTAAAATATTAATAATTAATTGTTAGGTTGTCTGTGATTAATAAAATTTTAATTACAATTTTAAATTAATAAATTTTATGAAAATAAATTCAATTTTTATATTTTTTATTTATAAAAAAATTATTCACTTTTTATTTTAGGATTATTTTTTTAGAAATAATTTAAATTTTAATGGTATTATAATATCATTTATAAATGTAATATCTCTATTTTTCAAGTAAATACTGATTTTATTTAAAAATTAAATATCACATATTTGAAATAATATGTTGATAAAATTTAATACTTATATGAATTATTCACTTTCATAAAATGGAACGGTTATATTGTTTGGGATTTGTCTAAAATTTATGAAATATTAGTGAATAGTTGAATTAGATAATTTTTTAAATATCCAAAAAAATTGAATTTATACATAATTCTCGAGTCATGGATGATGTGAATTGAAATTGGTTCCAAATAAAAATCACATATTATTATATTATGTCACATGCATAAATATTAATCAAATTATTAATCCCATAAAATAAAATAACGATTAAAATAACAGATAAATCCTCCTCACATCCACTATAAAAACCAACCTCACTGCCTCTTCTCTTCACTCTAAATTTTTTGTAATTTCAATTTTCGGCCTAAATAAACATCCCAAGTTGATCACGTCATTCAGGATACCTTGGTATTTCTAGAATTAGAAAACCATTATTCATAATAATTTTCTTCAAGGAGGTTATTTCAAGAGGTAAATCCTCTTCAATTTTCCATTATATTCATTTTAATTTATATTTCTTTCTATTCAATACTAACCTCATCTGTAAAATTGATCATGAAAAATCTGTTATCATTTATATTTTGGAATTATATCATGTTAATTTAATAACCATTATCAATCTCCTTACTCTCTCTCTCTTTGATTCTATAGACGAAATCATTGCCCGGGAGGTGCCAATTTACTTCTTTTGTGGACGAAGAAGATTCATTCTATAAATTAATCATCAAAGTTGTTCATGAATAAATTTAAATGTATGAGATCTATTTATAAATTTATTATATATCCCTTTTTATTTTATGGAAGTAAAAAAATTGACATAATACTAAACGACAAAACCAAATGTGTTCATTATGAAAAATAATAACCGTAATAATCGAAAAGATTCTAAATAAATAAATTATCTAATGATATGTCCTCATAACATATAACCTAATGATATATTCAACCATTTTCATATCTTTCTTTTCACTAATAATATAAATATTCAATTATTTTTAATTATATCCATTTCATAAGACCATCAATACTCATATTCAAGAATGTTGATTATTAAAACAATGGAAACAAATGCTCCAATGTGATAAATTTATATCTTATAACTCTTACAGAGGGTAATAAATAAACATAATACAATTATAAAAAAACAAACACATGTATATATGGTTCTTAATCAATTAATTATTGGATCTAATTTTATTATCCAGGATGTTAAGGTCATATACATAACACGTTCGGACATATAGTAAGGGGTTTCTCATATAACTTTTTTTCTTCAAATTTATATTATTCTCTAATTATTTCTAATATGTGGTTTATTTTTGATAAAATTTTAGATATATTATCATTAATATATTTATCATCAAGTTATTGAATGATTCATTGGATGGGGGAAAATTGATTTTACATATTCTTAAATTAATTACACACTAGGAAGGGCTTCCAAATTTATTTATTATGATGTTTGTATAATTATATTAAATATATAATATAATGGATATATTTATACATAGGGTTTTTAATAATTCATTTGATAATTATTATTTTTTATTCACACTCTTCGTTTGATTACAAAGTGGTAAGGGTTTTCTCATCTGACATATATTTTTCTGATAGTTTTTATGTTCACCACTATTTCTTGTGTATGGTGTATGTGTACTGCCCATCGATGTATTGAATTATGAATCTATTTTTTCATGGTATAAAATATATAAATTTTTTACTATTAATATTATGGCATATGATTTGATTTATTACAAAATTTTAAAAGATTCTACCAGAACCCCTATTTTTTCTTTCTAGCTACACTTTATCTACAGTTACTCAAATTTAATGCTTAGTTAGTGTGTATAATTATTATAAATTATTTTTATGTGTTCCAAATGAATATATCCATATCATATCATACTTATTATATGGAGATATATATTTTTTAAAATGGTTCTCTTCCCAATATTTTTCTGTAAAAATGTATAATTGAATGGAACCTTTTGAATTATTACCCATTTTCAAGAGCACTGTATAATCAATTCTAATCAATAATTATTTTTATAAATTCACGTATTTTATCATGAAAACTTTTCTTAGTTAATTTATAGTTTTTTGAAAATATCATTCGTTCTTTAATTAAAATCTCATTAATATTTTCATTAAACCACGCTTAAATGATTTATTTCCAAACATTCTTCAAATCTACTTTTACATGATTTCACTTAAATAGGACATAATTTATTCCAAAAAATAATTTAAATGGCTTTAAGATTTATTATCTATAAAATACATTTCTACAATATGATTTTCAGAAAAATAAAAATAATTTTATAAAAGGACTCTTCTTTCTATAGTAAAATTTGATATATCTCATCTCTCTATTACTATTATGAGATATATGCCTTTTCACCACTTATTCCATGAATTTTGTGTTTATAATATACATTTATATATAATATCAAGTGTCTTCTTATTATCATGAGGTTCAATTGGATTATTATTTGAATGTTTCACGTGTTGTGGGACTCTATTAAATGTTTTTATAATATTTCCTCATGATATTTTTAATGGTTTCATTTAAAAGTATAATCACTAATGTTAAAATAATTTGTTGATTCAATTAAACCATTGAGGTTTAGCTCTTATGATATCATCTGACATATCTTGTTGAATGCTTGATGATCATTTTGACTGTAGATGTGCTAATTTGGAATTATTAATGGGTTTAGTTAAATTATACATATTTCCTATGTTAGTTTTTCAATATAAATGTTTATGTTTTTTATGATTCACCTTTATCATATGAGGAATATATTGGACTTGGTATGTGATAGGTGGATCCCTTTATAGCCCCCAAGATACATCGATATGTCTTTTGATATTTTTTTAGGTTTTTACGCGTTTATGTATGGTCTTGGATAGAGGCCTTTACAAAAAGATTATGATGTCCAACATTATGTATTCCCTCATTATGGGAATTGGGATTTATATTCCATTTGATTATTATAATAGTAGAATATCCTTAGTTATGCGTCATGGATTTATTTAATTAGTGTGTATTCCTTCCATATTATAATAAATTTTATTATTAAAGGTAAGTGTTTTTAGTTATTCATCATGATTAGTGTTTATGTTTACGCTTACTTATGTTATAATATTTAACATTCCATATAATTTGAGCACACCCATTTATTAGGATTTCTGTTTCCCTAGGATTTGAAGAAGTTTAGTATGAATGACATGTAGGGATATTCTAGGAGTTGTGGGACTTATTAAAGGACATACTATATTGTATTTCATTTTATGTTGTAATGTTGAAATTATTTATTTATATAGTTTACCTAAACTACCAAACTACCCATTCCTCCAAGATATGAGTTTCGTGTATTTATGAAAATATAATGAAAATAGTGAACTCTCTTTGGGAAGATAGGGTTGACGAATTAATGTTTGTATTGGAGGACATTTAGTATAATCATTTGAAATATAGATTTATAATATGTATACTAGTAAAAAAACCTATGATGAAGTTGAGGACAAGCATACAAGAACATCCTAAAATTTTGGAAATGTATATATTATGTAGATATTCTTATAAACTATACTCTTCTTTGGATACTAACAGTAGATATGGTTCATAAATAATTCAACTAGGAATATCCACTCGAAAAAGGTGTTCTTAGGTGGACTCTAGAAAACTTGGTACACAAAATAAGCATAACTACACGCCTAGTTTTGACACACTTAGGGGATATTCTTAGGATAATTCAAATTTTATTTAAAAACCATTATTGTGTATTTTAATATATAACGAAAATTAGTATCGTAGGTTAAACATATGTTTCTTTAGGTTGAAAATAAGTTTTAATGACATTCTATATATGATTATGCATTTTTCTCAATATTAATATTGTTAATCACACAATTATTTCTAGTTCTATTCAATGGATTGTATACAAAAGAGTCATATTAACATATAACATGACAGAAAGAGTTGTGATGACGAGAAAACAAATGAGATGTTAATATTAGTTAAATATACCAGGTTTATTACTAATCAGTTTTTCTAAAATATTATTAACAGTATATTCCTTTACCAACTCCCAAACCCACCAATTAAAAGATAAAAAAAGATTTATTTGAGCTCTAGTAGTGGATACTATGGGGAAAATATGTCTCGACTATCATCATGAAATAAATTTGGAATTACACACATAGGGCAGTGTCTTGATGGAAATAATAAATGATTTATGTGTGATAATGATTGATATAAATAAAATAATTAATAATGAAAATAATGATGAGTACAATAGATGGAAATAAAAATGAAACTAGTAATCAATTTGTAGTTACATTCCTAAGTGTAAGGGACATGGTAATTACCGGAGTAAATTCCATTTTCTATAGGATAACCTATAGACCATGGAATTCCATATGTTGAAATAAATGTATAATGTTTTCATTTATTGAAGTTGTATATAAAATTATAGATAAAATAATGTTTATAAATTATCTTTATTTCATGGAAGTCTATAAAATTTATATTTGATTATATATGGTTTTAGATGAAATAATTCCAGCATATCGGGTGACCTCCCACTACGTTCAGTAAGGTTGTGGTGTTTGAACCCACAACCCATGGGTGAGAAGTGTGCCACACCTAATATCGGACTACAAGATGTCCTAGTTGTAATGACTAAATTTTAGTTTAAAAAATATAATGAATAATTTCTATTTTGATTTTACAGACATTTTTTTATCAAATAGTTTAATATTGGATTTGAAAATTATTTCTTAGTTATGTAATAAACGTTATTTTGGAAGACATTCAGAGTTTTTTAAATTTTTATTTGGAGTAATACATATTGAATTGTATTTTAGAGTCAAATAATATTTTTGTGTAGATATATGGTGATCTATTTTATTTATGGAAATAGATATAATATATTGGAGATTATGTGATATTGGATATTAAATATTTTTACTAATAAATTTAGTGTCATTGATTCCATTTGGGAGACTATATGAATAATTCCTTTTGAATTTGGGATCATTGTGTAGTTTTTTTTTGAATAAAGATATTAATTTTTTCAATGATATATGTCAACCATTGGACATTACATTTGAATTTTGGAGAGTAATTCAGCATTACATCATATAAAGATTTATTTTTTTTATGGAATGATCTTATCAAATTCTAACCAATTTGGATTCGATTGATGTATAATGAAAAGAGGAATAAATAATTGTACTTGTGTGGGATCTGATATCTATTGATTTTAATTTTAATTGTTCAGGTATGAAAAAATCATATTCAGCGTTATTTACCATGTTTATGGAATGATGTGAAAATAGATCAATGCACAACTAGTGGAAGATATTATTCTTATGAGATGAAATGTAATCAAGTAGGATAAATTTCATAAGTACTTATCATGATATTAAAGGAATCCTTCAATTCCAGGAAAATTTTTTTGCAACAAAAACAACATCCACATAGTTTTTATTTGGAGAAATCAATTTTCTTTTAATTTATTACATGATTTATGGATTTGTAATGGTTAACATTCCAATGACCATGTTATCTATCACTCTCTATCCTACAATAGTGGTTATATTATTCATCTATGTAAATATTTTCAATTCAAAAGAATGATACACTATTTGAATTCATAGTATTTATTATCCTACAAATTTCTATACCCCCATTACTAAGATGATAATTTATTAATCCTATTTTCGATGTGGGTTTCCAAAAAATGGAATTTTAAAGTGTCATACATAAACATTCAGAGTGAAATTTCGTATTTCGAGGAAGTAATTTGTAGAAGTATGGTAGAATATAACAATCCATATTATCTTCATTAACCTAAACCATTACGTTTCACAAATATCTATGCAAATTCTATTCACTAGTCCCACCCCCCATTTAGGAGCCCTTGGTCAATCTAAATGTCCAAAACCATTTGTATTAAGAGGGTTCTCTAGCAGGTTATTTCATGAGCGAAATCCTTTTCCTTTTTTATTTTAATTCCATTTCAATTTATCTTCTTTTACTATTATCTCCTATCATATTATATATAATTAATCATGATAACACAAGTATAAAATATATACTTGTAATGACTCGGAAATTTGAATGAAATTTTTTTTATAAATTACTTGGAATTTTACGAGTACACAGTTTTTGACGGCACCTGATTCCAAGGCCCAGTGTTCCGGGATAATTTTCTAAAGTTTTGTTTGGGTACGTTCAATGAACGTACGAGTGGGTTTTTCTATCTTTTGAACATGTGCTCAGAATTGAAATATGAGGACACCGATTAAATCGCAGCACTGATATTCACTTAAAGGGACCTTTATCGTAGTTGTGTTTAAAGCGGGTTGATAGTTAATATTTGGGGAATTAGTATAATATAAATAAAATTTTTGGATCACAATTTTATTTATCTATGGTAGTTATTTTCTCCCAAGGGGACATAGAGGTGGGGCTCGTACCCAAAAATCCTCCCATGTGAGGATATTTGTGGGGTGGGGCCCACAAGAACCCCTAACCATTCATCTCCCCATAACAACCCTTAGACCCCCCATTAACACACCTCTTCATTGAGTTGACAACTCCCCCTCATTTATTATGTGGAGCCTCTCCACATTCAACCCATTGATTGTGCCACCCCACCTAATGAATTAATTAATCTCTTAATTAATTAATCTATGTGTCAACAATTAGTTTTTGAATTATTTTGAATTGGTTGGCAATTATTTTAAAAAGAGGGGAATCTTTTTTATTATTTTGGTTGGAAAATAATTGTTGCGACTTGAGAGGATTTATAGATTACTGTTCTTCACTCAATGAAGAACACCATCCCTCCAATGAAGAACCTTAGAGGGACATCGATTACCTCCATTGATATTCAGCCAAGCCAAAGGATAAGGAGCTACCCGCAAGGAACGCCAACGATGTTCCATCCATGGTTCCTTCTTCCCTGACATCAATGATTTGGTGCCGCCTCTCCGTGAACCCCGACCACCACGATGCTCATCTTCCGCGGCTCGTCTTCGAGTGAAAATTTATTTGAGGTAGGGTGGTTTGCTTAAATTTTATTTGAATAAAATTTTTCATCGTTCTTCGTGAAACCATTCTTGTCTAAGGCTGATTGTTACCGCCTAACGCGGCGGGCGTGGTTTGAACAAACATGGCCCGACGACCCTCCGTCGTTTCTTGTTTTATTAGATAGTAATGGGAGGAGGTGGAAAATGGAGGCGGTAGTGAGCGAAGGCGGCAGCTGCGCACCGGCCACATGCAGAAGAATCACGGCCCACCGGGTGAAGGAGTCATGACGCTAGGAGGGTGCCCCGCAGGGGAGACCGCTACACGTCGGAGCAGGCCAATTGTGCCAAGAAGGCTAGACGGACAGTTTGGGAGGGAGGCACCACTTGGTGCCGCCGGTTCGGGAAAGCAGCCCCCCCCAGATGGCTCGGCCAGCCGGCCGAGCCACTTCCAGCCGGGCCGCGCCGCATCCCTCGAGCCAGGCCACACGAATCAATGGGCCAGTTTTTTCCTCTGTCGATTTGGACACGCCAAAACTGAGTTGACTTGGCCCGCCAGCCCACTAGGCTTAATGGGTCGGGCCCTTTTTCACTTAAAGCTAAATAACATAAAGACCGCGCGTCTGATCGACGCGTCGTCGGTGGAACAAGGACCCTCGTGACGAGGATGTACATTTGCGATACACTATGTGAGTTTGGACGACTATGGAAAAAATGGTCGGGTTGTTTCGATCTCGCAACCAACAGGGGCCTCGGAGCCGAAATTCGTATAACATAAGGACTGGAATTCCATTTTAAGAACCGTCAGCAGCGCTGGTAATCTCGTAGAGAAACGTTTCCTTTGAATATACCCCATAGGAGTTCAGGGTACATTTGAGATATGGTCGGGATGGTTCGTACACGAAACCAACCGGGGCCCCGGGACAAAAAGGCTAATAACTCACAGACCAGGTGTCTGATTGATTCTCCATCTATGGCGTTGAGACCCCTATGATGAGTCAGTAATTTTTGATACCTCTACATGAGACATCGTGACACCTGGAGTATCGAACAATAACTCATGTAGAAGATCCTCTTGGAGATGAGCAGACAAAATGCAGAGACCTAGTAGCTGTAGTCTTGAGGACTGTTTGACCGATTCAACTCGGAGTGATTCGACTATCTCAGTGGACAGATCACCCAGTTTGGTGGAAGACCCATGGAGGACGGAGTGCCTGGTTTGGAAGGAGACCCAAAATACTTGACATAAGGAGTACCTCTGACAAATATTAGGGGGAGCACCCAGTTCGGCAGCAGACCCACAAAGGAGCGCTAGGTTTTTTAGCCGACCACCAGTACTCGACAGAAGGAGTACCTCAGCAGTCTAATGTTAGTGAGTAGTGCCTTGGTGTCACGACAGGGCCACTGTACTCGACAGAGGAGGAGTTATCTAGCAGTTGTGGTTTCGATAATGAAAATCTTGGTTTGAGATGAGTCAACGACCTTGGTGTTTTTCTCATGATTGAGATGGTTTATTTGATAACATAGGTATATGTATGGGAATATAGCTATGTAATGGTTATTCGTTGATTTCATACTTTTTGGATTATCCTTGTTTGATTTTGTGAGACCATGAGGGTGTCTTGGTCCCTTCTGAGTATCTTTATACTCCCCCCTGCACGGGCTATGCCCACAACTCGTTGTTTTGGATGTAGACGATGGACAATGATAATGGAGGCTGAGGGCACCTGGACTGGATGATACCCATAGGGGACCACTCATTGGGATGTAAACGGAGTGGACGGCCCGACCCGAGTTGCTAAGGAGGCCATATGTACCCACCCTTCAGGTGGGATTCCTGGAGGACAACTCAGTGGTTGCTGCTTTACATTAATGCTATTTTACTAGTCTTTTTTTACTGTACTTTTCAATTGGGTTTGTATTTTGGCCCATTTACTTTTCAGCACTTACTTTTTTACTCAATTTACTTAGTGCATACGTCAGTTGTTTAGTCCATTGTGTTTGTTTACTTTTATAAAGTAAATGACTTTCCTTTTTGTTGCGATTTACGCCTTTGGTGCTAATCGCAAACCCCTGGACTATGGTAAGTGGGCTTGAGGGAGTCACGACACGAGCCCCAAGGACGGGTCATTATAAATTCGTATCAGAGGATTCAGTTCTACCGCAGAACTCTAGACTCTGATCTTTTTTTATGTGATGAAATAGTGTTAAGAGTACCAAGTCTGGTTTTCAATTTAGGGAGTCCAGTGTTGGTGCAGCGGCCGACATATCCGTACACCAGGACCCTAACTACTGATTTTCGACTTAGTGCATGATAACACTGATTGCGTGTGTGTTTCCAAATGTTTTTCTTTAAGTAAGATTAGGCCAGGTCAGCTCACCAGGTATAATCATTTGATCGTGCAGAACCTTTTTCTTTTTCAGGATGTCTTCACATAGTCGGTCAGCGTGGGTTCCGAGTGGGGATCGTGATGGTTCCCCACCGAGCATTGTGGCCATGATGCGGGGCCCCATCACAGAGGAGGCACCAGTGGTACCACTAACCTCTGGGCAATTGTTTCCATTATCCCCAGCAGTAGACGGTGTGCACCGCTTGAGCGGGTTTCACGAGTTCTAATGATAGAGACCTCCGAGGGTTTGAGGCAAGACAGATTTTCAGACGGCTGGGTATTGGATGGAGGGTGTAACAAGAGTTTTCCACACAGTTGGGACACCCACTGACATGACGGTTTACCTACTTGTTAGTCTCTTTCAGGGAGCAGCTGAGAGGTAGTGGAGCATGATGCTCCAGTTTTACGATGAGGCGACCCTCACTTGGGGAGACTTTGAGGGTCGTTTTAGGATGGAGTTTTTACCAGCAACTCTACGCTCTGTGTGGGCTCAGGAGCTACTGCTCTCCCTGCACGGATTTCTGACTGTAGTGGAGTCCTCTGCATCCGGGAGTAGACAGATGACACAGAGGTCCAAGCAGACTAGGAAAACAGGTGGGCGACCTCAGGATACAGGTTTGGTTGTGCTAGGCACACAAAAAAATCCAACTATACGAGGAGAAGGAAGTGATATGCCTACGGTGGGAATGGTCACTTGGATCGAGACTACCTGACCCATCAAGAAAATGAGAAGCAGGAAGTAGAGGAACCTAACAGTCCAAGGTAGAGGAGTTGGTCATGCAGATTGTGGTGGATGACGCTTCGAGGTGTTACCACCACCACCACCAGGAGTTCCACCCCGACCATAGGGAACGAGTGGGTATTGGAGAGAACAGCTTCAGGTAGCTAAAGCATATGACTATGGTTCTCTAAAATAAGGTGGATTGGAGCGGTACTAGTTCCAATAATGAAGGAATTTGTTCTTGGTGCTTCTAGATTCATTTTTGTTGTTGTTGTTTGTGGTTGTTATGTGTCTTTGTACTTTGAGCTACAGTAATAAAATACACTTTTCTTTGTGATGTTTTCATTCCTTCTTTTTGTGTGGTTAATACTAGGAGGTTCTGGTTCATACTATGGACTTGAACCTAAAATTGGAGATTCTTACTGGAGGTTACCCAGTGGCAACACACTGATGCTGACAGTGTGACTCAACCCTTGGAGGTGAGAGTGATGGTCAGATCTCTTGGTAGTGGCATCGAGGACTTACGACATTGTCCATAACATGAAATAGTAAAGTTCATGTCATGATTGGCTGTATTAGGAAAAGAACATGGTTCATATATAGGATGAGACTAGATTTCTCTTATCGGAAAAGGAGAAATCTTAGCAGCTCTTATTGGACCAGAGATGGTTCAGGTTATGATGGAGAAAGTGCAGATTATCCAGGAGCGGATGAAGACTGCACAAAGCAGATAAAATTCCTATGCTGATAGAAGGAGGAGACCAATGGAGTTCGAGGATGGAAACCACATCTTCTTACAGGTCTCGCCTCGATGGGGTCTACGGTGATTGGGTCGGGTGGAATGTTATCTCTGCATTTCATCGGACCTTTTTAGGTCCTCAGCAGAGTATGTGAGGTGGCTTACCACCTGGACCATCAACCTCGGTTTCACTGGATGCATGAAGTTTTCCACGTACCATAGATGAGGAGATACCTGAATGACCCTACACACATCATAGATCACAGGGAGCTAGACATAGATGAAGGCATGACATTCATGGTGGTCCCGGTGGAGATCGAGGATTGGTAGGAGTGGGTCCTATGTGGACGGTTCATTCCTCTGGTGCGTATTCGCTGTCAGGGCGGGAAACTCCAAGAGAGAACCTGGGAGAAGGAGGATTAGATGCGTGCTCAGTACCTCCTTTATGTTTCCCTAGTGTGTGTTTTAGCTTTACGAGGACGAAAATCCCTAAGGTGGGGGTAATGTAAAGACCCGAAAATTTCAAGGAATTTTTTTTCATAAATTCTTTATAATTTTACGTGTACGCAGTTTCTGACGGCACCTGATTCTGAGGCCCGGTGTGCCCAGAAACATTTTCTGACGTTTTGTTCGGGTACATTTAGTGAACGTACAAGTGGGTTTTTCTATCTTTTGAACTGGTGCCTAGAATTGAAATTTGAGGGCCATGATGAACTCGCAACCCCAGTATTATCTTAATGGGACATTTAATGCAATTTCATTTAAAGCAGATTGAGAGTTAATA